>JASDDO010000019.1:932134737-937204246 GCA_030015575.1 Agapanthus africanus | reverse complement strand
TGACTTTGTGGTGCCTAAGCTAGACAGGCAGTGAAAGGT
Source organism: Agapanthus africanus (assembly GCA_030015575.1). Lineage (NCBI taxonomy): Eukaryota > Viridiplantae > Streptophyta > Magnoliopsida > Asparagales > Amaryllidaceae > Agapanthus > Agapanthus africanus. The sequence continues at coordinate 937,204,207 of JASDDO010000019.1, read as the reverse complement.
AACTTTAAAAGGCCCGTCTCACGGTGATTTGTGAGCGGATCCCTCATTTCTCTACTTGTGCTTACCTGGCCATAATTGGCGGTGAAGAGGCGGTTTGAGTTCCTACTTCTTGCCCTTTGGAACAGTTAGGAGCTGTCTAGCTGACCTAGGTGACCCTAGATCTAGGCTTAATTGTGCATTTGTGATTGATTGAACGTGTGTCTAAGCCTTTTATCGAAAATCTTTTTTGCAAAAAGCTCCACATATAAAAAAAACACAAAAAGAAAAAAGGAAAAATTTTCTATAAAAACTTGCAACTTGTCGCTAAGAAATCCGTGCACCCACATTCTTTTTCTTCTCCTTTTTTACATCATGGGTACCCCACCTCCCAAAACTCTTGCCGAACTTTGGTACCCTCATCCAAACATTGCTTCATACGCGAATTGTTTTGGTCGAATTACGGACGATCCCTCCATGCCCAAAATTTCTTTGAAAGATCGAATAGAAGCGTCTAGGAGAAACAGTTCGACTCTGAAATCCACTTTGTATCAACCATTTCAACCTTCACCACCTTCTTACGTTGATACTACTTTTTCGAGTCCTGTTGTAACTCCGAAAACCATGTCTATTGCTGAACATATAGAACAATCTCGTAACCGATCTTTCACTCCTTTCAACACTTCTAGTTCTTGGGATCAACAAGTCCATTCACCTTTTTATCCAAATGTTGATCCTACTCCTGTCCAACCATTCAATTCCTACCAGTCCTACCCGACTTTCACACATTCCCTAGACATTGATTCTACACAACCATTTGGGAGTTTCACGTATCCAAACAACTTTGAATCTTTTACTGAAACCCCTTCACAACCCATGTCTAGTCTGGAACAATCGTTGGAAGCGTACATTGCAGCAACAACCAACAGATGAGGAAATTGGATGCGTCCATTGCCGCCCTTATGCAACCTAGTGACCCGGTAGCTAGTTTTCAACTAGCTCCAAAAATTCCAATGTATGATGAGGCGGTTGGACAGAGTGAGAATTTGAGTGGTGAGAGTGAGTTCTAAACACTTCCAAATCAAACCTATCCATCACCAATTGAATCCCACAACTCCGGTTTTCAAACAAGTGTCCCAAATGATTCACCAGTTAAAAATAAAACGTGTAATGAGTTGTGCGACTTTGTAGTGTTTGATTTACCTGATTGTGAGGAGCCCCTTTCGAGTGAAACCATCACCAGTCCTTTTGACCTCTACACCTCTAATCTAGAACCTGAATTGATAAATATCCATGCTTTTGATGATGTGTCCAAAAAATTGATTTTCACTTGATTGAGGATATTGACGCAAGAAATATTTTGGATGATGAACCCGTAGATTTGACTAAAATTTTCTCTCCAATTCATCATCCCGAGTCATTAAACGTTTCTCTCGAACTTCATATGCGTCTTGATTTTGATGATAATTGCATGGATGAGTTAACTTTAGAGGAGAATTATGAGGACAGTATTGAGAATGAACCAGTTTTGTTTGATGTGTCGGATTTTCCAATTCATCCTCCTGAATCTTTAACTGTTATACTTCCTAAATCACCCTCCTTCCTTTCCATCGTTCCGACCACACAAAAGAACACGCAGGAGGACTGTGAGCTTGAAAAATTTCTATTCGATCCCAGCAGTTTGGACGCCACTAGTGCGTTCCTCTTTGAACCTGACACAGTTCTCACAGCTGATAACGATTACGAGTGTTTCACTTTTTCGGACAATTTTGAAGACTCACCGCCCGAGTTTGAGTCTTTTGAATTTTCAGATGAGTTAGTTGAACCATCAGACTCGGTTGCTTACAGTCATTTCGAACCATTGATGGAATCCTTCGAGTTCGAGACAGATTACTTAGGTGAGAATAAGACTATCCCTAAATCACTCCCCTTCGTCCTTCCTATCGTTTCGACCGCACAAGAATCCGTCACGCTTCCATCTTCAATGGATGATTTACCAAGTTCAAAGTACCCATGTTTTCTTGCGAATCTTGAGGGATTTGACCCCATTTCTCGACGGGTTGATAAATTAGCACAATCGCATTTAACACATCGGTCATCACAATTTGCGCTAATTTATTCACTCGATTTACACCCTTAAGTTCGTACTACACTTCTTTCTCTTTTCCGCCATTCTTCTCCGAATATACCGAGACCATATTCCACCCTTCTTCCCATACGGTCTCGTGTGTTTCTCAACTCCTTTCTCTACACTCCATTCTTCCACCAACCCTACCATTATAACGATAAAATTTTTGAATGGTTGGTGCTAACCTTTGGTCTGTGTAAGGCCTTGTATAGTTTGATTTTTCTCCTCCCTAAACTCTGAACTTTAACGCTTAAAACAGTGGAAACACTGTTTCACTTAAGTTTGGGGGGACCTTGTTGTGTGTGTGTGTGTGTGTATATATATATATATATTTAACAATAAAAAAATATTATAAATAAATAAACAGGGGAGCGCCGACAATTTCAACCCTCTTGGTGTAGTATGACAGTGAGGACACTGTCAAGTTTAACTTTGGGGGTATGCTCGGTAAGCTTTCTTCCTTCGCATTTATATGTACATTTTTGCATTTGCATATTTATTTTAAAACCCATAAAAATAGAAAGATTTCAAAAATTATAAAAATTGAAAAGTTCAATTTTGGCCTTAATCGACTTAAGTTTGACAAATAGATTAACTAGCTAGGAACAACTAGATCTTAGACTTAGGAAATTAAAAACCCTAAAAATAACCTTTCTTAAAATTTAACGGAGAAAGTATATGTCTTTGTAGTTTATTTAGAAATAAGCAAATTTCGAGTTGACTTCTTGGGCTAAGTTAAAACAAGGGAAAAGTATTGATATTTTTATTAAAGTATAAGTTTGAAAAATAATTCCCAGCTTAAGTCTAAATTATGAAAATATATATCCTACAAATTGCACAAACACGAACCTTGAAACTTGGAATAGTAGAAGAGACCTTAAAATGCTCTTGTTTAAAGTCCTTAGTATGAAAGAAAATAAAATAAAAATACAAGTGTGAATAAAGAGATAATAAAAAAATGAACACTGGTTGTTGTGATTACTTAAGGCTGCATTAATAGAAAAAATATTTAGCGAGGGTGCTTTATCACCTAGTGCCTTAGACCAACTGGTTTGGGAGTCACTGCAAAAGCCTTAGGGATTACAAGACTAGGAATTACGCTTTAATGTGGAAACACATCTTATAATCGGTTGTTGGTACCTCAAGAAGTATTAACGATCGTATGAAGGATGTGTGAGCAAATTTCCTCTAAAAATTCACCAATTAAGAAGTGCTTTGGACAACGGACAAGAGTATGATAGCTTGATTTGAATTTCCAAGTGTAAGGGTGATATATACACACACGTAGGGGTATGTGATTGGGGTTTTAGATAAGAGATAGGAATGAAGAATAAGACTTATATCTTTAATAGAGATGATAAAAATTCCTAAGTTGAGATAGAACCCTAGAAGGAAAACTTAAAAGATGCCAAAAGCTACGTAAATTCACAAGAATATATATAATCTTAAGTTAAATAATAAGGAAGCGTGAAAAATACGGGTGGATAATTTATGAGTCAAAGATAATAGAATTCCTTGTTGGAAAATCTAATTGGAGAATAAAAGTTAATAGGCCGAATTGATAGGATTTTGTGGGTAGTATCCGCTGAAAACCCTCAGGAGACAACACTCCTCCTACTAGAGACACCTAGAGGTTTAACGGCTTGTTGCACGAGCTCAGTGCAATCGCGTTTCCCTGTGAAAGTGAGGCTAAGTCTTTTTCGAGAATAAAACTAGGTTTGCTCGAGGACGAGCAAAAGATAAGTTTGGGGGTATTTGTTCATACCATAATTTTGCATTATTATATTCCCCATTCTTATGCATTTTACAAATAAACAGGTGCTTTTGACCCATGTCTGCTACATAGTTGCATGTTACAGGTTCTCGGAACAAAAACAGTGAAATTGATAAAAAAAAATGAAACAAAAGTGAGACTACGATCGATAAATGGTGGGATCTTGATCATGCCACGTTTTGAGAGACAATGAAGATCAATGAACAAATTCAGAAAGCACAAAGGCAGCGCAAAGTTCAAGACTTCGACACGAAGCAACGGTAAAAGTTCACTACAATTATTCACTGTGGAGATCTGGAAGAGAACTAGAAGACATTCTGAAGAACCAACTAAAGAAACAGAAAGACAAGCACAACAAGAAGCAGCACACTAAAAACCAGCCCACAAGCCCATTACTTGGCCGCGGAACCGCGGCCAAACCTGGCCTATGGCCGCGGTTCCGCGGCCGTGTATGGCCCGTGTCGGTGAAAAATTTCCATAGAAGCTGGCGGCGCGTTGACTAGTCTTCATAGGGGTATTTTTGTAAAAGCAGATGTGCGTCGATTGTAACCCTAGGGTTTTCTATCCTCTATAAATAGAAGCCCTAAAACTTGTTTTAGGTTATGCCTCTTCTTGTGCCTCATTTCATTTTATCAAAATTCAGATCTGTAAATTTCTGTAAAGAATGAAGAGTGCATCAAATTAGAGTAAGTTTTCTATTCTTGTCCTAGTTAATTTTATTATCTGCCCTAGTATAATTTTATATTCTTGCCCTAGTTTAGATTTTATTCTCTGCCCTACTTAGATAGTTAGAAAATGTTTTTCAATTCCCTAATGAGTGAGTAGTCTCCTCGCTTGTTAGGGTTAGATTTGGGGAAGGCTCTGAGATGAAGATCTCTCACCCCTTTCTTGCCCATCACACGTTTTTATAGGACTCCATGCATACATGCACACACCGCTCCTTACGACACCCTATCTCATGAGGTAGCGGTGATACCGTAGTATAAACGACCGGTTGAGCGTGTTTTCCATGGAGGTTAGGGTAAGAATTAAGAAAGGAAAGACAAGAACCTAGAGGAAGAAACACCGTTTCTTCCCGATGGTACTAATCCACTTTATTAATTATTACCATAACACCTTATAGATCTTAAACAGGGCATAGAAAGCGGTGAGGAATACTGACTTTCCAAATTTAACCAAAACCTAACCCTAGCAAGATTCTAGTCTTAGTCTAGATCAACTTAGTTTTTAGATTTAATCAATCCGACAACAATCGGAATTAACTCGTTAGAACAAATTGAAGATACACAAAATCCCTGTGGACCGACCCGTACTCACCGGCTAGCTACCAAGCGACGCCTTTCTTGATTGCGGTTATAAATATTCTTTGACAAATCACTGCTCCACTCATCTTCCTCCCTCGTTTTCACTTTCCCGCCTTCCTCCCTCGCGTCACCCCACGCCTCCGCGCTCTTCGCGCCTACGCCGCGAGACCCTCACCCACGCCCGCTCGCCTCTGCGCTCTTCGCGCCCGCCTCCACGCGACCAGCTCATCCCTACCAACTCCAAGACCCAACGGTTCTCGCCACGTCTCCCGCTCCTCGCGCTCGCGTGAGAACCGGCCATCTCCAACAGCCACGGCCCCTCTTCTCTCCAACGTCTCCTCCTCACTCCTCGTTCTCTTCACTCATCTCTTCCTCTCTGCTTCTCTCTTTCTCTCTCTCTCTCTCTCTCACACACACAGACTCTAAATCTCAACTCCCCCCTCTCTTAATCTCCCACACCCTCTCTCTCTCTCAAACTGTCTTTCCCTCTCACCGGCAACCCATCACAGTTGATTGCTCCCTGACGCCACCGCCCTCCTCGATAACCAACCCATAACCCGAGAGCTTCCCAACTTCCTTCTTCCTCACGAACCAACTCCCACACCTACGTCACCGACCTAGGACCCACCACTGGCGCATCACTGCCATCACCCCCGTCAAGTCCCTACATCACCAGTGCCACCGTCCTCTCCTCCTCCGCCACTACACCACCACAGCAACATCTCTCCATCTCTCTCACTCCCCCTCAGTGCACCGACTCCCGCATCTCGCCGACGAACCCAACTCCCTCGTTCCTGTACCTCGCCCGAGCTCCGACCCGTCGCCTCAGCCAACCTCGCCAGAGCCAAAGCCACTGCATCGATTCCCAGCAGCCCCGGGCATCCACGACTCACCAGCTCCAATCCCTGAGCCGCCTGAGCTCACCGCCTGCAGACCCCGAGCTCTCCCGTGACCTGCTCACTTTTTCCCTACCCACCAATCCCATGCCAGCACTGCCGAGCTCGCTTCCTCGCCGCCATACGCACTGCCGAGCTCGATTCCTCGCCGCCATACGCACTGCCGAGCTCATTGCCGTCGTGTTCGTGCCGTGATCGTGTCCGTGTCGCACCATCCCTTATCTTCATCATGATCGTCTTAAGCAAGTGAAGCCCCTTTCACTTGTTAAATTCATACTACGTAATGGTGTAGTTAGAAATTGTAGTTTAACGGTTTAAATGGGTGTGATATGATGCTTGTATGAACGAATAGATAGCATCCCCGTACACGTACCGAGTGCGTGATGCGTTTATTCCATTAAAATCCCCAAGTTTCATTATTAAAATTTCCGATTGAGGTTAACGAATGACATTTAAGATATCGGCATCAAATCGATAAGGCACCGAATGTAAAATAAAATTCCTATTGGTTACGTCAAAATCTGAAAATCAACGTACATCCCACGTAGTAAAATTTATAGTTATTTGAATATAATTCCAAACATGATGCTCCAGGGCTCGTATCGAACCTAACGAGATAGCCTATAACTCTGTGTATTTAGTTTTGGAATAATGAAATCCCACGACCCTGAAAAATGATGAGGGACGAAATTCTGGACTGCAGTCCGGGGAAACTATCTATGGGGGAAACTGAATTCTGAGCACCTGTACACACTTGATTAAAAATGAAAATACGCGGGGCCCCATATGGTAGCGTAGATAACTTAATGAGCTAACACCTGAAATCGGTCCCGTGCATTTTTACGGCCGTTTGGTATTTAATTTATATTTTAGAATGTCACTGCGATCTGCAGTTTCTGCAGAAAGGTTCGGTACATTGTCACTTTAATCTGGACATAACTTATGATGTAGAGGTGAGATTGATAATCCGTTTGGTGAGTTGGAAACTTAACTGGAAGAACTAAATTTTATTCAACTAGGACAAAAGCTGAATCTGCACACAATTACTGATAAACTGCGCGCAAAGTTGGGCTTCCAGTTCTGGAACTGGAATCTCAGAGATCGATCGCTGCCTTAAAACGATGATAATTCTCTAACCTGAACTCCGATTGACCTGAAATAAATTTTATTGCTTAGATAATCTAGTGTGTTTCATACTCCCTTTATATTGTTTTGGCCAATTCTAAGCGTATGATTTACCGTGAATTTTGCAAGTTATAAGGCATTAGACATTGTAGTGTAATGAATACCTATTCAGTGCATTTCTACATATTTTCTCATGCTTGAGTTATACCTTCCGCGTAGTGAATCATTTGCATTATCGGTATATTAATGATTAGTGATTGGGTTGTGGCAAATACGACAGTGATATTGATAAGTGGAAAAAGTATTTGAAAACGACAGTGATACGTATTATCCACAACCTATTTGATTCATGAATACATACCATAACCTGGGGGAATGGGGGAAAATCAAGGTGGAATTGAACTCGTATTTAGCGAGGTACAGTGATTTAGAAGATGATCATTCGCTATCAGTGATAATTATATATATGTATATACATACTTTAGGTCGTGGGCCTAGCGTCCCGGGCACAGTGGACCGTAGTCTCGGGCATGCACGAGACCCTTGTTAAATACGAGTATTCTCTCCACCAATTGATTTCAAGGACTTAATGACCGTTAAGTAGTGACACATACATTGCTTAGTTCACCGACATCTTACTCATAGTGCACTATTCATTTTCAGTTGATGTGATTATATATATATGTTCTGCAATCCATTGTACTCCCCATGTTTAATACTACTGCACGCCTATTATACATATTTATTGCTATGTGTGTCGCCCTGACGACCTAAGTGTGCATGCTCAGAGGACGGAGTGGAACCAGCCCAGGAGCAGGACTTACCTTTCGAGATTGCGGAGATCTAGACTGTACCACCAACGCTATTTTCTTTGATTTCAGCATTTGTTATTGGTTAGTTATTTATTTGTGAAATAAATGTACCTCGACTCTTTTAAATTGCAATGTAATAAAGTCGTGAACTATGATTTCTCCTTTACTCAAGCACTGTTTATTAACTACCATGTAATGCTAGAAGCCGAAGTGTGACTACGGCGGGATTATTCCCTGATCGTAGGAGCATGGCTGGCCTAGTCATCCCTCGTACCCCGTATTTTGGGAAGTGGGACGTGACATGGTTTTGTTAGTATCAGAGCCAGTTTTGGATGAAATTACAATTCCATGGAGGGACCTCTAGATTGAGTTGCACCCTTATCGTATGCCTTATTGCATTCTTCCTCACTTCCTAATCATCGTTGAATCATTGTGTAGCCTTGCTTGAATCTGATTTCTTTTGATCTTTCAGGAATATGGACTCCTCAGGCAACTCCTCGGGTGCCGGTCACCACGATCGTACCGAGAAGATCCTTAGCACACTGACAACCCTGGCCCAAGCTCAAGAGAGGAAAACCGATCTTCTGACCGAGGGATTGAAAGCAGTACAGGAGACCGCAATTACCGCCCTGGAAAGATCTACGGCTGTTCCCGCCACCCCTGAGGGCGCGCTCGTACCGATCGCACAGGCTAGGGTTGGTAACGTTTCAGACTTCAGGAGGCTCCATTCAGCGGTGTTCATAGGATCAGCAAGTCCACTTGAAGCCGAGCAATGACTCATCAATGTAGAGAACCTCCTGACTGCCGCTCGAATTCCTGACGACAGAGTGAACGTAGTGAAGATTCAACTAGAAGACGAGGCCCGCACGTGGTGGTCCGTAGAGGAGAGTCGGCTAGAGAAGCCTATTGGATGGGACACGTTCTCCACGTGCTTCTTGGATCATTACTTTCCGGCTACTACCAAGGCCGAGATGGAGGAAAAGTTTATTATGTTGAAGCAAAACGGACGCTCAGTGGATGTCTATGCCGCAGAGTTCAATCGGCTGAGTCGCTTCGCACCGTACATGGTAGCCACCGAATCCGCCTGGGAAAGACGTTTCCAGCAAGGGCTCGATATTGAACTGCAACAACTTATCGCGTCTCTCGACCTACTAACCTTCGCCCAAGTTTTGAACGCTGCCCGAGTACAGGAAAGACTAGCAGAGAAGGCCAAGGGCCAACGATCAATGGACCGAAGACCCCACGTAGTTCCGACACGGCCTACCATTCCACCCCGTGGAGCCATCCCAGTTCACAGGCCAGGTGTCACATAGATGAAGCGTACCTTCTCACCTCAGCAGCCGCAGCGGAGGGCCCTATATTATGATTATTGTCAGAGGCCGGGACACATGCAGAGAGATTGCCGCAGAGCTAAGGGGCAGTGCCTGATTTGCGGATCCAGCGAGCACAGGATCAATGGGTGTCCACAGAGATCTGAGCTGCAGGGAGGGTTCGAGCAACAACAACCATCGTATGGTACATCAGCTCAGAGGGGTCCACCTCGGGTGCCCCAGCAACGGTCCTTCGATCAGAGGCAGACTATTTCAGGTCGGAATCATGGACGGGCTTTCACCCTATCCGCCGAGCAGGCAGAGGCTTCTAGAGATGTGGTTACAGGTACCATCCTCGTTTATTCTGTACCAGCTAGAGTTCTTTTCGATTCGGGTGCCTCGCATTGTTTCATTTCCACGCGGTTTGTCCACACACACTCTATACCTCACGAGCCGTTAACCAAGGGTTGGGAGATACATACGGGTAATGGTATTATTATGTCCGATCAAGAGTGTAGCTTATGTCCAGTGGTAGTATGCGGCAGGGAATTCTATGCGAATTTCCTTTTAATCGGGACTGGCAGTTATGATGTGATTCTCGGGATGGACTGGATGAGTACATTCCATGCAATAATTGATTGCCGAGCGAGAAATGTGACTTTCCGCATTCCCAGTCACCCAGAGTTTATCTTCGAAGGCGAGAGAGAATCTTTGGAGCCAGCCAAGTATAGAGCCAAGCCAAGAGAGTTGACAGCTATGGAGATCAATGAAAGCCCAGCCCCAGAGATTGTTCGGGATTTCCTGGACATGTTTCCTGAAGATTTACCAGGTTTACCACCTCCGCGCGTCTTGGAATTCTCGATTGATTTGACTCCAGGAACAACACCGGTTTCCAAGGCCCCGTACAGAATGGCACCGGTTGAGTTGGCAGAATTGAAGAAGCAAATTGAAGAACTCCTGGAGAAGGTATTTATCCGGCCAAGCGTTTCACCGTGGGGTGCACCGGTTCTGTTGGTGAAAAAGAAGGATGGATCGCTACGGATATGTATAGACTATCGAGAACTGAACAAATTCATGATAAAGAACAAGTACCCAATTCCGCGCATCGATGACTTATTCGATCAGTTAAGTGGGGCTAAGCTATTTTCGAAGTTGGATCTCCGTTCTGGCTATCATCAGATCCGAGTAGCGGCCGAGGACATATGCAAGACGGCTTTCAGGACCCGATATGGACATTATGAGTTCCTCGTGATGCCGTTCGGGGTTACCAATGCTCCAGCGATATTCACAGATTTGATGAACAGGGTCCTTAGGGTAATTTATAGAACTTGAGGGGTTTTATGTAAAAATACTTTTGTATAATTTTCAAAATATACCCCAAGTATTTAATTATCGTCTTTAGAGTTGTCATAAATGTAGATTTTATATTTGTGACATTTCTAGTGAGAATAACCTATTTTTCATAATACATGGTATTTAATTGTAATATTGAACTTGTATGGATTTCATGTATTTTAATGTAAAGTGATTCTTGTGATTTTTTTTTGGAAAAATTGAAGTATTTATATTATAATAAAAATAGGTATTTTTGATATTTTATATATATATATATATATAAATAAATTTTAATATATATATTATATTTCTAGAAATCTCATTTTCTTAAGATGTTCGTATTTTAAATCTTTCGAGACCAAATGCTCCTTGCGGAGATTTGCATCTCGCACTACTAAGCCCAGGGACGTGCAATAATCCGCACCATTCCAGTCGGGTTCTCCAAATTGGGTTGTAGCAGCGCTTTGCAAAGATTTGTGTAAAATACTAAATCTTGTAAAAAAATGGTTTTATTAGTAAATGGTATTTATTTGAAATGTTTCGTTTTCCCGTATTCTAGGTTCCCGAAAGTATTGTGCTATGTTGCATATGAGTGTTGTGAGGAGGTAGGTCATTATCTCGTGATCTAACTTAAAGGTATAACAAGATTGTGATGATTTAATGTCAAAATAAAACTACATGGTATTTTACTGAAAAAGAGCAATAAAAGTTGCAAAATGATATAGATTGTCATGAAACTTATTCAACATATTTGTTAATGATTAACAGTCAACATGTAATGGTTTAATAGGGTTGTGTTTAAGAAAAGTGGGATTTTTATAAAGAAACCGAATCGGAAATCGGTTTAACTCCGATTCCGTCGGATTTTATTAAAAGATGTTTTTAGAGTAGCAAAGGAGAGAGGGAGGTAGGACTTACGGGTTTAGCTTAAAGAGGAGAGGGAGAGGGAGTGGATGTAGCTTCCGGTGCGTCATTTCGTCGCCGGGATCTCCTAGGGTTGTCGCCGGAAAAATAGCCGGAGCTTCGCCTTTCACTTCTTCCAAAGTACACTAGGGTTCTAGGAAATTTCTTGAGAGTTTTGTTCAGAAATTTTGGAGTGAGGGGGTAGTGTTTAGGGGTTGTATTTATAGGGTTAGGCTAGGGTTAGGGTAGGTGAAAAGTTTAATTGAAAAAATATATAATAAAATGTAATAAAATTTAATAAAATGGAGTAATTGGTGTTTTAAAGGGGCTCTGTTGCTGGTCTGCACATTTAAACTATACAGGAGTACACGGGAGATGAAAAGCCCAAACTTTCATGTTGGGGACTCGGCGGTCCGGCCGAGTCCGGCCGGCGGAGGCGGCTCGAGTCGGCCGAGTCGCCGGCCAATTCGGCCGAGTCCGGCCGCCGTTGGCTTCCCCGACGCTTCAATAACCCCCTGGGACAGTTAGTTTATAGGGTGCAGTGGGGTTTTTGTGAGATATGCAAGTGTAAACCCTTGGTATTCTAAAAATTCAAAATAAAAGATTATTAAAAAATAATGTGGGGTATGAGATTTGAACTCTGGTGGCTTGATTCAGCAGTGCAAGGTATTACCAATGAGCTATAAGCTCCTTCTTGCTTTTAATAAGCAAAACAAATATTTATGGTATTCTCAGAAATGCAATTACTCCAAGTATACATTAACTTTTTAACAAATTTCTGTACACTAAAATTGGAGTTGTTACAGTTTACCCTCCTTACAAAAATTTCGTTCTCGAAATTTACAACTTTTATTTTAAGGACTAGTTTACAAAGAGGTGAGGATATCTTGCATGGATCTCATCTTCCCTTTCCCAAGTGGACTCTCCTGGAGTGTCTTTTCTCTACATCACTCGGACTAAGTTGACTTTCTTGTTTCGGAGTGTCTTCACTTTCCTGTCCAGGATCTCCACAGGTTGTAGCTCACAAGATAAGTCTGGTAGTATAGTGAGCTCGGAATGATCAAGAACATGGTAGGGGTCATGTTCATACCATAATTTTGCATTATTTTATTCCCCATTCTTATTCAGTTTATAAATAAACAGGTGCTTTTGACCCTTGTCTGCTACATAGTTGCAGGTTACAGGTTCTCGGAATAAAAACAGTGAAATTGATGAAAAAGATGATACAAAGTGAGGCTACGACCGACAAATGGAAGAAACTTGATCAAGCCTACAATTTGGAGAATAACGAAAATCAATAAACAAGTTCATAAAGTACAAAGGCAGCTCAAGGTTCAAGACTTTGACACGAAGCAGACGGAAAAGTCCATGACATTACTTATTGTAGAGATCTGGAAGAGAACCAAAAGACATTCTGAAGAACAAACTGAAGAAAATATAAGTAAAAATGCAACAGAAGAAGCCCAGAGAAATTAAGCCCACAAGCCCCATATACGGCCGCGGAACTTCGGCCAAACGTGGGTTTTGGCCGCGGATCCGCAGCCACGTGTCGCAAGTGTCATTGCAGAATTCTTGAGGCGTCTGGCGAGCGTTGACTAGTTCTTTTTCTTAGGGGGTAAAATTGTAATAGCAGACGTGACTCGATTGTAACCCTAGGGTTTCTATATTCTATAAATAGAAACCCTAAAACCTTTTTTAGGTTATGCCTCTTCTTGTGCCTCATTTCATCTATCTAAATTCAGATCTGTAAATTTCTGTAAAGAAGGAAGAGAGCATCAAATAAAATTAGGAGTAAGTTTTCTTTTCATTGCCCTAGTTAAATTTTATTTCCATGCCCTAGGTAATTTCTTTCTTGCCCTAGTTTAGATTTTCATTAATTGCCCTAGTTAATTAGTATAGATCATGTTTTTCAATTCTCTAATGAGTGAGTAGTCTCCTCGCTTGTTAGGGTTAGATTTGGGGAAGCCTTGAGAGATGAAGATCTCCCACCCCTTTCTTGCCCATCACACGTTTTTATAGGACTCCATGCATACATGCACACACCGCTCCCTACGGCACCCTATCCCACGAGGTAGCGGTGATACCGTAGTATAAAGGACCGGTTGAGCGTGTTTTCCATGGAGGTTAGGGTAAGAATTAAGAAAGGAAGGACAAGAACCTAGAGGAAGAAACACCGTTTCTTCCCGATGGTACTAATCCACTTTATTAATAATTACTATAACACCTCATAGATCTTAATATGGGCATAGAAAGCGGTGAGGAATATTGACTTTCCAAACATAACCTAAACCTAACCCTAGCAAGATTTAGATAAACTTTAGTTTTTAGATTTAATCAATCCGACACTAATCAGAATTAACTCGTTAGAACGATTAGAGAATACACAAAATCCCTGTGGACTGACCCGTACTCACCGGCTAGCTACCAAGCGACGCCGTTCTTGATTGCGGTTATAACTATTCTTTGAGACAAAAATCAAATGGCGCCGTTGCCGGGGATGGCGTTGTTATTCTCTTTTTGTAATTTCGGGTTAATATAAATTGAAAAATCATAAAAAAAACTAAAAACTAAAAAATATACAAATTTTTTTTATCATCTTGTTATTTTGTGAAGGGTATTTTCGTTTGAATTTTTGCAGGATCGAAGAACAAACTCAGATCTGGAAAAATCCAGAGAGCAAAACAGAAAACGGTAGATCTGAACGACAGAGGAAAATCATAACAGAGGAGCAGAAGAAATCTCGGGAATCGAACCGCCTCCGCCACCGCGTTTCCGCCGCAAAAAGTCGTTCTTGCCGCGCTTCCGCCGCAGGGAGGTGACGTCATCACCTTTAAAAAATATATATAAAAAAACCTCAACGACCGCGTTTCCGCCGCAAAACTGCGCTTCCCGCCGCGGTTCCGCGGTGCTCTCGGCGATTCTTCAAAAAAAAAATCACTGTAAGTTTTCTCTCTCCTTCTCTGAACCCCTGATATCTCCTCTATAAAATTTGCCTGCAGGATTCTTTGCGCTAAAAAATCTCTCCCCTTCCAATAATTGATCTTGTGCAGGATTCTTTGCGCCGTGTTTAAAAAAAAATGTTTGCAAGTGATTGTGTTTACTGCTTTGCATATTTTAATTGACTTTAAGGGGCTTGAACACTAATCCAGATTGGGTGGGGATTTCATCACCCTTCCCAGGACCCAGAAATCACATAAGGCATATTGCATTGACCATCATTTAATTAAAAAAGATTAGACTCAGCCCTAAGGATTTCGCGCTCAATAGGACAGAGGAATAGTTGTAGGCATCGACCGTTGATCCTAACCTGACTTTGTGGTGTCTAGGCAAGTGTGTCTAAGGCGAGTGGTTACTTAATTAGGGCCACTACTTTCGTAGTGGAGAGCCTCCCACTCACCTAGCACTTACCTGGCCACAATTGGCGGTGAAGAGGCGGTTTGAGGTCCTATTTCTTGCCCTTTGGAACAGTTAGGAGCTGTCTAGCTGACCTAGATGACCCTAGATCTAGGCTTGATTGTGCATTTGTGATTGGTTGAACGTGTGTTGATTGTCACGAAAGAGTGTTTTGTAGTTTAACCGCAATCAATAACGGTGTCGCATGTAGCTAGACCGAGATGAGTACGGGTCGTCCTCTGGGAAACATGGAACCTTTTACTTTTACTTTAGATGTGTTGAGAAAGAGAGAAGGGATAAAGAATTTTATAGAATGGTTTCTAGATCTACGTTAAACAAGATTGTAAAATATAGATCTAGATTATTTTAAAGATGTAGTAAATATAATAAGAAGGCTTGTATGGTTTGTTAGGATTTAGTAGTTATGGACGATTAATTAAAAGTTACCCTTTTTATCCATTAATAGATTTAGAACTAGAACGACGGTGATGCGTGTAGATTAGGGTTTCTGAAGGGAAAAGGAATCCCACTCTTAACCCTTATCTCGACACGGAACTCCGTTCATATCTAGCCTTTACCAAAACAATCATTAATCTAATCTCTAATCGCGGTCGGAACTAGCAAAAAATTGCTAGCGCGCCCGATTAGGATGTTAATGATTCTTTTGATAAAGTTCCTAAACTTTATAGGACTTAAAAAGGGTTTAATTATTTTCATCGTTCATTAGCCTACCCTAATCCTACGAACCCTAACAAGCGGAGAATTACTCGCGCATGTTGGGAGAAGAAGATGAAAAGAAAGAGAGGGAAAACATAATGTAAAATGCAAAAGAATTAAATAAAATAACTACCTTTATTAATCACTTGAACAATCTACACTTTATTCCGTAGAAAATGATTACAAACTAGTTGCTTCTCGATCTTTCCTAAGGAGGTAGACGAACAGTTGATGATCAGCCTGGATGCGTGAGCGTCAGGGGCTTCGTGATCTCTTCGGCTTGATGTCTTCTAACTTTAGCCCTTGGTCCTTTATATAGCCCTCAAAGAAGAAAAACTAGTTACCATATATGGTGACTTCCTAATATGGTAACTTTCCATGCCTGGATTCTGAGTCCCTGTCAGTATTAATTTTATGATTTTGGCAGATTTTTGATCCTGACATCTTGAACATCTTCATCTCTTAACCTGAGCTAAATCTTTCACAATATCTCTATGAATAATGTTAGTTTATTTATTAAATTAGAGAGAGTGTCTTAATCACTATATATGGTAATAAATCTTTAAGAAACTTGATTAAGAATATTTAATATGCTATACACTTTATATGGTAATAAATCTTTAACAAACAAGATTAAAAATATTTGATATGCTATGCATCTTTTAATTAATAAAATATTATGCATATATTTTGAAATATTATTCTAACCATTTGTATGATATTATATCTTTTAAGAATTGTGATTAGAATATTTGATATGATATGCATATTTTCAATTACCAAAATATTATATAAATATAAAATGCTTATATTTTTCTTCATAATATTAATTATAATATATAAACATATGGTAAATAGTATTTTGCAGATAAATCCAAATATGTTTAATATTTATAATAAACACCTTTTATTATTTAAGAAATGTAAGGAAAATACTTATACCAAAGTGCAATATTTTCAACTGAACATGTGTCTAAGCCTTTTATTGAAAATCTTTTTGCAAAAAAAAAGCTCCTCATATAAAAAAAAACACAAAAAGGAAAAAAAAAAATTTACAAAAACTTGCAACTTGTCACTAAGAAATCCGTGCACCCCATATTCTTTTTCTTCTCCTTTTTACATCATGGGTACCCTACCTCCCAAAACTCTTGCCGAACTTTGGTACCCTCAACCAAACATTGTATCTTACACGAATTGTTTTGGTCAAATTACGGACGACCCTTCCATACCCAAAATTTCTTTGAAAGATCGAATAGAAGCGTCTAGGAAAAACAGTTGGACTCCGCAATCTACTTTGTATCAACCATTTCAACCTTCACCACCTTCTTACATTGATACCACTTTTGAAAGTCCGAATGTAACTCCGAAACCCATGTTTATTGCTGAACACATTGAACAAGCTCGTAACCGATCTTTCACTCCTTTCAACACTTCCAGTTCTTGGGATCAACAAGTACATTCCCCTTTTAATCCAAATGTTGATCCTACTCCTGCCCAACCATTCAATTCCTACCAGTCCTACCCGACTTTCGCACATTCCCTAAACATTGCTTCTACACAGCCATTTGGGAGTTTCCAGAATCCAAGCAACTTTGAATCTTTTACTGAAACCCCTTCACAATCCAAGTCTAGTCTGGAACAGTCGTTGGAAGCCTATATGGTAGCGACAAACCAAATGATGAGAAATGTGGATGCGTCCATGGCCACCCTTATGCAACCTAGTGACCCGGTAGCTAGTTTCCAACTAGCTCCAAAAATTCCAATGTATGATGAGGCGGTTGGACAGATTGAGAATTTGAGTGGAGAAAGTGAGCTAAACACCCTTCCAAATCAAACCTGCCCATTACCAATTGAATTCCACAACTCCAGTTTTCAAACAAGTGTCCCAAATAAAACGTTTAATGAGTTGTGCGACTTTGTAGTGCTTGATTTGCCAGGGTCTCTTTCAAGTGAACCCACACCTAATCCTTCTGAACTTTACACCTCCAGTCTAGAACCTGAATTGATAAATATCCATACTTTTGATGAGGTGTCAAAGAAAATTGATTTTCACTTGATTGAGGATATTGACGCCGGGAATATTTTGGATGATGAACCCTTAGATTTGACTGAAATTTTATCTCCAATTCATCATCTCGAGTTATTAAATGTTTCTCCCGAACTTCATATGCGTCTTGATTTTGATGAAAATTGCATGGATGAGATAATTTTTGAGGAGAATTATGATGATAGTATTAAGGAGAGTATTAAGGATAGTATTGAGGATGAATCATTTTTGTTTGATGAGTCGGATTTTCCAATTCATCCTCATGAACCTTTAACTGTTATACTTCCTAAATCAAACCCCCTCCTTTCCATCGTTCCGACCACGCATAAGATCACGCTTGAGGACTGTGAGCTTGAAAGATTTCTATTCGATCACAGCAGTTTGGACGCCACTAGTGCGTACCTCCTTGAATCTGACACTCTTCTCACAGACGATACTGATTACGAGTGTTTCACTTTTTCGGACGATTTTGAAAACTCACCTTCCGAGTTTGAGTCCTTTAAATTTTCAGATGAGTTAGTTGAACCATCAGACTCGGTTGCTTACAGTCATTTCGAACCATTGATGGAATCTTTCGAGTTCGAGAAAATTTACTTAGGTGAGAATAAGACTATCCCTAAATCACTCCCCTTCGTCCCTTCCATCGTTTTGACCACGCAAGAATCCGTCGCGTTTCCATTTTCAATGGATGGTTTACCAAGTTCAACGTACCCATGTTTTCTTGCGAATCTTGAGGGATTTGACCCCATTTCTCGACGGGTTGATACATTAGCACAATCGTTTTTAACACATCGGTCATCACAAATTGTGCTATTTTATTCACTCGATTTACACCCTCAAGTTCGTACTACACTTCTTTCTCTTTTCCCCCATTCTTCTTCTCCACCGATACCATATTCCACTCTTCTTCCCACACAGTCTCGTGTGTTTCTCAACTCCTTTCTCTACACTCCATTCTTTCACCAACCCTACCATTATCACGATAGAATTTTTGAATGGTTGGTGCTAACCTTTAGTCTGTGTAAGGCCTTTTATAGTTTGATTTTTCTCCTCCCTAACTCTGAACTTTAACGCTTAAAATAGTGGAAACACTGTCTCACTTAAGTTTGGGGGGAACCTTGTTGTATATATATTTTTTGTTTTCTCTTTTAACAATAAAAAATTTATAAATAAATAAACAGGGGAGTGCCAACATTTTGACCCTCTTGGTATAGCCTGACAGTGAGGACACTGTCAAGTTTAAGTTTGGGGGTGTGCTCGGTAAGCCTTCTTCCTTCGCATTCATGTGTATATTTTTGCATTTGCATACTTATTTTAAAACCCATAAAAATTGAAAATTTTAAAAATTATAAAAATTAAAGTATTCAATTTTGGCCATAATTGACTTGAGTTTGACAAAAAGGTTAACTAGTTAGGAACAACTAGATCCTAGACTTAGTAAATTAAAAACCCTAAAAATAACCTTTCGTAAAATTTAACCGTAGAAAGTATATGTCTTTGTAGTTTATTTAGAAATAGGCAAATTTCGAGTTGACTTCGTGGGCTGAGTTAAAACAAGGGAAAAGTATTGATATTTTTATTAAAGTATAAGTTTGAAAAATAATTCCTAGCTTAAGTCTAAATTCTGAAAATGTATACCCTACAAATTACACAAACACGAACCTTAAAACTTGGAATAGTAGAAGAGACCTTGAAATGCTCTTGTCTAAAGTCTTTAGTACGAAGAAAAAAATAAAATTAAAATACAAGTGTGAATAAAGAGATAATAAAAAAATGAACACTGGTTTTTGTGATTACTTAAGGCTGCATTAATAGAAAAAAAATATTTAGCGAGGGTGCTTCATCACCTAGTGCCTTGGACCAACTGGTTTGGGAGTCACTGCTAAAGCCTTAGATGTTACAAGACTAGGAATTACACTTTAATGTGTAAACACATCTTGTAATCGGTTGTTGGTACCTCAAGAAGTATTAACGGTCGCATGAAGGATGTGTGAGCGAAATTCATCTAAAAATTCACCAATTAAGAAGTGCTTTGGACAACGGACAAGAGTATGATAGCTTGATTTGAATTTCCAAGTGTAGGGGTGATATATACACACACGTAGGGGTATGTGATTGGGGTTTAGATAAGAGATAGGAATGAAGAATAGGACTTGTATCTTTAGTAGAGATGATAAAAATTCCTAAGTTGAGATAGAACCCTAGAAGGAAAGCTTAAAAGATGCCAAAAGCTAGGTAAATTCACAAAAATATATACAATCTTAAGATAAATGATAAGGAAGCGTGAAACATACGGGTGGATAATTTATGAGTCGAAGATAATAGACTTCCTTGTTGGAAAACCTAATTGGAGAATAAAAGTTAATGGGCCGAATTGATAGGATTTTGTGGGTAGTATCCGCTGAAAACCCTTAGGAGACAACACTCCTCCCACTAGGGACACCTAGAGGTTTAACGGCTTGTTGCACGAGCTCAGCGCTATCGTGTTTCCCTGCGAAACTGAGGTTAGGATTTTGTTGAGAATAAAACTAGGTTTGCTCGAAAACGAGCAAAAGATAAGTTTGGGGGTATTTGTTCATACCATAATTTTGCATTATTATATTCCCCGATCTTATTCAATTTATAAATAAACAGGTGCTTTTGACCCTTGTCTGCTACATAGTTGCAGGTTACAGGTTCTCGGAATGAAAACAGTGAAATTGATGAAAAAGATGATACAAAGTGAGGCTACGACCGACAAATGGAAGAATCTTGATCAAGCCTACAATTTGGAGAATAAAGAAAATCAATAAACAAGTTCACAAAGTACAAAGGCAGCTCAAGGTTCAAGACTTCGACACGAAGCAGACGGAAAAGTCCATGACATTACTCACTGTAGAGATCTGGAAGAGAACCAGAAGACATTCTGAAGAACAAACTGAAGAAAATATAAGTACAAATGCAACAGAAGAAGCCCAGAGAAATTGAGCCCACAAGCCCCATATACGGCCGCGGAACCGCGGCCAAACGTGGGCTTTGGCCTTGGATCCGCGGCCACGTGTTGCAAGTGTCATTGCAGAATTCTTAAGGCGGCTGGCGAGCGTTGACTAGTTCTTTTTCTTATGGGGTAAAATTGTAATAGCAGACGTGACTCGATTGTAACCCTAAGGTTTCTATGTTCTATAAATAGAAACCCTAAAACCTTTTTTAGGTTATGCCTCTTCTTGTGCCTCATTTCATCTATCTAAATTCAGATCTGTAAATTTCTGTAAAGAAGGAAGAGAGCATCAAATAAAATTAGGAGTAAGTTTTCTTTTCATTGCCCTAGTTAAATTTTATTTCCATGCCTTAGGTAATTTCTTTCTTGCCCTAGTTTAGATTTTCATTAATTGCCCTAGTTAATTAGTATAGATCATTTTTTTCAATTCCCTAATGAGTGAGTAGTCTCCTCGCTTGTTAGGGTTAGATTTGGGGAAGACTTGAGAGATGAAGATCTCTCACCCCTTTCTTGCCCATCACACGTTTTTATAGGACTCTATACATACATGCACACACCGCTCCCTACGGCACCCTATCCCACGAGGTAGTGGTGATACCATAGTATAAAAGACCGGTTGAGCGTGTTTTCCATAGAGGTTAAGGTAAGAATTAAGAAAGGAAGGACAAGGACCTAGAGGAAGAAACACCGTTTCTTCCCGATGATACTAATCCACTTTATTAATAATTACCATAACACCTCATAGGTCTTAATATGGGCATAGAAAGCGGTGAGGAATATTGACTTTCCAAACCTAACCTAAACCTAACCCTAGCAAGATTTAGATAAACTTTAGTTTTTAGATTTAATCAATCTGACACCAATCGGAATTAACTCGTTAGAACGATTAGAGAATACAAAAAATCCCTGTGGACCGATCCGTACTCACCGGCTAGCTACCAAGCGACGCCGTTCTTGATTGCGGTTATAAATATTCTTTGAGACAAAAATCAGGTCACTCACATACCTTCTGAGTAGATATATGTGGAACACATTATGCACTCCTTCCAATGATGGTAGAAGTGCTAAGCGGTATGCCACTTCACCGACTCGTTCGAGTATGTCGAACGGTCCAATGTATCTCGGACTTAGCTTACCCCGTCTTCCAAATCGGATCACTCCACAGTTCGAAGATATCTTCAAGAATACGTGATCTCCTGGCTGGAACTCCAAGTGACGTCATTTTGCATCAGCCCAGTGCTTCTGTCGATCTTGGGCTATACGCATCTTTTCTATGATAGTACGAATCACATCAACAGTCGCTACTATCATCTCAGGTCCAAGAAGTTCCCTATCTCCGATATCGTTCCAACTTAATGGCGATCGACACTTCCTTCCATACAATGCTGCAAAAGGTGTCATTCCTATGCTTGCTTGATAGCTGTTGTTGTACGAAAACTCCACAAGATGTAGGTGATCTTCCCACGATCTTTTGAAGTCTAACATACATGCTCTGAGCATATCCTCCAAGATCTGAATAGTTCGCTCAGACTGAGCATCTGTTTGTGGATGATAAGCCGTGCTGAAGTTCAGACTTATTCCCAAGCTTGCTTGCAGACTATGCCAAAATTGCGATCTGAACCTGGTGTCACGATCGGAGACAATGCAGACCGGTACTCCATGAAGTCTCACAATTTCCTGTATGAGTTCATGGGTATCAGAGATAATACATATTTGAAGAGTAGCAAAGGAGAGAGGGATTTACTTGTTCAACATGTTTGTTAATAATTAATAGTCAACATGTAATGGTTTAATAGGGTTGTGTTTAAGAAAAGTGGGATTTTTAGAAAGAAACCGAATCGGAAATCGGTTTGACTCCGATTCTGTCGGGTTTTATTAAAAGATGTTTTTAGAGTAGTAAAGGAGAGAGGGAGGTGGTACTTACGGGTTTAGCTTAAAGAGGAGAGGGCGAGGGAGTGGACGTAGCTTCCGGTGCGTCGTTTCGTCGCCGGGATCTCCTAGGGTTGTCGCCGGAAAAATCGCCGGAGCTTCGCCTTTCGCTTCTTCCAAAGTATCTAGTTCTAGGAAATTTCTTGAGAGTTTTGTTCAGAAATTTTGGAGTGAGCGGGTAGTATTTAGGAGTTGTATTTATAGGGTTAGGGTAGGTGAAAGGTTTAATTGAAAAAATATATATATAATAAAATATAATAAAATAGAGTTATTGGTGTTTTAAAGGGGCTCTGTTACTGGTCTACACATTTAAACTATACAGGAGTACAAGGGAGATGAAAAGCCCAAACTTTCATGTTGGGGACTTGATTGATAGAGTTTTTGTATGCGTTTTAAATTTAAAAATACCGCAATCAAGACGGTGTCGCTTGGTAGCTAGCCGGTTGAGTACGGGTCGATCCACAAGGAGATGGAATCTTTTTCTTTATGTTATAACGAGTTAAGTCCAATTAAGTTGGGTTTTGTTTTAAGATCTATGACTGAGAATAAGTTGATAAAAAGCTTGCTAGGGTTAGGATTAGGTTAGTTCGAAATAGGGATCTTCTCACTTCTTTCAATGCCTTAGTTGTGAATAAAGGTGTTAGGGTAATCGGCAACAACGGGAATTAGCACGGCTGGGAAGAAACTTAGTTTCTTCCTTTTGGTCCTTGTCCGTCCGTTCTTGGCTCTTAGCCCTAACCTCCGGTTAATTCAACCACAACCGGTCTAACTAGGGAATCACCGCTATCATGTAGGATAGGGTGCCGTAGTGAGCAGATTATGGTTGATTTAAAGGGAGTCCGTATTTAAAATTATTTGGGCAAAAAAAAGAGTGAGAGAGATTTCCTTCTCTCAAACCTTCCCTCTCCTACCCTAACAAGTGAGGAATTACTCACTCATTAGGAGATTTAAATTAAAGATTAAGATAAAAAAATTGCAGATTAATTCTACCACTAGATTTAACAATTAAAAATTGCAGGTACGATAAAAAGAATGCGAGATAAATAAAAAACTTACTTTATTGATGTCCTCTCAAAAATGCATTACAATAGAATTTAAATTTAGATCTAGAAATTAAAAGAGGCATAAAAATAAATAGAGGCATCCTCCAAAAAGAGGCACCCTAAAAGAGGCACACTTAATTTGGTTTTGAGCTCTCCTATTTATAGATAGGAAAATCCTAGATTTACATTCTGATCCATATACGAAATTACAAAACTACCCCAAAAACCGAGTCAAAGCACCGACACCCCACCGACACGTGCAGAGCACAGCCGCGGAACCACGGCAGATGTACCTGTTTGGCTGCGGTTCCGCGGCCATTTGGTGGGTTCATGGGCCCATTTCTTTAGGTTTTCTTCAAGTTGCTTTTATCTTCTATTTTCTTTACTTGGTTTCTCAGAATCTCTTCAGTTCTCTTTTAGATATTCAACAGTGGACTTTTGCCTTGAGCTCTGCATTTGAAGTCTTGGATCTTGTGCTGTGATTAGTTCAAAAATTGTAAGTTACCGCAATCAGAAACGGCGTCGCTTCGCAGCTAGCCGGTGAGTACGGGTCGATCCACAGAGACGGGTAAATTTCTTTAAAGTGTTTTAACGACTTGATTCTATTTGTAGTTTTGGTAGGTTTATAAAAATCTAAAGACTGGATCTAATTAATCTAATTAAGAATCTTGCTAGGGTTAGGATTAGGGGAAGTTTTGGAAATTAATATTTTTCCTCACCGCTTTCAATACCTTCCTTTTTTTAGATCTATTAGGTGTTAAGTTAATTATCAATAAAGTGGATACAAATCTTTTGGGAAGATGTTTCTTCCTCTAGATTTGTACCCTACCTTTGTTGATAATTATCCTAACCCTCACGGAAAACGTGCGGAACCGGCCCTTTATACTACGGTTCATCGTTACCTCGAAAGGTAGGATGCCGCAGGGAGCGGTTGTGCTCGTATGCGTGAAGTTCTAATTCATTAGGTGAAGGTGGTATTGAAAGGGGCGAGAGATTTCATCTCTCAACCCTTTCCCTAAGGCTAACCCTAACAAGCGAGGAGACTACTCGCTCATTAGGGGATGAGAAGACATTATAATTAAAAGAAATAAAAGACTTACTAGTTGACGGCTCCCTCCAAACAAGAAGAACAGATCTGAATTTTGCTCTCAGAAAATCTGAATTTTATTGATTGAAAAGAGGCATACAATTTTCGGATCTAAAACTACAATTTATAAGAAAATAGGAAATCTAGGGTTACAGACTCTCACGCATGTGAATTTACAGATTTGACCCCTGAAAATCCTAACATAAACACCGACGCACCGACGCACTAAAATTGCACCGACATGGGCTCTGTATGGCCGCGGATCCGCGGCTCCAGGTAGGGTTTGGCCGCGGTTCCGCGGCCAATTAAGGGAATTGGGCTCTGAGCTTTCTGGGCTTGGTTCACTGCACCTTTGGGCTTCTGTTTCTTCACTTGTTTTCTTTTTTGGGCTTCTGGTTCTTCTCCAGATATTTCAGTGAAGACTTGTATTGGGCTTTTTAACCGTTCCACTTGACTTTTTGGACCTTGCACTGTTCTTCGATTAGGCTTGACTAGGACCCGTCTACTTGTTGGTCAAAAGTCCTTTTTCTGTTGTTTTGTGTCTTTTTCACTGTATTTGCTCCAGAAACCTGTATCCTGTAATATGCAACAAACGTGCGTCAAGAGTACCTGTTTATTTATAAAAAGGATAAGAATAGAGGAATGATAAATGCAATATTATAGTCTGAACAAATACCCCCAAACTTACCTTTTGCTCGTCCTCGAGCAAACTTATTATTTTATTCTCTACAAAAAACCTAACCGCACTTTCGCAGGGAAACGCGATTGCACTGAGCACGTGCAACAAGCCGTTAAACCTCTAGGTGTCCCTAGTAGGAGGAGTGTTATCTCCTGAGGGTTTTCAGCGGATTACACCCACAAAATCCTATCAATTTGCCCCATTGACTTTTGTTCTCTAATTAGGTTTTCTAACAAAGAATTCTATTATCTTTTGACTCGCAAATTATCCACCCATATTCTTCACACTTCCTCATTATTTAACTTAAGATTATATATATCCTGCAGATCTACTTAGCTTTCGGCATTCTTAAGTTTTCCTTCTAGGGTTTTATCTCCACTTAGGAATTTTCTATCAACTCCATTAAAGATACAAATTCTATCTTTCATTCCTCTCTTTTTTCTAAATTCCAATCACATACCCCTACGTGTGTGTAAAGATCACCCCTACACTTGGAAATTCAATTCAAGCAATCATGCCCTAGTCCATTGTCCAAAGTACTTATTAATTGGTGAATGAAATTTGCTTACACATCCTTCATGCGACCGTTAATACTTCTTGAGGTACCAACGACCGATTACAAAATGTGTTTGCACTTTAAAGCGTACTTCCTAGTCTTTGCAACACTCAAGGCTTTAGCAGTGACTCCCAAACCAGTTGGTCTAAGGCACTAGGTGATGAAGCACCCTCGCTAAATATTTTTCTATTTTTGCAGCCTTAAGTAATCACAAAAACCAGTGTTCATTTTTTTTTCTTTTTCATTGTACTAAGGACTTTAGACAAGAGCATTTCAAGGTCTCCTCTACTATTCCAAGTTTCAAGGTGCGTGATAGTGCAAATTGTAGGGTATATATTTTCAGAATCTAGACTTAAGGTAGGAACTATTTTTCAAACTTATACTCTAATAAGAACATCAATACTCTTCCCTTGTTTCGACTTAGCCCAAAAAGTGAACCCAAAATTTGCCTATTTCTAAATAAACTACAAGGCATATACTTTCTACCGTTAAACTTTAAGGAAGGTTATTTTTAGGGTTTTTAATTCACTAAGTCTAAGATCTAGTTGTTCCTAACCAGTTAACCTATCTGTCAAACTCTAGTCAATTAGCCAAAATTGAATACATTTATTTTTATAATTTTTCAAATTTTTCAAATTTTTATGGGTTTTCAAATAAGTATGCAAATGCAAAAATATGTACAAATGAATGTGAAGGAAGAAGACGTACCGAGCATACCCCCAAACTTGAACTTGACAGTGTCCTCACTGTCATACTAAACCAAGAGGGTAAAAATACCGGCACTCCCCTGTTTATTATTTTATTTTTAATGTTTTGAAATT
The DNA here is from genome assembly GCA_030015575.1 of Agapanthus africanus. Classification (NCBI taxonomy): domain Eukaryota; kingdom Viridiplantae; phylum Streptophyta; class Magnoliopsida; order Asparagales; family Amaryllidaceae; genus Agapanthus; species Agapanthus africanus. Next base: position 937,177,395 of record JASDDO010000019.1, on the reverse strand, counting down.
TTTATTTTTATTTTTTAGAGAAAAACAAAAATATATACAAAAAGACCCTCCCCCAAACTTCAATTAAACTATGTTAGACAATACTGCCTAACTTTGCATCGGCCAAAAGTCAACACCAACCATTTGAAAAATTTATCAGTAAAGAATATTGGTGGGTAAAAAAATAAGTTGTGGTGGTCCGCAAAGAATTGGGGAAGATGGAAGTAGTGGTATGGGAGGTGTGGAGGTAAATATACAGGTGATGGTGATGCATTGATACGAGAATGTAAGTGATCAGCAATCAGTGGAGTGTTGGCATTCTCGTACCTTATTAAAAGAAATGGGGGTATTTCAACTTCTAAGGGAGGAAGTTGGCTCACCACAATACCCCCAAGATGTTCCTGTGGGTCCTCTATTGACATGGCATCATCCATCAATAGTGTATGATATTCACTTATGAGGAAACTGATCTCCTCGATGTCCGCCATAGTCCAACTGAAAACTTGCCGCCTATCTTGTAAGACTTTTAAAATAGCGTTCTCTTGCTCGAAGGCTAGAGAGGCTGATATGATAATGGGAAAAGTCTCATTCTCACCTATGTAAACATATCTACGGTGAGACGGCAAGGGCGTGAGTTCGAACTTCTGAGGCGAAAGAACCATTGCGGAATCTACCTCGAACCCAAAGGACTCTAACACAGGTTTGAAATCACTGCAAACAACCGATTCGGATGGTTCGACTGACTCATCCAAAAATTCAAACGACTCATATTCGGGCTGTGAGTCGTCGTCATCCGAAAAAGTGAAACATTGATAATCAGCATCGGTTGTGTCAACGGTAGTAGGCTCAAGGAGGGACGCACTAGTGGCGTCAAAACTGTTTTCATCAAATAGAAATCTTTCAAGCTCGCAGTCCTCCTGCGTGATTTCGTGAATAGAGCAAACTTCTCGTGTACTAGTTTTAGGCACGGGGGGCAGACTTCCCATCTTATAAATATTGAACTCACTAGACCTCTTTCCGAAGGATAGAGTCATGGAGCCATTGCGACAATTTATTACAGCATTGGAAGTGGCCAAAAATGGTCGACCAAGAATCACCGGAATTTGGTTTCTTGGGTTAGCAACAGGTTGTGTATCCATAACGATAAAATCAACGGGGAATATGAATTCCCCGACTTTGATCAGCACATCCTCTAGTTGACCCCTAGGATAGGTGATTGATCGATCAGCCATTTGGAGAGTGCAACGAGTGGGTTTCAACTCTCCAACCCCTAATTGTTCGTACACGGAGTAAGGAATCAGGTTAACACTAGACCCAAGATCTAAAAGTGCTCGATTAATTTGCTTATCCCCAATTGTGATGGAAATCGTAGGACAGCCGGGGTCCTTTCGTTTTTGGGGTAAGGTTTGATGGTGGTTAATAGCATTGCTCACTGCACTAGCCACTAGCACTTTCTTGGGTACTTGAGATGCCTTTCTCTTCGAGGTGCACAAGCCCTTTAAGATTTTCGCATATGAAGGGACTTGTTGGATAGCATCCAAGAGAGGTATATTTATGCTAACCTGCTTAAAGATCTCCACAATCTTCTCCACTTGTGCATTTGGTTTATTAGGACTCAACCTGTTTGGAAATGGTGCATTTTGAAAATTTGTTGAGTCACAAGTCTGTGGAGTAGAATGTGGAATAGGAACGGATCCCAGTGTGGATGTGTTCGTGTTGTTAGAAATGGGTCCGTTCGAGTCAGAAGAAGTAGAGCCGTGTGAAGGGTGGAGAATAGGCTCTAAAGAAAAAGGTGAAGAAGGAAGTGAAGAAAATGAAGAAGGGAAAGAAGAACCACCGGCGGGGATGTCATCACTAGTTTCCACATTATTTTGCAACTCTCTTCCGGATCTCAACATGGTCACCGCATTAACATTGTGATTGTGATATGCGTTTTGTGCGTGACCGGGATTGGGCATTGGTTGAGATGGAAGCTTTCCCTTTTCTCTTTCGCTCAACGCAGCAGTTAATTGTGCAATTTGTGCCTCAATAGATTTGATACTTTGATCGTGTGAGGCGTTGTTATTCATTAAAGATTGAACATAACTTTCAAATCTTGCTGCGGATTCTGTAGTTTGCTTAAGAAATGCATCTAGACTTTTTTCGAGTGAGGTAACCTTATCATCATTTGGTTGAACCAAATTGTTCGTTTGATTTGTATAAGGTTGTTGTTGGAAAGGTTGCTGTATTTGAGTTTGTAAGGGTGCTTGTCGTTGTTGTGGAGGAGCTCTTTGAAAATTGTTATTCCCTTGGAACTGTTGATTTGGGTGACTCCTCCACCCCTGATTGTATGCCGAAGAGTACGGATCATTTCTTTGTCTTTGCTGGAATGCAGCATTGACTTGATCCTGCCCTTGAATAGGTGCATTATAAGGGCACTCTTCGGTGAGATGTGATGGATTAGAACAACAAGCACAAACAGTTCGTGTGGGTAGAGTAGGGGCAGGAGAAGACGATGAGATTTTTGTCTCAATGGCTTCTAGCTTTTTCATAAGTGAGGCCATCTCGGCCTTCATAGCGATCGACATATCTATTTGATGTATGCCTGCCCTAGATTGACCAACTGAAGAAGATGATGTGGTCTTGGTACTCTCCCACTGAATTGTTTGCTCACTTAGGTCCTCAAGAAACTGCCAAGCTTCGTCGCTAGACTTGGAGAGAAAATGACCTTGACATATTGTTTCTAGCAACTGCTTCGTTGCCGCATTCAATCCCTCGTATAATGTTTGGCAAAGTTGCCAATTTTCTATCCCATGATGAGGGCATTGAACAAGTAGGTCTTTAAATCTCTCGAAGTATTTCCAGAATGGTTCGGACGGAAGCTGTGAAAATTGTATAATCTCGTTTCGGATTCTAGCAGTTTTATGGTGAGGATAGAATTTTTTTAAAAAAGCTCTTACAAACTCGTCCCAATTTCTAATGGAGTGTGATGCGGTGCTGTATAGCCACTTCTCGGCTAGGTCACATAAGGTGAAAGGAATGACCCTTAGCCTTATTGCGTCATCACTTAATTGGGTTGTCTTCATCATGCTGTAAACGTTTTGGAATTTATTAATGAAAATATATGCATCTTCGGATTCCAAACCATGAAACTTAGGCAGCATATTGATGAATTGTGGTTTTATTTCAAAATTGTCCCCATTTGCCGGTGGGGGTGAAAGACATGTAGGTAAGGAAGTGCGGACGGGGTAGAAGAGATCCTGGAGCGCGACTCGTGCGGGCGCTACAATAGGCGGAAGATTCGGGTTATTCGCACCTGGCGGAGGTGGAATCATTCCCGTCGTTAAGGTATCGTTGGGGTTGAATCCCGACATACCTTCGAAAGAAGAATTTGAATGTGGAGGTAAGGAAGTGGACGGAATGTCGACGAAGGGTTCGTCGAAGGGTTCGTTGGTCGGTACCAACGAAACACGGACTAATCGGGCGTTAGTATCCCTAGTCCAAAATGACATACACTAAAGGGTAGTGCAGTCAGAAAAAAAAATAGAAAAACAGAATGTGGGGGTAAGATAACGTCAGTGAGAAGAAGTGGTGGAAGTGAGTTTCAAAATTTCTTCGCGACAAGTTGCAAGTTTGAAAAGATTTTTCTTTATTATTATTTTTATTTATTTATTTATGTGTGAGTTTTGCAAGGAGGTTTTTGAAAACGGACTCGTGACACAAAAAGTATCAACCACACATGCACAATCAGGCCTATATCTAGGGTCGCCTAGGTCTACTAGACAGCTCCTAACTAGGGCTAGAAATAGACCTCGAACCGCCTCTTCACGGACAAGTACGGCCAGGTAAGTGGGAAGGAACCACCACTACAGTGGGCCTAATTAAAAACCACTAGCCTAGACACCGCAATGTCGGTTAGGATAAACGGCCGATGCCTACCCTAGTCCTTTTCCTATTGAGCTCGCTGTCCTTAGGTCTGAGTCTAATCTTTTTTAATTAAAGGTGGTTGATGCAAAATGCTTAGGTGTTTTCTGGGGTCCTGGGAAGGGTGATGAAATCCCCACCCAATCTGGATTTGGTCAAATAGCCCCTTAGAATCCGGTTAAATTATGCAAAACAAATAAAATTTCACTTGCAATCAGAATTTTTAAGCGCGGCGCAAAGAAACCTGCAGAGATCTGTTATTTAGAAGGGGGAGAAAGACTCTTTACGCAAAGAAATCCTGCAGAAAACTTTTTACAGAGAGATATATGGGAGATTACAGAGAGGAGAGAGAGATATCAAACCAGAAAATTTTTCAGGTGCTGACGTGTCAATGAAAGCGCAGAAGCGCGGCGGGAGGCCCCTAAATGCGGCGGAAGCGCGGCTGTGTAGAGGAATCGACCGCTGAAAAAAAATTCTGCTGTTCTGTTGGGCACTTTCTTCTCTGTTCTGATATGTAACTTTCTGATTCCCTCTCTGTAGAATCCCAGATTCTTGATTCTTCGCTGTTCCTGCAAGATCCAAAAGATACACCCTTCAAACAGATCAAATTTGATTATTTTTTATATTTTTTTTATATTTTCCGATTTTTTATAATTTTTAAAATTTATATCAACCCGAAAATTCACAAAAAGAAAGATTACGCCGTCCCCGGCAACGGCGCCATTTGATTAGTTCAAAAATTGTAAGTTACCGCAATCAGAAACGGCGTCGCTTCGCAGCTAGCCGGTGAGTACGGGTCGATCCACAGAGACGGGTAAATTTCTTTAAAGTGTTTTAACGAGTTGATTCTATTTGTAGTTTTGGTAGGTTTATAAAAATCTAAAGACTGGATCTAATTAATCTAATTAAGAATCTTGCTAGGGTTAGGATTAGGGGAAGTTTTGGAAATTAATATTTTTCCTCACCGCTTTCAATACCTTCCTTTTTTTAGATCTATTAGGTGTTAAGTTAATTATCAATAAAGTGGATACAAATCTTTTGGGAAGATGTTTCTTCCTCTAGATTTGTACCCTACCTTTGTTGATAATTATCCTAACCCTCACGGAAAACGTGCGGAACCGGCCCTTTATACTACGGTTCATCGTTACCTCGAAAGGTAGGATGCCGCAGGGAGCGGTTGTGCTCGTATGCGTGAAGTTCTAATTCATTAGGTGAAGGTGGTATTGAAAGGGGCGAGAGATTTCATCTCTCAACCCTTTCCCTAAGGCTAACCCTAACAAGCGAGGAGACTACTCGCTCATTAGGGGATGAGAAGACATTATAATTAAAAGAAATAAAAGACTTACTAGTTGACGGCTCCCTCCAAACAAAAAGAACATATCTGAATTTTGCTCTCAGAAAATCTGAATTTTATTGATTGAAAAGAGGCATACAATTTTCGGATCTAAAACTACAATTTATAAGAAAATAGGAAATCTAGGGTTACAGACTCTCACGCATGTGAATTTACAGATTTGACCCCTGAAAATCCTAACATAAACACCGACGCACCGACGCACTAAAATTGCACCGACATGGGCTCTGTATGGCCGCGGATCCGCGGCTCCAGGTAGGGTTTGGCCGCGGTTCCGCGGCCAATTAAGGGAATTGGGCTCTGAGCTTTCTGGGCTTGGTTCACTGCACCTTTGGGCTTCTGTTTCTTCACTTGTTTTTTTTTTTGGGCTTCTGGTTCTTCTCCAGATATTTCAGTGAAGACTTGTATTGGGCTTTTTAACCGTTCCACTTGACTTTTTGGACCTTACACTGTTCTTCGATTAGGCTTGACTAGGACCCGTCTACTTGTTGGTCAAAAGTCTTTTTTCTGTTGTTTTGTGTCTTTTTCACTGTATTTGCTCCAGAAACCTGTATCCTGTAATATGCAACAAACGTGCGTCAAGAGTACCTGTTTATTTATAAAAAGGATAAGAATAGGGGAATGATAAATGCAATATTATAGTCTGAACATGCTGCCCTTGTGCTTTGTGTATTGAAATGCTCAATAATTTTCCATTTGTTCCTTGAACTGGTAGGCGGCATTATACGTATAGTGTGCGGAAACTCGTATTTCTCTGTTTGTTGGTCGTAGTCCCACATTTGTTGCGACTTTTCATGAATTTCACTGTAAAGAGCTGAAAACCTGTAACCTGCAACTATTTAGCAGACATGGATCAAAAGTACCTACTTATATGTGTAGGGTTCCTAGGCACACTAATGAAGTCTCACAAGTGTTCAAGCATGGCTAATTCAAATTCTACAAGTGCCTACAAACCCTAATACGGATCGTTAACTAGAAAAACTAGGCGATGCAAGCAAGTAAACGGAAATATAGCTAAAGGGAAGGGGCTACAACCTTTGTAGATCCGGTCCTCCACCTCCTAGGCTCCGCGATGAAGTCCCCTCGCTGTCCAAATCGGATTCCGGACTCAAGCATTGGCTTCATCGAAGAAATGGGCGGGCTTGGTCGTCGGCTTCGATGCCGAAGATGATCTACGTCGAGGCATCGCTAGATCAAGCTCCAACTTCACCAAGTCAAGAAAACTTGTGAAGGAAACACCCTATACTACTTGGAAAGAGGTAGAGGATGAAGAAATAGGAGGTGGGTTCACTTTAGAATTGGATTTCTCATTTATATGCTCAACTTGCCATTGATGAAGACAAGCTTCTTCATGGAAGAAGAAGATGAAGAAGAAGAAGAAGATATGATAAGTGTTGAATAATAATTAGATAAATAAATCAATACTTATCATATATTAACCCTTGGTTAATTATAGAGAATGTACCATGGTTAACTTGAATGGTTAGGGTTAAGTATAAGACAAGAATGGTGGACTAGTTCAAAGCTTCAAGAACCTTCAACTAGCAAACAAAAACCCCACCATTCTTTCTTTATCTTTTCCAAAATAAGAATTATAAATAAATAGATAAACAAAACCCTAATCATTAGTTTAACCATGGTTTGATTGTTTACACTTAACCAAGTAAACATGTATCATCAAACATGATACAATCAAGTGCACAAAAGTATATCATATATACAACTTGCACAATTCAAGTGAGAAAATCCATTTAAAGTGAACCAATACTAGTTCATGCAAAATAATATATCAAATATATAATTATACATTAAATCATTAAATCAACACTTGATTCAATGATCCGGTCATGTCGCATATAACCGGCTAGTATCCAATGTATCGGCTTATCGAGTCAATCCTTGATTCGATAAGTAGGTTATATCGCATACAACCATTCGACACATTCATCGCGAGAATGAAATACGGTATCACATACACGCATTATTCTCGGTCCCGCACATATCCCATATGTGCTCCTATTTCGTTTCGCTTGAGCCAGGAAACCTCTATGTAGGACTCTAAAGACTCGTCAATACGCCGGCAGCAGATGATGATCATATCAAGCACCCACAAGCCGCAAGCGGTCTGCTAAACGTAACGGCCACCCGGGTATTGAGCGATCAGAAGATCGACGAGCAAGCCCGCTCACACTCCTGTGAATCCAACCAGTAACACTTACCGTACAGTCCGGTCTGTTCGTCTGATATGTCGCATATCTCGCCTAGGGGTGGTAAACGTCAGACCCCAATAGCTCGATAAGTCATGCCGACGTAGGGTCCATAACTATCGTGAAACTACTGATAGCTCTTACCAGTATATCACTGCAACCCTGGCCAGGGATTTCCTGTTATGGCCAGTCGTGCATTGCGCAACATCAACCCCCAATACCGGGAGAGACGAATCCCCTCCTATCGCTCATTGCCTCCATGTGAATCGGGACTGTACCCAAAAACCACCTGTTTGCACAACTCAGTAGAGCCGTGGTAGGGTAGAAATCAAAGCACGGTGGGAGACACACAAGACTCTATGACGATCTCGGGTCAATAGACTAAGCTGTACCAGTGTCACCAGAGAACTGCCATCTGACGTGAGGTATAATACCATCTGGGAGTTCTCGGCGAGTCCGTTCAGTGTACCCAGTCTCCACTGAGCACCCGCATACCATCTTCGATGTCAAACACCAATGGATATGGGATCATCCATCGCCCATCGCATGGGTCGAGAAGATATGCGCTAGTCTACTCTGGAATATCGATGCCCCGTCTCGATATTCCCTCGACTAGGAACATTTCAAGGATGTACTCATGGACTACCCAGGCCCCACTAGTATGATCTACATCATAGTCTTGGAAGTCGAGTACACATCCTAAGGGCTTTATCAACATGTAACAGAGAGACAGAAAGTATACACGTTAAGATAAAGAGCAACCAGATAGCGTACTATCATGTCGAGCAAGAAAGTCCTACCTATATATGTCCCAGTATCGACTACAATATACATCCAATGTACAGTAATGGCCTCTAGGGCATACATATAACTAACAATCTCCCACTTGCACTAGGGCCATCTGTAGCAGTGGTTGCAGTATCACATACTCAACCATCCCCTAAAAGTCTCTCTTTGGGAAAAGGCCTTCGTGAGTGGATCCGCCGTGTTGTCCTCTGAGTCTACTCTCCTAACCTCGATCACCCTGGAGATCAGCTATCTCCATGATCAGGTGATGCTGCCTCAGAATATGTCTGGGTCACTGATGAGACCATGGTTCCTTGGCCAAAGCCACAGTTCCATTGTCACACAATGGTAGGAACCTAGTTCATCTTATGAACCAATATACACCCAAACTGCCTCTTTGGTAGTATCTTTAATAGCGATGTTACCAGCCTTTATCGTCTAGTTTGCCACGGTATTTAGCTTGGAAATCTTCCAACATACCGTCCCTTTACTGAGGGTAAAGACAATGCCTGTGACTGACATTCAGTCGTCTTTATCACTCTGGAACCCTTCCAGTGATTCTCCCCAGGATCGATTGATACCATTTCACTACAACTAGTGAGTATCCTAACATCCAATTAGATCTATCTCATAGATCCAAAGCTTAGGATTTAGTAGGTATCATTTTGATCCTATATGGAAAATCATTGTGATAAGCGGAGATTGATCGAGCGTAGCATAGGAAACTCCTTCCCTAACAAGAGTATGTCATCCACGTACTCTACGAGGATCGTCACCATACTCCCTACTACCTTTTTGTTTATACAAGGTTCATCTACCATTTTGATGATGTCAACTTCTTTGACTAATCCATCAAAACAGATGTTCCAACTCCGCGATGCCTGCTTTATCCTATAAAGCATCTTACATACGTTTCCGCTGCTCCCACTGTCTACGAGGCCCTCTGGCTGTGTACTTATAGACGCTCTCTTCTAAATCAATATTTAGAAAAATAGTCATGGCACCCAACCACCAGATATCGTATTCATGGTATGTAGCCGTGGCAAGTAGGATCTGGATGGACTCAAGCATAGTCCCTAGAAAAGTATCATCATTATCCACACCTGGTTGATGACTAAAACCTTTAACAAGTCTAGCTTTAAAAGTCTCAACTTTTCCATGTACACCAAGTAATCTTCTCAAGACATACTTGCTCCTGATGGGGATTTAACCCTTCAGATATAGCAACCAAAGTCCATACTTTGTTGGTGTATAAGGATTCCATCTCAGATCACTAAGCATCTAGCCATTCTTACAGAGTCCCTACTCTCGATGGCCTGCTCGAAACTGGTTGGGCCATCATCTCATGATGCAATCCTCGCTCCCACTGTCATCGAGAAACCGAGGTATCTCTCAGGCAGGCGAGGAACCCTACCAGATCGGCGGAGAGGCTGAGGTTCGTCGGGGACTATAAAATCCTTTGGTTCTGTCAAATCTTCAGCTGTAGTTTCGTATAGCTGGAACTTTTCCAGTTCTACAGAACTGACCTTGCCTCGATCTTGTCCGGATTTTGCTTTTGACATAGGCCGGACAATCCCAAATCTTAACTTACTTAAGATATAGGATCTTCCCACACCATATTTTATATGGAGTGGTAGGCACTGATTTGATTCGAACCTAATTCAATAGGTATGCAGCTTCTCAAGCGCATAACTCCCAAATAGGTAACTCAGTAGTACTCATCATAGAGCACACCTTATCATATAGGGTGTGATTGCTCCGTCCCGATATACCATCGTGCTATGGTTTATACGGAGGAGTAATGCTGAGAGAGAATCTCATTTTCTTTTAGAATAGTCCAGGAATGCCATGCACAAGTATTCTCCTCCCCGATCTTATCATAGGACATAATACTTATACCCGTATTTTGGTTCTCTACTTCCAATTTATATTCTGTGAATACCTCAAAAGCTTCGGACTTATGTTTCAACAGGAACATACGACTGAATCTTGAGAGATTATCAGAGAATATAATGAAGTATAAAGAACCAGTCCTGGCATGTGTAGACAGGAGACCTTACATACATCATCATGTATCAGTCCCAAGAGTTTACTAACTCTTCCTCTGTTTCCAATAAACAGAGCTATGGTCATCTTATCTTTGTGACACGACTGGCAAGTTTCACAAGATGTAAATTCAAACTGATTTAAATATGCATCTAAATTGTAACTTCAGCCAGTCGGGTCGCATTGATATGACCTAGTCTACAATGCCTCAAGAATGATTCGTTCATTTCTGAACTTTTCCTCTTGTGTGTGTTCTGTATACTAGGAACTGTAGTTTGATTTAGAACATCAACGCTTTTAGATAACGTGCCTGAACCGATCAACTTTTGATATAGGAAATGTTCAAAACATTATCTATCAATACAAAATTATATCCTTTCTTTACTAATAAAGAGACTGATACGATTTTGTATATCAGGTTCGGTATCTAATAGCATTTGTTCAGAATCAATGTATTCGTAATACAGGGTGACAGTGACCAACAGACTTGGCTGCAACACTTGCCCCGTTTTCTGCCTCATGAAACTTATCACCCGTTCTCAGTTTTTCTACCTTTTTGTAGCCCTATGTAACAGATTACATATCTGGGATCCTGATCCGGTATCATATACCCAGGATGCAGAGGATACTGAGAAACAGTTCTTTGTAATGAACACACCCGAAGGAGATGCATCATATGCACTTTCTTCGTTTAGGCGGCATAGGAATTCTGGTATTCCCCAATTTCCTGCTCTGTCTTATAACAATTATAAGTTGGAGCGGGACCAACGTTCCCCAGCTCAGTATAACAAGCGGGTTCGGTCAATACATCCATTTTATTATCTTGATTAAGGCGTGATATGGTCGCTACCAGGAAAGAGAGAGAAGAAAACACTCAGCGTGCGCTCTTGCAAGATCAGATTGGTTATATATTTTATCTAATCAGGATGGCTCCCACTGTTTTTATCAAATCCTCCTTCAAACCTTAAAAGGAAAGACTAGCCGGGATTAATTACACTCTACAAGTTCGCCAATCTTTCAGCCAGGCCAGTGTCGGTACTTTGAGGGAGGTTCCCCGTGCTTTCGCACGGACCTAATTACTGTAAACCTCGTTTTCCCAGAGGCGTAACCCCATTGACACCTTTCTAGACACCTACTTAATCGGCTAATTGTAAAGTGCAAAACTCTCCCAGGAGTAACAATTACTCGCAGTGGGTATCGGGATCCAACTATCATATAGAAGGTATGCAATCTCATTGCAAATTTCAACACTTGAAACTCCCGATAAAGGTTTTTACCCCTAGCACTTATGACCTTAACTATGGTCAACAAATCATAAGCACTAGTCAAGTTCTACCCGTCATTTCGTGATTAATTAGACCCACCCACATGACCCTTACCTAAGGTCAACAAAGTCACGCGACTGTCCTAACTAATCGCATCATATGCGGTGTAGGAAGACATCACTTAGCTACCGTACACTGTGCCTTGACTATGGTCAACAAACACAGCACGAATACTAAGTACTCTACTTCCTAAAATGACGGAGGGTTGCGGCTGGTTTTTATGAAAACCTTTAACGCTTTGAACTTGATCTCGTTGCGGAATCAAATGGTTTTTAAATAGAATGTTTTTGAAGCTTTTTCTAGTTTTGCTAAAGGGGTCACTCCCGGTGAAGGGATCGTCGGCCCTTTCCTCGTCGAATGAGGTGCGGGATATATCACATATATCACTGTGCAAAGCAGAAACTATAGAAGCGATCAAAGACAAACCGAGGGTTGTAGCATCTGCCAGTTATTGCTAAAGGAGTCACTCCCGGTGAAGGGATCTCGGTCCTTTCCCCATCGAATAAGGTGCAGGATGTTCTATAATGAACACCGCGATGCAAAGCAAGAACTGTAGCTACCTGTTTTTATTTTGAAATTCGATTCCACAACATCAATTAGGTTTATTTTCTTTCATTAATCTCATTAATGAATATCCCATCATTTAAGTCCACCTAAACATCACAGATAAATATAACGTACGCTTATGCCATCCGCATTCGCCTCGATGTCCCGTCTGCACCGTTAGGTTAGGTAACTAACGCCAGAACGAGGCAGGGCTAGCGCGGGTGTAAAACATAAGCAACATCTATATATAATATATCATATATACTATATATAATATCTGTCACAGAACATCACATGATCACATCACAGATAAATCACAGCAGAAGAAACATATGAAATATTGGATATACTAGGACGTCCGTGTTTTCAATACGAGCCAGTATAAAACACAGATTCCACGGTCGTGATGAATAGCCAATCCCACACCCCTAGACCCCTACGAGAGCGGCAAGCAACCCTACCAATTCTAGGGTTAGGAGACCCGGACTCGACTCCTCGAGTTGGTCTCCCACTGGACCCCAGAACCCGGTTACTTGTGCTCCCCTCCTTGGGTCTATCCTAGTGCAGAAAAGTAAATAATATACATCAACGGTGACATCTTCCGCAACCTGGAAGTGCCCCAATAAAAGAATATTACATACAAGTTTTTACATGAATGAAAATGAAAAACACTCATCTCACATAAAAAAAAACCCGGCTATTCAAACACAACGATCCAATATAACATATCCAGCAACACATAACATCACATGTCATCAACGTAAGTAAATATGCGCATCCCAATTGTCGTTGACATATAGCAACGAAACCGGCGACATCACATATTACACTTACGGTCACAGAAAAGAAAGTGTAAAACTACAACAGTTGGAATCCGCAACCACCTCAAACATCGCATGCCTGATCAAATGAATTCTTTAGACATCGCATGCCTAATAATTATAAACCCCGCATTTTAGTCTCATTATTGAAAACACTTTTCAATATCAAGTCGGGCAATTCAACAAGATTCCCGACATTTTGATCGAATGCTCGTCGCAAACTTTAGTAGACGGTCGCACCCCCAATACCGTCGACGAAGTGCACCAAGGCGGAACACCGCTACCGCGAGCACCCAAACGGATGCTTTCGGCGACGGGGTTTCCTACAGTCACTTGGTCGGGGCTATGGGGTGAGGCTGTCTATTAAGTTTACCCGGCGAGTATCCGCGTACGCTACGTGATTGCGACGGACTTTTGATCACATCAAAACTCCGTGGCAACCGATCAAGTGAGACTAAACTGCTATGTTTATAACATTCATTCCGTTATCTCATAACTACTTGTGAATTCCAATTATTGTATCACATTCCGGATAAATAGAAAATGTTAAACTTTCCGATTGAACAATCGAACACCCAAGTTTTCCCGAAACAGCTCAACACATGAAATAAGTCTAACAACATTCAGTTCGTGCCTCAGTACCAACGGTCCAGCCGTAGAAGGGTCAAGCCAACGCCTCACATGTGGCACGCCGTACTGCCCCAAACCCGAAGGTTCAAAGGGCAGTTCAAGACGGTCACATAATCGAGTAAAGGTTTGTTGTCTTCTAGAGGGTCCATCGCGTTACTTGCACTACTTAGAACGTCGTTAAACTACGGAAAAATCCAACAATTGGAAATTTCCCGGCAGGGGAAAAAGTGGGTATTTATATCCGGTCGAACTTTTTAACATATTCCAAAAATACCCAGAAAAACACACTGACAAAATTAGACAATCCGATCGATACACCGAGTCCCCAATACAACCCAGAAAATTCAACTCTTGAAAAATTATTAAAAATTCCCAGGAAAACCAGCACTGCAAACTAGGAATTACTGTGCAAAATTTATTGCATGAAGAGGCTAAAGGGCCGCGGAACCGCCGCATTAGCATGCTAATGCCGCGGTTCCGCCGCGCTTTGGTGGACTTAGGTGTATGGGCTTCACAGTAATTCATAGAATCTCCTGCTGATTTTTCTGCATATTTTTAATACTTAAAAATCCCTGTTTTGGAAAAAAGTCCAGAGAGCAAGGAAAAGTCGGGGTTTCGGGTTCGATCGGGTTTCTAACATCGTCTACGCATCGCCTAAGACTCTAGCTAGGCTCTGAAACCACTGTAGGGTTCCTAGGCACACTAATGAAGTCTCACAAGTGATCAAGCATAGCTAATTCAAATTCTACAAGTGCCTACAAACCCTAATACGGATCGTTAACTAGAAAAACTAGGCGATGCAAGCAAGTAAACGGAAATATAGCTAAAGGGAAGGGGCTACAACCTTTGTAGATCCGGTCCTCCACCTCCTAGGCTCCGCGATGAAGTCCCCTCGCTGTCCAAATCGGATTCCGGACTCAAGAATTGGCTTCATCGAAGAAATGGGCGGGCTTGGTCGTCGGCTTCGATGCCGAAGATGATCTACGTCGAGGCATCGCTAGATCAAGCTCCAACTTCACCAAGTCAAGAAAACTTGTAAAGGAAACACCCTATACTACTTGGCAAGAGGTAGAGGATGAAGAAATAGGAGGTGGGTTCACTTTAGAATTGGATTTCTCACTTATATGCTCAACTTGCCATTGATGAAGACAAGCTTCTTCATGGAAGAAGAAGATGAAGAAGAAGAAGAAGATATGATAAGTGTTGAATAATAATTAGATAAATAAATCAATACTTATCATATATTAACCCTTGGTTAATTGTAGAGAATGTACCATGGTTAACTTGAATGGTTAGGGTTAAGTATAAGACAAGAATGGTGGACTAGTTCAAAGCTTCAAGAACCTTCAACTAGCAAACAAAAACCCCACCATTCTTTCTTTATCTTTTCCAAAATAAGAATTATAAATAAATAGATAAACAAAACCCTAATCATTAGTTTAACCATGGTTTGATTCTTTACACTTAACCAAGTAAACATGTATCATCAAACATGATACAATCAAGTGCACAAAAGTATATCATATATACAACTTGCACAATTCAAGTGAGAAAATCCATTTAAACTGAACCAATACTAGTTAATGCAAAGTAATATATCAAATATATAATTATACATTAAATCATTAAATCAACACTTGATTCAATGATCCGGTCATGTCGCATATAACCGGCTAGTATCCAATGTATCGGCTTATCGAGTCAATCCTTGATTCGATAAGTAGGTTATATCGCATACAACCATTCGACACATTCATCGTGAGAATGAA
The DNA here is from genome assembly GCA_030015575.1 of Agapanthus africanus. Taxonomy (NCBI): domain Eukaryota; kingdom Viridiplantae; phylum Streptophyta; class Magnoliopsida; order Asparagales; family Amaryllidaceae; genus Agapanthus; species Agapanthus africanus. Next base: position 937,162,029 of record JASDDO010000019.1, on the reverse strand, counting down.
ATACGATATCACATACACCCATTATTCTCGGTCCCGCACATATCCCATATGTGCTTCTATTTCGTTTCGCTTGAGCCAGGAAACCTCTGTGTAGGACTCTAAAGACTCGTCAATACGCCGGCAGCAGATGATGATCATATCAAACACCCATAAGCCGCAAGCGGTCTGCTAAACGTAATGGCCACCCGGGTATTGAGCGATCAGAAGATCGACGAGCAAGCCCGCTCACACTCCTGTGAATCCAACCAGTAACACTTACCGTACAGTCCGGTCTGTTCGTCTGATATGTCGCGTATCTCGCCTAGGGGTGGTAAACGTCAGACCCCAATAGCTCGATAAGTCATGCCGACGTAGGGTCCATAACTATCGTGAAACTACTGATAGCTCTTACCAGTATATCACTGCAACCCTGGCCAGGGATTTCCTGTTATGGCCAGTCGTGCATTGCGCAACATCAACCCCTAATACCGGGAGAGACGAATCCCCTCCTATCGCTCATTGCCTCCATGTGAATCGGGACTGTACCCAAAAACCACCTGTTTGCACAACTCAGTAGAGCCGTGGTAGGGTGGAAATCAAAGCACAGTGGGAGACACACAAGACTCTATGACGATCTTGGGTCAATAGACTAAGCTGTACCAGTGTCACCAGAGAACTGCCATCTGACGTGAGGTATAATACCATCTGGGAGTTCTCGGCGAGTCCGTTCAGTGTACCCAGTCTCCACCGAGCACCCGCATACCATCTTCGATGTCAAACACCAATGGATATGGGATCATCCATCGCCCATCGCATGGGTCGAGAAGATATGCGCTAGTCTACTCTGGAATATCGATGCCCCGTCTCGATATTCCCTCGACTATGAACATTTCAAAGATGTACTCATGGACTACCCAGGCCCCACTAGTATGATCTACATCATAGTCTTGGAAGTCGAGTACACATCCTAAGGGCTTTATCAACATGTAACAGAGAGACAGAAAGTATACACGTTAAGATAAAGAGCAACCAGATAGCGTACTATCATGTCGAGCAAGAAAGTCCTACCTATATATGTCCCAGCATCCACTACAATATACATCCAATGTACAGTAATGGCCTCTAGGGCATACATATAACTAACAATATGCAATGTGATTAACAATGGGCGGTATAAAAATGCAAAAATCTGATATGAACAAATACCCCCAAACTTATCTTTTGCTCATCCCGAGCAAACCCAATTTTATTCTCAAAAATTCCTAACCTCGCTTTCGCAGGGAACGCGATTGCACTGAGCTCGTGCAACAAACCATTAAACCTCTAGGTGTCCCTAGTAGGAGGAGTGTTGTCTGCTGAGGGTTTTCAGCGGATACTACCAACAAAATCCGATCAATTTGGCCGTTGACTCTAATTCTTCAATTCAGTATTCTAGCAAGAAATTCTATTATCTTCAACTTAGAAATCATCAACCCGTATTTTTCACGCTTCCTTTTCATTTAACTTAAGATCATATACGTTTTGCAAGTTTATAAAGCTTTCAGTATCTGCTAAGTTTTTCTTCTAAGGTACAATCTTAACTCAGGAATTTTTATCATCTCTACTAAAGATATAAGCCCTATTTTTTTTATTCCTTTCTCTCCTCCAAACTCCAATTATATACCCCTACGTGTGTGTAATTATCACCCATATATTTGGAAATTCAATTCAAGCTATCATACTCTTGTCCATCTTCCAAAATACTTTTAATTGGTGAATTTTAGATGAAATTGCTCACACATTCTTCATGCGACCGTTAATACTTCTTAAGGTACTAAACGACCGATTACAAAATGCGATTGCGCATTTAGGCGTAATTCCTCGTCTTGCAATACCTAAGGCTTAGCAGTGACTCCCAAACCAGTTGGTCTAAGGCACTAGGTGATATAGCACCCTCGCTATATATTTTTTTATTTATGCTGCCTTAAGTAATTATAAAACCAGTGTTCATTTTTTTATCTCTTTATTCACCACTTATACTTTTATTTTATTTTCCTTCATACTAAGGATTTTAGACAAGAGCATTTCAAGGTATCCTCTACTATCCCAAGTTTCAAGATGTGTGTGAGTGCGTAAAGTAGGATATATACTTTCAGAATTTGGACTTAATGTTCAGAATTATTTTTCAGACTTATATTTCAAATAGAGCTTTCAATACTCTTCCCTTATTTCGATTTAGCCTAAGAACTGAACTCAAAATTTGCCTATTTCTAAATAAACTACAAGGACGTATATTTTCTACAGTTAAATTTTAATAAAGGTTATTTTTAGGGGTTTTAATTTACTAAGTTTAGGATCTAATTTTTCCTAACTAGTCAACCGTCATGTTGAACTTAAGTCAAATATGGCCAAAATTGAAATTTTCAGGCATCTTTTTTTTTAATTTTTGATTTTTATGGGTTTTAAAATAAGTATGCAAATGCAAAAATATACATATGAATGCGAAGGAAGAAAGCTTACCGAGCACACCCCCAAACTTAAACTTGACAGTGCCCTCACTGTCAGGCTACACCAAGAGGGTCAAAATTGCCGGTACTCCCCTGTTTGTTTATTTATTATTAATTTATTTATTTAATTTTTTTTATTAAAAGAAAACAAAATATATATACACAAAAAGGTCCCCCCCCAAAAACTTAAGAAACAGTGTTTCCACTGTTTAAGCGTTAAAGTTCAGAGTTGGGGGGGAGAAAAACACAGTATCAAGCTATATAAGGCCCTACACAGGCCAAAAGTTAGCACAAACCATTCAAAGAATTTATCAGTGAAGCGCACCGGTTGGTGGAAGAACATGTTGTATAGAGTCAGGAAGAAATGGGGTAAAAATAAGTGGTGCAATGGAAAAGGTTTGCGTCTTGATTTGTAGAGACGAAACAATAATGGTGAACGAAAACGAGAATATGGATGATTAGGAATGAGAAGAATGGTCACATTCTCGTATGGGATAAGAATAAATGGTGGTGGTTCGACTTCTTCAGGTGGAGATTGATTAATCACAAAATCCGTGTCGTTTAGAAATGCGAGTTCGTCGGCGAAAATATCTTCGAAAATTTCATCGATGGTCCGATTGAACATTTCAATATCAATAAGTGTCGCGCCAGAATTCAACACACTTGATTTTTCAAAAATTACAGAGGTAGGAGACTCGTAAAGCTCATCTACCTTATTCTCAAAAGAGTCTAAATCAAGTTGTTTTTCTAGAATTATCGAACTCAAAATATCGGATTGTGATTCATTAACACTCGCTGTCATTAAAGGAAGATTAGAAGAAAAACCAGAGAAAGTGGAAGAAAGAAGTTGAATACGAACTTGAGGGTGGAGATAGAGTGTATAAATTAGCACAATTTGTAATGACCGATGTGTAAAAAGCGATTGTGCTAATCTATCAACCCACTGAGAAATGAGGTCAAATCCCTCAAGAGTCGTGAGAAAACATGGGTACGTCGAATTTGGTAAACCGGACATTGAAAATGAAAGTGTAATGGTTTCTTGTAAGGTCAGAGCGAGGATGGAGGGAAGTGAGTGGGGAAGGGTATCGGTTAAAGATTCAGGAGGGTGTACGCAGTCAATGAAAGGGATAGAATGAATTGGAAAATCCGACCCCTCAAGTAAAACTGCTTCATCCTCAATAATTTCCTCAATACTTTCCATGCAATTCTTATCGAAATCAAGACGCATATGAAGTTCGGGAGAAACATTTAATGACTCGGGATGATGAATTGGAGAGAAAAATTCAGTCAAATCTGCGGGTTCATCATCCAAAATATTCCCAGCGTCGATATCCTCAATCAAGTGAAAATCAATTTTCTTAGACACCTCATCAAAAGTATGGATATTAATCAATTCAGGTTCTAGAGTGGAGGTATAGAGGTCAAAAGGATTGGTGATGGTTTCACTCGAAAGGGACCCTTCACAATCAAGTAAATCAAACACTACAAAGTCACACAACTCATTAATCGTTCTATCTTCAACTGGTGAATCATTTGGGACACTTGGTAGACATTCAAAATCGGAGTTGTGGGATTCAATTGGGAATAGGTAGGTTTGATTTGGAAGGGTGCACAGCTCACTCTCTCCACTCAAATTCTCAATCTGTCCAACCGCCTCATCATACATTGGAAAATTTGGAGCTAGTTGGAAACTAGCTACCGGGTTACCAGGTTGTATGAGGGCGGCCATGAACGCATTCAAATCCATCATCTGTTAGCATGACGCTACCCTAAAGTCTTCCAACGCCTGTTCCAAACTAGACATGGGTTGTGAAGGAGTTTCAGTAAAAAATTCAAATTTGTTTGGACACTGAAAACTCCCAAATGATTGTGTAGAAGCAATGTCCAGGGAAGGTGCAAAAGTTGGATAGGATGGATAGGAATAGAGTGGTTGGACAGGAGTAGGATCAACATTTGGATAAGAAAGTGAATGGAATTGTTGATCCAAAGAATTCGCAGTGGTGAAAGGAGTGAAAGATCGATTACGAGATTGTTCAATATGTTCAGCATTAGACATGGGTTTCAGAACCGCGGCAGATGTGCCTGTTTGGCCGCGGTTCCGCGGCCATTTGGTGGGTTCATAGGCCCATTTCTTTAGGGTTTCTTCAAGTTGCTTTTATCTTCTGTTTTCTTTACTTGATTTCTCAGAATCTCTTCAGTTCTCTTCTAGATATTCAACAGTGGACTTTTGCCTTGAGCTCCACGTTTGAAGACTTGGATCTTGTGCTGCCCTTGTACTTTGTGCATTGAAATGCTCAATGATTTTCTATTTGTTCCTTGAACTGGTAGGCGGCATTATACGTATAGTGTGCGGAAACTCGTATTTCTCTGTTTGTTGGTCGTAGTCCCACATTTGTTGCGATTTTTCATGAATTTCACTGTAAAGAGCTGAGAACCTGTAACCTGCAACTATTTAGCAGACATGGATCAAAATTACCTATTTATATGCAATGTGATTAAGAATGGGCGGTATAAAAATGTAAAATTTGATATGAACAGGACTCGACGGTCCGGCCGAGTCTGGCCGGCGGCGGCCCGAGTTGGCCGAGTCGCCGGCCGATTCGTCCGAGTCCAGCCGCCGTTGGCTTCCCCAACGCTTCAATAACCCCCTAGGACAGTTAGTTTACAGGGTATAGTGGGCTTTTTGTGAGATATGCACGTGTAAACCCTTGGTATTCTAAAAATTCAAAATAAAACAATATTAAAAATTAATGTGGGGTATGGGATTTGAACTCTGGTGGCTTGGTTCAACAGTGCAAGGTATTACCAATAAGCTACAAGCTCCTTCTTGCTATTAATAACCAAAACAAATATTTATGGTATTCTCAGAAATGCAATTACTCCAAGTATACATTAACTTTTTAACAAATTTCTGTACACTAAAATTGGAGTTGTTATACTTAAGCATGAATTGGCTTTTTCTGCACACTGGGCAACTTTTGATTGCGGCGTGTTCTTTTCGGAATAAAACGCAGTCATTCTCGCATGCATGAATCTTCTCACACGTTAAGCCGATATTTGTGACTATCTTTTGCGCCTCGTACCAGCTCGGTGGCACTTTATTTCCTTCGAGCAAAAAGGTTCCTTCAGCAATGCTAGGAGATTGGTGAAAAACTGGTCACTCCATCTGTTCTTACACTTAATCTGAAAGAGACGTACGAAAAAGGATAGTATCGAAAACCTTTTACAATTTGGATATAGAGGGATTCTTGAGGAAGCCTTGTACTTCTTCAATAACACGGGTCCAGTGCTTTCTGTATCATAAGAAAGTCCAGCGGTATTTATAAGCCCATCTATGTCATCTACTGGCACGGACACAGTATCATCGTTTTCGACGGTTTCGTCTTCTTCAAACTATCATTCCTCCTCTTCTTCTACTATCTCTTACCACTCTTCAGTTTCCGTTTCAATGAATTCATTTTCCACCTCTTACACTGGCCTTCCATCGTCCTTTTCTCTGTGCATATCCCACTTAGTGTGATCTCTAACAAAACCGTTTTTCATGATGTGTAACTCAACATCTGACTTCTTCCGCAATCACGTGTTCATACACTTATAGCAAGGACAATAGATTTCATACTCTTTCGGTATCCCAAGACGTGCGTAGGCAAAATCGGTGAAAAAGTAAACACCGTTAAGGAAAAAATCAGTGGCTCTCGAGAAAACATCGACGTATATCCAACTCTTATCGTGGAGGTACGAGAATGCAATATTAGAATAAAATGGAACGTAGCATGGCTGCTATAGATAAGAGTCATGGAATTAAGATTTCGTGACAAATACGAGATAGACGGATAATAAGAAATGTTAGTGTTAGGTTTAATTGACGACTTCGTTAAGTTTGGTTTCAATTGTTATTGGATTGGGCTCTCCTCAAACTCCTATTACTGAGAACTTTCTCTTTCTAATATCAAAACTCGAGAATTGGATTTTTCTTCAAAGAAAAATGATGATAATATTAAATGTTCATTATTGGATGTCGAGGGTAACGACTGTAAGGTTAAGGCACCTATCCTATTAAGAATGAATAAAGCATACACCCATTCACTTGCGCTTTCATCCGTTTCGAGAAAATTTCGGCAGCACCTCCCCGCTGTTCTCTGAGTACACTGTAATAGAACAGATAATCGTTTCAAAACTGTGAAACACCATTGAAACGAACATCTAATTTATCGTTGTACACGGAGAACCAGCGGAAAGATACCGACGAAATATCCCAAAACGAATGAAAAATACAAGTGAATGCAGGTATCTGCTTTATATATTCGTAACCTGTCCACACGGGATAAATCTATCGGTTATCTTACGATCGAATATTAATTCTCGTCACATAGACTACGCGACGGTCATTAGAACCCGAACGATAACTTTCGGTATTTAACAAGCTTCGTGTAGTTTTATGTCACGACGAACACCAAACGCATGTTAACCGATAGACGTGAACTAAGTCACGATTTCATTTTCATATATGATTAATTATCGATAAGAATATGAAAATTTCATATTATCATTGATAATCATACACTTAGTTTAGGATTTGATTTCAATTAGTTTTATGTTTACGTTTCAAATACAAGGTATTGAAGTTATAAGTTTAGAGTAAATTTTTTTAAAGATGACGGTTTTGTTAATCGAGTTTAAGATTTTGGATTTAGGGTTGGCTTTAAAGTGGGATTTGACAAGAGTTTAATGTAGAGGAGAACGATGATGAATTAAGATTCGGCATTGTTTGTATGTGTGTGTGTATGTGTGTACGCGCGTGCTTATGTATGTTTGTGTGTATGTGTATGTGCATATACACACACAAGCGCGTGCACCCCCTTAAGTAACCTATTTCTTTCATTTTACTAAATCACACTCAAATACCCTTAACTAATCTTGTGTTTTCACTAACTACCTTAAATTATATAAATTACTATGCATTCCACTAAAATACCCTTAACTATTGTTGTTTTTCACTAAACTACTTAAAAAATTTAACTAAACGATTCAATTTTGTAAATACACTAACTTACTATAGATTTCACTAAAATGTCCTTAAATTTTCTTATTTTCACTTAACTATCATCAAATTTTTTAATAAAACCCCCCAATTTGATCAATGTTACTTATTTACACTAAAACACCCTTAACTATTGTTGTTTTCCACTAATATATCCTTAACAATTGTTGCTTTTCACTAAATTACCTACAAAAATTAGCTAAATTACTGTCACGCCCCGCTTCCCAAAATACGGAAAACGAGGGATGACTAGGCCAGCCATGCTCCTGCGGTCAAGGAATAATCCCGCCGTAATCGCACGTTGGATTCTAGCATTACAAGGTAATCAGTAAACAAAGCACAGAAGTAAAGGAAATATATCACTAAATTATTTCATTAACTTTCATTGTTCACAATTTGCAATAAAACAAGAAAAGAACTACTAACCAAGTTCGAATACAAGGTCTCTTTTAGGAAAAGCAGTAAAAATGAAAGAGGTGCTCCCGATTAAATCTCCGCAAGCTCGAAGGGTAAGTCCGACTCCTGCACTGGTCCTTCCTCGAGGTCTGAGCATGCATACTCAGGTCGTCAAAGCGACGTAATAGCAATATTATAATAGTGACGTGAAACAGACAAATAAGATAATAACAGTGGAAGTAAAATGTAGGTAATCACTATGTCACTAACTGATACAAAGTATGATATGTGTCCCTGTCAGTCTCTAAGTCATGTTTGAAATCGAGTTGTGGAAAGGAGGATCATGTTTAACTAGGGTCTCGTACATACCCGAGACTACGGCCCGCTATCGCCCGGGATATAGCCCTGTCAGCCGGACCGCTAGGCCCAACCTAATATATATAAGAGTCGTTGTTCGAATGATCATCCTCTAAATCACCGTCCTTGCTAAATACGATACTCTTTCCACTTCGATTTCCCCCTTTTCCCCGGGTTTACACTATTAACGAGTATGGTCTAGTCGTGTACAAATATGCACCAATAACACGATTTTGTCACTGTTCACTGTATTATTCACTGTCACGAATCATTCACTTTTCCATTGGCGTACTTGACACTCCTAAACCAATACCGTTCACGCACGATAATGTATTGTACACTGAATGATAACGCGCACTATCACTATATGTATGGCAATCGGGTAATATATATGCATTTATGCAGTTAACAAGTCATGTGTAATATGAACTATTATGCACATTATGAGCTTATAAAAATTGCAGTAAATCATACGTTCAAAATTAAGTGAAACGATACAAAGACGGTAACAAGTAGACTCAGTCGGAAGTTCAGAAAAATTAATTTCAGTGCAATCGGATTTTGGGTTTGCAAGTTACAGCCGTTTCATTTTAAGTGCTCGCTGCAGGAAATTCAGTTTCTGAACTGAACGTCCGTTTCGCGACACAATTTTCACCCTGTTGGGTTCAGAATTCAGTGACTCTATAGTTGAATGAAATTTAGGTTTTTTAATAGAGTTTCCAAATCACCAGACAGATTCTCAATCGCATCTCTACATCAGAAGTTATGCACTGTTCAACACTAGGGTATCAGTTCTGTTTCTGTTTGGGACTGCTATACGTCCTGTTCTTTTAAATTACAGTTTAAATAGTAAACGAAGGTAAAAAGGGGTGAAATCACTTTAATTATTTATTTAACTGTTTCATCTTCACTAAAGTATAGGGTTCCGCAATATAAAAGTTCAAGCAACAAAGGGGTAAGCACTACGAGATAGAAATCAACAGCCAGAGCTGCTCTGGACTGCAGTCCAGAGCCGCTCTCCGAACCAGTTTCCGTCATATTTTCAGTATAGAAACAATTTAAAACCTTTATGGAGTTCTAGGTAGTCGAGTAGTCTTCGATTTGAGCCCTCTAACGAACCATTCCAATTTGTGAACAATTAATTATGATTTTTACAAGTTTCAGACGCGGGAAATTTTCAGTTTTTACTGGTGTGATTGGGGATGATCGTTCAAGTCAGTAACAATTATATTTTTCAGTCAAATTTTAACACAATGTTCATTACCACATGGGCCAGCTTATATGATCAATTTCCGTCAGTTTAATAGAAGGTTTTCGTTCGGGTTTTGCGTCAAACACTTGTGTCATATAAATTTTCACGAATTGTAAATACGGAATTAATACGATTTTGAATTGTAACAGAATAATCTAGCATGTAGCAAGTAGGGTACTTTCCTGGAGACGCGTTGATGACGCACGGCAGCGGCAATGGCCCGAACGCGCAACAAACGGCACGGTTTGGGTTCACGGTCTCGGCTCAAGTTTGGGTTCATCGTCGGAGTTGCCGGGGGTGGCTCGTGATCGCTGGAGGGGGAGTGGGGTGTTGTGAAGCTCCTGGGGTTGTGCTGGGGTCGGCGGTGGTCGGCGGAGGTAGCTTCGGCGATGGGTGCAGCGAGGGGGTGAGGTAGTGGGGGGCTCGGGTTTTGGAGGAGGTGATGCTGATGATGCAGAGGAGTCGACGAGGTGGCCGGCGGCGCGATGGGAGCGGGTGATCGTCGGCGAGATGGTGTGCAGGGGGCTCTGCGGTGGGCTGAAGATGGTGAGGAGGGGTTAGGCGAGGTGAGGTGAAGTGGGGCTTGAGTTCTGGAGAGAGGAGCGACGGAGGTATGACGAGGTGATAGTCGTCTTCGTCGTCGGGGATGAAGCAGGATGATGGGAGGAAGAAGGAGAGAGGAGGTAAGTGTGGTGAAGGAAAAAAATGCAGTGGGGGGTGAGTGCTCGTCCTTGTATGGAGGCGAGGGAGACGAGGTCGCGGGCGCGCGCGCAATCGTGGGTCGGGGTCGTGGGTTCATGGTCGCGACGAGGCGGGGACGTTGGCGACGTGGGGAGCGCAGAAATGAAACGGAGCGGGAAAAGAATTTGGTGGGGAAGAAGATGGAGTCGGGTCGGGTTGGCGTGGGTATTGGGTTAGGGCACGAGCCGTGAATTTTAGTTTAATTTATTTGTTGTTTTTTTTTGTTTTCTTTGGCTGGGCTTTCTTTAGTTTGAGCTTGGGGAATTTATTTAATTTAAAATTTGGTTTGGGCTGGGGTTTTTATATATGTTTATTTAGTTGTTGTTTTTTATTCTGTTGGGCTGGCTTTGTTTAATTATAAATTTTGTTTTGGAAAATTTTAAATACTAAAACTTAAGCAACCAATTTCACACAAAATTACGAGGAAAAATAGGGAAATATTCGGAGGATTTGGAAAAATATAGAAAGATTTTATTGACGGAAACGGGGATTTACATCATACCCCCCTTACAAAAATTTCGTCCTCGAAATTTAGAAAAGAGACAATGAAACAACAGTACTAAACAAAGAGATGTAGAAAACGTGCACGGATATCTTCCTCACGCTCCCAGGTAGATTCTCCTGAGGAACGACCGCTCCAAGACACTCGGACTAACGGAATGACCTTATTCTTCAGCACTTTCTCCCTGCGATCGAGGATGGTGGTGGGCTGCTCCTCGTAAGATAGGTCGGTACCCAAAGCTAACTCCGAATAGTCAAGAACATGGCTTTCATCCCGAATATAACGCCGCAATTGAGACACGTGGAAGGTATTATGCACACCAGTTAGCGATGGAGGCAAGGTAAGTCGATAGGCCACCTCTCCTACTCGCTCTAGCACCTCGAAAGGTCCGATGAAACGGGGACTGAGTTTCCCGCGACCTCCAAACCTGATATCTCCGCGGGTAGGGGAAATCTTCAGGAATACGTGATCTCCGACTTCAAATTCTAGTGCTCTCCTGCTGGTATAAGCCCAACTTTTCTGTCGATCCTGAGCCGTCTTAATGCGCCGCCTGATCATTTGGACCTTGTCGACTGTCTGAACAATAAGCTCGGGACACAGTAATCTTCGTTCTCCCACATCATCCCAACAAACTGGGGATCGACACTTCCGCCCGTAAAGTTCTTCGAAAGAAGCCATCTGGATGCTAGCCTGGTAACTGTTGTTATAAGAAAACTCAACTAGATGCAGATGATCTTCCCAGGAACCGTGAAAATCCAACATGCAGGCTCTTAACATATCCTCGAGCGTCTGAATCGTATGCTCGGATTGTCCGCCCTTCTGCGGGTGATAAGCTGTGCTGAACTTGAGGCGGGTACCCAAACTCTCTTGTAAGCTCCTCCAGAAGTGCGAAACGAATCTGGTGTATCGATCTGACACAATGCTGACCGGGACTCCGTGAAGTCACACTATCTCCTGCATGTATCTCTCTGCCAGTGACTCTGTTGACTGTCTCACTCGGAATGGTAAGAAGTGTGCAGCTTTCGTTAGGCGGTCGACGATAATCCAAATGGCGTTATTGCCCCTAGGGCTCCGTGGTAAGGCCGTCACGAAATCCATAGTAATGTGCTCCCACTTCTATTCTGGTATCGGAAGCGGTTGTAACAATCTTGTTGTCCTCTGATGTTCCGCCTTCACCTGTTGGCATACCAAGCACCTGGATACAAACCGCACAATTTCCCGCTTCATCCCGTTCCACCAAAAATGCTGCTTTAGATCTCGATACATCTTCGTGCTTCCCGGATGCACAGAATAAGCTGAACTATGCGCCTCAGCCAGTACCTCTTCTCGAACACCCCCTTGGGTACGCAAAGTCTGCTACCGAATCTCAGAGAACCGTCTTCATGTATGATTAAGTCCGTTCTCAGCCCGGCTTCTACTTGTGCTCTGAACTTTTGCAATCGTGGATCATCCGCTTGTGCAGCCTTGATGCGATCCACTGCACCTGTAGTTGCCAAAATTGACTGATTGCGCTCGGTGTGACGACCTCAAGCTCGAGTCTCTGGAAATCCTCAATGATGCTCCTCTGACTGGTCAACATCATGACCGCTGGCTTGCGACTGAGAGCATCTGATACAACATTTACTTTTCCCGGGTGATACTGAAGGTCCAAGTCGTAATCTACCATCAGTTCTAGCCATCGGCGCTGCCTCATATTTAGTTCTTTCTGAGTGAAGACGTACTTCAGACTTTTATGATCCGTGTACACCTCCACCTTCTCGCCCAACCGGTAGTGCCTCCAGATCTTCAATGCAAAAACCACTGCAGCTAACTCCAAGTCATGCGTAGGATAGTTCCTCTCATGATTTCTTAGCTGTCGAGAGGCGTAAGCAACCACCCGACCGTGCTGCATCAGAACACAGCCTAAGCCCTTCCCTGAGGCATCACTATGTATCACCAAACCACTGGAATCATCTGGTACTGTAAGAATGGGCGACGTGGTTAACTTCTGCTTTAGTGTGTCAAATGCCCGAGTACACTCCTCAGTCCACGCAAACGGTGCATTCTTCCGTGTCAACCTCGTCAACGGTTCAGCGATCCTTGAAAAGTCTTGGACGAATCGCCGATAATATCCTGCCAGTCCCAGAAAGCTTCTGATCTCGGCCACTGACTTCGGTATTGACCAATCTCTGACAGATTCTACCTTTGCCGGGTCCACTGAGATGCCTTCGCCCGAAACAATGTGTCCTAAGAACTGAACCTTGTCGAGCCAGAATTTACACTTGCTCAATTTCGCATACAGCTTCTCTTCCCGAAGAATTTGTAGAACCGTGTTTAAATGCTCGACGTGCTCCTCCCGGGTCTTCGAGTAGACTAGTATGTCGTTGATAAATACAACGACAAATGTGTCCAAGTACTTCGCATACACCCTGTTCATCAAATCCATAAATATCGCTGGAGCATTGGTAACACCGAACGGCATCACGAGGAACTCATAATGTCCGTATCGAGTCCTGAAAGCCGTCTTGCATATATCCTCGGCCGCTACTCTGATCTGATGATAGCCAGAACGGAGATCCAACTTCGAAAATACCTTGGCCCCACTTAACTGATCGAATAAGTCGTCGATGTGCGGAATTGGGTACTTGTTCTTTATTGTGACTTTGTTCAGTTCTCGATAGTCTATACACATCCGCAGCGATCCATCCTTCTTCTTCACTAGCAGAACTGGTGCACCCCACGGTGAAACGCTTGGCCGGATAAATCTCTTCTCCAGGAGTTCTTCAATTTGCTTCTTCAGTTCTGCCAACTCAACCGGAGCCATTCTGTACGGGGCCTTGGAAACTGGTGTTGTACCTGGAGTCAAATCGATCGAGAATTCCAAGACGCGTGAAGGTGGTAGACCTGGTAGATCTTCAGGAAACACATCCAGAAAGTCCCGAACAATTTCTGGGGCTGGGCTCTCATCAATCTCCATAACTGTCAACTCTTTTTTCTTGGCTCTATACCTGGCTGGCTCCAAAGATTCGCTCCCGCCTTCGAAAATAAACTCAGGGTGATTGGGAATGCGGAAGATCACATTCCTTGCTTAGCAATCAATAACTGCATGGAAGGTACTCATCCAATCCATCCCGAGAATTGCGTCATAGCTGTCTGTTCCGATCAAAAGGAAATTCGCACAGAATTCCCTGCCACACACTACAACCGGACATGATCTACATTCTCGACTAGATATTATAACACCATTACCCGTACGTATTTCCCAGCCCTTGGTTAGTGGTTCATGTGGTATGGAGTGTGTATCAACGAAATGCGCAGATATGAAATAGTGCGATACTCCAGAATCAAATAGTACTCTAGCTGGCATGGAATATACGAGTAGAATACTTGTGACAACTTCGCCTGAAGCCTCTGCCTGCTCGGCGGTTAAGGTGAAAGCCCGTCCCTAACCGCGGCCTATGTAAGGTTGCCTCTGCTCCAGTGATCTCTGCTGCTGCGGTCCAGGCCCTCCCTGTAACTATGTCCGCTCGGGGCAACCGCTAACTCTGTGCTGGCTAGATCCGCAAATCAAACACTGTCCCTTGGCGCGGCGACAGTCCTTCTGGGTGTGCTCGTCTCTGTTGCAGTAGCCGCAAACTACGTTCTTGCTCTGGGGGCAATGCTGGGGCACGAATGAACGCTTCATCTGTGTCGTTCCAGGCCTGTGAACTGGTATGACTCCTTGAGAAGGTGCGTGGGTGCGTGCTGGAACAACTGGGGGCTTCCTGAATTTGTTGATCAGTTTCTCCTAAATTCGCACCGCGTTGAGTACCTGTGCAAAAGTCTGCAAATCAAGTGACGCGATCAACTGCTGCAGCTCGAAATCAAGTCCCTATAAGAAGCGTCTGGCCTTGGTGGCCTCTGAAGCGACCATGTACGGAGCAAATCGGCTCAGACGGTTGAATTCTGCCGCGTATACGTCCACGGGATGGCCATTCTGCTTCAGTAGGATGAATCTTTCTTCCATCTCGGCCTTGGCGGTGGAAGGGAAATAGTGGTCCAGGAAGCACTCCTTGAATTTGCTCCATTCGATTGGTCTTTCTAGTCTGCTTTCTTCAACTGACCACCAAGTATGGGCTTCGTCTTCCAACTGGATCTTTATCACATTCACTTTATCTTCCTCTGATACCCTGGCGGCCGTCAGTAAGTTCTCCATATTAACCAGCCATTGCTCGGCCTCGAGTGGCTCGGCTAGGCCCATAAACGCAGCTGGATGTAGCCTCCGGAAATCTGATACGGTGCTAGCCCTGGCAGAAAACGCTGGTGGAGTAGTGCCCTCGTGGGCGGTAATGAGGGCGGAGGGTCCCCCTACAGCGGTAATAGCCCTGAGTCCCTCGGTGAGTAGGTCCGTCTTTCTCTCCTGAGCTTCTGCGAGAGACGTCAGTGCATTAAGTATCCTCTCCGTACGATCCTAAGAACTTGAGTCCGAGTCGTGGTCGTTCGGGGATGTCATATCGCTGGAAGATATTTAAAATGGATATGATTAGATACAAGGAGGAAAGTCAGGAATAGTGAAGCGAAAATAACGTAATAAGATATAGTTAATGTTATCCCTTACTACTAAACCTGGTTTTGATACCAACAAAACCATGTCACGGCCCGCTTCCCAAAATACAGAAAACGAGGGATGACTAGGCCAGCCATGCTCCTACGGTCAAGGAATAATCCCGCCGTAGTTGCACTTCGGCTTCTAGCATTACATGGTAATCAGTAAACAAAGCACAGAAGTAAAGGAAATACATCACTAAATTATTACATTAACTTTCATTGTTCACAATTTGCAATAAAACAAGAAAAGAACTACTAACCAAGTTCGAATACAAGGTCTCTTTTAGGAAAAGTAGTAAAAGTGAAGGAAGTGTTCCCGACTAAATCTCCGCAAGCTCGAAGGGTAAGTCCGACTTCTGCACTGGTCCTTCCTCGAGGTCTGAGCATGCATACTCAGGTCGTCAGAGCGACGTAATAGCAATATTATAATAGTGACGTGAAACAGACAAATAAGGTAATAACAGTGGAAGTAAAATGCAGCTAATCACTATGTCACTAACTGATACAAAGTATGATCTGTGTCCCTGTCAGTCTCTAAGTCATGTTTGAAATCGAGTTGTGGAAAGGAGGATCATGTTTAACTAGGGTCTCGTACATACCCGAGACTACGGCCCACTATCGCCCGGGATATAACCCTGTCAGCCGGACCGCTAGGCCCAACCTAATATATATAAGAGTCGATGTTCGAATGACCATCCTCTAAATCACTGTCCTCGCTAAATACGATGCTCTTTCCACTTCGATTTCCCCTTTTTCCCCAGGTTTACACTATTGACGAGTATGGTCTAGTCGTGTACAAGTATGCACCAATAACACGGTTTTGTCACTGTTCACTGTATTATTAACTGTCACGAATCATTCACTTTTCCATTGGCGTACTTGACACTCCTAAACCAATACCGTTCACGCACGATAATGCATTGTACACTGAATGATAACGCGTACTATCACTATGTGTATGGCAATCGGGTAATATATGTGCATTTATGCAGTTAACAAGTCATGTGTAATATGAACTATTATGCACCTTATGAGCTTATAAAAATTGCAGTAAATCATACGTTCAAAATTCAGTGAAATGATACAAAGACGGTAACAAGTACACTCAGTCTTAAGTTCAGAAAAATTTATTTCAGTGCAATCGGATTTCGGGTTTGCAAGTTACAGCCGTTTCATTTTAAGTGCTCGCTGCAGGAAATTCAGTTTCTGAACTGAACGTCCGTTTCGCGACGCAATTTTCACCCTGTTGAGATCAGAATTTAGCCACGCTATAGTTGAATGAAATTTAGGTTTTTCAATATAGTTTCCAACACAACAGACGTATTCTCAATCGCGCCTCTACGTCAGAAGTTATACACTTTTCAACACTAGGGTATCAGTTCTGTTTCTGTTTGGGACTGCTATACGTCCTGTTCTTTTAAATTACAATTTAAATAGTAAACGACGGTAAAAAGGGGTGAAATTGCTTTCATTATTTATATAACTATTTCATATTCACTAAAGTATAGGGTTCCGCAATATACAAGTTCAAGCAGCAAAGGGGTAAGCACTACGAGATAGAAATCAATAGCCAGAGCTGTTCTGGACTGCAGTCCAGAGCCGCTCTCCGAACCAGTTTCCGTCATATTTTCAGTATAGAAACAATTTAAAACCTTTATGGAGTTCTAGGTAGTCGAGTAGTCTTCGATTTGAGCCCTCTAACGCACCATTCCAATTTGTGAACAATTAATTATGATTTTTACAAGTTTCAGACGTGGGAAATTTTCAGTTTTTACGGGTGTCATTAGGGATTATCGTTCAAGTCAGTAACGATTATATTTTTCAGTAAAATTTTAACACAATGTTCATTACCACATGGGCCAGCTTATATGATCAATTTCCGTCAGTTTAATGGAAGGTTTTTGTTCGGGTTTTGCATCAAACACTTGTGTCATATAAATTTTCACGAATTGTAAATACGGAATTAATATGATTTTGAATTGTAACAGAATAATCTAGCATGTAGCAAGTAGGGTACTTGCCTGGAGACGCGTTGATGACGCACGGCAGCGGCAACGGCACGAACGCGCAACGAACGGCACGGTTTGGGTTCACGGCCTCCGCTCAAGTTTGGGTTCGTCGTCGGAGTTGCTTGGGGGTGGCTCGTGATCGCTGGAGGGGGAGTGGGGTGCTGTGAAGCTTCTGGGGATGTGCTGGGGTCGGCGGTGGTCGGCGGAGGTAGCTCCGGCGATGGGTGCAGCGAGGGGGTGAGGTAAGGAGCTCGGGTTTTGGAGGAGGTGATGCTGATGATGCAGAGGAGTCGACGAGGTAGCCGGCGGCGCGATGGGAGCGGGTGATCGTCGGCGAGATGGTGTGCAGGGGGCTCTGCGGTGGGCTGAGGATGGTGAAGAGGGGTTAGGCGAGGGGTGGTGAAGTGGGGCTTGAGTTCTGGAGAAAGGAGCGACGGAGGTATGACGAGGTGATAGTCGTCGTCGTCGTCGTCGGGGATGAGGCAGGATGATTGGAGGAAGAAGGAGAGAAGAGGTAAGTGTGGTGAAGGAAAAAAATGCAGTGGGGGGTGAGTGCTCGTCCTTGTATGGAGGTGAGGGAGACGAGGTCGCGGGCGCGCGCGCAATCATGGGTCGGGGTCGTGGGTTTGTGGTCGCGACGAGGCGGGGACGTTGGCGACGTGGGGAGCGCAGAAATGAAACGGAGCGGGAAAAGAATTTGGTAGGGAAGAAGATGGAGTCGGGTCGGGTTGGGTTGGCGTGGGTATTTGGTTAGGGCACGGGCCGGGAATTTTAGTTTAATTTATTTGTTTTTTTTATGTTTTCTTTGGCTGGGCTTTCTTTAGTTTGGGCTTGGGGAATTTATTTAATTTAAAATTTGGTTTGGGCTGGGTTTTTTATATTTGTTTATTTAGTTGTTGTTTTTTATTCTGTTGGGCTGGCTTTGTTTAATTATAAATTTTGTTTTGGAAAAATTTAAATACTAAAACTTAAGCAATCAATTTCACACAAAATTACGAGGAAAAATAAGGAAACATTCGGGGGACTTGGAAAAATATAGAAAGATTTTATTGACGGAAACGGGGATTTACAATTACCTTAACCCTAACCTTATCCCTACCCCTAACCTCAACCTTATCCCTAACTCAATTCCTAATCCTAGCCCTAACATTATCCCTAGCACTAATCCCTAACCCAACCCAAAATCTAACTCTCCCCGACACCAACATCAACACTGCCACCGCCACCGCCGCCGGCACCACCAACACCACCAACAACTACAACACCACCACTAACAATAGCCTCATCAACAATAACAGCAGCAACAACATCAACAACAACAGCACAGTGGGGGGAAAAATTGGGTAATTAAGCTGAAAAAATAAGAGTTAAACCAAAAAACATCTAAAATTTACCTATTGACGACGACGGCGACGAGTTTTGATGACGACGGCGACGACCTAGGGCCCTGATCAGATACGACGACGATCTAGGGAAAAAATTAAAATTAAAATTAAACCAAAACTGCAAAAAATTACCTTAAACCTAATCAATTTTACTTACCTTTAAACGGCGGCGGCGAACTTCGACGAAGAGCTCAATCAGAGAGCTTCATCTTCTAAGGGGCAGGGCCTCGACTACGGAGGCGAGATGGCGCTGGCGACGGAGGAAGCGTGGGGCGGGAGTTACGAACGATGGGAGGAAATTTGGGAGAGAGGGAAAATAAGTGATCGGGGGGAAATTTTGGGGTATATTTTGTTTTATGGCTTCAGGGTTATGGGGTCCGTATTATTTTTGGTTTAGTCACGGATATAACCGTGAACATATCTTTTGAACCCGTGATTTAAAATGGATCACGGCCATACCGTGATCACTTTCCCGTTAATATTACCCCAGCTTTTAGCTATGTATTTACTATGATAGGGACTCTTGGGAGGAGGAAAATCAGATGTGTGATTCGTTTGATGAGACAGGAGGACACACATATTTGTTGTGATTTGGAAAATTATCAAAACCTCCCCGCAAAGTTTTCGGCCCTCAAAGAACACCTGGCCCAAATCCAGTCAAAACTCTGGATAAGTTTTCTGCTGTCCAAAACCCTCTTTCTCCAATATTAAATATAGTTGCTTGCAAAACCATCATCTTGCATATTATATATTATGGAAAATTGTACTGATATGTTAGTTAATTGTATGCATATTGTACGAACTAGATATTGCATGCAGCTATATAAATATTACAGTTAGGAGGTTTTTGACAGTGAAAACTTTTCCTGAGGGGGCGATCATATATTTTATTTATATAAGTATACACGGGCTTTTGATATGAGTGGATTGTTAAGCTTTGTCTCATCTTATATCTTATACCCATGTGTGGTTGTCATCTGGATCGTACAAACGCGGTATGTAAAAACTAGTCTCTCAGAGTCAAGTAGGTCACACAAGGAACGGTGCAACTATGACACAGGGAAATGTGGTTTATCAAGAGCATGTAGACGATTTTATCTCATAGGTGTTATTAAAGTATAAATCCATTAATGTTTTTAACTTAGCTCTGATATCATATTAAATTTAATTATTTAAGAACATGGAGACGGATATATATTTTATTTTGATGAGCATATACGAGATTTTGATATAAATGGGTTACATCAATAAGACCCAAGACTTTTTAAAGTTTGTCGCATCTTATATCTAGTACCCAATTTTTTTTCCCGGAGGTGACTATGTTTTCCACTTGTCTCGGCATTCCTTTTGAATTGCTTTTTTCTCCAAGTGTTTTGATTTGGCTTTGACTTTGCTGCTTTTCTCTTGTATCCTTGCTCTTTGGCAATATTCTCTCGAGACCTAGGGCTATGTGTGGGACTAATACAATATGATATTAGAAATTGAGGGCGGGTTAAAATTTACTTTGGATCCATGCATCTACCTATATGCATTTTGGAGAAATTTTTATTTTAAAGGGAAAAAAATTAGGGCAAAATTTTTAATTTCAAGGGAAAATTCTTCAGTGTGCCGGCCGTATATACCCGATCATGAGAGAGAGAGAGAGAGAGAGAGAGAGAGAGATAAGAACATGGATCTCACCAAGCGGGCCGAAGGGTGTCCGAAATTCTCCATCTCTTGCTCTTTCATGTCCGGATGTAATACACCCGGCATACTGAAAATTTTCTCTAGCTTCCAGGGTGAGTTGTCTTTTCATGCTTTCCAATAGAAGGAAGGCATTGCTGCATAGAGAGTGATGGAGGTCTGGATCTCCTTCAGATGTTACCTTCCGTAGATCTGCTGCGAGCGATGATGGACGGCTGGGATTGAGTTGGAGGTTGCCTCCTGAAGCGTGTGGATCTTAATGGGTTTGAGATTGTTGTTGCGGAGCTACCTGCAAGAAAGTCCCGGGGTGGTTGTGCCACCGAGGGCCCTCCGACGATCAAGTTAGACCGGATATTTTAGCAGAGTAACGGCCTAGTGAGAAGAAAAATCACTTACCTTGATCGTCTGAGAGAGGGGTTTATATAGCGGCAGCGATGGACAGGCAGGCGCGAGAATCACGCCGGCCGTTACGCTCCCGACGCCACCCCCGCGTGATAAACGGGATCCCGCATTAATGGCGAGACAGGCTCGTTAATGGGGGATCGTGATGGCGTGGAACGTAAGATCGTGGGCGGTGGATATCTCACATATGGCGAGATTCGCGGAGCCGTGGCGTGGGAGCCTGTGATCAATACCACGGGTCGGTCAGGATGAGACCGACGAGGATGAGCTCGGCGGGAAGCTCGGGGACGAGAGGGAGGCCGATATATCCTGGTTCTGCTAAAGCCCGGAGACGAGCTGAGAGGGCCGAGGAGGCCAGTTGTGTAGGGGGCTCGGAGGGGAGCCAGCGGTTGTTTGTAAGGCGGGAACAGGTGTGGTGTGGTCGGTAGCAGAAGGTCGGCCATGTCCACGGGGCGCAGACCCGGAGTATTCTACCGATGTACCGTTCCTGGTCCTTTCTTGCTAGCTTCGGGACACGCCATTTGCCACGTGTCACGATCCGGGAAATCGACGATATCGAGCATCATCATTAGCCCCCCACTCTCGTCCCGACCCGTTCATAGATCGGGTCGAGAGTGGTCTGCCGGGTCACCCGAGGTAAGCTCCTTTTCGTAGATATCGTAAGCGTGCATTCCCGGGCAATCAGCATTATTTTCTTGATGACGTCAGCGGATCAGGGGCCAGATCTTACATTAAAGAGGATGCATCGGATCGTGCGTACGCTCACCGAAGTGACAACCCATGTGTCTGGCACTGATTGGCTGACGCGACGGGCCGCAGATTTCCGGCGTCCGATGGGATGTGATTCATGCGCGTGCGACATGTGGAGCGATGGTGGCCGTCGAATGCAATGAGTCGTTTTGGCGAGGGATGACTGTCGCCGTTGGATGTGTACGCCGGATGCTATAAATAGGGGTGGGGTCCTCATTAGGGCCCATACCTCTTCATAATTTCCTCGTCTTGAGTCTCGTTAGCTCGGTGCTCTCTTTTAAGGTCGGATCTCTGTGCTTTTGATCTCCCGATGACACATTTCTTCATCATGTTAGATGTCTTCTTGTGAAGAGTCTGTAGAAATAGATCGGGTAGAGTTTAGGGAGCCCCCGTAGGTTCTTCTTCTTCTTCTGCTTCCTCTTCTTCTGCTTCTTCTTCCACTGAGTCGGAGTCCTCCCGGGAAGTTAGGGTCAGATCCTCTTCCCGGGGTCGCGCGGTGGGAGCGGTTCCCCGAGCGGAGGTCGCGGGTTCCCCTGGCGTGTCATCCACCGTGAGGTATGAGGATGAGGTCGCCACCGCTCGGGTCCATTTCCATATTCCTCCCGGCCATACGCTACTTTTGGCCGAGAAAGGGGAGAGGGCAGATCAGGTACGGAGTAAGGAGATTGCCCTGTACCTAAAAGCCTTTTGGGCCGGAATGCGCCTGCCCTTCTCTCCCGAGGTTGTCAGAGCGCTGAATAATTTTGGGTTAGCCCCGGGTCAGCTAGTGCCGAACTCCTGGAGGATTCTCCTTGGGTTCCTGGTCCGTTTGAAGTTGCACATGATCCCTTTCAGGCTGAGCACCCTTTCCTCTTCTCTCTGTTACAAGAGTCACTCCGGCACTCGCATGGGCGAGCCGAGGTGGGTATACATCTCCTTTAGAAAACAACAGGGAAGCGCTACCGGGTTGGGGGTCGTCGTGCTACCTTCTTCCATCCATGATTGGAAGAAGAAGTTTATCTTTGTTAGGCCGCCCGAGGGCGAGGACTGGCCCGTGCCCACCCGGTGGTCTAGGGATAGTTGCCGGCGGGAGAGTCAGTCGAACGATCCCGACGCGGTGAGAGTGGCAGAGTGGGAGCCCATTCCCCGAGCTGACGTGCTGCTTTCCGAGCAGGCCCTTAACTGGGCTGAGCTCAGCCCCGTCCAGTTCGCGGATAAGTTGGGAGTTTACAGGTGATCTGTTTAGACTTGCGTTTATTTTCATTTTTACTTGCGTTGCTGACTCCATTATGCCTTGTCTTGTACAGAACCCATGGACGTGAGCAAATTCCGAGCGGCTATACAAGAGCAGAAGAAGGGATCGAAGGCTGGAGGTGCCAGCTCCTCCCGTCTGACGTCGGTCCTGGTTCCCCCCGGTAGCCGCTCTACCTAGGCGTTCGGGTTCGGCCCGTGTCCCGGAGTCCAGCCAGGGGCTGAGCCGAAAGCGGGTTCGGGAACAAGAGGCTCGGGCATCGAAGGTAGAGACTAACTCCCTGGCGCGGTCCCTCAAGAGGTTCCACCGGACGGTTCCGCGCACCCCGGCTTCCCCGATCTTGGTGGACAAGGGGGACCTCCGCTTTGCGGTGCCCTCAGGGCTCTCTGTCGCTGACAGCCTGTTGACAGAGATGGAGAGGTTGACCGGGGGCAAAGTCCCTCGGGGGACTCTCAGGGAGAAAATGGCGGCCATCGCCCAGGAGGCCGTGCAGGTTGGTGCTCGCACTTTACTTGGTTTTTCATTCAGTGTCTTTGTACTCGTGAGATTTGGTGCATCCCTTTTCTTTCTAACCCTCTGATTCCTTCAGGTCCTCCAGCACGTCGCCCTCGTCATCTAGATGGAGGACGAGGGAATTGCCCGACGATACCAGCCGCGGGGGAGTTCTCCTCGCTGGAGGAGAGCTCAAAGTTGGAGCTGGAGGCGGCGATGGAGAGGGTCGCCATCCTCGATGACGAGGTGGCGGCCGGGAAGCAGGAGGTCGCTAGGCACCGTGAAGCCGCCCGGGCCGTCGAGGCCAAGCTTCAGGACTCCAAGGTGCTCGTCGGCACTCTGAAGAAATCGTCAAGCAGGGTTGCTGCCCGATTGCCTCTTGATGCGAGCTTTGATCCTTAGCGCGGGAGGGACCGTGAGGGGCCTGCTAAGGACGGGCCGAGCAGGGTTGTTGTTCGGTGCCTCTTGGCGAGGGCTTTGATCCTTAAGGACGAGCCGAGCAGGGTTACTGCCCGGTGCCACTTGGCGAGGGCTTTGATCTCTGGCGTTGTGGGTAGGGAGCTACCAGCCAGGGATAACCGAGCAGGGTCACTGCCCGATTGCCTCTTGATGAGGGCTTTGATCCTTATCGCGGGAGGGGCCGTAAGGGGCCTGCTAAGGACGGGCCGAGCAGGGTTGTTGCTCGGTGCCTCTTGACGAGGGCTTTGATCCTTAAGGACGGGATGAGCACGGTTACTGCCCGGTGCCTCTTGGCGAGGGCTTTGATCTCTGGCGTTGTGGGTAGGGAGCTACCAGCCAGGGATAACCGAGCAGGGTTGCTTGTCACGACCTGAAATTGGCACATGACGGCACTTAAACTACATAACGTCTTCAAGCGTAACGCAATTCAAGTAAGCCGAAAACCCAGAAATCTAAACCACCCCAAAAAGGGATAAGTGGAGAAAACATTGATAAAACTTTTGGGAAACTCAAATAAAAATCTTTAAAGTCCAAATTTACTTTCTTTAAAATTTGGCAGCACCTCCTTTGTAAAAACTAGTTCCAAAAAGGGTACAACAAAAGAAATAAATAAAGCATCCCCAACGGGAGAAAATCCACGCCCAAAGGCCGAAACAACCACCACAACAGATATACGACACCGTAGCGAAGAAAATGAACGATATAAAGTGAAAACAGTATAAAAGATAAGCTGCATAAAAGGCCGGCTCACACGAGCACGACACCCAAAGTCACAAAACAATATATAATATCGTCCTCACATCTCGTCTCTAAGTCAATACATGAAAGTAGTAGATGGAGAGTACTAGGTACAATAAGATATACAATGAGCATCATCGGATAACCGCAAAACCCACCTAGAGCAAAACTGCTCACAGTCAGCCGTAGCGGTATCCGCTGCAAAAGATGATACGATAAGAAAAAGCCCTGCCGCGACTGCACTGAGGGGGTACCTGCAAAACACTGTGGCACAACGGGGGTGAGTTACTAACTCGTGAATAGTAAATAACATATGCAGGTAATCGCAGGTATGCACGTACTGCGATAATCTATCACATACAAGCTGATAGTATAATATGGCAATATGTATACGCAACAGTCATGAAAGGTACTCTATCAGGTACTACTAATACATGAAACAATGCATATCAAATAAATGCTGAGTATGGGATAAAACATGTCTTCCTCACGGAATCCTCATCGTGGAGAGACTAGTGTCCATCAATGACGCTCCGAATCCCAACCGCATCTTCAGATCGGCCCTCATATCCTGTAAGTCTCATGGAACCCGAGTGTCCAACATCAACACTCGAAAATATCATGAAAACTAGTGTCCAGCATCGATACGTAAATACTCATCTCTCAGGCGCCGACACCAAAACTGGCCCTCATGTCCACGTATCATACGTCTCACGGGACTGGAGTGTCTAGCTCCGACACTCGCAATCCACGTATCCATACGTCTCATCACTCCGGTTGGTATCCTCCAGATATCCGCCGAGTCCAAATACTGTCACCGGTAAGGTGGTACTCCCCTGCCTCGGACTCATCTCTATCATCAGCGATCTTCTTGCCCCGGGTTACCTCCGGGCCCCACCATATACACGCACACGGCCCCGTCCACTCCTCGCATGGGGTATCTAACACAAGTATTAGAACCGAGAAAACTCATGGTGGACGCATCGAAATATCATATCAAGAGAAACCGGGTTTTTCAAACAATGCATAATTTCATGAACTACCACAGTCCTCAAATCCAGAAAACATCATGTGAAATCCACATCTCAATGCGAAATCCATGAAATATAATATATGCAACATGAAACAGTAATATGAGCATATAAGGGAAAAACCGCTATTTAAATGTATCAAGTTTTTAAATATATCATGCAGTTTCCAATTTCTCAAAAATCAAGTGCAACATCATATAAAGGTGAACATGTAGCTATAGCAAGGTATATGTGTAACCATGTCAGTATGCAACAATGGTACACATGCACAATCAATGCCCATATACTTATAACTAGTAATCATGTCATATAATCTAGCCCAGACGCATAGCGCCATGCGGGCGATTCCCCTGTAGATGTTAAATCTACTCATCGATGACCTCGAGCTAAGTAAATCCAACCACCTGCTTTCCTTTCTTCGTAACGTCCGAAGTCCCTGCTCGCGATCCTAAAATTTCATAAACACAACACATAAAACTAAATATCCTGCGCCGACACAAAGACAACGAAACGCAAGGATAACGTCCACAAGATATACACACTATGCACTCAGTGCACAAAACGCGTACGATGTCGGCACAATCTCAGCTAGGGACGCAAAACAACACAACCACCAAGCCTAGATCCTGATCACACCGATCGCGCATTCACAACACAATATATATCGTGGAAGATAAAATATATAACATCACAACGTCAAAAAAAACCATGACTAATTTATCCGAAAACCTAGCAAGCAACTTTTAATCATTTTAGCTCAAGTCTAGAAGTTTAAACAATTCTAGAGATCACAATCATCACAAAGTAGCTTAACTAAGTCACACAAACCTTTACTACAATTTAAATCTCACCCATATAAGATTTAGTAAAAGTTAGTTTGCAATTAAACTTAATTAGACAATTAGGAAAAATAACAATTTACAATCTCACAACTAGATTTAGTTTTCCATGTCAAAACATCTCAATTAACCCTTACAATAATCAAAATCCTAACTTGATCTTCATAATCTTTTCTTGAATTTCTAAACATGCAAATTAAAGCCATACTTAAACATCTAATAAGCTAGCTTAAAGTATTTAAACAACAACTAAAGGTTAGGGTTAGGATTTATACCTCACACTAGATTCACAAACTTGCAACCAAACTTCCAAATTAGCCTCCAAAATGCTAACTTTCATAAAGATCCTAGCTTGGTTAAGATTAAAAAAATAATGGGTATGGATTTGTATTTGAGTTTGTGGGATCATTTTATGATTTTTGATGATTTATTTGAGTTTGAAGAGGTGGAAATGGGGTGAGGGAAATGTGAGGGCAGCAAGGGGGAGGGTTCGACCAAGCTAGGATGAAGAGGGGGGTTTGTGGAATTGTGTGGAAAATTCTGGTCTAAAACATCATTTAAAGCTCATTAAAGCACCTCTCATCCATGCCACCTCTTAATCTTTTTCTTTTCTAATTAAAGTTTTCTTTTAATTCACCAAAATATCTAGATATTTTCAAGGATGGTTTAATACTTAATCTTGTGATTAAGTTAGCATAGATTCACTTTAGCAAAATTAACCCGATCAAAATTGTAATTACCACTAATTAAGCGTATAATTAAAAGCTTATAATAATATTTTAATTAAGAAAAAATATTAAAGTGAACTAAAATTTTCAAGTGACAACTAAAATCCGCAAACTAGCAATTTGCTAGTTAAATTAGGTGCAGTTAAGTCTATGCTGAAAAAATGATCACTTCAGGGTTTTTACGGAAAACACAGTTTATTTTACCTATTATCGGAAAATTCACCTAAACGATTTCTAAAACGTTACAATCTTCCCCCCTTAAAGAAATTCGGTCCCCGGATTTAAAATTTTATCTACGCGTACCTTCGAAAAGATGAGGGAAATTCTTCCGCATCTCGCTCGTAGCCTCCCAAGTGATCTCCTCACTAGACGGGCTACGCCAAAGAACCTCCATAGATGGCAAGATCTTTGACCGAAGTTTCTCCACCTGCCGATCCACTATAACTATTGACTGCTTGTGAACGAAAGTTCGTGTCCTAATTGAATGGTCTGGTGCTAAATCATGTGAGATGGGTCATGAAGGTAATTGCGAAGTATCGACACAAGGAAAACAGGGTGAACATCCGAAATCTGGGCGGAAATGCAAAACGATAGGCAACGAAACTAACTCGCTCAAGGATCTCAAAAGGACCTACAATCTAGGACTAAGCTTCCCAAAACTCAACACGCCATTCATCGGAAAAATCCGTAGGAATACATGATCTCCCACTGCGAACTCAAGTCTGCGACAACGACGGTCGGCATAAGACTTTTGTCTGCACTGGGCTGCTCTCATCCTGTCCTAAACCAACTGGATCTTCTCCGAAGTCTCTTGACTAGCTGGGGTCCAAAAATCCTGCTCTCGCGGAGTCAGTCAAACAGACCGGCGATCGACACAATCTAATATACAAAGCCTAAAAAGTTGCCATCTGAAACGTCTCCTGATAACAGTTATTGTAGGAGAATTCTATCAATGGCAAGTGATGATCCCAACTGCCAACAAACATAAGCATGCACACACAAAGCATATCCTCCAGAGCCTGTATAGTCCACTATGACTGACCATCGTCCTGCGGATGGAAAGCGGAGCTAAAGCTCAACCAGTACCCAAGGCTTCCTGAAACATCTGCCAAAGACGGCTAGCGAACTGGTGCCTCTATTGAATACAACGCTTGAAGGAACTCCGTGCAAACGCACAACTTATCGAAGAACAACCGAGCAAATTGAGCATAACCGGACAACAATCACCCAAATGGAGTCATACCCTTAACTAGACCTGGGTAGATCCACAACGAAATTCATGGAGATTTGCTCCCATTTCCACTCTGGAACGGTTAAAGGTTGCAACACTCCTGCCGGTCTCAAATGCTCAGTCTTAGCTCGCTGACAAGTCAGACACCTCGAAACGAAATCCGAAACACCACTCTTCATCCCTGCCCACCCGTAACTATCTCTCAAGTCACGTTACATCTTGGTGGAACTTGGGTGAACACTAAAAGCTGACTGATGTGGCTGCTTTAGGATCTCGTGTCTTTACCCATCCGTATCTGGTACACACGAACGAGTCCCACAACATAGCACACCCTGGTCATCAATCAAGAACTCCGAATCTCTACCCTGCCGAACATGCTCAAGAATCTAAGACAAATGGGCATCGGCGGGCTGTACCTCACGAAAATGATTTAGTAGAAGTGGATGGGCGCGGACATGAGCAAGCTGTCCCCTAGTAGAGGTGAACTTAAGCTGTACTCAACGGTCGCACAAGAACTGCAAATTAGCAAAAGACTGTCTCTAAACTGCGCTCAACTGGAACAAGCTAACCCCCGGGCCTACGACTAAAAGCATCAGCTACCACAATCGCCTTGTCCCGAGCAATAAAGGATAATCCTTCATAAGATCCATCCAACCGCACTGTCTCAAACTCAGATCCCGTTGCCGGAAGATGTACTTAAAGCTCCGGTGGTCCGTGAAAATCTGACACGACTCTCCGTATATGTAGTGTCTCCAAATCTTCAACGCAAGACCATCGTGGCCATCTCAAGATCATGAGTGGGATAATTATGCTCGTGCTTCTTCAACTGTAGGGAAGCATAAGCGATAACTCTATCAAGCTTCATCAAAACACAATCGAGCCCCACTCGCGAAACATCACAGTAAACGATAAAGTCGCCCGATCCAGAAGGCAAAGATAGAACCGGTGCAGTCGTCAACCGAATCTCCAACCGCTGAAAACTCAACTCGCATGCCTCAGTCCAATGAAAAGGAACCTCCTTCGGGGTCGGTACGGTCAGTGGTGCAGCGATACTCGAGAAATCCTGCACGAAACGGCGGTAAAAAAACCGGCTAAGCCCAAAAAGCTGCGGACCTCTGTCACCGATACCGGTCTGGGCCAAAGCTGTACGACCTCGATCTTCCTCGGGTCCATACGAATACAGTCTCCCGTAACCACATGACCTAGGAAGTCAACACTATCAAACCTGAAGGAACACTTCGAGAATTTAGCAAACAGCCGGTACTCTCTCAACGTCTGCAAAGAAATCCTCAAGTGCTGCTCATGTTCCTCACGACTCTTGGAATAGGCCAGAATGTCATCAATAACACAACAATAAATTGGTCGAGGAACGGCCTGAAAAATCTGGTTCATCACATCATGAATGCTGCTGGGGCATTGGTGAGTCCAACGACACCACCAAAAACTCATAATGCCCATAGCGAGCACAAAAAGCAGTCTTCGGAATGTCATCACTCCGAACCCATAACTGATAATGACCTGATCACAAATCAAACTTAGAAAAATTTCCCGTACCGTAGAGCTGATCAAACAAATCGTCAATGCGAGGTAAAAGATACATATTCCGCACCGTAACTCGGTTCAATTGATGATCAATCAATACACAACCTCAACTGCCGTCCTTCTTCTTGACGAACAGAATATGAGCTCCCCAAAGCGAAACACTTGGACGTACACGTCGCCCTATCTAGCAACTATGTAGCTGATCCTTAAGCTCCCTAAGCTCCGCCGGCTCATCTGGAATAACGTCGGAAATCTCTCACACGATAGGAACTCGGTCCAACGATATACTGTGGCTCCGGTATCACGAATGATAGCCAAGTATCCTCGACATCTACTCCTCAAAAGCCGACTAGCGAAAAAGGTTGAAATCAAGCTGTGAGGGGCGGCATCACGGTCCCCCTGCACAATAAGAACTGACTCGCCGGGAAAACAAAACCTGACTGTCTTCTCGCGGCAGTCTACAGACGCATAGCACATAGCTAACCAGTCCATGCCCAGGAAAACGTCAAAGCCCAACATCTCTAGAAGGATCAAATCGACATACGAATCTCTATCTCTTATCCGATTGGCATATGACCGAAACACGTGTCGCGCAACAAAAGAATCGCTAACAGGAGTAAACACAACAACGGCTGATCTAGTAAACACGACTCTCGGCCCAACCATGGCACGAAGTGTGTAGAACAAACGAGTGCATAGATCCCGAATTAAACAAACGTGTGCATCAAAAGAATATACGAATTAAGAATACCTGAAAACTCTGCATTGGACACCTGCGCGTCCCAATGAGTAGAAGCAAACACTCATGCTTACTCTCTAGCTGCAACTGGCTGTACTCTTCCTCTGCCATCCTGTACTCTCTGAACAAACCCTCCGCGACCATAAACTCTCTGAACATAAGTCTGACGCGGATCAACAACAGGCGCAAAAGGCGACTCTCCGAAGGTGGTAAGGTAACATATGGTACAGCTGCCCTCCTCTGGCGTACCAAGGTACAATTTCTGACGAGGTGACGGAAACTCCCACACCGAAAACATCCATACGATGGCTGCTGACCCTTCTGGGGATAAGAGCTAAACGACTGTCCTCGTCCCAAGCCCCTGCTACTCCCGCGACATAAACGAAATCTGTCGTGGCAACTAAGCATCTGTCTCTAGGCTGGTACACATGTACGAGCCCTCCTCGGTCTTGAAACTTCCAAAGTCTTGGGAAGATGTGCCTCATCTAGTAGGGCTGCGTCTACTGCTGCTGTATACGTAACACAATGCTGTGTGCTGATAGTAAGGAATAACTGGGTAACAGGAGTGGCAACCTCCTGTCGCTGCGCTCGACTGGCCTCAACCAACGATCCCATCATCTGGCACATATCCTGCATCTCTGTCTCTAGCCTAGCGATACGATCTATCGAAGGCGGATCAATCTGCTCCTGTACAGCGAGCGTATCTTCCTGGTCAGTCCTCGTCTCAAACGAGTCAATTCTGACCTCGGCTCTCGCTGTCTCTCTCAGAGCCCTCATAGTCATCGACAGCAAATGGTTAGAAATGGAAATAGGATTCGATAAGAACACGGAAATCGAATCACAAGGATATGTATAATCATGGAAGGAATTCCAAGCAATTAGTACTAAGGTCACTTAGGCGGAGTACCGTGTCGTAAGTATGCCGCGGACATACACACGTTACGTCACTCTGCTTAAGCTACCTACTCCATCATACCAAGGTCATCCTACACTCCGAAAGGTAAAACCTAGCGCTCTGATACCAACTTTGTCAAGACCCGAAATTGGCACATGACGGCACTTAAACTACATAACGTCTACAGGCGTAACGCAATTCAAGTAAGCCGAAAACCCAGAAATCTAAACAATCCTAAAAATGGATAAGTGGAGAAAACATCGTTAAAACTTTTGGGAAACTCAAATGAAAATCTTTAAAGTCCAAATTTACTTTCTTTAAGATTTGGCAGCACCTCTTTTGTAAAAACTAGCCCCAAAAAGGGTACAACAAAAGATATAAATAAAGCATCCCCAACGGGAACAAATCCACGCCCAAAGGCGGAAACAACCACCACAACAAATATACGAAGCTGTAACGAAGAAAATGAACAATATAAAGTGAAAACAGCATAAAAGATAAGCTGCATAAAAGGCCGGCTCACACGAGCACGACAGCTAAAGTCACAAAACAATATACAATATCTTCCTCACATCTCGTCTCTAAGTCAATACATGAAAGTAGTAGATGGAGAGTACTACGTACAATAAGATATACAATGAGTATCATCGGATAACCGCAAAACCCACCTATAGCAAAACTGCTCACAGTCAGCCGCAGCGGTATCCACTGCAAAAGACGATACGATAAGAAAAAGCCCTGCCGCGACTGCACTGAGGGGCTACCTGCAAAACACTGTGGCACAACGGGGTGAGTTGCCAACTCGTGAATAGTAAATAACATATGCAGGTAATCGCAGGTATGCACGTACTGCGATAATCTATCACATGCAAGCTGATAGTATAATATGGCAATATGTATATGCAACAGTCATGAAAAGTACTCTATCAGGTACTACTAATACATGAAGCAATGCATATCAAATAAATGCCGAGTATGGAATAAAACATGTCATTCTCACGGAATCCTCATCGTGGAAAGACTAGTGTCCATCAATGACACTCCGAATCGCAATACCAAAGGCACCGCATCCTCAGATCGGCCCTCATATCCTGTAAGTCTCATAGAACCTAAGTGTCCAACATCGACACCCGAAAATATCATGAAAACTAGTGTCCAGCATCGACACGTAAATACTCATCTCTCAGGCGCCGTCACCAGGACTGGCCCTGATGTCCACGTATCATACGTCTCACGGGACCGGAGTGTCCAGCTCCGACACTCGCAATCCACGTATCCATACGTCTCATCACTCCGGTCGGTATCCTCCAGATATCCGCCGAGTCCAAATACTGTCACCGGTAAGGTAGTACTCCCCTGCCTCGAACTCATCGCCGTCATCTGCGATCTTCTTGTCCCGGGGTATCTCCGGGCCCCACCATGTACCCGCACACGGCCTCGTCCACTCCTCGCATGGGGTATCTAACACAAGTCTCAGAACCGAGAAAACTCATGGTGGTCGCATCGAAATATCATATCAAGAGAAACCGGGTTTTTCAAATAATGCATAATTTCATGAACTACCACGGTCCTTAAATCCAGAAAACATCATGTGAAATCCATATCTCAATGCGAAATCCATGAAATATAATATATGGAACATGAAACAGTAATATGAGCATATAAAGGAAAAACCGCTATTTAAATGCATCAAGTTATTAAATATATCATGCGGTTTCCAATTTCTCAAAAGTCAAGTGCAACATCATATAAAGGTGAACATGTAGCTATAACAAGGTATATGTGTAACCATGTCGGTATAGCAAGATATGTGTAACTATATGTAAGCATGTACGTATGATGCATTTCATATGCGCAATAGCATAAGAATCAATGTCTCCATGTTGATGACAATACAATACCACATAGGGGTATAAGTAACTCTAGTAAGGTAAGTGGGTGTACATGTAAGTATGTGTGCATGATGTACATTAGTTGTGGCAAGATATGGGTCTATACCTATCAATAATGATGTAATACCATATAGGTATATATGTAAACATGTAGATATAGCAAGGCATATGTGTAAGTATGTAGGTATACATGTATGTTATATCTCATATGCACAATGGAAATAAGGATCATGTCTCAATATTCCTAACCAATACAATATCACATATGTATAAGTGTAGTGCGTGTCATGACAATTACCGACGATGTGTGTGTAGCATACAATTTGTGCTCGTGCAACACGAACCGTCAGTAATGGTGTTGTGTCTCATTAATACTATGTCCATATGCAATAGGAAAATGAGATATGCAACAATGATACACATGCACAATCAATATCCATATACTTATAACTAGTAATCATGTCATATAATCTAGTCCAGACGCATAACGCCATGCGGGCGATTCCCCTGTAGATGTTAAATCTACTCACCAATGGCCTCGAGCTAAGTAAATCCGACCACCTGCTTTCCTTTCTTCGCAGCGTCCGAAGTCCCTACTCGCGA
Source organism: Agapanthus africanus (assembly GCA_030015575.1). Classification (NCBI taxonomy): domain Eukaryota; kingdom Viridiplantae; phylum Streptophyta; class Magnoliopsida; order Asparagales; family Amaryllidaceae; genus Agapanthus; species Agapanthus africanus. Next base: position 937,128,060 of record JASDDO010000019.1, on the reverse strand, counting down.
TCCTAAAATTTCATAAACACAACACATAAGACTAAATATCCTGCTCCGACACAAAGACAACGAAACACAAGGATAATGTCCACAAGATATACACACCGTGCACTCAGTGCACAAAACGCGTACGATATCGGCACAACCTCAGCTAGGAACGCAAAACGACACAACCACCAAGCCTAGACCCTGATCGCACCTATCGCGCATCCACAACACAATATATATCGTGGAAGATAAAATATATAATATTGCAACGTCAAAATAAACCCACGCCTGATTTATCCGAAAACCTAGCAAGCAATTTTTAATCATTTTAGCTCAAATCTAGAAGTTTAAACAATTCTAGCGATCACAATCATCACAAAGTAGTTTAACTAAGTCACACAAACCTTTAATACAATTTAAATCTCACCCATATAAGATTTAGTAAAAGTTAGTTTGCAATTAAGCTTAATTAGACAATTAGGAAAAATAACAATTTACAATCTCACAACTAGATTTAGTTTTCCATGTCAAAATATCTCAATTAACCCTTACAATAATCAAAACCCTAACTTGATCTTTATAATCTTTTCTTGAATTTCTAAACATACAAATTAAAGCCATACTTAAATATCTGATAAGCTAGCTTAAAGTATTTAAACAACAACTAAAATTTAGGGTTAGGATTTATACCTCACACTAGATTCACAAACTTGCAACCAAACTTCCAAATTAGCCTCCAAAATGCTAACTTTCATGAAGATCCAAGCTTGGTTAAGATTAAAAAATAATGGGTATGGATTTGTATTTGAGTTTGTGGGATCATTTTATGATTTTTGATGATTTATTTGAGTTTGAAGAAGTGGAAATGGGATGAGGGAAATGTGAGGGCAGCAAGGGGGAGGGTTCGACCAAGCTAGGATGAAGAGGGGGGTTTGTGGAATTGTGTGGAAAATTCTGATCTAAAACATCATTTAAAGCTCATTAAAGTACCTCCCATCCATGCCACCTCTTAATCTTTTTTTTTTCTAATTAAAGTTTTCTTTTAATTCACCAAAATATCTAGATATTTTCAAGGATAGTTTAATACTTAATCTTGTGATTAAGTTAGCATAGATTCACTTTAGCAAAATTAACCCGATCAAAATTGTAATTACCACTAATTAAGTGCATAATTAAAAGCTTATAATAATATTTTAATTAAGGAAAAATATTAAATTGAACTAAAATTTTCAAGTGACAACTAAAAACCGCAAACTAGAAATTTCCTAGTTAAACTAGATGCAGTTAAGTCTATACTGAAAAAAATGATCACTTTAGGGTTTCTACGGAAAACAAAGTTTATTTTACCTATTATCAAAAAATTCACCTAAACGATTTCTAAAACGTTACACTGCTGCCCGATTGCCTCTTAATAAGGGCTTTGATCCTTACCGTGGGAGGGGCCGTGAGGGGCCTGCTAAGGACGGGCCAAGCAGGGTTGCTGCTCGATGCCTCTTGGCGAGGGCTTTGATCCTTAAGGATGGGCCGAGCAGGGTTACTGCCCGGTGCCTCTTGGCAAGGGCTTTGATCTCTGGCGTTGTGGGTAGGGAGCTACCAGTCAGGGATAACCGAGCAGGGTTGCTACCCGATTGCCTCTTGATGAGGGCTTTACGGGCCGAGCAGGGTTGCTGCTCGGTGCCTCTTGGCGAAGGATTTGATCCTTAAGGACGGGCTGAGCAGGGTTACTACCTGGTGCCTCTTGGCGAGTGCTTTGATCTCTGGCATTGTGGGTAGGGAGCTACCGGCCAGGGATAACCGAGCAGGGTTGTTGCTCGATTGCCTCTTGATGAGGGTTTTGATCCTTAGCACGGGAGCGGCCGTGAGGGGCCTGCTAAGGACGGGACGAGCAGGGTTACTGCCCGGTGCCTCTTGACGAGGGCTTTGATCCTTAAGGATGGGCCGAGCAGGGTTACTGCCCGGTGCTTCTTGGCGAGGACTTTGATCCTTAAGGACGGGCCGAGCAGGGTTGCCTCTCTGTCGAGTCGTGAGGCTCTGTCCGATCTTCCAAAGCGTTTGATCATTGGGAAGTGTGACCGTCGCGGTCGACACGTGTCATTAACGCGTGGGGGAAGGCGGAGCGTAAGAGCCGTGTCATTTCGATTTCGCCGAGAAAGGCGCGACACCCGCCATGCGGCGGTACAGTTGTGAAAGGCACGAGCGACCGTTAGATTCCTGAAGGCGCAACGGGGCTATAAAGTGGAGGGAGCGTTGAGCACTCCTTTCCCCACGCCCAAGGCGTAAGGATGGAGGACTCCCCTTTTACCATCCAGGAGATCATAAACTTTGAATATGTTTACCTGTATGACCAGCATTGTACCGAGGATACGGTGCAGTTGGTTATAGGCCGCATCGAGGACCACTTCTGTCAGCTTCTCCCCCGGCTCGCCCCTACTCCAACTGTTGATGTACGCCATCTGGAGGGCATCACCGGGGCTGTATAACCCTCTGTCCGAGCAGCTGAAGGACAAGGCCGTCGGTAAGCTGAGGTCCCTGTGCCTCCTCGGTCTGATTTCGGCGGGTCGGCGCAATCGCTCGGTGGCACTCGTCCTTGAGTGCTACCAATTGAGGCACCACGTCGACATTCGTAGGCGGCATCAGAGGCAAAGGGCTGAAGCGGCGAAGGCTCGGCTGGCTGAAATATGCTCGAAGCACCACGAGCAGTGTTTTCTGCACCCCTTCCCCTGCTATTGTAATTTTTTCTTTTTCAATGTACGGCTGAGGAGCCTATAGTACCCTTTGAATAAACAAAACTCTTCTTTTTGTAATGTTTTACTGATCCCTTCTTATTATATAAACAGAAAGATCTTGAGAAAAATTTACATTGCCTTAGTAAAAGAAGTACACGCTAGTAGATGTTCTTTTTATTGGTACGGTTTGAGTTTCTTGGCGGTGTAAGGCCGTAAAAAACGATCGGCTCGGTCTCCCTGGCCTTCTTCCTTGGATGGTTGATGGCTTCCTCGTCCGACGTGTGGTGTTGAGCCTCGTGGGTACTCGACGTACCCCGCGTCGACATAACCATAATTTGGCTGATTGTCAACTCGCCGGGAGGGGGACGCTACATCTGCTCGCGGTCGGCTTGCCGCTTGTCCCGTAAGTACACTGCCAGGTGTCCCGAACGGATGAGCTCCTCGATGTAGTCTTGGAGCTGCTTACAACTTTCTGTGGAGTGGCCTTGCAACCTGTAGAAACCGTAGTAGGGGCCCCGGGTGCGCTTTGCTGCCATGCTCGAGATCGGGGGGAGCTTAAAGAACCCCTCGCCCTTAGCCTCCTCAAGCAGTACCGTCTGGGAGACGTTGAGCGGGGTATACTCCTGAAACTTCGGGGAGTAGGGCTTTGGACGCTCAAGTCTCTTTCTCTCTTCCCTCGCCCTTTTCTTTTGGTCAGTTTGCTCTGCCCCGAGGAGATTTGCGTCACCTCGGACTCGAACTGGATCTCACGCTCGGTCCAAGCCTTTACCTCGGCCATGGTCTTAGGTTGCGCTAATGCAAAGGAGCGTAACAACTCCTTGTGCCTAAGACCAGACCTAAGTGTTGTAATGACCGTCTCGTCCCGATGTTCTGGGACCCCGAAAAGGGCATTGTAGAAGCGGGTGACGTACCCCTTGAATGTTTCTTTGTCCCCGCTCTTGATTGTGAAGAGATGGTCGACGGTCCGTTTCTGTCGTCTGTTCCCGACGAAGTGGCCAAGGAATTGGGTGGCCAGCTCGTCGAAGGTTGAGATCGAGCGTGGCGTGAGTCCTCGGAACCAGTCTCGCCCGGAGCGGATGAGAGTGGCCGGGAAAGCTCGGCATTGGACGGCGTCAGAGTTGTCTTGGAAGCTCATTCCTGTGGTAAATGCATCCAAATGGTCCTTCGGGTCAGACTTACCGTCAGAGAGAGAGACTTTTAGGGGCTTGTTCCGGGAGGAGACATGGACGGCGAGCAGCTCCTCGGTGAAGGGTTTTGTGAGCGAGTCGGCGGCGTACTTAGCCCCGTCGCTCGAATGATGACCCTCCCGGTGCATACCTTCGACCTTCTTCTCGAGGGTGTCGAATTGGTCATGGTATCCCGATGATTCGGCACATTCTGATCTTTGGCCTCTGCTGTTGGAGACCTATGTCTGGCCACGGCCCCGGTTCCTCTCGATGAGGTTCCTTAGGTTCCCTGGCGAGGTAGTCTTCGAGCTACCGTGACGAGTCCCGTCCGCGCAACCCCGTCTAGGGAGGGGGTGTCGGTCATGCTCGTGAGCAGGTGAGCTGACCAACATCTCCTCGGGAGGGACAGGGGCGCGAAGGGGCTCAGGGCGAGGCGCTCTGGCGAAAGACCTCGGTGTGGAGCTGTGGGGCGCCCAACGGGTCATAGAATATGTTGGCCCGGGAGATCTGTGGCCGTGGGAAGCGGCGAGGCGATGGTCAGCCGTGCCGACGCGAGCAGAGTCTTCTCTCCCCCTGTATGTGTCCCGGTCGCGGAGTAGGGGAGCGGCGACCTGGGGAACCTGCCCTGCCATTTGGACACGGACCAGCGCATCCACGACGGACGCGAGTCGATCTATCCAGATGGCTAGGGCGTTGATGGCGTTCGGGGGAGGAGATTCGTCCACACCTCCGTTGTGAGGGAGGCGGCGGCTAGTGCTTAGATCGTCGCGGTGATCGCTCGCCATTGAGTTGAGATCGGAAGACGAACTTTGTTTAGTGGAATCAAGCGTTTCCCACAGACGGAGCCAACTGATGGAGGTCTGGATCTCCTTCAGTTGTTACCTTCCATAGATCTGCTGCAAGTGACGATGGACGGCTGGGATTGAGTTGGAGGTTGCCTCCTAAAGAGTGTGGATCTCAATGGGTTTGAGGTTGTTGTGGCCGAGCTACCTCCAAGAAAGTCCTGGGGTGGTTGTGCCACCGAGGACCCTCCGACGATCAAGTTAGACCGGATATTTTAGCAGAGTAACGGCCTAGTGAAGAGAAAAATCACTTACCTTGATCGTCTGTGTAACAACTCCAATTTTAGTATACATAAAATTGATTTAAATTTGAAGTATACTTGGGGTATTTAATGTTGCTGTTACCACTTTAAGTATTTATTTTCCCATAATAATTACAAGAAAGAGCTTGTAGCTCATTGGTAACACCTTGCACTGCTGAACCAAGCCACCAGAGTTCAAATCCCCTGCCCCACATTATTTTTAATATTATTTTGTTTCAAATCCTTTGGAAGCCCAACAGTCCACACACCATAACTCCCAAAAGTTGAACTAAACCTAAAAATCTAAAAATACCAGTGTCTTACCCCGGCGACCCCCCACCTCCTCGACCCCCGACTCGGGCCGGCGCCGCCGGCCGGACTCGGCCGGACGGCCGAGTCCCCAACACCAAAATCCTGTCTTTTCATATTCCTAACCCCCCGGCACACTCTAAATTATGAGATCGGTTCCAGAATGCCTATTAACACCTAATTACTCTAAATTTTAATGAATTTTCTATATTTTTTCATTTTTTTATTTAAAAACCCTTCACCTACCCTACCCCTAGCCTACCCTATAAATACACCCCCTACCCTCTACCCTCTCACCCCAAAATCCTGAGTCCGATCTCTCAAAAATTTTCCAAGAGTCGTGTACTTTGAAAACAAGCTCAAGGCGAAGCTCCGATGAAATTCCGGCGGAACTTCCGGCGAACGTTTTAGGAACTACCGGCGATGACGCAATACATCAGTGATCCCTCTAGTTCCCTTCCACCCTCTAGTGTAATCTAAAAACTAGTAAGTCCCTTTCTATCTCTCTTTTCCATTCTCAAAATACGGATTTACAAAACCCGACGGAATCGGAACAAATCCGATTTCCGATTCGGTTTTCTATAAAATTCCACTTCTCACTAATACATCATACTTAAACTTTCTCATGTTGACTATTAAACACTAATCAAACAATTTGATCAAGATTCATCACATGAAATGATAACTATCTCAATTTATCGTATTTTTCACTTAAATACCATATTGTTTCAATCCTTCATTTAACTCCATCAAATTTGCTATTCATTTAAAGTAGAGCACAAGGTAACGACCTACCTCCTCACACACTCATATACAACCTAACACGAAACCATCGAAAACTTAGAATACGAGAAAACAATATTTTCATTTAAATACCATATACTTAATAAAACCATTTCTAAAAAATTTAGTTTTGATACACTTCTTAAAGAAGTACCACTTATTATGAAAATATGATAAGTTGTGGATATTGATCGTTTATCTAAACCTGACTTTGTGGTGTCTACGCTAGGAAAGTGAGAAAGGTAACTTTAAAAGGTCCGTCTCACGGTGATTCGTGAGCGGACCCCTCCTTTCCTCACTTGTACTTACCTGGCCACAATTGGCGGTGAAGAGGCGATTTGAGGCATCTCACGACTTGTCGTTTAGACCATTTAGAAATAGTCTAGTTGACTTAGGAAACCCTGGAACCTAAAATACGGAAAATTGACAATTTTACCAATAAATACCATTTACTTTATAAAACCGTTTTCTAAAAGATTTAGTATTTTACAATCTTTGCAAAGCGCCGCTACAACCCACTTTGGGGAACCCGTTCAGGATGGTGCGGATTATCGCACATCCTCGGGCTTAGTAGTGCGAGATTCAGACCTCCGCAAGGAGCATTCGGTCTCGAAAGATTTAAAATACGAAATCTTAAGAAAATGAGATTTTTAGAATATAAAATATATATATTAAAATTATTTTTATTATAAATATATATATATTTATCATTAAAATACCTATTTTGTTATGATATAAATATTCTACCTTTTCTAAAAAGCCCAAAAATAAATTTACACTAAAATACCATGAATTTCAAATAAATCAATATTACAGATAAATACCTTTATTTATAAATCTAGGATATTTTCACTAGAAATATCACAATATAAAATCCACACTCATTACAACTCTAAAGACGAATAATAAATGCTTGGGGAGTATTTTGAAAAGAATATAAAAGTATATTTTACATAAAAACCCCTCAAGTTTATAAATTACCCGAAGGACCCTAGCAATTATAGGTTTAAGAAATAATTGTCACGCCCCGCTTCGCAGAGTACGCTAAAATGGGCACGTGACATAGCCAACCATGCTACCTGTGGGTAGGAAGTATCCATCCATAGTCACATTATGCCTGTAGAGATATCAAAACAATATAAACTATCTAAAACATGTCCATAATCCAAGATAATATGAGTCAAGAATAATAAAATGCGGAAGCGAAAGATCCAATACAAAATAACTGGAATGTATGTCCCGTAATGCGGGTCACATCAGGAAATAAATGCAGGAAAGAAAACTAACTACTGTTAACACTCACAGCTCAGCCTGTCGGCTGAAGTACTCATGCTCGGACTGCGACAGCGGTACAGAATCTGGGCCATGCAAAACCCAGACGTCAGCGCGTCAAGTCATCAAGTAACAACATAATAAACAGGCAATGTGAATATAAACATGAATAAAGCAAAGGTAACAATAATATAAATCATAGCAGTGCAGGGTAGTGTGCAGTGGGTAACTAAACTGTTCTATCAGATTTTCTGTTCTAAAGTCTTTGAAATCAAATTGATGAATCATCGATGTAACTCAATAGTATCCCGTGCATGCCCGGGACCACGGTCTAAGACTCTCGGGCTGAAACCGAGACGTGCCGCTAGGCACTAACAGGAAAAGGGTATAGACCAACGATGTCAGCAGCATCGTCACAAGGCGGGCCTAGCCTCTAAAACTGATCAGTAAAAGCAAGCAACTGTCGAGTTACAAGTCAGGTTTCATTATTGATTTCCCCATACCCCCAAGTTATATGTGTCAAGTCAGGTATTCCGTAATCAAGAACTAATGCCAACACAGGATCAGGTAAAAAGGTTTGTCTGGATAGACAACAGGAACGGTCCATGAGGACTACATGTCAGGTTTGTTGGCATTAGGCACAAGATCAGGTAACGGGTCAGGTCATAGTACATCAGGTCAAGTCAAGCAGTATACGGTACCATGTCGGGTCAATCAGTATGTATGTAGCAAGTCAGGTCAAGATGTAAACAATATCATGGGTATGCTCACAATCAGTTACATAATCAAGCATGGTTAACAACATGATCTAAGCAATGAATTAAGCAATAGGCAGATTCATTCAATTAGCAGTACAGTTATCAATTGTGTCACAGAGATGATTTCAACATTATAAGAATGCAGTAAGACAATTATAGCCATTTAATCATGTTAACAAGTTTAAGACTTCATGGATGCAATGATATATATATCTATAAGTTCCATGGATGAAATCATAGTTTAAGCAGGTTAAATGTACACGAGTGTCCCAATGAAGTAAAACTATAGAGATAAATGCCATAAGCCAACATAGATTTAAGCAACGAATTTAACAATAAAGAATGTGATTAAACAGGTAAATGTGGTTATTATGTTTAATTGCAAACTGTAGGTTCCAAGTTTGAAGGATAAAATGATATGTAACAATATTGACATGAAAATGGGAAATGATCGTACTAAAGTTAAATTGCAGGTTTTAGGGTGTCATCAAGTATATGTAAATATTATTTAGCATGTAGTAAGGTGTACTTGCCTCGACGGGTCGCGAATTGGGAAAACGGAACGTAGAACGTCGGCGGGGAAAATCACGACGGGCGCACGATTCACGGAATGAACCCAAACGACGAACAGTGGAACCATACGGATCAGAGTACCTCGCTGGATCGTCGGGACACGTCGCCGGCACGGCCGGATTCCGCCGAACCCAAAAACAGCGAACGTCAAGATTTGCAACAAGAAAAGAAAAGAAAACAAAGAAGAAGGGAAGGAGGATGGAGAAAGGAGGGCTTACAAAGGTCTGTAGAGGGGTTGTGAGGATCGATGGCGTCGACGAAACTCCGGCGGAGTACCTGCAGCAACGGCGGAAAATTTCCAGATCAAGAAACCTTAATCAGAGAAGGAAGAAGAAGAAAGGAGAAGATGAGGGGATGAGAAGCTCACCGAGGGGGTGCTTGCGAGGCCGGGGGCGGATCGAGATCGCCGGCGGCGATCCGACGAGGTGTAGGCGGTGTGCAGGCGGCGTGCAGGCGCTCGGGAAAGAGGGAAGAGGGGGAAGGAGGTGCAGTGGCTGCGACGAAGGCGAAGAGGCGAGAAGTCCGGTGATGGTGGCGACGGCGTTGGGGCTGCGGCGGCGAGGGGAAACGGTGGCTAGGGTACGCGCGATGGGTGTCTGCGATTGTTAAAAAGAAAAGAAGGAAAGAAGTTGAGGAGAAAGGGAGTATATATATATAGAGGAGAGAGAGAGAGAGATAGAGACGGGAAGAGAGATAGAGAGAGGTAAGGGGGCCCACGGGGGTTAAAGAGTTCGGTGATAGGCTGGGATTGAAATGTGGGAGGTTAAGAAAATTTTAAATAAAGATTTTAGGAATAGAAAATTTAGTATAAGGTTAAGAATATTTCGACGGTTTAAAAAAATATTAAAAATTTGGGATTTTGGCGCAAAGTAAAACATTTCCAAATTGCGCCCGGGTCGGGTCCAAAAATTTGAAATGAAATAACAATATTTTAGGCGGGATCCAAAATTTAAAATGAAGTATTTTGCAATCAAAAAGTATACCCCCAAAACGGACACACGTACGTGCGCGTAGCCGTCCAAACTCGTCCGTTTCACTGAACGGGACAAGAACACGATGCACGGACGCTACAGCAGGGTTAGGGGTGTCAAGCACGCCATGATGAATATTTTTAATTTTATTTTAGATGCCATAAATTGTTATATGCAGAAAATGAATTAACGGGATAAAATTACAATAAGTAACAATCAAGCAAGATAAATGAAATAAGTGCCACACTACGTTCAAACGGTAACTGAAATTAGTAGCATTGGGCTCGAGTGTTACATTATACCCAACTACAAAAAGAATTTCGTCCTCGAAATTCCAAGAATGCAAAGACAAAAATAACTACAAGAAAAGGTGAGGAAACTTCTGCCGGATTTTATCTTCTCGTTCCCAAGTGGACTCTCCATGCGAGCGATTACCCCAAGAAATAAGCACAAGAGAGATCACCTTGTTCTTAAGAACCTTTTCCCTTCGATCCACGATTTCAATCGGTCGCTCCTCAAAAGTCAAGTCTTCTCGTACAGTTAGCTCCGAATGATCCAATACATGCGTTTCATCATGAACATACTTACGGAGTTGAGATACGTGGAAAACATCGTGTATATTCGCCAAGGACTGCGGTAACGCCAAACGATACGCTACCTCACCAACACGCTCCAAGATCTCAAAGGGTCCAACGAATCGAGGACTAAGCTTTCCTCGACTTCCAAAACGAATCACCCCTCTAGTTGGTGATATCTTCAAGAATACCAAATCACCCACGGCGAACTCTAGAAGTCTTCTTGACGTGTCTGCCCAACTCTTCTGTCGGTCTTGTGCTGCCTTCATATGATTTCTGATAGTGTTAACCTTCTCAACTGTCTGCACAACCAAATCTGGTCCCAATAATTTTCGTTCACCGACATCGTCCCAACAAACAGGTGAACGGAATTTACGACCATACAAAGCTTCAAACGGAGCCATCTGGATGGTTGCCTGAAAACTGTTGTTGTAAGAAAACTCCACCAAATGTAGATGATCCTCCCATGAACGCTTGAAGTCCAACATGCATGCTCTCAACATATCCTCAAGAGTTTGGATCGTTCTCTCCGACTGAACATCAGTTTGAGGATGATAAGCTGTGCTAAACTTCAATCGAGTCCCCAAACTTTCCTGTAGACTCCGCCAAAAGTGTGACAAGAACCGAATGTCCCGATCGGACACAATGCTCACCGGTACTCCATGCAATCTTACAATCTCTTGCATGTACCGCTCTGCCAAGGTCTCTGTTGATTGACCAACCCGAAAAGGAATGAAGTGAGCTGCCTTGGTCAAACGATCGACAATCACCCATACAGCATTGTTGCCCTTAGGACTCCACGGTAAAGCGTCACGAAATCCATGGTTATATGTTCCCACTTCCACTGAGGAATCGGAAGTGGTTGCAATAAACCAGCAACCCTTTGATGTTCAGCCTTAACTTGCTGACACACCAAGCACTTCGCCACAAAATGAGCAATCTCCCGTTTCATGCCTTCCCACCAGAAATGCTGTCGAATATCTCGGTACATCTTTGTGCCTCCTGGATGTACAGAATAAGCTGAACTGTGTGCCTCTTTCATAAGCTCTTCACGAATGTCCCCCTTTGGCACACACAAACGGCTACCATACCTCAACGAACCATCTTCGGGGATCAATAAATTTGTTCGTAGTCCGGCTTCAACCTGTCCTCGAAACTTTTGCAGTCTAGGATCCTGCGATTGCGCTGCTTTAATATTCTCAATCAATGACGAATGTACTTGCAGCTGCATCAACAGTCCCGAAGAATGCGGTAGCACAACCTCCAAGTCAAATCTTCGAAAATCTTCAACGAGCTCCTTCTGCGTAGTTAACACCTGAATTGCTGGTAACCGACTAAGCGCATCCGGCATGACATTAACCTTCCCCGGATGGTACTTAAGATCAAGATCGTAGTCAGCCATCAGCTCCAACCATCTACGCTACCTCATAATAAGCTCCTTCTGTGTGAACACATGCTTCAAGATCTTATGATCAGTAAAGACTTCGACCCTTTCGCCTAAAAGGTAGTGTCTCCAAATCTTCAAAGCGAAAATCACAGTCGCAAGCTCCAAGTCATAAGTTGGATAATTCTTCTCATGGGTCTTTAACTGTCTCGATGCGTACGCTACAATCTTCCCATGCTGCATCAAAACACATCCCAGTCCTTTCCCAGATGCGTCGTTGTGAATCACCAATCCTCCGGAATTGTCTGGCACGGTCAGAATAGGGGCGGATATCAACTTCTGCTTCAACGTCTCAAAAGCTAACGCACATTTGTCCGTCCATACAAAAGGTACCTCCTTACGCGTAAGCTTGGTCAACGGCTCTGCCAGACGAGCAAAGTTCTCCATAAATCTCCTGTAATATCCGGCGAGTCCAAGAAAACTTCTTATCTCCGCAACATTCTTTGGAATCGGCCAATCTCGAACTGCTGCAATCTTTTCTGGATCGACGGCAATTCCATCGCCAGATACAACATGCCCCAAAAACTTTACTTCCTCCAGCCAAAACTCGCACTTACTCATCTTCGCATATAACTTCTCTTGTCTCAATATTTGCAGTGCGATCTTCAAATGCTCAGCATGCTCTTCAAAACTCTTCGAGTAAACCAGAATATCGTCAATGAATACCACAATAAACTGGTCCAAGAACGGTGAAAAGATTCGGTTCATCAAGTCCATGAATACTGCCGGCGCATTCGTTACTCCGAAGGGCATCACTAAGTATTCGTAATGTCCATACCGAGTTCGGAACGCCGTCTTGCAAATATCTTCTGCTTTCACTCGGACCAGATGATATCCGGATCGCAAATCCAGCTTCGAAAATACCCTTGCGCCACTGAGCTGGTCAAAAAGTTCGCCAATGCGAGGGATCGGGTACTTGTTCGTAATAGTCATCCGGTTTAATTCTCGATAGTCGATGCACATCCTTCTTGTGCCATCTTTCTTCTTCACTAGAAGAACTGGAGCTCCCCAAGGCGAGTTACTGCTTCGAATCCAACCCTTCTCAAGCAATTCAGCAACCTGTTTCTTGACTTCTTCCAACTCTACTGGTGCCATTGGATAATACGCTTTGGATACTGGCGCTGTACCAGGAATAAGATCAATTGCGAACTCCACGTCTCGCTTCGGCGGTAAACCCGTTATATCTTCAAACACGTCCATAAAATCGCGAACAACAGCCGGCTCTTTACTTTTATCAACTTCCATTGCTGCAAGAATATTATTTATCGGCTTAGCTCTAAACTCGACTGGCCCGACAGAACTGCTTCCTCCGGTGAAGCTAAACTCGGGATGTCCGGGAATCTGGAAAATTACCTTCCTTACCCTACAATCAATGTGAGCGTGGAAAGTGCCAAGAAAATCCATTCCCAAGACGACTTCATAACTGCCCGTATCAATCACCAAGAAATCTGCAAAAAGCTCCCATCCGCACGCAACAACTGTACAATCTTTACATTCCCTACTAGCGATGATTTTCCCATTCCCAGTGTGTATGTCCCAGAAACTAGACAGGGTCCGGTATCCAATCGAGTGTGTAGTTATAAACTTGGATGACATAAAACAATGGGATGCACCAGAATCAAATAACGCTAAAGCGAGAAAACCATGAACGAGTTGAGTACCTGAAACGACTTCTCCCGACGCCTTAGCTTCCTCAGCTGTCAAGGTAAAAGCTCGAGCCTGATTAGGTCCTTGAGTCAGCTGCTTCTGTCCCTGAAACGGTTTCTGCGGAGGCTTCTGAATATCATCCCTCGTACGAAGCTTCGATGGACAAGCACTAACGGCGTGATCTGCCGCTCCACAAACAAAACAGAGTCCAAGCCTCCTTCGACACTCCTTTTGCACATGTCCGTGTACATGGCAGTAGTTACAAATCACGCTCCTCTTCCGATCAACCACAATTGTTTTCTTCAGCATTCCCCTTATCACTCCAAGCATGGCGGCTTTGTCCACACGTCTTTGGTACGTCTTCAAATTCTTACCTGCTATATTCCTGAAATCAAAACACCCAATATTAGCATGATGATAGATTCTGAATATAGATCAAGGCTAGAACTCCAAGTTACTTAAATAGAGTGCCGCATTGTAACTATGCCGCGGTATCATAGCCACAATTACATAACTCCACCCAAGTCGCCTAAGTCCTAGAGATAACAAGGAATCAGGTTTCGAGTCGATATGCAAAGGAAATTTGCACATCGTAAAAGATATAATCAGGAAGAATGTGATTCAAGAATGGTAAAAAGGCAAGGTGGCAGGACATGTTTCCTATACACGGTTTTCCTGATTCGTGTATTGGGTACAATACCCAACTATAAAATAATCAACCCGACTAACCTATGGCTCTGATACCAAAAGAACCATGTCACGCCCCGCTTCCCAGAGTACGCTAAAATGGGCACGTGACATAGCCAACCATGCTACCTGTGGGTAGGAAGTATCCATCCACAGTCACATTACGGCTGTAGAGATATTAAAACAATATAAAACTATCTAAAACATGTCCATAATCCAAGATAACATGAGTCAAGAATAATAAAATGTGGAAGCGAAAGATCCAATACAAAATAACTGGAATGTATGTCCCGTAATGTGGGCTCACATCAGGAAATAAATGCAGGAAAGAAAACTAACTACTGTTAACACTCACAGCTCAGCCTGTCGGCTGAAGTACTCCTGCTCGGACTGCGACAGCGGTACAAAATCTGGGCCATGCAAAACCCAGACGTCAGCGCGTCAAGTCATCAAGTAACAACATAATAAACAGGCAATGTGAATATAAACATGAATAAAGCAAAGGTAACAATAATATAAATCAGAGCAGTGCAGGGTAGTGTGCAGTGGGTAACTAAACTGTTCTATCAGGTTTTCTGTTATAAAGTCTTTGAAATCAAATTGATGAATCATCTATGTAACTCAATAGTATCCCGTGCATGCCCGGGACCACGGTCTAAGACTCTCGGGCTGAAACCGAGACGTGCCGCTAGGCACTAACAGGAAAAGGGTATAGACCAACGATGTCAGCAGCATCGTCACGAGGCGGGCCTAGCCTCTAAAACTGATCAGTAAAAGCAAGCAACTGTCGAGTTACAAGTCAGCTTTCATCATTGATTTCCCCATACCCCCAAGTTATATGTGTCAAGTCAGGTATTCCGTAATCAAGAACTAATGCCAACACAGGATCAGGTAAAAAGGTTTGTCTGGATAGACAACAGGAACGGTCCATGAGGACTACATGTCAGGTTTGTTGGCATTAGGCACAAGATCAGGTAACGGGTCAGGTCATGGTACATCAGGTCAAGTCAAGCAGTATATGGTACCATGTCGGGTCAATCAGTATGTATGTAGCAAGTCAGGTCAAGATGTAAACAATATCATGGGTGTGCTCACAATCAGTTACATAATCAAGCATGGTTAACAACATGATCTAAGCAATGAATTAAGCAATAGGCAGATTCATTCAATTAGCAGTACAGTTATCAATTGTGTCACAGAGATGATTTCAACATTATAAGAATGCAGTAAGACAATTATAGCCATTTAATCATGTTAACAAGTTTAAGACTTCATGGATGCAATGATATATATATCTATAAGTTCCATGGATGAAATCATAGTTTAAGCAGGTTAAATGTACACGAGTGTCCGAATGAAGTAAAACTATAGAGATAAATGCCATAAGCCAACATAGATTTAAGCAACGAATTTAACAATAAAGAATGTGATTAAACAGGTAAATGTGGTTATTATGTTTAATTGCAAACTATAGGTTCCAAGTTTGAAGGATAAAATGATATGTAACAATATTGACATGAAAATGGGAAATGATTGTACTAAAGTTAAATTGCAGGTTTTAGGGTGTCATCAAGTATATGTAAATATTATTTAGCATGTAGCAAGGTGTACTTGCCTCGACGGGTCGCGAATCGGGAAAACGGAACGTAGAACGTCGGCGAGGAAAATCGCGACGGGCGCACGATTCACGGAATGAACCCAAACGATGAACAGTGGAACCATACGGGTCAGAGTACCTCGCTGGATCGTCGGGACACGTCGCCGGCACGGCCGGATTCCGGTGAACCCAAAAACAGCGAACGTCAAGATTTGCAACAAGAAAAGAAAAGAAAACAAAGAAGAAGGGAAGGAGGATGGAGAAAGGAGGGCTTACAAAGGTCTGTAGAGGGGTTGTGAGGATCGACGGCGTCGACGAAACTCCGGCGGAGTACCTGCAGCGACGGCGGAAAATTTCCAGATCAAGAAACCTTAATCAGAGAAGGAAGAAGAAGAAAGGAGAAGATGAGGGGATGAGAAGCTCACCGAGGGGGTGCTTGCGAGGCCGGGGGCGGATCGAGATCGCCGGCGGCCATCCGACGAGGTGTAGGCGGTGTGCAGGCGGCGTGCAGGCGCTCGGGAAAGAGGGAAGAGGGGGAAGGAGGTGCAGTGGCTGCGACGAGGGCGAAGAGGCGAGAAGTCCGGTGATGGTGACGACGGCATTGGGGCTGCGGCGGCGAGGGGAAACGGTGGCTAGGGTACGCGCGATGGGTGTCTGCGATTGTTAAAAAGAAAAGGAGGAAAGAAGTTGAGGAGAGAGGGAGTATATATATATATAGAGGAGAGAGAGAGAGAGAGATAGAGACGGGGAGAGAGAGAGAGGAGAGAGATAGAGAGAGGTAAGGGGGCCCACGGGGGTTAAAGAGTTCGGTGATAGGCTGGGATTGAAATGTGGGAGGTTAAGAAAATTTTAAATAAAGATTTTAGGAATAGAAAATTTAGTATAAGGTTAAGAATATTTCGACGGTTTAAAAAAATATTAAAAATTTGGGATTTTGGCGCAAAGTAAAACATTTCCAAATTGCGTCCGGGTCGGGTCCAAAAATTTGAAATGAAATAAGAATATTTTAGGCGGGATCCAAAATTTAAAATGAAGTATTTTGCAATCAAAAAGCATACCCCCAAAACGGACACACGTACGTGCGCGTAGCCGTCCAAACTCGTCCATTTCACTGAACGGGACAATAATACGATGCACGGACGCTTCAGCAGGGTTAGGGGTGTCAAGCACGCCATGATGAATATTTTTAATTTTATTTTAGATGCCATAAATTGTTATATGCAGAAAATGAATTAACGGGGTAAAATTACAATAAGTAATAATCAAGCAAGATAAATGAAATAAGTACCACACTACGTTCAAACGGTAACTGAAATTAGTACCATTGGGCTCGGGTGTAACAATAATCAAGATTTTGACTTACATTTCTAATTGTCTGACTCAGGTTTGAGTCTGATTAATCTGACTTGAATATGATTCAGGTCAATCTACAATCTACAATATTCCAATTAAATAGAAACACATGAATTATCAATCCATATGACTTGACTGAACCGAACCATGGATATATTTCACTTACATGGTTCTCCAGTTATTCCATTTACATGACTCTACGGTTACATCCGTTTACTGATATCATGGTTTCGGCCAGTCAATCAATTATATAATCAATACAATTTACAAGACAAATAATACAATTAAAACACTACGGGGTTTAAGGGGTAGATTGGTACGGAAGGTGTTAAAAGTGGCACGAGGCGGTAAGATTAAGACACCTAACCTATATTCCGTTGCTGTTGTACCATGGCTTAACGGTTCCTTGTACATTCCGTTTGCCCTGGTCTCTAGCATGTAGAGACCCCTCTCGTATACACTGGCATCCTTCTGTACCAAGGTTCAAACAACTGCGTTAACACTACATTACAACAATATTATACAATTTTAAAAGATATCTTCTTATTCTGTCTATTCTACTTTCCTCTTACCTTTGGGATTTACCGAGCGACCTGTTCGCTGACGACATTCTATTTCTTTCTTCTTTGAATGTCATCAGGTGGTTTGGACCCGGCAGAGATCGAGCCATCTGCAGAAGACTTGGAGCAGTTTGCCGAAGATCCAGCACTTTAGCTTCATTGTACACTTTTCCATTCAGTACTTTTCATTTCCTGTTATGCCACTGTTTAGGCATCGTTTTTATTTCAGTTGTATTTTCTTTTCATGCATTGTACAAAAGAATGTTAATAAATAAAAGTTGATGTTTTTATTATATCTTGTCTCTTGTGCATTTATTTTATATTGCTTAAATACGCTTAGCGTATGTACTTCTGAGTATATATGTAGCGGACCAGTCGCGTCCCCTTCGGCGTATACTGGGAAGCGTGGCGTGACAGGTTTTATTGGTGGCCCATGCAGGTCCAAGTTGTATGGAACACTGCCATGCAATTCTGTTCTGCGTGAACAACCTAAGCAATATGACACAAGAACCAGCAACTAAAACATTCTTTACAATTCATGTTCCTTGAATCATACAATTTCATATTCCTTGAATCTTATCTTGAATCTGTCCTAACCCAAATTTTTCTTCAAGGTTATGGATTCTCCGAACAACACCAGCACCAATGTCAACAACACACCTCCACCTCCACTACCAATCGTTCCTGCTGTTCCTGCGCCACCCACCGAGCAAACAGTGCTACTTGAGGCGATCCGCAGCCTCCTTGAAGGACAGCAACAACTCCTGAACCGTCCCGAGACTGACGCTCCTGGGGTAAAGCAATTCAGGGATTTACATCCCAAGCAGTTCTCCGGAAAGGGAAGTCCTCTTGAAGCTGAGGAATGGATACAAAGCATAGAGGATGATCTGGCGGCAGCACAAGTGCCAGACATAGCTTGGGTCCGTGTGGCGAAACTGCAGCTCACGGACAATGCTCGCAACTGGTAGAAGGCGGAAGAAAGCCGTCTTGTACAGCCCATTGAATGGAAGACTTTTCGCGAGAAGTTCGACGCGAAATACTTCCCTGTGACTGCCAGGTTTGCCATGGAGCAGCAGTTCATTCATCTACAACAAGGTTCGATGTGGGACAAGTCAGTAGATGAATATGACGCTGAATTCACCATGCTAAGCCGGTAAGATATGTCACAATAGTTCAATTTTTATATATCACATACTACACAGCTAACACAATCCTTAAACAGATTCGCGGCACACTTGATACCGACAGATGAGATCAGAGCCCGTCACTTTCAACAAGGTTTGGACACGGAAATTCAGGTTGCTCTAGCCACGGGAAAATTTCTGACTCATGAGGATGCTCTGGAAGCTGCCCGCAGTTATGAGCCAGTGATAAAAGCAAGGGGGAGATCTCAGTCTGCAGGAGTTAAGCGCCCTGCCAACCAGATGGCAGGTGGAGCCTCGTCCAGACCACCTTTTGTGCCAAGGCGACCCGGAGTACCGAACCATCGTCCCAGCCCAGCCTTTTGTACCTACTGCAAGAGGACTGGACATATGATGAAAGACTGCCGGCGAGCCAATCGTCTTTGCTTAGTCTGCGGCTCACCTACTCATGATATTGGGTCTTGTCCCCAAAGGCAAAACCCAGTTGCTGCACCCAGGCCAGCAAACAATTACCCACAGCGCCCAGCCATCTAAGCCTCTGCTCCAAGACCTGCACTACCTGCACCACCCAGAGGACCACAAGATGCACCACCTCCTCGTCAGTTCCATCAAGCTCAAAGGAACGTTCCGAGGAATGCTCTTCAGGCCAGGAGGAATGTACCAAGACGCCAGGCTTTCACGATGTCCGTGCAAGAAGCTGAGGCCACTGACCAAGTCATTACTGGTAAACTTTTCTTCTCAAACTTTTCTTTTAGTCTTGATTATCTACACACTTTCCCTATACCTAAAACATATCCCACATACCTTAGGTACAATCTTAGTAGCCTCACTCCCTGCACTAGGACTGTTTGATACTGGAGCATCCCACTGCTGTATGTCGCAACGGTTCGTCCGAACCCATGCGATTCCAGTCTCACCGCTTGTATCTAGCTGGAATGTCAGTTCAGGAAATGGCGTTCTAAAGGCAACTATGGGATACAGCTTGTGTCCAGTCGTCGTCTGCAGCAGAGAGTTTTATGCCGATTTCAAAGTACTGGACATACCGAACTTCGATGTGGTTCTAGGAATGGATTGGCTTGGAACTTTTTATGCTACCATCGACTGTCGTCAAAGGAGGGTAGTATTCGAGATTCCAGACCATCCGGTCTTCTATTTCAAGAGCGGAGATCATACCCTGGAGCCAAGTACCTACAAAGCGAAGCCAAGAGAAGCAGTAGTTGCAGCAACTCAAGCAGAGAAAGAATCAAGACCAGAGGTAGTTCGAGAGTTCGATGATGTATTTCCTGACGATATATCAGGTTTGCCTCCCGATCGAGCTCTTGAATTCAGTATTGATTTAGTACCAGGAGCACAACCGGTGATCAAAGCACCTTATAGATTAAGTCCGGAAGGTTTGAAAGAAGTCCGAACACAATTGGACGAATTATTGGCGAAAGGATGGATTCGTCTCAGCACTTCAAGTTGGGAAGCCCCTGTACTGCTTGTGAAGAAAAAGGAAGGTTCATACAGAATGTGCATCGATTATAGAGCCTTGAACGAAGTCACTATAAAAAACAAGTATCCACTCCCGCGCATCGATGATTTATTCGATCAGCTAAGTGGATCTTGTGTTTTCTCTAAATTGGATCTTCGTTCAGGTTATCATCAAGTGAAGGTCAAGGAAGCTGATATTCACAAAACAGCTTTCAGAACTCACTATGAACATTACGAATTTCTAGTGATGCCATTTGGAGTGACCAATGCACCAGCAATATTCATGAACCTAATGAATCAAGTTTTCCGGGAGTACTTAGACAGGTTTGTTGTCATCTTCATCGACGACATCCTGGTGTATTCTAAAAGTCGGAAAGAACATGCAGAGCACCTACGAATTGTCCTGGAAACTCTTCGACAACATAAGCTCTATGCCAAGTACAGCCAGTGCGAGTTTTGGCTAAAGCAAGTTGGTTTTCTTGGACATATCGTATCAGGAGAAGGAATCTCTGTGGATCCAGCGAAAGTTGCAGCAGTTAGCGAATGGCCTACACCAAAGTCAGTGAAGGACATTCGAAATTTCTTGGGTTTAGCTGGATATTACAGAAGGTTCATTGAAGGCTTTTCAAAGATAGCAACACCCCTGACCAAGCTCACACGCAAAGATGAAGAATTTGTGTGGTCAGAAGCATGCGAACAAACTTTCATAGAACTCAAGTCAAGGTTGACATCTGCACCTATTCTCGTAATACCGGATCAATCTGGAAGATTCGAAGTACATTGTGATGCATCCGGTAAGGGATTAGGATGTGTTCTACATCAGCACGGTAAGGTTGTGGCTTATGCTTCAAGACAACTGAAGACTCATGAGCGCAATTATCCGACGCATGACCTGGAGTTGGCAGCCGTCATCTTTGCTCTTAAGATTTGGCGCCATTATCTACTTGGTGAACGAGTGAACATCTACACAGATCATAAAAGTCTGAAATACGTGTTTACTCAAAAGGAGTTGAATATGCAGCAGAGAAGATAGTTAGAACTCATGGCGGACTTTGACATCAACTTGCAATATCACCCAGGGAAGGTGAGCGTAGTACCTGATGCTCTTAGTCGCCAACCATTAGCAATGAATCTCACCGCTCAGTGGAAGCTTCAACAAGACTTGAATCAGATGGAGATTGAAGTAGTCATGCCAGGTAATACTTCAAGTTTGATGAATTTACAAGTTCAATCAACCATTGTCAATCAGATCAAAGCAGCTCAAGCAAGTGATGCTAAGTTGCAAAGGATCAGAGAACAAGTGGAGAATAGACTCAGAACAGACTTCATCATCCATGAAGACGGATCTTTGAGATACGGCAACAGATTGTGTGTACCAAAAGGTCTTATTCGGGAAGAGTTAATGAAAGAAGCTCACAGCTCTCCCTACTCAGTACACCCTGGAGGTACCAAAATGTACAAAGATCTACGTCAGAATTATTGGTGGCATGGAATGAAGCGTGAAGTAGACAGAAGCGTCGCAAAATGCTTGGTATGTCAGCAAGTAAAGGCTGAACATCACAGGACAGCTGGACTACTTCAACCGTTACCAATCCCTGAATGGAAGTGGAAACACATCACGATGGATTTTGTGACTGCTCTCCCTCGCAGCACAAAGGGTAACGACGCCATATGGGTCATTGTGGATCGACTCACAAAGTCGGCTCACTTCATCCCATTTCGAGTTGGCCAATCAACTGAGGCACTAGCAAAGAAGTACATGGAGGTAATAATCTATTTGATATTTAAACTCTTCATAATGTACTATCTCTGATACCCATGAATTCATACAGGAAATTGTGAGACTTCATGGAGTACCGGTCTGCATTGTCTCCGATCGTGACACCAGGTTCCGATCGTAATTTTGGCAGAGTCTGCAAGCAAGCTTGGGAACAAGTCTGAACTTCAGCACGGCTTATCATCCACAAACAGATGGTCAGTCGGAACGAACTATTCAGATCTTGGAGGATATGCTCAGAGCGTGTATGCTAGACTTCAAAGTATCGTGGGAAGATCACCTGCATCTTGTGGAGTTTGCGTACAACAACAGCTACCAAGCAAGCATAGGAATGGCACCTTTTGCAGCATTGTATGGAAGGAAGTGTCGATCACCATTAAGTTGGGACGATATCGGAGATAGGGAACTTCTTGGACCAGAGATGATAGTAGCGACCGTTGATGTGGTTCGTACTATCAGGGAAAGGATGCGCATAGCCCAAGATCGACAGAAGCACTGGGCTGATGCAAAGAGACGACACTTGGAGTTCCAGCCAGGAGATCACGTATTCCTGAAGATATCTCCGAACCGTGGAGTGATCCGATTTGGAAGACGGGGTAATTAAGTCCGAGATACATTGGACCGTTCGACATACTCGAACGAGTCGGTGAAGTGGCATACCACCCTCATTAGAAGGAGTGTATAATGTGTTCCACGTATCCCAACTCAGAAAGTATGTGAGTAACCCCAGCCATATTCTTGATCATTCTGAGCTCACTATACAGCCCGACTTGTCTTGTGAGCAACAGCCTGTGGAGATCCTGGACAGAAAAGTGAAGACACTTCGGAACAAGGAAGTTAACTTAGTCCGAGTAATGTGGCGGAAAGACACTCCAGGAGAATCCACTTGGGAAAGGGAAGATGAAATGCGTGCAAGATACCCTCACCTCTTTGTAAACTAGTCCTCAAATAAAAATTATAAATTTCGAGGACGAAATTTTTGTAATGAGGGTAGACTATAACAACTCCAATTTTAGTATACATAAAATTGATTTAAATTTGAAGTATACTTGGGGTATTTAATATTGTTGTTACCACAATAATTACAAGAAGGAGCTTGTATCTCATTGGTAACACCTTGCACTGCTGAACCAAGCCACCAGAGTTCAAATCCCCTGCCGCACATTATTTTTAATATTATTTTGTTTCAAATCCGTTGGAAGCCCAACAGTCCACACACGATAACTCCCAAAAGTTGAACTAAACCTAAAAATCTAAAAATACCAATGTCTTACCCCGGCGACCCCCCACCTTCTCGACCCCCGACTCGGGCTGGCGCCGCCGGCCAAACTCGGCCGGACGGCCGAGTCCCCAACACCAAAAACCTGTCTTTTCATATTCCTAACCCCCCTGCACACTCTAAATTATGAGATCGGTTCCAGAATGCCTATTAACACCTAATTACTCCAATTTTTAATGAATTTTCTATATTTTTCATTTTGTTTATTTAAAAACCCTTCACCTACCCTACCCCTAGCCTACCCTATAAATACACCCCCTACCCTCTACCCTCTCACCCCAAAATCCTGAGCCCACTCTCTCAAAAATTTTCCAAGAGTCGTGTACTTTGAAAACAAGCTCGAGGCGAAGCTCCGACGAAATTCCGGCGGAACTTCCGGCGAACGTTTTAGGAACTACCGGCGACGACGCAATACATCGGCGATCCCTCTAGTTCCTTTCTACCCTCTAGTGTAATCTAAAAACCAGTAAGTCCCTTTCTATCTCTCTTTTCCATTCTCAAAATACGGATTTACAAAACCCGACGGAATCGGAACAAATCCGATTTCCGATTCGGTTTTCTATAAAATTCAACTTCTCACTAATACAATCATACTTAAAATTTCTCATGTTGACTATTAAACACTAATCAAACAATTTGATCAAGATTCATCACATGAAATGATAACTATCTCAATTTATCGTATTTTTCACTAAAACACCACATTGTTTCAATCCTTCATTTAACTCCATCAAACTTTCTATACACTTAAAGTAGAGCACGAGGTAACGACCTACCTCCTCACACACTCATATACAACCTAACACGAAACCATCGAAAACTTAGAATACGAGAAAACAATATTTTCATTTAAATACCATATACTTAATAAAACCATTTCTAAAAGATTTAGTTTTGATACACTTTTTAAAGAAGTACCACTTATTATGAAAATACGATAAGTTGTGGACATCGGTCGTTTATTTAAACCTAACTTTGTGGTGTCTAGGCTAGGCAAGTGAGAAAGGTAACTTTAAAAGGCCCGTCTCACGATGATTCGTGAGCGGATCCCTCCTTTCCTCACTTGTACTTACCTGACCATAATTGGCTGTGAAGAGGCGATTTGAGGCATCTCATGACTTGTCATTTAGACCATTTAGAAATAATCTAGTTGACTTAGGAAACCCTGGAACCTAAAATACGGAAAATTGACATTTTTACCAATAAATACCATTTACTTTATAAAACCGTTTTCTAAAGGATTTAGTATTTTACAATCTTTGTAAAGTGCCGCTACAACCCACTTTGGGGAACCCGTTCGGGATGGTGAGGATTATCGCACATCCTCGGGCTTAGTAGTGCGAGATTCAGACCTCCGCAAGGAGCATTCGGTCTCGAAAGATTTAAAATACAATATCTTAAGAAAATGAGATTTTTAGAATATAAAATATATATATTAAAATTATTTTTATTATAAATATATGTATATTTATCATTAAAATACCTATTTTGTTATGATATAAATATTCCACCTTTTCTAAAAGGCCCAAGAATAAATTTACACTAAAATACCATGAATTTCAAATAAATCAATATTACAGATAAATACCTTTATTTATAAAACTAGGATATTTTCACTAGAAATATCACAATATAAAATCCATACTCATTACAACTCTAAAGACGAATAATAAATGCTTAGGGAGTATTTTGAAAAGTATATAAAAGTATATTTTACATAAAACATCCTCAAGTTTATAAATTACCCTAAGGACCCTAGCAATTATAGGTTTAAGAAATAATCAAGATTTCGACTTACATTTCTAATTGTCTTACTCGGGTTTGAGTCTGATTAATCTGATTTGAATATGATTCAGGTCAATCTACAATCTACAATATTCCAATTCAATAGAAACACATGAATCTATGAATCCAATTATCAATCTATATGACTTGACTGAACCGAACCGGACCATGGATATATTCCACTTACATGGTTCTCCAGTTATTCCATTTACATGACTCTACGATTACATCCGTTTACTGATATCATAGTTTCGGTCAGTCAATCAATTATACAATCAATACAATTTACAAGACAAATAATACAATTAAAACACTACGGGGTTTAAGGGGTAGATTGGTACGGAAGGTGTTAAAAGTGGCACGAGGCGGTAAGATTAAGACACCTAACCTATATTCCGTTGCTGTTATACCGTGGCTTAACGGTTCCTTGTACATTCTGTTTGCCCTGGTCTCTAGCATATAGAGACCCCTCTCGTATACACTGGCATTCTGTACCAAACTACAAACAACTGCGTTAACACAACATTACAACAATATTATACAACTTTAAAAGATATTTTCTAATGCTGTCTATTCTACTTTCCTCTTACCTTTGGGACTTACCGAGCGACCTGTTCGCTGACGACATTCTATTTCTTTCTTCTTTGAATGTCGTCGGGTGGTTTGGACCCGGCAAAGATCGAGCTATCTGCAGAAGACTTGGAGCAGTTTGTCGAAGATCCAGCACTTTAGGTTCATTGTACACTTTTTCATTCAGTACTTTTCATTTCCTGTTATGCCACTGTTTAGGCATCGTTTTTATTTCAGTTGTATTTCCTTTTCATGCATTGACAAAAGAATGTTAATAAATAAAAGTTGCTGTTTTTATTATATCTTGTCTTTTGTGCATTTATTTTATATTGCTTAGATACGCTTAGCGTATGTACTTCTGAGTATATACGTAGCGGACCGGTCGCGTCCCTTTCGCCGTATACTGGGAAGCGGGGCATGACAGTCTGAGAGAGGGGTTTATATAGCGGCAGCGATGGGCGGGCAGGCGCGAGAATCACGCCGGCCGTTACGCTCCAGACATCACGCCTACGTGATAAGCGGGATCCCGCATTAATGGCGAGATAGGCTCGTTAATGGGGGGTCGTGATGGCGTGGAACGTGGGATCGTGGGCGGCGGATATCTCGCGTATGGCGAGATTCGTGGAGCCGTGGCGTGGGAGCCTGTGATCAATGCCGCAGGTAGGTCAGGATGAGACCGAGGAGGATGAACTCGGCGGGAAGCTCGGGGACGAGCGGGAGGCCGAGGTATCCTGGTTCTGCTAAACCCTGAAGACGAGCTGAGAGGGCCGAGGAGGCCAGTTGTGCAGGGGGCTCGAAGGGAAGCCAGCGGTTGTTTGTAAGACGGGCACAGGTGTGGTGTGGTCGGTAGCAGAAGGCCGGCCATGTCCACGGGCCGCAGACCCGGGGTATTCTACCGACGTACCGTTCCTGGTCCATTCTTGCTAGCTTCGGGACATGTCATTTGTCACGTGTCACGATCCGGAAAATCGACGATATCGAGCATCATCAGAGAGAAATACTTAATCCTCAATATCGTTATATATATATATATGATCAAGTTTGGATCATGTTTGCTTTGGTCTGATCCAGTTAGTTATATGGATTAATCCTTTTGATCTATACCTTGCTAGCGTACCAGGAAATAATCAATGAGTCCGAGATTAATGCGACTAGTATCCAACAGAGTAAATGCCTAAACTAAATTTGATATGGATCCATCCAACTAATTGGATTTTCTATATTTTAATTGCAAATGGTATTCTATAAAATATATAAGCTCAAAGACCTAATTTCAAGGCCTAGAAAATAGGTTGTTAACTCTTTTTTTTTGGTTGTTAAACAAATAGGGTTCTAAAATCTATGAAATTAAGAATTTGATTCTTGGTTTTCCAAACAGGCGTTTATCCTTATGTGAAACAAGCTACTTGGACCGAACAATACAGTGATAGGTTCGTATGGGGGATGTATCTTTTATCCGTTTATGCGGAGGAGAGAGAGAGAGAGAGAGAGTGTGTGTGTGTTGAGTGGTGTGAGTATTTTGTAATCTCTTTTGTATGTTTAATGAAATCCTCGTATTTAGCGTCGTGGATGTAGACCGGGATTGTCGAACCACGTTAAATCTAGTGTTCTTCTACTTTAGTGTGATTGTGTTATTTGTGATCTTGAAGTGCTTTGTATTTTTATATGGTGAGGGGTTCAATTTCACTGACAGTCAGCACATTTATAACCTTTAAAGGTGTGCACTCTTGACATTATCTTTAGCAGATAATCAGTCCTGTTGCTCATAAAGAACTTCCAAACAATAGGTAAAATTGTATTATTTGATAAAGCGTATGCTCACACTATTTACTTTATTGGGCATAAATTTCGTTAAAAGTCACAAGCCAATTCATATTAAAACGATAATAAGCGAACAAAGCACAAATGCTGCCATTTCAACTATGATTCGGTCACCCTCTGTTTATTAAAAGAAAATTATTCTTAAGATTTCTTCAAACAATGAACATTTCTAAGAATCTCAGCAAGATATTCGATGTAGAGCACTACTCTCATACAATATCTGTGTGCTTCCATGATGTCATGTAATTGCTGGTCTTCGTGCAATAAAACCAATCCGGCATCAAACCTCTTTCCATTAAGCTTGCAATGGATGCTAAAATCTCATCATAGCCAAATTCTTTCACAATTCTCACCAGCTCAATTAACAGCGAATATTTATGCAAATCAATTCCATCAATGATTGCTACTCTTCCCATCACATAATCCTTTTTAGGATTATTAACAAACATTGACAATTTCTGTTTGCAAACCATAAATATCTGCACACACATAAAAAAAATAAAAAAAAAAAATCAAACATGGAATTAAAACCAGATGGCTTTTATATACTTATAACTTTTCTATCATACATCATAGCTTTTTCTAATTGACTCAAAAAAGATCATCAGTAGATGATGAATAACCACATGATTATATTAAAAAGAAGGCTAAAAACTTATTGTGCATAAAGGATGACTTAATTCCAATTAAGGATGCAATTGTTACATGAGATAAGATGGAAAAAGGGTTGTGTTCCTTGCATGGTTCCAAATTGATATAATCTATTATTTTAAGGACTTTTCTCATCCATTCTAGAAATTTTTGTGACAATTACATAGCTAGTTTTTAGGTTGACATATGATTGTTATCTTTGAGAGAATTTCTTTAAGAAATTCGTAAATCATTTTGAAAAGCTTACAGAATAATGATTGCCATCTTTTAATGTATGTATAAGTAACAAACATATATATTGCACATAGAATATGAATGAAAGGTCAAATTTTTATTGCACATATTATAATCACATTCACAAAGGGCAATAAAAAGAGAAAGTTAAAAAAAACAAAAAAAAAACATTGCATATCCATATACATATAAGGCTTACCTTTTTCCTGAAAGAAACCAAGCAAACTTGATCACTTAAACCAGAAAGTCTTTAGGATGAAAGATGATGGCTGTAATAACCGGTATCTTAAGTTTGAATTCCTATATCTTTTAAAGAATATTTTTCCCTCCAAATAATTTCATTCATATATATATATATATATATAGGGGGGGGGGGGGGGTAATAGAGGAAAGATGCCATACAAGAGAATTTTCTCCTATGGCATCGAAAAATTACATCCTCCATTGTGTTTTCCGACGATCGGCACCCATCATCTTCATCGTTATCATCTAAGACATGGGTACACCAAATTTCATGTGATTCTACAACTTTTTCACCGTTGAATTAGTAGGTTCAAAATTAACGGTTTACCGACAATAGAACTTTTTACATTGCTAAATCAACGGTGAAAAAGTTATAGAATCACATGAAATTTGGCGTACCCACATCTTAGATGATAACGATGAAGATTATGGATCCTGATCGTTCCCTCCTATGGCCTCTTTCTTCCATTATTCTCATATATGTGTGTGTGTGTGATGGAGGAAAGACGGCCACTTAGGAGGTTTTTTCGTCAGGTGGCGTCAAAAAACTACACCCTATGCCGTTTTATTCAACGATCAGCATCCATCATCTTCATCATCTAAGATGTGGATACACCGAATTTCATGTGATATTACCACCTTTTCACCGTAGAATTAGTGGGTGCAAAATTAACGGTTTATCGACAATAAAACTTTTTAGATTGCTAATTCAACGGTGAAAATGATAAAATCACATGAAATTCGGTATATCCGCATCTTAGATAATAAAGATGAAGATGATGGGTGTCGATCGTCGAATAAAATGGTGGGCGTGTAGTTTTTTCACGCCACCTGACGAAAAGGCTTCCCAGGACGCCTTTCATCCTTTATATATATATATATATATATATATATATATATATATATATTTCTTTTAAACCTTACCCTAACCCTTTAGCCCCAGCCCATGTTAGCCCTCCTCTCGTTTTCTATTTTTCTTTCCTTCTTCTTAGACCGGCCCATGAGCCCAAGCCCGAGTTTCCCTTTCACTTTTCCCTCTTATTTTCCTCTCCTCTCTTCCATCTTCGCTGCTTCCCCTCCCCCCACGACGAAGCTCACCCCAACCTAACCCCGAGATCAACTCACCCAACCCCGAGATTTCTCCCCTCATCTCTCTATCCTCTCTCTCGCACACACAATTCCTTTATCTTTCTAACTTCCTCTATACATATTCTTCTCTCTCCCTCTCAACTCACCATGGTCACCGACTGCCCACCACCGCCAACTTCACCGCACCACCGACCTCTTCTCATCTCCGACCTCGTCACTTCCACCATCACAACCGAGCCCCCTCCATTATCTCTCTCACCCAGCAACATCGACCTCCCCACTCCTTCCCCCTCTCTCCCGGACCTCACTGCTTCAATCCAGCCGACCGCCGACCGTCTGTCTGCTGCCGCTGACGAGCCTCCTCACCTCCACACCATCACCTCCCTGCAACCGAGCCCTACTTGCTCTCGCCCTACTACCCAACAGCACACCCGAGCCCCATTACACTGCCGCCGCCGCTGCACCCATCACCGCCGCCGACGATCAACTTCGGCGATCCAAGACGCCACCAACGACCACCACTGAGCTCCCCGTGCGCACTGTCGCCGTAACAATTGCCTATGCCGCAGCCAAGCCCGTCCGGCATTTTGTCGAACACTTGTAGTCGTCGCAATCACCGATGTCCCCATCGCCGTTGTCGCCATTCAAGCCGCCGCCGCCGCCGTTACAGTCACCAGCGCATGTCAGTCGCAGTCTGTGTCGCGTCCGAGCTGCGTCCGTATCGCACCGTCTCGTGTGTCGAGACGAACACATGTACATCCATGGCTTCTATTTTAGCAATCCAAGACAATTGTTTCACCACTTGCTTCATGCTATTAAATTATATAATTATATATATATATTGAAATCAGAACATAAAGCTATGTTAATAGCGATCCAAGGCAATTGTTTCACCACTTGCTTCATGCTATAGAGAGAGAGAGAGAGAGAGAGAGAGAGACACACACACACACGTATATTTTGAAATCAGAACATAAAGCTATGTTGAAAGTCATTTTGTGATCTAATCGAAGGCTTCTTGCAAACCGTGAATGTGCGTAACATGACGAATGGAACACTAAGCGAGTCTAATAACCGTGCTAAGTATTTAAGAGTTACGAGGATCGAATCCCGTTCGAATTGTTTAGTTAAAACCGTAATGTCTAAAGTTTCCGCCTTATATTCTAAGTGTTCGATGCTATTACCAGAATCAAAACCGAATTAAAAATCCCCAATTTTATTATCAGTACTTTCTTTTGCTGCTAACAAGTAACATATAGAAAATTGAGATTAAAACGTTACGGGTTCAACCATGAAATGATGTCCCGGATGGCAACGACTAGATTTGGAATTACTGTACATGCAAGTCACATTGCAAAATTAATATTAAATTAAATACAACTCGTAATGTGACATTTTAGGACTCGTATCGAAACCAATTAAATAAACTATAAACCTCAGTAAATTGTTATTGAATAATATTTTGTTCCGATGATGCAAACTGAAGGAAAATACGGCTCTAGACTGCAGTCTAGAGCAATATTTTCTACTAATACATATATTTATACCCCTTTTATCTCTCTGTATATACACTCTAATGTGTGGAGACCAATATCATTGTATAGATAATTGAATTAGCTTAAAATCCATTACTGTTTGATATTTTAAATACATTATACATTGTCGGCATGTCCTGCTGTTTTTCTGCAGTAATATATTTACATATCGACCTTAAATTGACCACAACTCCCTATATACACATGATATTGACGTTCCGTCGGTTGCGTTGAAAACTTAACTGATAAATATAGATTTTATTGGACTGTAGCTTCCTTTAATTTTGAACACAATTCATAGTAAACTGCATGTGAAGTTGGACTTCCAGTTCTTAAACTGGAATTTCAGCAGCTAACACCTGCTTTAAAATGGGCATATCTTCCTAAACTTAATGCCTATTTAGATGAAACCAATTTTACTGTTGAAATAAATAAGTTTACTTCATATGTCTTTTATATTGTTTTACCTGATTCTGCATGTATGAATTATAGTGAATTTCAAAAGCTGGATGATATCGGCTGTCTTTATTTAGTCGAATTTCGTTTAATACATTCCTACCATGTCATGTGATTGTTTTACACCCATTGACTAGTGACTATTTACTGTGATGCTCTAGTGACTGTATTGTATTGTCGAGTGTTTGTGACAAGTACGTCGGTGCAAGTGATTGAAAGCGAGACTGACATATGTGAAAGCGTGAATGAATAGTGAAAGTGGCACATACTTGTACATAACAAATCCGATACAAGAATATATACTTTAACCCAGGGAAAATGGGAAAATCGAGGTGGAATCAGATTCGTATTTAGCGAGATTCGGCGATTTAGAGGATAATCATTCGATATTAGTGATATATATTTAGGTAGTTCTTCCCAGTAGTACGGCTGCAGGGTTATATCCCGGACACAGTTTCAACCGTAGTCTCGGGCATGCACGAGACCCTTGTTAAATACGAGAACTCTTTTCCACCGATCGATTTCAAATGACCTAAAGACTGTTAAATTTAGTGACATGCATATGCATATTACCTTTGCCTATTGTCATGATTCACATGTTATGCTGTCTATCTGTTCATGTTATTTTACATTCTTGTGTTATTGATTTATTGTTTCTAGTTCAGGTTTATGGTTCTTGCAACACATTATATATTATCATATTATTATCTTGCGTCGCCCTGACAACATTGTAAGTCTATGTTATCCATCCCGGTAGTTTACGGGGAGGCGGAATAGATAAAAATTAAATTTTTCATAGCAAGGTAACATAGACAAGCTATAAGGATCTTTGCTAAACATTAACTAACAAACTAACCAGGAGTTCTAACTACTATATTAGATGGTTATACCTCAAGCTTGAACTCCTGCTTCTCCTTATTGTGCTTCTCCTTGTTGTGAGCTCCTTGCAGTGGTTGTGGATGACTCCTCCTCACCGGCTTCTCTATGTCAAAGAAGATCCACCCGAAGGTCTCTACCTTGAGCTTCAACCTCTATAATGAGGTAACTAGAGTGCTTGGTGTGCTAAACTAAGAATCCTAGAGTGAGTAGAGAAGTGTTTTGGTGGTTTGGTCTCAAAAGCTCTTGATTTTCAACTCATGAAATACTAGAGCTTTGAGAGAGGAAGAGGAGAGAGCAACCATGAGAGAGAATGTCTAAAAGATAATCAAGAGAGAAAACTCTCATATAAGGAAAAATAATAACAATAATTTTAATTAGGATAATTATGATGCTTCATTGATTTGACCATTATCATGTCACAATTAATGCTAAGCAAAATATCTTTGTACTCAACAAAATATCTAAGTCAATAATGGTCAACATGGTCAAATAGTCAAACCAATTTAGCCATGACACAATTATCTCTAATTAAAACTTAGTAATCAATTTCCTCCATCTCATTATTGTTTTAATCAAGTCAATGGTCAAAACCATAATGAGGTGTCTGCTCCTCTGCCTCTATCAACCGTATATACATACCCGTATCCGTGTTCCGAGAAACACGAATACATAGAGACTAAACCAATCCAAAATCCAATACTAGGATCCGGCTTAAACCAAAGCCCACTAGTATCAACTGTCCGAACACCAAACATGCACCAGTGCGCACATGTGAACGAACCCTATCGTAAAACCATATGACATCTACCTCGTTTCGCCCAAAGGTGGAAAACCCTATGTGTGGAACTCTAAAGACTCAACACTACGCTGGCAGTGGGTTTAACCATAGGCCGCAAGCGGTACTAGCTGTACGTAACGGTCCACAGGTAGATATCGATAAGAAGGCCGATGAGAAAAACCTATCCGAACTCCTACTGAGCCTGAACGCGACAATCTCCGTACAGTCCGGTCTATTCGTCTAAGAGTATCGCATATCGGGCCTAGGGGGCGGTAAACGTCAGTCCCCTAAAAGCGGTATAAGTTGTGTCGGAGTATAGTCCAAAACACCCTGAGAAACTAACGGAGTACCTACCAGTAAATCTCGGTTGCCCTGGCCAGGGACTTTGTGAAATGGCTCTCCAAACACAGCGCGATATCAACCCCCAATACCGGGAGAGACGAATCCTATCTAACCGCCACTGCCTCCAGGTGCTTCGGGACTGAACTCAACTACTACCTGTCTGCACGACTCAATAGAGCCGTGGTAGGGTAGTAATCTATGAACAGTGGGAACACACTTGAGGCGAAGCAGCAGTGTCAAGTCAACGGACTAAGCTATACTCATGTTACCTGAGAACTGTTAACTGACGATGGGTATAGTACCAACCAACAGTTCCCGACGAGTCTTGTCCAGTGTACTCGTAACCTAACGAGTACCTGCATACTATCTCCAGTACGACGTACTGATGGCTGTTGGATAGACCATCTCCCCTGCTGGGATGAGAAACGTACACACCAGTCTACTCTGGAGTATCGATGCCCGTCTCGATAATCCTACGACCAGGGACATGTATAAGGATGTGCTTGTAGACTACCCAGCCCTCACTAGTGTGACTGCCATCACAACGCTGGTAGTCAAGCAAAGATCCTTAGGGCTCTATCAATATGTATTAGCGATATGTTAAAAGAAACACATACACATATTAAGATAGATATAAACCAAGTAGCATACTACCATATTGAGCAAGACTGTTATAAATCCGTGTATATATCCCAAGCTTCCAAAATGTAATATACAAACTAGTACTATACAATAATGGCCTCTAGGGCATATCACACTAACAATCTCCCACTTGCACTAAAGTCATGTGCTGGCATATCGCAGACCTATCATCTCGAATAGCCTCTCGAACTGCGTCTGAGGAATGGCCTTTGTGAATGGATGTGCAGTGTTATCCTCTGTAGCAACCCTCCGAACCTCGATCTCCCGGCGATCCACGATCTCCCGGATCAGGTGATACCGTCTCAAGATGTGTCTGGACTTTTGATGGGACCTGGGTTCCTTCGCTAAACCTATAGCCCCGTTGTTGTCACAATACAGAGGTATTGGATCAACAATGGACGGGACCAACTGAAGTTCTGTTAAGAACTTCCTCATCCAGACTGCTTCTTTTGCGGCATCAGAAACTGCGATATACTCCGCTTCCATCGTCGAGTCAGCAACGGTTTCCTGTTTGGAACTCTTCCAACACACCACCCCTCCATTGAGGGTAAAGACATAGCCCGACATAGATTTGGAGTCATTCTTGTCACTCTGGAAGCTGGAGTCAGCAAAGGCCTCGATCTGGAGGTCTTTTCCGCCGTAAACCAAGAACATATCCTTAGTCCTTCTCTGGTACTTGAGAATGTTCTTTATCGCTATCCAGTGCTTCTCCCCAGGGTTTGACTGATACTGGCTTACCAAACTCAGTGCATAAGCTACATCTGGTCTGGTACACAACATCGCGTACATTATGGAGCCTACCGTAGAAGAGTAGGGTATAATAGACATGCGATCCCTTTCCAAATCAGTCTTGGGAGATATCTCTTTTGAGAGGGTGATTCCGTGACAAGCCGGTAAATTACCGCGCTTTGAATCTTCCATACTGAATCTTTTCAGTATGGTGTCGATGTACCTGGACTGTGAAATTCCCAACATCCTCTTAGATCTATCATGATAAATCTGGATCCCCAGAATGTAAGAGACATCACCTAGGTCTTTCATGGAGAACCTGTGTGACAAGAACCCTTTGACAGATTGTAGCATAGGAATGTCATTTCCTATCAAGAGAATGTCATCTACGTACAAGACGAGGAATACAACAGTTCATGCTACAATCTTACTATAAATGCATGGCTCATCAGGATTTTTAATAAATTCAAATTCTTTGAACGTCTCATCAAAACAGATGTTCCAACTCAGCGATGCCTGCTTTATTCCATAAATGGACTTAAGCAACTTGCACACTTTCCCGCTGCTCCCACTCTGAATGAAACTCTCCGGCTGGTCCATATAGACACACTCTTCTAAATTTCCATTTAGAAAAGCGGTTTTTATGTCCATCTGCCAAATCTCATAATCGTGGAAGGCGGCAATGGCAAGAAGGATCCGAATGAATTTGAGCATAGCCACTGGAGAAAAGGTTTCGTCATAGTCCAAACCAGGTCTTTGACGAAAACCCTTTGCAACAAGTCTAGCCTTATAGGTTTCAACATGTCCATCTACACCAATCTTCTTTTTGAAGATCCATTTGCAGCCTACGAGTTTTACTCTTTCTGGAGCAATGTCCAAAGTCCATACTTTATTGGTGTACATGGACTCCATTTCGGTCCGCATTGCATCCAGCCATCTTACCGAGTTAGCGCTCTGAATGGCCTACTGGAAGTTAGTCGGCTCATCATTATCAATGATACAATCCTCTCTATCCCCGTCTACGAGAAAACCGTAGTATCTCTCAGGCGGATGAGGCAGCCTACTACTCCTGCGGAGAGGTGCGGGAATGTCCTGTTCATTTGAAACTTCTGGTTCCACCAAGCTTTCAGTAATAGTCTGTGGTTCTGGAATTTCTTCCAGTTCTATTGCGCTCCCACTTGTTTCTTTTTCTAAGAACTGATGTTCCAGAAAGTGGGCATGACGAGAAACAAAAACCTTCTGTTCCTCTGCGTGATAGAATAGATACCTCCTGGAGTTCTTTGGGTATCCCACAAACTTACACAGTACTGAGTGTGCCTCGAGTTTGTCTGCATGTTGTCTTTTAACAAAAGCTGGACATCCCCATATCTTCAGATACTGAAGATAGGGTTTCTTCCCACTCCACATCTGATATGGTGTGGTAGGTACAGTCTTGGTAGGAACCTTATTCAAAAGATATGCAGCTGATTCTAGTGTCCCAGAATGATCGCAGTAACTCAGCGTTACTCATCATGGAACGTACCATATCCAATAGGGTTCGGTTCCTTCTCTCCGATACACCGTTGTGTTGTGGTGTGTATGGAGGAGTAAGCTGAGAGAGAATTCCATTCTCTTTTAGGTAATCCAGGAACTCGGTACTTAAGTATTCACCACCTCGATCAGATCTTAGTATTTTGATACTTTTGTCGATTTGTTTTTCCACTTCATTCTTATATTCCCGGAATTTCTCAAAGGCCTCGGATTTATGCTTCATCAAGAAGACACGTCCATACCTGGAGAAATCATCCGTAAAAGTAATGAAATAGGAAAAACCACTTCTTGCATGTGTAGACATTGGACCACATACGTCGCTGTGTATGAGTCCCAAGAGCTCGCTCGCTCTTACTCCATGTCCAGTGAACGGAGTCTTTGTCATCTTTCCTTTGAGACATGATTGACAAGTTGTATAAGATTGATATTCGGACGGATCCAAATATCCTTCTTTATGTAACTTGGTTAACCTTGTCTCATTAATGTGACCTAGTCTACAATGCCATAAGAAAGCATGATTTAATTCTGGAGACTTTCTTTTGTGTGTATTCTGGGTATTGAAAATCTGCGGTTAGTTTAATATGTATATACCGTTGCTTAATGTACCCGACCCAATCAAATTATGATTAAGGTGGATGTTTACGACATCGCTTACAAATGCAAAATCATAACCTTCTTTAGACATTAAAGATACAGATATGATATTACAAGTCAAACTGGGTACAAAATAACAGTTGCGCAAAACTAAAACATGTCCATTAGCCAATCCTAAGTGATATTCCCCTACGGACACAGCATCCATGTTTGCTCCGTTTGCAATTCTGAGGATCATATCACCCGCCTTCAAAACTCTACGGCTTCTCAGTGCCTGCAAAGAATTACAGATATGAGATCCCGATCCGGTATCCAATACCCAGGAAGTAGAGTTGATTGACAGGCAGTTTTCAATTACATACACACCTGAAGCCGAAACCACAACTTGCTTCGGGTCCTGATTCTTGGCCTTCCAAGCCCTGCAATCTTTCTTCCAGTGTCCCTTCTTATGACAATAGAAGCATTCTTCCTTTCCCACTGTTGGTCCCGCCACTTTTGTCTTTCTCTTGGCTTCCACCTTACTAACACCGCATCTCGGTTTGGTAGGGGCCTTCTTCTTCTTTCCTTTGGCTTTCGCCTTGGACCTAGAAGAGGAAGTACCGCCAACAAACAGAGCAGGTGTTTTCCTGGCTTTCTGCAGGGTGCCCTCGGCACTCCTCAACATGTTGAGGAGTTCCGGAAGTTCAACTTCTTTACCTTGAATATTAAAATTCAAGATAAACTGGGCGTAGGAGGAAGGAAGGGACTGGAGAATCAAGTCTGTGTACAGCTCGTTCTCTAACGTAGTCCCAAGGTCCGCGAGCTCCTCAATGTAGCCAATCATCTTAAGGATGTGTTCCCCTACAGATGATCCGACGGCCAACCTCGCTTGAAATAATTTCTTCGAGGTCTCGTATCTTGCAATACGAGATTGCTCTCCATATAATTCCTTGGTATAATGGATTCAAGATCCATATTCTCGTGCCTCCTCTGATGTTCATTGTCCATAGAGGCAAGCACGAGGCACTTGGCTTTCGCGCTGTCAATCTCCCAGGTCTTACGGATTTCCCTATCCGCGATGCTGGATTCTGGACCTGGGACGGCGGGGCCTTTAGTAGTAAGGAGATACCCCAATTTGTCATAAGTGATCACCATCTTGACATTCCTGAACTAATCTTTATAGTTTGGCCCTGTCAATACGTTTTTATCTAATAATAACTTAAGGCCCGTCATGTTTGGTCGCTGTAATTAGGAGAGAGAGAAGAAACACTTTAGCATGATGCTCTTGCAAGTTTAGAGTTGTTTTTAGTTTATCTAAACAAGATGGCTCCCACTGTTTCTCGAATCCTTCCTCAAACCATAAAAGAAGAATTAGTCAGGATTAATCTCACCGTACAATACTTGCTTAACCGTTCAGCCAGGCCAGTGTCGGTACTTCGAGTGAGGTTTTACGACGCTTTCGCGAAGTTCCTTAATTAAAGAACATCTTTCCATGGGAGCGTAGCCCCGCTAACACCTTTCTCGACACCTACTTGGTTTATAGCATTAATCGTTAAGTGAAAAATTCTCCCGAGGAGTAGCATATACTCACAGTAGAATCGTGATCCAAATATCATCGTGTGATAAAGTTGAAGGAATCCTACCAAAATTATCACACTCTAAATGGTATGCAACACTAGCAAGTTTCAGTTTTTTTAGAAACTCCCAATGTGGATTTTTGTCCCATGCTCTTATGATCTTGACGAAGGCCAACATATCATAAGTCACATGTCAAGTTCTTCCTGTCATTATCTAGGTTAATTTGAACCCACCCGTACATACCCTTGACAAAGGCCAAAATAGCAGTACGACTGTCCCAAACCAACGCATCTATCTATGCTACAGATAAATATTCAACAACTACTAATCACTATGCCTTGACGAAGGTCAAAATACATAGCTTGAATACTACCGAACATTTAACTGAAATGACGGAGGGCTACGAATGGTTTTGGCAAAACCGTGAACGTAGTGAACTTGATATAATCGAAGAAACCTGATAGCTTTTAAAATGAGTGGTTTAAGCTCCGCATTTTAAAAGTTTTGCTGTTTTGAAAAAACCGAGTGGTTTTGAAATTGTTCCAACGATTCAACTTTAGTTTGTTTTCTTTGCATTTATATAATGCAGTCCCATCAATTAATCCTACCATTGCAGAAAACAACGAAAATATAACGTACGCTTATGCCATCCGCATTCGCCACGGGGCCTTGTCATCACCCGTTAGGTTACTTAACTAACGACAGAGCGGGGGCTGGACTAGCGCGGATGTAAAACATAAGCAACGTCTACTAGATATCATATATAGATATATACATTCATCAGATGCAATGATAGTCATTCCAGATCACAGATGAACACATTGGATATGCTAGGAATCCGTGTTTCGTTTGAGCCTGCAACGAAAGACGGATTACACGGTCGTGATGAATAGCCAAACCCCACCCCAGACCCCTACGGGTGCGGCAAACTACCCGCCAAATACCCGAGGTGAAGCAGCCTCCTTCAACAAAGTGAGTAGGCCACTCAACACTTCAAAGTACCCGGTAGTTTGTGCACCTCACCTTGGGTCTATCCTACGAGCAAAAACAATAAAAGAAATAATATACAATGGTGGCTACAACCTCAACCCGGATGTGCGACCATAAAATAATATTACATCAATTTACAATTTACATCAAATGAAAGATAAATAAACACTCATCTCACATCCCCGGCTATTCATCCACGACAATCCAACAAGTTCATATACACAAACCAATATCACATATCACAGATATGTGCAATCCCCACTAATCGACGTATAACGATTAGCAGACGTTCGGCACATATAACACATCACAGATATAATTCGATTAGCTAAAGTTTATAGAATTTCGATCAATAACCATATTTGAATCTACTTCAAGTACAATACTGTACACAATAATTCCTGAGCAGAAACAAAATATCCCAGAAAACACAAAACCATCACAGAGAGCACCAGAAAAAATTTGGACCAACTCGGAGTCGATTCGGCCGCGGATCCACAGCGAAACGCTTGGTTCGGCCGCGGTTCCGCGGTGGTCTGACCGATTTAGGCGCCCAAATTTCTTCAGTGTTCTAGAAAAAGCATGCATGTATTTTTCAGGTCTCTGAAATAATTTTTAGACCTGTTTTAAAAATCGACAGAAAATGCAAGTTTTTATCGTGTTTTCGGGATTTTTCCGTGATCGAAGTTCTAAAGCTTTTGCTAACATGTTAGTTATGGTTTAGCTAGGCTCTGATACCACTATAAGTCTATGTTACCCACTCCGATAGTTTATGGGGAGGCGGAATAGGTAAAAATCAAATTTTTCATAACAAGGTAACATAGACAAGCCATAAGGATCTTTGCTAAATATTAACTAACAAACTAATTAGGAGTTCTAACTACTATGTTAGATGGTTATACCTCAAGCTTGAATCCTTCTTCTCCTTGTTGTGCTTCTCCTTGTTGTGAACTCTTTGGAGTGGTTGTGGATGACTCCTCCTCACCGGCTTCTCTATGTCAAAAAAGATCCATCCGAAGGCCTCTACCTTGAGCTCCAAACTCTATAATGAGGTAACTAGAGTGCTTGGTATGCTAAACTAAGAACCCTAGAGTGAATAGAGAAGTGTTTTGGTGGTTTGGTCTCAAAAGCTCTTGATTTTCAACTCATGAAACACTAGAGCTTTGAGAGAGAAAGAGGAGAGAGCAACCATGAGAAAGAATGTCTAAAAATAATCAAGAGAGAAAACTCTCATATGAGGAAAAAAAAATAAAAATAATTAGTTTTAGGATAATTATGATGGTTCATTGATTTGACCATTATCATGTCACAATTAATGCTAAGCAAAATATCTTTGTGCTCAACAAAATATCTAAATCAACAATGGTCAACATGGTCAAATAGTCAAACCAATTTAGCCATGAAACAATTATCTCTAATTAAAACTTAGTAATCAGTTTCCTCCATCTCATTATGGTTTTAATCAAGTCAATGGTCAAAACCCTAATGAGGTGTCTGCTCCTCTGCCTCTATCAACCGTATATACATACCCGTATCCATGTTCCGAGAAACACGAATACATAGAGACTAAACCAATCCAAAATCCAATACTAGGATCCGGCTTAAACCAAAGCCCACTAGTATCAACTGCCCGAACACCAAACTCGCACCAGTGCGCGTATGTGAACGAACCCTGTCGTAAAACCATACGACATCTACCTCGTTTCGCCCAAAGGTGGAAAACCCTCTGTGTGGAAACTCTAAAGACTCGACACTACGCTGGCAGTGGGTTTAACCACAGGCTGTAAGCGGTACTAGCTGTACGTAACGGTCCCCAAGTAGGTGTCGATAAGAAGGCCGATAAGGAAAACCTATCCGAACTCCTACTGAGCCTGAACGTGACAATCTCCGTACAGTCCGATCTGTTCGTCTAAGAGTATCGCATGTCGGGCCTAGGGGGACGGTAAACGTCAGTCCCCTAAAAGCGGTATAAGTTATGTCGGAGTATAGTCCAAAACACCCTGAGAAACTACCAGAATACCTACCAGTAAATCTCGCTTGCCCTGGCCAGGGACTTTGTGAAATGGCTCTCCAAACACAGCGCGATATCAACCCCCAATACCGGGAGAGACGAATCCTATCTAACCGCCACTGCCTCCAGGTGCTTCGGGACTGCACCCAACTACTACCTGTTTTCACGACTCAATAGAGCCATGGTAGGGTAGTAATCTATGAACAGTGGGAAACACTTGAGGCGAAGCGGCAGTGTCAAGTCAACGGACTAAGCTGTACTCATGTCACCTGGGAACTGTTAA
Organism: Agapanthus africanus; assembly: GCA_030015575.1. NCBI lineage: Eukaryota > Viridiplantae > Streptophyta > Magnoliopsida > Asparagales > Amaryllidaceae > Agapanthus > Agapanthus africanus. The sequence goes on along the minus strand of JASDDO010000019.1, from coordinate 937,086,186 downwards.
CTGACGATAGGTATAGTACCAACCAACAGTTCCTGACGAGTCATGTCCAATGTACTCGTAACCTAATGAGTACCTGCATACTATCTCCAGTACGACGTACTGATGGCTGTTGGACAAACCATCTCCCCTGCTGGGATGAGAAACATACACACCAGTCTACTCTGGAGTATCGATGCCCTGTCTTGATAATCCTACGACCAGGGACATGTATAAAGTTGTGCTTGTAGACTATCCAGCCCCCACTAGTATAACTGTCATCACAACGCTGGTAGTCAAGTAAAGATCCTAAGAGCTCTATCAATATGTATTAGCGATATGTTAAAAGAAACACATACACATATTAAGATAGATACAAACCAAATAGCATACTACCATATTGAGCAAGACTATTATAAATCCGTGTATATATTCCAAGTTTCCAAAATGTAATATACAAATTAGTACTATACAATAATGGCCTCTAGGGCATATCACACTAACAGACATGAGTATTCATGCTCAAAGAAAGAAGTGGACCCAACCCCAGAACAGGAGCTGCCCTATTAAGAAGAGATTGCGGAAATCTAGATCAACGACGTCAGTTTATCAGTTCCTTTGCTTTTAAATAAAGGACACTTGTTATCATCTGGTTAGTTGTTTTTTTAACTACTTACATCCTTATATCCGTTGAACTTTTTTGTTTAATTGTAGTAAGGTTGTAACACCCTGGTTCAGTTATACCATGCTCGATTTGAGTATTCTATTTATTTCGTGATTTCTTGAGTTTATTCGCTTTTGGGTACGGATAGTGTTTGGTTTATGTGCTTAGCATCCGACCCGACCCGCATGCTTGAAACCCGTCTTGGTTTCTGTTTACGTGTTATCACTGCTAGTGGTAAGGATTCATGCTTGCTTATGTCCTGTATACCTGCATTATATCCGGCATCTGCATTTTTTTAATAATACATTTATAGTCAAATAATATATTTTAAAAATATCCAACATGGCCTGCATCATACCCCTGACCCTGTGGTGGCATCCGTACATCATGTTCTCGTCCCGTTTGGTGAAACGGACTCGTTTGGATCGCTACGTGCATACTACGTGTATCCGTTCTTGGGGGTATGCATTTTCTTTAACCGGACATCGATTTTGGGTTTTGGTTGACAAGTAATTTTCCGTATTTTCAGACCGTAATTTTAGACCAAACCCGGGCATATTTTAGAGAAATTTTGTATTAGCCAAAAACTCAAATTTTATTAATATTATATTCTTATAATATGTAACTGTTATATAAGAATATATAAATTTTTTATAACTATATATATATTCTATATATTTTCTAAATCCTATCCTAAATCACTCCAAATCTCTGCCTCTCTCACTCTCCCCTCTCTCTCTCTCTCTCTCTCTATATATATATATATATATATATATATATATATATATATAAATCTCTGTCTCTCTCACTCTCCTATATATATATATATATATATATATATATATATATATATATATATATATATATATATTAAAGAGGTTAACGGAGGAAGGAGGGAATTTCCTCTTATGGCGTCGAAAAAATACCCTCTTATTTTTTTCGAAGATCGGCACTCACCGTATTCATCGTTATTATCTAAGATGTGGATACACCAAATTTCATGTGATTCTACAACCTTTTCACCGTTGATTTAGCAATATAAAAAGTTCTATTGTCGGTAAACCGTTAATTTTGAACCCACTAAATCAACGGTGAAAAGGTTGTAGAATCACATGAAATTTAATGTACCCACATCTTAGATGATAACGATGAAGACGGCGAGTGCTGATCGTCAAAAAAAATGAGGAAGGGGGTATTTTTTCGACGCCATAAGAGGAAATTCCCTCATGTGGCCTCTTTCCTCCATTATTCTCATATATATAATACTAATTATTCCTTTATCAAACCTTTCCTCACGTTACTCTCTCTCTCTCCCTCACATTTTTCTTTCCCGCCGCCTTCCTCACACGAAACCCTCGCGAGAACCCACGCCTCGCACTCGCCTCGTCGTCGCCGCCGCCGCCGACGCCCTCGTCCTCACCTCCACTACCTCCGCTCACCTCTCTCTCCTCCTTCTCCCCATTGCAATCCCCGATGCCCCAGCAGCAAAACTCACAAACCCAACACCCCTTGACGACCAAAGAAAGCCCATTGCCTCGCCGTTGTTGACCCCTCACCGTCGTCCTCGTCTCCTAGCCCATCTCCTCCTCGACCTCACCTCTCTACTCTCCCCTCCCCACGACTCCTCTCCCCTCTCTGCAACCCTCGCGTGCAACTTTCCCCTGCACCCTTACCAGAGCTCCGACCCCCGTCGGCCTCACCCCTCGCCACCATTTCTCCCCCTCTCTCCTCTCTCCTACTTCCCAGATCCCAAACTCCATCCCCTGCACACCTCACCCGATCCCGACTTCAAGAACCCGCAGCACCCACTGCCCCATCGCCGGAAAACCCTCGCCTGCATCCGCGCCGTCGACGACCCATAGTCGACGTCACCCCCTCTCCTCTGTCCCAGAACCCCGAGCCAACTCCAGAACACCAAACTCCAGGCCACCTTCTCTTCTTTTTCTTCTTCTTCTTCTCCTTTCTTTTCTCTTCTTGATTCGTATTTTCCGGTGGTCACCGGAGCCGTACTCGTTGCAGACGATCAGGGCAACCCAGTTGACGTCCACATCCAGCGTGGTCGAGTTCTTGCATAGTCTGGTTCTGTTCTGTACGCGCGCGAGTGCATTGCGACGTTTGCCCGACGTCGAACGCAGCGTACGCACCCCGTCGTGAGATCCGATCAGACAAGTTTATCTTACTACATACTATGATATATATTTTACATCCATATGAATAAAAATATTACATATTTATTGCATTGTGTATCCCACGTTACAGTTTTACTGTTTTATGATAACCGTTCGTATCCATGCTTTTATTATATACTTAGTTGCATGCCAGATCATATTACATCATGTTACTGTTATATTAGTACACCATGCTTGATAATGTACATCATACGTAGTCATGGAGTTGTAGATGTAATCCCTGATGGACACTTGTGCATCCGTGCTTTTATCGTGTTTCGATACTTGCTACAGTTTTACTTTTGGGCATCTGTTCGATACATTGTGCACTTCCTGACATGCCCTAACACACTACTTGACCTATTTTTTGGATCTTATTACTAATACCAATAATCCTCACTTATTGTCCTGATGGACATTACTGTTGTTTGCATAGACAAAACATATACTTGCTCGATCCTGTGTTGGTATTAGATATCGATTGGCAATACCTGACTTGAACACAAACCATGGGGAAAGGGGGAAATCAAGAATATAACCGAACGTAACACAAAAGGCTATTATATTGTTTGCCGTTTTTCCGGGCGTTACGGAATATATTGTTTGTCGTTTTTCCGGGCGTTGCGGAATATATTGTTTGTCGTTTTTCCAGGCGTTATGGAATAATCTTGTTACCGTGGTCCCGTAGGAAATGAACTGGGCATAAACTGATGGGTTACGATGAGAATTACATTAATTGATTTCGAAGACTTTAGACTAGATAAACCAGTAGTATAGTTTAGATTGCTCACCGCACTCCACATATACACATACACCTCACTGTTTTATTTCCATGTTTACTTGTTATGTTCATGTTACTGTTTATATTTCATGCATGCATACATTGTTGCATCATGATTATATTTTATTGTTTGATATTATGACGCACTGACGTCTGGATTTTGCATGGCCCGGTTCCTCTGTCTCTGTCGCAGGCTAACCAGGAGTACCTTAGCCGTCAAGCCGAGTAGTGAGGAGTATGTTAGTGTTTAGTTTAGTTTAGTTTTCTTTCCGCGGTTTTATTTCCTGATGTAAGCCTATATTTGGGACGTATTTTCCAGATGTTACTGTTTATTGGATTTATTGCTTTCGCATATATATTTCTTGACTCTTTTATTTTGGCAGATGGACATGTACTGGTTAGTTTTATATTTTACCGTTCTTGAGATCTTATAGACAGCCGTAATGTGACTGTGGATGGATATTTCGTAGCCACAAATAGCATGGTTGGCTTTGTCACGTACCGATTTTAGCGTATTCTGGGAAGCGAGGTGTGACAAAGGTAGTGATTGTTATTTCTTTTTACTCTGTGCTATATTTATTGCTTACCATATGATACCAGAAGCCGAAGTGTGACTACGGTGGAATTATTCCTTAACTATAGAAGTATGGCCGGCCTAATCACCCATCGTATTCTGTATTTTAGGAAACAAGACGGGACAATATGAGAGAAAAAGGAGGAAAAAATGGAAGACGAAAATAAAGATGTATTAAAACAGAGGAAGGAAGATAAAAAGCTAGAAAGAAAAGATGAAGGAAGAAAAAAGATACAGAACTCTTTTTTTAAAATTTTCTACCAAACATGGGATTTAGGTTAATTGGTATTTTCATTAAGATTAGATAACACAGTTAGAGTTTTTTGCCGTTTAAAAAAACATGGTGGAGGGGGGTGGGGTTGTTGTCACGCCGCGCTTCCCAGTATACGGAGAAGTGAACGCGACAAGGTCCGCTACGTATATACTCAGAAGTACATACGCTAAGCGTAGCTAAGCAATATAAAATAATCACAAGAGACAAATGATATTGAAATAACAGCAACTTTTATTAATAACATTCTTTGTACAATGCATGAAATGAAAATACAACTGAAATGAAAACAATGCCTAAACAGTGGCATAACAGAAATGAAAAATACTGGAAAGAACAAGGTACAATATCTAGAGCTCTGGGTCTTCCTGGAATTGCTCCAAATCTTTACCGGTGGGCTCAATCTCAGCTTGGTCCAACGCACCTGACGACATTCAAAGAAGAAAGAAATAGAATGTCGTCAGCGAACAGGTCGTTCGGTAAGTCCCAAAGAATATGGAGAATGAGAATGACAGAGTAACAGTATTTTCTAAAGTATTATATTGTTGAATATTATGGAAATTTGTGTAACGCTGTTATTTGTAGCTTGGTACAGAAGGATGCCAGTGTATACGAGGGGGATCTCTATATGCTAGAGATCAGGGCAAAAGGAAAGTACAAGGAACCGTTATGCCACGGTACAACAGCAATAGGATTCAGGTTAGGTGTCTTAATCTGACCACCTCGTGCCACTTTTAACACCTTCCGTACCAATCTACCCCTTAAACCCCGTAATATTTTAATAGTATTGTAGTATTGGAATATGTAAGTTGGGTGACTGACCAAAACCATGATATCAGTAAACATGATGTAACTGTATAATCAGGTAAATGGAATATCAGGATAATGGATGAATATCCATGGTTTGATTCAGTCAAAAGGAATATATTGTTAACTGGATTCAGGGTTTCATGTATTCAAATTGTGTTGGAGTATAAAAGAATATAGATTGACTTGAATCATATTCGAGTCAGGAATAGTCAGACTCTAACCCGAGTCAGACTAAAAGAAAGATAATTTGAAGTTCAATATTAGTTAGGGGCCTTTTTGTAATTTGTAAAACTTGAGGGGGTTTCTGTAAAAAGTACTTTTGTATAGTTTTCAAAATACACCTCAAGTATTTAATAATCGTCTTTATTGTTATAATGAATGTGAATTTTATTTGTGTTATTCTAGTGAATGTATCCTAATAAGAGTATTAATTGTTTTATTTGAAATTCATGGTATTTTAATGTAATTTTTAATCTTTTAATTTTAGAAAAAAGTGAAAACTTTAGATTATGATAAAATAGGTATTTAAATGTTAATTATATATATATTAACACATGAATAATTTTATATAAATATTTTATTTAAAAAAAATCTCATTTTCCTTAAATATCGTATTTTAAACCTTTCGAGACCGAATGCTCCTTGCGGAGGTCTGAATCTCGCACTACTAGCCTGCGGGTGCACGATGAACCGTACTATCCCTAACAGGTTCCCCAAAAGTGGGTTGTAGCGGCACTTTGCTTAGGTTTTATAAACACTTCTCATTTAGGAAAACGGTTTTATAAATATAAGGTATTTATTTGCAAAAGAGTTTAGTTTTCCGTATTTTAGTTATTAGGGTTTCCTAAGCCAACTAGCCTATTTCTAAGGTCTAAACGATGAGTCATTAAAAGCCTCAAATCGCCTCTTCACCGTCAATTGCGGCCAGGTAAGTTCCAGGTAAGTGGGAAGGAACCACAGTCGTGGGCCTAATTAAAAACCACTAACCTTAGACACACTTGCCTAGGCACCACAAGACAGTTTAGATAAACGATCGATGTCCATGACCAATCGTGCTTTCATTTTATTAAAAGGTTTTTATTTAGAAATGTTTACAACTTAAAGTTTTCCATAAAGGTTATAAAGATTAGGGTATTTTAATGAAAAGTCCTATAATTTCGTATTCTATATTTTGACATATATCAATTAGGGTTACATTTGTGTGTGTGTAGAGGTAGGTCATTATCTCGTGACTTATTTTAAGTTTTGGTGAATTTTAAAGGTAAAACATGACATATTACACTTAAAGGTATTAAAGCGCAAGAATACGGTATTTGAAAACGTTATCATTTCATGTGTGAAAATTCATTCAAATTGAGTTCTACAAGTTTTGTGATCAAGATAAACAAATTTAGGAGTGAGGTAATTGATTAAACTAAGAAAAATGAACTTCATGGTATTTTTATGAAAAGAATACGGTTTTGCAAAGAAGCTATCATTTCATGTGAAAAAGTTTATTTAAATTGGTTTATGGGTGATTAATAGTCAACATGAATATGGGTAGATATTATGTATTAGGTGACAAGTGGAAATTTATAGAAAAACCGAATCGGAAATCGGTTTATCCGATTTCCGTCGGGTTCCAAAAAAGTCGTATTTTTACACTTATAGAAAAGAGAGATAGAAGGGATGGGACTTACGGTTTGGACAAGCTAAGGAAGCTAAGAGATGTGGTGGTTGTTGATTCGTTGAAAACGTCGCGAAGGTCCTGATCCGGTCGCCGGAATCCGTGGTCGATTTCGACAGCGCTTCGCTTCTCGCTCTTCGTACCGAGTTCTCGAAAATTTGGGAGAGTGGACTTAGAGTTGTGAAGGGAAAAGGTAGAGTATAGGGGTCTTTATATAGGGCTAGGCTAGGGTTTGGGTTATGGTTAAAAAAAATATATTAAAAAATATAAAAACATTAAAAATTCATTAAATTTTGTCTTAAAAGAGATTTATTGGAAATTTCGTAACAGTAGAAAATATTTAGAGTATGCAGGTGAAGAGACTAGGTCAACACGAATTTTTTTCGTGTTGACGACTCAGCCGACCGGCCGAGTCCGGCCGGCGGCGCCGGCCGATTCGGCCGAGTCGCGGCCGAGTCGGGTCTCGTTGGGACGGGCTCGGTCTGGGGGGAATTTTGGCATACTTTAATTTTCTTGATTCGCAATAAATTGTGAGTTATGGCTGTTTGACCATTTGACTACTAAAAAAAATTAAAACAAAATGATATAAAAATTATGTGGGGCATGAGATTCGAACTCTGGTGGCTTGGTTCAGCAGTGCAAGGTATTACCAATGAGCTACAAGCTCCTTCTTGTAATTATTGTAAGGAATTAGACACTTAAATTGTTTCCAACAACATCAATACTCCAAGTATACACTATATTTAAAGCAAATTTTTGGTATACAAAATTGGAGTTGTTACAATCTACCCTCCTTACAAAAATTTCGTCCTCGAAATTTACAACTTTTATTTAAGGACTAGTTTACAAAAAGGTGCGGATATCTTGCACGCATCTCATCCTCCCTTTCCCACGTGGATTCTCCTGGAGTGTCTTTCCTCCACATTACCCGGACCAAATTAACTTCTTTGTTCCGAAGTGTCTTCACTTTCCTGTCCAGGATCTCCACAGGTTGTTGCTCACAAGACAAATCGGGCTGTATCGTGAGCTCGGAATGATCTAGTACATGGCTGGGGTCACTCACATACCTTCTGAGTTGAGATATGTGAAACACATTATGCACTCCTTCCAATGATGGTGGGAGCGCTAATCGGTATGCCACTTCTCCGACTCGTTCGAGTATGTCGAACGGTCCAATGTATCTCGGACTCAACTTTCCCCGTCTTCCAAATCTGATCACTCCGCGGTTCGGAGAGATTTTCAGGAATACATGATCTCCTGGCTGGAACTCCAAGTGCCGTCTCTTCGCATCAGCCCAGTGTTTCTGTCTATCTTGGGCTATGCGCATTCTTTCCCTGATAGTACGAACCACATCAACGGTCGCTACTATCATCTCTGGTCCAAGGAGTTCCCTATCTCCGATGTCGTCCTAACTTAATGGTGATCGACACTTCCTACCATATAATGCTGCAAAAGGTGCCATTCCTATACTTGCTTGGTAGCTGTTATTGTACGCGAACTCCACAAGATGCAGGTGATCTTCCCACGATCCCTTGAAGTCGAGCATACATGCTCTGAGCATATCCTCCAAGATCTGAATAGTTCTTTCCAACTGACCATCTGTTTGTGGATGATAAGCCGTACTGAAGTTCAGACTTGTTCCCAAGCTTGCTTGCAGACTTTGCCAAAATTGCGATCGGAACCTGGTGTCACGATCGGAGACAATGCAGACTGGTACTCCATGAAGTCTCACAATTTCCTGTATGAGTTCATGGGTATTAGAGATAGTACAGTATGAAGAGTTTAAATCTTAAATTAGATTATTACCTCCATGTACTTCTTCGCTAATGTCTCAGTTGATTGGCCAACTCGAAATGGGATGAAGTGAGCCGACTTTGTGAGTCGATCCACAATGACCCAAATCGCATCGTTACCCTTTGTGCTGCGAGGAAGAGCAGTTACAAAGTCCATCGTGATATGCTGCCACTTCCATTCTGGGAGTGGTAACGGTTGAAGTAGTCCAGCTGTCCTGTGATGTTCAGCCTTTACTTGCTGACACACTAAACATTTTGCGACGCTTCTGGCTACTTCACGCTTCATTCCATGCCACCAATAATTCTGACGTAGATCTTTGTACATTTTGGTACCTCCAGGATGTACTGAATAGGGAGAGCTGTGAGCTTCTTTCATTAACTCTTCCGAACAGGACCCTTTGGTACACACAATCTGCAGCCGTATCTCAAAGATCCGTCTTCATGGATGATGAAATCTGCTCTGAGTCCATTCTCCACTTGTTCTCTGATCTTTTGCAACTTAGTATCGCTGGCTTGAGCTGCTTTGATCTGATTGACAATAGTTGATTGAACTTGTAGATTCATCAAATTTGAAATATCACCTGGCATGACTAGTTCAATCTCCATCTGATGTAGGTCCTGCTGAAGCTTCCACTGGGCGGTGAGATTCATTGCTAATGGTTGGCGACTAAGAGCATCAGGTACTATGTTCACCTTTCCTGGATGATATTGCAAATTGATGTCGAAGTCCGCCATAAGTTCTAACCATCTTCTCTGCCGCATATTCAACTCCTTCTGAGTAAACACGTACTTCAGACTTTTATGATCTGTGTAGATGTTCACTCGTTCACCAAGTGAGTAGTGGCGCCAAATCTTGAGAGCAAAAATAACAGCTGCCAACTCTAGATCATGCGTCGGATAATTGCGCTCATGAGTCTTCAGTTGTCTTGAAGCATAAGCCACAACCTTACCGTGCTGATGTAGAACACATCCTAATCCCTTACCGGATGCATCGCAATACACTTCGAATCCTCCAGACTGATCCGGTATGACGAGAATAGGTGCAGATGTCAGTCTTGACTTGAGTTCTATGAAAGCTTGCTCGCATGCTTCTGACCACACAAATTCTTCATCTTTTCGTGTGAGCTTGATCAGGGGTGTTGCTATTTTCGAAAAGCCTTCAATGAATCTTCTGTAATATCCAGCTAAACCCAAGAAACTCCGAATATCCTTCACTGATTTTGGTGTAGGCCATTCGCTGACTGCTGAAACCTTTGCTGGATCCACAGAAATCCCTTCTCCTGATACGATGTGTCCAAGAAAACCAACTTGTTTTAGCCAAAACTCGCACTTACTGTACTTAGCATAAGGCTGATGTTGACGAAGAGTTTCTAGGACAATTCGTAAGTGCTCCGCATGCTCTTTCCGATTCTTAAAATATACCAGGATGTCGTCGATGAAGATGACAACGAACCTGTCTAAATACTCCCGGAAAACTTGGTTCATAAGATTCATGAAGATTGATGGTGCATTGGTCACTCCAAATGGCATTACTAGAAATTCGTAATGTCCATAGCGAGTTCTGAAAGCTGTTTTGTGAATATCAGCTTCCTTGACCTTCACTTGATAATAACCTGAACGAAGATCTAGTTTAGAGAAGACACAAGATCCACTTAGCTGATCGAATAAATCATCAATGCGCGGGAGTGGATATTTATTCTTTATAGTAACTTCGTTCAAGACCCTATAGTCGATGCACATTCTGTATGAACCTTCCTTCTTCTTCACCAATAGTACAGGTGCTCCCCAACTTGAAGTGCTGGGACGAATCCATCCTTTCGCCAATAATTCGTCCAACTGTGTTCGAACTTCCTTCAATCCTTCCGGACTTAGTCTATACGGTGCTTTGATCACTGGTTGTGCTCCTGGTACTAAGTCAATACTGAATTCAAGAGCTCGATCGGGAGGCAAACCTGATATATCGTCAGGGAATACATCATCGAACTCTCGAACTACCTCCGGTCTTGATTCTTCCTCTGCCTGAGCTGTTGTAACTACTGCTTCCCTTGGCTTTGCTTTGTAAGCACTTGGCTCTAGTGTACGATCTCCACTCTTGAAATAGAAGACCGGATGATCGGGAATCTCAAATACTACCCTCCTTTGACGACAGTCGATAGTAGCATAAAAGGCTCCAAGCCAGTCCATTCCAAGAACCACATCGAAATTTGGTATATCCAGTACCTTGAAGTCAGCATAAAACTCTCGACTGCAGACGATGACTGGACACATGCTGTATCCCATAGTTGCCTTTAGAACACAATTTCCAGAACTGACGTTCCAGCTGGATACAAGCGGTGAGACTGGAATCGCATGGGTTCGGACAAACCGTTGCGACATAAAGCAGTGGGATGCTCCAGTATCAAACAGTGCAAGTGCAGGTAGTGAAGCTACTAGGATTGTACCTAAGGTATTAGGGATAGGTTTTAGGTATAGGGAAAGTGTGTAGGTAAACAAAACTAAAAGATGAGTTTGAGAAAGAAAGTTTACCAGTAATGACTTGGCCAGTGGCCTCAGCTTCTTCCACAGACATCATGAAAGCCTGGTGCTTTGGCACATTCCTTCTGGCCTGAGGAGCATTCCTCTGAACGTTCCTTTGAGCTTGATGGAACTGTCGAGGAGGTGGTGCAGCTTGTGGTCCCCTAGGTGGTGCAGGCAGTGCAAGTCTGGGAGCAGGTGCCGGAAGAGCTGGTCGCTGCTGATAAGTATTTGCTGGCCTGGGTGCAGCAACTGAGTTCTGCCTTTGGGGACAAGATCCAATATCATGAGTGGCTGAACCGCAGATTAAGCAGAGGCGGTTGGCTCGACGGCAGTCCTTTATCATATGTCCAGTTCTCTTGCAGTAAGTGCAAAAGGCTGGGCTAGGACGATGAGTTGGTACTCCGGGCCGCCTCGGCACGAAAGATGGTCTGGACGTGGCTCCACCTGCCATCTGGTTGGCAGGGCGTTTGACTCCTGCAGACTGAGGTCTGCCCCTCTCTTTTATTACTGCCTCATAGCTGCGGGCAGCTTCTAGGGCATCCCCATGAGTCAAAAACTTTCCTGTGGCTAGAGCAGCTTTAATCTCTGTGTCCAAACCTTGCTGGAAGCGACGGGCTCTGATATCGTTTGTCGGTATCAGGTGTGCCGCGAATCTGTTTAAAGATTGTGTTAACTGTGTAGTATGTGATATTTAAAAATTGAACTATTGTGACATATCTTACCGGCTCAACATAGTGAACTCAGCATCGTATTCATCTACTGATTTCTCCCACATTGATCCATGCTGTAGATGAATAAATTGATGCTCCATAGCGAACCTGGCAGTCATAGGGAAATATTTCGCGTCAAACTTCTCGCGAAATGTCTTCCATTCAATCGGCTGTGCTAGACGGGTTTCTTCCGCCTTCCACCAATTTCGAGCATTATCCGTGAGTTGTAGCTTCGCTACACGGACCCAAGCGTTATCTGGCACTTGAGCTGCTGCCAGATCGTCTTCGATGCTTTGTACCCATTCTTATGCTTCGAGAGGGCTTCCTTTACCAGAGAACTGCTTTGGGTGCAAAGCCCGGAATTGCTTTACTCCCGGTGCATCGTTATCAGGACGGCTCAGAAGTTGTTGCTGTCCCTCGAGAAGACTGCGGATCGCATCGAATAGCATCGTTTGCTCAGTGGGTGGTGCCGGAACAACTGGTGTGAGAGGTAGTGCTGGTGGGGTGTTGTTGACGTTGGCGCTGGTGTTGTTTGGGGAATCCATAACCCTGAAGAAAAATTTGGATTAGGACAGATTCAAATACATGAAATGATAAGATTCAAGGAATAGAGATTTGCAAGATTCAAAGAACATGAATTGTAAAGAATGTTTTAGTTGCTGGTTCTTGTGTTATATTGCTTAGGTTGTTCACGCGGACCAGAACTGCATGACAGGGATTCACACAGCTCTGACCTGCATGGGCCACCAACAAAACCTGTCACGTCCCGCTTCCCAGTGTACGGCGAAGTGAACGCGACAAGGTCCGCTACGTATGTACTCAGAAGTACATACGCTAAGCGTAGCTAAGCAATATAAAATAATCACAAGAGACAAATGATATTGAAATAACAGCAACTTTTATTAATAACATTCTTTGTACAATGTATGAAATGAAAATACAACTGAAATGAAAACAATGCCTAAACAGTGGCATAACAGAAATGAAAAATACTGGAAAGAACAAGGTACAATATCTAGAGCTCTGGGTCTTCCTGGAACTGCTCCAAATCTTTACCGGTGGGCTCAATCTCAGCTTGGTCCAACGCACCTGACGACATTCAAAGAAGAAAGAAATAGAATGTCGTCAGCGAACAGGTCGCTCGGTAAGTCCTAAAGAATATGGAGAATGAGAATGACAGAGTAACAGTATTTTCTAAAGTATTATATTGTTGAATATTATGGAACTTTGTGTAACGCTGTTGTTTGTAGCTTGGTACAGAAGGATGCCAGTGTATACGAGGGGGATCTCTATATGCTAGAGATCAGGGCAAAAGGAAAGTACAAGGAACCGTTATGCCACGGTATAACAGCAATAGGATTCAGGTTAGGTGTCTTAATCTGACCACCTCGTGCAACTTTTAACACCTTCCGTATCAATCTATCCCTTAAACCCCGTAATGTTTTAATAGTATTGTAGTATTGGAATATGTAAGTTGGGTGACTGACCAAAACCATGATATCAGTAAACATGATGTAACTGTATAATCAGGTAAATGGAATATCAGGATAATGGATGAATATCCATGGTTTGATTCAGTCAAAAGGAATATATTGTTAACTGGATTCAGGGTTTCATGTATTCAAATTGTGTTGGAGTATAAAAGAATATAGATTGACTTGAATCATATTCGAGTCAGGAATAGTCAGACTCTAACCCGAGTCAGACTAAAAGAAAGATAATTTGAAGTTCAATATTAGTTAGGGGCCTTTTTGTAATTTGTAAAACTTGAGGGGGTTTCTGTAAAAAGTACTTTTGTATAGTTTTCAAAATACACCTCAAGTATTTAATAATCGTCTTTATTGTTATAATGAATGTGAATTTTATTTGTGTTATTCTAGTGAATGTATCCTAATAAGAGTATTAATTGTTTTATTTGAAATTCATGGTATTTTAATGTAATTTTTAATCTTTTAATTTTAGATTATGATAAAATAGGTGTTTAAATGTTAATTATATATATATTAACACATGAATAATTTTATATAAATATTTTATTTAAAAAAAATCTCATTTTCCTTAAATATCGTATTTTAAACCTTTCGAGACCGAATGCTCCTTGCGGAGGTCTGAATCTCGCACTACTAGCCTGCGGGTGCACGATGAACCGTACTATCCCTAACAGGTTCCCCAAAAGTGGGTTGTAGCGGCACTTTGCTTAGGTTTTATAAACACTTCTCATTTAGGAAAACGGTTTTATAAATATAAGGTATTTATTTGCAAAAGAGTTTAGTTTTCCGTATTTTAGTTATTAGGGTTTCCTAAGCCAACTAGCCTATTTCTAAGGTCTAAACGATGAGTCATTAGAAGTCTCAAATCGCCTCTTCACCGTCAATTGCGGCCAGGTAAGTGCCAGGTAAGTGGGAAGGAACCACAGTCGTGGACCTAATTACAAACCACTAGCCTTAGACACACTTGCCTAGGCACCACAAGACAGTTTAGATAAACGATCGATGTCCATGACCAATCGTGCTTTCATTTTATTAAAAGATTTTTATTTAGAAATGTTTACAACTTAAAGCTTTCCATAAAGGTTATAAAGATTAGGGTATTTTAATGAAAAGTCCTATAATTTCGTATTCTATATTTTGACATATATCAATTAGGGTTACATTTGTGTGTGTGTAGAGGTAGGTCATTACCTCGTGACTTATTTTAAGTTTTGGTGAATTTTAAAGGTAAAACATGACATATTAAACTTAAAGGTATTAAAGCGCAAGAATACGGTATTTGAAAATGTTATCATTTCATGTGTGAAAATTCATTCAAATTGAGTTCTACAAGTTTTGTGATCAAGATAAATATATTTAGGAGTGAGGTAATTGATTAAACTAAGAAAAATGAACTTCATGGTATTTTTATGAAAAGAATACGGTTTTGCAAAGAAGCTATCATTTCATGTGAAAAAATTTATTTAAATTGGTTTATGGGTGATTAATAGTCAACATGAATATGGGTAGATATTATGTATTAGGTGACAAGTGGAAATTTATAGAAAAACCGAATCGGAAATCGGTTTATCCGATTTCCGTCGGGTTCCAAAAAAGTCGTATTTTTACACTTATAGAAAAGAGAGATAGAAGGGATGGGACTTACGGTTTGGACAAGCTAAGGAAGCTAAGAGATGTGGTGGTTGTTGATTCGTTGAAAACGTCGCGAAGGTCCTGATCCGGTCGCCGGAATCCGTGGTCGATTTTGGCAGCGCTTCGCTTCTCGCTCTTCGTACCGAGTTCTCGAGAATTTGGGAGAGTGGACTTAGAGTTGTGAAGGGAAAAGGTAGAGTATAGGGGTCTTTATATAGGGCTAGGCTAGGGTTAGGGTTATGGTTAAAAAAAATATATTAAAAAATATAAAAACATTAAAAATTCATTAAATTTTGTCTTAAAAGAGATTTATTGGAAATTTCGTAACAGTAGAAAATATTTAGAGTATGCAGGTGAAGAGACTAGGTCAACACGAATTTTTTTCGTGTTGACGACTCGGCCGACCGGCCGAGTCCGGCCGGCGGCGCCGGCCGATTCGGCCGAGTCGCCGGCCGATTCGGGTCTCGTTGGGACGGGCTCGGTCTTGGGGGAATTTTGGCACACTTTAATTTTCTTGATTCGCAATAAATTGTGAGTTATGGTTGTTTGACCATTTGACTTCTAAAAAAAATTAAAACAAAATGATATAAAAATTATGTGTGGCATGGGATTCGAACTCTGGTGGCTTGGTTCAGCAGTGCAAGGTATTACTAATGAACCACAAGCTCCTTCTTGTAATTATTGTAAGGAATTAGACACTTAAATTGTTTCCAGCAATATCAATACTCCAAGTATACACTATATTTAAAACAAATTTTTGGTATACAAAATTGGAGTTGTTACGGTTGTTGTTTAATGTATGGTTTAAAAACAATGGGGATAATGTGATACACCTCTAAAACTAAAACTAAGAGGGTTCAGTGAAATTTAGCCTTGTATCTCTACTATCTACTATTATAACTACAAAACTTGAGGATCGCCAAATTGATTTCAATTTGATAGTCTAACATAGACTAAAATAGCGCCACATCAGCACTTAAAAAAATTAAATTCAAAATTTTCTATAACAAACAATAAATAAATACGATAATTATCTGAATCAGTTATAACTATATAATCATCTTTAACGATCTTCAGTAATTACCAGAATCACCGTGAATCATTTTGAAAACAAATTAACCACTTCCACAATGTAAATTTTAATCTTCTCTAATTTTTTGAATTCAAATTAAAAAAGTTAAACATAATTTTTATTTGAACACATGCATCGCATGTGCAAGATACTAGTTAATATAACTACAATTCTTTGGGGTCGCCAATTTAAATTTTAATTTGGACTTGCAAGCATTTGTTGAATGCCACATGTCATTTTATAGAAAAAGGAATTGAAAATATAAATCAACACAAAAAGAAAAAGAAAAAGAAACCAAAATCACACAAAAAATATCAAATGATTTGATAATAATTGCTGCATATCTTTAAAAAAAGTATATTTTAGTTCATGAATTAAAATTAACTTCCGATCATGGGTTAAAACAATCTTCACCGTATCACCGGTGGCTAAGCTACAAATTCTTTTTTCTAATGTATATTTTTCAAGATTTTATGTTTAGATGATAACTTTGATTTCAATTCTAATTTACTTTTTTATTTTCAGAGTACTTTGTTTGAGAAATCGTGATAATATAAAGATGATCTCTAAACATTGATTTATATTTACATCGATTGAGGTATGTTTTCTTTAATTTCTTTTCAAATTTTTTTATTATATAATCTTAATACAAATTATAAGCATATGAGTGTATCGCATGTGCAATACACTAATCTCTACTGTTATAACTACAATTCTTTGTGTACTCTAGTCTCTACCATCATAACTGCAATTTTTTGTGGTCCCCGATTTAAATTTTGATTTAGATTAACAAAGTTCGTTAAATGCCACATTTCAAAAAAGAAATTGAAAATATAAATCAACACAAAAAAATAAGAAAAATAAACCAAAATTACACAAAAAAAATATAAAATGATTTGATAATAATAACTACTTATCTAATAAAACCTACATTTTGGTTCATGAATTAAAACTAACTTTAGATCATGGGTTAAAACAACCTTTCGTGTGTCGCTAAATTAAGTTATTGTTTACGGTAAAGAAAAAGATGAACAAACAAAAAGGGTAGGCGATAGAACCAAGTAAGCACTTATTTTTTTCTTTCTCCCATATACTTCTTATTACGATCAAGGAGTTCTTTTTTCAATTTTATATTTTTCAAAATGTTATGTTTAGATAATAAATTTGTTTTCAAATCTAATTTACTTCTTTCTTTTCAGAATACTTTGTTTGAGAAATCAATGATATAAAGATGATCTCTATTCTTAAAGATTGATTTATATCTACATGGATTGAGGTATGTTTTCTTTAATTTTCATATCATTTTTTTAGTATCCGTTTACTTTAATAACCCTCCTTTCAATTTTTAACTTAACAATTCTAGTGCTGCTATATAATACTGCTGAAGTCCCAAAGTGATATTTGCACCCTCAAGAAAGCCTTTTCACTTCCTTCTCTCTTTTAGATCACTCCAAATCCAAAAATCTCAGCCACAACAGGCTTCTTATAAATTAACGTTAAAGGCCCACGAAATCACCAAACTAGGAGTTCGCGTATTCAAATTTAAGAAGGACAAATCAAAACAAAACAAGCTTTAACAAAGGGGTAGAGACTGAATTCATAAAGCACGCAAAACAGTGCACAAATAGCATGACATCAAAGATCCCCAGCATTTCTTATTCTTCAATCCCATAATTTTAAGCAAGCATTCTTAGCCTACAATCTCTACAGGTTCGAACCCTTTATTGATCGAAGCCTTCACCGCATCAATCACTAACTGCGTCTTCCTTGTAATCTCTGGCCATTTGCTTTCTGGCTTCAACCCACTTCCCATAATACCCCCCACCAACCTCGCAAATTCTTTAACCATCCTCGCTTCTTGCGGAAGCTCAGTTTCAACCACATGTTTACTCGGTATGTTTTTCCACCCGGTCACCAAATCATTGAACCAATTATTTGAAGAAAACGAAAATTCACCCTTACCCTCCTCAAAAGGAATTATATAGTCATTTAAATGGAGAGTACCTGACGCAGAACGAGAATGTTAGGAGTGCTAACCGTATATGAGTGGATGCAAATGATTTCAAGCAATAAGGAAGCAAATTTTAGCGACAAATCTAGCACTCACACAAGACAGATCCAAAGTAAATGACCTATGAAAAAAAATTAAACCATGAGGCTAAAATATTCACATTTTCAATTTTGATTTAGAGCGATCGATTCTGTGATAGTTTCTAATAAACCATCAAGTATAAACCCACTTGCAGCTCTTGTAGCAAATCCGACTATTATAATTTTGTTAAAAAGGTATCGAGCTCAAATTTTCCTAGGATCAATATCAATTCCATCTCCAAAATCAATAACCGGTCAAACCTATCCTATATATTCAGCAAAATTTCACGGAAATACCTTAGAAATGAAGCAGTTTTCGAAGAAATACCCTCAACATTTTTGCAACACATTAATACCCTAATTGAGCAAATCGCAAATTTATACCTCAAATGTTTAGGGTATTTAGCTGAAACATGACAAACGGTTTAGATTATTTTTGTGATATATACATTCTAAATATATTCTAAAGACCAGAAATTGGTACCTTTCGTGCCGATAACCGTAACATCCATGGTGAGATGAGTGAGAAAGGAGCAATGGAATGTAGCAACCTTGCCATCGTCCCATATAAGGGAAGAGCTGCACGCAAGAATGACTCCTGATGTGTTGAAGACTGGGTTGCGGATCGCGACAGCCCGGTTTGGGAGCTGGTAGTCTGCGGCCCAGAGGATGGAGCGGATGCAGTACCAGCCTGCATCACCCAGGGCGCCCAAGGCGTCAAGGTCCGGTTTTACTCGTATGTCATTTTGGAGGAAGTCAGGGCTCCCACCGAAACTGAATACACTGTGTATCTGTAAGAAAAATATATGGGCCTTCTAATTAGTTCGGGGTAAATTGGCAATTGTATATAAAGAACAGAGAGTCCGGTATCCAAGGTTGCAAAAAGCGCTAGGTGGGTCTAGCACGGTAGAAGTACCATGTGAGCCTAAGCGCATAGGAGCCACCCTTAGCAGCTTTACCTTTTTGAAGTAAATATATCTATGCAAAAGGAATTGTAAATAAAATAATGAGCAATTTAAAAATATACAAAATAGAAAAAGTATAATAAGTATTATTAAAATTATAGTGATATACAAGTAACATTGCAAGAAACGATGTAATATGTATAGCATTTCTTGGATAATATTAATGTTGTGAAGACGATCACAAAGACAAATAACAAACGATATAGAGAAAAAATACACTAATCACAGGCAAATAAAAAATACGAGTACTAACCAATAGACGAAGGCAAAACTTTATTAATATCCAAAAGTGGATGAGTACAAACGGTGGACGAAATACACAAATCCCTCAAACCCTAGCTCTCTCAAAATAACAAAAGGGTTCTCACAAATATCACAAAAGCTATCTCAAAGACTATCGGATCCAAAGTTGCTATATATATATATATATATATATATATATATATATATATATATAATTTCCTAACTTAGGAAATATCCGGCCCAAACTAATTTCCTAACTTAGGAAATATCCAGCCCAAAAACACGGCAGTCGCCTGAAGAAGGAATTCTCATGCGTCTGCCCAAGAGTCTTCAAAACAATATAGTGTTTCTAGACGTCTGAAGGGTCTTCAAACGTTTGGTCTTCAGGCTTCAGAACAACAGAACACTCGCTGACGTCTGACCTCTTTCGAATCAGACGTCTGCCCAAAGTATACTGTGTATACAGAGTGCTGCCAAACATATGAAATTATGACTCGCAAATGTCTGGCCCCTTACTTTGCAGATAATTTCGAATCTTCGTGACTTCGTGATAACACCGGATCAATAAAAAATCAATAGGGATCGAATGGGAGGCATACACAACAAATCTCCACCTTACCTCGCACTCCCAACAACACTCCTTCACAAAATTAATAATACCTCCACCTTCACCACAAAACCTCTAAAGGGCTCAATGAGTGTGATGCACTCCAATTAAATTCAAGAAATACTCAAACTTAACAATCGAAAGAGATTTCGTCAACATGTCTACCGGATTATCGGCTGTGCCAACCTTCTTCACACCCATTTCTTCTTTTTCAACGACTTTCTGAACAAACTAGTATCGTACATCAATATACTGTCCTATCATGATGCATCTGATCTTTCGTCAAGTAAACCGTGTTTTGGCTATCACAGTAGACTATTATGGTATCCTTCTAAATACCAAGTTCCGAAAATAGTCTTCAATCAGATCGCTTCCTTAACGGTCCCAACAACAGCTATATACCCCGCCTCCGTCGCAGACAACGCTATTGTAAGCTGTAACGAATCACGCCAACTGATGGCACATCCTCCTAAAGAGAATACATAGTCGGTGATCGATCTTCGCCTGTAGAAATCACCTGCATAATCGGAATCGCTGAATCCAATCAGAGTGTTGTTCCTCCCAAATACCAATCCTACATCATACGTATCTGCAGGTATCGTAAAATCTATTTCACAACTTGCTTTGGCCTTTACCAGGAGATACCATATAGCAACTAACAACACTAACTGCATGTGAAATGTTGGGTCGGGTACAAACCATGGCATACATAATGCTACCCACCACACTCGAATACAGAACATTCGACATATATTTAATCTCATCCTCTGTTTGAAATGATGAACGAGCTAAAAGTTTGAAATGAGCTACCAACGAAGTACTTACAGATTTTGCGTTTGCCATACCGAAACGCTCCAAAACTTTCTCAACGTATCGCTGTTGAGACAAGTAAAACTTTTCGATCTCGCCTTATCCCAATACCAAGTATTTTCTTGGCCGCTCCCAAATCCTTGGTCCCGAACTTGCCTTTCAACTGTTCCTTCAAATTCTGAACATCAACCATATATTTTACTGCTATCAACATATCATCAAGATAATGCAAGTATATGAAAAAACCATCACAAACTTCTTACAATACACACAACTGCCGCCCTTCTCGTAAACCCAATATTTACCGTGAAGGTATCAAACTTTTTAAACCAACGTCTAGCTGAATGCTTCAAATCATAGAGAGATTTCTCTAGCAAACAAACGTGGTCTTCCTTTCCTTCAAATTCAAAACCTTTGGGTTGTTGCATGTTAGATTTTCTCTACCAAATCACCATGCAAGAATATCGTCTTCACATCGAGCTGCTCGAACTCCAAATCTTGCATAGCTACCAAACCGAGCAAGACATGTATAGAGGTGTGTTTAACAACCGGAGAAAACACCTTATTGAAGTCAACTTCCCGAACATGTGAATAGCCTTTAGCTATCAACCGTGCCTTATATCTCGTATCAACCGCCCCTTGGTCACCTTTCTTCTTGAAAACCCACTTGCAGCCAACTATTTTCTTTCCTCCTTCGGGCTTCACGAGCTTCCAAGTCTGGTTCTTGTAAAGAGACTCAATTTCTTCATTCATAACGACTAGATAACGAGCTAACTCATCGGATGAGATGGTTTCTTGATAGCTAGTCGGCTCACCGATATCAATTGTCTCTGCAACAAACAGCGCATACGCCACTAGATCATCGTAGCTAAATCTTTGTGGCGGTCTAATGCCTCTTCTTTATCGGTCACGAGCGAACAAATACTTCTCATCATGGGACTGCTCATCATGAGTTTCTTTAGACGATGGTAAAGGAGAGAACTCCTGCGAACCCGAGCTTTCACCAACCTCAATATCAACGATCGGCTTATCCTTTTTCAAATCGTCTTCCACTAGAGATACAACAATCTTCGGCTTCAACATAGCAGTTTCATCAAAAGTCATATCTCCGCTAATCATAAATTTAGGTGACTTAGAATCCGAACAACACAACCTATAACTCGTAACGCCGGTAGCATAACCAAGAAATATGCATTTTTCGCTCGAGGATCCAACTTGCCTTCGTGGCAATGTGCATATGCAGGGCAACCAAACACTCGAAATGTAGAATAATCGGCATGCTTCCCAAACCATACATGCTCCGGTATTTTACTGCCTAGCGATATATGAGGTAACCAATTCACAATGAAACATACCGTGATCACCGTCTCTGCCCAAAATTCCTTACCAAGCCCTACATTAGACAACATGCACCGAGATTTCTCCATAAGAGTGATTCATACGCTCCGCGACTCCATTCTGCTGTTGTGTGTAGATAACGGTATGATACCGAACAATCCCTTCATTTTTGCAGAAATCATTGAAACCTCCACCGCAAAACTTTAACTCGTTGTCTGTCCTCAGTCACTTAATTTGCTTCCCTGTCTGCTTCTCAAACAACGCCTTCCATTACTTGAACGTAATAAACACATCACTTTTGTGCTTCAAGAAGTAGACCTAAACTTTCTTCGAAAAATTATCGATGAAAATAAGCAGATACTTGGCACCGCTTCCTTTAGAAGCAACTGGAGAGGGTCCCCAAAGATCCGAATGGGTATAATCAAGAGTACATTTTGTGTTGTGCACCGTCGAACCGAAGCTAACACGTTTCTGCTTCCCAAAAACGCAATGTTCACAAAACTCCAATTTCGTTGTACTCTTCCCATCAAGTAGGCCCTGCTTTGGCAACTCGGTCATACCTCTTTCACTCATATGCCCGAACCTCATGTGCCATAATCTGGTTGTTTCCGAATCTGTCATAGATTTGGATGATGAAATAGACATCGAACCGGATGTCGTCGAACTCTGCAAAAAATATAAGGACCCCTTCTTCAAGCCCCTCATCACAATTAGTGCATTTTTGGTTACCTTTAAAACTCCACCTTCAGCGAAAAACTTATAACCCTTATCGTCGAGTGCATCCAAAGAGATAAGATTCTTCTTCAAGTCAGGTACTTGTCTAACTTCCGCCAGTATCCTCACAACACCATCAAATATCTTGATTTGGATCGTCCCCTTACCAATAGCTCGACACGAACTATTGTTATCCATCAAAACCACTCCACCATCAATGAACTCATAAGGGGTCAACAAGTCCTTATTAAGACACATGTGATAGAAACATTCTGAATCCATGATCCATTCATTCTTGGATCGATGTATGTTGTCAACAAGCACAAGAAGATCTCTTTCTCCTTCCGCTATACTAGCTTCGGCTGAAAACTCCTTCGATTTGTCTTCCATCTTCAGCTTGTTCTGCAATTTGAAACAATCGACTTTAAAGTGCCCGGGCTTCTTACAATGGTTGCAGGTCAAATTCTTTTTATTCTTGGACTTTGACCTTGATTTCTTCTTATCACCTTCTGGATTTCTCTTCTCTGCTCGCTCTCGAACAAATAAGCCGAACTATGAACCATCAGCTTCGCTAGAAGTCAACTCCTTGCCGATCTTCTTTTTGTTCATTAAATTCTCTTTGATATCCTTGATCGAGATTATATCTCTTCCATAGACCATAGTGTAACGAAAGTGCTTATATGAGAGTGACAACGAATATACCAAGAGAAGAACCTGATCTTCATCATCAATCTTAATATCAATTTTACCCAGATCTGTAGTGATTGAATTAAACTCACGGACATGAGATTTGATTGGAGAGCCTTCTGACATACAAAGTGTGTAGAGACGCTGCTTCAACAAGAGTCGGTTCGTGAAAGATTTCCTTAAATATAACTCCTCTAATTTTTGCTACAAACTAGCCGCTGTCTTTTCTACTAAAACTTCTTGCAGAACTTCATTTGTCACACACAACTGGATAGCCATGAGGGCCTTTTCATCCAACTTCTCCCAAGCTTCCTTCGTTATAGTGGAAGGCTTTGCATCCTTCCCAAGAATCACCTTTCTCAAATTATGTTTAGTCAATACGGCAATCATACGAACTTGCCAAAAACTGAAACTCATATTTCCATCAAACTTCTCGATATCGAACTTCATGATTGTCATATACATGATGCCGAATCAATCTAAAACACGATTGTTTCACTCAAGATGTTTCAAAAGCCTAAAACTTTAAAATCACAATCTAAAAAGATGGGAAGAGGACACAGACATCGTTACCAATATTGAAGACCTAATAATTCAAACAAAAGATCCCCAAACAACAATAGCTCTGATACCAGTTTATTGTGGCAAGAGGAACGCGAAGACAAATAACAAACGATATAGAAAAGAAATAAACCAATCACAGGCAAATAAAAAATATGAGTACTAATCACTAGGCGAAGGCGAAACTTTATTAATATCCAAAAGTAGAGTACAAACGGTGGACGAAATACACAAATCTCTCAAACCCTATAGCTCTCTCAAAATAACAAAAAAGGGTTCTCATAAATATCACAAAAGCTATCTCAAAGACTAAGATTTAGGGTTGCTACATACTTCAATAATCAATATATATATATATATATATATATAGAATACAAGATTTACCCAAATAACTAATTTCCTAACTTAGGAAATATCCGACCTAAGAACACGGCAGACGTCTGAAGAAGGAATTCTCAAACGTCTGCCCAAGAGTATCCGAAACAACATAGTATTCCTAGACGTCTGAAGAAGGATCTTCAGACGTCTGGTCTTCAAATATCAGAACAACAGAACACTCGCAGACGTCTGACCTCTTTAGAGGCAGACGTCAACCCAAAGTATACCGTGTATACAAAATGCTGCTACCAGACGTCTGAAGTTATGACTCGGAAACGTCTGGCCCCTTACCTTGCAAATAACTTCGAATCTTCGTGATAACGCCGAATCAATGGAAAATCAATAGAGATTGAATGAGAGGCATACACAACAATTAACAACCATTAAATTATCAAACAAAAATATATGAAATACGTAAAAGTTGTTTAAATCCTGCCTAAACCAGCCAATATGCTTAAAACTTGGGCCAGGTGCTCTAACCACTTAATTTCAGTGCCTAGCCCCAAAAACGAAGTGGTTTAAGGCCGGTTTCACCCAAGCGACAATAGCCACCTATACCGCCTTTTAAAACAATGATGGTTGGACATGCATCGTATTGTATAACTCCAAGTTTAAAGAATGTGAAATTACCAAACCATATTAATTTGGTAATTACGAAAGTATGACGGGTGCATCACAGATCTTCTTGAGCTAAATTGTATGGGAGCCGCCTTGTTCTTAACATCTCTATAGAGTATAATCCTTATAACTAAAGCATGCATATCCTCTCTGTTTCTTTTTCTCTTCTCCGGTTTTTACAAACTCCAAACCATCTTCCCTCATCAGACAGCATATCAAATGGCTTCTTATCCTAATGAATCCCATTCGCATATTTCTTCAATTTTGAGTGGGATTTATAGCAAGGTTTGAATAGCTCTCCAGCCCGTGCATTCATATTTTTTTAGGTCTTAAAAGAGCCAAACACTAATTTGGACTCTAACCCATACATCTCTTGCAAACATTTAAAAAAAACTCCATACCAAGCATGGATTAAAGAAATAAAAGAGGCTGTGGCAATGAAAAGATAATTCATAATGAAAAAGAGTAATAATAGCCAGAAAATTGAAATGAAAAGAGTGCATGATTATACACCCAAAGAGTGGTAGAGTTGGTAGAAGAGAGTGCCAAGATCTCAAGTGTGAAGCATGCACCCAGTACAAAAGAAAGAGGTTGGAGCTAAAGGGATATAGTTAACCTACGTCACAATAAAGAGTACATACCTGAACTGACTTGTTGCCCCTTCAGTTTTGGATCATCATAGAATTGCACTCTTAGTTCTTCTCATCTTATACTTGACAAATTGGAGGAAAGAAAGTGCTATAATAGCCGACAGAGCAGTATTTTCTAACTTATACCTTCATGTACTAAATCTTCACACCAAATTGAGTTTTCATAAGCAGTTTGACTCGTTAATTTATTGCAGTGTAAGTTCATTTCAATCATATGTAATTAAGGATCTAGACATGACAAAACATCTGGGATTGGTTATGGTCTTGTTGAACAACTTCTTATTCTAGCATAACATGGTTTGCAGTTGAATTTTACCCCAGTAACTTGATCCAGAAAAAAATCACCTGATACTAAGAATATGTATTATTTTTTTAAAAATATCACCGAGTTAATTTTTAGCGCCATAGAGTTGACTATCTAAGGGAATTTCTAGCTAGTACTTATTTGTAGGTAGCATTCAGGTTCAAAAAGCGTAATCTTAGGATGGATAATAATTACAAAAATGATATCATAGTCACCTTCATCCTAAGTTATCATCTTAAATGGGTCCTTTGTTAATATGAATACTATTTGGAATTGAAAATGTGATCTTTTGTGTGTGTGAGAGAAATAAAAACTTGTTTCATCCCTCCAAAAATGAAAACTCGTCAAATTCTACATCAGATTTAAGATAAATCCTCAAAGAACTCTTCTTTCTCCAAAGATTTTTACATGCTAATAAACATCAAATTTATCAAGCCCCCGTTTTCCCATTTATCAACAAACTTAGATGACAAAATTTGCGCAAACACTCAAAAAACACTCGACTCTCTAAGATTTCTTCAATCCTAAATTATTAACTTCTCTCTAATTTTGAATTAATAAAATCTAGCCCATGTTATCTTGTTTCAATGCATTTACAATTGGAATTAACATCTTTAGTGAGTCAAGGGGTTGTACGAATGATAAAGCAAGTTATGGAAAGTTTACTCGAATACTCTGAAAGTTCAAGGTTGTTTAGTGAGATTTATCCAACGTTTTCTTTATAACTATCAAGCCAATTCCGTCTTATTGATGAAATACTTTGATGATAGTGATTTTTTGAACCACAGAGCATGATGTGAGTATAAATAAAACTCTACCCCTTTGTTGTAAAAAGTTCCCGCCAAAGCAGAAAAAGACCACAAGGGGATTTGCCATTGCATGAAGTGATGGTATAAAGCACTTTTTATTACTTTAAAGGATTGATATCTTGTGTTTGGCTTTCTTTATGTGATCAAAGCCCTGTTTAAACCGGTTTGTGGTCAAAATAGGATAAAACGGTTATTCTATTAAATATTTCAATTTATTATAACAAATGACAGATTAAGTGTATCTTATATTTCTTTCTAATATATAATATTACCTTTCTAGACCTTATATTTATGGCATATTTAATAATTTTGTCTTAAAAGGATTCAATACATTTCTAATCCAGCATCTAAATTTTACAGAAATAATAAAAGAAAGATATCAGTGTTAGTTTTATATATTTTTTTCTAAATGTTTATATTTGCCTAAATTTTCAATTATCATTATTTATATATTTAAAAAGGCCTTGGTGCTTGGTGTCGTTGGCTAATACCTAAGCCCCGTCCCTTCGCTACGCTATACTTTCAACTTTCCACAACATTGCTCTTATCCTATCATGAGATTGTCCCAATAACTTCTTACTCATTTCTTTGATGCATAAAGGCTCTGACTGTTAAATTTGATTTAAAATTGAATTTTAAAGCCACAATGTTTCATGTGCAGTGCACGTGATAGCATAGCAACCATGTACGTGGAAATTCTCTAGATTAGCTAGATATTAAATCTAAATCTTAGATTTAAATATATTGTTATCTCTTAGGCTCTCTCTCTTCCCATATCAATTAATTAATTCCAAAGTGATTTGGTATCCAAAAATCAACTAAGCCTTATTAAAAGGCTGCGGGATTTAAAGGCTGCGGAAATAATAAAATAAAAAGTCTGCGGCTTTTAAAAATAGACAGAGAGATTGAGAGATTTGTATAGAGAGATTGCTTTGTATTTGGGTGAGATCGAGAGGGCAGCAATTATCTCCTGTAATTCTTCGTTGAATAGTACAAGCAATTCGTCATCGGTTTGCAGGATTAGATGCAAGTGCGCACCGAACCTGAGTAATATCTTGTGTCACGTACTTAGTGTGTTTTCCTTTATTACTTATTTCTTTTGCATAGTTGTTGTGTTTGATCTTTTTCATTGATTCCGATACACGCGTATCGATCTTTCGCTGTGTACTTTGGTGGTATTTTCACAACAAGTGGTATCAGAGCTTTTGTTACGAAGATTCGGATTATTGGGAAGACAGTTTCTCTATATTATATGATCGATAAGTTTGACGGAAGGAACAATTTCAATTTATAAGGATTGAAGATGACAGCGCGTCTAAAACAACAAGTTCATAAGATAGTCTTCGAAAAAGAGAAAATTCATTCGACGACTACAGATATTCAGAAAGGATACATGGAGGATAAGGTTTTCAATTTGATGCAGCTGAGCTTGGCTAACGAGATTCTATACGAGGTCATGCAAGAGATAACGACAGGAGGTTTATAGAGCAGGCTAGAATCCTTTTACATGAAGAAATCTTTAACAAATCGTCTCTATCTCAAACAGCGTCTACACATTGAAGATAAAGAAAGGTACATCAGCCAAAGACCACCTGGACGAAATCAATCAAATCATTATGGACTTGCTCAACGTAGAGATGAATATTAAAGACGGGGATCAAGCTATGATCCTGCTTTGCTCTTTGACTTTTTAATATAACCAGT
Source organism: Agapanthus africanus (assembly GCA_030015575.1). Lineage (NCBI taxonomy): Eukaryota > Viridiplantae > Streptophyta > Magnoliopsida > Asparagales > Amaryllidaceae > Agapanthus > Agapanthus africanus. The sequence continues at coordinate 937,057,583 of JASDDO010000019.1, read as the reverse complement.
TCATGAAATCGATGGTATATGGCAGAGATAAAATTTCTTTAGAAGATGTTAAAGCAGGACTACACAGCGAGGTATTGAGGGAGAAGGTATCAGATGATAAGGATGGTCAGGGCAATACGTTGGTTTCTAAAGACCGTTTTGAGAAGCGGTAGCATGATGGTTCCAAGAATAGAGCGAGGTCTAAATCGATGAATCGCACTAATGACAAGTGCAATTATTGCAAGGTGAAAGACCATTGGAAGAGAGACTATCAAAAGTTCAAGAAGGATATTGAGGAGTCTTCTAGTACAGCAATTTTCATAGATGATTCAGATGATGGTAGCGATTGTTTCGTATTATCAGATTGTGCAATAATCGACGTACATGATCTATGAATGCTAGATTCGGAGAGCTCTTTCCACATGACTCCGTATCGGAGTTAGTTTGCGACGTTTCGTTCTCTTGATGTAGAATAATGCGGCACGCAAGATCGAAAGGATTGGTTCTGTTTGGATACGCATGTTTGATGGGGTCGTGCGGATTTTGACGGATGTCAGATATGCGCCAGATTTGAAGAAAATTTTAATTTGTGTAGGAGATTTAGTTAGGATTGGCTGCAAGTGCGTAGTCGATGAGCATTCCATGAAAATTCCCAAGGGGTCTCTTATTGTCATGAAAAAAAAGATGAGGAACTTGTACTTTCTAGAAAGGCGGTCAGTTATAAATGATATTGCTGCGGTATCTACTTGTTCAGGTGATTCGGATTCGGTTAGATTGTGGCACTTGCAGTTGGGCCATATTGGGGAGTCAGGTTTGGAGATTCTTCATAAGAGGTAGCTACTTGAAGATAGAGATTTTAATAGTCTTGATTTCTGTGATAAGTGTGCCCTAGGAAAGCAAACAAAGGTGAAGTTCGGGATATCGGTACATGATACAAATAGTATTCTTGATTATGTCCACACCGATATTTAGAGTCCGGCACCGGCTATTTCGCGAGGTGGAGCCAGATACTTCATTTCCTTCATCGATGACTTTTCGGGAAAAATCTAGGTGTATGTTCTCAAGTCTAAGGCCGAGATTTTTGAAAAGTTTAAAACATGGAAAGCAGGGTGGATAAGCAGACCGGTAGGCATGTAAAGGTTCTTCGGTCCGACAACGACGGAGAGTTTACTTCGTATACGTTTGTAGAGTTCTGTAAGTCAGAGGAGATTATACGCCATTACACCACTCCGAAAGACCCTCAGTCAAATGGCGTTGCAGAGCGGATGAATCAAATACTACTGGAGAAGACCAGATGTTTGCGGCTTACAACTAGGCTTCCTAAAGAGTTTTGGGCTAAAGTCCTATCTACCGCCGTGTACCCCATCAACAGATCACCATCGACGACAATAGATAAGAAAATTCTGAAAAAGTGTGGACCAGGAAGGCTAGAGATTACGGACGGGTTCGTATATTTAGGTGTCTAGCTTATGTTCAACAGAGGATCGATAAGTTAGAACCGAGAGCTAGAAAGTGTCCTACTCGGCTACGGAAGTATAGCTAAAGGGTGTAGGCTATGGTGTTTTAAGACCCAGAAGATAGTAATCAGCCGACATGTTACATTCGATAAGTCTGTGATGATTCGTAGAAAACAGACTCAGTCAGATTGTGAAGAGAGAACGGTTGCGCCACCCAGCAAGGTGGAGATCGAGGTTCCGGTTCAGGATAGTAGGAGAGATAAAGTGATTGATACTCAGATTCAGGCGGAGGGTCCGAATTAGCCAGATGGTCCAGTACAAACGGAAGGGGAAACCTATGCGAGTTAGACGTCCGCCGGTCAAACTTGATTTTGAGGACATGACCGCAGTTGGTTTTGATGATGTGACATCATATGTGTTGACTATTGAGCATGAGAAACCGTCCCGTTACAGAGAGGCTGTGCAGTCTACCGGTTTTTCTAGTTGGAGAATTGCAATGGAGGATGAGATGGAGTCTCTTCATCAGAACGATACGTGAGATTTAGTTGCTCTACCAGAGGGCAAGCACGCGATCGGCTGCAAGTGGGTCTTTAAAGTTAAGGAGGGTTCGTCAGAGACGGATGACATTAGATATAAGACGAGATTGATAGCTAAGGGTTTTGCACATAGGAAGGGTGGAGACTACAACGAGATCTTTTCTCCGGTGTTTCGATATACTTCAATTCGTGTTTTGTTAGCCATTGTTGCAGTTTATGATATGGAACTAGAGCAGCTTGATGTCAAGACTGTTTCTTGCACGGTGATCTAGAGGAGGATATTTATATGCATCAGCCAGAAGGGTTCGTAGTCGATGGCAAGGGTGGCTATGTTTGCAAATTGAAAAGGTCATTTTATGGTTTGAAACAGTTTTCGAGACAGTGGTACAAACGATTTGATCAGTTTATGTTGGCGATTAGATACACAAGGAATATTAAGGACCAATGCGTTTATGTGAGGCTACTAAACGATGGGTCCCGGATTTATCTTTTATTGTATGTGGACGATATGTTGGTGGCATCACGCAACATGTCAGAGGTCAACAGTTTGAAACACCAGTTGAGTCGGGAGTTCGAGATGAAAGATTTGGGGGCTGCGAAGAAAATGCTTGGTATGGAGATTGTTAGGGAAAGGAAGCGTAGGGAGTTGCGTCTGCGACATAAACAGAATATCGAGAAAGTTCTCGCTCGATGTAGGATGGAGAAGGCAAAGACCGTGTCTACTCCTTTAGGGGCGCACTTCATACTTTCGGCGAAGTTATCACCGGGATCGGATACGGACAGAGAGTACATGTCTAGAGTGTCATATGCGAGTGCAGTAAGCAGTTTGATGTATGTAATGATTTGCACGCGTCCAGATGTTGCATATACAGTAGGGATGGTCAACCAATACATGGCTAATCCGGGCAAGGATCATTGACAGGCTGTAAAGTGGATTCTGAGGTAGTTGAGGGGTACTACGTGGTTTGGCTCGTTATTCAGCAGAGGCAGTACCGATGGTTGTATTGTGACAGGGTATTGTAACTCGGATTTTGCTAGTGATACGGACAGACGAAGATCTACAACGGGTTACGTATTCACGTTAGGCACTAGCGCAGTGTCATAGATATCGACATTACAGTCCATTGTTGCGTTATCGACGATAGAGGCGAAGTTGATAGCTGCTACAGAGGCTATCAAGAAGGTCATATATTTGCGTGGATTGATGTTGGTATGGATGTTCCGCATAATTTCACGAATGTGTTTTACAACAGTCAGAACGTGATTCACTTGGCGGAGCATCACGCTTATAGTTCGAAAACTAAGCATACCGAGACGAAAGATTTCTTTTTAGAGAACGAGAAGAAAGTTATTTCACTTACGAAGATTGAAACCCATGAAATCTGGCGAAAGCATTTATGAATGTGGTCTCAGTTTCTAAGTTCAAGTTTTGCTTGGACTTGATTTGTCTAGTTGCTTGATAAAGACTAAAGACAACGAACTGCAGAATTCCAAGTTTTTTCATGAAAGTGTAGAGATTTTGCGGATTTTGAATCAAGATGAAGTTTAAAGCCATAAGTTAATCTACTAATTAATTCTATAATGGTTTGGTATCCAAAAATCAACAGAGCCTTATTAAAGGCTGCGGGATTTAAAGGTTGCCTAAATGATAAAATAAAAAGTCTGCGGATTTTAGAAATAGACACAGAGATTGAGATATTTGTACAGGGTGGGATGGCTTTGTCTTCGGGCGAGATCGAGAAAGCGGCAATTATCTCTCGTAATTCTTCATTGAATAGTAGAAGCAATTCATCATCGGTTTGCAGGATCAGGTGCAAGTGCGCACCGAACCTGGATAATATCTTGTATCCTTTGCTTGGTGTGTTTTCCTTTATTATTTATTGCTTTTGCGTAGTTGTGTTTAATCTTTTTCATTAGTTCCGATTCACGCGTATCGATCATCCGCTGCGTACTTTGATGCTATTTTCACAACACTGACATCCAACATAACATAAAGTATTCACATAATTTAAAAAACGGGATTACAAGGTTTAATAAATTAAGGGTGTCTATGTAATAGAAAAGTTATATTAACATAAATCTATATATAGCATTCATTGATTTAGAAATGAGAAAGACAATGTCATAGTTTCAACCAATAGGTAGAATCATTGAAAGCTTTTACGATGTGTTATCCTAATATATATGTTACTTATCTTTTGTCTTAGACACAAAAATAAATCAATATTATCATTATAATATCCGGCTCGAAATAGTGGCATTTCTTTAAATAAACCATAAACCTCATTGTCTTGTAATTTTGTGGTTTGCATTGTCGATTGTTGTCATTGTTGTAAGCGGAGGGCTCTAGTGTTGTTGATAATACACCAAACCAACGAAGCCCGAGTTGAGGAAGACTTTTTACTTAAGACAATATTTGTTCCTTCTACCGCTAAGATCTTCCAACAATTTATCTCTCAAAATAAAATAGAGACAAAAATCTTGTATAAGAGTTTCAAAAATTTCAGTGCAGAGTCAACTTGAATCACTTTAAGGAGGAGGATTTTAATATGATTGGTGGAGTGGTTTGGCTACTCTTTTATAGAGTTCAGAAAACCTTTCACTGAAACCCTTAACCACCACAACCTATAGGGCACTTCCTTTCACTATTGGACACCACCTTTCACAAGAAAGATAAATTTATTCAATGCATTTCTTGTATCCATATTCATTGAACCCGCAGATAACCGGATTATATTTCAATGCATTTTTGTATCAATATTCATCGAAGCTGCAAATTTGACGATCATAATTATGATTCAATGCATTTTTCTTGAATTAAATTCATTAGATCGATACATAGATGTCACCATTGAATGTTCATTGTATGATGTCTAAATGTATAACATTTAAAAATTAAAAAATGCATTATTAAACTTTGAGAATATAATACTTTAAAAAAATATTTCCACTATGATTGTTTTACTTCAAGCCATGGTCAAAGTTTCATGTCGTCGTGGAGGCCATATATTTTCAAAATTGAATTCTTAGTCTCCCGGATCTAGGGTCCAATGCTTGCTTATAGAATTTGTAGTGCTTTTAGTGGGGTCATGAATTGTAGTTACAGCTTCTGGTGCAATTTTTCTTTATTTTATATCGAGTTTATAATCAACCTGTTATCTTTTCAAGCTTATTAATCAATAATTTTCTTGTCATCATATTCTTTTAATTGGCATGCAGTAACAAGTAATGTGAACTTAGTGCCCAAAAGTAATCCAGTTGGCAAAAACAAATCTCGATGACTAACTTTGACAGTCTTTTATTATACAACAATAATTAAGGTTGGTCTAAGCCAGATCTTTCATTAAAAAAAAGTGTTGCTACTTATTTTTGTAAATCTTTCCTTAAAAGAACATAGGTTGTTGTCTTATATATTTATTATGTAGAATTCCCATTGCATAAAATCAATTTGGCTAAAGCGTATATGGAAAAATAATTTTACAGTCACCACAATTATTTCCAATTGAGGTGTTAAATAAAACATGTTTAAGAAGAGTAAGTTATTAAATCATGCATGAATGTTGCTATAATCCTTAATTTGTGAAATATGGGATTATCTTTTACCAAAATTTTTGAATGACTAGTGGATTATCACCGAGTCTTGGGACTTGCATTTATCTGTCACCAAAATTTCTATTTTTGCTACATTGTCAAAATTGCTCATAATAACTTCTATTTTTGCTAATTTAAACTAAGAAAGCAATTGTTTCAAGGGATCACGTATGAAGCAGTAAGCGTATTCAAATACAAATGTAGACATCATCGGAATTGAAAATTTTGCCCCAATTGAAGTGTTGGGATAAAAAATTACACCCCGGTTGATCAAGTCAAAATCAGTCAACCCCTAACCAAACAGGTCCAAACCTAAGTCAAGACCAAGCATGGAAGGAGCCGGCTTCATGCCAAGAATGAAGCAATAAATTAGTTCAATACAATTTTTTAGAAATAAATGTATGAAAAATGGATAGAAAGCCAAAATTTTATAAACCCCATGGCTTATGTGCAAGAAAAATAAGCACATAAGACATGGGGTGGCACAAGTGCCATTTGGCAATGCCAAGGGGCTATATGTAAAGTGTGTAACCTATAAAAGGAAGCATAATGAAAAAATCAAGAACTTTTATTCTCTCAAAAAAAAATTGGGTCTGTGCATCCATCTCTTTTCTTTCAAGTTCTCCATTTTCTTTTCATTTCCAATTAAATCAAGGTTTAACTTTTCTTTTTCCAAAAAAAATATTTTTTCACCGTAAAACCCTTAAAGGGGAGTTCAGATCTCCCATCAAATCCCTAAAAGGAAGATTTTTAATCTCACCTTCTTTTTCTCCAAAATCCAGCAAAAGAAGGGGCGCAGCAAAAGGAAGGGAGGAGGAAGAAGACTCACCTCCAAAAATACCACTTTGGAAGGATCCAATGCTAGAGGGAAAAGAATAAGGCACTTTTGATCATCCCGAAAATTTTCGAGGAGTTCAACTCTAAGATACAAAACCTCAAAGGAGTTTAACTCTTATATCCAGACCTTTTAGGAGTTTAACTCCAAATCTAAGCCTTTTCGTAGTTTAACTCTAAATCCATGTCCAATTTCTTCTATAAGAGTTTAACTCTAAATCCAAATCTTTTGGGAGTTTAACTCCAAATCTATACATGATTCATGTTTAGGAGTTCAACTCCAACGCCCCTCAGAAGTTCAACTCCCGGCCCAGAGACTAAGCCCCTTTCTCCACTGATGCGCGTCCTGCACGTGACCGGCGGACGCCAAGCGTCCATGTGCCACGCACGCGTCCTTAAAACCCTTCTCACCCTTTTTTTTCTCATGCTCCCCACTAAAAATACATCTCCCGTTAGAAAAAATTTCTAGCGGGGCACTGGCTGCTAGTCGCATTGAGCCCCAGCCCGTTATCCGAGTAGCGGGACCCTCTCCACGAGGCCCCCAATATATCCAAAACCCTTCAAAACACAACACATGCACACGGCACATTGAGTTCACATGACCGGTTTGACCCGTCAATCGAAGGTTCTCTCGCTCTAAAAGCGATAAGTAATTAACAGCAACTTAGTCCGTGGCCGCCGGAGATTCGGATCCCCACGATCAATAAATCCCGGCCTGTGTTAGACAGGGGAATCTTTATACGCCTGACAAGCGCGCATTCCCATTTCAATGGGATAACGAAAAACACCCTACAAGAAACAAACCCTCGCCCCTCATTTTAACGAAAAAGTATTCCCTATGCCAGCCCTATATGTCCCGGACAAGAGAGAAGAAATAGAAGCGGGGCCCACATGCTGCCCAAGATTTCCTGAAATTCTCCCCCTCGCATACCGCATGATTTCTCCATTTTAGCCACCGTTAACCTTTTTTATTCCCAAAATACCCCTCCTTAAAATATTATTTATGACCGATTACGGCAACAAATAGCAAAAAATTGAAAAATTGACGGAGCATTTTGGGAACAATCAACGGAGTGGGCAATAGTAGATACACAATTATTCTAATCCTTAAAAACGAACTTTGAGATAAAAATATCCAATTAAAAAAGGGGTAAATTGTAGGAAAACCCAAGCACTTTTTTCTGCCATCAAAAACCCCTGGACTTGAAATAGTAGCAAAAACCCATGGAAATTTTTCCTAGAGTATCTACATAGTAACCTGCCATATCTAACCAATTCATACAATCTATTTAACCCCAAGAACTTTTTTCTGCTATCAAAAACCCCCGGACTTGAAATAGTAGCAAAAAACCGATAAAAAATTTTCCTACAGTGTCTACACAGCAACCTGTCATATCTAACCAATTCATACAATCTATTTACATATCGCAGATAGTGGTTTAGATATCGCAACTGCTTATATATTGCTGTCTACTGCTTCGATATCGTAGAAAACTACATATAGCCCACGACTGCAAGATATCAGAGTTAAGGGGTTCTTGACAACTAAAAACTTTTCTAAGGTTTTTGACTAACAATTCAAGATGGCAGAAAAAAAAGCTTGGGTTTTTTATTTGACAATTTACCCTAAAAAAAGTTACCGTTTTAATCTGTCCGAATTGGGCCGGATCCGATAGCAGCTCCTTCATCTTAGCGGTTCTCGGATGATGCATCCACATCGTGCAATCCATGAACTGCACGTTATTGGATCCGCATGCCTCCAGGATCCGATCGAGCTCGGCGACGCAGAGCGCCGCCGGCTTCTCCATGAGCACGTGCTTCCCTTTCTCGGCGGCCGCCACCGCCCACCTCACGTGGAGGCTGGTCGGCAGCGGCAAGTAGACGGCTTCGACTGAGGGGTCGTCGAGGATCTCCTCGTAGCTACCGTGGGCAGTGACGGAGGCAGGGAGGGCGTTGGCTGCGATGAAGCGGCGGGCCTTGTCGAGGGAGCGGCTGGCGACGGCGGTGACGACGGCGTTGGGGGCGAGGGCGATGGCGCGCGAGACCTTGCGGGCGATGTCGGCGCAGCCCACGATGCCGAAGCGGATAGGGTTAGGGTTTTCTGCTGCCATTTTTTTTGCTTTGAAGGGGATTTTTGGTTTGAAGGTTCTAGGAGAGAGGGAGGGAGGGGCGTTAATTTGTGTGGGGATTGGGTTTTGAGATTTGGCCTTGAGGCTGTGAGTATTTACGATGATAGGGACTCTTGCTTGGGGGGAAAACCGTCGAGGGATAAGTGATGAGTGGCTTTCCCCGGGGACAGATGTTCGTACACTGACTGGTATTTCTGCTCATGCAATGCGCCTGTGTACTATTATTCGTATTTAAATTATGAAAAGCTAAAATGATAAAATCGTGAGTTTGGAGTTTGGAGTTATGAGCTGACATATCTTAGCGTTAGAGCTCCAAGAGAGATTTTTCTTTTTCTTTTTTGAATTATTTTATAAGAAAAATAATAGACTTTTTGTGCTATCCATGAGTTCTAGTTCTAGTTTTAATAGTAGAAATATGTAGAACCTTATGCAAACTTGGAGTAATGCTTTAGCTACCTACCGAGTTGAAATCCTACCACAATCTACCTGATGCCAAACAATTGAGCCAATAGTGTTTGTCTCTTGGGTAGATTGTGGTAGGATTTCAAGCCCGATAGTTTAAGTATTTTTTAAATAAAATTAATTTACCCACCAACCAACCGGATACATAGACTAACGAGTTGCTGGTCCTCTATAAGAGTGGAGACAAATGTGTAGGCACCAAAATTGTGCATATGTCCCCATTTAGTAGTGGACCATCATCCAGCAGCCTAAAACGGAACCTATCGGTAGGTTAAGAAATTTTGTATGCAGAATATTATTGTCAATTTGTAGTTAATATTTCGCGGTTTTATTTTGATCAATCACTTAGTTATTATAGCGAGCATGCCACGCGACAGGTGGCATTTTCTTGTTTTTTCTGCAAATGAAAATGCAACAGGAAATTTCTTCTTTTTCCCCCTTAAATTTGAGAAATGTTGTTCTCATCCGTCTCTCTCTCTCTCTCTCTCTCTCTCTCTCTCACACCTATCAGGCAGACACAAGGTAAGAGAAATGGACAATAATGAATCTTGAAATTAAAAAGGTTGTTGAGAAGTTGTACATAGCTCCTATCCGGAAGAGTGGCTGCTATTATGATTGTTGTTAGATCATCCTGACCATATATCCTACATGCAAACATCAATACACAATGCATTTGTTTTATACTAATCTTAACCGTTGACTTCAATTTTGGATGAATCTAAACCGTTGGATTTAATAGCATGAATGATATGCTTGTAATAGCAGCCGCTCTGGATCCGCTCCCAGCATCTTCTTTTTTCTCCATGCCATGTAAACCGCGGGCTTTGTTGCAGATGCGATGTATATGCATATTATATAAGTTGTTCCTTAGAAATAGTATAGCTTATATTTGTATGATTTACATTGTAACCCCAGCAAAAATAAATGAAATCTCATTTTCATTGGAAATAAAACCATTTGCCAACAGAATGCTGTTTCATTTCGATCTTAATTCTATGTTTACTAACAGCATCAAATATGTAATCAGTAATGATGCAATTTTTGTATATTGTTTGTTATATATAGCAAGGGGAGAAAATAAATGAAAATCAGTTAAGATATGCCAAATTCCGCCAAGTATACAAATAGAACCTAACCATACATGTCCTCCAATTATATCTTCTAAATCGTGCCGCCACTCACTCTCTTTCGAGTAGGGTTAACAAGAAAGTCAAATTAATCTCCTCAACCTAGAAAGAGAACTCCGGGATCTTCTTTTTCTTCTTAAGAACCCGAAGGCGAGCTAATCCGTCTTCGTGCAGCTCCTAGCCGCCTGATTCATCAATGAGCTTCCTCGCTATGACCACCTCCTGTAAGAGGCCCAAACTTTGTTACCCAGCAGCCATGGCGCATAGGAGGTTCGATAAAATGATGTGTCCCAGATGGCACAGAATCGGATGATGAACCTTTCCTCGAGTCAGGAGCTTCTGCATTTGAAGCCGAAAGCTATCTATTTATTACCTGCCGAGCTGTTCCAGTGAAATCGTGCTATACCCAAATTGATCTTCCTGGGAATTTTGGCTTCCTTCAGAAAAGCTCAAGGGTGGATGTAAATACATATAGCATCAATTTATCTCTATGCATTATTGACATTGTTTAACAATTAGGGAATTATGAATAGCATCTCTACTATTATAATGCCGAGTCTTTGTAATTAGGAGTGTAGCCGAGCCGAGTTTGAACGAGACGATCCTTGTCCAAGCTCGGTTTCGCTTAGTTTATCTAGCTCAAGCTCAGCTCGAGTTCATCTCGAGCTGGACAGGTCCGGCTCATATTCAGCTCATTAGCTTATCGAGCCTTAAACGAACCAAACTCAAGCTCGGATGCGTCTTCTATTAGGCGACCTCTGAAAGGAAAACGAAAAAGAGACGTTTGTGGGAAGCTGAGAATAAATCAATAGCCATTAGAGATGTTTCAGAAGAAAACACGAAAGTATTTTGTAAGAGACTAGGCTGGGGACAACAATCATAGAGCCTAAAACTCAAGGCTTTGAGATATGGAAAGATAAAAAAAAATAACATCTGGAGCATGGAATGGGTATAAGTGTTGGGTTTTATATTCATCTCAATTCCACTTTATATATTGTCCCTTGATTGAATTAAGTGTCCTGAGAGTTGTATATAATCTGCTCTATATTACATATTGCTATTTTTTTTCAAACTGCGTAACCGAGCCGAACTCAAGTTAATACCGAACGAGTCATGCTGAGCTTGAGTTCGGATCGTTTAATAAACGAGCCAAGCTTTCGGCTCATGTTCAGGTCATTAATTAATGAACCAAGATTAAACGAGCTGATACCAAGCTGAACCCTAATCGAACCCGAGCTGCCTCGTTCTATTACCACCCCATTTATAGCTCACTCAGTTTTATAAGAAGAAAAGAAGAAAAATAGTTGGCAATTATAAAGGCCATGAGAATGCCATACCATTCTCTTAATAACACAAACTACAAACAAGACAAATTTCCCTCCATGGCCATGAAGATTTAAACTTCAAATTCATCACAAAATGGAGCCAAACTTTTATTCTTGAGGTTTCTCCAAATCCAATAAAGATCATTTATACATCCCATAAAAAAATATTTTAAAGAATGAAATAGAAAATTTCTATTATTATTGTAACATTTTGGAAAAAAATTAATACTATTAAATTATATTTTTATTATAAAAATAATAAAATTGATAAGTTTACGAAAATATCGCTTATGAAATTGAGTATAGAAATCATATCCGAAAAATGTAATTATTTTGATAATTATGAATAAAGTGGGTGATATCAAGAAAATGATATTTTAATTATTTTAATATGACATTGTATTTGTCATTTAGCTAATAATAATTAAGTGATAGATTTATCATTTCATATCTTTTATGAAATTGATTTATGATATGAAGGTTTTACTTATTATTATATTTTATCATGGATGGCATATATCATTATATGTTAACCTTCACACAAAACACCTCATTTCACCCTTAATTATAAGCCAACACCTCCTCCTTATTATCTTTCCACCTTCTCCTTCATAACTTGCCATCTCTTCCTTGCATGAATGCACCATGTCTCATCCTCATGACACATCCTCCTTCCTCAGTGTCACCTCCCCCTTTCTCTACAACAAATTCTTACGCCTATTCTTATCTCCTAAATAAAACATTATATCTCAAACTGAGCTAAACACCTCATTCCCCAAATTTAAATACTTCATCTAATCAAAGAGAAGAAAAGGAAAGATGAGACTAAGTACTAAGGTCACTACCACCACCATCAAGCTAGAATAGATTGAGCTTGTGCATCTTGGAGGAAACCTTTCTAGTGGTCTTTCGGTAGGTATAATTTCAAACCCTGTAACTTAAGTTAGTGATGTTTTGTTTAGAAATCGGATATCATATCTTAGGCAAAGTTTAGCTCTGTGAAGATCTGTTATAGTTTAGATGATAAATAAATTGATCAAACAGTACCTTAATCTTATAATCTAAACCTAGAATTAACTATAGGAAAATGAACCTAGGTGCTCGGATTTTGGCCAGCGACCATCACCAAAATTCCGGCCTCACCGGTTTTGTAATAGAGTTAGGTATTGGGGTTTTCAGGGTAGCTCTTTGTGTATATTTTGGGTTGTTTGGTTTTGTTTGTTCATGTTATTATTTCAATTTATAAAATCTGGTAACAAATATCTATTTTTAGTGTTCTGAATAGGAAAAACAGTGTAAATTGTAGTGTTAAGCCAACTGTAAATGAATCTGGAACCAGTAGGTATAATCACTAGAAAATCCAGCAAGACCAAAAGTATACTGAGACTACTAGGAGACACCACTTCAAACATGAACCCCAAACTCCCTAGAAAATCCGGTGACCCACCCCAAAATTCCGGCGACGCCGGCCTCCTCATGTCTTTTGGTGTTAATTTTTCTTCTGTAGTTTTGAATTGGTATTTTACAAGTCTCTGTATTGTTTGTTTTATCTAAATATTTATACAGTAAAATCTGGGAACGTTTTAGAAATGGTTTTATCAAATTTCAGATATTTACGATACAGAGTTTTTGTATTTTGATGTTGCAGCTGAACCGTTGACGTTTATACGTTAATGACAGAATTATGTTGTCGTTTTTGGGTTAAGTATGCTGTAGGTTCTAACCTACGGGCGTTTAGCTTGTTGTTTTGGTTTCCGATATGATATTTACATCAATGCGATTTAAATACGAATATAGGTACGATTCGAGAATTCCGAGACGGAGTTAGCGATGCAGCAATGTGGATTCAGCGAGTTTTTAAGTTGATGAGCAGATTTACATCTACGGGGGAGTCGGGTGGATGGCGTATAGCACCCCCGCAACCTTATAAATATTATTATGATCTTTACTTAGTATAGTAGTTATTCAATGTATTGATATAATATCGCATCTTATATGTCCTTCATTTACATGGAGTTCATTTATGGTTTTAAGTGAGACATGTACGTGATGTTAGATCCGTACGACATGGACATGATTTGATGAGTTTGTACGAGAGATCATGCCATACTTAAGATGATACAGACATAGCGATATGATGAAATATAATACAAGGATTTATACGTATTGGAAATGATGAAATTTGTATGCCGAATAACAGCCAATTTATCTTTTGACTCGTAGAGTTAGGTTATATTCTGTTTTAGGATATAATACTTGTGTGAGCTATATTCTTTTAAAGACTATGATTCGTTTGTCTTTTAAATAAAATACTAGGTTGCGTGCCAGTTTCTAAAACGGATATCTATTTTAAATTTAGGGCAGCTTCCTTATTTCAAACTTAACGTTTCGATCATTTCTAAAAATAATGGTATAGCTCACAGCAAGTAATTACAATAGTTACGTTTAGATTACTTTACATGTTTGCATTATATTATCCATATTATACGTTTCTGCGTTACGCACACTCTGATAGAACACTGCACAAATACCAATGAGTAATATACTGCACAAGCATGTGAATATATATTACACTACATCTCATTGGTACTGCCATGTCACTGTAGAACCGTGTTGTTATATATGTATTAAAATAAATAGGTTGTTACACCGTATAACACTTGCACAAATACTAGCGATTGCCATATTGCACGAGCACAGACGCGCATGCTACACTACACATCATTAGCAATGCCATGACACGGTAGAATTGAAATCTATGTTTATGTGATATAACCACGCAGTCTTCTTTATTCCTGTTGTAAATTACGATTGTTAGTACTATAAATGTTGTATTTTGATTCTTTGGATTTTCTGGTATTTTACTTCTGATGATATATATCGGTGGTATGAACACTGTTATATATATATATCATCAATACAATCTATGCAAGTTTCTTATTCCTCACTTGATATTTTTGATATGATGAGTAAACTTCCACCATGAGTTTTGTGTTTTTTGATTTTGATATCCGAACCGAGTCGAGGGTCATATGGTTGCGGATTTGTATGCTATCCAGACTGAGTCGGGGGGATACAGTTGGATACATGGTGGACCCGGTCGGGGCCGAGGGACAAGATAGCCGCATTATAGGCGAGGAGCCTAACGAGGATACTCGATACCGGAGATAGATATGAGCACGGCATATATCCAGTGGATACTGACCGGGGTTCGATAAGCACGGCGGATATCCAGGAGATACCGACCGGGCCAGGGATATCGGACGGCGATCATCTGTTGAGATGGTGGCGACGTATCTGTATTTGCGTGTCGATGCTGGACACGAGAGGTTTTGGATTTTCGGATGTCGATACTGGACATCCAATTATATCGATATGATTTCTATCATGGGGTACACAGTTAGATTTCAGCTATTGTAGTCGATCAGGACTGATCCAGGGGACAGTGCATACATATATATTCTATCTGGGATTGCATGACAGATAGTATTGCATTATCATACACTTGTATATCATATTATATTAGTACAGATTACGGTAGTACTATACTTATGACCTAGATATCGTCATGCATTTCGATTCCTACCTTTAGATGTACTTTTATTCACTGAGTTGGCAACTCATCTCCGTTGTGCCACAGTTCTTGCAGGTTTTACCGCTTGGATTATCAGCGGCTTGAGCACATATCACTTTTGGTGATTGATTGGTAAGTGGGTTATTATTGTATCGTGCTCACTCTTGATTATTCAAATATTCTTGTATCTAGTGGAAACTCTATCAACTTAGAAATGATATATTGTGGCCTTAAAAGCGAGAGTTAGAAGTTTTGAGGCCGCACTCGTTAGAGACGACTTCTGATATAGTTTGTTTGGCCGTTCCGTCGTTTGGACGTGGAAGTTAGCTTCCGTTGGGATGCTATTTTATTGTTGTAGTTGTATCGGGTTTTTATGTAATATTTTCAACGGAGGTGTTGTCAGATTTCAACACGTCATAGATACTCACCTCCAATATTTTAAAGGGTTTAGATTCCGGGTTTCGGATTATTTGAACCGCGTCGACGTTTTTAGATGTCACGTGATTCAAGTGCCGGTCACGTGCCACATTTGGATCGTGACAATTATAATGCCAAATATGTGTAGTTCAATCATAATCTAAGTTTTATATAAGAATTAAAGATAAATACACACACGCTGCATTGCACGTGTACAGAATACCAGTGTTTTGCCACGTGCAAATATATTAGACATGAATTTTTTTGGAGGGGTGATCTATTAGATATGACATACCTATGAAAAAAAATCTAAATGAAAAAAGAAATATTTGAGTGTTGATTGCATGTATTTGATTTTTTTTTTAGTTTGTTGTCAGTAATAAATGCGGTGCGTGAAAGAGGAGGGGACGGGCTCCAGGCAAGAATTGCTCTTTTTTAGTATTTAAATGAAAATATAAAGAAGGTAATAATACCTATTTAAAAATATGAGATGACGGTTGTGTGGATTGAGTTTGTTAAAAGCCTTTTCTCTTTTTTTCTCTTACTTGATAGAAAAAATAGAAGTTTTTAGGCCTATTCCTATAAGTTCTAGTTATTAGTACTAGTATTTTTGCACGTCCTGTGAATGAATTTTTTAGAAACATGATCCCAAAAGACCCATGAATGTACCTGGATAAATGTCGTAATTGGGATACCAAGACATTTCATCTTGATCAATTATGTGAAGGGCATAACAATTCATGGTTATAATTTGCTTCAATGAGAAAAAACAATCTGGTGTACTTCTCTCTTCTTTTTTTCCTTTCCATTTATTTAATTGAAAGGTGTAAGATGGCTTGAGAGTTATGGACTTGCCTTCCTGGTGTAAATATGTCACGTCCCGCTTTCCAAAATACGGAAAACGAGGGATGACCAGGCCAGCCATGCTCCTACGGTCAAGGAATAATCCCGCCGTAGTCACACTTCGGCTTCTAGCATTACATGGTAATCAGTAAACAAAGCACAGCAGTAAAGAAATTACATCACTAAATTATTACATTAAAATCCATTATTCATAGCTTACAAATATACAAGAAGAGCTACTAACCAAGTTCAAGTTCAAGATCTCTTTATGGAAAGCAGAAAGGAAGAAAAGTACTCCAGACCAGATCTCCGTCAGCTCGAAAGGTAAATTTGACTCCTGCGCTGGTTCTTCCACGAGATCTAAGCATGCATACTCAGGTCGTCACGACGACGTAATAACAATGTTATTATAATGATGTGAAACAGGTAAATAAGGTAATAACAGTGAAAGAAAAATGCGGGTAATCACTATGTCACTAAATGATGCAAAGTATGATCTGTGTCCCTATCGGTCTCTAAGTCATGTTTGAAATCGTATAGTGGAAAGGAGGATCGTGTTTAACAGGAGTCTCGTACGTACCCGAGACAACAACCCACATGCCCGGGACATAACCCTGTCAGCCGGATCGCTAGATCCTACGTAATATATATATCACTGCTCGAATGATCATCCTCTAAAATACGGTCCCGCTAAATACGATACTCTTTCCACTTCGATTTCCCCTCTTTCCCAGGTTTACACTATTGATGATTATGATTCAGTCGTGTATAAGTATACCAATAGCACGGTTTTTTCACTGTATTAATCACTGTCACGAATCATTCACTTTCCATAGATATACTTGACACCCCTAAACCAATATCACTCACGCACGATAATGCAATGTCCACTGAATAACAACGCGCGGTAACACCATGTATATGGCAATTGGGTAAGGTATGTGTATTTATGCCGTTAACAAGTAATGTATATTATGAACCACTATGCACGTCATAAACTTACAAAAATTGCAGTAATTCATATGTTTAGAATTCAGCAAAATAATGCAAATACGATAACAAGTATACTCTGTCAGCAGTTCATCAAAATTTGTTTCAGTTCAATCGGGTTTCCGGTATTCAAGTTACAGCCGTTTCATTTTAAGTGCTCGCTGTAGGAAATTCAGTTTCTGAACTGAATGTCCGTTTCGCGACACGAATTTCACCCAGTTGGGATCAGAATTTAGCGACGCTACAGTTGAATAAAATCTAGGGTTTTCAACGCAACAGACGGATTCTCAATCGCATCTGTACGTTAAAAGTTATGCACTGTTCAATACCAGTATGTCAATTCTGATTCTGTTGGGACTGTTATACGTCCAGTTTTTTTAAATTACAGATTAAATAGCAAACGACGATAAAACGGGATGAAACTACTTGTGTTATTTAGCTAACAGATTTATCGTCAATAAGGTGAAGGGTTCCGCAACATACGAGTTCCGGAAACAGGGTAGTAAACATTACGGGACAGAAAACAATAGTCAGAGTCTCTCTGGACTGTAGTCCAGAGCCGCTCTCCGAACCAATTATCGTCACAATTTTGGTACAGAAACCATTAGAAACTTGCATAGGGTTACAGGTCGTCGAGTCGGCTTCGATTTGAGTCCTCGAACGCATCATTTCGATATGTACATATTTTATGGTGATTTTAACAATTTCCAGATGCGGGAAATTCCCAGTTTTCACGGGCGCATTTAGGGGTGATCATTTAAGTTGTTACAGTTATAGTTTTTCAGTGAAATTTCTACACAAGGTTCACTTCCAGACGGGCCAAAATGTGCAATCGAGTTCCGTCAAATTAAACGAAAGTTTTCATTGGGATCTTGCATCGAACAGTTACGTCTTATGATTTATCGTGAGTTGTAAATACGGAATTTACACGATTTTAGTCTGTAACAGAAATAAATTAGCATGTAGCAAGTAGGGTACTTGCCCGGAAACGTTTTGGCGATGCACGGCAGTGGCAGCGGCACGAACGCGAGACGAACGGAATGCGCGACGAACGGCACGGTTTGGATTTCGCGACCTCGGCTCGCGCTTCGGATTCGCCGTCGGAGTTGTCCGGGAAACGTCTCGCGGTCATTGGAAGCGGAGGGGGTGCTCTGTGAATCTTCTGGGGTGTGCCGGGGTCGACAATGTCGGCGGTGGTCGCTCCGGCAATGTGCATAGTGAAGCTCGAGGTTTGCAGCGAGGGTTTGGTGGTTTTGGGGAGAGAGAGAGAGAAGCAGTGGGGCTTAGGCTTGGAGGTAAGGCGATGCTGAGGATGTAGGGATGTCGACGAGGTGTTTTAGATGCAGTGGGGCTCGTCGGCGTCGGGTGCAGGCGGTGGCCGTGGTCGGGTGTGAGTGGGTTGGATGTGCAGGGGAGCTTGGTGGCTGGAGGTGCAGGGAAGCTTGGTGAGGGGTGAGTTCTGGAGAGAAGAGAGCGAGGGAAGAGAACGAGGGACGAGGAGAATCGCCGTCGTCGGCATGTGGTGAAGTTGGTAGTGGGTTGTTGTGGGTTTTCCGTAGTTTTCGAGTGAGAGAGGAGGTTTGAGTTGGAGAGTGAGAGGGAGACGAGGAGTTGGAGTCAGCGACGGGGGTTTGAGGGGATCGCGAGGGGTGCGCGGGTCGTGGGGCAACGGCACGGCGACGTGGCCGCGAAAATCGGCGCAAAGTGTGAGCGGGAAACGTTTACGTTGGGGAGAAGAAGAGGGATCGAAGCGGGTCGTGTCAGAATGGTTAGGCGTGGGTTGATGGGCCGGGCCGGGGAGTTTAAATAAATTCTATTTTATTTTGTGTTCCTGGGCTGAGGAGGGAAGTGAGGAGGGGAGTGGGCTGGGGGCTAATTCATTTGTTTTTATTTCTTGATTTCGTTTGGGGCTGGGTTTTAATATTTATTTTCTTGGTTTATTAATTGTTTGGGCTTTGGGGGATACATGATGTTATGGTTTTGTATAAATTAAATATTGAAACTTAAGCACTAATCTTCACACAAAGTAAGGGAAAAATGGGATACTATTTGGGGACTTGGAAACTGTAGGGAAAATTTCATATATAGGAACGGGGATTTACAAAATATAAGTTAGGTCCTAAAATTAGTGGAACAATACTCTAGAAATCATTTGAAATTTAAATTTCCAATGTTAGATTATTTGAGATAGCAATGCAAATTTTGAGGCCCTCGAGCATTTTCAAAGCTTCTCATCTTGTGGAAGGAGGCAAGCATTTAATTTTTTTATTTGGAAAAAAATGGCATGGGGCTCTCAAATTCTTGCTTTTCGCAAAGATCATTTATCCTTTTTTCTGAATATTTTTTACTGCAAAATGATGTAATAATGATATCACCAACCTAAGAGTTTGAATTGTAATGGTGAAGATATTTGTGGTGTACATGGAGTGTAATTTTTTAAAAGCAAAATTTCAAGAACAAAATGGTAGTTATTGATTTGTGTTAAAAGAATAAAATAAAAGGAAAGCAGTAATTATGTTTCTTGGTTATATGTAAAACCAAGTACGTGAGAGAATTAGGTGGCATTCTTTGGAGCTAGAACTCGACGAAGGATTTTTTTGTATTATTTTATAGGAAAAAGGAGAAACATCTTGTGTTGTCTCTACTGTAATAGCACAGAAAGAGATTTACATATGCTTTTAGCATTTAATAAAGGAGATTTATATATGCTTTAAAATTTTCATCCATAATTACACAAATCATCTTAAATGTTTAAGAACGGTTATTACAAACCTTCATGACATTACTTTTTTTTAACTATGAACCTTTGTAAATGTTTTTTCATAATGTCTCAACATACATACACGTGCAATACGGGTGCAATCTTATTGACGGTGAAAATACCCCTATTTTCCCTTACGTGACCTTGACGGCATTAATCCTTCAATACTTGAAAAATGCTTAACGGTCCCCTTCCCCTTCTTCAAACCCCGATTCGTATTTTTCATAGAATAATCTCTGACCTACCGGGCTTGAAGTCTATTACAATCTACCCAAAAGAAAAAAAATCATGGGTCCACTTATTTGGCACCAGTTTTTAGGTGTTGTGGATCCCACAATTTTGTCTTTTTAGTTGGATTGTGTTGGGATTTCAAGCCGGCCGGTAGGTAAAGTATTACTCTTAATACATATCATCCAACTCATGCAGTTTAACTATATTTACTGTATCAAACCCAAAATAAACATGTTCTTTGAGATGAGCAAGTTACGACAAAGGATGACATGATTAGTTAGGATATGAGAATTGTGACAAGAAGACCAAAAAGTTCAACGAAACAGATACCAACCCTAATTACAGGGAAGATTATGGGTCACAGATCATAAAAAGAAAAACAAAAGAGGAAAAAAGAAAAGGGGTGAAAAGGGAAAAAGAAATAAATAGCTTCTATATCATGTGAAAAGTCGGTATGTTTTGTGCTACCATTTTGTTGATGCATACAAAACACGATCATTGCAAGATAGTTCTCCTTGATAATGTTAGAATATAACCAACTCTCTATTTATTTATGCTAAAATAGATCAACCTATTCATCTTTTGCATTTATTCTTTTCTGAAATTATAATCTTTCATAATACTCTTCGGAAAAGAGGAGGGGCCATGGAAGATTGGCCTGTTGAAAAGAATAAATTTGCTGTAACGATCTTGATGCCATTCGCGCAAGAAAAAACATGGTTATAGCAAATCTCATATTTTCATTTCTAGGCTCTCAAAGGTGAAAAACTTTTGCTAAACCTCAATTTGCAATTTTGTCCTTTTTAATCTCTTTCGCCCCATTTGATAGGAAAATGATAAAAAGATGATGGCAACAATGAGTTGAATTAATTACATTTTTAAGGTCACAATCAAGAAAAAAGGAATGCTTGCCAAAGATACCAAGACCAAGAGGAAAAGGAGAGATCAGTCTTTTAATCCTATACCTGCCTCCATTTGTATTGTAGCTCAACGTGTCCCAAAAAGTACAAGCTTTCAGTTTTCAATGTATGCTTCACCCAAAAAAAAAAAGGATCTAGGGGGAAAGAATACAAATTTATTGTCCCTGTGACAAATTATACACTATCCAAAGTTTTATTTGCTTTTCTTATTATATGGTTTTTTAGACCGGTCCAAAAAAACAAACCTTGACTTCCATTGAATATATTGTTAAAAGAGACACAAATGAATCCATGTTGATAAATAAATGGCAGAAGATACAACAACACTGAAAAATTTCGTGTATGCACTTCGGCTGTTAGAAAGCTCTTGATTATCGTTACGAGTGCCTATCAAAGACTAAATAACAGCAAAGTTATAGAAGGCAAAAAATGTTGTATATATGTCTCTGTGTATGCGTGCATGCACATTGTGCTCGAGAGCACGAGGGACTCTAAGAAACAGGAAACAGACATTGGAGGCAAGCTCTTGCGTCTGCATCGGCATTGGCTTGGGCCCTTTCTACAGACAGTATGGAGAGCCATTTGAAAGTCCGCATGCAAAGAAGTTTTCGTCTAAGAAAAGACCAAGAAAGAAAAGAAAAGAAAAATTGAATCCTAAACAATATTTAAAAATGTTTGTATCCTTCAGGAGTCTCTTCTCTCATGTATGCTTTTTAAATTAGAGTGCATGGGATTGCAAAAATATAGAGGTTATATCAGGAGGATAACCAGATCCTGAAATGCCGAACAAACTCCTACCCATACCGGATAACTCATACCAGATGCTAACAGAAAGTACACTTATGGACGGTATCAAATATAAAGAGTGTCATATATAATCGCCCGCTAGGTCTTTGATTCAAAAGAGGACGCGACTCTGTCCCTCCTCGATCTACATGGAATCCTAGTGAAACCCTCAAAGTTCCACAAGATCCTGGTGAATTGATCATAGCCCTGAATATGATCAAGGCAGAATATATAGGTGCTGCGTTTAGATCTTGATGGGTTCTAAAATATGAAGTTTGATCGTAATTAATGGATTTCTAACATGTGGAGATTCAAAAAATGTGGAGGAGAAATTTTATACAAAACATTCTGTTGAAAAAATGTGAAGTGCGTAGATGCATAGACAAGCATATCATCAACACAAATGATTAAACTAGCAGATAATTTTATTCACAATTTTAAGCTAGTAAATTATGAACAATACCTCTGAATATTCAAGATATTAAACTGGTTAGATTATGGATGAATAGTAATAAAACATTACGGTGTGCATTTTCTGCTGGCTTCACATATCAGAATGCTAAATCACAACAAGAAAGATCAATACTTCATGATGATTTTTACCAAAGGAAAACACCTGAAAAAAAAATGCTTTTATCTTAAGAAATCATGCTCAGCTCTATAATCCTACTTCGACCCCGTTAATGCATAACAAACATGAGAATATCAAAATTCAAAAAAATCACCGGTCCTCTGATTTAATCGGAACTCCCTTATACAATTGCACCCTCTCTTTCAATGCATCTCGTCGAGGTCGTGCAATTTTATTATTGGGATCAAAGAGCAGCACCTCTTCAAATGCTTTGAGAGCTGCCCTCAAATCTTTTCTCTTCTCGTAGGCATCTCCAAGGTTGTTCCATGCAGTAACATAACCAGGCTGGAGTTTTACAGCCGTTTCAAATTGTGCGATCCCCTTATCGAGCTTGTTGTCTCGCACGTAGCTTACTCCTAGAGCATTGTATACCTGATCAAATGCCAGAGAAATCTCATTTTTGTTTCCCAAAGGTGTCAGAATCAAACAATATATTTCTCTATCCTCACAACTGTTACTTTGGCACCGTAGCTGAGACTCTAAGATGGTCTTCGGAGCCATCTGGTTCAAAGCATTAGTAAGAGAAGTTTAAAACTGATGAATATTTTGTTATACAATATTTAGAACATCAGAAACACTCAAATTACAATTAGTGAAGTTATTTGCAGTCAAGGTCAATAATAACCTTTATGTTCATATGCTTAAATTTAATTTCAACTGCAAATATATCCGAATAGTTCAAAAAAATGTACATATTCCTAAATTTTGAAAGTGTAATTCTTGACTAAACTATTTCTCAACATGAAGCTGGCGAATTATTTCTCAACATCTATGGCGACTAAGAGAGGGCTCCTTAACTTCCAAATCCTCAAAACTCCAAACCATCATTTCCTATTCTTCATATATAGAGTTATCCAATAATAGCGCAAGTATTCAACAAGTAACTTCTTATATTATGACCAGGGTGATATTTCTCACCATTGGTTGCAATTTGGATACTGAGAAGGGAAGAAGTGCGTATAATGTCCATCCTAGGTTAGTCAATGATCAGATCAAATTTTCTCTTCCCATCCATTTGAAACTGGCTCCAAGGGTATTACGTGCTAATAAACTAGACGAGGGATGATAAAACTGCTAGATGATGTATACATAAAAAGTGCTACAAGCAATTAATCTTAAAATATGTTAGTGAACGTTCTTGGACCATTGGATATACAATCACAATCAGAGCCGTCTATCATCAGTTGATGAGCTACTGATATACAAGTCACAAGTTAATTTCATCGACTCGTTGAATTTAGCACATTTCAGGGAAGCCATATGGGTGGTTTTATATGAAAAAAGAATTTAAAAATAAAATATCTAACCTGTGCCAAATCTTGATCATCTCTATCCCACTTTTCAATTGCTTGTTGCAAATATTTAATAGCCGCAGGGTAGAATTTTCTTCTTAGCATAACTGCACCGAGCTCAAAATATCCGGTGGCACTGGCATCACCACTACGAACTTGCTCCTGAAGAATCAAAATTGGCAACAAAAGAGATGAAAAACTTAATATGCTCATGAGTTTGTCATAACAAATGATACTTGCATAAGCAGACTGCATCATAAAATTTAAACCATGGTTTTCAGGATGAATTCAAATCCAATCATATCTTTTGTGTATGTATTGTATAAGTGCACCGTCGTATTTTTATTTGTTCATATATAATAGTATGCATGCTTTCATCCTTTGATGATATTTTCATATTTTAAATGCAAATTTGAATCTATTATAAATTTAAATTATCACCAAGAATATATACTTAGTTATGTCCTGTTTCCACCGTTATTTATCCTAAGTTGAAAATAATCATGAAGCAATCGCCATTCGTACATCCAAGGACCTATATTGACACAAGTCATCTTATTCCTCTCTAGCTTTATTACCCTCCATATAAAATGGCCCCGCAGCAAAATGTTCTTGAAACGAGTACTAAAAAAGGACATCAGTTATGTACCTGAAGTTCTTTAGCAGAAAGGTCAAGTTCTCGTCGAACAAGAACCTGGCGGATAACATAGAAGGTACCAACCCCGAGCAAACCTAACAATATGAGCAAATAAGATAGCTGAATTCCCAGTTCAAACAGCTCCCCAATCTCATACACCATGTTTGTTCTCATTCCTACGCTTGATTCTGCAACTTGAACGAATCCTAAAGACAAACATATTATTCCGCAAGAAAAGCAACTCAACTGCCGCATCATCCTGCCACTTTGTTTATCATCACTCAATTGTATTCCCTCATATACTTCTGCAACGAAAAATAAATCAATGAAACCATTACACCAGCTTTAAGAAAGTTAATGCGAACCGTATGTCATATCATGGCGTAAAAGAGCCAAGCTTACTTTCTTGAGTCTTTGAGTTCAAGCTTTCTGTTTTTATTTTCCCATCCAAAATATGCCTTCCTCCACAGCAGAAGAATAAAAGATTTAGAAAATTATAAATCACAATATAAGATAAGGTTTCTACACATGAATTGCATATCTAGAGATATTAACATATAGCAACACATTTGGAATCATGCAGAAAATATTTTTGATGCTTTGATAGAAGGTTTTTCAAAAGTTTTTTTTAATATACCCCACTCAAAACTTTGATATTTTTATAAAACCCACTCCTTCATATTTTTATAAAACCTACCGAAAACTTAACCGTTATCTAAAAAACCCCACTTTGTTAGTTAACTCTGTTAAATGCGTTAAGCGGGTTGGGTTGGGCGACTTAAATCCTTTTTTACCCTATTCTCTTCACCTTTTCTTTTCAACTTGATTTAGGATGGTGTAATTGATCAAGCCCCAATCTCTTCTCAACCCATTTTATTGGCGCCGGCCACACCTCCTCCTCTTCTTTCTCCAACCAAATGTGAGACACACACACACACACACAGAGAGAGAGAGAGAGAGAGAGGCCTATTTAAACCTGGAGATTAGCAATTCAAAAGGGTAATTTGGTCTTTTTGCAAATTTACTAGAGTGGTGTTTTTAGTTTTCATAGTTTTGAACGGGGTTATTCAAAACAGGAAACGGGTTATCAGCTATTAAAATGTCAGCCAACCTAATCTGACCGTCAAATCGACGATTTGCTCCGGCCAGCTTGTTCTACACATAAAGTGATCTATGTGTATAAATGTCTAATCACTTACACTCTGTCCCTAATATACGACATTTTTATTGTGTTTAACAGCCATCCATTTTTTACATGCTTGATTCATCACTTGTAACGCATCATATCGATCAAAATTTCACATACACAGATGACTCCATGTGATGAACAAGGTGGCCGGAGCGGATCGTCGATTTGACGGTCGGATTGGGCTATGTAATAGGCTAGCCGACGGTTTAATATCAGTTAGTTAGCTATTAACCCGTTTCCTCTATTAAAAATATGAAGTTTTGGGTGAGTTGTTTAAAAATATCAAAGTTTGGAGTGTATATCAAAAAACCCTTTTCAAAAACAGGACAAAGAAATTGCTAGCAAATATTACACAGGTAATGGGAAAAAAATTCCACAAGAGGATGAGGAAGTTAATAAGTGTTTTAATGTTCTCCACAACAAATTTCTAACTCCAAGCCATCTCAAATGCATTTAGCATGAAACCAATGACAGAGGGTACTCTCAATATCATTAAATTTGGGAACCAAGGAAGTGCATAAAATTATGCACAGGCAAACGATAATTACATGAACACCTCACAGTAAAATCAGTTCACTATGGAGCATCTTCGTAATGGATGAACCTAAACATAGAATGGTACAGGTGAAATTAAAATGCCTTGTTGCATCTAACAATGAATCCATCCTTTTCCTTGACCTTTTTCTGTATCTGTATACGATATAACAACACAGAATATCAAGGAATAACAAAATAAAATGTGCACCCGCTAAGTACCCAAGTCAACCTCTGAAAACTTAACAAGTCATGATAAGCCTATGAGCCAATTTGCATCTATGACTATGTATACATTGGTTCATGTTTGAATTAATCATGTCATAAGTACCGGTCTACTTTGGGCAAAACAAATTAAAATATCCACAACTAGTGCGCTTAAAAATGTGGTCCTTCACTTGCATAGTACGTTTTAGATAACCTTTTACCTTTGTTTTTCTGATTTGCAACACACCTTGAACAATAATGATTCAAAACTTAAGAACCAGATATTTATCCCTCCAATTGATGCTAGAGTAAAGATGAAATTGTAGAAATATTTTTTTTCTAAATCTTGTTTTAGTGTGAAAAGATGACGTATAATGCAAATTGATGGACAGGTATTAGAACTAACCATTTCATTACTAAGGATATATAAATAACCTTGATGGGAAGATCAAGGTAGATATATACCTCGTAGGATACATGTGTGTGTATACGGGTTTCTAGCGTCTTCTAGAAACCCGTCTTTATGTTATTAGTTACAAAGTTGGTGATGTAATTGTAAAACGGCAATGTCTATATAAAGAGGACGATTGGGTAAACCCAATCTATCCACTTCATTCTCCTAAACACACTGTATCTCTCGTCATTACTTCTATCATGGTATGAGAGCCATCCATTCCCCATCTTCTAATCCAAACCCTTCATTTCCATCACCCAAATCTGAAACCTTTATCTTCATCACCCTTGTATCTGCACCCTTCGTCTTCATATACCAAACCCTAACCCCTAGCAGCCTCACTGCCGGTGCCGCCATCGTTGCCCATCCTCGATCTCGATCTCGATCTAGTCACCTAGACTCTAGCAAGCTTCAGCGACAACCAGCAAACCTCGCGATTGTCAATCGACGTCGATCTGATGATCTAAGGCCTCATCGACAATGATCTGATGAGTTGAAGCATCGTCGACACTTTCTTGACGTCGATGTGATCATCTGAACCTAATCGACGTCGTTCTTCATCAACTGAGCCATCACGACCTGAGTTTTCATCGAGATGAGCTCGACTTGAGGGTTTGATATCAGACTCGAATCGACCTCCAGTTTCTTGGTGTTCTTGGTTCGATTTGAAGCTATTTCTTGCTGTCTTGGCTCGAATCTTTGAAGTAGTCGCCTCTGATTCTTCAGTTCGAGGATAGAATTGATTCTATGAAGAGATTTCTTCTGTTACAGTAATTGAGAGCATCTTTGAGTGACTTTGGGTGCTGTTCTTGATTGTTTGAGGCTATTCTTGGCAGTTTTGAGGCTCGATCTGGTTGTTCGAGACTCAAATCAGCAAGTCGAGCCCTAATCGAGCCCAAATCAGCAAGCCGAGCCCCAAATCGAGGTCTCTATGTCTCCAATGGCAAAATTGATGGATGTCACATTGAGATCGACGAATCTCCAAGCTTCAAGTAGCAGCCAGTGAGTAACAGGAGTCAATCAGCGTCAACTGAGATCGAGATGCCTCCGGCGAGGCTGCTGAGGTGGCGGCGAGCTCCGGTGAGGTCGCCGCTAAGGAGTTAGGGTTAGGGTTTGCAGTGGAGGCTAGGGCTGGGTGATGGAGGTTAGGGTTTGATGAAAGAGTAAGGTTTTGATTGATGGATGGCTAGGATTAGATCTTGGGAAATGTTCAGATGAGCCTGTGATACCATGTAAAGAATATGATGAGAGAGAGAGAAGATTAAGAGAGAGAAAGTGTTTAGGGGAATGAAATGGATAGATTAGGATTAACCCAATCATTCTCTTTATATAGGCATTGCCGTTTTATAATTGCATCCGCAACCTTGTTTCCAATTAGATAAAGACAAGTTTCTAGAAGATGCTAGAAACCCATATACACACACATGTATTCTAACAAATAAAATAAAAGAAGAATGGCTGTAATAAGGTCAACAACCACAAGCATCTCAAATCATAAGATTTCATGAGTTACTCCACGAGCAAAATGAAAGAGAAGGACTTATTGTGCAAAGAAAATTACAGGAGTTGCACAAGAGCATGTAGCAAACCAATTTAAAGATGAAACAATAATAAACAATAATAACAAATCTTACCTTACCTGTGCTGCAAAAGATAATCACCACAAAAAGGAGATAATAAAACTCCAAACCTCACATAAGCTCTTACGACATGTCTGGGATTGGAGTTAGGATAGCCGTAGTTTAAGTGGTCTTAATCTTGATTGAAAGCCCTACCTCCACTTAAAATTTATCTTCGATGGGTTGTTTGTCCTTGGAGTTATTTAAACTCCAAAAGAGTTGTTTTGGAGCTATATAAACTTTAACGCGGGTGTTTTCTTCTCAATTTTTAGAGTTTAGCAAAAAAATGGTTGAATCTGATTAACTTGCAAATGAAAGCCATTGGGCACTTAGAAAAGTAGATGTAAGTTTGGACTTTGGATGACTCTATGAAACTCCGGTTATCAAAATTCAACTCCAAAGCGAAACATGCCCTTAGAATGTACTAGCTTTCCAATGACCTCGTGGCCAAGTTAGTTAACTCATCCAATAATTCTCTACACGTTTAAATCCAAATGGTTCAAAAACAGTAAGTACTAAGCAAGCAAGTGGTCGAAATTGAACAAAGACTCAATCCAAAATATGAGTCGGCTGGGTTGAGTACACTCGAACCAATGTTTGCATCATGCACTCAATTGGCATTTTAGCACTTGACACCCTCTTGTTAACTCAGACCACGATAACAATTTTGATCAGATTAAGGAGAGGGTGGACTGTGGAGATGTGTTACCATAAATCGCTAAACCATTTGCGATTTCTGATTTGGATCGTCCATTCCCAATTAGGAACACTAGAGCTCCAAATCAGAAGAATAGTCATTTCGATCTAAAAATGAGCATAAAGTCGGTGTTTTGTTAATAGAGCTATGTTTTCCATCATCTATACGTGTATCGAATAAATTAAATTATATATATGTATATGATGCATATACACATACATATAGAAACGTTCCAGTGAAAATACCCTGTATTCTAAGCTATGTTTACCATTATGCATAAGTGTATCGAAAAAAAACTACACTTATTGTATCATGTTCCATGACAAGTAGTGTTCCGCGATTCTGTTTTTTGTTCCGCGTACCGAAACGTTCCGCATTCCAGGTAACGTAGGGGTAGAGGGTGTTAACAATCCAAATAGAGGTTTTGTTTGTAACCGGATTTACCAAAACTTAAGACGAAAAGACGTACCATGCCAAAATTGGCTTTGGCATCTGAAACAACAAGCCTTCATCCTAAAATTTTGGGATTAACTAAATAAATTTGTTTCTTCCATCTTGTTCTGTAAAGGCTCGTCTCCTTCGGTAATTAACAATTAACATATTCGATATTAATTGTCTCGATCCATGTTAGTCTAGGGCTCTCCTATTCCTAGCTTCCCCTTCAAACATATTTATGTCATTTCTTCTAACTAGGACATTTATTGGTCTCCATTGCATGTATCTAAACCATCTCAGTTAATCCTTTCATTTTATCTTCTATGGAAGCGACCTTCAACTTTATTACGAATACACTAGTTTCTTATCATAACTTTTATGTCCCTACATTCTGGTTCAGAAAGAAGTTCCTGCTTTATAATCGTTTTGTAGAATTTTCATATCGATTTTAAAGATAATGTACAATCTCATACCATAGCAGAACCATTTCCCCACTTCAACCATCCGTTTTTTTTATCATGCTAGATACATCTTCCTTGATCTTCCCATTAGGATTAGTTATTTCTAATTCTTCTTGGCCATCAATTTGCATTGTAAGCCCATCTTTTATCACCGAAACAAGATTTGGAAACAAATATTTATGCCATTTCATCTTTAATTTAGCACTAATTGGAGGGAGAAATATCCGGTCATTTAGCTTTCAATCACAGTTGTTGAAGGTGTGCTGCAAATGAAGAAACCGAAGGGGAAAATGTTATTGAAGACGTACTAGGTCGGTGAAGGATCACATTCTTAAGCACAATAGTTGTGGGATGTTTTACTTTTGTTTTTTGTCCAATGTAGATCATCAGTCCATTACATATGGCATGATGAACTTAGACATGAACTGTTGAAAACGAAGTCATGGATGCAAATTGGTTCATAGGCGTATCATGACTTATTCAAGTCTTTCTCAGAGGTTGACACGGGTACTGCTCCAAATACAAATACAAAACCAAATAAAGAAGCAATCTTCAGTTATAGGGGTTCTTAGGGTTGTACCTCATGACCTCATCATCGTACAAGACGGGGTGGCCCGAGTTGGCCTTCTCCATGGCGTCATCGATGGCCAGGGACCTGACGGTGTTGACCGACTTCGCCGCCGCCGCCGCCGCCCTCACCGACGGGCACCGCCTTCGCAAGGCGAGCCTCGACGGAGGGGCCCGCAGCGAGACGAGGCCGCCGCCGCCGCCCTGGTGGCGGCCGCAGAGGTTGAGTATAGCTTGAGCTGAGGATGATGCGGCCATGGCGGCTGCTGCCGCTGAATTGAGAGAGAAATGATAAGTGTAGGAGGGAAAGCTTGGGGTATTGATTTCTTTGATGGGGGCGAAAAGAGGACGAGCAGAGGATAAGACGTGGGGTCTGGGCGTTGATTTTTTTTTTAAATTTATTTTTTTATATTTTTTTTGCCATTTCTTTTGTGGAATAATGATGTAAGCAGGGTTCACACCCTGAACACTCAGAACAGAGTTAATTTTTTTCGGCTGCAAATTTTTTTTACCGCCAGACCAACACTCACAACAGAGTTAATTTTGGATTCGAAACAACTGAATGCCCCCGTGTTCGTTTGTTTTATATTTGAATTTTGAATTTTGAATTTTGCATTGTGTGGGTTCGGACCCACTTGTGAATGGGTTGATATAACTGGGAATACGAAAAGCTTCTTACGTGGGTAGATGCTTTGAGCCTTGGATGTGTGTGCCTGTTTGTGTAGAGAGAGAGATGCCCAAAAATGGAGAAGTCACTGGGTAAACAGTATATGATGCACTAGAGCCGGAGAGAAAAAGATGGTGATAGAGGTCTTGATCTTCTTCAGATGCTGTCGTGAGCGTTACTGTGTCCTTCGTCGATCCGTCACGAGCGTTGCTGGACGGTTGAAATTGGATTTGAAAGTTGTCTCCTGAAGCGTGCGGATCTCAATGGGTTGAGTTTGAGGTGAAAGCCGAGCTACCTACAAAGAAGTCCCGTGGTGGGTTAATACCGTAGGACCCTCCGACGATTAAATTAGCCGAGAAATTTGAGCAGGGTAGTGGCTTATTGAATTCAAGTTGCTTTACCTTAGTCGTCTGAGAGAGGGGTTTTATAGTGGTGACATGGAGCGAGCAGGCGCGAGATCTTCGCCTTCGGTTACATCCCTGATGTCACGTCTGCGTGAATGACGGGATCCCTTCATCAACGATGGTATACACTCATTAATAGGGAGATGGGCCAACGTGGGACGCGGGACGTAAGGCGGCTGTTATCTCACTTTGGCGAGATACGCGGAGCCGTTACGGAGGAGCTAGGGCTCTACAATCTCGGTTGATTGGGAGAAGCCGAAGAAGCTCGGCATGCTTGGAGCTCGGAGACGAGCGGGAGGCCGAGGAAGCTCGGCGCGTCAGATGGCTCGGAGGTGAGCGAGGAGACTGAAGAAGTTCGGAGACGAGCTGTTAGTAGTCTTCTAGGTGAAGGTGGAATGTCTCGGGGGGTCTCCCGAAAGGTCGGGTATGTTCAACGAGAAGGGCCCCCCGGGATTGTCCTCGATGCGGCTCATTTATTCCACCTATGTAGAGTCCGGGACACGTCATCTGCCACGTGTCGTAATCTGAGAAGACACTACTTGTGAGCATCATCATTAGCCCCCACTCTCGTTCCGACCTATCCAAGGGTCGGGTCGAGAGTGGTCTGCTCGGTCTTTCTTCTGCACCAAGGAATCGTAATGCGGATTGCCCGAGAATGGCATGACGTTTGGTGGTTACGTCGTTTTGATCCTTGGGCCTATGTGTCGCCTCGTTGTTCGCCTGAATCTTCGCGTGTATCCCCGACAGCGTCAGCGGATCAATGAAGTGATCGCGCTTTAAAGAGAGTGCGCCGTTTCGCTCATTCATCTGTTGGGCTGCAGGCCACGTGTTTGACGCAGGTTGGCGGACGTGACAGGCTGTCGCTGTCACCTGCAACCTAAGAGGCGTCCCCAATGGCCGATCGCCACGTGGAGCTTTAACGACTGGCAGGCGCGACGCTTCATTTTGGCGGGAATTGATCTGGGCCGTCGGATGCTTTCTGTGGAGTGTATAAACAGGAGCCCCCTAGGGCCAACACTTCCACCATAATTCATTCTCATTGTCAAAGATTGCCCGGCGCTCTTTCCTTTTAGATCAGATCACCTGTACTTTTTCCTCGGCCAGCCCATTCCTTTGAGTCAGGTTAGATGTCTTCATTTGAGGAGTCTGTAGAGATAGTTAGGGTAGAGTCGGACGACGAGGCTCCAGTTATTGGAGCTCAGTCCAGAGGGGCTTCCTCCTCTTCGACTTCAGATAGCCAAAAGAGTTCGTCTTCTTCTTCTTCATCCTCCGTGTCGGGTTCGCATCCGAGAGTCAGGGCCGTCCCCGTTGCTCGCCGTCGGGCGGCAACAAGGGCTTCCAAGGTGCGCATCGAGAACGCCCGCGATGCGCCCCCCGTCTTGAGGAATATAGACGAGCTTGCCGAGATTCGGGTTTGATTCCATATCTACTCTAACTATTCTCTTCATTTAGCCAAAGAGGGTGAGCGGGCGGACCAGGTGCAGGGCAAGGAGATTGCCCTGTACTTGGAAGCATTCCGAACGGGAATGCGTCTTCCCTTCCCAACCAAGGTATGTGGCGGGTCGAGGAAATAGTCGTCCTTTCTTCCATTCACGGATGGAAGGAGAAGTTCATATTCGTCGGCTCACCCGAAGGCGAGAATTGGCATGTGCCTACACAGCGGCACAGGGCCAACTGCCCGAGGGTGAAGCAGTCGCCCTCACCTGAGGCGAGGGCGGTATCCATGTGGGAGCCGATCCAGCAGGTCGACTTCCTGCTTTCCGAGCAGGCTCTTAGCTGGGCCGGGCTCAGCCCCACGCGCTTCTTGGGTAAGTTAGGTCTTTGGACGATCTATTTAGAGTTTAATAGATTTTGCTTACCCTTTCCAGCGTCGCTAACTCTCTTTCGTGTTTTCTCCTTTCTGCAGAGCAAATGGACCGATCCAAATTCTTAGCTGCCATGACCGCGAAGGCAGGAAAAAAGACCATAGGCGCAAGCTCGTTTCGTCCCGGTCCGAGCTCGACCCCGAAACCAACTCTACCGGCGAAGCTTTCTGCTACGCCCCGAGCCCCGGAAGTCCGCCGCGGGAAGAGCCAGAAGCATGCACGGAGACCGGAGCCCCGGGCGACGGAGGTGGAGGACGAAGCCGACCCAACCGAAGTCCCCCTTAAGAGGCACAAGAGGACAATCTCTCGCTCGCCACCCGCCAGGATCCCTGTGCACGAAGGGGACGCCTGTTTTCAGGCGCCCTCGGGGCTTTCCGTCGCCGACAGCCTGCTCTCCGACATGGAGCGATCGGCCGGGAGCAAAATTCCTCAGGGGACCCTAAAGGCCCAAGTGTCCGCAATCGCTCAGGAGGCGGTTCAGGTCGGTATCCGTTTTCCTTTAAGAATTTTACTAAGTATTTTTTCTCAGTTTGAACATTTCTAACTCCTTTTGCTTCTTTCCTCGGGTCCTCCAATACTGCGCCCTCATCATCAATATGGAATCCGAGGAGACTGCCCCAGCATGAGGAAGGCGGACAAATCGTCATCTCGGGAGGAGGATCTGCGCCTGGAGCTACAGCAGGCGAAGAAGAGGATAGCCGCCCTCGAAACTCGGGTGGTCGCCGAGAAGTTGATGTTGGATATAGTGCCCTCAGAGTCAATTATTGGATCACAGGCACGTGATTGCAATGATTGAGGGAGGACCTATGCCGGTAGGACAGTCTTACTCAAGATGATAGTATGCTATCTGGTTTATCTTTATCATCCTGTACTGCTTTAGGTGACCTTACAAGTCACTATTGCACGTTGATAGAGCCCCTAGGATTCTTGTTTGACTGCCAGCAGTATGAGGGCGATCATATACGTGGGAGCTGGGGTCTATAAGCACATCCTTAAATGGTCCATAGTCGTGGGAGTTTTCGAGAATGGGTATCGATACTCTAGAGTAGACTAGTGTATACAGTCGAGACCCCGACGAGGGGCGGTGGCCGGTCTCACAAGCCACTGGTGTCAGCTGGTTCACCTAAGATGTATACAGGTGCTCATTGGGTTATGAGTACACCGGACAGGACTCGCTGGGAACATGCTAGTTGGTCTTATACCTGACGTCAGATAGCAGTTCTCTGGTGACATGTGTACAGGTTAGTTCATCGACCTGGGATCGTCATTTGTCTCGTGTGAGTTCCCACTGTACTTTGATTACTACCCTACCACGCTCAAAGGAGTCGTGCAAACAGGTTTTAGTTGGGTACAGTCCCGAGCCACATGGAGGCAGTGAGCTGATCTTCAGGGGTTCGTCTCTCCCGTTACTGGGGGTGAGGTCGCGCTGTGTCTAGGAGAGCCATTACACGAAGTCCTTGGCCAAAGCAGGAGATTTACTGTTAGGTATTCCAGTAATATCTCAGGGTGTTTTGGGCTACACTCCGACATGACTTGTACCGCTTTTGGGGGTCTGACTTTTACCAACCCCCTAGGCCCGCCATGCGATGCTCATAGACGAACGGACCGCGGACTGTACGGATATTGTCACTGACAGGCACAGTAGGGTGTCAGGATGAGTTCGCTCATCGACGTCCCTTTTAGTCAATACCTGGTAGGCCGTCACGTATGGCTAATATCTCTGACGTGCTAGTGGTTAAATCCACAGCCAAAGTATTGACGAGTCTTTAGAGTCCCCCACAGACCATTTTCTCAAGTTTCGGGCGAAACGCTGTAGAGGCCGTATGGAGATATGGCAGGGTTCGATCTTATCCGTGCGGTATTGCACGGATCATGATCGGACAGATAATACTAGCGGGCTTTGGTTTAAGCCGGATCCTAATATTGTACAGTGTAGATTTTGTCTCTTTGCATTTGTATTCGGTCGGAATACAAATGCGGGTATGAATATACAGTCGCGGGGTTTTCCTGTAATTTATTACGGGATCAGTTTTCTGAAGTTGTCAGTTTGTATTCCGTTTCGGCCAGTTTTTCCTTTGTTCCTTCACTGCCGGACTTTTGTGATGGGAGGGGCTAATTTGCATATTTGCAAATTAGCAATTGTGGAGGGTTTATTTGTAAATGAGGGTTCATGATTATTCAAGCATCTCTTGATTCCTTTTGCTTCATTATGGCTTGCAATTAATGTGATGGGATTGAGTTGGATTTGTAAAAGGACTTGGGTGTGACTTCTTTTCTTAGTTATCATACATTTTCTTTGATCCCTTTTTCCTCCTCCCATTTTTCATGGCCGGCCATTACATGGGGGGGGCAGCACATTCATTTTGGGTAGTGGATTCTTTTGGTGTGGAAAATTATTGATTTCATTCTTCATGTATCAAATTTCTTGACTCCTCTTCAAAGCTCATTCCTCATCCTCCACATCATAAATGGCAACTTAACAACCCCAATGAGACAAACATTTCTACACTTCATCTACAGTATCCTTGGACACGTTGACTCGCCAACTTCGTGCCCGAGTTGCCTCGGTCCAGAGGTGGGAGCCCGTAAAAGAACCCGGCGATGTGGTGCCCGTTCCGACGAGGAAATGAAGACCGGAGATTCCGCGAGGAGATCGGAGTGGAGGCCGAAGACCGAAGGACACGGATCGCTCGGTATAGCTCTCTACCCCTTTCTCGTATTTGCTAGCATTAGGTTAATGGCCCGATCCGGGTTTATAGTGCGCGGTAGTGCCGGTTTACAAGTTTCGTAAAAGTTTCGTTTCCGCATTCCGGCGTCGGATTGACGGCCGGGGCGCTGCCGTGCACTTACAGTTGACGAACTCCAAGTGTAAGGAGTCTCACGACTTCTGAATGAATCCAACAAGGCCATCCAGGCTAAGTTAGAGAAAACTAGCAAGCTCTACGCCACGATGAAGAGTCGCGGGATGCCTGCAAGAAGGACACCCAGGCGGCGCTCGATGCGGTGAAGCTTGTCGATCTCCGAGCTTCGAAGTCCATGGAGAGGTATAAGGAGTCGGACCAGTTCTACGCTGACCTCGCCGACGCCTCAGCCATTGTTTGGCACCAGGCTCTCGACGTTGTCAAGGCATTGATGCCGGGGTTCGCCGACGGCGAGCTCCGGGTCCAATACCCTCTCTCCGAGGATGTACCGCAGGCGGAAGTTGCCGAGGATGCCGTCGGGGGTGAGGCTGCCGGTGGAAGCGCCGGGGGTGAGGCTGCCTTTTTCCTTTTTTTTCAAAGTTTTGTAAGCCTCCGGGCGTTTTATAAGGCTGAGGAGCTCAGAATACCTTGTAAAAATTTCTGGAATATAAATAAAGCTGAGCTTATTTTCTTCTGCATGACTGTGTGCTTTTTAGATGCCCGGCTTTTTAGATGGCGATCGCTTGTCGAGTGTGAGTCGAGTAATTGCCAAATATAGGAAGGTCGGTGCTCTCTTGTTCCCCGGAGTCGAGGTGGCGATCGTTCGTTTAGGATGAATCGAAAGACATCCAAGTATAGGAAGGTCGATATCAGTCCTTTCCTAAGAGTCGGATTGACGACCACATCCCTTAGCACGAGTTGTAAAACAACCAACTTAGAATAGGTCAGCATTGACCGATTCCTCCTTGATGCGGTTTCTAGACTCGTGCCTCCGTAGGGTAGGAATCTACCCCTTGGAGATTAGCCGAGCAGGGAAGCTGCTCGAGGGCATCGTTAGGAGGGCTTTAAATCTTTAGTGTAGATGGGTAGGAATCTACCCGCTAGGAATGGACCAGTCAGAGAAGCTGCTCGGTGGCCTCGTGAGGAGGGCTTTAGATCCTTAGCGTGGATGGATATGAATCGATCCGCTAGGGATGGACCGGACAGGAAAGCTGCTCGGTGGCCTCGTGAGGAGGGCTTTAGATCCTTAGCGTGGATGTGTAGGAATCTACCCGTTAGGGATGGACCATGCAGGAAAGCTGCTCGGTGGCCTCGTGAGGAGGGCTTTAAATCCTTAGTGTCGATGGGTAGGAATCTACCCGCTAGGGATGGACCGGGTAGGGAAGCCGCTCGGTGGCCTCGTGAGGAGGGATTTAGATCCATAGTGTGGATGGGTAGGAATCTACCCGCTAGAGATGGACCGTGTAGGAAAGCTGCTCGGTGGCCTCATGAGGAGGGCTTTAGATCCTTAGCGTCGATGGGTAGGAATCTACCCGCTAGGGATGGATCGGGCAGGGAAGCCGCTCGGTGGCCTTGTGAAGAGGGTTTTAGATCCTTAGCGTATATGGGTATGAATCTACCAGCTAGGGATAGACCGGGCAGGGAAGCCGCTTGGTGGCCTCGTGAATAGAGCTTTAGATCCTTATCGTAGATGGGTAGGAATCTACCAGCTAGGGATGGACCGGGCAGGGAAGCTGCTCGTTGGCCTCGTGAGGAGGGCTTTAGATCCACAACGTTGTTGGGCAGGAAACTATCCACCGCGGATGAACCGAGCAGGAAGCTGCTCGGTCGTCTCGTGAGGAGGGATTTAGATCCACAGCGTTGTTGGGAAGGAATCTACCCGCTAGGGATGGATCGGACAGGGAAGCTGCTCAGTGGCCTCGTGAGGAGGGCTTTAGATCTTTAGCATAGATGGATAGGAATCTAACCATTAGGGATGGACCGGGCAGGAAATCTGCTCTGTGGCCTCGTGAGGAGGGCTTTAGATCCTTAGCGCAGATGGATGGACCGGGCAGGAAATCTGCTCTGTGGCCTTGTGTTTCTGAAGATGGCCGGGCGTCCGTGTGTGCTCATCAGGGAGATAATTTCTCATGACGATGTGCATCTTTATAACCTCGTCCGCTCTGAGCAGACATACGAGGCAGTGATAGATCGTGTGGAGGGCCGCTTTGGATGCCTTCTTCCCCGGCGATCTCCTCTCTCCCAACTACTTATGAACGCGGTGTGGAGGATGTCTCCGGGCCTGCGCAATGCCCTGTCTTCGCAGCTGAGGGACGAAGTGATCGAAAAGTTGCACTCGCTCTACCACTTCTGCCTGATCTCGAAGAGCAGGCGGGATCGATCAGTGGGCCTTCTTCTGGAGTGTTTCCAGAAAAAGGCCGATCATTGATTTTTGTCCGGCGGGTGGCGCTTCCGTGGTAGCCGAGGAAGCTAGGGCACGGCTGGCGGAGATTTCCTCGGAGTATTATCAACAATACTTCCTCAATCCCCGGCCCCCTTGCTGTAATTATTTTTTATTTTTTGTAAGGCTGAGGAGCCTATAATACCTCTTTAATGAATAAAAGTTCTTCTTTTTGAGGCATATTGTTTCCTTCTAATCCTTTTGTCCTGTTTACGTGCTTTTTCAAAACGAACCTAGGGGTCTCGGAACCGAGAAAGAAAACAAAATTTGTGGAAGAAGTCTCTTATAACTCAGGAGACTTAATAAAAATTACATCGCTTCAAAAAGGAGAAAATACATTCATTTATACAATTTGAGTTTTTCGGCGTTGTAAGGCCGAAGAAACTTTCATCCCCCGGCGTCTTGTAAGCGATATGCTCCACAGGCCAACGAGGAATGGGCCGTCCCATTTTGGGGAGAATTTATGCAGCCTTGTTTGGTCTACGAACTCGTTCCTTCGTAGGACTATATCTCCTGCCTTGAAGGCGCGATGCTTGACTCGGACGTTGTAGTTGCGAGCAGTTTGTTGTTGATAGGCAGCCGCTCTGATTTGTGCTCGGTCCCGTTTCTCTAGTAAGATATCCAAGTTGGTCCGGAGCACCGAGGTGTTAGATTCATCATCGAAGTGTTCGACTCTGTAGCTGAGCAATCCGATCTCCGCGGGGACTGTAGCCTCGGTGCCGTAGCAGAGGCTGAAGTGGGTTTCTCCCGTGGGTGTATTCCTTGACGTTCGCAGTGCCCACAGGACCCAAGGTAGTTCCTCGACCTAGCCGCCTTGTCTTCCTTGTAGACGGGCTCGGAGACCGCGGATGACGCCTCGGTTCGCTGCCTCTGCCTGGCCGTTGCATTGAGGATGGGCAACCGCGACAAACTTCATCAATATGTGGTACTCGCTGCAAAATTCTCTGACTTTGTCATTCTCGAAGTTGGTCCCATGGTCGATGATGATGCATCTCAGGATCCCAAATCGGGTGATTATGTTGTTCTGCATGAACTTTATAGTAGAGGCAGCGTCTGGTTTTCTGATGGGGACGACCTCTATCCACTTTGTGAAGTAGTCTACCGCGACGAGGATGTACTTGTGTCCGCCCGTGCTGGTAGGGAGTTGGCCTACCATGTCCATCCCCCATTGTGCAAACGACCAAGGGGAACCGAAGGTCGTTAGCTCGGTAGCGGGGAGACGAGGTATGCTGCCAGCGGGGAGACGGGGTATGCTGCCGTGGAGTTGGCGGCTTTTGCATCTTCTGACAAGCTTCTCGGCATTCTGGTGTATGCTCGTCCAATAATATCCTTGGAGCAGTGTTTTCTGGACCAGGATGCGAGCCCCTTGATGTGCCCTCCCGACCCCCTCATGTATCTCCTGTAGAACATAGTCGGTTTTGTGGGGGTCGACGCATCGGAGCAGGGGCTGAGTGTACGATATCTTGTAAAGGTTCCCATTGCTCCAGATGAAATGACGAGCTTTTGCTCGAAAGCGGCGTGCCTCTCCTCGGTCTTCCAGAAGTGTGCCATCTTTTAGGAATTCCACGAGGGGCTTCCCCCAATCTTGGCATTCCTCCTGAGTCGTGTATAGTTGGAGTGTTACCTCTCCGTCCTCCACGCTGGGCCGTGGTAACACTTCGAAGAGGATATTCTTCTTATGGTTGGTCATATAGGAAGAGACGAGTTTGCTCAAAGTATCAGCTTGGGTGTTCAGATTCTGGGGAATTTTCTCCACCTGGACTTCATCGAAATTTTTTCGAAGTCTTTTTACCTCGGCTGGATACTTTATCATGAGCGGTTCCCAGGCTTCGAAGCGTCCAGTACCTGGCCGACGACTAGTGCGGAGTCACTGCGCACTCTGATGGTCTTCTGACCCACTCCGGATGCAATTCGCAGTCCTAGCTTCGTATTCCGCGGCGTTGTTTGATGCTTTGAACCCGAGCTTTAGGGAGTATTCTAATTCTGCTTCATTTGGGCCGCGGATGATCAAGCCAGCCCCGCTCCCTTCCTCGGTAGAGGATCCGTCCACGTATAGCACCCAGTCCGGGATGGGGTCTGTTCCCGCCAAAAATTTCTGCGCAAAAGAGCCCAAGGTATCAAATGGCAGTGATACGCTTATGAAAATGCGAACCAGTATTTTCCGGGTTATTTTTTTGACAAACTCCTGAATGAGAAACAGCTAAATTCTGATGGTATCGAAAGCGTCTTGAAAAACCCTTCGATTTGATATATTATGGGCTTCATAATTCATCCGGGATCAAAAGTTATGAGCAAATATGCTATGTACTGTTCCCTGATTAAAAATCAGGAATTACCTCAATGAGGTATCACGTGCTCACACGTGACCAATGGTCACGTGTTGACACATGATAGTTAAAATAGAAATAAAAACAAACGGCTGAAGGAGGACTCAATTGGGGGTCACGTGCTCACACGTGACCAATGGTCACGTGTTGACACGTGATAGTTAAAACAGAAATAAAAACAAATGGCTGAAGGAAATACTTCAATGAGGTATCACGTGCTCACACGTGACTAATGGTCACGTGTTGACACGTGATGGTTAAAACTGAAGCGTAAATAAATGCTGAGAAAATGACTCAATTAGGGGTCACGTGCTCACACGTGACCAAGAGTCACGTGTCAGCACGTGACTGGCTTCGAAAGCCTTACAGTTTAATAGAATTAAATTCTAAAAGCTTCTAAATCTTTACAAATGTAAAAGGATTATGAGGACCGTTGGATTAAAGATCCAAGGATGATTAAAAATCACCAATTTATGGAAAAAATCTTAGACAAGGAAAGATTTCCCCTAAATCTCACCGAAAATAACAAACAGAATATCTTTGGATTTAAAATCCAACGGTGAATAAAATTCACTGAATGATCTAAAGGATCATATTAACTATGAAAACAAACAAAATCTTTCAATGAAAGATTTGCTAAACAAATTGATTTTTCTCCTTCTCCTATAAATAGGAGCCAAGAGAAGGGAGGAGAGATATAGTTTTGGAATCTTGAAATTTCAGAGAGAAAAGAGAGGAGAATTTAATTCTCAAGAAAGAAAACCCTAGGTGAGAAAAGAAAGGGGATCAAAACTTCAAACAGAGAATTTAATTCTCAAATCCAAGAGTTTAACTC
Organism: Agapanthus africanus; assembly: GCA_030015575.1. NCBI lineage: Eukaryota > Viridiplantae > Streptophyta > Magnoliopsida > Asparagales > Amaryllidaceae > Agapanthus > Agapanthus africanus. Next base: position 937,015,679 of record JASDDO010000019.1, on the reverse strand, counting down.
TTCTGCACAAAAGAACTTATTTCTTTCTCTGGTTGAAAATCTGCAAAGAGCACATCTCCCCATAAGTTGAGAATTTAACTCTCATCGGGTTGAGATCCTGCCATGCAGATCCAAAACTTAGAGGGGGAATTGAGTTTAGAGAATTTAATTCTCCCAAAACAAAATTAGAGTTTAACCCTGTATGAGAATTTAATTCTCCCAAAACAAAATTAGGGTTTAACCCTAACTGAGAATTTAATTCTCTCAAATTACAGGAAATTAATTTCTCCAAGACAGAATTAGGGTTTCACCCTACACAAGAATTTAATTCTTTTACATATATGGGAATTTAATTCCTCTAAAAGAAAATTAGGGTTTAACCCTACATAAGAATTTAATTCTTTCACAACAGGAATTTAATTCCTCCAAAATCATAATTAGGGTTTAACCCTATAAAGAATTTAATTCTTAAAGAAATAAAGGGACTTGAAAGATCTCCATGCATGCAAAAGACTAAGGTCACGTGTCCCCACGTGACCCCTGAAAAGATCCCCAAAAATGAGAAAGAAAGAGCTCAGAGGCAACGCCTCACGTGCTCCACGTGACCCCCAAAACACAGAAAGAAAAAGCAAAAGAAATGAAGGCTTTGGGCGCTCTCACGTGTTACCACGTGACCCCTTGGCAAACGCTTTAACAGTCAGCGCATAAATCCCCATCACGTGTCAACACGTGATACTCAAAATAAAAAATATATAAAAAGTGTTTAACACTTAATTGCAGAACGAAAAAAGGGATCTGGTTCCACCTCTGGGCGCCCTCACGTGTCCCCACGTGACCCCTTGTTTCTTTATTGTTTAACACTAATTCGAAAACTTTATTCTTAGTGTTTAACCACTAACTTGAGAACCCCATTTCCAGTGTTTAACATTGTTGCTTTTTAGTGTTTAACACTAATTTGAGGGATATATTTCCAGTGTTTAACACTGTTTTTCCCTAGTGTTTAACACTATTTTTAACCAAATTGGTTAATCTTTCAGAGGCAAAGCCTCCCACTCGAAATTGAGTAAAATTCAGAGCTATAATGTTCACTGCTCACTCAAAGACAAAATGTTGCCAAAGCCCTCCAACTCTCGTTTAGCATTGCTAAATAGCATGGGCTCGAATCCAGACAAATGTCTAATAGTCCAACAAAAGGCCAACACTTCAAATCCAATTGGACTTAGCCCAAGTTGGCCATAAGTCCTCAACTCAGACTCAACTGAGCCAACATGCTCACAATATAATTAACTGATCTTAGTTCCAAATTGGACTACAGATCACTTAATCCACCTTGGTTCAAGGGTACATCTCTTCACTCCTTTGATATTTGTCGTTGTAATTCCTCAGCGTCTTCAAAGAGGTGACGGGTCCCGATAACCACACATTTCACGGACTGTGGGGTCCCTTTAAACCCACGGACTACCATGTCCTTAACCTTGACCGGGATGTCTTTAAACTAACAATGGACCACCATGTCCTTAAACTGGTAATGGACCACCATGTCCTTAAACTAGTAATCGACCGCAATGTCCCTAAACTAAACAATAGAGCCCAAATGCTCTTTTGTTGGATCTAAACGATCCCGTTAAGTTGATCTTAGTCTGAAATGAGACTAACGTATCCTTAACAAACGGTTAAGTTGATCTTAGTCTGAAATCAGACTAACGTATCCTTAACAAACGGTTAAGTTGATCTTAGTCTGAAATCAGACTAACGTATCCTTAACAAACGTTTAAGTTGATCTTAGTCTCAAATGAGGCTAACGTATCCTTAAACCCAAACCCCCAAACCCAAATCTAAGAAAATACGGATTTGGACTAATCCACGCCCTACGGGCGACAACATAAATTAGTCTCCGTATACAATCCACGGGCAACCACAAACAAAACAAACGCCCACGACACGAAGTGACCATCTGGAGAAGGAGAAAGTTGTTACCGCGATGCGGTAGCGTAATTAACTGCAGGGGCTTGCGCCTGCAGGGAAGAGCGTCCCCACAATCAAAAACCCCTCAAACGAGGGGGAATCTGACGAAGTCTGCTACATCGGCTGCATCCGTTTAAACCTTCGATACATGGTGCCATAAATCAACTTGGCATCTTCGGAGAGGTGGACGGATAGCACCAATTAGCATCTGCCCCGAATCTCAGGCAAGACAGTCCGTCTTGCGCGTCTTTCGGCGGGGAACAGGGTCAGATACTTCTTCGACCGACGGACGTGGTTCGGGGCCTTTTTCGGTCGTTCCGCCTTTAATGGGAATGGTGCACTCGACAACGAAATCGGCTAAGACCCGCGCTTTGATGGCTTATCGGGGGAGGTACCTGATATCGAACTGGGACAATTCCCACCTCCATTTTTCCAGACGACCTGATGACTTGGGGGAGGCGAGGATAGACCCTAAAGGCTCTCAGTGAGTATGAGGATTGTGTGTGCTTGGAAGTAATGTCGGAGTTTCCTGGAAGTGAGGATAAGTGCCAGAACTATCTTCTCTATAGCGGGGTATCTTGTCTCTGCATCCTTGAAGACATGGCTCACGTAGTAAACCGGCTTCTGTACATCATCGACTTCCCTGACGAGCACCGAGCCCGCAGCTTGATCAGATACCGTGAGGTATAACAATAGCTCATCGCCTTCGACTGGTCGAGTGAATAGCGGAGGAGTCGCCAAGTGCGTCTTGAGCTGCTTGAAGGCTTTCTGCCATTCCTCGGACCATTCGAACTTGGGAATCTTCTTTAGGGCTTTGATGAATGGTAAGCACTTTTCCCCGGATCTGGACATAAAGCAACTCAGGGCAGCGACCCTCCCGGTGAGGCGCATGATCTTCATATTACTCTTAGGAGTTGCCATGTTGAGAACGGCGTTGATTTTTTCCGGATTTGGTTCGATTCCTCGGTGGGTTACCATGAATCCGAGGAATTTCCCACTGGTGACCCCGAACGCGCACTTAGCCGGATTGAGTTTCATTTTATATTCGCGCAAGATGTCGAATGTCTCGCCGAGGTCTTTGGTGTGCCCCGCCGAAGAGACGGATTTCACTAGCATGTCGTCGACGTAAACTTCCATGTTTCTCCCGATCTGCGGCTTAAAAAATCCGTTGACGAGGCGTTGATACATAGCCCCAGCATTCTTAAGACCGAAGAGCATCACTTTGTAGCAGTATACCTCCCGATCTATGGCGAACACGCTAAGTTCTTCATCTGCCGGGTTCATCCGGATCTGATTGTAACCGGAAAATGCATCTATGAAGCTAAGTAATTCATGACCGGCTGAGCTGTCCACTAATTGATCTATCCGAGGGAGGGGATGGTTGTCTTTGGGGCAGTCCTTGTTTAGATCTGTGAAGTTGACGCACATGCGTTGTTTCCCGTTCGCCTTTTTGACCATGACTACGTTCGCCAGTCATTCCGAATAGTCCAGGTTTTTGATAAAGTTGGCGGCGAGCAGTCGATCCACTTGGTCCTATATCGCCCTTTGCTTGGCCAGCGGACAGCTTCTCTTCTTTTTCCGGACGGGCTTTATTTTCGGGTCTGTTTCCCCCAATCAGAGCAAAGCTCTGTTGAAATTCAAAATTCAAAATTTAAAGCAACGCTTCAAATCTCGGACGCAACGCGCCACGTGTCAGACGCTGATACGTCAGCGCAGCGCCCAAGGCAGCACGCCCAACCAGAGCAAAGCTATATTTAAAACAAAATTAAATGATGCAACGCTTCAGTTGCGCAAGCGCTGCGCTGCGCGACACGTGTCAGCGCAGTTGCGCCGCGCCGGGCGCTGCGCGACTCGTGTCACGCGCTGGGGCATTTGTGCCAAACAGAATTAAGATTTTAAAGAAATCTTTCTGTTCTTATTAAAACAAGACGATTTTCTTCTGTAAAACAGAGGCCCTTGGATCAAAGATCCAACGGTGGGGAAAATTCCTCAAATCACTCAGAGAAAAATCTCTTTAACAAATTTAACTAATTTATGAGCACTATAGAAAGGACCCTAGACCTCAATTCAAAGGCATCAACATTTGTGAGAAATCAAGAACTTTAAACAGAGAAAACTCTGAAGAAATTTCAAGAAAAAGGTAAAAACCTTCATGAAATAGAAGAAATTTCTTCTAATAGATCATTGATCTAAGAACAAGATCAATGATCTTCACATAATAAACAGTGCTTTGCACTTTTTATGAACCACTGGTTCTTTAAAACAAGAAAAACAAGAAATACTTGTTTTCTCTGATTCTAATTAAATCAAAGAAAACAAACAGTGCTTTGCACTTTGTCATGAACCATTGGTTCTAAAAAGATTTTCAAATTATAGTGCCTTGCACTTGCAAACTGTGCTGTTGCGCTCCTGGATTGGCGCAAGCCACCAGAGAGCGTCACGTGTCAGCATCTGAACTATCTGCGCTATGTGCTTTTGAAATAGAGCCTTGCTCTCTGGAATTGGCGCAACTCACCAGAGCGCGACACGTGTCAGCAGCGCAAGCGCGGCGCATTAGCGCAGCGCACTGCGCTTGCGTGACACGTGTCGTCACTACAAGCGCTTGCGCTCTTTGATTGGCGCAAAGCGCCTGAAAAATGCAATGCATTTCCTAAAGGGCCAGGCCCAAATCAAAAAGACCTAGTAGGCCTAATTAAATTGCAAAGCAATAAATGGGCAGAGCCCAGGCAAAATTGATGCTCTGCATCTTTTATAGAAGGGCAGAGCCCAAGTAAAATTGATCATTTATAAATGAGCAGAGCCCACAATAAATTGATGCTCTGCATCCTTTATGGGCAGAGCCCAACACAAAATCGAAAATAATGCAATGCATTATTTAAAAATGGGCCAAGCCTTAGTACAGGCCAAAAACAAATAAAAGTGTTGAACATTTTTCAACTGGACTTGGCCCAATCATGGCCGTAAGTCCTCAAATTAAATTGACTGAGCAAAATTACCCTCCTAAATCAATTTATCTCCGGTTCAAGGGTACATCTTCGAACTCCTCTGACACCTATCGTTGTAATTCTTCAACGACGTCAGAGAGGTGACGGGTCCCGACGACCACACATTAATACGGACTGCGGGGTCCTTAAACTCGCGGACCGAAACGTCCTTAAACTAATACCGGACCGAAACGTCCTTAAACTAATACCGGACCGAAACATCCTTAAACTAATAATGGACCACTACGTCCCTAAACTGGAACAATAGAGCTCCCAAATGCTCTTTTGTCGGATCTAAACGATCCCGTTTAAGTTGATCTTAGCCTCAAATATGGCTAACGTATCCTTAAACATTCAAACAGACTTTAGTCCTAAATTGGACTATAAGACCCCCAATCAACTTTGGTTCAAGGGTACATCTCCGAACTCCTCTGACACCTGTCGTTGTAATCCTTCAACGTCGTCAGAGAGGTGACGAGTCCCGACGGCCATATATTAAATGGACCACCACGTCCTTAAACTGGAAATAGATCTAGACGATCCCGTTAAGTTGATCTTAGTCTCAAATCAGACTAACGTATCCTTAACGAACGTTTAAGTTGATCTTAGTCTCAAATGCGGCTAACGTATCCTTAAACCAAAAACACCAAACCCAAATCTAAGTAAATACGGATTTGGACTAATCCACGTCTTACGGGTGACGGCATTACTCAGTCTTCGTATACAATCCACGGGCAACCACAAACAAAACAAACACCCATGACACGAAATGAAATTCTGGAGAAGGAGAAAGTTGTTACCGCGATGCGGTAGCGTAATTAACTGCAGGGGCTTGCGCCTGCAGGGAAGAGCGTCCCCACAATAAAAAAACCCTCAAGTGAGGGGGAATCTGACGAAGTCTGCTATATCGGCCGCATCCGTCCAAACCTCCGATACACGATGCCATAAATCAACTTGGCATCTTCGGAGAGGTAGACGGATAAAACCATATAGCATTTGCCCCGAATCTTAGGCTAGACGTCCTCACGCCGTCGCCGCCGCCATTCGGAGGGGAACAGATTCTGGCACGCCTGGTGGGACCTTTTCCTCTTTCCACTCCACACTTCATGTGTCGTCTTCGCGAACGAATCGCGGTTTGTTAATGGTTGCCTTTGGATTTCAAGTTTACTAAGATTTGGTCTCTTGCTTGGCACAGAAAAGAAATCAAGCATCGATGGCCTCTACCTGTTCAAAGTGCTCCAACTGCAGCTGCAGCTCGAGTTCGGCCTCAACTGGGGGCATAACCTACGGGCCCCAAGCGGCCTCTTTGTTCACCATGCCCGTGGAGCAGATTACTCAAGCCACCACGGGGTTGTTTTTCGGAACTATGCTTCCGCCAACAAGCTTCAGCACCCCCGTGCCTGTACAAGAAGCTCTTAAGAAGTCGATCTTCGATCGACTTTCAGTTACTGCGGCCCCTCTCAACGGGTCGCCCAACACCAATGTCTCGGTCTTCTCCAGGCTGGGCCAAAACTCCTGCGGGCCCATAATGAAGCTTGCCGTCCCAGAGAAGGTTATTCCAAAAAGAATAGCCAAACCTGCTCCTGAAGTCGTCAAGGCGGCTTCTCCTGCTAGGAGATCGGTCTTTACAAGATTGACCGTCCCAACCCCCACTCCTGCTCCTGCCGCTCAAAAGACATCAGTCTTCAATAGGCTGACGCCGGCAACGGCCCCACACCTGAACAGGGGGCAAGAAGAAGCTGTTTCTGTCTCTAAACCAATACCGACGACTTGTCGCGCCCGACGACGCCACTGGCGCCGGGTAAGGAAGACTGGGGGCAACTCCCCTTCTGGAATAACTCCACCAGCTCCAACGGTGGAAGTTAATGCCGCTGTTCCAACTGGGAACAGCTTTGAGCTGCTGAATAGAGTACGCAGGAACTCACCAACTGCGGTGCTCAGAAGATCTCCTCCACCGGTAGAGACTGCCGTGGAAACAGAAAAGCCGGAGCAGCCTCCTCAATCGCTGTCCTCCAGGATCTACAAGACATGGCGACGAGTCCGAGAATCTGTCATTGATCCTAACTTCTCTCGCCAGCACAAGAAGTCGAAAGGTCGGCAGGAAGAAAATCCCCTGGTCAAGCAACGAAAGGCTATGACCGCTTGGGTGCCCAAAGCAACGGCCCCCTCAACTTCTACGGCCCATAAAAGAAGAAGGCCGGAGAAAGTGCCAACGCCGACGACGAATATCAAAGGTGGTGAACCCAAACGTCCTAAGTCGGGGGGCATTGTAGTTCATACCGTGTACATGGCGTCGGGAAAGAAGGACAGCCGTGCATCCACAGGTCATAGACCGCTTACACGGTCAGTGACCAAGGCTCAGGAGCAACAGCAAAAGCTCCAGGAAATGATGAACGCAATGGCCGCACTCACTAGGCCAAAAGAAAGCCCTGAAACGTTCTCGGATGAACGTCAAGAACAGGAAACTGACGCTGAGTTCCTTCGTTGCATATTGGAGAAGAAGGATAAAGAGGCTGCTGAACAAGCAGCCAACATAAAGCGTATGGGACTCCTGTTTCAAGACATGGTAGGAATGATGGTCCAGCAAGATCCTCCGGCCGAAGATCCCCCGATCGTCCTTGAAGATGATAGGGGAGAAACGTCGAATCCTCCACTAGCTCTGTCAACAGCTAAGGAGGATACAATCTCCAAAGCTGATTTAGACGAGTACATAGCCCAACAGATACGGGTTCATCATGCGACTGAAGCAGCTGGTCAGGTTGTAAAAACAGGACGACCGTATCCGAGCTGGTACGACCAGATCAAGTACCCGCCAGGTTATACAATTCCCAAGTTCCATGTCCACAAGGGGACGGGCAATCCTCACCAGCATGTTGCCCAGTTCAGGGCGCTTTGCAGCAACACTGGCAGTGATGATAAACTGTTGCTCCGCCAATTCGTTGGTAGCTTATCGGATACAGCATTCGAGTGGTATTCCGAGCTCCCGAACGACTCTATCAAGACCTTTGCTGAGATGGAACTGCTGTTTACCCAACGTTTCGCGAGTGCCAGCGAGCGTACCCCGATAACGGCATTGATCAATGCCCGGGTGAAGCCGGGCGAGACATGGGTCCAATATGTTATACGGTGGCGTAATTTATGGTCAAAATGCGAGCAGCGCATAGAAGAAGCTCCTGCAGTGGGAATGTTTGTAGAAACCCTCGATCCGCAAGCAACTATCTCGCAATTTATGATGTTCTTCAAGCCGACCACCTTCCAGACACTGATCGACAAGCTGGCGCAAATGGATCAAATGGGCTATAAACCTCCTCTTCCAAAGCCGGACTCCCGAAATGAGAAGGGAAAGGGGAAAGCGATCGTTGTCGCTAATGCTCAACAACAGCCGAACAACTCGAAGCCGGTCGTTCGTCAAAATAATATGCGCCCGTACGTAGCCCTTGAGGAGAGGATGGGGCGTCCTTACTCGTTTCCCCGAGATAAAACGAGAAGGTTATTCAAGCTGGCGTTGCGCAACCGACTCATAAATCTGCCGGATCCAAAACGTCCGTCGCAACCAAGTGATGTCAATGAGCCCAATTACTGTCCTTATCATCGGGTACTGGGTCATCCGATCGAGGATTGCTACGTCTTCAAAAATTGGTTTGAAGATCAGTACCGACAGGGCAAGTTTGCATTGTCCGACAAATGGAAGGTGGATCCACCGCAGCCCCACACCTCTAAGGGAATGAATACGCCGGGGGCAACATGCTCTGTCGTTGAAGAAGCTCCTTGGGAGGTTGTATTATCAGCCAAGACAAAGAGGATGCTAAATGATCTTTTAACATGCCCAGCGATCAAGTGGAAGAACCCGTTGGAGCCGCAGATCATTGAAGGGATGTTGAAGCCTTGTCCAACTCAAAAGATCGATGGAGGTGGCCCAAGCATTCATAACCAGCCGTTGAAATCTTCAAAGAAGAAGAAAAAGAAGCCCGTGAAGCCCGACGACAAGCGCACGGACTTGCAAAAACAAACTGACGCGCTGGAGGAATACAACCGGAAGGCACGGACTCCCATTACATTCCAAGAATTCCTCAATCATGTCTTTCAAGAGGAAGATGAGGGAGAAAGTTCATCTGATGAATCCGAGGAATATGTGGCGAGCTGTCATATGATTTCACATTCGTTCACGAACAATGAGGAGACTCCTTGTACTGAAGAGCTGGGGGCAGATTCTAAACCAAAAAGTCTGGGGCCATCGGATGAAGTAATTGATGCATTCCTCAATGAAGCTCTCTTAAAAAGTAAAACTGATCAGGAGCGCGAGACGGTCATATTCGAAAAGGCCAAACGACAACGCCTTGACGAAAGAATTGAGATACTCCCGCTGGAGCAAAGTACACCCACTGCGGATAAAATCAAATTCAAGATGAGGAAGAGGTTTGCTAAAGCCGTGTCGATGGGTATGAAACTACCATCCTCTGAGGGAAGCATTACTGGAGAAGCGGAAATGCACCCCTCCTATTGCTTGTATCATCGGAAGATTTCGCACCCCACTGAAGAGTGCAAAGCTTTCGATAGATGGTGGCAAGGATATGTTGCTCACCGGCAGCATTTTAAGCGGGAAAAGCGCAAGACTCGCCGAGAACGGAACGATACAACCGAAGGGCTTAACAAAACTACCGGCAATTGTCGTATGGTCAACGCCGGGGGATCACAAGTGCTCCACACAAGGAAGAATAATGCGCTTCGCTTTCTCCTTAACAGAGCCGAGGACGAATAATGAAGCCGAATACGAAGCTTTGATAGCAGGCCTCGAGATCGCCATCGACATGGGAATTGAAAACCTCCTCATATACGGAGACTCCCAGCTGGTCGTTAGTCAAGTAAACGGCGACTACCAAACGTGCAAACCGGAGTTGGTGAAGTACGGTGAAAAGGTGCAACAACTGTTGACCCAAATCCCCTCCTATACTTTGGAAAGCATACCGCGCGCGGAAAACAGCAAAGCAGACGCGTTGGCCAAACTTGCTAAAGAACTGGCTGACGAGAACCTCGATGACGTTAGAATCGTGGTACAAAGCCGTCGGGTGCTTGCCCCAGCAGAAATATCTCCGGAATCATCCGAAGAAAAGGGAGCGACTGAACAGACGACCTTACAAATAGAAGACCGGGAAAAGACCGAGGATTGGAGGGAAGTCTTCATAGACTATTTTAAGTCCCACCGAATGCCCGAAGAAGCGTCCACAAGACATCAGCTCCTGAAACGAGCTCTGTCTTTCGCCTTCGTCAATGATACTCTGTATAAGAGGTCATTCGATTCTCTGTGGCTGAGATGCTTAGGATCTGACGAAGCAGAAAGAGTCGTTCAGGAAGTTCATGACGGAATCTGTGGTTCTCACCAAGCAGGCCCAAAAATGAAGTTGAAGATCAAACGGAGGGGCTACTACTGGCCCACGATGATTCAGGATTGCCTCGAATATGCGAAGCAATGTCACTCGTGCCAAATCCATGAGGATTTCATCCATCAGCATCCAAATCCACTCTATCCAACAGTGGCTAGCTGGCCATTCGAAATGTGGGGAACTGACATAGTCGGCCCCATCGAACCAGCATCGTCCAGAGGACATCGTTTCATCCTGGCGACGACTGATTACTTCTCCAAATGGGCAGAAGCAGTACTGTTAAAGGAGGTGAAGACGGAGAATATCCTCCATTTCTTCAAGACGCACGTCATATGTCGGTTTGGAACGCCGAGACGGATCATCTCCGATAACGGGCCAGCCTACAGAAGCCACAAGATCAGTCGCTTCGCGCAACAGCATAACATAGACTGGAGATATTCCTCGGTTTATAATCCGCGAGCTAATGGTCTAGTCGAGGCCTTCAACAAGACCCTGACGAAGATCATGAAAAAGACGGTGTCCCGAAATAAGAAAGACTGGCACGAGAGACTGCAAGAGGCTCTTTGGGCGTATCGAACTACGTTCAAAACGGCCACGAACACAACGCCATACGCGTTGGTATTCGGTACGGAAGCAGTACTCCCCCTCGAGATAGAGCTACCCTCTTTACGAGTGGCAGTCCACTACGAGTTGACGAACGAAGAAAATGCTAACCTTCGGCTTGAGGAGCTTGATGCCCTTGAAGAAACACGACTCATAGCGCAACAAAATCTGGAAGCTTATAAAGCAAAGATGACGCGCTCATATGAAAGATTGACCCGGCCGAGGACATTCCGCCAAGGCGAACTCGTGCTAGTGGTCAAAAGGCCTATGATCCCCAATCGCGCCAAGCGGGAAAAATTCGAGCCAGACTACGAAGGCACATACATCATAGATAAGGTCTATCAGGGTGGGCCCTATCTACTCATGGACATGCACGGTGAAAGGCCTTTCAGGCCAATAAACGGCCGCTTCCTAAAGAAATACTACGCTTAATGAGTTACAGCCTAGGTCAATGATAGATGACGACGACTATGTCCGCTCGCTATCTTCCTAAGCTCAAACTCTATAAGCAGTAGCCAGCCTTCTTTATGACGGACCGAAACGTCCTTAAACTAATAGCGGACCGAAATGTCCTTAAACTAATACCGCAGCATCTATAAGCTGACGAGATAAAAAAAAAGAAAAGAAAAATATAATAAATAAAAACGGTATGTCCATAAGCAAAAAGGGCACGGATGAAAACCCGAAAGGGCTCCGTGAGTAAAAACAGCAGGGCTACCGGCGAGTGTTCGTGAAAACCCGAAAGGGCGCGACCTCGTAAAAAAAAAGTAAATAAAAATAAAAAAAAGATAAAAAAAAAGGGGTATGTCCATAAGCAAAATGGGCACAGATGAAAACCTGAAAAGGCTCCGTGAGTAAAAACAGCAGGACTACCGGCGAGTGTTTGTGAAAACCCGAAAGGGCGCAACCTCGTTAAAAGACACTTATAGGGTCCTCTCGACCTTGTAAGGAGAAACCACCCGCGTGAGATCCTTACGACTCACAAGGGAGCAACACACTTAGGGATCCCCACGATTCCTAAGGAGAAAATACACTTGCGAGATCCTCACGACTCGTAAGGAGAACTCTCTTATGAGACCCTTACGGCTCATAAGATTTGAAAGTCTTAAGTTACAGAGACCTAAACCTGTGCTTGAGCAACCCCCACAAATTCTGATATTGCCCTACAAGTGGCTCAATGCTGGCCCTTATATACAATCCACGGGCGCGAATAAACATTTCCCTAATCAAGTCACATCCGAGACTGAGGATATGTTCGCATGACGAACAACCCTTATAAGTCCTCTCGACTTACAAGGAGAAAATCCTCCTGTAGGATCCTTACGACTTACAGAGGAACAAACACTTAGGAATCCTCACGATTCCTAAGGAGAAAATACACCTACAAGATCCTCACGACTTGTAGGAAAAAATACCTTTGTGAGACCCTTACGGCTCATGAAGTCAAAAGCCTTAGTCGACAGGACCTTAACCCTGTTCGCTAAGCCACCTTTGGTCGACATCGACAAAGGCAAATGATGATTCGCTCCTGGCAATATCCCAGTTGTAGCGGTGCTGATGCCGAAATCGGTGTCTAATTTCAGGTTTACGGCGAAAAGCCAGTAGGCCACACATGCATATGAAATAGCCGAAATGATGGGGCAACTTGCAATAAACAGCAGCAAGTGAAAATGTATGCATGAAAAATAGCCGAAATGATTGGGCAACTCGCAATAAAAAGCAGCGAGTAAAAATAAAATAAACAGCCGAAATGATTAGACACCACAAAAAATAGCCAAAATGATTGGGTAATCGCGACCTTCGCGATATAAAAGCTGAAATGATAGAGCGTCGCGGAAATAAAAAAAAGATGATAAAACTTTTGCCCTACAGTTAAGATCACATCGATCCCTGTATACAATCCAAGGGCGTAAACGAAGAGGGAACCATACTTTCCCAACAGGCTTCGCCAGAAAACGAAGCCAAATCTTGACGGTTCATCCCAACCTCGAAGAAGCCAGTGTCTTCGGCAAAATACCTCAACTCAGGGAAACAAACATCCTTGACGAGAGCCTCCTGATTCGCGTCGACTCGCAGAGAAACCAGTGTCTCCGCGGGAAATTCGATCCGTTTCAACACCAGGGAAACAAATAATCCTCGGCAAATACCTCAACTCAGGGAAACAAACATCCTTGACGAGAGCCTCCTGATTCGCGTCGACTCGCAGAGAAACCAGTGTCTCCATGGAAAATTCTCGATCCGTTTCAACACCAGGGAAACAAATAATCCTCGGCAAATACCCCAACTCAGGGAAACAAACATCCTTGACGAGAGCCACCTAATTCGCGTCGACTCGCAGAGAAACCAATGTCTCCACGGGAAATTCTCGATCCGTTTCAACACCAGGGAAACAAATAATCCTCGGCAAATACCTCAACTCAGGGAAACAAACATCCTTGACGAGAGCCTCCTGATTCGCATCGACTCGCAGAGCAACCAGTGTCTCCGTGGGAAATTCTCAATTCGTTTCAACACCAAGGAAACAAATAATCCTTGGCAAATACCTCAACTCAGAGAAACAAACATCCTTGACGAGAGCCTCCTGATTTGCATCGACTCGCAGAGCAACCAGTGTCTCCGTGGGAAATTCTCGATTCGTTTCAACACCAAGGAAACAAATAATCCTTGGGAAATACCTCAACTCAGGGAAACAAACATCCTTGACGAGAGTCTCCTGATTCGCATCGACTTGCAGAGCAACCAGTGTCTCCGTGGGAAATTCTCGATTCGTTTCAACACCAAGGAAACAAATAATCCTTGGCAAATACCTCAACTCAGGAAAACAAACATCCTTGACGAGAGCCTCCTGATTCGCGTCGGCTTGCAGAGAAACCAGTGTCTCCGCGGGAAATTCCCGATTCGTCTCAACTTGCAAGATGAAACCTCAGGCAGCAGGGATTAAAAAACTTGCTTCCTGAACAATGGGACCCTGCAAGTCGGTCTAAAACGGTCTCTTGCATACCATTCACGGGTCTCACTCTCCAAAGTTGAGTTTCGACAGGGAGGGAAACAACCGCTTACGGGTCCTCTCGACTCGTAAGAGGGAAAAATTCTCTTATAGGATCCTTACGACTTATAAGAGAAAACACACTTAGGAATCCTCACGATTCCTAAGGAGAAAACCCACCTACGATGTCCTCTCGATCCGTAGGGAGAAAAGTCCCTATGAGACCCTCACGGCTCATAGAGTTGAAAAGTCTTAGGGGCAGATCTGAACCTGCGGCCTAAGCCATCGCTATCTCGTGAAGAAACCAAGATGCTTACTCTATTATCTGCTAATTGTGAAAGCATGCTGATAATAAGACAGGAAAAAGCAAAGAAATAGTACAAGACATTGCAAAAAAAATGTGTATCTTTATTGAATGTAATCAAGTACAAGATGAAGCGCACAGAATATTGAAGAATGGATACATATTATGCAAAAAGAAAAATTTTACAAGTATCTAGATACAAGGAGAATTACTGAGAAGGAAGCGTCTTGCATAGCTCTAGCAATTGTTCGCGCACTTCCTTCCCCACTTTCTCCTGATCGGCCACCACCGCCAGCTCCGCCTCCACTTGGGCCTGTTGCTGCAAGACAGATGCAAGCTGCTCCCTGACGGCCTGATGAGCAGCTTCGCGGCCTGGGGTGTCACGTTCGGCTACATCAAGCTTTCGCTTCAAGTTTAGCCTATGGGAGATGCGCTCTAGGAGACCCTCAAAGATAACCTTCACTTGGGCAGCATTCGCTTCAACCTCAGCACGCAGACGGGCCGTCTCGCTCGAGGTCTCTTGGCATTCCCTTAGCTTTAAAGCTGCTTCTTGTTCCAAGTGGTGGACGTAAGAAGCTCTTTCCTTGATCCATGCTGCTCTTTCATTGCTCGCGGCTAAAGTCTCGGGGGCGAGATGCATCGACTCCAGCTGATGCAGGCGAGCCTCGATCTCCATACAATGGTTAACCCAAGATGCGATGATGCCCTCGTCATGGAAATTCACGAGTATCACCAGCATCGGGTTAACTGCCGTAGCGAAATCCGCAGCAGACGTAGGGGTCTCGACGTCGAGCTCCTCAATGTAGTCGCTCAACATACGCAAGCTGTTCGTGGCGCCTTTCGAAGATGGACGTCTCAGGTAAGGACCTGCCGGCATTGTGATGCGAGGCTCGAAGGGCGCCGAGACCGGAACGACAGCTGAAAAGAAACAGGATGTGATCAGATAACAGTTCAGGAAATAAAAAAAGGGGGAGTTATTAATGTGAAGTCGCTGTACCAGCTGAGGCAGGTGGCAAGGCCGGAAGGGTCGGCGGCGCAGCCGATCTTTCATCCCCTCCTTCGATTTGTAGCACTGCAGTTGAGAGAAGAAAAATGTTAGAAGTAATTCCATCAATGAAAAGGAAGGAGATCAATGGAAACCATACTCACCAGCGCTACCGGAGGAAGAAGCGAGTTCAGATGGGAAGGAGAAGTGTGGGAGCAACACTTGATATAGATGATCAAAGAGCACTCCTGAAAAGACACGACGGTACGACTTTAGTACACAAATTATACGTCTGAAAGATAAGATTAATAAATTGCAAACCCATACCTTCCAACATCTTCGATGGTATGAGAGAGGGTTGAGAAGTGACCACCGCCAAGGCAGTCGTTGAAGGCGCTCCCTCGAGCAGTGGGGCATCGGCGCTGGCTACACCTGCGTTACGAAAAAGGTGAATTTGTCAGAAAGGATTGTAAGGTAAAGAAAGACAGCAACTTGGGATTTACCTGATGAGCTGCCGGCTGAAACGGAAGCGACTCCCTCCTCCATCGACATGAGGCCACCGCCCGTGGCCTCATTACCCGACTCGATGGGGACCGTCGTCGTGCTCACACGGCCAGGAGACAGCGGAAAATCATAGGCGGGGAGGGCAATGATTGGAGCGTTGCCGGACTCTTGGAAGAGAGCGGCTGACTCTTCCCCAAGAGTAGTACCCATCTCACCCGCTACTTCTTCGGGCTCCGCGGTCTCCATCGGCTCACCCGCCGTCACCACGAGGTCGCCGGCCTTAAGCGCCTCGTCCGCCACTACCCTGGGCTCGGTAATGACGATCATTTCATCTGCCGCCACTTCAGGCTCGGCATCAATGACCTTCTCGGCTGCAGACCCTTCAACCTCCATCTCAGGCTCCGAAGCCTCAGCGACGTTGCCCACCGTCGGCTCGGGTTCGGCAGGTGCTGCCTCCTCTGTTTCCTTGGGTTCAACGGTCTCCGCCTCCCCCTCGGTCGGACTTGGCCCTGCAAGATAAAATATATAAGAACCGATGGCATTATAATTCTTACAACAAAATTCTGAGAGAAATATTATCTGAAGTGGATTTATCATTTGCGCTCCGACCTGCGCACGCCACTTGTCTGCGAGCAGTGGATAGGGCGATAGGGGCCTCTTCGGAGGGAATATCAGCACGAGGGACGGTGCCGGGGCCCGCTCCCGTAGCCAAAGCAGCCCGGCGTGCTTTCGCTTCGCGCCTTGACCGTTTCCTCTCCTCCCGAGCTGTCGCGATCGATCTCTTCGACGCTTCCTTCAAGGCATCGTCGTCCTCGTTCAGAGATGCCTCCAGAGCCTTTAAGGCATCTCTCATTGGCTCTTCAAGACGGACCTCCCGCGGTAGCCCCGAGGAAGCAGGAACATCGGCAGATGGCAGAATGTCCACGTCGCTTGGCGGGAACGGCATTGAGGTTCCTGCGATAAAAAGGAAGAGGTTAGATCGACCATAACACAAGGGAAATGAAAACTTGATGAATTGAAACTTACTAAGGCCCATGGACGCTCTAAGACGTTCCTCCTCTTGGAAAGTCTTCAGGGAAGCGGCAATGGCTTCTTCAGTGGTGATGCCTGTGGGAAGAAAAGAAGGAAAAATATTAGTCAAAGGTAATAATAAAAATATGATGCAATAAGAAAAAAATGTGTGACTAATGATTACCTGATGCCGCAAGCTTAGCCAGCCACGCGTCGCGCCTCGCTAACCGCTCCGAAGCTTCGAGGGCAGCCTCCAAATCCGTGTTATCCGGAATGACTGATCCCTCGTTAGTCCCATATTCACTCAGGCCCTCGGCATAGGGAGCGTGCGGTTCCTGACCGAACGCGACGTCTGCGGCGAAGAGCGACTTCTTTTTCTTCTACCCGCCAACCCTAGGTGCACGCGGGATCGACTTACGCTTAGCAGCCGCCTTGGGACGGCGGGTCCCGATGTCCGCACCCACGCCAGACTCTGGCAAGGCTACAGCCACTGTCTCCACTGGAGCACAGGGCGCTGGAGGTGCATCAGCAATATCGGGGAGCGGCAATCCGTGTGGAGGACTTTGCGCACGCAATGGTCCAGCCCTGGCATCTTTTAGAGGGAGGACCACCGGGGTCCTTGGCACTAAGGGAGCGTTACGGTCGGTACCTAGAGGCATACCCTTACGGTCGACCAGCAATCGCCTTTCCTCCTTTATAACGGCTCCCGTCGCATGGTTATACCATTTTTTATATACGTTGAGGAGTCGTAGGGCGCAGGCCGGCGCACTGATAAAAAAGTGAGAACCCGTATTCAGGCGCATGAAATGATGCAGCGCGTTCTCCATCCCTTCTCCACTGGCAGCAGGTTCCAGTAGAAAAGCTTCCAAGGGTACCCTTGATCGTAGCCCAGTTGTTGGGCGAAACGATGCGGGTTATATCTCATGAAAATTGCCGCACCGTTCTGCCTGAAGACTAGGAAGCCCGGTCTAATAGAATACAAGTGGAGGGTTTCCGGGCCATCAAAACTGAGGCTCCATCCTTAAAGGAGTCTTGTAACGGTCGCACCACAGTGGTGGACGCCTTTCCAATAGTCAATACCTCGTCAACAAAGGACATCCCGGCTCCAACGGTGTGAGGGCGAAGGAGTAAACCCCTGGCGTTCCGTGGCGATGGGGTCACAATTGATGCACCGATCAGCTGTATAATGCGAGGGAAACCACACTTGTCGAAGAACGAGGGCCTTTTGTGCATGCCGAAGACACCCGCCGTGTGTAGCTCGAGCCACGATACAAAGTAGTGCATCAGGAAGACCACGTGCAGTACCCCGGGCTCATTAGCATCCGCTGCTCGACTGAGGCCATGATATAAGTGTGCCAAGCCGGCGATCCCAACGGCCACTTTTACCTCGATGGCCATCCGGTGGGCTGGGTAAAAGACAGAGGGCCGCATACGGTGAGAGTGCATTGGGACCGCGAACCAACTCAGCCACAACCCGAGAAATCCTAAGAAAAAGGCCTCCTCGTCCATCCCAGGGGCCGTAATTTCTGCAAAAGACATAGTCGGGAAGTCCGGAAGGAAAAAACCCTTTTGGTCTATCTCCTTCTCCGGCAGGTTATCCACACCTAGACCGAAAGGGTCATCCAGGGTAGCGAACTTGGCAGCTTCTGATGAGAGGACGCTTGGGCGAAGGAACCGAGCGATGAAATCCTCAAAGTTAACTCCTCGACTCCCATGTTCGATGAAAAGGGACTCATAGATGTTCAACACTTTAATCAGGCTTGGGAATTGGTGTTGGACAGCATTCTTCGGCGTGAGCCCCCTTACCACCGGCTTAGCACCGAAGACGTACTCGTCTGTCGGGAGCAACTCCTCGTAGTGTTCCCCTATGACCGGTAAACCAGATACCTCCGTGAACTCCTCCAAAGAGATTGACACTTCCCGATCCATGGCAAGGAAAGTGTGGGTAGGAATGTTCCACTGCTCCAAGAAAGCCTTGAACCACTAGGTGGGGAGCGTGGGATACTGGAAGAGAGAGACGTAGACCGCGGTGTACAATCCTAACCTTATCAACTGCGACTTCTTCGTCGACAGGATATACCAGGCCCACGGCAGATAACCGATCGGGTGGCGGGGGATCAGACCAATGTTATATGATTGCCCCCAAGGTCGCGCCTCGCCCTGACAGATACGGTGTCCTAGGATATCCAAAACCATAGGACGCTGGACCGGAATCGCATCTATAGCCGGATGAAGAAAGCCCTTCGAGGTCCAATCAACCATCTCCACGGCATACTGCACCGAGGGTGGGGTAGCATAATGAATCGCCGTAATGGGTTCCGACGGCACTGCGCAGGTGAAGCTCCGTCGACCCATGATAATCTGATTATACCTCGACCCCCAAAGGTGGAGACTCTTGCATTCCGGATCATGGTCCTTAATCATGGCTAGAACTTCATGGTCCAGGGGCTCTTCAGGAAACCCTTCCTCCGAACGAGCAAGCGGGAACGAGGTATCGAGAGACATGGTCACCGCAAAGGAACAAGAAATAGCCGTTAGTGCTGCAATTCCAACGCTTGGCGTTTAAATTTTTTTCGATTAACTGAATTTGAAAATTAATTAAATTAAAATTAATCACACCACACTGCAGTGCAGTGGGTAGGGGACCAAATGAGGACTCACAAAATCTGGATGAAAATGCCTCATTTAATAAGACAGCCTCATCATTGGGTGAGACTGTCAGTTAAAGAAAAGATCCCCAAGAAAATATTCTCATCAATGGGGAATCCCTAGAGACAAGGAGAAAATCTCCTCTTTCAGAACAAAGCTCTGTCACAGAATGACACTTGTCAAATTCTGGTCTCAAAGGAATAAAATTCCTTAAAAGAGCATAGCTCTGTGGTAATAATGGAAAGATCCATCAATTTTTTTTTTAACACTTAAAAGAATTTAAATTGAATCTTGAAAAATCCATGAAAACTTATAATAAGTTCTTCATTTTTCAGATCTAAAAGATCTACATTTGATCCAAGAGCAAAGCTCTGTTCATGGGTTAGAACCCATGAACAAGATCTCTGTAAATTTATAAGTTTTTGAGAGCAAAGCTCTGTTTATGAAACCCCAATGGGGATTTCTTTAGATCAAAAGATCTATGAGAGCAAAGCTCTTTGGTTTAAAATTGGTTTGAATTAATTTAGTTTAATTTAGATTAATTTTACCTAAAGTTTCTAACTTCGGAAATGAGCAAAGCTCTGAAATTCTTAAGCAAGAGCAAAGCTCTGTAGAAATCAAAATCTTAAAAAAAAAGATGGTGAAGATTTTTTAAGGGCCATAAGTCCTATTTATAAGGCGCTTGCGCCCCTTCAGCTCACCCCTTGATCCAACGGTCAGGAACTTGCCACCGCTGCACTCACGTGCGCGCCACGTGAGCGCAACGGTGGAGGGGCATTTGTTTCCCCCAATCAGAGCAAAACTCTGTTGAAATTCAAAATTCAAATTTTAAAGCAACGCTTCAAATCTCGTGCGCAACGCGCCACGTGTTAGGCGCTGATACGTCAGCGCAGCGCCCAAGGCAGTGTGCCCAAGCAGAGCAAAGCTCTATTTAAAACAAAATTAAAGGATGCAACACTTCAGTTGTGCAAGCGCTGCGCTGCGCGACACGTGTCAGCACAGATGCGCTAGCGCAGTTGCGCCGCGCCGGGCGCTGCGCGACACGTGTCACGCGCTGGGGCATTTGCGCCATACAGAATTAAGATTTTAAAGAAATCTTCTGTTCTTATTAAAACAAGAAGATTTTCTTCTGTAAAACAGAGGCCCTTGGATCAAAGATCCAACGGTGTGGAAAATTCCCCAAATCACTCAGAGAAAGATCTCTTTAACAAATTTAACTAATTTATGAGCACTATAAAAAGGACCCTAAACCTCAATTCAAAGGCATCAACATTTGTGTGAAATCAAGAACTTCAAACAGAGAAAACTCTGAAGAAATTTCAAGAAAAAGGTAAAAACCTTCATGAAATAGAAGAAATTTCTTCTAATAGATCATTGATCTAAGAACAAGATCAATGATCTTCACATAATAAACAGTGCTTTGCACTTTTTATGAACCACTGGTTCTTTAAAACAAGAAAAACAAGATATACTTGTTTTCTCTGATTCTAATTAAATCAAAGAAAACAAACAGTGCTTTGCACTTTGTCATGAACCATTGGTTCTAAAAAGATTTTCAAATTATAGTGCCTTGCACTTGCAAACTGCGCTGTTGCGCTCCTGGATTGGCACAAGCCACCAGAGAGCACCACGTGTCAGCATCTGAACTATCTGCGCTATGCGCTTTTGAAATAGAGCCTTGCTCTCTGGAATTGGCGCAACTCACCAGAGCGCGACATGTGTTAGCAGCGCAAGCGCGGCGCATTAGCGCAGGGCACTGCGCTTGCGTGACACGTGTCGTCACCACAAGCGCTTGCGCTCTTTGATTGGCGCAAAGCGTCTGAAAAATGCAATGCATTTCCTAAAGGGCCAGGCCCAAATCAAAAAGACCTAGTAGGCCTAATTAAATTGCAAAGCAATAAATGGGCAGAGCCCAGACAAAATTGATGCTCTGCATCTTTTATAGAAGGGCAGAGCCCAAGTAAAATTGATCATTCATAAATGAGCAGAGCCCACAATAAATTGATGGTCTGCATCCTTTATGGGCAGAGCCCAACCCAAAATCGAAAATAATGCAATGCATTATTTAAAAATGGGCCAAGCCCTAGTACAGGCCAAAAACAAATAAAAGTGTTGAACATTTTTCAACTGGACTTAGCCCAATCATGGCCGTAAGTCCTCAAATTAAATTGACTGAGCAAAATTGCTCTCCTAAATCAATTTACCTCCGGTTCAAGGGTACATCTCCGAACTCCTCTGACACCTATCGTTGTAATCCTTCAACGACGTCAGAGAGGTGACGGGTCCCGACGACCACACATTAATACGGACTGCGGGGTCCTTAAACTCGCGGACCGAAACATGCTTAAACTAATACCGGACCGAAACGTTCTTAAACTAATACCGGACCGAAACGTCCTTAAACTAATAATGGACCACTACGTCCCTAAGCTGGAACAATAGAGCTCCCAAATGCTCTTTTGTCGGATCTAAACGATCCAGTTTAAGTTGATCTTAGTCTCAAATATGGCTAACGTATCCTTAAACATTCAATCAGACTTTAGTCCCAAATTGGACTATAAGACCCCCAATCAACTTTGGTTCAAGGGTACATCTCCGAACTCCTCTGACACCTGTCGTTGTAATCCTTCAACGACGTCAGAGAGGTGACGAGTCCCGACGGCCATATATTAAATGGACCACCACGTCCTTAAACTGGAAATGGATCTAGACGATCCCGTTAAGTTGATCTTAGTCTCAAATCAGACTAACGTATCCTTAACGAACGTTTAAGTTGATCTTAGTCTCAAATGCGGCTAACGTATCCTTAAACCAAAAACACCAAACCCAAATCTAAGTAAATACGGATTTGGACTAATCCACATCCTACGGGCGACGGCATTACTCAGTCTCCGTATACAATCCACGGGCAACCACAAACAAAACAAACACCCACAACACGAAGTGAAATTATGGAGAAGGAGAAAGTTGTTACCGCGATGCGGTAGCGTAATTAACTGCAGGGGCTTGCGCCTGCAGGGAAGAGCGTCCCCACAATCAAAAACCTTTCAAGCGAGGGGGAATCTGACGAAGTTTGCGGCCGCATCCGTCTAAACCTCCAATACACGGTGCCATAAATCAACTTGGCATCTTCGGAGAGGTAGACGGATAAAACCATATAGTATCTGCCCCGAATCTCAGGCTAGACGTCCTCATGCCGTCGCCGCCGCCATTCGGAGGGGAACAGGGTTGACCCTGAGCTTGTGGAAGATCATTTTGGGGGCATCCCGGGCATATCCGTGGGGGTGCAAGTGAACACGTCCGAGGTGTCTCGGAAGAACCGTATCAGGTCCTCACGGGGGTCCCCGGTTATGAGAGAGCCGATTCGGATGGTCCTGTCGTCGGCCCCTTCGACGAGGGGGGCTTCCGTCAGTGATTCTACCGGGGATTCTCGGACTTCCTTTTGGTCATCGCACGTGTCCAGAGACCCCGGGAAATCACACGCATCTTCAAAATCGTCGCACGTCTCTCCGGAGGATGACACTGAAGCGAGACAAACCCCAGCAATTTGCTGGTTCCCGTAGGCCCGGCCTATCCCCCTTGGCCTAATGAAAATTTGATCGCAAGATGGTAGCTCGAGATTTGAGCCTGGAGGGCGTTTAATATCGGGCATCCCAGGAGGATGTTGTAGGATGAGGGGATCTTAGCGACGATGAATTCTACAGGCACGGTCCTCGTATGGCATGCTTCTCCAATGTTGAGGAGGATGGTGACCATTCTCTCGGCTAGAATGGAGTGGTTGGTAAACCCCAAGAGGACGTGGGAGGTGCGCCGTAGGTCGGACGGTCCCAGCCCCATACGTTTGAAACAGTCGTAGAAGAGGATGTCTACCGAGCTCCCGGAATCGACCAATATCCCCTGTACCTCATAACGGTGGACCCGGGTTGTTATAACGAGAGGGTCATTGTGGGGCAAGGATATACCCGGAGGTCTTCATCAGTGAAGATGATAGGCTCGGCCGTCCTGCACTTCTTTTGGGGTGGGTTGCTTGTACCCTCGACTGGTAGGAGGTGGCGGTTTTCGCCGGCTTCCTGAGCAGGTTCCGAGCTGATGGCCGAGGTAACGACCATGATTTGCCCGATCGTTAATTCCCCGGTGTTGGGGTAAAAATTTGCACACCGGTTGACTGAGTTAAAGTCAAGGTCAACCCCAAGCCAGGTGGGCCCAAGCCCAGGTCAAGCGGGCCCATGCCCAGGTCGAGCCCGCGGCCAGCCTCCCCATGCCAGCAACAAAATCATGCAATAAATAATTTTTATATAATTTTTTATGCATGAATGTATGCAGAATGGGCATAAAGCCAATATTTTGTAAGCCCATGGCTTATGTGCAAAAAAGAAATGGCACATGAGCCATGGAATGAGCAGAATGCCATTTTGCAAAGCCTAAGGGGCTATATGTAAATATGTAAGCCTATATAAGGCAACATGATGATGGATAAAGTAATACTTTTCATTCCCCTAAAAACTAGGGTTCTTTTGTGCCTCCTGCTCTTTCTCCAAGTTTCTAAACCTTCTCATTTCTTTTGAATTAAATCAAGAGTTTTACTTTTTTTTTCCAAAATTAAATAGTTTTTCACCACAAAACCCACAAAGGGGAACTCAGATCTCCTATCAGATCTTAAAAATTAGAGATTTTTATAATCTCATACTTCTTGTTCTTCAAGACTCAACCAACAGAGGAGGAAGGAGGAGACCCATCTCCAAAAATCCCATCTTGGGAAGATCCAGAACCAAAGGGAGAAACAAAAAAGCCCCCCTTTGATCATTTCTAAAACTTTTGGGAGTTTAACTCCACAAATCGGGAGCACAGCTCCCAGTGAAGGAAACCAAAGTCCCCTTTCTGTTTGACGCCCAGCGTTTAGCGCCCAGAGCGCTTGCGCCACGTGCCGACACGTGGCGCGCCCAGCGCCCAGAGCGCTCGCGCCCACGTGCCGACACGTGGCGCGCCCTGCGCCCAGAGCGCTCGCGCCCGGCGCCTAGTGCGCTAGCTCCTAGCGCTCGCGTGCTAGGCACGTGAGGCGCTGGCCCCACGCATCCTTTGGATGCCTTTCCCCCTTCTATACACACACACATATATATACACATATGTATACACACACACACACACACACACACACTCCACGACATTGTCCTCCGTTAGAAAAAAATTCTAACGGGGCGCTGCCCCGCACCCTGCAAGGGGGCTGCTAGCCCCCTTGACCCCCAGCCCGCTATCCGGGTAGCGGGGCCCCCGTAAAAACTCTGCGTGGCTCCCGATATATCCATGCCCCCCTAAAACAAAAACATGCGTACACTGTACGTTGAGTTCGTATGACCAGTTTAACCCGTCAATCGGAGATTCCCTCGCTCCAAAGGCGAGGGGTAATTAACGGCAGCTTAGTCCGCGGCTGCCGGAGATTCGGATTCCCACAATCATTAAAACCTCGGCCTACCCTAGGCATGGGGAATCTGTAATGCGTCTGACAAGCGCGCGCGTATTCCCATCTCAATGGGGTGTCGAAAAACACCCTACAGATTCTGGCACGCCCGGTAGGACCATCCCTCCTCCCATATTTCGGGTTAAACGTTCAAGAGAACTCAATCAATAAACATATCTATATTTATACTAAAATAATGCTCCTTCATGCAAGTTTTCAAGCAATCACTTCTCAACAATGTCTCCAAGGACAAGCTCAGCTCTCGACACAGCTCCCATCTCCTACACGATGAAGATGAACGCCAGGACGGTCCTTCCGGCCAATCTCGGGCGACAATGGGAAGAGCCGCCGCTACCATTCGGTTCTATCCTGTTCGTGTCAGCTAACGCCATCCCAGCTCCTCAAGCCCCGGTGACAGACAAACCGGTCTCGAAAGGCAAGAGGCCAAATGTGGTGGTCTCGAAGATGCCTCAACTCAAACGCAAGTCGGTGTTTGAACGACTTTCCTTAGCCCCAGCTGGGGACAAGGCCATCAACACCAACAAAGCAACAAGGCATCTCGGACAAGCTCCAGCGGCACCTCCGACAACTGCCCGACAAGGTATCTTCTCTAAGCTCCCCGTCGGATGACCACCACGTCGTTAAACTGGAAACAGATGACCTCCAAGTCGTTAAACTGGAAACAGAGGACCACCACGTCGTTAAACTGGGAACAGTCGACCTCTAAGTCGTTAAACTGGGAATGTAAAAAAAATATAAATAAACAAAAAATGTGTAAATAAAAGAAAAATAAAGAAAAGCCGAAATGATGGAGCAACTCGCAATAAAATTCAGCGAGTGAAAATAAAAATGAAAATAAAGCCGAAATGATGGGGCAACCGCGAATAAATAGCCGAAATGATAGGGCAATCGCGATCTTCGCGATAAGAAAAGCTGAAATGATAGAGCAATCGCGGTAAAACAAAAAAAAGACAAAACAAAACAAAAACAAAAACAAACAAACAAAACAAAGGCGAATGATGAGTCGCTCCTGGTACCATATTCCACTGCAGCGATGCAGACACCAACAAAAATTCAAATTTTCAAAATTCGCCAGCCCTACGGTTAGTCCCCAAATTGACTACCGTATACAATCCACGGGCTCAAATAATTCTCATCACACTCATGCCCCACCACAATCACCAGTTACGCGGCTGGTCTCCGCCTTTGGAATTATGCTCCATTGAGAAAACCCACTCATGTATCCTCACGATACATGGAGAGAACAAACCTTTGTAGGATCCTTACGACTCATACAGGAAAAACACACTTAGGAGTCCTCACGACTCCTAAGGAGAAAATATACCTGCGGGATCCTTACGACTCGTAGGGCGAAAATGCTTTTATGGGACCCTCACGGCCCATAAAATTGAAAAGCCTTAGGCGATAGGGATCTAAACCTGTCTCCTAAGCCATCGCTCCCCAATCTCCAAGTGGCGAATGATGAGTCGCTCCTGATACCATATTCCAGTGCAATGATGCAGACTCCAACCAAATCCCAATTCCCAATCTTTAAACGGCGAATGATGAGTCGCTCCTGGTACCATATTCCAGTGTAGCGATGCAGACGCCAACCAAATTCCAAATCCCAATCCCCCAAGTGGCGAATGATGAGTCG
This sequence comes from Agapanthus africanus, assembly GCA_030015575.1. Taxonomy (NCBI): domain Eukaryota; kingdom Viridiplantae; phylum Streptophyta; class Magnoliopsida; order Asparagales; family Amaryllidaceae; genus Agapanthus; species Agapanthus africanus. The sequence goes on along the minus strand of JASDDO010000019.1, from coordinate 936,989,216 downwards.
CTCCCGGTACCATATTCCAGTGCAGCGATGCAGGCGCCGACCAAATTCCAAATCTCATACCCCAACGGCGAATGATGAGTCGCTCCTGGTACCATATTCCAGTGCAGCGATGCAGAGCCAACAAAGTCCCAAAATTTTTCCGGCCTTACGGTCTGGATCATACATCCTGCAAAACCGTATACAATCCACGGGCGTAAAACGATCCCAACCTCTCCCAAGTCCTACTGGTGAGACCGCATTCAAAGTCCAAAAAAAATGAAAAATGAAAAAATAAAATAAAATAAACAAAATGGTATGTCCATAAGCAAAATGGGCACGGATGAAAACCCGAAAGGGCTCCGTGAGTAAAAGCAGCAGGACTGCCGGCGAGTTTGTGAAAACCCGGAAGCGCGCAAACTTGTGAAAAAGAGATGAAATGCACTCGCAAAGTCCTCTCGACTTTGTGAGGAGAAAATTCCCGCATGAGATCCTTACGACTCACAAAAGAGCAACACACTTAGGAGTCCCCACGACTCCTAAGGAGAAAATACACCTACGGGATCCTTACGACCCGTAGGGAGAAAATGCTTTGTGAGACCCTTACGGCTCACAAAATTGAAAAGTCTTAGGTGATAGGGACCTAAAACATGTCTCCTAAGCCATCGCTTCCTAATAAGCAAATGCAAATGATGGTTCGCTCCTGATACCATATTTCAGTGTAGCGATGCTGATGCCAAACAAAAACCAATTCCCAAATCCTCTCGGGGCAAATGATGAGTTGCTCCTGGCATTATTCCAGTGCAGCAATGCAGATGCCAAACCAAAGCCAAATCTTCAAATCCACTCATGGCAAATGATGATTCGCTCATGGTACCATATTCCAGTATAGCGATACTAACGTCAACCCAAATCACAATCAACAACTCAACTTCAACTCCGACACCACAGAAAGCGGAGCAAGTCAGAATCCAATCTCGACACCGCAAGAAGCGGAGCAAGTCAAGTTCACCCTTGACACTGCAAGGAGCAGAGCAAGTCAAATCAAGCATCGACTATCCATGTCGCAAAACGGGCAGTGCAGGCTTCCCAAAAATCGGGAACAAAATCGCTCCGGATCAGAGCGTCGACCGTCCATGTCGCAAAAAGGGCAGTGCAGGCTTCCTACAAAGCAGGAACCAGATCACTCCGGGCCAGAGAAACGTCTACCATGGACACTCCGTCTCGGAGACGCGTCAAGCGTCGACTGTCCATGTCGCAAAAAGGGCAGTGCAGGCTTCCTACAAAGCAGGGAACCAAATCGCTCCGGATCAGAGCGTCGACCGTCCATGTCGCAAAACGGGCAGTGCAGGATTCCAACAAATCGGGAACCAAATCGCTCCGGGTCAGAGCGTCGACCGTCCATGTCGCAAAAAGGGCAGTGCAGGCTTCCCACAAATCGGGAACCAAATCGCTCCGGATCAGAGCGTCAACCGTCCATGTCGCAAAAAGGGCAGTGCAGGCTCCTTACAAAGCAGGAACCAGATCACTCCGGGTCAGAGAAACGTCTACCACGGACACTCCGTCTCGGAAACGCGTCAAGCGTCGACCGTCCATGCCGCAAAAAGGGCAGTGCAGGCTTCCTACAAAGCAGGGAACCAAATCGCTCCGGATCAGAGCGTCGACCGTCCATGTCGCAAAACGGGCAGTGCAGGCTTCCCACAAATCGGGAACCTAATCGATCCGGATCAGAGCGTCGACCGTCCATGTCGCAAAACGGGCAGTGCAGGCTTCCCACAAATCGGGAACCAAATCGCTCCGGGTCAGAGCGTCGACCGTCCATGTCGCAAAAAGGGCAGTGCAGGCTTCCCACAAATCGGGAACCAAATCGCTCCGGATCAGAGCGTCGACCGTCCATGTAGCAAAAAGGGCAGTACAGGCTTCCCATAAATTGGGAACCAAATCGCTCCGGATCAGAGCGTCGACCGTCCATGTCGCAAAAAGGGTAGTGCAGGCTTCCCACAAAGCGGGAACCAAATCGCTCCGGATCAGAGCGTCGACCGTCCATGTCGCAAAACGGGCAGTGCAGGCTTCCCACAAATCGGGAACCAAATCGCTCCGGATCAGAGCGTCGACCGTCCATGTCGCAAAAAGGGCAGTGTGGGCTTCCCACAAATCGGGAACCAAATCACTCTGGATCAGAGCGTCGACCGTCCATGTCGCAAAAAGGGCAGTGCAGGCTTCCCACAAATCGGGAACCAAATCGCCCTGGATCAGAGCGTCGACCGTCCATGTCGCAAAAAGGGCAGTGCAGGCTTCCTACAAAGCAGGAACCAGATCACTCCGGGCCAGGGAAACGTCTACCACGGACACTCCGTCTCGGAGACGCGTCAAGCGTCGACCGTCCATGTCGTAAAAAGGGCAGTGCAGGCTTCCTACAAAGCAGGAACCAGATCACTCCGGGCCAGGGAAACGTCTACCAAGGACACTCTGTCTCAGAGACGCGTCAAGTGTCGATCGTACATGTCGCAAAAAGGACAGTGCAGGCTTCCTACAAAGCAGGAACCAGATCACTCCGGGCCAGAGAAACGTCTACCACGGACACTCCGTCCCGGAGACGCGTCAAGCGTCGACCGTCCATGTCGCAAAAAGGGTAGTGCAGGCTTCCTACAAAGCAGGGAACCAAATCGCTCCGGATCAGAGCGTCGACCGTCCATGTCGCAAAACGGGCAGTGCAGGCTTCCCACAAATCGGGAACCAAATCGCTCCGGATCAGAGCGTCGACCGTCTATGTCGCAAAAAGGACAGTGCAGGCTTCCCACAAATCGGGAACCAAATCGCTCCGGATCAGAGCGTCGACCGTCCATGTCGCAAAAAGGGCAGTGCAGGCTTCCTACAAGGCAGGAACCAGATCACTCCGGGCCAGAGAAACGTCTACCACGGACACTCCGTCTCGGAGACGCGTCAAGCGTCGATCATCCATGTCGCAAAAAGGGCAGTGCAGGCTTCCTACAAAGCAGGGAACCAAATCGCTCCGGATCAGAGCGTCGACCGTCCATGTCGCAAAAAGGGCAGTGCGGGCTTCCCACAAAGCGGGAACCAAATCGCTCCGGATCAGAGCGTCGACCGTCCATGCCGCAAAACGGGCAGTGCAGGCTTCCCACAAATCGGGAACCAAATCGCTCCGGATCAGAGTGTCGACCGTCCATGTCGCAAAACGGGCAGTGCAGGCTTCCCACAAATCGGGAACCAAATCGCTCCGGATCAGAGCGTCGACCGTCCATGTCGCAAAAAGGGCAGTGCAGACTTCCTACAAATCGGTAACCAAATCGCTCCGGATCAGAGCGTCGACCGTCCGTGTCGCAAAAAGGGCAGTGCAGGCTTCCTACAAAGCAGGAACCAGATCACTCCGGGCCAGGGAAACGTCTACCACGGACACTCCGTCTCGGAGACGCGTCAAGCGTCGACTGTCCATGTCGTAAAAAGGGCAGTGCAGGCTTCCTACAAAGCAGGAACCAGATCACTCCGGGCCAGGGAAACGTCTACCACGGACACTCCGTCTCAGAGACGCGTCAAACGTCGACCGTCCATGTCATAAAATGGGCAGTGCAGGCTTCCTACAAAGCAGGAACCAGATTGCTCCGGGCCAGGGAAACGTCTACCACGGACACTCCGTCTCGGAGACGCGTCAAGTATCGACCGTCCATGTCATAAAAAGGGCAGAGCATCCCAAAAAGTGGGGACCAAAGCAAGTCGCCTCCACGTGAAAGAAGATCCATCAATTTCATGCACACAACCCACATATGCTGTGTGCATTTATTGATGGGGGCAATTTGTTGGGGTAAAAATTTGCATACTGGTTGACCGAGTCAAAGTCAAGGTCAACCCCAAGCCAGGTGGACCCAAACCCAGGTCAAGCGGGCCCATGCCCAAGTCGAGCCCGCGGCCAGCCTCCCCATGCCAGCAACAAAATCATGCAATAAATAATTTTTATGTAATTTTTTATGCATGAATGTATGCAGAATGGGCATAAAGCCAAATATTTTGTAAGCCCATGGCTTATGTGCAAAAAAGAAATGGCACATGAGCCATTGGATGGGCAAAATGCCATTTTGCAAAGCCCAAGGGGCTATATGTAAATATGTAAGCCTATATAAGGCAACATGATGATGAATAAAGTAATACTTTTCATTCCCCCAAAAACTAGGGTTCTTTTGTGCCTCCTGCTCCTTCTTCAAGGTTCTAAATCTTCTCATTTCTTTTGAATTAAATCAAGAGTTTTACTCTTTTTTTTTCCAAAACTAAATAGTTTTTCACCACAAAACCGACAAAGGGGAACTCAGATCTTCCATCAGATCTTAAAAATTTGAGATTTTTAAAATCTCATACTTCTTGTTCTTCAAGACTCAACCAACAGAGGAGGAAGGAGGAGACCCATCTCCAAAAATCCCACCTTGGAAAGATCCAGAACCAAAGGGAGAAACAAATAAGCCCCCCTTTGATCATTTCTAAAACTTTTGGGAGTTTAACTCCACAAATCGGGAGCACAGCTACCAGTGAAGGGGACTAAAGTCCCCTTTCTGATTGACGTCTAGCGTCTAGCGTCCAGAGCGCTTGCGCCACGTGCAGACACGTGGCGCGCCCAGCGTCCAGAGCGCCTGCGCCCACGTGCCGACACGTGGCGCGCCCAGCGTCCAGAGCGCCTGCGCCCACGTGCCGACACGTGGCGCGCCCTGCGCCCAGAGCGCCCAGAGCGCCTGTGCCCAGAGCGCTTGCGCCCACGTGCCGACACGTGGCGCCCCCTGCACCCAGAGCGCTTGCGCCCACGTGCCGACACGTGACGCGCCCTGCGCCCAGAGCCCACGTGCCGACACGTGGCACGCCCTGCGCCCAGAGCGCTTGCGCCCACGTGCCGAGCGCCTAGCGCTCGCGTGCTAGGCACATGAGAACTAAGAAGATGCACACCAGGTGATTTAAGCTCCTTAATTATTACATCTTCTAAATAATGTAGTAATAGTAGTACCTCATTATCTCTGAAGAAAGCCTCGCTGCACTCCTTGAAGATCTGAGCAACCGATGACATGCCAACGGCCTGCTCCACTAATTTGTCGCTGCATAATCATATTGTATATAATTACAATTATATCCAACTACAGTTGTTATAGAAAGTAACACCATGGGAAGTTTTAAAAGTGTTGACAAATTATTAACTTACAGACCTATCAAAGAAAGAATAGCCTAACACTTCCATTAAAATCTTTCCCACAGTAGATTTCCCGGATCCCATCATTCCTGAATTTTTGCATAGGAAATATAAAATGGTTGAAACAGTATAGATAATAAATGTTCTTCCCTCTCGACCCGGTTTTATAACTTATGGATACTGATAGATGAGACATGAATACTGACCAACTAGATAAATGCACCGTCCATTTAAGTACGGGAGAACATCTTCTGATTTTCTCTGCAATTTTAACATCACTATATCAGTTTGTGGGCAAATAAACCAACACGCATCCTAGTTGTATTTATTTTCCTTGAATCCATGATAAAGAAATCAATAGGAAAGCTCTATTTGGAGTTCTAAAAACGTTTCCACTATGTTATCTTTGCAAATGGACATAATGCATAAGGATTTATTTCCATATTCGGCACAAATTTCATACCTTTAATATAAGAGCTTCATCAACAGCTGAATGGGAGTTTGATAAGTCTCCAGCTGAAGCAACATGCAAACAAGCAAACCAATAAACAATCCATTGAGAAACCATAAATTAGAATGCACAGCAGAGAACAGAAGGAAATCAGATTTGACTTTCATATTAGTGATATTGTTGACGAGTAAATTCCTCTAACCTTGATGATTCATTCAAATTCAAATATTGTGTACACAACCAATGAACAAAAAGGGGAAGAAAACACTGCTGAACAATGAAAACACCAGGTCACCAATTTACATCTCTCTCTCTCTCTCTCTCTCTCTCTCATTTTTGTGCATGCTGTGCACATGCACACATGTGTGCATGTGTTCTATACTTGCGTGAGGATGAATTGTTTAGTTTAGGCATAGGCCTATAGGATCCACACGCGTGCGGGCCCCACAAAAAAGAAAAGAAAAGAAAAGGTCAGAATATAATTTATGACCTTTGATCATATTCACCCACTTTCCAATGAGTCACTTTCTTAAAATTAATGCACAAGCTTCTGAATATACATTCATCAACTTCACATAATCTAGCCTCGGGAAGTAGCAACTAGAGAGAACATACTTCATTGACAGTGCAGTACATATTACATCATGAAACAACCAAATAAATTGATAGTACAATGATTGATGGGTAAATATTCAGTTGGGATAGAGAAGACACTTGGAAAATGCTCCGCAGTAGACTTGATCAAGCATGTTGAAACATTATCATGCTTCTGAAAGAAAGCAGGATCATTGTTCAATAGGTCCCAAAGTATAAGTGGTGTTAAGTAGTAGAAGAGATACCAAAACTATTCGGAACCCGTTTGCATAATAGATGCACATCAGACTTGCTCCTGGCACCATCTACACTGCCAGAGGAGTATAATTGCATGTTTGCAAACATTATTTGTTTGCATGAATTTGGACATGTGGGAAATGAGCACAAACCTAATAATGATTTTATGAATCTTGGGTTACTTAATGTGAAACAATAGGCAACTATTTTCTCTTACATAAATGTTGCCTTGCTTATTGCCAGCATGCCAATGTGCACATGCCACCGTCAACATGTGCAACCGAGTTATTCCTCGTAAATGTGTTCAGAATACATGTTATGTTTTTATGGATACGAAGAAGCATGCGGGAAATGAGCACAAAATTAATGGGAAGTCTATGCAAAACAGGGGATGAAAACTAATAGAAAATCCAAGTTTATTCAAAGCCAGATCATTGTGGTTCTTATGTATATTTCCTGCATAAATTCCTCATATTTTAGTGATTGTGCACATGTACTGCGCTCCCTTCCTGACTCAATCTTACAAACATAATTCATGATAAAATATCCATACTGGAAAATTAGGCTACTTTAATACTTGGTATGGGAATCCCACCCCAAGAATTCCTTGCGTTGAAATAACTCAAAACCATTAACTTGTCTCTCTTTAAACCAGCTAGCAGGCCATACTTCCCTTTAACCAAATGCGTACACGTAAAGATATTAAAGCCTACAATTTTATGAGTTGTAAAGGCTATAGACTTGCACAAAAAAAGAATGAAACTAAGAAGGACCCCCCCCCCCCCCCCGACTTTACTTGCGATGAACTTAGAATAGGATTTTAGGTTCATTGTCAAGAGAGATCTGTGAGAAGTAGAGAGTTTATTTGAGAGCTCTTTTAATGCAAGTTTGTGTGAAAGAGAAGTGTGTAAATCTTTTGCATTCTCCTCTTTGGTATAGGGGAATCCTATTGCTTCACCTATAGGCATAGGTCATTTTTTCCCCAAACCACGTAAATTGTGTGTATGCTATCCGTATCCACTTTCCATTTGTTAGCTATTTTGTTATCATCGTGTACTCTATTTTGCGAGCTAGCTATGGTGAGTCTGCACCATTTTGTTGTAACCCATTGTCAATTAATTCCTTTAGTTGAAAATCCTTGACATCTCTTAGACTTTACTCTTACCAATATAGTCATGAGGTGAGCTCCGGCTCAACTTTTCATCAAAAAAGAAAATCCTTACATCTCAGATGCTTGTTTGAATACTATAACTAATAGCCTATAGGATTGGATGCTCAGTTTAATACAGTTTAGTCTAAGATATAATACTCAAGCTTATAATAGGATGGTTATCATTACTATTATCCTAAAGATAAAGACCTTTAATTTCTATTATCACTGTTCCCTCATCTGTCTCTTACTAACGATTCTCTATGCTGCTTGCCCTGCTCTAGATTGGGACGAAAACTTGTCAAAAGATTCATTGACTCTAAGATTTTTGTGTAATTCAACGGAATGATCAGTTGAATCATATTGTATCCCTAATTATAAATTCAACGGAAATTGTCTCATACTAGCATCTCATATCTCAACTATAACTTGCAAAGACTTTGCATCCCACAATCAGAAAATCACAATGGAACATTGAAGCAACATACGAATTTTACCTCCAGAATTCTTATAGCAGCAAGAAATCTTCAGCTCGCGGCCCTTTTTCTGAACCAAACAGCTAATTGGCCTCGGGCCATGCAAATTCACCGCTTGAATCCTCCTCCTCTCTTCATCAAATCCTATCGAAACCCTCAAATTCCCACAAGATCTCCTGCCTGCTTTCTCTCCACCGAACCAAGAACACGACTGCAAGCTCAAAGCAATGGCGGTTTCCATTGTTCTCTAAAACCCTGCCAAAATACGAAAAAAGCCCCCCTTTTTTTAACGAATGAACACCAAAAACCCTAAAGTTAACGCCCAATCTCGGTCGAACGAATCAATACCTCCAAAAAAGGGAAGCACGAGGGGAAAAGATAGATTCAGTGGATTCAAGGGAAAAGAAAAAACTTCGAGGGCTCGAGCGCTGGATTCACTGGAGTTTAGGGATTGGAACGAGGGTATTTGAGCCATAAAAAGTTTTGAGTTGTTGGGTCTGCGGATCGAAAGCGGTTTCCCCGCCAACTACGCCATATGTAGGTGGTGAGCCGGAAAGAATACCTGCGAGGTACCGAACAGAGATTACAGTTTCTTTGCTTACGTGTCGTTCCTTCGTTCGATACGGGGTAGTCATTGTTTGATAAGGGTGACCTCCTCCTGACACGTCAGCATATATAGCTGAAATTTGGATTCCAAAATATTAGGTTGAAAATTGCTGGATTTGGTAATTGTTGTTTGGTTGGTATTAAATTCCTGGTATTGGATTTGTAGATCCTTGTAATCTTTGTTTGATTGGTGAAAAGAAAGTAGGATTTGAATTTGAGGATTTGAGAGAGAGATAGAGAGATGATTATTAAATAAATAAAGCATCCGGGTCCCATCTAAAAGTACCATGAATAGTGCCAAATTCTTGCAGATTCTTCAAATTTTTAAGGATTCAAGAATCATTGTTTTGTGGTGGGCCCCTCATAAAAAACAAAGGAATCCTGCAAATCCAAATCCCACAGCCAAACACAAAATTATGGAGCACTCTCAATTTTTTGGATTCCACAATCCAAATCTTTCATAATCTTACAACCAAACAGGCCCTAAACAGATTGTTACAGATATTGGTACTAACAGAATTGCTCGATGTTCTATGTCGGACGGATCTGCTAATAACCTGTATTTGGATGAATGGGTCCAGGGACGGATCTCAATAGAGGCCAGAGGGGGCACGTGCCCCCTTTGAAATTTCGAGAAAAAAGAGACTAATATCGAGTAGAATTAAGCGTGGGTGTTTTTGGGACATAATATACCCTCTCCGTCCCTTTTTATTTGTCATTTTGGAAAGAGAAAAGTGTCTCGTTTTACTTGATGTTTTTTGAATAACAAGAAAATCATTAATGATAAAAATATCAATACCAAAAAGAGCCTAGAAAATTAATTCCTGGCAGTACAAAAGTGATGATGCTTTACTTAATAGTTGAGAGCAGAAATTATATGATTTTTTTAGTGGTGGTGTGGCAGTAGATTAATTATCGATATTAATAAAGTGATGATGTTTTTCTTAATCAGTGCGCATTCCTCTAAAATGACAAGTAAAAAGAGACGGAAAGAGTAGTATATAGTTATGATATGAAATTTATGAAAGGATGCTTTAGCTCTAGCGGTAAGAGGTTTTGCTTTCAAACAATATGTCCTGGGGATTTTATTTTGTTCTTTTTGAAGGAAAAATTCTTTCTGCTTTTTTATTATATTAATTTACAAATTTGTTACCAATTTTTAAAATATTTGACAATTTTTATATAATATTTAGATGTACTTTTCAATGAAATCTTATTTTATTTGGTGCCCTCTCCAGTGAAAATTTCTAGGTTCGTCCCTAAATGGGTCACGCGTTAGCAGATTGGTCGTGTGGATTATACATATTGTTGCAACCGATGACCCCAAAAACATGAAAAATTCAAAATCCAGCTGTTGGAACTAAACTTTTAGTTGCTATTAAAGGTAAAAATATGGACATGTCAGACAAATAAAAAAATGGGTAGCACGGAGTCGAAAGGGAAAAAAGAAAGAAAAAGACATATATACCAGGATAAGACATAAGAGGTAGCAACAGTGCAATCCAATGATGCAAATAAACAAGCGAGCCTCGTGCTAGTTATTTTCCTGATGGATCATAAAATAATGTAGACATGCGAGCAATGTTTTATAAGCATTGTCGCGGGTTGTATTGAGACCTTTTGTCATTTCGTTTTGAATAAAGAAAAAATAAATATCTATCTATGCAAATCAAATCTTCTTTCTGTCCAATAATAATAACAATAACAATAATAATAATATTCTCTCTCAAACTATCGAAATCTTTCTAAACCTAATCTATCTGTAAAGTATTTTTAAAGGTGAAACGAGTAGTTGGGTTTGAATAGCCCCTTAATTTTAACGTCGCTCCTTTATTAATTATGTCCTAATGGTTCATAAAAGATATTTCTTGTAAGAAGTATATTTAGAATAAATAAAAAATTGGTAGCCATTGTATATTCTCACGTGTTCATTGGCACCCATCATTTTATACTTTCCTATCCATCATAATTACTGGGGTTTGAGAAGATTTCCAGGGCCCTGTTATTATTTGTTCTTGGCTATTCTAATATACAATTCAACGATGGATGTGAGAATCAAACATTGATGTCTATAAGTTTGTGTTTTAATTATCTGTGATATATTAAGATGTAATAACAGCAAGAAAAATAGCATGCAGTAATAGCAGCAGCAGAGGTTCCTAGTCTTCAAAGGCCTTTTTTTAAAAGAAAAAATTTTATAAAAGGAAAAATGGTTGCGCTTCCTAGATGTAGAAACCAATAGAAAAACTAACTGGGCGAAAAAAGAAAATAAAACTAATGAAAAACTTGCTAAATCCAAAAATTTATAAGTTTAAGACTCCATTGTACAACCAGTCATTTTTTAATTTTTAATATTCCTATATTACCTTTGTCAACTTCTAACAGATAAATGCTGCATTTAGCATATAACTGTTATACTTAACAGATATCTGTTACACTTATTAGATAATTAAATGTAGCAGTTATTTGCTGAGTGTAGCGGCTATCTGTTTAATGCAGCGGTTATTTGTCATACATTGATAAGGATAACATTTGAATATTAAAAAGTAAAATGTGCATGGTTGTACTATAACTTTTTGGATACTGAGATTCTCTAGAATTTTTTTTGACACCGTTTTTCGTATTGTGGTTGCTGGACAAAAAGAGTTAGAGCCGTTTCCTCATCAAATAGAAATCTCCGCTCCATGGAACGGACGTTGAGCCTTTATGACATTCAAATCAATCTAATATCTTCCCTCGCATTTTGTCCCCAAACCCCAACTCCAAACTCAACTTGAGCATCTCTTACAATCATGCATCTCGAACAAAACCCTCCACCTCCATCTTCACCTGAACAAGATCCACGTCCACTCCCCAGTCTCCGGCCTTTCATCAGACCTCTTCTTCAACAACTTCCTCCTCAAAGCCTACTCCCAATCGTCCCAGTTCCAGAATGCCCACAAATTGTTTCGATCGAATGCCCGAAAGGAACCTGACGCGACCTGGATCACGCCAAGATGTTACCTTCCGTTGATCTGCTGATGGCAGCGACGGGTGGCTGAGATTGGATCTGGAGGCTGTCGCTTCTGAGGCGTGTGGATCTCAATGGGTTTGAGGTTGTAGTTGCCGAGCTACCTGCAAGGAAGTCCCGGGATGGTTGTACCACCGAGGACCCTCCGACGGTCAAGTTAGACTAAAGATCCAAGCAGAGTAACGGCTTAGTGGAGTAAAAATGGCTTACTTGAGCCATTTGAAGAAGGGGTTTATATAGCGGTGGCAGCAGGCGAGGCAGGTACGAGAATCATGTCGGCCGTTACGCTCCCGACGTCACGCCCGCGCGATGAGCGGGACCTCCCATTAATGGCGAGACAGGCTTGTTAATAGAGGATCGTGGTGGCGCGGAACGTGGGATGTGGCCGGCGGAGATCTCGCGCATGGCGAAATTCGCGGGATGGCGGTTACACCTGTAAGCGGTGTTGTTGGTCGGTCGATGAGACCGAGGAAGATGACCTTGGCGGGAGAGCTCGCGGAGGAGCGGGAGAGCCGAGGTATCTTGGTTCTGCTCGAGCTCGGAGGCGAGCTGAGAGGGCCGAGGAGTCTCGGGCCTGTGATAGCTCAGAGACGAGCTGTGAGGCCGAGGAGGCCAATTGTGCTGGGGGCTTGGAGGTGAGCCAGCGTTTGCTTGTAGGACGAGCACAGGAGTGGTCTGGTCGGCCACTGTAGGTCCTTTCTTGTGAGCCCTGGGACACGTCATCTGCCACGTGTCCTGATCTGGGAGATCACCGATATCGAGCATCCTCATTAGCACCCCACTCTCGTCCCGACCAGCTGACGGGTTGGGTCGAGAGTGGTTTGCCGGATCACCCGAGGTGAGCTATTTTCCGAAGATATCGTCGAGGGTGTCTTTAGGCAATTGGTTGTCTTTTCTGGATGAGGCCAGCGAATCAAGGCGAGATCCTTTGCATTAAAGAGGGTGCGCCGGATCGTGTGCACTTTTGCTGAAACGACAGACCACGTGTCGGGTGCTGGTTGGCTGATGTGACGTGCCGCAGGCTTCTGGCGTCCGATGGGATGCCGCCAATGCGCTTGCGACAGGTGGGGCGATCGTGGCCATCAAGTAGTGCACAGGTGTCAAACGGGTGCTCATAATCAAACTGTAGTAAGTATTGAATCAAGGTGAAAGTACGGTTGAACAATAAAAGCATGGATGCACAAATATCGATCAGGGGTCACATCATGACTAAGTAGGATGCACAATTATCAAGCATGGTGCACTAATACAACAGTAACATGAAATAATATGGTCTCGGCTTGCAACTAGATATGTAATAAACCGTACGGATACAGACGGATACTATAAAACTGTAAATCGGTAAAATTTGCTGAATATTAAAACACAAGCACTATTATTTATTAAATAGATATTGATATAATAATATTAATATGGATAACATATTCAAACCGATTAATAACTATAAAAGTGGTATTGATTAACCATGCACAAGAAAGTTCCGTTCAGAAATTCAGCGTTACCCTGATTTGTAAAATAGCTTAAAAATAACAAACGTTCTCCAAAAGGGGCGTGTCTTATACCAAAACAAAGATAATTCAATAAGATTTTCATTTTTATATGTTGAAGTATCTCAGGTTGTTCCTACAAAAATCTATGAACATTCGAAGTTGAACGTTTGCTGCTGGAATTTCCCTGGACAGCAGTTTAGAGATATTTTCATTTGCATTTTACGTTATTTAAACAATTTATTTTATAAGTTAATATTTCATAGAGTTATAGTATTCTGAGTTAGCTTCGTAACGAACTAAAGAACATATACTAATAATTTTTCTATGATTTATAATGAATTTTATAAGTTAAGGTGTACAGTAAATTTCAGATTTATCGTATCCGCTTTGCAATGACGTTTCATGTGTAAACTATAATATTTTCAAACTATATTTTGTATAACATTATAAAATGCAGATTATAAACTAATTAAAGATAATAATAAGAAATATTACGACGATATATATTTTAAATGATATGGATACAAACGGGTATCCGAAAACGGTAAAACTTTAATATGGATGTACAGTGCAATCAACATGTGATATTCTTATTCATATGGATGCAAAATAAGATATATAGCATGTAGCAAGATGAATTAGCATGCGACTAGATATGTAAATATTGATATGGATGCATACGGATGTCTGAAAACAGTAAAACTGTAAAATGGTAACGTGGGATGCATAACTAAACATTATGTGATGTTATTATTCAAATGGGTGCAATATATTGTAGTCTAGCATGTAACAAGATAAATTTGCATGCATTAGATACGAAATAAATTTTACGGATGCAAACGGACGTTGTAAAACAGTAAAATGATAACAGGGGATGTACAATACACTAAACATGAAATATTATTATTAATATGGATGTAGTATATATCATAGCATGTAGCAAGATAAACTTGCCTCGATCGAATCACGCGACGGATACGCACGGCACGTCCGACATCGGTAAATCGTCGCAACGCACACGCGGCACGCGGGACTGGTCCAGGCAAGGCAAGAGGGCGATCACAAAGGCAAGGTACATTCACTGGATCACTCGGATCGTCAGCAACGAGCACGGCTCTGGCGGTGATCACCGGAATTAAGAAACAAGATCAAGAAAAAGAAAGAAGAAAGAAGAAGAAGAAGTAAGAAGAAGAGGCTGTGTATTAAATAAGGAAAGGAAAATAAATAAATAAATAAAATATATATAAATATATATATACAGAGGAGAGAGAGAGAGAGAAAGGGGTTGTTATTTTGTTAGGAAATTAGTTTAGATTTAAATTTAAAAAATCTTTTATTAGTTAACTAAATTTTAATTTGTATCAGTTTATAAAATTAATATTATATAAATAAAATTTGATATTCTGGTAAATACAAATATAGTCCAAAACATGCCCGGGCCGGGTCTAAAATTTAGTTTTAAAATACGAAAAATATACATGTCGACCAAAATTAAAGTTGGATATCCGGGTAACGAAAAATGCATACCCCCAGGAACGGATGCACGCACGTGCACGTAGTCATCCAAACAAGTCCGTTTCACTGAACGGGACGAGAACAAGATACGCGGATGCTACCACAGGGTTAGGGGTATCATGCATGCCATGCAATGTATTTTTAAAATATTTTATGTGACATTAAATGTTATAAATAAAAATGCAGATACCAGATATAATACGAGTATACAATGTATAAATTAAAATGAAAGTGCACGAGTCTATGTAACAAGTCAGGGTAGATCATAAACATGAATCAAGACAGGTTTCAAGCATGCGGGTCGGGTCGGATGCAAATACAAATGTCAAATACACTATTCGCACTCAAACACAATAAATCAAGAAAATAACATAAATAAAGAAATACATGAACTAGAACTGGTATAAATGAACTAGGGTGTTACAAGGAGGATGGCCCCGAGAGATACCCGACGAGGGCGACGCCGAGGCTCCTATGGTGGGCGTTAGGCTTCCCGAGGTTGCGCCCAGCCCTGAGGCCTGAAGCCCCTTGTCTTCATGCTTGTTTTCTTCTTTTTGCTGGCTCGGGTATTTTGTAGGCCTTCGGGCATTTTTGTAAGGCTGGAGAGCCCACGGTACCTTTGTAAAAGCTTTGAGAATAAAGATTTTTTATTTTCGTAGTAGTGTTTGTGCTTGTACTTTCTTTTGTTGGTAGGCAATTGTATTCACACAGTACTGTTTTTATGTTCGGCATGTTTCTCGTCTAGCGATTACTCGTCGACTTGAATCAGATCACTTGCCGAGTGTGCGAGGACCGGCAGGAAGACAGTATCTCCATGGCACCGAAGTCAAAGCGGAGATCGCTAAGACGGTGTCTTATGGTGAGGGCATTGATCCTTAGCGCGGGAGGGGCCGTGTGAGGCCTACTAAGGATGGCCGAGCAGGGCAGCTGCTCGGTGCCTCTTGGCGAGGGCTTTGATCCTTAGCACGGGAGGGGTCGTGAGAGGCCTACTAAGGATGGCCGAGCAGGGTAGCTGCTCAGTGCCTCTTGGTGAGGGCTTTGATCCCTGGTTTGTTGGGGTAGGGAGCTACCAGCCAGGGATAACCGAGCAAGAGAGGGCCCGGTTGCCTCTTGCGAGGGCTTTGATCCTTAAGGCCGGGCCGGGCCGGGCAGGGTTGCTGCCCGGTGCCACTTGGCGAGGGCTTTGATCCCTGGTTTGGTAGGGAGCTACCAGCCAGGGATAACCGAACAAGGGCGGGTCCGGTTGCTTCTGTGAGGACTTTGATCCTTAGTTTGTTGGGGTAGGGAGCTACCATCCAGGGATAACTGAGCAAGGGCGGGCTCGGTTGCCTCTTTTCGAAGGCTTTTCATCCTTAGCGCGGGAGGGGCCGTAAGTGGCCTACTAAGGATGGCCGAGCAGGGTTACTGTTCGGTGCCTCTTGGCGAGGGCTTTTTGTCCTTAAGGTTGGCCGAGCAGGGTTGCTGCCCAATGCCTCTTGGTGAGGGTTTTGATCCCTGACGTTGTGGGGTAGAGAAGCTACCAGCCAGGGATAGCCGAGCAGGGTAGGTGCAGGGCTGCCTCTTCGTGAGGGCTTTGATCCTTGGCGTTGTGGGGCAGGGAAGCTACCGGCCAGGGATAGCCGAGCAGGGTAGCTGCTGGGCCGCCTCTTCATGAGGGCTTCGATCCTTGGCGCTGGAGGGGCCGTGGGAGGCCTGCCCAGGATGAACCAAGCAGTGAGGCTGCTCGGTTGCCTCTTTTTGAGGGCTTAGATCCCTGGCGTTGTGGGGTAGGGAAGCTACCAGCCAGGGATAGTCGAGCAGGGTAGCTACTGGGCTGCCTCTTCGTGAGGGCTTTGATCCCTGGTGTTGTGGGGCAGGGAAGCTACCAGCCAAGGATAGCCGAGCAGGGTAGTTGCTGGGCTGCCTCTTCGTGAGGGCTTCGATCCTCGGCGCTGGAGGGGCCGTGGGAGGCCTGCCCAGGATGAACCAAGCAGTGAGGCTGCTCGGTTGCTTCTTTTTGAGGGCTTAGATCCCTGGCGTTGTGGGGTAGGGAAGCTGCCAGCCAGGGATAGTGACTTCCTTCATCTTACTAACCCTTGGGACAACAGCTCATAACTACTTATTACTAGTTCATTTAAGAAAACTTCTAATTTTCTTGGTTTTCTTAAACTATTCCTATCTTTTGGATGTAATTTTTCACTTTCTATTCTTTTATTATCAAAATTTTTTTTTGTGCTTAATATAGTATAATGCAAAGTATGCGTAAATAAGCACAAACCTCCCCCAAACTTGTTTTCAACAGTGTCCTCACTGTTGCTATCTGCTGAATCACAAAAACCTGTAAGCTTGGGAGGACATTATTAATGGGGGCAAAAATATATGAAAGTGAAAATCCTCCCCTAAACTTATTTTTGGCTCACAAATTTGAGGACAAAAGTTATATTCAAGAGCCAAAAATATACCCCCCCTCAAACATGAGTTAGACAATATGAAGCATTTTAAGAGGGGGTGAGTCATTTGGTCAAAGTAAGACTTTACAAAGACCAAAAGTTAACACCAACCATTCAAAGATTTTATCAGTATAGCGTATAGGTCGGTGGAAGAATGTGTTGTATCGAGTCAAGAAAAAATGGGGAAGGGATAAGAGGTGGTCTGGAAAGGGTTTGAATTTGAAATTAGAGAAAAGAAAGAATGAGGATGAATGTGAATGATTAGGAAGAAGAAATGGTGACGGTTCAACCTCTATAGGTGGAGATTGATCAATCACAAAATCCGTATTTTTTAAAAATTTAAGTTCGTCAGCAAAAAGTTCTTCAAAACTTTTATCAATGGTGTGATTAAACATTTTGCTGTCAAAGAGTTTTGTGCCAGAATTTATTCTACTTAATTCATCAGAAATCATTGAGGTAGAGGACTCGAAAAACTCATCTATCTCATTTTCAAAAATATCCAAATCAAGTTGAATTTATGGTATTATTGAACTTGAATTAACGGATTGTGATTCATCAAAACTCACTGAAACTATAAGAACAGAAGAAGAACCGGAGAAAGTAGAAGGTAAAATGGGTAAACAAATTGGTGTGTCGAGTGTTGCTGTACCAGATGTGGAAGATGGAGGCTGTATTTCGGTATGATCTTCGGGTATACCATTATCATCAACTTCAAGACATATTTGGGGTTCGGGAAGAATTAAAGGCTCAAGATGATGACCACAAGGAAGTGAAAGGATTTTCTGAATTGGTGGGACAAAATCATCCAAAATTTCGTGTTCATCAATCAATATATCCCTAATGTCAATCACCTCATTCAAGTGAAGGTTAAAATTCTCAAACACCTCATCAAAAATATGGTTTTCAATCAGGTTTGGTTCAAGATTGGAGGTGTAGAGATCACAAGGGTTGGGTATGGTTTCACTTGAAATGGACCCTTCACAGTCGGGTAAATCAAATACTACAAAGTCACAAAACTTATCAGTCATTCTATTTGGTGTACTTGATGAATCTATGAAACTGGAGTTGTGGATTTCAGTTTGGAATGGGGAGGTTTGATTAGGAAGGGTGTACAGTTCTGTCTTACTACCCAAATCCTTCATAATTTGGTTCGACAGTTCCAGAAATTTTTCTAATGTCTGCTCCAGACTAGTCTTGGGTTGATAAGGGGTTTCAGTATAAGATTGAAATTCCTGTGGATAATTAAAACTCCCAAATGACTGATTAGAAGAACTGTCTAGAGAAGGTGGAAAAGTCAGATTGGATTGATAGGAATAGAATGGTTGCGGAACTTGGGTAGGAGTAGGATGATAAGAAGAATATTGATATGGGTTGGTTGGTTGGCTATTTTCAACATACATCTTATATGGCACAAACCGCATATCAAACTCTTCTCTGGACAGTGGTGGTGAAGGTTGATATTGGTCCGGGTTGAAACTTTGGCCTCTAGACCTAGCTATGTGCTCAGCAATGGATATTCGTCTAGGGGCTTCCTCACTCTGGGTATGAACCGAAACAGGTGTAGCATTAGGATACGGTTGATAAGACCTAGACTGAGGTGGCCAACTGTTTCTTCCTGCTTGTTCTATATGATCTCTTAAGGACATGGAAGAGCCGGAAGGTATACCGAAGGGATTACGAAAACAAAAGATATTTGGTTGTGGACAGCAAAGCTCGGCAAGTGATCGTCTGTTTAGGTCACCCATTATATGAAGAGAAGAAGGGGGAAGGGGTAAAAAAGGGAGAAAATGATTGGTTTGTTTTGAAAAATGACGGATTTAGACAAATCACACAAAAATGCACAAACTGTAAGTCCACGTTGCGACCCCCGGTTCTTACGGGGAGGCGGAAACGGTATAAAAATCAAATTTTTAGCGCAAGAGGCAACATGGACTAAGCAAAGTCGGGATCTTTAACTAAACTAAAACTAGCATACTTAGCTAAAGAGAGTTAGCTACTCGGATGGAGATGGTTATACCTAAACTTGTCTTGAACTCCTTCGTCTTCAAAGCTCCGATGGTGGTCCGATGGCTTCTTCCCGTCGTCTCCGTACGCCGAAGATAGATCCACCTGAAAGCTCCAACCTTTAGCTCCTTCTTCGTTCTTTGAAGAAACTAGTTCACTTGGTTTGCTAAACCTAGTGAACTAGAATGAGTAGAGTAGAATTAGAATGGGATTTTATCTATGGTTCTTGATTCTCAACTCATGAGACAAGAGAACCATAGATCAAGAGAGGGAGCAAGAGGTTGAGGGTGAGAGCAAGAGGAGAGCTCAAGAACAAGAGAGAGAATGAGCAAGAAAGAATGAACAAGTATTTTGTCTCTCACCCTCTCATAATCCAAAGCAATGATAACTCATCATATTAACAAAAGTCTTATGTGATGGTTAGAAGCAACCACAACCATATCATTTCATGCACTCATTTTACACAAATGAGCAAGTAAACAAAAGTCTTTGCCATGAAATGATGGCTATGGTTATCATGATGGTCAACTAGTCAAGCCTAGTCAACCGGTCAACAAGTCAACAAAAGTCAACAAGTCAACAAAGTCAACAAGTCAACAAAAGTCAACAAGTCAACAACCATATCACCATAATACTTAATTAATATAATAGTTAATCACATATCATATTCTCATTAGGGTTGAGCATAAAGTCAAATAGTCAACGGTCAACTGTCAACAACCCTAATGAGAATCCGCTGCCTCTGCCTCCCTGTCAACTGTGCATACACACCCGCATCCGCGTTCCGAGGAACACGAATGCAAACTGGATAAATCCAATCCCATAAGGTACACTAGGATCTGGCTTAAACCAAAGCCCGCTAGTGTAAACTGTCCGGACACTGTACGTGCACAAGTGCACGGATGTGACCGAACCCTGTCGCAAAACCATGCGACCTGTCGCAATACCATGCGACCTCTACTCTTTTGCCTAAAGGCGAAAAGCTTTCTGTGTGGGACTCTAAAGACTCGACACTACGCTGGCAGTGGGTTTAACCACAGACCGCAAGCGGCACTAGCTGTGCGTAACGGTCCCCAGGTAATGCCGACAAGAAGACCGACGAGGCGAAACCCATCTGAACTCCTACTGAGCCTGAGTGTGACATTCTCCGTACAGTCCGGTCTGTTCGTCTGATACATCGCATGGCGGGCCTAGGGGGCGGTAAACGTCAGTCCCCCAATAGCGGTACAAGTCGTGCCGGAGCGAAGCCCAAAACACCCTGAGATAACACTGGAAACCTACCAGTATATCTCGATTGCCCTGGCCAGGGACTACTCGTGTAATGGCTCTCCTAGACACAGCGCGATGTCAACCCCCAATACCGGGAGAGACGAATCCTGTCTAACCGTCACTGCCTCCAAGTGCTTCGGGACTGCACCCAACCACTACCTGTTTGCACGACTCCTTTGAGCCGTGGTAGGGTAGTGATCAAAGTACAGTGGGAACACACTCGAGGCGGAGTGACAGTGTCAAGTCAGCGGACTAAGCTGTACTCATGTCACCTGGGAACTGATAACTGACGATAGGTATAATACCAACTAGTCAGTTCCCGACGAGTCCTGTCCAGTGTACCCGTAACCTAACGAGCACCCGCATACTATCTCAAGTACGACGTACTGACGGCTGTGGGACAGACCGTCTCCCACACTGGGATGAGAAGCGCATGCGCTGGTCTACTCCGGAGTATCGACGCCCTGTCTCGATAGTCCTGCGACCAGGGACCTGCATAAGGATGTGCTTATAGATTACCCAGCCCCACTAGTGTGACGGCCATCACATCGCTGGTAATCAAGCAAAGATCCTAAGGGCTCTACTAATGTGTATAGGCGATATACAAAAATAAACACATGTACACATTGAAGTAGAAACAAACCAAGTAGCATACTACTATTTTGAGCAAGATTGTATATACAAGGTGAATATCCCAAGCATCCATTAAGTAATATACAAACTAGTATGATACAGTAATGGCCTCTAGGGCATATACACTAACAATCTCCCACTTGCACTAAGGCCATGTACTGGCGTATCGAAGACCTATCATCTCGATCAGCCGCTCGAACTGAGTCTGGGGCAAGGCCTTGGTGAATGGATCTGCAGTGTTGTCTTCTGAAGCGACTCTCCAAACCTCGATCTCCTGGCGATCCACGATCTCCCTGATCAGGTGATACCGCCTCAAGATGTGCCTGGATTTCTGATGGGACCTGGGTTCCTTCGCTAAAGCTATAGCCCCGTTGTTGTCGCAATACAGAGGTATTGGATCAACAATGGACGGAACCACCTGAAGTTCTTTCAAGAACTTCCTCATCCAGACAGCTTCTTTTGCGGCATCAGATGCAGCGATGTATTCCGCTTCCATCGTCGAGTCTGCAACGGTTTCCTGTTTGGAACTCTTCCAACACACCGCCCCTCCATTGAGGGTAAAGACAAAACCCGACATGGACTTGGAATCATCCTTGTCACTCTGGAAGCTGGAGTCAGCAAAGGCCTCGATCTGGAGGTCTTTTCCGCCATACACTAAGAACATCTCCTTAGTCCTTCTCAGGTACTTGAGAATGTTCTTTACCGCTATCCAGTGTTTCTCCCCAGGGTTTGACTGATACCGGCTTACCACACTCAGTGCATAAGCTACATCCGGTCTGGTACACAACATCGCATACATTATAGAGCCTACCGCAGAAGCGTAGGGTATAATAGACATGCGATCCCTCTCCAAATCAGTCTTGGGAGACATCACTTTAGAGAGGGTGATCCCGTGACAAGCCGGTAGGTTACCGCGCTTGGAATCTTCCATACTGAATCTCTTTAGTATGGTGTCGATGTACCTGGACTGTGATAGTCCTAATATCCTCTTGGATCTGTCACGGTAGATCCGGATACCCAGAATGTATGAGGCATCACCCAGGTCTTTCATGGAGAACCTGTGTGACAAGAACCCCTTGACAGATTGTAGCATAGGAATGTCATTTCCTATTAAGAGAATGTCATCCACGTATAAAACGAGAAATACTACAGTTCTCGCTACAAATCTACTATAGATGCATGGTTCATCTGGATTTTTGATAAAGCCAAATTCTTTGACCGTCTCATCAAAGCAGATGTTCCAACTCCGCGACGCCTGCTTCAGTCCATAGATGGACTTAAGCAACTTGCACACCTTTCCGCTGCTCCCACTCTGAATGAAACCCTCCGGCTGGTCCATATAGACACACTCCTCTAAATTTCCATTTAGAAAAGCTGTCTTTACGTCCATTTGCCAGATCTCATAATCGTGGAAGGCAGCAATGGCAAGAAGGATCCGAATGGATTTCAGCATGGCTACTGGAGAAAAGGTTTCATCATAGTCCAAGCCAGGTCTTTGACGAAAACCCTTTGCTACCAGCCTAGCTTTATAGGTCTCAACCTGTCCATCTACACCAATCTTCCTTTTGAAGATCCACTTGCATCCTACGGGTTTTACCCCGTCTGGAGCAATGTCCAACGTCCATACCTTGTTGGTGTACATGGACTCCATTTCGGTCCGCATTGCATCCAGCCATTTCACTGAGTCAACGCTCTGAACGGCCTGCTGGAAGCTAGTAGGCTCATCATAGTCTATGATGCAATCCTCTCTATCCCCGTCTACGAGAAAACCGTAGTATCTCTCGGGCGGATGAGTCTGCCTACTACTCCTGCGGAGCGGCGTAGGAATGTCTTGTTCTGTTGAACCCTCTGGTTCCACTAAGCTTTCAGTAACAGTCTGTGGTTCTGGAACTTCTTCCAGTTCTATTGTGCTCCCACTTATCTGGTTTTCCAAAAACTCAGTTTCCAAAAAGTAGGCATGACGAGAAACAATGACTTTTTGTTCCTCTTCACAGTAGAAGAAATATCCTTTGGAATTCTTTGGATATCCCACAAACTTGCACTGTACTGAGCGTGCCTCGAGCTTGTCCGCATGCTGCTTTTTGACAAAAGCTGGACATCCCCATGTCTTAATATGCTTAAGATAGGGTCTCTTCCCACACCACATCTCATATGGTATAGTAGGCACGGTCTTAGTAGGAACTCGGTTCAAAAGGTATGCGGCTGATTCTAGCGCATATCCCCAGAATGATCGCGGTAACTCAGCGTTACTCATCATGGACCGCACCATATCCAATAGGGTGCGGTTCCGTCTCTCCGATACACCGTTATGTTGCGGGGTGTATGGAGGAGTAAGCTGAGAGAGAATTCCGTTCTCTTTTAAATAGTCCAGGAACTCGGCACTTAAGTATTCTCCACCTCGATCCGATCTTAGAATCTTAATACTTTTGCCGGTCTGTTTCTCCACTTCATTCTTATACTCCTGGAATTTTCCAAAGGCCTCGGACTTATGTTTCATTAAGAAGACATAACCGTACCTTGAGAAGTCATCCGTAAAAGTAATGAAGTAAGAATGTCCGCTTCGGGCATGTGTAGACATTGGACCGCACACGTCACTGTGTACGAGTCCCAAGAGCTCGCTCGCTCTTACTCCATGTCCAGTAAACGGAGTCTTTGTCATCTTTCCTTTGAGACAAGATTGACAAGTGGCATACGATTGATATTCGAACGCATTCAAATATCCTTCTGTATGTAACTTAGTCAACCTTCTCTCATTGATGTGACCCAATCTACAATGCCATAAGAAAGTCTGATTCATTTCCGGAGACTTTCTTTTGTGTGTATTCTGGACGTTGAAAATCTGTGGTTGGTTTAACACGTATATACCATTACTCAATGTACCTGACCCAATCAAAACTTGATTAAGGTGAATGTTTACAACATTGCTTACAAACGCAAATTCATAACCTTCTTTAGAAACTAAAGATACAGAAATGATATTACAAGTTGCGTTGGGTACAAAAAAGCAATTACGCAAAACCAAAACATGTCCATCTGACATTCCCAGGTGATAGTCCCCCACGGCTTTAGCATCCATGCTAGCTCCGTTCGCAACTCTGAGGGTCATGTCACCTGCCTTCAAAACCCTACGGTTTCTCAACGCCTGCAAAGAATTACAGATATGAGATCCTGATCCGGTATCCAATACCCAGGAAGTAGAGTTTATTGAAAGACAGTTTTCAATAACATACACACCTGAAGCTGAAGCTGCAACCTGCTTCAATTCCTGTGTTCTGGCCTTCCAGGCCCTGCAATCATTCTTCCAGTGTCCTTTCTTATGACAATAGAAGCATTCTTCCTTATCCACAAGCTTCCCCGCTATCTTTGTTGCTTTACCTTTTCCCTTCGTATCCACTTTACTAACACCGCCCCTTGGTTTGGCGGGGGCCTTCTTCTTTTTTCCCTTGGCTTTCGCCTTGGACCTAGAAGAAGATGATCCTCCTACAAACAAAGTGGATGTATCCCTACCTTTCTGTAGGGTGCCCTCTGCGCTCCTCAGCATGTTCAGGAGCTCTGAAAGTTCAACCTCTTTTTCTTGTAGGTTGAAGTTCAGTATGAACTGGGCGTAAGTGGAAGGAAGGGACTGGAGAACTATATCCGTATATAGCTCACTCTCCAATGTGATCCCTAGGTCAGCGAGCTCCTCAATGTAGCCGATCATCTTTAGTACGTGCTCGGCTACTGATGATCCGACGGCCATTCTTGTCGAAAATAACTTTTTCGACGCTTCGTATCTTGCGATACGAAACTGCTCTCCATACAGTTCTTTTGTATGAAGCAATATGGACTCCATGTCCATATTCTCATGCCTCCTCTGATGTTCGTTGTCCATCGAGGCAAGCAGGAGGCACTTGGCCTTCGCGCTATCAATCTCCCAAGTCTTGCGGATTTCCTTATCCGCGACGCTGGAAGTTGGACCAGGGACAGGGGGAGCTTTGGTGGTAAGAAGATACCCCAGCTTGTCATAAGTGATTGCTATCTTGACATTCCTGAGCCAATCTTTGTAGTTTGGCCCTGTCAGTTTGTTTTTATCTAGGAGTAACTTAAGTCCAGTCATGTTGATTGGTCGCTGCAATTAGGAGAGAGAAGAAGAAACACTCAGCATGATGCTCTTGCAAGTTTAGAGTGGTTTTTAGTTTGTCTAAACAGGATGGCTCCCACTGTTTCTCGAATCCCTCCTCAAACCATAAAGGAAGAATTAGTCAGGATCAATCCCACCGTACAATACTTGCTTAACCGTTCAGCCAGGCCGGTGTCGGTACTTCGAGGGAGGTTTTCCAACGCTTTCGCGAAGTTCCTTAATTAAAGAACCTCTTTTCCCTGGGGGCGTAGCCCCGCTAACACCTTTCTAGGCACCTACTAGGTTTATAGCATTGATCGTTAAGTGAGAAATTTCCCGAGGAGTAGCATATACTCACAGTAGGATCGGGATCCAAATATCATCGCGTGACGAAACTGAAGGAATCCTACCAGAATCATCACACTCCAAATGGTATGCAAATCTAGCAAGTTTCAGTACTTATGAAACTCCCGATGTGGATTTTTGCCCCATGCTCTTATGACCTTGACTTTGGCCAACAAATCATAAGTCACATGTCAAGTTCTGCCCGTCGTTCTCCAGGTTAATTTGAATCCACCCGCACCTACCCTTGACTTTGGCCAACAAGGCAGTACGACTGTTCCAAACCAACGCATCTATCTATGCTGCACATGAATACCCAATAGCTACCAATCACTGTGCCTTGACTTTGGCCAACAAACACAGCTTGAATACTATTGACTATTCATGTGAAACGACGGAGGGCTACGGATGGTTTTGGCAAAACCGTGAACGTAGTGAACTTGATTTGGTCGATGGAACGAGATAGCTTTTAAAAGGAGTGGCTCAAGCTCCGCATTTAAAAGTTGTTTTGAAAAGAACCGAGTGGTTTTTCGAAAGTGTTCCAACGACTTTAACTTGGTTTATTATCTTGCATTAGTTCTTTTAATGCGTGATATTCTTGCATTAGTTCTTTTAATGCGTCCCATCATTTAATCCCACCATTGCAGAAAACAACCAAAATATGACGTACGCTTATGCCATTCGCATTCGCCACTGGGCCCCGTCATTACCCGTTAGGTTACTTAACTAACGACAGAGCGGGGGCTGGGCTAGCGCGTCTGTAAAACATAAGCAACGCCTAAATAATATCATATATAGATATACTGCAATGATAAACATTTCAGATCACAGATAAATACATTGGATATACTAGGAATCTGTAATTTGTACGAGCCTGTAACAAGAACAGATTACACGGTCGCGGTGAATAGCCAAAACCCCACCCAAGACCCCTACGGGTGCGGCAAACTACCCGCCAAGTACCCGAAGCGTAGCAACCTCCCTCATCTCCATGAGTAGGCCACTCGACACTTCGGCATACCCGGTAGTTTGTGCACCCCTCCATGGGTCTATCCTAGGAGCAAAAACAGTAAAAAGAAATTATACAATGACGGCTACAACCCCGACCCGGTTGTGCGGCCATACAAATAATTATTACATCAATTTACAAATTTACATGAATTGCAAGAAAAGAAAACTCTCGTCTCACAACCCCCGGCTATTCACCCGCGACAATCCAACATATTTATATACACATTCCAATATCAAACACAGATCATGTATAACCCCGACCAATCGACTTATAGCGATTAGCCGACGTTCAATACATGCAAGCATCACAGATATAACCATCATAGTCAAAGTGCAGTGAAGTTCGGAAAAAATACGGAATTATAGGACCCCAAAAGGAAATTTCTTTTCTGGAAAATCTGGGCACATATAATATATTTCAAAAATCCCAAAACCAACACAGACACACACTGCACGAAAAACGATGCAGAGAAGACGACAAACCGCGGCGCTTCCGCGGCACATGCCTACCTCGTGCGGCGGAAGCGCGGCGGTTTGAACGAAACAGTGGACCGTTTTTCATGGGTGTTCACACAAAACCCTGAGCCGAATTTAGGAGTATAAAGTTTTTCATTTTGACCAGAAAAAATTTCAACAGAAACTCAGGTTTTGTAAAAGTTAGGTTTTTGGATTTTTTTCGGTTCCGAACTTCGTTACACTTTACTACCAAGCTAGTTTAAGTTTAGTTAGGCTCTGATACCACTGTAAGTCCACGTTGCGACCCCCGGTTCTTACGGGGAGGCGGAAACGGTATAAAAA
Organism: Agapanthus africanus; assembly: GCA_030015575.1. Classification (NCBI taxonomy): domain Eukaryota; kingdom Viridiplantae; phylum Streptophyta; class Magnoliopsida; order Asparagales; family Amaryllidaceae; genus Agapanthus; species Agapanthus africanus. The sequence continues at coordinate 936,961,944 of JASDDO010000019.1, read as the reverse complement.
TCAAATTTTTAGCGCAAGAGGCAACATGGACTAAGCAAAGTCGGGATCTTTAACTAAACTAAAACTAGCATACTTAGCTAAAGAGAGTTAGCTACTCGGATGGAGATGGTTATACCTAAACTTGTCTTGAACTCCTTCGTCTTCAAAGCTCCGATGGTGGTCCGATGGCTTCTTCCCGTCGTCTCCGTACGCCGAAGATAGATCCACCTGAAAGCTCCAACCTTTAGCTCCTTCTTCGTTCTTTGAAGAAACTAGTTCACTTGGTTTGCTAAACCTAGTGAACTAGAATGAGTAGAGTAGAATTAGAATGGGATTTTATCTATGGTTCTTGATTCTCAACTCATGAGACAAGAGAACCATAGATCAAGAGAGGGAGCAAGAGGTTGAGGGTGAGAGCAAGAGGAGAGCTCAAGAACAAGAGAGAGAATGAGCAAGAAAGAATGAGCAAGTATTTTGTCTCTCACCCTCTCATAATCCAAAGCAATGATAACTCATCATATTAACAAAAGTCTTATGTGATGGTTAGAAGCAACCACAACCATATCATTTCATGCACTCATTTTACACAAATGAGCAAGTAAACAAAAGTCTTTGCCATGAAATGATGGCTATGGTTATCATGATGGTCAACTAGTCAAGCCTAGTCAACCGGTCAACAAGTCAACAAAAGTCAACAAGTCAACAAAGTCAACAAGTCAACAAAAGTCAACAAGTCAACAACCATATCACCATAATACTTAATTAATATAATAGTTAATCACATATCATATTCTCATTAGGGTTGAGCATAAAGTCAAATAGTCAACGGTCAACTGTCAACAACCCTAATGAGAATCCGCTGCCTCTGCCTCCCTGTCAACTGTGCATACACACCCGCATCCGCGTTCCGAGGAACACGAATGCAAACTGGATAAATCCAATCCCATAAGGTACACTTGGATCTGGCTTAAACCAAAGCCCGCTAGTGTAAACTGTCCGGACACTGTACGTGCACAAGTGCACGGATGTGACCGAACCCTGTCGCAAAACCATGCGACCTGTCGCAATACCATGCGACCTCTACTCTTTTGCCTAAAGGCGAAAAGCTTTCTGTGTGGGACTCTAAAGACTCGACACTACGCTGGCAGTGGGTTTAACCACAGACCGCAAGCGGCACTAGCTGTGCGTAACGGTCCCCAGGTAATGCCGACAAGAAGACCGACGAGGCGAAACCCATCTGAACTCCTACTGAGCCTGAGTGTGACATTCTCCGTACAGTCCGGTCTGTTCGTCTGATACATCGCATGGCGGGCCTAGGGGGCGGTAAACGTCAGTCCCCCAATAGCGGTACAAGTCGTGCCGGAGCGAAGCCCAAAATACCCTGAGATAACACTGGAAACCTACCAGTATATCTCGATTGCCCTGGCCAGGGACTACTCGTGTAATGGCTCTCCTAGACACAGCGCGATGTCAACCCCCAATACCGGGAGAGACGAATCCTGTCTAACCGTCACTGCCTCCAAGTGCTTCGGGACTGCACCCAACCACTACCTGTTTGCACGACTCCTTTGAGCCGTGGTAGGGTAGTGATCAAAGTACAGTGGGAACACACTCGAGGCGGAGTGACAGTGTCAAGTCAGCGGACTAAGCTGTACTCATGTCACCTGGGAACTGATAACTGACGATAGGTATAATACCAACTAGTCAGTTCCCGACGAGTCCTGTCCAGTGTACCCGTAACCTAACGAGCACCCGCATACTATCTCAAGTACGACGTACTGACGGCTGTGGGACAGACCGTCTCCCACACTGGGATGAGAAGCGCATGCGCTGGTCTACTCCGGAGTATCGACGCCCTGTCTCGATAGTCCTGCGACCAGGGACCTGCATAAGGATGTGCTTATAGATTACCCAGCCCCACTAGTGTGACGGCCATCACATCGCTGGTAATCAAGCAAAGATCCTAAGGGCTCTACTAATGTGTATAGGCGATATACAAAAATAAACACATGTACACATTGAAGTAGAAACAAACCAAGTAGCATACTACTATTTTGAGCAAGATTGTATATACAAGGTGAATATCCCAAGCATCCATTAAGTAATATACAAACTAGTATGATACAGTAATGGCCTCTAGGGCATATACACTAACACAAACAACCCTAGAACTATGGTTACCTAGGTCCAGTCTCTAGACCGCTCCTAGACTTCCAAAGGACAAGCTGCAGGATCAATCCTCTACCGCCTCCGTACTACCCTTATAGCCAGGTAAGTGCCAGGTAAGTGGGAAGGAACCACAGTAGTGGGCCTAATTAAAAACCACTAGCCTTTGACACACTTGCCTAGGCACTACAAAAGTAATGTGGATAAGCGATAGATTACCCACAACCTTCCCTGTCCTTAATGAGCGCGACAGTCTTTAGAGTCCGGTCTAGATAATTTTTAAATTAATGAGGGGTTGATGCAGATGCTCGGTTTGTGATTTGTGGGGCTTAGGAAGGGTGATGAAATCCCCACCTAATCTGGATTTTGGTCTTGCCCCTTAAAAATCCGTATTAAAATATGCAAAAACAAACCGCAAAATAAAACTTTGCAAAATGATTTTTGAGCGGCGCTATTTTGCAAAGAATCCTGCAGAAAATAGATTTTATTGGATTTGAGAGGAGAGACAAAGAGTTAAGAAAGATACCAGAGAAGTGTGAAACCCTAGATCTCCTGTTTCCTCAAGTCCGTGACTCCAGATTCCCTCGCAAAATTCACACACAAATCGTTAAATATGCAATTTGCAGTTTTGTTTTAATAATGATATGAATCGTCTAAGAATTCAACACAAATAGCAAGAATAAAAAATTACGCACGTTTCCCCGGCAACGGCGCCATTTGATTGATACGAAAAAGTGTTTGTAGTTAAAGTAACCGCAATCAATAACGGTGTTGTATGTAGCTAGACCGAGATGAGTACGGGTCGTCCTCTGGGAAACGTTGAATCTTTTACTCTTACTTTAGATATGTTGAAAAAGAGAGGAGGAATAAAGAATTTTGTGGAAAGGTTTCTAGATCTACGTTAGACACTAATGCAGAATATAGATCTAGATTATTTTAAAGATGTAGTTAATATAATAAGGGGGCTTGTAGGGTTCGTTAGGATTTAGTAGTTATGGACGATTAATTAAAAGTTACCATTTTTATCCTTTAATAGATTTAAAACTAGAACGACGGTGATGCGTGCAGATTAGGGTTTCTGGAGGGAAAAGGAATCCCACTCTTAACCCTTATCTCGACACGGAACTCCGTTCATATCTAGCCTTTACCAAAACAATTATTAATCTAATCTCTAATCGCGGTCGGAACTAACAAAGAATTGTTAGCGCGCCCGATTAGGATGCTAATGATTCTTTTGATAAAGTTCATAAACTTTATAGGACTTGAAAAGGGTTTAGGGATTTTTATCGTCCATTAGCCTATCCTAATCCTACGAACCCTAACAAGCAGAGAATTACTCGCGCATGTTGGGAGAAAAAGAGATGGAGAGAAAATGCATAATTAAACTACGAAGAAATAGAATAAGAAAAAGAAAGCTACCTTTATTAATCAACAATATTCATTACACTTTGAATCCTTAGAAAATGATTACATAGACTAGTTTGCTTCTCGATCTCTTCCAAGGAGGTAGACGAACAGTTGATGACCAGCCTGGATGCGTGAGCCGTCTTGGACTTCGTGATCGCGTCGGCTTGATGAATTTTCCAAGAGGCTCTCGGTCTTTATTTATAGTCCAAAAGCCAGAAATTTAGCTTCCAAAATTGGAAGCAAACTGTAAAGATTCTCCCCCAAAAAGTGCAACCCCTAACTCCCCTATCATGCCGCGGATCCGCGGCCAACAGGGGGGTTTGGCCGCGGATCCGTGGCCAAGGGTGGAGATCAATTGATGAAATTTCAGTGGGCAGATCCTTGTGACATGTGGCAATTTCTAGAAGCTTTGGATCTTTGAAATCTTCTCATAGTTGCTGCCAGACTTGATTTCTTCATTTTGATTTCTTAATTAGGCAGGTTAGCTTTAACAACTTGATTTCCTTGATTTAAGACCTGAAAATTCTGCACAACAACTTAAATAATATTTAGTAGACTTAGTTCTACTAGGATTAGGTCAATGATATTATTTGCATACATTTTCCTACCAAATTCTGCTTATAATATATCAACACATGGAAAATAGTATTTTTACACATAAACCCTCATATGTATGATATATTATAATAAAGACCTTTTTAATATAGAAATAGTAGGAAAAATGTAATAACAAGTGTGCAGTTTTATCAACTGAATAGATAGCCGAGCAGGGTAGCTGCTGGGCTGCCTCTTGGTGAGGGCTTTGGGGAGATGGACAGTCGCGATTGACACGTGCCACGAACGCGTAGAGGAGGCGAAGCGCCAGAGTCGCGTCGTTTTGATTTCGCATCGAGCGGCGCGGTGTCTGCCATGTGGCGGCACAGTTGCGGGTGACCGTTGAACTCTGGGGGCGTTGTGGGCTATAAAATGGAGGGATTGTTGATGACTCCTTTTCTCACACCCAAAACGCAAGAATGGAGGACTTCCCATTCACCATCCCCGAAATCATAAGTTTCGAGGACGTGTATCTCTATGATCAATACTGCACTGATGACACGGTGCAGTTGGTGATAGGTCGGATCGAGGATCATTTCGGCCGATTGCTCCCTCGGCGCTCCTCCTTACTTCAGCTGTTGATGTACTCCATCTGGAGGGCGTCGCCGGGGCTCTACAACCCCTTATCCGAGTAGCTGAAAGATGAGGCCATTGGCAAGCTGAGGTCTCTAAGACGTTTCGGCCTGATCTCTGCGAGCCGGCTAAATTGCTCGGAGGCGCTTATCCTTGAGTGCTACCACTTGAGGCTCGATGCCGACGCTAGCGGGGGTCATCGAAGGGAGAGGTTAGACGCCGCGAGGGCTCGGCTGGCGGAAATATCCTCAGAGTACCACGAACAACGCTCTCTGTACCCTATTCCCCCGCTGTTGTAATATATTTTTTTTATGTACGGCTGAGGAGCTTATAGTACCTTTTGAATGAATATGATTCTTTTTCTTTTTTGCAATGCTTTATTGGTCCCTTTATTATATAAACAAAAGATCTCAAGAAAGATGTACATTGCTCTGAAAAGAAAATACGTGCTAGTAGATGTTCTTATTCGTTCAGCTTGAGCCCCCCGGATGTCTGTTGGCATCTATGCCCGGCACAGGGTACCGAGCTTCATGGGTACCAGGCATATCCTCCGCTGACACTACCATGATCTGGCAGATGGCCAGCTCGGCGGGAGGGGGACGCTGCTCCTGCTCGCGGTCAGCTTGCCGCTTGTCCCTTAGGTATGCTGCGAGGTGCCCCAAACGGATGAGCTCTTCAATATAGTCTCGGAGTTGTTTGCAGCTCTCCGTGGAGTGGCCTAGCGACCTGTGGAACCCGCAGTAGGGGCCCCGGGTTTGCTTTGAGGCCATTCGTGGGACCGGGGGAAGCTTGAAGAACCCCTCGCCCTTGGCCTCCTCTAGTAGCACGGCCTGGGAGACGTTGAGCGGGGTGTACTCCTGGAATTTTGGGAGGTAGGGTTTTTGCCGCTCAGGTCCCCTTCTCTCTTCTCTTGCCCTCTTCTTTTGGTCGGATTGCTCGGCCCGGGGGAGGTTTGCGTTCACCTCGGATTCGAGCTGGACCTCGCGCTCGGTCCAGGCCTTTACCTCGTCAATGGTCTTAGGTTGCGCTAATGCAAAGGAGCGTAACCACTCCTTGTGCCTGAGACCAGACGTTAGAGCCGTGATGATCGTCTCATCCCGGTGCTCTAGGACCTCTAGAAGGGCGTTGTAGAAGCGGGCGACGTATGCTTTGAACGTCTCCTTGTCCCTGCTCTTGATCGTGAAGAGATGGTCGACTGTGCGTTTCTGTCGCCTGTTCCCGACGAAGTGGCCGAGGAATTGTGTGGCCAGCTCGTCGAAGGTAAAGATTGAGCGCGGTTCGAGTCCTCGGAACCAGTCTCGCCCAAAGCGGATAGAGTGGTCGGGAAAGCTCGGCACTGGGCGGCGTCGGAGTTGTCTTGGAAGCTCATTCCCGCGGTGAATGCATCCAAGTAATCCTTCGGGTCAGATTTGCCGTCGAAGAGGGAGACCATTGGGGGCTTGTTGTGGGAGGAGACGTGGACGGCGAGCAGCTCCTCGGGGAACGGTTTTGTGAGCAAGTCGGCGGTGTACTTAGCCCCGTCGCTCGAACGGTGTCCTTTCCGATGCATACCCTCGATCTTCTTCTTGAGGGCGTCGAGTCGGTCGTGGTATCCAGGCGACTCGGTGCATTCAGATCCTCGGCCTCTGCTGTTGGAGGCCCGCGTCTGGCCACGGCTCCGGTTCTTCTCAATGGGGTTCCTTAGATCCCCTGGCGAGGTGGCCCTCGAGCCGCCGCGGCGAGTTCCGTCCGCGCGACCCCGTCGAGGGAGGGGGTGTCGGTCGTGCCTGGTAACAGGCGAGCTGACAGACATCTCCTCGAGAGGGACAGGTGTTTCGAGGATCTCGGGGTGAGGTGCTCTGGCGACAGACCTCGGCGTCGAACTATGGGGTGCCCAGCGGGTCTCAAAATGTATCGGCCTGGGAGATCTGCGGCCGTGGGAGGCAGCGAGGCGGTGGTCAGCGGTGCTGACGCGAACAGAGTCCTCTCCCCCTGTAGGGGTCCTGGTTTCGAGGCGGGGAGCGGCGACTTGGTGATCTTACCCCACCGTTTGGACGCGGATCAGCGCCTCCACAACAAACGCGAGTCGGTCTATCCGGCCGGCGAGGGCGTTGATGGCATTCGGCGGAGGAGGTTCGTCCGCGCCTCCGTTAGGGAGAAGGCGGCTGCTGGTGCTTGGATCGTCGTGATGATCGCTCGCCATTGGATTGAGATCGGAAAGTGAACTTTTGTTTTTGTGGAATCAAGGATTTCCCACAGACGGCGCCAGTTGACGTGACCTGGATCGCGCCAAGATGTTACCTTCTGTTGATCTGCTGATGGCGGCGACGGGTGGCTGAGATTGGATCTGGAGGCTGCCGCTCCTGAAGCGTATGGATCTCAATGGGTTTGAGATTGTGGTTGCCGAGCTACCTTGAAGGAAGTCCCGGGGTGGTTGTACCACCGAGGACCCTCCGACGATCAAGTTAGACTAGAGATCCGAGCAGAGTAATGGCTTAGTGGAGTAAAACTGGCTTACTTGAACCGTCTGAAGAAGGAGTTTATATAGCGGTGGCAGCAGGCGAGGCAGGCGTGAGAATCACGCCAGCTATTACGCTCCCGACGTCATGCCCGCGTGATGAGCGGGACCTCCCATTAATGGCGAGACATGCTTGTTAATAGGGGATCGTGGTGGCGTAGAACGTGGGATGTGGCCGGCGGAGATCTCGTGCATGGCGAGATTCGCGGGATGGCGGTTACGCCTGCAAGCGGTGCTGTTGGTCGGTCGATGAGATCGAGGAAGATGACCTCGGCGGGAGAGCTCGCGGAGGAGCGGGAGAGCCGAGGTATCTTGGTTCTGCTCGAGCCCAGAGGCGAGCTGAGAGGGCCGAGGAGGCTCGGGCCTGTGATAGCTCAGAGACGAGCTGTGAGGCCGGGGAGGCCAATTGTGCTGGGGGCTTGGATGTGAGCCAGCGTTTGCTTGTAGGACGGACACATGAGTGGTCTGGTCGGCCACTGTAGGTCCTTTCTTGTGAGCCCTGGGACACGTCATCTGCCATGTGTCCTGATCTGGGAGATCACCGATATATAGAGCATCATCAGAACCTCATTTCTTGGTCTAGGATGATATCCATGCATACCCAGTTGAATCATTCCGAAAAAGCCCTTTCGTTGTTCTCGGACTTCCAGAGGTCCTCCTTTGAGAACCCGAATGAGTTCATCCTCCCCAATGTCCTTAAAGCTTGTAAGGAGTCGAGTTTAAGCGATCATGCATTTCAAATTCATGGTCTTGCCGTTAAGACGGGTTGTTTTTCGGATGTGTTCGTGGGCACCACTTTGATCAATTGCTATTGCAGGATTGGATCGGTAGAAGAAGCGATGGCCGTGTTTGATGAGCTTCCGGTAAAGAATTCCGTTACCTGGACCGCGGTCATCGCCGGGTTCTCACAGATTGGTAAAAGTGACACATCTTTGCAGTTGCTTAATCGAATGAGGGAATCAGGGGATGAGCCCGATATGTTTGTTGTTTCGAGCGTGATAAGGGCTTGCTTGGTGTTAGAGAATGTAGAATGTGGGAGGCAAGTTCATGGTTATGCTTATAGAAGTGGGACACATATGGATGTTTCGGTGAACAACGTGCTCATAGATTTATATGGCAAGTGCGTGAAAGTGAGAATTGCGTATTCGATGGCATGGCTGTGAAAAACCTCATCTCATGGACTACTATGGTTGCGGGTTACATGCAAAATTCACTCGATGAAGAAACCATGGTTCTGTTTATTCAGATGTGTAGGTTAGGGCATTGACCTGATGCATTTGCTTGCACAAGCATATGAAAGGGAGGCTGGTTCATGGCCGTGTTATGAATGGGCTCATTGATATGTACTCTAAATGCGATGCATTGCACGATGCGAGAATTTTGTTCGATGCAATGAAAGACCACGATGCGATTAGTGACTGATGATGCTCATAAGTGGGAACTCCCTTGATGATGCTCAATAACGGTAGTTTCTTATATCATGACACGCGGCGGATGACGTGTCATATGGGTAAGCCAGTTAGGCCCCTGAGAGACACGGAGGGGGAACAAGTGTGCTACAGTGGGGGCTTCCCTCAAACCCTGTCTCCGAGATTGCACCCCACTCCTTGCCCCCGAGTACTTCAGCAGCCAAGCCAACTGTCCCTTTGCTCTACTCCGAGCTATCACAGGCCCTAGCTTCCTTGGCCATCCGGCTCGCATCTGAGCTATCACAGAACCATGAAGCCTCGGCCTCCCGCTCGTGCCCTAGCCTCCCGCCGAGCTCATCTTACTCGGTCTCAACCAGACCGACCCACAACACTGATCACTGGCGCCTCCGCCACGGCTCCGCGAATCTCGCAATGCGTGAGATATCCGCTGCTCACGATCCCACGTTCCACGCCACCATGATCCCCCATTAACGAGATTGTCTCGCCATTAATATGGGATCCCGTCTATCACGCGTGCGTGACGTCGTGGGCGTAACGACCGGTGTGATTCTCGCGCCTGCCCGCCCGTTGCTACCACTATATAATCCTCTCTCTCAGACGATCGAAATAAGTCATTTTTTCCTCACTAGGCCGTTACTCTGCTCAAATATCCGGTCTAACTTGATCGTCGAAGGGTCCTCGGTGGTACAACCACCGTGGGACTTCTTTGCAGGTAGCTCGGTCTCAACCACCTCAAACCCATTGAGATCCACACGCTTCAGGAGACAACCTCCAACTCAATCTCAGCCGTTTATCGTCGCTTGCAGCAGATCTATGGAAGGTAACATCATTAGCCCCTGATTGTTATCCTTTGTGCGTGTTCTAGTTTAATTACCGCAATCAGGACGGTTTCGCTTTGTAGCTAGCCGGATGAGTACGGGTCGATCCACAGAGAGATGGGAGTCTTTTTCTTTATGTTTTAACGAGTTAAGTCCAAATATGTCCAGGTTTGTTTAAGATCAGATAATTAGAAATGAATGATAAGAGAACTTGTTAGGGTTAGGATTTGGTTAGTTTGAGTTAGGAGCTCGCTCACTTAATTCATTTGCCACTCTTAATATCGATGTTACGGTAATCGGCAACAACGGGGATTAGCACGACTAAGAAGGAAACTTGCGAGTATAAGCTAGGCTTTCCAACATTTAGTTTCCTCTCTTTGGTCCTTGTCCGTCCGTTTTTGGCTCTTAGTCGTAACCTCAGGTTGATTCAACCACAGCCGGTCACACTAGGGTATCACCGCTATTATAAAGAATAGGGTGCCGTAGGGAGCGGATTGTGGTTCAATTAACGGGAGTTCGAATCAAGATGTTGGGCAAAGAAAAGAGTGAGGGAGATTTCCTTCTCTCAAACTTTCCTTTTCCTACCCTAACAAGTGAGAAATTATTCACCCATTATAAAAGATAAATAAAATGAAACAAAGAAAGAAAGATAATAAGAATTGAGGTAGAAAATCACAACTAGCTATTTGGGACCTTACTTAGGCAAGGATCACACTAAGCATCATGGTTGTAAGGATAAAAGAAAATAGAAGAAAATAAAACAACCAATAAATAACAACAACTATTTTTAACAATTGAAATTACAAGCAAAATAAAAGAACTAAATTACAAGACATGCATATAGGAAAAGAATACTTCTTTCATTCTTCAACACTCAATAAGCTTACTACAAGATTTAATGGAGGAAGATGAAAAAAAATACAACTCTTATTGAAAACTAAACTAAAATCTAGTACAAGAATCACCCCTTGCTCTGGCTCAAACTGGGCTATTTATAGGCATGTTTCTGAAACAATAGGAATAAAATATAAGCCCAAATACAATTACAGAATTAACCCCAGAATTTCATCAGAAGATGACACGTGGAAGGCGCATTTCCGCGGCCATAGTGGACTATTGGCCGCGGAAACGCGGCTGGTAGGTGGCCTCTATTTGTCGTTTTCCTGTCTTTTGTCTTGTACTCATTTTTCCTTGTGTTTGAAAACTTTAAATGGCAACAAGTCTTCCAGAATATCTTCAGATTTCATAGTCCAAGATTGCTTCATTTTTCCTCTCCTTTGACTTCTATCTCCCTCGGGCCCCGCGCTTGATTTAGTCACAAATGACGACTATTTTCGTCCTGTCTTTTGAACTGGTACTGGACGGATAGTGGAACCCGGCTTTTATCTGTTTGTGACAGATGTTTTGGATTTTGGCGTAACTGTGGAGATTTTGTCAGATTTGCGTTCTTTTGGACTGGAAACCAGTAATTTGGAAGCATGCAGCAAATACGGATTAAAAGCACCTACCTATATGCAATGCGATCAAGAATGGGCGGTATAAAAATGCAAAATTCTGATATGAACAAATACCCCCAAACTTATCTTTTGCTTATCCCGAGCAAAGCCATTTTATTCACAAAAAGTCCTAACCTCACTTTCGCAGGGAACGCGATTGCACTGAGCACGTGCAACAATCCGTTAAACCTCTAGGTGTCCCTAGTAGGAGGAGTGTTGTCTCCTAAGGGTTTTCAGCGGATTACACCCACAAAATCCGATCAAATTGGCCGTCGACTCTAATCCCATATTTCAGCATTCTAGCAAGAAACTCTATTATCATTAACTTAGAAATCATTAACCCGTATTCTTCACACTTCCTTTTTATTTAACTTAAGATCCTATATTACAAAGCTTTCAGCATCTCTTGAATTTTCCTTCTTAAGTGCAATCTCGAATCCGGAATTTTTATCAACTCTACTGAAGAAATAAACCCTATTTTTCATTCCTATCTCTCCTCCAAACTTTGATTATATACCCCTACGTGTGTGTAATTATTACCCCTACACTTGGAAATTCAGTTCAAGCTATAATACCCTTGCCTTAATACCTAGCACTACTTCTTTTCATTAATGATGGACGGTTTTGCTCATACACCTTTCATGTGACTATTAATGCTTCTTGAGGTACTAACATCCGATTACTAAATGTGTGAGCTTAAAGCGTATATAGCAGTTTCCAGGTCTTGTATTTTATTCTCTTTTTTTTTATTTTATTTCAAGACTGGATATATTTTTCAATGGTGCACTTTTTGGTGGTTAGCTTTAATTGCCGTTTTTTCTTTCATACTAGGCTTTCAGACAAGAGTATTTCTAGGTATCCTCTACTATTCCAAGTTTCAAGGTGGTGTATGTGCGATTTGTAGGGTATATATTTTCAGAAATTTGGACTTAAGATTCAGAATTATTTTTCAGACTTACTCTTCAAATAGAGCTTCAATACTCTTCCCTCATTTTGACTTAGCCTAAGAACTGAACTCAAAATTTGCTTATTTCAAAATAAACCGCTGGGACGTATATTTTCTACAGTTATATTTCAAGGAAGGTTATTTTTAGGATTTTTAATTAACTAAGTTTAAGATCTAGTTGTTTCTAACTAGTCAACCGTCATATCGAACTTGAGTCAAAAATGGCCAAAATTAAATTTTTTTTATTTTTCTTTTTAAAATTTTTTTGTTTTTATTTTTAAGAATTTATTTTTTTTATTTTTAATTTTTCATTTTCCAATTTTTTTTATTTATTTTTATTATAAAAATGCAATGCAAAAAAAAACAAAAAATGCGATGCAGAATTTAAACATGCAAAGTAGAAACAAATATTTACAATGTTCGTCATCATCCCAATTACTCTTTCTACCTCTCTATGTGTTCGTCGAATTAGGCGCGCTTGCGCCGCAGGGGTGAGCTCTTCGTCGCTCGATGTGGAGCTCGAGCTAGGTGTCCTGGACATCACATTCTCGGCCGGCTCGGTGCGCGACCATATATCGTGGAGTCGAGTATAGGATGTGGCGACACCCTCAAGAAGGGGTCGAATGGGAACCCCAACATGCATGTGAAATTCAAACTCGTCAACAAGGAGGAAATGACGACACAGTTGTGTTACCAACATCGGGCACGGATAATTTGCCGCCCGTTTGCCGACGTCAATCGACTGAAGTAACACAGTGCACATATCATAACTTGGGTTTCTAGTCATTAACGTGTGCATGATGTGTAGTGCAGGTGTGAAAAACGCCGTATTGTGCGAACTACCAAATATGTTATTTTGAGCCCATCGGCACACGGTCAACACATTCGCATATAGTGTACGTGCCTGAATTCCTTTTCTGGGCTCCCTAGAACAATCGTTGCCTATCAATGGCGTGTAATTCTCAAATTGGAGGGGTTGGTCATGAGCGGGTATATGGGGTATCAATGTGACTTCATGAATGAAGTCTCTGTCTATTATAATCTCCCGATCACCCCAAAGTAAGCGAATAAACCCATATTTTTCAAAGCAACCCTCCTCCATGCTATCAAAGAACCGACCAACGAGATCCGGAAGCGCGAATGCATTCGGATGGTTATACAAGAGGTAAGTCCATTCACGTTTCCGGATTTGGTCGGCAAAATAGCTACCATACGTGTTATGGGCGAATAATTGTGAGAAGTTTCTTTCAAATTGGAAATGTGGAGCCATAAACAGAAAATAGGAATTTTACAGATCTGAAAAGAGGGAGAAAGGAAATCAAACCTCCTCTGGAAAAATCCAGAGGGCAAGTCAACAGGGATGCGGCGCTTCCGCGGTCGGAGAGGCTTACGGCGGCGCTTCCGCGGCGTATGGTGGTGATCGACGGCTGAGTTGCTGGAGGCGGCTAGGGTTTGCTATCGGGTTTTATTTGGGGCAGAGGTATTCTGAAAGGGGTTTGAGATTTATTTATAGGGGTTTTGGTTATTTGCACTAAAAACCCCTATAAAAAGAATAATGAAATAAAAGAATTATGTAAAAAGAATATTCTATTCATTTTATGGGTTGAATATTTATAATTTTTTTTAATTTTTATTGTTTATGTATTTTATTGTAATAATCCAGGAGGAATTTTACCAGGCACACCAAAAAACAAAATTGTATATACATACCCCCAAACTTATTTGAAACAGTGTTTCCACTGTTTATGGCTGGATAACCGAAGTTTGGGTGTAAGGGGAGGAATATTAGTCGATGTAAACCGGCTCCTGCAACAGCAGGAGCTCCTTTGATGGGTCTGCGGTGTGGAATGGTTTCAACCTGTGTTCATTCACTTTGAATAGTGAACCGTCCTCTGGATTTTCCAGATCCACCGCACCGTACGGATATACAGTCCGCACAAAGAATGGTTCTTTCCAACGAGATCTGAGTTTCCCGGGATGGAAATGTAGTCTGGTGTCGTAAAGAAGTACCTGTTGGCCAGGTGTGAAAGTTTTGCGCAGAAGGTGTTTATCGTGAAACACCTTCATTCTGTTCTTGATGACAACCGCGTTCTCGTAAGCTTCATCCCGAAGCTCGTTCAATTCGTTTAGCTGCAGCTTCCGATGGCTGCCCGCATCTTCAAGGATCAAGTTCAACTCTTTGATCGCCCAAAATGCGCGATGCTCGATTTCTACTGGAAGGTGGCAAGCCTTTCCGTAAACAAGCCGATAAGGAGACATGCCAAGATCGGTCTTATAAGCAGTTCGAAACGCCCAAAGGGTATCGGTGAGTTTCAAAGACCAGTCCTTACGGTTCTTGGAAACCGTTTTCTCCAAAATCTGTTTGATTTGCCGATTAGACACTTCGGCTTGCCCACTTGTTTGGGGGTGGTAGGGCGTGGATAGCTTATGATTAATGGAGTATTTCCGCATCAAGGCCTCGAAAGTCTTATTACAGAAATGCGTTCCATTGTCACTAATGATCGCGCGGGGGTGTCCAAACCGGGAAAAGATGTTTTCTTTAAGGAATTTAACGACAACCTTATTGTCGTTAGTCCGGCTTGGTATGGCCTCGACCCATTTAGAGACATAATCAATAGCCAGAAGAATGTACAGGTTCCCAAAAGAGCTGGGAAACAGCCCCATGAAATCAATACCCCAAACATCGAAAATCTCGACAACCAAGATTGGTTGGAGCGGCATCTCGTTTCTCCTGGATATCCGACCCAAGTGTTGGTACCGGGAGCAAGTCTTGCAGTAGTCATGAGCGTCTTTGAAGAGTTGTGGCCAGTAGAAGCCGCACTGCAAGATCTTCTCAGCTGTCTTTCTTGGGCCAAAATGCCCGCCACATGCTTGATCGTGGCAAAATGACAGCACACTCTTGAATTCATTATCAGGAACGCACCGACGAATAATCTGGTCGGGGCAGTACTTGAACATATAGGGTTCTCCCAGTAAAAGTGTTTTACTTGGGATAAAAATCGAAGTCTGTCCTGACTGGACCATTCCTTCGGCAGTAATCCTGTTGCCAAATAATTCACAATATCGGCGAACCAGGATTCACATGATACCGTTAAGAGTTGTTCATCCGGAAAAACGTCGTTGATTGGAATTTGAAGCGACGGCGAAGAAGGAAGTCGTGAGAGATGGTTGGCGACTACGTTTTCACATCCTCTTTTGTCCTTGATGATAAGGTCAAACTCTTGAAGCAAGAGGATCCAACGTATTAGCCGAGATTTTGCATCCTTCTTTGCAAAAAGATGGCGAAGAGCTGAATGGTCCGTGTAGACGATGACTGCAGAGCCGATCAAGTAAGGCCTGAACTTTTCTAAAGCAAACACAACAGCCAAGAATTCCTTCTCGGTTGTTGTGTAGTTCAGTTGGGCATCGTTCAGGGTTCGGCTAGCGTAATAGATTACGTGCGGCATCTTATCGATGTGCTGTCCAAGGACAACACCGATGGCAAAGTCGGATGCATCGCACATAATCTCAAATGGATACGTCCAGTCAGGAGAAGAAAGAACGGGAGCAGAAGTGAGTGAGCTTTTTAATAACTCGAACGCAGTCACACAGCTCGAGTTGATGTCGAAAGTCGTGTTCTTGGCCAGCAAAAGAGTCAAGGGCCTAGCAATCTTGCTAAAGTCCTTGATGAACCGTCTATAGAAACCGGCATGGCCAAGGAAGGCTCGGATATCTCTGACGCATCTGGGAGGAGGGAGATTGGAAATGAGCTCAATCTTCGCTTTGTCAACCTCTATGCCATTTTGCGAAATGATATGTCCTAGGACAATACCTTCGCGTACCATGAAGTGGCACTTCTCGCAGTTCAAAGTGAGGTTCTTATTCTTACACCGGGTAAGGACAGCGTCAACATGCAGCAAACACTCATCAAAGGAATCGCCGAAAATGGAGAAATCGTCCATGAAGATCTCTAAGAATTTTTCCACCATGTCTGAGAAGATTCCCATCATACACCGCTGGAAAGTAGCGGGCGCATTGCATAACCCAAAGGGCATGCGACGATATGCAAACGTACCGAAAGGACAGGTGAATGTGGTCTTGTCCTGGTCTTTTTCGGCGATAGGAATCTGATTATAGCCGGAGTAGCCATCCAGAAAGCAGTAGTACTCGTGTCCAGCCAATCGTTCAAGCATTTGGTCAATGAAAGGTAGCGGAAAGTGGTCTTTCCGCGTTGCGGCGTTGAGTTTTCTATAATCAATGCATACTCGCCACCCAGTCTGGGTGCGAGTAGGGATTAACTCGTTTACCTCATTGGTTATGACCGTTATGCCCGACTTTTTGGGGACAACGTGAATGGGGCTAACCCACTGGCTATCAGAAATAGGGTAAATGATACCACTATCTAGACACTTTACGATCTCCTTTTTTACAGCCTCCTTCATGACTGGGTTGAGTCGCCTTTGTGGATCCCTGGCTAGTTTAGCATCATCCATCAAATGAATGTGATGTTCAACGATCAGGGGACTAATCCCCTTGATGTCCGCCATTGACCAGCCAAAAGCTTGCCTATTGTTGTGCAAGACCGTAAGAAAGGCTTTCTCTTGCTCTGGAGCTAGAGAGGCCGAGATGATAACAGGGAGGGTCTCGTTCTCACCCAAGTAAGCATACTTAAGGTGAGACGGTAATGGCTTGAGTTCGAGCGTTGACGGTGAAACGATTGAAGGCAATATTGGTGAAAAGGTCTCGAACTCAAAGGATTCCAGCAGAGGTTTAAAATGAGTGTAAGCGACCGAGTTGGATGGTTCAGCAAACTCATCCAGAAATTCAAAGGATTCAAACTCGGGTGGTGACTGGCCAAGATCGTTCGAGAAGGTGAAGCACTCGTAATCACAGCCGGGAGCAGAAGCAGCAGCAAGTTCGAAGAGGAATGCACTAGTGGCGTCAAGATTGCTGTGATCGAATAAAAACTCCACGAAGTCACAGTCCTCTGAGGTGATCTCCTGGATCGAACAAACATCTAGTATATGAGCATTAGGTTCAGAGGGCTGATTCCCCAGCCTGAAAATGTTGAGTTCAATTATCATGTTTCCAAAAGATAGGTTCATCGAACCATTTCGACAATTGATCACAGCATTAGAGGTTGCAAGGAATGGACGTCCGAGTATCACCGGAATTTGGTTCCGGGGGTTAGCTACAGGCTGTGTGTCTAAAACAATGAAGTCAACGGGGAATATGAAGTCCCCAACCTTGATTAACACATCCTCTAGCTCACCCCTAGGATGGGTGATAGATCGGTCGGCCATTTGGAGAGTACAATGTGTGGGTTTCAGCTCTCTTATACCTAGTTGTTTATATACTGAGTACGGAAGCTGTTCAGTTGATAAAACTGCACATTTGTATTACATTTTTCCTACCAGCTTCATATTAAAGAAGACTTTATTATAATATATCATACATATGAGGGTTTATGTGTAAAAATACTATTTTCCATATGTTGATATATTATAATTAGCATTTGGTAGAAAAATGTATGCAAATAAATTCATTGACCAAATCCTAATAGAACAAAGTCTACTAAAGGTTATTTGAGTTGTTGTGCAAAAGATTTCCAAGTGTGCAGAATTTTTCAAAGACTAGAATCAAGCAAATCAAGTTGTTGAAGAAGACTTGCCTAATTAAAGAAGCAAAACTTGGAGACCAAGTCTGGAAGCAACCGAGAAAAGATTTCCAAATTCTAAAGGTGCCAAGGATCGCCAAATGTCACATAGAGACAGCTCCTGAAAAATGATGGACGGCCGTGATCATCAAGTCGCGGATCCGCGGCAATAGCCCTTTTATGCCGCGGATCCGCCGCAGGAATAGTGAGTTGGGAGTTGAGGATTTTTGGGGAAAATCTTTTCTACATTTTACCTAATATGGAAGCAAATTATTCTGGCTTTGCACTATAAAAAGGCACTGAGAGCCTCTTGGAAAATTTATCAAAGCCGACGCGATCACGAAGCCCCAGACGCTCACGCATCCAGGCTGATCATCAACTGTTCGTCTACCTCCTTAGGAAAGATCGAGAAGCAAATCAAGTTTATTTGTAATCATTTTCTACGGAATAAAGTGTAGATTGTTCAAGTGATTAATAAAGGTAGTTATTTTATTTAATTCTTTTGCATTTTACATTATGTTTTCCCTCTCTGTCTTTCCATCTTCTTTTCCCAACATGCGCGAGTAATTTTCCGCTTGTTAGGGTTCGTAGGATTAGGGTAGGCTAATGGATGATGAACATCCCTAAACCCTTTTTAAGTCCTATAAAGTTTATGAACTTTATCAAAAGAATCATTAACATCCTAATCGGGCGCGCTAACAATTCTTTGTTAGTTCCGACCGCGATTAGAGATTAGATTAATGATTGTTTTGGTAAAGGCTAGATATGAACGGAGTTCCGTGTCGAGATAAGGGTTAAGAGTGGGATTCCTTTTCCCTCCAGAAACCCTAATCTACGCGCATCACCGTCGTTCTAGTTTTAAATCTATTAAAGGATAAAAAGGGTAACTTTTAATTAATCGTCCATAACTACTAAATCCTAATAAACCCTACAAGCCCTCTTATTATATTAACTACATTCTTAAAATAATCTAGATCTATATTTTTGCATTCTTGCTTAACGTAGATCTAGAAACCATTCAACAAATTCTTTTTTCCTCCTCTCTTTTTCAACACATCTAAAGTAAGAGTAAAAGATTCAACGTTTCCCAGAGGACGACCCGTACTCATCTTGGTCAAGCTACACGCGACACCGTTATTAATTGCGGTTAACTACAAAACACTCATTTCGTATCAACCAAATGGCGCCGTTGCCGGGGATACGTGCGTAATTTTTTATTTTTACTATTTGTGTTGAATTCTTAGACGATTTATATCATTATTAACACAAAACTGCAAATTGCATATTTAACGATTTGTGCGTGAATTTTGCGAGAAAATCTGGAGTCACAGAATTGAGGAAAACAGAAGACAGAGACATTCTTAGAGATCCAGAGGAGCAAAGGAGGCCCCAGAAAATTTTTCATCAACCGATCCATCCACCTCGCGGCGGAACCGCGGCACAAAGGTGCTTCCGGCGGCGAAATCGCGGCAGGGTAGAGGGATTAGGGATACAGAACTCTCTGGTAAGATTCTCAACTCCTTCTCTCTCCTCTCAAATCCAATAAAATCTATCTTCTGCAGGATTCTTTGCAAAATAGCGCAACTCAAAAATCTTTTTGCAAAAGTTTTGTGATTGGTTTTGTTTTGCATATTTTAATACGGACTTTAAGGGGCAAAGACCAAATCAAGATTAGGTGGGGATTTCATCACCCTTCCTAAGCCCCACAAATCACAAACCGAGCATCTGCATTAACCCTACATTAATTTAAAAAATATCTAGACCAGACTCTAAGGACTGTCGCGCTCAATAAGGACAGAGGAAGGTCGTGGGTAATTTATCGTTTATCCGCATTACTTTTGTAGTGCCTAGGCAAGTGTGTCAAAGGCTAGTGGTTTTTAATTAGGCCCACTACTGTGGTTCCTTCCCACTTACCTGGCACTTACTTGGCTACAAGGGTAGTATGGAGGTGGTAGAGGATTTATCCTGCGGCTTGTCCTTTGGAAGTCTAGGAGCGGTCTAGAGATTGGACCTAGGTAACCTTAGTTCTAGGGTTGCTTGTGCATCTTAGGGTGATTTGTCTTGAGTCCTACATTTTTCAAAACAAACCAATTTTAAATCACACACACGCTGCCACCTGCACTAAACCCGCTTAGTGCATGCTCGGCTGGACACGGGATCCTAGTGCCCGTCTTGTCCACGTTCCTGCTATCGACGCCGAAGTCGGTATTTCTTCATCTTCTTTTCCCCCACCACACACCACAACCGAGATGGACGGCACTCTATCAGAATATAACACCACGCTGCCACCGCCCGTAGGTGCACAGAATCCACCGCGTATCTCTCTCCAAGGGAGATGCTATCCTATCCGTGGTCCCCTTCCTACTTGTCTATCTCTTCCACCACCTGACGGGGATAATTTCGAAATTAAACCCCACTACATCAATCTGCTGCCCAAATTTCATGGGCTTGAGTCGGAAGACGCGTACGTTTTCATCACCAGATTCGAAAACGTATGCGCAATGATGGGTACTTCACAATTGACTTTAGATGCTATGCGCTTACGTCTTCTCCCATTCACATTATGCGACTTGGCAGAAAAATGGCTTTATAATACTGCCGCACACTCTATCACTAATTGGGATGAATTTGTCATAGCATTTCTTAAGAAGTTTTACCCAAACCATAAGACTGCCCATATTAGGAGCGAGATCAACCAGTTCACCCAGCTTCCTAATGAACCATTTTGGAAGTGCTTTGAACGTTTCAAAGATCTGCTTGTCCAATGCCCCCATCACGGAATACAAAGATGGGATTTATGTCGGATTATATATGAGGGCATTAATCCAGCGACAAAGCAGATGCTTGAAACAATGTATCAATGCAATTTCATGTCTAAAGACGACGGTGAAGCTTGGAAGTATCTGGAAGACCTCGCTGAACACACGTTGCAGTGGGAAAGCGTAAGACCACCTTCATCTAGGGGAGGTGTTCACCAGCTCGATCTTTTAATCGCAGTAAAAGCCGAAATGGCAGCGATACAGAAGAAACTCGACGCTATTGAGAACAAATTTTCATCATTCTCCCCAAATCAGGTCATGCTTCCTAAGACCGTCTGTGGTTGCTGTTCGGATCCTTCACACTTAACGGAAGAATGTCCTATGAATGCATCGTTTCAAGCTAATGCTGCTTTTCAGCAGCGACCTAGAAACGACCCTTATTCTTCCACGTACAATCAAGGATGGAGGAATCATCCTAACTTTGCTTGGAACCAAAACCAACAAAGTAATTATCAAAGACCTCCTCCACAGCAACCACAACCACAGAATCAGCCCCACTTTCAGTCACAGAATTTCTAAAATCCGGCCAACATTTTTACACCACAAGTGGCCGGTACTGACAACTCACTTGCACAAACTTTGGATATGTTCATGAAACAATCCATGCAAATTTCGGCTGAGATGAGGTCTTCTATTGATACCATAACGAAAAACTCCGCCTCCCATGGTGAGAGTATTAAATCATTAGAAAACCAAATCGCACAGTTAAACGCCGCAATGAGTGCGAGAGAGAAAGGAAAACTCCCATCTCAACCCATACCTAATCCTGGCCACTCACAAAGTTATAATGTGAGTGCTGTTACCACGTTGAGATCGGGGAGAGTGCTGAATAACTGAGTGGGTGAGAAATGTGATGATAGTGACACCAATGATACCCCAGCTTCTTCTTCTTCCCCTAATTCGTCTAGTCTCCCAGCTTCACCCGAGCCTATTCTCTGTTTTCCCCAAGGCTCGAACCCTTCTCCCATTTCGCCAAATCTATCTAAGTCGATTCCCACTCCAGTTTTGGGATCGAATCCGTCCCCACAATCCTCTCCAATGTTGGACCAAACCCTTATTGATAAAGCACCTTATCCAAACAGGTTAAGGGGCAACAGACTAAGTCCACAAATGGAGAAGATTGTGGAAATTTTTAAGCAAGTTAATATAAACATTCCTCTCCTAGATGCTATTCAACAAGTTTCGTCATATGCGAAAATTCTAAAGGACTTGTGCACTAGGAAGAGAAAAGTTCAAGTACCTAAAAAAGTTTTCCTTGCGAGTAATGTGAGCACTGCTTTTACACAACAACTACCCAAGAAATGAAAGGACCTCGGAAGTCCTACAATTTCTATTTCCACTGGGGGTAAAAATATCAATCGTGCTCTACTCGATCTAGGTGCTAGTGTTAACTTGCTTCCGTATTCTGTTTATGAGCAATTAGGGATCGGAGAGTTAAAACCTGCGCATTGCACTCTTCAGATGGCCGATCGATCTATCACCCAACCTAAGGGTGAGCTAGAGGATGTGTTAATCAAAGTCGGGGAATTCATATTTCCTGTGGACTTTATCGTTATAGATACACAACCTGTAGCAAACCCACGCAATCAAATCCTGGTGATACTCAGTCGACCCTTTTTGGCCACTTCCAACGCAGTAATCAATTGTAGAAACGGCTCTATGACCCTATCCTTTGGAAAGAAGTCAATTGAGCTTAACATTTACAAGTTGGGAAGTGAACCCTCCGAACTCTATGCTCATGTGTGTTCTGTCGAATTAATGGATGTCGACAGCAGCGAATTTGATCAACCTCATGATACTGACTCTTTTCATATGTTGTTGTTTGACCCAACCATGTACTCTTCCACCGAGTTGTCCGGGTCAACATCTAACGCTGATGAGGAACATTTTATAGAGTCGGACGATCACCCCATTTTTTCTGATGACATTATTCTTCGGGGTATCGACGAAAGCTTTGAGGAAATTTCGCTGATGAACTCGCATTTTTACGAGACACGGGTGTTGAGATGAATCAACTCCAAGACAAAGAAATTGGACCTCCACCCCTTCTTTTGGACAATCATGATAATGCGAGTAATCCATCATCACTATCACTGTGTCGTCTCTCCAAATTGAGACGCAATCCTTTTCCATCACACCTCTTATCACCTCCCCACTTTTTCACGTCGAAAGGTGACATGTTCTTCCACCAACCTTGGTGCTTCATCGATAAATTTTTTGAATGGTTGGTGTTGACTTTTGGTCTTTGTAAAGCTTTACTTTGACCAATAACTTTACCCCCCAATGATTATAATTGCTTAACATTATTTAACTCAAGTTTGGGGGGGGGGTTGGTATATTTTGGCTCTTGAAAGAAAATGATTTTTACAAAATTGTGAGCCTAAAATTAGTTTGGGGGAGGATTTTCACTTTCATATATTCTTGCCTCCATTAATAATTTCCTCCCAAGTCTACAGGTTTTTGAGCTTAACGGATGACATCAGTGAGGACACTGCTGTAAACAGATTTGGGGGAGGTTTGTGCTTATACTTTGCATTATACTATATTAAAGCACAAATTTTTTTTGATATAAAAGAATAGAAAGTGAAAAATTACATCCAAAAGATAGGAATAGTTTAAGAAAACCAAGAAAATTAGAAGTTTTCTTAAACGAACTGGTAATAAGTAGTTATGAGCCGTTGTCCCAAGGGTTAGTAAGATGAAGGAAGTCACTAATCTGAGGATAAAAATAAGTCTGAAAAATAATTTCTATTCCGGAATCCAAACATTTGAATGTTGATACCCTACTATATGCACTTACACACGTCTTGAAACTCGGGATAGTAGAGGATACCTTGAAATGCTCTTGTCTAAAAGCCAAAGTATGAAGGAAGTGAAAAAAATGAAGAAAATATAAAAATGGTGAAAAGAAAAAAAAAATGAACACTGGTTTTGTATCGCCAAGGCAGCAATAAAAAAATATAGCGAGGGTGCCTCTTCACCTAGTGCCCTAAGGCCAACTGGTCTGGGAGTCACTGCTAAGCCTTAGGTGGTGCAAGACGAGGAAAATATTATCACCGGATCAGCAAGCACATGAGTAATCGGTCGGTTAGTACCTCA
Organism: Agapanthus africanus; assembly: GCA_030015575.1. Classification (NCBI taxonomy): domain Eukaryota; kingdom Viridiplantae; phylum Streptophyta; class Magnoliopsida; order Asparagales; family Amaryllidaceae; genus Agapanthus; species Agapanthus africanus. The sequence continues at coordinate 936,938,485 of JASDDO010000019.1, read as the reverse complement.
AGAAGTATTAACGGTCGCATGAAAAGGTGTGAGCAAACCTAAGTATTCATCAAATTAAAAAGTACTAAGGTAGATGGACAAGAGTATGATAGCTTGAATTGAATTCTCCGAGTGTAGGGATGTTCTTAACACACACGTGGGGTTATATGATCAATGTTTGGATAAAAGGTAGGAACGAAAAATAAAGACGATGTTTTATTGAGGGGTGATGTGATTTCTAACATTTTTTCATGACTATTAAGATAGGGCTCATGACTACTGAAAAACTAGTATAGTTGGAAACTCTTATTTTCAAAGTCTTTCTTTTATGGTTCTTATCTTTATATGTAAATTTCACCATCTCTCTTTTGTTATAGGATTTTATGGGTGCAATCCGCTGAAAACCCTCAGGAGACAACACTCCTACTACTAGGGACACCTAGAGGTTTAACGGCTTGTTGCACGTGCTCAGTGCAATCGTGTCTGCCTACGAAAGTGTGCTTAGTTTTCTCCTTTCTTTTTCTCCTCTTGAATAAACTAGTTTGCTCGGACGATCAAAGATAAGTTTGGGGGTATTTGTTCAGTTGATAAAACTGCACATTTGTATTACATTTTTCCTACCAGTTTCATATTAAAGAAGGACTTTATTATAATATATCATATATATGAGGGTTTATGTGTAAAAATACTATTTTCCATATGTTGATATATTATAATTAGCATTTGGTAGAAAAATGTATGCAAATAAATTCATTGACCAAATCCTAATAGAACAAAGTCTACTAAAGATTATTTGAGTTGTTGTGCAAAAGATTTCCAAGTGTGCAGAATTTTTCAAAGACTAGAATCAAGCAAATCAAGTTGTTGAAGAAAACTTGCCTAATTAAAGAAGCAAAACTTGGAGACCAAGTCTGGAAGCAACCGAGAAAAGATTTCCAAATTCTAAAGGTGCCAAGGATCGCCAGATGTCACATAGAGACAGCTCCTGAAAAATGATGGACGATCGTGATCATCAAGCCGCGGATCCGCGGCAATAGCCCCTTTATGCCGCGGATCCGCCGCAGGAATAGTGAGTTGGGAGTTGAGGATTTTTGGGGAAAATCTTTTCTACATTTTACCTAATATGGAAGCAAATTATTCTGGCTTTGCACTATAAAAAGACACCGAGAGGCTCTTGGAAAATTTATCAAAGCCGACGCGATCACGAAGCCCCAGACGCTCACGCATCCAGGCTGATCATCAACTGTTCGTCTACCTCCTTAGGAAAGATCGAGAAGCAAATCAAGTTTATTTGTAATCATTTTCTACGGAATAAAGTGTAGATTGTTCAAGTGATTAATAAATGTAGTTATTTTATTTAATTCTTTTGCATTTTACATTATGTTTTCCCTCTCTGTCTTTCCATCTTCTTTTCCCAACATGCGCGAGTAATTCTCCGCTTGTTAGGGTTCGTAGGATTAGGGTAGGCTAATGGATGATGAACATCCCTAAACCCTTTTTAAGTCCTATAAAGTTTATGAACTTTATCAAAAGAATCATTAACATCCTAATCGGGCGCGCTAACAATTCTTTGTTAGTTCCGACCGCGATTAGAGATTAGATTAATGATTGTTTTGGTAAAGGCTAGATATGAACGGAGTTCCGTGTCGAGATAAGGGTTAAGAGTGGGATTCCTTTTCCCTCCAGAAACCCTAATCTACACGCATCACCGTCGTTCTAGTTTTAAATCTATTAAAGGATAAAAAGGGTAACTTTTAATTAATCGTCCATAACTACTAAATCCTAACGAACCCTACAAGCCCTCTTATTATATTAACTACATCCTTAAAATAATCTAGATCTATATTTTTGCATTCTTGCTTAATGTAGATCTAGAAACCATTCAACAAATTCTTTCTTCCTCCTCTCTTTTTCAACACATCTAAAGTAAGAGTAAAAGATTCAACGTTTCCCAGAGGACGACCCGTACTCATCTCGGTCTAGCTACCCGCGACACCGTTATTGATTGTGGTTAACTACAAAACACTCATTTCGTATCAACCAGAAGCAGGTTAACACTGGCACCAAGATCCAAGAGTGTGCGGTTGATGTTCTTATCCCCAATGGTGATTGAAATCGTAGGACAGCCAGGGTCCTTCTATTTTTGGGGTAAAGCTTGGGTAAGAGCATCACTCATAGCACTAGCTAAAAAAACTTTCTTGGGTATCTGAGATTTCCTCTTTTTCGTGCACAAGTCCTTCAAGATTTTTGCGTAGGAAGGGACTTGTTGGATAGGATCTAAAAGGGGAATGTTGATGTTAACCTGCTTAAACAACTCCAAAATCTTCTCCATTTGTGGATTTTGTTTATTAGACAGACCTCAACCGGTTTGGAAATGGAACGTTTTTGAAATTGGTTGAGTCCAATATTTATGGAGGAGATTGTGGAGTTGGAACGGATCCCAGAGCCGGAGTTTTCGTGGAGTGAGATGTGGGTCCGTTCAGAGCAGAAGAAGAAGAAGAGGAGCCTTTTTAAGAATGAAGAATAGGCTCAGAAGATGAAGAAGAAGAAGAAGCGACTGGGGTGTCATTATCCTCAATTGTTGTGCCGATGTTGTTGTTCAGCATTCTTCCTGATCTCAATGTAGTCACGGCACTCATATTATGGTTCTGTTGTTCAAGAGCAACATGTACATTATGTGGATGACTAGGATTTGGGAGAGGTTGAGATGGAAGCTTCATTTTCTCTCGCTCGCTTAGAGCCGCATTCAGCTATGCAATCTGGGCTTCAATAGTCTTGATGCTTTGCCCATGAGAAGCGGTGTGTTGCACTAGAGACTGAATAGAAGACTGGATGTTGGAGGTGGATTGTGTTGATTTTTTAACGAACGCCTCCAGACTTCGTTCTAGCGAAGAAACCTTATCATTGTTGGACGGAACAAAGTTGTTTTGAGGAAAGGAATTGTTGGGCGCAAAATTGTTCGTCGCATTTTGAAAAGGTTGGGATTGGTAGGGCTGCTGATACTGTTGTTGTGCTTGTTGTTGAGGAGGCCCCCTTTGAAAATTGTTCTGCCTTTGGAACTGATTTTGATTCTGGTTCCATGCGAAGTTAGGGTGGTTTCTCCATCTAGGGTTGTACGTGGAAGAGTATAGATCATTTTTTGGTTTTTACTGAAATGCAGCATTAACCTGATCCTGTCGTTGAGATGATGGATTGTAAGGACACTCTTCGGTTAGGTGAGATGGATCGGAACAACAAGCACAAATGGTACGAAGGGGAAGAATAGGGGCAGAAGCAGGAGATGAAAATTTGCTCTCTATCGCTTCAAGTTTTTTCCTTATTGCAGCTATTTCGGCTTTCATTGAAATAGAGACATCGAGTTGGTGAATGCCTGCCCTAGACTGACTAGTAGAAGTATAGGAAGTAGAAGAAGTACTTGGTCTGGTGCTCTCCCATTGAAGCGTTTGTTCCACAAGGTCGTCGAAGAATTGCCATGCTTCCTCGTCAGATTTGGATAGGAAGTGGCCTTGACAAATGTTTTCCAACAACTGCTTGGTTGCTGGATTCAGGCCCTCGTATAAAGTTTGGCAAAGTTGCCATCTCTCAATACCGTGATGAGGGCACTGAATAAGGTCTTTATATCGGTCAAAGCACTTCCAAAATGGTTCAGTAGGAAGCTGGGAAAATTGGTTGATTTCGTTACGGATCCTCGCGGTTTTGTGATTTGGATAGAATTTCTTGAGAAACGCTTTCACAAACTCGTCCCAACTGGTTATGGAGTGGGAAGAAGTGCTATACAACCACTTTTCAGCAAGATCGCACAAAGTGAACGGAATGACCCGTAGCCGTATAGCATCGTCTGACAGCTGGGTCGTTTTCATCATTGCACAAACATTCTGGAACTTGTTGATGAAGATATAGGCATTTTCAGACTCAAGCCCATGAAATTTCGGAAGCATGTTAATGAAGTGGGGCTTAATTTCGAAATTATCCCCATTGGCCGGTGGAAGGGAAAGACAGGTAGGGAGTGCAGCGCGAGTAGGATAGAATCGATCTTGGAGCGAATTCGCTGTGGCGCTTCAACAAGAGGTGGTCGCGGGTTATTCGCATCTAATGGAGGTGGAATTATTCCCGTAGGAGGTAAGGTGATGTTATGAGGAAATCCCGACATCTCGTTAGAAGAGTGTAGGGAAGGTGAAGGTGAAGATGAAGATGTATGGACAGAATTTCGGTCAACGTCGGAGTTGGCCGGCAAAGGTAAGGGTGAAAGAGGCGTGGAAAGAGTTTCGACGTCTGAGTCGATCGCGTAGTCGGTAGCAACTAACGTAACGCGGACTAGACGGGCACTAGTGTCCCGAGTCCAACCGGACATATACTAAACGAGTTTAGTATAGTCAAAGCGTGGAATGTGAGGGTAAGAAAACGTCAATGGAGAAACGTGGATGAAAGGTGGTGAAATGGAATTTTGTGACAAAGGGCAAGTTTTTATAAATTTTTTTGTTATATATTTTTATTTTTAAGAGTTTCGCAAAAGAAATACGGTTTATAAGTTCAAACAATCACAATCAAAATATGCACAGTCTCACCTAAAACTATGGTCCTCTAAGTCTACTAGACCTGCTCCTAACTGTTCCAAAGTGACAAATTGTGAGATAACCCTCAAATCGCCTCTTCACAGCCAGTTGTGGCCAGGTAAGCACAAGCGAGGTAAGGAGGGTTCCGCTCACGAATCACCGTGAGACGGGCCTTTTAAAATTACCTCCTCACTTTTCTAACCTAGGCACCACAAAAGTCATGTTTAGATAAATGACCGAATGCCCACAATCTTCCTTTGTCTTATTGAGCGCGACAAGTCCTTTGTTAGCTTAGTCTAGATATTTTTTATTAAGCTTGAGGTGACACTTATGCAATTAGTGATTTTCGGGGTCTTAGGAAGGGTGATGAAATCCCCACCCAATCTGGATTGGTGTTAGAGCCCTTTAAAGTCCGTATTATCAATGCAAAACAGTAACAATAAAAAATCTAAAACACTCGCAAAATTTTATTTGGCGGCAGTACAAAGAATGCTGCAGAAAGAACAGTTCAGTGGAGTTAAAAGGAGTTGAGAAGAGGATTGGAATACTCACAGAGGATTTTGGGTTTCGCCTTGATCCGCCGCGGTGTATCCGTGAGATATGGGTCTAACTCCCCACGACTTTGGCACTGAACTTGAACTTCTTCCTATCCTGCACTCTTGCACAAAGAATAACAAGATGATTTTTACAGTATATATATTTTTTTGTTTTGGTTATATTTATATTCACAAATTAACCCGAAATTACACAAAGAAATAAGCTACCGTCTCCCCGACAGCGGCGCCATTTGATTGTTAGCCTTTGTGAGTGTTCTAGTTTAATTACCGCAATCAGGACGGTTTCGCTTTGTAGCTAGCCGGATGAGTACGGGTTGATCCATAGAGAGATGGGAGTCTTTTTCTTTATGTTTTAACGAGTTAAGTCCAAATATGTCCAGGTTTGTTTAAGATTAGATAATTAGAAATGAATGATAAGAGAACTTGTTAGGGTTAGGATTTGGTTAGTTTGAGTTAGGAGCTCGCTCACTTAATTCATTTGCCACTCTTAATATCGATGTTACGGTAATCGGCAACAACGGGGATTAGCACGACTAAGAAGGAAACTTGCGAGTATAAGCTAGGCTTTCCAACATTTAGTTTCCTCTCTTTGGTCCTTGTCCGTCCGTTTTTGGCTCTTAGTCGTAACCTCAGGTTGATTCAACCACAGCCGGTCACACTAGGGTATCACCGCTATTATAAAGAATAGGGTGCCGTAGGGAGCGGATTGTGGTTCAATTAACGGGAGTTCGAATCAAGATGTTGGGCAAAGAAAAGAGTGAGGGAGATTTCCTTCTCTCAAACTTTCCTTTTCCTACCCTAACAAGTGAGAAATTATTCACCCATTATAAAAGATAAATAAAATGAAACAAAGAAAGAAAGATAATAAGAATTGAGGTAGAAAATCACAACTAGCTATTTGGGACCTTACTTAGGCAAGGATCACACTAAGCATCATGGTTGTAAGGATAAAAGAAAATAGAAGAAAATAAAACAACCAATAAATAACAACAACTATTTTTAACAATTGAAATTACAAGCAAAATAAAAGAACTAAATTACAAGACATGCATGTAGGAAAAGAATACTTCTTTCATTCTTCAACACTCAATAAGCTTACTACAAGATTTAATGGAGGAAGATGAAAAAAAATACAACTCTTATTGAAAACTAAACTAAAATCTAGTACAAGAATCACCCCTTGCTCTGGCTCTAACTGGGCTATTTATAGGCATGTTTATGAAACAATAGGAATAAAATATAAGCCCAAATACAATTACAGAATTAACCCCAGAATTTCATCAGAAGATGACACGTGGAAGGCGCGTTTCCGCGGCCAAGTGGACTATTGGCCGCGGAAACGCGGCTGGTAGGTGGCCTCTATTTGTTGTTTTCCTGTCTTTTGTCTTGTACTCATTTTTCCTTGTGTTTGAAAACTTTAAACGGCAACAAGTCTTCCAGAATATCTTCAGATTTCATAGTCCAAGATTGCTTCATTTTTCCTCTCCTTTGACTTCTATCTCCCTCGGGCCCCGCGCTTGATTTAGTCACAAATGACGACTATTTTTGTCCTGTCTTTTGAACTGGTACTGGACGGATAGTGGAACCCGGCTTTTAACTGTTTGTGACAGATGTTCTGGATTTTGGCGTAACTGTGGAGATTTTGTCAGATTTGCGTTCTTTTGGACTGGAAACCTGTAATCTGTAAGCATGCAGCAAATACGGATTAAAAGCACCTACCTAAATGCAATGCGATTAAGAATGGGCGGTATAAAAATGCAAAATTCTGATATGAACAGCTCCCCTCCTCGGGACCGGGACCCCTACATAGGGAGAGAAGACTCTGCTCGCGTCGGCACTACCGACCACCGTTTTGCTGCCTCCGGCGGCCGCAGATCCCCCGTGCCAACATATTCTATGACCTTCTGGGTGCCCCATAGTTCAACACCGAGGTCCGTTGCTAGAGCGCCTCGCCCCGAGCTCCATCGCGCTCCTTTCCCTCCTGAGGAGGTGTCGGTCAGCTCACCTGCGCCCAGGCATGACCAACACCCCCTCCCTCGACGGGGTCGCGCTGAAGGGACTCGTCACGGCAGCTCAAAGACTACCTCGCCAGGGGACCTAAGGAACCTCATCGAAAGGAACTGGGGCCGCGGCCCGACACAGGTCTCCAACAACAGAGGCCAAAGATCAGAATGTGCCTAGTCATCGGGATACTACGGCCGACTCGACACCCTCGAAAAGAAAATCGAGAGCATGCATCGAGAAGGTCGCCATTCGAGCAACGGGGCTAAATACGCCGCCGACTCTCTCACGAAGCCCTTCACCGAAGAGCTTCTCGCCGTTCACGTCTCTTCCCGAAACAAACCCCCGAAGGTCTCACTCTTCGACGGTAAGTCCGACCCGAAGGACCATTTGGACGCATTCACGGCCGGGATGAGTTTCCAAGACTGTTCTGACGCCGCCAAATGCCGCGCTTTCCTGGCCGCTCTCATCTGCTCCGGACGAGACTGGTTCCGAGGACTCGGCCATACTCGATCTCAACCTTCGATGAGCTGGCCACCCAATTCCTCAGCCACTTCGTTGGGACCAGGCGGCAGAAGCGGACCGTCGACCACCTCTTCACAATAAAAAGCGGAGACAAGGAAACAATCAAAGAGTATGTAACCCACTTCTACAACGCCCTCCTCGAAGTCCCAGAACACCGGGACGAGACGGTCATTACGGCACTCAGGTCAGGTCTTAGGCACAAGGAGTGGCTACGCTCCTTTGCATTAGCGTAACCTAAGACCATGACCGAGGTAAAGGCCTGGACCGAACGTGAGATCCATCTTGAGTCCGAGGTGAATGCCAACTTGCCCCGAACAGAGCAAGCCGATCAGAAGAAAAAGGGCAGGGAAGAGAAGAAGAAGACCGAGCAGCTACCCTGCTCGGTCCATCCTTAGCAGGCCTCTTACGGCCCCTCCCGCGCTAAGGATCAAAGCCCTCACCAAGAGGCGACCGAGCAGCTACCATGCTCGGTCATCCATGGCTGGTAGTTCACTATCCACCGACGCCAAGGATCAAAGCCCTCGCCAAGAGGCAACCGAGCAGCTACCCTGCTCGGTCATCCATGGCTGGTAGTTCACTACCCACCGACGCCAAGGATCAAAGCCCTCGCCAAGAGACACCGGGCAGCAACTCTGCTCGGCCCGTCCTTAGCAGGCCTCTTACAGCCCCTTCCGCGCTAAGGATCAAAGCCCTCAACAAGAGGCGACCAAGCAGCTACCTTGCTCAGTCATCCATGGCTGGTAGTTCACTACCCACCGACGCCAAGAATCAAAGCCCTCGCCAAGAGGCACCGGGCAGCAATCCTTCTCGGCCCGTCCTTAGCAGGCCTCTTACGACCCCTCCCACGCTAAGGATCAAAGCCCTAGCCAAGAGGCGACCGAGCAGCTACCCTGCTCGGTCATCCATGGCTGGTAGTTCACTACCCACCGACGCCAAGGATCAAAGCCCTCGCCAAGAGGCATAGGGCAGCAACCCTGCTCGGCCCGTCCTTAGAAGGCCTCTTACAGCCCCTCCCGCGCTAAGGATCAAAGCCCTCGCCAAGAGGCGACCGAGCAGCTACCCTGCTCGGTCATCCATGGCTGGTAGTTCACTACCCACCGATGCCAAGGATCAAAGCCCTCGCCAAGAGGCACCGGGCAGCAACCCTGCTCGGCCCATCCTTAGCAGGCCTCTTACGGCCCCTCCAGCGCTAAGGATCAAAGCCCTCGCCAAGAGACACCGGGCAGCGACCCTGCTCGGCCCGTCCTTAGCAGGCCTCATATGGCCCCTCCCATGCTAAGGATCAAAGCCCTCGCCAAGAGACACCGGGCATCAACCCTGCTCGGCCTGTCCTTAAGGATCTAAGCCCTCGCTAAGACGCAACCGGGCTCGCCCTTGCTCGGTTATCCATGGCTGGTAGTTCCCTACCCCACGACGCCAGGGATCTAAGCCCTCGCCAAGAGGCAACCGGGCTCGCCCTTGCTCGGTTATCCCTGGCTGGTAGTTCCCTACCCCACGACGTCGGGGATCTGAAGCCCTCTTCACGAGGCCGCCGAGTTTCATCCTACTCGGCGCATCCCCAGCGGGCGGCCTCCTGCTCGTTAGACGATGAGGATCTGAAACTGTAACACCCTAGTTCATTTATACCAGTTCAAGTTCAAGTAATACTTTAGTTATGGTATTTTCCTGATTTACTGTGTTTTGGGTGCGAATAGTGTATCTGACATTTGCATTTGCATCCTACCCGACCTGCATGCTTGAAACCTGTCTTGATTCATAATTATGGTTTATCCTGACTTGTTGCGTGGACTCGTGCACTTTCATTTATACATTCTACATACCGGCATTTATCTGGCATCTGCATTTTAAATATAACATTTAAAGTCACGTAAAATATTTTAAAAATACATTGCAAGGCCTGTATGATACCCCTAACCATGTGGTAGCATCCGCACCTCGTGTTCTTGCCCCGTTCAGTGAAACGGACTTGTTTGGATGGCTACGCGCACGTACGTGCATCCGTTCTTGGGGGTATGCATTTTCGTTATCCGGATATCTAATTTTAGTTTGGGTCGACACTTATATTTTTCATATTTTAAAACTGGATTTTTAGACCCGACCCGGGCGTGTTTTGGACTAAGTTTGTATTTACCAGAATATCAAATATTTTATTAATATAATATTTATTAAACTGTTACATTTAAAATTTAATTAACTAAATATATCTTTTTCAATTAAAATCCTAACTCTCTCTCCTCTCGATCTTACCTGCTCTCTCTCTCTCTCTTCTTTCTCTCTCTCCCCTTTTCTCTCTCTCATCTCGCGGTTACTGTGCGCTCCTCGGATCAGCTCACCTTCCTTCTCGCCGCTATAAACACCACCCTCTTTCTCTTTCTTTTCTTCTTCGAAATTTTTCTTTGCCGCCTCACTTCTCAAACCCGAACCCTAAAACCTAGCCGCCTCACCCCGTCGCCGTCGCCCCTCGTCGCTACACCCTCGACGTCGACCTCCTCCTCTCATCTCCTCGACCACCTCTCCCCTCCTCCTCTCCTTCCCCTGCAACCCTCGTCCCCAACGAACCCACGCACCCATCTCCGCCACCATCACTTCTCATCGCCGCCGACCACCTCGTCGGCCTCCCCTGGTCACCATCCCCATCTTCTTCTTCGCTTTCCTCCTTCCAGAGTTCGAAACCCATTACCCTGCACACCTAAAACCCCACAACAGAACCGCACCCATCATCTCCCATCACCGGCGACCCCTCGCCGTCTCACCACCTTCTTCGTCGCCTCCTCTCCTCGACCTCGCCTCCTCCATCTCCTCACCAACACCCCAGCCAAACCCCACACCCGAGCTCTCCTTTTTCCTGCACCCAAACCCTTAATCCCACTGCCTTTGGCCGTGAAACCTCGCCGGAAAACCACAACCCGTCGTCAACAACCCTCTCGCATCGCCTCTGTCCCCAAACACAAAAACCCAGAGCTATATCCTGAAAACTCTCTTCTCTTTCTTCTTCTTCTTCTTATTCTTCTTGTTCTTCTTGCTTTCTTGATTTCCATTTTCCGGTCACCCGCCGGAGCCGTACTCGACGCCGACGACCCGAGAGATCCAGTGAACAACCCGAACCAGCGTGGTCGTGCTCTTACCTTTCCTGGACCCGTCACGTGCGCGCGTGTAGTTTTGCGACGTTTACCCGACGTCGGGCGTGCCGTACGCATCAGTCGTACGATCCGTTCAGGCAAGTTTATCTTACTACATTCTATGATATATACTACATCCATATTAATAATAATATTTCATGTTTAGTGTATTGTACATACCCTGTTGTCATTTTACTGTTTTACGACGTCCGTTTGCATCCGTACAATTTATTTCATATCTAGTTGCATGCAAGTTAATCTTGCTACATGCTATACTACTATATAATGCACCCAATTGAATAATAACATTTCATATTGCTTAGTTGTACATCCCACATTACCATTTTTCCCATTTTACTGTTATACGACGTCCGTGTGCATCCATATCATTATTTACATATCTAGTCGCATGCTAATTCATCTTGCTACATGCTAGTTATAATATTATGCATCCATATGAGTAAAATGTTACCCGTCTATCACATTATACATCCATATTAAAGTTTTACCGTTTTCGGATACCTGTTTGCATCCATATCATTTAATATACATGTAGCTGCATATACAAATCATTTTAATTCATGTTATTATTGTAGTAACACCACATGCTTAATAATGTGCATCCCACTTAGTCTTAGAGCTGTAGTTGTAACCCCTGCTAGATAATTGTGCATTTTGTAACCCCTGATAGATAATTGAGCATCCGTGTTTTATTGTGTACCCATACTATTAATTCTTTATATCTAGTTGCATGCCATGTCGTATTAATTCATATTATTGTTATATTAGTACCCCATGCTTGATAATGTGCATCCTATATAGTCATGATGTAACCCCTGATAGATATTGTGCATCCATGCTTTTATTGTACATCCGTACTTTTACCCTGATTCACTACTTGCAACATTTTACTGTTGAGCACCCATTTGTTACGCTGTGCACTATTGACATGACCTGATACACCACTACTTGACATGACTTGATACATGTACACTACCTGACATGACCTAATATATCACTACTTGACATATTACCTGATCCTGTTTCTAATGCCGACAATCCTGACATGTTGTCCCGTTGGACATATCCTGTTATCTGTATAGACAAACCTGTTCCTGCTTGATCCTGTGTTGGCATTAGCTCCAGTTTATCAATACCTGACTTGAACACATAATTTGGGGGTATGGGGAAATCAATGATGAAACTTGACTTGTAACTCGACAGTTCGATACTTATACTGATCAGTTTGGGAGGCTAGGCCAGCCCTGGGATGCTGCTGCTGACATCATTCATCTGTACATGTTTCCTGTTTAGTGCTTAGCGGCATGTCTCGGATTTCAGCCCGAGAATCTGGACCGCGGTCCCGGGTATGCACGGGATACTATTCAGTTACATCGATGATTCATTAAATTGATTTCAAAGACTTGAGAGTAATTAACCTAGTAGCTTAGTTCAGATTACTCACTGTACATCACATGTGCTTATACCCTTCACTGTTCCTTATTCGTGATACTGTTAAACTCTTATTACTGTTCATACTCATGCCTGCATGTCTTGTTACCTCCTGATTGTATTATAGTTGATATTATGATGCACTGACGTCTGGGTTTTGCATGGCCCAGATCCTCTCTCTCTGTCGCAGCCCGTTCAGGAGTATTTCAGTCAGCAGGCCGAGCAGTGAGGACCTGTTAGTATTTTAGTTTAGTTTTCTTTCAGCACTTTTCTTTCCTGTTGTGAGCCCGTATTTGGGACGTACTTTCCATATTGTTATTGTTACTTGGATCTATTGCTTCCGCATATTATTTCTTGACTCGTTTATTCTGGCTCATGGACATGTACTAGATAGTTTATTTTATTTCTACCGTTCTTGATATCTTTAGACAACCGTAATGTGACTGTGAAGGGATGTTTCCTATCCACAGGTAGTATGGTTGGCTCTGTCACGTGCCTATCTTAGCGCACTCTGGGAAGCGGGGCGTGACAGGGTTTGTTTGGTATCAGAGCCATATGATTTAGGTTAATCGGGTTTGATTCTTTTGTAGTTGAGTATTGGACCAAATACACGAATCGGAAAATCCATAATTAGGAACATGTCCTGCCACATTGTTATCGTAATTCTTGAATCATATCTTTCTCCCGACCCTTGTCTTAACGATATGCAAACAACTTTGCATCTCGGCTTGAAACCTTTTGGTTCCCTATTGTTTCTCCCTGTTTCTTTGATTCTGATACTAAGATTTGGGCGACTTGAGTGGAGTTATGTGATTGTAACTATGTACTGCGGTATGGTTACAATGTGGTACTCTATTTAAGTAACCTGGAGTTCTAGTCTTGATTCATATCCTTGATTTATGGTCATCATTCATCGCAAGTTTTGAATCTTGTTTATCATACTAATCCTCTTCGGTGTCTTGGTTGCTGGATCATGGCAGACAGGAATCTGCGATCGTACCAGAGGCGTGTTGATGACGCCACTTTTCTTGGAGTAATTCGTGGGATGCTGGAGAACCAGAAGTGGCAGACCGAGCTGAACCAGCAGCAAGCCAAAGCTTTTCAGGAAGGTTTGAGGACCGTTCAGCAGTCCGTAAACAGTGTTGCGGCCAAACCAGTAGAGCGTGTGGGTACCGTGGCGGATTTCAGGAGACTTGGTCCGTCCACTTTCACTGGTTTGGAAGAGCCGTTGCCAGCAGAGTAGTGGCTGGTCAATAAGGAGAATCTGCTCGTTGCAGCACAGATTCCAGAGGATAAGAGAGTGGATGTCGTACGCATCCAATTGGTGGACTATGCCCATGAGTGGTGGCTTGTCGAAGAGACCCGTTTGCCCAAGCTGATCAGTTGGGCAACTTTTTCACAGAGTTTCTTGGAGAAGTTCTTTCCGCAGACTGCACGGGAAGAAATGGAAGAAAAGTTTATCAGTTTGAAATAGAATGGCGGATCCATGGATGCACATGCAGCTGAGTGGACATGGCTTAGTCGATTCGCTGGACCCTTGGTGGCCAAAGAGGCTGATAGGGCACGAAGGTTCATGCGCAGTTTGGACGTGGACATCCAGAGGCACATTATATCGCTGGGCTTGACCACTTTCTCGCAAGTTCTTAAAGCAGCCCGAGAGCAGAGCTTATCAGTGAAGACAGAGAGTACGCAGCAGCAACAGTTTTAGTGCAGAAGCCGGTGTTTACGCCGAACCGAGCGCCTATACGCAGAGGTATTCCAGTAAACCGACGTGGCGTAGCACCGATGAGGAAGCCCGTCATTGCAGATCAGAGAAAGGGCGTGATTTGTAACTTTTGACATCTACCTGGGCACCTAAGGAGAGATTGTCGAAGGATGTTGGGACTTTGTTTGGTTTGTAGATCAGCGGATCATACTATCAATGCTTGTCGATCGAAGCTTCGTTTGAAGGAAGATGTTCAGAGGCCACCGCAGAGACAGTTTCAGGGGAAGAAGCAGTTAACTCAGGGACCCAATCAAGCTCGAGCCTTTACCCTAACGGCTGAGAGGCCAAGGCTTCAGATGAAGTTGTTTCAGGTATCTTACTTGTTCATGATTTCTCCCGCATTAGCATTATTCGATTCTAGTGCACCCCATTGTTTTATGTCGTCCAAGTTTATTGCTGCATATTCAATTTATTGCACGACCCTGTCTCGTTGTTGGGACATACACACTGGGGATGGGAAGATCATAGCCAGTAGTTAGTATAAGGATTGTTCAGTAGTTGGATGCGGATTTCTTGGTGATCGTTACCGGCAGTTTTGATGTTGTCTTGGGAATGGATTTTCTCGGCACTTTCCATGCTCACATTGATTGTTGGGCAAAGAAAGCAATTTTCCAGATTCCCGGACATCTTGAGTTTGTTTTGCTGGAGGAAGCAGTTCTGTCGGGCCAGTCGAGTTTAGGGCTAGGCTGACAAACACCGTTCTTTCGTCAATGGAAGTTGATATAGAGGAAGCGCCAGCGGTAGTTCGAGAGTTCATGGACGTGCTCGAGGACATCTCGGGTTTGCCGCCAAACGAGATGTGGAGTTCGCGATCGATCTTGTTCTTGGTGCAGCGCCAATCTCAAAGACGTACTATCTAATGGCACCAGTGGAGTTGGAAGAACTTAAGAAGCAGATTGCCGAATTGCTTGAGAAGGGTTGGATTTTGCAACCGCAATTCATCTTGGGGAGCTCCAGTTCTTCTAGTCAAGAAGAAAGATGGCACAAGAAGGATGTGCATCGATTATCGAGAATTAAACCGGGTAACTATTAAGAACAAGTACCCGATCCCTGGCATCGGCGAATTATTCGAGTAACTCAGTAGCGCGAGGGTATTCTTGAAGCTGGATTTGCAATCCGGATATCATCAGGTCCGAGTTAAATCAGAAGATATTTGCAAGACTGCGTTTCGAACTTGGTATGGACATTACGAATATTTAGTGTTGCCATTCGGTGTCACGAATGCACCGACGATATTTATGGACTTGATGAACTGAATCTTTTCACCGTTCTTGGACCAGTTTATAGTGGTGTTCATCGATGATATTCTGGTCTACTCAAGGAGCATTGAAGAGCATGCTGAACTCTTGAAGACATGCTGAGAGCTTGCATGTTAGACTTCAAGGGTTCGTGGGAGGATCATCTACACTTAGTGGAGTTTTCGTACAACAACAGTTTTCAGGCGACTATTCAGATGGCTCCATTCAAAATATTGTATGGTCGCAAGTGTCGTTCACCTGCTTGTTGGGACGATATTGGAGAACGAAGATTGTTGGGACCGAATTTGATCGTGCAGACAGTAGAAAAAGTTAATACTATCCGAAATCATATGAAAGCAGCACAAGATCGGCAGAAGGGTTCGGCCGATACATCAGGAAGACATCTAGAGTTCGTTGTTGGTGATCTGGTATTCTTGAAGATATCACCGACTAGAGGAGTGATTCGTTTTGGAAGTCAAGGTAAGCTTAGTCCTCGATTCGTAGGGCTTTTCGAGATTTTGGAGCATGTTGGAGAAGTGGCTTATCGGTTGGCTTTACCACCACCTTTGGCGAATGTTCATGATGTGTTTCATGTATCTCAATTCCATAAGTATGTTCGAGATGAAACACATGTGCTGGATCATTCAGAGCTGACTGTAAGAGAGGATTTGACCTTCGAGGAATGACCGGTGTCGATTGTTGATCGAAGAGAAAAGGTCCCTAAGAACAAGGTTATCTCTCTCGTACTTGTTTCATGGGGGAATCACTCGCACGGAGAATCGACTTGGGAACGAGAAGACGAGTTTCGACAGAAGTTTCCACACTTATTCTTGTAGCTTCTTAATTGTTTATCCTTTCCTGTTCCTGGAATTTCGAGGACTGTTCATATCAGAATTTTGCATTATTATATCACCCATTCTTAATCATACTTCAAATAAATAGGTGCTTTTTATCCATGTCTGCTAAATAGTTGCAGGTTATAGGTTCTCAGAAAAATACAGTGAAAATGGTGAAAAGACGCTACAAATGTGAGACTACGCCCAACAAATAAACGAATCTGTATGATTCCGCCTACCAGTTTGGGGAACAAACAAAGATCAATGAACAGTTCGATTGCACAAAGTACGAAGGCAGCACAAGATTTAAGATTTCAACACGAAACTTATGGTAAAAGTCCACAAACTCTGCACTGTTGGAAATCTGGAAGAAATTAGAAAAGATTCTGAAGAACTAAGTGAAGAAAACAGAAGAAAAAGGCAACATAAAGCAACCCTGAAGAAATAAGGCAGAGAACCCTCAACACGGCCGCGGAACCGCGGCCAAACATGGCTTTCTGCCGCGGAACCGCGGCCGTGTGGTGCATGTGTCGGTGGCAGTGACGGTGCTTTGACTTGGCTCTTGGGGTAGTTTTGTCATTTTGTGTATGGATCAGATGTAACCCTAGGGTTTTTTCCTATCTATAAATAGGAAAGTTGAGAGCCTAATTAGGTGTGCTTCTTCTAGGTTCCTCTTTTGAGATGCCTTTTTTTATTTTCTAGTTTAAAATTTTCATTCCATTGTAATCGTCAAGAGGTCATCAATAAAGGTATTTTTATTTTTGCACTCTTTTTGTTATCTGAATTTAATTCGTGCAATTTTTTTATCTGTCTTTTATTATCTGCAAATTAGATAGTCTTTTAAAACGAAAATTATAAAAATGAATTCTTTTGTCATCTTCCTAATGAGTGAGTAATTCCTCACTTGTTAGGGTTAGGAGAGGGAAGGTTTGAGAGAAGGAAATCTCTCTCACTCCTTTCTTTGCCCATATAATTTTTAATTAGGACTCTATTTAATTCAACCACACACCGCTCACTACGGCAACCTATCCTACGAGATAGCGGTGATTCCCTAGTTAGACCGGTTGTGGTTGATTTACTTGGATGTTAGGGCTAAGAGTTAAGAAAGGACGGACAAGGGTCAAAGGGAAGAAACTAAGTTTCTTCCTAGTCGTGCTAATCCCCTTTGTTGACTATTACCCTAACACCTAAGTTCTTAACTAAGGCAAAGAAAGCAGTGGGTAGAATCTCTTTTCCGAACTAACCTAATCCTAACCCTAGCAAGCCTTTTAATTGATTTAATCTCATTCTTAGATCTTAAAACAAAATCCGACTTGATCGGATTAACTCGTTAGAACATAAAGAAAAGGAATCCATTTCCCTGTGGACCGACCCGTACTCAACCGGCTAGCTACCAAGCGACACCGTCTTGATTGCGGTATATTCTTAACTTTGATTTTAAAAACGCACGCACGCGAAAAGAACTCTCAATCAAATGACGCCGTTGCCGGGAGACGGTAGTCTATTTCTTTGTGTCATTTCGGGTTAAAAAAAATTATAAAATTATAAAAATTGATTTTAAAAAAAAATAAATATATAAAAAAAAATAAAATGAAAAAGATTCATCTTGTTCTTTTTGAGAGGTATTGTGTGAATTGCGCAGGAAAAGAAGATGGACTGATTCAGATCTGGGAAAAACCAGTAAACAAATCAACAAACAGAAGATCTGAACAGACAGAGGAGAATCACAACAGACAACAGAAAAATTTTGGAGATCCAAACTAACTTAACCACCGCGGAACCGCGGTCAACTGCTGACGTCACCATCCCAAAATTTTCTGTAAGTATTTTTGTCCCCTCTCCTATCCTGAGCTCCACTGAAAATTTTTCCTGCAGGGTTCTTTGCGCAAAAATCTTTCTCCCTCTCCAATAAATTGTTTTTGTGCAGGATTCTTTGCGCTGCCAAATTAAAAAAATTTTGCAAGTGTTTTTGGTGTGTTAACTGCTTTGCACAATTAATACGGACTTTTAAGGGGCTATAACACCAATCCAGATTGGGTGGGGATTTTATTACCCTTCCTAAGACCCCAGAAATCACTAAAAGCATATGCATCACCCTTAAGCTTAATTAAAAAATATTTAGACTCAGCCAACTAAGGACTGTCGTGCTCATTAGGACAGAAGAATGTTGTAAGCAATCGGTTGTTTATCTAAACCTGAACTTGTGGTGCCTAGGCTAGACAAGTGGGAAAGGTAATTTTAAAAGGCCCGTCTCACGGTGATTCATGAGCGGATCCCTCCTTTCTTCACTTGTGCTTACCTGGCCACAATTGGCGGTGAAGAGGCGATTTGAGGGATATCTCACAACTTGTCGCTTTGGAACAGTTAGGAGCAGTCTAGTTGACTTAGGAGACCCTAGCTCTAGGCTTGATTGTGCATATATAAATTGTGATTGTTTGAAATTGTGCCGTAGTTCCGTACAAATTTTTGCAAAACTCTTTCTAAAAAAATCACTTTCAAAAATTTCAAAACTCCAAAAACAAACATTTTTTTTAAAATAATTTTTTTTAAAAAAAAATCAAAAAAAAAAAATCATCACATTCTTTTTCTTCTCCTTTCTCACATCATGGGTACCCCACCTCGCAAAACTCCTATCAAACTTTGGTATCCTCAACCAGACATTACTTCCTACGCGTATTGTTTTGGTCGAATTTCGGACGACTCCTCCATACCCAAAATTTCTTTGAAAGATCGAATAGACGCGTCTAGGAGAAACAGTTGGACTCCGCAATCTACTTTGTATCAACCATTTCAACCTTCACCACCTTCTTACGTTGATACCCTTTTTGAGAGTCCGGTGGTAACTCCGAAACCCATGTCTATTGCTGAACATATTGAACAATCTCATAACCGATCTTTCACTCCTTTTAACACTTCCAGTTCTTGGGATCAACAATTCCATTCACCTTTTTATCCAAATGTTGATCCTAATACTGTCCAACCATTTAATTCCTATCCATCTTACCCAACTGTTGCACCTTCCCTAGACATTGCTTCTACACAGCCATTTGAGAGTTTCCAGAATCCAAACAATTTTGAATCTTTTACTGAAACCCCTTCACAACCCATGTCTAGTCTGGAACAGTCGTTGGAAGATTTTATGGTAGCGTCAAGACAACAGATAATGGATTTGAATGCGTCCATGGCCGCCCTTATACAACCTAATGACCCGGAAGCTAGTTTCCAACTAGCTCCAAATTTCCAATGTATGATGAGGCGGTTGGACAGATTGAGAATTTGAGTGGTGAGAGTGAGCAGTACACACTTCCAAATCAAACCTATCCATCCCCAATTGAATCCTATAACTCCGGTTTTGAATGTTTATCAAGTGTTCCAAATGATTCACCAGTTGAAGATAAAACGTCTAATAAGTTGTGCGACTTTGTAGTGTTTGATTTACCTGATTGTGAAGGGTCCCTTTCGAGTGAAATCACAACCAATCCTTTTGACCTCCACACCTCCACTCTAGAACCTGAATTGATTAATATCCATGCTTTTGATGAGGTGTGTGAGAAATTTAATTTTTACTTGATCGAGGATATTGATGCTGGGAATATTTTGGATGATGAACCCATAAATCTGGATGAGTTTTTCTTTCCAATTTATCATCCCGAGATATTAAATGTTTCTCCCGAACTTCATATGCGTCTTGAATTTGATAAGAATTGCATGGATAAGCTAAATTTTGAGGAGAGTATTGAGGATAGTATTGAGGATGAACCGGTTTTGTTTGATGAGTCGGATTTTCCAATTCATCCTCCTAAACCATTAACTGTTACACTTCCTAAATCAATCCCCTTCATCCTTTCTGTCGTTCCGACCGCGCAAGAAACCGTATCCCTTTCATTTTCAATGTCTGCTTTACCAAGTTCGACGTACCCATGTTTTCTCATGAATCTTGAGGGATTTGACCTCATTTCTCAGTGGGTTGATAGATTAGCGCAATCGTTTTTTACACATCGGTCATTACAAATTGTGCTAATTTATACACTCCATCTCCCCCCTCAAGTTCGTATTCCACTTCTTTTTCCCACTTTCTCTGGTTCTTCTTCTAATCTTCCTTTAATGATACCGAGTGTTAATGAATCACAATCCAATTTTTTGAGGTTGGTAATTCTAGAAAAACAACTTGATTTAGACTCTTTTGAAAATAAGGTAAATGAGCCTTACGACTATCTTACTTTCATAATTTTGGAAAAATCAAGTGTGTTGAATTCTGGCGCGACACTTATTGACATTGAAACGTTCAATCGGACCTTCGATGAAAGTTTCGAAGATATTTTCGCCGATGAACTCGCATTCTTAAACGACATGGATTTTATGATTAATTAACCTCCATCCGAAGAAGTTGAACCATCACCATTTCTCTTTCCCTTTCGCCATTCTTCTCCTCCACCGAGACCGTATACTGCTTCTATCTCCACACGGTCTCGTGTGTTTCTCATTTCTTTTCTCTACATTCCATTCTTTCACCAACCACACCATTATAACGATAAAATTTTTGAATGGTTGGTGCTAACCTTTGGCCTGTGTAAGGCCTTGTATAGCTTGATACTGTTCTCTTTTCCCCCTAACTCTGAATTTTAACGCTTAAACAGTGGAAACACTGTTTCACTTAAGTTTGGGGGGGGGACCTTTTTGTGTATATATATTTTGTTTTCTTTTTCTGATTAATAATAAAAAAAGGGGAGTGCCGACAATTTTGACCCTCTTGGTGTAGCCTGACAGTGAGGGCACTGTCAAGTTTAAGTTTGGGGGTGTGCTCGGTAAGTTTTCTTCCTTCGCATTCATATGTATATTTTTGCATTTGCATACTTATTTTAAAACCCATAAAAATTGATTTTTTTTATAAAAATTATAAAAATTGAAAAGTTCAATTTTGGCCATATTTGACATGACGGTTGAATAGTAGGGAATGACTAGATCCTAAACTTAGTAAATTAAAAACCCTAAAAATAACCTTTCTTAAAGTTTAACTGTAGAAATTATATGTCCTTGTAGTTTATTTAGAAATAGGCAAATTTTGAGTTCAGTTCTTGGGCTAAGTCAAAATAAGTGAAGAGTATTGAAATTTTTATTTGAAGTGTAAGTCTGAAAAATAATTCCGAACTTTAAGTCTAAATTCTGAAAATATATACCCTACAACTTGCACAAACACGCACCTTGAAACTTGGAATAGTAGAGGATACCTTGAAACGCTCTTGTCTAAAATCCTTAATATGAAGGAAAATAAAATAAAAATACAAGTGTGAATAAAGAGATAAAAAAAAATGAACACTGGTTTTGTAATTACTTAAGGCTGCATAAATAGAAAAAAATATATAGCGAGGGTGCTTTATCACCTAGTGCCTTAGACCAACTGGTTTGGGAGTCACTGCTAAAGCCTTGGGTATTACAAGACGAGGAATTATGCCTAAATGCGCGAACACATTTTGTAATCGGTCGTTAGTACCTCAAGAAGTATTAACGGTCGTATGAAAAATGTGTGAGCAATTTCATCTAAAATTCACAAACTAAAGATGATGGACAAGAGTATGATAGCTTGAATTGAATTTCCAAGTGTAGGGATGATAATCACACACATGTAGGGGTATATGATTTGGGTTTGGATGAGAGATATGAATGAAAGATAAGGCTTATACCTTCAGTAGAGATGATAAAAATTCCTAAGTTGAGATGGAACCTTAGAAGGAAAATTCAAAAGATACTGAATGCTAAGTAAATTTACAGAACATATACGATCTTAAGTTAAATGATAAGTGAGTGTGAAAAATACGGGTTGATAATTTCTAAGTTGCAGATAATAGAAATTCTTGCTAGAACACCGAATTGAAGAATAAAACTCAATAGGCCAAATTGATCGGATTTTGTGGGTAGTATCCGCTGAAAACCCTCAGGAGACAACACTCCTCCTACTAGGGACACCTAGAGGTTTAACGGCTTGTTGCACGAGCTCATTGCAATCACGTTCCCTGCGAAAGTGAGGTTAGGATTTTTCGAGAATAAAATTGGCTTTGCTCGGGACGAGCAAAAGATAAATTTTGGGGGTATTTGTTCATATAAGAATTTTGCATTATTATATCACCCATTCTTAATCATACTTCAAATAAATAGGTGTTTTTGATCCATGTCTGCTAAATAATTGCAGGTTACAGGTTCTCAGAACAATACAGTGAAAATGGTGAAAAGACGCTACAAATGTGGGACTACGACTAACAAATAAACGAATCTATATGATGCCGCCTACCAGTTTGGGGAACAAACGAAGATCAATGAACAGTTCAATTGCACAAAGTACGAAGCCAGCACAAGATTCAAGACTTCAACAGAAAACTTACGGTAAAAGTCCACAAACTCTGCACTGTTGGAAATCTGGAAGAAAGTAGAAAAGATTCTAAAGAACCAAGAGAAGAAAACAGAGAAAAAGGAACATAAAGCAACCCTGAAGAAATGAGGCAGAGAACCCTCAACACGGCCGCGGAACCGCGGCCAAACATGGCTTTCTGCCGCAGAACCGCGGCCGTGTGGTGCACGTGTCAGTGGCAGTGACGGTGCTTTGATTCGGCTCTTGGGGTAGTTTTGTCATTTTGTGTATGGATCAGATGTAACCCTAGGGTTTTTTCCAATCTATAAATAGGAAAGTTGAGAGCCTAATTAGATGTGCCTCTTCTAGGTGCCTCTTTTGAGATGCCTCGTTTTATTTTCTAGTTTAAAATTTTCATTCCATTGTAATCGTCAAAAGGTCATCAATAAAGGTATTTTTATTTTTGCACTCTTTTTGTTATCTGAATTTAATTCGTGCAATTTTTTTATCTCTCTTTTATTATCTGCAAATTAGATAGTCTTTTAAAATGAAAATTATAAAAATGAATTCTTTTGTCATCTTCCTAATGAGTGAGTAATTCCTCACTTGTTAGGGTTAGGAGAGGGAAGGTTTGAGAGAAGGAAATCTCTCTCACTCCTTTCTTTTCCTATATAATTTTTAATTAGGACTCTATTTAATTCAACCACACACCGCTCACTACGGCACCCTATCCTATGAGATAGCGGTGATTCCCTAATTAGACCGGTTGTGGTTGATTTACATGGAGGTTAGGGCTAAGAGTTAAGAAAGGACGGACAAGGGCCAAAGGGAAGAAACTAAGTTTCTTTCTAGTCGTGCTAATCCACTTTGTTGACTATTACCCTAACACCTAAGTTCTTAACTAAGGCAAAGAAAGCAGTGGGTAGAATCTCTTTTCTGAACTAACCTAATCCTAACCCTAGCAAGCCTTTTAATTGATTTAATCTCATTCTTAGATCTTAAAACAAAACCCGACTTGATCGGATTAACTCGTTAGAACATAAAGAAAAGGAATCCATCTCCCTATAGACCGACCCGTACTCAACCGGCTAGCTACCAAGCGACACCGTCTTGATTGCGGTATATTCTTAACTTTGATTTTAAAAATGCACGCACGCGAAAAGAACTCTCAATGAAATTCTTTTTGTAGTTGGGTATAATGTAACACCCTAGTTCATTTATACCAGTTCTAGTTCAAGTAATTCTTTAGTTATGGTATTTTCCTGATTTACTGTGTTTTGGGTGCGAATAGTGTATCTGACATCTGCATTTGCATCCTACCCGGCCCAAATGCTTGAAACCTGTCTTGATTCATAATTATGGTTTATCCTGACTTGTCGCGTGGACTCGTGCACTTTCATTTATACATCTTATATACTGGCATTTATCTGGCATCTGCATTTTAAATATAACATTTAAAGTCACGTAAAATATTTTAAAAATACATTGCATGGCCTGCATGATACCCCTAACCATGTGGTAGCATCCGCACCTCGTGTTCTCGCCCCGTTCAGTGAAACAGACTTGTTTGGAAGGCTACGCGCACGTACGTGCATCCGTTCTTGGGGGTATGTATTTTCGTTACCCGGATATCTAATTTAGTTTTTGTCGACACTTATATTTTTCATATTTTAAAACTGGATTTTTAGACCCGACCCGGGCGTGTTTTGGACTAAGTTTGTATTTACCAGAATATCAAATATTTTATTAATATAATATTTATTAAATTGTTACATTTAAAATTTAATTAACTAAATATATCTTTTTCAATTAAAATCCTAACTCTCTCTCCTCTCGATCTCACCTGCTCTCTCTCTCTCTCTTCTTTCTCTCTCTCCCCTTCTCTCTCTCTCATCTCGCGGTTACTGTGCGCTCCTCGGATCCGCTCAGCTTCCTTCTCGCCGCTATAAACACCTCCCTCTTTCTCTTTCTTTTCTTCTTCGAAATTTTTCTTTGCTGCTTCAATTCTTAAACCCGAACCCTAAAATCTAGCCGCCTCACCTCGTCGCCGTCGCCCCTCGTCGCTACACCCTCGACGTCGACCTCCTCCTCTCATCTCCTCGACCACCTTTCCCCTCCTCCACTTGCAACCCTCGTCCCCAACGAACCCACACACCCATCTCCGCCACCATCACTTCTCATCGCCGCCGACCACCTCGTCGGCCCCCCGGTCACCATCCCCATCTTCTTCTTCTCTCTCCTCCTTCCATAGTTCGAAACCCATTACCCTGCATACCTAAAACCCCACAACAGAACCACACCCATCACCTCCCATCACCGGCGATCCCTCGCCGTCTCACCACCTTCTTCATCGCCTCCTCTCCTCGACCTCGCCTCCTCCATCTCCTTACCAACACCCCAGCCAAACCCCACACCCGAGCTCTTCTTTTTCCTGCACCCAAACCCTTGATCCCACTGCCTTTGGCCGTGAAACCTCGCCGGAAAACCACAACCCGTCGTCAACAACCCTCTCGCCTCGCCTCTGTCCCCAAACACAAAAACCCAGAGCTATATCCTGAAAACTCTCTTCTCTTTCTTCTTCTTCTTCTTATTCTTCTTGTTCTTCTTACTTTCTTGATTTCCGTTTTTCGGTCACCCGCCGGAGCCGTACTCGATGCCGACGACCCGAGAGATCCAGTGAAAAACCCCAACCAGCGTGGTCGTGCTCTTGCCTTTCCTGGATCCGTCCCGTGCGCGCGTATGGTTTCGCGACGTTTACCCGACGTCGGGCGTGCTGTACGCATCAGTCGTGCGATCCGTTCAGGCAAGTTTATCTTACTATATTCTATGATATATACTATATCCATATTAATTATAATATTTCATGTTTAGTGTATTGTACATCCCCTGTTATCATTTTACTATTTTACGACGTCCGTTTGCATCCGTACAATTTATTTCATATCTAGTTGCATGCAAGTTAATCTTGCTATATGCTATACTACTATATAATGCACCCAATTGAATAATAACATTTCATATTGCTTAGTTGTACATCCCACATTACCATTTTTCCCATTTTGCGGTTATACGACGTCCGTGTGCATCCATATCATTATTTACATATCTAGTCGCATGCTAATTCATCTTGCTACATGCTAGTTATAATATTATGCATCCATATGAGTAAAATGTTACCCGTCTATCACATTATACATCCATATTAAAGTTTTACCGTTTTCGGATACCTGTTTGCATCCATATCATTTAATATACATGTAGCTGCATATACAAATCATTTTAATTCATGTTATTATTGTAGTAACACCACATGCTTAATAATGTGCATCCCACTTAGTCTTAGAGTTGTAGTTGTAACCCCTGCTAGATAATTGTGCATTTTGTAACCCCTGATAGATAATTGAGCATCCGTGTTTTATTGTGTACCCATACTATTAATTCTTTATATCTAGTTGCATGCCATGTCGTATTAATTCATATTATTGTTATATTAGTACCCCATGCTTGATAATGTGCATCCTATATAGTCATGATGTAACCCCTGATAGATATTGTGCATCCATGCTTTTATTGTACATCCGTACTTTTACCCTGATTCACTACTTGCAACATTTTACTGTTGAGCACCCATTTGTTACGCTGTGCACTATTGACATGACCTGATACACCACTACTTGACATGACTTGATACATGTACACTACCTGACATGACCTAATATATCACTACTTGACATATTACCTGATCCTGTTTCTAATGCCGACAATCCTGACATGTTGTCCCGTTGGACATATCCTGTTATCTGTATAGACAAACCTGTTCCTGCTTGATCCTGTGTTGGCATTAGCTCCAGTTTATCAATACCTGACTTGAACACATAATTTGGGGGTATGGGGAAATCAATGATGAAACTTGACTTGTAACTCGACAGTTCGATACTTATACTGATCAGTTTGGGAGGCTGGGCCAGCCCTGGGATGCTGCTGCTGACATCATTCATTTGTACATGTTTCCTGTTTAGTGCTTAGCGGCATGTCTCGGATTTCAGCCCGAGAATCTGGACCGTGGTCCCGGGTATGCACGGGATACTATTCAGTTACATCGATGATTCATTAAATTGATTTCAAAGACTTGAGAGTAATTAACCTAGTAGCTTAGTTCAGATTACTCACTGTACATCACATGTGCTTATACCCTTCACTGTTCCTTATTCGTGATACTGTTAAACTCTTATTACTGTTCATACTCATGCCTGCATGTCTTGTTACCTCCTGATTGTATTATTGTTGATATTATGACGCACTGACGTCTGGGTTTTGCATGGCCCAGATCCTCTCTCCCTGTCGCAGCCCGTTCAGGAGTATTTCAGTCAGCAGGCCGAGCAGTGAGGACCTGTTAGTATTTTAGTTTGGTTTTCTTTCAGCACTTTTCTTTTCTGTTGTGAGCCCGTATTTGGGACGTACTTTCCAGATTGTTATTGTTACTTGGATCTACTGCTTCCGCATATTATTTCTTGACTCGTTTATTCTGGCTCATGGACATGTACTAGATAGTTTATTTTATTTCTACTGTTCTTGATATCTCTAGATAGCCGTAATATGACTGTGGAGGGATGTTTCCTATCCAAAAATAACATGGTTGGCTTTGTCACGTGCCTATCTTAGCGCACTCTGGGAAGCGGGGCGTGACAGAAACCCTCTTCGCGAGCCCGCCGAGTTTCTTCCTGCTCGGCGCATCCCCAGCGGGCAGCCTCCTGCCCATCAGACGGTGAGGATTTGAAGCCCTCCTTGCGAGGCCGCCGAGTTTCTTCCTGCTCGGTGCATCCCCAGCGGGCAGCCTCCAACCCATCAGACGCTGAGGATATGAAGCCCTCCTCATGAGGCCGCCGAGTTTCTTCCTGCTCGGTGCATCCCCAGCGGGCAGGAGGACGCTGAGAATCTGAAGCCCTCCTCACGAGGCTGCCGAATTTCATCCTGCTCGGCACATCCCTAGCGGGCGGCCTCCTGCCCATCAGTCGCTGAGGATCTGAAGCCCTCTTCGTGAGGCCGTCGAGTTTCTTCCTGCTCGGCGCATCCCCAGCGGGCAGCCTCCTGCTCGTCAGACGTTGAGCATCTGAAGCCTTCCTCACGAGGCCGCCGAATTTCTTCCTACTCGGCGCATCCCCAGCGGGCGGCCTCCTGCCCGTCAGACGCTGAGGATCTGAAGCGCTGTTCGCGAGGCCGTTGAGTTTCTTCCTGCTCGGCGCATCCCCAGCCGGCAGCCTCCTGCCCGTCAGACGCTGAGGATCTGAAGCCCTCCTCACGATGCCGCCGAATTTTTTCCTGCTCGGCGCATCCCCAGCGGGCGGCTTCTTGTCCGTCAGACGCTGAGGATCTGAAGCCCTCTTCGTGAGGCCACCTAGTTTCTTCCTGCTCGGCGCATCCCCAGCGGGCAGCCTCCTGCCCATCAGACGCTGAGGATCTGAAGCCCACCTCGTGAGGCCGCTGAGTTTCTTCCTGCTCGGTGCATCCTTAGTGGGCAGCCTCCTGCCTATCAGACGCTGAGGATCTGAAGCCCTCCTCGTGAGGCCACTGAGATTCTTCCTGCTCGGTGCATCCCCAGCGGGCAGCCTCCCGCCCGTCAGACGCTGAGGATCTAAAGCCCTCCTCGCGAGGCCGCCGAGTTTCTTCCTGCTCGGTGCATCCTTAGCGGGCAACCTCCTGCACATCAGACGCTGAGGATCTGAAGCCCTCCTCGCGAGGCCGCCGAGTTTCTTCCTTCTCGGCGCATCCCCAACGGGCAGCCTCTTGCCCGTCAGACGCTGAGGATCTGAAGCCCTCCTCATGAGGCCGCCAAATTTCATCTTGCTCTGCGCATCCCCAGCGGGCATCCTCCTGCCTATCAACACGGTGGGTCCGAAGCCTTCCTCGCGAGGCCACCGAATTTCATCCTGCTTGGCGCATCCCCAGCGGGCATCCTCCTGCCCATCAACACGGTGGGTCCAAAGCCCTCCTCGCGAGGCCACCGAGGAGCTTCCTGCTTGGCGCATCCGCGGAGGGTAGCTCCCTCCCTATAAAGACACAGATCCAAGACCCACCGAATAAACTCATACTTAATGCGTGATCAGCGCCTCAACTCCGTCAAAGGGAGGGTACCGACCTTCCCACACTCGTCCTTCATTCAACTCATACTCGATGCGCGACAACAAGAACGCCGTGTTGTCCCCGAACAATCCACCACGAGGAATTACCAGCGCCAAGCCGCACAGAAAGAACCAAGCAGTCCACTCTTGACCCGACCCATAAATAGATCGGAACGAGAGTGGGGGGCTAATGATGATGCTCAATAACGGTAGTTCCTTATATCATGACACGTGGCAGATGACGTGTCACATGTATAAGCCAGTTAGGCCCCTGAGGGCCACGAAGGGGGAACCAGTGTGCTACAGTAGGGGCTTCCCTCAAACCCTGTGTCCAAGGTTGCACCCCACTCCTTGCCCCCGAGCACTTCAGCAGCCAAGTCAACTGTCCCTTTGCCTTACTCCGAGCTATCACAGGCCCTAGCTACCTCGGCCATCCAGCTCGCCTCCGAGCTATCACAGAACAAAGAAGCCTCGGCCTCCCGCTCGTGCCCGAGCTTCCTGCCGAGCTTATCTTCCTCGGTCTCAACCAGACCAACCCACACTGATCACTGGCGCCTCCGCCATGGCTCCGCGAATCTCGCCATGCGCGAGATATCCGCCGCCCACGATCCCACATTCCACGCCACCACGATCCTCCATTAACGAGCATGTCTTGCTATTAATGCGGGATTTCGCCTATCATGCGTGCGTGACGTCGTGGGCGTAACGGCCGGCGTGATTCTCGTGCCTGCCCGCCCGTTGTTGCCAATATATAATCCCCTCTATCAGATGATCGAAGTAAGTCATTTTTTCCTCACTAGGCCGTTACTCTGCTCAAATATCCGGTCTAACTTGATCGTCGGAGGGTCCTCGGTGGTACAACTACCCTGGGACTTCCTTGCAGGTAGCTCGGCCTCAACCACTTCAAACCCATTGAGATCCACACACTTCAGGAGGCAACCTCCAACTCAATCTCAGTCGTCCATCGTCGTTTGCAGCAGATCTACGGAAGGTAACATCTTGACGAGATCCGACATCCGTCAGCTGGCGCCGTCTGTGGGAAACTTCCTGATTCCACTCAACAAAGTTCATCTTCCGATCTCGACTCAATGGCGAGAGATCACCGCGACGATCCAAGCACTAGCCGCCGCCTCCCCCACAACGGAGACACGGACGAATCTCCTCCCCCGAACGCCATCATCCCCAGATCATGACACGTGGTAGATGACGTGACCCAGGGCTCACGGAAACAGGGCAATCACCATACATTAGAGGCGTCCTCCGGGCTATCGTCCCAAGGCAAGATCCGACCTCCGAGGGATTCCTGAACACTCTTGTGC
Organism: Agapanthus africanus; assembly: GCA_030015575.1. Classification (NCBI taxonomy): domain Eukaryota; kingdom Viridiplantae; phylum Streptophyta; class Magnoliopsida; order Asparagales; family Amaryllidaceae; genus Agapanthus; species Agapanthus africanus. The sequence continues at coordinate 936,908,679 of JASDDO010000019.1, read as the reverse complement.
TCGCCATGTAAATAACCATTGGCTCTCCTCCGAGTCCTCCTACACACCGAGCTTCCTCGGCCCCCCTCTCGCCGCTGAGCTATCAAAGAACCGAGTTTCTTTGGCCTCGCGCTCTCCTTCGAGCCTCCCGCCTAACTAAGCCTTCCCGGTTCTGCTGAGCAACCAAGAACGCAAAGCCCAAGCGCCTCCGCCACAGCTCCACGCATCTCGCCAGAAGCGAGATATCCGCCGCCCCACAATCCCGCGTTCCATGCCATCGTATCCCCTATTAATGAGCGTATCTCGTCATTAACGAGGGGATCCCATCATTCACGCAAGCGTAACACTAGGGGCGTAACCGATGGCGGATATCTCGCGCCAGCTCGCTCCATGCGACTGGTATAAAAACCCCTCTCCCAGACGACTCGGGTGAGACAATTTCATTCCAATAAGCCGCTACTCTGCTCATATACCTCGGCTAACTTGATCGTCGGAGGGTCCACGGTGGTACAACCACCTCGGGACTTCTTTGCAGGTAGCTCGGCTTCACCTCGAATCAAGCCCACTGAGATCCACACGCTCAGGGAGACAACCCTCAACATCAACCTCAGCCGTTCATCAACGTTCACGACAGATCGACGGAGGACAACATCTGAAGGAGATCCAAAGCACCATCAGTTGGCGCCGTCTGTGGGAAATCTGAAAATTCCACTCATCGAAAGTTGATCTTCCGATCTCGAACTCATGGCGAGTGATCACCACGATGATCCAAGCACAAGCCGCCGCCCTCCCCACAATGGAGGCGTGGACGGATCCACTCCTCCCCCTAACGCCATCCGTGCCCTCTCTGCACGGATCAACAGGATCACATCCATAGTGGATGCCCTTATCCGCGTCCAAACGGCAGGACAAGCCCCCCAGGTCGCCGTCCCCCTGCTCGGGATTACAACCTCCGCAGAGGGGGAGATGACATTGCCCACGCTGGCACCACTGAACATCGTCTTGGTATCTTCGGCGGCCACAGGTCCCCTGCAACGACCGATTCAATGACCCGCTGGGCGCCTCATAGCTCCACGCCGAGGTCTCGTGAAAGAGCCCCCGCCTCGAGGCCCATCGCACTCCCGTCCCTCCCGAGGTGGTGTCGGTCAGCTCGCCTGCTCCTAGGCATGGCCGACACCCTCTCCCTCGACGGGGTCGCGCGGGCAGCACTCGCCGCGATGACTTAAGAATAACTTCACCAGGGGACCTGAGGAACCTGATAGAACGGAACTGGAGCCGCAGCCAGACGTAGGCCGCCAGCGGGAAGGGCCATAACTCCGACTACGCCGAATCCTCGGGATACCACGACCGCCTCGACGCCCTTGAAAAGAAAATCGAGGGTATACATCAGGAGGGTCATCCTTCAAACGAGGGGTCCAGGTATGCCGCCGACTCACTTACGAAGCCCTTCACTAAAGAGCTGCTTGCTGTCTGCGTCTCATCCAGAAACAAGCCTCCAAAAGTGGCCTTCTTTGACGGGAAGTCCGACCCGAAAGACTATTTGGAAGTGTTTACGGCGGGCATGAGCTTTCAGGACAACTCTGACGCTGCCCAATGCCGAGCGTTCCCTGCCACTCTCATCCGGGCTGGACGATATTGGTTCCGAGGACTCATGCCATGCTCCATCTCTACCTTTGGTGAGCTGGCCATCCAGTTCCTTGGACATTTCGTCGGTAACAGACAACAGAAGCGGACCGTCGTTTACCTCTTCACTATAAAGAGCGGGGACAAGGAATCCTTTAAAGGATACGTCACTCACTTTTACAACGCTCTTCTTGAAGTTCCCGAGCACCGGGATGAGACTGTAATCACAGCTCTTAGGTCAGGTCTTAGGCACAAGGAGTGGCTCCGCTCCTTTGCATTGGCGCAACCTAGTACCATGGCCGAGGTAAAAGCTTGGACCGAGCGAGAAATCCAGCTCGAGTCCGAAGTAAATGGAAACCTACCCCAGGGCGACCAGGCCGACCAAAAGAAGAGGGGAAGAGAAGAGAAGAGAAGAGAAGAAGAAGGTCGACCGGCCAAAGCTATACTCCCCGAAGTTCCAGGAGTATACTCCGCTCAACATCTCTCAAACTGAGTTGTTGGAGGAGGCGAATAGTGGGCGATTCTTCAAGCTCCCTCCGGTCACCAATAGAGTGGCCAAACGGACTCAAGACCTGTACTGCGCCTTCCATAAGTCGCAGGGACACCCTACCGAGAACTGCAAATAACTCTGCGACTACATCGAGGAGTTGATTCGCTCGGGCAACCTGGCGAAGTACCTGCGGGAAAAGCGACAGGCAGACCGGTAGCAAGAAAACCATCCCCCTCCCGGTGAATTAACGATTGGCCAAATCACGGTCGTCTCTTCGGGGGGTGCACATGGAGCCGGCTAGATTCGCCGCCTCCTACTAGTTGATGGAACCAGCGACCAGCCCCGGAAGAAAAATAAAGCAGCCGAGCCTATCACCTTCACTGACGAAGACCTCCACGGAATATCCTTGCCTCACAAAGACCCCCTCGTGATTACAGCACGAGTCCACCACTACGAGGTCCAAAGGATACTGGTTGACTTGGGAAGCTCGGCGGACATCTTTTTCTATGACTGCTTCCTGCATATGGGGCTCGGCCCGTCAGACCTGCGGCCAACCACTCACTTTTTGTTAGGGTTTACTAACCACTCTAATCCGGCAGAGCGAGTGGTTACCCTCCTCTTTAACATTGGGGAGGCGGGCCGTACGAGAACCGTACCGGTGGAGTTCATCGTTGCCAGGATCCCCTCATCCTTGTTCTCCGCTTAAAAGACGCGACCGGGACGTTGGGACGTCTGGGCCTGAACTTCGAGGGTAGATGCTAGTTGGTGCTATCCGTCTACCTCTCCGAAGATGCCAAGTTGATTTATGACACCATGTATCGAAGGTTTAAACGGATGCGGCCGATGTAGCAGACTTCGTCAGATTCCCCCTCGTTGAGGGGTTTTTGATTGTGGGGATGCTCTTCCCTGCAGGCGCAAGCCCCTGCAGTTAATTACGCTACCGCATCGCGGTAACCACTTTCTCCTTCTCCAAATGATCACTTCGTATCGTGGGTGTTTGTTTTGTTTTTGGTTGCCCGTGGATTGTATACGGAAACTAATTTATGTTGTTGCCCGTTGTTCTCCTCCGAAACACAGGGACGCGACCGCGTAGGTTCGTCTTGCCTGAATTTGGGGGCAGATGCTAATAGGTGCTATCCGTCCACCTCTCCGAAGATGCCAAGTTGATTTATGACACCATGTATCGAAGGTTTAAACGGATGCGGCCGATATAGCAGACTTCGTCAGATTCCCCCTCATTGAGGGTTTTTTGATTGTGGGATGCTCTTCCCTGCAGGTGCAAGCCCTTGCAGTTAATTACGCTACCGCATCGCGCTAACCACTTTCTCCTTCTCCAAATGGTCACTTCGTGTCGTGGGTGTTTGTTTTGTTTTTTGGTTGCCCGTGGATTGTATACGGAGACTAATTTATGTTGTCGCCCGTAGGGCGTGGATTAGTCCAAATCCGTATTTTCTTAGATTTGGGTTTGGGGGTTGGGTTTAAGGATACGTTAGTCTCATTTGGGACTAAGATCAACTTAAACGTTAGTTAAGGATATGTTAGTCTAATTTTAGACTAAGATCAACTTAACGGGATCATTTAGATCCGACAAAAGAGCATTTGGGCTCTACTGTTTAGTTTAGGGACATTGCGGTCGATTAGTTTAAGGACATTACGGTCCAAGGTAAGGACATCATAGTCCATGGGTTTAAAGGACCCCATAGTCCGAGATTAAGGACATCATAGTCCGTGAGTTTACAGACCTCACAGTCAAGGTTAAGGACATCATAGTCCGTGAGTTTAAAGATCTCACAGTCAAGGTTAAGGACATCATAGTCCATGGGTTTAAGGACCCCACAGTCCAGTTTAAAGACATCATAGTCTATGAAATGTATGGTTGTCGGGACCCGTCACCTCTGTGAAGACGTTGAAGGATTACAACGACATATATCAGAGGGGTTCAGAGATGCACCCTTGAACCAATTTTGGTTGAAAGATCTGTAGTCCAATTTGGGGCTAAGATCTGTTAAAAGATTTATGAGCATATGGGCTCAGTTAATCTGCATTTGAGGATTTATGGCCAATCTTGGGCTAAGTCCAATCGAGTTAACATGTTTATTTATTTTTGGGCTGTTGAGCCCTTACTTGGGCTTGGCCCTTTTAACAATTCTTGAATTCTGACAATATCTTGTCTTTTATTGAATGCTGGGCATTCATCATATCCTTGAGCTTATTAAAAAACAATTTATGTTCTATCAGCATGACACGTGGCGCGCTCGGCGCTTTGCGCCAGTCAAAGAGCGCAGTGCGCTTCTGCCAAGTAGCGCACACGTGAAGGACACGTGTCGCGCTTGGCGCTATGCGCCAGATGATGGGCGCATTGCGCCAGTTTATGAGCACATTGCGCTAGTAGTTTAGTGGCGCACACGTTATTGACACGTGGTGCGTCTGGCGCTGAGCGCCAGCCCATGAGTGCAGTGCGCTATTTCAAGAGCACAAAGCGACACGTGTCGCGCTCGGCGTTGAGCGATAATCTAAGAGCGCAAAAGCGCAATTCAAGAGCGTAAAGCACAGTTCCAGAGCGCAAAGGCGCATATGATCAATTTTATGATCCAAAAAGAGACATTGTCTCAAGATTCTAAGAGCAAAAGTTCTTCAATCTCTTATGTTGATGAAAGGCTTTGCCTTTATGGATCTATGATCTGTGAGGAAGAAAAAAATTCTTCTTTCATTTTATGATGAGCTCTTTTGATCTCTTTGTAAAAGAATTTTCGTCTTTAGATTTATGATCTTTTAAAGAAGTGAATCCTTCTTTTCAAATTAATTACGAGATGATTTCATCTCTATGTTCATCACCATTCTTTTTACCTTGAAGAAAAAATCTTCTTTCCCTGAGAGCTTGGCTCTTCTTTGAATTTCTCAAAATTTTTGAGGAGGCTTCTCTCTCTATTTTGTATCCCTGAGATTTGAATTTTAGGGGCCTTTTTATAGGGTAGGCTGATTTGTTGAATCAGTTAAAGAGATCTTTCTCTGATTGATTTGGAGATGTTTCCCCACTATTGGATCTTTGATCCTAGGGCTTCTGTTTTTCAGAAGGCAATCTTTTTGTTTTTAACAAGATTGATAAATCTTTCCATACAGAATTTATTCTGTCTTTTGGTAATTTTTATTTACCATTGGATCATTGATCCAACGGTGCTCTGATTTACAGAGCACAATCTTGTTATTTGGAAAGATTTTGAGGAATCTTTCCTTAACAGAATTTAATTCTGATTAATTAATGATTTATCATTATTATTAGATCTTTGATCTAACGGTGGGGAGCTTTTAGTTCCGGCGCTAGTGCACCCGTGCTTTACACGTGGTGCGCTGCTTAAAGGGCAGCACACATTGCGCTAGCGCACCCGTGCTTGACACGTGGTGTGCTGCTTAGAGCGCAGCGCACCCAGTGCTAGCGCACACATGGTGTGCTGCTTAGAGCGCAGCGCACCCAGTGCTAGCGCCCACGTGCTTTGCACATGATGCGCTGCTTAGGGCGCAGCGTACTCGGCGCTGTATCTGAAGCGTTGTTTCATTTCAAAATTTGAATTTTGAACAGAGCTTTGCTCTGATTGGGGGAAACAAATGCCCTCCCACCGTTGTGCTCACGTGGCCCACATGTGAGTGCAGCGGTGGCAGCATCTGCGCCCTCGGATCAACTGAGAAGTTGAAACGGCACTCAGTGCCTATAAATATGACCTTTGGTCCTATAGGATGATTTCTATTCATTTTCTTCTTGTTTTCTGAGAATTTTTATTCTCCCACAGAGCATAGCTCTTCATTTTAAGAAATTTCAAGAGTCAAAACTCTGCCAAAATTTAGGTAAAGATCAAATTTTTTAGCGATCTAGGGTTTTACTCATTAACAGAGCCTTGCTCTTCATAGATCTTTGATCTAAAGAAAACCATTTTAGGGTTTCATTAACAGAGCTTTACTCTCTCGAAACCATGGATCTAAAGAGATCTTTTCTTTTAGGTTTCTCAACCCATGAACAGAGCTTTGCTCATAAAGAACTCTTAGAGTTTGTTCATAGATTTTGAAGACCTCAGAATTTTTAATTCATATAAAAATTGATTTCAATTTTCTTGATGGATTATTCCATCATTTTCTCCAGAGCAAGGCTCTTGAGGAATTTTTATTCCTTCATGATTAGAGTTTGACAAGTGTCACTCTGTCACAGAGCATTGCTCTCAGAAAGAGATTTACTCCTTAGCCCGAGGGATTTCTCATTAAATGAGAATCACTTGAGGATTTCCTCTTTTAATTAACAGTCTTATCAAATGATGAGGCTGTTTTATTAATTGATGAACTGTCATCTAGATTTTGTGGGCCCCCTTTGGTCCCTCTCTACTGCATTACAGTGCGGTACAAATTTTAAAGTACCAAGTGTCGGCATTTAAATTATAGCACTGACAATTGACTTTTGTTCTTTTTCGCGCAGGTGACATATCTTTCGACACTTCTTTTCCGTTCGTCCGCTCAGAAGGCGGATTTCTTGAGGCGCCCGTAGACCGGGAGGTTATTGCGCTGATCAAAGACCATGACCCAGAATACAAGAATCTTCATTTGTGGGGAACATGGTATAACCAGATCATCATGGGTCAACGCAGCTTCTCTTGCGCAACACCTTCAGAGGCTATCTCGGCGATCCACTATGCTGACGCACCTCCGGTGAAATATGCTATGGAGGTGGTTAATTGGACTTCAGAGGGTTGTCTTCAGCCCTCTATGGATGCAATACCTGTACAACCACCGTTGGCTTTGGACATTCTAGGGCGGCGTATATGCCAAGGTGAGTCGCGCCCTTGGGGATTGCCCTACAATATAGGTCTGACTCCCCGTCACTCGGCTGGGTACCTGCAGTGGGCCCGATATATCCTATCGGCAAAGAAGTCAGAACTGCTGAAGCTTGGGTTGTATCCTGCGATTTATGCTTCTCTGTTCTAGTACTCCACACCTCCCGCATGGTGGGTTAAAGCCTTCTTGGAATAATGGAACATTCCAACTCATACTTTCTTTATGCTAGATCGGGAAGTTTCCATCTCTCTGGAAGAGTTTGTGGACATCTCCAGCTTGCCTGTTAGAGGGGAGCATTATGAGGAGATCTTGTCCTCTGATGAATATGTTTTCTCTACCCGACTGGTGATGACGGGTTTAAAACCAGAGAATGCCATTCAGCGCCGATTCCCTAGCTTAATCAAGGTGCTAAACATTTATGAAGGCCTATTTCTTGAATCTGGAAGCCATGGGGTTAGCTTTGCGGATTTCATCACCCGTTTTCTTCGCTCAGATGTTCTATCGAGACAAGGCGAAAAGTTTGCCACACTCGATGATCCCTTCGGCTTTGGATTGGATCGTCGACCAATACTGGAAGCTGATCAAAAGGTTTTCTTTCTTCCAAACGTCGCGATCGTCCCTTTTTCAGAAATTGCTGCTCCAGGCATTGATGAGGAAGCATTCTTTTTAGGGTTCCTTGGTTTGTGGTTAAGCTGGTTTGTGCTTCCCATGCACCCTCGCTACATGAGGCCATTAGTCTTCTACCCAGCTCATCGGATGGTTGAAGGGAGACAAGTTGCCGTTGGTATTGCCGAGCTGGCTCATTTGTATCACGGCCTTAGTTTGGCGGCCGATACCGCTCAGCTGGGGGTGCAGCTCGTGAACTTCCCGATGCATTATTTTACCTCATGGCTTGAATTTCATGTGCTCGGTGCCTTTGGAATGCACAAGCGGCCTCATTTCTATGAAACTTGCAATTTTCCCCGGATCATGCGGCTAGTCAACGCCTCTATTGTGGAGCCAAGTTAGCGAGAGGCCCGAGGTGTAATCCTTCGCCCACGTACCTTCGGGGATGGCATGACCTTTGTTGATAAGGTCATGACCATTGGTAAGGAGTCTGCTAAGACGGTGCAGCCGTTGCGAGACATTTTTAAGGATGGAGTTTCTACCCTGAAAGCTCGGAAAATTCTCCATCTATATTCCATCAGGACGGGGTATTTGGTGTTCAGGAAGAACGATTCGGCTCTGTTCATGAGATACAATCCCTACCATTTTGCTCAGCAATCAAGTTATAATCAGGACGTCCCGTTCGAGGCATTCCTGGCGGAACCAGTTTATACCGAGGAGGGTATCCAGAGCGCTTTGCACCACTTCATGCGCCTAAACACAGAGTCCAATTTCTTTATTAGCGAACCAAGTTGTGTTCCTAGGGCCCTAAATGTATATGTGGCATGGTATCAACACGCAATGGGTGCCGTCATCAGGGAGGAAAAGAGATTGTTATTCAATCGCAAGGGTGCACCCCCTGCCAGTGATCCAAACGTCCCTCTGAAGCGACGGACCATTGTCCAACCTCCCTTAAGAGAAGCTGCAGCGATCGAAGTCCCGCATGACAGGCCTGAGCTACCGATACCCCGTGCTCCAGTGAAAGCGGTCACCGTAGCGTTTCCCGAGTCTGGCGTGGGTTCAGATATTGTCACGCCCCGCTTCCCAGTGTACGGCGAAGGGGACGCGACAAGGTCCGCTACGTATATACTCAGAAGTATATACGCTAAGCGTATCTAAGAAATATAAAATAAATACACAAGAGACAAGAAATAAAAAGAACAACAACTTTTATTTATTAACATTCTTTGTACAATGCATGAAAGGAAATACAACTGAAATAAAAAGATGCCTAAACAGTGGCATAACAGGAAATGGAAAGTACAGAGAGGAAAAGTGTACAATGAAACTAAAGTGCTGGATCTTCGGCAGACTGCTCCAAGTTTTCTTGAGATGGCTCGATCTCTGCCGGGTCCGAATCACCTGACGACATTCAAAAAAGAAAGAAACAGAATGTCGTCAGCGAACAGGTCTCTCGGTAAGTCCCAAAGGTGAGAGGAAAGTAGAAAAGACAGAATAAGAAGATATCTTTTAAAGTTGTATACTATTGTTGTAATGTTATGTTAACGCTGTTGTTTGTAGCTTGGTACAGAAGGATGCCAGTGTATACGAGGGGAGTCTCTATATGCCAGAGACTAGAGGCACGTTTAGTACAAGGAACCGTTTATGCCACAGTACAACAACAATTGGATTTATGTTAGGTGTATTAAATCTGACCACCTCGTGCCACCTTTAACACCTTCCGTACCAATCTACCCCTTAAACCCCGCGATATTTTATTTGTATTGTTATCTTGTAAATTGTATTGGTTGTATGATTGAGTGACTGACTGACCGAAACCATGATATCAGGAAACGGTTGTAACCGTGAGGTCATGTAAATAGAATACTGAGAATCATGTAAAAAGAATATATCCATGGTTCGGTTCAGTCAAGTTGTATAAATTGATAATTGTATTCATGGATTCATGTGTTTATATTGAATTGGAAACTTGTAGATTATAGATTGACTTGAATCATATTCAAGTCAGATTAATCAGACTCAAACCCGAGTCAGACAATCAGAATTGTGAATCTAGGTCTTTTAATTGCTAGGGTCCTTAGGGTAATTTATAAAACTTGAGGGGGTTTTATGTAAAAATACTTTTATATACTTTTCAAAATACGCCTCAAGTATTTATTGTTCGTCTTTAGAGTTGTAATGAAGGTGGATTTTATGTTGTGACATTTTTAGTGAAAATATCCTAGTTTTATAAATAAGGGTATTTATCTATAATATTGCTTATTTGAAGTTCATGGTATTTTAGTGTAAAATTTATTCTTGTGATTTTTAGGAAAATGTGGAAAATTTATATTATAATAAAATAGATATTTAAATGATAAATATATATATATTTATACAAAAATAATTTTAATAAATATTTTATATTCTAAAAATCTCATTTTCTTAAAATGTCGTATTTTAAACCTTTCGAGACTGAATGCTCCTTGCGGAAGTCTGAATCTCGCACTACTAGCCCAAGGGTGCGCGATAAACCGCACAATCCCGAACGGGTTCCCCAAAAATAGGTTGTAGCGGCGCTTTGCAAAGATTGTAAAATACTAATCCTTTAGAAAACGGTTTTATAAAGTAAAAGGTATTTATTTGCAAAGGTGTAAATTTTCCGTATTTTAGATTCTAGGATTTCCTAATTCAACTAGCCTATTTCTAAATGGTCTAAACGACAAGTCTTTAGAAGCCTCAAATCGCCTCTTCACCGCCAATTGTGGCTAGGTAAGTACAAATGAGGAAGGAGGGATCCGCTCACGAATCGTGAAATGAGCCTTTTAAAGTTACCTTTGCCCACTTGCCTAGCCTAGACACCACAAAGTCAGGTTTAGATAAACGATCGATGTCCACAACTTATCGTATTTTCCTAATGATAGGTATTTATTTAAAAGCGTATCAAAGCTAACTTTTAGAATTGATTTTATTAAGAAAATGGTATTTAAATGAAAGTATTATTTTATCGTATTCTAAGTTTTGATGATATCGTTTAGGGTTGTATTTGCGTGTGTGTGGAGGTAGGTCATTACCTCGTGCTCTACTTTAAATGTATAGCAAAGTTAAGGGTTAAATGTGAAATCGAAACATGATGGTATTAAAGTGAAAAATACGATAAATTGGAAAGGTTATCATTTCATGTGATGAAACTTGTTCAAATTGATTTTTAAAAGTTTAATAGTCAAGATAAATTTGTTTAAACATGAATGCATTGATGAGAAGTGAAATTTTATAGAAAACCGAATCGGAAATCGAATTTGTTTCGATTCCGTCGGGTTTCGTAGTTTCGTATTTTAGAGAAATAGAAAGGGGGATAGAATGGGACTTACTGGTTTCGATTAAGTAAGGGAGTGAGGGGGTAACTAGAGGGGTTGCCGAGGTGTTGCTTCGTCGCCGGTTGTTCCTAAAAACGTCGCCGGAATTTCCGCTGGAATTTCGTCGGAGCTTCGCCGTGCACTTGTTTTCAAATTACACAACTCTTGGAAAATTTTGAGAGAGTGAGCTTAGGGTTTTGGGATGAGAGGGTAGAGGGTAGGGGGTGTATTTATAGGGTAGGCTAGGGTAGGGTAGGTGAAAGGTTAATTAAAAAAATTATAAAAATTATAGAAAATTCATTAAAAATTGGAGTAATTAGGTGTTAATGGGCATTCTGGAACCGATCCAATAAATTAGAGTATGCAAGGGGTTAGAGAAGGCGAAGAGTCGGATTTTTCGTGTTGACGACTCGACCGTCCAGCGGCGCCGTGCCGAGTTGGCCGGTCCGCCGTCCGAGTCGGAGGTCAGGGAGGTGGGGGGTCGTCTGGTGTAGCCTTTGGTATATTTAGTTTTTTAGGTACAGTTCAACTTTTGGGAGTTATGGTCTGTGGACTGTTGGGCTTCCAAGGAATTTAAAACAAAAATAATCTAAAAATAATGTGGGGCAGGGGATTTGAACTCTGGTGGCTTGGTTCAGCAGTGCAAGGTGTTACCAATGAGCTACAAGCTCTTTCTTGTAATTGTTGTGGGAAAATAAATACTTAAAGTGGTAACTGCAACATTAAATACCCCAAGTATACTTTAAATTTAAAATAATTTTATGTACACTAAAAATGGAGTTATTTAAAAACAAAATAATTACATATATATTGTGCTCAGGTTAAAATACTCCTTTATGGATTTTGAAAAAAATTTAATTTAAAAATTTGTATAGGAAAAAGGTGTATAAGAAAATTAGGGTTGTTACAGATATCGGGACTCGTCGTCCCAAGGTGCCCACCAAGCGTAAGCTTGTGCTAGCAGCGACCGACGCTCGCTCGCAGATGAGGAAGAAGTAATCGATTCTCTCTGCCGACGTTGTATTTGGTCAGGAGCCCTATGCTCCTTATAGTGAGGGCTTGGGCGAATATAGGACCAACAAGGGCCTATTCGTAGCGCTGGATGATACAGATCTGGAGGCTGCTATTGCAGCTTCTGTACGATCAGCAAGCCACAAAGCGGGAATGATCATCCTTGCCGAGTCAGGTAATCTTTAGTTGCATCTTTTTTGCTGTTACATATTTTTCTATTATCATGCCTTGATTAACACCTCATCTTTAACAGGCATTTCCACTGAAGAGGCTCTAGCGGCTTACCTCAAGACTTTCGAGGAGGAGGAGAGGATTCGCGCTTCGCTAGGCGTTGGTATATTTCGGCTCATTGCGCCATCATTCGCCTTTCTTATGGACAATCTGACCCCTTCTTATCTTATCGCAGGGACTACAATGCCAACCCCGCCCGCTTGTTTTGCCCGGGCTCTTGAATCGCAAGGTGATGCGGAGATGCTTCCAGGGCCAGCCATCGAAGTCCCGGCCTCCTCAGCACTGCGGAAAGAGGCTTTACTCAAACGACCAATGACGGATGCCATAATGGCTCCAAAGGTAAATATTGGCGCGGACGATAAAGTCCCGTTGACGGAGGTCTTGAGAAGATTTGCCCTCACGGCCCGGGAAGAAAGGAAGCGTAGAATGCGCGCGGCAAGGGAGCGTAACGCTGCCTTGGCCGTGGGTGCAGGTTCAAGTGCTGCTACCCCTGCCCCTACTCCTTCAGAGGATGTTTTGGCTGCCTTGTCTACTGCCCACAGACAGGCAGCACGTGCAGCTCGGGAAGCAGTCGAAAAACTGACCCAAGGTAACGTGACATTGGGTTCTTTTTGTCAAAGTTTTAATTTTCAGATTTTCATATATCCTATCCTGCAGGGCCGAGTCTTGATGAGGTAGCGGTAGGTGAGGTGGCTGCAATCGCCGAGCCTGAGGTAGCGGTAGGTGAGGTGGCTGCAATCGCCGAGCCTGAGGTAGCGGTAGGCGAGATGGCTGCAATCGTCGTGCCTGAGGTAGCCACTCTTTCTCAGGAGTTTGGCACTGCCCCAATCGCCATTCTTTCCGCCTGCGGTTCTCTGCCATCTCCTGGCGTCGCGAGCGTTACGACGGCTCTCGTAGAGTCAGGGGATGAGGCGACGGGAGGCGAGACCATTCCGTTGGAGGAGGGTGAGGCAGTCGCTGTATCCAGTGATGCCTTTGTTGTGGTCTCGACCGGCGACCTACCAGGTAGATTTTGGGTTGTTGCTTTCCTTTTCGTTTTGCAATCCCTTTCGATCTCTCCTGAAAGTATTTCTTTTGCTTCTAATGCAGGTGTGGCGAGCATTGAGATTGTGCCACTCGAGGAAGTATCGCTAGTTGCTACTTTGACGGAGGCCGCCCCTTTGCCTTCTCTCGTATCCTCTCAAATGCTGGAAGGTACGGGCTTGTGACCCATCAGTTTCATTATGGGCAATATACTTTATGCACTGATATCGCATTACTATATCCTTGCAGGAGTCCTTTTTGATCACCTGTATTAGGTGCTACACCCACACTTCTCCTTTCAGTCAGAGATTGCCTCTTCTAGCGGAGCTGGTGAGTACAACCTTTAGCTAACGTCTCTTCTTTTTTTTACGGGCAGTCAAATAGTTTCTAATTCTTCTTTTTTTTAATTGCAGCCCTACAGATCGAAGGAGGAGACGAAAGAACAGTTGCACCATCGGTACTCCCGGTCTTGCCACCTGCTGCAGCCGGTATAGTAAACTCCGTTGTTCATGAACCTCCTTTATTTCCTGAACCGTTATTTGACTGTGATTTGCTTTGCAGCTGTAACACCGACTTCAGCTTCATTCGAGTCTAGAATCCTAATGCCAGCGGGCCTCTTTTCCAGACGTTTATCTTCAAAAGGCTCTGTGAATAGTCTGTGTATGTTAAGTGATCATCTCGAGGAGCTTGACGCGGAGACTCCTGCCCTTGCTGCAGATTTTGCTGCTGAGGTTAATCCCATGCTGGCGATGCTCGTGCACTTTCACAGCGAGGGCGTCGTTGAGTCTTGGGTTAATCACTGTAGGGAAATTGAGGCTTGTCTGCATGAGCTCGACGTCGGACGTCCTGCTCCCGAGGTCCTGGCTATGAACTCTCAACAGGCTGCATGGGTCGAGGAGAGCACTCCCTACTTCCGCCATCTTGAACAGGAAGCGGCCTTAAAGCGTAAGGAGTGCGAAGAAGCTTCAAGCGAATCTGCTCGATTGCATGCTCAAGTTGACGCAAACGCTGCACAGCTGAAAGTTATCTTCGAAAGCCTTCTACGATGTATTTCTGATGGGCTGACGCTGAGGCAGAAGCTCGACCTCATCGAGCGAGATGCACAGAATCGTGGGGTAGCTCAACGAGCCGTCGAAAAGCAACTTTCATCCTATTTGCAGCAACGAGCTCAGGTTGAAGAAGAGTTGGTCGCGGCAGCTGACCGTGGGAAGAGGCTGAGGGGAGTGCGCGAGCGGCTGATTGGTCTATTGAAAACGCTTCCCTCCCCATAGTTGTTTTTGCACCACTTGTAACTTTTGAATAAAATGTATCCCCCCTTTTTTTATCCTTTCATATGATGTAAATTGTACTAAATTGAATTTATGAATAAAAGATACATTTCTTTCGTTCTATCTTGTATCATTTCTTGCTTTCTTCTTTTCTTTGTTATCGGCATGTCACTTTAGTAAGCGTAGCCTGTAGATGATAGAAAGAGCATTCCGTTTTGAATTCTTCAAGAGGTAGCGATGGCTTAGGAAGCAGGTTCAGATCTGTTGCCTAAGGCTTTTCAACTTCATGAGCCGTGAGGTTCTCAAAAAGACTTTTCTCCCTACGATTCGAGAGGATCTTGTAGGTGTATTTTCTCCTTAGGAATCGTGAGGATTCCTAAGTGTGTTTTTCTCTTATAAGTCGTAAGAATCTCACAAGAGAATTTTCCCTCTTACAAGTCGAGAGGACTCGTAAGTGGTTGTTTCCCTTCTTGTCGAGATTCGACTTTAGAGAGTGTAGCCCGTGAATAGTATGCAAGAGTCCATTTTGGACTGACTTGCAGGGCCCCAGTGCTTAGGAAACAGGTTTTTTAATCCCTGCCGCCTAAGGCTTTTCCTTATGAGTCGAGACGATTTGAGAAGTTCTCGCAAATACACTAATTTCCTCACGAGTCGAGACTAATCGAGCAGTTTTCGCAAGAATGTCCTAACGTCACAGTTAACCTCTGCTCTTTACGACAGAGGTCCGTTAGGGTCTGTGGTACTAGGGTTTTGTCCGTCGTACCGTCGCGTTGGCTGATGTATTCCTCGATAGGCAATCTTGCTGTTCGAGTAGCCTTACGACTGTCGTGTCTCTGATCCCTTCAGGGGCTGTACAAGACGTCTTCAAGCAATCCTCCTAGGCAGTTTGACCGTCGGAAGAGCAAGCGTTAGGAATTTTGCCATGCCGATTTTTACTTGATGTTAGGCTCATTTTGGGGATTCCCAATGAGTCATAACCACTCCGCGCTGGTGTGGGATGATCTCCGATAGTCTTTCAGGTTTTATATGAGTTGCCGTCAAGACCGTGAAGCTAGAAATTTGGCCTTTGCTTCGTTTGCTGGCATTGCGTCTGCTGTATTGAGACGAATGTCGCGGTTGTCTCTAGGTTGTTGGTGAACCGTCGATGTTTGGAACTAGGGATTTTGCCGTAGCTCTGTTGTTTGATTGTTACGCTTGAATCCTGCTGGAGGAAGAACGCTGTAGTGACATCTTGTCTGCTGTATCGAGACGAACGTCGAGGTGGTGACCCCTCCATGCGGGATGATCTCCGGTAATCTTTCAGGTTTTATATGAGTTACCGTCAAGACCCTGAAGCTAGGAATTTGGCCTTCGCTTCGTTTGCTTTGGCGTGTCCGAATCCTATTGGAGGAAGGATGTTGTAGTGATATCTTGTCTGCTGTATCGAGACGAACGTCGAGGTGGTGACCACTCCGCGCTGGTGTGGGATGATCTCCGATAGTCTTTCAGGTTTTATATGAGTTGCCGTCAAGACCCTGAAGCTAGAAATTTGGCCTTTGCTTCGTTTGCTTTGGCGTGTCCGAATCCCATTGGAGGAAGGACGCTCTAGCGACAGCTCGTCTGCTGTATCGAGACGAACGTCGAGGTGGTGACCACTCCGTGCTGGTTTGGGATGATCTCCGATAGTCTTTCAGGTTTTATATGAGTTTCCGTCAAGACCCTAAAGCTAGGAATTTGGTCTTCGCTTCGTTTGCTTTGGCGTGTCTGAATCCTGTTGGAGGAAGGACGCTTAGTGACATCTCGTCTGCTGTATCGAGACGAACGTCGAGGTGGTGACCACTCCGCGCTGGTATGGGATGATCTCCGATAGTTTTTCAGGTTTTATATGAGTTGTCGTCAAGACCCTGAAGCTAGGAATTTGGCCTTCGCTTCGTTTGCTTTGGCGTGTCCGAATCCTGTTGGAGGAAGGACGCTGTAGTGACATCTCGTCTGCTGTATCGAGACGAACGTCGAGGTGGTGACCACTCCACGCTGGTGTGGGATGATCTCCGATTGTCTTTCTGGTTTTATATGAGTTGCCGTCAAGACCTTGAAGCTAGGAATTTGGCCTTCGCTTCGTTTGCTTTGACGTGTCCGAATCTTGTTGGAGGAAGGAAGATCGCCGTTGCTGATACTTAGGCCGTAGATATTGCCGTTAAGGTTTGGCTCTCTTTCTGACGGAGTCTAGTGGGAAGGTATGGTTCCCTCTTTGTTTGTGCCCCTGGATTGTATACAGGGCTCGATATGATCTCACCTGTAGGACAAAAAGTTTCATTTCATTTCATTTTTTTATTTCTTTCCGCGATGCTCTATCATTTCATCTTTTTGTATCGCGAAAGTCGCGATTGCCTAATCATTTCAGCTATTTTTCGTGGTGCCCAATCATTTCGGCTATTTGTTTTATTTACTCGCTGCTTTTTATTGTGAGTTGCCCAATCATTTCGGCTGTTTTGTATGCATACATTTTTACTTGCTGATTTTGTTGCAAATTGCCCCATCATTTCGGCTGTTTCATATGCATTTGTGGATTGCTGGCTTTTCGCAAGTATGGGATTTAGGATCTGATACCGATTTAGGCATCAGCATCGCTACAACTGGGATATTACCAGGAGTGAATCATCATTTGCCTTTGTCGATGTCGAACAAAGGTGGCTTAGTAAACAGGGTTAGGATCATGTCGACTAAGGCTTTTGACTTCATGAGCCGTAAGGGTCTCATAAAGGTATTTCTCCCTATGAGTCGTGAGGATCTCGTAGGTGCGTTTTCTCCTTAAGAATACTGAGGAGTCTTAAGTGTATGGTCTCTTATAAGTCGTAAGGATCTTATAAGAGTGTTTTCTCCTTATAAGTCGAGAGGACTTACAAGTGTCTTTTGCCATATGAGCATATCCCCAGTCTCTGGTGGGACTTTGTTAGGGAAATGCTTATTCGCGCCCGTGGATTGTATACAAGGGTCAGCGTTGAACTACTTGTAGGGCCACATTGGAGATTGTGATGGCTTAAGAACAGGTTCAGATCCCTGTAGCTTAAGGCTTTTGAACCCTGTGAGCCGTGAGGGTCTCAAAGGGGAATTCTCCTTACGAGTCGTGAGGATCTATAAGTGTAATTTCTCCTTAGGAATTGTGAGGATCCTTAAGTGTGTTTCTCCTTTGTGAGTCGTAAGGATCTCATGCAGGTGGTTTCTCCTTACAGGGTCGAGAGGACCTTGCAAGTGTCTTTTGACGAGATTGCGCCCTTTCGGGTTTTCACAAAACTCGCCGGTAGTCCCTCTATTTTTACTCACGGAGCCCTTTCGGGTTTTCATCCGTGCCCATCTTGCTTATGGATATACCGTTTTTTTAACACCACGTCAGCCTGGGGACGGCGCGGGTTGGTAGTAGTTTAACGACGTTTCGGTCATAGGTCCGAGATTTTTCGGGCAGCGTACGATTACGCAGCTAGATTTTCTCGCAAATCTTCACATCTTTTGTGTCGGAGGTGGATTCCTTAAAGTGAAGGCCGAGGGCAATTTCTTCGTCAGAGTCGCTTCCAAAGGTGATAACTTGCGATCCCTTAGTGTCGATTATGTGACAGTTGTCAGCGGCTCTTTTGCGCTCATCTGTCGTACTTTTCTGTTCCCGACGAGCCTTGCGCTTCACTTGTTGAACGTGTTTTCGGTGGGCAACATATCCCTGCCACCAGTTTTTAAAGGCTATGCACTCCTCGGTAGGGTGTGCAATCCTCTGATGGTATAACCAGAAGTTAGGATGTATGTCTGCTTCATCAGGATGTATACCGCCAGGAGAATTTCCTCTGAAAGAGGGCAACTTCATTCCCATTGATATGGCTTTGGCGAACCTTTTCCTTGTGTTGAACCTGCTTTTATCTGTTGCGGGCATACCTCGGTCTGGTTGGGGTGTTTTAACCTTTTCGTCCAGTCGCCGGCGTTTGGCTTTTTCAAATATGGCTATTTCACGCTCTCGATCAGCTTTGCTTTTCAGAAGAGCTTCGTTCAGGAATGCATCAATCATTTCATCTGATGGCCCTAAAAGTTTTGCCTCAGGATCTGCCTCCAATTTCTTTGTGTCAGGAGCTTCTTCACCGTTTATCAACGAATGAGAGATCACATGGCAGCTTACCACATAATCCTCAGGTTCATCCAACGAATCTTCTCCATTGTCGTCATCTCTGTCCTCAAGGACGTGGCTGAGAAATTCTTGGAGTGTGATTGGGATCTGCGCCTTCTGGTTATATTCTTCCAGCGCGTCAATCTGTTTTTGCAGGTCTGTGCGCTTGTCATTAAGCTTCACGGGCTTTTTGGTCTTCTTCTTCTTCTTCTTCGAAGACTTTGACGGCTGGGTGTGAGCGCTTTGACTATCACCACCAATTTTTATAGTTGGACGCGGTTTCAGCATTCCCTCGACGGTCTCGGGTTCCAGTGGATTTTTCCACCTGATTGCCGGGCATGTTTGGAGACCCTTCAGCATTCTTTTCGTTCTTGCCGAAAGAACAACTTCCCATGGGGCTTCCCTTATGAATGAGCACGATGCCCCTGGCATGTCCACTTTTTTAGGGGCGTGAGGTTGTGGCGGGTTCACCTTCCAGTTTTCGGATAATGCGAACTTGCCTTGTCGGTATTGGTCCTCAATCCAGCCTTTGAAGACGAAGCAATCTTCGATTGGATGGCTTACTGCTTGGTGGTAAGGGCAGTAATTAGGATTGTTGACATCGCCTTGCTGCAACGGACGTTTTGGATCCGGCAGATTGATGAGTCTATTGCGCACCAGCTTGAACGGTCTCCTCGTTTTATCCCGGAGAAATGAGTAAGGACGTCCCAGTCTCTCCTCGAGGGATGGGCGTGGACGCACGTTGTTTTGGCGAACAACCGGCTTTAAGTTGTTCGGCTGTTGTTGAGTGTTAGCGACGAAAGTTGCTTTTCCTTTCCCTTTTTCATTTCGAAGCTCCGTCTTTGAAGAGAGCGGTCTATGGCCCATGTGGTCCATTTGGGCCAGCTTGTCGATCAAGGCCTGGAAAGTGGTCGGCTTGAAAAACATCATGAACTGGGAGATGGTCGCTTGCGGATCAAGAGTACCCACGAACATGCCCACCGCGGGTGCTTCTTCGATGCGCTGCTCGCATTTCGACCACAGATTCCGCCATCGTATGGCGTATTGGACCCATGTTTCTCCAGGTTTCACCCTGGTATTGATCAATGCCGTTATTGGGGTGCGTTCACTAGCACTTTCGAATCGCTGGGTGAATAGTAGCTCCATCCCTGCAAATGTCTGTTCCTTGATAGAATATCAAGAAATACCCCAATGGGGTATCACGTGCTGACACGTGACCAAGGGTCACGTGCTGACACGTGGTGGTTTCCTGGGATTCTGTTTTAATAGAATTAAATTCTAATTAAACAATCAATTAATGGAGTCACGTGCCCACACGTGATGGACCTTTAAACCCACCGAAAGGGATTAATAAAGTATAATAAAATAACAAGGAAAAATCCCAATGGGGCATCACGTACTCACACGTGACCAAGGGTCACGTGCTGATACATAATGATTCCTTAGTTCTTTAAAAAACAACAGAATTAAATGCTTAATTGGGGAGTCACGTGTCAACACGTGATAGGTTCATAAGCTCTTTAATTAATAGAATTAAATTCTATTTAAATGATTAAACATTGGGATCACATGTCAACACGTGATGGGCTTTTAATCCTTCTGAACTAATAGAATTAAATTAAGGGCGATCAAAGACCCTAACTGGAAAAATATTTCTTTAGATCTTTCCAAACAAAAGAAGGACTGTGCTCTGTAAAGTGGAGCACCGTTGGATTAAAAATCCAATGGTGATTAAAGATCACCAATTTATGGAAAGATTTTATACAAGGAAAGATTTCCCTAAATTTCACCAAAAATAACAAACAGAATATCTTTTGGATTAAAAATCCAATGGTGAATAAAATTCACTGAGTGATCTAAAAGATCATATTAGTTACGAAAAAACAAACAAAATCTTTTAGTGAAAGATTCACTAAACAAATTGATTCTTTTCTTTCTCCTATAAATAGGAGCCAAGAAGAGAAAAGAGGGAGAATTTTGGAGATCTTGAAATTTTCTGAAGGAAAATATTAGAGAGAAAAGAAAAGAGAATTCAATTCTCAAGAAAAGAAAGCCTAAGTAAGAAAGGGGAAAGGGATCAAAGCTTCATAAAACAGAAAAAGAGAATTTAATTCTCAATCTAAGAGTTTAACTCTTCTGCAAAAGAACTTAGTTCTTCCTCTGGTTGAAGATTTGCAGAAGCAAATCTCCTCACAAGTTAAGAATTTAATTCTCATCGGGGAGATTCTGCCATGCAGATCCAAAACATAAAGGGAGAATTGAGTTTAGAGAATTTAATTCTCCCAAAGATAAAACTAGGGTTTAACCCTATATGAGAATTTAACTCACCCAAATTCATAGAAATTTAATTCCTCCAAGATAAAATTAGGGTTCAACCCTGCTTGAGAATTCAATTCTTCCAAACTCACAGGAATTTAATTCCTCCAAGATAAAACTAGAGTTTAACCCTATATGAGAATTTAATTCTCCTAAAATTACAGGAATTCAATTCCTCCAAGACAGACAAGACTAGGGTTTAACCCTATATGAGAATTCAATTCTCCCAAATTCATAAAGAATTCAATTCCTTTAAATGAAATTAGGGTTCAACCCTACATAAGAATTTAATTCCTCCATATGCATAGGAATTTAATTCCTTTAAAAACAAAATTAGGGTTTAACCCTACAGAGAATTTAATTCTTAAAATAAAGAGACTTGAAAGATCTCCATGCACGTAAAGAACATTGGTCACGTGATGACACGTGACCCCAATCCGCAGTGATCAGAAAGAAAGAATAAAGCTAGGCCACGTGCCCCCACGTGACCCCTGAACAAATCCCCCAAAATGAGAAGAAAACAGCTTGGAGGCAATGCCTCACGTGCTCCCACGTGACTTCCAAAATAAAGAAAATAAAAGAAAAGGCAATGCTGGCTTTGGGCGCTCTCACGTGATCCCGAATAAACATTATATTAAATCAATGCAGTACCCATCACGTGCCCACACATGATGGCTATGAAAACTAAAAGTGTTTAACACTTATTTGCAGTTCTGAGGACAAAGTAAAGGAGATCTGGCCCCATCTCTGGGTGCCCTCACGTGCCCCCACGTGACCCCTTCCTTTTTAGTGTTTAACACTATTTTGAGCATTTTGCCTCCAAATGTTTAACACTGTTGTCCTCTAGTGTTTAACACTATTTTAAAGCCTATCTTGGCCAAATTGGCTAAGTTTCCAGAGGTAAGCCTCTCCTTCAACTGAATCTCAAAATTGAGTAAAACTCAGAGCTATAATGTTTAATGCTCAGTCAAAGACAAAAATGTTATCAGAGCCCTCAAACTCTTGTTTAGCATTGCTAAGTGATGAGGGGCCGAACCCAGACAAATGTCTAATGGTCCAATAAAGGACCAACACTTCAAATCTAATTGGACTTAGCCCAAACTGGCCATAAGTTTTTAATTCAGATTTAACTGAGCCAATGTGCTCATAATTTAATTAATTGATCTTAGTTCCAAATTGGACTATAGATCACCCAATCCACTTTGGTTCGAGGGTACATCTCTTCGCTCCTTTGATATTTGTCGTTGTAATTCTTCAACGTCTTCAGAGAGGTGACGGGTCCCGACAACCACACACTTCACAGACTATGACGTCTCTAAACTGGACTGTGGGGTCCTTAAACTCATAGACTATGATGTCCTTAACCTTGACCGTGAGGTCTTTAAACTCACGGACTATGATGTCCTTAACCTCGACCGTGATGTCTTTAAACTAACCATGGACCGTAATGTCCTTAAACTAATCGACCGCAATATCCCTAAACTAAATATTAGAGTCCAAATGCTCTTTTGTTGGATCTAAACGATCCCGTTAAGTTGATCTTAGTCTAAAAATTAGACTAACGTATCCTTAACAAACGTTTAAGTTGATCTTAGTCTCAAATGAGGCTAACGTATCCTTAAATCCAACCCCCAAACCCAAATCTAAGAAGATACAGATTTGGACTAGTCCACGCCCTACGGGCAATGACATAAATTAGTTTCCGTATACAATCCACGGGCAACTAAACACAAAACAAACACCCATGACACGAAGTGAACATCTGGAGAAGGAGAAAGTTGTTACCGCGATGCGGTAGCGTAATTAACTGCAGGGGTTGCGCCTGCAAGGAAGAGCGTCCCCACAATAAAAAAAACCCCCTCAAACGAGGGGGAATTTGACGAAGTCTGCTACATCGGTCGCATCCGCTTAAACCTTCGATACATGGTGTCATAAATCAACTTGGCATCTTCGGAGAGGTGGACGGATAGCACCAATTAGCATCTGTCCCAAAATTCAGGCAAGACGGACCTGCGCGGTCGCGTCTCCGTGTTTCGGAGGGGAACAGATTCTGGCACGCCCGGTGGGACCTTTTCCTCTTTCCACTCCACACTTCGTGTGTCGTGTTCGTGAACGAATCGCGGTTTGCTAATGGTTGCCCTTGGGTTCAAGATACTAAGATTTGGCGTCTTGCTTGGTGCAGAAAGCGAAGGATCAATAGCGTCCACTTGCACGAAGTGTTCCAGCTGCAACTGCAACGCACGTTCCGCCTCATCTGGAGGTATAGCTTACGGGCCCCATGCGGCCTCCCTGTTCACAATGCCGATAGAGCAGGTGACGCAGGCTACCACCGGTTTGTTCTTCGGGACCATGCTCCCACCATTGAACATTAATATCTCGCTGCCGCAAGAAGTGCAAAAGAAGTCGGTCTTTGATCGGCTCACTACCACCATGACCCCTCTCAACGGGTCGTCCGATGTCAAGCCAACAGCATTAGTCTTCGATAGGCTGAGCCTGAACTCCAATGAGCCTGTCAAGAAGCCCACGATACCTGAAGTAACCATTCCGAAACGGATAGTCATTCCTGCTCATGAGGTCACTAAAGAAGCTTCTCCCGTCAAGGATCGGTCTTTACGAGGTTGGCCACCCCGGCTCCCATTCCTACTCAAAGGTCTGTCTTTAACAGATTGGATACTGCTGCTGCTCAACGGACGTCGGTCTTCAAGAGGCTGGTACCAGCAGCGCCTCACCAGGACAGGGGGCATGACGAAGTCACCCCTAAAGCTGAAATAATCCCAACGGCTCGACACGCTCGACGTCGCCACTGGCGCCGAGTAAGAAAAACTGGGGGCAACTCCCCCTCTGGGCTAACTCCACCAGCCCCAATGGTGGAAGTCAATGCTGCTGTTCCAACCAGGAACATCTTTGAATTGCTGAACAAGGTGCGCAGGAACTCTCCTACCGTCGTACTGAAAAGATCTCATCCACCCGTAGAGAATGCCTCGAAGGCGAAGCCGGAGCAGCCCCCTCAGCGGCTGTCCTCTAAAATCTACAAAGTCTGGCGACAGGTTCAGGACTCAGTAATTGATCAAGATTACCCTCGCCGACAGAAAAAGGCGAAGGTTAAACAAGAAGAGAACCATCTTGCCAAGCCACAAAGGGCAACAACTGTCTGGGTGCCCGCTACGACGACCCCCTCTACTTCAACTTCTCAAAAGAGAAGGAGGCCAAAAAAAGCCCCTACAAACGTGGCGAACCGTAAAAGCGCCGAACCCAAACGCCCCAAGTCTGGGGGCATAATGGCGCATACCGTTTATATGGCTTCCGGAAAGGAGGAAAGCCGCACTTCTACGGGTCACCGACCGCACACTCGATCCGTGACAAAAGCCCAGGAGCTTCAGGAAATGCTAACATAAATGACCGCACTCACCGGGCCGAAAGATAGCCCAGAGGCGTCATCAGAGCAGCGTCATGGACAAGAAACCGATGCTGACTTCCTCCGCAGAGTCCTCGAAAAGAAGGACAGAGAAGCAGCAGAACAAGCGGATAATATAAAACGAATGTCGCTTCTCTTCCAAGACATGGTCGGGATGATGTTACAGCCAGAATCTCCAGCTGAAGACCCTCCGGTCATCATTGAAGACGATAGAGGGGAGACATCGAACCCTCCTCCGAATCTTTCAGCAGCCAAAGAGGAAACCATTTCCAAGGCCGCTCTGGACGACTACATTGCTCAGCAAATACGAGCTCACCAGGAGAATGAAGCGGCCGGCCAAGTTGTTAAAACTGGGTGACCATATCCAGGCTGGTATGACCAGATAAAGTACCCGCCGGGATATACCATCCCTAAATTTCATGTATATAAAGGGACGGGAAATCCGCACCAGCATGTCGCCCAGTTCAGGGCTCTATGTGGTAACACCGGAGGTGATGATAAAATGCTCCTTCGTCAGTTCGTCGGCAGCTTGTCAGAGACGACATTCGTATGGTATTCTGAACTTCCAAACGACTCTGTCAAGACATTTGCGGAAATGGAACTGTTGTTTACGCAAAGATTCGCGAGCGCAAGCGAGCGTACCCCGATTACCGCATTAATTAACGCCAGGGTAAAGCCAGGCGAAACATGGGTACAATACGCAATACGGTGGTGAAATTTATGGTCAAAATGTGAGCAGCGCATCGAGGAAGCGCCGGCAGTGGGTATATTCGTGGGAACTCTGGACCCTCAGGCAACTATTTCCCAATTCATGATGTTCTTCAAGCTGACCACGTTGCAAGCCTTGATCAACAAGCTGGCCCAGATGGAACAGATGGGTCATAGACTGTCTCCTCTGAAGTCGGAGCCGTGGAACAAAAAGGGTAAAGGGAAGGCGACATTCGTTGCGAATACTCAACAACAGCCCAGTGCCCCAAAACTAACGGATCAACTGGAAGAGAGACGGCACTACTATAATAAGAAAATGAAGCATCCTTATTCGTTCCCTCGGGACAAAACGAATAGACTATTCGAACTGGCGATGCGCAACAGGCTCATCAATCTGCCGAATCCAAAGCGACCACTGCAACCCGGCGGGACTAATAGTCCCAATTATTGCCCTTACCATCAAACGGTAAGCCATCCAATTGAAGATTGCTTCGTCTTTAAGGGTTGGATCTAGGACCAATACCAACAAGGCAAGTTTGCGCTGTCTGAGAAGTGGAAAGTAAGCCCACCACAACCGCACACTCCTAAGAAGTCGGACACTTCGGGGGCATCGTGCTCTTTTGTTGAAGAAGCTCTGTGGGAAATCACTCTTTGAGCCAAAACAAAAAGAATGCTGAAGGATCTCCACACATGCCCGGCAATCAAATGGAAAAATCCGCTGGAACCCGAGATTATTAAGGGACTGCTGAAACCGCGTCCAACTCCAAAAATTGCTGGTGATAGTCAAAGTGCTCACACCCAGCCATCAAAATCTTCGAAGAAGAAGAAGAAATCCAAGAAGCTCGTGAAGCCTGGTGATAGGCGCACGGACCTGCGAAAGCAGATTGACGCGCTGGAAGAGTATAACCAGAAGGCGTGGACGCCAGTCACACTTCAAGAGTTTCTCAGCCACGTCCTTGAGGATGGAGATGACGATAATGGAGAAGACTCATCGGATGAATTTGAAGATTATGTGGCAAGTTGCCATGCGATCTCTCACTCATCGATAGACAATGAAGAAGCTTCTTACACAGAGAAACTGGGGGCAACTCCTGAACCGGAACTTCTAGGGCCATCAGATGAATGATTGATGCATTCCTGGACGAAGCTCTTCTTAAAAGTAAAGCTGCTCGAGAGCGTGAGATGACCATATTTGAAAAAGCCAAGAGCCGGCAATTGGACGAGAAGATTGAAACACTTCCGCCAGATCGAAGTACGTCCGCAACAGATAAAAGCAGGTTCAAGATGAGGAAGAGGTTCGCCATAGCCATATCGATGGGAATAAAGCTGCCACCCTCCGAAGTGAACACTCTTGGTGAAGCGGAGACACATCCTAGCTACTGCTTATATCATCGAAAGATTGCGCACCCCACTGAAGAGTACAACGCTTTTAAAAGATGGTGGCAGGGATATGTTGCTCACCGGAAAAATTTCAAGCGGATGAAACGCAAAACTCGTCGGGAACAAAGAAATACAACCGAGGAGTGTAAAAGAACTACCGGCAACTGTCACATAGTCGACACTGGGGGATCGCAAGTTCTTACCTTCGGGAGCGACTCTGATGAAGAAATGACTATTGGCCCTCTCTTTAAAGAGTCCACCTCAGGAAAAGAAGAACCGAAGACCTGTGAAAACATTCAGCTATGCAATCGTACGCTGCCCGAAAAGAATCTCGGGCCCGCGAATAGAAAAGATAAGGGAAAAGAAAAAGTCCCTGAAGATATCGCCCTAGATGACCAAGTCGTCAAAGAGCTAACTGCCAAGGACCCGCCAAAGAAAAGTAAGGTGGACTGCAACGTTCTGGCACACTTGAGAAAGATATCCTCGCAGTTCAGCATTCTCGACGCCCTTTTGCTATCAAAAGAAGCAAGAGATTCTTTGATCAAGGCGTTGCAGGAGCCTGAACAATTCCAAGCTTTCCTCGCCGAAGAAAAAATTAAGGACGAGCTGGAAAAAGTACACACAGCCGATATCACCTTCGGCGATGAAGATCTCCTCCTCGGGACGTGCGAGCACAACCGTCCCCTTTATGTCTCCGGATACTGTCATGATATCAAGATAGACAAAATCCAGGTCGATAATGGGTCCTCCGTCAATCTCCTCAATGTGAGAGTATTGAAGGAAATTTGCATGAGCGTTCAGCACCTCGCTCGTGATAAAATCACCATCTCCGGCAGTCATCACAGATGCTCGAATCTATAATATTGACACTACGTTTTGGGCTGCTCATCACGGATATTAAATTTCATGTCATTGACGCCAAGACTTGCTACAATGCTTTGCTCGGCCGGCCTTGGTTACACGAGTACAACATCATCCTTTCTACACAACACCAGTGTATGAAGTATTTCAAAGATGGTCTCGAGTACACCATATCAAGAGAGCTGAACCCATTCTCCGTGAATGAAGTCCGAAAATACGAGGATGCAAAATACTTCTTACCAGATTTTGAGGACATGGAAAGATGTCACAAACCGAAGAAGCTATCACCACTATTCCGGTCTTCGGGAGTGATACCGAGGAAGAAGAAGAGATAGTTTATTCAGGGCCGCCCCAATACAACAAGCCGGGACCGTCCATCCCTATGTTGATCTTCGGCAGCGACTCGGAAGACGAGTTCAATGTTGTATTCTCTGCTCGGCCGTCGATACAAATCTCCGCCGACAAAAATCAAAGTTTGCAAATTGCCATGGTTCCACAAGAGCATTATAAAGAGCTCGATGCACTTGAAACTTATAGTGTGCAAGAACTGCAGACATTCTACGTCCCTCCCAGGCGAAAAGGTGAAAAGGCGATCCTATTCTACCGATCCGGGGAAACCAAAGTGGAAAAAGAAATTTGGCATGGCGCGGATTCTACACTTGATAGGCTCTAGCCCATTCGTCTGCCTAGATATTACACAGAAGGCTTGAAAAGGCTGCTGAGGTGCCAAGGTGTACCCTTCAAACAGACCACTCGACAGGCTCGGTTCTACAACAGGATTTGGGATGTCCCTGGAACTCAGTGCATGTTGCCCAACGGGAGAATGGAAATGATCGGGCTTGGATATGTTCAATCCAGAAAACGAGAGCGAGTCCATGGCAGCTACGTCATACATGACTTCGATGAAGAAGGATACACTCTGTTAAGAGACGCTGATCCTGAACCAAAACAAGACCCCGCCATCAAAATGCCCAGTCCGTCGTTTGAAGAACAGATGGACAAGCTAGTAAGGGAAGCAGGCCAGAAGGTCCGGGACGACCATAACCGAGAGATGGCCATTTACGAGAAAGCCAGGGCGCGGCACCTCCTTCAACAAGCCGCGGAGAATGACAATGCTCCTCGTCGCCAGCCCGTCATACAAAAGACCCGACGCAGAGGCAAAAATAAACCAAAGAACGGAAAAAACGTTCGACAGCAGCCAAGCGGGTCTAAGAAGCCACGCGAGCAAGGGTCGAGCAGCCAGGATCCGTCTCTTATAAAGAAGATGGGTCGGGAATATTCTTTTGCCCAAGACAAGACAAAGAAGATATTCGATCTCATCATAAAGCATCAGATGATGACACTGCCGGAATCCAAACACCCCGAACAAGCCAACGAGGTCTCTCCCCCAGACTATTGCTCTTATCACCAAGCAATATGACACACTCTCGAAGACTGCTTTATCTTCAAGAACTAGGTCGAAGACCAGTATCAACAGGGTAGGTTCGCTCTATCCAACAGTTGGAGGGTAACTCCGCCGCAGAAGCGTGAACTGAAAGCCATGTGTATAGCGAGAGTAGAACCAGATCAATATCGATTTTGGAAACGATCTTGTACCTGTCACACGATAACGCTATCGTAAGAAGAGCCCGAGAATATGGATGACCTCCCCCGGTGCTTCGAAAACAATGATGACGAGGTGATCTCAGAGTTTCCACCGGAGCCGAAAGAGCTGGAAGATGGAATACACATTACTGCAGATAACCTCAAGAAAATTGAGTTGGGGACGGCAAGTGACCCACGACCGAAATTCGTCAGTGAGCTGCTGTCTGAAGAAAGGGTGGCTACGCTAAAGACGTGCTTATGCAGCATAAAGATTGCTTCACATGGAACTATTCCGAGATGTCAGGACTAGATCCAGAGATTGCTGTCTACAAATTGGCAATATCCCTGGACGTCAAACCGATCAAACAAGCACCAAGAAGAATATGGCTGGAGCTTGAAATGAGCATCAAGGCCGAGGTCAAGAAGCTAATCGACTCTGGCTTCATCCAAGAGGTTCAGTACCCCGACTGGATCGCCAACATTATCCCGGTGATGAAGAAGAATGGGACGGTGTGCATATGTGTGGACTTTCGGGATCTCAATAAAGCCTGCCCGAAGGACGACTTCCCAGTACCGATCACTGAGCTAATGATAAATAACATATCCACTCACGAAGTCTTCTCCTTCATGGACGGATCATCAGGGTACAGTTAGATAAAGATGCATCCAGAGGACCAGAAGCACACCGCTTTCCGGACCCCTCTGGGCATATTCTGCTACAAGGTGATGCCTTTCGGTCTGAAGAACGCCGGTGCTACCTATCAGAGGGCCATGACGAAAATTTTCGACAACCTCATACATGAAATTGTCGAATGCTATATCGACGACCTCGTGGTGAAAAGCAAATCATACGAGGAACATTTAGAGCATCTGAAGATCGTATTTCAACGCCTTTGGCAATACAACTTAAAGATGAACCCTCTCAAATGCGCGTTCGGAGTGTCCTCAGGCAAGTTCCTAGGGTTTGTCGTTCGACACCAAGGCATCGAGATAGATCCGTCAAAGATCAAGGCGATTATGGAAATGCCTCCGCCGAAGACTCTCAAGCAACTGCGGTCTCTCCAAGGAAAGCTCGCGTATATCCGGCGATGCATAGCCAATATTTCCGGCAAGTGTCGTCCTTATAGTCACTTAATGAAGAAAGAGACCCCGTTCGTTTGGGATCACAAATTCCAAGGCGCACTGGACGAAATTAAGCAATACCTGCAGAATCCGCCGGTGCTGATCGCTCCGGTCAAGGGAAAACCTCTCATTCTGTATACAACCGTCCTTGAAGGTTCCTTATGCGCATTATGGGCACAAGAAAACGACCAAGGGAAAGAAAGAGCCCTTTATTATTTGAGTCGAGTTCTCCTGGGGGCAGAAAGCAAGTATTCTCCCATCGAAAAACATTGCCTGGCGTTGATCTTCGCGATAACGAAGCTCAGACACTACGCGTTGGCGCATGAGATCCATCTCATATCAAAAGTGGATCCTCTCAAGTACTTAATGTCAAAAGCCATATTAACGGGGCGTCTCGCTAAATGGGCCCTACTCTTGATGGAATTCTCGATAATTTATCGGCCTCTTAAGGCAGTGAAAGGCCAGGCCATCGCTGACTTCCTCGCCGAGCATCCGATACCCGCCGATTCTCCTTTGGACTGCGAATTGCCAGACGAACATATGTTTGACACGATCGATGGGGAAAGAAGAGAGAATGATACCCAATAGGAACTCTACTTCGATGGAGCATCTTCCATGAAGAAGCGCAAAAAAAGCACCCCCATAATCAAATCAGGGGTAGGCCTCATTTTCGTGACTCCACAAGGAGGGATAATGCGCTTTGCCTTATCCTTAACAGAGCCGAGGACAAACAATGAAGCCGAATATGAAGCTTTGGTTGCAGGTCTTGAGTTCGCTATCGACATGGGAATTGAAAACCTCCTCATATACGGAGACTCCCAACTAGTCGTTAGTCAAGTAAACGGCGACTACCAAACGTGCAAGCCAGAGTTGGTGAAGTACGGCGAGAGAGTACAGCAACTGCTAATTCAAATTCCTTCCTACACCTTGGAAAGTATACCGCGTGCGGAAAACAGCAAGGCGGATGCATTAGCCAAGCTCGCTAAAGAACTGGCCGATGAGAACCTCGATAACGTAAGGATCGTTGTGCAAAGCCATTGGGTTCTTGCACCAGCAGAAATATCTCCGGAGTCGTCCGAAGAAAAGGGAACAACCGAGCAAACGGCCCTGAAAATAAAAGACCAGGAAAAGGCTAAGGATTGGAGGGAAGTCTTTATAGATTACTTCAGATCCCGTCGAACACCTAAAGATGCATCCTCAAAACATCAGCTCATGAAGCAAGCCCTATCTTTCGCCTTCGTCAATGATACTCTGTACAATAGGTCATTTGATTCTCTGTTGTTAAGATGCTTCGGACCCGAAGAAGCAAAAAGAGTCGTCCAAGAAACTCACGACGGACTCTGCGGTTCTCACCAAGCCGGCCCGAAGATGAAGCTGAAAATCAAAAGGATGGGCTACTATTGGCCCACGATGATCCAGGACTGCCTCGAATACGCGAAGCAATGCCACTCGTGCCAGATTCACGGGGACTTTATCCATCAGCATCCAAATCCACTATATCCAACGGTGGCTAGCTGGCCGTTCGAAATGTGGGAGACTGACATAATCGGCCCTATCGAGCCAGCATCATCCAGAGGACATCGGTTCATTTTGGCGACAACTGATTACTTCTCCAAATGGACAGAAGCAGTACCGCTGAAGGAAGTGAAGACAGAGAATATCCTCCATTTCTTCAAGACACACGTCATTTATCGGTTTGGAACTCTGAGACGGATCATCTCCGATAACAGGACAGCTTACAGAAGCCACAAGATCAGCCGCTTCGCACAGCAGCACAACATAGACTGGAGATACTCCTCAGTCTACAATCCCCGAGCTAACGGTCTAGCTGAGGCTTTTAACAAGACCTTGACGAAGATCATGAAAAAGACGGTGTCTCAAAATAAGAAGGACTGGCATGAGAGACTGCATGAAGCTCTCTGGGCGTATCGAACCACGTTCAAAACGGCCATGAATACGACGCCGTACGCATTGGTATTCGGTACAGAAGCGGTACTCCCCCTCGAGATAGAGTTACCCTCTCTACGAGTGGCAGTTCATTACGAGCTTACAGACGAAGAAAATGCTCACCTTTGGCTTGAGAAGATCGATGCCCTTGATGAAACCCGGCTCATAGCGCCACAAAATCTGGAGGCTTATAAAGCAAAGATGACACGTTCATATGAGAGATTGACTAGGCCGAGAACATTCCGCCAAGGCGAACTCGTGCTAGTGGTTAAAAGACCTATGATCCCTAATCGCGCCAAACGGGGGAAATTCGAGCCGAACTATGAAGACCCGTATATCATAGACAATGTTTACCAGGGTGGAGCCTACCTACTCATGGACATGCATGGCAAAAGGCCCTTCAGGCCAATAAATGGTCGCTTCCTGAAAAAGTATTACGCTGGACGAGTCACGGCCTAGGTCAACGATAGATGATGACGTCTATGTCCGCTCGCTATCTTCCTAAGCCCAAACTCTATAAGTAGTAGCCGAAAAACGGACCGAAACGTCCTTAAACTAACAATGGACCACTATGTCCTAAAACTAGCTGTTGACCGAGACGTCGATAAACTACTGTAGGTTGCAACATCTTAATGCTGATACAAAAAAAAGAAGAATAAAAGAATAAAAAAAAGAAAAGAAAAAGAAAGAAAAACGGTATGTCCACAAGCGAAAAGGGCACGGATGAAAACCCGAAATGGCTCCGTGGGTAAAAACAGCAGGGCTACCGGCGAGTTTTGTGAAAACCCGAAAGGGGCAATCTCGTTAAAAGACACTTGCAAGGTCCTCTCGACTTTGTGAGGAGAAACCACCTGCGTGAGATTCCTACGACTAACAAGGGAGCAACACACTTAAGGATCCCCATGATTCCTACGGAGAAATTACACTTGTGAGATCTTCACGACTCGTAAGGAGAACTCTCTTATGGGACCCTCACGGCTCATAAGATTCAAAAGTTTTAAGCGGGATCTGAACCTGTTCTTAAGCGGCCACCACAACCTCTGATACCGCCTTACAAGCGGCTCAATGCTGACCCTTGTATACAATCTACGGGCGCGAATAAACATTTCCCTAACAAAGTCCCATCCGTGACTAGGGATATGTCTACACAGTGAACATCCCTTGTAAGTCCTCTCGACTTAGAAGGAGAAAACTCTTGTAAGATTCTTACGACTTACGAGAAGACATACACTTAGGAGTCCTCACGATTCCTAAGGAGAAAACGCACCTACGAGATCCTCACGACTCTCAGGGAGAAATACCTTTATGAGACCCTTACGGCTCGTGAATTCAAAAGCCTTAGTCGACAGGACCCTAACCTTGTTTGCTAATCCACCTTTGTTCGACATCGACAGAGGCAAATGATGATTCGTTCTTGGCAATATCCCAGTTGTAGCGATGCTGATGCCGAAATCGGTGTCTAATTCTAAGCTTGCAGCAAAAAAGCTAGCGAGCCACACATGCATACGAAATAGCCGAAATGATAGGGCAACTTGCAAACAAAATCAGCAAGTAAAAATGTATGCATGCAAAATAGCCGAAAAGATTGGGAAACTCACAATAAAAAGCAGCGAGTAAAAAATAAATAGCTGAAATGATTGGGCAATCGCAACCTTCACGATATAAAAGCTGAAATGATAGAGCATTGCGGAATGAAATAAAAAAAATTTGAAATTTGTGCCCTACAGGTGATATCACATCAATCTCTGTATACAATCCAGGGGCGCAAATAAAGAGGGAATCACACCTTTCCTCCCCAGGCTTCATCAGAAGAAAAAGCCAAATCTCAACGGTTCATAGATAGCCTGGAGATCATCTCAACATCCGTCTCATTACGACAGACACAACATCAGACAAAGCAGAACCGCGGCAACTCCCAGTTCCATGACTCGGCGGTGCACAGATGACCGAGAGTCAAACCCCGACTCCGTGAAATGCGGATAAAGTCAACCCTTCCTGGTTACGTGGAACGCGGCTTAAGTCAATCCTGACCCCGTGGGAAACGTCCAGAGCGGATTCTGGTCCTCGCAGAGCATGGCAATGATCCCGTGTGAAGTATCCAGAGCGGAGCCTGGTCCTCGCAGAACACGGCAATGACCCCGTGGGAAGCATCCAGAGCAAAATTCCTGGTCACGTGGAACGCGGCTTATGTCAATCTTGACCCCGTGGAAAACGTCCAGAGCGGATCCTGGTCCTCACAGAGCACAACAATGACCCCGTGTGAAGCATCCAGAGCGGAGCCTGGTCCTCGTAAAACACGGCAATGACCCCGTGGGAAGCATCCAGAGCAAATTCCTGGTCACGTGGAACGCGGCTTATGTCAATCCTGATCCCGTGGGAAACGTCCAGAGCGGATCCTGGTCCTCGCAGAGCATAGCAATGACCCCGTGTGAAGCATCCAAAGCGGAGGCTGGTCCTCGCAGAACACGGCAACGACCCCATAGGAAGCATCCAGAGCAAAATTCCTAGTTACGTGGAACACGGCTTATATCAATCCTGACCCCGTGGGAAACGTCCAGAGCGGATCCTGGTCCTTGCAGAGCACGGCAATGACCCCGTGTGAAGCATCCAGAGTGGAGCCTGGTCCTCGCAGAACACGGCAACGACCCCGTGGGAAGCATCCAGAGCAAAATTCCTGGTCACGTGGAACGCGGCTTATGTCAATCCTGACCCCGTGGGAAACGTCCAGAGCGGATCCTGGTCCTCGCAGAGCACGGAAATGACCCCATGTGAAGCATCCAGAGCGGAGCCTGGTCCTCACAGAACACGGCTATGACCCCGTGGGAAGCATCCAGAGCAAAATTCCTGATTATGTGGAACGCGGCTTAAGTCAATCATGACCCCGTGGGAAACGTCAAGAGCGGATCCTGGTCCTCGCAGAGCACGGTAATAACCCCGCGGGAAGCATCCAGAGCAAAATTCCTGGTTACGTGGAACGTGGCTTAAGTCAATCATGACCACATGGGAAACGTCTAAAGTAGAGCCTGGTCCTCGCAGAACACGGCTATGACCCCGTGGGAAGCATCCAGAGCAACTCCTGATTCCGTGAAATGCGGATAAGGGTAACCTCAACCATCACTTGCGGGTCCTCACGACTCGTAAGGAAGCAAACTCTCTTGTGTGATCCTTACGACTTGCATGAGAAAACACACTTAGGAATCCTCGCGATTCTTAAGGAAAAATTACACCTATGGGATCCTCTCGACCGGTAGGGAGAAAATTCTTTATGAGACCCTCACGGCTCATAAAGTTGAAAAGTCTTAGGAGGCAGATCTTAACCCTGAATCCTAAGCCATCGTTGTCCTGCAAAGAAATCGAGATAGACTATCCACAGAATACATTTAATAAAAGGGACACACCATCATGAGGAAAAATATGTCTTTTATTCATGAATCAAAATGAATACAAAGTACAATTCGTGAAAGAATAAAAAATATATACTCTCATTCAGGAGTATGTACAAAAGAAGAATAAAAAATGTATATAAAATTCTTCAAGTCGGCGGGCGATTTAGTAGATTTGCCAGTTCATCCCTTTTTCGCTGAGCCCCGCCTTCATGATTCAGTATCGTCAAAAGACGGGCCTCCGCTTGAGCCTGTTGGGCCTGGTATGAGGCAAGCCGGCCTTCAAGCTCTTTTTCAGTAACCTTATAGGCTTCGACCATTTCACGAGTGAACACGGCGGCCTTATCAATGGCTACCACCTCCTTGATGGCTTCTTGAAACACTCGCCAAAGTTCATATGTCTTAGTGGCCTTGGCCGTAAGGTTGGCCTGAAGCTCCTTCAGCGCTTTGGAAGCCAGCTCCCTCTTCGAAAACTTGTGGCTCAGCCTTTTCTCACATGATATCATGTTCGCAGCACACCGCTTAATCAGCCCCTATAAGCTCGCCTTCGCGGCCACGACCTCTGAAGGAAGGCGTGTACATTCAAGAACATGCAAGCAAGTCTCCACCTGCCGACAAAACTCAACCCAGACTTGCACCAATGTTTCACTATGGTAGGTGGCAAGAAAGGGAAGATAGCCGTTAGCTTCAGCAGAAAACGCTTCAACCGTGATCAGACTGCCAGCGCGAAGGTCCTCAATCAGGGATGACAGGGAGTCGAGGCTTAGCTTTGCCATCTGTTCTGAGGCACGTAGAGCATAGGGGCCGGGTGGCATGGCGATGCGAGACTCCAGCGTAGTGAGAACCGGCAGAGCTGTTCAGATTTATAAACAGTCAGCGAGAATTGTAAGCAAAGGATAAATGGAACGACGTTGAGACTTTACTTACCCACAGTCATGCAAGAGGGATCTGAAGGCTCCCCAGGCCCGTCAAGAATCTCAACCTCGTCGTCGGCTTCCAGAACTGTAAAAGACATCAATGTCATTTTATGAAATAGTGATAACGCTGTGAAAAGAGGGTAAACAACACTAACCTTGCCCGGAAGAGAGGACGATACGCTGAGGAGATATCGCCTGCGGAGCAGCCATCTCCAACAGGCGCTGAAAGGATTGCCTGGGAGACAGATCAACAATAGATGCCACCAATCCGCGCGATTCTGAAAGGACAGAAGGTTTTCAGATAATGGAGAGATTATTAATGTAAAATATAGAAGGCTACCTTCGATGCTCCTCCCATTCTGAGCTGGAGGGATAACAGCTTCAACAGCCTCCTCCGTGACCTCAGGCACATCGTCGGGGTCATGGACCAATGTAGCGACTTCCGAGCGAGGAGCAGCGGTTGCCACTGCAGGCTCCAACGGAAGGATGGTAGCCTCGACTACCTGTACCCCAGTCTCCGGGTCGCCCTCAGGAAGATCCATTGGAGCAGCGACCGACAAAGATGCCTCCCCCGAGGGAGCAAGTTCTTCGAGAGCGGGAACCACCGAGGGAAACTCTATCGCAAGAGCAACAGTTACGTCGACCCCCTCCACACTGATTGGTGTTTCACTGGGGATATCAGCAGAATCTACGGTCAAAGCGCGACTCAGAGCCTCCTCCACCGCCGAAGTCTCTGCAAATTTTGTACGAGGATAAGGATACATATATATGTATGTAAGCAATACAAAATATTACAAAGAGATACATGAACATACCGATGCACAAAGGAACTTCTAGTATGGCTTGTTCAAGCCGACGTTCCTTCCTGAGGAGATGTGCTCGCCGAGGTCCGAGGGTAGACTCGTGGCCACCAGTCCACAATGAAAGCGCGTCCTCGGCGTCGGCCGAAACAACCTGTTTAAGGGCCCTTTTGCTCCATTCTTCCAAAGGGCCTATGAATCGCCGCCGTATCCACAGAGGGTCTTCGTAAAAGATGACGGCAGGGTAAGGCTTCTTCGGAATCCTTACGTTCTCGGATTCATCTTGCGAACGTCTTATAGCTTCAGCCAATTGTGTGGCTTCCTCGGCAGATGAACTCGGGAAAAGTAGGCCACCATCCGATTCTTGCATAGCTAGTGGTTCATCCTGAAGAATAGGCTCAGACTCTATTAAAGAGTCAAGCAGATTGGTGACCGTCTTCCTCCGCCTTTTGGACCCAGAACTAACCATCGAAGACGATCGTTTCCTCCCCTGTGGAGCTTTGGTACGGCGCTGACCCACTTCACCTTCAATGTCCTCGCTTGGCGGTGCTACCGAAAACGACACGGCCATTGTTGATGCCGCGGATGATGATACTGCTACCGGCGCCCTATTAGCCCTTGATTGAGCCTGAGTACGCAGTGGCATACCAGCTGTGGGAGTTAAGTCAACTTCCGCCACCCCCGAAATAAGCACGACACCGGTATCCCTCAAGGGAGGGCGAACCGTTGCACACGGTTGCGGCGGAACTCACGTGGCTTGAATCGGAATGGGAGCGCTGTATCCAAGAAGCACCCTCTTCTCCTCAGCAATAATTGGACTGACCCAGTGGAGGTACCAGCCCGTGAAAGACCCTACACATCAAGGAATATGATCAGCTTCAGGGATCATGAAGCAAGAACCAGTGTTCAACTGCATAAAGTGATGAGCGGCGTCACGAACAGCTTCAGGCGATGGGCTAGGCGCCACCGTAAATGCTTTGAAAGGGATGCCCTGATCATATCCAAGTTGCCGGGCAAGGCGGTGTGGGTTGTACTGCATAAAGAGGGCCGCACCGTTCTGACGAAATACCAGATAACATGGTCTGATCGCGTACATGTGCATGGCTTCCCTGGGCTTCAGAGAAGGTACCCCCTCTTTCGACAAGTCGTGGAGCTGTTGAATCGGTCCTGAGGGAGCAGATAGGGCTCGATCGATGAATACCATTCCGCCCGTATTAGCATAGGGAGCGATCAGCACACGAATAGCCCCAAACTGAGTCGGGTCAGGAGCAGAAGCGTCCACCAGCCGCATGAGTCGCCGAAAAGTGCAGGCGTCATAAAATTTGGGTGTTTGGTGCGCAGCAAAGGCCCCCAATACGTGCATCTCAATCCAGGACGTGAAGTAATGAAGAGAGAAATTTACCACATCTACACCTGGAGTTGAGGTATTAGCCACGGCGCCTAACCCATGATATAGATGCGCTAGCCCTGGAATGCCCACAGCTAGTCGCGTTCCCTCAGTAATGCGATGAGCAGGGTAAATAACCGAGGCTCTCATGAAACGGTGATGCATGGGAATGACGAACCAGCTAAGCCAAACGCTGATGAAGCCCACAAAGAAAGTCTCCTCATCCATACCAGGAGCTGCAATCGACTCGAAAAATACCGCCGACATGATGGGAATGTAATACTGCGGCAAGTCCTTTTCTTTAGTCGGCCGCCTGTTTAAACCAAACCCAAAGGGGTCGTTAATGTTCGTGAACTTCGGAGCCGTCTTTGATAGGACATCCTCACGAAGGAAACAAGCGATAAAATTTTTAAAAGTGACGCCCTGCTCCTCTGACTCCGTGAACAGTTTGTCAAAAATACTCAGGGTCTTGATCAAACTCGGGCGCTTGTGGCGGACGGCGTTCTCGGTAGACAGGCCGTCAAGCATTGCAGACTTGGTTTCAAAGACATACTCATCGGGAGGCAGCAATTCTTCATAAAGTGTCCCCCTGACCGGCGGCCCTGAGATCTCGCAAAATTCTTCCAGAGAAATTGAAACTTCGCGGTCTCCTAGAAGGAAGGTGTTGGTGGGAAGATTCCATTGGTTCAAGAAGGCCTTAACTCACCAGACATGGGGAGATTGGTAGTGAAAAAGGGATACATATATCGCCTGATAAAGTCCATCTCTCTGCAGTCGCGCGCGATGGGCGGATAGGAAGTAACGAGCCCAGAGAAGGTAACCCGTGGGATGTCGAGGGGTAAGCCCTATCTTGCAAATCTGTCCCCATGGCTGGGCTTCGCCCTGGCAAATGCGGCGCCCCAAAATATCTATAGCCGGCACTGGATGGTTCGGAATACCAGTTGTTGAAGGCTCAAACCGTCCCATAGGGGTCCAATTCGGCATCTCCACAGCAAAGGCAGTCCGTGGAGGATCCATTGGCAGAAACAGACGGGTAGGCACCGTCAATATCTCGCAAAGAAAACAGCGGCGACCGCGGATGATGTGACCATACCAGGTCCCCCATAACAGCAAGTTGGTGCGACTCGGGTCATGAGCCCTGATCATCGCCATCACTTCCTCGTCAGACGGTGACTGAGGAAAAGCAGCCTCCGAGCGAGTGAAAGGGAAGTATGGAACAGAAGTCATTGTGCCTGAAATAAAAGAAGGGGAAACTGTTAAGCAAAGCTAACACGTGTTTATAAAGGCATATATGAAAAGACAGTGGAAGAAAGCAACAGGGGACTCATTTTATGGGACCATTGGTTACAAAACACATGGGTCCCACAAAATCAAGATAGCGGCTCGCTAATGATGAGGCAAAGCAATCACTATGAGGCAAAAAGAAGATTCTCAATAAATGAACAAGTGGATTTCAAATGACCCTATACATTCCCCAAAAAGAAATCCATCTTGGACTCTGCAAAAAATCAAGCAGAGCAAGGGAATTAAATTCCCAGAAAACCCGACTGCGAATCTCCTCTTTTTGGGTGCAAAGAAACAACTTAGGGCAAGAAAACCCCAAGAAGTTCTCTGTGAAGAACTGAGTTCTTTAGAGGAATTAAATTCCTTTTGAGCAGAGGAATTAAATTCTCAGAAAATTGGCAGAGCTATGCTCTTGGAGGTGGAATTAAATTCCAGAGGGAGGACAAGTTTCATCATCAATTCCTTAAGATCAGAGAAACCCTAGCAAAAGGGGTTTATTATTTAAAAATTGGACATCTTTGAAGAACTGAGAAAGATGGGTTCTTTGAAGGGGAAAACCCTTGGTGTGGATTTAAAATCCAAAGAGTTTTTTTTATATATATGAAAGTTCTTCGGTAGTTCAAAACCATTACCCGAAGAAAGGATTCATTCTTGAACAGAGTTAAACTCTGAAAATTTTGGAACAGAGAACTAAGCTCTGAGAAAGAGAATTAAATTCTCAAAAGAAAATGAACAAGGAAGAAGATGAAAGCGTGGAGGTGCTTCTGAAGAGACCCCTGCATTTATAGGATGTGATGGGAAACGTTTCATCCCCCCTATTCCCTAGACAGATCCAACGGTCACAAAGGTGACAGCGTTGCACTCACGTGCAGACACGTGAGAACAACACTATGGGGGCATTTTTCCCTGATAGAATATCAGGAAATACCCCAAAGGGGTATCACGTGCTCACACGTGACCAAGGGTCACGTGCTGACACGTGGTGGTTTCATGGGATTCTGTTTTAATAAAATTAAATTCTAATCAAACAATCAATTAATGGAGTCACGTGCCCACACGTGATGGACCTTTAAACCCACTGAAAGGGATTAATAAAGTATAATAAAATAACAAGGAAAAATCTAAATGTGGCATCACATGCTCACACATGACCAAGGGTCACGTGCTGACACGTGATGATTCCTTAGTTCTTTAAAAAACAACAGAATTAAATGCTTAATTGGGGAGTCACGTGTCAACACGTAATGGGTTCATAAGCTCTTTAATTAATAGAATTAAATTCTATTTAAATGATCAAACATTGGGATCACATGTCAATACGTGATGGGCTTTTAATCCTTCTGAACAAATAGAATGAAATTAAGGGAGATCAAAGACCCTAACTGGAAAAATATTTCTTTAGATCTTTCCAAACAAAAGAAGGACTGTGCTCTGTAAAGTGGAGCACCGTTGGATTAAAAATCCAATGGTGATTAAAAATCACCAATTTATGGAAAGATTTTATACAAAGAAAGATTTCCCTAAATTTCACCAAAAATAACAAACAGAATATCTTTTGGATTAAAAATCCAATGGTGAATAAAATTCACTAAGTGATCTAAAAGATCATATTAGTTACGAAAAAACAAACAAAATCTTTCAATGAAAGATTCACTAAACAAATTGATTCTTTCCTTCTCCTATAAATAGGAGCCAAGAAGAGAAGAGAGGGAGAATTTTGGAGATCTTGAAATTTTCTGAAGGAAAATATCAGAGAGAAAAGAAAGGAGAATTCAATTCTCAAGAAAAGAAACCCTAGGTGAGAAAGGGGAAAGGGATCAAAGCTTCATAAAACAGAAAAAGAGAATTTAATTCTCAATCTAAGAGTTTAACTCTTCTGCAAAAGAACTTAGTTCTTCCTCTGGTTGAAGATTTGCAGAAGCAAATCTCCTCACAAGTTAAGAATTTAATTCTCATCGGGGAGATTCTGCCATGCAGATCCAAAACTTAAAGGGAGAATTGAGTTTAGAGAATTTAATTCTCCCAAAAATAAAACTAGGGTTTAACCCTATATGAGAATTTAATCCTCCCAAATTCATAGGAATTTGATTCCTCCAAGATAAAATTAGCGTTCAATCCTGCTTGAGAATTCAATTCTTCTAAACTCACAGGAATTTAATTCCTCCAAGATAAAACTAGGGTTTAACCCTATGTGAGAATTTAATTCTCCTAAAATTACAGGAATTCAATTCCTCCAAGACAGACAAGACTAGGGTTTAACCCTATATGAGAATTCAATTCTCCCAAATTCATAAAGAATTCAATTCCTCTAAATGAAATTAGGGTTCAACCCTACATAAGAATTTAATTCCTCTATATGCATAGGAATTTAATTCCTTTAAAAACAAAATTAGGGTTTAACCCTACAGAGAATTTAATTCTTAAAATAAAGAGACTTGAAAGATCTCCATGCACGTAAAGAACATTGGTCACGTGATGACACGTGACCCCAATCTGCAGTGATCAGAAAGAAAGAATAAAGCTAGGCCACGTGCCCCCACGTGACCCCTGAACAAATCCTCCAAAATGAGAAGAAAACGGCTTGGAGGCAATGCCTCACGTGCTCCCACGTGACTTCCAAAATAAAGAAAATAAAAGCAAAGGCAATGCTGGCTTTGGGCGCTCTGACGTGATCCCGAATAAACATTATAATAAATCAATGCAGTACCCATCACGTGCGCACACGTGATGGCTATGAAAACTAAAAGTGTTTAACACTTATTTGCAGTTCTGAGGACAAAGTAAAGGAGATCTGGCCCCACCTCTGTATGCCCTCACGTTCCCCCACGTGACCCCTTCCTTTTTAGTGTTTAACACTATTTTGAGCATTTTGCCTCCAAGTGTTTAACACTGTTGTCCTCTAGTGTTTAACACTATTTTAAAGTCTATCTTGGCTAAATTGGCTAAGTTTCCAGAGGCAAGCCTCTCCTTCAACTGAATATCAAAATTAAGTAAAACTCAGAGCTATAATGTTTAATGCTCAGTCAAAGACGAAAATGTTATCAGAGCCCTCAAACTCTTGTTTAGCATTGCTAAGTGATGAGGGGCCGAACCCAGACAAATGTCTAATGGTCCAATAAAGGACCAACACTTCAAATCTAATTGGACTTAGCCCAAACTGGCCATAAGTCCTTAATTCAGATTTAACTGAGCCAATGTGCTCATAATCTAATTAATTGATCTTAGTTCCAAATTGGACTATAGATCACCCAATCCACTTTGGTTCGAGGGTACATTTCTTCGCTCCTTTGATATTTGTCATTGTAATCTTTCAACGTCTTCAGAGAGGTGACGGGTCCCGACAACCACACACTTCACAGACTATGACGTCTCTAAACTGGACTGTGGGGTCCTTAAACTCATGGACTATGATGTCCTTAACCTTGACTGTGAGGTCTTTAAACTCACAGACTATGATGTCCTTAACCTCGACCGTGATGTCTTTAAACTAACCGTGGACCGTAATGTCTTTAAACTAATCGACCGCAATGTCCCTAAACTAAATATTAGAGTCCAAATGATATTTTGTTGGATCTAAACGATCCCGTTAAGTTGATCTTAGTCTAAAAATTAGACTAACGTATCCTTAACAAATGTTTAAGTTGATCTTAGTCTCAAATGCGGTTAACGTATCCTTAAACCCAACCCTCAAACCCAAATCTAAGAAGATACGGATTTGGACTAGTCCACGCCCTACGGGCGACGACATAAATTAGTCTCCGTATACAATCCACGGGCAACCAATCACAAAACAAACAGCCACGACACGAAGTGACCATCTGGAGAAGGACAGCTGCTGAGGGGGCTACTCCAGCTTCGCCTTTGTAATCTTTTCAACAGGCGGAGGAGACTTTTTTTGCACAGCAGTTGGCGAATTCCTGCGTACCCTGTTAAGTAGTTCAAAGCTGTTCCCAGTTGGAACAGCAGCATCAACTTCCACCATTGGAGTTGGCGGAGTCAGTCCAGAAGGGGAATTGCCCCCAGCTTTCCTCACTCGGCACCAGTGGAGACGTCGAGCATGTCGTGCAGTCGGGATCACCTCCACTGTTGAATCAGCTTTTCCATTCCCCATGTTCTAATGAGAGTCTGCTGTTGGCGCCAGTCTATCAAAGACAAATGCTCGCTGAGAGGGAATGGCCAATCTTGAAAAGGCCGATTTTCGTGCAGGGGAAATGGACTTGGTTACTTCACGTGGAGTGGGAGCTGAAACGGCCAGTCTTGTGAAGATCGACCCCTTAACTGGAGAAGCCGCCTTGGTGACTTCAGGAGTAGGAATGGCTATTCGCTTTGGGATAGCGCTTTCTGGTATTGCGGGTTTCTTAACAGGCCCGTTGGAGCTTTGGCCCAGTCTGCTGAAAACTGAGGCGTTGGATTTGGGCGACCCGTTGAGAGGGGTCGCGGTAGTGGTATGTCGATCAAAGACCGACTTATTTGGGGCTTCTTGCGACAGCAGCGGGGCATTGAAGCTCATCGGTGGGATCATAGTCCCAAAGAATAGCCCAGTGGTGGCTTGAGTTACTTTCTCCACTGACATTGTGAAAAGAGAGGCTGCTTGAGGCCCGTAGGTCACTCCTCCAGCAAGGACGGAGTGGGAGTTGTTGCAGTTAGTGCAGTTTGAAGCCATTGATCTTCTGTTTTCTGCACGGAGTAAGACACCAAATCTTAGTACCTCGAATCCAGGGCAACCATGTCAAATCGCGACTTGTTCGCGAAACACGACACACGAAGTGTGGAGTGGAAAGAGGAAGAGGTCCCACCGGGCGTGCCGGAATCTGTTCTCCTCTGAAACACAGGGACGCGACCGCGTAGGTTCGTCTTGCCTGAATTTGGGGGTAGATGCTAATAGGTGCTATCCGTCCACCTCTCCGAAGATGCCAAGTTGATTTATGACACCATATATCGAAGGTTTAAACGGATGCAGCCGATGTAGCAGACTTCGTCAGATTCCCCCTCATTAAGGAGTTTTTGATTGTGGGGATGCTCTTCCCTGCAGGCGCAATCCCCTGCAGTTAATTACGCTACCGCATCGCG
The DNA here is from genome assembly GCA_030015575.1 of Agapanthus africanus. NCBI lineage: Eukaryota > Viridiplantae > Streptophyta > Magnoliopsida > Asparagales > Amaryllidaceae > Agapanthus > Agapanthus africanus. Next base: position 936,864,001 of record JASDDO010000019.1, on the reverse strand, counting down.
CTAACCACTTTCTCCTTCTCTAGATGGTCACTTCATGTCGTGGGTGTTTGTTTTGTTTTTTGGTTGCCCGTGGATTGTATATGGAAACTAATTTATGTTGTCGCCCATAGGGCGTGGATTAGTCGAAATCCGTATTTTCTTAGATTTGAGTTTGGGGGTTGGGTTTAAGGATACGTTAGTCTCATTTGGGACTAAGATCAACTTAAACATTAGTTAAAGATACGTTAGTCTAATTTTAGACTAAGATCAACTTAACGGGATCATTTAGATCCGACAAAAGAGCATTTGGGCTCTATTGTTTAGTTTAGGGACATTGCGGTCGATTAGTTTAAGAACATTATGGTCCAAGGTTAAGGACATCATAGTCCATGGGTTTAAAGGACCCCATAGTCCGAAGTTAAGGACATCATAGTCCGTGAGTTTAAAGACCTCACAGTCAAGGTTAAGGACATCATAGTCCGTGAGTTTAAAGACCTCACAGTCAAGGTTAAGGACATCATAGTCCATGGGTTTAAGGACCCCACAGTCCAGTTTAAAGACGTCATAGTCTATGAAATGTATGGTTGTCGGGACGCGTCACCTCTCTGAAGACGTTGAAGGATTACGACATATATCATAGGGGTTCAGAGATGTACCCTTGAACCAATTTTGGTTGAAAGATCTGTAGTCCAATTTGGGGCTAAGATCTGTTAAAAGATTTATGAGCATATGGGCTCAGTCAATCTGCATTTGAGGACTTATGGCCAATCGTGGGCTAAGTCCAATCGAGTTAACATGTTTATTTATTTTTGGGCTGTTGAGCCCTTACTTTGGCTTGGCCCTTTTAACAATACTTGAATTTTGACAATATCTTGTCTTTTATTGAATGCTGGGCATTCATCATATCCTTGGGCTTATTAAAGAACAATTTATGTTCTATCAGCGCGACACGTGGCGCGCTTGGCGCTTTGCGCCAGTCAAAGAGCGCAGTGCGCTTCTGCCAGGTGGCGCACACGTGAAGGACACATGTCACGCTTGGCGCTAAGCGCCAGATGATGGGCGTATTACGCCAGTTTATGAGCGCATTGCGCTAGTAGTTTAGTGGCGCACACGTTATTGACACGTGGTGCGTCTGGCGCTGAGCGCCAGCTCATGAGTGCAGTGCGCTATTTCAAGAGCGCAAAGCGACACGTGTCGTGCTCGGCGCTGAGCGCCAATCTAAGAGCGCAGAAGTGCAGTTCCAGAGCGCAAAGGCGCATATGATCAATTTTATGATCCAAAAAGAGACTTTGTCTCAAGATTCTAAGAGCAAAAGTTCTTCAATCTCTTATGTTGATGAAAGGCTTTGCTTTTATGGATCTATGATCTGTGAGGAAGAAGTAAATTCTTTTTTCATTTTATGATGAGGTCTTTTGATCTCTTTGTAAAAGACTTTTCATCTTTGTAGATCTATGATCTTTTAAAGAAGTGAATCCTTCTTTTCAAATTAATTACGAGATGATTTCATCTCTATGTTCATCACCATTCTTTTTACCTTGAAGAAAAAATCTTCTTTCACTGAGAGCTTGGTTCTTCTTCTTTGAATTTCTCAAAGTTTTTGAGGAGGCTTCTCTCTCTATTTTGTATCCCTGAGACTTGAAGTCTAGGGGCCTTTTTATAGGGTAGGCTGATTTGTTGAATCAGTTAAAGAGATCTTTCTCTAATTGATTTGGGGATGTTTCCCCACCATTTGATCTTTGATCCTAGGGCTTCTGTTTTTCAGAAGACAATCTTTTTGTTTTTAAGAAGATTGATAAATCTTTCCAAACAGAATTTATTCTGTCTTTTGGTAATTTTTATTTACCATTGGATCATTGATCCAACGGTGCTCTGATTTACAGAGCACAATCTTGTTATTTGGAAAGATTTTGAGGAATCTTTCCTTAACAGAATTTAATTCTGATTAATTAATGATTTATCATTATTATTAGATTTTTGATCTAACGGTGGGGAGCTTTTAGTTCCAGCGCTAGCGCATCCGTGCTTTACACGTGGTGCGCTGCTTAAAGGGCAGCGCACATTGCGCTAGCGCACCCGTGCTTGACACGCGGTGCACTGCTTGGAGCGCAGCGCACCTAGCGCTAGCGCACACATGGTGTTCTGCTTAGAGCGCAGCGCACCTAGCGCTAGCGCCCATGTGCTTTGCACGTGATGCGCAGCTTAGGGCGCAGCGCACTCGGCGCTGCATCTGAAGCATTGCTTCATTTCAAAATTTGAATTTTGAACAGAGCTTTGCTCTGATTGGGGGAAACACCCGTAGGGCGTGGATTAGTCCAAATCCGTATTTTCTTAGATTTGGGTTTGGAGTTGGGTTTAAGGATGCGTTAGTCTCATTTGAGACTAAGATCAACTTAAACGTTTGTTAAGGATACGTTAGTCTAATTTTAGACTAAGATCAACTTAACGATTTGTTAAGGATACATTAGTCTAATTTTTAGACTAAGATCAACTTAACAGGATCATTTAGATCCAACAAAAGAGCATTTGGGGCTCTATTGTTTAGTTTAGGGACATTGCGGTCCATAATTAGTTTAAGGACATTACGGTCCAAGGTTAAGGACATCATAGTCCATGGGCTTAAGGACCCCACAGTCCAAGGTTAAGGACATCATAGTCCATGGGTTTAAAGACCCCACAGTCCGAGGTTAAGGACATCATAGTCCATGGGCTTAAGGACCCCACAGCCCAAGGTTAAGGACATCATAGTCCATGGGCTTAAGGACCCCACAGTCCAGTTTAAAGACGTTATAGTCTATGAAATGTATGGTTGTCGGGACCCGTCACCTCTCTGAAGACGTTGAAGGATTACAACGACAAATATCAGAGGAGTAAAGAGATGTAACCTTGAACCAATTTTGGTTGGGAGATCTGTAGTCCAATTGGGACTAAGATCTGAGATTTATGAGCATATGGGCTCAGTTAATCTGTATGAGTGGTTCATGGCCAACTTGGGCTCGGCCCACTCAGTTAAAAAATGTTAAACATTTGACAAAGCTGAGCATTGATTTGAGTTCTGACAATATTTTTGTCTTTTACTGAATGCTAAGCATTCCTCATAGCTCTGGGCTTTATTTATAGAACAATTTATGTTCTTTTAGTGCACACGTGAGGAGCACGTGGCGCGCTTGGCGTTTTGCTCCAGTCAAGGAGCGCAGAGAGCTTCTTCTGGGTAGCGCACACCAGAGAAGCACGTGGCGCGCTTGGCGCTAAGCGCCAGATAATGGGCGCATTGCGCCAGTTTATGAGCGCAAAGCGCTATTTTATGAGCGCAAAGTGCTGTTTGTTCAGTGGCGCACACGTGAGGAACACGTGGTGCGCTTGGCGCTGTGCACCAGTCCAAGAGCGCAAAGCCCTATTTATGAGCGCAAAGCACTATTTGATCAGTTTTATGATCTGAGAAATAAATTCTCGTTTATAAGAGACTTTGTCTCAATATTCTAAGAACAAAAGTTCTTATTTTATACGAGATGTTTCAATCTCTTATTTTGATAAAAGGCTTTGCCTTTATAGATCTGTGATCCTAAGAGAATTGAATTATTCTCCCCCCTTTTTATAATGAGACATTCATGATCTCCTTTTGTAAAAGACCTTAGTCTTATAGATCTACGATCTGTGAGAAGAATGGTGTTCTTCTTCTTATTTTATGATGAGATCCCTTAATCTCTATTGTGAAAGACCTTGGTCTTATAGATATATGATCTTAAAGAAAGAAGTGAATTCTTCTTTTTAATATGAGATGATTTCATCTCTCTGTTTATTTTTGCCTTAAAGAAAATCTTCTTCTTCTACCGAGAGCTTGGCTTTTCTTTCTGAGATTTCTCAAAGTTTTTTGGGGGTTCCTCTGTTTGTTTCTCTATATCTGAGACTTGAAGTCTTGGGGTCTTTATATAGGGTGAGCTGATTTGTTCAATCGGTTAAGGAGATCTTTTCTCCAATTGATTTGGGGATTTTCCCATCGTTGGATCTTTGATCCAAGGGCTTCTGATTTACAGAAGGCAATCTTCTTGTTTTTAAGAAGATTGGGAAATTTTTCCCCATACAGAATTTATTCTGTATTTTAGTGATTTTTAATCACTATTGGATCATTGATCCGACGGTGCTCTGATTTACAGAGCACAATCTTTTTGTTTGGAAAGATTTTAAGGAATCTCTCCTTAACAGAATTTTATTCTGATCAATTAATGATTTTTAATCATGTTCGTTGGATTTTTAATCCAACGGTTGGGAACGTTTAGTTCCAACGCTAGCGCTCCCGTGCTTTGCACGTGGTGCAATGCTTAGAATGCAGCGCACATAGCGCTAGCGCTTACGTGCTTTGCACGTAGTGCGCTGCTTAGAGTGCAGCGCTCTTAGCGCTAGCGCTCACGTGCTTTGCATGTAGTGCGCTGCTTAGAGTGCAGCGCTCTTAGCGCTAGCGCTCACGTACTTTGCACGTAGTGCGCTGCTTAGAGTGCAGCGCTCTTAGCGCTAGCGCTCACGTGCTTTGCACGTAGTGCGCTGCCTCAGAGTCTTTGACTCTCTCAGCGTTGGCGCTGCTATGAAGCGCTGCTTCATTTCAAAATTTGAAATTTTGAACAGAGTTTTGCTCTGATTGGGGGAAACAAATGCCCCCCACCGTTGCGCTTACGTGGCCCACACGTGAGTGCAGCGGTGGCAGCATATCTGCCATTGGATCAACTCAGAAGTTGAAACGGCTCTCAGCGCCTATAAATAAGACTCTTGGCCCTTGAGATGATTTCTGTTCATCTTCTTACTTTCTGAGAATTTTTATTCTCCTTCAGAGCATAGCTCTTCATCTTAAGAATTTTCTTAAGGACAGACTGTAACGTTTTGAAAATCGTTTCGGTGAAATTTCGAAAAAACGGTAAAATAGGGGGGTTTTCTGTAAAAAGTCAAAATACAAATATCTTATTATAAAAATTAAATATTTATATTCTAGCTATGTAATTGCTAGTATTTGGTGTTTATTGAGCCATTGGTGAAATTTCAAATTTTCTGAAAAAAATTATTTTATTATTATTTTAAGCCGTCACTAATACATTTAATTAGGGAAAATTACAAATTGGAATGAGTTGAAACAAATTTTATGCATCATAAAACATTAAATAAAATTTTATCATGTGGTTTTTGAAACGAAATCGTTTGCCAAAACGGTTTAGAAAATATCGAAGAAAAAGGCTTATTTTGCGAAAATAAAAATAGAAATAGAAGTGAGGTGTTTTAATGAGGCTTAAGGGGTTAATTTGGCTTTGAAAATTTCTTCACAAACACACACACACACACACACCATAATCTTGCTGGCCGAATCCATGCTGCCCCCACCATTTCCCCCTTAAGAAAAAGTCAATGAAAGTGTAAAGGAAAAGAGAGTAATGGAAAAAGAAAAAACATTAAGAATTAAGGTGTGGTTGTGTTGACTTTGGGGGGGGGATTCAACATAACACATTATCACTCACTATCCTCACCTCATAGTGGCCGAGCCCCCCCTTCCCCAATCCAGCAACAGCCCTTCCCCATTTCACCCCCATTCCACTTGAAAAAAATTCATCAAAATTGCATCAAAATCCATCAAAAAAATCCCAAAATCCAAATCCAACTCTTACCCATTATTTCTTGCCCAAGCTAGCATGGATCTAGGGAACAAGATTGCAATTTGGGAGGCTATGTGTGCTTGTGGGATCTTCAAATTGATTGGGTATAAATTCTAACCCTTTGTTTAATTGTTGTTAAATACTTTAAATCAAACATAATTAGTTAATATTATGGGTTTAATTGAATAATTGGAAAATCTAGTAAGGGTTTGTGATTTGCAATTAGGGTTCTTATCATGTAATCATGGTTGCAAAGTGTAGATTATCATCTTAAGGAAATGAAAACTTAATCTTTTTGATAATATGTAAATTGTTAGATGTAAAATGTCCAAATTAAGCTCTTTTTTTTTTATCTAAACTAGATTTTTAGAAATTATTGAAAATGTGAAATTTAAAATCTAGTTAGGATTTTTATAAATTGATTATGATTTTAATATGGAGATTAACATGTTAATGGAATGCTAAAACTAATCTAGTTGCTAGTTTACAAATTGTTGCTTTTAAAGAGTTAAAATCGGTATTTTGGCAAATTAGGAATTTGAAATTTATACAAATTGATGAGATTAATTTGTGAAAGTGATTTTTATGACCTAATTATGTTATTTAATGAGCATTTTGGCCATTTAAATCACTAAAATTTGTAGATTAGTTAAAACATCAAGATTTGAACCGAAATGAGAATTTGTGCTAACTAGGTTTTGGAAAATAAAACGATTTGTTTGATTTTAATGTTTTGATGAGTTAAACATTTTTCCATATATAATTAATGATTTGTGAAGCCATGATTGGTACGTTTGGTGTTTTTCTTGATCAATCGGCGTTTGTACGCCGATGTCAAGGGTTTTTGGATTGATTCGTGAAAGCAACCATAGGTTTTGACCTATGTGGGATTCGTGTGTCGTTTTGGTCATGAGTCGGATTTTAATGCGATACGGTGCGTTATGATATGTAGGTACCCCATATGGACTTCGAGACGACAAGTAAGCGCGTGGTGACGTCGGCACCGGCGAGCGAGGACCAGGTGAGTAGATTTATATCTACGGGGAGAAGTCGGGTGGATGGCGTATAGCACCCCCGCAGTCCGTAGTGTAGCTCATATATATATGTTTATATAGGAATTTTATGATACGAGAATGTTTATTCATGATATGATTATGTGTTCATGGATTAGCTTTGGGTTAGTTGCGAAACCCTAGAGTAGTTATACCCTCATACGCACACACAGACTTGCATACATTACTTTCATGTGCGCCGATTGGGATGTGTATATATGTATATATGCGTAGGTATGGGACTATGCATATGTACATTCATATACACATGCATGGATAATGAGGATAGTACTTGGGATTTAAGATGAGTCGATGAGATTTGATTTGAGGCCGTGAGATCGGTGATATAGCAGGGTTCGTATTTGAGATACGACATGACGTTGTAACGGGTCTTGACGTAGTGTTTCACACACGTGCATGCATACTTAGGCGGTATTAGTATTGTACTAGACATAGGTCAGTACCCTAGACTATGATCTTGGATAAAGAGGATACCAGAGGAATAGTGTGAGGAATATGATATTGACCCGTACCCAGATTTGGGGATGCCGTACGACGGATTTACGTACAAGCTATATCTTGATGATTGATCCGCACTCTTGACTTGGGATGTCTAATTATAGATATGGTATCGGATATGATATTATTGAGGCGGGATCACCGACTAATATATATACAGGTATGTATATGTATCGACTCAGATGTTAGGCGGTTTCCTTACCTGTAGTCTAGCTTGTAGCTTAGCCCTTTAGTTTAGTTAGTTGTTAGATTAGATTCGGTTCCTACCTATTTCAAAGCTTACGAATCATGCGTATTTTAAAAGACAGGTCAAGGGATTCTCGGATATTTCAAAAACGTATCTTTTCTTAAAAACACCGCAGTCCTATTTTCAAAACCCCACGATTCGTGTTATTTCAAAAGGCACCATTGTAGGACTTATATTAGGTTAATGCAGATTAGTTATCGTTGCGTCTAGTATTCAGCTTCCGCTCATTATTGTTGTTCGCTCCGCATCACACGCTTATATTATGCTTCATATTCTACTGTTGATATCTTGTGGTTAGGACACCAGCACCATTACCGATGATGCGTATGTACCACGTACACTTATTTGCCGGCTCACACACATCTTCATCGGTAATTGCCATGTCACGTACACCTTAGAAAATATTATTGCTTGACATAGCCTGTTAGCTAATAGTTTAGACATGATATTAGTGTACTTGCCTTATATGTTAGTTTAGACATTGTAGTTATTACCTGCTACTTCATGCATACTGTTATTCATTGTTATGCTGCATTCATGGATTCTCATGCATATATTCACTTTTTACGTGCTATTGAGGTTTTGGATTCGGATTTCCATGAGATTTTCTGGATTTGGGGAAAACCGCAAAACATATACAAACTTCTTCTTTCTTTTTTTAAATGAAAAGCGCGGTTTTTTTCCCATGATGTATGAGTCGTCCACCATGAGTTTGCTGATGGATTTCGAGACCTGATTCGAGGAGTTGGATGAACCGTTTCGGGTACATGGTGGACCCGGTAAGGTACCCCGGGGCAAGAAGCTCGTGGTGATGACGATGAGCCTGGCAGGGGGAGACTACCTACCGGTGATTTTACCCGACGCGTCGGATATCCGGAGGATACCGTCGTGGTCTTGAGATGGATGGTAGGGGCCGGTCTGGACTGACGGCGCCCTAGAGATTGAGATTGAGATATTGAGATTTCGAGATATTAAGGTACCGAGATTTGATGATACAGGCCAGTCCGGATAGCCGGAGCCTGAGGCTTTGAGACATTGAGATTTATGTTTTGTGTCGATGCTAGACACTGTTGATGCTGATTTCATTTATGATACCTCATTTTAAAAATACAAAGGAAATCTCACTAATTTATGAAAACAGTTCTTCATTTACATGTATTCTGTTTTCATGCATTCATACCTCATTCATATGATATATTGCTACCTGAGGCACTGACACGGGCACATGAGATCACACTCGGGTTAGATATTACCCTAGCCATTGTTATAGACTGCTGGTTTTATTTGAGGATTTTATATATTGATCGTATGACCTAGGATTGCGTCATACATACGATTTCTTTTCGTAGATGTTTTTCTATTCACGAGTTGGCAACTCACCCCCGTTGTGCCCCAGTTTCTTGCAGGTTTCGCCGTACGGGTTTCTTTACGGTTTTGCGGGTACTGTTTCGTTCGGGTGACTTGCTAGTAGGTGGGTTTATTTGTATCGCACCCATCATTATACATTGTATACTATTATTCAGTTGTATCTAGAAGTTCCATCAACCAAACATGTATTTATTTTTGAGATAGAGACCAATGATGTTATTCTTTCGACCTTAGAGTCGCGCGTATATTTCTGCGGATTTCTTGTGGTTTTGAGTTTCCTTTTGAGTTTTTGATCCTCGCCGTTGGCGTTGTATATTATATTGCTTGTGTGGTTGTGACCGTCGATTGACGAAGAGCTAGCTCCCGCTTGGGGATGCCTTTTATTGATTTCGTATACTATTCATGTTGTATCCCGTTTGGAAGCCAGTATTTACAAGGGAGACTCTGCCGAAATTTTCAGGAAATTTTTGATGTTTTTAAAAACCGCATAATTCGGCTTATGCTATTGAAACTACTTGCTTTAAGTTGGTTTTTCCTGCACTCTACATCTTTTCTTGGTTTGGATTTCTGGGTTTTCGGTTTACTTAGATTACATACGCCTCGAGACGTTCATAGTTTAAGTGCCGGTCATGTTCCGTACTTCGGGTCGTGACAAGAACTCTGTCAAAATTTAGGTAAAGATTAAATCTTTTAAAGGACTGTTTAATAATCTAGGGTTTCACCCATTAACAGAGCTTTGCTCTTCATAGATCTTTGATCTAAAGAAAACTCTTTTAGGGTTTCATTAACAGAGCTTTGCTCTCTTGGAATCATAGATCTAAAGAGATCTTTCTTGGGGTTTCTTAACCCATTAATGGAGCCTTGCTCTTTTTAGATCATAGATCTTCAAGAAAACCTTTGTAGGGTTTCTCAATCAGAGCTTTGCTCTTGTTAGATCTTTGATCTAAAGAGATCCTTTTCAGTGTTTCTTAACCCATTAACATAGCTTTGCTCTTTTCAATTCATATAGATTAATTAATCTTTCATAAAGAACTCTTAAGAGTTTGTTCGTGGATCTTGAAGATCATGGAATTTTATTCCATTAAAACTTTACTTTAAGTTCTCTGATGGGTTATTCCATCATTTTTACAGAGCAAGGCTCTCAGAATTTTCTTGAGGAATTTTATTCCTTCCTTATTAGAATCTGACAGGTGTCACTCTGTTGAAGAGCACTGCTCTCAATGGGAGATTTACTCCTCGGCCCGGGGGTTTTCATTGAATGAGAATCTTTCTTTGAGGATTTCTCTTTTCTTTACACAAATTTAAATTTGTTAGGTGTCATAACAAGAACTTATTTTCTCGATGGGGATATCAAGAGTCGTTTAAATCCTTGTGTTTGTTTTTAGTAAGGATTCTCTTAATTAGTCTGTCCACTAACTCCTGCTGATTTTCTTTTTCATACGTTATGGACGCTCACATGTATGATCTCGACGAAATTATTTCTTACGAAGACATTCGCGCAATCGGCCGTTCTCAAAACCAGGAATTCACAAACGCCCAGTGTGCTGAAATTATGGGTCGCTTTGATGCATACAATGGCCGACTGCTTCCTCGTCGTTCCTCTCTCTTGAAGATTATTGTGGGAGCGATCTGGGGAGCACTTCCTCTATTCTATGCCGGCATGCCGCTTAAAGTATTGGACGACGCTGAAGATAAGGTGCACTCGGTGTATCTGATGGGCTTAATCTCAAAGAAAAGGTGAGACAACCTTGTTGATATCCTGCATCAAACTTTTCAGCAAGCAGCGATACTCGCTGTCTATCGAAGGGTGGTGGACATCAGTGGGGATCCTGACGCTTGTGATCATGAGAGGATGCACACGAAGATGGTCCTAGAGGCCCGAAAATTTTTGGATGGCCTCACTTTTGAATTTCTCAATCCATGTCCTGGATTTGATGTCTTGCCTTTGTAAACATTTTAATGGCGTTTTTGTTTACCGCTTTCATCAGTGTAAGAATTTTCTGAAGTATGAATGGCAAGCTTTTCCATTTCCATGTGTTTATCTTATGCATTAATCCTTTTCGCTCATGCATGAATGGGTGCGCTTTGAATGCTTAACTGAATGCGAATCAAATGTTCTCCTAACTGTCGCTTTCTTCTCTTCGTTGTGTCGTTGTCGTGTGATTTTAGTGAGTGTGGCCTATAGATAGTAAATGACGGTCCATCTTGGACTCTTTGCAGAGTAACGATGGCTTAAGAAACAGGTTCAGGTCTGCTGCCTAAGATTTTTCAATTTTATGAGCCATGAGGGTCTCATAAAGAATTTTCTCCCTACAGGTCGAGAGGATCCCGTAGGTGTATTTTCTCCTTAGGAATCGTGAGGATTCCTAAGTGCGTTTTCTCTTGAGAGTCGTAAGGATCTCACAAGAGAATTTTCTCCTTACAAGTCGAGAGAACTCGAAAGTGATTGTTTCCTTTCTTGTCGGAGAGTGTGGCCTGTAGAAAATCTACCTTGACCTTTCTGCGAGGCAATGAATGCTTGGGAGACAGGGTTAGGATCTGTCACCTAAGACTTTTCAACTTTATGAGCCGTGAGGGTCTCATAAAGAATTTTCTCTCTACAGGTCGAGAGGATCCCGTAGGTGTATTTTCTCCTTAGGAATCGCGAGGATTCCTAAGTGAGTTTTCTCTTGAGAGTCGTAAGGATCTCACAAGAGAGTTTTTCTCCTTACAAGTCGAGAGGACTCATAAGTGTCCGATGAGTTGTCCTGCTTCCGGGTCAAAGTATTGCTTTGACTGGGAAGTTGAGGGTTGACTTTATCCTTATTTCATGGAGTCAGGGGTTGACCTTATCCGTATTTCACTGGGTCAGGGGTTGACTTTATCTGCATTTCACAGAGTCAAGGGGTTGACCTTATCCGCATTTCATGGGGTCAGGGGGTTGACCTTATCCGCATTTCACGGGGTCAGGGGGTTGGCGTTATCAGCATTTCACGGGGTCAGGGGGTTGGCGTTATCAGCATTTCATAGGGTCAGGGGGTTGAACTTATCCGCATTTCACGGGGTCAGGGGGTTGACGTTATCCGCATTTCACGGGGTTAGGGGGTTGACCTTATCCGCATTTCACGGGGTCAGGGGGTTGACGTTATCCGCATTTCACAGGATCAGGGGGTTGACCTTATCCGCATTTCACGGGGTCAGGGGGTTGACCTTATCCTCATTTCATGAGGTCAGGGTTTGACTTTATCCGCATTTCATGGAGTCAGGAGGTTGACCTTATCCGCATTTCACGGGGTCTGGAGGTTGACTTTATCCGCATTTCACGGAGTCAGGATTAGCTCTGGACGTTTCCCACAGGGTCAGGATTGATAATAGCCATGTTTTACGGGACCAGGAGGTGCTTTGGGCGTTTCCCATGGGGTCATGATTGACATTAGCCGTGTTCTACGGGATCAAGAGGTGCTCTGGGCGCTTCCCACGGGGTCAGGATTGACATTAGCCGTGTTCTTCGGTACCAGGATTTGCTCTGGGCGCTTCCTACGGGGTCAGGATTGACATTAGCCGTGTTCTTCGGGACCAGGATTTGCTCTGGGCTCTTCCCATGGGGTCAGGATTGACATTAGCCGTGTTCCACGAGACCATGATTTGCTCTGGACGTTTCCTACGGGGTCAGGATTGACATTAGCCGTGTTCTTCGGGACCAGGATTTGCTCTGGCCGGTTCCCACGGGGTCAGGATTGACATTAGCCGTGTTCTTCGGGACCAGGATATGCTCCGGGCGCTTCCCACGGGGTCAGGATTGACATTAGCCGTGTTCTACGAGACCAGGATTTGCTCTGGACGTTTCCTACGGGGTCAGGATTGACATTAGCTGTGTTCTTCGGGACTAGGATTTGCTCTGGGCGCTTCCCACGGGGTCAGGATTGATATTAGCTGTGTTCCACGAGACCAGGATTTGCTCTGGACGTTTCCCACGGGGTCAGGATTGACATTAGCCGTGTTCTACGGGACCAGGATTTGCTCTGGGCACTTCCTACGGGGTCAGGATTGACATTAGCCGTGTTCTTCGGGACCAGGATTTGCTCTGTCGGTTGTCTGTGAACCGTCGTGATTTAGAACAGGGACTTTGCCATGGCTCCAAGGTTGATTGTCGCGTCTGAATCCTGCTGGACCGAGGAGGAACGCTGTTGTGGGTCTCTAGGCTGTAGATGTGGCCGTTGAGACTTGCCTCTCTTTCTGATAGAGTCCGGTGGGAAGGTATGGTTCCCTTTTTGTTTGTGCCCCTGAATTGTATACAGGGATCAATGTGATCTCACCTGTAGGGCCAAAAGTTTTATTTTATATATTTTTTCTTTCCGCGATGCTCTATCATTTCAGCTTTTATATCGCGAAAGTCGCGATTGCCCAATCATTTCGGCTATTTTTCTCGGTGCCCATTCATTTCGGCTATTTGTTTTATTTACTCGCTTTTTATTGCGAGTTGCCCAACCATTTCGGCTATTTTGTATGCATACATTTTTACTTGCTAATTTTGTCGCAAGTTGCCCCATCATTTCGGCTATTTCATATGTATTTGTGGCTCGCTGACTTTTCACTGCGAGTTTGGGATTTGATATCGATTTAGGCATCAGCATCACTACAACTGGGATATTTCCAGGAGCGAATCATCATTTGTCTCTGTCAATGTCGAACAAAGGTGGCTTGGTGAACAGGGTTAGGATCCTGTCGACAAAGGCTTTTTGACTTTATGAGCCATAAGGGTTTCGTAAAGGTATTTCTCCCTACAAGTCGTGAGGATCTCGTAGGTGCGTTTTCTCCTTAAGAATCGTGAGGATTCCTAAGCGTGTGTTCTCTTATAAGTCGTAAGGATCTTACAAGAGTGTTTTCTTTTTATAAGTCGAGAGGACTTACAAGGGTTATCCACTGTGTGAACATATCCCTAGTCATGGGTGGTACTTTATTAGGGAGATGTTTATTCGCGCCCGTGGATTGTATACAAGGGTTAACACTGAACAGCTTGTAGGGCAGTATTGGAGATTGTGATGACTTAAGAACAGGTTCAGATCCCTGTAGCTTAAGGCTCTTGAATCTTATGAGCCGTGAGGATCTCATAAGAGGGTTCTCCTTACGAGTCGTGAAGATCTCGCAAGTGTAATTTCTTCTAAGGAATCGTGAGGATTCCTAAGTGTGTTTCTCCTTTGTGAGTCGTAAGGATCTCACGCAGGTGGTTTCTCTTTACAGGGTTGAGAAGACCTTGCAAGTGTCTTTTAACGAGATTGCGCTCTTTCGGTTTTTCACAAAACTCGCCGGTTGTCCTGCTGTTTTTACTCACGGAGCCCTTTCGGGTTTTCATCCGCGCCCATTTCGCTTGTGGACGTACCTTTTTTTGGTCAGCCTTGGATGCTGCGGCCCGTAGTAGTTTATAGACGCCCCGGTCAATAGCCAGTTTTTAGGACATAGTGGTCCATCGTTAGTTTAAGGACGTTTCGGTCCGTTGTTAGTTTTAGGACATTTCGGTCCGTTAGTTTTAGGACATTTCGGTCCGTCGTTAGTTTTAGGAAATTTCGATCCGTTGTTAGTTTTAGGACATTTTGGTCCGTCAGTTTTGAGACATTTCGGTCCGTTGTTAGTTTAAGGACGTTTCGGTCCATCGTTAGTTTAGGGACGATTCGGTCCGCAGCCAGTTTTAGGACCTAGTGGTCCATTGTTAGTTTAAGGACGTTTCGGTCCGTTTGCCGGCTACTACTTATAGAGTTTGGGCTTAGGAAGATAGCGAGCGGACATAGGCGTCGTCATCTATCGTTGACCTAGGCCGTGACTCGTCAGGCGTAGTATTTTTTTAGGAAGCGATCGTTTATTGGCCTGAAAGGTCTTTCACCATGCATGTCCATGAGTAGATAGGCTCCACCCTGGTAAACTTTGTCTATGACGTACGGGCCTTCATAGTTCGGCTCGAATTTCCCCCGATTGGCACGATTGGGAATCATAGGTCTTTTGACCACTAGCACGAGTTCGCCTTAGCGAAATGTTCTCGGCCTAGTCAATCTTTCGTATGAGCGCGTCATCTTTGCTTTATACGCCTCCAGGTTTTATTGCGCCATGAGCCGGGTTTCATCAAGGGCGTCGAGCTTCTCAAGCCGAAGGTGGGCATTTTCTTCGTCTGTTAGTTCGTAGTGAACCGCCACTCATAGAGAGGGTAACTCTATCTTGAGGGGGAGTATCGCTTCTGTGCCGAATACCAATGCATACGGCGTTGTGTTTGTGGCCGTTTTGAACGTAGTTCGATATGCCCAGAGAGCTTCATGCAGTCTCTCGTACCGGTCTTTCTTATTTTTGGACACCGTATTTTTCACGATCTTCGTTAAGGTCTTATTGAAAGCCTCAGCTAGACCGTTAGCTCAGGGATTATAGACCGAAGAGTATCTCCAATCTATATTATGCTGTTGTACGAAGCGGCTGATCTTGTGGCTTCTATAGGCTGGCCCGTTATCGGAGATAATCCGTCGCGGAGTGCCGAACCGGTAAATGACGTGTGTCTTAAAGAAATGGAGGATATTCTCCGTCTTCACTTCTCTTAGCGGTATTGCTTCCGCCCACTTAGAGAAATAATCAGTTGTCGCCAATATGAACCAATGTCCTCTGGATGATGCCGTTCGATGGGCCCGATTATGTCAGTTCCCCACATTTCGAATGGTTAGCTAGCCACCATTGGATGTAGCGGATTTGGATGCTGGTGGATAAAGTCCCCTTGAATCTGGCATGAGTGGCATTGCTTCGCGTATTCGAGGCAGTCTTGGATCATTGTGGGCCAATAATAGCCCATCCTTTTAATCTTCAGCTTCATCTTTAGCCTAGCTTGGTGAGAACCGCAGAGTCCGTCATGAGTTTCTTGGACGACTCTCCTTGCCTCTTCCGATCCCAGGAATCTTAGCCATAGAGAGTCGAACGATCTCTTATACATAGTATCATAGACGAAGGCAAAAGATAGAGCTCGTTTCATTAGCTGATACCTTGAGGACGCATCTTTAGGCGTTCGACGGGATTTGAAGTAGTCTATAAAGGCTTCTCTCCAATCCTTAGCCTCTTCCTGGTCTTTTATTTGTAGGGCCGTTTGCTCGGTCGTTCCTTTTTCCTCAGACGACTCTGGAGATATTTCTGCCGGTGCAAGAACCCGACGGCTTTGCACAACGATCCTCACGTCATCGAGGTTCTCGTCGGCCAGTTCTTTAGCGAGCTTGGCTAATGCATCCGCCTTGCTATTTTCTGCGCGCGGTATGCTTTCCAGGGCATAGGCAGGGATTTGAGTCAGCATTGTTGTACCCTTTCGCCGTACTTTACCAACTCCGGTTTGCACGTCTGATAGTCGCCGTTTACTTGGCTAACGACCAGTTAGGAGTCTCCGTATATTAGGAGGTTTTCAATTCCCATGTCGACAGCGATCTCAAGATCCGCTATCAAAGCTTCATATTCAGCTTCATTGTTTGTCCTTGGTTCCGTTAAGGAGAAGGCAAAGCGCATTATCCCTCCTTGTGGAGTCACGAAGATTGGGCCTACCCCAGACTTGATTATGGGGGGTTGTGCTTTCGCTTCTTCATAGAAGATGCTCCATCGAAGTAGAGTTCCCATCGGGTATCATTCTCTCTTCTCTCCCCGTCGATCGTGTCAAATGCGTGCTCGTCAGGCAATTCGCAGTTCAAAGGAGAGTCGGCAGGTATAGGATGTTCGGCAAGGAAGTCGGCGATTGATTGGCCTTTCACTGCCTTGAGAGGACGATATGTTATCGAGAATTCCATCAAGAGCAGGGCCCATTTAGTGAGTCGTCCCGTTAATATGGCTCTTGACATCAAATACTTGAGAGGATCCACTTTCGATACGAGATGGACCTCATGTGCCAACGCATAGTGTCTGAGCTTCGTTATCGCAAAGATCAATGCCAGGCAGTGTTTTTCGATGGGGGAGTAATTGTTTTCTGCCCCCAGGAGAAGTCGACTTAGATAGTAGAGAGCTCTTTCTTTCCCTTGGTCATTTTCTTGTGCCCATAATGCATCTAGAGAACCCTCAAGGGCGGTTTTATACAGAATGAGAGGCTTTCCTTTGACCAGAGCGGTCAGCACCGGCGGATTCTGCAAGTATTGCTTGATTTCGTCCAGTGCGCTTTGGCATTTGCAATCCGAAACGAAAGGGGTTCCTTTCTTCATCAAGTGACTGTAAGGACGGCACTTGCCAAAAAGATTGGCTATGAATCGCCGGATATATGCGAGCTTTCCTTGGAGAGACCGCAGTTGCTTGAGTGTTCTTGGCGGGGGCATTTCCATGATCGCCTTGATCTTTGATGGGTCTGTTTCGATGCCCCGGTGTCGTACAATGAATCCCAGGAACTTGCCCGAGGAAACTCTGAACGCACATTTCAGAGGGTTCATCTTCAAATTGTATTTTCGAAGATGTTGGAACATTATTTTTAGATGTTCCCAATGCTCTTCGTGCGATTTTATTTTCACCACAAGGTCGTCAATATAGCATTCGACGATTTCATGTATGAGATCATCGAAAATCTTCGTCGTGGCCCTTTGATAGGTGGCACCGGCGTTCTTTTGCCTAAAGGCATCACCTTGTAGCAGAATATGCCCAAAGGGGTCCATAAAGCGGTTTGCTTCTGATCCTCGGGATGCATCTTTATCTGATTGTATCCTGATAAGCCGTCCATGAAGGAGAAAACTTCATGAGTGGACGTATTGTCTATCATCAGCTCGGTGATCGGTACTGGAAAGTCGTCTTTCGGGCAAGCTTTGTTGAGATCCCGGAAGTCTACGCATATGCGCACCGTCCCATTTTTCTTCATCACTGGGACAATGTTGGCGACCCAGTCAAGATACTGAACCTCTTGGATGAAGTCGGAGTCGATTAGCTTCTTGACTTCGGCATTGATGCTCATCTCAAGCTCGAGCTGCATTCTCAATCGGCTTGACGTCCGGAGATATCGCCAATTTGTGGACGGATATTTCTGGATCCAATCCGGGCATCTCGGAATAGTTCTATGCAAAGCAGTCTTTATACTGCATGAGCACGTCTTTTAGCGTGGCCACCCTTTCTTCAGACAACAGCTCACTGACGAACGTCGGCCGCGGGTCACTTGCCGTCCCCAAGTCAATTTTCTTGAGGTTATCTGCAGTAGTATGTATCCCATCTTCCAGCTCTTTTGGCACCGGTAGAAACTCTGAGATTACCTCGTCGTCATCATTTTTGAAGCACCAGGGGAGGTCATCCATGTTCTCGGGTTCTTCTTCTGACAGCGTTATCACATGACAGGTACAAGATTGCTTCCAAGACCGATGTTGGTCTGGTTCTACTTTCGCTGCATACGTGGCTTTCGGTTCATGCTTCTGTGGTGGGGTTACCCTCCAACTGCTGGATAAAGCAAACCTGCCTTGCTGATACTAGTCTTCTACCCAGTCTTTGAATGTGAAGCAGTCTTCGAGAGGATGTCCTATCGCTCGGTGATAGGAGCAATAGTCTGGATGATGAACCTCACCTACTTGCTCGGGGTGCTTGGACTCCGCGAGCGTCATCATCTGATGTTTTATGATAAGATCGAATATTTTCCTTGTCTTGTCTTGGGGAAAAGAGTATACTCGGCCCATCTTCTTTACAAAAGACGAATCCAGGCTGCCCAATTCTTGATTGCGAGGCTTCTTGGACCCGCTTTGCCGCTGTCGAGCGTCTTTTCCGTTCTTTAGCTTGTTTTTGCCTCCACGTCGAGTCTTCTTTGTGACGGGCTGGCGACAAAGGGCATCGTCGTTCTTTGTAGATTGCTGAAGGAGGCGTTGCGTCCTTGCTTTCTCGTAAATAGGCATTTCGCGATTATGGCCATCTCGAACTTTTTGACCCGCTTCCCTTATAAGGTTGTCCATCTATTCTTCGAACAACGTACTTGGCATTTTCACGGCGGGACCACGTTTTGGTTCAGGGTTAGCATCTTCCCACAGAGCATCTCCTTCTTCATCGAAGTCATGTATGACATGTAGGGTTCCTAGGCACGATAATGAGGTCTCACAAGGCATCAACCATGCCATTTTCAAATTTTTCCGGTGTCGAGAAACCCTAATACGGATCGTTCACTAGAATTTTAGGCGAAACAATAAGCTAGTTAACATCTTAACTAAAAGTGAGAAGCTACAACCTTTGTAGATCCGGTTCTCCACTTTCTTAGCTCCACGTAGACGTCCTCTCGCTGTCCTAGTCGGATCTCGGACTTTGGCATCGGCTTCATCGGAGAAATGAGCGGACGAGTCGTCGGCTACGATGCCGAAGATGATCTACGTCGAGGTTACACAAGATCAAGCTCCAACTTCACCAAGTTGTGAAACTTGTGAAGAAAACACCCTATACTACTTGGCAAGAGGTAGAGGGTGAAGAAATAGGAGGTGGGTTCACTTTAGAATTGGATTTCTCACACTTTTGCTCAAGATGCCATTAATGGTGGCAAGCTTTTTCTTGTAGAAGAAGATGAAGAAGAAGATAGAATATCATGAGTTATCCTAAAAAGGAATAATAAAATGAATACTTATCATCTTCTAAGCTTAGTTAGGTGTAGAGAATAGACCATGGTTAGTGGGAATGGTTAGGGTTAAGCAAGAAGACAAAATGGTCACATTGGTCAAAGCTTCATGAAGCTTCAACAAGCTTCATGATAAAAAGAAACCATTTTGTTTTCCTTTTATCTATTTTTCAAAAAGAATGGATAAATAAATAAGTGAATAAATCAAAACCCTAACCATTATCATAACCATGGTATAAGTCTTTACACAAAGCCAATTTTCATGCATCATCAAACATGATACAATCAAGTGCACAAAAGTATATCACATATACAACTTGTGAACATCAAGTGAGAAAATCCATTTAAAGTGAACCAATACTAGTTAATGCAAAGTAATATATCAAATATATAATTATACATTAAATCATTAAATCAACACTTGATTCAATGATCCGGTCATGTCGCACATAACCGACTAGTATACAATGTATCGATTTATCGAATCAAGGATTCGATAACTAGGTTATATCGCATACAACCAATCGAAACATTCATCGCGAGAATGAAATACGGTATCACATACTCGCATTATTCTCGGTCCCGCACATATCTCATATGCGCTCCTATTTCGTTTCGTTTGAGCCAGGAAACCTCTGTGTAGGACTCTAAAAACTCGTCAATACGCCGGTAGCAGATGATGATCATATCAAGCACCCACAAGCCGCAAGCGGTCTGCTAAACGTAACGGCCACCCGGGTATTGAGCGATCAGAAGATCGACGAGCTAGCTCGCTCACACTCCTGTGAATCCAACCAGTAACACTTACCGTACAGTCCGGTCTGTTCGTCTGATATGTCGCATATCAAGTCTAGGGGTGGTAAACGTCAGACCCCAATAACCGATAAGTCGTGCCGATGTGAGGCTCATAACGGGTCGAGAAACTACTGGTAACACTTACCAGCAAATCTCTGATCAGCCCTGGCCAGGGACTTCCCTGTTACGGCCAATCGAGCACAGCGCAACATCAACCCCCAATACCGGGAGAGACGAAACCCCTCCTATCGCTCATTGCCTCCATGTGACTCGGGATTGTACCCAAAGACCACCGTTTTGCATGCCCTCATGGACGTGGTAAGGTGGAGATCAAAGTACAGTGGGAATCACACAAGACTCTATGACGATCTCGGGTCTACAGACTAACCTGTACAAGTGTCACCTGAGAACTGCCATCTGACGTGAGGTATAATACCATCTGGGAGTTCTCGGCGAGTCCGTCCAGTGTACCCAGTCTCCACTGAGCACCCGTACACCATCTCTGATGTCAAACACCAATGGATATGGGATCATCCATCGCCCATCTCATGGGTCGAGAAGCGTATACGCTAGTCTACACTGGTATATCGATGCCCCGTCTCGATACACCCACGACTAGGGACCTTGAAGGATGTACTTATGGACTACCATGTCCCCACTAGTATGATCTGCATCATAGTCCGGGCAGTCAAGTACACATCCTAAGGGCTTTACCAACATGTAACTAAAAGACAGTTTAAAGAGACTAGTGTACATGTTAAGATAAAGAGCAACCAGATAGCATACTATCATATCGAGCAAGAAAGTCATCTCTATATATATCCAAGCATCCAATATGATATACATCATCTGTACAATACTGGCCTCTAGGGCATACATACAACTAACAATCTCCCACTTGCACTAGGGCCAGCTGCTGTAGTATCGCATACCGAGCATCCCGAAGAGTCTCTCAAACTGTATCTGGGGAATGGCCTTCGTGAGTGGATCCGCCGTGTTGTTCTTCGTGTCAACCCTCCTGACCTCGATCTCCCGGCGATCAACTATCTCCCGGATCAGGTGATACCGCCTCAGAATATGCCTGGATCGCTGATGGGACCTAGGTTCCTTGGCCAAAGCCACCGCTCCATTGTTATCGCAATACAAAGGTATTGGATGCTCAATGGATGGAACCACTCCAAGTTCAGTAATGAACTTCTTGATCCAGACAGCCTCTTTAGCAGCATCGTTGGCAGCGATGTATTCAGCCTCCATCGTCGAGTCTGCCACGGTTTCCTGCTTGGAACTCTTCCAGCTAACCGCCTCTCCGTAAAAGGTAAAGACAAATCCCGACTGCGACTTAGAGTCGTCCTTATCACTCTGGAAGCTCGAATCGATAAAGGACTCCACTTGGAGTTCTCCGTTACCATACACCAAGAGCATCTCTTTATTCTTTCGTAAGTACTTGAGAATGCTCTTCACGGCTGTCCAGTGACTCTCTCCAGGATCAGCTTGATACCTGCTCACTACACTTAGTGAGTATGCTACATCAGGTCTGGTACATAGCATCGCGTACATGATAGAGCCTACAGCCGAAGCATAGGATATCCCTTGCATGCGAGCTCTCTCCAAATCAGTCTTGGGAGACATCTCTTTGGAGAGAGTGACTCCAGAGATCGTGGGCAAGTTCCCATGCTTGGATTCTTCCATACTAAACCTCTTTAGTATGGTGTCAATGTACCTGGATTGGGACAATCCCAATATCCGTTTGGATCTATCTCTATAGATCCTAATTCCCAATATGCAGGAGGCATCACCAAGATCTTTCATCGAGAATCTTTGTGATAAGAAGAGCTTGACTGATTGCAGCATAGGAATATCATTTCCTATCAAGAGTATGTCGTCCACGTACAATACGAGGAAGACAACCTTACTCTCTGCCACCTTCTTGTAAATACAAGGTTCATCTGGGTTTTTGACGAAATCAAACTCTTTGATACCGACGTCAAAGCAGATGTTCCAACTCCGCGATGCTTGCTTTAATCCATAAATGGATTTAAGCAGCTTGCACACCTTCCCGCTGCTCCCACTGTCTACGAAGCCCTCTGGCTGAGTCATGTACACGCTCTCTTCTAAATCACCATTTAGAAAGGCGGTCTTAACATCCATTTGCCAGATTTCGTAATCATGATATGCAGCGATGGCAAGCATGATCCGGATGGATTTAAGCATAGCCACTGGAGAAAAGGTTTCGTCATAGTCCACACCTGGTCTTTGACGAAAACCCTTTGCAACAAGTCTAGCTTTGAAAGTCTCCACTTTCCCATCTACACCAAGTTTTTTTTTGAAGATCCATTTGCTCCCAATGGGTTTTACCCCTTCAGGAGCAACTTCCAAAGTCCATACTTTGTTGGTGTACATGGATTCCATCTCGGACCGCATTGCATCCAGCCATTTCACTGAGTCCCTACTCGTGATGGCCTGCTCGAAGCTAGTTGGGTCATCATCCTCCATGATGCAATCCTCGCTCCCACCATCCATGAGAAAACCGTAGTATCTCTCAGGTTGGCGAGGAACCCTACTAGATCGGCGGAGAGGCTGGGGTTCGTCGGGTACTACTGAATCCTCTGGTTCTACCATGTCTTCTGTTATAGTTTGTGTCGCTGGAACCTCTTCCAGTTCTACCTCAATGCCACTTATCTGTTTCATAAGAAAACTTTTTTCTAAGAAAGTGGCATGTCGAGAAACAAACACCTTTTGTTCCTCGGGATGGTAGAAGATATACCCTTGTGAATTTTTGGGATATCCTATAAACTTACATAAGACTGATCTTGTCTCGAGTTTGTCCGGATTTTGTCTTTTGACATAGGCTGGACAACCCCATATCTTAATATAATTAAGATGTGGTCTCTTCCCTTTCCATATCTCATATGGAGTGGTAGGCACTGATTTGGTAGGAACTCTATTCAATAGGTCCATGGCTGTCTCAAGCGCATATCCCCAGAAGGAAATAGGTAACTCAGCTGTACTCATCATTGAGCGCACCATATCTAATAGGGTGCGGTTTCTCCGTTCAGATACACCGTTGTGCTGTGGTGTATATGGAGGAGTCAGCTGAGAGAGAATCCCATTCTCTTTTAGGAAGTCCAGGAATTCATTGCTCAAGTATTCACCTCCTCGATCAGATCGAAGGATTTTAATACTTTTTCCGGTTTGGTTCTCGACTTCATGTTTATATTCTCTAAATTTCTCAAAAGCTTCTGATTTGTGTTTCATCAGGAACACATATCCGAATCAAGAGAGATCGTCAGTGAATGTAATGAAGTACGATGAACCATCCCTGGCATGTGTAGACATGGGACCGCATACATCACTATGTATCAGTCCCAAGAGTTCAGTAACTCTTTCTCCGTGTCCCGTAAACGGAGTTTTGGTCATCTTGCCTTTGAGACATGACTGGCAAGTGTCATAAGATGAAAATTCAAACGGATTTAAATATCCATCCTTATGCAACTTTGCTAGTCGTGTCGCATTGATGTGACCCAGTCTACAATGCCACAAGAAGGATTCGTTCAGTTCAGAACTCTTCCTCTTATGTGTGTTTGTTATGCTCAAAACTGTTGATTGATTTAGAACATAAATGCCATTGCACAACGTGCCTGATCCAACCAACTTTTGGTTACGAAAAATGTTCATAACATTATGATGTAATACAAAATTATATCCCTCTTTACTTAATAAAGAAACCGATATAATATTGCATATCAGGTTCGGCATGTAATAGCATTCGTTCAGAACCAATGTATTACCAGTTGGTAATACAAGGTGATATTCCCCGACAGTCTTAGCTGCAACAATTGCACCATTTCCAACTCTAATGTCTTTATCACCTTCTCCAAGTTCTCTACCTTTTCTAAGCCCATGTAACTGATTACATATATGGGATCCTGACCCGGTATCTAATACCCAGGACGTAGGGCAAATAGAGAAACAGTTCTCTGTAACGAACACACCAGAAAATGCATCATCATGTACTTTCTTCAATCGGGTGGCATGGGAATCCTGGTATTCCCCTATATCCTGTTCATTCCTATAACTCTTATAAGAAAGAACGGAACCAACGTTCCCCAGCACAGTATAACATGCGGGTTCAGTCAATACATCCATATTATTATCTTTATTAGGGCATGACATGGTCGCTACCTGGAGAGAGAGAGAAGAAAACACTTTAGCGTATGCTCTTGCAAGATCAGATTGGTTATTATCTTATCTAATCAGGATGGCTCCCACTGGTTTTTATCAAATCTTCCTTCAAACCTTAAAAGGAAAGACTAGCCGGGATTAATTACACACTACAAGTTCGCCAATCTTTCAGCCAGGCCAGTGTCGGTACTTTGAGGGAGGTCCCCCGTACTTTCGCACGAACCTAATTAATGTAAACCTTGTTTTCCCAGAGGCGTAACCCCGTTGACACCTTTCTAGACACCTACTTGATCAGCTAATTGCAATGTGTAAAACTCTCCCAGGAGTAACTCTTACTCGCAGTGGGTATCGGGATCCAACTATCTCATAGAAGGTATGCAATCTCATTGCAAATTTCAACACTTGAAATTCCCGATAATATTTTGCCCCTAGCGTGCTATGACCTTGACGCATGCCAAACAACCCATAGTCCGCTAGTCAAGTTCAACCCGTACAATTCGTGATCGAATTAAACCCACCCGTACGACCCTTGACGCATGCCAAACAACGCCGTACGAATACCTTAATCCAATCGCATCTCATGCTACAGATAAGTAATAATCAGCTACCGTACACTACGCCTTGACGCATGCCAAACAACCGTAGCACGAATACTGAATATTACATATCTGAATTGACGGAAGGCTACGCAGGTTTTTCTGAAAACCATGAGCGTAATGAACTTGATATCGTTGTAGAATCAAATGAAGTTTTGAAATGGAGTGATTTTGAGGCTTTTCTAGTTTTGCTAAAGGGGTCACTCCCGGTGAAGGGATCGTCGGCCCTTTCCTCGTCGAATGAGGTGCGGGATATATCATATATATCACTGTGCAAAGCATAAACTATAGAAGCAATCAAAAGTCAAACCGAGTGTGTAGCATCTGCCAGTTATTGCTAAAGGAGTCACTCCCGGTGAAGGGATCTCGGTCCTTTCCTCATCGAATAAGGTGCAGGGTATATCATATATACCGCTATGCAAAGCAAGAACTGTAGCTACCTGTTTTGTTTAAAATTTGATTCTACAACATCTTAGGTTTCTTTTCTTTCATTAATCACATTAATGAAGTCCCATCATTTAAGTCACCTAAATATCACAGATAAATACGACGTACACTTATGCCATCCGCATTCACCTGAATGTCCCCTCGTGCACCGTTAGGTTAGGTAACTAACGACAGAGCAGGGCAGGGCTAGTGCGGGTGAAAAACATAAGTAACGTCTATATAATATATCATATATAATATATACTGTATCTATCACAAAACATCACATGATCACATCACAGATATCGCAGCAGAAGAAACATATGAAACATTGGATATACTAGGACGTCCGTGTTTTCAATACGAGCCGGTATAAAACACGGATTCCACGGTCGTGATGAATAGCCAATCCTACACCCCTGGACCCCTACGAGAGCGGCAAGCAACCCTACCAATTCTAGGGTTAGGAGACCCGGACTCGACTCCTCGAGATGGTCTCCCACTGGACCCTAGAACCCGGTTACTTGTGCTCCCCTCCTTGGGTCTATCCTAATGCGGAAAAGTAAATAATATACAAAAGGTGACAACTTCCGCAACCTGGAAGTGCCCCAATAAAAGAATATTACATACAAGTTTTTACATGAATGAAAATGAAAAACACTCATCTCACATAAAAACCCCCGGCTATTCAAACACGACAATCCAATATAACATATCCAGCAACACATAACATCACATGTCATCAACGTAAGTAAATATGCGCATCCCAATTGTCGTTGACATATAGCAACGAAACCGGCGATATCACATATTACACTTACGGTCACAGAAAAGAAAGTGTAAAACTACAACAGTTGGAATCCGCAACCTCTTTAGACATCGCATGCCTAATCAAATGAAATACTTAGACATCACATGCCTAACAATTATAAACCCCGCATTTTAGTCCCATTATCGAAAACTCTTTTCAATATCAAGTGAGACTAAACTGCTAGATTTATAACATTCATTCAGCTATCTCACAACTGTTTGTGAATTCCAATTATTGTATCCCATTCCGGATAAATAGAAAATGTTAAACTTTCCGATCGAACATTCGAACACCCAAGTTTTCCCGAAACCGTTCAACACATGAAATAAGTTCAAAGACGTTCACTTCATGCCTCAGTACCAACGGTCCAGCCGTAGAAGGGTCAAGCCAACGCCTCACATATGGCACGCCGTACTGCCCCAAACCAGAAGGTTCAAAGGGCAGTTCAAGACGGTCACATAATCGAGTTAAGGTTTGTTGTCTTCTAGAGGGACCATCGCGTTACTTGCACTACTCAGAACGTCCTTAAACCACAGAAAAATCCAACACTTGGAAATTTTTCCGGCAGGGGAAAAGTTGGGTATTTATATCCGGTCGAACTTTTTAACATATTCTAAAGTTATCCGGAAAAACACATAGACGAAGTTTAATAATCCGATCGAATCTACGATTCCCAATGCAACCCCAGAACACTCAACTCTTGAGTCAAATTAAAAATTCCCAGAAAACTCAGCACTGTGAAAGAGGAATTACTGTGCGAATGTGGAGGGCTGACGTCATCAGAGGGCCGCGGAACCGCCGCAGAAGCTAGGCTTATGCCGCGGTTCCGCCGCAGGTTTGAGATATCATTGGTCAAATTTTGCACCGTAATTCTTATAATTCCCTGCTGAATTTTTTAAGCATTTTTAATCTGGAAAAAAACCAGTTTTTGAAAAAAGTCCAGAGAGCGTGAAAAAAATAGGGTTTCGGGTTCGATCGGGTTTCAAACATCGTCTAAGCATCGCCTAAGGCTCTAGCTAGGCTCTGATACCACTGTAGGGTTCCTAGGCACGATAATGAGGTCTTACAAGGCATCAACCATGCCATTTTCAAATTTTTCCGGTGCCGAGAAACCCTAATACGGATCGTTCACTAGAATTTTAGGCGAAACAATAAGCTAGTTAACATCTTAACTAAAAGTGAGAAGCTACAACCTTTGTAGATCCGGTTCTCCACTTCTTTAGCTCCACGTAGACGTCTTCTCGCTGTCCTAGTCGGATCTCGGACTCTGGCATCGGCTTCATCGGAGAAATGAGCGGACGAGTCGTCGGCTACGATGCCGAAGATGATCTACGTCGAGGTTACCAAGATCAAGCTCCAACTTCACCAAGTTGTGAAACTTATGAAGAAAACACCCTATACTACTTGGCAAGAGGTAGAGGGTGAAGAAATAGGAGGTGGGTTCACTTTAAAATTGGATTTCTCACACTTTTGCTCAAGATGCCATTAATGGTGGCAAGCTTTTTCTTGTAGAAGAAGATGAAGAAGAAGATAGAATATCATGAGTTATCCTAAAAAGGAATAATAAAATGAATACTTATCATCTTCTAAGCTTGGTTAGGTGTAGAGAATAGACCATGGTTAGTGGGAATGGTTAGGGTTAAGCAAGAAGACAAAATGGTCACATTGGTCAAAGCTTCATGAAGCTTCAACAAGCTTCATGATAAAAAGAAACCATTTTGTTTTCCTTTTATCTATTTTTCAAAAAGAATGGATAAATAAATAAGTGAATAAATCAAAACCCTAACCATTATCATAACCATGGTATAAGTCTTTACACAAAGCCAATTTTCATGCATCATCAAACATGATACAATCAAGTGCACAAAAGTATATCACATATACAACTTGTGAACATCAAGTGAGAAAATCCATTTAAAGTGAACCAATACTAGTTAATGCAAAGTAATATATCAAATATATAATTATACATTAAAACATTAAATCAACACTTGATTCAATGATCCGGTCATGTCGCACATAACCGACTAGTATACAATGTATCGATTTATCGAATCAAGGATTCGATAACTAGGTTATATCGCATACAACCAATCGAAACATTCATCGCGAGAATGAAATACGGTATCACATACTCGCATTATTCTCGGTCCCGCACATATCTCATATGCGCTCCTATTTCGTTTCGCTTGAGCCAGGAAACCTCTGTGTAGGACTCTAAAAACTCGTCAATACGCCGGTAGCAGATGATGATCATATCAAGCACCCACAAGCCGCAAGCGGTCTGCTAAACGTAACGGCCACCCGGGTATTGAGCGATCAGAAGATCGACGAGCTAGCCCGCTCATACTCCTGTGAATCCAACCAGTAACACTTACCGTACAGTCCGGTCTGTTCGTCTGATATGTCGCATATCAAGTCTAGGGGTGGTAAACGTCAGACCCCAATAACCGATAAGTCGTGCCGATGTGAGGCTCATAACGGGTCGAGAAACTACTGGTAACACTTACCAGCAAATCTCTGATCAGCCCTGGCCAGGGACTTCCCTGTTACGGCCAATCGAGCACAGCGCAACATCAACCCCCAATACCGGGAGAGACGAAACCCCTCCTATCGCTCATTGCCTCCATGTGACTCGGGATTGTACCCAAAGACCACCGTTTTGCACGCCCTCATGGACGTGGTAAGGTGGAGATCAAAGTACAGTGGGAATCACACAAGACTCTATGACGATCTCGGGTCTACAGACTAACCTGTACAAGTGTCACCTGAGAACTGCCATCTGACGTGAGGTATAATACCATCTGGGAGTTCTCGGCGAGTCCGTCCAGTGTACCCAGTCTCCACTGAGCACCCGTACACCATCTCTGATGTCAAACACCAATGGATATGGGATCATCCATCGCCCATCTCATGGGTCGAGAAGCGTATACGCTAGTCTACACTGGTATATCGATGCCCCGTCTCGATACACCCACGACTAGGGACCTTGAAGGATGTACTTATGGACTACCATGTCCCCACTAGTATGATCTGCATCATAGTCCGGGCAGTCAAGTACACATCCTAAGGGCTTTACCAACATGTAACTAAAAGACAGTTTAAAGAGACTAGTGTACATGTTAAGATAAAGAGCAACCAGATAGCATACTATCATATCGAGCAAGAAAGTCATCTCTATATATGTCCAAGCATCCAATATGATATACATCATCTGTACAATACTGGCCTCTAGGGCATACATACAACTAACATGACATAGCAGTCATGGAATCGCTCCTGTTTCTTGGATTGAATATATCCAAGCCCGATCGTTTCCATTCTCCCATTGGGCAACTTTCGCTGAGTTCCGGGGACGTTCCAGATCCTATTGTAGAACTGAGCTTGTCGCGCGGTCTGTTTCAAAGGTACGCCTTGGCGCCTCAACAGCCTTTTTAATCCTTCTGTGTAGTATCTGAGCAGACGGATGGGCTGGAGCCTGTCAAGTATAGAATCGGCACCATGCCAAATTTCTTTCTCCACTTTGGTTTCCGCGGATCGATAATAGAGGATCGCCTTTTCATCTTTTTGCCTGGGAGGGACATAGAATGTCTGCAGTTCTTCCACACTGTAGGTATTAAGTGCGTCGAGTTCTTTGTAATGCTCCTGCGGGACCGTGGCGATTTGCAAACTCCGATCATCGCCAGCAAAGGCTTGTATCGATGGCCGAACAGAAAATACGGCATTGACCTCATCTTCCGAGTCGCTGCCGAAGATCAACATAGGGGTGGACGGCCTCGATTTATTGCATTGGGGCGGCCCTGAATAGACTATCTCTTAGTCCTCCTCGGTATCACTCCCAAAGACCGGAATGGTGGTGATAACTTTTTGCTTTTCCTCCGGTTTATGGCATCTCTCCATGTCCTCGAAGTCCGGTAAGAAGTACTTTGCATCTT
This sequence comes from Agapanthus africanus, assembly GCA_030015575.1. Classification (NCBI taxonomy): domain Eukaryota; kingdom Viridiplantae; phylum Streptophyta; class Magnoliopsida; order Asparagales; family Amaryllidaceae; genus Agapanthus; species Agapanthus africanus. The sequence goes on along the minus strand of JASDDO010000019.1, from coordinate 936,833,927 downwards.
CGTACTTGCGAACTTCATTCACGGAGAATGGGTTCAGCTCCCCTGTCACGGTATACTCGAGACCATCCTTGAAATACTTCATACACTAATGTTGTGTAGAAGGGATGATGTTGTACTCATGTAACCAAGGCCTACCGAGCAAAGCATTGTAACATGTCTTAGCGCCAATGACGTGAAATTTGATATCCGTGACGAGTAGCCCAAAGCGTAACGTTAGTATCACAGACCCGAGCGTCCGTGATGACTGAGAGTCGAACCCAGACATAGTGATCTTATCCCGAGTGGGGTGTTGAACGCTCATGCATATCTCCTTCAACACCCTTACATTGAGAAGGTTGATGGAGGACCCATTGTCAACCAGGATTTTGCTATCTTGATATCATAACAGTATCCGGAGACATAAAAGGGACGGTTATGCTCGCACGTCCCGAGGAGGAGATCTTCATTGCCGAAGGTGATATCGGTTGTGTGCACTTCTTCCAGTTCGCCCTTCATCTTTTCTTCGGCAAGGAAAGCCTGGAACTGTTTGGGCTCTTGTAGTGCCTTGATCAGGGAATCTTTCGCCTCTTTAGATAGCAGAAGGGCATCGAGAATGCTTAGCTGTGAGGAGATCTTCCTCATGTGTGCCAGAACATTGTAATCCACCTTATTTTTCTTTGGCGGGTCCTTGGCTGCCAGCTCTTTGACGACTCGATCATCGAAGGCGATATCCTCAGGGATCTTTTCTTTCCCCTTATCCTTTTTATTCGATCCCTTGATTGCAGGTCCGAGATTCTTTTCAGGCAGCGTGCGATTGCGCAGCTGTATGTTCTCACAGGTCTTCGGTTCTTCCTCTTTTCCTGAGGTGGATTCTTTAAAGAGAGGGCCGAGAGCCATTTCTTCTTCAGAATCACTCCCGAAGGTAAGAACTTGCAATCCCCTGCTATCAACCATGTGACAGTTGCCGGCAGCTTTTCCTCGTTCATCTGTCGCATCTTTCTGCTGTCGACGAGCTTCACGCTTCATCCTCTTGAAGTGTTGCCTGTGAGCGACGTACCCTTGCCACCAATTTTTAAAGGCGTTGAATTCCTCAGTAGGGTGTGCGATCTTCTGATGATATAAGCAGAAGTTAGGATGTACGTCCACTTCATCAAGATATATACCGCCAGGAGAATTTCCTCTGAACGAGGGCAGCTTCATTCCCATCGACATGGCTTTGGCGAACTTTTTCCTTGTCTTGAACCTGCTTTTATTTACGGAGGATGTACTTTGATCTGGTGGGAGTGTTTCAACCTTTTCGTCCAGTCGCTGGCGTCTGACCTTTTCAAATATGGCCATCTCGCGCTCCCAATCAGTTTTGCTTTTCAGAAGAGCTTCGTTCAGGAATGCATCAATCATTTCGTCTGATGGTCCTAGAAGTTCCGGCTCGGGATCTGCCCCTAGTTTCTCTGCGTCAGGAGCTTCTTCACCGTCTATCAACGAGTGAGAGATCACATGGCAGCTTGCCACGTAATCCTCAGGTTCATCCGACGAGTCTTCTCCATTGTCATCATCTCCGTCCTCAAGAACGTGACTGAGAAATTCTTGGAGTATGACCGGGGTTCGCGCCTTCTGGTTATATTCTTCCAGCGCATCAATACGTTTTTGTAGGTCCGTACGCTTGTCATCAGGCTTCACGGGCTTTTTGGTCTTTTTCTTCATCTTCGAAGACTTTGACGGCTGGCTGTGGGCGCTTTGACTATCCCCACCAATTTTGGCGTAGGGCGCGGCTTCAGTATTCCTTTAATGACTTCGGGTTCCAGCGGACTTTTCCATTTGATCGCCGGGCATGTTTGGAGATCCTTCAGCATTCTATTTGTTTTGGTTGAAAGAGCGACCTCCCATGGAGCTTCTTCTACAAAAGAGCATGATGTCCCCGGTGTGTCCCCCTTTTCAGAGCCTGCGGTTGAGGCGGGCTTACTTTCCAATTCTCGGACAGTGCGAATTTGCCCTGTTGGTATTGGTCTTCAATCCAGCCTTTAAAGACGAAGCAATCTTCAATTGGATGGCCTATCGCTTGGTGATAGGGGCAATAGTTGGGATTATTAGCCTTACCGGGTTGCAATGGGCGTTTTGGATCCGGCAAGTTGATGAGCCTGTTGCGTACCGCCAGCTCAAACAATCTCCTCGTTTTGTCCCGGGGAAACGAATAAGGGCGCTTCATTTTCTCATTAAAGAATCGCCGTTTCTCGTCTTGGCGATCAGTTAGTTTTGGACCACTGGTTTGCTGTTGAGTATTGGCGACGAAGGTCGTTTTCCCTTTCCCTTTTTCATTTCGAGATTCCAGCTTCAAAGAAGATGGTCTATGACCCATCTGATCCATCTGGGCCAGTTTATCAATCATGGTCTGGAAGGTGGTCGGCTTGAAGAACATCATGAATTGGGAAATGGTCGTCTGAGGGTCAAGAGTACCCACGAACATGCCTACCGCAGGAGCCTCCTCGATGCGCTGCTCGTACTTTGACCATAGATTCCGCCACCGTATCACGTATTGCACCCATGTTTCGCCTGGCTTTACTCGGGCGTTAATTAATGCGGTGATTGGGGTGCGTTCGCTAGCGCTTGCGAACCTCTGTGTAAAGAGCAACTCCATTTCCGCAAACGTCTTAACGGAGTCATTCGGGAGCTCGGAATACCACTCAAATGCCGTCTCTGACAAGCTGCCAACAAACTACCGGACCAGTAGTTTATCATCACCTCCAGTATTACCGCACAAGGCTCTAAATTGAGCAACATGTTGGTGCGGGTTTCCCGTCCCCTTATATACGTGGAATTTGGGGATTGTGTATCCCGGTGGGTACTTTATCTGGTCATACCAACCCGGATAGGGTCGTCCAATCTTAACAATTTGCCCAGCCGCTTCATTCGCTTGATGAACTCGTATCTGCTGAGCGATGTAATCATCAAGGGCAGCTTTTGAGATAGTCTCCTCTTTGGCTGCTGAACAAGCCGGAAGAGGGTTTGACGTCTCCGCTCGGTCTTCTTCGAGGATAATTGGAGGATCTTCAGCTGGAGGCTCCTGCTGTAACATCATCCCGACCATGTCTTAGAATAGGAACGCCATTCGTTTTATGTTGGCGGCTTGTTCTGCTGCCTCTTTGTCCTTCTTTTTGAGGATTCTACGAAGGAACTCAGCATCAGTTTCTTGTTCTTGACGTTACTCTGAAGGCATTTCCGGGATTTCTTTTGGCCCTGTGAGTACGGCCATCTGCGTCAACATTTCCTGGAGCTTCTGTTGTTGCTCCTGGGCCTTTGTTACAGATCGCGTAAGCGGTCGATGACCTGTGGAGATACGGCTATCCTCTTTTCCGGATGCCATATAGACGGTATGCACCACCATGCCCCCAGACTTAGGGCATTTAGGCTCCGTGCCCTTGACATTTGTCGCAGACATGGGAATTTTCTCCGGCCTTCTCCTCTTATGGGCGGTCGAAGTTGAGGGGGCCGTTGCAGCGGGTACCCAAACAGATGACACCTTCTGTAGCTTGACAGGATAATTCTCTTCTCGCCGCGCTTTCATCTTTTCCTGTCGGTGGGGGTAGTCTTGATTAATCACCGAGTCTTGGACTTGACGCCAGACTTTGTAAATTTTGGAGGACAACCGATGAGGGGGCTGTTCGAGCTTCGCCTTTGTGGCATTCTCCACAGGCGGAGGAGACCTTTTCAGAACAGCGGTCGGAGAATTCCTGCGCACCCTGTTAAGTAGTTCAAAGCTGTTCCCAGTTGGAACAGCAGCATCAACTTCCACCATTGGAGCTGGCGGAGTCATTCCAGAATAGGAATTGCCCCCAGCTTTCCTCACTCGGCGCCAGTGGCGACGTCGAGCATGTCGTGTGGCCGGGATCACCTCCGCTGTTGGATAAGCTTCTTCTTTCCCCTTACTTTGAGGAGAGATTGTTATTGGCGTTAGCCTGTCGAAGACTGACGTCCATTGAGAGGGGGCAGTCAGTCTTGCGAAGGCCGACTTTCGAACAGGGGAAACAGCCCTCATGACTTCACGTGGAGTAGGGGCTGAAACGGCCAGTCTCGTGAAGACCAACCCCTTAGCAGGAGAAGCCGCCTTGGTGACTTCAGGAGTAGGAATGGATAACCGCTTAGGGATAACACCTTCAGGAATTACGGGCTTCTTCATGGGCCTATCTGAGCTTCGGCCCAGTCTGCTGAAAACTGAGGCGCTTGGTTTGGGCGACCCGTTAAGAGAGGCCACAGTAGTGGTAAGCCAATCAAAGACCGACTTCTTCTGAGTTTCTTGCAATGGTACAGGGGCGTTGAAGCTCATTGGCGGGATCATGGTTCCGAAGAATAGCCCGGTGATGGCTTGGGTCACTTGTTTCACCGGCATTGTGAAGAGGGAGGCCGCATGGGGATTGTAGGTTACTCCTCCGGATAGGACGGAATGAGAGTTGTTGTTGCAGCTGAAACAGTTAGAGGCCATTGATGTTCTTTTTTCTGCATGGGAGCAAAACCAAATCTTAGTACCTCGAACCCAAGGGCAACCATATCAAACCGCGATTCGTTCGCGAACAAGACACACGAAGTGTGGAGTGGATAGAGGAAAAGGTCCCACCGGGCGTGCCAGAATCTGTTTTCCGCCGAAAGACGCGACCGGGACGTTGGGACGTCCGGGCTTGAACTTCAAGGGTAGATGTTATTTGGTGCTATCCGTCCACCTCTCCGAAGATGCCAAGTTGATTTATGACACCATGTATCGAAGGTTTAAACAGATGCGGCCGATGCAACAGACTTCGTCAGATTCCCCCTCGTTGAGGGGTTTTTGATTGTGGGGACGCTCTTCCCTGCAGGCGCAAGCCCCTGCAGTTAATTACGCTACCGCATCACGGTAACCACTTTCTCCTTCTCCAAATGATCACTTTGTGTCGTGGGTGTTTGTTTTGTTTTTGGTTGCCTGTGGATTGTATACGGAGACTAATTTATGTTGTCGCCCGTAGGTCGTGGATTAGTCCAAATCCGTATTTTCTTAGATTTGGGTTTAGGGTTGGGTTTAAGGACGCGTTTGTCTCATTTGAGACTAAGATCAACTTAAACGTTTGTTAAGGATACGTTAGTCTAATTTTAGACTAAGATCAACTTAACGATTTGTTAAGGATACGTTAGTCTAATTTTTAGACTAAGATCAACTTAACAGGATTATTTAGATCCAACAAAAGAGCATTTGAGGCTCTATTGTTTAGTTTAGGGATATTGCAGTCCATAATTAGTTTAAGGACATTACGGTCCAAGGTTAAGGACATCATAGTCTATGGGCTTAAGGACCCCACAGTCCAAGGTTAAGGGCATCATAGTCCATGGGTTTAAAGACCCCACAGTCCGAAGTTAAGGACGTCATAGTCCACGGGCTTAAGGACCCCACCGTCCAAGGTTAAGGACATCATAGTCCATGGGTTTAAAGACCCCCACAGTCCGAGGTTAAGGACATCATAGTCCATGGGCTTAAGGACCCCACAGTCCGAGGTTAAGGACATCATAGTCCATGGGCTTAAGGACCCCACAGTCCAGTTTAAAGATGTCATAGTCTATGAAATGTATGGTTGTCAGGACCCGTCACCTCTCTGAAGACGTTGAAGGATTACAACGACAAATATCAGAGGAGTGAAGAGATGTACCCTTGAACCAATTTTGGTTGGGGGATCTGTAGTCCAATTGGGACTGAGATCTGAGATTTATGAGCATATAGGCTCAGTTAATCTGAATGAGGGGTTCATGGCCAACTTGGGCTCGGCCCACCCAGTTAAAAAATGTTGAACATTTGACAATGTTGAGCATTGATTTGAGTTCTGACAATGTTTTTGTCTTTTACCGAATGCTAAGCATTCCTCATAGTTCTGGGCTTTATTTATTGAACAATTTATGTTCTTTTAGCGCACACGTGAGGAGCACGTAGCGCGCTTGGCGCTTTGCGCCAGTCAAAGAGCGCAGAGTGCTTTTGCTGGGTAGCGCACACGTGAGAAGCACATGGCGCGCTTGGCGTTAAGCGCCAGATAATGGGCGCATTGTGCCAGTTTATGAGCGCAAATTTTATGAGCGCAAAGCGCTGTTTGTTCAGTGGCGCACACGTGAGGAGTACGTGGTGCGCTTGGCGCTGAGCACCAGTCCAAGAGCGCAAAGCGCTAGTTTATGAGCGCAAAGCGCTATTTGATCAGTTTTATGATCTGAGAAATAAATTCTCGTTTATAAGAGACTTTGTATCAAGATTCTAAGAACAAAAGATTTTATTTTATAGGAGATGTTTCAATCTCTTATTTTGATAAAAGTCTTTGCCTTTATGGATCTGTGATCCTAAGAGAATTGAATTATTCTCCCCCCTTTTTTATAATGAGACGTTCATGATCTCCTTTTGTAAAAGACCTTAGTCTTATAGATCTACGATCTGTGAGAAGAATTATGTTCTTCTTCTTCTTTTATGATGAGATCCCTTAATATCTGTTGTGAAAGGCCTTGGTCTTATAGATCTATGATCTTAAAGAAAGAAGTGAATTCTTCTTTTTAATATGAGATGATTTCATCTCTCTGTTTATTTTTACCTTGAAGAAAATCTTCTTCTTCTACCGAGAGCTTGGCTCTTCTTTCTGAGATTTCTCAAAGTTTTTTTTGGGGGGGGGGGTCCTCTGTTTGTTTCTCTATATATGAGACTTGAAGTCTTGGGGCCTTTATATAGGGCGAGCTGATTTGTTCAATCGGTTAAGGAGATCTTTTCTCCAATTGATTTGGGGATTTTCCCATCGTTGGATCTTTGATCCAAGGGCTTCTGATTTACAGAAGGCAATTTTCTTGTTTTTAACAAGATTGAAAAATCTTTCCCCATACAGAATTTATTCTGTATTTTAGTGATTTTTAATCACGATTGGATCATTGATCCGACGATGCTCTGATTTATAGAGCACAATCTTTTTGTTTGGAAAGATTTTGAGGAATCTCTCCTTAACAGAATTTTATTTTGATCAATTAATGATTTTTAATCATGTTCGTTGGATCTTTGATCCAACGGTTGGGAACTTTTAGTTCCAGCGCTAGCGCTTCCGTGCTTTGCATATGGTGCGCTGCTTAGAATGCAGCGCACATAGCGCTAGCGCTTACGTGCTTTGCATGTAGTGCGCTGCTTAGAGTGCAGCGCTCTTAGCGCTTACGTGCTTTGCACGTAGTGCGCTGCTTAGAGTGCAGCGCTCTTAGTACTAGCGCTTACGTGCTTTGCACGTAGTGCGCTGCTTAGAGTGCAACGCTCTTAGCGCTAGCGCTCATGTGCTTTGCTCATGAGCGCTGCCTCAGAGTCTTTGACTCTCTCAGCGCTGGCGCTGCTCTGAAGCGCTTCTTCATTTAAAATTTGAAATTTTGAACAGAGCTTTGCTCTGATTGGGGGAAACAGTCCTACAATATCCTCCTGGGACGCCCGACGATAAACTCCCTTAAGGCTCAAATCTCGACCTACCACCTCGCGATCAAGTTTCTATTGGATCAAGAGGGTAGACCGGGCCTACGGAAACCAGCAAATCGCCAAGATTTGCTTCACAGCGACATCTACCTCCGAGGAGCGAAGTGACGACCTTGGAAGCGCGAGTGATTTCCACGGATCCTTGGATACTCGTGACGAACTAAAAGAAGTCTGAGGGGCTCCGGTGGAAGCACTAACAGAGGCCCTCCTCGTCGAGGGGAACAATGAACGAACTGTCTAGATCGGATCCCTCTTAATGGGAGCCCGACGCGAAGACTTGATACACTTTCTCCAAGGAAACTCAGACGTGTTCACTTGGGCGCCCGTCGACATGCCCGGGATCGACCCCAAGGTAATCTCGCACAAGCTTGGGGTCGACCCGACGGCCCGACCCGTCAGGAAAAAGAAACGAAGCTTCACCCCGATCAAACAAAAGGCGATCAAGGATGAGGTCGATAAGTTGCTTGCGGCCAGCTTCATTCGAAATGTGGCCTACTCAGAATGGCTAGTGAATTTGGTTATGGTTAAAAAAGCAAGCGGGAAGTGACGCATGTGCGTCGACTTCACAGATCTCAACAAGGCCTGCCCAAAAGACAACTATCCCCTCCCTCGGACAAATCAGCTTGTCGACAACTCAGCAGGCCATGAATTGCTCAGCTTCATGGATGCTTTCTCCGGCTACAACCAGATCTATATGAACTCAGAAGATGAGGAACTTATCGCGTTCACAATGGACCGGGGGGTATGCTTATACAAAGTGATGCCCTTTGGCCTCAAAAACGCCGGAACTACATACCAGCGCCTGGTCAACAGAATGTTCAAACCGCAGATCGGGGGGAACATAGAGGTTTACGTCGATGAAATGCTCGTAAAATCGACCTCATCAGACGAGCACGCCAAAGATCTTGACGAGACATTCGACATCCTCCGCAAGTACAAAATGAAGCTGAATCCCGCCAAGTGTGCAGGGTCACTAGCAGGAAATTCCTCGGGTTCATGGTTACCCACCGAGAAATTAAGGTTAACCCAGAGAAGATCAGCACCATCCTCAACATGGCCATGCCAAAGAGCAACGTGGAGATCATGCGACTTACGGGGAGAGTGGCTGCCCTTAGTCACTTCATGTCGAGGTCCGGGGAAAAGTGTCTCCCGTTCTTCAAAGCCTTGAGGAAAATCCCAAAAGTTCGAATGGTCGGAGGATTGTCAGAACACTTTCGAGCAACTCAAGGTGTATCTGGCAACTCCCCCACTGCTCACCCGGCCTGTCGAGGGTGACGAGCTACTGTTGTACCTTGCGGTGTCCGATCATGCTGCCGGTTCGGTGCTCGTCCGAAAAGTCGAAGGAGTACAAAAGCCGGTCTACTATGTGAGCCACGTCTTTAAGGACGCGGAAACAAAGTACCCGGCCATTGAAAAGATTGTCTTAGCGCTTATCGTGGCCTCAAGGAAGCTGCGACACTGCTTCCAGACACACACCATCCTCGTCCTCACCGAGCGTCCCCTAGCGGCTATTCTCGCCTCCTCCGAGTCATCCGGTCGTTTGGAGAAATGGAGGTGGGATTTATCTCAATTCGACATCAAATACTGCCCAAGGCAAGCTATCAAAGCACAAGTCATGGCAGACTTTGTTGTCGAATGTACTATCCCCAACAAGGAGGTAGTGTCGGCGCCTGTCCCCGGGTCCCAACCCTCGGTCGAGAAAGGGCCCAACTCAGTCCCCAATTAGGTCCTCTACGTCGATGGATCCTCTACCAAGGAGGGGAGAGGTGTCGGCCTTATCATTCGAGGCCCGAACGAGGCAAAGATAGAGTACTTTTTGAAGCTCGGGTTCAGAGTTTCAAACAATGTCGCGGAGTACGCGGCCTTGCTAGCCGGACTACGAATTGCCTCCAGAGTGGGGATGAAGACGATCTGAATGCGCAGCGACTTCGCCCTAGTCGTAAGCCAAGTGACCGACCGTTTCGAGGCCCGGGAGCCGCTAATGGTGAAGTACTTAGCCGAGGTAAAGAGACTACGTAAAGAATTCGATGAAGTTCAAGTGGAGCAGATTCCTCGGCACCTAAATGCCCAGGCCGACGCCCTGAGCAAGCTAGCCTCCTCCTATACGGCTAACAATAAGAAGAATATCCTCTTCAAAGTCTTGCCACGTCCTAGCGTGGAAGACAGGGAGACAACACTTCAAGTATACACTACTCAGGAGGGAGGCCGGGATTGGAGGAAGCCCCTCGTAGAGTTTCTAAAGGAAGGTACACTCCAAGAAGATCGAGGGGAAGCACGCCGCCTTCGAGCCAAAGCCCGCCATTTCGTCTGGAGCAATGGAAACCTCTACAAGAAGTCGTACACGCAACCTCTACTTTGGTGCATCGACCCCCACGAAGCCGACTATGTCCTATGTGAGATTCACGAAGGGGTCGGTGGAGCACATCAAGGGGCCCTCACCTTAGTCCAGAAGACACTACTCTAAGGATACTATTGGCCGATGATTCATCAAGATGCTCAAAAACTCGTCAGAAGATGCAAAAGCTGTCAACTCCATGACAACATACACTTTTTTCTGCTACCTAGCTAATGGCCCTGACCCCTCCCTGGCCGTTTTCCCAGTGGGGAATGGACATGGTAGGTTAACTCCTAACTGGCACGGGCGGGCACAAATACATCCTCGTCGTGGTAGATAATTTTACGAAGTGGATTGAGACCGTCCCCATCAGAAAACCGGACGCCACCACGACCATCAAATTCCTACAGAACAACATAATATCCCGATTCGGGATCCCGATGTGTATTATTACCGACCATGGGACGAATTTTGTAAACGACAAAATCAAAGGATTCTGCAATGAGTACCACATACTAACGAAGTTTGCCGCAGTCGCGCATCCTCAATGCAACGGGCAGGCCGAGATCGCTAATCGAGATGTCATTCAAGGTCTTCGAACTCGTTTAGAAGAAATACAGGGCAGCTGGGTCATGGAACTACCTCGGGTTTTATGGGCCTTATGCACATCGAAGAAGACCCCCACTGGAGAGACCCCCTTCAGCCTCTGCTACGGCACCGAGGCGATGGTCCTAGCAGAGATTGGACTGCCCAGTTACAGAGTCGAACACTTCGACGACGAAGCAAACACCTCGGCGTTCCGGACTAATCTGGACATCTTGCTAGAAAAATAGGACCGGGCACAGATCAAAGCCGCCACTTATCAACATCAAACTGCCCGCTACTACAACGCATGAGTCAAGCATCGCGCCTTCAAAACGGGAGATTTGGTCCTAAGGCGGAACGAATTCATAGACCAAGGCAAGCTGCACAAGTTCTCCGCGAAGTGGGACAGCCCATTCCTCGTCTCCGAAGTATTGCCCGGAGGAGCCCATCGCTTACAAGATGCGGGAGGACGCAAGTTTCCGCGGTCTTACAACGCCGAGAAGCTCAAATTGTAAAAGTGAATATATTTTAAAATTTTGTATCGGTGAATATGTTTCCCCCTTTGTCGAAGCGATGTAAATTTTCTTTATTATTAAGTCTCTTGAATTAAAGGAATCTCTTTCGATATGTTTCGCTCTTCCTCGGTTCCAAGACCTCTGGGTTCATTTTTGTGAAAATACGTAAAAGCACAAAGAGAACAAAAAGGAGACAAAAACACGTCGCAAAAAAAGTACTTTATTCATCAAAGGTATTATGGGCTCCCCAGCCTTACATGTCACGTCCCGCTTCTCAGTATACGGGCAGAGGACGCGACGAGGCCGCTACGTATTTACTTTGAAGTAAATACGATAAGCGTATCTAAGTAATATAAAAGTAAGCACAAGAGACAAGAGATATAAACTGAACAGCGACTTTATTTATTAACATTCTTTTGTACAATGCATGAAAAGTAAATACAACTGAATAAAAAGAAATGCCTAAACAATGGCATAACAGAAATGAAAGTACTGAATGGAAAGTGTACAATGACTAGAGCTCGGGGTCTTCACTGAACTGGTCCAAGTCTTCAGCAGTGGGCTCGATCTCTGACGGGTCCAAATCACCTAACGACATTCAAAGAAGAAAGAAATAGAATGTCGTCAGTGAACAGGTCGCTCGGTAAGTCCCAAAGATAAGAGGAAAGTAGAATAGACCGAATAAGAAGGTATCTTTTAAAGTTGTATTATATTGTTTTAATGTTGTATTAACGCTGTTGTTTGTAGCTTGGTACAGAAGAATGCCAGTGTATACGAGAGGAGTCTCTATATGCCAGAGACTAGAGGCAAGTATAGTACAAGGAACCGTTTATGCCATGGTACAACAGCAATTGGATTCATGTTCGGTGTATTAAGTCTTACTGTCTCGTGCCACTTCTAACACCTTCCGTACCAATCTACCCCTTAAACCCCGTAGTGTTTTGATTGTATCGTTGTTTTGTAAATTGTATTGATTGTATAATTGATTGACTGACCGAAACCATGATATCAGTAAACGGATATAACCGTAGAATCATGTAAATAGATGTAACTGGAGAATCATTTATATCCATGGTTCGGTTCGGTCAAGTTGATTGAATGTATTGAATAGATTGAATATAGGGATTCATGTTGAATCCCTGTATTGTAGATTGTAGATTGTAGATTGTAGATTGTACTTGAATCATATTCAAATCAGATTATAATGAGACTCAAAGTAAATTGAAGTCCTGATTGTTTTAATGTTATCGGTAACCGCTGCACATGGGCGGTACGATTTGTGTCTTTTTCAAAAACGATTACCGTTTTGATAACACCGTTGTTAAGTTGTCTACCTTAGATAGGCAAGCACCCACTTCTCCGGCTCCCTGAGACTCAAGATATTGGACCCGCTTAAACCTGTGTTTACTAGGGTCCTTAGGGTAATTTATAGAACTTGAGGGGGTTTTATGTAAAAATACTTTTATATACTTTTCAAAATACACCCCAAGTATTTATTAATCTTCTTTAGAGTTGTAATGAATGTAGATTTTATATTGTTTTATTTCTAGTGGAAATATCCTAATTTCATAATAAATGGAATTTATTTGTAATATTGGTTTTGTATGGAATTCATGGTATTTTAGTGTAAAATTGATTCTTGTGATTTTTAGAAAAAGGTGGAATATTTATATCATAACAAAATAGGTATTTTAATGATAAATATATATATATATATTTATACAAAAATAATTCTAATATATATTTTATATTCTAAAAATCTCATTTTCTTAAGATGTCGTATTTTAAATCTTTCGAGACCGAATGCTCCTTGCGGAGGCCTGAATCTCGCACTACTAAGCCCGAGGATGTGGGATAATCCGCACCATCCCGAACGGGTTCCCCAAAATGGGTTGTAGCGGCGCTTTGCAAAGATTGTATAAATACTAAATCCTTTAGAAAACGGTTTTATTAAGTAAATGGTATTTATTTGCAATGATGTCGTTTTTCCGTATTCTATATTTCCAAGGGTATTGTACTATGTTGCATATGAGTGTGTGAGGAGGTAGGTCATTACCTCATGATCTATTTAAAGGTATAACAAGTTTAATGATTTAAATGTCGCAAAAGGAACTATGTGGTATTTAAATGACAAAAATACGGTAAAAGGAACTAGCAATTATTTTGTGATATGAAACTTGATCAATTTGGTTGATTAGTGTTTAATAGTCAACATGACAGAGTTTAAGCATAATTGTATTAACGAGAAGTGAAGTTTTATAAAGAAACCGAATCGGAAATCGGATTAGTTCTGATTCCGTCGGGTTTTGTAAATCCGTATTTTAGAAAAGAAAAGAGAGGTAGAATTTGGGGACTTATGGGTTTAGGACAACAAAGAGAGGGAGGTGGAACGGGAGGAGTCGCCGGTGCGTTGCTTCGTCCCCGGGAGCTCCTAGAATGATCGCCGAAAGTTCGCCGGAAAATTCGCCGTAGCTTCGCCTCGTGCTCAATTTCAAAGTACACAAGATTTCTTGGAAATTTTTGAGAGTTGGCTCAGAGTTTGGGGTGAGAGGGTAGAGGGTAGGGATGGTATTTATAGGGTTAGGCTAGGGTTAAGGTAGATGAAGGGTTTTAATTTAAAAAAATGTAAAAATGTATTTAAAAAATCATTAAAAATAGAGTAAAAGAGGTATTAAAAGCTCTCTGAAAACGATCTGAGTAATTGGAGTGTGCAGGGGGGTTGAGAAGATGAAAAGCCAACTTTCATCTGTTGACGACTCGGCCGACCGGCCGAGCCCGGCCGGCGGCGCCGGCCCGAGTCAGCATGTCCGCCGGCCGACTCGACCGAGTCGGGGGCTAGGGAGATGAGGGGTCATCTGATGTAGCCTCTAGTGCATTAACATTTTCATGTGTAGTGGGAAATTTGGGAGTTATCTCAGGTTGACTGTTAGGATTTTATAAAATTTAAAACAAAATAAATATTAAAAATAATGTGGGGTATGGGATTTGAACTCTGGTGGCTTGGTTCAGCAATGCAAGGTATTACCAATGAGCTACAAGCTCCTTCTTGTAATTAAGGAGTTAATTAATTACTTAAAGTAATAACAGTAAATGTAAATACCTCAAGTATACATTAATTTTTAAGCAAATTTTGTACACTAAAAATGGAGTTGTTACATTCTTTTAACTTGTAATTAAAAAGCATAATAATTACTTATATCTTGTGCTCAGGCTAAAATACCCCTTTATGGATTTTTGAAAAATTGTACAGGAAATTTAGGGTTGTCACATTACACAAAAATTATTATTATAATAAAATGGGCCGGAGATGGAGGAAGCATTGTTGATGATACTCCGACGAAATCTCCGTCAGCCGAGCCCTTGCTTCCTCGGCCACCTCTGAAACGTCACCTACCGGACAAAAATCAACAATCAACCTCTACTGGAAACACTCCAGAAGAAGGCCCACCGATATATCCCGCCTGCTCTTCGAGATCAGGCCGAGGTGGTAAAGCGAGTGGAACTTCTCGATCGCCTCATTCCTCAGCTGCGGAGACAAGACGTTGTGTAGACCGGAGATCTCCTCCAGATCATATAAATGAGCACTTGGAGGAGTGGAGATCGCCGGGGAAGAAGACGTCCAAAATGGGCCTCCACGTGGTCTATCACTGCCTCGTACGTTTGTTCGGACCTGTCGAGATTGTAGAGGTAAACATCGTCCCGGGAAATCATCTCGCTGATAAGCACACACGGACGTCCGGCCATTTTCAAAAACCCAATGCTGAAAGGGACCGACACACTTTCGCTATTTATAGCCTCGACAGAATTCCAAAAGGCCGAAGTTTGTGCGCGCGGCAGCGCGATTCACGGGGCCCTTTTCAAAGTCCCCAATGCAGGGCTGCCGTGTGGCGACCATGTCCCCAAACGGCCAAATGGAAATTGGAATGACGCACACTATGGAGAGTCACGCTTTCCCACGCGTCTCTGCCACGTGTTGTCTTCAACGGACTCTCCCCAGATTTTATGGGTCAAATGAGACGGACCGACACCATAAAGCCCTCCTCAAGAGGCCACCGAGCAGTTTCCATGCTCGGTCAATCCCTGGCGGGTAGTTTCTACCCATCCACGCCAAGGATCGAAAGCCCTCACCAAGAGGCCACCGAGTAGCTTCCCTACTTGGTCAATCCCTGGCAGGTAGCTCCTATCCATCCATGCCAAGGATTAAAATCCCTCCTCAAGAGGCCACCGGGCAGCTTCCCTGCTTGGTCAATCCCTGGCGGGTAGCTCCTACCTATCTACACCAAGGATCAAAAGCCCTCCTCAAGAGGCCACCGGGTAGCTTCCCTGCTCGGTCAATCCCTGGCGAGTAGCTCTTACCCATCCACGCCAAGGATCGAAAGCCCTCACCAAGAAGTCACCGAGCAGCTTCCCTGCTTGGTCAATCCCTGGCGGGTGTACCCATCCATGCCAAGGATCAAAAGCCCTCCTCAAGAAGCCACTGAGCAGCTTCTCTGCTCGGTAAATCCCTGGCGGGTAGCTCTTACCCATTCACGCCAAGGATCGAAAGTCCTTACCAAGAGGCCACCGAGCAGCTTTCCTGCTCGGTCAATCCCTGGCGGGTAGCTCCTACCCATCCACGCCAAGGATCAAAAGCCCTCCTCAAGAGGTCACCGGGCAGCTTCCCTGCGCGGTCAATCCCTGGCGGGTGGCTCCTATCCATCCACGCCAAGGATTGAAAGCCCTCAACAAGAGGCTACCGAGCAGCTTCCCTACTTGGTCAATCCCTGGCGGGTAGCTCCTACCCATCTACGCCAAGGATCGGAAGCTCTCCTCAAGAGGCTACCGGGCAACTTCCCTGCTCGGTAAATCCCTGGCGGGTAGCTCCTACCCATCCACGCCAAGGATCGAAAGCCCTCATCAAGAGGCCACCGAGCAGCTTCCGTGCTCGGCCAATCCTTAGCGGGTAACTTTCTACCCATCGACGCTAAGGATCGAAGCCCTCATCAAGAGGCCACTGAGCAGCTTCCCTGCTTGGTCAATCCTTAGCGGGTAACTTCCTACCCATCGACGCTAAAGATCAAAGCCCTCATCAAGAGGCCACTAATGCCTTACCATGTCGCCTCATGGGATAATCCCTAATAAAGTGATACAGACACCCACACCCGAAACATCTTTGCATGGGCTGCTGAACATATGGGTATAAGTGATAGAACTGATCAATACAGAATCTGCCATGGCCTCTACGAACATGTCTTGGTGCTGATGTATTATTACGAATTTGCCTTGGTCTCTGAACACCCGTACGTGGAGTAGTGGTCGATCTCCGTGCTCGACTAATCTCCAGCAAGGATCCGATCATTCGGCGCATCTCTTGAACATTTGTCTCCATCCTAGCTATACGATTAATATAGGGCGGATCAATCGGTTCCTGAAAGATAGGCGTACAGCCCAGGTCTGTCCCCGTTTCAGACGAGCCCGCTCCAATCTCATCTCGAACAGCGGTACTCTGAGTCCCCGTAGTCGTTAATGACATAGTGACTAGAGTAAGAAACATGATTGATAAGGACATTGCAATCGAATCACAAGATACACGGAATTAAGGAAAGAAGTACGGACAAACATCTCCTAAGGTTACTTAGACGGAGTATCGTAGCGTAAATATGCCGCGGAACATACGTACGGTACTGCACTCATCCTAATTCACCTACTCCATCAAACCAAAGGTCATCTTATATAACGATCTCAAGTCGATGTACCTTAACTCACTACTCGATTCCATAAGGTTAATCCTAAGCTCTGATACCAACTTTGTCACGACCCAAAGTTTGGATGTGACCGGCACTTAGATTGTATAATATCTAAAGATATCTACACAACCCGAGTAAGCCAAAAACCAAGATCAAAACCCTTTTTGCGGAACTTTAGGAAAATTTAGTTTTTAAGTAAAAATCACAGCTTTAAGTATTTACGATTTTAACCTTAACTTTCTATTGAAATAATAATAAAAGCAAGTATAAAGTGTTTAGTTTGGTTGCATCCCTGGTTGGAATCGACAAAGTCAACAGCGGAAATAAATATACAACTTTATGTGACATCAATAAGAATCTCAGACATAAGTAAAAGAAATATCATCTAACACAAATAAACGATCTCATCTGTCAAATAATATACATATAACCACCTCTCGTCTAAGTCATAATACAAGGTCTGATGGAGATACTCTAGATTCAATATACAATACCAAAAGAGAAGGTTACTACATATGTAACCCACCTAGCAAAAGATGCGATAACAATCTGATAAGTGGATCTGCACTGTGGCTAACCGTCCACTCGACTCCTGCAAGGAACTGTGGTACAACGGGGGTGAGTTGCCAACTCAGTGAATATAACTAACATATAACGGCTGATAATGTAAATATGACGAACTAGAACTAATTTCAACAATAGTGAATGCGATGCATGATAACAGGTGGAGGAATGAATATGTAATACTCTATGTATGAATAAAAACCGAAATCTCATCAATTGTTTTCTAAATCATGTTCATTTTTCCGTGTCTAATTATTGACACAAATCTTCGGTGTTTCATCAGGCATCATTCCTCAAATGATCCTGTAATCAATAACACCAGTCGATATCATCTAGATATCCACCGTGTTCATAACTGTCTCCGGAATCGAGTATCCTCGTTAGGCTCCCCGCCTAAAGTGCGGCTTTACTGCCCCTGGGTCTCGACCGGGTCCACCATGTATCCAACTGTATGCCCACTGACTCAGTCTGGATAAAATTGTAAATCCGTAACCGTATGACCCCCAACTCGGTCCGGAATAAAACTAAATCATAAAAACGACATATCATGGTGGACGTGACACATAATCATGAAAATCACTGATTTTTCTAATAGTATAGGAAAACTTAAAACCATAAATCCTCAATAATACAAATGCCTCTTATATCAACTACTAATACTTGAATACGATATATGATGTCATATATGCTAATTACTACGAATATTGATACTTAAGGTATAATAAGAATCATTTTTAACAGAATAATTTCTAAGTGTGAAGTGACATGTTAATATCGACGAGGTGTAGTGTAATATGTAGATATGTGCATATGCGGCATAATTCGTCGATAATGGTGCAGTGTTCTAACAAGTATTAATCAAGGAGGTATATATAGATTTAAGAATGCATATGATAAATTTAACATACAAAAGCAAAACTGGTATTTAAACCTAACTACGGGCGTATCACGCCATCTTTACAAGATCCACCGGTAGATATTTAGTCTACTCACCGGAATACGTCGTAACTACTCAGAAACCGCCAATCATTTTCCTTTCCTTGCTGCCTCCGAAGTTCTCGTATTTGAATCTAACATCGAAATTTACTTGTATAAGGAAACGGCTAACTCCGATATAGCGAATATGAAAATACAAGTTCTTACGTACTAATTATATTACCTACGACTATTTTAACTATCAAACCCTTATAATAACTAGATTTTAACCTCTTGCTGTTTGCAACAGAAAGTTAAACGCGTTACGAATTTACCGTGTCGTATTTTAGAACTTTGATCCCTTTTCCGATATTAGTTCCCAGATTTTATATACATTTAAATTAAATATTTTAAATAATACCAAAATATCCCAAAATCTATACAAAGACCTACCCAAAAACCCAAAACTCCAAAGTCCACCAAAAATCCGGCGACGCCGGAATTCTCCTATAGCTCGCCGGCTAAAATCCGAGTCCCTTGGTTCGTACTTCTAGGGTTTGTTCTAGGTCCAACATACAATATTTAGGTATTGTTTGGTTAAGTTGATTTTTTCTCTGAATAATAGCAGATTACTACAGAGCTAAGTTTTACTAAAATATGATATTCAATTTCGAAATTTTACAATTACAGAACTATAATCTACTGAGTTAAGGATTTTACCTACTGAAGATGGTTGAAAAGCTTCCTCTAAGACACCCAAATCCTTAGCTCCTAACTTGAAGGTGGAATCCTTAGCCTAGTTCTTCTTCTTCACTTCTTTTTTCTTTTATTTCTTTTTGTGAGTTCTAAGTGTTTCTTTCTCTTAGGTTTTGAAATTTCAGAAGTTTAATTTGATTAATTGATCTGAACACCTAATATATATGGTAAAGGGAAGAGTGAGGTATAGGAGGAGGTGTCACCAACAAGGGTGTGCCACTCTCATGCAAGGAGGAGGTGTTGTGTATGTATTGTGCATGCAAGTAGGATGTGTCAATGTATTATCATTCCAAATTTATTTATCTTGTGATAAAATTCTGAACTAAAACCTTATTTAACCCCTCTTTCACTTACACCCTTAACAATTCTAACTTGCACATTTTTCCTAAATTTTTACAAAAAGACCCTTCACTACTTATGTTATTATATAAACACCATTTTCTTAAAATGAAGCTAAATTTATCACTAAAACCCTTGTAATTTATTAATGTTACACACTAAAATTTTAATTTAATTTGTTTTACATACTACTTATGAAAATGTCCTATTTTATTTTAATAACTTTTTAAATTGGCATTTTATTATTTAATTCATTAATTTTATTTATTTCTAAATTTTCAAAATGTTACAAGACCACTCTCAACCCGACCCATAAATAGGTCGGGACGAGAGTGGGGGGCTAATGATGATGCTCATAAGTGGGAACTCCCCAGATCATGACACGTGGTAGATGACGTGTCCTGGGGCTCACGGAAACAGGGCAAGCACCACACATTGGAGGCGTCCCCGGGCTATCGTCCCGAGGCAAGACCCGACCTTCGAGGGATTCCTGAACACGCCTGTGCTCGCCATGTAAATAACCATTGGCTCGCCTCCGAGCTATCACAGAACCGAGTTTCCTCGGCCTTCCACTCGCCTTCGAGCCTCCCGTCAAACTAAGCCTTCCCAGTTCTGCCGAGCAAATAAGAATGCAGAGCCCAAGCGCCTCCGCCACGGCTCAGCGTATATCGCCAGAAGCGAGATATCTGCCGCCCCACAATCTCGCGTTCCACGCCGTCGTATCCCCCCATTAACGAGCGTATCTAGTCATTAACGGGGGGATCCCGTCATTCACGCAGGCGTAACGCCAGGGGCATAATCGACGGTGGATATCTCGTGCCAGCTCGCTCCAAGCGACCACTATAAAAACCCCTCTCCCAGACGACTTAGGTGAGACAATTTCATTCTAATAAGCCGCTACTCTACTTAAATACCTCGGCTAACTTGATCTTCGGAAGGTCTACGGTGGTACAACTATCCCGGGACTTCTTTGCAGGTAGCTCGGCTTCACCTCGAATCAAGCCCACTGAGATCCACACGCTCAGGAAGACGACCCTCAACATCAACCTCAGCCGTTCATCAACGTTCGTGATAGATCGACGGAGTACAACATCTGAAGGAGATCCAAACCTCCATCAGTGACAATACAATGATTGAAGGTTATGCAAAGCACGAGGAGCTAGTAGAGGCCGTTTATCTATTCAATAAGATGAGGAGATCAGAAATGTTGCATCCGAGCCTATTGACCTTTGTGAACCTCCTTGGCTTGACATCATCTTTATCTTTGATTGATCTAAGCAAACGAGTACACGGGCTCATTATCAAATCAGGGATCTCTTTAGACTTAAAAGCAGGCAGTGTTCTAGTCGATGTATATTCAAAGTGTTCTTGTGCCAATGATGCTAGAGTCGTGTTCGATGCGATGGATGAAAAAGATCTCGTATTGTATAACGCTATGATATTTGGATATACGTGAAACGTTCAAGGTGAAGAAGCACTAAGCCTTTTGAATCAATTAAATGGTTCTAATTTGAGAACTGACGAGTTCGCTTTCGTTGCTCTTGTCACAATAGCAAGTGACTTAGCAAGCCTCTTCCATGGCCAACAGTTTCATACTTTAATTATAAAATCCAGAATAGACCATGATCCCCTAATCTCCAATGCACTTATCGACATTTACGCAAATTGCGGTTGCATACGAGAATCCCGACTCGTATTTGACGCGGGGCGGATCCGCGCGTCATGATGTTACCTTCCGTTGATCTACTGATGGCAGCGATGGATGGCTGATATTGGACTGGAGGCAGGCTTCTGAAGCATGTGGATCTCAATGGGTTTGAAGTTGTGGTTGCCGAGCTACTTACAAGGAAGTCCCGGGGTGGTTGTACCACCGAGGACTTTCCGACGGTCAAGTTAGACTAGAGATCTAAGCAGAGTAACGGCTTAGTGGAGTAAAAATGGCTTACTTGGACCGTCTGAAGAAGGGGTTTATATAGCGGTGGCAGAAGGCAGGGCAGGCACGAGAATCACGCCGGCCGTTACGCTCCCGACGTCACGCCCGCGTGATGAGCGGGATCTCCCATTAATGGCAAGACAGGCTTGTTAATGGGGGATCGTGATGGCGTGGAATGTGGGATGTGGCCGGCGGATATCTCGCGCATGGCGAGATTCACGGGATGGCTGTTGCGCCTGTGAGCGGTGCCGTTGGTCGGTCGATGAGACCGAGGAAGATGACCTCGGCGGGAGAGCTCGCGGACGAGCGGGAGATCCGAGGTATCTTGGTTCCATAGTAGCCCGGAGACGAGCTGTGAGGCCGAAGAGACCAATTGTGCTGGGGGCTCGGAGGTGAGCCAGTGCCTGTTTGTGGGACAGGCACAGGAGTGGTCTGGTCGGCCACTGTAGGTCCTTTCATGCATGCCCCGGGACACGTCGTCTGCCACGTGTCACGATCTGGGAGATTGTTGATATCGAGCATCATCATTAGCCCCCCACTCTCGTCCCGACCAGCTGACGGGTCGGGTCGAGAGTGGTCTGCCGGGTCACCCGAGGTGAGCTCCTTTCGAAGATATCATCTGGGCGTGTTCTCGGGTAATCTGTTGTATTTTCTGGATGACGCCAGCAGATCAGGGGTGCGATCTTTGCTTTAAAGAGGGTGTGCCGGATCGTGCGTACTTTCGCTGAAGCGACTGGCCACGTGTCGGGCGCTGGTTGGCTAACGCGACGGGCCACAGACCTCTGGCGTCTGAGGGGATATGCTAATGTGCATGCGACGGGTGGAGCGATTATGGTCGTCGAATGTGAAGAGTTGTTTTTGGCAGGGGTCGTCCATCGTCGTTGGATGAGGACGTCGGTGGCCATAAATAGAGGTGGGGTCCACGTGAGTTCTCATTCCTCTTCATAATCTCTTCGTCTTTGGTCTTGTTAGCTCGGCGTTCTCCTCTTTAGGTCGGGATTTCCACGTTTTCTTTTTCGAGGACTCCTCTTCATTAGGTTAGATGTCTTCCACTGAGAAGTCTGTAGATGTAGTTGGTGTTGAGTCTGGGGAGCCCTCTGTAGAGTCTTCTTCTTCTTCTTCTTCTGGACCGGAGTCCTCCCAGGGAGCTAGGGTTAGGTCTCCTTCCAAGGGTCGCGCGACAGAGGCGGCTCCCCGGGTGGAGGTCGCGGATGCGCCTGGCGTGCCGTCTACGGTGAGGCACGAGGAGGAGCTTGCCAATGCTCGGACTCGTTTCCATATTCCTCTCGGCTACACATTGCGTTTGGCCGGGGAGGGGGAGAGGGTATATCAGATATGGGGCAAGGAGATTGCCCTGTACTTGGAAGCCTTTTGGGTCGGAATGCGCCTGCCCTTCTCCCCCGAGGTCGTTAGAGCACTGAATTACTTCGGGTTAGCCCCGGGCCAGCTAGTGCCGAACTCCTTGAGGATTCTCCTCAGGTTCCTGGTTTGCAGATGATCCCCTTCGGTCTGTCCATCCTTGTCTCCTCTCTCATTTACAAAGGTCACCCTAGCACTCGCACGGGCGACCCGAGGTGGGTTTACCTTTCCTTTAGGAAACTACGGGGGAGTGCACCCGGGTCGGGAGTCGTCGTCCTGCCTTCTTCTATCCACGATTAGAAGAAGAAGTTTTTCTTTGTTGGGCTACCAAAGGGTGAGGACTGGCCCGTGCCCACTCAGTGGTCTAGGGGTAGGTGCTGTCGGGGGAGCCCGTCCAACGATCCTGACGCGGTGAGAGTGGTGGAGTGGGAGCCCATTCGCCAGGCCGACGTGCTGCTTTCTGAGCGGGCCCTAAGTTGGGCTGGGCTCAGCCCTGCCCAGTTCGTCGGTAAGTTAGGAGTTTGTAGGCGTTTTGCTAGGCTTGCGTTCATTTTCATTTTTGTTTGTGTTGCTAACTCCATTGTATCTTGTCTTGTGCAGAACCCATGGACTTGATCTACCTTCGAGCGGCCATGCGCAAGCCGAAGAAGGGGTCGAGGGCTGGAGGGGCCAGCTCTTCCCGTCCGACGTCGGTCCCGGGTCCCCCGGCAACCGTCACATCCCAGCGCTCAAGCACGGATCTTGCCCCGGAGCCTAGAAAAGCTCCGAGCCGGAAGCGAGTTCGGGGACAGGGGGCCCAGGCTTCGGAGATGGAGGCCGGCTCTCCGCCGTCTCCTCTCAAGCGATTCCCCCGAACAGTTCCTCAGACCCCGGCCTCCCCGATCTCGGTGGACAAGAGGGAGCTCCGCTTTGAGGTGCCCTCGGGGCTCTCCGTCGCTGACAACTTGCTGTCCGACATGGAGAGGTCGACCGGGGGTAAGGTCCCTGGGGGGACTCTGAAGGCGCAAATGGCGTCCATCGCCCAAGAGGTCGTGCAGGTTAGTGCTCATACCTCACTCGATTTTTCACTCAGCGTCTCATCATTCGTGAGATTTAGTGCTCCTTTTTCTTTCTGACCCCTTCTGATTTCTTCAGGTCCTCCAGCACGTCACTCTCATCGTCCGGATGGAGGAGGAGGAAATAGCCCTGGCGATGCAAGCCGCGGGCGATCTCTCCTCGCTGGAGGAGAGCTTGAAGCAGGAGCTAGATGTGGCGATGGCGAGGGTCTTTGCCCTTGAGGGCGAGGCGGCCGCCGCGAAGAAGGAGGTTTCCAGGTTCCGCGAGGCCGCCTAGGCTGCCGAGGCCAAGCTTCAGGACTCCAAGGTGCTCGTCGGCACCATGAAGAAGTCGACGAGCACCTTCCGGAAGGAGTTGGAAGATGCGGTAGAGGCGGCGAAGCGAGCCGACCTCAGAGCGGCTAAGGCGGTGGAGAACTTCCAGAAGTCGGAACAGTTTTACACTGTCCTAGCCTCGGCCACCACCGCCATCTGGCACGAGACCCTCGACGCCGTCAAGGCTCGGATGCCGGAGTTCGCTAACGAAGAGCTCGGAGCCGAATATCCTCGCGGGGATGACGAGCAGAAGGACGGCCCCGGGGACGAGGTCGGGGAAGAGACACCCGGCAAGGGCGACGCCGAAGCTTCTATGGTGGGCGCTGAGCTTCCCGGTGTTGCGCCCGGCCCTGAGGCCTGAAACCCCTTATCTTCTTGTTTTTTTCTTCTTTTTGTTGCATCGGGTATTTTGTAAGCCTCCGGGCATTTTGTAAGGCCGGGGAGCCCACAATACCCTTGTAAAAGCTTTGACTTTATGAATAAAGATTTTTGTTTTTGCAGCAGGGTTTGTGCTCGTATTTTCTTTTGTCGGTAAACACTTGTATTTGCACAGTTCTGCCTTCATGTTGTGTCGGTTCTTCGTCTAGCGATTACGCGTCGAATTGAATCTGATCATTTGCCAAGTGTGCGAAGACCGGCGGGAAGACGGTATCTCTATGCCCCCGAAGTCGAGGTGGAGATCGCTTATACATAGAACCGGATGCCTCTTGTGAGGTCATGTTCCTTAGCGTTGAAGGCTCGGAGTGGTATGTTGATGATAGACCGAGCAGGGTAGCTGCTCGGTGCCTCTAGGCGAGGGCTTCGATCCTTGGAGTTGTAATGTAGTGAATTGGCAGCTGGGGATAACCCTTAGTGCAAAGCTTTCGGTTTTCATTCGTAATGGAAAATGGTTACTAACTCAAATTACTTCACAACAAATTTTGGAGGCATGCAAATTAATTTCATCGATAAATATTGATAGATCCATCGCCAGTGACACATTATTTTGGAAGCCTTCTCAATCCAGCAAATTCACATCAAAATCTGCAAAAATATCGCTTATACCACAACCTAGCTTGATACATCCTTGGGCTAAGTTTGTTTGGTTCCACAAATCGATTCCTAAAAACTTTTTTTGTCTATGGCAACCCACTCTAGAAAAATTGAAAACTCTCGATCAACTTCAAACAAGAGGTATTGATGAAGGGGGACAATGCATTCTTTGTAAATCACAACCCGAAAAACAAAAACATCTCTTTTTTAGTGTCATTTCTCTAATTGGACGGTCCGAACATCATTAGCATGTTGTGGCATTTTTAGCCCACCCTTCAATATATGTGACATGATAGATCTCATTGAATCTGCAAAAATATCGCTTTGTGGCAAGGGCGAGGCGAGGGCGAAGGCGCAGCTGTTCCCCTCCGAATGGCGGCCGCGACATGGAATGCCTTGCCTGAGATTCGGGGCAGATGCTAATTGGTGCTATCCGTCCACCTCTCCGAAGATGCCAAGTTGATTTATGGCACCATGTATCGAAGGTTTAGACGGATGCGTCCGATGTAGCAGACTTCGTCAGATTCCCCCTCGTTTGAGGGGTTTTTGATTGTGGGGACGCTCTTCCCTGCAGACGCAAGCCCCTGCAGTTAATTACGCTACCGCGTTGCGGTAGCAACTTTCTCCTTCTCCAGATGATCACTTCGTGTCGTGGGTGTTTGTGTTGTATTTTGTTGCCCGTGGATTGTTTACGGAGACTGAGTTATGTCGTCGCCCGTAGGGCGTGGACGAGTCCAAATCCGTATTATCTTAGATTTGGGTTTGGGGGTTTGGTTCGAGGATACGTCAGCCATACTTGAGGCTAAGATCAACTCAAACGTTTGTTAAGGATACGTTAGTCCAGTTTGAGACTAAGATCAACTTAACGGGATCGTTTAGATCCGTCAAAGGAGCGTTTGGGCTCTATTGTTCCAGTTTAGGGACATAGTGGTCCATCGTATGTATGGCCGTCGGGACCCATCACCTCTCTGACGACGTTGAAGGATTACAACGACAGATGTCAGAGGAGTTCAGAGATGTACCCTCGAGCCAGAGTTAATTGGGGGGATTCATAGTCCAATCTGTTTGAAGGTTTAAGGATACGTTAGCCATCTTTGAGGCTAAGATCAACTTAAACGGGACCGTTTAGATCCGACAAAAGAGCATACGGGGCTCTATTTTTCTAGTTTAAGGACATTGCGGTCCATGGGTAGTTTAAGGACGTTGCGGTCCATTGTTAGTTTTAAGACATCTCGGTCAAGGTTAAGGACGTCGTAGTCCATGGGTTTAAAGACCCCACAGTCCATTGTTAGTTTTAAGACATCTCGGTCAAGGTTAAGGACGTCGTAGTCCATGGGTTTAAGGACCCCACAGTCCATTGTTAGTTTTAAGACATCTCGGTCAAGGTTAAGGACGTCGTAGTCCATGGGTTTAAGGACCCCACAGTCCATTATGTGCTCTGGATGCTTCACACGGGTTCACTGCCGTGCTCTGCGAGGACCAGGCTCCGCTCTGGACGTTTTCCACGGGGTCAAAGAGTGACATTATCCGCGTTCCACGTAACCAGGAATTTTGCATTAGACACGGGTTTAAGGACCCCGCAGTCCATATCAATGTGTGGTCGTCGGGACCCGTCACCTCTTTGAAAACATTGAGGGATTACAATGCCAAATATCAAAGGAGTGAAGAGATGTACCCTAGAACCGGAGTGGATTAAATAGTCCTTGACCCAATCTGGGATCAAGACCGATTAATTATGTTATAAGCCCATTGGCCCAGTTAATCACAAATTGAGGACTTATGGCCATCTTAGGCTAAGTCCAATCAGGAGAGGCTTTGCCTCCATCCATTTAGCCAATTGGGCCAAAGCCTAGTGTTAAACACTACAGAGCAATCAGTGTTGAACACTGGGAATGAGGTTGACGAGTTAGTGTTTAACACTAAAAGATAATCGGTGTTAAACACCAGCAACAAGGCTTTTCAAATTAGTGTTAAACACTAAAACAGATCAGTGTTGAACACTGCAAATAAAGCTTTTTGATTAGTGTTGAACACTAAGGCCCAACAGTGTTTTAACACTGGGTTCGAGAGTTTCAATTTAGTGTTAAACACTAAGGCAGGAGGGGTCACATGGCAGCACGTGAGAGCGCCCTCCCTTCATTTGTTCTTCTGAGATTATCGCATCTTTCAGAGCATCACGTGCCATCACGTGATGGGCATTCAAATGCCTATGTATAAAAGCTTCTGTCAAGGGTCACGTGGGTCACGTGGGGCACTGCTTCAAGGGGCTTTCTGTAGATCTCCTGGGGGGGTTCACGTGGTGACACGTGACCCTGCCTCTATGTATGTTGTTTAGAGGATCTGTTAATCTTTTTCAGGAATTAAATTCCTCGTAGGGTTAAACCCTGACAGTAATTTCAGAGGAATTAAATTCCTACTTCCTTTTAAAGGTTTATATTCTGAATAGAGTTGGACTCTGAATTCTCTGTAGGAATTAAATTCCTCATATATGTGAAGAACCAAATAGGGTTAAACCCTAATAAAAGCTTTTAAGGAATTAAATTCCCACTCTCTTGTTAAATTATGATCAAGGGAATTAAATCCCCGCTGTTCCAACAGAACTAGGTTCTTAACTAGGGTTAAACCCTGTCTCTTTTTGTTCTGAAGGAATTAAATTCCCATAACACAGGGTCAAGCCCTAGTTTTATTTTAAAGGAATTAAATTCCTATAGTTCTGTGAGAATTAAATTCTCGGGCTTCCATTCCCTCTCTATGTTTTGGATCTGCATGGCAGGATCTCGACCCATTGAGAATTAAATTCTCAACTTCAAGGGGAGATGTGCACTTTGCAGATCCTCTATCAAAGAGAGAAGAAATATGTTCTTCTGTTTTATATATCAGAGTTAAACTCTGTTGAGAATTAAATTCTCTTTCTTTCAAAAAGCCTTCCCTTTCTTACCTAGGGTTTTCTTTTGCAGAAGATCCAAGTTCCTCGAAGTATCAAGGCTCTCTCTCTTTTTCTTCCCTCTGCGTATATATCTTTTTTTTGTGTCTCTTGGCTCCTATTTATAGGAGAAGCAGCCGAGTCAATTAGTTTTTTGACGAATCTTCATTGAGAGATTTGATTTGCATCCATCATTCGTTCTGGACCTTTGGATTATTAGGTGAATTTTATTCACCATTGGATTTCAAGTCCCGGGATTCTCCTTTGTTGCTTCGGTTAGATTTAAAGGGGAAATCTTTCCAAACCCGAGATTTTCCCATAGATAGATGATATTTCATCACCTCTGAATCTTTAATTCGATTGGTTCCAGATAGTCGCTTTCCTTTGGAAAGATTTGAATCTCTTTCAGAATTTAATTCTGTTGACAAAATGGGCTTTGAAAGCCGGTCACGTGTGACCACGTGACCCATGGTCATGTGTGGGCACGTGACCCCCTTTGGAATGAGCCTTCTTCTTTCTTTTTGTGCTGTCTTCTGGTTGTTGCTTAACCGTCACGTGCCATCACGTGACCCCTGGTCACGTGCGAGCACGTGACCCTTGTCTGAACTCTTTTTCTTGATTTAATTGGAGAACAATTCTGATGTTTTGATCGTCACGTGCCAACACGTGACCCTGGTCACGTGGGAGCACGTGACCTCTTCTGAAGCTTTTTCCTTGATTTGATCAGGAAGCGTTGGGTCTTTGCTGCTGCTTTTAAATGTCACGTGCCGACACGTGACCCTGGTCACGTGGGAGCACGTGACCCTTTCTTAAGCCCTCTTTCTTTGATGTAGTCAGGAAGCTGCACTTGCTTTGCCGGTACTTTTGGGTGTCACGTGCCAACACGTGACTGCTGGTCACGTGTAAGCACGTGACCCTCTTCTGAAGCTTTTTCCATAAGCTTTCCTGATTTTAAATCAGGAAACAAATGCCCCCACAGCGTTGTTCTCACGTGTCAGCACGTGAGTGCAACGCTGTCACCTCCTGCGACCGTTGGATTCCTTTAGGGATCTGAGAAGATGAAGCGTTTCCATTGCCTTCTATAAATACCTCTGTCTCTTCATAGGAGCCTTCACTTTGCTCATCTTCTTCTTCTGAGAAATTTTTCTGAGAATTTAATTCTCTTCTTCCAGAGCTTAGTTCTCTGCCTTGAAACAATTTTCAGAGTTTAACTCTGTTCGAAAAGATTTCTTTTCTTCAGGTAATGTTCTTGGACAAACGATGGACCTTCTCATTCCTCTGGATTTTAAATCCAAAACAAGGGTTTTTACCCTTTTTTCTTCATGTTTTCCCATAAGAACCGCTTAACCTTCAAACTGTAGATCTTTTAGGGTTTAGATGATCTTTGGGGAGATGGTGATGGCGTTTCAACTCCATGGAATTTAATTCCATCAAAAATGTTTCTGGGAATTTAATTCCCTTCTCTTAATAAGGAATTTTAATTCCAATGAAGGACTTGATTTCTTCATGCGGAGGCTTCCTGGGGTCTCTTGGCCCGAGGTTGTTCTTCTGCAGTTAATGAAATGGGGGTTTTGTAATGATGTCTCATGACCTTTATTTCAGGTATCATGGATGCCCATCTGTATGGTCTTGACGAGATCATCTCCTATGGAAATATTCGTGCGCTGGGCCGCAGTCAGAACCAGGAGTTCACCGATGCTCAATGTGCCGAGATCATGAGCCGCTTTGACGAGTACCACCATCGGCTACTCCCCCGTCGCTCTTCTCTTCTGAGGCTGATCGTGCTGGCGATCAGGGAGGCTCTCCCTTTATTCTGTGCTGGTGTGCCGCTTGGGGCATTGGACGCCGCCGAGGATAAAGTACACTCGGTGTATCTGATGCACTTGATCTCAAAGAGAAGGCGGGATAATCTCATTGATCTCCTGCATCAGATGTTCCAGCAGTCAGCCATACTTGCCGCCTACCGGAGGGTAGAGGACATCCGCGGGGACCCCGATGCTTGTGATCGTGAGAGGAAGCATACTCGGGAGGTTCAAAATGCTTGGAAGATCTTGAATAAAGTTAATTTTGAGTTTCTTAACCCATGCCCCGCATCTGAAGTTCTACCGTTGTAAATGTGTCCTATGTATTTTGTATGAACCTCTTGAAGTATGAGTGACAATTGTTATTATGTCTTTCTATGTTTGCATGTCTTTTCTCTGGGATTTTATCATTTTGCTACTGTTGTTGTTGGTGCTTTCAATATGCAGGGTGCTACTCCATTTTTTTTAGTGTACATCAGGTTTAGGCCTCACGTAGTCTGCACGTGGGGTCACTTGATGTGGCTGTTCACAAAATCTTCTCATGCCCTATTTTCAGTGCACAATATTAGACGCAGAAAAAAGGGCCTTGGAAATAGTTCCATCTCCTTGATTTTCGATGCCTTTCCTTTTTTTGGGCCTTGGAAATAGCTTCACCATGCAAGATTTTCCGCACACAGCACTTAATGCATTTCCTTATCTATGAGGCTATAGCTTCCCTTTTCCTCTCACAAAGAGATTTATATTATTATATATTTTTTTTCTTGGAGTAACTTGCCTTGAGAAATAAACGAGCGCCATGGCCTGCAATCGCCCTCATGCTCGTCGACAGCCATAGGAGGTTCCTATTGAGGAAATGGTCCCCCGCTTCGCTGCTCGGCTGGTGGATCCCCTCCTTACCGACAACGAATGCGACTCAGCCATGCATGAACTCTCGATCCGTAGGGGGTCCCCTCTCCCAATGGGTTCTCTCTGGCTCCGGATGATTCTCACGGCCGTGCTTGCCGACATCCCTCCTCACCCGGCGGAGATGACCCTGGCGATGCTCGACGCGGCAGAAGAAAAGCTCGAGGGTTTTCATGAAGCGTGCCTGATTACTCAGGCTTTGAAGGATTGCTCAATTTATCTGCTGAGCCAGATCAAGGCCCGGCGAGCTATTATGTCTGCTTTCGCGGACGAACACGGCGCCAATCGATGGGGAGCGACTCCTCGTGAGAACCGTCGGTTTGACGTGCTGGAGAAAGCAGAGAGAGAGATGGAGAATTTTGTCCTCTGTTTCATTAACCCTTGTGCCGTTGATCCCATGTTTGGTGACCTTTTCCGTTAGCGTAGAGCATTTTTAAATTAGTCCCTCCCTTTTTTTTATGCTTTATGCCGAGATTCCATGTAGGCTTGGTGCTAGTATGTATGTTTCCGCTTGCACAAATAAACTTTGTATTCTTCTTATGAGAACTTTCTTTAATTGCAAATGCTACCATCACTTTCCTGTGCATCAGACCTTTTTGGGTATTATGAACGTTCATGCGATTGCAAATGCTATTATTATTATTATTCCCTTTTTGAATACTCATAGGATTGCGAACGCATACTTGAAATATGTCGGAAACCTTTCTTGTTGCCTTTCACATCAGGCGGTGTGAGCGCGTTTTAGATCGATTATTCCCGTCGACTGGAAGCCCATTTATATTGTCTTGTCAATGTCTTGTTTCCAAGGCTGTGGTCACGACAGCGAGCTTACATGGCCTGATAGAGCGATACGTAGCGACCATAAGGTTGTGGCTTTCGATAAAGCTGCCACGTTCACTCGTGAGAGGGTCGAGGCTCATAAGGCCATTGAGAAAGAGCTTGAAGCCTGGCTTGCTTCATATCAGTCCCAACAAGCTCAGGCGGAGGCTCGTCTTTTGGAGATCTTGCGTCATGAAGCCGTGGTCCAACAAAAGCAGGATGAGCTGACCAAGTTGCTGAATCGCCCGCCGGCCTGAAACATTTGTATCTTTTTCTTCCTTTTTGTACATACTCATGGATGAGAGTATTTTCTTTTTGTTTCTTTCATGAATTGTACTTCGTACCCATTTTGGTTTATGAATAAAAGATACATTTTTCTTCTCAATGATGTGTTTCCTTTTCATTGAATGTATTCTGCGAATATTCTATCTTGATCTCCTTGCAGGACAGCAATGGCTCAGGACTTAGGGTTAAGATCTGCTTCCCAAGACTTTTGCATTTTATGAGCCACGAGGGTTTCATAAAGAGTTTTTCTCCCTACAGGTCGAGAGGATCCCATAGGTGTGAGTTCTTCTTAGAGATCGTGAGGATCTTTTAAGCGGGTTTTCCCTTGAGAGTCGTAAGGATCTCACAAGAGAGTTTTTCTTCCTTACAGGTCGTGAGGGCCTGCAAGTGCCGGATGTGATCATCCTTATCCGTGTTTCACGGAGTCAGGGGTCTATCAAGGTATCGTAGTTTAAAGACGTCACGGTCAAGGTTAAGGACCTCATAGTCCGTGGATTTAAGGACTCCACAGTCCGCTGTTAGTTTTAAGACATCACGGTCAAGGTTAAGGACCTCATAGTCCGTGGATTTAGGGACTCCACAGTCCGGTGTTTGGTTGCAGGGACCCGTCACCTCTTTGAAGACGTTGAGGAATTACAACGCCGGGCATCAAAGGAGTGAAGAGATGTACCCTTAAACCAAGGCAGAATCCGTAGGGAATCGGGGTGGTTGATCGTTAGTTTTAAGACATCACGGTCGAGGTTAAGGACATCATAGTCCGTGGATTTTAAGGACTCCACAGTCCGGTATTTGCTCTGGATGCTTCACACGGGTTCACTGCCGTACTTGGCGAGGACCAGGCTCCGCTCTGGATGCTTCACATGGGTTCACTGCCGTGCTCTGCGAGGACCAGGATCCGCTCTGGACGTTTTCCACGGGGTCAAAGAGTGACATTATCCGCGTTCCACGTGACCAGGAATTTTGCACTAGATGCTTCACACGGGTTCACTGCCGTGCTCGGCGAGGACTAGGCTCCGCTCTGGATGCTTCACACGGGGTCAAAGAGTGACATTATCCGCGTTCCACATGACCAGGAATTTTGCACTAGATGCTTCACACGGGTTCACTGCCGCGTTAGGCGAGGACTAGGCTCCGCTCTGGACGTTTTCCACGGGGTCAAAGAGTGACACTATCCGCGTTCCACGTGACCAGGAATTTTGCACTAGATGCTTCACACGGGTTCACTGCCGCGTTAGGCGAGGACTAGGCTCCGCTCTGGACGTTTTCCACGGGGTCAAAGAGTGACATTATCCGCATTCCACGTGACCAGGAATTTTGCACTAGATGCTTCACACGGGTTCACTACCGCGTTAGGCGAGGACTAGGCTCCGCTCTGGACATTTTCCACGGGGTCAAAGAGTGATATTATCCGCGTTCCACGTGACCAGGAATTTTGCACTAGATGCTTCACACGGGTTCACTGCCGCGTTAGGCGAGGACTAGGCTCCGCTCTGGACGTTTTCCACGGGGTCAAAGAGTGACATTATCCGCGTTCCACGTGACCAGGAATTTTGCACTAGATGCTTCACACGGGTTCACTGCCGCGTTAGGCGAGGACTAGGCTCTGCTCTGGATGCTTCACACGGGTTCACTGCCGTGCTCTGCGAGGACCAGGAATTTTGCACTAGATGCTTCACACGGGTTCACTGCCGCGTTAGGCGAGGACTAGGCTCCGCTCTGGACGTTTTCCACGGGGTCAAAGAGTGACATTATCCGCGTTCCACATGACCAGGAATTTTGCACTAGATGCTTCACACGGGTTCACTGCCGCGTTAGGCGAGGACTAGGCTCCGCTCTGGATGCTTCACACGGGTTCACTGCCGTGCTCTGCGAGGACCAGGATCCGCTCTGGACGTTTTCCACGGGGTCAAAGAGTGACATTATCCGCGTTCCACGTAACCAGGAATTTTGCTGATTGTATCCGCATTTCACGGGATGGAGGTTTGACTGCTGGCGATATGTATACCACCGAGCCATGGAACTGGGAGTTGCCGCTGTCCCGCTTAGCTTGAAGTTGTGTTCGTTGTTACGAGACGAGTGTTGAGATGATCTCTAGGTTATTTGTGGCCCGTCGAGATTCGGCTTCTTCTTCTAATGAAACCTGGGGAGAAAGAGTGCGACTCCTTCTTTATTTGCGCCCCTGGATTGTATACAGGGATTGATGTAGCATCACCTGTAGGGCATATATTTTATTTTATTTTATTTCTTTTCCCGCGATGCTCTATCATTTCAGCTTTTTATATCGCGAAAATCGTGATTGCCCAATCATTTCGGCTATTTTTTTATGCATACATTTTTACTTGCTGCTTTTTATTGCAAGTTGCCCCATCATTTCGGCTATTTTGTAGGCATGTGTGGCTTGCCAGCTTTTTCGCCGCAAGCTTGGATTTTGGACACCGATCTCGGCATCAGCACCGCTGCAACTGGGATGTTGCCAGGAGCGAATCATCATTTGCTTCTGTCGATATTGAACAAAGGTGGCTTAGTAAACAGGGTTAAGGGTCCTGTCGACCAAGGCTTTTGACTTCGTGAGCCGTAAGGGTCTCACAAAGGTATTTCTCCCTACAAGTCGTGAGGATCTTGCAGGTGTATTTTTTCCTTAGGGATCGTGAGGATTCCTAAGTGTATGTTCCTCTGTAAGTCGTAAGGATCCTACAAGAGGGTTTTCTCCTTATGGGTCGAGAGGACCTACAAGGGTTGCTCATCATATGGGCATATCCCTAGGCACGGGTGTGACTTTGCTGGGGAAATGTTTATTCGCGCCCGTGGATTGTATACAAGGGTCAGTATTGAACCTCTTGTAGGGCAATATCGAAGGTTGTGGAGGATTTGCTTAAGAACAGGTTTAGGTTTCTGTAACTTAAGACTTTCAAATCTCATGAGCCGTGAGGGTCCCATAAGAGAATTCTCCTTACGAGTCGTGAGGATCTCGTAAGTGTATTTTCTCCTTAGGAATCGTGAGGATCCCTAAGTGTGTTGCTCCTTTGTGAGTCGTAAGGATCTCACGCAGGTGGTTTCTCCTTACAAGGTCGAGAGGACCCTACAAGTGTCTTTTAACGAGGTTGCGCCCTTTCGGGTTTTCACAAACACTCGCCGGTAGTCCTGCTGTTTTTACTCACGGAGCCCTTTCGGGTTTTCATCCGTGCCCATTTTGCTTATGGACATACCGTTTTTTTTTATTCTTTTTCACTTTTTTTTTTTACAAGGTCGCGCCCTTTCGGGTTTTCACGAGCACTTGCCGGCAGCCCTGCTGTTTTTACTCACGGAGCCCTTTCGGGTTTTCATCCGTGCCCATTTTGCTTATGGACATACCGTCTCTTTTTTTTTATTCTTTTTCATATATATTTTTTTTATTTTTTTTTTCTTTCTCTTCTTTTTACCTCGTCAGCCTAAAGATGCTGCAGTAGTAGTTTTAGGGACGTTTCGGTCCGTCGTTAGTTTAAGGACGTTTCGGTCCGTCGATAGGTTTAGGGACGTTTCGGTCCGCCGTTAGTTTAAGGACGTTTCGGTCCGCCGTTAGTTTAGGGACGTTTCGGTCCGCCGTTAGTTTAGGGACGTTAGTTTAGGGACGTTTCGGTCCGTCGTTAGTTTAAGGACGTTTCGGTCCGTCGCTATGGGGAAGGCCGGCTGCTGCTTGTAAAGTTTGAGCCTAGGAAGATAGTGAGCGGACATAGTCGTCGTCATCTATCATTGACCCAGGCTGTGGCTTATTAAGCGTAGTATTTCTTTAAGAAGCGGCCGTTTATTGGCCTGAAAGGCCTTTCACCGTGCATGTCCATGAGTAGGTAGGCTCCACCCTGGTAGACCTTGTCTATGATGTACGG
The DNA here is from genome assembly GCA_030015575.1 of Agapanthus africanus. NCBI lineage: Eukaryota > Viridiplantae > Streptophyta > Magnoliopsida > Asparagales > Amaryllidaceae > Agapanthus > Agapanthus africanus. The sequence goes on along the minus strand of JASDDO010000019.1, from coordinate 936,798,438 downwards.
GCCTTCAAAGTTTGGCTTAAATTTTCCTCGCTTGGCACGATTGGGGATCATAGGTCTTTTGACCACTAGTACGAGTTCGCCTTGGCGGAATGTCCTCGGCCTGGTCAATCTTTCGTACGAGCGCGTCATCTTTGCTTTGTAGGCCTCTAGATGTTGTTGCGCTATGAGCCGGGTTTCGTCGAGGGCATCAAGCTCCTCAAGCCGAAGGTGAGCATTTTCTTCGTTCGTCAGCTCGTGGTGGACTGCCACTCGCAGAGAGGGTAACTCTATCTCGAGGGGGAGCACTGCTTCCGTCCCAAATACCAACGCGTACGGCGTTGTGTTCGTGGCCGTCTTGAATGTAGTTCGATAAGCCCAAAGGGCTTCTTACAGCCTTTCGTGCCAGTCTCTCTTATTCCTGGAAACGGTCTTTTTTATGATCTTCGTCAAGGTCTTATTGAAGGCCTCGGCCAGACCGTTAGCTCGTGGGTTGTAAACCGAAGAATATCTCCAGTCTATATTGTGCTGTTGTGCGAAGCGGCTAATCTTATGGCTTCGGTAGGCCGGCCCATTATCGGAGATAATCCGCCGTGGAGTTCCGAACCGATAGATGACGTGCGTCTTGAAGAAATGGAGGATATTCTCCGTCTTCACTTCCTTCAGTGGTACTGCTTCTGCCCATTTGGAGAAATAATCAGTTGTTGCCAGGATAAAACGGTGTCCCCGGGATGATGCTGGCTCAATGGGGCCGACTATGTCAGTCCCCCACATTTCGAACGGCCAGCCAGCTACCGTTGGGTGCAGTGGATTTGGATGTTGGTGGATGAAGTCTCCATGAATTTGGCATGAGTGGCATTGCTTCGCATACTCAAGGCAGTCCTGGATCATCGTGGGCCAGTAGTAACCCATCCGTTTAATTTTTAACTTCATCTTTGGGCCTGCTTGGTGAGAACCGCAAAGTCCGTCATGCACTTCCTGAATGACTCTTTCTGCTTCGTCGGGTCCTAAGCATCTCAGCCATAGAGAATCAAACGATCTTTTGTATAGAATATTGTTGACGAGAGCGAAAGATAGAGCTCGTTTCATGAGCTGATGTCTTGAAGACGCTTCTTTGGGCGTTCGGTGGGACTTAAAGTAGTCTATGAAGACTTCCCTCCAATCTTCGGCCTTCTCATGGTCTTTTATTTGTAGGTTCGTCTGCTCAGTCGCTCCCTTCTCTTCGCATGATTCCGGAGATATTTCTGCCGGGGCGAGCACTCGACGGCTTTGTACCACGATTCTGACGTCATCGAGGTTCTCGTCAGCCAGTTCTTTAGCAAGTTTAGCCAACGCGTCTGCTTTGCTGTTTTCCGCGCGCGGTATGTTCTCCAAAGTATAGGAGGGAATTTGGGTCAATAGTTGTTGCACCCTTTCGCCGTACTTCACCAACTCCGGCTTGCACGTTTGGTAGTCACCATTTACTTGACTAACGACCAGCTGAGAATCCCCGTATATAAGGAGGTCTTCAATTCCCATGTCGATGGCGATCTCGAGGCCTGCTATCAGAGCTTCGTATTCAGCTTCATTGTTCGTCCTCGGCTCTGTTAAGGAGAAGGCGAAGCGCATTATCCCTCCTTGTGGAGTTGCAAAGATGAGGCCTATCCCTGATTTGATCATTGGGATACCTTGTTTCTGTTTCTTTATGGAGGACGCTCCATCGAAATAGAGTTCCTATCGGGTGCTTCCGCCGCTAATCGCATCAAATGCATGCTCGTCCGGCAAATCACAGTTCAGAGGAGAATCGGCCGGTATCGGGTGCTCAGCGAGGAAGTCGGCAATGGCCTGGCCTTTCACTGCCTTGAGAGGTTGATACGTTATCGAGAACTCCATCAAGAGCAGGGCCCACTTAGCGAGTCGTCCCGTCAATATGGCTTTCGACATCAAGTATTTAAGGGGATCTACTTTTGAAATGAGACGGACTTCATGTGCCAACGCATAGTGCCTGAGCTTTGTTATCGCGAAGATTAACGCCAAGCAATGTTTTTCAATGGGAGAGTAGTTGCTTTCTGCCCCCAGTAGAACTCGACTTAAGTAGTAGAGTGCTCTCTCTTTCCCTTGGTCGTTCTCTTGTGCCCATAAAGCGCCTAAAGAACCTTCCAGGGCAGTCGTATATAGGATAAGAGGTTTTCCCTTGACCGGCGCAGCCAACACCGGAGGGTTCTGCAGGTACTGCTTGATCTCGTCCAACGCACCTTGGCATTTGTGATTCCAAACGAATGGAGTTCCCTTTTTCATCAGGTGGCTGTAAGGACGGCATTTTCCTGAAAGATTGGCGATAAATCGCCGGATGTATGCGAGCTTCCCTTGGAGAGACCGCAACTGTTTGAGGGTTCTTGGCGGAGGCATTTCCACGATCGCCTTGATCTTGGATGGATCTATTTCGATACCTCGGTGTCGGATGATGAATCCCAGGAATTTACCTGAGGAGACTCCAAACGCGCATTTGAGGGGATTCATCTTCAAATTATATTGCCGAAGGCGTTGAAATACAGTCTCCAGATGCTTTAAATGATCTTCGTATGACATGCTCTTTACTACGAGGTCATCGATATAGCACTCGACGACGTCGTGTATGAGGTCATCAAAGATCTTTGTCATGGCCCTTTGATAGGTAGCGCCAGCGTTCTTTAGACCAAAGGCCATAACCCTATAGCAGAATACACCCAAAGGGGTCCGGAAAGCGGTATGCTTCTGGTCTTCGGGATGCATCTTTATCTGATTGTATCCTGACGAACCGTCCATAAAGGAGAAAACCTCGTGAGTGGACGTGTTATCTATCATTAGCTCGATTACTGGTACTGGGAAATCGTCCTTTGGGCAGGCTTTATTGAGATCCCTGAAATCCACGCATATGCGTACCGTCCCATTCTTCTTCATTATCGGGACGATATTGGCGATCCAGTCGGGATATTGGACTTCTTGGATAAATCCAGAATCGATCAACTTCTTGACTTCGGCGTTGATGCTCATCTCAAGCTCGAGTCGCATCCTTCTTGGCGCCTGCTTGACCGGCTTGATATCTGGGGATATTGCTAATTTATGCACAGCAATCTCCGGATCTAATCCTGGCATCTCGGAGTAGTTCCATGCGAAGCAGTCTTTATGCCGTAGAAGCACGTTCTTTAATGCAGCCACCCTTTCTTCAGATAGCAGCTCGCTGACAAATGTCAGTCGCGGGTCGTCTGCCGATCCCAACTCAATCTTCTTGAGGTTATCTGCAGTAGTATGTATACCATCTTCCAGTTCTTTCGGGGCGGGCGGAAATTCTGAGATCACCTCATCATCGCTGTTCTCAAAGCACCGGGGAAGGTCATCTACGTTCTCGGGCTCTTCTCCTAATATCGTAATCGTATAACAAGTGCGAACCCGCTCCCCGGACTGAGGTGGTCCCGGTTCTGCTCTTGCGGCCTTGGGCTCATGCTTTTGCGGCGGCGTTACCTTCCAGCCGTCGGATAAAGCGAATCTGCCCCGTCGGTACTGGTCTTCGACCCAGTTCTTGAAGGTGAAGCAGTCTTCGGTAGGATGTCCTATGGCTTGGTGATAAGAGCAATAACTCAGATGAGAAGCCTTGCTAGCTTTCTCAGGATGTCTAGACTCTGGAAGCGCGATCATTTGATGTTTTATAGCGAGGTTGAGTAACCTCTCCGTCTTGTCTCGGGGGAAGGAGTACGCTCGACTCATCTTCTTCATGAGGGACAAACCTGAGCCGCTTCTTAATTTATTTCCGTCTCTGCGTCGGGCCTTTCGTACTGCGGATTGACGAGGATAAGCGTCTTTGTCTTTTGCAGCACGTTGAAATAGACGTTGCGTCCTGGCCTTCTCGTAGATGGCCATTTCGCGGTTGTGTTCTTCCCGAGTTTTCTGACCCACTTTCCTGATAGGCTTGCCCATTCGTTTCTCAAACGACGGACTCGGCGCTTTAATCGCGGGGTCTAGTTTTGGTGGGGGGTTGGCATCTCCTGACAGGGTATCCTCCTCTTCATCAAAGGTATATATAGTGTAGCTGCTGTGAGCCCGTTCCCGTTTTCCGGCTCTTGCATATCCAAGCCCAAGTGTTTCCATCTTCCCGTTGGGCAATTTGCGTTGAGTCCCGGAGACATCCCAAATCCTGTTGTAGAACCGAGCCTGCCGAACGGTCTGTTCTAAGGGTACTCCTTGGCGCTTCAATAGCTTCTTTAATCCATTTGTATAGTATCTGGGCAGACGGATGGGTTGGAGCCTGTCAAGTGTAGCATCCGCGCCATGCCAGATCTCTTTCTCTATTTTCGACTCTGAGGATCGGTAGAATAGGATCACCTTCTCACCCCTTTGCCTGGGAGGGACGTAAAATGTTCGCAGGTCCTGCACATTATTAGCCTGCAGCGTGTCGAGATCCTTGTAGTGTTCTTGCGGTACCATGGTGATTTGCAAACTATGGTCATCGCCAGGGAGTGTTTGTATTGACAGCCGATTGGAGAACACGGCATTAACTTCATCTTCTGAATCACTTCCGAAGACCAACATGGGGGCGGGCGTCTCCAGGTTGTTGCGTTGAGATGGCCCTGCATAAACTATCTCTTCCTCTTCTTCGGTATCGCTCCCGAAAACAGGGATGGTGGCGGCGGTTTTGTTCTCCGGATTGCGACATCTTTCTGTATCCTCGAAATCTGGCAAAAAGTACTTCGCATCTTCGTATTTGCGGACTTCGTTCACGGAAAATGGGTTTAACTCACCTGTTACGGTATACTCGAAACCATCCTTAAAGTACTTCATACACTGATGTTGTGTAGAAGGGATGATGTTGTATTCGTGTAACCAAGGACGACCGAGCAAGGCGTTGTAGCAGGTCTTGGCGTCGATGACATGGAATTTGATGTCTGTGACGAGAAGTCCAAAGCGTAATGTTAGTATCACAGATCCGAGAGTCCGTGACGATTGTGAATCGAAACCGGAGATAGTAATTTTGTCACGAGCGAGGTGTTGCACACTCATGCAGATTTCCTTCAACACCCGAACATTAAGGAGATTGACGGAGGATCCATTATCCACCAGAATCTTTCCTATCTTGATATCATGGCAGTATCCGGAGACATATAGGGGACGGTTGTGGTCGCACGTCCCGAGAAGGAGGTCTTCATCACCGAAAGTGACGTCGGCCGTATGCACTTCCTCCAGTTCATCCTTCATCTTTTCAGTGGCGAGGAAGGCTTGGAATTGCTCAGGTTCTTGTAACGCCTTAATTAGTGAGTCTCACGCTTCTTTTGATAATAGAAGGGCATCGAGAATGCTAAGCTGAGAAGGTAGCTTCCTTAGGTGCGCGAGGATGTTATAGTCCACCTTACCCTTCCTAGGAGGGTCTTTGGCAGCCAACTCTCTCATGGCTTGGTCATCTAAAGTGATATCTTCAGTGACCTTTTCCTTTCCCTTATCCTTTTTACTTACGGGCCCGAGATTCTTTTCTGGGAGTGTGCGATTGCGCAGCTGAATGTTCTCGCAGATCTCCGATTTCTCCTCTTTCCCTAAAACGGATTCTTTGAAGAGAGGGCCCAGAGCGATTTCTTCATCAGAGTCGCTCCCAAAGGTGAGAACTTGTGACCCCCTGGCATTTACCATGTAACAGTTGCCAGTAGTTCTGTCGTGCCCATCGATAGTACTTCTTCGCTCCCGACGGCTCTTGCGTTTCATGCGCTTAACATGTTCCCGACGAGCGACATATCCTTGCCACCATATCTTAAAGGCGTCGCACTCCTCTGTGGGGTGTGATATTTTCCGGTGATATGCGCAATAATCAGGGTGCCTCTCCACCCCATCGTGTGTGTTTCCTTCCGAGGGCGGTAGCTTCATCCCCAGTGACATGGCTTTGGCAAACCTTTTTCTCGTCTTGAATATCTTCTTGTCTACTTCAGATGCCTTTCGCTCCGGTAGTTCAACTCTTTCGTTCAGTTGCCCGCATTTGGCTCCTTCCGATGTGGCCATCTCACGCTCCTGGTCCGCTTTACATTTTAGACGAATCTCGTCTAGAAACGCGTCGATCATTTCGTCTGTTGGCCATGCACGCTCTGGTACAGGCTCTGCCTCCAGCTTCTTAGTGCCAGGAGTTTTCCCATCATCGGTAAACGAGTAGGAGATTACGTTACAACTCGCCACATATCCTTCGGATTCATCTGACGAACTCTCTCCATCATCTTCCTTTTGAAAGATGTGGTTGAGGAACTCTTGCAGTGTGACAGGAGTTCGCGCCTTTTGATTGTATTCTTCCAGCGCGTCGATTTGCTTCTGCAAGTTCGTGTGCTCGTTTCCAAGCTTCACGGGCTTCTTGGATTTCTTCTTCTTTTTCTTCGAAGATTTTGATGATTGGGCGTGAGTATTTGGGCTCTTATCGCGAGTCTTTGTAGTTGGGCGGCGTCTTAGCATCCCTTCGATAATTTGAGGTTCAAGAGGGTCCTTCCATTCGATCGCAGGGCACGCATGAAGGTCTCTCAGCATTCTTTTGGTTTTAGTTTATAACACGACCTCCCATGGAGCTTCTTCAATAAAGGAGCAGGTTGCCCCCGGTGTATCTACTTTCTTAGGAGTATGCGGTTGTGGTGGGTTCACCTTCCACTTTTCGGACAGTACAAACTTCCCCTGGAGGTACTGGTCTTCAATCCATCCTTTGAAGACGAAGCAATCTTCAATCGGATGGCCTACCGTTTGATGGTAAGGGCAATAGTTAGGGTTATTCGCCTCGGTGGGTTGCGGCGGTCGTCTTGGATTTGGTAGGCTTATAAGTCTGTTGCGTATTGCCAGCTCGAATAACCATTTCGTCTTGTCTCGTGGGAACGAGTAGGGACGCTTCATCTTCTCATTATAATACCGACGCCTTTCCTCGAGTTGATCTGCCGGTTTCGGGGCGTTAGGTTGCTGTTGGGCATTCGCAACAAAGGTTGCCCTTCCTTTACCCTTGTCATTCCGAGGTTCCGACTTCGGGGGAGGTGGTCTATGACCCATCTGGTCCATCTGAGCCAACTTGTCGATTAAAGCCTGGAATGTGGTTGGCTTAAAGAACATCATAAACTGGGAGATAGTTGCGTGAGGGTCTAGAGTTCCCACGAACATGCCCACCGCAGGTGCTTCCTCAATGCGTTGCTCGCATCTCGACCACAAATTCCGCCAGCGTATAGCATACTGGACCCAGGTTTCGCCTGGTTTTACCCTGGCGTTAATTAGTGCAGTTATTGGAGTGCGTTCGCTGGCACTTGCGAATCGCTGAGTGAACAACAGCTCCATCTCAGCGAACGTTTTGATAGAATCGTTCGGGAGTTCTGAATACCATTCGAACGCAGTTTCCGATAGGCTGCCCACGAACTGGCGGAGCAACAGTTTATCATCACCGCCGATGTTACCGCAGAGGGCCCGGAACTGGGCGACATGTTGATGGGGGTTGCCGGTCCCCTTGTACACGTGGAATTTTGGTATCGTATAGCCTGGCGGGTATTTGATTTGGTCGTACCAGCTCGGATACGGCCGCCCCGTTTTCACGACTTGACCAACTGCCTCAGTCGCGTGATGAACCCGGATTTGCTGGGCTATGTAGTCAACCAAGTCAGCCTTAGAGATTGCCTCCTCCTTGGCCGTTGAGAGGGCTGGTGGTGGATTTGACGTTTCTCCTCGGTCGTCTTCAAGAACGATTGGGGGATCCTCGGCGGGTAAGTCCTGCTGGATCATCATTCCTATCATATCTTGGAAGAGCAGGCCCATACGTTGTATGTTGGCCGCCTGTTCAGCAGCCTCTTTGTCCTTTTTCTCCAGTATCCGGCGAAGGAATTCAGCGTCGGTTTCTTCCTCCTGGCGCGCGTCTGAGGACGTTTCTGGGTTTTCTTTTGGCCCGGTAAGTGCGGCCATAGCATTCATCATTTCCTGAAGCTTTTGTTGCTGCTCCTGGGCCTTCGTCACGGATCGGGTTAGCGGTCGGTGGCCCGTAGAAGTGCGGCTTTCCTCCTTTCCAGAGGCCATGTAGACAGTGTGCACCACCATGCCCCCAGACTTAGGGTGTCTGGGCTCAGTGCTTTTAGCCGTCGTTGCATGCTGGGGGGTCTTCTCTGGCCTCCTCCTTTTATGAGCCAGTTGATCAACAGCCCTTTGGGGTTTATCCTGGTGACCAGCTTCCGGTTGGATTTTCAGCGTCTTGTGCTGGCGGGAGAAGTTTGGATCGATGATCGAGTCTCGGGCCTGCCGCCAAACTTTATAGATTTTGGAAGACAGCCGTTGAGGAGATCGGGGCTGTTCGGGTTTTATTTCCACAACCTTTTTTAATGGGGGAGGAGACCTCTTCAGCACTGCAGTAGGAGAATTCCTTCGCACCTTATTTAGCATTTCAAAGCTGTTCCCAGTTGGAACAGCAGCATTAACTTCTGCCACCGGGGCCGATGGAGTCAACCCGGAGGGGGAGTTGCCCCCAGCCTTCCTTACTCGGCGCCAATGGCGACGTCGAGCGTGTCGAGCGGACGGCGTAGGGTCAGCGGTAAGAATGGCTTCGTCTTGCCCCCTGTCTGGGTGGGGGGTCGCTGTTGGTATTAGCCTGTCGAAGACCGATGTCCTTTGGGCAGCAGGAGCGGGAGCTGAAGCCGTCAATCTTGTAAAGACCGACCTTTTGGCCGGAGAAGCTGCCTTGACGACTTCGGGGGCAGGAGCGGCCACCTTCTTAGAAGCAGCCTTCGCTGAGATTGTAGGCCCCATGATGAGTTCGCAGGATTTCTGGCCCAATCTAGAGAAGACCGAGGCGTTGACGTTGGGCGACTCATTGAGAGGAGCCGCGACAGGGGTAAGACGATCAAAGACCGACTTCTTGAGAGCTTCCGTTGTCAGCACTGGAGCGGTGAAGTTTGTCGGCGGGAGCATGGTCCCAAAGAACAATCCTGTGGTGGCACGAGTGACCTGTTCCACGGGCATTGTGAATAGCGAAGCATCTTGGGGTCCGTAGGCTATACCTCCTGGCGAGGCAGAGCGTTGGTTGCAATTGCAGTCTAAGCAGTTGGAGAATTTCACGGAAGTAGAAGCCATCGATCCTTTGCTTTCTGCAATAAGCGAGACGCCAATTCTTAGTATCTTGAAACCCAAGGGCAACCATTAGCGAACCGCGATTGGTTCGCGAGTCACGACACACGAAGTGTGGAGTGGAAAGAGGAAAAGGTCCCACCGGGCGTGCCAGAATCTGTTCCCCTCCGAATGGCGGCCGCGACATGGAATGCCTTGCCTGAGATTCGGGGCAGATGCTAATTGGTGCTATCCGTCCACCTCTCCGAAGATACCAAGTTGATTTATGGCACCATGTATCGAAGGTTTAGACGGATGCGTCCGATGTAGCAGACTTCGTCAGATTCCTCCTCGTTTGAGGGGGTTTTGATTGTGGGGACGCTCTTCCCTGCAGGCGCAAGCCCCTGCAGTTAATTACGCTACCGCGTTGCGGTAGCAACTTTCTCCTTCTCCAGATGATCACTTCGTGTCGTGGGTATTTGTGTTGTATTTTGTTGCCCGTGGATTGTTTACGGAGACTGAGTTATGTCGTCGCCCGTAGGGCGTGGACGAGTCCAAATCCGTATTATCTTAGATTTGGGTTTGGGGGTTTGGTTCGAGGATACGTCAGCCATACTTGAGGCTAAGAGCAACTCAAACGTTTGTTAAGGATACGTTAGTCCAGTTTGAGACTAAGATCAACTTAACGGGATCGTTTAGATCCGTCAAAGGAGCGTTTGGGCTCTATTGTTCCAGTTTAGGGACATAGTGGTCCATCGTATGTATGGCCGTCGGGACCCATCACCTCTCTGACGACGTTGAAGGATTACAACGACAGATGTCAGAGGAGTTCAGAGATGTACCCTCGAGCCAGAGTTAATTGGGGGGATTCATAGTCCAATCTGTTTGAAGGTTTAAGGATACGTTAGCCATCTTTGAGGCTAAGATCAACTTAAACGGGACCGTTTAGATCCGACAAAAGAGCATACGGGGCTCTATTGTTCTAGTTTAAGGACATTGCGGTCCATGGGTAGTTTAAGGACGTTGCGGTCCATTGTTAGTTTTAAGACATCTCGGTCAAGGTTAAGGACGTCGTAGTCCATGGGTTTAAAGACCCCACAGTCCATTGTTAGTTTTAAGACATCTCGGTCAAGGTTAAGGACGTCGTAGTCCATGGGTTTAAGAACCCCACAGTCCATTGTTAGTTTTAAGACATCTCGGTCAAGGTTAAGGACGTCGTAGTCCATGGGTTTAAGGACCCCACAGTCCATTATGTGCTCTGGATGCTTCACACGGGTTCACTGCCGTGCTCTGCGAGGACCAGGCTCCGCTCTGGACGTTTTCCACGGGGTCAAAGAGTGACATTATCCGCGTTCCACGTAACCAGGAATTTTGCATTAGACACGGGTTTAAGGACCCCGCAGTCCATATCAATGTGTGGTCGTCGGGACCCGTCACCTCTTTGAAGACATTGAGGGATTACAATGCCAAATATCAAAGGAGTGAAGAGATGTACCCTAGAACCGGAGTGGATTAAATAGTCCTTGACCCAATCTGGGATCAAGACCGATTAATTATGTTATAAGCCCATTGGCCCAGTTAATCACAAATTGAGGACTTATGGCCATCTTGGGCTAAGTCCAATCAGGAGAGGCTTTGCCTCCATCCATTTAGCCAATTGGGCCAAAGCCTAGTGTTAAACACTACAGAGCAATCAGTGTTGAACACTGGGAATGAGGTTGACGAGTTAGTGTTTAACACTAAAAGATAATCGGTGTTAAACACCAGCAACAAGGCTTTTCAAATTAGTGTTAAACACTAAAACAGATCAGTGTTGAACACTGCAAATAAAGCTTTTTGATTAGTGTTGAACACTAAGGCCCAACAGTGTTTTAACACTGGGTTCGAGAGTTTCAATTTAGTGTTAAACACTAAGGCAGGAGGGGTCACGTGGCAGCACGTGAGAGCGCCCTCCCTTCATTTGTTCTTCTGAGATTATCGCATCTTTCAGAGCATCACGTGCCATCACGTGATGGGCATTCAAATGCCTATGTATAAAAGCTTCTGTCAAGGGTCACGTGGGTTACGTGGGGCACTGCTTCAAGGGGCTTTCTGTAGATCTCTTGGGGGGGTCACATGGTGACACGTGACCCTGCCTCTATGTATGTTGTTTAGAGGATCTGTTAATCTTTTTCAGGAATTAAATTCCTCGTAGGGTTAAACCCTGACAGTAATTTCAGAGGAATTAAATTCCTACTTCCTTTTAAAGGTTTATATTCTGAATAGAGTTGGACTCTGAATTCTCTGTAGGAATTAAATTCCTCATATATGTGAAGAACCAAATAGGGTTAAACCCTAATAAAAGCTTTTAAGGAATTAAATTCCCACTCTCTTGTTAAATTATGATCAAGGGAATTAAATCTCCGCTGTTCCAACAGAACTAGGTTCTTAACTAGGGTTAAACCCTGTCTCTTTTTGTTCTGAAGGAATTAAATTCCCATAACACAGGGTCAAGCCCTAGTTTTATTTTAAAGGAATTAAATTCCTATAATTCTGTGAGAATTAAATTCTCGGGCTTCCATTCCCTCTCTATGTTTTGGATCTGCATGGCAGGATCTCGACCCATTGAGAATTAAATTCTCAACTTCAAGGGGAGATGTGCACTTTGCAGATCCTCTATCAAAGAGAGAAGAAATATGTTCTTCTGTTTTATATATCAGAGTTAAACTCTGTTGAGAATTAAATTCTCTTTCTTTCAAAAAGCCTTCCCTTTCTTACCTAGGGTTTTCTTTTGCAGAAGATCCAAGTTCCTCGAAGTATCAAGGCTCTCTCTCTTTTTCTTCCCTCTGCGTATATATCTTTTTTTTTGTGTCTCTTGGCTCCTATTTATAGGAGAAGCAGCCGAGTCAATTAGTTTTTTGACGAATCTTCATTGAGAGATTTGATTTGCATCCATCATTCGTTCTGGACCTTTGGATTATTAGGTGAATTTTATTCACCATTGGATTTCAAGTCCCGGGATTCTCCTTTGTTGCTTCGGTTAGATTTAAAGGGGAAATCTTTCCAAACCCGAGATTTTCCCATAGATAGATGATATTTCATCACCTCTGAATCTTTAATTTGATTGGTTCCAGATAGTCGCTTTCCTTTGGAAAGATTTGAATCTCTTTCAGAATTTAATTCTGTTGACAAAATGGGCTTTGAAAGCCGGTCACGTGTGACCACGTGACCCATGGTCACGTGTGGGCACGTGACCCCCTTTGGAATGAGCCTTCTTCTTTCTTTTTGTGCTGTCTTCTGGTTGTTGTTTAACCGTCACGTGCCATCACGTGACCCCTGGTCACGTGCGAGCACGTGACCCTTGTCTGAACTCTTTTTCTTGATTTAATTGGAGAACAATTCTGATGTTTTGATCGTCACGTGCCAACACGTGACCCTGGTCACGTGGGAGCACGTGACCTCTTCTGAAGCTTTTTCCTTGATTTGATCAGGAAGCGTTGGGTCTTTGCTGCTGCTTTTAAATGTCACGTGCCGACACGTGACCCTGATCACGTGGGAGCACGTGACCCTTTCTTAAGCCCTCTTTCTTTGATGTAGTCAGGAAGCTGCACTTGCTTTGCCGGTACTTTTGGGTGTCACGTGCCAACACGTGACTGCTGGTCACGTGTAAGCACGTGACCCTCTTCTGAAGCTTTTTCCATAAGCTTTCCTGATTTTAAATCAGGAAACAGCAGCTAGGGCAAGGGTGCTCGAGGAGGCGCTCGAGAAGTCGAGGGAGGGAGGGAGGGAGGCGCAGTGAGGAGCTCGAGGGAGGAGAGGCTGCGAGGGGTTTTGCTCGGTTCTTTTTTTTAACCGCAGCATGATGAGAGCACGAGAGTGAGGGGGTTTTAGGTTACGGGCTCAGAAATATTTCCTAAGTTCGAACACAGGACCTTAAACCCATATATAAAATTGTTACAAACTATATTAAACACAAACAACAAAATCAAGGCTTTTACAAGTCAATAGTTCAAGATCTAATCATATCCTTAAAAAGGAAAGTAAAGCACTCCCTTCAATATATGTGACATGATAGATCTCATTGAATCGAAGGTTTCTAGCAAGAAACCAATTGTAGCGCTTCTTCGTATCGTGATTGCAAATATTATTTAGCATATTTGGAAAGAACGCAACTATAGAATTTTTAGATCTTATTATAAGTCTATAGAGATTGTTCTTTGAGAGGTTATCTCCGATTGTTCTATTAGGATGGTTAAGTTCTTTAATGTAACAGACCTAAATTGTGAACCAGTTGCCCGGAATTGGAGTGCTTTACTTTCCTTTTTAAGGATATGATTAGATCTTGAACTATTGACTTGTAAAAGCCTTGATTTTGTTGTTTGTGTTTAATATAGTTTGTAACAATTTTATATATGGGTTTAAGGTCCTGTTTTCGAACTCAGGAAATATTTCTGAGCCCGTAACCTAAAACCCCCTCACTCTCGTGCTCTCATCATGCTGCGGTTAAAAAAAAGAACCGAGCAAAACCCCTCGCAGCCTCTCCTCCCTCGAGCTCCTCACTGCGCCTCCCTCCCTCCCTCCCTCGACTTCTCGAGCGCCTCCTCGAGCACCCTTGCCCTAGCTGCGCCTTCGCCCTCGCCTCACCCTTGCCACATATATTGAGGCATGCAAATTAATTTCATCGATAAATATTGATAGATCCATCGCCAGTGACACATTATTTTGGAAGCCTTCTCAATCCGGCAAATTCACATCAAAATCTGCAAAAATATCGCTTATACCACAACCTAGCTTGATACATCCTTGGGCTAAGTTTGTTTGGTTCCACAAATCGATTCCTAAAAACTTTTTTTGTCTATGGCAACCCACTCTTGAAAAATTGAAAACTCTCGATCAACTTCAAACAAGAGGTATTGATGAAGGGGGACAATGCATTCTTTGTAAATCACAACCCGAAAAACAAAACATCTCTTTTTTAGTGTCATTTCTCTAATTGGACGGTCCGAACATCATTAGCATGTTGTGGCATTTTTAGCCCACCCTTCAATATATGTGACATGATAGATCTCATTGAATCGAAGGTTTCTAGCAAGAAACCAATTGTAGCGCTTCTTTGTATCGTGATTGCAAATATTATTTAGCATATTTGGAAAGAACGCAACTATAGAATTTTTAGATCTCATTATAAGTCTATAGAGATTGTTCTTTAAGAGGTTATCTCCGATTGTTCTATTAGGATGGTTAAGTTCTTTAATGTAACAGACCTAAATTGTGAACCAGTTGCCCGGAATTGGAGTGCTTTACTTTCCTTTTTAAGGATATGATTAGATCTTGAACTATTGACTTGTAAAAGCCTTGATTTTGTTGTTTGTGTTTAATATAGTTTGTAACAATTTTATATATGGGTTTAAGGTCCTGTGTTCGAACTCAGGAAATATTTCTGAGCCCGTAACCTAAAACCCCCTCACTCTCGTGCTCTCATCATGCTGCGGTTAAAAAAAAGAACCGAGCAAAACCCCTCGCAGCCTCTCCTCCCTCGAGCTCCTCGCTGCGCCTCCCTCCCTCCCTCCCTCGACTTCTCGAGCGCCTCCTCGAGCACCCTTGCCCTAGCTGCGCCTTCGCCCTCGCCTCGCCCTTGCCGTGCCTTTCTTCAGTGACGAGTTCCTTCCTCCAACACCGAGCTAGGGTTCCGACGACGACGGCCGGGAAGAAAAGACAAAACCCATGCATCTCCTCTCATCGATCCGACGACGAGCTAGGGTTCTAGCCTATCATGGATCCGATGACGAGTTAGGTTCCGATCCTCTCCTCCTCTTCTAATTCTTTGCTACGATGTTCAAAACCTGAGCAAATTTTGATTAACATGTAGGTTTTGCATAGAATCTGGAAGAGTCTATCTTGTTCTCTCAAAATTTGCTCAGGACTTATCTGTTTGGTTGCAAATTGATGAGAGTTGAATGTTAATGATCAAACCGATTGCATTTTTAGTCCCAAGGTTCCAACATTTGGTGATAGTATCATGAACATGGCTTCAAATATGATATTCTTATTTTAATTTTTGGGATATCTGTCATTATTTTTCAATTTCGGGCCAAATTAATTGCTTTTGCTATAAAATTACTCATGGCAGTGATTTCTTTCTCCTCAAAATTTGATTAATGATTTGAAAAATAACATTTTTATTGATCAATTTATTCTTATGCCAGTAAATGTTTCATATTAAGATCAACTGATGTTTAATTTTTCTTTGTGATTTTCATATATTTAACGTTATGATTATGTTAACATAACATAAACTTTATTTTTTTAATAGGACAATCAAGACTATGCAATGGATCGGCAACAAATGCAGCAAATAGAGCAGTTACACCTCTTGATTCTTAGAGACTTCATGCAAAAATGAATAAAGTTATAGACTTGGTGGCGGAGAATCGAGATCTTTAGGAAAAAACTGAAGAGTTTATTAACAGTATACTGTAACAGTGCAATTTAAATCTTGAAGAAAAGCCAAGCACTCAAGTTAGTTCTACTACGACACCTTCTTACCTATCTCATATAACGATCAAAGATCCTTCGAAAAATACACATAAGGGTCTTCCAACTATTGCATCTTGAATTCCATCTGGAATAGAAGTATCGCAATCAAAAGCTCAAAATAGGTCGCGCACTTGTAGTAATTGTCACGAGAAAGGTCATGATATGAGAACTTGTCCGCTTTTAAGGATATTAATTCTATTCTTGTTTGTTCTTATTGTTGTCATTATTTTTTTTATAAATGATGGTTGATATCTAACATGAGTTATTTTTAGGCACATGATGCATCTAACAGAAAGGAGTGAAGATATTTTGGTGTTTCTTAGAGCAGAATAGAAGATTTTTGTTTGTTTTTTGGAGCTTGTTTAGTAATTATTAGTATTTTTTATCATTATGACTTGGATGTATTTGGGGATTTATACTAGCATTTATGTTGTGTTAGTATTTTTATTGTTATGACTTGGATGTACTTTCATATTAATATTGGCATTTATATAGTGCTGGTTTGAAATATCATTATTATTTTGTCTGAGTTTGTGATGATACCCGTAAATAGGAATTCCCTAGATCACGACACGTGGAAGGTGACGTGCCATCCGCACATACCCACTAGATTTCTGAGGGCAACGGAGCTGGGATAAATATGACACGTCGGGGACGTTCCTCGGCGCCATGCCTCCGAGGCTGCACCAGACCCTCTAAGAAGACCTTCCTGGTGTACCTTCCCCCTTCGGCTGACCGCCAGCCAATGGCTCGTCTCTGAGCTATCCTATAGTTCGGACTCCTCAACGTCCCTGATTGGCCGGGAGTACATAGCCTGAGCACCACCGTAACAGCTCCATGTATCTCGCCACAGCGAGATCTCCGTCGCTCCACATCCCGCCTTCCATGCTAGCGTATCTCGCCATTTATGGTCGTATCCCGCCATCAACGCGAACGTGACGCAAGGGCAAAACGGACGGTGAGAATCTCATGTTAGCTCGCTCCAGGTGACCGCTATATAAACCCCTTGAACTAAAGGAAAATATAACCTAAGTTCAAGGACCGTTAATCTAGTTTGAGATTAATATCAGCTTAAACACCCCTCTTCCAGACGACTTAGGTACGTCGAACTCATTTCCAATTCGCTGCTACTCTGTCTAATTACTCCTCGGTATTTACTTGATCTTCGAAGGGTCCTACGGTGGTTTCCCACCTCGGGACTTCCCTTGCAGGTGGCTCGGTGTCAACGACAACCAATAACCCATTGAGACCCACACACTCAATCTTTACATCAAATCTCAACCGTTTGAAACGGCTGGCCCCAAGATCGACGGAGGACAACATCTGAAGGAGAAACCGACCTCCATCAGTTGGCGTCGTCTGTGGAAACACCATTTACCACCCAAAAAAGTTGATCTTCCGCCTTCGATTCGATGGCCAGCGATCATCGCTACGAAGACCCTAGCATGAGCCATGCCGTCCTCCGCAATAGAAGCGGGGGCGGTTCCACTCCTCCCAACATCGTCGAAGCCTTATCGGCACGGATCGACCGACTGACAGCAATGGTGGACACGCTTGGTCATGTCCAAATTGCCAGCCATGCCTGGCAAATCGCCACTCCTGCTCCCCAGAACGGCGGCGTGCACAAGGTGGCAGAGGGACGCGTTCAGATCCTCGGCCTCGCTCGTGCCAACCACGACACTATAGAACACTAGCGTGCCAATTCCGGCCGTCGCAACCCCTATACGAGGAATGATTCCATGACTCATTAGGTGCTGGACAGTCCAACATCGAGATCTTGGGACCAACCAAATTATTGCTTTAATGCTTGTCGCGCTACTTTGCCCTCCGAGGTGACGTCGGTTAGAACACCTGATTCCAGGAATGACCAATGTCACCATGATCACCGAGGCGTGCCCATGGCGCACGTTGTGGGGCTATGGAGGGTTTACCCCGAGGATCTAGGAACGTGATAGAACGAAGCCAAAGTTGCTCCATCGCCCAAACCCGAAGCAGAGACAACAGACACTCCGATTATAAGGAATCCTCAGGGTACCAATAGCGAATCGAGATCCTTGAGAAAAAGATCGAGGACATGCGACTCGCCACCTGTTCGCTCGGCGGATCGGCAAAATACTCCGCGTACTCTCTCACGAAGCCCTTCACTAAGCAGTTGCTGAAAGAGTGAGTTTCTTCTCGGCACAAGCTGCCTAAAATTGCTTTTTCGATGGAAAGTCCGACCCAAAAGACCACCTAGACGCATTCACCGCGGGCATGAGTTATCAGGATAACTCGGACGCCGCTCAATGCCGAGCATTCCGCACCACCCTCATCCGAGCAAGACGAGACTATTTCCGCGACCTGACTCCGCACTCGATCTCGATCTTTGAACAATCGGCCACATAGTTCCTCAGCCACTTCGTCGGCAACCGACGACAGAAGAGATCGGTTGACTACCTGTTCAACATCAAGGGCGAGGTCAAGGAGTCTTTCAAAGACTATATTTCCTGTTTCTACAATGCCCATCTCGAGGTACCCGAGCACCGGGATGAAACGGTCATAACCGCCCAGAGGTCTGGTCTTAGGCATAAAGAGTGGCTCCGCTCTTTTGCATTGGCGCAACATAAGTCCCTGGCTGAGGTAAAGGTCTGGACTGAGCGAGAAATCAAACTTTAATCCGAGGTTAACGCTCGCATTTCCCGAGGATACAGGATAGACCAAAGGAAAAGGGACATGGAAGAAGACAAGAAGAAAGTTGATCGGTGGAAACCTTATATGCCGAGCTTTCGCGAGTACATGCCCCTGAATGTCTCGCAAGATGAGCTATTAGTGGAAGCAATGAGCGAAAGATTCTTCAAGCTGCCACCGATGACACGAAAGCCAGGCAAGCGACTCCGCAGCCCGTATTGTGCCTATCATCGGATGCAAGGGCATCCGACCGAGGATTGTAAACAGCTACGCGATTACATCGAGGAGCTAATCCGCTCCTGTCACTTGGCAAAATACCTGCGAGACAAACGTCAGGCAGATAGGAGGCAAGCCGACCAACTTGAAGCCGGAGAGCCGACGATCGGTCAGACCATGGTCGTCATCGACTGACCCGAGTCCGAGAAACAAGGACACCCACCGAATCCGATCATTCAATGCAGGGCCGGCGGGTAGCTTCCTGCCCGTCAAGCAAAGACCATCCCTTCACTTAAGTAAAGGAAGCTCGAATGTGCCTATAGGTAGCCGACCAAAGCCCTCATCACAAGGCAACCGAGTAGCTTCGTGCTCGGCCCATCCACCGTGGGTAGCTTCCTGCCCAACAACGCTATGGATCTAAAGCCCTCATCACGAGGCTGCCGGGTAGCTTCCTCCTTGGCCCATCCACAGCGGATAGCTTTCTATCTAACAATGTTGTGGATCCAAAGCCCTCATCACGAGGCGGCCGGGTTTCTTCCTGCTTGGCCCATCTACCATGGGTAGCATCCTGCCCAACAACGCCGTGGATCTAAAGTCCTTATCACGAGGCTACCGAGTAGCTTCTTTCTTAGCCCATCCACAGCGGGTAGCTTCCTGTCCAACAACGCTGTGGATCCAAAGCTCTCATCACGAGACGGACAGGTAGCTTCCTGCTTGGTCCATCCACCGTGGTTACCTTCCTGCCCAACAACGCCGTGGATCTAAAGCCCTTATCACAAGGTCGTTGGGTAGCTTCATCCTCGGCCCATCCACAGCAGGTAGCTTCCTACCCAACAACGATGTGGATCCAAAGCTCTCATCATGAGACGGCCTGGTAACTTCAAGCTCGGCCCATCCACCATGGGTAGCTTCCTACCCAAAAACGCCGTCGATCTAAAGCCCTCATCATGAGGCTGATGGATAGCTATCTCCTCGGCCCATCCATAGTGGGTAGCTTCCTGTCCAACAACGCTATGAATCCAAAGCCTTCATCACGAGGCAGCAGGGTAGCTTCCTGCTCGGCCCATCCACCGTGGGTAGCATCCTATCCAACAACGTCGTTGATCTAATGCCCTCGCCATGAGGCGGCCCAGTAGTTTTCTGCTCGGCTCATCCACGGCCGAGTAGCCTCCTGGTCGGCTCATCCACGTCAAAGTCTGTAGACCGCCCCCTATCCGGTGCGCGATCAAAAAGTGAACAAACTTCTGTCAGGACCCAAGTGAATAAAGCTCGGATTCGCTCGTTCCAAGGGACTCGAGCCACAACTGATCCAAGGGACATTGATCTATTTACACTTAATGTTCGCTCGTTCTTGCGTCACCTCGACTCCGGGGTGAGGAGGGATGCCGATCTACTTGTACTTAGCGTTCGTTCGTTCGTATGTCACGCTCGCTCGTCACCTCTACTACGGGGTGAGGATGGACGCCGATCTACTTATACTTGGTGTTCGTTCGTTCGTATGTTGCGCTCGCTAGTCACCTCAACTCCAGGGTGAGGAAGGACGTCGATTGTTCAGTTGATAAAACTGCATATTTAATATGATATTTTTCCTACTCTTTCTATATAATAAAAAGTGTTTATTATAATATATGATACATATGAGGGTTTATCTGTAAAAATACTATTTTCATGTGTTTATATATTATAATTAACATTTGGTAGGAAAAAGTAAGCATATAATATCCATATGACATTTGGCCCATTTAATATGCTTAGCTTATTAATACCTTTGACCAATACTTAATGGTTAAGTTAAATATCTCAATAAAACAAACTCTACAAATATTATTTGTTGAGTTATTGTGCAGAATTTGCAGGGCTGAAATCAAGGAAATCAAAGTTGTTAAAACAAACCTGCCTAATTAAGAAAGTAAACTAAAGAAATCAATTCTGGCAGTGACGTATAAAAGATTTTCAGTTTCCAGAGATTCAAAAGATCACCACGTGTCACCAGAAGAAGCCACAAGAAGAATGAGCCCAAGATTCCCCTACTTGGCCGCGGATCTGCGGCCAAACCCACCTATTGGCCGCGGATCCGCTGCGGTTTTGATGAGTTGGGAGTTGGGATTTTGGTGGTTAGGATCTTAACCTCTGGCTTCCAAATTAGGCAACTAGGGTTCTGGCTTTGGGACTATAAATAAGGACCGAGAGCCTCTTAAAAAAATCATCAAGCTGAAGAGATCACGAAGTCCACGACAGGCTCACGCATCCAGGCTGATCATCAACGGTTCATCTACCTCCTTAGAAGAGATCGAGAAGCAAACTAGTATTTGTAATCATTTTCTAAGGGAACAAAGTGTAAATGAGTTTTGTTGATTAATAAAGGTAGTTCTTTTTCTTATTCTATTTCTTTGTAGTTTTAATATGATTTCTCTCTCCATCTCTTCTTCTCTCAACATGCGCGAGTAATTCTCCGCTTGTTAGGGTTCATGGGATTAGGGTAGGTTAATAGATGATGAAGATCCTTAAACTCTTTTTAAGTCCTATAAAGTTTATAAACTCTATCAAAAGAATAGTTAACATCCTAATCGGGCGCGCTACCAATTCATTGATAGCCTCGACCGCGATTAGAGATTAGATTAACAATTGTTTTGGTAGAGCCTAGATATGAACGGAGTTCCATGTCGAGATAGGGGTTAAGAGTGGGAACCCTTTTCCCTCCAGAAACCATAATCTACATGCATCACTGTCGTTCTAGTTTTAAATCTATTAAAGGATAAAAAGAGTAATCTTTAATTAATCATCCATGACTACTAAATCCTAATGAACCCTATAAGCCCTCTTTTATTATAAAACTTACCTCCGTAGTTAATCTAGATCTATATTTTGCATCCGTGTTTAACGTAGATCTAGATCCTACAACCATTCTTCAATATTCCTCCTGCTTTCTTTCTCAACACATCTAAAATAAGAATAAAAGGTTCAACGTTTCCTAGAGGACGACCCGTACTCACCTCGGTCTAGCTACGCGCGACACCGTTCTGATTGCGGTTACTACATAAATCTAGATCAATCAAATGGCGCCGTTGCCGGGGATACGTGCGTAATTTTTTTTTATTCTTACTATTTGTGTTGAATTCTTATTCGATCATTATCATAAGCAAAACAAAACTGCAAATTGTATATTTAACGATTATTGTGTGAATTTTGCGAGGGGATCTGGAGTCACAGAATTGAGGAAACAGAAAGCCAGAGACATTCATCAAGATCCAGAGGAGTGCAAAAGGCCACGTAGCAAAATTCATTACCTGATCCCTCTACTCCGCGGCGGAAGCGCGGTGAAAGGAGCCTTTTGGCGGCGGAAGCGCGGCTGTATAGGGGATTTAGGGTTGCAAACTTCTCTGGTATATTTTCTATATCTTTCTCTCTCCTCTGAAATCCAATAAAATATCTTTCCTGCAGGATTCTTTGCAAAAATTTTCCGCTCAAAAAATCTTTTTGCAAGTTCTGTTTTGCGGTTTGTTTTTGCATATTTTAATACGGATTTTTAAGGGGCAAGACCAAAATTCAGATTAGGTGGGGATTTCATCACCCTTCCTAGGCCCCCACAAATCACAAAAAGAGCATTCGCATCAACCCTACATTAATTTAAAAAAATATTTAGACCAAGACTCTAAGGACTGTCGCGCTCAATAAGGACAGAGGAAGGTCGTGGGTAATCTTGTTGGATATAGTGCCCTCAAAGTCAATTATTGGATCGCAGGCACGTGATTACAATGATTGAGGGAGGACCTATACCGGTAGGACAGTCATATTCGTGATGATAGTATGCTATCTGGTTTATCTTTATCATCGTGTACATGCTTTAGGTGACATTACAGATCACTATTGCACGTTGATAGAGCCATAGGATTCTTGCTTGACGGCCTGCAGTATGATGGCGATCACATACGTGGGAGCTGGGGTCTATAAGCACATCCTTAAACTGGTCCCTAGTCGTGGGAGTTTCGAGACTGGGCATCGATACTCCATTAGTAGACTAGTGTATACAGTCGAGACCCTGATGAGGGGCGGTGGCCGGTCTCACAAACCATTGGTGTCAGTTGGTTCACCTAAGATGTATACAGGTGCTCATTGGGTTATGAGTACACCGGACAGGACTCGCCGGGAACATGCTAGTTGGTATTATATCTGACGTCAGATAGCAGTTCCCTGGTGACATGTGTACAGGTTAGTTCATCGACCTGAGATCGTCATTTGTCTCGTGTGAGTTCCCACTGTGCTTTGATTACTACCCTACCACGGCTCAAAGGAGTCATGCAAACAGGTTTTAGTTGGGTACAGTCCCGAGCCACATGGAGGCAGTGAGCGGATCGGCAGGGGTTTCGTCTCTCCCGGTATTGGGGGTGAGATCGCGCTGTGTCTAGGAGAGCCATTACACGAAGTCCTTAGCCAAGGCAGGAGATTTACTGGTAGGTATTCCAGTAGTATCTCAGGGTGTTCTGGGCTACACTCCGACACGACTTGTACCGCTTTTGGGGGTCTGACTTTTACCAACCCCCTAGGCCTGCCATGCGATGCTCATAGACGAACGGACCGGACTGTACGGATATTGTCACTGACAGGCTCAGTAGGGTGTCAGGATGAGTTCGCTCATCGACCTCCCTTTTGGTCAATACCTGGTAGCCCGTTACGTACGGCTAGTACCTCTGACGTGCTAGTGGTTAAATCCACAGCCAAAGTATTAACGAGTCTTTAGAGTCCTCCACAGACAGTTTCTCAAGTTTCGGGCGAAACGTTGTAGAGGCCGTATGATATATGGCAGGGTTCGATCATATACGTGCAGTAGTGCACGGATCATGATCGGACGGATCATACTAGTGGGTTTTGGTTTAAGCTGAATCCTAATATTAGATTTGTTGGATTACTTTAGTCTCATCGCATTCGCATTCAGTCGGAATACGGATGCAGGTATGCATATACAGGTGAGGGGTATCCTTGTGATCCGTCACGAGTTTACTTTAGATGTTGCCGTGTCTTTTTATTGTTGTAAACATTTGGATTAATGTTTACAAATGGAAATTGTGAGCTTAATTCATCATTTTGAGCATTTAATGTGATATAGACTTCATTAGTGACTCATGGTCTCTTTTCTTGTGCTAATGTCACATTGTGTGATTGATTAGTGGATGAAATGAGAAGGAGAGAGAGAAAGGGCAGCCATAAGGGATGGTTAGATCTTGTATTATTTCCTTCTTGCTCTCACTCTCATTATCATACAACACAAAAGGAAAAAGGCTTGTTCTTCTTCTTCTTCCTCTAGCTCACAACCTCCATTGATGGCTTCATCTTCAACCTCCATCCATGCAATGGATGCAAAGAGACAAAGTTGTCACACACATTCTATACTTCGCCTTGGACACGTCGGCTAGCGAACTTCGTGCCCGAGTTGCTTCGGATGAAGCGGGAGCTCGTAAAAAGACTCGAAGATGTGGTGCCCTTTCCGACAAGGAGATCGAGATCGGAGATGCCGCGAGGAGCTTTGGATGGTGGCCAAAGACCGAAGGACACGGATCGATCGGTATAGCCTTTCCAACCCTTTCTCTAGTTGCTAGTTGTAGGTTAATGGTTCGATCCGGAATTAAAGTCTGCGATAGCGCCGGTTTCAAGTTTTGAAAAAGTTTTCGTTTCCGCATTTTGGCCTCGGACAGATGGCCGGGACGCTACCGTAGACTTACATGGTATCAGAGCCACGCCATTAACCTTTACTAGCTTGCTCTAACGTGTTTAGAACTTCGATCGAACAAAATTTCCGAAACCGCAATTTCAAAAACGAAGTTTCTGTCGAATTTCTTTTGTCATCGAAAAATTATGTTGAGTATTGCAGAAAATTAGGCAGGCTTTTCTAAGATCACAGCTGAAATTTGGTGAAGTGATCACACTGTAGCGCCGCGGAACCGTGGCATTACCCTTGTTTTGGCCGTGGTTCCGCCGCACTCCTATAGCATCAATGCACCAAACTTTCTTCAGTGGTCTCTGAGTTGGAATTGGGGTTTCTGGTAATTTTTGTTTTGGCCCAGATTATTTTGAGTACTGGGAATTGTACTTGGGGCCCACTTCGGGAAATTTTGTCGATCGAAAATTTTAAACATATAAGTTCACAGTATTTACATTATATCTGCGACCGTGAATGTCATTTGATCGGTAAATCTTGTCTGATTGCTATAGCTCTTTTAGACGAATTTGCGAACGTGACATTCACGTTGATGTTCTGTGTTGTGCTGTGTTGTTGCGGATTTGTCGTGATGGATAGCTTGGTGCAATGTTAGTGCAGTTTGGTTGTATTTGTACATTTGTTATTGCGGGGCGAGCGTCCGACATGTGGACTGCCGTCACTGCCTGTTTGTATATTATTCTTTTGGGGCACAACCGGGCTGAGGTCGACGTACCCGTTGTATATATTTTATTTTCTGTACTAGGATTACCCCACGGTGGGGTGCACGGATGGCCGGGTTCTAGAGGGCAACGGGCCCGTATCTCATGGCTTTGAGACGGAGGGGGCTTCACTCTAGAATTGGCGGGTTATTCACCGCACACGTAGGGGGTACAGGTTGACCCAAGAAGGGATGCTCAAGTTACCGGATTCCGTGAAGTGCTGGGTGGTCCATTCACTTTGTTGAAGGGGGCTGTCTCGCTTCAGGTTTTGGCGGGTAACTTGCCGCACCCGTAGAGGTCTAGGATTTCATTGCACAGGCTATCCATACGACCAGGGGAACATCGGGTTTCAGTAGCGGCTCTATGAAACCCGGGGATCCCAGATTATCTGTATTGTTCTGTGATGCTTATTACTCTCTGTGATGTTGCATTTATCACGCATTGAGCGATTATTATATATTGATAAATATATTAGTAGATATTGTATATGTTTTACACCCGCGCTAGTCCAGTCCCCGCTCTGTCATTAGTTAAGTAACATAACGGGTGATGAAAGGACCCAGTGGCGAATGCGGATGGCATATACGTACATCGTATTTTCGTTCTTTTGTGGTGTGATTAATTGATGGGACTGCATTGATTCGGATCAATGCAAGCTAAACAAACCTATTCTGATGTTGTTGGAACATTTTTCAAAAAGCTGTTATTGCAAGGACGTTTTCTTTTGTTTTGCACAATGGTATTCGGTTATGAATATCCAGCACCTCAGTCGACGAGGTAAGGGCCGAGATCCCTTCACCGGGAGTGACCCTTTGGACAGAAGTTTGCATCAGGGTAATAACTTCACTATAGTCGATTACTTTTTGCTTTGCATCGTGGTATTCAGTTGGAATATCCTGCACCTCATTCTACGGGGAAAGAGCTGAGATCCCTTCACCGGGAGTGACCTCTTTAGCAAAGGTTTTCGCCACTATATTTTTATAAAAAGCTATGCAGTTCCTTCAATGATATCAAGTTCATTACGTTAAAGGTTTTTCGCCAAAAACCAGCCGTAGCCCTCCGTCATTTCTTACGGGTATTATTTAGTATTCGTGCTGCGTTTGT
Organism: Agapanthus africanus; assembly: GCA_030015575.1. Lineage (NCBI taxonomy): Eukaryota > Viridiplantae > Streptophyta > Magnoliopsida > Asparagales > Amaryllidaceae > Agapanthus > Agapanthus africanus. Next base: position 936,772,509 of record JASDDO010000019.1, on the reverse strand, counting down.
TGGCCTAGTCAAGACGTAGTGTTCGGTAGCTAAGTGGTGCTTGTTTGTTGCATAAATGGGATTGGTTAGGACAGTCGTGCGGCCTTGTTGACCTAGTCAAGGGCACGTACGGGTGGGTTTAATGCAATCCAGAACAATGACAGGTTGAACTTGACTAGCGGTTTATGGTTTGTTGACCTAGTCAAGGTCATAAGCCGCTTGGGGTAAAAATCACATCGGGAGTTTCTAAAGAAACTGAAACTTGCCAGATATGTGCATACCTTCTGGAGTGTGATAACGTGAGTGGATTCCATCATGTTATCATGCGATGATAGTTGGATCCCGATTCCCACTGATGAGTTGGTTTACTCCTCGGGTGATCCCGACTAATTCTTCTTTCAGGTTTGGAGGAGAATTTGAGGTTACAGTGGGAGGTTTCCTAATTAGATAAATTGATAATCATTCTGATCTAGGTTAGAGTGCACGCAAAGTGTTTCTTTTCTCTCTCTCTTTGGCAGCGACCATGACCCGACCCTTGACTATGACTCAGTGACCAAGTTAACCGAACTTTCTTAAACACTGGCTTTTGGATTGTCAGATTTGCATACCTCATTGTCACTCCTACTTTTACCCTTTTCTCCAGAACACCCCGTATTACTACGAACATCCACTTCCATTGGATAAAACCATCGTATGGTTATATACAAACTCGAAGGAACTTGTTCCAGATTCGAGGATGGTTTCCGGTTCTGAGGAAAATGAATAGAACTATTCAGTTGTCTTTTCCTTTTACCTTCTCTCAGGTTGCGAGTGCTCCTTGGATAAGGACGGTACACCTATTACGCTAATTGGACAGTCTTCTTCCAAACCATCGGCAGGTGCCGAACGGTAGGGAATGAAGAAAACCAATTAGCCTAACGATGGTGTATAAAAGGTATTAAGTAAAGAAAAATAAAGGGATTAGTAAGAGGGCAAAATAAATTGCGACTGCTATTCACGACCAAACCAAGTATTTCATCGCCACTCCTACTTCACCTTTGTATTTCTCCGGGACATCCCGTATCACTATGAAGATCCACAGTTTATTGGATACTCTATCGTATGGTTATATACGAACTCGAAGGAACTTGTTCCAGTTCGGGAATGGATTCTGGTTCTGGAGAAATAGGAATAAGGTTTTATTCAGTTGTATTTTATCTTCACCTTCTCTCAGGTTACGAGTGCTCCTAGGATTAGGATAGTACACCCTTTATGCTTATTGGATAGTCTTCTTCCAAACCAAAGGCTGGTGCCGAACGGTAAGGAGGGAAGAAAACCATTTAGCCTAAAGGGGTGTACAGAAGGTAATGACTAAAAACATATAAAGGGATTTGGTGAGATTGCAAAGAAATATACAGTTACAGTTGTAAATCTGATAATGGAAGAGGCATTACTAGGAATACCCCTTCGAAACATTTGTATGTTTCAGTTTCACTGTGTACTGTTAAAAGAAAACTGATTTCTTAATTAGCCCTTGCTCCAGGGTATGTATTTACCAGGTTTGATTCTCACATCTGTATGGTTTTACAGATGATGAGTGGGAGTAAGTTATTGGAAATTGGGTGATCATCCTCATTATATCGGGATTCGTTGTAATTGGTGATATTTGAGGAAATCGCCTGGGTTGTTTGCCGGACGGCAAATATTTGGTTTTGAATATCCGTTGTTATGCACCAATTTCAAATTGATATATCTGTACGTTTATTTTTATAAAGTGAGATATAACTTTTTGAAATTATGTCCATGACATTTACCTATATCAGTGGATGGTTAGGTAAGGAGCATTAAACAGCGTGTAATTCTTCTTAACCATAAGTACAGTTTTCAACCTACGACACACAGGGAATGAGTTATTAGACTCAGGGAACTTATACAGAGTATTGTATGTTGTCCAGTGTCCATGAGGACAGAGGGGTTGGTACTCGTACTATATTCTGTTTACTTGTGACTTCTCTAGTTCTTAGACATGTGTTTCGTAGAAATGCAAGGTCCAGGTTTTGAGAAGTTATAGGTATATGAATAAAGTAGAAAACCAGGCGTTGCAAGTATCGGGATTCTTCAAGGTGATCGAAGATGTAGATACTTGTGTATGGTATTCAGTTAATAATAATGATTAAGAGAACTTGCTTCTCTTTCAGGTTACTCATAATTGGAAGCACTCCTAAGCTGAGTAATGCCGATCAGTCTCTCTCTATTTAGTTGACATGCACTGGAGACAGCTGCATGATTTGAATCTGGTTCCAATTAAATCGGTGCCTCTGTTTCTATATTAGATATAGAATAGTTCATATCTTAAAAATGTTAAGGTACGGGGAGTTGTCCGGTTTATGCTTAAAACTAGACTCTGGATAACTCAAGACACGTTTCTGTAATGGCTGTTTGTGGGTTGACCCAGGCTGTGACGAGGGTTGATTTTCTACCATCTGAAAGATCAATAGTGATATTGTTCTTGACTCGCCACAGTTTTGATAAAAATGGATTTTTCAGAAAACAGTAGTGGGAGTATGGTAGAACTGGAAGTGATTCCAGAACCGCGAACGATTACTGAAAATTTGATAAGAACCTAAAGATTCAATCTGGATTGACATTCTATTGGCCACTCCGCAGATATGGTGGGTAACCTCAGGCACCCGAGAGGTACTCCGGTAGCCTCAAAGACGGTGACAGGGAGGTTCTTGTTTACCCAGACTTGCCATTGCTGTTGTTCCAGACTATGAGACCCGGCAGGAGAATGAGTATAGCGTCGTTCTAAACTAGATTTAGGCATGTACGTGTATATGACTCTGCCAGAGGGTTGTCGTAGTTAGTGGGAGCAGCGGAAGTATAGTGGACAGGTAGCTTATGTCCATTTATGGACTAAAGCAGATATAGCAGAGATAGATAATCTGTTTCTGATGTGACAATCATAGGTTTGACTTCATCAGAATAGGGATGGATCTGTTAAGAAGGTAGTAGGGTGTGATGTCCTGGTATTTGGATGACATACACAGAGTAGGAAGTGAAATTCCTATACTACGATCGGTTATACTTTGGTTGTCACACAGTGTTTTCTCTACATAGGATATGGATATTATATCAGATATTCTGGTTACTAGATCAATGGTTTTAGATCTAGATTTGGGCAGTTTCCCAATCTGGGTACTTAGACAACATTCTAAAGGAGTTTTAGAATGGACGACTCCTGACACGGTAGTGTACCTGCAGGTGATGGAGTCACCCTCTCTAAAGGTGTCTTACAGACTAAAGGGGAGAGGGATGTGCATGATTGGCAAATCACTTGCTTAGGCAATTGAGTCAATCATGAGATGTCAAGTACCACACCAGACGTTGTTTTTGCACTAGATGCAATAAGTTGATATTAATCCTGTCCTGGAGAAACGTTCGGAAGCAGTCTTAGAACATAAGTGAATGTTCTAGGGATATAATAACAACGGCCTCTTTTGGGAGACGGTTATCATTCCAGGCTTCCAAGGTGACCTGGATGACAGAGTGGCTGTCAGAGTTATAGTTTTCCCTCTGACGAGGGGCAGTTGTTTGGACAGGAGGTCCAAGCGGATACTGAGGGAGGCATAACGCAGGACACTGATTAAATTCAGTTGACGATAAAGTCTAAGAAGTTTGGATTTGGAGTTCATTTATGAACTAGGTCCCATCAGATATCCAGACATATTCTAAGACAGGTATTGCTCATTTCGGGAGATGGCTTTCTCCGCAAACTTAAGATAAAGAGAGACATAGAGAGAAACATCAGGGCGGATCCACTCACTAAGGCTATTCCTCGAACGCAATAGTTTCACAAACGGGCTTTGTGAGACTGATCGGTAGAGGAGTTGGGTATTCGGTATCACACGGGCTGTGAGTATACGACATCGCAATAATTAGCCTTGAGTGCAAGTGGGAGATTGTTAGATATAGTGCCCTCAAAGTCAATTATTGGATCGCAGGCACGTGATTGCAATGATTGAGTGAGGACCTATGCCGGTAGGACAGTCTTACTCGTGATCATAGTATGCTATCCGGTTTATCTTTATCATCGTGTACATGCTTTAAGTGACATTACAGGTCACTATTGCACGTTGATAGAGCCCATAGGATTCTTGCTTGACGGCCAGCAGTATGATGGCGATCATATACGTGGGAGCTAGGATCTATAACAACATCCTTAAAATGGTCCCTAGTCGTGGGAGTTTCGAGACTGGGCATCGATACTCCATTAGTAGACTAGTGTATACAGTCGAGACCCCGACGAGGGGCGGTGGCCGGTCTCACAAGCCATTGGTGTCAGTTGGTTCACCTAAGATATATACAGGTGCTCATTGGGTTATGAGTACACCGAACAAGACTCGCCGGGAACATGCTAGTTGGTATTATACCTGACGTCAGATAGCAGTTCCCTGGTGACATGTATATAGGTTAGTTCATCGACCTGAGATCGTCATTTGTCTCGTGTGAGTTCCCACTGTGCTTTGATTACTACCCTACCACGGCTCAAAAGAGTCATGCAAACAGGTTTTAGTTGGGTACAGTCCCGAGCCACATGGAGACAGTGAGCGGATCGGCAGGGGTTTCGTCTCTCCCGGTATTGGGGGTGAGATCGCGCTGTGTCTAGGAGAGCCATTACACGAAGTCCTTGGCCAAGGCAGGAGATTTACTGGTAGGTATTCCAGTAGTATCTCAGGGTGTTCTGGGCTACACTCCGACACGACTTGTACCGCTTTTAGGGGTCTGACTTTTACCAACCCCCTAGGCCCACCATGCGATGCTCATAGACGAACGGACCGGACTGTATGGATATTGTCACTGACAGGCTCAGTAGGGTGTTAGGATGAGTTCACTTATCGACCTCCCTTTTGGTCAATACCTGGTAGCCCGTTACATACGGCTAGTACCTCTGACGTGCCAGTGGTTAAATCCACAGCCAAAGTATTGACGAGTCTTTAGAGTCCCCCACAGACAGTTTCTCAAGTTTCGGGCGAAACGTTGTAGAGGCCGTATGACATATGGCAGGGTTCGATCATATACGTGCGGTAGTGCACGGATCATGATCGGACGGATCATACTAGCGGGCTTTGGTTTAAGCTGGATCCTAGTATTAGATTTGTTGGATTACTTTAGTCTCATCGCATTCGCATTCAGTCGGAATGCGGATGCAGGTATGTATATACAGGTGAGGGCTATCCTTGTGATCCATCACGAGTTTACTTTAGATGTTGCCATATCTTTTTATTGTTGTAAACATTTGGATTAATGTTTACAAATGGAAATTGTGAGCTTAATTCATCATTATGAGCATTTAATGTGACATAGACTTCATTAGTGACTCATGGTCTCTTTTATTGTGCTAATGTCACATTGTGTGATTGATTAGTGGATGAAATGAGAGGGAGAGGGAGAGGGCAGCTATAAGGGATGGTTAGCTCTTGTATTATTTCCTTCTTGCTCTCACTCTCATTATCATACAACACAAAAGGAAAAAGGCTTGTTCTTCTTCTTCTTCCTCTAGCTCACAACCTCCATTGATGGCTTCATTTTCAACTTCCATCCATGCAATGGATGCAAAGAGACAAAGTTATCACACACATTCTCTACTTCTCCTTGGACACGTCGGCTTGCGAACTTCGTGCCCGAGTTGCTTCGAATGAAGCGGGAGCCCGTAAAAAGACTCGAAGATATGGTGCCCTTTCCGACGAGGAGATCGAGATCGGAGATGCTGCGAGTAGCTTGGGATGTTGGCCAAAGACCGAAGGAAACGGATCGATCGGTATAGCATTTCCAACCCTTTCTCTAGTTGCTAGTTATAGGTTAATGGTTCGATCCGGGATTAAAATCTGCGATAGCGCCGGTTTCAAGTTTTGAAAAAGTTTTCGTTTCCGCATTTTGGCCTCGGACAAACGGCCGGGACGCTACCGTAGACTTACAAATCTATCACTTATCCGCATTACTTTTGTGGTGTCTAGGCAAGTGTGTCTAAGGCAAGTGGTTATTTAATTAGGCCCGCTATTTTCGGTGATTCGTATAGCGGATACCTCCCACTTACCTGGCACTTACCTGGCCACAAGAGCGATAAAGAGGTGGTAGAGGATTGATCCCGCGGCCTGTCCTTTGGAAGTCTAGGAGCGGTCTAGAGCTTGTCCTAGGTAACCATAGTTTGAGGGTTGTTTATGCATTTTTTGTGATTTTGTGAGTCAACCCCCAAGTCCACTTTTAAAGCAAACCCTTCCCCTCTTCTCTTCTTATAATGGGTGACCCAAACAGACGAACTCTTGCCGAGCTTTGCTGTCCACAACCAGATATTTCTTGTTTTCGTAATCGCTTCGGTATACCATCCGACTCTCCCATTTCTTTAAGAGATCGGATAGAACAAGCGGATAGAAACAGTTGGCCATCTCAGTCCAGGTCTTATCAACCGTATCCTAGTTCTACATCAGTTTCAGTTGATACTCCGGGTGAAGGAACTCCTAAACGCATGTCCATCACTGAGCATATAGCAAGGGCTAACAGCCAAAGTTTCAATCCGGACCAATATCAACCATCACCACCACTTTCTAAAGAAGAATTTTATAATCGGTTTGTGGCATATATGATGTCTATTGAAAATAGCCAACCAACCAACCCATATCAATATTCTTCTTATCATAATGTTGATCCTACTCCTGCCCCATTTTCACAACCATTCAATTCCTATTAATCCTACCTGACTTTTACACCTTCTCTAGACAGTCCTTCTAATCAGTCATTTGGGAGTTTTACTTATCCACAAGAATTTCAATCTTATGCTGAAACCCCTTATCAACCTAAGTCTAGTCTTGAGCAGAAATTAGAAGAAGGTGTGGAATTGATGTGCCGCCTCAGAGAGGAATGGAAGGAAAGCATGGCTAAATATGAACGAGCAACTAGTTTTGAGCCAGCTCAAAAAATTTCAGTGTATAATACGGCCATAGGACAAAGTGAGAATTTGGACAGTGAGAGAGAACTGTACACCCTTCCTAATCAAACCTCCCTATTCCAAACTAAAATTCACAACTCCAGTTTCATAGATTCATCGAGTACACCAAATGATACATCAATTGAAGATAGAATATCTGATAAGTTGTGTGGCTTTGTAGTGTTTGATTTACCCGATTGTGAAGGATCCATTTCAAGTGAAACCATACCTAACCCTTGTAATCTCTACACTTCCACTCTTGAATCAAAATTGATTAAAAACCATAATTTTAATGAGGTGTTTGAGAATTCTAATCTTCACTTGAATGAGGAGATTGACGTTGGGGATATATTGAATGATGAACCCGAAATTTTGGATGAGTTTGTCCCACCAATTCATCAGGTCCTTTCACTTCCTTATGGTCATCATCTCGGGCCTTTAATTATTCTTCCCGAATCCCATATGCGTCTTGAAGTTGATGATAATTGTATAACCGAACAGCAGACCGAAATTCAGCTTTCATCTTCCACATCTGGTTCAGCGATACTCGACACATCAATTTGTTTACCCATTTCACCTTCTACTTTCTTAGGTTCTTCTTCTTCTATTCTTCCTATAATTTCAGTGAGTGTTGATGAATCACAATCCGATAATTCAAGTTTGATAATTCCAGAAAGCCAACTTGATTTGGATACTTTTGAAAATAAGGTAGATGAGTTTTTCGAGTCTCCTATCTCCATAATTTTTGACAAATCAAGTATGATAAATTCTGGCACAAAACTTACTGACAGCAAAATGTTCAATTACACTATCGATGAAAGTTTTGAAGAACTTTTTGCTGACAAACTTGTATTCCTAAACAACACGGATTTTGTGATTAATCAACCTCCACCTATAGAAGTTGAACCACCACCATTTCTTCTTATAAAATACGAGAATGCCAATATTCCAATCATTTCTGATCATTCACATTCTTGTTTTTTATCATCTCTTATCTCTTCACATTCACGTTCACGCAAACCCTTTCCATACCACCACTCATCTCTTCCCCACTTTTTCTTGGCTCTATATAACATGTTCTTCCACCGACCTATACGTTACATTGATAAAATCTTTGAATGGTTGGTATTAACTTTTGGTCTTTGTAAAGTCTTATATTGACCAAATAACTTTACCCCCCCTTAAAATGCTTAATATGATTTTACTCAAGTTTGGGGGGGAGCGGGTATTTTGGCTCTTGAAAGAACATTTTTACAAAATTATGAGCCAAAAATAAGTTTGGGGAAGGATTTTCATTTTCAATTTTTGTTGCCCCCGTTAATAACATTTCCTCCCAAGTCTGCAGGTTTTTAAGATTTAAAAGAAATAACAGTGAGGACACTGCTGCAAACAGGTTTGGGGGAGGTTTGTGCTTATTTACGCATTATTTTGCATTATACTATATATAAGCACACAAAAAAAATTGATAATAAAAGTTTGAAAGTGAAAATTTACATATGAAAGATAGGAATAGTTTGAGAAAAGAAAGAAAATTAGATGGTTTCTTAAATGAAACTAGTAATAAGTAGTTATGAGTTGTTGTCCCAAAAGTTAGTAAGATGAAGGAAACTACTAATCTGAGGATAAAAATAAGCCTGAAAAATAGTTCCTATTCTGAAAACCAAATATTTGAACGTTGATACCCTACTATACGCACTTATACACATCTTGAAACTCAGGATAGTAGAGGATACCTCTCTTGTCTAAAAGCCAAAGTATGAAGAAAATAAAAGTGGAAAATAAAAGATAAAATGGTGAAAAGAAAAATGAACACTGGTTTTTTTATCACCGAGGCAGCAATAAAAAAATATAGCGAGGGTGCTTTATCACCTAGTGCCTTAGACCAACTGGTTTGGGAGCCACTGCTAAGCCTTAGGTGTTGCAAGACGAGGAAATACACCCAAATAAGCAAGCACATGAGTAATCGGTCGGTTAGTACCTCAAGAAGTATTAACGGTCGCATGAAAAATGTGTGAGCAAATTCCATCTAAATATCTATTAAAAAGTACTAAGGTAGATGGACAAGAGTATGATTGCTTGAATTGAATTCTCTGAGTGTAGGGATGTCCAGATCACACACGTAGGGGTATATGATCAATGTTTGGAAGAAAGGTAGGAATGAAAACTAAAGGCGGTGTTTTATTAAGGGATGATGTGATTTCTAACATTTTTTCATGACCATTAAGATAGGGCTCATAGCAACTGAAAAACTGGTGTAGTTGAAAACTCTTATTTTCAAGTTCTTTCTTTTATAGTTCTTATCTTTATATATAACTTTCACTATCTTTCTTTTATTATAGGATTTTGTGGGTGTAATCCGCTGAAAACCCTCAAGAGACAACACTCCTCCTACTAGGGACACCTAGAGGTTTAACGGCTTGCTGCACGTGCTCAATGCAATCGTATTGCCTACGAAAGTATGCTTAGCTTTCTCCTTTCTTTTTCTCCTTCTCTTAAATAAACTAGTTTGCTCGGGACGATCAAAGATAAGTTTGGGGGTATTTGTTCAATTGATAAAACTGCACATTTAATATGATATTTTTCCTACTCTTTCTATATAATAAAAGGTGTTTATTATAATATATGATACATATGAGGGTTTATCTGTAAAAATACTATTTTCATGTGTTTATATATTATAATTAACATTTGGTAGGAAAAAGTAAGCATATAATATCCATATGACATTTGGCCCATTTAATATGCTTACCTTATTACCTTTGACTAATACTTAATGGTTAAGTTAAATATCTCAATAAAACAAACTTTACTAATATTATTTGTTGAGTTATTGTGCAGAATTTGCAGGGCTGAAATCAAGGAAATCAAAGTTGTTAAAACAAACCTGCCTAATTAAGAAAGTAAACTAAAGAAATCAATTCTGGCAGTGACGTATAAAAGATTTTCAGTTTCCAGAGATTCAAAAGATCACCACGTGTCACCAGAAGAAGCCACAAGAAGAATGAGCCCAAGATTCCCCTACTTGGCCGCGGATCCGCGGCCAAACCCACCTATTGGCCGCGAATCCGCCGCGGTTTTGATGAGTTGAGAGTTGGGATTTTGGTGGTTAGGATCTTAACCTCTGGCTTCCAAATTAGGCAACTAGGGTTCTGGCTTTGGGACTATAAATAAGGACCGAGAGCCACTTAAAAAAATCATCAAGCTGAAGAGATCATGAAGTCCACGACAGGCTCACGCATCCAGGCTGATCATCAACGGTTCATCTACCTCCTTAGAAGAGATCAAGAAGCAAACTAGTATTTGTAATCATTTTCTAAGGGAACAAAGTGTAAATGAGTTTTGTTGATTAATAAAGGTGGTTTTTTTTCTTATTCTATTTCTTTGTAGTTTTAATATGATTTCTCTCTCCATCTCTTCTTCTCCGAACATGCCCGAGTAATTCTCCGCTTGTTAGGGTTCATAGGATTATGGTAGGTTAATGGATGATGAAGATCCTTAAACTCTTTTTAAGTCCTATAAAGTTTATAAACTCTATCAAAAGAATAGTTAACATCCTAATCGGGCGCGCTACCAATTCATTGATAGTCTCGACCGCGATTAGAAATTAGATTAACAATTGTTTTGGTAGAGCCTAGATATGAACGGAGTTCCATGTCGAGATAGGGGTTAAGAGTGGGAACCATTTTCCCTCCAGAAACTCTAATCTACATGCATCACTGTCGTTCTAGTTTTAAATCTATTAAAGGATAAAAAGAGTAATCTTTAATTAATCATCCATGACTACTAAATCCTAATGAACCCTACAAGCCCCATTTTATTATAAAACTTACCTCCGTAGTTAATCTAGATCTATATTTTGCATCCGTGTTTAACTTAGATCTAGATCCTACAACCATTCTTCAATATTCCTCCTCCTTTCTTTCTCAACACATTTAAAGTAAGAATACAAGGTTCAACGTTTCCCAGAGGATGACCCGTACTCACTTCGGTCTAGCTACGCGCGATACCGTTCTGATTGCGGCTACTACATAAATCTAGATCAATCATCGATCTACTTATACTTGGCAATCATTCGTTCGTATGTCACGCTCGCTCGTCACCTCGACTCCGAGGTGAGGATGTATGCCGATCTACTTATACTTGGCGTTCGTTCGTTCGTATGTTGCACTCGCTCGTCATCTCGACTCCGGGATGAGGAGGGACGCCGATCTATTTATACTTAGCGTTCGTTCGTTCATATGCCGCATTCACTCATCACCACGACTCTGGGGTGAGGAGAGATGTTGATCTACTTATACTTGGCGTTCGTTCGTTCGTATGTCGCGCTCGCTCATCATCTCGACTCCGGGGTAAGGAGGGACGCTGGTCTACCCGTACTTGGCGATCGTTCGTTCGTATGTCACGCTCGCTCGTCACTCGACTCTATGTATACTTGGCGTTCGTGGGACACTGGCCTATCTACACTTGCGAAAGTAAAAACATTGCATAGGCGAGCTAAAAATACCTTATTGATATTCCGAGTTATGTACAAGGTATTATGGGCTCCCTAGCCTTACAAGATGCCCGGAGGTTTACAAAAATTTAATAACAAAAGGGGGACTCAAGCTGCCTTCTTAGCCGCCACTTCCTCTTGTTCGGCGCTTCCGCCAAGAGCTTCGGTTGCGGCCTCCGGCTCGGTGCTTCCACCCGCCGCCTCGCCTCCTCCTGCCAGCTAGGCATTGCCTCCTTAGGGAACTTCCTCGGCAAGGGGATACCTTGCACGAAGCTCCTGGTCATCGAACTTAGGCATAGCTTCCTTGACGGCATCGAGGGCGTTGTGCGACCCGACGGCCGCAGAGTCGGCAAGGTCGACATAGAATTGGTCGAAAGCCTTGTACTCCTCTATGGCTTTTTCCGCCCTACCCTCGGCATGTTTCGTTGCCTCGTGGGCTGCCCGGGCATCCTTTTTGAACGAGTCTCTCTGCATCTTCATGACGTCATAGAGCCCGTTGACCTCCTCTATCTTGGCCTAAATAGCCCGGTTGGAGTTGGTCAGAAGTCGATGAGATTTCTTCAACTTGGCGACCGTCAGGCCTTCCACGACCAACCTCGAGTCTAGGGAGGCCGCCTTATCCTCCGCCTGTTTCAGCTGGGTGAGGAGCTCTTCTTCACGCGAGGAAGATTCACTGGCCTTCTTTATTGCCGCGGCCACCTCCTCGGCCTCCATGGCGGCAAGAAGGACGCAATGCTGGAGGACCTGTGGAAAACGCGAACTATTTTAGGAGCTAAACAGAGGAAAAAACACTTGGAGAATTTTTGGAAAAGTTACCAACCAGAACGGCCTTCTGAGCTATCGCCGCCACTTGGGCCTTCAGGTGCCTTGGGGAATCTTGGCCCCCGCCGCCTTCTCCATGTCCGCCAGTAAACTGTCGGCCACAGAGAGCCCCAAAGGCACCTCGATACAGAAGTCGCCCTCCTGCAACTGTATCCCGACCGGGGGTGTCCGAGAAACCACTCTCTTCTGCCTTTTGAGCGGAAACTCGGTAGAAGACGGCACCTCTGTTCTGGCCTGGGGCGCCGGATCCCGGGCATGCTTCTGCCCTCCTCCACGGCATTCCTCCGGGACGGGAGGGGCTGGACCATGGCGGAAGAGGCTTGCTAGGGAACCATGCTCGGTGTAGGTCTGGACGAGCTAGCGCCACCTCCCTTCCTCTCCTGTGCCTTGGCGGCCATGGCAGCCATGATTTTCGAGCGGTTCATTGGCTCTGCGGGATATATAAAAGAAAAAGAGGGGAGGGGTCAGCAATTAAAACAGCAAAATTATGATAAGTCTAAATTGATCGGCAAAGCCCTAACTTGCCTCCGAAGCGCACGAGGCCATGTCCCGTCCATCTCAAAGCCTGCTTGGAAAGCAGGACATCGGCCCGCTGGATCGGTTCCCACTGCGACACCACCCTTGCCTCTGGGGCACTCGACTATTTAACCCTAGGGCAATCGGCCCTATGACACTTGATGGGCACGGGCCAATTTTTTCCCTCTGGAGACCCGACGAAGACAAACTTCTTCTTCCATTCATGGATGGAAGAAGGGACGACCACTACCTCAGATCCGGCCGCCCTACCCTTATATTTTTCGAAAGAAAGTTACACCCGGTTCGTCCTTGCTGGTATCGGGGTGATTTTTATAACAAAGAAAGAAAGGGAGAAGACTCAAGTTGAAAGGGATCCGATCAATCTTCAACCGGGCCAAAAACCCAAGAAGGATTCTCTACGAGTTCAACGCTAGCTGGCCCGGAGCGAGACGGAAGCAATGGAGTACGGCGCAAACTTCGGACGAGAAGGGAAAACACATACCTGCCCGGAATGCTTCCAGGTACAGAGCAATCTCACTGCCCTGCACCTGGTCTGCCCGCTCACCCTCCCTAGCCAGACGAAATGAATATCCATGAGGAATATGGAAACGAGCCAAGATATCGGAAAGCTCGTCCAAGCGATTCGATATCGAGGGCGTATCGCGAGTATTTTCGATGTGCGCCTTGGAGTCCTTCTTCGCCGCCCAATGACGAAGTACAAGGGCGTCGCCCCCCTCGGGGACGAGCCCGACGCAGAAGACGAAGTGGAAGTGGAAGAAGAACTTCCTCACTATCGGAAGCCGAGGAGGAAGAAGATCCACTTGACTCGGCTTCAGAAGCTGAAGCCTCATTGCCCGACTCAACCCTGACTATATCAATGGATACTTCGAAAGAAGACATCTAACCGGATTCAAGAAAGGATTGGCCGATGAAAGGTTTTTGGCTGAAGGTCTGACCTAAACAAAGGTACGCCGGGCAATCTTTAGATAGCAGGAAATGACTAGGGCAAAATGTCTGTCAAGGGATGGCCTCCTCTATTTATACACTCGGTAAAAAACCATCCAACGGCCCAAATCCGTTCCCGCCGAAATGAAGCGTCGCACCTAACGGCCATGAGGACTCCACGTGGCGATCGACCATTGGACACCTCCCCCTCACTTGAATTCAACCAACGATCCCTCGCATCCTGCCACCCCACGGCGGACACATGACACAAAGGCCAATAGATCGAGCGAGCGAAGCGACATCCTCTTTAAAGCGCAATCATTTTATTGATCCGCTGACGTCACCAAAGATACGCGCGGAAATCAAAGCGCTTCGGGAGCCACCATGTTGATCCAAGAATCGAAAAGGCGCAGCCACCAAACATCGCGTCATCTTCAGACAACCCATTACGAAGAATTCTCGGCGCTGAGCTGAATTATTGAATACCGGGATGATAGCCACTCTCGGCCCAACTAATAAATTGGTAGAAATGAGAGTGGGGGTTAATGATGATACCTGTAAGTAGGAATTCCTCAGATTACGACACATGGCAGATGACGTGCCAACGCATCGAGAACGTTCCTCAGCGCCACGCCTCCGAGGTTGCACCAGACCCTCTAAGAAGACCTTTCCAGAGTACCTTCTTACTTTGGCTAACCGCCAGCCAATGACTTGTCTCCGAGTTATCCTATAACTGGGACTCCTCAGCGTCCCTGTTTGGCCGGGAGTACGGAGCCCGAGCATCCATGTAACGGCTCCGTGTCTCTTGCCACAGCAAGATCTCCACTGCTTCACGTCCCGCTTCCCACGCTAGCGTATCTAGCCATTTATAGACGTTTTCCGCTATCAACACGAACGTGACCTAGAGACATAACGGACGGCAAGAATTTCGCGTCGGCTCACTCCAGGCAACCGCTATATAAACCCCTTTCCAGACGACTTAGGTACGTCGAACTCATTTCCAATACGCCGCTACTCTGCCCAATTACTCCTCGGTACTTACTTGATCGTCAGAGGGTCCTTCGGTGATTTCCCACCCTGGGAATTCTCTTGCAAGTGGCTTGGCATCAACCAACAACACATTAAAACCCACACACTCAATCCTCACATCAAATCTCAACCGTTCGATACGGCTGGCCTCAAGATCGACGGATGACATTATCTGAAAAAGAAACCGACCTCTATCAGTTTGTAATTTATTTTGTTGAGAAATGATTGAACATGTGGAGGAAAAACTATTGTAAAGTTGGATTTTTTTATGATTTTTGATAGGAAAATACTTACCGGGAAAAAGGGAGAAGAAAATAGAAATCAAGATAAACCAACATATACCCACCATTTCATTAACACCGTTGAATATTAAGTAATAAGTCAAACCCTTGAAATTTTAACATGTTCAAGTTGTTGGATATGGCATATACAATAACACCATTTCATTAACATAAAAGATATGACATATACAATAACACAAATGACTGCATTATTTTAAAGCATTTGAAATTACAATTGTTGAATCGAATTTCTTACAATTGACGAAAGAGTTGAGTTCAAAATGAACCATTCTCATGCAAAATATTATTAAAAAAATTGTATCACAATTACAAAGAAATTAGCAAAGTCTATACATCATTCTAACTCTAAAAAAGGAGGTACAGGCTGAATTTCTATGCCTAGCTCTTGAACTATTGTACAACATATTTTACGAAGTGAAGTAGCTCATCTCCTCAGCAAGTAGCTGCCTTCAAATCAACTGCTGCTTCTGTGAAATATCGACGAATCTTCTTCTTGCTTGGTGAATGGCAAATGCTCGACTCCTCTCTCAGCCGCATCTCTCCATATCATGTACCTTACGCCGAGCTTGTCATAAGAAACGGGCAAGTTCCATACATTTGCGCCATTGACATCCGTTCTTGTTGACCCAGCACGAGCCGTAGATCCTCATTCAACACCTGATTAAGAAAAGTTCAACATATATAAATCTTAGTTCTTGGTCATGTGCTATGCTTGATTTTGCATGGACAAAGATATTCTGGCACAGTTCTTAATGAAAATACAATATGCATCTTTTCTTGTTCTCTCTTTATGTAGATTTCTTACTGAGGAGATAACATGGTTAAACATGTCTAAGAGATAACACCAGCTTTACTTGGTCAGATTTGTTGTTATCTAGAATGAATAAAGAAATAATAAAATGAACCATCACAACACCAGGCTTTCCTTAAGTTATAAGCCAATACTTTTCTGTGCCTGTCTCACTATTTTCCTTTCCTAGATGTTGAAGCCTATGATTTAAGAGATTTGGTTCTTAATCGGAGCGTATATTTTTGAAGTTAGAGACTTAGGGTACTTCATATAGATGATTAAATTAGAAAGGCCTATTTATTTATGGTTTATTTAGAATAGCTATGGAGGCCACTGAATGCGCCAATTAGTAAGAGTGACAGAATCGATTTAAATTTAGTCTAGCAATTAGGACTAGAGGTGGCCGAAACAATTACAGATAAAGACAGTTAAGAAGGATAAGGTAACCGTTAATTTAATCGAGGGGATGATCTCTGATCTCATAAGTTTGAGCTAGAAGCTTATTGTTAACAAAAACACAAAATGAAGAAATGGGCTTATATAAAAGAACAACAAAAGACACACCTTCTCTGCAAAATGCCTCCACAAAAAATGCATGAAGGGAACATGCTGAAGTCTTGAAAAACAAGAAAATTTGATTAATCTAGTTGTTCATCACTTTGAAGCTGCTTTTCAGACTCAAGCTCAGACTACAGATATTTCCTGCTCTGACTATATTCCTCAATTAGCGACAGATGTTACCAATAATAGGTTGATTAACACCCCATCTATGGAAGAAATATTATGATGTTGTGCATACTATGGATCAGGAGAGTGCCTCAGGTCCTGATGGATACAGTGGTAGATTCTGTGCTTCAGCTTGGGATATTATCAAAACAGATCTTTATGATGCGGTCTCCTTTTTCTTCAGAACTGGAGCAATTCCAGGGTATGTGAACTCTACCCTGATCTGCTTAATTCCTAAAATGTCTAGTAACCGATTCAGAGTCACCGCCGTGAGTAATTTTATAGCAAAAGCAATTAATTTGGCCCGAAATTGAAAAATAATGACAGATATCCAAAAACTTAAAACAAGAATATCATATTTGAAACCAAATTCATGATACCATCACCAAATGTTGGAACCTTGGGACTAAAAATGCAATCGGTTTGATCATGAACATTCAACTCTCATCAATTTGCAACCAAACAAATAAGTCATGAGCAAATTTTGAGAGAAGAAGATAATCTCTTCCAAATTCTATGCAAAACCTACATGTTAATCAAAATTTGCTAAGGTTTTAAACATTGTAGCAAAGAATTAGAAGAGGAGGAGAGGATCGGAACCTAACTCGTTGTCGAATCCATGATAGGCCAGAACCCTAGCTCGTCGTCGGATCGATGAGAGGAGATGCGGGGGTTTTGGCTTTTCTTCCCGGTCGTCGTCGTCAGAATCCTGGCTCGGCGCAGCGAGGGCGAGGGCGAGGGCGAGGGCGAGGGCGAAGCGAGGGCGAGGGTGCTGGAGGAGACGGTCGAGAAGTCGAACGTAGCGAGGAGCTCGAGGGAAAGAGAGACGGCGAGGGCTTTTGCTCGGTTTCTTTTTTTTAAAAACCGCAGCAAGATAGAACGCGAATATTTTCAAGTTCCAACACAAGACCCTTAAACACTTTAGTATAAGAGGTTAACAGAGAAAGGAGGCCATAGGAGGGAATTTTGTCCCATGGTGTCGAAATTATACATCCTTTCTTATTTTTTCCGACGATCGGTACTCACCATCTTCATCGTTATTATCTAAGATGTGGGTACACCAAATTTCATGTGATTATACAATTTTTTCACCGTTGATTTAGTGGGTTCAAAATTAACGGTTTACCGACAATAGAACTTTTTACATTGCTAAATCAACGATGGAAAGATTGTATAATCAATTGAAATTTGGTGTACCCACATCTTAGATGATAACGATTAAGATGGTGGGTGCCGATCGGCGGAAAAGATGTGAGAGGGTGTATTTTTTCGACGCCATCCCTCGTATGGCATCTTTCCTCCATTATTCTCTTTTATATATATATTTATATATATATATATATATATATATTTATATATATATATAATAAGAGAATGATGGAGGAAAGGCGCTCCTCCTATGGCGTCGAAAAAGTACGACCTCCCTCATTTTTTCCAACGATCAGCACCCATCATTTTCATCGTTATCATCTAAAATATGAGTACACCAAATTTCATGTAATTCTACAACTTTTTCACCATTGATTTAGTGGGTTCAAAATTAACGGTTCACCAACAACATAACATTTTACATTGCTAAATCAACAGTGAAAAAGTTGTAGAATCACATGAAATTTGGTGTACCCACATTTTAGATGATAACGATGAAGATGATGGATGCCGATCATCGGAAAAAATGAGCGAGGTCATACTTTTTCGACGCCATAGGAGGAAATTCCCTCCTATGGCCTCTTTCCTTCATTATTCTCATATATATATATATATATATATATATAGAGAGAGAGAGAGAGAGATGATCGGGAAAGGTTGAACGCCGGCAAGCCCTCCACACCGATAAGGAACGCCTTGGAACTATCTACACCAATGGACTCCATCGTCGACGAAGATAGTTGGCTGGACCTCTAGGTATTTTTTTTGGCCAAAGACCAGGGCAAAAAACCCAAATTATATATATATATATATATATGGAGATCTTCCCTAGAGGTCTACCCAACTATCTTCGTCGGCGGTGGAGTCCATCGGTGTTGATAGTTCACTGGCGTTCCTTATTGGTATGGAGGGCTTGCCGGCGTTCAACCTTCCCCGATCATCTCTCTCTTTCTGACCAAATTAATTAGATCGATGATTTCCCCAAAAATAA
The DNA here is from genome assembly GCA_030015575.1 of Agapanthus africanus. Lineage (NCBI taxonomy): Eukaryota > Viridiplantae > Streptophyta > Magnoliopsida > Asparagales > Amaryllidaceae > Agapanthus > Agapanthus africanus. The sequence continues at coordinate 936,753,804 of JASDDO010000019.1, read as the reverse complement.
AAAAGAATCAGATTAATGGAAAGGTGATGCCCATGGATAGGAGGTGATGATTGTGATGATATACAAACGGCAAAATGAAATCCCTGATTCTCTCCCTTTCTTCTTTAATTTCTCCGGTTGCTTCCCAACTTCGCCATCTCCGATCCCGATCCCCATTCCAGCACCGACGAGCCTCTTTGTCACATACCGTCCCCTCCAAGTTTGCTGCCTATGAATTTCTTCATCTCATTCATAATCTTTTTGTCACCAACTGATGAGGCTCACAGACGGGAACCCCCAGATTTATGACACGTAGCAGATGATGTGTCGTCCACGTACGTCCACTAGATTCCTGGGGGTTACGGAGCTGGAATAAGTATGATGCATTGGGGATATTCCTCAGCGCCTCGCCTCCGAGGTTGTACCCGACCTTTCAGAGGACCTCCCCGGAGTACATTCCCGCTTCGGCTGAACGCCAGCCAATAGCTCGTCTCCGAGCTATCCTATAGCTGAGACTCCTCAGCTCACTTGCTCGTCCCCGAGCTATCCTATATTTGAGATTCCTTAGCGTCCCTATTTGGCCGGGAGCATGGAGCCCGAGCATCCCCATAACGGCTCTGTGTATCTTGCCACGACAAGATCTCCGCTGCTCCACGTCCTGCATCTCATGATAGCGTATCTCGCCATTAATGAGTGTATCCCGCCATTAATAGGTGTATCCCGCCATCGACGCGAACGTGACGCGGGGGCGTAACGGACGGTGAGAATCTCATATCGGCTCGCTCTATGCGACCGCTATATAAACCCCTCCTCCAGATGATTCAGGTAACTCGAACTGATTCCAAGACGCCGCTACCCTGCCTTTATTTCTCGGTATTTACTTGATCGTCGGACAGTCATAAGGTGGTTACCCACCCCGGGACTTCACTTGTAGGTAGCTCGGCGTAAAAGACAACCCATTGAGATCCACACATTCAACCTTTACTCCCAATCTCAACCGTTCAAGAACCACTTGCAGCAAGATCGACGGAGGACAACTACTGAGGGAGATTTGTAGCTCCATCAGTTAGCGCCCACCGTGGGGCTCCTCCGGCCATTACAACAAAGGAGAAAAAGGATTAAGAAAACATTGACGATGATACTCGGAAGAGAGCTCCTCCAGTCGAGCCCAAGCAACCTCTGCCCGCTCCCTCTGACGGTACTCATGGATCCTAGAAGCCACGGATTCGCCGAGGTCCCCAACCGCCGAACACGACGCCGTGACCAACATTTGCTAAAAACATTTAAGAAGAATGTCCACCGAGCGATCCCGCCTACTCTTCGAGATAAGGCCAAGCTCGTGGACCGTATGCATCTTATCAAATGCCTCGTCCATCGCCGACGGGGACATGTCATTGTAAAGGCCCGGGGAAGACCTCCATATCGTATAGATTAGCACTTGCAGGAGAGGAGACCGTCGGGGAAGTAGACGCCTGCAGTGGCCCTCCAAACGGCATATCACAGCCTCATATGTCGTCTCAGAACGATCGAGATCATAGAAATACACGTCGTCCTGAGATACGATCTCCTTGATGTTGTATACGCGGCCCGTCATCTTGAAGAAATGTAGCAACTAGGAGGAAGTCAGTGTGGGAATTCGAAGGTGAGGCCATACCTTTGATATTTATAGCCTCAACAAAAATCTTCCAACGACCGAGATTTTCTTGCGCCACAGCTCAAATCACGGAATGTCGCACTTTCCTGATAAGGCACGGCCATGTGGCATCTGATAGCTGGTCTCCGTCCCCCCATACGGGTCAAGGAAGGTTGAACGATGTTCCCAGGAAAACCATAGAATCTGGAAAACCCTCGTCAAGAGACGGCCAAGTAGTTCCTGCTCGGCTCATCCGCCGAAGTCAGCTTCCTGCTCGGCCACCCAACAGATCCAAAGCCCTCGTCAACAGGCGGCCGAGCAGTTTCCTGCTCGGCTCATCCGCTGAAGGCAGCTTCCTGTCTGGCCACTCTACGGATCCCAAGCCCTCATCTAGAGGCGGCCGAGCAATTTCCTGCTCGGCTCATCCGCTGAAGGCAGTTTCCTGCCCGGCCACTCCAAAGCCGTCGTCAAGAGGCGGCCGAGTAGTTTTCTGCTCGGCTCATCAGCTGAAGGCAGCTTCCTGCCTGACCACTCTGCGGATCCAAAGCCCTCATCAAGAGGCAGCCGAGCAGTTTCCTTCTCGGCTCATCTGCTGAAGGCAGCTTCCTGCCTGGCAACTCTGCGGATCCCAAGGCCTCGTCTAGAGGTGGCCAAGAAGTTTCCTGCTCGGCCCTTTCAAGGTCTAATTCATACACGGCGCTCGATCGTCACCTCGACTCCAGGGTGAGGGTGGACGCCGGCCGGGTGGACGCCGGCCTACCTACACTTGGTGTTCGCTCGATTCATATGCGGTGCTCGATCGTCACAGCAACTCCGGGGTGAGGGTGGACGCAGGCCTACCTACACTTGGCGTTCGCTCGATTCATACGTGGCGCTCGATCGTCACCGAGACTCCGGGGTGAGGGTGGACGCCGGCCTACCTACACTTGGCTTTTCGCTCGATTCAGACACGGTGCACGATCGTCATCTCGACTCCGGGGTGAGGGTGGACGCCGGCCTACCTACACTTGGCTTTTCGCTCGATTCAGACATGGCACACGATCGTTACCGCGACTCCGGGGTGAGGGTGGACGCTGGCCTACGTACACTTGGCTTTTCGCTCGCTCTTACGTCGCGCTCACTCAGCACTCAACACTCGACTTTACACATGCTGGACATCGATTTATCTACACTTGCAAAAATAGAAGCACTCCGTAGGCGAGCTAAAAATACTTACGAGCTAAAAGTAATTTATTCATATTTAAAATTTATGTACAAGGTACTATGGGCTCCCCAGCCTTACAAAAATACCCGGAGGCAAAAAATTTAACAACATAACCGACTCGGGGAGTTGCTCAAACCGCCTTCTCGGCCGCCACTTTTCCTGGCTCGACGCCTTCGTCAGGGGCTATGATGGCAACCTCCGGCTCGGTACCTCCGCCCGTCGCCTGGCCTCCTCTGACCGGCTCGGCGACGCCCCCCCCATGGCACTTCTTCGGCAAAGGGATACTTTGCGCGAAGCTCCTGATCATCAAAACCGGGCAAGGCCTCCTTGATGGCATCAAGGGCGTTGTTCCATCTGACTGCCGCGAAATCGGCAAGGTCGATATAGAACTGATCGGAAGCCTTGTATTCTTCCAAGGTCATTTTCGCTCCGCTCTCTGCCAACTTCGCCGCCTCGAGGGAAGTCTGGGTATCTCTTTTGAACAGGCCCCTCTACCTTTTCATAGCATCGAAGAGCCCGTTGACCTCTTCCATCTGGGCCTAGATAGCCCGGTTAGAGTTAGTCAGGAGCCGATGGGACTCCTTCAATTTAGCAACCGTCAGGCCCTCCGCGACCATCCTTGAGTCGAGAAAGACCGCATTTCTTCCGCCTGCTGCAGCCAAGCAAGGAGCTCTTCTTCTCACAAGGAAGATTTGCCCACCTTCTTTATCGTCGGGGTTACCTCCTCGGATTCCATTGCGGCGAGTAAGGTGCAATGCTGGAGGACCTGAGAAAAACAGGAACCGAGTTAAAAGCTAAAACAGGATAAAACAAAGCAAAAAACACTTGGGGAAATTCTCGGAGAGTTACCAACCTGAAAAACCTCCTGAGCTATTGCCGCCACCTGGGCCTTCATGGTTCCTCGAGGAATCTTAGTTCCCTCCATCTTTTCCATGTCTGCAAGCAAACTGTCGACCACAAAAAGCCCTGAAAGCACCTCGATGCAGAAGTCGCCCTCCTGCACCTGAATCCCGGCAGGGGGGCAAGAAACCACCCTCTTCTACCTCTTGAGTGGGGATTCGGCAAGGGGCGGCGCTTCCGTCCTAGCCCGGGGCGCCGGATCTCGCGCATGCTTCTGCCTTCCCCCGCAGCGCTCCTCCAGAAAAAGGGTGCTGCTGAAGCCTTGGTTGGAGGTGCTTGCCAGGGAGTTGCGCCCAGAGCAGACCGAGACGAGCTTGCACCACCGCCCTTCCTCCTCTGGGCTTTGGTGGCCATGGCGGCCATAATCTTCGAGCGATCCATCGGCTCTGCGAAGATACACATAAGAAAGAGATCGACGACCAAAAACAGCAACAAAAATTTTACAAGTCTAAATAGATCGGCGAAACCCTTAACTTACCCTCAAAGCACGCGGGACTGAGTCCCACCCAACTTAAAGCCTGCTCGGAAAGCAGGATTGTTCCCCTCCGAAAGACGCGCAAGACAGACGTCTTGCCTGAGATTCGGGGCAGATACTAATTGGTGCTATCCGTCCACCTCTCCGAAGATGCCAAGTTGATTTATGGCACCATGTATCGAAGGTTTAAACGGATGCGGCCGATGTAGCAGACTTCGTCAGATTCCCCCTTGTTGATGAGGGTTTTTTGATTGTGGGGACGCTCTTCCTTGCAGGCGCAAGCCCCTGCAGTTAATTACGCTACCGCATCGCGGTAACAACTTTCTCCTTCTCCAGATGGTCACTTCGTGTCGTGGATGTTTGTTTTATTTTTGGTTGACCATGGATTGTATACGGAGACTAATTTATGTCGTCGCCCGTAGGACGTGGATTAGTCCAAATCCGTATTTTCTTAGATTTGGGTTTGGGGGTTTGGGTTTAAGGATATGTTAGCCTCATTTGAGACTAAGATCAACTTAAACGTTTGTTAAGGATACGTTAGTCTCATTTCAGACTAAGATCAACTTAACCGTTTGTTAAGGATACGTTAGTCTCATTTCAGACTAAGATCAACTTAACGGGATCGTTTGGATCCAACAAAAGAGCATTTGGGCTCTATTGTTTAGTTTAGGAACATTGCGGTCGATTACCAGTTTAAGGACATGGTGGTCTATTGTTAGTTTAAAGACATCCCGGTCAAGGTTAAGGACATCGTAGTCCGTGGGTTTAAAGGGACCCCAAAGTCCAGGTTAAAGACATCGTAGTCTATAAAGTTTAAGGATATCGTAGTCCATGAGTTTAAGGACCCCACAGTCCGTGAAATGTGTGGTTATCGGGACCCGTTACCTCTTTGAAGACGTTGAGGAATTACAACGACAAATATCAAAGGAGTGAAGAGATGTACCCTTGAACCAAGGTGGATTAAGTGATCTGTAGTCCAATTTGGAACTAAGATCAATTAATTATATTGTGAGCACATTGGCTCAGTTGAATCTGAATTGAGGACTTATGGCCAACTTGGGCTAAGTCCAATTAAGTTTGGAATATTGGCCCTTTGTTGGACCATTGAACATTTTTCTGGGTTCAAGCCCACATTATTTATCAATGCTAAACATTTTCATCTTTGATTTTCTCAGTTTTGAGATTCATTTGGAGGAGGGACTTTTGCCTCTGGAAAATTAGCCGATTGGGCTAAAGCTAGTGTTAAACACTAGAGAACAACAGTGTTAAACACTGGAAACAGAACTCTCAAATTAGTGTTAAACACTAAAAGATAATCGGTGTTAAACACTGGAAATATAGTCCCCAAACTGGTGTTACACATTAGAAAACACCAGTGTTAAACACTGGGTATAAATTCTTTTAAATTAGTGTTAAACACTAAATAGGAATGGGTCACATGGGGCCACGTGAGGGCACACAGAGGTGGGACCAGATCCTCTTTTACTTTGCTTTGCAAATAAGTGTTAAATACTTCTTTTATATTCTATCACGTGTTGACACGTGATGAGGATTTATGCATCGATAATTAAAGCACTTGCTGAGAGGTCACGTGGGGATACGTGAGAGCGCCCAAAGCTTCTTTTCTTCTACTTTTTCTTCTTGTGCTTTTGGAGGTCGCGTGGGAGCACATGAGGCGTTGCCTCAGAACTTTTTCCTTCTCATTTTTGGGGATCTTTTCGGGGGTCACGTGGGGACATGTGACCTTAGTTCTTTGCATACTTGAAGATCTCTTTATCTTTAAGAATTAAATTCTTTGTAGGGTTAAACCCTAATTTTGATTCTGGGGGAATTAAATCCCTATTATGAAAGAATTAAATTCTTATGCAGAGTTAAACCCTAATTTCATTTTTTAAGAGGAATTAAATTCCTGTGATTTTGAGAGAATTAAATTCTCAATTAGGATTAAACCCTAGTTCTGTCCATCTTGAAGGAATTAAATTCCTGTAACTTTGGGAGAATTAAATTCTCATATAGGGTTAAACCCTAGTTTTGTTTTGGGAGAATTAAATTCTCTAAACTCAATTCCCTCTCTAAGTTTTGGATCTGCATGGCAGGATCTCAACCCGATGAGAATTAAATTCTCAATTTATGGGGAGATATGCTCTGTGCAGATCTTCAACAAGAGGAAGAACTAAGTTCTTTTTAAGAAGAGTTAAACTCTTAGATCTTTGAGAATTAAATTCTTACTTTGAAATTTTGATCCCCTTTCTTTTCTCACCTAGGGTTTTTTCTTGTTGAGAATTAAATTCTCCTTTCTTTTCTCTCTGAATTTTCAAGATGCCAAAATTCTATATCCAAAACTCTATATCCCTTTCTCTTCTCTTGGCTCCTATTTATAGGAGGAGGAAAAGAATCAATTTATTTAGTAAATCTTTCATTGAAAGATTTGATTTGTTTTCGTCATTAATCTAAGCCTTTAGATTATTAGGTGAATTTTATTCACCGTTGGACTTTTAATCCAAAGATATTCTATTTGTTATTTCTGGTGAGATTTAGGGGAAATCTTTCCCTGTCCAAGATTTTTCCATAAATTGGTGATATTTAATCACCCTTGGATTTTTAATCCAACGGTCCCCATAATCCTTTTTCTTTTGGAAAGATTTAGAAACTTTTAAAATTTAATTCTGTTAAACTGTAAGGCTTTCGAAGCCAGTCACGTGCTGACACGTGACCCCCAATTGAGTCCTTTTCTCAGCGTTTATTTACGCTTCAGTTTTAACCATCACGTGTCAACACGTGACCATTGGTCACGTGTGAGCACGTGATACCTTATTGAGGTATTTTCTTCAGCCGTTTGTTTTTATTTCTGTTTTAACTATCACGTGTCAACACGTGACCATTGGTCACGTGTGAGCACGTGACCCCCAATTGGATACTTCTTCAGCCGTTTGTTTTTATTTATGTTTTAACCATCACGTGTCAACACGTGACCATTGATCACGTGTGAGCACGTGATATCTCATTGAGGTAATTCCTGATTTTTAATCAGGGAACAGTGCATAGCATATTTGCTCATAACTTTTGATCCCGGATGAATTATGAAGTCCATAATATATCAAATCGGAGGGTTCTTCGAGATGCTTCCAATATCTTCAGAATTTAGCTTTTTCTCATTCGGGAGTTTGTCAAAATACAGCCCGGAAAATACTGGTTCGCATTTTCTTAAGCGTATCGCTGTCATTTGATACCTTGGGCTCTTTTGCGCAGAAATTTTTGACGGGAACAAGGACATCAGCCCACTGGATTGGTTCCCATTGAGACACCACGCTTGCCTCGGGTGCATTCGACTGCCTAACCCTAGGACAGTTGACCCTATACCACTTGATGGGCACGGGCCAATCCTCACCCTCCGGTGGCCCGACGATGACAAACTTCTCCTTCCATTCGTGGATAGAAGAAGATACGACCACTACCCCCGACCCGGCCGCCATATCCTTATGTTTTTTGAATGAAAGGTACACCCAGCTCGGTTCATCCTTGTTGGTACAAGGCTGATTTTTGTGGCAAAGAAAAGAAAGGAGGAGGCTCAAATCAAAAGGGATCCGAACAATCTTCAGCCGGACCAAAAATCCGAGGAGGATTCTCCACGAATTCGGCGCTAGCTGGCCCGGAGCGAGATGGAAACAATGGAGCACGGCACAAACTTCATGAAAGAAAGCATCCCAGCCCGGAACGCTTCCAAGTACAGGGCAATCTCTTTACCCTGCACTTGGTCTACCTGCTCGCCCTCCCTAGCCAAACGGAGTGAATAGCCAGAGGGGATATGAAAATGAGCCCGGATGTCGGAAAGCTCATCCAGACGGTTCAAAACTGAGGGCGCATCGTGAGTATTCCCGATACGCACCTTGGGGGCTCTCTTCACCCCCCGACGACGAAAGACAAGGGCGTCGTTCCTCCTGGGGGCGAGCCTGACACAGAAGTTGAAGATGAAGAAGAAGAAGAACTCTCTCGGCTATCGGAAGCCGAGGAGGAAGAAGATCCGCTGGACTCGGCTTCAGAAGCTGAAGCCTTATCGCCCGACTCAACCCCTTCTACTTCAATAGATATTTTGGAGGAAGATATCTAACCTGTTTCAAGAAAGGATTAACCGTGGAAAGTTTTTTTAGCTGAAGTTCCGACCTAAGCGGATGTGCGCCAGGCAATATTCAGACGACAAGAGACGACTAGAACAAAGTATCCGCCGTGGGATGCCCCCTCCCTTATTTATACACTCAATAAGAAGGCATCCAACGACCCAAATCCGTTCCCGCCGAAACGAAATGTCACACCTAGTGGCAACCGGGACTCCACGTGGCGAACGGCCATTGGACATGTCCCCTCACGCCAGGATTCAGGTGACAGCCTCTCGCGTCCCTCCGCCCGGTGGTGGACATGTGGCGCGTAGTCCAACTGTCCAAGTAAGCGAAACGGCGCCCCCCTTTAAGGCGCAATCATTTCGCTGATTCACTGACGTCACCAAAGATATGTGCAGAAATTAAAGCGCCTCGTGAGACGCCACCTGGACCTAAGGATCCGAGAGAATTAGCCACAAAATGTCGCATCTTCCTCGGACAACCCTTTGCGGGGAAATCTTAGGCTGAATCGTTAAAAAACCGATCTTAGCACTCTCGATCTGACCTATAAATAGATCAGGGCAAGAGTGGGGGCTAATGATGAGGCTCACAGACAGGAACCCCCAGATTTACGACACGTAGTAGATGACGTGTTGTCCACGTACACCCACTAGATTCCTGGGTTCTAGCTCCTTGTCTGGACTTTCTTTAGAGCTAGTGGGCACCGCCACCTTAGCGAGCATGTCCTGGAGCTTTTCTTGTTTCTCCTGGGCCTTTGTCAATGACCGAGTATGCGGTCTGTGATTGACGGAAATACGACTCACGTCTTTGGCACCTACCATATAGACTATGTAGACCATTATGCCCCCAGGCTTAGGACGCTTGGAACTTTGGCCTTCAGATTTTACCTCATGAGCTTGAACTTTTTTTGCCCTCACTCTTTTGTGGGAGGCCGTTATAGGAGGAACCATCATGATAGGAACTGCCTTGTAAGAAGTCCCTCACTGTATGGCAGAGGAGTTGTTATTATCTTGTCGACCTTTGAATTTCTTCGGTTGACGGAAGTAGTCGTCGTCAATGATAGATCCTTGGGCTTCTTTCCAGACTCTGTGAATTATCGAAGAAAGACGCTTGTATGAACACTCCAGCTTCGGCTCATTTGGTGTCTTTGTAGAAAGCGGCAATTTCTTCAGCACCGCGGTAGGCGAGTTACAGCAAACCCTTTTGAGCGGCTCAAACCTGTTTCCAATTAGAACAGCAGCAATGATAGTTACCACAGGAGCTAGCAGAGTCAGTCCGGAAGGAGAACTGCCCCTAGCTTGCCTTACTTGAAGCCAGTATCGACGTCGGGCACCTCTTGTAGCAGGAGTCTCTTCAATTTGGGAGCTTCTTGAATCGGCCCCTTGTTTTTATCTTGGGCCTTAGCTGGTGATAAACGTTTGAGGACCGGCTATTTTGGCATCATAATAAGGACCTGAGGGGCCAGCCTGTAAAAGACAGACTGCCTCAAAGGAGAAACGTTCTTTGGAGCTTCGGTAGTATCAGGAGCTGCAAATGTCAGCCGTTTGAAAACCAACTTCTTCGAGATTACGGGTTTCTTGGGGGAACCCGCAGAGTTTGCGTTCAGCATGTTAAAGACTGAAACTTTAGAGATGGCAGGCTTATCAGCAGGGCCTGCAGAGGTGGTCAGCCGATCAAAAACTGACTTCTTTGAAACTTCTTCCTTCGGTGTTAGGGCGCCAAAGTTTGGAGATGGGAATATGGTCCTGAAGAACAATCCGTTGGTCGCTTGGATGACTTGCTCAGCTGGAATGGAGAAGATCAAGGCCGCATTTGGCTCGTAGACGACCCCTCCCGATGGGTGGAGTTGGCATGAGATTTGTTGCAGTTGGTGCAGCTGAAAACCATTGATCTGCACGGAGGTGAAACACCAATTTTTAGTATCTCGAACTTCAAGAGCAACCATAAACATAGCAGACAGTGATTTCGTTCGAGAAACACGACACACGAAATGTGGAGTGGAAAGAGAAAAAGGTATCACCGGGCATGCCAGAATTTGTTTACCGCCGGAAATCGGACCGAGGCGCGGCGAGCGCGTCCAGCCTGAATACAAGGGCAGATGCTATATGGAACATATCCATCCACCTCTCCGAAGATACCATGCTGATTTATAGCACCGTATATTGGAGGTTTGGATGGATGCGACCGTTGTAGCAGATTTATCAGATCCCCCCATATATGAGAGGTTTTTTTTTATTGTAGTGACGCTTTTTCCTGCAAGCGTAAGCCCCTACAGTTAATTACGTTATCGCCAAATGATAACAACTTTCTCTACTCCATGAATTATCTTGTGTCGTGTTATACTTTGTTTATTTTGGGATTGCCCTTGGATTGTATACGAAAACTAATTTATGTCGTCCCCCGTAGAGCGCGGATTAGTCCAAATCCATACATATCAGATTTGGGCTTGAACCTAGGTAGCATTTCTCATATGAATGAGGTCCGTCAGTTCGAAGTATGTTATCCAAGGATCGTTAGTCGCATCTGACTAAGATCGACTTAGGAATATGGTTAAAAATCGTTAATCTTGTTTTAAATTAAGATCAACTTAACAAGTATGGACTAAGGATGGTTAGTCGTCTTTGAGACTAAGATCAACTTAGCTTTATTGATATTTTGATTAATAGATCATATATAAGAAGTAAAAGCTTCTATACTTGGTTTATTTTTAACTAAGTGATCAAGCCATAGCTTGATGTCCATGTGCGCATATGCAAATGTACATAAGTCTTCTTTAAAGAGGGTGTGCATGTGCATGTCATGTGGTTGCGCACTTGTTTATGGTCGGCGGCTACACACGTGCATATCATGTGGTTCGCACTTGTTATCAGGTCAAATTCACATCTGTGCTTGTATAAATATGCACGCATTGAGAAGTCAATATTTTCATCTGCGCACATGTGCATGTCACGTGATGCGCACATTTTCAGGGACATTATTTTCCCCCATGCACACACATGCATATCACGTGATGCGCAAGTTTGCATAGACGTTTCTTATCAAGTGCGCACTAGGATCGGATGCACACTGTTCATCAGAAAGCAATAGCTTTCAAAAACAAATGTAAGTTTCTGTTCATTGATTTTTGGTGCATCTATGGTGCACATCCAAATTTACGAAAGTTTATGTTCTTCGTAAAATGTCTTTTCTTCAAGTCTTGGATCTCATGATCGATCTCTCATTAAAAGTCGAAACTTTTATCATGAAGAGATACATGCCATAAGATCTTTTGATCTTGTTTAATGAATCGATAGATTCAACAAAAATCAAACGCTTTTATATAAAGCAAATGCTTTTTTTATTTCCAAAGAGAAGGATCTTTTTTCCGTCTTTCTTTTTCTTTTTATCTTTTTGATGAAGATGATGAGATTTTTTTCTCGGTTGGGGGGAAGTGCGCACTTTTTTTACGTTTGCCTATCAAAAAGTATATATCTATCTGGTTTTCTGGATCTCTATTTATAATGGAGGGTCAATTACGATTTGTTGCAATTTATTAGGGATTTATTTGATTTTAAATGATTTTAAATTTATTCATATCAATTTAGAGGCCTTGCATACCGTTGGATCTTTATCTAAGATGATTTGATTTAGTTCGGTAAATTGTCAATTAACAAATTTTGATTTTTGAAACAATTCTAAACAGATATGCTTCATTGGCTGTAAGTGTGCATGGCAAGAATGTGCACACGTGTTGCTCACGTGTCACTGTCTATCTCATACATTAGCCTTCATATGCACATGTATATAAGTGTGCATGTCATCAAAGTCGCTTTTCTGTTATGTGCGTGCTTGAAACTTGCGCAAGTGCATTTAGTCATTTTATTATAAGTGTGCACTTGATATTGATGCAATAAAATAGGTGCAAACAAGCATGTGAGTGTACGTGTAGCATGACAGTTACTCATGATGTGTACGTGTCATGACAGTTACTAATGATGTATATGTGTAGCATATGATTCTGTGTTGAAGCTGCATGGCAATCATCAGTAATTGTGTAAGTGTCCTACCAATTATGTTCATAAAAGTATAGCAAAAGAAAGGAAATATAGCATTGGTAAATTGAGCATATGAGACATGAATTATAATCAGAAATTTTCATAATCAATAAAGAAATTTTCATAATAAATTTATATGTCGGGAGTGTTATACGCCATCCACCCGATTTTCCACTTTTAGATGCTAAATCTACACACCGAACCATAAAACAAGCTAGTCGAATCCTCTGACTTCATTGCCTCGCCTCGAGCGCTTCCACTAACGGTCGTTCAAGCTTAAGGACACACACATGAATAATATTATCTTACTGATAATATTTAGCGAGGAAAATATGATACTCGAATGAATAACGTTTAAAAATTCAAGTTCAGAAAACTGCAGTTTTTAGGCCCACTTTGAAAAATCTCCAAAAATAATAAACATAATATTTAGACTTAAACTAAAATTCTGCATATGGATAAATGAGTTAAATTTGATACCACAAAATATCTTTTCCAGATTCCAAGCATAACACATGAAATAAAATACAATAATAAAACATGTTTTTGAATATTTTTCACAGAAAACAATCTTTCACTAAAAAAATGATATCTCTTGATTTTGTAAAGTGAATAAGGCAAATAAAAATTCTAGAGATATCTACACAAAATTATCTACAACTTCCAATTTTTATATATTCTAAATTATCAATGGAAAAATGCAGAAAATGTTTATAAGTTTAGTTAAAAAAACGGCCATTGAAAACAGAAATTCCACCTTGGAAACTCCTCCGTTAAAAATTCGTAAAAATTCCATTCTACAGTTAAACTCAACTAAAATCTTTGAGCTAAAATATAAGTAGTTATCTACAACTTTGTAGTTCACAAAAAACGCTAATTCCCAGTAAAGAATTTTCTAAAATTCTTGAAATCCCAACTTGTCACTGATTTCCAGAATATAGTTCAATTAAAGAAACAATTACAAGTACTCAAAACTTTGAATTATTAAACTTCTTTAAAATCTTAACAATTACACACATAAAACCCATCATCATGAATAGAGAATGTAACTAAAATTTAACAAAATAATATCATTACTCTAAATAAGTAAAGAAGTATATATCTGGTTTAGGAATCAAGAAACTCCTTCAAATGTAAAGAAATCTTCAAAGTCTTCAACTCTAGTAAAACTTGAAGGATTTGAGAGAGAGAGAGAGAGTGTGTGAGAGAGAACAATTGTTGTGTGAGAGTTTGAGAGAAAATTTGGAGAAGAATGAAAAGAAAGAAAATGTACATATAGCACGCTTCTTCCATGCCTCCCTATGTCCATACCTCCAAAAGTCATCAACCAAAACAAAAATAAAAACCCTAAAATTTTATTTAGAGAAAATAATGAAAACATTAATATTAAAATATGCTTGCCATGCCAAAATTGATATATTTATATACCAATTTATAAAAACCCAAATCAATAGATGTTATCATTTTGATAAAACTCATTATATCATATTTAAATTCTAAAATAACATAATAAAATTTTAAAACATCACAGTCCAGAATCGCATCCTGAGTCATGTAGATCAGGCATCCTACCTTTTTACCAAATCGAACTCCGCGTTCTGGATTGGGTATCCATCCCCTTCGCCAGATTAGACTCCACCCCTTCGATGGGGCATTCTTCCCCGTCTCCAGATTGATAACATCTATTGATTTGGGTTTTCATAAATTAATACATAAATCGCCGAATCCACTCCACATCTTCAAATTCTTTCCTCCATCATCCAATACGGCATTCCCACTGCCCAATCCGACACCATACTATGAATCTTTTCCTCAATACCCGAATCTAGCATCCTCAACGCCGGGTCCGAGATCTACACCTTCATGTCCTCTTCCAAATTGTCAGATCCATGACCTTTCTTAGTCGAGACCATCTTCAAGGCCGGATCCACGACCATCCTTGTAGATCCGCGGCTCCTTGGTTAGATCTAACCCTTCGAGCATCCAAACTCTCCAACAAACCTTTCAAAATCCAAATAAAATGAAAGGAAAAAGAAAAAAAATCTTCGAGGCCAAGCATTCTCCATTCCCAAATGAGAGAGACGCAGCGAGAGCAAGAGGGAAGCCCGGGGTGGATGAGAGAGAGCCTCATCCCCCATCCCGAGGGGAGGCCACGTTGGTCCGTGTACTCCTCTTTTGAGTCTGCATAAAACATTAACAGTAGGAATGACTAATTATATGCTTTTGTATTAATTATTTTCAACATCAAGATATATGATTGAACTATATTAATAACAAAAATATTAAGAATAGTTTGTAAGTTTCATTGTCAACATTAAAATGTACAGTCTGGATGTTCAATACACATTGTCACATACATCTTTTAGATCAAGCTTGGTGTGGTATCCATTGCATTTGCATGAGAATTGCTACAATGGGATCAATAGGTGAGCAAAAGAGATCGAGAGATGCAATCGTCATCGAGATCCAGAACGAAACGATGATGATCACAATGTAATTAGTGAAAGGAACATCATCGTTTGTTAAGAGTTCAAATTGACAAATGAATGTCAGGCGACGTCAAAAGAGAAGCACATATGAGACGATTCAGATTGAAAATAACTACCACCGGCTGTTACGAGTTCAAATTGATTCCCAATGCATATAAGACTGAACTGAAAGAGTATGTATAAGACAACTTTACAAGGCAATCCGACGATGTTTTAATTTAACGACGTTCCGCGTTTTCTATACTATCTTTATAGTTTTTTTTTATTGTTTCAAGTTACTCCATATAATTATCTTTTTTAAGAAGTTTTATCCAGATCTTAACTTGTCATAGGTAAGTTTCCTGAACTTGCGGTCAGAGCGCTCCATTCGATGCTCACTTCACTTTGTGCGTACACTTGTTGTGAATTCATCGACATGATAGTATCGATCTCAAACAAATCTGAACTGGGCTCGCTCTGCAAATAAGCTTCACCTGCTGAATCTATGGTACTTATGCTTTTTCTATAACTTGATGGCAATTTACTGTCGCTTTGATCGGAGCAGATCACATCAGCATCGCCTTCAACCATGACAGCATTTTTCTTATTGTGGTAGCAGCAGAAAATATCGAAGAAACTCCTGCGTCGACGAACAACGGAGTCAGATGGTTGCTGCAGCTGATGCTGATGCCGTGTAAGCAGAACGCTACGGCTGTTTGCGCTTGATTCTGAAGTCATGCTCAGCCTTGATTTCTTCTTATTCCTCTTCGTTTTCTTCTTGCTTTCACATGTAAATTCTGCAGGATAACTGTTCTCGTAACGATCGTCTAGGATGCCACTGAAGTATTTCTCAGCACTGAATACGTCGAGTTCGCCATTGTCTTTGGATGCTCTATTTGGAGGCATGATTGTTTGGCACGAGGTGCGACGGCTTGAGCTGGTGAAATTCGGAGCCGAGTTGGCGAGATCATTGGAAAAGCTTTGCCTGATGAAGTATAGATAGGTCATAACGAGTCGTCTCGAAAATTGCTTTCAAATGGAGATGACATCGAAAGAGGTAACTAGCTGGAATTAATCTTCGAAGCAAAATGCTTTGAGTAGATCTTTTCTTAGATAAAGTTGATGAATTTTGATAAAAACTTCATGATCATGCATATAAAAAAAGACAATTAATTAGAAACTTACATAAGAGAAGATTCGTACTTCCCTGACGCCAAAGGAAGAGCGAAAGCGACTATATATGACTCGTAACTTAATATAAGGTTGAGTAAGATCGCAGAAGAATGGAACTATGTGTGTGGCTATAAATAGATAGGCAAAGAGAAAGAGAAATGACAAAAAACTATAAATAGTAAGAGATTTGAGAAGATAAATAGGATGAGCATTTGGATGCAGGGATTGGCTGGTTTTCTTTGAAGCTGACTGAACATAAGCAGATTTTTTATTCAAGTAATTAAACTTAAATGTCTTTTTGTGCGAACAATGGCGATAATGTAACGCAATGACAATCAATCTCGACGTATTTTGTGCTCTTATGGAATGATAGATCACCTGCAATTTGAATGATACACTAATTCCAAAAAATTGTATGATCGGTCATTGCATGATACCAGCTTGTAGCTAGGCTGGAAAATAATATCATTTTTTGGTACGTAGAATTGATCAGTAAAAAACCAGAATCTGCAGAAATTGAACTAATCTAAGATTCTAAATTTACTCATGAAACTGTTACTGGCAGAGATTGGTTGACAGACAATTTAATTTGGTGAAGTCCTATGTTTACTGATAATTGTAGACATATATCAAAGAAATTCAATCTTTCAATAAATAGGATAAAAATTACATAAATAACATTGAAAATTATGCAAGTATACAAATTCCTAGATTCTTATAAAATGGATAAAACTATAGTAAAATGAAAAGAAAAAAGAAATCGGATCTTCAATACTATATGAATATGGTCCATATGGAGTTTCCTCCCACATTTAGTTCATACACAAACGCATGGTTTCGTAGGAAAATCTTTAATGCAACAATGTGCTGTTGAAATTATGGAGAAACTTCAAACACAAGCAATATCATATTTTACCAAAACCAAGGTTTCTTAACTATGGTAATTACCTAATTAAGGAATTGGTTTATGTATAAATAGGAACCTCTCATATGTATTTTGTACACCAACACTATAACCAAATAGAAGAGAGATCATTATATGAAAGGGTAAAGGCTTATATCTAGAAAGTTTTGAAAGAAAACTACTAGCGTTGAGATTTAAAGAGTTTTGAGAAAACTCGTAGGTGTACTTAATTCAAGATTATATTAGACGTTTGCAGATTCCGCTCTGCCGGAGACTAGTCATACGATGGGTGAATCTCGTTAACAAATCTCTTGTCTCTCTATATTTGATTTCCTATTTTTATTTTCGCATATTTATATTGTTCTTTTGTTGTTAATTGTGTGGTTTGGTTATTGCGAGATTTGGTTTGTCGTGAGCATTGTTCTGTTCATCGGCTTCTTCCATCCCAACAACTGGTATCAGAGCCGAGTTGCGTTTATCTGATACCAACAACTGGTATCAGAGTTTCGTTAAGGAACCTAGATTTCTTCAAATCTATGATCTACGTCAACAGTGGGTAACGACAACTACATCCTCTCCCACTTTCTTAGATCGTCGTTTTCAAGGTGTTGGTTCAGTTCAAGAGCGAAACCAAGCTTGCTGCGACAGAAACGAAAGATGGCGGAGGATAAAGGATTAAAATGTTCAATGGTCAGAATTTTGGTTGGTGGTGCATACAGATAGAGAACTACTTATATCAAAAGTACATGTTTCTTTCATTGCTTAGAGAAAAGCCCAAGAAGATGGCCGATGAGACGTGGAACCTTTTGGATAGGAAAACCCTGACGACAATTCGGTTGTCGTTGACTCCACAAGTGACCTTTAATATCTCGAAGGAAAAAACAATCAAGGCGCTAATAACGAAGTTAGCGAAATTGTATAAGAAGCCTTCTATATCAAACAAAATTTTTCTGATGAAGAATCTTTTCAACATGAAGATTGCTGAAAACGGCTCGGTGACGGAGCAACTGAATGAGTTCAACAGCAAGAAGAGCCAGTTAGAATCCATCTCGATCGTGTTTGAAGATGAGATTCGGACCCTATTATTTCTATGTTCGTTGCCGGAGAGTTGAAAGAACCTAATTATGGCGGTTAGCAACTCTATGTTAGGGACTCTCAATTTTAATGATGCGGTGAGTAGCATATTAAACAATGAGACGCGGAGAAAGATCGTGAGTAGGAGTTCGGGAACTTTTGCATTTTCGGTGGAGAATCGTGGTAGAACGATGGAAAGGGGAAAGGGCAAGAAGAGCAAGTGTAAAAACCGAGGAAAATCTTAAGGAAAAATCTTAAGACGCCCGCTGAAATTGTGGGAAGAAGGGTCACAGGAAAAGTGACTGTAAAGTTTCAGAGAAAGAATCGAACGAGAAGGCAGATGGAAAGAAAGCTAATGTGGTGTCACATGGGGAACAAGGTCTTTGTTTATCGGCGAGCGGGAGCATAAAGGCGGATATTTAGTTCCTAGATTTGAGAGAATCCTTTCATTGCACTTCAGGACGACGTCACTTCAGCAGTATGTTCAGGAGACCTTAGGCATGTGACGGTGGGAAATGGTCAGCCGTGCAAGATCGTTGGTAAAGAGACTGTCATCTTGCAATTGTCAGGAAGCGGTCAATTAAAATTGAATAATGCTCGTCATATTCCAGATTTGAAGAAAAGCCGGATTTCTACCGGTTAGCTTAACAACGAAGATTTTATTACGACATTTAGGAATTCGCAGTGGAAGATTACCAAAAGGTCATTGGTGGTTGCTAGGAGCAAGTTGACCGATTCGTTATATTCCTTCAGTGGGAGTAGCGAAGGTTCGGTTGCTTCGGCAACAGGTTTGAAGTTAAATTCAGAGACTTCGTTGTGGCATAGGCGATTGGGGCACCTTAGCGAGAAGTACATGAAAATTCTTCAAGGAAGGGAGCTTCTTTCGTGGTTGAAAAATGTGGAGTTAAGGTTGTGCGAGAGTTGTGTTTGCAGGATGCAAAACATGCTCAAATTTCATATTAGAAGCGTAGCAAAGAAGACCAAGAAACTGAAGATGGTGTATACAAACGTATGGGATCCAGCCTTGGTGCAGTCTTATGGAGTGAATCGGTACTTCGTGATGTTCATCAACGATGCAAGCCGAAAGACATGGGTGTATGCGATAAAAAAGAAGTCTGATGTGTTTGGTATCTTCAAACGCTGGATTGCGCAAGTAGAGAACCAAACAGGGCTGAAGGTTAAATGACTTAGGTCCGATAATGGTGGAGAATACTGCACATAAGAGTTTGAGAAGTTTTGCTTGTAGAAGGGTATTCGTTGACTGAAGACGGTACAGGGGACGCCGCGGCAAAATGGTATCACTGAAAGGATGAACATGACGATCCTAAAGCGATTGCGGGACATAACCTTGGACGCGGATGTGCCAAAGTTCCTATCGGCAGCGACGGTTGATGCTGCTGTGTACTTGATCAACAGAAACCCGGCAAGTGCGCTTGATGAAGGTATTCCGAAAGAAAATTGGTCAAGTAAACCGGTTGATTGCTCGCACCTAAAAGTGTTTAGCTGCGTTGCGTATTCTTTGGTTGATAAGGCGAAAAGGAGTAAGCTTGACTCCAAGTCTAGAAAATGCGCTTTCATCGGATATGGTGAGGATGAGTTCGGATATAAGCTGTGGGATTACACAAGAAAGTAATACGTAGCCGGAACATCATCTTTGATGAGCAGCACTTGTAAGAAGAAAAGCAATCCAAAGAAGGTGCAGTACGTGAGTTCGTCAAGCAACATGGAACTCAAGAGAGCATTCAGGTTCCTACAGGTGGTGATCAGAATATGAATGAAGCCGCAGTGTAGGATCAGGTTCAAGAACATGGATGAAGCCACAGTGCAGGATCAGGTTCAAGAACAGATTGGTGACCATGTTTAGCAACCAGATGTGCCAGTTCTGAAAAGATATACGATAGAAAGAAGGATACCTGAAAAACTTGTGACCGGCTACATTTTGTACACAGATGCGGGAAAGCCCGAATCCCTTGAAGAAGCAACAATCGATGGTGCTAGCAAGCAGTGTGAGCAAATTATGGACGAAGAGATGGAATCTTTGAAGAAGAACCGCACGTGGACCTAGTGAAGCTACCCAATAATCAAAAAGTGTTGCTTAATAGGTGGATGTACATGATTAAAGATGAGGCCGATTGTGTGAAGCGGTACAAGGATCATTTGGTAGTCAAAGGAATACGTATAAAAGGTATTGACTATCAAGAGATTTTTTACCCTATAATAAAGTTGACATCTATTCGAGTAATCCTTAATATTGTGATGGTGAAGAATTTGCACTTAGAGCAGCTAGATGTCAAGACTGCGTTTCTTCATGGAGATATGGAGGAATAGATTTATATGATGCAACCACCAGGATACAAGGTGAATTCAAACTTTCAAGGATGAAGACTCGTTATTTTGTCATTGTATGTGGATAACATGTTGGTAGCGGACCCAAGTTTTGAGAATATTCAAAGTCTAAAAAAGTGATGGCCGAGAAATTCTCTATGAAGGATTTAGGAGCGGCGAAGCAAATCTTGGGCATGAAGATCGTTCGAAATAGGAAGCGGTGGAAGCTGTGGTTATTGCAAAGGGACTACATTGAGAAAGTTTTGAAGCGGTTCAACATGGAAAAGTCAAAACCGGTGAGTATGCCCTTAGCGAAGTATTTCAAACTCGCGAAGAAGTTGTGCCCGCCAACTCAAGAGCAGAAGGATGAGATGGCGAAAGTACCATATGCTTCTGCAGTGGGGAGTTTGATGTATGTGATAGTGAATACGAGACCAGATATTGCACATGCAGTGGGAGTTATTAGCCGAGATATGCAAAATCCAGAGAATGAGCATTAGAATGTGATGAAGTGGATTCTAAGATATCTTAGAAGTACATCTAGTCACTGTTTATGCTTCGGGGCGACTCTCTAAAAATGTAAGGATACGTTGATACGGACTATTCGGAAGATCGATATAGTGGGAAGAGCACAACGGAATACGTATTCACGGTTGGGGAATATCGGTGAGTTGGGTCTCTCGGTTACAAAAGATGGTGGTATTGTCAATTACGGAGGCGGAGTACATGACGATCACGGAAGCCAGCAAGAAGATGATATGGTTGCAAGGGTTGCTTGAAGAATTGGGCAAAAAGCAAGACTTCAACACTTTATGGAGCGACGGCCAAAGTGCGATACATTTGGCGAAGAATGCGACATATCACTCTCGGACGAAGCACATCAAAGTGCAATACCATTTCATCCGCATAGAGATTGAAGAGGAGTTTGACATTGTAGAAAATCGCTCGAAAAAAATTTGGCGGATGTATTCACCAAGGTCGTAGACAGAGATAAACTGAATCTCTCTTGCAAGTTGGTGAATCTCTCCATGAAAATCTGATGATGAAAGAGTTGAGCAAAATCATGTAAAGTCTACTAGCGCTAGAAATCAAGACTGAAGTATCTCTAAGTGGGAGATTGTTGAAATTATGGAGAAACTTCAAATACAAGCCATATTATATTTTACCAAAACCAAGATTTCTTAATTAAGGGATGTCTTATGACAGTTTTTTAATTACGGCAGTTTCTCAATTAAAGAGAAGGCAAAGTCTTAGTTGGAATAGGAGGAGTGTTTTATGGCAATTTCTTAATTTTGATAGTTAATTAAAGAATTGGTTTGTGTATAAATAAGAACCTTTCATATGTATTTTGTACACCAATATTACAGCCAAATAGAAGAGAGATAATTGTATGAGAGGATAAATGCTTAGATCGAGAGTTTTGAAAGAAAACTCCTAAGTTTGAGATCTAGAGAGTTTTGGAAGAAAACTCCTCGAATTGCTCGTGGTGTATTTGATTCAAGATTATAGTAGACGTTTGTAGATTCCGCTCTGCCGGGGGCTAGTCATACGGTGAGTGAACCTCGTAAACAAATCTCTTGTCTCTCTATATTTGATTTCCTATTTTTATTCTCGCATATTTATATTGTTCTTTCGTTTTTAATTGCGCGGTTTGGTTATTGCGTGATTTGGTTTGTCGCAAGTATTGTTCCGTACATCAACTTCTTCCATCCCTAACATGTGCGTATTTTGTATAGATTTTATAATTCAGAAATATATCACTTGGTTTGTTTCCAAAGAAAGAAAATGAGTTCATGTAGCTGACACTGAAAGTTTGAGACCAAGGAATTAAAGTTTGTGTTAAATTCTGAAAGGTTAACTACACATGAACACGAATCATATAGAACCTTAGTGAAGATCAAGGACGGGCATCCCTGTATGAATCCCGCTGCTCCCTTCTCTAATGCCGGCATAAAGTTATTCTCTAAGGCCACACGATAATTCACGGTATGATAGTCTACTTATCGAAAAATTTCTACCATGTGTTGATTGTGGGTGTAATTATAATGCATCATAGATGTTGCGCAAATTAAGGGATCATGCACCTGAAAAACACAAATTGTTGTGCTTGGATGAGGTACAAAGGGAAAGAATGACAGGGATATGAGAAATTCATCCTCAAACTGACATCCAGAGTAACGAGGACAGGTTGGCTTTCCTGAAAGAATTAATTTAGCGCACGAATACGATAACAATAAACTCAAATATGATTTAGAATTTCAATATTGTTAAATTCAGTAGGTGCAGTACTAACCCAAAAAACGACTTATCCAAAGTACATAAATAACCCAGGATAATTTTGATATCGTCTTGTGATCCATCCAAATCGTAGACTCCTTAATTTTCGTCTAAATCTCTGTTATGGTGACACCACACAAGTTATACTCAATGTCGCTCGCACCACAAATACCTCTCAGACATATTTTCGCTAGTCTATACTACAACAGACCTCCATTTACATCTCTAACCCAAAAGTAAGCACGCTTTTAGCAGTCCTAAATGAATAACTGCCTACGCCCAACCAAGATAGAGCTGCCCAATAACAGTATGGACCTCTCTCTATCGATACTTCTAGCATTGCACGACTTTAGAAGAAAGAACCATGAATAGTATGCGAACCCAATGAAAATATCAAACAATAAATTAATTTGAGAAATTGAGAATTTTTGAGACATATCAAGAGATATAAAATCCTTGTTGAGTTTTCCTTTCTATACTTGGCTCATATATATAATGGCTGATGTTAGCCTTTGTAAATATTCTTGTAAATAAACCTCATTATAACTCATTACATGGGTGCATAAGATGCCAACGCCTAAAAATCTCAGAATATATAATCAATATTCTTATAATATTTCAATTAAACACAATAATTATAAAAGATAAATTATATTACATTGGATTGATAGCACATGTTTAGGTTCATGGATGAGGCAATTAACCTTGATCATGATGAAATAGAAGTGCGTTCTTTAATTGTGCCATGCAACTAATTAATAAAATCCAACAATGGCTTTAAACTTTAGTCCGAAAATATTAAAATCAAACCACTAGATCAATTTAATGACAAACAAACTATGGGTTCCGTCACGTCACGATCATATCTATACCGATCCGAATTGAGAATAAGACTGAAGTCTTAGCTAACCCTTCGTCAAGTGGTCAACCAAATTGTCCCCTAGTCGCACATAATCATGTATATAGAGGTCAAATAACCACTATATCGATTTGTTTATTATTTCAAATGCATGTTTAATTTAAAATTGGTGGTTTTTTGTTCCAATAGTTCAATAACAGAAATAATTAAGTTTATAATCAGTTAATAATTTCCTTAGCCATTAGACTTAGCAATATGAGATATCAAGAAACTGCATGGGAACGTGTACTTCTAGCAATGATAATATGTTTGTTCGAACCTAATGTAATGGCGCTGCTCCTAGCATGAACACAAATCCAAAAGTAGATTTAACATCGTGGAAATATGTTACCTAATATACATCACCGTGACCTTCTATGACTGCAGGGTATCCCGTGCGTAGCAAATACTAATCTGGCGTGACCTTCACGTATTTGAACACTCTTTCAAGGGCAGTCCGTTATTCAGAGTCAGGGCTACTTTGTATATCTACTTAACCTATGATTACTGAATATGAGATATCAGCTCTAATTATGCTGGTTATGTACAAAAGTAATCCTATCATTGTGCATATTTATGTTGTAACACAGATTCTTCATTATTCTTCCTTCTTTAGAATTATAGATAAATCAAAAGGAGTAGGAAGGTTTGTATACACAATAATTGAATTTCTTAAACATCTTTTCAATAGACCGTTAAAGAGAGAGAGAGAAATCTTTTTTCACTTTTAATTACTTTGATTCCTGTGAGAATAGATTTTGGGATGAAAATATGATGGTTAGAAGACCCTAACCCATCAACACTTTATGTGGCTGTCATAACTTATTATAAATATATCCCGAATACATTATAGCTGTCCAATACATCATATATCATCATAACACTCCCCCTCAAGTTGAAATATATATATCACACATGCCCAACTTGTTACAAATAAAATGCACACGAGTTTTCCCAAGAGGCTTAGCGAACAAGTCAGTAAGTTAGTGCTCCGATTTCACATGGATCGTATCAATGATTCCTTCCTCGACCTTTTTACGAAGAAAGTGACAATCAACTTCAATGTGCTTCTTCCGTTCATGAAAAACAGGGCCGTTCGCAATATAGATTGCAGCCTTATTATCATAGTAGAGCTTCATAGGTGCAACAAAACCGTATCTAAACTCTGTAAGTAGAAAACGAATCCACACCAACTCACTCGTGGTGTTAGCCATAGCTTTGTACTCCGACTCTACGCAGGATTGAGAGATCACACTTTGTTTCTTACTTTTCCAAGAAACTAAATTCCCTCCAAAAAACACACAGAAACCAGTAGTCGACCTCCTGTCGTCAGGAGACCCTGTCCAATTTGCATCCGTGAAACCTGTGACGTTGGAGTGCCCATAGTCCTTATAGACGATACCTTTCCCCGATGCACTCTTTAAGTACCTTAAAATATGGAGAGCTGCATCAAGATGAGCCTCATGAGGATCAGACAAAAACTGGCTCACTACACTGACCGGGAAGGCTATATCAGGACTGGACGAATGACGGTCAAACAGTTAAGTTTGCCGACCAATCTCTTATATCGTCCTGGATCAGAAACTGGCTCTCCCTGACCCGCAAAGAGCTTCACATTTGGATCCATAAAAGAGTCGATGGGCTTACAACCAGACATACCGGCCTCTAAGAGCATATCATGCATATATTTTCGTTGAGTGATGAAAATCCCTTCTTTCGGTAACCTCGATACCTCAATGCCTAAAAAGTATTTCAACTCCCCTAGGTCTTTGGTGCAAAATTGCTTCTAAAGATGAGCTTTCAAGTCAGAAATCCCTCTCTCATCATCTCCTGTAATAACAATATCGTTCACATAGACGACCATAAGGATTCTCTTTCTACCGCGATGCCGATAGAAAATCGAATGATCACTATAGGATCTTTGTAAACCAAAGATCCTAACAACATTTATCAGCCTCCCAAATCATGCATGTGAAGTCTGTTTGAGGCCATACAATGATCTCTTGAGCTTGCAAATAAGCCCACACTCTCCCTATGCAACAAAGCCAGGCGATTGCTCGATATATACTTCTTCCCGCAATGTACCATGTAGAAATGCATTTTTCATATCAAGCTGATGTAAAAGCCAATGATACATGGCAGCCAGCGATTAAAAGATGCGAATGGAGGGCATCTTGGCCACAGGAGAGGTCTCATCATAATCGACCCTATAAGTCTGCGAGTATCCTTTCGCAACCAAACGAGCTTTCAACCGAGCAAGAGAGCCATCAGGATTCAAATTCACAGTATACACCCACCGGCAACCAACTGCCTTCTTCCCAACAGGAAGACGAGTAAGATCACATCTGCCATTAAGGCGTAATGCTAGCATTTCCTCCTCCATTGCTCCCTTCTAAGCTGGATTAGCCAGTGCATCAGAATACTAATCCAGGAATAGAGTGAGAATCTAAGGATGAAATGAATGCATGATATGAAGGAGACAATCGTTCATATGTGGCATACTCACTGGTGGGATATCGAGGAGTAATAGTACGAGTACCCTTCCTAAGGGCGATAGGAACGTCTAACTTAGAAAGATCCGGATCTAGAATTGGAGAAGGGACCGGTGAATCTGGAGTTGGAGGGGTGATCGATGGCAGCTCGGCTGGAGCTGGAGGCTGTTGTTCCCGTCTAGTATACACCTGAGTAACATGTTCTTGCATTAGTTCCTCAGTTTGGCCCATAGAAGGTTCGATTGGAATAGGAGTGGATGGGGTAGCTAAAATATCAAACTCATCGATAGAGAAATCCTCACGGACAGATGGAGAAGAATAAGCAGAGGAAAAATATGGAGTGTTCTCATGAAAAGTGGCATCCGTCGATACGAACACTTTATCTAATTCTATATTATAGCATCTATAACCCTTTTGATCCCAAGAATATCTGAGAAAGGCACATCGAAAAGATTTTGGATCAAGTTTGGATGCTCCGGGACGATGGTCATGAACAAAACAAGTGCACCCAAAAACTTTTGGAGGTAGAGGAAAAGATGGCATAGATAGAAAAGAGAATAGGGTATATGTCCATTCAAAATAGAACTCGGCATGCGATTAATTAAATGACACGCGGTAAGCACTGCATCGTCCCAAAAACATTTTAGGACTTACATGTGAATCAACAGAGTGTGCGTGACCTCTAACAAGTGCCTATTCTTTCTCTCAGATACCCTATTTTGTTGAGTTGTATAAGGACATGAGGATTGATGAACAATACCAAAAGAATCCAAGAATTGCTGAAAGTCTGAGCCAAAGTATTTTTGGCATTATCAGTTCGCAAAATTTTAACAAATTTACCAAATTGATTTTTAACTTCAGTACAAAAGAATTTAAAAACAGTGAACACTTCATATCTCGATTTCAAAAGATATAGAGAAATCATCGATAAAAGTCACAAAATAACGATATACACGGTTTGACACAATAGGACATGGACCCCATACATCAGAATGTACAATCTCAAATAGACTGGTCATCCTATTATTAAGTCTAGAAGGATAAGAAGCACAGTGATACTTCCCCATTTCACAAGATTCACACTTAAGAGTAGACAAATGACCAAGTGAAGAAACAATTTTTTTAAAATTTTCTAAACATGGATGACCTAACCTACATTAGATCTCAAGAGGAGATGCAACGGTAGAACAAGCTGTAGGTGTATGTCTTTCCAGATAGTACAAGTCTCCACGTTCATGTCCTGAACCAATCACCTATTTCGTCTCCAAATCCTACATAACACAACCAGATGGAAAAAATGTTACTGAACATTTTAACGAATGCACAAGTTTGCTGACAAATAGTAAACTAAAAGGAAATGTCGACACATATAAAACCGAGGATACAGATAAAGATGAAATGAGAAGGGTAGAACCAACGCCTTCCACCTTAGAGGTGGAACCATTTGCCATAGTAATAGGGCTGCTACATGAAGTGAAGGATAATGAAGTGAATATATCTGACTTCCCGATCATATGATCTGATGCATCTGAATCTATGATCCAAGACGTGATAAGAGAACCTGAAGAAAGAAGACCATTGTTGCCTTCACCTTTGGCCGTAACTATGATGGGAGTATGTGATCTCAAAGAGGATGCAGAAGGTCGAGAAAAGAGATTCTTAAGCCGTAATATTTCCTCCTCTTTAAAACCTGATGAGGCTGGATCATATGTGATTGTCCTAATAGTGCGTGGGGGTCGAATTTCAGGGTGAAGAGTATAACAATAACCTTTAGTATGACCTGACAACCCACAATGCGAGCAAAAACGATCACCTCTACTCCTAGTCACCACTCCTCGACCTCCCCTAACTCCAAATTTTCGTTTTCTTTCTCCTCTACCCTCAACCAAAGTAGGGGTGTGAGAAATAAAAGCCATACCTATTCCAACTCCAATAAATCAAAACGAATTCATAAATCCACATCAATCTCCAACTAAGAAAGGAATCATAAACGATTCCATCCAAAAAAAGCGTAATCAATCTCCTACGATTCGATTACTAATCACTATAACAAGAATTCACCAAAACAAATGAGAGACTCGAAGGTCCTCTCTACAGGTCACAAATCAAATCGTGATCCATCTCAAAAGGCTGGAATCAATCGATCTACAACCCACCGCCACCAACACAAATCCAACAAATCACATACGTTCTCCCTTCTGATGTCCTTTATTATTTTTTAAAAACAACAAATCCAACAAATCAACAAATAACAAATCCCTTCTGATTTCTTTTTCAGTCTCTTTCTTCTTCTTCACCAATCACATACCGAGATTGGGCTGGATGATCATCGCAGCGGGGTGATGGGTGATCACAAACAAAGATCGATCGATCGATCAAGGGCTGCGGTTTCGAGGGCACGTAGTAAACGGACGAGGAAACAGGGCAGCGGGGTGATGGACGATGGAGGATCCAGGAAGGTGACGACCACGAGGGAAGCGGCGGCGAGACGAGGACGCGGATGGGCAGCGGATCTGGGCAGCGGGGTGATGGGCGATGGGAAGCGATGAGGTGATGGCGATGGGAAACGGCGAGGGGCGTGGTGGCAGCAGCAGCAGGGATCAGAGGTGAGGAGCGGTTGATGGTGAAGTGTGGTGATGGCTAGGTGACAGGGTTAGGGTTAAGCTTTGATAGTGTTGATGCTCAGTGCGAATTACTCGGACCATGACACGTGGCAGATAGCGTGTCATCCGCGTAAAGCAAATTAGGCTGAGATAGAATCAGTGCGGAGCATTGGTGGTTTTTCTCGGATCGTCTCCAAGCTTACACCCCCATTTCTTGCCTAGAGCAATCCAGCAGCCAAAGCTTCACCCCATTTTGCTCATTTCCGAGTTATTGCAGAGCTGAGCTTCCACAGCACAACCTCTCTGCTCATCTCCAAGCTGATGCAAGGCCTAAACATCATCGGACTCCCGGCTCGTCTTCGAGCCATCGGACTCCTGGCTCGTCTTCGAGCCATCGGACAGGCCGAGCTTCCTCGGCTTCCTCGATCAACCGAGAGTACGGAGTCCATGCGCCCCCGCAACGGCTCCGCGTATCTCGCCAAAACGAGATATTCGCCGTCCTATGTTCCGCGTCCCACGCGGGTGGATTCCCCCATTAATGAGCTGATCCCGCTATCAAGGCGGGCGTAACGAGGAGGCGTAACTGACGGCGAGAATCTCGCGCCGGCTCGCTTCACGCGACCACTATATAAACCCCTTTTTCAGACGACTAAGGTAATTCGAACTCATTCCAATAGGCTGCTACGCTGCTCTAATTCTCCGGTACTAACTTGATCGTCGGAGGGTCCTACGGTGGCTTCCGACCCCGAGACTTCCCTTGCAGGTAGCTCAGCCTCAACAACATCCCACAACCCATTGAGATCTACACGCTCAACAACTCTCATATTAAATCTCAACCGTTCAAAACCGCTCGTTACCAGATCGACGGAGGACAGCATTTGAGGGAGATCTGACCTTCATCAGTTGGCGCCGTCTGTGGAAAGCCTTTCAGAAGCTTCTCCATTCATAAAATTGATCTTCCGTCCTCGACCCGATGGCGAGCGACAACCGCGACGATCCCAATACGAGCCGCCCCACACTTACGTTTTTTAAACGAAAAGTACACCCAGCTCGGCTCTTCCTTACTGGTACCGGGGTGATTTTTATAACAGAGAAAAAACAAGAGGAGGCTCAAATTGAAGGAGATCCGATCAAGCTGCAACCGGACCAGAAACCCGAGGAGTATCCTCCACGAGTTCGGCGCTAACTGGCCTGAGGCAAGATGGAAGCAATGAAGCACCACACAAATCTCGGGTGAGAAGGGCAAATACATTCCTGCCCGGAATGCTTCCAGATACAGAGCAATCTCCTTGTCCTGCATCTGGTCTGCCCGCTCACCCTCTCTGGCCAGACAGAGTGAATAGTTAGAGGGAATATGGAATTGAGTCCGGATGTCGGAAAGCTTGACCATGCGATTCAAAACGGAGGACGCATCGCGGGTATTCTCGATGCGCACCTTAGAAGCCCTTATCGCCGCCCGACGGCGAGTGACTAGGGCATGCTTGACTCTAGGGGTCGAGCCCGACACAGAAGGCGCAGTAGAAAAATAACCCTCTCGGCTATCTGAAGCCAAAGAGGAAGAAAACCCACTGGACTCGGCCCCAGCAACTGGAGCCTCATTGCCCGACTCTACCCCTACTATATCTACAGACACCTCGGAGGAAGACATCTAGCCAGATTCAAAGAAAGGGACTCGCCGAGAAAAATTCAACGGAAGATCCGATCTAAGCGGAGGTGCGCCGAGAAATCTTCAAACAACGAAAGAGAATTAAGGCAAAGTGTCGGCCCTAAGATGGTCCCCTCCTATTTATACACAACGAAGAGAACATCTTACGGCCCAGATCGATTCCCGCCAAAACGAAGCGTCGCGCCTAGCGGCCATCGGGGCTCCACGTGGCGATTGGCCATTGGGGGACGTCTCTTCGTGACAGGAGTCGGAGATAGCCTTTCGCGCCCACTAACCAACGTCGGACACGTGGCTCGGAGCCAAACCGATGATCGAATTAAACGGCGCCCCCTCTTTAAAGCGCAATCATTTCACTGATCCGCTGACGTCATTGGGGATACACACAAAAATTAACGCGCAGGGGGTACTCCACGTGGACTCGAAAATCGGAACGACGCAACTGCCCTACGCCATGTCGTCCCCGGACAATCTACACTATGATTCTCGGCACGGAACTGAGCAGAAGAAAACCAAGCAGGCCACTCTCGACCCGACCCATAAATAAGTCGAAACGAGAGTGGGGGGCTAATGATGATGCTCATAAATGGGAATTCCTCAGACCACGACACGTGGCAGATGGCAGTCATCCGCGTAAAGCCCACTAGGCTCCTGGGGGCTGCGGAGGTGGAATCAGTGTGGAGCATTGGTGATTTTCCTCCAATGGTCTCCGAGCTTACACCCCCACTTCTTGCCTTAGAGCAATCCAGCAGCCGAACCTTCACCCCCTTTTGCTCGTCTTCAAGCTATTGCAGAGCTGAGGTTCCACAGCCTCCCTGCTCATCTTCGAGCTGATGTAAGGCCTGAGCTTCCTCGGCCTCCCGGCTCATATCCGAGCCATCGGACAAGCCGAGCTTCCTTGGCTTCCCCGATCAACCGAGAGTGCAGAGCCCATGCGCTCCCGCAATAGCTCCGCGTATCTCGCCAAAGCGAGATATCCGTCGCCCCACGTTCCGTGTCCCACACGGGCGCGTCCCTCCATTAATGAGCAGATCCCGCCATCAACGCGGGCATAACGAAGGGGCGTAACACATGACGAGAATCTCGCGCCGGCTCGCTCCACGCGAGCACTATATAAACCCCTCTTTCAGACGAGTCAGGTAACTCGAACTCATTCCAATATGCCGCTTCACTGCTCTAATTCCCCGGTACTAATTTGATCGTCGGAGGGTCCTACGGTGGCTTCCCACCTTGGGACTTCTCTTGCAGGTAGCTCGGCCTCAACAATATCTTACAACCCATTGAGATCGACACGCTCAACTCTCATATTAAATCTCAACCGTTTAAAACCGCTCGTTACCAGATCGACGGAGAACAACATCCGAAGGAGATCCGACCTCCATCACCATGTGAGAATAGATTTTGGGATGAAAATATGATGGTTAGAAGACGCTAATCCATCAACATTTTATATAGGTACCATAATTTATTATAAATATGTCCCGAATACATAATAGCTATCCAATACATCATATATCATCATAACAATTCCGAACGTAGCACGTCAACAACTTCAAAAATCTTTCATATCAAATTTGTTTGAATGATAATTTTTAAAATATCTTATTATTATTATTGAGGATCCAAAACAAATGTCATCTACATATAGATCGCATAAAATCACACCATCATCATCGTTAACAATTTACAGTAAACACAATTACCAAATTGATTTTTAGAAGAGCAATAATCCATGTCAATCTTTCATACCACTGCTTAGAAGCTTGATTGGGTCCACACAATGATTTGGTCCATATATAGATTTTTTATTCCAATTCGCCATTCAAGAAATCAGATTCAACATCTATTTGATGAATAATAAGATTATGGACTGCGGCTGATGCTAAAAGAGTACTAATAGTATTGAATCTAATGAGTAGTGTCAAACTAGTTTCGTATGCATTTCTTATGAATGAATTCCTAATGACTAATTTAGAACTGTATTTTTCTATACTACTATCAGGTGGCAGTTTCTTTCTAAAGATTTATTTACATCCAACCGTTTTAATTCCTAAAGAAAAATTGGTAATATTTCAAGTTCTATTTTTTATTGTTGACTTCATTTCACTATTGGATGCTTCCTTCCAAAAGGACAAATCCATAGAAGCAATGGCTTTTTCATATGAATTTGGATCTCCCTCCACTAATAACATATAAAAGTTATCTTCAAAATTCATTTCAAAGTAATGTTAAAAGAAGAAGAATTTAAATTTTAATCATTTATGAGGGAGCAAAATAACTTAAATAACAGCAAAAAAATTGTTCTCTAAATTTTTTATTTTTTCAATGAATTATGCAGCTAATTAAAATATTAGCAGTAGAAATATATCTAGTTTTCGTTTTTTTCTTTTGTGATGGTTTAAACCGGTGAGCAATTATATATATATATATATATATGCTCCTTGTGTCCTCATGTGTTGGAAAATTAGATTTAGCCCCTTCCATTTTAATGAAATTTGCATTTAGCGCGTTCCTTCTAATGAATTCTCATCGCATGTGCTGGAAAAATTAGACTCTACCCTTACTTTTTTGTGAAATTTGTGTTTGGTTCCTTCAATTTCAATTAAGGAAGTTTGGCAATGGGATTGAATAAAATATGGAACACCCTGTCTTTATGATAGCGACATTCAAATATTTGACATCGGTCATATATTCATATTTTCATGAAAATTCTTATACAATTATTGCTTACTGAACATAATTAAAAAAGTTACTTAATTAAGAAGAGTATATGATAGTTTTCCGTCTCTCCGTCAAATTTCTTTTTCCCACAATAAAAAGTATAAAAAACACTCATTGTTTTTCTGTAAGAAATTCATTCAACAAAGAAAATCTAATTGAACAGATTAATGTACATCAATAGCAAAGAAATTCTTATTTTATTGATTCCTGCAAAATAGTTTTTTCTTATATAAAAAAATCATATTGTGATTGACAACTATATTTTGACAAGGGAAATCAAGAACAATGGAAACCTCTCGATAAATATACAATTCTATTTCAGTGTTTTCATGAAATTATTTATTTAAAACATAAATTTATCTTTCTTTATTTAGTTTTGAATTGCAATCTCTATTTGAGACAACTTTCAATTTGGTTAAAAAAATTTCATGTTTCTTTCTTCTAGATTGAAATTTAGTTATGTTTAGAAATATCGTAATAGAGACAACTTTCACTTTGGTTAAAAAAAATCATATTTTTTCTTCTAGATTGAAATTTAGTTATGTTTAGAGATATCGTATTAAATTTTATATATATATATATATATATATATATATATATATATATATATAGTCAAAACAGGATAGGATTCACTTAGTTTAGAACTTTATTTAGCTAAAAAATGAACTCTAAAAAACATCCACATAAATAAGTGCATGTCTTATTTTAAAATTATCACAAAACCTTATACAGAAAATGAATTTAAAATACAATTTAATTTTGGAAAACGCAGCATATTTTGTTCATATGTGTCGTCTAAAGAAATAGAAGAGATAGAGGAAGAAGAAGATATTGAAGGAAGAGAAATCCTTTTTTGAGATTCTTCTCTTGGTGGTTTTTTTATATATTATTCTATATATAATATTTGTTACAGCTAAATCAATCTTTCAAATATTATGTAACAATTAAATCCCACAATCTAATCTCTCAAAATCTTCCCAAACAACAACAAAGAAATCTTTCTAAACTAACATGATTACGCAGGGCTAGACGTCTGCCCTGCGCAAGTGCAGACGTCTGGCTACGCTCTGTTAGAGAACAAGCCAAATTCAGACGTCTGTCCCTTACAGGTTCAGACGTCTGGCTGCGTTCTATTGTTGCACTCACCAATTGCCTGCTGACTTCGATACATTATTACGCTGTCTCAAGCTGAACGACGGCTGGACAACGTTGAGTTTGAAACGCAGTTCGACAAAGCGTTGTCTCGAGAGTGGCTGGGTGAGAGCTTCGGCACATTGGTCATGCGTGGAGATGTAGCACACAATAAGTTGGTTGTCAGAGACACGTTCCGAACAAAATGAAAGTCAATTTCAACGTGTTCGGAGCGAGCGTGGAAAACAGGATTAGCTGCAAGATATGTAGCGCCAATGTTATCACACTATAACACAGGTGGGAAATGATTGAATCCTAGCTCGTGAAGTAAGGATTGAAGCCAAATGAGCTCGGCAGTTTCATTTGCTAGCGCCTTATATTCAGCCTCTGTGTTTGAGCGAGCGACCGTTGCTTGTTTTTGGAGCACCATGAAATGAGATTGCGACCCAAGAAGATAGTATAGCCTCTGACGGAACGACGATCCGTAGTATTTCCCGCCCAGTCAGTATTACTGAAAGCATGTACATGTCATGGCGAGTCTCGATAGAGAAGAAGGACATGAGAGTGCGTACCTTGAATATAGCGGAGAATGCGCTTAATCAGGGACCAATGGTGCTCAGTAGGGGCATGCATATGCTGATAGGCCCGATTGACTGCAAGGAGATATTGGGGTGAGTGATGGTGACATATTGAAAAGCACCTGCAATGCTGCGATACATAGAAGGATCAATGAGGGAAGTAGAAAGAGGATCATTGGGAGTCGTAACGATAGCCATAGGTGTGCACATCGGGCATGTGACAGTCATTTTGGAGCGCTTAAGAATATCCACAATATATTGAGATTGAGATAAAATACATCCATCGGGTGAGGACAGAATTCGATCCCAAGAAAATAATGAGCGGCGCCAAGGTCACGAATGGAGAATTCTCGTTGAAGAGAGGCAATAAGGTCGGTAACGCCCCCTTGGTCGGAACCAGTGATTAGAATATCGCCAACATAAATCAGAACATAAATTCATGAGCGTCGATCCCAACGAAAGAACAGTGAAGTATCGGTCTTGGAACCAAGAAAGCCGAGCTGAAGGAATCGAGTACTCAGACGTTTGAACCAAGCACAAGGGGCTTGACGAAGTCCGTAAAGAGAGCGATGCGGTCAACAGACATGATTGGGAAATTGAGGATGAGTAAAGCCCGGGGGCTGATCCATATAGACCACTTCCTCAAAATGATCATGTAAAAATGCATTCGATGCATCCAACTGCCGCACTGGCCAACCGAGCTGATCGCAATTGCAAGAATCAAGTGAACCGTGGTGATCTTGATAACCGGACTGAAAGTGTCTAAGTAGTCAACACCGGCTTGTTGCCAAAACCCTTTGACCACGAGCCGCCTCTTGTGACGCTCAATTGAACCATCAGCACGATGTTTCAACTTAAACACC
The DNA here is from genome assembly GCA_030015575.1 of Agapanthus africanus. NCBI lineage: Eukaryota > Viridiplantae > Streptophyta > Magnoliopsida > Asparagales > Amaryllidaceae > Agapanthus > Agapanthus africanus. Next base: position 936,718,294 of record JASDDO010000019.1, on the reverse strand, counting down.
CATTTTGCACTCGACGATATTGAAATGAGATTGGCGAGGGACGAGCGACCAAGTTCCATTGCAAAGTAAAGCATTGAATTCAGAGGACATAGCCGCACGCCACGACGGGTTCTTGGATGCCTGGGTAAAGCAGGTCGGCTCGATAGAAGCGGTGGCAAGAAGTGCTGAAGGTAATGCGTAACTGCTGGTGAGCGTGCGAGGTGGTGGAGAATCAATGACCGGGTTAGTAGAGGCATAGATGTCGGCAAGAGAGCGCATGCGAATAATGGAGGACTCGTCAAAAGTGCTCGATGAGGTGGTGGAAGGGGAGTCCAGAAGCAGGGAGGATTGTGCTGAAAGTTAGGGACCAGGTTCATCTGTAGGTAGCGATCAAGGAGCATGAGTGTGAGCGGGACCGAGAGTTGATGGTGGGGACCTTGCTGGAGAAAGAGCGACCGTAGACAAGCGGCTGGGTGGAGCAAGTTGCGGCGACTGGCGTGGGGGAGGTCCAAGGATGCCAGCCGCACGAAGGGAGGCGGTGGCCGACACTAATGGTAGAGCTGGGCTCGGAACTGAGCCAGAGCCAAGGATGCCCGCTCCTAGAAGGGGCTCAGTATTCTGCGGCAAACCTGTGGGAGAATCTGAACCTGAAAAGGAGAAGCAATTTCATCAAAAATAACATGCCTGGATACATACATTCAGCCGGATTGTATGTGAAGATAACGGTAACTTTGGTATTGAGTACTATAACCCATGAACACACAATGATCGGACCGAGTAGCAAATTTATGTGGGCTTAGAGACGAAGCTAAGGATAACACGCACATCCAAATGTACGGAGGAAGGTATAATTAGGATGGTGACCAAATAATTTATGGAGAGGGGTGTCATTATGAATGACGGGTGTAGGGAGACGATTAATTAGAAAGACTGTGGTTTGGACGGCCTCATCCTTGTAATGAGAAGTGTAACAACCCCAAATTTCCTATACAAATTTTTTCAAAATATTTTTTCAAAAATCCATAAAAGGGTATTTATTGCCTGAGCACAAGACTTAAGTAATTAATTAGCAATTTAATCACAAGAAGGAGCTTGTAACTCATTGGTAACACCTTGCACTGCTGAACCAAGCCACCAGGGTTCAAATCCCCTGCCCCACATTATTTTTTAATATTATTTTGTTTTAAATCATTTGGAAGCCCAACAGTCCACACACCATAACTCCCAAAACTTGAACTAAACCTGAAAAACTAAAAATACCAGAAGCCACACCCGACGACCCCCCACCCCCTGGCATCCCGACTCGGCCAAGTAGGCCGGCGGACCGGCCGACTCGGGCCGGCGCCGCCGGCCAAACTCGGCCGGACGGCCGAGTCGCCAACACAAAATTTGTGTCTCTTCAGCTTCTGAAACCCCCTGCACACTCTAATTTATTGGATCGGTTTCAGAGAGTTAAATATACTCCATTTACTACAATTTTAATGAATTTCCTACATTTTTTACAATTTTTTTATTTAAAAACCCTTCATCTACCCTAACCCTAGCCTACGCTATAAATACACCCCTTATCCTCTACCCTCTCACCCCAAAATCCTGAGCCTACTCTCTCAAAAAATTTCCAAGAATCGTGTACTTTGAAAACAAGCTCGAGGCGAAGCTCCGACGAATTCCCGGCGGAACTTCCGGCGATCGTTTTAGGAACTACCGGCGACGACGCAATACATCGCCGATCCCTCTAGTTCCCCCTCACTCTCTCGTGTAATCTAAAACCCGTAAGTCCCTTTTCTATCCCTCTTTTCTATTCTCAAAATACGAAATTACAAAACCCGACGGAATCGGAACAAATCCAATTTCCGATTCGGTTTTCTATAAAATTCCACTTCTCACTAATACAATCATACTTAAACTTTCTCATATTGACTATTAAACACTAAGCAAACAATCTGATCAAGTTTCATCACATGAAATGATAAATATCTCAATTTATCGTATTTTCACTTAAATACCACATTGTTTCAATCCTTCATTTAACCCCATCAAACTTGCTATACATTTAAAGTAGATCACGAGGTAACGACCTACCTCCTCACACACTCATATGCAACACCTCCAAGAACCTAGAATACGAGAAAACAAACATTTTCATTTAAATACCATATACTTAATAAAACCATTTATAAAAGATTTAGTGTTGATACACTTTTAAATAAATACCTCTTATTATGAAAATACGATGAGTTGTGGATATCGGTCGTTTATCTAAACCTGACTTTGTGGTGTCTAGGCTAGGCAAGTGAAAAAGGTAACTTTAAAAGGCCCATCTCACAATGATTCGTGAGCGGATCCCTCCTTTCTTCACTTGGACTTACCTGGCCACAATTGGCGGTGAAGAGGCCATTTGAGGTATCTCACAACTTGTCGTCCGGACCAGTTAGGAATAGACTAGTTAACTTAGAAAAATCTAGAACATAGAATACGAAAAATTGACATCTTTACAAATAAATACCACTTATTTCATAAAACCGTTTTCTAAAGGATTTAGTATTTTACAATCTTTGCAAAGCGCCGCTACAACCCATTTTAGGGAAACCGTTCGGGATGGTACGGATTATCGCACATCCTCGGGCTTAGTAGTGCGAGATTCAGACCTCCGCAAGTAGCATTCGGTCTCGAAAGATTTAAAATATGACATCTTAAGAAAATGAGATTTTTTTAGAATATAAAATATTTATTAAAATTATTTTTGAATAAATATATGTATATTTATCATTAAAATATCTATTTTGTTATGATATAAATATTCCATATTTTTCTAAAAATCACAAGAACAAATTTTACACTAAAATTCCATGAATTCCAAATAAATCAATATTATAAATAAATACCTTTAATTATGAATCTAGAATATTTTCACTAGAAATATCACAATATAAAATCCACATTCATTATAACTCTAAAGACGAATAATAAATACTTGAGGTGTATTTTTTAAAAAAAGTATATAAAAGTATTTTTACATAAAACCCCCTCAAGTTTTATAAATTACCTTAAGGACCCTAACAATTATAGGTTTAAGAAATAATCAAGACTTCGATTTACACTTCTAATCGTCTGACTCGTGTTTGAGTCTGATTAATCTGGCTTGAATATGATTCAAGTACAATCAAAGATCTACAATTTACAATTTTTCAATTCAATATGAATCCATGAATCCAATTATCAACCTATACAACTTGACCGAACCGAACCATGGATATATATTCCATTTACATGATCTTCAGTTTACATCCAGTTTACATGATTCTACAGTTATATCCGTTTACTGATATCATGGTTTCGGCAAGTCATCTAATTATACAATTCAATTTACAAGACATTACAATGCAATACAATACTATCAATACAATAACTACACGGGGTATTGGGGTAGTTCATTCGTGAATCCAACATAATCTCAAGAGTCCCCCTAGATCATGAAATCCATGTCTACTAACACAAGCAAGCAATCATGAGGGCCCGTGTTTCCATGCTCCTGGACTGTGGCCTGTTGAGTTTGGAATACTTCGACGATAGTCGAAGTCCCGCTACTAATATATCATTTAGGCCCGTGGTTCCCTATCCCTGGATTACAGCTTGTTGGGTTTGAGAACACTCTTGAGATTAGTTAACATGCACCCTTGAACTTACGATAACAACAGCATTAACAATATAACAATACAATACAACTATAAAAACTACTCTCTCTCTCTCTCTTACTCTCTATCTATTCTATTTCTTCTCTTTGGGACTTACCGAACGATTTGTTCGCTGACGACATTCTCCTTCTTTCTTCTTTGAATACCGTCAGGTGTTTCGGACCTTCTGGAGACGGAGCCTAGCGCTGAAGACTTGGACCAGTTCAGTGAAGACCTCGAACTCTAGTTCATTGTACACCTTTCCATTTCAGTACTTTTTTCATTTCTGTTATGCCATTGTTTAGGCATCGCTTTATTCCATGTATTTACTTTTCCATGCATTGTATAAAAGAATATTAATAAATAAAGTTGCTGTTCAGTTCATATCTTTTGTCTTTTGTGTATTTACTTTATATTGCTTAGATACGCTTAGCGTATTTACTTCACAGTAAATACGTCGCGGCCTCGTCACGTCCTCCGCCCGTATACTAGGAAGCGGGGCGTGACAAGAAGGGATGGACGCATGAGCAAGAAAAGCACGAGCGGTCTCTATAATGTGACGGTGTTTGCGTTCCGCTGTCCCGTTTTGTTCGGGAGTGTAGGGGCAGGAAACACAATGGAGGATACCCTCCGTGGCTAGGTGACGATGAAGGGATTGGTATTCACCACCTCAATCAGAATGAAACATACGTATTTTCTTATTGAAATAACGTTCAACATAACGTTAAAAGTGACAAAAGATATTAAACAAGTCAGACTTATTATGCATCAGAAACAACCAGGTAAATTTGTTATAGTCATCAACAAAAGTAACATAGTAACGAAAACCAGTGTAAGATAAAACAGGAGCAAGGTCCTAAATATTAGAATAAATTAAATCTAAAGGTGTCGAAGACACTATTGATGACAATTCAAAAGATAGTTTATGGCTTTTGGCCTTCATACAATTAGAACAGACTGACTCTGTACGACTCTTAACAGTTGATAAATGAAAACTAGATAGAATCCTGACTACTGTTTTTAAGGCAGGATGACCTAAGCAAGCGTGCTATAAAGAACTAGAGATACGTTCGCTAACAAGTGTGGTGGAAGTCAAGACATTTGGAAGAGGCAATTGGTACAATCCATTATTGAGATGGCCTTAAAGTAGAACTGTCTCTGACTTCGGATCCTTCACAAAACAATCAAACGGGTGAAACTAAAAAATAACATTGTTATTTTTAGCAAATTTATGAATAGATAAGAGATTTTTCGTTATTGAAGGAACATGTAGAACATTGTGCATGTGAAGTGATCAAGAAGATGATAGAATTGCAATGTGGCCATAGGTAAAAATACGCAGACTTGTCTCATAACCTACGCATATTGTATCCATACCTTTATAAGGGGCTGCCGAGAGAAGTTGAGTGTAGTCTGGTGTGATTTGATGAGTTGCCCCTGAGTCAGGATACCAGTCAGAAAAAGCAACACTTGGACCACTCGAGGAATACGGTGGAGGTGTTTGTGACAGCATGGAAGATGGTGCAGGTCCTTGATAGTATCCATATGATCATCCATTCTAAGACTACGGGGCAGAAAATTGTGGAGCACCCCTTGGATCACTATAGAAAGTTTGATTAAAGCGTTGTGGGCAATTATTGCCATAGTAACCAGTTGTCATACAGATTTAGCATCGAGGCGGACCACGACCGTGGCCTCGACCATGACCCTGGCCATAAGTGCAACCCCCACAACCGCCGCGCTCGGTGTTATAACCACGCTGATAGGGATCTGAAGAAGAACCTCCACGACCCATGTTTGCGGTGTTGACAGATAGAAAGGGAGTAGTATCAATAGACTTATCTTGGTGTTGGCAAAGACTCTCGTGTGCAAGTAGCTTGCCATGCAGATCTTCAAGCGAGATATCATCCATGCAGGTTGTGGTAGCGAGAACAAAGGAGTCATAGGCCGATCCTAGGCCAACCAAAACATGCATGACAAGATCATCATCGAAAATTCTATGTCCAATGGCCGCAGGATTGTCGGAGACAATCTTGATGTTCTGAATATACTCTGTGATAGAGGCGGATTCTCATTTGATATTATGAAGTCATTTCTTCAGTTGAAGGATGCGAGCATGAGAGTGCGATGCGAAGGCTTTGGCAAGTGTCTCCTATACCGCCTGTGTTGTAGTTCGACCGACCACCAAGGGAACGAGAGTCTCAGTCAAAAATGCTAACATCCAACTTACGATCAATTGATCCTTTTGGATCCATACAGTATATGCCGGATTGTAAACAAGCGGATTTTGTTCATCAGGAACAGTCATGGGCGGGTGCTTTTCTGTGCCGTCAACGATGTTCATATACCTTTGCGACTTGAAGACGGTTTCAAACTGCATCTTCCAGCCGAGACGGTTGTCGCAGGTGAGTTTGATGTGGAGAAGTGACATGAAATTCGGTCCATGTGTTGAGAAGAGCAACGATGCATTAAGGTTAGGAATTGGTGTTGGGACGAGGAATGGGGTTGATGAAACGGAGGATTGATCTTGGTTGATTGTCATTGTAGTAGTAGAAATATAAAGAGGAAATTTTTTAATGGCGTTAGACTTTATGGCTCTGATACCGTAAAGAAATAGAAGAGATAAAGGAAGCCGAAGATATTGAAGGAAAAGGAAGCCCTTTTTGAGATTCTTCTCTTTGTGGCTTTTTTTAATATTATTTCATATATAATATTTGTTACAACCAAATCAATCTTTCAAATATTCTGTTACAATTAAATCCCACAATCTAATCTCTCAAAATCTTTCCAAACAATCACAAAGAAATCTTTCCAAACTGACATAATCGCGTAGGGCCAGACATCTGCCCCACACAATTGCAGACGTCTGGCTATGCTCTGTTAGAGCGCAAGCCAAATCCAGACGTCTATCCCTTACAGGTTTAAACATCTGGCTGGGTTCTATTGTTGCACTCACCAATTATAGACGTCTGACCTGGAAGGGACAGACATCTGTCGTCTTGGGCAGATGTTTGACTTAAAGAGTGAGACGTCTATTTGCCTGATAATTTCGATTCAGTATTACCATCCTCAACTGTTTTCAGTGACGTTTGTTTTAATTCAAATACGTGCAATATATTTTCGGACGAATTATCTGTATTTATTTTCGCATAATATATATATATATATATATATATATATATATATATATATATATATTGTTGTATATATATATATATATATATATTGTTGCACAACATCTATGGAAAGTATTTTTTTTCCTACACAACCACCGATGCATGGCGCGGGACCACTTGCTAGTTATTAACTAAATCTAGTGAGCAATACATGGGCAAACAGAAACTTGTAGTTGCGCTAAGGATGGGATACCTTGCTATCTCTCTATCCATTTGTTATTTTTGTTTTCACCATTAAATCTAATATCATCAATAATCGCCAAGCTGTCATGGTCGCCGTCGCCAAACTTAGCGGCTATCAAGATCTTAACTCAATAAATCTGAAATATGTTATCCTAATTATTTATTAAAATCTGACTTTTAAAAAAAATTGTCCAAAACTTAAAGAAAACCCCTGTTTTGTAAATTATGGTCCAGGTTCTGACCGATAGGGAAAAAATGTAATTAAGCATTTTAATGAAACGTTATTATATGTGGTTGCTCGTATGTCCCCTCTAACCAAAATTCCTCGATCCGGCAAAGATGATCATTTCTCTTTGATGCTTTAAATTTAGTTTTCGTATGTGTAGTATTAGAGTAATTCAAAAGAATTAAACAGTATACATAATCTTAACAATTCTGAGCTAAACTAAATTAAGAAATGAATGATTGAATTCCTCGCAGAGGATGTGTGTATTAATTTTTCAGTTAATCTGCATAATAAAGTAGCTTGTGACGGATTCGGATTCTCATTACTGATAAAATCAAGCATAGATGCACAACCAAATCGAAGAGCTTATGACAAGGTTAGTAAACGAGACATGTCAACAACAACTGAGCCTTTTATCCCAAGCATATGGGGTAGGTTACATGAATCAACATGAGAATCACGCCGGGTCCAGCACATGAATCTTCCGCCTCCACTCACTCCTATCGAACAATATACTTTCATTGAGACCTTTGGCAACCATATCTTTTCGTATCACCTCTATCCATATTTTCTTCGGTCTCCCTTCCGCTATTTTAACATTGCCTATATCGGGAGTATCCATTCGTCGAACCGGTGCTTCCATGGGTCTGCGTTGCACATGACCAAACCATCTTAGCCGGTTTTCCTGCATCATCTCCTCCACGGCTGCTACACCAACTTTTGCACGAATATCCTCATTTCGCACCTTATCTTTTCTAGTATTACCACACATCCAATGAAGCATTCATATCTCCGCTATGTGCATCTTCTGTGTATGATACTTCTTAGGAGCCCAGCATTCTAAACCATATAATAAAGCAGGCCAAATAGCGTTCCGATAAAACTTCCCTTTCAATTTTAACGAAAAGTTTCGATCGCACAAAATCCCTGTTACACTCTTCCATTTCAACCAACCAGTTTGGATCGTTTGATTAATATCGCTATCGATCTTCCCATCCTTTTGGATGATGGAACCTAGATATCTAAACTGATCGCTCGGTGATATCTCTTGCTCTTCCAGTGTTATACCGATATGGTATCGACTTCTCTGTTTGCTAAATTTGCAATGCATATACGCTGTCTTGGTCCTGCTCAATCTGAACCCCCGAGATTCCAACATTTGCCTCCATAACTCCAATTTAGCATTAACACATACTTTCGTCTTATTTACTAAAACAATATCATCAGCGAATAGCATACATCAATGTATCTCATCTTGGATAGTTCTAGCAAGCTCATCCATCACGATGGTAACATGAATGGACTTAATGCAGATCCTTAATGTAAACCAAATGTAATCGGAAAATCATTCGTTATGACGCCGCAAGTTCCGACACTTGCCACTACTCCATCGTACAAGTCCTTGATTATGTCAATGTACTTGACGGGGACCCCCTTTTTCATCATTGTCCCCCATAATACCTCTTTAGATATCTTGTCGTACGCTTTCTCTAAATAAATAAATAACATATGCAAATCTCTTCTCCTCTCTCGAAAACGCTTGACAAGTTGACGAAGCAAATGAATAGTCTCTGTCGTCGATCGTCCAAGCATGAATCCAAGCTGATTCTTTGCTATCTTAGCATCCTTCCTTAGCCTGTGTTCAATCACTCTCTCCCAATACTTTATAGTGTGACACATAAGTTTTATTTCACGGTAATTTACGCAACTTTGAATGTCACCCTTATTCTTGTAGATAAGTAGAAGAATACTTTTCCTCCATTCATTTGGTATGTTTTTGGTCTGCCAAATCTTATTAAACAAATCTGTCAGCCATTTAACGCCTATTTCTCCCAAACATCTCCAAATCTCGATAAAAATCCCGTCTGGACCAACAACTTTTCTTGATCTCATTCTCTTCAAAGCCTCCTTAACCTTAGGTATTCTTAATTTACGCATGAAATCACGGTTTATATCTTGAGATTGAATGACAGGTCCATCCCAATTAGTATTAAAGCTCTCATTGAACAATTTGTCTAAATAATCTCTCCACTTTTCTTTGATATTCTTATCTCAGACTAAAACCTTCTGATTTTCATGTTTGACACACTTCACCACACATAAGTTTCTGGTCTTCTCTTCTCGCATCTGAACAATCCAGTATATATCATTTTCAGCCTCCCTAGTATCTAACTTCTCGAACACCTCCTTGTAGAGCTTAGTTTTAGCTTCCTAAATAGCTTTCTTAACTTTCTTTTTAGCCATTTTATACTTCTCAAATCTCTCCGTATTTTTGCTTTTCTTCAAATTTTTATAAGAATCTTTCTTGATTTTAATAGCAAACTTACTTTTTCGTTCCACCATAATGTGTCCTTAGATGGTGGAGCACCATCTCTCGACTCACCAAATAGATCTCTAACTACCCTTTTGATACAACTAGCCATTTTTTTCCATGTTCTGTCTGAATCATTTTCAGACTGCCAATCCGCCTCTTGAACTATACAGTCTATAAAAGCCTTTTGGTTACCTTCTTTCAATCGCCACTACTTAATTTTAGACTTTACCTTACGTCTAACTTTTCTTAGGTTTAAATTGAAAATTTAGTACTAAAAGTCTATATTGAGTGGTTATATTTTTACCTGGCACTATTTTACAGTCGATACAACAATCTTTATATATCCTTCTCGTCAGAAAAACGTCTATTTGACTTGCACTTGATTCGCTCCTAAAGGTGATAACGTGAGACTCTCTTTTTCTAAACCAAGTGTTTGCTAAGATCAAGTCATAAGGCAAGGCAAAATTTAGAATTGAGCTACCTGCTTCATTACTTTGTCCAAAACCAAAACCTCCATGAATAGTATCGAACCCACTACGACTAGTGCATACATGTCCATTGAGATCATCACCAATAAATAACTTCTCTCCTCTAAATATCTTTTGCACCATCTCGTCTAAATCCTTCCAGAATAGATGTTTACTAGCGTCATCAAGATCTATCTGTGGTGCATAAGCACTAATAATATTAAGAATCTCCCTACCTAGAATAAACTTAATCAGTAAAATTATATCATCTTTTCTCCCAATCCCAACTACATTCTCAAGCAACCGTCTATTTATGATTAAGCCTACCCCATTACGATTTTTATTTCTACCCGTATACCAAAACTTATAACACCAAGGCTTTATAACTCTACCCTTTTCACCTACCACTTAGTTTCTTACAAACACATAATATCAAATCTCATAATCATCACCTCCACTAATTCTGTCTACCCATAAGGAAATCTATGTTCCAAGAGATTAGACGGATCCTATGAAACCCTTACTTATTTGTTACTACACCCTGGGTCCGATGCAGCGCATCGTTTCCGGACGACAACCTACAAACCCTTGCATACTTAACATTGCACTCAGGATCTGACGTGCCGCGTCGCTGAGTAGGGGACGTCCCAACGATATTCTTATTATGGTTCAAGTTATAGAATGTGACAGTTTTACGTTAGCTGTCACAAGCTTACCATAAAGCTCATCCTTTCTCATCCGGACTTGGGACCGGTAACCGTGGACTTAAACGAGACATGTCGATCATTCCAAATCGCCTGAATATGATTTTTCTTTATGTCTGTTATTGGAGATAAAAATATATTTCAAGGTTTGTATTTTATTATTTCTTATTAACATGGTTTCATTGTTTTTTATTAGCTTTTGATGGAAGCAAGAATATTAGTCCCGTTATTATTTCTGCCCAAAAAAAAAAAGATTCCATCCCGCAAGACAAGTTTACTCCATTTTCTTACATGATCATAGACAAATTAATCTCTATGTTCGTTGTCATTGTTAAATAGAATTAATTATAGGCCATGTCTTGGTCTTCTCTATGTTCATTGCCATTGCCATTGCCATTAGATGTTCACTAGTTGAGCCGCCTCGCTATCAGTCGCTATCAATCAATAACTTTTTATGTGGTAGAAGAAATTTTAGTGACAAAAATACTAAAGAAACGCAAAAGTTCTGGTAGGGACGAAGTTCGTCAAACACATGGCAGTAGCATACACGCATCGACATATTTTACATCATAATAAAAACTAAGTGACCAAATATACACGAGGGTCCACCCATTCCAGCAACAACTAGTGAAAACCAGCACGCGCATGATATTTGTTAGCTTGCAACCAAAGGAAAACACGAACTTTCAATGATGCGTCAACTAATTATTAGTTGTCATTGTTAAATTTGACGCACTTGCGGTGGCGACGTCGCTCCATTCGATGCTCCCTTCAGTACTATGGCCGTGCACCGATTGCGAATTCATCGACATGATAGTATCAATCTCAAACAAATCAGAACTCGGGTAGCTCCACAGATAACCCCTGCCCAAGTCCATTATAGTGGAACTTTTCCTGTCGCACGATGGCAGTTTGTTGCTGCTGCTTTTATCAGAACAAAACATATCAGCGTCATCTTTGACAACGACATCATTTTTCTTAGAGCAGTAGCAGCAGAAAATATCCAAGTAACTCACGCGCCGAAGAGCGTCAGAGTTAGACGGCGGCTTCTGCTGCTGCTGCTGCTGCTGGCGCCGAAGCAGATGGCTCTGGCTAGTTTCGGAGAAAGTGCTCATGCTCAACCTCATCTTTCTCTTATTCTTCTTTTTTTTATTCTTATCATCATACATGAATTCCGTACCGTAGTCGTAAGTGTAATTCTCGTCTAGGATGCCGCTGAAGTATTTCTCAGCGCTGAAGACATCGAGCTCGCCGTAATTGTCACCCGATATTCTATTTGACGACGGCGGAGCGATTGTTTGGAACGAGGTGCGTCGGCTTGAGTTGGTGAGATCATTGGAAAAGCTTTGCCCGATGAAGGATAGATACGTATAAAACGAGTCGTCTTGGACGGTAATGCTCTCGAATGGAGATGATTTTGTAGCAGATGCCATGGCTGAGCTATAGCCGGGATCAGTGTTGATAAAGTTGATGAAGTTTGATAAAAATAAAATCTGAAAGAAGAGGAGAATTATCCTTCCCTGATGCAAAGGGAAAGAAGGCCAAAGTTAATAAATAATGTTGAGGTTTTGAGTTAGAATGGAGAAGAGAATGGTACAGTGTGTGGTTATAAATAGAGAGAGGGCGAAGGAAACTAATAGGGGAAATGACAAAAAACTATAAATAACAAGAGATTTGAGAAGATATGCAGGATCAGCATTTGGATCATGGGATTGGCTGGTTTTCTTTGAGGTTGACTCAACATATAATTAAGCCAGTCTACTTACTTTTATATGTTGTTGATTACAAGTACCACAGTAATGATTAAGTAATTACAAGAGAAGGTATGAACTAAGTGACAGCGAATCTCGATATATTTCTTGATGGTGTGGCTGAAGAAGTACGGATTGCTTGCAATTTGAGTCGTCGTTGCAGTAAACAGATTCTACATAGCCTCAATGGCTAACGAGTAGGATGCCGCAAGGGATCATCATCGGTCTTTGATGCCCCAAACTCGGTCCCGTATTGATAAGGCTCATAAACGGGAATTCCCCACGTTACGACACGTAGCAGATGACGTATCGTCCACGCAAACCCACTTGGCTCCTGGTGGCTGCGGAAGTAAAATCAATGTGGTGCATTAGGGACTTTCCTCAGCCCCCAGCAATCCAGTAGCCGAGCTTACATCCCCTTTGCTCGTCTCCGAGCTGTTGAAAGGCTGAGCTTTCTCGGCCTCCCGGAAAGTCTCCGAACCATCCACCGAGCTGAGTTTCCTCGGCTTCCCCGATCAACCGAGAGCGCGGAGCCCAAGCGCCCCCGCCACGGCTCCGTGTATCTCGCCAAAGCTAGATATCCGCCACCCCACGTTCCGCGTCCTACACTGGCACGTCCCTCGATTAATGAGTGTATCCTGCCATTAATGGACGGATCTTGCCATCGACACGGGCGTAACGCAGGGACGTAACGAACGGCGAGGATCTCGCGCCGGCTCTCTCCATGCGACCACTATATAAACCCGTCTTTCAGACGACTCAGGTGACTCAAACTCATTCTAATACGCCGCTGCCCTGCTCTTATTTCACGGCACTAAATTTATCGTCGGAGGGTCCTACGGTGGTTTCCCATCCCGGGACTTCCCTTGCAGGTAGCTCGGCGTCAACAACATCCGATAACCCATTGAGATCCACACAACAATCCTCATACCTAATCTCAACCGCCAAAACCGCTCGCAGCTGGATCGACGGAGGACAATATCTGAGGGAGATTCCGACCTCCATCAATTGGCGCCATTTGTGGGAAAAGCTAAAGTTTCTCCACCCATAAAGTTGATCTTCCGCCTTCGATCCGATGACAAGCGACAACCGCGACGATCGCAGCATGAGCCATCCCGTCCCTTATAACGGAGGCGGGAGTGGTCCCACTCCCCTCCTAATATCATCATCGCCTTATCTGCTAGGATCGATAGGCTCACGGCGATGGTGGACGCGCTCGCCCGCATTCAAGCAGCCGGTCACCAAGCCGCGATTCCACTTCCCCGAGATAGAGATGTACGCGTGCTGGAAGGAACGCGCACTCAGGCCCTTGACCTCAATCGCGCTCACCCTGGTGTTAACGAACGCCAGCGCGCCGATTCCGGTAGTTACAACCTATATGCAGGGAATGATTCAATGACCCGATGGGCGCCGGACAGTTCGACGCCCCGATCTCAGGGAAGACCAGGCCATCGTTCCGATATCCGTCGTGTTCTCTCACCCCCCAAGGAGGTGTCAGTCAGTTCCCCTGGTTCCAGGCACGACCAATTCCCCCACTCCCGTCGGGGCCGCACAAACGGCAAATGTCGGAACTACTCAAGAAGGGCCTCACTCGAAGATTTAAGAAATGTGATAGAGCGAAACAAAAGCCGCACTATCACGCAAGCCCGGAACAGAGATAGCCACAGCTCCGAATATGGGGAATCCTCGGGGTACCACCAACGAATCGAAGCCCTCGAAAAGAAAATTGAGGACATACGCCAGAACGACCACACGGCCGGTGAAGGGGATAAGTACTCCGCAGATTCACTCACGAGACCCTTCACAGGGCGGCTCCTCGTCGAGCACGTCTCGTCCAGGAACAAGCCGCCCAAAATGCCTCTATTTGACGGGAAGTCTGACCTGAAGGACCACTTGGACGCGTTCACAGCCGCCATGAGCTTCCAAGACAAATCGGATGCGGCTCAATGCAGGGCCTTCCCCACCACCCTTATCTAATCTGGTCAGGATTGGTTCCGGGGACTTGAGTCGCGCTCTATCTCGACCTTTGACGAGCTGGCTATCCAATTCCTCGGGCATTTCGTTGGTAACCGACGACAGAAGAAGACAGTCGACTACTTGTTCACCGTCAAGAGCGGAGGCAAGGAATCCTTCAATGGATATGCCACCCGCTTATACAATGCCCTCCTGGAGGTTCCCGAGCACCGCAACGAAACAGTTATCACCGTGCTGAGGTCGGGTCTTAGGCATAAAAAATGGCTCCGCTCTTTTATATTGGCGCAACCTAAGACCATGGCCGAAGTGAAAGCATGGACCGAGCGAGAAATTCAACTCGAGTCAGAGGTGAACCCCAACCTGCCCAGAGGCGACCAAGCAGACCGGAAGAAGAGGGACATGGAAAAGAAAAAGAAATTCGATCGTCTGAAACCTTATTCCCCGAGGTTCCACGAGTACACTCCTCTGAACATTTCCCAGACCGAACTGTTGGAAGAAGCTAAGGGCGAGAGGTTCTTTAAGCTCTCGCCAGCTACCAAAGGATAGGAAAGCGTCTCCGCGGCCCGTACTGCGCCTATCACAGGTCGCAGGGTCACCCAACTGAAAGTTGCAAACAACTCCGCGACTATATCGAGGAACTGATCCTCTCCGGTCACCTGGTGAAATACCTACGGGACAAGCGACAGACAGAGCGGGAGCAAAAAGACCAAACCCCTCCCGGAGAGTTAACAATCGGGCAAATCATGGTCATTTTGGCTGATCCAGCGATGGGAAGCAGGGGGGACCACCACCTCTTGCCAGTCGAGGGCGTAAGCAATCTACTCCACAAGAAGTGCAGGAAGGATGACCCGATCATCTTCACCGATGAAGACCTTCACAGAATATCACTTCCTCACAATGACCCTTTTGTGATGACGACCCAAGTTCACCATTACGAGGTCCAAAGAATATTGGTCGATTCAGGGAGCTCGATGGATATTCTGTTCTATGACTGTTTCCAGTGTATGGGATTGGGTTCCTCCGACCTTCAGCCGACCTCACACCTCCTCTCTGGGTTCACCAACCATTCCGTCACGGCCGAGGGATCGGTCACCCTCCACCTCAACATTAGGGAAGCGGGCAAGACGCAAACTGTACTAGTAAACTTCCTCGTTGCTAAGGTCCCGCCGTCCTATAACATTCTCCTGGGACGCCCTACCTTAAACACCCTCCGGGCTCAGATCTCGACTTATCACCTTGCGCTCAAAATCCCTTTGGATAATTGGGGGATATGCCGGGCCTGTGGGGACCATCAAACCGCCAGGATTTGCGTTACCTCAACATCCCCCACCGGTGAGCAGGACGACGATTTTGAAGACACGCATGATTTCCAGGGGTCTTTAGATACATGTGACGACCAAAAGGAAGTTCGAGGTGCCCCGATGGAAGTGTTGACAGAAATCACCTCATATAGGGAGTCGACAGCCAGACAGCCCAGATTGGCTCTCTCTTGACAGGGGACACCCGCGAAGGCTTGATCCGGTTCCTCCGAGATAAATCGGACGTATTCGCTTGGACGCTAGTGGACATGCCCGGGATCAACCCTAAAGTGATCTCCCACAAGCTCGGGGTCGACCCGAAGGCCTGGCCGATCCGACAAAAAAAGAGAAGTTTTGCGCCGGTTAAATAGAAGGCGATAAAAGACGAGGTGGATCGATTGCTCGCCGCCAACTTCATCAGAAACCTGGACTACTCGGATTGGCTGGCGAACATGGTCATAGTCAAGAAGGCAAACGGGAAATAGCGCATGTACGTCGATTTCACGGACTTGAACAAAGCTTGCCCTAAAGATAACTACCCACTTTCTCGGATATACCAGCTAGTGGACAGCTCGGTCGGCCATGAATTACTGAGTTTCATGGACGCTTTCTTCGGTTATAATCAGATCCGGACGAACCCGGTCGACGAAGAGCTTACTGCCTTCACCACTGATCGGGGAGTCTACTGCTACAAAGTGATGCCCTTCGGACTCAAGAACGCCGGGGCCACATATCAGCGGATGGTCAACAAGCTGTTCAAACCGCAGATCAGGAGAAATATGGAAGTCTACGTCGACGACATGCTTGTAAAATCCGCCTCGTCAGCCGAGCACAATAAGGACCTCGGCGAGACATTCGACGTCCTGCGCAAGTATAAGATGAAGCTGAATCCAACTAAATGCGCGTTCGGAGTCACCAGTGGGAAGTTCCTCGGGTTCATGGTTACCCACCGAGGAATCGAAGAGAACCCAGAAAAAATCAGCGCCATCCTCAACATGGCAACGCCCAAGAGAAATGTCGATATCATGCGACTCATGGGGAGGGTGGATGCACCGAGTCGCTTTATGTCCAGATCCGGAGAGAAGTGCCTCCCTTTTTCGGGGCCCTAAGGAAAATTCCTAAGTTCGGATGGTTTAAGGAGTGCCAGAACGCTTTCGAACAACTCAAGGCGCACCTAGCGACCCCACCGCTTCTCACCCGGCCGGTCAAGGGCGACGAGCTATTACTATATCTATCCGTCTCCGACCAAGCTGCAGGCTCAGTGCTTGTCAGAGAATTCGAAGGCATACAGAGACTGATCTACTATGTGAGCCATGTTTTCAAGGATGCGGAAACAAGATACCCGGCCATAGAGAAATTAGTTCTAGCCCTTATCGTCGACTCCAGGAAACTTCGACACTATTTCCAGGTGCACACGATCCTCGTCCTCACTGAGCGACCTTTAGGGTCTATCCTCACCTCTCCCGAATCATCAGGTCGTCTGGAGAAATGGAGGTGGGAGTTGTCTCAATTCGACATCAAATACCACCCCATAAAAGCCATCAAAGCACATGTCTTAGTCGATTTTGTTGTCGAATGCACCATCCCCACTAAAGAAGGAATGACAGCGCAGGGTCCCGAACCATGACCCTCGGTCATGGAGGTGCCCGGCCCTATCCCAGACTGGGTACTCTACGTGGACGGATCCTCCACAGAGGAAGGGAGCGGGGTTAGCCTGATCATCTGCTGCCCGGATGAGGTGGAAATGTAGTACTCTCTAAATCTCAGTTTTAGGGCATCGAACAACGCCGCAAAATACAAGGCCTTGTTGGCAGGGCTACTATTTGCCTCTAGGGTAGGGCCGAAGACCATTAGGGTACGCAGCGACTCTGCACTAGTCGGCGGCCAAGTAACCGGGCGTTTCGAGGCCCGAGAGCCACTTATGATAAAATACATGGCCGAGGTAAAAAGGCTTCGGAAAAATTTCGATGAAGTCCAAGTGGAGCAGATTCCCAGGAACTTGAACACCTAGGCCGACGCTTTGAGCAAGCTCGCTTCTTCCTATTCGGCTAATCATGAAAGAAATATCCTCTTCGAAGTCTTACTACGACCCAGCATGGAAGATGGAGAGGTAACACTCCAAATCTACACAACTCAGGAAGAAGGCCAAGATTGGAGAAAGCCCATCATAGAATTTCTGAAGGGCAGTGTACTTCCAGAAGACCGAGGAGAAGCTTGCCGGCTTCGGGCAAAAGCACGCCATTTTGTCTGGAGCAACGGAAACCTATACAAGAAGTCATACACTCAGCCTCTGCTCCGGTGCATCGACCCCCATGAGGCAGACTACGTTCTACGAGAGATACATGAAGGGGTCGGGGGAGCGCATCAACGGGCCAGTACCCTGATCCAGAAGACACTGCTCCAGGGGTACTATTAGCCGAGAATACACCAGGATGCCGAGAAGCTGGTCAGAAGATGCAAGAACTGCCAACTCTTCGGTAACATATCTCGTCTCCCTGCCACTAAACTAACGTCACTCAGTTCCCCTTAGCCGTTTGCGCAATGGGGGATGGATATGGTGGGCCAACTCCCTACCGGCACGGGCTAACACAGATACATCTTTGTCGCTGTGGACTACTTCACGAAGTAGATAGAGGCCGTGCCCATCAGGAAACCAGACGCTTCCTCTACGATAAAATTCCTGCAGGACAATATAATCTCCCGATTTGGAATGCTATGGTGCATAGTTACCAACCGTGGGACCAACTTCGAAAACGATAAAGTCAAAGAGTTTTGTAGCGACTACCACATGTAGGGTGTTTTTCGTCACCCCATTAAGATAGGAATATGCGTCGCTTATCAGGCGTACAACAGATTCCCCCTGCCTAGGGTAGATGGGGGTTTATTGATTGTGGGTGTTGGGGTAAAAATTTACACCCCTGTTGACCAAGTCAAAGTCAAGGTCAACCCCCAAGCTAGGTGGGCCCAAGCCCAGGTCAAGCGAGCCCATGCCCAAGTCGAGCCCGCGGCCAGCCTCCCCATGCCAACAACAAAATCATGTAATAAATAATTTTTATGTAATTTTTTTTACATGAATGTACGCAAAATGGGCATAAAGCCAATATTTTGTAAGCCAATAGCTTATGTGCAAAAATGAAATGGCACATGAGCCATGGGATAGGCAAAATGCCATTTTGTGAAGCCCAAGGGGCTATATGTAAATATGTAAGCCTATAAAAGGCAAAATGATGATGAATAAAAGAAAACTTTTTCATTCTCTCAAAAAAAAAACCTAGGGTTTGTATTTCTTTCCCTTTTCTTAAGGTTTCAAACCTTCTTCTTTCTTTTGAATTAAATCAAGAGTTTTACTCTTCCTTTTCAAAAACAAGATAGTTTTTCACCACCAAACCCACGAAGGGGAACTTGGATCTGTCTTTAGATCACAAAAAGGAGAGATTTTGAGATCTCACATCTCTTGATCTTCAAGATCCAGCTAACAGAGGAGGAAGAAGAACTACCCCTTCAATTAACCCAAAAAACACACTTAGGAGTCCAACTCCACTATGATTTCTCTTCTGAGAATCTTTTTAGGCTAAAAGCCTCTTTTCCTCGCCGGCGCTCAAGCACAGAGCGCCCACGTGCCGACACGTGGCGCGCTTGCGCTCAAGCGCTCAGCGCTCAAGCGCAGAGCGCCACGTGTCGGTACATGGCGCGCTTGCGCTCAAGCGCTCAGCGCTCAAGCACAGAGCGCCCACGTGGCGCGCTCGAGCGCAAAGCGCCCACGTGCCGACACGTGGTGCGCTTGCGCTCAAGCGCAAGCACTCGAGCGCAAGTCGCCCCAGTGCCGACGCGTGGCGCGCTTGCACTCAAGCGCCCAGCGCTCTGGCGCAAGTCGCCTTCGTGCCGACACGTGGCGCACTTGCGCTCGAGCGTCAGGAGCTGAAGCGCAAAGCGCCCACATGCCGACACGTGGCGCGCTTGCGCTACAGTGCCCTGCGCTCAAGCGCAAAGCGCCCACGTGTCGACACGTGGCGCGCTTGCGCCTAAGCGCACAGCACCTAAAGCGCACAGCGCTCAAGGCGCTGGCCCCACGCATCCTTTGGATGTCTTTTCCCCCTCTTTTTATATACATACATATATATACAAATGCATACATATATGCACACACACATACACAACGACACTGTCCCTGTTAGAAAAAAAATTCTAACGGGGCGTTGCCCCGCACCCCGTAAGGGGGCTGCTAGCCCCCTTGACCCCCAGCCTGCTATCCGGGTAATGGGACCCCCGTAAAAACTCTGCGGGGCCCCCGATATATCCAAAACCCCCTTCCAAAATACATCGCATGCACACTGCACATTGAGTTCGCATGACCAGTTTAACCCGTCAATCGGAGGTTCCCTCGCTCCAAAGGCGAGGGGTAATTAACGGCAGTTTAGTCCGCGGCTGCCGGAGATTCGGATCCCCACAATCATTAAACCCCGGCCTGCCCTAGGCAGGGGGAATCTGTAGTACGCCTGACAAGCGCGCGCGTATTCCCATCTCAATGGGGTGACGAAAAACACCCTACAGATTCTGGCACACCCGGTGGGACCAATCTCTCCTCCCATATTTCGGGTTAAGCATTCATGCGAACTCAGTCAATATACATACCTATATTTATACTGAAATAATGCTTTTTCATGCAGGTTTTCAAGCAATCACTTCTCAACAATGTCTCCAAGGACAAGCTCAGCTCTCGACACAGCTCCCATCTCCTACACGATGAAGATGGATGCCAGGACGGTCCTCCCGGCCAGTCTCGGGCGACAATGGGAGGAGACGCTGCTACCATTCGGCTCTATTATGTTCATGCATGTTGGCGCCATCCCAGCTCCTCAAGCCCCGGTGACAGACAAACCGGTCTCGAGAGGCAAGAGGCCAAATGTGGTGGTCTCGAAGGCGCCCCAACTCAAACGCAAGTCGATGTTTGAGCGGCTCTTCTTGGCCCCAGCTGGGGGCAAGGCCATCGACACCAACAAAGCAACAAGGCGTCTCGATCAAGCTCCGGCGGTGCCCCTGACAACTGCTCGATCGGGTGTCTTCTCTAAGCTCCCCTCTGATCAACTCACAATGGCTTCCCGGATAGCGGATGCCCGCCAAGCTTTCAAAATCGAGAAGCTGAGGGAGAAAAGGCTCAGATACAGAGCCAACAAAATGGCTAGGGCTCTGTCCATGTTAAAATTTATGAATTTCCAAAGCCCTGACCGCTCCGCGAAATCAGCTGCCAAAGATAAAAAGATGGCTGGGTATGTAGTCCACACTGTCTACATGGTGGGCACGCGCAGCAAGAGCAAGGACGGGGCCACCACATCCCAAGCCCAATCTGGCTTGAATGTGGTCGTCGCTGCCCAAGAACAGCCGCCCCCGCTGGGTGATGAAAACCTTCTCGATGAGGATGATAGGCGGAAAGACCCTTCGGTCCATGAGGAGTCGGGCTCGGAAAGCGAAAATGAGCCAACTTTCCAGCCTAAGAATGCGGAGCAGCAACTTCTCCAAGAGCTCCGAAAACAGCTCAGAAGCAAAGACAAAGAGATGGCCAAGCTCTACTCAAAGATCGACGACTTGACGAATGTCGTGATGCAGCTCACGGCCCAACTTGCCCCTCAGCCGCCCAATCAGGCGCAAGGCTCTCATGAACCAGGGAACGATGTCCCGAAACAGCCGACGCCCGTTCCCTCAAATCCAAAAGTGGGCGCACCGCATGAAAATCAGTCATATCCTATCTCAGGAAATGTCTTGGCTACTGATGACAGTAGCCCGCTAACTCAAGATCAAATTATGGATTTGGTTGCCAGCAAAGTCAAAACATTGGTGGCCGAAGCCGAAGCGCAAAAAGATATCAGCAGTAGTGGGAGACCATATCCTGCTCAGTATGATCTGGTAGAATTTCCTAGCGGCTATGTCATCCCTAAATTCGGAAGATTCGATGGGACGGGAAATGCGAATCAACACATCGCCCACTTCAAAGCCTCATGCGGGAATACTGGGGGCAATCATGCGCTTCTCCTCCGCCAGTTCGTTAATAGCTTGACCGATGTTGCTTTCTACTGGTACGCGAGCATACCGGATGGTTCCGTTACTACTTTCGTCCAAATGGAATCTTTATTTCGACAAAGATTCATGAGCGTCAGCGATAAGATTACCATTGCCGAGCTCGTAAGGACCAAGCCCAAGAACAACGAAAGCAGCACGGATTTTATAACCCGATGGCGCAATCTCTCCGTCAAATGCGAACCGCCGATAGAGCAGGACCAATCTGTCAGTCTCCTCGTCGGAAATCTCAACAATTGGATGGCCCCGTTTCTATGCACCGCGGGTCTCAAAACATTCCAAGAGCTGACCAGGAAAGTTCAGATGCTGGAGCGCTCAAAACAGGAGTCCTCCTCGGATTCCCAAAATAACAATAGGTCCTGGAGAAACCGAAAGGACGATAATCGCAAAGGCGGAAACTCCGATGATTCTGAATCTTTCAATACTTCGGCTAACCGAAATAAGCAAGGGATGAGCGGGCCTAGTGCCAACCAGCCTCGGAAGCCAATGTTCGGAGAGGGAGGGGAATCTCCACTGAAAGAGAAGCTGGATAAGGTCTATTCCTTCAGAAGGGACAAAATCCGTAAAATATTCAAAGACGCCCTGAAGAACGGTCTACAACTGCCAGAGTCAAAAAGACCGCAGGAAGAGAATAGGACCGACGACCCCAAATACTGCCCCTATCACAGAGTGATAGGTCATGCTATTGAGGACTGCTTCGTCTTCAAAGATTGGGTCGAAAAGCAATACAAGGCAGGAGAGATAGAACTGTCCAAAGGCGTGTTAACAAACAGTCAAGCTGCAACTGCCAATTTCATACAAACGGAGACCGAAGTTCTTCGTGAAACCGATTCTCTCAGACATCTGCCCTTCTCTGAAAACAATCGACCACCACGTCATTAAACTGGGAACAGTCGACCCCCACGTCATTAAACAGGGAACAATCGACCACCACGTCATTAAACTGGGAATAATCGACCTCTAAGTCGTTAAACTGGGAATGTAAAAAAAATGTGTGTATATAAAAAAAATGTGTAAATAAAAGAAAAATAAAGAAAAGCCGAAATGATGGGGCAATTCGCAATAAAACCAGCGAGTAAAAATGAAAATGAAAATAAAACCGGAATAATAGGGCAATCGCGATTTTCATGATAAGAAAAGCTGAAATGATAGAGCAATCGCGGTAAAACAAAAAAAACAACAAAACAAAAATAGCGGCGAATGATGAGTCGCTCCTGGTACCATATTCCAGTGCAGCGATGCAGACGCCAACCAAAATCCAATTTTTCAAAATTCTCCCAGCCCTATGGCCAGTCCCCAAATTGACTGCTATATACAATCTATGGGCTCAAATAATTCTCAGCATACCCATGCCCCACCGCAATCACCAGTTACGCGGTTGGTCTCCGCCTGTGGAATTATGCTCCATTGAAAAGACCCACTCATGTGTCCTCATGATACATGAGGAGAACAAACCTTTGTGGCATCCTTACGACTCACGAAGGAAAAACACACTTAGGAGTCCTCACGACTCTTAAGGAGAAAATACACCTACGGGATCCTTACGACCCGTAGGGAGAAAATGCTTTTATGGGACCCTCACGGCCCATAAAATTGAAAAGCCTTAGGCGATAGGGATCGAAACCTGTCTCCTAAGCCATCGCTCCCCAATCCCCAAGTGGCGAATGATAAGTCGCTCCTGGTACCATATTCCAGTGCAGCGATGCAGACGCCAACCAAATTCCAAATTCCAATCCCTAAATGGCGAATGATGAGTCGCTCCTGGTACCATATTCCAGTGCAGCGATGCAGACGCCAACCAAATTCCAAACTTAAATCCCAAGCGGCGAATGATGAGTCGCTCCTGGTACCATATTCCAGTGCAGCGATGCAGACGCCAACCAAATTCTAAATCCCATACCCCAACGGCGAATGATGAGTCGCTCCTGATACCATATTCCAGTGTAGCAATGCAGACGCCAACCAAATTCCAAACTTAAATCCCAAGCGGCGAATGATGAGTCGCTCCTGGTACCATATTCCAGTGCAGCGATGCAGACGCCAACCAAATTCTAAATCCCATGCCCCAACGGCGAATGATGAGTCGCTCCTGGTACCATATTCCAGTGTAGTGATGCAGACGCCAACCAAATTCCAAACTTAAATCCCAAGCGGCGAATGATGAGTCGCTCCTGGTACCATATTCCATTGCAGCGATGCAGACGCCAACAAAGTCCCGAAATTTTTACGACCCTACGGTCTGGATCATACATCCTGCAAAACCGTATACAATCCACGGGCGTAAAACAATCCCAATCTCTCCAAAAATAAAAAATAAAAAATAAAAAAATAAAAAAAGGTATGTCCACAAGAAAAATGGGCACGGATGAAAACCCAAAAGGGCTCCGTGAGTAAAAACAGTAGGACTGCCGGCGAGTTTGTGAAAACCCGAAAGGGCGCAAACTCATGAGAAAGAGATGAAATGCACTCACAAGGTCCTCTCGACTTTATGAGGAGAAAATTCCCGCATGAGATTGTCACGCTCCACCCCCAATACAGAGAGTATTGTCCACTTTGACCGAAACCGCACGGTTTTTCCCTTTAGAGCAAACCGGACCCGACCAGGGGCCACTTCCCAGGAGGTCACCCATCCCAAGACTTCCCTGGCCCGAGCACGCTTAACTACGGAGTTCTTAAGCTCCTGTAGTTCCGGTTCACTTAAAAGGCGCATCTGTATTGAAGAGTGGTATCATTCCATTTATAGTACAGATCCGTCCCCTTTCGGAATGCATTCTGAAGATTCCCCATTGTTCTACAGTGGGTCCCACGGACTCAAGAGGTGGCCCCCACGGATTCAAGAGGTGGCCCCCGCCCACTTAACACGACACTTGGCGTGGCACTTTGTTCCGTGTGGCACTTTGCTCCGTGAGCAAGAACCGGGTCCCGGCATTCTCCCCACCTTTGAACAATGGTTCGTCCTCGAACCACAGACCTACTATAGAGGAACCATCCCCCATTCCCATCTTAATAAAAGTTTCCTATTTTCTAAATTCCAGTGATTTCCTTTCTTTTTCCCCTCGTATTTTAATTGGTTGTTTAAGCTTTAATAATTAAACTTTATTTTCCAACTCTTTTGAAATCATAGTCCAAACCCTAAAAGCCAAAACCCAAGATTTAAAACCAAAGCCAAATTAAACCAAAACCAAAACTAAAGCAATTAAAATATTTTACTTTAAAACCCTAACCTTACTTAAACCCATTCTCCTCAGCCCACACACTCATTTTTAAATAAATCCTTTAATCAATTCCCCCGGCCCATTCTCCCCCTCAGCCCACAAAATTTTAATAAGGAATTATTTTTAAAACCCCAAGCCCACTCCTTCGGCCCGCCTCCTCAACACCCAACCCGACCAGCTCCTAATCATCTCCCTCTCCAACGGCTCTTTCCTCCATTCCCGCTCGCGACCCGCCTCCTCCGCCGCAGCCCACGCCTATGCCCACGTTGCGCGACGTTACCCCCTCGCACTCCTCTCTCTAACCCCGTCACCCTCATCTCTCCCTCGCTCTCCAACACCATCTCAAAAACCCTCCTTCCTCGCAAAATTTCTGCACGAACCCACTGCACCCTCGACGCCGGCGATCACCCCATTACGTCGCTCGACCCCACGACGACGATAGCCCCTCGGCGACCCCTCATTCACCCTCCTTCTCCCTTTACGACTCCACCCTCCATCAACCCAACTCCCCTGCACACCCAATCCGTTACACCGAGCTTCGACCCCCACCCTGCATGCTCGACGCCGGCGAGCCCCTAACTGCCCTGAACCGCCCCAGTCGACACCTTGCACCCTCTACATCTTCATCACTTCCTCCTACACCCACACCCGAGCCCCACCATTGCTCCCTCTCTTTCAAATTTCGTTGCAAACCAGAGCACTCACTGCGGACATCGCCGGAGCGACGCCGTCAACCGTCGGCGACCCCAACACTTCTCAGGAGATCCACAGAGCCTCCTTCACCCTTCCAGCGAGTACAAAAAGTCTCCGGACAACTCCGACGCAAATTCCGTATCTCGAGCCAAGCTCGCACAGTTCGTTTCACGACGTACATCGCGCGCTCGTGACGCCGCTGCTGCCGTACAACCCCGAGATGTTTCCAGGCAAGTGTTTTACTTGCTACATGCTAAGATAATTGTGATACAAACTTAAATCATTTAGTTTATAAATTACCGATTCCCGATATATTATGCGACCTATGTGTTCGATGCTAGACCCCAATGAAAATACTTGTTTAATTTGACGGAAACAGATGTTTTCTGTTGGCCCATATGATGACGAATATTGTGCATAAATCTCACTGGAAAATACGATTGTTAGTGACTAAAATTGATACCCCCAAATATGCCGATAAAACTAGAATTTTTCCGTATCTGAAAATGATTAAAATCACTGTAAATTATGTACATACTGGAATGATACGTTCGAGGGCTTAAATAGAATCCGACTCGACGAAATTTAACTCTATGTAAAATTCTAATGATTTCTGTTCTGTAACTGCGATGATATTTAGATCGGAGTGCGACTCTGGACTGCAGTCCAGAGCGACTCTGATTACTGTGTAGCGTCTCAAAATGTGTGTTACTTTGTTTCCTGAATTCACATGTTACGGAAATCTGCAATGGATTAAAGATGATTCTGTTAGCTAAACAAAACAAGTGGTTCCATTCCGTTTCATTGCCGTTTGCTATTTTAAACTGTAAATAAAAGGGCAGAACGTATAACTGTCCAGAACAGATTCAGAAGTGACATACTGATGTTAACCTGTGTATAACTTTCGACGTACAGACGCGATTGAGAATCCATCTATTGCGTTGAATACTCTATTGAAAACCCTAGATTTTATTCAACTGTAATATTGCTAAATTCTGAACCCAACTGGGTGCAATTCGTGTCGCGAAACGGACGTTCAGTTCTGAAACTGAATTTCCAGCCGCGAGCACTTAAAATGAAACAGCTGTATCTTGAATACTGGAAACCCGATTGAACTGAAACTAATTTTGATGAATTTCTGATTGAATGTTCTATTTATTGTACTTGTATCATTTTGTTGAATTCTAAACAGATGAATTTATGCAATTTTTGTAAGTCAATGACATGCATATGGATTCATAACATACTTAGCTTATTGATAGCATACATACATATATCATACCCCATTTGCCATATACTTAGTGTTAGTGCGTGTTAGAGTCAGTGGACATTACATTATCGTGCGTGATTGATGTTGGTTTAGAAGTGACAAGTACACCAATGGGAAGTGAATATTCGTGACAGTGATTGATACAGTGAACAGTGATAAAACCGTACCATTGGTATACTTGTACACGACTAAATCAAGATCATATATATAGTGTAAACTTGGGGATAAAAGGGGAAATCGAAGTGGAAAGAGAATCGTATTTAGCGGGACCGTGTTTTAGAGGATGATCATTCGAGCAGCGATATATATATTAGGTAGGATCTAGCGATCCGGCTGACAAGGTTATGTCCCGGGCATGTGGGCCGTTATCTCGGATATGTACGAGACTCCTGTTAAACATGATCCTCCTTCCACTATGCGATTTCAAAAAATGACCTAGAGACCGATAGGGACACAGATCATATTCTGCATCATATAGTGATATAGTGAATACTCGTATTGTTCTTTCATTAGTATTACCTCTTTTACCCGTTTCATCTTATTATAGTAATATTGTTATTGTGTCGCTCTGACGACCTGAGTATGCATGCTCAGATTCCGTGGAAGGACCAGCACAGGAGACGGATCTGCCTTTCGAGTTCACGGAGATATAGCCTGGTGTACTTTCTTTCTTTACTGCTTTCCATAAAAGTGATCGTGAGATTGAACTTGGTTAGTAACTGTTCTTGTTATTTGTAAAATTGTGAACAATGGATTTTAATGTAATAAATTAGTGATGTGATTCCTTTACTACTGTGCTTTATTTACTGATTACCATGCAATGCTAGAAGCCGAAGTGTGATTACTAATCGCCCCAGTGCCGAAGCGCAAGCACTCGAGCGCAAGTCGCCCCAGTGCCGACACGTGGCGCGCTTGCGCTCAAGCGTCCAGCGCTCTGGCGCAAGTCGCCCCCGTGCCGACACGTGACGCACTTGCGCTCGAGCGTCAGGCGCTGAAGCGCAAAGCGTCCACATGCCGATACGTGGCGCGCTTGCGCTACAGTGCCCTGCGCTCAAGCGCAAAGCGCCCACGTGGCGCGCTTGCGCCTATGCGCACAGCACCTAAAGCGCACAGCGCTCAAGGCGCTGGCCCCACGCATCCTTTGGATGACTTTCCCCCCTCTTTTTATGTACATACATATATATATACATATGCATACATATATGCGCACACACATACACCACGACACTATCCCTGTTAGAAAAAAAATTTCTAACGGGGCGCTGCCCCGCACCCCGCAAGGGGGCTGCTAGCCCCCTTGACCCCCAGCCCGGTATCCGGGTAGCGGGACCCCCGTAAAAACTCTGCGGGGCCCCCGATATATCCAAAACCCCCCTTCCAAAACACATCGCATGCACACTGCACATTGAGTTCGCATGACCAGTTTAACCCGTCAATCGGAGGTTCCCTCGCTCCAAAGGCGAGGGGTAATTAACGGCAGTTTAGTCCGCGGCTGCCGGAGATTCGGATCCCCACAATCATTAAACCCCGGCCTACCCTAGGCAGAGGGAATCTGTAGTACGCCTGACAAGCGCGCGCGTATTTCCATCTTAATGGGGTGACGAAAAACACCCTACAGTGGGGATTCGAATCTCCGGCAGCCGTGGACTAAGCTGCCGTTAATTACCCATCGCCTTTGAAGCGAAGGAACATCCGATTGACGGGTCAACCTGGTCATGCGAACTCAATGTGCAGTGTCCATGTATTGTGTTTTGAGAGGTCTTGGGTATATCGGGAGCCATGCAAAATTTTTTCTAACGGGGACAATGTTGTGGAGTGTGTGTGTGTGTGTGTATAAAAAGGGAAATAACGTCCAAAGAACGCGTGGGCGCCGGCGCCTCACGCGTTTGGCGTGCGGGCGCCCGTCGCGCGGCGCCAGCAGGAAAAGGGGGCTTAGCCCCCTCTAATGGGAGTTGTACTCCCAATTGACTTTTGGAGTTAAAATCCTAAAAAAGGACAAAGGGGCTTAGCTCCTGCACTGGGAGTTGTACTCCTGATTGATGTGTTTAAAGAGAAGTGTTTGTAAATAAAGTAACCGCAATCAAGACGGTGTCGCTAGTTGCTAGCCGCGATGAGCACGGATCGTCCGCAGGGAAACATGAACCTTTTCTTGCTTTCAGACTAATCAACTCCCAATTGACTTTTGGAGTTAAACTCCTAAAAATAAAGCCTTTTTTGTGTTCGGAGTTAAACTCCCAAGGGATTTTCGGAGATGGTGAAAGGGGGCCCCTTTCTTCTCCCTTGAGCCTTAGATCTTCTCTTGAGCCTTGGATCTTCCCAAAGTGGGGTTTTTGGAGATGAGTCTCCTTCTTCCTCCTCTTTATTACTGGATCTTGGAGATAAATGGGGCGAGACTTAAAAATCACCCATTTTGGGGATTTGATGGGAGATCTGAGCTCCCCTTCAAGGGATTTATGGTAAAAAACTGGTTCTTTTTGGAAAAGGAATAATTAAACTCTTGATTTAATTCAAAAAAAGGAAGAAGTTTTAGAACCTTGAGCAAGAAGAAGGAGGCACAGAAACCCTAATTTTTTGAGAGAGAGAAAAAGTTGTTGATTTTTTCATTATGTTTGCCTTTATAGGCTACACACTTTACATATAGCCCCTTGGGCTTTGCCAAATGGCACTTGTGCCACCCCATGCCTTATGTGCTTATTTCTTTTTAAACATAAGCCATGGGGTTTACAAAATTTTGGCTTTCTGCCAATTTTTCATACATTTATTTCTAAAAAATTGCATTGAACTAATTTATTGCTTCATTCTTGGCATGGAGCCAGCCCCTTCTATGCTTGGTCTTGACTTGGGCTTGGGCCCACTTCGCTTAGGCTTGGGCTTGCTTGTCTGGGGGTTGACTGACTTTGACTTGATCACCCGCGGTGTAATTTTTAACCCCAACACCACATATTGATGAAGTTTGCCGCGGTCGCACATCCCCAATACAACGGGCAGGCCGAAGTAGCGAACCAAGGCGTCATCCGCGGTCTCAGAGCCCGCTTGGAGGGAAGGCAAGGCAGCTGGGTCGTGGAGCTACCGCGTGTACTATGGGCGTTGCGGACATCGAAAGGGACATCCACGAGAGAAACCCTATTCAGCCTCTACTGCGGTACCGAGGCAATAGTCCCCGCAGAAATTGGACTGTCCAATTATCGAGTCGAGAACTTCGACGAAGAGGCTAACACCTTAGTGCTAAGAAGCAATTTTGACATCTTGCTAGAAAGGAGAGATCGGGCACAAATCAGAATGGCCGCCTATCAGCAGCAGACCGCCCGTTACTACAACGCCCAAATTAAGCATTGAGCCTTCAAGACAGGAGACCTGGTCTTACGGAGGAACGAGTTCAATGACCAAGGAAGGCTACATAAGTTCTCCCCAAAGTGGAACGGGCCATTTCTCGTAACAGAAGTATTTCCCGGTGGAACCTACCGCTTCCAGGACTCCGGAGGGCGTAATTTCCCCCGGCCATTTAACGCCGAAAGGCTTAAGTTGTATAGATGAACATGTACTCCCTTTTGAAATAATGCAATTTCTTTCCGCAGTTATTAAGTTTTCCAAACTGAGTCCTTTCCTTTCCCCGAGGTCCTGAGCTTAAGGTTTGGAGGGGGCAAAAAAAGGAAGAAAGACACAATACATCATAATCTCAACCAAAGAAAAATTTATTTATTCAGAGGTATTGTGGGCTCCCCAGCCTTACAAAAATTACAGCAAAGGAGGAAAAGGATTAAGAAAACATTGGCGATGATACTCGGACGAAAGCTCCTCCAGCCGAGCCGAGGCAGCCTCCGCCCGCTCCCTCTGTCAGTACCCGTGGGCCCTCGAAGCAACAGATTCGCCGGGGTCCGCCGCCGCTTAGCACAATGCTGCGACCAACCTCAGCTGGAAACATTTGAGAAGAATGTCCACCGAGCAATCTCGCCTGCTCTTCGAGATCAGCCCAAGCTCGTGGGCCGTGTGCATCTTATTGAATCCATCGACTGGTGGGAAAGGACGTTGTAAAGACCGGGGGAAGACCTCTATATCGCATAAATAAGCACTAGAAAAAGAGGAGATCGACGGGGAAGTAGGCGTCCACAGTGTCCCTCCAAGCGGCCTATCACCGTCTCGTACGTCTCTTCGGAACGATCAAGATTGTAAAAATACGCGTTGTCTCGGGAAATGATCTCCCTGATGGTGTATGCGCGACCCATCATATGGAAGAAACAAAACGACTGGGGAAAATTCGGAGTAGGCAAACGAATGGTAAGACCATACCTTCTGGTATTTATAGGCTCAACAAAAAATTTCCAACGGCCGAGATCTTCTCGCACAACAACGCAAATCACGGAATATCGCACTTTCCCGAAAAGGTACGGCCACATGTCATCCGTGACAGTCACCATTCCCCCGCCTTTACGGGTCACGGAAGGTTGAATGGCTTCCCAAGGAGAAACAATGGAACTCAGAAAGCCCTCATAATGAGGCAGCCGAGTAGATTCCTGCTCGGTCCATCCACAACGGGTAGCTTCCTGCCCTACGAAGAGGTGGACCCGAAGCCCTCCTCGTGAGGCTACCAAGCAGATTCCTGCTCGGTCCATCCACAATGGGTAGCTTCTTGCCCTACGAAAAGGTGGATCTGAAATCCTCCTCGTGAGGCCGCCGAGCAGATTCCTGCTCGGTCCATCCACAAAGGGTAGTTTCTTGTCCTATGAAGAAGTGGATCCAAAGCCCTTATCATGAGGCCACCGAGCAGATTCCTGCTCGGTCCATCCACAACGGGTAGCTTCCTGTCCTATGAAGAAATAGATCCAAAGCTCTCATCGTGAGGCCACCGAGCAGATTTTTGCTCGGTCCATCCACAACGGGTAGCTTCCTGCCCTACGAAAATATGGATTCGAAGCCCTCCCCTTATGGCCACTGGGCAGATTCCTGCTCGGTCCATCCACAACGGGTAGCTTCCTGTCCTATGAAGAAATAGATCCAAAGCTCTCATCGTGAGGCCACCGAGCAGATTTTTGCTCGGTCCATCCACAACGGGTAGCTTCCTGCCCTACGAAAATATGGATTCGAAGCCCTCCCCTTATGGCCACTGGGCAGATTCTTGCTCAGTCCATCCACAACGGGTAGCTTCCCACCTTACGAAGAAGTGGATCCAAAGCCCTCATCGCGAGGCCACCGAGCAGATTCCTGCTCGGTCTATCCATAACGGGTAACTTCCCGCCCTACGAAGAAGTGGATCCAGAGCCCTCATCGTGAGGCCACCGAGTAGATTTCTGCTCGGTCCATCCACGACGGGTAGCTTCCTACCCTACGAAGGCATGGATTCAAAACACGCGCCAAAAGGCGGCCGAGTTATGTCCTGCTTGGCTCATCCAAGAAGAAATCGAGGGGCGCTGACCTATTCGAACATGGTTGTCGCTCGATTCATACTTGACGCACGATCATCACCTCTATAGGGTGTTTTTTGTCACCCTATTGAGATGGGAAATACGCGTCGCTTGTCAGGTGTATACAGATTCCCCCAGCCTAGGGTAGGCCGGGGTTTATTAATTGTGGGGATCCGAATCTCCGGCAGCCGCGGACTAAGCTGCCGTTAATTACCCCTCGCCTTGGAAGCGTAGGAACCTCCGATTGACGGGTCAACTAGTCATGCGAACTCAATGTGCAGTGTGCGTATGCGTGCTGTCACGCCCCGCTTCCCAGAGTACGCTAAATTGGGCACTTGACATAGCCAACCATTCTACCTGTAGGTAGAAAGTATCCATCCACAGTCACATTACGGCTGTAGAGATATCAAGAACAAAATAAAACTATCTAAAACATGTCCATAAGCCAAAATAAAAAGAATCAAGAATAAATAATGCGGAAGCAAGAGATCTAATACAGAATAACTGGAATGTCTGTCCCATAATGCGGGCTCACATCAGGAATAAAATGCTGAAAAGTAAAAGAACTAACTACTACTGAGTTCTCACTGCTCAACCTGCTGGCTGAAGTACTCCTGCTCGGACTGCAGCAAAGGTACGGAATCTGGGCCATGCAAAACCCAGACGTCAGCGCGTCATAATATCAAGCAATAATATTAACATGGTAATAAAGCATGCAGGTTTGAGTATGAGCAAGAACATAATGAGAATATATAACAGTGAAGGTGTCAGTATAAGTAACATGCAGAGGTATCTAAACTGTGCTACGGGTTGCGTATTCTAAAGTCTTCGAAACCAAGTAATGTAATCCTCGTCGTAACTCGTCAGTGGTTATTCCGTAACGCCCGGAAAGCCGGCAAACAATAGGTATTCCGTAACGCCCGGAAAGACGGCAAACAATGGGTATTCCGTAACGCCCGGAAGAACGGCAACAATGGGTATTCCGTAACCCCCGGAAGAACGGCAAACAATGGGTATTCCGTAATGCCCGGAAAAACGGCAAACAATAGGATGGCCCTTTGAATTACGTTCGGTTACAATACTGATTTCCCCATACCCCCAAGTTATATATGTTCAAGTCAAGTATTAAATAATCTAGCACTAATGCCAACACATGATCAGGCAAGTACAGTTTGTCTGGATAGACAACAGGAACGGTCCGTGAGGACTACAGGACAGGTTTGTTGGCATTAGACGCAAGATCAGGTAACAGGTAAAGCCATAGTACATCAGGTCAAGTCAAGCAGTATCATGATTCGTTGGCATTTGGGTAATCATTAAATCACAAGAATATATTGATATGGTAATGCGTAAACAAGTCAAGTATGGGTACACTACAAGTTGCCATTTGATTAAATATAAACTTAACAATGTTGTTTCCGTTAGTGAAGTGTATTTGTAAACTATTCGAACAAGAAACAGATAATGAGTTGCAACAGTTAGTATCTCTATTTTTAAGGGGCATTTACATATGCGTTTATGCTATATAGGAGTACGTTGTTTAAGTTACAGAAGTTTAGTAACTGGGATTTATATCATGTAGCACAATTCATGGTTAAATGTTTACCTAAGTTACTACACAAAATGCAATAGCAGATCATTATTTAAGAAGTAACATCGCTACAATATATAGTCATGTTGATAGCAACAAAGTATTAAATACCAATAGCATAGTGTTAAGTATATAGAGTTAGGTCAATTAGCAGTAAAGCAAGAAAGGGAGTTCATTATAAAAAAATATTAAAGAATATAAATATACACTGCCATGTCATTGAACACCATATCAAATATACTGCTAGTGTGGCAACCATTCCGCAGCAACGTCATAGCTCTGATATCTTTATCTACCTCTATACTTGATAATGCCGTTTTGTAAATTCAACAGATACTATACTCACATATATGATGCTTGTAAAACACACACAAATATAACCTATGATGTAACCATTTGTATACCATATGCTCTTTAGCCTATACTATATGAAAATTTATGTGAGTGCGACTGTTGTAAACCGTCATGAATAATTTATTAAATAGGAATAATAATGTTACGTGTAACTAGCATGTAAAGCAAGTATCAAATACTTGCCTCGGATCGATGATCAAGACAACGGAAATGACGGAGACACGAACTCAACACGAAGCACGATCTAGGCTCGGCTAGGGGATCGGTTTGGAATCTACAGCAGAGGAAGAAGACAAAGTCGACGGCGGCGATGGGCTGCTCTGGGCCGACGTCGATGTTGCTCGGCAATGGGGTCTGCTCCGGCCTTAAGGGTGCTCGGTTAAGGTTCGGCGACAACGATGGAAACGAGGCGACGATGAGGCACTGGAACTGGGTCTTGGTGCGCGGGTCTCAGCATTACTGGTGTCGTGTGAGGGTGGGGAAGATGAAGCTAGGGGTTCTCGGCGACGGGGTTTGGTTAGGGTTTTGGGCTCGGGTTTGAGGTTGTTGGGGTTTGTGTGCAAGATTTTTGGGTGCTGGAGGGAGAGCAGAGGAGAGGGAGAGGAGGATAGGAGAATGGTGACGGCGAGATCTTAGGGATCACCGGCGGTGAGGTGAGGGTGGTGGTTGCTCGGGGTTCTTGGGTTATCCACGGGAGTGTGCAGTGGAGAGACTCTGGAAGAAGGAGAGAAGGAGAATAAGATGGTGATGAGGGCGATGAGGAGGCGAGGCTAATGTCGACGAGGGCTGAGGAGCGGGTAAAAAATAGAGTTAGGGTTTTTCTTTGGTGGTTCTCTCGTGGCGAGGAAGCATGGGCTGTTAAAAGAAGCAGCGAAGAAGAAGAAGTCACAGAGGGAGGTGACGAGATGCGAGGCGCGGTGACGGGAATCGAGGAATACACAGTATTCGCGAGAGGTGAGAGAGTGGGTGCGAGGGGAGAGAGAAAGGGGAGAGATAGAGAGAGAGAGGGCTCGTCGCAGAAAGAGAAAGAGAAAGGGAAAGGAGAGAGAGGGAGAGACGGTGGGGCCCGGTATTATACGAAGGGTTTCCTGATTGGTTAGAAGAAATATATAAGGAAAGATCGAAGAGAAAGAAAGATTTGTAGAGAAAAAGAAAGAGAGAGACATGGGCCCAGTAGAATAAAAGAAAGGTCCTGATTGGTTGAAAGGAAAAATAGGGGAAAGATATAAGAGAACCTCAGCGCAGTTATAAAAGATTTTAAAATCGTTTTAAGATATATAATAAACTGAAAAGATATTTAGATATAAATTTTAAAACTCAAACAATTGAATTTTAGCGGGAAGTAAAACATTTCAGAAAAGCGCCCGGGTCAGGCCCAAAATCTTGAATTTGAAACATGAAAATTATTGGCAAGTTCCAAAAATTAAAATGAAGGATTTTGTAACAGAAAAGCATACCCCCAAGGACGGACGCACGTACGTGCGCGCAGCTATCCAAACATGTCCGTTTCACTGAACGGGACGAGAACACGATGCAAGGACGCTACCACAGGGTTAGAGGTAATAAGCAGGCCAAGTCATGTATTTTAAATTATTATATGCAACAATATGTAATGTTAGGATAATCTATAACTAGGAATCATCAAGCTCATGCAAACGGGTCGAATATAAAGTAACTACCACTCAAAAATCAAACATGGTAAATGAAGTAAGCACACAAACAGCACATACAGTAACTGAAATTAGTATAACTGGACTCGGTTGTTACACGTGCCTTGAGGGTTTTGGGTATATCAGGGGCCTCGCAGAGTTTACGGGGGTCCCACTACCCTGTTAGTGGGCTGGGGGTCAAAGGGGCCAGCAGCCCCCTTGCGGGGTGTAGGGCAGCATCCCGTTAGAATTTTTTTCTAATGGGGGACGTATTTTGAGTGTGGAGTGTGTGAAAAAAAGGAGGGGTGAATAGCGTCCTAAGGACTCGTAGGCGTCGGGCGCCAGCGGGCCATGTGTCTGGCGCATGGGCACTGGGAGCCAGAGGATCACGCGTCTTGCACGCGGACGCTGGGCACCAGCAGTTTGCATGCCTGGCACGTGGGCGCTGGGCGCCAGCGGGTCACGCGTCCCTCACGCGGGCACTGGGCACCAGCGGGTTACGTGCATGGCACGTGGGAGCTGGGCGCCAGCAGATCACGCGCCCTACACGTGGGCGTTGGACGCCCTCCGAAAAATGGGCTTAGCCCCTGTACTGCGAATTGTACTCCGGGTTGACTTTTGGAGTTAAACTCCTAAAAAAGAAAGAGGGGCTTAGCCCCTGCTCAGGGAGTTGTACTTCCCGATTGACTTTTGGAGTTAAACTTCTAAAAAAAGGATTTATTATTATTTTATTTTTATTTTTTGCGTGGATTTAAACTCCTAAGATATTTTCAGAGATGATGAAAGGGGACCCCTTTCTTCTCCCTTGAGCCCTGGATTTTCTCTTGAGCCTTGGATCTTCCCAAAATGGGATTTTTGAAGATGGGTCCCTTTCTTCCTTCTCTCTGTTGGCTGGATTTTAGAGAAAAAGGGGGGTGATACTTAAAAATCTTCCCTTTTAGAGATTTGATGGGAGATCTGAGCTCTCTCTCCTTTATGGGGTTTATGGTGAAAAACTATTCCATTTTGGGAAAAGAAGAGTGAAACTCTTGATTTAATTTAAGAAAAAGGAAGAAAATTTAGAATCTTGAGGAAGGAGAAGGAGACACAGAACCCTGGATTTTTTTGAGAGAATAAAAAAGTTCTTGTTGATTTTTTCATCATATTTGTCTTTATAGGCTGTACACTTTACATATAGCCCCTTGGGCTTTGCCAAATGTCACTTGTTCCAGCCCATACCTTATGTGCTTATTTCTTTTTGCACATAAGATATGGGGTTTACAAAATTTTGGTTTTTTGCCCATTTTTCATACATTTACTTCTAAGAAATAGCATTGAACTGATTTATTGCTTCATTCTTGGTATGGAGCCAGCCCCTTCTATGCTTGGTCTTGATTTGGACTTGGGCCCGCTTGGCTGAGGGTTGACTGACTTTGACTTGGGCAACCGGGATATAATTTTTGACCCCAACAAAATGCCCCCATCAATAAATGCAAACCACATATATGGGTCGTATGCATAAAATTGATGGATCTTCTTTCGTATGGAGGTTGACTTGATTTGGTTCCCGTTTTGACAACGTGGAGGTTGATGCTGCCCTTTTCATGACGTGGACGGTCGATACTTCCATTTTTGCGATGTGGACGGCCGGTGCTGCCATTTTTGCGACGTGGACGGTCGGTGCTGCCATTTTTACAACTTGGACAGTCGGTGCTGCCATTTTTATGACTTGGACGGTCGGTGCTTCCCTTTTTGCGAATTGGACGGTCGGTGCTACCATTTTAGCGACTTGAACGGTCTGTGCTGCCCTTTTTACGACTTGGACGGTCGGTGCTACCCTTTTTGCGACTTGGACGGTCGGTACTGCCATTTTAGCGACGTGGATGGTCAGTGATCAATTTGACTCGCTCCGCTTCTTGAGGTGTCAGGGTTGAAGTTGACTTGCTCCGCTTCTTAAGGTGTCGGGATTTGATTTGACTTGCTCCGCTTTCTGCGGTGTTCGGATTTTATTTGACTCGCTCCGCTTTCTGCGGTACCAGGATTTGATTTGACTTGCTCCGCTTTCTGCGGTGTCGGGATTTGATTTGACTTGGGAGTTCCCAACCCATCCAGCGGGACTTTTAAGCTTGGAAGCGCTACCGGGTGGGACGTTGATTTGGTCTGTTTGATTTTTGCCTTATTTGGCGGGACTTTTGAATTTGAAAGGAATTTGGACTTTGGGTTTTGTTTAGCATCAGCATAGCTGCACTGGAATAATGCCAGGAGCAACTCATCATTTGCTCCGGGAGGACTTGGGATTTGGTTTTTGGGTCGGCATCAGCACCGCTAACACTGAAGCGTAACGCTAGGAGCGACTCATCATTTGCCCTGAGAAAACTTAGGATTTGGGTTTTGGGTCGGCATCAGCACCGCTAACACTGAAGCGTAATGCCGGGAGCGACTCATCATTTGCCGTGGGAAGACTTGAGATTTGGGTTTTGGGTCGGCATCAGCACCGCTAACACTGAAGCATAATGCCAGGAGTGACTCATCATTTACCGTGAGAAGACTTTGGATTTGGGTTTTGGGTCGGCATCAGCACCGCTAACACTGAAGCGTAATGCCGGGAGCGACTCATCATTTGCCGTTGCCCGCTGGGGAGCGATGGCTCTGGAGACAGTTTAGATCCCTATAACCTAAAGCTTCTCGATTTTATGAGCCGTAAGGGTTGTAGGGATTTTCTAGCACTGTTTACCCCAATCAGAGCAAAGCTCTGTTCAAATTCCAAGACGGGAGATGAAGCAACGCTTCATTTTCCCCCAATCGAAGCAAAGCTTTGCTTTGAAAATTTAAACTTTAATAAATGAAACAACGCTTCAGTTGCGCAAGCGCTGCGCTGCGCGACACCTACGAGATCCTCTCGATCCGTAGGGAGAAAATCTCTATGAGACCCTCACGGCTCATAAAATTGAAAGTCTTAGGCAGCAGATCTGAACCTGCGGCCTAAGCCATCGCTATCTCTTAGACAAAAATCTAGACGTTTACTTTATTATCGGTCAAATGTGTTTATCAAGACAACATGCTGATAATAAGAGAAAGAAAAAAGTGACAGGAAGAACATCCGATTTACATTTGATCAAGCGTTCGAGACACATTCATTCATGCATAGGCAAAAGACTCAGAACAAAAGATAAGACAGGCTAGGAAAAACAAAAATTTCCATTAATATTGCCAACATTCTTACAATCATAAAAGCGATAAACGAGAAACATTATTACAATGGAATAACCTCAAATCCAGGGCACGGATTGAGGAATTCAAAAGTAAGGCCATTCAGAGTTCTTCTGGCCTTTCTGATTATTCTCGTGCGCAACCTCTCGGCTCCTGTGTGTCAAGATCCTCGGTAAGGCCCCCCAGCCTTTGATAAGCAGCGACTATCGTCGTCTACTGGAAAATTTGGTGCAGGATGTCGATAAGGTTATCCCGCCGTTTCTTCGAGATCAACCTCGACAGGTACACTGAATGCACCTTGTTTTCGGCATCATCCAGCGCATTGAGCGGTAGGGCCTCGTGGAACCCCGAGAGTGCTCTCCAAATTGCTCCCAGCACGACTTTCAAGAGAGCAGAGCGGCGGGGGAGCAGCCAACCAACACGTGTGTTCAGACGACCCATGACGTCCGCACACTGGGCATCCGTAAACTCTTGGTTTTGCTGACGGCTTTGTACACGGATATCCTCGTAGGTGATGAATTCATGCAGACTGTATAGACGCACCGCCATAATGCCTGGAGGAAACATCACAGGAAGATTAGCAATAAAAAAATACACAGAGAGTTAAACTCCTTGAGAGCAATGCTCTGCAAACAGGAGTGACTGTCAAAATCCTAATAAGGGGAATTCAAACAAATCCTCCCGAGGACTCTGAGATCATTACTATTAAAAGATGATATAATCCATTAAATACAAAACTCCATTTTTAATTTTCATTATCCATATTCAAACTCTTAAGAGTTCATCTTTTTTTTAGATCAAGGAGATCTGTGTTTTGCCAAAAATGCAAGGTTCTGTTCATGGATTGAGAAACCCTGAAACAGATTCCTGAGAGCAAGGCTCTATTTGGTGAAACCCCAAAGGGTTTTCTTTAGATCAAAGATCTATGAGTGCAAAGCTCTATCAATTAAAATTGATTTAATTCAAGACTAATTCTTACTTAAATAGTTTCTGTTAAAGAAAATCTAAAGGAGTTCTTGAAGGCAAGAGCAAAGCTCTGAAGTTTTGAAAATAAAAATCTTAAAGATGATAATCATCTATTGAGGACCAAAGGTCCTATTTATAGACGTCAAATGACCTTTCAACTTCCAAAAATTGTCGTAACGGTTGGAATTATGCCACCGTTGCGCTCGCGTTTGGGGCCATGTAAGCGCAACGGTGGGGGGCATTTGTTTACCCCAATCAGAGTAAAGCTCTGTTCAAATTCCAAGGCGGGAGATGAAGCAACGCTTCATCTTCCCCCAATCGGAGCAAAGCTTTGCTTTGAAAATTTAAACTTTAATAAATGAAGCAACGCTCGAGCGCTGCGCTGCGCGACACGTGTCTGCGCGGTTGCGCAGGCACAGCTGCGCGAGCGCAGCGCTGCGCGACACGTGTCTGTGCGGTTGCGCGAGCGCTGCTGCGCAAGCGCTGCGCTGCACGACGCGTGTCTGCGCAACTGCGCAAGCACAGCCGCGCAAGCATCGCGCTGCGCGACACGTGTCTGCACAGTTGCGCAAGCGCTGCGCTGCGCGACACATGTCAAGCGCTGGAGCATTTACGCCAAACAGAATTAAAATTCTAATAAGATCTTTCTGTTCTTGTTAAAACAAGAAGATTTTCTTCTGTAAAACAGAAGCCCTTGGATCAAAGATCCAACGGTGGGGAAAATTCCCCAAATCACTCAGAGAAAGATCTCTTTAATAAATTTAACTAATTTGTGGGCACTATAAAAAGGACCCTAGACATCAATTCAAAGGCATCCACATTTTACTGAGAAATTAAAAAACTTCAAACAAAGAGAGCTCTGAAGAATTGGAGAGAATTCCTCAAGAATAAAAAAAAGAAGAGGTAAAAACCTTTAGGAAAAAGAGAAAATTCTCTTATGAACAGATCATTGATCTGAGAACAAGATCAAGGATCTCTAATAAAAAGAAAAATAAATAATAAGTGCTTTGCACTTTTCTATGAACCATTGGTTCCCCGAGATAAGAAAAACAAGAAGAACTTGTTTTCTTTGATCTAAATTAGATCAAGAAAACAAACAGTGTTTTGCACTTCTTTTTATGAACCATTGGTTCTGAATCTAAAAGATTCTCAAGTTAACAGTGCCCAGCACTTTCCAAAACTGCAATATTGCGCAAGCCGTCAGGAAGCGCTACGTGTCAGCAGTGCAACAGCGCAGCCCACTGACGCAGCGCACTGCGCTGTTGCGCTTGCGCTTGCCAGAGCGTGACACGTGTCACCTCCACGAGCGCTTGTGCTTATTAATTGGCGCAAACCGCCTGACAAGCCACGTGGGGCACTGTCAGAGTATTTAATGCTCTGCATTATTAAGAAAAGGGACAGAACCCAATTAAAAGGCCTAACAGGCCTAATAAAAAATGCTATGCATTTTTAAAAAGGGGCAGAGCCCAACCAAAATAAAGAAAAATAATACAGTAAACGGGCAAGGGCCTAGCACAGATCCAATAGGCCAAAGACAAAAGAATCTTGAAATTGGACTTAGTCCAGTCATGGCCATAAGTCCTCAAATTAAATTGACTGAGCACGGCTGCTCCCTAAATCAATTTACGACCGGTTCGAGTGTACATCTCCGAACTCCTCTGAAACCCATCGTTGTAATCCTTCAACGACGTCAGAGAGGTGACGGGTCCCGACGACCACACATCAAATTGGACTGCGGGGTCCTTAAACTCGTGGACCGAAACGTACTTAAACTAACATTTACCCCAAAATGGGAATGTTGGACCGAAACGTCCTTAAACTAATGATGGACCGAAACGTCCCTAAACTAATGATGGACCGAAATGCTCCTAAACTAATGATAGACCACTGCGTCCTTAAACTGGAATATGGACCACCATGTCCCTAAACTGGAATATGGACCGCAACGTCCTTAAACTACCTATGGACCATCATGTCCCTAAACTGGAATATGGACCCCCATGTCCCTAAACTAGCAATAGACCGCAATGTCCTTAAACTACCTATGGACCACTACGTCCCTAAACTGGAACAATAGAGCTCCCAAATGCTCTTTTGTCGGATCTAAACGATCCCGTTTAAGTTGATCTTAGCCTCAAATATGGCTAACGTATCCTTAAACATTCAAACAGACTTTAGTCCCAAATTGGACTATAAGACCCCCAATCAACTTTGGTTCAAGGGTACATCTCCGAACTCCTCTGACACCTATCATTGTAATCCTTCAACGACGTCAGAGAGGTGACGGGTCCCGATGGCCATGAATACGATGGACCACTATGTTCCTAAACTGGAATAATAGAGCCCCCAAATGCTTTTTTGTCGGATCCAAACGATCCCGTTTAAGTCGATCTTAGCCTAAATATGGCTAACGTATCCTTAAACCAAAACACCAAACCCAAATCTAAGTAAATACGGATTTGGACTAATCCACGTCCTACGGGCGACGACATCGCTTAGTCTCCGTATACAATCCATGGGCAACCACAAACAAAACAAACACACACGACATGAAGTGAAATTCTGGAGAAGGAGAAAGTTGTTATCGCGATGCGGTAGCGTAATTAACTGCAGGGCTTGCGCCTGCAAGGAAGAGCGTCCCCCACAATCAAAAACCTCTCAAGCGAGGGGGAATCTGACGAAGTCTGCTACATCGACCGCATTCGTCTAAACCTCCGATACACGGTGCCATAAATCAACTTGGCATCTTTGGAGAGGTGGACGGATAAAACCAAATAGCATCTACCCCGAATCTCAGCGTCAGGACCTCGCGGTCTTGTACACCGTCTTTCGGAGGGGAACATATTCTGGCACGCCCGGTGGGACCTTTTCCTCTTTTCACTCCACACTTCGTGTGTCGTCTTCGCGAACGAATCGCGGTTTGTTAATGGTTGCCTTTGGACTTCAAGTCTACTAAGATTTGGTCTTTTGCCTGGCGCAGAACTCAAGTATCAATGGCCTCTACCTGTTTGAAGTGCTCTAACTGCAGCTGCAGCTCGCGTCCATCCTCAACTGGGGGCATAACCTACGGGCCCCAAGCGGCCTCTTTGTTCACCATGCCCGTAGAGCAGA
The DNA here is from genome assembly GCA_030015575.1 of Agapanthus africanus. Taxonomy (NCBI): domain Eukaryota; kingdom Viridiplantae; phylum Streptophyta; class Magnoliopsida; order Asparagales; family Amaryllidaceae; genus Agapanthus; species Agapanthus africanus. Next base: position 936,675,039 of record JASDDO010000019.1, on the reverse strand, counting down.
TTACTCAAGCCACCACGGGGTTGTTTTTCGGAACTATGCTTTCGCCAACAAGCTTCAGCACCCCCATTGTCACGCCCCGCTTCCCAGTGTATGGCGAAGGGGACGCGACGAGGCCCGCTACGTATATACTCAGAAGTACATACGCTAAGCGTATCTAAGCAATATAAAAGTAAATCACAGGAGATACAGAAATAACAGCAACTTTATTAATAACATTCTTTTGTACAATGCATGAAAAGTAAATACAACTGAAATGGAAAGCGATGCCTAAACAGTGGCATAACAGGAAATGAAAATACTGAAAAAAATAAGGTACAATATCTAGAGCTCGGGATCTTCATGAAACTGCTCCAAGTCTTCACCGGTGGGCTCGATCTCTGCTGGGTCCAAAGCACCTGACGACATTCAAAGAAGAAAGAAATAGAATGTCGTCAGCGAACAGGTCGCTCGGTAAGTCCCAAAGATAAGGGAGAAATAGACAGAAAGTAAGAAAGAGAGAGAGAGAGAGAGCTTTTAATGTTGTATTGTAATATTGTAATATTGTATTAACGTTGTTGTTTATGGCCTGGTACAGAAGATGCCAGTGTATACGAGGGGAGTCCCACTTACACCGGGGACTTTGGTAACCTGTAGTATAAGGCTCAATCGATAACACCACGGAACAACGGCATGGATATAATTACGTCTTAAGTGACCACCTCGTGCCACCTTTAACATATTCCATACCAGTCTACCCCTTAAACCCCGTAGTGTTATGACAGTATTGTAGTATTGTATTGTATAAGTTAGATGACTGATCAAAACCATGATATCAGTAAACATGTTGTAACTGCATAATCAGGTAAATGGAATAACGGAATAATGGATGTATATCCATGGTTTGATTCAGTCAAGTTGTAATGATTGTTAACAGGATTCTGGGATTCATGTATTCATATTGAGTTGGAATATTAAAGAATATAGAATGACTTGAATCATATTCAAGTCAGAAATAGTCAGACTCAAACCCGAGTCAGACCAAAAGAAATGCAAGTCGAAGTTCTATATTTGTTAGGGTCCTTCTTGTAAATTATAAAACTTGAGGGGGTTTTATGTAAAAAGTACTTTTGTATAGTTTTCAAGATACACCTCAAGTATTTATTATTCGTATTTATAGTTATAATGAGTGTAAATTTTATTTGTGTTATTCTAGTGAATATATCCTAATAAAAGTATTAATTTATAATATTGATTTATTTGAAAATTCATGGTATTTTAATGTAACTTTTAATCTTGTAATTTTTTTTAGGAAAAGGTGGAAACTTTATCTTATAACAAAATAGGCGTTTAAATGATAATTATATATATGTTAATACAAGAATAATTTTAAATAAATATTTTATTTTCCAAAATCTCATTTTTTCTTAAATGTCGTATTTTAAACCTTTCGAGACCGAATGCTCCTTGCGGAGGTCTGAATCTCGCACTACTAAGCTCGAGAGTACACGATAAACCGTACTATCCCTAACGAGTTCCCCAAAGGTGGGTTGTAGTGGCGCTTTGCAAAGATTTAATAAATACTAGTCATTTAGAGAAAAAATGGTTTTATAAAGATGAGGTATTTATTTGTAAAAGGTGTAAATTTCCGTATTTTAGCTTCTAGGGTTTCCTAAGCCAACTAGCCTATTTCTAAAAGGTCTAAATGACAAGTCATTAGAAGCCTCAAATCGCTTCTTCACCGCCAATTGTGGCCAGGTAAGTACAAGTGAGGAGGGAGGGATCCGCTCACGAATCGTGAGGCGGGCCTTTTAAGTTACCCAAGCTCACTTGCCTAGCCTAGACACCACAAAGTCAGTTTAGATAAACGATCGATGTCCATGACATATCGTATTTTCCTATTTAAAAGATTTTGTTTTAAAATTGTATACGACTTAGAACTTTCAGAAAAGGTTTATAAAGAAAAGGGTATTTTAATGTAAAGTCTTGTATTTTCGTATTCTAAATTTTGATGATATCAATTAGGGTTGTATTTGCGTGTGTGTGGAGGTAGGTCATTACCTCGTGATCTACGTTAAGGTATAGCAATTGTTAAGGGTTAAATGTGATAACTAAACATTGTGGTATTTAAGTGAAAGAAATACGATATATGGAAACGTTATCATTTCATGTGAAAAACTTTATCCAAATTGATTTTTAAGTGATTAATAGTCAACATGAATATGTTTAAGCATTATGTAATTTGTGACAAGTGAGTTTTGATAGAAAACCGAATCGGAAATCGGTTTGTTCCGATTTCCGTCGGGTTTTAAAAAGTCGTATTTTTCTTAAAAGAAAAGGAAGATAGAAAGAGGGGGACTTACGGGTTTTGGACACGTTAGAGAGTGAGAGGGAGGTAGAGGGTTTGCCGGTCGTAGAATCGTCGTGAAAATGTCCTAGTACGATCGCCGGAATTCGCCGTCGATTTCGGCAGCGCTTCGCCTTTCGCTCGTTTTCTAATGTACCGAGTTCTCTTGAGATTTTTAGAGAGTGGACTTAGGAATGTAGGGTGAAAGGGTAGAGGGTAGGGGTGTTTATATTGGGCTAGGCTAGGGTTAGGGTTTTAATTAAAAAATATATATAAAAAATATATAAAAACATTAAAAATCAATAAATTTTGAAATAAAAGTGATTTATTGAGAATCTGGTAACCGATCAAAAAAAATAAAGTATGCAGGGGGTATGACCAAGTCAACACGGAAAAATTCCGTGTTGACGACTCGACCGTCCGGCCGAGTCCGGCCGGCGGCGCCGGCCCGAGTCGGCCGGTCCGCCGGCCGACTCGGCCGAGTCGGGGTACCTATGGGTAGGGCTTCACCTGGGGGGATTTATGGTATATTTAACTTTTTATGTGCGGTATAAATTTTGAGAGTTATGAAGGTTTGACTGTTGACTTTCCAAAAATTTAAAACAAAATAATTATAAAAATAATATGGGACATGGGATTTGAACTCTGGTGGCTTGGTTCAGCAGTGCAAGGTATTACCAATGAGCTACAAGCTCCTTCTTATAATTATTGTGGTATTTAATTACTTAAAATGATAGCAGCAAGAATAAATGCTTCTTGTATACATTAAATTTAAAGTAAATTCTTGTACACTAAAAATGGAGTAATTACATTCTTATAGCTTGTAATTAAAAACAAATTAATTACATATATCTTGTGCTCATGCTAAAATACCTCTTTGTGGATTTTTGAAAAAAATATTTCAAAAATTTTGGTGTAGAAAAATAGGGTTGTTACACCCGTGCCCGTACAAGAAGCTCCTAAGAAGTCAGTCTTCGATCGACTTTCAGTTACTACGGCCCCTCCCAACGGGTCGCCCAACACCAGTGCCTCGGTCTTCTCCAGACTAGGCCAAAACTCCTGCGGGCCCACAATGAAGCTTGCAGTCCCAGAAAAGGTTATTCCAAAAAGAGTAGCCAAACCTGCTCCTGAAGTCGTCAAGGCGGCTTCTCCTGCTAAGAGATCGGTCTTTACAAGATTGACCGTCCCAACTCCCATTCCTGCTCTTGCTGCTCAAAAGACATCAGTCTTCAACAGGCTGACGCCGGCAACAGCCCCATACCTGAACAGGGGGCAAGAAGAAGCTGTTTCTGTTTCTGAACCAATACCGACGACTCGTCGCGCCCGACGTCGCCATTGGCGACGAGTAAGGAAGGCAGGGGCAACTCCCCCTCGGGGCTAACTCTACCGGCTCCAGTGGTGGAAGTCAACGCTGCTGTTCCAACCGGGAACAGCTTTGAACTGCTGAGGAGGGTACGTAAGAACTCTCCAACCGCTACACTGAAAAGATCTCCTTCACCTGCGGAGAGAGTTCCGGAAACAAAGCAGGAACAGCCCCCTCAACGGCTGTCCTCAAAAAATTATAAAGTTTGGCGGAGAGTTCAAGACTCCATAATTGACCCAGATCGCTCTCGTCAACAGAAAAAGGCGAAAGTGGAAAAAGAAAAAGACCGTCCGATCAAACAGGAAAGGATGACAGTCACCAGGGTGCCCAAAGCAACGGCCCCCTCAACTTCTATGGCCCATAAAAGAAGAAGGCCGGAGAAAGTGCCAACGCCGATGACGAATATCAGAGGTGGTGAACCCAACGCCCTAAGTCAGGGGGCATTGTAGTTCATACCGTCTACGTGGCGTCTGGTAAAGAAGACAGTCGCATATCTACAGGTCATCGACCGCTTACGCGATCAGTGACCAAAGCGCAGGAGCAGCAGCAGAAGCTCCAAGAGATGATGAACGCTATGGCCGCACTTACTGGGCCAAAAGAAAACCCTGAAACGTCCTCGGATGAACGCCAAGAGGAAGAAACCGACGCCGAATTCCTTCGTCGAATATTGGAAAAGAAGGACGAAGAGGCTGCTGAACAAGCAGCCAACATACAGCGTATGGGCCTCCTGTTCCAAGACATGGTGGGGATGATGATCCAACAAGATCCTCCGACCGAAGATCCCCCGATCGTCCTTGGAGACGATAGGGGAGAGACATCAAATCCTCCGCCAGCTCTGTCGACGGCTAAGGAAGATACAATCTCCAAAGCTGATTTGGACGAGTACATAGCCCAACAAATATGGGTTCATCATGCGGCTGAAGCAGCTGGCCAGGTCGTAAAAACGGGACGGCCATATCCAAGTTGGTACAACCAAATCAAGTACCCGCCGGGTTACACAATTTCCAAGTTCCATGTCTACAAGGGGACGGGCAATCCTCACCAGCATGTTGCCCAGTTCAGGGCACTCTGCGGCAACACCGGCGGTGATGACAAGCTTTTGCTTCGCCAGTTTGTTGGAAGTTTATCAGATACGGCGTTCGAGTGGTACACTGAGCTCCCGAATGACTCTATCAAGACCTTCACGGAGATGGAGCTGTTGTTTACTCAGCGTTTTGCAAGCGCCAGTGAACGCACCCCGATGACGGCACTGATTAACGCCAGAGTATAGCCAGGCAAGACGTGGGTTCAATATGCTATACGGTGGCGGAACTTATGGTCGAAGTGCGAGCAGCGCATTGAAGAAGCTCCCGCGGTGGGTAAGTTTGTGGGAACCCTTGATCCGCAAGCAACTATCTCACAATTTATGATGTTTTTCAAGCCAACTACCTTCCAGGCCTTGATTGACAAGCTAGCGCAAATGGACCAGATGGGCCATAAACCCCCTCTTCCAAAGACGAACTCCCGAAATGACAAAAGGAAGGGGAAAGCGATCGTTGTCACTAATGCTCAACAACAGCCGAGCAACTCGAAGCCGGTTGTTCGTCAAAATAATACACGCCCATACGTAGCCCTTGAGGAGAGGCTAGGACGTTCTTACTCATTTCCCCGAGATAAAACGAGAAGGCTATTCGAGCTGGCGTTGCGCAATCGACTCATAAATCTGCCGGATCCAAAACGTCCGTCGCAACCAAATGATATCAATGAGCCCAACTACTGTCCTTATCATCAAGTACTGGGGCATCCGATCGAAGATTGCTACGTTTTCAAAAATTGGCTTGAAAACCAGTACCGACAGGGCAAGTTCGCGTTATCTGACAAATGGAAGGTGAATCCCCCGCAGCCCCACACATCTAAGGGGACGAATACGTCGGGGGCAACATGCTCCGTCGTTGAAGAAGCTCCTTGGGAGGTTGTATTATCAACCAAGATAAAGAGAATGCTATACGATCTTCAGACATGTCCAGCGATTAGGTAGAAGAACCCGTTGGAACCGCAGGTCATTGAAGGGATGCTGAAGCCACGTCCAACTCCAAAGACCGATGGAGGTGGCTCAAGCATTCGCAACCAGCCGTCAAAATCTTCGAAGAAGAAGAAAAAGAAATCAAAGAAGCCCGTGAAGCCTGGCGACAAGCGCTCGGACTTGCAAAAACAAATTGACGCGCTGGAGGAATACAACCAGAAGGCACGGACTCCCATTACATTCCAAGAGTTTCTCAATCACGTCTTTCAAGAGGAAAATGAGGGAGAAAGTTCATCTGATGATTCTGAAGAATATGTGGCGAGCTGTCATGTGATTTCCCATTCGTCCATGGATGATGAGGAGACTCCTTGTACTGAAGTGCTGGGGGCAGATCCTGAATCAAAAATTCTGGGGCCATCAGATGAAGTAATTGACACATTCCTTAATGAAGCTCGGTTGAAAAGTAAAGCTGATCGAGAACGCGAGACGGCCATATTCGAAAGGGCCAAGCGCCAGCGCCTTGACGAAAGAATTGAGACGATCCCGCTGGAGCAAAATACCTCTACTACCGACAAAAGCCAATTCAAGATGAGGAAAAGGTTTGCTAAGGCCATATCAATGGGCATGAAGCTACCATCCTCTGAAGGAAAAATTACTGGTGAAATAAAAATGCACCCCTCCTATTGCTTATATCATCAGAAGATTTCGCACCCCACTCAAGAGTGCAAAGCTTTCGATAGATGGTGGCAAGGATACGTTGCTCATCGATAATGCTTTAAGCGGGAAAAGCGCAAAACTCGTCGGGAGCAAAGAAATACGACCGAAGGGCTTAAAAGAACTACCGGCGATTGTTGCATGGTTAACACCGGCGGGTTACAAGTGCCTACATTCGGGAGCGATTCTGATGAGGAGCTGAAACTTGCCCCTCTCTTTAAAGAGTCCTCTTCGGGAAAAGAAGAAGAGCCGAAGGTTTGCGAAAATATTCGGCTGCGGAATCGGACGCTACCTGAAAAGAATCTCGGACCCTCAAACAGAAAAGATAAAGGGAAAGAAAAGGTCTCTAAAGATATCATCTTAGATGACCAGGTGGTGGAGGAGCTAAGTGCCAAGGACCCGCCAAAGAGGAATAAGGTGGATTACAACGTCTTAGCGCATCTGAGAAAGCTACCGTCACAGCTCAGCATTCTTGACACCCTTTTGCTATCAAAGGAAGCGAGAGATTCATTAATCAAGGCACTACAGGATCTGGAGCAATTCCAAGCTTTCCTGGCTGAAGAAAAGATGAAGGATGAATTGGAGGAAGTGCAAACGGCCGATGTCGCTTTTGGTGATGAAGACCTTCTCCTTGGGACGTGCGAACACAATCGCCCCCTTTATGTCTCAGGATACTGCCACGATATAAAGATAGAAAAAATCCTGATCGACAATGGATCCTCCATTAACCTCCTCAATGTGCGGGTGTTAAAAGAAATCCGCATGAGCGTCCAGCACCTTGCTCGGGACAAGATCACCATCTCCGGGTTCGACTCCCAGTCATCAAGAACCCTTGGGTCTGTGATACTGACGCTACGCTTCGGGCTACTCATCACGGACATTAAGTTCCACGTCATAGACGCCAAGACATGCTACAATGCTCTGCTCGGCCGACCGTGGTTACACGAGTACAACGTCATCCCTTCTACACAGCATCAGTGTATGAAATACGCTAAGGATGGTCTCGAGTATACCGTGGCGGGAGAACTGAATCCGTTTTTCGTGAATGAAATCCGCAAATATGAAGATGCCAAATACTTCTTACCGGATTTCGAAGACACGGAGAGGTGTCACAAGCCGGAGAACAAAGCTAACGCCACCATCCCTGTCTTCGGCAGTGATACCGAGGAGGAAGAGGAGATAGTTTATTCGGGGCCGCCCCAACACAACAAGCCAGGGCCATCTACTCCTACGTTAATCTTTGGTAGCGACTCGGAAGATGAAGTCCGTGCTGTATTCCCTGCTCGACCTTCAATACAAACGTCCGCTGACGAAGAGCAAAGTCTACAAGTCGCCATGGTGCCGTTTAAACACCGTAAGGAACTGGATGCACTTAATATTTACAATGTAGAAGAGCTACAAACGTTCTATATCCCTCCCAGGCGAGAAAGCGAAAAAGCAATTCTATTCTACCGCTCTGAAGAAACCAAAGTGGAGAAAGAAATCTGGCATGGCGCGGATCCTACGCTCGACAGGCTTCAGCCTATCCGTCTTCCCAGATATTATACGGAAGGTTTGAAAAAGTTGCTGAAACGCCAGGGAATATCCTTCAAGCAGACCGTTCGAAAAGCCAAGTTTTATGACAAAGTCTGGAACGTTCCCGGGACTCAACGCAAACTGCCTAATGGGAGAATGGAGACAAAAGGACTTGGATACATCGGGTCAAAGAAACGAGAGCTACTAAACAGCTGCTATGTCATGTATGACTTCGATGAAGAAGCGGATGCTCAATGGGAGGACGCTAATCCTGAGCCAGTGAAAGTTTCAGATGCAAAAGAGCCCAGTCCGTCGTTCGAAGAACAGATGGACAAGCTTATAAGGGAAGCGGGTCAAAAAGTCCGGGACGATCATAACCGCGAAATGGTCATCTACGAGAAAACCAAAACGCAACGCCTCCTCCAACTGGCCGTGAAAGATGAAAATGCCGCTCCTTGTCAACCTGTTATAAAGAAGGCCCGACGCAGAGGCAGAAACAAATCGAAACGCGAAAAAGGCATTCAACAGCAACGAAGCGGGGCTAAAGAGGCCACGCGAACGAAAATCGAGCGGTTCTGATCTATCCCTCATGAGAAAAATGGGTCGAGCATACTCTTTTCCTCGGGACAAGACGAAGAAAATACTTGACCTCGCTTTAAAACATCGGATGCTTACACTACCAGAGTCTAAACACCCCGAACAAGCAGGCGAAGTCTCTCACCCGGACTATTGCTCTTATCACTGAGTGGTAGGGCATCCTCTCGAAGACTGCTTCACCTTCAAGAATTGGGTTGAAGATCAGTATCAGCTTGGCAAGTTCGCTCTGTCTGACAAGTGGAGGGTAGCGCCGCCACAGAAGCACGAACCCAAGGCCACGAAAGAAGAACCAGTTCCGCATTGGGATTGGAAGCGAATTCGTACTTGTCACGTGATAACGATATCAAAAGAAGAGCCCGAGAACATGGATGACCTTCCCTGGTGCTTCGAAAACAGCAACGACGAGGTAATCTCAGAGTTCTCGCCTGCGCCAAAAGAGCTGGAAGATAGAATCCATACCACTGCAGATAACCTCAAGAAAATTGAGTTGGGAACAGCGAATGACCTGCGACCGACATTCATCAGCGAGCTGCTATCTGAAGAAAGGGTGGCTGCGTTAAAGGACGTGCTTCTACAGCATAGAAATTGCTTCGCGTGGAACTATTCGAAATGCCGGGACTAGATCCAGAAATTGCTGTGCACAGATTGGCGATATCTCCTGACGTCAAGCCAGTCAAACATGCGCCGAGAAGAATGCGGCTCGAGCTTGAGATGAGTATCAACGCCGAGGTCAAGAAGCTGATCGACTCTGGCTTCATCCAGGAAGTTCAATACCCTGAATGGATCGCCAACATCGTCCCGGTGATGAAGAAAAATAGGACAGTACGCATATGTGTAGACTTCCGGGACCTTAATAAAGCTTGCCCGAAGGACGATTTCCCAGTGCCAGTCACCGAACTGATGATAGACAATACGTCCACTCACGAGGTTTTCTCCTTCATGGACGGCTCGTCAGGATATAATCATATAAAAATGCATCCCGAAGACCAGAAGCACACCGCCTTCAGGACTCCTTTGGGTATATTCTGCTACAAGGTGATGCCCTTCGGTCTAAAGAACGCCGGCGCCACCTATCAGATGGCCATGACGAAGATCTTCGATGACCTTATACATGAAATCGTCGAATGTTATATCGACGACCTCGTGGTCAAGAGCAAATCATACGAGGAACATCTCGAGCATCTAAAGACTGTATTTCGACGCCTTCGACAATACAACTTGAAGATGAACCCTCTTAAGTGTGCGTTCGGGGTTTCCTCGGGTAAATTCCTAGGATTCATCGTCCGACACCGAGGTATCGAAATAGATCCGTCAAAGATCAAAGCGATCATGGAAATGCCTCCGCCGAGAACTCTCAAACAGTTGCGGTCTCTCCAAGGGAAGCTCGCATACATACGGCGATTTATAGCCAATCTTTCAGGCAAGTGTCGTCCCTACAACCACCTGATGAAGAAGGGAACCCCGTTCGTCTGGGACCAAAAATTCCAAAGCGCGCTTGACGAGATCAAGCAATACCTGCAGAGCCCGCCAGTGCTGGCTGCTCCGGTCAAGGGAAAGCCCCTCATTCTTTATACAACCGCCCTCGAAGGTTCCTTAGGCGCATTATGGGCACAAGAGAACGATCAAGGGAAGGAAAGAGCACTCTACTACTTAAGTCAGGTTCTGCTGGGGGCAGAAAGCAACTACTCCCCCATTGAAAAACACTGCCTGGCCTTGATCTTCGTGATAACAAAGCTCAGGCACTATGCGTTGGCGCATGAGGTCCGTCTCATTTCAAAGGTGGACCCCCTAAAATATTTGATGTCGAAGGCCATATTGACGAGACGACTCGCTAAATGGGCCCTGCTCTTGATAGAGTTCTCGATAACGTATCAACCTCTCAAGGCAGTGAAAGGCCAGGCCATCGCCGACTTCCTCGCTGAGCATCCAATACCCGCCGATTCTCCTTTAAATTGCGATCTTCCAGACGAACATGCGTTTGATGCGATCGACGGTGGTGATACCCGATGGGAGCTCTATTTTGATGGAGCGTCTTCCATGAAGAAGCGCAAACAAAGTATGCCAATAATCAAATCGGGGGTAGGCCTTATCTTCGTGACTCCACAGGGAGGGATAATGCGCTTTGCTTTCTCCTTGACAGAGCCGAGGATGAATAACGAAGCCGAATATGAAGCCTTGATAGCAGGTCTCGAAATCTCCATCGACATGGGAAATGAAAACCTCCTCGTACATGGAGATTCCCAGCTGGTCGTTAGTCAAGTAAACGGCGACTACCAAACGTGTAAGCCAGAGTTGGTAAAGTACGGTGAAAAGGTGCAACAACTGTTGACCCAAATTCCCTCCTACACTTTGGAAAACATACCGCGCGCGGAAAACAGCAAAGCGGACGCATTGGCCAAGCTCGCCAAGGAACTGGCTGATGAGAACCTCGATAACGTAAGAATCGTGGTACAAAGCCGTCGGGTGCTCGCCCCAGCGGAAATATCTCCGGAATCACCCGAAGAGAAAGGAGCGACTGAGCAGACGACCCTGCAAATAAAAGATCGAGAAAATACCGAGGATTGGAAAGAAGTCTTTATAGACTACTTTAAATACCGCCGAATGCCCGAAGATGCGTCCTCAAGACATCAGCTTATGAAACGAGCTCTGTCTTTCGCCTTCGTCAATGATACCCTGTATAAGAGGTCGTTTGATTCTTTGTGGTTGAGATGCCTGGGACCTGACGAAGCAAAAAGAGTCGTCCAGGAAGTTCATGACGGACTCTGCGGTTCTCACCAAGCGAGCCCAAAGATGAAGTTAAAGATCAAACGGATGGGCTACTACTGGCCCACGATGATCCAGGACTGCCTCGAATATGCGAAGCAATGCCACTCATGCCAAATTCATGGGGACTTCATCCATCAGCATCCAAATCCGCTACACCCGACAGTGGCTAGCTGGCCGTTCGAAATATGGGGAACTGACATAGTCGGCCCTATCGAACCAGTATCGTCCAGGGGACATCGATTCATCCTGGCAACGACTGATTACTTCTCCAAATGGGCAGAAGCTGTACCGTTGAGGGAAGTGAAGACGGAGAACATCCTCCATTTCTTCAAGACGCATGTCATATACCGGTTTGGAACTCCGCGACGGATCATCTCTGATAACGGACCAGCTTATAGAAGCCACAAGATCAGTCGCTTCGCACAACAACATAATATAGACTGGAGATATTCCTCGGTTTATAATCCGCGAGCTAATGGTCTAGCTGAAGCCTTCAACAAGACCTTGACAAAAATCATGAAGAAAACAGTGTCCCGAAATAAGAAGGACTAGCACGAAAGACTACAAGAAGCTCTCTGGGCGTATCGAACTACGTTCAAGACAGCCACAAACACAACGCCGTACGCGTTGGTATTCGGTACGGAAGCAATACTCCCCCTCGAGATAGAGTTACCCTCTCTACGAGTAGCAGTCCACTACGAGCTAACAGATGAAGAAAATGCTAACCTTCGGCTTGAGGAGCTCGATGCCCTTGATGAGACCCGGCTCATAGCGCAACAAAATCTGGAGGCCTATAAAGCAAAGATGACGCGCTCATATGAAAGATTGACCCGACCGAGGACGTTGCGCCAAAGCGAACTCGTGCTAGTGGTCAAAAGGCCTATGATCCCCAATCGCGCCAAGCGGGGAAAATTCGAGCCAAACTATGAAGGCCCGTACATCATAGATAAGGTCTACCAGAGTGGGGCCTATCTACTCATGGACATGCACGGTGAAAGGCCTTTCAGGCCAATAAACGGTCGCTTCCTAAAGAAATACTACGCTTAAATGAGCCACAGCCTAGATCAATGATAGATGACGATGACTATGTCCGCTCGCTATCTTCCTCAGCTCAAACTTTATAAGCAGTAGCCAGCTTTCTCAATGCCGGACCGAAACGTCTTTAAACTAATAGCGGACCGAAACGTCCTTAAACTAATACCGCAGCATCTGTAGGCTGACAAAATAAAAAAAGAAATAAAATAAAATAAAATAAAATAAAATATATAAATAAATAAAAACGGTATGTCCATAAGCAAAAAAAGAGCACGGATGAAAACCCGAAAGGGCTCCGTGAGTAAAAACAGCAGGGCTACCGGCGAGTGTTCGTGAAAACTCGAAAGGGCGCGACCTCGTAAAAAAAATATAAAAATAAAAAGAATAAAAAAAAAAGGTATGTCCATAAACAAAACGGGCACGGATGAAAACCCGAAAGGGCTCCGTGAGTAAAAACAGCAGGACTGCCGGCGAGTGTTTGTGAAAACCCGAAAAGGCGCAATCTCGTTAACACTTACAACGTCCTCTCGAACTTGTAGGGAGAAACCACCCGCGTGAGATCCTTACGACTCGCAAGGGAGCAACACACTTAGGGATCCTCATGATTCCTAAGGAGAAAATACACTTGCGAGATCCTCACGACTCGTAAGGAGAACTCTCTTATGGGACCCTCACGGCTCAGAAGATTTGAAAGTCTTAAGTTACAGAGACCTAAACCTGTGCTTAAGCAACCCCCACAACTTCCGAGATTGCCCTACAAGTGGTTCAATACTGACCCTTGTATACAATCCACGGGCGCGAATAAACATTTCCCTAACCAAGTCCCATCCGTGACTGGGGATATATACGTATGATGAACAACCCTTGTAGGTCCTTTCGACTTACAAGGAAAAAACCCTCTTGTAGGATCCTTACGACTTACAGAGGAACATACACTTAGGAATCCTCACGATTCATAAGGAGAAAATACACCTACAGGATCCTCACGACTTGTAGGGAGAGATATCTTTGTGAGACTCTTACGGCTCATGAAGTTAAAAGCCTTAGTCGACAGGACCTTAACCCTGTTCGCTAAGCCACCTTTGTTCAACATTGATGGAGGCAAATGATGATTCGCACCTGGCAATATCCCAGTTGTAGCGGTGCTGATACCGAAATCGGTATCTAATTTCAGGTTTACGCTGAAAAGCCGGTAGACCGCGCATGCATACGAAATAGCCGAAATGATAGGGCAACTTGCAATAAAAAGCAGCAAGTAAAAACGTATGCACACAAAATAGCCGAAATGATTGGGCAACCCGCAATAAAAAGCAGCGGGTGAAAATAAATAAATAGCCAAAATGATTGGGCACCGCGAAAAATAGCCGAAATGATTAGGCAATCGCGACCTTCGCGAAATAAAAGCTGAAATGATAGAGCATCGCGGAAATAAAAAAAAATATAAAACTTTGGCCCTACAGTTGAGATCACATCGATCCCTGTATACAATCCAAGGGCGCAAACAAAGAGGGAACCATACTTTCCCAACAGGCTCCGCCAGAAAACGAAGCCAAATCTCGACGGTTCATCCCAACTCCGAAGAAACCAGTGTCTTCGGCAAATACTTCAACTCAGGGAAACAAGCAATCCTTGATGAGAGCCTCCTGATCTGCGTCGACTCGCAGAGAAACCAGTGTCTCCGTGGGAAATTCTCGACTCGTTTCAACACCAAGGAAACAAATAATCCTTGGCACCAGGGAAACAAATAATCCTTGGCAAATACCTCAACTCAGGGAAACAAACAATCCTTGATGAGAGCCTCCTGATCCGCGTCGACTCGCAGAGAAACCAGTGTCTCCGTGGGAAATTCTCGACACGTTTCAACACAGGGAAACAAATAATCCTTGGCACCAAGGAAACAAATAATCCTTGGCAAATACCTCAACTCAGGGAAACAAACAATCCTTGATGAGAGCCTCCTGGTCCGCGTCGACTCGCAGAGAAACCAGTGTTTCCGTGGGAAATTCTCGACTCGTTTCAACACCAAGGAAACAAATAATCTTTGGCACCAAGGAAACAAATAATCCTTGGCAAATACCTCAACTCAGGGAAACAAACAATCCTTGATGAGAGCCTCCTGATCCGCGTCGACTCGCAGAGAAACCAGTGTCTCTGTGGGAAATTCTCGACTCGTTCCAACACCAAGGAAACAAATAATCCTTGGCACCAAGGAAACAAATAATCCTTGGCAAATACCTCAACTCAGGGAAACAAACAATCCTTGATGAGAGCCTTCTGATTTGCGTCGACTCGCAGAGCAACCAGTGCCTCCGTGGGAAATTCTAGACTCGTTTCAACACCAGGGAAACAAATAATCCTTGGCACCAGGGAAACAAATAATCCTTGGCAAATACCTCAACTCAAGGAAACAAACAATCCTTGACGAGAGCCTCCTGATTCGCATCGACTCGCGGAGAAACCAGTGTCTCCGTGGGAAATTCTCGATTAGTTTCAACACCAGGGAAACAAATAATTCTTGGCAAATACCTCAACTCAAGGAAACAAAAATCCTTGACGAGAGCCTCCTGATTCGCGTCGGCTCGCAGAGAAACCAGTGTCTCCGCGGGAAAATTCCCGATTCGTCTCAACTTGCAAGATGAAGCCTCAGGCAGCAGGGACTAAAAAACTTGCTTCCTGAACAACGGGACCCTGCAAGTCGATCTAAAACGGTCTCTTGCATACTATTCGCGGGTCTCACTCTCCGAAGTCGAGTTTCGACAAGGAGGGAAACAACCGCTTACGGGTCCTCTCGACTCGTAAGAAGGAAAAATTCTCTTATAGGATCCTTACGACTTACAATAGAAAACACACTTAGGAATCCTCACGATTCCTAAGGAAAAAATACACCTACGAGATCCTCTCGATCCGTAGGGAGAAAATCTCTATGAGACCCTCACGGCTCATAAAATTGAAAGTCTTAGGCAGCAGATCTGAACCTGCGGCCTAAGCCATCGCTATCTCTTGGACAAAAATCTAGACGTTTACTTTATTATCGGTCAAATGTGTTTATCAAGACAACATGCTGATAATAAGAGAAAGAAGAAAGTGACAGGAAGAACATCCGATTTACATTTGATCAAGCGTTCGAGACACATTCATTCATGCATAGGCAAAAGACTCAGAACAAAAGATAAGACAAGCTAGGAAAAACAAAAATTTCCATTAATATTGCCAACATTCTTACAATCATAAAAGCGATAAACGAGAAACATTATTACAATGGAATAACCTCAAATCCAGGGCACGGATTGAGGAATTCAAAAGTAAGGCCATTCAGAGTTCTTCTGGCCTTTCTGATTATTCTCGTGCGCAACCTCTCGGCTCCTGTGTGTCAAGATCCTCGGTAAGGCCCCCCAGCCTTTGATAAGCAGCGACTATCGTCGTCTGCTGGAAAATTTGGTGCAGGATGTCGATAAGGTTATCCCACCGTTTCTTCGAGATCAATCCCGACAGGTACACTGAATGCACCTTGTCTTCGGCATCATCCAGTGCATTGAGCGGTAGGGCCTCGTGGAACCCCGGGAGTACTCTCCAAATTGCTCCCAGCACGACTTTCAAGAGAGCAGAGCGGCGGGGGAGCAGCCAACCAACACGTGCGTTCAGACGACCCATGACGTCCGCACACTGGGCATCCGTAAACTCTTGGTTTTGCTGACGGCCTTGTACACGGATATCCTCGTAGGTGATGAATTCATGCAGACTGTATAGACGCACCGCCATAATGCCTGGAGGAAATATCATAGGAAGATTAGCGATAAAAAATATACAGAGAGTTAAACTCCTTGAGAGCAATGCTCTGCAAACAGGAGTGACTGTCAAAATCCTAATAAGGGGAATTCAAAGAAATCCCCCCGAGGACTCTGAGATCATTACTATTAAAAGATGATATAATCCATTAAATACAAAACTCCATTTTTAATTTTCATTATCCATATTCAAACTCTTAAGAGTTCATCTTTTTTTTAGATCAAGCAGATCTGTGTTTTGCCAAAAATGCAAGGTTCTGTTCATGGGTTGAGAAACCCTGAAACAGATTCCTGAGAGCAAGGCTCTATTTGGTGAAACCCCAAAGGGTTTTCTTTAGATCAAAGATCTATGAGCGCAAAGCTCTATCAATTAAAATTGATTTAATTCAAGACTAATTCTTACTTAAATAGTTTCTGTTAAAGAAAATCTAAAGGAGTTCTTGAAGGCAAGAGCAAAGCACTGAAGTTTTGAAAATAAAAATCTTAAAGATGATATTCATCTATTGAGGACCAAAGGTCCTATTTATAGACGTCAAATGACCTTTCAACTTCCAAAAGTTGCCGTAACGGTTGGAATTCTGCCACCGTTGCGCTCGCGTTTGGGGCCACGTAAGCGCAACGGTGGGGGGCATTTGTTTACCCCAATCAGAGCAAAGCTCTGTTCAAATTCCAAGACGGGAGATGAAGCAACGCTTCATCTTCCCCCAATCGGAGCAAAGCTTTGCTTTGAAAATTTAAACTTTAATAAATGAAGCAACGCTCGAGCGCAGCGCTGCGCTACGCGACACGTGTCTGCGCAGTTGCGCAAGCACAGCTGCGCAAGCACAGCTGCGCAAGCACAGCTGCGCAAGCACAGCTGCGCTGCACGACGCGTGTCTGCGCAGTTGCGCAAGCACAGCCGCGCAAGCACTGCGCCGCACGACGCGTGTCTGCGCAGCTGCGCAAGCACAGCCGCGCAAGCATCGCGCTGCGCGACGCGTGTCTGCACAGCTGCGCAAGCGCTGCGCTGCGCGACACATGTCAAGCGCTTGGGCGTTTACGCCAAACAGAATTAAAATTCTAATAAGATCTTTCTGTTCTTGTTAAAACAAGAATATTTTCTTCTGTAAAACAGAAGCCCTTGGATCAAATATCCAACGGTGGGGAAAATTCCCCAAATCACTCAGAGAAAGATCTCTTTAACAAATTTAACTAATTTATGGGCATTATAAAAAGGACTCTAGACCTCAATTCAAAGGCATCCACATTTTACTGAGAAATTAAAAAACTTCAAACAAAGAGAGCTCTGAAGAATTGGAGAGAATTCCTCAAGAACAAAAAAAAAGAAGAGGTAAAAACCTTTAGGAAAAAGTGAAAATTCTCTTATGAACAGATCATTGATCTGAGAACAAGATCAAGGATCTCTAATAAAAAGAAAAATAAATAATAATAAGTGCTTTGCACTTTTCTATGAACCATTGGTTCCCCGAGATAAGAAAAACAAGAAGATCTTGTTTTCTTTGATATAAATTAGATTAAGAAAACAAACAGTGCTTTGCACTTCTTTTTATGAACCATTGGTTCTGAATCTAAAAGATTCTCAAGTTAACAGTGCCCAGCACTTTCCAAAACTGCACTATTGCGCAAGCCGTCAGGAAGCGCTACGTGTCAGCAGTGCAACAGCGCAGCCCACTGACGCAGCGCACTGCGCTGTTGCGCTTGCGCTCGCCAGAGCGTGACACGTGTCACCTCCACGAGCGCTTGCGCTTATTAATTGGCGCAAACCGCCTGACAAGCCACGTGGGGCACTGTCAGAGTATTTAATGCTCTGCATTATTAAGAAAAGGGACAGAGCCCAATTAAAAGGCCTAACAGGCCTAATCAAAAATGTTATGCATTTTTAAAAAGGGGCAGAGCCCAACCAAAATAAAGAAAAATAATACAGTAAACGGGCAAGGGCCTAGCACAGGTCCAATAGGCCAAAGACAAAAGAATCTTGAAACTGGACTTAGTCCAGTCATGGTCATAAGTCCTCAAATTAAATTGACTGAGCACGGCTGCTCCCTAAATCAATTTACGACCGGTTCGAGGGTACATCTCCGAACTCCTCTGACACCCATCGTTGTAATCCTTCAACGACGTCAGAGAGGTGACGGGTCCCGACGACCACATATCAAATTGGACTGCGGGGTCCTTAAACTCGTGGACCGAAACGTCCTTAAACTAACATTTACCCCAAAATGGGAATGTTAGACCGAAACGTCCTTAAACTAATGATGGACCGAAACGTCCCTAAACTAATGATGGACCGAAACGCTCCTAAACTAATGATGGACCATTGCGTCCCTAAACTGGCGATGGACCACTACGTCCCTAAACTGGAATATGGACCACCACGTCCCTAAACTGGAATATGGACCGCAACGTCCTTAAACTACCTATGGACCATCATGTCCCTAAACTGGAATATGGACCCCCATGTCCCTAAACTGGCAATGGACCGCAATGTCCTTAAACTACCTATGGACCACTACGTCCCTAAACTGGAACAATAGAGCTCCCAAATGCTCTTTTGTCGGATCTAAACGATCCCGTTTAAGTTGATCTTAGCCTCAAATATGGCTAACGTATCCTTAAACATTCAAACAGACTTTAGTCCCAAATTGGACTATAAGACCCCCAATCAACTTTGGTTCAAGGGTATATCTCCGAACTCCTCTGACACCTATCATTGTAATCCTTCAACGGCGTCAGAGAGGTGACGGGTCCCGATGGCCATGAATACGATGGACCACTATGTCCCTAAACTGGAACAATAGAGCCCCCAAATGCTCTTTTGTCGGATCCAAACGATCCCGTTTAAGTCGATCTTAGCCTAAATATGGCTAACGTATCCTTAAACCAAAACACCAAACCCAAATCTAAGTAAATACGGATTTGGACTAATCCACGTCCTACGGGCGACGACATCACTTAGTCTCCGTATACAATCCACGGACAACCACAAACAAAACAAACACACACGACACGAAGTGAAATTCTGGAGAAGGAGAAAGTTTTTACCGCGATGCGGTAGCGTAACTAACTGCAGGGGCTTGCGCCTGCAGGGAAGAGCGTCCCCCACAATCAAAAACCCCTCAAGCGAGAGGGAATCTGACGAAGTCTGCTACATCGGCCGCATCCGTCTAAACCTCCGATACACGGTACCATAAATCAACTTGGTATCTTCGGAGAAGTGGACGGATAAAACCAAATAGCATCTGCCCCGAATCTCAGCGTCAGGACCTCACGGTCTTGTGCGCCGTCTTTCGGAGGGGAACAAGCATCATCCTAGATTTTGGGTTGCATCACACATGCTATATTAAAATTTTAGGGGGTGCTAAACATTACCAACCATGAATCGAACTAGAAAATCAGGGTAACAACATTAAGTATCACATACTAACAAGTGTCTAACACTAAGAGCTAAGTAATACAACCTTTGTAGACCTCCTCTTGTGACTCCTTGGATCTAGTAGGGTTTGAACCGGTTCGCTTGAATTCTTCCAAGTCCACGATGATCCACCACGAAGTCTTTTTGCTCAAGCTCCTAGCTTCACTTGATCTTTGAAGATGTGGAGCAAACAACCTACATTAGTGGGCTAGATTAATATAGATTGGTGATGTGGGTTTTGATCTCACTTAAAAACCTTTTCTTTTTATGTTCTTCACTCACTTTTGAAACCCTGGAGAGCTTGAAGGAGGAAGAAGAAGGAGATGGCTAAACTTGACTCAAGTGAGAATAATGCAACATAATCCAAAGAGAGTTAGAATTATATCATGCTTAACTATGGTTACAAAATATCTAGATATTTTGAGACTTGAGTTTAAGCAAAACCATGAGCAATGAAACCATGGTATTGACTTTAGTCAACACAAGAGAAGAGAGTTGAATAGTCAACCATGATTTTATTCCCATTTTGCTTTTCTCAAATAATCAATATATATATATATATATATATATATATATATATATATATATATATATATATGTTACCATGTGAGTCTTGCATTGCCACGACCAATGTATCATCAACCATGACACATGTATGCTTGCATGTGTGCATCCATATCAATATATACATACACTCATGCATGCATCATAAAGAAATAGGTTTTAATAAATGAGCTAATAGACTTAATATTAAATCAACACTTGATTTAATAACCCGGTCATATCACATACGACCCGTCCAATAGTAAATGCCCGATTAAAATACGGTATCCAATACATACATTTAATCGAGCTCCCGCACATATCTCATATGCACCCCCACATCTTTTCTCCTGAGCTAGGAGACCCCTTTGTGGGACTCTAAAACTCATCAATACGCTAGCAGTAGGCAGTGATCACATCACATACCCACAAACCGTTAGTGGCACAAGCTGTACGTAACGGCTCCCGGGTATTGAGCAATCAGAAGAAACACAAGCGAACCTGTCAAAACTCCCGTCGAGCCAACTAACAACACTTACCGTACAGTCCGGTCTTCTCGTCAGATATGCTGCATATAGAGTCTAGGGATGGCATTGTCGACCCCAATAACTCAATAAGTCATGCCGGTATATGGTTCATAACAGATCGAGAAACTACTGATAACACTTATCAGTAAATCTCATCAGTCCTGGCCAGGGACTTCTTGTTATAGCCAATCGTACATGGCACAACGTCAACCCCCAATACCGGGAGAGACGAAACCCCTCCCATCGCTCATTGCCTCCATATGCCTCGGGACTGTACCCAAAATCCACCTGTTTGCACGACTCAGTAGAGCCGTGGTAGGGTGGAGATCAAAGTATAATAGGAGGACACACAAGACTCTATAACGATCTCAGGTCTACAGACTAACAAGTACCAGTGTCACCTGAGAACTGCTATCCGACGATAGATATAATACCACGTAGGAGTTCTCGACGAGTCCGTTCAGTGTACCCAGTCTCACTGAGCACCCGTATACGGTCTTTGGTGTCACCATGGGATCATCTATCGCCCATCATATGGGTCAAGTAACGTATACGCTAGTCTACTCTGGAATATCGATGCCCCGTCTCGATACACCCACGACTAGGAACATTTCAAGGAAATGCTTATAAACTACACATGTCCCATTAGTATGATCCGCATCATAATCTCAGCAGTCAAGCAAATATCCTAAGGGCTTTATCAACATGTACCAAATGAGTAAGATGCATGATCAAATGGACATGTCAAGATAAAGTACAACCAGATAGCATACTATCATGTCGAGCAAGAATGTCCCCTGAATACACACACACACACACATACCGATACATCCACTATCATATAATGGCCTCCAGGGCATACATATATCCAACAATCTCCCACTTGCACTAAGGCCAATTATTGGCGTATCTCATACCCAACATCTCAAAAAATCGCTCATGCTGCGGCAGAGGGAGGGCCTTGGTGAGTGGATTCGTGGTGTTATTCTTTGTATTTACTCTCCGAATCTCGATCTCGCGGTGATCAACTATCTCCCGGATCAGATGATATCGCCTCAGGATGTGTCTGGATCGCTAAGGGGACCTGGGCTCTTTGGCCAACACCATAACCCCATTATTGTCACAATACAATGGTATTGGATCAATAATGGTTGGAACTACTCCTAGCTCTCAGATGAACTTCCTCATCCAGACGGCTTCTTTGGCAGCATCATTTGCAGCAATATACTCGGCTTCCATCGTGGAGTCCGCAACGGTATCTTGTTTGGAACTCTTCCAACATACCGCCCCTCCATTGAGGGTAAATACAAACCCTGAGATAGATTTGCTGACATCCTTATCACTCTGGAAGCTCGAATTGGTAAAGGCCTCCATTTGGAGATTACCATACACCAAGAACATTTTTTTAGTCCTTCGTAAGTACTTAAGATGTTCTTCACAGCTGTCCAGTGATTCTCCCCTGGGTTGGATTGATACCTGCTTACTACACCCAGTGCATAAGCTACATCAGGGCGTGTACATAACATCGCATACATTATAGATCCTACGGCAGAAGCGTAGGGTATAATGCTCATGCGAGCTCTCTCTTCATCAGTCTTTGGGCAAAAGTCCTTGGAAAGAGTGACTCCATGGCTGGCGGGTAAGGCACCCCGCTTAGAGTCTTCCATACTAAACCTCTTTAGGATGGTGTTAATGTACCTGGTTTGGGACAATCCCAACAACCGTTTAATCTATCCCTATAGATCTTCATGCCCAATATGTACGAGGCATCACCCATGTCCTTCATGGAGAACCTTTGTGATAAGAACAGTTTGACCGATTGTAGCATAGGAACATCGTTTCCTATCAGAAGAATGTCATCCATATACAATACAAGAAATGTGACAGTACTTCCTACAATCTTCTTATAAACACAAAGTTTATCTGGATTTTTGATGAAATCAAACTCTTTGATAACATCATCAAAACAGATGTTCCAACTCCGTGATGCCTTCTTTAATCCATTAATGGATTTAAGCAACCTATATACTTTCTCGCTGCTCCCACTATCAATGAAGCCCTCTGACTGATCCATATAAACGCATTCTTCTAAATCACCATTTAGAAAAGCAGTTTTAACGTCCATCTGCCAGATTTCATAGTCGCAGTGAGCAGCAATAGCAAGTAGGATCCGAATGAATTTAAGCATGGCTACAGGAGAAAAGGTTTCGTCATAGTCCAGTCCTGGTCTTTGCCGAAATCCTTTCGCCATAAGCCTTGCCTTATAGATCTCCACCTGCCCATCTACACCGATCTTTCTCTTTAAGATCCATTTGCACCCTACGGGTTTTACCCCAGAGGGTATAACATCCAAAGTCCATACTTTGTTGGTGTACATAGACTCCATTTCGGATCTCATAGCATCCGACCATTTCACAGAGTCACCACTCGTGATAGCTTGCTGAAAACTGGTAGGGCCATCATCATCCATGATGCAATCTTCTCTATCACCATCAACAAGAAAACCGTAGTATCTCTCTGGTGGGCGAGAAGTCCTACCAGATCTACGGAGTGGCTGAGATTCATAAGTTTCTGTTGCAATATCAGGTTCAACCAAGTCGTCATTTGTAATTTGTGTCTCTAGAACCTCTTCTACATCTACCACATTGCCATCACTATCATTTGGAAAAATCTCATTTTCTAAAAATATGGCATACTGAGAAACAAACACCTTTTGTTCCTCCTTGTGGTAGAAAAGATACCCAAACAAATGTTTCGGATATCCCATAAATATACACTTGACCGATTGTGTCTCGAGTTTGTCTGGATTCTGCTTTTTAACAAAAGCCGGACAACCCCAAATCTTAACTCGTTTAAGAGATGGTCTCTTCCCATACCATATCTCATATGGAGTGGTAGACACGATCTTGGTTGGAACTTTGTTCAAAAGAAAAGCTACAGTCTCCAATGCATGCCCCCAAAAGGATAGAAGCAACTCAGTATCACTCATCATGGATCGTACCATATCCAATAGGGTGCGATTCCGCCGCTCTGACACACCGTTGTGTTGTGGTGTGTAAGGGGGAGTGAGCTGAGAGAGAATCCCATTCTCTTTTAGGAAGTTCGAAAACTCTGTACTAAGATACTCTCCACCTCGATCTGATCAAAGTGTTCTGATGCTCATTCCTGTTTGTTTTTCTACTTCAAGTTTGTACTCCTTGAATTTTTCAAAAGCTTCAGACTTATACTTTAATAAAAACACATGACCGAATCTCGAGAAATCATCAGTAAAAGTTATGAAGTAAGAAAAACCACCTCTCGCATGTGTTGGCATTTGCCTACATACATCACTATGTATGAGGCCCAAGGGCTCTGTAGCTCTTTTTCCGTGTCCAGTAAACGGAGTTTTGGTCATTTTCCCTTTGATACAAGACTGACAAGTCGCATAAGATTTATCTCAAAAGGATTTAAATATCCATCTTTATGAAGCTTGTTTAGTCTTGTTTCATTAATATAACCAAGTCTACAATGCCAAAGAAAAGCTTCATTTATATCTAAAAATTTTCTTTTATTTGTGTGTTGTATGTTGAAAACTGTGTGTTAATTTAAGACGTATATCCCGTTATTAAGTATACCAGAACCAATCAACTCTTTATTAAGTTTAATGTTCATAACATTATGCTGCAATACAAAATGATATCCTTCATTGTCTAACAAAGGAACGGATATTATATTATAAAGTATGCTAGATACAAAATAACATGGGTTCAAAACCAATATACAACCCGATGGCAACCTTAGATGATACTCTCCCACTGAAACTGCATGAACATTGGAACAATTTTCAACTCGGAGAGTGTGATCACCGGTCTTCAAAACTCTGCTATTTCTCAAGCCCTGCACAGAATTGTAGATATGAGAACCCAAACCGGTATCTAATACCCAGGAAGCAGAGTTTATAGAAAAACAGTTTTCAGTCACGAACACACCTAAAGCAGAAGCATCACCATGCTTCTTCTTGTTGAGATCAGCAATATACACAGCACAATTCAGCTCCCAATGCCCCATCTTTTTGCAATAGAAACATTCTCCTTTTCCCGATTTGTCAACCTTGGATTTGTCTATTCCTTGTGCCTTCTTGATTCCACCTCTCGGTCTGGTGGATTTCTTCTTATTCTTTCCCTTGGCCTTGGCTTTTGGAACAGAAGAGGAAGATTGTCCAACAATCAGAGAGGGAGACTTCGCCTTAAGCGTGCTTTCCACATTTCTCAACATATTGAGAAGTTCGAGTAGTACTTCTCCATGTTATGCATGTTGAAGTTCACTATGAATGGAGCAAAGGCAGAGGGAAGAGACTGTAGAACAATATCAGTATATTACTCGTTGTCCATTGTCCATCCGAGGCCATCAAGCTCTTCAATAAGAGCTATCATCTTCAAAATGTGGTCACCTACTGGTGTGCTAGGAGCCATCCGCATCTGAAACAGCTTTCGAGACGCTTCGTATCGCAGGATACGAGATTGCTCCCCATACAACTCTTTTGTATGGAGAAAGATGGATTGAACATCCATCTGCTCGTGCTGCTTTTGATGTGTATTGTCCATCGATGCAAGCGCGAGGCATTTGGCAGTAGCACAGTCAATATCCTACGTTTTGCGGATCTCCTTATCCGCAACAGAAGATTCAGAGCCTGGGGTGAGCGGGGCTGAGACAGTGAGGACATATGATACTTTATCATATGTGAGAGAAATGTTTATATTCCTCAGCCAATGTTTATAGTTCGGCCCATATAGCTTATTTTTCTCTAACAGTGGCTTAAGTCCGGTCATGGTTATCTGCCATTAGGAGAGAGAAAATAATACACTCAGCGAAAGCTCTTGCAACGATCAGATTGGTTATTTATCTTATTTAATCGATGTCTCCCACTGCTATTATCAAATTTTCCTTCAAACCTTAAAAAGAAGATGTAATACCCAGTTCTTTTATACGCCTACATGCGTATCTTTATAAAAAGGGGTCACTCTCAAATTTACCTATTTATATTTAATTTAAGTATTTAAAAATCCTAATTCCTTTATTTTATTTTCCTTCTTAAATTCTTTTACTTAAAACCAATCCTACAACTTTAACTCCTTCTTATTTTACCCTTTTCTAAACCCAAACCCCAACTTCCTTTTTCCCTCAAAATCCCCGTCCCATCACTCCCCTCCTCTTTCCCTTTTATTTTCCCCCTTTTTCTTTTAATTGCCGGCCCATCTCCCTATCTTATGATGCTCAATATTAGCGACCTTTCAGATCAGGACACGTGGCAGATGACATGTCCCAGAACTCAGAAGAGAGGGCCCACATGGGCCGATCAGGCCCGACCTACAAGCACAAAGCTGGCTCACCTCAGGGCCCTTGCAAATTGGCCTCCTCGGTCTCTCAGCTCACCTCCAAGCTACCGCAGGACCAAGATACCTCGGCCCTCTCGCTCGTTCCCGAGCTCTCCCGCCGAGACCATCTTCCTCGGTCCCTCCGACCGACCAACTCCACCACTCACAAGCGTAACCGCCGCTCCGCAAATCTCGCCATGCGCAGATTCTCCTCCGGCAACATCCCACGTTCCACGCCATCGTGATCCCCATTAACGGGTGATCCGCTTTTTACGCGGGCGTGACGTCGGGAGCGTAACTGCCGGCGAGATTCTCGCGCCTGCTGCTGCATGCCACCATCGCTATATAAACCCCCATCATAAAGGGGTCAAGTAAGCCATTTTCTTGACACTTTACGCCGTTACTCTGCTCAGATCCCATCACTAACTTGAGCGTCGGAGGGTCCTCGGATGAATAGGTGAGATGGGATCGGAGGTGATGATCTCGGTTTGTTCGGTGATGGAGACAATGGGTTATGGTCGTTGATGAGGAGGCGAGGGTGAACGGGAAGAGCTACGACGAGATGGGTGCTCGGGAGACGATGGGGAAGAAGAAAGAGAAGTTGGCGGCTACGAGGACAGCGGGGTTGAGGTGATGGTGATGGTGCTCGGGGTAGAAGATGAAGTCGGTGATAGGGAGTTCTCGGTGGTTTAGAGGAGATGTGTTCGGGTGCTTTAGGTTTCTATGGAGACGAGAGAGAGGTGTGGACGATGATGGAGGAGATGGGTTCCAGAGTTGGCTGGGGAAGAAGAAGGGGTGACTTTAATGATGGGTTGAGGTGGTGGCAAGATGTCGGAAGAAGGGTGCTGCTCGGGTTTGGTGTCGAGAGGAAGAAGAAGGAGATCGCGGCTGGAGTTCTGGATCGACAATGAGGAAGACTCTAAGGCGATGACGATCGGTCGAAGGCCAAGAAGGTGATAGCAATAGGTTGAAGGAGGTAACGTTTAAATATAGAAAAGATGAGAGAGAGATGATTCGAGAGATGAAGGAATATTTTACTCGTTCTGGGTTTGTTTTTAAAGGAAAGAGAAAAAGAGTTTGTTTGGGTTGGGGAGATGATATATATATATATATATATATATATATATATATATATCGATTGAGATATATATATGAGAATAATGGAAGAAAGAGGCCATAGAAGGGAATTTCCTCCTATGGCGTCGAAAAATACACCCTCCCTCGTTTTTTCCGATGATCGGCACCCACCATCTTCATCGTTATCATTTAAGATATGGGTACACCAAATTTCATGTGATTCTACAACCTTTTCACCGTTGATTTAGTGGGTTCAAAATTAACGGTTTACCGACAATATAACTTTTTACATTGCTAAATCAACGGTGAAAAAGTTGTAGAATCACATGAAATTTGGTGTACCCACATCTTAGATGATAATGATGAAGATGGTGGGTGCCGATTGTCGGAAAAAATGAGGGGGTGTATTTTTTCGACGCCATAGGAGGAAATTCCCTCATATGGCATCTTTTCTCCATTACTCTCTCCCTCTCTCTCTCTGTGTATGTGTGTATATATATAGAGAATAATGGAGAAAAGATGCCATAGGAGGGAATTCCCTCCTATGGCGTCGAAAAAATACTCCCTTCCTAGTTTTTTCCGACGATCGGCACCTACCATCTTCATCGTCATCATCTAAGATGTGGATACACCAAATTTCATGTGATTCTACAACTTTTTCACCGTTGATTTAGCAATGTAAAAAGTTCTATTGTCGGTAAACCGTTAATTTTGAACCCACTAAATCAACGGTGAAAAAGTTGTAGAATCACATGAAATTTGGTATACCCACATCTTAGATGATGACGATGAATTTGGTGGGTGCCGATCGTCGGAAAAAACTAGGGAGGTGGTGTTTTTTCGACGCCATAGGAGGAAATCCCCTCCTATGGCCTCTTTCCTCCATTAATCTCATATATATATATATATATATATATATATATATATATATATATATATAGTTAGTTAGTTAAATTTAACTTGCACAAAACCACTTGACATAGGTCTAAACGAATATAAGGGATTTACGAATATCTTTCATATCTTTTGTCTCCAACTATCATAACCATATATATGTAAATAATATATATATATATATATATATATATATATATATATATATATACATACTTTAGTTACATATCTAAGATTAAAATATTAAATGAATTATTAGCTAAGATATTATAAGATTAGCAAACAAACATTACATATCAATAATCATCTATTAACAAACTTAGATGACCATAATTATACCCTATCATGACAAGATCTTAATTAAGATATAAACAGATTAGCAGCCGCATATAAAAATAATAATAAAACATTATGATTCAACATGCATGCGGATCAGGTACGAAACTTGATAATCACGCATACCCATCCAAATACCAAAAACAATAATATTTTAAAAGAACGCCCAACACATATATGATATACTAAATAACGTACAATCGTGTAAGGGGGCTATACTCAATCTCAATATATTGTGGATATTCTTAAGCGCTCTGAAATGATTGCTGCACGCCCGATGTGCACACCCATGGCCACCGTCACGACTGCCGATGATCCTCTTTCCACTCCCCTCGCCTATCCTTCTATGTACCGCAACATTGTGGGCACTCTTCAGTATGTCACCGTCACTCGTCCCAATGTCTTCTTCGCAGTTAATCAGGCCTGTCAGCATATGCATACCCCTACTGAGCACCATTGGTCGCTATTTAAGTGCATTCTCCACTATCTTCAAGGCACGCACTCTCATGGCCTTCTTTTCTATCGAGATTTGCCACGACATTTGCATGCTATCAGTGATGCTGACTGGGCTGGGAATACTGCGGATCGTCACTCCACCAGTGACTATACTATCTTCTTGAATAGTAATCTCATTTCATGGAGCCCAAGAAACAAATAACGATCTCTCGCTTAAGCACAGAAGCTTAATACAAGGCGCTAGCAAATGTCACGGCCGGGCTCATTTGGCTTCAATCCTTACTTCACGAGTTAGGATTTACTCATTTCCCATCTGTGTCGTGGTGTGATAACATTGACGCTACGTACCTTGCTGCTAATCATGTTTTCCACGCTCGCACCAAACACGTTGAAATTGACTTTCATTTTATTCGCGAACGTGTCGCTGACAACCAACTTATTGTGCGCTACATCTCCATGCGTGATCAAAGTTCCAATGCTCTCACCAAGCCACTCTCGAAACAACGCTTTATCGAACTGTGTTTCAAGCTCAACGTCGTCCAGTCACCGTTCAGCTTGAGGGGGCGTAATAATGAATCGAAGTTCTCAGGCAAACAGACGTCTGACCCTTTACCAAGATGACAGACGTTTGTCCCTTCAAGGTCAGATGTCTGGAATTGGTTAGTGCGACGACATAACACAACCAAATGTCTGCACATGTAAAGGACATACGTCTAGATTTGGTTTGCGCTCTCATAGAGCATAGCCAGACGTCTGCACTTGTGCGGGGCAGACATCTAGCCCTGCACGATCATGTTAGTTTTGATAGATTTCTTTATGGTTGTTTGGAAAGATTTTGAGAGATCAACTGTAACAGAATATTTAAGAGATTGATTTGGTTGTAACAAATAATATATAAAAGAAAGCCATAAAGAGAAGAGTCTCTGAGGCTTCTTCTTCCTTCAATTTCTTCTTCTTCCTCTTATCTCTTACTACTTCTTTATAAGTGACACCAGCTGCTTGCATGCATTGATCTATCTTATTATGCATTTTGCTTGTCAAAGCTGATAGGTTTCGGCCAGAATTTCTTATTCAACTATAGTATGGCTTCGGCCTATAGTTTTACTCTTCGCTTATCCTGAGAACCGAAGACTTGCTGGTCTCTGGACCATCATTCTCTATAACTGAATTTTGTTGCAAACATCACTGAAATGTAACCACTAAACACAGTCTCATCGACAGTAGGCTAAACTTATATAGCATGAATGATAAAATGCATCTAAAACGATATCCCAAATAATTTTATCGAAGTTTGATTTGCAAACTCGAAGAAAGATTCGGGTCCGCCTAGGTGCGGTATCAAATCGAATCGGTAATGAAAAGACAATATACATAAAACCATTGGTTCTGATGCGGCAACATCAGTGTATCCTTGCAAAGATGTTTTATCGAGGATTAGACACATGGATGTTCAAGAAGTTTCCAAGATGTCATAAATGTACAGAAAGGAAAGGACAATGTCCATTTGCTAATATTGATGCTAAACAGTCTTAAATGATCTTTGTCGGAAAGCAAGCTCAAGTACGACAGGCAAGTTGTGCTAAGTATTTTTGGCACCACTTGATTTTTTATTTTTGAGTTTGTGTGGTCAATTAACCTTAGGGTCGTCCACATACTTGATGGGCCACGTGTTGGTCATCTCTACCACTTCAACGTAATATTTATGTTTTTTTCAAGGGTAAGTTGCTGCAAATCTCCCGGTCTAAGAAAAAGAGGTCAAAAGGTCCTTGTTGTTTTCTAAATAGGGAGAAAGCGCCGTTATTCATAATCTTGGTCTAAACACCCCTTGGCCCAAGACTTGGTATTATATTTTGGTGGATGGACGAAAATACCCCTATTCAAAATTTTCTCTTTCTCATCTGGCGATCTCGCATTCTTCTTCGTCGCCGCTATCGCCATCGACGACTCCCACCGCCGCCTCATCACCTTCTGGAAAACTCCCACTGTCTTATCATCCTCTTATGGTCGAAGCTCACCGGCACCATGTCTCTCAATCGATCCGCTGGCGGCGACCTCTGCGGCGATTTCGGCTCCTCCATCCACTCCCACAATCTCGACGTACCAATACTAAATTTTTTACACATCTCTCTCTCTCTCTCTCTTTCTCTCTTTATTGCTTCAATTTTAACCCTAACAAAATTAAAACTGAATTTGATGGAGATTAAATTTTCTTCTGGTTTCCAAACCTTAACCCTAATTGGATTTAATGTGAGACATCGCAAGTTCGATCTCCGAAGGGGTTGGTTTCAAGAAAAAAGATCAAAACCTCCTAATCCCAAGCCTAGAAGAAAAATGGTTGAATTTGATTTAAATTCTGGATTAGTTAGGTGTTGGTTATGATTTAAATCTAATCTATTTATTTTAGATTTAAATTTAATATCCATTTTAAATTCATATTTATCTCTAATTTAAATATGAATTTATCTCCAAGTATATATTTATGCTATAAATAGAAGGCTTTCTTCAAGGTTTTGAAGTATCCACACTTTAAGTAGGGTGAGAAGTCGGTGCAATCTATTGTAATTCTTTTTCATAGTGAAAGTTCTCGTCGCGGTATGCAGGATTAGGTGTTGTTGCGTTGAATCTGGGTAAATCTTATGTGTTGTTATTGGTGTGTTCTTTTTCGTACGATTTGGTATCCGACGGAGAGTTATTTTTCAATCTACCCTAAGGTCTTGAATTTCTGTTGCGTGTAGTATATATATGTAATCCTTACAACAAAAGGAACCCATAGTTTTTAGCTTTAACCATGAACCTGAAAGAAGAAAGAAAAAAGAAAAAAATGCCTTCCCATCCAAGATGAAAATGAGGCTAACGGCAAAAAAAGGCTTAGAATTGGAATTCCAAAATAGATGATGTGGGCTCTTCAATTTCCAAAGACATCTACTCCCATTGCTTTCAAATAGAGGAATAAGATTCCCAGCATTTTCGCCTTCTATAACCGCGTTTTGTTTCCACTGTTCATAAAACCAACTTAATTTCTATCAGACAAGCAATCTCTGGATCTGTTTGATTCCTAAAATTAGAAAACGGGAATAGCATTTCATGTCATAAAATGTTTATCTTTTGTTGTCCTTTGAAATTGTCATTTTGTCATTCGCTTAAGAAAAATTGAAAAGTTTTTAATCCCTCTGAAATTTTCTTTTGTTTAGTTGTTTTAAGAGAAAATGGGAATTATATTTTAAGGATTGGAATAGATTTACTTGGCCAACGTTTAAGAAACCCTCACACCTAATTGACAAAAAACCCAAAAATCGTAAGGCATTTGAAATGATTAAAACCCAACCAACAAATAAACTGAAAGCGAAAACAGCCAAAACAAATGCAAAAACATAGACTTAAAACAATAACCCCATCTTTCTTTATATTATAACTAAAGTTAGGCGCAGGTAATTCTTCAGCCTTTTTACCCCTCCAACGGGAAAATTATCTTCGGCCCCTCGGAATCTAAGGAAATTTACATTTGACCATTCCAACTTAGAATAAAACCGGAAAAATCCCTGTAAATTATGCTTAAATTATCAAGGCAACGTTGATCAAGTCAGGTAGCACAAATAAATAATCGAAATAACAGTTCTTGATAGAATGGTAAACATTACAAAAATAGAAAGAATGATGGTGCCAACAACAACATAAACTGAACCGAAGGGCCAATCGAAAACCCATATCATCACCAAACATGCATATGTTAATGGAAAAATCGATAGCAATCAACTTGAACTGGTCATTATCTTAGCAATTCGAACCGAAATCGAAAGCCTGCTTTATAACCAAACCAGCCTTGTAATTCCTAACCTGTTTCAAGGCGCCATCAAACTTACAACATAACTCAGTTTATCCAGAGGAATTTAGCATTAGAAATGAAAAAAAAACACTAATTTAAGCATCATAAGGTTCGGAATATCTACTTAAAAACTTTCCAAACCTCGAGAAAATCTGAAAACAAACTTACCTTAACAAAAGAAATGATCGGGCAAGAGAAATTGGATTTAGATGTGACGCGACCAGGATCGCGCCAAGATGTTACCTTCCGTTGATCTGCTGATAGCGGCGATGGATGGCTGAGATTGGATCTGAAGGCAGGCTCCTGAAACGTGTGGATCTCAATGGGTTTGAGACTGGTTGTCGCCGAGCTACCTGCAAGGAAGTCCCGGGATGGTAGTACCACCGAGGACCCCCCGACGATCAAGTTAGAGAGGAAATCCGAGCAGAGTAACGGCTTAGTGGAGTAAAAAATGGCTTACCTGAACCGTCTAAAGAAGGGGTTTATATAGCGGTGGCAGCAGGGAGGACAGGCGCGAGAATCACGCCGACAGTTACGCTCTCGACGTCACGCCCGCGTGATGAGCGGGATCTCCCATTAATGGCGAGACAGGCTCGTTAATGGGGGATCGTGATGACGTGGGACGTGGGATGTGGCCGGCGGATATCTCGCGCATGGCGAGATTCGCGGGATGGTGGTTGCGCCTGTGAGCGGTGATGTTGGTCGGTCGATGAGACCGAGGAAGATGACCTCGGCGGGAGAGCTCGTGGACGAGCGGGAGAGCCGAGCTATCTTGGTTCTGCGGTAGCCCGGAGAAGAGCTGTGAGGCCGAGGAGGCTCGGGCCTGTGATAGCTCGGAGTAGAACAAAGGGACACTTGGCTTGGCTGCTGAGATGCTCGGGGGCAAGGAGTGGGGTGCAACCTCGGAGACAGGGTTTGAGAGAAGCCCCCACTATAGCACACCGGTTCCCCTTCCGTGACCCTCAGGGGTCTAACTGGTTTACGTATGTGGCGCGTCATCCGCCACGTGTCACGATATAAAAAATTACTATTATTGAGCATCATCATTAGCCCCCACTCTCGTTCCGATCTATTTTGTGGGTCGGGTCGAGAGTGGACTGCTTGGTTCTCTCTGTGCGGTTTGGCGCTGGTAATTCCTTGTGGTGGATTGTCTGGGGACGACACAACGTTTTTGTTGTCGCGCATCGAGTATGAGTCGAACGAAGGACGAGTGTGGGAAGGTCGATATCCTCCCTTTGCCGGAGTTGAGGCGCTGATCGCGCGTTGAATATGAGTTATTCGGCGGGTCTTGGATCCGTGTCTTTGTAGGGTAGGAAGCTACCTGTTGGGGATGCGCCTAGCACGAAGAGTGCTTCAGATCCTCAGCGTCTAATGGGCAGGAGACTGCCCGCTTGGGATGCGCCGAACCGGAAGAAACTCAGTGGCCTCGCGAAGAGGGCTTCGGGCCCTCAGCGTCCGATGGGCAGGAGGCTGCCCGCTGGGGATGCGCCGAGCAGGAAGAAACTCGGCGGCCTCACGATGAGGGCTTTAGATCGTCAGCATCTGATGGGTAGGAGGATGCCCGCTGAGGATGCGCCGAGCAGGAAGGAACTCGGCGGCCTCACGATGAGGGCTTGAGATCCTCAGCGTCTGATGGGCAGGAGGATACCCGCTGGGGATGCGCTGAGCAGGAAGAAACTCGGCGGCCTCACGATAAGGGCTTCAGATCCTCAGCATCTGATGGGCAGGAGGATGCCCGCTCGGGATGCGCCGAGCAAGAAGGAACTTCGGCAGCCTCGCGATGAGGGCTTTGATCCCTGGTGTTGTGAGGTAGGGAAGCTACCATCCAGAGATAGTCGAGCGGGGTAGCCGCTCGGCTGCCTCTTAGTGAGGGCTTAGGTCCTTGGCGCTAGAGGGGCCGTGGAAGGCCTACTAAGGACGGGGCCGAGCAGGGTAGCTGCTCGGTTACTCTTGGCGAGGGATTTGATCCCTGGTGTGTTGGGGTAGGAAGCTACCAGCCAGGGATAACCGAGCAAGGGCGGGCCCGGTTGTCTCTTG
This sequence comes from Agapanthus africanus, assembly GCA_030015575.1. Taxonomy (NCBI): domain Eukaryota; kingdom Viridiplantae; phylum Streptophyta; class Magnoliopsida; order Asparagales; family Amaryllidaceae; genus Agapanthus; species Agapanthus africanus. The sequence continues at coordinate 936,640,480 of JASDDO010000019.1, read as the reverse complement.
AGAGGGATTTTGATCCTTAGCGCGGGAGGGGCCGTAAGAGGCCTACTAAGGACGGGGCCGAGCAGGGTTGTTGCCCAGTGCCTTTTGGCGAAGGCTTTGATCCCTGGTGTGTTGGGGTAGGGAGCTACCAGCCAGGGATAACCGAGCAATGGCGGGCCCGGTTGCCTCTTGCGAGGGCTTTTGATTCTTAAGGACGGGCCGGGCAGGGTTGCTGCCCGGTGCCTCTTGGCGAGGGCTTTGATCCCTAGTGTGTTGGGGTAGGGAGATACCAGCCAGGGATAACCGAGCAAGGGCGGGCCCGGTTGCCTCTTACGAGGGCTTTTGATCCTTAGCGCGGGAGGGGCCGTAAGTGGCCTACTAAGGATGGGCCGAGTAGGGTTACTGCCCGGTGCCTCTTGGCGTGGGCTTTTGGCCCTTAAGGATAGCTGAGCAGGGTTGCAGCCCGGTGCCTCTTGGCGAGGGCTTTGATCCCTGGCGTCGTGGGGTAGGGAGCTACCGGCCAGGGATAGCCGAGCGGGGTAGCCGCTCGGCTGCCTCTTGGTGAGGGCCTTGATCCCTGTCGTTGTAAGGTAGGGAAGCTACCAGCCAGGGATAGACGAGCGGGGTAACCGCTCGGCTGCCTCTTGGTGAGGGCTTTGATCTCTGGCGTTGTGGGGTAGGGAAGCTACCAGCCAGAGATAGCCAAGCGGGGTAGCCGCTCGGCTGCCTCTTGGTGAGGGCTTTGATCCCTGGCGTTGTGGGGTAGGGAAGCTACCAGCTAGGGATAGCCGAGCGGGGTAGCCGCTTGGCTGCCTCTTAGTGAGGGTCTAAATCCTTAGTGCTGGAGGGGCCGTGCAAGGCCTGCTAAGGATGGACCGAACAGCGAAGCTGCTCTGTTGCCTCTTGGCGAGGGCTTTAATCCCTGGCGTTGCGAGGTAGGGAACTACCAACCAGGGATAGCCGAGCGGGGTAGCCGCTCGGCTGCCTCTTGGTGAGGGCTTTGATCCCTGGCATTGTGGAGTAGGGAAGCTACCAGCCAAGGATAGCTGAGCGGGGTAGCTGCTCGGCTGCCTCTAAGTGGGGGCTTTGATTCCTGGCGTTGTGGGGTAGGAAAATTACCAGTCAGGGATAACCGAATGGGGTAGCCGCTCGACTGCCTCTTGGTGAGGGCTTTGATCCCTGGCGTTGTGGGGTAGGAAAGCTACCAGCCAGGGATAGCCGAGCGGGGTAGCCGCTCGGCTGCCTCTTAATGAGGGCTTAGAACCTTAGCGCTGGAGGGGCCATGCAAGGCCTGCTAAGGATGGACCGAGCAGTGAAGCCACTCTGTTGCCCCTTGGCGAGGGCTTTGATCCCTGGCATTGCGAGGTAGGGAACTACCAGCCGGGGATAGCCGAGCGGGGTAGCCGCTCGGCTGCCTCTTGGTGAGGGCTTTAATCCTTGGCGTTGTGGAGTAGGGGAGCTACCAGCCAGGGATAGCCGAGCGGGGTAGCCGCTCGGCTGCCTCTTAGTGAAGGCTTTTATCCCTGGCGTTGTGGGGTGGGGAAGCTACCAGCCAGGGATAGCCGAGCGGGGTAGCCGTTCGGCTGCCTCTTGGTGAGGGCTTTGATCTCTAGCGTTGTGGGGTAGGGAAGCTACCAGTCAGGGATAGCCGAGCGGGGTAGCCGTTCGGCTGCCTCTTAGTGAGGGCTTAGATCCTCGGCGCTGGAGGGGCGTGGGAGACCTGCCAAGGATGGACCGAGCAGTGAAGCTGCTCAACTGCTTTTTGGCGAAAGCTTTGATCCCTGGCGTTGTGGGGTAGAGAGCTACCAGCCAGGGATAGCCGAGCCGGATAGCCACTCGGCTGCCTCTTAGTGAGGGCTTAGATCCCTAGCGCTGGAGGGGCCGTGCAAGGCCTGCTAAGGATGGAACGAGCAGTGAAGCCGCTCGATTACCTCTTGGCGAGGGCTTTGATCCCTGGTGTTGCGAGGTAGGGAACTACCAGCCGGGGATAACCGAGCAGGGTAGCCGCTCGGCTGCCTCTTGGCGAGGGCTTCTTAGGTCTCCTGACGAGGTTGTTTTTGAGCTGCTGTTGCGAGTCTCACGTGCGCGACCCCGTCGAGGGAGGGGGTGCCGGTCATGCCTGCGAGCAGATGAGCTGACCGTCACAGCCTCGGGGGGAACAGGGGTGCGACGAGACTCGGGGCGAAGCTCTCTGGCGTAAGACCCCGGAGTCTAGATTTGCGGTGCCCACCGGGTCATCGAATATGTCGGCCCGGGGGACCTGCGGCTGTGGGAGACAGCGAGGCGGTAGTTGGCAGCGCCGATGCGAGCAGAGTCTTCTTTCCCTCTGTAGGGGTCCCGGTCCCGAGACGGGGGAGCGGCGGCCTGGGGAGCTTGTCCCGCCGTTTGGACAAGGACGAGTGCATCCACCATGGACGCGAGTCGATCCATCCGGATGGCTAGGGCGTTGATGGTGTTCGGAGGAGGAGATCCGTCCGCGCCTCCGTTGAGGGGGATGCGGCGGCTGGTGCTTGGATCGTCATGATGATCGCTCGTCATTGGATTGAGATCGGAAGATGAACTTTTGTTTTTGTGGAATCAAGGGCTTCCCACAGACGGCGCCAGCTGACGCGACCTGGATTGCGCCAAGATGTTACTTTCCGTTGATCTGCTGATGGCGGCGATGGATGGCTGAGATTGGATCTGGAGGCAGTCTCCTGAAGCGTGTGGATCTTAATGGGTTTGAGGCTGGTTGTCGCCGAGCTACCCGCAAGGAAGTCCCTGGGGGGTTGTACCACCGAGGACCCTCCGACGATCAAGTTAGAGAGAAAATCCGAGCAAAGTAACGGCTTAGTGGAGTAAAAAATGACTTACTTGAACCGTCTGAAGTAAGGGTTTATATAGCGGTGGCAGCAGGCAAGGCAGGCGCGAGAATCACGCCGGCAGTTATGCTCCTGACGTCACGCCCGTGTGATGAGCGGGATCTCCCGTTAATGGCAAGACAGGCTCGTTAATAGAGGATCGTGATGGCGCGGGACGTGGGATATGGCCGACGGATATCTCGCGCATAGCGAGATTCGCGGGATGGCGGTTGTGCCTGTGAGCGGTGCCGTCGGTCGGTCGATGAGACCGAGGAAGACGACCTCGGTGGGAGAGCTCACGGACGAGCGGAAGAGCCGATGTATCTTGGTTCTGCGGTAGTCCGGAGACGAGCTGTGAGGCCGAGGAGGCTCGAGCCTGTGATAGCTCGAAGTAGAGCAAAGGGACACTTGGCTTGACTGCTGAGGTGCTCGGAGGTAAGGAGTGGGGTGCAACCTCGGAGACAGGGTTTGAAGGAAGCCCCCACTGTAGCATACTGGTTCCCCTTCCGTGGCCCTCAGGGGCCTAACTGGCTTACGCATGTGGCACGTCATCCGCCACGTGTCACGATCTAAGGAATTACCGTTATTGAGTATCATCAAGATAAATTAGACATAGATCTAGAATCTAGACCGATTTTACCGGAATTTTTAATGGAAAGAAAAACATAAGTATGATGATTCGACCAAAGCAATGAACACCGAACAATATAAAACCCATGAACTCTGTAGACAAAGTAGAAGATAGAAAAACCCATGTCAGTCCTCAAAAGTTGAGAGTCACATCCCTTTCGAACACATAAAGAAACAGCAATCTACCAATTTTCATTTTTGTGAACAATATCCTGTCCCCCCTCATTTTCTCTTGAGCAATCCTTGGCAAACAATCATTCTCTTACATGAATATAGAAGCATGACTCTCATGTAATACAGAAAGTTTGTATCATGGTTAAAATAAACGCAAAATAATTGGACAAAACTCCTTTTTTCGGATTCCCACCTATCAAACAGGTCGCGTACAAATAAAATACTCCTCATGTCTCACATTCTCAAATTACTTATCTCCTTAGAATATCAAGAAGCAAGTTTTAGGCAATGATTTTTTTACCGATGCATTTTAAATAAGAAGTTTTAGACATGCAACATTTTAGAAATTAGTAAATACACTCTCTTTTTAATTAATATTGTGCGATAGGGTAAAAAATAAAACAGGGTAAATTGTCAAAAAGTCCCCGGCACACTCAAACTTGTGTGAAAACCCCCGAGCCTTTTGCTCTTGCTAAAAAAAACCATGCCCAATTGATCAGTCGAAAATATTGCATTCTTAACACAACAATTTCCCTATCATTTGCACTCATCTAGAAGTGTTCGGCATTCATATTTCACATATTAGCAAATCAGTCATAAAATATCAGATTGCATGTGTTAGACTCTAAAACCGGCACTATAAAGGAAATTTACCGTATTTCATGGCATCGCATCATCTCTGTATTTGCGCAACACTTGTGTCGAGATTTGTGCAGGAAATTGCAGGAGCAAAGCCAAAAGAGCTAATCAAAAATACGCCAACTCAATGATTTCAGATCTGGTAGCAATTCAAAAGGAAATATAAAAATCAACATATCAAAGAAAGGCCTAATTGTCATACCAAGACCACTGCAGAGAGCCCAAGCCCTGAAGCCTCCAAAGCGCCGTGGAACCGCGTCGGGAGCCGGCTTGAGCCGCGGTTCCGCGGCGGTTTGGATACATCAGCACATATTTTTCAGTGCACAATTCATCTCTAGAGGCCCACATTCATTTCACATGCTTCAAATTCCAGAATTATCTCGAAGTTTCTACCAGATCAGCAAAGAAGATTATTAAGCTAATCCTAATTAAGCTCCTAACTAATCACATCTAGAAATTTCTCCTCGACAAACTTTTGGAGGGAAATTCAAATCTTTTCTAACTAACTTTTGGAGGGAAATTCAAATTCTAATCATAGATCTAGGGTTTAGGAAAGTCTATAAATAGAAGCCTAGACCTAGGGTTAAAGGTTCAATCTTGATTAGTTCTTTAGTTCTTCATTAGTTCCTTAATCTCTTCCTCGTTCTTCATTCATCTCTTAATCTTTCTTCCACAAGTTGAGTGACACGACTTGTGCGAAACCCCAACCCTAATTCCAATCCAAAGTCAAGATCCCGAGTACCATTCAAGCAAGAAGCCTTCAACCTTTTAGGAGCGGAGCCGATCTTCAATCGGGCAAGTGATCCAAGCCGATCCGCGACTCACGGAGACGAGCGAAGCCAAATCGACGATCGAGTTCTTCCTCTTGTAGTTCTTGAGCGAATGTAACGAAATTGTTGATATAAATAAAAAGTGAAATTCTTTAATCTTGCTTTCTTTTAATTCCTGCATCATGATTAGATCTCAATTTGTGATTGTGGTTTTTGTTGTGATGTTTGAGTAAAACTCCGCTCGTTAAGGAGTCGAGACGATCAATAGAATGATGATGTAACAAATCTTAATACGATTCTTAAGTCCTACGAGTCTTGTAAACCCTAGCAAGTTCAAGAATCGATGACCTAGTTTCGTTGCGATGCTTTCTTGATTGTGATCGCTCGAAATTAGGGATCTACGATCGTTTCTTGAATTTACTAGAGGCTAGAATGCGAATGATATCGACGAAAGAATAAGGGATAAGATGAAACCCTAGTTTCACAAGAAATCCCTAATTCTTGTCGATCATCATCGATCTAGTACCAATTCATCGAAGGATAAGAATACGTTATTGTAAGATTGCATCACATCTATAGATCCGATCGATTCCTACGAGCCTCATTTCGATTCTTCATATTTGGTTGGAAAAATCATCAAACCATCAATTCTTGATTCTATCTTTTTCTTATTATTAGATTTAGATTTTCTAATTCTTGAACTTCAAATATAAATCATGAATTGTTTTATTTTCTTTCCTTAAAGTTTCGACTCATCTAATTCGAAGCACGAACGATTACACTTTCCCTGTGGATGATCCGCACTTACTAACGCACTACATTCGACACCGTTATTGATTGCGGTCAAAATATTTTTGGTTGTGATTTCTTTACAATTTTCTAAAACTACATAATCCGAGAATCTTTACAATCAAATGGCGCTGTTGCTGGGGATAGTGCGCTAATTGTTCGTATTTTGAAATTTGAAGTTGAAAAGTTTATTCCATCTATATTGTTCGATCTAAACTTGCACAAACCCTAATACGTGTATTGTGATTTGATTGCGAGAAAATCTGGAATCATTGGAGCTTGGATAAAAAATTTCTGAATATTCCAGAGCGCTAGGGGAGTTAACAGGAGCCCTCTGTAGAATTTTCATTCAGTGAACAGTGAAATTGGCCGCCTTTCCGCGGCATTTGGGAGACAAAACCGCGCTTCCGCGGCGGTTCAGGCAGTTCACTGCTCCAAAAATTTTCTGGTAAATCCTCACTTTCTTATCTCTTCCTAAATCTACTCCAATTAACATTTTGTGCAGGTTTCTTTGCAAATAATCGCAGCGCCGCGTAAAAAGCAAAATTAAATTGTGCGTGTTTTGATTTTGTGGTTGTTTGCATAATTAATACGGAAAATTTAGGGGCAAAGACCAAATCCAGATTAGGTGGGGAGTTCATTACTCTTCCTAAGCCCCAAAAATCACAAACTTGCATCTGCATTGACCCACATTAACTAAAAAAGATCTAGAGATGACTCTAAGGACCGTCGCGCTCACTTAGGACGGAAGAAGGCCGTGGGTAATTCATTGCTTATCCGCGTTTTCTTGTGGTGTCTAAGGCAAGTGTGTCGAAGGCTAGTGGTTATTAATTAGGCCCACTACTTATGTAGTGGAGTACCTTCCCACTTACCTGGTACTTACCTGGCCACGGGGGGACAAAGAGGCAGTGGAGGATTCTATCCTGCGACTTGTCTTTTGGCAGTTAGGAGCGGTCTAGAGCCGGACCTGGGTGACCACTAGATTTTAGGGTTTTGTTGCTGCATTTGTTGTGTTGCATCATTTTTTCAAAAATCCGTCCAATTTTCAAAACAAACACCAGCATTCATCATTTTCCCTAATTATAAATTCACGCTGCCACTTGTACTAACCATTTTTAGTGCAAGATAGGCTGGACAACGGGATTCTAGTACCCGTTTAGTCCGCGTCCCCTGATCGACCCAAAAGTCGGTATTTCTACACTTACCTTTTCTTTACCCACCACCACACCCACATCGATGGATCCGACTCCATCGAACTTCTTTTCCACTACCCTGCCGCCGTCCGTTGGTGCGCAGAATCCACCTCGCATCTCTCTCCAAGAGAGGTGCTATCCAACACGAGGTCCCCTTTCCACGTGTCTTTCCATTCCACCAGCCAACAGGGAGAATTTTCAGATTAAATCCCAATACATCAACCTTCTACCAAAGTTTCACGGTCTCGAGTCCGAAGACGCATACGTGTTTATCACGAAATTTGAAAATGTATGCGCAATGATGGGTACCTCACAGTTGTCTATGGATGCTATGCGTCTTTGTCTTCTCCCATTCACCTTGTGCGATTTAGCCGAGAAGTGGCTATATAATACTACCGCACATTCCATTTCAAATTGGGACGAATTCGTCAAAGCATTTCTTAAGAAATTCTACCCACACCAAAAGACAGCTCGAGTCCGTAGCGAAATCTATCAATTCACCCAGCTTCCAAATAAAACATTTTCAAAATGTCTTGAACGTTTCAAGGATCTGTTAGTCCAATGTCCACATCACGGCATCCCGAGATGGTAATTGTGCCGAATCATTTATGAGGGCATTACTCCTTACACAAGACAGACCCTTGAATCCATGTGTCAAGGCAACTTTATGACTAAGAATGACGGGGAAGCCTGGGAATTCCTAGAAGATTTCGCTGAAAAATCTTTACAGTGGGAGGGTATGAATCAATTGTCTAGGGATGGCAATGATATTTCCATAGGAGTTAGAGCTGACATTGCAGCTATACACAAGAAACTCGAGACTATGGAAAATAAATTTTTAGCCGCCACCCTAAATCAAATGTCACTCTCCAAAACTGTATGTGGCTGCTGTTCTGATCCGTCTCACTTGACGGAAGAATGTCCGTTTCAAGGTCATGAGCATACCAATGCCGCATTTCAAAGAGCTAGAAACGATCCATCTTCCTCCACATATGATCAGGGTTAGAGGAATCACCCTAACTTTGCTTGGAACCAATCCCAATCTCAAAACACGGTTCCAGACATGAATCATTTCCAAAGGGTCCCTCCACCACAACAGCAGCCGCCACTTCAATTGAGTCAGCACCCCTTTCAATCACAAAACTTCCAAAATTCGGCCAACACTTTTGCACCGTCTAGTCCTTTGCAATTGACCGGTACAGATAATATCTCTGCACTAGCACAAACCTTGGATAATTTCATGAAACAATCCATCCAAGGGACGGCAAGTTTGCAATCTTCTATCGAGAATGTGATGAAGATCATTGTCTCTCAAAATGAGAATATCAAATCGATGGAAGCACAGATTGCACAACTAAAAGCCGAAATGAATGCGAGAGAAAAAGGGAAACTTCCAGCTCAACCTTTACCTAATCCTAGCTATTCACATCATGTGGATGCAATCACGTTGAGATCTGGAAGAGTGCTTGACAATCACATTGAGGAAGAGTTTGATGATACCGATAAATCAATCAATAAAACCCCGGCTGAGACCTTTCCTTCCACCTCTACTTCTAATTCTAACCCCAGTTCTTCTACCCCACCACTTTCTTGCGAGCTTATTCTTCGTTTCCCAAAAGGCTCGCCACCTCAGCCCATTCCTTCTAGTTCTCCACAGACGATCCCCACTCCTCTTTTGGGATCATGTCTACCCCCACTTCCTTCTCCTATGATGGACCCAGCGCTTATTGCTAAAGCACCTTATCCTAATCGGTTAAGGGCTAACACATCGAGTCCACATATGGAGAAGATTATGAACATTTTAAAGTAAGTTAATATCAACATCCCTCTCCTAGATGCCATCCAACAAGTTCCGTCCTATGCGAAAACTCTTAAGAACTTGTGCACTAGGAAGAGGAAGAAACAAGTGCCCAAGAAGATTTTCATGGTAAAGACGGTAGACACGGCTTTCCCCCAACAATTGCCGAGGAAACGTAAGGATCCTGGATATCCTACGATTTCCATTTCTATCGGGAAAAACACATCAATCGTGCTCTACTTGACTTTGGCGCTAGTGTTAACTTGCTTCCATATTCGGTTTACGAGCAACTAGGTATCGGAGTGTTAAAGCCTTCAAGCATAACTCTCCAGATGGCTGACCGATCAACCACCAAACCTAGGGGTGAACTGGAGGATGTGTTAATAAAAATCGGGGAATTCATATTCCCTGTGGACTTTATTGCAATTGATACACAGCCTGTAGCGAACCCACGGAATCAAATTCCGGTGATATTAGGTCGCCCCTTTTTGGCCACTTCCAATGCGATAATCAACCGTCGTAATGGTTCTATGACCCTATCTTTCGGGAATAGGTTAATAGAGCTGAACTTTTACAAGTTGGGAAGTGTACCCTACGAACCTACTGCTCAGGTCTGTTCTGTCGACTTAATGGATGTCGACAGCAGCGAATTTGATGATCCTCCTGATACCGATCTAGACTCTTTTCATACGTTATTGTTTGAGCCAACTATGTATCATACACATACGGACTCTTCTACCGAGATGTCCGGCTCAACAATTAACACCGATTATGAACTGCTTTTAGAGTCTGAAGATCACCACGCACTTTGTGACGACATTATTCACCGGGGTATTGATGGAACTTTTGAGGAGATCTTCGCTGATGAACTCACATTTTTGAATGACACGGGTGTTGAGATGAATCATCTCCCGATCAATGAAATTGAACATCCACCCCTTCATATGGACTGTAAAAAGAATCCGAGTAATCCATCACATTCACTGCATCGTCTCTCCAAAATGAGACGCACACACACTCTTTTCCACCACTTGACCTTTCCCCACTTCTTCTTTCACTAACCAGAGCACTGCATTGATAAATTTTTTGAATGGTTGGTGTTAACATTTGGTCTTTGCAAAGCTTGGCATCGACCACTGATTTTTGACCCCCTCATATGATTTTCAAAAATTAACATTGCTTAAGTTTGGGGAGATACATTATCTGGCTCTTGAAAAGAAAATTTTTACAAAATTATGAGCCAAAAATAAGTTTGGGGGAGGTTCTTCACTTGAATATTTTGCCCACACTAATAAATTCCTCCCAAGCTTACAGGTTTTTTCGAGATTTAGCAGATGGCAACAGTGAGGACACTGTTGAAAACAAGTTTGGGGGAGGTTTGTGCTTATTTTCGCATCATTTGCATCATACTTTGCATAAGCACAAAACATTTTTTGAAAACCTATAAAAATTTTAAAAATTTCAAAAAGATAAAAATATTTTTTGTACATAAATAAGATAATAAAATTTTAGATAGCGAAAAATTATATCCATGAGATTAGAAAAATTTAAGAAAACTAAGAAAATTAGAAGTTTTCTTATACGAACTAGTAATAAGTAGTTATGAGCCGTTGTCCCAAGGGTTAGTAAGATGAAGGACGTCACTAATCTGAGGATAAAAATAAGTCTGAAAAATAGTTTCTATTCTGGAAGCCAAACATTTTGAACGTTGATACCCTGCTATTCGCACTTACACACGTCTTGAAGCCTGGGATAGTAGAGGATACCTTGAAATGCTCTTGTCTTAAAGCCGATGTATGAAGGAAATAAAAAAAAATGAATAAAAAAAAATATAAAGTGATGAGAAAAATGGACACTGGTTTTGTTATCACCGAGGGCAATAAAAAAAATATATAGCGAGGGTGCCTCTTCACCTAGTGCCCTAAGGCCAACTGGTCTGGGAGTCACTGCTATGCTTTAGGTGGTGCAAGACGAGGAAAATACACCAAATAAGCAAGCACATGAGTAATCGGTCGGTTAGTACCTCAAGAAGTATTAACGGTCGCATGAAAGTGTGTGAACAATCCTAATATTCATTAATTAAAAAGTACTGAGGCTGATGGGCAAGAGTATGATAGCTTGAATTGAATTCTCCGGGTGTAGGGATGTCCTTTACACACACGCAGGGTTATATGATCGATGTTTGGAAGAAAGATAGGAATGAAGAATAAGACGATGTTTTAGTGAGGGAGGACGTGATTTCTGACATTTTTTCATGACCATTAAGATAGGGCTCATGACAACCGAAAAGCTAGCTTAGTTGAAAACCCTAATTTTCAGGGCTTTTCTTTTACAATTCTTTTCTTTAAATGTAATATTCATGATCTTCCTTTTATTATTGGATTTTGTGGGTGCAATCCGCTGAAAACCCTCAGGAGACAACACTCCTCCTACTAGGGACACCTAGAGGTTTAAAGGCTTGTTGCACGTGCTCAGTGCAATCGTGTTGCCTACGAAAGTGTGCTCGTTAGTTTTTTCTTTCTTTATTTTCTCCTTCTCTTTTTAATAAAAAGTTCGCTCGAGACAATCGAAAATAAGTTTGGGGGAGTTTGATCAGTCGAAAATATTGCATTCTTAACACGGCAATTTCCCTATCATTTGCACTCATCTAGAAGTGTTCGGCATTCATATTTCACATATTAGCAAATCAGTCATAAAATATCGGATTGCATGTGTTAGACTCTAAAACCGGCACTATAAAGGAAATTGGCCGCATTTCATGGCATCGCATCATCTCTGTATTTGCGCAACACTTGTGTCGAGATTTGTGCAGGAAATTGCAGGAGCAAAGCCAAAAGAGCTGATAAAAAATATGCCAACTCAATGATTTCAGATCTGGTAGCAATTCAAAAGGAAATATAAAAATCAACATATCAAAGAAAGGCCCAATTGTCATACCAAGACCACTGCAGAAAGCCCAAGCCCTGAAGCCTCCAAAGCGCCGCGGAACCGCGTCGGGAGCCGGCTTGAGCCGCGGTTCCGCGGCGGTTTAGACACATCAGCACATATTTTTCAGTGCACAATTCATCTCTAGAGGCCCACATTCATTTCACATGCTTCAAATTCCAGAATTATCTCGAAGCTTCTACCAGATCAGCAAAGAAGATCATTAAGCTAATCCTAATTAAGCTCCTAACTAATCACATCTAGAAGCTTCTCCTCAACAAACTTTTGGAGGGAAATTCAAATCTCTTCTAATTAACTTTTGGAGGGAAATTCAAATTCTAATCCTAGATCTAGGGTTTAGGGAAGTCTATAAATAGAATCCTAGACCTAGGGTTAAAGGTTCAATCTTGATTAGTTCTTTAGTTCTTCATTAGTTCCTTAATCTCTTCCTCATTCTTCATTCATCTCTTAATCTTTCTTCCACAAGTTGAGCGACACGACTTGTGCGAAACCCCAACCCTAATTCCAATCCAAAGTCAAGATCCCGAGTACTATTCAAGCAAGAAGCCTTCAACCTTTTAGGAGCGGAGCCGATCTTTAATCGGGCAAGTGATCCAAGCCGATCCGCGACTCACGGAGACGAGCGAAGCCAAATCGACGATCGAGTTCTTCCTCTTGTAGTTCTTGAGCGAATGTAACGAAATTGTTGATATAAATAAAAGGTGAAATTCTTTAATCTTGTTTTCTTTTAGTTCCTGCATCATGATTAGATCTCAATTTGTGATTGTGGTTCTTGTTGTGATGTTTGAGTAAAACTCTGCTCGTTAAGGAGTCGAGACGATTAATAGAATGATGATGTAACCAATCTTAATACGATTCTTAAGTCCTACGAGTCTTGTAAACCCTAGCAAGTTCAAGAATCGATGACCTAGTTTCGTTGCGATACTTTCTTGATTGTGATCGCTCGAAATTAGGGATCTACGATCGTTTATTGAATTTACTAGAGGCTAGAATGCGAATGATATCGACGAAAGAATAAGGGATAAGATGAAACCCTAGTTTCACAAGAAATCCCTAATTCTTGTCGATCATCATCGATCTAGTACCAATTCATCGAAGGATAAGAATACGTCATTGTAAGATTACATCACATCCATAGATCCGATCGATTCCTACGAGCCTCATTTCGATTCTTTATATTTGGTTGGAAAAATCATCAAACCATCAATTCTTGATTCTATCTTTTTCTTATTATTAGATTTAGATTTTCTAATTCTTGAACTTCAAATATAAATCATGAATTGTTTTATTTTCTTTCCTTAAAGTTTCGACTCATCTAATTCGAAGCACGAATGATTACACTTTCCCTGTGGACGATCCGCACTTACTAACGCGCTACATTCGACACCGTTATTGATTGCGGTCAAAATATTTTTGGTTGTGATTTCTTTACAATTTTCTAAAACTACACAATCCGAGAATCTTTACAATCAAAACCTCATTTATAGTGGTTGCATGTGATATTCAAAAAGTTGCTTGCAGTATCTAAGCAGTAGGAGGGAACAAACACTTAAATGAAATATGGTCCAGAAGTTTCTTCACAAAGAGTTTGAACAATAAGACTTTCCCAACACTTTCGAAAATATCAGAAGTTTTTAGACAACTCATGAGCAGGCCCGAAGCTTTTTGGCAATTTTCCCAATAACATATTGACATAACAAAATTCTTGCAACATTGGGCCTAGAACTTTGATAAATCCCAACAATACGATTCAGGCTTTTAAACATTCGGCCTACCATAACCTTTACCCCGAACCGGAAATAATTTTCAAGATTCCCCGCCCCCGCCAAAATTTCGGCACCGATTCCATCACTCCCGCCTCTTTTATCACAACTAAAATATCTCCCCCCAAATTCACAAACGAATCTCTGCTCCCAAAAATCCAAATCCAAAATATCAAACGAAAATGGAGATGTCGAGCATCGCATCGAAGCTCGGATTGGCGTCGAACAAGCCCTTGATCCGCAAGGCCGAGGAGCTCCGCCGCCTCTCCGACGTCCACTTCGACTCCTCCATCATCGGCGTCGTACGAAGTCCAAGCCTTGATCTTTTCCCCCTAATTCTTGATCCTTTTGTTGTTGATTTTTATCGATGATCGATTTGTTTTGCTTCTTGATTTGTTACAGGGCGAGGTTTGCAAGGCGATCATTTGTTTGGAGATCGCGGCTGCCAGGTAAAATTCTATGGTTCTTGATTTGATCTTTGCTGATCGATTGACTACATTTTCGAAATTTATAGAATTGATCCAGATATCATCGGGGGAGGTGAACCATTTGCCCCTTAGTCTTAACTGATATTATGAGACTTTGCAAAATTTTACATTTCTAATCAAATTTTTACTATCTTGTGTAAATAAATGAAATCATGCATATAAAAGAACAAGCTTTCTTACACGTTCTCAAGTTTTTACCATTTTGTAATTATTGCTTTCTATTTCTTACATTTTCTTAATTTTTCAACTAATTTTGACAAGTTTTCCTCGTAATCACATAAAATTACACTAATGGGGGTTATTGGTAATTAGGTTGCAGGTGTTGTTTGATCGGCAGAGTGCAATAAAGATGAGTGGAATGTCGGAAAAGGCTTACATGAGATCCTTCAATGCGATGCAAAATGGAATTGGAGTCAAGTCAGTCGCCTTATTTTGAATTGTGATTTTTTATAACTTATAATGCATCTTGATTCATTATGAAGTTGCATCTTATCTAATTTTTCATTTAATAGGACGAGGCTTGATGTCAGGGAGCTCGCAATTCAGTTTGGTTGTGTTAGGCTCGTCTCCTTTGTGCAGAAGGGGTTGGCACTGTAAGATCTCTCATTCTTTTTTGTCTGTGATGATGTTAGCAATTGTTGTTTATTATATTGGATATGAAGAGTTCATTACTTTCGAAGCCTATGTGATTCTGTTCTATTTTCTTTTCTGTAATATTGTGTACTTAGGTTTGTTCAATTAAACATGCGAGTCTAGGTATTATTCTTGGAAATTACTGGGAAAGACTCAAGTATTTGATAGCTTATACAGATATATACCTTGAGGACCATATCAAAACAATTGTTTTCAACCTGTCATCATGTTCTATGTTGTGAAGGTGTATTGTATATCGAGACCGTTCGAAAATCCAGAGAAGAGCCAGACGTTTGGAGTTTCAGACGTTTGGCAATAAAGTCCAGAAATCCAAAGAGGCCGTAGACGTCTGAGCGATGATGTTCAAACATTTGCCATCTCTTTGGTCAGACGTGCATAAGAAGCACAGACGTCTGATCTCACAACATTAGACGTCTGCAAACTTTCTGATTCTCAAGGAGAGACTACGCCTGACCATCATGGGTCAGACGTCTGCCTTAGAGATAAGCATAAATTCCAGATTCGAGATTTATCTTGAAATTTAGTTTCTGATGGCAGTTTTGTAATTATTGAGATCTTATTGTAACTCAGATTTGTATGAGCTATATATAAGATCTTAGGGTTAAACTTTTATAGTATTATTTTGATCATAAAGTTTAAGAGGGACGAGAGACGACTCCATAAAGAATCAAAACAATCATAAGGAGAACTTTAAGAGAGAGAAGATCTTGTTGGAAACCATAAGAAGAGAGTTATTGTAATTCTCTGTAAGGCCTTTTCTTTTTCTCGAAAGTTCTAATAAAGTGCAACCTTTTCCTTCCAAAATCTCTTGTGTTATTTAATTATGTTTGTTTTAGTTTTTTGTTATTCGTTTTAAAAGGATATTAGTTTAGATCCATAAAGCTTGGTTGTCGCTCATCCGCTGTGTTCTTTCCCAATAACTGGTATCATTGCCATGTTCTATAGTTTTGCAATTTAAGTTTATGGTGGGTGACGACGTTTGTGTTCGTTTTCCATTTTCGTAGATTGTGATTCTATTAACAGTAGTTCATAAGGATCTGATGGAAATGTTTTTTACTTCGGAATTAAAGATGACAGATAACAAAATAAATAACATAAAATTTGAGGCGGAGAAATTCAATAGGAAACATAATTTCTTGATGTGGTAGAGAAGGGTTAAGGCATTTCTGGTAAAAGAGGTACTATTTAAAGTACTTGGCAGTAATAAACCTATTGTTGGGTAGTGGGAGCGTCCCGGCCATCAAACTGTGGCCAAATGCGGAACAAAAATTTCTTAAAACCCGGCGCTGCCATTACCCGATTTGCAAGATCGAAACCATTAACCCTAAAACTAGCAATCTAAGAAAAGAGATAGGAATGTTTATACCTAATGAACCAAGTCTCTCGGGTCTTCAACCATCTCCAAGCTTCTAGTGATGCGGATCGACTTTGGTCGCCGGTCTTCCTTCGTCTTCGATGATCCACTCGAGAGAAACGGCGTAAGCTTCAGGTTTGCCGAGCGAACCACCAACCGACTCTTCAAAATGGCTAGTAGTGGAGAGTGGGGAGTGTAGGATAGTCTCACCATATTTTTTCTCTCAAAAATTATGCTCATAGAACAACCATGGAAGATGTGGAGGTGATGATCAAATGCATGAGAAAATGGCTGTGTTTTGTGGGAGCATGAGAGTGAGAGCACAAAAATGATATCACCAAAAAATGAGCAAGCCCCTCCACAATGTGGCCGGCCCTTCCTCTCATGCACCCCCAAAAAATCCCAATCCCAATTTGCATTAAACAAATCAAGAAGCCACCAATCACTACATGTCCAACCATGCTTTGACTCAAATGTCCATGCCTTTCCATGTCATCATATCCACCTCATTTAAACATGTGATTTTATAAATAAAATCAATAATGAGGTAGCATGTTCTAGAAGTCATTCCGCACAAATACGGAATACTTCCCGGTACATGTATCGAAATACACATACGCGTATTCGTACGAAAAATACGAATAGCCAAGGAGAGAAAACGAATAGTGAGCAATAATATTAGAATACATATGTATAAATACATATGTAAATTATTAAATCAAAACTTGATTTAACAATCTGGCTTAATCCTAAGCCGCTAGTATTATCAACCGTCCGATTAAAGTCTGTGCAGTTCGTGCACATTTAATCGGATACCTGTATGTATCAACATACGTCATCTACACCATATCGCCTGAACCGTGAAAAACCCTCTGTGTGGGACTCTAAAGACTCGTCAATACGCTGGCAGTAAGTTTAACCACAAGCACGTCAGCGGTACTAGCTGTACGTAACGGCTATCCAGGTATTGAGCGAAAGGAAGACCGACGAGCAAACTCATTCGAACCCCTACCGAGCCTGTCAGTGACAATATCCGTACAATCCGGTCTGTTCGTCTAAGAGTATCGCATATCGAGTGTAGGGGGGTGGATAAAGTCAGACTCCTAACAACGCGATAATTCATGTCGGTATGAAACCCATCACTACCCGAGAAACTATCGATCCTGGATCGGTAATTCTCACATACCCCGGCCGAGGATTTCTAGTGATGACCATCCATGCACTGCGCGACATCAACCCCCAATACCGGGAGAGACGAATCCCCGACGATCCGCTCACTGCCTCCATGTGGCTCGGGACTGTACCCAACTAAAACCTGTTTGCACGACTCCTTTGAGTCGTGGTAGGGTAGTAATCAAAGCACAGTGGGAACTCACACGAGACAAATGACGATCTCAGGTCGACAGACTAACCTGTACACATGTCACCAGGGAACTGCTATCTGACTATAGGTATAATACCAACTAGCATGTTCCTGGCGAGTCCGTCCAGTGTACTCATAACCCAATGAGCACTTTATACTATCTTAGGTGAACAACTGACACTAATGGCTTGTGATACCGGCCACCGCCCCTCGTCAGGGTCTAGATAAGTATACACCAGTCTACACTGGAGTATCGATGTCCAGTTTCGATACTCCCACGACTAGAGACATTTAAGAATGTGCTTATAGACCCCAGCTCCCATGTATGTGATCGCCATCACAATGCTGGCAGTCATGTAAGAATCCTATGGGCTTTATCAACATATGATGATAAAAACAAACCAGATAGCATACTATCATCTCGAGTAAGACTGTTTTATTGGTATAGGTCCTCGTTCAATCATCATGATCACATACCTGCGACTATGATAATTGCCTTGAGGGCACTATAGCCAACACCTATCGACATGACTAATGATGCATGAGCAGAGATGGATCTGAAGGCACAATGCGCAATAGAACTTTATCTGGCAGGTAACGTGTTGTACACCGCCATGAAGAAAACTTCTGCCGCAAGTTTATGGTTGAAATTGGAGAGTTTGTATATGACAAAGTCGTTATCAAACAAACTGTACCTAAATAAGCAACTCTACGGTTTAGTCATGAAGGAAGGGACTTCTATTCATGACTTCTATTCACGACTATCTAAATAGCTTCAATAAGATGGTCAGCGATCTTCGATGCCTGGAAGTAAAGTTAGAAGTGGATGACCAATCGCTGTTGCTCCTTTCTTCACTTCCAAATTCATATGAACACTTGGTGATTCTTTATGGGAAGGGGACTCTTGAGATGGAGGTGGTTACATCGACATTTCTCAATAATGAGATCATGAAGAAATTAAATTTATCGGAGGATTCATCAGGGTTGTTTGCCGGTGAAAGGGAAGATCGAAGACTAAAGACGGAGGCAAAAGTATAAGGGGAAATCCAAATCATCCGGGCGAGAGGGCGAACCATACTTCTTTTGCAAACAACCTGGGCATTTAAAGAAGCAATGTTAAAAATATAAACAGTGGTTGGAGAAGAAGGGTAAAGGTGTCGGTTCAAAGGGTTCGGATCAAGCCAGTGTTTCGACCAAAGCAGAAGAAAATCCGTGTGATGTACTCGCTGTACACACTGGGAATGAAGATTCTGATGGTTGGATCTTTAATTCTAGATGTTCATACCATATGTGCTCGAAGTTGGAGTTGTTTATGAAAGTATGTCTTAGCACCTCTACTGGGTTTCTTTGAGTATCAAATATGCAATTAAAATTTTTTAGAGTGCTAAGTATACTAAACAAGAATCGAACTAGAGAATTAGGGTTTAAAGTAAGCAAACTACATTCTAAGCTAAGTGTAAAGAGTCTGTAACCTTTGTAGTTTAGTTTTTCACTTCTAAATCTCCAAGTTGAAGTTCCTAGAACTCTTCTTAAGGCTCCATTTAAAGAAAGGACCGAGCTTGCTTGTTGTCTTCGTTGTCGAAGATGATCCATCTTGAGGTCTCTTTCACTCAAACCCACACTTCAGTATCAAGATATTAGTGAAGTTAACAACCTATACTAAAGGGCTAAAGTAGTGCAGGTTGATGAAGTAGGAATTTTGCTCATTAACCCTAGAATTCTAGTGAAGAGATGAAGATGAAGATGATGACGAACCTGGATAAGTGAGCATGAACCATGAACTTAAGTGATAAGAGATAAGAGATAAGATGATATCTCAAATGAGATTAGATGGCGTATGATAAATATCTTAGAATAAAACAAGAATTGAAGATGAGTCACGACTTCTCAAAACTTCTCAAGCCATGACTCATTTTCCATTTCTTTTAATTCTAAAATATTTATCATTATCTCTTATCATTTTTCCTCATGTGTGATTCTGTCCTTTGTATCATCAACCATAATACAATTTCACACACACACACACACACATATATATCACATACATAAATATATTTATAAAGAGAAGAAAATCTTAATGTGTGTTGGGGTCAAAATTTACATCCCGGTTGATTAAGTCAAAATCAAAGTCACCCCCAAGCCAAACGGGCCCAAGCCCAGGCCAAGTGGGCCCAAGCCTAAGTTAAGCTCGAACATGAAGCGGTTGGCCTCTCCCATGATAAAATGAAAATTATGTAATAAATAAGTTTGATGTAATTTTCATGTATGAATGTAAAATAGATGGGCAAAATACCATTTTGTAATGCCCAAGGGGCTATATGTAAATTTGTAAGCTTATAAAAGGCAACATGATGATGAAATGAAGAACAATCGTTCATTCCTCTCAAAATCTAGGGTTTCTGTGTCTCCTCCTTTCTCAAGATTCTAAACCTTTCTCTTTTTTTTTTTGAATTAAATTAAGAGTTTAACTCTTCTTTTTCTAAAAACAAACAGTTTTCACCATAAAATCTTTGAAGGGGAACTCAAATCTCCAATCAAATTTCTAAAAGGGGAGATTTTTAAGTCTCACCCCTCTTTTCTCTAAGATCCATCCAATAGAGAGAATGAAGAGGGAGGCCCATCTTCAAAAATCCCATTTTAGGAAGATCCAAGGCTCAAGAGAAGATCTAGGGCTTTAGGGAGAAAAAATTGGCCCTCTTTCATCATCTCCGAAAATCTTTTAGGAGTTTAACTCCACAAAAAATATATATAAAATAATAAATCCCTTTCTTTAGGAGTTTAACTCCAAAAGTCAACCGGGGAGTACAACTCCCAGTGTAGGGGCTAAACTTCTTTGTTCTTTTTTAGGAGTTTAATTTTAAAAGTCAATTGGGAGTACAACTCCCAGTAGGGGCTAAGCCCCTTTTTCCCGTTGGCGTCCAGTGCCCGCGTGCCTGGCACTCGAGGCGCTGGCGTCTGGCACGCCTATCGTCCGTGTGCTGGGCATGTGAAGTGCCGGCGCCCACACGTCCTTTGGATGCTATTTTCCTTTTTTATATACACACTCCACAACACTTTTCCCGTTAGAAAAAAAATTTCTAACGGGATGCTGCCCTGCATCCTGCAAGAGGACTGCTAGTCCTTTTGACACCTAGCTCGCTATCCGGGTAGCGAGACTTTCGTAAACTCTGCGAGGCCTCCGATATATCTAAGAACCCTTAAAACACAACACACGCACACTAAAGATCTTGGTTTATTTTTTCACAAGTCAGAATATAAATTGAGTCAGTTGCAAGGATACATAGATGCAGATTACGCTGGTGATTTGGATAAGAGAAGATTTCTTACAGGCTATGTATATACAGTTGCAGAATCTCCAATAAGTTGGAAGTCGACACTTCAGCGCTATCAACGACGGAGGCAGAGTACATGGCGGCAGTTGAAGCATCTAAAGAAGTCTTGTGGTTAAAAGGTCTAGTTAGCGAGTTTGGATTCGATAAGGGGTTGGTTTCGTTATTTTATGACAATCAAAGTGTCATTCATCTGGTGAAGAATTAGGTATACAATAGTTGAACTAAGCATATCGACGTACGGTATCACAAGATAAAGGAGTGAGTCGAAAAGGAGATCGATTTGATTAAAATTAATACTGAAGTGAATCCGACGGATATGCCGATGAAGGTTATTCCTACTGAGAAGTTCAAGTCAGTCTCGGCTTCTATTCGGGTATTCAAATTTGAGGAAGAGCGATCTCGATTTGAGGATCGCACCATTTTTGCAGTTCTAGTTAAAAACCGTGACAGCACCAGTTTCACAATTCTAGAAAAAGATTATGACGGTTCGCGATTTCAAGGTTTGGAGCTGTGCCAGTAGTGGTAACGGGAAGAACAACTAAGACAATCCTAATGGATACAAGACGGGGGCAACATATTTTTAAGGTGGCTAAAAGGTTATACAAGCCAAGGTGGAGATTGGTGTGAATGTGTCTTTGTTGGATATGTATGCTCTAGAGGCCTGTATTGTATAGGATATTAGGGATATGTATATACAGAACAATCTTGCTCAATTGTATATAGTATATTATTTGAGTTGTCTTTATCTTGATATGTATATTTATTTCTATTGATGATTTATATTGCTTGCACATATTGATAAAGACTCGATACAGTAGTATACTATTATGGTTTGATTTTATCTTAACATGTGCATATGTTATACTCGATATAATATATGGCGATTACATGTTGATAAAGCCGGTAGAATTTTGCTTGACTACCAGCGTTATGATGGCGATCATACTTGTGGGAGCTGGATAGTCCATAAGCACATCCTTAAAGGTCCTATGTCGCAGGAGTATCAAGATCAGATATCGATACTCCAAAGTAGACTTGTGTATACGTTTCTAGATCCCGACGAGGGGCGGTAGTTGGTCCCACAATTATTGGTGTGATCACCTAAGATTGTATACATGTGCTCATTGGGGGTGAGTACACTCGACGGACTCGTCAAGAACTTCTAGATGGTATTATATCTATCGTCAGATAGTGGTTCTCAGATGACATGAATACATGTTAGTCTTAGGACCTGAGGCCATCATTTGTCTCGTGCGAGTTTCTACTGTGCTTTGATCATTACCTTACTACCGCTCTACTGAATCGTGCAAACAAGTTTTGGTTGGGTACAGTCCCGAGTCATACAGAGACAATGAGTGATTGTCGGTGATTGTCTCTCCCGGTATTGGGAGTCGATATCGTAGTGTCCAGTTGGCTAGAATCATAAGATCTTGGTCAAGGCAGTTGAGACCTATTGATGGTTAGATCAGTAGTTTTTCGAGTTAGTCCTGAGCCAAATCGACATGACTTATCGGGTTAGTAGGGGTCTGATGTTTACCACCCGTAGACCCGGTATGCAATACTTTTAGACGAAAAGACCGGATTGTACGGAGATTGTCACGGATAGGCCCAGTAGGGGTTTGGATAAGCTTGTTTGTCGGCTTTCTTTTTGACAGGTACCTGGGTATCCGTTACGTACATCTAGTGCCGCTAACGTGCTTGTAGTTAAATTCACTGTCAGCGTACTGTCAAGTCTTTAGAGTCCCACACAGAGGGTTTCTCTGATTTTGGTAAAATGATGTGGTGCTCGTATGTTTATATGTACATGGTTTCAATTGAATGATAATACTAGTCGGTTTAGGATTAAACCGGATTATTAAATCAAGTATTGATTTAATAATTTACGTGTACATATTTTGATGTGTATATTCTAGTGTTATCCAGATTTTCGATCGGATGAATGATAATACTGGCAAGCTTAAGATTAAACGGGTTCATTAAATCGGATATTGATTTAATGCTCATATTATTTTAGTGGTGTTATTCTATCTCTTGGGTGTTCGTATTTTGATACGAATACGGGTATGCATATACAGTAGAATGTATTCTGTATTTATATGGAAAGACATTCTAGAAGGACACCTCATCATGTATTTTCCATTTTATTTGCAAAATGGAAATGCAGTGTAAAATAGGAAATGAGGTGTAAACGAGAGAATGGTGTGAACCATGCTTGAATAGTGTTGACAAATGAATTGTAAATTCATTTGTGCAAACTATTCAAATATGGTTGTATTATTGTCATGTCTCGCTTCCCAGTAGACGGAAACTGTGATGTAGATAGACCGCGACGTATTTATTTCGAGAAGGTTATTTTCCGGAATAAATACGCTAAGCGTAAAATAAGCAATATGAATTGACAAGAGAATACATATGTGATTTAAAATTCAATAACTTTATTTACATTCAACTTGATTCATTTACAATACATGATTTTAATTGAAAGAAAATACAAGGCTGAAAATGCCTAAACATGTGGCATACATAAACTGAGAAAATGTAACTGGTCTAAGCCTGGGTCTCGGTCTGATCGTGCTCTTCCTCTGAGATGTCTAGATCTTCAGTCTCCACAGTATCTGAAGAACATTCCAAAAAACAGAGAAGGGTGGAATGCCAGTCAGCGGACTTTCACTCGGTAAGTTTCCAAGAAATGAAATGAAGTATAAAGTGTAATGATAAAGGAAAATGTATAATATGAACAAGTGAGTATGAAGTATGTTGTGTCAGCATGTCGTTTAATGTAAACATGGCTGGTTTATTTAGCATGCAGTTCTATTGTAATATATGTGAACAAGTATGGTAAGTAGGTAAACATAACAGTATAGCATGAGTATGGCAAACAAATATAATATGGCCGTGTAGTGTAGTTATGGTGAACATGCAGTGAATGTAAGTGTCTTAACAGTCTCTACTTGGGTACACTAATTTAACGCAAGTTAAATGGTTAATGTCAACCAATCTCAAGAGTGTTCTCGAACCCAACAGCCTGTAATTCAGAGGTAAAGAACCACGGGCCTGAATCAAATATTAGTAACGAGACTTCAATCTAGTGTCGAATTATTCCAAACTCA
Source organism: Agapanthus africanus (assembly GCA_030015575.1). NCBI lineage: Eukaryota > Viridiplantae > Streptophyta > Magnoliopsida > Asparagales > Amaryllidaceae > Agapanthus > Agapanthus africanus. The sequence goes on along the minus strand of JASDDO010000019.1, from coordinate 936,616,658 downwards.
ACAGGCTGTAATTCAGGAGCAAGGAAACACGGGCCCTCATGATAACTTGCTTGTGTTAGTAGACATGGATTCATGATCCAGTGGGACTTCTGAGATTTCGTTGGATTCACACAAGAACTACCCCAGCATCTCGTATATGCTAAGTTACAATTAAAATTACCAGCCTCGAGAAGTTATTTATATTATTTAGGGTTTTCATGAATGTGAATTTTAAAGATTTGAGGTATTTTAGTGATAAATATTTAGCTTGAATAGTTTATAGTATTTTATTGTGAAATTTGTCTTGTATTGATATCTTGATGGTATTTTGGTGAAACTTGAAATTCTTCCATCTTAAAAATTGTGAGTTTATTATATTTTGAAAATATTTGGATATATAATATTTTATATAATAAAAAATTAAATTTTATTAATTTAGAAAATGCGTTTTTTTTAAAAACCGTATTTAAAACCTTTCGAGATCGAATCCTTCGCGAGGAGGTCTGCATCTCGCTCTATTAGCCCAAGAATGCGCGATAATCCACAATATCCAATAGCGGGTCCCCTAAAAAGGGTTGTAGAGGTATTTTTGCAAAGGGTTTTGAAATATTCAAAAGAAACCCGATTTTTATAGTAAATGGTATTTTCTTGTAATATTTTCTCGAAACATAAATCTATATGAAAGAGTTATCGTGCTATGGAACCATGTGTATTTGTGAGGAGTGGGTTATTACCCCGCGAATTTTCCTAAAGGTATAATTAACAAAAATACTAAAAGAGGGATATGTGAAGTTCATGGTATTTTAGTGTAATTGTTAAGTTAAAGCTATTTATCATGATATTCTTGATTAAAATTTGGTTCTAAGCATTGTTTATATAATTACAAATATGGTGTAAGAATATAGATGAAAATTAGGTAAGAAAAAGTGAGCTTTCTAGAGTTTAGAAGAAAATGTCAGTATTAACTCCACTTCCGACATATATTTTTAAAAACGATTTTCAAATAAAAAGAGAGATTGGGAGGGACTTACGAGTGAAGTGGTTAGAAGGAAAGTGTATGAAGAGGGGGTTGTCGTCGTGACGTCGCGGGGTCGCCGGAACTTGTTTCGATCCTCGCCGGAAGTTAATCTATTGCTAACCCCTCTTGTACTTAGAAAATTTTGAGAATTTTGGTTAGAGATTTCAGAATGATGAAGGGCTAGGGCATGGGGTAGTGTTTATAGTGTGGAATTAGGGTTTTGGAATTAAAAAGATGAATTAAAATGTATTAAAAAGATGATAAATAGGGAATTAAGGGGTCTCTGTTTGATTGCAAAGTAATCAAACAGTGCAGGGGAGTTAGGGGTAGGGGAAAGGTCATGTGTGCAAAGCCCGAGGACAATTGGCTATGGGGGGCCGTCGGTGCCGGCCAAATTGATGTTTCCGCCGGTCGTTTGATGGAGAGGGCTCGTCGGATTTTGGACACGTGTTCTTGCCTGTATTTAAATTCTTATGCATATGTTTATTTCTTCAGACTTTTCATTTTTATGTGCATTACACGTGTAAACTTTTGGATTTCCAAAAAGTTTAAAAAGAAAATCAGAAAAAATTAATGTGTCTAATGGGATTCGAACACAGGGGCTATGTCACAGCAGTGCAAGGCTTTACCAGTGAGCTGCAAGCTTGTTTCTTGTTGTTTTTAAACAAGATATACTTATAACTTGTATTCAGGCTTGTAAACTCTTTTCTGTACATTAAAAAAAATTGTACAGAAAATTTAGAGTCGTTACAAATGTTTTTATTGAAAAATGGTTTTTACAAAACCATGCTTCATGATTTTTCTACACATTAGAGTTTTCATTTTAAACACAAGATTCTCTCTTCTCACTTGCCTAGCTCTCTTAAGTTTCTTCTTCTTCATCTTCATCTTTCTTCCTACCATCTTATGAGTTGAGAATTAAGGGAGGAAAAGAGATAGAAATACACTAGATATATCACTATATCTTCTTAGTAACCTAGACTAGCAAACTAGGTCATTAAGTTGCTTTATTTATGAAGCCAAGCTTGAATCAAGAACTCTCGGATGGATCATTTAGGATCAATAAGGCGATCTAGCAAGGTCGATCAAGATCACCTAAGGAGCTTAAGAAGAGGAGTAAAGACCTGAAAGACACAAGTCTTTAGGTATAACTCCTCATCACAGTGGATAGATCTCTGTAGATAGCTGGTTTCGGTTTATGGTTAGATTTTAGGATGGTTTTTCTAGAGCCGGATTTTTTAAAGTTAAAATTTTTGTTCTGCAACAGCCGCGGTAGGCAACCAGGGCGTTAGGAAACCTTAATAATCTTGTATATCGAGACTGTTTGAAAATCCAGAAAAGGGCCAGTCGTCAGCCATCTTTGGCTAGACGCTCATAAGAAGCACAAATGTCTGACCTTACAACATCAGACATTTGGCAACTCTCTGCTTCTCAAGCAGAGAAAGCACAGAAGTCTGACAATCATGGGTCCGTCTGCTTAGAGATTAGCGTAAACTCTAGATTCGATATTTATCTCGAAAATTCAGTTTTTAGTGGCAGCTTCGTAATTATTGGGATCTTATTGTAATTTATATGGGCTATATATAGGATCTTAGGGTTAAATTTTTATAATATTGTTTTGATCATAAAATTTAAAAGAGGCGTGGGACGACTCCATAATAAGAATATCGTTGGGGCGTCCCCTACTCAGCGACGCGCTACATCGGATCCCGGGTGTAGTGTTAAGTATGCAAGGGCTTCGAGGTCGTCGTCCAGATGCGGCGCGCTACATCGGACCCCGGGTGTAGTGACAAATAAGCAAGGGTCGTCGTCCAGAGACGGCGCGCTATATCGGACCCCGGGTGTAGTGACAAATAAGCAAGGGTCGTCGTCCAGAGACGGCGCGCTACATCGGACCCCGGGTGTAGTGACAAATAAGCAAGGGTTTCATAGGATCCGTCTAGCTTCCTGGAACATAGGTTCCCTTACGGGTAGACTAATAGAATTAGTAGAGGTGATGATTAGAAGGAGAGTTGGTATTATGTGTTTGCAAGAAACTAAGTGAGTAAGTGAAAAGAGTAGAGTCATAGAGCCTTGGGGTTATAAGCTTTGGTATACGGGTAGAGATAAAAATCGTAATGGGGTAGGCATAATCATAGATAGACGGTTGCTTGAGGATGTAGTTGAGATTAGGAGAAAAGGTGATAGAATTTTACTGGTTAAGCTTATTCTAGGTGGAGAGATCCTTAATGTTATTAGTGCTTATGCACCACAGATAGGTCTTGATGACGCTAGTAAGCGTCTATTCTGGGAGAATTTAGACGAGGTGGTGCAAAGTATACCTAGTGGAGAGAAGTTATTTATTGGTGGTGATCTTAATGGACATGTAGGTACTAGTCGTAGTGGGTTTGATATTATCCATGGAGGTTTCGGTTTTGGACAAAGGAATGAAGCAGGTGACTCGATTCTAGATTTTGCTTTATCTTATGACTTGATCTTAGCAAACACCTGGTTTAGGAAAAGAGAGTCCCACCTTATCACTTTTAGGAGCGGATCAAGTGCTAGTCAAATAGACTTTTTTCTGACGAGAAGAATAGATAGAGGTTGTTGTATCGACTGTAAGGTAGTGCCAGGTGAGAGTGTAACCACTCAACATAGGCTTTTAGTTCTAGATTTTCGATTTAGAAGAGAACCTAGGAAGATTAGACGTAAGGTAGAGCCTAAAATTAAATGGTGGCGATTGAAAGAAGGTAACCAAAAGGGTTTTATAGATCGTGTAGTACAAGAAGCGGATTGTCAGTCAGAAGATGATCCAGACAAAATATGGAACAAAATGGCTAGTTGTATTAAGAAGGTAGCTAGAGACCTACTTGATGAGTCGAGAGGTGGTGCTCCACCATCTAAGGACATATCATGGTGGAATGAAGATGTAAAGGCTGCTATTAAAATTAAAAGGGATTTTTATAAAGATTTGAAGAAAAGTAGAGATATGGAAAGATTTGAGAAGTACAAAATGGCTAAAAAGGAGGTTAAGAAAGCTGTTCGGGAAGCTAAATCTAAGGTCTACAAGGAGGTGTACGAGAAATTAGACACTAAAGAGACTGCAAATGATATATACCGGATTGTTCGGATGCGGGAAAGGAAGACTAGAGACTTATGTGCGGTGAAATATGTCAAAAATGAAAATCAGAAGGTTTTAGTTCGAGACGAGGATATCAAGGAAAGATGGAGAGATTATTTTGACAAATTGTTCAATGAGAGCTTTACTAAGAATTTGGATGGACTTGTCATTCAATCTCAAGATATAAACCGTGATTTCATGCGTAAAATAAGACTTCCTGAGGTTAAAGAAGCTTTGAACAGAATGAGTTTAAGAAAAGCGGTTGGTCCTGACGGGATTCCTATCGAGATTTGGAGATGCTTAGGAGAAATAGGCGTTACATGGCTGACAGATCTGTTTAATAAGATTTGGCAGACAAAAAAGATGCTAAATGAATGGAGGAAAAAGTATCCTTGTACCTATCTATAAGATCAAGGGTGACATTCAAAGTTGCTCAAACTACCGTGGAATAAAACTGATGTGTCACACCATGAAACTTTGGGAGAGAGTGATTGAACACAGGCTAAGGAAGGATATTAAGATAACAGAGAACCAGTTTGGGTTCATGCCTGGACGATCGACGACAGAGGCTATTCATTTGCTTCGTCAACTTGTGGAGCGTTTTCGAGAGAGAAGAAGAGATTTGCATATGATATTTATTGATTTAGAAAAAGCGTATGACAAGGTACCTAGAGAGGTATTATGGGGGACAATGATGAAGAAGGGGGTCCCCGTCAAGTATATTGACATAATCAAGAATATGTACGATGGAGTAGTGGCAAATGTCAAAACTTGCGGCGGCTTAACGAGTGATTTTCCGATCACTATTGGTTTACATCAAGGATCTGCATTAAGTCCATTTCTGTTTACCATCGTGATGGATGAGCTTACTAGAACTATCCAAGATGAGGTACCTTGGTGTATGCTATTCGCTGATGATATTGTTCTAGTAAATGAGACGAAAGCAGGGGTTAATGCCAAATTGGAATTATGGAGGCAAACATTGGAATCTCGGGGATTCAGATTGAGTAGGTCCAAGACAGCATATATGCACTGCAAATTTAGTAGCCAGAGAAGTCAAAACCATATTGGTATAACATTGGAAGGGCAAGATATATCACCGAGCGACCAGTTTAGATATCTAGGTTCCATCATCCAAAAGAATGGAGAGATCGATAGTGATGTTAATCAAAGGATCCAAGCTGGTTGGTTGAAATGGAGGAGTGCAGCAGGGATTTTGTGTGATCATAACTTTCCGTTAAAATTGAAAGGGAAGTTTTATCGGAGCGCTATTCGGCCTGCCTTATTATATGGTACAGAATGCTGGGCTCCTAAGAAGCATCATACACAGAAGATGCACGTAGCGGAGATGCGCATGCTTCGTTGGATGTGCGGTAACACTAGAAAAGATAAGGTGCGAAATGAGGATATTCGTGCAAAAGTTGGTGTAGCACATGTGGAGGAGAAGATGTGGGAAAACCGGCTAAGATGGTTTGGTCATGTGCGACGCAGACCTATGGAAGCACCGGTTCGACGAATAGATACTCTCAATATGGGCAAGGGCAAAAGGGAGACCGAAGAAAACATGGATGGTGGTGATACGAAACGATATGGTTGCCAAAGGACTCAATGAAAGTATATTGTTCGATAGAAGTGAATGGAGACAGAGGATTCATGTGCTGGACCCGGCGTGATTTTCATGTTGGTTCATGTAGCCTACGCCATATGTTTGGGATAAAAGGCTCAGTTGTTGTTGTTGTTGTGGGACGACTCCATAAGGGATAAAGACGATCATAAGGAGAACTTTGAAAGAGAAGATCTCGTTGGAAATTATAAGGAGTGGGTTATTGTAATTTTTTGTAAGGCCTTTTTTTTTTTTCTCGAAAGTTCTAATAAAGTTCTCCCATTTCCTCCCCAAAATCTCGTGTTATTTAATTACGTTTGTTCTAGTTTTTTGTTATTCGTTTTAAAGCGATCTTAGTTTAGATCCATTAGGGTTGGTTGTCGCTCATCTGATGTGTGCTCTCCCAACATTCTACTCATACTCTGTCTATTTTTGTTCAATTGCTTTTAATTAATTCATGGTTTCAGCATGTTGCTATATGCTTCTAAATTCATGCTTTAAAGCTTCTAAATTGTATTTCTCAAGAATTTACTGGTAAATTTGTGATTTCGGGATGCTGCCAGGACTTCAAGTTACCATTTTAAATGCGCGCTGTTAATCTTAAGGATTACCAGGATATCTCATGCCTGCTTTCATAGTTCAACTGCTTGATGCAATTACTCAGTAACCATCTGTGCTTTCAACAGTGCTTATTTGTCAATAATAGGTGCATGCTCTTAAATATCACACTCAGGTTAGGGAGGTTCCATTTGCTAGACATGCCATCTCTCCTTTAGTTATCTTTTTGAAAAGCCCGATTTATGTTATTGACCACCTCTGGTATTCTTACCTCAAGTTGCCTTGTATTAATGTGCCTTATTCTTAATTATATATGGCATTCTAATGCCATTTCATAAATGTTAAGTTACCCTCATTTGTATTTTGCTTTCAGCTATAAAGAACGCTTTCTGGCTGCCTTGCCAGCTTCTCGTAGGGCAAACACCGATTTCAATCGACCTGTATTTACTGCAGTTGCGTTCTATTTGTGTGCTAAGAGGCATAAGGTAATCCTTTAGTTTCCTCATTTTTTCCCTCCAAGTTTAACTGCTAAAATTTTGCTTCATGTTTTCTTACAAGTATTTACTTTCATCTCTCAGCTTAAAGTTGACAAGCAAAAGCTTATTGAGCTATGTGGTACATCTGAGTCTGAATTTGCAAGTGTGAGGATTGTTATAGATTGTTTTATACACCTGAAATTCTTTTCTTGGTTCTGTACGCTCTAAAGATATATGTATTTATCGTTTATGCTTCTTGATATAGGTCTCCACTTCTATGAATGACTTGTGCTTTGATGTTTTTGGGATTGCAAAAGAGAAAAAGGATGCTGCGGCTGTTAAAGGCCACAGAGGTACATTTCTCTTTCAGAAACAGAAACAAAGCTGGTTTGCTAAATCATAAGTTCATCGATTCTGTTGTCTTTCCACCCCTTAAAACCATTTTATAATAAGTTTTCCCTTTTAAAATATGATTCCGTATACTTCATGTGATCTGTTCTTTATTAACATCTCATTACTTTATTTATGTGTAAATTTCTGATGACAGAACTGTTAGATGCACTGCCTGGCAAAAGGAGCCGAGAAGATGATAGTGATGCATCTGAAGATTCTATAGATGATGAAGATGGACTTGAGGTAATGTGGCTGGCCATTCTATTTATGAAATTTGAAAGGGTTGGCATGGGATTGTAGAAATTTAGCACGTAAATGGTACGACTATTAATACAGCTTCGCGAGTAAAATACTTAACAAATCCTGACCTTTCATAGTTATGATCCCGATCTTTTTTTTACCTCTTATAACCTGTAAACTTCTTTATCAATTCATCTTGATGATTTAAATTCCATTTGATGAGTAATGACCCCTTGAACTTTGACATGTAGCATTCTACACAACACTAAATATTCATGTGCAATGCCAAAGACTTTTGACGCTGTCTGATTTCCTTACTATTCTGTTACATATGCTAAATACTCTAATGGCGGTGCATATCCTTCTGCTATGCAGCTATTGTTGCAAGACCTACGGAAAACGTTAGGTCGAAGTAAAAATATTGTGCAAAATTAATTTGGCATAAGGCCATAAGCGGAACTTTTGCACTTTCGCTGAAATGTTCTGAATATTGATTAAGAACATTAACAAATAATGCTTAGATTTTTATTATTAAAAGTTCGATATAGTCCTGACTGTTGATTAAGAACTTTAACAAATATTGCTTACACTTTATTATTAAAATTTCTAACATTTTAAACATTTTGTAACATTATCTATTGGTATATTTGCAGATTCCGAGCTATAAGAGGAAAAAACGAATGGACAAAAAGGCATACGAGGACTGGAAGTCCACTGTCATCTCCTCTAATAACCAAAGCAAGCCAGGTATATAAATATGTTTTGACAAAGAGCCCCTCGTTCAATTAAAGAGTTTTAACAAAACAAGGACATACAAGAAGATAAAAAAAATCCGAGCCCCCCAAAAGAGGAAAATCCAAACCACACAATATAACCAGTATCCCAACAACATACAATCAGGATATAAGCTAAAATACATAAAATGGTAAATGGATCTCAAATACATTAAGTGAACATAAGTGAAACCCTGCATGACAGGTCAAAAATAGCCAGCCACCAAGTTTGGCATAAGATCAAGATGTCAGGGAAAAACAGGGAGAAGCAAGAACTATGCTAAACGGCCAACCACACAAAACGCAATATACAACTATAGATAAAACAATGCAAGAATAAGAGAATCAAACCGGAGATACAATATTTGTTTATGAGTTTCATCCACTGTATGGTTAGTTTCTGGCAGAGTGGAATCTGCAAAACTTCCACTAATTCTTTTCTTAAGATTACACCACGAGTAAACCCTAAGAGATTTCTTTCAAATCTCTTTTAGCTGTCCCCCTCTCTTTGTTGTGAGCCGGAGAATTGGTAATTTCGGACATGTTGTGAGCCGGCTCATCATAACTATGAGCCGACTCAAGATAGGGTTGAGCCGGCTCATGAAGAAATCCCACGATATCAACATTTTCAAACTTAGAGATTCTTCTATCTTGACTCCCAAAAAATTAGTAAACTTCACACGATTTTGCAATCTGCTCTTTTCTCATCAAATGTTCTCGGAGAGGTTCACAACCTGCAACATAAATCCAGCTTATCTTTGATTACAAACTTAGTAAATATATCTGCAGGGTTCTTTTCTCCCGCGATCTTGTCATGTCCCGTTTCCCAAGATACGTAAACGCAGCACGTGACAGAGCCAACCATACTACTTATGCCTAGAAATCATCCCTCCATGGTCATATTATAGCTGCCAATCGAATATCAAGAACAATAAAATAAAATTTAGCTAACACATGTCTTTCTGCCACAATAAATAAAACCAAGAAATGCATATAGCGGAAACGAATCAAGATCCAAATAAAAACAATCTCTGTATCATGTCTCTTATGAGCTCACATCGATAAAAATAAAACTACGGAAATAAAAGAAACTAAGCATCTCTAAACTAAACATCTAGCTCCTCATTGCTCGGCTTGCTTGCTAAAGTACTCTTGATCCGCCTGCGATAATGTCAAAAGAACTGGGCCATTCAAAACCCAGACGTCAGTGCGTCATAAATATCAAATACTATTTATAACCAGGATAGGATGCCATGATTTTATCATGAGTAAAAATAAATAAACACATGCGTAAAACAGTGAGGTATATGTATATGATGTGTATTCTAAAGTCTGTGCTTCTAGGTTATTTTTTCTAGAAATCTTTGAAATCAATTAATACAATCCTCATCGTAACTCAACAGTATATATCCTGTTCAAATCCCCACGGGACCACGGCATAATGATTATTCCGTTCACATCCGGAATCACGGCAAACAATAAACAATGATCATTCCGTTCATGCCCGGAATCACGGCAAACAATAATAATATCCTCCTGAGTTGCGTTTCGGTTACATTCTTGATTTTCCCTTTTCCCCTAAGGTTCTGTGTTCAAGTCAGGTATTGACGGTATAAATCTAATACCAACACTGGATCAAGCAGATACAGGTCTTGTCTATGTAGACAACAAGTTACGTCCATTGGGACAACAATCAAGATTGTTGGCATTAGTAATAAGATCTAAGTATCAAATTTGGTAGTGTGTCGTGAACATGTCATGTAATGTATATTAACCAAAATAGATACCAATGTAAAACTGTAATCAATATCGAAACACAAATAATGTATTTGTATCTATCTGTAATAACCGTTATACGTCCCTTACCATGTATATGCAATCTAGATAACATACCGAACGGATGTAGTATTATAATAATATCGTGATGTTCCGGCATGCAACTAGATAAACTATTATCAATACGGATACATAGGGATGCTACAAAACTGTAAATCGGTAATTTCTGCTGAATAGTAAAACACATGCATTATAATTTATCAAATAAATATTGATATAATAAAATAACATGTTGCAAGTTTAGAACTTTCCTGATTGAATCTCACGTCGAGATACGGATTTTCCGAACGACGGTGATGTCCGAAATCATGACATAATTACAACCTTGCCCACAAATGACCGCGTAACGTTCTGGGGTAGCAGCTGTTGCTCTGTGGAATTCCCAGAGGATGGTGTTCAGGGTCGGAAACGACAGCGATGAGTCGGAGTTTGCCGGCGATGATATAACGTCGGGTTTTGAACTTAGGAAGAAGAAAAGAAGAAGAAATGAGGCTGTTGCTGGGTTCTGGGGTTGGCGAGGACACAGGAGATGGTTGGCGACAGGGTGACGGGGATGATGCGAAGTCGGCGGCGATGAGGTCGATGGGATGAGGGGTTTGAAGGTGATCGGGAAATAGCAGAGGGGTTAGTGGTGGTGTGTTGGTGTTCTGGGTTTGCCGGGGAGACGAGGAGGTGATGAAGGTGGTCGGTGGTGATGGGTTTTCCGGCGACGATGGGGTTGCCAACGAGGTTGAAGGTGGGTTCTTGGTGTCGGGGTTATGGGTTAGGTTGTCATCGGGAAAGAAGGAGAGGGGGAGGAGGACGATAGAAAGGTGATGGCGAGGAGATAGGGGCAAACGACGACGAGGGGATGACGAAGGCGTGGGTTAGGGTTCACGAGGGTGACAAGAGAAGAAGAAAACGAGGGGGAGAGAGGGTGTTATAAATTTTATTATATATATATATATATTATAGAGAGAGACGAGAGAAAGAGAGACCGATTTATTATAATTTATTTAAAATAATTAATATTATATATATAACAATTTTATATATATTAGTTATATAAAATATTATATATATATATTGTGGGATTTTACAGATAATACCGGATCTCTCCAAATATTACCTGTGTCCCTTTAAAAGTCTAGTTTTTAAATATGAAGAATACATGTAAGAATTTTAAACCATGTTGCAATATCCTGTACTTAAAAACATATATCCTCAAATACGGATCTATGTAAATATATGTAGCGATCAAATACTCGTCTGTCTAACCCTTAAGATACGAACATGATATATGCGCGCAACCATCTGATATAGGGTACCATGACATGCAAAGCTAGATGGGAAAAATATATTGTTTGGTTTTATATTGTATCATAAAAGATATTTAGAGTCTAGCAATATTATAAAGAGATGTGTAGATTCTAAAATATATTATGTGTATATATATTCTAGATTTGCATGGATACACTGTATTAGCAATTATTTGATGTAATTACGAATCATGTTGGGTTTCAAACATGCGGGTCAGGTCGGATAATAACCATAGCTACTAATTGCATTATTCGCAACCCATAAGCAACAATAGCAAAGAAATTTACTGCAAGATTTGAAATACCCTAAATATATAGTATAAATGCACTAGGGTGTTACAGATCTTCTGTAACGTCAACCTACCATTCTTCAACGCTATACGTATGAAATGATACCGTATCTTGATGTGTTTTGTTCTAGAGTGATATGCAGCAATTTTGGCCAAATGTATTGCATTTTGACTATCGCTCCATAAGGTATTGAACTCCTGTTTCTTACCCAGCTCTTCAAGTAACTATTGTAGCCATATCATCTCCTTGTTGGTTTTCGTGATGGCTACATATTCGGCCACTGCCGTTGACAACGCAACAATGTTTTGCAACTGGGAAATCTAAACGACTGTTGTTTCCCAACCATGAATACATACCACCCTGTTGTGCTTCTCCTGCCATCCTGATAACTTGAGTGGTCTGCATCAACATAACCTTACACATTGAGTGTTTTACTCCCGAAACATAAGCAATCAGCGGATGTTCCTTTGAGATATCTCAATATCCATTTCACTGCATTCCAATGTTTTTTTCTTGGGTTTTGCATGTACCTACTTACAGCCTTCACTGCTTGTGCAATATCTGGTTGTATACTCACCATTGCATACATCAAACTCGCAACCGCCGATGCATATAGCACTCGTGTTTTGTCATTTTTCTGCTCTTGAGTTGTCGGGTACAACTCTATATTGAGTTTGAAATGCTTCGCTAAAAGTGTATTTACTTGTTTCGTTTTGTCCATGTTCAACCGCTTTAAAACCTTTTCCATGTAGTCCTGTTGTGACAGCCATAACATTCGTTGCTGCTTATCTCTAATGATCTTCATGCCCAGAATTTGCTTGGCCGTTCCCAAATCTTTCATGGAGAATTGTTCAGCCATCAGTTTCTTTAGACTTTAAATTTTCTTGAAATTCGGACCTGCCACCAGCATATCATCCATAGAGTGACAAAATAATATAGTTGCCATTTTTAAACGTCTGAATGTAAACATGGTGATCTGAATCATATCTCACAAATCCTGACTCTAACATGAATCGATCAAACTTGAGATACAACTGTCTTGGAGATTGCTTAAGGCCATACAAACCCTTTCGCAGTTTACAAACCAAACTTTTATTCTTGTTAACCTTGTATCCTGGTGGCTGCCTTATTTAAATTTCCTCTTCCAAATCCCCATGATGGAACACTGTTTTCACATCTAGCTGTTCTAAATGCTAGTCTTCCACTGCCGCCAAACTAAGTATAGCCCGATTTGAAATCATCTTCATTACTAAGTATACCCTTCTGTGAGCAAAACCCCGTGAACTTTTATGTGTAATATTCCTCTCCATTATCGGACTTTAGGCACTTAACCTTCGTTCTTGTTTGGTTCTTCAACTGTGTAATCCAGTGTTTGAAGTGACCAAACATATCGGACTTCATCATTGCATAAACCTAGGTCTCCCTGCTTGCATCATCAATGAATGTAACGAAGTACCGATTTCCACCATAAGACTATGCTGCTGTCGGTTCCTATACATCCGTATGCACCAACTCTAGCTTCTCAGTTTTCTTTGCTACACCGATTTGAAACCTGAGTATGTTTTACTTTCCACAAACACAACTCTTACGGAGTCCTAACTCTACCTTTTTCAGCCTAGATAAAAGCCTATTATCTTGAAGAATATTCATATTCTTCTCGCTAAGGTGCCATAATCTCTTGTGCCACAACAAAGTCTCAAAATTTACATCTGAACATGTCGTTAATGCAATTGAAACGCCATTGCTCCCATTCAAGGAATACATTGAACCGATCAATTTACCCCTTTCGACTACCATCGATCCTTTGGAAATCTTCCACTGAGAATTCCCTAATACCGTAACTTATCTTTCGTTGTTCAGCTGATTTGTAAATATTAAACTCTTCTTCAGATCTAGTATGTGCCTAGTGTTCTTCAGCTTTATTTGACTTCTTCCTGACGGATGCAATACAATCGTCCATTTTTCAACGATTTTGCACTGTTGACCGTTTCTACCATCGTATGTCCAAAATCCCTTTGAACATAATCGCTAAAATGATACCGGTCTGAAGTGCAGTGAAAGAATGCCCCCGAATCTAGAAATCAAGTATCTGCCTTTGTGCTCTCGCTCGCCGAAAGACAGTCCATATTCCTCTTGTTCATGTGACACCACATTGGCTTTCTTATCATCTGATTTTTCATCTGAGCATTTTTCTTTCTTTAAGAGTTTGCAGTCCTTGTGATCTTTTTTCTGCAGTTCCAACAGTTATCTTGGATTTTTTCTTTTGAATTTTCTCGGCTTTTTGACTTACCTTGCTTCCCCTTTTCCTTTTTCATTGTCCTGTCACGATTTTCTATTGAGAGTGTAGAAGTTCTCGAACTTCTACTCACAGCCATTCTCCTCTTCTCATCATTTAATATGCAACTCACCGCATCATTAAATATGAAAGTCTTTGAGATCGAGTTGCTAACTACTATAACCAGGTTTTCCCAACTCTTTGGTAACGAATATAGAAATAATAGGGTTCGAATCTCATCTTTAAATGTGATTAAGACTGATTCGAGTTGGCTTGTCACACTGTTAAACTTGTTAGATGCTCTGTCACTGAACCGTTTTCTGCCATCTTCATGTTGAAAAGTTTCTTCATCAGAAATATTTTATTTGATGTTGAAGGCTTTTTATACAACGTTGCTAATGTCGTCATTAGCCCTATGGCTGTTTTCTCTTTTGAAATATTAAAGGCTACTTGCGGAGTTAACGATAATCTAATCATCGCTATGGCTTTTCTACCCAGTAGATTCCATGCCTCATCGAACAGCTTGGGCTTGTCGCCTAATAATGGAAGATACAAATTTTTTTGATATAGGTAGTCCTTCATTTATATACATACACCACCAACCATAGTTATGACCATTAAAATTTTTGATTCTGATCTTATTCTCAGCTATCTTTCGTTTATCGCCGCAGCAAACTTAACTTTCTATCTCGGATCTTTGAACCAATATTGAAATTACAATATAAGAAGATGGGGAAGCGGATACAAATGTCGTCACCCACGGTAAACTTAGACCGTAGAAACGAAGACCTTTCGGTTCCCTACGCTTTGATACCACTTTGTTAGGCGAAAACAGGGAGAAGGAAGAACTATGTTAAACGGCCAGCCACGCAAAACGTAATATACAACGGTAGATAAAATAATGCAAGCATGAGAAAATCAAACTAGAGAGAGACACTATTTGTTTGAGGTTCACCCACCGTACGGCTAGTTCCTGGCAAAGCGGAATCTGTGAAATATCCACTAATTCTTTTGTCAAGATTACATCAAGAGCAAACCTTAAAAGATTTCTTTCAAATCTCTCTAATCTTTCTTAGCCGTCATTCTCTTTCTATTTTCAATAACCTGATAGCATATAATCCCACTTGAAGTATTACGAAAATACCCTGTTTAAAATACCTTGCGTGTCACGAAAATCTTTTGAGCCAGTTCAACATAACTATGAGCCGTCTCATATGAATATAGGAGAATTGGTAATTATATACATGTTGTGAGCCGGCTCAACCTAACTATGAGCTGTCTCAAAATAGGGTCAAGCCGGCTCATGAAGAAACTCCACGATATCAACACAAGGTGCCGAGACTCGCTCGAACTCTTTCAGATTCCTCTGCTGATGAAGTTGCGGGCTCTACATGAATACCAACGTCCCCTGTACTGTCATTACAAACAGTTCCCTCACCCTCTCTTATGCTTCTTGAGTCACCACTCCTGTCCAGAAAATGATATGAGCAGCTGACCCTCATGAAATGTAGCAGCCTTTTCTTTTATTGTTGGGATAATTCAACAGCGTCAAAGTAACCCTTAGCCAGATAAACATTCAATCTGAAGTATGAAATGAGAAATGTCTTGAAATACAAGATAGCGACAAAAACAATAAAAACATATGTAAATATTTCAATCGTCAATAAGTAACCGAAACTTAGCTATCGCAAAGGTCTATAACAATCTCTATTGTTAATTTACATGAATATTTCAAGCATGTGGTGTTGTAGATATCCTTTTACCCTTTGCAGTATCTGTCCAAACTTCCAACAGCATCTAATTTAATATGCAACAAATAGCAGTTGATTAAGGGTTTTGCTTTGGATATCCTAATGTTATGATCCTTCCAAATTTAATCGTATGGTAACATACTGCAGCATCTTATCCATTTTGCTACAACTACAATTTCATTATCATTTGGGAGAGATTTAAGTTAAAATTTGTGTATAATGATCTTAGATAAACTTACATGCCTTGCCATTTGAGTCAGGTAGCATTTTCACAAATTGACGTTGAACTTATCTTTGTTTTAAAACAAGTTAACTTAAACCCCTTAATTTTCTATCTTAAACAGCTCCTGCCAAGGGAAGCAAGCAAGCCAAGCTGAACTTCGAGAAGAAAACCCCCACAACTGTCTCTTTGCAAGCATCATAAGAATTGAGGTTAAATCTTAAGGATGATGACCTCGAAAGCTCAGATATATCTTTGGCTACCGAGACTCTTTTCAGTTTTGCAGAAAAGCATGCATCATAGCAAAGCAGTTTGAAAGAAATAAAAGGAAAAAAGGCTTTGTTGACAATGTGCAGAAAATTGTGAAGTGGATGAAGAATGTAATTTAACACTTTGATTTGAATAACAAATTCGTTGTTTTGTATACTTTATCAAAATTTTCTGTTTCATTTCAGAGAATTGCTGGGTTGATCATCAAGTCCCTAGTCCCGGAAAGAATGTGCTGTTGTTTTTCTCATGGCTTTATTTGCAGCACAATTTATCTTTTGAACTTCGTTGATTCAAGCAGGATTTGAAAGATGTTGGTAACTTGGTTGGTCACTTAAGAATTGCAGCAAATATTTTGAGAAAATGGAGTATAGAGTCAACTGTCCATTAGCTTTTCTAAGGATTGGTGCCGTTCATCTTGAGCATCATGTTCTTAAATATGTGTATATCAATTTTCATATAAATTGAATACCGTTCTATTTGCATCGGATGCTTGCAAAATTCACGGTTTCAAACAACGGGGCATTTCATGATGCTAAATGAATAAGCAGAATATATCCAAACGACATGAAAATTGGTGTGTTCATAGTTTAGGATGTGGAGTTTAATATGGTTGGTGACGGTTGTTAAAAATCTTGATGACTTTTTATACTGCCAATGTAAGAAATTTTCTACCATGAAGAAATTTTAGCCAACATGTTTTCACCTATACAAGAAAAAAAAATAAAAAGAAATTGTAGCCAATATGTTTTTGCCTATACCTTTTTGACTAAAAATCATATCATAATAATTGTCATACCTCTGTTTAAGGGACACTCAAAAGTAATTTTAGTAGCATATCATTGTTTTTCTATTCCTTTTCCTTTTTTTTATCTTTTGTTGTTGTGCTAAGCAGCATATCATTGTCGAATCATTCTTCTTTACCTTAATTTGGTTCTCTTTTGCATACAGGTGCAACCGAGCCGAGATTGAATGAGCCGACCACAGTCCAAGCTCGACTTGGCTTATTTTAGGCCGGCTTGAGTTCATCTCGAGCTGAGTAGGTTTGACTCATGTTCAGCTCGTGTTCTTACCGAGCTTTAAACGAGTCCAAACCGAGCTTGGCTGCAGCTGCTTTTAGACGATCTCTGAAAGGCAAACAATAAAAAGGTGCTCGCTGGAGGCCGAGGCTGAGGATGGGCCAATGTCCATTATAAGAGCTTGAAAAGAAAACCTGAAGGTATTTTATGAACAACAATGACGTGCTTGGAGCCTAGGACCCAGTGCTTTGGACATGGAAAGATAAAAAAAGTTGACAGGTTGAGTATGGAATGAGTTTATTCATCTCTGTTTAACTTGATATACATCTCTTTGATTGAATAAGTGTCTTGGGAGTTATGTAACCAAGCCGAAATCTAGCTAATATCGAATGAGCCTGGCTGAGTTCGAGTTCTGCTCGTTTAATAAACGAGCCGAGCTTTCTAGCTCATGTTCGGTTCATTAATAAATGAACTGAGCTTGAACGAGGTAATATCGAGCTAAACCTTAATCAAACCCGAGCTGGCTCCTTCAATTAGCAGCCTTACTTTTGCTTTAAACCAAAAGTAGTGTTAGGAAAGCACATATGAGAGATCATGTTAAATGAAAAACTATAGAACCTTGTATAAAGGAAATAAGAACTGGTTTTTAATAATAATATATAAAAAAAGACATTTTTCATAGCTTAAACAACTAAATGGTGATTGAATTTGAAGCCACTTAACCACACTCTTAGTGTAGGGTAAGTCAGTAACTACGACATGCACAAAATCGACAGGTACGACTACGATATTCAAATGCAAGCAAAAGCCGGTGGGACTACATGAAAGATGGACCCACTGGCAAACCTAGCGCAAACCCAGTGCGATCATTTCTTTCGACAAATATGCATGATGGATTATCAAACCAATACCCATCCTCTCTTAATTTAATTAGCTTGTCATAAATCTAAAAAGACAATTATCCATGACTAATCTCTCCTCAACCGTTGATCATGGAATCCAACGGCCAGGATCATTCAGCGGCGGCCTCAATGAGAAATCAGCACATAAAACAACGATACAGTCGCTCTTTTCATCCCTAGGGTTAGGGTTTTAAAATATCTCCCG
This sequence comes from Agapanthus africanus, assembly GCA_030015575.1. Classification (NCBI taxonomy): domain Eukaryota; kingdom Viridiplantae; phylum Streptophyta; class Magnoliopsida; order Asparagales; family Amaryllidaceae; genus Agapanthus; species Agapanthus africanus. The sequence continues at coordinate 936,598,454 of JASDDO010000019.1, read as the reverse complement.
CTGTCCACAATGCCACCGGCGGGGCCCACCTCTGCTCGTCACCGTCCGATCCAATCGATCCCTGCATCCAACGGCCGTCAGTAGCTCCAACGCACGCGGTAACAGCTGCAGCCAAGGTTACCGCGAGGGGTATAAATAGCGGCAGAGAGGATCCTCGTTGGCTAAAACCCTTTCTAAAGCCCCTTTCTCTCTCTTGGACTCTCACTACATCGCTTTCTCTCTCATCGCTGGATTTTTTGTGTCGAAATTAGGGTTAGGGTTTTCGAGACGAAGATGGTGGCGGACAAGGGGAAGAGGGCCAAGGTGGGAGAGAGGGATGGGGACGAGGAGAACGAGCACATTGATGGCGAGCTCGTCCTCTCCATTGAGAAGCTGCAGGAGATCCAAGACGAACTCGAGAAGGTATCGATTTGCTGAGTGGTTTTTTTTGTGGATAATTAGTGGAAAGATCGTGGCTTTATGCAGGCCGATGAATTAGCGTTGAGTTATTTGACAATTTGATTGATTTCTCGCTGTAGGATTTGCCAAAAGTTTGATGTTTGTGGTTATAGGAGATTGTGTTTATTTGCTTATGATGTGCTGATCAGATCCATTTATTTTCCTATAGTTAGCAATTTTTAAGTATGTCTGATAATTTGTTTACTCTAAATATTATATTTTGACAAATTAAACTGAACTATAACTGTTGGCTCATGATCAATAATTTCCCTTTCAGAAAATTTAAGCTAACTTTTTTTTTATGATGAACAGGGAACCAGAGTATGTACATAACTTTACTAAGAAGTTCATGATTTTTATTGTGTAGGACTTAGATTTTACTAATTTCATCATATAATTCTTATGCAAACTTTGTTCGGATGGAAGAGACTGAGAGAATGTACAGGGGAGAAAGGGCACGTGATACCAAAATAAAGTTAGAAGCGGGGATTTAGTCAGATAACGTGATTGGCTACAGGGTCTAATGTCTCTCAGACACTCATAGACACCACCCCTAATGCTCTTGCTGTGTCATATTATCGTGTCACGACATGTTTCGTTCTATGAAACTTTTAATGTTCATTTAAATAATATTGGGCCGTTTGATTTAATGTGCTATAGATGCCAAAAATCAGAAAATAGAGTTATATTCAATTATATATATGTTACTCTTGACCTTTGTAAGACTCAACGCGGCATAGTGTGCATGTGTTCACAAATATACGTAAATAGAGATATATTTATTTCTATTACCTTTGGCTGGTGCAGCTTTCAAGCACAACTCTGTAATGGGTTAAATACCTTCAGGATTAAGAGCATCACCCTAGAAATAATAGTTACAAAAGGAGATTGCACACTAGAGCTGTATGCTTGGATTTTTCTATCACCAACTGATACAATTTAAACCTGGCAGGTCAATGAGGAAGCAAGCGACAAAGTTTTGGAGGTGGAGCAGAAATATAATGAGATTCGCAGGCCTGTATACAAGAGACGGAATGAGATTATTAAATCTATTCCAGACTTCTGGTTAACTGCTGTGTGTAAACCAATTGTCTTTATGTTAAGGTTTTGCATTGTGGGTTTCCATTTTTAATTTGCTCACTCAATCTGTATGTTGATCTTTGCAGTTCCTGAGTCATCCTGCACTTGGAGATCTCTTGACCGAAGAAGACCAAAAGGTTTGTCAAAATGCACACATAATTAAGTTAGATCAGCTATTAAGTTTTTATCCTAGATAATTTTTGTGTCTTTCAAGCTTTACATAAACCTATTCACTAATTGAGGTCCATTATTGAGCTGATTGTACAAGTATGCCGGAATCCACAGCTAACATACAGTTGTGACCCATGTTTGCTATATTGATTCCTAGTTTATCTTCTCCTTCATACAGATATTAAAGTACTTGCTTTCTATAGACGTGGAGGATTCAAAAGATGTGAAGTCAGGCTATACCATTACTTTTGTGAGTTCATGTTGGCATTTTCTTATATTGTCTGTTTGTATTCATGATCTAGTATTTGTACTAACTTGCTCTAATCATTTATTGTCCAGAACTTCTCCCCTAACCCTTATTTTGAAGAGACTAAGCTTGCGAAGACTTACACTTTTCTTGATGAAGGAACAACTAACATAACCGGAACAATTATTAAGTGGAAGGAAGGCATGGTAAGCATGATATATCGGTGTTCGACTACAATTTCACTAATGGTTGCTGTTTATTACAATGCAAAGCTAACAAAATAGTACTTTCCTTTCCTGAAGGATATTTCCAACGGTGTCGACCATGAGAAGAATGGGAAGAAACGACCCTTGAATGAAGAAAGGCCGGTTCTTGGTTTCTTAATGTTCTTTTTTGGTGATTTCAATATCAAATGAATTAATGCTATTCTAGCCAATTAAGTGATGTTCCCTGAAACATTATCAGTTAACAAGTTATACCTCGTACCATGGCATAATGCTCTTAAGCATTGGCATCATGTAGTAGCTTGCAAGGCATGATATCATACTATCTAGAACATTAATTTGCAAGACTTGGCATCATATATGATGTGCAGTGCATCAGATAATCATTTACACATCAAATCATCATCATCATCATGCTGATGCCTTGAGGCTGACAATTTAGCTTGTTGATTTATGTGTTCTAGTTCAGCTAAATTTTGTGATAATCACTGGTTGAGTCGCCTGAATTTGGTGTCTTGTATAAAGACAGATGATTTCTGCTTCAATTTACTTTTTGTTTTCTAATATTCAAGTTGCTTACTATGCTGTCTATACGGCTTAGGATAATGTTAGTTAGGCATGGCAATCCGGACATGCTACCTAGTCAGATCTATTCATCCACATCAGTTTAATGGATATATTTTAGATAAGTTTTTTGCCCTTGTGATTACTTCCGAGTGAATGATGATGAGTTGCCAGTTGGGCTTGCATAACCTTGGTATGCGGCTTTCTTAACATTGTTTGGTTGGCCTTTTGGAAACTTCTTACGAGAATCACTGCATTTGATATGAGAATAGCCACATCTAGTTCTAATAGTGATTTGGTAGCATAACCTTGAGGGAGTCATTCAAAACTCAGAAACCATACACACCGAATAACTTTTGGCCTATTGTTTTCCCCTAATTAATTACACTGAAATATTAAAGCACTGATAATAGAACACTAAATTCATGTTTTTAAGTTGAGCATTATTTTTGAGTTAAAAAGGTTCATCCTTTATCGGATGTAAAATCAATCAGTTAAAACTAATTAGCTTGTCTTATGAGCTGATCAATCTGCAGTACTAGAAAGCTAAAATATGCATTTATGATTATATCTTATGTTTGCTATTTGAAATGGATAAATTTTGGGTTAGTGGGCCCTTGCTAGTAGGTATGGGTTAGGAAAAAATAGTTTCTCATAATAAGGATTGTGTCTGAAGATACTTCTTATTATGAAGTTATTTTAGCAGTCTGCTTTAGGTTCATTCCAACACTTATTTAGGCAGTGGGACGATAATAGCTCAGCCTTGCAGGTATCTTTTATTTTCTTTCATTCTTGTGTCTTCAAGTTTTTGGAAAAATTGTTTTGTTTTAATTTTAAGACCATCTTGTTTCTGTATATTTTGGAGGAATTGTCAAATTACTTAATTTATGAATGTTCTTGAATGACTAAATTGATGTTATTGAAAGATTATGACTCACATGTCTTTCTTGGATCTAGGCAGTGGTAAATTGATGATAAATTCTGAAATTGGTAAGTGATAGCCAACAGGAGTTTAAATAACTTGTGCAAATTGCAATATATCACTTAAGCTATGGGGACATAAAAGCAGGCAGGATTAGTTATATCATAGACTTTATTTATTAAGTGTCTTAAACACTCTGGCACAAATTATACAAGTGCTACATAATCCAATTATTTTTTTTTTAGTTTTTAATACAGCTTATAGTTGTTATCATACTTACTTGTGTTGCATGCATCCTATTTTTTGTTTTAAGCATCATTTTTTCTGTGATTATAGTTTCTTTAGCTGGTTCAGCGAGACGGAGGAGAAACTTCTTGTAGAAGGGATGTCTGATGAGGTAAGTGTAGAGCTGCATTACAACTTGGGCAATTTAGTTTTCTCCTTTCCTCTTATGAATTCTGATGTCTCAAATGCTTAAATGAGATTATGCATTAAGCTTTTGAATTCCTATGTGGCAGAAAGTTCAAATTAAGTTACTACAGAGTTGCAGCGTGTTGCATATATCTTTTGCTTGTTTCATATTTATTTTAATTTAGTCGCTACTCCCAATTGATGCTTTTGTGTGATGAGGTTTAACATAAGTGAGCTGCAATATACAAATTAACCATTCAAAATTTTCTATATATAATAAGTATGTGTGCTCTGAAATTTAACGTGGCAGAAAAGTTAAAATTTGCAGTAGTGCCTGCAATTTGTTGCAGCCTATAGTTGTTTCTTGATTTATTTTTTCCCTGAAATGTTTCATTTTCAAGGTACTTTCAACATATTAGTCTTTTGCTTAGAGGGATGAGGTTAACTTTTTGCTCTTTTAAATTATGTTGCTAAACTGATTTTGAGCTGTGAACACAGGTAGCGGACATTATTAAAGAAGACTTATGGCCCAACCCTTTGAGGTATTTCAACAATGTGAGCATTCTTTCCCTATATTTTGATTTGTCATGTTAAGTTTGGCAATTGTCTAAAGAGAAAAGATAACAGTAGACTGCTAAGGGGTTTGGCCTGTCTCTAATTTGAGCTGTGAACACAGGGTGAAAGGTTTTCCTTTTTGCTCCAAAAACTGTTTGGTAGGTTAGGCAGATAAAACCGCTTAATTGGCCCCTTTGTAGCCTAGCCAACCGCGCCTTCCAGAATATTTTCTCTTCAAAGCTCATCAATGTGTTTTCACCTCCCCCCCACCCCCCCACCCCCCACAAAAAATAAAATAAATAAATAAATAAAAATAAAATAAAATGTAACCTACATTTTTGACTTCACTTGTGCAGGAAGCCGATGAGGAGGACTTTGAGGGGGATGATGATGATGAGGTAAATGTTTGGAAGATTTTACTAAATTTGATAATTTCTAGCCTATGCTTGAATTTTCTAGTTTTTTTTGCTCACGGTGGAATATGTTGCTCCATTTTCCCATCTTCACGAACTATTAATTGGTGTTATGTTACTTGTGTAGGCTCTTTTCTATCATTCTTCTCTGAGTTTACTCCTTTATTTTTGGTCTTGTAAATCTTGCTTTATTCAGACACTTAAATATACTCGGTAAACCCTGCCAACTATGTAGTACTGGTTTACGGGACACGATACGAGCCAGATTCAAGGATTCACAATTTTCTAAATATTAAGGATATGATTCGGTAGGATACGCTAAGTTTTTATTGTATAATATGTATATATACTCACGCATATTCACAAAAAAGTTTTACATTAGCAAATCTAAACTAAAAGTACGAATAATCAATATTTTTGGTGTATGGATAATTGATGTTTTAGTCGATCATCTATTTTCGCTACATCTAGTACGCAATATAAGTTTCATGTGCCAAAAAAGGTTCCACAAGCATTCTAGAGGAATCCAAAATGATACATCTCCGGTATGAATCCGATACGGATTCGTCTCTTCGACAAGGAATCATGTTTATTTTTGCAACTGGATCTCTGGTAACCCCACACCCCCATGCCCTGGTGCCCTGGGGTCTTTGAATTCAGCTGTATCTTCTATCAATGACATTTTTAGGCGATCAGTACGAAGGTTGCTTATGTCTACCAAAGTTATGCTAAAGATTTAAGATATAAGCGGTCAGATCAAGTAAAGATCATGAGCTCTAAAGAGCTCCTCATGCTTATAAATTTTTGAAAGGAGAGCTCTATCATTCGAGGCCAAGACACCCACTAACTGGTGGCAACCGCACTCTTGATAATTAGCTCCCATTTTGGCAGTTCAATGCCGAGAAATCATGTAACAGCACTCATACGTCTACCTTCTTTGGTTAAGTTGAGTCTTTTTAGCTAAGAGCGCTAATTTCTTGTTTTATCTTATTTTGAATTAAAAAACATCGAAGGAACTTATTGGCTGTTGGGCATGGATAGAGTAATTCTTTCCATACCAACCTGGTAGATTCCACATAAACTACTGGGTTGGTGACCCGCTAAGAAAGCGGGGTAGGTGTGCAAGTCCCAAGGCTACCCCACTTTGTTTGCCGATTCAACCCAGCAGCCAGCCTGCCAGAATTTGACTCAGACAATGAATATGACTCGGACACTAGTGATACTATGAATCCATTTAAAGTGTTATGGAAAAGGACATGCCATACAAATAAAATGATATTTTTAGAAAATCACAAATATATGCATTTCATATGAATAGAATGTTGTAGTTCTCTTTTCGTGTATTCAGATCTTAGATTACGCATATACCAAGTTAACCATATTTTTCATACACCACATGGTCATGGTGTCTCACTGTCTTTACCACAATATAGTCATTAATTTGAGTGAAAAAATGTAAATGTTATAATGTGGAAAATTCATGAATCCCTAAAGGTTTGTAGAGAAATGACAGAAATTGACAAATATGTTATTGGGGACATTGTTCGGAATATGTACAGCTGTGTCAATGTTGACGGCTAATGTTTGTCTTTCTTTATTGCATTTTTTTATATATGGTTGTTCTTTGCTTAAATACTTTGTAGTGGCCTTTAAGGAAGAAAAAAAGATGTGATTGAAGAAATTTGTATAGGAGAATTATTGCAAGATATGGTACAAGGGATTTTGTCTTGTACTTGTTGGTTTACCAAATTCTCATGTGTCAATGACTATAGGCAATCCATCTAGTTTTCTACAACAACAGACTTTCAATTAAAGGGTCAGATTCCTCATATTCCATATTTTTAGTTCGCCTTTGATAAAGGTCGCCTATCAATTAAATTTACTTGCATGTTTTTTTAGCCATCCCCATCCTTATTTGTTTAGCCCATCTTTAGCCATTTTCCCTTCCAATACCTACAATTGTCACACATTTTGGTTTCTATTGCATGTATCCAAATAATTTCAATGGTTCTCCCTGATCTACACTTTGCAGAAGCATCTAACTTCTTACGAACACACAATTGTTATATTATCTCGTCGAGTTTAGTCACTCATCCATTTCAACATTTTCACTTAACTTACATTTCATATATTTAACTTCCACATATATTTAACTTCCATAATGCAAATTTTAAATCATTTAGGTTCCTTTTGAGCTTTTAGCCGTTGTATTTTCATGTGCACGTGGTGTTTGCATATCCGTACTCTTTCCTCCATTTCATCAATTCAGGTTCATGTATGCTAAATGTTTCTGCTGTAATTAACTTCTCTCTATTTGACTTATTATCAACCATTTAGTTGACCCGGTATCCTCTTCTTCTTCTTTTTCCTGTTAGCAGAAGGGTAGTGATGAAGATGAAGACGATGACGATGATGAACAGGATGACGACGAAGATGAGGAATAAGCAAAACTATTTTCTTCACTGCACTTTACTCTGGGCTTCACACTTTATTTATTGAGTATTCAGTCAAATTCTGGCAGTGTGTTTGCTTCAGTTTCCGCAGTTTTTTCACTTCATATAAGTTTTTTTTAATTAATTAAAACCAAATTTTTATTAGGATTTTCATTCCAGAACTTGTGGGTCCTGTAGCGCGTTTTGTATTTTTCTTTCCAGGTTGATAACTTTGCTTAACATCTGGGTGCATTTTTCAGAGCATGCTCTTCTTCCCCCACCCCCCCACCACCCACCCACACCCACCCACACACATAGCAGTTTTTATATAATCATCACATTATTGAAAATTTATCATCTTCGTTCAATAGCAGTGTATTCTTGGTTTTGCATTCATCCTTTTTCCACGTATTTTAATATCAAGTTTTGAAATTCAGAACATACTTTCCTCCTGTGCATTAGAGATTTTAATTAGGATTTTGACTACTGGTCCTTTTGTTAAAGGGGTTTGTTCTATATGTTCGAAGCTGCTTTGGCTGCTAAACACAAATATTTGTGGCTTAACTTCTACTTTTGACATTCATTTGTTATCTGGCCTACACTTGTTTTGTATTTACATGATCCTGTATGTGCTGTTATATGACTCATGCATTTTGCTATCAATCCACCTAGTTATATGCGATCTGTCTATTTTATTTATGATTTAGAAAATGGGTATTTCATAGTCATATCGGAATTTTCTGTAAGGCATGTGACATGATGTTATTCATCGATCCATATGCATGTTTAATGTTTAAATTAAAGAATCTTTTAGATTATAATGAAAAAGAGATAAAATAGACATGGATTAATGATTAAGTTGATGCCATGTCTCCTGCCATCTCTGATGGTGGCACGAGCCTCATGACCGTAAAGAGCTGTTGAATCTTAGGCCTGTCTCTCGGTTGTGATTGTATTTTTAGAGAAAGTGTTATTTAGTACCTTACGCAAAGAGCTGTTGAATCTTGGGCCTGTGTCTCGGTCATGATTATATTTTTAGAGAAAGTGTTTTTAGTACCTTTCGCGATAAGTTTTTTCTTTCTTAATCCTGGTGTTTTCAAATGACATATTATTAGTGAGCAGTATATGTTTTATATATTTTCCAAACAAAGTGAAAGAAGTCTTAATATGCCCAGTAGCTGAATTAGCTCAACTTCTCTCCTTTTTCTTCTAAACTTGGTTCTGAGATTATATATCCCCATGAATTTTTTTTGTGGTAGGGGTGGGGGGGGGGGACCCGGCTTTGAGATTAGATTTGGTAATCTGTATTTGACTAAATTTATAACATATGGGAATCATATGAATATATTACTTTTTCCCAATTTCTCATCCTCGATAACTATCCCCCTTTGCCTCCATACAAACCGTACCTTTTCTTCTATCCCATCTTGGTCGAAATTTTATATGGTACTTGAGTGCTTCCATCTCTTTCCCTTTTTATTGCGTATGAAAAATAGATGATTTTATTCATTATAAAGCCATAGCATCCGCATGACACATTACAACTAATTGAAAAGTTTTAATCATAATGATCTTGACAGCGTCATAAAAGACATGTTTGGTTACTTTATTAATTGCTCAGTTACACAAACGTCTACAGAACACCCAATCATGTTTGGCAGCAGCAGCATCATAGATTTCTAATATCAAAACAAGATGTTTATTACAGTCAAAAGCTTCTACGACTTGCTTTGCATCTCGGTCAAATCACTTTTCCTCTTTTTAAAATCATTTTAGCCAAATTAGTGGCCTTCCTTGCTAAAACATCTTCTATTCCTTATGTCAATCTAATAATATCCGATTGAACTTAGTTCAATTGGTATCAATTTATCTGATGAGTTTTTAAGGACCGCTCTAATCGCCCCTTCCCTCTCTTCCTCGATATAGGCTCCATCCATTTAAGCCTTAATGACGACCGTCAAAAGCGTTGTCTAATTTTAATGACCCGATGGTTCTCTTCATGCTATTTTCATTTTCCTTCTTACATAATCTAATTTACTTCCTCAACTTTAGATTCTTCCCCACCCGCTAAATTGCCATTTTTTCATCATATTGGAAGCGTGCCATCAAACTTGTTGAAAACAATATTGTTTCTTGCTTCCAGTTTATCGAGGCTATTTTCGCTTGAAGATATTTAAATATATCTACCTATAAACAGTTTCCATCATCTATTGTAGGCCCTTCCAAACAACTAAAATTTTTAGGGTAAATTTCATTAAACACCATCCATCGATTGTTAAGGTTTTTTTTTAATTAACACCAATAAACTCTAAAAATATACCATGAAACCCCCCTTCCATTTGCAATGTTGTCTGATATTTGTGCGTTGTATAGTGCAAAGCACGACCGAGTAATCCCAAAATGTCTTGTAAGTAGATCGAACAACCCGAAACTGAACTGAATATGGCAGTCATTGATAGAAATAATATACTTTGCAGAGAGGGTTAATGTCATTTTTAATGTCTAATGGTGTTATCTCAAAGCCTGGGAGAAATCGATGGTGATTTACAGAATTTAACTAAATTGTTGATAACATGCTCTTGTGCTGGCAACGAAGGTAGGAATGGCTATATATTTATCTTGCATATATATTAAATTTGTTGATATCAACAACGACAATCCGTTGTCGTCTAGTCCGGTTAGGATATCTGGCTTTCACCCAGACGACCCGGGTTCAAATCCCGGCAACGGAAATTATTTTTTATATTTTTTCAGAGCAAATTTACCACCAACTGTACCTTCACTTCTCTTTTTTAAAACTCCGGAGCTCTCGAGCAATTCAAAAAACACTCACCACTATCAATTCCATAGACAAACCAAATAATATGAGCTGATTCAACCAAGACATTCATACAAAAATAAAATGAAATGGGAGCAGCACGGTCAGTCCTTCAGACTCAATTCAGCCAAGGAAGTTATTATGATCTAATCAATCGAAGCCTTAAAGCACAAGAAACAGCACAGAAGAGGAAGAAAAAAAAGATACATCCAACATTTTAGATTTGCATACAAATTCATAAATATAGAGGCTCAAGCAAGATATCGAGAAAAAAGATACATGGGAACATTTTCGATTTGCATACAAATTCATAAATATAAAGGTTCAAGCAAGATATCGATACAGTTTTCTATCAGCCTTGTCCCTCTCCAAGAACTCTCGCTCGATAAGAGATTCGATCCTTTTCTTGATAACCACAGGATTTGGCAAAAACCGAGCCTGCAACTGTTTCGTTACCTCCGCAACTATATTATTATGATCCAAAACTCTCCTCGACTTCATAATCCTCACGATGGCAGCCTCGATTTGAGGTTTTCTATCCTCTTCAACTCTCTGCCTCGTCTCTTGCTTCTCTGGCTCGGAGTCTTTTTGGGCCACGACAGTCCCAATCTTTACCTTAAAAAATTTACTCGAGAACTTATCGTTAACAAAGAAAGTATCATCCTCGGTTATGTCTTTACTCATCGGATCTTTACACAAGACATTCTTACCCTTCACACAAGCAAGGGATTGAAGACACCGTTTCAAATCTGAAGCCGGGATTTCAGTAGCTTGTTCGATTTCTTTACAGCTTAACCGATCTGCAGAATTGAATAGCATTAATATACACATTTGGTAAGTGGAAACATTCAATTCATGTTTTTGGTTATTTCCAAATGTGGCCTTAAGATCGGCCGTGCCCATGTTCGTTTGCCAAGACAATCTCCGGCCAGTGCGGGTCCCAAGATAGTAGGCTTTAAATTTTTCACAAACCCCTAAGATTTCAGAAGGAAGGTTGCAAGTCGTAATAGGTTGAGTCGGCCAAGACCCAGTAGTGAGAACTTGGACGGCCAAAGTTGGGCCGTCGCCGAAAATATCAGCAGAAGAGGACTGGCTTGCGTAAAACCCTTGCATTGTATCTTGAGATGTCTTCATATCTGTAAACATTCCTTCTAGCTTTGACGTGAACTGATACCCGCATTCGGTCTTGAGCTTAACTATTAGGCTTCTCTCTGCATCGTCGGAAACTGTCTTCCCCGAAAGAAGCCTCTTTGCTAAGTGTTGCTTGTAATATTTTTCAAACACATCCTTCTCTTGCAAATATCGAAACAACATCATCACCTTATCAAGAATGGTCTCCACATCCTCCTCACTCACCCCTTTGAGGCCTTTACGGAGTTTATCATCAACATATAAGGAGATAAACTCAGGAGATCTATTGTTCAAATTAATGAAATACTCGAATGAGGAGTTCAAAGCATTTTGGAAGGTCTTATCATTGTTGAACGATGTGCTAATAATCTTATCATGCTTATCCTTTTCGTCAAGAAGACGTTGAACAAAATCCACAGGATCTTTGAGTCTCTCGGGATCGGTTACCAACTGTTTCCCAGTTTCCCTAAGGTGAGAAGTCATCACATCTCGGATTGTGGAAAGGCCATCTGGAACTCGACGGAACAAGTTGTACATTCTCACTAAGTCTTCATATTTATCATCAACTAGCATATTCACAAGACCAGAGTTCTCCATGTGGACTAATCTCTGCATGTGGTTTGCAATTATCTCTTTCTCAACCACTTGTGTTATCTTTGTCTCGGATTTGGGGTCCAAGTAATGAGAAACTCTCTCCATCTCTTCATTGAGCCGCCTCTCGGCTTTCTTAAGGTAATCGCCACAATCACAGCACTCTATGAACTGTTGAGACTCGAAACTGTAAAAACTAGCTGACACCTCCAAAAAGGGTTTCTCAAAGTCTTCTTGATATACAGAAGAGCCAACATCCATCAGCATTTTTGTTATATTTCTCATTAAACCACGGTTTATAACTTCACCTGTTCTTTCTTGTTTAATTAGTTCTAAAAGAGTGCTAATTAACCTGGTCTGGATTTTATGGGAGTGAACGATGGTGTCCCTCCATAAATTTAGACCAAGCTCGTGAACAGGTACTTTGTGAGAAGTGGGAACGAAGGTTCGGTCCATGTACATTAAAATGTCTCGGATCATCTGCAAAGCTTTGTTGTGATCCCCCCATTTTCTGTTTAGTTCCTCAAGAAATAAACCACCTTGGGCTGCCTCGATGGATTTTGACATTTCTTTCAGGTGCGAAGTCATGGTAGTCACAAGCCCACTGTAGAGCTTTTCTCCATATTTGTGAAGTACCATGTTGTAAGCATTCCTAGATTAAGAAAAACAGCTCAGTCATTAAGAATGGCACACCCGGATGAAGTTAGAAATCCCAGCTAGTAGCACCCATAAGAAATTGATGTAAATTTGAATATAAGATCAGCACATGGATGTGTAGACCCTGCTTCCAAGGCCCCAAAAAGGGAAAAAAAACAAGAAGCTTTTCAAATCGGTTACATGCTCATTTTCTTCCATTCAACTCTCTTAAAGGACATCTCTTCAATTAGATTCATAATTAACATTTACTTCCACCCATGTCCATTTGGACTCACAGTTGGTCTGTGTTGCTTCATTAGCTACAAATTTGTCACTCTTCCAACCTGTTGGACTTATCGGGTTATGTTGCACATGTCCATACCATCTCTATTGGGTTCTCTCTCTTTATCATCTATGAAAGTCAGCTTTAACCTTTTATCAATGCATTCATTTCTCACTCTACTTGTTAAACCATTGTCACCCATCCATCTCGACATACTCATTTAAATTACACTTGGTTTTTTGTCCTATTGTTTCTTTATTGCCTAGAATTTTAAGTTTTTAACCCATAAAACAATGCTAGTGATTTGGTTGTCCGTAGAAATACTCCATGGATTTCATGGGGTTATTTTATGATACCAAAAGCACTTCTCCACTTAAATAATCCTGTGTTCTATTATCACAATTTCTTTGATCACACCATCATTCATGATGAACGACTAACCATAAGCAACGAAAATGATCGTTCCTAGGTATTATTGATCATCACACATTTCTTTTCATGGTACTTAAATTACAGTTCGTATGTCATATGTTTCATTATACAAACTATAAGTTAGATTCTAAAGTTTCCCTCCACCTCCGCTTTGGAATTTATTTGGGTTCTTACAACTAATATACGATATGCACAATGGAATGTCATCATGGATATGCTTAGCAGGTGATCCATAATTAGTGTAAAGATAAGTGCTCGGTGCTGATCATTAATGTAAGTCTATGACGCAGTCCTTTCTTCAATCGTCCCTCTCATAATTGCTTCAACATACATTTTTTTATTACATTCATATATCTATGAGACAATGTTTCTCGTTTACGATCCGCCATATTATTTCTCCAAAAAAAATGAACTTTTTCTAAATAAGTGAAATACATCCCTATCTTTTTTTTTGCATCAACTGTTTTGGTAGAGAAATAGGTCGCATTGTGACTTTCAAATGCATATTGTGAATTTTTCTTCAAACAATTCTTAATTTATACATTTCATAAGCTTAATTTCATTGCGTATATCTCCGTTTATTCTTAAAACATAACCAAAATGTTTGTTTTTTCATAACATTTTCCTAGCATCTTTAATTTTATTGAACAATTAGTCATGCTAACCTGTATCTCTTGAATCTCCAAAATTGTGAATTGTTTCTTCAAACAATTCTTAGCTTATACATTTCATAAGCTTAATTTCATTGCGTATATCTCCTCCGTTTATTCTTAAAACATAACCAAAATGTTTGTTTTTTTATAACATTTTTCTAGTATCTTTAATTTTATCGAACAATTAGTCATGCTAACCTGTATCTCTTGAATCTCCAAAATTTCATGAACATCGTCGGGTCGCACAGCTCTCGGTTTTATTTTTTTTATAAAAGCATTTTTCGTGTCACTACCCTAAGTAACCTTACAACAATATCAAATCTTCTTAACAAGAACTAGAAGTTTGATTTTCCCTTAAGTTTCTGATTTGAATCTCGTTAAACAATGTTTAGACATTGTCCTTTATTTGGACTCTTTGATATTCACTATCAATAAATCCACTAGGACTCCTATGCTGCTTTTCTCTCTCCTCTAAGCAAGCTTGTGAGTATGTGTGCATGAACGTGCATTATTCACCTCTCCCTTCTTTTTAGCTTTTGTTTCAAATTCTCATAAGTTTTGGTTTGGCTTTCCATAACTGCTTCTTAACTTCTTTTGCTAACTTAATTTATCAGCATTCCCATTGTTACAACATTTTTGCCAAATCTTTAAGTAGTTCTATTTTTGCTTTAAGCCTTCAACTACTTTTTGAACTTGCTTCATCGCAACTCTCTTCAGGGGCTGTTAGTTGTTATGAGTTGGGGACAAAGAAATCCATTTCTCATGTTTGGTTAGCGACAGTATAACACGAATTAGAAAACAGAGTTCCAAGATGCAACCAACTGACATTTCAGAAAATGTGGTTATACGAAGTACTAGAGCCCGACGTTGTCCTTTCATTTACTCTCAGTACAAATTTGCAACAAAGGTTGCATTTCTCTTCAGCAAACAAAACTTGTGGTTCGGACTCGTGCAATAAAAAAAGTTGAAAGCAACTAAACAATGGATTTGAGGATACTTGCTTGCAACACGTTACATTTTCTATTGCACGAAACAGAAGAAACCTTTTGTAAGAACTTTTAGATTATCTAAGGATTTCTTCAGCTACTTGATGTAAAGACATCACTATATGTAATGTTGGTTTTGTGACTTTTGTCATCTGTAATCCAATGACCTATTACTATTTTCACTTAAGAAGCATAAATTCTCATATTTTAAGTCCCTCCATCTAGTTCTCAATCTCACGCCTATTAATTTTGTCCTCACCTCCACATATTAAGGTAAATGTCTAATATCAGTGATATATGTTGCATGGTCTGGCTCTCTTCTAGAATAACTTTACAATCTATGTATGTTGCTAACACAGAAAACCCTACTAGAGAATTATTTAACCAAATCTATGAGCTGGGATAAAACAAATCTTTTTAAAGACAATCCTATAGTTCAATAACATCCTGTGTTCAAAATCATGGCCTAGAGTAGATTAGAATAGGTGGTCTTTAATCCATAATCCATTCATACTTTAAATGTCTCGAACCACACAAATAATGAAAGCTAGAATGTGCACATGACCTGTCATTATCCTAACTTGAGCATGTGCGTAGAGCACCATTCTTAATCAGATATGCAAATAATCTAGTCAGGATTATCAACCGCTGGTAACATCATATTGACACAATTTCTGACAACGAAGATATATTTATGTTCAAAATCTTACAGCAGCAAAGATCCTCAAGATTGCATTAAGCTGCTTCTGATTATGATGCAAAGCAATTTGCCTTGAATACAAATGAATTTCATGATCAAGAGGACCTTCTCCATGATATTCATTGAATAAGGAATCAAGCTCATAATAGATAACAATAGATAGTAACACCATGCTTCCTGCTGTCCTAGATGGGTACTTCATAGCAGGAACAAACTACAAACTTTACTGAAGATGCAGAATTGAAATACGGGCTTCCAAATCCAAAGTTGAAGAAATGGAGCAAACCTAGTGAAGTCCATTTGTTTTGTAGAAGGCTCGGCATGCAAAGCAAAATAGCATGAAAAATGAATACCCTAACCCACCACATCTTCAATGTGGCACGACTAGGGGACATGGAATAGGACATAAATTTTATTTGTGAAAATACAATGCAGGACACAAATGCATATACATAGAAATGCCTACATATATATGTATACATACAGAGAGAGTTGGCTCTTTTCAGAAAGATTTTGAGCCAACTTTTTATAAATTAGTTCCATTGGACACGCAAAACCAATTTTATATAAACTCGTTACTTGTTAGGTATTTAAACCTTTAAATCATATGGTAGTGTACAAATCCTACAATTGGTTGGCTAGAACTCAAGCAATGAACCAATAAAATTCACAAAAGCAAGGTTTAAAGAGATAATTAACTAAGCATCCAGGCAACACATGTAAATTCATCATTGTTTAAAGAAAGAAAATATTAGGTATCCAGAGAAGTGCCACGACACATTTATTGCATGATACACCTGACAAGAATCTGACGGTATGCCAGCGGCATGAAAGATGTGTGACAATGCATGTCTAACATAAGGTCAACTCAGTAAAACCCTTTGGCAAAGGTCAGTGCTTTAGCTTCTATAAATAAGAGATTGCTTTTCTACACCTCACATTCGTTTTCATTGACTACAAGGTCTTAACCCATCTTCAACTTTGTCTTCCCTCACTTTCATCTTATTCAACATTGCTTCCCAACGCCCTACAGGAACACCTTATTTTATTATAATCAAACCAATTAATAACCAATCTTCCTCAACATCTTCCTTCATTTTCAATTGCAATAGAAACATCCTCCACACAACCCAACCGCCCTATCCCCCCCCAAAAAAAAAGAAAAAGAAAAAGGGCACAAGAACCAATAAAACATCAACAAAAGACTTAATTTAAAAAATTGTAATTAATTGTATCAAAAACATTACATGGCCCTTCTATCCATGCTACCTCAATAAATTTTATCTCTTCTCTATTAAAACTCTAGAAAGGCACTTAAATCGTTATAGGTAGGTAGATAATTGTAAGATTTTGTCAGCTATTTATGAATTCCCTTTGGTTCCATAGTATATTATTGATGTGAAAGCTTAGAATAGGATGAGAGAGGAGATGATGATTGGAACTCTAGAAATTTGTCGCATAGCTAGACTTTACTTTTTTTTCAGAAATGAAATAATGCTTCCATTAGTATATTGTACATTAGAGGCGCACCCATGTTCTAAGGTGCAGGGGCACCTGCCCTTTTTGGTTAAAAGAGTACCCTTACATAGTATGCTATCTCGTTTTAACAGCTATTGCCTAAACCTGAGCCATGTGACTCACAATCATCCGGTCCCATTCCTTTCTTTCTCTCTAAAATTCAAAACTTCCTTACTTTTATAAACTCAAACCAGTCCAAACCGTTTCTTTTTACCTTTCCATTGTTTACAACTCGGATTAATAATAGCTTTTGATGTTTATTATTCTTATACATCTAATTATCTTGTAAAAATAATTATTTTTTATTTTCCCATTACTACTTACTGTCTCTTAACTTTTTAAAGTCCACATCTCGAGTCCATACTAGCCTAACTTCAGCCTTCTCTATGCAGCCAATCCAAGTCTTACTCCGTCTTTCGTCATCGCATATCCGAAAAACTTCATATTGAAAAAAGTCATGAAACTAATACCGTTGGTTGCAGCTGTCACAATTGAATGTTAATTTTGAGTAATAAATGTTGCCAATACTTTACTGAGTGAAGATATTTGGATGAATGTTTGTTTGGTAGTATTCATTGGAAAAAATAAATACCAATGACAATTAACATAAAATGAAATGTTTTCAAATATGAAGTTTTAAAAAATAATATTGCAAAGCATTGTTACAAAAGGTGTTCTATGTTACACATATGCGCTATGCACCCTCAGGTGATAAAATTGAGTCACATTGCCCATTATGTGGCGAAAGCTCAGCTAAAAATGCCTAAGCGGGCATTATTTTATGTCGTTGAAGTTGAAATGTTGTGAGTAGGCGACAACATGTATTAAATCTACTGCACAATCAATTTAATATAAATAAGCCTTCATCTTTTATCACTTTCCATTCTCTTAAGATTTACTTCTCTTATCATAAAGTTATAGTTTTTCACTGTATCTTAACTTTTTCTTAATTTTTCCTTAATTTCTATCAACCACTTTCTTTATTCCTTCTACTTTCTTTTCACGCGCCTTTTCTTTTCCAAAAGACATACCCCATATGCAATGCATATGCATTTATGCAATATGCATCTCTCTACCAAATAGTTGTGCATACCGCATTACATAACCTTGTGGTAAAAAATATTATTCTTTATATATATATATATATATATATATATATATATATATAGTGTGTGTATAGGTTTTCCATATGGTGGACTGTCTAATCTTATATCTTATACCCATGTACCATGCACCTCTCATAGTTTTTCCAATGTGGGACTATTCCCACACATATCCCAACAATGATCATGATGATGATGTTGATATTGATGGTGGTGGTGATACTCATTAAGTTTTATCTCTCTACAAAATTTGGTTTCTATTATCCGTCATAAAGAAATTCGATAGAAGGGACTGGAGGTGTGGAGAATCCATGTGGTCGACCCGGCGTGATTCTTATGTTGGTTCATGTAGCCTACCCCATATGCTTGGGATAAAGGCTCAGTTGCTGCATAGTGTGTGCATAGGTTTGAAATTAGATTGACATACCGAAGTCCGATTTTTTGTTTGTGCAATGGTTTTTATATGGCTAATTTACCGACAACTCCCAACAAGTTTGGGCCATTTTAACAGAACTATTATTACCTATAAAACTATCAAGAAACTTCCATGACTTGACTGTCAACGTTACTATTTATGTCAAATGACCACTTTGCCCTTTTTATAATATAATTAATGAATTATAAATTACATTTAATTTTTTTTACTAATTAATAATGTTCACTAAATAATTAAAAAAAATTGGGCAGCCGGGATTGTGGGGGGGGGCAGGGGTCACCGGAGGAGGGGGAAGGGGGCGTGGGTCGCCGGAGGTTGGAGGATGAGAAGAAGAAGGGGTGGTGGGGGTCGAGGAGGCAAGGGAGCGGTGGTACTGGCGCCGACACAGCAGTGATGGTGGCCGGAGGAGGGAGGAAGGAGATGGTTTTTATTTGTTTTATTTTTATTTTAAAAAAAATTAAGGTTAAGTTATTGAGGGGCATTTTTGGGGTTTTAAAAAAATTGCTGACGTGGCAACTTAAGTGACGTGGCATCCTTATGTTTGGTAGTTTCTTGATAGTTTTAAAGGTAATGGAAGTTTTGTTAAAATGGCCCAAATTTATTGGGAGTTTTCAGTAAGTAAGCCGTTTATATATATATATATATAATTTAATTGAACTTCCTAATAAAGGTCATGTGGGGAGAGTCCCCTCTAACTAAATTATTTGGATCCGCTTTGTTGAAGCTTCGTCAAAACTGGTATTGTTTCAGCAATTAAGGTAAAAAAGAAAAGAATAAGGTGACAACCCATCCTATAACCTCTTGTTCACTTTTAAATTTTCCTTCATTATCATCATCTAACAACCATACTAAGTTAGCACATACTTAACTTACCTTTAATGAAAATACAACCCTAAGCAAAGATTTTTGCTAACTTTGGAGAGTCGAGGTTCTATAGATGATCTAAAGTTCCAATAGAAAATCATTTCTTAGCATAGTTTTGTCAAAATTACTTTACAAAAGAAAACAATGGCGTAGCCATACTATTTTGTTACATGGAAATATGGCAAAATGGCTTGGATGACAGCCACGCGTATGTAGGCCAGCCCTTGGTCATATAAAGACTCACGTATTGCGATAACATGTATCCAGCTCCCAATTACTTTCCAAACTGGATTCGTTAGGCAATGAACAAATTACATCATCTTCCCTAAATCATCGACTATAAGTCTTTGTGTGTGTGTGTGTGTGTGTGTGTGTGTGTGTAGGAGTGATCCATTGCAAACCTCAAAAATCATGACTGTACATTTCTCATTTGCCACCTCAAAAATTTATCTTGACCTAAGCATCAGAGTTTTCATCACACATGTTGTTTGGTAATAAAAGTGAATTGCAAATCCATTTCCTAAACAAGCCTTGAGTCAAACATGTGAAATAACAACCAAAGCGAATCCAATGTCGGATACAGCCTACTTGGCCGCTAAGAATAGACAATTTGAAAGCATATCCAGTGATGGTGCTAAGCTGCATGCGGCTAAGGCTTCCTACACAAGCACCCCACTCCTACCTACCCGACTACTCACTGTTTCCCTCTCTCCTTCCAAAATTAGAATTTTGATATTTACGTATCTACATAGCAAAGGTCAAAATTTGGTTCTTTTCCATTTTTCCTATTCAGTTATGCTGTTTACAGCTCCGCCTAAATCCCTAAATCCAAGCCATTTCAGCATAAAACAGCGCAAAACACACACCACACATGAACGATGAAATGCCCAAATGAAACCAAACACAGCATAACAAGCAAATTCAACCAAAGCAGAAGAAAATCTAAAATCACTCCCTAAGAAGAAATAGCTACCTATAAAGCTCCTCGAAGCTCAAACCGCTGGCGTTGTGATTGTAAATCTCATGAATCGCATGCTCGAGGATCCTCCACGTCCTCTCAGAGTACTTGGGATCGACCTCGACTCGGTGCTTGAACGCCTCGATCTTGAAGTTCCTCTTCTTTTGAGCGCTCATCGTTCCCTTTTGAGGGATCCGATAACAGATGCAAACCCTAGAGCTTGGGTTAGGGTTTTCGACGGGGAGAGAGAGGAGAGTGAGAAAAATGGAGATTTTCCCCCTCAATATGTTGTTTTTTTTTTCCCTTTCTTCTTTGTTTGTGATATTAAAATGGTGATTTATCTTGCATTGAGAAATACGAGTGATGATTGACCGTTGGATTTGATAGGCTTTGATGGATTAGGGGACTTTGGCGGGTCCCACGTAGGGGGCCCTTAGGCTAATGGGCTATTTTGAGGAAGAAGATTGAATCTTATGATTGAGAGTTGCAATTATTTTTGCTACTTTTATACTTTTTGTTAATATAATAAAGATTTTTAAATACAGTTAAGATGGATAAAAATATTAAAGGTTTCTAATATAGATTTTTAAAGATTTTGGTAAAACTAAAATCAATAAAAAAAATTATAATACGAAAAAGATTCTTTATGTCTTTTATGTAAGATAATAGATCCTTGAGACTTTGATTATGAATATGAAATATCCATCTCAAATTTTTATTTTAATAGAGACCTTCATACCACGGGTAAATTATTAGTAATAAATGATAAAAAAAAAACCATTTATTCTTAAAAGGATTTGTCATTTTTTAGAGTTTTATTTATTTATTTGGGTCACCAAATTATTTGATGTTTTCAAAAAATACACCAAATACTTTAAACTTATCTAAAATAACCACATTCGTTGACTTTCCGTCCAAATCGGATTAAGTTACCGTCGATTGTAGTTGTTAAGACATAATCACCTTTTCAAAAAGGATGGTGATATTGTCAAATCCGTCCACCGTCCGCGGTGTAATACAAGAATGACTGAGATTGAAATAAAATAAAATTTCTATTTTTAAGGATATAATTATTTTCTAACTAAATCTTAACCACCTGTGTATCATACCAAGGACGGCAGATAACCATCTTTGACAAGCTTTAAAGCCTTATTTGATAAATATGTTGGGATAAAAAATTACACCCACAGCTAAAATAAAAAAGCCAAAAACTCAAAATCAAGACTCAAAAAGTGGGTCCGGGCCAAAACCCGAATCCAAGTTAAGTAGGTCCATGCTCGAACACAAGCTAAGTGGGCCCAAGCCCGGTCCAAACCGGTCCAAGCTTAAACATGGGGGCTTGTCCCATACCAAGAAAAGAATTAAAATGTAGTAAGTATATGTAATATGTAATAAATAGGAATAATTTAAGAAAATAGGCAAAAAGCCAATTTTGTAAAGCCCAAGGGCTTAAGTGCAAATGTGTAAGAGTATTTAAACCCATCAAATGAATAAAATGATAAGTTTTTCTTCCTTTATAAAATTTGCGAAGGTTTTGAGTCTCCGTCGAGAAAGAGGCATCTTCATTTTCTTCCTAAAAAAGAGAAAGGAAACCCAAAAAAAAAAAGAACTCATTTTGGGTTTCTCTTATCTCCTTCACCTTCTTCTACCAAAAACAACCTATTAAAGAGAACCCATCTCTTTAAGAAAACCGCATCTCAAGAACTCAAGATCCAAGAGCAAAACCAAAGAAAAGAGCAACATTTTTTCATTAAATCGAATAACAAGGGAGAAGGACCCCCGAGGTGAAAGCCCATAGTTTTCATCTCGGACAAGCATATTTTTGAACAAATATCTTTTATTTATTGATGGAAGCTCGAATCGGTAAAGGACTCTACCTGGAGTTCTTCGTTACCATACACCAAGAACATTTCTTTAGTCCTTCTCAAGTACTTAAGAATATTCTTCACAGCTGTCCAGTGCTTCTTCCCAGGATCTGATTGATACCTACTTGCTACACTAGGTGTGTAAGCTACATCCGGTCTGGTACATAACATCGCATACATGATTGACCCAACTGCAGAAGTATAGCGTATCTCTTGCATGCGAGCCCTCTCCAAATCAGTCTTAGGAGACATCTCTTTGGAGAGAGTGATTCCTGAGCAAGCGGGTAAATTACCACACTTAGAATGTTTCATACTAAACATCTTTGGTATGGTGTCAATGTACCTGGATTGGGACAATCCCAACATCCGCTTAGATCTATCTTTATACATTTTAATCCTCCGGATGTAGGAGGTATCACCTAGATCTTTCATGGAGAACTTTTGTGATAAGAAGAGCTTGATCGAGTGTAGCATAGGAACATCATTTCCTATCAAGAGTATATCATCTACGTACAATACGAGGAAGACAACCTTACTCTCTACTACCTTCTTGTATATACAAGATTCATCTACGTTTTTAATGAAGTCAAACTCTTTGACTGCCACATCAAAACAGATGTTCCAGCTCCGCGATGCCTGATTTAATTCGTAGATTGATTTAAGCAGCTTGCACACCTTTCCGCTGCTCCCACTTGTTTCCCCCAATCAGAGCAAAACTCTGTTTGAAATTCGAATTTCAAAAAATTGAAGCAACGCTTCAGATGCAGCGCCAAGTGCGTTGCGCCCTAGGCAGCGCATCATGTGTGCGCTAGCGCTGGACGTGCCACGTGTCAAACATGGGTGCGCTAGCGCAGGACGCGCTGCGCTCTGAGCAGCGCACCACGTGTCAAATACAGGTGCGCTAGCGCAAAGTGCGCTGCGCTCTGAGCAACGCACCACGTGCAAAGCACGGGTGCGCTAGCGCTGGAATTAAAAAATTCCCCACCATTAGATCAAAAGATCTAATAATAATGATAAATCATTAATTAATCAGAATTAAATTCTGTTATGGAAAGATTTTTCAATCTTGTTAAAAACAAGAAGATTGCCTTCTGTAAAATAGAAGCCCTAAGATCAAAGATCCAATAGTGAGGAAACATCCCCAAATTAATCAGAGAAAGATCTCTTTAACTGATTCAACAAATCAGCTTGCCCTATATAAAGGCCCCAAGACTTCAAGTCTGATATAGAGAAACTCCCCCATAAACTTTGAAAAATTCAAAAGATAAAGAGCAAGCTCTTGCAAGAAGATATTTCTTCAAGGTAAAGATGATGGGTGGTGAACACAGAGATGAAATCATCTCATAAAAAGAAAAATATATTTCTTTAAAAAGATCATAGATCTACAAGACAAAAAGTCTTTCACAAAAGAAATCAAAAGATCTCATCATAAAATAAAAGAAAGAAAATAATTCTTCTCACAGATCATAGATCTATAAAGGCAAAGCCTTTCATCAAAATTAGAGATTGAAAATCTCTCCTGCAAAAATAAGAACTGTTGTTCTTAAATTTTGAGACAAAGTCTCTTTTAAAAGAACATAAATTTGTTCCCAGATCATAAAATTGATCAAATGCGTCTTGCGCTCTTGAATTGTGCCTTGCGCTTTTAAAATGCGCCTTGCGCTCTTGAACTGCGCTTCTGCGCTCTCTGGACCAGCGCTCAGCGCCAAAATGCGCGACGTGTCAACCACGTATACGCCAATTAACAACTTGCGCTTTGCGCTTCTGAAATAGCGCACTGCGCTTATGGGCTGGCGCTCAGCGCCAAGCGCACCACGTGTCACTCATGTGTGCGCCACTAAACTGAAAGCGCAATGCGCTCATAGACTAGCGCTCGGCGCTCATAAACTGGCATCATGCGCTCATCATCTAGCGCCTAGCGCTAAGTGCGACACGTGTCCCTTGCATGCACGCTACTTGGCAGTAGCGCACTGCGCTTTTTGATTGGCGTAAAACGCCTAGCGCGCCACGTGTTGCGGTGACAGAACATAAATTGTTCTTTAATGAGCCCAGAGCTCTGATAAATGCTTTGCATTCAGTAAAAGACAAAAACATTGTCAGAAGCTAAAAGCAATGCTCAGCATTGTAAAAAGGACAAAGCCCAAATAAAGGCTCAACAGCCCAGAATAAAAATGTTAAACATTTATTGGACTTAGACCAATATTGGCCATAAGTCCTCAATTTATATTAATTGAGCCCATCTGCTCATAAATATTTCAACAGATCTTAGTCCCAAATTGGACTACAGATCTTCCAACCAACTCACACCGGTTCGAGGGTACATCTCTTTACTCCTCTGATATTTGTCGTTGTAATCCTTCAACGTCTTCAGAGAGGTGACGGGTCCCAACAACCAAACACTCTACGGACTGTGGGATCCTTAAGCCCATGGACTATGATGTCCTTAACCTTGACTGTGAGGTCTTTAAACTCACGGACTATGATGTTCTTAATCTCGACCGCGATGTCTTTAAACTAACAATGGACCGTAATGTCCTTAAACTAATCGACCGTGATATCTTTAAACTAACAATGGATCGTAATGTCCCTAAACTAATCGACCGCAATGTCCCTAAACTAAACAATAGAGCCCAAATGCTTTTTTGTCGGATCTAAACGATCCCGTTAAGTTGATCTTAGCCTAAAACTAGACTAACGTATCCTTAACAAACGTTTAAGTTGATCTTAGTCTCAAATGAGACTAACGTATCCTTAAACCCAACCCCAAACCCAAATCTAAGAAGATACGGATTTGGACTTATCCACGCCCTACGGGCGGCAACATAAATTAGTCTCCGTATACAATCTACGGGCAACCAAAAAACAAAACAAACACACACGACACAAAGTGACCATCTGGAGAAGGAGAAAGTTGTTACCGCGATGCGGTAGCGTAATTAACTGCAGGGGCCTGCGCCTGCAGGGAAGAGCATCCCCACAATCAAAAACCCCTCAACGAGGGGGAATCTGACGAAATCTGCTACATCGGCCGCATCTGTTTAAACCTTCGATACATGGTGCCATAAATCAACTTGGCATCTTCGGAGAGGTGGACGGATAGCATCAATTAGCATCTACCCCGAAATTCAGGCAAGACGGACCTGCGCGGTCGCGTCTCCGTGTCTTTCGGCGGGAACAGATTCTGGCATGCCCGGTGGGACCTTTTCCTCTTTCCACTCCACACTTCGTGTGTCGTGTTCGTGAACGAATCGCGGTTTGATATGGTTGCCCTTAGGTTCGAGGTATTAAGATTTGGTGTCTTGCTCCGTGCAGAAAATGAAAGATCAATGGCGTCTACTTGCACGAAATGTTCCAGCTGCAACTGCAACTTCCGTTCCACCTCATCTGGAGGTGTAACTTACGGGCCCCAGGCGGCCTCCTTGTTCACAATGCCGGTAGAGCAGGTGACGCAGGCTACCACCGGGTTGTTCTTCAGGACCATGCTCCCACCAGTGAGCGTTAACATCCTACTGCCGCAAGAAGCGCAAAAGAAGTCGGTCTTTGATCGGCTCACTATCACGACGACCTCTCTCAACGGGTCATCCAATGTCAAGCCAACAACATCAGTCTTCGATAGGCTGAGCTTGAACTTCAATAGGCCCATCAAGAAGCCCACAATACCTGAAGCGGCCATCCCAAAACGGATAGCCATTCCAGCTCTCGAGGTCACTAAAGAAGCTTCTCCCGTCAAAGGATCAGTCTTTACGAGGCTGGCCACTCCGGCTCCCGTTCCTGCTCAAAGGTCTGTCTTTGACAGATTGGATACTGCTGCCCAACGGACGTCAGTCTTCAAGAGGCTGGTACCAGCAGCGCCTCACCAGAATAGGGGGCATGACAAAGCCATACCCATAGCTGAACTAACTCCGTCTGCTCGACACTCTCGACGTCGCCAATGGCGCCGAGTAAAGAAGGCTGGGGGCAACTCCCCCTCTGGGCTAACTCCACCAGCTCCAACGGTGGAGATCGATGCTGCTGTTCCAACCGGGAACAGCTTTGAACTGCTTAACAAGGTGCGCAGGAACTCTCCTACTGCAGTACTGAAGAGATCTCCTCCACCCATGGAGAATGCACTGAAGGCGAAGCCAGAACAACCCGCTCAGCAGCTTTTTTCCAAAATTTACAAAGTCTGACGACAGGTTCAGAACTCAGTAATTGATCAAGATTACTCTCGTCGACCAAAAAAGCTCAAAGCTCAGCGAGAAAAGATCCATCTTGAGGTACCACAGAAGATGTCATCTGTCTGGGCGCCCACTGCAACGGCTCCCTCAATGTCAACCGCCCACAAAAGAAGAAGGCCGGAAAAAATCCCCGTGTCCACGACAAAGCTCAAAGGCACTGAATCCAAACGCCCTAAGTCTGGGGGTATGGTGGTGAACACCATTTACATGGCTTCCGGAAAAGAGGATAGCCGTATCTCCACGGGCCATCGACCACTCACCCAATCAGTAACAAAGACTCAGGAGCAACAACAGCAAAAGCTCCAGGAGATGCTAACAACCATGGCCACACTCACTGGGCCGAAAGTAAGCCCGGAGACATCATCGGAGTAGCAACAAGAAAGAGAAACTGATACCGAATTCCTCCGAAGAATACTCGAGAGGAAAGATAAAGAGACCGCGGAACAAGCGGCCAACATAAAACGAATGGCTCTCTTGTTCCAAGACATGGCTGGGATGATGTTACAGCCAGAACCTCCAGCTGAAGACCCCCGATCATCATTGAAGACGATGGAGGAGAGACATCGAACCCTCCTTCGGCTCTTTCGGCAGCCAAAGAGGAAACCATTTCCAAGGACGCTCTGGATGACTACATTGCTCAGCAAATACGAGCTCACCAGGCGAATGAAGCGGCCGGCCAAGTTGTTAAAACTGGGCGACCATATCCAGGCTGGTATGACCAAATAAAGTACTCGCCGGGATATACGATCCCTAAATTTCATGTATATAAAGGGACGGGCAATCCCCACCAGCATGTCGCCCAGTTCAGGGCTCTATGTGGTAACACTGGAGGTGATGATAAATTGCTACTTCGCCAATTCGTCGGCAGCTTGTCAGAAACGGCATTCGAGTGGTACTCTGAACCCCCGAACGACTCTGTCAAGACATTTGCGGAGATGGAGCTGTTATTTACGCAAAGATTCGCAAGCGCTAGCGAGCGCACTCCGATTACCGCACTAATTAATACCAGGGTGAAACCTGGAGAAACATGGGTTCAGTACGCGATACGGTGGCGGAACTTATGGTCAAAATGCGAGCAGCGCATCGAAGAAGCACCGGCGGTGGGCATGTTCGTGGGCACTCTTGATCCGCAGGCGACCATCTCCCAGTTCATGATGTTTTTGAAGCCGACTACTTTCCAGGCCTTGATTGACAAGCTGGCCTAAATGGACCAGATGGGTCATAGATCATCTTCCTCGAAAGCAGAGCCTCGGAACGAGAAGGGAAAGGGGAAACCGACCGTCGTCGCCAATGCTCAACAGCAGCCCAGTGGTCTGAGACCAGTTGATTGCCAAAATGATAGAACTCGATCTCTTGGAGATAAAATGAAACGCCTTTACTCGTTCCCTCGAGACAAGACGAAGAGGTTATTCGAGCTAGCACTGCGTAACAAGCTCATCACTCTGCCGGAGCCAAGACCCCCAGCGCAACCAGGCGACATTAGCAACCCTAACTATTGCCCTTATCACCGAATGTTGGGCCATCCGATCGAAGATTGTAACATCTTCAAAAGCTGGATAGAAGATCAGTACCAGCAGGGCAACTTCGTATTATTCGAGAATTGGAAGGTGAACCCGCCTCAGCCGCACGCTCTCAAGAAGACGGATACACCGGGGGCATCGTGTTCTTTCGTAGAAGAAGCTCCATGGGAGGTCGCTCTTTCAGCCAAAACTAAAAGAATGCTGAAAGATCTCCATACATGCCCGGCAATTAGGTGGAAGAATCCACTGGAACCTGAGATCATCGAGGAGATGCTGAAGTCACGCCCAACTCCAAAAATTGGTGGTGATAGCCAAAGCATTCACACCCAGCCGTTAAAGTCTTCGAAGAAGAAGAAGAAGACCAAAAAACCCATGAAGCCTGGTGACAAGCGCACGGACCTGCTAAAACAGATTGACGCGTTGGAAGAATATAATCAAAAAGCGCGGACTCCAGTCACACTCCAAGAATTTCTCAGCCACGTCCTTGAGGACGGAAATGACGACAATGGAGAAGACTCGTCGGATGAATCCGAAGGTTATGTAGCAAACTGCCATGTGATCTCTCACTCGTCGATAGACGATGAAGAAGCTCCTTACACAAAGAAACTGGAGGCAAATCCTGACACGGAACTTCTAGGGCCATCAGACGAAATGATTGATGCATTCCTGGACGAAGCTCTTCTTAAAAGTAAAGCTGCTCGAGAGCGTGAGATGGCCATATTTGAAAAAGCCAAACGCCGGCGACTGGACGAAAGGATTGAAACACTCCCACCAGATCAAAGTACATCCGTCGCAAATAAAAACAGGTTCAAGATGAGGAAAAGGTTCGCTAAAGCCATATCAATGGGAATGAAGCTGCCACCCTTCGAAGGAAACATTCTTGATGAAGCGAAAATACATCCTAGCTACTGCATATATCATCGAAAGATTGCGCATCCCCCCGAAGAGTGCAACGCTTTTAAAAGATGGTGGCAGGGATATGTTGCTCACCGGCAACATTTCAAATGGATGAAACGCAAAACTTGTCGGGAGCAAAGAAGTACGACCGAGGAGCGTAAAAGAACTACCGGCAACTGTTGCATGGTCAACGCCGGGGGATCGCAAGTTCTCACCTTCGGGAGCGACTCTGACGAAGAAATGACTCTTGGCCCTCTCTTTAAAGAGTCCACCTTGGGAAAAGAGGAAGAACCGAAGACCTATGAAAATATTCAGCTGTGTAATCGTACGCTGCCCGAAAAGAATCTTGGGCCCTCGAACAGTGGGTCAAATAGAAAAGATAAGGGAAAAGAAAAAGTCCATGAGGATATCATCCTTGATGACCAAGCCGTCGAAAAGCTGACAGCCAAGGACCCGTTAAAGAAAAGTAAGGTGGACTACAACGTTCTGGCACACTTAAGAAAGCTACCTTCGCAGTTAAGCATTCTCGACGCCCTTCTGTTATCCAAAGAAGCAAGAGATTCTCTAATCAAGGCACTACAAGAGCCAGAGCAATTTCAAGCTTTCCTCGCCGAAGAAAAGATGAAAGACGAGATGAAAGAAGTGCACACAGCCGATATCACCCTCGGCGATGAAGATCTTCTCCTTGGGACGTACGGGCACAATCGTCCCCTTTATGTCTCCGGATACTGTTATGATATCAAGATAGGCAAAATCCTGATTGACAATGGGTCCTCCGTCAATCTCCTCAATGTGAGAGTGTTGAAGGAAATCTGCATGAGCGTCCAACACCTCGCTCGTGATTAAAATCACCATCTCCGGATTTGACTCCCAGTCATCGCGAACGCTCGGGTCTGTAATACTGACGCTGCGCTTTGGGTTGCTCGTCACAGACATTAAATTTCACGTCATTGACGCTAAGACCTGCTATAACGCTTTGCTCGGCCGGCCTTGGTTACACGAGTACAACATCATCCCTTCTACACAACATCGGTGTATGAAGTATTTCAAGGATGGTCTCGAGTATACCGTAACAGGGGAGCTGAACCCATTCTCCGTGAACGAAGTCCGAAAGTATGAAGATGCAAAATGCTTCTTACCAGATTTTGAGGATACGGAAAGATGTCACAAACCGAAGAACAAAGCTATCACCATTATTCCAGTCTTCGGGAGTGATACCGAGGAGGAAGAAGAGATGGTTTACTCAGGTCCGTCCCAGTGCAACAAGCCGGGACCGTCCACTCCTATGTTGATCTTCGGCAGTGACTCGGAAGATGAGGTCAATGCCATATTCTCTGCTCGGCCATCAATACAAGCCTTTGCTGGTGAAAATCAAAGTTTGCAGGTTGCCATGGTTCCGCCAAAGCATCATAAAGAGCTAGACGCGCTTGATACCTACAGTATGGAAGAACTGCAGACATTCTACGTCCCTCCCAGGCGAGAGGGTGAAAAAGCAATCCTATTCTACCGATCCGGGGAAACCAAAGTGGAAAAAGAAATTTGGCATGGTGCGGATTCTACACTTGACAGGCTCCAGCCCATCCGTTTCCCCAGATATTACACAGACGGACTAAAGAGACTCTTGAGACGCAAAGGTGTACCCCTTAAGCAAACTACGCGATAAGCACGGTTTTATAACAAGATCTGGAACGTACCCAGAACTCAACGAAAGTTACCCAACGGGAGAATGGAAACAATCGGGCTTGGATGTGTTCAATCCAAGAGACGGGAGCTATTCCGTGACTGTTACGTCATACATGACTTTGATGAAGAAGGTGATGCTCTGTGGGAAGTGTTCCTCGCCGAAAGACGCGACGAAGATGCGGCAGACGTCTTACCTGAATTTCGGGGCAGATGCTAATTGGTGCTATCCGTCCACCTCTCCGAAGATGCCAAGTTGATTTATGGCACCATGTATCGAAAGTTTAAACGGATGCGTCCGATGTAGCAGACTTCATCAGATTCCCCCACGTTTGAGGGGTTTTTGATTGTGGGGACGCTCTTCCCTGCAGATGCAAGCCCCTGCAGTTAATTACGCTACCGCATCGCGGTAACCACTTTCTCCTTCTCCAGATGGTCACTTCGTATCGTGTGTGTTTGTTTTGTTTTTGGTTGCCCGTGGATTGTATACGGAGACTAATGTATGTTGTCGCCCGTAGGGCGTGGATTAGTCCAAATCCGTATCTTCTTAGATTTGGGTTTAGGGGTTTGGGTTTAAGGATACGTTAGCCTCATTTGAGACTAAGATCAACTTAAACGTTTGTTAAGGATACGTTAGTCTAATTTTAGACTAAGATCAACTTAACGGGATCGTTTAGATCCGACAGAAGAGCATTTAGGCTCTAATGTTTAGTTTAGGGACATTACGGTGAGTTAGTTTAAGGACATTACGGTCCAATGTTAGTTTAAGGACATCTCGGTCCAGGTTAAGGACATCGTAGTCCGTGAGTTTAACGACCTCACAGTTGAGGTTAAGGACATCGTAGTCCGTGGGTTTAAAGGGACCTCACGGTCCGAGGTTAAGGACATCGTAGTTCATGAGTTTAAGGACCCCATAGTCCGTAGTTTGAAAACATCGTAGTCTATGAAGTTTAAGGACATCGTAGTCCATGAGTTTAAGGACCACACAGTCCGTAGTTTAAAGACATCGTAGTCTATGAAGTTTAAGGACATCGTAGTCCACGAGTTTAAGGACCCCACAGTCCGTAGAAATATGTGGTTGTCGGGACCCGTCACCTCTCTGAAGACGTTGAAGGATTACAACGACAAATATCAGAGGAGTAAAGAGATGTACCCTCGAACCGGTATGTATTGGTTGGAAGATCTGTAACCCAGTTTGGGACTAAGATCTGTTGAATATTCGTGAGCAGATGGGCTCAATTAAATATAAGTTGAGGACTTATGGCCAGAACTAGGCTAAGTCCAATAAGATTAAAATGTTTAACATTTTATTGTTCTGGGCTGTTGAGCCTTTACTTGGGCTTGGCCCTTTTAATAATGCTGAGCATTAGATCCTGACATTTTTTGTCTTGTATTGAATGCATAGCATTCATCAGAACAATGTGTGTTCTGACAGCACACCACGTGGCGTCCCAGGCGCTTCGCGCCAATTAAAGAGCGCATTGCGCTTCTGCCAAGTAGCGCACACGAAAAGGACATGTGCCGCACTTAGCGCTAAGCGCCAGTTTATGAGCGCATTGCGCTTTCAATTTATGAGCGTGTTGCGCTAGTTTAGTGGCGCACCAATGAGTGACACGTGGTGCGCTTGGCGCTGAGCACCAGCCCATGAGCGCAGTGCGCTGTTTCAAAAACGCAAAGCGCAAGTTGTATCTATGGTTGACACGTGGCACGTTTTGGCGCTGAGCGCTGGTCCAAGGAGCGCAAAAGCGCAGTTCATGAGTGCAAGGAACTTTTCAGTAGCGCAAAGCACATTTGATCAAATTTATGATCAGAGAACAAGTTTATGTTCTTTTAAAAGGAGGCTTTGCCTCAAGATTCAAGAACAATAGTTCTTTGCCTCTGTAGATCAATGATCTGTGAATGAAGTAAATACTTCTTTATTGTTTGACGAGATCTTTTGATCTCTTTTATGAAAGACCTTGGTCTTTTTTTTAAATTTATGATCTTTTTTAGAAGATAGTTCTTCTTTTCATGAGATGATTTCATCTCTGTATTCATTGCTCATATTCTTTACCTTGAAGAAATAATCTTCTTTTGCTAAAAGCTTGCTTTTCTTTTTTTAAGTTTTCTCAAAGTTTGTAGGGGGTTTCCCTATATCAGACTTGAAGTCTTGGGGCCTTTATATAGGGCAAATTGATTTGTTAAATCAGTTAAAGAGATTTTCTCTGATTGATTTGGGGATGTTTCCCCACCGTTGGATTTTTGATCCTAGGGCTTCTGTTTTATAGAAGGAAATCTTCTTGTTTTTTTAACAAGATTGGAAAGATCTTTCCATAACAGAATTTTAATTTTGATTAATTAATGATTTATCATTATTATTAGATCTTTTGATCTAAGGATGGAGAATTTTTAATTCTTGCGCCGGCGCACCTACGTTTAACACGTGGCGCGCAGCGTAGAGCGCAGCGCATTTTGCGCTAGCGCACCTACGTTTGACACGTGGCGCGCAGCGCGCCTAGCGCTGAATCTGAAGCGTTGCTTCAATTTTTAAATTTTGAATTTCAAAACAGAGCTTTGCTCTGATTGGGGGAAACAGAAGCGTCGTTTCATTTCAAATCTCGGAATTTGAACATAGCTTTGCTTTGATTGGGAAAACAAATGCCCTCCACCGTTGCGCTTACGTGGCCCATACGTGAGTGCGACGGCGGTAGTATCTCAGCCGTTGGATCAACTTTTGGAAGTTGAAACGGCTCTCAATACCTATAAATAGGGCCTTTGGCCCTCTGCGATGACCATTGTTCATCTCCTTCTTGTTTTATGAGATTCTCCCACAGAGCATAGCTCTCTTGTTTAAGGACTTTTCTAAGAGCCAAAACTCTGTTAGAACTTAGGTAAAGTTTAAAACTTTCAATAAATTAGGGTTTTACCCATTAACAGAGCCTTGCTCTTCATAGATCTTTGATCTAAAGAAAATCCTTTTAGGGATTCAATAATAGAGCTTTGCTCTCTTGAATCATGTTGATTTGTTAGTCTTTGATGAAGAACTCTTAAGAGTTTGTTTATGGATCTTGAAGATCCCGAAATTTTTTTTAATTCATAAAAAAATAAATCTTAGTTAATTCTTTTCTGATGGAATTTTCCATCATCATTACAGAGCCAGGCTCTTGAGGAATTTTATTCCTTCATGATCAGAGTTTGACAAGTGTCACTCTGTCATAGAGCATTGCTCTCAAAGAGAGATTTTCTCCTCGACCCGAGGGGTCGTTTATTAAATGAGATTCCCTTCTTTTAGAATCTCTCACAAATTCAAATTTGTTAGGTATCATAATTAGAATTTGTTTTTTCCATGGGGATATCAAGAGTCGTTTAAATCCCCGTGCATGTTTTTCCTCATTGCTAATCTCTTAATGATGTTTCTTTTTAGGCACTATGGCTGTTCATTTATATAGTCTGAACGAGTTCATTACTTATGAGGATATCCGCATACAGAGCCGTTGCCAAAACCAAGAGTTTACAGATACCCAATGTGCGAAGATTATGGGTCGTCTGTATTCACGCGTCGGTTGGCTTCTTCCTCGCCGTTCCGCTCTCTTGAAAATCGTAGTGGGAGCAATTTGGAGAGCACTTCCGGGGTTTCACGAGGCCATGCTACTTAATGCGCTGGATGGTGCTGAAGACAAGGTGAATTTAGTGTACCTGTCGGGGCTGATCTCGAAGAAGCGGCGAGATAACCTCATTGATATTCTGCATCAAACCTTTCAACAGACGATGATAATCGCTTCTTATCAAAGGGAGGGGGACATTGCCGAGGATCTCGACACCCGTGAACGCGAGAGGATGCACACGAGAATGGTCAGAAAGGCCAGAAAGATTTTAGATGGCCTTACTTTCGAATTCCTCAATCCATGCCCTGGATCTGAGGTTTTACCATTGTAATCATTTCGATGATGTTTTTGTTTACTGCTTTCATGATTGTAAGAACTTTTCGAAGTATGAATGGCAAATTCCTCATTTCAGCGTGTTTTATTTTATGTACTAAATCTTTTGCACATGCATGATCGGCTATGCTTCGAACGCTTAATCAAATGGGAATCAAATGTTCTCCTTGTCGCTTTCTTCTCTTTGCCGTGTTATTAGTATGTTACTCTGGCAAGTGTGGCCTGTAGATATAAAGAACATTTCATCTTAAACTCCTCAAGAGGTAGTGATGGCTTAGGAAGCAGGTTCAGATCTGCTACCTAAGACTTTTCAACTTTATGAGACGTGAGGGTCTCATAAAGACCTTTCTCCCTATGAGTCGTGAGGATCTCGTAAGTGTCTTTTCTCCTTAGGAGTCGTGAGGATTCCTAAGTGTGTTTTCCCTTATAAGTCGTAAGGATCTTATAAGAGAGTTTTCTTCCTTACGAATTGAGAGGACCCGTAAGTGTTTGATGAGATCGATACCATCCGCGTTTCACGGAATCAGGAGTTGCTCTGGGCGTTTCCCACGGGGTCAAGGTTAACTTTGGCCGTGTTCCAGGGAGTCGTTGGATGACGTGTTTCCGCGACGGGGTCATTTGGATGACGTGTTTCCGCGACGGGGTCATTTGGATGACGTATTTCTGTGACGGGGTCATTGGATGACGTGTTTCCGCGACGGGGTCATGTGGATGACGTATTTCGGCGATGGGGTCATTTGGATGACGTATTTCCGAGACGGGGTCATGTAGATGACGTATTTCCGTGACGGAGTCATTTGGATGACGTATTTCCGCGACGGGGTCATGTGGATGACGTATTTCCGAGACAGGGCTATATGGATGACGTATTTCCGCGACGGGACCATTTGGATGACGTATTTCCGTGACGGGGCTATGTGGATGACGTATTTCCGAGACGGGGTCATATGGATGACGTATTTCCGAGACGGGGTCATATGGATGACGTATTTCCACGACGGGGTCATGTGGATGATGTATTTCCGAGACGGGGTCATGTGGATGACGTATTTCCGCGACGGGGTCATGTGGATGACGTATTTCCGAGACGGGGTCATATGGATGACGTATTTCCGAGACGGGGTCATCTGGATGATGTATTTCCGCGACGGGGTCATGTAGATGACGTATTTCTGAGACGGGGTCATATGGATGACGTATTTCTGCGACGGGGTCATATGGATGACGTATTTCTGCGACGGGGTCATGTGGATGACGTATTTCCGAAACGGGGTCATGTAGATGACGTATTTCCGCGACGGGGTCATTTGGATGACGTGTTTCCGCGACGGGGTCATGTAGATGACGTTTTTCCGAGACGGGGTCATGTAGATGACGTGTTTCCAAGATGGGGTCATGTGGATGACGTATTTCCGCGACGGGGTCATTTGGATGACGTGTTTCCGAGACGGGGTCATGTGGATGACTTGTTTCCGAAACGGGGTCATGTGGATGACGTATTTCCGAGACGGGGTCATATGGATGACGTGTTTTTGTGACGGGGTCATGTAGATGACGTATTTCCGAGATGGGGTCATGTGGATGACGTATTTCCGCGACGGGGTCATGTGGATGACGTATTTCCGAAACGGGGTCATGTAGATGACGTATTTCCGCGACGGGGTCATATGGATGACGTATTTCCGTGACGGGGTCATGTGGATAACGTATTTCCGAGACGGGGTCATATGGATAACGTATTTCCGAGACGGGAGACGGGGTCAAGTGGATGACGTTTTTCCGCGACGGGGTGATGTGGATGACATATTTCCGCGACGGGGTCATGTGGATGACGTATTTCCGCGACGGGGTCATGTGGATGACGTATTTCCGAAACGGGGTCATGTGGATGACGTATTTCCGAGACGGGGTCATGTGGATGACGTTTTTCCGAGACGGGGTCATTTGGATGACGTATTTCCGCGACGGGGTCATGTGGATGACGTTTTTCCATGACGGGGTCATGTGGATGACGTTTTTCCGCGACGGGGTCATTTGGATGATGTGTTTCCGCGACGGGGTCATGTGGATGACGTGTTTCCGCGACAGGGTCATGTGGATGACGTATTTCCGAGACGGGGTCATGTGGATGACGTGTTTCCGTGACGG
Organism: Agapanthus africanus; assembly: GCA_030015575.1. Taxonomy (NCBI): domain Eukaryota; kingdom Viridiplantae; phylum Streptophyta; class Magnoliopsida; order Asparagales; family Amaryllidaceae; genus Agapanthus; species Agapanthus africanus. The sequence continues at coordinate 936,561,644 of JASDDO010000019.1, read as the reverse complement.
GGTCATTTGGATGACGTATTTCCATGACGGGGTCATGTGGATGACGTATTTCCGTGACGGGGTCATTTGGATGACGTATCATCCATCGAGATTTGGAGTAGGGGCTTTGTTGTAGCTCCAGGGTTGATTGCCGCGTCTGAATCCTGCTGGTTTGGAGAGGAACGCTGTTGATGATCTCTAGGCTATCCCTGAACCGTCGAGATTTGCCTTTATTTTTTTATGGAGCCTGGAGAGGGAAGGTGTGATTCCTTCTTTGTTTGCGCCCCTGGATTGTGTACAGGGATTGATGTGATATCACCTGTAGGGCATAAATTTCATTTTTCTTTATTTCTTTTCGCGATGCTCTATCATTTCAGCTTTTATAATGCGAAGGTCGCGATTGCCTAATCATTTCGGCTATTTTTCGTGGCGCCCAATCATTTCGGCTATTTATTTTATTTTTACTCGCTGTTTTTTTTATTGTGAGTTGCCCAATCATTTCGGCTATTTTGCATGCATACATTTTTACTTGCTGATTTTGTTGCAAGTTGCCCCATCATTTCGGCTATTTCGTATGCATGTATGGTTTGCTAGCTTCTTACTGTAAGCTTGGGATTAGACATCGATTTCGGCATCAGCACCGCTACAACTGGAATATTGCCAGGAGCGAATCATCATTTGTCTCCGTCGATGTTGAACAAAAGTGGCTTAGCGAACAGGGTTAGGATCCTGTTGACTAAGGCTTTTGACTTCATGAGCCTTAAGGGTCTCATAAAGGTATTTCTCCCTACGTGTCGTGAGGATCTCGTAGGTGCGTTTTCTCATTAGGAATCGTGAGGATTCCTAAGTGCATGTTCTCTTATAAGTCGTAAGAATCTTACAAGAGTGTTTTCTCCTTATAAGTCGAGAGGACTTACAAGGGTTGTTCACCGTGTAGACATATCCCTAGTCACGGATGAGACTTTGTTAGGGAAATGTTTATTCGCGTCCATGGATTGTATACAAGGGTCAATATTGAGCCGCTTGTAGGGCATTGTTGGAAGTTGTGGTGGTCGCTTAAGAACAGGTTCAGATCCTTGTAGCTTAAGACTTTCAAATCTTATGAGCCGTGAGGGTCTCATAAGAGGGTTCTCCTTACGAGTTGTGAGGATCTCGCAAGTGTAATTTCTCCCTAGGGATCGTGGGGATCCCTAAGTGTGTTGTTCCCTTGTGAGTCGTAAGGATCTCACGCAGGTGGTTCCTCCTCACAAGGTCGAGAGGACCTTGCAAGTGTCTTTTAACAAGATTGTGCCTTTTCGGGTTTTCATAAAACTCGCCGGTAGCCCTGCTGTTTTTACTCATGGAGCCCTTTCGGGTTTTCATCCGTGCCCTTTTCGCTTATGGACATATCGTTTTTTTCTCCTTTTCTTTTTCTTTTATTCTAATGAGGTTGCGCCCTTTCTGGTTTTCACAAAACTCGCCGGTAGCCCTGCTGTTTTTACTCACGGAGCCCTTTCGGGTTTTCATCCGTGCCCATTTTGCTTATGGACATACCGTTTTCTTTTTTCTCTCTTTTTTTAATTCTTTTTTTTGTATCAGCTTTGGGACGCTGCAATCCACCGTAGTTTATCGACATCTCGGTCAACAGCGAATTTTAGGATATAGTGGTCCATCGTTAGTTTAAGAACGTTTCAGTCCGATGTTAGTTTAAGAACGTTTCGGTTCATTGTTAGTTTAAGGAAGTTTCGGTCCATCTTTAGTTTAAGGACGTTTCGGTCCGTTAGCCGGCTACTACTTATAGAGTTTAGGCTTAGGAAGATAGCGAGTGGACATAGTCGTCGTCATCTATCATTGACCTAGGCCGTGACTCGTCAAGCGTAGTACTTTTTCAGGAAACGACCATTTATTGGCCTGAAATGCTTTTCGCCATGCATGTCCATGAGTAGATAGGCCCCACCATGGTAGACCTTGTTTATGATATACGGGCCTTCATAGTTCGGCTCAAATTTCCCCCGTTTGGCACTGGGGATCATAGTTCTTTTGACCACTGGCACGAGTTTGTCTTGGCGGAATGTTCTCGGCCTAGTTAATCTTTCGTATGAGCGCGTCATCTTTGCTTTATAAGCTTCCAGATTTTGTTGCGCTATGAGCCGGGTTTCATTAAGGGCATTGAGCTCCTCAAGCCGAAGGTGAGCATTCTCTTCTTCTGTTAGCTCGTAGTGAACTGCCACTCGTAGAGAGGGTAGCTCTATCTCGAGGGGGAGTATTGCCTCTGTACCGAATACCAATGCATACGGCGTTGTGTTAGTGGCCGTTTTGAACGTAGTTCGATACGCCCAGAGAGCTTCATGCATTCTCTCATGCCAGTCCTTTTTATTTCGAGACACCGTCTTTTTCACGATCTTCGTCAAAGTCTTGTTGAAAGCCTCAGCTAGACCGTTAGCTCGGGGATTATAGACTGAGGAGTATCTCCAGTTTATGTTATGCTGTTGTGCGAAGCGGTTGATCTTGTGGCTTCTGTAGGCTGGCCCGTTATCGGAGATGATCCGTCTCGGAGTTCCAAACCGATAAATGACGTGTGTCTTGAAGAAATGGAGGATATTCTCCGTCTTCACTTCCCTCAGCGGCACTGCTTCTGCCTATTTGGAGAAGTAATCAGTCATCGTCAAAATGAATCGATGTCCTCTGGACGATACTGGTTCAATGGGGCCGATTATATCAATCCCCCACATTTCGAACGGCCAGCTAGCCACCGTTGGATGTAGTAGATTTGGATGCTGATGGATGAAGTCCCCATGAATCTGGCACGAATGGCACTGCTTCGTGTATTCGAGGCAGTCTGGGATCATCGTGGGCCAATAATAACCCATACATTTGATCTTCGGCCCGGCTTGGTGAGAACCGCAGAGTCCGTCGTGAGTTTATTGGACAACTCTCTTTGCCTCTTCAGGTCCCAGGCATCTTAGCCACAGGGAATCAAATGACCTTTTATACAGAGTATTATTGACGAAAGCGAAAGACAGAGCTCGTTTCATAAGCTGATGTCTTGAGGACGCATCTTCAGGTGTTCGACGGGATTTGAAGTAGTCTATAAAGACTTCCCTCCAATCCTTAGCCTTTTCTTGGTCTTTTATTGTAGAGTCGCTTGCTCGGTCTCTCCCTTTTCTTCGGACGACTCCGGAGATGCCGGTGCGAGAACCCGACGGCTTTGCACAACGATCCTCATGTCATCGAGGTTTTCGTCAGCCAGTTCTTTAGCGAGCTTGGCTAATGCATCTGCCTTGTTATTTGCCATACGCGGTATGCTTTCCAAGTAGGAAGGAATTTGAGTCAGCAGTCGCTGTACTCTTTCGCCGTATTTCACCAACTCAGGTTTGCACGTCTGATAGTCGCCATTTACTTGACTGACGATTAGTTGGGAGTCTCCGTATATGAGGAGGTTTTCAATTCCCATGTCGATGGCGATCTCGATACCTGCTATCAAAGCTTCATATTCGACTTCGTGGTTCGTCCTTGGCTCTGTTAAGGAGAAAGCAAAGCGCATTATCCCTCCTTGTGGAGTCACAAAGATGAGGCCTACCCCTGCTTTGATTATAGGGGTGCTTTGTTTGCGTTTCTTCATGGAAGATGCTCAATCAAAATAAAGTTCCCACCGGGCATCATCCCCGTTGATCGTGTCAAACGCATGTTCGTCCGGCAATTCGCAGTTCAAAGGAGAATTGGCGGGTATCGGATGCTCAGCGAGGAAGTCGGCGATGGCCTGGCCTTTCACTGCCTTGAGGGGTCGATAAGTTATCGAGAACTCCATTAAGAGCAGGGCCCATTTAGCAAGCCGCCCTGTTAATATGGCCTTCGACATCAAGTATTTGAGAGGATTCACCTTTGATATGAGATGGACCTCATGTGCCAACGCATAGTGTCTGAGCTTCGTTATTGCGAAGATCAACGCCAGGCAGTGCTTTTCAATGGGAGAGTAATTGCTTTCTACCCCCAGGAGAACTCGACTCAAATAGTAGAGGGCCCTCTCCTTCCCTTGGTCGTTCTATTGTGCCCATAGCGCGCCTAAAGAACCTTGGAGGGCTGTTGTGTACAGGACGAGAGGTTTTCCTTTAACGGGAGCGGCCAGTACTGGCGGATTCTGCAGATATTGCTTGATTTCGTCCAGCACGCTTTGGCATTTGTGATCCCAGACGAACGGGGTTCCCTTCTTCATCTGGCGACTATAAGGACGGCATTTGCCTGAAAGATTGGTTATAAATCGTCGGATATACGCGAGCTTCCCTTGGAGAGACCGCAATTGCTTGAGAGTCCTTGGCGGAGGTATTTCCATAATCGCCTTGATCTTTGATGGATCTATCTCGATGCCACGGTGTCGGATGATGAATCCTAGGAATTTGCCCGAGGAAACTCCGAACGCGCATTTGAGAGGGTTCATCTTCAAGTTGTATTGCCGGAGGCGCTGAAACACGGTCTTTAGATGCTCTAAATGTTCCTCGTATGATTTGCTTTTGACTACGAGGTCATCGATATAGCATTCGACGATTTCATGTATGAGGTCGTCGAAAATTTTCGTCATGGCCCTTTGAAAGGTGGCGCCAGCGTTCTTTAGACCGAAGGGCATCACCTTGTAGCAGAATATACCCAAAGGGGTCTGGAAGGCGGTATGCTTCTGGTCCTCGGGATGCATCTTTATCTGATTGTATCCTGACGATTCGTCCATGAAGGAGAAGACTTCGTGAGTGGACGTGTTATCTATCATCAGCTCGGTGACCAGTACTGGAAAGTCGTCCTTTGGGCAAGCTTTGTTGAGATCCCGAAAGTCCACACATATGCGCACCATCCCATTTTTCTTCATTACTGGGACGATGTTGGCGATCCAGTCAGGATATTGAACCTCTTGGATGAAGCCGGATCGATTAGCTTCTTGACCTCGGCGTTGATGCTCATCTCAAGCTCGAGCCGCATTCTTCTCAGCGCTTGTTTGATCGGTTTGACGTCTGGAGATATCGCCAATTTGTGCACAGCAATCTCTGGATCTAATCCTGGCATCTCGGAATAGTTCCATGCGAAGTAATCTTTATGCTGCATGAGCACGTCCTTTAGCGTAGCCACCCTTTCTTCAGACAACAGCTCACTGATGAACGTCGGTCGCGGGTCACTTGCCATCCCCAAATCAATTTTCTTGAGGTTATGTGCAGTAGTATGTATCCCATCTTCCAGCTCTTTTGGCGCCGATGGAAACTTTGAGATTACCTCGTCATCATCGTTGTCGAAGCACCGGGGGAGGTCATCCATATTCTCAGGCTCTTCTTCTGACAACATTATCATATGTCAAGTATGAGATCGCTTCCAAGACCGATGTTGATCTGGTTCTACTCTCGCGGCTTTGGGTTCATGCTTCTGCGGTGGGGTTACCCTCCAGCTGCTGGATAGAGTGAACCTGCCTTGCTGATACTGGTCTTCTACCCAGTCTTTAAATATGAAGCGGTCTTCGAGAGGATGTTCTATTGCCCTGTAATAGGAGCAATAGTCCGGGTGAGAGACTTCGCCTGCTTGCTCGGGGTGCTTGGACTTCGGTAGGGCAATCATTCGATGTTTTATGGCAAGATCAAGTATCTTCTGTGTTTTATCCTGAGGAAAAGAATATTCTCGATCCGTCTTCTTTATAAGAAACGAATCTTGGTTGCTCGATTCTCGATCGTGTGGCTTTTTGGACCCGCTTAGTCGCTGTTGAACGCCTTTCCCGTTTTTTGGTTTGTTTCTGCCTCTGCGTCGGGCCTTTTGTACAACGGGTTGACAAGGAGGAGCATTTTCATTTTTCACAGCCTGTTGAAGGAGGCGTTGCGTCCTGGCTTTCTCGTAGATGGCCATTTCACGGTTATGATTGTCTCGAACCTTTTGACCTGCTTCCCTTATAAGCTTGTCCATTTGTTCTTCGAACAATGGGCTTGGCATTTTCACGGTGGGAGCTCGTTCTGGTTCAGGGTTAGCATCTTCCTATTTCCCCAATCAGAGCAAAACTCTGCTCAAATTCCGAGATTTGAAATGAAGCGACGCTTCTGTTTCCCCCAATCAGAGGAAAGCTCTGTTTTGAAATTCAAAATTTAAAAATTGAAGCAATGCTTCAGATTCAGTGCTAGGAGTGCTGCGCGCTACGTGTCAAACGTAGGTGCGCTAGCGCAAAGTGCGCTGCGCTCTGCGCTGCGCGCCACGTGTCAAACGTAGGTGCGCCAGCGCAAGGTGCGCCAGCGCTGGAATTAAAAATTCCCCATCCTTAGATCAAAAGATCTAATAATAATGATAAATCATTAATTAATCAGAATTAAAATTCTGTTATGGAAAGATCTTTCCAATCTTGTTAAAAAAACAAGAAAATTGCCTTCTGTAAAACAGAAGCCTGTTCCCCCAATCTGAGCAAGGCTCATTTGAATTTTGAAAATTCAAATTTTCTGAAGCAACGCTTCGAATTCCGTGCATTGCGCAATGCGCAAGCGGTCCACAGTGCGACATGTGTCTGCGCAGTTGCGCAAGCGCACCGCTGCGCGACACGTGTCTGCGCAGTTGCGCAAGCACTGTTGCGCAAGTGCACCGCTGCGCGACACGTGTCTGCGCAGTTGCGCAAGTCTTCCACTGCGCGACACGTGTCATTCATTCGGGAGTTGCGCAGAAACAGAATGAAAATTTAATGAAATCTTTTCTGTTCTTTCCAAAACCAGAAGATTTTCTTCTGCCTTTGGATCAAAGATCCAGCGGTGGGAAAATTCCCAAAATCACTCAGAAAAGATCTTGTTAACAAATTGAACAAACTTGTGAGCACTATAAATAGGACCCCAGACCTCATTCGATGGGCATCAACTGGGATAATCGACTTCTAGCAAAAAAAAAAGAAAAGAGAACTCTTGGAGATTATTCAAGAACAAAAAAAAAAGAAAGGTAAAAACCCTTTTTTTTAAGAGAAAAATCTCTGAAGAACAAAGGATTTTAAAAAAAAAAAAGGGAATAAATAAAAATAATAAAAATAGTGCCTTGCACTTGTTATGAACCTCTGGTTCTCAGATAAATAAATAAATAAAAATAATAAATAGTGCCTTGCACTTGCTATGAACCTCTGGTTCTCTGAAACAGAAAAGATTTCTTTCTTTTCTTTTCTTTGATCTAAATTTAGATCAAGAAATTAAAAAGTGCCCTGCACTTCTTTTTCCTGAATCTAAAAGATTCTTGGTGCTTTGCACAAATGCAATGCATTATTTGAAGGGCTAGGCCCAAGTTAAAAAGACCTAGCAGGTCAGAATAAATTGCAAAGCAATAAAAGGGCTGGGCCCAAATAAAATTGATGCTCTGCATCCCTTTTGGGCAAAGCCCAAATAAAAGCAAAAGAAATGCAAGAGCAATAGACTTAGCCCAATCGTGGCCATAAGTCCTTAAATTAAATTGACTGAGCAAAATGGCTCTCCTAAATCAATTTACGACTGGTTCGAGGGTACATCTCCGAACTCCTTTGACATCTATCGTTGTAATTCCTCAACGACGTCAAAGAGGTGACGGGTCCCAACGGCCACACACCCAATATTGGACCGAAACGTCCCTAAACTAATATCGGACCGAAACGTCTCTAAACTAATAACGGACCACTACGTCCATAAACTGGCGATGGACCGAAACATCCCTAAACTAATATCGGACCGAAACGTCCCTAAACTAATAACGGACCGCTACGTCCCTAAACTGGCGATGGACCGAAACGTCCCTAAACTAATATCGGACAGAAACGTCCCTAAACTAATAACGGACCACTACGTCCCTAAACTGGCGATGGACCGAAACGTCCCTAAACTAATATCGGACCGAAACGTCCCTAAACTAATAACGGACCACTACGTCCCTAAACTGGCGTCGGACCGAAATGTCCCTAAACTAATATTGGACCACCACGTCCCTAAACTGGCATAATAGAGCCCAAATGCTTTTTTATCGGATCTAAACGGTCCCGTTTAAGTTGATCTTAGCCCCAAACACGGCTAACGTATCCTTAAACATTTAAATGGATTATAAAACTCCCAATCAACTCTGGTTCGAGGGTACATCTCCGAACTCCTTTGACATCCGTCGTTGTAATTCCTCAACGACGTCAAAGAGGTGACGAGTCCCGATGGCCATACATTAAATTAATCACTACGTTAAGTGGATCTTAGTCTAAAACAGGACTAACGTATCCTTAACGAACGTTTAAGTTGATCTTAGTCGCAACGCGACTAATGCATCCTTAAACTAAAAACACCAAATCCAAATCTTAGTAAATACGGATTTGGACTAATCCACGTCCTACGGACGACGGCATTACTCAGTCTCCGTATACAATCCATGGGCAACCACAAACAAAACAAACACACACGACACGAAATGAAATTCTGGAGAAGGAGAAAGTTGTTACCGCGATGCGGTAGCGTAATTAACTGCAGGGGCTTGCGCCTGCAGGGAATAGCGTCCCCATAATCAAAAACCCCTCATCCTGAGGGGGAATCTGACGAAGTCTGCTACATCGGCCGCATCCGTCTAAACCTCCGATCCACGGTGCCATAAATCAACTTGGTATCTTCGGAGAGGTAGACGGATAAAACCAAATAGCATCTGCCCCGAACCCCAGGCACGGACGCCCCAAAGTCTAGGCCGCCGTTCGGAAGGGAACAGATTCTGGCACGCCCGGTGGGACCTTTTCCTCTTTCCACTCCACACTTCGTGTGTCGTCTTCGCGAGCCAATCGCGGTTTTTTAAATGGTCGCCTTTGGATTTCAAGTTGCTAAGATTTGGTCTTTTGTCTGGCGCAGAACTCAAGATTCAATGGCCTTCAACTGCACCAAATGCGCGAAGCACCACGGCAACGGACGCTCCACCTCACCGAGAGGTGTAACATATGGGCCCCAAGCGGCCTCCTTCCTCGCTTTACCGGTTGAACAGGTGACCCAGGCCACCACCGGCCTGTTTTTCTGGACCATGGTCCCACCTACAAGCTTCTCTATGCCGATAGCCGCACCAGAAGCGAACAAGAAGTCGGTGTTCGACCGGCTCACTGCTACCACGACCCCTGTCAACGGATCGCCCGCTACTAAGCCGACAGCCTCCGTTTTTACCAGGCTAGGTCAGAACTATAAAGTGGTCGTCCCAAAGAGGGCAACGGCCGCTGCTTTGGAAGTCGTTAAAGCGACTTCTCCCATCAGAGAGTCGGTCTTCACAAGATTGACGGTTCCCACTCCTCCCCCAGCTGGTCAAAAGGCATCAGTCTTCGATAGGCTGACATCGGCAGTTACCCCACGCTCAAACAGGGGGCAACAAGAAACCATCTCGATTTCCGAGCCAGTCCCAACAGCTCGTCGTGCTCGACGTCGACATTGGCAACGAGTAAGGAAAACAAGGGGCAAATCCCCCTCAGGGCTAACCCCACCTGCTCCAGTGGTGGAGGTAAACGCTGCTGTTCCAACTGGGAACAGCTTTGAATTGCTGAGGAAGGTGAGAAAGAACTCTCCAATTGCTACATTGAAAAGATCTCCTCCGCCTATAGAAAGAGCTCCGGAGACAAAACAGGAACAGGCCCCTCAACGGCTGTCGTCAAAAATTTATAAAGTTTGGCGGAGGGTTCAAGATTCCGTGATTGACCCAGACCACTTTCATCGCCAGAAAAAGGCAAAGGTGGAAAAGGACAAAAACCGCCCCATTAAACGGCAGGGGGCAACAAATGCTAGGATGCCCACTTCAACGGCTCCTTCAACCTCAATGGTCCACAAAAGAAAAAGGCCAGAGAAAGCTCCCGTGACACTGACAAAGTTTAAAGGCGGTGAACCTAAACACCCCAAGTCAGGGGGCATAACAGTTCATACGGTTTATATGGCTTCTGGAAAGGAGGAAAGCCGCACTTCTACGGGTCACCGACCGCTTACCCGATCAGTGACCAAGGCTCAGGAGCAGCAACAAAAGCTCCAGGAGATGATGACTACAATGGCTGCACTCACGGAGCCAAAAGAGAACCCTGGGACGTCCTTAGATGAACGCCAAGAGGAAGAGACCGACGCCGAGTTCCTTCGCCGAGTACTGGAAAAGAGAGACAAAGAGGCTGCTGAACAAGCAGCCAATATACAGCGTATGGGCCTCCTCTTCCAGGACATGATAGGGATGATGATACAACAAGATCCCTCGACTGAAGAACCCCCGATCGTCCTTGGAGATGATAGGGGAGAGACATCAAATCCTCAGCCCGTTCTATCAATGGCTAAAGAGGATACAATCTCTAAAACTGATCTGGACGAATATATAGCCCAGCAAATAAAGGTTCATCACGCAGCCGAAGCAGCCGGCCACGTCGTGAAGACGGGGCGGCCATATCCGGGCTGGTATGACCAAATCAAATACCCGCCGGGTTACACAATTCCCAAGTTTCATGTCTACAAAGGGACCGGCAATCCCCATCAACATGTTGCCCAGTTCAGGACGCTTTGCGGTAACACCGGCGGCGACGACAAGCTTTTGCTCCGCCAGTTCGTTGGAAGCCTATCAGATACGGCGTTCGAATGGTATTCTGAGCTCCCCAATGACTCTATTAAAACCTTTGCGGAGATGGAGCTGCTCTTCACCCAACGTTTTGCAAGTGCCAGTGAGCGTACTCCGATGACGGCGTTGATTAACGCCAGGGTAAAACCCGGCGAGACGTGGGTTCAGTACGCTATACGGTAGCGTAATCTATGGTCGAAGTGTGAACAGCGCATAGAAGAAGCCCCTGCGGTGGGAATGTTTGTTGGAACCCTCGATCCACAAGCAACCATTTCACAGTTTATGATGTTCTTCAAGCCGACTTCCTTCCAGGCTTTGATCGACAAATTAGCGCAGATGGACCAGATGGGCCATAAACCCCCTCTTCCGAAACCGGACTCCCGAAACGATAAAGGAAAGGGAAAAGCGATCATTGTCGCTAATGCCCAACAACAACCGAGCGACTCGAAGCCGGTTGCTCGTCCAAACAATACACGCCCATACGTACCCCTTGAGGACAGGATGGGACGCCCTTACTCTTTCCCCCGTGATAAAACGAGGAGGCTATTCGAGCTGGTGCTGCGCAACAGACTCATAAATCTGCCAGATCCAAAACGTCCGTTGCAACCGAACGACGCCAACGAGCCCAATTACTGCCCTTATCATCGAGTGCTAGGCCATCCGATTGAGGATTGCTACGTTTTCAAGAATTGGCTTGAGAACCAGTACCGTCAGGGCAAATTTGCGCTATCTGACAAATGGAAGGTGAATTCTCCGCAGCCCCACACCTCTAAGGGGACGAATACGCCGGGGGCAACATGCTCCGTTATTGAAGAAACTCCCTGGGAGGTTGTATTATCAGCCAAAACGAGGAGAATGCTAAATGATCTTCAGACCTGTCCAGCGGTCAAGTGGAAGAACCCCTTGGAACCGCAGGTTATTGAGGGGATGTTGAAGCCGCGACTGACTTCGAAGACCGATGGTGGTAGTTCAAGCGCTCATAGTCAGCCGTCAAAATCTTCGAAAAAAAAGAAGAAGAAATCTAAGAAGCCCGTGAAGCCTGGCAACAAGCATACGGACTTACAAAAGCAGATCGACGCGCTGGATGAATATAACCAAAAGGCGCGGACTCCCATTACGCTCCAAGATTTCCTTAATCACGTCTTTCAAGAGGAAGATGAGGGAGAAAGTTCATCGGACGAATCCGAAGAGTATGTGGCGAGCTGTCATATGATCTCTCATTCGGTCACGAATGATGAAGAGACCTCTGGCACTGAAACGCTGGGGGCAAATGCCGAATCAAGAGCTCCAGGGTTATCAGTTGAGATGATTGGCGCGTTTCTTAATGAAGCTCGATTGAAAAGCAAAGCTGATCGAGAACGCGAGACGGCTATATTCGAAAGGGCCAAGCGCCAGCGACTTGATGAAAGAGCTGAGACGATCCCGCTGGAGCAAGATGCCTCCACGCTGACAAAAGCCAATTCAAGATAAACTAGAGGTTTGCTAAGGCCATATAAATGGGCATGAAGCTACCATCCTCTGAAGGAAAAATTACTGGTGTGGTAGAAATGCACCCCTCTTATTGCTTATATCATCAGAAGGTCTCGCATCCTACCCAAAAGTGCAAGGCTTTCAGTGGATGGTGGCAAGGATACGTCGCTAATCGACAACGCTTTAAACGGGAAAAACGTAAAATTCGCCTAGAGCAAAGAAATACGACTGAAGAACTTGAAAGAACTGCCGGCAATTGTCACATGATTAACACCGCCGGGTCACAAGTGCCTACATTTGTGAGCGATTCCGATGAGGAGCTAGAGCTTGGCCCCCTCTTCAAAGAATCCATTTCGGGAAAAGAAGAAGAACCGAAGGCTTGCGAGAATATACAGCTACGCAATCGGACGCTACCTGAAAAGAATCTCGGACCCTTAAACAAGAAAAACAAAGGGAAAGAGAAGGTCTCTGAAGACATTGCTTTGGATGACCAATTCGCGGAAGAGTTAACCGCCAAGAACCCGCCAAAGAGGAGTAAAGTGAATTACAATGTCTTGGCGCATCTGAGAAAGCTACCCTCACAACTCAGCATTCTCGATGCCCTATTACTATCAAAAGAGGCGAGGGATTTTTTGATTAAGGCCCTACAAGATCCGGACCAGTTCCAAGCCGAACAAAAGATGAAGGGTGAATTGGAAGAGGTGCACACAGCCGACGTTGCTTTTAGTGATGAAGACCTTCTCCTTGGGACGTGCGAACACAATCGTCCCCTTTATGTCTCAGGATACTGCCATGACATAAAGATAGGCAAAATCCTGGTCGATAACGGATCGTCTGTCAATTTACTCAATGTGCGAGTGTTAAAAGAGATTTGCATGAGTGTCCCACACCTCGCCCGGGACAAGATCACTATCTCCGGTTTCGACTCTCAATCCTCAAAGACTCTTGGATCTGTGATATTGACGCTACGCTTCGGGTTGCTCGTCACAGACATTAAATTCCATGTTATAGACGCCAAGACGTGCTACAACGCTCTGCTCGGCCGACCATGGCTACACGAGTACAATATCATCCCTTCTACACAGCATCAGTGCATGAAGTATTCTAGGGATGGCCTTGAGTACACTGTGGCGGGAGAGTTGAATCCGTTTTCCGTAAATGAAGTTCGCAAGTATGAAGATGCCAAGTACTTCTTACCGAGTTTCGAAGACACGGAAAGGTGTCACAAACCGGAGAACAAAACTAACGCCACCATCCCTGTCTTCGGCAGTGACACCGAGGAGGAGGAGGATATAATTTATTCAGGTCCATCCCAGTCCACCAGGCCAGGATCATCCGTTCCTTCATTAATCTTCGGCAGTGATTCAGAGGATGAAGTTCACGCTGTATTCCCTGCTCGGCTATCAATACAAGCTTCTGCTGATGAAGATCGAAGTCTGCAGATAACCATGGTGCCGATTGAACATTACAAAGAACTGGATGCACTCAACACCAACAGCGTAGAAGAATTGCACACATTCTATATTCCTCCCGGACGAAAAGGCGAGAAGGCAATCCTATTCTACCGTTCTGAAGAAAACAAGGTGGAAAAAGAAATTTGGCATGGCGCGGATCCCACGCTCGACAGGCTTCAGCCCATCCGTCTTCCCAGATATTATACCAAAGGTTTGAGGAAACTGCTGAAACGCCAGGGAATACCTTTCGAACAAACCGTTAGAAAGGCCAAATTCTATGACAAAGTATGGAACGTTCCCGGGACTCAATGCAAATTGCCTAACGGGAGAATAGAAACAAAAGGGCTTGGGTACATCCGGTCAAAGAAACGGGAGCTAGTAAACAGCTGTTATGTCATGTATGACTTCGATGAAGAGGCGGACACTCAATGGGAGGACGCTAATCCTGAGCCAGCAAAAGTTCCTGATACAAAACCGCCCAGTCCATCGTTTGAAGACCAGATGAGCAAACTTATAAGGGATGCGAGTCAAAAAGCCCGAAATGATCACGATCGTGAAATGGCAATCTATGAGAAAGCCAAGACACAGCGCCTCCTTCAACAGGCGGTGAGGGATGAAAATGCCGCTCTTTGTCAACCCGCTACAGAAGAGGTTCAACGCGAAAGCAAAAACAAGTCGAAAGGCAAGAAAGGCGCTCGACAACCACAAAGCAGAGCTAAGAAGCCACGCATCCGAGAGTCGAGCGTTATTGACTTAGCCCTCATGAAGAAAATGGGTCGAGCATACTCATTTCCTCGGAACAAAACAAGGAAAATACTTGATCTTGCTCTAAAACATCAAATGCTTACACTGCCAGAGTCTAAACACCCTGAGCAAGCGGGCGAAGTCTCCAACCCAAATTATTGCTCTTACCATCGAGTAGTAGGGCATCCGCTCGAAAATTGCTTCACCTTTAAGAATTGGGTTGAGGACCAATATCAGCATGGCAAGTTCGCGTTGTCTGACAACTGGAGGGTAGCACCACCATAAAAGCACGAGCCCAAGGCCACGAAAGAAGAACCAACTCCGCATTGGGGTTGGAAGAAAATTCGCACTTGCCACGTGATAACAATATTAAAAGAAGAGTCCGAGGACATGAACAGCCTTCCTCGGTGCTTTGAAAACAGCAGCGATGAGGTAATCTCAGAATTTCCCCCAGCTCCAAAAGAACTAGAGGATGGAATACATACTACTGTAGATAACCTCAGGAAAATCGAGTTGGGGACGGTAAATGATCCGCGACCGACATTCGTCAGCGAGCTGCTGTCTGAAGAGAGGGTGGCTGCGTTAAAAGACGTCCTTGTGCAGCATAAAGATTGCTTCGCATGGAACTATTCCGAGATGCCAGGACTAGATCCAGAAGTCGCTGTACATAGACTAGCAATATCCCCAAACGTCAAACCAGTCAAACAGGCGCCGAGAAGAATGCGGCTCGAGCTTGAAATGAGCATCAACGCCGAAGTCAAAAAGCTGATAGACTCCGGCTTTATCTATGAAGTTCAATACCCTGAATGGATCGCTAACATCGTCCCGGTGATGAAGAAAAATGGGACGGTGCGCATATGCGTGGATTTTAGGGATCTTAATAAAGCCTGCCCAAAAGATGATTTCCCAGTGCCAGTCACCGAACTGATGATAGACAACACATCTACTCATGAAGTTTTCTCCTTCATGGACGGCTCATCGGGGTATAACCAGATAAAAATGCATCCTGAAGATCAGAAGCATACGGCCTTCAGGACCCCTTTAGGTATATTCTGTTATAAAGTGATGCCCTTCGGTTTAAAGAACGCCGGTGCTACTTATCAGAGGGCCATGACAAAGATCTTCGACGACCTTATTCATGAAATCGTCGAATGCTATATCGACGATCTCGTGGTTAAGAGCAAATCATACGAGGAGCATCTCGAGCATCTGAAGACTGTATTTCAACGCCTTCGGCAATACAATTTGAAGATGAATCCTCTTAAATGTGTGTTCGGGGTTTCCTCGGGCAAATTCCTGGGATTCTTTGTTCGACACCGAGGTATTGAAATAGATCCGTCAAAGATTAAAGCGATCATGGAAATGCCTCCGCCGAGGACTCTCAAACAGCTGCGGTCTCTCCAAGGGAAACTCGCATACATACGGCGATTTATAGCCAACCTTTCAGGAAAGTGCCGTCCTTATAGTCACCTGATGAAGAAGGGAACCCCATTCGTTTGGGATAAAAAATGCCAAGGCGCACTGGATGAGATCAAACAATACCTGCAGAACCCGCCGGTGTTGGCTGCTCCGGTTAAGGGGAAGCCTCTCATTCTTTACACGACCGCCCTTGAAGGTTCTTTAGGTGCATTATGGGCACAGAAGAATGATCAGGGGAAAGAAAGAGCACTCTACTACTTAAGTCGAGTTCTGCTGGGGGCAGAAAGCAATTACTCCCCCATTGAAAAACACTGCCTGGCATTGATCTTCGCAATAACAAAGCTTAGACATTACGCATTAGCGCACGAAGTCCATCTCATTTCAAAAGTGGACCCTCTCAAATATTTAATGTCAAAGGCCATCTTGACAGGACGACTCGCTAAATGGGCTCTACTCTTAATGGAGTTCTCGATAACATATCGACCCCTCAAGGCAGTGAAGGGTCAGGCCATAGCCGACTTCCTTGCTGAGCACCCAATACCAGCTGACTCTCCTTTAAACTGCGATCTTCCAGACGAACATGCGTTTGATGCGATCGATGGTGATAATACCCGATGGGAGCTTTATTTTGACGGAGCATCTTCTGTGAAGAAACGCAAACAAAGTACCCCTATAATCAAATCGGGGGTAGGACTCATCTTTATAACTCCACAAGGAGGGATAATACGCTATGCGTTCTCCCTGACGGAACCGAGGACAAACAACGAAGCCGAATATGAAGCTCTGATAGCGGGCCTCGAGATCGCCATTGATATGGGAATTGAAAACCTCCTCATATACGGAGATTCGCAACTGGTCGTTAGTCAAGTAAACGGCGATTACCAAACATGCAAACCGGAGTTAGTAAAATACGGTGAAAAAGTGCAACAACTGCTAACCCAAATTCCCTCCTATACTTTGGAGAGCATACCACGCGCGGATAACAGCAAAGCGGACGCGTTGGCCAAACTCGCTAAAGAAATGGCTGACGAGAACCTCGATGACGTTAGAATCATGGTACAAAGTCGTCAGGTGCTCGCCCCCGCAGAAATACCTTCGGAATCACCCGAAGAGAAGGGAGTGACTGAACAAGCGACCTTGCAAATAAAAGAACATGAGAAGGTTGAGGATTGGAGGGAAGTCTTTATAGACTACTTCAAGTCCCACCAAATGCCTGAAGATGCGTCCGCAAGACATCAACTCATAAAACGAGCTCTGTCCTTCGCCTTCGTCAATGATACTCTCTACAAGAGGTCATTCGATTCTCTGTGGCTGAGATGCTTAGGACCGGACGAATCGGAAAGAGTCGTTCAGGAAATTCATGACGGAATCTGCGGTTCACACCAAGCAGGCCCTAAGATGAAGTTAAAGATAAAACGGATGGGCTACTACTGGCCCACGATGATGCGGGATTGCCTGGAATGCGCAAGACAATGTCATGCCAAATTCATGGGGACTTCATCCGTCAGCATCCCAATCCACTGCATCCAACGGTGGCTAGTTGGCCATTCGAAATGTGGGGAACCGACATAGTCGGCCCCATCGAACCAGCATCGTCAAAGGGACATCGTTTCATCTTGGCGACGACTGATTACTTCTCCAAATGGGCAGAGGCGGTACCATTGAGGGAAGTGAAGACGGAGAACATCCTCCATTTCTTCAAAACGCATGTCATATACCGGTTCGGAACCCCAAGAAGGATCATCTCTGATAATGGGCCAGCCTACCGAAGTCATAAAATTAGCCGCTTCGCACAGCAGCACAATATAGACTGGAGATATTCCTCAGTTTATAATCCGCGAGCTAACGGTCTAGCTGAGGCCTTCAACAAGACCTTGACGAAGATCATGAAGAAAACAGTGTCCCGAAATAAGAAAGACTGGCATGAGAGACTGCAAGAAGCTCTTTGGGCGTATCGAACTACGTTCAAGACAGCCACAAACACAACGCCATACGCGTTGGTGTTCGGTACAGAAGCAGTACTCCCCCTCGAGATAGAGCTACCCTCTCTACCAGTGGCAGTCCACTACGAGCTGACAGACGAAGAAAATGCTCACCTTCGGTTTGAAGAGCTTGACGCCCTTGATGAAATCCGGCTTCTAGCACAACAAAATCTGGAAGCTTATAAAGCAAAGATGACGCGCTCATACGAAAGATTGACCCGACCGAGGACATTTCGTCAAGGCGAACTCGTGCTAGTGGTCAAAAGGCCTATGATCCCCAATCGCGCCAAGCGGGGAAAGTTTGAGCCAAACTATGAGGGCCCATACATCATTGATAAGGTCTACCAGGGTGGGGCCTATCTACTCGTGGACATGCACGGTGAAGGGCCTTTTAGGCCAATAAACGGTCGTTTCCTAAAGAAATACTACGCTTAATGAGCTACGGCCTAGGTCAACGGTAGATGACGACAACTATGTCCGCTCGCTATCTTCTTAAGCCCAAACTCTATAAGCAGTAAATGGCCTTCCTTAATGATGGACCGAAATGTCCTTAAACTAATAGCAGACCGAAACATCTTTAAACTACTACCGCAGCATCCTTAGGCAAAAAAAAAAACAAAACGGTATGTCCATAAGCAAAAAAAGGGCACGGATGAAAACCCGAAAGGGCTCCGTGAGTAAAAACAGCAGGGCTACCGGCGAGTGTTCGTGAAAACCTGGAAGGGCGCGATCTCGTAAAAAAAGAAGAAGAAAGATTTCCATGTATTATCAAACATGATACAATCAAGTGCACAAAAGTATGTGGGGTATGGGATTCGAACGCTGGCGGCTTGGTTCAGCAATGCAAGGTATTACCAATGAGTATGCTGCTAACACCATATTATATATGGAGTGGGATTTGGTAAAACCATATATACTTGTTATAAATATCGTAATTATTATTAATATGGGGAGTTGAAAAGTCAGGATCTCAATAACAAAGGGTGAAAGGATCTCAATAACAAAGGGTAAAAAAAAAAAAAAAAAAAAACGGTATGTCCATAAGCAAAAAGGGCACGGATGAAAACCTGAAAGGGCTCCGTGAGTAAAAACAGCAGGGCTACCGGCGAGTGTTCGTGAAAACCCGAAAGAGCCCAACCTCGTTAAAAGACACTTACAGGGTCTTCTCGACCTTATAAGGAGAAACCACCTGCGTGAGATCCTTACGACTCATAAAGGAGCAACACACTTAGGGATCCCCACGATTCCTAAGGAGAAAACACACTTGCGAGATCCTCACGACTCGTAAGGAGAACTCTCTTATGGGACCCTCACGGCTCATAGGATTTGAAAGTCTCAAGTCACAGAGACCTAAACCTGTGCTTAAGCAAACCCCCACAAACTTTCAATATTGCCCTACAAGTGGCTCAGTATTGACCCTTGTATACAATCCACGGGCGCGAATAAACATTTCCCTAGCCAAATTTCATCCGTAATTGGGAATACGTTCGCATGGTGAACAACCCTTATAAATCCCCTCGATTTATGAGGAGAAAACCCTCCTGTAGGATCCTTACGACTTACAGAGGAACAAAACACTTAGGAACCCTCACGATTCCTAAGGAGAAAATACACCTACAAGATCCTCACGATTTGTAGGGAGAAATACCTTCACGAGATCCTTACGGCTCATGAAGTCAAAAGTCTTAGCCGACAGGACTCTAACCCTGGTCGCTAAGCCTCCTTTGTTCGACAACGGCAGAGGCAAATGATGATTCGCTCCTGGTAATATCCCAGTTGTAGCGGTGCTGATGCCGAAATCGGTGTCCAATTTCAGGTTTACAGCGAAAAGCCAGTAGGCCGCACATGCATACGAAATAGCCGAAATGATGGGGCGACTTGCAATAAAAAAAGCAGCAAGTAAAAATGTATACATGCAAAATAGCCGAAATGATTGGGCAACTCGTAATAAAAAGCAACGAGTAAAAAAATAAAAAATATATATAGCCGAAATGATTGGGCACCGCGAAAAATAGCCGAAATGATTGGGCAATCGCGACCTTCGCGATATAAAAGCTGAAATGATAGAGCATCGCGGAAATAAAATAAAATAAAAGAAGAAATGATAAAACTTTGGCCCTACAGTTAAGATCGCATCGATCCCTGTATACAATCCAAGGGCGTAAACGAAGAATGAACCATACTTTCCCAGCGGATTCCGTCGGACGACGAATCCCAAACCTCACCGGTTCATTTCAACCGAAGAAGCCAGTGACTTCAACAAAAAATTCCTCGACTCACGGATACAAACACTCCTTGACGAGAACCTTCTGATCCGCGTCGACCCGCAGAGCCACCAGTGCCTCCGTAAGAACCCTCGACTCGTTTCAAACCCCAAGGAAACAAATAATCCTTGGCGCTTGGGAAACAAATAATCCCAGCAAACTCCTCAACTCACAGATACAAACACTCCTTGACGAGAGCCTTCTGATCCGCGTCGACCCGCAGAGCCACCAGTGCCTCCGTAGGAACCCTCGACTCGTTTCAAACCCCAAGGAAACAAATAATCCTTGGCGCTTGGGAAACAAATAATCCCAGCAAACTCCTCGACTCACGGATACAAACACTCCTTGACGAGAGCTTCCTGATCCGCGTCGACCCGCAGAGCTACCAGAGCCTCCGTAGGAATCCTCGACTCGTTTCAAACCCCAAGGAAACAAATAATCCTTGGCGCTTGGGAAACAAATAATCCCAGCAAACTCCTCGACTCACGGATACAAACACTCCTTGACGAGAGCTTCCTGATCCGCGTCGACCCGCAGAGCTACCAGAGCCTCCGTAGGAATCCTCGACTCGTTTCAAACCCCAAGGAAACAAATAATCCTTGGCGCTTGGGAAACAAATAATCCCAGCAAACTCCTCGACTCACGGATACAAACACTCCGTGATGAGAGCTTCTTAACCCATATCAACTGTTCCGCTACAACTGCAGACAGATCCCCGATTCGTCTCAATTTGTAAGAAGAAGTCTCAGACAGCAAGGAAGTCTTGCTTTCTGAGCAATGGGGCCCTGCAAGTCAATCCAAACTGGTCTCTTGCATACTATTCACGGGTCTCACTCTCCGAAGTCGAATTTCGACGAGGAGGGAAACAACCACTTACGAATCCTCTCGACTCGTAAGAGGGAAAATTCTCTTATAAGATCCTTACGACCTATAAGAGAAAACGACGGTTAGGAATCCTCACGATTCCTAAGGAGAAAATCCACCTGCGAGATCCTCTCGATCCGTAGGGAGAAAAGTCTCTATGAGACCCTCACGGCTTATAGAGTTGAAAAGTCTTAGACAGCAGATCTGAACCTGCGGCCTAAGCCATCGCTATCTCTTGAAAAAAAAAACTAAGTTATCTGCCAATTATGTTTATCAAAGACAACATGCTGATAATAAGAGAATGCAGAAAGAAAAAGTGCATACAAGACATTGCAAAAGAAAATGTGTATCTTTATTCATTGACTTCAATCAAATACAAGATGAATCGTACAAAAGAATAAAGAATAGATACATATTATTTTAAAGGAAAATTTTACAAATACATTGATACAAAGGCAGCTACTGGGAAGGAAGCGTCTTAAGTAGCTTTATCAGTTGTTCGCACACTTCCTTCCAGGCCTTTTCCCGATCGGCTACCACCGCCAGCTCTGCCTCCACTTGGGCTCGTTGCTGCAAGACCGACGCAAGCTGCTCCCTCACGACTTGATAGGCAGCTTCCCGACTTGGAATATTGCGCTCAGCTACGTCGAGTTTCCGCTTCAAGTTTAGCCCATGGGAGATGCGCTCCAAGAGACCCTCAAAGATAGTCTTCACTTGGATAGCATTTGCCTCAACCTCAGCGCGCAGATGGGCCGTTTCGTTCGAGGTCTTTTGGCATTCCCTTAGTCTTAAAGCTGCTTCTTGCTCCAAGTGGCGGGAGTGCGAAGTGCTTTGCTCGAGCCAAGTTGTGCGTTGGGTGCTCAGGGCTAAAACATCGGGAGAAGGGCGCGTCGACTCCAGCCGGTATAGACAGGTCTCGATCTCCCTGCAGTGATTAACCCAAGATCTGACGACGCCTTCGTTATGAAAAGTTACGAGCGCCACCAACATTGGATTAACATCCACAGCAAAATCTACGGCAGAAGGGAGAGCATCCATGTTAAGCTCTTCGATGTACCCGCTCAGCATGCCCAAACTCATCACAGCACCTTTTGAAGATGGGCGTCTCAAGAAAGGGCCTGCCGGTAGAAAGACGCGAGACTCAAAAGGGACCGGAGCCAGAACAATAGCTGCAAAACAAAACATGGTTAAACGATGGTTCAAGAGATATTTAAGGGTTACCAAAAAAGGAATTTGCTATACCAGAAGCAACGGACGGCAGAGCCGGAAGGGCCGGAAGCGCGGCAGGTCTGGTATCCCCTCCTTCGATTTGTGGCACTGCAATAAAGAAAGGGAAAAGTCAGAAATCATTCAATTGCTAGAAAAAGGGGATGAACAAAGATATTGTATTGAACGTACACTCACCAGCGCCACTAGAAGGAGAAGCAAGTTCGGATGGGAAGGAGAAGTGTGGGAGCAACACTTGATATAGATGATCAAAGAGCACTCCTGAAAAGATGCGGTGGTATAGCGTTAGTCCATGAACTACACGTTTAAAATATTAACTTGTGAGTCGCAAATCCATACCTTCCAACATCCGCGATGGCACGAGGGAGGACGGGGAAGTGACCACCGCCAAAGCAGTAGTTGACGGTGCTCCTTCAAGCAATGGAGCGTCGGCACTGGCCGCACCTGCAAAGACAAGCTTGTTAGAAGAGATCGCAAGATATATAAAAAAGGGGGGAAACGATAGTAACCCGAAACTTACCCGATGAACTGCCAGCCGAGACTGAGGCAATTCCTTCCTCCATTGACATCAGGCCACCACCCGTAGCCTCGTCACCCGACTCGATGGGAACCGTTGTTGTGCTTGCAAGCCCGGGAGACGGCAAGGAACCATACGCGGGGAGGGCTATGATTGGAGTATTGCCAGATTCCAGAGAAGGAGCGGCTGGCTCATCCTCAGGAATCATGGCCACCTCACCCGCTACTCCTTCGGGTCCTGCGATCACAGTTGTCTCATCCATCGGCACCGTGACATCTCCAGCCTCAAGCGCCTCGACTTCTACTGCCTTCGGCTCGACAATCATCTCATCTGCCGCCACTTCAGATGCGGCATCGATGACCCTCTCGGCAGCGGATCCTTCAATTTCTGTCTCAGGCGCCGTGGCCCCGATGACGTTGCTCACTGTCAGCTCGGGCTCGGCAAGTACCGCTTCCTCCGCTCCCCGGGGTTCGACGGTCTCCGCCTCCCCCTCAGTCGGACTTGGCCCTGCAAAAGGAATGCGTATGAGCCAACGGCTTGATAATTCTTACAACAAGGTTCTGAAAGAAATGTTACCTGAAGAGGACTTATCGTTTGCATCCCGAACCGTGCGCGCCACCTGCCTATGAGCGGTAGACAGAGCGGCAGGGGCCTCTTCAGAAGGAGTGTCGGCACGAGAAATCGTGCTAGGGCCCGCTGCCGTGGCCAAAGCAGCTCTGCTCTCCTCTGCTTCAGAAGGAGTGTCGGCACGAGGAAGAGTGCTAGGGCCCGCTCCCGCCGCCAAAGCAGCTCTGCGTGCCCTTGCTTCGCGTCTCAACCGCTTCCGCTCCTCTCGAGCCGTTGAGACGGATGCCACTAGGGCTTCCTTGAGTGAGGCTTCTTCGTCCGTATATAGGGATGCCTCCAGATTCTTCAAGGCATCCCTCGTCGTTCTGTCAAGCCGAGGCTCTTGTGGCAACTTCGACGAAGCCGGGACTTCGATGACGGGCTTGGGAAGGATCCTTGCGTCGATTAATACAACCCCTGCAATGAAACAAAAGAAGGTCAGGTTGACTATCATAAAAAGACAACAAACTTTCCTTATAAAAGAGAAAGGGACAAAACATACCGACGCTTGCTAGGGCACGCTTCTCCTCCTCCTCTTGGAAGGTTTTCAGGGAGGCAGCGATAGCCTCTTCAGTAGAGACGCCTGTTGAAAATGGAGCAAATGTTAGTTAAATATAATAATACAAAGTGCAATGAAATAACAAATAAAGCGTCTGATGATTATCGGACTCAGCGAGCTTGCTTAACATCGCTTCAAGCCTCGTCGATCGCTCTGAAGCTGCAATGGCGGCAGTCAGATTGGTGTCCTCAGGGTCCACCACGAAGCCCTCATTGCTGCCATACTCATATATAGGCCTGGCGGGAGAAGCCTCAGGCTTCGAGCTGAGGATCGCATCGAGGGAAAGGACGGACTTCTTCTTTTTCTGCTGTCCGCCAGCTTTAGATCCACCCGAAGTGGATTTGCGCTTGGCAGCCACTTTAGGGCGGCGAGTCCCGATCTCTGCCCCTCCGCCAGATCCTGGCGATACCACATCAACCGTTTTCGTGGGAGCATGGGGCACCGGCGGTGCATCCACCGTAGTGGGCAATGGCAATCCACGCGGGGGGCTCAACACGCGCGGTCGGTCGACTCTGGCATCTTTTATCGGGGGAATGACCTGGATCCTTGGCTGCAAGGGAGCCTTGCGATCACCGCCAGGAGACGCAGCCCTACGGTCGACCAGCAGGCGTTTCTCCATTAAGATGATTGGGCCCATAGCATGCGCATACCAGGCTACATAAGGATGAATTATTTTAGGGACGCAGCTAGGCTCACTGATAAAAAAATAGGAGCCTGTATTGAGCCGGGTGAAATGATGCATCGCATTCCTTATCCCCTCTGGGCCGACCGCGGGTGTTTCCAGAAAGGCCTCCATCGGGATCCCTTGATTGTAACCCAATTGTCGGGCAAATCGATGTGGGTTATACCTCATAAAGAGAGCCGTCTTATTCTGCCTAAATACTAGGTAGCCCAGCCGAATAGAGTAAAGGTGAAGGATTTCCTGAGCCTTCAGTACAGAAACCCCGCCCTTAAAGTCATCACGCAGCGACACCACTGATTTAGCGGTCTCGGAGCCTATGGTGACGACCTTATCCACAAAAGAAGTCTTCGCTCCGACTAGATGTGAACGCAGGAGCAGTCCCCTAGACTCCCGCGGAGGTGCAACCACGATTGAAGCCCCGACCAACCGCATAATTCTTGGGAGTTTGAATTTATCAAAGAACGGAGGAGTCTTATGGGCACCAAACACCCCGCGCACATGCAGCTCCATCCAAGAAGTGAAGTAGTGCATCGGGAAGTTAGCAGGCTGTACCCCAGGCTCATTAGCATCCGTCGCTACGCTAAGTCCATTGTAAAGGTAAGCCAGCCCGGCAATCCCTACCGATAGCTGCAAACCAGCCGCCATTCGATGCGCCGGGTAAAAGACAGAGGACCGCATGAGGCGTGGGTGCATGGGGAGCGCGAAGCTGCATAGCCATAGACCCAAGAACCCTATGAAAAAAGTCTCCTCGTCCATGCCAGGAACGGCGATCTCTGAGAAAGGGACGCTGGCAGTGCCCGGGAAATAAAAATCCCGCTGGTCATTTTCCAATGAAGGTCGGCGGTCCAAGCCGAAACCAAAGGGGTCAGCAAGCTGAGCGAACTTCTCGCCCTGCTCTGATAGGAACTCCGGGCGGATAAAACGAGCAATGAAATCCGTGAAACTGACGCCCCGGTCGTCCGATTCCAAATGGAGTTCCTCATAAATCTCCAACACCTTCACCAAGCCCGGGTGCTGATGCTGAATGGCATTTTCCGGAGTTAAGTCAAATACAAGCTGCTTGGTGGCGAAGACATACTCGTCTGGAGGAAGCAGCTCCTCGTAGTGTTCTCCCCTCATTGGCAGACCTGAAATTTCAGCAAACTCCTCCAAAGAGATGGAGACTTCCCTATCCGCTGTCAAGAAGGTATGGGTGGGGATATTCCATTGTTCGATGAAGGCCTTTATCCACCACGTCGGAGGAGAGGGATACTCGAAAAGCGAGACGTAGACAGCTGAGTATAAGCCAATCGTCGTCAGGAGAGCCCTCTTCGTCGCCAAAATGTAACGGGCCCATGGCAGATATCCGGCAAGCGGCCGCGGAGTCAACCCAATATTATAAGCCTGTCCCCAAGGGCGTGCTTCACCCTGACAGATTCGCCTCCCCAAGATGTCTATCGCCGGCGGCGGCTGCACGGGGATGGCGCCGATTGCAGGCTGAAGGAGGTCATCGGAATTCCAATTCTTAACCTCCACGGCATGCTTCACCGGGGGTTCGTCCGCATAAGGGATCGTAACTATGGGCTCAGAGGGCGCGGCGGAACTAAAACTGCGACGGCCTTGGATGATCTGGCTATACCACCTTCCCCACAGATGGAGCTTTTTGCACTCAGGATCGCGATCTTTAATAAGAGCGAACACCACCCGATCCACTGGCGAATGGGGGAACCCTCCTTCCGAGCGAACGAAGGGAAAAGACAAGTCATCAGACATGTTTTCTATGGAAAGACAAAAAAAATATATATATCATTAGTGGCCTAACGCTTGGCATTTTTAAAAAAAAAAAAAATTAAAAATCTTGCTCCACACTGTGATGCAGTGGGTAGGGGACCAAAGGGGGACCCACAAAATCTTGATGATGTGCATCATTTAATAAGACAATCCCATCATTAGATGGGACTGTCAATTCATAAAAAGTTCCCAATAGGATACACCCACTGGTGGGGAAGTCCCTAGAGACAAAGAGAAAATCTCCTCTTTTAGAGCAAAGCTCTGTCACAGAGTGACATTTGTCAAACTCTAGTCTCAGGGGAACAAGATTCCTTAAAAGAGCATGGCTTTGTGGTAATAATCGAAAATCCATCAACACTTAGAAGAATTGAAGTTTTTGAATCGTGAAAAATCCATGAAAACACATAAAAAAAGAAAAAAAAAATTTCAGTTCATCCAAGAGCAAAGCTCTGTTCATGGGTCAAAACCCATGAACAGGACCTCTGTAAATCTTGAGAGCAAGGCTCTGGTGAAGAAGCCCCAATGGGGTTTTCATTAGATCAAAGATCCCAAGAGCAAGGCTCTGTTAAAAAAAAAAAAAAAAAAAACAAAACCCCAAAGGGGTTTTCTTGATCTACAAGAGCAAGGCTCTGTCAATTAAATTTAATTTGAATTAATCTGATTTTTTTTTTTTACCTAGAAATTCTAAGTTCTGAACTTGAAAGTTCTTGAGAGAAATAAAGAGCAAGGCTCTGAAAATTTTTAAGCAGGAGCAAGGCTCTGAGAGTTAAAATTCTTGAAGATGGTAAGAAAAATTACCAAGGACCAAGGGTCCTATTTATAGGCGCCTGCGCCCCTTCAACTGACCCCCCTTGATCCAACGGCTAAGATCTCGCCACCGTTGTGCTCACGTCGCGCCACGTAAGCACAACGGTAGGGGGGCATTTGTTCCCCCAATCTGAGCAAGGCTCATTTGAATTTTGAAAATTCAAATTTTCTGAAGTAACGCTTCGAATTCCGTGCATTGCGCAATGCGCAAGCGGTCCACAGTGCGACACATGTCTGCGCAGTTGCGCAAGCGCACCGCTGCGCGACACGTGTCTGCGCAGTTGCGCAAGCACTGTTGCGCAAGTGCACCGCTGCGCGACACGTGTCTGCGCAGTTGCGCAAGCACTGTTGCGCAAGCCTTCCACTGCGCGACACGTGTCATTCATTGGGGAGTTGCGCAGAAACAGAATGAAAATTTAATGAAATCTTTTCTGTTCTTTCCAAAACCAGAAGATTTTCTTCTGCCTTTGGATCAAAGATCCAGCGGTGGGAAAATTCCCAAAATCACTCAGAAAAGATCTTGTTAACAAATTCAACAAATTTGTGAGCACTATAAATAGGACCCCAGACCTCATTCGATGGGCATCAACTGGGATAATCGACTTCTAGCAAAAAAAAAAAGAAAAGAGAACTCTTGGAGATTATTCAAGAACAAAAAAAAAGAAAGGTAAAAACCCTTTTTTTTTAAGAGAAAAATCTCTGAAGAACAAAGGATTTTAAAAAAAAAGGGGAAATAAATAAAAATAATAAAAATAGTGCCTTGCACTTGTTATGAACCTCTGGTTCTCAGATAAATAAATAAATAAAAATAATAAATAGTGCCTTGCACTTGCTATGAACCTCTGGTTCTCTGAAACAGAAAAGATTTCTTTCTTTTCTTTTTTTTGATCTAAATTTAGATCAAGAAATTAAAAAGTGCCCTGCACTTCTTTTCCTGAATCTAAAAGATTCTTGGTGCTTTGCACAAATGCAATGCATTATTTGAAGGGCTAGGCCCAAGTTAAAAAGACCTAGCAGGTCAGAATAAATTGCAAAGCAATAAAAGGGCTGGGCCCAAATAAAATTGATGCTCTGCATCCCTTTTGGGCAAAGCCCAAATAAAAGCAAAAGAAATGCAAGAGCAATGGACTTAGCCCAATCGTGGCCATAAGTCCTTAAATTAAATTGACTGAGCAAAATGGCTCTCCTAAATCAATTTACGATTGGTTCGAGGGTACATCTCCGAACTCCTTTGACATCTATCATTGTAATTCCTCAACGACGTCAAAGAGGTGACGGGTCCCAACGGCCACACACCCAATATTGGACCGAAACGTCCCTAAACTAATATCGGACCGAAACGTCCCTAAACTAATAACGGACCACTACGTCCCTAAACTGGCGATGGACCGAAACGTCCCTAAACTAATATCGGACCGAAACGTCCCTAAACTAATAACGGACCACTACGTCCCTAAACTGGCGATGGACCGAAACGTCCCTAAACTAATATCGGACCGAAACGTCCCTAAACTAATAATGGACCACTACGTCCCTAAACTGGCGTCGGACCGAAACGTCCCTAAACTAATATTGGACCATCACGTCCCTAAACTGGCACAATAGAGCCCAAATGCTCTTTTATCGGATCTAAACGGTCCCGTTTAAGTTGATCTTAGCCCCAAACACGGCTAACGTATCCTTAAACATTTAAATGGATTATAAAACTCCCAATCAACTCTGGTTCGAGGGTACATCTCCGAACTCCTTTGACATCCGTCGTTGTAATTCCTCAACGACGTCAAAGAGGTGACGGGTCCCGATGGCCATACATTAAATTAATTACTACGTTAAGTGGATCTTAGTCTAAAACAGGACTAACGTATCCTTAACGAACGTTTAAGTTGATCTTAGTCGCAACGCGACTAATGCATCCTTAAACTAAAAACACCAAACCCAAATCTTAGTAAATACGGATTTGGACTAATCCACGTCCTACGGACGACGGCATTACTCAGTCTCCGTATACAATCCACGGGCAACCACAAACAAAACAAACACACACGACACGAAGTGAAATTTTGGAGAAGGAGAAAGTTGTTACCGCGATGCGGTAGCGTAATTAACTGCAGGGGCTTGCGCCTGCAGGGAAGAGCGTCCCCATAATCAAAAACCCCTCATCCTGAGGGGGAATCTGACGAAGTCTGCTACATCGGCCGCATCCGTCTAAACCTCCGATCCACGGTGCCATAAATCAACTTGGTATCTTCGGAGAGGTATACGGATAAAACCAAATAGTATCTGCCCCAAACCCCAGGCACGGACGCCCCAAAGTCCAGGCCGCCGTTCGGAGGGGAACAAAGCCCTAGGATCAAAGATCCAACGGTGGGGAAACATCCCCAAATCAATCAGAGAAAGATCTCTTTAACTGATTTAACAAATCAATTTGCCCTATATAAAGGCCCCAAGACTTCAAGTCTAATATAGGGAAACCCCCCTACAAACTTTGAGAAAACTCAAAGAAAGAAAAGCAAGATTTTAGCAAAAGAAGATCATTTCTTCAAGGTAAAGAACATGAGCAATGAATACAGAGATGAAATCATCTCATGAAAAGAAGAACTATCTTCTAAAAAAGATCATAGATCTAAAAAAAGACTAAGGTCTTTCATAAAAGAGATCAAAAGATCTCGTCAAACAATAAAGAAGTATTTACTTCATTCACAGATCATTGATCTACAAAGGCAAAGAACTATAGTTCTTGAATCTTGAGGCAAAGCCTCCTTTTAAAAGAACATAAACTTGTTCTCTGATCATAAATTTGATCAAATGCGCTTTGCGCTACTGAAAAGTGCCTTGCACTCTTGAACTGCGCTTTTGCGCTCCTTAGACCGGCGCTCAGCGCCAAAACGTGCCACGTGTCAACCACAGATACAACTTGCGCTTTGCGCTTTTGAAACGGCGCACTGCGCTCATGGGCTGGCGCTCAGCGCCAAGCGCACCACGTGCCACTCACTGGTGCGCCACTGAACTAACGCAACGCGCTCATAAATTGAAAACGCAATGCGCTCATAAACTGGCGCTAAGCGCTAAGTGCGACACGTGTCCTTTTCGTGTGCGCTACTTGGCAGAAGCGCAATGCGCTCTTTAATTAGCGCGAAGTGCCTGGGGCGCCACGTGGCGCGCTGTCAGAACACACATTGTTCTGATGAATGCTATGCATTCAATACAAGACAAAAAAATGTCAGGATCTAATGCTCAGCATTATTAAAAGGGCCAAGCCCAAGTAAAGGCTCAACAGCCCAGAACAATAAAATGTTAAACATTTTAATCTTATTGGACTTAGCCCAGTTCTGGCCATAAGTCCTCAACTTATATTTAATTGAGCCCATCTGCTCACGAATATTCAACAGATCTTAGTCCCAAACTGGGCTACAGATCTTCCAATCAATACACACCGGTTCGAGGGTACATCTCTTTACTCCTCTGATATCTGTCGCTGTAATCCTTCAACGTCTTCAGAGAGGTGACGGGTCCCGACAACCACGTATTTTTACGGACTGTGGGGTCCTTAAACTCGTGGACTACGATGTCCTTAAACTTCATAGACTACGATGTCTTTAAACTACGGACTGTGGGGTCCTTAAACTCATGGACTACAATGTCCTTAAACTTCATAGACTACGATGTTTTTAAACTACAGACTGTGGGATCCTTAAACTCATAGACTACGATGTCCTTAACCTCGGACCGTGGGGCCCCTTTAAACCCACGGACTACGATGTCCTTAACCTCGAGTGTGAGGTCGTTAAACTCACGGACTACGATGTCCTTAACCTGGATCGAGATGTCCTTAAACTAACATTGGACCGTAATGTCCTTAAACTAACATTGGACCGTAATGTCCTTAAACTAACTGACCGTAATGTCCCTAAACTAAACATTAGAGCCCAAATGCTCTTCTGTCGGATCTAAACGATCCCGTTAAGTTGATCTTAGTCTAAAATTAGACTAACGTATCCTTAACAAACGTTTAAGTTGATCTTAGTCTCAAATGAAGCTAACGTATCCTTAAACCCAACCCCCAAACCCAAATCTAAGAAGATACGGATTTGGACTAATCCACGCCCTACGGGCGACAACATACATCGGTCTCCGTATACAATCCACGGGCAACCAAAAACAAAACAAACACACACGATACGAAGTGACCATCTGGAGAAGGAGAAAGTGGTTACCGCGATGCGGTAGTGTAATTAACTGCAGAGGCTTGTGCCTGCAGGGAAGATCATCCCCGCAATCAAAAACCCCTCAAACGAGGGGGAATCTGACAAAGTCTGCTATATCGGCCGCATCCATTTAAACCTTCGATATATGGTGCCATAAATCAACTTGGCATCTTCGGAGAGGTGGACGGATAGCACCAATTAGCATCTGCCCCAAAATTCAGGCAAGACGTCCGCCGTGTCTTCGTCGCGTCTTTCGGTGGGGAACAGATTCTGGCACGCCCGGTGGGACCTTTTCCTCTTTCCACTCCACACTTCGTGTGTCGCGTTCGCGAACGGATCGCGGTTTGTTAATGGTTGCCCTTGGGTTCGAAGTACTAAGATTTGGTGTCTTGCTGGGTGTAGAAAACAATGGCGTCTACTTGCATGAAGTGTTCCAGCTGCAATTGCAACCCACGTTCCGCCTCATCTGGAGGCATAGCTTACGGGCCCCAAGCGGCCTCCCTGTTCACGATGCCGGTGGAACAGGTCACTCAGGCCACCACTGGATTGTTTTTCGTGACCATGCTCCCGCCAACGAGCTTCAGCGCTCCTATACCAACACAAGAAGCTCCCAAGAAGTCGGTCTTTGATCGGCTTGCAACTACAGCGGCCCCTCTCAACGGGTCGTCCAGCTCCAGCGCCTCAGTCTTCGCCAGATTGGGCCAAAGTTCATGTGGACCAATGATGAAGCCTGCAATTCCAGAACAGGTTATTCCGAAGAGGATAGTCATCCCTGTTCCTGAAGTCGTCAAGGTGGCTTCTCCTGCCAAAGGGTCGGTCTTCACAAGACTGACTGTTCCGGCTCCCACTCCGGCTCCCGTTCCTGCTCAAAAGTCTGTCTTTAACATATTGGATACCGCTACTCAACGGATGTCGGTCTTCAAGAGGCTGGTCCCGGCAGCGCCTCACCTGAACAGGGGGCAAGGCGAAGTCGCCCCTCAAGCTGAAACCATCCCAACAGCTCGACGCGCTCGATGTCGCCACTGGCGCCGAGTAAGGAAGGCTGGGGGCAACTCCCCCTCTGGGCTAACTCCACCAGCCCCAACGGTGGAACTCAATGTTGCTGTTCCAACTGGGAACAGCTTTGAACTGCTGAACAAGGTGCGCAGGAACTCTCCTACCGCCGTACTGAAAAGATCTCCTCCACTGGTGGAGAATGTTACAGAAATAAAGCCGGATCAGCCCCCTCAACAGCTGTCCTCCAAAGTTTACAAAGTCTGGCGATGGGTCCAAGAGTCGGTGATTGATCAAGACTATCCCCGTTGACAGAAGAAGCTGAAGGTTCAGCAGGAAGAGAACCGTCCTGGCAAGCTACAAAGGACGACAACCACCTGGGTGCTCGCTGCAACGGCCCCCTCAACGTCAACTGCTCAAAAGAGAAGGAGGCCAGAGAAAGCCCCTGTGACTACGGCAGATCGCAAAGACGCTAAGCCCAAACGCCCCAAGTCTGGGGGCATAACGGTCCATACTGTTTATATGGCTTCCGGAAAAGAGGAAAGCCGCGCTTCGACGGGTCACCGACCGCTCACCCGATCCGTGAAAAAAGCCCAGCAGTAGCAACATAAGCTTCAGGAAATGCTGACGCAAATGGCCGCACTCACCGGGCCAAAAGAAAGCCTGGAGGTGTCATCAGAGCAGCGTCATGAACAAGAAACCGATGCTGACTTTCTACGCAGAGTCCTCGAAAAGAAAGATAGAGAAGCTGCAGAACAAGCTGCCAACATAAAACGAATGACGCTTCTCTTCCAAGACATGGTCGGGATGATGTTACAGCCGGATCCTCCAGCTGAAGACTCTCCGATCATTATTGAAGACGACAGAGGGGAGACATCGAACCCTCCTCCGGCTCTTTCAGCAGCCAAAGAGGAAACTATTTCCAAGGCCGCTCTGGATGACTATATTGCTCAGCAAATACGAGCTCACCAGGCGAATGAAGCGGCCGGCCAAGTCGTTAAAACTGGGCGACCGTATCCAGGCTGGTATGACCAAATAAAGTACCCGCCGGGATACACAATCCCTAAATTCCATGCGTACAAGGGGACAGGCAATCCCCATCAACATGTCGCTCAGTTCAGGGCTCTTTACGGCAACACCGGGGGTGATGATAAGCTTTTGCTCAGCCAATTCGTCGGCAGCTTGTCGGAGACGGCATTTGAGTGGTACTCCGAACTTCCAAACGACTTCATCAAGACTTTTGCAGAAATGGAGTTGTTATTTACCCAGCGATTCGCAAGTGCTAGTGAACGCACCCCAATAACGGCATTGATCAATGCCAGGGTGAAGCCAGGCGAGACGTGGGTTCAATACGCAATCCGATGGCGGAATCTGTGGTCGAAATGCGAACAACGCATCGAAGAAGCACCGGTGGTGGGCATGTTCATGGGCACCCTAGACCCTCATGCAACCATTTCACAATTCATGATGTTCTTTAAGCCGACCACATTCCAAGCCTTGATCAACAAGCTGGCCCAAATGGACCATATGGGTCATAGACCGTCTCCTCCAAAGCCGGACTCTCGAAATGAGAAGGGAAAGGGGAAAGCGATCGTCGTCGCCAATGCTCAACAGCAGCCCGGTGGCCCGAGACCAGTTGATCGCCAAAATAACAGAACTCGATCTCTCGAAAATAAAATGAGGCGCCCTTACTTGTTCCCTCGAGACAAGACGAAGAGGTTATTCGAGCTAGCACTGCGCAACAGGCTCATCACTCTGCCAGAGCCAAGACGCCCAGCGCAACCAGGCGACATTAGCAATCCTAACTACTGCCCTTATCACCGAATGTTGGGCCATCCGATCGAGGATTGTTACATCTTCAAAAGCTGGATAGAAGATCAATACCAGCTGGGCAAATTCGTATTATCCGAAAATTGGAAGGTGAACCTGCCTCGGCCACACACTCCCAAGAAGACGGATACACCGGGGGCATCATGCTCTTTCGTGGAAGAAGCTCCATAGGAGGTTGCTCATTCAGCCAAGTCGAAAATAATGCTGAAGGATCTCCACACATGTTCGGCAATTAGGTGGAAAAACCCACTCGAACCGGAGATTATTGAAGGAATGTTAAAACCGCGTCCAACTTTAAAAATTGGTGGTGATAGCCAAAGCGTTCACATCCAGCCGTCAAAATCTTCGAAGAAGAAGAAGAAATCCAAGAAGCCCGTGAAGCCTGGCGACAAGCGCACGGACCTACAAAAGCAAATTGACGTGCTGGAAGAGTATAACCAGAAGGCGCGGACTCCAATCACGCTCCAAGAGTTCCTCAGCCACGTCCTTGAAGACGGAAATGATGGAGCAGACTCGTCAGATGAATCTGAAGATTACGTGGCAAGTTGTCATGTGATCTCTCACTCGTCGATAGACTGTAAAGAAGCTCCTTGCACCGAGAAACTGGGGGCAAACCCTGAACCGGAACTTCTAGGACCATCGGACGAAATAATCGATGCATTCCTAAACGAGGCTCTTTTGAAAAGTAAAGCTGATCGGGAGCGCGAGATGGCCATATTTGAAAAAGCCAAACGCCGGCGACTGGAAAAAAGAGTTGAAACACTCCTGCCAGATCAAAGTACATCCGCCGCAAATAAAAATAGGTTCAAGACGAGGAAAAGGTTCGCTAAAGCCATATCAATGGGAATGAAGCTGCCACCCTCCGAAGGAAACGCCCTTGGTGAAGCAGAAACACATCCTAGCTACTGCTTATATCATCGAAAAATTACGCACCCCACCGAAGAGTGCAACGCTTTTAAAAGATGGTGGTAGGGATATGTTGCTCACCGGTAGCATTTCAAGCGGATGAAACTCAAAACTCGTCGGGAGCAAAGAAGTACGACCGAGGAGCGTAAAAGAACTACCGGCAACTGTCTCATGGTCAATGCCGGGGGATCACAAGTTCTCACATTCGGGAGCGACTCTGACGAAGAAATGGATCTTGGCCCTCTCTTTAAGGAGTCCACCTTGGGAAAAGAGGAAGAACCATGGACCTGTGAAAATATTCAGCTACGCAACCGTACGCTGTCCGAAAAGAATCTTGGGCCCTCGACCAGTAGGTCAAATAGAAAGGATAAGGGAAAAGAAAAGGTCCCCGAAGACATCATCCTTGATGACCAAGCCATCGAAAAGTTGACAGCCAAAGACCCGCCAAAGAAAAGTAAGGTGGATTACAACGTTCTAGCACACCTGAGGAAGATACCCTCGCAGCTAAGCATTCTCGACGCCCTTCTGCTATCCAAAGAGGCGAGAGATTCATTGATCAAGGCACTACAAGAGCCAGAGCAATTCCAAGTTTTTCTCGCCAAAGAAAAGATGAAGGACGGGGTAGAAGAAGTGGACACGGCCGATATCATCTTTGGCGGTGAAGATCTTCTCCTTGGGACATGCGAGCACAAATGTCCCCTTTATGTCTCCGGATACTGTCGTGATATCAAGATAGGCAAAATCCTGGTCGACATTGAGTCCTCCGTTAACCTCCTCAATATAAGAGTGTTGAAAGAAATCTGCATGAGCGTTCAACACCTCGCTCGGGATAAGATCACTATCTCCGGGTTTGACTCCCAATCATCATGGACGCTCGGGTCTGTGATACTGACGTTGCGCTTTGGGCTGTTAGTCACTGACATCAAGTTTCACGTCATTGACGCTAAGACCTGCTATAACGCTTTACTCGGCCGGCCTTGGTTACACGAGTACAACATCATCCCTTCTACACAACATCAGTGTATGAAGTATTTCAAAGATGGACTCGAGTACACTGTGACGGAGGAGTTGAACCCATTCTCCATGAATGAAGTCCGAAAGTACGAAGATACAAAATACTTCTTACCAGATTTCGAGGACACGAAAAGATGTCACAAACCAAAGAACAAAGCTATCACCACTATTCCGGTCTTCTGGAGTGACACCGAGGAGGAAGAAAAAATAGTTTATTCAGGTCTGCCCCAGTGCAACAAACCGGGACCGTCCACTCCTATGTTGATCTTCGGCAGCGACTCGGAAGATGAGGTCAATGCCGTATTCTCTGCTCGGCCATCAATACAAGCCTTCGCTGATGAAGATCAAAGTTTGCAAGTTGCCATGGTTCCGCCAAAGCATCATAAAGAGCTAGACGCGCTTGATACCTACAGTGTGGAAGAACTACAGACATTCTACGTCCCTCCTATACGAAAAGGTGAAAAGGCGATCCTATTCTACCGATCCGGGGAAACCAAAATGGAGAAAGAAATCTGGCATGGCACGGATTCTACACTTGACAGGCTCCAGCCCATCCGTTTGCCCAAATATTACACGAACGGACTAAAGGGACTCTTAAGCAAACTGCGCGACAAGCACGGTTCTATAACAGGATCTGGAACGTTCCCGGAACTCAACGAAAGTTGCCCAACGGGAGAATGGAAACGACCGGGCTTGGGTATGTTCAATCTAAGAAACGGGAGCTACTCTGCGACTGCTACGTCATACATGATTTCGATGAGGAAGGAGATGCTCTGTGGGAAGATGCTAACCCTGAACCAGGGCAAGCTCCCGCCGTGAAAATGCCCAGTCCGTCGTTCGAAGAACAAATGGACAAGCTTATAAGGGAAGCAGGTCAAAAGGTTCGAGACGACCATAATCACGAAATGGCCATCTACGAGAAAGCCAGGAAGCAACGCCTCCTTCAACAGGCTGCGAAAAATGAAAATGCTCCTCCTTGTCAACCCGTTGCACAAAAGGCCCGACGCAGAGGCAAAAACAAATCAAAGAACGGGAAAAGTGTTCGACAGCGACAAGGCGGGACAAAGAAGCCACGCGATCAGGAATCGAGCAGCCATGATTCATCTCTTATAAAGAAGATGGGTAGAGCATATTCTTTTCCTCAAGACAAGACAAAGAAGATATTCGATCTTATCGTGAAACACCAGATGATGACACTCCCGGAGTTTAAGCACCCCAAACAAGCAGGCGAAGTCTCTCACCCGGACTATTGCTCCTATCACAGGGCAACAGGACATCCTCTCGAAGACTGCTTCACATTTAAAGACTGGGTAGAAGACCAGTATCAGCAAGGCAGGTTCGCTCTATCCAGCAGCTGGAGGGTAACCCCGCCGCAGAAGCGTGAACCCAAAGCCACGAGAGTAGAGACGGATCAACATCAGTCTTGGAAGCGATCTCGTACTTGTCATATGATAATGTTGTCAGAAGAAGTGCCCGAGAATATGGATGACCTCCCCCGGTGCTTCAACAACGATGATGACGGGGTAATCTCAAAGTTTCCACCGGCGCCAAAAGAGCTGGAAGATGGGATACATACTACTACAGATAAGCTCAAGAAAATTGATTTAGGGACGGAAAGTGACCCGCGGCCGACGTTCGTCGGTGAGCTGTTGTCTGAAGAAGGGTGGCTATGCTAAAAGACGTGCTCATGCAGCATAAAGATTGCTTCGCATGGAATTATTCCGAGATGCCAGGACTAGATCCAGAGATTGCTGTGCACATATTGGCGATATCTCCGGACGTCAAGCTGATCAAACAAGCACTGAGAAGAATGCGGCTCGAGCTTGAGATGAGCATCAACGCCGAGGTCAAGAAGCTAATCGACTCCGGCTTCATCCAAGAGGTTCAATATCCTGACTGGATCGCCAACATCGTCCCAGTAATGAAGAAAAATGGGATGGTGCGCATATGTGTAGACTTTCGGGATCTCAACAAAGCTTGCCCAAAGGACGACTTTCCAGTACTGGTTACCGAGCTGATGATAGATAACACGTCCACTCACGAAGTCTTCTCCTTCATGGACGAATCGTCAGGATACAATCAGATAAAGATGCATCCCGAGGACCAGAAGTATACCGCCTTCCGGACCCCTTTGGGTATATTCTGCTACAAGGTGATGCCCTTCGGTCTAAAGAACACTGGCGCCACCTTTCAAAGGGCCATAACGAAAATTTTCGACGACCTCATACATGAAAACGTCCAATGCTATATCGATGACCTCGTAGTTAAAAGCAAATCATACGAGGAACATTTAGAGCATCTAAAGACCGTGTTTCAGCACCTCCGGCAATACAACTTGAAAATGAACCCTCTCAAATGCGCGCCAGGTGTCAAACACGGGTGCACTAGCGCAGTTGAGCTGCTCTCTGCGCTGCGTACCACGTGTCGAACGTAGGTGCGCTAGCACAAGGTGCGCCAGCGCTGGAATTAAAAATTCCCCACTGTTAGATCAAAAGATCTAATAATAATAAATTATTAATTAATCAGAATTAAAATTCTGTTATGAAAAGATCTTTCCAATCTTATTAAAATAAGAAGATTATCTTCTGCAAAGCAGAAGCCCTAGGATCAAAGATCCAGCGGTGGGAAATATTCCCAAATCAATCAGAGAAAGATCTCTTAAAACTGATTTAACAAATCAATTGGTCCTATATAAAGGCCCTAAGACTTCAAGTCTCATATAGAGAAACCCCCCTGCAAACTTTAAGAAAAACTCAAAAAGAAAGAAGAGCAAGCTCTTAGAAAAAGAAGATCATTTCTTCAAGATAAAGAATTAATTCTTGAACAACAGAGATGAAATCATCTAATTAAAAAAAAAGAAGAACTATCTTCTTACAAGATCATAGATCTACGAAAGACCAAGGTCTTTGATGAAAAGAAAAAGATCAAAAGATCTAATCATAAAAATAAAAGAAGTATTTACTTCATTCACAGATCCTTGATCTACAAAGGCAAAGGCCTTTTATAAACAAGAACTTTTGTTCTTGAGGCAAAGCCTCCTTTAAAAGAAGAACATAAACTTGTTCTCTGATCATAAATTTGATCAGATGCGCTTTGCGCTACTGAACAGTGCCTTGCACTCATGAACTGCGCTTTTGCGCTCCTTGGACCGGCGCTCAACGCCAAAACGTGCCACATGTCAATCATAGAAACAACTTATGCTTTGTGCTTCTGAAATAGCACACTGCGCTCATGGGCTGGCGCTTGGCGCCAAGCGCGCCACGTGTCACTCACTGGCGCGCTCCTAAATCAGCGCAAAGCGCTCATAAATGAAAAGCGCAATGCGCTAATAAACTAGCGCTTAGCGCTAAGCACGACACGTGTCACCTTTACTTGGGCTCAGCATTACTAAAAGGGCCAAGCCCAAGTAAAGGCTCAAGAGCCAGAATTAAAAATGTTAAACATTTTAATTGGACTTAGCCCAATTCTGGACATAAGTCCTCAACTTATATTTAATTGAGCCCATCTGCTCACGAATATTCAACAGATCTTAGTTCCAAGCTGGACTACAGATCTTTCAACCAACTCACACCGGTTCGAGGGTACATCTCTTTACTCCTCTGATATATGTCGTTGTAATCCTTCAACGTCTTCAGAGGTGACGGGTCCCGACAACCATACATTACTACGGACTGTGGGGTCCTTAAACTCATGGATTATGATGTCCTTAAACCTTATAGACTACGATGTCTCTAAATCGGACTGTGGGGTCCTTACACTCATAGACTACGAAGTCCTTAAACCTTATAGACTACGATGTCTCTAAATCGGACTGTGGGGTCCTTAAACTCATGGACTACGATGTCCTTAAACCTTATAGACTACGATGTCTTTAAACTACGGACTGTGGGGTCCTTAAACTCATGGACTACGATGTCCTTAACCTTGGATTGTGGGGTCCCTTTAAACCCACGGACTATGATGTCCTTAACCTTGGACCAGCATGTCCTTAAACTGGTAATCGACCGTAATGTCCTTAAACTAAACAACAGAGGCCAAACGCTTTCTTGTTGGTTCTAAATGGTCATGTTAAGTTGATCTTAGTCTAAAATTAGGCTAACGTATCCTTAACTAACGTTTAAGTTGATCTTAGTCTCAAATGAGGCTAACGTATCCTTAAAACCAACCCCCAAACCATATCTAAGAAGGTACGGATTTGGACTAATTCACGCCCTACGGGCGACAACATAAATTAGTCTCCGTATACAATCTACGGGCAACCACAAACAAAACAAACACCCACGACACGAAGTGACCATCTGGAGAAGGAGAAAGTTATTACCGCGATGCGGTAGCGTAATTAACTGCAGGGGCTTACGCCTGCAGGGAAGAGTGTCCCCACAATCAAAAACCCCTCGACGAGGGGGAATCTGATGAAGTCTGCTACATCGGACGCATCCGTTTAAACCTTCGATACATGGTGCCATAAATCAACTTGGCATCTTCGGAGAGGTGGACGGATAGCACCAAATAGCATCTGCCCCCAGATTCAGGAAAGACATTCGTCTTCCCGGCTTCCGGCGGTAAACAGTCCTATATACAACAGCCCTCGAAGGTTCGCTAGGCGCATTATGGGCATAAGAGAACGACCAAGGGAAAGAAAGAGCTCTTTACTATCTGAGTCGAGTTCTCCTGAGGGCAGAAAACAACTATTCTCCCATCGAAAAATATTGCCTAGCATTGATCTTCGCAACAACGAAGCTCAGACACTACGTGTTGGCACATGAGGTCCATCTCATATCAAAGGTGAATCCTCTCAAATATTTGATGTCAAAGGCCATATTAATGGGACGACTCGCTAAATGGGCCTTGCTCTTGATGGAGTTCTCGATAACGTATCGTCCCCTTATGGCTGTGAAGGGCCAGGCCATCGCCGACTTCCTCGCTGAGCATCCGATACATGCTGACTCTCCCTTGAACTGCGAATTGCCGGACGAACACGCGTTTGACACAATCGACGAGAAGAGAAAAGAGAATGATACCCGATGGGAACTTTACTTCGACGGAGCATCTTCCATGAATAAGCATAAACAAAGCACCCTCATAATCAAATCAGGGGTAGGCCTCATCTTCGTGACCCCACAATGAGGGATAATGCACTTCGCCTTCTCCTTGACAGAGCCGAGAACGAACAATGAGGCCGAATATGAAGCTTTGATAGCAGGTCTCGAGATCGCTATCGACATGAGAATTGAAAACCTCCTCATATACGGAGACTCTCAACTGGTCGTTAGTCAAGTAAACGGCGACTATCAAACGTGTAAGCCAGAGTTGGTGAAGTACGGCGGGAGGGTACAGCAACTGCTGACTCAAATTCCTTCCTACACCTTGGAAAGCATACCGCGTGCGGAATATAGCAAAGCAGATGCATTAGCCAAGCTCGCTAAAGAACCGGCTGACGAAAACCTCGATGACGTGAGGATCGTTGTGCAAAGCCGTCGGGTTCTCGCACCGGCAGAAATATCTCCGTAGTCGTCCGAAGAAAAGGAAGCGACTGAGCGAATTGCTCTGCTAATAAAAGGCCAGGAAAAGGCTGAGGATTGGAGAGAAGTCTTTATAGACTACTTCAAATCCCGTCGAACGCTTGAAGACGCATCCTCAAAACATCAGCTTATGAAACAAGCTCTGTCTTTCGCCATCGTCAATGATACTCTGTATAAAAGATCATTTGATTCTATGTGGATAAGATGCCTGGGACCTGAAGAGGCAAGGAGAGTCATCCAAGAAACTCACGACGGACTCTGCGGTTCTCACCAAGCCGGCCCAAAGATGAAGCTAAAGATCAAAAGGATGGGCTATTATTGGCCCACGATGGTCCATGACTGCCTCGAACACGCTAAGCAGTGCCACTTGTGCCAGATTCACAGGGA
This sequence comes from Agapanthus africanus, assembly GCA_030015575.1. Taxonomy (NCBI): domain Eukaryota; kingdom Viridiplantae; phylum Streptophyta; class Magnoliopsida; order Asparagales; family Amaryllidaceae; genus Agapanthus; species Agapanthus africanus. Next base: position 936,519,925 of record JASDDO010000019.1, on the reverse strand, counting down.
CTTTATCCATCAGCATCCGAATCCGCTACATCCGACAGTGGCTAGCTGGCCGTTCGAAATGTGGGGGACTGACATAATCAGCCCCATCGAACCAGTATCGTCCAGAGGACATCGATTCATTTTGGCGACAACTGATTACTTCTCCAAATGGGCAGAAGCAGTACCACTGAGGGAAGTGAAGACGGAGAATATCTTCCATTTTTTCAAGACATACGTCATTTATCGGTTTGGAACTCCGCGACAGATCATGTCCGATAACGGGCCAGCCTACAAAGGCCACAAGATCAGCCGCTTCGCACAACAGCATAACACAGACTGAAGATACTCTTCAGTCTATAATCCCCGAGCTAACGGCCTAGCTGAGGCTTTCAACAAGACCTTGACGAAGATCGTAAAAAAGACGGTGTCGCGAAATAAGAAGGACTGGCATGAACAACTGCATGAAGCTCTCTGGGCATATCGAACTACGTTCAAAACGGCCACAAACACAACGACGTATGCTTTAGTATTCAGCACGGAAGCGGTACTCCCTCTCGAGATAGAGTTACCCTCTCTACGAGTGGCCGTTCACTACGAGCTAATAGACGAAGAAAATGCTCACCTTCGGCTTTAGGAGCTCGATGCCCTTGATGAAATCCGGCTCGTGGCGCAACAAAATCTGGAGGCTTATAAAGCAAAGATGACGCGCTCATACGAAAGATTGACTAGGCCAAGAACATTCCGCCAAGGCGAACTTGTGCTAGTGGTCAAAAGACCTATGATCCCCAATCGTGCCAAGTGGGGAAAATTCGAGCCGAATTATGAAGGCCCGTATATCATAGACAAGGTCTACCAGGGTGGGGCCTACTTACTCATGGACATGCATGGCGAAAGGCCCTTCAGGCCAATAAATGGTCGCTTCCTGAAAAAGTACTATGCCTGACGAGTCACGGCCTAGGTCAACGATAGATGACGACGACTATGTCCGCTCGCTATCTTCCTAAGCCCAAACTCTATAACTAGTAGCCGAACAACGGACCGAAACGTCCTTAAACTAACAATGGACCGAAACGTTCTTAAACTAACGATGGACCACTATGTCCTAAAACTAGCTGCTGACCGAGACGTCGATAAACTACTGTAGACTGCAGCATCCCGAGGCTGATAAAAAAAAGATAAGAAAAAAAGAAGAAGAAAAAGAAAACGGTATATCCATAAGCAAAATGGGCACGGATGAAAACCCGAAAGGGTTCTGTGAGTAAAAACAGCAGGGCTACCGGCGAGTTTTGTGAAAACCCGAATGGGCGCAATCTCGTTAAAAGACACTTGCAAGGTCCTCTCGACCATGTGAGGAGAAACCACCTGCGTGTGATTCTTACGACTCACAAGGGAGCAACACACTTAGGTATCCCCATGACCCCTAAGGAGAAATTACACTTACGAGATCCTCACGACCCGTAAGGAGAACCCTCTTATGAGACCCTCACGGCTTATAAGATTCAAAAGTCTTAAGCTACAGGGATCTGAACCTGTTTTTAAGCGGCCACCACAACCTCCAATGCTGCCCTACAAGCGGCTCAATGCCGACCCTTGTATACAATCCACGGACGCGAATAAACATTTCCCTAACAAAGTCCCATCCGTGACTAGGGATATGTTTACACAATGAACAACCCTTGTAAGTCCTCTCGACTTAAAAGGAGAAAATACTTTTGTAAGATCCTTATGACTTATGAGAAGCCATACACTTAGGAGTTCTCACGATCCCTAAGGAGAAAACGCACCTACGAGATCCTCACGACTTGCAGGGAGAAATACCTTTATGAGACCCTTACGGCTCATGAAGATAAAAGCCTTAGTCGACAGGATCCTAACCCTGTCTACTAAGCCACCTTTGTTCGACATCGACGAAGGCAAATGATGATTCGCTCCTGGCAATATCCCAGTTATAGCGGTGCTGATGCCGAAATCGGTGTCTAATTCCAAACTTGCAGCGAAAAACCAACGAGCCACACATGCATACGAAATAGCCGAAATGATGGGGCAACTTGCAACAAAATCAGCAAGTAAAAATGTATGCATGCATAAATAGCCGAAATGATTGGGCAATTCACAATAAAAAGCAGCGAGTAAAAATAAAAGAAAAATATCCGAAATGATTGGGCATCGCGAAAAATAGCCGAAATGATTGGGTAATCGCGACTTTCGCGATATAAAAAGCTGAATTGATAGAGCATCGCGGAAAGAGAAAAAAAATGATGAAACTTTTGCTCTGCAGGTAAGTCCATACTGACCCCTGTATACAATCCATGGGCATAAACGAAAAAGGGGACCACATTCCCCCACCAGACTCTGCCAAAGAGAGAGTCAGGTTTCAGCGGCAATGTCTGCAGCTCAGAAGACCACCAACGGCGTTCCTCCTCATGCCAGTAGGGCACGGACGCGACACTACCAATCGGAGCCACGGCAAAGTCCCCGGTTCCAAGACTCCACGGTTCACAGACAACCTAGAGTCAACCCTACATCATCCAAATGACCCCGTCTTGGAAATACGTCATCCAAATGACCCCGTCTCGGAAATACGTCATCCACACGACCCCGTCTCGGAAATACGTCATCCACATGACCCCGTTGCGGAAATACGTCATCTACATGAACCCGTCTCGGAAATACGTCATCCAAATGACCCCGTTGCGGAAATACGTCATCCACATGACCCCGTTGTGGAAATACGTCATCTACATGACCCCGTCTCGGAAATACGTCAACCAATGACCCCATCGCGGAAATACGTCATCCACATGACCCCGTCGCGAAAATACGTCATCCACATGACCCCGTCTCGGAAATACGTCATCCACATGACCCCGTCTCGGAAATACGTCATCCATGGGAATATGTCATCCACATGACCCCGTCTCGGAAATACGTCGTCCACATGACCCCGTCGCTGAAATACATCATCCAAATGACCCCGTCGCGGAAATACGTCATCCACATGACCCCGTCGCGGAAATACGTCATCCACATGACCCCGTCTCGGAAATACGTCATCCAAATGACCCCGTCATGAAAATACGTCATCTACATGACCCCGCCTCGGAAATACGTCATCCAAATGACCCCGTCACGGAAATACGTCATCTACATGACCCCGCTTCGGAAATACGTCATCCAACGACCCCGCGGAACACGGCCAAAGTTAACATTGATCCCGTGGGAAACGCCCGGAGCAACTTCTGACGCCGTGAAATGCGGATAATGTCAACCTTATTAAACACTTGCGGGTCCTCTCGACTCGTAATGAAGAAAACACTCTTATAAGATCCTTACGACTTATAAGGGAAAACACGCTTAGGAATCCTCATGATTCTTAAGGAGAAAATACACCTACGAGATCCTTTCGACTTGCAGGGAGAACAGTCTTTATGAGACCCTCACGGCTCATGAAGTTGAAAAGTCTTAGATAGCAGATCTGAACCTGCTTCCTAAGCCATCACTACCTCTCAAAGAATCCAAAACAGAATGCTCTCTATCTTCTACAGGCTACGCTTACTAAGGTAACATGCCGGCAACACAGAAAGGACAAGAAAGCAAGAAATAACACAAGATGGTACGAAAGAAATGTATCTTTTATTTATGAATTTAATTGAGTACAAGCTACATCATCTGAAATGATAAAGAAAAATGAATACATTTTATTCAAAATTTACAAATGGTGCAAAAGTAACTATTGGGAGGGAAGCGTCTTCGGTAGGCCAATCAATTGCTCACGCACTCCCCTCAGCCTCTCGTCACGGTCAGCTGCCATGGCCAACTCTATTTCAACCTGAGCCCGTTGCTGCAAATAAGACAAAGTCGCTCATCAACGACCCGCCGAGCTGCCTCACGACTCTGCGCATCCTGCTCGATGAGGTCGAGTTTCCGCCTCAGCGTTAGCCTATCGGAAATACATCGTAGAAGGCCCTCAAAGATGGCTTTCAACTGCACAGCATTGGCATCAATCTGAGCATACAGTCGAGCAGACTCGCTTGAAGTCTCTTCGCACTCCTTACATTTTAAGGCTGCCTCTTGTTCAAGATGACGGAAGTAGGGAGTGCTCTGCTCGACCCACGCAGCCCGCTGGGTGTTCATAGCCAGGACCTCCGGAGCAGGACGTCCGACCTCGAGCTCATGCAGGCAAGCCTCAATTTTCCTGCAAAGATTAACCCAAGACTCAACGACGCCCTCACTATGAAAGTTCACGAGCGTCGCCAGCATAGGATTAACCTCCACAGAAAAATCCGCAGCAAATGTGGGAGTCTCCACGTCAAGCTTCTCGATATAGTCGCTCAACATGCGCAGACTATTCACAGCGCGTTTGGAAGATGAACGTCGAGAAAAGGGGCTTGCAGGCATCACGATTCGAGATTCGAACGGAGCTGAAGTTGATATCATCGTTGCAAAACAAATCACAATCAAATGACAGTTCAAGAAATAGAGGAGGTCTATGAACAATGAAGTTTACTATACCGGCTGCAGCAGGTGGCAAGGCCGGGAGTACCAGTGGCACAACTGTTCTTTCGTCTCCTCCTTTGATCTGTAGTGCTGCAATCAAAACAAAGAAGAATTAGAAATGATTTGACTGCCGGTAAAAGAAGAGACATTAGCTGAAGCCTGTACTCACCAGCACCACTAGATGAGGTAATCTCTGACTGGAAAGAGAAGTGTGGGTGTAGCACCTGATACAAGTGATCAAAAAGGACTCCTGCAAGGACGCAGTAATGCAATGTCAGTACATAAATTATACAGCCTGTAATGAAACTAAGGGGTCACAAATTCACACCTTCCAGCATTTGAGATGGTACGAGAGAAGGTAGAGGAGCGGTCACCATTAAAGCAGCAACCGAAGATGCTTCCTCGGATGGCACAACCCCAACGCTCATCACACCTGCATTAGAAATAAGAGAAACGCTGTCAAAAAGAAATTAAAAGGGGATTGCAGAATAAAGGGGAAAGCGATGACCCAAAATCTACCTGGTGAGTCGCCGGTCGAGACCGTGACAAGAGTGTCACTGGATGCAGCGAATGCTCCACCCTCCTCCATCGGAACGGTCTCGCCACCCGTAGCCTCATCCCCCGATTCCACGAGAATTGTCGTGACACTCGCAGCGCCCGGCAGCGGTAGGGAGCCGCAAGGGGAAAGAGCGACGATTGGAGCAGTGCCTGACTCTTGAGAAAGAGTGGCTACCTCAGGCTCTGCGGCTGTAGCCATCTCACCCACCGCTACCTCAAGCTCGATAGTGGTAGCCATCTCACCTACCGCTACCTCGGGCTCGGTGATCATGGCTGCCTCACCTGCCGCTACCTCAGGCTCGGTGGTTGCCGCCACGACACCCACCACCTCCTCGGCAAGACTCGGCCCTGCAAGATGGGATATATGAGAACCTGAAAGTTAAAACTTTGACAGAAGAACCCAATGTTACGTTACCTTGAGTCGATTTTCCGATTGCTTCCCGAGCGACACGTGCTACCTGTCTGTGGGCGGTGGACAAGGCAGCCGGGGCATCCTCTGAAGGAGTAAGGGCAGGAGTAGCGGTGCTCGAACCTGCACCCGCGGCTAAGGCGGCACTACGCTCCCTTGCCGCGCGCATTCTACGCTTCCTTTCCGCTCGGGCCGTGAGAGCGGATCTTCTAGAAGCCTCCATCAATAAGATGTCATCGTCCGCGCCAAGGGTTACCTTTGGAGCCGTTGCGGCATCCGTCACCGGTCGTTTGAGTAAGGCCTCTTTCGGCAGTGCTGAGGAGGCCGGGACTTCGATGGCTGGCCCTGGAAGCATCTCAGCATCACCTTGCGGGATTGGCATTGTAGTCCCTGCGATAAGATAAGGAAGGAGTCAGATTGTCCACAAGAAAAGAGGATAAAGACGCGGTGAGCCGAAATATACCGATGCCTAAGGATGCTCGAAGTCTTTCCTCTTCCTCAAAAGTCTTGAGAGAAGGTGCGAGAGCTTCTTCGGTGGAGATGCCTGTTAAAGAAGGAAAAATGTCAGTCAAAAGGTGATAATAAAAAAAATATAATGCAATAACAGAAAGTACGGCTGATATTTACCTGATTGCGTAAGGGTGGCCAGTCCCGCTCTGTGGCTTGCTGATCGCACAGAAGCCGCAATAGCAGCCTCTAGATCAGTATCGTCCGGCGCTATGAACAGACCCTCGTTAGTCCCGTATTCACTCAGGCCCTCGCTATAAGGAGCATGAGGCTCCTGACCAAATACGACGTCGGCAGAGAAGTCGACTTCTTCTTCTTCTTCTGCGAGCGAGCTCCGGTCGCCCCAAGCACAAGTTTACGTTTAGCAGGCACCTTGGGGCGACGAGTCCTGATATCTGAACCCACGCCAGACTCAGGGGAAGCTACATTCACCATTTCCACGGGAACACAGGGCACCGGTAGTACATTCACCGTCTCCACGGGAGCACGGGGCACCGGTAGCTCAGGCCTGTCATGCGGGACTTCGATCACGGCAGCTTCACTTAGCGGAGGGAGGACAATGGTCCATCGCTTCAGGGGGACATTCCGATCGCCAGCAGGGGGTGCACCTTTGCTATCGAGCAACAGTCGCTTCTCTTCCCTGATGACGGTGCCCATTGAATGCTGGTACCACGCCACGTACACACTAAGGGCCTTCGGGACACAGCTCAGTTCGCTGATAAAGAAATTGGACCCCGTGTTCATGCGCATGAAATGATGTAGCGCGTTTCGCATCCCCACTTCGGTGGCAGCAGGTTCTAGCAAGAAAGCTTCCAGCGGAACTCCCTGATTATAGCTCAATTGTTGGGCAAAACGATGCGGATTGTATCTCATGAATAACGCTGCATCATTTTGCCTAAACACTAGAAAGCCCGGTCTGATGGAATATAAATGAACAATTTCCCGAGCTTTCAAAACAGAGGCTCCATCTTTAAAAATGTCCCGCAATAGCTACACCGCTGTCGCGGACTCTTTGCCGATAGTCAGGATCTTGTCGGTGAAAGTCATGCCATCTTCAACAGTGCGAGGACGAAGGAGCAAACCTCTGGCTTCCCACAGTGACGGATTTACAATGGATGCATCGACCAATCGCATGATCCGGGGGAAGCCGCACCTGTCGTAGAAGGACGGCCTCTTATGAATGCCGAAAACGCCAAGTGCATGTAGCTCGAGCCATGACATGAAGTAATGCATCGAGAAGTTCACATGCTGCACTCCGGGTTCAGTAGTATCCGCCGCTTGGCTAAGGCCATAATACAGATGAGCTAACCCGGCGACCCCGACAGCCACTTTCACCCCAATAATCATCCGGTGAGCCGGATAGAAGACAGGCGGCCTCATACAGCGAAGGTGCATCGGGAGCGCAAACCAGCTCAGCCATAACCTAAGAAACCCTAAGAAGAACATTTCCTCATCAATCCCAGGGACTGCGATCTCCGCAAAAAGAACAACTGAAGTGTTAGGAAGGAAGAAACTCTTTTGATCTGCCTCCGCCGTTGGGAAGTTGTTTAACCCTAAACCGAAAGGGTCATCAAGTTTGGCGAACTTAGCAGCACCCTTCGAGAGGACGTCCGGATGGAGAAAACGAGCAATGAAATCCTCGAAAGTAACCCCGTGGCTCCCAGACTCGAGAAAAAGGCCCTCATAAATATTCAACACTTTGATTAAGCAAGGGAACTGGTGTTGAATGGTGTTCTCCGGGGTGAGGCCTGTCATCACTGGCTTGGCACCAAAAATGTATTCATATGTAGGAAGCAGTTCCTCATTGTGCTCCCCCATAACCGGTAAGCCAGAAAATTCTACAAATTCCTCTAAGGAGATCGATACTTCTCGGTCCAGCGAAAGGAAGGTGTGGGTAGGAATATTCCACTGCTCCAGAAAGGCCTTAACCCACCAGGCGAGAAGCGTAGGATACTGGAAGAGAGAAGCATAAATGGCTGGATACAACCCAAGCCTCAACAACTGCGACTTCTTCGCTGACAGAATGTAGCGGGCCCATTGCAGATAACCAGCTGGGTGACGAGGAATTAGACCGATCATATATGGTTGTCCCCACGGTCGCGGTTCGCCTTGACAAATACCTCGCCTCAGGGTATCCAAAGCCATTGGAGGCTGAATAGGTATCGAAGCCATAGCAGGCTGAAGAAGACCTCCCGAAGTCCAGTTGACTTCTTCCACGGTATAGTTCACCGGGGGTGGGTCAGCGTAATGGATCGCCATGATGGGCTCTAAGGGTACCGTGCACGAAAAACTTTGTCGACCCTTAATAATCTGATTATACTATGTCCCCCAAAGGTGAAGATTCTTATATTCCGGGTCACGATCTTTGATCAAAGGTAGGACTTCCCGGTCTACAGGTGCTCCAGGGAATCCTCCTTCTGAACGAACAAGCGGGAAAAAGGGATCGAAAGACATGTCGCCTGCGCAAAAAGGGACAAAAGTCAATTGTCAGTGCTATAATTTAAATTCCAACATTTGGTACTTTAAAATTTGTACCGTACTGCAATGCAGTGGAAAGGGGACCAAAGGAGGACCCACAAAATCTAGATGACAATTCATCAATTAATAAAACATCCTCATCATTTGATGAGACTGTTATTTAAATGAGGAGATCCTCAAGAAAATTCTCATTAAATGAGAGATCACTCGGGAAGAGGAGTAAATCTCCCCTTGAGAGCAATGCTCTATGACAGAGTGACACTTGTCAAACTCTAATCATGAAGGAATAAAAATTCCTCAAGAGCTTGGTTCTATAAAGATGATAAAAAAACCCATCAGAAAAAAAAATTAAAATCAATTTTTATGAATTAAAAATTCTGAGATCTTCAAGATCCATGAACAAAGTCTTAATAGTTCTTCATAAGAGATTAAAAATCTACATGTTATCAAAAGAGCAAAGCTCTGTTCATTGGCTAAGAAACCCCAAGAAAAGATCTCTTTAGATCTATGGGTTCAGGAGAGCAAACCTCTGTTAATGAAACCCTAAAAGGGTTTTCTTTAGATCACAGATCTATGAAGAGTAAGGCTCTGTTAATGGGTAAAACCCTAAATTATCTTAAAAAAATTACCTAAAATTTTGGCAGAGTTTTGACTCTTGAAATTTCTTAAAATGAAGAGCTATGCTCTGTAGGAAAATAAAATTCTCAGAAAACAAGAAGAAGATGAACAGAATCATCTAAAGGACCAAAGGTCTTATTTATAGGCATTGAAATGCCTCTTCAACTTCTGAGTTGATCCAAGAGCGCAGATATTGCCACCGCTGCACTCACATGTGGGCCACGTGAGCGCAACGGTGGAGGGGCATTTGTTTCCCCCAATCAGAGCAAAAATCTGTTTGAAATTCAGATTTCAAAAAATTGAAGCAACGCTTCAGATGCAGCGCCAAGTGCGCTGCGCCCTAGGCAGCGCACCATGTGTGCGCTAGCGCTAGGCACGCCACGTGTCAAATACGGGTGCGCTAGCGCAGGGCGCGCTGCGCTCTGAGCAGCGCACCACGTGTCAAACACAGGTGCGCCAGTGTAAAGTGCGCTGCGCTCTGAGCAGCGCACCACGTGCAAAGCACGGGTGCGCTAGCGCTGGAATTAAAAAATTTCCCCACCGTTAGATCAAAAGATCTAATAATAATGATAAATCATTAATTAATCAGAATTAAATTCTGTTATGGAAAGATTTTTCAATCTTGTTAAAAACAAGAAGATTGCCTTCTGTAAAACAGAAGCCCTAGGATCAAATATCCAATGGTGGGGAAATATCCCCAAATCAATCAAAGAAAAATCTCTTTAACTGATTCAACAAATCAGCTTGCCCTATATAAAGGCCCCAAGACTTCAAGTCTGATATAGAGAAACTCCCCCATAAACTTTGAAAAATTCAAAAGATAAAGACCAAGCTCTTGCAAGAAGATATTTCTTCAAGGTAAAGATGATGGGTGATGAACACAGAGATGAAATCATCTCATAAAAAGAAAAATTTCTTTCTTTAAAAAGATCATAGATCTACAAGACAAAATGTCTTTCACAAAAGAAATCAAAAGATCTCATCATAAAATAAAAAGAAGAAAATAATTCTTCTCACAGATCATGGATCTATAAAGGCAAAGCCTTTCATCAAAATAAGAGATTGAAAATCTCTCCTGCAAAAATAAGAACTGTTGTTATTAAATCTTGAGACAAAATCTCTTTTAAAAGAATATAAATTTGTTCCCAGATCATAAAATTGATCAAATGCGCCTTGCGATTTTAAAATGCGCCTTACGCTCTTGAACTGCGCTTCTGCGCTCTCTGGACCAGCGCTCAGCGCCAAAATGCGCCACGTGTCAACCACGTATGCGCCAATTAACAACTTGCGCTTTGCGCTTCTGAAATAGCGCACTGCGCTCATGGGCTGGCGCTCAACGCCAAGCGTACCACGTGTCACTCACGTGTGCGCCACTAAACTGAAAACGCAATACGCTCATGGACTAGCGCTCAGCGCTCATAAACTGGTATCATACGCTCATCATCCAGTGCCTAGCGCCGAGTGCGACACGTGTCCTTTTCATGTGCGCTACTTGGCAGTAGCGCACTGTGCTTTTTGATTGGCGCAAAGCGCCTAGCGCGCCACGTGTTGCGCTGACAGAACATAAATTGTTTTTTAATGAGCCCAGAGCTCTGATAAATGCTCTGCATTAAGTAAAAGACAAAAACATTGTCAGAAGCTAAAAGCAATGCTCAGCATTGTAAAAAGGGCCAAGCCCAAATAAAGGCTCAACAGCTCAGAATAAAAATGTTAAACATTTATTGGACTTAGCCCAATATTGGCCATAAGTCCTTAACTTATATTAATTGAGCCCACTTGCTCATAAATATTTCAACAGATCTTAGTCCCAAATTGGACTACAGATCTTCCAACCAACTTGTCACGCCCCGCTTCCCGGTGTACGGCGAAGGAGATGCGACGAGGTCCGCTACGTATTTACTGTGAAGTAAATACGCTAAGCGTATCTAAGCAATATAAAGGTAATTCACAAGAGACAAGAGATATAAAAATAACAACAACTTTATTAATAACATTCTTTTGTACAATGCATGAAAAGTAAATACATCTGAAATAAAAGCGATGCCTAAACAGCGGCATAACAAGAAATGAAAAATACTGAATAGAACAAGGTACAATGTCTAGAGCTCGGGGTCTTCATGGAACTGATCCAAGTCTTCACCAGTGGGTTCGATCTCTGACGGGTCCAAAACACCTGACGACATTCAAAGAAGAAAGGAATAGAATGTCGTCAGCGAACAGGTCGCTCGGTAAGTCCCAAAGATTAAAAACAAAGACAGAATAAGAAGTATCTTCTTAAGTTGTATAATATTGTAGAATATTGTGTTTACGCTGTTGTTTGTAGTTTGGTACGGAAGGATGCCAGTGTATACGAGAGGGGTCTCAGTATGCTAGAGATCAGGGCAAACGGAATGTACAAGGAACCGTTAAGCCACGGTACAACAGCAACAGAATATAGGTTAGGTGTCTTAATCTTACCGTCTCGTGCCACTTCTAACACCTTCCGCGCCAATCTACCCCTTAAACCCCGTAGTGTTTTGATTGTATTGTTGTATTGTATTGTATAAGTTGGATGATTGACCAAAACCATGATATCAGTAAACAGATTGTAACCGCATAATCAGGTAAATGGAATAACGGAATAATGGATGTATATTCATGGTTTGATTCAGTCAAGTTGTATAGATTGATAACTGGATTCTGGGATTCATGTGTTCATATTGAGTTGGAATATTATAGATTTATATAGTACTTGAATCATATTCAAGTCGGATTATGATCAGACTCAAAGCCGAGTCGGACAGAAGAAATGTAAGTCGAAGTCCTATATTTACTAGGGTCCTTAGGGTAATTTATAAAACTTGAGGGGTTTTTATGTAAAAATACTTTCGTATAATTTTCAAGATACACCCCAAGTATTTATTATTCGTCTTTATAGTTATAATGAGTTAATTTTATTTTGTGATATTTCTAGTGAAAATATTCTAATTACATAAATAAAGGTATTTATCTGTAATATTGATTTATTTGAAATTCATGGTATTTTAATGTAAAATATACATATATTTATACAAAAATAATTTCAATAAATATTTTATATTCTAAAAATCTTATTTTCTTAAGATATCGTATTTTGAACCTTTCGAGACCGAATGCTCCTTGCGGAGGTCTGAATCTCGCACTACTAAGCCCGAGGGTGCACGATAAACCGTACTATCTTTAACGGGTTCCCCAAAGGTGGGTTGTAGTGGCGCTTTGCAAAGATTTTATAAATACTATCTTTTAGAAAACGGTTTTATAAAGTAAAAGATATTTATTTGCAAAAGTCGATTTTCCGTATTTTAGATTCTAGGGTTTTCTATTTCAACTAGGCTATTTCTAAATGATCTAAACAACAAGTTGTTAGAAGCCTCAAATCGGCTCTTCACCGCCAATTATGGCCAGGTAAGTACAAGTGAGGAAGGAGGGATCCGCTCACGAATCGTGAGACGGGCCTTTTAAAGTTACCTTTGCTCACTTGCCTAGCCTAAACACCACAAAGTCAGGTTTAGATAAACGATCGATATCCACAACTTATCGTATTTTCCTATTAAAAGATATTTGTTTTAAAAATGTATCAAACCTAAAACTTTTAGAAAAGGTTTTATTAAGAAACTAGTATTTAAATGTAAAATCTTGTATTATCGTATTCTAAGTTTTGATAATATCATTTAGGGTTGTATTTGCGTGTGTGTGGAGGTAGGTCATTACCTCGTGATCTACTTTAAGGTATAGCAATGTTAAGGGGTTAAATGTGAAAACTAAACGTTGTGGTATTTAAGTGAAAAAAATACGATAAATGAAAACGTTATCATTTCATGTGATAAAACTTGTTCAAATTGTTTGTTAAATGATTAATAGTCAACATAAAGATGTTTAAGCATGATGGAATTGATGATAAGTGAGATTTTATAGAAAACCGAACCAGAAATCGGATTTCTTCCGATTCCGTCGGGTTTGTAAATTCGTATTTTTTATGAGAGAAAAGAAAGATAGAAAGGGGGACTTATGGGTTTGGACAACACTAGAGAGTGAGAGGGCAGTAGAGGGTTTGCCGGTGCATCGAATCGTCGTTGAGAGTTCCTAACACGATCACCGGAATTTCGCCGTCGATTTCGTCAGCGCTTCACCTTTCGCTCGTTTTCCAAAGCACCAAAGTTCTCTTGGAATTTTGAGAGAGTGGACTCAGAAATTTAGGATGAGAGGGTAGAGGGTAGGGATGCATTTATAGGGTTAGGCTAGGGTTAGGGTTTTTTATTAAAAAATGTAAAAATTATATAAAAATAATTAAAATTTGGAGTAAAAGAGGTTTAATGTGCTCTCTGTAACCGATTTAACAATTTAGTGTGTGCAGGGGGGTTGACCAAGCAAAGATGCTCATCTTCTATGTTGGGGACTCGGTCGTCTGGCCGAGTCCGGTCGGCGGCGCCGGACCGAGTCGGAGGCTCAGGGGGTGGGGGGTCTCCTGGGGTGATTAATGGTGTATCTAACTTTTTATGTGTAGAAGGAAATTTGTGAGAAACGCACGTGTAACGGTTGGTATTCTAAAAAATCAAAAACAAAATAATATTAAAAATAATGTGGGGCAGGGGATTTGAACTCTGGTGGCTTGGTTCAGCAGTGCAAGGTGTTACCAATGAGCTACAAGCTCTTTCTTGTAATTATGGAGTGAAATAAATACTTAAAGAGATATCAGAAACAATAAATACTCTAAGTATACATTGAATTTAAATCAATTCTTTGTACATTAAAAATGGAGTTATTACAGTCTACCCTCCTTACAAAAATTTCGTCCACGAAATTTACAACTTTTATTTGAGGACTAGTTTACAAAGAGGTGTGGATATCTAGTACGCATTTCATCCTCCCTTTCCCAAGTGGACTCTCCTGGAGTGTCTTTCCTCTACATCACTTGAACCAAGTTAACTTCCTTGTTCCGAAGTGTCTTCACTTTCCTGTCCAGGATCTCCACAGGCTGTTGCTCATAAGACAAATCGGGCTGTATAGTGAGCTCGGAATGATCGAGAACATGGCTGGGGTCACTCACATACCTTCTGAGTTGGGATATATGGAAACATTATGCACTCCTTCCAATGAAGGTGGAAGCGCTAAGCGGTATGCCACTTCACCGACTCGTTCGAGTATGTCGAACGATCCAATATATCTCGGACTTAGCTTACCCCGTCTTCCAAAACGGATCACTCCGCGGTTCGGAGATATTTTCAAGAATACGTGATCTCCTGGCTGGAACTCCAAGTGTCGTCTCTTTGCATCAGCCCAGTACTTCTGTCGATCTTGGGCTATGAGCATCCTTTCCCTGATAGTACGAACCACATCAACAGTCGCTACTATCATTTCTGGTCCAAGAAGTTCCCTATCTCCGATGTCGTCCCAACTTAATGGTGATCGACACTTCCTTCTATATAATGCTGCAAAAGGTGCCATTCCTATGTTTGCTTGGTAGCTGTTGTTGTACGAAAACTCCACAAAATGTAGGTGGTCTTCCCACGATCCTTTGAAGTCTAACATACACGCTCTGAGCATATCCTCCAAGATCTGAATAGTTCGTTCCGACTGACCATCTGTTTGTGGATGATAAGCCGTGCTGAAGTTCAGACTTGTTCCCAAGCTTGCTTGCAGACTCTGCCAAAATTGCGATCAGAACCGGGTGTCACGATCGGAGACAATGCAGACCGGTACTCCATGAAGTCTCACAATTTCCTGTATGAGTTCATGGGTATCAGAGATAATACATTATGAAGAGTTTAAATCTTAATTAGATTATTACCTCCATGTACTTCTTTGCTAGTGTCTCAGTAGATTGGCCAACTCGAAATGAGATGAAGTGAGCCGACTTTGTGAGTCGATCCACAATGACCCATGCCACATCGTTACCCTTTGTGCTGCGAGGAAGAGCAGTCATAAAATCCATCGTGATGTGTTGCCATTTCCATTCTGGGATTGGTAACGGTTGAAGTAATCCAGCAGTCCTGTGATGTTCAGCCTTTACTTGCTGACACACCAAGCATTTTGCGACGCTTCTGGCTACTTCACGCTTCATTCCATGCCACCAATAATTCTGACGTAGATCTTTGTACATTTTAGTACCTCCAGGGTGTACTGAATAGGGAGAGCTGTGAGCTTCTTTCATTAACTCTTCCCGAACAGGACCTTTTGGTACACACAATCTGCTGCCGTATCTCAAAGATCCGTCTTCATGGATGATGAAGTCTGTTCTAAGTCCAGTTTCCACTTGTTCTCTGATCTTTTGCAACTTAGCATCACTTGCTTGAGCTGCTTTGATCTGATTGACAATGGTTGATTGAACTTGTAAATTCATCAAACTTGAAACATTACCTGGCATGATTACTTCAATCTCCATCTGATGCAAGTCTTGTTGAAGCTTCCACTGAGCGGTGGGATTCATTGCTAATGGTTGGCGACTAAGAGCATCAGGTACTACATTCACCTTCCCTGGGTGATATTGCAAGTTGATGTCAAAGTCTGCCATGAGTTCTAACCATCTTCTCTGCCGCATATTCAACTATTTCTGAGTAAACACGTACTTTAGGCTCTTATGATCTGTGTAGATGTTCACTCATTCACCAAGTAGATAATGACGCCAAATCTTGAGAGCAAAGATGACGGCTGCCAATTCCAAATCATGCGTCGGATAATTGCGCTCATGAATCTTCAGCTGTCTTGAAGCATAAGCCACAACTTTACCGTGCTGATGTAGAACACATCCTAATCCCTTACCGGATGCATCGCAATGCACTTCGAATCCTCCAGATTGATCCGGTATGACGAGAATAAGTACTGATGTTAACCTTGACTTGAGTTCTACGAAAGCTTGTTCGCATGCTTCTAACCACACAAATTCTTCATCTTTACGTGTAAGCTTGGTCATGGGCGTTGCTATCTTTGAAAAGCCTTCAATAAACCTTCTGTAATATCCAGCTAAACCCAAGAAACTTCGAATATCCTTCACTGACTTTGGTGTAGGCCATTCGCTAACTGCTGAAACTTGCGCTGGATCCACAGAGATTCCTTCTCCTGATACGATATGTCCAAGAAAACCAACTTGCTTTAACCAAAACTCGCACTTGCTGTCTTGGCATAAAGCTGATGTTGTCGAAGAGTTTCTAGGACAATTCGTAGGTGTTCTGCATGTTCTTTCCGACTCTTAGAATACACCAGGATGTCGTCGATGAAGATGACAACAAACATGTCTAAGTACTACCGGAAAACTTGATTCATTAGGTTCATGAATATTGCGGGTGCGTTGGTCACTCCAAATGGCATCACTAGAAATTCGTAATGTCCATAGCGAGTTCTGAAAGCTATTTTGTGAATATCAGCTTTCTTGACCTTCACTTGATGATAACCTGAACGAAGATCCAATTTAGAGAAAACACAAGATCCACTTAGCTGATCGAATAAATCATCGATGCGCGGGAGTGGATACTTGTTCTTTATAGTGACTTCATTCAAGGCTCTGTAATCGATGCACATTCTGTATGAACCTTCCTTCTTCTTCACAAGTAGTACAGGTGATCCCCAACTTGAAGTGCTGGGACGAATCCATCCTTTCGCCAGTAATTCGTCCAACTGTGTTCGGACTTCCTTCAAACCTTCTGGACTTAAACGATAGGGTGCTTTGATCACCGGTTGTTCTCCTGGTACTAAATTAATTCTGAATTCAAGAGCTCGATCGGGAGGCAAACCTGATATATCGTCAGGAAATACATCGTCGAACTCTCGAACCACATCTGGTCTTGATTCTTCCTCTGCTTGAGCTGCTGCAACTACTACTTCTCTTGGCTTCGCTTTGTAGGTACTTGGCTCCAGTGTACGGTCTCCGCTTTTGAAATAGAAGACCGGATGGTCTGGAATCTCGAATACTACCCTCCTTTGACGACAGTCTATGGTAGCATAAAAAGTTCCAAGCCAATCCATTTCTAGAACCACATCAAAGTTCGGTATGTCCAACACTTTGAAGTCAGCATAAAATTCTCTGCTGCAGACGACGACTGGCCACAAGCTGTATCCTATAGTTGCCTTTAGAATGCCATTTCCTGAACTGACATTCCAGCTGGATGCAAGCGGTGAGACTGGAATCGCATGGGTTCGAACAAACCGTTGCGACATAAAGCAGTGTGATGCTCCAGTATCAAATAGTGCTGGTGCAGGGATTGAGGATACTAAGATTGTACCTAAGGTATGTGGGATATGTTTTAGGTATAGAAAATATGTAGCTAAGTAGCAAGATAGAAAAGCAAAGTTTGAAAAGAAAAGTTTACCGGTGATGACTTGGCCAGTGGCCTCAGCTTCTTCCACTGACATAGTGAAAGCCTGGCGCCTTGTTATATTCCTCCTGGCCTGAGGAGCATTCCTCGGAAGGTTCCTTTGAGCTTGATGGAACTGACGAGAAGGTGTTGCAGCTGGTGGTCCTCTGGGTGGTGCAGGTAGTGCAGGTCTTGGAGCAGGTGCCTGAAGAGCTGGTCGCTGTGGATAGGTAATTGCTGGCCTGTGTGCAGCAACTGGGTTTTGTCTTTGGGGACAAGACCCAATATCATGAGTAGCTGAGCCGCAGACTAAGCAAAGACGGTTGGCTCGACGGCAGTCTTTCATCATATGTCCAGTTCTCTTGCAGTAGGTGCAAAAGGCTGGGCTGGGACGATGGTTCGGTACTCCGGGTTGCCTTGGCACGAAAGGTGGCCTGGACGAGGCTCCAGCTGCCATCTGGTTGGCAGGGCGCTTGACTCCTGCAGACTGAGGTCTGCCCCTTGCTTTTATCACTGCCTCATAACCGCGGGCAGCTTCCAGAGCATCCTCATGAGTCAGAAATTTTCCCGTGGCTAGAGCAGCCTGAATCTCCGTGTTCAAATCTTGTTGAAAGGGACGGGCTCTGATCTCGTCCGTCGGTATCAAGTGTGCCGCGAATTTGTTTAAGGATTGTGTTAGCTGTGTAGTATATGAGATTTAAAAATTGAACTGTTGTGCTATATCTTACCGGCTTAGCATGGTGAATTCAGCGTCGTACTCATCTACTGATTTGTCCCACATCGAACCCTGTTGTAGATGAATGAACCGCTGCTCCATGGCAAACCTGGCTGTCATAGGGAAGTATTTCGCGTCGAACTTCTCGCGAAGTCTTCCATTCAATAGGCTGTACCAGACGGCTTTCTTCCGCCTTCCACCGGTTGCGAGCATTGTCCGTGAGCTGTAGTTTCGCCACACGGACCCAAGCTATGTCTGGCACTTGAGCTGCTGCCAGATCGTCTTCTATGCTTTGTGCCCATTCTTCAGCTTCAAGAGGGCTTCCTTTTCTGTAGAATTGCTTGGGATGTAAAGCCCTGAATTGTTTTACCCCGGTGCGTCGGTCTTAGGACGGTTCAGGAGTTGTTGCTGTCCCTCAAGAAGGCTGCGGATCGTCTCAAGTAGCACTGTTTGCTCGGTAGGTGGCGCAGGAACAGCTGGTGTGAGAGGTAGTGCTGGAGGTGTGTTGTTGACATTGGTGCTGGTATTGTTCGGGGAATCCATAACCCTGAAGAAAATTTTTTGGTTAGGATAGATTCAAATACATGAAATGATAAGATTCAAGGAATAGAAATTGTAAACTTCAAAAACATGAATTGTAAAGAATGTTTTAGTTGCTGGTTCTTGTGTTATATTGCTTAGGTTGTTCACGCAGAACAGAACTGCATATTATGGATCTATACAGTTCAGACCTGCATGGGCCACCAACAAAACCTGTCACGCCTCGCTTCCCGGTGTACGGCGAAGGGGATGCGACGAGATCCGCTACGTATTTACTGTGAAGTAAATACGCTAAGCGTATCTAAGCAATATAAAGGTAATTCACAAAAGACAAGAGATATAAAAATAACAGCAACTTTATTAATAACATTCTTTTGTACAATACATGAAAAGTAAATACATCTGAAATAAAAGCGATGCCTAAACAGTGGCATAACAGGAAATGAAAAATACTGAATAGAACAAGGTACAATGTCTAGAGTTCGGGGTCTTCGTGGAACTGATCCAAGTCTTTACTAGTGGGCTCGATCTCTGACGGGTCCAAAACACCTGACGACATTCAAAGAAGAAAAAAATAGAATGTCGTCAGCGAACAGCTCGCTCGGTAAGTCCCAAAGATTAGAAACAAAGACAGAATAAGAAGTATCTTCTTAAGTTGTATAATATTGTAGAATATTGTGTTTACGCTGTTGTTTGTAGCTTGGTACGGAAGGATACCAGTGTATACGAGAGGGGTCTCAGTATGCTAGAGACCAGGGCAAACGGAATGTACAAGGAACCGTTAAGCCACGATACAACAGCAACGGAATATAGGTTAGGTGTCTTAATCTTACCGTCTCGTGCCACTTCTAACACCTTCCGCACCAATCTACCCCTTAAACCCCGTAGTGTTTTGATTGTATTGTTGTATTGTATTGTATAAGTTGGATGATTGACCAAAACCATGATATCAGTAAACAGATTGTAACTGCATAATCAGGTAAATGGAATAACGGAATAACGGATGTATATCCATGGTTTGATTCAGTCAAGTTGTATAGATTGATAACTGGATTCTGAGATTCATATGTTCATATTGAGTTGGAATATTACAGATTTATATAGTACTTGAATCATATTCAAGTCGGATTATGATCAGACTCAAACCCGAGTCGGACAGAAGAAATGTAAGTCGAAATCCTATATTTACTAGGGTCCTTAGGGTAATTTATAAAACTTGAGGGGGTTTTATGTAAAAATACTTTTGTATAATTTTCAAAATACACCCCAAGTATTTATTATTCATCTTTATAGTTATAATGAGTGTAATTTTATTTTGTGATATTTCTAGTGAAAATATCCTAATTACATAAATAAATGTATTTATCTGTAATATTGATTTATTTGAAATTCATGGTATTTTAATGTAAAATATACATATATTTATACAAAAATAATTTCAACAAATATTTTATATTCTAAAAATCTTATTTTCTTAAGATATCGTATTTTAAACCTTTCGAGACCGAATGCTCCTTGCGGAGGTCTAAATCTCGCACTATTAAGCCCGAGGGTGCACGATAAACCGTACTATCCCTAACGGGTTCCCCAAAGGTGGGTTGTAGTGGTGTTTTGCAAAGATTTTATAAATACCATCTTTTAGAAAACGGTTTTATAAAGTAAAATGTATTTATTTGCAAAAGTCGATTTTCCGTATTTTAGATTCTAGGGTTTTCTATTTCAACTAGGCTATTTCTAAATGATCTAAACAACAAGTTGTTAGAAATCTCAAATCGCCTCTTCACCGCCAATTGTGGCCAGGTAAGTACAAGTGAGGAAGGAGGGATCCGCTCATGAATCGTGAGACGGGCCTTTTAAAGTTACCTTTGCTCACTTGCCTAGCCTAGACACCACAAAGTCAGGTTTAGATAAACGATCGATATCCACAACTTGTCGTATTTTCCTATTAAAAGATATTTGTTTTAAAAATGTATCAAACCTAAAACTTTTAGAAAAGGTTTTATTAAGAAACTGGTATTTAAATGTAAAATCTTTTATTATCGTATTCTAAGTTTTGATGTTATCATTTAGCGTTGTATTTGCGTGTGTGTGGAGGTAGGTCATTACCTCGTGATCTACTTTAAGGTATAACAATGTTAAGGGGTTAAATGTGAAAACTAAACGTTATGGTATTTAAGTGAAAAAAATACGATAAATGGAAACGTTATCATTTCATGTGATAAAACTTGTTCAAATTGTTTGTTAAATGATTAATAGTCAACATAAAGATATTTAAGCATGATGGAATTGGTGATAAGTGAAATTTTATAGAAAACCGAACCGGAAATCGGATTTCTTCCGATTCCGTCGGGTTTGTAAATTCATATTTTTTATGAGAGAAAAGAAAGATAGAAAAGGGGACTTACGGGTTTGGACAAAACTAGAGAGTGAGAGGGAAATAAAGGGTTTGCTGGTGCGTCGAATCGTCGTTGAGAGTTCCTAGCACGATCACCGGAATTTCACCGTCGATTTCGTCAGCGCTTCGCCTTTCGCTCATTTTCCAAAGCACCAAAGTTCTCTTGGAATTTTGAGAGAGTGGACTCAGAAATTTAGGATGAGAGGGTAGAGGGTAGGGGGTGTATTTATAGGGTTAGGCTAGGGTTAGGGTTTTTTATTAGAAAATGTAAAAATTATATAAAAATCATTAAAATTTGGAGTAAAAGAGGTTTTATGTGCTCTCTATAACCGATCTAACAATTTGTGTGTGCAGGGGGGTTGACCAAGCAAAGATGCTCATCTTCTATGTTGGGGACTCGGCCGTCCGGCCGCGTACGGCCGGCGGCGCCGGACCGAGTCGGAGGCTCAGTGGGTGGGGGGTCTCCTGGGGTGATTAATGGTGTATCTAACTTTTTATGTGTAGAAGGAAATTTGTGAGAAACACACGTGTAATGGTTGCTATTCTAAAAAATCAAAAACAAAATAATATTAAAAATAATGTGGGGCAAGGGATTTGAACTCTGGTGGCTTGGTTCAGCAGTGTAAGGTGTTACCAATGAGCTACAAGCTCTTTCTTGTAATTATGGAGTGAAATAAATACTTAAAGAGATATCAGCAACAATAAATACTCCAAGTATACATTGAATTTAAATCAATTCTTTGTACATTAAAAATGGAGTTGTTACACAACTCACACCGGTTCGAGAGTACATCTCTTTACTCCTATGATATTTGTCGTTGTAATCCTTCAACGTCTTCAGAGAGGTGACGGGTCCCAACAACCAAACACTCTACGGACTGTGGGGTCCTTGAGCCCATGGACTATGATGTCCTTAACCTTGACTGTGAGGCCTTTAAACTCACGGACTATGATGTCCTTAACCTCGACCGCGATGTCTTTAAAGTAACAATGGATCGTAATGTCCTTAAACTAATCGACCGCGATGTCTTTAAACTAACAATGGACCGTAATGTCCCTAAACTAAAGGACCACAATGTCCCTAAACTAAACAATAGAGCCCAAATGCTTTTTTGTCGGATCTAAACTATCCCGTTAAGTTGATCTTAGCCTAAAATTAGACTAACGTATCCTTAACAAACGTTTAAGTTGATCTTAGTCTCAAATGAGACTAACGTATCCTTAAACCCAACCCCAACCCTAAATCTAAGAAGATACGAATTTGGACTAATCCACGCCCAACGGGCGACAACATAAATTAGTCTCCGTATACAATCCACGGGCAACCAAAAAACAAAACAAACACACACGACACGAAGTGACCATCTGGAGAAGGAGAAAGTTGTTACCGCGATGCGGTAGCGTAATTAACTGCAGGGGCTTGTGCCTGCAGGGAAGAGCGTCCCCACAATCAAAAACCCCTCAACGAGGGGGAATCTGACGAAGTCTGCTATATCGGCCGCATCCGTTTAAACCTTCGATATATGGTGCCATAAATTAACTTGGCATCTTCGGAGAGGTGGACGGATAGCATCAATTAGCATCTGCTCTGAAATTCAGGCAAGACGGACCTGCGCGGTCGCGTCTCCGTGTCTTTCGGTGGGGAACACCACTATCTACGAAGCCCTATGGCTGTGTCATGTTCACGCTCTCTTCTAAATCACCATTTAGAAAAACGGTCTTGACATCCATCTGCCATATTTCGTAGTCATGGTATGCAGCAATGGCGATCCTAATGGACTTAAGCATAGCCACAGGAGAAAAGGTTTCATCATAATCGACTCCTGGTCGTTGACGCAAACCTTTTGCTACAAGTCTAGCTTTGAAGGTCTCACCCTTTCCATCTATACCAAGTTTTTTCTTAAAGATCCACTTGCTCCCGATGAGTTTTACCCCTTCAGGAGCAACATTCAAAGTCCATACTTTGTTGGTGTACATGGATTCCATCTCAGATCCCATAGCATCCAGCCATCTCACAGAGTCCCCACTTGTGATGGCCTGCTCGAAACTAGTTGGGTCATCATCTTTCATGATGCAATCCTCACTCCCACCGTCTATGAGAAAACCGTAGTATCTATCAGGTGGATGAGAAACCCTACTAGATCTGTGGAGTGGCTGAGGTTCGTCAGGTACTATCGAATCCTCCGGTTCTACCAAATCATCAGCTGTAGTTTGTGTAGCTGGAACTTCTTCCAGTTCTACCTCATTGCCACTAATTTCTTTCACAAGAAATTCCTTTTCTAAAAAGGTGGCATATTGAGAAACAAACATCTTTTGTTCCTCAGTGTGGTAGAAGATATATCCATATGAATTCTTTGGATATCCCACAAACTTGCACAAAACAGACCTTGCCTCGAGCTTGTCCGGATTTTGTTGTTTAACATAGGCCGGACAACCCCATATCTTAACCCGTTTAAGAGATGGCATCTTCCCATTCCATATCTCGTATGGAGTGGTAGGCACGAATTTGGTCGGAACCCTATTCAATAGGTATGCAGTCGTCTCAAGTGCATAACCCTAAAAGGAAATAAGTAACTCAACAATACTCATCATAGAGTGTACCATATCTAATAGAGTGTGATTCCTCTGCTCCGATACTCCATTATGCTGTAGTGTATACGGAGGAGTAAGCTGAGAGAGAATCTCATTCTCTTTTAGATAGTCTCAGAATTCCGTGCTCAAGTATTCTCCTCACCGATCAGATCGAAGGACTTCAATACTTTTACCCGTCTGGTTTTCAACTTCGTGTAAGTCCACGTTACCCGTCCCCGGTTCTTTGGGGTTGCGGAAATGGTGAAAAACGATTTTTTCGGTGGAGGTAACATGGACTCAAAAAACGGATCTTTGCTAAACAAACTATCTAACAACCTAGCTAAGAGTTTAGCTACTATGTTAGGGGTTATACCTAATCTTGAACTCCTTCTCTTCAACTCCTTGTGGTGGTCGGATCGGCCTCACCTCGTTGTCTCCTTGTGCCGAAAATGGATCCACCCGAAAGCTTCTACCTTTGGCTCCAACCTCAATCTAGAGGAAACTAAAATCCTTGGCTTGCTAGACCTTGGACCTTAGGATGAGTAGAGAAGTGTTTTAGGGTTTTATCTCCAAGGCAAATGGTTCTCAACACATGAGAGATTTTTGCCTTGAGCTAGAAGAAGAGGGAGAGCAAGAGGAAGAGGAGAGAGCTTGGATAAGAGAGAATCAATATGATAGAATAAGCAAGACTTTTCCACCCATGCTCTCATAACACAAAATAATCATAACAATAACAATAATTAAGCATCTTGTGATGGTTCATGTCAATGGCTTTATCATTTCATGCATTTAATGCATTTTGTGAACAAACAAGCAAGCAAAGGTCAATGCCATGAAATGATAGCCATTGTCATGATGATGGTCAACAAGTCCAACCTAGTCAACCGGTCAACAAAATCAACAAGTCAACAAAGTCAACCTTTCAACCCAACCATGGCACAATAATACTTAATTAATATTATTATTATTAATCATATTTCTAATTCTCATTAGGGTTTAGCAAAAGTCAACAGTCAACAACCCTAATGAGAATCCTCTGCCTCTTTCTTTGTCAACTGTGCATACACACCCGCATCCGTGTTCCGTGGAACACGAATACAAACGAGATAAAACCAATCCCAAAACGTATACTAGGATCTGGCTTAAACCAAAGCCCGCTAGTAATAACTGTCCGGACACTAAACGTGCACAAGTGCGCGGATGTGACCGAACCCTGTCCCAAAACCATGCGACCTCTACTCTTTTGCCTAAAGGCGAATAGCTCTCTGTGTGGGACTCTAAAGACTCGACACTACGCTGGTAGTGGGTTTAACCACAGACCGCAAGCGGCACTAGCTGTGCGTAACGGCCCCTAGGTAGATGCCGATAAGAAGACTGACGAGGTGAAACCCATCTGAACTCCTACTGAGCCTGAATGTGACAGTCTCCGTACAGTCCGGTTTGTTCGTCTGAGAATATCGCATGGCGGGCCTAGAGGGCGGTAAACGTCAGTCCTCTAATAGCGGTACAAGTCGTGTCGGAGTGTAGCCCAGAACACCCTGAGATAACACTGGAAACCTACCAGTGTATCTCGCTTGCCCTGGCCAGGGACGACTGTGTGTAATGGCTCTCCTTGACACAGCACGATATCAACTCCCAATACCGGGAGAGACAAATCCTGTCTAACCGTCACTGCCTCCAAGTGCTTTGGGACTTCACTCAACTACTATCTGTTTGCACGACTCTTTTGAGCCTTAGTAGGGTAGTAATCAAAGTACAGTGGGAACACACTCGAGGCGAAGTGACAGTGTCAAGTCAGCGGACTAAGCTGTACTCATGTCACCTGGGAACTGATAACTGACGATAGGTATAGTACCAACCAATCAGTTCCCGATGAGTCCTGTCCAGTGTACTCGTAACCTAACGAGCACCCGCATACTATCTCAAGTACGACGTATTGACGGCTGTGGGACAGACCGTCTCCCCTGCTGGGATAAGAAGCGCATACGCTAGTCTACTCCGGAGTATCGATGCCCTGTCTCGATAATCCTATAACTAGGGACCTGTATAAGGATGTGCTTGTAGATTACCCAGCCCCCACTAGTGTGACTGCCATCACAACGCTGGTAATCAAGCAAAGATCCTAAAGGCTCCACTAATGTGTATAGGCGATATGTTAAAAGAAACACATGTACACACATTGAAGTAGTAACAAACCAAGTAGCATACTACTATTTTGAGCAAGATTGTCTATACAACGGTGAATATCCCAAGCTTCCATTAAGTAGTATACAAACTAGTATGATACAGTAATGGCCTCTAGGGCATATACACTAACAATCTCCCACTTGCACTAAGGCCATGTACTGACGTATCGGAGACCTATCATCTCGATCAGCCGCTCGAACTGGGTCTGGGGTAAGGCCTTCGTGAGTGGATCAGCAGTGTTATCTTTCGTATTTTCTCTCTTCACCTCAATCTCCCGGCGATCTACGATCTCCCTGATCAGGTGGTACCGCCTCAAAATGTGCCTGGACTTCTGATGGGACCTGGGTTCCTTCGCAAAAACTATAGTGCCGTTGTTGTCACAATACAGCGGTATTGGATCAATAATGGTAGGAACCACCTGAAGCTCCGTGAGGAACTTCTTCATCCAGACAGCTTCCTTTGCGGCATCGCAAGCAGCTATGTACTCCGCTTCCATAGTTGAGTCAACAACGGTATCCTGCTTGGAGCTCTTCCAGCAAACCGCCCCTCCATTGAGGGTAAAGACATAACCCGACATGGACTTGGAGTCATCCTTGTCACTCTGGAAGCTGGAGACAGCAAAGGCCTCGATCTGGAGGTCTTTTCCGCCATACACCAAGAACATCTCCTTAGTCCTTCTCAGGTACTTGAGAATGTTCTTTACTGCTATCCAGTGTTTCTCCCCTTGGTCCAACTGATACCGGCTTACAACGCTCAATGCGTATGCTACATCTGGTCTGGTACATAACATCGCATACATTATAGAGCCTACCGCAGATGCGTAGGGTATAGATGACATGTGAGCCCTTTCCAAATCAGTCTTGGGAGACATCTCTTTGGAGAGGGTGATTCCGTGACAAGCCGGTAGATTACCGCGCTTGGAATCTTTCATACTGAATTATTTCAGTATGGTGTCAATGTACCTGGACTGTGAAAGTCCCAACAACCTCTTAGATCTATCACGATAGATCTGGATCCCCAGAATGTAGTTGGCATCGCCCAGGTCCTTCATGGAGAACCTCTGTGACAAGAATCCTTTGACTGATTGTAGCATAGGAATATCATTTCCTATTAGGAGAATGTCATCGACGTACAAGACGAGGAATACCACATTTCTCCCTACAATCTTACTGTAAATGCATGGTTCATCTGGGTTTTTGACAAAGTCGAATTCTTTGACAGTATCATCAAAGCAGATGTTCCAACTCCGCGATGCCTGCTTCAGTCCATAGATGGACTTGAGCAACTTGCACACTTTACCGCTGCTCCCATTCTGAATGAATCCCTCCGGCTGATCCATATAGACGCACTCTTCCAAATTTCCATTTAGGAAAGCCGTTTTTACGTCCATCTGCCAGATCTCATAATCGTGGAAGGCAGCAATGGCAAGAAGGATCCGAATGGATTTAAGCATAGCTACCGGAGAAAAAGTCTCGTCATAGTCCAAACCAGGTCTTTGACGAAAACCCTTTGCAATAAGCCTAGCTTTATAGGTTTCAACCTGGCCATCTATACCAATCTTCTTTCTGAAGATCCATTTGCAGCCTACGGGTTTTATCCCTTCTGGAGCAAAGTCCAAAGTCCAAACTTTGTTGGTGTACATGGACTCCATCTCGGTCCACATTGCATCCAGCCATTTTACTGAGTCACCGCTCTGAATAGCTTGCTGGAAGCTAGTAGGCTCATCATGATCAATGACGCAATCCTCTCTATCCCCGTCTATGAGAAAACCGTAGTATCTCTCGGGCGGATGAGACTGCCTACTACTCCTGCGGAGCAGCGCAGGAATGTCCAGTTCTCCTGAAACTTCTGGTTCTTCCAAGCTTTCAGTAATAGCTTGTGGCTCTGGAATTTCTTCCAGCTTTACTACGCTCCCACTTGTTCCTTTTTCTAAAAACTGATGTTCCAGAAAGTGGGCATGACGAGAAACAAAAACCTTTTGTTCCTCTGCGTAATAGAAAAAATACCCCCTGGAGTTCTTTGGGTATCTCACAAACTTACACAGTACTGAGCGTGCCTCCAATTTTTCCGCATGCTGCTTTTTAACAAAAGCTGGACATCCCCATATCTTCAGATATTGAAGATGGGGTTTCTTCCCACACCACATCTGATATGGTGTAGTAGGCACAGTCTTGGAGGGAACCTTGTTCAAAAGATATGCAGCTGATTCTAGTGTATAACCCCAGAAGGATCGCGGTAATTCAGCCTTACTCATTATAGAACGAACCATATCCAATAGGGTTCGATTCCGCCTTTCCGATACACCGTTGTGCTGTGGTGTGTATGAGGAGTAAGCTGAGAGAGAATTCCATTCTCTTTTAAGTAGTCCAGAAACTCGGCACTCAAGTAATCACCACCTCGATCAGATCTCAATGTCTTGATACTTTTGCTTGTTTGTTTTTCAACTTCATTCTTGTATTCCCGAAATTTCTCAAAGGCCTCGGATTTGTGCTTCATTAAGAAGACATGTCCATACCTAGAGAAATCATCTGTGAAAGTAATGAAGTATGAATAACCACTTCGCGCATGTGTAGACATTGGACCACACACGTCATTGTGTATGAATCCCAAGAGCTCGCTCGCTCTTACTCCGTGTCCAATGAACGGAGTCTTTGTCATCTTTCCCATGAGACAAGATTCACAAGTGGCATAAGACTGATACTCGAACGGATTCAAGTATCCCTCTTTATGTAACTTTGTTAACCGTGTCTCATTAATGTGACCCAGTCTACAATGCCATAAGAAAGCCCGATTTAATTCCGGAGACTTTCTTTTAAGTGTGTTCTGGACACTGAAAATCTGAGCTTGATTCAATACGTATATCCTGTTTTCTAATGTACCTGACCCAATCATAACTTGATTTAGGTGGATGTGGACCACATCGCTTACAAAAGTAAAATCATATCCTTCCTTAGAAAGTAAGGATACAGATATGATATTACAAGTCACACCTGGTACATACAAACAGTTACGCAAAATCAATATTTGCCCAGTTGTCAGTCCAAGATGATATTCCCCTACGGATTCAGCGTTCATGCTCATTCCGTTAGTAACCCTGAGAGTCATATCACCTATCCTGATAACCCTACGGTTTCTCAAAGCCTGTAACGAATTACAGATATGAGATCCTGATCCGGTATCCAATACCCAGGAAGTAGGGTTAACTGACATACAGTTCTCTATTACGAACACACCCGAAGCCGAAGCCACAACATGTTTCGAATCCTGGTTACTGGCTTTGCTAGCCCTGCAATCCTTCTGCCAATGTTCATTCCCGTAACAATAGGAACGTCCCTCCTGTACTACATCCAGTCCCGAAACTTTTGCCCTTCCCTTTCCTTCTACTTCCCTGGTTTCCTTCAGGGTAGAAGGTAGAGACTGTAGAATCAAGTCAGCATCTGATCCGTTCTTCAACGTGGTCTTCAGGTCCGTGAGCTCAAAACAGCTGGTCTCTGTAAGGACGTTGCCCCCTACAGATGACCCGATAGCCAACCTCGCTTGAAGCAATTCGTTCGAGATCTCATATCTTGCGATACGAGATTGCTCTCCATATAAATCTTTGTTATGGAGGAAGATAGAAGCTAAGTCCATCTTCTCGTGCTGCCTCTGGTATGCACCATCAACTGAGGCTAACACGAGGCACTTGGCTTTCGCACAGTCCTTTTCCGATGTCTTATGGATATCAATATCCGTGACAGGGGAAACTGGTCCTGAGACGGCAGGGGTTGGATTAGTTAAGAGGTGTCCCGACTTGTCATGGGCAATGGACATCTGAACAGACCTTTGCCAATCATAACAGTCAGATTCAGTTATTTTATTATCTAGATGTAACCTATGTGTGGTCACTGGGTCGCTGCAATTAAGAGAGAGAGAAGAAAACACTCAGCATGATACTCTTGCAAGTTTAGATTAGTTTTTAGTTTATCTAAACAGGATGGCTCCCACTATTTCTCGAATCCCTCCTCAAACCAAAAAGGAAGAATTAGTCGGGATCAATCTCACCGTACAATACTTGCTTAACCGTTCAGCCAGGCCAGTGTTGGTACATCGAGGGAGGTTTTCCAACGCTTTCGTGAAGTCCTTAATTTAAGAACCTTTTTCCCTGGGGGCGTAGCCCCGCTAACACCTTTCTAGACACCTACTTGGTTTACAGCATTGATCGTTAAGTGAGAAATTTCCCGAGGAGTAGCATATACTCACAGTAGGATCGGGATCCAAATATCATCGCGTGACAAAACTGAAGGAATCCTACCAGAATCATCACACTCTAAATGGTATGCAGCGCTAGCAAGTTTCGGTTTCTTTTGAAACTCCCGATGTGGATTTTTGCCCCATGCTCTTATGACCTTGACGAAGGCCAACATATCATAAGTCACATGTCAAGTTCTACCCGTCATTATCCAGGTTAATTTGAACCCATCCGTACATACCCTTGACGAAGGCCAAAATAGTAGTACGGCTGTCCCAAACCAACGCATCTATCTATGCTACAGATAAATATTCAGCAGCTACCGATCACTATGCCTCGGCGAAGGTCAAAATACATAGCTTGAATACTACTGAATATTTAACTGAAATGACGGAGGGCTACGAATGGTTTTGGCGGAACCGTGAACGTCGTGAACTTGATATAATCGATGGAACCTTGATAGCTTTTAAAAGGAGTGGCTTAAGCTCCGCGTTTAAAAGTTGTTTTTGAAAAGAAACCGAGTAGTTTTGAAATTGTTCCAACGACTTTAACTTTGGTTTATTTTCTTGCATTAATTTTAATGCGTCCCATCATTTAATCCTACCATTGCAGAAAACAACGAAAATATGACGTACGCTTATGCCATACGCATTCGCTACGGGGCCCCGTCATTACCCGTTAGGTTACTTAACTAACGACAGAGCGGGGGCTGGACTAACGCGGATGCAAAACATAAGCAACGCCTAAATAGATATCATATATAGATATATACATTCGTCAGATGCAATGATAGCCATTCCAGATCACAGATGAACACATTGGATATACTAGGAATCCGCATTCCGTACGAGCCTGTAACGAAAAGCGGATTACACAGTCGCGATGAATAGCCAATACCCCACCCTAGACCCCTACAGGTGCGGCAAACTACCCGCCAAATACCCGAAGTGAAGCAACCTCCCTCAATAACGTGAGTAGGCCACTCGGCACTTCGAGGTACCCGGTAGTTTGTGCACCCCCTCCTTGGGTCTATCCTAGGAGCAAAAACAGTAAAGAGAAATTATACAATGGCGGCTACAACCTCATCCCGGATGTGCGGCCATACAAATAATATTACATCAATTTACATATTACATGAATTGAAAGATAAAGAAAACTCTCATCTCACAACCCCCCGGCTATTCACCCGCGACAATCCAATGAATTCATATACACATACCATCAACATTACAGATCACAGATATGTATAACCCCCACTAATCGACGTATAGCGATTAGCAGACGTTCAATACATATATCACATCACAGATATAACCCGTTAGCTAAAGTCTATAGAAGTTCGATCAAAATACGGATTTGTAACCACCCCAAAACACAAATTTGTTTTCTGGAAAATCTGGGCAGAAAAAACATATTGTAAAAATCCCAAAACACCCCCTGAACACACTGCAGGAAAAATCGGGAGCATGCTCCTGCCGCGGTTCCGCGGCGCTTTGACCGAGTCGCTGGACCATTTTTCTTGGGTGTGCTTTAAAAACCCTGAGCCAATTTTTAGTGTATGATTTATTAATTTTTGAACAAAAAACAAAATCGGCAGAAAGTTAACATTTCGGGCATGTTTTGTGATTTTTTCTCCGATCGAACTTCTAGTTACTTTGCTAACATGTTAGATAGTGTTTAGCTAGGCTCTGATACCACTGTAAGTCCACGTTACCCGTCCCCGGTTCTTTGGGGTTGCGGAAATGGTGAAAAACGATTTTTTCGATGGAGGTAACATGGACTCAAAAAACGGATCTTTGCTAAACAAATTATCTAACAACCTAGCTAAGAGTTTAGCTACTATGTTAGGGGTTATACCTAATCTTGAACTCCTTCTCTTCAACTCCTTGTGGTGGTCGGATCGGCCTCACCTCGTCGTCTCCTTGTGCCGAAGATGGATCCACCCGAAAGCTTCTACCTTTGTCTCCAACCTCAATCTAGAGGAAACTAAAATCCTTGGCTTGCTAGACCTTGGACCTTAGGATGAGTAGAGAAGTGTTTTAGGGTTTTATCTCTAAGGCAAATGGTTCTCAACACATGAGAGATTTTTGCCTTGAGCTAGAGGAAGAGGGAGAGCAAGAGGAAGAGGGGAGAGCTTGAGGATGAGAGAGAATCAATATGATAGAATAAGCAAGACTTTTCCACCCATGCTCTCATAACACAAAATAATCATAACAATAACAATAATTAAGCATCTTGTGATGGTTCATGTCAATGGCTTTATCATTTCATGCATTTAATGCATTTTGTGAACAAACAAGCAAGCAAAGGTCAATGCCATGAAATGATAGCCATTGTCATGATGATGGTCAACAAGTCCAACCTAGTCAACCGGTCAACAAAGTCAACAAGTCAACAAAGTCAACCTTTCAACCCAACCATGGCACAATAATACTTAATTAATATTATTATTAATCATATTTCTAATTCTCATTAGGGTTTAGCAAAAGTCAACAGTCAACAACCCTAATGAGAATCCTCTGCCTCTGTCTCTGTCAACTGTGCATACACACCCGCATCCGTGTTCCGTGGAACACGAATAAAAACGAGATAAAACCAATCCCAAAACGTATACTAGGATCTGGCTTAAACCAAAGCCCGCTAGTAATAACTGTTCGGACACTAAACGTGCACAAGTGCGCGGATATGACCGAACCCTGTCGCAAAACCATGCGACCTCTACTCTTTTGCCTAAAGGCGAATAGCTCTCTGTGTGGGACTCTAAAGACTCGACACTACGCTGGCAGTGGGTTTAACCACAGACCGCAAGCGGCACTAGCTGTGCGTAACGGCCCCTAGGTAGATGCCGATAAGAAGACTGACGAGGTGAAACCCATCTGTACTCTTACTGAGCCTGAATGTGACAGTCTCCGTACAGTCCGGTCTGTTCGTCTGAGAATATCGCATGGCGGCCTAGGGGGCGGTAAACGTCAGTCCCCTAATAGCGGTACAAGTCGTGTCGGAGTGTAGCCCAGAACACCCTGAGATAACACTGGAAACCTACCAGTATATCTCGCTTGCCTTGGCCAGGGACGACTGTGTGTAATGGCTCTCCTTGACACAGGGCGATATCAACTCCCAATACCGGGAGAGACGAATCCTGTCTAACCGTCACTGCCTCCAAGTGCTTCGGGACTGCACCCAACTACTACCTGTTTGCACGACTCCTTTGAGCCGTGGTAGGATAGTAATTAAAGTACAGTGGGAACACACTCGAGGCGAAGTGACAGTGTCAAGTCAGCGGACTAAGCTGTACTCATGTCACCTGGGAACTGATAACTGACGATAGGCATAGTACCAACCAATCAGTTCCTGACGAGTCCTGTCCAGTGTACTCGTAACCTAACGAGCACCCGCATACTATCTCAAGTACGACGTACTGACGGCTGTGGGACAGACCGTCTCCCCTGCTGGGATGAGAAGCGCATACGCTAGTCTACTCCGGAGTATCGATGCCCTGTCTCGATAATCCTACGACTAGGGACCTGTATAAGGATGTGCTTGTAAATTACCCAGCCCCCACTAGTGTGACTGCCATCACAACGCTGGTAATCAAGCAAAGATCCTAAGGCCTCCACTAATGTGTATAGGCGATATGTTAAAAGAAACACATGTACACACATTGAAGTAGAAACAAACCAAGTAGCATACTACTATTTTGAGCAAGATTGTCTATACAATGGTGAATATCCCAAGCTTCCATTAAGTAATATACAAACTAGTATGATACAGTAATGGCCTCTAGGGCATATACACTAACACTTCGTACTTATATTCCTTGAATTTCTCAAAAGCTTCAGATTTGTGTTTCAACAAGAATATATGTCCGAATCTTGAGAGATCATCGGTGAATGTGATAAAATATGATGAACCATTTCTGGCATGCGTAGATATAGCACTGCATACATCACTATGTATTAGTCCCAATGGTTCAGTAGCTCTTTCTCCGTGTCCAATAAATGGAGTTTTGGTCATTTTGCTTTTAAGACATGACTGGCAAGTTTCATAAGATATAAATTCGAACTGATTCAAATATCCATTTTTATGCAACTTAGTTAGTCTTGTCACATTGATATGACCAAGTCTACGATACCATAAGAAGGATTCATTCATTTCTGAACTTTACCTCTTGTGTGTGTTTTATATGTTTAGAACTGTTGTTTGATTTAGAACGTATATATCGTTATGCAACGTACCAAACCCAATCAACACTTGATTTAAGAAAATGTTCATAACATTTTTCTTTAGTACAAAGTTATATCCTTCTTTATCTAATAAAGAAATTGATATTATGTTGCACATCATTTTTGGTACGAAATAACAGTCGTTCAAAATCAATGTATTACAATTTGGTAATACAAGGTGATATTCGCCAACTGCTTTGGCTGTAACAATTGCACCATTCCCTACTACGAGAGACTTATCACCCTTTTCCAGTTCTCTACTTCTTCTTAACCCATGTAACATATTACTTATGTGGGATCCTGATCCGGTATCCAATACCCAGGACGTAGAGCATACTGAGAAACAGTTCTCGGTAACGAACACACCCGAAGAAGATGCATCATCATGCTCTTTCTTCGTTCGGGTTGCATGGGAATCCTGATATTCCCCTATTCCTTACTCAGACTTATGACAATCATAAGATAAAGCAGAACCAACGTTCCCCGGCTCAGTATAATAGGCGGGTTGGTCAATACATCCATATTATTATCTTGATTAAGGTATGTCATGGTCGCTGCCTGGAGAGAGAGAGAGAAGAAAATATTTTAGCGTGCGCTCTTGCAAGATTAGATTGGTTATTATCTTATCTAATCAGGATGGCTCCTACTATTTTTATCAAATCTTTCTTCAAACCCTAAAAGTAAGACTAGCCGGGATTAATTACACCTTACAAGTTTGCCAATCGGTCAGCCAGGCAGGTATTGGTACTCCAAGGGAGTCTCCCCATGATTTCGCATGGAACTAATTAAATAACCTCGTTTCCGCAAGGGCATAACTCCGTTAACACCTTTCTTAGACACCTACTGGATCATCTAATTGTAAAGTGCAAAACTCTCTCGGAAGTAACTCTTACTCGCAGTGGGTATCGGGATCCAACTATCTCATAGAAGGTATGCAATCTCATTGCAAATTTCAACTCTTGAAATTCCCAATATCTGTTTTTACCCCTAGCGACTTATGACCTTAACTATGGTCAACAAATCATAAGCGCTGGTCAAGTTCTACCCGTCATTTCATGATTGAATTAAACCCACTCGCACGATCCTTAACTATGGTCAACAAGACCGTACGACTACCCTAATCCAATCGCATCATATGCGGTAGATAAGCACTAATCAGCTACCGCACACTACGTCTTCAATATGGTCAACAAACGCAGCACGAATACTAAATAGCACTTATCTAAAATGACGGAGGGCTACGACTGGTTTTGAATAAAACCTTTAACGTAATGAACTTGATATCATTGTAGAATCGAGTGATTTGAAAAGGAGTGGTTTAAGCTCCACTTTTAAAATCAAGTAGTTTTCAAAATAAACCGAATGGGTTGTAGCATTTGCTAGTTTTTCCTAAAAAGGTCATTCCCGGTGAAGGGATCTCGGCTCTTTCCTTATCGAATGAGGTACTGGACATCCATCAACGAATACCACTATGCAAAGCAATAACTAGAGCTATCTTTTTGAAAAATTTGATTCTACAACATCTTTAGGTTTCTTTTCTTTTCATTAATCTCATTAATGAAATCTCATCATTTATGTTTCCTAAATATCACAGAAGAAACGAAAATAGAACGTACGCTTATGCCATCCGCATTCGCCACGGGGCCCCGTCATACACCGTTAGGTTACTTAACTAACGGCAGAGCGGGGGCTGGACTAGCGCGGGTGAAAAATATAAGCAACGTTTATTATATATATATAGCATTCGTCTCAGACAGTTATATGATTACATCACAGAACTCAGGCAGCAGAAACAACATATGAAATATTGGATATAGTAGGAGGTCCGTGTTTTAAATTAAGCCAGTAATGAAAAAACGGATTCCACGGTCGTGATGAATAGCCAAACCCACATCCTTAGACCCCTACGAGAGCGGCAAGTAACCCTCCCAATTCTAGAGTTAGGAGACCCGGTATCGACTCCTCGAGATGGTCTTCCACTGGACTCTAGAACCCGGTCACTTGTGCTCCCCACCTTGGGTCTATCCTAATGCGGAAAAGTAAATAATATACATCAATGGTGACAT
The DNA here is from genome assembly GCA_030015575.1 of Agapanthus africanus. NCBI lineage: Eukaryota > Viridiplantae > Streptophyta > Magnoliopsida > Asparagales > Amaryllidaceae > Agapanthus > Agapanthus africanus. The sequence goes on along the minus strand of JASDDO010000019.1, from coordinate 936,483,648 downwards.
CATCCTCAATCTGAAAGTGTCCCAATAGAAGAATATTACATACAATTTTACATGAATGAAAATATAAAAACTCTCATCTCACGTAAAAAAACCTGGCTATTCAATCACGACGATCCAATATAACATATCACAGCAACACATAACATCACATGTTATCAACGAAAGTGAATATGCGTATCCCGAATGTCGTTGACGTATAGCAACGGGATCTGGGATACCCCACATATTACACTTACGGTCGCAGAAAGAAATGAAAACTGCAATAATTAGAATCCATATCAAACCTTAGACATCATAAACCCGGAATATCTCATATCTCGGATTTCATGCCTAACACTATAAACCTTGCATTTAAGTCTCAAATCGAAAATACTTTTTAATAACAAGTCGGGTAATTCAACAGAATTCTCGATAAGATGATCGAATGCTCCTCAGGAACTTTAGTAGATTGCCGCACCCCCGATGCCGTCAATGAAGTGCACTTGGGCGGAACACTGCGGCCGTGAGCACCCGAGTGGATGCATTTGGCTATGGTGTTCTCCCATAGTCACTTAGTCGGCGCAATAGGGCGTGGCTATCTAGTAGTGTTTTTCGGCGAGTGTTCACGTACTATACACGATTGCGACGGAGTTTTGTTCCGAATCAAAACTCCATGGCAATCGACCAAAAGAGACTAAAACGCGAGATTTACAAACACATACTAGTTTTCACAAAACTAATTAATGTGGATTCTAAATATTGTATCACATATCATATATATCTAGACGATATTAAACATTTTGATCGAATTTCAACAGTTTGAGCCTTACTAAAAATACCCAGAAAGTGCCAAATATCATATGGAGCAGCATAAGAAACACAAGCCCACAACTCACCAATGTTGCCGCGCAACCGCGGCTAAACCCTAGGTTAGGCTGCGGTTCCGCGGCCAAGTGGTCGAGTTGGGCCCTCAAACTTCTTGGGGCTCCACAATATACCCTGCACGATTTTCTGCATATTTTTAATCTTTAAATTTTCAACTTTTGAAAATTTTTACAGAAACTAGAGAAATATAGGTTTCGAAACTTCGATCGAACACTTTAACGTCGTTTAGACCAAACCTAATGCTCTAGCTTGGCTCTGATACCATGAAAGTATGCCTTAACACCACTACTAAGTTTAAACATGCATCGAGTATACAATTTTAAAAAAAATCTAGTGTGCTAAAGCATGCTAACCTAGAATCGAACTAGAGAATTAGGGTTTGTAAGAATGTAAACAAGTTTTACACTAAGTGAATAGAGAATATAACCTTTGTAGACCGGTCCTTCACTTCTAAAACTCCAAGTAGTAGTCCTTAGCTCCAAGTAGTGGTCCCTAGAACTCTTCTTAGGCTCCACTTGGTGAAAGGAACGGGCTTGCTTCGTCGTCTTCGAGGCCGAAGATGATCCACCTTGAAGTTACTCTAACCCAAGCTACCTCTTCACTAATGAAAGAACTAGTGAAGCAAACAACCTAATCTAATAGGCTAGATAAGATTAGGTTGATGAAGTAGGAATTTTGCTCACTTTAGGAATCTCTTTTTCTTTTTTCAACTCAAGAAAACCAAGAAAGGAAGAAGATGAACTAGGGTGAGGAAAAAATCTCAAGTGATAGAATGAGAGAGTTAACCATAGGCTAAAGATAATGGTTAGAGTGAGAAAATATCTAGAGTAAAATAAAATTAGTGGGATGAGTCATGGCTTCTACATGCTTCTATAAGCATCCAAGCCATCTCATTTCCACCTAATTTTAATTTACTCTTAATAAATAAACACCCCAATTATCTTTAGTCTTGGTGTGAGTCTCATACACCCATGTCCAATGTATCATCCACCATGACATAATATATAAATACATATATTTATATATATCACATATATATTAAATGCATTTCAAAGAGAAGAAAATCTTTAGTGAGCTAATATTAGTTAATATATATATATTTATATATCAAATATATTAATATATATCAAATTATTAAATCAATACTTGATTCAATAATCCGGTTATATCATATATAACCGACTAATATCATTTATATGTATATCATATTATTAAATCAACACTTGATTCAATAACCCGGTCATATCACATATAACCGACAAATATTCAATACTACATTAAATCAACACTTGATTCAATAATCCGGTTATATCACATATAACCGGCCAATATCAAATATATATACATATAACATATCATTGAATCAACACTTGATTCAACAATCCGGTTATATCACATATAGCCTAACCGATATCACATATCGCGATATTAGAATACGGTATTACATACTCGTATTTAATCAAGCCCCCACACATATCACCATATGTGCCCTATTTCGTTTCACTTGAGCTAGGAAATCTCTGTGTGGGACTCTAAAGACTCGTCAATACGCCAGCAATAGGTAATGATCACATCAGTCACCCACAAGCCGTCGGCGGTACTAGCTGGACATAACGGCTATCCAGGTATTGAGCGAATAGAAGATCAACAAGCAAGCTTGTTCAAACTCCCGCAAAGCCTATAAGCAACACTTACCGTACATTCCGGTCTCTTCGCCTGATATGTCGCATATCGAGTCTAGGGGTGGAATCGTCAGACCCCAGTAACTTGATAAGTCATGCCGATGTGTGGTCTATAACGATTCGAGAAACCACTGATAACACTTACCAGTAAATCTCATCAACCCTGGCCAGGGACTTACTGTTATAGCCAATTGAGCATAGCGCAATATCAACTCCCAATACCGGGAGAGACGAAACCCCTCCTATCGCTCACTGCCTCCATGTGACTCGGGACTGTACCCAAAATTCACCTGTTTTCATGACTCCTTTGAGCTGTGGTAGGGAGGAAATCAAAGCACAGTGGGAACCACACAAGACTCTATGACGATCTCGGGTCTACAAACTAACCTGTACAGGTGTCATCAGAGAACTACTATCTGACGATAGGCATAATACCAATTAGGAGTTCTCGGCGAGTCCTGTTCGGTATACCCATTCTCTAATGAGCACATGTGTATAATTTTTGATGTCAAACACCAATGGATGTGGGATCAACCATCGCCCCATACAGGGTCAAGAAACGTACACACTGGGTCAAGAAACGTACACACTAGTCTACTCTGGAATATCGATGCCCTGTCTCGATATCCCCTTGACTAGGAACTGTTAAAGGATGTGCTTGTGGACCACACAAACCCCACTAATATGATCTGCATCATAGTTCTGGTAGTCAAGCTAACATTCTAAGGGCTTTATCAACATGTATCACAAAGATAATATAATAATACTAGTGTACATGTTAAGATAAAGAGCAATCAGATAGCATACTATCATGTCGAGCAAGAAAGTCCTCTATATATATGTCCAAGCATCCACTATATCATACAATAATGGCCTCTAGGGCATATATATTCCTAACAATTCTTCTTCGCGTTCCTCTTTTCTTCATCTTCTTCTTCGAAAGAAGAACCTCGAGCCTCTCGCCAAGAGCCGCCTCCGCCTCCCTCGTCTTCATTGCTCAAGACCCATCACCCTCGTCGTTTTCGATGCCCAGACCCCGCTCTCGTCTCCGCCGACCATGTCTGTCTTTCTCTCTCCCCCTCGTGATCTTCATCTTTCCCGAGATCCTGACCGAGAACCTATCAACCTTTACTGCAGTCATCGACTTCATCGTACCCATCATCATCTCAATCGCCTCGCCCCCAGGCGCAGCCGCCATCTTCGCCAAATGTCGCCGTCTTTTATCTCAACCGAGCCTAAGTTCTAACCGTGATCGCGTCCATCATTGTTAAGATCATTGGATCTGTCTTGAGCACGTCTAGTCGTGTTGTGCACTGTCGTGGTATTGTATCGTCTTGTTCGTGTGTTCGTAACCGAGACAAGCATCTTTATACTTGCGACATGCTGGTCACGGCAATTTTCTATCAAGTCGTAATATTTTACTATTATTATCATATCATTTTATATAGATAATTAATTATGAGTTTAGCGTATAAATAAATAAATTTATGATATATCAATTAAATTCATTTCATAATCCTACATATAACCGGCATATAAAGTGTTTCCCTCGTTTAAATATTACTTTATTAGGGTTAAACTGGTATAATGAACTGATAAGAGACGATTTGATCAATGTCATTATTCAAGGCCATTAACTAGATTGACAGTAATAAGATTCATTAATAATGATAAATTTAATTCATAATAGGTAAGTTCAATTAATACAATTTAATTTATACTACTTAATAATCTTGACATCACTATTTTAAATACGGTCATACTAATCTATTGCACAAGTAATAGTTGATACACCGTTTTATTTACATTGCATATCACGCCTAGATAACGGTTACAACCGTATTTCATCATGACCTGTTTACACGATATTATTACAAATAAACACTTTATCTAATTGAATACACTATCACTGACATACTTGTAATCTGCTAGACTATTACTATTTTTGTCATAATGTTAATACATGTTACATGTAATACTTACAGATGCCAACAAACCTGACTTGCTGTCCTGAAGGACGTGATCTGCTGTCTAGACAAACATAACCTGTACCTGCCTGGTCCTGTGTTGGCATTAGGTAGATATTATTTATATCTGACTTGGAAAACGAAACCTGGGAAAATGAGGAAATTAAAAGTGTAAATGAAGTGTAATTTAAAAGGATATTACATATTTCCGTGGTTCGGGGGCCGGGGGGGGACGGGGGGCAACGGAATAGAATCATTCATGATTCATACATCTTGCATTCGTGATCCCGGAGGGTAACGGGATATATCCTGCATCCGTAATCCCGGAGGGTAACGGGATATATCTTGTGTCCGTGGTTCCGGAGGTAATGTGATATATACTTTTGAGTTATATGGAGGAGTACATTTATTGGTTTCAAATACATGTAGGATAGTTAACCTAAAATCCACAGACCTTAGAATACACGTGACATGTTTGACTACCTATAACCTGCTGTTATAACATATGTGATTGATTTTGTTTATACGCATACCTTACTCTTGCACGTGACATCCTGTATAGCACACTGTTCAATTTATTATTATTATTATTATGATATTTATGACGCACAGACGTCTAGGTTTTGCATGGCCCAGTTTCTTTAATTTTATCACGGAAGATCAAGAATACTTTGATAGGCAAGTTGAGCAGTGAGGAGCGTTCTACTGATTTAGCTTAGTGATACTTTAGATTTATTTTCTAGTTATAGTTTTGTCGTTGTGATCCCATAAAGGATAAGGCTAGGATATTATTTCTTATTGGATTTTTATTTGTTTCCCCTACCTTTCTCATTATTATTTATTGTGGCAGTTTGGACATGTGATAGGTAGATATTTATTTACTGTTCTTGATATCTGATTGAAAGTCGTAATATGATTATAGAAGGATATTTGCTCACCATAGGTAGCATGATTGACTTTATCACGTTCCGCATTTACGTATTTTGGGAAGCGGGACGCGACATAATATTTCGTTGTACTCTAAGATAGACACTTGTATTGGGAGGAATAAGATTCCTATGAAATGAGTTCATTTGATTATCATAGTAATCTTATATTTCTAGATATATTTTTTATACCTAAACAAGTATAGTAATATTTTTTGGAAATCTAGAATTAACATCTCTACCCTCCGTATACTACCAAGTTAATGATTGATTATTCAAATTAAACCAGCCTTTCAATATCTACAATTATCCTTTTTCCGAATGTGATCGTCTTCGAAATCGAACGGGGGGACTCTGATTTATAATTTATTATCATGCCTGACAGGCAACGGCGTGTTGTTCACAAAAGTGGAACAAAGAAAAGTGAAAGGGATTGAGAAAAGAGCTCACTTTATTCAGCAGTCCAGCCTATCTTCACCCACCTTGGTGACTGAGCAGCAAAAAATATTTCCCATCAAAGATGATATTTTGAGCCCAAAACATAAGGGGCAATCGCGTAATTTCCTCCTGCAAATCGACGGTTGATTCTCTGTCCACATCCAAACTTTCCATATATAACCGTTTCACACCATAAACGTCTTCCTCGATGATTAAATGCATTGCATGTTTTCTGTATTGGTTCAGGTCCGTTTTTTTTTGGGATTTCCATTGTAGCCCCTGATTTCTTTCATATTTACCTACACCCTTTTAAAATCCAATAAACCATTTTTCTTAATAATTTGTTCAAAAAATTGACGTTAAAAGTGGCAATACGATAAAAAAAAATCACAATCCAATTCAAAAGAACAATGATCGATTTTCTTGATGTTTCGTCTTTTCTTTACTTATTGTTAAATTTTTGCCCTTGGTTTGCAAATGTATTGCTTCTTTTAATTTCTGGTTTTTTCCTTCTGTTCCGCAGAAATTCATTATTTTGGGCCATAAGCGTTAAAAGTCATACAGATTCGAGAGTTGACTTCGTATAACCAGAGTAACTTCTAATGTAAAAAAATATCTACTATTATAATGCTAAAATGAGGGATTCCAAAATTGAGAATCCAATTTCAATGACGGGCTCATAAAGAGTTATAAAATTTTCTTCTTTTTTCTTGCAAAAAACAAATAAAATTAAAATTTAAAAAATGTGGCGTTTGACGAAAATATCCATTGAAAAATAATCTTTCCCAACCAAATAATAGCTATTTGGATATTCCCTCCCTCCCTGTCTCCCTGATGTTGTATTCAAAAAGAAGAAAAAATCCATTGAAAATTAATCTTACCCATAAAGCAATGCAATGAAGATGTTTACAAATTGTCAAATTGAAGTTCAACATGAGCAAAGATGTACTTGCGCTCTATGCATCTTGTTTAAGATCTTAAATTTAAAGTTTCTTTTAAGCATTTTTAACATTATTTATAAAATAAAAGGAATCATTCATCCCTGCATAATTTTATTCAACTTTTTCTTATTTACACATGATATTTTAATCATATTAATAGCGATAAGAACACTAAAGATTTAGATCTCTATTGATATAAATTGAGGAAGACGTTCCCTTTTAAATGTTGTATACATGTTTAAATATTTACATGTGATTTGGTCATTTCAATTTGCAATATGGATATTTTTACATCACGTACATCACACGTGCAAAATCAATAAGTATTTTATTGCAGTAAAAGGGATGGCCTGAATTTAAAAAGTTACCAAATAAACATGATAGTGTTTATACTCAATAAACCAGTGTGACGTGAATACTCATGTTTCAACAACCAAAAATAGAAAGGATTTTTGGCCGGTAAAAAAATAGAAAACAAGGTTGCATACACAAATACGAATTATGTCAGGGAGGGTTATTCAAAACTCCATATTTTATCTTTAAGAAATTCAAATCGCTGTTTCTCTCTCACACTTTAATAAATATAATTTGGTGGCTGATAACGAGAAGGAAAAAAAGGTTAAATTTCAAGCGTAAAAATCATGGGCTCGGGATCTTTCTTCAAGGTTTTGCTGAAGAATTTTGATGTTCTTGCAGCGTATGGATTTCTCACGTTTGTGTTTATTCTCATTATTGCTTCAGTTCGTTTACACATCTTAACTTTTTTAAATTCTAGGGTTTATGGTAAATTAAGCCCCTCTTTCGCTTAATTTTGTGCAACAAGTTATTTTGTGGGATTCTGTTTGGTTGTGCCTAGATCGTAAGCAAATTTGGGCGAATTTTACATATTTTTTGAATTATCATAGTGTTTAAAAAGATATTGGTTGAAGTTGTGGGTTTGAAATTTTGCAGGAAAAAAGGGTTTTATGAGATCTAATTTCTCTCTCTTGTGGATATTTTCTGATGATACACAGAATCAGTGGATTGAGTCAAAGTGAAGTAAATGATAGTCCAAAGAAGTTCATGTTTGCAAAATATATAAATAAATCCAATAAATTAATCTTTCATTACTCATTTTAGCTGATGGTTTTACTTAGCAACTAGACCATTTGAATTGTTAAGAAAGGAAAGTTTTTGTTAGGAACTTTCACGAATTCAGGCCACCACTTATGAATGCCCAAAATTTTGGCAATAAACTTTATACAACGCTTAGAAGGCTGTCAATCCCTTTCTCAGCTGATTCAGGCCGCATCCATATTGATTCTCTTCTGAAGTCTTTCGGAGCGACGACAGAAAAATTGTTGTGTTTAAGTAGATGCTTTGTAATTTATATGGGCTACTTGAGTTTGTTAACATTGAGGGACCGCGACATCAGTTTATAAACGCCTTTCTGTTATGTACAGAAATGGAGCTCTGCTTTCGGTTACAGTGTAGTGTTAGGATTAGAAATTTAGAATGTTATTATGTTGAAAGCATGAGACTTTAAAGTGTTTAAACTTGTTATTTCTAATGCTAATCACAAATTTAGTGAACACATTATATTATGATAAAAGCATGAGACTTTAAACTTGTTATTTCTAATACTAGCCAAAAAAATTAGTAAACGCTTTATACGAGTGCTTTGAAGCGTAATGCTGGTATTTTGTGGATAACCTACGTGATAAAGATCAAACATATTAGTGTTATGCCAATTCCCTCCAAAACTTTGGCTTCTGGTCGATGGGTTTCCATTGTTGCCATGGTACACTTCTATAATAAGTCTTCTTTAGCAGTATGCCATTTTGCAGTTGGAAGTGCAAAGTTTTATTATTTTAGCTCTAATATAGCCTCTTACGATTGTCGCCTCCTAGCATTGACATAGGCTACCTTCTCAATACTTAGTATTCTTTCAGTGCACATTAGGACTGGCAGCTAGCCCGAACTCAACCGGAGTTCAAATACGCCTACCTGATTTCCAGATGAATATGGGCAAGCTTGGCTGATATTTTTTTGTCTGAATAAAGTTACAGACCGAATCCAGATATAAGAAATGGAGCCCAACTGGCCCAAATCAGATATTATTTAATAGAAGCGGTATACACATTTTTAGATGTATGTATTAGACTAGCTATTTAAGGCTTCTCATAAATTTAAATTGGACAGAGTTATTAGATAAGGGTAACATATGCAGTAACTCAACTAGTAGTAGTTTCTATGTAAATGCTTTTTAAAAAATAAAATTGTATTGTTTTTTAATTAGTCGGGGCCAAATGTTTAGCCGAAAGTATCATGGTAATTACATTTGGATGGAAGATTGTATATCCTTATCTGCATGCCATATCGTGTATAAAAATGATATCATTCAAACCTAGTTCGAATATGGTTAAGCGGCCTTATCTGCTATTTATTCATAGACTGTTTAGTTGCAATTACTTGCTGGATGGCATAGATCCAGGTATGAAAATTACATGATGTTATTACACATAATCACTTTAGATTATGACATTATGTGTCTCACGGTCAATGACGAGGCCTGCACGTCTAGCTTTGGATTACGCTTCATTTTACCCAAGGGTTGACTGATTGGCTATGTACGCTTTCTGTTTAAATATTTATAGTTAGTCATATCGAATGTACATGTGTCTTACTTGCCACCTGCAAAAGATTTGTTGTTCTTGTATCCTTGACGATTTTTTCCATTGCATTATACAGGCCTGTGGTTACTCTTGTTTATCCTTTGTAAGTCGATTTCCCCCCTTTTTTCTATATTTGTTCTGTGTATATTATCAGCCCATTCTTTCTTTTATTTCAATGTGAGTGCACTTAATCTTGTTGGGATTGGGACAGGTATGCTTCAGTTAGGGCAATAGAAACTGAATCCCCTGTCGATGATCAGCAGTGGCTCACTTACTGGGTGCTTTATTCCTTAATAACGTTGATTGAGCTTACATTTGCCAGAGTCATCCAATGGTAATTATAATTACAGAATTGCTTTCATTTAAAAAATGAAAATCTTTTGAGTCAGACTCAACTAAATGATTTTCGCACGCAACTATATAATTATCGATATTTGCTTACATCATTCTTTAAATTGTTATGGAAATGGATTCATTTATAACGGGAACCCTGGAAGTGGTATTTGTGATTTAAATTATACTGATAACATGCTCATGCACAATGTTCACGACATACTTCTTGTAAAATATTGGGAAGCGGTTTTAACTGTTTCTTTTTCCCCTTCATTTTTGATCTGTGGACATTGCCAGAGACTCGTGATAGTCATGATGCCTTCAGTTTTATGGTGCAGTTTAAGGCACTCACATTAAGTTAATTAATCTTTCCTTTTATTCTGCTTAGATTTCAGAAGGAGATCATTGCAAAAAGCCATACTCGTATTTCAAACACTTATGTAGATTTAGAGTGTAGTTGACAATCTAAATTCTTACATGCTTATGTAATGCAACATACACAAGCAGGAGAGGAGACCAACCCTATTATTTAGGGCAGGAGGCAGAGTTGCACATCAATGACTCACACCTTAGAAGTTAGAACTTTAAATTCTAAAGAAATCTGAAGACTCTACTTATTGTACGTGTAAGAACTAAGAACAAATAGGTGGGATTAGAAGCTTTCTTTGACTTTTGGTGTTAGTTTATGAGTATCACCTCAAAAGCAACAAGAATGTTTGCTTCTTACACTTTATTGTTTTTACCTCTGAAGGGATGGAACTCAATGCTTCAGTTAACTTACTTACTGGAATTACATTCCTTGTTACCACAATCATCATCGAATCACATGTGTGCGTCCTTTTTTGTAAGTCAATTGTTTATTTTGCTAGAAAAACATAAACTTAACGAATACAGTCCTTATTCATACCTATCATATTGAATTTTGATATAAATTAAAATCAAATGTAGAAAGGGAGCGATACATTTTGCAGAAATCAGTATCGTTAGACTTCAATGTTACCAAATATGCCCTTAATGAGAAGTTTCAAGTTTCGTCTCTCTCTCCCCCCGCCCCCCGCCCCTCGCTCCTCTCCCCCCCCCTCTCTGTGTGTGTGTGTGTCACACACACGGACTCTCGCCCTCATAGAAGACACAAAAATGACAATCCTACATGATTAAAGCATACATTCCTCAAAAACCCGAAAGGTTGGTATTTTAATAATTATTTTACTTTTACTGTAAACCTGTGTTCTCTCTGGAGCTAATATGATTAGACAAATTGTAATTTTTCTCTTTTTTATTTTGAAATTTCTGTGTAGATTAGCTATCGACACACTACTTCACTCAAGGGCAATACTTATCTTGTTATCTTTTAATTCTTGTAGGCTACCCTTTTGGCCTTATGCGAAGCTGATATTTAACTGCTGGTTAGTGCTGCCTTACTTCAGTGGTGCAGCATATGTTTACCAACACTATGTGAGGCCTATGTTTGTGAACAAGCCGACTGTAAACATCTGGTATGTCCCTCGGTCGAAGGATATCTTCCGTAAGCCAGATGATGTTCTATTAGCTGCCGAGAAATTTATTGAAGAAAATGGACCAGATGCATTCCAAAAGCTCCTAAAGAAGGTATTTGGTCTGATGATACATTGATAGTATATTAAAGGGTTAATTGCACCAATCCCCTTATCCTTTACACGGTAAGCACATATACACCCCCTCAAGTGCTTTAGCACCCCATAGTTCATCAAATAAAACCCTTAAAATCACTCAATTATACTCCAAACAACAAATACAAGCCCTAGAGTTAAGTTAGAAAATCTGTTGAGTTGTTTGAATTTGAGTGGTTTTAAAGGTTTTGATCTATGAGCAGATGGGACGTTTGCACTAATGAATCACATGAGAGGGGGGTATAAGTGTTATGCATGGTAATTTACATGGGGTTCTGTGCAGTTAACCCTATAATGACTACTAAATCTGAAAGTTCTTGCTGTTGGGTTGTGGGCTAAAAGCTACAATAAAGCTTTACACTTCCCCTCTCCCACAGAAAAACTCGCTTGAATAGTAGAATTATTGGGTAACTAATATATATTTTTCTAAACGGACTTGATGGTGTTTGAACCTGGAACCTCATAAAACTGGGTGTTTTGATACCATGACAAGAACCACTTCAGCAAGTTGTTGGGTTAGGGGCCTAAAATGTATATCAAGTTAATATAGCACTCACTAGAATTTTTTCTTCTTTTTCTTTTTATTCATCCGAAGAACTTATTCCGATAGCTTGCAAATGTTTAGAGAAATGTTACAACTAATCAGCGCAAACTGTGAAATATGTGGCTGGCCATACAAATGTGAACCTACTACCAAGCGGAAACTACATCATTGGGTGATTCAAATAACCGCATGATAATCAGGATCAACTCCTTTTGAAATTCTTGAAAAATAAATGGCTCAATTGTTTTGGAGGTCACCTAGTTATCCAATAATATTTGACAAATGGGTAATGTTACAAACAATCTAATTAGATTTATTGTCTTCGCATATGAAACCATGTAAATACCCATCTTAATGTTTTAATATGCCTAGATTACTGGTTTGCTATTGGAGTATTGATTTATATGGGTCAATCTGACCTTTGGCTGTATTTCTTATAATTTATGCGGTCCATTATCTGTAATTTGAATAACGAGTTAACGACGGTGCACTTTAGAATTGATGATTCAATTTAAAGGATATATCTAAAGACAGCAGCCTGCCTGTAATCCCCCCCCTTTTTTTTTGGTGGGGGGGGGGGGGCTACATGTGCATAATTCTAATACAATTTTCTGCAGAAAACTTTACATTTGAGGAAAAATATTAATTTTTAATCCGATCCAAGCAAGTTCAATATTTGCTTCCTTTTCTTATGAATACCTTGAAAAATAATTCATATGCAATCTGCACGAGTGGCATGTTCAGGTATGAAGCACGGATACTTGTAAATGTCAATCGAATCAGCCCCGATTGCGAATCGGAGTCCGAAACTCTCGGATACTCTGGATTCGCTTGGACTTGTAAATGTCTCACTGACCTTCTCAAATCGACGCCTCCCCTCTGTCTCAAAAAATGAGGTTTTCAAAAATTTGAAAATACATTGAATATCTAACATAATGCCTTTATTGATTCATATTATTATATATTTATATGTATATCTTAATATATATTTATATTTATTTGATTAAAAACAGATATAAAAATGTATCCAGAATCCTAGGTTTTTGGAAAATTACGAATCCGCGAATCCGTATCGTATCATGTATCCGTATCCGAACCCGTGCTACATAGAATTCAGGCTTAAGAGATCTATCTAATGTTTCTTTTACTTCAATAACCTTATGTTTTCTTATACAATCTTTTGCATTTCATATTAGAAACCATATGTTCTATAATACACAATATTCATTCGTTTTGCAGGCTGAGAAGTCGCCAAAGCCAACCGAGAAGGCGCCCAAACAAACTGAGAAAGCACCAAAGCCAAGAAAGACCAATCGTCGCGTGACCTTTGATGATGCTGCAGTTGAAAAGACATCGAATGCCCAAAAGAGCAACAATCAAACTATCTTTGATAGCAACAACAATCATGCAATTTTTGGCAATGGAAACAATAATCATGCAATCTTTGATAACAGCCACAGCCATCCGATATACGATGAGGCAGATGATGAGAGGGGATCAAAAACTTGGAGAAATAGCAGTTTTATGATCTTTGACGATGATTATAGGTATTGAGAGGGAGAGATTCTCTCTCCTCTCTATTTATGAGAGGTTAGAGCTTTTGGTTACCGTTGGAATGAAACTGAGAGTGTAGTGTTTATATGATAATGTACCCAGGTATCCTTTTTTGAGAAAGTCTCAACTCTTATTTATTGTAAGATGAAGTAGTTCCTTCAAGTAATATGCAGATCAGTAACCAACTATTGCTATATATATTTCTCATGTAATTATATTATTTTAGTCTCTGTACATTATTTTTCTTTGGGAGCATTACTTGTTATAACAATGACATATTTAGTATTTTATGGTTGTACTTTGGAAATTGAGTTTCGAAATCGGGTATAATAATCTCTTTATGTTAACTGTCAGAATCAACGTCCTTCTCTATCTTAGTTATTATTTTTAAGGTTTAGTTACATGCAAGAGTATAAAATTTGCAACTGTATATGCTTTCATTGTTGTGATTGGGTAAATTACAGGAAAACCCTAAATTTCATGGTTTCTCATTAAACTACTTTAAAGATTTTTTTATCAGATAAAAAAACTTTTAGGTAGTTTAACGGTGTTTTAGTGAAATTTATATTTCGTTTTGTTAGAGATGTATCACAATTCATATATACATGGTGGTTTTCTGCATGTGCGACAGGGGTGAATTATGATTCTTTATTTTTTTTGTACTGAAAGCTTCTTTACGCTCTTATAAAGAAGCAATCCTCGCCGTCACTTCGGACCCGCTGCAATAAAGCAATTGAGAGTGTCGTCTCAACAAACCTGACCCACCATCCAATGCTCTCGCATTAGCCAAAAAATCGGCTCCTACTTTTCCTTCACGGAATATATGAGCAGCTCTAAACTCGAGCGACCGTGTCCATTCCTAAATATCCTCTAGCATTAGCAATGCAATGCTGAATGATTGCCTTCATGGATAATCCATCCGATAACCAGAAGAGAGTCACCCTTAAGTCAGAGTTTACTTGCATACAGCTTAAAAACCACAACCCTGACAACTTCTCTAGCCGCCGATGGCTCAACCAAAGGAACAATTAGTCCTGAAAGTCGCCAACCTTTAGCTAGAAGAACGTATCCATTTTCATCCCAACAAAGAAAACCCACTCCCGCCATAGAATACTCTTTGACCGAACCATCAAAATTCACCTTGATTTCATCGTGACGTGGTAGTTTTCTGCATGTGCGACGCACGTGTATGAATTATGATTCTTTTTTTGGTACTGAAAGCTTCTTTACGCTATTATAAAGAAGCACCCCCCGCGATCATTTCGGACCCGCTGCAATAAGGCAATTGGAAGTGTCGTCTCAATAAATCTGACAACATCATCCAATGCTTCCGTATTAGCCAGAAAATTAGCTCATCCATTTCCTTCACGGAATATATGAGCAGTTCTAAACTCGAGCGACCGTGTCTACTCCTAAATATCCTCCAGCATTAGCAATGCAATGCTAGAACGATTGTCTTTGTGATTAATCCATCCGATAACCAGAAGAGAGTCACCCTCAAGCCAGAGTTTACTTGCATACAGCTCAAAAACACAACCTTGACAGCTTCTCAAGCCGCCGACAGCTCAACTAAATGAACAATTAGTCCTGAAAGTCGCCAATCTTTAGCTAGAAGAACATTTCCATTTTCATCCTGACAAAGAAACCCCGCTCCTGCCATAGAATGCTCTTTGACCGAACCATCAAAATTCATCTTGATTTCATCGTGCCATGGGTGTGACCATTGAAAGGGAGGGGTATGGAGAGGGAGGACACAGGATCACACTAGTTAGCTGTCGATGAGGTTGAGTAAATTCCAAGTTCACCAGTACTCCTTTGCAAGAAACAACACCTTATCGCGGATATTGTCAGGTGCCGGAGCAATTCCATTAAAATCCACCTCGTTTAGTTGTTTCCAAATTATCCAAGCTCCGTACATTAGAAAAGCTTGTCTGAGACGTTGTTGACTACCGCGTTGCCCTGACAAGGATTTGGTTTCTGTTATGAGTTTCTCGACTGTCTGAACGTTAAGATCATTATCCCCAACCACAACAAGTATGGTTTCCCAACAGAGTAGCAATCGAGCACTGGATGATAGCATGATCTATGGTTTCAGAGTGAGCACCACATAAGGGACAATTATCAACAACGCAACAGCCGCGTCTCTGTAACTCATGCCTCACAACAATACGACCCCACATCATGAGCTGCCACCAAAAAGTACGAACCCGGGCCTTCGCACAAGAATGCCATAGCCAGGACGTAGTAAAGGATTCTGTCTGTGATTCATCGAGGATAAGCTTTGTATACACTTCTTTCACAATAACCTTTGAGGAGTCAGCAGCCTCCCGTCTCATAGCATCATCCTTAGCTTGGTGGCACAAAGATAGTGATTTAACAGAACACGCCAAAATGTCCCCGAATAAAAAGCCTATCAGAAAACTGTTCCACTCACCTTCTGCTATTATACCGCTAACCGTAGGAAATCGTTCAATCAAATCTAATAAAATGAATGTTGGCCATTACTTAGAGGCACAAAACCAATCGATGGATCATTAAGAATCCCGTGGTCATGCCATTGCCGATAACATGCCTTATATTTTCGCAGATAAGTTGTCCAGCCTGACATACAGCACGTCAAACTGCCGTACAACCATGTAGGATCGGTACATTTGGTCAATACCTATTAATGCCATATTTATCCCGACACAGTCAATCCATAAGTTGTATGTCACAGTAAGATATTGCTGGCATGTTTGGAAAGAAGCACAAATCTCCATGGCAGAAGACGATGCACCCCAAGATCTCCTTTTGATTTCGGTATCGTGACAATATCCCAACAGATCATTTGAAGTTTATGGTCACCCCAAAGAAATATTCTGCATAATTTTTCAAGTGACCGAAGAACTGAAACGGGCACCCTGTTGGGGTCAAAAATTACATCCTGATTGACTAAGTCAAAGTCAACCCTAAGCCAAATGGGTCCGAGCCTAAGCCAAGTGGGCCCAAGTCTAACTCAAGACCGAGTATGAAAGGGGCCATCCCCATGACAAAAAGAAAGTAGCTATAAATTAGTTTGATGTATTTTTTAAATAAATGTATGGAAAATGGGCAAAAAAACCCAAAATTTTGTAAACCCCATGGCTTATGTGCAAAAGAAAATAGGCACATGAGATATGGGGCTGCACAAGTGCCATATGGAAAAACCCTAGAGGCTATATATAAAGTGTGTAGCCTATAAAAGGTAAACATGATGAGAAAATCAATAAGAACTTTCATTCTCTAAAAAATTTTTAGGGTTTGTGCCTCCATCTTCTCTCTCTCAAGTTTTTTTCTCTTCCTCCTCATTTCCAATTAAATCAAGAGCTTAGCTATTTTTTTCTCAAAACTAAATAAAGTTTCATCATAAAACTCTTGAAAAGGAGTTCAGATCTCCCATCAAATCCCTAAAAAGGAGACTATTAATCTCACATTCCTTTTTCCCCAAGATCCAGCAAAAAGAGAGGAGAAGGAGGAAGACTCATATCCAAAAATCTCATTTTAGGAGGATCCAAAGCTCAAGAGAGAAGAAAGGAGTTCTCTTTGATCATCTCCGAAGATTTTGAGGAGTTTAACTACAAGATCCAAATTCTCAAAAGAGTTTAACTCCAAATCCAGATCTTTTAGGAGTTTAACTCCAAATCAACACCCAATTCCTGTTCGGGAGTTCAACTCCAAACCCAAGGGCTTAGCCCCTTCTTTCGTTGGTGTTCCAACGATCGATTGCGCGCCACAAACGTGACCCGTTGGCACCCATGCGTCTAGCACGTGACCCGCTGGCGTCCAGCGCCCATGCATCACACACGTGACTTGTTGGCGCCCAATGGTCACGTGTTGTCTCACGCATGCTTAGGACGCTCCTCACCCCTCTTTTTCTCACACGTTCCACACTCAAAACACTTCTCCCATTAGAAAAATTTTCTAGCGGGGCGCTATCCCGCACCCTGCAAGGGGATACTAACCCCTTTGACCTCCAGCCCGCTATCCGGGTAGCGGGACCCCATAAACTCTGTGAAGCCCTTGATTACCCCGCGACGACAGCTGAGTCGGCCATAAAAGTCAGCAATTCCTTCAAACCTATGAAGCGGATTCAGAAAAATGCCATGACCTCCGAAATCAAGAAGACAACAATCTGAACAATACTACAAAGAGATGTGTCCCAACTCCAACATAGAAAGCATGACACCGTCTCTTCAAGCGTCTATCAGGCGCTCTGTGCGGCGTGAAGGCAGTGGGGCAAAGTCAGAAAAGAAGCACCAACACCACTCAAGGAACCGGTTAGGCCAGCCGTCTTCAATCGATTGTCCGTTACTGAAACAGAAGGGCTACTGCAACAATCCCTCGCCGCCACCTCCGGTTTCAATCCCTCGCCATCCCCCTGCAACGACATCGCCCTCGTCTTCAACCCCGCACCTATCTACACAACTCCAAACCTAACTCGCCGTCGCCTCGCCATCACCATCTTCCTCATCACCTCACCTGAACCCCGACTACCACCATCATTTTCACCTGTCTCTCGTTTCTTCTTCTCCTCTCCAAAACACCCGAGACCCATCTCTTTGCTTCTCGCCTCCACCTTCATCGCAGCCACACACAAGCCAGCATCCTAAAACCCTAGACCTCACCTCATTCACCCATCACCAACCTCGACCGCAGCACCTACCTCGTCGCCGCATCCCTTTTCAACCCCCAACTCCGGCCACTTCTTTTCCTTTCTTCTACCTCTCAACCAACCGAGCTTATCCCCGCGCCTTTGCCGGATCCATCATCTTTTGATTGCCTCAAGCAGTGCAAGGCCACGAGATCCTTCATCGTCGCAATGCCCAAGCCCACAACAATTCGACTCTCGACTTCATCCCTCGTCCGAGCAACTCCAGTCATCGCCTCACGCACTGCCACCATCGTCATCTTCATCACCTTCGCTTTCGACAGAGCAGCCGCTGTCGAGGTAAAGGCTGTTGCTGCCAATGATGATGATGGTGAGATTGAGGGTTTATGATGTTAAGAGAATTGATCCGCCTATTTAGAAATGCATGCACTTTTCTTCGGGGATCCTGCAACAACAATGAAGGTGGAGCATAAGTCAAACCCTAGTTGTGATCATGCACATCGTTTCTTATACCATCGTGTCGTGTTTATCATTTCGAGGCAAGCTTCTAAATTTACAACATGCTACATTACATATACCAATATATATATATATATATTTATATATCTATATCTATATCTATATCTATATCTATATATATATATATATATATATATATATATATATATAGTATACATAGATTTATTATTTAGCAAATTGTTATCGATGCACAATTTTTATAGTATTAATCCATATTACTAATACTAACTTGTGTATAGTTGTAACTGTGAGGTCACGAAAATCTACTTAATTGAACTATACGAGTTGGTATATATATCAAGTAGCAAACGTAAAACGTTATTATAAATAGGTTTAATATATATTATAAATAAATTAATCAGACCTTACGATTTAAATAGTATGCATTAGTTAATTGTACAGTGAATTAAATAGACTAGTTACTATTATTTCATTGAATATTTCTACTGTTTAAGATACAATACCTGATATGTGCACTGTACGTTCCTTGTTATTGCCAATAATATATTGTTTATACTTGTTACTTGAATAACTACTAATGTCGACAATATTGACTAGTTATCCTAATTGACCTGACTTGTTATCTTGTTAGACAAGGCTTGTACACGACTGTTCCTGTGTTAGCATTAGGTAGACTTTATATTGATATCTGACTGGAACACGAAAGCCTGGGGGAAAGTGGAAATCAAAAATGTAACCAAAACGTAACTCAAGAGGATATTATTATTGTTTGCTGTGATTCCGGACGTGAAAAGAATAACTATTGTTTATTGTACCGTGGTCCCGTGGGGAATGAACGGGATATGTTGTGTCGTGGTCCCGTGGAGAATAAATGAGATATATACTGTTGAGTTATGAATAAACAATAGTTCAATACATTAATTGGTTTCAAATACCGTTAGGAAAGATAACCTAAAAATACAGACTTTAGGATACACGCGACGTACCTATAGCCTGCTGTTATAACACCTGTGATTGTTTGTTTATACCCATACCTTAGTTTGCATGTGACATCCTGTATAGCACACTGTTCAGTTTATTACTATTATCATGATATTTATGATGCACTTGTAGGGTGCTTTTTTATCACCCCATTAAGATGGGAATGTACGCTTGTCAAGCGTATACAGATTCCCCCTTTCTAGGTAGGCCGAGATTTATTGATTATGGGGATCCGAATCTCCGGCAGCCGCAGACTAAGCTGCCGTTAATTACCCCTCACTTTTGGAGCGAGGGAACTTCCGTTAGACAGGTCAAACTGGTTATGCGAACTCAATGTGCAGTGTGCATGTGTTGTGTTTTAAAGGGGACTTGGACGTATCGGGGGCTTCGCAGAGTTTTCGGGGGTCCCCCTACCCAGATAGCGGGCTGGTGTCAAGGGGGCTAGCAGCCCCTTTATGGGGCGCGGGGAAATGCCCCGTTAGAAATTTTTTCTAACGGGGTGTTGGGTTACGGCAGCGTCTCGACCATCAAACCGTGGCCAAATACGGAACAAAATTTTTCTAAATCGGCGCTACCATTACCCGATACCCGGATCTATCCTAACCCTAAACTAGCAAGATATATATAAGAAGTTAGATGGTTATACCGAGTTGATCCGTGTCCTTCAGTCTTCAACCATCATCCCCAAGCTCCTAGTGGCTCCTTGATCGAATTTGGTTGTCGGTCTTCCTCGATCTACGATGATCCACCTGAGGGAAACGGCGCAAGCTTCAGCCTCGTCGAGCGAGGCAACCGACGCTCCAAGGTTGCTAGCAATGGAGAGTGGAGGTGTATGAATGTGTCACTATAATTTTCTCTCATCACATATGCTCAATAGAGCAACTCAAGAAGATGAAGGAGGTGAGGAAACATGTGGCATGAGCAACTCAAGAAAGTGCTAAGTCTTTTTGTGAGAATGAGAGTGTAATGAACCATGAAGCAAGTGAAGAAATCTAGTGGAGAATACAAATGAGCAAGCCCCCCAAAAATTGTGGCTGCCCCCCTCTCTCTCATGCACACACTCAAAAAATATCTCCACAATTTTGCAATAAACAATTGCAAACCATACCTCTCTATATGCCTTGACCCATGCTCATGCCAACTCACTCTCCACCTCATTTCCTAATTGATTTTCTAAAAAGAAAATCCAATAATGAGGTGGCCATTTTCTAGAAGCCATTCCGTATAAATACGGAATGCAACCCGGTACACGTATCAAAATACGTATACACGTATTCGTACAAAAATACGAATAGCCAAGAGAGAAAATGAATAGTGAACAATAATACTAGAATATATATATATAAATACATATATATAAATTATTAAATCAAAACCTGATTTAATAATCCGGCTTAATCCTAAGCCGCTAGTATCATCAACCGTCCGATTAAAGTCTGCGCAGCATGTACACATATTTAATTGGACACCTGTATGTGCCAACATACGTCATCCACACCAATCGCCTGAACCGTGAAAACCCTCTGTGTGGGACTCTAAAGACTCGTCAATACGCTGGCAGTGGGTTTAACCACAAGCACGTCAGCGGCACTGGCTGTACGTAACGGCTATCCAGGTATTGAGCGAAAGAGAGGCCGACGAGCAAACTCATCCTGAACCCCTACTGAGCCTGACAGTGACAATATCCGTACAGTTCGGTCCGTTCGTCTAAGAGTATCGCATATCGAGTCTAGGGGGTAGATAAAATCAGACCCCTAACAACGCGGCATTTAGTGTTGGCATGAAACCCATCACTACCTGAGAAACTATCGATCCTGGATCGGTAATTCTCGTCCACCGTGGCCATGGATTTCTGGTGATAGCCACCCATGCACAACGCGACATCAACCCCCAATACAGGGAGAGACGAATCCCCGACGATCCGATCACTGCCTCCATGTGGCTCGGGACTGTACCCAACTAAAACCTGTTTGCACGACTCCTTTGAGCCGTGGTAGGGTAGTAATCAAAGCACAGTGGGAACTCACACGAGACAAATGACGATCTCAGGTCGACAGACTAACCTGTACACATGTCACCTGGGAACTGCTATCTGACAATAGGTATAATACCAACTAGCAGGTTCCCGGTGTAACATTTTGAAATATTTTAGATAATTAATTACTTTATTTATTTAATTAAAACATTTATTTTATTGTGGTTGTAATAAAAGGTCTTTTAAAATGTGGTAGAATAAATTTGTAAAGAAATAATTTGTTTTTATAATAATATGTATCATGGGGGGTTTTGTGAAAAGATTAGGTAATTGTGAAAATTTGAAATTTGTGAG
Source organism: Agapanthus africanus (assembly GCA_030015575.1). Taxonomy (NCBI): domain Eukaryota; kingdom Viridiplantae; phylum Streptophyta; class Magnoliopsida; order Asparagales; family Amaryllidaceae; genus Agapanthus; species Agapanthus africanus. The sequence continues at coordinate 936,461,679 of JASDDO010000019.1, read as the reverse complement.
GGTTTATGTGCAAAAAGGGTAAGGTCATGTTAAGCTTAAGTTATAAGCATGGCATAACACAACCAAGATGACACTTCATATATCCACTTCATTCTTGCATGAAAACCCCACCTTTTTCCTTGCTACACTACCTACTTGCATGAAAATACCACACCCTTGCTTGGTGACACCTCCTCCTACAACCCTCACTCATTCCCCTTATCTTGTTCAGTTCATATATCTTTTGAAAATGAAAATTAAACTGAAAGAAAAAAAGAAAACATCCTAGAACAACAAAGAAATAGAAAAAAGAAAAGAAAAGAGAAGAGAAGGAGAGAACTAGGTGCTAAGGATTCTCACCATTATCAAGCTAGGATCTTAGAGCTTATGCATCTTGGAGGAAGCCTTTCAGCAATCTTGTTGTAGGTATAATACTTAAACTCTGTATGATTTTAGTTCTGTAAATGTTTTAAAGTAGAAATCGGATATCGGAAATGTCGTATTTTGGGTGAATATAGACTCTGTGTAAATCTGCTATAGTTTAGATGAAAATTTGAAAACCCAAACAGTGCCTTAACCTTGTAAATTGGACCTAAAATAACCCATAGGAATACGAACCCATTACCTCGGATTTTGGTCGGTGACACATAGAGGAAATCCGAGCTCGCCGGACTTTTTGGGGAATTAGGTGTTGGTTTTTCTAGGGTAGCTCGCTGACTATATTTTAGGGTGTTTGGTATTGTTAGATTATGTTATATTTTCAGTATATTAAATCTAGAATCAAATACCTGTTTACTTATGTAGTATAGAGAAAGGAAACATGAACTTTTGTGATTTTAGCCTACCGTATTGAATCTGGAACTAACATGTACAACTAATAGAAAAACTAGCAAGACCAAAAGAATAATGAGACCACTAGGAGACACCACTTAAAACCCGAGCCCCAAAATCCCTATTCTATCTGGCAACATGCGCCTAAATTCCGGCGACGCCGGCCCCCTGTAGGTTTTGGTATTTGTTTTTCTCCTGCAGCTTTGTGTTGGTATTTTATAAGTTTCTGTATTGTTTGTTGTGTCTAAATATTTACACACTAAAATCTGGGAACGTTTTAGTAATAATTTTATCAAATTTCAGATATTTACGATACGGATTTTGCGTATTTCATATTGCGACTGAAATATAAACGTTCATACGTAGATTTCAGTGGCATATTATTGTCTTTGGGGTAAGTGAGCTGTAGTGATGATGCTCAATATTGGCGATTCCCAAGATCAGGACACGTAGCAGATGATGTGTTCCAGAATTCAGAAGAAAGGGCCCACAGGGACCGGCCAGGCCACCCCTGTACCCGACCTGCACGCGCGAGCTGGCCCTCCTCGGGGCCCTCTGCAAATGGGCCTCGTCGGCCCCTCAGCTCGCCCCGAGTTGCCACAAGACCAAGACTCTTCGGCCTTCTAGCTCGCCCCCGAGCTCCCCAGTCGAGGACGTCTTCCTCGGTCTTTCGACCAACTCCACCGCTCACGGGCGTAACCGCCGCTCCGCAAATCTCACCATGCGTAGATTCTCCTCCAGCAATATCCCACGTTCCACGCCATCACGATCCCCATTAATGGGCGATCCGCTCTCCGCGCGGGCGTGACGTCAGGAGCATAACTGCCGACGAGATTCTCGCTCCTGCTGCTGCGTGCTACCACCGCTATACCCCCATCACAGAAGGGTCAAGTAAGCCATTTTTTACTCCACTTAGCCGTCACGCTTCTCGGATCTAGTACTAACTTGATCGTCGGAGGGTCCTCGGTGGTACCAAACTACCCCGGGACTTCTTTGCAGGTACTCGGCGCTAAACTCCCCAAGTCATCAATCTCCTCCAAACCCATTGAGACCCACACGCAACAGAAGATCACCTACAAGATCCACCGGGAGATCGACGGAAGACAACATCTGAAGGAGACCCGAAAAGGACATCCATCAGTTGGCGTCGTCTGTGGGAAAGCAAACTCCACAAAAACAAAGTTGGCCTTCCGATCTCCGTCCACATGGCAAGTAACCATCCTGAAGATCCGGATACCATCCGCCGCCTCCCCCTCACCGGAGGCGCGGATGAACCCCCTTCGGCGATCATCATCAATGCCCTCGCCAGCCGAATAGATCGGCTGCAGTCCCTCGTAGAGGCGCTCATCCGCGTCCAAAAGGCAAGGCCTGGTACCCAGATCACCGCTCCTCCGCCTCCAGAAGGCTCTGCCCCCGTCGGCACGACTGGCCACCGGCATACGATACTCCCTGACCACGGATCTCATGGGCCGATACTCCCTGAGGCCCGTTGGGCGCCCTACGGCTCCACACCAAGGTCCGCCGCCGGAGCGCCTCGCCTCGAGCCTCCTCGCGACCTGTACCTCCCTGAGGAGATGTCGGTCACCTCGCCTGTCCACAGGCATGACTAATGCCCCCTCCCTCAACGGGGTCGCACAGAAGGGGCTCGCCACGATGGCTCGAGGGCCACCTCGCCCGGGGATCTGAGGAACCTCATCGAGAGGAACCGAGGCCATGCCCAGATGCAGGTCTCTCACAGCGGAGGCCAGGGATCACGATGCGCCGAGTCCTCGGGGTACCACAGCTGACTCGACGCCCTCGAGAAGAAGATCGAGGGCATGCGCCGAGAAGGTCACCTCTCGGCCAACGGGGCTGAGTACGCCACCGACTCGCTCACCAAACCGTTTACCGAAAGAATGCTCGCTGTCCACGTCTCCTCGTGCAACAAACCCCCGAAGGTCTCTCTGTTCGACGGGAAAACCGACCCCAAAGACCATTTGGATGCTTTCACCGTGGGGATGAGCTTCCAGGACCATTCCGATGCTGCCCAGTGTAGGGCCTTCCCAGCCACCCTCATCTGCTCTGGTCGGGACTGGTTCCGAGGACTCGAGCCTCGCTCAATCTCGACCTTCGACGAGCTGGCTACTCAGTTCCTCGGCCACTTCCTTGGGAATCGTCGGCAGAGGCGCACGGTCGACTACCTCTTCACAATTAAGAGCAGGGACAAGGAGACGTTCAAGGCTTACATCACCCGCTTCTACAATGCCCTCCTCGAGGTCCCCGAGCACCGGGACGAGACCGTCATCACGGCGCTCAGATCTGGTCTGAGGCACAAGGAGTGGCTAATCTCCTTTGCGTTGGCACAGCCTAAGACCATGGCCGAGGTCAAGGTGTGGACCAAGCACAAGGTTCAGCTGGAGTCCGAGGTGAACGCGAACCTCCCCTGGGCAGAACTGTCCGACCAGGAGAAGAGGGCTCGGGACGAGAGGCCGGAGCGTCAGCAGCCCTATCACCTAAAGTTCCAGGAGTACACCCCGCTCAACGTCTCCCTTGCGGTGTTGCTAGAGGAGGCCCAAGGCGAGGGGTTCTTCAAGTTCGCTCCAATCCCACGTCAGGCCTCGAAGCGGACCCGGGGCCCTTACCGCGCCTTCCACCGGACGCTGGGCCACGCCACGGAGGATTGTAAGCAACTCCGGGACTATATCGAGGAGCTCATCCGATCGGGTCACCTCACCGCCTACTTAAGGGACAAACGGCAGGCCGACCGCGAGCAGGAGCAGCGTCCTCCTCCCGCCGAGCTGACCATCGGCCAGATCATGCTTGTCTCAACAGATGACCAGTCCGGCGCTCGGGAGGACCCGTACCCGGTGCCAAGCACGAAGACCAGCAAGCCTCCGGGAATCTCGAGCCACGCTGATAGGGTCATCTATTAGCATGTACTTTTCTTTTGGGGCAATGTAAACTCTCCCTAAGGTCTATTGTTAATTTAATAAAGATCAACGGAACTCAACGGCCGCCCACTCTCACCCAAGAAGTCGCTGCCATGCGGCGATCATCGAGCCTTCTCTAACGGAATCGAAGCGATGCGACCCTGGCACTTCTCCTCCCCCCATGTTCAATGCGCATGATGCGCGCACACCCGCCGCAACCGTTCCTGTTCCCCATACCCACAACTGGATGGTCGGGAGAAACCTCATGAAGATTCGGCCGAGCAGCTACCCTGCCCGGTTGTCCTTAGCCGGCCTCCTCAAGCCCCCCCAGTGCTAAGGATCAAAGTCCTCCGCAGAAGCAGCCGAGCGGCTCCCCTGCTCGGCTATACCTGGCTGGTAGCTTCCCTACTCGCACGCCAAGGATCAAAGCCCTCACCAAGAGGCAACCCCGCAGCTACCCTGCTCGGTTATCCCTGACGGGTAGCTTCCCTACCGCAACGCCAGGGATCAGAAAGTTCTCCCAGAGGCAGTCGAACCCAACCGTCGCTCGGCTATCCCTGGCGGGTAGCTTCCCTACCGCAACGCCAGGGATCAGAAAGCCCTCCTAGAGGCAGTCGAGCCCGAGGATCCCTCGCTCGGCTATCCTTCAGGACAAAAGCCCTCGCCAAGAGGAACCGAGTAGTAACCCTGCCCGGCCAAGGGTCCTTGGTAGGCTTATAAAGCCTCTCCCGCGCCAAGGACCAAAGTCCTCCCAGAGGCAGTCGAGTCCTTTCTCGGCTATCCCTAGCTGGCAGCTTCCTACCACAACCGACAGGGATCAAAGTCCTCGCCAAGAGGCACTGGGTAGTAACCCTGCTCAGTCCCCGTTCTGAAGGATCAAAGCCCTCGCAAGTGGCAACCGGGCAGCTACCCTGCTCGATCATCTTCGGCCGGTAGCTCCCTACCCATGACGCCAGGGATCGAAGCCCTCGCAAGAGGCGTCCGAGCGGCTACCCCGCTCGGTCATCCCAGGCTGGTAGTTGCCTACCCACGACGCCAGAGATCAAAGCCCTCGCCAAAAGGCAACCACGCAGCTTCACTGCCCGGTCATCCCCGCTCAGTTATCCCCGGCGGGTAGCTTCCCTACCGCAACGCCTGGGATCAGAAAGCCCTCCTAGAGGCAGTCGAGCCCGAGGATCCCTCACGCGGCTATCCTTCGGGACAAAAGCCCTCGCCAAGAGGCACCGGGAAGTAACCCTGCTCGGTCCCTGTCCTGAAGGATTGAAGCCCTCGCAAGTGGCACCCGAGCGGCTGCCCTGCTCGGTCAACTCCGGCTGGTAGCTCCCTACCCATGACACCAGGGATCGAAGCCCTCGAAAGAGGCCTCCGAGCAGCTACCCCGCTCGGTCATCCTAGGCTGGTGGTTGCCTACCCACAACACCAGAAATCAGAAGCCCTCGCCAAAGGGCAACGGAGCAGCTTCCATCCATCCTCGGCACAAATAAGGCGGACAACCCTCTGCCCATCGCTTGCAGAGGATCCGAGCCACCAACAAGGGGCATCCGGTTTATCCAAGTCTCGAGCAATCTCCCATCGACTTCGGGGCTATGGAGACGCCTCCTTCTCAGTAGTGCTTGGCATGCTTGGCAAGTAATCGAAATCAACTCGACGTACGATCGCTAGGCAAGTAGCCGACCTGACATGGACCTGACATGGAAGCCCAACAGCGCAAGAAGAGAAATTTTACGAGCATTCTTCATGAACGAAAGACAAAGTGCAAACCGATGAAACCAAAGAAAAAGTTTTATTACTAAAAGGCAAAGTCTTTACAAAGGGTATTTTTGGCTCCCCAGCCTTACAAAATGCCCGGAGGCTTACAAAATTCTAGAAGCAACAAAAGAAAAGGAGAAGGAAGACAGGGGCTTTAGGCCTCGGGGCCAGGAGCGATCTCGGGGCCCTCGACATCCACCACGAGGCGAGCTAGGTCCTCGGCGAATTCCTCGCCAGGAATCTCCTGCCCCTGCTCATCGGCGTCCGCGAGGGGTATTCGGCCCGGAGCTCTTCGTCGGCGAACCCCGGCACCCGGGCCTTAACGGCGTCGAGGGCCTCGTGCCAGATGAGGGTCGTGGTGACGGCCAGGTCATCGTAGTAGTCTTTCGACTTCTTGTAGCCCTCCACCGCCTTCGCCGCCGAGAGGTCGGCCGACTTCGCCGACTCGGCCGCCACCCCCAGCTCCTTCCGGAAGGTTTTCACCGTCTTCTTCAGGTTGCCGGAAAGCACCTGAGCGTCCTCGAGCTTGGCCTCGGCAGCCGTGGCGGCCTCGCGGTGCCGGGAGACCTCCCGCTTCCCGGCCTCCACCTCGCCCTCCAGGGCGGCGACCCTCGCCATCACCGCCTCCAGCTCCCGCTTGGAGCTTTCTTCCAGCGAGGCGAGCTGGCCCGCAGCCTTCATCGCCGGGGCTATCACCTCGGCCTCCATGCATATAGCGAGGGCAATGTGCTGGAGAACCTGAAAGGCAGGAGAGAGATCAGAAAGACGAGAGAGACACCGAATCTCAAAAAATATATAATAATAAAAACCAAGCACTTACCTACACGGACCCCTGGGCGATGGACGCCAGCTGAGCCCTGAAGGTCCTCCCGGGGACTCTACCCCCGGCCGATGTCTCTATCTCGTGCAGCAGGCTATCCGCGACGGATAGCCATGAAGGCACTGCTAACTGGAGGTCCCCTTCCTCCACCATGATCGGCGAAGATGGTCCCCGGGATGACCTCCTCTTGAGAGGCTCTGAGGGAGAGCTGATCTCCTCCTCCGAGGCCGGGTCCTCCAGAATCCGAGCCAGCTTCCGGCCCGACACTCTGCTGGGCCCCGGGGAGAGATCCGCCTCCGAGTGCTCGCGGGACGCGACCACCGGAGGAGAAGGAGCCGAGGCAGGCGTTGAGCGGGAAGAGCCGGCACCCCCAGCCTTCATGACCTTCCTCGGCTGGCGCATGGAAGCTCGGAGCGAGTCCATATCCATGGGTCCTGCACAAAACCGAATGTAAAGAGGTCAACGACACAAGCAATATACAAGACAAAATGCAAGACTGAACTTACCGACGAACTCGACGGGGCTGAGCCCGGCCCAACTCAGGACCCTCTCAGACAGAAGCACGTCGAAACGGGGGATGGGCTCCCATGACGCCACTCTCACCGCGACAGGGTCACTGGACTGGTTCCCTGGCAAGCATTTCTCCCTCGACCACTGTGTAGGCACGGGCCAGTCCTTGCCCTCGGGGGGGGGAGAGAAGAACTTCTTCTTCCAGTCGTGAATGGAAGAAGGCATGGCCACAACCCCTGTCCTGGCGGAGCCCCCCTGTCGCTTTCTAAAAGAAAGGTAGACCCATCTCGGGTCGCCCGCTCGACCACCAGGGTGATTTTTGAAGACGAGGGAAGAATCAAGGAGGGAGAGGCTGAAAGGAATCGCCTGTAACTTCAAACGGATCAGGAACCCGAGGAGAATCCTCTACGAGTTCGGCACTAACTGGCCAAGGGCTAACCCGAAAAAGTTCAGCGCTTCGACGATCTCAGGAGAGAAGGGCATGCGCATTCCACCCCAAAAAGCTTCCAAGTACAGGGCGATCTCCCTGCCCCGTACTTGGTCTGCCCTCTCTCCCTCCTTGGCCAGACGAAGCGTATATCGCGGGGGGATGTGGAAGCGAGCTCGAGCATTGGCGAGCTCGTCCTTATGCCTTACCCAACACGAGGCGCCAGGGGCAGCATCTACCGCCTCCTCCCTCGGGGCTGCCCCCGCCGCACGATCCCGGGAAGAGGGCCCGACCCCTGCTCCCCAGGAGGACTCAGGCTCACCTAAAGGGTCCCTAGAACCTACTCCGACGACATCTACTGACTCGACAAAGGAAGACATCTAACCTTGAGAAGGAGGGTCCTCGGGAAACGAAAGCGGAAGAAAGAAGACGAGCGCCGAGCAACCAGGACTTAGAACGGGGAAATATGAAAGAGTAGGGGCCCTGGAAGGGGCCCCACCCCTATTTATCATAGCGAGCGACCTCATCCAACGGCTCCCTTCGTCTCCCGCCAAAACACCTCCTCGCATCCAACGACTCCGATTGTTCCACTTGCCGTTCCTATGCTGGACCGCACCTCTGCAGGCGTCGCAGGTCTGCACACGTCGCGTCGGCCAACCAACGCTTGACACGTGGACCGTCACTTCAACGGCAGGAGGCACGAACCGGCACACCTTCCTTAAATGCAGAGATCTCGCCCTGATTTGCTGACAGGAAAGACAGCTGACAGCCCGGGAATGCGTCCCGACGAAACCTTGGGAGGGAACTCACCCCGGGCAACCCGGCAGTCCACTCCTGACCCGACCCGCGAGCTGATCGGGACAAGAGTAGGGGGCTAATGATGATGCTCAATATTGGCGATCCCCAAGATCAGGACACGTAGCAGATGACGTGTCCCAGAACTCAGAAGAAAGGGCCCACAGGGACCGACCAGGCCACCCCTATACCCGACCTGCATGCGCGAGCTGGCCCTCCTCGGGGCCCCCTGCAAATGGGCCTCCTCGGCCCCTCAGCTGGCCCCAAGTTGCCACAAGACCAAGACTCCTCGGCCATCTCGCTCGCCCCCAGCTCCCTAGCCGAGGACGTCTTCCTCGGTCCTCCGACCAACTCCACCGCTCACAGGCGTAACCGCCGCTCCGCAAATCTCGCCATGTGCAGATTCTCCTCCAGCAATATCCCACGTTCCACGCCATCACGATCCCTATTAATGGGCGATCCGCTCTCCGCACGGGCGTGACGTCGGTAGCATAACTGCCGGCGAGATTCTCGTGCCTGCTGCTGCGTGCTACCACTGCTATATAAACCCCCATCACAGAGGGGTCAAGTAAGCCATTTTTTACTCCACTTAGCTGTTACGCTGCTCGGATCTAGTACTAACTTGATCGTCGGAGGGTCCTCGGTGGTACCAAACCACCCTGGGACTTCTTTGCAGGCACTCGGCGCTAAACTCCCCAAGTCACCAATCTCCTCCAAACCCATTGAGACCCGCACACAACATGAGATCACCTCCAAGATCCACCGGGAGATCGACAGAAGACAACATCTGAAGGAGACCCGAAAAGGACCTCCATCATGTAGGTTCTAACCTACGGGTACTTAGCTCGTTGTTTTGGTTTTCAATATGATATTTATATCGATATGGTTTTAAATACGAATATAGGTGTCGTCGCGAGGATTTCCGAGATGGAGTTGGCGGATATAGCAACGTGGATTTCAACAAGCTTATGAAGTTGGTGAGTAGATTTACATCTACGGGGGAAGTCGGGTGGATGGCGTATAGCACCCCGGCAACCTTATAAATAGTATTATGATAAATAGCAGTTTTAGAAATTTATTAAGATATGGATTTTTGAATTAAATTGCATCTAGTATGATACTCATGTGCATATAGTTTACGGATGGTTTGGTAAGTTGGTACGAAGGATCATGCCGTACTAGAGAGAATTTGAGATATAGTGATAATGTGAGACATTATACGAGGAATTATATATATTGGAAATGATGAGATTTATATGCCGAATAACGACCAAGTCTTCCTTTAGACTCGTAGAGTTAGATTATTTTCCATTTTAGAATGTAATACTTGTGTGAGCTATATTCTTTTAAAAACAACGATTCGTTTTCCTTTTAAATGATAAAATATAAGGATGTGGTGCCAATTTCCAAAACGAATATCTATTTTAATCTAAGGCAGCTTCCTTATCTCAAAACCTACGTTTCGTTTCCTTTTCAAAGATAATGATATAGCCCATAGCAGGTAAGTACAGTTATTAGTTATGCTTAGATTTACTTTACATGTTCGCATTTTATTTATCGATAGTACACGTTTCTGTAATACCAACACTCTGATAGAACACTGTACAAATACCAATGAGTACTATGCTGCACAAGCACGTACATGTATGTTACACCACATCTCATTGGTACTGCCATGTCACTGTAGGACCATTATACTCCGTAATACGTATATAGATGTTGATATGAGTAGGCTATTACACCTTTAGAACACTTGCACAAATACTAATGATTGCCATGCGGCACGAGCACAAACGCGTATGTTACACTACACATCATTAGTATTGCCATGACATAATAGGATTGATAAGTATATCTGCTTGTATGATTTATTTACTCACTTTACCTTATTATTTGTTAAGCATTGTGAATACCAGTTGTAGGGTGTTTTTCGTCACCCCATTAAAATGGGAATACGCATGCTCTTGTCAAGCGCATTACAGATTCCCCCTGCCTAGGTTAGGCTGGGGTTTATTGATTGTGGAGATCCGAATCTCCGGCAGCCGCGGACTAAGCTGCCGTTAATTACCCCTCGCATTTGGAGCGAGAGAACCTCCGATTGACGGGTTAAACTGGTCACGCGAACTCAATGTGCAGTGTGGTGTGCTGTGTTTTAAAAGGGGGGTTTGGATATATCGGGGGCCCCGTAGAGTTTTTACGGGGGTCCTGCTACCCGGATAACGGGCTGTGGGTCAAGAGGGCTAGCAGCCCCTTTGCAAGGTGCGGGGCAGCGCCCCGGCCCAAAATTTTTTTGAGCACGTGGGCGTTCGGGCGGCAAAAGGGACTTGGTCCCTACAATGGGTGTTGTACTCCCAGAAAGGAGCACTTATTTTTTTTTTTTTGTGTGTGTATATATATGAGGAGTTAAACTCTTAGGATGTTTTGAAGCTGATGAAGGGTTTCTCCCCTTGAGCCCTAGTTCTTCCCCAAAGTAGGGTTTCTGGAGATGGGTCTCCTTCTTCCTCCTCTGTTGGCAGGATCTTGAAGATCAAGAGATGTGAGATTTTAAAAATCTCTTCTTTTTGAGATCTGATGGGAGATCTAAGCTCTCTTTTATGGGTTTTGTGGTGAAAAACTATTTTGTTTTATAAAAGGAAGAGTAGAACTCTTGATTTAATTCAAAAGAAAGAAGAAGGTTTCTTTAGAACCTTGAGGAAGGAGAAGATCACAGATCTTGATTCTTTTTGGAGAGAGAAAAAGTTGTTGAGATATTTTCATTATCTTGGCCTTTATAGGCTATACACTTTACATATAGCCCCTTGGGCTTTACAAAAATGGTATTTTGGTCATCCCATGGCTCATGTGCCATTTCTTTTTGCACATAAGCCATGGGCTTTACAAAAATTTTGCTCTATACCCATTCATGCATAAAAAATTACATAAAAATTATTTATTACATGATTTCATTTTGGGCATGGAGGAGGGCTGGCCGCTTATTGTTCGAACTCGACCTAGGCATGGGCCCACTTGATTCGGGCTTGGGCCCACTTGGCTTGGGGTTGACCTTGACTTTGACTTGGTCAACTGGGGTGCAATTTTCGACCCCAACAAAGTGCCCCCCATTAATAAATGCACACCACATATGTGGGTTATGTGCATGAAATTGATGGATCTTCTTTCGCATGGAGGCGACTTTCTTTGGTTCCCATTTTTTGGGATGCACCGCCCTTTTTACGACATGGATGGTCGACGCTTAACGCGTCTCCGAGACGGAGTGTCCGTGGTATTCGTTTCCCTGGCCCGGAGTGATTTAGTTGACGTGCCCCCGGCACAGAGTGTCGCTGATCGACGTTTCCCCGAGGCGGAGTGTCTGCAGTCGACGTGCCCCCGTCACGGAGTGTCTGCTTGACGTTTCCCCAAGGCGGAGTATCGGCCGGTTGACGTTTCCCCAAGACGGAGTGTCTGCTTGACTTTTCCCCGTTACGGAGTGTCACTGTTGGAAGTTTCCCCGGTACGGAGTGTCGCTGGTCAACGTTTCCCCGAGGCGGAGTGTCTGTTGTCGACGTGCTCCCGGCACGCAGTGTCTGCCTGACGTTTCCCTAAGGCGGAGTGTCGGCTGGTTGACGTATCCCCGAGACGGAGTGTCTGCTTGACGTTTCCCCATTACGGAGTGTCGTTGTTGGACGTTTCCCCGATGCGGAGTGTCTGTGTTGGACGTTTCCTCGATGCAGAGTATCGCTAGTCGACGTGTCCCCAGCACGGAGTGTCTGTGTTGGACGTTTTCCCGAGACGGAGTGTCTGCTTGACGTTTCCCGTTACGGAGTGTCGTTGTTGGACGTTTCCTCGATGCGGAGTGTCGCCGGTCGACGTTTCCCCAGCATGGAGTGTCTGCTTGACGTTTCCCCGTTACGGAGTGTCACTGTTGGACGTTTCCCCGGTACGGAGTGTTTCTGGTCGACGTTTCCCCGAGGCGGAGTGTTTGTTGTGGACGTGCCCCCGGAACGGAGTGTCTGCTTGACGTTTCCCTGAGGCGGAGTGTCGGCGCTGAACGTTTTCCCGATGCAGAGTGTCGCTGGTCGGTGTTTCCCCGGCACGGAGTGTCTGTTGTTCGACGCAGAGGTCGATGTTGGAATTGGTTGGTTTGATTTGTTTGATTTGAGTTGACATCAGTATCGCTACACTGGAATATGGTACCAGGAGAGAATCATCATCTGTCTTTGAGAGAATTTGGAGATTGGTTTTTTTTTGTTTGGCATCTGCATTGCTGCACTGGAATAATTCCAGGAGCAACTCATCATTTGCCCATTGGATTTGGGAATTGGTGGCTTAGGAGACATGTTTAGATCCATATCACCTAAGGCTTGTCAATTTTATGGGCCGTAAGGGTCCCAAACAGCATTTTCTCCCTACGGGTCGTAAGGATCCCGTAGGTGTATTTTCTCCTTCGGAGTCGGGGCGACTTCTAAGTGTGTTGCTCCTTTGTGAGTCGTAAGGATCTCACGCGGGAATTTTCTCCTCACAGAGTCGAGAGGACTTTGCGAGTGCATTTCATCTCTTTTTCATGAGTTTGCGCCCTTTCGGGTTTTTACAAACTCGCCGTCAGTCCTGCTGTTTTTACTCACAAAGCCCTTTCGGGTTTTCATCCGTACCCATTTTGCTTGTGGACATACCTTTTTTTTTTGAATCTTCACCGCCGGTGGGACTTTGAATGTGGTTTCACCGGTAGGACTTAGGAAGGATTGGGATTGTTTTACGCCCGTGGATTGTATACGGTTTTGCAGGATGTATGATCCAGACCGTAGGGCCGGAAAAATTTTGGGACTTTGTCGGCGTCTGCATCGCTGCACTGGAATATGGTACCAGGAGCGACTTATCATTCGCCGTTGGGGTATGGGATTTGGAATTTGGTCGCCGTCTGCATCACTGCACTGGAATATGGTACCAGGAGAGACTCATCATTCGCCATTTGGGATTTGGGAAGCGATGGCTTAGGAGACAGGTTTAGATCCCTATTACCTAAGGCTTTTCAATTTTATGGGCCATAAGGGTCCCGTAAAAGCATTTTCTCCCTACGGGTCGTGAGGATCCCGTAGTTGTATTTTCTCCTTAGGAGTCGTGAGGACCCCCAAATGTGTTTTTCCTTTGTGAGTCGTAAGGATCCCACGAAGGTTTGTTCTACTCATGCATCGTGAGGACACATGAGTGGGTCTTTCCAATGGAGCATAATTCCAAGGGCGAAGAGCAGCCGCGTAACTGGTGATTACGGTGGGGCATGGGTATGATGAGAATTATTTGAGCCCATGGATTGTATACGGTAGTCAATTTGGGGACTGGCCGAGGGCTGGAAGAATTTTGGGAAATTGGATTTTGATTGGCGTCTGCATCGCTGCACTGGAATATGATGCCAGGAGCGACTCATCATTCGCCGTTTTTTTATCACCGCGATTGCTCTATCATTTCAGCTTTTCTTATCGCGAAGGTCGCGATTGCCCTATCATTTCGGCTATTTATTCGCGGTTGCCCCATCATTTCGGCTGTTTATTTTCATCTTTATTTTTACTCGTTGATTTTTATTGCGAGTTGCCCTATCATTTCGGCTTTTTATTATTTTTGTTTCATTTACACATTTTTACATTCCCAGTTTAACGACTTAGAGGTCGATTGATCCCAGTTTAACGACGTGGTGGTCGATTGTTCCCAGTTTAACGATGTGGTGGTCAGTGGTTTGCTTATCCCAGCTCCTAGAACTTTGATCTTGGCGGGGCTGTGTTGATGACCATAGCTCTGTGGCTTGTCGGTACATCTGAAGACTGTGAGGCTTTCCCGAGTTTGTATTGGTTCTCCACCTAATCTTTAAAAACATAGCAGTCTTCAATGGTATGACTTTCCATTCTATGATATGGGCAGTATATGGGATTGCCCGTCATGTTCATCTCATGTGGCCTCTTTGGAATAGGCAGTTGAAGACCGTTGTTGAAGGCGTCCACGAATATTTTGCGGACTTTATCCCTCCTGACGGAGTATACTTTCTTCTTTCTCTCCATTAGAGTAGGTGCCCTTACTGATGCTGGACCCTGAGGACGAGTCTTTGGTTCACCTACTGTCCGCTTACCACGTTCAGTGTACGTATCGGAGGGATTGGAGGCTGATCGCGTCCGTTTTTCGCAAAGGTGTTCCGCTCTCGGGCTGGAGGGAGCATCGGTCGGCTGCTTCCGGATATCAATCCCCAGCTCACGAACCAAAATTTGATTTTGCTGTAATTGCAATCGGGAGACTTGGGTCGTGAGATCCGCCACGACATTTGCCAGTTCGTCGACTTTAGAATGGACCTTGGCCATCTCTTTATCTTTGCTCTTGAGCTGTTTCCGAAGCTCTTGAAGCAGCTCTTGCTTCGCGGTCCTGGGGCGGAAAGTCGGCTCTTCCTCGCTGTCCGAGCCTGACTCTGCCTGGACCGAAGGGTCCTTCTGCCTATCGTCCTCATCGAGAGGGTTTTCATCATCCAGCGGAGGCAGCTGTTCTTGTAGAGCGGCAACCACATTCAAGCCAGATTGGGCTTGGGATATGGTGGCCCCATCCTTGCTTTTGCTGCGAAGGTTGTCGCTGGGGCGTCCACCTGCCATATAGATCGTATGGATAACATATCCAGCCGTCTTTTTATTATCGGCGACTGATTTCTCGGATCGCTGTCTTGACCCTCCCGTTTCGGTAGCGAGAAGTCGATTGAAGGCGGCTGGCCTGGATGGATTCTTGAATGGTGCTGGCGCTTCTTTTCTGGATTTGCCCCGCTGCTTTCGCGCGGCACAGAGCGCCTGATAGACTCTTGAAGAGATAGTGTCGTACTTTTTCTGTTGGGGCCGGGACACGTCTCTTTGTAGCGACGTTCGGACCGCAGTCTTCTTGATTCTGGCGGTCTAGGCATTTTTCTGAACCCACTTCAGAGGTTCGAAGGAATTGTTGATTTTTACGGCCAATTCAGTCATCGTCGCAGGATGACTCTGCTCTTGGAATCCCACACGACTCCACCTGGCCGGAGTCCCGGCCCTCTTGTTGGCTCGATACCTGAGCCGGTTCTGTCTCAGCCTTTCTGTTTTGAGCAATTGGCCGGTTACGGCTCTTCGGGGAGCCGCCGTAGACCTAGCGATGGAGGACTTTGGAGATACGCCTGATTGTGTATTTGTTGGAGTCATCACATGAGCTCGTCCGCACCTTTTGGTGTTGCCCTTTGTACCGGAAGTCTTGCCTCCAGCTGGAGCACCAGGGAATCGTCGAGACACCATCTTAAGCTTCTGGTGTGGTGCCTTAGCGATCACAACATTCGGCCTCTTGCCCCTTGAGACAGGCTTGGCCACCTGTTTTGCCGGGATTTCTGCCAGATGAGCGCTTCCGACAGGGTAGATGATGACGGAACCAAACCGGCGGGGCAGTTCCTCCCACTGTCGACTGAGGCTTGCGGGGAGAACCACACATGCATTGATCTTGACCACGTACGGGATCGGGGTCGCGTCGGAAGCTGAATTCATCTTGGGAGACATTGTCATTGAAAGTTGGTTGCTTGAAAACCTGCATGAAAGAGCATTATTTTAGTATAAATATAGACATGTATATTGATTGAGCTCGCATGAACGTTTAACCCGAAATATGGGAGGAGAGACTGGTCCCACCGGACGTGCCAGAATCTGTAGGGTGTTTTTCATCACCCCATTGAGATGGGAATACGCACGTGCTTGTCAGGCGCATTACAGGTTCCCCCTGCCTAGGTTAGGCTGGGGTTTATTGATTGTGGGGATCCGAATCTCCGGCAGCCGCGGACTAAGCTGCCGTTAATTACCCCTCACATTTGGAGCGAGAAAACCTCCGATTGACGGGTTAAACTGGTCATGAGAACTCAATGTGAAGTGTGGTGTGGTGTGTTTTAGAAGGGGGGTTTGGATATGTCGAGGGCCCCGCAGAGTTTTTACGGGGGTCCCGCTACCCGGATGGCGGGCTGGGGTCAAGGGGGCTAGCAGCCCCTTTGCGGGGTGCGGGGCAGCGCCCCGGCCCAAATTTTTTTTTGAGAGGGATATTGTTGTAGAGTATGTGTGTGTGTATACATATATATAAAATAAAAAAAGGGAAAAGGGCATCCAAAGGATGCGTGGGAAAAAGCGCCAGCTCTTTGAGTGCAAGAGCGCTAGAGCGCTAGCGTTTTGGGCACTAGAGCCCCACGTGCCAGGCATGTGGGCGCTCGGGCGCTAACGCTTTAGGCGCTAGCGCTCTGAGCGCAAGAGCGCTAGCGCTCTGAGCGCTAGCGCCCCATGCGTCAGCACGTGGGCGCTAGCGCCCTACATGTCAGCACGTGGGCGCTCAGGCGCTAGCATTTTGGGCGCTAGCGCCCCACGTGTCAGCACGTGGGCACTCGGGCGCGAGCGCTTTGGGCGCTGGCGCTTTGAGCGCAAGGACGCTAGCGCTTTGAGTGTCAGCGCCCCACGTGTCAGCATGTGGGCGTTCGGGCGGCAAAAGGGACTTGGTCCCTACAATAGGTGTTGTACTCCCAGAAAGGAGCACTTATTATTATTTATTTGTGTGTGTGTGTGTGTGTGTGTGTGTGTGTGTGAGGAGTTAAACTCCTAGGATGTTTTGAAGCTGATGAAGGGCTTCTCCCCTTGAGCCCTAGTTCGTCCCCAAAGTGGGGTTTCAGGAGATGGGTGATGCGAGATTTTAAAAATCTCTTCTTTTTGAGATCTGATGGGAGATCTAAGCTCTCCTTTATGGGTTTTGTGGTGAAAAACTATTTAGTTTTATAAAAGGAAGAGTAGAACTCTTGATTTAATTCAAAAAAAAGAAGAAGGTTTCTTTAGAACCTTGAGGAAGGAGAAGATCACAGATCTTGATTCTTTTTGGAGAGAGAAAAAGTTGTTGAGATATTTTCATTATCTTGGCCTTTATAGGCTATACACTTTACATATAGCCCCTTGGGCTTTACAAAAATGGCATTTTGGTCATCCCATGGCTCATGTGTCATTTCTTTTTGCACATAAGCCATGGACTTTACAAAAATTTGGCTCTATGCCCATTCATGCATAAAAAATTACATAAAAATTATTTATTACATGATTTCATTTTGGGCATGGAGGAGGGCCGGCCGCTTCATGTTCGAACTCGACCTGGGCATGGGCCCACTTGCTCCGGGCTTGGGCCCACTTGGCTTGGGGTTGACCTTGACTTTGACTTGGTCAACCAGGGTGCAATTTTCGACCCCAACACCAGTATTATGAATGTTATATTTGATTTTATGAGTTTTCTGAACGTTTTACTTTTGATGATATATATTAGTGGTATGGGACGCTGTTATATATGTATATATATAATATATCATCAATATAATTTATGCAAATATTCTCATTCTTTACTTGATATTTCTGGATATGATGAGTTGGTGTCCACCATGAGTTTTATGTTTTCTGGTTATTTTATTCCGAACCAAGGTGGGGGGTTATTCGTTTTCGGACTTGTTACTTATCCGGACTAAGTTGGGGGGTTATACAGTCAGATACATGGTGGACCCGGTTCGAGGCCGAGAGGCAGGATAGCCACATTATAGGTGAGGAGCCAAATGAGGATACTCGATACCGGAGATAGAGATGGGCACGGTAGATATCCCAGGGATACTGATCGGGGTTCGATTGGACACGACTGATATTCAGGGAATACTGACCGGGGCTAGGGATATCGGGTGGCGATCATCTGTTGAGATGGTGTCGACGGTATCTGCATTTACGTGTCGATGCTGGACACGAAAGATTTCTGATTTCGATGTCGATGCTGGACATCCATATATATTGATATGATTGTTATCATGAGGTACACAGTTAGATTTCATTTATTGGATTCGACTAGGAATGATCCGGGGAACAGTACCTATATGTGTATTCTACTTGGGGTTGCATGACAGTTAGTGTTGCATTATGATACATACTCATATCATGTTATATTAGTACAGATTATGGTAGTACTATACTTATGACCTAGGTATCGTCGTGCATTTCGATTTCTATCTTTAGATGTACTTTTATTCACTGAGTTGGCAACTCATCCCCGTTGTGCCACAGTTTCTTGCAGGTTTTACCGCTTAGATTATCAGCGGCTTGGGCACACATTCCTTTCGGTGATTGATTGGTAAGTGGGTTACTATTGTATCGTACTCACACTTGATTATTCATATATTCTTGTATCTAGTGAAAACTCCATCAACTTAGAAATGGTATATTGTAGACTTAGAAGCGAGACTTAGAAATTGTGAGGTCGCACTCTTTAGAGTTGACTTCTGATATAGATTGTTTGGCTGCTCCGTTGTTTGGACGTGAAAGCTAGCTCTCATTGGGATGCTATTTTATTGTTATAGTTGTATCGGGTTTTTATGTAAAATTTTCAAGGGAGGTGTTGTCAAATTTTAAAACGTCATAGATGCTTTTCAAACATACTTAGTTAAATTTAAATGTTATTTAAACTGATTCCATCTGATGACTATTTTATACCCACCTCCAATAATTTCAAAAGGCTTTAGATTCCGGGTTTCGGCTTACTTAAACCGCGTCGACGTCTTTAGATGTCACATGATTTAAGTGCCGGTCACGTGCCACATTTGGGTCGTGACAAAGTTGGTATCAGAGCGTTTGGTTTAACCTTTGTTCGAGTCTAGGTTTGACTATATGGAGTCTGGGCATACATTTTGTTACCTAGTCTTGACCTTATAGGACTTAGACTCGACTTTGGGGGTCGTATACCCGAACTTTCGTTATATACGATGATCTTTGTTGATGGAGTAGGTACTAAGTAGAGTGACGTACCGTACATATGTTCCGCGGCATATTTACGATATGATACTCCGCCTAAGTTACTTTAGGATTTATATATTGAGATCTTCCTTCTATTCATTCCGCTGATCTATCTTCGTCAATGCATGTTGATTGTTTCGGTCACCATGTTTATGGGAGCCTAGAGGGCTGCAGTTAGAGATACGGTCAGGGCAGACTTGTCTGGGACAAGGACTGACCAGGGTGACATTCCGATGATATAGAGACACGTCGTTTATTGATATTGATCGAGTTCTAATATGGAAGCGAGTTTCTTCGGGATCCACACTAGATGGTAGAGTCATTGATGGAGATCAGTCGAACTTGGGACATGATGTTTTCCCCTCTCCGAAGATCATGGTGTTGTGTACTGTTCAGACAGCGGTACCAATCATTACTGAAGTTATCGAGATGTTACTTCCAGAGTTCATGAAGTTAAAAGTTGACGATATTTACAAGTGTAGATGGATCAGAAGGAGTCGTAGCCATTCAAATGTGGGATGGTTAGGACTTTTAATCCTTTGTGGCGTTCCGATGTGAAGTCGAAGAAGTTAGTTTGCTTCTTCCGTTGGGTCTTGCTTAGACTTGATCCAAGTCGCTCAAGGAAAAGATCGTGCAGTAAGTTTTCCTCTGACGAATTGGGACGAGTCTTCAAAGGTAAGCTTAGCCAGATTCTTCTACAGAGTATCAGAGATGCCGGATTCGTGTTTTTGGAAGTCTTGTAAGGCTCCAGGCATGGTCATAATCGAGTATGACTTGCAACTTGTATGATTATCGTAATACGTTCCTTAAGTGGTTGATATTGGAGATTTATGGAACGAGAGATTGGTGCGAAGTTTTAGTGGACAGCTGTTCTTCACAGTTGATATTGAAGATTTGATGACGTGTACGACTACACTTCCAGGAGGAAATAAAAAAGGAATGATAGTGGTTACTAAAGAGAAATTGGGTTAAGAAATGAGTGCTAGTTCCGGGTAGGCTGGATAAATGATTTTAGCAGAAGATTTGATGGATTCTCTTCCAGGAGTTTATAATAAATAAGATTGGACTAGGATTAGTTGTGAGCATACAAGCAGAGGACAGAGATTTCTGTCATCAACATGTTGCGTTACAAGAGACTGGGCTACTGGTCAAGAAGATGTGATGGGATGTATCAGCAATAAGACGAATAGTGTCGTTGCTCCTCATAGGATGATCGCATAAAGAAGCCATGGTATTAGGGATCCGCAAGAAGAACCAGAATTCAGAGACAGAGAACGTTAGAATGTGGTAGACGGCAAGTAATAATCCTTGCTATGCCAATTCCGGTAGTATAAACACTTTTTGGCATTGAAGAGAATATGCTTCGATGTTATTTGAGTCCGATTTGCGTTTTTATGATCTAAATATTTCTTTTTCAACGTTAAAGAAGGGACAACTCAACGTTCGTTATTTTGATATATGCACTTTTGAGGATTTGAGGGCTATATTACGTTTTGTGCATACCAGGTGCACTTGATGAGATTTCCATGTACAGTAATTTCATTTTAATTTATGTTTTGTGCACACCAGGTGCACTTGTTGAGATTTTCGTGCGAGGTGACTGCACTCGATTGGAGTGTTATGTACACCGTATGCACTACACTGATATTTCTGTGCGCATCAGATGCACATGGTTAAAAGATTTTATATATATACCCTAGGTATACTTGGTTTTGATTTTTATGCACTTGATGCACTTGATGCACTTGAGATTTATTTTTGCACCCCGATGCACTTGATACGTTTTGTACACTTTTGTTCCATGCACAGTAGATGCAGTGGATATCATTTCGTGCACGCCTGTTGCACTTAGCGCTGTTTTGTTTTCATACACACCGTAATGTGTGGTTTGAAATTGCATGCTAACCCATTAAGTTGATTTTGTTTTCGTGCTTTGCACTTGATAGGATATATTATAGATTTGATTTATATAAAAGAATTTTCGCTTGGTCGTGTGCACCGATATTGCACTACGATTATGCAATTGATTTTGTACTTAGGATACACAACGGTTTTCGTATTTGGCAAGTTGCATCATAACAGGAGTAATTCTCATAGCGCCCGCTAGAGTTACAGTTATGTGAGTTATATATATTTTGAGGTTTCACACACACGGTTGCGTTATGATGCGTTTTAGCTCATGTAGGACTTTGGAGTTCCATTATTTGCACGGACATAGTATGCTTTAAGTTGGACCCCGGAAAATTGTTTTGAATTTTAGCAGATTGGATTAAAGAAAATGTTTTAAGAAGGGGATTTAATTTAAATTCGGGGACCGAATTTTCTTAAGGGGGGAATATTGTAACATTTTGAAATATTTTAGATAATTAATTACTTTATTTATTTAATTAAAACATTTATTTTATTGTGGTTGTAATAAAAAGGTCTTTTAAAATGTGGTAGAATAAATTTGTAAAGAAATAGTTTGTTTTTATAATAATATGTAACATGGGGGGTTTTGTGAAAAGATTAGGTAATTATGAAAATTTGAAATTTGTGAGGGTTTATGTGCAAAAAGGGTAAGGTCATGTTAAGTTTAAGTTATAACCATGGCATAACACATCCAAGATGACACTTCATATATCCATCTCATTCTTGCATGAAAACCCCACCTTTTTCCTTGATACACCACCTACTTGCATGAAAATACCACACCCTTACTTGGTGACACCTCCTCCTACAACCCTCACTCACTCCCCTTATCTTGTTCAGTTCATATATCTTTTGAAAATGAAAATTAAACTGAAAGGAAAGAAGAAAACATCCTAGAACAACAAAGAAATAGAAAAAAGAAAAGAAAAGAGAAGAGAAGGAGAAAACTAGGTGCTAAGGATTCTCACCATCACCAAGCTAGGATCTTGGAGCTTATGCATCTTGGAGGAAGCCTTTCAGCAATCTTGCTGTAGGTATAATACTTAAACCCTGTAGAATTTTAGTTCTGTAAATGTTTTAAAGTAGAAATCGGATATCGGAAATGTCGTATTTTGGGTGAATATAGGCTCTGTGTAAATCTGCTATAGTTTAGATGAAAATTTGAAAACCCAAACAGTGTCTTAACCTTGTAAATTGGACCTAGAATAACCCATAGGAATATGAACCCATTACCTCGGATTTTGGCTGGCGACACATAGAGGAAATCCGAGCTCGCCGGACTTTTTGAGGAATTGGGTGTTGGTTTTTCTAGGGTAGCTCTCTGACTATATTTTAGGGTGTTTGGTATTGTTAGATTATGTTATATTTTTAGTATATTAAATTTAGAATCAAATACATGTTTACTTATGCAGTATAGAGAAAGGAAACATGAACTTTTGTGATTTTAGCCTACCGTATTGAATCTGGAACTAACAGGTACAACTAATAGAAAAACTAGCAAGACCAAAAAAATAATGAGACCACTAGGAGGCACCACTTAAAACCCGAGCCCCTAAATCCCTATTCTATCCGGCGACATGCGCCTAAATTCCGGCGACGCCGGCCCCCCTGTAGGTTTTGGTATTTGTTTTTCTCCTGTAGCTTTGTGTTGGTATTTTATAAGTTTCTGTATTGTTTGTAGTGTCTAAATATTTACACAGTAAAATCTGAGAATGTTTTAGTAATGGTTTTATCAAATTTTAGATATTTACGATACGGGTTTTGCGTATTTCATACTGCGACTGAAATATCAACGTTCATACGTAGATTTTAGTGGCATAATATTTTCTTTGGGGTAAGTGAGCTGTTGGTTCTAATCTACGGGTACTTAGCTCGTTGTTTTGGTTTTCAATATGATATTTACTTCGATATGATTTTAAATACGAATATAGGTGCTGTCGTGAGGATTTCCGAGGCGGAGTTGGCGGATATAGCAACGTGGATTTCAGCAAGCTTATGAACTTGGTGAGTAGATTTACATCTACGGGGGAAGTCGGGTGGATGGCGTATAGCACCCCCGCAACCTTATAAATAGTATTATGATATATAGCAGTTTTAGAAATTTATTAAGATATCGATTTTTGAATTAAATTGCATCTAGTATGATACTCATGTGCATATAGTTTACGGATGGTTTGGTAAGTTGGTACGAAGGATCATGCGTACTAGAGAGGATTTGAGATATAGTGATAATGTGAGACATTATACGAGAAATTATATGTATTGGAAATGATGAGATTTATATGCCGAATAACGACCAAGTGTTCCTTTAGACTCGTAGAGTTAAATTATTTTCCGTTTTAGGATGTAATACTTGTGTGAGCTATATTCTTTTAAAAACTACGATTCGTTTCCCTTTTAAAAGATAAAATATAAGGATGTAGTGCGAATTTCCAAAACGAATATCTATTTTAATCTAAGGCAGCTTCCTTATCTCAAAACCAACGTTTTGTTTCCTTTTCAAAGATAATGATATAGCTCATAGCTGGTAAGTACAGTTTTTAGTTATGCTTAGATTTACTTTACATGTTCGCATTTTATTTATCGATAGTACACGTTTCTGTAATACTAACACTCTGATAGAACACTGCACAAATACCAATGAGTATTATGCTGCACAAGCACGTGCATGTATGTTACACCACATCTCATTGGTACTGCCATGCCATTGTAGAACTGTTATACTCCGTAATACATATATAGATGTTGATATGAGTAGGCTATTACACCTTTAGAACACTTGCATAAATACTAATGATTGCCATGCGGCACGAGCACAGACGCGTATGTTACACTACACATCATTAGTATTGCCATGACACAGTAAGATTGATAAGTGTATCTGCTTGTATGATTTATTTACGCACTTTACCTTATTATCTGTTAAGCATTATGAATACCAGTATTATGAATCTTATATTTGATTTTATGAGTTTTCTGGACGTTTTACTTTTGATGATATATATCAGTGGTATGGGACGCTGTTATGTATATATATAATATATCGTCAATATAATCTATGCAAATATTCTCATTCTTTACTTGATATTTCTGGATATGATGAGTTGGTGTCCACCATGAGTTTTATATTTCTGGTTATTTTATTCCGAACCAAGGTGGGGGGTTATTCGGTTTCGGACTTGTTACTTATCCGTACTGAGTTGGGGGGTTATACAGTCGGATATATGGTGGACCCGGTTCGAGGCCGAGGGGCAGGATAGCCGCATTATAGGCGGGGAGCCTAACGAGGATACTCGATACCGTAGATATAGATGAGCACGGTAGATATCCTGGGGATACTGATCGGGGTTCGATTGGACACGGCTGATATTCAGGGAATACTGACCGGGGCTAGGGATATCGGGTGGCGATCATCTGTTGAGATGGTGTCGATGGTATCTGCATTTACGTGTCGATGCTGGACACGAAAGATTTCTGATTTCGATGTCGATGCTGAACATCCATATATATTGATATGATTGTTATCATGAGGTACACAGTTAGATTTCATTTATTGGATTCGACTAGGAATGATCCGGGGAACAGTACCTATATGTGTATTCTACTTGGGGTTGCATGACAGTTAGTGTTGCATTATGATACATACGTATATCATGTTATATTAGTACAGATTATGGTAGTACTATACTTATGACCTAGGTATCGTCGTGCATTTCGATTTCTATCTTTAGATGTACCTTTATTCACTGAGTTGGCAACTCATCCCCGTTGTGCCACAGTTTCTTGCAGGTTTTACCGCTTGGATTATCAGCGGCTTGGTCACACATTCCTTTCGGTGATTGATTGGTAAGTGGGTTACTATTGTATCGTACTCACACTTGATTATTCATATATTCTTGTATCTAGTGAAAACTCCATCAACTTAGAAATGGTATATAGTGGACTTAGAAGCGAGACTTAGAAATTGTGAAGTCGCACTCTTTAGAGTTGACTTCTGATATAGATTGTTTGGCTGCTCCGTTGTTTGGACGTGAAAACTAGCTCTCGTTGGGATGTTATTTTATTGTTGTAGTTGTATCGGGTTTTTATGTAAAATTTTCAAGGGAGGTGCTGTCAAATTTTAAAACGTCATAGATGCTTTTCAAACATACTTAGTTAAATTTAAATGTTATTTAAACCGATTCCATCTGATGACTATTTTAAACTCACCTCCAATAATTTCAAATGGGTTTAGATTTCGGGTTTCGGCTTATTTGAACCGCGTCGACGTCTTTAGATGTCACGTGATTTAAGTGCCAGTCACGTGCCACATTTGGGTCGTGACACCCGGCGAGTCCGTCTAGTGTACTCATAACCCAATGAGCTCCCGTATACTATTTTAGGTGAACAAACTAACACCAATGGCTTGTGGGACCTGGCCACCGTCCCTCGTCGGATCTCGATCAGTATACACTAGTCTACACTGGAGTATCGATGCCCAGTCTCGATACTCCCATGACTAGGGACATTTAAGGATTTGCTTATAGACCCCCAGCTCCTACGTATATGATCGCCATCATAATGCTGGTAGTTAGGCAAGAATCCTATGGGCTTTATCAACATGTACGTGATGATAAAGACAAACCAGATAGCATACTATTATCTTGAGGAAGACTGTTCTACCGGTATAGGTCCTCCCTCAATCATCATAATCACTTGCCTGCTATTACGATAATTGCCTTGAGGGCATTATAGCCAACAATCTCTCACTTGCACTTAAGGATAATTATTGCGATGTCGCATACTCACAGCCCGTGTGATACCGAACACCCAACTTCTCTACTAATCAGTCTCACAAATCTTGTTTGTGAAACTATTGTGTTCGACAAATAGCCTCAGTGAGTAGATCCGCTCCAATGTTTCTTTCTGTATCTCTCTATATCGCAACTTCGCGGAGAAAACTTTCTCCCGAAACGAGCAATACCTGTCTTAGAATTGTCTGGATATCTGATGGGACCCAGTTCATAAATGAACTCCAAATCCAGCAAACTTCTTAGACTGTATCATCCACTAAATTTAATCAGTATCCTGCACCATGCCTTCCACAGTATCCGCTTGGACCACCTGTCTAACATACTGTCCCTCAGAAGAGGGAAAAACTATAACTCTGACAGTCACTCTGTCATCCAGGTCACCTTGGAAGCGTGAAATGATAACCGTCTCCTGAAGGAGGCTGTCGTTACCATATCCGAAGAACATTCACTTATGTTCATAACTGCTTCCCAATGTTTCTCCAGGATTGGATATATGTTTATTGTAGCTAGTGCAAAAACAATATCTGGTGTGGTACTTGACAATTCATGACTAACTCAATTGCCTAAGCAAGTGATATGCTAATCATGCAGATCCCTCTCCCCTTTAGTCTGTAAGACACCTTTAGAGAGGGTGACTCCATCACCTGCAGGTACACCACCATGCCAGGAGTCGTCCATTCTAAAATACCTTTAAAATAATATCAAACTACCCAGATTAGGATACTTCCTAAATCTAGATCTAAAACCATAGATTTAGTAACCAGAAACCCTGATATTATATCCATATACTATGTGGAGAAACAACTTTGTGACAACCACAGAATAACCGATTGTAGTATAGGAATATCTTTTCCTATCAAGAGCATGTCATCCTTTTCCTGGAAGAGAAAGTGCTCTTATTCCCGGGATAATACCTGGACATCCCTCTCTACTACCTTCTTAGCGGATCCATCTCCTATTCTGATGAAATCAAAGCCTATGATTGTCACATCAAAAATAGATGATCTATTTCCGCTATACCTGCTTTAGTCTATAAATAGACATAAGCTGCTTGCCCACTATGCTTCCGCTGCTCCCACTAATTACAACAACCCTCTGGCAGAGTCATATACACGTGCACTTCCAAAGCTAGTTTAGAACGATGCTATACTCATCCTACTGCCTGGTCTTATAGTCTAGAACAGCAGCAATGGCAAGTCTGGGTAAACGAGAACCTCCCTGTCACCATTTCTGAGAAGACCGAAGTGTTGGGGTAAAAATTTACACCCTGGTTGCCAAGTCAAAATCAAAGTCAACCCCAAGCCAAGTGGGCCCAAGCCCAGATCCAGTGGGCCCATGCCCAGGTCGAGCCCAGAACATGAAGCGGCCGGCCTCCCCCTATGCCAAGATAAAAATTTTGTAATAAACAATTTTGTTGTATTTCTTTTATTTTATTTTATGGATAAATGTAAGAAAAATAGGCATAAAGCCAAATTTTTGTAAAGCCCATGGCTTATGTGCAAAAAGAAATGGCACATGAGCCATGGGGTGGGCAAAATGCCATTTTGTGAAGCCCAAGGGGCTATGTGTAAAGTGTATGGCCTATAAAGGCAAAGATAATGAAATATCTCAACAACTTTTTCTCTCTCCAAGAATTTTCTAGATCTGAGATCTCTTCCTCCTTCCTCAAGGTTCTAAAACCTTCTTTTTCCTTTTGAATTAAATCAAGAGTTTAACTCTTCCTTTTCTCAAAATAAATAGATTTCCATCACAAAACCTGCGAAGGGGAGCTTGGATCTCCAACCAGATCTCGAAAAGGGGAGGCTTTTAAGGCTCATCCCCTTTTCTCCAAGATCCTGCCGGTCAAGAGCAAGAAGAAGGAGACCCATCTCCAAAAATCTAACTTTGGACAGACCCAAGGCTCAAAAGAAGAGCAATAAATCCCCCAGGAGTTTAACTCCTTTCTAAAGTTGCTGGAGTTTAACTCTATAATTTATTTCTGTTGGAGTTTAACTCCATAAATTTGTTTCTGCTAGGAGTTCAACTCCAAAATTTCCCTTGGGAGTTTAACGCCCCAGCCTAGGGGCTAGGCTTCCCTTTCCGCGGGTTTTTCCCGCGGTCACGTGTGCCCACGTGACCCCGGGGCGCCAAGGCGCCCATCGGTCATGTGTGCGCACGTGACCCCCAGGGCGCCAAGGCGCCCATCTGTCACGTGTGCGCACGTGACCCCCGGGGGGCCAGGGCGCCCATCGGTCACGTGTGCGCACGTGACCCCCGGGGCGCCAAGGAGCCCATCGGTCACGTGTGCGCACGTGACCCCCGGGGCGCCAAGGCGCCCATCGGTCACGTGTGCGCACGTGACCCTGGCGGGCGCCAAGGCGCCCATCGGTCACGTGTGCCCACGTGACCCTGGCGGGCGCCAAAGTGCCCATTGGTCACGTGCGCGCACGTGACCCTGGGCATTAAGGCGCCCACCTGCTGTGCGAGCGTCCTTTAGACGCCATTTTTGTTTTCTTTCCCCCCTCGTTTTACGTGCACTCCCCAACAAAATCCCTTCTGGAGTTTAAACCCTTAAAAATATATATATATATATATATATATATATATATATATATATATATACATTCTTTGGAGTTTAACTCCACAATGAAGTTCTATTTTAGGAGTTTAACTCCGCATAAAATTCTTTTAGGAGTTTAACTCCATTTAAAATTCTGTGGAGTTTAGCTTCACAATAAAATTCCTTTTGAAATTAAACTCCACTTTTAAAAAAAAAGGGGGGGGAAGGAAAACATACGCAGACTCCACGACACTGTCTTCCGTTAGAAAAAATTTCTAACGGGGTGCTGCCCCGCACCCCGCAAGGGGGCTGCTAGCCCTCTTGACCCCCAGCCCGCTATCCGGATAGCGGGACCCCCGTAAAAACTCTGCGGGGCCCCCGATATTTCCAAAACCCTTTCAAAACACGATACTGCACATTGAGTTCGCATGAACAGTTTAACCCGTTAATCGGAGGTTCCTTCGCTCCAAATGCGAGGGGTAATTAACGGCAGCTTAGTCCGCGGTTGCCGGAGATTCGGATCCCCACAATCAATAAACCCCGGCCTACCCTAGGCAGGGGGAATCTATAATGCGCCTGACAAGCGCGCGCGTATTCCCATCTCAATGGGGTGACAAAAAAAAACACCCTACAGATTCTGGCACGCCCGGTGGGACCATCTCTCCTTCCATATTTCGGGTTAAATGTTCATGCGAACTCATTTAACATATACGCCGATATTTGTACTGAAATAATTTCTTTCTTTCGTGCAGCAATCAACCTTCGACGACAATGTCTCCCCAAACGAATTCAGCTTCCAACGTGACCCCGATTCCGTACGTGGTCAAGATCAACGCTCGTGTGGTTCTCCCTGCAAGCCTTAGTCGACAGTGGGAGGAACCGCCCCGCCAGTTTGGCTCCGTCATCATCTACCCTGCCGGAAGCGCTCATCTGGCGGAAATCCCCGCGGAACAGGTGGCCAAGCCGGTCCCAAGGGGCAAGAGGCCGAATGTCGTGATCGCCAAGGCACCACAACCGAAACTCAAGACTGTATCTGAACGATTCTCTGGTGCTCCAGCGAGGGGCAAGAACTTCGGTACAAAGGGCAACAACAAATGTTGCGGACGAGCTCAAGCGATGACTCCAACAAATGCACAATCGAGCGTATCTCCAAGGCCCTCCATCGCCCGGTCTACGGCGTCTTCCCAAAGAGCCGAAGTCTGCCAGGTGCTTAGAACAGAAAAGTTAAGGCAGAAGCGTCTCAGGTATCGAGCCAACAAGAGGGCTAAGGCTTCGGCCAAATGGAATCGTGTGAAGTTCCAAGTGCAGGGTTGCCTCACGACGACGGCTGAGTCGGACGTAAGAATCAGCAATTCCTTCGAGCCTCTGAAGTGGGTTCAGAAGAATGCCATGACCGCCAGAATCAAGAAGACAGCGGTCCGAACAGTGCCACAAAGAGACGTGTCCCGGCCCCAACAGAAAACGTATGACACTGTCTCTTCAAGAGTCTATCAAGCACTCTGTGCCGTACGAAAGCAACGGGGTAAACCCAGAAAAGAAGCGCCAGCACCATTCAAAAACCTGGCTAGGCCAGCCGCCTTCAATCGACCGCCCACTGCCGAAACAGGAGGGCCAAGACAGCGATCCGTGAAATCAGCCGCCGATAATAAAAAGACGGCTGGATATGTCGTCCATACGGTCTATATGGCAGGCGGGCGTCCCAGCGACAACCTTCGCAGCAAAAGCAAGGATGGGGCCACCACATTCCAAGTCCAATCTGGCTTGAATGTGGTTTCCGCTTCCCAAGAACAGCCGCCCCCGCTGGATGAAGAAAACCCTCTCGATGAGAATGATAGGCAGAAAGACCCCTCGGTCTATGCAGAGTCAAGCTCGGACAGCGAGGAAGAGCCTACTTTCCGCCCCAGGACTGCGGAGCAAGAGCTGCTTCAAGAGCTTCGAAAACAGCTCAGGAGCAAAGATAAAGAGATGGCCAAGCTCTATTCGAAGATTGACGACTTAACGAACGTGGTGATGCAGCTTACGGCTCAAATTGCTCGAGCGCTTCCCAATCAAGCACAAGCCGCTACTTATCAGCCGGGTGATGACAATCCGAGGCAGCCAATGCCTGTTCCTTTGGGACCAAGACTGGTCGAGCCGCATGAAAGCCGGCCACACTCCTCTTCTGGGGACGCCTTGGCCCCAGATAGCACTATCCCACTAACACAGGATCAAATAATGGATTTGGTCACCAGCAAGGTTAAAACATTGGTGGCCGAAGCTGAAGCTCAGAAAGAAATCGGCAGTAGTGGGCGGCCATATCCCGCGCAGTATGATCTGATTGAGTTCCCAAGCGGCTACGTCATTCCTAAGTTCGGAAGATTTGATGGAACGGGGAATGCAAATCAGCACGTCGCCCACTTCAAAGCATCGTGCGGAAATACAGGGGGCAATGACGCGCTCCTTCTTCGTCAGTTTGTCAACAGCCTGACCGGCGTCGCCTTCGACTGGTATGCGAGTATACCGGACGGGTCCGTCATTACCTTTGCCCAAATAGAGTCCCTGTTTCGGCAAAGGTTCATGAGTGTCAGTGATAAAATCTCCATTGCCGACCTTGTGAGGACCAAGCCGGGGAAGAATGAAAGCAACACCGACTTTATCGCTCGATGGCGTAATCTCACAGTCAAGTGCGAACCGCCGCTGGACCAGGACCAGTCCGTCAGCCTTCTCATTGGGAACCTCAGCAATTGGATGGTCCCATTCTTGTGTACGGCAGGCCTCAAGACATTTCAGGAGCTAACCAAGAAAGTCCAAATGCTGGAACGCTCGAAGCAGGAGTCCCCGCCGGATTCTCAGAGAGACAAAACTTGGAAAAGCAAGCGGGACGACAACCGTAGAAGCGGGAGTTCCAGCAGTACCAATGTCTTCAATGCGTCCGACAATGAAGAAAAGCGAAGGGCGGCCGAATCCAAAACTAACCGGTCTCGAAAGCCATTGCTGGGAGGAGATGGGCCTTCCCTAGAGGAGAAAAAGAACAAGGTTTACTCTTTTAGAAGGGACAAGGTCCGCAAGATATTTAAAGATGCCTTGAACAACGGCCTACAATTGCCGGAGTCGAAAAGACCCCAAGAAGCAAAAATGACCGACAATCCTCTGTATTGCCCATACCACCGAGTAGTGAGCCATGTGATCGAGGATTGCTATATCTTCAAAGACTGGGTCGAGAAGCAGTACAAGGCTGGAGAGATTGAGCTATCCAAAAGTGTGTTGGTGAACAATCAAGTTGCAACCACCAACTTTATACAGACAGAAGTCGAAGCCTTCTGGGAGCAGACAGCTGAACCTGCTGCCCTGACAAACGAAACTGACTCATCGCGGCCTCCGTGGAGTACACACATATCTAATAAGACGAAGAAGATGATAAAGCTATTTCGAAAAGAACCTAGGAC
The DNA here is from genome assembly GCA_030015575.1 of Agapanthus africanus. Classification (NCBI taxonomy): domain Eukaryota; kingdom Viridiplantae; phylum Streptophyta; class Magnoliopsida; order Asparagales; family Amaryllidaceae; genus Agapanthus; species Agapanthus africanus. The sequence goes on along the minus strand of JASDDO010000019.1, from coordinate 936,430,198 downwards.
GGAATGGGAAGGGCAAAAGAAGCCTACCAGTCCAGCTGCCAATGCAGCTCCGTCAGGCTCAAAATCCAAGAAGCTCAAGAAGAAGAAAAGTGCGGCTCGGCGCGAAAAGGAGTCTGCAGGGAGATCGGCCATTCAAAAATATATCGATTCCCTCAAAGAATATGAACAGAAAGAAAGAACTTTGGTTCAATTAAAAGAGTTCCTCCCTGTACAAGCCGCTGAAATTCTTGAGGAGTTAGAAGAAGACTCCAATGAAAAGATCCCAGTAGTGACCTGCTACGCCATCCATCTTGGCAGCGACTCGGAAGAGGAGCTCTGTTTTCCCGAAGAGGATGAAGAGCTCGCCACAACGGCCAATCAAATCCAGCTCAGAAGCGGCAGGGCTCTACCGCCAAATCAAGGCAACGCCCCAAAAGGGAAAGAAAAACAAGTCGCTAATGAAGAAGATGGCAGAGAACTGGCTGATGAAAACATAGGTCCTTCCTCGGTGGACTATAATGTCTTAGCACATCTCCGGAAGCTTCCGTCTCTCCTGAGCATCTACGACGCCTTGGTCCTATCTAAGGAGCTTAGAGATGTTCTTATTCACGCTCTACAAAACCCCGGGCGGTATCAGGCTCACTTCGCGGAAATTAATATGAAAGAAGCTCAGCACGCTTTGCATGCCGCCGCAGTCACATTTAAGGATGAAGACTTGCTAATGGGAACAGCTGAGCACAATCGGCCGCTTTACGTGACCGGGTACAGCGACGGAGATCGAATTAATCGCATTTTGATTGATCCGGGGTCCTCAGTGAACATCATGAACTTGCGAACTCTGAAGAGTTTGTCAATGGACGTCCGACACCTGTCAAGAGAAAGGATTGTCATTCAAGGCTTCAACCAAAATTGCCAGCAAGTTCTGGGGTCTATAGCTTTGCCAATCAAATTCGGGGATCTGCAAACTGAAGCTAAGATATACGTGATCGACGCAGACACGTCTTATAAGATTCTCTTGGGGCGGCCGTGGCTCCACGATTACGGCATCATTCCGTCAACTCTCCATCAATGTATGAAGTATACTAAAAATGGCGAAGAAAGACGCATTGACGGAGACATCCAGCCGTTCGGTGTGCATGAAGTCCGCTATGAAGATTCTCGGTATTTTATGAACCACCAAAATGCTAAGCCACAGCTGACTGAGGATAGACCGGCCTCAAGACTCAAAAGCAAATCTGCGCCGGCTGTCACTTTCAAAAGCAAAAACGCCCAAGTGCGCCCGCATTTCGGCAGCGACACTGATGAGTCCGACGCTGGAAGCCCGTCCTTCCGTAAAACTCGCCCTCGTTTCGGCAGCGATACGGACGAATCTGTTACTGAAGGCCCATCTAGCAGCAAAGTCCGCCCTCATCTCGGCAGTGACACTGAAGAGTCGGAAGAAGAGGACCTGCCGTGCAACAGCTGTGCAGATTGGACCCCCATGCAGCAAGCGAAACTACGAGAGACCTTCGAAGTCGCAGAAGGGTTCCTGGCCATCACAAGGGTGCCGGCACGGATGTGCAAAGAGCTCGATGCATTGTCAGTCTCTACCGTGGACCAGCTGAAAACTTTCTACGTGCCCGGGAGGAAAAATGGACAGAAGGGCATCCTATTTTACAGGTCAAACCCCGTTGTGCACCCGGACGATCTTTCTGTCACGTGCCTTCCCTATGAGAGAGGCATAAGAGCCGTCCTCAATCCCAGATACTATGCGCCCGAGATGCGGGAATACTTTAAGAAGTGCGGATGCCGGTTGTACCAAACGGAGTCCGAAGCAAAGTTTTACGAAGGGCTATGGTATCCGCCCCAGGTCCGAGCACTCATCGATGGACGAATTCCAAATAGACGGGGCATAGGCTACATTCAACCTGATTCCAAAGCGTGCTACATGGTCCATGTTGGTAAGGCCAGCGAAAGATCAAATGATGATGACGAGATAGCCGAGCCAGAAGAAGCTCCTCAAGAGCTCGAAGATGGCGGACAAGCAACCTTTGACGAGCTAACCGAGATTGACTTAGGAACGCCCGATAATCCAAGGCCGACCTACATCAGCTCGCTCTTGTCAGAGGAAATGAAAGCGCAGGTAATTGCCCTGCTGCATGAGTTCGTTGACTGCTTCGCGTGGACATACAAAGAAATGCCTGGCCTTTCCCCTGAAGTGGCCGTACATAAGTTGGCTATATCTTCTGATACTAAGCCAGTCAAACAAGCTCCTCGAAGAATGAGAAGGGAACTAGAAGAAAAGGTCATCGAGGAAACTAAGAAGCTCATCGATGCCGGCTTCATCAGGGAAGAGAAATATGCGGATTGGATCGCATGCATAGTCCCCGTAAAGAAGAAAAATGGGCAGATCCGAGTTTGTGTCGATTTCAGGGACCTCAACAAGGCATGTCCTAAAGACGACTTCCCGCTACCGGTCATGGAAATGATGGTCGTTGACACATCAAATTACGAGCTGTTCACCTTTATGAATCGCTCGTCTGGATACAATCAGATCAAGATGTCGCTTGAGGATGAGAAGCACACAGCATTTCGAACCTCGATCGGAATATACTGCTACAAAGTGATGCCGTTCGGGCTGAAGAACGCGGGCGCTACATATCAAAGGGCAATGACTAATATCTTTGAGGACCTAATCCATAAAGTCGTCGAATGCTATGTTGATGATCTGGTCGTCAAAACTGAAGCCAAGGCCGACCACATCCAAGATCTTAGGACCGTTCTCACCAGACTGAGGGAATACGATCTGAAGATGAATCCTCTGAAGTGCGCTTTTGGCGTGTCATTGGGAAAATTCCTGGGCTTTATAGTCCGGCATCGAGGGATCGAAATTGATCCATCAAAGATAAAGGCCATCATGGAGATGCCCCCTCCAAAGAGTCTGACGCAGCTGAGATCTTTCCAAGGCAAGCTCGCTTATATACGGAGGTTTATCTCAAATTTTTCGGGGAGATGTAGGCCCTTCTCAAAGCTCATGAAGAAAGGAGCTCCTTTTATCTGGGATACCGAATGTCAAGCGGCGTTCGAAAGCATCAAACAATACTTGTTACACCCTCCAGTGCTGGCCGCTCCCAGTCCAAATAAACCGCTGATTCTCTATACTGCCGCGCTGGACGAGTCACTCGGTGCGCTCCTTGCCCAGAATAACGAGGAGGGAAAAGAAAATGCCCTCTACTACCTCAGTCGAACTCTAGTCGGGGCAGAACACAACTACTCCCCAATCGAAAAACAATGCCTGGCTCTAATATTTGCTGTGAAGAAGCTGAGGCACTATTTGCTCGCTCATCGGGTTATGCTAATCTCCAAGGTCGACCCGCTCAAACACTTGATGACCAAAGCAAGCCTAGCCGGCAGAATGGCAAGATGGGCTGTCATGCAACTTGAGTTTGACATAGTTTATACTCCTCAGAAAGCAGTAAAAGGGCAAGCTCTTGCAGACTTTCCCGCTGCTCATCCCATACCAGAAGGATCGCCGCTAAATTGTGAGTTACCCGACGAACAAGTGCTGCACCTCGAGGAAGACGAGCTATATTAGGAGCTCTACTTCGATGGGGCCTCATCAATAAGGAGCTCCGGCAGATCAAACGTCCCGGAGATAAAAGCAGGGATAGGATTGGTGTTTATCACACCATCAATGGGAACCTTACGACGTTCTTTCGCTCTCACCGAGCCTCGGACAAACAATGAAGCTGAGTATGAAGCTCTGATAGCTGGTTTGGAGCTCGCCATAGAAATGGAAATCCTTCGGCTACGGGTTTACGGTGACTCCCAGCTTGTCGTCAACCAAGTAAGCGGCACCTATAAGATATACAAACCCGAGTTAGCTCGGTACAGAAGCCGGGTGGTGGAAATCATGAAACGGTTCACTCACATTGAACTAACAAGAGTCCCTAGAGTATTGAACGGAAAAGCCGACATACTCGCTCGCCTAGCCAAGGAGCTGGCTGATCCTGACTTGGACGAAATTCTGATCACAGTCAGGAGCCGACAAATTCTACCCCCAGTCTCTCTACGAGAAGAGGAAAGCGCGGAACAGGAGAGCAGTCCTGCCGAAGAAGCTTCGATCATCCAAGACGAGCCCGATTGGAGAGATACCTTCATAGAGTACCTCCGATACGACAAGCTGCCCGAAGAAAAATCTACGAGGATTCAGCTGAAGAAAAGAGCTCTCCGATACGTGTTTGTAAATGACACGTTATACCGCAGGTCATATGACCAACTCTGGCTCAGGTGCCTGTCATCGGCCGAAGCCCAAAAGGTCATGAAAGATGTTCACTCGGGCGTTTGCGGTGCTCACCAATCTGGCCCCAAGATGCGACTTCAAATCAAACGGCTTGGGTATTACTGGCCCACCATGATACGGGATTGCGGAGAGCATGCAAAGAAATGTCAGATCTGCCAAATCCATGGTGATTTCATTCACAAGCATCCCAATCCGTTGCATCCTACGGTGGCGTCGTGGCCCTTCGAAGTCTGGGGCACCGACATTGTTGGCCCAATTGATCCTCCGTCATCCAAAGGCCACCGGTTCATACTGGCTGCGACAGACTACTTCTCCAGATGGGCTGAAGCTGTCCCGCTAAAAGAAGTCAAGACAAAAGATATTCTGACATTCTTCCAGCATAATATTCTATACCGCTTCGGTACACCAAGAAGAATCATTTCTGACAACGGGCCTTCTTTCAAGAGCTTCAATGTCTCAAGGTTCGCTACTCAGCACAAGATAGACTGGAGATATTCCTCCATCTATAATCCAAGAGCCAATGGGCTCGCCGAAGCCTTCAATAAGACTCTATGCAAGCTCCTGAGGAAAAATGCTTCAGCCAACAAGAGAGACTGGAATCTCAAGCTTCACGAGGCGCTTTGGGCATATCGTACCATGCACCGTACTCCAACCCAGTCCACTCCATACTCATTGCTCTTCGGAGTGGAGGCGGTCCTCCCCCTCGAAGTCGAAGTTCCAAGCTTGAGAATGTCCGTTCAGCATGAGTTGATGGAGGAGGAAAACGTGCTCCTCCGACTGGATGAACTCGATGCCCTCGAAGAAAAGAGGCTCGCGGTGCAGCAAAGTCTGGAGCTATACCGAGCCTAAATGTCACGGGCCTATGACAAGATAACCCGTCTCCGCGCTTTCAAGAAAGGTGAATTGGTGTTGGTCCTCAAAAGACCGATCATCCCCAATCGACATGCCAAGGGAAAATTCGAGCCAAACTGGGAAGGACCATACGTCATCGAGAAAGTGTTTGACGGAGGAGCCTACCAACTAATAAGCGCCGAGGGAGAAAGGCCCATGCCACCCATCAATGGCCGATATCTCAAGAAATACTACATGTGAATGCTCCAAGTCGCAGGCGAATTGAGCACATCAGCCCTACGGTCTGGATCATACATCCTGCAAAACCGTATACAATCCACGGGCGTAAATGACCCCTATCTCTCCCAAATCCTTCCGGTGTGACTACTTTTAAAGTCCCACCAGCGGCAAAAAAAAAAAACAAAAAAAAACGGTATGTCCACAAGCAAAACGGGTACGGATGAAAACCCGAAAGGGCTCCGTAAGTAAAAACAGCAAGACTACCGGCGGGTCTGTGAAAACCCGAAAGGGCGCAAACTCGTGAAAAGAGATGAAATACACTCGCAAAGTCCCCTCGACCTTGTGAGGAGAAAACCCTGCGTGAGATCCTTACGACTCACAAAGGAGCAAAACACTTAGGAATCCTCACGATTCTTAAGGAGAAAATACACCTGCGGGATCCTTACGACTCGTAGGGAGAAAATGCTTTTATGGGACCCTCACGGCCCATAAAATTGAAAAGCCTTAGGTGACAGGAACCCAAACCTGTCTCCTAAGCCATCCTTCCCCGACGGGCAACGGCAAATGATGAGTCGCTCCTGGCATTTCGCTTCAGTGTTAGCGGTGCTGATGCCGACCAAAAACCCAAATCCTAAGTCCTTCCAAGGCACTTGATGAGTTGCTCCTGGCATTATTCCAGTGCAGCAATGCTGATGCCAAACAAGACCCAAATTCAAAGTCCTCTCAATGGCGAATGATGAGTCGCTCCTGGTAGTATATTCCAGTGCAGCGATGCAGACGCCAACCAAATTCCAAATCCCATACCCCAACGGCGAATGATGAGTCGCTCCTGGTACCATATTCCAGTGCAGCAATGCAGATGCCGACAAAGTCCCGAAATTTTTCCGGCCCTACGGTCTGGATCATACATCCTGCAAAACCGTATACAATCCACGGGCGTAAAACAATCCTAACCTCTCCCAAGTCCTACCGGTGAGACCACATTCAAAGTCCAAAAAAAAAAAATCCTCCCGGGGCAAATGATGAGTTGCTCCTGGTATTATTCCAGTGCAGCAATGCAGATGCCAAATAAAAACCAAAATCCCAAAATCCTCTCAATGACAGATGATGATTCACTCCTGGTACCACATTCCAGTATAGCGATGCTGATGTCAACCCAAATCAAAATCAACAAGTCAACTTCCACTCCGACACCGCAGAAAGCGGAGTAAGTCAGAATCCAATCTTGACACCGCGAGAAGCGGAGCAAGTCAAGTCTACCCCTGACACTGCAAGAAGCAGAGCAAGTCAAATCATGCATCGACCGTCCACGTCGCTAAAATGGCAGCATCGACCGTCCAAGTCGCAAAAAGGGCAGAACCGACCGTCCAAGTCGCAAAAAGGGCAGAATCGACCGTCCACGTTGCAAAAAGGGCAGCACCGACCATCCATGTCGCAAAAAGGGCAGAATCGACCGTCCACGTCGCTAAAATGGCAGCACCGACCGTCCAAGTCGCAAAAAGGGCAGAACCGACCGTCCAAGTCGCAAAAAGGGCAGAATCGACCGTCCACGTCGCTAAAATGGCAGCACCGACCGTCCAAGTCGCAAAAAGGGCAGAACCGACCGTCCAAGTCGCAAAAAGGGCAGAATCGACCGTCCACGTCGCAAAAAGGGCAGCACCGACTGTCCATGTCGCAAAAAGGGCAGAATCGACCGTCCACGTCGCTAAAATGGCAGCACCGACCGTCCAAGTCGCAAAAAGGGCAGAACCGACCGTCCAAGTCGCAAAAAGGGCAGGATCGACCGTCCACGTCGCAAAAAGGGCAGCACCAACCGTCCACGTCGCAAAAAGGGCAGCACCGACCGTCCATGTCGCAAAAAGGGCAGAACCGACCGTCCAAGTCGCAAAAAGTGCCGCATCGACCGTCTATGTCGTAAAAAGGGCAGTGCCAGCTTCCCAAAAGGTGGGAACCGAATCAAGTCGCCTCCACGTGAAAGAAGATCCATCAATTTCATGCACACGACCCACATATGTGGTGTGCATTTATTGATGGGGGGCAATTTGTTGGGGTAAAAATTTACACCCTGGTTGACCAAGTCAAAATCAAAGTCAACCCCAAGCCAAGTGGGCCCAAGCCCAGATCCAGTGGGCCCATGCCCAGGTCGAGCCCAGAACATGAAGCGGCCGGCCTCCCCCCATGCCAAGATAAAAATTTTGTAATAAACAATTTTGTTGTATTTCTTTTATTTTATTTTATGGATAAATGTAAGAAAAATAGGCATAAAGCCAAATTTTTGTAAAGCCCATGGCTTATGTGCAAAAAGAAATGGCACATGAGCCATGGGGTGGGCAAAATGCCATTTTGTGAAGCCCAAGGGGCTATGTGTAAAGTGTATGGCCTATAAAGACAAAGATAATGAAATATCTCAACAACTTTTTCTTTCTCCAAGAATTTTCTAGATCTGAGATCTCTTCCTCCTTCCTCAAGGTTCTAAAACCTTCTTTTTCCTTTTGAATTAAATCAAGAGTTTAACTCTTCCTTTTCTCAAAATAAATAGATTTCCACCACAAAACCTGCGAAGGGGAGCTTGGATCTCCAACCAGATCTCGAAAAGGGGAGGCTTTTAAGGCTCATCCCCTTTTCTCCAAGATCCTGCCGGTCAAGAGCAAGAAGAAGGAGACCCATCTCCAAAAATCTAACTTTGGACAGACCCAAGGCTCAAAAGAAGAGCAATAAATCCCCCAGGAGTTTAACTCCTTTCTAAAGTTGCTGGAGTTTGACTCCATAATTTATTTCTGTTGGAGTTTAACTCCATAAATTTGTTTCTGCTAGGAGTTCAACTCCAAAATTTCCCTTGGGAGTTTAACTCCCCAGCCTAGGGGCTAGGCTTCCCTTTCAGCGGGTTTTTCCCGCGGTCACGTGTGCCCACGTGACCCCGGGGCGCCAAGGCGCCCATCGGTCACGTGTGCGCACGTGACCCCCGGGGCGCCAAGGCGCCCATCTGTCACGTATGCGCACGTGACCCTCGGGGGGCCAGGGCGTCCATCGGTCACGTGTGCGCACGTGACCCCCCGGGGCGCCAACGAGCCCATTGGTCACGTGTGTGCACGTGACCCCCGGGGCGCCAAGGCGCCCATCGGTCACGTGTGCGCACGTGACCCTGGCGGGCGCCAAGGCGCCCATCGGTCACGTGTGCCCACGTGACCCTGGGCATTAAGGCACCCACCTGCTGTGCGAGCGTCCTTTAGACGCCATTTTTGTTTTCTTTTCCCCCTCGTTTTACGTGCACTCCCCAACAAAATCCCTTCTGGAGTTTAAACCCTTAAAAGAATATATATATATATATATATACACACACACACATTCTTTGGAGTTTAACTCCACAATAAAGTTCTATTTTAGGAGTTTAACTCCGCATAAAATTCTTTTAGGAGTTTAACTCCATTTAAAATTCTGTGGAGTTTAACTCCACAATAAAATTCCTTTTGAAATTAAACTCCACTTTTAAAAAAAAAGGGGGGGGGAAGGAAAACATACGCAGACTCCACGACACTGTCTTCCGTTAGAAAAAATTTCTAACGGGGCGCTGCCCCGCACCCCGCAAGGGGGCTGCTAGCCCCCTTGACCCCCAGCCCGCTATCCGGGTAGCGGGACCCCCGTAAAAACTCTGCAGGGCCCCCGATATTTCCAAAACCCCTTCAAAACACGATACTGCACATTGAGTTCGCATGAACAGTTTAACCCGTTAATCGGAGGTTCCTTCGCTCCAAATGCGAGGGGTAATTAACGGCAGCTTAGTCCGCGGTTGCCGGAGATTCGGATCCCCACAATCAATAAACCCCGGCCTACCCTAGGCAGGGGGAATCTGTAATGCGCCTGACAAGCGCGCGCGTATTCCCATCTCAATGGGGTGACAAAAAAAAACACCCTACACGAAGTACCTCTCGGGTGCCTGAGGTTACCCACCAAATCTGCGGAGTGGCTAATAGAATGTCAAATCAAATTGAATCCTCGGGTTCTATTAAATCTCCAGTGATCGTTTGTGGTTCTGGAATCACTTCCAGTTCTACCATACTCCCACTTCTGTTAATCTGAAAAAATCCATTTTACTTAAACTGTGGTGAGTCAAGAACAATATAAATATTGATCTTCCTGATGGTAGAAAGTTAACCCTCGTCAAAGCCTGGGATAACCCACAAATAGCCATTACTGAAACATGCTTCGAGTTTATCCGGATTCTGATTTTAAGCATCAGCCGGACAACTCCCTATACCTTAACATCGTTAAGATATAAATTAATTCTATATATATCTAATATAGAAACAAAAGCACTAATTTAATTGGAACCAGATTCAAAATTATGCAGCTGTCTCCTGTGCATATCAACCAAATGGAAAAAAGGCCAATCAACATTACTCATCTAGGAGTGCATCCATATATGAGTAACCTGAAAAAGAAGCAAGTTCTCAAAACCATTACTATCAACAGAATACCAAACACAAGTATCTACATCTTCGACTTCATCGAAGAATCCTGATACTTCCAACAAATGGTTCTCTACTTTATTCTTATACCTATAACTTCTCAATATCTGGACCTTGCATTTTAACGAAATACCTGTCTAACATTAGAGAAGTCACGAATAAACAGAATATAGTACGAGTACCAACCCCATTGTCTTAATGGACACCAGACAACATACAATACTTTGTATAAGTCCACTGAGTTTAATAACTCAAACCCTGTGCGTCATAGGTTGAAAAAACTGTACTATGGTTAAGAAGAATTACACCGCTGTTGAATGCACCTTACCTAATCACCAACTGAAATATGTAAATGTCACAGACATAATATCAAAAAGTTATATCTTACTTTATAAAATAAACGTACAGATATATCAGTTTGAAATTGGTGCATAATAACGGATATTCAAAACCAAATATTTGCCATCCGGCAAAAACCAGATGATTTCCTCAAATATCACCAATTACAACGAATTCCGATATAATGAGGATCTAATCACCCAATTCCCAATATCTCACTCCCACTCACCATCCGTAATAACATACAGATGTGAGAAACTGATCTGGTAAACACATACCTTGGAGTTAGATTCCAATTGGGAAAACAGTTTTTAATTAATATCGCACAGTGAAACTGAAACATGAAAATGTTTCAAAAGTGTAACTCGGTATTCTTAATAATGTTTCTTCCACTATTCTGATTCATAACAGTAACAATATACTTACCTGCCCTCACTCCAATCCCTTTATTATGTCTTTACTTATTACCTTCTGTACACCTTCTTTAGGCTAATTGGTTTTCTTCCTTCCCTACCCTTCGCCACCAGCCTAAGGTTTGGAAGAAGACTATCCAATAAGCGTAATAGGTGTACTCTCCTTATGCCAGGAGCCCTCGCAACCTGAGAGAAGGTAATGGGAAAAGACACATGAATAATCCCATTCTATTTCTCCTGATCCGAGAACCATCCTCGAATCCGGAACGAATTCCTTCGAGTTCGTATGTAACTATACGATGGCATATCCAATAGGAGTGGATATCCGTAGTGATACGGAGTGTGTAGGGTGTTTTTCATCACCCCATTGAGATGGGAATACGCGCGCGCTTGTCAGGCGTACTACAGATTCCCCCTGCCTAGGGTAGGCGGGGGTTTAATGATTGTGAGGATCCGAATCTCCGGCAGCCGCGGACTAAGCTGTCGTTAATTACCCCTCGCCTTTGGAGCGAGGGAACCTCCGATTGACAGGTTAAACCAGTCATGCGAACTCAATGTGCAGTGTACGTGTGTGTGTGTGTGTATACATATATATATAAAATAAAAAAAGGAAAGGGCATCCAAAGGATGCGTGGGAAAAGCGCGAGCGCTTTGGGCGCTAGCGCACCACGTGTCAGCACGTGGGCGCTCGGGCGCTAGTGCTTTGGGTGCTAGCGCTCTGAGCACAAGAGCGCTAGCGCTTTGAGCGCTAGCGCACCACGTGTCAACACGTGGGTGCTCGGGCGTTAGCGCTTTGGGCGCTAGCGCTCTAAGTGCAAGAGCGCTAGCGCCCGAGCGCAAGAGCGCTAGCGCTTTGAGCGCTAGCGCCCCACGTGTCAGCACGTGGGCGCTCGGGCGCTAGCGCTCTGGGCGCTAGCGCTCTGAGCGCAAGAGCGCTAGCGCACCACGTGTCAGCACGTGGGCGCTCGGGCGCTAGCGCTCTGGGCGCTAGCGCTCTGAGCGCTAGCACCCCACGTGTTAGCACGTGGGCGTTCGAGCGGCAAAAGGGACTTAGTCCCTGCAATGGGAGTTGTATTCCCAGAAAGGAGCAATTATTATTTTATGTATATATATGTATATATATGAGGAGTTAAACTCCTAAGATGTTTTGAAGCTGATGAAGGGGCTTCTCCCCTTGAGCCCTAGTTCCTCCCCAAAGTGGGGTTTCTGGAGATGGGTCTTCTTCTTCCTTCTCTGTTGGCAGGATCTTGAAGATCAAGAAATATGAGATTTTAAAAATCTCTCCTTTCTGAGATCTGATGGCAGATCTGAGTTCCCCTTTGTAGGTTTTGTGGTCAAAAACTGTTTAGTTTTGGGAAAGGAAGAGTAAAACTCTTGGTTTAATTCAAAAGAAAGAAGAAGGTTTTAGAACCTTGAGGAAGGAGAAAGAGGCACATGCCCTAATTTTTTGGGGAATGAAAAGTCTATGCTTTATTCATCATCATGTTGCCTTATATAGGCTTACATATTTACATATAGCCCCCTGGGCTTTACAAAATGGCATTTTGCCCATCCCATGGTTCATGTGCCATTTTTTTTTGCACATAAGCCATGGGCTTACAAAAATTTGGCTTTATGCCCATTTTGCATACATTCATGCATAAAAAATTACATAAAAATTATTTATTACATGATTTCATTTTGGCATGGGGGGAGGGCCGGCCGCTTCATGTTCGGACTCGACCTGGGCATGGGCCCACTTGATCTGGGCTTGGGCCCACTTGGCTTTGGGTTGACTTTGACTTTGACTTGGTCAACCGGGGTGCAATTTTCGACCCCAACAGAGTGTTCTGGAGATATCCAAAGTGGATGTGGGAGTGGCAGGGGTATACACGGTTTTGTCGTGGATGTGGGAGGTCGCAATTTTCTTTGCCCTTAATCTAATCCCTTTATATGTCTTTACTTATTACTTTCTGTACACCACACTTAAGCTTAATTGGTTTTCTTCCTTCCCTACCTTTCGGCACCTGTCTATGGTTTAGAAGAAGACTATCTAATAAGCTCAATAGGTATACCCTCTCCTAATCCTAGGAGCCCTCACAACCTGAGAGAAGGTAAAGGGAAAAGACAACCGAATAATCTTATTCAGAACCAGAATTCATCCTCAAATCTGGAACAAGTTCCTTCGAGTTCGCATGTAACTATACGATGGATTTATCCAATAGAAGTAGATGTTCGTATTGATTTGGGGTGTTCTGGAGAAATGCAAAGGTGATATAGAAGTGGCAATGATGTATGCGACACCGTGACATTCCAAAAGCCAAAGTGTTTCAAGAAGGTTCGGTTAACTTGGTTCATAAGTTTTAGTCAAGGGTCGGGCCATGGTCGCTGCCAAAGAGAGAGAGAAAAGAAACACTCAGCGTGCACTCTAACCTAGATCAGAATAGTTAATCACTTTATCTAATCAGGATGGCTCCCACTGTTTCCTCGAATTCTCCTCCAAACCCAAAAGGAGAATTAGTCGGGATCATCTAAAATCACCCGAGGAGTAATCCTACTCATCAGTGGGAATCGGGATCCAACTATCATCGCATGATAGCTTGATGGAAGCCACTCAAGTTACCACACTCCAGAAGGTATGCGCAAGCATGACAAGTTTCCTGTATGTTTGAAACTCCGATGTGTGTTTTTACCCCAAGCAGCTTATGACCTTGACTAGGTCAACATATCATAAGTCGCAAGTCAAGTTCAACCCATCATTATCCTAGATTAATTAGATCCACCCGTACGAGCCCTTGACTAGGTCAACATGACCGTACGACTATCCTAACCAATCGCATATCCATGCAGCAGAAAAGTAATACAGAGTTACCGAACACTACGCCTTGACTAGGTCAACATATGTAGCACGAATACTAAGCAATACTCGTCTGAAATGACGGAGGGCTACGGCTGGTTTTTGGCGAAAAACCTTTAACGTAATGAACTTGATATTGCTGAAGGAATCCAAGTGGTTATACAAATATATAGTGGCGAAAACTTTTGCTAAAGAGGTCACTCCCGGTGAAGAGATCTCGGTTCTTTCCTCGTCGAATGAGGTGCAAGATATTCTAAACTGAATACCATGATGCAAAGCAAAATTAATTGACTATAGTGAAGTTATTACATTGACGCAAACTTTTACTCAAGGGGTCACTCTTGATGAAGATATCTCGGCCCTTGCCTTGTTGAATGAGGTGTTGGATATTCATAACCGAATACCACTGTGTAAAGCAAAGAGAACGTCTGTAATGTCAGTTTTTTAAAAACTTGGTTCTAACAACATCATATAAGTTTGTTTTATCCTTGCATTGATCAGAATCAATGCAGTCCCATCAATTAATCCCACCAGAAAAGAACGAATATATGATGTACGTATATGCCATCCGCATTTGCCACTGGGTCCCGTCATCACTCGTTAGGTTACTTAACTAACGACGGAGCGGGGATTGGACTAGCGCGGGTGCAAAACATATACAACATCTACTAGTATATATATAAATAGATATAACAATCGTCCCAGGCATGATATAAAATAACATCTCAGAAGCATCACAGAAGCATCACAGAATGGTGGATAATCTTGGAGCCCCGGGTTTCACTTGAGCCGCAAATGAGACTCGACGTTTCCTGTCGTGTGGATAGCCCATGCAATGATAACCTAGACCCCTACGAGTGCGGCAAGTTACCCGCCAAAACCAGAAGTGAGGCAACCCCCTTCAACAACGTGAATGGGCCACCCCGCACTTCACGGAATCCGGTAACTTGAGCACCCCTCCGTGGGTCAATCTATACCCCCTACGAGTGCGGAAAATAGCCCGCCAATTCTAGAGTAAGGTCCTCTCCATCTCAACGCCATGAGATGCGGACCCGTTGCCCTCTAGAACCCGGCTATTCGTGCACTCCACCACGGGGTAATCCTAGTACAGAAAAGAAAATAATATACAAGGGTGACATCAACCTCAACCCGGTCGTGCCACAAATAAATAATATACAAACTGGCAGTGACGGCAGTCCACATGTCGGACGCTCGCCCACAATAACAAATGTACAAATGAAACTAAACTGTACTAACATTGCACCTATGCTATCCACCACGACGATCCAACCACAACACAGCACAACACAGAATATCAGCGTGAATGTTACGTTCATAAACCCGTCTAAAAAAAACATATAGCAATTAGATGAGTTGTACCGCTCTAATGACATTCACGATCGAAGTTAGTAATGTATGTACCGATAAACATTTAAACAGTGCTAAATTATCGACTTTGAAACACCCCGAATTGCCTCTGAACAAAAGACAACACTTTATCCAAACTGGGCAAAACAAGCAATACCACTGCACCAATATTCCAGAGACCAAACCACACCCAAAATACGAAGTCCAAAATCCCTGTTTCGACCGGCCACATATACCATGTTGGGTTACGGCAGCGCTCCGGCCATGAAACCGTGGCCAAACGCGGAACAAAATTTTTCTAAAGTGGCGCTACCATTACCCGATACCCGGATCTACCCTAAGCCCTAAACTGTTAGTGTATATGCCCTAGAGGCCATTATTGTATCATACTAGTTTTTATATTAATTAATAGAAGCTTGGGATATTCACAGTTGTATTGACAGTCTTGCTCAAAATGGTAGTATGCTACTTGGTTTGTTTCTACTTCAATATGTGCATGTGTTTCTTTTAGCATATTGCTTATACATATTAGTAAAGCCCTTAGGATCTTTGCTTGATTACCGGCGTTGTGATGGCAGTCACACTAGTAGGGGCTCGGTAATCTACAAGCACATTCTTATACATGTCCCTAGTCATAGGATTATCGAGACGGGGCATCGATACTCCGGAGTAGACTAGTGTATACGCTTCTCATCCCAGCAGGGGAGATGGTCTGTCCCATAACTATTAGTATGTCGTACTGGAGATAGTATGCGGGTGCTCGTTAGGTTACGAGTACACTAGACAGGACTCGTCGGGAACTGTTGGTTGGTACTATACTATCGTCAGATAATAGTTCCCAGGTGACATGAGTACAGCTTAGTCCGTCGACTTGACACTGCTGCTTCGCCTCGAGTGTGTTCCCACTGTACTTTGATTACTACCCTACCACGGCTCAAAAGAATCGTACAAACAGGTAGTAGTTGGGTGCAGTCTCGAAGCACTTGGAGGCAGTGGCGGTTAGACAGGATTCGTCTCTCCCGGTATTGGGGGTTAATATCGCGCAGTGTCTGGAGAGTCATTACACAAAGTCCCTGGCCAGGGCAAGCGAGATTTATTGGTAGGTACTCCAGTAGTTTCTCAGGGTGTTTTGGACTACACTATGACACGACTTATACCGCTATTAGGGGTCTGACATTTACCGCCCCCTAGGCCCGATATGCAATACTCTTAGAACGACCAGACCGGACTGTACGGAGATTATCACATTCAGGCTCAGTAGGAGTTCGGATGGGTTTTCTTCATCGACCTTCTTATTGACATCTACCTGGGGACCTTTACGTACAGCTAGTACCGCTTGCGGCCTGTGGTTAAACCCACTGCCAGCGTAGTGTCGAGTCTTTAGAGCCCCACACAGAGAGTTTCCCCGCACTGGGCAAAAGGTGAGAGACCGTATGGTTTTACGGCAGGGCTTTGATCACTTACATGCACTTGTGCGCGTATGATGTTCGGGCGGATAATACTAGTGGGCTTTGGTTTAAATCGGATCCTAGTATTATATTGATGGGTCGGTTTTGTCTCTTAGTATTCGTATTCTTTGGAATGCGGATGCGGGTGTGTATGCACGGATGTGAGGAACAAAGAAGGAGATGCCTCATTAGGGTTTTGACCATTGGCTTGATTAAAACCATTATGAGGTGGAGGAAATTGTTTACTAATTTTTTTATTAATGATAATTGTATTATGGCTAATTGGTTTGACCATTTGACTTGGTTGACTTTTGTTGACTTAGATATTTTTGTTGGGCACTAGATATTTATGGCTTAGCGTTTATTGTGACATGATAATGGTCAAATCAATTTACCCATCTCAATTATCATGATAAAAGATTGGTTTTCTTTTTTCCTCATGTTTGATTATCTCATACATTTTCTTTTGCCTCAAGTGAGCTCCCATACTTGCTCTCCTTCTTCTTTCTCACTAGAAAACCCTTAAAGTCTCATGAGTTGAGTAAATTAGGGTTTAAATAGACAAACAAATCCATCTTCAAACTCTACATCACCTAGGACATCAAGCTTAGCAAACTTGTTGCCCTAGTTACCTCGGTTTTGAGGTGGAGCTCGGATTATAGACTCTCGGGTGGATCGTCTTCAACTCGAGGAGACCGTTGAAGAAGCCATGATCCGTATCGATCCTTGGAGCCTACGTAGACGAGGAGGACAGCGGAGAAGACCCGAAGGACTTGTATCATGAGGTATAATCTTCTAGCATAGTAGATTAAACCTCTAGTTAGTTTTTTAGCAATGGTTTAGCAAAGATCCTTATGGTAGTCTATGTTGCCTTGTAAGAAAATTTTGATTTTTACCTATTCTGCCTCCCCGCTAGCTAGCGGGGTGAGTAAAATAGACTTACAGTGGTATAAGAGCCTAGCTAAACCATTACTAACATGTTAGTAAAGTGTTAGAAATCGGATCACGGAAAAATCCCGAAAACACGAACAAAAAAATGCACTTTTCTGTCGATTTTCAAAACTGGTCCAAAAATTTTTCCAGGGACCTTAAAATACGTGCAGGCTTTTTTATGGACACCCAAGAAAAACGAGCTCGTGACTCGGTCAGACCACCACGGAAGCGCGGCGAAACCATGCGTTTCGCCGCGGATCCGCGGCCGAGTCGACTCCGAGTCAACTCGTTTTTCCTGCAGATTGTCTAGCTTGGTGTTTTGTGATTTTTCTGATACTTTATTTCCACCCAAAATTTTTGAGTACTGTTTTGTACTTGGGGTAGATTCAAATCTGGTAATCGATCGAAATTCTAAGAACTTTGGCTAATCGGATTTTATTTGTGATGTGATATATGTACTGAACGTCTACTAATCGCTATACGTCGATTAGTAGGGGTTGTACATATCTGCGATCTGTGTTGTTGGATTGTGTATATGAACTTGTTGGATCATCGTGGATGAATAGCCAGGGATGTGAGATAAGAGTTTTCATTTTTCATTTGATGTAAATTGTAAATTGATGTAATATTATTTTATGGTCGCACATCCGGGTTGAGCTTGTAGCCACCATTGTATATTATTTTTTTTACTATTTTCTACTCCTAGTATAGACCCAAGGTGGGGTGCACAAACTACCGGGTACTTTGAAGTACTGAGTGGCCTACTCACTTTGTTGAAGGAGGTTGCTTCATTTCGGATATTTGGCGGGTAGTTTGCCGCACCCGTAGGGGTCTAGGGTGGGGTTTGGCTATTCATCACGATCGTGGAATCCGATTTTCGTTACAGGTTTAAACGAAACACGGAATTCCTAGTATATCTAATGTGTTCATCTGTGATCTGGAATGCCTATCATTGCGTCTGACGAATGTATATATCTATATATGATATCTAGTAGACGTTGCTTATGTTTTGCATCCGCGCTAGTCCAGCCCCCGCTCTGTCGTTAGTTAAGTAACCTAACGGGTGATGACGGGGCCCCATAGCGAATGCAGACGGCATAAGCGTACATTATATTTTCATTGTTTTCTGCAATGGTAGGATTAATTGATGGGATGCATTATATTAATGCAAAGAAAACAATCCAAAGCTGAATCGTTGGAACAATTTCAAAACCACTTGGTTTTTTTAAAATAGCAAAACTTTTAAATGCGGAGCTTAAACCACTCCTTTTAAAAGCTATCAGGTTCCTTCGATTATATCAAGTTCGCTACTTTCACGGTTTCGCCAAAACCGTTCGTAGCCCTTCGTCATTTCATATGAACATTCAATAGTATTCAAGTTATGTTTGTTGACCTTCGTCAAGGCATAGTGATTGGTAGCTGCTGGGTGTTCATATGTAGCATAGATAGATGTGTTGGTTTGGGACAGTCGTACTACCTTGTTGACCTTCGTCAAGGGTATATACAGGTGGGTTCAAATTAACCCGGACAATGATGGGTAGAACTTGACATGTGACTTATGATTTGTTGACCTTCGTCAAGGTCATAAGAGCATGGGGCAAAAATCCACATCAGGAGTTTCTAAAGAAACTGAAATTTGCTAGTGTTGCATAACATTTGGAGTTTGATAATGTTGGTAGGATTCCTTCAGCATTATCACACAATGATATTTGGATCCCGATCCTACTGTGAGTATCCGCTACTTCTCGGGAGATTTTTTCACTTAACGATCAATACTATAAACCAAAGAGGTGTTTAGAACAGTGTTAGCGGGGCTGCGCCTCCAGGGAAAAGAGGTTATTTAATTAAGGAACTTCGCGAAAGCGTCGTAAAACCTCCCTCGAAGTACCGACACTAGCCTGGCTGAACGGTTAAGCAAGTATTGTACGGTGAGATTAATCCTGACTAATTCTTCTTTTATGGTTTGAGGAAGGATTCGAGAAATAGTGGGGGCCATCCTGTTTAGATAAATTAAAAACTAATCTAAACTTGCAAGAGCATCATGCTAAGCGTTTTCTTCTCTCTCTCTTAATTGCAGCGACCCAGTGACCAGACATAGGTTACATCTAGATAATAAAATGACTGAATCTGACTATAACGACTGGCAAAGGTCTGTCCAGATGTCCATTATCCATGACAAGCTGGGACACCTCTTCACTACTCAAAACCCTGCCGTCTCATGTCTAGTTTCCACCGTCACGGATGATGAAATCCGTAAGACATCGGAAAAAGACTGTGCGAATGCCAAGTGCTTCGTGTTGGCCTCAGTTGATGGTGCATACCAGAGGCAGCACGAGAAGATGGACTTAGTTTCTATCTTCCTCTATAACAAAGATTTATATGGAGAGCAATCTCGTATCGCAAGATATGAGATCTCGAAAGAATTGCTTCAAGCGAGGTTGGATGTCGAGTCATCTGTAAGGGACAACGTCCTTACAATGACTAGCTATATTGATGAGCTCACGGACCTGAGAACCACATTGAAGAACAGGTCACATACTGACTTAATTCTACAGTCTCTACCCTCTACTTACACCCTAAAGAAACCAGGGAGACACCCGCTCCGTTTATTGGGAAATCTTCCTCTTCTGCATTCAAGACGAGAGCAAAGGGTGAGAAGAAGAAGACCTCCACAAAGCTGATATGCGGTGTCAGGGAGGTAGAAGGAAAGGGAAGGGCAAAAGTTTCGGGACTAGATATAGGGAAGGAGGGACGTCCCTATTGTTACGAGAAAGGACATTGGCAGAGGGATTGCAGGGCTTTGAAAGCCAGTAGCCAGGATTCGAAGCATGTTGTGGCTTCAGTTTCGGGTGTGTTTGTAATAGAAAACTGTATGTCAATTAACTCTACTTCCTGGGTACTAGATACCGGATCAGGATCTCATATCTGTAATTCATTACAGGCTTTGGGAAACCGTAGAGTTATTAGGTTAGGTGATATGACTCTCAAAGTTGCGAACGGAATGAGCATGGACGCTGAATCCGTAGGGGAAGATCATCTAGGATTGATATATGGGCAGATATTGATTCTACGTAACTGTTTGTATGTACCTAGTATGGCTTGTAATATCATATCTGTATCCTTACTTTCTAAGGAAGGATATGATTTTATATTTGTAAGCGATGTGGTCCACATCCACCTAAATCAAGTTCTGATTGGATCAGGTACATTAGATAACGGTATATACGTACTAAATGAAGTTCAGGTTTTCAGTATCCAGAACACACTTAAAAGAAAGTCTCCGGAATTAAATCAGGCTTTCTTATGGCATTGTAGACTGGGTCACATCAATGAAACACGATTGACGAAGTTACATAGAGAGGGATATTTGAATCCGTTCGAATATCAGTCTTATGCTACTTGTGAATCTTGTCTCATAGAAAAGATGACAAAGACTCCGTTTACTGGACACGGGGTGAGCATGAATGAGCTCTTGGGACTCATACACAGCGATGTGTGTGGTCAAATGTCTACACATGCGCGAGGTGGTTATTCCTATTTCATTACTTTTACGGATGATTTCTCTAGGTATGGACATGTCTTCTTGATGAAACATAAATCCGAGGCCTTTGAGAAATTTCGGGAATACAAGAATGAAGTGGAAAAACAAACAGGCAAAAGTATCAAGACACTGAGATCTGATCGAGGTGGTGAATACTTAAGTGCTGAGTTCCTGGGATACTTAAAAGAGAATGGTATTCTCTCTCAGCTTACTCCTCCATACACACCACAACACAACGGTGTATCAAAAAGGCGGAATCAAACTCTATTGGATATGGTTCGTTCCATGATGAGTAAGGGTGAGTTACCGTGATCCTTCTAGGGTTATGCACTAGAATCAGCTGCATATCTTTTGAACAAGGTTCCAACCAAGACTGTGCCTACCACACCATATCAGATGTGGAGTGGGAAGAAACCCTGTCTTAAGTACCTTAAGACATGGGGATGTCCAGCTTTTGTAAAAAAGCAACATGCGGACAAGCTCGAGGCACGCTCAGTACTATGTAAGTTTGTGGGATACCCTAAGAACTCCAGGGGGTATCTTTTCTATTACGCAGAGGAACAAAAGGTTTTTGTTTCTCAGCATCCCCACTTCTTGAAAGCTGAATTTTTAGAAAATCAGAAAATTGGAAGCGCGGTAGAACTGGAAGAAATTCCAGAACCACAAGCTATTACTGAAAGGTTAGTAGAACCAGAAGTTTCAGAAGAACCGGATATCCCAGCGCCACTCCGCAGGAGCAGTAGGCAGTCTCATCCGCCCGAGAGATATTACGGCTTTCTCATAGACGGGGATCTAGAGGATTGCATCATTGAAAATGATGAGCCTTAGCTTCCAGCAAGCCATTCAGAGCGGTGACTCGATAAAATGGCTGGATGCAATGCGGACCGAAATAGAGTCCATGTACACCAACAAAATATGGACTTTGGACATTGCTCCAGAAGGGGTAAAACCCGTAGGATGGAAATGGATCTTCAGAAAGAAGATTGGTGTAGATGGGCAGGTTGAAACCTATAAAGCTAGACTTGTTGCGAAGGGTTTTCGTCAATGACCTGGTTTGGACTATGACGAAACCTTTTCTCCAGTGGCTATGCTCAAATCCATTCGGATCCTTCTTGCCATTGCTGCCTTCCACGATTATGAGATCTGGCAAATGGATGTAAAGACGGCTTTTCTAAATGGAAATTTGGAAGAGTGCGTCTATATGGATTAGCCGGAGGGTTTCATTCAGAGTGGGAGCAGTGGTAAAGTGTGCAAGTTGCTTAAGTCCATTTATGGACTAAAGCAGCCATCGCGGAGTTGGAACATCTTCTTTGATGATACTGTCAAAAAATTCGACTTTATCAAAAATCCAGATGAACCATGCATTTACAGTAAGATTGTAGGGAGAACTGTGGTATTCCTCATCTTGTACGTGGATGGCATTCTTTTAATAGGAAATGACATTCGTATGCTACAGTCAGTCAAAGTTCTTGTTACAGAGGTTCTCCATGAAGGATCTGGGTGATGCCTCCTACATTCGGGGGATCCAGATCTATCGTGATAGATCTAAGAGAATGTTGGGACTTTCACAGTCCAGGTACATTGACACCATACTGAAAAGATTCAGTATGGAAGATTCAAAGCGCGGTAATCTACCGGCTTGTCACGGAATCACCCTCTCCAAAGAGATGTCTCCTAAGACTGATTTGGAAAGGGCTCGCATGTCATCTATACCCTACGCATCTGCGGTAGGCTCTATAATGTATGCGATGTTGTGTACCAGACCAGATGTAGCATACGCATTGAGTGTTGAAATCCGGTATCAGTCGAACCCAGAGGAGAAACACTGGATAGCAGTAAAGAACATTCTCAAGTACCTGAGAAGGACGAAGGATATGTTCTTGGTGTATGGCGGAAAAGACCTCCAGATCGAGGCCTTTGCTGACTCCAGCTTCCAAAGTGACAAGGATGACTCCAAGTCCATGTCGGGTTATGTCTTTACCCTCAATAGAGGGGCGGTCTGTTGGAAGAGCTCCAAGCAGGACACCATTGCAGACTCGATGATGGAAGCGGAGTACACAGCTGCTTGCGATGCCGCAAAGGAAGCTGTCTGGATTAAGAATTCCTCACAGAACTTCAGGTGGTTCCAACCATTGATGATCCAATACCGCTGTATTGCGACAACAACGGCTCTATAGTTTTAGCGAAGGAACCCAGATCTCATCAGAAGTCCGGACACATTTTGAGGTGGTATCACCTGATCAGGGAGATCGTTGATCGCCGGGAGATCGAGATGAGGGAGTAGATTCGGAGAATAACACTGCAGATCCACTCACGAAGGCCATACCTCAGACACAGTTCGAGAGGCTGATCGAGATAATAGGTATGCGATATGCCAGTACATGGCCCTAGTGCAAGTGGGAGATTGTTAGTGTATATCCCTAGAGGCCATTATTGTATCATACTGATTTGTATAATAATTAATGGAAGCTTGGGATATTCACAGTTGTATTGACAGTCTTGCTCAAAATGGTAGTATGCTACTTGGTTTGTTTCTAATTCAATATGTTCATGTGTTTCTTTTAGCATATTGCTTATACATATTAGTAGAGCCCTTAAGATCTTTGCTTGATTACCAGCGTTGTGATGGCAGTCACAGTAGTGCGGGCTGGGTAATCTACAAGCACATCCTTATACAGGTCCCTATTCGTAGGATTATCGAGACTGGGCATCGATACTCCGGAGTAGACTAGTGTATACGCTTCTCATCCCAGCAGGGGAGATGGTCTATCCCACAGCCATTAATACGTCGTACTGGAGATAGTATGCGGGTGCTCGTTAGGTTATGAGTACACTGGACAGGACTCGTCGGGAACTGTTGGTTGGTACTATACCTATCGTCAGATAACAGTTCCCAGGTGACATGAGTACAGCTTAGTTCGTCGACTTGACACTGCTGCTTCGCCTCGAGTGTGTTCCCACTGTACTTTGATTACTACCCTACCATGGCTCAAAGGAGTCATGCAAACAGGTAGTAGTTGGGTGCAGTCCCGAAGCACTTGGAGGCAGTGGCGGTTAGACAGGATTCGTCTCTCCCGGTATTGGGGGTTGATATCGCGCGGTGTCTGGAGAGCCATTACACAAAGTCCCTAGCCAGGGCAAGCGAGATTTACTGGTAGGTACTCCAGTAGTTTCTCAGGATGTTTTGGACTACACTCCGACACGACTTATACCGCTATTAGGGGTCTGAAGTTTACCGCCCCCTAGGCCCGATATGCGATACTCTTAGACGAACAGACCGGACTGTACGGAGATTATCACATTCAGGATCAGTAGGAGTTCGGATGGGTTTTCCTCATCGGCCTTCTTATCCACATCTACCTGGGGACCGTTATGTACAGCTAGTACCGCTTGCGGCCTGTGGTTAAACCCACTGTCAGCATAGTGTCGAGTCTTTAGAGTTCCACACAGAGAGTTTCCCTGCACTGGGCAAAAGGTGTAGAGACCGTATGGTTTTACGGCAGGGCTTCGATCACTAACGTGCACTTGTGCGCGTATGATGTTCGGGCGGATAATACTAGTGGGCTTTGGTTTAAGCCGGATCCTAGTATTATATTGGTGGATCAGTTTTGTCTCTTAGTATTCGTATTCTTCGGAATGCGGATGCGGGTGTGTTTGCACGGATGTGAGGAACAAAGAAGGAGATGCCTCATTAGGGTTTTGACCATTGACTTGATTAAAACCATTATGAGGTGGAGGAAATTGTTTACTAATCTTTTTATTGATGATAATTGTATTATGGCTAATTGGTTTGACCATTTGACTTGGTTGACTTTTGTTGACTTAGATATTTTTGTTGGGCACTAGATATTTTTGGCTTAGCATTTATTGTGACATGATAATGGTCAAATCAATTTAGCCATCTCAATTATCATGATAAAATATTGGTTTTCTTTTTTCCTCATGTTTGATTATCTCATACATTTTCTTTTTCCTCAAGTGAGCTCCCATGCTTGCTCTCCTTATTCTTCCTCACTAGAAAACCCTTAAGGTCTCATGAGTTGAGTAAATTAGGATTTAAATAGACAAACAAATCCATCTTCAAACTCTACATCACCTAGGACATCAAGCTTAGCAAACTTGCTGCCCTAGTTACCTCGGTTTTGAGGTGGAGCTCAGATTATAGACTCTCGGGTGGATCGTCTTCGACTCGAGGAGACCGTTGAAGAAGCCACGATCCGGATCGATCCTTGGAGCCTACGTAGACGAGGAGGACAGCGGAGAAGACCCAAAGGACTTGTATCATGAGGTATAATCTTCTAGCATAGTAGATTAAACCTCTAGTTAGTTTGTTAGCCATGGTTAAGCAAAGATCCTTATGGTAGTATATGTTGCCTTGTAAGAAAATTTTGATTTTTACCTATTCCGCCTCCCCGCTAGTTAGCGGGGTAAGTAACATAGACTTACATAAACTAGCAAGCTATATATAATAAGTTGGATGGTTATACCGAATTGATCCGTGTCCTTCAGTCTTCAACCGTCATCCTCAAGCTCCTAGTGGCTCCTTGATCGAATTTGGTTGACGGTCTTCCTCCATCTACGATGATCCACCTAAGGGAAACGGCGCAAGCTTCAGCCTCGTCGAGCGAGGCAACCGACGTTCCAAGGTTGCTAGCAATGGAGAGTGAAGGTGTAGAAATGTGTCACTATAATTTTCTCTCATCACATATGCTCAATAGAGCAACTTAAGAAGATGAAGGAGGTGAGGAAAGATGTGGTATGAGCAACTCAAGAAAGTGCTAAGTCTTTTTGTGAGAATGAGAGTGTAATGAACCATGAAGTAAGTGAAGAAATCTAGTGGAGAATATAAATGAGCAAGCCCCCCAAAAATTGTGGCTGCCCCCCTCTCATGCACACACTCACAAAATATCTCCACAATTTTGCAATAAACAATTGCAAACCATACCTCTCTACATGCCTTGACCCATGCTCATGCCAACTCACCCTCCACCTCATTTCCTAATTGATTTTCTAAAAAGAAAATCCAATAATGAGGTGGCCATCTTCTAGAAGCCATTCCGTATAAATACGGAATGCAACCCGGTACACGTATTGAAATACATATACGTGTATTCGTACAAAAATACGAATAGCCAAGAGAGAAAATGAATAGTGAACAATAATACTAGAATACATATATATAAATACATATATATAAATTATTAAATCAAAACCTGATTTAATAATCCGGCTTAATCCTAAGCTGCTAGTATCATCAACAGTCCGATTAAAGTCCACGCAGCATGTACACATATTTAATCGGACACCTTTATGTACCAACATACGTTATTTACACCATATCGCTTGAACCGTGAAAACCCTCTGTGTGGGACTCTAAAGACTCGTCAATACGCTGGCAGTGGGTTTAACCACAAGCACGTCAGCGGCACTAGCTGTACGTAACGGCTACCCAGGTATTGAGCGAAAGGGAGGCCGAAGAGCAAACTCATCCTGAACCCCTACTGAGCCTGACAGTGACAATATCCATACAGTCCGGTCTGTTCATCTAAGAGTATCGCATATCGAGTCTAGAGTGTGGATAAAGTCAGACCCCTAACAATGCGACATTTAGTGTCGGCATGAAACCCATCACCACCTGAGAAACTATCGATCCTGGATCGGTAATTCCTGTCCACCGTGGCCACGTATTTCTGGTGATGGCCACCCGTGCACAATGAGACATCAACCCCCAATACCGGGAAAGACAAATCCCCGACGATCCGATCACTGCCTCCATGTGGCTCGGGACTGTACCGAACTGAAACCTGTTTGCACGACTCCTTTGAGCCATGGTAGGATAGTAATCAAAGCACAGTGGGAACTCACACGAGACAAATGACGATCTCAGGTCGACAGACTAACCTGTACCTATGTCACCTGGAAACTGCTATCTGACAATAGGTATAATACCAACAAGCAGGTTCCCGGCGAGTCCGTCCAGTGTACTCATAACCCAATGAGCACTTGTATACTATCTTAGGTGAACAAACTAATACCAATGTCTTGTAAGACCTGGCCACCGCCCCTCGTCGGGGTCTCGATCAGTATACACTATTCTACACTGGAGTATCGATGCCCAGTCTCGATACTCCCACGACTAGGGACATTTAAGGATGTACTTATAGACCCCCAGCTCCCACGTATATGATCATCATCATAATGCTCGTAGTCAGGCAAGAATCTTATGGGCTCTATCTACATGATGATAAAGACAAACCAGATAGCATACTATCATCTCGAGTAAGACTGTTCTACCGGTATAGGTCCTCCCTCAATCATCATAATCACCAGCCTGCGATTACGATAATTGTCTTGAGGGCACTATAGCCAACACGGGGGACTTGTTTTGAGTGTGGAACGTGAGGGAGAAAAGGGGTGAGTAATGTCCTAAGGACGCGTAATTGGCGCGTGGGCGCTGGACGCCCCCGGGTCACGTACCCTGCACGTGGGCGCTGGGCGGCCCCGGGTCACATGCCGGGCACGCGACCGCTAGGCGCCAGCGGGTCACGTGCGCGGCACGTGACCGCTAGAAACACCAGCGGAGAAAGGGGCTTAGCCCCTGGGCTGGGAGTTGAACTCCCGAGGGGTTTTGGAGTTGAATTCCTAAACAGGAATTAGGTATAGATTTGGAGTTAAACTCCCAAAAGATTTGGATTTGGAGTTAAACTCATAAAAAGATCTGAATTTGGAGTTAAAATCCTTTATGAATTTGGATCTTAGAGTTAAACTCCTCAAAGATCTTCAGAGATGATCAAAGGGGACCCATTTCTTCTCTCTTGAGTCTTGGGTCCTCCCAAAATGGGATTTTTGGAGGTGGGTCTTCTTTCTCCTCCTTTCTTTTTGCTGGATCTTGGGGGAAAAGAAAGGTGAGATTAAAAAAACTCCCTTTTAGGGATTTGATGGGAGATTTGAACTCCCCTTTGAGGGTTTTATGGTAAAACTTTATTTAGTTTTGAGAAAAAGAGAGCTAAGCTCTTAATTTAATTGGAAATGAAAAGGAAGAGAAAAAAAACTTGAGAAAGAGAAGATGAAGGCACAAATCCTAGAGTTTTTAAGAGAATGAAAGTTGTTATTAATTTTCTCATCATGTTTGCTTTTTATAGGCTACACACTTTATATATAGCCCCTTGGGCTTTTCCAAATGACACTTGTGCCTCCTCATGCCACATGTGCTTTATTTTTTTGGCGCATAAGCCATGGGGCTTACAAAATTTTGGTTTTTTGCCCAATTTTCATACATTTATTTCTAAAAAATTACATTAAACTAATTTATTGGCTCCTTTTTAGCATGGAGTCGGCCTCTTCCATGCTCGGTCTTAACTTGGGCTTGGACCCACTTGGCTTGGGCTTGGGCCCGTTTGCTTGGGCTCGGGCCCACTTGATTTGGGGTTGACTTTGATTTTGATTTGGTCAGTCGGGGTGTAATTTTTGACCCCAACAGTACTGACGTCTGGGTTTTGCATGGTCCAGATACTTGACTTAATACGTGAGTATTTCGACAGGACTACCGATCAGTGTGGACCATCTCACTAATACAACTCTTATTGATGGTTAGTTATTCCTTGAAATTTTATTGGTTCCGCTACTATTTCCTGTTGTCATTTGTGGCTATTTGGACATATTTAGAGATAGATAGTTATATTGTTGTTCTTGATTACTGATTGACAGTTGTAATGTGACTATGGGAGGATATTTCATTATCGTATGTAGCAAGGTTGGCTTTATTACGTTCCCAATTTTATGTATTTTGGGAAGCGGGGTGTGACACAAGCGAAAGGCGGGCGGACAAAAAATGGACCGGTCCCAAAAGCCAGTGTTAGGAGGAGAAGGGCCTTCTCTAGAGGTGAAAAAGAACAAGGTTTACTTTTTCAGGAGGGACAAGGTCCGCAAAATATTCAAGGATGCCCTGAACAACGGTCTACAATTGCCGAAGTCGAAGAGATCTCACGAAGCAAAAATGACCGACAATCCCCTGTATTGCCCATACCACCAAGTAGTGAGCCATGCGATCGAGGATTGCTATATTTCAAAGAATAGGTCAAAAAGCAATACAAGATCGGAGAGATCGAGCTGTCCAAGAGCGTGTTGGTGAACAATCAAGCTGCAACCACTAACTTTATACAGACACAAGCTGAAGCCTTTTGGAAGCAGACAGCTGAAGCCTTCTGGGAGCAGACAGCTAAACCTGCTGCCCCGAGAAATGAAACTGACTCGTCGTAGCCTCCATGGATCATGCACATGTCTAAAAAGACGAAGAAGATGCTAAAACTATTTCAGAAAGAGCCCAAAACAGAATGGGAGGGGCAAAAGGAGCCCGCCGTTCCAGCTACCAATTCGGCTCAATCGGGATCAAAATCCAAAAGGCTAAAGAAGAAGAAAAGGAAAGATGTAGCTCGAAGCAAAAGGGAGTGGGCGGGGAGATCAAACATTCAAAAATATATTGATTCGCTCGAAAACTACGAGCAAAAAGAAAGAACTCTAATTCAATTGAAGAAGTTCTTCCCCATAGAAGCAGCTGAGATTCTGGAAGAGCTGGAAGAAGACAAAAATGATGAAGTCTTTATCGTCACCTGGTACGTCATCCACCTTAGTAGCGATTCTGAAGAAGAACTTTGTTTTCCTGAAGAGGATGAGGAGCTCACCACGAAGGCTAACCAAATCCAGCTCAGAAGTGGCAAGGCTCTACCGCCAAATCAAGGCAACGCCCCAAAAGGGAAGGAAAAACAAGTCGCTAATGAAGAAGATGGCGGAGAGCTTACTCATGAAGACTCGAGTCCTTCCTCAGTGGATTATAATGTCTTGGCTCATCTCCAGAAGCTTCCGTCTCTCTTAAGCATCTATGATGCTCTGGTCCTATCTAAGGAGCTCAGAGATATTCTTATTCATGCCCTGCAAAATCCCGAGCGGTATCAGGCTCCTTTCACGGAAATTAATATGAAAGAGGCCCGGTACATTCTGCATACAGCCATGGCCACATTTAAAGATGAAGACCTGTTACTGAGAACGACTGAGCATAACCGGCCACTTTACGTGACCGGGTACAGCGACGGAGATCAGATTAATCGCATATTGATTGATCTAGGGTTCTCAGTGAACATCATGAACTTGCAGACACTAAAGAGTTTGTCAATAGATGTCCGACACCTGTCAAGGGAAAGGATTGTCATTTAAGGCTTCAATCAAAATTGCAAGCAAGTTCTGGGGTCCATAGCTCTGCCAATTAAATTTGGGGATTTGCAAACCGAAGCTAAAATATAAGTGATCGACGCCGTCTTATAAGATTCTCCTGGTACGGCCGTAGCTCCACGATTACGACATCGTTCTGTCAACTCTCTATCAATACATGAAGTGTATTAAAAATGGTGAAGCAAGACGTATTGACGGAGACATCCAGCCGTTCGGTGTTCATAAAGTTCGATATGAAGATTCCCGGTACTTTGTGACCCTAATACGACTGAGCCAGCTGTCACTTTCAACTGACCGAGGACATAATGACCCCGAAACTCAAAAGAAAATCTGGGCCGACCGTCACTTTCAAAAGCAAAACCCCCAAGTGCATCCACATTTCGGTAGTGACACTGATAAATCCGACGCTGAAAGTGCGTCCTTCCGTAAAAACCGCCCTCATCTTGGTAGCGATACAGACGAGTCTCATATCGAAGGCTCATCCGGCTCCAAAATCCATCCTTGTTTAGGCAACGACACTGAAGAATCAGAAGAAGAGGACCTTTCTTGCAATAGCTGTGCAAATTGGGCTCTCGTGCAAAAAGCGAAGCTGAAAGAGACCTTCGAAGTTACAGAAGGGTCCTTAGCCGTCACAAGGGTGCCGGAGCAGATGTACAAAGAGCTTGATGCGTTGTCAGTCTCCACCATGGACCAGCTGAAAACCTTCTACGTTCCCGGAAGGAAAAGTGGACAGAAGGGCATCCTATTTTATAGGTCAAATCCTGTCGTGCACCCGGACGATTTGTCTATCATGTGCCTTCCCTATGAAAGAGGCATAAGAGCCGTCCTAAACCCAGACATTATGCGCCCGAGATGTGGGAATGTTTTAAAAAGTGCGGATGTCAGTTATAACAAACGGATTCCGAAGCGAGGTTTTATGAGGGGCTGTGGCACCCACCTCAAGTTCGAGCACTCATCGATGGATGAATCCGAGATAGATGAGACGTAGGTTTCATTCAACCTGACGTCAAAACATACTACATGATTCATGTTGGTGAAGCCAGCGAAAGATCAAATGATGAAACGAGCCAGCCGAGTCAGAAGAAGCCTCTTGAGAGCTCGAAGATGGTGGACAAGCGACCTTCGAAGAGCTAACCGAGATTGATTTGGGAACGCCCGATAATCCAAGGTCGACCTATATCAGCTCACTCTTGTCAAAGGAAATGAAAGAACAGATAATCACTCTACTGCATGAGTTCGTCGACTGCTTCGCGTGGACGTACAAAGAAATGCTTGGTCTCTCCCCTGAAGTGGCCATGCATAAGCTAGCTATATCTCCTGATGCCAAGCCAGTGAAACAAGCTCCTCGAAGAATGAGAAGGGAGCTGGAAGAAAAGGTCGTCAAGGAAACCAAGAAACTCATCGATGCCGACTTCATCAGAGAAAAGAAATATGCGGATTGGATCGCCTACATCATCCCAGTGAAAAAGAAGAATGGACAGATCCGAGTCTGCGTCGATTTTAGAGTTCTTAATAAGGCATGCCCTAAAGATGATTTCCCGCTTCCGGTCATGGAAATGATAGTCGATGACACCTCAAATTACGAGCTGTTCGCTTTCATGGATGGTTCGTCTGGGTACAATCAGATAAAAATATCGCCTATGGATGAAAAGCATACAGCATTTCGAACCCCGATCGGCATATACTATTACAAAGTGATTCCGTTTGGACTGAAGAACGCAGGAGCTAAATATCAAAGGGCAATGACCAAGATCTTTGACGACTTAATCCATAAATTTGTCGAATGTTATGTCGATGACTTGGTCGTCAAGACTAAAGCTAAGGCTGATCACATCCAAGATCTCAGGACCGTTTTCACCAGAATAAGGGAACACGATCTGAAGATGAATCCTCTAAAGTACGCTTTTGACGTGTCATCGGAAAAATTCTTGGGCTTCATAGTCTGACATCGGGGATCAAAGTTGACCCGTCGAAGATAAAGGCCATCATGGAGATACCTCCTCTGAAGAATCTGACGCAGCTAAGATCCTTTCAAGGCAATATTGCTTATATACGAAGGTTTATCTCGAATTTGTCGGGAAGATGTAGACCCTTCTCAAAGCTCATGAAGAAAGGAGCTCTTTTTGTCTGGGATGCCGAATGTCAAAAGCGTTCAAAAGTATCAAACAGTACCTGTTGCACCCTCCAGTGCTTACTTCTCCCATTCCAAATAAACCGCCGATTCTCTACACTACCACGCTAGATGAATCACTAGGCGCACTCCTTACCCAAAATAATGAGGAGGGAAAGAAAATTCCCTCTACTACCTCAGTCGAACATTAGTCGGGACGGAACATAACTATTCCCCGATTAAAAAGCAGTGCCTGGCCCTGATATTCACCGTAAAGAAGCTAAGGCACTATCTACTCGCTCATCGGGGCATGCTGATCTCTAAGGTCGACCCGCTCAAACACTTAATGACCAAAACAAACCTTGCTGGCAGAATGGTAAGATGGGCTATCATGCTGCTTGAGTTTAACATAGTTTATACTCCTCAGAAAGCAGTAAAAGGGCAAGCCCTTGCCGACTTCCTTGCTTCTCATCCTATACCAGAAGGGTCACCGCTAAATTGTGAGTTACCCGACGAACAAGTGCTGCACCTCGAGGATAATGAGCCATGATAGGAGCTCTACTTCGATGGAGCCTCATCAATAAAGACCTCCACTAAATCAAGCGTTCCGAAGATAAAAACAGAGATAGGATTGGTGTTCATCATGCCATCGAGAGGAACCCTACGACGTTCTTTCGCTCTCGCCTAGCCTCGCACAAATAACGAGGCTGAGTATGAAGCTCTAATAGCTGGCCTGGAGCTTGCCATAGAAATAGAAATACTTCGACTACGGGTCTACGGTGATTCCCAGCTTGACGTCAACCAAGTGAGCGGCGACTACAAAATATATAAGCCCAAGTTAGCTCGATATAGAAGCTGGGTGGTGGAACTCATGAAACAGTTCACCCACATTGAACTAATGAGAGTTCCTAGGGCGTTGAACGGAAAAGCCGACGTACTCACTCGCATAGCCAAAGAGCTGGCTGATCCCGACATGGATGAAATTCTGATCACAGTCAGAAACCGACAAATTCTGCCTCCAGTTTTTTTACGAGAAGAAGAAAGTATAGAACAAGAGAACAATATTGCCGAAAAAACTCTGATCATTCAAGACAAACCCGATTGGAGAGAGCCCTTCATAGAGTACCTCCGATACAATAAGCTGCCCGAAGAAAAATCCGTGAGGATTCAGCTGAAGAAGAGAGCTCTCCGATACATGTTTGTAAATAATACGCTATACCGCAGATCATATGACCAACTCTGGTTCAGGTGTCTGTCATCGGCCAAAACCCAAAAAGTCATGAAAGAAGTTCACTCGGGCGTCTGCGGTGCTCACCAATCTGGCCCCAAAATGCGGCTTCAAATCAAACGGCTTGGGTATTACCGGCCTACCATGATAAGCAATTGCAGAGAGCATGCGAAGAAATGCCGTCTCTGCCAAATTCACAGTGACTTCATTCACAAACATCCCAATCTGTTGCAGCCTACGGTGGCGTCATGGCCCTTCGAAGTTTGGGGCACCGACATAGTTGGCCCGATTGATCCTCCGTCATCCAAAGGCCACCGGTTCATATTGGCCGCAACCGACTACTTCTCTAGATGGGCTGAAACTACCCCGCTAAAAGAAGTCAAGACAGAAGATATTATGACATTCTTCAGGCATAATATTCTATACCGCTTCGGTACACTTAGAAAAATCATAATATCCAACGGAGATGATAAATTATCAAAACACAGAATTAAATTCTTGTTGAGGAAATACTCCTCAAATCTTTCTTAAGAAGAAAAACTACGCTTTGTAAAACAGAGTACCATTGGATTAAAGATCCAATGGTGATTAAAAATCACCAAGCTACAGAATAAGCTCTGTAGAGGAAAACATTTTCCCAAATCTTTCTAAACAAGAAAGATTATGCTCTGTAAAACAGAGCACCATTGGATTAAAGATCCAATGGTGATTAAAAATCACTAAGCTACAGAATAAGCTCTGTATGGAAAATATTTGCCAATCTTGTTAAAAAACAAGAAAAATATCTTCTGTAAAACAGAAGTCCTTGGATGAAAGATCCAACGGTGGATAAAATCCCCAAATCAATTAAGAATCTCTCAATGAGAGATTTCTTTAACTAAATCAGCAAACTTGCCTCCACTATATAAAGGCCCCAAGACTTCAAGTCTTAAACAGAAGAACCCCCCCCCCCCATAAACTTCAAGTTCAAAAAGAAAAGCAAGCAAAAAAAAGGTTTAAGAGAGAAGGAAGATGAACTTTCTTCAAGGTAAATAGAGATCAAAGTATCTCATCTGCATACCCAAGGGTTTAACCCTCATAAAAGAACATAGTTCTTTCCCTGGATCTGAGATCCATGAGACAAGTCTCCCACAAATGAGAATTTAATTCTATTGGGGATGAATTTGTTCTTGGGGATTGAAGATCCAGGGGAGAACAAAGAATTAAACTCTTCAGAAAACTACACAAAGAAAGAGACAGCGCCAAGCGCCTCACGTGCCCCTTTCGTGGGCACTGTTCAATAAAGAGTGCCTAGCACTTAGTGGTTGGCGTCCAGCGCCAAGCACCCCACGTGCCCCTCACGTGGGCGCTGCCCAAATAAAGAGTACTTAGCACTCATTGTTTGGCGCTTAGCGCCAAGCGCCTCATGTGCCCCTCACGTGGGTGCTGCTAAAATAAAGAGTGCTCTGCACTCAATGGTTTGCGCTCAGTGCCAAGTGCCTCATGTGCCCCTCACGTGGGCGCTGTTTAACATAAAGCGCTCTGCAAACAGAGTCTAGCGCCATAGAGAGTGTTTAACACTCCATAAAAAACAAGACAAAGGGGGGCAAGTTAAAGTGTGGGCATCATAACCCATATGAATGCTCGGCATTGTTGGCACAGAAAGGGGACCAAGCCCAAACAAGTGTTTAACACTTTATTCAAAAAAAATGAAATGACTGGGTTGAACCCAAGTTGGTCCAACTCCTAATCAACCGAGCCCATGGGCTCTTTATTTTCCAGATTGGTCTTAGTCCCAAACAAGACCATCAAGCTTCGGACGAACATTCATTGGTTCAAGGGTACATCTCCCCACAACTCTGATATATGTCGTTGTAATTCTTCAACGTCTTCAGAGAGGTGGCGGGTTCCGACAACCAACAATTCTATGGACCGTAATGTCCTTAAACTAACTTTGGACCGTAATGTTCTTAAACTAACTCTGGACCGTAACGTTCCTAAACTAAAACGATAGAGCCCAAATGCTCTTTCGTTGGATCAAAAATGATCCTGAAACCCCGTTAAGTAGATCTTAGTCCAATATCGGATTAACGTATCCTTAACAAATGTTTAAGTCGATCTTAATCTCAAACAAGGTTAACGATCCTTAAATCAAATCAAACCCATATCTAAGAAAATACGGATTTGGACTAATCCACACCCTACGGGCGACAACACAAATTAGTCTCCGTATACAATTCACGAGCAACCAAAAATAAAACAAACAAACACGACACGAAATGACCTTCTGGAGCAAGAGAAAGTGGTTATCGCTACGCGGTAACGTAATTAACTGCAGGGGCTTGCGCCTGCAGGGAAGAGCGTCCCCACAATCAAAACCCCCTCCCAACGAGGGGAAATCTGACGAATTCTGCTACAACGGCCGCATCTGTCTAAACCTCCGACACACGGTACCATAAATTAACTTGGCATCTTTGGAGAGGTGGACGGATAAATCCAAATAGCATCTGCCCCCAAATTCAGGCAAGACGTTTTTCTTCCCGGTTTTCGGTGGTAAACAGATTCTGGCACGTCCGGTGGGACCTTTTTCTCTTTCCACTCTACACTTCATGTGTCGTGTTCGCGAATGAATCGCATTTTAATATGGTTGCCCCTTAATTCAAGGTACTAAGATTTGGTGTCTTGCTCCGTGTAAAAGAGAAGATGATATCGATAGTTTCCAACTGCACCAATTGCAACAACAACTCCCACTCCGTCCCTGCTGAAGGAGTAACTTATGGGCCCTAAGCGACCCCCATCTTCGCAATGCCGGTGGAACGGGTGACTCAGGCCACCACTGGACTGTTTTTCGGAACCATGCTCCCGCCAGTGAGCTTCAATGCTTCAATACCATTACAAGAAGCCCCAAAGAAGTCGGTCTTTGATTGGCTTGCAACTACCACGACCCCTCTCAATAAGTCGTCCAAGTCTGTCGTCTCAGTCTTCGACAGGCTAAGCCAAAGTTCAAGTGGGCCCGTAAAGAGACCCGCAATATCTGAAGGGGTTGTCCCGAAGCGAATAGCCATTCCAGTCCCGGTAAACGAAGTCATCAAAGGGCCTTCTCCTGCTAAGGGATCGGTCTTCACAAGACTGGCCGTTCTAACTCCTGCTACGGGTGAGACCATTACAAGTGCTTCCCCTATTCGAAAGTCGGTTTTTGACAGGCTAGATGTTCCCTCTCAACGGACATCAGTCTTTGGCAGGTTGGCACCAAAAGCAGCCTCTCATCAAAGCAAGGGCCATGACAAGGTCGCTCCTACAACTGAGGTGATCCCATCCGCAAGACACGCTCGACGTCGCCCCTGGTGCCGAGTGAGGAAAGCTGGGGGGCAGTTCCCCTGCTGGACTTACCCCACCAGCTCTAATGGTGGAAATTGACGCTGCTGTTCCAACCGGGAACAGTTTCGAGCTGCTCAGGAGGGTGCGCAAGAACTCTCCAACCGCCATCTTGAAGAAGTCTCCTCCGCTTGTCGAAAACACAATACGGGTAAAGCTGGAACAGCCTCCTCAGCGGTTGTCTTCCAAGATCCACAGAGTTTGGCGGAAAGTCCAAGACTCTGTAATTTACAAAGATTACTCTCGCTGGCTAAAGAAGACGAAGGCTCGGCAAGAGGAGGACCATCCCTCTGCCATACCACGAAAGGTATCATCTGCATGGGTTCCTGCCGCAACGGCCCTCTCAACTTCGACCTTTTATAAGAGGAGAAGACCGGAGAAGATCCCCCTGCCCGCGGCAAATTTCAAAGGCAGTGGACCCAAACGCCCTAAGTCTGGGGGCATGGCTGTGCACACGGTGTACATGGCTTCCAGCAAATAGGAAAGTCGTACTTCCGTAGGTCATCGACCACTTACACGGTCTGTAACGAAAGCTCAGAAGCAACAACAAAAGCTCCAGAAAATGTTGACAAGAATGGCCACACTTACCGGGCCGAAAGAAAGCCCGGAAGGATCGGCGGAACAACGCCGGGAGCAAGATACCGACACCGAATTCCTACGGAGGGTGCTTGAAAAGAAAGATACAGAGGCCGCGGAACAAGAGGCTAATATAAAACAGATGGCGGTTCTGTTCCAAGACATGGTTGGGATGATGATACAGTCGGATCCTCCAGCTGAAGACCCTCTAATAATCATTGAAGACGACATAGGGGAGACATCGAATCCTCCTCCGGCCTTATCGGCAGCCAGGGAGGAGACGATCTCCAAAGCTACCCTTGATGACTACATAGCTCAACAAATACGAGCTCATCAAGCGAACGAAGCGGCAGGCCAGGTCGTTAGAACTGGGCGACCTTACCCAGGCTGGTACGACCAAATTAAGTACCCGCCAGGATATATGATCCCTGAATTCCATGTGTATAAGGGGACGGGCAATCCGCACCAACACGTTGTTCAATTCAGACCTTTGTGCGGTAACACCGGGGTGATGAAAAATTATTGCTTCGCCAATTTGTTGGCAGCTTGGCAGAGACAGCATTTGAATGGTATTCGGAGCTTCCGAATGATTCCATCAAGACATTTGCAGAAATGGAGCTACTGTTTACACAAAGGTCCACGAGCGCTAGCGAGTGCACCCCGATCACGGCATTAATCAACGCCATAGTGAAATTGGGAGAGACCTGGGTTCAATACGCAACTTGGTGGCGTAACCTATGGTCAAAGTGTGAACAGCGCATAGAAGAAGCTCCTGCTGTGGGCATGTTCGTGGGGACCCTTGATCCTCAGGCAAATATATCCCAGTTTATGATGTTCTTCAAGCCGATCACCTTCCAGGACTTGATTGACAAACTGGCCCAAATGGACCAGATGGGCCATAGGCCGTCCTCTTCAAAGATAGATCTTCGGAATGAAAAGGGCAAAGGGAAAGTGACCTTCATCGCCAACGCTCAACAACAACCAAGCGACCCGAAACCGGTTATTCGCCAAAACAGCAGACCGCGAGCCCTCGAAGAGAAGTTGAGACGTCTTTACTCGTTTCCCCGGGATAAGACAAGGAGACTATTCGAACTAGCGGTGCGCAACAGGCTCATCACTCTGCCGGATCTGAGACGCCCACTGCAATCGGGCGACGTCAACAATCCCAATTACTGCCTCTGCCACCGAATAGTGGGCCACCCAATCGAAAATTGCTACGTCTTTAAAAACTGGGTCGAAAACCAGTACTTACAGGGCAAGTTCACGTTGTCCGAAAATTGGAAGGTAAACCCACCACAGCAGCACGCTCCTAAAAAGGTGGATACGCCGGGGGCATCATGCTCATTTGTAGAGGAAGCTCCGTGGGAAGTTGTCCTTTCAGTTAAAACTAAAAGAATGCAGAAAGATCTTCAAGCATGTCCGGCGATTAGGTGGAAAAGCCCGTTGGAGCCTGAAATTATTGATGGAATGCTGAAACCGCGCCCAACGTCAAAAATTGGTAACGATGAAAAAAACTTCCAGGCCAAGCCTCCGAAGCCTTCAAAGAAAAAGAAGAAGGCCAAGAAGCCTGTCCAGCTCGACGGCAATCGTACGGGTCTGCAGAAATACATCGATGCACTGGAGGAATACAACCAAAAGGCACGGACCCCAGTCACACTGGAAGAGTCCTTGAGAACGAAAACAGTGATATTGATGAAGGAGACAATTCTTCGGAAGAACCCAAGAATCATGTAGCGAGTTGCCACAAGAACTCTCACTCGACGATAAAAGGCAAAGAAGCTCCTGACATAGAGAAACTGGGGGCAGATCCAGAACCAAAACCCATGGAACCGTCAGACGACCTCATCGATAAGCTGCAGAACGAAGCTCTTCAAAAGAGCAAAGCTGATCGAGAATGTGAAACGGCCATTTACGAAAAGGCCAAGCGCTGGTGTCAGGCTGAAAAAACTCTGGTGATGAGAAGCCATAAAGTACCTCAACCGGATCAAGGTGACCTTGCCACCAGCAGGAGCAGAATCAAAATAAGGAAGCAGTTCGCCAAAGCTCTGTCAATGGAAATGAAGCTGCCACCTTTCAAAGAAAATACTTCCGGGAATACATGCCACGACGAACCGGATGTCCATCCAAAATGCTGCTTGTATCATCGGAGGGTCACACACTCGACTGAAGAGTGCAATGCCTTCAAAAAGTGGTGGCAAGGATACGCTGTCCACCGACAACACTTCAAGCGGGTAAAGTGCAAAGCCCATCGGGAACAAATAAGCACGACAGATGAGCGTGAAGGAACAGCTGGTAACTGTCATATAGTTGATGCCATCCCGACAAGAGCAAAACCTCAAGTTCTTACCTTCGGGAGCGATTCTGACGAAGAAATAGCCATCGTCCCTCTCTTCAAGGAATCCACCTCTGAAAAAGAAGAGGAGATGAAGAACTGTGAGAACATTCAGCTGCGTAACCGTACGTTGCCTGAAAAGAATCTCAGACCTTCAAACAAAGGTTCGGGCAAAAAGGACAAAGGAAAGGAAAAAGTCCCTGAGGAGATTGCCCTCGATGATAGAGTCGTCAAAGAGCTCACAACCGAGGACCCGCCCAAGAAGAACAAGGTGGATTACAACGTCCTGGCACATCTGAGGAAGATACCCTCACAATTGAGTATCTTGGATGCCCTTCTCCTGTCTAAAGAGGCACGAGATTCCTTGATTAAGGCGTTATAAGGGCCAGACTAGTTTCAAGCCTTCCTAGCGGAAGAAAAGATGAAGGACGAGCTGGAAGAAGTCCACACGGCTGATATCACCTTCAGCGATGAAGACCTCCTTCTCGGAATATGCGAGCACAACTGTCCGCTGTATGTAACCGGATATTGCCACGACATCAAGATAGGGAAGATCCTGGTTGACAACGGGTCCTCTGTCAACCTTCTCAATGTAAGAGTACTGAAGGAAATTTGCATGAACGTTCAACACTTAGCTCGGGATAAAATTAGTATCTTCGGTTTTGACTCCCAATCATCACAAACGCTCAGGTCTGTAATACTGACATTACGCTTCGGGTTGCTCGTCACTAACATCAAGTTCCATGTTATTGACGCCAAAACTTGCTACAACGCTTTGCTCGGCAGGCCTTGGTTACATGATTACAACATCATCCCTTCTACACAACATCAGTGTATGAAGTATTTCAAGGAAGGCCTCGAGTACTGATTGAATGAGGTTTTATGCATGCGTGCGCTTTTTTAAAAGATGAATCAAAGAATTTTAACCGCAATCAAGAACGGCGTCGCTTAGTAGCTAGCCGGTGAGAACGGGTCGGTCCACAGAGATTTTGTGTATTTTCTATTTGTTCTAACGAGTTAATTCCAATTGTGGTGGATTGGATTATCACTAAAAACTAAGGTTGATTTAGACTAAGATTAAAACCTTGCTAGGGTTAGGTTTAGGTTAAGTTTGGAAATTTAAGATTTCTCACCGCTTTCAATGCCCTAATTAAGATCTATTTAGGTGTTATGGTAATAAT
The DNA here is from genome assembly GCA_030015575.1 of Agapanthus africanus. Taxonomy (NCBI): domain Eukaryota; kingdom Viridiplantae; phylum Streptophyta; class Magnoliopsida; order Asparagales; family Amaryllidaceae; genus Agapanthus; species Agapanthus africanus. Next base: position 936,389,516 of record JASDDO010000019.1, on the reverse strand, counting down.
TAATAAACTGGATTAGTACCATCGGAAAGAAACTATGTTTCTTCCTCTAGGTCCTTGTCCGTCCTTTCTCAATTCTTACCCTAACCTCCATGGAAAATATACACAACCGGACTTTTAAACTACGGTATCACCGCTACCTCGTGGGATAGGGTGCCGTAGTGAGCGGTGTATGCATGTATGCATAGAGCCCTATTAAAATGTATGATAGGCAAGAAAGGGGTGAGAGATTTTCATCTCTCATACCTTTCCTATTCCTAACCCTAACAAGTGAGGAACTACTCACTCATTAGGGAATTAAAAGATTTCATTTTTTTATGATTGTTTTTAATAACCTAGTTATCTAATCTACGGCAGATAAATAAAATCTAAACTAGGGCATATAATTAAAAGTTATACTAGGGCAAAAAGGAAATTAACTAGGGCAATGAAAAAAACTTACTTTATCTTTTATTTGATGCTCTCTTCAAACATTACAGGAATTAAAATTCTGAATTTTGATAAACAAAATGAGGCACAAGAAGAGGCATGTCCCAAAAAAGAGCATTAGGGTTTCTATTTATAGATTATAGAAACCCTAGGGTTACATCCGATCCCTATCTGCATTTACAATTTTACCCTAAGAAGCCTAGTCAACGCGCCGCCACACCGTCAAACATTGCACCGACACGTGTTCTATATGGCCACGGATCTGCGGCCAGAAGGCATGTTTGGCCGCGGTTCCGCGGCCATATTGTGGGCTTCTTGGTTGCATTTCTCTGGGTTGCTTCTGGTTGCATTTGTCTTCTTGTTTCTTCACTTGGTTTTTCAGATTGTCTTCTAGTTTCTTCCAGAATTTCACAGTGCATAATGTCGTGGACTTTTACCCTTTTCTTCGTGTCGAAGTCTTGAATCTTGCGCTGCCTTTATACTTTGTGAACTTGCTCATTGATCTTCATTTGTCCCTCAAACTGTAGGCATGATCAAGATTCTTCCATTTGTTGGTCGTAGTCTCACTTTTGTATCGTCTTTTCATCATTTTCACTATTTTGTTCCGAGAACCTATAACCTGCAACTATGTAGCAGACATGGATCAAAAGCACCTGTTTATTTGTAAAATGAATAAGAATGGGGAATATAATAATGTAAAATTATGATATGAACAAATACCCCCAAACTTATTTTTTGCTCGTTCTCGAGCAAAACTAGTTTTATTCTCGAAAAAGACCTAGCCTCACTTTCGCAGGGAAACGCGATTGCACCGAGCTCATGTAACAAGCCGTTAAACCTCTAGTTGTCCCTAGTAGGAGGAGTGTTGTTTCCTGAGGGTTTTCAGCGGATACTACCCATAAAATCCTATCAATTCGGCCTATTGACTTTTATTCTCCAATTAGGTTTTCTAACAAGAAACTCTATTATCTTTGACTCAGAAATTATCAACCCGTATTTTTCACGCTTCCTTATCATTTAACTTAAGATTGTATATGTTCTGTAAATTTACTTAGATTTTAGCATCTTTTAAGTTTTCCTTCTAAGATTCCATCTCAACTTAGGAATATTTATCATCTCTACTAAAGATATAAGTCATATTTTTCATTCCTATCTCTCATCCAAATCTCAATCATATACCCCTACGTGTGTGTATGTATCACCCCTATACTTGGAAATTCAATTCAAGCTCTTATACTCTTGTCCATCGTCCAAAGTATTTTTTAGTTGGTGAATTTTTAAATGAAATTGCTCACACATCTTTCAAGCAACCGTTAATACTTCTTGAGGTACCAACGACCGATTACAAAATGTGTTTGCACATTAAGGCGTAATTCCTAGTCTTGTAACACCTAAGGTTTTAGCAGTGACTCCCAAACCAGTTGGTCTATGGCACCAGGTGATAAAGCACCCTCGCTAAATATTTTTTCTATTTATGCAGCCTTAAGTAATTACAAAAAACCAGTGTTCATTTTTTATATTCACACTTGTATTTTTATTTTATTTCCTTTTATACTAAGGACTTTAGACAAGAGCATTTCAAGGTCTCTTCTATTATTCCAAGTTTCATGGTTCGTGTTTGTGCAATTTGTAGGGTATATATTTTCAGAGTTTAGACTTAAGCTTAGGAATTATTTTTCAGACTTATACTTTAATAAAAATATCAATACTCTTCTCTTATTTTAACTTAGCCCAAAAAGTGAACTCAAAATTTGCCTATTTCTAAGTAAACTACAAAGACATATATTTTCTACCGTTAAATTTTTAAGAAAGGTTATTTTTAGGGTTTGTAATTTACTAAGTCTAAGATCTAGTTGTTCCTAACTAGTTAACCTTTTTGTCAAACTCAAGTCAATTATGGCCAAAATTGAATGTTTTAATTTTTTATAATTTTTCAAATTTTTCAGTTTTTATTTGATTTTTATATTTTTTATATTTTTTTTTCAATTTTTCAATTTTTATGATTTTTATATAAAGATGCAATGCAGAAAGTAAACATGCAAAAGAAAAAGAAAAAATATATACAAAAAATTTAAAAAAAAAGTATGCAATGCAAAAGATAACTATTTACAACCACCAACTCCCCCAAACTTATCACAAGCAGTGCCCTCACTGCTCGGCCCCACGCCGTGCTCTTGAGCATGAACGGGAACGCTCAGCCCTACCCAGCAGGGTTCGGATCCCCTGCTCTATCTCAGTCAACCGTCTATCATGCTTTCTAGATATCCCCATCAACACCTCTATGCCCCTAACAGCTCTCCGCATCAAATGTACATGTTCTAAAAGGGTCATTTCTCCTTCGCTCGTGGTCGAGCTGGAGCTAGGTGTTCGGGCGGGCACGTGCTCCGCCGGTTCAGTTCTAGACCACACATCCGTCAATCGTGAATAGGCCGTAGAAACGCCCTCAATAAGAGGCCTGACAGGTATGCCTCCAAGCATGTAAAATTCGAACTCCTCCACTGGGAGAAAATATCGACATAGTTGTGTAACAAGCATGGGACAAGGGTAATTTGCTGCTCGTTTGCCCGCACCTATAGAGTTTAGCAAAACTGTGCACATGTCGAAACGAGGGTTTCTTGTCATGAGGGTATGCACAATATGCAATGAGGGTGTGAAAAATGTGGTGTTGTGGGAGCTTCCAAAAATATTGTTTTGTGCCCACCGGCACACAGTTAAGACATTGGCGAAAAGGGTTCTCGCTTGGATCCCCTTCCGCGGCTCCCTTGAGCAATCATTGCCCATCAAGGGCATGTAATCCTCAAATTGTAAAGGTTGGTCATGAGCGGGTATCCGAGGGATTAATGTAACTTCATGTATGATATCCCTATCGATGATAATTTCCTTATCACCCCACTGTAATTTTATAAAGCCAAATTGGGTGAGACACCCATCTTCCATACACTCGTAAAAATGAGTGACTAATTCCGGAAGTGCATAAGCGTTAGGGTGATTATATATTAAAAAGTTCCAACCCCTACGTGCTATCTCGTTCGCAAAATAACTGCCATACACATCGTGTGAAAGAATTTGTGAAAAATCACGTTCAAGTTGCATACTGTGTGCCATCAGGTGATCTACGATCTACAGAAATTAAAAACAGAAAGGGTTTTGAGAGATCGTACCTCCCCTGAAAAATCAGGGGGTGAAGATGTCAGACGGCGGTGGTTGCGCGGCGGGAAGCGACTATAGGCGGCGGTTCCGCGGCGAGAAGGTGAGATCGCTCTGCAGAAAAAAGGTTGCGGCGGCTAGGGTTTGAGAGGAAAAAACTTTTAGGGTTTAGAAACACAGATAGGTCGGGGTCTGTATATATAGGGGAAATGTTGTCTAGTTGCAAATAAACCCCTCTAAAAAGAGGAATTTATTTGCAAATAAAAATTTTATTTTATTTTAAAATCTAGAAATTTACAAAAATACCCAATTTTTTTTTATATTTTCAATTTTTTTATTCTTTATGTTATTTTGTATTTATATATTTACAAATGATACATACCCCCAAACTTATTTGAAACAATGTTTTGGCTAGATGATCGAAAATTTGGGGAAAATGGAGGAAGATCAGTCAGTATAAATCAGCTCCTGCAAAAACAGGAGCTCCTCCGACGGGTCCACGGTGAGGAACGGTTTGAGTCGATATCCGTTTACTTTAAATATTGTACCGTCCTCCGGGTTTTCAAGATCTACCGCACCGTGCGGATATACGGTGCGTACCAAAAACGGCCCTTTCCATCTAGATTTGAGCTTGCCGGGGTGGAAGTGTAACCGAATGTCATAAAGCAAAATCTGTTGGCCAGGTTTGAAAGTTTTGCGCATAAGGTGTTTGTCATGGAACACCTTAGTTCGGTTTTTAACAATTACCGCATTTTCGTAGGCCTCATCCCGCAGCTCATCTAATTCATTCAATTGCAGCCTTCTATTGCTGCCTGCATCTCCCATCGATAAATTCAACTCTTTAATCGCCCAAAATGCCTTGTGCTCAATTTCTACTGGGAGGTGGCAAGCCTTCCCATAAACAAGCCGGTATGGAGACATACTAAGATCAGTCTTGTAGGCAGTACGGAATGCCCATAGTGCATCAATCAGTTTGCGTGACCAATCTTTACGGTTTTTAGAAACCGTTTTCTCCAAAATTTGTTTAATCTGCCGATTCGAAATCTCGGCTTGTCCACAAGTTTGGGAATGATATAGTGTTGACAATTTGTGAGTAATGGAGTATTTGCGCATCAAGGACTCAAAAGTCCGATTACAGAAGTGAGATCCATTATCACTTATAATCGCTCGAGGATGCCCAAACCGAGAAAAGATATTTTCTTTATGAAATCGAACAACAACCTTATTATCATTCGTTCGGCTGGGCACATCCTCGACCCATTTTGACACATAGTCAACAGCCAAAAGAATATACATATTCCCAAAGGAATTGGGAAATGGTCCCATAAAGTCTATTCCCCAAACATCAAAGATATCAACAACCAAAATTGGTTAGAGCGGCATTTCATTTCTCCGTGATATCCGGCCCAAGTGTTGGCACCGGGAGCATGTCTTGCAGTATTCGTATGCATCTTTGAAAAGTCGTGGCCAGTAGAAACCACACTGCAAGATTTTCTCTGTTGTCTTCTTGGGGCCAAAATGCCCGCCACACGCTTGATCGTGGCAAAAGGACAGCACACTCTTAAACTCGATTTCGGGGACACACCGACAAATGATTTGGTCGGAATAGTATTTAAAGAGATACGGTTCATCCCAGTAAAAATGTTTTACTTGGGATAGGAACCCGAGTTTGTCCTGTTTCGACCAATCTTTTGGTATCAGTCCGGTGGCCAAGTAATTTACTATATCAGCGAACCAAGGTTCGCATGACACGGTTAAGAGCTGCTCATCGGGAAAAAAACATCTGTAATAAGAATGTCAAGTGTGGGCGAAGAAGGAAGTCGCGAAAGGTGGTCGGCAACCACATTCTCACATCCTCTTTTGTCCCTTATGACAAGGTCAAACTCTTGTAGCAAGAGAATCCAACGTATTAGCCGCGATTTAGCATCCTTCTTCGCAAAAAGGTGGCGAAGAGCTGAATGGTCCGTGTAAACAACCACTGGAGAGCCGATTAAATAGGGCCTGAATTTTTCAAGTGCAAACACAACGGCTAAAAATTCTTTTTCTGTTGTTGTGTAATTCAATTGGGCCTCATTTAATGTTCGGCTAGCGTAATAAATTACGTGCGGCATCTTATTAATGTGCTGTCCAACGATAGCACCAATGGCGAAATCAGATGCATCGCACATAATTTCAAATGGATGCGTCCAGTCGGGAGATGAAAGAATGGGCGCAGAAATGAGTGAGTGTTTCAATGACTCGAACGCTTCCATGCAAGTTGAGTCAAAATCAAAAGTTGTGTCCTTGACCAATAAAAGAGTTAAGGGTCTAGCTATCTTGCTAAAATCCTTGATGAACCGTCTATAAAAACCGGCATGGCCAAGGAAGGCTCGGATGTCTTTGACGCTTTTAGGAGGAGGAAGATTGGAAATGACTTCAATCTTGGCTTTATCAACCTCTATGCCATTTTGCGAGATGACATGTCCTAGGACAATACCCTCTCGTACCATAAAGTGGCACTTCTTCCAATTTAAAGTGAGGTTCTTATCCCTACAGCGGGTAAGAACCGCGTCTAAGTGTAGCAAACACTCATCGAAGGAGTTGCCGAAAATGGAGAAATCATCCATAAAGATCTCCAAAAATTTCTCCACCATGTCAGAAAAGATCCCCATCATACACCGCTGGAAAGTAGCGGGTGCATTGCATAACCCAAAGGGCATGCTACGGTAAGCGAATGTACCGAAAGGACAAGTAAATGTGGTCTTGTCTTGATCCTTTTCGGCGATGGGGACTTGATTATAGCCGGAATAGCCATCCAAAAAGCAGTAAAATTCATGCCCAGCCAATCGTTCTAGCATTTGGTCAATAAAAGGTAACGGAAAGTGGTCTTTCCGTGTCGCGGCGTTGAGTTTTCTATAGTCGATGCAAACTCGCCACCCAGTTTGGGTGCGAGTAGGTATTAACTCATTCGCCTCATTGGTTATGACCGTAATGCCCGATTTCTTTGGGACAACATGAATGGGGCTAACCCACTGGCTATCCGAGATAGGGTAAATGATACCACTATCAAGATATTTGACAATCTCCTTCTTGACAGCCTCCTTCATTATAGGGTTGAGGCGTCTTTGTGGATCCCTTACTGGCTTGGCATCATCCATCATATGTATATGATGTTCAACTATGAGGGGACCGGTTATTTTGTAAGACCATTAAAAGGGCTTTCTCTTGCTCGAGAGCTAGAGATGCCGATATGATAACGGGAAGGGTCTTGTTCTCACCTAGATAAGCATATTTAAGGTGAGACGGCAAAAGCTTGAATTCGAGTTTTGGAGGTGAAACAATTGATGATAACATTGGTGAAACTGTCTCGAACTCGAAGGATTCCATCAATGGTTCAAATCGAGTGTAAGCAACCGAGTCGGATGGTTCAACCAACTCGTCCGAAAAATCAAAGGACTCAAACTTGGGTGGTGAGTCTTCAAAATCGTCCAAAAAAGTGAAACACTCATAATCGTTTTCCTGCGTGAAAGCTGTGTCAGATTCTAGGAGGAACGCATTAGAGGTGTCAAAACTGCTGTGATCGAACAGAAATTTTTCGAGCTCACAGTCCTCCTGTGTGATCTCGTGGATCGAGCAAACATCAAGTATACTAGCATTAGGCTCGGAGGGCTGATTCCCAACCTTAAAAATGTTGAGTTCAATTGTCATATTTCCAAAACATAGGTTCATCGAACCATTTCGACAATTGATCACCGCATTAGAAGTCGCAAGGAATGGTCGGCTAAGTATCACCGGAATTTGACTCCGGGGGTTAGCTACAGGCTGTGTATCCATAACAATGAAATCAACGGGGAAAATGAAGTCCCCTACTTTAATTAACACATCCTTTAACTCACCCCTAGGATGGGTGATGGATCGGTCGGCCATTTGGAGAGTACAATGAGTGGGTTTAAGCTCTCCAACGCCTAATATACAGAATATGGTAGCAAATTGACACTAGCACCAAAATCTAATAGTGCTCTATTGATATTCTTGTCCCCGATTGTTATCGAAATTGTAGGACAGACGGGGTCCTTATGTTTTTAGGGTAATGATTGGAAAAGAGCATCACTTATAGCACTAGCGACGAAAACTTTCTTTGGTACTTGTGACTTCCTCTTCTTGGTGCATAAGTCCTTTAAGATTTTCGCGTAAGAATGGACTTGTTGGATTGCATCCAAGAGAGGTATGTTTATGCTAACATGTTTGAATAACTCCACAATCTTCTCCATTTGGGGAGTTGGTTTATTGGATCTCAACCTGTTTGGAAAAGGAACATTTTGAAAATTTGTTGAGTCCAATGTTTGTGGAGTAGATTGCGGAGTTGGAACAGATCCCAGTGTTGGTGTGTTCGTGAAGTGAGGTGTGGGTCCGTTAGAAGTAGAAGAAGTAGAGCCTTGTGAAGAATGAAGAATAGACTCTGAAGAAGATGAAGATGAAGAAGAAGAAGAAGAAGATGAAGAAGAAGAAGAAGCACCGGCAGAGGTGTCATCACTATTACCCATGTTATTGTGCAACACTCTTCCAGATCTCAACGTGGTCACAGCATTTATATTATGATTTTGTTGTTTATATGCAACATGTGCGTTGTGTGTGTGACCAGGATTTGACAATGGTTGAGATGGAAACTTTCCCTTTTCTCGCTCGCTCAACGCAACATTTAGTTGTACAATTTGGGCCTCAATTGATTTGATACTTTGATCATGTGAAGCACTGTTTTGCACCAAAGATTGAATGGAAGTCTCCAACCTTGCTGTGGATTGTGTAGATTGTTTTAGAAACGCATCTAGACTTCTTTCTAGCGAGGTAACCTTATCATTATTTGGTTGAACAAAATTGTTTTGAGGATAGGAGTTGTTGGGCACAAAATTGTTCATTTGGTTTGGGTAAGCTTGTGGTTGGAAAGGTTGCTGGTATTGAGTTTGTTGAGGTGTTTGTTGTTGTGGAGGAGGAGGCCTTTGAAAGTTGTTATTGCCTTGGAATTGTTGATTTTGATTCCAAGCAAAATTTGGGTGGCTCCTCCAACCAGGATTATAAGTCGAAGAGTATGGATCATTTCTTTGTCTTTGCTGAACGGCAGTATTGACTTGATCTTGTCCTTGAAAAGGTGGATTGTAAAGACACTCTTCAGTAAGATGGGATGGATCCGAACAACAAGCGCAAACAGTTCGTGGGGGCAAAGTAGGGACAGGAGAAGGCGATGAGATTTTGGTCTCAATTGCTTCTAGCTTTTTCGTAAGTGCGGCCATTTCGGCCTTCATTGCAATCGACATGTCTAGTTGATGTATGCCTGCCCTAGACTGATCTGAAGAAGAAGATGAGGTGGTCTTGGTGCTTTCCCACTGAAGTGTTTGTTCAGCAAGATCATCGAGAAACTGCCAAGCTTCCTCGCTTGATTTTGTTAGAAAGTGACCTTGACAAATGGTTTCCAACAACTGCTTGGTTGCTGGGTTCAATCCTTCGTATAAAGTTTGGCAAAGTTGCCAATTCTCGACACCGTGGTGAGGGCATTGAACAAGTAGGTCTTTAAATCTTTCAAAACACTTCCAAAAGGGTTCGGAAGGAAGCTGGGAAAATTGAATGATCTCATTGCGAATTCTTGCGGTCTTGTGATGTGGGTAAAACTTTTTTAGAAAAGCTTTAACAAACTCTTCCCAATTTTTAATCGAGTGTGATGTTGTGCTATACAACTATTTCTCGGCTAGGTCACATAAGGTGAAAGGAATGACACGTAGCCTTATAGCATCATCAGAAAGTTGTGTTGTTTTCATCATTGCGCAAATATTCCGGAATTTGTTTATGAAGATGTAGGCATCTTCGGATTCTAGTCCGTGAAATTTTGGCAACATGTTGATGAAGTGGGGTTTAATCTCAAAGTTATCCCCATTTGCCGGTGGGAGTGAAAGACAAGTTGGTAAAGCGGTGCGGATAGGGTAGAAAAGATCCTGGAGCGCGATTCGTTGGGGCACTTCAACAGGTGGGTGTTGTGGGTTATTTGCACTTAGCGGAGGTGGAATCAGTCCCGCGGGTAAGGGGTTATTAGGATTGAATCCCGACATCTCCTTAGAGGACGAAGAATATGAAGGTGAAGGTAAAGAAGTGGAAGGAATTTCGACTTCGGAGTCGAAAGCATCGTCAGTCGGTACTAACGAGACACGGACCAATCGGGCACTAGTGTCCCTAGTCCAACCGGACATACACTAAAGAGGTGTAGTCAAAAGGTGAAAAACAGAAGGTGGGGGTAAGAGAACGTCAATGAGAGGAAAGTGGGTGTAAGTGGGGTGCAACGGATTTCTTAGCGACAAGTGGCAAGTTTTTATAAAAAAAAAATTCTTTTTGTGTTTTTTTTAAAAGGAGCTTTTTGCAAAAAGATTTTCAATAAAAGGCTTAGACACACGTTCAATCAATCACAAAATGCACAATCAAGCCTAGATCTAGGGTCACCTAGGTCAACTAGACTGCTCCTAACTATTCCAAAGGGCAAGATAGGAGGGTCTCAAATTGCCTCTTTACCGCCAATTGTGGCCAGGTAAGCACAAGTAGAGAAAAGAGGGATCCGCTCACAAATCACCGTGAGACGGGCCTTTTAAAATTACCTTTCCGCACCTGTCTAGCCTAGGCACCACAAAGTCAGGTTTAGATCAACGATCGATGCCTACAACTATTCCTTTGTCCTATCGAGCGCGACAGTCCTTAAGGCCGAGTCTAATCTTTTTTAATTAATTTGATGGTCAATGCAATATGCTTTATGTGATTTTTGGGGTCCTGAGAAGGGTAATGAAATCCCCACCCAATCTGGATTGGTGTTCAAGCCCCTTAAAGTCAATTTAGATATGCAAAGCAGTAAACACAATTAAACACTTGTAAACAATTTTTTATTGCGGCGCAAAGAATCCTGCACAAGATCAAGATATTGGAGAAGGGGAGAAGTTTTTGCGCAAAGAACCCTGCAGGAAAATTTTACAGAGGAGATAAAGGGGTTCAGAAGAAGAAAAGAAGCTTACAGAGGGGTTTCGGGTTGCTGACGTCAGCAACCCGCGGCGGATCCGCGGCTAAAAGCGTGGTTCGGCGGCGGAAACGCGGTCCTTCAATCGGTTCAGGCCTCCAAAAATCTCCTGCTGTCTGTTCTGATTATCCTCTGCTTGTTCAGATCTGTTTTTTGCTGTTTTGTTCTCTGGATTTTTCCAGATCTGAATTCGTTCGTCAATCCTGCACAATTCAAACAAAACACCCTTCAAAAATTAACAAGATGATAAAATTTTTATAATCTTTTTTATTTTTCAGTTTTTATGATTTTTATGATTTTATATTAACCCGAAATCGCAAAAAGAAAATACTACGCCATCCCCGGCAACGGCGCCATTTGATTGAATGAGGTTTTATGCGTGCGTGCGCTTTTTTAAAAGATGAATCAAAGAATTTTAACCGCAATCAAGAACGGCGTCGCTTGGTAGCTAGCCGGTGAGAACGGGTCGGTCCATAGAGATTTTGTGTATTTTCTATTTGTTCTAACGAGTTAATTCCAATTGTGGTGGATTGGATTATCACTAAAAACTAAGGTTGATTTAGACTAGGATTAAAACCTTGCTAGGGTTAGGTTTAGGTTAAGTTTGGAAATTTAAGATTTCTCACCGCTTTCAATGCCCTAATTAAGATCTATTTAGGTGTTATGGTAATAATTAATAAAGTACCATCGGGAAGAAACTATGTTTCTTCCTCTAGGTCCTTGTCCGTCCTTTCTCAATTCTTACCCTAACCTCCATGGAAAATATACACAACCGGTCTTTTAAACTACGGTATCACCGCTACCTCGTGGGATAGGGTGCCGTAGTGAGCGGTGTATGCATGTATGCATAGAGCCCTATTAAAATGTATGATAGGCAAGAAAGGGGTGAGAGATTTTCATCTCTCAAACCTTTCCTATTCCTATTCCTGACAAGTGAGGAACTACTCACTCATTAGGGAATTAAAAGATTTCATTTTTTTATGATTGTTTTTAATAACCTAGTTATCTAATCTACGGCAGATAAATAAAATCTAAATTAGGGCATATAATTAAAAGTTATACTAGGGCAGAAAGGAAATTAACTAGGGCAATGAAAAATAACTTACTTTATCTTTTATTTGATGCTCTCTTCAAACATTACAGGAATTAAAATTCTGAATTTTGATAAATAAAATGAGGCACAAGAAGAGGCATGTCCCAAAAAAGAGCATTATGGTTTCCATTTATAGATTATAGAAACCCTAGGGTTACATCCGATCCCTATCTGCATTTACAATTTTACCCTAAGAAGCCTAGTCAACGCGCCGCCACACCGTCAAACATTGCACTGACACGTGTTCTATATGGCCGCGGATCCGCGGCCAGAAGGTATGTTTGGCCGCAGTTCCGCGGCCATATTGTGGGCTTCTTGGTTGCATTTCTATGGGTTGCTTCTGGTTGCATTTGTCTTCTTGTTTTTTCACTTGGTTTCTCAGATTGTCTTCTAGTTTCTTCCAGAATTTCACAGTGCATAATGTCGTGGACTTTTACCCTTTTCTTCGTGTCGAAGTCTTGAATCTTGCGTGTTCCCCTCCGAACGGCGGCGCACAGGACCGCGATGGCCTGACGCTGAGATTCGGGGCAGATACTATTTGGTTTTATCCGTCCACCTCTCCGAAGATGCCAAGTTGATTTATGGCACCGTGTATCGAAGGTTTAGACGGATGCCGCCGATGTAGCAGACTTTGTCAGATTCCCCCTCGCTAGAGGGGTTTTTGATTGTGGGGATGCTCTTCCCTGCAGGCGCAAGCCCCTGCAGTTAATTACACTACCGCTTCACGGTAACAACTTTCTCCTTCTCCAGAATTTCACTTCGTGTCGTGGGTGTTTGTTTTGTTTGTGGTTGCCCGTGGATTGTATACGGAGACTGAGTAATGCCGTCGCCCGTAGGACGTGGATTAGTCCAAATCCGTATTTACTTAGATTTGGGTTTGGTATTTTAGTTTAAGGATGCGTTAGTCGCGTTGCGGCTAAGATCAATTTAAACGTTCGTTAAGGATACGTTAGTCCTGTTTGAGACTAAGATCAACTTAACGGGACCATTTAGGTCCGACAAAAGAGCATTTGGGCTCTATTGTTCCAGTTTGGCAGATTCATAGTCCAATTTGGGACTAAAGTCTGTTTGGAGGATACGTTAGCCATTTTTGAGGCTAAGATCGACTCAAACGTTTGTTAAGGATACGTTAGTCCAGTTTGAGACTAAGATCAACTTAACGGGACCATCTAGGTCCGACAAAAGAGCATTTGGGCTCTATTGTGCCAGTTTAGGGACGTGGTGGTCCATATTCCAGTTTAGGGACGTTTCGGTCCGGTATTAGTTTAGGGACGTTTCGGTCCGGTATTAGTTTAGGGACGTTTCGGTCCGATATTAGTTTAGGGACGTTTCGGTCCACGAGTTTAAGGACCCCACAGTCCATATCGATGTGTGGTCGTTGGGACCCGTCACCTCTTTGACGTCGTTGAGGAATTACAACGACGGATGTCAAAGGAGTTCGGAGATGTACCCTCGAACCGGATGTAAATTAATTTAGAAGAGCAATTTTGCTCAGTCAATTTAATTTAAGGACTTATGGCCAAAATTGGGCTAAGTCCAGTTGAAATGTTCAACATTTTATTTGCTTTTGCATTACATTTCTTTTTTTATTTTTATTTGGGCCTTGCCCAGAAAGGATGCAGAGCATCAATTTGTTTTGGGCCCTGCCCTTTTAGGAATGATGCACGGCATCAATTTTATTTGGGCTCTGCCCTTGTATAAAGGATGCAAAGCATCAATTTATTTGGGCTCTGCCCATTTATTGCCTTGCAATTTATTTTGGCCTGTCAGGTCATTTTGATTTGGGCCTGGCCCTTCAAATAGTGCAAAGCACCAAGAATCTTTTGGATTCAAGAAAATGAGTGCAGGGCACTTTTTAATGATCTAAATTTAGATCAAAGAAGAGAAAAGAAAATCTTTTCTTTCTTTCTGTCTCAGAGAACCAGAGGTTCATAACAAGTGCAAGGCACTATTTTTATTTATTTATTTATCTGAGAACCAGAGGTTCATAGCAAGTGCAAGGCACTATTTTTATTTATTTATTTATCTGAGAACCAGAGGTTCATAGCAAGTGCAAGGCACTATTTTTATTTATTTATTTATCTGAGAACCAGAGGTTCATAGCAAGTGCAAGGCACTATCTGTTGTGCGCACGTGCGTTGCACGTGGTGCCGCATGGCGGGCATACGTGCGTTGCACGTGGCGCACATGCGCATTATGAGGAGAAGCAAAGCTTCTATATATGGAGAACAAGCTCCTTTTAATATTATTAAATATTCTCATGTGGTACGCACGTGCGTTGCACGTAGTGCCGCATGGCAGGCACACATGCGTTGCACGTAGCGCACATGGCGCTTGCGCATATGCGCATTATGGAGGAGCATGCTCCTATCTTGGAGAACTAAGCTCCTTTGAGTATTGAATCCTTTGAGGATTTTTACTCTACCCTTTCTAAGAGGTATCCCCTCTTATTTATATGGGAGTGGTAGAGAAGCCAGCTCTCCTTTTCCCGATGTGGGACTAAAAAATGCATTCCCCATGTAGTAGAGCATTAGTTTAGATTACACGTGTATAACACATTTGCTCATAACTTTTGATCTCGGATGAATTATGAGGCCCATAATATATCAAATCGAAGGTCTTTTCGAGATGCTTTCAATATCATCAGAATTTAGCTATTTATTCGTTCCGGAGTTTGTCAAAATACAGCTCGGAAAATACTGGTTCGCATCTTCTTCCTTAAATCACATGTGCATAGACATTTGCTCATAACTTTTGATCCCGGATGAATTATGAGGTCCATAATATATCAAATCGAAGGTTTTATCGAGATGCTTTCAATACAAATAGAATTTATCCATTTCTCATTCGGGAGTTTGTCAAAAAACAGCCCGGAAGATACTGGTTCGTATTTCCTTAAGCGTATCGCTGCCATTTGATACCTTGGACTCTTTTGCGCAGAAATTTTTTGTGGGAACAAATGCCCCCCACTACTTTGCCCACGTAAGTATGTACGTGGGTGAAGTAGTGCAGAGTTATGCAGAGTTATGCATGGCGTATGGCCAGTTTTGGGTTGATGTATCACTTTCAGAATCTTGATCTGAGAAGATAACGAGCGGACACAAGCGTCGTCATTTATCTTTGACTCAAATCTCAACTCTTAAGGGATATAGTTCCAACCCTTAACTCCATGAGCCGCATCCTTCTATTTCTTTTTTTGTCTCACTCTGGCGTGGAGTAGTTCATACGCTTATGAGTAAGTTCTCCATTTCAGTGGCATGTAGCTTTGGCAAGTGTGGCCCATAGATGGTCGGCCCATCTTGACTTCTTTGCAGGGCAGTGATGGCTTAGGAGACAGAGGTAGGATCTGCCACCTAAGGCTTTTCAACTTTACGAGCCGTGAGGGTCTCATAAAGACTTTTCTCCCTACGAGTCGTGAGGATCTCGTAGGTGTATTTTCTCCTTGGGAATCGTGAGGATTCCTAAGTGTGTTTTCTCTTATAAGTCGTAAGGATCCTATAAGAGAGTTTTCCCTCTTACGAGTCGAGAGGACCCGTAAGCGGTTGTTTCCCTCCTTATCGAGATTCGACTTTGGAGAGTGTGACCCGTGGATAGTATGCAAGAGACCGTTTTGGGCCGACTTGCAGGGTCCCAGTGCTTAGGAAACAGGTTTTTTAATCCCTACTGCCTAAGGCTTTATCTCACGAGTCGAGACGCATCGAGAAAATCTCGCAAAGACATCAATTTCCTCACGAGTCGAAACGGATCGAGCAGATCTCGCAAGAACATCTTAACGTCGCATTTAACCTCTGCTCTTTACGACAGAAGCCCGTTAAGGTTGGTGGTACTTAGGGTTTTGGCTATCGTACCGTCGCATAAGCTGATATAGTCCTCGATAGGCAATCGTGCTGTTCGAGTAGCCCCGCGACTGCCGTGTCTCTGATCCCTTCGGGGGCTGGACAAGACGTCTTCAAGCAATCCTCCTTGGCAGTTTGACCGTCAGAAGAGCAAGCGCTAGGAATTTGCCATGCCGCTTTTTACTTGAGGTTAGGCTCATTTTGGAGAGCCCCGATGAGTCATAACCACTCCGCGCTGGTGTGGGGATGATCTCCGATAGTCTTTCGGGCTTTATATGAGTTGCCGTTAAGACCCTGAAGCTAGGAATTTGGCCTTTGCTTCGTTTGCTGGCATTGCGTCTGCTGTATCGAGACGAATGTTGCGGTGGGAACTAGGGATTTTGCCGTGGCTCCGTTTGTTTGATGACGTTACGTCTGCTGTGTCGAGACGAACGTTGGGGTGACATCTCGTCTGCTGTATCGAGACGGACGTCGAAGTGGTGACCACTCCACACTGGTGCGAGATGATCTCCGATTGTCTTTCCGGGTTTATATGACTTGCCGTTAAGACCCTGAAGCTAGGAATTTAGCCTTCGCTTCGTTTGCTGGCATTGCGTCCTCTGTATCGAGACGAATGTCACGGTGGGAACTAGGGATTTTGCCGTGGCTCCGTTTGTTTGATGACGTTACGTCTGCTGTGTCGAGACGAACGTTGGGGTGACATCTCGTCTGCTGTATCGAGACGGACGTCGAAGTGGTGACCACTCCACACTGGTGCGAGATGATCTCCGATTGTCTTTCCGATTTTATATGACTTGCCGTTAAGACCCTGAAGCTAGGGATTTAGCCTTCGCTTCGTTTGCTTTGGTGTGTCTGAATCCCTGCTGGAGGAAGAACGCTGAGGTTGACATTTCGTCTACTGTATCGAGACGAACGTCATGGAGGTGACCACTTCATGTGAGATGGTCTCCGATTGTCTTTCAGGTTTTATGTGAGTTACCGTTAAGACGTCGAAGTTAGGAATGTGGCCTTCGCTTCGTTTGCTTTGGTGTGTCCAAATCCTGTTGGAGGAAGAACGCCGGGGTTGATATATCGTCTACTGTATCGAGACGAACGTCAAGGAGGTGACCACTTTCTGTGAGATGGTCTCCGATTGTCTTTCCGGTTTTATGTGAGTTACCGTAAAGACGTTGAAGCTAGGAATGTGGCCTTCGCTTCGTTTGCTTACACTGCGTCTGGTATATTGAGACGAATGCTGAAGTGGAGCTGGGATTTTGCCATCACTCCGCTTTGTTTCGACCATGGGGTCTTTTGTTAACTTTGCATGTACACCCCGCTGGGCTGCGAAGGAACACCGTTGTTGACATTGCGTCTGTTGTAACGAGACGAATGCTAAGGTGGAGTTGGGATTTTGCCGTTACTCCACTTTATTTTGACCGTGAGGTCTTTTGTTGACGTTGCATCTGCCTCCAGCTGGACTGCGGAGGAACGCTGTTGTTGACATTGCGTCTACTGTATCGAGACGAATGCTGAGGTGAAGCTGGGATTCTGCCATCGCTCTGCTTGATGGTGTAACATCTGTGTCCTGTTGGAATGAGGAGGCACACCGTTGTTGGTCTCCAGGCTTTAGACGTGGCCATTGAGATTTGGAACTAGGGACTTTGTCATGGTTCCGTTTGTTGCGATTCTGAGGTCAGTTGTTGACGCCATGTCTGCATCTAGTTGAAGTGAGGAGAAACGCCGTTGGTGATCTTTAAGTTATCGATATTGACGTCGAGACCCTGAAGTTAGGGACCTTCCTTTGCTTCATTTGTTGACATCGTGTCTGTAATATTGCGACAAATGTCGAGATGGTCTCTAGGTTATCTATGAACCGTCGAGATTTGGCTTCGCTTTCTGGTGGAGCCTGTTGGGAAGGTATTGTTCCCTTTTTATCTGTGCCCCTGGATTATATACAGGGATCGATGTGATTTCACCTGTAGGGCAAAAGTTTCATTCTTTCATTTTTTTTTATTCTTTCCGCGATGCTCTATCATTTCAGCTTTTATATCGCGAAGGTCGCGATTGCCCAATCACTTCGGCTATTTTTCGCGGTGCCCAATCATTTCGGCTGTTTATTTTATTTTTACTCGCTACTTTTTATTGTGAGTTGCCCAATAATTTCGGCTGTTTATTTTATTTTTACTCGCTGTTTTTTATTGCGAGTTGCCCAATCATTTCGGCTATTTCATATGCATTTTTTTTTTTGGCTCGCTGATTTTTTTCTTTCTCGCGAGTAGGGGATTTGGGATCCGATACCAATCTTGGCATCAGCATCGCTGCGACTGGAATATTGCCAGGAGCGAATCATCATTTGCCATGAAAGGACTTGGAATTTGATACCGGTTTAGGCATCAGCATCGCTACAACTGGGATATTGCCAGGAGCGAATCATCATCTGCCTCCGTCGATGTTGAACAAAGGTGGCTTAGCGAACAGGGTTAAGATCCCGTCGACTGAGGCTTTTGACTTCATGAGCCGTAAGGGTCTCACAAAGGTATTTCTCCCTGCAAGTCGTGAGGATCTTGTAGGTGTGTTTTCTCCTTGGGAATCGTGAGGATTCCTAAGTGCATGTTCTCTTGTAAGTCGTAAGGATCTTACAAAAGGGTTTTCTCCTTATAAGTCGAGAGAACTTACAAGTGTTGTTTGCTGTACAAGCATATCCCTAGTCACGGATGGGACTTTGTTAGGGAAATATTTATTCATGCCCGTGGATTGTATACAAGGGTCAATATTGGACTACTTGTAGGGCAATGTCGAAAGTTGTGGGGGTTGCTTAAGCACAGGTTTAGGCCTCTGTAACTTAAGACTTTCAAATCTTACGGGCCGTGGGGGTCCCATAAGAGAGTTCTCCTTACGAGTCGTGAGGATCTCGCAAGTGTATTTTCTCCTTAGGAATCGTGGGGATCCCCAAGTGTGTTGCTCCTTTGTGAGTCGTAAGGATCTCACACAGGTGGTTTCTCCTTACAGGGTCGAGAGGATTCTATAAGTGTTTCTTTAACGAGGTTGCGCCCTTTCGGGTTTTCACAAACACTCGCCGGTAGCCCTGCTGTTTTTACTCACGGAGCCCTTTCGGGTTTTCATCCGTGCCCTTTTTGCTGATGGACATACCTTTATTTTTTCTTCTTTTTTTTTACGAGGTCGCGCCCTTTCGGGTTTTCACGAACACTCGCCGGTAGCCCTGCTGTTTTTACTCACGGAGCCCTTTCGGGTTTTCATCCGTGCCCATTTTGCTTGTGGACGTACCGTTTTTTTTATCTTTTATTTTATTCTTTTTTTTAACGAGGTCGTGCCCTTTCGGGTTTTCACGAACACTCGTCGGTAGCCCTGCTGTTTTTACTCACGGAGCCCTTTCGGGTTTTCATCCGTGCCCATTTTGCTTGTGGACGTACCCTTTTTTTTTTTTATTAACACGTCAGCCTGAAGATGCTGCGGGTTGGGAGTAGTTTAACGACGTTTCGGTCATTTGCAAGTTTTAGGACATTGCGGTCCGTCGTTAGTTTAAGGACATCTCGGTCCGTTGTTAGTTTAAGGACGTTTCGGTCCGTTATCCAGTTTTAGGACGTAGTGGTCCGTTAGGCTTTCTCTATGAATGAGCATGATGCCCCCGGCGTGTCCATATTTTTCGGAGCATGCGGTTGTGGCGGGTTCACCTTCCAAATTTCGGACAACGCGAACTTGCCCTGTTGGTATTGGTCTTCAACCCAGTTCTTGAAGACGTAGCAATCCTCGATCAGATGACCTACCGTTTGGTGGTAAGGGCAATAATTAGGATTATTAATATCGCCTGGCCGCAATGGACGTTTTGGATTCGGCAGATTGATGAGTCTGTCGGACACTGCCAGCTCGAACAGTCCCCTTGTTTTATCTTGCGGAAACGAGTAAGGACGTTTCAACTTTTCCTGGAGGGATTGCCGCTTGTTGCTTTGGCAAGCAACCGGTCTAGGGTCACCTGATTGTTGGTGAGTGCTGGCGACGAGGGCCGTTTTCCTTTTTCCTTTATCCTTTTTGTTCGATCCTTTGTTTACGGGGCCGAGATTTTTTCCGAGTAGCATGCGATTGCACGGCTGAACGTTCTCGCAGATTCTCAATTCCTTTATTTTTGAAATAGATTCCCCGATGGAAGAGTTGGGGGTAGCTTCTTCGTCAGAGTCGCTTCCAAAGGTGATAATTTGTGATCCCTTGAAGTCGGCTATATGACAGTCGGCGGTGGCTCTTTTGCGCTCATATATCGCATTTTTCCGATGTCCACAAGCTTCACACTTTGTCCTGTCGAAGTGTTGCTTTTGAGCGACATACCCTTGCCACCAACAGTTAAAGGACTCGCAGTCTTCGGTAGGATGTATGATCTTTTGATGATATAAACAGAAGTTAGGGTGCATCTCTACCTCAGAGAAAGGATTTTCTTCGGAGGGCGGTAGCTTCATTCCTACTGATAGAGCTTTGGCGAACCGTTTCCTCGTCTTGAATTTATTTTTACCCGCAGTGTATGGCTTTTGATTTGACGGGAATACCTTGGTTCTTTCCAGTATGGCCATTTCATGCTCTTGATTGGCTTTTGCTTTCAAACGAATTTCATTTAGGAAGGCATCGATCAACTTGTCTGACGGCCGCGAAATTTCTGTTTCAGGGTCCGCCGTTGATTTCTCAGCGCAAGGATCCTCCTCCTCATCCGTCAGTGAATGAGAAATCACATGACAAGTCGCTACGTAGTCTTCGGATTCATCCGATAAGTTTTCTCCATTGTTTTCATCCTCGACGAAAGAACAAGTTGCCCCCGGCGTGTCCGTCTTCTTTGGAGAGTGCGGCTGTGGGGGGTTTACCTTCCAGCTTTCAGACAGCGTGAACTTGCCTTGCAGGTATTGATCCTCAATCCATCCCTTAAAGACGAAACAATCCTCAATCGGGTGACTTACCGTTTGGTGGTAAGGGCAATAATTGGGATTATTAAGATCGCCTGGCTGCGACAGACGCTTTGGACTTGGCAGATTGATGAGTCTGTTACGCACTGCCAGCTCAAACAGTCTTCTCGTTTTATTCTGAGGAAACGAGTAAGGACGTCCTAGCCTCTCTTCGAGGGATGGGCGTGGACGCACGTTGTTTTGGCGAGCGATCGGCTTTGAGTTGCTCGGCTGTTGCTGAGCGTTGGCGACGATGATCGCTTTTCCTTTCTCATTTCGGGGATCGGGTCTTGGAGGAGACGGTCTATGGCCCATCTGGTCCATTTGGGCTAATTTGTCGATCAAGGCCTGGAAGGTGGTCGGCCTGAAGAACATCATGAATTGCGAGATGGTCGCCTGCGGATCGAGAGTGCCCACAAACATGCCTACCGCAGGAGCCTCTTCTATGCGTTGTTCGCATTTCGACCATAGGTTCCGCCATCGTGTTGCGTATTGGACACATGTTTCGCCTGACCTTCTCCCGGCAATTTATCAGTGCTGTAATCGGGGTGCGTTCACTAGCACTTGCGAATCTTTGTGTAAACAGCAGCTCCATCTCTGCAAATGTTTTGACAGAGTCGTTAGGTAGCTCCGAATACCATTCAAAGGCTGTTTCTGCTAAGCTGCCGACGAATTGACGTAGCAACAATTTGTCATCGCCTCCAGTATTGCCGCATAAGGCCCTGAATTGAGCGACATGCTGATGCGGATTCCCTGTCCCTTTATATACGTGGAATTTAGGGATCGTATATCCTGGCGGGTAATTGCTATGGTCATACCAGCTCGGATACGGTCGTCCGGTTCTAACAATTTGCCCAGCCGCTTCATTCGCCTGATGAACCCGGATCTGCTGAGCTATATATTTGTCTAGGTCAACTTTGGAGATTGCCTCCTCTTTGGCTGTTGATAGAGCCGGCGGAGGATTTAACGTTTCTCCCCTGTCGTCTTCAAGGACGATCGGAGGATCTTCGGCAGGAGGGTCCGGCTGTAACATCATCCCTACCATATCTTGGAAGAGGAACGCCATCTGTTTTATGTTAGCCGCTTGCTCTGCAGCTTCTTTGTCCCTCTTTTCGAGGACTCTGCGTAAAAAGTCAGCGTCGGTTTCTTGTTCTTGACGCTCATCCGAAGACGTTTCAGAGCTTTCTTTTGGCTCAGTGAGTGCAGCCATTGTAGTCATCATTTCCTGAAGCTTTTGTTGTTGCTCCTGGGCTTTCATCACGGATCGGGTGAGCGGTCGGTGGCCCGTAGAAGTGCGGCTTTCCTCCTTTCCAGAAGCCATATAAACAGTGTGCACCACCATGCCCCCAGACTTGGGGCGTTTGTGTTCGGTGTCTTTGCGATTTGCCGAAGACATAGGGGCTTTTTGCGGCCTCCTTTTTTGAGTGGTTGGAGTTAAGGGAGCCGTTGTGGCGGGCACCCAAGTAGCCGTCATTCTTTGTGGCTTGACAGAGTAGTCCTTCTCCTGCCGAACTTTCATCTTTTTCTGTCGGCGGGGATAGTCTTGATCAATCACCGACTCCTGGACCTGTCGCCAGACCTTGTAAATTTTAGAGGACAGCCGTTGAGGAGGCTGCTCCAGCTTCTTCTCTTGAGTATTATCCACAGGTGAAGGAGTTCTCTTCAGCACTGCAGTAGGAGAGTTTCTGCACACCTTGTTTAGCAATTCAAAACTGTTCTTGGTTGGAACAGCAGCATCGATCCTCACCATCGGAGCTGACGGAGTTATCCCAGAGGGGGAGTTGCCCCCAGCCTTCCTTACTCGACGCCAGTGGCGACGTCGGGCATGTCGTGCTGATGGAGTTGTTTCCACTATAGGGGTGATCTCCTCATGCCCCCTGTGTTGGTCAGAATATACTGGTACCAGCTTTTTAAAGATCGATGTCCGTTGAACGGGGACGGCCAACTTGTCAGAAGCGGACTTCTGAACATGGGAAGCAACCTTGGTGATTTTGCCAGGAATGGGAGTTGGAATGGCTATCCGCTTCGGGATAACGCCTTCTGGTATGGCAGGCTTCTTCATGAGCCTGTTAGAGCTCTGGCCTAGTCCGTTAAAAACTGAAGCAGTGGAGTTGGATGACCCGTTGAGAGGGGTCACGGCAGTGGTAAGTCGATCGAAGACCGACTTCTTTGGAGCTTCTTGCAATTTCATTGGGGCGTTGAAGCTCATTGGTGGGAGCATGGTCCCAAAAAATAGTCCAGTGGTGGTTTGAGCCACCTGCTCCATCGGCATTTTGAAAAGGGAGGCCGCTTGGGGCCCATAAGTCACTCCTCCAGTAATGACGGAGCAAGAGCTGTTGCTGCAGGCGATGCAGTTCGAAGCCATTGATCTTTTGTTTTCTGCACGGAGCAAGACACCAGATCTTAGTACCTTGAATCCACAGGCAATCACAGCAAACCGCGATTTGTTTGCGAACACGACACACGAAGTGTGGAGTGGAAAGAGGAAGAGGTCCCACCGGGCGTGCCAGAATCTGTTCCCCTCCGAACGGCGGCGCACAGGACCGCGATGGCCTGACGCTGAGATTCGGGGCAGATGCTATTTGGTTTTATCCGTCCACCTCTCCGAAGATGCCAAGTTGATTTATGGCACCGTGTATCGAAGGTTTAGACGGATGCGGCCGATGTAGCAGACTTTGTCAGATTCCCCCTCGCTAGAGGGGTTTTTGATTGTGGGGACGCTCTTCCCTGCAGGCGCAAGCCCCTGCAGTTAATTACACTACCGCTTCACGGTAACAACTTTCTCCTTCTCCAGAATTTCACTTCGTGTCGTGGGTGTTTGTTTTGTTTGTGGTTGCCCGTGGATTGTATACGGAGACTGAGTAATGCCGTCGCCCGTAGGACGTGGATTAGTCCAAATCCGTATTTACTTAGATTTGGGTTTGGTATTTTAGTTTAAGGATGCGTTAGTCGCGTTGCGGCTAAGATCAATTTAAACGTTCGTTAAGGATACGTTAGTCCTGTTTGAGACTAAGATCAACTTAACGGGACCATTTAGGTCCGACAAAAGAGCATTTGGGCTCTATTGTTCCAGTTTGGCAGATTCATAGTCCAATTTGGGACTAAAGTCTGTTTGGAGGATACGTTAGCCATTTTTGAGGCTAAGATCGACTCAAACGTTTGTTAAGGATACGTTAGTCCAGTTTGAGACTAAGATCAACTTAACGGGACCATCTAGGTCCGACAAAAGAGCATTTGGGCTCTATTGTGCCAGTTTAGGGACGTGGTGGTCCATATTCCAGTTTAGGGACGTTTCGGTCCGGTATTAGTTTAGGGACGTTTCGGTCCGGTATTAGTTTAGGGACGTTTCGGTCCGATATTAGTTTAGGGGCGTTTCGGTCCATGAGTTTAAGGACCCCGCAGTCCATATCGATGTGTGGTCGTTGGGACCCGTCACCTCTTTGACGTCGTTGAGGAATTACAACGACGGATGTCAAAGGAGTTCGGAGATGTACCCTCGAACCGGATGTAAATTAATTTAGAAGAGCAATTTTGCTCAGTCAATTTAATTTAAGGACTTATGGCCAAAATTGGGCTAAGTCCAGTTGAAATGTTCAACATTTTATTTGCTTTTGCATTACATTTCTTTTTTTATTTTTATTTGGGCCTTGCCCAGAAAGGATGCAGAGCATCAATTTGTTTTGGGCCCTGCCCTTTTAGGAATGATGCACGGCATCAATTTTATTTGGGCTCTGCCCTTGTATAAAGGATGCAAAGCATCAATTTATTTAGGCTCTGCCCATTTATTGCCTTGCAATTTATTTTGGCCTGTCAGGTCATTTTGATTTGGGCCTGGCCCTTCAAATAGTGCAAAGCACCAAGAATCTTTTGGATTCAAGAAAATGAGTGCAGGGCACTTTTTAATGATCTAAATTTAGATCAAAGAAGAGAAAAGAAAATCTTTTCTTTCTTTCTGTCTCAGAGAACCAGAGGTTCATAGCAAGTGCAAGGCACTATTTTTATTTATTTATTTATCTGAGAACCAGAGGTTCATAGCAAGTGCAAGGCACTATTTTTATTTATTTATTTATCTGAGAACCAGAGGTTCATAGCAAGTGCAAGGCACTATCTGTTGTGCGCACGTGCGTTGCACGTGGTGCCGCATGGCGGGCATACGTGCGTTGCACGTGGCGCACATGCGCATTATGAGGAGAAGCAAAGCTTCTATATATGGAGAACAAGCTCCTTTTAATATTATTAAATATTCTCATGTGGTACGCACGTGCGTTGCACGTAGTGCCGCATGGCAGGCACACGTGCGTTGCACGTAGCGCACATGGCGCTTGCGCATATGCGCATTATGGAGGAGCATGCTCCTATCTTGGAGAACTAAGCTCCTTTGAGTATTGAATCCTTTGAGGATTTTTACTCTACCCTTTCTAAGAGGTATCCCCTCTTATTTATATGGGAGTGGTAGAGAAGCCAGCTCTCCTTTTCCCGATGTGGGACTAAAAAATGCATTCCCCATGTAGTAGAGCATTAGTTTAGATTACACGTGTATAACACATTTGCTCATAACTTTTGATCTCGGATGAATTATGAGGCCCATAATATATCAAATCGAAGGTCTTTTCGAGATGCTTTCAATATCATCAGAATTTAGCTGTTTTTCGTTCCGGAGTTTGTCAAAATACAGCTCGGAAAATACTGGTTCGCATCTTCTTCCTTAAATCACATGTGCATAGACATTTGCTCATAACTTTTGATCCCGGATGAATTATGAGGCCCATAATATATCAAATCGAAGGTTTTATCGAGATTCTTTCAATACAAATAGAATTTATCCATTTCTCATTCGGGAGTTTGTCAAAAAACAGCCCGGAAGATACTGGTTCGTATTTCCTTAAGCGTATCGCTGCCATTTGATACCTTGGACTCTTTTGCGCAGAAATTTTTGGTGGGAACATTGCGCTGCCTTTGTAATTTGTGAACTTGCTCATTGATCTTCATTTGTCCCTCAAACTGTAGGCATGATCAAGATTCTTCCATTTGTTGGTCGTAGTCTCACTTTTGTATCGTCTTTTCAGCATTTTCACTATTTTGTTCCGAGAACCTGTAACCTGCAACTATGTAGCAGACATGGATCAAAAGCACCTGTTTATTTGTAAAATGAATAAGAATGGGGAATATAATAATCCAAAATTATGATATGAACAAGTACACAGTTACGGGGGAGCTGAACCCATTCTCCGTAAATGAAGTTCGCAAATATGAAGACGCCAAATACTTCTTACCAGACTTCGAAGACATGGAAAGAGATCGCAAACCGGAGAATAAACAACAAGCCATCGCTACTATCCCACTATTCGGGAGCGATACCGAAGAAGATGAAGAGATGGTCTACTCGGGACAACCCCAAGGCAACAGGCCAGGGCCATCTACTCCTATTCTGGTCTTTGGCAGTGACTCTGAGGACGAGGCCAACGCAGTGTTCTCCGTCCGCCCGTCAATGCAGACCTTTGCTGGAGCTGACCAGAGTTTACATATTCCTTGGTTCCGCGGCGGCATTATAAAGAACTTGATGCACTTGATACTTATAGCGTGTAAGAGCTGCAGACCTTCTACGTCCCTCCTCACCAAAGAGGTGAGAAGGCGATCCTTTTCTACCAATCCACAGAGACCAAAGTGGAGAAAGAAGTATGGCATAGTGCTGAACCTGCGCTCGATAGACTTCAACCAATCCGTCATCCTAGATACTACGCAGAGGGACTGAAAAGGCTATTAAGATACGAAGGCGTACACTTCAAACAGACTGCTCGACAAGCCCAGTTCTATAACAAGATTTAGGACGTTCCCGGGACTCAGCGAAAGATGCCCAATGGGAGAATAGAGACGACTGTCCTTAGATACGTTCGGTCCGGGAAACGGGAGCAATTCCATGGCCGCCATGTCATAAATAACTCCGGTGGAGAAGCGAATACATTTCTAGATAGCGTTGATGTCGATCCAGAGCGAGATCCCGCCATGAGAATACCAAGCCTGTCATTCGAAGAACAGATTGACAAGCTGATAAGAGAAGCGGGTCAAAAGGTTCGGAATGACCATAGCCGTGAAATGGCCATTTACGAGAAAGCCAGGACGCAGCGTATCATTCAGCAGGCTACGGAAGGAGAAGACGATGATGCCCTTCACCCTCGGCCTACTGTGTGCTCTCGTGGCAAGCGAAAAGTCCGACGCAGAAGCAATGATAAGATCAAGAATGAGAACGGCGTTCAAAGACAGCGAAGCGGATCCAAGAAGCCACGCAAGCGAGGAAAAGTCATCTGGAACCCGTCTTTTATAAAGAAGATGGGTCAGGAGTACTCTTTCCCTCAAGACAAGACAAGGAAAATATTCAAATGATGACGCTCCCGGAGTCTAGATACCCCAAACAGATAAACGAGGTCCATCACCCGGATTATTGCTCCTACCACCGAGTAGTGGGACATCTTCTTGAAGACTGATTCACCTTCAAAGACTGGGTTGAAGATCAGTATCAACAAGGCAGGTTTGCTCTATCCGACAGTTGGAGGGTAGCCCCGCCACGAAAGCATGAGCCGAGAACAACCTACACTGCGAGGGAAAGTCTAGATCAGCATCAAGCTTGGAAATGAGCTCGTACTTACCATATGATAACATTCTCAAAGGAGTGAGAGCACGAGAATATGGACGACCTCTCCCAATGCTTAGCAAATGAAGATGAGAACGAGCTGATTTCAGAATTTCCACCGGCGCCAAAAGAGCTGGAAAATGGAATACACACCACAGCAGAAAACCTGAGAAAAATCGACTTGGGGACGGCAAACGAGCCAAGGCCAACGTTCGTCAGTGAGCTGCTGCCTGAGAAACAGGTAGCCACGTTAAAGTATGTGCTTATGCAGTAAAGTCTGTTTCGCATGGAACTATTCCGAGATGCCGGGATTAGATCCAGAGATAGCTGTGCATAAACTGGCAATATCACCGGACGTCAAGCCAGTTAAACGGGCGCCAAGAAGAATGCGGCTCAAGCTTGAGATGAGTATCAATGCCGAAGTCAAGAAGCTAATCGACTCCGGCTTCATCCAAGAAGTTCAATATCCTGACTGGATCGCCAATATCATTCCGGTAATAAAGAAAAATGGGACAGTACGCATCTACGTAGATTTTCGAGATCTCAACAAAGCTTGTCCGAAAGATGACTTCCCAGTGCCTGTCACCGAGTTGATGATCGATAACACATCCACCCATGAAGTCTTCTCCTTCATGGTCGGATCCTCAGGGTACAACCAAATCAAGATGTATCCTAAAGACAAAAAGCACACTGCTTTCCGGACTCCGCTGGGCATATTCTGCTACAAAATGATGTCATTTGGTCTGAAGAACGCTGGCGCCACCTACCAGAGGGCTATGACAAAGATCTTCGATGACCTCGTACATGAAATTGTCGAATGTTATATCGACGAACTCGCGGTTAAAAGAAAATCGCATGAGGAACACTGGGAGTATTTGAAAATAGTGTTCCAGCGTCTTTGGAAATATAATCTGAAGATGAATCCTCTGAAATGAGCGTTTGGAGTTTTCTCGGGCAAATTCCTAGGATTCATCGTACGACACCGAGGCATAGATATAGACCTGTCAAAGATTAAGGCAATTATGGAAATGCCTTCGCCAAGAACTCTCAAGCAATTGCGGTCTCTCTAAGGAATGCTCGCATATATCCGGCGGTTCATAGCTAACCTCTTCGGCAAATGCCGCCCCTACAGTCATCCAATGAAGAAAGGGACCCCGTTCGTTTGGGATCGTAAATGCCAAAGCACACTGGACGAAATCAAGCAATATCTGCAGAACCCGCCGGTACTGACCACTCCGGTCAAGGGAAAGCCCCTTTATCCTGTACACAACAGCTCTTGAAGGTTCTTTAGGTGCGTTATGGGCACAGGAGAACGACCAGGGGAAGGAGAGAGCTCTCTACTATTTGAGTCGAGTTCTCCTGGGGCAGAAAACAACTACTCCCCAATCGAAAAGCACCTGGCATTGATCTTCGCAGTAACGAAACTCCGACATTACGCCTTGGCACATGAAGTCCATCTCATATCAAAAGTGGATCCTCTCAAGTATTTGATGTCAAGAGCCATGCTAACGGGAAGGCTTGCCAAATGGGCCCTCCTCTTGATGGAGTTCTCGATAGTATATCGACCCCTCAAGGCAATAAAAGGCCAGGCCATCGCCGACTTTCTCGCTGAGCATCCGATACCTGCCGACTTTCCCTTGAACTGCGAGTTGCCAGACGAACACATATTTGACACAATTTACAGGGAGAAAGAAGGGAATGATACCCGATGGGAACTCTACTTCGATGGAGCGTCCTCCTTGAAGAAGCGAAAGCAAACTACCCCCATGATTAAAGCCAGGCTGGGCCTTATCTTCGTGACTCCACAAGGGGAGATTATGCGTTTTGCCCTTTCCTTAACGGAGCCAAGAACAAACAATGAAGCCGAGTATGAAGCTTTGATAGCAGGTCTCGAGATCGCTGTCAACATGGGGATCGAAAACCTCCTCATATATGGAGACTCCCAGCTGGTCGTTAGCCAAGTAAATGGCGACTACAAGACGTGCAAGCCGGAACTGATCAGGTATGGTGAAAGAGTGCAGCAATTGCTAATGCAAATCCCATCCTACACCCTAGAAAGCATACCGCGTGCGGAAAATAGCAAGGCGGATGTGTTATCCAAGCTCGCTAAAGAACTGTCCGACGAAAACCTCGATGACGTAAAGATAATTGTGCAAAGTCGCCGGATTCTCGCACTAGCAGAAATATCTCCAAAGACGTCTAAAGGAGAGGAAGCAACCGAACAAGAGGCCTTCCAACTGGAGGATGAAGAAAGGGCGAAGGATTGGAGAGAAGTCTTAATAACTCTTTCAAATCCCATCCAACGCCCGAAGACGCGTCGTCAAGACATCAGCTCATGTAGCGAGCCTTGTCTTTCGCCTTTGTCAATGGTACTCTTTATAAGAGATCGTTCGATTTTCTATGGCTGAGATGCCTGGGACCAGAAGAAGCAAAAAGGGTCATTCAAGAAACTCATGATGGACTCTGCGGTTCCCATCAAGCGGGGCCAAAGATGAAGCTGAAGATCAAAATAATTGGCTACTATTGGCCCACAATGGTTCAGGACTGCCTCGAATATGCGAAGCAGTGTCACTCGTGCCAAATTCACGGGGACTTCATCTACCAACATCCAAATCTGCTACACCCAATATTGGCTAGCTGGCCATTCGAAATGCAGGGAACCAATATAATCGGGCCCATCGAGCCAGCATCATCCAAGGAATATCGGTTCATACTAGCAACAACCGATTACTTCTCCAAATGGGCAGAAGCAATACCGTTAAGGGAAGTGAAGACGGAGAACATCCTCCATTTCTTCAGGATGCATGTCATCTACCAGTTCAGCACTCCACGGCGGACCATCTCGGATAACGGGACAGCCTACAGAAGCCATAAGATCAGCCGCTTCGCACAGCAGCATAAACTAGATTGGAGATATTTTTCAGTTTATAATCCCCGAGTTAACGGTCTAGCTGAGGCTTTCAACAAGACCTTGAAAAAGATCATAAAGAAAATGGTATCCAGAAATAAAAAGGACTGGCACGAGAGATTGCATGAAGCTCTCTGGGCCTATCGGACTACGTTCAAGACGGCCAAGAACACAACACCATTTGTGTTAGTATTCGGCACGGAAGCGGTACTTTCCTTAGAGATAGAGCTACCCTCTCTACGAGTGGCGGTTCGGTACGAACTAACAGACGAAGAGAATGCCCATCTTCGTCTTGAGGAGCTCGATGCCCTCGATGAAACTCGTCTCATGGCGCAACAAAACCTGGAAGCTTACAAAGCAAGAATGACGTGCTCATACGAAAGATTGACTAGGCCGAGGACATTCCGCCAAGGCGAACTTGTGATAGTCGTCAAAAGACCTATGATCCCCAACCGTGCCAAACGGGGGAAATTCGAGCCAAACTATAAGGGCCCATATATCATAGACAAGGTCTACCAAGGTGGGGCCTATTTTCTCATGGATATGCATGGCGAAAGACCTTTCCGGCCAATGAATGGCCGGTTCCTTAAGAAATACTACTCTTGACAAGTCATGGCTCGGGCTAATGATGGATGACGACGCTCGTGTTCGCTCACTATCTCCCTGAGTCCAAACTCTATAAGTAGTATTCAGCGAAATCTCGTCTCAAAAGAACCACAGACCGCAACGTTCTTAAACTAGCTGCGGACCGAGATGTCTTTAAACTAACAATGGACCGAGATGTCCTTAAAAACTAACATTGGACCGAGATGTCTTTACACTAACAATGGACCGAGATGTATTTAACTAACAATGGACCGAGATGTCCTTAAAAACTAACATTGGACCGAGATGTCTTTAAAATAACGTCACCTCTAACACGGCGATAGTGAAATGCAAGTCCACGAGTCCCAGCGGTGAGGACTGCAACTCAAATGCCACCGGCGAACGGATGGATCACATGCGGCGAAACTATTCTCGAAAGTTTTATTGTGCAAGAAAAAAAGGTACGTCCACAAGAGAAATAGGCACGGATGAAAACCCGAAAGGGCACCGTGAGTAAAAACAGCAGGATTACCGGCGAGTTTGTGAAAACCCGAAAGGGCACCGTGAATAAAAACAGCAGGACTGCCGGCGAGTTTGTGAAAACCCGAAAGGACGCAATCTCGTTAAAGTAAAGACACCTGCAAGGTCCTCTCGACCTTGTGAGGAGAAAATACTTGCGTAAGATCCTTACGACTCACAAGGGAGCAACACACTTAGGGATCCCCACGATTCCTAAGGAGAAATTGCACTTACGAGATCCTCACGACTCGTAAGGAGAATTCCCCCTATGAGACCCTCATGGCTCGTAGGATTCAAAAAGCTTTAAGCTACAGGGATCTGAACTTGTTCTTAAGCTATCATATTCCCCAAGTTGCCCTACAAGCAGTCAATATAGATCCTTGTATACAATCCACGGGTATAAATAAACGTTCCTTCACCAAGTCCCACCAATGACGAGGAGTGTCCTCATATGGTGAACGACACTTGTAAGTCCTCTCGACTTATAAGGAGAAAACACTCTTGTAAGATCCTTACGACTTATAAGAGAACATACACTTAGGAATCCTCATGACTCCTAAAGAGAAAACACACCTACGAGATCCTCACGACTCGTAAGGAGAAACATCTTTATGAGACCCTTACGGCTCATAAAGTCAAAAGCCTTAGTCGACAGGATCCTAACCCAATTTGCTAAGCCGTCTTTTTTCGAACCGACAAAGGCAAATAATGATTCGCTCCTGGCAATGTCCCAGTGGTAGCGATGCTGATGCCTAAATCGGTATCAAATTCCAAGTCCTTTCACGGCAAATGATGATTCACTCCTGCCAATATTCCAGTCGCAGTGATACTGATGCTAAGATTGGTATTAGGTCTTGAATTCCATACTCGCAGAAAAAATCAGCGAGCCAAAAATGCATATGAAATAGTTGAAATGATAGGGCAACTTGCAACAAAAATCAGCAAGTAAAATATATGCATACAAAAATAGCCGAAATGATTGGGCAACTCGCAATAAAAAACAACGAGTAAAGAAAAAGAAAAATAGCCGAAATGATTGGGCACCGCGAAAAAATAGCCAAAATGATTGGGCAATCGCGACTTTCACGATATAAAAAGCTGAAATGATAGAGCATCACGGAAAGAAATAAAAAATGAAATGAAATTTCCACCCTGCAGGTAAGATCACATTGACCCCTGTATACAATCCATGGGCACAAACAGAAAGGGAATCATATCGTCCCACCAGGCTTCGTCAAAGGGAAGCCAGATCTCGATGGCTACACCTACAACCTAGAAATCAATAACGGCGTTCCTTCTCGTTCCAACCAGAAGAAGATATGGCGTCAGTAAAATAGAGCCACGGCAAAGTTCCCTAGTTCCAAATCTCGACGGTTCACAGACAACCTAGAGACTGCCTCGGAGCCACGGCAAAGTCCCCTACTTCAAAATCTCGACAGTTCACAGACAACCTAGAGACTACCTCGGAGCCATGGCAAAGTCCCTTGTTCCAAGTCTCAACGGTAGCTTCCACGGCTTAGAGATCAACGACAGCGTTCTTCCTCCCTCCAGCAGGATACAGGCACGACATCAACAAACGGAGCCATGGCAAAGTCCCTTAGTTCCAAATCTCGACGGTTCACAGATAACCCAGAGACAACCTCGACATTCGTCGCAATATTGCAGACACAATGTCAACCAACGAAGCAAAGGAAGATCCCTAGCTTCAGGGTCTTGACGGCAACTCAAATGAGACCTGAAAGACCATCGAAGATCATCCCGCTCCAGCGCGGAGTGGTCATGACTCATCGGGGCTCCCAAACTGAGCCTAACCTCAAGTAAAAAGCGACATGGAATATCCCTAACGCTTGCTCTTTCGACGGTAATATTACCTGGAAGATTACTTGAAGACGTCTTGTCCAGCCCCCAAAGGGATCAGAGGCACGACAGTCGCGAGGCTACCCGAACAACAAGATTGCATATCGGGGAATATATCGGCCAACACGATGGTGCGATGGGTAAAAAACCTAGTACCACATACCCTAACGGACTTCTATTAGCGGGAGTTAACTGTGACGTTAGGAAACCCTTGCGAGAACTTCTCGATTCGTCTCGACTTGTAGGGAAAAGCCTTAGGCAATGGGGATAAGGACCTATTTTCTAAGCACTGGGGCCCTGCATGTCGGTCCAAGATGGACTATTGCATACTATTCACGGGCCACACTCTCCAAAGTCGAGTATCGACAAGGAGGAAAACAACCACTTACGAGTCCTCTCGACTTGTAAGGGGGAAAATTCTCTTGTGAGATCCTTACAACTCTCAAGAGCAAACACGCACTTAGGAGTCCTCACGACTCCTAAGGAGAAAATACACCTACGAGATCCTCTCGACTCGTAGGGAGAAATAACCTTCTTGAAACCCTTACGGCTCATGAAGACGAAAAATTCTTAGGCTACAAGGACCCTAAACTTGTCTCTTAAGCCCTCAATTCCATGGCCATCCATAACTCTGTACTACTTCACCCACGTACATACTTATGTGGGCAAAGTAGTGTGGGGCATTTGTTCTCGCCAAAAACTTCGGCCAAGAGCTATTTGTTTCTGTTTACACCGGTTTAAGTTTCATTTACAGATATATGTGAAATCGGGCTCATTCATATACGCATACATCAGAGGAAGAACAGGTGTTCAACGACAAAAAGAAAGCATTTAATTGAACATTTTATTCTACAAGAAATAGATCACCATACATGGGATCAAAAGTACATGGATTCACAAACCTATGGATAAAACTCTCTAACTCCCTCTCTGCCTTCTCCACCATGGCAAAGCGGCAATCTTCATGAAGAGTCGCTCCCCATCGGTCAGTACCGTGCCCATCAACGAATGCATACATGATGGTTCGCTGAGCCCGTATCTGGCTTAGCAGCTGAACAGAGCGATCCCTCAGAACCGTGGTGATCAAAAGTGCCTCATGAAAGTACTCGACCTTGTCCTCCGCTGCATCGAGTATCGCCGGAGTCATCTCCGCTGGATGAGGGGGAATATCATCGAGCACGGACAAGAAGACCATCCGGAGCCAAATGGAGCCGATGGGGAGGGGAGATCCTCTATGAGTCAAGAGCTCGTGCAGCACCGCATCGCATTGGTCATCCGTAAGAGCAGGGTTCACCAGACGGGCAGTAAAACGAGGAACAATTTCCTCAATAGGCACCTCCCATGGCTGCCGGCGAGCATGTGGACGATTACAAGCCATGGCTCTTCTCTGTTAAAATAATTCTCTGAAAATGAAAGAGAATAGAAGCATTACTTCAGATTATGAAGGGAGCCATTTAAGTCTAGGCACAGAAAATGTTGTGCATGATGGAACTATTTCCAAGCATTTGACTTAGGAAAAGCAAAGTTTGAAGGTGAAAAACACCTTCAGTAAAGAGGCAGCGCCTCACGTGTTTTGCACGAGGGCACCAGCGCCAAGAGTTAAAAACTCTGAGGCAGCGCCTCACGTGCATTGCATGAGGGAGCGGCGCCAAGAGTTAAAAACTCTGAGACAATGCCTCACGTGCCCCGCACGAGGGCGCCGGCGCCAGAACTAAAAGTTCTCTGCCATTGGATCAAAGATCCAACGGAGATGATAAATCATCAAAACACAGAATTAAATTCTGATTGAGGAAATACTCCTCAAATTTTTCTAAACAAAAAATATTACGCTCTGTAAAACAAAGCACCGTTGGATTAAAGATCCAATGGTGATTAAAAATCACCAAGCTATAGAATAAGCTCTGTAGGGAAAAACATCTTCCCCAATCTTTTTAAACAAGAAAGATTATGCTCTGTAAAACAGAGCATAGTTGGATTAAAGATCCAATGGTGATTAAAAATCACCAAGCTACAGAATAAGCTCTGTATGGAAAATATTTTCCAATCTTGTTAAAAAACAAGAAAAATATCTTCTGTAAAACAGAAGTCCTTGGATCAAAAATCCAACGGTGGATAAAATCCCCAAATCAATTAAGGATCTCTCAATGAGAGATTTCTTTAACTAAATCAGCAAACTTGCCTCCACTATATGTCGTTGTAATTCTTCAACGTCTTCAGAGAGGTGGCGGGTCCTGACAACCAACAATTCTATGGACCGCAATGTCCTTAAACTAACTCTGGACCGTAATGTCCTTAAACTAACTCTGGACCGTAACGTCCCTAAACTAAAACGATAGAGCCCAAATGCTCTTTCGTTGGATCAAAAATGATCCTGAAACCCTGTTAAGTAGATCTCAGTCCAATATCGGATTAACGTATCTGTAATACCCGGCTCCTCTTATACCAAAATCTGTAATTCGTTACTTTAAAATTCTTTTTATTTTATTTATTTAAAATTTTTATTTATCTTATTTATAAAAAAATTATTTATCCTAAACAAAAATCCCAAGCCCATTCCTTATCGTTATTTAAAATTTTCTTAAGTCCTCCGGCCTGTCTAATTTTTTTTCCAATTGATTTATTATGACTTCCTCAGCCCATCTCAGCCGGCCCATTTCTTCCATTTCCCATTTAAACCAATTTCTTTTTTTCCTTTTTATTTTTCTATGGCCCGTTATCCCGTCAGCCCTAAAATTTTAAATGAGGAATTATTTTAAACCCAACCCTTATTTTTATAAGTATTAGTTTATTTTAACCCAAGCCCTAACCATTCTCTTTCTTTTTCCTTCTCTTTCTGAAGCCCTACACATCCACCAGGCCCAAGTTCCAACATCTCAAGCCCACACCCATTTCCTACTCTCACCCTACAGATTCCTCAAATCATTTCCATTAATTATAATTAAAATTCTCCAAATAAACTCTTAAATCCTATTAATCACCATATAATCATTGTTCATTTTTTTAATTAACATTTAATCCTCCCCATCTCCTTTAAATTCCTTCCAATTAAAACTTCATACGTTTCTCTCTCCCTCACACACGTTTCCTTTCCTCTCTCCTCAATCTAATGTTTACCAGATAAACGTTCCCCACTCTCTCTCTCTCCTCTCGTTCTCTCTCTCTCTCTCTCCTCTCGCTCCCTCATTCTCTCTCCTCTCGTTCTCTCTCTCTCTCTCTCTCTCTCTCTCTCCCCCACACATACATTATCCTCCCTCCTTCTTTCAATTCTTTCCCGCTCCCTCACTCTATCCCTCCCATTTTCTCTCCCTCCTTCTCGAACCCGCACCCTCGGCCGAATGTCGCGCCCGCCGCCGATCTCTCACATCACTCGTCCCCACCGCGCCGCCGTCGACGACGACGACTTCGACCCCATTCACTTTCTCTCGCTCTCCCCTCCACCGACTACCGACACCTCGCCAAGCTCACTGCGCCCGAGCTCGGCCCCGTACCCCGACGCCGACGAGCCTCACCGTGACACCACTTGCACCATCACCCCCACCACTGAACCCGAGTGCCAACCTAACGTGACCCTTTCCTCCATCAACGATCACCGACCAACCCTCTACCTCTGCCCACGACAAACGTCTCGTCAACCGAGCCCCCGCCTTTCCAGCCATCTCCTACTCCGGCTACCGTCGTTGTACACCGCCTCCCTCACATTTTCCCTCCCCGTACCATGCACCATTGCTGCAGCCCTCACCATGATCACCCCATAATCACCATTGCCGCCGTCTCCCTCTCCCCGACACCTTAGCCGCCAACCTCATCAATGGGCGCACTCATTAACAGTCATCCCCAACCCGAGCAACACCCATACCGGCCGAACTCCAAGCCTCGACCGCTGCAGGCGCTCCGACTACGTCGACGAGCCCACTGCTTCGAGCCGCCTCG
Source organism: Agapanthus africanus (assembly GCA_030015575.1). Classification (NCBI taxonomy): domain Eukaryota; kingdom Viridiplantae; phylum Streptophyta; class Magnoliopsida; order Asparagales; family Amaryllidaceae; genus Agapanthus; species Agapanthus africanus. Next base: position 936,352,644 of record JASDDO010000019.1, on the reverse strand, counting down.
TCAACTCAAGCACTACCCCAGCACTGGCCCATCCGAGCTTCATTCACCCCCGCTGCAACCACGACCTCAAGCCCTGCGCAGGCACGCCCCTCACCTGAATTCAAGTCCTCAAGTCGCCGCCAAGCTTCTTCGCGTCACCTCGGCCACCACCTGTGCACCTCTCGACCACGAGCTTCACCTCAGCGTCTCTCCCCTGCTCCGGCCAACCAACGCCGCTCACCGCTGCCCAGAACAGACCCGAGCTCATACCGTGGCGTTGCCGTCGCCATTCGTCGCGCGTTCGTGACGTTACCACTGTCGTGCATCGCCTAGACGCCTCCAGGCAAGTGTTACACTTGCTTACATGCTATTTATCTAAGTTACAATCGTTAAATACATGAATTATAATGTTACAAGTCTAAAACTATTATGTGCTGTAACTGTTCGATGCTTGTTCCCTTAGGAAAACATTATCAAATTTGACGGAACTCAATGGTGTAGGTTGTCCAGTAGGGCTGTGAACATAATGTGTGATTTTCGTTGGACAATTTGATCGTTTACGATTAAAACAACTACTCCCAAGTTTAATCGTAAAACTGTAATTTTATTACACCTGAAAATCGTTAAATTCACCATAAATCATATACATAGTAGAATGGTGCGTTCGAGGGCTCGAATCGAAGCCAACTCGATGAACTTTAACCCTGTACTAGTTTCCAGACATTCCTGTACTTAAACCATGATGAAAATTGGATCGGAGTGCGACTCTGGACTGCAGTCCAGAGCGACTCCAGTTATTGGTTGCTGTTCCGTAATGGATACCACAGGATTTACTTAACTCTTAGGTTGCGGAACTACACTGTTTATTGTATATAAACCTGTTAGCTAGACAACACAACTGGTTTCATTCTGTTTCGTTACCGTTTGATATTTTATTGGTAATTTAATATATCGGGACACATAACAGTCCCAGCAGATTCAGAATTGACATGTTGATATTAAACAGATTATAACTCCTAACATACAGACGCGATTGAATATCCGTATGTTGTGTTGAAAACCTTACTGAAAACCCTATAATTCATCCAACTGTAGCGTCGCTAAAATCTGATCCCCACTGGGGTTAAAATGCGCTGCGAAATGGATTCCTGATTCTGAAATCGGATTTTCAGCCGCGTGCGCTTAAAATGAAACAGTTATAACTAATGATCCTGAAAGCCGATTGGCTCGAAATCATATTAGATGGATAGCTAACTGAACATATTAATTACTACCTGTTTATCATTTTGCTAAATTATATACATATGTTTCATGATAAATCGTGCAAGTGATAGACTGGTGTTTTTTTTATGATACCTGAGTTGTGCTTCTTATATTGTTCATGCATCACATCATACCTATATCATTGTAGTGATAACCTAATGACATCGTGCATTTACCCAGTGATAGATCTTAGTGATGATTGTGGCAAGTACGTCAGTGTTCGTGCATTCGTGATTAAGTGAAAAGTGATACGTACTTGTGCACAATCAGTGACCCTATATTTCTATTGCATTGTCGACGTCTGTGGGATGCGTGTACGTGTGACTATAAGTGGTATGGGACACTTATGGAAGCGCTTGCACGGGTGTCACAGATAAGGCATCCGACATTGCCATTTATCTTAGGTATTAGTCGGGACGTGCTTGATGGAGGTCCTGCTTCCAGTTCTCGCGCAGACTTGTCACGGACCGATTAGTATTTAGGGTGATGGTTAGCGTTTGATGTAGACCACGGGGTGTGGGGTAGTTCAAGTGTGAGCTCAACAGAATCTCGGGAGTCCCATGCCGGCTTATATATTTAGGGAGTTATATGGAGATTTACAGGGTACGTGATATATACACCGTGATACACTCGTTACATGTTGGGCCCGTGGTCCCTTGCCCTTGGGTTCTACCTTTGGGTGGAGGACACTCGCGAGTGGTTGACTCTCACACTTGGACTGACGATAGGCTTATTGACCTGTGCAGTGAGACTTAGAGACTGATAGGGTTACTGTCATTTATATTCTTTATATTCTGTGTTGCCTTACATGACATATCGTTATACTGTTTTACTGCTCCGCTGCATTGATTACTGTTCATTCATATTCATGCTGTTTTACCGTTATTCACATCTATTACCACTGTTAGAACTGTTACTTGATTATATGTATTATGTTGCTATTGTGTCGCTCTGACGACCTGAGTATGCATGCTCAGTGTGGGAAGACGATTTAGTCTGGACCAGTGCATCACAGTCTTCTTGACTCGCCTTTCCGAGTGACATTCGTTTATTCCACTTCAGGTCAGTTCTTTACTTTGTTCCTTTCAGTTACTGCATTTCTCATTACCTGCGCATTATTTACTGTTTACCATGATAAACTAGAAGCCGAAGTGTGACTACGGCAGGACATTTCCTGGACCGTAGGAGCATGGGTGGCCTTGTCTACCCCTCGTATTCCGTATTTTGGGAAGCGGGGCGTGACATGGTTTAGTTGGTATCAGAGCCAGGTTTTGCATCGATTAGGATTGCAGTTTTCAGTGTACAGTTTGGCAATCTAAGACGTCCCTCGGTTTAGATTGAAAACTTGTCACTCTTGATCCATATTCACATCGTGCGTTCAGCCATCCATTCACTATGGTTTCGGGTGACTTGACAAGGATACGTGGTGGCAATTGCACTACCGTACTCTATTCAAGTGACTTAAAGTGATACAGTTGACTCCCCACTTATACTGATATTCATCATCTCTGATATTCTTGAATCCTTGTTCTATCCATATCATATTTTGATTCATTTAGCGTGTGACTTATATCATTCTCAAAATCGTTGTCACAGGATCATGTCTTCCAACAACTCTTCATCTGTTTCCGCTCCCCAGAATCAGACCATTGAGATTCTGAGTGCACTAAGAGGTCTAAGGGAAGCCCAAGAGCGAACAAACGACTTGTTGGCTGAAGGACTGAGAAGACAGGTGAATCAGGCACCAGCAGGAGTCTCCTATCATAAAGGGATCCCTATTGGACGAGGAAAGGAGAAGAAGATGAAGCGTCAACAGAAGCATCAGAAGAACCCTTGCTGTGGATATTGTAAGAGGCCAGGACATCTTCAGAAGGATTGTCGCCGTGCCCAAGGGAAATATCTGATATGCGGTTCTGACAAACATCTCATCAACGGTTGTCCAGAAAGGAAAGAACTACAAGGAAGAAACTCGTCCACACTCCCCACTTCTACCAAGTGAGGATCATCGCGTAGTTTGAACTTCGACCATAAGGCGGATCTAACGCAGGATTCAACTCGCGTAACGATGATGCAGCGTCTTGGCAATCGAAGAAGAATTCTATGATTTCTAATTACAATAATAATGTTGTCATCTTTTATGAATATTTCCTTCCATTTGAACCTTTGTATCCGTCGAACTTTAGTTGGATGAAATAAAATTTGAATCATAATATATGTATCATTCTCATGCTTTCTCTATATCAAATTCTATTCATTATCACAGTATTTTTATTCTGATCTTTCAGTTCCTGCAACCGCATATTTTTCTCCTATATTTCGTACCCTGAGCTTTCCTTGATGTTTTCCACTGTCTAATCATGACTTCTCTTTTCAGGCCATGGCCCATCCTGGAGCAGCGCCGCATCTAGATGAGGACGCACAGTCATGCGTTTCCCTATATCACAATCTGACGAGTTCCGATGACGAGGTCTATGGTCCCCAAGTCGACTTCGAAAACAATGATTCAGGGGACGAAGGAGCAGCCGCCCCAGAGTTTGACGTGATAACTGATTCTGACGAAGAAGAAGAAGATCCTGAAGAGAACCCTATAGAAGAAGACCCGATAGAGGAAGATCCCGAGGGAGATCCAATAGAAGAAAATCCAGTGGAGGAAGATTCCGTGGAAGAAAATCCAGAAGAAGGGAATCACAGGGAATCAGACCTCGATGAAGAAGCTCTATCCGAGAAAGAAGGACCAGGAGATCAAGATCCTGCTGTGGAAGGACTTCCAATGGCGATGCCCGCGAGGCGATATGGAAATGGACGCCTCTACCTGAGTGCGCGAGCCTACCGCAACCTACTGAATCTCCACAACCGCGACTGACGAGATTTCATCTGATGTTGTCCTTCTGGCCAAATCAAATGTGTATAGTTTAGAGTCACTTTTCGCCTTTGGGAACGCCTTGTTTCATGTTTTCTTAGATGAGATAAGTATTCTAAGTCGTAAACCTTTTGATTATTGGTTTGCTTGATACCTGTTTATTGCCCATATCTATTTATTTTTCTGCTGAGTTCCCTGTCTGTCCACCCCTACTCATTGTATAGTTTTCACCCTCGATTCGACTAGGAAGTACCGTACCCTGATCCTTGGAATGAGCCACCATTCATCCTTCGTCTGTACCCTGTTTGAGATCCTTCTGGGAGGAGGACCCTCCTTATGATTTACCGAGTTCATTAACTTTTCAAATTCTTGATTCATAGGATTTACCGATCGTTAGCCTCCCCCATTTTTTACCTTATAGTCCTTTTGTTGCTCACCATTACTTTCTGTGCTGACCCGATCCCAGCCTTTTTGATCTTCAGCTTAAAGCCGACACACTTCAACCTCCTGATCGAGCCACACTTCCTTATAATCATTACCCTATCTAGCCCTATACTTATTTGTGTTTTTCCTATTACCCAAATTATATTTAGGGACACTGTTATTCAAAATTTAGTTTTCAGTACTTTGAATTTATCAAAGAGTACGTGCTATTGATTTCTCCGTTTTGTATTTTAAGTACAACTATTATTATTTTCATTTTCAGTAGCGCAACCTTACACCGCGCCTGCTTTTGTTCATATTTCTTAATTTCACTATACAAGTTTTCTAAATTATTTTTAACCTATTCTATCGATACCTTTCCTAAAATATTTTAGCTTACCGATTAGTTTTCACTGCCTTATCATTGTCAATTTATTTTGAGGATTTGTGCCTATGATTACTATTATAAGTGGTTGAGCCTTATATTTATTATTTCTGTTTGCTATTATGATATACTTAGATGAGCACACATTCGGTTTCGACGTTTACCGAGCACGCCTTGATTAATATTATTCGTTAATTATTATCTATATTCTTGTAAATTTGTAGTTGCCCTTATAGTGTTCCTGTATTATACTTTTAGGCCTAACTTTTGTATGCGGTTCTTCTATACACGTATGTACCTTCAAAACTTTGTCCACCCGTTTTAAATGAATCAACACGTATTAGTTTTCGATATGATAATCCTTCGCTTATTATTTATAGCTAGTTGTTCATTTTAAATTTCGAGGACGAAATTTTTATAAGGGTGGTATGATGTAATACCCGGCTCCTCTTATACCAAAATCTGTAATTCGTTACTTTAAAATTCTTTTTATTTTATTTATTTAAAAATTTTATTTATCTTATTTATAAAAAAATTATTTATCCTAAACAAAAATCCCAAGCCCATTCCTTATCGTTATTTAAAATTTTCTTAAGTCCTCCGGCCTGTCTAATTTTTTTCCAATTGATTTATTATGACTTCCTCAGCCCATCTCAGCCGGCCCATTTCTTCCATTTCCCATTTAAACCAATTTCTTTTTTTCCTTTTTATTTTTCTATGGCCCATTATCCCGTCAGCCCTAAAATTTTAAATGAGGAATTATTTTAAACCCAACCCTTATTTTTATAAGTATTAGTTTATTTTAACCCAAGCCCTAACCATTCTCTTTCTTTTTCCTTCTCTTTCTGAAGCCCTACACATCCACCAGGCCCAAGTTCCAACATCTCAAGCCCACACCCATTTCCTACTCTCACCCTACAGATTCCTCAAATCATTTCCATTAATTATAATTAAAATTCTCCAAATAAACTCTTAAATCCTATTAATCACCATATAATCATTGTTCATTTTTTTAATTAACATTTAATCCTCCCCATCTCCTTTAAATTCCTTCCAATTAAAACTTCATACGTTTCTCTCTCCCTCACACACGTTTCCTTTCCTCTCTCCTCAATCTAATGTTTACCAGATAAACGTTCCCCACTCTCTCTCTCTCCTCTCGTTCTCTCTCTCTCTCTCTCCTCTCGCTCCCTCATTCTCTCTCCTCTCGTTCTCTCTCTCTCTCTCTCTCTCTCTCTCTCTCTCCCACACATACATTATCCTCCCTCCTTCTTTCAATTCTTTCCCGCTCCCTCACTCTATCCCTCCCATTTTCTCTCCCTCCTTCTCGAACCCGCACCCTCGGCCGAATGTCGCGCCCGCCGCCGATCTCTCACATCACTCGTCCCCACCGCGCCGCCGTCGACGACGACGACTTCGACCCCATTCACTTTCTCTCGCTCTCCCCTCCACCGACTACCGACACCTCGCCAAGCTCACTGCGTCCGAGCTCGGCCCCGTACCCCGACGCCGACGAGCCTCACCGTGACACCACTTGCACCATCACCCCCACCACTGAACCCGAGTGCCAACCTAACGTGACCCTTTCCTCCATCAACGATCACCGACCAACCCTCTACCTCTGCCCACGACAAACGTCTCGTCAACCGAGCCCCCGCCTTTCCAGCCATCTCCTACTCCGGCTACCGTCGTTGTACACCGCCTCCCTCACATTTTCCCTCCCCGTACCATGCACCATTGCTGCAGCCCTCACCATGATCACCCCATAATCACCATTGCCGCCGTCTCCCTCTCCCCGACACCTTAGCCGCCAACCTCATCAATGGGCGCACTCATTAACAGTCATCCCCAACCCGAGCAACACCCATACCGGCCGAACTCCAAGCCTCGACCGCTGCAGGCGCTCCGACTACGTCGACGAGCCCACTGCTTCGAGCCGCCTCGTCAACTCAAGCACTACCCCAGCACTGGCCCATCCGAGCTTCATTCACCCCCGCTGCAACCACGACCTCAAGCCCTGCGCAGGCACGCCCCTCACCTGAATTCAAGTCCTCAAGTCGCCGCCAAGCTTCTTCGCGTCACCTCGGCCACCACCTGTGCACCTCTCGACCACGAGCTTCACCTCAGCGTCTCTCCCCTGCTCCGGCCAACCAACGCCGCTCACCGCTGCCCAGAACAGACCCGAGCTCATACCGTGGCGTTGCCGTCGCCATTCGTCCCGCGTTCGTGACGTTACCACTGTCGTGCATCGCCTAGACGCCTCCAGGCAAGTGTTACACTTGCTTACATGCTATTTATCTAAGTTACAATCGTTAAATACATGAATTATAATGTTACAAGTCTAAAACTATTATGTGCTGTAACTGTTCGATACTTGTTCCCTTAGGAAAACATTATCAAATTTGACGGAACTCAATGGTGTAGGTTGGCCCGTAGGGCTGTGAACATAATGTGTGATTTTCGTTGGACAATTTGATCGTTTACGATTAAAACAACTACCCCCAAGTTTAATCGTAAAACTGTAATTTTATTGCACCTGAAAATCGTTAAATTCACCATAAATCATATACATAGTAGAATGGTGCGTTCGAGGGCTCGAATCGAAGCCAACTCGACGAACTTTAACCCTGTACTAGTTTCCAGACATTCCTGTACTTAAACCATGATGAAAATTGGATCGGAGTGCGACTCTGGACTGCAGTCCAGAGCGACTCCAGTTATTGGTTGCTGTTCCGTAATGGATACCACAGGATTTACTTAACTCTTAGGTTGAGGAACTCCACTGTTTATTGTAGATAAACCTGTTAGCTAGACAACACAACTGGTTTCATTCTGTTTCGTTACCGTTTGATATTTTATTGGTAATTTAATATATCGGGACACATAACAGTCCCAGCAGATTCAGAATTGACATGTTGATATTAAACAGATTATAACTCCTAACATACAGACGCGATTGAATATCCGTCTGTTGTGTTGAAAACCTTACTGAAAACCCTATAATTCATCCAACTGTAGCGTCGCTAAAATCTGATCCCCACTGGGGTTAAAATGCGCTGCGAAATGGATTCCTGATTCTGAAATCGGATTTTCAGCCGCGTGCGCTTAAAATGAAACAGTTATAACTAATGATCCTGAAAGCCGATTGGCTCGAAATCAAATTAGATGGATAGCTAACTGAACATATTAATTACTACCTGTTTATCATTTTGCTAAATTATATACATATGTTTCATGATAAATCGTGCAAGTGATAGACTGGTGTTTTTTTTATGATACCTGAGTTGTGCTTCTTATATTGTTCATGCATCACATCATACCTATATCATTGTAGTGATAACCTAGTGACATCGTGCATTTACCCAGTGATAGATCTTAGTGATGATTGTGGCAAGTACGTCAGTGTTCGTGCATTCGTGATTAAGTGAAAAGTGATACGTACTTGTGCACAATCAGTGACCCTATATTTCTATTGCATTGTCGACGTCTGTGGGATGCGTGTACGTGTGACTATAAGTGGTATGGGACACTTATGGAAGCGCTTGCACGGGTGTCACAGATAAGGCATCCGACATTGCCATTTATCTTAGGTATTAGTCGGGACGTGCTTGATGGAGGTCCTGCTTCCAGTTCTCGCGCAGACTTGTCACGGACCGATTAGTATTTAGGGTGATGGTTAGCGTTTGATGTAGACCACGGGGTGTGGGGTAGTTCAAGTGTGAGCTCAACAGAATCTCGGGAGTCCCATGCCGGCTTATATATTTAGGGAGTTATATGGAGATTTACAGGGTACGTGATATATACACCGTGATACACTCGTTACATGTTGGGCCCGTGGTCCCTTGCCCTTGGGTTCTACCCTTGGGTGGAGGACACTCGCGAGTGGTTGACTCTCACACTTGGACTGACGATAGGCTTATTGACCTGTGCAGTGAGACTTAGAGACTGATAGGGTTACTGTCATTTATATTCTTTATATTCTGTGTTGCCTTACATGACATATCGTTATACTGTTTTACTGCTCCGCTGCATTGATTACTGTTCATTCATATTCATGCTGTTTTACCGTTATTCACATCTATTACCACTGTTAGAACTGTTACTTGATTATATGTATTATGTTGCTATTGTGTCGCTCTGACGACCTGAGTATGCATGCTCAGTGTGGGAAGACGATTTAGTCTGGACCAGTGCATCACAGTCTTCTTGACTCGCCTTTCCGAGTGACATTCGTTTATTCCACTTCAGGTCAGTTCTTTACTTTGTTCCTTTCAGTTACTGCATTTCTCATTACCTGCGCATTATTTACTGTTTACCATGATAAACTAGAAGCCGAAGTGTGACTACGGCAGGACATTTCCTGGACCGTAGGAGCATGGCTGGCCTTGTCTACCCCTCGTATTCCGTATTTTGGGAAGCGGGGCGTGACAGTATCCTTAACAAATATTTAAGTCGATCTTAATCTCAAACAAGGTTAACGATCCTTAAATAATATCAAACCCAAATCTAAGAAAATACGGATTTGGATTAATCCACGCCCTACGGCAGACAACACAAATTAGTCTCCGTATACAATTCACGGGCAACCAAAAATAAAACAAACACACACGACACGAAGTGACCTTCTGGAGTAGGAGAAAGTGGTTATCGCTACGCGGTAACGTAATTAACTGCAGGGGCTTGCGCCTGTAGGGAAGAGCGTCCCTACAATCAAAAACCCCTAACAACGAGGGGAATCTGACGAAGTCTGCTACAATGGTCGCATCTGTTTAAACCTCCGACACATGGTGACATAAATCAACTTGGCATCTTCGGAGAGGTGGACGGATAAATCCAAATAGTATCTTCCCCCCAAATTCAGGCAAGACGTTTGTCTTCCCGGTTTTCGGCGGTAAACACCGGTAATTTTGTGAAAACCCGAAAGGGCGCAAACTCATGAAAAGGAGACAAAAATACACTCGCAAAGTCCTCTCGACCTTGTGAGGAGAATATCCCCGCGTGAGATCCTTACGACTCACAAAGGAGCAATACGCTTAGAAATTCTAATGATTCCTAAGAAGAACATACACCTACGAGATGCTCTCGACTCGTAGGAAGAAAATGCTTTTATGAGACCCTTACGGCTCATAAAATTGAAAAGTCTTAGGTGATAGAGATCTAAACCTGTCTCCTAAGCCACCGCTCCCCAATGGGCAATAGCAAATGATAAGTCGCTCCTGGCACTACGCTTCAGTATTAGCGGTGCTGATGCCGACCCAAAACTCAAACCCCAAGTTTTTCCAAAGGCAAATGATGAGTCGCTCCTGGAACTATGCTTCAATGTTAGCGATGTTGATGCCGACCAAAAATCAAATCCCAAGTCCTTCCGGGGCAAATGATGAGTTGCTCCTGGCATTATTCCAATGCAGTGATACTGATGCCAAACAAAATTCAAATTCCAAGTTCATCTCAAATTCAAAAGTCCCACCAAATAAGGCAGAAATCATGCAGATCAAATTAACGTTCCACCCAGCAGCGCTTTCAAGGTCAAAAGCCTCATTGGACAGGTAGGGAACTCCCAAAGCAAATCAAATCAGAAAGTCAACTTCAATTCTGACACCGCAGAAAGCGGAGCAAGTCAAATCCAACCCCGACACCGCAGAAAGCAAAGCAAGTTGAATCCAAATCCTGACACCGCAGAAAGCGGAGCAAGTCAAATCCAACCCCGACACCGCAAGAAGTGGAGCAAGTTAAATCAAGTATCGGTTGTCCAAGTCGCAAAAATGGCAGCACCGACCGTCCAAGTCGCAAAAATGGCAGCACCGACCGTCCAAGTCGCAAAAATGGCACCGACCGTCCAAGTCGCAAAAATGGCAGTATCGACCGTTCACGTCACTAAAAGGGCAGCACCAACCCTCCACAGGGAACCAAAACCAAATCAATCCCATATATAGAACAAGATCCATCAATTTCATGCACACAAGCCATACACGTGGTGTGCATTTATTGATGGGGGCACTTTGTTAGGGTCAAAAATCACATCCCGGTTGATCAAGTCAAAGTCAACCCTAAACCAAGTGGGCCCGAGACCAAGCCAAGTGGGCCCAAACCCAAGTCAAGATCGAGTATGGAAGGGGCCAGCCCCATGACAAAATGAATGAAGCTATAAATTAGTTTAATATATTTTTTAAATAAATGTATGGAAAAGGGGCAAAAAGCCCAAAATTTTGTAAACTCCATGACTTATGTGCAAAAAGAAATAGGTACATGAGACATGAGAAGGCACAAGTGTCATATGGAAAAACCCAAGGGGCTATATGTAAAGTGTGTAGCCTATAAAAAGAAAACATGATGAGAAAATCAATAAGAATTTTCATTCTCTCAAAAAATTCTAGGGTTTGTGCCTCCATCTTCTCTCTCTTTAAGTTTTTTTCTTTTCCTCCTCATTTCCAATTAAATCAAGAGCTTAGGTCTCTTTTTCTCAAAACTAAATAAAGTTTAACCATAAAACCCTCGAAAGGGAGTTCATATCTTCCATCAAATCCCTAAAAGAGACTTTTAATCTTACCTCCTTTTTCCCCCAAGATCCAGCAAAAAGAGAGGAGGGAGAAGAAACCCACCTCCAAAAATCCCACTTTGGAAGGATCCAAGGCTCAAGAGAGAAGAAAGGAGTTCCCTTTGATCATCTCCGAAAATATTTGAGGAGTTCAACTCCAAGATCCAAATTCTCAAAGGAGTTTAACTCCAAATCCAGATCATTTAGAAGTTTTACTCCAAATCCAAATCTTTTGGGAGTTTAACTCCAAATCAACACCCAATTCCTGTTCACGAGTACAACGCTAAGCCCAAGGGCTTAACCCCTTCTTCCGTTGATGTTTCCAGCGGTCGCGTTCCGCTGGCGCCTAGTGGCTATGCGCCACGCACGTGACCCGTTGGCGCCTACACGCCTGGCACGTAACCCACTGGCGCCTAGCGGTCACGTGTTGTCTCACACGTTCTTAGGATGCTCCTCACCCCTCTTTTTCTCACACGCTACTCAAAACACTTCCCTGGTTAGAAAAAATTTCTAGCGGACGCTGTCCCGCACCCTGTAAGGGGGCTGCTAGCCCTCTTGACCTCCAACCCGCTATTCGGGGGGCGAGTCCCCCGTAAACTCTGTGAGTCTCCCGATACGTCCAAAACACAACATACGCATACCGCATATTGAGTTCACATGACTAGTTATACCCGTCAATAGGAGGTTCTCTTTCTTCAAAAGCGATGGATAATTAATGGCAGTTTAGTCTACGGCTGCCGGAGATTCAGATCCCCACAATCACTAAATCTCGGCCTACCCCAGGCAGGGGGAATCTATAATACACCTGACAAGCGACGCGTATTTTCTATCTCAATAGGGTGACGAAAAACACTCTACACACCTATGAGTTTGACATTGCATAGATAGGATTCGATAGCAAGACAGAGTTGATGAGTATGACTTGATCCAGTAAAGATAAGTGCATGACCTTCCATAGGGTAAGCCTATTTAGAACTCCATCAATAATGTCTTGGCAATCAACACGCTTCGGTCTTTTCGGAGTCAGACGAATACCAAGATATTTCCAAATGTCAATATCCACCTCCACACGCAATTTCCGAACAAGTCGTCGCCTTAATCTCCGAGGAGTGGATGGACTAAAGCGCACTGTCGACTTGCTTAAATTAATAAGTTGTCCCGACATGATACAATAGTCAACAAGCACTTCCTTGAAAGCCCTACAGGAACTTTCATTGGCTCACGAGATAAGTAGCCAGTCATATGCAAAAAATAGATGCGAAAAAGATGCTGAGCCGCTGTCTTGATGGTTTGGGGGAATCCTGTCGATCTGAGTCATTCTCTCTATAAATGCATAAAGAACTTAGGAGCAAAGGATAAAGAGGTATGGAGATAAGGGACATCGCTGTCGTAGACCAATTGACGACCTAAAAGATTACGTAGGTGAGCCATTGATAAGGATAGAAAACGAGGCATCGGTTACACATCCTTTAACCCAGGTGATCCACTATGCGTCAAAACCAAATTCATGCAGCACTCGTTCGAGAAAATCCCATCTCACTCGATCATACGCCCTCTCCATAACACCTGAGACGTGGGAGTCTTGCTCAAAGAGTGCATCATTTCCTGGGTAAGTAGCATGTTATCCGAAATAGATCTTCCCGGGACAAAGACAGATTGTACCGAGGAAACAAGACGTGGAAAAAACAATTTCAGAAGATCAACCAATATTCTTGCAATCATTTTGTATAAGATGGTGCACAGGCAAATAGGCCGAAAATCCTTTGGCTTAATGGGATTCTTGGGAAAAACACCTAAATATCTAAGTTAATATATAAAAAGCAAGTAAGAGAAATACATTTATATATCCAAAAAGAAAGCAATAAAATAACCAAATACCTAGGAACAAGAACAATATTTATTAATAAGAAGCTTTAATGCGTAGGTGTATGTAAATGTTCTTTGACTTCACGTCGAAGTTTATTAAAAGCTTTTATCTCAAACCCTTGATCTCAAATATAAGAAAAGATAGAATAGAGAAATAAAGAAATAAAGAATAGGAACAATATCATCTTATAGAATTCTCGATGGCTCGCAAACTATGAAAAAATAACACATGAACGATGTTTAAAGACAAGCTCTGATTTACAGTAAAAAAACAAAATTAACAGAATTTTGTCAAACCGAAAGCAAAATATCAATGGCTAATTTTTTTGGTAAAGTACACTCAAATACCCTCAACCATCGGATTTTTCACTAAAATACCTTAAAGTTTTGTTTATCAAACTATCATGTTTTTGCCTTCATAGAGTTTTTAAAAAGTTACATAAGAAATTGCTAAATTTCCAAAATCCAAAGTAACGGTTATTGCTGACGTGTCACGAATCAGGGATAAGGGGAAGAAATCTCATTCATATTTTTTTCTTTTTTCTTCTCCTTCGATCTAAATTCGCAGCAAAATCTGCAGAAAATTCTCCATTGAATTTGATCATAATCTCAATCCTGCTATATCAATCGATTCTCTTCATCAATCCGAGGCGATCGACCTCGCATTCGAATGGAACGGCGACGGCTTAGGGTTTCAATGCTGATTTAAGCGAAGTTTGGAAAGCTCTTTGATTTGATAGACCCAAAGGGATCAATTTTCTAGATTTTGTGTGTGGATTTGAGGCTTTTTTGAAAAGCGATTCTAGGGTTTCGGAGCTTAGGGGCTTGGGTTTGTGATTTTGATCACAATGCTGCTGAATGTTGCAAATTTTGATCGATTTCACGCTTTTCCTGGGATTCGTAGTTGCTACAGAGCATGCATCTCAATTTCTGGCAGCCTTTTACAATTCTGACTGGATAAATGAAGAATCTTGACTTGTGTAATATGTAGAAGCACTTACCTTGGATTCTTTTATGGGGAATAGGTTTCATTTGGTTCAAATGCAATGCCTGACTTAGGGACGAGGATGGGGGATCCTCTAAGAAATGCCCCCCTTGAGAGGGACATTGAGCAGGTACCGTAAACTTTACTTTGTGTTCTTAGGCATTGCCGCGAGCTTAACATTTTGTGGTTTGCCAAATTTTGTCTTTTTAGAATCTAGGATGAGGCTGGTAAAGGTTGCTTGATATAATTGGTATCCCTCAATCTATTAGCTTGAGCTATAGTGTTCTTCTTATGGGTTTCTCTCAGAACTTTGCTATGATAATTCTGTGCTTGCATAAAAGTGTTAGTTATACTAGTATTTTGCACGTGCAATGCACATGTGTATTTTTTAAACAACATATATACACCGCACTGAAGACGTGTATCAAATTTTTTATCCTGTACATTGCATGAAAATTTCTAAAGATATCTATAGTTTTTCTAATATTAAATAAATGAATACGGTTAGTGGTAGTAATTAATATTGTAATTGAGAAATTTATGACTTATACAAAATAACAAAGATATAAGGGGTTTGGTATAAATTTGTAAGGCATATCTCTTTTTGTGCTTTGGAGCATGGAGAGAATGTGTAATGAATGAGAGAGAGAGAGGATTGTTGACTTTTCATTTTCTTACTTTTCTCTTTTGTGGTGTATGAGATAAATATCTCCAATTCTCAAGTTTGGCTATTGGAATTTTGTTATTTTTCTATTTTTATTTGTTGATTAATGGCATCATCAACAAGACTTCTAGTTATAATAGTAAAAGATAAAGATGTTCTAATTCTCTAATGGAATGACTTAAGTTGAACATATTTCCTTATAATAAATATATCATCTTTCCCCTTCTTGTAGACTAATCCACTAGTCAATGAGAATTTGTAGGATGCCAACCAGTCGCTTTTGATTATGTCAAGCCCCTTTCTTCTTGTATTTTCCTCAATCTAGAACCTTTTTCTTTTTTGCCACAGGCAAGGGCAAGAAGCCCTATTTTTTATATATCTAAAATTAAAATATAGTTACATAAAGAAATTGAGTATAAGAAAACGAGATCAAAGCCATTACAAGACAATAGCTCAAGATCGAACTTTTATAAAGCAATTTCGAGCACTTGGTCCCTACCAAAATCCTTAGCGCCAAAAAATTTAGTCATCCTGATGGAAGCGGCGGAGATCACGTCCCGAAGATTAATCTCTTTAAGACCACATTGAGACCTAAAAAATCTATAGTTCCATTCTTTCCAAATATGCCAAGCTATATTGGCAACCACCACACGGAGGAGTGCTCTGATTGAATTCTTACTTGAGGATTTCAATGGGATGAAATTTATGACGCCATGTAGATTAGAGGGTGTATTCTAAAAGCCGCAGCATGCTAATGATACTTAGACCACCGAACTAGTTAATTGACATTCAATGAATAGGATACTTATGTCTTTCGGATTGAGTTTTACAAAGAATGCATTCTAAGGATGCTTGCCATAGACAATAATTCTTTAGAGTGGGTTTGTAGAACCAAACAAATTTAGCACAAGAGTATATCAATGAAGACTGGTAGAAGTGATGCCTTATCGTTTTTGTGGTGAATGTACTAAATAAAAAAGCTTTCAAAATAACGCGTCACCGACAATCAAGGTTGTAAAAAGCGCTAGGCGGAGCTGAGTGTTTGGAGTACTGCCTAGCGCCTAGCTGTCTAGACGTTTTTTTTTAATTTTAGGTAAAATTATGTAATATATACACATATTGAAATTTCATCAATATATTGACACTTTAGCATAGAAAATAACATTATATTGAAATATCAGTAGTAGAAACATAAATATATTGATAATTTAGCATGATAACCGGTAACATATTGATGTTTTAACTGTAAAAGTTAAAAATAAATAAATTTTGAGCTATATAATTCAAAATTATTTAGAAAAAGGGAACAAAATTGACCAACTTTTATTTCATTAAGTATGGGTTTGGATCAGGTATGGTGAAAAGAGAACAAATCCGACCTATGAGACTTCAAAAACGACTAATTTTTATTCTATTAAGTGGGCTGGGTCCGTCTAGATGCCCGCTTAAGCGGACTGGGCCGCTTAAGCACTTATTAAGCTCTTAAGCCGTTTAATTAAATTGCCTAGGGCTGAAGCGGAGCGGTTTCACACCGCTTTCTCTTAGACGGCCTAGTCGGCCGTTTAGACCGCCTTTTAGAACACCGCGGCAATAGATCTATGAACATTAATTGACCAAATCAACTCTCATACCTTAATTATCAATGGTGAAGTAAATTGAGGAAGGAACCATCCACCATATAAAATAAAGACCAAAAGTTTGGCATCAAGTGGAATATCAATATCATGTGCCGATTGCTCTCCAAATATATCTACAAGAGACCTTCCTTCGATTTAAGGGTCAAGGAAAAGATAAGCTGAAGTCTCATCATGATTTCAATGCTCGACTCTACATTTGAATGTCTCTTGTATGAAAAATACTTATTAGAATAGGATATCTCCATGATGATGAAGTGGTCCAAAAAGTTCTATATGTATTTCTTCTAGAAGACGCCTCAATCAGAATCTTGACACTAATTAAGAGAGGCTCGTCGTCAAGTCTTTAATATAAAACTTTGCAAATATGTGTTGAGAATTGCTTCATCGAAAACCTCATTTTTAATGGGATAAGGCTTAAATGCTGAGGAATGACTAGTGAATTTTGTACAAACAAAATTTCATGTCGAATTATCAGAGTAGGTATCAAACATTTTCCTTTCGGTGTATATGAGTGTTTTGTCGATCATCTGCCGACAATTTCGTATCGACTTGTAATTATCTCATTCTTAATGAGTTTATCTGGATCATGAGTTTTTCACACGCACGCACACACATGCACACATGCGCTTGCTTGCTCACACGTGCATGCACGCACGCACATGCAGTCATGTGTGTGTGTACATGAGAAAATTGAGTATACAATGCCACTGCATGATATTCCTATGGTGATGAAAATAGCACACTAGTCATTGAACGCATTAGCATGTTTATTTTGAAAATACATTTTTTTCATATTAGAATGGAAACAATATAGAGACATGCATTCACTAAATAGCGTGTGGTCATGTGTACCGTCACTGTAGGAAATTTCCGTAGTAACATTGTATACTTCATTTCCTCATACACATGCACATACACACATATACATACATACATGCATCTAT
The DNA here is from genome assembly GCA_030015575.1 of Agapanthus africanus. NCBI lineage: Eukaryota > Viridiplantae > Streptophyta > Magnoliopsida > Asparagales > Amaryllidaceae > Agapanthus > Agapanthus africanus. The sequence continues at coordinate 936,335,103 of JASDDO010000019.1, read as the reverse complement.
AAATATGCATACATATACATATACATACATGTGTGTGTGCAAGGACGTAGAGTATATAGTGCCAGTGTTTGCTACAATGGGAGGGACACACGACAACACACTATTTATTCATCCATGTCTTTTTACCCTTTTCCATGCTAATCATAAAGATTCTTGAATTTGCAAAACAAACCTCATGGATCAAAGAATAGTGTTGCCATGCGTTCTGTTCCTACATTGGCAATGCATCCTCCGTTTTCTCTTTACCTATGTATGTATAAACGTATGAATATATGTATTAATTGGATATGTTTGACACATCAAACGAAGCTAATCCCGTCCATTTAGGGTTAGGTTTACTTGTCGTGGTTTGCTAAATCAGCCATTTAAAAATGCACTGATCGAATGCTCATGATGGGCATTTCCCTATAGCACATGATACAACATCAAAGCCATTCCCCCCATTTTTTTAATATTTGCAATATGCAGAAAGGATTCTGATCATAATCACATAGGCATGCTTATAGCTCTTTCCTTGTGTTGTCTCCCTGATGCTATTTGTCTACTAATGGCCAGGCAATTACAGCTTTAAAAAAAGGGGCACGGCTGCTCAAGTATGGTCGCAGAGGGAAGCCGAAATTTTGCCCTTTCAGACTTTCAATTGTAAGTTGTCTGACAACAAAAAGAACGACACCAAGTTAGTCCTATATAATGAATCAAACTTAAGATGTAAGAATATAATCATTCTGTTTGATTTTATGTCAGAGGCTATAAAATTTCTGTCTTTGTACTAGTTATGGACGACCCGTATCTTCGAATAACAAAGTGTGTGTGTGTGTGTATTCTACTGCAAACCGGTCCGTGTTTTTAAAAAACGGGAACTCTCGATCTATGACATATTTTAACGATCCGATCCGTTCAAGTTGATCGCCATACCCTCAAATGTATGTACATGAAAAATCAAAGGATTTAAAGACCTTTAACCTATACATCGGATGAAGTTTGTATTGCATAATCGAAAAACGTTCATTTTTGCACCCATCGATGCATAGGTTAAAGGTCTTTAAATCCTTTGATTTTTTATGCACATACATTTGAGAGTATGGCGATCAACTTGAACGGATCGGATCGTTAAAATATGTCGTAAATTGAGAGTTCCCGTGTTTAAAAAACGCGGACCGGTTTGCAATAGATCACTCCCCTATATATATATATATATATATATATATATAAACTTCAACTAGGATCCTATCAGAAGAATTTGGAAACAAATATTTCCCATCTTTTCATCATTAGATTAAGTTTGGGACGTGTGCTAACAATTATGAATAAATGCTTTCATTTATTACCAAACATAACATAATTGAATGCACAAATCCCAAAGTTAATATAATAGTGAAAAAGTGGATCCTTCCAATAGTATCCCAGTCTCTCTCTCTCTCTCTCTCTCTCTCTCTCTCTCTCTCTCTATATATATATATATATATATATATATATATATATATATATATAATCTGATCTGATCTGATCTGTCTGATGTGATAATTCTTAGAGTGATGATCCCTTCTGATGTTAGTTTCTTAGTTTGGTTTTTGTGCTTTTTCTCCAGGACGAGTCTGCATTGATTTGGTATGTAGGCAAAGTAGAGAAACGGCTTATACTAAGTCATGTTTCAAAGGTCATACCTGGGCAGCGTACAGTAAGTTAATGTAACTCAACTTTCTCCTTTCCTTGATCATATGTAACTTTGCTATCAAATCTTTGGTTGAACTTAATATATATGGGTTCTTCTTGTAACCTTTCTCCTTTTGGTTGACCTAGTCTGTAAGTCAATAGCCAGTTCATTATAACCAAGTAGTGATTGGGTTGATATCCCATGTGTTTGAGAAGAGGTGGATGATACAGTACTGCACTTCTGATGTTTCATAATTTTTTATTCAGCTCTATTCCTATCAATAACTGGCATATTAAGGATGAATTGAGGATGAAAACCTCAGGTGTATGTCGTTCATTGATCATTGATCATTTTCATTTTTTAGCGAATACGAGTGTAATTGATGCATCAGGTGGTGAAGCGTTCAGTTTAAGAAGATCATCTTGTGGCTATTAAGGACAAATCAAGTGTGATGGTTATATGTCTCAACCTTTCTAACTTTCTCCTATGGAACAAAGATCAAAAGATTTAATGGGTTGGTCTTTCGTAACCACTAATGAGGGTACCTCAAAATCAAAGGATCAGTAATTCTTTCAGAAATCTAATAGGATTTTATAAATTTATGTAGGTTTCATAGAATTTCCACTTTATATTTATGGAACCCTATAAACATACCTAATAAACTTCAAAGAGTAAATAAAACTCAGCTAGGCTCAAGCATAAGTTAGACTTAGCTCAAATTCGGACTTTATGCCTTCTCATCCTCTCATTGAATCACTGATGACAGCGCCTAATAAATCTAAGAATCATCAATTCTTTCTAGAACACCCACTGTATATTTAAAGAACCCAATAAATTAATAAATAATTGAGTCCAAAATAAATAAGACATAGCTATATATGGGGGTGGTGGTGTTAATTCAGGTTGATCCGACCATGTATACCTAAACCGAACCTGGCCTCGTATGTTAATCGTGTGAGAATCAGTGTCCTAACCCAATCCACCACTAATCGGTTTACCCGAACCTGACATGTGTAATCCCATTATCAATCAAACATCAACACCTCCAGTTCAAACCATCCCCATGGCAGCAGTGAAATTCACTACTAGCAAGTGTCCAACATTCATTCTAACCTAGGAGCAGCCATTAATCCAAACATGATTAGTTACCACAACCATACCATGATAAATATTTTTTTATATTTACAAGTCTTAAAAGAAGGCAATTGAAAAGAAGACATTGATGGAAGATAAATGATATCTTGGGGCATGGGCGGATGAAGTCGATACAATGAATCACAAACGAGGGCGAACCAGACTTGAAAGGTGATCAAACTCTTCTTTTAGTGAGTAAGACAATGAAGAATATGATTGCGGCCTTTGGGTGATCTAGAAGATTATCTGAGCCGTGAAAGAAAGAAGAAGAATTGTGATCTTTGGGATGGCTGACGGTAGAGGGGCTGGATATTGCGGTAGATTGATTTGGGAAAGGAATGATAATAAAGAATGTGCTTTTATACATATGGTTTAGAATTGATTGGACACAAGTTTATTGGGTTACAAGAGTTAACCCTAACCTGCCCTCATTAGTAACTAGGTTTGTTAACTCGAATTCGACCCAAGCATACTTACTTTATTATCTTGCTGATATGTGTATTTGCTTGGTAAATTATTTTATTTGATATACCAATAACCAATCAATTCATGTATCACATACTCTGGATTCTTTTCTTTATTCACCTCAACAAACTACCATTACACCAAGAAAAAAGAAGGCAAGAAAGAATGAATAAAATCAATTTGATTTCTCAGTTTTGGGGTATGAGCAATGCAGACTAATGAATGGGATGGTTTGGAGTGATAGGATTGCAGATGGATTGACTATGAGTAAGGGAGATCAGAACAAAGCACAAATTGAGGCAGGATGTGCCAAAATGGTAGTTTCTAAGTTAGATAGGAAGTTGTTATTAAAAGAGCTGAGCTGAGAAAATGGATTCATGTTGCATTTATCTATCCCAAAACTACTAGGATGAAGGCTTCAATCTTGTTTTTGGTTTTACTTTCTGTTACTTCTATTCTATATTCTTGCTATTTGCTTTGATGGAATAAATGCCAAATTCAACATTCATGTATTACATAGATCTAGTCTTTCTCAGAATATAACGGAGAATGAAATTTATGAATTTTCCAAGCATCTTGCTCCTAAATGGCTATGTTATAGGTGTGAACAAAGATAATACAAATTTCGAGGTGTTGCAATCGAACATTTATAGATACAATTTCGAAAGCATATGAAGTTATTAACATGTGCCATTACAGTAAATACCAATATGTAAAGATTTATATTTATCACTGAACCAGAACATATGTAGAGAATCTCTTATTTCAGAAGCTTCTGTTTTATATTAGAGGGAGAAAAATCCATAAATTTATACAGTTTTAGGGTAGGAAAAATGTTGATTCCAAGAAAAAGAAAATTGTCTGGAGAAAAGCATGGGTACTTTGGGTAACCAAATGAATGATAGACAACTATAGAGGTAAATGACATTTCTTATGAACTCTAATGCGGCCCCTTTTCTATATGCGACTTCTTTATTTATCTTAAATAGAGATGTACTATGTGCAATGTAATGTGATTAATTTCGGGTTTTTCCTCTTTCAGGCCATATTTCAGCGGTATCCACAGCCTGATAAAGAGTATCAATCGTTTTCCCTTATATACAAAGACAGGTCATTAGATCTGGTGGGCCTTCTACTTGCTTTTAGTATTTTTCCCATTCAAGAAACTTGCTTTTGTATAGTACATTCCTGACAGAATATATGTATCACTCAAACATCAAGTCTTTGTGATGCATTTTGATTGTGAATAAGTTTATCATTACTTCAGATCATTATTACAGATATGTAAGGACAAGGAGGAAGCCGAAATTTGGTTTGTGGGTTTAAAGGGATTGATTTCCTTTGGAAATAATCGTAAGAGATCGGAATCAGAGGGAGACAGAACTTCTGATGCAAATGATCCAAATGCACAGAATTATGTGAGGGCTGACGTTTCTCGTAAGGTTGGTTGAATATTTGAATATTCAAAACCGATTTTTTTATTGTGCTTAATTATGTATCCTTTTTTGGTCTCTTTCTTTCAGTATTCTATAGATTTCTCTGGCCTTCATATTCAATGTGAGAACCCTCCAGCCAATGGTTTTGGAAATGTATTTTCTGATGTGATCTTATATTCTGCACCTAAACCTCCCATCCGTTTAGATTCAATACGTAAATCCTTGAGTTCATTTTCGTTTGGAGGTGTGGACGATTCAATTGGGCGGAGTTCTAGTGCTGAAAATGTTAGACTTAGTGCATCTAGTGCAGTAAGCTCATCTAGTTCATGTCTTGAAGATTTTGATACTTTAAGCGACGTATATATCTGGGGGGATGCCAAAACTGATGGATTTTCTGGCGACAGTCTTCACAAGGCTGGAGCCAAGATAGATGCACATTTGCCAAAAGCATTGCAATCAACCATTCTGCTTGATATTCAATATGTAGCTTGTGGCAATAGGTATGCTGCATTAGTTACCAAACAAGGTGAGGTATACAGTTGGGGTGAAGAATCAGGAGGCAGGCTTGGACATGGTGTAGACGCTTATGTTTCCCATCCAAAACTTATCGACGCTCTCTCTGATATGAATATTCAACATGTGGCATGCGGAGAATATCATACTTGTGCCGTAACATTGTCTGGGGAACTTTACACGTGGGGTGATGGAATTCATAATTCTGGTCTACTTGGGCATGGTAGTGAAGCTAGTCATTGGATTCCTAACCTTGTAGCTGGTCCATTAGACGGTGTGCCTGTGTCTACAGTGTCTTGTGGGCCATGGCATACAGCTATTGTAACAGCGGCAGGCAAACTTTTTACATTTGGCGATGGAATATTTGGTGTGTTGGGCCATGGAAATCATGAAAGCTTAAACATACCGAGAGAAGTGGAAGCTTTGAGAGAATTCCGTACTGTTAGGGCAGCTTGTGGTGTTTGGCATACAGCCGCAGTTGTGGAAATAAGAATCGAGAACACCAATTCTGATAACCCTTCTTCTGGAAAATTGTTCACATGGGGAGATGGGGACAAAGGACGACTTGGACATGGTGATCAAGGACCTAGGTTGGTTCCCGCTTGCGTAACTGCCTTGGCCGAGGCAAGCATTTGTCAGGTCGCATGTGGACTAGATATCACAATTGCTCTTACAATATCTGGAAGAGTCTATGCAATGGGGAGTTCTGTTTATGGACAACTTGGCAATCCCGACGCAGATGTGAAGCTTCCCACTTGTGTTGAAGGAAAGCTATGTGATAAATTTGTTGAGGAGATAGCATGTGGCTTCTATCATACTGCAGTATTGACTTCTAGAACTGAAGTCTACACTTGGGGAAAGGGAGCAAATGGCCAGCTAGGGCACGGAGATAATGATGACTGCAATAAACCCACACTAGTTGAAGCTTTGAAAGGAAAGCAAGTTAAGAAAATTGTGTGCGGTCCAAATTTTACTGCTGCAATCTGTAGTCATAAATGGGTGTCCGGTAATGATCTGTCTAAGTGCTCTGGTTGTCATCTGCCGTTTGGTTTCAGAAGAAGGCAACATAATTGCTACAACTGTGGTCTGGTTTTTTGTAAATCATGCAGCACCAGAAAATCTGTCAAGGCAGCTTTAGCACCAAACATTCACAAACCTTACCGTGTATGTGATGAATGTTATACTAAGATCAAGAAGACCATGGGTTCTGGAATACTTTCTCAAATTCCTAAGCCTCCAAATGGAAATCAAAATCAAATGTCCAGTGAACTGACAGAAAAGGAGCTTGTACGCTCCAGGCTATTGTCATTTGGCTCATTTAAAGGTGAAAGCAGGCCAAGGCAGAGCTGGAAAGCTGAAGAAACGAACAGTCGGTCATCTCCTATCCTGAATGAAAGGTTAGGATGGGGAAGCATTCCAAATAGTCTTGGTCAGTCTTCAAATAAAGTGTTTTCTGCTTCAGTTCCGGGTTCAAGGATAATCTCTAGATCAACATCCCCAGTGTCTTGTATGCCGAGCCCATCATATTCAGCAGCCATGCCAACTTTAATTTTTCAGACGGCCGCCGAAGCGGTTCCTGATTGCTCAAAAAAATTAAATTGCAGCATGAGCAAAGAAGAAGTTAGCTTGCACTTACAGGTAACCATGTTATGCCAAACTGATATAGTGATATTAGCATTATTGAGCTAATCAAACTCATTCATAGAAATCATGTAACATCTTTATATTCAGTGTCTGTTCCACCAGTCTCAAATATGTTTCAATAAAAGTCAAGTTATTTGTTCAACAGATAACAGATGATGGTCCCCAATAGTAATTGCTTAATTTGTCAAAAGTGATGAAAGAAAGTAACTTGCAGAAAATGGATGCTAGAAACGTACATGCATTTTGCTTGGCTTATTTAATAATCAGTATACTGTTTTAATGAACGTATGATGTTTATTGCATCAATTGGTTACTATTATGCCCATAGTGTGTCTTTTACAGTGATTATAGGCTTTTTAATAGTAACCAGAAAGTCACTTCACCCAAAGCTTAATCTGTAGTGACTGGCTAACAATGTGTAACAAGCAAACTTAGCACAGATGGGAATGGCCACATTGAAAGGCTAACAATGTGTAACAAGCATACTCCCTTATGTGGGCTTTTTTGCCACATTGAAAGGCTTTGAAATTGCAAAATAGATGGGAATGCAAGTAGATAAAATTTCCGTATGATGAGTTTGGAACAATGTTACCTGGAATACGGAACATTTCGGTACGCGGAACGAAAACGGGAATGCCACTTGTTGTTGAACCCGGTATGATAAGGATAGTTTTCTTCCATATACTTATATAAGACGGAAAACATACCTCTAGAAAGCCAAGTATTTGTGGATTGTTTGTATGTTTGTGTGTATTAATTTATAATACACATATATAATTCAATTCCTTTTGCTAAAACATACATATTTTTAGTATAAACTAACACAAACCCAATTATATATCTCATTTAACATACGTTTTTAATGGGTTCGATCGGAACGGTGGTTCTTCTGATCCAGAGTACTAGTGTTTCTGAATTGGGAACGATAGTTCTAATTTGCAATTCGTTAGTGGTATAGTGATTTATGGTAACATAGGTTTTTTGAAACCGCAAAATAGATAGGAATGGCGAGCGGATATAATTTCCATAAAAAATTGGCAAAAAAAATTAAAAATGAAGAAAATTTTAAGAAATATAAATTAACAAAGAACGAAGCTAAAAAGACGGTTAGTAAAGCTATATCTAAAGTTTATGATAATTTATATAAAAAACTAGAAACAAAAGAAGAGAATATATATATATATATATATATATATATATATATATATATATATATATATATAGGCTAAGATGAGAGAAAAGAAGAGTCGATACCTAGGCTATGTTAAGTGTATTAAGAGTAAGGATGAAAGAGTTTTATTGTTAAAGATGATGAGACTAAAACAATATGAAGTTACTTTCACAAATTGTTTTATGAAAATAATTGTCATGAACTTTCAGTAAAAACAAACAATTAGGTAACAATCGTAACATTTCGTATTGTCATAAAATTAGACTTAATGAAGTGAAGGCGCTTTAGATAAATGAAAACGGAAAAAACAACAGGACATAATCCAATGGAAGCCTGAAAGTGTTTAATAGATATGGGTGTAATGTGGTTAGCTAAGTTATTTAATAAAGTTTCAGATACAAAAAATGACCGATGAATGGAGGACAAATATCTTAATATCTATTTATAAAAAAAGAAGATATATAAAATTGTTCAAACTTTCATGGAATTGAGCTTATGAGTCATAATGAAACTGTAGGAGAATAATTAAACATAAATTAAGAAAAAACACCCATATCTGAAAATCAATTTGGTTTTATACCAGAAAGCTCTACTATGAAAGCAATTTATTTATTAAGACGATTGATGAAAAATACAGAGAGAATAAGAAAAATCTACATATGATTTTTATTGATTTAGAAAAGACTTATGATGGAATCCCTAAAAAATTAATACGGTAGGTATTAGAAGAGAAACTAATGTCTTATAGGTATATTGATGTGATTGAAGATATGTATGATGAAACAAATACTAGAGTGAGAATAATCTATGTTGCACAGACACATCTTTTTGGTTGTCGTATCCGTGTCGGACACGGATTCGTGCCCGACACTTGCACGACACGTGTCCGACACATTTTCCGTGTCCCGCTTTGAAACAAGACGGTTTTGGATTTGGATATGCGTCGCACGTATCGAACACATGCCAAACGCGTTTTAGTGAAATCACGACACAAAAAACTATTTTTTCAATTAAAAGCGATAAAACCCTAATATTATTATAACTTTCTTGATTTGTTGATATTTCCTTTTATTTTACTCAATTTTGTTGCTTAATATAATTTCTATGTGAAATATATAATGTATTTTTGTTAAATTGTTAGGAAAATACTGAAATTAGATGATTTTGCTAAAATTATGTTATGTATAGTTAGGAAACTACTGAAATTATATTATTATTGCTGAAATTATGTTAAATACGGGTAGGAAAATGCTAAAATCATATTTCTTTTATGGATTGTGCTAAAATAACTAATTTTTTTTTGCTGAGGTTTGACAAATACAGTCAAAAAATGTTAAAATGTTAAGGTTTTTTTATTATGTTGCAATGATATGATATTTTATTTCTTATAATTATATATCTATATATATATTCATGTCCCCGTATCTTATATTTTAGGATTTTTCTGTATCGATGTGTCGCATCGTATCGTGTCAGTGTCCCCTTGTCTGTATCCATACTACCTAAAGGACAATTGAAGAAGAGACCGAGCCATTTCCCATCACATAATTTTACATTAAGGATCGACATTAAAGTCTTTATCTTTTTGTATTAATCATGAATGAACTTACAAGACATTCAAGATGTCGGTCATGGTACATGTTGTCTGTTGATGATATTGTTTTAGTAGAATAACTTAAAGAGGTGATGATTTCTAAAGTAGAATGGAGAGATGCCTTCGAATATCAATTGATTTAGAACCGACGGAAATATATGGAATGTAATTTCAGCAAAATAGCACAAAGAAATGTGCGTACGGTGCAAATTGATGGGTATGAAATATCCAGGAATGACCATTAGGATCTATAATAAATCATGATGGGGAGATTGAGGAGTATGTAACTTATAGGATCAAGATCAAGATCAAAGCGGGATGGTTGATATGGAAAAGTGTTTTAGAAGTGCAATGTGATTTTATGGTACTTTAGAAATTGAAAGGATAATTTCATAAGACGACGATAAGGCCATCATTTTTTTTATGGATCAGAATGATGGACAATTAAAAACATGTCCAAAAATGAGTGTGGCTAAAATGAGAATGTTATGATGGAAGTGATAATACACTAAAAGATAAGATGAGAAATGAGTGTATTCATAACAAATTAGAGGTTGCTCTCGAAGAGTATAAAATGAGAAAGAACTGATTGAGATGGTTGGCCATGTGTAATGGAGACCAATCAATGTCACAGTTAGAAGAAATGACAAAATTATAGTTAACGACGCAACTAGAGGCAGAGTTAGAGCTAAACGAATATGATTAGAGGCAATTAAGAACGATATGTTAATTGTTAATTAAACCGAGGAGACGGTCCTTAACAGAGCAGAATGGAAGGAAATGATTCATATAGCTGACCCGAAAATTTGGTACAAAGGCTTGTTGATGATGATGAGTTTTGAACCCAAGTCTTCATTAACTTGGTTATATCAACTTCAGCAAAAAGCTTATGTTGTTGGGTTGTCGTTTAAATGTCTAATAAATATATATTATATGTTGCTTTCCCATGCTATATATTTAGGAAATATCGCCAGTTCTCCTGCCAAAAATTCATGGTTGTCCATGAAATTAGTGATCTCCTTAAGATGTCGACAAGTGGAACATCAACTGGTTTGAGAAAGTTATACTACCCCATGTGAGTGGTTGGAAAATGAGATGTATTCAATTATAGAACAAGTGGACATCGAGATCCATGGTCAAATTGTCAAGGGTCAATCAATAATAGTGCTTAGTGCTAATCTTTATTAGTGAGTTACAGAATTCCTGGAGATGTTCACAACCTTTTCCAAACCTCTTCACGTTCCATCTGCAGATATTTCTGGAATCAGAGATGATGAGCAGATTGGATCATCCATGGGTATAGCAGCACACATGCACTCTTGAGTGAAGATGTAGAAGAATTCCATATACAGAATTACAGACTACGGACACTGTCATATATTACATTTGTGGGCTTGTGTGAGCAAGTAACCTGTGCAAACACCAATACCTGCATTTAAGCAACATACCTGCCCATGATGTGTTGGACATAAACAGCAGTGACAAACTATAATTTAATTGCTTAACCACACAAGTTCAGTTGTGATCCGGTATTTCATCATTTTTTTTTCATTTAGGGAACAATATCCACTTAGCTGGACCTCACTAAATCAGCATGATCTGATCATAAACAATCACCCTTGCGACTATTTAGAGGGAAAACAGCTTGAAGGTTTTATGGAGAGAAAAAATTCAGCCTTTCTATAGGTTTTGCCAGGATTAAACATTTCATTTCAGTATGGTGACCATAGCTTTAATTAGTTTTGCTACATTTTGAAGTACCCTAACTAAGCTTTTCATTTTATTTCTGCATTACAGGTAGAGGATCTTACACATAAATATCAACTTTTGGAAGCTAACTTGGAGAAAACATCAAAGCAATTTAAGGAAGCAACAGCATTAGCAGCGGAAGAAACTGCAAAATACAGAGCTGCAAAAGAAGTGAACGAGTCACTTACTGCCCATGTAGTGTTTCTTTCTCCAAATAACAAATTTGTTTTTAACGTGCCTTTTAGTTGATTTTTGCGTGTTGTTTGCAATTCTGCATGAACATGTCACAAGGTATTTGTATATCACCTTACATAACTTAGCCTATCAGCTAGTCAATGCCTTCCTAACGTAACCTGATAGAACACGGTATGCCACCAATTTCAGCATTTGGATCTTTTCAGGATGTATTGATCACTTTTCATTTTACATTTCATACAAGTGCCATAGTTTCCTCAATTAGAGATGGTTGACACTAAGAGATGGTTGACATCAGGTTGAAGTTGGTCACAATACTTGGCTAAATTGTGTAAATGTACCCAAGAACTTTTCTCTTTTGTGCAATTGATACATGAACTTTAAAAATTAGAGATAACTACCATGAACTATTTTTTTGAGATAACTACCCTACGGCTATAAATTTTGTTATAGTTTGACCGTTATACCCTTCACTCCCTTTTAACATTTTTCTATGAAAATACAGTAAACTAAAACAAAAAATAGTGATTATAAACTAAAATTACATAAAAGTTAGTAATTACAATGTGATTTGAGATCGAATGAGCGATGACGGAGTGGGTGGCATCGAATCAAAGGTCAAAGATGAGCAAAGAAAGGAGATTAAGAGAAATTTGGAGGAAAAAAATCAACCTCTAAGGATTTAAAGCAATTTTGTAGTTGAGCATAAAAGATTTGGAGGTTTGGGATTTCAGGTTTGGTGGTTTAAAAATTTGAAAGTTAGGTATTCTTTAAATTTAATGGTTTAGGTATTTAAGGGTTTAAAATTTTCTAGATCTAGATTTTGGGGGTAATAGCTTTAGTGATTAATGGCTTCGATTTGAAGATCTATGGATTGTGGTGTTTAGGGATCTAGTGATTCAAAGATTTTTAAATGATGGGTTGATCAAAGATGGGTTGAGAAAGATGGAGAAGAGTTTGATATTTATGAATTTGGAGAGTTAGGGATCTTTAGAATTGAGAGTTATGAAATTTGCGAGTTTAGGGATTAAAGAGTTTGAGAATTTAATGATTCAAAGTGTTTGAATGGATGGGTTAAAAAAATGGTGAACATGGACGACAAGGAGAGGGGGAAAGAGGAGGGAAGAAGAAGGTAGGGGTAAAATGGTCAAAACATACCATTTTTAGATGATGTCACTGTTTTATTTAACGTGTGGGGACTTTTCAGTACTTAATGATACTTTTTCGCAGCCGGGGACGATAGTTCTTGGTACTTTTTTGTAATTAAACTAGTTTATAGTATCAATTGCACAAAAAGTGATAGTTCATTGGTACATTTATGCAATTTAGCCCAAAATACTTAGTTAAGTCTTTCATGAAGGTTCTTTAAAATAATAATAATAATATCAAGAAAAAAATCTTATAATGAAGCCTTGCCTTCGAGCCGACCACATGTTTAGGGAATGGATTTGATGATGATGATGATGATTATTGATTTCAAATGCCATATGCCCCCTAACTTATGGAAGTTGATTGTCTGCTTACACCTGCTAGTTAGTAATATCTTATATGCCATAACCTAAATATAAGGTTGCTCTGCCTAGGATTAAGAGGGTTAAGCTAATCAGTAATATAGCTTTTCTTTGTTTCATTTTTTAGTGTGTAGCACTGTAACTCCTTTTGTCCTTTTTAAAACAAAAAATTCCTCTAGTACCACTTTTAAGTCAAATCCTCGATATAAAAGGTTGGATGTGTTATGGAATTTCCACACAAATCCGCATGTTGTAAGGAAATATTACAGAGAAGTTATTTATTGAGTCTCCAGAGCTTCGAAATAAATAGGTTTGCCAAAGAATAGAAAATAAGAAATTCTCTAAAGTATTTTTCTGCAATGCTGCAAGATATTCTCAAACAGAAGGCGACTTTGGAAATAGCTGTAACACAATGAATGATCTGTATTATCATCAAAATATAAGGAGTTACATGCTAAAACTCCTTATTTTCCATGGGACCTTCTTTGATATTGATTTATATACTTAAATTGAAGAAAATACAATACGTTTGGAATGAATTACATTCCGAGCCATTTGACTTGAGTCCTTGATTGTGGTGCAATGATAGTGGTTTAGAAGAGAATTTTATGACCCTTAAAAGTGCGCATCTTATTAAACTATTCTATCATCAGTATCATCCTGTCATTGCAGTAAGGTAGGGGAAAGAGAGCACATTCAGATAACTTCTACCTTAAGACATACTGTTTATAAGACAGAAGATGGCGGCGATACTTTTTTATTCTGTCTAGGACCCACATTGCTGATGCCTAAATCATTATACAAGAGTCACCACCTAAAAAATACTAAGATTAACTTTTGTCGGTTCAAAGTGCAAACTACTGATCTGGATTGAAATCAGCTTTAAATGTTGGTTGAAGTGTTGTATAAGGAAAGTGACTCGAAGTCTCCTCCAAATTGCTTGGAGCTAGTAGTATATTCAATCACGAGAAAGGATGGGTAACATATATAATCGGTTAACCACATGAAAACCATCTGTGCATCACACATGATCACTATTAGCTTGAGTTAGGGATATCTTTTGTACAATATCAGCTAGAGAAAGACGCCTGGCAGCTTACAATTTAACCAATGTTCTATCATGGTTATAAATCTCGGCCGATCCCGGTCTAAGATTGTCGATTCTGATCCAAAAAAGACCGTCCAACTTTCGATACGGATACCGAGTTATAACGGGTTTACTATTTGATTAGTAATGGGTTCGTGAGTTAAATTAATAGGTTATTGAAATCTGGTTTATTTGACATCAATAATTACTGAAAGGCTAAATTTCAACTTGCTGCCATGAACTTTGGAATTTTCTATGAATGGTACCCTGAATTTTTAAAATGATAGATTGCTACTATGAACTTTCAGAGTATCACAAAACTAGCATAACGACGTTAACGGAAAATTAGAAAATGACCATGCTGTCCTTTATAAAAATTAACAAAAAAATCAATGAATTAACTTTTCTTTGAATTCTTTTGTTAATTTATATAAAAGGGTAGTATATTTTAACAAAAAATGGAATAAATTCTAGAAAAAAGGTTAATTCCTTTTTTGTTAATTTATATAATTGGGTAGTATAGTCATTTTCAAATTTTTCGTTAACGTTGTTATGGTAGTTTTATGATATTTTGAAAATTTATGGTATCAATCCATTATTTTAATATAAGCTCAGGGTACCATTCGTGGAAAATGCCCAAAGTTTATGGTAGCAAGTTGAAATTTAGCCTTAATTAAAAGCGTTTTAAAAAATATTATAGTTATTTTTACCAAGTATGATTTACACATGATTAATTTGTAAAGAATTTACCAAAATGTTTATAGTTGCATTCAATATTTATCTAAAGAATTTTCTGGTTTAAATTTTTTGATTTCTCAAATGATATAAAATCCGATATTTTCGATCCGAGATGGATGATACGATCCAAAAGATAGCCACCTGATACTAATACCAATTCCGAGGTTTTAAACCTTGGTTGCTATAACTAGGCGGTTTTGGAGCTACCTTGGGCTTGGCATGGTTTGCTTGCAAATTGTTGATAGTTGCATTCAATATTTATCTAAAGAATTTTCTGATTTAAATTTTTTGATTTATCAAATGATATAAAATCCGATATTTTCGATTCGAGATGGCCGATACGATCTAAAAGGTAGCCATCTGATACGGATACCAATTCCGAGATTTTAAACCTTAGTTGCTATAACTAGGCGGTTTCGGAGTTACCTTAGGCTTGTTATGGTTTGCTTGCAAATTGTTTATGGTTGCATTCAATATTTATGTAAAGAATTTTCTGATTTAAATTTATTGATTTCTCAAATGATATAAAATCTGACATTTCCGATCCGAGATGGCCGATACGATCGAAAAGGTATCCACACCTGATACCGATACCGATTCACTTGATTTAAATTTTTGATTTTTCAAATGATATAAAATCCAATATTTTCGATCCGAGATGGCCGATACAATTCAAAAGGTAGCCACCTAATACCGATACCATTTCCGAGGTTTTAAACCTTGGTTGCCATAACTAGGCGGTTTCGGAGCTACCTTGGGCTTGGCATGGTTTGCTTGCAAATTGTTTATCTAAAGAATTTTCTGATTTCTCAAATGATATAAAATTTGATGTTTTCGATCCGAGATGGCTGATACGATCTAAAAAGTAGCCACCTGATACAGATACCAATTCCGAGATTTTAAACCTTGGTTGCTATAACTAGGCGGTTGTAAGCCGATGTCGTGCACCCCGCGGTTAGCGGGGAGACGGAATTTTCAAAAACGATTAATATTTGACTACGCAACACCGGGTAAACTCCAGGATCTTTACTAAAGCCTTAACTGGCTAATCCGTCTAAGAGGTTTAACTACTCGGTGAGATGATTATACCTCCAAGATCGAGTCCTTCGGGTCTTCTAGTGTTCCTCTCCATGGCTCCTCGGTGATCGGATGACGAAAGCTCCATCGGCCTCCTTGCGTCAAAGATGATCCACCGCGAGAGAATGTGCTTTAAGCCCCAACCTCTAAATGAGGTAATTAGAATAGATGGTTCGCTAATCCAACTAGCCTAAAAGATGTAGAAAGTTTAATGGATTGTTTAGTCACTAAACCCTATGGCTCACAACACATGTGAAGGATTAGGGTTTAGTTTGAGGAAGGAGATGGAGAAACTCAAGAGAGAGTATGAAGAGAGCAACTCAAGAAATGAGCTCAAGAAAAATAAAATGGCTAAGTGTGTGAAGCATTATGTAGAGAATGGTTAATAACTCAACTCAATAATTCAAGCATGCAATATTTCTCAATAAGAAATGCCACCCATATTTGAATAGTAAGTCCAAACAAATATAATAATCTAAGGTCATTCTTTACACCATGCTACTAAAGTCTCCTCCATTTCACCTCATTAATCCATTTAGAAAATGGATAAGACTAAATAATAAGGTGGCTCCTTCTAGAAGCATGCCTTAACAAATTACAAGAATGCCCCTCACCGTATATACTTATCCGTATCCGTATTCCGAAAAATATGAATACATTGAAACGATAACAATCCAATAATACAATACTAGGATCTGGCTTAAAACAAAGCTCACTAGTATCGTCCGCCCGATCAGCATCTGTGTATAAGTACACACATGTGATCGAAGCCCTGCTGTAAAACCATACGTCTACATCAATTGCCCGAAGCAGGGAAACCCTCTGTGAGGGACTCTAAAGACTCGACAATACACTGGCAGTGGGTTTAACCACAAGCCGTCAGCGGTACTAGCTGCACGTAACGGTTATCCAGGTATCTGTCGATAAGAAAGCCGATGAGCAAACTCATCCGGACTCCTACTGAGCCTATCTATGACCATCTCCGTACAGTCCGGTATGTTCATCTGAGATACTCGCATATCCGTCTAGGTGGATGGTAATCGTCAGACTCCTAACAACGTGATAAATCGTACTGGAGGAGATCCCAATACACCATGAGAAACTACTGGAGTACCTTACCGGTATTTCTCGACTGCCCGGACTTTATGTAATGGCTTTCCGAACACTGTGCGATATCAACCCCCAATACCGGGAGAGGTGAATCTTATCTGATTGCAACTATCTCCAAGTGCTTCGGGACTACACCCAACTACTACATGTTTGCACGACTCCTTTGAGCGTGGTAGGGTAGTAATCAAAGTGCAGTAGGAATACACTCGAGACGAAGTAGCGATGGCAAGTCAACGGACTAAGCAGTACTCATGCCCCTGGGAACTGCTACCTGACGATAGGTATAATACCAACCAACAGTTTCCGACGAGTCCTATCCAGTGTAACTCATAACCTAATGAACACTTGTATACCATCTCCAGTATGTCGTACTAATGGCTGTGGGACAGACCATATCCCTGCTGAAATGAGAAGCGTATACACTAGTCTACTCCGTAGTATCGATATCCCGTCTCGATAATCCAACGACTAGGGACCTGTATAAGGGTGTGTTTATAGACCACCCAGCCCCCACGAGTGTGACTGCCATCACAACGCTAGTAGTCAAGCAAAGATCCTATGAGCTCTACCAATATGTATAAGCGATATACTAAAAGAAACACATGCACATATTAAGGTAGAATCAAACCAGGTAGTATACTACCATTTTGAGCAAGACTGTTAATACATCTGTGAATATCTCAAGTTTCCAATATGTAATATACAATCCAGTAGATACAATAATGGCCTCTAGGACATATATCACTAACAATCTCCCACTTGCACTAAGGACATGTATTGGCATATCGCAGACCTATCATCTCGATTAGCCACTCGAACAGTGTCTGAAGGATGGCTTTTGTGAATAGATCTGCAGTGTTGTTCTCTGTCTCTACTCTCCGCACCTCGATCTCCCGGCGATCAATGTTCTCCCTGATCAGGTGGAACCGCATCAGGATGTGTCTGGACTTCTGATGAGACCTTGGTTCTTTCGCCAAAAGTATAGTGTCGTTGTTGTCACAATACAGCAGTATTGGATCAACAATGGATGGAACCACTTGAAGCTCTGTCACGAACTTTCTGATCCAGACTACTTCCTTCGCGGCATCACAGACAGCAATATACTCCGCTTCCATAGTCGAGTCAGTAACGGTGTCCTGTTTGGAACTTTTCCAAACAACCGCCCCTCTATTGAGGGTAAAGACATGACCCGACATGGAGTTAAGAGTCATCCTTGTCATTTTGGAAGCTGGAGTCGGCGAAGGCCTCGATCTGGAGGTCTTCCCTGCCGTAAACTAAGAACATCTCCTTAGTTTTTCTCGGGTACTTGAGAATGTTCTTCACTGCTATCCATTATTTCTTTCCTAGATTTGACTGATACCGGTTTACAACGCTCAGGACGTATGCTACATCTGGTCTGGTATTTAACATTGCATACATTATAAATCCTATCACAGATGCATAGGGTATATTAGACATACGATCCCTTTTCAAATCAGTCTTGGGAGACATCTCTTTGGAGAGGGTGATTCCGTGATAAGCCGGTAGATTACCGTGCTTAGAATCTTTCATACTGAATCGTTTTAGTATGGTGTCGATGTACCTTGACTGTTAGAGTCCCAACATTCGTTTAGATCTGTCATGATAGATCTGGATCCCCAGAATATAGGAGGCATCACGTAGGTCCTTCATGGAGAACCTTTGTGACTAGAATCTCTTAACTGATTGTAGCATAGGAATGTCATTTCCTATCAAGAGAATATCATCCACGTACAAGACGAGAAATACCATAGTTCTCGCTACAGTTTTACTATATATGCATGGTTTATCTGGATTTTTGATAAAGTCGAATTTTTTGACCGTCTCATCTAAACAGATGTTCCAACTCCATGGTACCTGCTTTAGTTCCTAAATGAACTTAAGCAACTTGCACACCTTTCCGCTGCTCCTACTCTGAATAAAACCCTTCGGCTGATCCATATAGACGCGTTCTTCTAAATTTCCATTTTAAAAAGTGGTCTTTACGTCCATCTGCCAGATCTCATAATCGTGGAAGGCAGCAATCACAAGAAGGATCCGAATGGATTTGAGCATAACCACTGGAGAAAAGATTTCATCATAGTCCAAACCAGGTCTTTGACGAAAACTTTTTGCCAGAAGTCGCCTTATAGGTTTCAACTTGTCTATCTACACCAATTTTCTTTCTAAAGATCCATTTGCAACCTACGGGTTTTACCCATTCTGAAGTAATGTCCAAAATCCATACTTTGTTGGTGTACATGGACCCCATTTCAGTCCGCATTGCATCCAGCCATTTTACGAGTCTCTGCTCTTAATGGTTTGCTGGAAGCTAATTAGTCCATCATCGTCGATGATGCAATCCTCTCTATCCCCGTCTATGAGAAAACTATAGTATCTTTCGGGCGGATGAGACTGCCTACTAGTTCTGTAGAGTGGCGCGAGAGTCTCCGGTTCTTTCGAAACTTTTGGTTCTACCATACTTTCAGTAATAATCTGTGGTTCTGGAATTTCTTCCAGTTCTATTGCGCTCCCACTTATCTCATTTTCTAAAAATTGAGTTTCCAAGAAGTGAGCATGTCGAGAAACAAAGATTTTTTGTTCCTCTGCGTAATAGGAAAGATGCCCCTAGAATTCTTTAGGTATCCAACAAACTTACACAATACTGACGTGCATCGAGCTTGTCCGCATGCTGCTTTTTTATAAAAGATGGACATCCCCATATCTTAAGGTACTTAAGATAGGATTTCTTTCCACTTCATATCTGATATGGTGTGGTAGACACTGACTTAGTAAGAACCTTGTTCAAAAGATATGCAGCTGATTCTAGTGCATAGCCCCAGAAAGATCGCGGTAACTCAGCATTACTCATCATGGAACGAACCATATCCAATAGGGTTCTGTTCCGCCTTTCTGATACACCGTTGAGTTGAGGTATGAATGGTGGAGTAAGCTGAGAGAGAATTCCATTCTTTTTTAAGTTAGCCCAAAAACTCGACACTTAAGTATTCACGATCTCGATCAAATCTCAGTGTCTTAATACTTTTGCCGGTTTGTTTTTCCACTTCATTCTTGTATTCCCGGAATTTCTCAAAGGCTTCAGATTTATGTTTCATCAAGGATACATGTCCATACCTTGAAAAATCATCCGTAAAAGTAATGAAATAAGAATAACCGCTTCTTGCATGTGTAGACATTGGACCACACACGTCGATGTGTATGAGTCCTAAGAGCTCGCTCGCTCTTACTCCGTGTCCAGTGAACGGAGTCTTTGTCATCTTTTCTTTGAGACATGATTGACAAGTTGCATATGACTGATATTTGAACGGATCCAAATATCCTTCCTTATGTAATTTCGTCAATCGTGTTTCATTGATGTGACCCAGTCTATAATGCCATAAGAAAGCCTGATTTAATTCCGGAGACTTTCTTTTAAGTGTGTTCTGGACATTGAAAACCTGAGCTTGATTTAGTACGTATATTCCATTATCTAATATACCATACCCAATCAAATTTTGATTTAGGTGGATGTTTACTACATCGCTTACAAATATAAAATCATATACTTACTTAGAAAGTGAAGATACAGATATGATATTACAAGCTAGACTAGATACATACAAACAATTACATAAAATCAATATCTGCCCACTTGTCAATCCTAGGTGATATTCCCCTGCGAATTCAGCGTCCATGCTCATTCTGTTAGTAACTCTGAGAGTCATATCACCTACCTTGATAATTTTACGGTTTCTCAAAGTCTGTAATGAATTACAGATATGAGATTCTGATCCGGTATCTAGTACCCAGAAAGTAGAGCTAATTGACAGACAGTTTTCAATTACAAACACACTCGAAGCTGAAGCTACAACGTGCTTCGGATCCTGGCTTCTGGCTTTCCAAGCCCTGCAGTCCTTCTGACAATGCACTTTCCCGTGACTACAAAGACATGCCTCCTTCCCTACTACTAGCCCCAAAACTTTTGCCATACCCTTTCCCTCTATCTTACTGACACCGCTTATCGGCTTGGTGGATGCCTTCTTCTTCCCTCCCTTAGCTTTCGCCTTAGATCTAGAAGAGAAAGATTTCCCAATAAGCAGAGCGGGTCTCCCTGGATTCTTTCAGGGCGCCCTCTGAGCTCCTCAATAAGTTGAGGAGACTTGGAAGTGTATCTTCCTTTCCTTAATTTTTCAATTCAAGATAAATTGGGCGTAAGTAGATGGTAGGGACTCTAAAATCAAGTCAATGCATAACTCGTTCTCCAACATGTTCCCATGGTCTATGAGCTGTTCAATATAGCTAATCATCGTAAGGACGTGGTCCCCTACAGATAACCCAATAGCCAACCTCGCTTGAAGCAATATTTTCGAGGTCTCATCTCTTGCGATATGAGATTGCTCTCCATATAAAACTTTGGTATGGAGGAAGATGGAAGCTAAGTCCATCTTCTTGTGCTGCCTCTGATATTCACAATCCATTGAGGCTAACATGAGGCACTTGGCTCTCGCACAATCCTTTTCCCATGTCTGACGGATATCAACATCCGCGACGATGGAATCTAGACCTGGGACGGCGGGGGTTTTGTAGTAAGGAGGTAGTCCAGCTTGTCGGGTAAGTGCCATCTGGACATACCTTAGCCAATCAACACAGTTCAGCCCAGTCAAATTAGTATCTAATAACTTTGTCCGATCATTATGGTCGCTGCAATTAGGAGAGAGAGAAGAAATACTTAGCATGATACTCTTACAAATTTAGATTGGTTATTAGTTTATTTAAACAGGATGGCTTCCACTGTTTTCTCGAATCCTTCCTCAAATCATAAAAGAAGAATTAGTCAGGATTAATCTCACTTTTACAATTCTTGCTTAACCTTTCAGCCAGGCTGGTGTCTGTACTTCGAGGGAGGTTTTCCAACGCTTTCGCGAAGTTCCTTAATTACATAATCTCTTTTCCCTGGAGGCGTAGCCCGCTAACACCGTTCTAGACACCTGCTTGATTGATAGCATTGATCATTTAGTGAAAAATCTTCCGAAGAGTAGCGTATACTCATAGTAGGATCGGGATCCAAATATCATTGCGTGATAAACTTGAAGGAAGCCTACCAAGATTATCACTCCAAATGATATGCAGCACTAGCAAGTTTCAAGTTCCTTAGAAACTTCTGATGTGGATTTTTGCCCCATGCTACATATGAATACCCAGCAACTACCAATCACTATGCCTTGGCGAATGTCAAAATACATAGCTTGAATACTACTAAATATTCATATGAAATGACGGAGGGCTACGGATGGTTTTGGAGAAACCGTGAACGTAGTGAACTTGATATAGTCGAAGGAACCATGATAGCTTTTTAAAAGGAGCGGTTTAAGCTCCGTATTTAAAATTGTTTTTTGAAGAAAACCGAGTAGTTTTGAAAGTGTTCCAACGATTAAGCTTTGATTTGTTTTATCTTTGCATTAATTTTTGTTAATGCGGTCCCATCATTTACAAATCCTATCATTGCAGTAAAAGAAACGAAAATACAACGTACGTTTATGCCATCTGCATTCATCACTGGGCCCCGTCTTACACCGTTAGGTTACTTAACTAACGCCAGAGCGGGGGCTGGACTAGCACGGGTGTAAAACATAAGCAACGCATACTAGATATAATATATATATATAGTCATTCGTCTCACGCAATAATAAGCATTCCAGATCACGGATGAATATATTAAATATACTAGGAATTTCACGTTTCGTTTAAGCGTATAACGAAAGACGGATTCCACGGTCGTGATGAATAGCCAAACCCCACCCTAGACTCCTACGGATGTGGCAAACTATCCGCCAAATTCCCGAAGTGAAGCAACCCCCCTCAATAAAATGAGTAGGCCACTTGGCACTTCAAAGAACCCGGTAGTTTATGCACCCCACCTTGGGTCTATCCTAAGAGCAAAAAATAGTAAAAGAAATAATATACAACGGTGGCTACAACCTCAACCCGGATGTGCCCCGCAAAAATAATATTACATCACTTTTACAAATTACATGAATGAAAGAAAAGAAAACGCTCTTCTCACGTCCTCGGCTACTCATCAACGACGATCCAATACTCCATATACATAAACCATCAACACAGATCACAGATATGTGCAATCCTCAACTAATCGACGTATAGCAATTAGCGGAGATTTACGACCACATATATCAAACACAAAAAACCCGATTAGCTAAAATACTTAGAATTTCGATCGATAAACTAAATTTGAGTCTACCCCATGTACAACACTGCACATAAACAATCTGGGCAGAAACAAAATATTCCCAAATTCACAAATCCACATAATAGAAGCACAGGGAAAATTTGGACCGACTCGGCCTCGACTCGACCGCGGAACGGCGGCAGAACGGTCTGTTCTGCCGCGTTTCCGCGGCGTTCTTAGCGATTCAGGAGCCCAAATTTCACCAGTGATTTTAGATAACCCTGCATGTGTTTTTAAGGCCTCTGAAAAGATTTTTAGACCAGTTTTAAAATTCGACAGAAACAAGGTTTTTCGGACGTGATTTTGGGATTTTTCCGCGATCGAATTTCTGAAGAATTTGCTAACTAGCTGGTTAAGGTTTTGTAGGCTCTGATACTACTGTAAGCCGATGTCGCGCACCCCGCGGTACGCAGGGAGGCAGAATTTTCAAAAACGATTAATATTTGACTACGCAACACCGGCTAAATATCATGATCTTTACTAAAGCCTTAACTAGTTAATCCATCTAAGAGGTTTAACTACTCGGTGGGATGGTTATACCTCCAAGATCGAGTTCGTCGGGTCTTCTAGTGCTCCTCTCCATGGCTCCTTGGTGATCGGACGACGAACGCTCTATCGGCCTCATTGCATCAAAGATGTTCCACCGTGAGAGAATGTGCTTCAAGCTCCAACCTCTAAATGAGGTTACTAAGGTAGATGGCTCGCTAATCAAAACTAGCCTAGAACATATAGAAAGTCTAATGGATTGTTTAGTCTCACAAAACTCTATGGCTCACAACACATGTGAAGGATTAAGGTTTAGTTTGAGGAAGGAGATGGAGAAACTCAAGAGAGAGTATGAGGAAAGCAACTTAAGAAATGAGCTCAAGAAAAATAAAATGGCTAAGTGTGAAGCATTGTGTAGAGAATGGCTAATAACTCAACTCAATAATTCAAGCATGCAATATTTCTCAGTAAGAAATACCACCCATGCTTGAATAGTAAGTCCAAACAAATATAATAATCCAAGACCATTCTTTACACCATGCTACCAAAGTCTCGTCCATTTCCACCTCATTAATCCATTTTTAAAATGGATAAAACTAAATAATGAGGTGGCTCCTTCTAGAAGCATGCCTTACCAAATTACAAGAATGCCCCTCACCGTATATACATACCCGTACCCGTATTCCGAAAAATACGAATACACTGAGACGATAACAATCCAATAATACAATACTAGGATCCGGCTTAAACTAAAACCTACTAGTATCGTCCGCCCGATCAGTATCCGTGTACAAGTACACGTATGTGATCGAAGCCTTGCTGTAAAACCATACAGCGACTATATCAATTACTCGAAGCAGGAAAACCCTCTGTATGGGACTCTAAAGACTCGACAGTACGCTGGCAGTGGGTTTAACCATAAGCCGTCAGCGGTACTAGCTGTGCGTAACGGCTATCCAGATATCTGTCGATAAGAAGGCCGATGAGCAAACTCATCCGGACTCCTACTGAGCCTGTCTGTGACAATCTCCGTATAGTCCGGTCTGTTCGCCTGAGATACTCGCATATCCGTCTAGGAGAATGGTAAACGTTAGACCTCTAACAACATGATAAGTCGTACCGGAGGAGAGCCCAATATACCATGAGAAACTACTGGAGTACCTTACCAGTATTTCTCGACTGCTCTGGCCAGGGACTTTGTGTAATGGCTTTCCGAACACTGCGCGATATCAACCCCCAATACCGGAAGAGACGAATCCTATCTGATCGTTACTGTCTCCAAGTGCTTCGGGACTACACCCAACTATTACCTGTTTGCATGACTCCTTTGAGCGTGGTAAGGGTAGTAATCAAAGTGCAGTGGGAACACACTCGAGACGAAATAGCGATGGCAAGTCAACGAACTAAGGTGTACTCATGCCACCTGGGAACTGCTACCTGACGATATGTATAATACCAACCAGCAGTTCCCGACGAGTCCTGTCCAGTGTAACTCATAACCTAATGAGCACCTGCATACCATCTCCAGTACGTCGTACTAATGGCTGTGGGACAGACCATATCCTCTGCTGGGATGAGAAGCGTATACACCAGTCTACTCCGGAGTATCGATACCCCGTCTCGATAATCCAACGACTAGGGACCTGTATAAGGATGTGCTTATATACTACCCAGCCCCCACGAGTGTGACTGTCATCACAACGCTGGTAGTCAAGTAAAAATCCTAAGGGCTCTACCAATATGTATAAGCGATATGCTAAAAGAAACGCAAGCACATATTGAGGTAGAATCAAACCAGGTAGCATACTACCATTTTGAACAAGATTGTTAATACATCTGTGAATATCCCAAGCTTCCAATATGTAATATACAATCCAGTATGATACAATATTGGCCTCTAGGGCATATATCACTAACAACGGTTTCGGAGCTACCTTGGGCTTGGCATGGGTTGCTTGCAAATTGTTTATAGTTGCATTCAATATTTATCTAAAGAATTTTCTGATTTAAATTTTTTTATTTCTCAAATGATATAAAATCCGATATTTCCGATCCGAGATGGCTGATACGATCCAAAAGGTAGCCACCTGATTTTGATACCAATTCCGAGATTTTAAACCTTGGTTGCTATAACTAGGCGGTTTCGGAGCTACCTTGGGCTTGGCATGGGTTGCTTGCAAATTGTTTATGGTTGCATTCAATATTTATCTAAAGAATTTTCTGATTTAAATTTTTTTGATTCTCAAATGATATAAAATCCGATATTTCCGGTCCGAGATGGCCGATACGATCCAAAAGGTAGCCACCTGATATTGATAACAATTCCGAGATTTTAAACCTTGGTTGCTATAACTAGGCGGTTTCGGAGCTACCTTGGGCTTGGCATGGTTTGCTTGCCAATTGAAACTGTGATTCTTATTTTATATGATCAACAAAACCTCAGTAGGTCATGAAATAATTAACCTTCATCCTTTACATGTTATTGCATTTTCTGCAGCCCAGGTTCAGGCTGACTGTACTTATCCACCTCTGGCTAATCCCTTCAATAAGGGTGGAAATCAACCATATGGAGTTGCGATATTTCAATTTTAATAACTTAATTCTGATGTCAGTTAGATGGTTGAGTACATCTTCTTAAAGATATTAAATTTGTAAACTGCTCAGAAGCCATCTAAACTCTTGAAAATGCCAAGGAAAAAATCTGATCCTGATGAAGATTTGGAGTCTTTATTTGGATCCCAAGTTTAACCTTTTCACCGAATTTAGCTGGTGGCTTAAGATGGAGGTTGTGGTCATACAGCTGTAAAAGATAGCTTGATATGGGTGATAAGCTGTTCCTTCCCTTTTCTTTATTCCGCAACTGTCGAGTTTCGTTTTATGCACTGCCTATTTTCACACTCATTAATTAGATCTCTTTTACTTGGCAGTTGAAGGAGATGGCAGATGGCTATGTAATTGATGCCACTGGTTCATTAACGGAAGAATTGGTTGAATCGGATGAACCGGGAGTACTAATTACTGTCTCATTCAATCCTAGGGGTGTCAAGTATCTCAAGAGTGTACATTTCAGGTAATGTCACCACTGGTATTTCCAACTGTATGAGAAAAAGTTGAAGATATATTTTGATGCTTGTGTTCTCAAAGCATAACCAAAACACTTTATGTTTACATCAATGAAAGGAATTGTAAGGCATGATCGTGGCGTTACAACAGTTCTCAATCATTTTCAAACTTCATTCCTCAAGTTATATTTTTTGAATCACTGACAAACCTATATATTCCAGTATTTTACTTTAATTATCTAATAGCTCTAGATATTAAAAGCATTTATATTATCAAGCTATTTATTGGGACAGACATGATGACGAGTAAATGGCAACAGACCAAGGGTTATCCTCACATGTGACATGTTCAGCATCTCAACTTGATAGCACATGTAAATGGACCAGAAAAGTCTTAAAACCAATAAAGCATTCGAGATTAAAAATCAGATTTTTTTAGTTGCAGTACCTTGTATTTACATGGTGGTGATATTCAGCACATTCTTTAAACTATTGCGGTCTTTCATGGTCTTTGTCATCTGAATTGAAGTTATGAATACCTTTGAAAAGCTTTGCATTACCAAAAAAAATGTTTGCTTGGAATAATAATTGTTAACTCATCCTTGGTTGCAAGTTGTGAATGATTTCACATATTTTTTTAAATTATAGCTTGGTTTATATATCTTCTTCTTTTACATTTTAATACGTATCATCGGCCTAAGATTACTGTTCTTGAAGCTTGAACTTATTATAATAGCAGACAGGACCAATTGGTTGGACCTCTTCTTACAATTTACTGCATAAATATACATGGCCTCATCATCTTATTATTATCTTGGTTATATCGATTTATTTGCAGTCGAAAGCAATTCAGCGAGCAGCAAGCGGAGAAGTGGTGGACGGAGAACAAACCTAGGCTTCAGCTGAAGTATAAATTTCAAGCCAAAGAAAGATTTTCCTGTAACCCTTCTTCAGAAAATGATAGGAGAAGTGAAATTGTAGATTAACATGAATACACTCTCTCTCAACCAGTGAGTGTAAATAATTTGCTCGGCGATCTGGTGGGGCCCGTCGGCTATTGGTGTCGGGTGCCTTTGCATGATGTGGAATTTGTATCACTTCTGCTCCTCATCAGCGAGGTGAAAATTTTTCTAAATGAAATTTTGGCCAAATTCTGGTTTCTTAATAGTTATACTTGAAATACTTGGTTCGAAAAAAATTTAGAAGTTAGTTGAATTTTCTTTTGGTGTATAAGTTCTCTCATCATAATTCTCTTGTTGCCATTTTTTCAATAATAAAGTATGCTACTGAGTTCTTATTTCCTTCACATCGATTATTTTCCTTAGTAGCTATTGGACTATAGTTGTTAGTTCCCAGAATGCTGAAAACTATATCTGCAGAATGCGGAAAGCTTATGCAAGTACATACAGCAAGGTTAGCTAGAACATTAACCGATATACATACATATGCACAATAACTATGAAGTCTCAGGTTCCGATAACCCCATGTTATTGTTGTGCAGGCAAAACTTTTGCAAGTCATTCCATTGAAATTTGTTGCACCTTGCCATATCATTTAACTTGAGTTCCTGTTTTTCGGGGACAAGCTTTGCAACATTACAAGCATATGATATGAGACTTAAAGATAGGTTCATTCAAAGATTGATTTACATGGAATTGTTCTCGGACATCATCAAAGGATTAAATGCCGATACATACACATGAATTTAAATTAAGCATCAGCGGTTCCAAACAGAAAATTTGTAACCTCTTAAACGGTCATCACTTAGAGCTGGCTGAATAAATTAGTATCAAGCTGTTTTGATACATGTTAAACCAAAGATGAAAGCTTATGATATCATATTTCCTCAGTTCTCTCTTCAGAGTCTTCATCTCCATCGCCATCTTCGTCCACTGATCCGATGTCAGCAGGCACTGACTCGCTTGGAAGCTCTTGCGATTCATTGGATGAAGCAGAATCCTTCAATTCAGCAGCATACAAAATCTTCCTGATTGCTTTTGTCATCTAAGACGGAAAATAAAATAAAAGGAATGAAAGTTGTCAATGGTTGGGTCAAGTTGGTTAGGTGCCATAATATCATATTGCTCTTTCATAAAAAATAAAAAACTTTTTACCTGACTTGATAGTGTCAACAGTTTAAGATCATGCAACTAAACAAGGAAACATTCCAAAATCTCATGAATTAGGAAAGAAATGGGCTTGCGTGCCATTGAGATGCATATAGAAGAAGAATTTGTATGTTAGAAGAAGAGCTTGCTATGTAAACAAATAGTGGAATTGAGATATGTTAATGTACCATGAGCATGGACATATTAGACTGGCAAGCAAAATTTGAGTACATACAGATAAATGATTTCATGCTATATGGTTTAATATGTTACCAAAAGTATGGATTACATGGGTAATATAAAAAGGAAGAGTGCTACTACAGGTGGATTATCTGCCTTTGTTGTGGACAATTGACAAAGGAAGTCATTCTGGAACCCAAGGTACTATTTTCATCTCCTTCATTCTTTTTTATTACTTTTACCTTTATTGTGGAATGCGATGAAGTTTTTGACGATGTTCTGGTACACCTCCAAGTATTACTTTGTAACTCTCCCAATTTCAGGGTATCATCTGGTAAGGGTCTCTATCCATAATACTCAAAAGAATGTTCCTAAAAGTATGTGATTGGACAACTAAGAGCACAACATAAATCTAAAGAGTTAAACTTATCAGAATTCTGACGGCGATTGAATTTATTTATAATAAAAAACACTAGAAAGAATGAGCGTTTTTATAAGTTTGCAACCAAACTCATGATGCAGATTCCATATCGCCAACATACATACATGCACATGCATAATAGTAGATAAGAAAAAGGGGAGTGATTTTTGCAAACCGGTCCGCGTTTTTTAAAAACGGGAACTCTCGATCCACAACATATTTGAACGATCCGAACCATTCAAGTTGATCAGCCTACCCTCAAATGTATGTGTATTAAAAATCAAAAGATTTGAAGACCTCTAACCCATGCATCGAATGAGTGCAAAATGAACGTCTTTCAATATAGCAACATATACTTCATCTGATGCATTGGTTAGAGGTCTTCAAATCCTTTAATTTTTCATACACATAGATTCGAAGGTAGGGTGATCAATTTGAACGGTTCAGATCGTTCAAATAAGTCGTGGATCGAGAGTTTCCGTTTTTAAAAAAGGCGGACCGGTTTGCATTGGAGCGCTCCCCATAAGATAATACTAACAACAGGTATGCATGCATATGGAGGATTCGGGATATCATTAATATGAACTTGGGAGTGTAGATAGCTGACACGACAAAGGTTATACCGGAAGGTGCTCCAACTCAGGGCTTTGGCAAAGGATCTCAATATCCCGCAACTTTACAAAGTAAAAGTCTCTTTCTTTCTCCATGTTGTCTATTGACAGCTTAAGATCTGTAACCTGCATTAAACTAGGATAGTTAAACTCAATTATGATATATAATTATGCAAATATAAACTGATATTATGTCATCATGAAATATTTATCAAAGTTTCCAGGTCAAATAACTATTTCGGTATGTACAAGACTTAGTATAGAACATTAATTATATTTATATCGACAGAAAAGAACACGCATAGCCCAATACTGATGTTAAATTAAAAGAATAAGCAACGCAACTGTGTACCTTGTCAGTTAATTCTTGGATTTGCACCAAGTACTTCTCCGCATTAGGAGTGTCATGCACTTGCCCTGACCTGGGACCTGCATCATGGTACATAGACATTCACTTGTATAATGACCAACAAGTCTACAATTGCACCAATGTTGTAAATGTTACAGTAAATGCAACAAGCTTTGAATCACAATTCTCTCTTGAGATAATCCAATCAGAAGTGAAAACCAGGATTGAAAAAATGGAGTTCAACGGAAGGGCAGAAAGTCATTGGAAACATGCAGGAGGAGAAAGAAATAAGTATCACATAAATATGTCGATAAGTTTGTACATGATTAAACGTCTATTAGTATCCATGTGTAGTTCATGAAAATTTGTTAAATTTCTATTACTGTGCATAGCTTGCTTGCAAATTTGTTGCTGGAAAAGGATTTGGAGGATAAAAGTGGGCTAGAAAAGAGCTAGAAAACAATGTGGTATTTCAATAATTTAACAACCAGAATATGATTCAAGGATAATTACTGGAAACATTGTGGCTTGCATCCTTCATCAACCCGCAATTACTCAAATTGTTTGCTACCAGGGATTTGGAGGCTCTTTGGGAGCCTCTAGGGCCCCGTCCTCCTTTGGTTCTTCTTTCTACAGGATTATAATTCCTGAAAAGAACAAGTGTAGAGAACGTATATGAATATTACTCAATTTCATTAAAACATAATTTGAAGATCATAATGTAATGATCTATATATTGCACAAAAGGAGAGGAAGCATACTCATTCTTTATACCACCATTGACAGAGTCGCAATAGCGCTTTAGCCACTGTAGGAACTCCAAGTTGTCCAACGGCCGTCCTTTAACCAGTTTATTGACTTCGATATGCTACATTTAGAGAGGAATGAGGAGAGAGAAAATTCAATAAACAGAAGGAATAATTAGTTCATTAGCACATTGAGTGGCTTTATTGATAGGGATACAAATATGGAATCACAAGGCCAAGGGGAAAAAGAAGAAAGAAAACAATGTTAAAGTTTTAATCTCGAACCCCTATATCTTCAAAACGAAAGAAATTGTGATGGCTAGACTTTCAAAGAATCAGCGGGCTTTATCTAATACAGGGTTAGTAACATACTTCGAAAACAATAATGCCTCAAACTCCTTATGGCTACACACACAGCATATGATATTTCAAGATTAAGTCAGTTGGCAGGCAGGGGCTTATGTTGAATAATAACAATTCCATGTATAGAACTTAGATTCACGGCTAACTTCTCGCTATATATAAATGGATGAAGAATCAACATTTGGCCGTGAGGAAAGGTTGATGTAGAGAAAAAGGACAATGATAAACGACGTTAGCAAACATTAAGAGTACAATGCTACCTTTTCAATTTTCAACTTTGCAAATGCTTCCTGCAGAATTTTATAATTCTGAATCATGTCGTACTCTGACTTGGCCTCAAAATTCACCTAAGAGTAAATAAGAATTGAGCGCATAATATCAGAGACTTATATTCAAACAAAATCATGGAGAAGAGAGAAAAAAGTGGGCATACCTTGTGCATCGGAACAAGCCCTGGACGAATCATATCCATCATTTGGCATTGAACAGCTCCAGAAGCTGCCTGCAATAGAGTTATTATTATCGAGACATTTTTATATGTACATCACCCACGTACATAAAGCAGCATGGCAAGAAACTATTTATAAGTTTTAGTCATGGGCGCTCAATATAATTGAGGTTCAATAACTTGAGACTTTTGGTGGAGTGTTCATCTATATCTTATACCCATGTACATCTCTTATTTATACTGATGCTGGACTACTCCAACAGCGATCTAATCACCTTTCCTTATGTTTGATATAATCAAGAGAGTTTTTTCCCGATACACCATTTATCCACTATAAAAATTTCATCTCCGGCCCAACAAAAGTAAAATAATGGCCATGTTTCATTGCTTTTGAAGTTCTAGATGTCTTTCAATGTTTTCTATGCTCATTTCAGTTCCTTCCCTCAAGTTTAATCACAAACTGGAAAAGAGTTGGGCTTTTCATTAAACACCACGGTTACTGCATGCAAAGATCTGCCCTTCTGCTAACCTGCATTTTCGCCATCGTCTTCGGCTCATGGACACAAACATGAAACAACCAAGTAACCTACTTTCACTTTTGAATCTGATCATTTAAATGGCTTTGGCTACTTAATTAGATTACTATCTTGTCTAGATCCAGAATCCTCTTACAACTTGATGTCTAGTAACTAAAATACATGATGCAATATGATTCTAAAAAAACGCAAAACACCAAAGGTACTAATCTTTTTCAAAAAAAAATAAAAAAATCAATGAAATCACAGAAATTCATTCGGCAATCACTTCCATGTGCATTACCCGCCAATTCATCGAATACCCATCGATCGAAACTACGAATGCATGCCATTGAAATAGTAAAAACTGCAGCTTTGAATGAAACGAGGAGAATTTTGGGAGTACCTCCTCGATCTTGGTGAGGTTGAGCTGAAGGGTGGCGTTGATCCACCACAAGATCTCGCCTCTGCCGACGAAGTAAGCACCGTCCATGATCCCAATGGTGGTGGCCGCTGCCATTGCTGTGATCTGCTCTGTATTAATTCTAGAGAGAGAAAAAGAGAGAGGGGAGAAAGTTTGGGTAAATATTTTAATTCGGAGGTGGAGTTTTATAAAATGGGCGGAGAATTGAGGAATCCCGTCACCGTCCGTTAACTTACCGGAACTTCGGTTTTTAAAAAAGTGTTTCTTTTACATCTAGACCCTTGCGAGATGCATGGATTCGATAGTGCTTATTGCATTATGTAATGAATCTTGGCGTATATGGTGTACTTCTTTGTAAAGAAAGTCAAAGAAGGAGAGGATATGTCAGGCGAGGTATGAGATTACGGACGGCGGGAGCCTTATTAAAGTAATTTTCTATAAACTACGGACAATTTATTATCAAGTACAATTCAATATTAAATATTACTTGCAACCTATAGAAAATAGTGTATTTGAAATGTTATATTTTCTAATTGCGTGCATGTACCAAAAAAAACCTTTTGAAATATCATCTTAAATTACCTTTTTTTAGTATTATATAAGAAACGATTGATCATCCTATTATAAAGTTCAACCGTATTCTTTAGTTTAATTTGCCCTCATTGGAGTGAATCCATGGAATAATGGCATCCATGTTTATAACCATGTATATATTTAAATTCTAGATTAAGGTTAAAAAAATAATGAATTTTTTTTTTTTACTTTTTTTTTAAAGAAAAGGAAATGAAACTACACGGGCATGTCTGTTTGATATAAAATCAAAGGTTTTGACAGGAATGTAATGCAATGGCTTTATTGATACCACTATTTTTTTTCTTATGCAAAACTGGGAAGCTAAAGCTAAAGCAATGATTGTGTAAATTTGGAGCTTGTTCACCAATAATAAGCAAAGATAGGGGTCAAACTTTTCGATGCTACACAAATAGCAGAACATACTCTCACGGCAAAGGAAAAAAATGAAAAAGGAAGGAGGACAAGGTTAATTGCACAAAAGTCCCATAGATTACCTTGTATTGCATTTAATAAGTGGTATATTAGTGTAAACACCTTTGTTTATTGACCAAAATCCTTTTAAAAAAACACTTAATCCTGCTCCAAGTCTCCAAGCAACACAAACAAGACCTCGAGCTAATTCATACAATCATTTTGTTTATTTTGAGTCAAATCTGAAAGTTTTTTTCTTTCTGTAGATACATAGCAAATCGTGTTTAAGCCAATAAAAAGGTTATTTGTTCTTACATGGAAACAGGGGGATTTGTGCAATTTACCCAAAAGAAAAAGAGGAAAAAAGACAAAGACAGTTGTCGGTTGGATGTGCATGCAGTACAGGAGGTGAGTGGATTCCCAACTTGAGAGTGGACCCACAGTCTGTTGGTCTTGCTTTAACCTTGCCGGCTTTAGTTTGCAAGATCGCATTTTCCTAATTTTTTCTCTTTCGCATTATTTGATATATTCAATAAAGTATAATATTGTCCTTTAACGGGACGGTTCGGAAATTCGATATACGCAGATCACCACATTCCTTCAAACATGTGTGTACTCGGTTATCTTTCATTCTGTATACCAAACATATCCTAGTGATATGTTTTCTTATCGTCTGTTTCTACTCTGAATTTTTCCTATAATCCAGAAGAACTTGCATGGTGTGCAACATTATTCATGATTATATCAGTTGGGATTTTGACGCCGATTAAGATTGTTTGGATTATGATGATGATGATGGTGATGATGGTTGGTCAACATATTTTTGTCTTTTTTTGGCTTAGTTTGCATGACTTCTTGTGCCAACATGTCTACCTAATGGATGATGGGCAAACAAATGTTAAAGACTGTTTGGTTGGATGTAGTTGGAGTCTCATGTGGTTCCAACTACACGGGGTTATAAAATCAAGTATTTGGTTGAAGCAAAATTGTGTTAAAAATCATGTAGCTGTAACCACGTTCAAATTGAGCGCTTTTGCAATTACAAGAATTAGAATGCAAAGAACTATAGAAAAAATTTGTTATTGTGTTACATTTGCCATTGCAAGAAAATGACTTTAGGTGGCACTGTTGATGGTGGCAGAAGAGGAATTGCCATTAAAGAAATGGTTTGGTGGGGGGTGTAACCAAGTGCCAGCAATTAAATGCCGCAAAAAGATAAAATTTTTAGTAAAGCGCCAAAAAATTGCCGTTAGAGCCAAAATCTATTAATGTGTATCCAAAGTCGCTCAAATTATTTCTCAAACCTAATTGCTTTCATGCTAGTCTCCCCACCCACCCTTTACCCCACTCGGTGATCCCTTCCGCCCTCCACAAACCCTAAATCTAAAACGCCCAAAACCCTAATTCTCTAATCGCTGCTCAATAGCAAACGACATGATCGAGTTCCTTGGTCCTCGATCGGTGTTCGCGATCTTCGATCGCGTATCCAAGCTCGCATCAGAGATCCTAGCGATTTCAGGGAGGAATCGTCGAATTTGTTGTTGTTAGGGTCGCTACCGGGGCTCGCTGAGATTTGTGAATGATCATGATGCCGAATTCTGTTGATTTCGATAGGGTCGAGAGTGATGCCGCGGGATTGAGTTGAACGGTATGTCGAAAAATTCGAGCACCAATTTTTTGTGGGCATTTCTTGCCAGATTGCTGTATTTTTTGTGTGAGTGTGTGTTTATAAAGCTGATTTTTTTTATAGTTAGATAGAAGCTTGGGGTTAATTTGATTTGAGGAAAGAATGACAAACTTTTTAAACAAATCAATTGAAATATCAATCAATATAGATTCTAAAAAAGCATGAACCTTACTGTGTGTGTTTACATCATCGAATGTTGGGATGCTAAATTGGAGATGTATATCTTGAGGATTTCAAACCATTAATGAAAATTGAGTTTTCCTTTCCCACTTTGTTTAATAGTTCGTGTCATGTATCAGTTTCAATGAATGGTTCAGTCTATCCTTTGTGGCTAAATGCAGTGAGAGTTGTATTCATATAGTCCACATAGGCTTTGTGCACATGTTACTGGTCATTTACCGTGCCAGTAGATTTTACAAGTCCGCTTATCCTACCGGTTTCGTTAAGACAACAACATGATTAATATGATACATATAAATATAGATAGAAAATATCGCCTTGTGTTGGAGTGCATCTGCATTGGTTTCCTTTGAATATATGCCTTGTGCTTTAATCGAACCTTTCTTTCTCGTCCATCAAGCTCTTTAAGCCCCCTCCTCCACATCGATCGAGAAGGCTCCTCTATTCTATATGAAGCCTCAAGTCATCTCTGTTCAATGAAATTCTTCATGGGTAAAACATGAGGTATATACATTCATTTATAAGCAGCAATTTTATATCCAAAAGTATCACACTGTTTTAATATATACTTAGAAACTCTAACAACTAACATAGCAGCATCCGATTTTCTATTCTTGAAGGGATAAGCGGGGAATGATTGAAGGACAAGCCGCTGAACATCATAATAGGTAATTCTAGATAGAGTAGTAAACAATGAGTAACTCAAATAGTGATTCGGTTATTCTCTTAGCATGATTAGTGTTTAATTTTTTTTTAAAAATTGATACTTCAATTTTTTATTATTTTCTTATACTTGTTGCTGCATTTATTTATATTGAATTACCTGGTTGTGATTTTTATTTGTGTTCATCATCTATGCATCTTTGAAATCCATGACAAGCATATAGAAAAGAGCGAATATGAAATCTGAACTCATATTATCTGTTTGGTTAGAATAATTCAAATCACTTAAGCCACAAGCCTTTACCAAAAGCAAACAACTGTGGCTGAATTAAATCATTCACATCTTCGGACTGTTGCTCCTTTTTTCAATCCCATACACATTGTTTTGCTCCTGCATCACAAACATTGGTTGGATTTGGCTTTGCTCTACTGATTCATATTGAATTCATGCCTTTCTCATATAATCTCATCAACGCATTCCGCTATTGATTAAGCGATATAAGCCATATATGATATAAGAAACTCTTATCCGATACGATATTCATATCCACCAAATCCGATAGTATCGAGATCTCACGCCATATAACAAAACCGGTATTTTTTTCCTTATACCAAGATAGCCATATTACACGATATATGAAACACCTTTCATATATGATTTCGATATCGTATCGCAATCCCTCGTGATACTATAACACCTACATTCTTACACACACACACACACACGACTATATATATGAAGTCCGTCTCATACAACTTTATAAAGCCCTGAAAATCTCAACATGCTTGTATCTAGGTTCGCTTAAAGTGGTTTTTTTTTTGCAGGGTGGGGTGGGGGGTGGGGCCTTCCCTGTTGAGCTGATTTACTACTGTACATTAAGCAATTGGTCACAAACTTGATCTTGATGCGAGTTGCCCAGCCTTGATCAATATGCACTTGTCAGTCTAGAATTGGAAGGTAATGTTGTTGGGGCATCAATCCTCTAGAGAAGAAGTCATGGAATGGAGAGTTCACTTATAGGCAACTGAGTTGCAAGTTAGAATGTACTTCTCACTTCCGGACTGTGTCTTTCCTTCTATATAAATCTTGAATCTGGACTAAAATTGCAATATCAAATTGTACCCATGAACACATCTTGAATTTTTAAATAGTTGATTATTCTTATCTATTAGTGCAGTGGCTGGCCTAGATTGATGTTTTGAATCTTTTCTGGGACTTTTTGTCCCACTTCTGCATAGTATGTATAACCCAAGATGAACCATGAATGAGTAAAATTAAAAGTATGTTTATTAAATGTCATGCTTTAATTATTCTACTTCTGTTAAGTAGTTACATTAACTTTCAAAATGCCCAATAATATATTCGTAAACTTTATATTGTTTACATCTGTTGATCATTCACGATCTTGTTTCTTATTTGTAGGTTATGTTTAAGAGAGCGGAGATGATTCGAGATGAAGGTACAAATTGAAGATTGTTCTTGATTCAAGATGAAGATACAAATTGAAGATTGAAGTTCTTATCTTTCGATTTTGATTTGTAAAGCATTTTATTATCTTTTTTCTTAATCATTGTGGATAGATCGCTTCTATTGACTATAGATTTTAGTGCTTGACAAGGATTTTAATCAAATGTGTATTTTTGTATTGTCAGATTTTGATTGTTTATTCAAATATTTAATGAATGATTACTGTTATGTTTCATGTACTGATACAATTAAGTGGCGTAACGTTGACGTGAATTGCTTATTTAGGCGGTAATAAAATATTGTTAACAAGGTTTTAGTGGCAATTAATAGCAATTAATAAGTGTCACTGATGACTAATGAAATATTCATGAAGTTAATATTTTATAATGTTAGTTATAAATGCAGCTGATATTTAATAATGGCAGTTATTAAGTGCCACTAAAAATTAAAATTTTCATAGAATAAGCGGCACTAAAAGTTAAAATTTTAGGGTTAAAATTGTCATCAAAAGTAAGATTAATGGCACTCAACAAGTGCCGTTAAAAGTAAAACCCTTTAGCAGCAATAATCTCGCACTCACAAAAAAGTGCCACTAACATTTTATCGACACAGGAATACAGACAAGTGCCGGTAAATCTTTTCACGGCACTTTTTTTAACTTTTAGCGGCACTTTTGAGCCCCGTTAAAAATTGTTTTTGTTGTAGTATACATCCAAATAAACACATGTTTTGCAAAGCATGTAGTTACAACTGCATTCTAACCAAACAAAAGAATAAACTTGCAATCACGGTATTTATATTTACATTTAGTTGTAAATGCATTGTTTACCCAACTACAAGCAACCAAACAGCTTATTGTTGTCAATTAAGAAACTTAGCAAGAACCATTTAAAGCAATATATATGCTAATTGATCAACATGATTAGTTTATTTTATTGATGGCCTATTATTGGGATGGAATTGGTTATTAGCCTTTGGTTTTATTAGTTGCAGTAGTTAGACTTGTCAATTAGGTAAAGGATGTTGGTGTGGTTGGATATTTTTAAAGAATAAAGAGCAAATGAGAGGAAGAATCCTGTGCCAACCAAATTATTAAGGCCTTGCTTTATATGGTTGGTTTTATTTGTTGCATGGCTACATGTGCATGTGTGGTGACGCACAAGACAAGAGTTTATTAATGCACTGGTCATCTACAGCAAGTATAAAAAAGAATACGCGGCCATAGTTGGTCATACCATTTCCCTCATGGAAAATGTGCAAGAATCGATCCGCAGAGAAAATGCTTACAATTTAACGGGTTTGAAGCAAATCCGTGGACCCCTAGGATATGTATGTGAGATGTATGTGTGGGTTAGGCTTATGGATCAGTTCCCAAAAATAAAATTAAAAGAATACAACTTTCTAATAAATAGTGATAGTTAGAATGTAAAATATATTTCTTCAACCCTAGTCATGATTTTAGAGTTTTGATATAGTGGAAGGGGTAATTAACATTGATAAAGTTTGAGGAATATCTCAAGTCTTTGGTCACTTTTTCTTTTTAAATCTCCATTTTACAAATTAGAAAAAAAGAAAATTTATGTCATATTAAACGCGTCATTTTGTCACGTCCCGCTTTTCAGAAGATGGTAACAGGACGTGACGAGTCCTGCAATGTATTTACTATGAGAATGTCATTTCTCGTAATAAATATGTCAAGCGTATATAAAAAAATATAACAATATTCAAGAATTTACAAGAGCAATAAAAATAAACAACAACTTTATTTACATTCAAATTTAAATACAGATGTCTGAAAATAAAAAGTACAAATACAAAAAAAGATATCTAAACAATGGCATACAGAGAATAACTGCAGAAATGGCACTAGTAATATGGCTGAGTGGTGGGCCGATTGAAATCTTCCTGGCTGAGCTCGATCTCCTCAGAATCCGGTCCTCCTGACGAACATTCTAAGGAAAAGAAATAGAGAGAAATGCCGTCAGCAAACTAGCGCTCGGTAAGTCCCCAAAAGAGTATGGAGGTATAGTGTGATAAAAAAACATGTAAGAAAAACATGAATCTAATGTAGCAGTGAACATGTAAAATGTGTTAATTAGACATGAGTAAGTATCTTAAGTATGATAAAATATATGAACATGGTTATTCTATTCTAACATGGTGGTTTATAATTTGATAAGAAAATTAAGCGTGTATACGAGAGTATTCCAGCTTATCCCGAAGACTAAACGTGCAAGAGAGTATAAGGCTCTGTCATAATCCATGGAATAACGACACAAGATATTCAAGAGTTGTCTTTTAAAGTGATCTCTCGTTCCACGAAAAACGGTCCTTATCAACCTACTCCTTATCCCCGTGTATTTTACTGTATAGTTCAAATTTGCAGGTCTTGACCGAATCCATGAATATAAGAATACAAGTTTAGGTTCAAGTTATATTCGGTTATTCATGTCAAATTATATTCATGGTTCGGTCAAGTCAAGTTCAAGATTATGTTTAAGTTTGGATTCGAGTTCGAGTTCATATCAAGTTCGAGTTTGTATTCAGCTTATAACCATATTTTATTAATAGATTTAATCTCATGAATCTCTTAGGTTTAGAAAATATCGACAGCCGCTGCACATGGACGGCAGTATTTGCGTCTTTTTCAAAAACGATTGTCATTGATAAATTCCACCATAAAGTTACGATCTATATTTAGGGAGAGACAGGTGGTGCATCATTGTCTCCAGCAACTCCGAGACAACTGACAAGAAAAGATGCCATTCAAACCAATTTGCAAGCTTAATACGTAATCTAAACTAGTCTTTTGATTTTTGTGGTATTTATATAAAAATGTCATTTAAAAATACTCGAGAATTTTTAATTCGTCCTAAAATTTCGAATATGTATTTAATAAAAATAAGTTGATTAAAATTTCAATATTTTTGTATAAAAGTATATTTTATATTTGGTGGTGTTTTTATGATAAGACTTAGTTTTAAAAGTTTATGATATTTATGAAAAATACCACTTTTGAAAACTTGATGGCGTTTTTGTGTAACTTTAATCTTTCATTTAACAAATATAGTTTTTCATAATTTGTTTTCATTGAAAATATGGATTTATGATTTATATAATTTTCCAACGATTTAATTTGTTTTAAAAGTCATATTTTTTTTAAATCGTATTTTATTCCTTTCGAGACCGAATTCTCCGTGAGGACCTATGCATCTCGCTTTACTATCTCAAGAATGTGCGATAAGCTGCACCATCCATAAACGGGTCCCCTAACGAGAGTTGTAGAGACGTAATTGCAAAGGTGTTAAAATAGCAATTCATAAAAGTAGTTTTAGAAAACGAGGGTATTTTCTTGAAAATTGTTTTCTTTAGAATAAAATATGTAACCAAAGTATTGTGCTATGAAACTATTGTGTATGTGAGCAAGGTAGGTCGTTATCCTATGAGTTTTGTATAGGTTTATGTCATGATAACGATAAAGGGTGCATGTAAAGTTCATGGTATTTTGGCGTAAAATTCGATGTATATTTTATTTAACATAAAATTCTAACATTTTCAAAGTTAAAGAGATGAATATTATATTAAGGTGGTTGTTAACAAAATTAGCGTAATTTATTTAGCATGACAAGTGTGACAAAATTGTTAAAAAGGCTAACTCCAATTTTATCGATATTCGTTTTAAGGATCGTTTGAGATGAAACGATAGAGAGGAGGGGAAAAAGAAAGGACTTACTTATAAGCATGAGAACAATTCGACGATATGGAAATAGAAGAGGTTCAAAAAGAGAAGAAGAATAGGAGGGAACTTACCTTAAACAGATGAGGAAAATAGATTTCGGAAAACATCGGGTTGCACGGAAATGAGAATATCTCCTAGTTCAGATTATTTTCTTGACGAACGGCTTGCACCAGCATGTCGGCGTCGGAAAAACAAAGAAGTAGGTATTTTTTTCCAGAATTTTATGATGTGTAGGTTGTGATAAAAATGAAAAAGTGTGAGGAGTATTTATAGGGTTTTGAAAAGGTTTAATATGAATTAATTAATATTAAACTCCGAGGCCTACTTCCTTAATTTTCAACCACACAAGACACATGGGTTTCCCAAGGAAACCCATGTGAAAATTCTGGGCTAACCTATTTTTATTTATTTTAATTTCTTTTTCCTTATTTAAAAAATTTATTTTTAAGTTATAAAAATTATAAAAATAGCTAAAAGTATTAGAAAAATTAGGGATTATTCTAGAAAATATATTTTGATGTTTCTTTCATTTGTAAGCAAATTTGTTTCAAAAATAGTTTTCATTTATGGTTTTAAAATTATCTCATGAATCTTAGCTTTTTCTAAAAATTCAATGTAAATTATTAAAAATTATATTAATTCATTTTAATTATAGAAAAATGTTTTTAAGGTGTTTTCTACAAATGGAAGCATTAAAATAATTATTTTGACACAGGAAAAATTTGTAAAACGCTTTTATTAGGTATTTAGGAAGCACAGACGTTACAATCTACCATCCTTGAAATAATTTCGTTCTCAAAATTATAAGGATCACAAGGAAAGGAAAGTTACAAAAAGGGGAGCTACAAAAAGATAGGGATATCGTTCTCTTATCTCATCCTCTCTCCCATGTAAACTCGTCTGGGGAGTCTTTCCTCCACATAACCCTAACAAGTTAAACTGTCTTGTTCCTCAGGGTCTTCTTCTTCTGGTTTAGAATCTCAACCGGTTGCTGCTCATAGGATATGTCGGCCCCCATAGTGATTTCTGAATAATCTACGATATGACTAGGGTCGCTGACATATTTTCTTAGCTGCGAGATGTGGAAAACATTGTGCACTCTTTCCAATGATGGTGGCAGCGCCAAACGATATGCCACATCTCCCACCCGTTCTAAAATATCGAATGGTTCGATATATTTAGGGCTGAGCTTTCCCCGTCTACTGAAACGTATTACTCCTCTGTTCAAAGAGATCTTAAGGAACACATGATCTCCAGGTTGGAACTCCAAGTGTCGGCGCTTCATATCCGCCCAATGCTTCTGTCTGTCCTAAGCTATGCGCATCTTTTCCCTGATCGTATGGACTATATCAATTGTTGCCACGATCATCTCTGGTCCAAGGAGTTTTCGATCTCCCACATCGTCCTAACTCATAGG
Source organism: Agapanthus africanus (assembly GCA_030015575.1). Taxonomy (NCBI): domain Eukaryota; kingdom Viridiplantae; phylum Streptophyta; class Magnoliopsida; order Asparagales; family Amaryllidaceae; genus Agapanthus; species Agapanthus africanus. Next base: position 936,291,930 of record JASDDO010000019.1, on the reverse strand, counting down.
AGAATGACACTTTCGACCGTAGAGTGCTGCAAACGGTGACATCCCAATGCTAGCATGGTTGCTGTTGTTGCATGCAAACTTTACGAGGTGTGGGTGATCTTCCCACGATCCTCCGAAATCAAGCATACAAGCTCTTAGCATGTCCTATAGGATCTGAATTGTCCATTCGGGCTATCCATCGGTTTGGGGATGGTTGCAGTGTTGAAACTCAGACTCGTGCCCATGCTGACTTGGAGACTTTGCCAAAACTGAGATCAAAATCTGGTGTCACGGTCGGAAATGATGCAAACTGACACTCCATGAATTCTCACGATCTCTTGCATGATTCATGAGTACCAAAACAAATTGGTACAGACTGAAGGTTTAATCTTACTTTAGATTTTATTTACCTCTATGTACTTCCTTGTTAAAACTTCAGTTGACTGGCCAACTCGGAATGGAATAAAGTGAACCGACTTAGTGAGTCGATCCAAAATAACCCAAATCGCGTCGTTACCCTTCGTGCTGCGAGAGAGTGCAGTTACGAATTCCATGGTAATGTGATGCCATTTCCATTCTGGGATAGATAACGGTTGAAATAGACCAGCAGTTCTGTGATACTCAGCCTTCACTTGCTAACGGAATAAGAACTTAGCTACTCTCTGAGCTACTTCTCGCTTCATTCCATGCCACCAGTAATAATGCTTTAGATCCTTGTATATCTTTATGTCGCCGGGGTGTACCGAATATGGAGAGTTGTGAGTTTCTTTCATCAACTCTTCTTGAACAGGGCCGACTGACATACATAAACGACTCCCATCCCGTCACGACCCGAAAGTACGGAACATGACCGGCACTTAAACTACGAACGTCTCGAGGCGTACGTAATCTAAGTAAACCGAAAACCCAGAAATCCAAACCAAGAAAAGATGTAGAGTGCAGGAAAAACCAACTTAAAGCAAGTAGGTTCAATAGCATAAGACGAATTATGCGGTTTTTTTAAAAACAACAAAAATTTCCTGAAAATTTCGGCAGAGTCTCCTTTGTAAATACTGGCTCTCAAACGGGATACAACATGAATAGTAATATACAAGATGTAATGATGGGTACGATACAAATAAACCCACCTACTAGCAAGTCACCCGGAAATGGAAATAGTGCCAGCAAAGCCGTAATGAAATCTGTACGGCGAAACCTGCAAGAACTGTGGCACAACGGGGGTGAGTTACCAACTCGTGAGTAGAAAAATATCTACGCACAGAAATCGCATAAATAACGCAATCCTAGGTCAATGATCATAATATATCCTCAAATAAATAACCAGCAACCCATAACAATGGTTAGGGCAAATATCTAACCCAAGTGTAAATTCATGTGCCGTGTCAGTGCCTCCGGTAGCAATGTATGAATGCATGAAACAGAATACATGTACTGAAGAAAACTGCTTTCATAAATCAGTGAGATTTCTGTATTTTAAAAGTGAGGTACCATAAATGAAATCAGCATAAAACAGTGCCCATCATCGACACAAAACAAGTATCCAAATATCTCGATATCTCTGTATCACAATCTCTGTACCTCAATATCTCAAAATCTCAATATCTCAATCACAATATCTAGGGCGCCGTCAATCCAGACCGGCCCCTACCATCTATCTCAAGACCACGACGGTATCCTCCGGATATCCGACGCGTCGGGTAATATCACCGGTCGGTAGTGCTCCCCTGCCAGGCTCAACGTCAACAACACGATCCTCTTGCCCCGGGGTACCGCGCCGGGCCCACCATGTACCCGAAACGGTTCCTCCACTCCTTGAATCGGGTCTCGAAATCCATCAGCAAACTCATGGTGGACGACTCATACATCATGGGAAAACCACACTTTTTATTTTAAAAGAGAGAAAAGGTTTATTTATGTTTTTGCGGTTTTCCTCAAAATCCAGAAAATCTCATGGAAATCCGAATCCAAAACCTCAATAACACGTAAAATAGTGAATATATGCATGAGAATCCATGAATGCGGCATAACAATGAATAACAGTATGCATGAAGTAGCAGGTAATAACTACAATGTCTAAACTAACATATACGGCAAGTACACTAATATCATGTCTAAACTATTAGCTAACAGGCTATGTCAAGCAATAATATTTTCTAAGGTGTACGTGACATGGCAATTACCGATGAAGATGTGTGTGAGCCGGCAAGTAAGTGTACGTGGTACATACGCATCATCGGTAATGGTGCTGGTGTCCTAACAGCATGATATCAATAATGGAGTATGAAACATAATATAAGCATGCGATGCGAAGCGAACCACAATAATGAGCGGGAGCTGAATACTGGACGCAATTATAACTAATCTGCATTAATCTAATATAAGTCCTACAAATGGTGCCTTTTGAAATAACACGAATCATGGGGTTTTGAAAATAGGGGCTACGGTGTTTTTATGAAAAGATACGTCTTTTGAAATATCCGTAGGATCCCTTGGGCTGTCTTTTAAAATACCCACGATTCGTTAGTTTTTGAAATAGGTAAGAATCGAATCTAATCTAACAACTAAACTAAACTAAAGGGCTAAGCTAACAAGCTGGACTACAGGTAAGAAAACCGCCTAACATCTGAGTCGATACATATACATACCTGTATATATATTAGTCGGTGATCCCGCCTCAATAATATCATATCCGATACCATATCTATAATCAGACATCCCAAGTCAAGAGTGCGGATCAATCATCAAAATATAGCTCGTACGTAAATCCGTCGTACGGCATCCCCAAATCTGGGTACGGGTTAATATCACATTCATCATACTATTCACCTGGTATCCTCTTTATCAAATATCATGATCGGGGTACTGATCTACGTCGAGTACAATACTGATACCGCCTAAGTATGCATGGACGTGTGTGAAACACTACGTCAAGGACCCGCTACAACGTCATGTCGTATCTCAAATACGAATCCTGCCATATCACCGATATCACAACCTCAACACAAATCTCATCGACTCATCTCAATCCCAAGTATCATCCTCAAATCCGTATGTGAACACATAACTATATATAATCCCGTAAACACAAATGGAAGAAGAATGTATGCAAGTATGGGTGGGTGTGTGCATGTATGGTGCGACCACTACTCTAGGGTTTCGCGATACTAAACCATCCATATTTATCATCAATAAACTCAAACAAAATATAATCAATAAATGTGTGTATACGTATTCGTATACATCACCACGAACTGCGGGGGTGCTATACGCCATCCACCCGACTTCTCCCCGTAGATATAAATCTACTCACATGGTCCTCGCTCGCCGGTGCCGACGTCGCCACGCGCTTGCTTGTCGTCTCGAAGTCCACATGGGGTACCTACATATCATAACGCACCATATCGCATTAAAATCCGACTCATGACCAAAACGACGCACGAATCCCACATAGGTCAAAACCTATGGTTGCTCACAAATCGACCCAAAAACCCTCGACGTCGGCGTACAAACGCCAAACAATCGAGAAAACTCCCAACACACTCATTTGTACAATTACAAGCACTAATTATAATATAAAATAGTTTAAAATTCACAAAAACCCCAATTTCACTTAAAAAGTCATTTTTCCGAAAATCTAGCAAGCACAAATCACCGTTTTAGTACAAAACTCGATGTATAAACGAATCTAGCGGCCACAATATTCACTAAATATCTTAAATAAGTCATAAAAACAATTCCCATAATTTAATCTCGTTAAATTCCAAAAAGCCTAAAATTCTAGTTTACAAAATACCTAAATTTTAACAATTTTATAGCAAAAATGCACAAACTACAATCTAGCTTGGATTTTCATGAACTAAAGTATTAAACTACACTTTAAAATGTTAATAATGCCATGAATACCCTAATTAGATTTTTGTCTCCATTATTTAATCAAATTCCAAAAACCTAGTTTGCTTAAAAACTTGATTTGGACAAATTAAATGCAACAATTTACATAATAGCAACAAGATTAGGTTTTCCAAACCTTAAGGGGTTCAACTACACAATTAAAGCATGAACAATTTATCAAAACCCTTATCTTGATCCAACCCAATTCCTTACAATTTCAACTTGAAGGGTAAACCAAGTTAACACCTAATTAAACACTTAATTAAGCTAACATAAGCAATAATCAACAATTAACTATAAGGTTAAAATTATACCTCCATAATTTTATTGATCTCACATGAAATCTAGCCTCCCAAAATGCTCTCTCTTCACCAAGATCCAAGCTTAAATGGCAAAGGAATAATGGGTAGGGATTAGATTTTTGAGTTTGCTTTGATTTGTGTTGATTTTGGTTGATTTTTGAATGAATTTGGAGGTGAAGGAAGATGAAGACTTGAAGAAAATGGGGGGGGGGGCAACAGATCAGTTTCGGCCAGGAGAGGAGAGGAGTGAGGTGTGGTGTGGAGGTGGGTGAAGTCAAGGGGAGAAAAGAAGACCAAGTCAACAAAAGACCATACTCTTTTTACTATTTTCTTATTTCCTTTGTTTTCTTTTTTCTTGATTTCTTTTCTTCTATCAAGAAGTAAGGGAAAACTTGGAGAGGGCTGCTGAATATGGGTGTGTGTGAGTGTGGGTGTGGGTGTGTGTGTGTGTGGTGAGGGAAAATGACAAATACAATACCCCAAACATCCATTTACACTAAAAAAAAGCCTTTTTTCTTCAATAATTTCTAAACCGTTTTGGTAAACGATTTCGTTTCAAAAACCACATGATAAAATTTTATTTAAAGTTTTATGATGCACAAAATTTGTTTCAACTCATTCCAATTTGTAATTTTCCCTAATTAAATATATTAGTGACGGCTTAAAATAATATTAAAATAATTAATTTCGGAAAATTTTTCAGAAAATTTGAAATTTCACCAGTGGGTCAATAAACACCAAATACTAGCAATTACATAGCTAGAATATGTATATTTAATTTTATAATAAAGATATTTGTATTTTGACTTTTTACAGAAAACCCCCTTATTTTACCGTTTTTTCGAAATTTCACCGAAACGATTTTTAAAACGTTACAATCCCGCAAGGATCCATTCTCGTGAATGATGAAATCAGTTCGAAATCCATTCTCTACTTATTCTCTGGTCTTCTGCAACTTGGTATCGCCTGCTTGAGCTGCTTTTATTTGATCTACAAGCGTGGACTGAATCTGTAGATTCATCAAAGATGATGTAATGCCTGGCATAATTACTTCAATCTCCAATCTATGAAGCTCCTGCCTCCACTATGAGGCGAGATTCATTGCGAACGGCTGGCGACTCAAGGCATATGGAACTACGTTTACCTTCCCTGGATGGTACTGAAGGTTAATGTCAAAGTCTTCCATGAGTTCTAGCCATCTTCTTTGCTTCATGTTAAGTTCCTTTTGAGTAAGTACATATTTCAGATTCTTTTGGTCTGTGTAAATATTAACTCGCTCACCCAACAAATAATGCCGCCAGATCTTGAGAGCGAAGATAACCGCTGCCAATTCAAGATCATGGGTGTGATAATTGCGCTAGTGCGTTTTTAGCTGCTGTAGGGTGTTTTTCGTCACCCCATTGAGATGGGAATACGCGCGCGCTGGTCGGGCGCAGTACAGATTCCCCCTGCCTAGGGTAGGCTGGGGTTTATTGATTGTGGGGATCCGAATCCCCGGCAGCCGCGGACTAAGCTGCCGTTAATTACCCCTCGCGTTTGGAGCGAAGGAACCTCCGATTTGACGGGTTAAACTGGTCATGCGAACTCAATATGCAGTGTGTTGGTGTGTGTGTATTTTTTTTTGTTTTATTCCACTTGTAAAAAGAGATATGTACATATATATATATTTTCTATATATAAAAACGAAAATAAATAAGTAAATAAATATTTGGAGAAATTTTTTTTATTTTAAAATATTTTTTTTATTTAAAAATATTTTTTATAATTTATTTTTATTTATTTAATATTTTTTTTAAATAGAAAAAGGGATTAAATAAAGAAAAGAAGAAAAGAAAATAATTATGTTTTTTTTTAATTTTTAAATATTATTTATAATTTATTTATAATTTATTTATTTTTATTTTAAATAAAAAGAGGAAGAAGAAAGAAGAAAAGAGAATTTTTTCTTTTAGTGGGGTCACATGTTAGCATGTGACCCCTCATATGAGGGGGGTCACATGCTAGCATGTGACATGGAGGGTCACATGGTAGCATGTGACCCCTCATGTGAGGGGGGGTCACATGCTAGCATGTGAGAAGGCCATCACATGCCTAGCATGTGACCCGTCACATGCCTTGCATGTGACCCCGTCACATGTTAAACATGTGATGGACCCGGTCACATGTTAAACATGTGATGGACCCGGGCGGGTCACATGTTAAACATGTGACCCCGTCACATGCTTTGCATGTGACCCGGTCACATGTTAAACATGTGACCCCGTCGCATGTGACCCGGTCACATGTTAAACATGTAATGGGGCGGGTCACATGCTTTGCATGTGACCGCCTTTTTTTTTTTTGGGAACGTGGAGTTCAACTCCAAAAGAATTTTATATGGCTAAAAAAATTGTAATATGGAGTTAAACTCCCAAAAAAAAAGGTATTTTTTTGTGGAGTTAAACTCCAAAAGAATTTCTGTAGTGGAGTTAAACTCCAAAATAATTTTCCTGGTGGTGGAGTTGAACTCCAAAAGAATTTTATTTGTGGAGTTGAACTCCAAAGGAATTTTACTGTGGAGTTAAACTCCAAAAGAATTTTATTTGTGGAGTTGAACTCCAAAATAATTTTCCTGGTGGTGGTGTTGAACTCCAAAAGAATTTTATTTGTGGAATTGAACTCCAAAAGATTTTCTCCTTTCTCCTTTGAGAAGAAACCCAAAATGGGTTCTCTTGAAACTCCAAGATCTAGATCTTGGATGATAAAAAAAGAGACACTTTTTCCTCTCTTGATGGAGTCTTGGGAGGTGGATTTATGGTTAAACTTTGTTTAGTTTTTAAAAAAAAAGAGAGCTAAGCTCTTGATTTGTTTGGAAAATAAAAAGGAAGAGGAAGAACTTGAAGAAGAGAGAGTGGAGGCACAAACCCTAGTTTTTTTTGGGAGAATGAAAAGTCTATGCTTTATTCATCATCATGTTGCCTTATATAGGCTTACACATTTACATATAGCCCCTTGGGCTTTACAAAATGGCATTTTGTCCATCCCATGGTTCATGTGCCATTTCTTTTTGCATATAAACCACGGGCTTACAAAAATTTGGCTTTATACCCATTTTGTTTACATTCATGCATAAAAAATTACATAAAAATTATTTATTACATGATTTCATTTTTGGCATGGGGAGGGTCGGCCGCTTCATGTTTCGGACTCGACCTGGGTATGGGCCCACTTGACCTGGGCTTGGGCCCACCTGGCTTGGGGTTGACCTTGACTTTGACTCGGTCAACCGGGGTGTAAATTTTTACCCCAACAAAGTGCCCCCATCAATAAATGCACACCGCACATTTGAGTTGTGTGCATGAAATTGATGGATCTTGAAGCTGAACTTCGAGGTGGAACATCATTCCGGGGGCGGAGCATCATCCCGGGGAGCATGATTCCCGGGGATCGGAGCATCATTCTGATTCGCGGAGCATAATTCCAAGGATCAGAGCATCATTCCGAAGGGCGGAGCATGATTCCAGGGGATCGGAGCATCATTCCGAAGGGCGGAGCATGATTCCAGGGATCGGAGCATCATTCCGATGAGCGGAGCATGGTTCCAGGGGATCGGAGCATCATTCCGATGGGCGGAGCATGGTTCCAGAGATCGGAGCATCATTCCGATGGGCGGAGCATGGTTCCAGGGATCGGAGCATCATTCCGATGGGCGGAGCATGGTTCCAGGGATCGGAGCATCATTCCGAAGGGCGGAGCATGATTCCAGGATTCGGAGCATCATTCCGAAGGGCGGAGCATGATTCCAGAAATCGGAGCATCATTCCGATGGGCGGAGCATGATTCCAAGGATCGGAGCATCATTCCGATGAGTGGAGCATGATTCCAGAGATTGGAGCATCATTCCGATGAGCGGAGCATGATTCCAGGGGATCGGAGCATCATTCCGATGGGCGGAGCATGGTTCCAGGGATCGGAGCATCATTCCGATGAGCGGAGCATGATTCCAGGGGATCGGAGCATCATTCCGAAGAGCGAAGCATAATTCCAGGATTCGGAGCATCATTCCGAAGGGCGGAGTATGATTCCTGGATCGGAGCATCGTTCCGAAGGGCGGAGCATCATTCCAGGATTCGGAGCATCGTTCCGAAGGGCGGAGCATCATTCCAGGATTCGGATCATCATTCCGAAGAGCGGAGCATCATTCCAGGATTCGGAGCATCATTCCAGGATTCGGAGCATCATTCCGAAGGACGGAGCATGATTCTAAGGATCGGAGCATCATTCCGATGGGCGGAGCATGATTCCAAGGATCGGAGCATCATTCCGAGGGGCGGAGCATGATTCTAGGGATCGGAGCATCATTCCGATGAGCGGAGCATGATTCCAAGGATCGGAGCATCATTCCGATGGGCGGAGCATTATTCCAGGGATCGGAGCATCATTCCGATGAGCGGCAGACATTTTGACCGAAGCATAATTTCGATGCAGAGGTTAATTCCCAGGCGAAGCGTAATTTCGACAAGGAAGGCAGATATTCCGAGGCGAAGCATTGATTTCGACACGGGATACATTCTGAGACGGAGCATGATTCCGGCGCAGAGCTTGTTGGCTGACTTGATTCCGAGACGAAGCATAATTTCGACAAGGAAGGCAGGTACACCGAGGCGAAGCATCATTTCGACACGGGGTGCATTCTGAGACGAAGCATAATTCCAACGCAGAGCTTGCTGGTTGACTTGATTCCGAGGTGGAGCATAATTCCGACGAGGAGGTCGTTGGTTGATTTCGAGCCGAAGCATAATTCCGACAGGGAAGGCAGATACACCGAGGCGAAGCATCATTTCGACACGGGGTGCATATTCTGAGACGAAGCATGATTCCGACGCAGAGCTTGTTGGTTGATTTGATTCCGAGGCGGAGAATAATTCCGGCAGGGAGGGTAGATATCCCGAGGCGAAGCATGATTTCGACACGGGGTAAATTCTGGGACGGAGCATGATTCCGCCGTAGAGGTTGTTGGTTTGATTTGATTTGGGTTGACATCAGTATCGCTACACTGGAATATGGTACCAGGAGCGAATCATCATTGGTCATGAGGGGATTTGGGAATTTTGGTTTTGGTCGGCATCTGCATTGCTGCACTGGAATAATGCCAGGAGCAACTCATCATTTGCCCCGGAAGGATTTGGGAATTGGTTTTTGTTTGGCATCAGTATCGCTACACTGGAATATGGTACCAGGAGCGAATCATCATTTGCGCTTGCTTATCAGGAAGCGATGGCTTAGGAGACGAGTTTTAGGTCCCTATCACCTAAGACTTTTCAATTTTGTGAGCCGTAAGGGTCTCACAATGCATTTTCTCCCTACGGATCGTAAGGATCCCGTAAGTGCATTTTCTCCTTGGGAGTCGTGGGGACTCCCAAGTGTGTTGCTCCTTTATGAGTCGTAAGGATCTCACGCGGGAATTTTCTTCTCACAAAGTCGAGAGGACTTTGCGAGTGCATTTCATTTCTTTTTTACGAGTTCGCGCCCTTTCGGGTTTTCACAAACTCGCCGGCAGTCCTGCTGTTTTTACCCACGGAGCCCTTTCGGGTTTTCATCCGTGCCCATCTTGCTTGTGGACATACCTTTTTTTTTTTAATTTTTGGAGAGATTGGGATTGTTTTACGCCCGTGGATTGTATATGATTTTGCAGGATGTATGATCCAGACCGTAGGGCCATAAAAAATTTAGGGCTTTGTTGGCGTCTGCATCGCTGCACTAGAATATGGTACCAGGAGCGACTCATCACTCGCCGTTGGGGGTATGGGATTTGGAATTTGGTTGGCGTCTGCATCGCTGCACTGGAATATGGTACCAGGAGCGACTCATCATTCGCCGTTGGGGTATGGGATTTGGACTTTGGTTAGCGTCTGCATCGCTGCACTGGAATATGGTACCAGGAGCGACTCATCATTCGCCGTTGGGGATTGGAGAGCGATGGCTTAGGAGACAGGTTTGGATCCTTATCACCTAAGGCTTTTCAATTTTATGGGCCGTGAGGGTCCCATAAAAGCATTTTCTCCCTGCGAGTCGTTAGGATCCCGCAGGTGTATTTTCTCCTTAGGAGTCGTGAGGACTCCTAAGTGTGTTTTTCCTTCGTGAGTCGTAAGGATCCCACAAAGGTTTGTTCTCCTCATGTATCGTGAGGACACATGAGTGAGCCTTCTCAATGGAGCATAATTCCACAGGCGGGGACCAGCCGCGTAACTGGTGATTACGGTGGGATATGGGTATGATGAGAATTATTTGAGCCCGTGGATTGTATATGGTAGTCAATTTGGGGACTGGCCGTAGGGCGGAAAGAATTTTGGGAAATTGGATTTTGGTTGGCGTCTGTATCGCTGCACTGGAATATGGTACCAGGAGCGACTCATCATTCGCCACTTTTTTTTTTGTTTTTTTGTTTTTTTTTTTGTTTTACCGCGATTGCTCTATCATTTCAGCTTTTCTTATCGCGAAGGTCGCGATTGCCCTATCATTTCGGCTATTTATTCGCGGTTGCCCCATCATTTCGGCTTTATTTTCATTTTCATTTTTACTCGCTGATTTTTATTGCGAGTTGCCCCATCATTTCGGCTTTTCTTTATTTTTCTTTTATTTACACATTTTTTTTTATATACACACTTTTTTTTTTACATTCCCAGTTTAACGACTTAGCGGTCGACTGTTCCCAGTTTAATGACGTGGTGGTCGATTGTTCCCAGTTTAATGACGTGGTGGTCGACTGTGTTCAGAGAAAGGCAGATGTCTGAGAGAATCAGTTTCACGAAGAACTTCGGTCTCCGTTTGTATGAAATTGGCGGTCGCATCTTGACTGTTTACTAACACGCCTTTGGACAGTTCTATCTCTCCTGCCTTGTATTGCTTTTCGACCCAATCTTTGAAGACGAAGCAGTCCTCAATGGCATGACCTATCACTCTGTGATAGGGGCAGTATTTGGGGTCGTCGGTCCTATTCGCTTCCTGCGGTCTTTTTGACTCTGGCAGTTGTAGACCGTTCTTCATGGTGTCTTTGAATATTTTACGGATTTTGTCCCTTCTGAAGGAATAGACCTTATCCAGCTTCTCTTTCAGTGGAGATTCTCCTCCCTCTCCGAACATTGGCTTCCGAAGCTGGTTGGCATTAGGCCCGCTCAACCCTTGCTTATTTCGGTTGGCCGAGGCATTGAAAGATTCAGAATCGTCGGAATTTCCGCCTTTGCGATTATCGTCCTTTCGGTTTCTCCAGGACCTATTGTTATTTTGGGAATCCGAGGAGGACTCCTGCTTTGAGCGCTCCAGCATTTGAACTTTTCTGGTCAGTTCTTGGAATGTTTTGAGACCCGCGGTGCATAGAAACGGGGCCATCCAATTGTTGAGATTTCCGACAAGGAGACTGACAGATTGGTCCTGCTCTATCGGTGGTTCACATTTGACGGAGAGATTGCGCCATCGGGTTATAAAATCCGTGCTGCTTTCATTGTTCTTGGGCTTGGTCCTTACGAGCTCGGCAATGGTGATCTTATCGCTGACGCTCATGAACCTTTGTCGAAACAAAGATTCCATTTGGACGAAAGTAGTAACGGAGCCATCCGGTATGCTCGCGTACCAGTCGAAAGCAATATCGGTCAAGCTATTAACGAACTGGCGGAGGAGAAGGGCATCGTTGCCCCCAGTATTCCCGCATGAGGCTTTGAAGTGGGTGATGTGCTGATTCACATTTCCCGTCTCATCGAATCTTCCGAATTTGGGGATGACATAGCCGCTAGGAAATTCTACCAGATCATACTGAGCGGGATATGGTCTCCCGCTATTGCTAACATCTTTTTGCGCTTCAGCTTCGGCTACCAGTGTTTTGACTTTGCTGGCAACCAAATCCATGATTTGACCTTGAGTTAGCGGGCTACTGTCATCGGTAGCCAAGACATTTCCCGAGACAGGATGCGACTGATTTTCATGCGGTCCGCCCACTTTTGGATTTGAGGGAACGGGTGTCGGCTGTTTTGGGACACCGTTTCCCGGTTCATGAGAGCCCTGCGCCTGATTGGGCGGCTGAGAGGCAAGTTGGGCCGTGAGCTGTAGGACGACATTTGTCAAGTCGTCAATTTTTGAGTAGAGCTTGGCCATCTCCTTGTCTTTGTTTCTGAGCTGCTTTCGGAGCTCTTGAAGCAGCTCTTGCTCCGCGGTCCTGGGGCGGAAAGTCGGCTCTTCTTCGCTTTCCGAGCCCGACTCCTCATGGACCGAAAGGTCTTTCTGCCTATCATCCTCATCGAGACGGTTTTCATCACCCAGCAGAGGCGGCTGTTCTTGGGAAGCGGCCACCACATTCAAGCCAGATTGGGTTTGAGATGTGGTAGCCCCGTCCTTACTCTTGCTGCGCGTGCCTACCGTGTAGACAGTGTGGACCACATACCCAGCCATTTCCTCATCTTCGGCGGGGTAACCCTGTTCTTCGAACCTCATGAGGTTCAGCCTGGCAGGAGCCTTAGCCCTTTTGTTGGCTCTATATCTGAGCCTTTTCTCCCTCAGCTTCTCGATTTTGAAGGCTTGGCGGGCATCCGCTATCCGGGAAGCCTTTGTGAGTTGATCAGAGGGGGGTTTAGAGAAGACACCCGATCGAGCAGTGGTCGAGGGCACCGCTGGAGCTTGCTCGGGACGCATTGTAGCTTTGTTGGTGTTGGTGGCCTTGCCCCCAGCTGGGGCCATGGAGAGTCGTTCGGAAACGGACTTGCGCTTGGGCTGAGGTGCCCTCGCGACCACCACATTTGGTCTCCTGCCTTTCGAGACCGGTTTGTCTGCCACCGGGGCTTGAGGAGCTGGGACGGCGCCAACTGGCATGAACACGATAGAGCCGAATGGTAGCAGCGGCTCCTCCCATTGTCGCCCGAGACTGGTCGGAAGGACCGTCCTGGAGTCTATCTTCATCGTGTAGGAGACGGGAGCTGAGTTCATTATTGAAGACATCGTTGAAAGGTGATTGCTTGAAAATCTGCATGAAAGAGCATTATTTTAGTATAAATACAGGTATGTACATTGATTGAGCTCGCATGAATGCTTAACCCGAATATGGGAGGAGAGATTGGTCCCACCGGGCGTGCCAGAATCTGTAGGGTGTTTTTTGTCACCCCATTGAGATGGGAATACGCGCGCGCTGGTCGGGCGCAGTACAGATTCCCCCTGCCTAGGGTAGGCTGGGGTTTATTGATTGTGGGGATCCGAATCCCCGGCAGCCGCGGACTAAGCTGCCGTTAATTACCCCTCGCGTTTGGAGCGAAGGAACCTCCGATTTGACGGGTTAAACTGGTCATGCGAACTCAATATGCAGTGTGTTGGTGTGTGTGTATTTTTTTTGTTTTTATTCCATTTGTAAAAAGAGATATGTACATATATATATATTTTCTATATATAAAAACGAAAATAAATATTTGGAGATTTTTTTTTTATTTTAAAATATTTTTTTTTATTTTAAAATATTTTTTTTATTTAAAAATATTATTTATAATTTATTTTTATTTATTTAATATTTTTTTTAAATAGAAAAAGGGATTAAATAAAGAAAAGAAGAAAAGAAAATAATTATGTTTTTTTTTAATTTTTAAATATTATTTATAATTTATTTATAATTTATTTATTTTTATTTTAAATAAAAAGAGAAAGAAGAAAGAAGAAAAGATAATTTTTTTTTTAGTGGGGTCACATGTTAGCATGTGACCCCTCATATGAGGGGGGTCACATGCTAGCATGTGACATGGAGGGTCACATGTTAGCATGTGACCCCTCATGTGAGGGGGGGTCACATGCTAGCATGTGAGAAGGCCATCACATGCTTAGCATGTGACCCATGTGACCCGTCACATGCCTTGCATGTGACCCCGTCACATGTTAAACATGTGATGGACCCGGTCACATGCTTTGCATGTGACCCGGTCACATGTTAAACATGTGATGGGGCGGGTCACATGTTAAACATGTGACCCCGTCACATGCTTTGCATGTGACCGCCTTTTTTTTTTTTTGGGAACGTGGAGTTCAACTCCAAAAGAATTTTATATGGCTAAAAAAATTGTAATATGGAGTTAAACTCCCCCCCAAAAAAGGTATTTTTTTGTGGAGTTAAACTCCAAAAGAATTTCTGTAGTGGAGTTAAACTCCAAAATAATTTTCCTGGTGGTGGAGTTGAACTCCAAAAGAATTTTATTTGTGGAGTTGAACTCCAAAGGAATTTTATTTGTGGAGTTGAACTCCAAAAGATTTTTACTGTGGAGTTAAACTCCAAAAGAATTTTATTTGTGGAGTTGAACTCCAAAATAATTTTCCTGGTGGTGGAGTTGAACTCTAAAAGAATTTTATTTGTGGAGTTGAACTCCAAAAGATTTTCTCTTTTCTCCTTTGAGAAGAAACCCAAAATGGGTTCTCTTGAAACTCCAAGATCTAGATCTTGGATGATAAAAAAAGAGACCCTTTTTCCTCTCTTGATGGAGTCTTGGGAGGTGGATTTATGGTAAAACTTTGTTTAGTTTTTAAAAAAAAAGAGAGCTAAGCTCTTGATTTGTTTGGAAAATAAAAAAGAAGAGGAAGAACTTGAAGAAGAGAGAGTGGAGGCACAAACCCTAGTTTTTTTTGGGAGAATGAAAAGTTTATGCTTTATTCATCATCATGTTGCCTTATATAGGCTTACACATTTACATATAGCCCCTTGGGCTTTATAAAATGGTATTTTGCCCATCCCATGGTTCATGTGCCATTTCTTTTTGCATATAAACCATGGGTTTACAAAAATTTGGCTTTATACCCATTTTGTTTACATTCATGCATAAAAAATTACATAAAAATTATTTATTACATGATTTTATTTTTGGCATGGGGAGGGTCGGCCGCTTCATGTTTCGGACTCGACCTGGGCATGGGCCCACTTGACCTGGGCTTGGGCCCACCTGGCTTGGGGTTGACCTTGACTTTGACTCGGCCAACCGGGGTGTAAATTTTTACCCCAACAGCTGCCTTAAAGCAAAAGCTACAATTTTTCCACGTTGATGTAGTACACATCCCAATCCTTTCCCAGAGGCATTACAGTGAACTTCAAAACTACCGGATCTGTCTGGTACGGTAAAAACAAGTGCAGAAGTTAGTCTTGTCTTCAGCTCCACAAATACTTTTTCACATGCTTCCGACCATATGAAGGCTTCATCCTTACGAGTAAGCTTGGTCAAGGGTGTTGCAATCTTTGAGAATCCTTTAATGAATCATTGATGGTACCCAGCTAGGCCTAAGAAACTTTTGATGTCCTTGACTGATTTTAATGTCATCCATTCTCTGACAGCTGACACCTTAGCGGGGTCTACCGAAATACCTTCTCCCGATACGATGGGCTCGAGAAAACCGATTTTGTCTAGCCAAAACTCTCACTTGATATACTTGGCGTAGAGTTGATGTAGTCGTAGCACCTCTAGAACTATACATAGGTGATCCACGTATTCTTCCCGAGTTTTCGAATAGACCAAGTTGTTTTCTATGAAGATAACAATAAACTTGTCTAAGTAGCCGCGAAAGACTAGGGTTCATAAATATTGCTGGTGCATTGGTTACTCTGAATGGATACTGAACGCTATCTTCGGAATGTTGGATTCCTTGACTTTCACTTGATGATAGCCTGAATGAAGATCAAACTTGGAGAAGACACATGATCCACTCAGCTGATCGAAAAGGTCATTGATGTGTGGTAGCGGATACTTGTTCTTAATAGTCATCTCGTTCAGCGCTCGATAATCAACGCACATCCGGTAAGTATCTTCCTTCTTCTTCACTAGCAACACCGGGAATCCCCAACACGAGGTACTGGGTCTGATCCAACCTTTCTTTAGAAGTTCATCTAACTGGATACGGATTTCTTTCAATCCTTCTTGACTTAAACGATATGGAGATTTTATTACGGGTTGTGTACCGGGTTGTAAATCAATACTAAATTTAAGAGCTCGATCGTGAGGCAAACATGATATATCTTCATGGAAAACATCCTCGAACTCTCGAATGATTTCGGGCTTTTCTCCTTCGGTTTGTAGAGAGGTCACTTCTGCGGTCTTCAGTCTGGCTCGGTAGCTTCCTGGCTCTAAGGTTCCGTCTTCTCTTTTGAAATAGAAGACTGGATGATCTGGTATCTTAAAAACCACCCTTCTTTGATGGCAGTCAATGGTAGTATAAAATACTCCCAGCCAATCCATTCCCAACATAACATCGAAATTGGGTATGTCCGGCACTTTGAAATTTGTGTAGAATTCTCGGCAGCAAACTACAACTGGGCACTGATCATATCCCAAAGTTTCCTTCAAAACTCCATTCCCCGAACTGACGTTCCATTCTGAAACGAGTGGCTTAACGGGGATCGCGTGCGTTCTCATAAACCGTTGTGACATGATGTAATGAGAAGCTTCAGTGTCGAAAAGTGCGAGTGCAGGCAGGGTGGCTACTAGTATAATATCTAAGTTATATGAGGTTGCGCTTAGGTATAGGAAAAGACAACGAGGTACCAGTATTGAAAGGCTGAAAGGATGGGAAGAAATTACGGTGATGACTTGTCATATGGCTTCGGCCTCTTCGACCGACATTGTAAAAGCCTGACACCTCTGCACATTCCTCTTTACCTAAGGCACATTCCTCTGTCCTTGAGGCAAGTTTCTCTGATCCTGATGGTACTGTCATTGAGGCTGCGCTGGCGATCCACGTTGAGCTGGTGTAGTAAGAGCTAGACGGGGTGTAGGTGCCTGAATAGCTAGCCTTTGTGGTGCTTGTATAGTGGGTCTTTGTGTAGGAACTGTGCCACTACGGTAACGTGGGCATGCTCCCAGTTCATAGTTTGATGCTCCACAAGCCAAACACAGGCTATTTGCAAGCCTGCAGTCTTTCGCCAAGTGTTTGATTCTCTTGCAGTAGAAACGGAAATTTGGACTGGCTTTGTTAAACACTCCTCCTGGCCTCTTGGGTGCAAAAGCTGGGCTTGTAGAGGCTCCTTCGGTGATCTGGGTAGTATGGCATTTGATTTTGTACGATTGCGGCTTTCCCTTCCTCTTGACCACAGCTTCATAGCTGCATGCTACCTTCAGAGCATGTTCATGGGTCGGATAGTCGCCTGTGGCTAATGCCGTTTGAATCTCCGGATTTAAGTCCTGTTGGAATCGTCTAGCCCGAATCTCATCAGTAAGGATCAAGTGTGCCGCGAACTTGATATGATGTTGATGTCATAACAGTTACGTGCTTAAGGAAAAAAACTTGAGAAGAATTCTTTTACCTGCTAAGCATAATAAATTCGGTATCATACCCATCCACCGATTTTACCCACATAAAGCCTTGTTGTAAGTGGATGAATTGTTGTTCCATATCAAATCAGACAGTCTTTGAGAAGTACTTAGCATCGAATATATTGCAAAATGACTTCCACTCAATTGGCTGTGCAAGACGGCTCTCCTCGGCCTTCCACCAGACTCTTACGTTGTCCGTGATCTGAAACTTTGCAATAGAAAACCAAGCTATGTCTGGCACTTGTGGTGCCACAAGATTGTCCTCGATACTTTGGGCCCACTATTCAGCCTCTAAGGGACTCTCTTTCCCTGAAAAATTCTTTTGGTGCAACGCTCGAAATCGTTTCACACCTGATGCCTCAGCTTTGGGACGGTTCAAAAGGATAGCAGTATGCTGCTGCCGGCCCTTCAGAAGACTCTTGATAGCTTTAAGAAGTACCATCTGCTCATTGATGGGAGCTGTAACGGTAGGTGGATGTGGTAGGGTAGACGATGGTTGTTACCATGTTTTTCTTTTCCTATTTGATAACTAATCAGGTTCTTTGCCAAGTGTGTATTGGACAATTCGTGCTGATAACGCGAAGGTCGCAGGTGGTGCTGGTGTTGTTGGAAGAATCCATCACCTTAATAGACACGAAGGATTTGGATAGATTCAAGAGATTGAAATGCAAGGAATGTAAAGTTGCTGAATTTTATAATTCTTGTGATATATTACTTAAGACTTCATGCAGAACTGACATATATGGGCCACCAATAAAATCTGTCACGCCCCGCTTCCCAGAAGATGGAAACAGCACGTGACGAGACCCCAACGTATTTACTATGAGAAGATCATTTCCCTTAATAAATATGTTAAGCGTATGTAACCAATATAACAATATTCAAGAATTTACAAGAGCAATAAAAATAAACAGCAACTTTATATACATTCAAATTCAAATACAGATGTCTGAAAATAAAATGTACAAATACAAAAAAAGATGCCTAAACAATGACATACAGAGAATAACTGTAATCTATCTGAGTGGTGAGCTGATCGAAGTTCTCCTGGTTGGGCTCGATCTCCTCAGAATCTGGTCCTTTTGATGAACATTCTAAGGAAAAGAAATAGAGAGAAATGTCGTTAACGAACTAACGCTCGGTAAGCCCCCAAAAGGGTATGGAGGTATAGTGTGATAAAAAACATGTAATAAGAACATGAATCTAATGTAGTAGTGAACACGTAAAATGTGTTAATTGGACATGAGTATATTAACGCATCTTAAGTATGATAAAGTATATGAATATATTTATTCTATTCTAATGTGGTTGTTTGTAGTTTGATAAATAAATTAAACATGTGTACGAGAGTAGTCCAGCTTACCCCAAGGACCAAAGGTGCTAGAGAGCACAAGGCTCCGTCATAACCCACGGAACAACGGCACAAGATATTTAAGAGACGTCTTTTAAAGTGACCTCTTGTTCCACGGAAAACGTTCCTTACCAACCTACCCCTTATCCCGTGTATTTTATTGTATAATTCAAGTTTGTAGGTATTGGCCGAATCCATGAATATAAGAATGCAAGTTCAGGTTCAAGTTGTATTCGGTATTCATGTCAAGTTATATTCATGGTTCGGTCAAGTCAAGTCAAGTATTCAAGTTCGAGTGTTTAAGTTCAAGATAAAGTTCAAGTTTGGATTCGAGTTCGAGTTCGAATTCAAATCAAGTTCAAGTTTGTATTCAGGTTATTGCTATATCTTATTAATAGATTTAATCTTGTGAATTTCTTGAGTTTGGAAAATATTGACAGCCGTTGCACATGGACGACATGATTTGTATCTGTTTCAAAGACGATTGCCATTGATAAATTCCACCCTATCTATATTTACGGAGAGTCAAGTGGTGCATCATTGTCTCCGACAACCCTGAGGCAACCAACAAGAAAATATGCCATTCAAACCAATCTGCAACCTAAATACGTAAGCTAGACTAGTCTTTTGATTTCTAGGGTATTTATATAAAAATGTCATTTAAAAATTCTTGAGGGTTTTTAATGTTAGTTATGTATATGTCCTAGAGGCCATTATTGTACATATGATGTATATTATAGTGGATTCTTGGATATATATAGAGATGCCTTTCTTGCTCGATATGATAGTATGCTATCTGGTTACTCTTTGTCTTAACATGTTGACTTGTATTATGTTACTGTCTTGCTCTCACATGTTGATAAAGCCTTTAGGATGTGTACTTGACAACTAGGACTATGATGGAGATCATACTAGTGGGGCCAGGGTAGTCCACAAGTACATCCTATAATTGTTCCTAGTCGCGGTTGTATCGAGACAGGGCATCGATATCCAGAGTAGACTAGCGTATACGCTTCTTAACCCATATGATGGGCGATGGATGATCCCACATCCATTGATGTTTGACATCAAAGATGGTATACGGGTGCTCAGTGGAGACTGGGTACACTGAACGGACTCGCCGAGAACTCCTAGTTGGTATTATACCTATCGTCAGATAGCAGTTCTCTGGTGACACTGGTACAGATTAGTCTGTAGACTCGAGATTGTCATAGAGTCTTGTGTGATTCCCACTGTGCTTTGATTTCCACCTTACCACGTTCATGAGAACGTGCAAAACGGTGGCTTTTGGGTACAGTCCCGAATCACATGGAGGCAATGAGCGATAGGAGGGGTTTCGTCTCTCCCGGTATTGGGGGTTGATGTTGCGCTGTACTCGATTGGCTATAACTGGAAGTCCCTGGCCAGGGCTGATATGGAGATCTACTGGTAAGTGTTATCAGTAGTTTCTCGACCCGTTATGAGCCTCATATCGTCACGACTTATCGGTTACTGGGGTTTGATGTTTACCACCCCTAAACTGGATATGCGACATATCAGACGAAGAGACCGGACTGTACGGTAGTGTTATTGATTGGATTCGCAGGAGTATGTACATACTTGCTTGTTGATCTTTTGGTTGCTCAATACCTGGGTGGCCGTTACGTTTAGCTGACCGCTTGCGGCTTGTGGGTGTTTGATATGATCATCACCTACTGCCGGCGTATTGACGAGTCTTTAGAGTCCTACACAGAGGTTTTTTGACTCAGGAGAAACGGAGTAGGAGCACATATGTGATATGTGCGGGACCGAGATTAATACGTTTATATGATACCGTATTCTATTCTCGCGATATGTGATATCGGCCGGTTATATATGATATAACCGGGTCATCGGATCAAGTGTTGATTCGATGAAATGATACATTTTGTATTAGTCGGTTATATGTGATATAGCCGGATTATTAAATCAAGTATTGATTTAATAATTTAATGTATAATTATATATTTGATATATTAAATTATATTAACTGATATGTGCTCACTTAAGTATTTCATTTTCTCACATTTGGATACATTTAACATATATGTGATATATGTTTAATGTATTCTTTTCTTTTGTTACAAAATTATATACATGTGATATGTATAATTGTAACATGCTAGGGTTATACATGCAACAAGCGTGTATGAGATTTAAACCAAGCTAGGTTTAATGTTGGTTAATATTTATTATTAGGTAATTAAAAATCATTTGGATTTTCTCATGGCATGGAGCTTGCATGAAGCTTGTAGAACATTGATTTAGTCCACTTGATTTGTTTTTTACTTAAGATATTTGTTAACCTAACCATTACACTTAGCCATGGTTTATTCTCTACATGAGTTAGCCATGACATATACTAACTCACCATGATTGCATTTCTAACCTAAGCTCATTATTCATTCATCACTTGTTCATTTTCTTCTTCCTCACAAAAGCTTGCTGGCCTTTTCTTATGTGATGAAATAAAGTGAGAAAAAGTAAACTAAAGAGACCTCACTTCCCACTTCATCATCCTCTTCTAAACTAGCCACTTAAATTAGGGTGTTAGCTTCACTAATTTCATATTAGTGAAAAGATAGCTTGAGTTTGTGTTTTCTCGAAATAGATCATCTTGGATTTCGAAGACTACAAGCAAGCATGCATTATTCACCTTGTGGAGCTTCTCAAGAGTCCGGGAGTTCTTGGATCGCAGCGAAGGGACCACTACTTGGAGCTTATGAAGTGAAGGTGCGGACTACAAAGGTTGTAATCTCTAATCAATTAGAAATAAAGTTGTTTACTTTTAGTTTCCGTATGATTCTCTAGTTAAAGATCTTGTTTAAGGTTGTTTAAGCATGGCAAAATTTTAATTTGGTATGGATGATGCCACCCGAAATCTTGCTGTCGTGCTTAAGAACCCTACATTTAATTCGTCCTAAAGCCTCGAATATGTTTTTAATAAAAATAAGTTGATTAAAATGTCAAGATTTTTGTATAAAAATGTATTTTATATCTGGTGGTATTTTTGTGATATGACTTAGTTTTAAAAGTTTATGGTATTTTTATGAAAAATACCACTTTTGGAAACTTCATGGTGTTTTTGTATAATTTTAATTTTTCATTTAACAAATATATTTTTCACAATTTTTTTTCATTGAAAATACGGATTTATGATTTATATAGTTTTCCAACAATTTAATTTGTTTTAAAAGCCGTATTTTTTTTAAAATCGTATTTTATTTCTTTCGAAACCAAATTCTCTGTGAGAAGTTTAGTATCTCGCTCTAGTATCCCAAGAGTGTGCGATAATCCGAACCATCCATAAACGGGTCTCCTAACGAGAGTTGTAGAGGCGTAATTGCAAATATGTTAAAATAGCGATTTATAAAAGTAGTTTTAAAAAGCGAGAGTACTTTCTTGAAAATTGTTTTGTTTAGAATAAAACATGTAACCAAGATATCGTGCTATGAAACCATTGTGTGTGAGTGGGGTAGGCCGTTGCCCCATGAGTTTTGTATAGGTTTATGTCATGATAACGATAAAGGGTGCATGTAAAGTTCATGGTATTTTGGCGTAAAGTTCGATGTTTATTTTATTAAACATGAAATTCCAGCACTTTCAAAGTTAAAGAGATGAATATTATATTAAGGTGGTTGTTAACAAAATTAGCGTAATTTATTTAGCATGACAAGTGTGACATAATTGTTTTAAAGAAATTGTTAAAAATGCTAACTCCACTTTTATCGATATTCGTTTTAAGGATCGTTTGAGATGAAACGATAGAAAGGAGGGAAAAAAGAAAGGACTTATTTAAAAGCATGAAAACAATTCGACGATATGGCAATAGAAGAGATTCAAAATGAGAAGAAGAATGGGAGGGAACTTACCTTAAACGGATGAGGAAAATGGATTTCGGGAAACGTCGAGTTGCATGGAAATGAGAATATCTCCTGGCTCAGATTTTTTTCTTGACAAACGGCTTTTCCCCAGCACGTCGGCGTCGGAAAAATGAAGAAGTAGTTATTTTTTTCCATAATTTTGTGATTTATAGGTTGTGATAAAAATGAGAAAAAGTGAAAGGTATTTATAGGATTTTGAAAAAGTTTAATATGAATTAATTAATATTAAACACCTGGGCCCACTTCCTTAATTTTCAACCCTCACAAGACACATGGGCTGTCCAAGAAAACCCAAGTGAAAATTCTGGTCTACCCTATTTTTATTTATTTTTATTTATTTTTTTATTTTAAAAAATTTATTTTTTAGTTATAAAAATAGCTAAATGTATTAGAAAAATTAGGGAAAATTCTAGAAAATATATTTTGATGTTTTCTTTCATTTGTAACCAAATTTGTTTCTAAAATAGTTTTCATTTACGGTTTTAAAATTATCTCATGAATCTTATCTTTTTCTAAAAATTCAATTTAAATTATTAAAAATTATATTAATTCATTTTAATTATAAAAAAATTTAAAGGCGTTTTCTACAAATGTAAGTATTAAAAATAATTATTTTGACACAGGAAAAATTTGTATAACACATTTATAAGGTATTCAGGAAGCACCGACGTTACACATTTTTCCGCTGTAACCACTTGTTCCTCTCTTTATAACTACTCGTATTTTTCGTGTGCATTGTACCTACTTAAAATCTAGTATTTTATATCCGAACATTGATGTTGTTCCTGCATCTGGTATTTTATATATTTTCTGTATGCCAGTGCCACTAGAATCTTGCCATGTAGTAGTAGAGCTTCCAACGAAAAACCTATATCATAAAAGATGTCCAGTTTTCAATTTTATACTAATTTGTTATCCTATATAACTTTTTCCTGAAAATGAGCATTAGAGAGAAGAGTTTCTTCACGGTAAAAATCTAAATAATTGCTCAATCAAATTATATCGAGCATGATTCACACTTCTTCTCGAAAATTGGTAGGGTATTTCTTTACAAAATTAAATTAAATCCATATTTGGTAAATTCGTTAGGATATCTTTGTTGGTTGCGGAAAGACTTAGCACATACACTATCATATTTTTTCCTTCACCATTCTCTCAAATTTGGTCACCCATATTAATAAAATCTGATGGACCGTTAGTTTCTTACATTATAAGATTTCAGTCTAAAATGTGAAATATTATCTCAATATTTGAACTTAGGTTTCCTCCAACAACTTAACATAGACGTCATCTACATTTTTAATACTTTGAAGGCTTAAACATTGCATTCAAAAGGTTAAGAAAAATATCTATAAATAATACTCATCGTAGTCGCATTTGCACCGATTTACAACATGTTTTTTGCATGCTAGATGGAAAATGTGAAGATCATGATGTTTAACTTAATAGCATCTAAACTCAATAAACCAAATATTCATGACTAATATAAAAAAAATAAATTAAATTCTCACAGTATTCACAGTTTCTTACCATTAAAATCTCTATTTGGTGTAGATATACAAACGGCCTGCATGGGATGAGTATATACTAAACGGATGGGAAGATCAAGGGAAATGTAGCAAATCAAAGTGAGATGATCAAAAGGAAAAGAACTTTTGGATCACTACCTGATCGTAGGGTATCTTTGATGTTGAAAAAGACGGCCAAAAAGCTCATACTTTTGTATGGATTGGAATGTAGGACATCTAAGATACAACATGTCCAGAAACGAGTGTCGTTGAAATGTTGAGATGGATGAGCATTAATAAACTAAAAAATAAGATATGAAATTAGTGTATGTTAGGATGAAGTCGTTACGCGGAACAATGTTCGTGACAAACCGAATCATGCAATCAACAACCAATCACACAATTAACAATGAAAAAACAAATTAATAACGATACGAGAATAAATAAATGAGCATCAAAGAGACGAGAGATTTGTTAACAAGATTCACCTACCGTATGGCTAGTCCCCGGCAGAGCGGAATTCACAATATCTACTATAATTGTTGAATCAAGTACACCGAGCAACCCTACGAGATTTCTCACAAATTTCTCAAGATCTCACAAACCCTAACCATCAACCTATTAATACAATGATATCTCTCTATTAAATTTGGCTGTGTAGAATACATATGAGAGGTCCCCTTATATAGGCAAACCCTAATCCTATAGAAAACGGATGATAAATCTTATTTTTCCAAACATAGATTCGTCCAGATCTGCCGACGGCAGACATCTGACCCACACTTGGGTAGATGTCTGCTTACACTCTGTAGATCTTTATCTTTCAAGGGCAGACGCCTGACCCACACCTGTCCAGACGTCTGCCTATGCTCCGGATTGGCTTTGTGACTTCTGCAGACGTCTTGATAGCTGGCCTGCTCTTCTGTGCACATCCAGACGTCTGCATCCCCCTTCATCAGACGTCTGACTTGAAGTATTTCTCCATAATTTCAACAATCTCACATTTGGAGAAACTTCAGCCTTGATTCCCAAAGATAGTAGACTTCACACGATTCCGTTCTACTCTTTTCTTATCATATTTTCATGGAGATGTCCACCAATCTGCAATAGAGCACCAACTTGTCTTTGTCTATGACTTTGGTGAACATATCCGCTGGATTCTTTTCTCCAGTAATTTTTTGCAATGTCAACTCGCTTTCTTCCACCGCAATGCGAATGAAATGATACCGCATCTTGATGTGTGATTAATCAAATTTATTGCAAATTTGTATGGACATTTTCCCTACTATTATTAACTACTAAAAAGTGTTAATTGTAAATAAAGAATATATGCGGGTTAATTTGTAAAAAAATTATTATCACATATTTCTTTATTTATAATTAATATAATTAAGGGAAATATATGCATATAATATTTAAATAAAATATGCATATTAAAATATGCATATCATATCAAATATTCGTAATCAATATTCTTAAGATATCATATCATATAAATGGTTAGAATAATATCTCAAATAAAACAAATACTACTAACAATTTGATTTGAGATATTATGCAGATATTATAATAAGATTAGCTAAGGTTTGAAATCTAAGTAAGAGATCCACAACAAATCGAACTATCAAACCGAATCTGCCGGATATTAGGAGTAAATCGAAGAATTTAGCAACGATAGAGATTAAGAGAAATATTTTCAGAATATTTTTATCACAAGGATCTCCAAATATTGAGAGAAGAAGCCACGAGAAAATTGGATGCACAAATCCACAAAGGGGCGGCGGATCCACGGTCAAGCTAGGGAATAGGCGGCGGAACTGTGGTCTGTTATGGGCCGTAGGATCTGAAATTGCAGGGGTTTGATCGTAATGTCACACACTTCAATATGGCATCTAGGATTTCTAATTCGAGAGACTATATAAAGGACCGAGAACTGAAGATTAAAAATTCAACATTCATCTATACATCGATCGAGAGAGAGATCTAGCGAGCAACTAGGTTTTTTGTAATTTACTTTTTCAGCGAGCAATTTGTAATACACTAGTTGATTAATAAATGTAGTCTTTTCTTTTAATTTTTGTCGCATTTACTTTCCGTATTTACTTTCCGCACTTTACTTTCCGCATTACTTTCTGCAATTACATTCCGCAATTACTTTCTGTAATTTTAATTTTTAATTATGGGTTCATTCATCTTCCACCTCTCTTTTAAATCGCTAATATCCATGAGCGATTAAATTCTTTCTTGTTAGGGTTTGTAGGATAGGGTAGAATAATAGATAAAAACTATAACTCAAATTCTTTTTAAAAGTTTTAATGTTTATAAAGTTTAGCAAAATGAATGTTAATCCTCTTATCGGGTGCGCTATCAATTCATATAGTCACGACCACGATTTGAAATTCGTTAATAATCGTTTTGTTAAGGACTTAAGATAAATAGAGATTAATGGAAAGACGAGGGGCGGTAGAGGGAAACTTTAATTTCCTCCAAGAACCCTAATCCATATTCATCGCTATCTCTCTAGTATTAAATAATTAAAATAGAAAAAGAATTATTTTTAAAGCTCCATCCATTAACTATCAAGTCCTATAAACCCTACAAACCATTTTCTTATAAAATTTTCAACCTTAGAATAAACGATCAAAACTCCACCTTTCTCTTATCCTCTTGTCTAAAGCAAGAAAAGCAGTTCACCGTTTCTCTGTGGACGACCCGTACTCACTATCGGCTAGCTATTGCGACACCGTTATTCAATGCGGTTATTTACAATACAGACACCTTTTCACGATCAACCAAATGGCGCCGTTGCCGGGAAAACGGTCGTAATTATTTTTCTTGTTATTCGGATTGATTTCTTATAAAAATCAGAAACATAAAAATAAAAAGAGAACCAAAACCTCATTTAGTGTTTTCAACGATTATTGTGCGAATTTCGTAAGGAAATCTGGAGTAATTGGAGCAAGCCAAAAAAGATTCAGAAACTTTCAACTTGGACTACAGAAGCATTGGAGTGCTTTGAAGAAGTGTAACAACTCTAAACTTTCTGTACAATTTTTTTTCAAAAATAAAGAAAGGGGTATTGGAGCCTGAGCACAAATTATAAGTTTGATTTGCTTTTGAACAGCAAGAAAGAGCTTTTAGCTCACCGGTTAGACCTTGCACTGCTGAACCAAACCACCAGAGTTCAAATCCCATCAGCCACACATTCTTTTTATTTAAAATTCTTTTAATCTTTTAGAAACCCAAGAGTCTACACGTGCACAACCCGTAAAACCAAGAGTCACAGCCTAAACAAACATGTGCACGAGGCTAGACCAAGCGTCAGGGACACGTGGCACCAATACGAGCCCCCACCTCATGATTCGGGCCGACGCCGCCGGTCCAACTCGGACCAAACCCTAATTCTCTTTAACCCTAACGACTCTTGGACTTCCCCTATAATCCCAGTATTGTTTATTCTCTGCACATTACAGAGAATAATAAAATCCCTTTAAATCCCATTTTAATGCAAATTTAAATGCATTTTTATCACACCCTAATCCTAATTTTCCCTATAAATACCCACTCTATTTTTACACCCCTTCACACTGAAATTTTCTACAAAAACTCTCAAGAAAATTCCAAGATCCTTTTGTGTGCAAGTGGAGTTAGCAAAGGGCGAAACTCCGACGAACTTCCAGCGATAACTCAAGGTGCTACCGACGACGAAACGACGCACCGGCAACTCCCACCTCTTCCTCTTTCTCTCCTCTAGCCAATCATCCAGTAAGTCTCTACTTCTTTTTCTTTTCTCTATTCTAAAAATATTCAAAACTAAAAACCCGACGGAAGCGGAGTTAGTCCGACTTCCGATTCGGTTTTCTTTAAAAACTACACTTTTCTTTAACGAAATAAAATCATATTCTTATATGTTGATTAATAAACATTAACAAACTTAATAAAACAAGTTGCACATCAAACTAATCTTTTTGGTAACTTTTATTATACTTTTTCAGAAAAATACCATATAGTTTAGTTTCGACATAAACCATCATAATTCCTTGTTATACCTATAGATAGTTCACGAGGTAATGACCTATCTCCTCACAACACACATATTTAACATAGCACAATGGAATTTGAAAATATAGATTTGGAAAAATACGACTTTACATATAACTACCTTCAACTTATAAAATCTTTTTCTACAAGAAGTGTATTTAACAAATCTTTGCAATTGTGTCTCTACAACCCATTTTGGGGAAGCCGTTTGGTATGGTGCGGATTATCGCACATTCTCAGGCCTACTAGAGTGAGACGCAGACCTCCGCAAGGAGCATACGATCTCGAATGATTTTTAAAACATTTTTCTTTAAAAAATGTGATTTATATTATAAATAAAACTTATATTTTTAATAAATAAACATATATGTAATTAATATAAAAATATCTATTTTTAATATTTATAATATTCCACATTTCCAAAATTCAAGAAAAACATTCCATTTACAAGAAAATACCATACAATTGCAATATTTCAAATAAATACCTTATATTTTAAAACTAGGTCATATTCACTAGAAATTTCACATTTAATAAAATAAAAATCTATGAAAACTCTAAATACGATATTAAATACTTGAGGTGTATTTTGAAATTATACTAAAACTAATTTTACATAAACCCTCCAAGTTATACTAAATTACAATAAGGACCATAGAAAACATAGGTTTAAGCGGGACCAGTCTCTTGAGCCTCAGGGTGCCGGAGATATGAGTGCTTGCCTATTTAAATAGGACAATATAACAAACAGTGTTATCAACACGGTAATTGTCTTGGAAAAAGACACAAATCCTACCGTCCATGTGCAGAGTTACCGATAGCACCAAAACATAATACAGGACTTCAAAATCTTTTCTAATTGTCTGACTCAGACCGAGTCTCAATATAATCAATCTGACTTGAATATGATTCAAGTATCAAACTACAATACAACATGGATCTATGAATTCATCCATTCAATCTATTCAATCTATACAACTTGACTGAACCGAACCATGGATGTATTCCATCTACATGTTCATCCATTATATCCATTCCATTACTGATATCATGGTTTCGGCAAGTTATCCATCTATACAATTTATAATACAAGACAAGACAATACAATCCATACAATCAATACATTACGGGGTTATAAAGGGGTAGACTGGTACGGAATATGTTAAAGGTGGCACGAGGTGGTCACTTAAGACGTAATTACATCCATGCTGTTGTTCCGTGGTATTATCGACGGAGCTTTGTACTACGGGTTACCAAAGTCCACGGTGTAAGTTGGACTCCTATCGTATACACTGGCATCTTCTGTACCAAGCTACAAACAACTGCGCTAACATTATAATTAAACATTATAAAACTATACTCTCTCTCTGTCTATTCTACTTCTCTCTCATCTCTGGGACTTATCGAGCAATTGTTCGCTGACGACATTTCTATTTCTCTTCTTCTTTGGAATGTTGTCAGGAGGACCTGACGCTGGGGAGTACGAGACCAGTCAGGAGCATTTGAAGCAGGCCCCTGAGCAGTACACCGAAGACCCAGAGCTGTAGCCACTTGTACTTATTCCATTTTCATTTCTGTTATACCATTGTTTAGGCATTGCTTTTATACCATGTATTTTCATTTTAGTTGTATTGTAAAAAGAATATTTAATAAATAAAGTTGATGTTTATTTACATTGTCTCTTATGTACATTTTATTTTATATTGTTTAGATACGCTTAGCGTGTTTACTTCTGAGTAAATACGTAGCGGCCTCGTCGCGTCCTCTGCCCGTATACTGGAAAGCGGGGCATGACAAGAAGTTTGAAGAGAATGACTCATCAAAAGGCGGCGGAACCGCGGCCCAAGGGTGTTTCTGGTGGCGGAAGCGTGGCCAAAGTGAGGAGTTGGACCCCCAAATTTCTCTGGTATTCTCCTATCGTCTTCCTCTCTTCTCTAAAACTCCAATAAACTGTTTTTACCTGCAGAATTCTTTGCAAACAGTGCCGCTAAAAAGATCTTTTTGCGCTGTAATACCCAGTTCCTTTTGTACGCCAATATCCGTATTTAAATGAAGTGTTATCTACAAAATTTATTCATTTATATTTTTATTTATTTGATTTCTTTTCAAAACCCTAATATATTTTTTTACCCAAATAGTTCTCAATAAACAAACCTAACCCAAAGCCCAAGTCCATTTTTAATCCCACTCTTTCTTAAGCCCAAGTCCAATAACCAAAACCCTCCACTTCTTTTTCCCAACAGCTCCTTTCAACCCTTTCTAATTCAAAAATTACTCCCATTAAACCCCAAATTGATTTTCCCCATTACTCTCATTTATTCCTCATTATATCCTATTAAATTTCCCTAAATCCTAATAATTTCCACACACACTCTCTCTTCTATTCACCCACGTTCTCTTCTCTCTCCCTCACGTTCAGTCTCCCTCTCTCCTCTCATTATACATATAAAATATTCTCCCTTGGATCCCAACACCTCCCTTCCTCCCTATTCTCATCTCCCTCCTCGTTCTTAAATTCTTCTTCCCGCACAATGTCGCCTCCTCATATCCTCGACCTCTGCCTTCACCGCCGATCACCTCGCCGGAGCTTCGACCCCGTCGCCTCCGCGCCTCTCTCCACCACCTCATCGAGCATTTCTCCTTCTCCCTTCTTCACGGAACCAACTCCGAGATCACACACACCCGACCACCCCTCTTCCCCTTCGGCCGAAAGCTTCACCAACAGCCTCCGCCATCTTCATCTTCATCCTCCTCACTCCACGAACCAACCCCACTGCAACCCACCAGCATCTCCACCGACCCATCAACCGAACTCATCATCGAGCACCACCGCGACCCGCCCCCAAGCTCCGCCGGCTCATCCAACGCCACCTGAACCATCTCTGTCGGCCACTTCCCTCCATCGATGGGTTTCCTCATCCGTGTCAACCCTCACCTCCTCTCCTGAGCACCCTAGCCTGCACCCTCGCCAGAGCTCGCCTCGTCGTCGACCTCACAACCCAATACTGCCCTCCTTGCCTTCTTTTCCGAGGCACACGTCTCCTTCTCCTCTCCTGACACAAAGCTTCATCCCTAGCCATCACCAACCCCCGTTAGCTCACCCCACCACCGCCGGCTGCCTCCCTCCACCGCCTGCCTGAGCTCCCCGCGTCTCCACCTCTAGCGCCCAACTCGCCACCGACACCCCTCACTGCAGCCGCAACTCCTAGCCGCCGTCTGAGCTCTCGGCGCCTTCAGCCATTTCCGGAACTTCAGGTCGCCGATCGCCGCCATCATCGTCTTCGTGACCGTCGGTCGTCGCAGGAAAGTGAATTCCACTTGCTTTTACATGCTACATAGATATATTGGTTAAGTAGTTCTATTATGATTATAGGCTTGAAATCGAATACCGTAATCGAACCATTTGCTACTACGAGCACACGTCATTGCTTTTGGTGATTTAATCCATCTAGTGGGTTTTACCCCATATTTGGAAACGCTCAAAATTCTTATAGTTCAAATCTCCCGCACGCCATATAAGAAACCGACTTTTCAATAATGACCGTTGACTTAAGCTAGTTTTTGAATATATTCTAGACGAAAACCCATTTTTAAAATAGAGGAGTAGGGGTTAATGAACCCAGGTATGGTTAATGAATATCCTATAAGATTTTGGTTGCAAAAAAATGTTGCTTACGTAAAATGGTACCCCGATTTCCATCGTAAAATCTGAAATTTTCATACATGCTACGTAAAATTTATAATAAATTATGTATAGATCGGATTGTGGCGTTTCAGGACTCATATCGAAGCTGATGGAATAACCTACAGTAATATATTTTTGTACACTAAATCTTAATGAGTCATGATAAAGAAAATCGAGGAGAATTGCGGCTCTGGACTGCAGTCCAGAGTAGCACTGCGATACTCGATTTGAAATGCTTTCACGTTTCTGTGTGAAAATGGTATTATGCGGAACCATATACCGTAGTGAAGATAAATCTGTTGGCTAACTATTGGAAGTGATTTCATTCGTTTTTACCATCGTTTAATATTTTAATCACATTTTAAACCATCAGTACATACGGCAGTCCCAAGCAGGGACAGAACGTATACCCCGATATTATATAATCCATAACTCCCAGTACACTATGGATATTATCAATCCGTATGGTGCGTTAGAAACCTAACCGATAAGAATAAATATTATCCGATTGTAGCATCGCCTAATTTTGATCCTAATATGGTGAAAACTGTATTACGAAATGGACTTTCAATTCAGAAACTGAATTTCCAGCAGAGAACACTTAAAATGAAACGACTGTAATTTGCGAACCCAAAACCCGATTGACTTGAAACCAATTTCTTTGAACGGCCGACTGAGTTTACTTATTACCACTTTTGTATCATTTTACTTAATTATGAACGTATGATTTATGCGATTTTTATAAATTCATGAGACGCATAATGACTTGGATTGCATATACATTGTTTAGCGGCACGATTGACAGTTTTACCCGACTGTAATACCTATAGCGATAGTGCGTGTCATTATTAAGTTTCAGTGTACAATACATTGTCGAGCGTGAATGGTATCGGTTTAGGAGTGTCAAGTACGCCAGTGAAAAGTGAATGATTCGTGATAGTGACAATATAGTGAATAGTGAATATATTGATGCGTACTTGTACAAAACTAGCTTATACTCATAGATAGTGAAACCTGGGGAAAAAGAGGGAAATCGAAGTGGAAAGGAAATTGTATTTAGAGAGGTCAGTGATTTAGAGGATGATCATTCGAATAACGACTGTTATATATTAGGTTTGGACCTAGCGGTCCGGCTGACAGGGTTATGTCCCGGGCGACAGTGGGCCGTAGTTTCGGATACGTACGAGACCCTCGTTAAACAAAATCATTCCTTTCCGTAAATCGATTTCAATGCGACTTAGAGACCGATAGGGACACATATCATACATTGCATTGTTTATTGACATATCGATTGCCTGCATTTATTGTCTCCACCGTTATTACTTTATTTTCTTGCCTTATTATTATTATTATTATTATTATTATAATATTGCTATTGTGTCGCCCTGACGATCTGAGTATGCATGCTCAGTGATAAAAGTGGATCCGTCTGATCTCGAGAAGACCATGAAGATCCAGACCAGTGAACCAGTTGTATCTTTCCGTTGATATCCCTGGTTAGTTGCCCTCTTATTTATTTCCACCACGTTCAGTTTTCTTTATATCCGATAGTTCCAGTGACTGCATTCTCTTTATTCGTGTTGTATTTTATTGATTACCATATAATGCTAGAAACCGAAATGTGACCACGGCAGGATTTTTCCTTGATCGTAGGAGCATGGATGACCTAGTTACCCTCGTATTCCGTATTTTGGAAAGCGGGGCGTGACATGCGTGTTTTTGATTTCGGTTTGTTTTGCATATTTAAACCAGATATTAAGAGGCAATAAACCCAAATTCAGATTAGGTGGGGATTTCATCACCCTTCGTAGGCCCCACAAATCACAAACGAGCATACTATCACCCTACATTAATAAAAAAAATATCTAGACCAAGTCTCTAAAGACATTCGTGCACAATTATGACAAAGGAGGGTCGTGGATAATCTAAGTCGATGTCGCGCACCCCACGTGTTCGCGGGGAGGCGGAATTTGCAAAAAATGATTTTTACGGGCTTCGCAACACCGACTAGAACCAAGGATCGTCCATAAACCCTAGCTAGCAAACAACATGAGATTTAACCACTCGGAAAGAATATTATACCTCATGATACAAGTCCTTCGGGTCTTCTCCACTGTCCTCCTCGTGATCGTAGGCTCCAAGGATCGATCCGGATCGTAGCTTCCTCGTCGGCTTCTTTGAGTCAAAGATGATCCACCTGAAAGTCTATAGTCCGAGCTCCAACCTCAAATCCGAGGTAACTAGGGCAACTAGCTTACTAATCTAGATGGTCTAGATGATGTAGAGAATGAAGATGGATTTATTTGTCTCTTGGAACCCTAGTTTACTCAACTCATGAGACCTTAAGGGTTTTTTATGTGAGGAAGAAGAAGAGAGCTAGCTTGAGGAAAAAGAAATGGTTTTTGATAATGATAATGATAAAATAAGATGGCTCTCTTGACTTGACTACAAGCATGATAAGAAAATATCTCACCCAAAATATCTAGTGCTATAAAATATCTCACAAGAAATATCTAGTCAAAGAGTCAAACCAAGTCAAGTGGTCAAACCAAGTCAAGTGGTCAAACCAAGTCAAATGGTCAAACCAAGTCAAGTAGTCAAAACAAGTAGCATGCCTCAATTATCATTTACAAGAAAATAACAAATACTTTCCTCCACCTCATAATTGTTTTAATCAAATCAATGGTCAAAACCCTAATAAGGTGTCTCCTTCTATGCCCTCGTATATACATACCCGCATTCGTGTTCCGAGAAACATGAATATAAAGAGACGAAACTGATCCATCAATATAATACTAAGATCCGGCTTAAACCAAAGCCCACTAGTATTATCCGCCCGAACATCATACACGCACAAGTGCATGTAAGTGATCAAAGCCCTGCCGTAAAACCATACGGCCTCTACACCTTTTGCCCGGTGCAGGGAAACTCTCTATGTGGGACTCTAAAGACTCGACACTACGCTGGCAGTGGGTTTAACCACAGGCCGCAAGCGGTACTAGCTGCACGTAACGGTTCCCAGGTAGATGTCGATAAGAAGGCCGATGAGGAAAACCCATCCGAACTCCTATTGAGCCTGAATGTGACAATCTCCGTACAGTCTGATCTGTTCGTCTAAGAGTATCGCATATCGGGCCTAAGGGGCGGTAATCGTCAGACCCCTAATAGCGCAATAAGTTGTGTAAGAGAGTGGCCCAATACACCCTGAGAAACCACTGGAATACCTACCAGTAAATCTTGCTTGCCTTGGCCAAGGACTTTGTGTAATGGCCTTCCGAACACAGCACGATATCAACCCCCAATACCGGGAGAGACGAATCCTATCTAACCGCCACTGCCTCCAAGTGCTTCGGGACTGCACCCAACTACTACCTGTTTGCACGACTTCTTTGAGCTGTGGTAGGGTAGTAATCAAAGTACAGTGGGAACACACTCGAGGCGAAGTAGCAGTATCAAGTCGACGGACTAAACTGCACTCATGTCATCTAGGAACTGCTACCCGACGACAGGTATAATACCCACCAACAGTTCCCTACGAGTCCTGTCTAGTGTACTCATAACCTAATGAGCACCTGCATACTATCTCCAGTATGACGTACTAATGGCTGTGGGACAGACCATCTCCCCTGCTGAGATGAGAAGCGTATACACTAGTCTACTGTGGAGTATCGATACCCTGTCTCGATAATCCTACGACTAGGGACCTGTATAAGATGTGCTTATATACTACCCAGCCCCCACTAGTGTGACTGCCATCACAACACTGGTAATCAAGCAAAGATCCTAAGGGCTCTACCAATATGTATAAGCGATATGCTAAGAAAACACATGCACATATTGAGGTAGAAACAAACCAGGTAGCATACTACCATTTTGAGCAAGAATGTTACTATATCCATGTATATTCTAAGCTCCCATTAAGTAATATACAATCCAGTATGATACAATAATGGACTTTAGACCATATATCACTAACAGATAATCTATTGCTTATCTGCATTTCTCTTGTGGTGTCTTAGGAAGTGTGACTAAGGAAAGTGGTTACTTAATTAGGCCCGCTATTTCGGTGATTCGTATAGCGGATACCTCCCACTTACTTGGCACTTACCTGGCTGCAAGATTGATAAGGAGGTGAAAGAGGATTGATCCTACGTCTTTTCCTTCGGAACTCTAGGAGTGTTTTAGTGATTTGACTTAGGTGACCCTAACTCTAAGGACTGATTGTGCATTTTTGTGATTGGTTGAGTCAAGCCACACGTCCGTCACATTTTTAAAAAAAGAAAACCCTTTTTAAAATCATTCTCACACGTTATCATATGCTGCCACTTACATTAAATCCGCTTAGTGCATGATCGACTGGCCACGGGATTCTAGTGCCCATCTAGTCCGCATTTTTGCTGTTGATTCCGACGTCGATACTTCTTCACCTTCTTTATCTCCTCCATCTACCACATCTCCTGAGATGGACGGACCTCCACCGGGTTTTAACAATACCACATTGCCACCACCCATAGGTGCGCAAACTCAGAATCCACCATGCATCACTCTCCAAGACCGATGCTACCCCATATGCGGACCCCTTCCTACGTGTCTGTCTCTTCCACCAGCCAATGGGGATAATTTCGAAATTAAACCCCACTTCATCAACTTGTTGCCCAAATTTCACAGGCTTGAATTTAAAAATGCATACATTTTTATAACCAAATTCGAAAACGTATGTGAAATGATGAGCACCACCCAACTTTCAGGGGATGCTATGCGATTACGTCTTTTCCTTTCTACCTTATGCGATCTCGCAGAGAAGTGGCTTTATAGCACCTCCTCACATTCTATCACTAATTAGGATGAATTCGTTAAAACATTCCTTAAAAAAATTTATCCTAATCACAGGACTGCGCGTATTCGGAGCGAGATTAACCAGTTTGCCCAACTTCCCAACGAACCCTTTTGGAAATACTTTGAACGGTTTAAAGATCTCCTTGTTCAATGCCCTCATCACGGAATCAAAAGATGGCAACTTTTCCAAATTATGTATGAGGGTATCAATCTAGCGACAGAACAAATGTTAGAAACCATTTGTCAATGTCATTTCATGTCAAAATGCAACGAGGAAGCGTGGCAATTTCTGGAAGATCACGCCAAACAAACATTACAGTAGAAGAGCACAAGACCAACAACATCGTCTTCATCTAGGGCAAGTATCCATCAGCTCGATGCTTCTATCGCAATGAAAGTCAAAATGGTTGCGATACAAAAGAAACTCGAAGTTATGGAAAGCAAGTTCTTTTCAGCCTCCCTAAACCAAGTTAAGCTCCCCAAAACCGTGTGTGATTTTTTTTTGACTCATCACATTTAACGGAAGAATGTCCTTTGAATCCTCTGTCTCAAGGTCAAGAATAAACTAATACTGCTTTTCAGCAACGACCTAAAAATGATACTTATTCATCCACATATAATTAGAGATGGAGGAATCATTATAATTTTGCTTGGAACCAAAACCAAATTTAAAATCAAAATTTGTTCCCAAGCCAAAATAACCATCAAAGTCTCCCCCCACAGCAACAACAACTACCATAGCAAAATCAGCGGCATTTTCAACCGCAATCTTTCCAAAACCCGGCCAACAACTTTACCCCTTATAATAATTCTTTCCAACCACAGACTAATATTCCAATGGCCGGTACTGATAAAATCTCTGCACTCGAAAGAAGCTTAGAAGCGTTTATTAAACAATCCGTGCAAACATCGGCTAATTTAACGTCTTCTATCCAAACGCCAGTGCAACACACTGCTTCCCACGGTGAAAGCATCAAATTTATTGAAGCACAAATTGCAGAGTTAAATGCCGCGATGAATGAAAGAGAGAAAGGGAAACTTCCAACCCAATCTCTACCAAATCTCGACCACTCACAAAGTGCTAATATCGTCCTTAACCAACAAAATCATAACGCGGGTGCCGTAACTACGTTAAGATCAGGAAGAGTGCTGAATAACCATGTTGGTGAACAAGTTGATGATTTAGATGATATCCCGGCTACTATCTCTACTCCTACTTCGTCTAATCCAACGTCTTCTTTTGAGCCCATTCTCTGCTCTCCACTAGGCTCGAACCCATAGTCCACTTTCTTGAATAAATTACCATTTCAAACCATCCCAAATCCAATTTTGGGATTCATTCCATCCCCACAAATTTCTCGACAAGTGTTGGACCCAACCCCTGTTGATAAAGCTCCTTTTCCAAACCGGTTGAAGCCCAACAAACAAAGTCCACAGATGGAGAAGATTGTGGAAATATTTAAGCAAGTTAATATTATTATACCTCTCTTAGATACTATCCAAGAAGTTCCATCCTATGCAAAAATTCTTAAGGACTTGTGCACTAAGAAAAAGGAAAACTCAAGTACCTAAAAAGGTTTTCTTAGCGAGCAATGTGAGCGATGCTCTTACCCAACATTTGCCTAAGAAACATAAGGACCCCGGTTGTGCTACAATTTCTATAACTATTGGGGGTAAAAATATCAACCGCGCTCTACTCGATCTAAATGCTAGTGTTAACTTGCTCCCATATTCTGTTTATGAGCAATTAGGCATAGGATAGTTAAAACCTATGCACTGCACTCTCCAGATGGCCGATCGATCTATCACTCACCGTAGGGGTGAGCTAGATGACGTGTTGATCAAAGTTGGGGAATTTATATTCCCTGTGGACTTTATAGTTTTAGATACACAACCTGTGGCAAACCCACGAAACCAAATCCCGGTGATTCTTGGTCGACCATTTCTAGCAACCTCTAATGCGGTAATCAATTATCGTAATGGTTCCATGAACCTATCCTTTGGGAAGATGACAATTGAACTTAATATTTTTAGGGTAGGAAGTCAACCCTCCGAACCTTCTGCTCATATGATTGATATGTATTCATTCAACGAGATAGCTTCCGACAGTTGCGAATTTAAGGAGTTTTTGCTCCACGATAATGATCTCGACGCCACTAGTGTGTTATTGTTTGATCCGTTTATTTATTATATGAGTAGGGACCCTTCTTTCGACAAGTCCACCCCCAAATCCTAATCCTTTGACTTGTCGAATAAGTTAGTTGAGCTATCCGAGTCAGTCTCTTATACTAGTTATGAACCTCTTATGGAGTCCGAGTATCATTCCTTTACCTTACCTTCTATCGTCTCTCCGCCGACACTAGATCTCAAGCTACTGCCATCTCATCTTAAATATGCATATTTAGGTGAGAATGAATCTTTGCCCATTATCATATCAGTTTCTCTAGCTTTAGAGCAAGAGAGAGCTCTTCTGTCTGTCTTGAGATCGAATCGGTAAGGTTTTGGTTGGACAATGGCGGACATCAAAGAGATTAGTCTCTTGATTGTTGAATATCATATACATTTGATGGATGAAGCCAAACTAGCCCGAGACCCACAAAGACGGTTAAATCCTGTCATGAAAGAGGCGGTGAAGAAAAAAATTGTCAAATGCTTAGACAATGGTATAATTTACCCAATATCTGATAGCCAATGGGTAAGTCCTATTCATGTAGTCCCTAAAAAGTCTGGCATCATAGTCATAACTAATGAGGCTAATAAGTTGATTCAAACTCGCACCCAAACCGGGTGGTAGGTATGTATTGATTATAGAAAACTCAATTACGCGACGAGAAAAGATCACTTCCTTCTACCTTTCATTGGCCAGATGTTGGAACGTTTAGCCGGGCATGAGTACTACTGTTTTTTGGACGGATACTCAGGCTATAACCAGATTCCCATCGCCGAAAAGGATCAAGATAAGACAATTTTTACTTGTTCTTTCGGTACTTTCGCTTATAGACGCATTCTCTTTGGGTTATGCAATACTCCCGCTACATTTCAGCGGTGTATGATGGGGATATTCTCGGACATGATCGAGAATTTTCTGGAGATATTTATGGACGATTTCTCCATATTTGGGGGTTCTTTTGAGGAATGCTTATGTCATCTTGACATTGTTCTTATCTGCTGTAAAGATAAGAATTTAACTTTGAATTAGGAAAATATCATTTCATGGTTCAAGAAGATATTGTCTTAGGGCATATCATTTTATGAAAAGGCATTGAGATAGACAAAGCTAAAATAGATGTCATTTCCAACCTTCTTCCTCCTAAATGCGTTAAAAATATACGATCTTTTCTTGGTCATGCCGGATTTTATAGACGATTCATTAAGGACTTTAGCAGAATTGCTAGACCCTTAACTCTTCTCTTGGCCAAGGATACACCGTTTTATTTCGACTTAGATTGCGTGGCTACTTTTGAATCACTTAAACGTTCCCTCACTACAGCTCCCGTTCTATCTCCAGACTGGAATTACCCTTTTGAGCTTATGTGTGATGCATCCAATTTTGCTATTGGTGCAGTTTTAGGACAGCACATCGATAAGATACCACATGTAATTTATTATGCGAGTAGGACCTTGAACGATACTCAAATGAACTATACAACCACCGAGAAAGAACTCTTGGCAGTTGTTTTGCATTAGAAAAATTCAGGCCCTACTTAATTGGCTCTCCGGTCGTAGTTTACACCGATCATTCTGCCCTAAGACATCTTTTATCGAAGAAGGATGCTAAATCCAGGCTAATACGTTGGATCCTTTTGTTACAAAATTTTGACCTTGTAATACGAGACAAAAGTGGACGTGAAAGCGTCGTAGCCGACCATCTTTCATGACTTTCTTCTTCCCCAATGTTGACTTTGCCAATAAACGATTCTTTTCCGGACGAACAGCTCTTGACCATATCATGTGAACCTTGGTTCGCTGATATTGTGAATTATCAAGCAATGGGACTTCTACCCAGCGAATGGTCAAATCAAGACAATCACCAATTTCTATCCCAGGTAAAACACTTTTACCGGGACGAACCTTATTTTTTTAAGTATTGTCCCGATCAGATTATTTGCCGATGTGTCCCTAATAATTAGTTCAAGAGTGTATTGTCTTTCTTCCATGATCAAGCATGTGGCAATCACTTTGGTCCAAGAAAAATGGCGGAGAGAGTTTTGCAATGTAGCTTTTATTGGCCAACGTTATTCAAAGATACATATGGTTATTGCAAAACTTATTCACGGTGTCTACACATGGGTTGGATTTCACGGAGAAACGAGATGCCGCTCCAACCAATTTTGGTTGTTGAGATATTTGATGTATGGGGAATCGATTTCATGGGCCCGTTTCCCAACTCTTTTGGGAACTTATATATTCTCTTAGCGGTTGATTATATCTCTAAATGGGTGGAAACAATACCGTACCGTACCAATGAAAACAAGGTTGTCGCTAAGTTCCTTAAAGAAAATATCTTTTCTCGGTTCGGGCACCCTCGTGCTATCATTAGCGATAATGGGAGCATTTCTGTAATCGGTCTTTCGATATTTTGATGTGGAAATATTCAATCACCAATAAGCTTTCTAGGCCCTATCATTCCCAAACGAGCGGGCAAGCTGAGATCTCTAATAGACAGATCAAGCAAATTTTGGAGAAAACGGTTTCTAAGAACCGTAAAGATTGGTCTACTAAACTGACTGATACTCTTTAGGCATTTCGTACCGCATATAAGACCGATGTTGGTATATCTTCATACCGACTGGTGTTTGGGAAGGCTTTCCACCCCCTTGTCGAGATTGAACATAAAGCAATGTGGGCTATTAAAGAGCTTAATTTTGATTTTGATCAAGCCGGCAGTTATCGGAAGTTGCAATTAAATGAGCTAAGCGAATTTCGTGATGAAGTCTACGACGGTTATAGTAAAGAACCGGACAAAGGTGTTGTACGACAAAAATCTTTTGAGAAAAACATTCACAACGGGACAATAAGTCCTTCTTTACGATTTCCGTCTCCATCTTCATCCAGGTAAGCTAAGATCTCGTTGGAAAGGATCTTTTGTGATGCGGTATGTGTTACCGCACGGTGCAGTGGATGTACAAAATATTAAAAACGGTTCTATTTTTAAAGTAAATAGGCATAGATTAAAACCATACTTTTCTGCCGACTCATCGGAGGAGCTCCTGTTCCTGCAGGAGCTGCTTTATCACAACTAACTTTCTTCCGCCTCACCTCTATATTTCGGTAACACTGTTTCATCTAAGAATGGAGGTGTGTATATATAAATAAATAAATAAATAAATGTGCGTGTCAAAGAACAGGTTTGGGGGTGGTTTTTCATTTGATTATCTTTTGCCTCTATTATTCTCCACCCAAGTCTACAGGTTTATGCGCTCGAAGAACAATATCAGTGAGGACACTGCTGCATACAAGTGTGGGAGGAGGTTTGTATTTAATGACATATCATTTGGCACTAGGCAGTATATATGAAAAAAAATTGAAAATAAAAGTTAGAAAGTGAAAAATACATATGAAAGAAAGGAAGAGATTTAAGAAATGCAAGAAAATTAGATATTTTAAAACGAAGCTAGTAATACGTAGTCATGAGCTGTTGTCCCAAGGGTTAGTA
This sequence comes from Agapanthus africanus, assembly GCA_030015575.1. Classification (NCBI taxonomy): domain Eukaryota; kingdom Viridiplantae; phylum Streptophyta; class Magnoliopsida; order Asparagales; family Amaryllidaceae; genus Agapanthus; species Agapanthus africanus. The sequence continues at coordinate 936,249,487 of JASDDO010000019.1, read as the reverse complement.
AGATGAAAGAATTACTAGTCTGTAGATAGAAATAAATCTGAAAAATAGTCCTTATTCTTGTGTCCAAATTTCTGAACGTTGCTATACGCACTTGCACATATCTTGAAACTTGGGATAGTAGAGAATACCTTGAAATGCTGTTGTCTAAAAGCCTTAGTATGAAGGGAAAAAATATAAATCAACAAAATATAAATGACATATAAAATTTAAATGGTGCAGAAAAATGAAGACTGGTTTTGTAATTACATAAAGCAGCATAAAAAAATATAGTGAGGGTGCCTTATCACCTAGCGCCTTAGACCAACTGGTTTGGGAGTCACTGCTAAGCCTTAGGTGTTGCAAGACTAGGATATTGCTAATTATGCCTTAATAAGTGAGCATATTTGGTAATCTGTTGGTTAGTACCTCAAGAACTATTAACGATCGCATGAAAAATGTGTGAGCAAATCTATCCAAAACATCACCGACTAAAAAGTACTAAGAAATATGGACAAGAGTATGATAGCTTGAATTGAATTCTCCATGTGTAGGGATATCTTTTACACACACGTAAGGGTATATGATCAATGTTTCCCCCCAATAAGTGAGCAAGGCTCTGTTCAAAATTTGAACTGAGGCAGCGCCTCACGTGCAAAGCACGAGAGCGCCAGCGCTCAGAGTTAAAAACTTTGAGGCAGCGTCAAGAGTTAAAAAAACTCTGAGATAGCGCCTCACGTGCAAAACACGAGAGCGCCAGCGCCCAGAGTTAAAAACTTTGAGGCAGCGCCAAGAGTTAAAAACTCTGAGGCAGCGCCTCACGTGCAAAGCACGAGAGCGCCGGCACCAGAACTAAAAGTTCTCCACCCTTGGATCAAAGATCCAACGAAGATGATAAATGTAACACCCTAGTTCATTTATACCAGTTCTAGTTCATGGATTTCTTTATTTATGGTATTTTCCTGATTTACTGTGTTTTGGGTGCGAATAGTTTATCTGACATCTGTATTAGCATCCAACCCGACCCGCTTGCTTGAAACATGTCTTAATTCATGTTTATGGTTTATCCTGACTTGTTACGTAGACTTGTGCACTTTCATGAATACTGCATACTGGCATTTTATCTGGCATTGCATCTTTTACCATATAACATTTTAAGTCACATAAAATATTTTAAAAATACATTGCATGGCCTGCTTGATACACCTAACCCTGTGCTAGCATCCGCGCATCTTATTCCTGTCCCGTTCAGTGAAACGGACTTGTTTGGATGGCTACGTGCACGTAAGTGCATCCGTTCTTGGGTGTATGCATTTTCGTTACCCGAGCATTCATTTTTAAATTTGGTAATCGCATATATTTTTCATATTTTAAAATTGAAATTTTAGATCCGACCCGGGCGTGTTTCGGAATATTTTTTGTATCCCGCTAAAATTCAAATTTATTTAATATAATATTAAATTTAATTTAACCGTTTAAAATTTCCTAACAGTTCAAATCTTTTAAAAACTAACTAAAACATTTTATAAATTAATATCCTAACGATTTAAAACTATCAGCTCTCTCTCTGTGTGCTGGTCCCCATACTCCCCACCAATCATTCTCTTTCTCTCTCCTCTCTTTTCTCTCTCCCCCTGCGCTAAGTCTCTCTTCTCTCTCTCTTCCCCACTAAACTCCAAATTTCTTTCTCCTCACCGTTCTCTCTCTCTCCTCTCGCTTACCCTCTCTCTCCTCTCGCGCGCGCTTCTCTTTCCTCTCGCGGTGATTTGGAATCATGTCACCGCCTAAGCGCGTACGCTCACCTCCCTTCTTCCTCAACAACTTCTCCCATATTCTCGTTTTCCTCTGCCTATAAAATCCAGTAAGCCCTCATTCTCTAACCTATCAACTCGAAACCCTAACCCTAATATCCTCATTACCTCCTCACCTCACAGAGCCTCACTACCTCCTCCTCGCCAACTTCGCCACCTCCTTCATTCTCCAGAGCCCACCTGCACACCCCACTGCAACCCGAGAACACCCATCACCATCACCTCGTCGCCGCTGACCACCTCATCTCGTCACCACCCACTTCTCTCCCTCTCTTCTATTCTCTTCTCCTTCACCAGATCCTGCACACCCTCTGCATCAAGAAACCCAGAATACCGAAACCAACCCCAAACCCTAACCGAACCCTAACAACCAAACCCCATCGCCGGAGCTCCAATCATCCTCCTCGACACCAACACTCGTCTGCTGACCCCTGCACACCTACAAATCCAGTGAGCAATTCATTTCCTCTCTTCTTCTTCCTCTTTCTTTCTTTTCTTTTCTTTTCTTTAAATTCTTGAATCCTATATTTCGTAGTTCGCCAGAGCCGGGATCGACGCCGACAATCCAGACGACGTACCTTACCTGCGTGATCACCCTCGTGCGTTAATTGGACCCGTTTCGTGTGCCGTGCGTGCGTCGCGACTTTTTGCCGACGTCGGACGTACCATACATATCCGTTTCTTGATCCGTCTAGGCAAGTTTATCTTACTACATGCTATATTACTTTATATACATCTATTTTAATAATTATGACACTGGTATTTTAAATCATGCATCCCAAGTTCTTGTTTTACAGTTTTCCGACATCCGTATACATCCGTACGTATTATTTTACATCTAGCGCATGCAAACCTATCTTGTTACATATTATACTGCAGTATACTGCATCCAATTGAATAAAACAGTTCATATTGTTTAAATTGTACATTCCGTATTTACCAGTTTATCATTTTACGGTTATTTGATATCCGTTTGCATCCATATCATATAGTACACATATAGCTGCATTTACAGATCTCATTAATAACCTAATACTGTTATTTTAATACCCCATGTTTAATAAAGTGCATTCTAATTAGTATTAGAACTATTAAAGGTAACCCTAATCGATAGTGTGCATCCATGGCATTGATTTTGTATCTATTTGCATACCACTGATATTATTTCATTTTATTAGTACTTCATACTTGATTTTGTGCACCCATACTTATTACAGTTTGATTATGAGCACCCGCTTGATACTTGTGCACTACCTGACATGACCTAATACACTATTACTTGACCTGACTCGATACTTGTATACTACCTAACATGACTTGATATATTACTACTTGACTTGTTACCTGATTTTGTTACTAATGCCAACAGTCTCGACCTGTTGTCCCTACGGACATATCCTGTTGTCTATTTAGACAGACTTGTACCTGCTTGATCCTGTGTTGGTATTAGCTCCAGATTTATCAATACCTGACTTACATACATAACTTGGAGGTATAAGGAAATCAAGAATGTAGCCGAACGTAACTCAAAAGGCTATTATCCTTTTACCGTGGTCCCGTGGGGTTGAACGGGACATAAACTCACAGTCTATTATATCTTGTTACCGTGGTCCCGTGGGGTTGAACGAGGCATAGACCGATGGGTTACGATGAGGATTACATTAATTGATTTCGAATAATTTTAGAGTAGATAACCCTATAGCACAGTTTAGATTACTCACTGTACTTCACCTGTTTATATCCTGTTCACTGATCTATATTCATGTTACGGTTTACTTGCTACTGATGACTGTTACTGTTCATACTTCATGCCTGCATATTTCATCACATCCTGCTTGTTTAGAATTATTGATATTATGACGCACTGACGTCTGGGTTTTGCATGGCCCAGATCCCTTATCCTTATCGCAGGAAGTCCAGGAGTATTTTGATCAACAGGCCGAGCAGTGAGGACCTGTTAGTATTTTAGTTAGTTTCTTTCAGCGTTTTCATTCCTGATGTGAGCCCGCATTATGGGACGTACATTCCAGTTTATTATTGTATTGGATCTTTTGCTTCCGCATTATTTTTTTCATGACTCGTTTATTCTGGCTTATGAACATGCGTTAGATAGTTGATTACTGTTCTTGATATCTCTACAGCCGTAATGTGACTGTGGAGGGATATTTCCTATCCACAGGTAGCATGGTTGGCTCTGTCACGAGCCTATCTTAGCGCACTCTGGGAAGCGGGGCATGACAATAAATCATCAAATTACAGAATTAAATTCTATTAAGGAAATACTCCTCAAATCTTTCCAAACGAGAAAGATTGTGCTCTGTAAATCAGAGCACCATTGGATCAAAGATCCAATGGTGATTAAAAATCACCAAGATACAGAATAAGTTCTGTATGGGAAAATATTTTCCCAATCTTGTTAAAAACAAGAAAAGTGTCTTCTGTAAAACAGAAGTCCTAGGATCAAAGATCCAACGGTGGATAAAATCCCTAAATCAATTAAGAAACCTCTCATTGAGAGATTTCCTCAACTGAATCAACAAATCAGCCTCCCCTATATAAAAGAGCCAAGATTTCAAGTCTTGCACAGAGGAACCCCCCATAAATTTTAAGTTCAAAAAGAAGAGCAAGCAAAAGAGCTTGAAGAGAGAAGAAAGAAGAAGAACCTTCTTCAAGGTAAATAGAGATCATAGTATCTCATCGGCATACCTGAGGGTTTAACCCTTATAAAAGAATATAGTTCTTTCCCTGGATCTGAGATCCATGAGACAAGTCTTCCACAAATGAGAATTTAATTCTCGAAGGGGTAAATTTGTTCTCGGGGATTGAAGATCCAGGGGAGAACAAAGAATCGAACTCTTAAGAAAAATGCACAAAGAAGGAAACAGCGTCGAGCGCTCCACTTGCCCCTCACGTGGGCGCTAATGAAATAAAGAGTGCTTAGCACTCAGTGGTTGGCGCTCAGCGCCAAGCACTCCGCGTGCCCCTCACGTGGGCGCTAATGAAATAAAAGTGCTTAGCACTCAGTGGTTGGCGCTCAGCTCCAAGCGCTCCACGTGCCTCTCACGTGGGCGCTGATAAAATAAAGAGCGCTCTGCAAATAGAGCCCAGTGCCATAAAGAGTATTTAACACTCAATAAAAAGAAAAGAAAAGGGTGAGTATCAAAGCTCATATCAATACTCAGCATTGTTGAACAAAAAGGGGATCAATCCCAAATAAGTAATCAAGTGGGATAAGCCCAAGATTAGCCAAACCCTAAACCGAATGACCTCATATGTCTTCTTCTAAATTGGCCTTAGACCCAGACAAGACTACTAAGTCCCTGATGAAAATTCATTGGTTCAAGGGTACATCCCTTCACTCCTCTGATACATGTCGTTGTATGTAACAACTCTAATTTTCTTATACACTTTTTCCATACAAATTTTTAAATTTGTTTTTTTTAAATCCTTAAAGGGGTATTTATTGCCTGAGCACAAGACTTAAATAATTAATTAGCAATTTAATTACAAGAAGAAGCTTATGGCTCATTGGTAATACCTTACACTGCTGAACCAAGCCACCAGAGTTCAAATCCCATGCCCTACATTATTTTTAATATTTATTTTATTTTAAATTTTATAGAAGCCCAACAGTCAACACGTGATAACTCCAGAATTTCCCACTACACCCACTAAACAAAATGCACCAGAGGCCTAATCAGGCGACTCCCCACCTTCCGACACCTCGAGTCGGCCGGCGGACCGGCACACTCGGGACGGCACCGCCGGTCGGACTCGGCCGGACCGCCGAGTCATCAACTACAAATTTGTGTCTCTTCATCTACCCTACCCCCTGCATACTTTAAATCTGCAGACCACTTCCAGAGAGCTCATTATACCCTATTTATTCCAATTTTTAAAGACTTTTAATACATTTTACAATTTTTTTAATTAAAACCCTACATCTACTCTAACCCTAGCTTAACCCTATAAATACCACCCCTATCCTCTACCCTCTCACCCCAAACTCTGAGCCAACTCTCAAAAATTCTCAAGAAAACTTGTGTACTTTGAAAACGAGTAAGAAGCGAAGCTACGGCAAATCTTCCGGCGAACTTCCGACGACCATCCTAGGAGCTCTCGGCGAAGAAACGACGCACCGGCAACTTCTCCCGTTCTATCTCTTTCTCCTAATTGTACAAAACTCGTAAGCCCCATTTCTAACTTTCTTTTCCATTCTAAAAATATGGATTTACAAAACCCGACGGAATCGGAACAAATCCGATTTCCGATACGGTTTTCTTATAAAACTTCACTTCTCGTTAATACAATTATGCTTAAACTCGCTCATATTGACTATTAAACACTAATCAACCAAATTGATCAAGTTTCATTTCATAAAATGATGGCTATTTCACTTTATCGTATTTTTCATTTAAATATCACATTGTTTCAATTATACATTTAATTTCATTAAACTTGTTATACCTTTAAATAGATCACGAGGTAACGACCTACCTCCTCACACACTCATATGCAACATAGCACGACACCCTCGGGAATATAGAATACGGGAAATCGAAATCATTATAAATAAATAACGTTTGAGCTAATAATAAAAAATATCTAGACTCAGCCAATTAAGGACTGCCGCGCTCATTAGGACAGAGGAAGGTTGTGGGCATTCAGTCGTTTATCTAAACCCGAGTTTGTGGTGTCTAGGCTAGACAAGTGAGTAAGGTAACTTTAAAAGGCCCGTCTCACGGTGATTCGTGAGCGGATCCCTCCTTTCTTCACTTGTACTTACCAGGCCACAATTGGCGGTGAAGAGGCGATTTGAGGGATATCTCACAACTTGTCGCTTTAGACCAGTTAGGAGCAGTCTAGTTAACTTAGGAGACCCTACAACATAGAATACGGGAAATCGACATCTTTACAAATAAATACCATTTACTTAATAAAACCGTTTTCTAAACGATTTAGTATTTATACAAATCTTTGCAAAGCGCCGCTACAACCCATTTTGGGGAATCCATTCGGGATGGTGCGGATTATCGTACATCCTCGGGCTTAGTAGTGCGAGATGCAGACCTCCGTAAGGAGCATTCGGTCTTGAAAGATTTAAAATACGATATTTTAAGAAAACGAGATTTCTAGAATATTATATATATACTAAAATTATTTTCATATAAATATATGTATATGTAACATAAAAATATCTATTTTGAATTATTACAAATATTCCACTTTTTCTAAAAATGTCACAAGAATCATTTTACAATAAAATACCATGAATTCCATACAAAACCAATATTACCAATAAATACCATTTATTATGAAAATAGGATATTTTCAATAGAAATATCACAATATAAAATCTACATTCACTACAACTCTAAAGACGATTAATAAATACTTGGGATGTACTTTGAAAAGCATATAAAAGTATTTTTACATAAAACCCCCTCAAGTCCTATAATTTACCATAAGGACCCTAGTAAATATAGGTTTAAGCGGGACCAATCTCTTCAGCCTCAGGGAGCCGGAGAAGTGGGTGCTTTCCTACATAAGGTAGACAACTTAATAATGGTGTTATCAATACGGTAATCGTCTTTGAAAAGACACAAATCCTGCCGCCCATGAGCAGCGGTTACCGATAATATCAAAACAATCAGGACTTCAATTCACTTTTCTAATTGTCCGACTCAGGTTTGAGTCTCATTATAATCTGATTTGAATATAATTCAAGTACAATTTACAACTTACAATCTACAATCTATAATTTACAATATTACAATCCAACATGAATCCATGAATCCAACTATCAATCTATACAACTTAACCGAACCGAACCATGGATATACATTCCATTTACATGATCTCCAGTTTACATCCATTTACATGATTCTATGGTTACATCCATTACAAATATCATGGTTTCGGTCAGTCATCCAATTATACAATCTATACAGTTTACAATACAATACAATCAAAATACTACGGGGTTTAAAGGGTAGACTGGTACGGAAGGTGTTAAAAGTGGCACGAGACTGCAAGATTTAAGACACCTAACATGAATCCAATTGCCGTTGTTGCGGGCCTTCTAATGGAGCCTTGTACTCTATATTCAGTTCACCGTAGTCTCTGGTCTAATGAGACTCCTCTCGTATACACTGGCATTCTTCTTTACCAAGCTACAAACAACACCGTTAACACAAAATTACAACATTATAATACAACTTTAAAAGATACCTTCTTATTCTGTCTATTCTATTTCTCCCTTATCTTTGGGACTTACCGAGCGATCTGTTCGCTGACGACATTCTCTTTCTTTCTTCTTTGAATGTCGTCAGGTGATCTGAACACGTCAGAGATCGAGCCCACTGCTGAAGACTTGGATCAGTTCAGTGAAGATCCCGAGCTCTAGTTCATTGTACACTTTTGCATTTCAGTACTTTTCTTTTTCTGTTATGCCATTGTTTAGGCATTGCTTTTTATTCAGTTGTATTTACTTTTCATGCATTGTACAAAAGAATGTTAATAAATAAAATTGCTGTTCAGTTTATATATCTTGTCTCTTATGCATTTACTTTTATATTGCTTAGATACGCTTAGCGTATTTATTTTAGAGTAAATACATAGCGGGCCTTGTCGCGTCCCCTTCGCCGTACACCGGGAAGTGGGGCGTGACAGGTTTTGTTGGCGGCCCATACAGGTCAGAGCTGTATAGAACCATACTATACAGTTCTGTTCTGCGTGAACAAACCTAAGCAATATAACATAAGAACCAGCAACTAAAACATTCTTTACAATTTATGTTCCCTGAATCTTACAATTCCATATTCATTGAATCTTATCATTTCATGTACTTGAATCTGTCCTAACCTAAATTTTTCTTCAAGGTTATGGATTCACCAAACAACACAAGCGCCAACTTCAACAACACTCCACCTCCACTACCAATCGTTCCTACTGTCCCTGCTCCGCTCAACAAGCAAACGGTTCTGCTTGAGAAAATCCGAAGCCTCCTGATTGGACTGCAGCAGCAGACTACTATATCATTGAACCGACCAGAAGCAAAAGCACACGGGGTAAAGCGCTCTGCTACCCAGTTGGCAAGAGGAGCCTACTCTAACCAACCTGCTAAACCCAAGAGACAGAAGGAAACAATTATCCGGCCAAGACCAAGTTTTTGTAACTACTACCATAGGACTGTACACTTATGGAAGGACTGTAGGCGCGAAAAAGGCCTGTACCTAGTTTGTGGCGCATCCGATCATAGAATTAGAAACTGTCCCTATAGACGCAACTCAGCTCACACACACACCATCTACCTGCAGCAGCCAGCCATCCAGACTCCTGCACCTAGTCTTGCACTCCCAGCACCACTTCCACATGGACCACCTCTACCTAGTCAGGCATCGCTGTATCGGCTTACACAGAAAAATGTGCCGAGACGTCAAGCCTCCACCTTAACATCCATAGAACTTGAGACTGTGAACCAAGGTAACCCAGGTAACTCCCTCACATTCCTTTCAACTTTGATCAAAACTTTTTATAATATTTCTTTCTTCTAAATATTTTCATACACTATCTATACTCCAGTCACCAGACTTTCCTTAAAACTGTTACACTTTCCTCTTTCAAATTTCGAGGACGAAATTTTTATAAGGAGGGTAGAATGTAACAGCCCAAATTTTCTTATATACTTTTTCCATACAAATTTTAAATATTTTTTAAAATCCTTAAAGGGGTATTTATTGCCTGAGCACAAAATTTAAGTAATTAATTATCAATTTAATTACAAGAAGGAGCTTGTGGCTCATTGGTAATACCTAGCAATGCTGAACCAAGCCACCAGAGTTCAAATCCCATGACCCACATTATTTTTAATATTTATTTTGTTTTAAATTTTATAGAAGCCCAACAGTCAACACGTGATAACTCAAGAATTTCCCACTACACCCACTAAACTAAATGCATCAGAGGCCTAATTAGGCGACTCCCCACCTTCCGACACCTCGAGTCGGCCGACGGCGGCCGACTCGGGCCGGCGCCGCCGGCCGGACTCGGCCGGACCGCCGAGTCGTCAACTACAAATTTGTGTCTCTTCATCTACCCTACCCCCCTGCATACTTTAAATCTGCAGAGCACTTCCAGAGAGCTCATTATACCCTATTTATTCCAATTTTTAATGTCTTTTAATACATTTTACAATTTTTTTTAATTAAAACCCTACATCTATCCTAACCCTAGCCTAACCCTATAAATACCACCCCTATCCTCTACCCTCTCACCCCAAACTCAGAGCCAACTCTAAAAAATTCTCAAGAAAACTTGTGTACTTTGAAAACGAACAAGAAGCGAAGCTACGACAAACCTTCCGGCGAACTTCCGACGACCATCCTAGGAGCTCCCGGCAACGAAACGAGGCACCGGCGACTCCTCCCGTTCTATCTCTTTCTCCTAGTTGTCCAAAACTCGTAAGTCCCATTTCTAACTTTCTTTTCCATTCTAAAAATACGGATTTACAAAACCCAACGGAATCGGAACAAATCTGATTTCCGATTCGGTTTTCTTATAAAACTTCACTTCTCGTTAATACAATTATACTTAATCTCCCTCATGTTGACTATTAAAAACTAATCAACCAAATTGATCAAGTTTCATTTCATAAAATGATGGCTATTTCACTTTATCGTATTTTTCATTTAAATACCATATTGTTTCAATTATACATTTAACTTCATTAAACTTGCTATACCTTTAAGTAGATCACGAGGTAACGACCTACCTCCTCACACACTCATATGCAATATAGCACGACACCCTTGGGAACATAGAATACGGGAAATTGAAATCATTACAAATAAATAACCTTTGAGCTAATAATAAAAAATATCTAGACTCAGCTAATTAAGGACTGTCGCGCTCATTAGGACAGAGGAAGGTTGTGGGCATTCAGTCGTTTATCTAAACCTTACTTTGTGGTGCCTAGGCTAGGCAAGTGAGAAAGGTAACTTTAAAAGGCCCGTCTCACGGTGATTCATGAGCGGATCCCTCCATTCTTCACTTGTACTTACCTGGCCACAATTGGCGGTGAAGAGACGATTTGAGGGATATCTCACAACTTGTCGCTTTGGACCAGTTAGGAGAAGTCTAGTTAACTTAGGAGACCCTAGAACATAAAATACGGGAAATCGACATCTTTATAAATAAATACCATTTACTTAATAAAACCGTTTTCTAAACGATTTAGTATTTATACAAATCTTTGCAAAGCGCCGCTACAACCCATTTTGGGGAACCCGTTCGGGATGGTACGGATTATCGCACATCCTCGGGCTTAGTAGTGCGAGATGCAGACCTCCGCAAGGAGTATTCGTTCTCGAAAGATTTAAAATACGACATCTTAAGAAAACGAGATTTCTAGAATATTATATATACACTAAAATTATTTTAATATAAATACATGTATATGTAACATAAAAATATCTATTTTGAATTATTACAAATATTCCACTTTTTCTAAAAATGTCACAAGAATCATTTTACAATAAAATACCATGAATTCCATACAAAACCAATATTACCAATAAATACCATTTATTATGAAAATAGGATTTTTTCAATAGAAATATCACAATATAAAATCTACATTCACTACAACTCTAAAGACGATTAATAAATACTTGGGGTGTACTTTGAAAAGTATATAAAAGTATTTTTACATAAAACCCCCTCAAGTTCTATAATTTACCATAAGGACACTAGTAAATATAGTTTTAAGCGGGACCAATCTCTTGAGCCTCAGGGAGACGGAGAAGTGGATGCTTTCCTACTTAAGGTAGACAACTTAATAATGGTGTTATCAATACGGTAATCGTTTTTGAAAAGACACAAATCCTGTCGCCCATGTGCAGCGGTTACCGATAACATCAAAACAATCAGGACTTCAATTCACTTTTCTAATTGTCCGACTCAGGTTTGAGTCTCATTATAATCTGACTTGAATATAATTCAAGTACAATTTACAATTTACAATCTACAATCTATAATATTACAATTCAACATGAATCCATGAATCCAACTATCAATCTATAAAACTTGATCGAACCGAACCATGGATATATATTACATTTACATGATCTCCAGTTTACATCCATTTACATGATTCTACGGTTACATCCGTTACAGATATCATGGTTTCGGTCAGTCATCCAATTATACAATCTATACAGTATACAATACAATACAATCAAAACACTACGAGGTTTAAGGGGTAGACTGGTACAGAAGGTGTTAAAAGTGGCACGAGACTGCAAGATTTAAGATACCTAACATGAATCCAATTGCCGTTGTTTCGTGCCTTCTAACGGAACCTTGTACTCTATATTCAGTTCACCGTAGTCTCTGGTCTAACGAGACTCCTCTCGTATACACTGGCATCCTTCTGTACCAAGCTACAAACAACAGCGTTAACACAACATTACAACAATATAATACAACTTTAAAAGACACCTTCTTATTCTGTCTATTCTATTTCTCTCTTATCTTTGGGACTTACCGAGCGATCTGTTCGCTGATGACATTCTCTTTCTTTCTTCTTTGAATGTCGTCAGGTGATCTGGACACGTCAGAGATTGAGCCCACTGCTGAAGACTTGGATCAGTTCAGTGAAGACCTGGATCAGTTCAGTGAAGACCCCAAGCTCTAGTTCATTGTACACTTTTCTATTTCAGTACTTTTCTTTTCTGTTATGCCATTGTTTAGGCATTGCTTTTTATTCAGTTGTATTTACTTTTCATGCATTGTACAAAAGAATGTTAATAAATAAAGTTGCTGTTCAGTTTATATATCTTGTCTCTTGTGCATTTACTTTTATATTGCTTAGATATGCTTAGCGTATTTACTTTAGAGTAAATAAGTAGCGGACCTTGTCGCGTCCTCTTCGCCGTACACCGGGAAGCGGGGCGTGACAGGTTTTGTTGGCGGCCCATGCAGGTCAGAGCTGTATAGAACCATACTATGCAGTTCTGTTTTGCGTGAACAAACCTAAACAATATAACACAAGAACCAGCAACTAAAACATTCTTTACAATTTCTGTTCCTTGAATCTTACAATTTCATATTCATTGAATCTTATTATTTCATGTACTTGAATCTGTCCGAACCTAAATTTTTCTTCAAGGTTATGGATTCATCAAACAACACAAGCGCCAACTTCAACAACACTCCACCTCCACTACCAATCGTTCCTACTGTCCCTGCTCCGCTCAACGAGCAAACGGTTCTGCTTGAGGAAATCCGAATCCTCCTGGTTGGACTGCAGCAGCAGACTGCTATATTATTGAACCGACCAGAAGCAGAAGCACACGGGGTAAAGCGCTCTGCCACCCAGTTGGCAAGAGGAGCCTATCCTAACCAACCTGCTAAACCTAAGAGACAGAAGGAAATAATTATCCGGCCAAGACCAAGTTTTTGTAACTACTGCCGTAGGACTGTACACTTGTGGAAGGACTGTAGGCGTGCAAAAGGCATGTGCCTAGTTTGTGGCGCATCCGATCATAGAATAGAAACCTGTCCCTAAAGACGCAACTCAGCTCACACACACACCATCTGCCCGCAGCAGCCAGCCATCCAGACTCCTGCATCTAGTCTTGCACTCCCAGCACCACCTCCACATGGACCACCTCTACCTAGTCAGGCATCGCTGTATCGGCTTACATAAAAAAATGTGCCGAGACGTCAAGCCTCCACCTTAACATCCATAGAACCTGAGACTGTGAACCAAGGTAACCCAGGTAACTCCCTCACATTCCTTTCAACTTTGACAAAAACTTTTTATAATATTTCTTTCTTCTAAATATTTTCATACACTATCTATACTCCAGTCACCAGACTTTCCTTGAAACTGTTACACTTTCCTTTTTCAAATTTCGAGGACGAAATTTTTATAAGGAGGGTAGAATGTAACAACCCTAATTTCTTATATACTTTTTCCATACAAATTTTTAAATTTGTTTTTTTTAAAATCCTTAAAGGGGTATTTATTGCTTGGGCACAAGACTTAAGTAATTAATTAGCAATTTAATTTCAAGAAGGAGTTTGTGGCTCATTGGTAATACCTTGCACTGCTGAACCAAGCCACCAGAGTTCAAATCCCATGCCCCACATTATTTTTAATATTTATTTTTTTTTAAATTTTATAGAATCCCGATAGTCAACATGTGGTAACTCCAGAATTTCCCACTAAACCCACAAAACTAAATGCACCAGAGGACTAATCAGGAGGCTCCCCACCTTCCGACACCTCGAGTCGGCCGGCGGCGGCCGACTCGGGCCGGCGCCACCGGCCGGACTCGGCCGAACCGCCGAGTCGTCTACTACAAATTTGTGTCTCTTCATCTACCCTACCCCCTGCATACTTTAAATCAGCAGACCACTTCCAGAGAGCTCATTATACCCTATTTATTCTAATTTTTAATGTCTTTTAATACATTTTACAATTTTTTTAATTAAAACCCTACATCTACCCTAACCCTAGCCTAACCCTCTAAATACCACCCCTACCTTCTACCCTCTCACCCCAAACTCTGAGCCAACTCTCAAAAATTCTCAAGAAAACTTGTGTACTTTGAAAACGAGCAAGAATCGAAGCTACGACAAATCTTCCGACGAACTTCCGACGACCATCCTAGGAGATCCCGGCGACGAAACGAGGCACCGGCGACGAAACCCGTTCTATCTCTTTCTCCTAGTTGTCCAAAACTCGTAAGTCCCATTTCTAACTTTCTTTTCCATTCTAAAAATACGGATTTACAAAACCAGACGGAATCGGAACAAATCCGATTTCCGATTCGGTTTTCTTATAAACTTCACTTCTCATTAATACAATTATGCTTAAACTCCCTCATGTTGACTATTAAACACTAATCAACCAAATTGATCAAGTTTCATTTCATAAAATGATGGCTATTTCACTTTATCGTATTTTTCATTTAAATATCACATTGTTTCAATTATACATTTAATTTCATTAAACTTGCTATACCTTTAAATAGATCACGAGGTAACGACCTACCTCCTCACACACTCATATGCAACATAGCACGACACCCTCAGGAACATAGAATACGGGAAATCGAAATCATTACAAATAAATAACCTTTGAGCTAATAATAAAAAATATCTAGACTCAGCCAATTAAGGACTGCCGCGCTCATTAGGACAGAGAAAGGTTGTGGGCATTCAGTCGTTTATCTAAACCTGACTTTGTGGTGCCTAGGTTAGACAAGTGAGAAAGGTAACTTTAAAAGGCCCGTCTCAGGGTGATTCGTGAGCGGATCTCTCCTTTCTTCACTTGTATTTACCTGGCCACAATTGGCGGTGAAGAGGCGACTTGAGAGATATCTCACAACTTGTCGCTTTGGACCAGTTAGGAGCAGTCTAGTTAACTTAGGAGACCCTACAACATAGAATACGGGAAATCGACATCTTTACAAATAAATACCATTTACTTAATAAAACCGTTTTCTAAAGGATTTAGTATTTATATAAATCTTTTCAAAGCGCCGCTACAACCCATTTTGGGGAACCCGTTCGGGATGGTGCGGATTATCGCACATCCTCGGGCTTAGTAGTGCGAGATGCAGACCTCCGCAAGGAGTATTCGATCTCGAAAGATTTAAAATACGACATCTTAAGAAAACGAGATTTCTAGAATATTATATATATACTAAAATTATTTTCATAAAAATATATGTATATGTAACATAAAAATATCTATTTTGAATTATTACAAATATTCCACTTTTTCTAAAAATGTCACAAGAATTATTTTACAATAAAATACCATGAATTACATACAAAACCAATATTACCAATAAATACCATTTATTATGAAAATAGGATAGTTTCAATAGAAATATCACAATATAAAATTTACATTCACTACAACTCTAAAGACGATTAATTAATACTTGGAGTGTACTTTGAAAAGTATATAAAAGTTATTTTACATAAAACCACCTCAAGTTCTATAATTTACCATAAGGACCCTAGTAAATATAGGTTTAAGCGGGACCAATCTGTTGAGCCTCAGGGAGCCGGAGAAGTGGGTGCTTTCCTACTTAAGCTAGACAACTTAATAATGGTGTTATCAATACGGCAATCGTCTTTGAAAAGATACAAATCCTGCCGCCCATGTGCAGCGGTTACCGATAACATCAAAACAATCAGGACTTCAATTCACTTTTCTAATTATCCGACTCAGGTTTGAGTCTCATTATAATCTGACTTGAATATAATTCAAGTACAATTTACAATTTACAATCTACAATCTACAATCTACAATTTACAATCTACAATCTACAATATTATAATTCAACATGAATCCATAAATCCATGAATCCAACTATCAATCTATACAACTTGACCGAACCGAACCATGGATATACATTCCATTTACATGATCTCCAGTTTACATCCATTTACATGATTCTACGGTTACATCCGTTACAGATATCATGGTTTCGGTCAGTCATCCAATTATACAATTTATACAGTTTACAATACAATACAATCAAAACACTACGGGGTTTAAGGGGTCGACTGGTACGGAAGGTGTTAAAAGTGGCACGAGACTGCAAGATTTAAGACACCTAACATGAATCCAATTGCCGTTGTTCCGAGCCTTCTAACGGAGCCTTGTACTCTATATTCAGTTCACCGTAGTCTCTGGTCTAACGAGACTCCTTTCGTATACACTGGCATCTTTCTGTACCAAGCTATAAACAACAGCGTTAACACAACATTACAACAATATAATACAACTTTAAAAGATAAATTCTTATTCTGTCTATTCTATTTCTCCCTTATCTTTGGGACTTACCGAGCGATCTGTTCGCTGATGACATTTTCTTTCTTTCTTCTTTGAATGTCGTCATGTGATCTGAACACGTCAGAGATTGAGCCCACTGCTGAAGACTTAGATCAGTTCAGTGAAGACCCCGAGCTCTAGTTCATTGTACACTTTTCCATTTCAGTACTTTTTTTTTCTGTTATGCCTTTGTTTAGGCATTGCTTTTTATTCAGTTGTATTTACTTTTCATGCATTGTACAAAAAAATGTTAATAAATAAAGTTGCTGTTCAGTTTATATATCGTGTCTCTTGTGCTTACTTTTATATTGCTTAGATACGCTTAGCGTATTTACTTCACAGTAAATACGTAGCGGACCAGTCGCGTCCCCTTCGCCATACACTGGGAAGCGAGGCGTGACATTGTAATTTTTCAACGTCTTCAGAGAGGTGGCGGGTCCCGACAATCAATAAACCCAATGGACCGCAACGTCCCTAAACTAAACTCTATGGACCGCAATGTCCTCAAACTAATGATGGACTGTGATGTCCTTAAACCATGGACTATGATGTCTTTAAACCCAATGGACCGCAACGTCCCTAAACTAAACTCCATGGACTGTGATGTCCTAAAATATGGACTATGATGTCCTTAGACCCAATGGACCGCAACGTCTCTAAACTAAAACAATAGAGCCCAAATGCTCTTTTGTTGGATCAAAAATGGTCCTGAACCCCCGCTGAGTAGATCTTAGTCTAAAATTAGGCTAACGTGTCCTCAACAAACATTTAAGTTGATCTTAATCTCAAATGAGATTAACGATCCTTAAATCAAACAAACCCAAATCTAAGAAAATACAGATTTGGACTAATCCCCGCCTTACGGGTGACAACATAAATTAGTCTTCGTATACAATCCACGGGCAACCAAAAATAAAACAAACACACACGACACGATGTAAACATCTGGAGAAGGAGAAAGTGGTTACCGCTACGCGGTAATGTAATTAACTGCAGGGGCTTACGCCTGCAGGGAAGAGCGTCCCCACAATAAAAAAAACCCTCGCAAACGAGGGGAATCTGATGAAGTCTGCTACAACGGCCACATCTGTCTAAACCTCTGATACACGGTGCCATAAATCAACTTGGAATCTTCGGAGAGGTGGACGGATAAATCCAAATAGTATCTGCCCCAAAATTCAGGCAAGATGACCTATGCGGTTTCTTCTCTGTTTTCAGCGGTAAACAGATTCTGGCACGCCCGGTGGGACCCTTTCCTCTTTCCACTCCACACTTTATGTGTCATGTTCGTGAACGAATCACAGTTTAATGTGGTTGCCCCTGGATTCGAGATACTAAGATTTGGTGTTTTGCTCCATGCAGAAGTGAAGATGACGTCGATGGTTTCCAACTGCACTAAATGCAACAACAACTTCCACTCCGTCCCTGCTGAAAGAGTGACTTATGGGCCCCAAGCGGCCTCCATCTTTGCAATGCCGGTAGAACAGATGACACAGGCCACCACTGGATTATTCTTCGGGACCATGCTCCCACCAATGAGCTTCAACGCCCCAGTACCATCACAGGATGCTCCAAAGAAGTCTGTCTTTGATCGTCTTACAACTACTACGGCCTCTTTCAACGGGTCGTCCAAGTCCAACGCCTCGCTCTTTAACAGACTAGACCAAAGCTTAAGTGGGCCCATGAAGAAGCTTGCAATACCCGAAGGAGTTATCCCGAAGCGGATAGCCATTCTAGCTCCGATAAACGAAGTCATCAGAGGGGCTTCTCCTGCTAAGGGATTAGTCTTTGCAAGACTGGCCGTTCCAACTCCTGCTGTAGATAAAGTCGTCCAAACTACTTCCCCTACTCGAAAGTCGGCCTTCGACAGGTTGACCATTCCTCCCTAGTGGACGTCAGTCTTCGACAGGCTGGCACCAACAACGGCCTCTCCTCAAAGCAGGGGGCATGACGAAGCTACTCCGACAATAAAGGTGATCCCGGCTACGCGACATGCTCGACGTCGTCACTGGCACTGAGTGAGGAAAGTTGGGGCAATTCCCCTTCTGGACTGCCCCCACCAGCTCCAATGGTGGAAGTTGATGCTGCTGTTCCAACTGGGAACAGCTTTGAGCCGTTCAGGAGGGTGCGCAAGAACTCTCCAACTGCCGTACTAAGACAAAACCGGAGCAGCCCCCTCAGTGGCTGTCCTCCAAAATTCACAGGGTCTGGCGAAGAGTTCAAGACTCTGTAATCGACAAAGACTACTCCCGCCGATCGAAGAAAATGAAGGTCCAGCAAGAGGAGAATCATCCCTCCGTCATACCACGGAAAGTATCGTCTGCAACAGCCTCCTCAACTTTGACCGCCTATAAAAGGAGAAGGTTGGAGAAGATCCCTGTGTCTGCGACAAATCTCAAGGGCACTGAACCTAAACGCCCCAAGTCTGGGGGCATGGTAGTGCACACTATTTACATGGCTTCTGGAAAAGAGGAAAACCGTGCTTCTGGGGGCATCGACCACTTACGCGGTCCGTAACAAAGGCTCAGGAGCAATAGCAGAAACTCTAGGAGATGCTGACAAAGATGGCCGCACTTACTGGGCAGAAAGAAATCCCAGAAGCATCGTTGGAGCAACTCCAGGAACAAGAAACCGACGCCGAGTTCCTACGAAGGATGCTCGAGAAAAAAGATAAAGAGGCCGCGGAACAAGCGGCTAATATAAAACAAATGGCGCTCCTATTTCAAGATATGGTGGGGATGATGATCCAGCCGGATTCTCCAGCCGAAGATCCCCCAATAATCATTGAAGACGACAGAGGGGAAACATCGAATCCTCTTCCGGTTCTATCAGCAGCTAGAGAGGAGACAATCTCGAAAGCTGCGCTTGATGACTACATAGCTCAGCAAATACGAGCTAAGTTGCTGGCCAAGTCGTTAGAACTGGACGACCATATCCAGGCTGGTATGATCAAATTAAGTACCCGCCGGGATATACGATCCCTTAATTCCACGTGTATAAGGGGACAGGCAATCCGCATCAACACGTTACTCAATTCAGAGCTCTATGCAGCAATACCGGAGGCGACGACAAATTGCTACTTCACCAGTTCGTCGGCAGTTTAGCAGAGACAGCTTTTGAATGGTACTCGGAGCTTTCGAACGACTCCATCAAAATGTTTACAGAAATGGAGTTGCTATTCACCCAGCGTTTCGCAAGCGCTAGCGAACGCACCCCAATCACGGCGTTGATCAACGCCAGGGTGAAGCCAGGAGAGACATGGGTTCAGTATGCAATTCGGTGGCGGAACTTATGGTCGAGATGCGAACAACGCATAGAAGAAGCTCCTACCGTGGGCATGTTCATAGGGATCCTTGACCCGCAAGTGACTATATCCCAGTTTATGATGTTTTTCAAGCCGACCACTTTCCAAGCCTTGATCGACAAGCTGGCCTAAATAGACCAGATGGGCCATAGACCGCCCTCTTCGAAAACGGAGCCTCGAAATGAAAAGGGTAAAGGGAAAGCGACCTTCGTCGCTAACGCTCAGCAGCAGCCGAGTGATCCGAAACCAGCTGCTCGCCAAAACGATAAACAGCGATCACTCGGATAAAAGCTGAGACGTCCTTACTCATTCTCTCGAGATAAAATGAGAAGACTGTTCGAATTGGCGGTGCGCAACAGGCTCATCACTCTACCAGATCCGAGATGCCCGCTACAACCGGGCGACGTCAACAATCCCAATTACTGCTCCTACCACCGAATATTGGTCTACCCAATCGAAAATTGCTTCGTCTTCAAAAACTGGATTGAGGACCAGTACCAGTAAGGCAAATTCGCGCTGTCTAAAAACTGGAGGGTAAACCCGTCACAATCTCATGCTCCTAAAAAGGTCGACACGCCGGAGGCATCATGCTCGTTTATTGAGGAAGCTCCATGGGAAGTTGTTCTTTCAGCTAAGACCAAAAGAATGCTGAAGGATCTTCAAGCATGGCCGGCAATTAGATGGAAAAGCCCACTGGTGCCAGAGATCATTGAAGGGATGCTGAAACCACGCCTAACGCTGAGAGTTGGTAGCAATGGGCAAAATACCCAGGCCCAGCCGTCAAAGTTTTCAAAGAAAAAGAAGAAGACAAAAAGCCCGCGCAGTCTGATGACAAGCACACGGACCTGAAAAAGCATATTGACGCGCTGGAAGAATATAACCAGAAGGTGCGAACCCCGATCACACTCCAAGACTTTCTCAACCACATCCTTGAGGGCGGAGATAATGACAAAGATGAGGGAGAAGACTCGTCAGAAGAACCCGAGAATTATGTGGCAAGTTGTCACATGATCTCTTATTCACCAATAAATGACGGAGAAGCTCACTCGGCATCAGAAGATAATATAGAGGAGCTGGGGGCAGGGTCGATGCCAAAATTCTTAGAACCGTCAGACGAGATGATTGACGTGTTGCTGAATGAAGCCCGTCAGAAGAGCAAAGCTGATCAAGAGCGTGAAATGACCATATTTGAAAAAACCAGGCATCGGCGTCAAGTTGAAGAAATCAGGGTAGGGATGAGTCGCATAGCACTCCAACCAGATCGAAGCACGCCTGCAGCAGACAAAAATAGGCTTAAAACGATGAAACAGTTCGCTAAAGCCCTGTCAATGGGAATGAGCTGCCATCTTTCAAAGGAAATACTCCTGGCGGTATACACCTTGACGAAGCGGATGTACATCCTAACTACTGCTTATACCATCAAAGGATTGCGCACCCTACCGAAGAATGCATGGCCTTTAAAGAGTGGTGGCAGGGATACGTTGCTCACCAACAACATTTTAGGCGGATGAAACGCCAACTCGCCGGTAGCAGAAAAACACGACAGATGAGCACAAAAGAACTGCCGGCAACTGTCATGTGGTTGATACCAGGGGATCGCAAGTTCTCACCTTCGAAAGTAACTCTGATGAAGAAGTAGCCCTCGGACCCCTCTTCAAGGAATCCACTCCAGGAAAAGAGGAAGAGATGAAGAACCGTAAGAATATTCAGCTGCGCAATCGTACGTTGCCCGAAAAGAATCTCGGACCTACAAACAAGGGATCGAACAAAAAAGATAAGGGGAAGGAAAAAGTCCCTGAGGATATCATCCTCGATGATCGAGTCGTCGAAGAGCTTACAGCCAAGGACCCACTCAAGAAGAACAAGGTGGATTACAATGTTCTGGCACATCTGAGAAAGATACCCTCACAATTGAGTATCTTGGATGCCCTTCTCCTGTCTAAAGAGGCATGAGATTCCCTGATCAGGGCATTACAAGAGCCCGAGCAGTTTCAAGATTTCCTTGCCGAAGAAAACACGAAGGACGAGCTGGAAGAAGTGCACACAGCTGACATCACTTTCGGCGATGAAGATCTCCTCCTCGGAACGTGCGAGACGTCTCCTGTATGTCACCGGGTACTGCCATGACATCAAGATAGGGAAGATCTTAGTTGACAACGGGTCCTCTGTCAACCTCCTAAATGTGAGGGTACTAAAAGAAATCTGCATGAGCATTCAGCACCTTGCTCGGGATAAAATCACCATCTCTGGGTTTGACTCCCAGTCATCACGGACGCTCGGGTCTGTAATACTGACGTTATGCTTTGGGCTGCTCGTCACTGACATCAAATTTCATGTCATTGACGCCAAGACCTGCTACAACGCTTTACTTGGTAGGCCTTGGTTACACGAGTACAACATCATCCCTTCTACACAGCATCAATGTATGAAGTATTTCAAAGATGGTCTCGAGTATAACGTGACGGGGGAACTAAACCCATTCTCCGTAAATGAAGTCCGCAAGTATGAAGACGCTAAGTATATCCTACCAAACTTTGAAGACATGGAAAGATACTATAAACCGGAGAATAAGCAAAAAGCTATCACCACTATTCCGGTCTTCGGGAGCGATACCGAGGAGGAAGAAGAGATAGTCTATTCGGGGCCGCCCCAATGCAACAGGCCGGGACCATCTATCCCTATTCTGGTTTTTGGTAGTGATTCTGAAGACGAAGTCAACGCAGTGTTCTTGGTCCGTCTAGCAATGCAGGCCCTCACTGGAGATGATCAGAGTCTGCAAATCGCCATGTTTCCACGGCAGCACTACAGAGAGCTTGATGCGCTTGAGACATATAGCGTGCAAGAGCTATAGACATTCTACGTCCCTCCCAGGCGAAGAGGTGAAAAGGCGATCCTATTCTATCGATCCACGAAGACTAAAGTCCAAAGAGAAGTCTGGCATGGTGCCGATTTTGCGCTCGACAGGCTCCAACCCATCCGTTTGCCCAGATACTATACGGAGGGATTGAGAAGGTTATTAATATGCCAAGGCGTACCTTTCAAACAGACTGCTCGACAAACCCAGTTCTACAACAGGATTTGGAACGTCCTCGGAACTCAGCCAGAATTGCCCAACGGAAAAATGGAAGCGATTGGGCTTGGATATGTCCAGTACAAGAAATGGGAGCAATTTCATGGCTGCCATGTCATAAATGATCTCGATGAAGAAGGGGGTACTCTTTTAAAAGATGCTGACGCTGAACCAGAACGAGGTCCTGCCATAAAAATGCCGAGTCCATCGTTTGAAGAACAGATGGACAAGTTAGTCAGGAAAACGAGTCAAAAGGTTCAGAACGACCACAGCCGCGAAATGGCCATTTACGAGAAAGCCAATACGCAACACCTCCTTCAGCAGGCTACAGAGGAGGACAATGCCCTTCACCATCAGCCCGCCATGCATTCCTAAGACAAGAAAAAGGCTCGACGCGTAGGCGAAAACAAGTTAAAGAACGGAAAAAACGTTCGACAGCGGCAAAACGGATCCAAAAGGCCACGTGATCAAGAAAATTTCAGCCGAAATCCGTCTCTAATGAAAAAGATGGGTCGAGCATATTCTTTCCCTCGAGACAAGACAAGAAAAATCTTTGACCTTGTCATAAAATATCAAATGATGACACTCCCGGAGTCTTGGCACCCCGATCAATCAAACGAGGTTCATCACCCGGATTATTGCTCCTATCGCCGAGCAATAGGACATCCTGTTGAAGACTGCTTCACCTTCAAAAACTGGGTCGAAGACCAATATCAACTCGGCAAGTTCGCTCTATCCAACAGTTGGAGGGTAGCCCCACCGCAAAGGCATGTGCCAAAAGCAACGTATATAACAAGAATAGAACCAGATCAACATCGGTCTTGGAAACGATCTTGTACCTGTCACGTGATAACGTTGTCGGAAGAAAGAGTGCACGAGAATATGGATGACCTCTCCTGGTGCTTCGAAAATGAAGATGAAGATGAGTTGATCTCAGAATTTCCACCAGCGCCCAAGGAATTGGAAGATGGAATACACACTACCATGGATAACCTAAGGAAAATCGACTTGGGGATGGCAAACGACCTACGACCAACGTTCGTCAGTGAGCTACTGTCTAAAGAAAAGGTGGCTACGCTAAAAGATGTGCTTATACAATATCAAGACTGCTTCGCATGGAGCTATTCCGAGATGCCGGGGCTAGATCCAGAAATAGCTGTGCATAAATTGGCGATATCTCCGGATGTCAAGCCAGTCAAATAAATGCCAAGAAGAATGCGACTCGAACTTGAAATGAGTATCAACACCGAGGTCAAGAAGCTAATCGACTCCGGTTTCATCCAAGAAGTTCAATACCCTAACTGGATCGCCAATATTGTCCCAGTGATGAAGAAAAATAGGACGGTGCGCATCTGCGTGGACTTTCGGGACCTCAACAAAGCCTGTCCGAAGGATGATTTTCCCGTACCAGTTACCGAGCTGATGATAAACAATATGTCCACTCACGAAGTCTTCTCCTTCATGGAAGGCTCGTCAGGGTATAATCAAATAAAGATGCATCCCGAAGACCAGAATCATACCGCTTTCCGGACTCCTCTGGGCGTATTCTGCTACAAAGTGATGCCTTTTGGTCTGAAGAACGCCGGCGCTACCTACCAGATGGCCATGACAAAGATTTTCGATGACCTCATACATGAAATCGTCGAATGCTATATCGATGATCTCATGGTGAAAAGCGGATCATACGAAGAACACAGATAGCATTTGAAAATAGTGTTCCAGCGTCTTCGGAAATACAACCTGAAGATGAACCCTTTGAAATGCGCATTTGGAGTTTCCTCAGGCAAATTTCTAGGGTTCATCATACGACACCGGGGCATCGAAATAGATCCATCGAACATCAAAGAAATTATGGAAATTCCCATTCCAAGAACTTTAAAACAGTTGCGGTCTCTACAAGGAAAGCTCGCGTATATCCGGTGGTTCATAGCCTATCTCTCCGGAAAATGTCGTCCCTACAGTCACCTGATGAAGAAGGGGACCCCGTTCATTTGGGATCGTAAATGCCAGGGTGCACTAGACGAAATCAAACAATACCTGCAGAATCCGCCGGTACTGACCGCTCCGGTCAAGGGAAAGCCCCTCATCCTGTACACAACCTCCTTTGAAGGTTCTTTAGGCGCGCTGTGGGCACAAGAGAACGACTAAGGGAAGGAGAGAGCCCTCTACTATTTGAACCGAGTTCTACTAGGGGTAGAAAACAACTACTCCCCTATCGAAAAACACTGCCTGGTGTTAATCTTTGCAAAAATGAAGCTCAGACACTATTGTAACAACCCTAATTTTCTTATACACTTTTTCCATACAAATTTTTAAATTGTTTTTTTTCACAATCCTTAAAGGGGTATTTATTGCCTGAGCACAAAACTTAAGTAATTAATTAGCAATTTAATTACAAGAAGGAGCTTGTAGCTCATTGGAAATACCTTGCACTGCTGAACGAAGTCACCAGAGTTCAAATCCCATACCCCACATTATTTTTTATATTGATTTTTTTTAAAACCTTTAGAATACCAAGAGTTTACACGTGCATATCTCACAAAAACCCCACTACACCCAAATATGTAACATTGCCAGAGGGTAGATGAACCGTCGGGAGGGATCCCGGCCGCCTGACTCGGCCGGGAATCGGCCAAATCGGCCCCGGCTCGGCCGACTCAGTCCTCCGACCGGGTCACGGCCGAGTCGGCCGATTCCGGCGACGACCCCAACATGAAAGATGTGTCTTTTCACATTCCCTATACACCTGCAACATTTTAGTCTCAGACCATTTCCAGAGCTCTTTTAAACCCCAATTACTCCACTTTTAATACATTTTTAATACATTTTATCACATTTTTCATTTTAACCTTTCATCTACCCTAACCCTAGCCTAACCGTATAAATACCACCCCTACCCTCTACCCTTTCACCCCTAACTCTGAGCCAACTCTCTAAAAAAATTTCCAAGAATCTTGTGCACTTTGAAAACGAGCTCGAGGCGAAGCTCCGATGAATTCCCGGCGGAACTTCCGGCGATCGTTCTAAGAACTCTCGGCGACGACGCAACACATCGGTGATTCCAGTACTTCCCTCTCACCCTCTTGTGTGTCTTAAAACCCGTAAGTCCTATTTTCTATTTATCTCTTCTATCTGAAAAAATACGGATTTACAAAACCCGACGGAATCAGAACAAATCCGATTTCCGATTCGGTTTCCTATAAAATTCCACTTCTCACTAATACAATCATACTTAAACTTCTTCATGTTGACTATTAAACACTAATCAAATAAATTGATCAAGATTCATTACATAAAATGATAGCTATTTCCATTCATCGTATTTTTCACATAAATACCACATTGTTTCAATTCTACATTTAACCCCATTAAACTTGCTATACCCTTAAAGTAGATCACGAGGTAACGACCTACCTCCTCACACACTCATATACAACCTAACACGATACCCTCGAGAACTCAGAATACGGGAAAACGAACATTTTCATTTAAATACCCTTTACTTAATAAAACCATTTCTAAAAGATTTAGTATTGATACACTTTTTAAATAAATACCGCTTATTATGAAAATAAGATAAGTTGTGGATATCAGTCATTTATCTAAACCTGACTTTGTGGTGTTTAGGCTAGGCAAGTGAGAAATGTAACTTTAAAAGGCCCGTCTCACGGTGATTCGTGAGCGGATCCCTCGTTTCTTCACTTGTACTTACCTGGCCACAATTGGCGATGAAGAGACGATTTGAGGCATCTCACAACTTGTCGTTTTGGAACAGTTAGGAATAGTCTAGTCGACCTAGGAGACCCTAGAACATAAAATACGGAAAATTGACATCTTTACAAATAAATACCACTTACTTCATAAAACCGTTTTCTAAAGGATTAGTATTTATACAATCTTTGTAAAGCGCCGCTACAACCCATTTTGGGGAACCCGTTCAGGATAGTGCGGATTATCGCACATCCTCGGGTTTAGTAGTGCGAGATTCAGATCTCCGCAAGGAGCATTCGGTCTCGAAAGATTTAAAATACGACATCTTAAGAAAATGAGATTTTTAGAATATAAAAAATATATTAAAATTATTTTTGTATAAATATATGTATATTTATCATTAAAATACCTATTTTGTTATGATATAAATATTCCACCTTTTTCTAAAAATCACAAGAATCAATTTTACACTAAAATACCACGAATTCCATATAAATCAATATTACAAATAAATACCTTTATTTCTGAGTTTAGGATATTTTCATTAGAAATATCACAATATAAAATCCACATTCATTACAACCCTAAAGACGAATAATAAATGCTTGGGGTATATTTTGAAAAAGTATATAAAAGTATTTTTACATAAAACCCCCTCAAGTTCTATAAATTATCCTAAGGACCCTAGTAAACGTAGGTTTAAGCGGAACCAATCTCTTGAGCCTCAGGGAGCCAAAGAAGTGGGTGCTTGCCTATCTAAGATAGACAAATTAATAAAAACAATCAGGACTTCAAGTTACTTTGCTGATTGTCTGACTCAGTTTGAGTCTCAGTATAATCTGACTTGAATATGATTCAAGTACAATCTACAATCTACAATCTTCAATATTACAATTCAACCTAAATCCATGAATCCAATTATCAATCTATACAACTTGACTGAACCGAACCATGGATATACATTCCATTTACATGGTTCTCCAGTTATTCCATTTACATGATTCTACGGTTACATCCGTGTACTGATATCATGGTTTCGGTCAGTCAACCAATTATACAATCAATACTATTTACAAGACAAACAATACAATCAAAACACTACGGGGTTTAAGGGGTAGATTGGTACGGAAGGTGTTAAAAGTGGCACGAGACGGTAAGATTAAGACACCTAACCTATATTCCGTTGCTGTTGTACCATGGCCCAACGGTTCCTTGAGTTCCTAATACCTTAGTCTCCGGGGCAAGTGAGACTCCTCTCGTATACACTGGCATCCTTCTGTACTAAGCTACAAACAACAGCGTTAACACTAAATACAACAATATAACAATATAATACAACTGTAAAAGCTACTCTCTCTCTCTCTTACTCTCTGTCTATTCTATTTCTCCTCTTATCTTTGGGACTTACTGAGCAACCTGTTCGCTGACGACATTCTCTTTCTTTCTTCTTTGAATATCGTCAGGTGATTTAGACACGTCAGAGATCGAGCCTACTACTGAAGACTTGGATCGGTTTGCTGAAGACCCAGAGCTTTAGTTTCATTGTACACGTTTCCTTTCAGTACTTTACATTCCTGTTATACCATTGTTTAGGCATCGCTTTTATTTCAGTTGTATTTACTTTTCATGCATTGTACAAAAAAATTTTAATAAATAAAGTTGCTGTTCAGTTTATATATCTTGTCTCTTGTGTATTTAGTTTTATATTGCTTAGATACGCTTAGCGTATTTACTTCAGAGTAAATACGTAGTGGACCAGTCGCGCCCCCTTCGCCGTATACCGGAAAGCGGGGCGTGACAGGTTTTGCTGGTGGCCTATACAGGTCAGAGCTGTATGAAACTCTATCATGAAGTTCTATTCTACTTGAACAATCTAAGCAATATAACAAAAGAACCAGCAACTAAAACATTCTTTACAATCACCTTCCTTGAATCTCACAATTTCATGTTCTTTGAATCATATATCTTGAATCTGTCCTAACCCAAAATTCTATCACCTCTTTTACAGTTTTACCAAAACCTTCGCATTCTTTCATTCCTTCACACATTCTTCACATTTTTAAAACCCTTACACCACCTTGTTATTTTTCACATACTGTCAGTACACTAGCACCAAACTTTTCTTGGATTTATTACACTTTCCTTTTACAAATTTCGAGGACGAAATTTTTATAATGAGGGTAGAATGTAACAACCCTAATTTTCTTATACACTTTTTCCATACAAATTTTTAAATTGTTTTTTTTCAAAATCCTTAAAGGGGTATTTATTGCCAGAGTACAAGACTTAAGTAATTAATTAGCAATTTAATTATAAGAAGGAGCTTGTAGCTCATTGGTAATACCTTGCACTGCTAAACCAAGCCACAAGAGTTCAAATCCCATACCCCACATTATTTTTTTATATTGATTTTTAAAAACCTTTAGAATACCAAGAGTTTATACATGCATATCTCACAAAAACCCCACTACACTAAAAAATATAACATTGCCAGAGGGTAGATGAACCGTCGGGGGGGATCCCGGCCGCCTGACTCGGCCGGGAATAGGCCAAATCGGCCCTGACTCGGCCGACTCAGTCCTCCGACCGAGTCACGGCCGAGTCGGCCGATTCCGGCGACGACCCCAACATGAAAGTTGTGTCTTTTCACATTCCTTATACACCTGCAAAATTTTAGCCTCAGACCATTTCCAGAGCTCTTTTAAAACCCCAATTACTCCACTTTTAATACATTTTTAATACATTTTATCACATTTTTCATTTTAACCTTTCATCTACCCTAACCCTACCATAACCCTATAAATACCACCCCTACTCTCTACCCTCTCACCCTTAACTCTGAGCCAACTCTCTAAAAAATTTCCAAGAATCTTGTGCACTTTGAAAACGAGCTCGAGGCGAAGCTCCGATGAATTCCCGGCGGAACTTCCGGCGATCGTTCTAAGAACTCCCGGCGACGACGCAACACATCGGTGATTCCACTACTTCCCTCTCACCCTCTTGTGTGTCCTAAAACCCGTAATTCTTATTTTCTATCTATCTCTTCTATCTAAAAAAATACGGATTTACAAAACCCGACGGAATCGGAACAAATCCGATTTCCGATTCGGTTTCCTATAAAATTCCACTTCTCACTAATACAATTATACTTAAACTTCCTCATGTTGATTATTAAACACTAATCAAACAAATTGATCAAGATTCATTACATAAAATGATAGCTATTTCCATTCATCGTATTTTTCATATAAATACCACATTGTTTCAATTCTACATTTAACCCCATTAAACTTGCTATACCCTTAAAGTAGATCACAAGATAACGATCTACCTCCCCACACACTCATATACAACCTAACATGATACCCCCGAGAACTCAGAATACGGGAAAACGAACATTTTCATTTAAATACCCTTTACATAATAAAACCATTTCTAAAAGATTTAGTATTGATACACTTTTTAAATAAATACCGCTTATTATGAAAATAGGATAAGTTGTGAACATCAGTCGTTTATCTAAACCTGATTTTGTGGTGTCTAGGCTAGGCAAGTGAGAAAGGTAACTTTAAAAGGCCCGTCTTACGGTGATTCGTGAGCGGATCCCTTCTTTCTTTACTTGTACTTACCTGGCCACAATTGGCAGTGAAGAGGCGATATTCCCGCCAAAAATTTCTGCGCAAAGAGCCTAAGGTATCAAATGGCAGCGATACGCTTAAGAAAATGCGAACCAGTATTTTCCGGGCTGTTTTTTGACAAACTCCCGAATGAGAAACAGATAAATTTTGATGATATCGAAAGCGTCTCAAAAAATCCTTCGATTTGATATATTATAGGCTTCATAATTCATCCGGGATCAAAAGTTATGAGCAAATATGCTATGCATTGTTCCCTGATTAAAAATCAGGAATTATCTCAATGAGATATCACGTGTCAACACGTGACACGTGACAATCAAAATAGAAATAAAAACAAACGGCTGAAGAAGGACCCAATTGGGGGTCACGTGCTCACACGTGACCAATGGTCACGTGTTGACACGTGACAATCAAAACAGAAATAAAAACAAACGGCTGAAGAAGGGCCCAATTAGGGGTCACGTGCTCACACGTGACCAATGGTCACGTGTTGACACGTGATAGTTAAAACAGAAATAAAAACAAATGGCTGAAGAAAATACCTCAATGAGGTATCACGTGCTTACACGTGACCAATGGTCACGTGTTGACACGTGATGGTTAAAACTGAAGCGTAAATAAACGCTGAGAAAAGGACTCAATTGGGGGTCACGTGCTCACACGTGACCAAGGGTCACGTGTCAGCACGTGACTGGCTTCGAAAGCCTTACAGTTTAATAAAATTCAATTCTAAAAGCTTCTAAATCTTTCCAAATGGAAAAGGATTATGGGGACCGTTGGATTAAAAATCCAAGGATGATTAAAAATCACCAATTTATGGAAAGATTTTAGACAAGGAAAGAATTCCCTGAAAATCTCATCAGAAATAACAAACAAAATATTTTTGGATTTAAAATCCAACGGTGAATAAAATTCATTGAATGATCTAAAGGATCATATTAATTATGAAAACAACAAAAATCTTTCAATGAAAGATTCACAAAACAAATTGATTCTTTTTCTTCTCCTATAAATAGGAGCCAAGAAGAGAAGAGAGGGATCTACCTTTTTGAGAGAAGAACAGAGAGAGGAGAATTTAATTCTCAAGAGAGAAGAAAAGAAAGAAGAATTTAATTCTCAACAAAGAAAACCCTAGGTGAGAAAAGAAAGGGAATCAAAACTTCAAACAGAGAATTTAATTCTCAAAATCTAAGAGTTTAACTCTTCTACAAAAGAACTTAGTTCTTCCTCTAGTTGAAAATCTGCAGAAGCACATCTCCCCATAGGTTGAGAATTTAATTCTCATCGGGTTGAGATCCTGCCATGCAGATCCAAAACTTAGAGGGGGAATTGAGTTTAGAGAATTTAATTCTCCCAAAACAAATTAGGGTTTAACCCTATATGAGAATTTAATTCTCCCAAACTCACAGGAATTTAATTCCTTCAAGATGGACAGAACTAGGGTTTAACTCTAATTGAGAATTTAATTCTCTCAAATTCACAGGAATTTAATTCCTCTTAAAAAATGAAATTAGGGTTTCACCCTATACAAGAATTTAATTCTTTTACATATATGGGAATTCAATTCCTCTAAAGAAAACTAGGGTTTAACCCTACATAAGAATTTAATTCTTTCATAATTGGAATTTAATTCCTACAGAATCATGATCAGGGTTTAACCCTATGGAGAAATTAATTCTCAAAATAAAATAAAGAGACTAAAGGGGTCTCTGTGCATGAAAAGGACTAAGGTCACGTGTCCCCACGTGACCCCTGAAGAGATCCCCAAAAATGAGAAGGAAAAGGATCTGAGGCAACACCTCATGTGCTTCCACGTGACTTCCAAAACACAGAAAGAAAAAGCAAAGGAAATGAAGGCTTTGGACGCTCTCACGTGTTACCACGTGACCCCTTAGAAAACGCTTTAGTGATCAGCGCACAGGTGACCACCACGTGCCAACATGTGATGCTCAAAATAAAAATATAAAAAGTGTTTAACACTTATTTGCAGAACAAAGCGAGGGATCTGGTCCCACCTTTGGGCGCCCTCACGTGTCCGCACTTGACCCCTCTTTCTTTAGCGTTTAACACTAATTTGGGGATTATATTTCCAGTGTTTAACACCGATTGTTTTCTAATGTTTAACACTAAATTAAAGATTATATTTCCAGTGTTTAACACTGATTGTCTTTTTGTGTTTAACACTAATTTGAGAGTTCTATTTCCAGTGTTTAACACTGTTATCCTTTAGTGTTTGACACTTCTTTTAGCCAAATTGGCCAATTTTCCAGAGGCAAAAGTCCCTCTTCCAAATGAATCTCAAAATTGAGGAAATTAAAGATAAAATGTTGTCAGAGCCCCCAAACTTCTGTTTAGCAATGCTGAATGATGAGGGGCTGAACCCAGACAAATGTCTAATGGCCTAAAAGGCCAATATTTCAAACATAATTAGACTTAGCCCAAACTGGCCATAAGTCCTCAAATCATCTTGAACTGAGCACATTGGCTCTTTTAACCAACTCATTGGTTCAAGGATACATCTCTGAACTCCTCTGATATTTGTCGTTGTAATCCTTCAACGTCGTCAGAGAGGTGACGGGTCCTGACAACCACACATTGATACGGACTGCGGTGTCCTTAAACTCATGGACTAATGCGTCCTTAAACCAACAATATGGACTAATGCGTCCTTAAACTCACGGACTAATGCGTCCTTAAACCAGTATTCGTCCCCAAAATGGGAATAATGGACCACCATGTCCCTAAACTGGCAATGGACCACCATGTCCTTAAACTGGCAATGCACCACCATGTCCCTAAACTGGCAACGGACCACCATGTCCCTAAACTGGCAACGGACCACCATGTCCTTAAACTGGCAATGAACCACCATGTCCCTAAACTGGCAATGGACCACCATGTCCCTAAACTGGCAATGGACCACTATATCCCTAAACTAGAACAATAGAGCCCCCAAATGCTCTTTTGTCGGATCTAAACGATCCTGTTAAGCTGATCTTAGTCTCAAATTAGACTAACGTATCCTTAACAAACGTTTAAGTTGATCTTAGCCTCAAATATGGCTAACGTATCCTTAAACCAAAACCTTCAAACAGACTTTAGTCCCAAATTGGACTATAGATCTCCCAACTGACTTTGGTTCAAGGGTACATCTCTGAACTCCTCTGATATTTGTCGTTGTAATCCTGCAACGTCGTCAGAGAGGTGACGGGTCCTGACGGCCATACATTCAATGGACCACCATGTCCTTAAACTGGTAATGGACCACCATGTCCTTAAACTGGTAATCGACCGCAATGTCCCTAAACTAAACAATAGAGCCCAAATGCTCTTTTGTTGGATCCAAATGATCCCGTTAAGTTGATCTTAGTCTGAAATGAGACTAACGTATCCTTAACAAACGGTTAAGTTGATCTTAGTCTGAAATGAGACTAACGTATCCTTAACAAACGTTTAAGTTGATCTTAGTCTCAAATGAGGCTAACGTATCCTTAAACCAAAACCCCAAAACCAAATCTAAGAAAATACGGATTTGGACTAATCCACGTCCTACAGGCGACGACATAAATTAGTCTCCGTATACAATCTACGGGCAACCACAAATAAAACAAACACCCACGACACGAAGTGAAATTCTGGAGAAGGAGAAAGTTGTTACCGTGATGCGGTAGCATAATTAACTGCAGGATCTTGCGCCTGCAGGAAAGAGCATCCCCACAATCAAAAACCCCTCAAGCGAGGGGGAATCTGACGAAGTCTGCTACATCGGCCGCATCCGTCTAAACCTCCGATACACGGTGCCATAAATCAACTTGGCATCTTCGGAGAGGTGGACGGATAAAACCAAATAGCATCCGCCCCGAATCTCAGGCAAGACGTCCATGTCTTGGCCGCTGTTCGGAGGGGAACAGATTCTGGCATGCCCGGTGGGACCTCTTCCTCTTTCCACTCTACACTTCGTGTGTCGTGTTCGCGAACGAATCGCGGTTTGCTGTGGCTGCATGTGGATTTGAGATACTTAGATTTGGTGCCTTGCTCCGTGCAGAAAACAGAAGATCAATGGCTTCAAACTGCACTACCTGCAACTGCAACTCTCGCTCCGTCCTTGCTGGAGGAGTGACTTATGGGCCCCAAACGGCCTCCCTTTTCAAGATGCTAGTGGAGCAGGTAACTCAAGCCACCACTGGACTATTCTTCGGGACTATGCTCCCACCGATGAGCTTCAATGCCCCAATGACGTCGCAAGAATCTCCAAAGAAGTCGGTCTTTAATCGGCTTGCTACTGCCGCGGCCCCTCTCAACGGGTCGCCCAACTTCAATACCTCAATTTTCAACAGACTGGGCCAGAACGTCTACAAGCCCGCGATACCCGAAGCTGCCATCCCAAAGCGGATAGCCATCTCGGATCAAGCGGACGAAATCATTGGAAAGGCTCCTCCTTCCAAGAAGTCAGTTTTTACAAGGCTGGCCATTCCGGTTTCTGCTCCAGGCGAGGTCCTCAAAGCTACTTCCTCTGCCTAGAGGTCCGTCTTTGACAGATTAAACATTGCTTCTCAACGGGTGTCAGTCTTTGACAGGCTAGCACCAATAACGGTCTTTCCTCAAAGCAGGGGGCATGACAAAGTCACCCTTATAGCTGAAATAACTCCATCCGCATGACACTCTCGACGTCGCCACTGGCGCCGAGTGAGGAAGGCTGGGGGCAACTCCCCCTCTGGGATAACTCCGCCAGCTCCAACGGTGGGGATCGATGCTGCTGTTTCAACCGGGAACAGCTTTGAACTGCTCAACAAGGTGTGCAGAAACTCTCCTACTGCAGTGCTGAAGAGAAATTCTTCACCGGTGGAGAACACTCCAGAGAAGAAGCCACAGCAGTCTCCTCAACGGCTGTCTTCTAGAGCCTACAAGACTTGGCGACGAGTCCAAGAATCGGTGATTGATCCGAATTTCTCTCACCAGCATAAGAAGTCGAAGGGCCGACGGGAGGAAAACCCCCCTGTCAAGCAACGGAGGACGACGGCCACCTGGGTGCCCACAGCAACGGCCCCCTCAACTTCGACGACCCACAAGAGAAGAAGGCCGGAGAAAGTCCCCACGCCTGAGGCAAATGTCAAAGGTAGTGAGCCCAAACGCCCTAAGTCTGGGGGCATTGTGGTACACACCGTCTACATGGCGTCCGGGAAAGAAGACAGCCGTATATCCACGGGTCACCGACCGCTCACCCGATCCGTGACAAAAGCCCAGGAGCAGCAACAGAAGCTTCAGGAGATGATGACTGCAATGGCCGCACTCACCGGGCCAAAAGAAAGCCCGGAGGCATCATCAGAGCAGCGTCACGAACAAGAAACTGAAACTGACTTCTTACGTAGAGTCTTCGAAAAGAAGGACAGAGAAGCCGCAGAGCAAGAGGCTAACATAAAACAAATAGCGCTCCTCTTCCAAGATATGGTAGGGATGATGTTACAGCCGGACCTTCCAGCTGAAGACCCTCCCATCATTACTGAAGACGATAGAGGGGAGACATCTAATCCTCCTCCGACTCTTTCAGCAGCCAAGGAAGAAACCATTTCCAAGGCCACCCTAGATGATTACATTGCTCGGCAGATACGAATTCATCAGGCGAATGAAGCGGCTGGGCAAATTGTTAGAACCGGACGACCCTACCCGGGCTGGTATGACCAAATCAGTTACCCATCGGGATATACGATCCCTAAATTCCATGTGTACAAGGGGATGGGGAATCCACATCAGCATGTCGCTCAATTCAGGGCCTTATGCGGCAGTACTGGAGGCGATGACAAACTGTTGCTTTGCCAATTCGTCGGCAGCTTAGCAGAAACGGCCTTTGAATGGTATTCGAAGCTACCTAACGACTCTGTCAAAACATTTACGGAGATGGAGCTACTGTTTACACAAAGATTCACGAGTGCTAGCGGATGCACCCCGATCACGGCATTGATCAACGCCAGGGTAAGGCCAGGCGAAACTTGGGTCCAGTATGCGATACGGTGGCGTAATCTATGATCAAAGTGCGAGCAGCGCATCGAAGAAGCTCCTGCCGTGGGCATGTTCGTAGGTACTCTCGACCCTCAAGCGACCATATCCCAATTCATGATGTTCTTCAAGCCGACCACTTTTCAGGCCTTGATTGACAAGCTGGCCCAAATGGACCAGATGGGTCATAGACCATCTCCTTCAAAGACAGAGCCTTGGAATGAAAAGGGCAAAGGGGAAGCAACTTTCGTTGCCAATACTCAACAACGACCGAGCAACTTAAAGCCGGTTGTTTGCCAAAACAATATGCATCCACGCCCATCCCTCGAGGAAAGACTGGGATGTCCTTACTCGTTTCCTCAGGATAAAATTGGAAACTATTTGAGCTGGCACTGCGCAACGGATTCATCAATCTGCCGAGTCCGAAACATCCGCTACAGCCAGGCGATGTCAACGATCCTAATTACTGCCCCTACCATTGAGCAGTAAGTCATCCGATCGAAGATTGCTTCCTCTTCAAAAACTGGGTTGAAGACCAATACCAGCAGGGAAAGCTCGCACTGTCTGAAAACTGGAAGGTGAGCCCGTCACAACCACATGCTCCGAAAAAGATGGACATGCCGGGGGTATCGTGCTCTTTCATAGAGAAAGCCCCATGGACCAAAAAGTTCGTAAACTAGAAACTCACCTCAAATATGGTAACGATAGATCGAAACGTCGTTAAACTGACGATGGACCACTATGTCTTAAAATTGGCTGTAGACCGAAACGTCGTTAAACTAACGATGGACCACTACGTCCTAAAACTGGATAATAGATCGAAACGTCGTTAAACTAACAATGGACCACTATGTCCTAAAACTTGATATAGACCGAAACGTCATTAAACTAACAATGGACCGCAATGTCCTAAAACTTGCAAACGACCGAAACGTCTTTAAACTACTACCGCAGCATCCTCAGGATGGCGTGGTAAAAAAAAAGACGGTATGTCCATAAGCAAAATGGGCACGGATGAAAACCCGAAAGGGCTCCGTGCGTAAAAACAGCAGGGCTACCGGCGAGCGTTTGTGAAAACCCGGAAGGGCGCAACCTCGTTAGAAAAATAAAAAAAAAGAAAAGGAATAAAAAGTATTAAAAAAACGGTATGTCCATAAGCAAAATGGGCACAGATGAAAACCCGAAAGGGCTCTGTGAGTAAAAACAGCAGGGCTATCGGCGAGTCTTGTGAAAACCCGAAAGGGCGCAATCTCGTTAAAAGACACTTGCAGGATCCTCTCGACCTTGTAAGGAGAAAGCACCCGCGTGAGATCCTTACGACTCACAGGGAAGCAACACACTTAGGGATCCTCACGATTCCTAAGCAGAAATTACACTTGCGAGATCCTCACGACTCGTAAGGAGAACTCTCTTATGGGACCCCCACGGCTCATAAGATTTGAAAGTATTAAGTTACAGAGACCTGAACCTGTTCTTAAGTAACCCCCACAACTTTCGATAGTGCCCTACAAGCGGCTCATACTGACCCTTGTATACAATCCATGGGCGCGAATAAACATTTCCCTAACCGAGTCCCATCCATGACTGGGGATATGTTCGCACGGTGAACAACCCTTACGAGTCTTCTCGACTTATAAGGGAAAAATCCTTTTGTAAGATCCTTACGACTTACAGGGGAACATACACTTAGGAATCCTCACGATTCCTAAGGAGAAAACACACCTACGAGATCCTCACGACTCGCAGAGAGAAATACCTTTGTGAGACCCTTACGGCTCATGAGGTCAAAAGCCTTAGTCGACAGAATCCTAACCCTGTTTACTAAGCCACCTTTGTTCGACATCGACAAAGGCAAATGATGATTCGCTCCTGGCAATATCCCAGTTGTAGCGATGCTGATACCTAAACCGGTATCAAATTCCAAGTCCTTTCATGGCAAATGATGATTCGCTTCTGGCAATATTCTAGTTGTAGCGATACTGATACTGAGATTGGCACCAGATTCCAAGTTCCACACTCGCGATAAAAAATCAGCGAGCTAAAAACGCATATGAAATAGCCGAAATGATTGGGCAACTCGCAATAAAAAGCAGCGAGTAAAATAAAAAAAAACAGCCGAAATGATTGGGCAGCTCGCAATAAAAAGCAGCGAGTAAACAGAAAAATAGCCGAAATGATTGGGCACCGCGAAAAATAGCCGAAATGATTGGGCAATCGCGACTTTCGCGATATAAAAAGCTAAAATGATAGAGCATCGCAGAAAGAATAAAAAAAAATGATGAAAGAAAGAAACTTTTTGCCCTACAGGTGAGATCACATTGATCCCTGTATACAATCCAGGGGCACAAACAAAGAGGGAACCATACCTTCCCAACAGGCTCCATCAGAAAGCGAAGCCAAATCTCGACGGTTCATAGACAACCTAGAGACAACCTCGACATTTGTCGCAATATTGCAGACACAATGTCAACAAACGAAGCAAAAGAAGATCCCTAGCTTCAGGGCCTCGACGTCGATATCGACAACTTAGAGATCACTAACGGCGTTTCTCCTCATTCCAACCAGATGCAGACGTGACGTCAACAATCGACTTCAGAGTCGCAACGAAACGGAACCATAGCAAAGTCCCTAGTTCCAAATCTCAATGGACACATCTGCAGCCTGGAGACCAACGACGGTGGGCCTCCTCATTCCATCATGACACAGATGTTACACCATCAAATGGAACCACGGTATAGTCCCTAGTTCCAAATCTTAACGGCAATATCTATAGCCTAAGAATCAGTTTCGGCGTTCCTTCGCAGCCCAGCAGAATGCAGAAGCAACGTCAACAAAAGACCTCATGGTCGAAATAAACCAGAGTGACGGGAAAATCCCAGCTCCACCTCGACATTCGTCTCGTTATAGCAGACGCAATACCAGCAAATGAAGAAAAGTCCAAATTCCTAGCTTCAGGGTCTTGACGGCAAGTCATATAAAGCCTGAAAGACAGTCAAAGATCATCTCGCACCAATGCAGAGTGGTCACCACCTCGACGTTCGTCTCGATACAGTAGACGCGATGTCACCCCAGCGTTCTTCCTCCAACAGGACTCAGACGCAACATCACCAAAAGGAGCCATGGCAAAATCCCTAGTTCCAAACCTCGACGGTTCACCAGCAACCTAGGGACAACCGCGACATTCGTCTCGATACAACAGATGCAATGCAAGCAAACGAAGCGAAGGCCAAATTCCTAGCTTCAGGGTCTTAACGGCAAGTCATATAAAGCCTGGAAGACAATCGGAGATTATTTCGCACCAGTGCAGAGTGGTCACCATCTTGACATTCGTCTCGACACAGCAGACGCAATATCACCAAATGGAGTCACGGCAAAATCCCTGGTTCTAAACCTCGACGGTTCACCAGTAACCTAGAGACAACTGCGACACTCGTCTCGATACAGCAGACGCAATGCCGCCAAATGAAGCAAAGGCCAAATTCCTAGCTTCAGGGTTTTGATGGTAACTCATATAAAACCTGAAAGACAATCGGAGATCATCCCACATCAGCGCGGAGTGGTCACCACCTCGACGTTCGTCTCGATACAGCAGACGAGATGTCACTGCGGCATCCTTCCTCCAACAGGATCCGGACACGCCAAAGCAAACGAAGCAAATGCCAAATTCCTAGCTTCAGGGTCTTGAAGGCAACGCATATAAAACCTGAAAGACTATCGGAGATCATCCCACATCAGCGCGGAATGGTCACCACCTCGACGTTCGTCTCGATACAGCAGACGAGATGTCACCCCAGCGTTCTTCCCCCAACAGGACTCAGACGCGACAATCAAACAACGGAGCCATGGCAAAATCCCTAGTTCCAAACCTCGACGGTTCACATGCAACCTAGAGACAACCGCGACATTCGTCTCGATATAGCAGACGCAGTGCCAGCAAACGAAGCGAAGGCCAAATTCCTAGCTTCAGGGTCTTGACGGCGACTCATATAAAACCTGAAAGACTATCGGAGATCATCCCACATCAGCGCGGAGTGGTTGTTCCCCTCCGAAAGGCGGCGCACAGGACCGCGATGTTCTGACGCTGAGATTCGGGGCAGATGCTATTTGGTTTTATCCGTCCACCTCTTCGAAGATGCCAAGTTGATTTATGGCACCGTGTATCGGAGGTTTAGACGGATGTGGCCGATGTAGCAGACTTCGTCAGATTCCCCCTCGCTTGAGGGGTTTTTGATTGTGGGGACGCTCTTCCCTGCAGGCGTAAGCCCCTGCAGTTAATTACGCTACTGCATCGCGGTAACAACTTTCTCCTTCTCCAGAATTTCACTTCATGTCGTGTGTGTTTGTTTTGTTTGTGGTTGCCCGTGGATTGTATACGGAGACTGAATAATGCCGTCGCCCGTAGGACGTGGATTAGTTCAAATCCGTATTTACTTAGATTTGGGTTTGGTGTTTTTAGTTTAAGGATGCATTAGTCGCGTTGCGGCTAAGATCAACTCAAACGTTCGTTAAGGATACGATAGTCCTGTTTGAGACTAAGATCAACTTAACGTGATGATCCATTTAATATATGGCCGTCGGGACTCGTCACCTCTCTGACGATGTTGAAGGATTACAACGGCAGATGTCAGAGGAGTTCAGAGATGTACCCTTGAACCAAGGTTGATTTGGAGTTTTATAGTCCGTTTGAATGTTTAAGGATACGTTAGCCGTGTTTGGGGCTAAGATCAACTTAAACGGGACCGTTTAGATCCGGCAAAAGAGCATTTAAAGGCTCTATTGTTCCAGTTTAGGGACGTGGTGGTCCATAGGTAGTTTAGGGACGTTGCGGTCCATGCTCCAGTTTAGGAACATGGTGGTCCATGTTCCAGTTTAGGGACGTGGTGGTCCATATTCCAGTTTAGGGACGTGGTGGTCCGACATTAGTTTAAGGACGTTTCGGTCCAACATTAGTTTAAGGACGTTTCGGTCCAACATTGATGTGTGGTCATCGGGACCCGTCACCTCTCTGACGTCGTTGAAGGATTACAACGATGGGTGTCAGAGGAGTTCGGAGATGTACCCTCGAACCGGAGGTAAATTGATTTAAGAGAGCAATCTTGCTCAGTCAATTTAATTTAAGGACTTACGGCCAAAATTGGGCTAAGTCCAGTTGAAAATGTTCAACATTTTATTTGCTTTTGCGTTGCATTTCTTTTTATTTTTATTTGGGCTTTGCCCAGAAAGGATGCAGAGCATCGATTTGTTTTGGGCTCTGCCCTTTATAAATGATGCAGAGCATCAATTTCATTTGGGCTCTGCCCTTTTCTTGCTTTGCAATTTATTTTGGCCTTCTTGTATTTGGGCCTGGCCCTTTTAGGAAATGCATTGCATTTATCAGGCGCTTTGCGCCAATCAGAGAGCGCAAGCGCTCGTGGTGATGACACGTGTCATGCAGCGCAGTGCGCTGCGCTAGTGCGCTACGCTTGCGCTACTGACACGTGGCGTGCTCTGGTGAGTTGCGCCAATTTCAGAGAGTAAAGCTCTATTCAAAAGCGCGTAGCGCAAACGGTTCAGACGCTGACACGTGGCGCTCTCTGGTGGCTTGCGCCAGCCCAAGAGCGCAACAGTGCAGATTTATAAGTGCAAAGCACTATTAATTTGAGAATCTTTTAGATTCAAGAACCGATGGTTCATAAGAGAAGTGTGAAGCACTATTTGATTTCTTGATCTAATTTAGATCAAAGAAAAATAAGTTTTTCTTGTTTTTCTTATCTCAGATAACCAAAGGTTCATGAAAAGTGCAAAGCACTATTTAATTAATTAAAGCTCATTGATCTTCTTTTTAGATTTATGATCTGTTCATAAGAGAACTTTCTCTTTCGCTAAAGGTTTTTACCATTTTGTTCTTGAGGAATTCTTCAGAGTTCTCTCTTTTTTTTTAGAAAGATGTTTTTTTTTCTGAATTGAGGTCTGGGGTCCTTTTTATAATGCCCATAAATTAATTAAATTTGGTAAAGAGATCTTTCTCTGAGTGATTTGGGGAATTTTCCCCACCGTTGGATCTTTGATCCAAGGGCTTCTGTTTTACAGAAGAAAATCTTCTTGTTTTAACAAGAACAGAAAGATTTCTTTAAATCTCCATTCTGTTTTGCGCAACTCCCCAGCGCTTGACACATGTCGCGCAGCGCACAGCGCAGCGCAACTGTGCTGACACGTCTCGCGCAGCGCACAGCGCAGTGCAACTGCAACGTTGCTTCCTTTACTTTTTTGTTTTAAACAAAGCTTTGCTCTGATTGTTTGCGCTGCCTCGGGCGCTGCGCTGATGCGTCTGCGCCAGACACGTGGCGCCTTGCGCTCAGCGCAGAGGATCTGAAGCGTTGCTTCAAAATTTTGAATTTTTGAAATTCAAACAGAGCCTTGCTCTAATTGGGGAAAACAAATGCCCCCCCACCGTTGCGCTCACGTGGCGCGCATGTGAGTGCAGCGGTGGCAAGATCCCAGCCTTTGGATCAACTGACCAGTTGAAGGGGCGCAGGCGCCTATAAATAGGACCCTTGGTCCATAGTAAACGTTTTACCATTTTCAAGAATCTTGAAATTTCAAAGCCTTGCTCTTGTTTAAGAATTTTAGAGCCTTGCTCTTGCTTTTTCACAAGAACTCCAGAGTTCAGAATTTGAAAACATCTTAGGTATTAATAATAAAATAAAATAAAAATTGATTAATAGAGCCTTGCTCTCACAGATCTCTGATCTAAAACCCTTTTGGGGTTTCATCAGCAGAGCCTTGCTCTGGAAAGTTCATAGATCTACAGAGATCTTGTTCATGGGTTTTAACTCATGAACAGAGCTTTGCTCACGGATCAAATGTAGATCTTTTTTTTTGATCTAAAAATGGAGAACTCCTAAAAGTTTTCATTGATCTTTAAAATCTCAAATTTTAATCTTTTAAGGGTTGAAGTTTTCTTTTTGATGGATTTTCCATCATTAATATAGGGCTAGGCTCTCCTTAAAGAAATTTCATTCCCTTGAGACCAGAGTTTGACAAATGTCACTCTGTGACAGAGCTTTGCTTCAAAAGAGGAGATTTTCTCCTTGTCTCTAGGAATTTCCCACCAATGAGGATATTCTCTTGTGGATCTTTTCATGAATTGACAGTCTCATCTAATGATGGGATTGTCTTATTAAATGATGCACCGTCATCCAGATTTTATGGGTCCCCCTTTGGTCTCCTACCCACTGCATCACAGTGTGGAGTAAGATTTTAAAATGCCAAGCGTTAGAACACTAACGGTTATTTTTGTCTTTCTACAGGAAATATGTCTAACGACTTGTCCTTCCCCTTCGTTCGCTCAGAAGGAGGGTTCCCCCATGCGCCAGTGGACCGGGTGGCGTTCGCTCTTATTAAAGATCATGACCCCGAGCGCAAAAAACTCCACCTGTAGGGAAGGTGGTACAGCCAGATCATCTACGGTCGCCGCAGTTTCAGTTTTGCCACGTCGTCTGAGCCCATAACTCCGATCCCCTATGCGGACGAACCTCCGGTGAAGTATGCCGTGGAGGTTAAAAATTGGAACTCGAATGACCTCCTCCAACCCGCAATTGGTGCTATTCCCGTGCAGCCGCCGCCGGCGATAGATATTTTAGGGAGGCGAATCTGTCAGGGTGAAGCACGCCCTTGGGGACAGGCCTACAATATTAGATTGGTGCCGTGACCGCCCGCCGGATACTTGCGGTGGGCTCGGTACATCTTATCGGCTAAAAGGACTCATTTGATGAAGATCGGTTTGTATTCGGCCATCTACGTTTCGCTCTTCGAATATCCTTCCCCTCCAACATGGTGATTAAAACTTTTATCGAGCAATGGAATATCCCCACCCACACTTTCTTGAC
The DNA here is from genome assembly GCA_030015575.1 of Agapanthus africanus. Classification (NCBI taxonomy): domain Eukaryota; kingdom Viridiplantae; phylum Streptophyta; class Magnoliopsida; order Asparagales; family Amaryllidaceae; genus Agapanthus; species Agapanthus africanus. Next base: position 936,205,255 of record JASDDO010000019.1, on the reverse strand, counting down.
GACGGATAGGGAGGTCTCTATTTCTTTGGAGGAGTTTGCCGAACTCTCGGGTCTGCCGATGAGGGGGGAACATTATGAGGAGTTGCTCCCTCCTGACGAATACATCTTTGCTACCAAGCCGCTGGTGTTCGACCTGACTCCGGAGAACGCCGTTCAGCATCAGTACCCAGGCTTGGTGAAGGTATTGGAGATCTATGAAGGACTCTGTCTGGAATTGGGCGACCGAGGCGTCAGTTTTGCAGATTTTATTGCCCGCTTCGTTCGCCCAGAGTCCTTATCGGAGCAGGGCGAGAAGTTCGCCCGGCTCGATGACCCTTTTGGATTCGGTTTGGATCGCCGACCCACATCGGAGGATAAGCACCAAGACTTTTACTTTCCCGGTGTCGCTGTCGTCCCTTTCTCAGAAATTGCCGTCCCGGGCTTGGATGAGGAGACTTTTTTTATAGGATTCTTGGGCTTGTGGCTGTGCAGCTTTGCGCTCCCTATGCACCCGCGCTACATGCGGCCCTCCGTCTTTTACCCAGCGCATCGGATGGTGGCTGGTCTGCAGTTATTGGTAGGAATCGCTGGGCTGGCTCACCTTTATAATGGACTTAGCGTAGCGGCGGACGCTAGTGAGCCTGGGGTGCAGCCCGCTAACTTCCCGATGCACTATTTCACCTCCTGGATGGAGATGCACGTGCAAGGGGTCTTCGGTGCCCATAAGATTCCTCCGTTCTTTGAGAAATGCGGACTCCCGAGAGTCATGCGGTTGGTTGGCGCTTCAATTGTGGCTGCACCCCCACGGGAGTCTAGGGGGTTGCTCCTTCGTCCACATCTGGTGGGAGCGAAGGTTTCCTTTGTGGATAAAGTCATAACAATAGGCTCAGAGACCACCAAGTCAGTAATGTTGCTACGCGATGATTTTAAATATGGGGCTTCCATATTGAAGGCTCGGGAAATCCTCCATCTCTATTCCATTCGGCCGCGCTATCTAGTGTTTAGGCAGAATGAGACATCACTTTTTATGAGGTACAACCCGCACCGGTTTGCTCAGCAATTGGGCTACAACCAAGGGATCCCGATGGAAGCTTTCTTGGAAAAGCCCGTGGTCAGCCGAGAGGGGATGAAGAATGCAATGCATCATTTCACACGGCTTAACACGGGTTCCTATTTTTTTATCAGCGAACCCAGCTGTATCCCTAAGATGCACACGTATGTGGCTTGGTATGCGCATGCGATGGGCCCAGTTATATTAACGGAAAAGCGCATGCTGGTTGACCGTAGGGATGCGCCTCCTGGCAGTGATCGTAAGGCCCCCTTGAAGCTTAGGATCCCGGTCATTCCTCCATTAAAAGATGCCGGAGTCGATCGACCACGTGTGTTGAGCCCCCCGCGTGGATTGCCACTGCCTGCTAGGGTGAATGCACCACCGGCGCCCCGTGCTCCGACGAAGACGGTCAATGTAGTATTGCCAGAGTCCGGCGCAGGAGCGGATATCGGGACCCGCCGCCCCAAGGTGACTGCCAAGCGCAAATCAACTCCAGGTGCATCTAGAGCTGGCGGGCAAAAGAAGAAGAAGTCGATCCTTTCCCTCGACGCGATCCTCAATTTAGAGCCTGAGGCCCCCCTCACCGAAGGAATAAGTGAATATGGCAACAATAAGGGCTTCTTGGTAGACCCCACAGACACCAATTTGGCAGCTACTGTTGCAGCTTTTGAGCGATCAGCAAGGCTCGAAGCGATGTTAAGCAAACCCGCCGAGTCAGGTAACCATTAGCTGCTTTCCTCGTCACTTTATTGCACTTTTTATCATTATTTTTAACTAATACTTTCCCCCATTTTCAACAGGTGTCTCTACCGAAAAAGCTATTGCTGTCTCTTTGAAAACCTTCCAAGAAGAGGAGGAGAAACGCGCTCTAGCGGGCGTTGGTATGTCCCACCCCCTTTTCTTTTATAAGAAAAATTTGTTATTCTTTTCGATGATCAACCTGACTTTCTTCTCTTGTTTCTTTCTAGGGGTTATACCAGTCGACGAAGAGATCCTTCCGGAACCCGTCACTGGAGTTCCGGTCTCGTCGGGGCTGCTGCAAGAGCCTCGACTTGACAAGTCGACGAGGGATGCCTTGAAAAATTTGGAGGCATCCCTATTTACGGACGAAGACGCCTCAATCAAAGAGGCTTTAGTGGCATCCGTCTCAACGGCTCCGGAGGAGAGGAAGCGGTTGAGACGTGAAGTGAAGGCGCGTCGAGCTGCTTTGGCCATGGGAGCGGGCCCTAGCACCATCCCTCGTGCTGATACTCCCTCCGAAGAGGCCCCTGTCGCCCTATCTACTGCTCGCAGGCGAGTAGCACGCGCGGTTCGAAGTGCAAATGATAAATCCTCTTCAGGTAGCATTTCTTTCAGAACCTTGTTGTAAGAATTATAAAGCTATCGGTTCTTATGTATCCCATCTTCCAGGGCCAAGTCCGACCGAGGGGGAGGCGGAGACCGTTGAACCCAGGGAAACAGAGGAGGCGGTGCCTGCCGAACCCGAGCTGACGGTGAGCAACGTCGTCGGGGCTACGGGGCCTGAAACAGAGGTTGGGGGATTTGCAGCCGAGAGGGTCATTGATGCTGAACCTGAAGTGGCGGCAGATGAAATGATCGTTATAACCGAGCCGAGGGCAGTGGTGGGCGAGGCGCTTGAGGCTGGCGTCCTTGTGGTAACGGTGGACGAGACAACCGTGACCGCCGAACCCAAGGGAGTAGCAAGTGAGGTGGCCATGATTCCTGAGGACGAGCCAACTGCTCCCTCTCAGGAATCTGGCAATGTTCCAGTCATAGCCCTCCCCGCCTGTGGTCCCCCGCCGTCTCTAGGGCTTGCAAGTACGACAACGGTTCCCATTGAGTCGGGTGATGAGGCTACAGGCGGTGGCCTCATGTCGATAGAGGAGGGGATTGCCTCAGTTTCGGCCGGCAGCTCGTCGGGTAAATTTCGGGTTATTATCATTCTCTTTTTATATCTTGCGATCTTTTCTAACAAGTTTGTCTTTATTTTTAACGCAGGTGCGGCCAACGCCGATGCTCCATTGCTCGATGGAGCACCGTCAATTACTGCCTTGGCGGTGGTCACCTCCCAGCCTTCCCTTATGCCATCGCGGATGTTGGAAGGTACGGATTTGCGACACACTAGTTTATCTTTTAACCGCATAACTTATGTACTAATGCCGTACCACTGTGTCTTTTCAGGAGTGCTCTTTGATCATCTATATCAAGTGTTGCTCCCACACTTCTCCTTCCCATCCGAACTCGCTTCTCCCTCTAGTGGTGCCGGTGAGTATACTTTCACTTCGATGTCTTTATTTTCCCCCTTTTTTTTAGCAATGGGATGATTTCTGACTTTTCCTCTTCCTTATTGTAGTGCCACAAATCGAAGGAGGGGACGCAAGACCTGCCACGCCACCGGCCCTTCCGGCTTTGCCATCTGTTGCAGCTGGTATAGTAAATTTCCTTTTTGACGACTTTTCAACATCTCTTGAACCATCGTTTAACTATGTTTTGTTTTGCAGCCATCGTTCCGGCTCCAGTCCCTCTTGAGTCTCGTGTCCTTTCACCGACAGGCCCTTTCTTGAAACGTCCATCTTCAAAGGGTGCCGTGATGAGTTTGGGCATGCTGAGCGGGTATATCGAAGAGCATAACGCGGACGCTCTCCCCTCTGCCGCAGATTTCGCTGTGGAAGTTAACCCAATGTTGGCGGCGCTCGTAAACTTTCACAACGAAGGCGTCGTCGAATCTTGGGTTAAGCACTGCAGGGAGATCGAGGCCTGCCTACATCGGCTGGAGTCGACGTGTCCTTCTCCTGAAGTTTTGGCCATAAGCACCCAACGGACAGCTTGGCTCGAGCAAAGCACTTCTTATTTCCGCCATTTGGAGCAAGAAGCAGCTTTACGGTTGAAGGAACGTCAGGAATCTTCAAGCGCAACTGCTCGCCTGCGCACTGAAGTTAGGACGAATGCTGCTGAGGTGAAAGCCGTCTTTGAAGGCCTTCTAGAGCGTATTTCTAATGGGCTAGCACTGAAGCGGAAGCTTGATGCCGCCGAGCGTGATGCCCGAGGCCGTGAAGCAGCTCAGCAGGTCGTTGAGGAACAGCTTGCATCCTTTATACAGCAGCGGGCTCGAGTAGAGGACGAACTGGCGGTGGTAGCCGATCGGGAAAAGGAATGGAAGGAAGTGTGCGAACAACTGATAAAGCTACTTAAGATGCTTCCTTCTCAGTAACTCTCCTTGTAACGTTTGTACCTGTAAATAAAAAAATGTATATGTATATTTTTTATTCTTTAGCATAATGTATCCTGTACTCAATCAAGTCTATGAATAAAAGATACACATTTTTTGTAACGTCTTGTGTCATTTCTCTGCCCTGAACTTCTGCCTATGCATAAATGAGTGCGTCTCAAACGCTTGATCAAACGTAAATCGGATGTTCCTTCTGTAGCTTTCTTCTTTCTCTTATTATCGGCATGCTATCTTAATAAACATGGTCGACGGATAATAGAGCACGCATCTTGACTTCTTTAAGAAATAGCGATGGCTTAGGCCGCAGGTTCAGATTTGCTGCCTAAGACTTTTCAACTCCATGAGCCGTGAGAGTCTCATAGAGACTTTTCTCCCTACGGATCGAGAGGATCTCGTAGGTGGGTTTTTCTCCTTAGGAATCGTGAGGATTCCTAAGTGTGGTTTTCTCTTAGAAGTCGTAAGGATCCTATAAGAGAATTTTCCCTCTTACGAGTCGAGAGGACTCGCAAGCGGTTGTTTCCCTCCTTGTCGAAACTCGACCTTGGAGAGTGAGACCCATGAATAGTATGCAAGAGACCATTTTGGATTGACTTGCAGGGTCCCATTGTTCAGGAAGCAAGTTTTTTAGTCCCTGCTGCCTGAGGCTTCATTTGCAAGTTGAGACGAATCGGGAATTTCCCGCGGAGACACTGGTTTCTCTGCGAGCCGACGCGAATCAGGAGGCTCTCGTCAAGGAGTGTTTGTATCCGTGAGTCGAGGAATTTGCTAGGGATTATTTGTTTCCCAAGCGCCAAGGATTATTTGTTTTCTTGGGGTTTGAAACGAGTCGAGAATTTCCCACGGAGGCACTGGTGGCTTCCCGAGTAGACGCGGATCAGGAGTCTCTCGTCAAGGAGTGTTTGTATCCGTGAGTCGAGAAATTTGCTAGGGATTATTTATTTCCCAAGCGCCAAGGATTATTTGTTTCCTTGGGTTTTGAAACGAGTCGAAGATTTCCCATGGAGGCAGTGGTGGCTCAGCGAGTCGACGCGGATCAGGAGGCTCTCGTCAAGGAGTGTTTGTATCCGTGAGTCGAGGAGTTTGCTAGGGATTATTTGTTTCCCAAGCGCCAAGGTTTATTTGTTTCCTTGGGGTTTGAAACGAGTCGAGAATTTCCCACGGAGGCATTGGTGGCTCTGCGAGTCGACGCGGATCAGGAGGCTCTCGTCAAGGAGTGTTTGTATCCGTGAGTCGAGGAGTTTGCTAGGGATTATTTGTTTCCCAAGCACCAAGGATTATTTGTTTCCTTGGGGTTTGAAACGAGTCGAGAATTTCCCACGGAGGCACTGGTGGCTCTGCGAGTCGACGCGGATCAGGAGGCTCTCGTCAAGGAGTGTTTGTATCCGTGAGTCGAGGAGTTTGCTAGGGATTTTTTGTTTCCCAAGCGCCAAGGATTATTTGTTTCCTTGGGGTTTGAAACGAGTCGAGAATTTCCCACGGAGGCACTGGTGGCTCTGCGAGTCGACGAGGATCAGGAGGCTCTCGTCAAGGAGTGTTTGTATCCGTGAGTCGAGGAGTTTGCTGAAGACACTGGTTTCTTCGGAGTTAGAATGAACAGTCGAGGTTTGGCTTCGTCTTCTGGCGAAGCCTGTTGGGAAAGTATGGTTCCCTCTTTGTTTACGCCCTTGGATTGTATACAGGGATCGATGTGATCTTAACTGTAGAGCCAAAGTTTTATCATCATTTTTTTGTTTTATCTCCGCGATGCTCTATCATTTCAGCTTTTATATCGCGAAGGTCGCGATTGCCCAATCATTTCGGCTGTTTTTCGCGGTGCCCAATCATTTCGGCTATTTATTTTATTTTTACTCGCTGCTTTTTATTGCGAGTTGCCCAATCATTTCGGCTATTTTGCATGCATACATTTTTACTTGCTGCTTTTTATTGCAAGTTGTCCTATCATTTCGGCTATTTCGTATGCATGTGCGACCTATTGGCTTTTCGTTGTAAACCAATTTCAGCATCAGCACCGCTACAACTGGGATATTGCCAGGAGAGAATCATCATTTGCCTCTGTCGTTGTCGAACAAAGGAGGCTTAGCGACTAGGGTTAAGGTCCTATCGACTAAAGCTTTTGACTTCATGAGCCGTAAGGGTCTCACAAAGTTATTTCTCCCTACAAGTCGTGAGGATCTTGTAGGTGTATTTTCTCCTTAGGAATCATGAGGATTCCTAAGTGTATGTTCCTCTGTAAGTCGTAAGGATCCTACAAGAGGGTTTTCTCCTTGTAAGTCGAGAGGATTTACAAGGGTCGTCCACCATACGAACATATCCCCAATCACGGATGAAACTCGGTTAGGGGAACGTTTATTCGCGCCCGTGGGTTGTATACAAGGGTCAGTATTGAACCACTTATAGGGCAATATTGGAAGTTTTGTGGGGGTTTGCTTACGCGCATGTTTAGGTCTCTGTAACTTAAGACTTTCAACTCTTATGAGCCGTGAGGGTCCCTTAAGAGAGTTCTCCTTACGAGTCGTGAGGATCTCGCAAGTGTATTTTCTCCTTAGGAATCGTGGGGATCCCTAAGTGTGTTGCTCCCTTGTGAGTCGTAAGGATCTCACGTGGGTGGTTTCTCCTTATAAGGTCGAGAGGACTCTATAAATGTCCTTTAACGAGGTTGCGCCCTTTCAGGTTTTCACAAACACTCGCCGGTAGCCCTGCTGTTTTTACTCACGGAGCCCTTTCGGGTTTTCATCCGTGCCCATTTTGCTTATGGGCATACCGTTTTTATTTTATATTTTTTTTTTCTTTTTTTTTCTTTTTTTTTTACGAGGTCGCGCCCTTTCGGGTTTTCACGAACACTCGCCGGTAGCCCTGCTGTTTTTACTCACGGAGCCCTTTCGGGTTTTCATCCGTGCCCTTTTTGCTTTATGGACATACCGTTTTTATTTTATATATTTATTTATTTATTTATTTTTATTTATTTTTTTAATATCTCGTCAGCCTAAGGATGCTGCAGTATTAGTTTAAGGGCGTTTCGGTCCGCTATTAGTTTAAGGACATTTCGGTCCGTCTTTGAGAGGCTGACTACTGCTTATAAAACTTGAGCTTAGGAAGATAGCGAGCAGGCATGGTCGTCGTCACCTATCACTGACCTAGGCTGTGGCTCATTAAGCGTAGTATTTCTTTAGGAAGCGACCGTTTATTGTCCTGAAAGGCCTTTCACCGTGCATGTCCATGAGTAGATAGGCTCCACCATGATAGACCTTGTCTATAATGTACGGGCCTTCACAGTTCGGCTCGAATTTTCCCCGCTTGGCGCGATTGGGGATCATAGGCCTTTTGACCATTAACACAAGTTCGCCTTGGCGAAATGTTCTCGGTCGGGTCAGTCTTTCATATGAGCGCGTCATCTTTGCTTTATAAGCTTCCAGATTTTGTTGCGCTATGAACCGGGTTTCATCAAGGGCGTCAAGCTCCTCAAGCCGAAGGTTAGCATTTTCTTCGTTCGTCAGCTCGTAGTGGACTGCCACTCATAGAGAGGGTAACTCTACCTCGAGGGGGAGTACTGCTTCCGTCCCAAATACCAACGCATACGGCGTTGTGTTCATGGCCGTCTTGAACGTAGTTCGATACGCCCAAAGGGCCTCTTGCAGTCTCTCGTGCCAGTCTCTTTTATTTCGGGACACCGTCTTTTTCATGATTTTCGTCAGGGTCTTGTTGAAGGCTTCAGCTAGACCGTTAGTTCGCGGATTATAGACCGAGGAATATCTCCAGTCTATATTGTGCTGCTGTGCAAAGCGACTGATCTTGTGGCTTCTGTAAGCTGGCCCGTTATCGGAGATGATCCGTCGCGGAGTTCCAAACCGATATATGACATGCGTCTTGAAGAAATGGAGGATATTCTCTGTGTTAACTTCTCTTAACGGTACTGCTTCTGCCCATTTAGAGAAGTAGTCAGTCGTCGCCAGGATGAAACGATGTCCCCTAGACGATGCTGGTTCGATAGGGCCGACTATATCAGTTCCCCACATCTCGAACGGCCAGCTAGCCACCGTTGGATGTAATGGATTTGGATGCTGATGGATGAAATCCCCATGAATTTGACATGAGTGACACTGCTTCGCATATTCGAGGCAGTCCTGAATCATCGTGGGCCAGTAGTAGCCCATGCGTTTGATCTTCAACTTCATCTTTGGTCCAGCTTGGTGAGAACCGCAGAGTCCGTCATGAACTTCCTGGACGACCCTTCTCGCTTCGTCAGGTCCTAAGCATCTCAGCCACAGAGAATCAAATGACCTCTTGTATAGAGTATCATTGACGAAGGCGAAAGATAGAGCTCGTTTCATGAGTTGATGTCTTGTGGACGCTTCTTCGGGCATTCGGTGGGATTTAAAGTAGTCTATGAAGACTTCTCTCCAATCCTCAATATTTTCCCAATCTTTTAGTTGCAGGGTAGTCTGCTCGTTCGCTCCTTTTTCTTCGAATGATTCCGGAGATATTTCTGCTGGGGCAAGCACCCGACGGCTTTGTACCATGATTCTGACGTCATCGAGGTTCTCGTCAGCCAGCTTTTTAGCAAGTTTGGCCAACGCGTCTGCTTTGCTGTTTTCCGCGCGCGGTATGTTCTCCAAAGTATAGGAGGGAATTTGGGTCAACAGTTGTTGCACCTTTTCCCCGTACTCCACCAACTCCGGTTTGCACGTTTGGTAGTCGCCGTTTACTTGACTAACGACCAGTTGAGAATCTCCGTATATGAGGAGGTTTTCAATTCCCATGTCGATGGCGATCTCAAGACCTGCTATCAAGGCTTCATATTTGGCTTCGTTATTCGTCCTCGGCTCTGTTAAGGAGAAAGCGAAACGCATTATCCTTCCTTGTGGAGTCACGAAGATGAGGCCTACCCCCGATTTGATTATAGGGGTATTTTGTTTGCGCTTCTTCATGGAAGATGCTCCATCGAAATAAAGTTCCCATTGGGTATCACCACCGTCGATCGCGTCAAACGCATGTTCGTCTGGCAAATCGCAATTCAGAAGAGAATCGGCAGGTATCGGGTGCTGAGCAAGGAAGTCGGCGATGGCTTGGCCTTTCACCGCCTTGAGAGGTTGATATGTTATCGAGAACTCCATCAAGAGCAGGGCCCATTTAGCGAGTCGTCCCGTCAACATGGCCTTCGACATCAAGTATTTAAGGGGGTCCACCTTTGAAATGAGACGGACTTCGTGCGCCAACGCATAGTGCCTGAGCTTTATTATCGCGAAGATCAACGCCAGGCAGTGTTTTTCAATGGGAGAGTAGTTGCTTTCTGCCCCCAGCAGAACTCGACTTAAGTAGTAGAGTGCTCTTTCTTTTCCTTGATCGTTCTCTTGTGCCCATAATGCGCCTAAGGAACCTTCGAGGGCGGTTGTATAAAGAATGAAAGGTTTTCCCTTAACCGGAGCAGCCAACACTGGCGGGTTCTGCAGGTATTGCTTGATCTCGTCTAGTGCGCTTTGGCATTTTTGATCCTAGACGAACGGAGTTCCCTTCTTCATCAGGTGGCTGTAAGGAAGGCACTTGCCTGAAAGGTTAGCTATAAATCGCCGTATATACGCGAGCTTCCCTTGGAGAGACTGCAGTTGTTTGAGAGTCCTTGGCGGAGGCATTTCCATGATCGCCTTGATCTTTGACGGATCTATTTCGATACCCCGGTGTCGGACGATGAATCCTAAGAATTTGCCCGAGGAAACTCCGAATGCACACTTAAGCGGGTTCATCTTCAAGTTGTATTGCCGAAGGCGTTGAAATACGGTCTTCAGATGCTCGAGATGTTCCTCGTATGATTTGCTTTTAACCACGAGATCGTCGATATAGCATTCGACGATTTCGTGTATAAGGTCATCGATGATCTTTGTCATGGCCCTTTGATAAGTGGCACCGGCGTTCTTTAAACCGAAAGGCATTACTTTATAACAGAATATTCCCAAAGGGGTCCTGAAGGCTGTGTGCTTCTGGTCTTCGGGGTGCATCTTTATCTGATTATACCCTGATGAGCCGTCCATGAAGGAGAAAACCTCATGAGTGGATGTATTGTCTATCATCAGTTCGGTGACTGGCACCGGGAAATCGTCCTTCGGGCAAGCTTTATTGAGATCCCGGAAGTCTACGCATATGCGTACTATCCCGTTTTTCTTAATCACCGGGACGATGTTGGCGATCCATTCAGGGTATTGAACTTCCTGGATGAAGCCAGAGTCGATCAGCTTCTTGACCTCGGCGTTGATACTCATCTCAAGCTCAAGCCGCATTCTTCTTGGTGCCTGTTTGACTGGCTTGATGTCCGGGGATATCGCCAATTTGTGTACAGCAATTTCTGGATCTAGTCCCGGCATTTCGGAATAGTTCCACGCGAAGCAATCTCTATGCCGCAGAAGCACATCCTTTAACGCAGCTACCCTTTCTTCAGATAGTAACTCGCTGATGAATGTCGGTCGTGGATCGTCTGCCGTCCCCAACTCAATCTTCTTGAGGTTATCTACAGTGGTATGGATTCCATCTTCCAGCTCTTTTGGCGCTGGTGGAAATTCTGAGATTACCTCGTCGTTACTGTTTTCGAAGCACCAGGGGAGGTCGTCCATGTCCTCGGGCTCTTCTTTTAATATTGTAATCATGTAACAGTTGCGAATTCGCTTCCAATCCTAATGTGGAACCGGTTCTTCTTTCGTGGCCTTGGGCTCGTGCTTCTGTGGCGGCGTTACCCTCCAGTTGTCGGACAGAGCGAACTTGCCAAGCTGATATTGATCTTCGACCCAATTCTTGAAGGTGAAGCAGTCTTCGAGCGGGTGCCCTATTACTCGATGGTAAGAGCAATAGTTTGGGCCAGAGACTTCGCTTGCTTGTTCGGGGTGCTTGGACTCCGGCAGTGTAAGCATCTGATGTTTTAGAGCAAGATCAGGTATCTTCTTCGTCTTGTCCCGAGGAAACGAGTACGCTCGACCCATTTTCTTCATGAGGGATAGATCAATAACGCTCGACTCCCGTTTGCGTGGCTTCTTAGCCCTGCTTTGTTGCTGTTGAGCGCCTTTTTGGCCTTTCGACTTATTTTTGCTTTTGCGCCGAGCCTTCTTTATAACAGGTTGACAAGGAGCAGCATTTTCATCCTTTATGGTCTGTTGAAGGAGGCGTTGCGTCTTGGCTTTCTCGTAGATGGCCGTCTCGCGGTTGTGATCATCCCATACTTTTTGACCAGCTTTCGTTATAAGCTTGTCCATTTGTTCTTCGAATGACGGACTGGACTCTTTTGCATCTGGAACTTTCACTTTCTCAGGATTAACTTCCTCCCATTGAGCGTCCGCTTCTTCATCAAGGTCATACACGACGTAGCAGCCGGGTAGTAACTCTCGTTTCTTTGACCTGATGTATCCAAGACCTTTTGTTTCCATTCTCCCATTAGGCAGTTTGCGTTGAGTCCCGGGGACGTTCCAGACCCTGTCATAGAATTTGGCCTTTCTAACGGTCTGTTTGAAGGGTATCCCCTGGCGTTTTAGCAGCTTTTTCAAACCTTCCGTATAATATCTGGGGAGACGGATAGGCTAAAGCCTGTCCAACGTAGGATCCGCCCCGTGCCAGACTTCTTTCTCCGCTTTGTTTTCTTCAGAGCGGTAAAATAGAATTGCTTTTTCGCTTTCTCGTTTGGGAGGGATATAGAATGTCCGCAACTCTTCTACACTGTAGATATTAAGTGCGTCCAGTTCTTTATGATGTTCAGACGGCACCATGGCGACTTGTAGACTTTACTCTTCATCAGCGGACGTTTGTATTAAAGGTCGAGCAGAGAATACAGCATGGACTTCATCTTCCGAGTCGCTGCCAAAGATCAATGTAGGAGCCGATGGTCCCGGCTTGTTGGGTTGGGGCGGATCCGAATAAACTATCTCCTCTTCCTCCTCGGTATCACTGCCGAAGACAGGGATGGTGGCGTTAGTTTTATTCTCCGGCTTGTGACACTTCTCCGTATCTTCGAAATCCGGTAAGAAGTATTTGGCATCTTCGTATTTGCGGACCTCGTTCACAGAGAACGGGTTCAGTTCTCCCGTCACGGTATACTCGAAACCATCCTTAAAATACTTCATACACTGATGTTGTGTAGAAAGGACGATGTTGTACTCGTGTAACCATGGTCGGCCGAGCAAAGCGTTGTAGCATGTCTTGGCGTCTATGACGTGGAACTTAATGTCCGTGATGAGTAGCCCGAAGCGTAGCGTCAGTGTCACAGATCCAAGAGTCTTTGACGATTGGGAGTCGAACCCGGAGATGGTGATCTTGTCCCGAGCAAGGTGCTGGACGCTCATGCAGATTTCCTTCAACACCCGCACGTTGAGTAGGTTAACAGACGACCCATTATCGATCAGGATTTTGCCTATCTTTATATTATTGCAGTATCCCGAGACATAGAGAGGGCGATTGTGTTCGCACGTCCCAAGTAGAAGGTCTTCATCGCCAAAAGTAACATCGGCCGTGTGCACTTCCTCCAACTCATCCTTCATCTTTTCCTCGGCCAGGCATGCTTGGAATTGTTCTGGGTCTTGGAGCGCCTTAATTAACGAATCTCTCGCCACTTTTGATAGCAAAAGGGCGTCAAGAATGCTGAGCTGTGAGGGCAGCTTCCTCAGATGTGCTAAGACGTTGTAATCCACCTTATTCTTCTTTGGTGGGTCTTTGGCAGCTAGCTCTTCCACCACTTGGTCATCTAAGACGATATCTTCAGTGGCCTTTTCTTTCCCTTTATCTTTTTTGTTCGAGGGTCCGAGGTTCTTTTCGGGCAGCATGCGATTACGTAGCCGGATATTTTCGCAAACCTTCGGTTCTTCTTCTTTTCTCGAGGCAGACTCTTCAAAGAGAGGGGCAAGTTCTAGCTCTTCATCAGAATCACTCCCGAATGTGGGCACTTGTGATCTACCGGTGTTAACCATGCAACAATAGCCAGCAGTTCTTTTAAGCTCTTCGGTCGTATTTCTTTGCTCTCGACGAGTTTTACGCTTTTCCCGCTTAAAGCGTTGTCGATGAGCAACATATCCTTGCCACCATCTATCGAAAGCTTTGCACTCTTGAGTGGGGTGCAAAATCTTTTGATGATATAAGCAATAGGAGGGGTGCGTTTCCATTTCACCAGTGATGTTTCCTTCAGAGGATGGTAGCTTCATGCCCATTGATATGGCCTTAGCAAACTTTTTCCTCATCTTGAATTGGCTTTTGTCGGTAGCGGAGGTGTTTAGCTCCAACGGGATCGTCTCAGCTCCTTCATCATGTCGCCGGCGCTTGGCCCTTTCAAATATAGCTGCCTCGCGCTCCCGATCAGCTTTACTTTTCAACCGAGCTTCGTTAAGGAATGCGTCAATTACTTCATCTGATGGCCCCAGAACTTTTGGTTCAGAATCTGCCCCCAGCTTTTTGGTGCAAGGAGTCTCCTCATCGTTCGTGATCGAATGGGAAATCATATGACAGCTCGCCACACATTCCTCGGATTCATCCGATGAACTTTCTCCCTCATCTTCTTCTTGAAAGACGCAATTGAGGAACTCTTGGAGCGTAATGGGAGTCCGTGCCTTTTGGTTGTATTCATCCAGCGCGTCAATTTGCTTTTGTAAGTCCGTGTGCTTATCGCCAGGCTTCACGGGCTTCTTAGATTTCTTCTTCTTCTTTTTCGAAGATTTTGACGACTGGCTGCAAGTGCTTGAACCACCACCATCGGTCTTTGGAGTTGGACGTGGCTTCAACATCCCTTCAATGACCTGTGGTTCCAACGGGTTTTTCCACCTAATCGCTGGACATGTCTGAAGATCGTTTAGCATCCTCTTTGTCTTGGTTGATAATACAACCTCCCAAGGAGCTTCTTCAATGACGGAGCATGTTGCCCCCGGCGTATTCGTCCCTTTAGAGGTGTGGTGCTGCGGGGGATTCACCTTCCATTTGTCAGATAACGCGAACTTGCCCTGTCGGTATTGGTTTTCAAGCCAATTCTTGAAAACGTAGCAATCTTCGATCGGATGGCCTAGTACTCGATGATAAGGATAGTAGTTGGGCTCATTGACGTCACTTGGTTGCAACGAACGTTTTGGATCCGGCAGATTTATGAGTCTGTTGCGCAACGCCCGCTCGAATAACCTCCTCGTTTTATCGCGGGGAAAGGAATAAGGACGTCCCATCCTATCCTCAAGGGGTACGTACGGGCGCATATTATTTTGACGAGCAACCGGCTTCAAGTCGCTCGGTTGTTGTTGAGCATTAGCGACGACGATCACTTTTCCCTTCCCTTTGTCATTTCGGGAGTCCGGCCTTAGAAGAGGGGGTTTATGGCCCATTTGATCCATTTGCGCTAGTTTGTCAATCAAGGCCTGGAAGGTAGTTGGCTTGAAAAACATCATAAATTGTGAGATGGTTGCTTGCGGATCAAAGGTTCCCACAAACATACCCACCGCGGGAGCTTCTTCAATGCGCTGTTCGTACTTCGACCATAAGTTCCGCCATCGTATAGCGTACTGAACCCACGTCTCGCCGGGTTTTATCCTGGCGTTAATCAGTGCCGTCATCGGGGTACGTTCACTGGCGCTTGCAAAATGCTGAGTAAACAGCAGCTCCATCTCCGCGAAGGTTTTAATAGAGTCGTTCGGGAGCTCAGAGTACCACTCGAACGCCGTATCTGATAAACTTCCAACAAACTGGCGAAGCAACAGCTTGTCGTCACCGCCGGTGTTGCCGCAGAGTGCCATGAAATGGACAACGTGCTGGTGAGGATTGCCAGTCCCCTTATACACATGGAATTTTGGTATCGTATAACCTGGCGGGTACTTAATCTAATCGTACCAGCCCGGATACGGCCGCCCCGTTTTTACGACCTGACCGGCTGCTTCAGTCGCCTGATGAACCCGTATTTGTTGGGTGATGTACTCATCCAAATCAGCTTTGGAGATTGTATCCTCTTTAGCCGTCGACAGAGCTGGTGGAGGATTTGATGTCTCTCCCCTATCATCTCCAAGGACAATCGGGGGCTCTTCAGCCGGAGGATCTTGTTGTATCATCATCCCTATCATGTCTTGGAAGAGGAGGCCCATACGCTGTATGTTGGCTGCTTGTTCAGCAGCCTCTTTGTCCTTCTTCTCCAATATCCGACGAAGGAATTCGGTGTCGGTTTCTTCCTCTTGACGTTCGTCCGAGGACGTTTCAAGGTTTTCTTTTGGCTCTGTAAGTGCGGCCATAGCGTTTATCATTTCTTGGAGCTTTTGTTGCTGCTCCTGAGCCTTGGTCACTGACCTCGTGTGCGGTCTATGACCTGTCGATATGCGGCTATCCTCCTTTCCCGATGCCACATAAACTGTATGAACTATCATGCCCCCGGACTTAGGGCGTTTAGGCTTACCACCTTTGGCATTTGCCGCGGGCGCGGGGGTTTTCTCCGGCCTTCTTCTTTTGTGGGCCGTTGAAGTGGAGGGGGACGTTGCAGTGGGCACCCTAACGATTGTTGCCCCCTGCTGTTTAATAGGACGGTCTTTTTTTTTTTGCACTTTCGTCTTCTTTTGTTGACGAGAGTGATCTGGGTCGATCACTGAGTCTTGAACCCTCCGCCAAACTTTATAGATTCTTGAGGACAGCCGTTGAGGGGGCTGTTCTTGTTTTGTTTCCGGAACTCTCTCCGTAGGTGGAGGAGATTTCTTCAGTATAGCGGTTGGAGAGTTCTTCCGTACCTTTCTCAGCAATTCAAAGCTGTTCCCAGTTGGAACAGCAGCGTTGACTTCCACCACTGGAGCCGGTGGAGTTAACCCTGAGGGGGAGTTGCCCCCTGCCTTCCTCACTCGTTGCCAATGGCGACGTCGAGCACGACGAGCCGTTGGGACTGGCTCAGGGATAGAGATAGCTTCTTTTTGCTCCCTGTCTGAATGAGGCGCCGCCGGTGTTAACCTCTTAAAGACTGAGGTTGTCTTCTGAGGGGTGATATTCAACCTGTCGAAGACGGATCCTCGAACGGGGGCAGGAACAAGAATCGTCAGTCTTGAAAAGACTGACTCTTTGACAGGGGAAGCCGCCTTGACGACTTCTGAAGCAGCAGTTATTGCCTTCCTCGGGACAGCCAATTTAGAGTTCTGATTTAGCCTGGTGAAAACAGTGGCTGTCGGTTTGGTAGTGAGCGACCCGTTGACAGGGGCCGTCGTAGCAATGAGCCGGTCGAAGACCGACTTTTTGTTCACTTCCGGTGCAGGTATTGGCTTAGGGAAGCTTGTAAGTGGGATCATGGTCCCGAAGAACAGACCAGTGGTGGCTTGGGTCACCTGGTCTACCGGCAGAGCGAGAAAGGAAGCCGCTTGGGGCCCATATACTACACCTCCTGGTGAGGTGGAGCGTCCGTTGTAGTGGCACTTCGAACAGTTGGTGCAATTAGAGGCCATTGAATCTTGAGTTCTGCGCCAGGCAAAAGACCAAATCTTAGTAACTTGAAATCCGAAGGCAACCATTTAACAAACCGCGATTGGTTCGCGAGGACGACACACGAAGTGTGGAGTGGAAAGAGGAAGAGGTCCCACCGAGCGTGCCAGAATCTGTTCCCCTCTGAAAGGAAGCGCACAGGACCGCGATGTCCTGACGCTGAGATTCGGAGCAGATGCTATTTGGTTTTATCCGTCCACCTCTCCGAAGATGCCAAGTTGATTTATGGCACCGTGTATCGGAGGTTTAGACGGATGCAGCCGATGTAGCAGACTTCGTCAGATTCCCCCTCGCTTGAGGGGTTTTTGATTGTGGGGATGCTCTTCCCTGCAGGCGCAAGCCCCTGCAGTTAATTACGCTACCGCATCGCGGTAACAACTTTCTCCTTCTCTAGAATTTCACTTCGTGTCGTGTGTGTTTGTTTTGTTTGTGGTTGCCCGTGGATTGTATACGGAGACTGAATAATGCCGTCGCCCGTAGGGCGTGGATTAGTTCAAATCCGTATTTACTTAGATTTGGGTTTGGTGTTTTTAGTTTAAGGATGCATTAGTCGCGTTGCGGCTAAGATCAACTCAAACGTTCGTTAAGGATACGATAGTCCTGTTTGAGACTAAGATCAACTTAACGTGATGATCCATTTAATATATGGCCGTCGGGACTCGTCACCTCTCTGACGATGTTGAAGGATTACAACGGCAGATGTCAGAGGAGTTCAGAGATGTACCCTTGAACCAAGGTTGATTTGGAGTTTTATAGTCCGTTTGAATGTTTAAGGATACGTTAGCCGTGTTTGGGGCTAAGATCAACTTAAACGGGACCGTTTAGATCCGGCAAAAGAGCATTTAAAGGCTCTATTGTTCCAGTTTAGGGACGTGGTGGTCCATAGGCAGTTTAGGGACGTTGCGGTCCATGCTCCAGTTTAGGGACGTGGTGGTCCATGTTCCAGTTTAGGGACATGGTGGTCCGACATTAGTTTAAGGACGTTTCGGTCCAACATTAGTTTAAGGACGTTTCGGTCCAACATTGATGTGTGGTCATCGGGACCCGTCACCTCTCTGACGTCGTTGAAGGATTACAACGATGGGTGTCAGAGGAGTTCGGAGATGTACCCTTGAACCGGAGGTAAATTGATTTAAGAGAGCAATCTTGCTCAGTCAATTTAATTTAAGGACTTACGGCCAAAATTGGGCTAAGTCCAGTTGAAAATGTTCAACATTTTATTTGCTTTTGCGTTGCATTTCTTTTTATTTTTATTTGGGCTTTGCCCAGAAAGGATGCAGAGCATCGATTTGTTTTGGGCTCTGCCCTTTATAAATGATGCAGAGCATCAATTTCATTTGGGCTCTGCCCTTTTATTGCTTTGCAATTTATTTTGGCCTGCTTGGATTTGGGCCTGGCCCTTTTAGGAAATGCATTGCATTTATCAGGCGCTTTACGCCAATCAGAGAGCGCAAGCGCTCGTGGTGATGACACGTGTCATGCAGCGCAGTGCGCTAGTGCGCTACGCTTGCGCTGCTGACACGTGGCGTGCTCTGGTGAGTTGCGTTAATTTCAGAGAGCAAAGCTCTATTCAAAAGCGCGTAGCGCAAACGGTTCATACGCTGACACGTGGCGCTCTCTGGTGGCTTGCGCCAGCCCAAGAGCGCAACAGTGCAGATTTATAAGTGCAAAGCACTATTAATTTGAGAATCTTTTAGATTCAAGAACCGATGGTTCATAAGAGAAGTGCGAAGCACTATTTGATTTCTTGATCTAATTTAGATCAAAGAAAAATAAGTTTTTCTTGTTTTTCTTATCTCGGAGAACCAAAGGTTCATGAAAAGTGCAAAGCACTATTTAATTAATTAAAGCTCATTGATCTTCTTTTTAGATCTATGATCTGTTCATAAGAGAACTTTCTCTTTCGCTAAAGGTTTTTACCTTTTTGTTCTTGAGGAATTCTTCAGAGTTCTCTCTTTTTTTTTTAGAAAGATGTTTTTTTTTTCTGAATTGAGGTCTGGGGTCCTTTTTATAGTGCCCATAAATTAGTTAAATTTGGTAAAGAGATCTTTCTCTGAGTGATTTGGGGAATTTTCCCCACCGTTGGATCTTTGATCCAAGGGCTTCTGTTTTACAGAAGAAAATCTTCTTGTTTTAACAAGAACAGAAAGATTTCTTTAAATCTCCATTCTGTTTTGCGCAACTCCCCAGCGCTTGACACATGTCGCGCAGCGCAGCTGTGCTGACACGTGTCGCGCAGCGCACAGCGCAGCGCAACTGCGACGTTGCTACCTTTACTTTTTTTTTAAACAGAGCTTTGCTCTGATTGGTTGCGCTGCCTCGGGCGCTGCGCTGATGCGTCTGCGCCAGACACGTGGCGCCTTGCGCTCAGCGCAGAGGATCTGAAGCGTTGCTTCAAAATTTTGAATTTTTGAAATTCAAACAGAGCCTTGCTCTAATTGGGGGAAACAGTGGTTATGACTCATCGGGGCTTTCCAAAATGAGCCTAAACTCAAGTAAAAAGCGGCATGGCAAAATTCCTAACGCTTGCTCTTCCGACGGTCAAACTGCCTAGGAGGATTTCTTGAAGACGTCTTGTCCAACCCCCGAAGGGATTAGAGACACGACAGTCGCAAGGCTGCTCTAACAGCAAGATTGCCTATCGAGGAATACATCAGCCAACGCGACGGTACGACGGGCAAAACCCTAGTACCACAGACCCTAACGGACCTCTGTCGTAAAGACCAAAGGTTAACTGTGACGTTAGGACATTCTTGCGAGAACTTCTCGATTCGTCTCGACTCATGAGGAAATTAGTGTCCTTGCGAGAACTTCTCGATTCGTCTCAAAAAGCCTTAGGCAAAGGGGATTATAACCTGTTTTCTAAGCACTGGGGCCCTGCAAGTTGGTCCAAAATGGACTCTTGCATACTATTCACGGACCACACTCTCCAAAGTCGAATCTCGACAAGGAGGGAAACAACCACTTACGAGTTCTCTCGACTTATAAGCGGGAAAATTCTCTTGTGAGATCCTTACGACTTTCAAGAGAAAACACACTTAGGAATCCTCACGACTCCTAAGGAGAAAAGACACCTACGAGATCCACACGACTCGTAGGGAGAAAAGTCTTTATGAGACCCTCACGGCTTGTAAAATTGAAAAGTCTTAGGTGGCAGATCCTACCCCTGTCTCCTAAGCCATCACTGCCCTGCAAAGAGGTCAAGATGGACCATCTATGAGCCACACTTGCCAAAACTACATGCCACTGAAATGGAGAACTTACTCATGAGCGTATAAACTACTTCACGCCAGGGTAAGACATAAAGAAATAGAAGGGTTCGGCTCATGGAGTTGAGAGTTTGGAACTATATCTCTTAAGAGTCGAGATTTGAGTCAATGATAAATGACGACGCTTGTGTCCGCTCGTTATCTTCTCAGATCAAGATTCTGAAAGTTATATACCAATCCGAAACTAGTCATACGCTATGCATAAGTCTGCACTACTTCACCCACGTATATACTTACATGGGTAAAGTAGTGGGGGGAATTTGTTCCCGCCAAAAATTTCTGCGCAAAGAGCCTAAGGTATCAAATAGCAGCGATACGGTTAAGAAAATGCGAACCAGTATTTTCTGAGCTGTTTTTTTACAAACTACTGAATGAGAAATAGATAAATTCTGATGATATCGAAAGCGTCTTGAAAAATCCTTCGATTTGATATATTATGGGCTTCATAATTCATCCGGGATCAAAAGTTATGAGCAAATATGCTATGCATTGTTCCCTGATTAAAAATCAGGAATTATCTCAATGAGATATCACGTGCTCACACGTGACCATTGGTCACGTGTTGACACGTGACAATCAAAACAGAAATAAAAACAAACGGCTGAAGAAGGACCCAATTAGGGGTCACGTGCTCACACGTGACCAATGGTCACGTGTTGACACGTGACAATCAAAACAGAAATAAAAACAAACGGCTGAAGAAGGGCCCAATTAGGGGTCACGTGCTCACACGTGACCAATGGTCACGTGTTGACACGTGATAGTTAAAACAGAAATAAAAACAAATGGCTGAAGAAAATACCTCAATGAGGTATCACGTGCTCTCACGTGACCAATGGTCACGTGTTGACACGTGATGGTTAAAACTGAAGCGTAAATAAACGCTGAGAAAATGACTCAATTGGGGGCCACGTGCTCACACGTGACCAAGGGTCACGTGTCAGCACGTGACTGGCTTCGAAAGCCTTACAGTTTAATAAAATTAAATTCTAAAATCTTCTAAATCTTTCCAAATGGAAAAGGAATATGGGGACCGTTGGATTAAAAATCCAAGGGTGATTAAAAATCGCCAATTTATGGAAAGATTTTAGATAAAGAAAGATTTCCATGAAAATCTCACCAGAAATAACAAATAGAATATCTTTGGATTTAAAATCCAACGGTGAATAAAATTCACTGAATGATCTAAAGGATCATATTAATTATGAAAACAACAAAAATCTTTCAATGAAAGATTCACAAAACAAATTAATTCTTTTTCTTCTCCTATAAATAGGAGCCAAGTAGAGAAGAGAGGGATCTACCTTTTTGAGAGAAGAACAGTGAGAGGAGAATTTAATTCTCAAGAGAGAAGAAAAGAAAGGAGAATTTAATTCTCAACAAAGGAAACCCTAAGTGAGAAAAGAAAGGGAATCAAAACTTCAAACAGAGAATTTAATTCTCAAAATCTAAGAGTTTAACTCTTCTACAAAACAACTTAGTTCTTCCTCTAGTTGAAGATCCGTAGAAGCACATCTCCCCATAGGTTGAGAATTTAATTCTCATCGGGTTGAGATCCTGCCATGCAGATCCAAAACTTAGAGGGGGAATTGAGTTTAGAGAATTTAATTCTCCCAAAACAAATTAGGGTTTAACCCTATATGAGAATTTAATTCTCCCAAACTCACAGGAATTTAATTCCTTCAAGATGGACAGAACTAGGGTTTAACCCTAATTGAGAATTTAATTCTCTCAAATTCACAGGAATTTAATTCCTCTTAAAAAATGAAATTAGGGTTTCACCCTATACAAGAATTTAATTCTTTTACATATATGGGAATTCAATTCCTCTAAAGAAAACTAGGTTTTAACCCTACATAAGAATTTAATTCTTTCATAATTGGAATTTAATTCCTACAGAATCATGATCAGGGTTTAACCCTACGGAGAAATTAATTCTCAAAATAAAATAAAGAGACTAAAGGGATCTCTGTGCATGAAAAGGACTAAGGTCACGTGTCCCCACGTGACCCCTGAAGAGATCCCCAAAAATGAGAAGGAAAAGGATCTGAGGCAACGCCTTACGTGCTCCCACGTGACTTCCAAAACGCAGACAGAAAAAGCAAAGGAAATGAAGGCTTTGGGCGCTCTCACGTGTTACCACGTGACCCCTTAGCAAACGCTTTAGTGATCAGCGCACAGATGACCATCACGTGCCAACACGTGATGCTCAAAATAAAAATATAAAAAGTGTTTAACACTTATTTGCAGAACAAAACGAGGGATCTGGTCCCTCCTTTGGGCGCCCTCACGTGTCCGCACTTGACCCCTCTTTCTTTAGCGTTTAACACTAATTTGGGGATTATATTTCCAAGGTTTAACACTGATTGTTTTCTAGTGTTTAACACTAAATTAAAGATTATATTTTCAGTGTTTAACACTGATTGTCTTTTAGTGTTTAACACTAATTTGAGAGTTCTATTTCCAGTGTTTAACACTGTTATCCTTTAGTGTTTGACACTACTTTTAGCCAAATTGGCAAATTTTCCAGAGGCAAAAGTCCCTCCTCCAAATGAATCTCAAAATTGAGGAAATCAAAGACAAAATGTTGTCAGAGCCCCCAAACCTCTGTTTAGCACTGCTGAATGATGAGGGGCTGAACCCAGACAAATGTCTAATGGTCCAAAAGGCCAATATTTCAAACATAATTGGACTTAGCCCAAACTGGCCATAAGTCCTCAAATCATCTTGAACTGAGCACATTGGCTCTTTCAACCAACTCATTGGTTCAAGGGTACATCTCTGAACTCCTCTGATATTTGTCGTTGTAATCCTTCAACGTCGTCAGAGAGGTGACGGGTCCCGACAACCACACATCGATACGGACTGTGGGGTCCTTAAACTCATGGACTGATGCGTACTTAAACCAACAATATGGACTAATGCGTCCTTAAACTCACGGACTAATGCGTCCTTAAACTCACGGACTAATGCGTCCTTAAACCAGTATTTATCCCCAAAATGGGAATAATGGACCATCATACCCCTAAACTGGCAATGGACCACCATGTCCTTAAACTGGCAATGCACCACCATGTCCCTAAACTGGCAACGGACCACCATGTCCTTAAACTGGAAACGGACCACCATGTCCCTAAACTGGCAATGGACCACTATGTCCCTAAAATAGAACAATAGAGCCCCCAAATGCTCTTTTGTCGGATCTAAACGATCCTGTTAAGCTGATCTTAGTCTCAAATTAGACTAACGTATCCTTAACAAACATTTAAGTTGATCTTAGCCTCAAATATGGCTAACGTATCCTTAAACCAAAACCTTCAAACAGACTTTAGTCCCAAATTGGACTATACATCTCCGAACTAACTTTGGTTCGAGGGTACATCTCTGAACTCCTCTGATATTTGTCGTTGTAATCCTTCAACGTCGTCAGAGAGGTGACGGGTCCCGACTACCATACATTCAATGGACCACCATGTCCTTAAACTGGTAATGGACCACCATGTCCTTAAACTAAACAATAGAGCCCAAATGCTCTTTTGTTGGATCCAAACGATCCCGTTAAATTGATCTTAGTCTGAAATGAGACTAACGTATCCTTAACAAACGGTTAGGTTGATCTTAGTCTGAAATGAGACTAACGTATCCTTAACAAACGTTTAAGTTGATCTTAGTCTCAAATGAGGCTAACGTGTCCTTAAACCAAAACCCCAAAACCAAATCTAAGAAAATACGGATTTGGACTAATCCACGTCCTACGGGCGACGACATAAATTAGTCTCCGTATACAATCCACGGGCAACCACAAATAAAACAAACACCTATGACACGAAGTGAAATTCTGGAGAAGGAGAAAGTTGTTACCGTGATGCGGTAGTGTAATTAACTGCAGGGGCTTGCGCCTGCAGGGAAGAGCGTCCCCACAATCAAAAACCCCTCAAGCGAGGGGGAATCTGACGAAGTCTGCTATATCGGCCGCATACGTCTAAACCTCCGATACACGGTACCATAAATCAACTTGGCATCTTCGGAGAGGTGAAAGGATAAAACCAAATAGCATCTGCCCCGAATCTCAGGCAAGACGTCCATGTCTTGGCCGCCGTTCGGAGGGGAACAGGCGATTTGAGGTATCTCACAACTTATCGTTTTGGACCAGTTAGGAATAGTTTAGTTGACTTTAGAGACCCTACAACATAGAATACGGAAAATTGAAATTTTTACAAATAAATACCACTTACTTCATAAAACCGTTTTCTAAAGGATTAATATTTATACAATCTTTGCAAAGCGCCGCTACAACCCATTTTGGGGAACCCGTTCGGGATGGTACGGATTATCACATATTCTCGGGCTTAGTAGTGCGAGATTCAGGCCTCCGCAAGGAGCATTCGGTCTCGAAAGATTTAAATTACGACATCTTAAGAAAATAAGATTTTTAGAATATAAAAAATATATTAAAATTATTTTTGTATAAATATATGTATATTTATCATTAAAATACCTATTTTATTATGATATAAATATTCCACCTTTTTCTAAAAATCACAAGAATCAATTTTACACTAAAATACCATGAATTCCATATAAATCAATATTACAAATAAATACCTTTATTTCTGAATTTAAGATATTTTCATTAGAAATATCACAATATAAAATTCACATTCATTACAACCCTAAAGACGAATAATAAATACTTGGGGTATATTTTGAAAAAGTATATAAAAGTATTTTTACATAAAACCCACTCAAGTTCTATAAATTACCCTAAGGACCCTAGTAAATATAGGTTTAAGCGGAACCAATCTCTTGAGCCTCAGGGAGCCGGAGAAGTGGGTGCTTGCCTATCTAAGGTAGACAAATTAATAAAAACAATCAGGACTTCAAGTTACTTTGCTGATTGTCTGACTCAGTTTGAGTCTCAGTATAATCTGACTTGAATATGATTCAAGTACAATCTACAATCTACAATCTTCAATATTACAATTCAACCTGAATCCATAAATCCAATTATCAATCTATACAACTTGACTGAACTGAACCATGGATATACATTCCATTTATATGATTCTCTAGTTATTCCATTTACATGATTCTACGGTTACATCCGTTTACTGATATCATGGTTTCGGTCAGTCAACCAATTATACAATCAATACAATTTACAAGACAAACAATACCATCAAAACACTACGGGGTTTAAGGGGTAGATTGGTACGGAAGGTGTTAAAAGTGGCACGAGACAGTAAGATTAAGACACCTAACTTATATTCCGTTGCTGTTGTACCGTGGCCCAACGGTTCCTTGAGTTCCTAATACCTTAGTCTCCGGGGCAAGTGAGACTCCTCTCGTATACACTGGCATCCTTCTGTACCAAGGTACAAACAACAACGTTAACACTAAATACAACAATATAAAAATATAACACAACTGTAAAAGCTACTCTCTCTCTCTCTCTCTCTTACTCTCTGTCTATTCTATTTCTCCTCTTATCTTTGGGACTTACCGAGCGACCTGTTCGCTGACGACATTCTCTTTCTTTCTTCTTTGAATGTCGTCAGGTGATTTAGACACGTCAGAGATCGAGCCTACTGCTGAAGAATTGGATCAGTTTTTTGAAGACCCAGAGCTTTAGTTTCATTGTACACATTTCCTTTCAGTACTTTACATTCATGTTATGCCATTGTTTAGACATCGCTTTTATTTCAGTTGTATTTACTTTTCATGCATTATACAAAAGAATGTTAATAAATAAAGTTGTTGTTCAGTTTATATATCTTGTCTCTTGTGTATTTACTTTTTTATTGCTTAGATACGCTTAGCGTATTTACTTCAGAGTAAATACGTAGCGGACTAGTCGCGTCCCCTTCGCCGTATACCGGAAAGCGGGGTGTGACAACTATGCTTTGGCGTATGAGGTCCATCTCATATCAAAAGTGAATGCTCTCAAATATTTGATGTCAAGAGCTTTACTAACGGGATGGCTCGCTAAATGGGCCCTATTCTTAATGGAATTCTTGATAACGTACCGACCTCTCAAGGCGGTGAAAGGCCAGGCTATCGCCGACTTCCTTGCTGAGCACCCGATACCTACCGACTCACCTTTAAATTGCGAACTGCCAGACGAACACGCGTTTGACTCGATCGACTGGGAGAAACGAGGGAGTGATACCCGATGGGAATTCTATTTCGATGGGGCATCTTCCATGAAGAAGCGAAAGCACAGCTCCCCCATAATCAAATCTGGGGTAGGCCTTATCTTCGTGACTCCGCAAGGAGTGATAATGCGCTTTGCCTTTTCCCTAATAGAGCCGAGGACAAACAATGAAGCGGAATATGATGCTTTGATTGCAGGTCTTGAGATCGTTGTTGACATGTGGATCGAAAATCTCCTTATATAAGGAGACTCTCAGCTGGTTGTTAGCCAAGTAAACGGCAACTATCGAACGTTCAAACCAGAGTTGGTAAAGTATGGCAAAAGAGTGCAATAGTTACTAACTCAAATTCCCTCTTACGCCCTGGAAAGCATACTGTGTACAGAAAATAGCAAAGCGGACGCACTAGACAAACTCATTAAAGAACTGGCTGACGAAACCTCGATGACGTAAGGATTATTGTACAAAGCCGTCGAGTTCTTGCACCAGCAGAAATATCTCCGAAGTCTTCTGAAGAAAAGGAAGCGACTAAGGAAACAGTCCTGCAAATAGAGGACCAAGAAAGGGCTAAGGATTGGAGAGAAGTCTTCATAGACTACTTCAAATCCCGTCGAACACCCGAAGATGCATCCTCAAGACATCAGCTCATGAAACGAGCTCTGTCTTTCGCCTTCGTCAATGATACTCTATATAGGAGATCGTTCGACTCTCTCTGGCTGAGATGCCTGGGACCGGAAGAAGTAAGGAGAGTCGTCCAAGAAACTCATGACAGACTCTGCGGTTCTCATCAAGCCGGGCCAAAAATGAAGCTGAAGATCAAAAGGATGGGCTACTATTGGCCCACGATGATTCAGGACCGCCTCGAATATGTGAAGCAAGGCTTCTCGTGCCAAATTCATGGAGACTTCATCCACCAGCATCCAAACCCGCTACACCCAACGGTGGCTAGCTGGCCATTCGAAATGTGGGGAACCGACATAATTGGGCCCATCGAACCAGCGTCATCCGGAGGATATCGGTTCATATTGGCGACAACCGATTACTTTTCTAAGTAGGCAGAAGCCATACCGCTAAGAGAAGTGAAGACAGAGAATATTCTCCACTTCTTCAAGACACACGTTATCTATCGGTTCGGCACTCCGCGATAGATTATCTCTGATAACGGGCCGGCCTACAGAAGTCACAGAATCAGCCGCTTTGCACAGCAGCATAATATAGACTGGAGATACTCTTCGGACTATAATCCCCGAGCTAATGGTCTAGCTGAGGTTTTCAACAAAACCTTAACAAAGATCATAAAGAAGACTGTGTCCAAAAACAAAAAGGACTGGCACGAGAGACTGCATGAAGCTCTCTGGGCTTATCGGACCACGTTCAAGACGGCCATGAACACAACGCCATTTGCGTTAGTATTCGGCGCAGAAGCAGTACTCCCCTTGGAGATAGAGCTACCCTCTCTACGGGTGGCGGTTCGGTACGAACTAACAGACGTGGAGAATGCTCATTTTCGGCTTGAAGAGCTATATGCCCTCGATGAAACTCGTCTCGTAGCACAGCAAAACCTAGAAGTTTACAAAATAAGGATGACACGCTCATACGAAAGATTAACTAGGCCAAGAACATTCCTCCAAGGCGAGCTCGTGCTAGTTGTCAAAAGACCTATGATCCCCAATCGTGTCAAACGGGGGAAATTCGAGCCAAACTATGAAGGCCCATACATCATAGACAAGGTCTACCAAGGTGGGGCTTACTTGCTCATGGATATGCATGGCGAAAGACCCTTCCGGCCAATAAACGGCCGATTCCTGAAAAAATACTACGCCTGACGAGTCACGGCCCGGGTCAATGATAGATGACAACGCCTATGTCCGCTCGCTATCTTCCCGAGTCCAAACTTTGTAAGTAGTATCCGGCGAAATCTCGCCTCAAAACTCTACGGACCGAAACGTCCCTAAACTAATAATGGACCGAAACATCCCTAAACTAACGAGGGACCGTAATGTCCTTACACTAGCTGCGAACCGAAATGTCCCTAAAACTAACAATGGACCGCAATGTCCTAAAACTAGCTATAGACCGAAACGTGCTTAAAACTACTATGAACCGAAGCATTCTTACACGGCAAAACAAAAAAACAAAAAAAACGGTACGTCCATAAGCGAAATGGGCATGGATGAAAACCCGAAAGGGCTCCGTGAGTAAAAACAGCAGGGCTACCGGCGATTTTGTGAAAACCCGAATGGCCGCAGACTCGTGAAATTTTTTTCCTGCGCACTTGCAAGATCCTCTCGACTTTGTAAGGAGAAAATACCCGCGTGAGATCCTTACGACTCACAAGGGAGCAAAATACTTAGGAATCCTCACGATCCCTAAGGAGAAATTACACTTACGAGATCCTCACGACTTGTAAGGAGAATCCCCCCTATGAGACCCTTACGGCTCACAGGATTCAAAAGTTTTAAGATACAGGAACTTGAACCTGTTCTTAAGCCATCATATCCCCCAAACTGCTTTACAGGCGGTCAATATTGACCCATATGCAAAAATAAACATCTCCCCCACCAAGTTCCACCAATGGCGTGAAATCCCCCTATTTGGTGAACAGACACTTGTAAGTCCTCTCGACTTATAAGGAGAAAATACTCTTATGAGATTGTTACGACTTATAAGAGAGAACACCACTTAGAAGTCCTCACGACTTCTAAGGAGAACATACACCTACGAGATCCTCACGGCTCGTAAGGAGAAATACCTTTATGAGACCCTTACGGCTCGTAAAGTCAAAAAGCCTTAGTCGACAGGATCCTAACCCTGTTTGCTAAGCCACCTTTGTTCAAATTGACAGAGGCAAATGATGATTCGCTCCTGGCGATATCCCAGTCGCAGCGATGCTGATACTAAGATTGGTATCAGATCTCAAGTCCATACTCGCAACAAAATCAGCGAGCCAAAAATACATATAAAAATAGCCGAAATGATTGGGCAACTCGCAATAAAAAGCAACGAGTAAAAAGAAAAATAGCCGAAATGATTGGGTATCGCGAAAAATAGCTGAAATGATTGGGCAATCACGACTTTCGCGATATAAAAAGCTGAAATAATAGAGCATCGTGGAAAGATATAAAAAAATGAAAGAATAAAACTTTTGCCCTACAGGTGAGTCCATACTAACCCCTGTATACAATCCATGGGCATAAACGAAAAGGGAACCACATTTCCCCACCAGACTCTGTCAAAGGGAGAGTCAGATCTCGACGGCAACATCTGCATCCCAGAAGATCAACACGGCGTTCCTTCTCAACTCCAGCATGATGCAGACGTAACGTCAACAACCGACCTCAGGGTCGCAACAAAGCGGAGCCATGGCAAACCCCCTAGTTCTAAATCTCGACGGCCACATCTACAGCCTAGAGACCAACAACAGCGTTCCTCCTCATTCCACCAGGATACGGACGCGACATCACCGATCGGAGCCACGACAAAGTCTCCGGTTCCAAGACTCTATGGTTCATAAACAACCTAGAGTCAACCTCGACACCGTAGAAAGCGGAGCAAGTCAACCCCGATACCGCAGACAGCGGAGCAAGTCAACCCCGACACCGCAGACAGCGGAGCAAGTCAACCCTGACACCGCAGACAGCGGAGCAAGTCAGCCCCGACACCGCAGAAAGCGGAGCAAGTCAGCTAATGACCTCCCCGTCAGAGTAATGCTTCGACTCGGAAACAAGTCAACCCACGAACCACTAAACTCGCACAAAAGAAAATTCTCTTGTGAGATCCTTACGACTCTTAAGAGAACACGCACTTAGGAATCATCACGACTCCTAAGGAAAAAGTACACCTACGAGATCCTCACGACTCATAAGGAGAAAAGACTTTATGAGACCCTCACACCTTACAAAATTGAAAAGTCTTAGGTGGCAGATCTGAACCTGCTTCCTAAGCCATCGCTGCCCTGCAAGGAGGTCCAAGATGGACTATTGTATACTATCCACGGGCCACACTCTCCCAAGTCGAATATCGACAAGAAGGGAAACAACCACTTACGAGTCCTCTCGACTTGTAAGGGAGAAAATTCTCTTGTGAGATCCTTATGACTCTCAAGAGGAAATGCACTTAGGAATCCTCACGATTCCTAAGGAGAAAATACACCTACGGCATCCTCTCGACTCGTAGGGAGAAAAGTCTTTCTGAGACCCTCATGGCTCATAAAGTTGAAAAGTCTTAGGCAGCAGATCTGAACCTGTTTCCTAAGCCATCGCTACCCTATAAGGAGTTTAAGATGAACTGTTATCTATCATCTACATGCCACATTTGCTAAAGTCACATGCCAATGACACGACATAGAAAAGAAGACGATAGTATGAGATAAAATATGTCTTTTATTCATAAATTCAAGTGAATACAAAATACATTTCACAAAGGAATCAAAATGGATACATGTTATTCATAGACCGCAAGTTTACAATAAAAAAGAAGGGGGATACAAAGACGGTTATTGAAGCGGAGGCGTTTTCAACAAATCAGCCAGCTGCTCATGCGCTCCTCTCAATCCTTTCTCGCAATCGGCTGCCGCGGCCAGCTCTACTTCGACTCAGGCCCGCTGTTGCAAACATGACGAAAGCTTTTCATCAGTTCCCAGCATGACAGCTTCGCGTTCCTACACAACCCGCTCCGCAGAGTCAAGCGCCCGTCTCAGCGTCAACCCATCCGAAATGTATCGCTGGAGATTGTCAAAGACAGCTTTCAACTGCGCAGCATTCGCTTCAACCTGGGCGCACAACCGGACAGATTCGCTTGAAGCTACTTCATGTTCCTTTCGCCTCAGGGTCGCCTCTTGTTCAAAATGGCGGATGAAAGGAACACTACTCTCGACCCACGCAGCCCGCTGGGAGTTCAAAGCTGATACTTCAGGAGCGGGACGCTTGAGCTCAATCTCATGCAGGCAGGCCTCGATCTTTCTGCAGTAATTAACCCAAGACTCGACGACACCTTCATCATAGAAGTTCATGAGCGTCGCCAGCATAGGATTAACCTCAGCAGCAAAATTTGCAGCGAATGCGAGGGCCTCGGCATGAAGATCCTCTACGAATTCGCTCAACATTCGCAGGCTAGTCGCAGCGCCCCTGGAAGATGGGCGTCTAGTAAAGGGCCCTGCCGGTATTGGGATGCGCGACTCAAAGGGAGCTGGAGCCGATGCGATTGCTGCAAAACAAATTATGGTTAAATGTCGACTTGGGAGGTAATGAAAATACACGGGCGATGGAGTCTACTATACCAGCTGTGGCAGATGGCAAAATTGGGAGTACCGGAGGCACGTCTATTCTCTTGTCCCCTCCACCGATCCATGACATTGAGATTAATACAAGGAAGACTTAGCAAGAATACGGCTATTCATAAAAGAAAGAAGGAGACAATAGCTGAAGGATATACTAGCCAGTACCAGGAGGCGGAATGACTTCCGACTGGAAGGAGAAGTGTGGGTTCAACACCTGGTATAGATGGTTGAAAAGGACTCCTGCAGAATTGCGACAATATAAAGTTAATACAAGGAAGATGATATCCACAGTTAAACTAAATAAGTCGCAAACCCATTCCTTCCAACATTTGAGAGGACATAGGAGAAGGCGAGGAAACAACAGCCGTCATGGCGGCGACCGAAGGTGCTTCAGATGGCACAATCTCAGCGTTCACTGCACCTACAAACAAAATATCGTCAGAGGGAGATGAACGGGATTGAGAAATAAAAAGAGAACAGTGGCCCAATAAAACTTGATGGGTCATCAACCAAAACCGTGACAGAAGTATCACTAGGCGTAGCGGCTTCTTCGCTCTCCCTCAGAGGAGTAGTTTCTGTGCCTATGGCTTCATCCCCTGATTCGACAAGGGCCGTCATGACGCTTGCGAAGCCCGTCGATACCAGGGAGCCACAAGGGGAAAGAGCAGTGGTTTGGGCAGTCCTAGACTCCCGAGAGAAAGTAGCCACATCGGGCTTTGTGGTCGCCACCGCCTCGCCTGCCATCCCATCATCAGGACTTGGCCCTACAGGATATGGTATATCAGAATTTGCGGATCGAGTTCTAATAAAAAGACCGGGCATTACATTACCTTGCAATGAATTCTCAGCTTCCTCCCAAGCCGCACGCGCAACCTGTCTATGGACGGTAGACAGGGCAGCTGGAACACCCTCTGAAGGAATAGCGACAGGTGGAGTGGTGCTTGAGCCTGCACCTACAACCAAGGCGGCATCACGTTCCTCCACTGCACGCCTTCTGCGCTTCCTTTCGGTCTGGGCCGTGAGAACTGACCTCCTCAGGACTTCCGACAAGGGGACGTTGTCGTCCGAACCAAGCTCTACCTCCGGAGCCGTTACGGCGTCTTTCATCGGCTGCTTTAGCGAAGCCTCCTGCGGTAATGTTGGGGGAGCTGGGGCCACAATAGCTGGCTCTGGAAGCATCGTTGCACCACCGCTCGGGATCGGTACCGCACTCGGAATAACCTGAGTCAAGGTAGTCCCTGCAATAAAATAAGGAAGAGGGTCAGAGCACGAATAAAAGGGGGGAAATGAAGACACAATGAGCTGAATTTTACCAAGACCCAAAGAAGCGCGGAGCCTATCTTCCTCCTTGAATGTCTTGATGGAAGCCGCGAAAGCCTCTTCGGCAGAAATACCTGTTGAAGAAAAGGACATTAGTAAAAGCATAATAATAAGGAAGGAATGAACGGGAAAAATACAACTGAGGTATACCTGACTTCGCAATGGTGATCAGCGCTGCTTCTTCGCGGGCCAGTCGCTCGGAGGCCACAAGGGCAGCCTGTAGATCGGTGTCGGTCACAGGCGTGTCGAACAAGCCATCGTTAGTGCCGTACTCACATAAGCCTTCGCTGTAGGGAGCATGGGGCTCCTGACCGAGTACAACGTTAGCAGAAAAGAGAGACTTCTTCTTTTTCTTTGAGCGAACGCCGGCGGCCGATGACATGAGCTTGCGCTTGGCAGGCATTTTCGGGCGACGAGTCCCGATCTTCGTACCCACGCCAGACTCCGGGGATGCTGCAGCTACCGTTTCTACAGGAACACGGGGTAGAGGCTTCTCAGGAAAGGCGCGCGGGACTGCAACCGCGGCAGCTTCTCTTAAGGAAGGACCAACAGTGGCCCATCGCTTTAAGGGGACAGCTGGATTACCGGCAGGGACTGCACCTTTACGATCGAGCAGTAACCGCCTTTCTTCCCTAATAACAGCACCCGTCGCATGCTGGTACCACGCCACGTATGCGTTCGAGGCTTTCGGAATACAGCTCGGCTCACTGATAAAAAAGTTGGACCCGGTGTTTAGCCGCATGAAATGGTGCAGCGCGTTGCAGATACCCTCTTCCGTAGCAACCGGCTCAGCTAAAAAAGCCTCTAGCGGGACACCCTGATCATAGCTCGACTGTTGAGCGAAACGGTGCGGGTTGTACCTCATGAACAGCGCCGAGTCATTCTTCCTGAACACTAAAAAGCCCGGCCTGATTGAATACAAATGCAGAATCTCCCGAGCTTTCAATGTAGGAGTGTCACGACCCAAAATGGCACGTGACTGGAACTTGAATCATATGAAGTCTATAGGACCCCATCTAATTCAAGTAGGCCAAAACCCAGAAATCCAAACCATTTGAAAAGAGAGAGAAGGAAAAGTTTAGTTTTAAAGCAAGTAGTTTAATAACATAAGCCGAAGTATTGCATTTTTAAAACCTCAAGTCCTTTCTGAAAATTTCGGCAGAGTTTCCTTTGTAAATATTGGCCCCAAAAGGGTATAACACATGAAATATATATAAAGGCATCCCCAAGCGGGAGCTAGCTCTTCACCAATTGGCGGTCACAACCACGCAAGCAATATAATATACAACGCCAAAGGGTGATGATCAAAACTCAAAAGGAAACCCAAAATTATCAAGAAAACCATAATAATACAAGCGCGACTCTAAGATCGAAAGAATATACACTAGTCTTCTAAGTCTAAACAATATACAAGTCTGGTTGATGGAGTTTCTAGATACAACTGAATATAAATAAAATACAATAGTGGTCATGATGCAAGTGAACCCACCTACCAAAACAATCAGTCGGAAAGAAGCAGTGTGCCAGCAAAACCGCCAAGGAAACCTGTACGGTAAAACCTGCAAGAAACTGTGGCACAACGGGGTGAGTTGCCAACTCGTGAGTAGAAAACATCACCGAGCAGAAATCGCATGTATGACTCAATCCTAGGTTATACGATAATACTATATCCTCAATACAATATCCTGAACCATCTACACATAAGTGTAATACCATGTGCTCGAGTCAGTGCCTCAAGTAGCCACAAATCATATATATGATGTATGAATGCATGAAAATAGAATACATTATAATGCGAAAACTGTTTTCTTTATTTAGTGAGATTTTTATATATAAAAATCGAGGTATCATCAATGAAATCAACATAAAATCCGTGTCAAGTATCGACACAAAACATATATCCAAATATCCAAAATCTCGGGCTCCGGCTATCCGGACTGGCCCCTCATCAAAATCTCATGACTACGTCGGTATCCTCCGGATATCCGCCGCGTCATAAATAACCGGTCGGTAGTGCTCCCCTGCCAGGCTCAACGCCATCATCTGTGACCATCTTGCCCCGGGGTACTGCATCGGGTCCACCATGCACCCACAGACGGTTCCTCCTCCTCCTCCTCGAATCGGGTGTATGATATCGCTTAAGAGCCGAGAAAACTCATGGTGGACATATCTCATATCATATCACGAGAAAACCGCAACTTGCATTTTAAAATGATATTAAGTTATATAAAATCCTTGCGGTTTCTCCAAATCCAGAAATCTCATGGAAATCCAAAATCTCATATCATAAGTAATAACAATGAATTACTGGGCTCCGGCAATCCGGACTGGCCCATAATATCGCATGGCAAATGAATATATAAATATGCATGAAATATCACAATAATAAATGCAATATCTAAACTAGCACAGTAATGATATATCGGAACTACCAGCTAGCAAACGATATCAATAAAGTAATATTCTCTAAAGTGTACGCGACATGGCAATTACCGATGATGATGTGTGTGAGCCGGCAAGCAAGTGTACGCGGAGTATACGCATCATCTATAATGGTGCTGGTGTCCTGACAACATGGTTTCATAATCACTAAAGTACACATTAAGCATGCAATGCGATGATAACAACATGAATAAACGGAGAATGAATAATAAACGCAGCAATACAGAAAATACATATCTACATACGAGTCATACAGTTTGTTGTCTGAAATCGCACGAATCATGGTGTTTAGAAGGGGCTACGGTGTTTTTTAAAGAAAATATACATCCTTTGAAATATCCGTAGTATCCGTTAGCCTGTCTTTAAAATACTCACGATTCGTTAGTTTTGGAAATAAGTATGACTCGCGCCCAGCTCTAACATCTACTAAATAAACTACAGGACAAGCTAAAAGACTAACTAAAGGGTAAGGAAATCCATCTAAGTCCGAGTCGATCTATATATCTAGTAGTCGGTGATCCCGCCTCAATAGCGTCACATACGATAACATATATAATACGACATACTCGAATCATGGGTGCAGATCCATTATCATATTTATATCTCGTATGGTAAATCCATCGTACGGCATCCTAAATCTGGGTACGGGTCGCCTATCACATGTACATCAATATCCATGTGGTATTATTATCAATATATCATGAACATGGTACTGATCTAAGTCTAGTACATACCGATACTATCAATATATATCTGCGTGTGTATGAAGACACATCGCCTAACTATCCGCTATAATAATATGGCGTATCTCATAACACGACCCAAATTACATCACCGATCTCACGGCATCCAGCCTAATCATATTGACTCGTCTCCAAATATCATATACTATCATCATCATCCATATATATGTATACACACACATACACACATACTCACATCCATATATATATATATATACATACATATCCCCATATACGCACAAGTAAATAAAATGTATGCGTGTGTGTGCGTGTACCTTATTCTAGGGTTTCGCGACTATAAACTAGCTAACTACATTATCATCCAATTACACTAAACTTTAACTCATGATCTCCTAAAACCTTATTGATAATCAAAACGTTTCACATAACACATAGCATCGTATATACACATGATATAATATAGGCTACACTATGAACTACGGAGGTGCTATACGCTATCCACCCGACTTCCCCCATAGATATATATCTACTCACCTGGACGCCTTGGCTAATCTGATCCGATTTTAGCTCTGTTATTTCCGCGCCACGTCCGACGCCTCTGCACCCGATCCTAGCAACGCACACAAGAAAATAAGAGAATAAATATAAATAGTCGCAGACACAAACAATACAAGTCAACCATGCGTATTAACCCGACGCACACACACTTGGTGTACGAAACGCGCCGTGACAACGCCACAAACTACAACAAGGGTCACTATACGTGAAAATCCCCAAACTTAAATCCCAAACGTACCAATCATGATTTCACAACGTATTAAATATATATGAAATAGGTTATAGCTCAATTCAACCTCAAACTTACTTAGAACCTATTTATACTAAAAACCTAGTAAGCGAACATTAACCATTTTAGTTCAAAGCTAGATATTTTAACAAAACTAGTAGCCACAATATTCATCTAATATCTTAATTAAGCCACTCCAAACCCTAACTAAATTTAATTTCATCAAATTGCACATTAATTAAAAACCTAGTTAGCAAAGTTATATAATTAGGACAAATGAAATGTAACAATTAACAAATTAGCAACTAGACTAGGTTTTTACATGTCTTAAAATATTAATCTACCCTTACTAACTTGATTTATTTATAAAAACCCAAAACCTTAGTTTAAACCCTTTCTTGAAATCTAAATTTTAAAATTAAACCCATATTTAAACACTTAATTAGCTTAGATTACAACAAAAATTAACAAGGTAACCATTAGAGTAAGATTATACCTCACAAATCTTGTAGATCTCACTTGTAAACTTAGCCTCTAAAAACCCATCTTTCTCCAAGATCCATGCTTGATTTGGCCAAGGAAAATTGGTTAAAGGTTAAATTAGGGATTAATGAGACTTGTATTGATTTTTGATGAAATTTATGAGATTTTTGGAGATGAGATGAGATGGGGAATGCTGGAATTGGTGTGCTCGGCAATGAGAGAGGGGAGAGGAAAATGAGTGAGGAAATTTGCTTGTCAACTCCCATACCTCATTAAATGGCACCATACCTATTTCTTTATTCTTCCATTTCCTTTTCTTTCATTTTTTTTTGAGGTAAAGTGAAGTTTGAAGGAGAGCGGGCTGTGCAAGTTTTGGCCAGATCAAGGGTGTGTGCGCGTATGTGTGGGGGGGGGGAGGGAAATTTCCAAGTAAAGAAAACCATAACTCAAATCAACATGCACCAAACCTCATTTGTTTATTATATTCTTTTAAATTTTCTTTTCTATTTAATCCAAGATTTTCTAGAACCATCTTGACAATTTCTTTCATTTCAAAAACAACATGTTACACTTTGGTTTAATGTGTCATGATGCATAAAACCTGTATTAACCCATTCTAATCTGTAATTATCACTAATTAAATGTATTAGTGAAGGCTTAAAATAATATTTAAAATAATTAATTACGGAAAATATTTTAGTAAACTAGAAATTTTATATGTGACCCATTAATTACCAAATACTAGCAATTACATAGCTAGAATAGGTATATTTAAGTCTATGACGAAAATTAAATATATCCTGTTTTTACGGAAAACACCAGTTATTTTACCGCTTATCCGAAATTTCACCTAAACGATTTTCAAAATGTTACAAGGAGCCCCGTCTTTAAAGGTATCGCACAGCGGCTGCACCGTTTTAGTGGATTCCTTGCCGATAGTTAGGACCTTATCGACAAAGGTCATGCTATCCCCGACCGTATGCGGGCGAAGGACCAGACTCCGAGCCTCTCGCTGTGATGGATCTAAAGCAGAAATGTCAACTAGGAACATAACCCGAGGGAAATTATAACTGTCATAGAAACGGGGTCGTTTGTGGACTCCAAAAGCACGGAGCACATGCAGCTCAATCCACGACGTGAAATAATGTAGCGGGATATTTACGGGTTGTACCCCCGGCTGAGTGGTGTCTGCCGCTAAGCTGAGGCCATGATACAGGTGAGCCAGCCCAGCGATCCCGATGGCCACTCGCGTCCCGACAACCATTCGATGAGCCAGATAGGAGACGGATGGACTCATATAGCGAGGGTGCATGGGGAGCACAAACCAGCTTAACTAAAGGCCGAGGAACCCCAAAAAGAACGCCTCTTCGTCGATGTCTGAAGCCGCGAGCTCTGCAAAAGGAATGACCGCGGTATTTGGGAGGAAGAAATTCTTTTAATCTGCTTCCGCTGTCGGCTGGTTGTCCAAGCCAAAACCGAAAGGATCGTCAAGCTTGGCGAACTTCGCAGCTTGTTTTGATAAGACTTCCGGGCGAAGAAAGCGGGCGATGAAATCTGTGATGCTGACCCCGTGCCTTCCGGATTCGAGAAACAAACTCTCATAAATATTCAACACCTTAATTAGACTCAGGAATCGAAGTTGAATAGCATTCTCCGTAGTGAGACCCATCACCCCTAATTTGGTGGCGAAGATGTACTCGTCGGGGGGAAGTATTTCCTCGTAATGTTCCCCTCTGACGGGGAGGCCCAAAATTTTTGCAAATTCCTCCAAAGAAATCGAAACCTCCCAGTCCGATAAAAGAAAGGTGTGGGTCGGGATATTCCACTGTTCCAAGAAAGCCTTGACCCACCATACGTGAGGCGTGGGATACTGAAAAAGAGACGCGTAGATAGCAGGGTACAACCCGAGCTTCAGCAGTAGCGACTTTTTGGCCGACATGATGTATCGAGCCCACTGCAAGTATCTGGCTGAATGGCGAGGAGTCAAGCCTATCATGTATACCTATCCCCAAGGGCGCGACTCGCCTTGACATATGTGCCGCCCCAGAATATCTAAAGCCATCGGCGGCTGTACAGGTATCGAGCCCATAGAGGGCTGGAGGCGTCCATCTGTAATCCAGTTAACCTCCTCTACAGTGTAATTCACCTGGGGTGAGTCAGCATAATGAATGGCGGAAATTGGCTCTGAAGGCACCGCACAAAAGAAACTGCGCCGACCCTGAATAATTTGGTTGCACCACAACCCCCATAAGTGAAGAAACTTCTGCTCCGGGTCATGATCTTTGATCAATGCAAAAACTTCCCGATCCACGGGCGCGTCGGCGTACACACTCTCTGGGCGAACAAATGGGAAAGAAGAGTCAAAATACATAGTACCTGCGCGAAAAAATACGAGGGTTAGATGTCAATTCTACATTACAAATTCTGACATCCGGTACTTTAAATTTGTACCATCCTGCAATGTAGGGAAAAGAAACCGAGGGTGACCCACAAAATCAAAGTGACGGCTCATCATTGATGAGACAGTCAATTATTAAGGAAGAAATCCTAAGAAGATTCTCATTTAATGAGGAACTCATTGGGCCAAGGAGTTAAACTCCCTCGAGAGCAGTGCTCTACAAATAGATTTCACATCTATCAACTTTAATTAAGAGGGGAATAAAATTCCCCTAAAATTTCTAAGAGCCATGCTCTGTGAAAACGATTGAGTAATCCATCAGAACCCTAAAAAAGCAAAGCTTTTTACAGAGTAAAAACTCCAAGATCTTTTAGATCTACAAAACGAACTCTAAGAGTTCTTCATAAAGATGAACAATGTTCTAATTAATGGGTTAAGTAACCCTAAAAATTCATTTTAAGATCTATGATCTGAGAAGAGCAAAGCTCTGTTAATAGGTTCAATCCTTACCAAATTTGGACAGAGTTCTAACTCTAAAAGGAATTTCCTTGGGCAGAGATTTAAGCTCTGAAAGGAGAATAAAATTCTCAGAAA
The DNA here is from genome assembly GCA_030015575.1 of Agapanthus africanus. Classification (NCBI taxonomy): domain Eukaryota; kingdom Viridiplantae; phylum Streptophyta; class Magnoliopsida; order Asparagales; family Amaryllidaceae; genus Agapanthus; species Agapanthus africanus. The sequence continues at coordinate 936,165,131 of JASDDO010000019.1, read as the reverse complement.
CAAGAAAGCAAGAAGATGAACAGTAGTCATCTCAAGGGCCAAAGGCCCTACTTATAGGCGTTTGAAGACGATCCAACTTCCAAGAAGATCCAACGATGGAAAAGCTACCACCGCTGCACTCACGTGCAAGGCTCTGTTCAAAATTTGAACTGAGGCAGCGCCTCACGTGCAAAGCACGAGAGCGCCATCGCCCAGAGTTAAAAACTCTGAGGCATCGTCAAGAGTTAAAAAAACTCTGAGGCAGTGCCTCACGTGCAAAGCACGAGAGCGCCAGCGCCCAGAGTTAAAAATTCTGAGGCAGCGCCTCACGTGTAAAGCACGAGAGCGCCAGTACCAGAAATAAAAGTTCTCCACCCTTGGATCAAAGATCCAACGAAGATGATAAATCATCAAATTACAGAATTAAATTCTTTTGAGGAAATACTCCTCAAATCTTTCCAAACAAGAAAGATTGTGCTTTGTAAATCAGAGCACCGTTGGATCAAAGATCCAATGGTGATTAAAAATCACCAAGATACAGAATAAGTTCTGTATGGGAAAATATTTTCCTAATCTTGTTAAAAACAAGAAAAGTATCTTCTGTAAAATAGAAGTCCTTGGATCAAAGATCCAACGGTGGATAAAATCCCCAAATCAATTAGGAAACCTCTCAATGAGAGATTTCCTCAACTGAATCAATAAATCAGCCTCCCCTATATAAAGGACCCAAGACTTCAAGTCTTGCACAGAGGAACCCCCCATAAACTTTAGGTTCAAAAAGAAGAGCAAGCAAAAGAGCTTGAAGAGAGAAGAAAGAAGAAGAACCTTCTTCAAGGTAAATAGAGATCATAGTATCTCATCGGCATACCTGAGGGTTTAACCCTTATAAAAGAACATAGTTCTTTTCCTGGATCTGAGATCCATAAGACAAGTTTCCCACAAATGAGAATTTAATTCTCGAAGGGATGAATTTGTTCTCGGGGATTGAAGATCCAGGGGAGAATAAAGAATCGAACTCTTCAGAAAAATGCACAAAGAAGGAAACAGCGCCGAGCGCTCCACATTCCCCTCACGTGGGCGCTAATGAATTAAAGAGTGCTTAGCACTCAGTGGTTGGCGCTCAGTGCCAAGCGCTCCACGTGCCCCTCACGTGGACGCTAATGAAATAAAAGTGCTTAGCACTCATTGGTTGGCGCTCAGCGCCAAGCGCTCCACATGCCCCTCATGTGGTCGCTGATAAAATAAAGAGCGCTATGCAAATAGAGTCCGGCGCCATAAAGAGTGTTTAACACTTAATAAAAAGAAAAGAAAGGGTGAGCATCAAAGCTCATATCAATGCTCAGCATTGTTGAACAAAATGGGGATCAAGCCCAAATAAGTAATCAAGTGGGCTAAGCCCAAGGTTGGCCAAACCCTAAATCGACCGAGCTCTTATGTCTTCTTCTAAATTGGCCTTAGACCCAGACAAGACTACCAATTCCCTGATGAAAATTTATTGGATCAAGGGTACATCCCTTCACTCCTCTGATACATGTCGTTGTAATTCTTCAACGTCTTCAGAGAGGTGGCGGGTCCCGACAATCAATAAACCTAATGGACCGCAACGTCCCTAAACTAAACTCTATGGACTGCAATGTCCTTAAACTAATGATGTCCTTAAACCATGGACTATGATGTTCTTAAACCCAATGGACCACAACGTCCCGAAACTAAACTCTATGGACTATGATGTCCTTAAACATGGACTATGATATCCTTAAACCCAATGGACCGCAACGTCTCTAAACTAAAACAATAGAGCTCAAATGCTCTTTTGTTTGATCAAAAATGATCCTGAACCCCGGCTGAGTAGATCTTAGTCTAAAATTAGGCTAACGTATTCTCAACAAACATTTAAGTTGATCTTAATGTCAAATGAGATTAACGATCCTTAAATCAAACAAACCCAAATCTAAGAAAATACGGATTTAGACTAATCCCCGCCCTACGGGCGACAACATAAATTAGTCTCCGTATACAATCCATGGGCAACCAAAAATAAAACAAACACACACGACACGAAGTGAACATCTGGAGAAGGAGAAAATGGTTACTGCTACGCGGTAACGTAATAAACTGCAGGGGCTTGCGCCTGCAGGGAAAAGCGTCCCCACAATCAAAAACCCCTCGCAAATGAGTGGGAATCTGACAAAGTCTACTACAACGGCCGTATCTGTCTAAACCTCCGATACACGGTGTCATAAATCAACTTGGCATCTTCGGAGAGGTGGACAGATAAATCCAAATAGCATCTGCCCCCAAATTCAGGCAAGATGACCTACGCGGTTTCGTCTCTGTTTTCGGCGGTAAACAATCGATATTTGGAAGAAAGGTAGGGAGGAAGACTAAAGACGATAGTTTATTGAGGAAGGATGTGATTTCCGAAATCTTTTCAAGACCATTAAGATAGGGCTCATGACAACTAAAAAGCTAGCATAGTTTGAAATTCTTATTTTCAAGTTTTTTCTTTTATATGTTCCTTATCTTTGCATGTAATTTTTTCCTTCTTTCTTATTTTGGGATTTTGTGGGTGAAATCCGCTGAAAACCTTCAGGAGACAACACTTCTCCTACTAAGAACACCTAGAGGTTTAAAGACTTGTTGCACGAGCTAAGTGTAATCGTGTTGCCTATGAAAGTGTGCTAGGTTTTTTTTTTCTTTTTTGATAATAAATAGTTTGCTTGGGACGATCAAAAATAAGTTTGGGGGTATTTGATTAGTCAAATTTATTGCAAATTTATATGAACATTTTCCCTACTATTATTAACTACTAAAAAGTGTTAATTGTAAATAAAGAACATATGTGAGTTTATTTGTAAAAAGATTATTATCATATGTTTCTTCATTTATAATTAATATAATTAGGGAAAATATATGCATATAATATTTAAATAAAATATGCATATCATATCAAATATTCGTAATCAATATTCTTAAGATATCATATCAAATAAATGGTTAGAATAATATCTCAAATAAAATATGCTACTAACAATTTGATTTGAGATATTACGCAGGTATTATAATAAGATTAGCTCCGGTCTGAAATCTAAGTAGGAGATCCACAACAAATCAAAATATCAAACCGAATCTGCCGAGTATTATGAGAAAATCGAAGAATCTAGCAACGACAGAGACTAAGAGCAATATTTTCAGAATATTTGTCACGACCCAAAAACTTAGCACGTGACCGGCACTTAAATTACGCAACGTTTAAAGGCGTGACGTAAATTAAGTAAGCCGAAGTCCAGAAAATCTAAACCTTTTTGCGGAAAATAGTGGGGGTGCAGTTTTGAAATAAAGGTATAATAAGTCATGTTTTTCTTAAAATGTATAGCTAATGAAACATGAAAATGCAAATGGATTATACTAGAGTTGAAAACATGTTTCGTTTTTAAAAATTTGGGTAGTACCCCTTTGTATATTTTGATCCAAAAACATATACACAATAATATATAGGCATCCCCAAGCGGGAGCTAACTCTTCACCAACTGGCGGAATCACAACCACGCAATAACATATATACGACACCCAACGGCGAAGAATCAACCCAGAAGGAACAAATAAAGAAGCAAGATATCAAAACTCAAGAAAAGCGATCATAAACCCATCGCTTTAAAGTCTCGCAGAAAACCCAAGTCTGACTAGCTCTACCAATAATACAATCTCTAGTTTCTGATCTGATTTGATCTGATGTGATGAAGTTTATCTAGATACAATAGAATATAAAGTACGAGAGTGGGCACGATCCAACATGTGTTCCACCTACCAGTGCAAAACACCCTGGATGAAGCTGTGTGCTAGCGATATCGCAACTGATCCCAAGCGGTCAAAGCTGCAAGAACTGTGGCACAACGGGGGTGAGTTGCCAACTCATGCGTAGAAAACATCAGCAAGTAGAAATCGAATAAAACAACGATTTCCTAGGTCACTATATTCTGAAGGTAATAATATGATATCTAGGGTGACCACATATGCATATATGTCAACAATCGATCAATACAATGACATAAATAAATAAACATCCGACATCATATGCCTATATGCCTGTGGATATTATCCACGTGTCCATCAACGACACAAACAATATCATGGAACCTGAGTGTCCCGCATCGACACTCGAACATCATGAAAACATAAGCCTGTATATATATGAGGATATAAACCACGTGTGTCCATCAACGACACATCAAAATCATGGAACCTGAGTGTCCAATACCGACACTCGAAACATCATAAAACCCGTGTCCAGTATCGACACGTAAATCCTCATATCTCGGGCTCCGTCAGTCCGGATCAGCCCATATCACGACTACGGTCGGTATCCTCCAGATATCCGCCGCGCCAAACTATCTCGGGCTCTGTCAGTCCGGATCGGCCCATATCATCTCATGATTCCGGTCGGTATCCTTCAGATATCCGTCGAGCCCAAAACTATCACCGGCAGGTAGTGTTGCCACTGCCAGGCTCATCGTCTACATCTCGAGCTTCTTGTCCCGGCATACCTCACCGGGTCCACCATGTACCCGTAGACGGTGCCTCCCGCTCCTCGAATCGGGTATACTCACTGCTCCGAACCGAGAAAACTCATGGTGGACACTTTGAAATATCATATCAAGAGAAACCGCGTTTTTAAAACAATACACAATTTCCTTTGAAATTAAACCGCGGTTCTCAAATCCAGAGATCTCATAAAAACATCTCAATGCATATAACCATAAAGTACAATGTATGCAATATAGAGTAGTAATATGAGCATATCGGGTATATCATGCAAGCATGTCAAGTGATAGTACTAAACAATAAATGTACTTTTACTTTTAAGATTAATATCATGATAGGGCAGTTCTCCTGTATAAATGGCACGACAATTCTACTGTATAAGTGACATGGCAATTCTACTGTGTAAGTAACTTGGCAATTACCGATGAAGAATGTGTATGAGCCGGCAAATCTGTGTATGTATACCATACGCATCAATGGTAATTGTGCAGGTGTACTAGCAATTGATATCATATACCATTAAATACCGGCACGTGGTATGTACATCACGAGGGGTAATATCCTACACAACATGAACAATAAATGGGTATATCTATTTACACAAGAATCATACGGTCACTTTTAAACGGTACACATCATCGTTTGGAAAATAGGTATGGTTCAGGTGGAAATCTTTATATCGGCGATCCCGCCACACAACATCCGATATAACAATAATTGTCACGCCCCACTTCCCAGTATACGGTGAAGGGGACGGGACGAGGCCGCTACGTATTTACTGTGAAGTAAATATGCTAAGCATATCTAAGCAATATAAAAGTAAGCACAAGAGACAAGAGATATAAACTGAACAACAACTTTATTTATTAACATTCTTTTGTACAATGCATGAAAAGTAAATACAACTGAATAAAAAACAATGCCTAAACAATGGCATAACAGAAATGAAAGTACTGAATGGAAAGTGTACAATGACTAGAGCTTGGGGTCTTCACTGAAATGGTCCAAGTCTTCAGCAGAGGGCTCAATCTCTGACGGGTCCAAATCACCTGACGACATTCAAAGAAGAAAGAAATAGAATGTCGTCAGCGAACAGGTCGCTCGGTAAGTCCCAAAGATAAGAGGAAAGTAGAATAAACAGAATAAGAAGGTATCTTTTAAAATTGTATTATATCGTTGTAATATTGTATTAACACTGTTGTTTGTAGCTTGGTACAGAAGATGCCAGTGTATACGAAAGGAGTCCCACTTACACCGGAGACTTTGGTAACCCGTAGTATAAGGCTCCGTTGATAATACCACGGAACAACGGTATGGATGTAATTACGTCTTAAGTGACCACCTCGTGCCACCTTTAACATATTCCGTACCAGTCTACCCCTTAAACCCCACGATGTCTTGATTGCATTGTTGTATTGTATTGTAAACCGTATAGATTGTATAATTGGAAAACTTTGCTGAAACCATGATATCAGTAAACGGATGTAACTGTATAATCATGTAAATGGATGTAACTGGAAAATCATGTAAATGGAATGTATATCCATGGTTCGGTTAAGTCAAGTTGATGATTGAATAATGGATTCATGGATTCATGTAATATTGTAAATTGTAGATTGTAAATTGTACTTGAATCATATTCAAGTTAGATTATAATGAGACTCAAACTGAGTCAGACAATTAGTAAAGTAAATTGAAGTCCTGATTGTTTTGATATTATCGGTAACCGCTGCACATGGACGGCAGGATTTGTGTATTTTTCAAAAACGATTACCGTGTTGATAATACCGTTTGTTGATTGTCTATCTTATATAGGCAAGCACCCCCTTCTCCGGCTCCCTGGGGCTCAAGAGATTGGTCCCGCTTAAACCTATGTTTACTAGGGTCCTTAGAGTAATTTATAGAACTTGAGGGGTTTTTATGTAAAAATACTTTTATATACTTTTTAAAGTACCCCCAAGTATTTATTAATCGTCTTTAGAGTTGTAATGAATGTAGATTTTATATTGTGATATTTCTATTGAAAATATCCTATTTTCATAATAAATGGTATTTATTTGTAATATTGGTTTTGCATGGAATTCATGGTATTTTAGTGTAAAATTGATTCTTGTGATATTGTAGAAAAGGTGGAATATTTGTAATACTTCGAAAATAGATATGTTTATGTTACATATACATATATTTATATGAAAATAATTTTAGTATATATATAATATTCTAGAAATCTCGTTTTCTTAAGATATCGTATTTTAAATCTTTCGAGACTGAATGCTTCTTGTGGAGGTCTGCATTTCGCACTACTAAGCCCGATAATCCGCACCATCCCGAACGGGTTCCCCAAATGGGTTGTAGCGGCGCTTTGCAAAGATTTGTATAAATACTAATCAAAAAGGAAAAACGATTTTATTAATTATGGTATTTATTTGTAAAGATGTCGATTTTCCGTATTCTATATTCTAGGGTCTCTTAAGTCAGCTAGACTGTTCCTAACTGGTCTAAAGCGACAAGTTGTGAGATACCTCAAATCGCCTCTTCACCGCCAATTGTGGCCAGGTAAGTACAAGTGAAGAAAGGAGGGATCCGCTCACGAATCACCATGAGATAGACCTTTTAAAGTTACCTTTCTCACTTGTCTATCCTAGACACCACAAAGTCAAGTTTAGATAAACGACTGAATGCCCACGAGCTTATCCTATTTTCATAATAAGTGGTATTTATTTGTAAAGATGTCAATACTAAATCTTTTAGAAATGGTTTTATTAAGTATATGGTATTTGAATGAAAATGTTTGTTTTCCCGTATTCTAAGTTCTCGAGGGTATCGTGTTATGTTGCATATGAGTGTGTGAGGAGGTAGGTCATTACCTCGTGATCTACTTAAAGGTATAGCAAGCTTAATGGGGTTAAATGTAGAATTGAAATAATGTGGTATTTAAGTGAAAAATACGATAAATTGAAATAGCCATCATTTTATGAAATGAAACTTGATCAATTTGGTTGATTAGTGTTTAATAGTCAACATGAGGGAGTTTAAGCATAATTGTATTGACTAGAAGTGAAGTTTTATAAGAAAACCGAATCGGAAATCGGATTTATTCCGATTCTGTTGGGTTTTGTAAATCCGTATTTTTAGAATAGAAAAGAGAGATAGAAAATGGGACTTACGGGTTTTGGACAACTATAAGAGTGAGATGGTTCGTAAGGAGTCGGTGGTGTGTCGTTTCGTCGCCGGGAGTTCCTACGGACGTTGTCGGAAAATCCGCCGAAGAATTCGCCGGAGCTTCATCTTTCACTCACTTCGATTGCACACAAAAGTTTCTTGGAAATTCTAGAGAATTGACTCAGAGTTTGGGGTGATAGGGTAGAGAGTAGGGGTGGTATTTATAGGGTTAGGGTAGGTGAAAGGTTAAAATGAAAAATATGATAAAATGTATTAAAATATATTAAAAATAGAGTAATTGGGGTTTTAAAAGAGTTCTGGAAATAGTCTGAGGCTAAAATTTTGCAGGTGAACAGGGGAGACCAAAAGACACATTTTTTGTGTTGGGGTCGTCGCCGGAATCGGCCTACTCGGTCGCGACTCGGCCGTGACTCGGTCGACGGCCGAGTTGGCCGATTCCGGCCGAGTCAGGCGACCGGAATCCTCCCCCGACGACTGGTGATCCCTCTGGTACAGTTACATTTCAGGGTGTAGTGGGGTTTTTGTGAGATATGCACATGTAAACTCTTGGTATTCTAAAGGTTCAAAATAAAACAATATTAAAAATAATGTGGGGTATGGGATTTGAACTTTGGTGGCTTGGTTCAGCAGTGTAAGGTATTACCAATGAGCTACAAGCTCCTTCTTGTAATTATGGAGGTATTTAATTACTTAAAATAATTACAGAAAATGTAAATACCCCAAGTATACATTAATTTTTAAGCAAATTTTGTACACTAAAAATGTAGTTGTTACATTCTTTTAACTTGTAATTAAAAAGCAAGATAATTACTTATATCTTGTGCTCAGGCTAAAACACCCCTTAAGGATTAATAAAAATATTTGAAAAATTTGTATAGGAAAATTAGGGTTGTTACAATAATCATCGATCATCATGCTCAAATCACTAGCGCTGATCAATCATCCGGTACATCTCATCAATACGGTAATCTATCGTACGGGGTCATCAAATAGAGTAGAGAATCTATCGACCTATACAATAATGAGGGTACGGATCTAAAATCTCGTACGACATATTACTCATTATACCCATATATATCAAATCATATTTGTATAAACGTCATATCTTACAAATTCCATAACACCTCTATCTTAATCCCATGTCATGTTTATCGATCTCGACCTCATATCATACCATTATCAACTCATACTTGTTCTCTTTCAATTCATACTTATCATGATTCACTTCCCATTTCATATTCCCATATATCAATATATTCATTAGTGTCAATTTTTATCATATTTATCTCTTTCTAAATCCTAAAATCATGTTATCTTAAGTTCGTAGCATATCCTTTATTTGATTATAATTTATAGAACGATCTTTCCATATCAATGGTTGCGGGGGTTTTATACGTCATTCCCCCGACTTCCCCCGTAGATATAAATCTACTCACCTGCTAAACTTCTTGCTTAGCCGAAGTTGATGTGCTTCGTCGTCTCGGAAGTCCACACGAAGGTACCTACAATCAATACACAATCGCAATGCAAATTCTATTAAAACCAATATCCGAAAACCGATACGGCACACGAATCGCTTATAGGTTAGAACCTATAGCCTACGCATGTAAAATCAACCAAATAACCCTCGTCCGTTGACGTACAAACGTCCATCGACGGAATCCAAAATCAAATACCAAAACCAAGTTTCAGAAACCGCATAACACTAATTCAGCAACATGAGAATTTACTCCCAGATTTTAACTCGGGTAAAATTAGCCAATTTTGCATATGGGGTTGCTCTAGATATAGGATAAGGGAACCACAGACCAAAACTCATCATTTTTCACCACAAAGTGGCCACAATTTGCGGCCACATGGAATAAATCTGCGGCCAGAAAAGACTGGAATGGGCTCGGGTTCCTAGGGTAGGTTCCTGGTTGCCTGCACGTCTCTCTGTGTTCGCTAAATAATGTTTAGGGTCTCCGGGTTATAGCAGATCTCAGTATCCCATCACAAATCTAACAAAATACGATATCGGGAAAATTCTAACTTCCATGTTTTAGGTTCTAGTCTCAGGTCTTGACCAGTAAAACACTCTCTAAGGTCTTGAAACACTCACTACACCTCAAATTATCACTTAACATCAACTTAGAAATTTCCAAGATCACATAACCTAACTAAATCGATTTCTAACTAGACTAGGATATATAAACATGATTTCTAATCTAAAATTGTAGAGATTACCTCATTTGGCAAACTTAGAATCTTTTTGAGTTGCCCAAAATCTTCAAAATCTATACTTGATTGGTTCCAAAGGTTTACAATGAGGTAGTGCATGTTTTTAATGAAGGGGGCTTGAGGTTTTGGAATGAGATTGGAGATGATACATGGAGGTAGTGGAGGTGGAGAAAGCATGGAGGAGATGAAGAAAACCATGGAGAAAACAATGGAGAGTGAAGGAGGAAGGAATATGGTAGCAAAGTTAAACCCTCTCTCCCTCTCACTCCAAATATCCCCCTACACTCACCTCTCAATAATGTCTGCTTCTCTTTTCCTTTTCTCTTCTTTTCTCTGCTTTTCTTTTCCTTTCTCTTTACTTTCTTTTCACACTCAAACTCTTCTTAACTCTTTCCCTTTTCTTTTAAAATTCACAAGTCACAAACAAAATAACAATATGCACATGACATGGTGCACTAGTAATGTAAAAATGTAAAAATACGAATTTGGCTAAAATCTGATAAATATCATTAAAATAAATAAATCCTTTTTAATTTCCGATAAATTTCCAAATATTGGTATATACTTATACCATTTTACGAAAAATCCCTATTCGCAAATAGAATAGTTTTTCGCGAAATATATTATTTTAATATTAAATTGCCAAAAATAATATTTTATATTTCTGAAATGTTACAGTCTTCCCCCCTTAAATAAATTCGGTCCCCGAATTTAAATTTAACTCCCCAAATACAAAAACATTTCAATAATCAGCTCAAATCAACGGGGCTCCGAAATCACGGAAGATACAGAAATACCACAGCACATCATGTACGCCTGAAAACGAGTACGAAACTCAAAATCAAACTCCGTCAAGTATCACGCAATCACTGGAGTTATAAAGGAGATGCAAATCTCAAAATCCAATACCATACTCAATGATGGTATAGTCAGAATCATAATACATATATAGGACGCATCCTTGCAAAACCATTTTAAAAGCTGAATAACTCATGCTAAATCTTTTCCAAATATCCGTGCTATGCGTAGCTCACGGCACAAGTGGAGGACAATCATTTTTAAAGTAGTAAATATATACCTATATATGCTTAGCTCAATTTATACGTCCTGCCTTTTTGAAATATCCCATAAGGTTCTCTTTATAAAATTTCATGTCACTCGCGGACACATAGGAAATAGCGAGACTATAGCTCCTGTTTGAAAATCTCTTGGTAACTTTTTATGCATGCAAAAATACTCAGGTACTGTCCTCAGACCAGCCTTACTCGGCTACTAAATAATATAGTATCCATCATCAAAACGCGATACTCGTAAATAAAATCAGCCTCAGAAGGCGTATCCAACGTCACATGCGTCTGGTGCGTACGGAAATCAAATCCAATACAAGTGCCACAGTATGCACAAAAGCAAAACCAAGTGCAGCAGGTGTGCACGAAAACATCTGTCCAGTGCAACGGATGTGCACGATAACAATATCAAATGCATCTATAGTACACAAAAGCATTTGTCCATTGCAACGGATGTGCATGACAATCTCAACCCAGTGCAACTAACATGCACGAATAAAAAATCTCAATCGAGTGCGACTAACATGCACGAATAAAAAATCTCAATCGAGTACGACTAACATGCACGAATAAAAAATCTCAATCGAGTGCACCCGGTGTGCACAAAATCTCATATCATGCGTCCAATGTGCGTGAAAATCCAAATCAAGTGCGTCTGGTCCGTATAAAACATCCAGTGCAATAGTATGCACGATAATGAACATCAAGTGCAGACGCTCATGAAAACATAAATCTGGTGCAACCAATACATAAAATACAAATCCGGTGCAACCAATGCACGAAATACAAATCCGGTGCAACCAATGCACGAAATACAAATCCGGTGCAACTAATGCACGAAAACTCATCAATATCTCAATGCTCACAAAAAACAGCACCGAGTATACCAAGGTGTATAGAATCATAAACGTGCAACTGCATGCACAAAATCCATCCCAATGCACTGCAAGCACATATAAGCTATACCGAGTGCAAAAATCAAGTCAAGTGCGTATGACATGCACGAAATCGAAATAGACAGTATCGAATCCATGAAACCATAAATATGTGCAACGAAGGCACAAATCGATACCAAGTGTAATAGATATGCACAAATCATAAACCAATGTAGCGGTGTATAAAATATAAATCAAGTGCAATAACTATGCACAAAATATAAATCTCCAATAGGTGCAGCCATGGCGCACAAAAACATAATCACGAAACCCAATCATCGAAACTCAAGTCCAAGCGATAAAAGTGTGATACTCGGATCACAAAACGTAATCGCAATAACTGACATTGAGGTACACCTCCTACAATGTCGAAAAATATGTCGGTGCGCTCAAATCTGGCAAAGCAAGATCATCTACTTGCCTCCTGCTCACGGTCTAGCATCTCTGGTCTCTGGGTTCCTGTTCCTCTTTAGATTACCAATCTCGCAATCCTTCGGCTCGTCGACCTGGTCAGGTGTACTAACGGAACAGTCCCGCTCTGGCACTCCTCTGATCACCGTTTGACCTATCAACATGACCACTCTCAAACGACACATTACTGACGGCGGCATCTGGCCCTCTGAATACGCACGATATAATTGACCCTGGGTGCTAACCTCAATGGTGATTTGTATTATTTAGAGTTTTCATGAGCATGTGTTTTAAGTGTTGGGGTATTTTCATGATAAATACTTAGCTTTCAAAAGTTTATTGTATTTTAGTGAAAAATAGTCATTTTAGTAACTTGATGTATTTTATTGACATTTTTTTAATCTTTCATTTTTATAAAAAATATAGTTTTATAATATAATGAAAATATAGATTTATAATTTTATATAATTTTTAAAAATTAGTTTTATTTTAGAAAATTCGTTTTTCTTAAAAACTGTATTTATATCCTTTCGAGATTGAATACTCCATGAGGAATGCTGCATCTCACTCTACTATTTCCAGGATGTGCGATAATCCGCACCATCCATTAGCGGGTCTCCTAATAAGGGTTGTAAATACATAATTGCAAAGGAATACGAAATACCGTTTAAAAGAAACCCGGTTTTAAAATATGTGGTATTTTATTGTAAAGATCATTCTTCGAAATAAAAATACATACAAATAGGCATCGTGCTATGAAACCAAAGTGTTCGTGAAGGGTAGGTCGTTACCCCGTGAAATTTTTCCTAAAGGTATAGTTTTAACAAAACTAAAAGAGGGGATATTAAAGTTCAAGGTATTTTAGTGAAACGGTTCAATTATGATTGTTTCACATGAGATTCTTGGTTAAACTTGATTCTAAATATTGATATTTAAAGTTATAAGTATCGTTTAAAAATTTGGTTGATCAAAATATAAAGGAGAAAGAGTTTCTAGGGTTTAGAAAAAGAATATCGGTAATAACTCCACTTACCGATATAAGTTTTAAAGTTGAATTTCAATGAAGAGAAAGAGAGTTTGGGAGGGACTTACGGTTTGAAAAACTTAAGAAGAGGGTGAGGAAGGGAAGAGTGTCGTTGTGGCATTGCGGAAAATCCGGAATCGGCTTCGATCTTCGACGGAAGAAGTTCGCTCGCTAACTCCACTTTACTCCAATTGCACTTAGGAACTTTTGAGAGAGTTTTTACTAGAATTTTCAGAATAGTGAAGAGCTAGGGCATGGGATGGTATTTATAGTAGAGAATTATGGTTTGGAAATTAAAAATATGGATTAAAAAGCATTAAAATAGTGTTAATTGGTAAATTGAAGGGTCTCTGTTTGATTGCAGGAAAATCAAACAGTGCAGAGGAGGTGAGGGGAGTTGAAGAGGTGTGTGTGCAAAGCACGGATCAAATTGGTTCCATCTGAACCGTCCCTGCCAACCCCATGCTCATTTCCGTCGGTCGATTCTTGAGATCTGGCCTCGAGATTCGTGCCACCAGATCAACTCTGTATTTATACCATTTTCCACATATTTGATTTTTTTGAACTTTTTATTTCCATGTGTATTGCACGTGCAACTTTTTAGGCTTCCAAAAAGTTAAAAAGAAATATCAGAGAAAAAATTGTGTCTGATGGGAATCGAACACACAGGCTACGTCACAGCAGTGCAAGGTTTTACCAGTAAGCTACAAGTTGTTTTTTGCTGTTATTTAACCAAAGTGACTTATAACTCAAACCCAGGCTGTAATACTCTTTTCTTGTTTATTAACAGGAAAATTTCTGTACAAAGATTTTAGAATCGTTACATTCTACCCTCCTTATAAAAATTTCGTCCTCAAAATTTACAATTACATAGGGACTAATTTTCAAATATATAAGGGTTTCTTGCACGCATATTTTCTTCTCGTTCCCAAGTTGATTCTCCTGGCGAATCTTTTCTCCACATCACTCGAACCAAGTTTACTTTCTTGTTCCGTAATGTCTTCACCTTTCGGTCTAGGATCTCAACTGGTTGTTGCTCGCAGGTTAAGTCAGTTTGTACTGTGAACTCTGAGTGATCGAGTATGCGGCTGGGGTCGCTCACATATCGCCATAGCTGCGATATGTAGAATACGCTGTGCACACCTTCTAATGAGGGTGGTAGTGCCAAATGGTATACCACTTCTCCAACTTGTTCGAGTATGTCGAACGGTTCTATATATCTTGGATTGAGTTTACCCCTCTTGCCAAAATGGATCACTCCTATGTTTGGAGAGATCTTTAGGAATACATGGTCTCCAGGTTGGAACTCCAGATGTCGCCGCTTTACATCTGCCCAATGCTTCTGTCGGTCTTGGGCTATGCGCATCCTTTTCCTGATCGTGTGAATTACGTCCACAGTTGCCACGATCATCTCTGGTCCAAGGAGTTCACGATCTCCAACGTCATCCCAACTTAGCGATGAATGTCACTTTCGTCCGTAGAGTACTGTGAATGGTGCCATTCCAATGCTTGCCTGATAGTTGTTGTTGTTGTATGAAAACTCCACAAGGTGTAGGTGATCTTCCCACGAACCTCCGAAGTCTAACATACAGGCTCTTAGCATATCTTTCAGAATCTGAATTGTTCGCTCGGACTATCCGTCCGTTTGTAGATGGTAAGCCGTACTGAAGTTCAGACTCGTTTCCAGGCTAGCTTGCAGGCTCTGCCAAAACTGTGATCGAAATCTTGTATAATGATCTGAGACGATGCAAACAGGTACTCTATGTAATCTCACGATCTCCTGCATGAGTTCATGGGTATCAAATATGGTACATCTTGAAGGTTTAAATCTTACTTTAGATTTATGCTTACCTCTATCATGCCCCGCTTCCCTGTGTACGGATAAGGAGACGCGACTGGCCCGCTACGTGTTTACTCAGAAGTAAACACGCTAAGTGTAAATAAGCAATATAATAAAATACACAAGAAAAAAAAAGACAAGAGATATAATTGATCAACAACTTTTATTTATTAAATATTTCTTTACAATACAACTGAAAATGTAAATACAAGAATCGAAAGCAATCTTTAAACAATGGCATGAATTGAAAGTAAAGTAAGTACAAGTAAAGCCTAATGGTCGTGATGCTCAGTGGTCTTCTTCAAGTGCTCCTGGCTGGTCTCGAACACTTCAGAGTCTGGTCCTCCTGACAACATTCCAAAGAAAGAAGAGAACTATGAATGTCATCAGCGAATAATCGCTCGGTAAGTCCCAAAGAGATAGAAATAAAATAGACAGATAATAGGATACAACTGGTATAATGTTTGTTTGTTATGCTAACGCAGTTGTTTGTAGCTTGGTACACAATATGCCAGTGTATACGAGAGGAGTGCAATTTACACCATGGACTATGGTAACCCGTAGTACAAGGCTCCGTTGATAAAACCACGGAACAACGGCTATGGATGTATAGTTACGTCTTTTAATGATCATCTCGTACCACTTTTAACATATTCTGTCCTAATCTACCCCTTTAAAACCCCATAATGTATTATGTATTGATGTGTATTGTTTTGTTTAATAGATGTATGACTTGCCGAAACCATGATATCAGTAGTTCATGTAAATAGAAAGGATATAGACGGATAGTCATGTACACCAGTTATATGTATATCCATGGTTCGGTCAAATCATGTTCATGTTGATATAGATTGAATTCCGGTATAAATGAATTCATGCTGAATTGGAGTTATACTTGAATCATATTCAAGGATAGATTGATTGATTTCAAATTAGATTGAGACTCTGCCTTAGTCAGACACTTAAACAGAATTGAAGTCCTGAATTAGTTTTTGGAGTTATCGGTAACTGCTGCACATGGACGACAAGATTTGTATCTTTTTCCAAGACAATTACCGTATTGATAACACCGATTTTAGTTTGTCTACCTTAAATAGGCAAGCACCCCAATTCTCCGGCTCCCTGAGGCTCAAGAGAATTGGTCCCGCTTAAACCTATATTTACTAGGGTCCTTATTGTAAATTAATATAACTTGAGGGGGTTTTATGAAAAATAGTTTTAATATATTTTCAAAATAAACCTCATGTATTTATTTATCATCTTTAGGGTTTTCATAGTTGTATTTTTTATAAAATGAAATATTCTAGTGGATATAAACCTAATTTTGAATAGTATATGGTATTTTCTTGTAATTTGACTTGTATTGAATGTGATAGTATTTTGCGATTCTTTTTATTTGATTAGAAAACATGGAATATATTATATATTTAAAATAGATATTTTGATAATATATATATATATAATTATTAAAAATAGAATTTATTTATTAAAATAGAAATCACGTTTTCTTAGAAATTGTAATAAAAATTCCATCGAGATCGTATGCTCCGTGAGGAGGTCTGTATCTCGCTCTACTAGTCCCGATGATGTGCGATAACTAGCACCATCCCTATCAGATTCCCCAAAATGGGTTGTAGAGGCTTATTTACAAGGAATTAATTAAAACAATTTAAAGAATACGGGTTTTGATAGTTTAAGGTATTTTAATGTAAATTGTGTTTTGTCCCTAAAAAATTGTTACAAAAGCCATCGTGCTATATCAAGATGAGTGTTGTGATGAGATAGGTCATTACCTCGTGCAATTTCTAAAGGTGAAATGAGCATAACGATAAAGTAATGTCGTATGTAAACTTGATGGTATTTTACCGTAAAAAATGAAATAGAATTTGTTTAACATTAAATTTTGAATTGAAACTTGGTCAAATTGTTGTTTTATGGTTGTTAAACAATATATGAAAAGATGGTAAATTTTTTGTTTAAGAAAAGTTGAATTTTTAAAGAAAAGAGAATGGGAAGTCAGAATAACTCCGCTTCCAACGAGGTTTGAAAAGAGGTTGTTTTAGATTAGAAATGGAGAAGGGGAGAGAGGAATTACAAGCTTAGAATTTAGATGAGAGGTAAAGGAAAATGTTTGTGGTCTTCGCGGAGTCGCGGGGTCACTGGAAGTGCTTCAAATCCTCACCAGAACTTTGACATTGGCTAACTCCACTTGTACAACTTTTGACTTGAAAATTTTAGAGAGTTTTGACAAAAGATTTCTGAATAAGGAGGGCTATGGTATACTGTAGTATTTATAGGAGAAATTAGGGTTTAGGGTATTGAAATGAGAATTAAAAATGCATTAAAATTTGGTTTTAAGGCTCATTTTAATTCTCTGGAAATATGCAGGGAAATCAAACAGTACTGGGGTTAAGGGGGAGAGACTAGGGTCTAAAAAATTGGAGTATTTTAGATTGGGGGACCGGCGGCAACGGCCCCAGAGAGAATCTCGCCGGTCCATTTTGGGGTGAGGGGCTCTGGATCTTTGATACGTGTCCTAGGCTGTATAAATACTATTTTTCACATGTTTTTTTTTCCAGTGTGACTTTTCATTTTATGTGTAGTGCACGTGCAAACCTTTGAACTTCTAAAAGTTTAAAAGAAAAACAATAAAAATATTATGTGGCTGGAGGGATTTGAACACAGGGGCTATGTCACAGTAGTTCAAGGCTTTACCAGTGAGCTACAGGTGCTTTCTTGCTGTTCAAAAGCAATTTAAATTTATAACTTGTGCTCAGGCTAAGGTATTCCTTTCTGTACTTTACAAAAAAAAAATTGTACGGAAGTTTTAGGGTTGTTACATTCTACCCTCCTTATAAAAATTTCGTCCTCAAAATTTATAAAGGGAAAGTGTAATAGATTCAAGAAAAGTTTGAAGTGGTGGTGAAAGAATTACTGGTAGTGCATGAAAAGTAATGAGATGATGCAAGGGTTTGAAAGGAATTACCAGTGTTACCTTGGTTGATAGTCTCTGCTTCTACGACCGCTAATGTGAAAGCTTGACGCCGGGATACATTCCTCCTAGCTGGAGGCACATTCCTCTGTCCTTAGGGCATGTTTCTCTGCCATCGAGGCATGTTCCTCATTGCCTGATGGAATTGGCGAGGAGGCTGTACAGGAGGTCCACGTGGAGGTAGAGCTGGGAGAGCAAGACGGGGTGCAGGATCCTGGATAGCTGGCCGCTGCGGATAAGTGATGTGAGTTGGAACTGGGTCGCGTCTATAAGGACACGTTCTAATTCCATGAGTGGATGCGCCAAAAACTATGCACATACCTTTTGCGCGCCTACAGTCCTTCTACAGGTGTCCATCCCTCTTGCAGTGGAAACAAAAATCTGGACTTGGCCGGTTATTTGTTTCTTCCAGTCTCCTGGGTTCAAAAGTTGGTATTGAAGAGGCTACTCCTGCCATCTGGGTGGCAGAGCGCTTCACACCGGCAGATTGAGGCCTGCCCTTCTTCTTCACTACTGCCTCGTATCGATGGGCAGCTTTCAGAGCTAGGTCATGGGTTGGGAAATCCCCTGTAGTCGGAGCAGCTTGGATTTCCTGGTCCAACCCTTGTTGAAATCGTCTGGCCCTGATCTCAGCAGTCGGAATAAGGTGTGCCGCGAACCTGTTCAATATGGTGAACTCGGATCCATACTCATCCACTGATTTTCTCCATATAGATCCTTGTTGTAAGTGAATGAATTGCCGTTGCATATCGAATCGGGCAGTCTCCGGAAAATACTTCACGTCAAACATCTCGCAAAAAGTCCTCCATTCGATCGGCTGGTCAAGATGGCTTTCTTTCGCCTTCCACCAAACTCTGGCGTTATTTGTGAGTTGCAGCTTCGCAACTCTAACCCAGGCAATCTCTGGCACTTGTGCTGCTGCTAGATCGTCCTCAATGCTCTGAGCCCATTCTTCAGCTTCTAAATGGCTCTCTTTCCCAGAAAATTGCTTCGGGTGCAATGCCCGGAATTACTTTACTCCGGGTGCTTCCGCTTCTGTTGTTGAAGTTTGTGCTGGTATTGTTTGGAGAATCCATAATCTTGAAAGAAAAATAGGGTTAGGATAGATTCAAAGAATATGAAATTGTAAGATTCAAGAAATATGAAATGTAAATAATGTTTTTAGTTGCTGATTCTTGTGTTATATTGCTTAGGACTTCATACAGAATTGACCTGCATGTCCATGCAGAACTGACCCTGCATGGTGGGGTTCTATACAGAACTGACCCCAATTGGCTGCCAACAAAACCTGTTACATCCTGCTCCCAATGTACGGGCAAAGAGACGCGATTGGCCCACTACGTATTTACTCAGAAGTAAATACGCTAAGCGTAAATAAGTAATATAATAAAATACATAAGAAAAAAAGACAAGAGATATAATTGATCAGCAACTTTTATTTATTAAACATTTTTTACAATACAACTGAAAATGTAAATACAAGAATGGAAAGCAATGCCTAAACAATTGCATGAACTGAAAGTAATGTAAGTACAAGTAAAGCCTAATGGTCGTGCTTCTCAGTGGTCTGCTCCAAGTGCTCAGGCTGGTCTCGAACTCCTCAGAGTCGGGTCCTCCTGACAATATTCCAAAGAAAGAAGAGAAATAGGAATGTCGTCAGCGAACAATCGCTCGGTAAGTCCCAAAGAGATAGAAATAGAATAGACAGATAAGAGGATGTAACTGGTATAATGTTTGTTTGTTATGCTAACGCAATTGTTTGTAGTTTGGTACACAATATGCCAGTGTATATGAGAGGAGTCCAACTTACACCATGGACTATGGTAACCGTAGTACAAGACTCCGTCCATAAAACCACGGAACAACGGAAATGGATGTATAGTTACGTCTTTTAATGACCATCTCATGCCACTTTTAACACATTCTGTGCCAGTCTACCCCTTTAAAATCCCGTAATGTATTATGTATTGATGTGTATTATTTTGTTTAATAGATGTACGACTTGCCGATACCATGATATCAGTAGTTCATGTAAATAGAAAGTATATAGTCAGATAGTCATGTAGACCAGTCAAATGTATATCCATGGTTCGGTCAAATCATATTCATGTTGATATAGATTGAATTCTGGAATAAATGGATTCATATTGAATTGGAGTTATACTTGAATCATATTTAAGGATAGATTGATTGATTTCAGATTAGACTGAGACTCTGCCTGAGTCAGACACTTAAACAGAATTGAAGTCCTGAATTAGTTTTTGGAGTTGTCGGTAACTGCTGCATATGGACGGCAGGATTTGTGTCTTTTTCCAAGAAATTACCGTATTGATAACACCGATTTTAGTTTGTCTACCTTAAATAGACAAGAACATAAATTCTCCGGCTCCCTGAGGCTCAAGAGAACCGGTCCTGCTTAAACCTATATTTACTAGGGTCCTTATTGTAAATTAATATAACTTGAGAGGGTTTTATGAAAAATAGTTTAGATATATTTTCAAAATAAACCTCAAATATTTATTTATCGTATTTAGTGTTTACTTAGTTGTATTTTTTATAAAATGAAATATTCTAGTGGATATAAACCTAACTTTGAATAGTATATGGCATTTTCTTGTAATTTGACTTGTATTGAATGTGATGGTATTTTCATAAACTTTTGTGATTCTTTTCTTTTGATTAGAAAACATAGAATATATTATATATTTAAAATAGATATTTTTATAATATTTATATATATATATAATTATTAAAAATAGAATTTATTTATTAAAATAGAAATCACGTTTTCTTAGAAATTGTAATAAAAATTCCATCGAGATCGTATGCTCCGTGAGGAGGTCTGCATCTCACTCTACTAGTCCCGAGGACGTGCGATTACCCGCGCCATCCCGACCGGGTTCCCCAAAATGGGTTGTAGAGGTTTATTTGCATGGAATTAATTAAAACAATTTTTAAAATACGGGTTTTGATAGTTTAAGGTATTTTAATATAAATTATGTTTTGTCCCACAAAAATTGTTACAAAAGCCATCGTACTATGTCAAGATGAGTGTTGTGATGAGATAGGCCATTACCTCATGCAATTTATAAAGGTAAAATGAGCAAAACGATAAAATAATGTCGTGTGTAAATTTGATGGTATTTTACCATAAAAATGAAATAGAATTTGTTTAACATTAAATTTTGAATTGAAACTTGGTCAAATTGTTGTTTTATGGTTGTTAAACAATATATGAAAAGATGGTAAATTTTTTGTTTGAGAAAAGTTGAATTTTTAAAGAAAAGAGAATCAGAAGTCCGAATAACTCTGCTTTCGACGAGTTTTGAAAAGATGTTGTTTTAGATTAGAAATGGAGAATGGGAGAGAGGACATACAAGCTTAGGGTTTAGAGGAGAGGTAAAGGAAAATTTTTGTGGTCTTCGCTGAGTCGTGGGGTCGCCGGAAGTGCTTCAAATTCTCGCCGGAACTTTGATCTTGGCTAACTCCACTTGTACAACTTTTGACTTGGAAATTTTAGAGAGTTTTGACAAAGGATTTCTGAATGAGGAGGGCTATGGTGTAGTGTAGTATTTATAGGAGAAATTAGGATTTAGGGTATTGAAATGAGAATTAAAAATGCATTAAACTTTGGTTTTAAGGCTCATTTTAATTCTCTGGAAATGTGCAGGGAAATCAAACAATACTGGGGTTAAGGGGGGGAGACCAAGAGACTAGGTTTAAAAAATTGGAGTATTTGAGATGGGGGACTGGCGGCGCCGACCCCAGAGGGAATCTCGCCGGTCCATTTTGGGGTGAGGGGCTCTGGATCTTTGACATGTGTCCTAGGCTGTATAAATACTATTTTGCACATGTTTGTTTTCAGTGTGATTTTTCATTTTACGTGTAGTGCACGCGCAAACCTTTGAGCTTCTAAAATTTTAAAAGAAAAACAATTAAAATATTATGTGGCTGGGGGGATTTGAACACAGGGGTTATGTCACTGCAGTGCAAGGCTTTACCAGTGAGCTACAAGTGCTTTCTTGCTGTTCAAAAGAAATTTAAATTTATAACTTGTGCCCAGGCTAAGGTATTCCTTTCTGTACTTTACAAAAAAAAAATTTTACAGAAGTTTTAGGGTTGTTACAACCTCCATGTACTTCTTTGCTAACGTCTCGGTTGATTGGCCAACTCGAAATGGAATAAAGTGAGCCGACTTGGTGAGTCGATCCACAATAACCCATATTGCGTCGTTACCCTTCGTGCTGTGAGGAAGGGCAGTCACGAAGTCCATGGTAATATGCTGCCATTTCCATTCTGGGATTGGTAACGGCTGAAGTAGACTAGCAGTTCTGTGATGTTCAGTATTCACTTGCTGACACACCAAACACTTGGCTACGCTTCTAGCTACTTTTCCCTTCATTCCATACCACCTGTAGTGTTGCCGTAGATCCTTGTACATCTTTATGCCACCGGGGTGTACAAAATAAGGAGAGTTTAGTGCTTTTTTCATCAACTCTTCTCGAACTGGGCCGATTGGCACACATAATCGACTTCCATATCGTAAGGATCCATATTCGTGGATGATGAAGTCAGTTCAAAGTCCACTTTCTACTTGTTTTCTGATATTTTGTAGCTTGGCATTATTTGCTTGAGCTGCCTTGATCTGATTGATAAGAGTGGACTGGACTTGTAAGTTCATCAAATATGAAGCATTACCTGGCATAACTATTTCGATCTCTAATTCGTGCAATTCTTGCTGTGGCTTCCACTGAGCGGTGAGGTTCATTGCTATGGCTGGCGGTTAAGTGCATCAGGAACTATGTTCACTTTCTCAGGATGATACTGTAGGTTAATGTCGAAGTCCGCCATGAGTTCTAGCCATCTTCTCTGCCTCATGTTTAGTTCTTTCTGAGTAAATATATACTTCAGACTCTTGTGGTCAGTGTATATATCCACTCGTTTTCCTAGAAGATAATGGCGCCAAATCTTAAGTGCGAAGATAACGGCTGCCAGCTCCAGATCATGTGTTGGATAGTTGCGCTCATGTACCTTCAGTTGTCTTGATGTAAAGGCCGCAACTTTTCCATGCTGGTGTAGAACACATCATAATCCTTTACCGGACGAATCACAATGCACAACAAATCCTCCGGATTGATCCGGTATTACGAGGATAGGAGCAGAGGTTAATCTTTACATGAGTTCTACAAAAGCTTTTTCACATGCTTCTGACCATACGAATGCTTCATTTTTACGTGTGAGCTTGGTCAGGGATGCTGCAATTTTTGAGAAGCCTTCAATGAATCGTCGGTAGTATCCTGCTAATCCCAAGAAACTTCGTATATCCTTCACCGTCTTTGGTGTCGGCCATTCGCTGACAGCTGACACCTTCGCTGGATCTACTGAAATTCCTTCACCTGAAACAATATGTCCGAGAAATCCGACTTGATCTAGCCAAAATTCACACTTGCCGTACTTGGCGTGGAGCTGATATTGTTGCAATGTCTCTAGGAAAATCCGTAAGTGCTCGGCGTGTTCTTTCCGATTCTTTGAATACACCAAAATATCGTCGATGAAGATGACAACGAACCTGTCTAAGTACTCTCAGAAAACTCGGTTCATCATGTTCATAAAGATGGCAGGTGCATTGGTCACTCCAAATGGCATTACGAGATATTCATAATGACCATATCGAGTCCTAAACGCCGTTTTCGGAATGTCGGACTCTTTGACCTTCACCTGATGATTACCCGAACAAAGATATAGCTTTGAGAATACACAAGACCCACTTAACCGATCGAAAAGATCATCGATGCATGGTAGTGGATGCTTGTTCTTGATCATCACTTCGTTCAGAGCTCGATAATCCACACACATCCTGTATGGACCTTCTTTCTTCTTGACGAGTAATACCGGAGATCCCCAGCTTGAAGTACTGGGACAAATCCAACCTTTCTTCAGGAGTTCGTCCAGCTGAATGCGGATCTTGTTTAATCCTTCTAGACTTAACCGGTACGGAGATTTGATTACAGGTTGCGCACCAGGTTGTAAATTAATATTAAACTCAAGAGCTTGATCGGGAGGCAAACCTGATATATCTTCAGGGAACACATTCTCGAACTCTCGAACTACTTCGGGCTTTTCTTCTTCTGCCGGTACAGAAAACACTTTTGCATTCTTCGGTTTAGCACGGTATCTTCCTGGCTCCTAAGTTCTATCTCCACTTTTGAAATAGAAGACTGGGTGATTTGGTATCTCAAATACTACCCTCCTTTGACGGCAGTCAATAGTAGCATAGAATACTCCCAACCAATCCATTCCCAACACAACATCTTTGGGATGTCCAGTACTTTGAAATTCGCATAGAATTCTCGTCCGCAAACTGCAACTGGACACTGATCAAACCCCATAGTTACTTTCAAGACTCCATTCCCGAAACTGACATTCTAGTTTGAAATGAGTGGCTTCACGGGAATCGCATGCGTTCTTACGAATCGTTGGGACATGAAGCAGTGTGAAGCTCCAGTGTCGAAAAGTGCGAGTGCAGGAAGGGTGGCTACTAGTATAGTACCAGTGATGACTTGTCATGTGGCATCGGCCTCCTCGACCGTCATTGTGAAGACCTGACGTCGTGGTACATTCCTCCTTACTGGAGGCACATTCTTCTGTCCTTGGAGCACGTTTCTCTGCCTTTGAGGCACGTTTCTCTGTGTCTGATGGAATTAACGTTGAGGTTGTGCAGGAGGACCACGTGGAGATGGTGCAGGGAGAGCTAGGCAAGGTGCTGGAGCCTGAATGACTGGCCGCTGCGGGGTTGTGATTGGCGGTCTGGGTGCCGGTGCTGTGTTGAAACGATGTGGACATGTTCCTATGGCATGAGTGGATGCTCCACAAACCAAACACATGCCATTTGCACGCCTGCAGTCCTTCGTCAGGTGTCCAGTCCTCTTGCAATAGAAACAGAAATCTGGAATGGACCGGTTAAATGATCCTCCCAGTCTTCTGGATACAAAGGTCGGCCTAAAAGAGGCTCTTCCTGTCATCTGTGCGGCTGGGCATTTGATTCTATCTTTTTGGGGCTTACCCTTCTTCTTCACCACAGCTTCATAATGGCGAGCTGCCTTCAGGGCGAGTTCATGAGTCAGGTAGTCGCCTGTGGCTAACGCCGCCTGAATATCCGGGTCTAAGCCTTGTTGAAATCGTCTAGCCCGAATCTCATCATTCGGGATCAAATATGCCGCGGACCTGATAAGATGTTGATGTCAGGATAGAGATGTGTTTTAACGGAACAATATTTGATACGAATTCTTTACCTGCTGAGCATGATGAATCCGGCATCATATTCATCCACCGATTTTACCCACATAGAACCTTGTTGTAGGTGGATGAACTGTTGCTCCATCTCAAAACGATCAGTCTCAGGAAAGAACTTCACATCAAACAGATCGCGAAACGTCTTCCATTCTATTGGCTGTGTGAGTCGGCTTTCCTCAGCCTTCCACCAGATTCTGGCATTGTTTGTTAGTTACAGCTTAGCAACTCTCACCCAGGCAATATCTGGCGCTTGAGCTGCTGCCATATCATCTTCGATCGATTGAGCCCATTCTTCTGCCTCCAGTGGGCTCTCTTTTCCCGAGAAGTGTTTTGGGTGCAATGCCCGAAATTGCTTGACTCCGAGTGCCTCTGCTTCGGGGCAATGCATGAGAATAGCATTCTACTGCTGCTGACCCTCCAATAGGCTCTTGATAGCCTCAAGTAGTATCGTCTGCTTATTGATGGGTGCTGCAACGGTAGGTGGTGGTGGTGGTAGAGTAGGCGGTCGGGTATTGCCGTTGACGTTTGTGCTGGTGTTGTTCGGAGAATCCATTACCTTGATAGAAAAAGGAATGGTTAGGATAGATTTAAGAAATTAGAAATGTAAGGAATGTATAGTGTTCAGTTGATAAAACTGCACTATTGATGTGACATTTTCCTCACTATTTCTATATAATAAAAGATGTTTATTATAAATATGACATATATAAGGGTTTATCCGTAAAAATACTATTTTCATGTGTTTATATATTATAATTAACATTATGAAGGAAAATGTAAGCATATAATATTCATGTAATATTTGGTCTATTTAAATATGCTTACCTTATTAAATATTTTTGACCAATTCTCTTAAAACTAAAATATCATGACAAATGGTTAAGATACTATCTCAATAAAAACAAATTCTACTAACATCATTTATTGAGATAATTGTGCAGGAATTATATCATGACTGAAATCAAGAAAATCCGAGTTGGCGAGATCAAATCTGCCGAAGATATTTAAGTAAATTGAAGAAACCAATTCTGGCAGAAATGTAGAGAAGATTTTCAAAGTCTAGATATTCAAAAGATCACCAAGTGCTATAGAGATGAAGTCCCAGAAATTGGAGCCCAAGATCCCACCAGAGAGCGGCGGTTCCGCGGCCAAAACCCACTATTGGCGGCGGATCCGCGGCCTGTTAGGCAAGTTGGGATATTGGATTTTCTACGCAGGATTTTATCAACAAACCCTAACTAACACGATCTAGGGTTTTCAAATTCTGTGACTATAAATAGAACCGAGTGCCTCTTGGAAAAATTATCAAACTGATGCGATCACGAAGTCCACGACGGCTCAAGAATCCTGGTTGATCATCAACAGTTCATCTACCTCCTTAAGAAGAGATCGAGATGCAAACTAGGGTTTTGTAATCATTTTCTAAAGGAACAAAGTGCAATTGATCTTTTTGATTAATAAAGCTAGTTGTTTTCTTATATCATTTTATTCTTATTGCATTTTATTTACATCATGATCTCTATCTCTTCTTTTATCTCCAACATGCATGAGTAATTCTCCTCTTGTTAGGGTTCGTAGGATTATGGTAGATTAATGGATGATGAAGATCCTTAAACTCTTTTTACATCCTATAAAGTTTATAAACTTTACCAAAATAATAGTTAACATCCTAATCGGGTGCGCTATCAATTCATTGATAGTCATGACCACGATTAGAGATTAGATTAACAATTGTTTTGCTAAAGGCTAGACATGAACGGAGATCCATGTCAAGATAGGGGTTAAGAGTGGGAACCCTTTTCCCTTCAGAAACCCTAATCTATATGCATCAGTGTCGATTTAGTTTTAAATCTATTAAAGGATAAAAGGAGTAATTTTTAATTAATCATCCATGACTACTAAATCTTAACGAACCCTACAAGCCCCCTTCTAATATAAAACCTACATCGTAGTTAATTTAGATCTATATCCTGCATCCGTGTTTGACGTGGATCTAGAATCTACAACCATTCTTGACCATTCTTTATTCTTCCTTCTTTCCTAATCAATACGCCTAAAGTAAGATTAAAAGATTCCACGTTTCCCTGAGGACGACCCGTACTCATCTCGGTCTAGCTACACTCGACACCGTTATTGATTGCGGTTATTCTACAAACACACAACTTTTTTAAAATCAACAATCAAATAGCGCCGTTGTCGGGGATACGTGCGTAATTTTTTTTATTCTTACTATTTGTTTTGATTCTTATTTGATCAATATCATAAATAAAACAAAACTGCAACTTATATATTTAACGATTGTTGTGTGAATTTTGCAAGGGGATCTGGAGTCACAGACTTGAGGAAACAGAGAGCCAGAGACATTTATCAAGATCTAGAGGAGCAAGGGAGGACAAGTAAAAAAAATCATCA
Source organism: Agapanthus africanus (assembly GCA_030015575.1). Taxonomy (NCBI): domain Eukaryota; kingdom Viridiplantae; phylum Streptophyta; class Magnoliopsida; order Asparagales; family Amaryllidaceae; genus Agapanthus; species Agapanthus africanus. Next base: position 936,137,233 of record JASDDO010000019.1, on the reverse strand, counting down.
CAAGATCCCTCAACTTAGCGGCGGAAACGCGGCAAGAAGGCCTATTCGGCGGCGGAAACGCGGCATAGTTGGGGAACTAGGGTTCCAAACTTCTCTGGTAAATTACTCAACTCCTTCTCTCTCCTCTGAAATCCAATAAAATATCTTTTCGGTAGGATTCTTTGCAAAATATTGCCGCTCAAAAAAATCTTTTTACAAAGTTTTGTAATTGGTTTGTTTATTCATATTTTAATACGGATTTTAAGGGGCCAAAGACTAAATTCAGATTAGGTGGGGATTTTATCACCCTTCTTAGGCCGTGCAAATCACAAAACGAGCATCCGTATCAACCCTACATTAATTTAAAAAAATATCTACACAAGACTCTAAGGACTGTCGCGCTCAATAAGGACAGAGGAAGGTCGTGGGTAATTTATCGCTTATCCGCATTACTTTTGTGGTGTCTAGGCAGGTGTGTCTAAGGCAAGCGGTTATTTAATTAGGCCCGCTATTTTCGGTGATTCGTAAAGCGGATACCTCCCACTTACCTGTCACTTACCTGGCTATAAGAGTAGTAAATAGGTGGTAGAGGATTGATCCTTCGGCTTGTCCTTTGGAACTCAGGAGCGGTCTAGAGAGTTGACCTAGGTAACCTTAGTTCTAGGGTTGTTTGTGCATTTATTGTGTGTTTTTTCTTGAGTCCCACTTTTTAAAAAAAAAACAAAAAAACCAATTTTAAATCACACACACACTGCCACTTGCGCTAAAACCGTTTAGTGCATGCTCGGCTGGACACGGGATTCTAGTGCCCGTCTTGTTCGTATTTCGGCTATCGACTCCGAAATTGGTATTTCTTCATTTTCTTTTTCTCAACCACCCACCACATCGACCGAGATAGATGGTACTCCATCAGATTATAACACCACCCTGCCACCGCCCGTAGGTGTGCAGAATCCACTACGCATTTCTCTCCAAGAGAGATGTTATCCTATACGTGGTCCCCTTCCTACCTGTTTATCTATTCCACCAGCCAATGGGAATAATTTTGAAATTAAACCCCACTACATCAACCTATTGCCTAAATTTCACGGGCTCGAGTCTGAACACGCGTACGTTTTTATCACCAAATTTGAAATCGTAATGCGCAATGATGGGTACTTCACAACTGTCCGTGGATGCTTTGCGATTACATCTTCTCCCGTTCACTTTGTGCGACTTAGCAGAAAAATGGCTTTATAACACTGCCACACACTCCATTACCAATTGGGACGAATGCGTAATAGCATTCCTTAAGAAATTTTACCCAAATCATAAGACCGCCCGTGTTAGGAGCGGGATCAACCAGTTTACCCAGCTTCCCAATGAACCATTTTGGAAGTGCTTTGAACGTTTTAAGGATCTGCTTGTCCAATGTCCTCATCATGGAATACATAGATGGGATCTGTGCCGAATTATATATGAAGGAATTAATCCAGCGACAAAGCAGATGCTTGAAACTATGTGTCAATGCAATTTCATGTCCAAAGACGATGGTGAAGCCTGTAAATATCTGGAAGATCTCGCTGAAAACACTTTGCAGTAGGAAAGCGTTAGACCACCTTCATCTAGAGGAGGTATCCATTAGCTCGATGTTTCCATCGTAGTAAAAGCCGAAATGGCAGCGATACAAAAGAAACTCGACGCTATAGAAAACAGTCTCTTCAGCCCCCCTAAACCAGGTTACGCTTCCCCAAACCGTGTGTGGTTGCTGTTCCAACCCATCACATTTGACGGAAGAATGTCCATTAAATGCACCGTTTCAAGGTCAAGAACAAATTAATGCTGCTTTTCAGCAGCGATCTAGAAACGATCCTTATTCTTCTACGTACAATCAGGGATGGAGGAATCATCCTAATTTTGCTTGGAACCAAAACCAAAACCAAAACCAAAATCAAAACCAGTTCCAAAGAAATTATCAAAGACCTCCTCCACAGCAACCGCAACCACCACCACAGAGTCAGCACCCTTTCAATCGCAACCTTTTCAAAACCCGGCCAATAATTCTTTCCAAACGGCCGGGACTGAAAACTCATTTGCACTTGAACGAAGCTTGAATATGTTTATTAAACATTCCATGCAATCGACGGATGAAATAAATTTTTCTATCCGAACTTTAACACAGACCACCAACTCCTACGGTGAAAGTATAAAATCGATAGAAACACAACTTGCACAAATAAATGCCGCGTTAAGTGCGAGAGAGAAAGGGAAACTTCCTTCTCAACCTATACCTAACCCTGACCACTCACAAAATTATAATGTGAGTGCCGTTACCTTGTTGAGATCGGAGAGAGTGCTAGATAATCAAATGGGTGAACATATTGATGATGAGGAATCAATTGAAACTCTGGCTTCCACTTCTTCCCCTAATTCGTCTAGTCTCCCACTTTCTTCCGAGCCTATTCTCTGTGTTCCACAAGGATCGAACCCTTAGCCCACTTCTACAAATCTATCTAAAACGATCCCCACTCCAATTCTGGGATCCATTCCATCCCCACAATCCTCTCCAATGTTGGACTCAACCCTTATTAATAAAGCACCTTATCCAGACAGGTTAAGGGGCAACAGACCAAGTCTACAAATGGAAAAGATTGTGGAAATTTTTAAGCATGTTAACATAAACATTTCTCTCCTAGATGCTATTCAAAAAGTTCCGTCTTATGCGAAAATCCTAAAGGACTTGTGCACTAGGAAGAGAAAAATTGAAGTACCTAAAAAAGTTTTCCTTGCGAGTATTGTGAACACTGCTTTTACACAACAACTACCCAAGAAACGAAAGGACCCCGGCATTCCTACAATTTCTATTTCTATTGGGGGTAAAAATATCAATCGTGCTCTACTCGATTTAGGTGCTCGTATTAACTTGCTTCCGTATTCTGTTTATGAGCAATTAGGGATCGGAGAGTTAAAACCGGCGCATTGCACTCTTCAGATGGCCGATCGATCTATCACCCAATCTAGGGGTGAGCTAGAAGATGTGTTAATCAAAGTCGGGGAATTTATATTTCTTGTGGACTTCATCGTTATAGATACACAACCTGTAGCGAACCCATGAAACCAAATTCCGGTGATTTTAGGTCGACCTTTTCTTGCGACTTCTAACGCAATAATCAATTGTCGAAATGGCTCTATGACCCTATCTTTCTGGAAGATGTCAATTGAGCTTAACATTTACAAGTTGGGAAGTGAACCCTCCGAACCCTATGCTCAAGTATGTTCTGTCAAAAGGATGGATTCCGACAGTAACGAATTTGAACTGCTTCACGATACTGATCTCGACTCCGCTATGACGTTGTTGTCCGGGTCAACATCTAACGCTAAATGTAAACCTTTTATGAAGTACGAGTATCATCCCGTTCTTTCCGATGAGATTATTATTCGGGATATCGATGAAAGTTTTGAAGAAATCTTCGCTGAAGAACTCGCATTCTTAGAAGACATGGGCGTTGTGATGAATCAACCCCAACCCAAAGAAGTTGAACCGCCACATCTTCTTCTTATCAAGAATGAGAATGCGAGTAATCCATCATCATTGTTTCGTCTCTACAAACCGAGACGTAAACCTTTTCTATTACACCTCTTATCTCCTCCCCACTTCTTCACGTCAATAGATGACATGTTCTTCCACCAACCTTGGTGCTTCATCGATAAATTTTTTGAATGGTTGGTGTTGACTTTTAGTCTTTATAAGGCTTTACTTTGACCAATAACTTTAACCCCCCCTAAATAATTTTAAATGCTTAATACGATTTTACTCAAGTTTGGGAGGAGGGATATATTTTGGCTCTTGAAAAAGAAAATTTTTACAAAATTGTGAGCCAAAAATAAGTTTGGGGGAGGATTTCACTTTTATTATTTCTTTTCCCCATTTCTAACTTTTCCTCTCAAATCTACAGTTTTCTTTAAGCTCAACAGATGACATCAGTGAGGACACTACTGAAAACAGGTTTTGGGGAGGTTTGTGCTTATTCACGCATTATTTTGCATTATACTATATATATGCACAAAAAAAATTTAAATGATGATAGTTTGAAAGTGAAAAATTATATATAAAAGATATGAATAGTTTGAGAAAAGCAAGAAAATTAGATGTTTTCTTAAATAAAACTAGTAATAAGTAGTTATGAGCCGTTGTCCCAAGGGTTAGTAAGATGAAAGAAATTACTAATCTGAGGATAAAAATAAGTCTGAAAAATAGTCCCTATTCTTAAGGTCAAATATTTGAATGTTGATACCCTATTATACGCACTTACACACATCTTAAAACTTGGGATAGTAGAGGATACCTTGAAATGCTCTTGTCTAAAAGCCTTAGTATGAAGGAAACTAAAATAAAATATAAGTGGTGAAAAAAATTGAACACTGTTTGTGTAATTACCAAGGCAGCATAAAAAAACATGGGTGCTTTGTCACCTAATGCCTTAGACCAACTAGTTTGGGAGCCACTGCTAAGCCTTAGGTATTGCAAGACGAGGAATTACACCTTAATACGTAAGCACATTTTGTAATCGGTCGGTTAGTACCTCAAGAAGTATTAACGGTCGCATGAAGGATGTGTAGCAAGTTCATGAAAAAATTCACCGACTAAAAGGTACTTTGGAAGATGGACAAGTGTATGATAGTTTGAATTGAATTCTCTAAGTATAGGGATGTCTTTTACACACACGTAGGGGTATATGATCAATGTTTGGAAGAAAGATAGAAAGGAAGACTAAAGGCTATGTTTTATTGAGGGATAATGTGATTTCTAACATTTTTTCACGACCATTAAGATAGGGCTCATAGCAAATGAAAAGCTGGTATAGTTGGAAACTCTTATTTTCAAGTTTTTTTTATAAGTTTTTATCTTTATATGTAACTTCCACCATCTTTCTTTTATTATAGGATTTTGTGGGTGTAATCCGCTGAAAACCCTCAGGAGACAACACTCCTCCTACTAGGAATACCTAGAGGTTTAACGGCTTGTTGCACGTGCTCAGTGCAATCGTGTTGCCTACGAAAGTGTGTTACTTAGTTTTTTTCTTTTTATTTTTCTCCTTCTCTTGAAAAACTAGTTTGCTCGGGACGATCAAAGTTAAGTTTGGGGGTATTTATTCAGTTGATAAAACTGCACTATTGATGTGATATTTTCCTCACTATTTCTATATAATAAAAGATGTTTATTATAAATATGACACATATAAGGGTTTATCCGTAAAAATACTATTTTCATGTGTTTATATATTATAATTAACGTTATGAAGGAAAATGTAAGCATATAATATTCATGTAATATTTGGTTTATTTAAATATGCTTACCTTATTAAATATCTTTGACCAATTCTTTTAAAACTAAAATATCATGACAAATGGTTAAGATAATATCTCAATAAAAATAAATTCTACTAACATCATTTATTGAGATAATTGCACAGGAATTATATCATGACTGAATCAAGGAAATCCAAGTTGGCGAGATCAAATCTGCCAAAGATATTCAAGTAAATTGAAGAAACCAATTCTGGCAGAAACGTAGAGAAGATTTTCAAAATCTAGATATTCAAAAGATCACCAAATGCTACAGAGATGAAGTCCCAGAAATTGGAGCCCAAGATCCCACCAGAGAGCGGCGGTTCCGCGGCCAAAACTCACTATTGGCGGCAGATCCGCGGCCTGTTAGGGGAGTTGGGATATTGGATTTTCTACGCAGGATTTTATCAACAAACCCTAACTAACACGATCTAGGGTTTTCAAATTCTGTGACTATAAATAGAACCGAGAGCCTCTTGGAAAAATTATCAAACTGACGCGATCACGAAGTCCACGATGGCTCAAGACTCCTGGTTGAGCATCAACAGTTCATGTACCTCCTTAAGAAGAGATCGAGAAGCAAACTAGGGTTTTGTAATCATTTTCTAAAGGAACAAAGTGTACTTGATCTTGTTGATTAATAAAGGTAGTTGTTTTCTTATATCAATTTATTCTTATTGCATTTTATTTACATCATGATCTCTATCTCTTCTTTTATCTCCAACATGCGCGAGTAATTCTCCGCTTATTAGGGTTCATAGGATTAGGGTAGATTAATGGATGATGAAGATCCTTAAACTCTTTTTACATCCTATAAAGTTTATAAACTTTACCAAAATAATAGTTAACATCCTAATCGGGTGCGCTATCAATTCATTGATAGTCATGACCACGATTAGAGATTAGATTAACAATTGTTTTGCTAAAGGCTAGACATGAACGGAGATCCATGTCAAGATAGGGGTTAAGAGTGGGAACCATTTTCCCTCTAGAAATCCTAATCTACATACATCACTGTCGATCTAGTTTTAAATCTATTAAAAGATAAAAAGAGTAATATTTAATTAATCATCCATGACTACTAAATCTTAACGAACCCTACAAGCCCCCTTCTAATATAAAACCTACATCCGTAGTTAATCTAGATCTATATCCTGCATCCGTATTTGACGTGGATCTAGAATCTAAAACTATTCTTCACCATTCTTTATTCTTCCTCATTACCTAATCAATATGTTTAAAGTAAGATTAAAAGATTCCACGTTTCTCTAAGGACGACCCGTACTCATCTCGGTCTAGTTACACGCGACACCGTTATTGATTGCGTTTATTCTACAAACACACAACTTCTTTAAAATCAATAATCATATAGCTGCAGATTCTTATAATTCTTGTGATATATTGCTTAAGACTTCATGCAGAACTGACCTGCATGGACCGCCAACAAAACCTGTCACGCCCCGCTTCCCAATAGACAGAAATGGTGATGTGGCAAGCCGCAACGTATTTACTAAGAAATAAATACGTTAAGCGTAATTAAGCAATATATAAAAATGAACAAGAATGACAAGAGTACTAAAATAAACAGTAACTTTATTTATATTCAACTTTACATACAACTGTTTGAAATGAAAAGATACAATGATATAAAACAAATGCCTAAATAATGGTGATTGATGTGTTTAAAAAAGTGTGTTGTAAAGTAACCGCAATCAAGACGGTGTCGCTAGTAGCTAGCCGCGATGAGTACGGGTCGTCCGCAGGGAAACATGAACCTTTTTCTTGCTTTAGACGAGTTGATTGAAGAAAGGTGATTGGTTGTAGATCTATTTTAATACGGATGTAGAATTTATGAAGAAGAGGCTTGCAAGGTTCATAGGACTTAATAGTGATGAATAATTAAAAACGACTCATTTATCTTTTAATAGTTTAAAACTAGATCGATAGTGATAAATGCAGATTAGAATTTCTTGGAAGAAACTAGGGTTTCTCCACTCTTAACCCTTGTCCTTGTGTTGATCTCTATTCATGTCCAGCCCTTAACAAAACAAGTGTTAAACCAATCTCAAATCATGGTCGCGACTAGTAATAAATTAGTAGCGCCCCCGATAAGAATGTTAACATTTGTTTTGCTAAAATTTATAGACTTTAAAATGTATAAAAAAAAGTTAAATGATTTTATCATCCGTTGATATATCCTAGCCTACGATTCCTAGCAAGCTAGGAATTACTCGCTCATGGTTTGAGATTTAGAAGAAAGGATGACGAAGAGTGAAAGCATGATTAAGATGCAAAAATAGTACGGAAACTAAATGCGGAAAGTAATTGCAAAAAAAATAATAAAAACACTACCTTTATTAATCAACTATTTCATACAACTTTTGAAAGTAGAGTACAAGAACCCTAGTTGCTCTTAGATCTCTATCTTATTGAAAGTAGATGGCTAGTTGATGATCACTCGGATGTGCGGATCGCTTTGGACCTCTTGATCTCTTCGATGATGATTTTTGATGTGAAGCTCTCGATCCCTTATATAGTCACAGAAACTAGAAACCTTAGATTCCATAATTGATGATATGCAGCTAGAATCCAAACCACAAAATCTCAAATCCTACGGCTACCAACCCGCCGTGGATTCACCGTGGATACCCCCCTTTTGCCGCCCTTCCGCCGCAATATTGTGGAATTAGGATTAGGGATTTTTTGTGGTGTTTTATATTGATATTTGGAGATCCTCTTGATATCTAGATTCTGAAAATAATGTTCTGAGTCTTTGTCGTTGCTAGATCTTACGATTTGCTTCAATATTTTGATAGATTTGATTCCGACATCTTAATTTATCTCGGATCTTTGGATTCCAGACCTGAGCCAATATCTGTACAATATCTCAAATCAAAATGTTAGTAGTAATTGGTATTTTTGAGATATTATCCTAACCATTTTATATGATATTAAATCTTAAAGAATATTGATTAGAAATATTTGATATGATATGCATATATTAATTACTAATATTTCATATAAATATTATATGTATGTATTTTCCCTCATTATGTTAATTATAATGTAAAAACATATAATAATAAACTTTTTACACATAAACCCTCATATGTTCTATAATTACAATAAACACCTTTTAGTATTTAACAACAGTGGAGAAAATAATCATTCAAATGTGTAATATTTTAGACTAATCAAATACCCCCAAACTTAACTTTGATCTTCCCGAGCAAACTAGTTAGTAAAGAGAAGAAGACGAAAAAGAAAAAAGAAAAACGTAGCACACTTTTGTAGGAAACACGGTTGCACTTAGCACGTGCAACAAGCCTTTAAATCTCTGGGTGTCCCTAGTAGGAGGAGTGTTGTCTCCTGAGGGTTTTTAGCGGATTACACCCACAAAATCCCATAATAAAAGAAATATGATGAAAGTTACATACAAAGATAAAGAATATATAAAATAAAGAACTTGAAAATAAGATTTTCAAACTACACTAGCTTTTTAGTAGCCATGTGCCCTATCTTAATAGTCATGAAAAGATGTCAGAAATCACGTCATCCCTCAATAATACATCGCCTTTAGTTTTCCTCCCTACCTTTCTTCCAAACATCGATCATATATCCCTACGTGTGTGTAAAAGATATCTCTACATTTAGAGAATTCAATTCAAGCTATCATACTCTTGTCCATCTGCCTTAGTACTTTTTAGTCGGTGAATATTTCAGATGGAATTGCTCACATATTTTTCATGCGACCGTTAATACTTCTTGAGGTACTAACCAACCAATTAACAAATGTGCTCACTCTTTTAGGCATAATTAGAAATATTCTCGTCTTGCAACACCTAAGGCTTAGCAGTGGCTCTCAAACCAGTTGGTCTAAGGCACTAGGTGATAAATCACCCTCACTATATTTTTTTATGCTGCCTTAAGTAATTACAAAACCGGTGTTCATTTTTCTTCACCATTTTTTTCATTTATATTTTTGTTTATATATTTATTTTTCTTCGTATTAAGGCTTTTAGACAAGAGCATTTCAAGGTATCCTCTACTATCCCAAGTTTCATGATATGTGCAAGTGCGTATAGTAGGGTATCAACATTCAGATATTTGGACTCAAGAATAGGGACTATTTTTCAGACTTATTTCTATTCTCAGATTAGTGATTCCCTTCATCTTGCTAACCCTTGGGACAACAGCTCATGACTACTTATTACTAGTTTCGTTTTGAAATATCTTATTTTCTTGCTTTTCTTAAATCTCTTCATATCTTTCATATGTATTTTTCACTTTCTAAGTTTCATTATCAAAAAAAAATTGTGCTTTTAATTAATATAATGCAAAAAAAAAAATGATGCGTGAATAAGCACAAATCTCCCCAAACTTATTTGCAGCAGTGTCCTCACTGATGTCATCTTTAAGCTTAAAAACCTGTAGACTTAGGAGGAAAAGTTAATAACGGAGAAAAGAATTAATGACAGTGAAATTCTCCCCAAAACTTATTTTTGGCTCGCAATTTTAAAATTTTTGTTTTTCTTTCAAGAGCCAAATTTTTTTCTCCCCCCAAGACTTGAGTGAAACAATATTAAGTATTTAAAATTATAAGAAGGGGGTAAAGTTATTGGTCTATGCAAAACTTTACAAAGATCAAAAGTCATCACTAACCATTCGAATATTTTATCAATGTAACATCATGGTTGGTGGAAGTTCATAAATGTGAAGAGATGGGGAGATAGGAGGTGTAATCGATCGTGTTTACGTCTCGATTGGTAGAGACGAAATAGTGATGGTGCACTACTCGCATTCTCATTCTTGATAAGAAAAAGGGGTGGCGGTTCAACTTCTTTGGATGGGGGTTGATTCATCACAACTCCCATGTCTTTTAGGAATGCGAGTTCTTCGGTAAAAATGTCTTCAAAACTTTCATCGATATTCCAAATAATAATCTCATCGGAAGGGAAGTTATGATACTCGGATAGCTCGACTAAATCATTCGACAAGTCAAAGGGTTTGGACTTAGGTATGGACTTGTCGACAGAAGGGTCTTCACTTGTATAATAAATGGTAGGATTGGCGTCGAGATCAGAATTGTGAAACTTCTTAAATTCGCAACTGTCGGTAGCTATCATGTCGACGAAACATACATCACCTATCTGAGCATAGGGTTCGGAGGGTTAACTTCCTAGCTTGTAGATGTTAAGCTCAATTGTCATCTTCCCAAAGGACAGGTTCATAGAACCGTTACGACAATTGATTATCGCGTTTAAAGTTGCTAGGAAAGGTCGACCTGGAATCACCGGAATTTGGTTCCGTGAGTTTTCTACAGGTTTGTGTATCTATAACTATAAAATCCACAGGGAATATAAATTCCCCGACTTTGATTAACACGTCCTCTAGCTCACCCCGAGATTGGATGATAGATCGATCGGCCATCTGGAGAGTGCAATGCGTAGATTTCAACTCTCCTATCCCTAATTACTCATAAATAGAATACGGAAGCAATTTAACACTAGCATCTAAATCGAGTAGAGCACGATTGATAATTTTACCCCCAATAGTTATAGATATAGTAGGACAACCGAGGCCCTTACATTTCGTGGGCACTAATTGGGTAAGAGAATTGTTCGTATTACTCGCTAAGAAAACTTTTTTAGGCACTAGAATTTTTTTTTTCCTAGTGCACAAGTTCTTTAAAATTTTCGAATAGGAAGGAACTTGTTTGATAGCATCTATGAGAGGAATATTTATATTAACTTGTTTAAAAATGTCCACAATCTTCTCCATTTGGGGACTTGGTCTGTTGGCCCTCAACCTGTGTGGAAAAGGAGCTTTATCAATAAGGGTTGGGTCCAACTTTTGAGGAGAAGTTTGTGGGGATGGAGTGGATCCCAAAATTGATTTAGGATGGTCGTAGATGGTAATTCCTTCAAGGAAATGGGCCGAGGGTTCGAGCCTAGTGGAAAACAGAGAATAGACTCGGAAGAAGATGTTGGATTAGACGAAGTAGGAGTAGAAGTAGTAACCGGGGTTTCATCAATGTCATCAACTTCAACTTGTTTACAAACATTGTTATTCAGCACTCTTCCCGATCTCAACGTAGTTACGACACTCACATTATGATTTTGAAGGATGAGATTCACGCTTTGTGAGTGGCCGGGATTTGGTATAGGTTGAGATGGAAGTCTCCCTTTCTCTCTCTCACTCATTGCGGCATTTAACTGTGCAAGTTGTGCTTCTTTCGATTTTATGCTTTCACCATGAGAAGCAGTGTGTTGCACTAACGTTTGGATAGAAGACGCTAAATTAGTCGTCGTTTGCGTGGATTGTTTAATGAACGTTTCTAAGTTTCGTTCGAGTGAAGAGGTTTTATTGGTACCGACCGTTGGAATATTATTATAAGGAGCAAAATTGTTGGACGGATTTTGAAGAGATTGCGGTTGAAAGGGGTGTTGAATTTGGTGTGGTGGTTGTTGCTGTGGAGGAAGCCTTTGATAGTTATTTTGGCTTGGGAACTGATTTTGATTTTGAGATTGGTTTTGGTTCTAAGCGAAATTAGTATGATTCCTCCATCCCTAATTATATGTGGATGAATGAGGGTCATTTCTAGGTTGAAAAGAGTATTGGTTTGTTCATGATCTTGAGACGGAGGATTCAAAGGACATTCTTCCGTTAAATCTGATGGGTCAAAACAGCAACCATACACGGTTTTGGGGAGTGTAATTTGATTTAGGGAGGTTGACGGGACTTTGTTTTCGATAGCTTCGAGTTTCTTTTGGATCGCGGCCATTTGGGCTTTCACTGCGATAGAAACGTCAAGCTGATAGATACCTGCCCTGGATAAAGATGATATTGGTCTAGTGCTCTCCCATTGTGAGGTTTGTTCGGCGAGATCTTCCAGAAATTGCCAAGCTTCGCCATCGTCTTTCGACATGAAATGTCATTGACAAACGGTTTCAAGCATTTGTTTCGTGGCAGGATTAACATTCTCGTATATAATTCGGCAAAATTGCCATCTATCAATTCCGTGATGGGGGCATTGTACAAGAAGATCTTTAACCCGTTCAAAGAATTTACAGAGTGGTTCGTTAGGAAGTTGGGTAAACTGGTTAATCTTGCTTCGATCACGGGCGGTCTTGTGATTGAGATAAAATTTCTTAAGGAATGTTATAACGAATTCGTCCCATCTAGCGATAGAATGTGCGGCAGTGCTATAAAGCTATTTTTCTGCTAGATCGCACAAGGTAAAAGGGAGAAGACATAATCGCATAGCATCCATAGAAAGTTGGGTTGTGCTCATCATTGCGCATACGTTCTCGAATTTGGTTATGAAAACGTATGCGTCTTCGGATTCAAGCCCGTGGAATTTAGGCAACAAGTTGATGAAGTGTGGTTTTATTCGAAATTACCCTCATTGGCCGGTAGAAGAGACAGATAAGTAGGAAGGGGTCCACGTATGGGGTAGCATCTTTTTTGGAGAGAGATGCACGGTGGATTCTGCGTACCTACGAGTGGTGGCAGGGTGGTATCGTGAAATCCTGATAGAGATCCGTCCATTTCGGGAGATGTGGTGGGTAGAGGGGAAATAGAAGATGAAGATGTACTGACTTCAGAGTCGATAGAAAAAACGCGGATAAGACGGGCACTAGAATCCCGTGTCCAGCCGATCATGCACCAAGCGGGTTAAGTGCACATGGCAGCGTGTGTGAGAACGATTTTTAGAAAGTTTGTTTTAAAAACGTGTCGGACTTAAGGCTTGACTCAACAAATCACAAAATACACAATCAATCCCTAGAACTAGGGTCACCAAGGTCAAGTCACTAGACCGCTCCTAGACTTCCAAAGGACAAATCGCAGGATCAATTCTCTACCATCTCTTTATCACTCTTGTGGCCAGGTAAGTGCCAGATAAGTGGGAGGTATCCTCTATACGAATCACCGAAATAACGGGCCTAATTAAATAACCATTTTTCTTAGTCACACTTTCCTAGACACCACAAGAGAAATGCGGATAAGCGATAGATTACCCACGACCCTCCTCTGTCCTAATTGAGCGCGACGGTCCTTAGAGACTTGATCTATATATTTTTTAATTAATGTAGAGTGATAATATGCTTGTTTGTGATTTGTGGGGTCTAGAAAGGGTGATGAAATCCCCACCTAATCTGGATTTGGGTTATTGGCCCTTAATGTCCGGTTTAGATATACACAAACAAACCGATATAAAACCCGCAAAAAGATTTATGAGCAGCGCATTTTGCAAAGAATCCTGTAGGAAAGATCAGATTATTGGAGCTTAAAGGAGAGAGAAAGATATTAGGAAATTACCTGAGAATTTTGGGGGCCCAACTCCACCAAGCCGCCGCGGTTCCGCCGCAATTTGATGTGTTCTTTTGCTAATTTTTCTTCAAGGCCCTCCTATACTCCTCTGGTTCAATTTGATAGTCTCTGAATCTTTATTTCCTTACTCCAGTTACACCAGATTCGTTACACCAGATTCCCTTACAAAACTCACACAATAATTGTTAAATACACAAGATGTGGTATTTTATTTTATGGTTGCCGGATTTTATAAGAAATTAACCCGGATAACAAGAAAAAAATTACGCCCGTCTCCCCGGCAACGTCGCTATTTGATTGATGTGTTTAAAAAAGTGTGTTATAAAGTAACCGCAATCAAGACGGTGTTGCTTGTAGCTAACCGGGATGAGTACGGGTCGTCCGCAGGGAAATGTGAACCTTTTTCTTGCTTTAGACGAGTTGATTGAAGAATGGTGATTGGTTGTAGATCTATTTTAATACAGATGTAGAATTTATGAAGAAGATGCTTGTAGGGTTCATAGGACATAGTAGTAATGGAGGAATGATTAAAAATTACTCCTTTATCTTTTAATAGTTTACAACTAGATCGATAGTGATGAATGTAGATTAGGGTTTCTTGAAAGAAACTAGGGTTCCCTGCTCTTAACCCTTGTCCTTGCATTTATCTCTATTCATGTCTAGCTCTTACCAAATCAAGTGTTAAACCAATCTCAAATCATGGTCGTGACTAGCAATAAATTGGTAGCACGCCCGATAAGGATGTTAACATTTGTTTTGCTATAGTTTATAGATTTTAAAATGTATAAAAGAAGTTAAATGATTTTATCATCCATTGATTTACCCTAGCCTACGAACCCTAGCAAGGTAGGAATTACTAGCTCATGGTTTTAGATTTAGAAGAAAAGATGAAGAAGAATGAAAGCATGATTAAGATACAGAAAGTAGTGCAGAAAGTAATTGCAAAAAGAATAATAAAAACACTAGCTTTATTAATCAACTATTGCATACAACTTTTGAAAGTAGAGTATAAGAACCCTAGTTGTTCTTAGATCTCTATCTTATTGGAAATAGATGGCTAGTTGATGATCATTCGGATGCGCGGATCGCTTTGGACCTCTTGATCTCTTCGATGATGATTTTTGATGTGAAGCTCTCGGTCCCTTATATAGTCACAGAAACTAGAAACCCTAGATTCTATAATTGAGGATATGCAGCTAGAATCCAAACCATAAAATCCCAAATCCTACGGCTACTAACCCGCCGCGGATCCTCCGCGGATACCCCCCTTTTGCCGCCCTTCCGCCGTAATATTATGGAATTAGGATTAGGGATTTTTTTGTGGTGTTTTATATTGATATTTTGAGATCTTCTTGTTGCCTAGATTCTGAAAATAATACTCTGAGTCTCTGCCGTTGCTAGATCTTACGATTTGCTTCAATATTTTGGAAGATTTGATTCCGACATCTTGATTCATCCCGGATTTCTTGGATTCCAGACCTGAGTCAATATGTGCACAATATCTCAAATAAAAGTGTTAGTGGTAATTGGTATTTTTGAGATATTATCCTAACCATTTTATATGATATTAAATCTTAAAGAATATTGATTAGAAATATTTGATATGATATGCATATTTTAATTACTAATATTTCATATAAATATTATATGCATGTATTTTCCCTCATTATGTTAATTATAATGTAAAAACATATGATAATAAACTTTTTACACATAAACCCTCATATGTTCTATAATTACAATAAACATATTTTAGTACTTAACAATAGTGGGGAAAATAATCATTCAAATGTGCAATATTTTAGACTAATCAAATGGCATACAGAAAATAAGTGCAAAAAGAACTAGTAGTCCGGCTGAGCTGTATTCCAAGTCCTCCTGACTCGGCTCTGTCTCGTCAGTGTCCGGTCCTCCCGACAAACATTCCAAAGAAAGAAACAAAAAGGAATATCATCAACAAACTAACGCTCGGTAAGTCCCAGAAGAAGAAAGAGAAGATAGTATATTAAGTGAAATGAACGGTAAAGTGTATATGACTGATTACTGGTATATGATAGTTATTATAACGTGGTTGTTTTTAGTTTGGTAAGAAAAGTATTCATGTATACGAGAGGAGTCCATTTTACCCCGTGGACTATTGTAACATGTTGTAGAAAGCCCCGTCATAACCCACGGGACAAGGGTACGAGAATTCATGTAGGTGTCTTTTATGTGACCTTTCGTGCCACGATATATGTTCCGTAACAATCTACCCCTTTATCCCCGCGTAATGTATTATATAGATTATTTTTATAAGTCTTGCCGAAACCATGGATACAAAATGTTTAGGTATTCATGTTCAGGATGTAATCATGATTCAAGTAGTCATGTCAAGTTATAACCATGGTTCGGTCAAGTCAAGTCAAGTATACATGTTTGATATTGATGTTTGAATTCAAGTATTCATGTTCATGAGCAAGTATTCGTGTTTGATTTTGGATTCAGATTTGAGGTTGGACTCCGACCGAGTCAGACACTTATACTGATTTAACTCTTGAGTTCTTAGATTCGGGAGTTATCAGCAACTGCTGCACATGGACGGCAGGATTTGTGTTTTTTTCCAAAAAAATTGCCATTGATAACTTCTGTTAAGTTTTCTAACCTGAATAGGCAAGCACTCACTTTCTCCGGCTTCCTGGGGCTCAAGAGAATTGATCCCGCTTAAACCTATATTTACTAGAATCCTTGAATATTGTTTTGTATATCTCGAGGGGATTTTATGAAAAATATATTAATATGGATTAAAAATAAAACTTTGAGGGTGATTTGTTGTAACATTTCAAAAAAATAAAATATTATTTTTGGGAATTTTTATAATTAAATAATAAATATATTGAATATTTTATTAATGCGGTATAATCAAATACTGATAAATCGGAAAATATTTGGAAAATTATAAAAATTACTGAAATGAGGATGTTTTATGTGATTTAAGAAAATTATAAATTTTTATAATTAATCATATTCTTTTTTTAAAGCTAATCGCGATTAAATATCGCTAATCGCGCATTAAGCCGGTTTTGTGCACATGACATGCACCATATCACATTTTTATACTTGTGAATTTTGTTAACCATGAAATTTTGCTTTTGGATTTTCATTTGGGTTTACAAATAAAAGAAAACAAAACAAAACAAAAGAAAATAATAAAGAAAGTGGGATGGGCAAGAGAAAGAGAGGTGAGGGGTCAACCGAAGACCATGACTTCTTGTCCCTTCATTGTTTCTTCTTCATTTCTCTCCCCTCTCTTCTCTCATGGCAGCACCCATCTCCCTCCTCCCTCTAAACACCTCATTTCATCATCAAAAACACCCCAAAGTATCACCTTGCCTTCACTAAAAACATGCACAAGCTCAAGACAAACACTTTGGACCAAGAAAAATCCGATTTTGAAGACTTGTGGCAACTCAAGAAAATTCTTGAGTTGCCAAATGAGGTAATTTCATCACCATTAGCATAGTATTACTTTTACTTTAGTATCCTTGTATGTTTAGAAGTGTTTAAGTTTTATTTAGTGAGGTTAGAAAATTCCTAGTTAGGGTTTGAGGGATTCTTGAGTTGTGGTTGTGTAATTGAGGTTAGTAGAGGCTAAACAAACCCTTTAATGATAGTATATTGGATTAAAACCCGAGACTTAACCCCTTAACCCGAACTTAGAAACCCCGATATCGGCAAATTTTGGGAAATTGTGATAGTATTTAACACCCGGGGCACCTGAAAAATATTTAGTGAAGACTGAGAGATGTGCAAGCAACCTAGAACCTATACCCAAAACCTGAGACCCCCACTCCAAGTTCTGGCCGCAGATTTAATCATTTGGGCCGCAAATTGCGGCCTTGGTACTTCTAAATTGGTTCGTGCTTGATCCAGGGATTTATCTCCAGTAAATTAGACCCTCCATATGTGCAACTTTGGCTAATTTCACCTAGGGTAAAATCTGGAGCTAGTTTTCAAGTTTCTGAATTCGTTTTGTGGGTTTTTAATGAATTTGGTTTTGGTATTTGATATTGTGTTTCCGTCATGTGGCGTTTGAATGTCAATGACCAGGATTATTGGTTGTGTTTTGCAGGCGTAGGCTATAGGTTCTAACCTATAAGCGATTCGCATGCCGTTTTGGTTTTCATGTTCGATTCTTGATACTATATGACGCATTGGAAATTGTAGGTACCCCCACGTGGACTTCGAGACGACAAGGATGAGCGTGGCATCATCGACTTCGGCAAGCGAAGATCAAGGTGAGTAGATATACATCTACGGGGGAAGTCGGGTGGATGGCGTATAGCACCCCCGCAGTTCGTAGTGTAGTGTATGGTACATATCATATGGATATATTATATGAGATTATGATTATCTAGATAGACTTTGGGAGTCATGGATAATTTTAGTATAATTGGATGATAGCGTCATTAGTTAGTTAGTCGCGGACCTTAGAATAAGGTTTACACCCACACACACGCACACACATGCTTACTTTGTTTTACTTGTGCGTTTATGGGGATATGTATACACACACACACACACATAGGTATGGGACTATGTGTGTGTGTGTGTATATATATATATATACACACACGTATACTTATACATGGATGATGAGGATTGTTATAGTACTTGGGGATGAGTCGATGAGATTGGGCATGGAGCCATGAGATCGGTGATATGTTATGATTCGTATTATGAGATACGACATGAGATTATAGCGGGCCTTTAGACGTGTGCTTTCATACACGCATATATATGCAGTTGGTATCAGTTGTTCTAGACTTAGATCAGTACCCCTAATACAGGAAAGGATGATAAGGATACCAGATAAATGATGAGATAAATATGAGATTCGACCCGTACCCAGATTGGGATGCCGTACGATGGATTTACCGTACGAGCTTTATATTGATGATTGATCCGCACTCTTGACTCGAGGATGTCATGTTATATATTATATCGTATGTGATACTATTGAGGCGGGATCACCGACTATTATATTTATATGTATCGACTCAGATTTAGGTGGTTTCCTTACCTTTTCGATTAGCCTGTTAGTTTAGTCCTGTAGTTTACGTATAGATGTTAGATTAGACTCGAGTCATACCTATTTCAAAACTAACGAATCGTGAGTATTTTAAAGACAGGCCAAGGGATTCTACGGATATTTTCAAAAGATGCATCTTTTCTTAAAAACACCATAGCCCTTATTTTTCTAAACACCACGATTCGTGTTATTTCAAATGGTTAAACTGTATGACATATATATATTGATGTAGATTCTTCACTGTTGCGTTTATTATTCATTTTCCGCATATTCTTGCTATCCGCATCGCATTGCATGTTTAAATGTGTTTATTATTATATTAAACCCATGCTGTCAGGACACCAGCACCATTATCGATAATGCGTATGTTCCACGTACACCTGCTTGCCAGCCCACACACTTCCTCATCGATAATTGCCATGTCACTATACAGTAGGATTGTTGCATTAGGATATGACTCCTTGTATGACATACTGGCGTACATACGTATTGTACACCCATACTTGCGTACACATATATTGTACACCCATACTTGCATACATACATATTTGCACATACATAGATAATTCTGGCTTTATTTTAGAGATTTGGGAACCGCATGATATATATTTTTTAAACTGGATTCATTTAAAGAGCGGTTTTCCCTCGATATGTGCATATTACTGTTTTGTGTTGCATGATATACTGATATGCTTACATTTCTATTATATGTCGCATACATCATGCTTTATGATTATACGCATTGAGATATGTTGTTTCTATGATATTTCTGGATTTGAAAACCGTGGTTATTTCAAAAGAAAGTATGTACTGTTTTAAAAACCCGGTTTCTCTTGATATGATATTTCAGCAGCCACTATGAGTTTTATCGGTTCTGATATATATACCCCATGCGAGGAGGCGTCGTGGGCTGTGTGCGGATACATGGTGGGGCCCGGAGGTACCCCGGGGCAAGAAAGATATGTCGATGGACCATGCCGATGAGCCTGACAGGGGAACTATACCTACCAGTGATAGTATTTGGGCTCGGCGGATATTCGGAGGATACCAACCGGAGTAGAGAGATGATACGGGCCGATCCAGACTGACGGAGCCCGAGGGCCGATCCGGACTGACGGAGCCCGAGATATGAGGATTTACGTGTCGATGCTGGACACGGGTTTCATGATGTTTTGAGTGTCGAAGCTGGACACTCAGGTTCCATGATTTTGATGTGTCACGAGGGACACACGTTGATTTATATGTTCATACTTTTATGCATATGCTTTTATGATATTTACGTGCATGATGTTGTTGTGTCATTGGTTGACCGTGGACGAGATCCACATGCATACAGGCATTGATTTCATAGTTGGATGATATCCACATACTTATAAACCTCATGATATAGTTGACACTGATTCATGTTGATTACAATGATCATACCTCATATTTATGATATGTTGCTACCTGAGACACTAACACGAGCACTTGGTATTACACTTATGTATAGATGTAAACATTTGCCACCATATCATGCTTCAGACTTTATCATATTGAGGATATATATCACTGATCGTATTGACCTAGGATCGAGTCATACATATGATTTCTGCTTTGTGATGTTTTCTACTCACGAGTTGGCAACTCACCCCCGTTGTGCCACAGTTCTTGCAGGTCTTGCCGTACAGGTTTCATTGCGGCTTCTGGCACACTGTTTCCATTCCGGGTGTAACAACCCTAATTTTTCCTATACACTTTTCTATACAAATTTTTTTAAAATTTTTAAAAATCCATAAAGGAGTATTTTAACCTGAGCACAATATATATATATATATAAGTAATTATTTTGTTTTTAAATAACTCCATTTTTAGTGTACATAAAATAGTTTTAAAATTAAAGTATACTTAGGGTATTTAATATTGCTGTTACCACTTTAAGTAGTTATTTTCCCACAATAATTACAAGAAGGAGCTTGTAGCTCATTGGTAATACCTTGCACTGCTGAACCAAGTCACCAGAGTTCAAATCCCATGCCCAACATTATTTTTATATTTATTTTGTTTTAAATTCTTTGGAAAGTCAACAGTCAAAACGCCATAACTCACAAAACTTGAACTGAAGACCAAAAACTAAATATACCATAAATCCCCCCAGGAGACCCCCCACCTAACGACACCCCGACTCGGCCCGACTCGGCCGGACGACCGAGTCGTCAACACGGAAAAGTTCCGTGTTGACTTGGTCTTCTCACCTGGATACTTTAAATATTTGGATCGGTTATCAAATGCCCATTAAACCTCTTTTACTCCCAATTTTTAATGAATTTAATGATTTTTATATAATTTTTATATTTTTTTTATTTAAAACCCTAACCCTAGCCTAACCCTATATAAACCCCCTATACCCTCTACCCTCTCATCACTTTTTCTAAGTCCACTCTTCCAAAATTCCAAGAGAACTTGGTACGTGAGAAAACGAGCGAAAGGCGAAGCGCTGACGAAATCGACGGTGAAATCCCGGCGATCGTACTAGGACCTCTTCACGACGTTTCGACGTACCGGCAAACCCACTATCTTCCTCTCACTCTCTAGCGTTGTCTAAACCCGTAAGTCCCCCTTTTCTACCTTTCTTTTCCTTTATAATAATACGACTTTATAAACCCGACGGAAATCGGAACAACCCGATTTCTGATTCGGTTTTCTATCAAATCTCACTTATCACCAATTCCATAATGCTTAAACATCTTCAAGTTGACTACTAATCACTTAAAAATTAATTTGAATAAGTTTTCACACATGAAATGATAGCTTTTGCAATATACCGTATTTTTGCACTTAAATACCACCATATTTAGTTTATCACATTTAACCCTTTAACATTGCTATACCTTAAAGTAGATCACGAGGTAATGACCTACCTCCACACACACGCAAATACAACCCTAATTGATATCATCAAAACTTAGAATACGATAATACAAGATTTTACATTTAAATACCATTTTCTTAATAAAACATTTTCTAAAAGTTCTAAGTTTTAAACAATTTTTAAACAATATCTTTTAATAGGAAAATACGATATGTCGTGGACATCGATCGTTTATCTAAACCTGACTTTGTGGTGTCTAGGCAAGTGTGTCTAAGGCGAGTGGTTACTTAATTAGGACCACTACTTGTAGTGGAGAGCCTCCCATTCACCTGGCACTTACCTGGCCGCAATTGGCGGTGAAGAGTTGATTTGAGGCTTCTAATGACTTATCGTTTAGACCATTTAGAAATAGGTTAGTTGGCTTAGGAAACCCTAGAATCTAAAATACGGAAATTTACACCCTTCTACAAATAAATACCTTATCTTTATAAAACCGTTTTCTAAATGATTAGTATTTATTAAATCTTTGCAAAGCGCTACTACAACCCACCTTTGGGGAACTCGTTAGGGATAGTACGGTTTATCGTGCACCCTCGGGCTTAGTAGTACGAGATTCAGACCTCCGCAAGGAGCATTCGGTCTCGAAAGGTTTAAAATACGACATTTAAGAAAAATGAGATTTTTGGAAAATAAAATATTTATTAAAAATTATTCTTATATAAACATATGTATATTTATCATTTAAACACCTATTTTATTATAAGATAAAGTTTCCACCTTTTTCGAAAAATTACAAGATTAAAAGTTACATTAAAATACCATGAATTTCAATTAAATCAATATTACAAATTAATACCTTTATTTATGTAATTATGATATTTTCACTAGAAATAAGACAAAATAAAATCGCACTCATTATAACTATAAAGACGAATAATAAATACTTGAGGTGTATCTTGAAAACTATACGAAAGTATTTTTACATAAAACCCCCTCAAGTTTTATAAATTACAATAATGACCCTAACAATTATAGAACTTCGACTTACATTTCTTTTAGTCTGACTCAGGTTTGAGTCTGATTATTTCTGACTTGAATATGATTCAAGTCAATCTACATTTTTTAATATTCCAACTCAATATGAACACATGAATCCCAGAATCCAGTTAACAATCTATACAACTTGACTGAATCAAACCATGGATATACATCCATTATTCCGTTATTCCATTTACCTAATTATGCAGTTACATTCTATTTACTGATATCATGGTTTTGGTCAGTCATCCAACTTACACAATACAATACAACAATACAATCAAAACACTACGGGGTAAAAGGGTAGATTGGTACGGAAGATGTTAAAAGTGGCACGAGACGGTCAGACTTAAGATACCTAACATGAATTCAATTGCCGTTGTTCCGGGCCTTCTAACGGAGCCTTGTACTCTATTTTCCGTTTGCCCTTGTCTCTAGTATATAGAGACCCCTCTCGTATACACTGCACTACTACAAATAAGGGTTGCCCCTACGGATTTATCGGTAGGGGCAACCCACTGCCCCTACGGATATGTACGTAGGGGCGAAAAAAGACCCCGTAGGTGCAAAGGCCGCAGGTGCAAGTTGAGGCCCTGAAATTGCCCCTACGGGCAAATTCGAGCCCCTACGGATATCTCTGTAGGTGTTATAGCCCCTACGGAGTACTCCGTAGGGGTAATCAAATCATATATGTATATTTTTTTTTGAATATATTGTATATACCTACGGATAAATCCGTAGGTCCTTGTTCTACCCCTACGGATACCTCCGTAGGGGATAGAAAGTGGCCCCTACGGATAAGTCTGTAGGGGCACTCCCAACACCCTGCACTGAGATCAGGTGGGAAAATATCAGGAAACCTGATATTTTGCCCCTACGGATAAATTCGTAGGGGATAAACAGTGGCCCCTACAGACATATCCGTAGGGGCACTCCCAACACCCTGCACTGATATCAGGTAGGAAAATATCAGGTTTCCTGATAGTTTGCCCCTACGGATATGCCCGTAGGGGCAAAATATATACCTACGGCTTAATCCGTAGGTACATATTGTCTTTATTTTTTTTAAAAAAATAGGCTGCTTGATTTTTTCCCGCCCTGTGCACAATACTATATACATCAATCAAATCATATATTGCAGTATTCATAATCACATCTCACGCATATATATAATATACAAAAGAAACCCAAAAACTGAATATGATATAAATACAAACCAATATCAATATCGTTTCAAAATGTAGTACAATGTGATATAAATACATGTTTCAAAAAATAAGAACCAAAAAGCTACCCTAGTTCGGTCCAGCTCCACCTCCGAATAACGTTAGAATAACGCGCGCCTGCTCCTCGGTCAATACACTCTGCAATGCTACATATAAGGGAGTCTGAGCGGCATGTGGAGCTGGCAATGTGGTCTGCGCAGCCGCCGTCGAGGTAGTCGCTTGCGGAGCCGCGGCTGCGGGAGTCTGAGTGGGCGGTGGAGCTACAGGAGCTGTCTGCGGAACCGCAGCCGATGTAGTGGCTTGCGGAGTCGCAGCCGAAGGAGATGCATGTGGAGGCTCGGCCGATCTACCCTGTCGCGTCTGGACATAACGTGTGTAAGAAGCGTGTAAGAACTGTGTATTATTCGAATTCGTTTCATTATTAAGTTATTTCGAAACCCTGTTTGGATATCTAGTTTGGAAAAGCGTTGTTTATTTTAATTACATATGTATGTATAATTAATCAAACTTAAGTCTAAAACCAAATAAGCTCAAGCTACGTACTAATTATGGATATGTTGATATGTATATAATATGAAATGATATTTTACTATAAAGTAGTATACATACCAGCATCTCCTTCAACTCCTGAACGGTGGCCCTCAAGCTATCCAGTTCCTGATGGACATGCCGGTCACTGGAGACGGAGGAAGTAACCGCCGGGGTGGAGTCCAACCTCATATGGGCCCTGCTAGGACCCAATCCCCGGCCTCTCTCCCAACCTCCGTGGTGCCCTCCGTGTGCGGCGTCCAGAACTGGGGTCAGCAGCCTCGGATCGTTCTGTCCGGTAAAATCGATCCCCGAGGCCTGGGCCTGCTCAACCACCCGCTCCTACACCCACATTAAGCAGTAAAGTATAAGTATAAAATTTAAACTTGAACCTTCCAAAACTAAAATTTCAAATTTGGGTAGAAAAAATATTAACACTTACGCAGTACTCCTGGGTAGCGACGTCGGGACATCGAAGCTCGCCCGTGGCGGGATCTGTCGAGGTGCCGTGGACGGCAAGATATGCGGACAGCACGCTCGGTGTACCACCTGACGCCACGGTCCGAGATGTCTGCAATATTAGAAAGTAACTCTTAATATTAGAAATATTAGAGAATAACTCTTAATATTGCAGAATATTAGAGAATAACTCTTAATTTACCGATAACTCCATGGCTCGAGTAATGTTCCTCGAGCCACCTGTGTAAGTGGGGCGACCCCTCTTCGCCGACTTCCTGTTCTCCGTATTCTGAGCGGCCTGTTTCTGCACAACGCATTAACATTTAGTTTTCTAATTAAGAAACACAAAGAAATAAATTATATCATAAATAATGAATTAAATTTAAAATACATACTTGTTTGCGTTCGGAGTCGAAATAAGCGCACAATAGAGGCCATGTCTCTACGTCGACTCTCGCAAACGCCGGAGTAGATAGGAGGGCCGCTCTCTCTGCCTCGGGGGTCGCTATCCACAGGGAGTAGCAGTCGGCCTTCAGCTCATTCCGGTTGTATCGGACCTTGGCCTGCATGTTCTTCATCAGGCCATTGTACAGAGCATGAAGGTCGAGCACCCTCCCCGGGTGATCAGGGTCGGCTACAGGCTGAAAATCGTAATCCAACTGAAAATACAAAAAAAAACATTGTTATTAGATTGCAAGTGTTAATAATAAATATATTGGATAGATCAAATGAAAATATATATTAATACATACCCGAGCCTGATCAAAGAAGAGGGCGAATGAGCGCTGGTGCTGCTCGCCCCACTCAACGTGAAGTGGATAGTTCTTCACGATCCGGCTCTCGTCCCCCAAATACCGGCCGAACCTCTCGGCATGAGGACCGGTATAGCGATAGTCAAGGGTAAGAAATAGGGGGAATGCTGCCTCCCCCTAGCTCTATCAGGCCTCAGCCTATAGGACTGATTCGGGCCTCGAGTCCCCCTCTGGGGATGGAGAGGCCCTGCGTCTGCACGAAATATCAAGACAATCAATAATAAGATAAAGTTGTATTAAGAAATCAAGGTTAAACAAAAATTCAAGTGTGATATATACCTCCGGTGAATAGCGCACGAGCCTGGGCCCGAGCAGCAGCACGAGCGGGACGATAGTTCCTCCGGTGAGGAACAACCGGGGTCCCGGACCCGGACGCATCCCCTCCAACTATAAAATAAACATCGACGCTAAATCTCCATGAAGTTCATATTTATTCTATAGAGCATATGTAAAATAAATAAATATTTTAAATTTATTCGTACTAACCTGCAGACGATGCGGAGGGTATGGAAGCGGCAGGAGTGGCCCCTGTGGAAGGTGTGGACGCACCACCTATAATTAGACAATTAAAAATAGATTTTATAAGTAATTGCAAAAAGAATGTGTAGATCAATAATATAACGTTCTAAATCAATATGCATGCACTATAGGACATATAAACATACCCGCAGGTGCGGTGGTGTCACCACCTACAGCTAGACAATAATAAAAATTGCTAAGTAAGAGCAAAAGGAATGTGTATATTTATAATATAGCATTCTAAATCAATATACATACACTATATGATATATAAACATACCTGGAGGAGCGGGGGTGGCCTCTGTCCCAGATATGGACGCAGGACCAACAACTAGACAATTAAAAATAGATTTTATAAGTAATTGCAAAAAGAATGTGTAGATCAATAATATAACGTTCTAAATCAATATGCATGCACTATAGGACATATAAACATACCCGCAGGTACGGTGGTGTCACCACCTACAGCTAGACAATAATAAAAATTGCTAAGTAAGAGCAAAAGGAATGTGTATATTTATGATATAGCATTCTAAATCAATATACATACACTATATGATATATAAACATACCTGGAGGAGCGGGGGTGGCCTCTGTCCCAGATGTGGATGCAGGACCAACAACTAGACAATCAAACATTGACAATATAAGTAATTTTGACATAAACATGCATGAATATCTGTAATATTACATTGAAAATGGATATGCGTGCAGTATACCTGGAGGTGTGGCAAAATCCACACGGAAGGAGGCATCCGAAGGGGTCTCCGATCTGGGTGCAAGACCGGCCCTCTGAAGCTCCCTACGGAGCTCTCCGGGCGGCAGAACCGCTCTGCCTCTGCCTCTGCCTCTGCCGCGGCTGGAGCTCCTGCCGCCCCTCGCTGCTCCCGACATCGTCATCAAATCTAGATAAACGGTTCGTGGACGCATTAGACAATCATTAAAAGTATTGACTATATATGATCTAGAGCGTAAAATGTGAAGTAATAATATAACATTACTGATAACCTTTTTCGTTTCGTGGGCGCATCATACATATCTACTTGGATTTCATCGTCGATGTCATTTCTAACCCACGTAACTTCATGATCGGTCGAAGACAACCCGTCCTTCAAAATAAAGGTCGGAGCACTTTAAGCCTTCTCTCTTCTTCGTCCTCATCGCTGTCCTCGTATTCTGGGACATCGTAGACATCTCTAGGTTTCCATCGGCATACAACACTCCACCCCGGATGCTTCAAACACTGTGAGTAGTATACTTGGAACGCTTGGTTCGGAAAGATAAATGGATCGTCCTGACCGTAAAATCGAAGTGTGTTCACACTGGTCAATCCATATTCATCTTTCCAAGTCCCAAGACTGCTTCTCCACCTGTCTGTATCGGTTCGCGGATCGTACCAAGTACAGTGGAATATATAAAAGGGTTCTGATCGTCCGGGATAGTGGATGCCGAGTATACAATTTAAGTACCCATAGTAAATCACACCGTCCGATACTACCGTCGCAATCCCACTATTCTGAGTGGTTCTAGATGTTTCTATGTCCTTAACTTCGAATTTGTATCCAAGGACACCAAATCCTTTGTAATATGCAATCTCCATACTAGGAAATTGAGCTAAACATCTTGAATCACTCTCAAATGATGCAGACAAGTTCGGATCGTGGATCTAACAAAACAAATTTTACGATAAATACATAACGATACAAGTTTAGATTAAAACTGATAGCAATAAAATGTAATTCGAATAACTTACATGCTCTGTGACCCAATCACAAAAATTATCCTGATGGTATTTTTCCAAACGCTCTTCGTTCCAATCAGGATGCCCCTCACGTACCTCGTTAAAATGAGTTCTGTTTTCGACAAATAATTGTGATATTAATATTATGTCATTTCATACACACACAAACACAGATATAACAATTAATCCAAAAGAACTTACTCTCTAATTTGTTCAAGACATGCGCAATTAAGCAAGATAAACCGGTATATCTTGTTGATAAACATAGTGTCTACCCTCTTATACTCGGCTTTACCATATGGCCCGTCTTGAATTCTTCGTGGTCGGTTAAGCCTTGTCTCAATGTTCTCGTCCAGATAGCGGGAACAAAATGTGGTTGCTTCATCAAGAAGATAACCTTGCATGATAGAACCCTCTGGTCGATTTTTATTGCGTATATACTTCTTAAGAGTGTAAAGGTACCTAATGAGAATATGTTGAATAAATAAACACGGGCATACAGGACAAAAATAAATTTATAAATTGCGCGAAACGAAAAATTACACGTACCTCTCGACGGGATACATCCATCGATATTGTACCGGTCCGGCTAACTTCGCCTCAGTTGCAAGATGAACCGTCAAGTGTATTATGATATCGAAGAATGACGGTGGGAAAATACGCTCAAACTTGCAAAGTATCAACGCAATAGAATTTTCTAGTTTATCCAGCGTCGCAACCTCCAGTGTTTTAGCACACAACTCCCTGAAAAAACAATATAGGTCGTTGATTACTAGACCAACCGAGTCGGGGAGAGAAGTCCTGAGGGCTAATGGAAGAAGGTGCTCCACGATAACATGGTGATCATGACTTTTCAGCCCATCGATCTTGCCCTTCACAATTTTTATTTTCTTGCTGAATGATCCTGAGAAACCTGTGGGGACTTTCAAATCATGCAACACCTGCAGGAATCTTTTCTTCTCCGGTTGTGACATATGATAAGCGGCATTGGGAAGTACAAACTTGTCCGGTTTACCCGCTACCGGTTTAGGATGCAGTTCACTTCTTATTCCCCACTCTTGTAGATCCATCCGGGCATTCATGTTGTCTTTCGATTTCCCGTCTTTACACAGAAGCAAGTTAAGTATGTGCTCTGATACTCCCTTCTCTATATGCATGACGTCCAGACAATGACGCACTGAATTTGTAGACCAGTACGGAAGCTCGAAGAAAATGCTTAACTTGTTCCAATATTGTGGTTTGACCTGTCTCGTCGGATCCATCCCGAAGGTCACGTTATTGTAACCATCCCATTTAGCAGTCACGTCCTCTCCGGACAATGGGGATGGAGGCCCAAGAAGCTCCTGATGACCATCAAAGTGAACCGTGTCTAACCTATAGGGGTGGTCTGGAGGCAGAAAACGTCGATGGCCGCAATAACAAACCTTCCTGCTAAAATTCAAAAATTTTGATGTTGTGTGTTCATGGCAATGAGGACATGCTTTGTGACCATGTACGGACCAACCTGATAGCATTCCATACGCAGGAAAGTCATTAATTGTCCACATTAAAGCCGCACGCAGTATGAAGGTTGTATTTGTGTTTGAATCATATGTCTCTACACCATCAATGAACAAAGTTTTCAGCTCCTCGATCAGAGGTCGGAGATAGACGTCGATATTGTTCCCCGGTGAGTTTGGTCCGTCGATAAGAAGAGGCATCATAAAGTATGATTGGTCCATAGCCAACCAAGGCGACAGATTATAAATTATCATTACAACGGGCCATGTACTGTGACTTCCAGCCATATAGTTGAATGGGCAGAAGCCATCGGCAGCCAGTCCGAGCCGGACATTGCGAGGATCGCTACTGAATATTGCGTGCCTCCTATCGAAATCCTTCCATGCCGGTGAATCTCTTGGATGGCTCATTTTTCCATTTTCGCTTGGAGGAGCACGGTGATGCCAAATCATTGCCTCGGCTGTTTTCTTGCACCTGAATAGCCTCTGTAGCCTCTGTGTTATGGGAAAATATCATGCTATCTTCACAGGTATATCAGGCTTCTTATCAGAATCTTTCGGCTTATACCTGGCCTCTCCGCATGTTGGACACTCTTTCAAATCTGAATTCTCTTTCCGGTACAACACGCAATTTTTAGGACATGCTTGAATCTTCTCGCACTTTAGACCCAAATCAGACATCATTTTCTGGGCTTCGTACCAGCTTTCGGGCACATTATTTCCCAGAGGCATAGAATCTTTCAAGAACGAAAGAAGCATTGTGAATGACTTGTTGCTCCATCCATTTAGGCACTTAATTTGGAAAAGTTGGACGAACCATGAGAGGGTGGAATACTTCGCATTCTCATAAATTGGTTTCCTAGCATCATTCATGAAATTTTCATATTTATCCGCACGCGGTCCTTGACCGGAAGGAATGTCATCTTCGGTACGAATAGATTCACCTAGGGCAGCCTCTACCATATCCTCCATTTTTTCTGATGGAAATAAATTTCCGTATCCTGCCGTATTACCGAATTCTTCTTCTTCTCCTGGCGCATTATCGTGTTCTCCTTCTTCTTCTACCGCAGTACTGCATTCTTCTCCTTCCCCGTGATATTTCCAAGTTGAATAAAGTCTAGTAAACCCATGTTTTACAATATGAAGCTCTGCCAATTCTACCTTCTGCCAGTACTTATTGCCACATCTATCGCACGGACAGAGAATCTTCTCTATTATGATCTTATTATGTGCTCGTGCAAATTCAAGGAAAGCAGCAACTCCTGCGACAAACTTAGGTTGCATACGTTGTTTCCAATCCACATACATCCAGTCCTTAACTCTGACGTACTCATGGGCCATGTTAGACTGAATAACATATAAATTGTAGGTTATGCTGACTATATTGAGAAATATAACAACGGGATAGTTACTGACAAAGGAGAAAATCCGTGTATATGCTTTGTGTGTGCGTTTGTCGTTGAAAAGAATAAATTATCGCACGTTATGTTGACCGATAGACGGGGACTAAGTGGCGCTTTTAGTTTCATATATGGGTATCGATAGGAATATGAAGGTTTCATATTATCATATATTGGTTTTAACCCGAACATCTCGAATCGCTATCTGATTATGCGTTTGTATGTATGTGTTCCGGCTGTCGGGGGTAGGCTTCTATCCCATTAAGAATGTATAGAGCGAACGCCCATCACTTGTGCTTTCAACCGTTTCGAGTAAATTTCGGCAGCACCTCCCCGCTGTTCTCCGAGTACACTGTAATAGAATAGATAATCATTTCAAAGCTGTGAAACAACGTTGAAATGAACATCTAATCTATCTTTGTACACGGAGAACCAGCGGAAAGATACCGACGAAATATCTCGAAACGGATGAAAACACAAGTGAATGAAGGCGTTTGCTTTATACATTCTTAACTTGTCCACACGGGACAAATCTATGGGTTACCATACGATTGAATTTTCTCGTCGCGTAGACTATACGACGGTTGTTAGTATCGAGCTATACTGTCCGATATTTAACAACCTTCGTATAGTTCTAGGTCACGACGAGCATCGCACGTATGTTAACCGATAGACGGGGACTAAGTGGCGCTTTTAGTTTCATATATGGGTATCGATGGGAATATGAAGGTTTCATATTATCATCGAGTATCATATATTGGTTTTAACCCGAACATCTCGAATCGCTCTCTAATTATGCGTTTGTATGTATGTGTTCCGGCTGTCGGGGGTAGGCTTCTATCCCATTAAGAATGTATAGAGCGAACGCCCATCACTTGTGCTTTCAACCGTTTCGAGTAAATTTCGGCAACACCTCCCCGCTGTTCTCCGAGTACACTGTAATAGAATAGATAATCATTTCAAAGCTGTGAAACAACGTTGAAATGAACATCTAATCTATCTTTGTACACGGAGAACCAACGGAAAGATACCGACGAAATATCTCGAAACGGATGAAAACACAAGTGAATGAAGGCGTTTGCTTTATACATTCTTAACTTGTCCACACGGGACAAATCTATGGGTTACCATACGATTGAATTTTCTCGTCGCGTAGACTATACGACGGTTGTTAGTATCGAGCTATACTGTCCGATATTTAACAACCTTCGTATAGTTCTAGGTCACGACGAGCATCGCACGTATGTTAACCGATAGACGGGGACTAAGTGGCGCTTTTAGTTTCATATATGGGTATCGATGGGAATATGAAGGTTTCATATTATCATCGAGTATCATATATTGGTTTTAACCTGAATATCTCGAGTCGCTATTTAATTATGCGTTTGTTGTGCATTCGTGTTGTATGTGTAACATGATTTTAAACCATTGAGATCAAGATTGATAGAACTGATCATCCTACATTGTAATAGCATTCATCAACCAAAAACTATTATTGCAATGGTATACATCTATAACAATCAACAATTAAAACTACAAATATAGGATACTGATATCATAAAGCGTTATGAGACACGTCATCTGCCACGTGTCGTGATCATGGAAATCGCTAATATTGAGCATCATCAAGATTAGATTATGGTTTTGAAGCAAGTTATTGAGCATCTTGGATTGATTGTCAAGTGTTGATTTTTATTTCAACACTTGACAGAATGAAAATCATAAATACAGTTGCAAAATGTGTTCCTCACCCCCATAAAGTGGATCTTAACAATCCAGACAAGACCATCATTGTTCAAATTGCCAAGGTAGACATAATCTCAGCAGTTATTTACGGTTGCTAGCTTGTATTGCTTGTTGCTATTCTTTTTTTTTCCTTGTCCTTTCTTTCTTTCTTTTTTTTGGGGGGTGGGGGGTTGTGTTTGAAAAGTTTTAACCAACTCACTGCTATTTCTAGGCAATGCAGGAATATAACTAGTTTTATCCCCCAAAAGAAAGAGCTTCAGGCTTCATGAGTCAAGCGATGTGTACGTATAATTATAGGATTTTCTTGCTAGCGGTTCATTTACAACTATTCTTTAGTCTATATACCTAGCATCTGCTACTAGATATTACATCTTGCATCAACACCCTGCATGTTAAAATCAAAATCGATTATTTTTTTCTTGATCTTTTTCTGATTTTCTACCATCTGTGTCGAGTAAATTATGATTAACATTGTATTTGTCAACTAATCAGAATAGCCATTCAACCAGCCCCACCGTAACCCTAACCCCAGCCCCACCGTAACCCTAACCCCAGTCCCACCCCAGCAGCAGCCGAACCCCAACCCTAACCCTACCCCGACCCCGACCCCGACCGCCACCGCGACCCCTGCCCAACCCCAACTCTCGCGCGCGCAACCCAGACCCAGCCATGAACCCTAAGCCCAAAATAATCCAAAAATGCTTTAATTTACCTCGAGATTTATACCTGAACGGCTGCTGGTGGGCTGGAGCGACGACGGTGGCGATTTGGCGAAGAAACCGGCGGTGGCGACGACGGTGGCGACGAAACAGGCGGTGGCGACGACGGTGGCGACGAAACCGGTGGTGGTGACGACGGAGGCGATTTGGGGTTTTTTCTCACGCGCGATTGAGAGAAAGAGAGAAAGTGAGCGTAGGCGATCGATCTGGGGTTTTGTTAAATAGATATTTACTTGCCCCTACGGATATAACCGTAGGTCCTTTGTTTGCGGCTCCGTAGGGGCAAACACCAAATTAAGAATTAATATTTTTATTCTTGGACGTCTGTGCCCGTAGGGGCAACCTTTTAGCCCTACGGATTAATCCGTAGGGCCAAGTAAAATCTGCCCCAACGGATATTTTCATCCGTAGGGGCAACCCCCTATTTTACTAGTGCTGGTATTCTTCTGTACCAAGCTACAAACAACAGCGTTAATACAACATCACAACAAATAGTATACAACTTTTGAAGATACCTCTTATTCTGTCTTTCTAATTCCTCCTTATCTTTGGGACTTACCGAGTGACCTGTTCGCTGACAACATTCTATTTCTTTCTTCTTTGAATATTGTCAGGTGTTTTGGACCCAGCGGAGATCGAACCCACCGGTGAAGACTTGGATCAATTTCATGAAGACCCCGAGCTCTAGACATTGTACCTTTTTCTATTCAGTATTTTCATTTCCTGTTATGCCATTGTTTAGGCATCGCTTTTCATTCCAATTGTATTTACTTTTCATGCATTGTATAAAAGAATGTTATTAATAAAGTTGCTGTTATTTCTATATCGCTTGTCTCTTGTGATTTACTTTTATATTGCTTAGATACGCTTAGCGTATGTATTTCTAAGTATATACGTAGCGGACCTCGTAGCATCCCCTTCGCCGTACACCGGGAAGCGGGGCGTGACAGGTTTTGTTGGTGGCCCATGCAGGTCAGAGCTGTATGAATCCCTATCATGCAGTTCTGGTCTGCATGAACAACCTAAGCAATATAACACAAGAACCAGCAACTAAAACATTCTTTACAATTCATGTTTCTTGAATCCTACAAATTTCTAATCCTTGAATCTTATCATTTCATGTATTTGAATCTGTCCTAACCCAAAATTTTCTTCAAGGTTATGGATTCCCCGAACAACACCAGCACCAATGTCAACAACACACCTCCAGCACTACCTCTCACACCAGCTGTTCCTGCGCCACCCACCGAGCAAACAGTGTTACTTGAGGCGATTCGCAGCCTTCTCGAGGGACAGCAACAACTCCTGAACCGTCTCGAGACCGACGCACCGGGAGTAAAGCAATTCAGGGCTTTACACCCCAAGCAGTTCTCTGGTAAAGGAAGCCCTCTTGAAGCTGAAGAATGGGCACAAAATATCGAAGATGATCTGGCAGCAGCACAAGTGCCAGACATAGCTTGGGTCCGTGTGGCGAAGCTACAGTTCACGGATAATGCTCGCAACTGGTGGGAGGCGGAAGAAAGCCGTCTTGTACAGCCTATTGAATGGAAGACTTTTCGCGAGAAGTTCGACGCGAAATACTTTCCTGTGACTGCCAAGTTTGCCATGGAGCAGCAATTCATTCATCTACAACATGGTTCAATGTGGGACAAATCAGTAGATGAATACGACGCTGAATTCACCTTGTTAAGCCGGTAAGATATGTCACAATAGTTCAATATCACATACTACACAGCTAACACAATCCTTAAACAGATTCGCGGCACACCTGATTCCGACGGATGAGATCAGAGCCCGTCGCTTTCAACAAGGACTGGATACGGAGATTCAGGCTGCTCTAGCCACGGGAAAATTTCTGACTCATGAGGATACTCTGGAAGCTGCCCGCAGTTATGAAGCGGTGATAAAAGCAAGGGGCAGACCTCAATCTGCCGGTTTGAAACGCCCTGCCACTCAAATGGCAGGAGGAGCCTCTCCAAGGCCATCGTTTGAACCCAGGAGACCAGAAGAAAACAATAACCAGTCAAGTCCAGATTTCTGCTACTACTGCAGAAAAAAGGGACACTTGTGAAAGGACTGTAGGCGCGCAAAAGGCTTGTGTCTA
Source organism: Agapanthus africanus (assembly GCA_030015575.1). Classification (NCBI taxonomy): domain Eukaryota; kingdom Viridiplantae; phylum Streptophyta; class Magnoliopsida; order Asparagales; family Amaryllidaceae; genus Agapanthus; species Agapanthus africanus. The sequence continues at coordinate 936,101,882 of JASDDO010000019.1, read as the reverse complement.
ATTTGTGGCGCATCCAACCACGGAATTGGGAACTGTCCTTACAATAGCAACTCAACTCACACATCCACCAACTATCCGCAGCGACCAGCTCTTCAGACACCTGCTCCCAGACCTGCACTACCTGCTCCACCACCTGCACAGCCTACTCGCCAATTTCAACAAGCAATGAGGGACATGCCTAGAGGGCAGAGAAAGAGGCCCCAAAGGCAGAATGTGCCTCCAGTTAGAAGGAATGTACCACGGTGGCAGGCATTCATATTAGAAGCCGTAGAAGCCAAGACTGTAGGTCAAGGTAACACCGGTAAGCCTTTTTCACCCTTGTATCACTTTGTCATTTTTATACACTATTTATACTACAGTCATCAGACTTTCCTTGAAACTGTTACACTTTCCTTTTTCAAATTTCGAGGATGAAATTTTTTTAAGAAGGGTAGAATGTAACAACCCTAATTTTTCCTATAAACTTTTCTATACAAATTTTTTTAAAAAATTTTAAAAATCCATAAAGGAGTATTTTAACCTGAGCACAATATATATATATATATATATATATATATATATAAGTAATTATTTTGTTTTTAAATAACTCCATTTTTAGTGTACATAAAATAGTTTTAAAATTAAAGTATACTTGGGGTATTTAATGTTGCTGTTACCACTTTAAGTAGTTATTTTCCCACAATAATTACAAGAAGGAGCTTGTAGCTCATTGGTAATACCTTGCACTGCTGAACCAAGTCACCAGAATTCAAATCCCATGCCCTACATTATTTTTGTATTTATTTTGTTTTAAATTCTTTAGAAAGTTAACAGTCAAAACGCCATAACTCATAAAACTTGAACTGAAGACCAAAAACTAAATATACCATAAATCCCCCCAGAAGACCCCCCACCCAATGACACCCCGACTTGGCCCGACTCGGCCGAGTCGGCCGGCGGACCGGCCGACTCGGGCAGGCGCCGCCGGCCAGACGGCCGAGTCGTCAACACGGAAAAGTTCCGTGTTGACCTGGTCTTCTCACCTGGATACTTTAAATATTTGGATCGGTTATCAAATGCCCATTAAATCTCTTTTACTCCCAATTTTTAATAAATTTAATGATTTTTATATAATTTTTATATTTTTTTTATTTAAAACCCTAACCCTAGCCTAACCCTATATAAACCCCCCGTATCCTCTACCCTCTCATCTCTTTTTCTAAGTCCACTCTTCCAAAATTCCAAGAGAACTTGGTACGTGAGAAAACGAGCGAAAGGCGAAGTGCTGACGAAATCGACGGCGAAATCCCGGCGATCGTACTAGGACCTCTTCACGACGTTTCGACGCACCGGCAAACCCACTACCTTCCTCTCACTCTCTAGCGTTGTCCAAACCCGTAAGTCCCCCCTTTCTACCTTTCTTTTCCTTCATAATAATACGACTTTATAAACCCGACGGAAATCGGAACAACCCGATTTCCGATTCGGTTTTCTATCAAATCTCACTTATCACCAATTCCATAATGCTTAAACATCTTCATGTTGACTACTAATCACTTAAAAATTAATTTGAACAAGTTTTCACACATGAAATGATAGCTTTTGCAATATACCGTATTTTTGCACTTAAATACCACCATATTTAGTTTATCACATTTAACCCTTTAACATTGCTATACCTTAAAGTAGATCACGAGGTAATGACCTACCTCCACACACACACAAATACAACCCTAATTGATATCATCAAAACTTAGAATACGATAATACAAGATTTTACATTTAAATACCATTTTCTTAATAAAACATTTTCTAAAAGTTCTAAGTTTTAAACAATTTTTAAACAATATCTTTTAATAGGAAAATACGATATGTCGTGGACATCGATCGTTTATCTAAACCTGACTTTGTGGTGTCTAGGCAAGTGTGTCTAAGGCGAGTGGTTACTTAATTAGGACCACTACTTGTAGTAGAGAGCCTCCCATTCACCTGGCACTTACCTGGCCGCAATTGGCGGTGAAGAGTTGATTTGAGGCTTCTAATGACTTATCGTTTAGACCATTTAGAAATAGGTTAGTTGGCTTAGGAAACCCTAGAATCCAAAATACGGAAATTTACACCCTTCTACAAATAAATACCTTATCTTTATAAAACCGTTTTCTAAATGATTAGTATTTATTAAATCTTTGCAAAGAGCTACTACAACCCACCTTTGGGGAACTCGTTAGGGATAGTACGGTTTATCGTGCACCCTCGGGCTTAGTAGTACGAGATTCAGACCTCCGCAAGGAGCATTCGGTCTCGAAAGGTTTAAAATACGACATTTAAGAAAAATGAGATTTTTGGAAAATAAAATATTTATTAAAAATTATTCTTGTATAAACATATGTATATTTATCATTTAAACACCTATTTTATTATAAGATAAAGTTTCCACCTTTTTCTAAAAATTACAAGATTAAAAGTTACATTAAAATACCATGAATTTCAATTAAATTAATATTACAAATTAATACCTTTATTTATGTAATTATGATATTTTCACTAGAAATAAGACCAAATAAAATCACACCCATTATAACTATAAAGACGAATAATAAATATTTGAGGTGTATCTTGAAAACTATACAAAAGTATTTTTACATAAAACACCCTCAAGTTTTGTAAATTACAATAATGGACCTAACAATTATAGAACTTCGACTTACATTTTTTTTAGTCTGACTCGGGTTTGAGTCTGAATATTTCTGACTTGAATATAATTCAAGTCAATCTACATTCTTTAATATTCCAACTCAATATGAACACATGAATCCCAGAATCCAGTTAACAATCTATACAACTTGACTGAATCAAACCATGGATATACATCCATTATTCCGTTATTCCATTTACCTGATTATGCAGTTACATTCTGTTTACTGATATCATGATTTTGATCAGTCATCCAACTTACACAATACAATACAACAATACAATCAAAACACTACGGGGTAAAGGGGTAGATTGGTACGGAAGATGTTAAAAGTGGCACGAGACGGTCAGACTTAAGATACCTAACATGAAATCAATTGCCGTTATTCCGGGTCTTCTAACGGAGCCTTGTACTCTATTTTCCGTTTGCCCTGGTCTCTAGCATATAGAGACCCCTCCCGTATACACTGGCATTCTTCTGTACCAAGCTACAAACAACAACGTTAATACAACATCACAACAAATAGTATACAACTTTTGAAGATACCTCTTATTCTGTCTTTCTAATTCCTCCTTATCTGTGGGACTTACCGAGCGACCTGTTCGCTGACGATATTCTATTTCTTTCTTCTTTGAATGTCGTCGGGTGTTTTGGACCCAGCGGAGATCAAGCCCACCGGTGAAGACTTGGATCAATTTCACGAAGACCCCGAGCTCTAGACATTGTACCTTGTTCTATTCAGTATTTTCATTTCCTGTTATGGCATTGTTTAGGCATCGCTTTTCATTCCAATTGTATTTACTTTTCATGCATTGTATAAAAGAATGTTATTAATAAAGTTGCTGTTATTTCTATATCTCTTGTCTCTTGTGATTTACTTTTATATTGCTTAGATACGCTTAGCGTATGTACTTCTAAGTATATACATAGCGGACCTCGTAGCATCCCCTTCGCCGTACACCGGGAAGCGGGGCGTGACACCGGGTGATTGCTTTGGTAGGTAGGTGCACTTGTATCGTGACCACCATTATACTCTATTTTTATTCAGTTGTATCTTGTAAACTCCATCAACCAGACTTGTATATTTATTTCAGACTTAGAAAACCAGTTGTTATTTTTCGACCTTAGAGTTGCGCGTTGTATTAGTATGGTTTTCTTGATAATTTTGAGTTTCCTTTTGAGTTTTGATTCTCGCCCTTCGGCGTTGTATATTATATTGCTTGTGTGGTTGTGACCGTAAATTGACGAAGAGCTAGCTCCCGCTTGGGGATGCCTTTTATCATTGTGCATATATTATTCATGTTGTACCCCGTTTGGGGTCAGTATTTACAAAGGAAACTCTGCCGAAATTTTTAGAAAGGACTTGGGATTTTAAAAATGCATACTTCGGCTTATGTTTTTTTTAAAACCACTTGTTTTAAAACTAGTTTTTTTCACTTCTTCCTTAAAATGGTTTAGATTTCTGGGATTTTTGGCTTACTTGAATTAGATGGGGTCCTATAGACTTCATATGATTCAAGTGCCAGTCACGTGCCATTTCGGGTCGTGACATTTGTATTACTTAGGGTTTTCATGAGTATATGTTTTAAGTATTGGGGTATTTTCATGATAAATACTTAGCTTTCAAAAGTTTATGGTATTTTAGTGAAAATAGTCTTTTTAGTAACTTAATGTATTTTATTGACATTTTTTTAATCTTTCATTTTTATAAAAAATATAGTTTCATCATATAATAAAAATATGGATTTATAATTTTATATAATTTTTAATTTTAAAAAATTAGTTTTATTTTAGAAAATTCGTTTTTCTTAAAAACCGTATTTATATCCTTTCGTGATCGAATACTCTGTGAGGAGTGCTGCATCTCGCTTTATTATCCCCAAGATGTGCGATAATCCGCAGCATCCATTAGCGGGTCCCATAACAAGGGTTGTAGATGTATAATTGTAAAGAAATACGAAATACTGTTTAAAAGAAACCTGGTTTTAAAGTATGTGGTATTTTATTGTAAAGATTATTCTTTGAAATAAAAATACATACAAATAGGTATCATGCTATGAAACCAAAGTGTTCGTGAGGGGTAGGTCATTACCCCGTGGAATTTTTCCTAAAGGTATAGTTTTAACAAAACTAAAAGAGGGGATATTAAAGTTCAAGGTATTTTAGTGAAAAAGTTCAATTATGGTTGTTTCACATGAAATTCTTGGTTAAACTTAATTCTAAACATTGATATTTAAGGTTACAAGTATTGTGTAAAAATTTGGTTGATCAAAGTATAAAGGAGAAAGAGTTTCCAGGGTTTAGAAAAAGAATATTGGTAATAACTCCACTTACCAATATAAGTTTTAAAGTTGAATTTCAATGAAGAGAAAGAGAGTTTGGAAGGGACTTACGGTTTGAAAAACCTAAGAAAAGGATGAGGAAGGGAAGAGTGTCGTCGTGGTATCGCGGGAGCTCCAGAATCGGTTTCGATCTTCGACGGAAGAAGTTCGCTCACTAACTCCACTTTACTCCAATTGCACTTAGGATCTTTTGAGAGAGTTTTTGCTAGAATTTTCAGAATGGTGAAGAGCTAAAGTATGGGGTGGTATTTATAGTGGAGAATTAGTGTTTGGAAATTAAAAATGTTGATTGAAAAACATTAAAAAAGTGTTAATTGGTGAATTGAAGGGACTTTGTTTGATTGCAGGGAAATCAAACAGTGCAGAGGAGTTGAGGGGAGTTAAAGAGGTGTGTGTGCAAAGCACGGATCAAATTGGCTCCATCTGAACCGTCACTGCTGGCCCCATGCTCATTTCCGCCGGTCGATTCTTGAGATCCGGCCTCGAGATTCGTGCCACTTGATCAACTCTGTATTTACACCATTTTCTATATGTTTGATTTTTCTGAACTTTTCATTTCCCCGTGTATTGCACGTGAAACCTTTTGGGCTTCCAAAATGTTAAAAAGAAAAATCAGCGAAAAAATTGTGTCTGATGGGAATCGAACAAACAGGCTACGTCACAGCAGTGCAGAGCTTTACCAGTGAGCTACAAGTTGTTTCTTTCTATTTTTTAACAAAAGTGACTTATAACTCAAACTCAGACTGTAATACTCTTTTCTTGTGTATTAACAGGAAAACTTCGGTACAAAGATTTCAGAGCGTTACAGATTAGCCGTCGATTGGAGTTCGTCGGCGGTGGTCGTGGATGTTGGTGCTCGGGTTTCGAGGGAAGAGGAGGGTGCCCGGTAAAGGTGTTGATGATGAGAATAGGGGACGTAGCTGTCGGTAGAGGATGCAGATGGTGTTAGTAGTGGCGGAGAGTTCGCCGGCGGTGGCTTGGCTGGAGGACCAACGGGGCGGGCAAAAATGATCATGAGAGAGAGAAGGAGAGAAATATAGGAGAGAGTGTGTGTGAGAAACAATATTAGAGAGGGAGAGAGAATGCACTATTATGAAAGAAAAGAGAGAGAGGGTTTTTTTAATGAGGATTAAAGATTTTGTTTAATGATAGTTAATGGGGGATTATCGGTTTTGATATGGGGAATTCAAAAAAAATGGAGAAGAGAAACTGTTGAGCAAGAAAAGAAGCAAGGAGATTTAGGGTTAAGGTGATGGCGTTAGGGCCTTGGGCTTAGAGATTGGGTTTGGGTTATTATTATTATATATATATATAATCATTTGGGTAACATTATAGGAATTATATATTAAATCTTCAATATTTATATAGTACTGACACATATACATATAATTTTATCAAAGCACTAATTGTTTAAAATGCTAATTGTGTACATAATATTCTATAAAGGCAATGAAATAATAGTATATGAATCATACAATAGCTGTAACGACTCTAAAATCCCTATATCTTCGTATTATCTTCTTTCAATAAACTACTGTATTTAACTATTTTAGGTATTTACGGTATATTTTTCTTTTCTATTTCCTTATCTATTTTTCATATTATTTTTAGAACCCAAAAGGTCACAACTCCCAACCCATTTAAATTAATCTATTTTCCTATTTTTATTTTTATTTTTTTCTTCATGTTGACTTAACCCAAATACAAACACTAACTCAACCCAAGCCCATAACCCAATCCCTCCATCTGATTTCCCCATTATTTTCCTAGAAGTCCAAAAGCCAAGTTTCCCCTATTAAACTCCCACAGTTCAAATCTCCCATTAAATTCAATTTCCCTTACTAAGACTCTCACTCTTCATTTAACTCATTTCATTTTCTTTTATTTTTGAAGCTCGACATATGACCAAAACTATTTCCTCGCTTGCAGCCCACCACTAATTCTCCTAATTTTTTTTCTTTAATTTATTTTCCCTCATCTTTTCTCTTAGTCTTCTCTTCTGTTACAAACCCCCATGCCATAAAACCCAACCACACCTTTATTTCCCTCTCAAAGAAACCAACTGACCTCTCTCTCTTAACTCTCTACTGTAATTAAAGCCATAATCCTTCAGTTTCCCTCACTCTCTCTCACCCCATATCCATAACCTTCACCCTCTTCATCTCCCTCGTCAATTCCCATCATCTCTTACTCTCCCTCTCACTACACATACATATATTATACACCCCCCCACACACACTCTCTTTCTTTGCATTTAAACTTATCCATAAACATGCAATTCTAATGCCTACTGCTTATCTTTCTTCAAAATCAAACCTTGGCCGAGCCCTTGCTTTTGGCCGGCCTCCTCCATGGCCGAGCAACCCCCTAGCTCCCCCTCATCACCATCAATGGAACACAATCCAATGTTGTCGACAGCAGCAGCAGCAGCCGCAATGTCAACAATCGAAACAAAACTGCCGCCATTGCCATCATTGTCGCCGACAACAACTCCATCAAACCCTCAAACTTGTTAGCCAAGTGCTGCTGTTCTGAGCCAAGAACTGAGGCTCCGAGGCTGGGCAGAAGTTCACCCGACCTCCATGATCGTTTTTCCACCTCCGGATCCTCATTCCGTTGATGTTGCGATTTAGCTCGAGCCAGTGCTCAATGAAATACCGCAATGAGAATTTCCGTCGTTCTCACGTTCTAAACGCACATAAGTTCCCTTTTTCTTCTCCTTTCACTTTTCTTTGTAGCGTGAAAACCCCTGCCAAATCTTGAATCTCCATGAAAATTTGTATTGCACAAGAAATTTAAGCAATATAGCAACATAGTTCATCTACGGTCAAAATAATTCTTCAGGGTCTACATTATCCAAATTCAAGCATATAAATGTGATGCAACTAAGCAAGCAATATAAAACATTAATAGTAGGCAATTGGTTTACAAAAGACAACTTCCATGACCAGTGTGTCACTTGCTCTAATTATAAGAAATCAAAATTGCCACTAGTTATGGTATTCGAAGGATCAAACTGCAATAATAAGTCTTAAATATATCCAGAAGGTTACAGATCATTTTAACATCATTATTTGGCATTATTAAAATGTAATTACGACAGGTTAGCAGTTGATTACAATTATAGTTTATGAGTTAGGAATTGTTTATTACAGTGGTAGTATTTAATTAATAATGGTACACTTGCTTGGTAATTTATAGTTATTACATTTACTATTCATATATCATTATAGTTCCATACATATCACCTTGTTATATCATATTTTGGATTTCAGTTAAGTTAGTCATGTATCTTGAGTTCATGTCCGTAGAATTATTTGTACATGGTTTTGTTAAACTACAATAAAATAAATTAGAAAATTCTAAAGTTAAGTTCAACTCAATATCAAAATGTTTCAAACATTAGATTTTTTTAGCTAACACTAATTCACCAAGAGTTAGAATTTTTATTAAAATACCCATAATTTCCAAAGGTTAAGTTTTTCCATAAATTACTATTCCAAAAGTTGAGTTTTTATTAGAAAAATACCTTGAACTATATAAAAACTCGTTTTCTTGTAAATAGTATTTTTAAATTCCTTACGATTGTGCCTCTACAACCCATTTTGGGGAACTCTCTATTGGATGATGCGGATTATCGCTCATCTATCGGACTAGTTGGGCGAGATGCAGACCTCCTCATGGAGCATACGATCTCGATGGAATTTTTAATGCAATTTTTAAGAAAAACGTGATTTTCTATTTAATAAATAAATTTTATTTTTAATAATTATATATAATATTATTAAACCATCTATTTTAAATATATATAATAAATTTCATGTTTTCTAAACAAAAGAATTACAAAATTCATGAAAATAGAATCAAGAATCCATACAAATCAAATTTACACAAAAATACCATATATTATTCAAGCTAAGTATTTATTCACTAGAATACCTCATTCTTTAAAAATTTACATCCATGAAAACGCTAAATACGATAAATAAATACTTGAGGTTTATTTTGAAAGTATACTAAAACTATTTTTCATAAAACCCCTTCGAGTTATAATAATTTACATTAAGGACCCTAGTAAGTATATGTTTAAGAAGGACCAATTCTCTTGAGCCTCAGGGAGCCGGAGAAAGTGGGTGCTTTCCTACTTAAGGTAGAAAACTAAAACGGGGTTATCAATGGTAATTGGTTTGAAAAAGTCACAAATTCTGCAGTCCATATGCAACGGTTACCGATAACTCTAAAAGCTAATTCAGGAATCAAATTCTTCTTAAGTGTCTGACTCGGACAGAGTCTCAGTCTAATCTGAATACAATTCCAATCTACATACAATTCAAATATAACTCCAATACAACATGAATCCATATGCTGGAACTTGAAACATGAACACCAGAATACAATCAATATCAACATGACTTGAACTGACTGAACCATGGATATACATTGACTTGAATACATGACTATCCATTTAAATACTTATCCGTTTACATTAGCAACTGATATCATGGTTTTGGCAAGTGTTACAACTATAAACAATACAATAAACATTACGGGGTTTTTAAAAGGGTAAACTGGTACGAAATGTGTTAAAAGTGGCACGAGACGGTTACTTAAATACACCTAAACTGAATATCCGTTACCGTTGTCCCATAGGTTTTGACGGGGCCTTGTACTCCATATACCATAGTCCACGGGGTAAGTTGGACTCCTCTCGTATACACGGGCACATTCTGCACCAAGTTACAAACAACTACGTTAACATAATAAACAGACATATACCAGTTATATTCTCTTATCTGTCTATTCTATTTCTATATCTCTTTAGGACTTACCGAGCGATTTTGCTGACGACATTCCTTTTCTATTCTTTCTTTGGAATGTTGTCAGGAGGACCAGACTCTCTGGAGGTAGAGCCCAGCTCAGAAGACTTGGAGCAGTTCGCAGAAGATCCAGAGCTTTAGTCATTTGTATATACCTTTACTTTCAGTTCATGCCATTGTTTAGGCATTGCTTTCCGCATTGTATTTACTTTCCAGTTGTATTGTAAAGAATGTTTAATAAATAAAAAGTTGCTGTTCATTTACATCTCATGTCATTCTTGTGTACATTTATATTATATTGCTTATTTACGCTTAACGTGTTTACTTCTGAGTAAATACGTCATGTGCCTCGTCGCGTCTCCTTATCCGTACACCGGGAAGCGGGGCGTGACAATAGCTTACATAAAATATATCGCACATAAACTAAAACCGCTGCTTACATTATATTAAATAATAATGAATATAGTCCAAAGATATGCATTACATATAAAATACCGTATAATGAGGTAAACTGATTTAAATAATTAAGGAATATTTTAAAATATTGTATTACGGATACAGGATATTACACAAGCATATCATCTTCTTGCTGGATTCCATGATCACCACGTATTCAGCCTCCATAGTCGACAACCACCACCTTTTGCAATTGAGAGACCTGACTCACCGTTGTTCTCCTAACCATAAATACATACCTTATTGTGCTCTTCCCGCTATCTCTATCACCCGAGTAGTCCGTATCAACGTAACCTTGCATCTTTAGAGAGTCACCTCCGAAACATAAGCAGTAACTTGACGTACCCCTTAGATACCTCAACATCCACTTTACCGCATTCCAATGCTCCTTCCCAAGGTTTTGCATATACTTGCTAACAACACCCACTGCATGTGCAATATCTGGTCTCATACTCACAATCGCATACATCAAACTTCCCACCACAGATGCATAAGGCACGTTTGCCATCTCATCTTTTTGCTCTTGAGTTGTCGGGCACAACTCCTTACTGAGTTTGAAGTGTTTCGTTAAAGGAGTACTCATTGGTTTTGACTTGTCCATGTTGAACCGCTTCAAAACTTTCTCGATGTAATCCATTTGCAATAACCACAACTTCTGCTGCTTCTTATCTCTCACGATCTTCATGCCCAGCATTTGCTTGGCCACTCTTAAATCCTTCATAGAGAATTTCTCAGCCATCATCTTCTTTAGACTTTGAATTTTCTCGAAATCCAGACCCGCTACCAACATGTCATCTACGTAAAATGACAAATTAATGTAGTATCCATTCTTGAAAGTTTGAACGTACACACAGTAATCTGATTCATAACGCACAAATCTCGTCTCCAACATAAACTGATCGAATTTAAGATACCATTGCCTTGAAGCTTGCTTGAGACCATACAAGATTTTTCGCAATTTACATACCATATTCTCTTTCCCATTCACCTCGTATCCTGGTGGCTGCATCATATAGATCTCCGCTTCCAAATCTACATGAAGAAACACAATCTTGACATCCAACTGCTCTAAGTGCAAATTCTCCACCGTTACGATACTAAGAATTAACCGAATAGATGTCATCTTCACCACTAAGAAATTTTTTTTGATAGTCAATAGCTTACTTTTGCGCATAACCCTTGACTACCAAGAGAGCCTTGTACCTCTTTACACCATCGGCCTCATCTTTAATCCTGTACACCCACTTGTTTTGCAACGCTTTCCGACCCTTGGGTAGCTTCATTAGGTCCCACGTACGGTTCTTCTTCAAAGAATCCATCTCCTCGTTTATAGCTCGCTCCCACTACTTTCTAACACCGTCGCTTGTTGCTTTTTCAAGGGATTCAGGCTCCTCCGAATCTGTGTACAGAACGAAGTCGGTCACAAGTCTTTCACGTAGCTGTCTATCTCATGTAGATCTCCTTAGAACCGGTACATCTGGTTGCTGTACATGGTCACCATCCTGTTCTTGAACTTGATCATGCACTATAGCTTCCTCCACATTCTGATCTCCACTTATAGGTACCTAAATTCTCTCTTAAGTTCCGTCCAACTCGACGAACTTTGATACCGCACCATTTTTGGCTTGCTTCGCTTCTTTGTACAAGTGCTACTCATCAAAGACAACGTTCCGGTTTCGTATTACTTTCTTACTTATGTAATCCCACTGCCTATATCCGAACTCGTCTCCACCATACCCGATGAAAGCACACTTTCCAGACTTGGAGTCAAGTTTTCTCCTTTCTGTCTTATCAATCAAAGAATATGTAATACAGCCATATACTTTTAAGTGTGCGTAATTAATCGGTTTACCTGAGCAAATTTCTTCCGGAATGCCTCCATCTGTTGATTAGTTGTGTTTACTCTACAATGGACGTAGAGAGGCGGAATGCACAAAAATCAAATTTTGAGCAAGCATAACCAACAAAACCCCAAGTGATCAAACTATAACTCTAAACTGGCAATTACTAGGAGTTTAACTACTATGAAAGGGTTTATACCTAAAGATACGTGTCTTTTGGGTCTTCAAAACTCCTTCCTCTTGTGCTTTTAGGGATCCTTGATCAACATCACTTGATGGCCACTTGATGGCCTTCTTGAACCTAGACGATCCACCCGAAAGTTTATAGTCCAAGCCAGTCTTCACTAATGAAGCAACTTAATAACCTAGTTTTCTAATTTAGGTTACAAAGATGATGTAGAGATTGTTAATAGAGTTTATCTATCTCTAAAAACTCATGATTTTCAACACATGAGAGAGTTAAGGTTGAAGAAGAAGATGAGAGCTGCGGAGGAGAGAGAATCAACTCATGAAAATGATAACAAGGTTGTAAAACCTATGATAACCATTTTTGTTTCCGTGAAAAGAATTTCACAATTAAAAATGTCTATCGTACTTGAATAGTAATGACAAATGAATATCTAATTCATTTGCCCATTCCTTTCTATACTCTTCATGCCACCTTGCATTCCACCTCATTGTAGGGTGTTTTTCGTCACCCTATTGAGATGGGAATACGCGTCGCTTGTCAGACGCATTACAGATTCCCCCTGCCTAGGGTAGGCTGGGGTTTATTGATTGTGGGGATCCGAATCTTTGGCAGCCGCGTACTAAGCTGCCGTTAATTACCCCTCGCCTTTGGAGCGAAGGAATCTCCGATTGACGGGTCAAACTGGTCATGCGAAATCAATGTGCAGTGTGCATGTGTTGTGTTTTGAATGGTCTTAGATATATCGGGGGCCTCGCAGAGTTTACGGGAGTCTCGCTACCCAGATAGCAGGCTAGGGGTCAAGGAGGCTAGCAGCCCCCTTGCGGGATGCGGGGCAGCTCCCCGTTAGAAAAATTTTCCTAACGGAGGGTGTATTTTGAGTGTGGGATAGTATGATAAAAAGTAGGTTGAGGAGCGTCTTAAAGACGCTAGGGAGCTTGGCGCCGGCCGCTTGGGCACTAGCGCCTCACGCGCCCGGCACGTGGGCGCCGGCGGAAAGAAGGGGGCTTTTAGCCTCGGAAATATGAGTTAAACTCCGAAAGAGGGTTTTTTTATTTACGGAGTTAAACTCCGACAGATGTTGAATGGAGTTAAACTCCTATAAAAAGAGGGTTTTATTTATGGAGTTAAACTCCAACAGATCTTGAATGGAGTTAAACTCCTGAAAATCTTTGGAAATGATCAAAAGGGACCCCTTTCTTCTCCCCTTTGGCCCTGGATCTTCTTTTAGGCCTTGTGTCTTCCCAAGGTGGGATTTTTGGAGATGGGTCTCCTTCTTCCTCCTCTTCTGTTAGCGGGATCTTGGAGAAAAGGGGGTGAGATTTAAAAATGTCTCACTTTTGAAATCCGATGAAAGATCTGAGTTCCCCTTCAAGGGTTTGATGGTGAAAACTGTTTATTTTTGCAAAAGGAAGAGTTAAACTCTTGATTTAATTTAAAAGGGGGAGAAGGTTTTAGAACCTTGAGGAAGGGGAAGGAGGCACAGAAACCCTAAATTTTGACGGGAATGAGTTCTCCTTTTTCATTTCATCATCATGTTGCCTTATATAGGCTTACAAATTTACATATAGCCCCTTTGGCTTTACAAAATAAAATTTTTGCCCATCTCATGTCTCTTGTGCTTATTTGTTTTGCACATGAGCCATGGGCTTTACAAAAATTTGGCTTTATGCCCAATTTTCTTACATTTATTCATAAAAATTATATCAAAATTATTTATTACATGATTTTCATTTTGGCATGGGAGAGGCTGGCCACGGGGCTCGACCTGGGCATGGGCCCACTTGACCTGAGCTTGGGCCCGCTTACTTAAGGTTGACTGTGACTTTGACTTGGTCAACCAGGGTTGTAATTTTTGACCCCAACAAAATGCCCCCCATCAATAAATGCACACCCGTATATGAGTTGTGTGCATGAAATTGATGGATCTTGGAGTTGGACTTCGAGGTGGAACATCATTCCGGGGGCGGAGCATCATTCCGTGAGCATAATTCCGGAGATCAGTTCATAATTCCGATGATCGGAGCATAATTCCAAGGATCGAAGCATAATTCCGGGATCGGAGCATCATTCCGAAGAGCAGAGCATGATTCCAGGGATTAGAGCATAATTCCAAAGAGCGGAGCATGATTCCAGGGATCAGAGCATAATTCCGAAGAGCAGAGCATGATTCCAGGGATCGGAGCATGATTCCGAAGAGCAGGGCATGATTTTAGGGATCGGAGCATAATTCCGAAGAGCGGAGCATGATTCCGGGGACCGGAGCATGATTTCGTGGACCGGAGCATAATTCCGAAGAGTGGAGCATGATTCCGGGGACCGAAGCATAATTCTGAAGAGTGGAGCATAAGTCCGACACGGGACAGGTGTATCCTGAGACGAAGCTTAGTTCCGGCACATAGCATACATTCTGAACGAAGTATAGCTCCGATGCAGAGGTTGATTCCGAGTCGAAGCATAATTCCGACAAGGAAGGCAGATACTCCGAGGCGAATCATGATTTCAACACGGGGTACACTCTGAGACGAAGCATAATTCTGATGCAGAGGTCAATTCCCAGGTGAAGCATAATTCCAACGGGAAAAGCAGATACTCCGAGGCGAAGCGTGATTTCGACACGGGGTACACTCTGAGACGAAGTATGATTCCGCCGTAGAAGTTGTTGGTTGAATTGATTCCGAGTCAGAGGATAATTCCGATGGGGAGGTCACTGGTTGACTTGATTCCGAGATGGAGCATAATTCCGACAGGTAAGGCAGATACTCCGAGGCGAAGCATGATTTCGACATGGGGTATAGTCTGAGACGAAACGTGATTCCGACGCAGAGATTGCTGGTTGACTTGATTCCTAGGCGGAGCATAATTCCGAAAGGGAAGACAGATACTCTGAAGTGAAGCATGATTTCGACACGGGGTATATTCTGAGACGAAACGTGATTCTGACGCAGAGATTCCGATGGGGAGGTCGTTGGTTGACTTGATTCCGAGGCGAAGCATGATTCCGACGTGGAGGTCATTGGCTGACTTGATTCCGAGTCGAAGCATAATTCCGATGGGGAAGTCATTACTGCCTTTTTTGTGACTTAGATTGTCGGTGCTACCCTTTTTACGACTTGGACGGTCGGTGCTGCCCTTTTAGCGATTTGGAGGGCCGGTGCTTGATTTGACTTGCTCTGCTTCTTGCGGTGTCAAGATTCGACTTGTTTCCGAGGTGGAGCTTGATTCTGCCAGGGAGGTCGTTGATTGTCTTGCTAACTTGATTTGACTTAGGTTGACATCAGCATCGCTACACTGGAATATAGTATCAGGAGCAAATCATCATTTGCCATGAGAGGATTTGGGGATTTTGGTTTTGGTTTGACATCAGCACCACTACAGTGGAATATGGTACCAGGAGCGAATCATCATCTGCCGTGAGGGGATTTCCCTTGTTCCCAGTTTAACTACTTAGGGGTCATCTGTTCCCAGTTTAACGACTTAGAGGTCATTTGTTCCCAGTTTAAAGACTTAGGGGTTTTCTGTTCCCAGTTTAATGACTTAGAGGTCACATGTTCCCAGTTTAAAGAGTTAGGGGTCTATTGGATCGGAAGTTTGGAATTTTAGGGTAGGGGTCGATATCAGCGTTGCTAACACTGAAGCACAGGTGCCAGAAGCAATTCATCATTTTCCTTTGCCTATTGGGGAACGATGGCTTAGGAGATAGGTTTAGGTCCCTATCACTTAAGGCTTTTAATTTTATGAGCCGTAAGGGTCCCATAAAAGCATTTTCTCTCTACGAGTCGAAAGGATCCCATAGGTATACTTTCCTTAGGAGTCGTGGGGAGTTCTAAGTGTGTTTTTCCTTTGTGAGTCTTAAGGATCCCACGAAGGTATTTTCTTACGAGTCGAGAGGATCTCATAAGTTTGTTCTCCTCATGTATCGTGATGACATATGAGTGGGTCTTTCCAAATGGAGCATAATTCCAAGGGCGGAGACCGGCCGCGTGACCAGTGATTGTGGTGGGGATTATTTGAGCCCGTGGATTGTATACGGTAGTCCATTTGGGAACTGGACGTAGGGCATGGAGAATTTTGGGGATTTGAATTTTGGTTGGCGTCTGCATCGCTACATTGGAATATGGTACCAGGAGCGACTCATCATTCGCCGTTGGGAATTTAGGGATTTTGGTTGGCGTCTGCATCGCTACACTGGAATATGGTACCAGGAGTGACCCATCATTCTCCATTGAGACATTCAGAGATTTGAAATTTTGGTTGGCGTCTGTATCGTTACACTGGAATATGGTACCAGGAGCGGCTCATCATTCGTAGTTTTTTTTACTGCGATTGCTCTATCATTTCAGCTCTTCTTATCGCGATGGTCGCGATTGCCCTATCATTTCTGCTATTTATTCATGGTTGCCCTATCATTTCGGCTGTTTATTTTCATTTTTATTTTACTCGCTGATTTTTATTGCGAGTTGCTCCATCATTTCGGCTCTTTTTTTTTTATTTATTTACACATTTTTTACATTCCCAGTTTAACGACTTAGAGGTTGAATGTTTTCAGTTTAACGACGTGGTGGTCCTCTGTTCCCAGTTTAACGACGTGGTGGTCATCTATTGGAGCCTGGACTCGATTCTGCAGGAACCATGGGCTCCTTTGGCTTAATTGCATAAGCGAGCTCTTTGTCATCTAGACCGAGCCGATATTGGGTAGCAACAGCTACGTCATTGTCATGGATACAAGGCGTAGGAGGACTTGTTCCTCTGAGCTCCATCATGTAGACCGTATGGGTTGTGTACCCGTCTATTGCTTCTTCGTTAGCAATGTTGCCCGTTTGGCTCTTAGCTTGTTGTCTTGGTCTGCTTTTTTCAGAGAAAGACAGATATCTGAGAGAATCAGGTTCTCAAAGGGCTTCGGTCTCCGTTTGTATGAAATTAGCGGTCGCAGCTTGACTGTTTGTTAACATGCCTTTAGACAGTTCTATCTCTCCTGCCTTGTATTGTTTTTCGACCTAATGTTTGAAGATGAAGCAGTCCTCAATAGCATGACTTATCACTCTGTGATAGGGGCAATATTTGGGGTCGTTGGTCATATTCGCTTCTTGAAGTCTTTTTGATTCCGGCAATTGTAGACCGTTTCTTAAGGCGTCTTTGAATATTTTATGGACTTTGTCTCTTCTGAAGGAATAGACCTTATCCAGCTTCTCTTTCAGTAGATATTCTCCTCCCTCTCCGAACACTGGCTTCCGAGACTGGTTGATAGGGAGCTTAGAGAAGATACCCGATTAAGCAGTTGTCAGGGGCACCGCTGGAGCTTGCCCTAGATGCCTCGTTGCTTTGTTGGTGTTGATGGCCTTGCCCCCAGCTGGGGCCAAGCAAAGTCGTTCAAACACCGACTTGCGTTTGGGTAGTGGTGCCCTCGAGAGCACCACATTTGGCCTCCTGCCTTTTGAGGCCGGTCCGTCTGTTACTGGAGCTTGAGAAGCTAGGATGGCACTAGCTGAAATGAATAGAATAGAGCCAAATGGTAGTAGCGGCTCCTCCCACTGTCTCTCAAGACTGGCCGGGAGGACGGTCCTGGCGTCCATCTTCATCGTGTAGGAGATAGGAGCTGTCCAATCAATATATACATAGAACAGTGAAATATATCAATATACATGACGTGCAGTGATCAATCTAAACTGTGCTACTGGGTTATCTATTCTAAAGTTTGTTTGAAATCAATTAATGTAATCCTCCATGTAACTCAAAGGATATATCCCGTTACCCCCCGGGACCACGGATCAGGAATATGTGAGCCAAAAGTGGTTCCGTCCCATTACCCCCCGGGACCACGGATCAAGATGTAAGAGTCACGAATAGCTCTGTCCCGTTACCCCCCGGGACCACGGATCAAGTAATACCCTTTTAAGTTACACTTTAGTTTACACTTTTGATTTCCCCATAACCCCAAGGTTATGTGTTCAAGTCAGATATTGATAATCTGGAGCTAATGCCAACACAGGATCAAGCAGGTCCAGGTTTTTCTAAATAGACAATAGGATATGTCCGTAGGGACAACAGGTCAAGATTGTCGGCAATAGTAACAAGATCAGGTATCAAGTCAAGCAGTGGTATATCAGGTCATGACAGGTAGTGCACATGTGTCAAGCGGATGCTCATACTAAAACTGTAGCAAGTACGGATGCACGGTAAAGCATGGATGCACAAATATTTTGTCAGGGGTTACATCATGACTATGTAGGATGCACATTATCAAGCATGGGGTATTACTGTAACAATATTATGAATTATTATGACATGGCATGCAACTGGATATAAAGAATTAATGGTATGGGTACACAATAAAACATGGATACATGAATAACTATCAGGGATTGCAACTATAGCTCCATTACTACGTAGGATGCACATTTTCTAGCATGGGGTGTTAATGTAGCAGTAATATGAAATAACGTGACTTGGAATGCAAATAGATATATAATTAATAGTATAGATGCACAATTATCGATTAGGGTTATATTTACAGTTCCAAGACTAAGTGAGATGCACATTATTAAGCATGGGGTGTTACTACAATAATAATATGAATTAATGTGATTTATAGATGCAGTTATATATATTTTAAATGAAATGGATGCAAACGGGTATCCGAAAATAGTAACTGTAAAATGGATGCATAACTAAACAATATGTAATACTATTATTCAAATGGGTGCAGTATATTGTAGTATAGCATGTAGCAAGATTAACTTGCCTCGATGGATTGCACGACGGATGCGTACGGCATGTCCGACGTCGGTAAATCGTCGCAACGCACACACGGCACGCGGGACGAGTCTAGGAAAGGCAAGAGGGTAATCACGCAAGCAAGAGACGTTCACTGGATCGCCTGGATCGGCAGCGGCGACACGACTCCGGCGATGTCTGGAAAAATCAAGATTCAAGAAAAGAAATAGAAAAAGAAGAAGAGGAAGAAGAAGAAGAAGAGAGGGGATTGGTGCTCACTGGATATAGTGCACTAGGGTCAGGGAAGACGAGGTGATGGTGTCAGGGTTAACGGAGCTCCGGCGAGGTAAGGTGTGCAGGGTGCTCGGGCTTGGCTAGGGTCTCGGGTGCAGGAGGAAGAGGAGGTGTTGGGTGTGTAGGGTTTTAACAGAAGAAGAGAAGAATGAAGGAGATGATGACGAGGTTCTTCGGTGGTGGAGGGTGGAGTTGAGGAGCTTGGGTTTGGGTTTCTTAGGTTCTCGGGGTTTGGGTGATGGTGCAGGCTAGGCTCGGGTGAGGAAAGGAGAGGAAGAAGATGATGACGAGGAGGAGGAGGAGGAGAGGATGGAGATGAGAATGGAGGCGAGGTCGAGGGTAGTGATGCAGAGGAGTTAGGGTTAGGGTTTGAGGAGGCGGCTAAGTTTTGATGGGTTTCTCGTGGAGGCAGTGCATGGTTTAAATAGAAAAGAAGAAGGAGAAAAGAAGAGTGTGAAGAAGGGAGGTGAGTGTAAGGAAAGGGGCGGTGACCAGAGTCGAGAAGCGAACAGTGTTCGCGAGAGGAGAGAGAGAGTGCTGTGGGGGAGAGAGAGAGAGGCACAGAGAAGAGAGAGAAAGAAAGAGAGAGTTGTTAACTTTAAAAGATTTCTTTTAAAATTTAAAAAGATTAATACTGTTAGGAAAATCTTTAATAAAACTGTTAAAAATATAATATTAGTAAAATATTTAATATTTGGCTAATACAAAAATAGTCCAAAACACGCCCGGGTTGGGTCTAAAATTACGGTTTGAAAATACGGTTAATATACGTGTCAACCAAAACCAAAATTGGATATCCGGGTAACAAAAATGTATACCTCTAAGAACGGATGCACGTACGTGCGCGTAGCCATCCAAACAAGTCCGTTTCACTGAACGGGACGAGAACAAGATGCGCGGATGCTACTACAGAGTCAGGGGTATCATGCAGGCCATGCAATGTATTTTTTTGAAATATTTTATGTGACTTTAAATGTTATACTTAAAAATGCAGATGCCAGATAAATGTCAGTATGCAGTATACAATAATGTAAGTGCACGGATCCATATAATAACCCAGGATACATTATAAATATGAATCAAGACAGGTTTCAAGCATGCGGATCGGGTCAGATGCAAATACAGATGTCAAAACACTATTCGCACCCAAAACATAGTAAATCAGGAAAATACCATAATAAAAAAATACGTGAACTAGAACTGGTATAAAAGAACTAGGGTGTTACATTATACCCAACTACAAAAGAATTTCGTCCTCGAAATTCCCCAGAACAAGAAAAGATAAACAATCAAGAATCTACAAGAATAGGTGTGTAAACTTCTGTCGAATCTCGTCTTCACGTTCCCAAGTCGATTCTCCATGCGAGCGATTCCCCCAAGAAACAAGTACGAGAGGGATAACCTTGTTCTTAAGGACCTTTCCTCTTCGATCAACAATCGACATCGGTCGTTCCTCAAAGGTCAAATCCTCTCTTACAGTCAGCTCCGAATGATTTAGCACGTGTTTCATCTCGAACATACTTACAGAGTTGAGATACGTGAAACACGTCATGAACATTCGCCAAAGATTGTGGTAACGCCAATCGATAAGCCACTTCTCCAACACGCTCCAAAATCTCGAAAGGCCCTACGAATCGAGGACTAAGCTTGCCTCGACTCCCAAAATGATTCACTCCTCTAGTCGGTGATATCTTCAAGAATACCATATCACCAATAACGAACTTTAGAGGTCTTCTCGATGTGTCGGCCCAACTCTTCTGACGATCTTGTGCTGCCTTCATGTGATTTCGGATAGTATTAACTTTCTCCACGGTTTGCAAGATCAAATCCGGTCCCAACAATCTTCGTTCTCCAATATCGTCCCAACAAACGGGTGAACGACACTTGCGACCATACAATGCTTCGAATGGAGCCATCTGCATAGTCGCTTGAAAACTGTTATTGTAAGAAAACTCCACCAAGTGTAGATGATCCTCCCATGAACCCTTGAAGTCCAACATGCAAGCTCTCAACAATCCTCAAGAGTTTGGATCGTTCTCTCCGACTGGCCATCTGTCTGAGGATGATAAGCTGTGCTAAACTTCAATCGCGTCCCCAAACTTTCCTGTAAACTCCTCCAGAAGTGTGATAAGAATCGGGTGTCACGGTCGGAAACGATGCTCACAGGTACTCCATGTAATCTCACAATCTCCTGCATGTATCGTTCTGCTAACGCTTCCGTTGACTGGCCAACTCGAAATGGTATGAAATGAGCTACCTTGGTCAATCGATCAACAATCAACCAAACTGCATTGTTGCCCTTTGGACTCTGCGGTAAAGCTGTCACGAAATCCATGGTTATATGTTCCCACTTTCATTGAGGAATCGAAAGTGGTTGCAATAAACCAGCAACCCTTTGATGTTCAGCCTTAACTTGCTGACACACAAAGCACTTCGCTACAAAGCGAGCAATCTCTCTTTTCATGCCTTCTCACCAGAAATGTTGTCTTAGATCACGGTACATCTTCGTGTCTCCTGGATGTACGGAATATGCGGAACTGTGCGCCTCCTTCATAACTTCTTCGCGAATATCTCCTTTTAGCACACACAAACGGCTACTATATCGCAACGAACCATCTTCATGAATCAACAAGTCCGTTCGAAGTCCCGCTTCAACCTGTTCTCGAAACTTTTGCAATCTTGGGTCTTGTGACTGCGCTGCTTTAATATTCTCGATCAACGACGACTGTACTTGCAGCTGCATCAACTATCCCGAAAAATGCGGTTGTATGATCTCCAGCTCGAATCTCCGAAAGTCTTCGATAAGCTCCTTCTGTACAGTCAACATCCGAATTGCTGGCAACCGACTAAACGCATCCGACACTACATTAATTTTCCCCGGATGGTACTTGAGATCAAGATCATAGTCAGCCATCAGCTCCAACCATCTACGCTGCCTCATTAAGCTCTTTCTGTGTGGACACGTACTTCAAGCTTTTGTGATCGGTGAATACTTCGACCCTTTCGCCCAATAAGTAGTGTCTCCAAATCTTCAAAGCGAAAATCACAGATGCTAGCTCCAAATCATAAGTTGGGTAATTCTTCTCATGGATATTCAACTGTCTCGATGCATAAGCTATAACTTTCCCATGCTGCATCAAAACACATCCCAAACATTTCCCATATGCGTCGCTGTGAATCACCAATCCTCCGGAACCGTCTGCTACGGTCAAAATAGGAGCGGTTATCAATTTTTGCTTCAACGCCTCAAAAGCTGACGCACATTTATCCGTCCATACGAATGGTACTTTCTTACGTGTAAGCTTGGTCAAAGGCTCAGCCAAACGAGCAAAATTCTCCACGAACCTTCTGTAATATCCGGCAAATCCAAAAAAACTTCTGATCTCTGCTACGTTCTTCGGAATCGGTCAATCTTGAACTGCTACAATCTTTTCAGGGTCAACGGCGATTCCATCTCCGGATACAACATGCCCCCAAAAACTTCACTTCTTCAAGCCAAAACTCGCACTTTCTCATCTTTGCATACAATCTTTATTGCCTCAATGTCTGTAGTGCGATCTTCAAGTGTTCTGCATGCTCTTCAATGCTCCTCGAGTAGACCAGAATATCATCGATGAACACCACTATAAACTAGTCCAAGAACGGTGAAAAGATTCGATTCATCAAGTCCATAAATATCGCTGGTGCATTCGTGACTCCGAATGGCATCACGAAATACTCATAATGCCCATATCGGGTTCGGAACGTAGTCTTGCAAATAACTTCTGATTTAACTCGGACCTGATGATATCCGGATCGCAAATCCAGCTTCGAGAATACCCTCGCGTCACTGAGCTGCTCGAATAATTCGCCAATGCGAGAGATCGGGTACTTGTTCTTAATAGTCACCCGGTTTAATTCTCGATAATCGATGCACATCCTCCTTGTGCTATCTTTCTTCTTGACTAGAAGAACTGGAGCTCCCCAAAATGATTTACTGCTACGAATCCAACCCTTCTCTGGTAATTTGGTAACCTGTTTCTTGACTTCTTCCAACTCCACTGGTGCCAATGGATAGTACGCTTTTGAGATTGGCGCTGCACCAGGAACAAGATCGATTGCGAACTCCACATCTCGTTTTGGCGGTAAACCCGAGATGTCCTCGAACACGTCCATGAACTCTCGAACTACAGTTGGCGCTTCCTCCTCATCAACTTCCATCGATGAAAGAACATTGCTTATCGGCCTAGCCCTAAACTCGACTGGCCCGACAGAACTGGTTCCTCCAGTAAAAACAAACTCCGGATGTCCGGGAATCTGGAAAATCACTTTCTTTGCCCTACAATCAATGTGAGCGTGGAAAGTGCCGAGAAAATCCATTCCCAAGACAACTTCATAACTGCCGGTATCGATCACCAAGAAATCTGCAAATAACTCCCGTCCACAAATAACAACTGAACAATCCTTACATTCTCTACTAGTTATGATCTTCCCATTCCCAGTGTGTATGTCCCAACAACTAGATAAGGTCGTGCAAGAAATCGAGTATGTAGCAATAAATTTGGACAACATAAAACAATGGGATGCACCAGAATCGAATAATGCTAATGCGGAAAAATCATGAACAAGTAGGATACTTGAAACAACTTCCTCTGAAGCCTTGGCCTCTTCAGCCGTCAGGGTAAAGGCTCGAGCTTGATTAGGTCCCTGTGTCAACTGCTTTTGCCCCTAAAATTGCTTCTGCGGTGGCCTCTGAACATCATCCTTCAAACGAAGCTTCGATGGACAAATACTGATAGTATGATCAGCTGATCCGCAAACCAAACAAAGTCCAAGCTTCCTCCGACAATCCTTCTGCTGATGCTCGGGTACGACGGGCTTCTTCATCGGTACTACGCCACGTCGGTTCACCGGAATACCTCAGCGTATAGGCGCTCGGTTCGGCGCAAACGCCGGCTTCCGCACCGCAACTGCCTGCTGCTGCGTACCCCCAGCCTTCATTGATAAGCTCTGCTGCTCTTAAACTGCTTTAAGAACTTAAGAGAAAGTGGTCAATCCCAGAGATATGATGTGCCTATGGATTTCCACGTCCAAACTGCGCATGAACCTTTGTGCCCTATCAGCATCATTGGCAACTAAAGGTCCAGCGAATCGACTGAGCCGTATCCACTCAGCCGCATGTACATCCACGGGTACGCCGTTCTGCTTTAAACTAATAAACTTTTCTTCCATTTCCTCCTGTGAAGTCTGCGGGAAGAACTTCTCCAAGAAACTCTTCGAAAAAACTGCCCAACTGATCGGCTTGGGCAAACGGGTCTCTTCCACAAGCCACCATTCACGGGCATAGTTTACCAATTGGATGCATACGACATCCACTCTCTTGTCCTCTGGAATCTGTGCCGCAATAAGCAAATTCTCCGTATCAACCATCCACTGCTCTGCTGGCAACGGCTCCTCCAAACCAGTGAAGATGGACGGACCAAGTCTCCTGAAATCTGCCACGGTACCCACACGCTGTACTAGTTTGGCCGCAACATCGTTTACAGACTACTGGATGGTCCGCAAACCTTCCTGAAAGGCTTCGGCTTGCCGTTGGTTCAGCTCGGTCTGCCGCTTTTAGTTCTCCAGCATCCCACGAATTACTCCAAGCAAAGCGGCGTTATCAACACGCCTCTAGTACGATCGCAGATTTCTGTCCGCCATGATTCTGAAGCCAACACCGAAGAGGATTAGCAAGATAAATAAGATTCAATAAACAGGATACAAGAAGCAAGATAGTTATGGATTCAAGGATGGCAAGATATTAATAAGGCAGGACATGCTCCTAGTTACGAGTATTCTGATTTGTGTATTGGGTCCAATACCTAACTACAAAAGAATCAAACCCGATTAACCTAAATCCTATGACTCTGATACCAAACAAACCCTGTCACGCTCCGCTTCCCAGAGTGTGCTAAGATCGGCACGTGACAGAGCCAACCATGCTACCTGTGGCTAGGAAACATCCCTCTACAGTCACATTACGGCTGTCTATAGATTTCATGAACAGGAAAAATAAAAGAAACTATCTAGTACATGTCCATGAGCCAGAAATAACGAGTCAAGAAATAATATGTGGAAGCAATAAATTCAAGTAACAATAACAATCTGGAAAGTACGTCCCAAAATACGGGCTCATGTCAGGAATGAAAGTACGAAAATAAAACTAAACTAACTAGCAACTAACATGGTCTTCACTGCTCGGCTTGTTGGTCAAAATACTCCTGAACTGCCTGCGACAGAGATAGAGGATCTGGGCCATGCAAAATCCAGACGTCAGTGCGTCATGATATCAACCAATAATACATGAACAGGATACACGAGATATGCAGGCATGAATCATAAACAGTAAAATGAATGTAATAAGTAAACACGGATATATAACAGTGAAGTATATTAATATACGTGACATGCAGTGATCAATCTAAACAGTGCTACCGGGTTATCTATTCTAAAGTTTGTTTGAAATCAATTAATGTAATCCTCCATGTAACTCAAAGGATATGTCCCGTTACCCCCCGGGACCACGGATCAGGAATATGTGAACCAAGAGTGGTTCTGTCCCGTTACCCCCTGGGACCACGGATCAAGATGTAAGAGTCATGAATGGCTCTGTCCCGTTACCCCTCGGGACCACGGATCAAGTAATACCCTTTTAAGTTACACTTTAGTTTACACTTTTGATTTCCCCATACCCCCACGGTTATGTGTTCAAGTCAGGTATTGATAATCTGGAGCTAATGCCAACACAGAATTAAGCAGGTACAGGTTTGTCTAAATAGACAACATGATATGTCCGTAGGGACAATATGTCAAGATTGTCGGCATTAGTAATAAGATCAGGTATCAAGTCAAGCAGTGGTATATCAGGTCATGATAGGTAGTGCACATGTGTCAAGCGGATGCTCATACTAAAACTGTAGCAAGTACGGATGCACGATAAAGCATGGATGCACAAATATTTTGTCAGGGGTTACATCATGACTATGTAGGATGCACATTATCAAACATGGGGTATTACTGTAACAATATTATGAATTAATACGACATGGTATGCAACTGGATATAAAGAATTAATGGTATGGGTACACAATAAAATATGGATGCATGAATAACTATCAGGGATTGCAACTATAGCTCCATTACTACGTAGGATGCACATTTTCTAGCATGGGGTGTTAATGTAGCAGTAATATAAAATAACGTGACTTGGAATGCAAATAGATATATAATTAATGGTATGGATGCACAATTATCGATTAGGGTTATATTTACAGTTCCAAGACTAAGTGAGATGCACATTATTAAGCATGGGGTGTTACTACAATAATAATATGAATTAATGTGATCTATAGATGCAGTTATATATATTTTAAATGAAATGGATGCAAACGGGTATCCGAAAATAGTAACTGTAAAATGGATGCATAACTAAACAGTATGTAATACTATTATTCAAATGGGTGCAGTATATTGTAGTATAGCATGCAGCAAGATTAACTTGCCTAGATGGATCGCGCGACGGATGCGTACGGCATGTCCGACGTCGGTAAATCGTCGCAACGCACACACGGCACGCGGGACGAGTCTAGGAAAGGCAAGAGGGTAATCACGCAAGCAAGAGACGTTCACTGGATCACCTGGATCGGCAGCGGCGACACGACTCCGGCGATGTTTGGAAAAATCAAGATTCAAGAAAAGAAAAAGAAGAAGAGGAAGAAGAAGAAGAAGAAGAAGAAGAAGAGAGGGGATTGGTGCTCACTAGATATGGTGCACTGGGGTCAAGGAAGACGAGGTGATGGTGTCGGGGTTAACGGAGCTCCGGCGAGGTAAGGTGTGCAGGGTGCTCGGGCTTGGCTAGGGTCTCGGGTGCAGGAGGAAGAGGAGGTGTTGGGTGTGCAGGGTTTTAACAGAAGAAGAGAAGAATGAAGGAGATGATGACGAGGTTCGTCGGCGGTGGAGGGTGGAGTTGAGGAGCTAGGGTTTGGGTTTCTTGGGTTCTCGGGGTTTGGGTGATGGTGCAGGCTGGGCTCGGGTGAGGAAAGGAAAGGAAGAAGATGATGACGAGGAGGAGGAGGAGAGGATGGAGATGAGAATGGAGGCGAGGTCGAGGGTAGTGATGCAGAGGAGTTAGGGTTAGGGTTTGAGGAGGCGGCTAAGTTTTGATGGGTTTCTCGTGGAGGCAGTGCATGGTTTAAATAGAAAAGAAGAAGGAGAAAAGATGAGTGTGAAGAAGGGATGTGAGTGTAAGGAAAGGGGCGGTGACCAGAGTCGAGAAGCGAACAGTGTTCGCGAGAGGAGAGAGAGAGTGCTGCGGGAGAGAGAGAGAGATAGAGAGGCAGAGAGAAGAGAGAGAGAAGAGAGAGAGCTGTTAACTTTAAAAGATTTCTTTTAAAATTTAAAAAGATTAATTTTTTTAGGAAAATCTTTAATATCACTGTTAAAAATATAATATTAGTAAAATATTTAATATTTGGCTAATACAAAAATAGTCCAAAACACGTCCGGGTTGGGTCTAAAATTACGGTTTGAAAATACGGTTAATATACATGTCAACCAAAACCAAAATTGGATATCCGGGTAACAAAAATGCATACCCCCAAGATCGGATGCACGTACGTGCGCGTAGCCATCCAAACAAGTTTGTTTCACTGAACGGGACGAGAACAAGATACGCGGATACTACCACAGAGTCAGGGGTATCATGCAGGCCATGCAATGTATTTTTTTGAAATATTTTATGTGACTTTAAATGTTATACTTAAAAATGCAGATGCCAGATAAATGTCAGTATGCAGTATACAATAATGTAAGTGCACGGATCCATATAATAAGCCAAGATAAATTATAAACATGAATCAAGACAGGTTTCAAGCATGCGGGTCCGGTCGGATGCAAATACAGATGTCAAAACACTATTCGCACCCAAAACACAGTAAATCAGGAAAATACCATAATAAAGAAATACGTGAACTAGAACTGGTATAAAAGAACTATGGTGTTATGAATACGAATACCAAGAGATAGATAAATCCAATAACATGATACTAGAATCAAATCAATATATGATTTAATAAACCGGCTTAATCCTAAGCCCTCTAGTATCATAAACCGTCCGATTAAATTTTGCGCAATTAATACACGTATTTAATCGGAACCCTGCATGTATAAACATACGGCCTCTACATCATTTCGCCTGAACCAGGGAAACCCTCTGTGTGGGACTCTAAAGACTCGACAGTACACTGGTAGTGGGTTTAACCACAAGCACGTCGGCAGCACTACCTGTACGTAACGGCTACCCATGTACTTGTCGAAAAGAAGGCCGATGAGCAAGCTCATCCAAACCCCTACTGAGTCTATCCATGACAATCTTCGTACAGTCCGGTTTCTTCGTTTAAGAGTATCGCATACCGGGTCTAAGGGGATGGTAAACGTCAGACCCCTAATAACCCGATAAGTCGGGTCGATGTGGCTCAGGATCGATCTGAGAAACTACTGATCTAAACATCAGTAAATCTCAACTGACTTGGCCAAGGTCTTATAGTTCTGGCCAACCGGACACAGTGCGATATCGACTCCCAATACCGGGAGAGACGAATCCCTGACAATCGCTCACTACCTTCATGTGGCTCGGGACTATACCTAACCAAAACCTGTTTGCATGACTCAGTAGAGCCGTGGTAGGGTAGTGATCTAAGTATAGCGGGAACTCACACGAGACAAATGAAGATTTCGGGTATAAAGACTAACCTGTACTCATGTCACCTGAGAAGCACTATCTGACGATTGGTATAATACCATCTAGAAGTTCTCAGCGAGTCCGTCCGGTATGCTCACCCCTAGTGAGCACCTGTATACAATCTTAGGCGATCATACCAATGGCTGTGAGACCAACCACCGTCCCTCATCGGGGTTTCGAAACGTATACATAAGTCTACTCTGGAATATCGATGCCCGGTCTTGATACTCCTACGACTTGGGACATTTAAGGATGTGCTTATGAACTACCCAGCTCCCACAAGTATGATCGCCATCATAATGCTGGTGGTCAAGCAAAATCCTACGGGATTTATCAACATGTATCATCCATATATGATATTGAGTATAACATATACACATGTTAAGATAAAGACAAACCAAAATATATACTACTGTAACGAGTCTTTATCAACATGTGTAAGCAATGTAAAGTGGCAAGAAAAACATATATACATGTTTAGATAAAGACAACTCAAATAATATACTATACTACCGAGCAAGATTATCATGTACAAACATATCCTAGCATCCTATACAATACAAGCATCTAGGGCATACATATCCAACACCATCAAGCGCACTTGCCAGATTTTTGTTGATCAAATACGCGGCAGTATCGACCGCCGCTGCCCACAGGAACTTTGGCACATCCGCATCCAAGGTCACACTCCGCACTCGCTCTAGGATCGTCATGTTCAACCTTTCAGTGATTCCATTGTTAGTTATATGTATGCCCTAGAGGCCATTACTGTACATTGGATGTATATTGTAGTGGATGCTGGGACATATATAGGTAGGACTTTCTTGCTCGACATGATAGTACGCTATCTGGTTGCTCTTTATCTTAACATGTACACTCTCTGTCTCTCTGATTACATGTTGATAAAGCCCTTAGGATGCGTGCTCGACTTCCAGGACTATAATGTAGATCATACTAGTGGGGCCTGGATAGTCCATGGGTACATCCTTCAATGTTCCTAGTCGTGGGAATATCGAGACGGGGCATCGATATTCCAGAGTAGACTAGTGTATATCTTCTCGACCCATGTGATGGGCGATGGATGATCCCATATCCATTGGTGTTTGACATCAGAGATGGTATGCGGGTGCTCAGTGGAGACTGGGTACACTGAACAGACTCGCTGAGAACTCCCAGATGGTATTATACCTCACGTCAGATGGCAGTTCTCTGGTAACACTGGTACAGCTTAGTCTGTTGACCCGAGATCGTCATAGAGTCTTGTGTGTCTCCCACTGTGCTTTGATTTCCACCCTACCACGGCTCTACTGAGTCGTGCAAACAGGTGGTTTTTGGGTACAGTCCCGATTCACATGGAGGCAATGAGCGATAGGTTGGGATTCGTCTCTCCCGGTATTGGGGGTTGATGTTGCGCTATACTCGACTGGACATAACTGGAAATCCCTGGCCAGGGTTGCAGTGATATACTGGTAAGAGTTATCA
The DNA here is from genome assembly GCA_030015575.1 of Agapanthus africanus. NCBI lineage: Eukaryota > Viridiplantae > Streptophyta > Magnoliopsida > Asparagales > Amaryllidaceae > Agapanthus > Agapanthus africanus. Next base: position 936,071,315 of record JASDDO010000019.1, on the reverse strand, counting down.
GTAGTTTCACGATTGTTATGGACCTTATATCGGCATGACTTATCGAGCTACTGGGGTCTGACGTTTACCACCCCTAGGCGAGATATGCGACATATCAGAGGAACAGACCGGACTGTACGGTAAGTGTTACTGGTTGGATTCACAGGAGTGTGAGCGGGCTTGCTCGTCGATCTTCTGATCGCTCAATACCCGGGTGGCCGTTACGTTTAGCAGACCGCTTGCGGCTTGTGGGTGTTTGATATGATCATCACCTGCTGGTGGCGTATTGACGAGTCTTTAGAGTCCTACACAGAGGTTTCCTGGCTCAAGCGAAACGAAATAGGAGCGCATATGAGATATGTGCGGGACCGAGAATAATGCGTGTATGTGATATCGTATTCCATTCTCGCGATGAATGTATCGATTGGTTGTATGCGATATAACCTAATTATCGAATCGAGGATTGATTCGATAAGCCGATACATTGGATATTAGTCGGTTATATGCGATATGACCGGATCGTTAAATCAAGTATTGATTTAATGATTTAATGCATAATTATATATTTGATATATTACTTTGCATTAACTAGTATTGGTTCACTTAAATTGGATTTTCTCACTTGATGTACACAAGTTGTATATGTGATATACTTTTGTGTACTTGTTTGTATCATGTTTGATGATACATGCTAACTTGAGTTTGTGTGTATGATTAAACCATGGTTATATGAATGGTTAGGGTTTTGTTTACTTATCTATTTATTTATTTATTTATTCATTTTTGCAAAATAAGTCATGGTGGCTTTCTTTGTTTGCTTGTTGAAGCTTCATGAAGCTTTGAACAAGTCCACCATTTTTGTCTCTTGCTTAACCCTAACCATTCAACCTAACCATAGTTTACTCTACACCTAACCATGGTTGCTATATGATAAGTATTCATTTTATTTTCTATTTTTGATTTAATACTTATCATATTCTTTCTTCATCTTCTTCATCTTCAACAATGAAGAAACCTTGCAACTATCAATGGCAACTTGAGAAAAAGAGTGAGAAATCCAATTCTAAAGTGAACCCACTTCCTATTTCTTCATCCTCTACAACTTGCCAAGTAGTATAGGGTGTTTTCTTCATAAGTTTCATGGCTTGGTGAAGATGGAGCTTGATCTTGTGTTGGCTCGACGTAGATCATCTTCGGTATCGAAATCGGCGACCTAGCCCGATCTTTTCTCCGATGAAACCATCGCAAGAGTCTAGGATTTCGATTTGTACAGCGGAGGGACGTCTATGCGGAGCTAAGGAAGTGGAGGACCGGATCTACAAAGGTTGTAGTTACTTTCCTTTAGTAATAAAGTTATTTACTTGCTTGCATCGCCTCATTATCTAGTTAACGATCCGTATTAGGGTTTGTAGGCACATGAAATTTTTGAATTGGGCATGCTTGATCACTTGTAAGACTTCATTTGTGTGCCTAGGAACCCCTACAGTGGTATCAGAGCCTAGCTAGAGTCTTAGGCGATGCGTAGACGGAGTTAGAAGTCCGATCGAACCGAAACCCTAATTCAAAGTTGCTCTCTGTACATTTTTGAAAATCGGGGATTTTTTAGAATTAAAAATATGCAGAAAACTAAGAAGGAATATCTAAGAATTACTGTGAATTTCGAGCACCCGATTCAATCAAAGTGCGGCGGAACCGCGGCATTAGCATGGCTAATGCGGCGGTTCCGCAGCAACTTTGTCGCTTCTCCCAATGATCTTTGCACAGTAATTCTTATATTTTATTGCTGTATTTTCTGGGAATTTTTAAATCTGACTCAAGAGTTGAGTTTTCTGGGTTGTATTGAGGACTCGGTGTTTCGATCGGATCGTCTAATTTGGTCTGTGTGCTTTTCCGGATAATTTTAGAATATGTTAAAAAGTTCGACCGGATATAAATACCCACTTTTTCCCCTGCCGGGAAATTTCCAATTGTTGGATTTTTCCGTAGTTTAATGACGTTCTAAGTAGTGCAAGTAACGCGATGGTCCCTCTAGAAGACAACAAACCTTAACTCGATTATGTGACCGTCTTGAACTGCCCTTTGAACCTTAGGGTTTGGGGCAGTACGGTTGCCACATGTGAGGCGTTGGCTTGACCCTTCTACGGCTGGACCGTTGGTACTGAGGCATGAACTGAATGTTTTTAAACTTATATCATGTGTTGAGCAGTATCGGGAAAACTTGGGTGTTCGATTGTTCGATCGGAAAGTTTAACATTTTCTATTTATCCGGAATGTGATACAATACTTGGAATTCACAAGTAGTTATGAGATAACTAATATGAATGTTATAAACATAGCACTTTAGTCTCACATGATCGGTTGCCACGGAATTTTGATGTGATCAAAAGTCCGTCGCAATCACGTAGCGTACGTGGATACTCGCCGGGTAAACTTAATAGACAGCCTCACCCCATAGCCCCGACCAAGTGACTATAGGAGAACCCCGTCGCCGAAAGCATCCGTTCGGGTGCTCGCGGCAGCGGTGTTCCGCCTTAGTGCACTTCGTCGACGGTATTGGGGGTGCGGCTGTCTACTAAAGTTTGCGACGAGCATTTGATCAGAATGTCGGAAATCCTGTTGAATTGCCCGACTTTATATTGAAAAGTGTTTTCGATTTTGTGACTAAAATGCGGGGTTTATAATTGTTAGGCATGCGATGTCTAAGTATTTCATTTGATTAGGGATGCGATGTCTAAAGAGGTTGCGGATTCCAACTGTTGTAGTTTTACACTTTCTTTTCTGTGACCGTATGTGTAATATGTGATATCGCCGGTTTCGTTGCTATATGTCAACGACAATTGGGATGCGCATATTTACTTACGTTGATAACATGTGATGTTATGTGTTGCTGGATATGTTATATTGGATCGTCGTGTTCGAATAGCCGGGGGTTTTTTTTATGTGAGACGAGTGTTTTTTTATTTTCATTCATGTAAAAACTTGTATGTAATATTCTTTTATTGGGGCACTTCCAGGTTGCGGATGATGTCACCTTTTGTATATTATTTATTTTTCCGCACTAGGATAGACCCAAGGAGGGGAGCACAAGTAACCGGGTTCTAGAGTCCAGTGGGAGACCAACTCGAGGAGTCGAGTCCGGGTCTCCTAACCCTAGAATTGGTAGGGTTGCTTGCCGCTCTCGTAGGGGTCTAGGGGTGTGGGATTGGCTATTCATCACGACCGTGGAATCCGTGTTTTATACTGGCTCGTATTGAAAACACGGACGTCCTAGTATATCCAATATTTCATATGATATTTTCTGCTGCGTTATCTGTGATGTGATCATGTGATAGGTTCAGATAGATATAGTATATAGTATATATGATATATTATATAGACGTTGCTTATGTTTTACACCCGCACTAGCCCTGCCTCGCTCTGGCGTTAGTTACCCAACCTAACGGTGCAGACGGGACATCGAGGCGAATGCGGATGGCATAAGCGTACGTTATATTTATCTGTGATGTTTAGGTGGACTTAAATGATGGGATATTCATTAATGAGATTAATGAAAGAAAATAAACCTAATTGATGTTGTGGAATCGAATTTCAAAATAAACAGGTAGCTACAGTTCTTGTTTTGCATTGCGGTGTTCCTTGTAGAACATCCTGCACCTTATTCGATGAGGAAAGGACCGAGATCCCTTCACCGGGAGTGACTCCTTTAGCAATAACTGGCAGATGTTGTTAGTTGTATGTATGCCCTAGAGGCCAGTATTGTACAGATGATGTATATTATATTGGATGCTTGGACATATATAGAGATGACTTTCTTGCTCGATATGATAGTATGCTATCTGGTCACTCTTTATCTTAACATGTACACTTGTCTCTTTATACTGTCTTATAGTTACATGTTGGTATAGCCCTTAGGATGTGTACTTGACTGCCTGGACTATGATGCAGATCATACTAGTGGGGACATGGTAGTCCATAAGTACATCCTTCAAGGTCCCTAGTCGAGGGTATATCGAGACGGGGCATCGATATACCAGAGTAGACTAGCGTACACGCTTCTCGACCCATGTGATGGGCGATGGATGATCCCATATCCATTGGTGTTTGACATCAGAGATGGTATACGGGTGCTCAGTGGAGACTGGGTACACTGGACGGACTCGCCGAGAACTCCCAGATGGTATTATACCTCACGTCAGATGGCAGTTCTCAGGTGACACTTGTGCAGGTTAGTCTGTAGACCCGAGATCGTCATAGAGTCTTGTGTGATTCCCACTGTGCTTTGATCTCCACCTTACCACGTCCATGAGGGCGTGCAAAACGGTGGTCTTTGAGCACAGTCCCGAGTCACATGGAGGCAATGAGCGATAGGAGGGGTTTCGTCTCTCCCGGTATTGGGGGTTGATGTTGCGCTGTGCTTGATTGGCCGTAACAGGGAAGTCCCTGGCCAGGGCTGATCAGAGATTTGCTGGTAAGTGTTACCAGTAGTTTCTCGACCCGTTATGAGCCTCACATCGGCACGACTTATCGGTTATTGGGGTCTGACGTATACCACCCCTAGACTTGATATGTGACGTATCAGACGAACAGACCGGACTGTACGGTAAGTGTTACTGGTTGGATTCACAGGAGTATGAGCGGGCTAGCTCGTCGATCTTCTGATCGCTCAATACCCGGGTGGCCGTTACGTTTAGCAGACCGCTTGCGGCTTGTGGATGCTTGATATGATCATCATCTGCTACCGGCGTATTGACGAGTCTTTAGAGTCCTACACAGAGGTTTCCTGGCTCAAGCGAAACGAAATAGGAGCGCATATGAGATATGTGCAGGACCGAGAATAATGCGTGTATGTGATACCGCATTTCATTCTCGCGATAAATGTTTCGATTGGTTATATTCGATATGACCTAGTTATCGAATCATTGATTCGATAAATCGATACATTGAATACTAGTCGGTTATGTGCGACATGACCGGATCATTGAATCAAATGTTGATTTAATGATTCAATGTATAATTATATATTTGATATATTACTTTGCATTAACTAGTATTGGTTCACTTTATATGGATTTTCTCACTTGATGTGCAAGTTGTATATGTGATATATTTTCGTGCACATACTTGTATCATGTTTGATGATACTTGATTATTTAGTTAAGTGTAAAGAATTAAAACCATGGTTAAGTATTGATTAGAGTTTTGCATATTCATTTATTTATTTGTTCATTTATTTATTTGGAAATAAAAAAGAATGGTGGCTTTCTTTGTCTTTTAGTTGAAGCTTCATGAAGCTTTGACTTCTTAACCTTTCTTGTCATCATGCTTAACCCTAACCCATCCATTAACCATGATCTATTCTCTACACTTAACCCTAGTAAGAATTATGATAAGTATTCCTTTTTCTTTTTATTTTAAAAGGACTTATCATATTGCTAGCTCATCTTCTTCTTCATCTTCAAGTTTGAAACCTTGAGGCCATCAATGGCAACTTGAGCTTGAGAGTGAGAAATCCAATTCTAAAGAGAACCCACCTCCTATTTCTTCATCCTCTACCTCTTGCTAAGTAGTAGAGTGTGTTTCCTTCACAAGTTTCATCACTTTGTGAAGTAGGGAGCTTGATCTAGCGATGCCTCGACGTAGATCATCTTCGGCATCGTCGTCGATGACCAAGCCCGTTCATTCTCCGATGAAGCCGACGCTAGAGCCCGGGGTTCGACATGGACAGCGAGGAGACTTCGTTGCGGAGCCGTGGAGGTGGATATCCGGATCTACAAAGGTTGTAATTTCCATATCCTTGTAGTTAAGTGTTAACTAGTTTACTTTTCGCCTAGATTTCTAGCAACGATCCGTAGTCTAGGGTTTCTCGGCACCATTTTTTTTAAATTGGCATGTTCGATGCCTTGTGTGACCTCTATAGGGTGCCTAGGAACCTTTCACTAGTATCAGAGCCTAGCTAGAGCCTTAGGCGAAGTCTAGACGGAGTTTGAAACCCGGACGAACCGAAAACCCAACCCCAAAATAGCTCTCTGGAAATTTTTCGAATTTGTGGTTTTTTGTCAATTAAAATTGCTTAAAAAATTCAGCAATAAAATCTAAGAATTACTGTGCAAAACGTTTCCTGTGAACAGTACAAAGTGCGGCGGAACCGCGGCAGAAGCTAGGCTTCTGCGGCGGTTCCGCGGCTAAATAGTGACGTCAGCCTTTGGTTTTTGCACAGTAATTCCTGATTAATTGTTCTGAGTTTTCTGGGAATTTTAATTTGACTCCAGGTTTGAGTATTCTGGGGTTGTGTAGGGAATCAACGATTCGATCGGATTATCGAACTTTGTCTATGTGTTTTCCGGATAATTTTTTGAATATGTTAAAAAGTTCGACCGGATATAAATACCCAATCTTTCCCCTGCCAAAAATATCTAAGTGTTGGATTATTGTGTGGTTTAAGGACGTTCTGAGTAGTGCAAGTAACGCGATGGTCCCTCTAGAAGACAACAAACCTTAACTCGATTATGTGACCGTCTTGAACTGCCCTTTGAACCTTCGGGTTTGGGGCAGTACGGCGTGCCACATGTGAGGCGTTGGCTTGACCCTTCTACGGCTGGACCGTTGGTACTGAGGCATGAAACGAATGTCTTTGAACCTATTTCATGTGTTGGATGGTTTCGGGAAAACTTGGGTGTTCGAATGTTCGATCGGAAAGTTTAATATATTATATTTATCTGGAATGGGATACAATAATTGGAATTCACAAACAGTTATGTGATAACTGAATGAATGATATAAATCTAGCGGTTTAGTTTCATTTGATATTGAAAAGAGTTTTCGATAATGAGACTAAAATGCGGGATTTATAATAATTAGGCATGTGATGTCTAAGTATTTCATTTGATTAGGCATGTGATGTCTAAAGCAGTTGCGGATTCCAATTGTTGTAGTTTTACACTTTCTTTTCTGTGACCGTAAGTGTAGTATGTTCATATCGCCGGTTTCGTTGCTATACGTCAACGACAATTGGGGTATGCATACTTACTTACGTTGATGACATGTGATGTTATGTGTTGCTGGATATGTTATATTGGATCGTCGTGTTTGAATAGCCGGGGGTTTTTATGTGAGATGAGTGTTTTTCATTTTCATTCATGTAAAAACTTGTATGTAATATTCTTTTATTTGGGGCACTTCCAGGTAGCGGAAGTTGTCACCCTTTGTATATTATTTACTTTTCCGCATTAGGATAGACCCAAGGAGGGGAGCACAAGTAACCGGGTTCTGGGGTCCAGTGGGAGACCAACTCGAGGAGTCGAGTCCGGGTCTCCTAACCCTAGAATTGGCAGGGTTGCTTGCCGCTCTCGTAAGGGTCTAGGGGTGTGGGATTGGCTATTCATCACGACCGTGGAATCCGTGTTTTATACTGGCTCGTATTGAAAACACGGACGTCCTAGTATATCCAATATTTCATATGTTTATTCTGCTGCGATATCTGTGTTGTGACTCTGTGATGGATATAGTATATAGTATATATGATATATTATATAGACGTTACTTATGTTTTACACCCGCGCTAGCCCTGCCCTGCTCTGTCGTTAGTTACCTAACCTAACGGTCCACGAGGGGACATCGAGGCGAATGCGGATGGCATAAGTGTACGTCATATCTATCTGTGATGTTTAGGTATTTAAATGATGGGACTTCATTAATGTGATTAATGAAAGATAAGAAACCTAAGATGTTGTAGAATCAAATTTTAAAATAAAACAGGTAGCTACAGTTCTTGTTTTGCACAGTGGTATATATGATATACCCTGCACCTTATTCGATGAGGAAAGGACCGAGATCCCTTCACCGGGAGTGACTCCTTTAGCAGTAACTGGCAGATGCTACACACTCGGTTTGGTTTTGATTGCTTTTAAGAGTTTTTGCTTTGCACAGTGATATATATGATATATCCCGCACCTCATTCGACGAGGAAAGGACCGAGATCCCTTCACCGGGAGTGACTCCTTTAGCAAAACTGGAAAAGCCTCAAAATCACTCCATTTCAAAACTTCATTTGATTCTACAACGATATCAAGTTCATTACGCTCATGGTTTTATGAAAACCTGCGTAGCCCTCCGTCATTTCAGATAAGTACTACTTAGTATTCGTGCTACGGTAGTTTGGCATTCGTCAAGGCGTAGTGTACGGTAGCTAACTAGTATTTATCTGCTTATGCATATGATGCAGATTGGATTAGGGTATTCGTACGGCGTTGTTTGGCATTCGTCAAGGGTCGTGCGGGTGGGTTTAATTCAATCAAGAAATGTACGGGTTGAACTTGACTAGTGGACTATGGGTTGTTTGGCATTCGTCAAGGTCATAGAACACTAGGGGTAAAATATTATCGGGAATTTCAAGTGTTGAAATTTGCAATGAGATTGCATACCTTCTATGAGATAGTTGGATCCCGATACCCACTGCGAGTAAGAGTTACTCCTGGAAGAGTTTTACACATTGCAATTAGCTGATCAAGTAGGTGTCTAGAAAGGTGTCAACGGGGTTACGCCTCTGGGAAAACGAGGTTTACATTAATTAGGTTCGTACGAAAGCACGGGGGACCTCCCTCAAAGTACCGACACTGGCCTGGCCGAAAGATTAGCGAACTTGTAGTGTGTAATTAATCCCGGCTAATCTTTCCTTTTAGGGTTTGGAGGAAGATTTGATAAAAAGCAGTGGGAGCCATCCTGATTAGATATGATAATAACCAATCTGATCTTGCACGAGCATACGCTAAAGTGTTTTCTTCTCTCTCTCTCCAGGTAGCGACCAGTTCATGCCTTAATCAAGATAATAATATGGATGTATTGACCGAACCCGCATGTTATACTGTGCAGGGGAACGTTGGACCCGTTCTATCTTATAAGTGTTATAAGAATGAACAGGAAACAGGAGAATATCTGGATTCTCACACCGCCCAAACGGAGAACATGCATGTTGATGCATTATCTTCGGGTGTGTTTGTCATTGAGAACTGTTTCTCAGTTCACCCTACGTCCTGGGTATTAGATACCGGATCAGGATCCCACATATGTAAGATGTTACATGGGCTGCGAAAAGGTAGAGAACTGGGAAAAGGTGATCATTCCGTTCAAGTAGGGAACGGTGCAAATGTTGCAGCCAAAGCAGTTGGCGAATATCACCTGGTATTACCAAGTGGTGATACAATAATTCTGAATGAGTGCTATTATATACCAAACATGATGTGCAACATTATATCTGTTTCTTTATTGAGTAAAGAAGGATATAATTTTGTAGTAAAGGAAAATGTTATGAACATATTTCTAGATCAAAAGTTGATTGCATCAGGCTCGCTACATAATGGCATATTCATTCTAAATCAAAATACAGTCCTCAATATACAAAACACACACAAGAGGAAGAGTTCAGAAATGAACGAATCCTTCTTGTGGCATTGTAGACTTGGTCATATCAATGCGACACGACTGGCTAAGTTACATAAGGATGGTTATTTGAATCCGTTCGAATTATCATCTTATGATACTTGCCATTCATGTCTCAAAGGAAAAATGACCAAAGCTCCGTTTAGTGGACACGGAGAAAGAGTTACTGAACTCTTAGGACTGGTACATACTGATGTATGCGGTCCCATGTCTACCCTTGCCAGGAACGGTTCTTCCTACTTCATTACATTCACTGACGATCTCTCTAGATACGGGCATGTGTTCCTATTGAAACACAAGTCTGAAGCTTTTGAGAAATTCAGAGAATATAAGCACGAAGTAGAGAACCAAACGGGCAAAAGTATTAAGATCCTTCGATCTGATCGAGGAGGAGAATACTTGAGCAATGAGTTCCAAGATTATCTAAAAGAGAATGGGATTCTCCCTCAGCTTACTCCACCTTATACACCACAGCACAACGGTATATCGGAACGAAGGAATCGCACCCTATTAGATATGGTGCGTTCAATGATGAGTACAGCTGAGTTACCTATTTCCTTCTGGGGGTATGCGCTTGAGACAGCCATACACCTATTGAATATGGTTCCTACCAAATCAGTGCCTACCACTCTATATGAGATATGGAAAGGGAAAAGACCATCTCTTAAGTATGTTAAGATATGGGGTTGTCCAGCCTATGTCAAAAGACAAAATCCGGACAAACTCGAGGCAAGATCTGTCTTATGTAAGTTTGTAGGATATCCCAAAAATTCACAGGGGTATATCTTCTACCATCCCGAGGAACAAAAAGTGTTTGTTTCTCGGCATGCCACTTTCTTAGAAAAAGGTTTTCTTATGAAACAGATAGGTGGCATTGAGGTAGAACTGGAAGAGGTTCCAGCGACACAAACTATAACAGAGGACTTGGTAGAACCAGAGGATTCAGTAGTACCCGACGAACCTCAGCCTCTCCGCCGATCTAGTAGGGTTTCTCGTCCACCAGAGAGATACTACGGTTTTCTCATTGACGGTGGAAGCGAGGATTGCATCATGGAAGATGATGACCCGACTAGTTTCGAGCAGGCCTGTTTCCTGATTTAAAATCAGGAAAGCTTCTGGGAAAAGCTTCAGAAGAGGGTCACGTGCTTACACATGACTAGCGGTCACGTGTTGGCACGTGACACCTAAGCACATCATCAAGGCAAGTTCAGTTTCCTGACTACGTTGAAGAAAAGGGGCTTCAGAAAGAGTCACGTGCTCCCACGTGACCAGGGTCACGTGGCGACACGTGACATTTAAATGCAAGCGTCAAAAGCACACCGGTTCCCTGATCAAGTCAAGGAAAAGGCTTCAGAAGAGGTCACGTGCTCCCACGTGACCAGGGTCACGTGTTGGTATGTGACGTTCAAAGCAGCAGACTCGTTCTCCAGTTGAACCAAGGAAAGAGGCTCCAGACAAGGGTCACGTGCTCACACGTGACCAGGGGTCAAATGGTGGCACGTGACGGTTAAGCAGCAATCAGAAGACAGAGCGCAAAAGAAAGAGGAAGGATCGTTCCAAGGGGGTCACGTGCCCACACGTGACCATGGGTCACGTGGTCACACGTGACCGGCTTTCAAAGCCCATTTTGTTAACAGAATTAAATTCTGAAGGAGAATCAAATCTTTCCAAAGGAAAGCGATTATCTAGAACCAATCGAATTAAAGATTCAGAGGTGATGAAATATCATCTATCTATGGAAAAATCTCGAGTTTGGAAAGATTTCCCCTTTAAATCTAACCGAAATAACAAAGGAGAATCCCTGGATTTGAAATCCAATGGTGAATAAAATTCACCTAATAATCCAAAGGTCCAAAACGAATGATGGATGCAAATCAAATCTCTCAATGAAGATTCGTCAAAAAAACTAATTGACTCGGCTGCTTCTCCTATAAATAGGAGCCAAGATATACAAAAAAGGAGATATATATACGCAGAGGGAAGAAAAAGAGAGAGAGCCTTGATACTTCGAGGAACTTGGATCTTCTGCAAAAGAAAACCCTAGGTAAGAAAGGGAAGGCTTTTTGAAAGAAGGAGAATTTAATTCTCGACAGAGTTTAACTCTGATAATATAAAAACAGAAGAACATATTTCTTCTCTCTTTGATAGAGGATTTGCAAAGTGCACATCTCCCCTTTAGGTTGAGAATTTAATTCTCAATGGGTTGAGATCCTGCCATGCAGATCCAAAACATAGAGAGGGAATGGAAACGCGAGAATTTAATTCTCACAGAACTATATGAATTTAATTCCTTTGAAATAAAATTAGGGCTTGACCCTGTGTCATGGGAATTTAATTCCTTCAGAACAGAGAGAAACAGGGTTTAACCCTAATTAAGAACTTAGTTATGTTGAAACAACGGGAATTTAATTCCCTTAATCATCATTTAACAGGGAATGGGAATTCAATTCCTTAAAAGCTTTTATTAGGGTTTAACCCTATTCAGTTCTTCACATATACGAGGAATTTAATTCCTACGGAAGATTCAGAGTTCAACTCTACTCCAGAATATAAGTCTTCAAAAGGAAGTAGGAATTTAATTCCTCTGAAATTTAAAGCTCGAGGAATTTAATTCCTGAAAAAAGATTAACAGAGCCTCTAAACAAAATACATGAAGGCAGGGTCACGTGTCACCACGTGACCCCCCTAAAAGATCTACAGAAAGCCCCTTTGAGGCAGTCCCCCACGTGACCCACGTGACCCCCGGCAGAAGCTTTAACATACATAGGCATTTGAATGCCCATCACGTGATGGCACATGATGCTCTGAAAGACGCGATAATCTCAGCAGAATAAATGAAGGGAGGGCGCTCTCACGTGCTGCCACGTGACCCCTCTTGCCTTAGTGTTTAACACTAAATTGAAACTCTCGAACCCAGTGTTAAAACACTGTTGGGCCTTAGTGTTCAACACTAATTAAAAAGCTTTATTTGCAGTGTTCAACACTGATCTGTTTTAGTGTTTAACACTAATTTGAAAGCCTTGTTGCTGGTGTTTAACACCAATTATCTTTTAGTGTTAAACACTAACTTGTCAACCTCATTCCCAGTGTTCAACACTGATTGCTCTGTAGTGTTTAACACTAGACATTGGCCCAATTGGCTAAATGGATGGAGGCAAAGCCTCTCCTGATTGGACTTAGCCCAAGATGGCCATAAGTCCTCAATTTGTGATTAACTGGGCCAATGGACTCATAACATAATTAATCGGTCTTGATCCCAAATTGGGCCAAAGACTATTTAAGTCATTCCGGTTCTAGGGTACATCTCTTCACTCCTTTGATACTTGGCATTGTAATCCCTCAATGTCTTCAAAGAGGTGACGGGTCCCGACGACCACACATTGATATGGACTGCGGGGTCCTTAAACCCGCGTCTAATGCAAAATTCCTGGTTACGTGGAACGCGGATAATGTCACTCTTTGACCCCGTGGAAAACGTCCAGAAAGCGGAGCCTGGTCCTCGCCAAGCACGGCAGTGAACCCGTGTGAAGCATCCAGAGCACATACCGGACTGTGGGGTCCTTAAACCCATGGACTACGACGTCCTTAACCTTGACCGAGATGTCTTAAAACTAACAATGGACTGTGGGGTCCTTAAACCCATGGACTACGACGTCCTTAACCTTGACCGAGATGTCTTAAAACTAACAATGGACCGTAATGTCCTTAAACTACCCATGGACCGCAACGTCCTTAAACTACCCATGGACCGCAATGTCCTTAAACTAGAACAATAGAGCCCCGTATGCTCTTTTGTCGGATCTAAACGGTCCCGTTTAAGTTGATCTTAGCCTCAAAGATGGCTAACGTATCCTTAAACCTTCAAACAGAGTGGACTATAAATCCCCCCAATTAACTCTGGCTCGAGGGTACATCTCTGAGCTCCTCTGACATCCGTCGTTGTAATCCTTCAACGTCGTCAGAGAGGTGACGGGTCCCGACGGCCATAAATTTAACGGACCACTAGGTCCCTAAACTGGAACAATGGAGCCCAAATGCTCTTTTGTCGGATCTAAACGATCCCGTTAAGTTGATCTTAGTCTCAAACTGGACTAACGTATCCTTAACAAACGTTTGAGTTGATCTTAGCCTCAAATATGGCTAACGTATCCTCAAACCAAACCCCCAAACCCAAATCTAAGATAATACGGATTTGGACTAGTCCACGCCCTACGGGCGACGATATAACTCGGTCTCCGTAAACAATCCACGGGCAACAAAACAAAACAAACACCCACGACACGAAGTGACCATCTGGAGAAGGAGAAAGTTGTTACCGCAATGCGGTAGCGTAATTAACTGCAGGGGCTTGCGCCTGCAGGGAAGAGCGTCCCCACAATTAAAAACCCCTCAAACGAGGGGGAATCTGACGAAGTCTGCTACATCGGACGCATCCGTCTAAACCTTCGATACACGGTGCCATAAATCAACTTGGCATCTTCGGAGAGGTGGACGGATAGCACCAATTAGCATCTGCCCCGAATCTCAGCGCCAAGACACCGCAGTCCTGCGCGCCGCCATTCGGAGGGAAACAGATTCTGGCACGCCCGGTGGGACCTTTTCCTCTTTCCACTCCACACTTCGTGTGTCGTGACTCGCGAACCAATCGCGGTTCGCTAATGGTTGCCCTTGGGTTTCAAGATACTAAGAATTGGCGTCTCGCTTATTGCAGAAAGCAAAGGATCGATGGCTTCTACTTCCGTGAAATTCTCCAACCGCTCAGACTGCAATTGCAACCAACGCTCTGCCTTGCCAGGAGGTATAGCCTACGGACCCCAAGCTGCTTCGCTATTCACAATGCCCGTGGAACAGGTCACTCGCGCCACCACAGGATTGTTCTTCGGGACCATGCTCCCGCCGACAAACTTCACCGCTCCGGTGCTGACAATGGAAGCTCTCAAGAAGTCGGTCTTTGATCGTCTCACCCCTTTCGCGGCTCCTCTCAACGAGTCGCCCAACGTCAACGCCTCGGTCTTCTTTAGATTGGGCCAGAAATCCTGCAAACCCATCATGGGGCCTACAATCTCAGAGAAGGCTGCTTCTATGAAAGTGGCTGCTCCTGCTCCCGAAATCGTCAAGGCGGCTTCTCCGGCCAAAAGGTCGGTCTTTACAAGATTGACGGCTCCAGCTCCCGCTCCTTCTGCCCAAAGGACGTCGGTCTTTGACAGGCTAACACCAACAGCGACCCCCCACCTACACAGGAGGCAAGACGAAACCATTCTTACCGCTGACCCTACGCCGTCCGCTCGACACGCTCGACGTCGCCATTGGCGCCGAGTAAGGAAGGCTGGGGGCAACTCCCCCTCCGGGTTGACTCCATCGGCCCCAGTGGCAGAAGTGAATGCTGCTGTTCCAACTGGGAACAGCTTCGAAATGCTAAATAAGGTGCGAAGGAATTCTGCTACTGCAGTGCTGAAGAGGTCTCCTCCCCCATTAAAAAAGGTTGTGGAAATAAAACCCGAACAGCCCCGATCTCCTCAACGGCTGTCTTCCAAAATCTATAAGGTTTGGCGGCAGGCCCGAGACTCGATCATCGATCCAAACTTCTCCCGCCAGCACAAGAAGCTGAAAATCCAACCGGAAGCTGGTCACCAGGCTAAACCCCAAAAGGTTGTTGATCAACTGACTCATAAAAGGAGGAGGCCAGAGAAGACCCCACAGCATGCAACGACGGCTAAAAGCACTGAGCCCAGACGCCCTAAGTCTGGGGGCATGGTGGTGCACACTGTTTACATGGACTCTGGAAAAGAGGAAAGCCGCACTTCTACGGGCCACCGACCGCTAACCCGATCCGTGACGAAGGCCCAGGAGCAGCAACAAAAGCTTCAAGAAATGATGAATGATATGGCCGCGCTCACCGGGCCAAAAGAAAACCCAGAAACGTCCTCAGACGCACGCCGGGAGGAAGAAACCGACGCTGAATTCCTTCGCCGGACACTAGAGAAAAAGGACAAAGAGGCTGCTGAACAAGCGGCCAACATACAACGGATGGGCCTTCTCTTCCAAGATATGATAGGAATGATGATCCAGCAGGACTTACCCGCCGAGGATCCCCCAATCGTTCTTGAAGACGACCGAGGAGAAACGTCAAATCCACCACCAGCCCTCTCAACGGCCAAGGAGGAGGCAATCTCTAAGGCTGACTTGGCTGACTACATAGCCCAGCAAATCCGGGTTCATCACGCGACTGAGGCAGCTGGTCAAGTCGTGAAAACGGGGCGGCCGTATCCGAGCTGGTACGACCAAATCAAATACCCGCAAGGCTATACGATACCAAAATTCCACGTGTATAAGGGGACCGGCAATCCCCATCAACATGTCGCCCAGTTCTGGGCCCTCTGCGGTAACACCGGCGGTGATGATAAACTGTTGCTCCGCCAGTTCGTGGGCAGCTTATCGGAAACTGCGTTCGAATGGTATTCGGAACTCCCGAACGATTCTATCAAAACGTTCGCTGAAATGGAGTTGTTATTCACTCAGCGATTCGCAAGTGCCAGCGAACGCACTCCAATAACTGCATTGATTAACGCCAGGGTAAAACCAGGCGAAACCTGGGTCCAGTATGCTATACGCTGGCGGAATTTGTGGTCGAGATGTGAACAACGCATTGAGGAAGCACCCGCAGTGGGCATGTTTGTGGGAACCCTAGACCCCCACGCAACTATCTCCCAGTTTATGATGTTCTTTAAGCCAACCACATTACAGGCTTTGATCGACAAGTTGGCTCAGATGGACCAGATGGGTCATAGACCACCTCCCCCGAAGTCGGAACCTCGGAATGACAAGGGTAAAGGAAGAGCAACCTTTGTTGCGAATGCCCAACAGCAACCTAACGCCCCGAAACCGGCAGATCAACTGGAGGAAAGGCGTCGGTATTATAATGAGAAGATGAAGCGTCCCTACTCGTTCCCACGGGACAAGACGAAACGGCTATTCGAGCTGGCAATACGCAACAGACTTATAAACCTGCCAAATCCAAGGCGACCGCCGCAACCCGCCGAGGTGAATAACCCTAACTATTGCCCTTACCATCAAACGGTAGGCCATCCGATTGAAGATTGCTTCGTCTTCAAAGGATGGATTGAAGACCAGTACCTCCAGGGGAAGTTTGTACTGTCCGAAAAGTGGAAGGTGAACCCACCACAGCCGCACGCTCCTAGGAAAGCGGATACACCGGGGGCAACATGTTCTTTTATTGAAGAAGCTCCATGGGAGGTCGTGCTATCAACTAAAACCAAAAGAATGCTGAGAGACCTTCATGCGTGCCCTGCGATCGAATGGAAGGACCCTCTTGAACCTCAAATTATCGAAGGAATGTTGAAGCCCCGCCCAATTACGAAGATTCGCGATAAGGGCCCAAATACTCACGCCCAACCGTCAAAATCTTTGAAGAAAAAGAAGAAGAAATCCAAGAAGCCCGTGAAGCTTGGAAACGAACACACGAACTTGCAGAAGCAAATCGACGCGTTGGAAGAATACAATCAAAAGGCGCGAACTCCTGTCACACTGCAAGAGTTCCTCAAACACATCTTTCAAGAGGAAGATGATGGAGAAAGCTCGTCGGATGAATCCGAAGGATATGTGGCGAGTTGTAACGTAATCTCCCACTCGTTTACCGATGATGGGAAAACTCCTGGCACTAAAAAGCTGGAGGCAGAGCCTGTACCAGAGCGTGCATGGCCAACAGACGAAATGATCGACGCTTTTCTAGACGAGATTCGTCTAAAATGTAAAGCGGACCAGGAGCGTGAGATGGCCACATCGGAAGGAGCCAAATGCGGGCGGCTGAACGAAAGAGTTGAACTACCAGAGCGAAAGGCATCCGAAGTAGAAAAGAAGATATTCAAGACGAAGAAAAGGTTTGCCAAAGCCATGTCAATGGGAATGAAGCTACCACCCTCGGAAGGAAATACACACGATGGGGTGGAGAGGCACCCTGACTATTGCGCATATCACCGGAAAATCTCACACCCCACGGAGGAGTGCGACGCCTTTAAGATATGGTGGCAAGGATATGTCGCTCGTCGGCAACATGTTAAGCGCATGAAACGCAAGAGCCGTCGGGAGCGAAGAAGTACTATCGATGGGCACGACAGAGCTACTGGCAACTGTTACATGGTAAACGCCAGGGGGTCACAAGTTCTCACCTTTGGGAGCGACTCTGATAAAGAAATCGCTCTGGGCCCTCTCTTCAAAGAATCCGTGTTGGGGAAAGAGGAGGAATTGGAGATCTGCGAGAACATTCAGCTGCGCAATCGCACACTCCCAGAAAAGAATCTCGGGCCCGGGAATAGAAAGGATAAGGGAAAGGAAAAGGTCACTGAAGATATCACTTTAGATGACCAAGTCATGAGAGAGCTGGCTGCCAAAGACCCGCCTAGGAAGGGTAAAGTGGACTATAACATCCTCGCGCACCTAAGGAAACTACCTTCTCAGCTTAGCATTCTCGATGCCCTCCTATTATCAAAAGAAGCGCGAAACTCACTAATTAAGGCGTTACAAGAACCTGAGCAATTCCAAGCCTTCCTTGCCACTGAAAAGATGAAGGATGAACTGGAGGAAGTGCATACGGCCGACATCACTTTCGGTGATGAAGACCTCCTTCTCGGGACGTGCGACCACAACCGTCCCCTATATGTCTCCGGATACTGCCATGATATCAAGATATGCAAGATCCTGGTGGATAATGGATCCTCCGTCAACCTCCTTAATGTTCGGGTGTTGAAAGAAATCTGCATGAGCGTGCAACACCTCACTCGTGACAAAATTACTATCTCCGGTTTCGATTCACAATCGTCACGGACTCTCGGATCTGTGATACTAACATTACGCTTTGGACTTCTCGTCACAGACATCAAATTCCATGTCATTGACGCCAAGACCTGCTACAACGCCTTGCTCGGCCGTCCTTGGCTGCACGAGTACAATATCATCCCTTCTACACAACATCAGTGTATGAAGTACTTTAAGGATGGTTTCGAGTATACCGTAACAGGTGAGTTAAACCCATTTTCCGTGAACGAAGTCCGCAAATACGAAGATGCGAAGTACTTTTTGCCAGATTTCGAGGATACAGAAAGGTGTCGCAACCCGGAGAACAAAACCGTCGCCACCATCCCCGTTTTCGGAAGCGACACCGAAGAAGAGGAAGAGATAGTTTATGCAGGGCCATCTCAACGCAACAACCTGGGGACGCCCGCCCCCGTGTTGGTCTTCGGAAGTGATTCAGAAGATGAAGTTAATGATGTGTTCTCCAATCGGCTGTCAATACAAGCACCCCCTGGCGATGACCATAGTTTGCAAATCACCATGGTACCGCGAGAACACTATAAGGATCTCGACACGCTTCAGGCTCACAATGTGCAGGACCTGCAAACATTTTACGTCCCTCCCAGGCGAAGGGGTGAGAAGGTGATCCTATTCTACCGATCCTCAAAGTCGAAAATAGAGAAAGAAATCTGGCATGGCGCGGATGCTACACTTGACAGGCTCCAACCCATCCGTCTGCCCAGATACTATACAAATGGATTAAAGAAGCTATTGAAGCGCCAAGGAGTACCCTTAGAACAGACCGTTCGGCAGGCGCGGTTCTACAACAGGATTTGGGATGTCCCCGGGACTCAACGCAAATTGCCCAACGGGAAGATGGAAACACTCGGGCTTGGATACGCAAGAGCCGGAAAACGGGAACGGGCTCACAGCAGCTACGCTATATATACCTTTGATGAAGAGGAGGACGTCCTGTCAGGAGATGCCAACCCCCCATCAAAACTAGACCCCGCGATTAAAGCGCCGAGTCCGTCGTTTGAGGAACGAATGGGCAAGCCTATCAGGAAAGTGGGTCAGAAAGCTTGGGAAGACCACAACCGCGAAATGGCCATCTACGAGAAGGCCAGGACGCAACGTCTATTTCAACGTGCTGCAAAAGACAAAGACGCTTATCCTCGTCAATCCGCTGTACGAAGGGCCCGACGCAGAGACGGAAATAAATCAAGAAGCGGCTCGGGTTTGTCCCTCATGAAGAAGATGAGTCTAGCGTACTCCTTCCCCCGAGACAAGACGGAGAGGTTACTCAACCTCGCTATAAAACATCAAATGATCACGCTTCCAGAGTCTAGACATCCTGAGCAACCTAACAAGGCTTCTCATCTGAGTTATTGCTCTTATCACCAAGCCATAGGACATCCTACCGAAGACTGCGTCACCTTCAAGAACTGGGTCGAGGACCAGTACCAACGGGGCAGATTCGCTTTATCCGACGGCTGGAAGGTAACGCCGCCGCAAAAGCATGAGCCCAAGGCCGCAAGAGCAGAATCGGGTCCACCTCAGTCCGGGGAGCGGGTTCGCACTTGCTATACGATTACGATATTAGGAGAAGAGCTCGAGAACGTAGATGACCTTCCCCGGTGCTTTGAGAACAGCGATGATGAGGTGATCTCGGAATTTCCGCCCGCTCCGAAAGAACTGGAAGATGGTATACATACTACTGCAGATAACCTCAAGAAGATTGAGTTGGGATCGGCAGACGACCCGCGACCGACATTTGTCAGCGAGCTGTTATCCGAAGAGAGGGTGGCTGCGTTAAAGAACGTGCTTTTACGGCATAAAGACTGCTTCGCGTGGAATTACTCCGAGATGCCAGGATTAGACCCGGAGATTGCTGTGCATAGATTAGCAATATCCCCAGATATCAAGCCAGTTAAGCAGGCGCCAAGGAGGATGCGACTCGAGCTTGAGATGAGCATCAACGCCGAAGTCAAGAAGCTGATCGATTCTGGATTTATCCAAGAAGTCCAATATCCCGACTGGATCGCTAATATCGTCCCGGTAATGAAGAAGAATGGGACGGTACGCATATGCGTGGATTTCAGGGATCTCAATAAAGCCTGTCCAAAGGATGATTTCCCAGTACCAGTAACCGAGCTAATGATAGATAACACGTCCACTCACGAGGTTTTCTCCTTTATGGATGGTTCGTCAGGATACAATCAGATAAAGATGCATCCCGAAGACCAGAAGCACACCGCTTTCCGCACCCCTTTGGGTATATTTTGCTACAGGGTTATGCCCTTTGGTCTAAAGAACGCTGGCGCTACCTATCAAAGGGCCATGACAAAGATCTTTGATGACCTCATACACGACATCGTCGAGTGCTATATCGATGACCTCGTAGTAAAGAGCATGTCATACGAAGATCATTTAAAGCATCTAGAGACTGTATTTCGACGCCTTCGGCAATATAATTTGAAAATGAATCTCCTCAAATGCGCGTTTGGAGTCTCCTCGGGCAAATTTCTGGGATTCATCGTTCGACACCGAGGTATTGAAATAGATCCGTCAAAGATTAAGGCGATCATGGAAATGCCTCCGCCAAGAACCCTCAAGCAGTTGCGGTCTCTCCAAGGGAAGCTCGCATACATCCGGCGATTTATCGCCAATCTTTCAGGCAAATGCCGTCCTTACAGCCACCTGATGAAGAAGGGAACTCCATTCGTTTGGGATCACAAATGCCAAGGTGCACTAGACGAGATCAAGCAGTATCTGCAGAACCCTCCGGTGTTGGCTGCGCCGGTCAAGGGGAAACCCCTCATTCTTTATACAACCGCCCTCGAAGGTTCCTTAGGCGCATTATGAGCGCAAGAGAACGATCAGGGGAAAGAAAGAGCACTTTACTACTTAAGTCGAGTGCTGCTGGGGGCAGAAAGCAACTATTCCCCCATTGAAAAGCACTGCCTGGCGTTGATCTTCGCAATAACAAAGCTTAGACATTACGCATTAGCACATGAAGTCCGTCTTATTTCGAAGGTGGACCCTCTTAAGTACTTGATGTCGAAAGCCATATTGACTGGACGACTCGCTAAGTGGGCCCTGCTCTTGATGGAGTTCTCGATAACGTATCAACCTCTCAAGGCAGTGAAAGGCCAGGCCATTGCCGACTTCCTCGCTGAGCACCCGATACCGGCCGATTCTCCTCTGAACTGTGATTTGCCGGACGAGCATGCATTTGATGCGATTAGCAGCGGAAGCACCCGATGGGAACTCTATTTCGATGGAGCGTCCTCTATAAAGAAACAGAAACAAGGTATCCCAATGATCAAATCAGGGATAGGCCTCATCTTTGCAACTCCACAAGGAGGGATAATGCGCTTCGCCTTCTCCTTAACAGAGCCGAGGACAAACAATGAAGCTGAATACGAAGCTCTGATAGCAGGCCTCGAGATCGCCATCGACATGGGAATTGAAGACCTCCTTATATACGGGGATTCTCAGCTGGTCGTTAGTCAAGTAAATGGTGATTACCAAACGTGCAAGCCGGAGTTGGTGAAGTACGGCGAAAGGGTGCAACAACTATTGACCCAAATTCCCTCCTATACTTTGGAGAACATACCGCGCGCGGAAAACAGCAAAGCAGACGCGTTGGCTAAACTTGCTAAAGAACTGGCTGACGAGAACCTCGATGACGTCATAATCGTGGTACAAAGCCGTCGAGTGCTCGCCCCGACAGAAATGTCTCCGGAATCATGCGAAGAGAAGGGAGCGACTGAGTAGACGACCCTACAAATAAAAGACCATGAGAAGGCCGAAGACTGGAGGGAAGTCTTCATAGACTACTTTAAGTCCCACCGAGTGCCCGAAGAAGCGTCCTCAAGACATCAGCTCATGAAACGAGCTCCATCTTTCGCTCTCGTCAACGATATTCTATACAAAAGATCGTTTGATTCTCTATGGCTGAGATGCTTAGGACCTGACGAAGCAGAAAGAGTCATTCAGGAAGTGCATGACGGACTTTGCGGTTCTCACCAAGCAGGCCCAAAGATGAAGTTAAAAATTAAACGGATGGGTTATTACTGGCCCACGATGATCCAGGACTGCCTCGAGTATGCGAAGCAATGCCACTCATGCCAGATTCATGGAGACTTCATCCACCAACATCCGAATCCACTGCACCCAACGGTGGCTAGTTGGCCATTCGAAATGTGGGGGACTGACATAGTCGGCCCCATTGAGCCAGCATCATCCCGGGGACACCGTTTTATCCTGGCAACGACTGATTACTTCTCCAAATGGGCAGAAGCAGTACCACTGAAGGAAGTGAAGACGGAGAATATCCTCCATTTCTTCAAGACGCACGTCATTTATCGGTTCGGAACTCCACGGTGGATTATCTCCGATAATGGGCCGGCCTACCGAAGCCATAAGATTAGCCGCTTCGCCCAGCAGCACAGTATAGACTGAAGATATTCTTCAGTTTACAACCCACGAGCTAACGGTCTGGCCGAGGCCTTCAATAAGACCTTGACGAAGATCATAAAAAAGACCGTTTCCAGGAATAAGAGAGACCGGCACGAAAGGCTGCAAGAAGCCCTTTGGGCTTATCGAACTACATTCAAGACGGCCACAAACACAACGCCGTACGCGTTGGTATTTGGGACGGAAGCAGTGCTCCCCCTCGAGATAGAGTTACCCTCTCTACGAATAGCAGTCCATCACGAGCTGACGAACGAAGAAAATGCTCACCTTCGGCTTGAGGATCTTGATGCCCTCGACGAAACCCGGCTCATAGCGCAACAACATCTAGAGGCCTACAAAGCAAAGATGACGTGCTCGTACGAAAGATTGACTAGGCCGAGGACATTCCGCCAAGGCGAACTCGTACTAGTGGTCAAAAGACCTATGATCCCCAATCGTGCCAAGCGGGGAAAATTTGAGCCAAACTATGAAGGCCCGTACATCATAGACAAGGTCTACCAGGGTGGAGCCTACCTACTCATGGACATGCACGGTGAAAGGCCTTTCAGGCCAATAAACGGCCGCTTCTTGAAGAAATACTACGCTTAATAAGCCGCAGCCTGGGTCAATGATAGATGACGACGACTATGTCCGCTCACTATCTTCCTAGGCTCAGACTTTACAAGCAACAGCCGGCCTTCCCATAACGACGGACCGAAACGTCCTTAAACTAACGGCGGACCGAAACGTCCTTAAACTAGCGACGGACCGAAACGTCCTTAAACTATCGACGGACCGAAACGTCCTTAAACTATCGGCGGACCGAAACGTCCTTAAACTATCGACGGACCGAAACGTCCTTAAACTAACGACGGACCGAAACGTCCCTAAACTACTACCGCAACATCTTTAGGTTGACGAGATGGATAAAAAAAAAGAAGAAGATAAAAAAAAATGATAAAAAAAAAACGGTATGTCCATAAGCAAAATGGGCACGGATGAAAACCCGAAAGGGCTCCGTGAGTAAAAAAAGCAGGGCTGCCGGCAAGTGTTCGTGAAAACCCGAAAGGGCGCGACCTTGTAAAAAAAAGTGAAAAAGAAAAAAAAAACGGTATGTCCATAAGCAAAATGGGCACGGATGAAAACCCAAAAGGGCTCCGTGAGTAAAAACAGCAGGACTACCGGCGAGTGTTTGTGAAAACCCGAAAAGGCGCAACCTCGTTAAAAGACACTTGTAGGGTCCTCTCGACCTTGTAGGGAGAAACCACCGGCGTGAGATCCTTACGACTCACAAAGGAGCAGCACACTTAGGGATCCTCACGATTCCTAAGGAGAAAATACACTTACGAGATCCTCACGACTCGTAAGGAGAATTCTCTTATGGGACCCTCACGGCTCATGAGATTTGAAAGTCTTAAGTTACAGAAACCTGAACCTGTTCTTAAGCAAATCCTCCGCAACCTTCGATATTGCCCTACAAGAGGCTCAATACTGACCCTTGTATACAATCCACGGGCGCGAATAAACATTTCCCCAGCAAAGTCCAACCCTTGTAGGTCCTCTCGACCCATAAGGAGAAAACCCTCTTGTAGGATCCTTACGACTTACAGAGGAACATACACTTAGGAATCCTCACGATCCCTAAGGAGAAAATACACCTGCAAGATCCTCACGACTTGTAGGGAGAAATACCTTTGTGAGACCCTTACGGCTCATGAAGTCAAAAGCCTTAGTCGACAGGACCTTAACCCTGTTTGCTAAGCCACCTTTGTTCAACATCGACAGAGGCAAATGATGATTCGCTCCTGGCAATATTCCAGTCGCAGCGATGCTGATGCCTAAACCGGTATCAAATCCCAAGTTCTTTCATGGCAAATGATGATTCGCTCCTGGCAACATCCCAGTTGCAGCGATGCTAATGCCGAAATCAGTGTCCAAAATCCGAGCTTGCGGCGAAAAAGCTAGCAAGCCACACATGCCTACAAAATAGCCGAAATGATGGGGCAACTTGCAATAAAAAGCAGCAAGTAAGAATGAAGGCATAAAAAATAGCCGAAATGATGGGGCAACTCGCAATAAAAAGCAGCGAGTAGAAAATAAATAAATAGCCGAAATGATTAGGCACCGCGAAAAATAGCCGAAATGATGGGGCAATCGCGACCTTCGCGACATAAAAGCTGAAACGATAGAGCATCGCGGAAAAAGAAATAAAATAAAAATAAAATGTATGCCTTACAGGTGATGTTCCATCACACCCTGTATACAATCCAATGGCATAAACAAAAAGGGAACGTACCTCCCTCCCCCAGGTTTCACCAAAGAAAGAAGCTAAATCTCGACGGGCCACAAGCGACCTAGAGATCATCCCAACACTCGTCTCGTAACAACGGACACAACTTCAAGCTAAGCGGAACAGCGGCAACTCCCAGTTCCATGGCTCGGTGGTATACATATCGCCAACAGTCAAACCTTCACCCCGTGAAATGCGGATATATTCAGCAAAATTCCTGGTTACGTGGAACGCGAACAACGTCACTCTTTGACCCCGTGGAAAAGGTCCAGAGCGGATCCTGGTCCTCGCAGAGCATGGCAGTGAACCCGTGCGAAGCATCCAGAGCGGAGCCTAGTCCTCACCTAACGCGGCAGTGAACCCGTGTGAAGCATCTAGTGCAAAATTCCTGGTTACGTGGAACGCGGATAATGTCACTCTTTGACCCCGTGGAAAACGTCCAGAGCGGATCCTGGTCCTCGCAGCGCATGGCAGTGAACCCGTGCGAAGCATCCAGAGTGGAGCCTAGTCCTCGCCTAACGCGGCAGTGAACCCGTGTGAAGCATCTAGTGCAAAATTCCTGGTCACGTGGAACGCGGATAATGTCACTCTTTGACCCCGTGGAAAACGTCCAGAGCGGATCCTGGTCCTCGCAGAGCATGGCAGTGAACCCGTGCGAAGCATCCAGAGCGGAGCCTAGTCCTCGCCTAACGCGGCAGTGAACCCGTGTGAAGCATCTAGTGCAAAATTCTTGGTCACGTGGAACGCGGATAATGTCACTCTTTGACCCCGTGGAAAACGTCCAGAGCGGATCCTGGTCCTCGCAGAGCATGGCAGTGAACCCATGTGAAGTATCCAGAGCGGAGCCTAGTCCTCGCCTAACGCGGTAGTGAACCCGTGTGAAGCATATAGTGCAAAATTCCTGGTCACGTGGAACGCGGATAATGTCACTCTTTGACCCTGTGGAAAACGTCCAGAGCGGATCCTGGTCCTCGCAGAGCATGGCAGTGAACCCGTGCGAAGCATCCAGAGCGGAGCCTAGTCCTCGCCTAACGCGGCAGTGAACCCGTGTGAAGCATCTAGTGCAAAATTCCTGGTTACGTGGAACGCGGATAATGTCACTCTTTGACCCCGTGGAAAATGTCCAGAGCGGATCCTGGTCCTCGCAGAGCATGGCAGTGAACCCGTGCGAAGCATCCAGAGCGGAGCCTAGTCCTCGCCTAACGCGGCAGTGAACCCGTGTGAAGCATCTAGTGCAAAATTCCTGGTCACGTGGAACGCGGATAATGTCACTCTTTGACCCCGTGGAAAACGCCCAGAGCGGATCCTGGTCCTCGCAGAGCATGGCAGTGAACCCGTGCGAAGCATCCAGAGCGGAGCCTAGTCCTCGCCTAACGCGGCAGTAAACCCGTGTGAAGCATCTAGTGCAAAATTCCTGGTTACGTGGAACGCGGATAATGTCACTCTTTGACCCCGTGGAAAACGTCCAGAGCGGATCCTGGTCCTCGCAGAGCATGGCAGTGAACCCGTGCGAAGCATCCAGAGCGGAGCCTAGTCCTCGCCTAACGCGGCAGTGAACCCGTGTGAAGCATCTAGTGCAAAATTCCTGGTCACGTGGAACGCGGATAATGTCACTCTTTGACCCCGTGGAAAACGTCCAAAGCGGATCCTGGTCCTCGCAGAGCATGGCAGTGAACCAGTGCGAAGCATCCAGAGCGGAGCCTAGTCCTCGCCGAGCACGGCAGTGAACCCGTGTGAAGCATCTAGTGCAAAATTTCTGGTTACGTGGAACGCGGATAATGTCACTCTTTGACCCCGTGAAAAACGTCCAGAGCGGAGCCTGGTCCTCGCCAAGCACGGCAGTGAACCCGTGTGAAGCATCCAGAGCAAATACCGGACTGTGGAGTCCTTAAAATCCACGGACTATGACGTCTTTAACCTCGACCGTGATGTCTTAAAACTAACGATCAACCACCCCGATTCCCTACAGATTTTGCCTTGGTTTAAGGGTACATCTCTTCACTCCTTTGATGCCCGGCGTTGTAATTCCTCAACGTCTTCAAAGAGGTGACGGGTCCCTGCAACCAAACACCGGACTGTGGAGTCCCTAAATCCACGGACTATGAGGTCCTTAACCTTGACCGTGATGTCTTAAAACTAACAGCGGACTGTGGAGTCCTTAAATCCACGGACTATGAGGTCCTTAACCTTGACCGTGACGTCTTTAAACTACGATACCTTGCGAAACCCCTAACTCCGTAAAACACGGACAAGGGTGACCGTATCCAACACTTGCAGGCCCTCACGACCTGTAAGGAAGAAAAAAACTCTCTTGTGAGATCCTTACGACTCTCAAGGGAAAACTCGCTTAAGGATCCTCACGATCTCTAAGAAGAACTTACACCTATGGGATCCTCTCGACCTGTAGGGAGAAAAACTCTTTATGAGACCCTTGTGGCTCATAAAATGCAAAAGTCTTAGGAAGCAGATCTTAACCCTGAATCCTAAGCCATCGCTGTCCTGCAAGAAGATCGAGGTAGAATATCCGCAGAATACATTCAATAAAAAGGGGGACACACCATTTAGAAGAAAAATGTATCTTCTATTCATAAACCAAAATGGGTACAAAGTACAATTTATGAAAGAAACAAAAAGAAAATACCCTCATCCATGAGTATGTACAAAAAGGAAGGAAAAGATACAAATATTTCAGGCCGGCGGGCGATTCAGCAACTTGGTCAGCTCATCCTGCTTTTGTTGGACTACGGCTTCATGACGCAAGATCTCCAAAAGACGAGCCTCCGCCTGAGCTTGTTGGGCCTGATATGAAGCAAGCCGGGCTTCAAGCTCTTTCTCAATGGCCTTATGAGCCTCGACCCTCTCACGAGTGAACGTGGCAGCTTTATCGAGAGCCACAACCTTATGTTCGCTACATATCGCTCTATCAGGACACGTAAGCTCGCTTTCATAACCACAGCAAACGCGCTCACATCGCCTGATGTGAAAGGCAACAAGAAAAGTTTCCGACATATTTCAAGCATACGTTCGCAATCATATGAGTATTCAAAAAGGGAATAATAATAATAATAGCGTTTGCAATCGCATGAACGTTCATAATACCCAAAATGGTCTGATGCGCAGGAAAGTGATGGTAGCATTTGCAATAAAAGAAAGTTCTCATGAGAAGAATACAAAGTTTATTTATGCAAGCGGAAACATACATACTAGCACCAAGCCTACATGGAATCTCGGCATAAAGCGTAAAAAAAAAAGAGGGACTAATTTAAAATTATTCTACGCTAACGGAAAAGGTCACCAAACATGGGATCAACGGCACAAGGGTTAATGAAACAGAGGACAAAATTCTCCATCTCTCTCTCTGCTTTCTCCAACACGTCAAAGCGACGGTTCTCACGAGGAGTCGCTCCCCATCGATTGGCGCCGTGTTCGTCCGCGAAAGCAGACATAATAGCTCGCCGGGCCTTGATCTGGCTCAGCAGATAAATTGAGCAATCCTTCAAAGCCTGAGTAATCAGGCACGCTTCATGAAAACCCTCGAGCTTTTCTTCTGCCGCGTCGAGCATCGCCAGAGTCATCTCCGCCGGGTAAGGAGGGATGTCGGCAAGCACGGCCTTGAGAATCATCCGGAGCCAGAGAGAACCCATCGGGAGGGGGGACCCCCTACGGATCGAGAGTTCATGCATGGCTGAGTCGCATTCGTTGTCGGTAAGGAGGGGATCCACCAACCGAGCAGCAAAGCGGGGGACCATTTCCTCAATAGGAACTTACCATGGCTGTCGACGAGCATGAGGGCGATTGCAGGCCATGGCACTCGTTTATCTCTCAAGACAAGTTACTCCAAGAAAAAAAAAATAATAATAATATGAATCTCTTTGTGAGAGGAAAAGGGAAGCTATAGCCTCATATATAAGGAAATGCATCAAGTGCTGTGCGCGGAAAATCTTGCATGGTGAAACTATTTCCAAGGCCCAAAAGAGGAAAGGCATCGAAAATCAAGGAGATGGAACTATTTCCAAGGCCTTTTTTTTCGGCGTCTAATATTGTGCGCTGAAAATAGGGCATGAGAAGATTTTGTGAACAGCCACATCAAGGGACCCCACGTGCAGACCACATGAGGCCTAAACCTGATGTACACTAAAAAAATGGAGTAGCACCCTGCATATTGAAAGCACCAACAACAACAGTAGCAAAATGATAAAATCCCAGAGAAAAGACATGCAAACATAGAAAGACATAATAACAATTGTCACTCATACTTCAAGGGGTTCATACAAAATACAGAGGACACATTTACAATGGTAAAACTTCAGATGCGGGACATGGGTTGAGAAACTCAAAATTAACTGTATTTAAGATTTTCCAAGCGTTTCGAACCTCCCGAGTATGCTTCCTCTCACGATCACAAGCATCGGGGTCCTCACGAATGTCCTCCACCCTCCGATAGGCGGCAAGTATGGCCGACTGCTGGAACATTTGATGCAGGAGATCAATAAGATTATCTCGCCTTCTCTTTGAGATCAAGTGCATCAGATACACCGAGTGTACTTTATCCTCGGCGGCGTCCAATGCCCCAAGCGGCACACCAGCACAGAATAGAGGGAGAGCCTCCCTGATCGCCAGCACGATCAGCCTCAGAAGAGAAGAGCGACGGGGGAGTAGCCGATGGTTGTACTCATCAAAGCGGCTCATAATCTCGGCACATTGAGCATCGGTGAACTCCTGGTTCTGACTGCGGCCCAGTGCACGAATATTCCCATAGGAAATGATCTCGTCAAGACCATACAGATGGGCATCCATGATACCTGAAATAAAGGTCGTGAGATTCATTACAAAACCACCATTTCATTAATTGCAGAAGAACAACCTCGGGCCAAGAGACCCCAGGAAGCCTCTGTGTGAAGAAATCGAGTTCTTCATTGGAATTAAAATTCCTTATTAAGAAAAGGGAATTAAATTCCCAGAAACATTTTGGATGGAAATTAAATTCCATGGAGTTGAAACACCATCATCATCTCCCCAAAGATCATCTAAACCCTAAGAGATCTACAGTTGAAAGGTTAAGCGGTTTCATGTTCTTATGGAAAAAACATGAAGAAAAAAGGGTAAAAACCCTTGTTTTGGATTTAAAATCCAGAGAAATGTGAAGATCCATCGTTGTCCAAGAACATTACCTGAGGAAAAAGGATTCTTTTCGAACAGAGTTAAACTCTGAAGATTGTTTCAAGACAGAGAACTAAGCTCTGAAAGCGAGAATTAAATTCTCAAGGAAAAGGTTCTCAGAAGAAGAAGATGAGCAAAGTGAAGGCTCCTATGAAGAGACAGAGGTATTTATAGAAGGCAATGGAAACGTTTCATCTCCCCAGATCCCTAGAGGAATCCAACGGTCACAAGAGGTGACAGCGTTGCACTCACGTGCAGACACGTGAGAACAACGCTGTGGGGGCATTTGTTTCCTGATTTAAAATCAGGAAAGCTTCTGGGAAAAGCTTCAGAAGAGGGTCACGTGCTTACACGTGACTAGCGGTCACGTGTTGGCACGTGACACCTAAGCACATCATCAAGGCAAGTTCAGTTTCCTGACTACGTTGAAGAAAAGGGGCTTCAGAAAGAGTCACGTGCTCCCACGTGACCAGGGTCACGTGGCGACACGTGACATTTAAATGCAAGCGTCAAAGGCACACCGGTTCCCTGATCAAGTCAAGGAAAAGGCTTCAGAAGAGGTCACGTGCTCCCACGTGACCAGGGTCACGTGTTGGCACGTGACGTTCAAAGCAGCAGACTCGTTCTCCAGTTGAACCAAGGAAAGAGGCTCCAGACAAGGGTCACGTGCTCACACGTGACCAGGGGTCACGTGGTGGCACGTGACGGTTAAGCAGCAATCAGAAGACAGAGCGCAAAAGAAAGAGGAAGGATCGTTCCAAGGGGGTCACGTGCCCACACGTGACCATGGGTCACGTGGTCACACGTGACCGGCTTTCAAAGCCCATTTTGTTAACAGAATTAAATTCTGAAGGAGAATCAAATCTTTCCAAAGGAAAGCGATTATCTGGAACCAATCGAATTAAAGATTCAGAGGTGATGAAATATCATCTATCTATGAAAAAATCTCGAGTTTGGAAAGATTTCCCCTTTAAATCTAACCCAAATAACAAAGGAGAATCCCTGGATTTGAAATCCAATGGTGAATAAAATTCACCTAATAATCCAAAGGTCCAAAACGAATGATGGATGCAAATCAAATCTCTCAATGAAGATTCGTCAAAAAAAACTAATTGACTCGGCTGCTTCTCCTATAAATAGGAGCCAAGATATACAAAAAAGGAGATATATATACGCAGAGGGAAGAAAAAGAGAGAGAGCCTTGATACTTCGAGGAACTTGGATCTTCTGCAAAAGAAAACCCTAGGTAAGAAAGGGAAGGCTTTTTGAAAGAAGGAGAATTTAATTCTCGACAGAGTTTAACTCTGATAATATAAAAACAGAAGAACATATTTCTTCTCTCTTTGATAGAGGATTTGCAAAGTGCACATCTCCCCTTTAGGTTGAGAATTTAATTCTCAATGGGTTGAGATCCTGCCATGCAGATCCAAAACATAGAGAGGGAATGGAAACGCGAGAATTTAATTCTCACAGAACTATAGGAATTTAATTCCTTTGAAATAAAATTAGGGCTTGACCCTGTGTCATGGGAATTTAATTCCTTCAGAACAGAGAGAAACAGGGTTTAACCCTAATTAAGAACTTAGTTATGTTGAAACAACGGGAATTTAATTCCCTTAATCATCATTTAACAGGGAATGGGAATTCAATTCCTTAAAAGCTTTTATTAGGGTTTAACCCTATTCAGTTCTTCACATATACGAGGAATTTAATTCCTACGGAAGATTCAGAGTTCAACTCTACTCCAGAATATAAGTCTTCAAAAGGAAGTAGGAATTTAATTCCTCTGAAATTTAAAGCTCGAGGAATTTAATTCCTGAAAAAAGATTAACAGAGCCTCTAAACAAAATACATGAAGGCAGGGTCACGTGCCACCACGTGACCCCCCTAAAAGATCTACAGAAAACCCCTTTGAGGCAGTCCCCCACGTGACCCACGTGACCCCCGGCAGAAGCTTTAACATACATAGGCATTTGAATGCCCATCACGTGATGGCACGTGATGCTCTGAAAGACGCGATAATCTCAGCAGAATAAATGAAGGGAGGGCGCTCTCACGTGCTGCCACGTGACCCCTCTTGCCTTAGTGTTTAACACTAAATTGAAACTCTCGAACCCAGTGTTAAAACACTGTTGGGCCTTAGTGTTCAACACTAATTAAAAAGCTTTATTTGCAGTGTTCAACACTGATCTGTTTTAGTGTTTAACACTAATTTGAAAGCCTTATTGCTGGTGTTTAACACCAATTATCTTTTAGTGTTAAACACTAACTTGTCAACCTCATTCCCAGTGTTCAACACTGATTGCTCTGTAGTGTTTAACACTAGACATTGGCCCAATTGGCTAAATGGATGGAGGCAAAGCCTCTCCTGATTGGACTTAGCCCAAGATGGCCATAAGTCCTCAATTTGTGATTAACTGGGCCAATGGACTCATAACATAATTAATCGGTCTTGATCCCAAATTGGGCCAAAGACTATTTAAGTCATTCCGGTTCTAGGGTACATCTCTTCACTCCTTTGATACTTGGCATTGTAATCCCTCAATGTCTTCAAAGAGGTGACGGGTCCCGACGACCACACATTGATATGGACTGCGGGGTCCTTAAACCCGCGTCTAATGCAAAATTCCTGGTTACGTGGAACGCGGATAATATCACTCTTTGACCCCGTGGAAAACGTCCAGAGCGGAGCCTGGTCCTCGCCAAGCACGGCAGTGAACCCGTGTGAAGCATCCAGAGCACATACCGGACTGTGGGGTCCTTAAACCCATGGACTACGACGTCCTTAACCTTGACCGAGATGTCTTAAAACTAACAATGGACTGTGGGGTCCTTAAACCCATGGACTACGACGTCCTTAACCTTGACCGAGATGTCTTAAAACTAACAATGGACCGCAATGTCCTTAAACTACCCATGGACTGCAACGTCCTTAAACTACCCATGGACCGCAATGTCCTTAAACTAGAACAATAGAGCCCCGTATGCTCTTTTGTCGGATCTAAACGGTCCCGTTTAAGTTGATCTTAGCCTCAAAGATGGCTAACGTATCCTTAAACCTTCAAACAGAGTGGACTATAAATCCCCCCAATTAACTCTGGCTCGAGGGTACATCTCTGAGCTCCTCTGACATCCGTCGTTGTAATCCTTCAACGTCGTCAGAGATGTGACGGGTCCCGACGGCCATAAATTTAACGGACCACTAGGTCCCTAAACTGGAACAATGGAGCCCAAATGCTCTTTTGTCGGATCTAAACGATCCCGTTAAGTTGATCTTAGTCTCAAACTGGACTAACGTATCCTTAACAAACGTTTGAGTTGATCTTAGCCTCAAATATGGCTAACGTATCCTCAAACCAAACCCCCAAACCCAAATCTAAGATAATACGGATTTGGACTAGTCCACGCCCTACGGGCGACGACATAACTCGGTCTCCGTAAACAATCCACGGGCAACAAAACAAAACAAACACCCACGACACGAAGTGACCATCTGGAGAAGGAGAAAGTTGTTACCGCAATGCGGTAGCATAATTAACTGCAGGGGCTTGCGCCTGCAGGGAAGAGCGTCCCCACAATCAAAAACCCCTCAAACGAGGGGGAATCTGACGAAGTCTGCTACATCGGACGCATCCGTCTAAACCTTCGATACACGGTGCCATAAATCAACTTGGCATCTTCGGAGAGGTGGACGGATAGCACCAATTAGCATCTGCCCCGAATCTCAGCGCCAAGACACCGCAGTCCTGCGCGCCGCCATTCGGAGGGGAACAAGGCCATCACGAGTGGTGACTCAGTGAAATGGCTGGATGCTATGCGGTCCGAGATGGAATCCATGTACACCAACAAAGTATGGACTTTGGACGTTGCTCCTGAAGGGGTAAAACCCATTGGGAGCAAGTGGATCTTCAAGAAGAAACTTGGTGTAGATGGGAAAGTGGAGACTTTCAAAGCTAGACTTGTAGTAAAGGGTTTTCGTCAAAGACCAGGTGTGGACTATGACGAGACCTTTTCTCCAGTAGCTATGCTTAAATCCATCCGGATCATGCTTGCCATCGCTGCATATCATGATTACGAAATCTGGCAAATGGATGTTAAGACCGCCTTTCTAAACGGTGATTTGGAAGAGTGCGTGTACATGACTCAGCCAGAGGGCTTCGTAGACAGTGGGAGCAGCGGGAAGGTGTGCAAGCTGCTTAAATCCATTTATGGATTAAAGCAAGCATCGCGGAGTTGGAACATCTGCTTTGACGTCGTTATCAAAGAGTTTGATTTCGTCAAAAACCCAGATGAACCTTGTATCTACAAGAAGGTGGCAGAGAGTAAGGTTGTCTTCCTCGTATTGTACGTAGACGACATACTCTTGATAGGAAATGATATTCCTATGCTGCAATCGGTCAAGCTCTTCTTATCACAAAGATTCTCAATGAAAGATCTTGGTGATGCCTCCTGCATATTGGGGATTAGGATCTATAGAGATAGATCCAAACGGATTTTGGGATTGTCCCAATCCAGGTACATTGACACCATACTAAAGAGGTTTAGTATGGAAGAGTCCAAGCGTGGGAACTTACCCACGATCTCTGGAGTCACTCTCTCCAAAGAGATGTCTCCCAAGACTGATTTGGAGAGAGCTCGCATGCAAGGGATACCCTATGCTTCGGCAGTAGGCTCTATCATGTATGCGATGCTATGTACCAGACCCGATGTAGCATACTCACTAAGTGTAGTGAGCAGGTATCAAGCTGATCCTGGAGAGAGTCACTGGACAGCTGTGAAGAGCATTCTCAAGTACTTACGAAGGACTAGAGAAATGTTCTTGGTGTATGGTAACGGAGAACTCCAAGTGGAGTCCTTTACCGATTCGAGCTTCCAGAGTGATAAGGACGACTCTAAGTCGCAGTCGGGCTTTGTCTTTACCCTTTACGGAGGGGCGGTTAGCTGGAAGAGTTCCAAGCAGGAAACCGTAGCAGACTCGACGATGGAGGCTGAATACATCGCTGCCAACGATGCTGCCAAAGAGGCTGTCTGGATCAAGAAGTTCATTATTGAACTTGGAGTGGTTCCATCCATTGAGCATCCAATACCTTTGTATTGCGATAACAATGGAGCGGTGGCTTTGGCCAAGGAACCCAGGTCCCATCAGCGGTCCAGACATATTCTGAGGCGGTATCACCTGATCCGGGAGATAGTTGATCGCCGGGAGATCGAGGTCAGGAGGGTTGACACGAAGAATAACACGGCGGATCCACTCACGAAGGCCATTCCCCAGATACAGTTTGAGAGACTCTTCGGGATGCTCGGTATGCGATACTACAGCAGCTGGCCCTAGTGCAAGTGGGAGATTGTTAGTTGTATGTATGCCCTAGAGGCCAGTATTGTACAGATGATGTATATTATATTGGATGCTTGGACATATATAGAGATGATTTTCTTGCTCGATATGATAGTATGCTATCTGGTCACTCTTTATCTTAACATGTACACTTGTCTCTTTATACTGTCTTATAGTTACATGTTGGTATAGCCCTTAGGATGTGTACTTGACTGCCTGGACTATGATGCAGATCATACTAGTGGGGACATGGTAGTCCATAAGTACATCCTTCAAGGTCCCTAGTCGAGGGTATATCGAGACGGGGCATCGATATACCAGAGTAGACTAGCGTATACGCTTCTCGACCCATGTGATGGGCGATGGATGATCCCATA
This sequence comes from Agapanthus africanus, assembly GCA_030015575.1. NCBI lineage: Eukaryota > Viridiplantae > Streptophyta > Magnoliopsida > Asparagales > Amaryllidaceae > Agapanthus > Agapanthus africanus. The sequence goes on along the minus strand of JASDDO010000019.1, from coordinate 936,035,470 downwards.
TCCATTGGTGTTTGACATCAGAGATGGTATACGGGTGCTCAGTGGAGACTGGGTACACTGGACGGACTCGCCGAGAACTCCCAGATGGTATTATACCTCACGTCAGATGGCAGTTCTCAGGTGACACTTGTGCAGGTTAGTCTGTAGACCCGAGATCGTCATAGAGTCTTGTGTGATTCCTACTGTGCTTTGATCTCCACCTTACCACATCCATGAGGGCGTGCAAAACGGTGGTCTTTGGGCACAGTCCCGAGTCACATGGAGGCAATGAGCGATAGGAGGGGTTTCGTCTCTCCCGGTATTGGGGGTTGATGTTGCGCTGTGCTTGATTGGCCGTAACAGGGAAGTCCCTGGCCAGGGCTGATCAGAGATTTGCTGGTAAGTGTTACCAGTAGTTTCTCGACCCGTTATGAGCCTCACATCGGCACGACTTATCGGTTATTGGGGTCTGACGTATACCACCCCTAGACTTGATATGTGACGTATCAGACGAACAGACCGGACTGTACGGTAAGTGTTACTGGTTGGATTCACAGGAGTATGAGCAGGCTAGCTCGTCGATCTTCTGATCGCTCAATACCCGGGTGGCCGTTACGTTTAGCAGACCGCTTGCGGCTTGTGGATGCTTGATATGATCATCATCTGCTACCGGCGTATTGACGAGTCTTTAGAGTCCTACACAGAGGTTTCCTGGCTCAAGCGAAACGAAATAGGAGCGCATATGAGATATGTGCAGGACCGAGAATAATGCGTGTATGTGATACCGCATTTCATTCTCGCGATAAATGTTTCGATTGGTTATATTCGATATGACCTAGTTATCGAATCATTGATTCGATAAATCGATACATTGAATACTAGTCGGTTATGTGCGACATGACCGGATCATTGAATCAAATGTTGATTTAATGATTCAATGTATAATTATATATTTGATATATTACTTTGCATTAAATAGTATTGGTTCACTTTATATGGATTTTCTCACTTGATGTGCAAGTTGTATATATGATATATTTTCGTGCACATACTTGTATCATGTTTGATGATACTTGATTATTTAGTTAAGTGTAAAGAATTAAAACCATGGTTAAGTATTGATTAGGGTTTTGCATATTCATTTATTTATTTGTTCATTTATTTATTTGGAAATAAAAAAGAATGGTGGCTTTCTTTGTCTTTTAGTTGAAGCTTCATGAAGCTTTGACTTCTTAACCTTTCTTGTCATCATGCTTAACCCTAACCCATCCATTAACCATGGTCTATTCTCTACACTTAACCCTAGTAAGAATTATGATAAGTATTCCTTTTTCTTTTTATTTTAAAAGGACTTATCATATTGCTAGCTCATCTTCTTCTTCATCTTCAAGTTTGAAACCTTGAGGCCATCAATGGCAACTTGAGCTTGAGAGTGAGAAATCCAATTCTAAAGAGAACCCACCTCCTATTTCTTCATCCTCTACCTCTTGCCAAGTAGTAGAGTGTGTTTCCTTCACAAGTTTCATCACTTTGTGAAGTAGGGAGCTTGATCTAGCGATGCCTCGACGTAGATCATCTTCGGCATCGTCGTCGATGACCAAGCCCGTTCATTCTCCGATGAAGCCGACGCTAGAGCCCGGGGTTCGACATGGACAGCGAGGAGACTTCGTTGCGGAGCCGTGGAGGTGGATATCCGGATCTACAAAGGTTGTAATTTCCATATCCTTGTAGTTAAGTGTTAACTAGTTTACTTTTCGCCTAGATTTCTAGCAACGATCCGTAGTCTAGGGTTTCTCGGCACCATTTTTTTTAAATTGGCATGTTCGATGCCTTGTGTGACCTCTATAGGGTGCCTAGGAACCTTTCAGATGCTACAACCCTCGGTTTGTCTTTTGATTGCTTCTATAGTTTCCGCTTTGCACAGTGATATATATGATATATTCCGCACCTCATTCGACGAGGAAAGGGCCGACGATCCCTTCACCGGGAGTGACCCCTTTAGCAAAACTAGAAAAGCCTAAAAAACATTCCATTTAAAAACCATTTGATTCCGCAACGAGATCAAGTTCAAAGCGTTAAAGGTTTTCACAAAAACCATTCGCAACCCTCCGTCATTTTAGAAAGTAGAGTACTTAGTATTCGTGCTACGTTTGTCGACCATAGCCGAGGCGTAGTGTGCGGTAGCTAAGTGATGTCTTCCTATACAGCATATGATGCGATTAGTTAGGACAGTCATGTGGCTTTGTTGACCTTAGCCAAGGGTCATGTGGGTGGGTCTAATTAATCACGAAATGACGGGTAGAACTTGACTAGTACCTATGATTTGTTGACCTTAGCCAAGGTCATAGGTGCTAGGGGTAAAAACCATTATCGGGAGTTTCAAGTGTTGAAATTTGCAATGAGATTGCATACCTTCTATGTGATAGTTGGATCCCGATACCCACTGCGAGTAATTGTTACTCCTGCGAGAGTTTTGCACTTTACAATTAGCCGATCAAGTAGGTGTCTAGAAAGGTGTCAACGGGGTTACGCCTCTGGGAAAACGGGGTTTACTGTAATTAGGTCCGTGCGAAAGCACGGGGAACCTCTCTCAAAGTACCGACACTGGCCTGGATGAAAGATTGGAGAACTTATAGAGTGTAATTAATCCCGGCTAGTCTTTCCTTTTAAGGTTTGAAGGAAGATTTGATAAAAACAGTGGGAGCCATCCTGATTAGATAAAATATATAACCTATCTAATCTTGCAAGAGCGCACGCAGAGTGTTTTCTTCTCTCTCTCTCCAGGTAGCGATCATATCACGCCTTAATCAAGATAATAATATGGATGTATTGACCGAACCCGCTTGTTATACTGTGCTGGGGAACATTGGTCCCGCTCCAACTTATAATTGTTATAAGACCGAGCAGGAATTAGGGGAATACCAGAATTCCTATGCCGCCAAAATGAAGAAAGTGCATATGATGCATCTCCTTCGGGTGTATTCATTACAAAGAACTGTTTCTCAGTATCCTCTGCATCCTGGGTATTTGATACCGGATCAGGATCCCAGATATGTAATCTGTTACATAGGGCTACAAAAAGGTAAAAAACTGAGAACGGGTGATAAGTTTCATGAGACAGAAAACGGGGCAAGTGTTGCAGCCAAGTCTGTTGGTCACTGTCACCCTGTATTACCAATACATTGATTCTGAACAAATGCTATTAGATACCGAACCTGATATACAAAATCATATCAGTCTCTTTATAAGTAAAGAAATGATAAAATTTTGTATTGTTAGATAATGTTTTGAACATTTCCTATATCAAAAGTTGATCGGTTCAGGCACGTTATCTAAAAGCATTGATGTTCTAAATCAAACTACAGTTCCTAGTATACAGAACACACACAAGAGGAAGAGTTCTTGAGGCATTGTAGACTAGGTCATATCAATGCGACCCGACTGGCTGAAGTCACATTTTAGATGCATATTTAAATCAGTTTGAATTTACATCTTGTGAAACTTGCCAGTCTTGTCACAAAGATTATATGACCATAGCTCTGCTTATTGGAAACAGAGAAAGAGTTGATGAACTCTTGGGACTGATACATGATGATGTATGTAAGGTCTCCTGTCTACAAATGCCAGGACTGGTTCTTTATACTTCATTACGTTCTCTGATAATCTCTCAAGATTCAGACATATGTTCCTGTTGAAACACAAGTCCGAACCTTTTGAGATATTCACAGAATATAAGCTAGAAGTAGGGAACCAATATGGGTATAAGTATTATGTCCTATGATAAGATCATGGAGAAGAATACTTGTGCATGGAATTCCTGGACTATTCTAAAGGAGAATGAGATTCTCTCTCAGTATTACTCCTTCATATACACCATAGCACAACGGTGTATCGAGGCGGAGCAACCGCACCATATTAGATATGGTATGCTCTATGATGAGTACTACTGAGTTACCTATTTCCTTTTGGGGTTATGCACTTGAGAAGCTGCATACCTATTGAATTAGGTTCGAATCAGATCACTGCCTACCACGCCATATAAGATATGGTATAGGAAGAGCCTATCTCTTAAGTAAGTTAGGATTTAGGATTGTCCGGCCTATGTCTAAAGCAAAATCCGGACAAGATCGAGGCAAGGTCAGTTCTGTAGAATTGGAAAGGTTCCAGCTATACAAAACTGCAACTGATGATTTGACAGAACCAAAGGATTCAATAGTTCCCGACGAACCTCAGCCTCTCCGCCGATCTGGTAGGGTTCCTCATCCACCTGAGAGATACCTCGGTTTCTCGATGACAGTGGGAGCGAGGAATGCATCATGAGATGATGACCAAACTAGTTTCGAGCAGGCCATCAAGAGTAGGGACTCTGTAAGAATGGCTGGATGCTTAGCGATCTGAGATGGAATCCATGTACACCAACAAAGTATGGACTTTGGTTGCTATATCTGAAGGGTTAAATTCCCATCAGGAGCAAGTATATCTTGAGAAGATTACTTGGTGTAGATGGAAAAGTTGAGACTTTCAAAGCTAGACTTGTTAAAAGTTTTAGTCATCAACCAGGTGTGGATAATGATGAAACCTTTTCTAGGGACTATGCTTAAGTCCATCCAGATCCTACTTGCCATTGCTACATACCATGACTACGATATCTGGTGGTTGGGTGCCATGACTACTTTTCTAAATAATGATTTAGAAGAGAACGTCTATAAGAACACAGCCAGAGGGCTTCGTAAACAGTGGGAGCAGCGGAAACGTGTGCAAGTTGCTTTTCAGAATAAAGCAGGCATCGCGGAGTTGGAACGTCTGTTTTGATGTAATAGTCAAAGTGTTTGACTTCATCAAAATGGTAGATGAACCTTGTATATACAAAAAAGGTAGTAGGGAGTATGGTTGTGATCCTCGTAGAGTACGTAGATGACATACTCTTGATAGGAAAAGAGTTTCATATACTATGGTCGGTCAATCTCCTCTTATCACAAAGATTCTCCAAACAGGATAAAGGTGAATCACTGGAAAGGTTCCAGGGTGATAAGGACGACTGAATGTCAGTCGCAGGCATTGTCTTTACCCTCGGTAAAGGGACGGTATGTTGGAAGAGTTCCAAGCTAGATACCGTGACAAACTAGACGATAAAGGCTGGTAACATCGCTATTAAAGATACTACCAAAGAGGCAGTTTGGGTGTATATTTGGTTCATAAGATGAACTAGGTTCCTACCATTGTATGACAATGGAAGTGTGGCTTCGGCCCAGGAACCCTGGTCCTATCAGTGACCCAGACATATTCTGAGGCAGCATCACCTGATCATGGAGATAGTTGATCTCCAGGGTGATCGTGGTTAGGAGAGTAGACTCAGAGGACAACACGGCGGATCCACTCACGAAGGCCTTTTCCCAAAGAGAGACTTTTAGGGGATGGTTGAGTATTAGATACTACAACTACTGCTACAGATGGCCCTAGTGCAAGTGGGAGATTGTTAGTTATATGTATGCCCTAGAGGCCATTACTGTACATTGGATGTATATTGTAGTGGATGCTGGGACATATATAGGTAGGACTTTTTTGCTCGACATGATAGTACGCTATCTGGTTGCTCTTTATCTTAACATGTACACTCTCTGTCTCTCTGATTACATGTTGATAAAGCCCTTAGGATGTGTGCTCGACTTCCAGGACTATGATGTAGATCATACTAGTGGGGCCTGGATAGTCCATGAGTACATCCTTCAATGTTCCTAGTCGTGGGAATATCGAGACGGGGCATCGATATTCCAGAGTAGACTAGCGTATATCTTCTCGACCCATGTGATGGGCGATGAATGATCCCATATCCATTGGAGTTTGACATCAGAGATGGTATGCGGGTGCTCAGTGGAGACTGGGTACACTGAACGGACTCGCCGAGAACTCCCAGATGGTATTATACCTCACGTCAGATGGCAGTTCTCTGGTGACACTGGTACAGCTTAGTCTGTTGACCCGAGATCGTCATAGAGTCTTGTGTGTCTCCCACTGTGCTTTGATTTCCACCCTACCGCGGCTCTACTGAGTCGTGCAAACAGGTGGTTTTTGGGTACAGTCCCGATTCACATGGAGGCAATGAGCGATAGGAGGGGATTCGTCTCTCCCGGTATTGGGGGTTGATGTTGCGCTATGCTCGACTGGCCATAACTGGAAATCCCTGGCCAGGGTTGCAGTGATATACTGGTAAGAGTTATCAGTAGTTTCACGATTGTTATGGACCTTATATCGGCATGACTTATCGAGCTACTGGGGTCTGACGTTTACCACCCCTAGGCGAGATATGCGACATATCAGACGAACAGACCGGACTGTACGGTAAGTGTTACTGGTTGGATTCACAGGAGTGTGAGCGGGCTTGCTCGTCGATCTTCTGATCGCTCAATACCCGGGTGGCCGTTACGTTTAGCAGACCGCTTGCGGCTTATGGGTGTTTGATATGATCATCACCTGCTGGTGGCGTATTGACGAGTCTTTAGAGTCCTACACAGAGGTTTCCTGGCTCAAGCGAAACGAAATAGGAGCGCATATGAGATATGTGCGGGACCGAGAATAATGCGTGTATGTGATATCGTATTCCATTCTCGCGATGAATGTATCGATTGGTTGTATGCGATATAACCTAATTATCGAATCGAGAATTGATTTGATAAGCCGATACATTGGATATTAGTCGGTTATATGCGATATGACCGGATCGTTAAATCAAGTATTGATTTAATGATTTAATGCATAATTATATATTTGATATATTACTTTGCATTAACTAGTATTGGTTCACTTAAATTGTATTTTCTCACTTGATGTACACAAGTTGTATATGTGATATACTTTTGTGCACTTGTTTGTATCATGTTTGATGATAAATGCTAACTTGAGTTTGTATGTATGATTAAACCATGGTTATATGAATGGTTAGGGTTTTGTTTACTTATCTATTTATTTATTTATTTATTCATTTTTGCAAAATAAGTCATGGTGGCTTTCTTTGTTTGCTTGTTGAAGCTTCATGAAGCTTTGAACAAGTCCACCATTTTTGTCTCTTGCTTAACCCTAACCATTCAACCTAACCATAGTTTATTCTCTACACCTAACCATGGTTGCTATATGATAAGTATTCATTTTATTTTCTATTTTTGATTTAATACTTATCATATTCTTTCTTCATCTTCTTCATCTTCAATAATGAAGAAACCTTGCAACCATCAATGGCAACTTGAGAAAAAGAGTGAGAAATCCAATTCTAAAGTGAACCCACTTCCTATTTCTTCATCCTCTACCACTTGCCAAGTAGTATAGGATGTTTTCTTCATAAGTTTCATGGCTTGGTGAAGATGGAGCTTGATCTTGTGTTGCCTCGACGTAGATCATCTTCGGCATCGAAGTCGGCGACCTAGCCCGATCTTTTCTCCGATGAAACCATCACAAGAGTCTAGGATTTCGATTTGTACAACGGAGGGACATCTATGCGGAGATAAGGAAGTGGAGGACCGGATCTACAAAGGTTGTAGTTACTTTCCTTTAGTAATAAAGTTATTTACTTGCTTGCATCGCCTCATTATCTAGTTAACGATCCGTATTAGGGTTTGTAGGCACATGAAATTTTTGAATTGAGCATGCTTGATCACTTGTGAGACTTCATTTGTGTGCCTAGGAACCCCTACATCCATTCTACTGTGGCATCCCCGGTATCGTCTTCAGCCAACGTATACCCTTCTACGAGCAAAACTCCTCAAACTCCTATGTGCGGTATTCTCCTCCATTATCGGAATTAAGGCATTTTACCTTAGCCCCTGTTTGGTTCTCAACCTACGCAATCCAGTGTTTGAAAATACCAAACACATCGGACTTCTTCTTCATCGCATACACCCATGTCTTTTGGCTTGCATCGTCGATGAATGTCACAAAGTATCGATTCCCTGCATAGGACTCCATCGAGGTTGGATCCCATACGTCTGTATGCACCATCTCTAGTTTCTTGGTTTTCTTTGTTATGCCTCCAATGTGAAATCTGGGTGCTCTTTGCTTCCCATAAACGCAACTCTCGCAAACCCCTAACTCTACCTTCTTCATCCTTAAAAGAAGCTCCCTACCCTGAAGAATTTTCATATTCTTCTCCCTGAGGTGCCCTAATCTTCTATGCCACAATGAAGTCTCCGAATTTATCTCCGAACTTGCTGCCAACGCAACTGAACCTCCGCCTCTCCTACTGAATGAATACAACGAACCTCTCAACTTGTCCCCAGCGACCACTAATGATCCTTTGGAAATCTTCAATTATGAATTTCCAAACGTCGTAATATACCCTTCATTGTCTAGCTGACTTATGGAAATAAGACTTTTCTTCAAATCTGGAATATATTGTGCGTTCTTCAGCTTGATTTGATCTCCTCCTGACAGTTGCAAGATAATCATTTTTTTGCCAACGATCTTACACGGCTGACCGTTTCCCACCGTTACATGTCCAAGATTGTCTTGAACATACTCGTTGAAGTGATACCAATCTGAAGTGCAATGAAAGGATGCCTCTGAATTTAGGAACCAAGTATCAGCATTTGTGCTGTCGTTCTCCGATAGACAAAGCCCTTGTTCCCCATGTTCTTATGTAGACGCCACATTAATTTCCTTTTCATCTGCCCTCCCATCTGAGCCTTTCTTTGGAAATTTGCAGTCACTTTTCCTATGACCTTTCTTCCCACAATTCCACCACGCGCCTTGGATTTTTCCTTGAGATTTTCCTCAGCTTTTAGTTTCACTTCCCGCTTCCCAAAATACCAAAATTTCGGAACATGACAAAGCCGGCCATGCTACCTACGGTAAGGAAATATCCTCCCATAATCATATTACGACTTTCAATCGGTAATCAAGAACAATAATATAATTATCTATCTCTAAACATGTCTAATAGGCACAAACGACAATAGGAAATAGTAGCGGAAGCAATAAAGATTCAAGGAATAACTAACCATCGATAAGAGCTATATCAATGAGATGGTCCTCACTGATCGGTAGTTCTGTCGAAGTACTCACGTGCTAAGTCAAGTATCTAGGCCATGAAAAAGCCAGATGTTAGTGTGTCATAAATATCATAGTAATAAATTGAACAATGTACTATATAGGGTGTTATGTGCAAAATGAGGTATAATTATAAACAAACAATCACTGGTGATATATCAGCAGACTGTAGGTATCTCACGTGTATCCTAAAGTCTGTGTTTCTAGGTTTACTATCCTACGGGTATTTAAAACCAATTAATATAATTCTCATCGTAACTCAATAGTATCCCGTGCATAACCGGAACCACGGTCATGATTCTTGGAGCTGAATCCGAGACGTGCCACTAGGAAGTAAAACAATGTTATGTACAGATGAATGATGACAGTATCATCATTCCGGAGTCCGAAACTCGTATCGACTCATCAGTTTCTGGAAAGTAGTGAACTGTTGAGTTATAAGTCGAGTTTCATTCTTAATTTCTCCTTTTCCCCCAGGTTTCATGTTAAATTTAGGTATCAATAAAGTGTCTACTTAATTCCAATACAGGAACAATCGTGTACATGTCTTATCTAGCAAGACAAACAAGTCAGTTCAATCAGGATAATAAGTCAATATTGTCGGCATCGGTAACCAATATAGGTAACAGGTATGACAGTACAACTAAAGAAATGGCAAGATAACGTGTCGTGCACATGTCAGGTATTGTGTATCAACAGAATAAATATTTACTTGCGCAACCAATCTCAATAAAAACAATAATATATTGTCATGGTTATCTAGCTAACGGAATTGATATATTCACTATTTCTTATTAAAATATATGTCTCTAACCGTAATTGTAATAGCGTTTTATGATTGTTAAATATTATAAATTAAACTGTATCAATTAGACTGTATTAAGTTCTACTTATGGATGTAATTTTGCATAAACTTAATCAATTGTAATTACACACGTGCTAGTGTTACTAAATGATAAAATATGGATTAATTGTATATTGATAATAATTTGCAACTTTATATATATATATATATATATATATATATATAATATGAATATGTATATTTTGGTATAGGTAACCTAGCATGTTACAAATTAGAAGTTGCTTTATATATGATGATGATCAAAACAGAGGGAACGACGACATGATGACTGGAACAGTAGAGACTACGACGTTTATAAATGCTCGACAAAATTCCTGGGCTCGATTTTAACGTCGATTGATATCGTGGAGGGTGTGATGGTGGCGGAACTTGATTGCAATGAGCTGAGGAAAGCTCGTCGGTCACAGATACTATATACATCGGTGATGGAAGAATGAACAGCATTAACAATGACGAATGTGTGCAGTGGCTCGACGCAACATGACACGACACGGTGGATGGAATAGCACAACACGGTGCTGGGCATTGCTGTGACACGGGGCTGATGCGAAGATGGCACGCAAGTGGGTACGAGCTGGGCATGAAGCGGGTATGGCGTGGCACAAAACAGGGCACCGGGTGTGACACGGTCTGGGCACAGCGATGGCACGGTGGTAGGCATGACTGGAGGCAGCGGTGGGTCTTGGCGGCCATGGGGCTTAGCCCTCGCAGTAGGTGGCAGAGCTCTGGTGGAGGTCGACGAAGGAGGTGGCCGGCGTGGTGCTCAGGCGGTGGAGCTTAGTTGTGGCTGTCAGGGATTTTGGATTGAAGGAGTTGGTGCTAGGGAGGCTCGGCTAGAGTTCAAGTGTTCAAGGTGTCGGGTTGCTTTATGGTGGAACTGCAGTGCTGGTAGAGTTGCTGGAGATGTGCTCGGCAAGATGGCTCCCGATTAGGTGATGATGTTAGTGATGAGGAAGTCGGCAATGATGATGGGGTGATGGGTTTGACGGTGGTGTTGACGGGTTAAGGGTCTCGGCCTTGATGATTGGGTCATGTGATGGCGAGATGGTGAAGATGAAGAAGAGGGAGTTGTAGTTGCTGGGGTCGGTGATGGCGATGGAGTCGGTTAAGAGGAAGATAGCGGTCAGTGATGACGACGGCGGTGGGATGAAGACTTGGGGATGGGGCGGTGACGATGAGGGAGATAGGGACGACGTGACGAGGAAGTGTAAGCGTCGAGATTGGGATGAAGGCGATCGGAGGCGACGTCGAAGGTGGGTGCGATGGATTTTATGGCTTGAGAAAAACAAGAATAGAAGACGAGGGAGATAAGGGGAGGAGAGAGAGTTAACACACAAAGAGAGAGAGAGAGAGTTTATAAAGAGAGTATAAATTATATATATTAAGTTATATTATTATATTATAGTTTAATTACAACTAATAGTATATAGATAATATCAAATTTCGTTCCATCTCTATCAAAATCTCATGTAAATATATTTTTAGAAAATGATACATATACGTAAACTTTCTAACCATAATACAAGAATATAATTTAAATAACTTATACCCCTAGTTTAAGATTTAAAAGGCTACTAAAAATATATCTAGATCTAATAAATATTTGGTATTAGATTATATGATAAATATCAGTATAAAAATATGAGATGATAGAATAACCAGATAACAGTTAATATAATTTATCTCTAACATGTGGCTACCAGAAGATATATGCATATAATTTTGATACTAGAAATATTAGTTACACTAGATTCTCATGAATTTATTTTACTGATAAATATTTAACAAAAATATTAATTTAGCACTATACTGGGTTTCATACATGCGGGTCGGGTCGAATAACCATCTTTACTATTCAAATCAATTGTAACCCAAACAAACAAATATAAAGCAAGATTTTATATACCAATAATATCGTATGAACGAGCTAGGGTGTTACATTTAGACTTGCCCTTCTTGCTCTTTCTCCTTTCCATCGTTCTACCGCAATTCTCCACCGAAAGTGCAGCAGTTCCCGAACTTCCACTCACGACCATTCTCCGCATCTTATCGTTTAATATGCAACTCACTGCATCATTAAACGTGAGAGTCCCTGAGATAGAATTGCTAACCGCCATAACTAGGTTCTCCCAACTCTCCAGCAACGAACAGAGGAATAACGAGGCCCGAATCTCGTCTTCAAACATGATTGAGACGGATTCTAACTGGCTCATCATGCTGTTGAACTCGTTCTAGTGTTCTGTTACTGAACCACTTTCAGCCATCTTCATCTTGAAAAGCTTTTTCATGATGTATATCTTATTTGATGTTGAGGGTTTCTCATACAACTTCGCTAACGTCGTCATTAGTGCAATAGTTGTCTTCTCCTTTGAGATGTTAAAGACCACCTGTGGAGTCAGCGACAATCTGATCGTCGCCAGGGCTTTCCTATCCAAAAAGTTCCACGCTTCATCGGTCATCTTCTCGGTCTTTTCTCCTAGCAACGGAAGATACATGTCCTTTGGTATAGATAGTTCTTCATCTGTATACGCCACCGACCATAATTGTGACCATTGAATTTTTCGTTCCTTATTTTATCCTCCGCTATCTTTTCGTTTAACGTCGCAGAAAAATACAATTTCTCTCTTGATCTGAACCAACGCCTTCAAAATAACGATCTAAGAAAGTGGGGAAGAGAACTTAGACGTCGTTACCCACCGTTAACCTAGATCATGGAATTGAAGAATCTTAGGTTTCTTAACCACGCTCTAATACCAGTTGTTGGGATGAAGTCGTTACACGGAACAATACTCGCGACAAACCAAATCACCCAATCAACAACCAATCATGCAATTAACAACGAAAAGATAAATCAATAACAATGCGATAATAAATAAATGAGAATCAAAGAGATGAGAGATTTGTTAACGAGGTTCACTCACCGTATGGCTAGTCCCCGGCGGAGCGGAATCCGCAATGTTTACTATAATTGTTAAATCGTGTACACCGAGCAACCGCAGGAGATTTGTAACACCCTAGTGCATTTATACTATATTTATTTTGGGGTATTTCAAATCTTGCGGCAAAATTCTTGATTATTATTGTTGTTTAGGTTGCGGATAGTGCATTTAGCAGCTGTGGTTATTATCCGACCCGACCCGCATGTTTGAAACCCATCATGGTTCAAGATTACGTCAAATATTTGCTAGTACAGAATATCCACGCAAATCTAGATATGATACACATATAATATATTCCACATATCTTTTAAATACAAAATAAAATTCAAATAACATAATTTCGTATCTAGCCTTGCATGTCATCGTACCCTATATCATGTGGTTGCATCCATATATCATGTTCATGTCCTAATTGTTAAAACAGGCTCGTTTTGATCGCTATGTATAATTACGTAGATCCGTACTTCGGGGTATAAATTTTTATTGACATGACATCGCATTATAGTTTAAACTTTTACGTATATTCTCCATATTTAAAAACGAGATTTTTAGAAGGGACACGGGTAATATTCGGAGTAATCTGGTATTAGCTGTAAAATCCCAATATATATATATATATATATATATATAATATTCATATAATTAATTATATATTATACTGTTATTATATATATATGATTAGTTTAAACTAAATCTCTCTCTCTCCCACCCTCTAATAAACCTCGTCCCCACACTCTTTCTATCACTATATATACTTATATAATATATAATAATTTATATATAAAAACCTATTAACCTCACAACTCTCTCTTCCTCGTTCTCCTTTCTTCTCCTGCCGCGAGAACCCAGAAACCCTAACCCGTTCCCTCATCGCTGCCGCTCACCCTCTCGACCCCGTCCTCACCATCACCGCCTCTCTCATCGTTACCTCCACCTCCATCTCTTCTCCTCTCCCCGAGACCTCCCATTCCTCCTCCCCAGCAACCCCAACGCTAAGAAACCCAGCACCCCCGCCGGTAACCCTCGTCGCCGGAACCCCTCGTCACCGTCCATCACCATCACAGCACCCTCTTCGCCTCCTCGCCTTCCCAGCACCAAGAACACCCCGACCACCCGACATCCTTGACTCCAACCCAAGAAAACCACACCCTCACCATCTCGCCGACGGCATCACCTCATCGTCATCGACCTCATAACCTCGCCACCATCCCTCTGTCCTTCCCCACTTACCAGATAAGCACCAACAGCAACAAGTCCATTCTTCTTCTTCTTCTTTTCTTGCTTTCTTTCTTTTCTTTTCTTGATTCCGTCGGTCTCGCCGGAGTTGCGCGTGTCGTCGACAATCCGGACGACCCAGTCACCGTCGTCGTCCAGCCCATTCACCACGTCACGTCACTGCTCAGCCAGGTCCAGTCCTGCGCACATAAGTTTTGCATCGTAACTTTATTTCGACGTCGGACGTGACATCCGTATCTCGACGTGAGATCCGATCAGGCAAGTTCTAAACGTGCAACATGCTATTTTACTATATCGATATTTATTTAATAAATGATAGTGCATGTGTTTTACTAGTCAACAGAAAGTACCAAGTTAAAGTTTTATAGCATCTGTCTGTATCCGTATCGATAATAGTTTATTTAGTTGCATGCCGGAACATCACGATATTATCATACTACTATATTAGTTCAATATGTTATCTAGATTTCATCATACATAATAATGAACGTATAACGGTTATTACAGATAGATACATATGCATCCTGGCATTAGTTGTATCACGATATTGATTACAGTTTTACTTTGGTATCTATTCTGGTTAATATATATTACATGACATGTTCACGACATACTACCAGACCTGTTACTTGGATTTTATTGCTAATACCAACAATCCTGATTGTTATACTGATAGATGTGACTTGTTGTCTGTATAGACAAGACATGTACCTTTTTGATCATGTGTTAGCATTAGATTTATATCGTCAATACCTGACTTGAACACAGAACCTCGGGGGAAAAAAGGGAAATCAAGAATGTAACCGAAACTTAACTCAAGAGGATATTATTATTGTTTGACATGATTCCGGGCATTACGGAGTAATCATTATTATTGTTTGCCGTGTTTTCGGGTGTTATGGAATAAATCATTGTTTTTCGTGATTCCGGATGTTACGGAATAAATCATTGTTTTCCGTGATTCCGGACGTTATAGAATAAATCATTGTATATTGTACCGTGGTCCCGTGGGGCATGAACAAGATATATATTGTTGAGTTACGATGAGGATTACATTAATTGATTTCAAAGACTTCTAGAATAGATAACCTAGACGCACAGATTTTAGGATACACATCACATACACATAGCTCACTATTTATATCTATGTTATTTATTTATATTTTGGTTTAATTATATCATCATATCCTGGTTATTGTGATTATTTTGGTATTTATGACGCACTGACGTCTGGGCTTTGCATGGTCCAGTTCCTTTACCTTTATCGCAGCCAGATCAAGAGCACTTTAGAAATCAAGCCGAGCAATGAGGAGCTAGCTATTTAGTTTATAAACTCTTAGTTTATTTATTCCAGTAGTTTTATTTCTTTTGTTGTGAGCCCATATTAGGACGTGATTCTGCTACTATTGTTTATTGGATTTTGATTCGTTTCCGCTTTATGTATTTTCTTGATTCTATTTACTGTGGCAGATGGACATGTGTTAACTAGATTATATTTTACTATTCTTGATATTTGGTAGATAGCCGTAATGTGACTATGGAGGGATGATTCCTAACCACAGGTAGTATGGTTGGCTCTGTCACGTGCCGTGTTTATGTATCTTGAGAAGTTGGGCATGACAGGATTTGTTTGGTATCAGATGTTAAGGATATGTATGCCTTAGAGGCCAATATTGTACATTGATGTATATTATAGTGGATGCTTGGACATATATATAGAGGACTTTCTTGCTTGATATGATAGTATGCTATCTGGTTGCTCTTTATCTTAACATGTTATTATACTATATCTCTGATACATGTTGATAAAGCCCTTAGGATGTTTACTTGACTAGCAGGACTATGATGCAGATCATACTACTGGAACTTGTGTAGTCTACAAGCACATCATTTAACAGTTCCTAGTCGAGGGAGTATCGAGATAGGGCATCGATATTCCAGAGTAGACTAGTGTGTGCATTTCTTGACCATGTAGGGGGCGATGGTTGATCCCATATCCATTGGTGTTTGACATCAAATATTATAAACGTGTGCTCATTAGAGAATGGGTACACCAAACAGGACTTGCCAAGAACTCCTAGATGGTACTATACCTATCGTCAGATAGCAGTTCTTTGGTGACACTGGTACATATTAGTCTTTAGATCCGAGATCGTCATAGAGTCTTGTGTGGTTCCCACTGTGCTTTGATTTCCTCCCTACCACGGCTCAAAGGAGTCGTGCAAACATGTAGATTTTGGGTACAGTCCCGAGTCACATGGAGGCAATGAGCGATAGGAGGGGTTTCGTCTCTCCCGGTATAGGGAGTTGATGTTGCGCTATGCTTGGTTGGCTATAACAGAAAGTCCCTGGCCAGGACTGTTGATGAGATTTACTGGTAAGAGTTATCAGTAGTTTCTCATACCGTTATAGGCCACACATCGGCATAACTTATCAAGTTATTAGGGTCTGACGATTCCACCCCCAGACTCGATATGCGACATATCAGACGAAGAGACCGGACTGTACGGTAAGTGTTACATATAGGCTTCATGGGAGTTTGGACAAGCTTTCTTGTTGATCTTCTATTCGTTCAATATCTGGGTAGCCGTTACGTCCAACTAGTACCGCTGATTGCTTGTGGGTGACTAATATGATCACCTACTGCTGATGTATTGACGAGTCTTTAGAGTCCCACATAGAAGTTTCCTGATTCAAGCGAAACGAAGTAGGGCACATATGTTGATATGTGCGGGGGGCCTGATTAAATACGAGTATATGATAGCGTATTCTAATCTGGCGGTTATTTGATATCAGTTAGGTTATATGTGATATAACCGGATTATTGAATCAAGTGTTGATTTGATAATGTGATATACAGATAAATAATATTAGCCGGTTATATGTGATATAATCGGATTATTAAATCAAGTGTTGATTTAATAATTTGATGTGTATTTATATTTGATATAATTATATATTAACTAATATTATAGCTCACTAAGTATTTTCTTATCTTAATATATATATTAATATATATATATATATATATATATATATATTATTTAAGAAGATGGCATAGATTTTCTATTTTATGAAAATAGAAAAGAAATAAGGAGATATTTTGTGTTTGAGGAATGGGGTGAAGCATGGCTTTTTATTATTGTTTATTACTCTTGACTCACTATTGAAGCATGGTTACAATTTTTAATTGTTGAAAAATGCTTCAATAAGTGAGGATATATGAGAGCCATTCTACACTTGCATTTTCTTCACTTGATCATTTTTCTTGAGTTGAGCTCCTTGCTCTCTAGCTCTCTCCATTTTCTTCACCTCCTCCTCCAAGCTCAATCCCTCACATGAGTTGTGAACCCTTGAGTTTGTGAGAATCCTAGTGAGAAAACAAAACCCCTACTTCACCATCGTACACTTAATTAGCAATTAAGTGTAGTGTGTTTCCTTCACTAATGAGTTTAGTGAAGAGCTAGCTTGGATTAGTGGAGTTTCGGGTGGATCATCTTTGACACGAAGGTCATCGAAGGAAGCTTGTTCATTCTTTAATTGGAGCCTAGTGGAGTCGTAGGGACTACAACCTGGAGCTTTAGAAGAGAAGGACACGGACTACAAAGGTTGTAGCCTCCTTTCCTTTAGCTAATTTAGTTTGATATCATGCTTAAAACCCTAATCATCTAGTTAGATTCTTGTTTAGTATTGATTAGCACCCCAAATTTTTTTAAAATGGCATGCTTGATGCTAGTAAAACCCAGTGGTGGTGGTAACAAACACTTTCATCAGAGCAATAGGATTTAGGGTTAGTCGGGTTTGGTTATTTTGTAGTTGGGTATCGAATCCAATACACTAACAAGGAAACCCAAAATTAGGAACATGTCCTGCCATATTACTATCTTGCCAGTTTTGAATCTATAGCTATCTTGTTTATTGAATCTTGTTTACCGTTGCTAATCCTCTTGAGTGTCTTGGCATCAGAATCATGGCGGATAGAGATTTGCGGTCATACCAGAGGCGTGTAGATAACACCGCATTGCTTGGAGTTGTACGTGGTATGCTTGAAAACCAGAAGCGACAAACTGAGCTGATTCAGCAGCAAGCCGAGGCTTTCCTGGAGAGTCTACGGACGGTCCAGCAGTCCGTAGTTGCAGCAGCACCCAGGAAAATATAGCATGAGGGCACCGTGGCGGACTTTAGAAAGCTTGGTCAATCCACATTTACAGGATTGGAGAAGCCATTGCCATCGGAGCAGTAGATAGTTGATACAGAGAACCTACTCGTCGCCGCGCAGATTCCAAATAAGAAAAGGGTGGATGTAGTACGCATCAAATTGGTAGATTATTCTCACGAGTGGTGGCTCGTAGAGGAGACCTGTAAGTCGACGTTAGACACCCCACATGATGCGGGGAGGCGGAATAGGTAAAACAATCATTTTGTTTGAGTTAATATCGACTAACTTTACGGATTTTTGCTAAACCCTAACTAACAACTATATAGAAGTGATTAGCTACTATGATAGATGATTATACCTAATAATTCAAGTCCTTCTTGTCCTTGTAGTTCACCTCCTCGTCGGCCTCCTCGTTGTGATAGAAGATCCACTCGAGAGCTACTTCTCCAAGCTTTAACCTCTCACTTGAGATAACTAGGTGGCTATGAGTGCTAATCAAAGTAATCTAGAGGATATAGAAGAGGATTAGGGATCTATTAGTCTTGCTAACCCTAGGATCTCAACACATGAGAGGATTAGGGTTAGTTCTTTTAAGAGAGAGAGCTTGAGGAGAGAGAAGGTGTGTGTGAGAATGATATGAATAATATCTCATTTGTGAATATATGAAGCAAGATAATTATTAAATGAATAACATATGATAATATCAACCATGCTTCATTAACTCACTATGTGTGAATCATCTCATGAGTCATTAAGCAATAAATGCTTCATTAACTCATTTGGATGAATCACTCCATGAGTCACTAATCCATTTAATGCAAATTCAACCTAAGCTCTCCACCTCATCTTTCTTCTAGAAGCTTTTCGACAAATTACGAGAATGCCCCTCCCATCCATGAAAACACGGAAATACTCAGACTGTATAAATCAAATAATCCAATACTAGAATCTGGCTTAAACTAAAGCCCGCTAGTAAAAACTGTCCGAACATCGTACGTGCATAAATACACGTTTGTGTCTGAACCCTGTCGTAAAACCATACGATCTCTATATCATTTCGCCTGAAGCAGGGAAACTCTCTGTGTGGGACTCTAAAGACTCGACACTACGCTGGCAGTGGGTTTAACCACAGGCCGCAAGCGGTACTAGCTGTACGTAACGGTCCCCAGGTAGATGTCGATAAGAAGGCCGATGAGGAAACCTATCCGAACTCCTACTGAGCCTTATGTGACAATCTCCGTACAGTCCGGTCTGTTCATCTAGGACTATCGCATATCAAGCCTAGGGGCGGCAAGCGTCAGTCCCCTAAAAGCTGTATAAGTCGTGTCGGAGTGAAGCCCATCACACCTTGAGAAGCTACTGGAAATCCTACCAGTAAATCTCGTTTGCCCTGGCCAAGGACTTTGCGTAATGGCTCTCCAAACACAACGCGATATCAACTCCCAATACCGAGAGAGACGAATCCTATCTAACCGCCACTGCCTCCAAGTGTTTCAGGACTACACCCAACTGCTATCTGTTTGCACAACTCCTTTGAGCCGTGGGAAGGTAGCAATCTAAGAACAGTGGGAACACACTCGAGACGAAGCAGCAGTATCAAGTCAACGGACTATGCTGTACTCATGCCACCTGGGAACTGTTAACTGACGACGGGTATAATACCAACCAATAGTTCCCTGCGAGTCATGTCAGGTGCACCCGTAACCCAACGAGCACCTGTATACTATCTCCAGTACAACGTACTAATAGCTGTGGGACAGACCATTTCCCCTGCTGGGATGAGAAGAGTACACACTACTCTACTCCGGAGTATCGATACCCTATCTCGATAATCCTACGACTAGGGACCTGAAAAAGGATGTGCTTGTAGACTACCCAGCCCCCACTAATGTGACTGCCATCACAACGCTCGTAGTCAAGCAAGATCCTATAGGCTCTATCAATATGTATTCGCGATATGCTAACATATACACATATTAAGATAGATACAAACCAAGTAGCATACTACAATGTTGAGCGAGACTGTTAATATAACTGTGAATATCCCAAGCTTCCATTAAATAATATACAAACTAGTATGATACAATAATGGCTCCTAGGGCATATACACTAACAATCTCCCACTTGCACTAGGGCCATGTACTGGCGTATCGAAGACCTATCATCTCGAGTAGCCTCTCGAACTGAATCTGAGGTAAAGCTTTTGTGAATGGATCTGCAGTGTTCTCCTCTGTAGCAACTCTCTGGACCTCGATCTCCCGGCGATCTATGATCTCCCTGATCAGGTGATACCGCCTTAAGATGTGTCTGGACTTCTGATGGGACCTGGGTTCCTTCGCTAAAGCTATAGTCCCGTTGTTGTCACAATACAGAGGTATTGGATCAACAATGGATGGAACCACCTGAAGTTCTGTGAGGAACTTCTTCATCCAGACTGCTTCTTTTGCGGCATCGCAAGCAGCGATATACTCCGCTTCCATCGTCGAGTCAGCAACAGTGTCCTGCTTGGAACTCTTCCAGCATATCGCCCCTCCATTGAGGGTAAAGACATAACCTGACATGGACTTGGAGTCATCTTTGTCACTCTGGAAGCTGGAGTCAGCAAAAGCCTCGATCTAGAGGTCCTTTCCGCCGTAAACCAAGAATATATCCTTAGTCCTTCTCAGGTACTTGAGAATGTTCTTTACTGCTATCCAGTTCTTCTCCCCTGGGTCTGACTGATACTGTCTTATCACGCTTAGTGCGTAAGCTACATCTGGTCTGGTGCACAATATCGCATACATTATAGAGCCTACCGCAGAAGCGTAGGGTATAACTGACATGCGATCCCTTTCCAAATCAGTCTTGGGAGACATTTCTTTGGACAGGGTGATTCCGTGACAAGCCGGTAAATTACCGCGCTTAGAATCTTCCATACTGAATCTTTTCAGTATAGTGTTGATATACCTGGACTGCGAAAGTCCCAACATCCTCTTAGATCTATCACGATAGATCTGGATCCCCAGAATGTAAGAGGCATCACCCAGGTCTTTTATGGAGAACTTGTGTGACAAGAATCTTTTGACAGATTGTAGCATAGGAATGTCATTTCCTATCAATAGAATGTCATCCACGTACTAGACGAGGAATACGACAGTTCGTGCTACAATTTTACTATATATACATGGTTCATCTGGATTTTTGATAAAGTCATATTCTTTGACCGTTTCATCAAAACAGATGTTCCAACTCCGCGACGCCTGCTTTAGTCCATAAATAGACTTAAGCAACTTGCACACTTTCCCGCTGCTCCCACTCTGATTGAAACCTTCTGGCTGATCCATATAGACACACTCTTCTAAATTACCATTTAGAAAAGCCGTCTTTACGTCCATCTGCCAGATCTCATAATCATGGAAGGCGGCAATGGCAAGAAGGATCCGAATCGATTTAAGCATATCCACTGGAGAAAAAGTTTCGTTATAGTCCAAACCAGGTCTTTGACGAAAACCCTTTGCAACAAGTCTAGCCTTATAGGTTTCCACCTGTCCATCTACACCAATCTTTTTCTTGAAGATCCATTTGCATTCTATGGGTTTTACTCCATCTGGAGCAAAGTCCAAAGTCCATACTTTGTTGGTGTATATGGACTCCATCTCGGTCCGCATTGCATCCAGCTATCTTACCGAGTCGCCGCTCTGGATGGCCTGCTGGAAGCTAGTAGGTTCATCATTATCAATGACGCAATCCTCTCTATCCCCATCTATGAGAAAACCGTAGTATCTCTCAGACGGATGAGACAGACTACTACTCCTGCGGAGGGGTGCGGGAATGTCCTGTTCTTCTGGAACTACCGGTTCTATCAAACTTTCAGTAGTAGTTTGTGGTTCTGGAATTTCTTCCAGTTCTATTGCGCTCCCACTTGTTTCCTTTTCTAAAAACTGCTGTTCTAGAAAATGGGCATTACGAGAAACAAAAACCTTTTGTTCCTCTGCGTAATAGAAAAAATACCCCTTGGAGTTCTTTGGATATCCCATAAACTTACACTGTACTGAGCGTGCCTCGAGTTTGTCTGCATGCTGCTTTTTAACAAAAGCTGGACATCCCCATATCTTCAGATACTGAAGATAGGGTTTCTTCCCACTCCATATCTGATATGGTGTATTAGGCACAGTCTTGGTAGGAACCTTGTTCAAAAGATATGCAGCTGATTCTAGCGCATAACCCCAGAAAGATCGCGGTAACTCAGCATTACTCATCATGGAACACGTCATATCTAATAGGGTTCGGTTCCGTCTTTCCAATATACCATTATGCTGTGGAGTGTATGGAGGAGTAAGCTGAGAGAGAATTCCTTTCTCTTTTAGGTAACCCAGGAACTTGGCACTTAAGTATTCACCACCTCGATCAGATCTCAGTGTCTTGATACTTTTGTCGGTTTGGTTTTCTACTTCATTCTTATATTCTTGGAATTTCTTAAAGGCCTCGGATTTATGTTTCATTAAGAAAATAAATCCATACCTAGAGTAATCATCCGTAAAAATAATGAAATATGAAAAACCGCCTCTTGCATGTGTAGACATTGGACCACATACATCGCTGTGTATGAGTCCTGAGAGCTCGCTCGCTCTTACTCCATGTCCAGTGAATGGAGTCTTTTTCATCTTTCCTTTGAGACATGATTGACCAGTGGCATAAGATTGATGTTCGAACGGATCAAAATATCCTTCTCTATGTAACTTAGTTAACCTTGTCTCATTGATGTGACCTAGTCTACAATGCCATAAGAAAGCCTGATTTATATCTGGAGACTTTCTTTTTAGTGTGTTCTGGACATTGAACATCTGTAATTGGTTTAACACGTATATACCGTTATCTAGTGAACCGGACCCAATCAAACCATGATTAAGGTGGATGTTAACAATATCGCTTACAAACGTGAAATCATAACCTTCTTTTGATAACAACGATACTGATATGATATTACACGTTAAACTAGGTACACAAAAATAGTTGCGCAAAACCAAAATATGTCCACTCGTCAATCCAAGGTGATAATCCCCTACGGACACAGCACCCACGCTAGCTCCGTTAGCAACCTGGAGGGTCATATCACCAACCTTCAGCACTCTACGGTTTCTCAGTGCCTGCAATGAATTGCATATATGAGATCCTGATCCGGTATCCAATACCCAGGAAGTAAAGTTGATTGATAAATAATTTTCAATTACAAACACACCTGAAGTCGAAGCCACAGCTTGCTACGGGTCCTGGTTCTTGGCAATCCAAGCTTTGCAATTTTTCTTCCAATGGCCTTTCCTACGACAGTGGAAGCACTCGTCTTTTGCCACTACCGGCACCGCAACCTTTGTCTTTCCCTTAACTCTCACCTTACCAACACCACCTCTCGGTTTGGTAGCGGCCTTCTTCTTCCTTCCTTTGTCCCTTGCCTTGGACCCGGAAGAGGAAGCACCGCGAACAAACATAGTGGGTGTTTCCCTTGCTTTCTGCAAGGTGCCCTCTGCACTCCTCAACATGTTAAGAAGTTCTGGAAGTTCAACTTCTTTTCCTTGAATGTTGAAATTCAGAATAAACTGGACGTAGGTGGATGGAAGGGACTGAAGAACCAAGTCTGTATATAGATCGTTCTCTAATGTTGTCCCGAGGTCCGCGAGCTCTTCTATATAGCCAATCATCTTAAGGACATGTTCTCCTACAGATGATCCGACGGCCAGTCTCGATTGAAACAAGTTCTTCGAGGTCTCGTATCTTGCTATACGAGATTGCTCTCCATACAAATCCTTGGTGTGGAGAAATATGGATTCTAGATCCATATTCTCGTGCCTCCTCTGATGTTCATTATTCATAGAGGCAAGCACGATGCATTTGGCCTTCGCGCAATCAATCTCCCAGGTCTTGCGGATTTTCTTATCCGCGACACTGGATTCTGGACCAGGGACAACAGGTGCCTTAGTGGTAAGGACATACCCCAATTTGTCATAAGTAATTGCCATTTTAACATTCCGGAACCAATCTTTATAATTTGGCCCTGTCAAAATATTTTTATCTAATAATAACTTAAGGCCTGTCATTTTCTGGGTCGCTGCAAAAAGAGAGAGAGAGAACACTTTAGCATGATACTCTTGCAAGTTTAGCGTGATTTTTAGTTTATCTAAACATGATGGCTCCCACTGTTTCTCGAATCCCTCCTCAAACCATAAAGGAAGAACTAGTCAGGACTATTCTCACCGTACAATACTTGCTTAACCGTTCAGCCAGACCGGTGTCGGTACTTCGAGGGAGGTTTTACGACGCTTTCATGAAGTTTCTTAATTAAATAACCTCTTTTCTCTGGGGGCGTAGCCCCGCTGACACCTTTCTCGATACCTACTTGGTTTATAGCATTGATCGTTAAGTGACGAATCTCCTGATGGGTAGCGGATACTCACAGTAGGATCGGGATCCAAATATCATCGTGTGATAAAGCTGAAGGAATCCTACCAAAATTATCACATTCCAAATGGTATGCAACTCTTAGCAAATTTCAGTTTCTTTAGAAATTCCCGATATCAATTTCTGCCCCATGCTCTTATGACCTTGGCGTTGGTCAAAATATCATAAGTCACATGTCAAGTTCTACCCATCATTATCTTGTTAATTTGAACCCATCCGTATATACCCCTGACGTTGGCCAAATGATAATACGACTGTCCCAAACTAACTCATCTATCTATGCAACAAATGAATACCCAGCAGCTACCAAACACTATACCTTGGCGTTGGTCAAAATACATAGCTTGAATACTACTGAATACCCAAATGAAATGACGGAGGGCTACGAATGGTTTTGGCGAAACCGTGAACGTAGTGAACTTGATATGATCGAAGGAACCTGATAGCTTTTTAAAACGAGTGTTTTAAGCTCCGCAATTTAAAAAAATATCTTCTGTTTTAAAATAACCGAGTGGTTTCTTTTAAACTGTTCCAACGATTCAACTTTGGTTTATTTTCTTTGCATTAATATAATGCGTCCCATCAATTAACCTATCATTGCAGAAAACAACGAAAATACAACGTCCTCTTATGCCATCCGCATTTGCCACTGGGCCCCGTCATTCACCCGTTAGGTTACTTAACTAACGACAGAGCGGGGGCTGGGCTAGCGCGGGTGCAAAACATAAGCGACGCCTACTAGATATCATATATAGATATTGTACATTCGTCAGACGCAATAATAAGCATTCCAGATCACAGATGAACATATTGGATTTTCTACGAATCCGCATTCCTTTTGAGCCTGCAAAGAAAGACGGATTACGCAGTCACGATGAATAGCCAAAACCCCAACCTAAACCCCTACGGGTACGGCAAACTACCCGCCAAGTATCCGAAGTGAAGCGGTCTCCCTCAACAACGTGAGTAGTCCACTAAACACTTCAAAGTACCCGGTAGTTTGTGCACCCCATCTTGGGTCTATCCTAGGAGCAGAAAACAGTAAATAAAATAATACAACGGTGGCTACAACCTCAACCCGGATGTGCCCCACAAAAGAATATTACAACAATTTACAAATTACATTTGAATGAAAGAAACACTCGTCTCACATCCCCGGCTATCCATTCACGACAATCCAACAAGTCCACAATCACAAACCAGTAAAAACCATTACAGAAATGTGCAACCCCCTGCTAACCGACATACTAGCAGTTAGGGGAGGTTTACGTATACATTAAACAAAACACAGATATAATCAAGTTAACCAAACATCTTAGAATTTCGATCAAGCAAACACAAATGAATCTACTCCAAATAATTCTCTGTGTACTTGAAACCTGAGCAGAAACAAAACATCCCAGAAAATACAACATCAACACAGAAGAATAACTGAGCAAATTTGGGTTAACTCGGAGTCAACTCGGCCACGTATCCGATGTGGATCGCATGGATCGGCGGCGGTTCTGCGGTGGTATGGCCGATTCACAGTCCCAAATTTCTTCACAATTCTTAAAATTCCCTGCTTGTATTTTTAAGGGTCCCTAAAAAATTTTTAGACCCTGTTTTAAAATCGGTAGGAACTTGGTGAAAACGTCGTATTTTCAGGTTCGTTTTGCGATCGAATTTCTAACGACTTTGCTAACATGTTAGTTATGGTTTAGCGAGGCTCTGATACCACTGTAAGTCGATGTTAGACACCCCACATGATGGGGGAGGCGGAATAGGTAAAACAATCATTTTGTTTGAGTTAACAACGACTAATTTTACAGATCTTTGCTAAACCCTAACTAACAACTATATAGAAATGATTAGCTACTATGATAGATGATTATACCTAATGATTCAAGTCTTTCTTGTCCTTATAGTTCACCTCCTCGTCGGCCTCCTCGTTGTGATAGAAGTTCCACCCGAGAGCCACTTCTCCAACCTTTAACCTCTCACTTGAGGTAACTAGATGGCTATGAGTGCTAATCAAAGTAACCTAGAGGATATAGAAGAGGATTAGGGATCTATTAGTCTTGCTAACCCTAGGATCTCAACACATGAGAGGATTAGGGTTAGTTCTTTGAAGAGAGAGAGCTTGAGGAGAGAGAAGGTGTGTGTGAGAATGATATGAATAATATCTCATTTATGAATATATGAAGCAAGATAATTATTAAATGAATAACATATGATAATATCAACCATGCTTCATTAACTCACTATGTGTGAATCATCTCATGAGTCATTAAGCAATAAATGCTTCATTAACTCATTTGGATGAATCACTCCATGAGTCACTAATCCATTTAATGCAAATTCCACCTAAGCTCTCCACCTCATCTTTCTTCTAGAAGCTTCTCGACAAATTACGAGAATGCCCCTCCCATCAGTGAAAACACGGAAATACTCAGACTGTATAAATCAAATAATCCAATACTAGAATCTGGTTTAAACTAAAGCCCGCTAGTAAAAACTGTCCGAACATCGTACGTGCATAAATACACGTATGTGTCCGAACCCTGTCGTAAAACCATACGACCTCTATATCATTTCGCCTGAAGCAGGGAAACTCTCTGTGTGGGACTGTAAAGACTCGACACTACGCTGGCAGTGGGTTTAACCACAGGCCGCAAGCGGTACTAGCTGTACGTAACGGTCCCCGGGTAGATGTCGATAAGAAGGCCGATGAGGAAACCTATCCGAACTCCTACCGAGCCTTATGTGACAATCTCCGTACAGTCCGGTTTGTTCGTCTAGGACTATCGCATATCAGGCCTAGGGGGACGGCAAGCGTCAGTCCCCTAAAAGCTGTATAAGTCGTGTCGGAGTGAAGCCCATCACACCTTGAGAAGCTACTGGAAATCCTACCAGTAAATTTCGTTTGCCCTGGCCAGGGACTTTGCGTAATGGCTCTCCAAACACAACACGATATCAACTCCCAATACCGGGAGAGACAAATCCTATCTAACCGCCACTGCCTCCAAGTGCTTCGGGACTGCACCCAACTGCTACCTTTTTGCACGACTCCTTTGAGCCGTGGTAGGGTAGCAATCTAAGAACAGTGGGAACACACTCGAGACGAAGCAGCAGTATCAAGTCAACGGACTATGCTGTACTCATGCCACTTGGGAATAGTTAACTGACGATGGGTATAATACCAACCAACAGTTCCCTGCGAGTCCTGTCCGGTGTACCCGTAACCCAACGAGCACCTGTATACTATCTCCAGTACAACGTACTAATGGCTGTGGGATAGACCATTTCCCCTGCTGGGATGAGAAGTGTACACACTAATCTACTCCGGAGTATCGATGCCCTGTCTCGATAATCCTATGACTAGGGACTTGAAAAAGGATGTGCTTGTAGACTACCCAGCCCCCACTAGTGTGACTGCCATCACAACGCTGGTAGTCAAGCAAGATCCTATGGGCTCTATCAATATGTATTCGCGATATGCTAACATATACACATATTAAGATAGATACAAACCAAGTAGCATACTACAATGTTGAGCGAGACTGTTAATATAACTGTGAATATCCCAAGCTTCCATTAAGTAATATACAAACTAGCATGATATAATAATGGCTCCTAGGGCATATACATTAACAAGATCCGCCTGACCAAGCCGATCAGTTGTGCAACCTTTTCGCGAAGTTTCTTGGAGAAGTTCTTTCCGCAGTCTGCTCGAGAGGAAATGGAAGAGAAGTTCATTAGCTTGAAGCAGAATGACAGATCCGTTGATGCACACGCGGCTGAGTGGACTTGGCTCAGTCGATTTGCAAAGCCTTTGGTTACTAATGAGGCAGATAGGGCACGGAGGTTCATGCGTAGCTTGGATGTGGAGATTCAGAGACATATCGTATCTCTGGGATTGACCACCTTCTCCCAAGTTCTCAAGGCAGCCAAGGAGCAGCAGAGTTTATCGATGAAAGCAAAGGGTAATCTATAGCAAGCAAGAAGTTGTAGTGCAGAAGCTGGCGTTTACGCCAAACAGAGCTCCTGTACACAGAAGCATTCTGGTGAACAAGCGAGGCATTGTACCCATGAAGAAACCCGTTGTATTCGATCAAAAAAGAAGTGTGATTTGTGACTACTGCCAACGACCGGGTCATTTCCGGAGGGAGTGCCGGATGAGGCTTGGGCAGTGCCTGATTTGCGGAGCTGCTAATCATCGAATGCATACTTGTCCATCAAGAGTTCAGTTAAAGGGTGATGCTCCGAGAGCACAGCAGAAACAGATTACTCAGGGGCCTAACCAAGCACGAGCCTTCACTTTGACGGCCCAAGAGGCCAAAGGTTCAGACGAAGTTGTTTCATGTATCCTACTTATTTATAATTTTTCCGCATTGGCATTATTCGATTTAGGTGCATCCCATTGCTTTATGTCGTCCAAGTTTATTAGTGCATACTCTATTCCACATACGGCCCTGCTTAGTTGCTAGGACATACACACTGGGAATGGGAAAATTATATCTGGTAGTGAGTGCAGGGGTTGCTCGATCGTTATTTGTGGACGGAAGTTATTCGCGGATTTCTTGGTGATTGATACTGGCAGCTATGATGTTGTCTTGGGAATGGATTTTCTTGGCATTTTCCACGCTCACATTGATTGTAGGGCAAAGAAAGTGATTTTCCAGATTCCCGGACATCCGGAGTTCATATTTCTGGGAGGTAGCAGATCTTTCGGGCCAGTCGAATTTAGGGCTAGGCCGACTAATGCCGTTCTTTCGTCGATGGAAGCAAACAAAGTGGAAACGCCAGCAGTAGTTTGAGAGTTTATGGATGTGTTCGAGGACATCTCGGGTTTACTGCCAAAACGAGATGTGGAGCTCGTGATTGATCTTGTTCCTGGAGCAGCACCGATTACAAAGGCTTATTATCCAATGGCGCTAGTGGAACTAGAAGAGGTAAAGAAACAAGTTACCGAATTGCTGGAAAAGGGTTGGATT
Source organism: Agapanthus africanus (assembly GCA_030015575.1). Taxonomy (NCBI): domain Eukaryota; kingdom Viridiplantae; phylum Streptophyta; class Magnoliopsida; order Asparagales; family Amaryllidaceae; genus Agapanthus; species Agapanthus africanus. The sequence continues at coordinate 936,005,848 of JASDDO010000019.1, read as the reverse complement.
CGTAGCAGCGGTTCACAATGGGGAGTTCCAGTTCTTCTAGTCAAGAAGAAGGGTGGCACTCGACGGATGTGCATTGATTATCGAGAATTAAACCGGGTGACTATTATGAACAAGTACCCAATCTCTCGCATCGGCGAATTATTCGATCAACTCAATGGCACGAGAGTATTCTCGAAGTTGGATTTGCGATCCGGATATCATCAAGTTCGGGTAAAATCAGAAGATATTTGCAGGACAGCGTTCCGAACTCGATATGGGCATTACGAGTACTTAGTGATGCCATTTGGAGTTACGAACTCACCGGCAATATTTATGGGCTTGATGAACCGAATCTTTTCATCGTACCTGGACCAGTTCGTAGTGGTGTTTATTGATGATATTCTAGTCTATTCGAGGAGCAAAGAAGAGCATGAAGGACACTTGATGATCGCATTGCAAACGTTGAGACAAGAAAAGTTATATACTAAGATGAGCAAGTGCGAGTTTTGGCTCGAAGAAGTGAGGTTCTTGGGTCATGTTGTATACGGAGATGGAATTACCATTGACCCTGAAAAGATTGCAGTTGTTCATGATTGGCCGATTCCAAAGAACGTAGGGGAGATCAGAAGTTTTCTTGGGCTTACCGGATACTATAAAAGGTTTGTAGAGAACTTCGCTCGAATAGTAGAACCATTGACCAAGCTAACACAAAAGAAGGTACCGTTCGTATGGACAGAGAGATGTGCATCAGCTTTTGAAGCAAAGATTGACCACCGCTCCTATTCTGACAGTACCAGACGGTTCCGGAGGGTTGGTTATTCACAGCGACGCATCTGGGAAAGGCTTGGGATGTGTTCTAATGTAGCATGGAAAAGTCATAGCTTATGTGTCAAGACAATTGAAGACTCATGAGAAGAACTATCCAACTCATGATTTGGAGTTAACAGCAGTGATTTTCGATTTGAAAATTTGGAGACACTACTTATTGGGCGAAAGGGTAGAAGTATTTACCGATCACGAAAGTCTAAACTATGTGTTCACACAGAAAGAGCTCAACATGAGGCAGCGTATGTGGTTAGAGCTAATGGCTGACTATGATTTTGATCTAAAATACTATCCGGGGAAAGTTAATGTTGTGCCGGATGTTTTAAGTTGGTTGCCAGCAATACGGATGCTGACTGCACAAAAGGAGATTATAGCTGATCTTCAAAGGTTCGAGTTGGAGATTGTACTACCGAATTCTTCAGGACAGTTGATGCAGTTGCAAGTACAGTTATCCTTGATTGATAAAATTAAAGCAGCATAGTTGCACGATCCAAGATTGCAGAAGTTTTGAGAACAAGTAGAAGCGGGACTTCGAACGGACTTGTTAATTCATGAAGATGGTTCGTTACGATATGATAGTCGTCTATGTATGCCTAAAGGAGATGTTCGTGAAGAAGTCATGAAAGAGGCTCATAGTTTCGCATATCCCATACACCCGGGAGGCACAAAGATGTACAGAGATCTACGACAACATTTCTGATGGGAAGGCATGAAAAGGGAGATTGCTCACTACGTATCGAAGTGCTTGGTGTATCAGCAAATCAAAGCTGAACATCAAAGGTTAGCTGGTTTGTTGCAACCACTTTCGATTCTTCAATGAAAGTGGGAACATATAACCATGTATTTCGTGATAGCTCTACTACGGAGTCCAAAGGGCAATAATGCAGTTTGGATCATTGTCGATCGATTGACCAAGACAGCTCATTTTATACCGTTTTGAGTTGGTCAGTCGACGGAGTCTTTGGTAGAGCAGTACATGCAGGAGATTGTGAGATTGCATGGAGTACCCGTGAGAATTGTTTCAGATCGTGATATTCGTTTTCTATCGCACTTTTGGAGGAATCTACAGGAAAGTTTGGGAACTCGCTTGAAGTTTAGCACAGCCTATCATCCTCAGACAGATGGCCAGTCAGAAAGAACGATCCAAACTCTTGAAGATATGTTGAGAGCATGCATGTTAGACTTCAAGGGTTCATGGGAGGATCATTTGCACTTAGTGGTGTTTTCTTATAATTACAGTTTTCAGGCGACTATACAGATGGCTCCATTCGAAGCATTATATGGTCGTAAGTGTCGCTCGCCTGTCTGTTGGGGCGATATTGGAGAAAGAAGATTATTGGGACTAGATCTTATTGTGCAAATGGTGGAAAAGGTTAATGTGATCCGAAATCATATGAATGCAGCACATGATCGACAGAAAAGTTGGGCTGATATTGGACGAAGACCTCTGGAGTTCGCAGTTGGTGATCTTGTATTCTTGAAGATATCACCGACCAGAGGAGTGATCTGATTTGGTAGTCGAAACAAGCTTAGTTCTCGTTTCGTGAGGCCTTTCTGTATTTTCAAGCATGTTGGAGAGCTAGCGTATCGATTGGCTTTACCACCATCCTTGGCGGGTGTTCATGACGTGTTTCATGTATCTCAACTCCGCAAGTATGTTCGAGATGAGACGCACGTCCTAGATCACTCGAAACTGACAGTAAAGGAAGATTTAACATATGAAGAGCGACCAATGGCAATTGTGAATCGACGAGAAAAGGTCCTCAAGAACAAAGTTATCCCACTAGTACTCGTTTCATGGAGGAATCGTTCGCACAGAGAATCTACTTGGGAACGTGAAGACGAGATTCGACAAAAGTTTCCACACCTCTTTTCTTAGATCCTTGTTTTCTTGTCTTTTCTTATTCCGGGAATTTCGAGGACGAAATTCTTTTATACTTGGGTATAATGCAACAACCTAGCACATTTATACTATATTTATTTTGGGGTATTTCAAATCTTGCGGTAAAATTCTTGATTATTATTGTTGTTTAGGTTGAGGATAGTGCATTTAGCAGCTGTGGTTATTATCCGACTCGACCCGCTTGTTTGAAACCCATCATGGTTCAAAATTACGTCAAATATTTGCTAGTACAGAATACATGCAAATTTAGATATGATACACATATAATATATTCCACACATCTTTTAAATACAAAATAAAAATCAAATAATATAATTTCGTATCTAGCCTTGCATGTCATCGTATCCCATATCATGTGGTTGCATCCATATATTATATTCATGCCCTAATTATTAAAACAGACTCGTTTTGATCGCTACGTATAATTACGCAGATCCGTACTTGGGGTATACATTTTTATTGACAGAACATCGCATTATGATTTAAACTTTTACATATATTCTTCATATTTAAAAACGAGAGTTTTAGAAGGGACACTGGTAATATTCGGAGTAATATGGTATCAGTTGTAAAATCCCAATATATATATATATATATATATATATATATATAATATTCATATAACTAATTATATATTATACTGTTATTATATATATATATATAATTAGTTTAAACTAAATCTGTCTCTCTCTATCTCTCTCACCCTAATAAATCCCGTCCCTACACTCTCTCTATCTCTATATATACATATATAATATATAATAATTTATATATATAAACCTATTAACCTCACAACTCTCTCTCTTCCTCGTTCTCCTTTCTTCTTTCGCCGCGAGAACCCAGAAACCCTAACCCGCTCCCTCGTCGCCGCCGTACACCCTCTCGACCTCGTCCTCACCATCACCGCCCTTTCTCGTCGTCACCTCCACCTCCATCTCTTCTCCTCTCCCCGAGACCTCCCTTTCCTCCTTCCCAGCAACCCCGACGCCAAGAAACCCAACACCTTTGCCGGCAACCCTCGTCGTCGGAACCTCTCGTCACCGCTTATCACCATCACAGCACCCTCTTCGCCTCCTCGCCTTCCCAGCACCAAGAACACCCCGACCACCCGACATCCTTGACGCCAACCCAATAAAACCACTCTCGCCATCTCGCCGACAGCAGCACCTCGTCGTCATCGACATCGTCACCTCGCCACCATCTTTCTGTCCGTCCCCACTTACCAGATAACTACCAACAGCAACAAGTCCATTCTTCTTCTTCTTCTTCTTCTTTTCTTGCTTGCTTTCTTTTCTTTTCTTGATTCCGGCCGTCTCGTCGGAGTTACGCGCGTCGCCGACAATTCGGATGACCCAGTCACCGTCGTCGTCCAGCCCAGTCACCACGTCACGTCACTGCTCAGCCAGGTCCAGTCCCGCGCATGTAAGTTTTGCATCGCTACTTTATTTCGACGTCGGACGTGACATCCGTATCTTGAAGTGAGATCCGATCAGGTAAGTTCTAAATTTGTAACATGCTATCTTACTATATCGATATTTATTTAATAAATGATAGTGCATGTGTTTTACTAGTCAACAGAAAGTACCAAGTTATAGTTTTATAGCATCCGTCTGTATCCGTACCGATAATAGTTTATCTAGTTGCATACCGGAACATCACGATATTATCATACTACTATATTAGTTCTATATGTTATCTAGATTGCATCATACATAATAATAGACGTATAACGATTATTACGGATAGATACATATGCATCCTGGCATTAGTTGTATCACGATATTGATTACAGTTTTACTTTGGTATCTATTCTGGTTAATATATATTACATGATATGTTCACGACATACTACCAGACATGTTACTTGGATCTTATTGTTAATGCCAACAATCCTAATGGATGTGACTTGTTATTTGTATAGACAAGACCTGTACCTGTTTGATCCTGTATTGGTATTAGATTTATATCGTCAATACCTGACTTGAACACAGAACCTCGGGAAGAAAGGGGAAATCAAGAATATAACCGGAACTTAACTCAAGAGAATATTATTATTGTTTGCCGTGATTCTCGGCGTTACGGAATAATCATTATTATTGTTTGCCGTGTTTCCGGGTGTTACGGAATAGACATTACGGAATAAATCATTATTTGCCGTGATTCCGAGCGTTACGAAATAAATCATTGTATATTGTACCGTGGTCCTGTGGGGGCATGAATGGGATATATACTGTTGAGTTACGATGAGAATTATATTAATTGATTTCAAAGACTTCTAGAATAGAAAACCTAGACGCACAGACTTTAGGATACACATCATATACACATAGATCGTTGTTTATATCTATGTTATTTATTTATATTTTGGTTTAATTATATCATCATATCCCGTTTATTGCGATTATTTTGGTATTTATGACGCACTGACGTTTGGGTTTTGCATGACCCAGTTTCTCTACTTTTATCGCAGGCAGATCAAGAGCTAGCTATTTAGTTTATAGACTCTTATTTTATTTATTCCAGCAGAAACAGATTACTCAGGGGCCTAACCAAACATATTAGGACGTGATGCAGATACTATTGTTTATTTGATCTTGATTCGTTTCCGCTTTATATATTTTCTTGATTCTATTTACTGTGGCAGATGGACATGTGTTGGCTAGATTATATTTTACTGTTCTTGATATCGGGTAGACAGCCGTAATGTGACCGTGGAGGGATAATTCCTAGGCACAGATAGCATGGCCGGCTCTGTCATGTGCCGTGTTTACGTATCTTGGCAAGCGGGGCGTGACAAGATTTCTCAAAAATCTCTCTAGATCTCACAAACCTAGCCGTCACCCTCTCAATATAATGATCTCTCTCTATTAAATTTGGCTATGTGGAATACATATGAGAGGTCCTTTCATATCGGCAAACCCTAATTCTATAGAAAACAAGAGATAAATCTTATTTTTCCAAACATAGATTCGTCCAGATCTACCGACGACAAACGTCTGTCTACACTCTATAAATTTTCATCTTCCAAGGGCAAACATCTGACCCACACCTGAGCAGACGTATTCCTATGCTCTGGATTGGGCTTCGTGACTTATGCAGATGTCTGGATAGCCGGCCTTTAGACGTCTGCCGTTCTGACATGCTCTTCTCTGCATATCTAGACATCTGCCTCTCTCTTCATGAGACATCTGATCTGAAGTATTTCTCCATAATTTCACAGTGTATTCATTATAAGTTGGAGATTGCTTAATATAGAATAAGATGAGAGAAAACCGACTGAGATGGTTTGGCCATATGCAATGGAGACCACTCAATATCCCGGTTATAAAAAGTCACAAAATTATAGTTAATGGCTCAACTAAGGGTAAGGCAAACAACAATTAAAAATAATATATCGATTGTTAATTCAACCAAGAAGACAATCTTTAACGGTGCATAATGGAAGAGAATGATTTATGCAGCGGATTCCAAGAATTTGGGTTAAAAGATTGTTGTTGTTATTGATGGAACGGAATATGTACTAAAAACTCGATTGAACTTTAGGATTGCATACAAAAAGAATCAAAACATAACTGATACGATCCATGACCAATTTTAACTTTATGCACGACCATTCAACTACCTGGCGCGAGAAACACGAACAACCAATAAAATCGTATTTTATAAATTATTTTTGCATTCAAGCGAAACATTTTAACCACACCAGGTTGGATACTCAATAAATCACTGCACATTGAAAACACGGTAGGCTTCATTAAATTTTTTTATTTCACAAAAACCATTCCGTGCTTCTTGCCATTCAAACCCATCATCAGACTTCATACCCTCCTGAAATTTCACTCCTTAATGCAAGTCCTTCAGTCCATAATTTTTTTCTTTTAGTTTTCAGCCATTTAGAGGTCATGTGATCCCCCATGCAACCAAATGTGCTCCCTCACGCAACCAAATTTCCCACTTTTATCCCCTCCCCCTCTATCAGCCTCTCTTGTCCTAATTGTGACTGATCCTCTCCAAGATGGGCTTCTTATGCAAACAAAAATCATTGAGATCATCAAAATTTAAATGGAGGCTGCCGAATTGGAGGAGGACGCTGAAAGTTAGGGCTTTCATATTTGATGAGGGACCAAATAGGTGAATTTTAGTAGAAAATGAAGAGGGCAGCCGAGTCATTTACTGCAGCAATTAACTGCAAGGCATGAGTTTGTTGTTTAACAGAACGAAGCTTCGGTAGGTTTCGATGATAGGTTTTAAAGTCAGGTAGTCTTGCGCGAGTTGGATATACCATAAATAATCCCTTTTTTCTATAAACACATATTAAATATAGCTGGGCCAGCCCAACTAAACAAAAAAGCTCAAGCACGCTTATATAATAACACTCAATAAAGGCCCAGCCCATCACAAACTAAGCCTTAGGGTTTCTTTCTTATATCACTCTATATAACAATTTTGCAGCCGCTGTTTCTCATTCTCTCATCACACAAGCAGCCGCCGTGAGAGGAGAAGCACTACTGACATCCCACAGCAATGGTGCACGTCAGTTTCTATAGGAACTGTAAGCTCTATCTCCCCCCTCTCTCTCTCCCTCTCCCCCCCCCCTGTCCCTCCTCTTCTCTTCGTTCAATTTGATGATTGGATCTTGGGTGTTTTTTTTTGGCAAAGATCGAAACCCTAAAAAGTTAGCAACTTGAAGATCCGTAGATTTTTGCTAATATTTTTTATGATCTGAATGATTCAGAAACCCGAACGCTTTGTCTAATTTGATTGTTGATCTGAAAACCCTCGTCAGAAAAAAAGATTGTTTCTTTAAAGTCCGAGTCTAATGTAATTTCATTTTGCAGCCATAAGCACCGTCAACTCATAATCCAATGTATATCATTTTTATGTAAGCCGTTTGAAATTAGATCATAGGATCTTAATTTGTATAAAGATGCCATTTTAACAAACTTTTATTCGTATGATTGTTATTACTTTTGTAGTTCTATGTCGAAATTCCAATTTGTAGGAATTGATTTTAGTTATGGAAATAACATGGATATTTTGATGTGTTTTTCCATATCTAGATGGAAAGACCTTCAAGAAACCCCGCCGTCCCTACGAGAAAGAGCGGCTTGATGCGGAGCTGAAGCTCGTCGGAGAGTACGGTCTCCGTGCCAAGCGTGAACTTTGGAGGGTTCAGTATGCTTTGAGCCGCATCCGTAATGCAGCCAGGGAGCTTTTGACCCTCAACGAGAAGAACCCGAAGCGGATCTTTGAGGGTGAGGCTCTCCTTCGCCGCATGCACCGTTATGGTCTTCTTGCTGAAACCGAAAACAAGCTTGATTTTGTGCTTGCCCTTACTGTTGAGAACTTTCTCGAGCGAAGACTTCAGACTCTTGTGTTCAAGACTGGGATGGCGAAGTCCATTCATCATGCTCGGGTTCTCATCCGCCAACGCCACATCAGGTATATTTCTTTTTGTGAATTATAATCATTTACCGCTTTTTTTTAATCCTTTGCCTCAAAAGTTATTTTAATGGAGCAAGTATTAGAAGCTTTCGCTTTGGGCTGTCTATATCATATATTTGTGTTCATAAATAGAACATTATAACTTTATTGCTCTAGTGGTTTAATGGGACCTTTTGAAGTAAGAGGTCAAGGGTTCAATTTCCATCATTTGCATGATTTAATTTTTGTTCTAAGTAACTTGAGTATTAATTCCTATTATATACTTTTTGTGATAAAAATGTTGGTTATCAATTGAAAAAATAAGAGCATAATAGACTGTTTTAAACAAAATAAAAAACCAAAAATCAGTATAATTTTATAGCTTCGAGTTATTTTTTGTTTTTTTGAATGAAATAGCTTTAAGTGGTTCACATCAACACCATTATTGTTTTATTCCTTTAGTGTAAATTTTCACTTTGCAATTATCTTTCATTCATAAACACGCATAAAAGCATGTTCCCACGCCCACAAATGACATTTGCAGGAAAAATAGTTTATCTCGGTTTCAACAAAAGCTTCATTTGTATGGTATAGTTTAAGTTAAAAGGTCTTACAAAAATATCATTTCAAACAATATATTTTCATTTATTATTAAATCAGTTCAAGATTATATTATATATTTTCAATCAAAATTACTTATTATTCTATGCATTTGGAATTTGCAATGAATCCTTGCAAATGTGGTGCCCCCTCTAACCCTGATTCTTGGGTCCACCACTGATCCTGTCAATTGTCTGCATTAATTATACCCCTTTTCATGTTGTAGTATGTATGCATATGATATTCTTAGTGTCTTTTTTTATTCGAATATCAATATCTGTGCGGTGAGGGTGATACAAAAGATATAGTTAGTTTAATTGAGGACATGATACATCTACGGAACAGAATGGAAAAAAGATTCATACAACCTGAAATTTTTTTGGATCGAGGCAAGTTATCGTTGCAGAGGTCTGTATGTTTTATTTATTTAAGCTGTGCTAGAGTATTGCAAGTTTAATCAATTATTATCATTAGGTCCCTGTTTGGGTATGGAGTTAGGATAACTAGATTTTATTTGTAAGTGGAGGTAGAGAGGATCCAAATTATGGTTTGCAAGCCGCAGACTCCATTGCAAATTAAACTCTGGTTTTGTTAGAAGAGACGTGCTTAGGAAAATGGAGTTTAGAAAACTTAGTTAAGATTGGAGTTTAGATAACCTTAGTTATCTCAACTTTGGTTGTGAGATAACTGAGGTTTGCTAATTTTATGAAACTCCAGTTTAGAAAACTTAACTCCATTCCCAAACAGGCCTAGAGGTCTGCACGGGAATTGTATATATTTATTTATTTTAAATCTACTGTTCAGGATTTTTTTTATATTTTTGATTACTATTGTTTGTTAAAGCATGCTCTATGGCCATATATGAATCTTTTGTGCTGATAAAAATATAGGATTATATATATGTGAAATTTTTTACCTGCTGATAATGTTATTTTGGGGTATGCTGTTTTTCATTCTTGCATTTCTAAATAATTTCCAAAGTTAGTGATGGCATCTGTTTTTGTGTTAAGTTTTGTTTGCTTATCATTTCTTTTTGTATTTTGTCAATGGCTATAATTTTCTCATTGGTTTGTTCTTAGTGGATGATTTTGTTGGTTGTAGCATTTTTTTTTGTAATTTGGATTCCTACATACAGAATTTAAATTTATATATTATTTTCGTGTTTTCTAGTTTATCTTAGATATGTTAGATACATTATTTTATGTATGCATTGAAATTCAGAGCTTCAAACTTTTCTTTGAATTACATTGTCAGTTTCTAGCCTAACCTTTTATAGCATGGTTTAAAATCTCCGCTGATCACAATCCGAGTTGACATGTTTTGATCCTACAAATGATCATTTGAGTTCCAAGACCGAGAATCGCGATAATGGTTTTTTTTTATAAAGTGTCTTAATGGTTGGTGGGTTGACAAATGTATTAATTGGTTCATTAATGGTTTAGTGGGTTTATTATGGTTTATTGGGCTATTATCGTTAGTTTGACATCGTTAATACGATTGTAGACACCATTAACTACAAAAGAATTTTACAAATTCTTTATAGTTAATTTATATGTTTATTTAAAACATTTCTTGATTATTTAAAATGGTTTTTCCCAGACGACATAAAATCTGATATTTTGTTTCAATCCGATCCGATGCGTCCGAGATTGTCGATTCTAATACTAAAAGTGATCATTTGTTACCGATCGTGATAGCAAGATTTTTAACCTTGCTTTACCTTTTTAGAAGGCTTTTGTTTTTTATGAATACCTTCAGCACCATTTTCCTTTTTTCCCCTTAGTGTTATTATCAAATTATGTTCTTTTTATCCAAATTGTTTATTTTTGTAGGGTAAAAATTGCCATATGATGATAACGGGTATCTTTCTCACGATGGTCATCTGAGACACTTTTGGTGCTTCTTTGATGAGAATTATCCTTTTTTAACTGATGGCTTTAGCTTATATTTTTGTTTATGTTAATCTGAAGCACATGGTTGCATTGTTTGTTAATTCTGTGTTCACTACTTGGTTGTTTGCCGTACCTAAATAGTGATTGGTGTGCAATCCATTTAATCCTGCGATATTCTCCCTACTTCTTGAACAATCTTTTCTTTGTTTGCTTTTGCTGTTGGCACAATGAGGAAATTTCATCTATCCTATTCCTTCATGGGTGAGGCCTAATATCAATAGTCCTTTTCATTCTGAGTGCCTCTTTTAACTGAATTTCAGTTACACATATCTCACTGCTATTAGTCATATTATTTTTTTACCCTTTTACTTTTTATCAAGCCTTTTCGCTTTTCCAAACCTTTAATATACACTTTTTAGTCGCTGACCATCAATTTGTCATCTGGTTCATAAAGTCTTATCTATTTTAAATGTACCTCTTTTTTACTCTTATAAAGTCGATGTACTTGGGACTTGAGGATAATCACCCACTTATCTATTATGTTTTCATTGTTATAACAAGATATATTATGTTTGTAATGGCAACTTGTCGTTGAGCTAGCTTAAGTGAGTTCATAGCAATTTGTATACTGCATGCTGTTGAGCATTTGTAAAGGTTGTGTTGAGATTATATAATGACTATATAATGAAACACTAGTTCAAAGATGGTTGGAGGCAGTAAAGAAATGTATGGTAGGTGTCAATTTTGTTGAGTATGTGGAAGGAAAGAGTTCATGTAGCGGACCCAAAATCTGGGGATGAAGTCTTTCTTTCCATGATTAGTTTAGTTTCAATATACTTGAGTTAAATTGTGTGTGCATTTTTGCATTTACCTGAACCTTCATTTGAACCAAGCAAATCACCCCTTGTTATTTTTTACCCGTGTAGGGGCTTCTCCTTGCCCCATACTGCAGCTCCAATTACCAGCATTAAACTAGACACTCTTTTAACTGTTTAATATTCAAAATTTTAATCATAGCTTATCTGCTTCTCTTATTATTACTGCGTTGATTAAAATATGTTTTGTATAATTTTGCAGGGTTGGAAGGCAGGTGGTTAACATCCCGTCCTTCTTGGTGAAGGTAGAGAGCGCCAAGCACATCGACTTCTCACTTACGAGTCCTTTCGGTGGCGGCAAACCTGGAAGAGTGAAGACCAAGAACATGAAATCTGCCTCCAAGAAGGCTGAAGGCGGCGACGAGGAGGAAGAAGAATAAATGTCTAATTTCTGTTGAGAGTCGTATGCTAGGGGAATCCCAGTACTAGAATTAAATTTCTGTTTTTGTTTGCTTGAAGCTTAAAATGTTATCGGTAACCAGATATTTGTGTTGTAGGCTGTAGTGAATATTTTAAAGGCAGCTGCCCTTGTTCTTTCAAGATTTTTGATTCTGCTTATGTATTTGGATATTTTGTTCAGTTTTTCCCATGAATGCCTATTCAGTGCGATGATTTGTTACTTAGGCCCATGTGAATTTCATATTTATGTTTTCTGGAATTCATGCTTTTTTTGTAAATTGTCATATCTTTGTACAGGAATGCATCTTCTGTAGGCTTTAGAATTCTTTCAGGGTAAACTGTTGAAAAGCCTCCGGCCCAGAAAAAACCCAGTCAGAGAATTCTCTAGGCTTGGGCTTTTTCATCATGTGTGAAAAACTCATAGGCCAATCATTTATTTCATGCAATACAAATAACTATATGTATTTTAGTATATTCTAAGATAGTTGCATTTTTTTTTGGAAATTTTTTGATTTTCGGTTGATTGTAACTTCTATCTTGAATTATGTTTTGTTGATTTTTTCTTTACCTTAAAGGAAGGAATGATCATTAAATACTCTAATCAAACCATTTTCCGTCCGAATTTACCACTTTTCCTCCTAAAAAACCTATGTTCCAACAGAACAAGAAATATCCCATTGATTTTCTCCATTTTCTTCTTTCATTTACTCCACTTTCATTTACCACCCTAACAAACTAAATCTTCATTTACTCTCTTGCTTATTGATGATGGTCCATACCTGGACATTAATTTGTTTTGTGAGTGGATTAAATGAGAAAGGTTCGGTCTTGACCACATCGGAGTCGACAATATGGTTCGAATTGAAAGGAACACTCTCGTTTCAATTTGATGTGCTACTTGATAAGTTAAAACTTTCATACAAAATGGAGAAATATGGAGATCATATGTTTATGATGATGACCGTAGATGACTATGTAAATATGGTCTGTATCCATCAAGAGATGAACGAGAAGGTCATCCATATGCAAGAATCTGTTGATACCCTACCATTATGAGCAGGTTTATCTTTATTTGACTTGATTTTTGTTTACAGGAATATACAAGACAGTTGCCTACAACTTGTAAGCAGTTGTCCGTAACATCTAAGCACTTGTAAGAAGTTGCTTGTAACTTCTAAACTGCCTGTAACTTTTAAACAGTTGCCTGTAATTTGTAAGAATTTACCTGTGACTTCTAAGCAGTTGCCTGCAAATTCTAAACAGTTGTTTGTAATTTGTAAGACCTTACCTGTAACTTCTAACCAGTTACCTGTAACTTCTAAAAAAGTTGCCTGTGACTTCTAAGTAGTTGCCCGTAACTTTTAAGCAGTTGCATTTCCCTAATATTTAAGAAAATTTGTCTTTAATATCTAATAATTTGCTTGTAATATCTATATGGATGCAAGTAATAATATGTTAACAAAAGCGTTTTTTTATGTAATAATCAACACGCATCGTCTTCCGGTCCAGCAATTGCGCATGACCGAGTACATGAGTGGAGTCAAGATTTCCACCGGTGAGGCAAGATGATCAAATAATAAGGAACAATATTCCGATTGCGTGGTATGACGCAAATCAGGGCACATTTCAAATTTTCAAGGGTTCTTATGAAATTAGGATGACTTTTTATTAATTTGCTATTGCGAAACAATTAAACTTCCACTACATAAAGAACGATGGTTATAGAGTAACAATCAAATGTTCCTAAAGAGATAAAGGATGCCTATGGAGAGTGCATGCATCACCTTAAACTAAGAGGTATAGAGTTAATATATACGTTAGTAATATAAAAGTGTAATTATCGTTGTTTGCAAATTGTTGATTGTTTTAACTGTTGAATTACGCTAAGATTTTTATGTTTGTCATGTATGATCAGTTCTCTATAGGCTATAAAGAAATACTACCCGACGCACACATGTTCCGGAGGAATTTCAAGCGACGGACATCCCCGGGCTAGGAAGAAATTGGTAGCCGACATGTTTGTAGATGTTTTGAGGTCACGACCGGGCTATCGGTCAATCGAGACTAAGAAGAAATTCCATCAAAGGTTCGGGGTGAAAATTTCATATATGTTGCGTGGCATGCATGGGAATTGGCACAAGAGGCCCTCTTTGGCAATTATCGTCATTCTTATAACTCTTTGAGATGGTATCAAAACAAGTGCATGGAAGCCAATCCCGGAAGCGTAATTAGCATCGAAAAATCAGTGGATGACAGATTCATGAGGTTATTTGTTAGCTATGGCGCTTGTATTGATTGATATTTAGATGGTTGCCGGCCTCTCATATTTCTTGTTGGAATATTCATCAAGAACAGGACAAAATGCCTTCTATTGGCGGCGACTGCTTATGACGGAAACAATAGTTTGTTTCCATAAGCTTTCACTATTTGCGATCAAGAGAACATCACAAATTGGACGTGGTTTTTAGGTCAGTTGAGAGCCGTGTTGTTTGATGATCCTGGAGCCTACCACCCACCGTATACCCTTGTGTTTGTATCAAACTCCGACAAGGGAATCAAAGAAACGGTTAAAATGCACTTTCCTACCGTATTGCTTTCATTTTGCATTCTTCACTTGAAGCAGAATTTTAAAAATTGGCTTCAGGGGTTTGGTATGAAGAATTCGGAAGCCGAAACTTACGTGCATTTGATGGAGACAGCGTGTTACCAATACACGATGACTGAGTTCTTGAAAAAGATGAACCTATTAAAGAAGGAGTCGATGGTTGCCTACAACGCAATGGTTGAACATTACAATTCTCAACATTAGGCTAATTGTTACTTTTCTGGAATAAGCACAATTCTTGCTCCTCAATACACCTGATTTGGTTATGAACATGATTGACATAGATATGTATAACATCAGAGCAGTTGCCTGTAACTTCTACCCAGTTGGCTGTAACTTCTAACCAGTTGAACTTCTACTAAGTTTCCTATAACATCTATTAACTTGATTATAATTATTAAGTTGCTTGTAACATCTACTCACTTGCTTGTAAGCTCTAGGTAGTTGCCTGTAATATCTAATAAGTTGCATGTAACTTCTAATAAGTTACATGTAACATCTATTAAAGTTACATGTAACATCTATTTATATATTTGTTGAATGCATGTATGGTCATGTTACATCCAATATTACTGAATCATATAATAACTGGATACGTGAGGCCCGCACTTTTCCTATTCTTCAAATGGTAGACCACATAAGGGTATATTTGATGGATCACTTCAATTGTCGACAAGAAACGGCCGAAGGGTCGAGTGGAGTGTTATGTCCCAAGTCGGAGAAAATTCTGAACAAAAATTTGGACGCTGTTAGAGTTTTTTTCTGTCCATTAAGCTGATATGGAGCATTATGAGGTGTTTGACATTAAAATTGTTCAGATCAATGTATCGGCTCGATCATGGACATGCCGAGAATGAAATGTTACTAGGATTCCTTGTAGGCATGCTTACGCCGTTATCAATTTCTTGAGGCAATTAATCTATAACTACTGTGACCCTTTCCTAATGATCGAATATTTCACAGCTAGTTACGGGAATACAATTTATCCAATACCTACATTTGACAAGCCAAAGGTCACGAAAGAGAATATTGAGATCCATCCTCTTTTGAAGAGAAAACGGTTGGGAAGGATCCATACAAGACGTATAAATAACAGGAATGTTCAAAAGAGGAATATGAATTGCGGTAGGTGTGGCAATGAGGGTCACAATAGAGCGACATGCACTGCTCCTATCGATTATGTGTAAAATAGCTACATGTTGGTTATTTGGTATTTTGTTTTATATTTATGTATCCACCATCAAGTTTCGTGGATCTTTTATACTAAAACATTATGATGGTCGTTATAATTTTACTATAAATTTTTCTATTGGTTAAGTATGCATCTGAATGAAATTTAGAAATTGTTTTATGCATCCTTTATTTGCAGTTGCCTGTAAGTTCTGATAAGTAGCCTGTAACTTTTGATAAGTAACATTTAGGCACTTGCCTGTAACTTCTGATAAGTTGCCTGTAATTTCTAAGTAGTTGCTTGTAACTTGTAACCATTTGCCTGTAATTTCTAAGCACTTGCATGTAACTTGTACTCGGTTGACTATAATTTCTAATAAGTTGCATGTAACTTGTAAGCACTTTCTTATAACTTCTAACAACTTATCTGTAATTTCTAATTAGTTGCTTGTAACTTTTAATAAGTTGCCCGCAACTTCTAAGCACTTGTCTGTTACTTCTAACCATTTGCCTGTAACCTCTAATCAGTTTCCTGTAACCTGCAAGCAGTTTCCTGTAATTTCTAAACAGTTTCCTGTAACTTGCAAGCAGTTTCCTGTAACTTCTAATTAGTTTCCTGTAATTTTTAAGCACTTGCATGTAACTTTTAACCACTTACCTGTAACTTTTAACCACTTACCTGTAACTTGTAAGCAGTTTCCTGTAATTTCTAACCAGTTGTTTGTAACTTCTAAGTACTTGCCTGTAACTTCTGATAAGTTATCTGTAACCTTTAATAAACTGTCTGTAACATCAGTGTTCTTGCCAATTTTTTTAGCTAAGAGCTATTTGTTTCCTTATAAAAAAAGGAGAGAAGAAAGAGGAAAAGAATTCCCACAGTTTGGCATCACGTGTTAAATACGTGAGCGCTCATATGTAAAGCATAAAAGCGCTGAAAGTAAATAACAAAAAGGCCAAACATGCCTCACGTGTTAAACATGTGAGCGCTCTTATGCAAAGTGTATGAGCGCTAAACATAAATAACCAAAGTACAAACAGGACTCACGTGTTAAACACGTGAGTATCACGACCCGGAAAAGGCACGTGACTGGTACTTGAATCACGCGAAGTCTATAGGACCCCACCTAATTCAAGTAAGCCAAAAGCCCAGAAATCTAAACCTTTTTAGGGGAAAATAATGGAGTTGCAGTTTTTGTTAGTTATATGTATGCCCTAGAGGCCATTATTATACATGTGATGTATATTATAGTAGATGCTTGGACATATATAGGGAGAACTTTCTTACTTGACATGATAGTATACTATCTGGTTGCTCTTTATCTTAACATGTACACTCATTGTCTCTCTATTACATGTTGATAAAGCCCTTCGGATGAGTACTTGACTGTCAGGATTATGATGCAGATCATACTAGTGGGCCAGGAGGTAGTCGGTAAATACATCCTTCAAATGTTCTTAGTCGTGGGAGTATCGAGACGGGGCATCGATATTCCAGAGTAGACTAGCTTATACGCTTCTTGACCCATATGATGGGCGATGGATGATTCCACATCCATTGGTGTTTGATATCAGAGAAGGTATACGGGTGCTCCGTGGAGACTGGGTACACTGAACGGACTCGCCGAGAACTCTTAGATGGTATTATACCTCACGTCAGATAGCAGTTCTCTGGTGACACTGGTACAGGTTAGTCTGTCGACCCGAGAGCGTCATAGAGTCTTGTGTGATTCCCACTGTGCTTTAATTTCCATCTTACCATGTTCAAGAGAACGTGCAAAACGGTGGTTTTTGGGTACAATCCCGAGTCACAAGGAGGCAATGAGCGATAGGAGGGGATTTCGTCTCTCCCTGTATTGGGGGTTGATGTTGCGCTATACTTGATTGGCCGTAACAGGAAATCCCTGGCCACGGTTGCTGAGATTTACTGGTAAGTGTTATCAGGCTATTGGGGTCTGACGTTTACCACCCCCAGGCCGAGATATGCGACATATCTGACGAAAAGACCGGACTGTACGGTAGTGTTATTTATTGGATTCTCAGGAGTATGAGCAGGCTTGCTTGTTGATCTTCTGATCGCTCAATACCCGGGTAGCCGTTACGTCCAGCTAGTACCGCTGACAGATTGTGGGTGTTTGATATGATCATCACCTACTGCCGGCGTATTGACGAGTTTTTATAGTCCTACACAGAGGATTCCTGGCTCAAGCGAAATGAAGTAGGAGCACATATGTGATATGTGCGGGACCGAGATTAATATGCGTATGTTATACCGTATTCTATTCTCGCGATATGTGATATCGGTCGGTTATATGTGATATAGCCGGGTTATCGAATCAAGTGTTGATTCGATAAGTTGATACAATATATATTAGTCGATTATATGTGATATAGCCGGATTATTAAATCAAGTGTTGATTTAAAAATTTAATGTATAATTATATATTTGATATATTAATTTACATTAACTAATATTAGCCCACTTAAGCATTTCTTTTTCTCACTTGTGTGCACTTAATATACATGTGATATATATTATTATGTCATGCTAGTTGCTACATGCTACATGGGTGTATGAGACCCACACCATGCTTATCATAATGAAGGATTTTATTTATTTAAAGTAAATCAAAATTAGTTGGAAATTAGTCACACGGTTCGATCAGGATATCGGGAATCTTGTTGAATTACCCGACTGGTTATTGAAAAGTGTTTTCAATATCGAGACTAAAATGCGAGGTTTATAATTGTTAGGCATGAAATTCGGAATATGAGATATTCCGGGTTTATGATGTCTAAGGAATTCATGTAGTTAGGCATGAAATCCAAACTATATGATACATTGGGTTTATGATGTCTAAGGTGGTTACGGATTCCAATTGTTGTAGTTTTTCACTTTCTTTTCTGTGACTGTAAGTGTAATATGTGGTGTATCGCCAGTTTCGTTGCTATACGTCAACGACAATTGGGATACGCATATTTACTTACATTGATGACATGTGATGTTATGTGTTGCTGTGATATGTTATATTGGATCGTCGTGTTTGAATGGCCGGGTTTTTTTTATGTGAGATGAGAGTTTTTCTTTTTCATTCAAGTAAAAACTTGTATGTAATATTCTTTTATTAGGGCACTTCCGGGTTGAGGATGATGTCACCATTAATGTATATTATTTACATTTCCGCATTAGGATAGACCCAAGGTGGGGAGCACAAGTAACCAGGTTCTAGGGTTCAGTGGGAGACCATCTCGAAGAGCCGAGACCGGGTCTCCTAACTCTAGAATTGGTTGGGTTGCTTGCCGCTCTCGTAGTGGTCTAGGGATGTGGGTTTGGCTATTTATCGCGACCATGGAATCCGTGTTTTTTACTGGCTTAATTAAAACACGAAATTCCTAGTATATCCAATATTTCATATGTGTTCTGCTGCTGCTGATATTTTGTGATGTGATCACTTTATATGATGAGACGAATGTTGTTATTATATATATGATATATAATAAACGTTACTTATATTTTGCACCCGCGCTAGTCCCGCCCCGCTATGCCGTTAGTTAAGTAACCTAACGGTGCATAACGGGACACTGTGGCGAATGCGGATGGCATACGCATACGTTATAGTTTCGTTTCTTCTATGATGCTTAGGAAGCATAATTGATGGGACTTCATTAATGAGATTAATGAAATAAAAGAAACCTAATGATGTTGTAGAATCTTGTTTTGAAAACTGGTAGCTCTAGTTCTTGCTTTACATAGTGGTATTCCTCGTAGAATATCCAGCACCTTATTCGATAAGGAAAGAGCCGAGATCCCTTCACCGGGAGTGACCTCTTTAGAGAAACTGGCAGATGCTACAACCCACTCGGTTTTGTCTTTTGATTGTTTTTTTAGTTCATACTTTGTATAGTGGTATTTGTGAAATATCCAGTACCTCATTCGATGAGGAAAGAGCCGAGATCCCTTCACCGGGAGTGACCTCTTTAGCAGAACCAGTAAAAGACTCAAAAACACTTCTTTTCAAAATCACTCGATTCTACAACGATATCAAGTTCATTACGCAAAAGGTTTTCTTAAAAACCTGTCATAACCTTCCGTCATTTCAGATAAGTACTATTTAGTATTTGTGTTACGTTTGTTGACCTTAGCCAAGGCGTAGTGTGCGGTAGGTAATTAGTGCTTATCTGCAGCATATGATGCGATTGAGTTAGGGTAGTCGTACGGCTTTGTTGACCTTAGCCAAGGGTCGTACGAATGGGTTTAATTCAATTATGAAATGACGGGTTGAACTTTGTTAGCGCTTATGATTTGTTGATCATAGCCAAGGTCATAAGTTGCTAGGGGTAAAATATTATCGGGAATTTCAAGTGTTGAAATTTGAAATGAGATTGCATACCTTCTATGAGATAGCTGGATCCCGATACCCACTGCGAGTAAGAGTTACTCCTGGGAGAGTTTTACACATTACAATTAGCCGATCAAGAAGGTGTCTAGAAAGGTGTTAACGGGGTTACGCCCCTGGGAAAATGAGGTTTATTTTAATTAGGTCTGTGCGAAAGCATGGGGAACCTCCCTCAAAGTACCGACACTGGCCTGGCCGAAAGATTGGCGAACTTTTAGGGTGTAATTAATCCTGACTAGTCTTACCTTTTAGGGTTTGAAGGAAGATTTGATAAAAATAGTGGGAGCCATTCTGATTAGATAAAATAATAACCAATCTGATCTTGCAAGAGCATACACCGAGTGTTTTCTTCTCTCTCTCTCTCTCCTGGTAGCGATCGAGACATGCCTTAATCAAGTTAATAATATGGATGTATTGACCGAACCTTCTTGTTACACTGTGCTGGGGAACGTTGGTTCCGCTCTACCTTATAATTATTATAAGTCCGAGCGGGAAATAGGAGAATACCAGGATTCCCATGCCACCCAATCGAGAAAAAAGCATGTTGATGTATATTCTTCGGGTGTGTTCATTACCGAGAACTGTTTCTCAGTTGCCTCTACATCCTAGGTATGAGATACCGGATCAGGATTCCATATATGTAATCTGTTACATGGGCTACAGAAAGGTAGAGAACTGGGAATAGGTGATATGTCTCTAAGTGTAGAGAATGAGGCAATTGTTGCAGCCAAATCAGTTGGCAAATATCACCATGTATTACCAAATGGTAAATGCATTGATTCTGAACAAATGTTATTAGATACCGAACCTGATATACAACATTACATCAGTTTTTTTATTAAGTTAAAGAAGGATATAATTTTGTATTGCAGGATAATACTGTGAACATTTTCCTTAATCAAGAGTTGATTGGATCAGGCACGTTATGTAATGGCATATATGTTCTAAATCAAACAACAGTTCAAAATATGCAGAACACACACAAGAGGAGTAGTTCAGAAATGAATGAATCCTTCTTGTGGTATTGTAGACTAGGTCATATAAATACGACACGACTAGCTAAGTTACATAAGGATGAATATTTGAATCCGTTCGAATTTTCATTTTATGATACTTACCAGTCTTGTCTCAAAGGTAAAATGACCAATACTCCGTTTACTAGAAACAGAGAAAGAGTTACTAAACTCTTGGTACTGATACATAGTGATGTATACGGTTCTAAGTCTACACATGCCAAAGTTGGTTCCCCGTACTTCATTATATTCACTGACCATCTCTCAAGATTCGGACATATGTTCTTGTTGAAACACATATCTGAAACTTCTGAGAAATTCAACGAATATATGCTTGAAGTTGAGAACCAGAGGGGTAAAAGTATTAAGTCCTTCGATGTGATCAGAGAAGAGAATACTTGTGCATGGAGTTCCTGGATTATCAAAAAGAGAATGTGATTATCTCTCAGCTTACTCCTTCGTGTACACCACAGCACAATGGTGTATCAGGGCAGAGGTATCGCACCCTATTAGATATGGTTCGCTCTATGATGAGTACTGCTGAGTTACCTGTTTCCTTTTGGAGTTATGCACTTGAGAAGCTGCATACCTATTGAATGGGGTTTTATCCAAATCTGTGCCTACCACTCCATATGAGATATGGAAGGGGAAGAGACCATGTCTTAAACGAGTTAAGATATGGGGTTGTCCGGCCTATGTTGAAAAGCAAAATCCGAACAAGCTCGAGGCAAGGTTAGTTCTGTATAAGTTTGTTGGATATCCCGAACATTCACAAGGGAATATCTTCTACCACACTGAGGAGCAAAAGGTGCTTTGTTTCTCAGCATGCCACATTTTTTAGAAAAGGAATTTCTTATGGAAGAAATTTGTGGTCATGAGGTAGAACTGGAAGGAGTTCCAGCTAGACAAATTAACAGCTGATGATTTAGTGGAACCAAAGGATTCTATAGTCTCCAACGAACCTCAGCCTCTCCGCGAATCTGGTAGGGATCCTCATCCACCTAAGAGATACTACGGTTTCCTCGGTGACTGTGGGAGCGAGGATTGCATCATGGTAGCTGATGACCCAACTAGGTTCAGGCAGGCCATCACGAGTGGGGACTCTGTGAAATGGCCGGATGCTATGCAATCAGAGATGGAATCCATGTACACCAACAAAGTATGACTTTGAATGTTGCACCTGAAGGGTTAAAACCCATCGGGAGTAAGTGGATCTTGAGAAGATTCTTGGTGTAAATGGAAAAGTTAAGACTTTCGAAGCTAGACTTGTAGTAAAAGGTTTTCGTCAATAACCAGGTGTGGATTATGATGAAACCTTTTCTCCAGTACCTATGCTTAAGTCCATCAGGATTAAAGGACGCATCGCGGAGTTGGAACATCTGTTTTGATGTGGCAGTCAAAGAGTTTGACTTCATCAAAAATATAGATGAACCTTGTATATAAAAAAAGGTTGTAGAGAGTAAGGCTGTCTTCCACGTATTGTACATAGATGACATACTCTTGATAGGAAATGGTTTCCTATGCTACACTCGGTCAAGCTTCTCTTATCGCGAGGATTCTCCTTGAAAGATCTGGATGATACCTACTATATCTTAAGGATTTAGATATATAGAGATAGATCTAAGCTGATGTTAGGAGTGTCCCAAATCTAGGTATATTAACACCATACTAAAGAAGTTTAGTATAGAAGATTCTAAGCCTGGTGGTTCGCCCACTTACTCATGAATCACTCTCTCCAAAAAGATGTCTCGCAAGACTGATTTGGAGAGAGCTCGCGTGCAAGGGATACCCTATGCTTCGAAAGTAGGCTCTATCATGTATGCGATGTTATGTACCAGACCAGATGTAGCTGACTCACTAGGTGTAGTGATCAGGAATCAATTGGATCTTGGGAGAATCACTGGAAAGCTGTGAAGGAAATTCTTAAGTACTTGAGAAGCACTGAAGAAATGTTCTTGGTTTTTGGTAACGGTAAACTCCAGTGGGAGTCCTTTACTAATTCAAGCTTCCAGAGTGATAAGGTCGACTGAAAGTCAGTCTTGGGCTTTGTCTTTACCCTCAGTGGAGGGACGGTATGTTAGAAGTGTTCCAGGCTATATACCGTGGCAAACTAGACGATAAAGGATGAATACATCGCTACCAACGATGCTGCCAAAGTGGATGTCTGAATATTTCTTGTTCATAAGATGAACATGGTTCCTACCATTGAGCGTCCAATAACTGTTATTGTGACAACAATGGAGTTGTGGTTTTGGCCTAGGAACGCCGGTCCCATCAGCCATCCAGACATATTCTGAGGACAGTATCACCTGATCAGGGAGATGGTTGATCTCCAAGGGATCGAGGTAAGGAGAGTTGACGCGAAGGATAACACGGCGGATCCACTCACAGAGGCCTTTCCCTAGAGAGACTTTTATGGGGCGTTGAGTATGAGATACTACAACAAATGGCCTTAGTGCAAGTGGGAGATTGTTAGTTATATGTATGCCCTAGAGTCCATTATTATACACGTGATGTATATTATAGTGGATGCTTGGGCATATATAAGGAGGACTTTCTTGCTCGACATGATAGTATGCTATATGGTTGCTCTTTATCTTAACATGTACACTCACCGTCTCTCTATTAAATGTTGATAAAGCCCTTAGGATGAGTACTTGACTACCGGGATTATGATGCAGATCATACTAGTGGGGCAGGAGGTAGTCGGTAAGTACATACTTCAAATGCTCCTAGTCGTGGGAGTATCGAGACGGGGTATCGATATTCCAGAGTAGACTAGCGTATACGCTTCTTGACCCATATGATGGGCGATGGATGATCCCACATCCATTGGTGTTTGACATCAGAGAAGGTATACGGGTGCTCAGTGGAGACTGGGAACACTGAACGGACACGACGAGAACTCCTAGATGGTATTATACTTCACGTCAGATAGCAGTTCTCTGGTGACACTGGTACAGGTTAGTCTGTCGACCCGAGATCGTCATAGAGTCTTGTGTGATTCCCACTGTGCTTTGATTTCCACTTTACCACGTTCAAGAGAACGTGCAAAACGGTGGTTTTTGGGTACAGTCCCAAGTAACATGGAGGCAATGAGCGATAGGAGGGGATTTCGTCTCTCCCGGTATTGGGGGTTGATATTGCGCTATGCTTGATTGGCCATAACAGGAAATCCCTGGCCAGGGTTACTGAGATTTACTGGTAAGTGTTATCAGTAGTTTCTCGAACCGTTATGGGCCTCACATCGGCATGACTTATCAAGCTATTAGGGTCTGACGTTTACCACCCCCAGACTGAGATATGTGACATATCTGACGAAGAGACCGGACTGTACGGTAGTGGTACTTATTGGATTCGCAGGAGTATGAGAAGGCTTGCTTGTTGATTTTCTGATCGTTCAATACCCGGGTAGCCATTACGTCCATCTAGTACCGCTGACGGCTTGTGGGTGTTTGATATGATCATCACCTACTGCCGGCGTATTGACGAGTCTTTATAGTCCTACACAGAGATTTCCTGGCTCAAGCGAAACGAAGTAGGAGCACATATGTGATATGTGCGGGACCGAGATTAATACGCGTATGTGATACCGTATTCTATTCTCGCGATATGTGATATCGGTCGGTTATATGCGATATAGCCGGGTTATCGAATTAAGTGTTGATTCGATAAGTTGATACAATATATATTTGTCGGTTATATGTGATATAGCCGGATTATTAAATCAAGTGTTGATTTAATAATTTAATGTATAATTATATATTTGATATATTAATTTGTATTAACTAATATTAGCCCACTTAAGCTTTCTTTTTCTCACTTGTGTGCACTTAATATATATGTGATATATATTATTGTGTCATGCTAGTTGATACATACTACACGGGTGTATGAGAATCACACCATGCTTATCATAATGAAGGGTTTTATTTATTTTAAGTAAATCAAAATTAGTTGGAAATTAGTCACACGGTTTGAGCTTTGTGGAAGCTTGTAGAACCATTGACATAGTCCACTACTTTTGTTTTACATTAGATATTTATTAACCCAACCATTACCTTAAGCCATGGTTAAGTCTTTACAAGAGTTAGTATGAGATATTATCTCACACATGGTTGATATTCTCACTCATGAGATTCATTCTACGCTATCCTTTTTACATGGTTGTTTCTTCTTCATCTCCTTCCTCAAGCTCTCAAGCTTTTTGGGAGGTGAAGAAATTTAGTGAGAAAAATTATTCTAAAGTGAGCAAAATTCCTATTTCATAAACCTACACTAGATTAGCCATTTAGTTTAGGTTGTTTGCTTCACAATTAGTGAAGAGGTAGCTTGAGTTAGTGTCTCCTCGACGTAGATCATCTTCGGCCTCGAAGACTTCAAGCAAGCTTGTTCCTATCATCTTGTGGAGCCTTTCTAGAGTCCGGGAGTTCACTACTTAGAGCGAAGGGACTACTACACCGAGCTATTAAAGTGAAGGACTTGTCTACAAAGGTTGTATACCTTATTCACATAGATGTAAAGATGTTTACATACTAGTTTCGTCTAATTCTCTAGTTAAGATTCAAGGTTAGGGTTCTTTAGCATGCCAAATTTTTGAAAACGGTATGGTCGATGTAACATCCTAGTTCATTTATACCAATTCCAGTTCTCGTATTTCCTTAATTGTGGTATTTTCCTGATTTATCGTGTTTTGGGTGCGAATAGTATTTTATATTTTACATTGCATTCGACCCGACCCGCTTGCTTGAACCTATTTGATTCATATTCATAGATTACCCTGAGTTGTTATATAGACATGTGCATCTCATGTATACTGCATACTGGCATTTTACCTGGCATTGAATATTTTACAATATAACATTTTAGGTCATGTAAAATAATTTAAAATTGCATTTCATAGCCCGCATGATACCCCTAACCCCGTGGTAGCATCCGCGCATCTTGTTCTCGTCCCGTTCAGTGAAACGAACGTATTTGGATGGCTATGCGCATGTACGTGCATCCGTTCTTAGGGGTATGCATTTTCGTTACCTGAGCATTCATTTTTAATTTTGAAAGCCGCAGATATTTTTCGTATTTTAAATCTGAATTTTTAGACCCGACCCGGGCGCGTTTTGAAATATTTTTGTATCCCGCCTAAATTCAATTTATTTAATTTTAAAATTTAGTTTAAATATTTTCATATGATTTCTTTAACAAACTGAAACCTCTTATCTAAAATTTTAAATCTAAAAATATTTTAAAATTTTAAATCTAATTTCCTAACAAACTAACAACTCCTTTCTCTCTCTCTCTCCTCTGCATATATATATTTATATATATTTTATTTAGTTAATTTTTCTTTCCTTATTTAATACACAACCTCTTCTTCTTCTTTCTTCTTTCCTTTTCTTGATCTTGTTTCTTGATTCCGGTGATCACCGCCAGAGCCGTGCTCGTCGCCGACGATCCGAGTGATCCAGTGAACGTACCTGACTTGCGTAATCACTCTCGTGCGTTATTTGGAACCGTTCCGTGTACCGTGCGCGCGTCGCGACATTTCGCCGACGAAGGACGTTCCGTACACATCCGTTCTTGTTCCGTCTAGGCAAGTTAATCTTGCTACATGCTATATAATTCATTTTATATCTATTTAAATAAATACCATACCTATAGTTTAAATCTAGTGCCCCATGTTTAATTTTATAACGTTTCGATATTCCGTTTGCATCCGTTTATATCATATTAAATCTAGATCATGAAAACTTATCTTGTGACATACTAGATTACATTATATTGCATCCATATCATTTAAAATATATATTGTCGTAATATTTTTTATTATTATCTTTAATTAGTTTATAATCTGCATTTTATAATATTATACATTTGAAAATATTATAGTTTACACATGAAACGTCGTTGAAAAAGCCGATACGACAAATCTGAAATTTACTGTACACCTTACCTTATAAAATTCATTATAAATCATAGAAAAATTATTAGTATAAGTTCTTTAGTTCGTTACGAAGATAACTCAGAATACTATAAATATATGAAATATTTACTTGCAAAATAAATTGTTTATATAACATAAAATGCAAATGAAAATGTCTCTAAACTGCTGTCTAGGAAAATTCCAGCAGCAAACTTTCAACTTCGAATATTCATATCTTTTTGTAGGGACAACTGAGATGCTTATACTTATAAAACTGAAAACCTTATTGAATTATCTTTGTTTTGGTATAAGACACGTCCCTTTTAGAGAACGTTTGTTATTTTTAAGCTATTTTAGAAATTAGGGTGACGCTGAATTTCTGAACGGAACTTTCTTGTGCATGGTTAATCAATACCACTTTTATAGTTATTAATCGCTTTGAATATGCTATCCATATTAATATTATTATATCAATATTTATATCACATATTGCTTAGTTGTACATCCCACATTACCATTTTATAGTTTTATAACTTTTCGGATACCCGTTTGCATCCATCGCATTTAAAATACATATAATTGCATCCATAGATCACATTACTACATAATACTGTGATATTAACACTCCATGTTTAATAAATTGCATCCTAATTAATATTGGAACTATAAATGTAACCCTAATCGATAACTGTGCATCCATATCCTTAAAATTATATGTATTTGCATATCATATTATATGTTCCAGTTTATTGTTCTGATAGTACCCATGCTTGTTTATTTATACACATGCTTATGTTAGTTTGATTATGAGCACCCACATGACATCTTGTGCTTCCTGACCTGACCTGTTACACTTCCTGCTTGACATGATATGGTACCGTACACTCTTGACATGACATGACACCTTTATACATTATCTGGCTTGACCTGATGTACCATGGCTTTACCTGTTACCTGATCTTGTGTCTAATGCCAACAAACCTGACATGTAGTCCTCACGGACCGTTCCTGTTGTCTATCCAGACAAACTGCTCTTACCTGATCCTGTGTTGGCATTAGTTCTTGATTACGTAATACCTGACTTGAACACACATAGTTTGGGGGTATGGGGAAATCAATGATGAAACCTGACTTGTAACTCAACAGTTCGATACCTGTTCTGATCAGTCTTACGGGCTAGGCCAGCCCCGGAGTGATGATGCTGATATCACTCGTCTGTACCTGCTACCTTTTACTGCCTAGCGGCATGTCTCGGTTTCAGCCCGAGAGTTTGTAGACCGTGGTCCCGGGCATGCACGGGATACTATTGAGTTACATCGATGATTCATCAAATTGATTTCAAAGACTTGAGAGTAGATAACCCAATAGAACAGTTTAGATTACTCACTGCACACTACCTGTCACTGCCCTGATTTACATTGCTGTTACACTTGCTTTACCTTTTATGATCATACTTGCATGTCTTGCTACCCTGTTTATATATTATTGCTTGATGTTATGACGCGCTGACGTCTGGGTTTTGCATAGCCCAGATCCTCTACCTTTGTTGCAGACTGATCAGGAGTTTTGTCGCTGTTAGACCGAGCGGTAAGGATCCTGTTGGTATCCAGCCTTACTTTCCAGGTGTTCATTTGATCCTTTGCTTCCGCATACTATATTATTTCTTGACTCATTTATTCTGGCTCATGGACATGTACTAGATAGTTTAGTCTACTTTCCTATTCTTGATATCTCTACAACCGTAATGTGACTGTGGAAGGATTTTTCCTATCCACAGGTAGCATGGTTGGCTATGTCACGTGCCTACCTTAGCGTACTCTGGGAAGCGGAGCGTGACATGGTTCTTTTGGTATCAGAGCCATAGGATATAGGTTAATCGAGTTTGATTCTTTTGTAGTTGGGTATTGGACCCAATACACGAATCAGAATACTCGTGATTAGGAACATGTCCTGCCACCTTGTTATCGTAATTCTTGAATCATATCCTTCTTTTATCCTTCGCCTTGACGATATGCAAACCACTTGCATCTCGACTTGAAACCTTTTTGGTTCACCATTGTTTCTCCCTGTTCCTTGATTCTGATACTAGGATTTGGGCGACTTGAGTGGAGTTATGTAGTTGTACCTATGAACTGCAGCATGGTTATAATGCGGTACTCTATTTAAGTTACTTGGAGTCCTGGTCTTGATTCATTCCCTTATTTCATGATCGTTATATTACCTTGCTGCTCTCGGTTTCATTGCTTACCAGTTATTATTTTTCGCCAGCTTAGATCACGTTTACCGTGCTTAATCCTCTTCAGTATCTTGACTTCGGATGAACTCATCTCAGTATCTTACTTGTTCATGTTTTCCCCGCATTAGGCTTATTCAATTCTGGTGCATCCCTTTGTTTGTTTTTGTCTTGGGAATGGATTTTCGTGGCACTTTCTATGCTCATATTGATTGTAAGGAAAGGAAAGTGATTCTCCAGATTCCCGGACATCCGGAGCTTGTTTTTCTGGAGGAAGCGGTTCTGTCGGGCCAGTTGAGTTTAGGGCTAGGCCAACAAATAATGTTCTTTCGCCGATGGAAGTGGATAAGGAAGAAGCGCCGGCTATATTCGAGAGTTTCATGGACGTGTTTGAAGACATATGAGGTTTACCGCCGAAGCGAGACGTGGAGTTCGCGATTGATCTTGTTCCTGGTGCAGCGCCAATCTCAAAGGCGTATCACCCGATGGCACCAGTGGAGTTGGAAGAAGTCAAGAAGCAGGTACTGAATTACTTGAGAAGGGTTGGATTCACAGCAATAACTCACCTTGGGGAGCTCCAGTTCTTCTAGTAAAGAAGAAAGATGGCACAAGGAGGATGTGCATCGATTATCGAGAATTAAACCGGGTGACTATTAAGAACAAGTACCCGATCCCTCGCATTGGCGAATTATTCGAGCAACTCAGTGCCACGAGGGTATTCTCGAAGCTGGATTTGCAATCCGGATATCATCAGGTCCGAGTTAAATCAGAAGATATTTGCAAGACTGCGTTCCGAACTCGGTATGGATATTACGAGTATTTAGTGATGCCATTTGGAGTCACGAATGCACCGGCGATATTTATGGACTTGATGAACCGAATCTTTTCACCATTCTTGGACCAGTTTATAGTGGTGTTCGTTGATGATATTCTGGTCTACTCAAAGGAGTATTGAAGAGCGTGCATAACACTTGAAGATCGCACTGCAGACATTGAGGCAAGAAAGATTGTATGCTAAGATGAGCAAGTGCGGGTTTTGGCTTGAAGAAGTGAAGTTTTTGGGCATGTCGTATCCGGTGATGGAATCGCCGTTGATCCTGAGAGGATTGCAGTAGTTCAAGATTGGCCGATTCCGAAGAATGTTGCAGAGATAAGAAGCTTTCTTGGACTTGCCGGTTATTACAGGAGGTTCGTGGAGAACTTTGCTCGTCTGGTAGAGCCTTTGACCAAGCTTACGCTCAAGGAAGTACCATTTGTGGGGACTGGTAGGTGTGCGTCATCTTTCGAGACGTTGAAATAGAGGTTGATAACCGCTCTTATTTTGACCGTACCAGACGGTTTCGGAGAATTGGTGATTCACAGCGACACACCGGAGAAAGAATTGGGATATGTTTTGGTGCAGCATGGGAAGGTTACAACTTACGCATCGAGACAGTTGAAGACCCATGAGAAGAATTACCCAACTCATGACTTGGAGTTAGCAGCTGGGATTTTCGCTTTGAAGATTTGGAGACACTACTTATTAGGCGAAAGGGGTCGAAATATTCACCGATCACAAAAGCCTAAAGTACGTGTTCGCTCAGAAAGAGCTAATTGTGAGACAGCGTAGATGGTTGAAGCTGACGGCTGACTACGATCTCGATCTTAAGTACCATCCGGAGAAAGTTAATGTTGTACCGGATACGCTTAGTCGGTTGCCAGCAATTCAGACGTTGACTACTCAGGAGGAACTTATTGAAGACTTTCGAAGATTTGACTTGGAGATTATGCTACCGCATTCGTCGGGACAGTTGATGCAGCTGAAAGTACAGTCGTCGTTGATCGAGAATATTACAGCAGCGCAGTTACAGGACCCTAGATTGCAGAAGTTTCGAGAACGGGTTGAAGCTGAACTTCGAACGGACTCATTGGTTTATGAAGAGGGTTCGTTACGATATGGTAGTCGTTGTGTGTGCCAAAGGGAGATATCCGCGAAGAAGTTATGAAGGAGGCGCACAGTTCTGCATATTTCGTACATCCAGGAGGCACAAAGATGTACCGAGATCTACGGCAGTATTTCTTGTGGGAAGGCATGAAGCGGGAGATTGCCCGCTTTGTGGCAAAGTGCTTGGTGTGTCAGCAAGTTAAGGCTGAACATCAAAGGGTTGCTAGTTTATTGCAACCACTTCCGATCAGTGGAAGTAGGAACATATAACCATGGATTTCGTGACAGCTCTACCGCGGAGTCCAAAAGGCAACAATGCAGTTTGGGTGATTGTTGATCGATTGACCAAGGCAGTTCATTTCATACCATTTCGAGTTGGTCAATCAACAGAAGCTTTGGTAGAACGGTACCTGCAGGAGATTGTAAGATTGCATGGAGTGCCGGTGAGTATCGTGTCCGACCGTGACACCCGTTTCTTACCACATTTTGGAGGAGCTTACAGGAAAGTTTGGGGACTTGATTGAAGTTTAGCACAACTTACAATCCTCAAACAGATGGCCAGTTGGAGATAATGATCCAAACTCTTAAGAACATGTTGAGAGCTTGCATGTTAGACTTCAAGGGTTGATGGGAGGATAATCTACACTTATTGGAGTTTTCTTACAATGACAGTTTTCAGGTGACTATTCAGATGGCTCCATTCGAGGCTTTATATGGTCGCAAGTGTCGTTCACCTGTCTGTTGGAACGATGTCGGTGAACAAAGATTGTTGGGACCAGATTTGGTTGGGCAGACAGTTGAGGCGGTTAATACTATTTGGAATCATTTTAAAGCAGTACACGACCGACAAAAGAGTTGGGCAGATACATCGAGAAGACCTCTAGAGTTCGTCGTTGGTGATTTGGTATTCTTGAAGATATCACCGACTAGAGGGGTGATTCGTTTCGGAAGTTAAGGAAAGCTTAGTCCTCGACTCGTTGGACCTTTGAGATTTTGGAGCGTATTGGAGAGGTGACGTATCGTTTGGCGCTAGCGCAATCTTTGGCGAATGTTCATGACGTGTTTCATGTATCTCAACTCCGTAAGTATGTTCAAGATGAAGCATACGTGCTGGATCATTCAGAGCTTACTGTACGAGAAGATTTAACCTTTGAGGAACGACCGATGTTGATTGTCGATCGAAGGGAAAATGTTCTTAAGAACAAGGTTATCCCTCTCGTACTTGTTTCTTGGGGTAATCGTTCGCATGGAGAATCAACTTGGGAACGAGAAGATGAAATCCGACAGAAGTATCCACATCTATTCTTGTAGTTTATTGATTGTTTATCCTTTCTTATTCTTGGAATTTCGAGGACGAAATTCTTTTGTAGTTGGGTATAATGTAACATCCTAGTTCATTTATACCAATTCCAGTTCTCGTATTTCCTTAATTGTGGTATTTTCCTGATTTATCGTGTTTTGGGTACGAATAGTATTTTACATTTTACATTGCATTCGACCCAACCCGCTTGCTTGAACCTATTTGATTCATATTCATAGATTACCCTGAGTTGTTATATAGACATGTGCATCTCATGTATACTGTATACTGGCATTTTAGCTGGCATTGAATATTTTACCATATAACATTTTAGGTCATGTAAAATAATTTAAAATTGCATTTTATAGCCCGCATGATATCCCTAACCCCATGGTAGCATCCGCGCATCTTGTTCTCGTCCCGTTCAGTGAAATGAACGTGTTTGGATGGCTACGCGCATGTACGTGCATCCGTTCTTGGAGGTATGCATTTTCGTTACCTGAGCATTCATTTTGAATTTTGAAAGTCGCACATATTTTTCGTATTTTAAATCTGAATTTTTAGACCCGACCCGGACGCGTTTTGAAATATTTTTGTATCCCGCCAAAATTCAATTTATTTAATTTTAAAATTAAGCTTAAATTTTTCATATGATTTGTTTAACAAACTGAAACCTCTTATCTAAAATTTTAAATCTAAAAATCTTTTAAAATTTTAAATCTAATTTCCTAACAAACTAACAACTCCTTTCTCTCTCTCTCTCTCCTCTGCATATATATATTTATATATATTTTATTTAGTTAATTTTTCTTTCCTTATTTAATACACAACCTTTTCTTCTTCTTTCTTCTTTCCTTTTCTTGATCTTGTTTCTTGATTCCGGTGATCACCGCCGGAGCCGTGCTCGTCGCCGACGATCCGAGTGATCCAGTGAACGTACCTGACTTGCGTGATCACCCTCGTGCGTTGTTTGGAACCGTTCCGTGTACCGTGAGCGCGTCGCGACATTTCGCCGACGAAGGACGTTCCGTACACATCCGTTTTTGTTCCGTCTAGGCAAGTTAATCTTGCTACATGCTATATAATTCATTTTATACCTATTTAAATAAATACCATACCTATAGTTTAAATCTAGTGCCCCATGTTTAATTTTATAACGTTTCGATGTTCCGTTTGCATCCGTTTATATCATATTAAATCTAGATCATGAAAACTTATCTTGTGACATACTCGATTACATTATACTGCATCCATATCATTTAAAATATATATTGTCGTAATATTTCTTATTATTATCTTTAATTACTTTATAATCTGCATTTTATAATGTTATACATTTGAAAATATTATAGTTTACACATGAAACGTCGTTGAAAAAGCGGATACGACAAATTTGAAATTTACTGTACACCTTACCTTATAAAATTCATTATAAATCATAGAAAAATTATTAGTATACGTTCTTTAGTTCGTTATGAAGATAACTCAGAATACTATAAATATATGAAATATTTACTTGCAAAATAAATTGTTTATATAACATAAAATGCAAATGAAAATGTCTCTAAACTGCTATCTAGGGAAATTCCAGCAGCAAACTTTCAACTTCGAATGTTCATATCTTTTTGTAGGGACAACTTGAGATGCTTATACTTATAAAACTGAAAACCTTATTGAATTATCTTTGTTTTGGTATAAGACACGTCCCTTTTGGAGAACGTTTGTTATTTTTAAGCTATTTTAGAAATTAGGGTGACGTTGAATTTCTGAACGGAACTTTCTTGTGCATGGTTAATCAATACCACTTTTATAGTTATTAATCGCTTTGAATATGCTATCCATATTAATGTTATTATATAAATATTTATATCACATATTGCTTAGTTGTACATCCCACATTACCATTTTATAGTTTTATAACTTTTCGGATACCCGTTTGCATCCATCGCATTTAAGATACATATAATTGCATCCATAGATCATATTACTACATAATACTGTGATATTAACACTCCATGTTTAATAAATTGCATCCTAATTAATATTGGAACTATAAATGTAACCCTAATCGATAACTGTGCATCCATATCCTTGAAATTATATCTATTTGCATATCATATTATATGTTCCAGTTTATTGTTCTGATAGTACCCATACTTGTTTATTTATACACATGCTTATGTTAGTTTGATTGTGAGCACCCACATGACATCTTGTGCTTCCTGACATGACCTGTTACACTTCCTATTTGACATGACATGGTACCGTACACTCTTGACATGACATGGCACCTTTATACATTACCTGGCTTGACCTGATGTACCATGGCTTTAACTGTTACCTGATCTTGTGTCTAATGCCAACAAACCTGACATGTAGTCCTCACGGACCGTTCCTGTTGTCTATCCAGACAAACCTGCTCTTACCTGATCCTGTGTTGGCATTAGTTCTTGATTACGTAATACCTGACTTGAACACACATAGCTTGGGGGTATGGGGAAATCAATGATGAAACCTGACTTGTAACTCAACAGTTCGATACCTGTTCTGATCAGTCTTACGGGCTAGGCCAGCCCCGGAGTGATGATGCTGACATCACTCGTCTGTACATGCTACCTTTTACTGCCTAGCGGCACGTCTCGGTTTCAGCCCGAGAGTCTGTAGACCATGGTCCCAGGCATGCACGGGATACTATTGAGTTACATCGATGATTCATCAAATTGATTTCAAAGACTTGAGTGTAGATAACCCAATAGAACAGTTTAGATTACTCACTGCACACTACCTGTCACTGCCCTGATTTACATTGCTGTTACACTTGCTTTACTTTTTATGATCATACTTGCATGTCTTGCTACCCTGTTTATATATTATTGCTTGATGTTATGACGCGCTGACGTCTGGGTTTTGCATGGCCCAGATCCTCTACCTTTGTTGCAGACTGATCAGGAGTTTTGTCGCTGTTAGACCAAGCGGTAAGGATCCTGTTGGTATCCAGCCTTACTTTCCAGGTGTTCATTTGATCCTTTGCTTTCGCATACTATATTATTTCTTGACTCATTTATTCTGGTTCATGGACATGTACTAGATAGTTTAGTCTACTTTCCTATTCTTGATATCTCTACAACCGTAATGTGACTGTGGAAGGATTTTTCCTATCCACAGGTAGCATGGTTGGCTATATCACGTGCCTACCTTAGAGTACTCTGGGAAGTGGGGCGTGACAGTCGATGCCTCCCGAAACCCAGTGGCGGTGCTACGGAACCCTACAGTTTTGAAATAAGGTTTACTGAAATCAAGCTTATTCTTATATATAAATAGGTAGTAATATATGAAAACGCTATATTTGTATCTAACTTGAAAACCCTTTTTGTCGTTTAAAATTCGGGCAGCACCTCCTTTGTAATTTTTAACCCAAAAACGAATACAAGCAATAATATATAAGGCATCCCCAAGCGGGAGCTAGCTCTTTGCCTATTGGTGGAAACAACCACGCAAGATAATATAGATATACAACGCCGAAAGGCGAGGATCAAAACTCAGAAAGAAAGCGAGAAAACTAAGAATCATTAAGAAAATCCCAACAATAAAGAATACAAGAGTGCGACTCTAAGGCCAAAAGAATATACAAACCGTGGTCATCTAAGTCTACTAAATATACAAGTCTGGTTGATGGAGCTTTATGTTAGTTATATGTATGCCCTAGAGGCCATCACTATACATATGATGTATATTATAGTGGATGCTTGGACATATATAAGGAGGACTTTCTTGCTCGACATGATAGTATGCTATCTGGTTGCTCTTTACCTTAACGTGTACACTGATTGTCTCTCTGTTACATGTTGGTAAAGCCCTTAGGATGTGTACTTGACTACCTGGATTATGATGCGGATCATACTAGTGGGGACATGGTAGTCCATAAGTACATCCTTCAAGGTCCCTAGTCGTTGGTGTATCGAGACGGGGCATCGATATACCAGAGTAGACTAGCATATACCTTCTCGACCCATGCAGATGGGCGATGGATGATCCCATATCCATTGGTGTTTGACATCAGAGGTGATATGCGGGTGCTCAGTGGAGACTGGGTACACTGGACGGACTCGCCGAGAACTCCCAGATGGTGTTATACCTTACGTCAGATGGCAGTTCTCTGGTGCACTGGTACAGGTTAGTCTGTAGACCCGAGATCGTCATAGAGTCTTGTGTGATTCCCACCGTGCTTTGATTTCCACCTTACCACGTCCAAGAGGGCATGCAAAACGGTGGTTTTTGGGTACAGTCCCGAATCACATGGAGGCAATGAGCGATAGGAGGGGATTCGTCTCTCCCGGTATAGGGAGTTGATGTTGCGCTGTGTTCGATTGGCTATAACCGGAAATCCCTGGCCAGGGTTGCTGAGATTTACTGGTAAGTGTTATCAGTAGTATCTCGAACTGTTATAGACCTCATATCGGCACGACTTATCGAGCTACTGGGGTCTGACGTTTACCACCCCTAGACGAGATATGCGACATATCAGACGACGAGACCGGACTGTACGGTAAGTGTTACTGGTTGGATTCACAGGAGTGTGAGCGGGCTTGCTCGTTGATCTTCTGATCGCTCAATACCCGGGTGGCTGTTACGTTTAGCAGACCGCTTGCGGCTTGTGGGTGTTTGATATGATCATCACCTACTGCCGGCGTATTGACGAGTCTTTAGAGTCCTACACAGAGGTTTCCTGGCTCAAGCGAAACGAAATAGGAGCGCATATGTGATATGTGCGGGACCGAGAATAATACCAGTATGTGATACTGTATTCTATTCTCGCGATCTGTATCATTGTACGGTTATATGAGATATAGCCGGGTTACCGAATCAAGTGTTGATTCGATACATTGATACACTTGATATTAGTCGGTTATATGCAGTATGACCGGATCATTAAATCAAGTGTTGATTTAATGATTTAATGTATAATTATATATATGATATATTACTTTACATTAACTAGTATTTGTTCACTTAAGATTGATTTTCTCACTTGATTGTGCACATTGTATATATGATATATGTTTGTGCACTAGTTTGTATCATGTTTGATGATACATGCAAACTTGGGTGTGTATGCTTTAAGCCATAGTTTAGGTTAATGGT
Organism: Agapanthus africanus; assembly: GCA_030015575.1. Taxonomy (NCBI): domain Eukaryota; kingdom Viridiplantae; phylum Streptophyta; class Magnoliopsida; order Asparagales; family Amaryllidaceae; genus Agapanthus; species Agapanthus africanus. Next base: position 935,968,250 of record JASDDO010000019.1, on the reverse strand, counting down.
TAAGGTTTTATTTATTTATTTAATTTGGCAAAAACAAAAACGGTGGCTTTATTTGTTTTCTTGCTTGAAGCTTCATGAAGTTTCTTTTAAGCATCTTTGAAAATTCTAACCATTTTGTTTTATGCCTTAAACTAACCATCAACCTAAACCCTAGTTTATTCTCTACACAAGTTAACTCACCCATGGTTGCTAAATGATAAACTTCACTTGATTTATGATTTTAAGATAATTGATTTATTTTCTTCTTCTTCTTCTTCTTCTTCATGAAGAAAAGAAGAAAGCTTTCTTGAAAAATTTCAAGTGATGAAATCAAGTGAGAAATCCAAATCCAAAGTGAACCCACTTCCTATTTCTTCATCCTCTACCACTTGCCATATTGTATAGGGCGTTTTCTTCACAAGGTTCATGACCAAGTGAAGATGGAGCTTGAGTTTAAGTCGCCTCGACGTAGATTATCTTCGGCATCGAAGTCAACGACCTAGCCCGATCATTTCTCCGACGAAACCATCGCTAGAGTCCGGGATCCCGATGATCGCAGCGGAGGGACGTCATCACGGAGCTAAAGAAGTGGAGTACTGGATCTATAAAGGTTGTAATCCGTTTCACTTAGTAGCAAAGTAGTTTGCTTGCATTTGTTTTCGCTTATCCTCTAGTTAACGATCTTGCTTCGGGTTGTTAGGCACATAAAATTTTAATCCGGCATGTTTGATGCCTTGTTGAACCTCTTGAGTGTGCCTAGGAACCCTACAGTGGTATCAGAGCTTAGCTAGAGGTTTAGGCGAAGCGTAGAAGATGTTAGAAACCCGATCGAACCCCGAAACCCTAATCGATATCCCTTTCTGTACATTTTCTGAAAATGTGGATTTTTGTGAATTAAAAATATCCAAAAAATTCAGCAGGCTGTTCTAGGAATTACTGTGCTTCACGTGCCCCCAGATCGTTTAAAGCGCCGCGGAACTGCGGCCCCACCCTGGGTTACGCGGCGGTTCCGCGGCCATAATGATGATTCATAGCACGTGATTTGCACAGTAATGTCTTTCTGCAAGTGCTGTGTTTTCTGGGAATTTTTAAATTTTACTCAAGAGTTGAGTTTTCTGGGTTGTATTGGGGACTCGATGTTTCGGTCGGAAAGTTTAACTTCGTCTGTGTTTTTCCGGATAATTTTAGAACATGTTGAAAAGTTCGACCGGATATAAATACCCATTTTTTCCCCTGCCGGGAAATTTCTAAGTGTTGGATCTTTCCGTAGTTTAAGAACGTTCGAAGTAGTGCAAGTAACGCGATGGACCCTCTAGAAGACAACAAACCTTAACTCGATTATGTGACCGTCTTGAACTGCCCTTTGAACCTTAGGGTTTGGGGCAGTACGGCGTGCCACATGTGAGGCGTTGGCTTGACCCTTCTACGGCTGGACCGTTGGTACTGTGGCATGAAGTGAATGTTTTTAAACTTATTTCATGTGTTGAGCTGTTTCGGGAAAACTTGGGTGTTTGATTGTTCGATCGGAAAGTTTAATATTTTCTATTTATCTGGAATGTGATACAATATTTGGAATTCACAAGTAGTTATGAGATAACTAATATGAATGTTATAAACATAGCACTTTAGTCTCACTTGATCGGTTGCCACGGAATTTTGATGCGATCAAAAGTCCGTCGCAATCACGTAGCGTACGCGGATACTCGCCGGATAAACTTAATAGACAGCTACACCCCTTAGCCCCGACCAAGTGACTGTAGGAGAACCCCGTCGCCAAAAGCATCCGTTCGGGTGCTCGCGGCAGCGGTGTTCCGCCTTAGTGCACTTCGTCGACGGTATCGGGGGTGCGGCCGTCTACTAAAGTTTGTGACGAGCATTCGTTCAGGATGTCGGGAATCTTGTTGAATTGTCCGACTTGATATTGAAAACAGTTTTCGATAATGAGACTAAAATGCGGGGTTTATAATTGTTAGGCATGCGATGTCTAAGGAATTCATTTGATTAGACATGCGATGTCTAAAGAGGTTGCGGATTCCAACTGTTGTAGTTTTACACTTTCTTTTCTGCGACCGTAAGTGTAATATGTAATATCGCCGGTTTCGTTGCTATATGTCAACGACAATTGGGATGGGCATATTTACTTACGTTGATGACATGTGATGTTATGTGTTGCTGGATATGTTATATTGGATCGTCGTGTTTGAATAGCCGGGGGGTTTTATGTGAGATGAGTGTTTTTCTTTTTCATTCATGTAAAAACTTGTATGTAATATTCTTTTATTGGGGCACTTCCAGGTTGCGGATGATGTCACCATTTGTATATTATTTACTTTTCCGCACTAGGATAGACCCAAGGAGGGGAGCACAAGTAACCGGGTTCTAGGGTCCAGTGGGAGACCAACTCGAGGAGTCGAGTCCGGATCTCCTAACTCTAGAATTGGTAGGGTTGCTTGCCTCTCTCGTAGGGGTCTAGGGATGTGGGTTTGGCTATTCATCACGACCGTGGAATCCGTGTTTTATACTGGCTCGTATTGAAAACACGGACGTCCTAGTATATCCAATATTTCATATATGTTTCTTCTGCTGCGTTATCTGTGATGTGATCATGTGATATGTTCAGATAGATATTGTATATAGTATATATGATATATTATATAGACGTTACTTATGTTTTACACCCGCGCTAGCCCCGCCCCGCTCTGCCGTTAGTTACCTAACCTAACGGTACAGACGGGACATCGAGGCGAATGCAGATGGCATAAGCGTACATTGTATTTATCTGTGATGTTTAGGTGGACTTAAATGATGGGATATTCATTAATGAGATTAATAAAAGAAAAGAAACCTAAGATGTTGTGGAATCGAATTTTCAAAAACAGGTAGCTACAGTTTTTGCTTTGCATCGCGGTGTTCCTTGTAGAACATCCTGCACCTTATTCGATAAGGAAAGGGCCGAGATCCCTTCACCGGGAGTGACCCCTTTAGCAATAACTGGCAGATACTACAACCCTCGGTTTTTCTTTTGATTGCTTCTATAGTTCTTGCTTTGCATAGTCATATTTGTGAAATATCCTGCATCTTATTCGATGAGGAAAGGGCCGACGATCCCTTCACCGGGAGTGACCCCTTTAGCAAAACTAGAAAAGCCTCAAAAACACTCCATTTAAAATCACTCGATTCTACAACGATATCAAGTTCATTACGCAAAGGGTTTTCTTAAAAACCCGTCGTAGCCCTCCGTCATTTCAGATAAGTACTAGTTAGTATTCGTGCTGCGGTAGTTTGGCCTCCATCAAGGCGTAGTGTACGGTAGCTAACTAATGCTTATCTGCTAGCATACGATGCGATTGGATTAGGGTATTCGTACGGCGTTGTTTGGCCTCCGTCAAGGTTCGTGCGGGTGGGTTTAATTCAATCAGGAAATGACGGGTTGAACTTGACTAGCGGACTATGGGTAGTTTGGCCTCCGTCAAGGTCATAGGACGCTAGGGGCAAAATATTATCGGGAATTTCAAGTGTTGAAATTTGCGATGAGATTGCATACCTTCTATGAGATAGTTGGATCCCGATACCCACTGCGAGTAATTGTTACTCCTAGGAAAGTTTTACACATTACAATTAGCCGATCAAGTAGGTGTCTAGAAAGGTGTCAACGGGGTTACGCTTCTGGGAAAACGAGGTTTACTTTAATTAGGTTCGTGCGAAAGCACGGGGGACCTCCCTCAAAGTACCGACACTGGCCTGGCTGAAAGATTGGCAAACTTGTAGCGTGTAATTAATCCCGGCTAGTCTTTCCTTTTAGGGTTTGAAGGAAGATTTGATAAAAACAGTGGGAACCATCCAGATTAGATAAAATTATAACCAATTTGATCTTGCAAGAGCATACGCTGAGTGTTTTCTTCTCTCTCTCTCTCCAGGTAGCGACCATATCACGCCTTAATCAAGATAATAATACGGATGTATTGACCGAACCCGCTTGTTTTAGTGAGCTGGGGAACGTTGGTCCCACTCCAACTTATAATTGTTATAAGACAGAGCAGGAAATAGGGGATTACCAGAATTCCCGTGCCGCCCAAACGAAGAAAGTGCATGTTGATGCATCATCTTCGGGTGTGTTCATTATATAGAACTGTTTCTCAGTAACCTCTACGTCCTGGGTATGTGATACCGGATTAGGATCCCGCATATGTAAACTGTTACATGGGCTACAGATAGGTAGAGGACTGAGAACGGGTAATAAGTTTCATGAGACAGAAAACGGTGCAAGTGTTGCAGCCAAGTCTGTTGGTCACTGTCACCCTGTATTACCAGAATACATTGATTCTGAACAAATGTTATTAGATACCGAACCTGATATACAAAATCATATCGATCTCTTTATTAGTAAAGAAAGGATATAATTTTGTATTGTTGGATATTGTTTTGAACATTTCAAAAGTTGATAGGTTCAGGCACGTTATCTAAAAGTATTGACGTTCTAAATCAAACTACAGTTCCTAGTATACAGAACACACACAAGAGGAAGAGTTTAGAAATGAACGAATCCTTCTTGAGGCATTGTAGACTAGATCATATCAATGCGACCCGAATGGCTGAAGTTTCATTTAGATGCATATTTAAATTAGTTTGAATTTACATCTTGTGAAACTTTCCAGTCATGTCACAAAGATAAGATGACCATAGCTCTATTTAATGGAAACAGAGAAAGAGTTAGTAAACTCTTGGGATTGATACATGTTGATGTATGAAGGTCCCCAGTCTACATATGCCAGGACCGGTTCTTTGTACTTCATTACATTCTCTGATGATCTCTCAAGATTCAGCCATATGTTCCTGTTGAAACATAAGTCCGAAGCTTTTGAGATATTCACAGAATATAAGTTAGAAGTAGAGAACCAAATTACGGGTATAAGTATTATATCCTTTGATGAGATCAAGGAGGAGAATACTTGAGCACGGAATTCCTGGACTATCCTAAAGGAGAATGAGATTCTCTCTCAGCATTACTCTTCCGTATACACCATAGCATGATGGTATATCGGGGCGGAGCAATAGCACCCTATATGATATGGTGCGCTCTATGATGAGTACTACTGAGTTACCTTTTTCCTTTTGGGGGTTATGCACTTGAGAAGCTGCATACCTATTGAATTGGGTTCGAATCAAATCAGTGCCTACCACTCCATATAAGATATGGTATGGGAAGAGCCTATCTCTTAAGTAAGTTAAGATTTGGGTTGTCCGGACTATGTCTAAAAGCAAAATCCGGACAAGCTCAAGGCAAGATCAGTTATGTAGAACTGGAAAGGTTCTAGCTATACATACTACAGCTGATGATTTGATAGAACCAAAGGATTCTATAGTAACCAACGAACCTCAGCCTCTCCGCCGATCTGGTAGGGTTCCTCATCCGCCTGAGAGATACTTAGGTTTCTCGATGACAGTGGGAGCGAGGAATGCATCATGAGCCGATGACCCAACTAGTTTCGAGCAGGCCATCGAGAGTAGGGACTCTGTAAGAATGACTGGATGCTTAGCGATCTGAGATGGAATCCATATACATCAACAAAGTATGGACTTTGGTTGCTATATCTGAAGGGTTAAATCCCCATCAGCAGCAAGTATATCTTGAGAAGATTACTTGGTGTACATGGAAAAGTTGAGACTTTCAAAGCTAGACTTGTTAAAGGTTTTCGTCATCGACCAGGCGTGGATAATGATAAAACCTTTTCCAGTGGCTATGCTTAAGTCCATCCGGATCCTACTTGCCACGGCTACATACCATGATTACGACATCTGGCGGTTGGGTGTCATGACTGCTTTTCTAAATGATGTTTTAGAAGAGAGCGTCTATAAGTACACAGCTAGAGAGCTTCGTAGACAGTGGGAGCAGCGGAAACGTGTGCAAGATGTTTTATAGGATAAAGCAGGCATCGCGGAGTTGGAACGTCTGTTTTGATGTGGTAGTCAAAGAGTTTGACTTCATCAAAATGGTAGATGAACCTTGTATAAACAAATAGGGAGTAGGGAGTATGGTGGTGATCCTCATAGAGTACGTGGATGACATACTCTTGATAGGGAAGGAGTTTCCTATGCTACGCTCGATCAATCTCCGCTTATCACAATGATTCTCCACATAGGATCAAGGTGATACCTCCTAAATCCTAAGTTTTGATCTATGAGATAGATGTAATTGGATGTTAGGATTCTCACTAGATGTAGTGAGATGGTATCAATCGATCCTGGGGAGAATCACTGGAAGTGTTCCAGGGTGATAAGGACGACTGAAAGTCAGTCACAGGCATTGTCTTTACCCTCAGTAAAGGGACGGTGTGTTGGAAGAGTTCCCAGCTATATACCGTGGCAAACTAGACGATAAAGGCTGGATACATCGCTACCAAAGATGCTACCAAAGAGAAAGTCTGGGTGTATATTAGTTCATGAGATGAACTTCGTTCCTACCATTGTGTGACAATGGAGTTGTGGCTTATGCCAAGGAACGACCATCCCATCAGTGATCCAGACATATTCTAAGTCAGTGTCACCTGATCATGGAGATGGTTGATCTCCAGGGGATCGAGGTCAGGAGAGTAGACTCAGAGGACAACACGGCGGATCCACTCACAAAGGCCATTTCCCAGAGAGAGACTTTTATGGGATAGTTGAGTATGAGATACTACAACCACTGCTATCAGATGGCCCTAGTGCAAGTGGGAGATTGTTAGTTATATGTATGCCCTAGAGGCCATCACTATACATATGATGTATATTGTAGTGGATGCTTGGACATATATAGGGAGGACTTTCTTGCTCGACATGATAGTATGCAATCTGGTTGCTCTTTACCTTAACGTGTACACTGATTGTCTCTCTGTTACATGTTGGTAAAGCCCTTAGGATGTGTACTTGACTACCTGGATTATGATGCGGATCATACTAGTGGGGACATAGTAGTCCATAAGTAAATCCTTCAAGGTCCCTAGTCGTGGGTGTATCGAGACGGGGCATCGATATACCAGAGTAGACTAGCGTATACCTTCTCGACCCATGCAGATGGGCGATGGATGATCCCATATCCATTGGTGTTTGACATCAGAGATGATATACGGGTGCTCAGTGGAGACTGGGTACACTGGACGGACTCGCCGAGAACTCCCAGATGGTGTTATACCTTACGTCAGATGGCAGTTCTCTGGTGCACTGGTACAGGTTAGTCTGTAGACCCGAGATTGTCATAGAGTCTTGTATGATTCCCACTGTGCTTTGATTTCCACCTTACCACGTCCAAGAGGGCGTGCAAAATGGTGGTTTTTGGGTACAGTCCCAAATCACATGGAGGCAATGAGCGATAGGAGGGGATTCGTCTCTTCCGGTATAGGGAGTTGATGTTGCGCTGTGTTCGATTGGCTATAACCGGAAATCCCTGGCCAGGGTTGCTGAGATTTACTGGTAACACTACTACAAATAAGGGTTGCCCCTACGGATATATGCGTAGGGGCGAAAAAATACCTCGTAGGTGCAAAGGCCGCAGGTGCAAGTTGAGGCCCTGAACTTGCCCCTACGGGCAAATTCTTGCCCCTACGGATTTCTGTGTAGGTCCTGTTGCCCCTACGGAGTAATCCGTAGGGTATAAAATTTTATATTATTTACGGTTTTTTTTAATATATTATATGTACCTACGGACATAACCGTAGGTCCATGTACTACCCCCTACGGATATCTACATAGGTACTTTTCCGTAGGGGCAAAATATCAGGATTCCTGATATTTTGCCCCTACGGATAACGCCGTAGGGGAGAGGCAGTGGCCCCTACAGATATGTCCGTAGGGGCACTCCCAACCCCCTGGCACTGAGATCAGGGGGGAAATCTCAGTTACTGCTGATATTGTGCCCCTACGGATATAACCGTAGGGGCAACATGTGTACCTACGGATTAATCCGTAGGTACATATTATCTGTATTTTTTTAAAAAAATGGGCTGCTTGATTTTTTCCCTCCCTGTGCACAATAATATATACATCAATCAAATATAAAATTAATCATCACACAACATATATTGCAGTATTCATAATCACATCTCACGCATATATATAATATACAAAAGAAACCCAAAAACTGAATATGGTATAAATATAAACCAATATCAATATAGTTTCAAAATATAGTACAATGTGTATGATATAAATAAATACATGTTTCAAAAAATAAGAACCAAAAAGCTACCCTAGTGCGGTCCAGCTCCACTTCTGAATAACGATAGAATAACGCGCGCCTGCTCCTCGGTCAATAAACTCTGCAATTCGTCGCGAGCGGGAGTCTGAGCGGCATGTGGAGCTGGCGATGTGGTCTGCGCAGCCGCCGTCGAGGTAGTCGCTTGCGGAGCCGCGGCTGCGGGAGTCTGAGTGGGCGGTGGAGCTACAGGAGCTGTCTGCGGAACCGCAGCCGATGTAGTGGCTTGCGGAGCCGCAGCCGAAGGAGATGCATGTGGAGGCTCGGCCGATGTACCCTGTCGCGTCTGGACCTAACGTGTGTAATAAGCGTGTAAGAACTGTGTATTATTCGAATTCGTATCATTATTAAGTTATTTCGAAACCCCGTTTGGATATCTAGTTTGTTGTTTATTTTAATTACATCTGTATGTATGATTAATCAAACTTAAGTCTAAAACCAAATAAGCTTAAGCTACGTACTAATTATGGATATATTGATATCTATATAATATGATATGATATTTTACTATAAAGCAGTATACATACCAGCATCTCCTTCAACTCCTGAACGGTGGCCCTCAAGCTCTCCAGTTCCTGATGGACACGTCGGTCACTGGAGACGGAGGAAGTAACCACCGGGGTGGAGTCCAACCTTATATGGGCCCTGCTAGAGCCCAGTCCCCGGCCTCTCTCCCAACCTCCGTGGTGCCCTCCGTGTGCGGCGTCCAGAACTGGGGTCAGCAGCCTCGGATCGCTCTGTCCGGTAAAATCGATCCCCGAGGCCTGGGCCTGCTCAACCACCCGCTCCTACACCCACATTAAGCAGTAAAGTATAAGTATAAAATTTAAACTTGAACCTTCCAAAACTAAAATTTCAAATTTGGGTAGAAAAAATATTAACACTTACGCAGTACTCCTGGGTAGCGACGTCGGGACATCGAAGCTCGCCCGTGGCGGGATCTGTCGAGGTGCCGTGGACGGCAAGATATGCGGACAGCACGCTCGGTGTACCACCTGACGCCACGGTCCGAGATGTCTGCAATATTAGAAAGTAACTCTTAATATTAGAAATATTAGAAAATAACTCTTAATATTGCAAAATATCACAAAGGTCGGTCTATTGTAATTTACCGATAACTCCATGGCTCGAGTAATGTTCCTCGAGCCACCTGTGTAAGTGGGGCGACCCCTCTTCACCGACTTCCTGTTCTCTGTATTCTGAGCGGCCTGTTTCTGCACAACGCATTAACATTTAGTTTTCTAATTAATAAACACAAAGAAATAAATTATATCATAAATAATGAATTACATTTAAAATACATACCTGTTTGCGTTGGGAGTCGAAATAAGCGCACAATAGAGGCCATGTCTCTACGTCGACTCTCGTAAACGTCGGAGTAGATAGGAGGGCCGCTCTCTCTGCCTCGGGGGTCGCCATCCACAGGGAGTAGCAGTCGGCCTTTAGCTCATTCCTGTTGTATCGGACCTTGGCCTGCATGTTCTTCATCAGGCCATTGTACAGAGCATGAAGGTCGAGCACCCTCCCCGGGTGATCAGGGTCGGCTACAGGCTGAAAATCATAATCCAACTGAAAATACAAAAAAACATTGTTATTAGATTGGAAGTGTTAATAATAAATATATTGGATAGATCAAATGAAAATATATATTAATACATACCCGAGCCTGATCAAAGAAGAGGGCGAATGAGCGCTGGTGCTGCTCGCCCCACTCAACGTGAAGTGGATAGTTCTTTACGAGCCGGCTCTCGTCCCCCAAATACCGGCCGAACCTCTCGGCATGAGGACCGGTATAGCGAAAGTCAAGGGTAAAAAAAAGAGGAATGTTGTTTCCCCCTTAGCTCTGTCAGGCCTCAGCCTATGGGACTGATTCGGGCCTTGAGTCCCCCTCTGGGGATGGGGAGGCCCTGCGTCTGCACGAAATATCAAGACAATCAATAATAAGACAAAGTTGTATTAAGAAATAAAGGTTAAACGAAAATTCAAGTGTGATATATACCTCCGGTGACTATTGCACGAGCCTGGGCCCGGGCAGCAGCACGAGCGGGATGATAGTTCCTCCGGTGAGGAACAACCGGGGTCCCAGATGCGGACGCATCCCCTCCAACTAGAAAATAAATATCGACGCTAAATTTCCATGAAGTTCATATTTATTCTATAGAGCATATGTAAAATGAATAAATATTTTAAATTTATTCATACTAACCTGAAGACAAGCATCGCACGTATGTTAACCGATAGACGAGGACTAAGTGGCGCTTTTAGTTTCATATATGAGTATCGATGGGAATATGAAGGTTTCATATTATCATCAAGTATCATATATTGGTTTTAACCCGAACATCTCGAATCGCTCTCTAATTATGCGTTTGTTGTGTATTCTTGTTGTATGTGTGTGTTCCGGCTGTCGGGGGTAGGCTTCTATCCTATTAAGAATGTATAGAGCGAACGCCCATCACTTGTGCTTTCAACCGTTTCGAGTAAATTTCGGCAGCACCTCCCCTCTGTTCTCCGAGTACACTGTAATAGAATAGATAATCATTTCAAAGCTGTGAAACAACGTTGAAATGAACATCTAATCTATCTTTGTACACGGAGAACCAGCGGAAAGGTACCGACGAAATATCTCGAAATGGATGAAAACACAAGTGAATGAAGGCGTTTGCTTTATACATTCTTAACTTGTCCACACGGGACAAATCTATGGGTTACCATACGATTGAATTTTCTCGTCGCGTAGACTATACGACGGTTGTTAGTATCGAGCTATACTGTCCGATATTTAACAACTTTCGTATAGTTCTAGGTCACGACGAGCATCGCACGTATGTTAACCGATAGACGGGGACTAAGTGGCGCTTTTAGTTTCATATATGAGTATCGATGGGAATATGAAGGTTTCATATTATCATCGAGTATCATATATTGGTTTTAACCTGAATATCTCGAATCGCTCTCTAATTATGCGTTTGTTGTGCATTCGTGTTGTATGTGTAACATGATTTTAAACCATTGAGATCAAGATTGATAGAACTGATCATCCTACATTGCAATAGCATTCATCAACCAAAAACTATTATTGCAATGGTATTCATCTATAACAATCAACAATTAAAACTATAAATGTAGGATACTGATATCATAAAGCGTTATACGCAACATTGATCGGTATTCATCATTTTCTTCGTTATCATCTAAGATGTGGATACAACAAATTTCATGTGATTCTATAACTTTTTCATCGTTGATTTAGCAATGTAAAAAATTTTATTGCCCTTAATTTTGAACCTACTAAATCAACGGTGAAAAGTTGTAGAATCACATGAAATTTGTTGTACCCACATCTTATATGATAACGAAGAATATGATGTATGTCGATCGTCGGAAAAAATAAGGAAGGACGTATTTTTTCGACGCCATAAGAGAAAATTCCCTCCTTCATTATATATATATATATATATAATTTTCCAACAAGGGATTAGGATATCATCAAGTCATGTGGCAACACTAGATAAATTAATCTTAATGGAGTTTTTGTCTAATCAAATTCAACTCCAACCATATTTTAAAAGAACGAACCAACATCATTAAAAAAATGTAAATACCAACTCCAAATTCCCAAAAAAGTAACGAGTAGGATGAAAATAAAGCCTATCCGTGCTTTTTGTTCTCTTTGTAAGAAGCATTATAAATGGCCGAGTTACGAAATATGTTGTTAGGCATGAGTTAAGCCGATAAACAAATTCAGATCATTTAATCATATTTATCTTCCTAAAAACCCGTCATTGATTAAAAGTTGATAGCAATGATCAAGCAACACGGGAATTTAACCAACACTGTTCACGTATAATCAATCTTGCACCACTAATCATTCCTACGACAACCGTTAGTCGACAATCAGATGGATCTCTCTCTAAATCATACCCTGCTGTCAAACATTTTTCTCTCATCAAATCAATTATACTAGTATAGGTCGCGATGAGTACAACCGTCAAAACCAATCACACCGCCCACACACGAAAACTAGCCATGCTCATAACATTTACATATCCTCAACTAACCCATTAAAACTCTCTCCAAGTTGGATATTAGTTGACCAACCACCATTAAACCGCCCACACACGAAAACTAGCCATGCCCACCCTAGCCCCAGCCCCAACCCCAACCTAACCCTAGCCCCAGCCCCAGCCCCAGCCCAGCCCCGCCCCAACCTAACCCTAACCCCAGCGCGGCCAGCTAAACCCCAACCCCAAACCTAAGCCAAACCCTAACCCCAGCCCTAGCCGCAGCCGAACCCCAACCCCAACCCCAACCCTAACCCCGACCCCGACCCTGACCGCGACCCCTGCCGAACCCCAACTCGCGCACGCAACCCCAGACCCAGCCATGAACCCTAGCCCTAAATAATAAAAAAATTCTTTAATTTACATGAAGATTTACTCACCTGAACGACGGTGGCGACGACCTGAACTGCGGTGGCGATGACGAGAACGGCGGTGGCGACGAGAACGGCGGTGGCGACGAGGAGAACGGCGGTGGCGATGACGAGAACGGCGGTGGTGATTTGGGGATTTTCTTTCGCGCGCGATCGAGAGAGGAAGAAAGTGAGCGTAGGCGATCGATCTGTGCCTTTATTAAATCGATATTTAGTTGCCCCTACGGATTTGTCCGTAGGTCCTTGGTTTGCGGCTCCGTAGGGGCAAACACCAAATTAATAATTAATATTTTTATTCTTGGACGTCTGGGCCCGTAGGGGCAACCTTTTAGCCCTACGGATTAATCTGTAGGGCCTACTTAAATCTGCCCCTACGGATTTCAATATCTGTAGGGGCAACCCCCTATTTTACTAGTGTAAGTGTTATCAGTAGTATCTCGAACTGTTATAGACCTCATATCGACACGACTTATCGAGCTACTGGGGTCTGACGTTTACCACCCCTAGGCGAGATATGCGACATATCAGACGACGAGACCGGACTGTACGGTAAGTGTTACTGGTTGGATTCACAGGAGTGTGAGCTGGCTTGCTCGTTGATCTTCTGATCGCTCAATACCCGGGTGGCCGTTACGTTTAGCAGACCGCCTTGCGGCTTGTAGGTGTTTGATATGATCATCACCTACTGTCGGCGTATTGACGAGTCTTTAGAGTCCTACACAGAGGTTTCCTGGCTCAAGCGAAACGAAATAGGAGCGCATATGAGATATGTGCGGGACCGAGAATAATACCAGTATGTGATACTGTATTCTATTCTCGCGATCTGTATCATTGTACGGTTATATGAGATATAGCCGGGTTACCGAATCAAGTGGTGATTCGATACATTGATACACTTGATATTAGTCGGTTATATGCAGTATGACCGGATCATTAAATCAAGTATTGATTTAATGATTTAATGTATAATTATATATATGATATATTACTTTACATTAACTAGTATTTGTTCACTTAAGATTGATTTTCTCACTTGATTGTGCACATTGTATATATGATATATGTTTGTGCACTAGTTTATTTCATGTTTGATGATACATGCAAACTTGGGTGTGTATGCTTTAAGCCATAGTTTAGGTTAATGGTTAAGGTTTTATTTATTTATTTAATTTGGCAAAAACCAAAATGGTGGCTTTATTTGTTTTCTTGCTTGAAGCTTCATGAAGTTTCTTTTAAGCATTTTTGAAAATTCTAACCATTTTGTTTTATGCCTTAACCTAACCATCAACCTAAACCCTAGTTTATTCTCTACACAAGTTAACTCACCCATGGTTGCTAAATGATAGACTTCACTTGATTTATGATTTTAAGATAATTGATTTATTTTCTTCTTCTTCTTCTTCTTCATGAAGAAAAGAAGAAAGCTTTCTTGAAAAATTTCAAGTGATGAAATCAAGTGAGAAATCCAAATCCAAAGTGAACCCACTTCCTATTTCTTCATTCTCTACCACTTTCCATGTTGTATAGGGCGTTTTCTTCACAAGGTTCATGACCAAGGGAAGATGGAGCTTGAGTTTGAGTCGCCTCGACGTAGATCATTTTCGGCATCGAAGTCAACGACCTAGCCCGATCATTTCTCCGACGAAACCATCGCTAGAGTCCGGGATCCCCATGATCGCAGCGGAGGGACGTCATCACGGAGCTAAAGAAGTGGAGTATCGGATCTACAAAGGTTGTAATCCGTTTCACTTAGTAGCAAAGTAGTTTGCTTGCATTTGTTTTCGCCTATCCTCTAGTTAACGATCTTCCTTCGGGTTGTTAGGCACATAAAATTTTAATCCGGCATGTTTGATGCCTTGTTGAACCTATTGAGTGTGCCTAGGAATCCTACACTTTAAAATAGATACAATTGAAATAAATAAAAGTATAATGGTGGTCACGATGCAAGTGAACCCACCTACCAAAGTAATCGCTCGGAAAGAAGTGGTGTGCCAGCAAAACCGCTATGGAACCTGTACGGCTAAACTTGCAAGAAACTTTGGCACAACGGGGGTCAGTTGCTAACTCATGAGTAGAAAATATCACCGAGTAGAAATCGCATGTATGACGATCTCCTAAGTCATACAGTAACATACTCAAATATAGCACTGAAACATCTAGCAGTGGCAAGGGTAATAATCTAAGCATAAGTGTAATACCAAGTACTCGTGTCAGTGCCTCAAGTAGCAACATGTCATATATATAATGTACGAATGCATCAAGAATGAAATCAGAATACATCTGCATGAGAAATCTGTGTTCATATCTCGGTAAGATTTTAGTGTAAAAACTGGAGTATCATCAATGAAATCGACAGAAATCCATGTCAAACATCGACACAAAATACTCAAATCCCGGGCTCTGTCAGTCCGGATCGGCCCATATCATCCAATCTGACGACTACGGTCGGTATCCTCCGGATATCCGCCGCGCCAAATATCACCGGTAGGTAGTCCTCCCCTGTCAGGCTCATCGTCTACATTTCGAGCTTCTTGCCCCGGGGTACGTTACCGGGTCCACCATGTACCCGAAACGGTTCAACCTACTCCTCGAATTGGGTCTCGAAAACCAACCTAATCATGAAAACTAATGGTGGACGCCATATACATCATATCGCGAGAAAAACGCAACTTGCATTTTTAAAATGATAATGAGTTTATAAAATTCTTGCGGTTTTCCCCCAAATCCATAAATTTCATAGAAAAATCCAAAATCCCAAAATTAAGAATCAATAAACAGTGAATATTAGCATAAAGCCCCACAATATTGCATAACAGAATGAATATATAAATGCATGGGGTATCTAAGTAAGGAATGTAATATCTAAACTAGCATATGAGAGCAAGCATACTAATAATATGTTGAAACTACCAGCTAGCAAGTTATACCAATGAAGTGACATTTTCTAAAGTATACGTGACATGGTAATTACCGATGATGATGTGTGTGAGCCGGCAAGCAAGTATACGTGGAACATACGCATCATCGGTAATGGTGCGGGTGTCCTAACAGACGGGATTCATAATAGCTAAAGAAACACATGTAATAAATATGAAATACAATGAGAACAACATAAATATAACAGAAAAGCGAATAGTAAACATAACATTATAAACTATACGTATCTGTATACGAATCATACAGTTTTAGTGTTTTGAAATAGCACGAATCGTGCTTTTTAGAAAAATGGGGGGCTACGATGTTTTTGAGAAATGATATGTCCTTTGAAAAATCTGTAGCATCCCTCGGGTTGTCCTTTGAAAATACTCACGATTCGTTAGTTTTTGAAAATAGGTATGACTCGAGCCAAGTCTAGCATCTATTTAAACAACTAAGAGACTAAACTAAGGAACTAGTCGGAAGGATAAGAAAATCTACATATATTCCGAGTCGATATACCTAGTAGTCGGCGATTCAGCCTCATAGCGTTACGTATTGTATAATACATAGTACGACATTCTCGAGTCATGAGTATGGATCAATCATCTTATACGTCTCGTACGGTAATATCTATCGTACGACATCCTCAAAATCGAGGGTATGGGTCAAAATCATCCATAATATCATCATTCGTACAATATCATGATCAAGGGTATGGTTCTAAAGTCTCGTACATTCAAATATTATCAACTCACATATTATCGTATGTATGAATACATATCGCCCAACGGCCCATTATAATATTATATCATAAACTATATCACGACTCAATCACATATCAAAATCTCACGGCATCATGCCCGATCATATCGACTCATCTCCACATATCACATTCTATCCTCATCATCCGTGTATATGTATACACACACACACACACACGTACACATATACACACATACACACACACACATACACACACAAAATCAAGTGTGCATGTGTGTGTGTGTGTCTATATATAACCTGTAATTCGCCACCAAGGTAATCATCCTATGGATAGGTCTTCCTAGATCAACCTAATCTAAGTTAAGGTCTTCTAAATACCCTATTTGCTAAGTATCCAAATATCGTATCCAAACTTACTAATATAGTAATACTCTATTCTACTGTTGCGGGGGTGCTATACGCCATCCACCCGACTTCCCCCGTAGATATACATCTACTCACCTACTATCCTTACTTGTCGAAGTCAATAACGCATTGTCCTCCCTTGTCTTTCCGAAAATCTATGTGAAGGTACCTACAATTCAACGCATATCGTATCGACATCAAAATCAAGTCCGGAAACCGATATGGCAAACGAAACATACATAGGTTAAAACCTATGGTCCACGCATGCAAGAATAACCAAACAACTACCGACGTTGACGTACAAACGCCAAACGACCGAGTCAAAACTAAAATACCCAAAAACCAAGTTTCAAAAGTCGCAAAATATCGCCAAAAATCAAGTAAAATGACTATAGATTTTTATTAATGTAAAATTAGAATTTTTTGCATACAGGGTAAGTCTAGTTATCTAAAAAGTGAGCTACAAACCAAGTTTCAGACCCTAACTCAAAAATTGGGCCGCAAATTGCGGCCAAATCGAATAAAACGGCGGCCAAAATATTAAGGCTTGGTCTTGGGTTTTTACAGTAGCTTCCTAGTGGTCTGCACATCTCACTTTATCTGCAAAATATTTTTCATGGTCTCCGGGTCACAGCAGATCCTAATAAGTCATCACAATTCCCACAAAACCCCGATATCGGCAAATCTAAAGTTCCAGACTTGGGTTTAAGTCTCTAGTTTTGACCATAATACTAACATTACAGGGGTTGTAGTCACTAAAAACACTTCAATTGCACCATCACAACCCATAAAGTCCCCTAAACCTCAACCTAGAATCTTCAAAGACCACTAAACCACACTTGTTCAACTCTAATGTACTAAAGAAGGCTAGGAAAGTTAATTACTAGGCTAAAGTTTAGGATATACCTCATGGAGCAACTAAGGAAAAACCCTAGATGATCCCAAGTGCTCAAAGTCCCAACTTGATTTGCCCATAGGGTTTGTAGTGAGGTTGTGCATATTTTTTGTGAAGCGAGTATGGAGGTTTTATTGAGGATTTTGGGGTGGCCATGGTGGTAGTGAAGGTGGAGAGATGAAGGAGAATGTGGAAGGAGGAGGAGGAAGGGAAGAAAATGAAAAGGAGAGAAAATGAGAAGGGTGTAGAAACTTCTCACCCTCTCTCTCTTCCTTTCTCTCTCCCATGCCATGCCCCATGGTCTCACACTCTCTACACAAATATCTTCTCCTTATTTCCTTTTTCTTTCTTTTTTAAAAAAAACCAAAACAATAAAAACCATACATATATGCCCAAATAAGGAATTAAAACCATGGTTCATAACAAATAAAAATTGTAACAAGTGTATGCAACATGTTTTGTTGCATGTCATGCACATAAACATGATTAATGCATAATTAGTAAATATTAATCAAGTTTAATATAATTTGAATATAATTAATTTATAAAATGTCTAAATCACATAAAATCTTTCAAAATCAATAATTCATATTAATTTTCCAAACTATCGGTATATAATTATACCATTTCATTAAAAATAATTCCCATACTTTAATAATATTCTTGAAATTCATTATTTTAATTATTTAAATTCCTAAAAAATAATATTTTATTTTCTGAAATGTTACAATCTTCTCCCCTTAAATAAATTCGGTCCCCGAATTTAAATTTAAAACCCCCCAAATACTAAAACATTTCAGCAAGACAATCAAGTCGTCGGGGCTCCGAAATCATGAATACTTAAAATATATCATAGCGCAATGCATGCGCATGAAAACGAGAGCAAAACTCATAGTCAAAACTCCATCAAGCGTCACGCCATCCTAGGAGTTATGGCGAAAATTCAAATGTCAAAATCCAATACGAAAACCAATATGATATACTCAAAACAATAACATGTATATAGTACGCATCGTTGTAAAATCGTCAAAATATCCAAATAGAAATTCATGCAAAATACTCAGGTACTGTCCTCCGACTAGTCCTGTTCGGTTACTAAACCGAAGTATGTATCATGAGAAACATAGTGCTCAAGAGGAAATCAATCTCGTAACAGAGTATATAATGCTACGCGCGTCTGGTGCGCATGAAAATCAAAACCAAATAAAGGTGCCACGAAGGCGCACAAAACAATACCAAGTGCAATGGGTGTACACGAAAACATCTATCCAGTGCAACGTGTGTGCATGACAACAATATCAGGTGCATCTGATATGCACGAAAAATCTTGATTTAGTGCATCTGGTGTGCACAAAATCGCATCTACTGCGTCAGGTGTGCGCAAATCCCAATCAAGTGCACAAGGTGCACGAAAATATAAATCCAGTGCATTAGAGTGCACGAAAATGAATATCGAGCATCAAAATCGAAATCAATGGTATACGACATATACCAATTCAAAATAAAGTATACCGTGGTATATAAAATCATAAACATGTGCGTCTGTGAGCACAAAACCATATAAAATACTAAAAGCGCGTGCAAACTACACCGGATGCATAAGTCAAAATCATGTGCAACCCATATGTACGAAATCAAATTAATATCTCAGAATGTATAAAAACCAAAATCAAGTGCAATGGGTATGCATAAAATGAACATTAGTACAACTGATACATGGAACACGAATTGAGTGCAACCATGGTGCACATAAATTCCAATCAAGAAACTAAATCATCAGAATACTGAAATAAAACGATGAAAATGCGATCTCTAAATCGCTAAGACACAATATAATAACCGTCGTCGAGGTGCATCCAAGGCTGGCAGAGCAAGAATATCGACTTGCCTCTTGCCCACGGTCTGGCGTCCTCTGCCCTTAGGTTCTCATCTCTCTCTGTGGATTACCAGTTATATGCCCTTTTTGGCTTGACAGCCCGATTCGGGGTACCGACAGAAACATTCCGTTCTGGCGCTTTTCTGAAGATTTCCTAACCAATTAACATGGTCACTCGTAACGTATCACGTCAGCGAGGCAGCCTCTGGCTTAATGAGTAGGTGTGATACAACCGATTCTGGATCCAAGTCTTACCGCGTAGTGTTCCAGAAGGATCCTGTCAGGGTCTCTTTCCAATACCGTCTCTGCCGGACTGCCTGGAAGTTAGCACTCTTCACTTAATCTGTTTCTTGTTCCGGAATAACTGCATTCTTATCATGACCTGTATCTGGAATTTCGTCCGTATATAATGCCTCTACATGCATATCCAATCTCTGTCATTAACGGAGTGGAACGACAACTCTTAAAAAGCTTGCACAACTTCTTACTCCGCTTTCCTTCAATAGGGACCAATTCAGAATCATCTCCTCATAGCTGTGTGGACTGCGCTCCAACTGACTGTAGTCGTATCTGGAGTCCCTTTCGAAACTACGAACTCGGCATCTCTAATATCCTGTAGAAGGCATTTGGCCAATTACGTCCTTGGAAACTCGTCGAAGTCATTGGAGTAATGCACCTTCACGCGTCCTTTCTTGATCGACTCACAACACGTCTGTGTGAGGTTCCCTTTTAACTGAAGATTATCGATATGATGTTTTCGCATCGGAGTATCCAAATGAACAACATGTCCTAGTCTTATTCAAGGGTGACTAGTGATCTTCTATTATCTTCCTGAGTATAACCTCATGCTGCAGTAGCTTTCAAAAGTCTGGGGGCGATATCTTGTCAATCGCAGCAACAACAGGCTCACCAGTCCGTACGGAGAAAACGCTTCAATCATCTGGAGTAGACGGTACATCAACAGCCTTTGCATTCTAGCTGGTCTCTAGCAGTGGCCCGATCATCTGGTGCTGATCTGATCGTTCACGTCAACGAGAAGTCTTAGTAAAATCAACACATCAAAACGCTCGTGTCAACGGAAAAAATCCCAATAACAATATATATCGATGTGTTTTGTATGCTACCGGAAAACAACCTGGTCAGTCCTCATCCCTGACGAGCTTATGCTGACCGTAACTCTAGCTGCAGCTTTCTCTCTGCTCATGTATCCGTGGTAACAGAAACCACAATCCGACATCGATGAGGATAGATCATAGGAACGAATAGAAATACAATGCCTAAGAAATGTACATCCTAAGGCTTCTTAAGCGGAGTACCGTATCGTAAGTATGCCGTGGAACATACACACGGTACGTCACTCTACTTAAGTCACCTACTCCATCAACTAAGGTCAACCTACGCTACGAAAGTTCGGGTCTAATACCCCCTCGGCCAAGTCTAAGTTCCGTAAGGTTAACCCTAGGTTCCGAATATGTATATACGCCCTAGACTCCGCATAGTAAAACCTAGACTCGAACCAAGGTTAAATCTAATGCTCTGATACCAACTTTGTTACGACTCGGAAAAGGCACGTGACTGGCACTTGAATCACGTGAAGTCTATAGGACCCCACCTAATTCAAGTAAGCCAAAAGCCAAGAAATCTAAACCTTTTTAGGGGAAAAATAATGGAGGTGAATTTTTGAAATAAGCTTTACTGAAATCAAACTTATTCTTATATATACATAGGTAGTAATATATGAAAACATTATATTTGTATTTAACTTGAAAACCCTTTTTGTTGTTTGAAATTCGGGCAGCACCTCCTTTGTAATTTTTAACCCAAAAACGAATACAAGCAATAATATATAAGGCATTCCCAAGCGGGAGCTAGATCTTCGCCAATTGGAGGAAACTGTAAATCCACGGTAGCGCCCCGGCCGTCTAACAGACGCCAAATGCGGAACAAAAACTTTTACAATTGGCGCTATCGCGTACTATAACCCAGATCTGCCATTAAAGCTAAACTAACAAACTACAAAGTGGGTAGAAATGTTATACCGAACGATCCGAGTCTTTCGGTCTTCAACCATCATCCCACGCTTTGTTGCGGCTGCTCCGATCTCCTGAATCTCCAGTCTCGTCGTCCAGGTGGCACCACGTCGACGGATCTTTAAACGGGCTCCCGCTTCTGAACCGAGGCAACTCGATCGTCAAGTTTGCTAGAAGAGACGACCAAGATGATGTAGAGAATGAGTAGAACACATTGTTTCGTTACGTCCAAAGCCGTGGACGAACGGTTAATGAAATTTCCTTTTGGATCGGGTGAAATGAGAAATGAGGCTATCTAATTTTCATGAACCCGAATCTACTATAATCTTTTTTCTAGTGAAAAACAACCATAAATTCCAAAGAGGGGGGGGGGGCGGCCAAACTTATAGGAAGAGGGAGGTGAGGGTAGGAGCAAAGTGGTGACAATAAGAATGAAGCTTATCATGACACATAGTATGAACACAATTAAAGCAAGTGATGAATCACTAACGTTGTCATATAAAGCATTAAATAACCATTAATGCACTAATCCACCTTACCAACCTAGTCACCATTCTAGAACCTTCTAGAAACATGACTCACCTCATGACTCACCATCAAGAAGAAAAGATAAATCCGCATTTAACCGAATGTTAAATACGGCTGATAGAAAACTGGAAACTGGCAACTTCCAAAAGTGATCCTGAAACGAATTTCAGGATAACCCCGTATCAGTATAAACATACCCGCATTTGTATTACGACCGAATACAAATGCAACTGAGACAAAGATATTATATCTACACAGTATAATACTGGGATTCGGCTTAAACCAAAGCCTACCAGTATTATCTGCCCGAAAAATGACACGTGCGAAAACGCATGTGCATTTTCCGAACCCTGCCATAAAACCATACGGCCTCTACAATGTTTCGCCCGAACATGGGAAAGTGTCTGTGGGGGACTCTAATGACTCATCAACACACTGGTACTGGGTATAACCACTAGCACGTCAGAGGTACAAGCTGTACGTAACGGTTGCCTATGTATTGATTGGAAGGGAAGCTGACGAGCGAACTCATCCATAAACCCTACTGAGCCTAACAGTGACAATATACATACAGTCCGGTCCGTTCGTCTATGAGTATCGCATATCAGCCTAGGGGGCTGGTAACGTCAGACCCCCATTAGCGGTATAAGTCGTGTCAGAGAGTGGCCCAGAACACCCTGAGATACTACTGGAATACCTACCAGTAAATCTCCTGCCTCGGCCGAGAGATTTATGTAATGGCTCTCCAAGACACTGCGCGATCTCACCCCCAATACCGGGAGAGACGAATCCCCTGCCGATCCGTTCACTTGCCTCCAATGTGGCTCGGGACTGTACCCAACTAAAACCTGTTTGCACAACTCCTTTGAGCATGGTAGGGTAGTAATCTAAGCACAGTGGGAACTCACACGAGACAAATGACGATCTCAGGTCGATGAACTAACCTGTACACATGTCACCAGGGAACTGCTATCTGACGATATGTATAATACCAACTAGCATGTTCCCGGCGAGTCCTGTCCGGTGTACTCATAACCCAATGAGCACCTGTATACATCTTAGGTGATCAACTGACACCAATGGCTTGTGAGACCGGCCACCGTCCCTCGTCGGGGACTCGACTGTATACACTAGTCTACTCTGGAGTATCGATGCCCTGTCTCGAAACTCCCACGACTAGGGACACTTTAAGGATGTGCTTACAGACCCCAGCTCCTACGTATATGATCGCCATCATACTGCTGGTAGTCAAGCAAGAATCCTATGGGCTTTATCATTATGCAATAGTGAACTAAAGCATATATATGATGATAAAGACAAACCAAATAGCATACTATCATCTCGAGCAAGACTGTCATATCGGTATAGGTCCTGCCTCAATCATTGCAATCACGTACCTGCGATCCAATAATTAACTTTGAGGGCACTATCTCCAACAATCTCCCACTTGCACTTAAGGCTAATTATTGCGATGTCGCATACTCACAGCCCGTGTGATACCGAACATCCAACTTGTCTACTAATCAGTTTCACCAAGCTAGTTTGTAAAACTCTTGTGTTCGAGAAATAGCCTCAGTGAGTGGATCCGCCCTGATGTTTCTTTCTATATCTCTCTAAATCTCAAATTCGCGGAGAAAACCATCTCTCGAATCGAGTAATACCTGTCTTAGAATATGTCTGAATATCTGATAGGACCTAGTTCATAAATGAACTCCAAATCCAAACTTCTTAGACTGTATCGATAACTGAACCTAATCAGTATCCAGCACCATGCCTCCCACAGTATCCTTTTAGACCACCTGTCCATAATACTGTCCCTCGTTAGAGGGAAAACTATAACTCTGACAATCACTGTGTCAACCATGTCACCTTTGAAGCCTGGAATGATAATCGTCTCCCGAGGGAGGCTGCCGTCATCAAATCCGTAGAACATGCACTTATGTTCTAAAACTGCTTCCTAATGTTTCTCCAGGATTGGATTAATATAAACTTATCGCACCTAGTGCAAAAACAATATCTGGTGTGCTACTTGACATCTTATGATTGACTTAATTGCCTAAGCAAGTGATCTGCCAATCATGCACATCCCTCTCCCCTTTAGTCTCTAAGACACCTTTAGAGAGGGTGACTCCATCACCTGCAGGTACATTACCATGTCAGGAGTCATCTATTCTAAAATACTATTAGAATACTGTCAAAGTACCCTGATTGGGAAACTACCCAATACTAGATCTAAAACCATAGATCTAGTAACCAGAATGTCAGATATTATATCCATTTCCTTTGTGGAGAAACAACTGTGTGACGACCAAAGTACAACCGATTGTAGTACAGGAATTTTACTTCCTCCTCTGTGTATGTCATCCTAATACCAGGACATCACACCCTACTACCTTCTCAACAGATCCATCCCCTTTTCTGATGAAGTCAAAAGCCATGACTTTCACATCAAAATTAGATGATCTAATCTCCGCTATATCTGCTCAAGCCTATAAATAGACATAAGCTACTTGCCCACTATGCTTCTGCTGCTCCCACTGACTACGACAACCCTCTGGCAGAATAATATATACGTGTACTTCTAAAACTAGTTTAGAACGACGCTATACATATCCTCCTGCCGAGTCTCATAGTCTAGAACAACAGTAGTGTCAAGTCCGGGTAAACAAGAACCTCTCTGTCACCGTCCTTGAGGCTACCGGAGTACCTCTCGGGTGTCTGGGGTTACCCACCATGTCTGCGAAGTAGCTATTGGAATGTCAAACCTGATTGAATATATAGGTCCTATTAAATTTTCCGTAATCGTTTGTGGTTCTGGAATCATTTTCAGTTCTACCATACTCCCACTACTGTTTTCTGAAAAAATCCATTTTACTAAAACTGTGGCGAGTCAAGAACAATATCACTATTGATCTTCCAGATGGTAGAAAATCAACCCTCGTCAAAACCAGGGTCAACCCACAAACTGCCATTACAGAAATGTGCCTTGAGTTATCCAGTGTCTGGTTTTAAGCATAAGCTGGACAACTCCCCTTATCTTAACATCGTTAAGATATGAACCATTCTATATACAATATAGAAATAGAGGCACTAATTTAATTGGAACCAGATTCAAATCATGCAGCCGTCTCCAGTGCATATCAACTTAATGGAGAGAGGTTAATCAGCATTACTCAACTTAGGAATACATCCAATTATGAGTAACCCGAAAGAGAAACAAGTTTCTCAAAATCATTACTTCCAACTGAATACCAATCACAAGAATCTACATCTTCGATTTCTTTGAAGAATCCCGATACTTGCGATACCTGGTTCTCTACTTTTATTCTTATATCCACAACTTCTCAAAACTTAGACATTGTATTTCTACGAAACACTTGTCTAAAAACTAGAGAAGTCACAAGTAAACAGAACATAGTACGAGGACCTACCCCTTTGTCTTGACGGACACTGGACAACATACAATACTCTCTATAAGTCCGCTGAGTTGAATAACTCAAAACCTATGCATCGTAGGTTGAAAACTGTACCCAGGCGATTTCCTCAAATATCACCAATTACAACGAATTTCGATATAATGAGGATGATCACCTTATTCCCAATAACTTACTCTTACTCATCATCTGTAAAACCATACAGATGTGAGAATCATACCTGGTAAATACATACCCTGGAGTAAGTATCTAATCGGGAAATCAGTTTTCCATTAACAATGCACTGAAACATGAAAATGTTTCGTAGGGGTATCCTGGTATTCCTAGTAATGCCTCTTGCATAATCCAA
Source organism: Agapanthus africanus (assembly GCA_030015575.1). Classification (NCBI taxonomy): domain Eukaryota; kingdom Viridiplantae; phylum Streptophyta; class Magnoliopsida; order Asparagales; family Amaryllidaceae; genus Agapanthus; species Agapanthus africanus. Next base: position 935,942,447 of record JASDDO010000019.1, on the reverse strand, counting down.
TTCATGACTATAACCGTATATCTCTTTGCCATCTCTCCAAATCCCTTTATTTGTCTTTAGTCGTTACCTTCTGTACACCATTGTTAGGCTAAGTGGTTTTCTTCCTTCCCTACCGTTCGGCACCAGCCTATGGTTTGGAAGAAGACTATCCAGTAAGCATAATAGGTGTACCCTCCTAAACCAAGGAGTACTCGCAACTTGAGAGAAGGTGATGATAAAAGGCAATCTGAATAATACCTTATTCTATTTCTCCCGAACTGGGAAAAAAGAAAAGGTGAAAAAGGAGTGGCGATGAAGTACGCGGTTTGGTTGTGAATGATAACAGTCGCAATTTACTTTGCCCTCTTTCTAATCTCTTTATTTTGTCTTTACATGTTACCTTCTGTACACCCCTTTAGGTTATGTGGTTTTCTTCCTTCCCTACCTTTCGGCACCAGCCCATGGTTTGGAATAAGACTATCCAATAAGCGTAATAGGTGTACTCTCCTAAACTAAGGAGCTCTCGCAACCTGAGAGAAGGTGATAATAAAAGACAACTGAATAAACTAATTCTATTTCTCCTGAACCTGGATCCATCCTCGAAGAAGTCCCTTCGAGTTCGTATATAACCATACGATGGATCTATCCAATGGAAGTGGATGTACGTAGTAATAAGGGGTGTTCTGAGAAATACAAAGGGTAAAAGAAGGAGCGGCAATGACTTATGCAACTCGGACAATCCAAAAGCCAGTATTTTAAGAAGGTTCGGTCAACTTGGTCACTGAGTCATAGTCTAGGGTCGGTCAAAAGTCGCTGCCAAAGAGAGAGAGAAAAGAAACACTCTGCGTGCACTCTAACCTAAATCAGAATGGTTATCAATTTATCTAATCAGGAAACCTCCCACTGTACTGTCAAATTCTCCTCCAAACCTGAAAGAAGAATCAATCGGGATCACCCGAAGAGTAAATCAACTCATCAGTGAGAATCGGGATCCAACTATCATCGCATGATAACTTGATAGAAGCCACTCAAGTTATCACACTCCAGAAGGTATGCGCATTCCTGGCAAGTTTGCTTTATGTTTGAAACTCCCGATGTGATTTTTGCCCCATGCTCTTATGACCTTGACGAAAGCCAACAAATCATAAGTCACATGTCAAGTTCTGCCCGTCATTGTCCAGGTTAATTTGAACCCACCCGTACATACCCTTGACGAAAGCCAACAAGGTAATACGACTGTCCCAAACCAACACATCTATCTATGCAATAAATGAATACCCCAGCAGCTACCAAACACTATGCCTTGACGAAAGCCAACAAACATAGCTTGAATACTACTGACCATCCATAAGAAATGACGGAGGGCTACGGCTGGTTTTTGGCGAAAAAACCTTTAACGTAATGAACTCGATCTCGTTGAAGGAACGTGATAGTTTTTTATAAAAATATAGTGGCGAAAAACCTTTGCTAAAGAGGTCACTTCCGGTGAAGGGATCTCGGCTCTGTCCTCATGGAATGAGGTGCAGGATATTCCAACTGAATATCGCGATGCAAAGCAACTTGTAATCGACTATATTAAAGTTATTACCCTGACGCAAACTTCTGCCCAAGGGGTCACTCCTGGTGAAGAGATCTCGGCCCTTGCCTCGTCGAATGAGGTGCAGGATATTCTAAACTGAATATCACTATACAAAACAAAAGGAAACATCTTTGTAATAACACCTTTTAAAATTTATTCCAACAACATCAAATATAGGTTTGTTTTATCCTTGCATTGATAAGAATCAATGCAGTCCCATCAATCAATCACACCAGAAAAGAACGAAAATAAAATGTACGTATATGCCATCCGCATTCGCCACTGGGTCCCGTTATCACCCGTTAGGTTACTTAACTAACGACAGAGCGGGGGCTGGACTAGCGCGGGTGTAAAACATATACAACATCTAATAGTATATATACTAATATACAATAATCGCTCCAGGCGTGATAATATGCAACATTACAGAAAAGTAATAAGCATCACAGAACAATACAGATAATCTGGGATCCTCGGGTTTCACAGAGCCGCTGCTGAAACCCGACGTTCCCCTGGTCGTGTGGATAGCCTGTGCAATGAAACCTAGACCCCTACGGGTGCGGCAAGTTACCCGCCAAAACCTGAAGCGAGGTAGTCCCCCACAGCATAGTGAATGGAACACCCGGCACTTCACGGAATCCGGTAAATTGAGCACCCCTCCTTGGGTCAACCTGTACCCCTACGAGTGTGGCGAATAGTCTGCCAATTCTAGAGTGAGGTCCCTCTGCCTCCCAATGCCATGAGATACGGACCCGTTGCCCTCCAGAACCCGGCTATCCATGCACTCCTTCGCGGGATAAACCTAGTACAGAAATAAAAATATGAACAACGGGTACATCGACCTCAACCCGGTCGTGCCCCAAAAAAATATTATACAACAAGCAGTGACGGCAGTCCACATGTTGGATGCTCGCCCCGCAATATCAAATGTACAAATAAATCCAAACCGCACTATCATTGCACCCTGCTATCCACCACGACAAATCCGCAACACCACAGCACAACACAGAACATCAATGCGAATGCCACGTTCGCAAATCCGTCTAAAAGAACTATAGCAATCAGACGCGGTTTACCGATCAAATGACATTTCCAGTCGGAGATATATTGTAAATACTGCATACTAACAAATTTAAAATTTCGATCGACTAAATTTCCCGAAGTGGGCCCCACGTATATCTGCTGTACAGTAACAAAATCTGGGCCCAAAAGATATATACCAAAAACCACAATTTCCCAAGTTGAAGCTCTCTGGAAAAATTGATGCACTGTTCCCACTAAAGCGCCGCGGTTCCGCGGTCAAACCCTAGGTTTGACCGCGGATCCGCGGTGCTCTTGTGGGATCACGTGCCCAATTTTCAGCCGTATGCTTAAAAATCCCTGCTTAATTTTCTGTGATATGTAAAATTATTTTTAGACCCTGTTTAAAATCAACAGAAACTTAAGCACTTGAAAATGGTGATTTCGGAAATTCCGTTCGATCGATCTTTTAAACGCGTTAGCACAAGTTAGTATAGCTTAATGGTGAGGCTTTGATACCACTGTAAGTCCACGATAGCGCCCCGGCTGTCTAACAGACGCCAAATGCGGAACAAAAACTTTTACAACTGGCGCTATTGCGTACTATAACCCGGATCTGCCATTAAAGCTAAACTAACAAACTACAAAGTGGGTAGAAATGTTATACCGAACGATCCGAGTCCTTCGGTCTTCAACCATCATCCCACGCTTTGTTGCGGCTGCTCCGATCTCCTGAATCTCCAGTCTCGTCGTCCAGGTGGCACCACGTCGACGGATCTTTAAACGGGCTCCCGCCTCTGAACCGAGGCAACTCGATCGTCAAGTTTGCTAGAAGAGACGACCAAGATGATGTAGAGAATGAGTAGAACACTTTTTCTCGTTACATCCAAAGCCGTGGAAGAACGGTTAATGAAGTTGCCTTTTGGATCGGGTGAAATGAGAAATGAGGCTATCTAATTTTCATGAACCCGAATCTATCATAATCTTTTTTCTAGTGAACAACAACCATAAATTCCAAAGAGGGGGAGGGGGGCGGCCAAACTTATAGGAAGAGGGAGGTGAGGGTAGGAGCAAAGTGGTGACAATAAGAATGAAGCTTATCATGCCACATAGTATGAACACAATTAAAGCAAGTGATGAATCATTAACCTTGTCATCTAAAGCATTAAATGACCATTAATGCACTAATCCACCTCACCAACCTAGTCACCATTCTAGAACCTTCTAGAAACATGACTCACCTCATGACTCACCCTCAAGAAGAAAAGATAAATCCGCATTTAACCGAATATTAAATACGGCTGATAAAAAATTGGAAACTGGCAACTTCCAAAAGTGATCCTGAAACGAATTTCAGGATAACCCCGTATCAGTATAAACATACCCGCATTTGTATTACGACCGAATACAAATGCAACTGAGACAAAGATATTATATCTACACAGTATAATACTGGGATACGGCTTAAACCAAAGCCTACCAGTATTATCTGCCCGAAAAATGACATGTGCGAAAACGCACGTGCATTTTCCGAACCCTACCATAAAATCATACGGCCTCTACAACGTTTCGCCCGAACTTGGGAAAGTGTCTGTGGGGGACTCTAATGACTCATCAACACACTGGCACTGGGTATAACCACTAGCACGTCAGAGGTACAAGCTGTACGTAATGGTTGCCTATGTATTGATTGGAAGGGAAGCTGACGAGCGAACTCATCCATAAACCCTACTGAGCCTAACAGTGACAATATACATACAGTCCGGTCCGTTCGTCTATGAGTATCGCATATCTGCCTAAGGGGCCGGTAACGTCAGACCCCCATTAGCGGTATAAGTCGTGTCAGAGAGTGGCCCAGAACACCCTGAGATACTACTGGAGTACCTACCAGTAAATCTCCTGCCTCAGCCGAGGGCTTTGTGTAATGGCTCTCCTAGACACTGCGCGATCTCACCCCCAATACCGGGAGAGACGAATCCCCTACCGATCCGCTCACTTGCCTCCAATGTGGCTCGGGACTGTACCCAACTAAAACCTGTTTGCATAACTCCTTTGAGCGTGGTAGGGTAGTAATCTAAGCACAATGGGAACTCACACGAGACAAATGACGATCTCAGGTCGATGAACTAACCTGTACACATGTCACAGGGAACTGCTATCTGACGATATGTATAATACCAACTAGCATGTTCCCGGCGAGTCCTGTCCGGTGTACTCATAACCCAATGAGCACCTGTATACATCTTAGGTGATCAACTGACACCAATGGCTTGTGAGATCGGCCACCGCCCCTCGTCGGGGACTTGACTGTATATACTAGTCTACTCTGGAGTATCAATGCCCTGTCTCGAAACTCCCACGACTAGGGACACTTTAATGATGTGCTTACAGAACCCAGCTCCCACGTATATGATCGCCATCATACTGCTGGTAGTCAAGCAAGAATCCTATGGGCTCTATCATTATGCAATAGTGAACTAAAGCATATATACGATGATAAAGACAAACCAGATAGCATACTATCATCTCGAGCAAGACTGTCATATCGGTATAGGTCCTGCCTCAATCATTGCAATCACGTACCTGCAATCCAATAATTAACTTTGAGGGCACTATCTCCAACAGAAACAACCACGCAAGATAATATAGATATACAACGCCGAAGGGCGAGGATCAAAACTCAGAGAGAAGCGAGAAAACTAAGCATCATTAAGAAAATCCCAACAATAAAGAATACAAGAGCGCGACTCTAAGGCCGGAAGAATATACAAACTGTGGTCATCTAAGTCTACTAAATGTACAAGTCTGGTTGATGGAGCTTTAAACTAGATACAACTGAAATAAATAAAAGTTCAATGGTGGTCACGATGCAAGTGAACCCACCTACCAAAGCAATCACCCGGAAGGAAGTGGTGTGCCAGGAAAGCCGCTATGGAACCTGTACGGCTAAACCTGCAAGAAACCGTGGCATAACGGGGGTGAGTTGCCAACTCGTGTGTAGAAGACACCACCGAGTAGAAATCGCATGTATGACGATCTCTTAGGTCATACAGTAACATACTCAAATATAGCACTGAAACATCTAGCAGTGGCAAGGGTAATAATCTAAGCATAAGTGTAATACCAAGTACTCGTGTCAGTGCCTCAAGTAGCAACATGTCATATATATAATGTACGAATGCATCAAGAATGAAATCAGAATATATCTGGATGAAAAAATGTGTTCTTATCTCAGTAAGATTTTAGTGTAAAAACTAGAGTATCATCAATGAAATCGATAGAAATCCGTATCAAACATCGACACAAAATACTCAAATCCCGGGCTCTGTCAATTCGGATCGGCCCATATCATCCAATCTCACGACTACAGTCGGTATCCTCCGGATATCCGCCGTGCCAAATATCACCGGTAGGTAGTCCTCCCCTGTCAGGCTCATCGTCTACATCTCGAGCTTCTTGCCCCGGGGTACCTTATCGGGTCCACCATATACCCAAAGCGGTTCATCCTGCTTCTCGAACCGGGTCTCAAAAACCAACTCAATCAGGAAAACTCATAGTGGACTCCATATACATTATATCACGAGAAAACCGCAACTTGCATTTTTAAAATGATAACGAGTTTATAAAATTCTTGCGGTTTTACCCCAAATCCAGAAATCTCATGGAAAAATCCAAAATCCCAAAATCAAGAGTCAATAAGCAGTGAATATTGGAATAAAGCCCCACAATATTGCATAACAGAATGAATATATAAATGCATGGGGTATCTAAGTAAGGAATGCAATATCTAAACTAGCATATGAGAGTAAGCATACTAATAATATGTTGAAACTACCAGCTAGCAGGTTATACTAATGAAGTGACATTTTCTAAAGTGTACGTGATATGGTAATTACCGATGATGATGTGTGTGAGCCGGCAAGCAAGTGTACGTAGAACATACACATCATCGGTAATGGTGCGGGTGTCCTAACAGACGGGATTCATAATAGCTAAAGAAACACATGTAATTAATATGCAATGCAATGAGAACAACATAAATATAACAGAAAAGCGTATAGTAAACGTAACATTATAAACTATACGTATCTGTATACGAATCATACAGTTTTAGTGTTTTGAAATAGCACGAATCGTGCTTTTTAGAAAAGTAGGGGCGACGGTGTTTTTGAGAAAAGATATGTCCTTTGAAAAATCCGTAGCATCCCTCGGGTTGTCCTTTGAAAATACTCACGATTCGTTAGTTTTTGAAAATAGGTATGACTCGAGCCTATTCTAGCATCTATTTAAACAACTATGAGACTAAACTAAGAAACTAGACGGAAGGATAAGAAAATCTACATATATTTCGAGTCGATATACCTAGTAGTCGGCGATCCAGCCTCATAGCGTTATGTATTGTATAATACATAGTACGACATCCGCGAGTCAAGAGTGCGGATCAATCATCTTATACGCCTAGTACGGTAATATCTATCGTACAGCATCCTCAAAATCGAGGGTACAGGTTAAAATCATCCATAATATCATCATTCGTACAATATCATGATCATGGGTACGGTTCTAAAGTCTCGTACATTCAAATATTATCAACTCAGATATTATCGTATGTATGAATACATATCGCCCAACGGCCCATTATAATATCATATTATAAACCATATCACGACTCAACCACATATCAAAATCTCACGGCATCATACCCGATTATATCAACTCATCTCCACATATCACATGCTATCCTCATCACCCGTGTATATGTATACACATACACACACACACATACACACACACACACACATATACACACAAAATCAAGTGTGTGTGTGCATGTGTGTGACTACATATAACCTGTGATTCGCCACCAAGGTAATTGATTGAATGATTCTTTGTGTGTCGTGTTTTGAAATTGTATAAAGATCACAAGCAAAGAAATTTGTAAACATCAATCAATAACGGTGTCAATTGTAGCGCGTTAATAAATACGGATCGCCCACTGAGATGTATGTTTTGCTCGCTATTGTTTTAGATGAGTCGAAATGAAAAGGCAAAAGAAAAATTGCAAGAAAATAGATTCAAGAATTTTGAGATTTAGTTTCAAAAATAGTAAAGACTAGATCTAAAGATCAAGAATCTATACAATTCTAGAAGATGTCCAAATCTAATGAACTATCAAGATTTGAAATGAGGCTCGTAGGAATCGATTGAATCTATAGAAGTGATGAAGACTTGTGATTACGTTTTCTTATCCATTGATAATTTGATGCTAGATCGATGACGATCAACGAGGTTTAAGGATCTATCGAAGAAACTAGGGTTTCTTCATCTCATCCTTTATCCTTTCGATAATTATCATTCAAAAGCTAGCCTCTAGTAAATTGAATTATCGAACGTTGATCTCTAATTAAGAGCGAAAACATTCAAGAAAGCATCTCGCTCATAACTAGGTTGTCGATGATTCAATTTTCTAGAGTTTACAAAACTCATAAGACTTAAGAATCGTTTCAAGATCTAATCATCATCATCTATTGATTCTCTCGACTCCTCCACGAGCGGAGTTTCTACTCAAGCATCATAACCATGAAATCAATCAAGAATTGAAAACTAATCATAATGCTCAAATATAGAGATAAGCAAGATAAAGAAATTTCACCTTTTATTAATCAACAATTTTGTTACAATTCTCTCAAGATCTACAAGATTCGAGGAAAGAACTCGATCGTCGAATTAGCTTCGCATCGTCTCCGTGAGTCGCGGATCGTCTTGGATCACTTGCTCAGTTGAAGATCGGCGTCGCTTCTAAAAGGTTGATGGCTTCTTTCTTGAATCGGCACTCGATAGATCTTGATTTCGATCAAATTGTGTCACTCAATTTGATTTGAATTTGATTTGGATCTACAATTTTTCCCTCCAAAATGAACCACTAACTAACTCACCACTAAATGAACAACCCCCAAAACCCTAGATCTAGATCTCATTTTATAATCACCTCAACCCTAGATCTAGAATTCAAATTCAAATTTCCCTCCAAAAAGGTTGTTAGAGAAAGGCTTCTAGAAGAAATTTGTTGGAGGGAATATTCTAGAATGAGGAATATTCTTGGGTAAGGTTGTTAGGCCGAGCCTTCTGGATAAAGCCACGTGGTCATCTGGAGTCTTCTGGAAGCATTGGCCGTTACGAGAAAGCATATGGGAAAATTTGCAGCGATGACGTCACCATTACGCCGCGGATCCGCCACTAATAGGGCCCTACGGCCGCGGATCCGCGGCTCTTTGGAGGCCTTGGGGCTTGAAACTTCTGTGCTGTTTTTGTGCTGTCTTTGTGGCACTTTTCTGATGTGTGGAATCTCATAAATCTTTCTTGTTCATTGCCAGATCTCAAGTCTTGGACTTGGCGCATTTTTATCAGCACTATTATCAATTCCGGCTCTTTTCCTAGAATTTCCTGTACAGATTCTCGAGACAAGTGTTGCGCTATACAAAGATTATGCGATGCAATGATAAACACTCAATTTCCCTCAAAATGCCGGTTATAATATATAACACATGTTATTTGGTATTTTACAGCTGTTTTGCTAATATATGCTATATTCATTTCGAACACCTTTAGATGAGTGCAAATGGTAAGAAAATTGATGTGTTAAAAATGCAATATTTTCGACTGATCTGTAATCATCCTTTGGATGAGTCTTCCTAGATCAAGCTAAGCTAACTTAAGGTCTTCTAAATACCCTATTTGCTAAGTATCCAAATATCGCATCCAAACTTACTAATATAGTAATACCCTATTCTACTGTTACGGGGGTGCTATACACCATCCACTCGACTTCTCCCGTAGATATACATCTACTCACCTACTATCCTTTCTTGCCGAAGTCGATGACGCCTTGTCCTCCCTTGTCTTCCCGAAAATTCATGTGAAGGTACTTTCAATTCAATGCATATCTTATCGACATCAAAATCAAGTCCGGAAATCGATATGGCAAATGAAACATACATAGGTTAGTACCTATGGTCCACTCATGCAAGAACAACCAAACAACTCCCGACGTTGACGTATAAATGTCAAACGACCGAGTCAAAACTGAAATACCCAAAAACCAAGTTTCAAAAGTCGTAAAACATCGTTAGAAATCAAGTAAAACGACTCTAGATTTTTATTAATGTAAAATTAGACTTTTTTTGCATACAGGGTAGGTCTAGTTATCTAAAAAGTGAGCTATAGACCAAGTATCAGACCCTAACTAAAAAATTGGGCCGCAAATTGCGGCCAAATCGAATAAAACGGCGGCCAAAATATTAAGGTTAGGCTTGGGTTTCTACAGTAGCTTCCTAGTGGTCTACACATCTCACTATATCTGCAAAATATTTTTCAGGGTCTCCGGGCCATAACAGATCCTAATAAGTCATCACAATTCCTACAAAAATCAGATATCGGCAAATCTAAATTTCATGTCTTGGGTTTAAGTCTCTGGTTTTGACCATAATACTAACATTAAAGGGGTTGTAGTCACTAAAAACACTTCAATTGCACCATCACAACCCATAAAGTCCCATAAACCCCAACCTAGAATCTTCAAAGACCACTAAACTACACTTGTTCAACTCTAATGCACTGAAGAAGGGTAGGAAAGTTAATTACTAGGCTAAAGTTTAGGATATAACTCATGGAGCAACTAAGAAAAAACCCTAAATGATCCCAAGTGCTCAAAGTCCCAACTTGATCTACCCATAGGATTTGTAGTAAGATTATGTACATTTTTTATAAAGGGAGTATGGAGTTTTTGTTGAGGATTTTGGGATGGCCATAGTGGTAGTGGAGGTGGAGAGATGAAGGAGAATAAGGAAGGAGGAGGAAGGGAAGAAAATGAAGAGGAGAGAAAATGAGAAGGGTGTAGAAACTTCTCACACACTCTCTCTTCCTCTCTCTCTCACATGCCATGCCCCATGGTCCCACTCTCTCTACACAAATATCTTCTCCTTATTTATTTTTTCTTTTCTTTTTAAAAAAAAAACCAAAACAATAAAAAACCATACATATATGCCCAAATAAAGAATTAAAACCATGGTTCATAACAAATAAAAATTGTAACAAGTGTATGCAACATGTTTTGTTGAATGTCATGCACATAAACATAATTAATGAATAATTAGTAAATATTAATCAAGTTTAACATAATTTGCATATAATTAATTTTTAAAATTCTAAATCACATAAATTCTTTCAAAATCAATAATTCATATTAATTTTCCAAACTATCGGTATATAATTATACTATTTCATTAAAACTAATTCCCATACTTTAATAATATTCATGAAATTCATTATTTTAATTATTTAAATTCCTAAAAAATAATATTTTATTTTGTGAAATGTTACAGTGAGCGCTCATATACAAAGCATATGAGCGCTGAAAATAAACAGGCTAAAACCCACATTAGGGGTCACATGTTAAACACATGAGCTCTCTTGCCGCATTCTTTGGCAGCGCTCACATGCAAAGCATGTGAGTGCCCAAATTTAAAATGCTCTGATAGAATTAAATTCTATACGATAGAATTAAATTCTATTTGGGAAATATTTTCCCTGATCTTCTAATACGGAAAGATTTTTCTCTAACAGAGAATCTTGGATTTAAAATCCAGTGGTAATAAAATATCACCAATTAAATCATCTGATTGAATTAAATTCTATGTGATAGAATTAAATTCTATTTGGGAAATATTTTCCCTGATCTTTCTAATATGGAAAGATCTTTCTTTAATAGAGAATTTTGGATTTAAAATCCAATTGTGATAAAATATGACCAATTAAACCATCTGATAGAATTTAATTCTATGTGGAAAATATTTCCTTGATCTTTCTCAAACTAGAAAGATCTTCTCTGTTAAACAAAGGATCCTTGGATCAAAGATCCAACGGTGATTATAAAATTATCTATCGATCATCTGATTGAATAAAATTCTATGTTAGGTAAATATTTCCTAATCTTGATAAACAAAAAAGAATGATCTTCTCTATTAGATAGAATAAAATTCTATATTAGGAAAATATCTATAAAATAAAATTCTATATTAGGAAAATATTTTCCTAATCTTATTAAACTAACAAGATATACATATAAAAAAACTTAAATTCTATGTTAGGAAAATATCTTCCTAATCTTGTTAAACTAACAAGATATTCATATAACAGAATTAAATTCTATGTAAGGGAAATATCTTTCTAATCTTGTTAAACTAACAAGATATTCATAAAACAGAATTAAATTCTATGTTAGGGAAATATCTTCCTAATCTTGTTAAATTAACAAGATATTCATATAATAGATAAAATTCTATTTTAGGAAAACATTTTCCTAATTTTATTAAAACAAATAAGAAATCTTCTCTGTTGAACAGAGAGCCTTTGGTTTAAAAATCCAACGGTGAATAAATTTTACCAGTTTATCTAAAAGATCAATTGGATTGATTATGAATTCAATCATGATCTTAATAAGAGATTTTCGCAACAAATTGATTCTTTTCCTTCTCCTATAAATAGGAGCAAAGAGATGAAAAGAGGAGGAGGACGAAATATAAAAGAAGAAGAAGAGGAGGACCACCCCATAAGCTTCTGTAAAAATACAGAAAGCTCTCAAAAACTTTCACAAAACAACAGAGAATTTAATTCTCAAAAAAGAAAGATCCTCCTTCTCAAAACCCTAGATAAAGAAAATATCGAGATCAAAACATCTCCTTTACCTAACATATCTAAAGGTTTAATCCTTCTTAAAAAATTTAGTCCTTTCTCTGGATCTGAGATCCACATGACAAGTTTCCCATAAGTCAAGAATTTAATTCTCATCGGGAAGATCTTATTTTTGCGAATCAATGATTCAGGGGAGAACATGGATATACGAACATGTAGAAGATGGAGTCCATAATACTCCAGAAACTTAGTTCCTTCAAATCAAGAACTTGGTTCTTTAAGAACTCAATCCAATATCCTCAAAATAGTGATCTTGGTGATCGTTAATGGTCAAAATACCATTAACAGAGCTTTAACCTCTCTGAAAATATGAACATGAAAACATGGATAAAACATTATGGAGAAAATGGAGTCCATAATACTCCAGGAACTTAGTTCCTTCAAATCAACAACTTAGTTCTTAAAAGAACCTGATCCAAAATTCTCAAAATAGAGATCTTGGTGATCGTTAATGGTCAAAGTACCATCAACAGAGATTTAAGTTCTCTAAAAATATCAACAGAGATTAAATCTTAAAAGAACTTAGCGCCTCACGTGAAACACATGTGAGCGCCTCACACGAAACACACGTGAGCGCTCAAAAGAAGCTAAAGGATTCAGCGCCCAAAGTTCAAAGCCTCACGTGAAAAACACGTGAGCGCCCAAAAAGATTAGTGCTTAGCACTATTGTAGCGCCTTACGTGAAACACACGTGAGCGCCAGATGCTCAGCACCTCACATGAAACACACGTGAACGCCAGAGAAAAATTAGTGTTTAGCACTATTATAGCGTCTCACGTGAAACACACGTGAGCGCTATATGCAACTGAGTGCTTGGCACTGCTGGGTGTTACAGAAACCCAATTTTAGCCTAAATTGGCTAAGCTTATATTCATGATATCCAAACTGATTTTAGTCCCATACATGACTAACGATCTTCATCCCATACCTTCTAAGTTAATCTTAGTCTTAAATAAAACTAACGATTGTTAGATAATCCATCATGATCTTTCCCTCAAATGCGGGATTTGGTTCAAGGGTACATCTCCTCACATCTTTGATATATGTCGTTATAATTCCTCAGCGTCTTCAGAGAGGTGGCGGGTCCCGACAACCAACAACTCCTTTCATTCCGCATTGATGCACTTCCAAATTGACGTGTACACCTTAAATCAGACCGCACCCTAAATTAGATGCATTCTATGTCACCATCGTTCACTTCGCTACGTAATAAATATATGTGCACGCAAGATAAATGCTGGACCAAGATATCCTTAAACTAATATTCGCCCCAAATATGGCGATAATGGACCGAGATGTCCCTAAACTAGACATTCGCCCTAAATACGGTGATAATGGACCGAAACGTCCTTAAACTAACATTCGCCCCAAATAGGGAATGTTGGACTGTGATGTCCTTAAACTAAAATAATTGAGCCCATATGCTCATTTGTTTATAATTTGATCTTAGTCTCAAATATGACTAACGGTCCTTAGAAAACCCAAATATCCCGTGAACCGATGGATCTCATTTATATGAGATTTGTGACCTAAGTTCATTCCCGTTGGCAAACCAAATTAACAATACGGACCTCGTCAAGTAAATCCTTGAACTAAACCCAAATCTAAAATATACGGATTGGGACTAATCCGCGCCCTACAGTCGACGAAGAAAACTAGTCTCCGTATATAATCCACAGGAAACCAAAGGAAACAAATATAACACTGCATGAAGTGAACTACTGGAGCATGAGAAAGTGGTTATCTCAACGCGATAACGTAATTAATTGCAGGGGCTTACGCCTGTAGGGAAGAGCGTCCCCACAATCAAAAACCCCTCACAAATGAAGGAAATCTGATAAAGTCTGCTACAACGGTCGCATCCATCCAAACCTCCGATACACGGTGCCATAAATCAACTCGGTATCTTCGGATATGTGGATGGATATGTCCAAATAGAATCTTCTACAAATTCAGGCAAGATGATCTATCCCTGTTCTTCTCTGTTTTCGGCTGTAAACAGATTCTGGCACGTCCGGTGGGATCTCTTCCTCTTTCCATTCCACACTTCGTGTATCGTGTATCGTGTTTTTCTGCGATCAAATAATCATGGTATATATGTTTGTAGTTGCCTTTGGGTGATGGGATACTGAAGCTGGCATTTTGTCTCTTTGTAGAATGGCATTTACTTCCACTCACAACAACTCCGGCTCTGCCACATCTGGTGGAGTCAAATATAGGCCATTTACAGTCTCAAATCTCTTCAAGAAATCAATGGACTTATCTTTGGGTCTATGTGTTAGGAACTCACCCGCACGCGCTTTTGTGAAAATGGAACGTTTTATGGAAATGGATGCACACACGAGATCGTTCTCGTTTTACTATTTATAAACCGCAAGTGCACGGCGCGTTGTAGCGAGCCGGCAAGTACGGGTCGATCCGCAGGGAATTTTGTATTAAGTCTTGTTGTTTAAGTTTCAACAAATTAATGAATTGAGTTGGTTGTCACAAAAGAATAGAAAATACGAAAACAAGGAAACAAAGAAAACAAGCAAAAAGGTTAAGGAAGAAGTTGGCTGTGGCTTTGGTTTGGAAGGTTGAATCGCGACGATTCTCTCGACGCTCCTTTGATCATGAGTTGTCCGTCCTCGCGTTGATCCTGGCATGAAGCACGACTTGTTGAAGCGGTTGCGAGGCACATGTCGTCAAATTCCGATATTCTCCGCAAACACGAAACTAGTCCGTTTTGATCACTTACCGTTTGTATGTCCAAACTTGGGGTATCAACACTAAACACAAGGGTTAGCAAGCATATCACAACATCAAAAACACAATTAGTGGGTGAGAGCAAAATGTTATTGGTGTTAACTTTGCTAAGGGTTTGTGATGGTATACGGTATATGAAAACCGAGGGTTTGTCAAGCACTCGGGCACAAAATACCGTATCCAAACTTACAAACTTAACACCAATTAGATTCTAACTTAAACATTGTTAAATAGGGAAGGGGAGTGAATATGGTATATGAAGAGGTTACACGTAACTATGGTTTCAAAATACCATATCACATCAATTTATAAATCAATTTTTAAGTTATAATCATGTAGTTAAGCACTTAAACATAAACAAGAGGTGGAGGAGGCAAAAGCCTTTCATCTCACTTCCTCACCATTACCACAACCAAAGAAAGATTAATTAAGCATCATAAATAAAGAAAAACAAAGCAAGTAAAGAAAGCAAGTAAATAAAAGAAACAAAAAATATATTAACACTTGAGAAAAGAGATACAGGATTTTGGTTACTTGTTCAACCTCCTTAATAAAGCTCTCCAAAGAGAGCTTCAAGAGAGAAGAAGAAGAAGAATGTAAGTCTACGGTAGCGTCCCGGCCGTCTACAAACGCCAAATGCGGAACAAAAACTTTTTAACTGGCGCTATCGTATACTATAACCCGGATCTGCCATTATTGCTAAACTAACAAACTGTAAAGAGAGTAGAAAGGTTATACCGAACGATCCGAGTCTTTCGTTCTTTAACCATCATCCCAAGCTCCGTTGCGGCTGCTCCGATCTCGTCGATCTCCGATCTGCTCTTTCAGGTGGCACCACGTCAACGATTCTTTAAACGGGCTCCCGCCTCTGACTCGAGGCAACTCGGTCGTCAAGTTTGCCAAAAGAGACGACCAAGATTGATGTAGAGAATGAGTAGAATACTTTGTCTCGCTTCATCCAAAACCGTGGACGAACGGTTAATGAAGTTGCCAATTAAGTCGGGTGATGGAATGAAATGAGCTATGAAATTTCCATACACCCCAAAAACTATCATAATCTTTTCACAACCATCAAGTGAGAGTGAGAGAGGAGAGGGGTCGGCCATCTTATAGGAGTTAGGGGGGTAAGTGTAGGAGAGGGGGAGGTGACAACAAGGATAAATATCTAGTGTGAACACAAAGTGTGAACACATAGTGTGAACACAAAGTGTGAATACAATAAATGCACCATAAATGAACAAGTGAGTCACAAGCTTTGTCACCACCTTCTAGATGCTTCTAGAATCTTCCACACTCATCCAAGAAAAGATAAATCCGTCTTTAACCGAATGTTAAAAGACGGCTGATAGAAAACTGGAAACTGGCAACTTCCAAAAGCGATCCCGAAACGAATTTCAGGATAACCCCGTAACTGTATAAATATACCCGCATTTGTATTACGACCGAATACAAATGCAACTGAGACAAAGATATTATATCTACTCAATATAATACTCGGATCCGGCTTAAACTAAAGCCCACCAGTATTATCTGCCCGAAATATGACACGTGCGTAAACGCACGTGCATTTTCCGAACCCTGCCATAAAACCATACGGCCTCTACAACGTTTTGCCCGAACTTGGGAAACTGTCGGTGGGGGACTCTAATGACTCGTCAGTACCCTGGCAGTGGGTTTAACCACAAACCGTCAGCGGCACTAGCTATGCGTAACGGCTGCCTATGGACTGACCTTAAGGGAGGCCGATGAGCGAACTCATCCGGAAACCCTACTGAGCCTAACAGTGACAATGTATATACAGTCCGGTCCGTTCGTCTATGAGTATCGCATATCTGCCTAGGGGGCTAGTAATGTCAGACCCCCAATAGCAGTATAAGTCGTGTCGGAGTGTATCCCAATAACACCCTGAGATACTACTGGAGTACCTACCAGTAAATTAATCTCCTGCCACGGCCGTGGGCTTTGTGTAATGGCTCTCCTAGATACAGCACGACCTCACCCCCAATACCGGGAGAGACGAATCCCCTGCCGATCCGCTCACGTGCCTCCATGTGGCTCGGGACTGTACCCAAAAGCTACCTGTTTGCACGACTCCTTTGAGCCGTGGTAGGGTAGAAATCAAAGCACAGTGGGAACTCACACGAGATAAATGACGACCTCAGGTCGATGAACTAACCTGTACACATGTCACCAGGGAACTGCTATCTGACGATATGTATAATACCAACTAGCAGGTTCCTGACGAGTCCTGTCCGGTGTACTCATAACCCCATGAGCACCTGTATACATCTTAGATGAACCAACTGACACCAGTGGCTTGTGAGACCGGCCACCGCCCCTTATCGGGGTCTCGACTGTATACACTAGTCTACTCCGGAGTATCGATGCCCTATCTCGAAACTCCCACGACTAGGGACAACAATTAAGGATATGCATATAAACTACCCAACTCTCACGTATATGATCGCCATCATACTGTTGGTAGTAAAGCAAGATCCTAAGGCTCTATCAAAGTGTAACATGTAATCAGTTACCTGAACATGTACACGACTGATAAAGGCAAACCAGATAGCATACTATCATCTCGAGTAAGACTGTCCTACCGGTATAGGTCCTCCGCAATCATTGCAATCACGTATCTGCGATCAAATAATTGACTCTGAGGGACTATCACCAACAATCTCCCACTTGCACTTAAGGCTAATTATTGCGATGTCGACTACTCACAGCCCGTGTGAAACCGAACATCCAACTCTTCTACTAATCAGTTTCACAAAGCCCGTTTGTAAAACTATTGTGTTCGAGAAATAGCCTCAGTGAGTGGATCCGCCTAGATGTTTCTTTCTATATCTCTCTAAATCTCATGTTCGCAGAGAAAACCATCTTCCGAATTGAGTAATACTTGTCTTAGAATATGTCTGGATATCTGATGGGACCTAGTTCATAAATGAACTCCAAATCCAAACTTCTTAGACTGTATCGATCACTGAACCTAATCAGTATCCGGCACTATGCCTCCCACAGTATCCTCTTGGACCACCTGTCCATAATACTGTCCCTCGTCAGAGGGAAAACTATAACTCTGACAATCACTTTGTCATCCATGTCACCTTTGAAGCCTGGAATGATAACCGTCTCCCAAAGGAGGCTGCCATCATCAAATCCGTAGAACATGTACTTATGTTCTAAAACTGCTTCCTTATGTTTATCCAGGATTGGATTAATACAAACTTATTGCATCTAGTGCAAAAACAACATCTGGTGTGGTACTTGACATCTCACGATTGACTCAATTGCCTAAGCAAGTGATCTGCCAATCATGCACATCCCTCTCCCCTTTAGTCTGTAAGACACCTTTAGAGAGGGTGACTCCATCACCTGCATGTACACCACCATGCCAAGAGTCATTTATTCTAAAAACCATTAGAATACTGTCAAAGTACCCACATTGGGAAACTACCCAAATCTAGATCTAAAACCATAGATCTAGAAACCAGAATGTCAAATATTATATCCATATCCTGTCTGGAGAAGCAACTGTGTGATGACCACAGTACAACCGATCGTAGTATAGGAATTTTACTTCCTACTCTGTGTATGTCATCTAAATACCATGACATCACACCCTACTACCTTCTTAACAGATCCATCCCCTATTCTGATTGAAGTCAAATCCATGACTGTCACATTAAAAATAGATGATCTATCTCTGCTATAACTGCTCAAGTCTATAAATAGACATAAGCATCTTGCCCACTATTCTTCTGATGCTCCCACTGACTACGACAACCCTCTGGCAGAATAATATATACGTGCACTTCTAAAACTAGTTTAGGACGACGCTATACTTATCCTCCTGCTGGGTCTTACAGTCTGGAACAACAGTAGTGTCAAGTCTGGGTAGATAAGAACCTCCCTGTCACCGTCCTTGAGGCTACCGGAGTACCTCTCGGGTGTCTGAGGTTACCCATCATATCTGCGGAGTGGCTAATGGAATGTCAAACCTGATTGAATATATAGGTCCTATTAAATTTTCCATAATCGTTTGCGGTTCTGGAATCACTTCTAGTTCTATCATACTCCCACTACTGTTTTCTGAAAAAATCCATTTTACTAAAACTGTGGCGGGTCAAGAACTATTGATCTTCCAAATGGTAGAAAATTAACCCTCGTCATAGCCAGGGTCAATCCATAAACAGCCATTACAGAAATGTGTCCTGAGTTATCCAGAGTCTGGTTTTAAGCATAAGCTGGACAACTCCCCGTACCTTAACATCTTTTAAGGTATGAACCATTCTATATCCAATATAGAAACTTTGGCACTTATTTAATTGGAACCAGATTCAAATCATGCAACTGTCTCCAGTGCATATCAACATGATGGAAAGAGACTAATCATCATTACTCAACTTAGGAATCCATCCAATTATGAGTAACCTGAAAGAGAAACAAGTTTCTCAAAAACCATTACTATCATCTGAATACCAATCACAAGAATCTACATCTTCGATCTCTTTGAAGAATCCCGATACTTGTGACACCTGGTTCTCTACTTTATTCTTATACCCACAACTTCTCAAAACTTAGACCTTGTATTTCTACGAAACACTTGTCTAAAAACTAGAGAAGTCATAAGTAAACAGAACATAGTACAAGGACCTACCCCTTTGTCCTGATGGACACTTGGACAACATACAATACTCTGTATATGTCCGCTGAGTTGAATAACTCAAAACCTATGCGTCGTAGGGGAAAACTGTACCCTGGCGATTTCCTCAAATATCACCAATTACAGCGAATTCCGATATAATGAGGATAATCACCTAATTCCCAATAACTTACTCCCACTCATCATCTGTAAAACCATACAGATATGAGAATGAAATCTGGTAAATACATACCCTTGGAGTAAGTATCTAATCGGGAAAACAGTTTTCTTTTAACAATGCACAGAAATATGAAAATGTTTCGTAGGGGTATCCTGGTATTCATAGCAATGCCTCTTCCATAATCCAATTCATGACTTTAACCGTATATTTTTTTGCCATCTCTCCAAATCCCTTTATTTGTCTTTAGTCATTACCTTCTGTACACCATCATTAGGCTAAATGGTTTTCTTCCTTCCCTACCGTTCGGCACCATCCTATGGTTTGGAAGAAGACTATCTAGTAAGCATAATAGGTGTACCCTCCTAAACCAAGGAGTACTCGCATCTTGAGAGAAGGTGATGATAAAAGACAACTGAATAATACCTTATTCTCTTAAAGGTGAGATAGGAGTGGCGATGAAGTACGCGGTTTGGTCGTGAATGATAACAGTCGTAATTTACTTTGCCCTCTTTCTAATGCCTTTATTTTGTCTTTACATATTACCTTCTGTACACCCTACTTAGGCTAATTGGTTTTCTTCATTCCCTACCTTTCGGCACCTGCCTATGGTTTGGAAGAAGACTATCCAATAAGCGTAATAGGTGTGCTCTCCTAAACCAAGGAGCCCTCGCAACTTGAGAGAAGGTGATAATAAAAGACAACTGAATAAACCAATTCTATTTCTCCTGAACCTGGATCCATACTCGAAGAAGTCCCTTTGAGTTCGTATATAACCATACGATGGATCTATCCAATGGAAGTGGATGTCCGTAGTAATACGGGGTGTTCTGAGAAATGCAAAGGGTAAAAGAAAGAGTGGCAATGACTTATGCAACTCGAACAATCCAAAAGCCAGTATTTTTAAGAAGGTTCGGTCAACTTGGTCACTGAGTCATAGTCTAGGGTCGGTCAATGGTCGCTGCCAGAGAGAGAGAGAGAAAAGAAACGCTCAGCGTGCACTCTAACCTAGATCAGAATGGTTATCACTTTATCTAATCAGGAAACCACCCACTGTCCTGTCAAATTCTCCTCCAAACCTAAAAGAAGAATCAATAGGGATCACCCGAAGAGTAAACCAACTCATCAGTGGGAATCGGGATCCAACTCTTATCGCATGATAACCTGACGGAATCCACTCACGTTATCACACTCCAGAAGGTATGCGCACACTTGGCAAGTTTCAGTTTCTTTAGAAACTCCCGATATGATTTTTGCCCCATGCTCTTATGACCTTGGCTTTGGTCAAAATGTCATAAGTCACATACCAAGTTCTACCCGTCATTATCTTGTCAATTTGAACCCACCCGCACATTCCCCTGACTTTGGCCAATCGGCAGAACGACTGTCCCAAACCAACTCATCTATCTATGCAACAAATGAATACCCAGCAGCTACCAAACACGATGCCTTAACTTTGGCTAAAATGCATAGCTTGAATACTACTGAATACCCAAAAGAAATGACGGAGGGCTACGGCTGGTTTTTGGCGAAAAACCTTTAACGTAGTGAACTTGATATCGTTGAAGGAACCCGATAGCTTTTTATAAAAAAAATAGTGGCGAAAAACCTTTGCTAAAGAGGCCACTCCCGGTGAAGGGATCTCGGCTCTTTCCTCGTGGAATGAGGTGCAGGATATTCCACTGAATACCGCGATACAAAGCAACATGTAATCGACTATAGTGAAGTTATTACCCTGACGCAAACTTCTGCCCAAGGGGTCAGTCCCGGTGAAGGGATATCGGCCCTTGCCCCGTCGAATGAGGTGCAGGATATTCCAACCGAAAACCGCTATGCAAAACAAAAGGAAACGTCTTTGTAATAACACTTTTTAAATTGTTCCAACAACATCCAAACAGGTTTGTTTTCCTTTTCATTGATCAGAATCAACGTAGTCCCATCAATCAATCACACCAGAAAAGAACGAAAATAAAATGTACGTATATGCCATCCGCATTCGTCACTGGGTCCCGTCATCACCCGTTAGGTTACTTAACTAACGACAGAGCGGGGACTGAACTAGCGCGGGTGTAAAACATATACAACATCTAATAGTATATAAACCAATATACAATAATCGTTCCAGGCGTGATAATACGCAACATTACAGAAAAGTAATAAGCATCACAGAACAATACAGATAATCTGGGATCCCCAAATTTCACAGAGCCGCTGCTGAAACCCGACGTTCCCCTGGTTGTGTGGATAGCCTGTGCAATGAAACCTAGACCCCTATGGGTGCGGCAAGTTACCCGCCAAAACCTGAAGCGAGGCAGCCCCCTACAGCAAAATGAATGGACCATCCTGCACTTCACGGAATCCGGTAGCTTGAGCACCCCTCCTTGGGTCAACCTGTACCCCCTACGAGTGCGGCGAATAGTCTGCCAATACTAGAGTGAGGCCCCTCTGCCTCTCAAAGCCATGAGATGCGGACCCGTTGCCCTCCAGAACCTGGCTATCCGTGCACTCCGTCGCGGGGTAAAACTAGTACAGAAAATAATATGTACAACGGGTACATTCGACCTCAACCTGGTCGTACCCCAAAAGAATATTATACAACAGGCAGTGACGGCAGTCCACATGTTGGACGCTCGCCCCGCAATATCAAATGTACAAATAAATCCAAACTGCACTACCATTGCACACTGCTATCCACCATGACAAATCCGCAACAACACAGCACAACACAGAACATCAACGCGAATGTCACGTTCGCAAACCCGTCTAAAAGAACTATAGCAATCAGACGCGGTTTACCGATCAAATGACATTCCCGGTCGGAGATATAATGTAAGCACTGTAAACTAACATGTTTAAATTTCGATCGACTAAATATCATGAAGTGGGCCCCACGAACATCTGTTGAACAGTAGCAAAATTTGGGCCCAAAAGATATATACCAAAAACCCCAATTTCCAGAGAAAAACCCACTGTGCAAATTTGGGGCCATGATCTCACAGAATGGCCGCGGATGCGCGGTCAAACCATAGGTTTGACCACGATTCCGCGGCGTTCTTGTCGAATCACGTGCCTAAATTTGTACGGTGTGCTTATAAAACCCTGAACAACTTTCTGTGATATGTAGAATAAATTTTGAAACCCTTTAAAAATCAACAGAAACTGTGAACTTGAAATTTTGCTGTTTTTGATATTCGGTCCGATCGATATTTTAAACGCGTTAGCACAAGTTAGTCAAGCAAAATGGTGAGGCTATGATACCACTGTAAGTCTACGGTAGCGCCCCGGCCGTCTACAGACGCCAAATGCGGAACCAAAACTTTTTAACTGGCGCTATCGTATACTATAACGCGGATCTGCCATTATTGCTCAACTAACAAACTGTAAAGAGAGTAGAAAGGTTATACCGAATGATCCGAGTCTTTCGTTCTTTAACCATCATCCCACGCTCCGTTGCGGCTGCTCCGATCTCGTCGATCTCCGATCTGCTCGTCCAGGTGGCACCACGTCAACGATTCTTTAAACGGGCTCCCGCCTCTGACTCGAGGCAACTCGGTCGTCAAGTTTGCCAAAAGAGACGACCAAGATTGATGTAGAGAATGAGTAGAATACTTTATCTCGCTTCGTCCAAAGCCGTGGACGAACGGTTAATGAAGTTGCCAATTAAGTCGGGTGATGGAATGAAATGAGCTATGAAATTTCCATACACCCTAAAAACTATCATAATCTTTTCACAACCATCAAGTGAGAGTGAGAGAGGGGAGGGGCCGGCCATCTTATAGGAGTTGGGGGGGTGAGTGTAGGAGAGGGGGAGGTGACAACAAGGATAAATATCTAGTGTGAACACAAAGTGTGAACACATAGTGTGAACACAAAGTGTGAATATAATAAATGCACCATAAATGAACAAGTGAGTCACAAGCTTTGTCACCACCTTCTAGATGCTTCTAGAATCTTCCACACTCATCCAAGAAAAGATAAATCCGTCTTTAACCGAATGTTAAAAGACGGCTGATAGAAAACTGGAAACTGGCAACTTCCAAAAGCGATCCCGAAACGAATTTCAGGATAACCCCGTAACTGTATAAATATACCCGCATTTGTATTACGACCGAATACAAATGCAACTGAGACAAAGATATTATATCTACTCAATATAATACTCGGATCCGGCTTAAACTAAAGCCCACCAGTATTATCTGCCCGAAATATGACACGTGCGTAAACGCACGTGCATTTTCCGAACCCTGCCATAAAACCATACGGCCTCTACAACGTTTCGCCCGAACTTGGGAAACTGTCGGTGGGGGACTCTAATGACTCGTCAGTACCCTGGCAGTGGGTTTAACCACAAACCGTCAGCGGCACTAGCTATGCGTAACGACTGCCTATGGACTGACCTCAAGGGAGGCCGATGAGCGAACTCATCCGGAAACCCTACCGAGCCTAACAGTGACAATGTATATACAGTCCGGTCCGTTCATCTATGAGTATCGCATATCTGCCTAGGGGCTAGTAACGTCAGATCCCCAATAGCAGTATAAGTCATGTCGGAGTGTAGCCCAATAACACCCTGAGATACTACTGGAGTACCTACCAGTAAATTAATCTCCTGCCACGGCCGTGGGCTTTGTGTAATGGCTCTCCTAGACACAGCACGACCTCACCCCCAATACCGGGAGAGACGAATCCCCTGCCGACCCGCTCACGTGCCTCCATGTGGCTCGGGATGTACCCAAAAGCTACCTGTTTGCATGACTCCTTTGAGCCGTGGTAGGGTAGAAATCAAAGCACAGTAGGAACTCACACGAGACAAATGACGACCTCAGGTCGATGAACTAACCTGTACACATGTCATCAGGGAACTGCTATCTGACGATATGTATAATACCAACTAGCAGGTTCCCGGCGAGTCCTGTCCGGTTACTCATAACCCTATGAGCACCTGTATACATCTTAGGTGAACCAACTGACACCAGTGGCTTGTGAGACCGGCCACCGCCCCTCGTCGGGGTCTCGACTGTATACACTAGTCTACTCCGGAGTATCGATGCCCTATCTCGAAACTCCCACGACTAGGGACAACAATTAAGGATATGCATATAAACTACCCAACTTTCACGTATATGATCGCCATCATACTGTTGGTAGTAAAGCAAGATCCTAAGGGCTCTATCAAAGTGTAACATGTAATCAGTCACCTGAACATGTACACGACTGATAAAGGCAAACCAGATAGCATACTATCATCTCGAGTAAGACTGTCCTACCGGTATAGGTCCTCCGCAATCATTGCAATCACGTACCTGCGATCCAATAATTGACTCTGAGGGCACTATCACCAACAAAGAAAACCAATTGAAGCCCACTCACCCTCAAGTTAAACCAAAAACAAACTAAAACTATAAGCTAGAATATGTTCATGTTGGACCCCCATCCCTTGCTCACTGGTTCTGCTTTTATAGGCTCAAAAGAAAAATAAACTAGCAGTAAAATTAAGATGACTTGGCAGCAAGGGAGGGCCCACAAAAGATTGGGGCTCATTGGAGGCAGGGGGCCGGCCTGCTCGGTTTCTAGGGGGGTCACGCCGGTCCAAAACCGAGCTCCGAGGCTCGTATTGATGTGGTGGATTAGTGTCAACTCCAACATCATTCTGGTGCTGTTTGGTTGGTCTAAAATAACCTGGTTTGTATGCAGAGATTTGGAGGGAACAAGATGCCAATATCACATCAACACTTGATTGCATTTATTGCCCATTCAATGCACATCACACCATATATGCACAATTTGTGCCAAGGGCAGCCCCACCATGGTTCAAGCCATCATGTGCACACTTGTGTGTGTTAGACCAAAATTGTGTGCACACATTTATTTTGCAAAAGCTCTTTGAATATTGGTCGGTTTCCTGTTCTGTTTGCAGTGTCGGCTCCCAAATGCTATATACGTGATCTTGAATGCGTTTCCAGTATTTTATCATGAACACCTGTAATCTGTATTTACTGAGCAGACACTGGTTAAAAGTACCGATAAATAACAAAATAGTTCATGAATGAGGGTATTAAAATGCAGTTTTCTGAGATGAACACTATGCTCCCATCTTTTACCCTCGGTGCCTTAACGCCGAAGGTGAAAGCCCAGGAGAAGTATGTCTTCCATGGACAGGATCCTCCAACTTCAGTTTTGCTGACGGAATCAGTTCTCAAATAACTGGCACCTGCCAAATACCAAGGTCGATGCAGGGGGCAGAATATTCAATCTCTCAAAGGAAACAGGGGGCAGGCTCAGCAAAATCCTAAAGCTAATCAAATTCCGGCTGTAAGAAATGGTTGACGTCGATATCGACGTCATACAAAACAAGCTTGGGGCAGTTCTCCGTTCTTGTTGACTCCTTCTGCTTCAACTCCAAAGGCGAATGCTGCTGTTCCAACTAGAAACAATTTCGAACTGTTGCGAAGGGCCAGACAAAATTCTTCCATCGTAATATTGAAGAAATTTCCATAGCCTATGGAGATCTAACGAGAACAGAAAACAGTTTGCTCTCCGAGAGATCTGGCGTCATCTATATATAAGATGTAGAAGCAGGTGAAGGACTCAGTCGTTAGCCGCGGCTTTTCTCCTAAACGTCAGCTAAATTCTGACAAATCCCCTTTCAAATAAAGTGGACTCATCCAAAGACGGTTCCTGATACAATGGTTCCTCCCAAAGCCAAAGCGGTTTCTTACAACAAAGAGAGGCTTGATAAAGCCCAAGTGTCCGAGGAAAACTTTGAGGGTTAAAGCTCCAAACGCCCCAAGCGTAGGGGCATAGTAGTCCACACAGTCTAAATGGTGAAATCCAAACACGAAGGTCACACTTATACTAGTCACGGACCGCATACTCGGTCTTCGACAAAATCTCAACTGCAACGTGAAAATTTGCAGAATATGCTTGCTTAGGCAGCAACACTCGCTAATCCATCGTCTAAGACAAATCCCGAAGACAGACCTAGAGAAAGAACAAGGCAGGATTCGGATGTTGACTTCTTAATGCGCGCTCTCAAAAAGAGAGATGAAGAAACGACAGAAATGTCCACTAAAATAAACCAGGTGGCTCTTTTGATCCAGAATATGGCTGGAATGATGGTCCAATCGGAACCATTGGCAGATGAACCGCCGGTAGTTGTTCTTAAAGACAGGGGTGACATTTCAAATCCTCTGCAAGCCCCATCAACGGCTGAGGAGGAAATGATCGCAAAAGCAAAGCTGGATGCATACATCACTCAACAAATCAAAGCTCACTATGTCAGTGAAGCTGTAAATAGGTCAATCAAGACCGGTTGACCATATCCGGCCTGGTACGATCAAATACAGTACCCACCAGAATACATACTTCCAACGTTCCATATATACAAAGGAACCGAGAATCCTCGGCAGCATATCACGCGTTTTAAATCTATGTGCGTCGACACTGGAGGAAATGATATACTGCTCCTCAGACAGTTCGTCAGCAGTTTGGCAGGCATTGCTTTCGAATGGTATGCGGAACTCCTAAATCACTCCGTGAATACCTTCGAACAAATGGAGATACTCTTCTGTCGGAGATTCGCTAGTGTAAATAAATACATTACCATGGCGGCATTGGTCAATGAAAGGGTTGGACCGAATGAGACCTGGGTCCAATATATTCCCCGATGGCAAAATCTCTGGTTAAAATGCAAGCAACGCATCGACGAAGTTGCAGCCGTGGGAATGTTCATAGCCATCCTTGAACCAAATTCAAAGGTGTTCCCATATATGGCCCTCTTCAAGACGACGACCTTCCAAGAACTCATGGATAAAATGGCTCGATTGAATCAGTTGGGTCAAGACTCTTCCTCATCCGATGAAGATGTATTAAAAACAAAGGCTAGGTGACGTTTGTCGTCAACGCTCAATAAAGAATGAGCGGCTCCAAAGCAACCTGTCGCTAAAACAGCGACGACACAGGTTCTACCATTCGAAAGATTGGGGCATGAATACTCGCTCCCTCGGGATATATGCAGGGGGCATATTGCTCACTGGCGGAATAATATCTACGCCAGATGGCCCTTTTCTTACAAAACAGAAAGCATATTAAAGGACCTACAAACGGGTTCTACAATCAAGTAGAATATCCCGCTTGAACAAAAAAAAACAATGGGAGGGATGTGAAATCCATGTGCCACTCCGAATCAGACGATGAGAGGAAAATCCCCAAGTTAAATTCATTCTTCCAAGGAAGAGGAAGACTCGGTAGAAGGAATGACGTGATATCTCGTTTCTTCGTATATGAAGAAAATACTCCATTAGTATCGAAAAGCGACATTGATGAGCAGGGGGTAGGTGCTGTGTAAAATGCCTGGTATTTCTCGCAAAACAACCCGATTGTTGTGATGGTAAAATAAGCAGTCTAAGAGGGTGAAGATGGCCTGAAGAGTAAAATGTCCATGCATTCAAAGGACATGCAGCAGTGTCTCGGCTAGCAAGTGTTGAAATGGATGGGTTATGCAACTTTCCGACCAAATGATAATGACGGATCGAAACGTCCCTAAACTAGTGCATCGCCTTAAACACGGTATGTCGTCTCAAACACGGCACGTCACCTCAAATACGGAGATAACGGACCGAAACGTCCCTAAACTAGTGCGTTGCCTCAAACACGGCGCGTCACCCCAAATACGGCGATAACGGACCGAAACGTCCCTAAACTAGTGCGTCGTCTCAAACACGGCGTGTCGCCCCAAATACGGCGATAACGGACCGAAACGTCCCTAAAGTAGTGCGTCGCCTCAAACACGGCGCGTTGTCCCAAATACGACGATAACGGACCGAACGTCCCTAAATTAGTGCACCATCTCAAACACGGTGCGTCACCCCAAATACGGAGATAACGGACCGAAATGTCCCTAAACTAGTGTGTCGCCTCAAACACGGCGTGTCGCCTAAAAAACGTCGATACTGGACCGAAACGTCCCTAAACTAGTGCGTCGCCTCAAATATGGCACGTCGCCTAAAAAACGGCGTTACTGGACTGAAACTTCTCTAAACTAGTGTATTTCCCCAAATATGGCGATATGCTCTCTTGAGATCTATATTGCAATCGAATTCCCAACGGCGAAGATTGCAACTCAAGTCCTATTGGCTACACAGCTACTCTAGCGATGAAACCATTCTCAAATCCCACTGGCAAATAGATGGGTCACCTGCGACAAAGCTACTTTCGAGAGTTTCACCATTCACAAAAAAAAAAAAACGATACGTCCACAAGCGAAATGGGCACAGATGAAAACCCGAAAGGGCGCCGTGAGTAAAAACAACAGGGTTACCGGCGAGCTTGTGAAAAACCGGAAGGGCGTAAACTCGTTAAAAATAAAAATATAAAAATAAAACAATAAAACGGTATGTCCACAAGCGAAATGGGCTTGGATGAAAACTCGAAAGGCGCCGTGAGTAAAAACAGCAGGACTACCGGCGAGCTTGTGAAAACCCGGAAGGGCACAATCTCATAAAAAAATAAAAAATAAAATACACTTGCAGGGTCCTTTCGATCTTGTGAGGAGAAAATACCTGCATGAGATCCTTACGACTCACAAAGGAGCAACACAATTAGAAATCCACACGATTTCTAAGGAGAAAATATACTTACGAGATCCTCACGACTCGTAAGGAGAAATCCCCCGTATGAGACCCTCACGGATCATAGAATTCAAAACCCTTAGGCGAAAAATCTAAATCTATTTCCTAAGCCATCATTGCCCTACAAGTAGTCCGATATTGACTCTTGTATACAATCCACAGGCATGAATAAAATATGTTCCCATAAAATTCCACCGATAGCGAGAAAAATCCCCATATGGTGAACAACACTTATAAGTCCTTGACTTATAAGAAGAAAACACTCTTATAAGATCCTTATGACTTATAAGAGAAAATTTCATTTAAGAATCCCCTTGATTTCTAAGGAGAAAATACACCTACGAGATCCTCTCGACCCATAGGGAGAAATAACTTTATGAGACCCTTACGGCTCATGAAGTCAAAAACCTTAGTCGACAGAACCCTAACCCTATTTGCTAAGCCTCTTTTGTCCAAATCAACAAAGGTAAATGATGATTCGCTCCTGGAAATATCCAGTTGCAGCGATATTGATGCCTAAACAGGCATCAAACTCCAAATCCTTTCAAGGAAAATGATGATTCGCTCCTGGCAATATCCAGTTGTAGCGATTCTGATACCTAAACAGGCATCAAACTCCAAGTTCTTTCATGGCGAATGATGATTCGTTCCTAGCAATATTCCAATCGAAGCGATACTGATGCCAAATTGGTATCAGGCCCCAAGCCCCCAACTCGCAATAAAATCAACGAGCAAAAAAATGCATTTGAAATAGTTGAAATGATGGGGCAACTCGAAATAAAAATCAGCGAGCAAAAAATATGCATATAAAAACAACCGAAATGTTTGGGCAACTCGTAATAAAAAACAGCGAGTAAAAATATAAAAAATAGCCGAAATGATTGGGCATCGCGGATAAAAAGCCGAAATGATTGGGCAATCGCAACTTTCGCGATAAGAAAAGTTGAAAAGATAGAGTATCGCAGAAATAAAAAATAAATCAAATAAAATTTCCTCTGCCCTGCAGGTAGGTCTACACTGACCCCTGTATACAATTTATGGGCCCAAATGAAAGAAAGGGAACCATATTTTCCAACCAGGCTCTGTCAAAGGGAGAGCCAGATCTCGACGGTATTATTTACAGCCTAGAGATCAGCTCGACGTTTTTCTCATCCCAACGGGGTGCAAACGTGACGTCAACAAATCTCCAAGGAGCCAAATCAAAAAGGAGTAATGGAAAAATCCCAGCTCCAGATCGACGTTCCTTCTCGGTGCAAATGCAACATCAACAAAAACCTTGCTAGGAATATGTATACTCTAGAGGCCATTATTGTATATTATAGTGGGTGCTTGGACATATATATAGAGAACTTTCTTGCTCGACATGATAGTATGCTATCTGGTTGCTCTTTATCTTAACATGTACACTTATTATTATTATTCCGTCTCTCTGATACATGTTGATAAAGCCCTTAGGATGTTGGCTTGACTATCAGGACTATGATGCTGATCATACTAGTGTGGCTTGTGTAGTTAGCAAGCACATCCTTTAACCGTTCCTAGTCGAGGGAGTATCGAGACAGGGCATCAATATTCCAGAGTAGAATAGTGTGTACGTTTCTTGACCCTGTATGGGGCGATGGTTGATCCCAAAACCATTGGTGTTTGATATCAAAGATTGTACACAGGTGCTCATTGGAGAATGGGTACACCGAACAGGACTCGCCGAGAACTCATAGATGGTATCATACCTATCGTCAGATAGTAGTTCTCTGGTGACACTTGTATATGTTAGTCTGTAGACCCGAGATCGTCATAGTGTCTTGTGTGGTTCCCACTGTGCTTTGATTTCTTCCCTACCACATCTCAAAGGATTCGTGCAAACAAGTGGATTTTGGGTACAGTCCAAAGTCACATGGAGGCAGTAAGCGATAGGAGAGGTTTCGTCTTTCCCGGTCTAGGGAGTTGATGTTGCGCTATGCTCGATTGGTTATAACAGGAAGTCCCTGGCTAGGGATGATGAGATTTACTGGTAAGTGTTATTAGTAGTTTCTCGAATGGTTATAGGCCACACATCGGCATGACTTATCAAGTTACCGGGGTCTGACGATTCCACCTCTAGACTCGATATGCGACATATCAGACGAAGAGACCGGACTGTATGGTAAGTGTTGCTTATAGGATTTACGAGAGTTTGGACAAGCTTGCTTGTTGATCTTCTATTCGTTCAATACTTGGGTAGCCTTTACGTCCAGCTAGTACCACCGACGGCTTGTGGGTGACTAATGTGATCATTACCTACTGCTGGTGTATTGACGAGTCTTTAGAGTCCCACACAGAGGTTTCCTAGCTCAAGCGAAACGAAGTAGGTCACATATGGTGATATGTGCGGGGGCTTGATTATATACGAGTATGTGATACCTTATTCTAATCTTGCGATATTTAATATCGGTTAGGTTATATGTGATATAACCAGATTATTGAATCAAGTGTTGATTCAATGATTTGTTATATGTATATATATTTGATATTGGCCGGTTATATATGATATGACCGGATTATTGAATCAAGTGTTGATTTGATATTGTATATTGAATATTTATTGGTTATATGTGATATAACCGGGTTATTGAATCAAGTGTTGATTTGATAAAATGATATACATATAAATGATATTAGTCAGTTATATATCATATAACCCGATTATTGAATCAAGTGTTGATTTAATAATTTGATATATATTAATATATTTGATATATAAATATATATTAACTAATATTGCTTACTATATAATTTTCTTCTCTTGATATATAATTGTATATATATATTTATTTATATATAAAAAGTATTTGTATCATGGTTGATGATATACAGAACATGGATGTATGAGACTCACACTAGGGTTTTAGATAATTGGAATGAATTTATTTAGAGGGAAAATGAAAAGGGGTGGAATTATGAGTCATGCCTTGGATGCTTGGAGAAGCATCAAGAAGCCATGACTCATCCTCTCCTTTTTGTTTTACTCTTGATATTTATTCATCCCATTCTTATCTTAACCTCATGGTTCACTCTCTCATCACAAGTTTATTCTTCACCCAAGTTCTTCTTTTCCTCAAGAGCTCAATCTAGGGTTTTTCTTGAGTTGGAAAAAGTGAGAGGAAAATATTTCTAAGTGAGCCAAATATCCTACTTCATCAACCTACACTAATCTAGCTCATTAGTTTAGATTGTTTGCTTCACTGATACCTGATTGGAAGAATTAAAGTTAACCGCAATCAAGACGGTGTCGCTATGCATCTAGCCGGTTGAGCACGGGTCGATCCACAGGGAGATGGTTGTATGTCCGTTCTTGTTTTAGATGAGTCAATAAAGAATGAGTATATGTTTGTTCAAGTCTAACCTATGTGTTTTATTTGCAAGTATAAAGTTGTTAAGAAAAAGATACGAGATTGTAAGCTAAAGAAATCCGTACTCAAAACCTTTGAGCCGAGTCTTGACCAATTGAAGCTAGAGCAATCGGCAACAACGTGGATTAGGGGATTTAAGCGCGGTATTCATGGAATACGGCTTATTTACCCTTGTCCTTCCGTTCTTGTCTCTTGCTTTCGCCTCCGGCCAAACTGAACGCAATCGGTCGCGGTTAGGAATCACTGTTACCTTGTTAGTGTAGGGTGCCTAACGGAGCACTTGCGTATCGTTTGGGCGGAGTTCAATGGAAAATAACGGGAAAAGGAAATGAGCAAAGAAACGTTAACTTACAATATCGTATTGATTCTTAACAACGACAATAATTACAACCATTCACAAAAAGAACCAAAAAGAGAGAACAAAAAGAACAAAGAAAAGAAAAGATTACAAGTAAGTAAGGGCATGGAATTTAAAGTGCAAGAAAGTAAAGCAAGGTAATAAAAAGCAAGTAATAAAAAGCGAGAAAGAAAACTAGAAACTAGAACTCAAGACAAGCATGGGATCAATAGCCAACCCTTAAACTTGCAAGCTCAATCAAGAGGTTGCAAGATCAAGAGAAGGGTAGAGAACGCATGTGAAATGAAGCACTAATTCCATAAGAAAATACAACCCTTGAGATCAATAACTAACCCTTAACCTTTCAAGCTCAATGAAGAGGTTGAAAGATCAAGAGGAAGCAAAAATCTCAAGGGGAAGCTAAACAAATAAGAATGATACAAAAACCCTCATCTTCATTCACATCCACTCAATGCTCTCTCTACATTTCCATGGAGGAAGAATGAAGAAGAAGAAGAAGAAGAACTAAAACTACAATAAAGTGGCTAAAAGAGGAACAAAGAATTGACCCCTTGGCTTGGCTCAGTTCTGGGGTATTTATAGGAAGGGAACTGGAAACCTAGGGCAAGAATCTGCCCCCACAAGAAAAGACCAACATGCCCCTGAAAAACGACAACGAGAGAAGACTAAATGGCTGCGGTTCCGCGGCCTAAGCACGCTAATGCCGCGGAACCACGGCGCTTTAGAGGAGTTAGGCCAAAGGATTTTGTGGGGTTCCCTGGTTTGATGTCTTCTTCAGTGTGGTATATGACTTTTCTCAGAAACTCTTCACAATTCTTCCAGAATTTCAGTAGATCAAAAGGTGATGTGATGTGGATTTTTTGCCATGATTTCCTCGAGCTCCGCGTAGATTTATTGGATCTTGTGTTGACATTGAGCTTTGTGCATGACATGACAATCGATTTGCCATTTTGTCCCTTAAACTGGTATGTGGCAACACACGGATAGAGAGCGGAGACCCGTGCTTTATCTGTTGTTGGCAGTAATCCGGAATTTGTCGTACTTTTCCATGGATTTCACTGTTTAGAGTTGAGAACCAGTATTCTGCAAATATGTAGCAAACACTGATCAAAAGCACCTGCCTATAAATAAACGAGCGTATGAATGGGCGGTATAAAATGCAATATTCTGGTATGAACAAATACCCCCAAACTTAACTTTTGCTCGTCCCGAGCAAAACCAATTATTCACAAAAAAGTCCTAACCGCACTTTCGCAGGGAACGCGATTGCACTGAGCACGTGCAACAAGCCGTTAAACCTCTAGGTGTCCCTAGTAGGAGGAGTGTTGTCTCCTGAGGGTTTTCAGCGGATTACACCCACAAAATCCCGTCAAGCTAGTGTTATAAGTTAACATCGATTCTTCTCCTATAATTTAGTATTTACGTTAGAAATTCTATCATCCTAAGTTAGAAATATCCAACCCTTATGTTTCACACCTCCTATCTGTTTAACTTTAGATCCTATACGTTCCAAAAAAGTTTAGAAAGATGTTGGTTCTCCTGAGTTTTCCTTCTAAAGTGCGGCCTCAAATCAGGGATTTTTATCAACTTTACAGAAAACACAAGTCTTATTCTTTATTTCTATCTCTTATCCAAACATCAATTGTATACCCCTACGTGTGTGTATATTTGCACCCCTACACTCAAGAATTCAATTCAAGCTATAATACCCTTGCCCTAATACCTAATACTACTTCTTTTCATTAAGGATGGACGGATTTGCTCACACACCTTTCATGCGACTATTAATGCTTCTTGAGGCACTAACGACCGATTACTGAATGTGTGAACTTTAAAGCGTAAATAGCAGTTTCCAGGTCTTGACTTTATTCTATTTTTTTTTCTTTTTCTTTTTCTTTTTCTTTTTCTTTTTCAAGACCGGATATATTTTTCAACATGCTCTTTTGGTGTTTAGCTTTAAATACCGTTTTTTCTTTCATACTAGGCTTTCAGGCAAGAGTATTTCTAGGTATCCTCTACTATCCCAAGTTTCAAGGTGCGTGTAATTGCAGTTTGTAGGGTATATACTTTCTAAATTTGAACTCGAGAAAAGAAACTATTTTTCAGACTTATCCTCCAGTAAAGCTTCAATACTTTCCTTTCATCCTGACTTAACTCAAGAACTGAACTCAAAAAACTATAAGGACGTATACTTACCAAAGTTAGACAGAATGAGGGTTATTTTAAGGATTTTCAATTCCTAAGTCTAGAATTTAGTTATTTCTAACATATCAACTAAACTTTCAGAATAAAAATCTAAGTTACCCTATTAGCTAACTTGACGACAAAGTTTTTATATTTTTTGGAAAATTTTCGATTTTTGTGGGATTTTTAATAAGGTATGTAAATGAAAAATATACAAATGAATGCGAAGGAAGAAAGCTTACCGAGCATAACATTTGATTGGAAGAATTAAAGTTAACCGCAATCAAGACGGTGTCGCTATGCAGCTAGCCGGTTGAGCACGGGTCGATCCACAGGGAGATGGTTGTATGTCCGTTCTTGTTTTAGACGAGTCAATAAAGAATGAGTATATGTTTGTTCAAGTTTAACCTATGTGTTTTATTTGCAAGTATAAATTTGTTAAGAGAAAGATACGAGATTGTAAGCTAAAGAAATCCGTACTCAAAACTTTTGAGCCGAGTCTTGACCAATTGAAGCTAGAGCAATCGGCAACAACGTGGATTAGGGGATTTAAGCGCGGTATTCATGGAATACGGCTTATTTACCCTTGTCCTTCCGTTCTTGTCTCTTGCTTTCGCCTCCGGCCAAACCGAACGCAATCGGTCGCGGTTAAGAATCACCGTTACTTTGTTAGGGTAGGGTGCCTAACGGAGCGCTTGCGTATCGTTTGGGCGGAGTTCAATGGAAAATAACGGGAAAAGGAAATGAGCAAAGAAACGTTAACTTACAATATCGTATTGATTCTTAACAACGACAATAATTACAACCATTCACAAAAAGAACCAAAAAGAGAGAACAAAAAGAACAAAGAAAAGAAAAGATTACAAGTAAGTAAGGGCATGGAATTTAAAGTGCAAGAAAGTAAAGCAAGATAATAAAAAGCAAGTAATAAAAAGCGAGAAAGAAAACTAGAAACTAGAATTCAAGACAAGCATGTGATCAATAGCCAACCCTTAAACTTGCAAGCTCAATCAAGAGGTTGCAAGGTCAAGAGAAGGGTAAAGAACTCATGTGAAATGAAGCACAAAAGAGAAGAGCTTTATTGATTCCATAATGATACAACCCTTGAGATCAATAACCAACCCTTAAACCTTCAAGCTCAATGAAGAGGTTGAAAGATCAAGAGAAGGCATGGACCTCAAGGGGAAGCTAAGCAAAAGAATGATACAATGTATGGCAAAATTGGACTCCTTCTCACATACCCAATGGTTTCCTTTTATAGGCAAAAGAACAAGACCTTTCCTTTAATTTGAATTTGAATTCATCCAAAATTTGGAGGGAAGTTTGAATTTTTGAATTTTTGAATCACATGAACACTTTATGCATTGAATGCACCATACCCTCCATGCTCTGTGCATGTCCCTCTCGTGCTTTGTGTTTGACCCTCTCGTGCTTTGTGCTGCCCCTCTCGTGCTTTGTGCTTGTCTGAGACATGAATGACCACTGTCATTTGTCTTGTCTCTGGAACAGGTACGCGGCACTGGACGGATACGGATGATCGGAACCCGGCTTTTTTTCTGCTGGCAACAGATGTCCTGGATTTTGGCGTAACAGTAGAGATTTTGTATCATTTGCGTTATTTTGGACTAGGAACCTGTAGCCTGTAAATATGTAGCAAACACGGATTAAAAGCACCTGCCTATAAACAAACGAGCGTAAGAATGGGCGGTATAAAATGCAATATTCTGTTATGAACAAATACCCCCAAACTTAACTTTTGCTCGTCCCGAGCAAAACCAATTATTCAAAAAAAAAAAAAATCCTAACCGCACTTTCGCAGGGAACGCGATTGCACTGAGCACGTGCAACAAGCCGTTAAACCTCTAGGTGTCCCTAGTAGGAGGAGTGTTGTCTCCTGAGGGTTTTCAGCGGATTACACCCACAAAATCCCGTCAAGCTAGTGTTATAAGTTAACATCGATTCTTCTCCTATAATTTAGTATTTACGTTAGAAATTCTATCATCCTAAGTTAGAAATATCCAACCCTTATGTTTCACACCTCCTATCTGTTTAACTTTAGATCCTATACATTCCAAAAAAGTTTAGAAAGATGTTGGTTCTCCTGAGTTTTCCTTCTAAAGTGCGGCCTCAAATCAGGGATTTTTATCAACTTTACAGAAAACACAAGTCTTATTCTTTATTTCTATCTCTTATCCAAACATCAATTGTATACCCCTACGTGTGTGTATATTTGCACCCCTACACTCAAGAATTCAATTCAAGCTATAATTCCCTTGCCCTAATACCTAATACTACTTCTTTTCATTAAGGATGGACGGATTTGCTCACACACCTTTCATGCGACTATTAATGCTTCTTGATGCACTAACGACCGATTACTGAATGTGTGAACTTTAAAGCGTAAATAGCAGTTTCCAGGTCTTGACTTTATTCTATTTTTTTTCTTTTTCTTTTTCTTTTTCTTTTTCTTTTTCTTTTTCAAGACCGGATATATTTTTCAACATGCTCTTTTGGTGTTTAGCTTTAAATACCGTTTTTTCTTTCATACTAGGCTTTCAGGCAAGAGTATTTCTAGGTATCCTCTACTATCCCAAGTTTCAAGGTGCGTGTAAGTGCAGTTTGTAGGGTATATACTTTCTAAATTTGAACTCGAGAAAAGAAACTATTTTTCAGACTTATCCTCCAGTAAAGCTTCAATACTTTCCCTTCATCCTGACTTAACTCAAGAACTGAACTCAAAAAACTATAAGGACGTATACTTACCAAAGTTAGACAGAATGAGGGTTATTTTAAGGATTTTCAATTCCTAAGTCTAGAATTTAGTTATTTCTAACATATCAACTAAACTTTCAGAATAAAAATATAAGTTACCCTATTAGCTAACTTGACGACAAAGTTTTTATATTTTTTGGAAAATTTTCGATTTTTGTGGGATTTTTAATAAGGTATGTAAATGAAAAATATACAAATGAATGCGAAGGAAGAAAGCTTACCGAGCATACCCCCAAACTTAAACTTGACAGTGCCCTCACTGTCAGGCTATACCAAGAGGGTCAAAATTGTCGGCGCTCCCTAGAAACAAATTATATACAAACAAAAAGGAAAACAAAAAAAAATATATATATATATATATATACAAAAAAGGAGTCCCCCCCAAACTTAAGTAAAACAGTGTTTCCACTGTTAAGCGTTGAAGTTCAGGAATAGGGGGGAAAGAGAACAGTTTCAAACTATACAAGGCCTTACACAGGCCAAAAGAGAGCACCAACCATTCAAAGATTTTATCTCTATAATGTGCTGGTTGGTGAAAGAACGCGGAGAGGTAAGAAATGGAGAATACGCGAGACCGTATGGAGATAGAAGCGGGATACGGTCTTGGTATATAAGAAGAAGAATGGCGGAAGGGAGAGAGAAGTGGAATACGAACTTGAGGGTGGAAATGGATTGAATAAATTAGTACAATCTGTAATGATCGATGTGAAAAGATGGATTGTACTAATCTATCAATATGGCGAGAAATTGGGTCAAATCCCTCAAGATTCGTTAGAAACCATGGGTACGCCGAACTTGGTAAACCAGACAATGGAAATGGAAGTGATACGGTTTCTTGCAAGGTCAGAACGATGGAAAGGATGGAAGGAAGTGGTTGAGGAAGGGTATCGGTTAAGGGTTCTGGAGGGTGTACATAGTCAATGAAAGGAACAGGATGAGTTGGAAAATCCGACTCATCAATTAAAACTGGTTCATCCTCAAAACTATCCTCAATATTTTCCTCAAAATTTAGCTCATCCATGCAGTTATCATCAATATCAAGACGCATATAAAGTTCGGGAAAAACATTTAATGACTCGGGATGATGACTTGGAGAGAAAAACTCAGCCAAATCTGCGGGTTCATCATCCAAAATATTCCCAGCGTCAATATCCCCAATCAAGTGAAAGCCAATTTTCTCAGGCACCTCATCAAAAGCATGGATTTCAATCGATTCGGGTTCTAAGATGGAGGTGTAGAGGTCAAAAGGATTGGGTGTGGATTCACTTGGCAAGGTCCCTTCACAATCGGGTAAATCAAACACTGCAAAGTCACACAACTCATCAAACATTCTATCTTCAATTGATAATTCAGTTGGGACACTTGATAGCCTTTCAACACAGGAGTTGTGGGATTCAATTTGAAACCGGTAGGTTTGATCTGGAAGGGGGTACAGCTCACTCTCTCCACTCAAATTTTCAATCTGTCCATCCGCCTCATCATACATTGGAAAATTAGGAGCTAGTTGGAAACTAGCTACCGGGACACTAGGTTGTATGAGGGCGGCTATGGACGCATTCAAATCCATCATCTGTTGGTAAGACGCTACCCTAAAGTCTTCCAATGACTGTTCCAAACTAGACATGGGTTGTAAAGGGGTTTCAGTAAAAGATTCAAAGTTGTTTGGATACTGAAAACTCCCAAATGGCGGTTCAGAAGCAATGTCTAGGGAAGGTGCAAAAGTTGGGTAGGACTGGTAGGAATTGAATGGTTGGACAGGGGTAGAATCAACATTTGGATAAGAAGGTGAATGAATTTGTTGATCCCAAGAATTTGAAGTGGTGACAGGAGTGAAAGATCGGCTACGAGATTGTTCAATACGTTCTGCAATAGACATAGGTCTTGGAGTTGCAACATGACTTGAAAAAGGGGTATCAACGTAAGAAGGGGTGAATGTTTGAAATGGTTGATACGAAGTGGATTGCGGAGTCAAATTGTTTGTCCTAGACGCGTCTATCCGATCTCTCAATGAAATTTTTGGCATGGATGGATCGTTCGAAGTTCGGCCAAAGCAAGAACCGTAAGAAGTAATGTTTGGTTGTGGGTACCAAAGTTCGGCAAGAGTTTTGCGAGGTGGAGTACCCATGATATAGAGAGAAAGAAAGAAAGAAAGAAAGGAAGAGAAAAGGAGGGGGAAAATAATGTGATTTTTTTTTAGATATTAACAAAAGAATGAAATATACACACAAAAAAGAATATGGACAAAAACAATCACGACACAAAAATACCGCACACCTAATCGTTCTAGGGTTCACCTAGGTCAACTAGACCTGCTCCAGAACTTGCTGTGTCGAGAAACGGGCTCAAGATACACTGATCACGAGGCCAGGTAAGTGCAGAGATAAGGGGAGGTTTTCCAACGCTTTCGCGAAGTTCCTTAATTAAATAACCCTTTCTCTTTTGGCGGTTTCGCCGTTAACACTTTGCTAGACACCCCGTAAACAATGTACCGTTAAGCGAGGTTCTAAACACGGTTAACTTCTCCTAATGAGCGCGAAGTCCTTAAGGCTTAAAGTGTAATTTCTTTTAAAATTTGTGCGGGTAAACGTTATGCTCAAGTTCGTGATTTGTGGGCCACGGAAAAGGTGATGAAATTCTTTACCGTATATTATGGGGTTCGCTTGCCCTTAAGTCCGTATTAATGTATGCAATGCGCAATTCAATAAAAATTCTATAAAGAATTAAACAATCGTTTTTTAGTTTAAGCATGGCACTGCAACAAATACGGGTTAGTCAATTTTTTAGCGTTTGCTAGCGAACTTGCAAAGAATCCTGCAAAGAATAGTATATTGGATGCGTCGGATTTGAGAAGAAGGTGTTAGTAAAGTACGTACCGTTAAGTTTTTGGGTTAGAAAACCCCCGTTGAATCAAATCCGGTAAGCTTGAAAAGTTCGCTTGAGCGGGTCAAACTACCCGGATCTTTGGCACTGTACTTTGCAATCACCTTAGCCTTGAATGTAAACTTTACTCCCCACAATCGCAGTTTGCAAATCTGCAAAAATCTGCACTCTTGCCCACAAAAATTATCAAAAAAAACAAAAAGATTTTTTTTTAAATATATACAAAAAGAATATTAACCCGAATAACAAGAAAGAAAATACGCTACCGTCTCCCCGGCAGCGGTGCCATTTGATTGGAAGAATTAAAGTTAACCGCAATCAAGACGGTGTCGCTATGCAGCTAGCCGGTTGAGCACGGGTCGATCCGCAGGGAGATGGTTGTATGTCCGTTCTTGTTTTAGACGAGTCAATAAAGAATGAGTATATGTTTGTTCAAGTCTAACCTATGTGTTTTATTTGCAAGTATAAAGTTGTTAAGAAAAAGATACGAGATTGTAAGCTAAAGAAATCCGTACTCAAAACCTTTGAGCCGAGTCTTGACCAATTGAAGCTAGAGCAATCGGCAACAACGTGGATTAGGGGATTTAAGCGTGGTATTCATGGAATACGGCTTATTTACCCTTGTCCTTCCGTTCTTGTCTCTTTCTTTCGCCTCCGGCCAAACCGAACGCAATCGGTCGCGGTTAGGAATCACCGTTACCTTGTTAGGGTAGGGTGCCTAACGGAGCGCTTGCGTATCGTTTGGGCGGAGTTCAATGGAAAATAACGGGAAAAGGAAATGAGCAAAGAAACGTTAACTTACAATATCTTATTGATTCTTAATAACGACAATAATTACAACCATTCACAAAAAGAACCAAAAAGAGAGAACAAAAAGAACAAAGAAAAGAAAAGATTACAAGTAAGTAAGGGCATGGAATTTAAAGTGCAAGAAAGTAAAGCAAGGTAATAAAAAGCAAGTAATAAAAAGCGAGAAAGAAAACTAGAAACTAGAACTCAAGACAAGCATGGGATCAATAGCCAACTCTTAAACTTGCAAGCTCGATCAAGAGGTTGCAAGATCAAGAGAAGGGTAGAGAACGCATGTGAAATGAAGCACTAATTCCATAAGAAAATACAACCCTTGAGATCAATAACTAACCCTTAACCTTTCAAGCTCAATGAAGAGGTTGAAAGATCAAGAGGAAGCAAAAATCTCAAGGGGAAGCTAAACAAATAAGAATGATACAAAAACCCTCATCTTCATTCACATCCACTCAATGCTCTCACTACATTTCCATGGAGGAAGAATGAAGAAGAAGAAGAAGAAGAACTAAAACTACACTAAAGTGGCTAAAAGAGGA
Source organism: Agapanthus africanus (assembly GCA_030015575.1). Classification (NCBI taxonomy): domain Eukaryota; kingdom Viridiplantae; phylum Streptophyta; class Magnoliopsida; order Asparagales; family Amaryllidaceae; genus Agapanthus; species Agapanthus africanus. The sequence continues at coordinate 935,899,993 of JASDDO010000019.1, read as the reverse complement.
ACAAAGAATTGACCCCTTGGCTTGGCTCAGTTCTGGGGTATTTATAGGAAGGGAACTGGAAACCTAGGGCAAGAATCTGCCCCCACAAGAAAAGACCAACATGCCCCTGAAAAACGACAACGAGAGGAGACTAAATGGCCGCTGTTCCACGGCCTAAGCACGCTAATGCCGCGGAACCGCGGCGCTTTAGAAGAGTTAGGCCAAAGGATTTTGTGGGGTTCCCTGGTTTGATGTCTTCTTCAGTGTGGTATATGACTTTTCTCAGAAACTCTTCACAATTCTTCCAGAATTTCAGTAGATCAAAAGGTGATGTGATGTGGATCTTTTGCCATGATTTCCTCGAGCTCCGCGTAGATTTATTGGATCTTGTGTTGACATTGAGCTTTGTGCATGACATGACAATCGATTTGCCATTTTGTCCCTTAAACTGGTATGTGGCAACACACGGATAGAGAGCGGAGACCCGTGCTTTATCTGTTGTTGGCAGTAATCCGGAATTTGTCGTACTTTTCCATGGATTTCACTGTTTAGAGTTGAGAACCAGTATTCTGCAAATATGTAGCAAACACTGATCAAAAGCACCTGCCTATAAATAAACGAGCGTAAGAATGGGCGGTATAAAATGCAATATTCTGGTATGAACAATACCTTGATTAGTGAAGAGTTAGCTTGACCTAGAGAGGCTTCAAGGTGGATCATCTTCGGCTTCGAAGATTGCATAGCAAGTTCGTTCCTTTCGACAAGTGGAGCCAAGAAGAGTTCTAAGGACTACTACTTGGAGCTTAGGGATTACTACTTGGAGCTATTGAAGTGAATGACTTGGTTTACAAAGGTTGTAACCCTCTTCACTTAGTTTAGAAAGTGTTTTCTTGCTAACAAACCCTAATTCTGTAGTTCGATTCTTGTTTAGTGTAGCTTAGACCTCGATTTTTTAAATTTTCATACTTAATTCATGTGGAAACCTAGTAGAGGTGATAAGACACACTTTCAAACCTAAGAGTCAAATATAAGCAAAGCAATGGAAAAATCCTAGCTCCATATCTCAATGGCGACATCTACAGCCTAGAGACCAACTTGACGTCCTTCCTATTCCAGCAAGGTGCAGACACGATGTCATCAACGACCCAAGGGTCAAAAAAAAGTGGAGTGACGACATATTCCTAACTCAAAATCATGATGGCAATATATGCGGCCTAAAGACCAATTCGACATCCTTATTACTCCAGCGGAGTATAGACGTGGTGTCAACAAAGCTCTGAGAAGCCAAATCAAAACGGAGTAATGGAAAAATCCTAGCTCTAGTTCGACGTTCCTTCTCAGTGCAGATTCGACGTCAATAAGGACCCAAAGGTCAAATAAAAGTGGAGCGATGACAATTTACAAGCTCCAGATCTCGATGGCAACATCTACAGCCTAGAGACCAACGCGACGTTCTTCTTATTCCAGCAGGACGCAGATGTAATGTCGACAAAAACCCAAGGGTCAAACAAAAGTGGAGTGATAGCAAAATTCTATCTCCAGATCTCGATGGCAATATCTACAACCTAGAGATCATCTCCACGTTCTTTTCATTCTAGTAGGGTGCAGATGCAACGTTAAAAAGGACCCAAGGGTCGAATCAAAACGGTGTAATGGGAAAATCCTACCTCCAGTTCGACGTTCCTTCTCAGCGCAAATACGACGTCAATAAGGACGCAAGGGTCAAATAAAAGTGGAGTGACGACATATTCCAAGCTCCAGATCTCGATGGTAACATCTACAGCCTATAGACCAACTCGACGTTCTTCTCATTTCGGCAGGATGCAGACGCAACGTTGACAAAAACCCAAGGGTCAAATAAAAGTAGAGCAATGACATATTCCTAGCTCTGGATCTCGATGGAAACATCTACAGCCTAGAGATCAACTCGACGTACTTCTCATGCCAGCAGAATGCAGACGCGGCGTCAACCAAGACTCAAGGTTCAAATATTATCGGAGTGATGGCATATCCCTAGTTCCCGACCTCGATAGCAATACACACGGCATAGAGGTCATACGGATGTCTATCCTACTTCAGCAAAGAATCGGCGCGACATCATCAAAGCAAAAAAGAAATGACGGCATATTCCTAGTTTCAGGTCTTGATAGAAATACATTCAAAGCATAAAGACCTTTGGAGATCAGCCCACCCCAGAAGGGTGCGGTTATGACTCATCGGGGCTCCAAATTGAGCTTAACCTCAAGTAAAAAGCGTCATGGCAAATATCTAATGCTTGTTCTTCCAACGGTAATATGACCTAAGAAGATTACTTGAAGACGTCTTGTCCAGCCTCAGAAGGGACCAGAGACACGACAGTCACGGGGCTACTCGAGCAGCAACTTAAGGGACTGCATATCGAGGAATACACTAACCAACGCGACAATACGATAGACTTAAACCTAGTACCGCAAACCTAACAGACCTCTATAAAAAAATGGGTTATATATATTTCACGTTAGGATACACTTGTGAGATCCTCTCGACTTGTAGGGAAAAACATATTTATGAAACCTTCACGGCTCATGAAGGTAAAGAGCCTTAGGCAACGGGAATATCAACCTGTTTTCTAAGCACCATAGCCCTACAAGTAGGTCCAAACCGACTCTTGTATACTATCAACGGGCCATATTCTCCAAAATCGCATACCGATGAGAAGGAGAAATCACTTACAAGTCCTTTCAACTCGTAAGGGGAAAATTCTCTTATGAGATCCTTATGACTCTCAAGAGAAAACACACTAAGGAGTTCTTACGACTTCTAAGAAGAAAATACATCTATGAGATCCTCTCGACTCGTAGGGAGAAATATCTTTACGAGACCCTCATGGCTCATAAAGTTGAAAAGTCTTAGGTGACAGATCTAAACTTATCTCCTAAGCCATGCCTTATAAGCAGGTCAAGATGGACTCTTGTATACTATCCACGAGCCACATTCGCCAAAGTTACATGACAATGAAAAGAAGAAGGTACTTACGACTCGTTAGGAAAAAAATACCCTGAGTGAGATCCTTATGACTCATGGAGGTGATGAACACTTAGCAATCCTCATGATTTCTAGGGAGAATATGCACCTATGAGATCCTGAAGACTCATTGGGAGAAAAACCTTCTTGAGACCATTCTGGCTCATGAATATGAAAAAAGCCTTAGGCTATAAGGATCCTAAACTTGTCTTCCAATCCATCAATTCTATGGCCATGCATAACCTTGCAGTACTTCACCCACGTACATACTTACATGGACAAAATAGTGGGGGCATTTGTTCCCGCCAAATTTTTTTGGCTAAGACCTATTTGTTCCCTTATAAAAAGGGGAAAGAAGAAAGAGGAAAAGAAATCCCACAGTTTGGCATCACGTGTTAAATACGTGAGCGCTCATATGCAGAGCATATAAGCGCTGAAAGCAAATAACAAAAAGGCCAAACATGCCTCACCTGTTAAATACGCGAGCGCTCATATACTGAAAATAAACAGGCTAAAACCCACATTATGGGTCACATGTTAAACACGTGAGTTCTCTTGCCGCATTCTTTAGCAGTGCTCACATGCAAAGCATGTGAGCGCCCCAATTTAAAATACTCTCATCTGATAGAATTAAATTCTATCTGATAGAATTTAATTCTATATGATAGAATTAAATTCTATTTGGGAAATATTTACCCTGATCTTCTAATATGGAAAGATTTTTCTCTAACAGAGAATCTTGGATTTAAAATCCAATAGTGATAAATTCTATGTGATAGAATTAAATTCTATTTGGGAAATATTTTCCCCGATCTTTCAAATATGGAAAGAACTTTCTCTATTAGAAAATCTTGGATTTAAAATCTAATTGTGATAAAATATTACCAATTAAACCATCCGATAGAATTGAATTCTATGTGGAAAATATTTTCCTGATTTTTCTCAAACTAGAAAGATCTTCTCTGTTAAACAGAGGACCCTTGGATCAAAAATCCAACGATGATTAGAAAATCACCCATCGATCTTCTGATAGAATAAAATTCTATTTTAGGAAAATATTTTCCTAATCTTAATAAACAAATAAAAATGATCTCCTCTATTAGATAGAATAAAATTCTATATTAGGAAAATATCTTCCTAATCTTTTTAAACTTACAAGATATTCATATAACAAAATTAAATTCTATGTTAGGAAAATATCTTCCTTTAAACCAACAAAATATTCATATAACAGAATTAAATTCTATGTTTGGAAAATATCTTCCTAATCTTGTTAAACAAACAAGATATTCATATAACAGAATTAAATTCTATATTAGGGAAATATCTTCCTAATTTTGTTAAATTAACAAGATATTCATATGATAGAATAAAATTCTATCTTAGGAAAATATTTTCCTAATTTTATTAAAACATACAAGAAATCTTCTCTGTTTAACAGAGAGCTTTTGGATTAAAAATAAAATCCACCGATTGATCTAAAAAATCAATTGGATTGATTATGAAATCAATCATGATCTTCATGAGAGACTTTCACAACATATTGATTCTTTTCCTTCTCCTATAAATAGGAGCAAAAAGATGAAAAGAGATGAAGGATTTAGTTCTTTCTCTGGATCTGAGATCCATAAGACAAGTTTCCCACAAGTTAAGAATTTAATTCTCATCAGGAAAATCTTATTCTTAAGAATCAAAAATTTAGGGGAGAATATGGATACAAGAACATGTAGAAGATGGAGTTCATAATACTCCAGGAACTTAGTTCTTTCAAATCAAGAACATAGTTCTTTAAGAACTCAATCCAAGATCCTCAAAATAGTGATCTTGGTGATCATTAATGGTCAAAATACCATAAACAGAGATTTAACCTCTCTGAAAACATGAACATGAAAACATGGATAAAAGAATATGAAGAATATGGAGTCCATAATACTCCAGGAACTTAGTTCCTTCAAATCAAAAACTTAGTTCTTAAAAGAACCCGATCCAAAATCCTCAAAATAGTGATGTTGGTGATCGTTAATGGTCAAAATACCATTAACAGATATTTAAGTTCTCTAAAAATATCAACAGAGATTAAATCTCCAAAGAACTTAGCGCCTCACGTGAAACATACATGAGCGCCCAAAACTTAGTGCCTCACATGAAACACACATGAGCGCTCAAAAGAAGCTAAAGGATTCAACGCCCAAAGTTCAGAGCCTCACGTGAAACACGTGAGCGCCCAAAAAGATTAGTGCTTAGCACTATTGCAGCGTCTCACATGAAACACACGTGAGCGTCAGACGCTCAGCGCCTCACATGAAACACATGTGAGCACCAAAGAAAAATTAGTGCTTAGCACTATTATAGTGTCTCGCGTGAAACACACGTGAGCGCTATATGCAACTGAGTGCTTAGCACTGCTGGGTGTTCCAGAAATCCAATCTTAGCCCAAATTGGCTAAACTTATATTCATGATATCCAAACTGATCTTAGTCCTATACATGACTAACGATCTTCATACCATACCTTATAAGTTAATCTTAGTCTTAAATAAGACTAATGATTGTTAAATGATCCATCATGATCTTTTCCTCAAATACGGGATTTGGTATAAGGGTATATCTCTTCACATTTCTGATATATGTCGTTGTAATTTCTCAGCGTCTTCAGAGAGGTGGCGGGTCTCGACAACCAACAACTCTTTTCATCCCATATTGATGCACTTCCAAATTGACATGCACACATCAAATCAGACCGCATCCTAAATTGGGTGTATTCTATATCACCATCCTTCACTTCGCCACATAATAAATATGCGTGCGCGCAAGATGAATATTGGACCGAGATGTTTTTAAACTAATATTCACCTCTAATATGGCGATAATGGACCAAGATGTCTCTAAACTAGACATTCGCCCCAAATACAGCGATAATAGACCGAAATTTCCTTAAACTAAAATAATGGAGCCCATATGCTCATTTGTTTCTAAATTGATTTTAGTCTCAAATATGACTTACGATTCTTAGAAAACCCAAATATCCCGTGAACTGATAGATCTCATTTATATGAGATCTGCGTGCTAAGTTCATTCCTGTTGGCAAACCAAATTATCAACATGGACCCTTTCAAGCAAATCCTTGACACAAACTCAAATCTAAAATATACGGATTGGAACTAATCCGCGCCCTATGGGCGACGACGAAAACCAGTCTCCGTATATAATCCACGGGCAACCAAAATAAACAAACGTAACACGACACCAAGTGAACTATTGGAGCAGGAGAAAGTGGTTATCGCAATGTGATAATATAATTAATTGCTGGGGTTTGTGGCTGCAAAGAAGAGCATCCCCACAATCAAAAACCCCTCATAAATGAGAGGGAATCTGATGAAGTCTGCTACAACGGTCGCATCTATCCAAACCTCCGATATACGGTGCCATAAATCAACTTGGTATCTTTGGAGATGTGGATGGATATGTCCAAATAGCATCTGACCCGAAATTCATGTAAGACGATCTATCCCAGTTCGTCTCTGTTTTCGGCGTAAACAATCAGCTATATAAAACTGATAATATCAACAAAATTATCATTCATATCACAGTATTGGACAATATCGGTTATATAAAACTGATAATATCAACAAAAATATCATTCATATCACTGCATTGGCCAACACCCGTTATATAAAATAGATAATATCAACAAAAATATCATTCATATCACAGCATCAGCCAATATCGGCTATATAAAACAAATAATATCAATAAAAATATCTATTTGTATCACAATATTGGCCAATATCGACGATATTAAAGTAAATACGTTAACAATTTTTGCATTCATTAGACAAACCAGTAACATATAAGCAATCTGTCATTCTCACTCAAAGTAAGTTATAATATCGGCGAATATCGGCTAAATACAAATAGATGAATACATGTACGAATAACAAAGAGTTCAATCTTCGGCCAAAAAAAAATTGAAACAATATCAAGCCATTTCTTTCTCGTTCGCCAATAGAATTTATGCCATAAGTATCGGCCGCCACTGCATTGACCATTTTCCTTCTAGGGCATCTGGAACCCGCCGACCCTCGATCAATGCCTTCATGAATAAATAAACGAACACGCCGTAATCGGAACTGTTAATCAACAACATTAATAAACGCATATGGTTATAACCCTTAATAATCAGAAATGTTAAAAAAAACATGTAAAGGCAATACTGCTTACGAATATTTTTGTATTGGGTAAGGGACACCAGTAAAGTGAAATGTATTGAAACCCCCATGCTTGTCGAATTTCTTTGCGCCAAAATTTAATAGGTACCATAAATATAGCCTAACACTTCCTCCTAATAGGGGTCGCGTGCAAGTGAAGAATAATGCCGCAATTTCTTTTGGCAAAGTCTATAACGAGCAACGTCTAATGATAATTATGACATATTGGGGTCATAATATGAGTAGAGGGGGAATACCATGCATCGTCAATGTATATATTCCATCTACTACTATTGAAGTGCACCTTTCCGGAGTCATGAGAATCAACAATCATCTCCTGCCATAAGTATTTAACTTGTTAATAAATTGATGAGTGTAATGAGGAAAACCGGATAAGATGAGTGGGTATTACCATTATCCATGGTCTCACGAAGAAAAATGGAGGTACTGCTGTGTCAGGGGCCAAAGACATCATCAAGTTATCTGCCATCTTCACAAAGGAGTCCATCACCTATAAAGAATTTACATATTTATAAGTTGCATGTAATATCTACTAAGTTGCATGTAATTTCTAATAAGTTGCATGTAATTTCTAATAAATTGCATATAATTTCTAACCACCTACTTATAACTTTTAGTAAGTTGTCTGGAACTTCTAATAAGTTACCTTTAACTTCAGAGCACTTGTCTGTGACTTTTAGTAAGTTGCTTGTAATTTCTAATAAGTTGTATTACTATGTTGCTTGAAACATCTATTAACTTGATTATAACATCTACTAAGTTGCTTGTAACATCTACTTAGTTGCCTGTAACATTTATAATTGCCTAACTTCTAATAAGTTGTCTATAATATCTATAAAAGTTACCTGTAACTTCTAAGCAGTTGTCTATAATCTCTAATAAGTTACCTGTAACTTCTATAGCAGTTTCTTGTAAGCTCTAATAAGTTGCATGTAACTTCTAAAACGTACCGTATCTCCTACGTGCTGCCCAATTAAGAAATCGAAGAGTTCGAAACGGGAAATCGAAACGTGGTTAGTAGCCTGCGACAAAATACACTTCTTCAAAAAATTATCAACGACATCCATATGTACTTTCCCGAGCTCATCGATGTGTTCTATTATGGAATAAGCGATAAATGTCCCATCCCCGTATACCTTCGCCCGCATGCCTGCAGACAACGAAAAGAGTTTCGGTTAAGACACTAAAGGGTATTGCATACAACATTCAGACAATTTCCACACATAAGAATTATAGTTTACATGGATAATACTGATACATAATAGGGTCATAATACTGCAAACAACAAACAACACAGTTATGATCATTTTACAACTGTTTCCCATCCGGAGACTTAGAATCTTCCAACATTTTAGGGCGTATCTCCTCGTAATAACCGAAGATCTTATGCATCTTGGTCAATGCCTCGGCCGTGATGAACGCACATGTCTTGTCGATGGTTCCGTCGACACTGGAGATTTCAATCACGATTTGGGCCTTCGCAGTCCTTGTGCTCCTTTTTCCTCCCGTGACCCAGTCACGTACTCGTCCTTATTTAGATACCTGGACGGATTTCGACCCGGTTATTCTTCACGTGTCTTTTGAAACTCTCGGTGGTAGACTTAAAGGAAACCACTTTCCTCCTGTCTACCAGTATAGGGGCGACCGCGGAAGACTACAACACATCATAAGCCCCCTCAATAACGGGCTCCTCAACCGCGGCACAAATATTTCCCTCATTAGAAGAAGCCACAACTACTTCCTCCTCAATTCGAGCAACGGTCGAGGATACAATAATAGCCAAACCGTCATCGAAATCGCCATCAGGCCCGCTAAATTCGTCTTCATACTCACTCTCCTCCTCTTCTTCCTTTACCTCATCCATTTCTGCTCTCTTCTCCTCTTCTTCTACCTCGTCCACTTCCTTGCCATTCACTGACCCAGAATCGGCACTCTTGGCATCCTAACCCATAGAGTATGCTACGCAGACGTTGAATCTCGGTATCTGCTGCCTCCAATACCGCTTGCTGCTTGAAAATGAGCGTTTTATAATGCAACTCCTTTTTCACACAAATATTCTTCCAATGCGGCTTGTGCTTCAAAGGACATGTCCTTCACATTATCCTTCTTATCCGGCTACTCAAAAAATTGTTTCTTCAGAATCTGCACCAATGAAGACCACAATATATTATAATTAAGTTATTAGAAGTTACGAGTAACTTATTAGAGATTACAAGCAACTGCTATAGAAGTTACATGCAACTTATTGGAGATTACAAGCAACTACTTAGAAGTTACATGCAACTTATTAGAGATTACATACAACTGCTTAGAAATTACATGCAATTTATTAGAGGTTACATGCATGTGCTTACAGGTTACAGGAAACTGGCAACTCCTTAGAGGTTACAGGCAACTGGCAACTCTTTAGAGGTTACAAGCAAATACCTATACATAAGATACTTTTTAATGTAAATAGAGAATATACAACTTACCGATACAATTGGTACGCCATCGTCTCCGCTGCTCTTCTCTTGCACTGCTCTTCTTTTGCACTTCGAAGGCGTAGGATCAATAGAATGTTTCAACGCATCCATGTCCCCCTTCGGCATAAACTTGGACATCTTTCTCTTCATTACCTTTTCCAATCCCGACATCTTCAAAGATGTACTGAATTTCCATCTACAAACGGCCGGTTTTTTTGTGTCTATGTGTGTCGGTTACCTCAAACCCGTGATGATATAAAACTATAGCAGTAAACAAACATATATCACATTCGTAGTATTAATATTAAATAATCAAAATATATCTATCAACAATATTAATTTATGTAGTTTATAATTTGCGTACAAATATAGTATAATCTCTATAATAGTTTGGATATACTTACGACGAGAAGGATCTGACACCTGGGTAACTGTGCAGAGCCAGTCTTTGAGTTAAGCTTAGTCATGACACCGTCCATTATCATTTCGTGCACCGCTTTGGCCCAGTTCACACTCTGCACTACCAAGAGCTCAACATATGGAAAAGTATCTCTAAGGACGGTCGGGGACGTGACGGGTATCCGAAATAAAGAAAGCTGATAAAGAATTAGTAAAGACACGACATGGTCCATCACTTTTAGAATTCTATCCTTCATGGTCCGCTCCAAAGCAGCCTCCAATATTTTGATGTACATCCTTTCACCCTTCCCTACTTTAAAGTATTTCCCTCGAAACTGGGTGATATCATGGTTAGTCTCGATATCTTTGCCAGCCTTCGGCAAGCCGGTGTGCTCGCTAATCCAATCAACAATAAATTTATGCGTGTCGCTTCCAAAAGATAACTTTTTGGTGTCTCGATCATAGAAAGAGATAAGCCTACATAAGGTAGGCCTATCTTAACCCAAAGTTGGCAGCTTCATATAATGGCGGAACGGAGTTTTATTTAGCCTTCGTATGTGCTGTGGGTGAATGTGTGTCTTCAACCTCTTAATGAAACTATTGTAGCAAGTGACATCGACATACGTCCGAATGGCAGGTGTATCTCCATGATTTCTTTTGCGGAAAATCAAATTTAAATATTAAATCATAGCTATTAATTTTTTAAACTGAAAATTATAAGCAACTATTTAGAAATTATAGGCAAGTTCTTACAAGTTACAGGCAACTGCTTGATATTGCAGGCAACTTTTATAGAAGTTATATGCAACTAATTAGATGTTACAGGCAAATAATTTGCCCGTAATATGTTGCCAACAACAGATGAAAATAAATATTTGTCTGTAACATCTATGAAGTTTCCTATAATATGTAGAAAAATTTGGTACATATTACATGCAACATTATAGATATTACAGGAAACTTTATAGATGTTGCAGGTAAGTGCTCATTTTCATGCATCATCTAAGCAATTGACTATAGCATCGAATCATTTGCCTATAATATCCTAGTAACAACAAATAGCATGATGAAGATGAGAATTTAAGCAATTTTAACTATAATACAAGCAAATTCTCATTTTCATTTTCATACGTCATCTAAAAAATCACTATAATATCCAATTTTACAATGGATGGAAAAAGTCTTGCTTATTCTATCATTTACATTCTCTCTCATCCTCAAGCTCTCCCTCTTCCTCTTGCTCTCTCTCTAGCTCAAAGAAAATCCCTCTCATGAGTTGAGAACCATTTCCTTAGAGATAAAACCCAAAACACTTCTCTACTCATCCTAGTGTACAAGATCTAGCAAGCCAAGTATTCTAGTTTCCTCTAGATTGAGGTTGGAGCCAAAGATAGAAGCTTTCGGGTGGATCCATCTTCGGCACAAGGAGACGACGAGGTGAGGCCGATCCGACCACCACAAGGAGTTGAAGAGAAGGAGTTCAAGTTTAGGTATAACCCCTAACCTAGTAGCTAAACTCTTAATTAGGTTGTTAGATAGTTTGTTTAACAAAGATCCGTTTCTAGAGTCCATGTTACCCCCACCGAAAAAATCGTTTTTCACCATTTCCGCAACCCCAAAGAACCGGGGACGGGTAACGTGGACTTACAGTGGTATCAGAGCCTAGTTAAACACTATCTAACATGTTAGCAAAGTAAATAGAAGTTCGACCGGAGAAAAAATCACAAAACATGCCCGAAATATCAACTTTTTGCCGATTTTGTTTTCTGTTCAAAAATTAATAAATCATACACTAAAAATCGGCTCAGGGTTTTTATAGCACACCCAAGAAAAATGGTCCAGCGACTCGGTCAAAGCGCCTCGGAACCGCGGCAGGAGCATGCTCCCGCCGCGGATCCGCGGCCGAGTTGACTCGGCCGTGGGCAATTTTTCCTGCAGTGTGTTCAGTAGGGTGTTTTGGGATTTTTACAATATGTTTTTTCTGCCCAGATTTTCAACAAAGCAAAATTTGTTTTTGGGGTGGTTAAAAATCCGTATTTTGATCGAACTTCTAAAGACTCTAACGGGTTATATCTGTAATGTGATATATGTATTGAACGTCTGCTAATCGCTATACGTCGATTAGTGGGGATTATACATATCTGTGATCTGTAATATTGATGGTATGTGTATATGAATTCATTGGATTGTCGCGGATGAATAGCCGAGGGGTTGTGAGATGAGAGTTTTCTTTATCTTCCAATTCATGTAATTTGTAATTGATGTAATATTATTTATATGTCCGCACATCCAGGATGAGGTTGTAGCCGCCATTGTATAATTTCTTTTTATTGTTTTTTCTCCTAGGATTGACCCAAGGAGGGGGTGCACAAACTACCGGGTATCTTGAAGTGCCGAGTGGCCTACTCATGTTGTTGAGGGAGGTTGCTTCACTTCGGGTATTTGGCGGGTAGTTTGCCGCACCCGTAGGGGTCTAGGATGGGGTATTGGCTATTCATCGCGACCGTGTAATCCGCTTTTCGTTACAGGCTCGTACGGAATGCGGATTCCTAGTATATCCAATGTGTCCATCTGTGATCTGGAATGGCTATCATTGCATCTGACGAATGTATATATCTATATATGATATCTATTTAGGCGTTGCTTATGTTTTGCATCCGCGCTAGTCCAGCCCCCGCTCTGTCGTTAGTTAAGTAACCTAACGGGTAATGACGGGGCCTCGTGGAGAATGCGGATGGCATAAGCGTACGTAATATTTTCATTGTTTTCTGCAATGGTAGGATTAAATGATGGGACGCATTAAAATTAATGCAAGAAAATAAACCAAAGTAAAGTCGTTGGAACACTTTCAAAACGACTCGGTTCTTTTCAAAAACCAACTTTTAAACGCGGAGCTTGAACCACTCCCTTTAAAAGCTATCTCGTTCCATCGTTTATATCAAGTTCACTACGTTCACGATTTCGCCAAAACCATTCGTAGCCCTCCGTCGTTTCATATGGATAGTCAATAGTATTCAAGCTGTGTTTGTTGGCCAAAGTCAAGGCACGGTGTTTGGTAGCTATTGGGTATTCATATGCAGCATAGATAGATGCGTTGGTTTGGGACAGTCGTACTGCCTTGTTGGCCAAAGTCAAGGGTAGGTACGGGTGGGTTCAAATTAACCTGGAGAATGACGGGTAGAACTTGACATGTGACTTATGATTTGTTGGCCAAAGTCAATGTCATAAGAGCATGGGGAAAAAATCCACATCGGGAGTTTCTAAAGAACCAGAAACTTGCTAGCGCTGCATACCATTTGGAGTGTGATGATTCTGGTAGGATTTCTTCAGTTTTGTCACGCGGTGATATTTGGATCCCGATCCTACTGTGAGTATATGCTACTCCTCGGGAAATTTCTCACTTAACAATCAATGCTATAAACCAAGTAGGTGTCTAGAAAGGTGTTAGCGGGGCTACGCCCCCAGGAAAAAGAGGTTATTTAATTAAGGAACTTCGCGAAAGCGTTGGAAAACCTCCCTCGAAGTACCAACACTGGTCTGGCTGAACGGTTAAGCAAGTATTGTACGGTGAGATTGATCCCGACTAATTTTCCTTTTTGGTTTGAGGAGGGATTCGAGAAACAGTGGGAGCCATCCTGTTTAGACAAACTAAAAATCACACTAAACTTGCAAGAGTATCATGCTGAGTGTTTCTTCTCTCTCTCCTAATTGCAGCGACCAATCGTCATGACCGGACTTAAGTTACTTCTAGATAAAAAAATATACTGACAGGGCCAAACTACAAAGATTGGCTCTGGAATGTCAAAATGACAATCACTTACGACAAGATGGGGTATCTCCTTACCACCAAAGGTCCCCCTGTCCCAGGTCCCACTTCCAGCGTCGCGGATAAGGAAATCCGTAAGACCTGGGGGATCGATTGCGCGAAGGCCAAGTGCCTCGTGCTTGTTTCTATGGACAATGAACATCAGAGGAAGCACGAGAATATGGACCTAGAATCCATATTTCTCCATACAAAAGAACTGTATGGAGAGCAATCCCGTATCGCCAGATATGAAGTCTCGAAAAAGTTGTTTTCGGCGAGATTGGCCGTCGGATCATCGGTAGTGGAATACGTGCTTAAGATGATTGGCTTCATTGAAGAGCTCGCGGACCTTGGGACCACGTTAGAGAACGAGCTCTATACGAACTTGATTCTCCAGTCCCTTCCTTCCACTTACGCCCAGTTTGTCCTGAACTTCAACTTGCAAGGAAAAGAAGTTGAACTTCCGGAGCACCTCAATATGTTGAGGAGTGCAGAGGGCACCCTACAGAAAGGTAGGGAAACATCCACTTTGTTTGTAGGAGGATCTTCCTCTTCTAAATCCAAGGCGAAAGCCAAGGGAAAGAAGAAGAAAGCCCCCGCCAAACCAAGGGGCGGTGTTAGTAAAAACGAAGGGAAAAGTAAAGGCAACAAAGATAGCGGGGCAGCTTGTGGGAAAGGAAGAGTGCTTCTATTGTCATAAGAAAGGACACTGGAAAAAGGATTGCAGGGCTTGGAAGGCCAAGAACCAGGATCCGAAGCAAGTTGCGGCTTCGGCTTCAGGTGTGTATGTTATTGAAAACTGTCTATCGATAAACTCTACTTCATGGGTATTGGATACCGGATTAGGATCTCATATCTGTAATTCTATGCAGGCATTGAGAAAGCGTAGGGTTTTGAAGGCAGGTGATATGACCCTCAGAGTTGCAAACGGAGCTGGCATGGATGCTGAGTCCGTGGGGGACTATCACTTGGGAATGTCAGATGGACATGTTTTGGTTTTGCGTGATTGTTATTTTGTACCCAATGCAACTTGTAATATCATATCTGTATCTTTATTATCTAAAGAAGGTTATGAATTTGCATTTGTAAGCAATGTTGTAAACATTCACCTTAATCAAGTATTGATTGGGTCAGGTACATTAAGCAATGGTATATACGTATTAAACCAACCACAGATTTTCAATGTCCAGAATACATACAAAAGAAAGTCTCCAGAAACAAATCAGGCTTTCTTATGGCATTGTAGACTGGGTCACATCAATGAGAGAAGGTTGACTAAGTTACATACAGAAGGATATTTGGATCCGTTCGAATATCATTCATATGCAACTTGTCAATCCTGTCTCAAAGGAAAGATGACAAAGACTCCGTTCACTGGACACGGAGTAAGAGCGAGCGAGCTCTTGGGACCCGTACACAGCGACGTGTGCGGTCTAATGTCTACACATGCACGAAACGGTTATTCTTACTTCATTACTTTTACGGATGACTTTTCAAGGTACGGATATGTTGTGCCATGGCGGCGCCCCGGCCGTCTATCCGAGGCCAAAATGCGGAATCAAAATTTTCTCTTAACTTTAAACCGGTGCCACCGCGGAAAATAAACCCGGATCATGACCATTAACCCAATGCTAGCTAACAAGAGATGGGAAGAGAGGTATACCAAACGATCCGTGTCCTTCGGTCTTCGTCTCCACTCCAATCTCCCGCAGAGTCTCCGTCCGTCACCTCCTCATCGGAAAGGGCACCACGTAGCCGGATTCTTTTACGGGCTCCCACCTCTGGACCGAGGCAACTCGGGCGTGAAGTTGGCTAGCCGACGCGTCCAAGGGTGCTGTAGGTATAGTGTAGAATCCATTGTCTCTAGGGGTTGTGAAGTTGCCTTGGAGGATGGGATGGAGAATCAAAAGGAGCAAATGAGAAAATGGAGCTTGGGAACTTTTGATACAAAATGAGATGAACACTTTTCTCCACATGAAAAAGAATTCCCTCACCTCTCCCTCTCAAGTGTGGCCGGCCCCTATTTGGAATGAGGAGGGAATCAAAACAAAGGGAGGTGAGTGTCAAGGGTGGTGACCACATCAAAAGCAAGCTTCACATCAAACACTTAATCAATCTTTTACAAATCCAATCTCAAATAAATGCTAGCCATTATGAAGAATAAAGCAAAGATGCTTTATCCATCATAATCCAAAAAATGCAAGAAAACCCCTCCACAAAAAGTTATTTGCAAACTTGCAAATAACCCCCTCCATCGGAAAAGTCCGGCCGGGAAAGAACAAAGGAAAACCGGCCGGAACGGAATGCAAACTGGCAACTTCAGAAAACTGATCCCGTAATAAATTACAGGAAAACCCCGCTACTGCATATACATGCCCGCATTTGTATTCCCACTGAATACAAATGCAAAGAGACAAAATCTACACTGTCTAATACTAAGATCCGGCTTAAGCCAAAGCCGGCTAGTAAAAACCGTCCGGTCACGATCCGTGCAATACCGCACGTATCTGATCGAACCCTGCCATATCTCCATACGGCCTCTATAGCGTTTTCGCCCGAAACTTGAGTAACTGAGTGTGTGGTGGACTCTAAAGACTCGTCAATACTATGGCTGTGGATTTAACCACTAGCACGTCAGAGGTATTAGCCATACGTGACGGGCTACCAGCTATTGACCAAAAGGGACGTCGATGAGCGAACTCATCCTGACACCCTACTGAGCCTGTCAGTGACAATATCCGTACAGTCCGGCCCGTTAGTCTAGGAGCATCGCATGGCGGGCCTAGGGGGTTGGTAAAAGTCAGACCCCCAAAAACGGTACAAGTCGTGTCGGAGTGTTGCCCAGAACACCCTGAGATACTACTGGAATACCTACCAGTAAATCTCCTGTCTCGGCCGAGGGCTTTGTGTAATGGCTCTCCTAGACACAGCGCGACCTCACCCCCAATACCGGGAGAGACGAACCCCTGCAGATCCGCTCACTGCCTCCATGTGGCTCGGGACTGTACCCAACTAAAACCTGTTTGCACGACTCCTTTGAGCCGTGGTAGGGTAGTAATCAAAGCACAGTGGGAACTCACACGGGACAAATGACGATCTCAGGTCGATGAACTAACCTGTACACATGTTACCAGGGAACTGCTATCTGACGTCTGGTATAATCCCAACTAGCAGGTTACCGGCGAGTCCTGTCCGGTGTACTCATAATCCAATGAGCACCTGTATACATCTTAGGTGAACCAACTGACACCAGTGGCTTGTGAGACCGGCCACCGCCCCTCGTCGGGGTCTCGACTGTATACACTAGTCTACTAATGGAGTATCGATGCCCAGTCTCGAAACTCCCACGACTAGGGACCTTTTAAGGATGTGCTTATAGACCCCAGCTCCCACGTATATGATCGTCATCATACTGCTGACCGTCAAGCAAGAATCCTAAGGGCTCTATCAACGTGCAATAGTGATCAGTAATGTCACCCAAAGCAGTGCACGATGATAAAGATAAACCAGATAGCATACTATCATCTTGAGTAAGACTGTCCTACTGGGACAGGTCCTCCCTCAATCATTGCAATCACGTGCCTGTGATCCAATAATTGACTCTGAGGGCACTATCTCCAACAGGATATGTCTTCTTAATGAAACACAAATCCGAAGCCTTTGGAAAATTCCAGGAATATAAGAATGAAGTAGAAAAACAAACCGGCAAAAGTATCAAGACACTGAGATCTGATCGAGGTGGTGAATACTTGAGTGCCGAGTTCCTGGATTACCTAAAAGAGAATTGAATTCTCTCTCAGCTTACTCCTCCATACACTCCGCAACATAACGGTGTATCGGAGAGATGGAACCGGACCCTATTGGATATGGTACGGTCGATGATGAGTAACGCTGAGTTACCGCGATCATTCTGGGGATATGCACTGGAATCAGCTGTATACCTTTTGAACCGAGTTCCAACTAAGACTGTGCCTACTACACCATATCAGATGTGGTGTGGGAAGAAACCCTATCTTAAGCACATTAAGGCATGGGGATGTCCACCTTTTGTCAAAAAGCAGCATGCGGATAAACTCGAGGCACACTTAGTACAGTGCAAGTTCGTGGGATATCCAAAGAACTCTAAGGGATATTTCTTCTATTGCGAAGAGGAACAAAAGGTTTTTGTTTCTCGTCATGCCTGCTTCTTGGAAACTGAGTTTTTGGAAAATCAGATAAGTGGAAGCGCAATAGAACTGGAAGAAATTCCAGAACCACGAGCTATTACTGAAATCTTAGAAGAACCAGAGGGTTCGAAAGAACATGACATTCCTACGCCGCTCCGCAGGAGTAGTAGGCAGTCTCATCCGCCCGAGAGATACTACTGTTTTCTCATAGACGGGGATAGAGAGGATTGCATCATTGATAGTGATGAGCCTACTAGCTTCCAGCAGGCCATTCAGAGCGTTGACTCAGTGAAATGGCTAGATGCAATGCGGACCGAAATGGATTCCATGTACACCAACAAAGTATGGACTTTGGACATTGCTCCAGATGGGGTAAATCTCATAGGATGCAAGTGGATCTTCAAGAAGAAGATTGGTGTAGATGGACAGGTTGAGACCTATAAGGCTAGACTTGTTGCAAAGGGTTTTCGTCAAAGACCTGGTTTGGACTATGACGAAACCTTTTCTCCAGTGGCTATGCTGAAATCCATTCGGATCCTTCTTGCCATTGCTACCTTCCACGATTATGAGATTTGGCAGATGGACGTAAAGACCACTTTTCTAAATGGAAATTTAGAGGAGCGTGTCTATATGGACCAGCTAGAGGGTTTCATTCAGAGTGGGAGCAGCGGAAAGGTGTGCAAGTTGCTTAAGTCCATCTATGGACTAAAGCAGGCATCGCGGAGTTGGAACATCTGTTTTGATGAGACAGTTAAAGATTTTGGTTTTATCAAAAATCCAGATGAACCATGCATCTATAGTAGATTTGTAGCAAGAACTGTCGTATTGCTCGTTTTATACGTGGATGACATTCTCTTGATAGGAAATGACATTCCTATGCTGCAATCTGTCAAAGGGTTCTTCTCACATAGGTTCTCCATGAAAGACCTGGGTGATGCCACTTACATTCTGGGGATCCGGATCCATCGTGATAGATCCAAGAGGATATTAGGACTTTCACAGTCCAGGTACATCGACACCATACTGAAAAGATTCAGTATGGAAGATTCCAAGCGCGGTAATCTACTGGCTTGTCTCGGGATCACCCTCTCCAAAGAGATGTCTCCCAAGATTGATTTGGAAAGGGATCGCATGTCTATTATACCCTACGCTTCTGCGGTAGACTCTATAATGTATGCAATGTTGTGTACCAGACCAGATGTAGCTTATGCACTGAGTGTGGTAAGCCGGTATCAGTCAAACCTTGGGGAGAAGCACTGGATAGCGGTAAAGAACATTCTCAAGTACCTGAGAAGGACTAAGGAGATGTTCTTGGTGTATGACGGAAAAGACCTCCAGATCGAGGCCTTTGCTGACTCCAGCTTCCAGAGTGACAAGGATGATTCCAAGTCCATGTCGGGTTATGTCCTTACCCTCAATGGAGGGGCGGTGTGTTGGAAGAGTTCCAAACAGGAAACCGTTGCTGACTCGACGATGGAAGCGGAATATATCGCTGCTGCTGATGCCGCAAAAGAAGCCGTCTGGATAAGGAAGTTCTTGACAGAACTTCAGGTGGTTCCGTCCATTGTTGATCCAATACCTCTGTATTGCGATAACAACGGGCTATAGCTTTAGCGAAGGAACCAGGTCCCATCAGAAGTCCAGACACATCTTGAGGCGGTATCACCTGATCAGGGAGATTGTGGGTCGCCAGGAGATCGAGGTTCGGAGGGCTGCTACGGAAGATAACACTGCTGATCCACTCACGAAGGCCTTACCCCAGACTCAGTTCGAGCGGCTGATCGAGATGATAGGTCTTCGATACGCCAGTACACGGCCTTAGTGCAAGTGGGAGATTGTTAGTGTATGTGCCCTAGAGGCCATTACTGTATCATACTAGTTTGTATATTACTTAATGGAAGCTTGGAATATTCATCATTGTATA
The DNA here is from genome assembly GCA_030015575.1 of Agapanthus africanus. NCBI lineage: Eukaryota > Viridiplantae > Streptophyta > Magnoliopsida > Asparagales > Amaryllidaceae > Agapanthus > Agapanthus africanus. The sequence goes on along the minus strand of JASDDO010000019.1, from coordinate 935,880,024 downwards.
GACAATCTTGCTCAAAATGGTAGTATGCTACTTGGTTTGTTTCTACTTTAATGTGTACATGTGTTTCTTTTAGTATATCACCTATACACATTAGTGGAGCTCTTAGGATTTTTGCTTGATTACCATCGTTGTGATGACAGTCACACTCGTGGGGGCTGGGTAATCCACAAGCATATCCTTATACAGGTCCCTAGTAGTAGGACTATCGAGACAGGGCATCGATACTCCGGAGTAGACTAGCGTATGCGCTTCTCATCCTATCAGGGGAGACGGTCTGTCCTACAGCCGTCAGTATGTCGTACTTGAGATAGTATGCGGGTGCTCGTTAGGTTACGAGTACACTGGACAGGACTCGTCGGGAACTGATTGGTTGGTACTATACCTATCGTCAGTTGTCAGTTCCCAGGTGACATGAGTACAGCTTAGTCCGCTGACTTGACACTGTCACTTCGCCTCGAGTGTGTTCCCACTGTACTTTGATTACCACCCTACCACGGCTCAAAGGAGTCGTGCAAACAGGTAGTAGTTGGGTGCAGTCCAGAAGCACTTGGAGGCAGTGACGGTTAGACAGGATTCGTCTCTCCCGGTATTGGGAGTTGATATCGCGCTGTGTCAAGGAGAGCCATTACACACAGTCGTCCCTGGCCAGGGCAAGCGAGATATACTGGTAGGTTTCCAGTGTTATCTCAGGGTGTTCTGGGCTACACTCCGACACGACTTGTACCGCTATTAGGGGACTGACGTTTACCGCCCCCTAGGTCCGCCATGCGATATTCTCAGACGAACAGACCGGACTGTACGGAGACTGTTACATTCATGCTCAGTAGGAGTTCAGATGGGTTTCACCTCGTCAGTCTTCTTATCGGCATCTACCTGGGGGCCGTTACGCACAGCTAGTGCCACTTGCGGTCTGTGGTTAAACCCACTGCCAGCGTAGTGTCGAGTCTTTAGAGTCCTAAACAGAGAGCTATTCGCCTTTAGGCAAAAGAGCAGAGGTTGCATGGTTTTGCGACAAGGTTCGGTCACATCCGCGCACTTGTGCACGTTTGGTGTCCGGGCAGTTATTACTAACGGGCTTTGGTTTAAGCCAGATCCTAGTATTCATTTTGGGATTGGTTTTATCTCGTTTGTATTCGTGTTCCATGGAACACGGATGCGGGTGTGTATGCACAGTTGACAGAGACAGAGGCAGAGGATTCTCATTAGGGTTGTTGACTATTGACTTTTACTAAACCCTAATGAGAATTAGAAATATGATTAATAATAATATTAATTAAGTATTATTGTGCCATGGTTGGGATGAAAGGTTGACTTTGTTGACTTGTTGACTTTGTTAACCAGTTGACTAGGTTGGACTTGTTGACCATCATCATGACAATGGCTATCATTTCATGGCATTGACCTTTGCTTTCTTGTTTGTTCACAAAATGCATTATATGCATGAAATGATAATGCCATTGACATGAACCATCACAAGATGCTTAATTATTGTTATTATTATGATTATTTTGTGTTATGAGAGCATGGGTGGAAAAAGTCTTGCTCATTCTATCATTTGCATTCTCTCTCATCCCCAAGCTCTCCCTCTTCCTCTTGCTCTCTCTCTAGCTCAAGGAAAATCCCTCTCATGAGTTGAGAACCATTTCCTTAGAGATAAAACCCAAAACACTTTTCTACTCATCCTAGTGTACAAGGTCTAGCAAGCCAAGTATTATAGTTTCCTCTATATTGAGGTTGGAGCCAAAGGTAGAAGCTTTCGGGTGGATCCATCTTCGGCACAAGGAGACGACGAGGTGAGGCTGGTCCGACCACCACAAGGAGTTGAAGAGAAGGAGTTCAAGTTTAGGTATAACCCCTAACCTAGTAGCTAAACTCTTAGTTAGGTTGTTAGATAGTTTGTTTAACAAAGATCCGTTTCTAGAGTCCATGTTACCCCCACCGAAAAAATCATTTTTCACCATTTCCGCAACCCCAAAGAACCGGGGACGGGTAACGTGGACTTACACATTGTTCCGTCAACGCTCCATCAATGCATGAAGTACACCATGGACGGCAAAGAAAATAGCATTAATGAAGACATACAGCCGATCGGCGTGCACGAATTCCGGTATGAGGATTCTTGATACTTCATGAATCTTCAAGATTCTAATCCACTACCTGCCAAGCATAAGACAACCTTGAATTCTTAAAGCAAGTCTGAGCCGGCTGTCATCTTTAAAACAAAAAATCCTTGATTGCGCCAGCATTTCGGCAGTGACACTGATGGATCCCATGCTGGAAGCTTGTCCTTCCGTAAAGTTCGCCCGCATTTCGGTAGAGAAACGGACGAGTCTGATATTGAGGGCCCTTTCTTCAGCAAAATCCGTCCGTACTTTGGTAGCGATACTAATGACTCAGATGCAGAAGATTCGTCCTGCGTCAGATGTTCAGATAGGACTCTTGTGTAAAGAGCAAAACTGAAGGAAACCGTTGAAATTACAGAAAGATCTATGGCCATCACAAGTGTTTTGGAGAAGATGTACAAAGAGCTTGACACGCTGTCGGTCTCCACTGTGGATCATTTGAAAACCTTGTATGTCCCCAGAAGAAAGAGCGAGAAGAGAAGCATCTTGTTTTATGGATCGGACCTTGTCATGCACCCGAATGATTTGTCCTTAATATGCCTTCTTTATGAAAGAGGTATAAGTGTTGTCCTAAACCCTAAATACTACGCGTCCGAGATGCGGGAATATTTTAAGAAATGCGTATACCCGTTATATTAGATGGACTCCGAGGCAAAATTTTATGAAGGGCTATGGAATCCTCCTCAAGCCCGACCACTCATCGATGGGCGAATCCCAGATTGATGAGGTATAGGTTTCATCTAGCCTGATGTCAAGTCCTGCTACGTGATCCATATTGGTGAACCAGCGGAAAGTCATGGGATAATGATGAGCTAACTGAACTGGAAGAAGCCCCTCAAAAGCTCGAAGATGGCAGACAAGAAACTTTCGATTAGCTAGTTGAAATCAACCTGGGAACGCTCGATTACCTACGGCCGACCTATATCAGCTTGCTCTTACCAGAAGGAGTAAAAGAGCTGATAATCGCCCTGTTGCATGAGTTCATTGATTGCTTTGTGTGGACATACAAAGAAATTTATAGCCTCTCCCCTGAGGTGGCTATGCATAAGCTGATTATATCTCATGATGCCAAGTTAGTCAAGCAAGCTCCTCAAAGAATGAAAAGGGAGCTGGAAAAAAGATCGTCGAGGAAACCAAGAAACTCATCGATGCCGGTTTTATCGAAGAAAAAAATATGCAGACTGGATCACATGCATCGTCCCAGTAAAGAAGAAAAATGGGCAGATCTGAGTTTACGTCGACTTCATGGACCTTAACAAGTTATGCCCTAAAGATGACTTCCCACTCCCGATCATGGAAATGATGGTCGACAACACCTCCAGTTACGAGTTGTTCACCTTCATGAATGGCTTATCTCGATACAACTAAATCAAGATGTTGCCCAAAGATGAGAAACACATTGCGTTTCGAAACCTGATCGGTATATATTGCTACAAGGTCTTGTCGTTCGGGTTAAAGAATGCGGGCGCTACATATCAAAGAGCAATGACAAAGATCTTTGATGACTTAATCCATAAAGTCGTCGAATGTTATGTTGATGATTTGGTCGTCAAGACAAAAACCAAAGCCAATCACACCCAAGATCTCTGAACTGTTTTTACTAGACTGAGAGAGTACAATCTGAAGATGCATTCTCTCAAATGTGCTTTCGGCGTGTCATCAGGAAAATTCCTGGGCTTCATAGTCCAACATCAAGGGATCGAAATTGACCCTTTGAAGATAAAATCAATCATGGAAATACCTCCTCCAAGAAATCTGACGCAGTTGAGATCCTTCCAAGGCAGACTCGCATATATACACAGGTTCATCTCTAACCTATCAGGGAGATGTCAACCTTTCTCAAAACTCATGAAGAAAGATGCTCCTTTTGTCTGGGACTTCGAGTGTCAAGATGAGTTCAAAAGCATCAAGCGATACATGTTGCACCCTCTAGTGCTCGCCGCTTCTATTCCAAATAAACCACTGATCCTTTATACTACTGCATTAGACGGATCACTTGGCGCACTCCTCGCCCAAAATAACGAGCAGGGAAAAGAAAACGCCCTCTACTATCTCAGCCGAAAACTGGCCAGAGCGGAAAGCAATTACTCTCTGATCGAGAAGCATTGCTTGGCATTGATATTCGCCGTTAAGAAGCTGATGCATTATCTTCTCTCTCATCGGGTTATGCTTATCTCCAAGATTGACCTGCTGAAATATCTCATGATAAAGGTAAATTTGACGGGTAGGATGTACAGATGGGATGTCATGCTGCTCGAGTTTGACATAATCTATACTCCCCAAAAGGCAGTAAAAGGGCAAGTCCGAGAGGACTTCCTCACTGCGCATCCCATACCTGAAGGGTCACCGCTAAATTGCGAGTTACCCGATGAACAAGCCCTGCACTTCAAAGATAACGAGCCATGCTAGGATCTCTACTTTGATGGAGCTTCATCAATAGGGTCCTCCAACAAATCAAGCATCTTGTAGATAAAAGCTAGGGTAGGATTGGTGCTCATCATACCATCAGGAGGGACCCTACTAAGTTCTTTCGCTCTTATCGATCCTCGCACAAACAACGAGGCTGGGTATGAAACGCTAATAGTTGGACTCGAGCTCGCCATAGAAATGGGGATCACTCGGCTATGTGTCTATGGAGATTCTCAGCTGGTTGTCAACCAAGTAAGCGGCGACTATAAAGTATACAAGCCTGAGTTGGTTCGATACAGAAGCAAGGTCGTAGAACTCATGGAACAGGCAATCTATATTGAACTGATGAGAATCCCCAGAGCGTTGAACAATAAAGCCGACATACTTGCTCGCCTAGCCAAAGAGTTGGTTGATCCCGACAAGGATGAAATTCTGATCACAGCTAAAATCCGGCAAATTCTACCTCCAGTTTCTCTACGGGAAGAAGAAATCGTAGAATAAGAGAACTATGCTGAAGAAGTCCTGATCATCAAAGATGAGCTTGATTAGAGAGAACTCTTCACAAAGTATCTTCGATATGACAAGCTATCGGAAGAAAAATCTGTGAGGGTTCGGTTGAAAAAGAGAGCTCTCCGATATATGTTCGTAAATGACACACTATACCAAAGATCATATGATCAGCTCTGGCTCAGGTGTCTATCTTCCTCCTAAGCCAAAAAGTTCATGAAAGAAGTCCACTCGGGTGTCTGTGGACCACACCAATCTGGCCCTAAAATACGCCTTCAAATCAAGCGTCTTGGATATTACTAGCCTACCATGATAATGGATTGTGGAGAACTACGAAGAAATCCCATCTCTGTCAAATACACGGAAACTTCATACACAAGCATTCCAATCCGCTACATCCTACCATGGCTTCATGGCCATTCAAAATATGGGGCACCAACATAATTGGCCCAATTGATCCTCTATCATCTAAAGGCCACCGGTTCATATTGGCTGCAACTGAGTACTTCTTCAGATGGGCTGAAACTATCCCATTAAAAGAAATTAAGACGGAAGATATTCTGATAATCTTCCGGCATAACGTTCTATACCGTTTTGGCGCACCGAAAAGGATAATTTCGGACAACAGGCCTTCTTTCAGGAGCTTCAGAATCTCAAGATTCACCACTCAGCACAAGATAGATTGGAGATATTCCTCCATTCATAATTCAAGAGCCAATGGGCTGGCCGAAGCCTTCAACAAAACTCTGTGCAAGCTCTTAAAGAAAAATGCTTCAGCCAACAAAAGAGAGTGGGATCTGAAGCTCCACGAGACGATGTAGACGTATCGTACCACGCACCGCACTCCAATACGATCTACCCTATACTCACTGCTCTTCGGGATGGAAGCAATCATCTCTCACGAAGTCGAAATTTCAAGTTTAAGAATGGTTGTCCAGAACAATCTGACGGAGGAGAAGAATGCTCTCCTTTGACTTGAAGAACTTGTTGCGCTAGAAGAAAAAAGACTCACCGTGCAACAAAATTTGGAGTTGTACCGAGCCCAAATGGCATGTGCTTATGGCAAAATGACACATCTCCGCGTCTTCAAGAAAGGCGAATTGGTGTTGGTCCACAGAAAACCGATCATCCCCAACCGAGATGCAAAAGGAAAATTCGAGCCAAACTGGGAAGGGCCATACTGTTGGATATAAGTGCCCTCAAGGAAATTATCGTAATTGTAGGAATGCAATTACTGAATTCAAGAGAACCGATACAGAGAATAGTCTTACTCGAGATGATAGTATGCTATCTGGTTTGTCTTTATCTGTCATGGGTATACGTTTTACTCATTATCACGTATCGCTAATACATGAGATAAAGCTCATAAGATCTTTTCTTGACTACCGGGATTATGATAGGGATCATACTAGTGGGACCTGGGTAGTCTATAAGCACATCTTTAAAAGTCTCTAGTTATAAGAGTATTGAGACTGGGTATCGGTACTCCAGTTTAGACTAGTGTATAAGTTTCTTGACCCTGTAAGGGACGATGGTTGATCTCATAGCCATTGGTTTTTGACACCGAAATTTGTATACAGGTGCTCATTAGATGAGTTATATTGGACGGACTCGCCGGGAACTCGTAGATGGTATTATACTAACTGTCAGATAGCAGTTTTCTAGTGACATGAGTACAGGGTAGTCAGTTGACCTGAGATCGCCATAGTGACTTGTGTGTGTTCCCACTGCACTTAGATTACTACCCTACCATGGCTCTACTGAGTCATGCAAACAGGTTTTAGTTCGGTACAGTCCCGAAGCACATAGAGGCAGAGAGCGGTCAAGAGAATTCATCACTCCCGGTATTGGGAGTCAACATCACGTTGTGCAGGACACGACTATAACCAGAAGTCCATGGCCACGGCAGTAGAGATAAACCGGTAAGTGTTACCAGTTGTATCTCTTTGGTTATAAGTCCTCTATCGGCATGACTTCTCGGGTTATTTGGGGTTTGAAGAATTCCACCCCCAGACCCGGTATGTGATAATTTTTGACAAAAGACCGGACTGTACGGTGATTGTCACTTATAGATTTTTTGGGTCTAGATAAGTTCTCTCGTCAACCTGCCTTTTGGTAGCCGTTACGTACAGCTAATACCACTGATGCGCTTATGGATTAATCTGAAAGGGGGTTGAATCTGAAAGTGTTTTAGATTCAATTGGATGCGGTCCTGTCTAACCTACTGCCAGCGTATTGATAGGTCTTCAGAGTCCCGCAACGAAAATGCCTCCCCGGGCAAAATGCGATGTGACGTGCGTATAGGGATACGAGCATGAGTTTGATTGAATATGTATATTGGATATACGCATTTAATCGGACGACTGTTCTACTAGCCGGTTTAAAAACTGGAATATCAAGTCAAGTGTTGACTTGATAACCATATTTATGATGCGGTTTTTAGTATAATGTATATGATACACGCACTCTCTATAGTATATGATACTGAGTAGATATTGATGGCATATCATGTATGTGATATATGATGTATATATGTATGGGATACATATACTAATACTTATTATATATATATATATATTAAATCCCACTATTTTATATTATGTATAAATAAATATACATATATATATATGGAGATGATCATATGTGGTCCGTACTCATTTCTTATATTGAGACCAACTTTTCAAACACCCAGCCCCATGTTTTACACCAATCCAAACCGGTCATCTTGATTTTCATGGTATAGATAGGTTGCGTATCAATATTCATAAGATTTCGAGACCTCTAACTCATTCATCAAGTGGAGTAAAAAATTATCGGTTCTCAGATGCATGAAAAATATGATCACTTGATGGACATGCTATAGGATTCCAAATCACTTGAAATTTGAATCATAAACTAACTATAACATGTAGATCAAGATGACCGGTTTGGATCGGTATAAAATATAGGGGTTGGGTGTTTGAAAAGTTGGCCTCAAAATAAGAAATGAGACTGGACCTCATAGGATCATATATATATATATATATATATATATAATTTATTTATTTATTTATTATGCTGACATGAATGGTTGGGTCTCCCCTCTCTCTTGAGTGTGTGATAACACACATGAGAGAGAAGGAGAGAGCCATGTGTCATATGATATATGACATGGTATTAAAAGGGTGAAAAATAATTCTTTTATTTGCTATCATAATTTTCTTCTTCTTTTTCCCACAAAATGAGAGCTCAAGCTCTCTACTTTAATGTCAATTGTTGCCATGGTGAGGGAATAGAAAAGAGAGATTACCCAGATACCACATCACTTTTCTCTACACGTAGCATGTTTCAGGAGGGAGTCCCTCCGCCCGGTGACGGAAATGGAGTTCGGACAGCCCATTTTCAACGCGAATCATATATGGCGAAGCAGTTGGCGTTCCTACGTGTCCGGGAGCTCACAGAGTCTAGTAAGGGTCCCCATTGTCCATTGGAGCATATGAATATGCTACAATGGTTGTATCTCCCTTGACTTTGCTCAATTGGCATTTCTAGTTTGCCTATTGCATTAGTATTTGATGATCTTGGTATTGGATTGGGGTTATATTTGATAAAAAAATTATTTTTTTCATTTTCTGCCGCGTCTGTGACTGTCATGACCCTAACGCCTGTCCACAAACACATATGTCACCGAGAAAGTATTTGACGGGGGATCCTATCAACAGATAAGTGCTGAGGGAAAGGCTCATGCCACCCATCAATGGCCGACATCTCAAGAAATATTACGCATGAATGCCTTAAATTGTAGATAAGCTAAATCCTAAACAGCACTGCAAAGATGTGCCAAAAGTTCCAAACAAGAAAATGAAACAAAAGTTGACCCCTAAGTCGTTAAACTGGGAAATAAAAGAAAAGAAAAAGAAAAGAAATAAAGGGTAAGTCCACAAGCAAAATAGGCACGAATGAAAACCTAAAAAGGTTTCGTGGGTAAAAACAGCGAGACTACCCACGAGCTTGTGAAAACCTGTAAGGCCGCAAACTTGTACAAAAAATCCTCCAAAGACGAATGATGATTCGCTCCTGGTATCATTCTAGTGTTAGAGATGCAGACGCCAAAAAATTCAAATTACCAAATTCCCTAACGACAAATGACGATTTGCTTCTAAAACCATGCTTCAGTGTTAAAGATACCGATGTTAACCAAAATCCAAATCCTTAAATTCCCCCAACGGTGAATGATGAGTCACTCTTAGTACCATTCCAGTGCAACGATGCAGACGCCAAACCAAATTCAAAATTCAAAATCCTCCAGAGATAAATGATGAGTCGCTCCTGGCACTACGTTTCATGTTAGCGGTGCTGATGCCAAACAAAAACCCAAATTCCAAGTTCCACTTGGCAATACTTCCAAGCTCAAAAAGTGCCGTCGAACAAAGCAGGAACCAAACAAATCAAATTAAAGTCCCACCTAACAGTGCTTCCAAGCTCAAAAGTCCCACTGGATAGACAGGAAGTATCCAAAACAAACCAAATCAAGTCAACAAATGATCATCCCATCAGAATCAAGCTCCGCTTTGGAAACAAGCTGTAGGGTTACCTAGCACGAGAGCAAGGTTTCGGGAGGTATCGTCCATGCCATTTTCAAAAAATTGCCATGCTAAACAACCCTAACCCTAGAATCATAACTAGAGAATTAAACAATACATCATGTAAACATATTTACATCTAAGTGAACAAGGAATACAACCTATGTAGACCGGTCCTTCACTTCAATAGCTCCGTGTAGTAGTCCCTTCACTCCAAATAGTAAACTGTTAGTGTATATGCCCTAGGGGCCATTATTGTATCATACTAGTTTGTATATTACTTAATGGAAGCTTGGGATATTCACATATATATAACAGTCTTGCTAAACATGGTAGTATGCTACTTGGTTTTTTCTATCTTAATATGTGAGTATACGTATTGATAGAGCTCTTAGGATCTTGCTTGACTACCAGCGTTGTGATGGCAGTCACACTAGTGGGGGCTGGGTAGTCTACAAGCACATCCTTATTCAGGTCCCTAGTCGTTGGATTATCGAGACAGGGCATCGATACTCCGGAGTAGACTAGTGTGTACGCTTCTCATCCCAGTTGGGGAGATGGTCTGTCCCACAGCCGTCAGTACGTCGTACTGGAGATAGTATGCAGGTGCTCGTTGGGTTACGGGTACACCGGACAGGACTCACAGGGAACTGTTGGTTGGTTTTATACCAGTCGTCAGTGAACAGTTCCCAGGTGACATGAGTACAGCATAGTCCGCAGACTTGACACTGCTACTTCGCCTCGAGTGTGTCCCACTGTTCTTAGATTGCTACCCTACCACGGCTCAAAGGAGTCGTGCAAACAGGTAGCAGTTGGGTGCAGTCCCGAGCACTTGGAGGCAGTGGCGGTTAGACAGGATTCGTCTCTCCCGGTATTGGGAGTTGATATCGCACTGTGTCAGAGAGCTATTACGCAAAGTCCCTGGCCAGGGCAAGCGAGATTTGCTGGTAGGTTCCAGTAGTTTCTCAGGGTGTAATGGGCTTCGCTCCGACACGACTTATACCGCTATTAGGGGACTGACGCTTGCCGCCCCCTAGGCCAGATATGCGATAGTCTTAGACGAACGGACCGGACTGTATGGAGATTGTCACATCAGACTCAGTAGGAGTTCGGATGGGTTTCCTCATCGGCCTTCTTATCGACATCTACCTGGGGACCGTTACGTACAGCTAGTGCCGCTTGCGGTCTGTGGTTAAACCCACTGCCAGCGTAGTAGTCGAGTCTCTAGAGTCCCACACAGAGAGTTTCCCTACTCCAGGCGAAACGATATAGAGGTCGTATGGTTTTACGACAAGGGTTCGGACGCATACGTGTGTTTACACACGTACGACTTTCGGACAGTTTTTACCAGTCGGCTTTGGTTTAAGCCAGTTACTGGTATCCGGTTATTGGATTTATACAGTCTAAAGTTTTTCCGTATTTTTGCGGAAAGGAGGGGCGTTCTCGTAATTGCGCGAGAAGCTTCTAGAAGATGGTGACTAAGGAGGTTTAGGTGGCATATACAATGAATGTGATTAGTGAGTCATATGGATGATTCATTCATGTCATTAAAGCATCATAAATGCTTAATGACTCATGGATGTGAATCATCACTAGATATTATCAAGCATGGTTGTTAAATTCATTTCTTTTCTTTTCTTGATAAAAAGAAATGCTTGATATATATTATGATAACTCATTCTTCTCACTTCATTATTATCTTCACCTTCTCTCTCCTCAAGCTCTCCCTCTTCAAACCCTAATCCTCCCCTCTCATGTGTTGAGTACAAGGATTAGTTAGACTAATTAAACCATATCCCTCACTCTATATCACCTAGCTTCTTTGATTAGCACTTAAAGAAGGTTAGTTGCCTCAAGTTTAGAGGCTAAGCTTGGAGTAAAGCTCTCGGGTGGATCGTCTACTACTTCGAGAAGGCCGAGGAGGAGGAGGAGTTCGCAAAGACGAAGGACACGATTCGTTAGGTATAATCCCTAAACATAGTAGTATAGAACTTCTATGTTTCTTGTTAGTTATCGTTTAGCTTCGATTCGTGCGGTTAGTCGATGTTTAAGCAAAGAACAAGATCGTTTTTCATATTTCTGCCTCCCCGCAAGTCGTAGGGTGTTGTACATCGACTTACAGTGGTATCAGAGCCTCGCTAAACAATAAATAACTTACTTGCAAATTTGTATGAATTTCGAACGGAAAAAACGAAACCGGAGAAGCCCGAAATCATGGTTTTCTGTCGAATTTTAAATGAAGTCCTAAAATTTTTCAGGGAGGTTCAGAAAGCTTAAAAAGACAGTATAAGAACACACAAGAAATTTGGGCCCCTGAATCGCCTAAAGAGCCGCGGAACCGCGGCGGATCGTACCGATTCGCCGCGCTTCCGCCGCCGAGTTGGCGATTCAGGAACCCAAATTTCCTGTGTTGCTTCTCTGTGATATTTGGTATTTTCTGGAAGTTTTTATTTTTGCTCAGGTTTCAGATTTACAGAGAAGTATTGGAGCAAAATTAAAAGTGTTTAATCGATCGAAATTATACAGTATTTGCTTGTTGGATTATATCTGTGTTTGTATAATGTGTTCGTAAACCTCCCCTAACTGCTAGTATGTCGGTTGGCAGGGGGTTGCACATTTCTGTAATGGTTTTTGCTGTTTGTGGATATGAACTGTGTTGGACTGTTGTGATGTATAGCCGGGGTTATGTGATGGGTTATCTATTTAATTCATTTGATGTAAATGTAATTTGTTGTAATATTATTTTGCGGGGCACATCCAGGTTGCGGTTGTAGCCACCATTGTATTATTTCATTTTACTGTTTTTGCTCCTAGGACAGACCCAAGGTGGGGTGCACAAACTGCCGGACGGGTAGTTTGCCATACCCGTTGGGGTCTTAGGTGGGGTAATGGCTATTCATCACAACTGTGTAATCCGTCTTTTGTTGCAGGCTCAAAACAAACACGGATTACTTGCAAATCCAATAAAGTTCATCTGTGATCTGGAATGCCTATTATTGCGTCTGACGAATGTACAATATCTATATATGATAGCTATTTAGATATCACTTATGTTTTACACCCGCGCTAGCCCAGCCCCCGCTCTGTCGTTAGTTAAGTAACCTAACGGGTGATGACGGGACCCCGTGGCGAATGCGGATGGCATAAGAGGACGTTGTATTTTCGTTGTTTTCTGCAATGATAGGTTAATGATGGGACGCATTATTTATAATGCAAAGAAAATAAACCAAAAGTTTAATCGTTGGAACAATTTAAAAGAAACCACTCGGTTAATTTTAAAAACAGATATTTTTAAATGCGGAGCTTTAACCACTCCTTTTAAAAGCTATCAGGTTCCTTCGGTTATATCAAGTTCACTACGTTCACGGTTTCGCCAAAACCATTCGTAGCCCTCCGTCATTTCATTTGGGTATTCAGTAGTATTCAAGCTATGCATTTTGGCCAAAGTCAAGGCATAGTGTTTGGTAGCTGCTGGGTTTTCATTTGTTGCATAAGATAGATGAGTTAGTTTGGGACAGTCGTATTATCATTTGACCAAAGTCAGGGGTATATACGGATGGGTTCAAATTGACAAGATAATGACGGGTAGAACTTGACATGTGACTTATGACATTTTGACCAAAGCCAAGGTCATAAGAGCATGGGGCAAAAATATATATCGGGAATTTTTAAAGAAACTGAAATTTGCAAAGAGTTGCATACCATTTGGAGTTTGATGAATGTTGGTAGGATTCCTTCAACATTATCATACGATGATATTTGGATCCCGATCCTACTGTGAGTATATGCTACTTATCAGGAGATTCGTCACTTAACGATCAATGCTATAAACCAAGTAGGTGTCAAGAAGGTGTCAGCGGGGTTACGCCCCCAGAGAAAAGAGGTTATTTAATTAAGGAACTTCGCGAAAGCGTTGAAAAACCTCCCTCGAAGTATCGACACTAGCCTGGCTGAACGGTTAAGCAAGTATTGTACAGTGAGTATAGTCCTGGCTAATTCTTCTTTTATGGTTTGAGGAAGGATTCGAGAAACAGTGGGAGCCATCCAGTTTAGATAAACTAAAAACCACTCTAAACTTGCAAGAGCATCATGCTAAAGAGTTTTCTTCTCTCTCTCCTAATTGCAGCGACCCTGAAAATGACTGGACTTAAGTTACTTTTAGAGAAAAATATACTGACAGGGCCAAACTATAAAGATTGGCTGCGGAATGTCAAAATGGCTTTGACCTATGACAAATTGGGGTACGTCCTCACCGCTACGGCACCTGCTGTCCCTGATCCCAAATCCAGCAATGCGGATAAGGAAATCCGCAAAACCTGGGATTTAGATTGCGCGAAAGCCAAGTGCATCGTGCTTGCCTCAATGAACAATGAACATCAGAGGAGGCACGAGGATATGAACCTAGATGGCATATTTCTCCATACAAAGGAACTTTATGGAGAGCAATCTCGTATAGCAAGATACGAGACCTCTAAGAACTTGTTTCGAGCGAGGTTGGCTGTCAGGTCATCGGTAGGAGAACATGTCCTAAAGATGATCGGCTATATTGAAGAGCTCGCAGACCTTGGGACGACTTTGGATAATGAGCTCTATACAGACCTTATTCTCCAGTCCCTTCCTCCCACCTACGCCCAGTTTATCCTCAACTTCAACCTTCAAAGAAAAGAAGTTGAACTTCCGGAACTCCTGAACATGTTAAGGAGTGCAGAGGGCACCTTGCAGAAAGCAAGGGAAACACCCGCTATGTTTGTTAGCGGTGCATCTTCTTCCGGGTCCAAGGCTAGGGCCAAAGGAAGGAAGAAGAAGGCCGCCACCAAACCTAGAGGAGGTGTTAGTAAGGTGGGAGGAAAGGGAAAGAAAAAGTTTGCAGTACCGGTAGTTGGCCAAGATGAGTGCTTCCATTGTCACAGGAAAGGGCACTGGAAGAAGGATCGCAAGGCGTGGAACGCCAAGAACCAGGAACCGAAGCAAGCTGTGGTTTCGACTTCAGGTGTGTTTGTAATTGAGAATTGTCTGTCGATCAACTCTACTTCCTGGGTATTGGATACCGGATCAGGATCTCATATTTGCAATTCATTGCAGGCACTGAGAAACCGTAGAGTGCTAAAGGAAGGTGATATGACCCTAAAAGTTGCTAACGGAGCTAGCGTGGGAGCTGCGTCCGTCGGGGATTATCACCTAGGATTGACGAGTGGACAGATTTTGGTTTTACATAACTGTTTTTTTGTACCAAGCTTAACGTGTAATATCATATCAGTTTCCTTGTTATCAAATAAAGGTTATGATTTCACGTTTGTAAGAGATGTTGTTAACATCCACCTTAATCATGGTTTGATTGGGTCCGGTACACTAAATAACGGTATATATGTTTTAAACCAACTCCAAATTTTCAACGTCCAGAACACACTAAAAAGAAAGTCTCCAGATTTAAATAAAGCTTTCTTATGGCATTGTAGACTGGGTCACATCAATGAGAGAAGGTTGACTAAGTTGCATAGAGAAGGATATTTGGACTCGTTCGAATATCAAACTTATGACACTTGTCAATCTTATCTCAAAGGAAAGATGACAAAGACTCCATTTACTGGACATGGAGTAAGAGCGAGCGAGCTCTTATGACTCATACACAGTGATGTATGCGGTCCAATGCCTACACATGCAAGAGGTGGTTTTTCCTATTTCATTACTTTCACGGATGATTACTCAAGGTACGGATTCATTTATCTGATGAAACATAAATCCGAGGCTTTTGAGAAATTCCAAGAGTATAAGAATGAAGTAGAAAACCAAACCGGCAAAAGTATCAAGACACTTAGATCTGATCGAGGTGGTGAATACTTGAGTGCCGAGTTCCTAGGTTACCTAAAAGAGAAAGGAATTCTCTCTCAGCTTACTCCTCCATACACTCCACAGCATAACGGTGTATCGGAGAGACGGAATCGAACCCTATTAGATATGGTACGATCTATGATGAGTAATGCTGAGTTACCGTGATCTTTTTGGGGTTATGTGCTTGAATCAGCAGCATATCTTCTGAACAGGGCTCCTACCAAGACTGTGCCTACCACTCCATATCAGATGTGGACTGGGAAGAAACCCCATCTTCAGCATATGAAGATTTGGGGATGTCCAGCTTTTGTTAAAAAGCAGCATGTGGACAAGCTCGAGGCACGATCAGTAAAATGTATGTTTGTGGGATATCCAAAGAACTCCAAGGGATATTATTTCTATTACGCAGAGGAACAAAAGGTTTTTGTTTTTCGTAATGCCCATTTTCTAGAACATCAGTTTTTAGAAAAGGAAATAAGTGGGAGCGAAATAGAACTGGAAGAAATTCCAGAACCACAAGCTGCTACTGAAAGTTTGGTAAAACCGGAAGTTCAAGAAGAACAGGACATTCCCGCACCCCTCCGTAGGAGTAGTAGGCCGTCTCATCCGCCTGAGAGATACTACGGTTTTCTCATAGATGGGGATAGAGAGGATTGCATCATAGATGATGATGAACCTACTGACTTCCAGCAGGCCATCCAGAGCGGCGACTCGGTACGATGGCTAGATGCAATGCGGACCGAAATGGAGTCCATGTACACCAACAAAGTATGGACTTTGGACTTTGCTCCAGATGGGGTAAAACCCATAGGATGCAAATGGATCTTCAACAAAAAGATTGGTGTAGATGGATAGGTGGAAACCTATAAGGCTAGACTTGTTGCAAAGGGTTTTCGTCAAAGTCCTGGTTTGGACTATGACGAAACTTTTTCTCCAGTGGCTATGCTCAAATCCATTCGGGTCCTTCTTGCTATTGCTGCCTTCCATGATTATGAAATCTGGCAGATAGACGCAAAGACGGCTTTTCTGAATGGAAATTTAGAAGAGTGCGTCTATATGGATCAGCCAGAGGGTTTCAATCAGAGTGGGAGCAGCGGGAAAGTATGCAAGCTGCTTAAATCCATTTATGGACTAAAGCAGGCATCGCGGAGTTGGAACATCTGTTTTGATGAGACAGTCAAAGAATATGACTTTATCAAAAATCCAGATGAACCGTGCATATATAGTAAAGTTGTAGCCAGAAGTGTCGTATTCCTCGTCTTGTACGTGGATAACATTCTATTGATAGGAAATGACATTCCTATGCTACAATCTGTCAAAGGATTCTTGTCACACAGGTTCTCCATGAAAGACCTGGGTGATGCCTCTTACATTCTGGGGATCCGGATCTATCGTGATAGATCCAAGAGGATGTTGGGACTTTCGCAGTCCAGGTATATCGACACTGTACTGAAAAGATTCAGTATGGAAGATTCTAAGCGCAGAAATCTACCGGCTTGTCACGGAATCACCCTCTCCAAAGAGATGTCTCCTAAGACTGATTTGGAAAGGGAACGCATGTCTGTTATACCCTACGCTTCTGCGGTAGGCTCTATAATGTATGCGATGTTGTGCACCAGACCAGATGTAGCTTACGCACTGAGCGTGGTAAGCCGGTATCAGTCAGACCCAAGGGAGAAGCACTGGATAGCAGTAAAGAACATTCTCAAATACCTGAGAAGGACTAAGGAGATGATCTTGGTTTA
The DNA here is from genome assembly GCA_030015575.1 of Agapanthus africanus. Lineage (NCBI taxonomy): Eukaryota > Viridiplantae > Streptophyta > Magnoliopsida > Asparagales > Amaryllidaceae > Agapanthus > Agapanthus africanus. Next base: position 935,862,849 of record JASDDO010000019.1, on the reverse strand, counting down.
CGGCGGAAAAGACCTCAGGTTGGAGGCCTTTGCTGATTCCGGCTTCCAGAGTGATAAGGACGATTCCAAGTCCATGTCGGGTTATGTCTTTACCCTCAATGGAGGGGCGGTGCGCTGGAAGAGCTCCAAGCAGGACACCGTTGCTGACTCGACGATGGAAGCGGAGTATATAGCTGCTTGCGATGCCGCAAAAGAAGCAGTCTGGATGAAGAAGTTCCTAACAGAACTTCAGGTGGTTCCTACCATAGTTGATCCAATACCTCTGTATTGCGACAACAACGGAGCTATAGCTTTAGCAAAGGAACCAAGGTCCCATCAGAAGTCCAGACACATCTTAAGGCTGTATCACCTGATCAGGGAGATCATTGATCGTCAGGAGATCGAGGTTCGGAGAGTTGCTTCTGAAGAGAACATTGCTGATCCATTCACAAAGGCCCTACCTCAGATTCAGTTCGAGAGGCTACTCGAGATCATCGGTCTTCGATATGCCAGTACATGGCCCTAATGCAAGTGGGAAATTGTTAGTGTATATGCCCTAGGGGCCATTATTGTATCATACTAGTTTGTATATTACTTAATGGAAGCTTGGGATATTCACATATATATAACAGTCTTGCTAAACATGGTAGTATGCTACTTGGTTTTTTCTATCTTAATATGTGAGTATACGTATTGATAGAGCTCTTAGGATCTTGCTTGACTACCAGCGTTGTGATGGCAGTCACACTAGTGGGGGCTGGGTAGTCTACAAGCACATCCTTATTCAGGTCCCTGGTCGTTGGATTATCGAGACAGGGCATCGATACTCCGGAGTAGACTAGTGTGTACGCTTCTCATCCCAGTTGGGGAGATGGTCTGTCCCACAGCCGTCAGTACGTCGTACTGGAGATAGTATGCAGGTGCTCGTTGGGTTACGGGTATACCGGACAGGACTCACAGGGAACTGTTGGTTGGTTTTATACCAGTCGTCAGTGAACAGTTCCCAGGTGACATGAGTACAGCATAGTCCGCAGACTTGACACTGCTACTTCGCCTCGAGTGTGTCCCACTGTTCTTAGATTGCTACCCTACCACGGCTCAAAGGAGTCGTGCAAACAGGTAGCAGTTGGGTGCAGTCCCGAGCACTTGGAGGCAGTGGCGGTTAGACAGTATTCGTCTTTCCCGGTATTGGGAGTTGATATCGCGCTGTGTCAGAGATCCATTACGCAAAGTCCCTGGCCAGGGCAAGCGAAATTTGCTGGTAGGTTCCAGTAGTTTCTCAGGGTGTAATGGGCTTCGCTCCGACACGACTTATACCGCTATTAGGGGACTGACGCTTGCCGCCCCCTATGCCCGATATGCGATAGTCTTAGACGAACGGACCGGACTGTATGGAGATTGTCACATCAGACTCAGTAGGAGTTCGGATGGGTTTCCTCATCGGCCTTCTTATCGACATCTACCTGGGGACCGTTACGTACCGGTCTGTGGTTAAACCCACTGCCAGCGTAGTAGTCGAGTCTCTGGAGTCCCACACAGAGAGTTTCCCTACACCAAGCGAAACGATATAGAGGTCGTATGGTTTTACGACAAGGGTTTGGACGCATACGTGTGCTTACACACGTACGACTTTCGGACAGTTTTTACCAGTCGGCTTTGGTTTAAGCCAGTTACTGGTATCCGGTTATTGGATTTATACAGTCTAAAGTTTTTCCGTATTTTTGCGGAAAGGAGGGGCGTTCTCGTAATTGCGCGAGAAGCTTCTAGAAGATGGTGACTAAGGAGGTTTAGGTGGCATATACAATGAATGTGATTAGTGAGTCATATGGATGATTCATCCATGTCATTAAAGCATCATAAATGCTTAATGACTCATGGATGTGAATCATCACTAGATATTATCAAGCATGGTTGTTAAATTCATTTCTTTTCTTTTCTTGATAAAAAGAAATGCTTGATATATATTATGATAACTCATTCTTCTCACTTCATTATTATCTTCACCTTCTCTCTCCTCAAGCTCTCCCTCTTCAAACCCTAATCCTCCCCTCTCATGTGTTGAGTACAAGGATTAGTTAGACTAATTAAACCATATCCCTCACTCTATATCACCTAGCTTCTTTGATTAGCACTTAAAGAAGGTTAGTTGCCTCAAGTTTAGAGGCTAAGCTTGGAGTAAAGCTCTCGGGTGGATCGTCTACTACTTCGAGAAGGCCGAGGAGGAGGAGGAGTTCGCAAAGACGAAGGACATGATTCGTTAGGTATAATCCCTAAACATAGTAGTATAGAACTTCTATGTTTCTTGTTAGTTATCGTTTAGCTTCGATTCGTGCGGTTAGTCAATGTTTAAGCAAAGAACAAGATCGTTTTTCATATTTCCGCCTCCCCGCAAGTCGTGGGGTGTTGTACATCGACTTACATAAACTCCCGGATACTAGAAAGGCTCCACAAGATGAACGGAACAAGCTTGCTTGAAGTCTTCAAGGCCGAAGATGATCTACGTCGAGGAGACACCAACTCAAGCTACCTCTTCACTGATGTGGAATTAGTGAAGCAAACACCCTAAACTAAATGGCTAGTATAGTAGAGGATGATGAAGTATGAATTTTGCTCACTTTAGATTTATTTTTCTCACAATATTTCTTCACCTTTCGAAAAGCTAGAAAGCATTCTCATGAGAAAGAAGAAGATGAAGTGGAGATGAGAATGAAACTCATGAGGTGAGAATAGAAACCATGGGTGAGTGTGTGTCATACACTAACTCATGTAGAGACTAAACTATGGCTAAGGATAATGGTTAGATTAATAAATATCTTAAGCAAAACAAAACTAGCGGACTTAGTCAATGGGCTCAACAAGCTTCTCCAAGCTTCTAGCCATGACAAAATTCCAACCAATTTTGAATTTCTTAAATAAATAAAAACCCTAGATTATTATAAGCATGGTGTAAGTCTCACACACCCATGAAACATGTATAATCTAGTATGACACAAAAAATATACATTAATATATATCACATATATACTAAAGCACAAAGTGAGTAAAAGAAATGTTTAAGTGAGCAAATATTAGTTAATGTAAATTAATATATCACATATATAATTATACATTAAATTATTAAATCAACACTTGATTTAATAATCCGGCTATATCACATACAACCGACTAATATCAAATGTATCAATTTATCGAATCAACACTTGATCCGATAACCCGGCTATATCACATATAACCGATCGATATCACATATCGCGAGAATAGAATGCCGTATCACATACGCGCATTAATCTCGGTCCCGCACATATCACATATGTGCTCCTAGTTCGTTTCGCTTGAGGCAGGAAACCTCTGTGTAGGACTCTAAAGACTCGTCAATACGCCGGCAGTAGGTGGTGATCATATCAGTCATCCACAAGCCGCAAGCGGTCTGCTAAACGTAACAGCCACCCGGGTATTGAGCGATCAGAAGATCAACAAGCAAGCCTGCTCATACTCCTGCGAATCCAATCAGTAACACTACCGTACAGTCCGGTCTCTTCGTCTGATATGTCGCATATCATAGCCTGGGGGTGGTATAACGTCAGACACCAATAGCCTGATAAGTCATACCGATGTGAGGCTCATAACGGTTCAAGAAACTACTGATAACACTTACCCGTAGATCTCAGCAACCCTGGTCAGGGATTTCCTGTTATGGCCAATCAAGCATAGCGCAACATCAACCCCCAATACCGGGAGAGACGAAATCCCCTCCTATCGCTCATTGTCTTCATGTGACTCGGGACTGTACCCAAAAACCACCGTTTTGCACGATCTCTTGAACGTGGTAAAGTAGAAATCAAAGCACAGTAAGAATCACACAAGACTCTATGACGATCTCGGATCGATAGACTAACATGTACCAGTGTCGCCAGAGAACTGCTATCTGACGATAGGTATAATACCATCTAGGAGTTCTCGGCGAGTCCGTCCAGTGTACCCAGTCTCCACTGATCACCCGTATACCATCTCTGATGTCAAACACCAATGGATATGGGATCATCCATCGCCCATCACTTGGGTCGAGAAGCATATACGCTAGTCTATTCTGGAATATCAATGCCTCGTCTTGATACTCCCACGACTAGGAACATTTGAAGGATGTACTTACCGACTACCTCTGCCCCACTAGTATGATCTGCATCATAATCCTGGTAGTCAAGTACTCATCCTAAGGGCTTTATCAACATGTAATAGAGAGACAATGAGTGTACATGTCAAGATAAAGAGCAACCAGATAGCATATTATCATGTCGAGTAAGAAAGTCCTCCCGATATATGTCCAAGCATCTACTATAATATACATCACATGTATAATATTGGCCTCTAGGGCATACACATAACTAACAATCTCCCACTTGCACTAAGACCATTTGTTGTAGTATCTCATACCCAACGTTCCATAAAAGTCTCTGTAGGGAAAGGCCTCTGTGAGTGGATCCACCGTGTTATCCTTCGCGTCAACTCTCCTAACCTCGATCCCCTGGAGATCAACCATCTCCCTGATCAGGTGATACTGTCCTCAAAATATGTCTGGATCGCTGATGGGACCGGCGTTCCTAGGCCAAAGCCACAACTCCATTGTTGTCTCAATAACAGTTTTTTACGCTCAATGGTAGGAACCATGTTCATCTCATGAACAAGAATTATCCAGACATCCACTTTGGTAGTATCGTTGGTAGCGATGTATTCATCCTTTATCGTCTAATATGCTACGGTATCTAGCTTGGAACTCTTCCAACATACCGTCCCTCCATTGAGGGTAAAGACAAAGCCCGTGACTGACTTTCAGTGGACCTTATCACTATGGAACCTCGAATTGGTGAAGGACTCCCACTGGAGTTTACCGTTACCAAACCCTAAGAACATTTCTTCAGTACTTCTCAAGTACTTAAGAATGTCCTTCGCAGCTGTCCAGTGATTCTCCTAAGATCTGATTGATTCCTGATCACTACACCTAGTGAGTTAGCTACATCTGGTCTGGTACATAACATCGCATACATGATAGAGTCTACTGCCGAAGCATAGGGTATCTCTTGCACGTGAGCTCTCTCTAAATCAGTCTTGGAAGACTTCTTTTTGGAGAGAGTGATTCCTCAGTAAGTGGGCAAACCACCACGCTTAGAATCTTCCATACTAATCCCCTTTAGTACGGTGTTAATGTACCTGGATTTGGGACACTCCCAACATCCACTTAGATCTATCACCATAGATCATAAACTACAAGATGTAGTAGGTATCATCCAGATCTTCTATGGAGAATCTCCGTGATAAGAGGAGCTTGACCGAGTGTAGCATAGGAAACCATTTCCTATCAAGAGTATGTTATCTACTTACAATACGTGGAAGACAACCTTACTCTCTACAGTCTTCTTGTATATACAAGGTTCATCTACCTTTTTGATGAAGTCAAACTCTTTGACTGCCATATCAAAACAGATGTTCCAACTCCGCGATGCGTGCATTGATCCTGATGGACTTAAGCATAGCATCCATCCTTTTTACAGAGTCCCCACTCGTGATGGCCTGCCTAAACCTAGTTGGGTCATCATCTACCATGATGCAATCCTCGCTCCCATTGTCACCGAGGAAACCGTAGTATCTCTCAGGTGGATGAGGAACCCTACCAGATTCGCGGAGAGGCTGAGGCTCGTTGGGGACTATTGAATCCTTTGGTTTCACCAAATCATCAGCTGTTAGTTTGTCCAGCTGGAACTCTTTTCAGTTCTACCTCATGACCACTAATTTCTTCATAAGAAATTCCTTTTCTAAAAAGGTGGCATGCTGAGAAACAAAACACCTTTTGCTCCTCAGAGTAGTAGAAGATATTCCCTCGCAAATGTTTGGGATATCCAACAAACTTATACAAAACTGACATTGCCTCGAGCTTGTCCGGATTTTGCCTTTCAACATAGGCCGGACAACCCCATATCTTAACTTGTTTAAGACATGGTCTCTTCCTATACCATATCTCATATGGAGTGGTAGGCACAGATTTGGATGGAACCCCATTCAATAGGTATGCAGATTCTCAAGTGCATAACTCCAAAAGGAAATAGGTAACTCAGCAGTACTCATCATGGAGCGCACCATATCTCATAGGGTGCGATACCTCCGCCCCGATACACCGTTGTGCTGTGGTATATACGGAGGAGTAAGCTGAGAGAGAATCCCATTCTCCATTTTAGAAACTCTAGGAACTCCACACGCAAGTATTGTCCTTCTCGATCACATCGTAGGACTTAATACTTCTACCCTTCTGGTTCTTAACTTCAAGCTTATATTCCTTGAATTTCTCAAAAGTTTCAGACCCGTGTTTCAACAGGAACACATGTCCGAATCTTGAGAGATCGTCGATGAATGTAATGAAGCACAAAGACCAACCCTTGCATTTGTAGATATAGGACCGTATACATCATTATGTATCTGTCCCAAGAGTTCAGCAACTCTTTCTCCGTTTCCAGTAAATGGAGTTTTGGTCATTGTACCTTTGAGACAAGACTGGAAAGTATCATAAGATGAAAATTTGAATAGATTCAAATATTCATCCTTATGTAACTTAGCTAGTCGTGTCGCATTGATATGACCTAGTCTACAATACCACAAGAAGGATTCGTTCATTTCTGAACTACTCCTCTTGTATGAGTTCTGCATACTTTGAACTGTGGTTTGATTTAGAACGTATATGCTATTACATAACGTGCCTGACCCAATCAACTCTTTATTCAGGAAAATGTTCACAACATTATCCTCCAATACAGAATTATATCCTTCTTTAACTTAATAAAGAATCTGATGTAATGTTATATATCAGGTCCGATATCTAATAACATTTGTTCAGAATTAATGTATTTACCATTTGGTAATACAGGGTGATATTTGCCAACTGATTTGGCTGCAACAATTGCACCATTCTCTAACACTTAGAGACATATCACCCAATCCCAGTTCTCTACCTTTCTATAGACCATGTAACTCTTACATATGTGGGATTTTGATCCGGTATCTCATACCTAGGACGTAGAGGATACTGAGAAACGGTTCTTGGTAACAAACACACCCGAAGAATATGCATCAACATGCTCGTTCCTCGATTGGGTCGCGTAGGAATCCGAATATTCCCCTATTTCCTGCTCGGACTTATAATAATTATAAGATAGAGCGGAACTAACGTTCCCCAGCTCAGTATAATAAGCAGGTTCGGTCAATGCATCCATATTATTATCTTGATTAAGGCGTGACATGGTCGCTATCAGGAGAGAGAGAGAAGAAAACACTCTGCGTATGCTCTTGCAAGATCAGATTGGTAATTATTTTATCTAATCAGGATGGCTGCCATTGTTTTTATCAAATCTTCCTTCAAACCCTAAAAGGTAAGACTAGCCAGGACTAATTACACTCTACAAGTTCGCTAATCTTTCGGCCAGGTTAGTGTCGGTACTTTGAGGGAGATTCCCTGTGCTTTTGTACGGATCTAATTAAAATAAACCTCGTTTTTCCCAGGGGCGTAACCCCGTTAATACCTTTCTAGACATCTACTTGATTGGCTAATTGTAATGTGTAAAACTCTCCTTGGAGTAACTCTTACTCGCAGTGGGTATCGGGATCCAACTATCCCATAGAAAGTATGCAATCTCATTGCAAATTTCAACACTTGAAATTCCCGATAATAGTTTTGCCCCGAGCGTCCTATGACCTTGACGAAAGCCAACAAACCATAGTCCGCAAGTCAAGTTCAACCCGTACATTTCATGATTGAATTAAACTCACCCGCACGACCCTTGACGAAAGCCAACAAAGTCGTACGACTACCCTAATCCAATCGCATCATATGCAGTAGATAAGCGGTAAGTAGCTACCGCATACTACGCCTTGACGAAAGCTAACAAACGTAGCACGAATACTAAATACTACTTATCTGAAATGTCGGAGGGCTACGTTAGGTTTTTAAGAAAACCTTTTGTGTAATAAACTTGATATCGTTGTAGAATCGAGTGATTTTGAAAAGGAGTGTTTTTTAGGCTTTTGCTAGTTTCGCTAAAGAGGTCACTCTCGGTGAAGGGATCTCGGCTCTTTCCTTATCGAATAAGGTGCAGGATATTTCACAAATATCACTATGCAAAGAAAGAACTAAAAAAGCAATCAAAAGACAAATCTGAGTGGTTGTAGTATCTGTCAGTTTCGCTAAAGAGGTCACTCCCAGTGAAAGGATCTCGGCTCTTTCCTTATCGAATAAGGTTTTGGATATTCCACAAGGAATACCGCTATGCAAAGCAAGAACTACAGCTACCAGTTTTTAAAACAAGATTCTGCAACATCTTTAGGTTTCTTTTATTTCATTAATCTCATTAATGAAGTCCCATCATTTATGCTTTCTAAGCATTACAAAAGAAACGAAAGCAACAATATTTATTATATATCATATATATAATATAAGCATTCGTCTCAACATATCAAGTGATCACATCACAGAATATCAGCAACAGAAGAACACATATGAAATATTAGATATACTAGGAAATCCGTATTTTAAATTAAGCCAGTAAAAAACGCGGATTCCACGGTCGCGATGAATAGCCAAACCCACATCCCTAGACCCTTATGAAAGCGGCAAGCAACCCTCCCAATTCTAGAGTTAGGAGACTCAGACTCGACTCCTCGAGATGGTCTCCCACTGGACTATAGAACCCGGTTACTTGTGCTCTCCTCCTTGGGTGACATCATCCTCAACCCGGAAGTGCCCCAATAAAAGAATATTACATACAAGCTTTTACATGAATGAAAATGAAAAACTCTCATCTCACATAAAAACCCCGACTATTCAAACACGACGATCCAATATAACATATCACAGCAGCACATAACATCACATGTCATCAACGTAAGTAAATATGCGTATCCCAATTGTCATTGACATATAGCAACGAAACCGAAGATACACTACATATTACACTTACGGTCGCAGAAAAGAAAGTGAAAAACTACAACAATTGGAATCCGCAACCACCTTAGACATCATAAACCCAATGTATCACATACTTTGGATTTCATGCCTAATCACATGAATTCCTTAGACATCGCATGCCTAACAATTATAAACCCCGCATTTTAGTCTCGATATTGAAAACACTTTCCAATAACCAGTCGGGTAAATCAAAAAAATTCCCAACAACCTAATCGAATGCTCGTCGGAAACTTTAGTAAACGGCCGCACCCCCGATGCCGTCGACGAAGTGCACTAAGGCGGAACACCGCGGCCGCGAGCACCCGAATGGATGCTTTTGGCGACGTGGTTCTCCTACAGTCACTTGGTCGGGGCATGGCTATCTAGTAAGGTTACCCGGCGAGTATCCGCGTACACTATGTAATTGCGAAGGACTTTTGATCCTCATCAAAATTCCGTGGCAAACGATCAAATGAGACTAAATTGCTAGATTTACAAAATTCAAACTAGTTATCACATAACTAATTATTGTGGATTCCAAGTATTGTATCACAATCACAGATAGCTAGACGATGTTAAACTTTTCGATCGAATAAACAAACACCCAAAATTTCCCAAAGAGCTCAACACTTGAGCGGAGTTTAAAAATACCCAGTACATGCCACAGTACCTATGGACCGGCCGTAGAAGGGTCAACCCTTGCCTCACCTATGGCGCCGCGGAACTACCATAAACCCTAGGATTTGGTGGCAGTTCCGACGGTCACAGAATTGAGTTAGGATTTCGTTCTTCTAGAGTGTCCATAAAAAACACCTGCATGATTTTCTGAAGATTTTAAACTTGGAAAAATCCAACTCTTGGAAAATTTCCAGCGAGGGAAAATATGGATTATTGATATCCGTTCGAACTTTTTAACGTCGTCTAAATAACCCGAAAAGATGTTAGAATTACGATTACGAAACACTCTGAATTGCCTTTGCACAAAGATAACATCACATGCAATTTTAGCAAAAAGAAGCAACACCTGAAATACCAAAACCCAGAGACTGGAACACCATAAAAAATTCAACCCAGAATGTTGCAGGAAAACCGAGTAGGTCGGTTTTTGCAGCAATGTGGCCGGCCAAAATCCGGTGGGGAGGGTTCAAATTTCTACTGTGTTCATGTTACATCTCATATAACATTCTGCAGTTGCTTAAAAAAAAATTTGACACTTTAAAAATTTCGACCGAAACTAGATTTTTATTTCGTGTGTTTCGGAGTTGTTTCGGTTTCATAATCTAACAAATATCATATAATTCTCTAGTTTGGCTCTGATACCACTGTAAAACTACCTAGCACGACAGCAAGGTCTCGGGAGGTATCGTCCATGCCATTTTCAAAAAATTGCCATGCTAAATATCCCTAACCCTAAAATCTTAACTAGAGAATTAAACAATACATCATGTAAACATCTTTACATCTAAGTGAAAAAGGAATACAAGCTTTGTAGACCAGTCCTTCACTTCAATAGCTCCGTGTAGTAGTCCATTCGCTCCAAGTAGTGAACTCCCAGACTCTAGAAAGGCTCCATAAGATGAACGGAATAAGCTAGCTTGAAGTCTTCGAAGCCGAAGATGATCTACATCGAGGAGACACCAACTCAAGCTATCTCTTCACTGATGTGGAATTAGTGAAGCAAACACCCTAAACTAAATGGCTAGTATAGTAGAGGATGATGAAGTAGGAATTTTGCTCACTTTAGATTTATTTTTCTCACAATATTTCTTCACCTTTCGAAAAGCTAGAAAGCTTTCTCATGAAAAAGAAGAAGATGAAGTGGAGATGAGAATGAAACTCATGAGGTGAGAATAGCAACCATGGGTGAGTTTGTGTCATACACTAACTCTTGTAGAGACTAAACTATGGTTAAGGATAATGGTTAGGTTAATAAATATCTTAAGCAAAAAAAAACTAGTGGACTAAGTCAATGGGCTCAACAAGCTTCTCCAAGCTTTTAGCCATGAAAAAATTCCAACCAATTTTGAATTTCTTAAATAAATAAAAACCCTAGATTATCATAAGCATGGTGTAAGTCTCACACACCCATGAAGCATGTATCATCTAGCATGACAAAAAAAAATGTACATTAATATATATCACATATATACTAAAGCACAAAGTGAGTAAAAGAAATGTTTAAGTGAGCAAATATTAGTTAATGTAAATTAATATATCACATATATAATTATACATTAAATTATTAAATCATCACTTAATTTAATAATCCGGCTATATCACATACAACCGACTAATATCAAATGTATCAATTTATCGAATCAACACTTGATCCGATAACCTGGCTATATCACATATAACCGACCGATATCACATATCGCGAGAATAGAATGCCATATCACATACGCGCATTAATCTCGGTCCCGCACATATCACATATGTGCTCCTAGTTCGTTTCGCTTGAGCCAGGAAACCTCTGTGTAGGACTCTAAAGACTCGTCAATACGCCGGCAGTAGGTGGTGATCATATCAGTCACCCACAAGCCGCAAGCGGTCTTCTAAACATAACGGTCACCCGGGTATTGAGCGATCAGAAAATCAACAAGCAAGCCTGCTCATACTCCTGCGAATCCAATCAGTAACACTACCGTACAGTCCGGTCTCTTCATCTGATATGTCGCATATCACAGCCTGGGGTGGTATAACGTCAGACCCCAATAGCCTGATAAGTCATGCCGATGTGAGGCTCATAACGGTTCAAGAAACTACTGATAACACTTACTAGTAGATCTCACCAATCCTGGCTAGGGATTTCCTGTTATGGCCAATCAAGCATAGCGCAACATCAACCCCTAATACCGGGAGAGACGAAATTCCCCCTATCGCTCATTTCCTCCATGTGACTCGGGACTATACCCAAAAACCACCGTTTTGCACGATCTCTTGAACGTTTTAAAGTGGAAATCAAAGCACAGTGGGTATCACACAAGACTCTATGAAGATCTCGGGTCAACAAACTAACATGTACCAGTGTCGCCAGAGAACTGCTATCTGACGATAGGTATAATACTATCTAGGAGTTCTCGGCGAGTCCGTCCAGTGTACCCAGTCTCCACTGAGCACCCGTATACCATCTCTGATGTCAAACACCAATGGATATGGGATCATCCATCGCCCATCACATGGGTCGAGAAGCGTATACGCTAATCTACTCTGGAAAATCAATGCCCCGTCTCGATACTCCCACGACTAGGAACATTTGAATAATGTACTTACCGACTACCTCTGCCCCACTAGTATGATCTGCATCATAATCCTAGTAGTCAAGTACTCATCCTAAGGGCTTTATCAACATGTAATAGAGAGACAATGAGTGTACATGTTAAGATAAAGAGCAACCAGATTGCATACTATCATGTCGAGCAAGAAAGTCCTTCCTATATATGTCCAAGCATCCACTATAATATACGTCACATGTATAATAATGGCCTCTAGGGCATACATATAACTAACACAAGTCAACCAACGACCTCCCCGTCTGAATCAAGCTCCGCTTCGGAAACAAGTCAACCAACGATCTCCCCGTCGGAATCAAGCTCCGTCTCAGAAACAAGTTAACCCAAAGACCTCTGCCTCGAAAATAAATCAACACAAAGACCTTTGCGCCGGAAACAAATCAACCTGAAGACCTCCACGTCGGAAACAAGTCTCCTGAAGACCTCCACGTCGGAAACAAGTTAACCCAAGGACCTCCGCGTCGGAAACTAGTCAACCCAAGGACCTCCGCGTCGAAAACAAGTCAACCGAAAACCTCCGTGCCGGAAACAAGTCAACCAGAAGACATCTGCATTGAAAACAAGTCAACCTAAAGACCTATGTGTCGGAATCAAGTCAACCAAAGACCTCCATGCCGGAAAAAAGGAACAAAGTCGAGCATCGACCGTCCATGTCGTAAAAAAGGTAGTATCGGCCTCCCAAAAGTAGGAACCAAATCAAGTCAACCTTTACACGAACGAAAATCCATCAATTTCATGCACATGACCCATACATGTGGTGTGAATTTATTGATAGGAGGCACTTTGTTGAGGTTAAAATTTACACCTCATTTCCAAAATTAAAAAGTTTAAAAAGTCAAAAAATCAAAGTCAACGTCCAAGTGGACCCAGGTCCGACTAACCTGGGGACCAACTCCAAGTAACTAGGCCCATGCCCAAACTACTTCAAGCCCGAGCGAAGCCGGCCGGCCGAAGAAGAAAGAGAAAAATAAATTTATAATAAATAGATTTTTATATGCAAATAAATATGAAATTGTAAATTAAGTTGGCAAAAAAACAAATTATGTAAAACGCATGGTTTATGCGCAAAAAGAAATGAACACATGGTCATGGGAGAGGTAAAAGAGTCATTTTGTAAAACCTAAGGGGCAAAGTAAAAAATATAAACCCTATATAAGACAAACATATGAAGAAAATCAATAAAAACTTTGATTTTCCATATCAATCTAGGGTTTTGAGTCTCATATCTCTCTCCTCATGGTTCTTCTTCTTCTTCAATTAAATTTGGAGAAAACATTTTCTTTTTCAAAAAGTAAATAGATTTTAGACCACAAACCCATTGAAAAGAGACTGAATCTTCCATCAAATCCACAAAAAAGAGATTTTTGTCTCCATTTTTCTTCCTCCTTAAGATCCAAAAAGGAAATAGGAAGAATAAGAATCCATCTTCAAAAACTCCATTGTGGCAAGATCTAAAACTTGGAAAAAAGAAAGGAGGCCCATTTTCATTATTCAAGATTCAAATCCGAAGTATGGAAAATTCAAGAGAGTATTTTGGACCAAACAGAAGAAGAGTGAGGGTGACCCTATTAAAGGGAAAGCCCTTTGGGTTTTTCCCTTGGGAAAAGCCTCGGCAATATAGATTTCGATCCATATTTCCCTTTCGAGAATTGCGTTTTTCATTCATTTACGGGTGCCCTCGCCTAAAATTTTGGCGCCCATATCAGGAGCGCCAGCTCCACAACAGTGTGTGCACACACGTGGCATAAGCGCCAATCTTTTGTGCCAGCGCAACCTGTGCAACCCACAGGCAGCAAGCGCAAAGGTACGTGCGACACACGCGGCTGTAGAATCAATTCTTTGCATAAGTGTAACCCATGCAATCCACTGATGCAAATGCCAAATGTCAATCCTTTATACAAGCGCAACCTGTACAATCCACTGGCGCAAGCGATTTCATAAAGGCACGTGCGAAAAACATGGGGCTATCGCCAATCTTTTAAAGAAGCGCAACCCGTGCAATCTACGGGCGCAACCACCAAGTGTTTATGCCAGTGCAACCCGTGCAATCCACGGGCGCAAGCACTTGCACAAAGGCACGTACGAAACACGTGGCGCTAGCACCAATACTTTGCACAAGCACAACCTGTACAATCCACGGGTGCAAGTGCCAAACCCCAAGCGCTAAGCGTCAATTCTTTGCAGAAGCACAACTCGTGCAATCCATGGGTGCAAGCGCCAAGCACCCTCAAAACTGTTTTCAAAATACGACATGCACATATTGCACGCTGAATTCGTATGACCTATATACCCGTTAATAGGAGCTCCCATCACCTCAGAGCGAGGGGTAATTAACGGAAGTTTTGTCCGTGGCTGCCGAAAATTAGAATCCCCACAATCAATAAACCCCTGGCTATCTCGAGCAGGGGAAATCTTTACATGCCTGACAATCCGGCACATTCCTATCTCAATAGGGAGACGAAAAATACTCTACAATCAAGAAAGGACACATTTATCTCAGAATGAGCAAAATACGACACATTCTAGAAAAACGTGACGTTTTGAGAAATGTGAAGCCGTCTATTAGTAGGATCGTAACATCTGTATTCTTTATGATTCGGACTATATCTCATCATAAAACACTTCACTGAGCGAGAAAAAAGTTTATCTCGTTCATGAGCAGGTAGAAGAATAAAACAAACATGGCCAAAGTGCACAGAATAGAATAGTCAAAGGATGATTTGTAAAGTCTCGAGTATAGAGTGGCATCTGGAAATAAGGAAGATGTAGTGATATTGATGAGAAGAACAGATGCCAACAAACCTTCAACCCAATAAGAACGAGGAACTAAAGAAGAGAGTAAGAGGGCCCATCTCTAATACGTGTCGATGTTTTCTTTCGGCTATACTATTTTTTTCATGAGTATATGGGTATGATTATTGTGGAAGTGTACCATGATATTTAAGAATGGTTTGCATAGATGATGAAACATACTTACAAGTATTGTCGGATCTAAAAATTTTAATTCGTTTTTGAAACTGAGTATAAATCATATTTGTAAATTCAGTATAAATGGTAAGAATCTCAGATCTGGCATTCATAAAATAAACCCAAGAATAATGAAAGTAATCATTTATAAATCTAACATAATATCAATCACCAGATATGGACATAATAGGAACAGGTCCCTAAATATCAACATAAATCAAATCAAAAGGTTCTAATGAAGTTTTATTATGAGACACGAAAAGTAAAGTGGTTTGTTTTGCTTAACGATATCCGACACACTTATTTAAAGTACTAACACGAAGGGACCCTAAGACTCCAAACTTAGATAAAGACTTAAGACGAGAACTCGAAATGTGACATAAACGACGATGCCACAGATCGGAAGTAGCCAAGCCAGCTACAGTTTTATTCAAGGTAGGTAAGTGAAGATGCTCCAACTGGTACAGTCCATTCACTCTACAACCCGCCCCAATCTTCTGACCGGTGCTCGAATCCTGCACAATATAAGAAGTGGATGAGAAAGTAATGGTGCGGTCAGAATCAACAATCTGACTAATAGATAAAAGATTCTTTGTTAATTTAGGCACATGTAATACAGATGAAAGAGTAAGATAGCCAGGAGAGTGAATGTAGATGTGATGCCACCATATTGATTTACTGCAAGTGACGAGCCATTAGCAGTTTGTATGTATGACATAGGAATAGTAGAACAGTTAATTTGTAAGAAAGGATTTATCAAAAGTCATATGATGTGAGGCACCTGAGTCAAATATCCATGGAATTGAATTGACAGAATTTGCAGTTGAGGCAGTGTAGGCAGAAGGAGCTGGAGTTCCACTAACATGAAGACTCTGTTGAACAATATTCGCAAACTCTGCTATCTGTGAGGAGGAGGATGAACTTGAAGTTGCAGTAGAGAATGCTGATGGCACAGCAGTTGATGCAGCTGGAAGGCGATTGCGATAGCGAGCAGCTGAACGAGTTTGAGTATTTTTCGACTTGTTCTTAAGTACCGAGAACTGAGAGATATGATGTCTAAGTTTCTTGCAGTATGCACAAACTCGTTCAGTAGAAGGCGAGGAAAATTTACCTACGCTCGGATACCATGTTATAAATCGTAGATTTGGAAATAAGGAAAAAATATTATTGATTGATCAAAAAGAATATGCGATGTGCCTATATATATATATATATATATAGCCTATAAGATTAAATCCCAATACTAAGAGATAAGATTAAATCTTTATGCAAAGAGATAAAGATAAAAAAGATATATGAATATCTTAGCAAATGCACATCTAGAAATTGAGTATGCGTGCGACAATTGAGAAGGGGCAGATGGTAATCTATTTATTCAGCTTATGAACCATGTAATTGAAAGACTTATAGGAGGGCATGTCACCCATTGCTACTAGTTTGGTGTAAGTGTCGTGTGCATTGAGTTTGGTGCAAGCGTCGAATCAACTACTCATTCAATGAAAAAGTTCAACAATAGGATTGAAGGTATGAAAATAGAAGGAAGGAAACATAGGGTGCTCACTTGCATTGATGAGAGGATGAAGCATAATCGGTCTTCTCAAGCAGTCTGCAAATACAAACCTAGAGTTAGAATCTAGTATAGTAGTTTGAGAAACGGAAATAGTAATTAGAAAATATGTCGTGAATGCCAAGTGTTCAGAGATACAGCTAAGGTAAACGAACCCCATTTAGCGAATGACAATATCTACACATAGAAATTGAAAATTTCTCCTTCTATAATCTGCATTGCAACAAATTTGGGTAGCAACTTGAACACCAAAACCCCCACAAATACAATACTAAAAATTGGTGTACATAAGCAATCCAAGAAAATTGAGATCATTGGGATTTTGGAATCTTGGTAGGATAAAAAAAAGGTAAATTGTTGAAAAGCCTCCGATCCAACTAAAACCTGTCAAATAGTCCTTTGTATTTTCTAATTAGAAAGAAGGGACTTATTTTTAAAAATCTTGGTCTAAACACCCCTTAGCCCAATACTAAACCTAGGTATTATATTTTTGTGGATTGAAGAAAATACTCTCCAATCAAAATTTTCTCTTTTTCTCTCTCTCTCTATCGCTCGAACTCAGAGAACCCATGCCTCTCTTCGTCGTCGTCGTCCCCGCCTTCATCCCCGTCGTCGCTGTCGTTGCAAACTTGCCTCCCCAAGTCGACACCAAAACTCCCCACCCTATATCGCCTATCGTCATCGAAAACCCTAACCCTAGAGCTCCCTGCCCATTCTCTCGTTGGCCCCAAGTCGATACCAAAACTTCGAACCTTCACCGCCTTCTCGCTGGCCTTCTAGACCCCCCTTTCTCTATCACAAGAACAACTTCATCATCATCACTCTCTGAAAAATGGCTCCTAAATCAAAGGATAAGGCGGCTAAATTGATATTGGCCTTGGAATTGGCGAAAAAGACGACGTCTAAATCAGTGGCTGTTCCCACCAAAAATTTCTGCGCAAAAGAGTCCAAGGTATCAAATGGCAGCGATACGCTTAAGGAAATACGAACCAGTATCTTCCGGGCTGTTTTTTGACAAACTCCCGAATGAGAAATGGATAAATTCTATTTGTATCGAAAGCGTCTCGATAAAACCTTCGATTTGATATATTATGGGCCTCATAATTCATCCGGGATCAAAAGTTATGAGCAAATGTCTATGCACATGTGATTTAAGGAAGAAGATGCGAACCAGTATTTTCCGAGCTGTATTTTGACAAACTCTGGAACGAAAAACAGCTAAATTCTGATGATATTGAAAGCATCTCGAAAAGACCTTCGATTTGATATATTATGGGCCTCATAATTCATCCGAGATCAAAAGTTATGAGCAAATGTGTTATACACGTGTAATCTAAAGTAATACTCTACTACATGGGGAATGCATTTTTTAGTCCCACATCGGGAAAAGGAGAGCTGGCTTCTCTACCACTCCCATATAAATAAGAGGGGATACCTCTTAGAAAGGGTAGAGTAAAAATCCTCAAAGGATTCAATACTCAAAGGAGCTTAGTTCTCCAAGATAGGAGCATGCTCCTCCATAATGCGCATATGCGCAAGCGCCATGTGCGCTACGTGCAACGCACGTGTGCCTGCCATGCGGCACTACGTGCAACGCACGTGCGCACCACATGAGAATATTTAATAATATTAAAAGGAGCTTGTTCTCCATATATAGAAGCTTTGCTTCTCCTCATAATGCGCATGTGCGCCACGTGCAACGCACGTATGCCCGCCATGCGGCACCACGTGCAACGCACGTGCGCACAACAGATAGTGCCTTGCACTTGCTATGAACCTCTGGTTCTCAGATAAATAAATAAATAAAAATAGTGCCTTGCACTTGCTATGAACCTCTGGTTCTCAGATAAATAAATAAATAAAAATAGTGCCTTGCACTTGCTATGAACCTCTGGTTCTCTGAGACAGAAAGAAAGAAAAGATTTTCTTTTCTCTTCTTTGATCTAAATTTAGATCATTAAAAAGTGCTCTGCACTCATTTTCTTGAATCCAAAAGATTCTTGGTGCTTTGCACTATTTGAAGGGCCAGGCCCAAATCAAAATGACCTGACAGGCCAAAATAAATTGCAAGGCAATAAATGGGCAGAGCCCAAATAAATTGATGCTTTGCATCCTTTATATAAGGGCAGAGCCCAAATAAAATTGATACCTTGCATCATTCCTAAAAGGGTAGAGCCCAAAACAAATTGATACTCTGCATCCTTTCTGGGCAAGGCCCAAATAAAAATAAAAAAAAAAAAGAAATGCAATGCAAAAGCAAATAAAATGTTGAACATTTCAACTGGACTTAGCCCAATTTTGGCCATAAGTCCTTAAATTAAATTGACTGAGCAAAATGGCTCTCCTAAATCAATCTACATCCGGTTCGAGGGTACATCTCCGAACTCCTTTGACATCCGTCGTTGTAATTCCTCAACGACGTCAAAGAGGTGACGGGTCCCAACGACCACACATCGATATGGACTGCAGGGTCCTTAAACTCGTGGACCGAGATGTCCCTAAACTAATATCGGACCGAAACGTCCTTAAACTAATATCGGACCGAAACGTCCTTAAACTAATATTGGACCGAGACGTCCTTAAACTAATGTTGGACCGAGACGTCCTTAAACTAATATCGGACCGAGATGTCCTTAAACTAATATTGGACCGAGACGTCCTTAAACTAATGATGGACCACTACGTCCCTAAACTGGCATCGGACCGAAATGTCCCTAAACTAATGACGGACCACCACGTCCCTAAACTGGCGATGGACCGAAATGTCCTTAAACTAATAATGGACCACTACGTCCCTAAACTGGCATCGGACCGAAACGTCCCTAAACTAATAATGGACCACTACGTCCTTAAACTGGTATCGGACCGAGATGTCCCTAAACTAATAAGGGACCACTACGTCCCTAAACTGGAACAATAGAGCCAATTGCTCTTTTGCCGGATCTAAACGATCCCGTTTAAGTTGATCTTAGCCCCAAATACGGCTAACGTATCCTTAAGCACTTAAATGGACTATAAAACCCTCAATCAGCTTTGGTTCAAGGGTACATCTCTGAGCTCCTCTGACACCTATCGTTGTAATCCTTCAACGATGTTAGAGAGGTGATGAGTCCCGATGGCCATAAATTAAATGAATTACCACGTCAGGTTGATCTTAGTCCAAAGCAAGACTAACGTATCCTTGACGAATGTTTAAGTTGATCTTAGTCGCAACGCGACTAATGCATCCTTAAACTAAAAACACCAAACCCAAATCTAAGTAAATACGGATTTGGACTAATCCACGCCCTACGGGCGACGGCATTACTCAGTCTCCGTATACAATCCACGGGCAGCCACAAACAAAACAAACACACACGACACGAAGTGAAATTCTGGAGAAGGAGAAAGTTGTTACCGCAAAGCGGTAGCGTAATTAACTGCAGGGGCTTGCGCCTGCAGGGAAGAGCATCCCCACAATCAAAAACCCCTCAAGCGAGGGGGAATCTGACAAAGTCTGCTACATCGGCCGCATCCGTCTAAACCTTCGATACACGGTGCCATAAATCAACTTGGCATCTTCGAAGAGGTGGACGGATAAAAACCAAATAGCATCTGCCCCGAACCTCAGGCACGTGACGTCCTAACGTCGCAGGCCGCCGTTCGGAGGGGAACAGATTCTGGCACGCCCGGTGGGACCTCTTCCTCTTTCCACTCCACACTTCGTGTGTCGTGTTCGCGAACGAATCGCGGTTTGCTGTGGTTGTCAGTGGATTTAAGATACTAAGATTTGGTGTCTTGCTCCGTGCAGAAAACAGAAGATCAATGGCTTCGAACTGCATCGTCCGCAGCGATAACTCTCGCTCCGCCGTTGCTGGAGGAGTGACTTATGGGCCCCAAGCGGCCTCCCTTTTCAAAATGCCGGTGGAGCAGATGGCTCGAGCCACCACTGGACTATTTTTTGGGACCATGCTCCCACCAATGAGCTTCAACGCCCCAATGACATTGCAAGAAGCTCCAAAAAAGTCGGTCTTCGATCGACTTACTACTGCCGCGACCCCTCTCAACGGGTCGTCCAACTCCACTGCTTCAGGTTTTAATGGATTAGGCCAGAGCTCCATCGGGCCCATGAAGAAGCCTGCCATACCAGAAGGCGTTATCCCGAAGCGGATAGCCATCCCAACTCCCGTTCCTGGAAAAATCACCAAGGTTGCTTCCCATGTTCAGAAGTCCGCTTCTGACAAGTTGGCCGTCCCCGTTCAACGGACGTCGATCTTTAAAAAGCTGGTACCAGTATATTCTGACCAACACAGGGGGCATGAGGAGGTCACCCCTATAGCTGAAACAACTCCATCAGCACGACATGCCCGACGTCGCTACTGGCGCCGAGTGAGGAAGGCTGGGGGCAACTCCCCCTCTGGACTTACTCCTCCAACTACGATGGTGAGGATCGATGCTGCTGTTCCAACCAAGAACAGCTTTGAACTGCTCAACAAGGTGCGCAGAAACTCTCCTACTGCGATGTTGAAACGAACTCCTTCACCTGTGGAGAATATTCCAGAGAAGAAGCTAGAGCAGCCCCTTCAACGGCTGTCCTCTAAAATTTACAAAGTCTGGCGACAGGTTCAAGAGTCGGTGATCGATCAAGACTGCCTCCGACGACAGAAAAAGATGAAGGTTCGGCAGGGGAAGGATTACTCTGTCAAACCACAAAAAGCAAAAGCTACTTGGGTGCCCACTACAACGGCTCCCTTAACTCCAATCACTCAAAAAAGGAGGCCGCAAGAAGCCCCTGTGTCTTCGGCAAATCGCAAAGACACCGAACACAAACGCCCCAAGTCTGGGGGCATGGTGGTGCACACTGTTTATATGGCTTCTGGAAAGGAGGAAAGCCGCACTTCTACGGGCCACCGACCGCTCACCCGATCCGTGACGAAATCCCAGGAGCAACAACAAAAGCTTCAGGAAATGATGACTACAATGGCTGCACTCACTGAGCCAAAAGAAAGCTCTGAAACGTCTTCGGATGAGCGTCAAGAACAAGAAACCGACGCTGACTTTTTACGCAGAGTCCTCGAAAAGAAGGACAAAGAAGCTGCAGAGCAAGCGGCTAACATAAAACAGATGGCGTTCCTCTTCCAAGATATGGTAGGGATGATGTTACAGCCGGACCCTCCTGCCAAAGATCCTCCGATCGTCCTTGAAGACGACAGGGGAGAAACGTCAAATCCTCCGCCGGCTCTATCAACAGCCAAGGAGGAGGCAATCTCCAAAGTTGACCTAGACGAATATATAGCTCAGCAGATCCGGGTTCATCAGGCGAATGAAGCGGCTGGGCAAATTGTTAGAACCGGACGACCATATCCGAGCTGGTATGACCATATCAATTACCCGCCAGGATATACGATCCCTAAATTCCACGTATATAAAGGGACAGGGAATCCGCATCAGCATGTCGCTCAATTCAGGGCCTTATGCGGCAATACTGGAGGCGATGACAAATTGTTGCTACGTCAATTCGTCGGCAGCTTAGTAGAAACAGCCTTTGAATGGTATTCGGAGCTACCTAACGACTCTGTCAAAACATTTGCAGAGATGGAACTGCTGTTTACACAAAGATTCGCAAGTGCTAGTGAACGCACCCCGATTACAGCACTGATAAATGCCAGGATAAGGTCAGGCGAAACATGTGTCCAATACGCAACACGATGGCGGAACCTATGGTCGAAATGCGAACAACGCATAGAAGAGGCTCCTGCGGTAGGCATGTTTGTGGGCACTCTCGATCCGCAGGCGACCATCTCGCAATTCATGATGTTCTTCAGGCCGACCACCTTCCAGGCCTTGATCGACAAATTAGCCCAAATGGACCAGATGGGCCATAGACCGTCTCCTCCAAGACCCGATCCCCGAAATGAGAAAGGAAAAGCGATCATCGTCGCCAACGCTCAGCAACAGCCGAGCAACTCAAAGCCGGTCGCTCGCCAAAACAACGTGCGTCCACGCCCATCCCTCGAAGAGAGGCTAGGACGTCCTTACTCGTTTCCTCAGAATAAAACGAGAAGACTGTTTGAGCTGGCAGTGCGTAACAGACTCATCAATCTGCCAAGTCCAAAGCGTCTGTCGCAGCCAGGCGATCTTAATAATCCCAATTATTGCCCTTACCACCAAACGGTAAGTCACCCGATTGAGGATTGTTTCGTCTTTAAGGGATGGATTGAGGATCAATACCTGCAAGGCAAGTTCACGCTGTCTGAAAGCTGGAAGGTAAACCCCCCACAGCCGCACTCTCCAAAGAAGACGGACACGCCGGGGGCAACTTGTTCTTTCGTCGAGGATGAAAACAATGGAGAAAACTTATCGGATGAATCCGAAGACTACGTAGCGACTTGTCATGTGATTTCTCATTCACTGACGGATGAGGAGGAGGATCCTTGCGCTGAGAAATCAACGGCGGACCCTGAAACAGAAATTTCGCGGCCGTCAAACAAGTTGATCGATGCCTTCCTAAATGAAATTCGTTTGAAAGCAAAAGCCAATCAAGAGCGTGAAATGGCCATACTAGAAAGAACCAAAGTATTCCCGTCAAATCAAAAGCCATACACTGCGGGTAAAAACAAATTCAAGACGAGGAAACGGTTCGCCAAAGCTCTATCAGTAGGAATGAAGCCACCGCCCTCCGAAGAAAATCCTTTCTCTGAGGTAGAAATGCACCCTAACTTCTGTTTATATCATCAGAAGATCATACATCCTACCGAAGACTGCGAATCCTTTAACTGTTGGTGGCAAGGGTATGTCGCTCAAAAGCGACACTTCGACAGGACAAAGTGTGAAGCTTGTGGACATCGGAAAAATGCGATAGATGAGCGCAAAAGAGCCACCGCCGACTGTCATATAGCCGACTTCAAGGGATCACAAATTATCACCTTTGGAAGCGACTCTGACGAAGAAGCTACCCCCAACTCTTCCATCGGGGAATCTATTTCAAAAATAAAGGAATTGAGAATCTGCGAGAACGTTCAGCCGTGCAATCGCATGCTACTCGGAAAAAATCTCGGCCCCGTAAACAAAGGATCGAACAAAAAGGATAAAGGAAAAAGAAAAACGGCCCTCGTCGCCAGCACTCACCAACAATCAGGTGACCCTAGACCGGTTGCTTGCCAAAGCAACAAGCGGCAATCCCTCCAGGAAAAGTTGAAACGTCCTTACTCGTTTCCGCAAGATAAAACAAGGGGACTGTTCGAGCTGGCAGTGTGCGACAGACTCATCAATCTGCCGAATCCAAAACGTCCATTGCGGCCAGGCGATATTAATAATCCTAATTATTGCCCTTACCACCAAACGGTAGGTCATCTGATCGAGGATTGCTACGTCTTCAAGAACTGGGTTGAAGACCAATACCAACAGGGCAAGTTCGCGTTGTCCGAAATTTGGAAGGTGAACCCGTCACAACCGCATGCTCCGAAAAATATGGACACGCCGGGGGCATCATGCTCATTCATAGAGAAAGCCTAACGGACCACTACGTCCTAAAACTGGATAACGGACCGAAACGTCCTTAAACTAACAACGGACCGAGATGTCCTTAAACTAACGACGGACCGCAATGTCCTAAAACTTGCAAATGACCGAAACGTCGTTAAACTACTCCCAACCCGCAGCATCTTCAGGCTGACGTGTTAATTAAAAAAAAAAAGGGTACGTCCACAAGCAAAATGGGCACGGATGAAAACCCGAAAGGGCTCCGTGAGTAAAAACAGCAGGGCTACCGACGAGTGTTCGTGAAAACCCGAAAGGGCACGACCTCGTTAAAAAAAAAGAATAAAATAAAAGATAAAAAAAACGGTACGTCCACAAGCAAAATGGGCACGGATGAAAACCCGAAAGGGCTCCGTGAGTAAAAACAGCAGGGCTACCGGCGAGTGTTCGTGAAAACCCGAAAGGGCGCGACCTCGTAAAAAAAAAGAAGAAAAAATAAAGGTATGTCCATAAGCAAAAAGGGCACGGATGAAAACCCGAAAGGGCTCCGTGAGTAAAAACAGCAGGGCTACCGGCGAGTGTTTGTGAAAACCCGAAAGGGCGCAACCTCGTTAAAGAAACACTTATAGAATCCTCTCGACCCTGTAAGGAGAAACCACCTGCGTGAGATCCTTACGACTCACAAAGGAGCAACACACTTGGGGATCCCCACGATTCCTAAGGAGAAAATACACTTGCGAGATCCTCACGACTCGTAAGGAGAACTCTCTTATGGGACCCCCACGGCCCGTAAGATTTGAAAGTCTTAAGTTACAGAGGCCTAAACCTGTGCTTAAGCAACCCCCACAACTTTCGACATTGCCCTACAAGTAGTCCAATATTGACCCTTGTATACAATCCACGGGCATGAATAAATATTTCCCTAACAAAGTCCCATCCGTGACTAGGGATATGCTTGTACAGCAAACAACACTTGTAAGTTCTCTCGACTTATAAGGAGAAAACCCTTTTGTAAGATCCTTACGACTTACAAGAGAACATGCACTTAGGAATCCTCACGATTCCCAAGGAGAAAACACACCTACAAGATCCTCACGACTTGTAGGGAGAAATACCTTTGTGAGACCCTTAGGGCTCATGAAGTCAAAAGCCTCAGTCGACGGGATCTTAACCCTGTTCGCTAAGCCACCTTTGTTCAACATCGACGGAGGCAGATGATGATTCGCTCCTGGCAATATCCCAGTTGTAGCGATGCTGATGCCTAAACCGGTATCAAATTCCAAGTCCTTTCATGGCAAATGATGATTCGCTCCTGGCAATATTCCAGTCGCAGCGATGCTGATGCCAAGATTGGTATCGGATCCCAAATCCCCTACTCGCGAGAAAGAAAAAAATCAGCGAGCCAAAAAAAAAATGCATATGAAATAGCCGAAATGATTGGGCAACTCGCAATAAAAAACAGCGAGTAAAAATAAAATAAACAGCCGAAATTATTGGGCAACTCGCAATAAAAAGTAGCGAGTAAAAATAAAATAAACAGCCGAAATGATTGGGCACCGCGAAAAATAGCCGAAATGATTGGGCAATCGCGACCTTCGCGATATAAAAGCTGAAATGATAGAGCATCGCGGAAAGAATAAAAAAAATGAAAGAATGAAACTTTTGCCCTACAGGTGAAATCACATCGATCCCTGTATATAATCCAGGGGCACAGATAAAAAGGGAACAATACCTTCCCAACAGGCTCCACCAGAAAGCGAAGCCAAATCTCGACGGTTCATAGATAACCTAGAGACCATCTCGACATTTGTCGCAATATTACGACACGATGTCAACAAATGAAGCAAAGGAAGGTCCCTAACTTCAGGGTCTCGACGTCAATATCGACAACTTAAAGATCACCAACGGCGTTTCTCCTCACTTCAACTAGATGCAGACATGGCGTCAACAACTGACCTCAGAATCGCAACAAACGGAACCATGACAAAGTCCCTAGTTCCAAATCTCAATGGCCACGTCTAAAGCCTGGAGACCAACAACGGTGTGCCTCCTCATTCCAACAGGACACAGATGTTACACCATCAAGCAGAGCGATGGCAGAATCCCAGCTTCACCTCAGCATTCGTCTCGATACAGTAGACGCAATGTCAACAACAACGTTCCTCCGCAGTCCAGCTGGAGGCAGATGCAACGTCAACAAAAGACCTCACGGTCAAAACAAAGCGGAGTAACGGCAAAATCCCAACTCCACCTTAGCATTCGTCTCGTTACAACAGACGCAATGTCAACAACGGCGTTCCTTCGCAGCCCAGCGGGGTGTACATGCAAAGTTAACAAAAGACCCCATGGTCGAAACAAAGCGGAGTGATGGCAAAATCCCAGCTCCACCTCAGCATTCGTCTCAATATACCAGACGCAGTGTAAGCAAACGAAGCGAAGGCCACATTCCTAGCTTCAACGTCTTTACGGTAACTCACATAAAACCGGAAAGACAATCGGAGACCATCTCACAGAAAGTGGTCACCTCCTTGACGTTCGTCTCGATACAGTAGACGATATATCAACCCCGGCGTTCTTCCTCCAACAGGATTTGGACACACCAAAGCAAACGAAGCGAAGGCCACATTCCTAACTTCGACGTCTTAACGGTAACTTACATAAAACCGGAAAGAAAATCGGAGACCATCTCACATGAAGTGGTCACCTCCATGACGTTCGTCTCGATACAGTAGACGAAATGTCAACCTCAGCGTTCTTCCTCCAGCAGGGATTCAGACACACCAAAGCAAACGAAGCGAAGGCTAAATCCCTAGCTTCAGGGTCTTAACGGCAAGTCATATAAAACCGGAAAGACAATCGGAGATCATCTCGCACCAGTGTGGAGTGGTCACCACTTCGACGTCCGTCTCGATACAGCAGACGAGATGTCACCCCAACGTTCGTCTCGACACAGCAGACGTAACGTCATCAAACAAACGGAGCCACGGCAAAATCCCTAGTTCCCACCGTGACATTCGTCTCGATACAGAGGACGCAATGCCAGCAAACGAAGCGAAGGCTAAATTCCTAGCTTCAGGGTCTTAACGGCAAGTCATATAAAACCGGAAAGACAATCGGAGATCATCTCGCACCAGTGTGGAGTGGTCACCACTTCGACGTCCGTCTCGATACAGCAGACGAGATGTCACTCCAACGTTCGTCTCGACACAGCAGACGTAACGTCATCAAACAAACGGAGCCACGGCAAAATCCCTAGTTCCAAACCTCGGCGGTTCACCAGTAACCTAGAGACAACCACGACATTCGTCTCGATACAGAGGACGCAATGCCAGCAAACGAAGCGAAGGCTAAATTCCTAGCTTCAGGGTCTCAACGGCAAGTCATATAAAGCCGGAAAGACAATCGGAGATCATCTCGCACCAGTGTGGAGTGGTCACCACTTCGACGTCCGTCTCGATACAGCAGACGAGATGTCACCTCAACGTTCGTCTCGACACAGCAGACGTAACGTCATCAAACAAACGGAGCCACGGCAAAATCCCTAGTTCCCACCGCAACATTCGTCTCGATACAGCAGACGCAATGCCAGCAAACGAAGCAAAGGCCAAATTCCTAGCTTCAGGGTCTTAACGGCAACTCATATAAAGCCCGAAAGACTATCAGAGATCATCCCCACACCAGCGCGGAGTGGTTATGACTCATCGGGGCTCTCCAAAATGAGCCTAACCTCAAGTAAAAAGCGGCATGGCAAATTCCTAGCGCTTGCTCTTCTGACGGTCAAACTGCCAAGGAGGATTGCTTGAAGACGTCTTGTCCAGCCCCCGAAGGGATCAGAGACACGGCAGTCGCGGGGCTACTCGAACAGCACGATTGCCTATCGAGGACTATATCAGCTTATGCGACGGTACGATGGCCAAAACCCTAAGTACCACCAACCTTAACGGGCTTCTGTCGTAAAGAGCAGAGGTTAAATGCGACGTTAAGATGTTCTTGCGAGATCTGCTCGATCCGTTTCGACTCGTGAGGAAATTGATGTCTTTGCGAGATTTTCTCGATGCGTCTCGACTCGTGAGATAAAGCCTTAGGCAGTAGGGATTAAAAAAACCTGTTTCCTAAGCACTGGGACCCTACAAGTCGGCCCAAAACGGTCTCTTGCATACTATCCACGGGTCACACTCTCCAAAGTCGAATCTCGATAAGGAGGGAAACAACCGCTTACGGGTCCTCTCGACTCGTAAGAGGGAAAACTCTCTTATAGGATCCTTACGACTTATAAGAGAAAACACACTTAGGAATCCTCACGATTCCCAAGGAGAAAATACACCTACGAGATCCTCACGACTCGTAGGGAGAAAAGTCTTTATGAGACCCTCACGGCTCGTAAAGTTGAAAAGCCTTAGGTGGCAGATCCTACCCCTGTCTCCTAACCCATCACTGCCCTGCAAAGAAGTCAAGATGGGCCGACCATCTATGGGCCACACTTGCCAAAGCTACATGCCACTGAAATGGAGAACTTACTCATAAGCGTATGAACTACTCCACGCCAGAGTGAGACAAAAAAAGAAATAGAAGGATGCGGCTCATGGAGTTAAGGGTTGGAACTATATCCCTTAAGAGTTGAGATTTGAGTCAAAGATAAATGACGACGCTTGTGTCCGCTCGTTATCTTCTCAGATCAAGATTCTGAAAGTGATACATCAACCCAAAACTGGCCATACGCCATGCATAACTCTGCATAACTCTGCACTACTTCACCCACGTACATACTTACGTGGGCAAAGTAGTGGGGGGCATTTGTTCCCACCAAAAATTTCTGCGCAAAAGAGTCCAAGGTATCAAATGGCAGCTATACGCTTAAGGAAATACGAACCAGTATCTTCCGGGCTGTTTTTTGACAAACTCCCGAATGAGAAATGGATAAATTCTATTTGTATCGAAAGCGTCTCGATAAAACCTTCGATTTGATATATTATGGGCCTCATAATTCATCCGGGATCAAAAGTTATGAGCAAATGTCTATGCACATGTGATTTAAGGAAGAAGATGCGAACCAGTATTTTCCGAGCTGTATTTTGACAAACTCTGGAACGAAAAACAGCTAAATTCTGATGATATTGAAAGCATCTCGAAAAGACCTTCGATTTGATATATTATGGGCCTCATAATTCATCCGAGATCAAAAGTTATGAGCAAATGTGTTATACACGTGTAATCTAAAGTAATGCTCTACTACATGGGGAATGCATTTTTTAGTCCCACATAGGGAAAAGGAGAGCTGGCTTCTCTACCACTCCCATATAAATAAGAGGGGATACCTCTTAGAAAGGGTAGAGTAAAAATCCTCAAAGGATTCAATACTCAAAGGAGCTTAGTTCTCCAAGATAGGAGCATGCTCCTCCATAATGCGCATATGCGCAAGCGCCATGTGCGCTACGTGCAACACACGTGTGCCTGCCATGCGGCACTACGTGCAACGCACGTGCGCACCACATGAGAATATTTAATAATATTGAAAGGAGCTTGTTCTCCATATATAGAAGCTTTGCTTCTCCTCATAATGCGCATGTGCGCCACGTGCAACGCACGTATGCCCGCCATGCGGCACCACGTGCAACGCACGTGCGCACAACAGATAGTGCCTTGCACTTGCTATGAACCTCTGGTTCTCAGATAAATAAATAAATAAAAATAGTGCATTGCACTTGCTATGAACCTCTGGTTCTCAGATAAATAAATAAATAAAAATAGTGCCTTGCACTTGCTATGAACCTCTGGTTCTCTGAGACAGAAAGAAAGAAAAGATTTTCTTTTCTCTTCTTTGATCTAAATTTAGATCATTAAAAAGTGCTCTGCACTCATTTTCTTGAATCCAAAAGATTCTTGGTGCTTTGCACTATTTGAAGGGCCAGGCCCAAATCAAAATGACCTGACAGGCCAAAATAAATTGCAAGGCAATAAATGGGCAGAGCCCAAATAAATTGATGCTTTGCATCCTTTATATAAGGGCAGAGCCCAAATAAAATTGATACCTTGCATCATTCCTAAAAGGGTAGAGCCCAAAACAAATTGATACTCTGCATCCTTTCTGGGCAAGGCCCAAATAAAAAATAAAAAAAAAAGAAATGCAATGCAAAAGCAAATAAAATGTTGAACATTTCAACTGGACTTAGCCCAATTTTGACCATAAGTCCTTAAATTAAATTGACTGAGCAAAATGGCTCTCCTAAATCAATCTACATCCGGTTCGAGGGTACATCTCCGAACTCCTTTGACATCCGTCGTTGTAATTCCTCAACGACGTCAAAGAGGTGACGGGTCCCAACGACCACACATCGATATGGACTGCGGGGTCCTTAAACTCGTGGACCGAGATGTCCCTAAACTAATATCGGACCGAAACGTCCTTAAACTAATATCGGACCGAAACGTCCTTAAACTAATATTGGACCGAGACGTCCTTAAACTAATGTTGGACCGAGACGTCCTTAAACTAATATCGGACCGAGATGTCCTTAAACTAATATTGGACCGAGACGTCCTTAAACTAATGATGGACCACTACGTCCCTAAACTGGCATCGGACCGAAATGTCCCTAAACTAATGACGGACCACCACGTCCCTAAACTGGCGATGGACCGAAATGTCCTTAAACTAATAATGGACCACTACGTCCCTAAACTGGCATCGGACCGAAACGTCCCTAAACTAATAATGGACCACTACGTCCTTAAACTGGTATCGGACCGAGACGTCCCTAAACTAATAAGGGACCACTACGTCCCTAAACTGGAACAATAGAGCCAATTGCTCTTTTGCCGGATCTAAACGATCCCGTTTAAGTTGATCTTAGCCCCAAATACGGCTAACGTATCCTTAAGCACTTAAATGGACTATAAAACCCTCAATCAGCTTTGGTTCAAGGGTACATCTCTGAGCTCCTCTGACACCTATCGTTGTAATCCTTCAACGATGTTAGAGAGGTGATGAGTCCCGATGGCCATAAATTAAATGAATTACCACGTCAGGTTGATCTTAGTCCAAAGCAAGACTAACGTATCCTTGACGAATGTTTAAGTTGATCTTAGTCGCAACGCGACTAATGCATCCTTAAACTAAAACCACCAAACCCAAATCTAAGTAAATACGGATTTGGACTAATCCACGCCCTACGGGCGACGGCATTACTCAGTCTCCGTATACAATCCACGGGCAGCCACAAACAAAACAAACACACACGACACGAAGTGAAATTCTGGAGAAGGAGAAAGTTGTTACCGCAAAGCGGTAGCGTAATTAACTGTAGGGGCTTGCGCCTGCAGGGAAGAGCATCCCCACAATCAAAAACCCCTCAAGCGAGGGGGAATCTGACAAAGTCTGCTACATCGGCCGCATCCGTCTAAACCTTCGATACACGGTGCCATAAATCAACTTGGCATCTTCGAAGAGGTGGACGGATAAAAACCAAATAGCATCTGTCCCGAACCTCAGGCACGTGACGTCCTAACGTCGCAGGCCGCCGTTCGGAGGGGAACAGTGGCTTCAGAATTGGAGAAAACGACATCGGGTAAATCGAAAGCGTCCAAGAAATCGACAACGGCCGAGGAATTGGCAAGGGCCTTATTAGAAATAGGTAAAATTGATACGCTTTTTGTTAATCTTACATTGCAATTCAAAGTTGTTTTTTTCTTTAAAAAATTGTGAATATCTCGTCGATGCTTGATTTTTGGTGCTCTCATAACACAAAATAATCATAATAATAACAATAATTAAGCATCTTGTGATGGTTCATGTCAATGGCATTATCATTTCATGCATTTAATGCATTTTGTGAACAAGCAAGCAAGCAAAGTCAATGCCATGAAATGATAGCCATTATCATGATGATGGTCAACAAGTCCAACCTAGTCAACCGGTCAACAAAGTCAACAAGTCAACAAAGCCAACCTTTCATCTCAACCATGGCACAATAGTACTTAATTAATATTATTATTAATCATATTTCTAATTCTCATTAGGGTTTAGCAAAAGTCAATAGTCAACAACCCTAATGAGAATCCTCTGCCTCTGTCTCTGTCAACTGTGCATACACACCCGCATCCGTGTTCCGTGGAACACGAATACAAACGAGATAAAACCAATCCCAAAACGAATACTAGGATCTGGCTTAAACCAAAGCCCGTTAGTAATAACTGCCCGGACACCAAACGTGCACAAGTGCGCGGATGTGACCGAACCCTGTCGCAAAACCATGCGACCTCTACTCTTTTGCCTAAAGGCGAATAGCTCTCTGTGTGGGACTCTAAAGACTCGACACTACGCTGGCAGTGGGTTTAACCACAGACCGCAAGCGGCACTAGCTGTGCGTAACGGCCCCCAGGTAGATGCCGATAAGAAGACTGACGAGGTGAAACCCATCTGAACTCTTACTGAGCCTGAATGTGACAGTCTCCGAACAGTCCGGTCTGTTCGTCTGAGAATATCGCATGGCGGGCCTAGGGGGCGATAAACGTCAGTCCCCTAATCGCGGTACAAGTCGTGTCGGAGTGTAGCCCAGAACACCCTGAGATAACACTGGAAACCTACCAGTATATCTCGCTTGCCCTGGCCAGGGACGACTGTGTGTAATGGCTCTCCTTGACACAGCGCGATATCAACTCCCAATACCGGGAGAGACGAATCCTGTCTAACCGTCACTGCCTCCAAGTGCTTCTGGACTGCACCCAACTACTACCTGTTTGCACGACTCCTTTGAGCCGTGGTAGGGTAGTAATCAAAGTACAGTGGGAACACACTCGAGGCGAAGTGACAGTGTCAAGTCAGCGGACTAAGCTGTACTCATGTCACCTGGGAACTGACAACTGACGATAGGTATAGTACCAACCAATCAGTTCCCGACGAATCCTGTCCAGTGTACTCGTAACCTAACGAGCACCCGCATACTATCTCAAGTACGACGTACTGACGGCTGTAGGACAGACCGTCTCCCCTGCTGGGATGAGAAGCGCATACGCTAGTCTACTCCGGAGTATCGATGCCCTGTCTCGATAGTCCTACGACTAGGGACCTGTATAAGGATGTGCTTGTGGATTATCCAGCCCCCACGAGTGTGACTGCCATCACAACGCTGGTAATCAAGCAAAGATCCTAAGGGCTCCACTAATGTGTATAGGTGATATACTAAAAGAAACACATGTACACATTAAAGTAGAAACAAACCAAGTAGCATACTACCATTTTGAGCAAGATTGTCTATACAATGGTGAATATCCCAAGCTTCCATTAAGTAATAAACAAACTAGTATGATACATTAATGCCTCTAGGGCATATACACTAACACAATGCCATAGTCATAGAGCCATGGCTTCCTTAAGAGGATCTTATATGATGTGTCGGCGTCGATAAAATATAGCATAGCCTCCGTTTGTAGGTCTCCAAACTTGATTGGCAAAACTATGGACCCCAAGACTTGCTGGCAGTGGTTGAAGCCCTGGATGACAATCCTTTCTCTTGATAGGTGCCGGACATCCATCGATAAACGCTTTAGAGTTCGCAGGTTCATGATGTTCACTAAGGATCCCGGGTCAATCAATATGCGATTAATCATGTTTCCGTCGCTG
This sequence comes from Agapanthus africanus, assembly GCA_030015575.1. Lineage (NCBI taxonomy): Eukaryota > Viridiplantae > Streptophyta > Magnoliopsida > Asparagales > Amaryllidaceae > Agapanthus > Agapanthus africanus. The sequence goes on along the minus strand of JASDDO010000019.1, from coordinate 935,828,983 downwards.
CATCATGTTACGTAAAGTGGCCTGTTATGCTCAGTCGTCCCTAGTAACATGTCTTCATCCTTGAATGCAAATAAAGCTGTATGCAGAGTGAACTGGGTTTCTTTCATATTGATTTGGGCGAAACAGGCCTGATATCGTTCAGGATTTTGTACAGCGTAAATGAGAACATCTCAAAGCTCTTTGGATAGAACAAGAGCATCATAGACTCTCAGGAGAGATGGGAGCATCCGGAGATAAGCCAAGACATTGTAATCTACTGAGGGAGAGATCGAGTCTTTATGAGCTAGCTCTCTGTCGTCCCTTTCAGCTGCAGCGTGTTTTTCTTTTTTCCTTTAAGAAATTGCTCTACTTTGATGGTAGTATCTTGCTGCTTTGAAGTTGGATCTGGTTGGCTTTTATGGCAAGCTCGTTGTCTTCTTGGAAAACATAGCTCTTATTCAGAGTCGTTGCTGAGATGGATGGCGTAGAAAGTCATCATATGGACTGCATCATCGGCATCCTCTTCTAGTTCTTCCAGGATTTTTTCTGCTTCGTTGGGGAAAAACTATTTCAGAGTAATTAGAGCCTTTTCCTTCTGCACATGATCCTCGAGGGAATCAATGTATCTTTGGATAGCCGATTTCCTTGTCGACTGCTTTTGGGCCGCTTTCTTCTTCTTCTTCTTCTTCTTCTTCTTCTTCCCCCTAGGGTTGGAATTCTTGGATTTTGGATTTGGTCGAGCCAAATTGATGGCCGAGATAGTGGAATTTATTTGGTTCTCCTAGTCGATCTTTAGCTCTTTTTGAATCAACTTCAACATTTTTCTCGTCTTTCTGGATAGATACGTGTCCTATGGAGGCTGAGGCAGATCAAGATTGCTTCTTTGAAGGGAATGTTGATGTCACGCCCCGTTTCCTAGTAGACGGAAACGGTGATGTGGCAGACCGCAACGTATTTACTATAAAATAAATATGTTAAGTGTAATTAAGCAATATATAAAAATGAACAAGAATGACAAGAGAATAAAATGAAACAACAACTTTATTTACATTCAACATTACATACAACTGTTTGAAATAAAAGATACAATAATCAAAAGCAAATGCCTAAACAATGGCATACTGAAAGTAAGTGCAGAGGAACTAGTAGTCAGGCTGAGCGGTAAGCTGGTCCAAGTCCTCCTGGCTCAGCTCTATCTCCTCAGAGCCCGGTCCTCCTGACGAACATTCTAAAGAAAAAAATATAATGGAATGTCGTCAGCAAACTAACGCTCGATAAGTCCCAAAAGAAGAAAGAGAAGATAGTATATAAAGTGAAATGAATAGGTAAAGTTGTATATGACCGATTACTAATATATGATAGTTATTTTAACGTGGTTGTTTGTACTTTGATAAGAAAGATATTCATGTATACGAGAGGAGTCCATCTTACCCCGTGGACTATGGTAACATGTAGTACAAGGCCCCGTCATAACCCACGGGACAACGGCACGTGAATTCATGTAAGTTTCTTTTAAAGTGACATCTCGTGCCACGATTGTAAGTCCATTCTACCTCTCCCGGTACTTTCGGGCATGCGGAATTTGGTGAAAAACAATTTTCTAGAGGCGGTAACATGGATTCAAAACCGGATCTTTGTTAAATATCTAACTAACAACCTAACTAGGAGTTGTTACCTACTCGGTTAGGGGGTTATACCTTTCTTTCTCGAACTCCTTCGTCTTCAAATCTCGATGGTGTACGGATCGGCTTCACCCCGTCATCTCCTTGCGCCGAAGATCGATCCACCCGAAAGCTTCTACCTTTGGCTTCTTCTTCGAACTTTGAAGAAACTAGTTCACTCGGTTTGCTAAACCTTGTGAACTAGAGTGAGTAGAGGAGAGTGTGTTGGGATTTTTCTCTATGGTTCTTGCTTCTCAACACATGAGACAAGTGAACCATAGACTAGAGAGAGGGAGACCAAGAGGAAGAAGATGAGAGCTCAAAACAAAAGAGAGAGAAAGGAAATGAAAGAATGAGAAAGACTTTTCTCTCTTGGCTCTCATAATCCAAAGCCATCATAACAAATCATAGCAATCAAATATTATGTGATGGTTTAAGCTACAATAGCCATATCATTTCATGCACTCATTTTTCACAAGAGAACAAGCATGCAAAAAGTCTTTGCCATGAAATGATAGCCATTGTCATCATGATGGTCAACTAGTCCAACCTAGTCAACCGGTCAACAAAGTCAACAAGTCAAAAAAGTCAACCCCTCAACAACCATGTCACCATAATACTTAATTAATATTATTGTTAATCATATATCATATTCTCATTAGGGTTTAGCAAGAAGTCAATGGTCAACAGTCAACAACCCTAATGAGAATTCTCTGCCTCTGTCTCTCTGTCAACTGTGCATACACACCCGCATCCGCGTTCCGAGGAACACGAATACATACGAGATAAAATCAATCCCAAAACGTACATTAGGATCTGGCTTAAACCAAAGCCCGCTAGTGTTAACTGTCCGGACACTAAACGTGCACAAGTGCACGGATGTGACCGAACCCTGTCGCAAAACCATGCGACCTGTCGCAAAACCATGCGACCTCTACTCTTTTGCCTAAAGGCGAATAGCTTTCTGTGTGGGACTCTAAAGACTCGACACTACGCTGGCAGTGGGTTTAACCACAGACCGCAAGCGGCACTAGCTGTGCGTAACGGTCCCCAGGTAGATGCCGACAAGAAGACTGACGAGGTGAAACCCATCTGAACTCCTACTGAGCCTGAATGTGACAGTCTCCGTACAGTCCGGTCTGTTCGTCTGATACATCGCATGGCAGGCCTAGAGGGCGGTAAACATCAGTCCCCTAATAGCGGTATAAGTCATGTCAGAGTGAAGCCCAAAACACCCTGAGATAATACTGGAAGCCTACCAGTATATCTTGCTTGCCCTGGCCAGGGACTACTCGTGTAATAGCTCTCCTAGACACAGCGCGATGTCAACCCCCAATACCGGGAGAGACGAATCCTGTCTAACCGTCACTGCCTCCAAGTGCTTCGGGACTGCACCCAAAAACTACCTGTTTGCACGATTCCTTTGAGCCGTGGTAGGGTAGTAATCAAAGTGCAGTGGGAACACACTCGAGGCGAAGTGACATTGTCAAGTCAGCGGACTAAGCTGTACTCATGCCACCTGGGAACTGATAACTGACGATAGGTATAGTACCAACCAACAGTTCTCGACGAGTCCTGCCCAGTGTACTCGTAACCTAACGAGCACCCGCATACTATCTCCAGTACGACGTACTGATGGCTGTGGGACAGACTATCTCCCATGCTGGGATGAGAAGCGCATACGCTAGTCTACTCCGGAGTATCGATGCCCTGTCTCGATAGTCCTGCGACTAGGGACCTGTATAAGGATGTGCTTATAGATTACCCAGCCCCCACTAGTGTGACTGCCATCACAACGCTGGTAATCAAGCAAAGATCCTAAGGGCTCCACTAATGTGTATAGGTGATATACTAAAATAAACACATGTACACATTGAAGTAGAAACAAACCAAGTAGCATACTACTATTTTGAGCAAGATTGTGTATACAAGGTGAATATCCCAAGCTTCCATTAAGTAATATACAAACTAGTATGATACAGTAATGGCCTCTAGGGCATATACACTAACAATCTCCCACTTGCACTAAGGCCATGTACTGGCGTATCGAAGACCTATCATCTCGATCAGCCGCTCGAACTGAGTCTGGGGCAAGGCCTTGGTGAATGGATCTGCAGTGTTATCTTCTGAAGCAACCCTCCGAACCTCGATCTCCTGGCGATCCACGATCTCCCGGCGATCTACGATCTCCCTGATCAGGTGATACCGCCTCAAGATGTGTCTGGATCTCTGATGGGACCTGGGTTCCTTCGCTAAAGCTATAGCCCCGTTGTTGTCGCAATACAGAGGTATTGGATCAACAATGGACGGAACCACCTGAAGTTCTTTCAAGAACTTCCTCATCTAGACGGCTTCTTTTGCGGCATCAGATGCAGCGATGTATTCCGCTTCCATCGTCGAGTCTGCAACGGTTACCTGTTTGGAACTCTTCCAACACACCGCCCCTCCATTGAGGGTAAAGACAAAACCCGACATGGACTTGGAATCATCCTTGTCACTCTGGAAGCTGGAGTCAGCAAAGGCCTCGATCTGGAGGTCTTTTCCGCCATACACCAAGAACATCTCCTTAGTCCTTCTCAGGTACTTGAGAATGTTCTTTACCGCTATCCAGTGTTTCTCCCCAGGGTTTGACTGATACCGACTTACCACACTCAGTGCATAAGCTAATCCGGTCTGGTACACAACATCGCATACATTATAGAGCCTACCGCAGAAGCGTAGGGTATAATAGACATGCGATCCCTCTCCAAATCAGTCTTGGGAGACATCTCTTTAGAGAGGGTGATCCCGTGACAAGCCGGAAGGTTACCGCGCTTGGAATCTTCCATACTGAATCTTTTCAGTATGGTGTCGATGTACCTGGACTGTGAAAGTCCTAATATCCTCTTGGATCTATCACGATGGATCCGGATCCCCAGGATGTATGAGGCATCACCCAGGTATTTCTTGGAGAACCTATGTGACAAGAACCCCTTGACAGATTGTAGCATAGGAATGTCATTTCCTATTAAGAGAATGTCATCCACGTATAAAACGAGGAATACTACAGTTCTCGCTACAAATCTACTATAGATGCATGGTTCATCTGGATTTTTGATAAAGCCAAATTCCTTGACCGTCTCATCAAAACAGATGTTCCAACTCCGCGATGCCTGCTTTAGTCCATAGATGGACTTAAGCAACTTGCACACCTTTCCGCTGCTCCCACTCTGAATGAAACCCTCTGGCTGGTCCATATAGACACACTCCTCTAAATTTCCATTTAGAAAAGCGGTCTTTACGTCCATCTGCCAAATCTCATAATCGTGGAAGGCAGCAATGGCAAGAAGGATCCGAATGGATTTCAGCATAGCTACTGGAGAAAAGGTCTCGTCATAGTCCAAACCAGGTCTTTGACGAAAACCCTTTGCAACCAGTCTAGCTTTATAGGTCTCAACCTATCCATCTACACCAATCTTCCTTTTGAAGATCCACTTGCATCCTACGGGTTTTACCCCGTCTGGAGCAACGTCCAACGTCCATACTTTGTTGGTGTACATGGACTCCATTTCGGTCCGCATTGCATCCAGCCATTTTACCGAGTCAATGCTGTGAACGGCCTGCTAGAAGCTAGTAGGCTCATCATAATCAATGATGCAATCCTCTCTATCCCCGTCTATGAGAAAACCGTAGTATCTCTTGGGCGGATGAGACTGCCTACTACTTCTGCGGAGCGGCGTAGGAATGTCCTGTTCTTTTGAACCCTCTGGTTCTACTAAGCTTTCAGTAATAGCTCGTGGTTCTGGAATTTCTTCCAGTTCTATTGCGTTCCCACTTATCTGATTTTCCAAAAATTCAGTTTCCAAGAAGTGGGCATGACGAGAAACATAAATCTTATGTTCCTCTTCGCAATAGAAGAAATATCCCTTGGAGTTCTTTGGATATCCCACAAACTTGCACTGTACTGAGCGTGCCTCGAGCTTGTCCGCATGCTGCTTTTTGACAAAAGCTGGACATCCCCATGTCTTAATGTGATTAAGATAGGGTCTCTTCCCACACCACATCTCATATGGTGTAGTAGGCACAGTCTTAGTTGGAACTCGGTTCAAAAGGTATGCAGCTGATTCCAGTGCATATCCCCAGAATGATCGCGGTAACTCAGCGTTACTCATCATCGACCATACCATATCCAATAGGGTTCGGTTCCGTCTCTCCGATACACCGTTATGTTGCGGAGTGTATGGAGGAGTAAGCTGAGAGAGAATTCCGTTCTCTTTTAAATAGTCCAGGAACTCGGCACTCAAGTATTCACCACCTCGATCCGATCTTAGAATCTTGATACTTTTGCCGGTTTGTTTTTCTACTTCATTCTTATATTCCTGGAATTTTCCAAAGGCTTCGGACTTATGTTTCACTAAGAAGACATAACCGTACCTTGAAAAGTCATCCGTAAAAGTAATGAAGTAAGAATAACCGCTTCGCGCATGTGTAGACATTGGACCGCACACGTCGCTGTGTACGAGTCCTAAGAGCTCGCTCGCTCTTACTCCGTGTCCAGTGAACGGAGTCTTTGTCATCTTTCCTTTGAGACAGGATTGACAAGTGGCTTACGATTGATATTCGAACGGATTCAAATATCCTTCTGTATGTAACTTCGTCAACCTTCTCTCATTGATGTGACCCAGTCTACAATGCCATAAGAAAGTCTGATTGATTTCTGGAGACTTTCTTTTGTGTGTATTCTGGACATTGAAAATCTGTGGTTGGTTTAATACGTATATACCATTGCTTAATGTACCTGACCCAATCAGAACTTGATTAAGGTGAATGTTTACAACATTACTTACAAACGCAAATTCATAACCTTCTTTAGAAGTCAAAGATACAGAAATGATATTACAAGTTGCGTTGGGTACAAAAAAGCAATTACGCAAAACCAAAACATGTCCATCTGACATTCCCAGGTGATAGTCCCCCACGGCCTTAGCATCCATGCTAGCTCCGTTTGCAACTTTGAGGGTCATGTCACCTGCCTTCAAAAACCTACGGTTTCTCAACGCCTGCAAAGAATTACAGATATGAGATCCTGATCCGGTATCCAATACCCAGGAAGTAGAGTTTATTGAAAGACAGTTTTCAATAACATACACACCTGAAGCTGAAGCCGCAACCTGCTTCAGATCCTGTGTTCTGGCCTTCCAAGCCCTGCAATCATTCTTCCAGTGTCCCTTCTTATGACAATAGAAGCATTCTTCTTTATCCACAAGCTGCCCCGCTTTCTTTGTTGCTTTTGCTTTTGCTTTTCCCTTCGTATCCACTTTACTAACACCGCCCCTTGGTTTGGCGGGGGCTTTCTTCTTCTTTCCCTTGGCTTTCGCCTTGGACCTAGAAGAGGAAGATCCTCCTACAAACAAAGTGGATATTTCCCTACCTTTCTGTAGGGTGCCCTCTGCGCTCCTCAGCATGTTGAGGAGTTCTGAAAGTTCAACTTCCTTTTCTTATAAGTTGAAGTTCAGGATAAACTGGGCGTAAGTGGAAGGAAGGGACTGGAGAATCAAGTCCGTATAGAGCTCATTCTCCAACGTGGTCCCAAGGTTCGCGAGCTCTTCTATGTAACCAATCATCTTAAGCACGTGTTCCGCTACCGATGATCCGACGGCCAACCTTGCCGAAAATAACTTCTTCGACACTTCGTATCTTGCGATACGAGACTGCTCTCCATACAGTTCTTTTGTATGGAGAAATATGGATTCGAGGTCCATATTCTCGTGCCTCCTCTGATGTTCGTTGTCCATAGAGGCAAGCACGAGGCACCTGGCCTTCGCGCAATCGATCTCCCAAGTCTTACGGATTTCCTTATCCGCGACGCTGGAGGTGGGACCCGGGACAGGGGGAGCTTTGGTGGTAAGAAGATACCCCAGCTTGTCGTAAGTGATTGCCATTTTGACATTCCTGAGCCAATCTTTGTAGTTTGGCCCTGTCGGTATGTTTTTATCTAGAAGTAACTTAAGTCCAGTCATGTCGATTGGTCGCTGAAATTAGAAGAGAGAGAAGAAACACTCAGCAGGATGCTCTTGCAAGTTTAGAGTGGTTTTTAGTTTGTCTAAACAGGATGGCTCCCACTGTTTCTTGAATCACTCCTCAAACCAAAAAGGAAGAATTAGTCAGGATCAATCTTACCGTACAATACTTGCTTAACCGTTCAGCCAGGCTAGTGTCGGTACTTCGAGGGAGGTTTTCCAACGCTTTCGCGAAGTTCTTTAATTTAAGAACCTCTTTTCCCTGGGGGCGCAGCCCCGCTAACACCTTTCTAGATACCTACTAGGTTTATAGCATTGATCGTTAAGTGAGAAATTTCCCGAGGAGTAGCATATACTCACAGTAGGATCGGGATCCAAATATCATCGCGTGACGAAACTGAAGGAATCCTACCAGAATCATCACACTCCAAATGGTATGCAACACTAGCAAGTTTCAGTTCTTTTGAAACTCCCGATGTGGATTTTTGCCCCATGCCCTTATGACCTTGACTTTGGCCAACAAATCATAAGTCACATGTCAAGTTCTACCCGTCATTCTCCAGGTTAATTTGAGCCCACCCGCACATACCCTTGACTTTGGCCAACAAGGTAGAACGACTGCCCCAAACCAACACATCTATCTATGCTGCACATGAATACCCAATAGCTACCAATCACTATGCCTTGACTTTGGCCAACAAACATAGCTTGAATACTATTGACCATCCATGTGAAACGACGGAGGGCTACGAATGGTTTTGGCGAAACTGTGAACGTAGTGAACTTGATATAATCGATGGAACGAGATAGCTTTCAAAAGGAGTGGTTCATGCTCCGCATTTAAAAGTTTGGTTTTGAAAAGAACCGAGTGGTTTTTCAAAGTGTTCCAACGACTTTTACTTGGTTTATTTTCTTGCATTAGTTCTTTTAATGCGTGTTTTTCTTGCATTAGTTCTTTTAATGCGTCCCATCATTTAATCCTACCATTGCAGAAAACAACCAAAATATGACGTACGCTTATGCCATTCGCATACGCCACGGGGCCCCGTCATTACCCGTTAGGTTACTTAACTAACGACAGAGCGGGGGCTGGGCTAGCGCGGCTGTAAAACATAAGCAACGCCTAAATAATATCATATATAGATATATTGCAATGATAGCCATTTCAGATCACAGATGAACACATTGGATATACTAGGAATCCGCAATTCGTACGAGCCTGTAACGAAAAGCAGATTACACGGTCACGGTGAATAGCCAATACCCCACCCAAGACCCCTACGGGTGCGGCAAACTACCCGCCAAGTACCCGAAGCGAAGCAACCTCCCTCAACTCCGTGAGTAGGCCACTCGGCACTTCGGGATACCCGGTAGTTTGTTCACCCCCTCCATGGGTCTATCCTAGGAGCAAAAACAGTAAAAAGAAATTATACAATGACGGCTACAACCCCAACCCGGTTGTGCGGCCATATAAATAATTATTACATCAATTTACAAATTTACCTGAATTGAAAGAAAAGAAAACTCTCGTCTCACAACCCCCGGCTATTCACCCGCGACAATCCAATGAATTCATATACACAAACCAATAACATTACAGATCACAGATTTGTATAACCCCCACTAATCGACATATAGCGATTAACAGACGTTCAATACAAATATCACATCACAGAAATAAACCCGTCAGCTTAAGTCATAAGAAACTCGATCAAAATACGGTTTTTAAAGCCCTAAAAACAAAATTTTCTTTCTGGAAAATCTGGGCTGAAAAAACATATACCAAAATTCCCAAAATACCCTACTGAATATACTGCAGCAAAGACGATCCAGAGAAAAGCCAAGATGGCCGCGGAACCGCGGCAATAGCAAGCTATTGCCGCGTTTCCGCGGCGGTTTAATGGAATCTCTGCATCGTTTTTCTACAGTATCTTTAAAAAACCCTGAGTCGATTTTTAAAGCATGATTTATTATTTTTACAGACTTAAAAAAATCGACAGCAAGTTGGATTTTTGGGTGTATTTCGTGACTTTGTCTCCGATCGAATTTCTAGTTACTATGCTAACATGTTAGGTAGTGTTTAACTAGGCTCTGATACCACTGTAAGTCCATGCTACCTCTTCCGGTACTTTTGGGCATGCGGAATTTGGTGAAAAACAATTTTCTAGAGGCGGTAACATGGACTCAAAACCGGATCTTTGTTAAACATCTAACTAACAACCTAACTAAGAATTGTTAACTACTCGGTTAGGGGGTTATACCTTTCTTTCTTGAACTCCTTCGTCTTCAAACCTCGATGGTGTACGGATCGACCTCACCCCGTCGTCTCCTTGCGCCGAAGATCGATCCACCCGAAAGCTTCTACCTTTGGCTTCTTCTTCGAACTTTGAAGAAACTAGTTCACTCGGTTTGCTAAACCTTGTGAACTAGAGTGAGTAGAGGAGAGTGTGTTGGGATTTTTCTCTATGGTTCTTGCTTCTCAACACATGAGACAAGTGAACCATAGGCTAGAGAGAGGGAGAGCAAGAGGAAGAAGATGAGAGCTCAAAACACAAGAGAGAGAAAGGAAATGAAAGAATGAGAAAGACTTTTCTCTCTTGGCTCTCATAATCCAAAGCCATCATAACAAATCATAGCAATCAAGTATTATGTGATGGTTTAAGCTACAATAGCCATATCATTTCATGCACTCATTTTTCACAAGAGAACAAGCAAGCAAAAATTCTTTGCCATGAAATGATAGCCTTTGTCATCATGATGGTCAACTAGTCCAACCTAGTCAACCGGTCAACAAAGTCAACAAGTCAACAAAGTCAACCCCTCAACAACCATGTCACCATAATACTTAATTAATATTATTGTTAATCATATATCATATTCTCATTAGGGTTTAGCAAGAAGTCAATGGTCAACAGTCAACAGTCAACAACCCTAATGAGAATTCTCTACCTCTGTCTCTCTGTCAACTGTGCATACACACCCGCATCCGCGTTCCGAGGAACACGAATACATACGAGATAAAATCAATCCCAAAACGTACACTAGGATCTGGCTTAAACCAAAGCCCGCTAGTGTTAACTGTCCGGACACTAAACGTGCACAAGTGCACGGATGTAACCGAACCTTGTCGCAAAACCATGCGACCTGTCGCAAAACCATGCGACATCTACTCTTTTGCCTAAAGGCGAATAGCTTTCTGTGTGGGACTCTAAAGACTCGACACTACGCTGGCAGTGGGTTTAACCACAGACCGCAAGCGGCACTAGCTGTGCGTAACGGTCCCCAGGTAGATGCCGATAAGAAGACTGACGAGGTGAAACCCATCTGAACTCCTACTGAGCCTGAATGTGACAGTCTCCGTACAGTCCGGTCTGTTCGTCTGATACATCGCATGGCGGGCCTAGGGGGCGGTAAACGTCAGTCCCCTAATAGCGGTACAAGTCGTGTCGGAGTGAAGCCCAAAACACCTTGAGATAACACTGGAAGCCTACCAGTATATCTCGCTTGCCCTGGCCAGGGACTACTCGTGTAATGGCTCTCCTAGACACAGCGCGATGTCAACCCCCAATACCGGGAGAGACGAATCCTGTCTAACCGTCACTGCCTCCAAGTGCTTCGGGACTGCACCCAAAAACTACCTGTTTGCACGACTCCTTTGAGCCGTGGTAGGGTAGTAATCAAAGTGCAGTGGGAACACACTCGAGGCGAAGTGACAGTGTCAAGTCAGCGGACTAAGCTGTACTCATGTCACCTGGGAACTGATAACTGACGATAGGTATAGTACCAACCAACAGTTCCCGACGAGTCCTGTCCAGTGTACTCGTAACCTAACGAGCACCCGCATACTATCTCCAGTACGACGTACTGATGGCTGTCGGACAGACCATCTCCCACACTGGGATGAGAAGCGCATACGCTAGTCTACTCCGGAGTATCGATGCCCTGTCTCGATAGTCCTGCAACTAGGGACTTGCATAAGGATGTGCTTATAGATTACCCAGCCCCCACTAGTGTGACTGCCATCACAACGCTGGTAATCAAGCAAAGATCCTAAGGGCTCCACTAATGTGTATAGGTGATATACTAAAATAAACACATGTACACATTGAAGTAAAAACAAACCAAGTAGCATACTACTATTTTGAGCAAGATTGTGTATACAAGGTGAATATCCCAAGCTTCCATTAAGTAATATACAAACTAGTATGATACAGTAATGGCCTCTAGGGCATATACACTAACAACGATATACGTTCCGTACCAATTTACCCTTTTATCCCCGCGTAATGTTTTTTATAGATTATGTTTACAAGTCTTGGTCGAAACCATGGATACACAATGTTCAGGTTCATGTTCAGGATGTAGTCATGTATTCAAGTATTCATGTCGAGTTCATGTCAGGTTATAACTATGGTTCGGTCAAGTCAAGTCAAGTAGACATGTTTAGATTTGATGTTGATTTCATGTTCATGATTAAGTATTTGAGTTCGTGTTTGATTTTGGATTTAGGTTTTTGTTTGGACTCAGATTGAGTCAGTCACTTGTAAGCTGATATAACTCTTGAATTCTTAGATTCGGGAGTCATCGGCAACTCTGCACATGGACGGCAGGATTTATGTCTTTTTCCAAGACAATTGCCATGGATAACTCCGTCAAGTTGTCTAATCTAAATAGGCAAGCACTCACTTTCTCCGGCTCCGTGGGGCTCAAGAGAATTGATCCCGCTTAAAACTGTATTTATTAAAGTCCTTAAAATATTGTTTTGTATATCTCGAGGGGTTTTATGAAAAATATTTTAATATAGTGTTAAAATAAACCCTCGAGGGTGATTTATATTACTTAGGGTTTTCATAAGCATGTGTTTTAATTATTGAGGTATTTTAATGATAAATACTTAGTTTTTAAAAGTTTTTGGTATTTTATAGAAAACTAGTCTTTTTTGGTAACTTGATGGTATTTTATTAACATTTTTAATCTTTCATTTTTATAAGAATATAGTTTCATAATATATTGAAAATATGGTTTTATAATTTTATATAATTTTGAAAAAATTAGTTTTATTTAGAAAATTCGTTTTTCTTAAAAAACCGTATTTTATATCCTTTCGAGAACGAATACTCCGTGAGGAGTGCTGCATCTCGCTCTACTATCCTCAGGATGTGCGATAATCCGCACCATCAATGTAACAACCGAGTCCAGTTCTACAAATTTCAGTTACCTTATGTGTAGTGTGTGGTATTTATTTCATTTATCATGCTTTGGCCGATACTAGTTATAAATTACGCCGATATGTCATTTTCTGCATATAACAATTTAAGTCTGTTAAAAAATAAATTAAAAATAATTGACATGGCCTGCTTGGCACCTGATCAGTCGAAAATACTGCATTTTTAACACGGCAATTTCCCTATCATTTACATTCATCTAGAAGTGTTCGGTATTCATATTGCACATATTAGCCAAACAGTCCTGAAATACCAGATTACATGTGTTGTACTCTAAGACCGGCATTTCGAGGGAAATTGTGTGTTTATCATGGCATTGCATCATCCCTGTATTGCGCAACACTTGTTTCGAAGTTTGTGCAGGAGATTGTAGGAACAGAAGCTAAAATTATGAAAATAATGCTGATAAAATACGCTAACTCAAAGGCTAGAGATTTGGCAGTGATTAAGGACAAACTACAAGATTCAGCACATCAGGAAAATACCACTAAGTAAAGAAGAAGAAGTACACAGAATACCATACAGTGAAGCCATCACTTGGCCGCGGAACCACGGCCGGAGCCGGCTTGCGCCGCGGTTCCGCGGCATCTCTGCCACGTCATCACTTAAATTTCAGTGTATAATTCTTCTCTCAGTGGGTATACCTCATCAAGACACGTCAAATTCCAGATTACTCTCGAAGCTTCTGCCAGATCAGCAAAGATCATTAAGCAAGCTAATCTTGATTAAGCTCCTAACAAACTAGTTCTAAAAGCTCCCTCTAACTAACTACTTCTAGAAGCCTCTCTAGCTAACAAACTTTTGGAGGGAAATTCAAATTTTGAATCCTAGATCTAGGGTTTTGGAAGTCTATAAAAAGGAGCCTAGATCTAGGGTTAATGGTTGTTCATCATTAGCTAAAAAAATCATCAACTAGGGTTCATTAAATTGTTGCAAGTTGAGTGACACGACTTGCGCCTCAAAACCCTAACCCTAACTCCAAGCCAAATTCAAGATCTCGAGTACCATTCAAGCGAAAAGCCTTCAACCTTTTAGGAGCGGAGCCGATCTTCAACCGAGCAAGTGATCCAAGCCGATCCGCGACTCAAAGAGACGAGCGAGGCCAAATCGATGATCGAGTTCTTCCTCTTGTAGTTCTTGAGCGATTTGTAACGGAATTGTTGATATAAATAAAAGGTGAAATTCTTTAATCTTGCTTTCTTTAAATTCTTGCATCATGATTCGATCTCAATTTTTGATTGTGGTTCTTGTTGTGATGTTTGAGTAAAACTCCGCTCGTAAAGGAGTCGAGACGATCAATAGAATGATGATGTAACAAATCTTAAAACGATTCTTAAGTCCTACGAGTTTTGTAAACCTTAGCAAATTGAAGAATCGACGACCTAGTTTCGTTGCGATCCTTTCTTGATCGTGATCGCTCGAAATTAGGGATCCACGATCAATTCTTGAATTTACTAGAGGCTAGAATGTGAATGATATCGACGAAGGAACAAGGGATAGATGTTGAAACCCTAGTTTCACTAGAAATCCTTAATTCTCGTCGATCATCATCGATCTAGTATCAATTCATCGAAGGATAAGAATACGTAATCGCTAGATTTCATCACATCTATAGATCCGATCGATTCCTACGAGTCTCACTTCGATTCTTGATATTTGGTTTGAAAATCATCACATCTCAATTCTTGATTTTAATGTTTTCTTAGATCTAGATTTTTCTAATTCTTGAAATTCAATTACAAATCATTAATTGTTTTGTTTTCTTTTCTTTAAAGTTTTGACTCATCTAATTCGAACATGAACGATTACACTTTCCCTGTGGATGATCTGCACTTACTAACGTGCTACATTCGACACCGTTATTGATTACGGTCAAATAATTTTTGGTTGTGATTTCTTTACAATTTTCATACTACACAATCCGAAATCGAATTCAATCAAATGGCGCCGTTGCCGGGGATCATTTGATTTACTTACATAATCGGAAATTCAAACAATCAAATGGCGTCGTTGCCGGGGGATAGTGCGCTAATTATTCGTATTTTGAAATTTGAGTTGAAAGATTTATTCCATTATAATTTTTAGATCAAAATTCACGCAAACACTAATACGTGTTGTTGTGATTTGTTGCGAGGAAATCTGGAAGCTGTGGAGCAAGTGAAATTTTTTTCAGAATATTGAAGAGGACTTAGGGGCTAAACAGAAGCTCTCTGTAAAAATCTTGTGCAGGAATTCCTCTACACCACCGCGATTCCGCGGCCCTAGCTCCCTCCTGCGGCGGTTCCGCAGCAAGCTTGCTGAGTCACTGCACCAAAATTGCTCTGTGAGTCTCTAACTTTCTTATCTTCTTCCTCATCTGCTCCAATTAACAAATTTCCGCAGGCTTCTTTGCAAAAATCGCAGCGCCGCAAAAGCAATAAAAAATTGTGCGAGTTTTTGATTTCTTGGTTGTTTGCATAATAATACGGAAATTAAGGGGCAAAGACCAAATCTAGATTAGGTAGGGAGTTCATTACCCTTCCTAAGCCCCAAAATCACAAACTTGCATCCGCATTTACCCTCATTAACTAAAAAAGATCTAGAGATGACTCTAAGGACCGTTGCGCTCACTTAGGACAGAAGAAGGCCGTGGGTAATTCATTGCTTATCCGCGTTTCTTTTGTGGTGTCTAAGGCAAGTGTGTCGAAGGCTAGTGGTTACTTAATTAGGCCCACTACTTACGTAGTGGATAACCTCCCACTTACCTGGCATTTACCTGGCTACAGGAGAGACAAAGAGGCAGTGGAGGATTGATCCTGCAACTTGTCTTTTGGCAGTTAGGAGCGGTCTAGAGCTTTGACCTAGGTGACCACTAGATTTTAGGGTTTTGCTTGTTGCATTTATTGTGATCGCATCATATTTTCAAAAATACGTATCATTTTTTTTCAAAACAAACACCAACACTTTATTCTTTCCCCTAATTATAAGTCACGCTGCCACTTGTACTAACCTTTTTTAGTGCAAGATAGGCTGGACACGGGATTCTAATGCCCGTTTAGTCCGCGTTTCACCGATCGACCCAAAAGTCGGTATTTCTATATTTACCTTTTCTTTACCCACCACCACACCCACATCGATGGATCCGTCTCCATCGAACTTCTTTACCACTACTCTGCCGCCGTCCGTTGGTGCGCAGATTCCACCTCGCATCTCTCTCCAAGAGAGGTGCTATCCAACACGAGGTCCCCTTTCCACCTGTCTTTCCATTCCACCAGCCAACGGGGAAAATTTTCAAATAAAACCCCATTACATCAACCTTCTACCAAAATTTCATGGTCTCGAGTCTGAAGACGCATATGCCTTTATCACCAAATTTGAAAATGTATGCGCAATGATGGGTACCACACAGCTTTCTGTGGATGCTATGCGTCTACGTCTTCTCCTATTTACCTTGTGCGATATAGCCGAGAAGTGACTGTATAACACTACCGCACATTCCATTTTAAATTGGGAAGAATTCGTCAAAGCATTCCTTAAGAAATTCTACCCGAATCATAAGACAGCTCGAGTCCGCGGCGAAATAAATCAATTCACCCAGCTTCCAAATGAAACATTTTCAAAATGTCTTGAACGCTTTAAGGATCTGTTTGTTCAATGTCCACATCACGGAATCCCTAGATGGGAACTGTGCAGAATCATTAATGAGGGCATTAATCCTAACACAAGACAGACCCTTGAATCCATGTGTCAAGGCAATTTTATGACCAAAGACGATGGGGAAGCTTGGAAATTCCTAGAAGATTTCGCTGAAAAATCTTTACAGTGGGAGGGTGTGAGTCAATCGTCTAGGGATGGCAATTATATTTCCATAGGAGTTAGAGCTGAAATTTCAGCTTTATACAAGAAATTCGACGCTATGGAAAACAAATTTTTAGCCGCCACCCTAAATCAAATGTCACTCTCCAAAACTGTATGTGGATGTTGTTCTGATCCTTCTCATTTGACGGAAGAATGTCCACGAAATTCTCCGTTTCAAGGTCACGAGCATACCAATGCAGCATTTCAAAGACCTAGAAACGATCCATGTTCTTCCACATATAATCAGGGTTGGAGGAATCACCCTAACTTTGCTTGGAACCAATCACAATCTCAAAATACGGTTCCAAATCAAAACAATTTCCAAAGGGTCCCTCCACCACAACAGCAACCACCACTTCAATTGAGTCAGCACCCATTCCAATCACAAAACTTCCAAAATCCGGCCAACACTTTTGCACCATATGAAAACTCTTTGCAATTGACCGGTACAGATAATACCTCTGCACTCGCACAAACCTTGGATACTTTCATGAAACAATCCATCCAAGGGACGGCAAGTTTGCAATCTTCCGTCTAGAATGTGATGAAGATCATTGTCTCTCAAAATGAGAATATCAAATCGATGGAGGCACAAATTGCACAACTAAAAGCCGAAATGAGTGCAAGAGAGAAAGGGAAACTTCCAGCTCAACCTTTACCCAATCCTGGCTATTCACGTCACGTGGATGCAATCACCACGTTGAGATCTGGAAGAGGGCTTAACAATCACGTTGGGGAAGAGATTGATGACACTGAAAAATCTATCAATGATACCCCGGCTGAGACCTTTCCTTCCACTTCTACTTCTAATTCTGATCCCAGTTCCTTTACCGCACCACCTTCTTGCGAGCCTATTCTTCGTTTCCCACAAGGCTCTCCACCTCAGCCCACCTCTTCTAGTCATCCACATACGATCCCCACTTCTATTCTGGGATCGGGTCCACACACACTTCCTTCTCCTATGATAGACCCAGCGCTTATTGCCAAAGCACCTTATCCCAATCAGTTAAGGGCTAACACATCGAGTCCACATATGGAGAAGATTATGGACATTTTTAAGCAAGTTAACATCAACATCCCTCTCCTAGATGCCATCCAACATGTTCCTTCCTATGCGAAAACTCTTTAAGAACTTGTGCACTAGGAAGAGGAAGACTCAAGTGCCCAAGAAGATATTCATGGCAAAGACTGTAGACACGGCCTTCCCCCAACAAGTACCGAGGAAGCGTAAGGACCCTGGCTGTCCTACTATTTCTATTTCTATTGGGGAAAAACACATCAACCGTGCTCTACTAGACCTTGGCGCTAGTGTTAACTTGCTTCCATACTCGGTTTATGAGCAACTAGGTATCGGAGTGTTAAAGCCCTCGAGTATAACTCTCCAGATGGCTGACCGATCAATCACCAAACCTAGAGGTGAACTGGAGGATGTGTTAATAAAAATCGGGGAATTTGTATTCCCTGTGGACTTTATTGTAATTGATACACAGCCTGTAGCGAACCCACGGAATCAAATTCCAGTGATTTTAGGTCGCCCCTTTTTGGCCACTTCCAACGCTATCATCAACTGTCGTAATGGTTCTATGACCCTATCCATCGGGAATAGGTCAATAGAGCTGAACATTTACAAGTTGGGAAGTATACCCTCCGAATCTACTGCTCAGGTCTGTTCTGTCGACTTAATGGATGTCGACAGCAGCGAATTTGATGATCCTCATGATACCGATCTAGACTCTTTTCATATGTTGTTTGACCCAACTATGTATCATACACATACGGACTCTTCCACCGAGATGTCCGGGTCAACAATTAACACTGATTATGAATTGCTTTTAGAGTCTGAAGATCACCCCACACTTTGTGATGACATTATTCTTCGGGGTATTGATGGAACTTTTGAGGAAATCTTCGCTGATGAACTCGCATTTTTGAATGACACGGGTGTTGAGATGAATCATGTCCCAATCAATGAAATTGAACCTCCACCCCTTCTTCTGAACTGTAAAAAGAATGCGAGCAATCCATCACATTCACTGCATCGTCTCTCCAAAATGAGACGCACACACATTCTATTCCACCATTTACCCTTTCCCCACTTCTTCTTCCACCAACCCGAGCACTGCATTGATAAAATTTTTGAATGGTTGGTGTTAACTTTCTGTCTTTGCAAAGCTTGGCATCGACCACTGATTTTTGACCCTCTCATATGATTTTCAAAAACTTAACATTGTTTAACTCAAGTTTGGGGGGGGGGGGTAATCTGGCTCTTGAAAAGAAAATTTTTACACAAAATTATGAGCCAAAAATAAGTTTGGGGGAGGATCTTCACTTAAATATTTTGCCCCCATTAATAAATTTCCTCCCAAGCTTACAGGTTTTTTGAGATTTAGCTGATGGCAACAGTGAGGACACTGTTGAAAACAAGTTTGGGGGAGGTTTGTGTTTATTTTCGCATCATTTGCATCATACTTTGCATAAGCACAAAACATTTTTTGAAAACCTATAAAAATTTTAAAAAAATTCAAAAATAAAAATATTTTTTGTACATAAATAAGATAATAAAAGATTAGATAGTGAAAAATTACATCCATGAGATTAGAAAAATTTAAGAAAACCAAGAAAATTAGAAGTTTTCTTATACGAACTAGTAATAAGTAGTTATGAGCCGTTGTCCCAAGGGTTAGTAAGATGAAAGAAGTCACTAATCTGAGGATAAAAATAAGTCTGAAAAATAGTTCTTATTCTGGAAGCCAAACATTTTGAACGTTGATACCCTGCTATTCGCACTTACACATGTCTTGAAGTCCGGGATAGTAGAGGATACCTTGAAATGCTCTTGTCTAAAAGCCAAAGTATGAAGGAAATAAAAAAAATGAAGAAAATATAAAATGGTGCAGAAAAATGGACACTGGTTTTGTTATCGCCAAGGCAGCAATAAAAAAAATATAGCGAGGGTGCCTCTTCACCTAGTGCCCTAAGGCCAACTGGTCTGGGAGTCACTGCTAAGCCTTAGGTGGTGCAAGACGAGAAAAAACATCAAATAAGCAAGCACATGAGTAATCGGTCGGTTAGTACCTCAAGAAGTATTAACGGTCGCATGAAAGTGTGTGAGCAAATTCATCTAAATATTCATTAATTAAAAAGTACTGAGGCAGATGGACAAGAGTATGATAGCTTGAATTGAATTCTCCGGGTGTAGGGATGTCCTTTACACACACGCATGGTTATATGATCGATATTTGGAAGAAAGATGGGAATGAAGAATAAGACGATGTTTTATTGAGGGAGGACGTGATTTCCGACATCTTTTCATGACTATTAAGATAGGGCTCATGACAACCGAAAAGCTAGCTTAGTTGGAAACCCTAACTTTCAAGGCTTTTCTTTTACAATTCTTGTCTTTAAATGTAATATTCATGATCTTTCTTTTATTATTGGATTTTATGGGTGCAATCCGCTGAAAACCCTCAAGAGACAACACTCCTCCTACTAGGGACACCTAGAGGTTTAAAGGCTTGTTGCACGTGCTCAGTGCAATCGTGGTGCCTACGAAAGTGTGCTAGTTAGTTTTTCTTTTTCTTTATTTTCTCCTTCTCTTTTTAATAAAACAATTCGCTCGAGACGACTGAAAATAAGTTTGGGGGAATTTGATCAGTCGAAAATACTGCATTTTTAACACAGCAATTTCCCTATCATTTGCACTCATCTAGAAGTGTTCGGGTATTCATATTGCACATATTAGCAAAACAGTCCTGAAATACCAGATTACATGTGTTGTACTCTAAGACCGGCATTTCGAGGGAAATTGTGTGTTTATCATGGCATTGCATCATCCCTGTATTGCGCAACACTTGTTTCGAAGTTTGTGCAGGAGATTGCAGGAACAGAAGCTAAAATTGTGAAAATAATGCTGATAAAATACGTCAACTCAAAGGCTAGAGATCTGGCAGTGATTAAGGACAAACTACAAGATTCAGCACATCAGGAAAATACCACTAAGTAAAGAAGAAGAAGTACACAGAATACCATACAGTGAAGCCATCACTTGGCCGCGGAACCACGGCCGGAGCCGGCTTGCGCCGCGGTTCCGCGGCATCTCTGCCACGTCATCACTTAAATTTCAGTGTATAATTCTTCTCTCAGTGGGTATACCTCATCAAGACACGTCAAATTCCAGATTACTCTCGAAGCTTCTGCCAGATCAGCAAAGATCATTAAGCAAGCTAATCTTGATTAAGCTCCTAACAAACTAGTTCTAGAAGCTCCCTCTAACTAACTACTTCTAGAAGCCTCTCTAGCTAACAAACTTTTGGAAGGAAATTCAAATTTTGAATCCTAGATCTAGGGTTCTGGAAGCCTATAAAAAGGAGCCTAGATCTAGGGTATTGGAAGTCTATAAAAAGGAGCCTAGATCTAGGGTTAATGGTTGTTCATCATTAGCTAAAAAATCATCAACTAGGGTTCATTAAATTGTTGCAAGTTGAGTGACACGACTTGCGCCTCAAAACCCTAACCCTAACTCCAAGCCAAATTCAAGATCCCGAGTACCATTCAAGCGAGAAGCCTTCAACCTTTTAGGAGCGGAGCCGATCTTCAACCGAGCAAGTGATCCAAGCCGATCCGCGACTCAAGGAGACGAGCGAGGCCAAATCGACGATCGAGTTCTTCCTCTTGTAGTTCTTGAGCGATTTGTAACGGAATTGTTGATATAAATAAAAGGTGAAATTCTTTAATCTTGCTTTCTTTAAATTCTTGCATCATGATTCGATCTCAATTTTTGATTGTGGTTCTTGTTGTGATGTTTGAGTAAAACTCCGCTCGTAAAGGAGTCGAGACGATCAATAGAATGATGATGTAACAAATCTTAAAACGATTCTTAAGTCCTACGAGTTTTGTATACCCTAGCAAATTGAATAATCGACGACCTAGTTTCGTTGCGATGCTTTCTTGATTGTGAAAACTCGAAATTAGGGATCCACGATCGATTCTTGAATTTACTAGAGGCTAGAATGTGAATGATATCAACGAAGGAACAAGGGATAGATGTTGAAACCCTAGTTTCACTAGAAATCCCTAATTCTCGTCGATCATCATCGATCTAGTATCAATTCATCGAAAGATAAGAATACGTAATCGCTAGATTTCATCACATCTATAGATCCGATCGATTCCTACGAGCCTTACTTCGATTCTTGATATTTGGTTTGAAAATTATCACATCTCAATTCTTGATTTTAATGTTTTCTTAGATCTAGATTTTTCTAAATCTTGAAATTCAATTACAAATCATGAATTGTTTTGTTTTCTTTTCTTTAAAGTTTCGACTCATCTAATTCGAACACGAACGATTACACTTTTCCTGTGGACGATCCGCACTTACTAACGCGCTACATTCGACACCGTAATTGATTGCGGTCAAATAATTTTTTGTTGTGATTTCTTTACAATTTTCATACTACACAATCCGAAATCGAATTCAATCAAATGGCGCCATTGCCGGGGATCATTTGATTTACTTACACAATCGGAAATTCAAACAATCAGCACCCCTAACCCTGTGGTAGCGTCCTTGCATCGTGTCCTCGTCCCGTTCGGTGAAACGGACGTGTTTGGACGGCTACGCGCACGTACGTGCATCCGTTCTTGGGGGTATACTTTTTAATTACAAAATACTTCATTTTAATTTTTGGAACCTGCTAATAAATTTCATATTTCAAATTCAAATTTTGGACTCGATCCGGACGCAATTCTGAAATATTTCGCTATTACGCCAAATCCTATTTTCTAATAATTTTAAAACCAGCGAAATTAAAACTCCTTTAACCAGAAAATATTTTTCCCCATTTTTAAAAATCTTTTTTAAACTTTGCCTAACCAATCAAACCCCATAATCTTTCACAAAATTTTATCCCCAGCCAATCAAAATGTTTCTTTAACCCCAGGCCCCACCGTCTCTCTCCCTCTCTCTCTTTTCCCTTTCTCTTTCTCTCTCTGCGACGAGCTCTCTCTCTCTCTCTCTTTCTTCTTTCTCTCTCCTCTCGCGAACACTGTTCGCTCCTCGGATCGCGTCACCGCCCCTCTCCCGCTATGCTCACCTCCCTCTATATATTTCTTCTTCTCCTTCTGCTCGCGCAAGAAAACCCATTGCACAAACCCTAACCCTAGCCGCCTCTTCTACCTACTCGAACCCGACCTCGTCGCCACCTCCATAGCATCTTCTCCTCACCCTCCTCCTTGCCTTCATCTTCTTTTCTTCTTTCTCCCCCGAGGCTGTGCACCCTGCACAGAAACCGCTGCACCGTGAACCCAACATCTTCGGTCGTCGCCGACGACCCTAGACTCACACCCATCATCACCACCTCATCTCCCTGCATCTCCTCGACATCATCCCCTCACCATTACCCCGACACCTAGCCTGCAACCTCAAACCCGAGCCTAAAAACCCTAAACCCAACCCTTACACCAAACCTTGCACCAGCACCCCATCACCGTCGATCTCACCGCCACGGCTTGCATGCCCCTGCACACATAACCCTGTATGCAATCCTAGCCTCGGTTCTCTTCTTTTCTTCCCCTTCTTCTCTTTTGTTTCTCTGTGCATCTTGCTATCCCCTTTACTTACTGTTTTTGTGCTTTGCCGGAATCCGACCATGCCAACGATGTTTCCGACGACCCAGCGAGGACCTGCGACCCGTGTGACTCCACTGTTCGTCGTTTGGGCTCTTTCCGTGAACCGTGCACGCGTCGCGATTTTTCCCCGCCGACGCGTAACGTTCCGTTTTCCGTTCCGCGACCCGTCGAGGCAAGTGAAACTTGCAACATGCTATTTTAAACTATTTGTATGCTATATTATTTATTTCCTGTTAAATCTCTAAATAGAATCAAAAGAATTGGATTTCAAGTTAACCGTATAAGTTCAATTACATGTTTTATGATCCCGAACTTGAAACTTAATTTTGCATCTAATTATTTATACCTAGTAATCACCTGCAAATGATAGACCACATTATCACATTTGTTTATAGCCATGATAACCCTTTTATCCAGTGTAAACCTATCGGACATCCATGTGCAACTTTAACCGGTTTAATTACAACTGTATCCATTGAACAGATTATACATGTCGTCGCATCCATAGATCACTCAATACTTATTAACCTGGTTTTTAGCATTCACATCTATCATACTGTATTCGTATAGTGCTGACACCATCTGATAAACACAACTGATAACTGTACAGCTAATTAATTAAATCTGCTTTATTGCTTAACTTATTGCTTAAATTGTGTTGTTGATAACCAGACTTGATTATTTATAACCATGATTATGCTAGCTGTTTATGAGTACCCACATGTTATCTTTTACACCCTGGCCTGACTTGCTACACACATATTGATTGACCCGACATGGTACCGTACACTACTTGACTTGACCTGATATACCATGGCTTGACCCGTTACCTGATCTTATGTCTAATGCCAACAAACCTGACATGTAGTCCTCACGGACCGTTCCTGTTGTCTATCCAGACAAACCTGCTCTTACCTTATCCTGTGTTGGCATTAGTTCTTGATTAGAGGAAGCCGGCATTTGTACCAAACCGAGCTCATGGACGCAGAGGTATTCCAGTGGACCGTCGTGGTGTAACACCAATGAAAAAGCCCGCTGTCGTTGATCAGAGGAAGCGCGTGGTTTATAGCTATTTCCACTTACCCGGACATTTGCAAAAGGAGTGTCGCAGGATGCAGGGACTTTGTCTGGTTTGTGGATCGGCGGATCATACTGTTAGTTCTTGTCCGTCGAAGTTACGCACAAGGGATGATATTCAGAAGCCTCCGCAGAAACCATTTCAGGGACAAAAGCAGCTGACTCAAGGACCTAATCAGGCTCGAGCTTTTACCTTGACGGCTGAGGAAGCTAAGGCGTCAGGAGAAGTTGTTTCAGGTATTCTACTCGTTCATGGTTTTCCCGCATTAGCGTTATTAGATTCTGGTGCATCCCATTGTTTTATGTCGTCCAAGTTTATAGCTACACACTCGATTACTTGCACGACCCTGTCTAGTTTCTGGGACATACACACTGGGAATGGGAAAATCATATCTAGTAGGGAATGTAAAGATTGTACAGTTGTTGTTTGCGGATGGGAGCTTTTTGCAGATTTCTTGGTGATTGATACGGGCAGCTACGAAGACGTCTTGGGAATGGATTTTCTTGGCACTTTCCACGCTCACATTGATTGTAGGGCAAAGAAAGTAATTTTCCAGATTCCCGGACATCCCGAGTTTATCTTTACTGGAGGAAGCAGTTTTGTCGGGCCAGTCGAGTTTAGGGCTAGGCCGACAACTAATATTCTTGCATCAATGGAGGTTGATGAAAGTGAAGAGCCAGCTGTTGTTCGTGATTTTATGGACGTGTTTGAAGATATATCGGGATTACCGCCGAAGCGGGACGTGGAGTTCGCAATTGATCTTATTCCTGGTGCAGCGCCAGTATCTAAAGCGTATTATCCAATGGCACCAGTGGAGTTGGAAGAAGTCAAGAAACAAGTTGCTGAATTACTTGAGAAGGGTTGGATTCGAAGCAGTAACTCGCCTTAGGGAGCTCATGTTCTTCTAGTTAAGAAGAAAGATGGCACGAGAAGGATGTGCATCGACTATCGAGAATTAAACCGGGTGACTATTAAGAACAAGTACCCGATCCCTCGCATTGGCGAACTATTTGAGCAGCTTAGTGGCGCGAGGGTATTCTCAAAGCTGGATTTGCGATTCGGATATCATCAGGTCCGAGTGAAAGCAGAAGATATTTGCAAGACGGCGTTCCGAACCCGGTATGGACATTACGAGTACTTAGTGATGCCCTTCGGAGTAACGAATGCACCGGCGATATTCATGGACTTGATGAACCGAATTTTCTCACCTTTCTTGGACCAGTTTATTGTGGTGTTCATTGACGATATTCTGCTCTATTCGAAAAGTTTTGAAGAGCATGCGGAACATTTGAAGATCGCACTGCAGACGTTGAGACAAGAGAAGTTATATGCGAAGATGAGCAAGTGCGAGTTTTGGCTGGAGGAAATAAAGTTTTTGGGGCATGTTGTGTCTGGCGATGGAATCGTTGTCGATCCCGAAAAGATTGCAGCAGTTAGACATTGGCCGACTCCGAAAAGTGTTGCGGAGATAAGAAGTTTTCTTGGACTAGCTGGGTGTTATAGAAGATTTGTGGAGAACTTTGCTCGTCTGGTGGAGCCGTTGACCAAGCTTACGTGCAAGGAGGTACCTTTTGTGTGAACGGATAGATGTGCATCAGCTTTTGAGACGCTGAAGCAGAGATTGATAACCGCTCCTATTCTGACTGTGCCAGATAGTTCCGGAGGATTGGTGATTCACAGCGACGCATCTGGAAAAGGATTGGGATGCGTTTTGATGCAGCATGGGAAGGTTGTAGCGTACGCATCAAGACAGTTGAAGACCCATGAGAAGAGTTACCCAACTCACGACTTGGAGCTTGCGGCTGTGATTTTCGCTTTGAAGATTTGGAGACACTACCTTTTGGGCGAAAGGGTCGAAGTTTTCACGGATCATAAGAGTTTGAAGTATGTGTTCACGCAGAAGGAGTTTAATATGAGGCAGCGTAGATGGTTAGAGCTGATGGCTGAATACGATCTTGATCTCAAGTACCATCCGGGGAAGGTTAATGTTGTACCGGATGCGCTCAGTCGGTTACCAGCTATTCAGATGTTGACTACGCAGAAGGAACTCGTGGAAGACTTCCGAAAATTTGATTTGGAGGTTGTACTACCGCATTCCTCGGGATAGTTGACGCAGCTGCAAGTACAATCGTCGTTGATCGAGAATATTAAAGCAGCGCAATCGCAGGATCCTAGATTGCAAAAGTTTCGAGAACAGGTTAAAGCCGGACTACGAACAGATTTACTGATACATGAAGATGGTTCGTTGAGATATGGTAGCCGTTTGTGTGTTCTAAAGGGAGATATTCGCGAAAAGCTTATGAAGGAGGCATACAGTTCAGCTTATTCCGTACATCCAGGAGGCACGAAGATGTACCGAGACTTACGACAACATTTCTGGTGGGAAGGTATGAAACGGGAGATTGCTCGCTTTGTGGAAAAGTGCTTGGTGTGCCAGTAAGTTAAGGCTGAACATCAAAGGGTTGCTGGTTTATTGCAACCACTTCCGATTCCTCAGTGGAAGTGGGAACATATAACCATGGATTTCATGACAGCTCTACCGCAGAGTCCAAAAGGCAACAATGCAGTATGGGTGATTGTTGATCGTTTGACCAAGGCAGCTCATTTTATTCCTTTTCAGGTTGGTCAATCAACAGAAACTTTGGCGGAGCGGTACATGCAGGATATTGTAAGATTGCATGGAGTACCGGTGAGTATCGTATCCGATCGGGACACTCGGTTCTTATCACACTTCTGGAGGAGTTTACAGGAAATTTTGGGGACTCGATTGAAGTTTAGCACAGCTTATCATCCTCAAACTGATGGTCAGTCGGAGAGAACGATCCAAACTCTTGAAGATATGTTGAGAGCGTGCATGTTAGACTTCAAGGGTTCTTGGAAGGATTATCTACATTTGGTGGAGTTTTCTTACAGCAATAGTTTCCAGGCAACTATTCAGATGGCCCCATTTGAAGCTTTGTATGGTCACAAATGCCGTTCACCTGTTTGTTGGGACGATGTCGGTGAACGAAGGTTGTTGGGACCGGATCTCATTGTGCAGACAGTTGAGAAAGTTAACGCTATTCGGAATCATATGAAAGTAGCTCAAGACAGACAGAAGAGTTGGGCAGATACGTCGAGAAGACCTCTAGAGTTCGCCATGGGTGATTTGGTATTCTTGAAGATATCACCGACTAGAGGGGTGATTCGTTTTGGACGTCGAGGAAAGATCAGTCCTCGATTCGTTGGACCCTTTGAGATCTTGGAGCGCGTTGGTGAGGTAGCGTATCGTTTGGCGTTACCGCAGTCCTTGGTGAATGTGCATGATGTGTTTCACGTATCTCAACTCCGTAAGTATGTTCTAGATGAAACACATGTGTTGGATCATTCGGAGCTGACGGTACGAGAAGACTTGACTTTTGAGGAGCGACCGGTTGAAATTGTGGATCGAAGGGAAAAGGTTCTTAAGAACAAGGTTGTCCCTCTTGTACTTATTTCTTGGGGTAATCGCTCATATGGAGAGTCCACTTGGGAACGAGAAGATGAAATCCGGCAGAAGTTTCCTCATCTTTTCTTGTAGTTTGATTTTCGTCTATCCTTTGTAATCTTGGAATTTCGAGGAC
Organism: Agapanthus africanus; assembly: GCA_030015575.1. Lineage (NCBI taxonomy): Eukaryota > Viridiplantae > Streptophyta > Magnoliopsida > Asparagales > Amaryllidaceae > Agapanthus > Agapanthus africanus. The sequence continues at coordinate 935,800,972 of JASDDO010000019.1, read as the reverse complement.
GAAATTCTTTTTGTAGTTGGGTATAATGTAACAACCGAGTCCAGTTCTACAAATTTCATTTACCTTATGTGTAGTGTGTGGTATTTATTTCATTTATCATGCTTTGGCCGATACTAGTTATAACTTACGCCGACATGTCATTTTCTGCATATAAAAATTTAAGTCTGTTAAAAAATAAATTAAAAATAATTGATATGGCCTACTTGGCACCCCTAACCCTGTGGTAGCGTCCTTGCATCGTGTTCTCATCCCGTTCAGTGAAACGGACGTGTTTGGACGGCTACGCGCACGTACGTGCGTCCGTTCTTGGGGGTATGCTTTTTAATTGCAAAATACTTCATTTTAATTTTTGGAACCTGCCAATAAATTTCATATTTCAAATTCAAATTTTGGACTCGACCCGGACGCAATTCTGAAATATTTCGCAATTACGCCAAATCCTATTTTCTAATAATTTTAAAACCAGCGAAATTAAAACTCCTTCAACCAGAAAATATTTTTCCCCATTTTTAAAAATCTTTTTTAAACTTTGCCTAACCAATCAAACCCCATAATCTTTCACAAAATTTTATCCCTAGCCAATCAAAACATTTCATTAACCCCGGGCCCTACCGTCTATCCCTCTCTCTCTCCTTTCCCTTTCTCTTTCTCTCTCTGCGACGAGCTCTCTCTCTCTCTCTTTCTTCTTTCTCTCTCCTCTCGCGAACACTGTTCACTCCTCGGATCGCGTCACCGCCCCCGCCCCCCGCTATGCTCACCTCCCTCTATATATTTCTTCTTCTCCTTCTGCTCGTACAACAAAACCCATTGCACAAACCCTAACCCTAGCCGTCTCTTCTACCTACTCGAACCCGACCTCGTCGCCACCTCCATCGAATCTTCTCATCACCCTCCTCCTTGCCTTCATCTTCTTTTCTTCTTTCTCCCCCGAGGCTGTGCACCCTGCACAGAAACCGCTGCACCGTGAACCCAACATCTTCGGTCGTCGCAGACGACCCAGCCTCACACCCATCATCACCACCTCATCTCCCTGCATCTCCTCGACATCATCCCTTCACCATTACCCCGACACCTAGCCTGCAACCTCAAACCCGAGCCCAAAAACCCTAAACCCAACCCTTACACCAAACCTTGCACCGGCACCCCATCACCGTCGATCTCACCGCCACGGCTTGCACGCCCCTGCACACATAACCCTGTAAGCAATCCTAGCCTCGGTTCTCTTCTTTTCTTCCCCTTCTTCTCTTTTGTTTCTCTGTGCATCTTGCTATCCCCTTTACTTACTGTTTTTGTGCTTTGCCGGAATCCGACCGTGCCGACGATGTTTCCGACGACCCAGCGAGGACCTGCGACCCGTGTGACTCCACTGTTCGTCGTTTGGGCTCTTTCCGTGAACCGTGCACGCGTCGCGATTTTTCCCCGCCGACGCGTAACGTTCCGTTTTCCGTTCCGCGACCCGTCGAGGCAAGTGAAACTTGCAACATGCTATTTTAAACTATTTGTATGCTATATTATTTATTTCCTGTTAAATCTCTAAATAGAATCAAAAGAATTGGATTTCAAGTTAACCGTATAAGTTCAATTACATGTTTTATGATCCCGAACTTGAAACTTAATTTTGCATCTAATTATTTATACCTAGTAATCACCTGCAAATGATAGACTACATTATCACATTTGTTTATAGCCATGATAACCCTTTTATCCAGTGTAAACCTATCGGACATCCATGTGCAACTTTAACCAGTTTAATTACAACTGTATCCATTGAACAGATTATACATGTCGTCGCATCCATAGATCACTCAATACTTATTAACCTGATTTTTAGCATTCACATCTATCATACTGTATTCATATAGTGCTGACACCATCTGATAAACACAACTGATAACTGTACAGCTAATTAATTAAATCTGCTTTATTGCTTAACTTATTGCTTAAATTGTGTTGTTGATAACCAGGCTTGATTATTTATAACCATGATTATGCTAGCTGTTTATGAGTACCCACATGTTATCTTTTACACCCTGGCCTGACTTGCTACACACATATTGATTGAACCGACATGGTACCGTACACTACTTGACTTGACCTGATGTACCATGGCTTGACCCGTTACCTGATCTTGTGTCTAATGCCAACAAACCTGACATGTAGTCCTCACGGACCGTTCCTGTTGTCTATCCAGACAAACCTGCTCTTACCTTATCCTGTGTTGGCATTAGTTCTTGATTACGGAATACTTGACTTGTCACATATAACTTGGGGGTATGGGAAATCAATGATAAAATCCTGACTTGTAACTCGACAATTGCTCGCTTATACTGATCAGTTTTAGAGGCTAGGCCCGCCTCGTGACGATGCTGCTGACATCGTTGGTCTGTACTCCTTTCCTGTTAGTGCCTAGCGGCACGTCTCGGTTTCAGCCCGAGAGTCTGAGACCGTTGTCCCGGGCATGCACGGGATACTATTGAGTTACATCGATGATTCATCAAATTGATTTCAAAGACCTTAGTGTAGAAAACCCAATAGACCAGTTTAGTTTACTCACTGCATACTATCCTTCACTGTCCTGATTTATATTACTGTTACACATGCTTTATCACTCATGATTATATTTGCATTGCATGTTACCCTGTTTATATTTATTACTTGATGACATGACGCGCTGACGTCTGGGTTTTGCATGGCCCAGATTCTGTACCGTTGCTGCAGTCCGAGCAAGAGTACTTCAGCCAGCAGACTGAGCTGTGAGGTGTCGATAGTAGTTAGTTCTTTATTTCCTGCATTTTATTCCTGATGTGAGCCCGCATTATGGGACATACATTCCAGTTATTTTGTATTGGATCTTTTGCTTCCGCACTTTTATTATTCTTGACTCATGTTATCTTGGCTTATGGACATGTATTAGATAGTTATATTTTGTTCTGGATATCTCTACAGCCGTAATGTGGCTGTGGATGGATACTTCCTACCCACAGGTTGCATGGTTGGCTATATCGCGTGCCCAATTTAGCGTACTCTGGGAAGCGGGGCGTGACAATCAATTAGCGGGTTCCCTAACGAGGGTTGTAGATGCATAATTGTGTAAGTCCGTGTCACGTACCCCACGGGGAGGCGGAATATGTGAAAAACGATCTTTCGAAGCATCGCAACACGGACTCGAGCTCACGGATCGTGTCTAAACCCTAACTACCTAACTAGGGTATGATGTAAACAACAAAGATAGAACTTATACATCACGATACAAGTCCTTCGGTTCTTCATCGTTGTCCTCCACTCGTCGTCGGCTCCAACGATCGTAAAGGATCGTAGCTACCTCGACGGCCTCCTCGAGTCAAAGACGATCCACCCGAGAGTCTATAGTCCGAGCTCCTACCTCAAATCCTAGGTAACTACGGATTCTAGTTCGCTAAACTAGAAGTCCTAGAGAGTGTAGAGTGTGATGATGGAGTGCTTTGTCTCTTGGAATCCTAGGATTCTCAATGCATGAGAGGATTAGGACTTAGAGGAAGAAGAAGGTCACTTGAGGAAGATGAAGGTGTGAATGCAACTAAAGAAAACCCTTGGCTCAAGAATAGAATATTCAAGCATGCTAGATAATAATTGAGGAGATAAAAAAAAATCTCCTCAAAATATCAAGCATGCTAGAAAAATATCTAACAAGTGAGTCATGGTTGATCTTTTGTTAAGTCCACCTCATTTCCTCCACCTCATTAACTTTAATCCAAATGAAAAAAGAATTAAAACCCTAATGAGGTTTGACCATCTAGAAGCTTTCCCGACATATTACGAGAATGCCCATCAACCATATATACATACCCGCATCCATATTCCGAAGAACACGAATACAAAGAGACGAAAATAATCCATCAATATAATATGAGGATCCGGCTTAAACCGAAGCCCACTAATATTATCCGCCCGATCATCATACACGCACAAGTGCACGTACGTGATCGAAGCCCTGTCGTAAAAACCATACGACCTATGCACCTTTTGCCCGGTGCAGGGAAACTCTGTATGTGGGACTCTAAAAACTCGACACTACACTGGCAGTGTGTTTAACCATAAGCCGCAAGCGGTACTAGTTGCACATAACGGCTACCCAAGCAACTGTCGATAAGAAGGCTGATGAGCTAACTCATCCGAACTCCTACCGAGCCTGTACGTTACAATCTCTGTACAGTCCGGTCTGTTCGTCTAAGAGTATCGCATATCGGTCCTAAGGGGACGGTAATCGTCAGACCCCTAATAGCGCAATAAGTCGTGTTGGAGTTTAGCCCAAAACACCTTTAGAAACTACTGGAGTACCTACCAGTAAATCTCGCTGGCCTTGGCCAAGAACTTTGTGTAATGGCCTTCCGAACACAGCGCGATATCAACCCCTAATACCGGGAGAGATGAATCCTATCTAACCGCCACTGCCTCCAGGTGCTTCGGGACTGCACCCAACTACTACCTGTTTGCATGACTCCTTTGAGTCGTGGTAGGGTAGTAATCAAAGTACAGTGGAAACAAACTCGAGGCGAAGTAGCAGTGTCAAGTCGACAGACTAAGCTGTACTCATGTCACCTGGGAACTGCTACCCGACGATAGGTATAATACCCACCAACAGTTCCCGAAGAGTCATGTCCAGTGTACTCATAACCTAATGAGCACCTGCATACTATCTCCAGTACGACATACTGATGGCTGTGGGACAGACCATCTCCCCTGCTGGGATGAGAAGCGTATACACTAGTCTACTGTGGAGTATCGATGCCCTATCTCGATAATCCTACGACTAGGGACCTTTATAGGATGTGCTTATAGACTACCCAATCCCCACTAGTGTGACTGCCATCACAACGCTGGTAATCAAGCAAAGATCCTAAAGGCTTTACCAATATGTATAAGCGATATGCTAAGAAAACACATGCACATATTGAGGTAGAAACAAACCAGGTAGCATACTATCATTTTGAGTAAGATTGTTACTATATCCGTGTATATCCTAAGCTCCTATTAAGTAATATACAATCCAGTATGATACAATAATGGCATCTAGGCATATATCACTAACAATCTCCCGCTTGCACTAAGGCCATATACTGGCATATCGCAGACCGAAGATCTCGAATAGCCTCTCGAACACTGTCTGAGGGATGGCCTCAGTGAGTGGATCTGCAGTGTTGTCCTCCGTATCTACTCTCCTCACCTCGATGTCCTGGGAAGCTACGATCTCCCTGATCAGGTGGTACCGCCTCAAGATATGTCTGGATCTCTGATGGGACTTGGATTCCTTCCCTAAAGCTATAGCGTCGTATGTTGTCACAATTCTAAAGTATTGGACCAACAAATGGAAGGAACCACCTCAAGTTCAATTAAGAACTTCCATATCCAGACTGCCTCTTTTGCGGCGTCTCATGCAGCGAACTACTTCGTTTCCATCGTCGAGTCTGCAATGGTGTCCTGCTTGGAGCTCTTCCAACAGACCGCCCCTCCACTGAGGGCAAAGACATAAGCTGACATGGACTTGGAGTTATCCTTATCACTCTGGAAGCTGGAGTTAGCAAAAGCCTCGATCTGGAGGTCCTTTTCCGCTATACACCAAGAACATCTCCTTAGTCCTTCTCAGGTACTTGAGAATGTTCTTTACTGCTTCCCAGTGATTCTCCCCTGGGTTTGACTGATACTGGCTTACCACGCTCAGTGCGTAAGCTACATCTGGTCTGGTACACAACATCGCATACATTATAAAGCCTACCGCGGAAGCATAGGGTATAGATGTGATGTGAGCCCTTTCCAAATCAGTCTTTGGAGACTTCTCTTTGGAGAGGATGATTCCGTGACAAGCCGGTAGACTACCGTGCTTAGAATCATCCATACTAAATATTTTCAGTCTGGTGTTGTTGTACCTTGACGGTGAAAAGTCCCACCATCCTTTTTGATCGATCACGTTAGATCTGGATCCCCAGAATGTAGTTGGTATCACCCAGGTCTTACATGGAGAACCTCTGTGACAAGAATCCTTTGACTGATTGTAGCATAGGAATGTCATTTCCTTATCAAGAGAATGTCATCCACGTACTCATACGAGGAATTCCACAGTTCTTGCTACAATCTTACTATAAATGCATGGTTCATCTGGATTTTTGATAAAGTCGAATCTTTTGACTGTCTCAATAAAAACAGATGTTCCAACTCCGTGATGCCTGCTTTAGTCCATAAATGGACTTAAGCAACTTGCACACTCTTCTGCTGCTCCCACTATGATTGAAACCCTCTGGCTGATCCATATAGACACACTCTTCCAATTTATCCATTTAGAAAAGCCGTCTCTACGTCCATCTGCCGGATCTCAAAATCTTGGAAGGCAGCAATGGCAAGAGGGATCCGAATAGATTTGAGCATAGCCACTGGAGAAAAGATTTTATCATAGTCCAAACCAGGTCTTTGACGAAAACCTTTTGCAACAAGTCTAGCCTTATAGGTTTCAACCTATCCATCTACACCAATATTCTTTCTGAAGATCCATTTGCAGCCTACGGGTTTTACCCCTTCTGGAGCAATGTTCAAAGTACATACTTTGTTGGTGTACATGGACTCCATTTTGGTCCGCATTGCATCCAGCCATTTTACCGAGTCACCGCTCTGAATGGCTTACTGGAAACTAGTTGGCTCATCATTGTTAATGATGCAATCCTCTCGATCCCCGTCTATGAGAAACCGTAGTATTTCTCAGGCGGATGAGACTGCCTGCTAGTCCTGCGGATTAGCGTAGGGATGTCCGGTTCTTTGAAACCTCTGGTTTTACCATACTTTCAGTAATAGTTTGTGGTTCTGGAATTTCTTCCAGTTCTATTGCGCTCCTACTATTTCCTTTTACTAAAAAATTGATTTTCTAAAAAGTGGGCATGACGAGGAACAAAAAAAACCATTTGTTCCTCTGCGTAATAGAAAAGATACCCCCTGGAGTTCTTTGGGTATCCCACAAACTTACACAGTACTGAGCGTGCCTCGAGCTTGTCCGCATATTTCTTTTCAACAAAAGCTGGACATCCCTATATTTTTAGATACTGAAGATAGGGTTTCTTGCCACTCCACATCTGATATGGTGTGGTAGGAACAGTCTTGGTAGGAACCTTATTCAAAAGATATGCAAGTTATTCTAGTGCATAACTTCAGAAGGATCACGGCAACTCAGCGTTACTCATCATGGAACGAATAATATCTAATAGGGTTCTGTTCTGCCTTTCCTATACACCGTTGTGTTGTGGTGTGTATGGAGGAGTAAGCTGAGAGAAAATTCCATTCTCTTTTAGGTAATCCAGGAACTCGGCAATTTAAGTATTCACCACGTTGATTAGATTCCAGTGTCTTGATACTTCTGCCTGTTTGTTTTTCCACTTCATTCTTATATTCCAGGAATTTTTCAAAGGGTTCGGATTTATGCTTCATCAAGAAGACATGTCCTAACCTAGAGAAATTATCTGTAAAAATAACGAAATAGGAATAACCACTTCGTGCATCTATAGATATTGGACCACACACGTCGCTATGTATGAGTCATAAGAGCTCGCTTGCTCTAACTCCGTGTCCAGTGAACGGAGTCTTTGTCATCTTTCCTATGAGACAAGATTGACAAGTTGCATAAGACTGATATTCGAACGGATCCAAATATCCCTCTGTATGTAACTTCGACAACCGTGTTTCATTAATATGACCCAGTCTACAATACCATAAGAAAGCTTTATTTAATTTTGGAGACTTTCTTTTAAGTGTGTTCTGGACGTTGAAAACCTGAGCTTGATTTAACACGTATATACTGTCCTCTAGTGTACCTGACCAAATCAAACTTTGATTTAGGTGGATGTGGACCGCATCGCTTACAAACTAGACTAGGTACACATAAACAGTTATGTAGAATCAATATCTGCCCACTTGTCAATTCTAGGTGATATACCCTATGGATACAGCGTCCACGCTCATTCCGTTAGTAACCCTGAGAGTCATATCACCTGCCTGATAACTCTACGGTTTCTCAAAGCATGTAATGAATTACAGATATGAGATCCTGATCCGATATCTTATACCCAGGAAGTAGAGTTAATTGACAAACTGTTTTCAATCATAAACACACCCGAAGTCGAAGCCATAACATACTTCGGATCTTGGATTCTGGCTTTCCAAGCCCTACATCCCTTCTGCCAATGCCCTTTCCTGTAACAATAGGAACATCCCTCCTTCCTTACTATTTAACCCTGAAACTTTTGCCCTTCCCTTTTCTTCTACCTTACCGACACCGCCTAGCAGCTTTGTGGAGGTCTTCTTCTTCTCACCCTTGGCATCCGCCTTAGATCCAGAAGAGGAAGATTCCCTAATAAGCAGAGCGAGTGTCTCCCTGGTTTCCTTCAGGGTGCCCTCAACTGGAAGTATAACTTGCTTCCCCTGGGCATAAGTAGAAGGTAGGGACTTTAGAATCAAGTCAGCATATGACTCGTTCTCTAGGTCCGTGAGCTTTTTAATATATCTAATCATTGTAGGGACGTGGTCCCCTACAGATGACCCGACAGCCAACCTCAATTGAAGCAATTCCTTCGAGGTCTCATATCTTACGATACGAGATTGCTCTCCATATAAAACTTTGTTATTGAGGAAGATAGAACCTAAGTCCATCTTCTCGTGCTGCCTCTGGTATAAACCATCTACCGACACCAACACGAGGCACTTGACATTCGCACAGTCTTTTTCCCTTGTCGTATGGATATCAACATCTGCGAAAGTGGAAACTGGACCTGGGACGGCGGGGGCTATGAGTAGTAATGAGGTGGTCCAGCTTGTCATAAGTAATGGACATCTGGACAAACCTTTTCCAGTTAATATAGTATAACTCAGTCATTTTATTATCTATCTGTAACCTAATCTGGTCACCTGGTCACTGCAATTTGGAGAGAGAGAAGAAAACACTCAGCATGATACTCTTGCAAGTTTAGATTGGTTTTTAATTTATCTAAACAGGATGGCTCCCACTGTTTCTCGAATCCTTCCTCAAACCATAAAAGAAGAATTAGTCAGGATTAATCTTACCGTACAATACTTGCTTAACCATTCATCCAGGCTAGTTTCGGTACTTCGAGGGAGGTTTTACGACGCTTTCGCAAAGTTCCTTAATTAAATAACCTCTTTTCCCTGGAGGCGTAGCCCCACTAACACTGTTCTAGACACCTACTTGGTTTATAGCATTGATCGTTAAGTGAAGAATCTTCCAAGGAGTAGCAGATACTCACAGTAGGATCGGGATCCAAATATCATTGTGTGATAATCCTGAAGAAATCCTACCAACATTATCACACTCCAAATGGTATGCAGCACTAGCAGGTTTCAGTTTCCTTAGAAACTCCCGAAGTGGATTTTTTCCCCATGCTCTTATGACCTTGACGAAGGCCAACATATCATAAGTCACATGTCAAGTTCTACCCTTCATTGTCCAGGTTAATTTGAACCCACCCGCACATACCCTTGACGAAGGCCAAAATAGTAGTACGACTGTCCCAAACCAACCCATCTATCTATGCTACAGATGAACATCCAGCAGCTACCAATCACTATGTCTTGACGAAGGCCAACATACATAGCTTGAATACTACTAACAATTCATATGAAATGACGGAGGGCTACGAATGGTTTTGGCTAAACCGTGAACGTAGGGAACTTGATATAATCGAAGGAACCTGGTAGCTTTTAAAAGGAGTGGTTTAAACTCCGCATTTAAAAGTCTCCTGTTTTAAAATAATCGAGTGGTTTTTAAAATTTGTTCCAACGATTCAGCTTTGGTTTGTTTGCTTTGCATTAATTTAATGCAGTCCCATCAATTAATCTACCATTGCAGAAAACAACGAAAATACAACGTACGCTTATGCCATCCGCATTCGCCACGGGGCCCCGTCATCACCCGTTAGGTTACTTAACTGACGACAGAGCGGGGGCTGGACTAGCGCAGATGCAAAACATAAGCAACATCTATTATATAATATATATATATATAATATCCATTCGTCAGACGCAATGATAGGCATTCCAGATCACAGATGAACACATTGGATATACTAGGAATTCTGCGTTTCCTTTGAGCCTGTAACGAAAGACGGATTCCACGTCGTGATGAATAGCCACCCTAGACCCCTACGGGTGCGGCAAACTACCCGCCAAATACCCGAAGTGAAGCAACCTCCCTCAACAAAGTGAGTAGACCACTCGGCACTTCAAAGTACCCGGTAGTTTATGCACCCCACCTTGGGTCTATCATAGGAGCAAAAACAGTAAAAGAAATAATACAACGGTGGCTACAAGCTCAACTCGGATGTGCCCCGCAAAAATAATATTACATCACTTTACAAATTTTACATCGAATAAAAGAATGAAAACCGTCATCTCACATCCCCGGCTATTCATCCACGACGATCCAACAAGTTCATATACACAAACCATTACAACAACATCACAGATATGTGCAGCCCCCACTAATCGACGTATAACGATTAGCAGACGTTCATCACATATAACAACACAGATAAAACCCGATTAGCGAATAAATTAGAATTTTGATCGAAAATTATTTTCCGTGTCTACCCCAAATGTAAACCAGCACTCAAAATATATCTTGGGTAGAAGCCAAATATCCAAGAAGACAGAACACCCAAAATAAGACAAACTGTGGAAAAACGAGCTGACTCGGTGTTGACTCGACCGCGGAACGGCGGCGAATCGCAACGATTCGCCGCGGTTCTGCGGTGGTCTAGCCGAGTTAGGGACTCGATTTTCTACAGTTTTCTTAGAATTCCCTGCAGTGAATTTTCATGCCTCTGAAATAATTTTTTCGACAGTTTTAAAAATCGACAGAAACTTTAGGGATTTAGGGTTTTGTTTTCGAGTTTTTCGACGATCGAAGTTCTAATAAGTTGCTAACAAGCTAGTAAGGATTTAGTAGGCTCTGATACCACTGTAAGTCCGTGTCACGCACCCCATAGGCTCGCGGGGAGGCGGAATATGTGAAAAACGATCTTTCGAAGCATCGCAACACGGACTCGAGCTCACGGATCGTATCTAAACCCTAACTAGCTAACTAGGGTATGATGTAAACAATAAAGATAGAACTTATACCTCATGATACAAGTCCTTCGGGTCTTCATCGCTGTTCTCCACTCGTCGTCGGCTCCAAGGATCGTAACGGATCGTAGGAACCTCGACGGCCTCCTCGAGTCAAAGACGATCCACCCGAGAGTCTATAGTCCGATCTCCTACCTCAAATCCTAGGTAACTACGGCGTCTAGTTCGCTAAACTAGAAGTCCTAGAGAGTGTAGAGTGTGAAGATGGAGTGCTTTGTCTCTTGAAACCCTGGGATTCTCAACACATGAGAGGATTAGGGTTTAGAGGAAGAAGAAGGTCACTTGAGGAAGATGAAGGTGTGAAAGTAACTAAAGAAAACCCTTGGCTCAAGAATAGAATATTCAAGCATGCTAGATAATAATTGAGGAGATAAAAATATCTCCACAAAATATCAAGCATGCTAGAAAAATATCTAACAAGTGAGTCATGGTTGATCTTTTGTCAAGTCCACCTCATTTCCTCCACCTCATTAACTTTAATCCAAATGAAAAAAGAATTAATATCCTAATGAGGTTAGACCTTCTAGAAGCTTTCCCGACATATTACGAGAATTCCCATCAACTGTATATACATATACCCGCATCTGTATTCCGAAGAACACGAATACAAAGAGACGAAAATAACCCATCAATATAATACTAAGATCCGGCTTAAGCCAAAGCCCACCAGTATTATCCGCCCGATCATCATACGTACACAAGTGCACGTACGTGATCGAAGCCCTGTCGTAAAAACCATATGACCTCTACACCTTTTGCCCAGTGCAGGGAAACTCTGTATGTGGGACTCTAAAGACTCGACACTACGCTGGCAGTGGGTTTAACCACAAGCCGCAAGCGGTACTAGCTGCACGTAACGACTACCCAGGTAACTGTCGATAAGAAGGCCGATGAACTAACTCATCCAAACTCCTACTAAGCCTGTATGTGACAATCTCTGTACAGCCCGGTCTGTTCGTCTAAGAGTATCGTATATCGGTCCTAGGGGCGGTAATCGTCAGACCCCTAATAGCGCAATAAGTCGTATCGGAGTATAGCCTAAAACACCCTGAGAAACTATTGGAGTACCTACTAGTAAATCTCGCTTGCCTTCGCCAAGGACTTTGTGTAATGGCCTTCCGAACACAACGCGATATCAACCCCCAATACTGGGAGAGACGAATCCTATCTAATCGCTATTGCCTTCAAGTGCTTCGGGATTGCACCCAACTACTACCTGTTTGCACGACTCCTTTGAGACGTGATAAGGTAGTAATCAAAGTACAGTGAGAACACACTCGGGGCGAAGTATCAGTGTCAAGTCGACGGACTAAGCTGTACTCATGTCACCTGGGAACTGCTACCCGGCGATAGGTATAATACCCACCAAAAATTCTCGACGAGTCCTGTCCAATGTACTCATAACCTAATGAGCACCTGCATACTATCTCCAGTACGACATACTGATGGCTATGGGACAGACCATCTCCCCTGCTGGGATGAGAAGCGTATACACTAGTCTACTGTGGAGTATCGATGCCCCGTCTCGATAATCCTACAACTAGGGACCTGTATAGGATGTGCTTATAGACTACCCAGCCCCCACTAGTGTGACTGCCATCACAATGCTAGTAATCAAGCAAAGATCCTAAGGGCTCTACCAATAAGTATAAGCGATATGCTAAGAAAACATATGCACATATTGAGATAGAAACAAACCAGGTAGCATACTACCATTTTGAGCAAGACCGTTACTATATCCGTGTATATCCCAAGCTCCCATTATGTAATATACAATCCAGTATGATACAATAATAGCCTCTAGGGCATATATCACCAACAAATTGTAAAGGAATACAAATACCGTCTTAAAGAAACCCGGTTTTTAAAATATGTGATATTTTATTGTAAAGATTATTCTTCGAAAATAAATATACATACAAATAGGCATTGTGCTATGAAACCAAAGTGTACGTGTGGGGTAGGTCGTTACCCCGTGAAGTTTTTTCTAAAGGTATAGTTTTAACAAAAACGAAAAGAAATGATAATAAAATTCAAGGTATTTTAATGAAAAAGTTTAATTATGGTTGTTTCACATGAGATTCTTGGTTAAACTTGTATCTAGACATTGATATTTAAAGTTACAAATAATATAGTAAAATTAGGTTGACCAATATATAAAGGAAAAGGGAGTTTCTAGGGTTTAAAAAAAGAATCGGTAATAACTCCACTTTACCGATATAAGATTTAAAGATGAATTTCAATAAAAATGAGGAGAGTTGGGAGGGACTTACGGTTTGAATATATCAAGAAGGGGTTAATGGAGAGGGGATGAACTACATGGTGTCGCGGGAGCTCCGGAATCGACTTCGATCTTCGACAGAAGAAGCTTGCTCGCTAACTCCACTTTACTCCACTTGCACTTAGAAACTTTTTGAGAGAATTTTTGCTAGAATTTACAGAATGGTGCTGAGCCAAAATATGGGGTGGTATTTATAGTGGAGAATTAGGGTTTAGGAATTAAAATTTTAGATTAAAAAGCATTAAAATTATGTTAAATGGTGAAATAAAAAGTCTCTGTTTGATTGCATGGAAATCAAACACTGCAGAGGAGTTAATAGGAGCTGAAGAGACGAGTTGCAAAATACGGAGCAATTTGGATGCATCATAACCGTCCCCGCCGGCCCTATAGGCAAATCCGCCGGTTGAGATTGAGTGTTTGGTCTCGAGATTCGTGCCACATGGATTTTTCTGTGTTTACACCATTTTGAACATGTTTGATTTTTCTGAACTTTTCATTTCCCGGTGTATTGCACGTGCAACCTTTTAGGCTTCCAAAAAGTTAAAATGAAAAATCAGAAAAATAATTGTGTCTGATGGGAATCGAACACACAGGCTACGTCACAGCAGTGCAAAGGCTTTACCAGTAAGCTATGTTCCCCTCCGAATACAGAGACGGAACCGCATAGGTTCTTCTTTCCTGAATTCGAAGGCAGATGATAATTGGTGCTATCCATCCACCTCTCTGAAGATTCCAAGTTGATTTATGACACCATGTATCGAAGGTTTGGACGGATGCGGCCGATGTAGCAGACTTCATCAGATTCCCCCTCGTTTGAGGGGTTTTTGATTGTGGGGACGCTCTTTCCTGCAGGCGCAAGCCCCTGCAGTTAATTACGCTACCGCATCGCGGTAACCACTTTCTCCTTCTCCATATGGTCACTTCGTGTCGTGTGTGTTTGTTTTGTTTTTGGTTGCCCGTGGATTGTATACGGAGACTAATTTATGTTGTTGCCCGTAGGGCGGGGATTAGTCCAAATCTGTATTTTCTTAGATTTGGGTTTGGGGTTGGGTTTAAGGATACGTTAGTCTCATTTGTGACTAAGATCAACTTAAACGTATGTTAAGGATACGTTAGTCTAATTTTAGACTAAGATCAACTTAACAGGATCATTTAGATCCAACAAAAGAACATTTGGACTCTATTGTTTAGTTTAGGGACATTGCGGTCGATTACCAGTTTAAGGACATGGTGTTCCAAGGTTAAGGACATCATAGTCCATGGGCTTAAGGACCCCACAGTCCGAGGTTAAGGACATCATAGTCCGTGGGTTTAAGGACCACACAGTCCAAGGAATGTTTGGTTGTCGGGACCCGTCACCACTCTGAAGACGTTGAAGGATTACACCGACATATATCAGAGGAGTGCAAAGATGTACCCTTGAACCAATTTTGGTTGGGAGATCTGTAGTCCAATTTGGGACTAAGATCTGTTAAAAGATTTATGAGCATATAGGCTCAATTAATCTAAATGAGGGGTTTATAACTAATTTGGGCTCGGCCCACTCAGTTAAAATGTTAAACATTTGACAATGCTGAGCATTGATTTGAGGTCTAACAATATTTTTTTCTTTTACTGAATGCTGAGCATTCATCATAGCTCTGGGGCTTTATTTATAGAACAATTTATGTTCTTTTAGCGCATACGTGAGGAGCACGTGGTGCGCTTGGCGCTTTGCGCCAGTCAAAGAGTGCAGAGCGCTTCTGCCGGGTAGCGCACACGTGAAGAGCACGTGGCGCGCTTGGCGCTGTGCGCCAGATAATGGGTGCGTTGCGCCAGTTTATGAGCGCAAAGCGCTATATGTTAAGTGGCGCACACGTGAGGAGCACGTGGTGCGCTTAGCGCTGAGCGTCAGCCCAAAAGCGCAAAGCGCTATCTGTTAAATGGCGCACACGTGAGGAGCATATGGTGCGCTTGGCGCTGAGCGCCAGTCCAAGAGCGTAGAGCGCTAGTTTATGAGCGCAAAGCACTATCTAATCAATTTTATGATCTGAGAAATAAATTCTCGTTTAGAAGAGACTTTGTCTCAAGGTTCTAAGAACAAAAGTTCTTATTTTGTAGGAGATGTTTCAATCTCTTATTTTGATGAAAGGCTTTGCCTTTATGAATCTGTGATCCTAAGAGAATTGACTTATTCTCCCCCCTTTATTTCATAATGAGACGTTCATGATCTCTTTGTGTAAAAGACCTTAGTCTTATAGATCCATGATCTGTGAGAAGAATTATGTTCTTCTTTTTATTTTATGATGAGATCTTTCGATCTCTTTTCGAAAGTCCTTGGTCTTGTAGATCTATGATCTGTGAGAAGAATTATGTTCTTCTTTTTAATATGCGATGATTTCATCTCTCTGTTTATTTTTACCTTGAAGAAAAGTTGTTCTTCTATCGAGAGCTTGACTCTTCTTTATGAGATTTCTCAAAGTTTATGGGGGGGGTCCTCTGTATTAGACTTGAAGTCTTGGGCCCTTTATATAGTGAGGGCTGATTAGTTCAATCAGTTGAAGTGATCTTCTCTTTAATTGATTTGGGGATTTTTCCCCCGTTGGAACTTTGATCCAAGGGTTTCTGATTTACAGAAGGCAATCTTCTTGTTTTTAACAAAATTGGGGAATCTTTTCCATACAGAATTTATTCTGTATTTTGGTGATTCTTAATCACCTTTGGATCATTGATCCAACGGTGCTCTGATTTACAGAGCACAATCTTTTTGTTTAGAAAGATTTTGAGGAATCTCTCCTTAACAGAACTTTATTCTGGTTAATTGATGATTTATCATCTTTATTAGATCTTTGATCTGACGGTGGGGAGATTTTAGTTCCAGCGCTAGCGCACCCGTGCTTTGCACGTGGTGCGCTGCTTGGAGTGCAGCGCGCTTGGCGCTAGCGCACACGTGCTTTGGATGTGGTGCGCTGCTTAAGGTGCAGCGCTCTTAGCGCTAGCGCACACGTGCTTTGCACGTTGTGCGCTGCTTAGGGCGTAGTGCACTTGGCGCTGCTTATGAAGCATTGCTTCATTTCAAAATTTGAATTTTGAACAGAGCTTTGCTCTGATTGGGGGAAACAAGCTACAAGTGGCTTCTTGATTTTATTTAACAAAAGTAACTTATAACTCAAACACAGGCTGTCAAACTCTTTTCTGTATATTAATAGAAAAATTTCTGTACAGAGATTTCAGAGTCGCAACATTCTACCCTCTTTATAAAAATTTCGTCCTCGAAATTACTTCTACATAGGGTCTAATTTTCAAATAGATAAGGGTATCTTGCACGCATATCTTCTTTTCGTTCCTATGTTAACTCTCCTGGCGAATCCTGTTAGGAATATGTATGCCCTAGAGCCCATTATTGTATGATATAGTGGATGCTTGGACATATATATAGAGGACTTTCTTGCTCGACATGATAGTATTCTATCTAGTTGCTCTTTATCTTAACATGTACACTTGTATTATTATACTGACTCTCTGATACATGTTAATAAATCCCTTAAGATATTTTCTTGAATACCAGGACTATGATGTGGATCATACTACTGGGACTTGTGTAGTCCACAAGCACATCCTTTAATTGTTCCTAGTCGAGAGAGTATTGAGACAGGGCATCGATATTCAAGAGTAGACTAGTGTGTACGTTTCTTAACCCTGTATGGGGCGATGGTTGATCCCATAACCATTGGTGTTTGACATCAAAGATTGTACACAGGTGTTCATTAGAGAATGGGTACACTGAACAGGACTCGCTGAGAACTCCTAGTTGGTACTATACCTATCGTCAGATAGCAGTTCTCTGGTGACACTGGTACAGGTTAGTCTGTAGACCCGAGATCGTCATAGTGTCATGTGTGGTTCCCACTGTGCTTTGATTTCCTCCCTACTACGGCTGCTTTGATTTCCTCCCTACTACGGCTCAAAGGAGTCGTGCAAACAGATAGATTTTGGGTACAGTCGGTGAGCGATAGGAGGGGTTCGTCTTTCTCCGTATAAGGAGTTGATGTTGCGCTATGCTCGATTGGCTATAACAGTAAGTCCCTGACCAGTGCTGATGAGATTTACCGGTAAGTATTATCAGTAGTTTCTCAAACCGTTATGAGCCATACATCGGCATGACTTATCAAGTTACTGGAGTCAGATAATTCCACCCCTAGACTTGATATGCGACATATCAGATAAAGAGACCGGACTGTACGGTAAGTGTTACTTATAGGCTTCATGGGAGTTTGGACAAGCTTGCTTGTTGATCTTCTATTCGCTCAATACCTGGGTAGCCGTTACGTCCAGCTAGTACCGCTGACGGCTTGTTGGTAACTGATGTGATCATTACCTACTGCTGGCGCATTGACGAGTTTTTAAAGTCCCATACAGAAGTTTCCTAGTTCAAGCGAAACGAAATAAGGCACATATGCCGATATGTTCGGGGGCCTGATTAAATACGAGTAAGTGATACCGTATTCTAATCTGGCGGTTATTTGATATCAGTTAAGTTATATGTGATATAACTGGATTATTGAATCAAGTGTTGATTTAATAATATGATATATATTTATATTTGATATAATTATATATTGACTAATATTATTGCTAACTAATTATTTGCTTATATATATATATATATATATATATATATATATATATATATATATATATATATATATATATATTATAAAGCAAGGTTGATTATCTATTTTTAGAAAATAGAAAAGGAGGTAGAAAATGGGAGATGTTTAGAGCATGGGTTGAAGCATGGTATTTATCATTGTTTATTTGTTTGTGTATACTATTGAAGTATGGCTCAATTTTTATAATTGGGAAATATCTATACTTCAATAAATGAACACAAATGGGTTGCCATTCTTCACAACACTTGTGATTTTTCCACACTTGAGCTCATATGATGAGTTCTCCTCTCTAGCTCTCTCCATCTTCTTCATCCTTCACCTCCAAGCTCAATCCTTCATATGAGTTGTGAAACCTTGAGCTTGTGAGAACCCTAGTTAGTTTTGAACCCCTGCTTTACCATCCTGGTTTGAATTAACAATTTGAACTAGTGTGTTTCCTTCACTAAAGAGTTTAGTAAAGAGGTAGCTTGGATTAGCGGATCTTCGGGTGGATCATCTTCGGCATGAAGATCACAAAGGAAGTTCGATCCAACTTCAAGTGGAGTCTAGTAGAGTCATAAGGACTACTACCCGAAACATTTGAAGAGAAAGACAAGGTCTACAAAGCTTGTTGCCTCCTTTCTCTTAGCTAGTTTAGTTTATATCAAGCCATAAACCCTAATCATCTAGTTTAGATTCTTATTTAGTGTTAATTAGCACCCCGAAATCTTTTATAATGGCATGATTGATGCTAGTAAAATCCAGTGGTGGTGCTCATAAACACTTTCATAGTATCAAAACCAAAGTTAGAAGATTAAACGATGTTTATAGAATCACGAAACCGAAACAACTCCGAAACTGTAACTCGAAAACCATAGTTTCTGTCGAATTTTAAATGGTCTCTAAAATTTTTTTAAACAAGTGCAGAATGTTATATGTGATGTAACTAGAACACCAGATAAATTCGAGGCCAAAATTCCAAAAATGACCCGGTGAAATCCTCTAAAAAACCGGCCTGGCCGGCCCCCTATTCATTTTTGGTCTCGAATTTTTTTTGATGTTCTGTATTCTTTGGTTTTGGGTTTCAGGTTATGTTTGTTTAGCCCAGTTTGCATAAGATGTTAACTTTTCTATTGGGGATATTCGGAGTGTTTCGTAGTCATGTTTTAATATCGTTTCGGGTTTAAATTTGATATGTGATACAATATCTAAAATCCACATTTAATTAGTTTTGTGAAAACTAGTTTGCTAATTGTAAATCTAGCATTTTAGTCTATATTGATCGATTTCCACGGAGTTTTAATTCGGATCAAAACTCCGTCGCAATCGCGTAGAGTACGCGAACACTCGCCGGATAACTCTACTAGATAGCCATGCCTCATTGCCCCGACCAAGTTACTGTAAGAGAACCCCGTTGCCAATAGCATCCACTCGGGTGCTCGCGGCCACGGTGTTCCACCTAAGTGCACTTCGTCGACGGCATCGGGGATGCGGCCATCTACTAAAGTTCCCGACGAGCGTTCGATCAAGTAGTTAGGAATCTTGTTGAATTACCCGACTAAGTTATTGAAAAGTGTTTTCGATTTAAGACTAAAATGCAAGGTTTATAGGTTAGGCATGAAATTCGGAATATGTGATATTCCGGGTTTATGATGTTTAAGGTATAATGTGGATTCTAAATATTGTAGTTTTTCATTTCTTTTCTGCGACGATAAGTGTAATATGTAGTGTATCCACGATCTCGTTGCTATATGTCAACGGAATTTGGGATACGCATATTTACTTACGTTGATGACATGTGATATTATGTGTTGCTGTGATATGTTATATTGGATCGTCGTGATAGAATAGCCGGGGGGTTTTACGTGAGATGAGAGTTTTTCTATTTTCATTCAGGTAAAAATGTATGTAATATTCTTTTATTAGGACACTTTCGGGTTGAAGATGATGTCACCATTGATTTATATTATTTACTTTTCCGCATTAGGATAGACCCAAGGCGGGGAGCACAAGAAACCGGGTTCTAGAGTTCAGTAAGAGACCATCTCGAGGAGTCGAGACCGGGTCTCATAACTCTAGAATTGGCAGGGTTGCTTGCCACTCTCGTAGGGGTCTAGGGATGTGGGTTTGATTATTCATCACGACCAAGGAATTCATGTTTTTCATTACTGGCTGAATTTAAAACACGGACCTCCTAGTATATCCAACATTTCATATGTTGACTTCTGCTGCTTGTGTTCTGTGATGTGATCATATAACTGCGTAAGACGAATACTATATTATATATATGCTATATAATAAACGTTGCTTATGTTTTGCAGCCGCGCTAGTTCAGCCCCCGCTCTGCCATTATTTAAGTAACCTAACGGTGCATGACGGGGCCCCGTGGTGAATGCGGATGGCATAAGCGTATGTTCTATTTTCGTTTCTTTTCTGTGATGTTTAGGAAACATAAATGATGGGACTTCATTAATGAGATTAATAGATAAAAAGAAACTTAAAGATGATGTAGAATCGAAATTTAAAAAAGGTAGCTCTAGTTCTTGCTTTGCATAGTGTTAATCCTTGATGAATATCTAGCACTTCATTCGATGAGGAAAGAGTCGAGATCCCTTCACCGGGAGTGACCTATTTAGCAAAACTAGCAAATGCTACAACCCACTCGGTTTTGTTTTAATAGCTTCTCTAGTTCTTGCTTTGTATAGTGGTATTCCTTGATGAATATCCAGCATCTCATGCGATGAGAAAAGAGCCAAGATCCCTTCACCTAGAGTGACCTCTTTAGCAAAACTAGCAAAAGCTACAAAAAACACTCTTTTTCAAATCACTAGATTCTAAAACGATATCAAGTTCATTAAATTAAAGGTTTTCATCAAAACCAGTCGTAGCCCTCCGTCATTTCAGATAAGTGCTATTTAGTATTCGTGTTGCGTTTATTGGCCTTCGTCAAGGCGTAGTGTACAATAGATGATTAGTGCTTATCTGCCGCATATGATGCAATTGGATTATGGTAGTCGTACGACCTTGTTGGCCCACGTCAAGGATCGTGCGCGTGGGTTTGATTCAATCACGAAATGAACAGGTTGAACTTGACTAGCGGCCTATGGTTTGTTTGCCTGCGTCAAGGTCATAGGATGCTATGGGTAAAAACAGATATTGGGAATTTCAGGTGTTGAAATTTGCAATGAGATTGCATACCTTCTATAAAATAGTTTATGTAACAACTCTGTTTCAGTGTACAGAAAATTTGTTTAAAAGTTAATGTATAAATAGAGTATTTGCAATCATGTGTATGCTATAAGTATTTAATTTACTTTTGAACAACAAGAAAGCACTTGTAGCTCATTGGTAAAGCCTTGCACTGCTGTGACGTAGCCTCTGTGTTCAAATCCCCTCCGCCATATATTATTTTTAATTGATTTTTCTTTTAAACCTTTGGAAGCTCAAAAGTTTACACGTGCAAAACACGTAAAAATGAAAACTCACTAAAATCAAACATGTGCACTGAGGTATATGATACGACCATGACACGTGGCACAAATCTAGTCCCAAACCACCCTTTACCGACCGGAGAGATGGTCCCTGGGGCCAGCACCGCCGGTCCCAACCATAGAAAATGCTATAAAAATTTAACCTTGACACCCCTTGGCCTACCCCACTACTCCCATACTGTTTGATTTCTCTGCATTTATCCAGAGAATGATAAATCCCCTCTTTAATCCATTTTATTGCATATTTTTGATTCATTCTTTAATCCTCAAAACCCTAATTTCTCCTATAAATACAAACATCATACCCTAGCCTCCTTATTCAAAAATCCATTGCCAAAACTTTCCAAATTTTCTAAGTCCAAAAGTTGTACGAGTGGAGTTAGCTCAAGTCAAAGTTCTGGCGATGTTTCGGGAAAAATTCGGCGACGAAACGACTCCACGATGCCTTCGAAAGTTCCCACTACCTCTTCCCTCTTCTTTCAATCTGTAAGTCCTTTCACTTCTCACCTCTTTCTAGTCTAAAACAATAATCTATTAAAACTCGTCGGAAGCGGAGTTAATCCGACTTCCGATTCTAATTTCATCAAAAACGCAATTTTTCTTAATAAAAATTTATCATCTTTTTACATATTGTTTATTAACTATTAAATAACATTTGGAACAAGTTTCAATTCAAAATATAATGTTAAACAAATTTTATTTAACTTTTACGGTAAAATACCATCTAGTTTACATACGACATTAGTTTATAGTTTGGCTCATATTACCTTTAGAAAAATCATGAGTTAATGACCTACCTCATCAAGACACTCATCTTGACATAGCACGATGGCTTTTGTAATAATTTTTGTGGGACAAAACACAGTTTACATTAAAATACCTAAAACTATCAAAACCCGTATTTTTTAAATTGTTTTAATTAATTTCTTGCAAATAAGCCTCTACAACCCATTTTGGGGAACCCGATTGGGATGGTGAGGGTTATCACACGTCCTCGGTACTAGTAGAGCGAGATGCAGACCTCCTCACGGAGCATTCGATCTCGATGGAATTTTTATTACAATTTTTAAGAAAACGTGATTTCTATTTAATAAATAAATTCTATTTTTTATAATTATATATATATATATATTATCAAAATATCTATTTTAAATATAATATATATATTCCATGTTTTCTAATCAAAAGAAAAGAATCACAAAAGATCATGAAATTACCATCACATTCAATGCAAGTCAAATTATAAGAAAATACAATATACTATTAAAAATTAGGTTTATATCCACTAGAATATTTCATTTTATAAAAACTATATCTATGGAAACCCTAAAGACGATAAATAAATACTTGAGGTTTATTTTGAAAATATATCAAAACTATTTTTCATAAAACCCTTCAAGTTATATTAATTTACAATTAGGACTCTAGTAAACATAGGTTTAAGCGGGACCAGTTCTCTTGAGCCTCAGGGAGCCGGAGAATATGGGTGCTTGCCTATCTAAGGTAGAAAAACTAAAAACGGTGTTATCAATACGGTAATTGTCTTGGAAAATGACACAAATCCTGCCGTCCATGTGCAGCAATTACCGATAACATCAAAACTAATTCAGGACTTCAATTCATTTTAAAGTGTCTGACTCAGACAGAGTCTCAGTCTAATCTGAAATCAATCAATCAATCTATCCTTGAATATGATTCAAGTATAACTCCATTTCAACATGAATCCATTTATACCAGAATTCAATCTATATCAACATGACTCGACTAAACCGAACCATGGATATACCCTGATTACATGACTATCCATTTATATCCTTTCCGTTTACATGATATCATGGTTTCGGCAAGTCGTACATCTATTAAACAAAACAATACAAATAAATACAAAATACATTATGGGATTTTAAAGGGGTAGACTGGTACTGAATGTGTTAGAAGTAGCACGAGACGGTCACTTTAATACACAAAACTTGAATATCCATTGTTGTTGTTCCGTGGGTTAACGGTTCCTTGTGCTCTATATACCTTAGTCTATGGAATAGTTAGACTTCTCTCGTATACACTAGCATATTCTGTACCAAGCTACAAACAACTGCGTTAACATAACAATCAAATAGTATACAGTTATATTCTTTCTGTCTATTCTATTTCTACCTTTCTTTGGGACTTACCGAGCGATTGCTCGCTGACGACATTCCTACTCTCTTCTTTCTTTGGAATGTTGTTAGATGGATCCAACTCACTGGAGTTAAAGCCCAGTTCAGAGGACTTGGATCAGTTCAGTGAGGACCCCGAGATTTAGACTCTTGTATATACTTTACTTTCATGTTCATGCCATTGTTTAGGCACTTCTTTCATCATTGTATTTACTTTTCAGTTGTATCGTAAAGAAATGTTCAATAAATAAAAGTTGCAGTTCATTTACATTTCATTTCTTCTTGTGTATATCTACTTTATATTGCTTAGTTACACTTAGCGTGTTTACTTCTGAGTAAATACGTAGCGGGCCAGTCGCGCCTCCTTACCCGTACACTGGGAAGCGGGGCGTGACAGGTTGTTCCCGATACCCATTGCGGGTAAGAGTTACTCTTGGGAGAGTTTTTCACTTTACAATTGCTGATCAAGTAGGTGTCTGCGAAAGGTGTTAAAGGGGTTATGCCCCTACGGAAACGAGCTTATTTAATTAGTTCCATGAGAAAGCATGGGGAGACTCTCTCGGAGTACCAATACCTGCCTGGCTGACCGATTAGCAAACATGTAGGGTGTAATTAATCCCGGCTAATCATACCATTTATGGTTTGAAGGAAGATTTGATAAAAACAGTGGGAGCCATCCTGATTAGATAAGATAATAACCAATCTAATCTTGCAAAGAGCGCACGCTAAAGCGTTTCCTTCTCTCTCTCTCCTGGTAGCAACCAATGACATGCCTTAATCATGATAATAATATGGATGTATTGACCGAACCCGCTTATTATACTGAGCTGGGGAACATTGGTTCCGCTTTTTCTTATGATTGTCATAAGTTCGAGTAAGGAATAAGGGAATATCCGGATTCCCAAGCCACCTGAACGAAGAAGGAGCATGCTGATGCATCTTCTTCGGGTGTGTTCATTACCGAGAACTGTTTCTCAGTTTGCTCTACGTCCGGGGTATTGGATACCGGATCAGGATCCCACGTATGTAATTTGTTGCATAAGCTAAAGAGAGGTAAAGAACCGGGAAAGGGTGATGTCTCTAAAAGTAGGGAATGGAGCAATTGTTGCAGCCAAAGCAGTTGGCGAATATCATCTAGTATTACCAAATGGTAATACAATGATTCTGAACGATTGTTATTACGTACCAAATATGATGTGCAATATCATATCAGTTTCTTTGTTGCATAGAGAAGGATATAACTTTGTATTGGAGGAAAAATGTTATGAACATTTTCTTAAATCAAGTGTTGATTGAGTTTGATACATTAAGTAATGGTATATACGTTCTAAATCAAACTACAGTTCTAAAAGTACAGAACACACATAAGAGGAAAAGTTCAGAAATGAACGAAGGTTTCTTGTGGCATTGTAGACTAGGTCATATCAATGCGACAAGACTAGCTAAGTTGCATAAAGATGGATATTTGAATCAGTTTGAATTTACATCTTATGAAACTTGTCAGTCATGTCTCAAAGATAAAATGACCAAAACTCCGTTTACTGGACACGGAGAAAGAGCTACTGAACTTTTAGGACTGATACATAGTGATGTATGCGGTCCTATGTCTACACATGACAGAAATGGTTTCTCATACTTCATTACATTCACCGATGATCTCTCAAGATACGGATATGTATTCCTGATGAAACACAAATCTAAATTTTTTGAGAAATTCAAGGAATATAAGTGCGAAGTGGAGAACCAAATGGGTAAAAGTATTAAAATCATTTGATCTGATCATGGAGAAGAATACTTGAGCATAGAGTTTTAAAAGAGAATGGGATTCTCTCTCAGCTTACTCCTCCATATACACCACAGCAAAACGGTGTATCGAAGCGGAGAAATCGCACCCTATTAGATATGGTGCGCTCTATGATGAGTGTTGCTGAGTTATCGATTTCCTTTTGGGGTTATGCACTTGAGACAGCTGCATACCTATTGAATAGGTTTCCAACTAAATCAGTACCTAAAACTCCATATGAGATATGGGAGGGGAAGAGACTATGTCTTAATTACATTAAGATATGAGGTTGTCCGGCTTATGTTAAAAAGCAAAATCCGGACGAGCTCGAGCAAGGTCAGTTCTGTGAAAGTTTGTAGGATATCCCAAACATTCGCGAGGGCATATCTTCTACCACACTGAGGAACAAAAAGTGTTTGTTGCTTAACATGCCACCTTTTTAGAAAAGAAATTTCTTGTGAAAGAAATTGGTGGTAATGAGGTAGAGCTGGAAGAAATTCCAGCTACACAAACTATAACTGACGATTTGGTAGAACCGGAAGATTCAATAGTCCTCGACGAACCGCAGCCACTCTGCAGATCTAGTAGGATTCCTCATTCACCTGAGAGATGCTACGGTTTTCTCATAGACGATGGGAGCGAGGATTGCATCATGGAAGATGATGACCCAACTAGTTTTGAGCAGGCCATCACAAGTGGAGACTCTGTGAAATGGCTGGATGCCATGCGATCTAAGATGGAATCCATGTACACCAACAAAATATGGACTTTGGAAGTTTCTCCTGAAGGGGTAAAACCCATCGGGAGCAAATGGATCTTCAAGAAGAAAATTGATATAGATGGAAAGGTTGAGACCTTCAAAGCTAGACTTGTAGCAAAAGGTTTTCATCAACGACCAGGTGTCGACTATGATGAAACCTTTTCTCCTGTCGCTATGCTTAAGTCCATCAAGATCCTACTTGCCATTGCTGCATAAACATGACTACGAAATCTGGCAGATGGACGTCAAGACCGCTTTTCTAAATGGTGATTTAAAAAAGAGCGTGTACATGACACAGCCAGAGGGGTTCGTAGATGGTGGGAGCAGCGGAAGCGTGTGAAAGCTGCTTAAATCAATTTACGGATTAAAGCAAGTATCGCAGAGCTGGAACATCTGTTTCGATGAAGCTATCAAAGAGTTTGACTTCATCAAAAACATAGATGAACCTTGTATATACAAGAAGGTTGTAGAGAGTAAGGTTTTCTTCCTCATATTGTACGTGGATGACATACTCTTGATAGGAAATGATGTTCCTATGCTACACTTGGTCAAGCTCTTCTTATCACACAAGTTCTCTATGAAAGATCTAGGTGATGCCTCTTTCATCCTGGGGATAAAGATCTATAGAGATAGATCTAAGCGGATGTTGGGATTGTCCTAATCCAGATACATTGACACCATACTAAAGAGGTTTAGTATGGAAGATTCTAAGCGTGGTAATTTACCCACTTGCTCAGGAATCACTCTCTCCAAAGAGATGTCTCCCAAGACTGATTTGGAGAGGGCTCGCATGCAAGGGATACCCTATGCTTCGACAGTCGGGTCTATCATGTATGCGATGTTATGTACCAAACCGAATGTAGCTTACTCAGTAGGTGTAGTGAGTAGGTATCAATCAGATCCAGGGAAGAAGCACTGGACAGCTATGAAGAACAATCTTAAGTACTTAAGAAAGACTAAAGAAATGTTCTTGGTGTATGGTAACTGTGAACTCCAGATGGAGTCCTTTACCGATTTGAGCTTTCAGAGTGATAAGGATGACAGTAAGTCGGTCTCGGGTTTTGTCTTCACTCTCAATGGAGGGGCGGTATGTTGGAAGAGTTCCAAGTAAGATACCGTAGCAGACTCGACGATGGAGGCTAAATATATCGCTGCCAACGATGCTGCCAAAGAAGCTATCTGGATGAAGAAGTTCATTGCTGAACTTGGTATGGTTCCATCCATTAAGCATCTAATACCTGTGTATTGTGATAACAATAAAGCTGTGGCTTTGGCCAAGGAACCCCGGTCCCATCATAGATCCATACATATTCTTAGACGGTATCACCAGATCCGGAAGATAGTAGATCGATGGGAGATCGAGATCAAGAGAGATGACACGAAGGACAATGTAGCGGATCCACTCATGAAGGCCCTTCCCCAGACGCAGTTTGAGAGACTTTTTGGGATGTTGGGTATGAGACACTACAACATATGGCCTTAGTGCAAGTGGGATATTGTTAGGAATATGTATGCCCTAGAGGCTATTACTGTATGATATAGTGGATGCTTGGATATATATATAAAGGACTTTCTTGCTTGACATGATAGTATGCTATCTGGTTGCTCTTTATCTTAACATGTACACTTGTATTATTAAACTGACTCTCTGATACATGTTGATAAAGCCCTTAGGATGTTTGCTTGACTACCAGGACTATGATGTAGATCATACTACTGGGACTTGTGTAGTTCACAAGCACATCCTTTAATTGTTCCTAGTCGAGGGAGTATCGAGACAGGGCATCGATATTTCAGAGTAGACTAGTGTATACGTTTCTTGACCCTGTATGGGGAAATGGTTAATCCCATAACCATTTATGTTTGACATCAAAGATTGTACACAAGTGCTCATTAGAGAATGGGTACACTGAACAAGACTCGCCGAGAACTCCTAGTTGGTACTATACCTATCGTCAGATAGCAGTTCTCTGGTGACACTGGTACAGGTTAGTCTATATACCCAAGATCGTCATAGTGTCTTGTGTGGTTCCCACCGTGCTTTGATTTCCTCCCTACCACGGCTTAAAGGAGTCGTGCAAACAGGTGGATTTTGGGTACAGTCCCGAGTCATATGGAGGCAGTGAGCGATAGGAGGGGTTTCGTCTCTCCCGGTATAGGGAGTTGATGTTGCGCTATGCTCAATTGACTATAACAGTAAGTCCTTGGCCAGGGCTGATGAGATTTACTGGTAAGTGTTATTAGTAGTTTCTCAAACCGTTATGAGCCATACATCGGCATGACTTATCAAGTTACTGGGGTCTGATGATTCCATCCCTAGACTTGATATGGGACATATCAGACGAAGAGACCGGACTGTATGGTAAGTGTTACTTATAGGCTTTATGGGAGTTTGGACAAGCTTGCTTGTTGATCTTCTATTCGCTCAATACCAGCTAGTATCGCTGACGACTTGTGGGTAACTGATGTGATCATTACCTACTGCTGGCGTATTGACGAGTTTTTAGAGTCCCATACAGAAGTTTCCTAATTCAAGCGAAACGAAGTAGGGCACATATGCTGATATGTGCGGGGGCCTGAATAAATATGAGTATGTTATACCGTATTCTAATCTGACGGTTATTTGATATCAGTTATGTTATATGTGATATATCAGTATTATTGAATCAAGTGTTGATTTGATAATATGATATACAGATAAATGATATTAGTCGGTTATATGTGTTATAACCGGATTATTAAATCAAGTGTTGATTTAATAATATGATATATATATATATATATATATTTGATATAATTATATATTAACTAATATTATTGCTCACTAATTATTTGCTTATCTTTATATATATATATTAATATATTTGTGGTATATGTATATATATTATATGAAGCATGGTTAATTTTCTATTTTTAGAAAATAGAAAAGGAGGTGGAAAATGTGAGATGTTTAGAGCATGGGTTGAAGCATGGAATTTATCATTGTTTATTTGTTTGTGTGCACTATTAAAGTATGGCTCAATTTTTATAATTTGGAAATATCTATACTTCAATAAGTGAACACAAATGGGTTGTCATTCTTCACAACACTTGTGATTTTTCCTCACTTGAGCTCATATGATGAGTTCTCCTTTCTATCTCTCTCCATCTTCTTCATCCTTCACCTCCAAGCTCAATCCCTCATATGAGTTGTAAAACCTTGAGCTTGTGAGAACCCTAGTTAGTTTTGAACCCCTACTTCACCATCCTAGTTTGAATTAGCAATTTGAACTAGTGTGTTCCCTTCACTAAAGAGTTTAGTGAAGAGGTAGCTTGGATTAGCGAAGCTGCGGGTGGATCATTTTCGGCACGAAGATCGCAAAGAAAGCTCGATCCAACTTCAAGTGGAGCCTAGTGGAGTCATAGGGACTACTATCCAGAGCATTTGAAGAGAAGGACACGATCTACAAAGGTTGTTGCCTCCTTTCTCTTAGCTAGTTTAGTTTATATCAAGCTATAAACCCTAATCATCTAGTTTAGATTCTTGTTTAGTGTTGATTAGCACCCCAAAATTTTTTATAATGGTATGCTTGATGCTTGTAAAACCCAGTGGTGGTGCTCATAAACACTTTCAAATCCTTTCTCCACATCACTCGGACCAAGTTTACTTCCTTGTTCCGTAATATCTTCACCTTTCGGTCTAGGATCTCAACTGGTTGTTGCTCACAGGTTAGGTTATTCTGTACTGTGAGCTCTGAATGATCAAGTATGTGGCTGGAGTCGCTCACATATCGCCGTAGCTGAGATATATAGAACACGTTGTGCACTCTTTCCAATGAGGGTGGTAGTGTTAAACGGTAAGCCACCTCTCCAACTCGTTCGAGTATGTCGAACGGTCCTATGTATCTTGGACTTAGCTTACCCCTCTTGCCAAAATGGATCACTCCTATGTTTGGAGATATCTTTAGGAATACATGGTCTCCAGGTTGGAACTCCAGATGTCGACGCTTTGCATCTGCCCAATACTTCTGTCTGTCTTGGGCTATGCGCATCTTTTCCCTAATCGTGCGAACTATGTCCACAATTTCCACGATCATCTCTGGTCCAAGGAGTTCATGATCTCTAACTTCGTCCCAACTTAGAGGCAAACGACACTTCCATCCGTAAAGTGCTGCAAATGGTGCCATTCCAATGCTTGCCTGATAGCTGTTGTTGTATGAAAATTCCACAAGATGTACGTGATCTTCCCACGAACCTCCGAAGTCTAACATACAAGCTCTTTGTATGTCCTCCAGAATCTGAATTGTTCACTCGCACATATCATATATAACCTAATAGATATCAAATGTCATCATATTAGAATACGGTATCACATACTCATATTTAATCAGGCCCCCGCACATATTAGCATATGTGCCCTGCTTAGTTTCGCTTGAACTATGAAACCTTTGTGTGGGACTCTAAAGACTCGTCAATACACTAGCAGTAAGTAATGATCATATCAGTCACCCACAAGCCGTCAGCGGTGCTAGCTGGACATAACGGCTACCCAGGTATTGAGCGAATAGAAGATCAACAAGCACGCTTGTCCAAACTCCCGTGAAGCTTATAAGTAACACTTACCATATAGTCCGGTCTCTTCTTCTGATATGTCGCATATCGAGTCTAGGGGTGGAATCGTCAGACCCAAGTAACTTGATAAGTTATGCCGATGTATGGCACATAACGCTCGAGAAACTACTGATAACACTTACTAGGAAATCTCATCAGCCATGACCAGAGACTTACTGTTATAGCCAATCGAGCATAACATAACATCAACTCTCTATACCGGAAGAGACTAAACCCCTCCTATCGCTCACTACCTCCATGTGACTCGGGACTGTATCCAAAATCCACCTGTTTGCACGAATCCTTTGAGCCGTGGTAGGGAGGAAATCAAAGCACAGTGAGAACCACACAAAACACTATGACGATCTCAGGTCTACAGACTAACCTATACCAGTGTCACCAGAGAACTGCTATCTAAACATAGGTATGGTACCATCTAGGAGTTCTCAGGGGTCATGTTCGGTGTACCCATTCTCTAATGAGCACCTGTGTACAATCTTTGATGTCAAACACCAATGGTTATGAGATCAACCATCGCCCCTATAAGGTCAAGAAACGTACACACTAGTCTACTCTGGAATATCGATGCCCTGTTTCGATATCTCCTCAACTATGAAAAGTTAAAGGATGTACTTGTGGACTACACAAGTCCCAGTCGTATGATCCACATAATAGTCCTAGTAGTCAAGAAAACATCCTAAGGGCTTTATCAACATGTATCAGAGAGACAGTATAATAATACAAGTGTAATGTTAAGATAAAGAGCAACCAGATAGCATACTATCATGTCGAGCAAGAAATTCCTCTATATATATGTCAAAGTATCCACTATATCATACAATAATGTCCTCCAGGGCATACATATTCCTAACAATCTCCCACTTGCACTAAGGCAGTTGTTGTAGTATCTCATACCCAACATCCCAAAAGTCTCTCAAACTGCGTCTGGGGGAGGACCTTCGTGAGTGGATCCGCTACATTGTCCTTCGTGTCAACTCTCCTGACCTCGATCTCCCGTCGATCTACTATCTCACGAATCAAGTGATGCCGTCTAAGAATATGTCTAGATCGTTGATGGGACCGGGGTTCCTTGGCCAAAGCCACGGCTCCATTGTTATCAAAATACACAAGTATTGGATGCTCAATGGATGGAACCACACCAAGTTCAGCTATGAATTTCTTCATCCAGACAGCCTTTTTGGCAGAATCGTTGGCAGCTATGTATTCAGCCTCCATCATTGAGTCTGCTACGGTATCTTGCTTGGAACTCTTCCTGCATACCGCCCCTCCATTGAGGGTAAAGACAAAACCCGAGACCGACTTACTGTCGTCCTTATCACTCTGGAAGCTCAAATCGGTAAAGGACTCCTCCTGGAGTTCTCCGTTAGCATACACCAAGAACATTTCTTTAGTCCTTCTCAAGTACTTAAGAATGTTCTTCACAGCTGTCCAGTGTTTCTCCCCAGGATCTAATTGATACCTACTCACTACACCTAGTGAGTAAGCTACATCCGGTCTGGTACATAACATCGCATACATGATAGCCTCGACTGCCGAAGCATAGGGTATCTCTTTCATGCGAGCCCTCTCTAAATCAGTTTTGGGAGACATCCCTTTGGAGAGAGTGATTCCTGAACAAGCGGGTAAATTACCATGCTTAGAATCTTGCATACTAAACCTCTTTAGTATGGTGTCAATGTACCTGAATTAGGACAATCCCAACATCCGCTTAGATCTATCTCTATAGATCTTTATCCTCAGGATGTAAGAGGCATCACCTAGATCTTTCATGGAGAAGTTTTGTGATAAGAAGAGCTTGACCAAGTGTAGCATATAAACATCATTTCCTATCAAGAGTATGTCATCTATGTATAATACGAGAAAGACAACCTTACTCTCTACAAGCTTCTTGTATATACATGGTTCATTTACATCTTTGATGAAGTCAAACTCTTTCACTGCTACATCAAAATAGATGTTCCAGCTCCGCGATGCCTGCTTTAATCTGTATATGGATTTAAGCAGCTTGCACCCCTTTCCGCTGCTCCCACTGTCTACGAAGCCCTCTGACTGTGTCATATACACGCTCTCTTCTAAATCACCATTTTGAAAAGCGGTCTTGACGTCCATCTGCCAGATTTTGTAATCATGGTATACAACAATGGCAAGTAGGATCCTGATGGACTTAAGCATAGCGACAGGAGAAAAGGTTTCATCATAGTCGACACCTGGTCATTATCGAAAACCTTTAGCAACAAGTCTAACTTTGAAGGTCTCAACCTTTCCATCTACACCAATTTTCTTCTTAAAGATCCACTTACTCTCGATGGATTTTACCCCTTCAGGAGCATGTTCCAAAGTCCATACTTTGTTGGTGTACATGGATTCCATCTCAGATCGCATAGTATCCAGCCATTTCACAGAGTCCCCACTTGTGATGGCCTGCTCAAAACTATTTGGGTCATCATCTTCCATGATGCAATCCTGCTCCCACCATCTATGAGAAAACCGTAGTATCTCTCAGGTGGTTGAGGAATCCTACTAGATCTGCGAAATGGCTGAGGTTCGTCAGGGACTATTGAATCCTCCGGTTATACCAAACCGTCAGTTATAGTTTGTGTTGCTGGAACTTCTTCCAGTTCTACCTCATTACTACTAATTTCTTTCATAAGAAATTCCTTTTCTAAAAAGGTGTCATATTGAGAAACAAATACCTTTTATTCCTCAGTGTGGTAGAAGATATATCCATATGAATCCTTTGGATATCCCACAAACTTGCACAAAACAGACCTTGCCTCGAGCTTGTCCGGATTTTGCTTTTTAACATAGGCCGGACAACCCCATATCTTAACTCATTTAAAAGATGTTCTCTTTCCATTCTATATCTCATATGGAGTGGTAGGCACTGATTTTGTCGGAACCCTATTCAATATGTATGCAGCTGTCTCAAGTGCATAACCTAAAATAAAATAGATAACTCAGCAACACTCATCATAGAACGCACCATATCTGAAAGGGTGCGATTTCTCCGCTCCGATACTCCATTGTGTTGTGGTGTATACGGAGGAGTAAGCTAAGAGAGAATCTCATTCTCTTTTAAGTAGTCTCGGAATTCCGTGCTCAAGTATTCTCCTCCCCGATCAGATCGTAGGACTTTAATACTTATATCCGTATAGTTCTCAACTTCGTTCTTATATTTCTTGAATTTCTCAAAAGCTTTAGATTTGTGTTTCAACAGGAACACATGTCCGAATTTTGAGAGATTATCGGTGAATGTAATGAAGTATGAGAAACCATTCCTGGCATGTGTAGATATAGGACCATATACATCACTATGTATCAGTCCCAAGAGTTCAATAGATCTTTCTCCGTGTCCAATAAACGGACTTTTGGTCATCTTGCCTTTGAGACATGACTCGCAAGTTTCATAATATGTAAATTCGAACAGATTCAAATATCCATCTTTATGCAACTTAGCTAGTCTTGTCGCATTGATATAACCTGGTCTACAATTCCACAAGTAGGCTTCGTTCATTTTTGAACTTTTCCTCTTGTGTATGTTCTGTACATTTAGAACTGTGGTTTGATTCAGAACGTATATACCGTTACACAACGTACCAAACCCAATCAACACTTGATTTAGAAAAATGTTCATAACATTATCCTCTAATGAAAAGTTATATCCTTCTTTATGCAACAAAGAAACTGATATAATATTGCACATCATATTTGTTATGTAATAACATTCGTTCAGAATCATTGTATTACCATTTGTTAATACTAGGTGATATTCGACAACTGCTTTGGCTGCAACAATTGCTCCATTCCCTACTTTGAGAAACATATCACCCTTTCCCAGTTCTCTACCTCTCCTTAACCCATGTAAAAAATTACATACGTGAGATCCTGATCCGGTATTCAATACTCAGGACGTAGAGCATACTGAGAAACAGTTCTCGGTAACAAACACACCCGAAGAAGATGCATCATCATGCTCTTTCTTCGTTCGGCTTGCGTAGGAATCCTGATATTCTCCTATTCCTAGCTCAGACTTATGATAATCATAAAAAAAAGCGGAACCAGCGTTCTCCAGCTCAGTATAATACGTAGGTTTGGTCAATACATCCATATTATTATCTTGATTAAGGCGTGTCATTGGTCGCTACCGAGAGAGAGAGAAGAAAACAGTTTAGCGTTTGCTCTTTGCAAGATTAGATTGGTTATTATCTTATCTAATCAGGATGGTTCCCACTGTTTTTATCAAATCTTCCTTCAAACCCTAAAAAGTAAGATTAGCCGGGATTAATTACACCCTAAAAGTTCGCTAATCGTTCATCTATGCAGGTATTGGTACTTCAAGGGAGTCTCTCCATGCTTTCGCATGGAACTAATTAAATAACCTCGTTTCCGCATGGACATAACCCCGTTAACACCTTTCTTAGACACCTACTGGATCAGCTAATTGTAAAGTAGAAAACTCTCCCAGGAGTAACTTACTCGCAATGGGTATCGGGATCCAACTATCTCATAGAAGGTATGCAATCTCATTGCAAATTTTAACACTTGAAATTCCAAATATCTGTTTTTACCCCTAGCAACTTATGACCTTAACTATGTCAACAAATTATAAGCGCTAGCCAAGTTCAACCCGTCATTTCACGATTGAATTAAACCCACCCGCATGACCCTTAACTATGGTCAACAAGGCCATACGACTACCCTAATCCAATCGCATCATATGCAGCAGATACGCACTAATCAGCTACCGCACACTACGCCTTGACGGAGGCTAACAAACGCAGTACAAATACTAAATAGCACTTATCTGAAATGACAGAGGGCTACGACTGATTTTAAAGAAAACGTTTAGTGTAATGAACTTGATATCGTTGTAGAATCTAGTGTTTTGAAAAGGAGTGTTTTTTTGTAGCTTTTGCTAATTTTGCTAAAGAGCTCACTCCCGGTGAAGGGATATCGGCTCTTTCTTCATCGAATGAGGTGCTGGATATTCATCAAGGAATACCACTATGCAAAGCAAGAACTAGAGAAGCTATCAAAACAAAACCGAGTGGGTTGTAGCATTTTCTAGTTTTGCTAAAGAGGTCACTCCCGGTGAATGGATCTCGGCTCTTTTCTCACCGAATGAGGTGCTGGATATTCATCAAGGAAAACCACTATGCAAAGCAAGAACTAGAGCTACCTTTTTGAAAATTTTGATTTTACAACATCTTTAGGTTTCTTTTCTTTCCATTAATCTCATTAATGAAGTCTCATCATTTATATTTCCCTAAACATCACAGAAAAGAAACGAAAATAGAACGTACGCTTATACCATCCGCATTCGTCACGGGGCCCCGTCATGCACCGTTAGATTACTTAACTAACAGTAGAGCGGGGGCTGGACTAGCGCAGGTGCAAAATATAAGCAACGTTTATTATATATATATATATATATATATATATATATATATTATATATATATAGCATTCGTCTCACATAGTTATATGATCACATCACAGAACACAAGCAGCAGAAGTCAACATATGAAATATTGGATATACTAGGGGGTCCGTGTTTTAAATTAAGCCAGTAATGAAAAACACGAATTCCACGGTCGTGATGAATAGCCAAACCCACATGTCTAGACCCCTACGAAAGCGGCAAGCAACCCTGCCAATTCCAGAGTTAGGAGACCCGGTCTTGACTTCTCGAGATGGCCTCCCACTGGACTATAGAACTCGGTTACTTATGCTCCCTACCTTGGGTCTATCCTAATATGGAAAAGTAAATAATATATATCAATGGTGACATCATCCTCAACCCGGATGTGTCCCAATAAAAGAATATTACATACAACTTTTACATGAATGAAAATACAAAAACTCTCATCTCACGTAAAAAAAACCCGGCTATTCAATCACGACGATCCAATATAACATATCACAACAACACATAATATCACATGTCATCAACGTAAGTAAATATGTGTATCCCGAATTCCGTTGACATATAGCAATGAGATCAATGATACACCACATATTACACTTACGGTCACAGAAAAGAAATGAAAAACTACAATAATTAGAATCCGCAAATTCCTTAGACATCATAAACCCGGAATATCTTATATTCCGAATTTCATGCCTAACCCTATAAACCTTGCATTTTACTCTCAAACCGAAAACTCTTTTCAATAAGCAGTCGGATAATTCAACAAGATTCCCGACTGTCGTGTTCGCGTACCATACGCGATTGCGACGGAGTTTTGATTTGAATCGAAACTCCGTCGCAATCAATTAACCGAGACTAAAACACTAGATTTATAAAATACTAACTAGTTTTCATAAAACTAATTATTGTAGATTCTAAATATTGTATCATATATCATTATAATCTTGACGACGTTAAACATTTCGATCGATTTATCAAACACCCAGAAATCACAGAGACCTCAACAACTTGAGCATCACTAAAAACACCAAGAAAGTGCCAAATATAACAATGGAGCAGCACAAGAAAAACGATCCAATAATACCACAAACTTGCGGCGGAACCGCGGCCAAAATAGGGTTTAGGCCGCGGTTCCGCGGCGCTTTGTTGGTATTAGGGACTCGTGTTTCTTAGGGCTCCATAAAATACCTTGCACAATTTTCTGCATATTTTTAATCTCGAAAATTTCAACTTTTGAAAAATAGACAGAAACTTAGCAAAATATAGGTTCAGAAACTCGATCGAACACTTTAACGTCGTAAAGACTTCCTCTAATGTTCTAGCTTGGCTCTGATACCATGAAAGTGTATCCTAACACCACCATAAGGCTTTATCCCGTATCAAGCATGCAATTTAAAAAATTTCGGGGTGCTAAGCTACACTAACCTAGAATCTAACTAGAGTATTAGGGTTTTAGCATGATATATAAAAACTTTACACTAAGTGAAAGAGATTACAACATTTGTAGATTGTATCCTTCACTTCAATAGCTCCGGGTAGTAGTCCTTACGACTCCTCTAGGCTCCACTTGAAGAAGGATCGAGCTTCCTACGTGACTTTCGTGTCGAAGATGATCCACCTTGAAGCTTCTCTAATCCAAGCTACCTCTTCACTAATATTTCTTTAGTGAAAGAAACACCCAAATTTTTATGGCTAATATAGAGTAGGATGGTGAAGTAGGGGTTTTGTTTGCTCACTTGGGATCTCAAGCTCTAGGGTTCACTACACATATGATGGTTAGAGCTTGAAGAAAGAGGTAGAGGAAGATAATGGGAGAGAGAGCTAGAATGAGCTAAGGCAAATGAGCTAGCATGCAAGCATAGAAAAAAATGAAGTGAAGAAATGACTTATCTATTCTCACAATTATTGAAGGATCAATTAAAAAACAATAATCAAATGCAACCATGCTTCTATGGTGTAGAATAAAAGAATAAAGAATAGATCAAGCCATGCTTCATCCATTCCACAAAAAATCTCCCAATTTTCCACCTCATTTCTATTTTCTAAAAATAGAAAATTCTATGCTTCATAATATATATATATACACACACACACATATATCAAATATATATATATATATTAATATATATTAAGAAAATAATTAGTGAGCAATAATATTAGTTAATATATTATTATATCAAATATAAATATATATCATATTATTAAATCAACACTTGATTCAATAATCCGGCTATATCACATATAACCGGCTAATATCATTTATCTGTATTTCATATTATCAAATCAACACTTGATTCAATAATCCGGTTATATCACATATAACCTAATAGATATCAAATGTCGCCAGATTAGAATTGTATCACATACTCGTATTTAATCTGGCCCCCGCACATATCAGCATATGTGCCCTATTTCGTTTCGCTTGAACTATGAAACCTCTGTGTGGGACTCTAAAGACTCGTCAATACGCCAGCAGTAGGTAATGATCACATCAATCATCCACAAGCCGTCAGCAGTACTAGCTTGACATAACGGCTATCCAGGTATTGAGCGAATAGAAGATCAACAAGAAAACTTGTCCAAACTCCCGTGAAGCATATAAGTAACACTTACCGTACAGTCCGGTCTCTTTGTCTGATGTGTCGCATATCAAGTCTAGGGGTGGAATCATCAGACCCCGGTAACTTGATAAGTCATGCCGATGTATGGCTCATAACGGTTCGAGAAACTACTGATAACACTTATCAGTAAATCTCATCAGCCCTGGCCAGGGACTTACTCTTATAGCCAATCGAGTATAACGCAACATCAACTCCCTATACCGGGAGAGAAGAAACTCCTTCTATCGCTCACTGTCTCTATGTGACTCGGGACTGTACCCAAAATCCACCTATTTGCACGAATCCTTTGAGCCGTGGTAGGGAGGAAATCAAAGCACAGTGGGAACCACATAAGACACTATGACGATCTCTTGTCTACAGACTAACCTGTACCGGTGTCACCAGAGAACTGCTATCTGATGATAGGTATGGTACCATTTAGAAGTTCTCGGCGAGACCTGTTCGGTGTACCCATTCTCTAATGAGCACCTGTGTACAATCTTTGATGTCAAACACCAATGGTTATAGGATCAACCATCGCCCCCTATAGGGTCAATAAACGTACACACTAGTCTACTCTGGAATATCGATGCCCTGTCTCGATATCCCCTCGACTAGGAATAGTTAAAGGATGTGCTTGTGGACTACACAAGTTCCAGTAGCATGATCTGCATCATAGTCCTGGTAGTCAAGCAAACATCGTAAGGGCTTTATCAATATGTATCAGAGAGACAGTATAATAATACAAGTGTACATGTTAAGATAAAGAGCAACCAGATAGTATACTATCATGTCGAGTAAGAAAGTCCTATATATATATATATATATATATATATATATATATATATATATATATATATATATATATATATATACAAGCATCCACTATATCATACAATAACGGCCTCTAGGGCATACATATTCCTAACACCACACACATCTTGTATGAACCTTTTTTCTTCTTCATGGGTAACACCGGAGATCCCCAACTTGAAGTACTGGGTCGGATCCAACCTTTCTTCAGCAATTCGTCCAACTGAATACGGATCTCCTTCAGTCCTTCTGGACTTAACTGGTATGAAGCTTTGATTACAGGTTGCGCACCAAGTTGTAAATCAATACTAAACTCAAAAGCTCGATTGGGAGGCAAACCTGATATGTATTCAGGAAACACATCCTCGAACTCTCGAACTACCTCACGTTTTTCTTCTTCTGCGGGTAGAGGAAACACTTTTGCATTCTTCGGTTTAGTACGGTAGCTTCCTGACTCCAAAGTTCTATCTCCACTTTTGAAATAGAAGACTGGGTGATCTGGTATCTCAAATACTACGCTCCTTTGACGACGGTCAATCATAGCATAGAATACTCCCAGCCAATCCATTCCCAACACAACATCGAAATTTGGGATGTCCGGTACTTTGAAATTTGCGTAGAATTCTCGTCCGCAAAGTACAACTGGACACTGATCAAACCCTATAGTTGCTTTCAAGACCCCATTCCCAGAACTGACATTCCAGCTTGAAATGAGTGGCTTCACGAGAATCACATGCGTCCTCACGAATCGTTGTGACATGAAGCAGTGTGAAGCTCCAGTGTCGAAAAGTGCGAGTGCAGGAAGGGTGGCTACTAGTATAATACCTAAGTTGTGTGAGGTTAAGTTTAGATATAGTAAAAGTATAGTGATACACAAGGATTGAAAAGTTGAAAGGATGGGAAATTACCAGTGATGACTTGTCCTGTGGCTTCGGCCTCCTCGACCGTCATTGTAAAAGCCTAATGTCTTGGTACATTTCTCCTTGCTGGAGGCATATTCTTCTGTCCTTGGGACACGTTTCTCTGCCATTGAGGCACGTTTCTCTGTGCCTGATGGAATTGACGTTGAGGCTGTGCAGGTAGTCCACGTGGAGCTGGTGCAGGAAGAGCTAAGCGGGGTGCAAGTGCTTGAATGGCTGGTTTCTACGGGACTGTGATTGTGGGTCTGGGTGCTGGTGCTGTGTTAAAATGATATGGGCATGCTCCTATAGTGTGAGTAGATGCACCATAAACCGAAAGCAGGCCATTTGCATGCCTGCAGTATTTCGCCAGGTGTCCAGTTCTCTTGCAGTAGAAACAAAAATCTAGACTGGACCGGTTAAATGATCCTCCCGGTCTCCTGGGTGCAAAGGTCAACCTAGAAGAGGCTTCTCCTGTCATCTGTGCGGCAGGACGATTGATTCCAGCTGTTTGGGGATTACCCTTCTTCTTGACAACAGCTTCGTAACGACGTGCTGCCTTCAGGGCAAGTTCATGAGTCAGGTAATCGCCTGTGGCTGATGCCGCCTGAATCTCTGAGTCTAAGCCCTGTTAGAATCGTCTAGCCCGAATCTTATCAGTCGGGATCAAATGTGTCGCGCTAATAAGATGTGATGTCAGGATAGTGATGTGTTTTAACGGATCAGTATTTGATACGAATTCTTTACCTGCTAAGCATGATGAATTCGGTATCATATTCATCCACTGATTTTATCCACATGGAACCTTGTTGTAGGTGGATGAACTGTTGTTCCGTCTCGAAACAGGCAATCTCAAGAAAGAACTTCGCATCGAACAGATCATGAAACGTCTTCCATTCTATTAGCTGTGTGAGACAGCTTTCCTCAGTCTTCCACCCGACACTTGCATTGTCTGTCAGTTGCAACTTAGCAACTCTCACCCAGGCAATATCTGGCACTTGAGCTGCTGCCAGATCATCTTCGATCGCTTGAGCCCATTCCTATGCCTCAAGTGGGCTCTCTTTTCCCAAGAAGTTTTTTGGGTGCAGTGCCCGAAATTGTTTGACTCCGGATACCTCGGCTTCGGGACGGTGCATGAGGATAGCAGTCTGCTGCTGACGACTTTCCAATAGGCTCTTGATAGCCTCAAGCAGTATCGTTTGCTTATTGATAGGAGTTGCAACGGTAGGTGGTGATAGTAGAGTAGGCGGTGGAATATTGTCGTTGACGTTCGTGCTGGTGTTGTTGGGAGAATCCATTACCTTGATAGAAAATAAATGGTTAGGATGAATTCAAGAAATTTGAAATGTAAGGAATGTATAGTTGCAAATTCTTATAATTCTTGTGATATATTGCTTAAGATTTCATACAGAACTAACCTGCATGGGCCGCCAACAAAACCTGTCACGCCCCACTTTCCAGTAGACGGAAACGGTGACATGGCAGACCGCAACGTATTTACTATGAAATAAATACGTTAAGCGTAATTAAATAATATATAAAAATGAACAAGAATGACAAGAGAATAAAATGAAACAACAACTTTATTTACATTCAACTTTACATACAACTGTTTGAAATAAAAGATACAATAATCAAAAGCAAATGCCTAAAAAATGGCATACTAAAAGTAAGTGCCGAGGAACTAGTAGTCAGGCTGAGCGGTAAGCTGGTCCAAGTCCTCCTGGCTCAGCTCTATCTCCTCAGAGTCCGGTCCTCATGATAAACATTCCAAAGAAAGAAACAGAAAGGAATGTCGTCAGCGAATTAACGCTCGGTAAGTCCCAAAAGAATAAAGAGAAGATAGTATATAAAGTGAAATGAACAGGTAAAATTGTATATGACCGATTACTGGTATATGATAGTTATTCTAACGTGGTTATTTGTAGTTGATAAGGAAGGTATTCATGTATACGAGAGGAGTCCATCTTGCCCCGTGGACTATGGTAACATGTAGTACAAGGCCCGTCATAACCCACAGGACAACGGCACGTGAATTCATGTAGATGTCTTTTAAAGTGACCTCTCGTGCCACGAGATACGTTCCGTACCAATCTACCCCTTTATCCCCGCGTAATGTTTTGTATAGATTATGTTTACAAGTCTTGGCCGAAACTATGGATACACAATGTTCAGGTTTATGTTCAGGATGTAGTCATGTATTCAAGTATTCATGTAGAGTTCATGTCAGGTTATAACCATGGTTCGGTCAAGTCAAGTCAAGTAGACATGTTTGGATTTGATGTTGATTTCATGTTCATGATCAAGTATTCGAGTTCGTGTTTGATTTTGGACTTAGGTTTTTTTTTGGACTCAGATTGAGTCAGACACTTGTAAGCTGATATAACTCTTGAATTCTTAGGTTCGGGAGTCATCAGCAACTGCTGCACATGGATGGAAGGATTTATGTCTTTTTCCAAGACAATTGTAATTGATAACTCCGTTAAGTTTTCTAACCTGAATAGGCAAGCACTCACTTTCTCCGTCTCCCTAGGGCTCAAGAGAATTGATCCCGCTTAAACCTATATTTACTAAAGTTCTTAAAATATTGTTTTGTATATCTCGAGGGGGTTTTATGAAAAATATTTTAATATAGTTTTAAATAAAACCTCGAGGGTGATTTATATTACTTAGGGTTTTCATGAGCATGTGTTTTAATTATTGGGGTATTTTAATGATAAATACTTAGCTTTTAAAAGTTTATGGTATTTTATTGAAAACTAGTCTCCTTTTTTTTGGTAATTTGATGGTATTTTATTAATATTTTTAATCTTTCATTTTTAGAAGAATATAGTTTCATAATATATTGAAAATATGGTTTTATAATTTTATATAATTTTTTAAAAATTAGTTTTATTTAGAAAATTCGTTTTTCTTAAAAACCCGTATTTTATATCCTTTCGAGATCGAATACTCCGTGAGGAGTGCTGCATCTCGCTCTACTATCCACAGGATATGTGATAATCCTCACCATCTATTAGCAGGTCCCTTAACGAGGGTTGTAGATGTATAATTGCAAAGGAATACAAATACCGTCTTAAAGAACCCGGTTTTTAAAATATATGATATTTTATTGTAAAGATTATTCTTCGAAAACAAATATACATACAAATAGGTATCGTGCTATAAAATCAAAGTGTACATGTGGGGTAGATTGTTACCCCGTGAAGTTTTTCCTAAAGATGTAGTTTTAACAAAAATGAAAAGAAGTGATAATAAAGTTTAACGTGTTTAATGAAAAAGTTCAATTATGGTTGTTTCACATGAGATTCTTGATTAAACTTGAATCTATACATTGATATTTAAAGTTAAAAATAATGTGGTAAAATTAGGTTGACCAATATATAAAGGAAAAGGGAGTTTCTAGGGTTTAGAAAAAAGTATCCGTAATAACTCCACTTTACCAATATAAGATTTAAAGATGAATTTCAATAAAAATGAGGAGAGTTGGGAGGGAATTATGGTTTGAATATATCAAGAAGAGGTTAAGGAAGAGGGGATGAACTTCGTGGTGTCGCGGGAGCTCCGGGATCAGTTTCGATCTTCGACGGAAGAAGCTTACTCGCTAACTCCACTTTACTCCACTTGTACTTAGG
Organism: Agapanthus africanus; assembly: GCA_030015575.1. NCBI lineage: Eukaryota > Viridiplantae > Streptophyta > Magnoliopsida > Asparagales > Amaryllidaceae > Agapanthus > Agapanthus africanus. Next base: position 935,756,728 of record JASDDO010000019.1, on the reverse strand, counting down.
AACTTTTTGAGAGAATTTTTGCTAGAATTTTCAGAATGATGCTTCGCCAAAGTATGTGGTGGTATTTATAATGGAGAATTAGGGTTTGGGAATTAAAATTTTGGATTAAAAAGTATTAAAATGATGTTAAATGGTGAAATGAAAGGTCTCTGTTTGATTGCAGGGAAATCAAACAGTGCAGAGGAGTTAATAGGAGCTGAAGAGACGAGTGTGCAAAGCACGGAGCAATTTGGATGCATCATGACTGTCCCCGCCGGCCCTATAGCAAATCCGCCGGTCGAGATTGAGTGTTTGGTCTCGAGATTCGTGCCACGTGGATTTTTCTGTGTTTACACCATTTTGCACATGTTTGATTTTTCTGAACTTTTCATTTCTTCGTGTATTGTACGTACAACCTTTTGGGCTTCCAAAAAGTTAAAATGAAAAATCGGAAAAATAAATGTGTCTGATGAGAATCGAACACACAGGCTACGTCACAGCAGTGCAAAGACTTTACTAGTGAGCTATAAGTGGGTTCTTGCTTTTATTTAACAACAGTAAATTATAACTCATACACAGGCTGTCAAACTCTTTTTTGTATATTAACAGAAAAATTTCTGTACAGAGATTTCGGAGTCGTTACAGTTGAGCCTTTTGTTCCTAGAAGATTTCAACTTCCGTTTATACGAAGTTGGCGATAGCTGCTTGATCGTTTGCTAACACGCTTTTAGACAGTTCTAATTCTCCTGCTTTGTATTGTCTCTCAACCCAATCTTTGAAAACATAGTAGTCTTCAATTGTATGACTCTCTACTCTACGGTATAGGCAATGCAGGGGATTGTCGGCCATCTTTGCCTCATGAGGCCTTTTCGATTCTGACAGTTGTAGACCGTTGTTCAAGGAGTCCTTGAATATTTTACAAACTTTGTCCCTTCTGAAAGGGTAGACCTTATTCTTTTTCTCTTCTAGAGTCGATCCTTCTCCTCCAGGTACTAGCTTTCGAGGTCAATCTTTGTTCCGCTCTCTCTTCGCTTGCTTTCATCATCAGATGCATTGAAAGCGTCGGTATTGTTGTAACTTCCGCCTTTGCGATTATCTTCTTTCCGGTTCTTCCAGGGTTTGGTTTTAATTTAGCAATCTGAGGTAAACTCGAGCTTTGAGCGCTCCAACATCTGAATCTTCTTGGTCAGTTCTTGGAATGTTTAGAGACCAGCTGTGCATAGGAAAGGAACATCCAGTTTCCGAGATTTCCTATAAGAAGGCTAACGGATTGGTCCTGCTCTAACGGCGGTTTGTACTTGACTGTGAGATTGCGCCATCGGGCTGTAAAATACGTGCTGCTTTCATTGTTCCGTAGGTCCTTACAAGGTCGGCAATGGTAATTTTATCGCTGACACTCATGAATCTTTGCTTAAACAGAGATTCCATTTGAGCGAACGTCATGACCGAGCCATCCAGTACGCTTGCGTACCAGTCGAAGGCAATGTTGGCCAAGCTGTTGACGAACTGTCGGAGGAGGAGCGCATCATTGCCCCCAGTACTCCCGCACGATACTTTAAATTAGGAAATATGTTGGCTTGCATTTCCCGTCCCATCAAACCTTCCGAATTTGGGGATGACGTAGCCGCTAGGAAACTCCATAAGATCATATCATATAAGGTACGGTCTCCCATTGTTGCCGACATTTTTCTGTGCTTTGGCTTCGGCCACCAATGTCGTGACTTTGTTGACGATTACGTCCATGATCCGATCTTGCGTTAGCGGGCTGCTGTCATCCAGAGTCAAGACGTCCCTTGAAGCGGAATGCGGGCAATTTTCATGGGCCTCGTTTGTCTTTAGACTTGAGGGAATAGGCGTCGGCTGCTTCGGGGCATCGCTTTCCGGTTCATGGGTAGAACCTTGCACTTGATTAGGCTGCTCTTGAGTGACTTTGGCTGTGGATTGCACGGATTGTGCTTGCGCAAAGGATTGGCGCTAATGCTACGTGTGTCACACGTGCCTTTGCGCCTGCGCCCGTGGATTGCAAGGGTTATGCTAGCGCAAAGGATTGGATTTTACGCCACGTGTGTGCATACGCTATTGTGGAGCTGGCGCTCCTGGTATGGGCGCCCAAATTTTGGGCGAGAACACCCGGAAATGAACAAAAAACGCGCTTCTCAAAAGGGAAATACAGATCAAAATTCGCATTCCCGAGGGTTTCCCCAAGGGAAAAGCCCAAAGGGCTTTCCCTTTATTGGGGTCACCCTCACTCTTCTCCTATTTGGTCCAAAATACTCTCTTGAACCTTCAAAATTTCGGATTTGAATCTTGAATGATAAAGGGGGTCTTTTTTCCTTTTTCTAAGCTTTAAATCTTATCATAATGCGGTTTTTGGAGATGGATTCTTCTTCTTCTTCCTATTTCTTTTTTGGATCTTGAGGAGGAAGAATGAGGGAGACAAAAATCTGTCCTTTTGGGGATTCGATGGAAAATTCACTCTTTTTTCAATGGGTTTGTGGTCTAAAATCTATTTACTTTTTGAAAAAGAGAAGGTTTTCTCCAAATTTATTAAAGAAGAACCATCAGGAGAGAGAGAAAGGAGGCTCAAAACCCTAGATTGATATGGAAAATCAAAGTTGTTATTAATTTTCTCCATATATTTGCCTTATATAGATTTTGCATTTTTCACTTTGCCTCTTGGGCTTTATAAAATGGCTCATTTGCCTCTCTCATGCTCATGTGCTTATTTTTTTTGCACATGAGACATGGGTTTTATATAATTTGGATTTTTACCCACTTAATTTATAATTTCATATTTATTTGCATATAAAAAACTACTTATTAAAAATTTCTTTTTTTCTTTCGTCTTCGATGATCGGCCGTCTTCGCTCGGGTTTAATGCGGTTTAGGCATGGGCCCATTTACTTGGGGTCGGACTCCGAGTTAATCGGACCGGATCCACTTAGGCGTTGACTTTGACTTTTATTTTTTTTGATTTTTTAATTTTGGCAATGAGGGATAAATTTTAATCCCAACATTGATTTCTCTACCTCATCGTCAATCACACCCACTATTGTGCCTACATACACTCCCGTTCCCCCTCCTGTTACACTTACTAATACTTCTACGCCTTTTACTGTTCCCTCCACTAGTACAGTAACGACCGGGTATTCATCCATGCATGTACCGTCTTCTTCGGATGCTATTTCTCCTCCTCCACCTCGTTGAAATCCTCCGCGAGAAAGACGACCACCAGCCCGTTAATACTTTTGCATGACTAACGATTATTTTTCTCAGTTTGTATCTTTTCTTTATGCTATTCATTCTATTCAGGAATCCAAGTCATATACTGAGGCTATGAAATATCCAGAATGACAGCAGGCTATGCAAGAAGAATTGCAGGCTTTCCGTGATACTCACACGTGGGATCTTGTTCTTTTACCATAAGATATCAAGCCCATTAACTATAAGTGGATTTACAAAGTCAAAACCAAGTCAGATAGATCAGTCGAACGTTACAAAGAATATCTTGTGGCTCATGGGTTTTCTCAGGAATATGGTATTAATTATGAAGAGACTTTTGCTCATGTTATCAAGATCACTTTTATTCACGTTCTTATTGCAGTTGCTGCAGCTCGTCGCTGGCCTATTTTTCAGATGGACGTTATGAATGCGTTTCTTAACGGTGATCTTTCAGAGACAATTTATATGGAGCCTCCTCCCGGTGTCTTTACTTTCCTTGGGTATGCGTGTCGTCTGCGTCGTGATCTTTATGGTTTTAAGCAGGCACTCCACACTTGATTTGAGTGATTTCGTCAAATTCTTTTGACTGCAAGATTCACCGAGAGCCTTACTGATTATGAACTTTTCTCTCTCTCTTTCTCTAAAGGCCGAGCTCTTCTCTTGATCTATGTTGATGATATGAGTATCACAGATGATGACACATCAACTATCACATATCTAAATAAACTTTTTTAGTAGCAGTTTGAGATGAAAGATCTTAGATATTAACGCTATTTTTTAGGGATCAAAGTTGCTTACATTTCCCATGGTTATCTTCTGTGACAGCAGAAATACATTTCTGATTTTCTTGCACGAGCTATTGTTGATGATTCTACTATTGCTGCCGGTATTTCTACAGCTATACCGATGGAGCTTCATCTAAACCTTCGTCAAGCAGATGGAGCGACTCTATCGAACCTCATTCGGTATTGTGAGTTGGTTGGTGCACTTATCTACCTCTCTCTTACCAGGCCAAATATTGCACATATTGTTCATGTTCTCAGTCAGTTTATGAATACTCCTACATCAGTTCACTATACAGCTCTCATACGGGTTCTTCGGTACTTTCGTGGCACTCATACCCACTCACTATTGTTTCCTTCCGATTCTGACTTTGCTTTATGCGCATACTCTGATGCTGGATGAGCTGACGACCATGATACTCGTCAATTTACCACTGGATTCTGTGTCTCATTGGGTACATCCTTGATTTTCTAGTGCAGTAAGCGTTAAGATACTGTTTCTCGTTTCAGCACCGAAGCTGAGTATCGTGCAATGGCCGATACTGCTGCAGAGCTTAAATGATTTCGTAGTTTACTTGCTGATATGGGTGTCGTCATTCTTTCTCGCATTCCACTTTATTATGACAATAAAAGTGCTATTCGTATTGCTGAAAATCTATTTTTTTCATGAACGTACTAAGCATATTGAGGTGGATTGTCACATAGTTTGCCAAGAATACGACTGAGATCAGATTTAACTTCTTTACATCCATTCCAATAATCAAGTGACCGATCTCTTTACAAAGCCTCAAATACGTACTCAACTTTCGTACTTCTTATCCAAACTCTCGCTTTATGATCCACCGTGAGTTTGAGGGGCTGTTAAGATATTCATATATCCTTTTATCTTTATCTTTTTGTATAAGGATTTAATTTTTTCTCTTAGTATTGAGTTTTAATCTTGTAGTCTATATACATGTAGAGAGAGGTACATTGTATATTTTTCTTGATCAATCAATAATATTTTTTCCCCTCTTTTTCCAATCTACTGAATTAATTGGTTAGCATGTTAAATCATATATATATATATATATATATATATATATATATCTTGGATTGAATAGGGTCAAACATTATGGCTCCTTTCTTCTTTCTTCTTTGATTTACTACCGATACTGCTCCTGCAGCTGCCGCATTTCGTAATGCGAGTCAGGCTGCACTGCACATTCTAGTCTAGATGTAAAATCAGTGTTGATGGGGTCTACAGTACAAGCCTTGGACTTTATCATCGTGGAATTTTAAGCGCCAGCTTTGCTAGATCTCAATCTCTCTCTGAATTGATTACTTGTGAGCTAATGCTGCTTCTGAAGTTTGAAAATCCATTTGCTCACCTCCATTATTACTGCCGAAGCATAAATATAATGTAAATATATTTATATTTATATTTATATATATATATATATAGAGAGAGAGAGAGAGAGAGAGAGATGGAGCCCTCACATGATGCAATGATGCAGACATTTCATTTTGCCTTCTCCCTCCTCCCACTACAATATTGCTCCCTTGTCTCTCTTGTCACCCAATCATGAACAAATCTGTCTTTAATTTGGATCGTGACCGTTCAGTTCAATGATAAAGATATATCTTAAGGGTTATAATTAGCAATGATTCGTTACTAGTAAACGTGGTTTTCGCATCCCTTGTACATTCTGGAAAGAGGTTGGGAGCTGGCACAAATATGATTTTGTGTTGATCCTATGACGTTTAACAAGCAGTTAATTTGTGCAACTTGAGGAGATTTGTTGTGCCAAAAATTATTCATGAAACCTTAGTTTTAGCTTTGTAAGGTGCTTTCGTGATCATGAATAGTATCTGCACTGTAATGACAAATCTCAGAAATCAAGCCAACAGACGTCTGTTTGACCCTTCAGGCCGTTTTAGCTTTGTAACGTGCTTTGGTGATCATGAATAGTATCTGCACTGTAATGACAAATCTCAGAAATCAAGCCAACAGACGTCTGTTTGACCCTTCAGGCCGGACGTCTCACCATGATCATGAATGGTATCTACACCGTGTGTGTGTGTGTGTGTTTTTTTTTTAATTTCAAGATATTCATTTGTTACCAACCTACACATTCATTCAATTTACTTGATTGTTCCATGATTCATTTTGGAAGTTAGGTGTGGACTTTGGCAGCCATCAGTATGTCTTCCTGCTTGAGTTATAACATCATGCATGTGATTGTTATAGTAGTTTTCTTTCCCCTCCCACTACTAGGTTTGCTTAATTTATGTAAGGGCATGTTTGGTTGCGAATCTTTTGAATTGAGTTGCATGACAACTCAAGGATGCTCTCCTTGAGTCATGAGTTCAATGTTTGTTTGGTGGGATTTGAAATTAATCTCGAGTTGGAAGGTTTTAAGTCTCATTTTTGTCTTGCATAAACTTGGGTATTGAGTTGCGATGTGGTCATCTTGGTGAGCATACAAATGGCTGAAATACAAAGGGCTGAAAAATTAGGAAGTAAAGAAGCACTGCACAAACTTTATACGCTGAAACTCATCAAGCACCAGGCCAATTTTAGTGGCTGCAGCACTAGAGCACTCTACATTATAAATGAATACAACATTGGTAGTTTGATAAAAGGTTGGGACTTATCTGAATTTTTAATCATTTTCCAAATAATAACCAATTAAACCAAATTACTAAAGCAAACAAAGTCTGAAACGGCAAAAACGAATCGAGAACAACCCAAATAAACTCAATCTCCATACCAAATTTTAATGGTTGCACTTGTCCAATTCACATTATACAAATTTATATATATATATATATATATATATATATATATATATATATATATATATGAGAATAATGGTGAAAAGAGGCCATAGGAGGGAATTTCCTTCTATGGCGTCGAAAAAATACAACCTCCATCGTGTTTTGCAACGATCGGACTACATCATCTTCATCGTTATCATCTAAGATGTGGGTATACCAAATTTCATATGATTCTACAACTTTTTCACCGTTGATTTAGCAATGTAAAAAGTTCTATAGTCGATAAACCGTTAATTTTGAACCCACTAATTCAACGGTGAAAAGGTTGTAGAATCAAATGAAATTTGGTGTATCCATATCTTAGATGATAACGATGAAGATGATGAGTGCCGATCATCGGAAAAAACAATGGGTATTGTATTTTTGTGACGCCATAGGAGGAAATTCCCTCCTATGCCATCTTTCCTCCATTATTCTCTCTCTCTCTCTCTCACTCTCTCTCTCTCTCTTTATATATATATATATATATATATATATATATATATGAGAATAATGGAGGAAAGATGCCATAGGTGGGAATTTTCTCCTATGGCGTCGAAAAAATAGATCATCCATCGTGTTTTACGACGATCGGAATCCATCATCTTCATCGTTATCATCTAAGATGTGGGTACGCCAAATTTCATGTGATTCTACAACTTTTTCACCGTTGCATTAGTGGGTTCAAAATTAACGGTTTACTGACAATAAAAATTTTTACATTGCTAAATCAACGGTGAAAAAGTTGTAGAATCACATGAAATTTGGCGTACCCACATCTTAGATGATAACGATGAAGATGATGGATTCCGATCGTCGGAAAACACGATGGAGGACGTATTTTTTCGACGTCATAGGAGGAAATTCCCTTCTATGGCATCTTTCCTCCATTATTCTCTCTATCTATCTATCTATTTATACATAGAGAGAGAGAGAGGCCCAAGGAGAGGATTTCCTTTTATGAACTGCAACATCTGAGTAGCTAAAGAAAGGAAAATCAAGTTCGCTATGTCACGAACACCATGAAAGGCTGGTTTGGGCCCAAAGTTCTCGCTAAAGAAGCAGGGATTGCGGTAGTCACACGCACTACTAAAATAGAGGGTTGCCCCTATGGATAACGAAATCCGTAAGGGCAGATTTCTTTTGGCCTTACGGACTAATCCGTAGGGCCATAAGGTTGCCCCTATGGTCCTGACGTATTAATTTAAAAATATTAAATCGTAAATTGTTGTTTGCCCCTACGGAGCCGCAAACCAAAGACCTACGGACTAATCCGTAGGGGCATCTAAATAAGGATTTAATTAAAAAGGCACAGATCGACCCCTTACGCCGATTATCTTATCTCTCGATAATCTCTCGAGCGCGCGAATCCAAATCTCTCGTTCCTGCCGATCGTTGTTCTCGTCGTCACAACCGCAGGCCGTTTCGTCGTCGCCACCGCCTGGTTCTTCGTCGTCGTCGTTTTCTTCGTCGCCACCGATCGATCGTCTCCTCCACTGCACAGGTTAGTAAATCTTCAATTAAACAAATTTTTGATTATTTTAGGGCTAGGGTTCATGGTTTGGGTACCGATGAGGCATCGGTTAGGGTTAGCGTTAGGGTTAGGGTTGAGGTTGCGGTTGGGGCTGGGGCTGGGGTTGCGGTTGGGGTTACGGTTCGGTAGGGGGTTGCGGTTGGGTTTGGGGTTGGGGTTAAGGTTAGGGTTGGGGTTCGGCTGGGGCTGGGGCTGGGGCTGGGGTTAGGGTTAGGGTTGGGGTTTGGCTGGGGCTGGGGCTGGGGTTAGGGTTGGGGTTGGGGTTCTTAAATTTTAGAGTATGATAGGTGTGCTACTAATTTTCCTGGGGAAAAGTGTGTGAGAGCATGGACTGCAGATCGGTTCAAATTAGAGCTGAAAATTAAAAATGTTGCTTGCATTTTGCTCAGGCGTAACTCTTGAACGAATAGATTCTGATGGTGCAATGCATGTTAAGATACATACTGTTTTTTTTTTGTGGGGGAAAACTGGTCTCAGGGGACGGAGATTTTATTTATGATCTGCTGAGTGCAACTGCATATATAACAGAGACAACAAAGCTGAATACACTTTCATTTTTAGCAAAAGTAATTAAAAATTTAAAGCTTGGGATTGAACTTCCTTGAATGTAACTCTGATGTATGGTAAATTTGTTATACTTGATTTTGCACCATCTACATTCAATTCGTGCCTATCTTTCTGAGGTTTTACCCAGCGAGTATATCTGATCAGGTTAAATTTGTTAACTCGACAGATAATATTCAGTATGCAGGCTAGTTGAGGATAAAGGTTGCTTCCTGTGTGTCAGGACCGGGTTTCTGATACCAGTTATATTTTATTTAAATACTTCGTATAGTCTATGTGACGAGAATATTCAATCGTATGATAATCGATAGAAGCCTTACCCCCGACAGCCGAAACACACACACATAACAAGAATACACAACAAACGCATTATTCGAAAGTGATTCAAGATGTTCAAGTTAAAACCAATATATGATACTCGATGATAATATGAAACTTTCATATTCTCATCGATACTCATATATGAAACTAAAAGCGCCACTTAGTCCCCGTCTATCGGTTAACATACGTTCGATGTTCGTCGTGACATAGAACTATACGAAAGTTGTTGTCACGCCCCGCTTCCCAAAATACGGGATACGAAGGGTAGACAAGGCCAGCCATGCTCCTACGGTCAAGGAAATATCCTGCCGTAGTCACACTTCGGCTTCTAGTTTATCATGGTAAACAGTATATAATACGCAGGTAATGAGAAATGCAGTAACTGAAGTAAACAATGTAAAGACTGACCTGAGGTGGAACAAATGAATGTAATTCGAGAAGGCAAATCAAGAAGTCTGTGATGCACTGGTCCAGGCTAATTCTTCTCCTCACACTGAGCATGCATACTCAGGTCGTCAGAGCGACACAATAGCAATATATTATATATGAAAACAAGTGACAATTCTAACAGTAGTAATGGACATGAATATCAGTGAATCGATAATAGCATGAATATGAAAGCACAGTAATCAATGCAGCGGAAAAGTAAAGCAGTATAACAATATGTCACGAATGTCAACACAGTATAGAAGGAATGTAAATGACAGTAACCCTATCAGTCTCTAAGTCTCACTGTACAGGTCACTAAGCCTATCGTCAGTCCAAGTGTGAGAGTCAACCACTCGCGAGTGTCCTCCACCCAAGGGTAGAACCCAAGGGCAAGGGACCACGGGCCCAACATGTAACGAATGTATCACGGTGATATAGCACATACCCTGTAAATCTCCATATAACTCCCTAAATATATAAGCCGGCATGGGACTCCCGAGATTCTGTTGAATTCACACTTGAACTACCCCACACCCCGAGGTCTACATCAAACTCTAACCATAACCCTAAATACTAATCGATCCGTGACAAGTCTGCGCGAGAACTGGAGGCAGGACCTCCATCAAGCACGTCCCGACTAATACCTAAGATAAATGGCAGTGTCGGATGCCTTATCTGTGACATCCGTGCAAGCGCTTCCATAAGTGTCCCATACCACTTATAGTCACACGTACACGCATCCCTCAGACGTCGACAATGCAATAGAATAAAAGGGACACTGATTGTGCACAAGTACATATCACTTTCACTTAATCATGAATACACGAACACTGACGTACTTACCACAATCAACACTAAAATCTAACACTGGGTAAATACACGATGTCACTAGGTTATCACTACAACGATATAGGTATGATATGATGCATGAACAGTATAAGAAGCACAACTAAGGTATCATAAAAACAGCAGTCTATCACTTGCACGATTTATCATGAAACATATGTATATAATTTAGCGAAATGATAAACAGGTAGTATTTAATATGTTCAGCTATCTATCCTTAGAATTTTGTTTCAGGTCAAACGGGTTTCAGGATCATTAGTTATAACTGTTTCATTTTAAGCGCACGCGGCTGGAAATCCAATTTCAGAATCAGGAATCCATTTCGCAACGCATTCTAACCCCAGTTGGGATCATAATTTAGCGACGCTACAGTTGGATGAATTCTAGGGTTTTCAGTAGTGTTTTCAACGCAACAAACGGATCTTCAATCGCGTCTGTACGTTAGCAGTTATAACCTGTTTAATATCAACATGTCAATACTGAATCTGCTGGGACTGTTATGTGTCCCGATCAATTAAATTACAGATTAAATATCAAACGGTAACGAAACAGAACGAAACCAAATGCGTTGTCTAGCTAACAGAGTTATATACAATAAGAAGCGGAGTTCCGCAACCTAAGTGTTAAGGAAATCCAGTGGTACCAGTTACAGAATAGCAAGCAATACTTAGAGTCGCTCTGGACTGCAGTCCAGAGTCGCACTCCGATCCAATCTTCACTACAGTTTAAGTACAGGTATGTCTGGGAATTATTACAGGGTTAAAGTTCGTTGAGTTGGCTTCGATTTGAGCCCTCGAACGCACCATTCTAGTGTGTATATGATTTATGGTGAATTTAACGGTTTTCAGGTGCAATAAATTTACAGTTTTACAATTGAACTTGGGGGCAGTTGTTTTAGTCATAAACGATCAAATTATCCAACGAAACTTGCACACATTGTTCATCACAACAAGGGCCCAAGCACTAAATCAAATTCCGTCAATTTAGAAACGTATTTTCTTTGGGAACACGCGTCGAACAGGTACGGCATATAATTGGTTAAACTTGTAACTTCAATAATCTATGCATTTAACAATTTTAACTTAAGTAAAATAGCATGTAAGCAAGTAGAAACTTGCCTGGGAGCGACTCGGGGATGCATGGCAGCGACGCGGTCCTTTGTGATGGCCCGACGCGATCTCGGCAAGGATTGGCCTCGGCTCGATCTTGGCTCGGTCTCGGATTGAGCTCTGTGCTTGACGGCTCGCTATGTGTTCAAGCGATGTTGCGGCTGGGGGCCGCAGATGCTGTCGAAGCCGGTGGAGAGATTGCAGAGGAGGAGAGGGAGAATTTAGAGAGAGATAGAGTTAGAGAGAGAAAGAGAGAAAGAGAAATGAGATGGAGAGAGGGTGTGTGTGCATAGGCAGAGAGAGATGAGTGAGGGAGAGTTTGAGAAATGAGAGAGAGATGAAAGAGAGAAAAACAGGGGAAAAGAGAGAGAGAGAGAGAGCAGCAGAGAGAAAGAGAAGAGAAGAGAGAGAGAAAGCAGAGAGAGGGAGTGCACAGATGGGGGAGAAAGAGTGGCAGAGGAAGAGAGAGAGAGAGCTCAGGGTGAGAGAGTGTGGGAGTGATCGGAGGTCGGGGAGTGAGGACGACGACGATGATGATGATGACGACGAGGAGCTCGCTGGCGTCGGGGCGTGGGTGGCCGAGCACGGGTGCAGTGAGCGGTGAAGTGTGTAGGGGCTTGGCAGGGGCTCGGGTCGAGGGTGGAGTCGTGTAGGAGGGGGAGGAGGGAGTGATGGTTGAGGAACTGGAGGTGACGAAGGCGAGGTGCCCGTGGTCACGGTGGTGAGGGGAGCTCGGGTGTGGGCTGTAGGAAGCTCGGGGTAGTGAAGGAAGGGGGAGAACGAGAAACAGAGAGGGAGAGGAAAGAGATGAGAGTGTGATGGAAGAGAGAGAGGCGAGCTATGATGGAGCAGGCGCGAGTCGTGGGTGTAACGGCAGCGTGAGCGAGGGCGGAGGCGGCGGGAGCGAATCGCGCGTGAAGGGGAGAGAGCCGTTAGAGATTTAGAGAAGAGGAACAGTGAAGGGGTGAAGCGGGTCGGGTCGATGGAGGCGGTTGGGTTTGGAGAGGGGACTGGGCCGGGCCGACGAATTATAAAGGAAAAATAAATGAGAAAAATATAGGTAGTGGGCTGGGAACGGTGCTGGGCCGGCAGAAAATTGGGGAAAAAATGGTGAGTTGGGTGTGGGCTTGGATGTTGGGCCAGCGATAAAAATAAAAGAAAATGGAGGGCTGGCATGGGGTTGAATGAATAGGAAAAAGAAAATTAATTAGATAATAGAAACGGACAGGGGAAGATAAGGGTTTACTAAGGGGGAAAAATTAAGGAATTTATAAAAATAACGTGTGGGCTGAGGAATAATGCTGAGGAGAAAATAAAGGAATTTGAGAAGAACAGAAAGGATAGGCCAGGGTCGATTGGGTTGAGCAAATAAATAAAGTGATGGAGAGATAGAGGGTGGGCCAAGATTTATTAGAAATGAAAGGGAAAAATAGATTTGGGCTGCAGAATAAAATTTATAAAGGAAACGAGCTGTGGTTTTGGTGAATGGAAGAATTGTGAGGAAATGAGAGTGAGGCTTGGTGAGCTGCTGGGAAAAATAGGAAAATTAACTGGAAATGAATAAAAGAAGATGGCTGAGGAAAAGTGTGTTGGGCTCGGGGTTTTGCAAGGGAAAAATATAGTTTAACTAGAAGAGAAGTAGGGTTTGCGGTTTAAAGAAAAAGGTTTTAAGGAATCGATAATTTTTATAAATAAAACACATAAGGTTATAAATAAAAATAAATGGGATTTTAAAGTAACTATATACGGACCCTGGTATAGATGGGTCCGGGTATTACATCATACCACCCTTATAAAAATTTCGTCCTCGAAATTTAAAAAAAAAGTTATAGAAACATAAGCGAAAGCTATCATAATTGCAAACTAACATATAAGGATTTACTAAAAATCTGTGTACGAAGAACTTAAAAATGTATATATGAGTAAGAACAATATACGGGAAGATAGGTCTAATAGTTATAAGGCAGGAACAACTATAAGGGTAAATACAAGTATACGAGAATTTAGGCAACAATAGCGAATAATAATACCCAAGACTTGTTCGATAGGATCGAACCCAAATATGGGTACATATAAGCATATCAAAAGTAGCAAGGTAGAAATGAGTATAAGACACAATCATTTATAATAGTAAACATAGGCACAACACCCGAAAATATAGTAACAACAATGAGGTAAAGATAGGTTAAAACATTTTAAGGTAATTTATCGATCGAATAGTTTTAAATCAGCTTAGGAAACTCACATAACGAAAACGGGGAACATGGAACAATATTTGCGCAGTGTTAGTTTGCGCTACTGAAAAATATGTGAAATAGAGTAATCAATAACATACTCTCTTTGATAAATTCAAAGTACTGAAAACTAAATTTTTGAATAACAGTATCCCTAAATGTAATTAAGGTAAAGGGAGGACATAAATAGGTATGGAGCTAGGTAGGGGTAATGATTATGAGGATGTGCGGCTCAACCAGAAGGTTGAAGTGTGTCGGCTATAGGCTGAAGACCAAGGAGACTGGGATCGGGTTAGCACAGAAGGTAATGGTGAGCAACAAAAGGACTACCAGGTAAAAGTATAGGGGGAGACTAACGATTGGTAAATCTTATGAATCAAGGATTTGAAAAGCTAATGAACTCGATAATTCCTAAGGAAGGTCCTCCTCCCAGAAGGATCTCAACCAGGGTACAGACGAAGGATGAATGGTGGCTCACTCCCAGGGATCAGAGTGCGGTACTCTCCAATCGAAACAAGAATGAAAACTACACAATGAATAGGGTGGATAGTCAGAGAGCCCGGCAGAAAAATAAATGGGTAAAGGGCAATAAACAAGTATCAAGTAAACCAATAATCAAAAGGGTTACGAATCTAGAAGATTTATTTCATTCAAGAAAATTTAAAACAAGTCATTGTCAAAGGCGAAAAGTGGCCCTAGACTATACACATTTTATTTGGCCAAAAAGACGACATCAAAAAGGAATTCCGTCAGTCGCGGTTGTGGAGATTCAGTAGGTTGCGGTAGGCTCGCGCACTCAGGTAGGGACGTCCATTTCCATAGCGTCTTGCGGGGACTGCCAAAGGGAGTTCTTCCACGGCAGGGTCTTGATCTTCTGGTCCTTCATCCTCGGATAAAGCTTCTTCATCGAGATCTGATTCCATGTGATTCTCTCCTTCTGGGTTTTCTTCCATGGGGTCTTCCTCCACTGGATTTTCTTCTATTGGATCTCCCTCGAGATCTTCCTCTATCGGGTCTTCTTCTATAGGGTTCTCTTCAGGATCTTCTTCCTCTTCGTCGGAATCCGCTATCACATTAAACTCTGGGGCGGCTACTTCTTCATCCTCTGAATCGTTGTTTCCAAAGTTGACCTGGGGATCATTGACCTCATCATCGGAACTCGTCAGTGTGTGATCTAAGGAAACGCATGACTGTGTATCCTCATCTAGATGCGGCGCTGCTCCAGGGTAGGCCATGGTCTGAAAGAAAGAGAGTCATGATCAGACAATGTAATGAAAAAGGAAAATGGCCAAGTGTACGAAGTATCAAAAGATATGCGGTAGCAGGAATTGTAAAATCAAGATTAAAATATTATGCTATTGAATAATATGAACAAGGGAAATGACAAGAGAATGATACATATAATACGATTCAGATTTTATTGAATTCAACTAAAAGTTCAGCGGATACAAGGTTTCAAACGGAAAGAAACATTCATAAAACGACAATATTATTACTGAAAGTAGATAACATGAAAAAATCATTCTTCGTCTGTTATAACAGTGCATTCTCGTCGCGTGAGTTGAATCCTGCGTTTGATCCGCCTTATCGTCGAAGTCCGAACTACGCGGCAATCCTCACTTGGCAGAAGTGGGGGGGGGGGGAGTGGACAAGTTTCTTCCTTGCAGTTCTTTCCTTTCTGGGCAGCCGTTGATGAGGTGTTTGTTGGAACCGCATATCAGACATTTCCCTTGGGCACGGCGACAATCCCTCTGAAGGTGTCCTGGCCTCTTACAATATCCACAGCAAGGGTTCTTCTGATGTTTCTGTTGACGCTTCCTCTTCTTCTCCTTTCCTCGTCCAGTAGGGGTCCCTTTATGATTGGAGACTCCCGCTGGTGTCTGATTCACCTGTCTTCTTAGTCCTTCAGCCAACAAGTCGTTTGTTCGCTCCTGGGCTTCCTTTAAACCTTGCAGTACACTCAGAATCTCAAAAGTCTGATTCTGGGGAGCAGATAAAGATGAAGAGTCGTTGGAAGACATGATCCTGAAACAACAATTTCGAGAATGATATGAGGCACACGCTAAATGAATCAAAATATGATATGGATAGGACACGGATTCAAGAACATCAGAGATGATGAATATCATTACAAGTGGAGAATCAACTGTATCAATTTAAGTCACTTGAATAGAGTACGGTAGTGCAATTGCCACTATGTACCCTTCTCATGTCACCCGAAACCATAGTGAATGGATAGCTGAACGCACGATGTGAATATGAATCAAGAACGACAGTTTACAACCTAGACCAAAGGATGTCTTAGATTGCCAAAACTGTACACAGAAAACTGCAATCCCAATTGATGCAAAACCTGGCTCTGATACCAACTAAACCATGTCACGCCCCGCTTCCCAAAATACGGGATACGAAGGGTAGACAAGGCCAGCCATGCTCCTACGGTCAAGGAAATATCCTGCCGTAGTCACACTTCGGCTTCTAGTTTATCATGGTAAACAGTATATAATACGCAGGTAATGAGAAATGCAGTAACTGAAGTAAACAATGTAAAGACTGACCTGAGGTGGAACAAATGAATGTAATTCGAGAAGGCAAGTCAAGAAGTCTGTGATGCACTGGTCCAGGCTAATTCTTCTCCTCACACTGAGCATGCATACTCAGGTCGTCAGAGCGACACAATAGCAATATATTATATATGAAAACAAGTGACAATTCTAACAGTAGTAATGGACATGAATATCAGTGAATCGATAATAGCATGAATATGAAAGCACAGTAATCAATGCAGCGGAAAAGTAAAGCAGTATAACAATATGTCACGAATGTCAACACAGTATAGAAGGAATGTAAATGACAGTAACCCTATCAGTCTCTAAGTCTCACTGTACAGGTCACTAAGCCTATCGTCAGTCCAAGTGTGAGAGTCAACCACTCGCGAGTGTCCTCCATCCAAGGGTAGAACCCAAGGGCAAGGGACCACGGGCCCAACATGTAACGAATGTATCACGGTGATATAGCACATACCCTGTAAATCTCCATATAACTCCCTAAATATATAAGCCGGCATGGGACTCCCGAGATTCTGTTGAATTCACACTTGAACTACCCCACACCCCGAGGTCTACATCAAACTCTAACCATAACCCTAAATACTAATCGATCCGTGACAAGTCTGCGCGAGAACTGGAGGCAGGACCTCCATCAAGCACGTCCCGACTAATACCTAAGATAAATGGCAGTGTCGGATGCCTTATCTGTGACATCCGTGCAAGCGCTTCCATAAGTGTCCCATACCACTTATAGTCACACGTACACGCATCCCTCAGACGTCGACAATGCAATAGAATAAAAGGGACACTGATTGTGCACAAGTACATATCACTTTCACTTAATCACGAATACACGAACACTGACGTACTTGCCACAATCAACACTAAAATCTAACACTGGGTAAATACACGATGTCACTAGGTTATCACTACAACGATATAGGTATGATATGATGCATGAACAGTATAAGAAGCACAACTAAGGTATCATAAAAACAGCAGTCTATCACTTGCACGATTTATCATGAAACATATGTATATAATTTAGCGAAATGATAAACAGGTAGTATTTAATATGTTCAGCTATCTATCCTTAGAATTTTGTTTCAGGTCAAACGGGTTTCAGGATCATTAGTTATAACTGTTTCATTTTAAGCGCACGCGGCTGGAAATCCAATTTCAGAATCAGGAATCCATTTCGCAACGCATTCTAACCCCAGTTGGGATCATAATTTAGCGACGCTACAGTTGGATGAATTCTAGGGTTTTCAGTAGTGTTTTCAACGCAACAAACGGATCTTCAATCGCATCTGTACGTTAGCAGTTATAACCTGTTTAATATCAACATGTCAATACTGAATCTGCTGGGACTGTTATGTATCCCGGTCTATTAAATTACAGATTAAATATCAAACGGTAACGAAACAGAACGAAACCAAATGCGTTGTCTAGCTAACAGAGTTATATACAATAAGAAGCGGAGTTCCGCAACCTAAGTGTTAAGGAAATCCAGTGGTACCAGTTACAGAATAGCAAGCAATACTTAGAGTCGCTCTGGACTGCAGTCCAGAGTCGCACTCCGATCCAATCTTCACTACAGTTTAAGTACAGGTATGTCTAGGATTTATTACAGGGTTAAAGTTCGTTGAGTTGGCTTCGATTTGAGCCCTCGAACGCACCATTCTAGTGTGTATATGATTTATGGTGAATTTAACGGTTTTCAGGTGCAATAAATTTACAGTTTTACAATTGAACTTGGGGGCAGTTGTTTTAGTCATAAACGATCAAATTATCCAACGAAACTTGCACACATTGTTCATCACAACAAGGGCCCAAGCACTAAATCAAATTCCGTCAATTTAGAAACGTATTTTCTTTGGGAACACGCGTCGAACAGGTACGGCATATAATTGGTTAAACTTGTAACTTCAATAATCTATGCATTTAACAATTTTAACTTAAGTAAAATAGCATGTAAGCAAGTAGAAACTTGCCTGGGAGCGACTCGGGGATGCACGGCAGCGACGCGGTCCTTTGTGATGGCCCGACGCGATCTCGGCAAGGATTGGCCTCGGCTCGATCTTGGCTCGGTCTCGGATTGAGCTCTGTGCTTGACGGCTCGCTATGTGTTCAAGCGATATTGCGGCTGGGGGCCGCAGATGCTGTCGAAGCCGGTGGAGAGATTGCAGAGGAGGAGAGGGAGAATTTAGAGAGAGATAGAGTTAGAGAGAGAAAGAGAGAAAGAGAAATGAGATGGAGAGAGGGTGTGTGTGCATAGGCAGAGAGAGATGAGTGAGGGAGAGTTTGAGAAATGAGAGAGAGATGAAAGAGAGAAAAACAGGGGAAAAGAGAGAGAGAGAGAGAGCAGCAGAGAGAAAGAGAAGAGAAGAGAGAGAGAAAGCAGAGAGAGGGAGTGCACAGATGGGGGAGAAAGAGTGGCAGAGGAAGAGAGAGAGAGCTCAGGGTGAGAGAGTGTGGGAGTGATCGGAGGTCGGGGAGTGAGGACGACGACGATGATGATGATGACGACGAGGAGCTCGCTGGCGTCGGGGCGTGGGTGGCCGAGCACGGGTGCAGTGAGCGGTGAAGTGTGTAGGGGCTTGGCAGGGGCTCGGGTCGAGGGTGGAGTCGTGTAGGAGGGGGAGGAGGGAGTGATGGTTGAGGAACTGGAGGTGACGAAGGCGAGGTGCCCGTGGTCACGGTGGTGAGGGGAGCTCGGGTGTGGGCTGTAGGAAGCTCGAGGTAGTGAAGGAAGGGGGAGAACGAGAAACAGAGAGGGAGAGGAAAGAGATGAGAGTGTGATGGAAGAGAGAGAGGCGAGCTATGATGGAGCAGGCGCGAGTCGTGGGTGTAACGGCAGCGTGAGCGAGGGCGGAGGCGGCGGGAGCGAATCGCGCGTGAAGGGGAGAGAGCCGTTAGAGATTTAGAGAAGAGGAACAGTGAAGGGGTGAAGCGGGTCGGGTCGATGGAGGCGGTTGGGTTTGGAGAGGGGACTGGGCCGGGCCGACGAATTATAAAGGAAAAATAAATGAGAAAAATATAGGTAGTGGGCTGGGAACGGTGCTGGGCCGGCAGAAAATTGGGGAAAAAATGGTGAGTTGGGTGTGGGCTTGGATGTTGGGCCAGCGATAAAAATAAAAGAAAATGGAGGGCTGGCATGGGGTTGAATGAATAGGAAAAAGAAAATTAATTAGATAATAGAAACGGACAGGGGAAGATAAGGGTTTACTAAGGGGGAAAAATTAAGGAATTTATAAAAATAACGTGTGGGCTGAGGAATAATGCTGAGGAGAAAATAAAGGAATTTGAGAAGAACAGAAAGGATAGGCCAGGGTCGATTGGGTTGAGCAAATAAATAAAGTGATGGAGAGATAGAGGGTGGGCCAAGATTTATTAGAAATGAAAGGGAAAAATAGATTTGGGCTGCAGAATAAAATTTATAAAGGAAACGAGCTGTGGTTTTGGTGAATGGAAGAATTGTGAGGAAATGAGAGTGAGGCTTGGTGAGCTGCTGGGAAAAATAGGAAAATTAACTGGAAATGAATAAAAGAAGATGGCTGAGGAAAAGTGTGTTGGGCTCGGGGTTTTGCAAGGGAAAAATATAGTTTAACTAGAAGAGAAGTAGGGTTTGCGGTTTAAAGAAAAAGGTTTTAAGGAATCGATAATTTTTATAAATAAAACACATAAGGTTATAAATAAAAATAAATGGGATTTTAAAGTAACTATATACGGACCCTGGTATAGATGGGTCCGGGTATTACAGTTGTTAAATATCGAACGGTATAGCTCGATACTAACAACCGTCGTATAGTCTATGTGACGAGAAGATTCAATCGTATGATAACCGATAGATTTGTCCCGTGTGGACAAGTTAGGAATGTATAAAGCAAACACCTTCATTCACTTGTGTTTTCATCTATTTCGAGATATTTCGTCGGTACCTTTCCACTGGTTCTCTGTGTACAAAGTTAAATTAGATGTTCATTTCAACGTTGTTTCACAGCTTTGAAATGATTATTTATTCTATTACAGTGTACTCGGAGAACAGCGGGGAGGTGCTGCCGAAATTTACTCGAAACGGTTGAAAGTACAAACGAATAGGTGTTCGCTCTATACATTCTTAATGGGATAGAAGCCTTACCCCCGACAGCCGAAACACACACATACAACAAGAATACACAACAAACGCATCATTAGAGAGTGATTCAAGATGTTCAAGTTAAAACCAATATATGATACTCGATACTAATATGAAACTTTCATATTCTCATCGATACTCATTTATGAAACTAAAACCGCCACTTAGTCCCCGTCTATCGGTTAACATACGTTCGATATTCGTCGTGACATAGAACTATACGAAGGTTATTAAATATCGGACGGTATAGCTCGATACTAACAACCGTCGTATAGTCTGTGTGACGAGAAGATTCAATCGTATGATAACCGATAGATTTGTCCCGTGTGGACAAGTTAGGAATATATAAAGCAAACACCTTCATTCACTTGTGTTTTCATCCGTTTCGAGATATTTCGTCAGTACCTTATTTGTGGTAGTGATGGGAAGTGGTGTTTCCAGTGGCGGACGAGTAAAATTCAAGTGTCTTAATTCCTGACCAATCGCGCCAAAAACTTAGGTTCCTTTTGAATTTCGTCGAAAAAAGTATATCATCTACCGTTTGTTTCGATGATTGGCATTCACTATTCTCATTTTCATCGGTTAAGATATATCTATACCAAATTTCATGTGATTCTAACCGCTGATTTAGATGGTGCAAAATTAACGATTTTCCGATAATATAACATATTTAGAATTTTCACATCACTAGATCAACTGTGAAAAGGTGTTATAATCACATGAAATCTGGTGTATCTATGTCTTAGATGATAATGATCAAGATGGGTGGTGCCGGTCGTCAAAAAAAATCAGTAGAGGGTATATTTTTTTGGGCGCTATAGAAAGGTTTTTCTCCTAGGGTCTTTGTCCTCCATTATATATATATATATATATATATATATATATATAGAGAGAGAGAGAGAGAGAGAGAGGATCCTATGAGGCCGGTTCACATATCTTATTTTGAGGCCAAACTTTTAAATACACAATATCCCATGTTTTCACCGATCCATACTAGTCATTTTGATCTACTTGTATTAGATGTGTTATGTATAAACTTTCATTAGATTTGGAGCTCTCTAACACATTCATCAAGTGATCTTGTTTTTCATGCATCATAAAGCCATCGATTTTTTAGTCTATTTGATGGATTAGTTAGAAGTCTCCAAATCTCGTAAAATTCGATACATAACTCATCTAACATGTGTAGATCACAATGATCGGTGCGAATCGGTAAAAAACAAATCGTATTGTGTGTTAGAAAAGTGAACCTCAAAATAAGAAATGAGGCCGGAACTTATAAGATCAACTTCCTCTGTGTGTGTGTGTGTGTGTGTGTGTGTGAGAGAGAGAGAGAGGGAGGGAGAGAGAGATCTAAGCTGTAGTTTGCAACCGAGGATCCTTCAGTGATGATGAAGGGACAAATCAATTTGAAATAGGAAAGTGTACAATCGGGTTTTTCCGTTACCGCTAAACCCTAGCTCATCGCTAAAAACTGATGAGAAAATGTAGATTTGAAATAGAGATGGAGGAAAGGAGGAGTAACCCTAACTCATCATCCAACTTTTTAACATTATAAAATACTTAGGTGGAACCGAACATAGCCTAAGTTGAGGTTGGAAGGCCTGTTTTCAAAGCTTGGCTATTAATGAGGTGGAATGATGTAAAAACTATATCAAGCAGTCTAACTCAAAAGCTAAACAAAGACCAAAATAGCAAGTCAGGCTTAACTGGTCAACATGTACAGTGGCTTACCCCAAATAGGGGCGGAGCCAAAAAATTTCTTTAGGGAAGGCCCGGTAAAACATATTCCCAAATATAAAAGTATATTAATATAGTAAAAAAAAATAAGATTAAATATTTGCTGATAGCCATAATACCTTAATGTACTTATTTATGGTTTTATGCTTTTTCTATATGAATGTAAATTGTACAGGTTGAGTTCAAAGAACAGGTATAATTTTAATTTACGTTCTTAAAAATAAAATAATGCTTCCACTAATACGCGTGAAGTTCCGGACGCTTAGGGGGGCAAAACAAATGAAGCCATTCGACTGTAACCTCATCATAATTAGCACAACCTTCCACAATAAAATGTTCTTTGATCTGGATTCATCATCATCATCATTATAAAATTAACTGCATGCATGCATTTGGTTGTCCACAGTTAATAAAAGAGAAACATCATAAGATCAATTCTGATATTGATCATAGTCAACACATCTGATATCATAAGTTCAACAATGCACCACCGCAGATTTCACTCTTCTTCTAACCTTAGTTACTTACCAAGGAAGCTAGCTAGCTACAACACCAAACAATAGAAAAGGAAAATTACAAGAGAATTCTTCATGAACTAAGATCTGAGGAGACCCCTGATAATTTCGGCCTGTGGGCTGTTGGCATCCATGGTGTTCATCAGCTGCGAGAGCCGGTCGCTCAGATCGTCCACCTCGCGATTCAAGGCCTTTAT
The DNA here is from genome assembly GCA_030015575.1 of Agapanthus africanus. Classification (NCBI taxonomy): domain Eukaryota; kingdom Viridiplantae; phylum Streptophyta; class Magnoliopsida; order Asparagales; family Amaryllidaceae; genus Agapanthus; species Agapanthus africanus. The sequence goes on along the minus strand of JASDDO010000019.1, from coordinate 935,733,770 downwards.
GTAGCTGCATGTCTCCTTCAACAGCCTCGACGTCGATGCCTTCACATTCATTATTACGAAACATAATTAGATATAATTAAGTACTAAACTCTGAAGCGCTCAAAAATTAATTTCAAAATGCTTACATACCCTGCTTGAATTCCTCTGCCTCGACTCTGCCGGCAGCAGTGACTGCAGCTTGGAGATGAGCTCGTTCATCTCTTCGTCGCTGATACGGGAAGCTCCTCGCCGACTCGACATCTCTGCTGGAGTTGAGAGGGAGAGGGAGAGTAGTGAGAGAGTGAAAGGGAGTAGGTTTGATTTTATAACATGCAGAGGAAAAAGGGGAGTAAATTAAGGTGAATAGCTTGAAAAACTAGTTAGTTGAGGGGTGAGCAATATTAAGGCCTCACTAGGGCCCCACTTATTCCATCCTCCTTGCTCAATTTTTAGGCCCACTTTGTTATCCTGGGCCCAGTAGGCTCACTGCCCGGTTGAACCCATGCAATTCTCTTAATTGTCACATGTCTGTTCTATGGGCAGTTTATTAATATTTAAAAATGTACCTTTTACTGTACCAAAATAAACTCTAAAGTTACAATGATAGTTGAGGGTGAGTGTGCAAAGGGGCTTTCATTTCAACTGATCCGTTTTTAAATACATGTCCGGCAAGATTTGAAACCGGACTGTTTAGAATTGTAATGTCGCTTTCACTACATCACAAGACTTTTTTTTATTCTAACACATCCTCGTATTTTGAAGGCCTTTGGGATGAAAAACTAAGGTTTTGTACAGCGGTAGTTTTAATTTAAATTATTCCGTATTTAATATGCTTAAGAAATAAATTGAATCTACACCATCTCAACATCCCTCTTAATACACCAAGATTCTGAATTTATAAGGAGAGTTTTTATTTTCTAATGCCTTTCTGTGCTAGGATTGGTCAAACCCAAAGGTAGTTGAACCCCTGGATCATTGAAGGTGGATTGACTAAATTTGTGGTCTTCAATTGCATGTCTTATCAATCATTTGCGGTAAGTATCTTCTCCTATCTTTCATGGTCTTGTATTTTTCATGGTCTTGTATTTTGAAATCCGACTTTAGTACAAAATAAAACTACTAAAATTTTCTTCACAAATGAACAAAAAATTCTGAAATTACGAAAAACTACCATGAATAATGATGACACATCAGCATTATCAATGACACATCAATGACTTGCCGTGTCATTAGCAATTGCAAAATTACCCATCTTTTTCATCATCTAATCCTACCCATAACCCTAACCCTAGGCCGCCACTGCCGACACCGCTATCCTACACCGCCGTTGGTGCCAACCTCTTTTCTCTTAGCGCCGTCGTCGCCATTGTCACCATAGCCGCCCAATAATTTCGTTACCATCCTCATCTTCCACTTCATCTCCATCTTTCATTCAATCCAATCCTAACATAACCCAAAGCTTTCTTTCCCGCCGCCGACGCCACCCTCCTCTCTCCCCCTATCGCTGCCATTCTCATCGTTGACGTCCTCTTCGTTTTCTTTTTTTTTCCTTTTAACTCTACTCTAATCCAAAACCTAACCATACTATCTTTGCCTTGCCATCCGTCTCCGTCTCCGTCTCCGTCCTCTTCGTCGCCGTCTTCGGCCGCCTCCTCTTCACTCACGTTGTTGGCCACCTCCTCCATCATCACCCTTCGCCGTTGCTAAACATTAATTCCTTGAGAAAATTATTAATAAATTAAAGGGAAAACTTGTCATTTACGATGCTAAATAACACTGTTAAAGAGTGTTAAAGAGTGACGAGCGTTGACGTTTACTAATGGTAGTTTATTGTAATTTTAAAAGTTTTTGATGGTTTCTTATCAAAGAGAGAGATTTTGATAGTTTTTGGTAATTTTAAAAGTTTTTGATGGTTTTTTGTCAAAAAGAGAGATTTTGATAGTTTTTGGTAATTTTAAAAGTTTTTGATGGTTTCTTGTCAAAAGAGAAAGATTTTGATAGTTTTTGGAAACTAATCCCTAAAATTATTAAAAATACTCAACCTACTCACTCGAAAAATCTACCAAAACCTATACAAGAGACAAACACCATGGACCCACTTGTTTGGCACTAGAATTTTGAAGTTGTGAGTACCACCATTTTGTCACTTAGGTAGATATATTGTGGTAGAATTTCAAACGGGTCGGTAAACTATTACTCTGAAATTATTATAGAAATGTCTTGGCCAATAGGTGTATGTGTACACTGCAAGAATACCTCTTTATTTCCTCTGGCTCTGCCCTACGGAATAACAATACACCTAACGAAATAAGTTTATTTCGTCGGACGGAGTCCGACGGAATAAATTGCTACGTAATAAATTTATTTCGTCGGCTGTCAAAATTATTTCGTCGCTTATGATCTGACGGGATAAAGTGTCATTTTTTGGAACTATTTCTCTGGATATAGTTTATTCCGCCGAACACAAATCGAAAAAATAAAGTTATCTCGTCGGATTATACCCGATGAAATAAACTGTATCCAAAGAAACAGATCGGTGGGCAGTTTTTTGCGTATTCGCCACGAATACAATACAAATTCAATTCAATAAACCAAATCACCAATAAACAAACAATACACACCACGTGCCGCATACAAGCTCAATCAAATCCACAACCAATTTAGAACACACAAATTATATAATAACACAAATCCGATACGTACAATACGATACTAAAATAAAGTTCAATACTAACACAAATCCCCGAAATTATAGAATCCGATGCGAAATAGTTCATAACAAGTCATTCAACCAATTAAACAAACTAATTAATAGTATCTTAGAACTTCTTAAGCATACGGAATGGAGGGATTGGTTTTGTCTTGGCTGTACTTGATCGTTCGCTTCGCTCTCTTGTCCGAGCTCAAAGGGCTCACCGGGATCAAAGTTCAGTTAGAGTTCTCCGTTAGGGTGACTCGATAGCTAGATTAATAGCTTTTGGTAAATTCTTTTATTCAGAAAGTAGGCATTCAGCCTCTAAGTCAGCTTGCCTTTTGCCTTGTAGCTTGGATCGAAGCTTCCTGCCTCTTCTCGTTCCTCTCGTATTGGCTACTGTGGTTCTGATTGGCCTCGAAGATCGATGCGTGTTGGGTATATATCCCTAGCGGCGTCAGCTTCTCTTCAGTAAACGCTTCTACTATCTCATCGATCTCTCTGTACATTTGTTACTGCACGAAACGGTATGAAGAAAGTTTAGTCATTTGTTGTAAAATGATATAGAGTAATTTAATTAACTAAAAGTAATTGATTTTTTAAATACTTACATAATGTTCAGACACCTCTTGTGAGTTGGGGAATCTAGAGTGACGTGCGAACCCTGTACCATAAACATCCACACGGCTTGGCATGCCTCCCGTTTCTTTCGCCTGCCATTTAAATGAAAATTCAATTTAAACAAGTTTATAGAACACACAATTCGGCAAATTCGATTTGAACTTATATAGTTAACTCCGAGCTAAGTGGAATTCAGTAGATGGTCATTAATGGTATGTCAATGAAGGTCAACGCCGTTCATGCACTTTCTATGTAAACACGAAATCATTTCTTCAGGGGATCGATCTCTCGATGCAAATTCCATAAACTCTTTGATGCCGGCCTTATAATCATCTCTAAATTTCGATAATTTCATCCAAGTTCTATCCATTACTTTCCGAAAGATGACATCATGTTTTAAATAATTAGCAAATCAATGACCCGTGTTTAGTTTAATAGTTAAGGGTCAGTCAATACTCAAGTGAATGTTGGTTAGTTTAATAACTACATAGTTACACCGTTAACAATATAACAATATAACGTAACGCCTATCGGGATAAGCTTTCTATCCCATTAAAAATGTGTAACATATACACACACCATGAATTTATACTTTCATTCATTTCGGAAAAATTTCGGCAAAATCTTCCGACCGTTCTCTAAGTACACCATAATAGAAGGGATAAAAACCATGTCAATGCTATATATCAGCATTGAAATGATTATCCTTTCTACATTTGTACACAAAGAACCAGCGAAAAGGTGCCAACGAAACTAGTCTCGACAAAAATGAAAGTACACATACAAGGGGTGTATGCATTATACATTCTTAGGTTGTCCACACTGGACAAATCTATCGGTTATAGTACAATTAGTTTTCTCGTCGTATAACCTACAAAATGGTTGTCAGAAATAAACGATTAACACTTATAGTTTTGACAACCATCACGTAGTTTTATATCATGATGAAAACCATAATGCATATAACTAATAGACGGGGTATAGGGCACGTTGTATTTTTTGAATGTAAGATTCTCGATGAGAACATGTAAATTTCATATTATCATCGAATTTCATACACTTAGTATAAGTGTTGGGGTTAAAATTTACACCCTATTGACCAAAAGTCAAAGTCAAACCGTGGACAAGTGGGCCCAAGCCAAAGCAAATAGACCATACTATTGAATCCAAGCCGGGCCCACGCCCATGCCCAAGTCCAAGCAAGTGGGCTCAAGCCCAGACCATCATCATGCCAAAAAAGTACAAAAAATAAATAAAATATTTAAATAAATATGCAAAATGTGAAGTAAATGGGCAAAAGGCCAAATTTTTGTAAAGCTCGTGGCTCATGTGCAAAAAAAATAAGCACATGAGTATGGGATGGGCAAAATACCATTTTGTAAAGCTCAATGGGCTATTTGTAAATTTGTAAGCCTACATAAGATAATATTATGAAGAAATGAAATATATTCATTCCTTTCAAAAAAATATTAAGGTTTGTGCGTCTATCCTCTCTCTCAAGTTCTACTTCATTCTCTTCATTTCCAATTAAATCAAGAGCTTAACTTTCTTTTTCTCAAAACTAAATAATGTTTCACCATAAAACTATTGAACGGGAGTTCAAATCTCCCGTCTAATCCCTGGAATGGGAGATTTTAAATCCCACCGTCCTCCTTCTCTAAGATCAAAATAGAGGAAGAAAAAAGAAACCCATCTTAAAAGAACCCATTTTGGGAAAGTCCAAGGCTTGAAGAAGAAGAAAACGAAACTCTTTTCATCATCCAAGATCTAAATTCTTTGGGAGTTTAACTCTAAATCAATTTTTGAGAAGCTCAACTCCAAGATTTAAATCACAAAAGAGTTTAACCCCAAATCCAGATGTTTTAGGAGTTTAACTCCAAATCCAAATCTTTTGGGAGTTATCCATATCCAATTTCTGTTCAGAACTTCAACTTCAAGACCAGGGGCTTAGCCTTTCTTCCGCAGGTGCTCCGCAGGAGCATAGCGGGTACATGCTGCTCACGTGACCCGCTGGCGCCCAGCGGTCACATGCCTCTCACGTGACGTGCTGGAGCCCAACGGCCACGTGACGCTCACGCGACCCTGTTCCCTTATATAAAAAATGGGAAGAAAAGAAAAAGGAAAAGAATTCCCGCAACTTGGCGTCACGTGTTAAACGTGTGAGCGTTTATATTCAAAACATATAAACGCTGAAAACAAATAACTAAAGGCCAAACTGGCATCACGTGTTAAACACGTGAGCGCTTATATGCAAAGCATATAGGCGCTGAAAATAAATAACCAAAAGGGGAAAACTAGCTTCACGTGTTAAACACGTGAGCGCTCATATGCAAAGCATATGAGCGCTAACTATAAGCAGGTTAAAACCCATACTAGGGTCACGTGTTAAACACGTGAGAACATACCTTTTGAAGTATTAGGTTCAGATAAAATTAAATTTTATATAGAATTGAATTCTATTTTGGGAAAAATACTTCCCCTGATCTTTCTAAACAAGAAAGATATTCTCTGTTAAACAGAGAACCGTTGGATTAAAAATCCAATGGTGATTAAAAATCATCAAATATAGAATTAAATTCTATTAGGGGAAAATATCCCCCTGATCTTTCTAAGTGAGAAAGATATTCTCTACTGGATCAAAGATCCAATATTGGAATCAAATTCTAATATGAGAATATTTCTCTAATCTTTCTAAACAAGAAAGATATACTCTTAACCCTTAGATTAAAAATCTAATGGTGATTAAAAATCACCGTTTAATAGAATAAAATTCTATATATGGGAAAATATTTCCCTAATCTTATTAAAAACAAGAAAATATATCCTGTAAAACAAAAATCACTGGATAAAAAATCCAACGGTGGATAAAATTCCCAAAATAATTTTTGAGACCAATTAAATCAATTGGAATCTCTCAATGAGAGATTTTCCCAAAACTAATCAACAATTTGCCTCCTCTATATAAAGAACCCGAGACTTCAAGTCTCAAAAAGAGAACCGACCCCATAAGTTTTCTACAAACTGAGAATTTATTTTTCCTACAAAAAAGATCTCCTCGTTCTCTCCAACCCCATGTAAAGAAAAAGCAGAGATAAAACATATCTCTTTTGCCAGACATAAGTAAAAATAAGGGTTTAACCCTTCATCAAAAGAACTTAGTTCTTTCTCTAGATCCGAGATCTGTAACACAGATTTCCCCACAAGTTGAGAATTTAATTTTTATCGGGAAGATTCTGTTTTTCAAACTCAAAATCTAGGGAAAAGAATTAGATAAAAAGAACAGAGAGAAAAAACATATGTTCTAGGAATTTAATTCTTCTAAAAACAGGGTTTAACCCTACATAAAGAACTTAGTTCTTACAAAAAGAACAGAAGAATTTAGTTCTCCAATAAAACTGATCTCAGATCTTCAAAACAGAGATCTTGGTGATCATTAATGGTCAAAATGTCATTAACAGAAATTAAAACTTCTTCAGAAAACATTTACAGAGATTAAAATATCTAAAACAAAAGATTCAGCGTCTCATGTGCTTCCCACATGAGCGCCTAAAACAGAATGCTCAACGCCTCACGTGCTTCCTACGTGAGCGCCTAAAACAAAAAGCCCAGCGCCTCACGTGAAACACACGTGAGCGCTGTATAAAAGTGCTGAGCACTATATATATGTAGTCAAAATGACTGAGTGCTTAGCACCGATTGGGCAACGCCCATGTCTGAGCGCCTCACATGCTTCCCACGTGAGCGCCAGAGCAGCAAATAAGTGCTTAGCACTTCTGAATAAGGGAAAAAGCCCAAGACTTAGCCCAAATTGGCTAAGTCTCTGAAGCTTTCTTGCAGCTGAACCCAAATGCTCTGTTGTTGGATCTTAACTAAATTTAATTATCCTTAAAATATTTTTAAGTTGATTTTAGTCTCAAATAAGACTAACGTATCTTTAGTTAAAATAAATTGAGCCCAAATGCTCATATATTTAAGTTGACCTTAATCTAAAAACAGATGAATGGTCTTTAAATGAAACAAAATATCCTTGAACTGATGGAATACATACAACCTAAGTTCAAACCCAAATCTAAAATATATGGATTTGGACTAATCCACGCCCTATGGGCGACGACATAAACTAGTCTCCGTATATAATCCACGGGCAACCATAATAAACAAAATAACACACGACACGAAGTGACCTACCGGTGCAGAAGAAAATTGTTATTATAACGCGATAATATAATTAACTACAGGGGCTTGCGCCTGCAGGGAAGAGCGTCTCCAAAATCAAAAAACCCTCGCAAATGAGGGGGAATTTGATGAAGTCTGCTACACCGGTTGCATCTATCCAAATCTTCGATATACGGTGCCATAAATCAACTTGGTGCCATAAGATAGGCTGGGGGCAACTCCCCCTCTGGGCTTACCCTACCAACTCTTATGTTGGATGTCGACGTTGCGGTTCCAACCGGGAACAGTTTTGATCCGCTCAGAAGAGTCCGCAAGAACTCTCCGACGGCGGTGCTGAAGAAATCAACTCCGCCAACAGAGGTCCCCATGCAACGATAGCTTGAGCAGCCTCGCCAACAGATTTTTTCACATATACATAGGGTTTGGCGAAAATTCCAAGACTCTATGTTTGACGAAAATTACTCTCATCGATCTAAGAAATCCAAGGGTCAACAAGAGAAGGACCGCTCCTCCGCCATACAACGGGGGACCTTTCCTAATCAGGCGCCTATCACAATGGCTCCTTCAGCTCCGACTTCCCATAGAAGAATGAGGCCAGAGAAAATTCCATCGCCAGCGGCAAAATCCAATGGCGAAAGTTCTAAACACCCCAAGTACGGGGGCATAACAATACATACGGTCTATATGGCCTCGGGAAAAGAAGAAATCCGGGCCTCGGTGATTCACCGACCACAAACTTGGCCATTGACGAAGGCTCAGGAGCTACAGCAAAAGCTCCAAGAAATGCTAACCAAAATGGCAGCACTCACCGGACAAAAAGAAAGTTCGGAAAAAGAAACTAAACAGCGCTAAGATCAAGAAACCGATACAGAGTTCTTGCGATGAGTGCTGGAGAGAAAGGATAAAGAAGCTGCAGAGTAAGCTGCTAATATCAAGTAGATGGCTCTTCTATTCCAAGATATGGTCGGAATGATGATCTAACCAGAACCACCGGCCGAAGAACTGCCGATAATTATCGAGGATGACAAAGGAGAAACATCAAATCCCCCCCCCCCCGGCCTTAGCAGCGACCAAACAGGAAACAATTTCTAAGGCGGCCCTGGATGACTACATTGCGCAACTAATCAGAACTCAGCAGGAAAATGAAGACACCGAACAACTCTTCAAAACCGGGCGACCATATCCAGCCTGGTATGACCAAATCAAGTAACCGCCGGGATATACGATCCCGCAATTCCATGTTTACAAACAAACAGGCAATCCTCACCAGCATGTCGCACAATTCAGAGCACCATGCGGCAATACTGGAGGCGACGACAAATTGTTGTTTCGCCAATTCGTCGGGAGTTTGTCCGAGACAGCTTTCGAATGGTACTCGGAGCTCCTAAATGACTCCGTGAAAACCTTTTCTGAAATGGAGCTGTTATTCACGCAACGGTTCGTCAGCACAAGTGAACACACTCCGATCACGGCACTGATCAATGCTAGGGTAAAGCCAGGAGAAACATGAGTCCAATACGCGATCCGGTGGTGGAATCTGTGGTCAAAATGTGAACAGCGCATTGAAAAGTCTCCAGCCGTGGGCATGTTCATTGGGACCCTCGATTCTCAATCGACTGTATCCCAGTTCATAACATTCTTCAATCCTACAACCTTTCAAGCGCTGATAGACAAGCTGGCCCAAATGGATCAGATGGGTCAGGGCCCTTCCTCCTCATATAAGGACCCTCGAAATAACAAGGGTAAGAAGAAAGCGGCCTTTGTTGCCAACATGCAACAACAGCCAGACGGTCCAAAACCGGTTGCTTACCAAAACAACGCACGTCCACGCCCGTCCATGGAAGAAAGGCTAGGACGTGCTTACTCGTTCCCTCGCGACAAGAAGAGGAGACTGTTTGAACTGGCGATGCGTAATAACCTCATCACATTGCCAGACCTGCAGCGTCTGGCACAACCCGACGACGTCAACAACCCTAATTACTGCTCCTATCACAGAATAGTGAGCCACCCAACTAAAAATTGCTATATCTTCAAAAATTGGGTTGAAGAACAGTACCAGCAGGGAAAGTTCGCGCTGTATGATAACTGGAGGATAAACCCACCCCAAAAGCATGCTCCTAAAAAGGTGGACGCGCAGCGGGCATCATGCTCGCTTGTGGAGGAAGATTCGTGGGGAGTAGCTCTTTCAGCAAAAATTAAAAGAATGCTGAAGGATCTACATGCATGTCCCGCAGTCAGGTGGAAAAGCCCATTTGAACCTGAAATAATCAAAGGGATGGTAAAACCCCGATCCACGCCAAAAACCATCGATAAGGGGAAAATCCCACAAGTCAAGCTTTCAAAGTCTTCTAAGAAAAAGAAAAAAACCTAGAAGCCTGTGCATCTTGCCGAGTATGACAATGAGCGCACAGATCTACAAAAGTACATAGACGTGCTGGAGGAGTATAACCAGAAGTCACGAACATCAGTCACGCTCGAAAAATTCCTCAAGCATATTCTTGAGGACAAAGACAGTGACAATAATGAGGGAAATGATTCATCAGAAAAACTGGAAGATTATGTAGCAAGTTGCCACATGGTCTCTTATTCATTATTATATGACAAAAAAACTCCCTCAGCGTCAGAAAACGACGTGGAGGAATTGGGGGCAGAATCGGCGCTAAAATCCCCAAAACTACCAAAAGAAGACCCGATTAGAAGACTTTTAAACGAAACCTTTCAAAAAAACAAAGACGGCCGAGAACGCGAGACAGCCATATATGAAAAGGCTAAGCGCCAGCGTCTGAATAAAGAAACTGTGGTGAGAATGAGTCATAAAGTGCTCCGACCAAACCAAAGCACACCTGCAACAAATAAGTGCAGGATCAAAACTGAGAAGCAAATCGCCAAAACCCTATCAATGGGGATGAAACTACCACCGCTCATGAAATACACTCGTGGAGTTCCATACTCTGACAAAGGAGACTCACATCCAAAATACAACCTATATCATCGAAGGGTCGCCCACCCCATCGAAGAATGCAGTGCCTTCAAGAAGTGGTGTTAAGGATATATTGCCCATCGAAAACACTTCAAGAAAGGGAAACGTGAAGCTCACGCTCATCAATGTAGGGATGGCGAGACGAGCGCGCATGAAGAAACGACTGAAAACTGTCATATGGTTGATACCAGTTCGAAAGGAGAAAAACCTCCAGTTCTCACGTTCGGGAACAATTCCGAGGATGAAACGCCCTTCAACCCTCTCTTCGAAGATTCCACCTCGGAAAAAGAAGAGGAAGAGAAGAACTGCAAAAACATTTAGCTGCATAACCGTACGCTACCTGAGAAGGACTTCGGACCTGCAAACAAAGGTTCGAACAAAAAGGACAAAGGGAAAGGGAAATGCACGAGAAAATCTCTCTTGATGAAGAAGCGGTTAGAGAGCTCGTCGCAAAGGACCCGCCTAAGAAAAACAAGGTGGATTACAACGTCCTAGCACATCTGAGAAAAATACCCTCGCAGCTAAGCATATTGGATGATCTCATCTTATCCAAAGAGGCACGGGATTCCCTGATCAAGGCGTTACAAGAGCCCGATCAGTTCCAAGCTTTCCTCGCAGAAGAGAAGATGAAAAATGAACCAGCATAGGTCCACACGGCTGATATCATATTTGGCGATGAAGATATACTCCTCGGTACATGCGAACATAATCGATCGCTATACGTCATCGGGTACTGCCACGATATCAAGATAGGGAAAATCCTTGTCGACAACGGATCCTCCGTTAATCTTCTCAACGTGAGAGTGCAGAAGAAAATTTGCATGAATATTCGGTACCTTTCCCGAGATAAAATTACCATCTGTGTTTGACATACAGTCGTCACGGACACTCTGGTCCGTAATACTGACGCTGCGTTTCGGGCTGCTCGTTACCGACATCAAATTTCATGTCATTGACGCCAAGACTTTACTACAACGCTTTACTCGGCAGACCTTGGTTACACGAGTACAACATTGTCCTTTCTACATAATATCAGTGTATGAAGTATTTCAAGGATGGCTCGGAGTACACCGTCACGGGAGAACTAAATCCGTTCTCGGTGAATGAAGTGCGGAAGTATGAAGATGCGAAGTACTTTCTACCGGACTTCGAGGATACTGAAAGGTTCCACAAGCCGAAGAATAAACAAAAATCCACAGCCACCATCCCGATCTCTGGAAGCGACACCGAGGAAGATGAAAAAATAGTTTGCTCGGGGCAACTCCAAAGGCAAAACAATAAGCCCGGACCAATCTACTTCTATTTTAGTTTTTGGTAGCGATTCTGAGGACGAGGCTAATGCAGTATTCTCCATTCGCCTGTCAATGCAGACTCTTGCCGAAGCGGATCAAAGTCTACAAATCATGATGGCTCTGCTTCAACACTACAGGGAACTTGATGCGCTCGATATATACAGCATACAAGAACTGCAAACTTTCTACGTGCCTCCTAGGCGAAGAGGTGATAAGGCGATCCTCTTCTATGAATCTACGAAGACCAGGGTAGAAAAAGAAGTCTGCCATAGTTTCAATCCCGCTCTTGACAGGTTCCATTCCATCCGTATGCCAAGATATTATGCGGAGGGATTAAATAAACTATTAAAATGCCAAGGCATTCCTCTCGAGCAAACGGTTCGGCAGACCCAATTCTACAAAAAGATTTGGGATATTCCCGGGACTCAGCGAAAGAAGCCCAACGGGAAGGTAGAATCAACTGGGTCGGATATGTTCGGTCTAAGAAACGGGAGTAAGTTTATAGTTGCCACGTCATAAACAGCTTGAGTGAAGAAGAAAATGTCCTTCCAAATAGCCGTGACGTCAAATTAGAGAAAGATCCCGCTTTGAGAACGTTAAGTCCGTTGCTCGAAAAACAAATCGATAAGCTAATAAAAGAAGCTTGTCAAACGTACCGAGACAATCATAGCCGCGAAAATGGCCATATATGAAAGGGCAAAGACGCAGCGTCTCAGTTAGCAATCCGCGAGGAAGTAGACTGTAATGCTCTTCATCCCCAGCCCTCTATGTGTTCTCGCGAAGGGGGGAAATCCCGAAATGAAGGTAAAAATAGGGCAAGAAACACAAATAACGTTCATAGACAATAAAGCGGGTCCAAGATGCCGTTCAATCGAGAAAAACTAGATTGGAGCCCGTCCTTTATAAAGAAGATAGGTCGGGAATATTCATTCCCGCAGGACAAGACAGGAAAAATATTCAATCTTTTCATGAAGCACCAAATGATGACGCTTCCCGAGTCTCGGCGTCCCGAAAAAATAAACGAGGTCTATCATCCGGATTATTGCTCCTATCACCGAGCAGTAGGTCACCCCCTTGAAGACTGCTTCACGTTCAAGAACTGGATAGAGGACCGGTATCAACAAGCCATGTTTATGTTATTTGACAGTTGGAAGATAACCCCGCCATAAAAGCATGAGCCAAAGAGGACCTATACCGTCATGATAGGACCAGCTCGACCGCGAAAATGGAACCGAACTCATACCTGCCATATGATAACTCTCTCAAGGGAGGGAAGGCATGGGAATATGATTGACCTCTTCGGATGCATCACAAATGAAGATGATGATGAGAAGATATCAGAATTTCCATCGGCACCAAGAGAGCTGGAGGACGGGATACACACCACGGCGGACAATCTAAAGAAAATCAACTTAGGAACGGAAAACGATCCGAGGCCGACGATCGTCAGTGTCAGTGAGCTACTATCTGAAAAACAGGTAGCCACATTAAAAGACGTGCTTATGCAGTACAAAGATTGTTTTGCATTGAACTATTCCGAAATGCCGGGTCTAGATCCAAAAGTAGCGGTACATAAACTGACCATATCACTAGACAAAAATCCAATCAAACATGCACCAAGAAATATGTGGCTCGAACTTGAGATGAGTATCAACGCTGAAATCAAGAAACTAATCGACTCCGGATTCATCCAAGAGGTTCAATATCCCGACTGGATCGCTAACATCGTTCCAGTGATGAAGAAAATTAGGACAGTTCGCATCTGCGTGGACTTTCGGGACCTTAATAAAGCATGCCCGAAAGATAACTTCCCAGTACCCATTATCGAGCTGATGATCGATAACACGTCAACCCACGAGGTCTTTTCCTTCATGGACAGATCTTCAGGATACAACCAAATAAAAATGGATCCTGAAGACCAGAAACATACCGCCTTCCGGACCCCGTTAGGCGTATTCTGCTACAAGGTGATACCCTTCGGCTTGAAGAATGTCGGTGCTACCTACTAAAGTGCCATGACAAAGATCTTCAATGACCTCATACACGAGATCGTCGAATGCTACATCGACGACCTTGTGGTGAAGAGCAAATCTCATGAGGAACATTGGAAACATCTAAAATAGCGTTCCAACGTCTTCGAAAGTATAATCTGAAGATGAACCCTCTGAAATGCGCGTTTGGAATCTTCTCAGGCAAATTCCTGGGATTCATCATTCATCACCGAGGCATCGAAATCGATCCCTCAAAAATCAAGGCGATTATGGAAATGCCTTCGCCAAGAACCCTCAAACAATTGCGGTCTCTCCAAGGAAAACTCGCGTATATCCGGCAGTTCATAATCAACCTTTCAGGAAAATATCGTCCCTACAGTCATCTGATGAATAAGGGGACCCCGTTCGTCTGGGATCAGAATTACCAAAACGCACTAGACGAAATCAAACAATACCTGCAAAATCCGCTGGTATTAGCCGCTCCGGTTAAGGGAAAACCCCTTATCCTATATACAACGGCCCTTGAGGGTTCTCCAGACGCATTGTGGGCACAAGAGAATGATCAAAAAAAGGAGAGAGCTCTATACTATTTAAGTCGAGTTTTCCTGAGGGTATAAAGCAACTATTCCCCCATCGAAAAGTATTGCCTGGCACCGATTTTCGCAATAACGAAGCTCAGACATTATGCTTTGGCACATGAGGTCCACCTCATATCGAAAGTGGATCCTCTCAAATATCTAATGTCAAAGGTCATATTGACAGTAAGGCTTGCCAAATGGGCCATCCTCCTTATGGAGTTCGCGATAATATATCGACCCCTCAAAGTAATGAAAGGATAGGTTATCGCCAACTTTCTCGCGGAGCATCCGATACCAGCCGACTCTCCCCTAAATTGTGAGTTACCAGACGAACAAGAATTCGACGCAATCGAAAAAGAGAAAGAAGAAAATGAGACCCCATGGGAACACTACTTCGATGAAGAATCTTTCATAAAGCGACGAAAGCAAAACACGCCCATAATCAAAGCCGGGGTGGGTCTTATCTTCGTGACCCCGCAAGGAGAAATATTGCGTCACGCCCTCTCCTTGACAGAACCCATGACTAATAATGAAGCTAAATATGAAGTTTTAATAGCCGGTCTTGAGATCTCTATCGATATGGGAATTAAACACCTCATCATATATGGAGACTCCCAGATGATCGTTAGTTAAGTAAACGGTAACTATCAAACATGTAAGCTATAGCTGATAAAGTATGGTGAAAGAGTGTAGCAAATGCTGACATAAATCCCTTCTTATACCCTGGAAAGCATACTGTGAGCGGAAAACAGTAAAGCGGATGCGTTAGCCAAACTGGCTAAAGAATTGGCCGATGAAGAGCTCGATGATATAAGGATCATTGTGCAAAGATGCAGGGTCCTCGTACCAATAGATATATCTTCGAAAGACCTAATAGTGCCATCCGAAGGAAAAGAAACGACCGAACAAGTAGCCCTTCAAATAGAGGACAAAGAAAAGGTCAAGGACTGGAGGGAAGTCTTCATAGATTACTTCAAGTCCCAACGAACGCCCAAAAATGCATTATCTAGACATATGCTCATGAAACGAGCTTTGTCATTCGCCTTCGTCAATGTTTCTCTATATAAGAGATCATTCGACTGCCTATGGCTAAGATGTCTGGGGCCGGAGGAAGCAAAGAAAGTCATCCAAGAAATACACGACAGATTCTGTGGTTCTCATCAAGCTGGACCAAAAATGAAGCTGAAGATAAAAAGAATAGGCTATTATTGGCCCACGATGATTTAGAACTGTCTCGAATATGCGAAGCAGTGTCACTCGTGCCAAATTCACAGGGACTTTATACATCAGCACGCAAATCCGCTGCACCCGACAGTGGCCAGCTGGCCGTTCGAAATATGGGGAACCGATATAATTGGCCCTATCGAACCGGCATCATCCAAAAGCCACCAGTTTATAATGGCAACATCCGACTACTTCTCTAAGTGGGCAGAAGCAGTATCGCTAAGGGAGGTGGCTACAGAGAATATCCTCCACTTCTTTAAAACCAATGTCATTGGAGATAGTGGGCCAGCTTATAGAAGCCACAAAATAAGTCGCTTCGCACAACGGTCTAGCTGAAGCCTTCAACAAGACCTTGACCAAGATTATAAAAAACGATGTCCAAAAACAAAAATGACCAGCATGAAAGGTTGTATGAAGCTCTTTGGACGTACTGAACAACGTTCAAGACGGCCACGAATACAACACCATACGCACTGGTGTTTGGCGCGGAAGCAGTGCTCCCACAGGAGATAGAACTACCCTCTTTACGAGTGGCAGTTCAATACGAACTGACAGATGAAGAAAATACTCATCTTAGGCTCAAGAAGCTCGACGCCCTCGACGAAACCCGCCTTAGAGCATATCAAAATCTGGAAGCTTATAAGGTAAGGATGACCCGGTCAAATGAAAGACTGACCACGCCGAGAATATTCCACCAAGGTGAACTCGTGCTGGTTGTCAAAAGAACGATGATTCCTATTCGTGCAAAATGGGGAAAGTTCGAGCCAAATTATGAAATCCCGTATAGCATAGACAAAATCTACCAAGGTGGAGCCTACCTGCTCATGGATATGCATGGCGAAAGACTATTCCGGCCAATAAATAGCCGATTCCTCAAAAAGTACTATACTTGACGAGTCATGACTTAGATCAATGATAGATGACGACGCTTGTGTCCGCTCGCTATCTTCCTGAGCTAGAACTCTGAAAGTAGTACAGAAAAAGCCTCGTCGCCCCAAACACAGCGATATTGGACCGAGACGTCCCTAAACTAGTGTGTTGCCCCTAAACACGGGAATGTTGGACTGAAAAGTCCTTAAACTAAAAACTCGTCCCAAAATACGACAATAATGGACCGTCCTGTTTTTAAACTAACACGTTTAGCCCTACGGTAAATCTCTATATTGACCACCGTATAAAATCTACGGGCATAAACAATTCATAACTCTCCCACGGCCTACATGATGCGGTCTTTCAGAAAAGATCGGGGCCTACAGCTAATGGTGCATTGCCTTACGAGCCGCCTAAAAAAAGGGTATGTCCATAAGCAAATGAGCATGGATGAATACCCGAAAGGACGCCGTGAGTAAAAACAGCAGGACTACCGGCGAGCTAGTGAAAACCCGATAGGGCGCGAACTCGTTAAAAAAATGAAAAAAAGAAAAAAAAAGATGCACTTGCAAAGTCCTCACGACTTTGTAAGGAGAAAAAACCCACATGAGATCCTTACGACTCACAAAAGAGCAACACACTTAGAAATCCATATGATTCCTAGGGAGAAAATGCACTTACGAGATCCTCACAACTCATAAAGAGAATATACCCTCTACAACACCCTCACATCTTGTAAAATTCAAAAGTCTTAGGTTACAGGGATTCAAACCTGTTCTTAAGCCACCAAAACCCTACAAAGTTTTTCTGCCCTACAAGAGATCCAATATTGACTCTTGTATACAATCCACGGGCATAAATAAATATATTCCCCACCAAGTCCCATCAATGGCAAAAAATATCCTTATATGGTGAACAACTGCTTGTAAGTCCTCTCGACTTACAAAGAGAAAATGCTCTTGTTAGATGCTTACGACTTATAAGAGAAAATACACTTAGGAATCCCCACGATTTATAAGGAGAAAATACACCTATGAGATCCTCACGACTTACAAGGAGAAATACCTTTATGAGAACCTCACGGCTCATAAAGTCAAAAAGACTTAGTCGACAGGATCCTAACCCTGTTTTCTAAGACATCTTTGTTCAAATCGACAAAGGCAAATGATGGTTCGCTCCTGGCAATATCCCAGTTGTAGCGATGCTGATGTCTAAACAGGTGTTAAATTCCAAATCCTCTCATGGCAAATGATGATTCGCTCATGGCAATATTCCAGTTGTAGTGATACTGATGCCAAAATTGGCATCAGATTCCAAATCCCCAACTCGCATAAAAATCAACGAGCAAGGAAAAATATGCATATAAAAACAGCCGAAATGTTTGGGCAATTCGCAATGAAAAATAGCGAGTAAAATTATTGTAACGACTCTGAAATCTTTGTTCGGAAAATTTTCTGTTAATATACAAGAAATGAGTTTTACAGCATGAGTTTGAGTTATAAGTTAATTTTGTTAAATAACAGCAAGAAGCAACTTGTAGCTCACTGGTAAAGTCTTGCACTGTTGTGACGTAGCTCTGTGTTCGATTCACATCTGACACAATTATCTTTTTCTGAATTTTTTGAACTTTTTGGAAGCCCAAAAGATTGCACGTGCAATACATGGGGAAATGAAAAGTTCAGAAAAATCAAACATGTGGAAAATGGAGTAAACTCTGAATAGTCCATGTGTCACGAATCTTGAGAACTAAAGGCCTAGATCGACAGGTGGAATAGCGATTTAGGCCAACGCCGACGGCTGAGATGAAGCCAATGAAGCCTGGGCTTTGCACACACACCTCTTCAGCTACCCATAACCCCTATGTTTGATTTTCCTGGAATCAAACAGAGACCTTTCATTTCATAATTAAACACAATTTTAATACTTTTAATCCACATTTTTAATTCCCAAACCCTAATTCTCCACTATAAATACCACCCCCTGCCTTGGCTCAGCACCAATCTGAAAATTCTATCCAAAACTCTCTAAAAAGTTCTTAGTGCAAATGAAGTAAAGTGGAGTTAGCTAGCAAGTTGGTTTCGGCGAAAATCGAAGCCAATTCCGGAGCTCCCGCGACGCCACGACGATCATCCACTATTCCTAACCCTTTCTTTGAGCTTTCTAAACTGTAAGTCCCTCCCAAACTTCCTTTCTCTTCATTGAATTTTTTTTAAAACAAAATCGGCAAAAGTGGAGTTATTACCGATATTATCTTTTCTAAAACCAATAACTCCGTTCTCCTTTATCATTTGGACAATCTAATTTTATCACTTCACTTGTAATCTTAATACCAATGTTTAGAATAAATTTTACCCAAGAATCTCATGTAAAACAGCCATATTTGAACGTTTACATTAAAATACCTTGAACTTTGTTATCACATCTTTTCGACAAAATTGTTTAACAATACCTTTAGGAAAACTTCATGGGATAACGACCCACCCCACATGCACACTTGGCTACATAGTACGATACCTCTTTTGTATGAATATTTGTTAGGAGAAAACATTACAATAAAATACCACATAATTCTAAAACCGGATTTCATTTAAAGCGGTATTTCATTTGCTTTGCGATTATGCATCTACAACCCTCTTTAGGGGACCCACTAATGGATGTTGTGGATTATCGCATATTCTTGGGCTAGTAGAGCGAGATGCAGACCTCCTCACGGAGCATTTGATCTCGAAAGGATTTAAATACATTTTTAAGAAATACGAATTTTTCTAAATAAAATAAAATAAATTTTTAGAAAAATTACATAAAATTATAAATCCATATTTTCAAAATATAATAAATCTATATTTTTTTAAATGAAAGATTAATAAATGACAATAAAATACCATCAAGATACCAAAAAGGACAAATTTTTCAATAAAATAACATGAACTTTCCAAGCTAAGTAATTATCACTAAAATACCTAATAATTAAAATACATGCTCATGAAAACCCTAAGTAATACTAATCACTCTCGAGGTTTATTTTTTAAACTATATTAAAAATATTTTCATAAACCCCCTCGAGATATATAAAACAATATTTAAGGGCTTTAGTAAATATAGGTTTAAGCGAGATCAATTCTCTTGAGCCCCAAGGAGCCGGAGAAAGTGAGTGCTTGCCTATTTAAGGTAGACAACTTAACAGAGTTATCAATTGTAATTGTCTTAGAAAAATACATAAATCCTGCTGTCCATATGCAGTAGTTACCGATGACTCCCGAACGTAATTCAAGAGCTAAATCAGTTTACAAGAGTCTGACTCGGGCAGAGTCCAATTCAAACTTGAATCCAAAATCAAACATAAATACTTGATCATGAACATGAATACTCCAATCCAAACATCAATATCAAACATGTATATTTGACCTGACTTGACCGAACTATGGTTATAACTTGACATGACTACATGAATACTTAATTACATCCTGAACATAATTACTTGAACATTTTGTATCTATGGTTTCGGCAAGACTTATAAACAAAATCTATACAATACAATACGCGGGGATAAAGGGGTAGATTGGTACGGAACGTATATCGTGGCACGAGATGTCACTTACAAGACACCTACATGAATTCACGTGTCATTGTCCCGTAGGTTATGATGGGGCCTTATACTACATGTTACCATAGTCCACGGGATAAGATGGACTCCTCTCGTATATATGAATACCTTCTTTATCAAACTACAAACAACTACGTTAGAATAACCATCATATACCGGTAATCAATCAAATACAATTTACCTATTCATCTCATTTTATATATTGTCTTCTCTTTCTTCTTTTGGGACTTACCGAGCGTTAGTTCGCTGACGACATTCTTTTCTATTTCTTTCTTTGGAATGTTCGTCAGGGGGACCGGACTCTTAGGAGATCGAGCCTAGCCAGGAGGACTTGGACCATCTCACCACTCAGCCTGACTACCAGTTCATCTACACTTTCATTTTGTATGTCATTGTTTAGGCACTGCTTTACTCATTATATCTTTTCTTTTCAAACAATTGTATGTAAAGATGAATGTAAATAAAATTGCTGTTTATTTTATTACTCTTGTCATTCTTGTACATTTTTATATTGCTTAATTACGCTTAACGTATTTATTTCTTAGTAAATACGTTACGGCCTGCCACGTCACCGTTTCTGTCTACTGGGAAGAGGGGCATGACAAATATAAAAAAAATGACATAGCCGAAATGATTGGGCGCCGCGGAAAATAGCCGAAATGATTGGGCAATCGCGACTTTCGCGATATGAAAAGCTGAAAAGATAGAGTATCGTGGAAATAAATAAAAATAATAATAAAATAAAAAATTTCTGCCCTGCAGGTAGGTCCACACTGACCCTTGTATACAATCTATAGGCACAAATGAAAGAAAGGGAACCATATTGCCCCGCCATATTTCGTCAAAAGAAGAACCGAGTCTTGATGGTACATCTACGGTCTAGAGACTATTTGGACATCCTTCTTACTCTAACAAAGTACAGACGTGATGTCAACAAGGACCCAAAGGTCAAATAAAAGTGGAGTGACGGCAAGATCTTAGCTCTAGATCTCGATGGCAATATCTACAGCCTAGAGATTATCTCGACGTTCATCTTCATTCCAGCAGGGTGCGGATGCAACTATCAAATGAAATTGGAGCAATGGCATATTCCGAGCTCCAGACATCGATTGCAATAGATACAGCATAGAGGTCTTATGGATGTCTACCCCTCTTCAGCAAAGAATTGGCATGACATTACCAAATCAAAACGGAGTAATGGCAAAATCCTAGCTCCAAGTCTTGACGGTACATATACAACCTAGAGACTAGCTCTACGTTCCTTCTCGGTGGAGACGCGACGTCAATAAGGGCTCAAGGGTCAAATAAAAGAGGAGTAATAGCAAAATCCTAGCTCCAGCTCGACGTTTTTTCTCGGTGCAGACGCGACGTCAACAAGGACCCAAGGGTCGAATAAAAGTAGAGTGACGGCAAAATCCTAGCTCCAGATCTCAATGGCAACATTTACAACTTAGAGATCATCTCGACGGTCCTCCTCATTCTAGCAGAGTGCGGACGCAACTATCAAATGAAATTTAAGCAATGGCATATTCCGAGCTTCAGACCTTGATTGCGATATATACAGCATGGAGGTCATTTGGATGTCTACCCAACTTTAGCAAAGAATCAGTACGATATCATCAAAAAAAAAAACCGAAGTGACGGAATATTCTTAGTTTCGGGTCTTGACGGCAACACATACAAAGCCTAAAGACCATTGGAGATCATCCCACCCCAGAAGGGTGCGGTTATGACTCATCGGGGCTTCAAATTAAGTCTAACCTCAAGTAAAAAGTGCCATGGAAAATACCTAACGGTTGACCTTCCGATGGTAATACGGATGCTCTAACCTAAGAAGATTACTTGAAGACGTCTTGTCCAGCCTCAGAAGGGATCAGAGATACGACAGTCGCGGGGCTACTCGAGCAGCAACCTAAGGGACTATATATCGAGAAATACATCAGCCAACGCAATGGTATGTCGGACTTAAACCTAGTACCACAAATCTAACGGGCCCCTGTGATGAAAGAATGGGGTTATCTACATCCAACGTTAGGGCGAGTTTGCCTGTAAACCTAAGGGAGGTAAACTAAAAACACTCCGAAATGAGTACATAAACTAAACACTCCGAAATGAGTGAATAAACTAGTGCATGCCAGCTCAAGACAAATAAGAAACAGAGAGATGCAAGCATAAACAATAGATATCTTTTATTCAAAAATCAAAATGAGTAGAAGATACAATAAAAAGGGGAGGATACAACAAAAGGGAAAGTCTAAGACGGTGGATGGTTCAACAAGCTATCCAGAGCTTCGCTTTTCCGTCGGACTTCTACCTCAAGCTCCATCAGTGCCGCTAGCTGACATCCTACATGTTCTTGCTGTTGTTGATACAAAGAGAATCGACGCTCAAGCTATTTCTCGGCAGTCTTGTGAGTTTCCACCATTTCTTTCGTAAAGGTGACGGCTCTGTCGAAAGCCACAACCTCCGTAATAATTTCTTGGAGAACTCGCTAAATCTCATAGGCCCGAGCGGCTTTAGCCGCAAGCTAGGCTTGGAGATCCCCCAAAGTCTTCGAGGCTAGCTCCCTCTCCGAAAATTTCCGATTGAGCATTTTCTTACAGGATCGGAGGTTGGCAGCACAATTTTCAATCCATTCATTCAGTCTAGCCTTCATAGGTGAGATGTCCGAAGGAAGGCATTTACATTCAAGTTCATGAAGAGAAGTCTCCACTCGCCGGCAGTACTCATCCCAAGTACGCACAAGTGCCTCGTCATGATAGATAGTAAGGATAGACTAGGAAACATTAGCTTTGACAACAAATTCCTCTGTAATGACTGAAGTGCCGGTGCAGAGATCTTCGATAAGAGCAGCCAGTGAATGTAGACTCTATTTCGCCATCCTTTCAGACATACATCTGGCGTAAGGACCCGTGGGCATGCAAATATTGTACTTAAACGGGGTCAGGGTTGGCAGAACTGTGAAATATACAGAAAAGGCCAGTCGCATTTCCAATTAGGAAAGAAGCAAAAAAATATCGGGACTAAGATGTCACTCACCCACGACCACAGAAGGCAAATATGAGAGATCCCCTGGCCCGTCTAGAACCTCGATTTCGTCGTTGGCCTGCAAGACTGTGGTTTAAAATAGGGGACGTCAGTTTCGTCCCAGAAAATATAATACAGAAAGCAAAAAATAATAATACCAACCATGTCCGGAAGAAAGGATGATACGCTGAGGGGGTATCACATGCAGAGTCGCCATATTAAGTAGGCGCGGGAAAGTTTCTTCCGGTAAATGATCCACAATGGAGAACGCCAACTCCCGCAACTCTGGAAACGAAAAAAGAAAGGGTCAGGCATATTGAAAGATCATTAAATAAAAAGAAAGTAAAATATAAGATTACCTTCAATTCTTCGTCCATCCTGGACCGAAGGGGCGGCAGCGTCGAGAATATCTCTACATCCTCTAGTGCACCATTGATCACATTTACAGAGTCTGTAGTTGGTTTATGAATCTCCGCCAAAGGAATAAGAGCTATTCCCGGAGTCTCTAAGACGCGCTCTGGGCTCGAAACTGTGCCCACCACGAAAGTCCCTGCAAAGGAAAAAATGTGTTAAAATGAATGCGATATGAGTGCAATGTAAAACCATTTACTGAAAAGGATGTAAAAAAAGTTTAAAAAATACATACCGATACGCCAAGGAGCATGAAGTATGGCTTTTTCGAGCCGCTGCTCTTTTCTTGTTAAGCACGCTCGCCAGGCTTCGATTGAAGATAGAGCTTTACCCGCTTTCAGAGCAACCTCATCTTCAGAAGTAGCTGATATCGGTTGCTTTAGAGCTCATTCTTTTGTCAGCGTTAAAGGGGTTGCCGGTGACACAGCAGAAGCCGGACCAACATCACAGAACTCGACGGGAGGAAAGCTTCCCTTCTTAGGGCGCACATTCTCGATCTTGTCCTGTACAGCTTGAGGGCTTCGGCTAACTGAGCAGCCTCTTCAGCGGACGTATCCGGAAAAAGGAGGCCGTCATCTGGTTCATGCACAGGCATAGGCTCATCACAAATAAGAGGCTCAGGCTCGAGCAAGGCATCAAGTAAACGCATGACGGATTTCTTCCTTTTATGAAGGCCTAAGCTAATGCTCACAGAGGAGCATTTCCACCCTCTAGGCACCTTTGGACGGCATTGCCCAATTTCATTTTCGGGATCTGACTCGGATAATGCCACAGCTTGTACAGTATTCGGAGTCTCTATGTCGAGTTCAGTGCGTAATGGCATACCGGTAGTACGAAAGGTCGATACCGTTCGAGATGCTTTCGGGATAACTACCGCGTCGCTATCCCTCAAAGGGGGTCGAACGACCGATCATGGTCGTAACAGAACGTTGGCGGCATGGGTAGGTACAGGGGCCCTATGCTCAAGAAGTACCCTTCTCTCTTCCATGATAACCGGCCTTACCCTATGATGATACCAGCCATTGAAAGGTCCTACAGGCCTCGGAATGTAATCAGGCTCATGGATTATGAAGAGAGAACCAGTGTTCAGACACATAAAATGATGAATAATGTCATGGGCAGTCTCCAACGAAGAAGCAGGCTCGACCAAAAACGCCTCAATGGGAACGCCCTGGTTATAACCCAGATGTTGGGCAAAACTGTGTGGATTATATCGCATGAATAGAGCGGCATCGTTCAATCGAAACATAAAATATCCTGGCCTGATCGAGTACAGGTGCATGATCTCCTTGTGCTTCAAATCCGGTGCTTCATTCTTCAGCAAGTCAAATAGCTGCTGGGTGGCCCCCGGTAGCTCGGAGAGAACCTGATTGGTAAAAACCATGCCACCCTCATTTGAATACGGGTTGAGCAACACGCGTAGAGCCCCTAGCTAAGTCGAATCAGGAGCAGAAGCATCAGCTAGTCTCATGATTCATGGGAAAGTATAGGAATCTTAGAAATTGGGCCGCTGGTGCATAGGAAATGTGCCTAACACGTGCATCTCAATCCAAGATGTGAAATAATGAAGAGAAAAGTTCATGGTGTCTACGCCGGGACTCGAAGTGTAGGCAGCAGCGCTCAAACCATGATACAGATGGGATAACCCTGCGACGCCAATAGCTAAACACGCCCCCTCTGCTATACGATGAGAGGGATAAAAAAAATACGCTCTCATGAAGCGTCGATGCATGGGCATTGCGAATCAACCAAGCCAAAGACTGATGAAACTTATGAAGAATGTTTCTTCATCTATATTAGGAGTAGCAATCTCGTGAAAAGCTACGGTCGATGCGCTCGAAATATAAAACTGGGGCAAATCTTCCGCATTGGTTGGAAGTTTACCCAAGCCAAATCTGAAGAGATCTTCGATCTTGGCAAACTTCTGAGTCTTCTTGGATAGAACATTTCCACGAAGGAAATGGGCGATGAAATCTTTGAAACTAACCCCTTGCCCTTCAGGTGCCACAAAGTGGCTTTCATAAATGCTCAGGGCCCTGATCAAACTAGGATGTTTGTGTTGAACGGCATTCTCAGTTGTTAGGCCTTCTCTCATAGTTGGCTCTGTGGCGAAAACATACTGATCCGGGGGTAGCAACTCCTTGTAATGTTCTCCCCTGATAGGCAGTCCAGAAATTTCTCGGAACCCCTCCAGCGAAATAAAAACTTCTCGATCCCCTAATAGAAACGTATGTGTGGGGAGATTCTATTGGTTTATAAAATTCTTAACCCACTAGACATGGGGGGCATGGTAGTAGAACAACGACGCATACACCGCCTGGTACAATCTAACTTTCTGTAACCGTGAGCGCTGAGAGGAGAGAATATACCGAGCCCAGGGAAGGTAGCCCACTGGATGTCGTGGGGTGACGCCTATCTTATAGACCTACCCCCAGGGTCGAGCCTCGTCGTGGCATATCCGATGCCCCAAGATGTCGATAGCCACCAAGGGTTAATTGGGTATCCCTATTGTCGATGGTTCGAGTCGCCCTTCAGGAGTCCATTTAACTGCCTCCATTGCGTAAGCGGTACACAGACGCTTTGTAAACTAAATTGAGCGGATGGGTTCTGTTGGTACTCTACAAGTAAAGCTACGACGGCCCCATATAATGTGACCGTACCAGATCCCCCATAAGAGAAGGCTCTTTTCGTCCTTGTCATGTCTCCTAATCATACCCATTGCTTCCTCATCTAATAGTGACTGTGGGAAAGCGACTTCTGAACGAGTATAGGGGAAGTAAGGAAGTGAGGCCATTGTACCTGAAAAAATACAAAAGAACCATCAACAAAAGGATGTGAGTTCATTTGGTAGAACTACTTACTCCAAAGCTAGTGGACCATACGAAATCAAAATGGCGACTCATCAATGATGAGACATGTGCCCATTGTGAGAATCAAAAAAGATTCTCATTAAATGAATAGTTCTCATTAAATGAACAGTGGAGTTAAAACTCCCAATATCCCCAAAAAGTGGGTTCTTTTAAAAAAAAGGCAACAACAAATTCAAATCTTACAGAATATTAAAGCCCTAAAAACAAAAAAAGGAGGGAAATATCCAAGAACGGTAAGAGAAAATTAAAAGGAATAAAATTTTCAAAGTTCCTAAGAATCAAACCAGAGCCGAGCTCTGCAGAAAAAAGGAAACAATAATGGAATTAAATTCCCACAATGATAGGATTAAAATCCCAGAGATCCCCGTGTTGGGAAACTCATGAGTTAAATAATGGAATCAAATTTCAGAAATCCTCATATGTCAAGATTGACAATAGGGTAAAACCCTAAGAAGAGAATCAACGATTCTCAAAGAATGTCCATTGACTCAAATCTCGGATATGGACATCAAGATCCACGATCTACATTAAAAAGGTTCTTTTTTAAAAGAACTCTAAGAGATCGATTAAAAAAAAGAGCTAAACTCTGTCAAATATTTTAATGGGTTTAAAATAAAAAAAAGTATTAAAAGATGTTAAGAGCTAAGCTCTGTTCATAGTCCTTACCAAAAATTTAGACAGAGTTTACACTCTTCAAAGAGGTTCTTGAGGGTAGAGATCTAAGCTCTAAAAACGAGAATTAAATTCTCAAAGAATGTAAAGCTCAAGAAAAAAGTTGAAGAAACAACAGTCATGTGAAGGGCCAAAGGCCCCATTTATAGAACATGATGGGATCAGTTCGACTCCCCACTCCCCTAGGTGATCCAACGGTTGTAAAATTAATATTGTTGCACTCACGTGCAAGCCACGTGAGAGCAATGCTGGGGGGCATTTGTTCCCTTATAAAAAAGGGGGAAGAAAAGAAAAAGGAAAAGAATTCCCGCAGCTTGTGCAGGATTGTCTAACACGGCAGCAAGGTTTCGGGAGGTATCGTCCATGCCAATTTCAAAAATTTGCCGTTCTAGCTAACCCTAACCCTAGAATCGTTACTAAAAATGCGAGGAATCGATATGCAAATAACTTTGCAAAGAAGTGAACGAGGAATACAACCTTTGTAGACCGGTCCTTCACTTCAATAGCTCTGTGTAGTAGTCCCTTCGCTGCGATGCATGAACTCCGGACTCTTGAGAGGCTCCACAAGATGTACGGAACAAGCTTGCTCGAAGTCTTCGAGGCCGAAAATGATCTACATCGAGAAGACACTAACCCAAGCTATCTCTTCACTAATTATGGAATTAGTGAAGCAAACACCCTATACTAAATAGCTAGTAGTAGAGGATGATGAAGTTGGAATTTTACTCACTTTAGAAATAATTTTCTCACATTTTTTCTTCATTTTCCATTGAAGCTAGAAGGCTTGAGAGGAAGAAAATGAAGAAATCTCTCATGATAAATTATCAAGTAGATAATGGCAACCCAAGGTGAGTTAGTATCATATACTAACCTTTGTAGAGACATAACCATGGCTAGGATAATTGGTTGGGTTAACAAATATCTTATGCAAAACAAAATAAGTGGACTTAGTCAATGAACCATGCAAGCTTCTCCAAACCTCTAACCATGACAAAATCAAACTAATTTTTGAATTACTTAAGAAATTAAAAACCCTAGATTATCTCTAGCATGGTGTAAGTCGCACACACACCCAAGTTGTATGTATCATCAAACATGACACATAATTATGTACACTTGCATATATCACATATATACAATGTGTACAAACAAAGTGAGAAAAGAAATCTTAAGTGAGATAATATTAGTTAATGCATATTAATATATCAAATATATAATTATACATTAAATCATTAAATCAACACTTGATTTAATAATCCAGCTATATCACATATAACCGACTAATATCAAATGTAACAACTTATCGAATCAACACTTGATCCGATAACCCGGCTATATCACATATAACCGACCTATGTCACATATCGCGAGAATGGAATACGGTATCACATACAGTATTAATCTCGGTCCCGCACATATCACATATGTGCTCCTACTCCGTTTCGCTTGAGCCAGAAAACCTCTGTGTAGGACTCTAAAAACTCGTCAATACGCCGGCAGTAGGTGATGATCATTGTTCCCCTCCGAACGGCGGCCTGACATGACGTCTTGCCTGAGATTCGGGGCAGATGCTAATTGGTGCTATCCGTCTACCTCTCCGAAGATGCCAAGTTGATTTATGGCACCATGTATCGAAGGTTTAAACGGATGCGTCCGATGTAGCAGACTTCGTCAGATTCCCCCTCGCTTGAGGGGTTTTTTGATTGTGGGGACGCTCTTCCCTGCAGGCGCAAGCCCCTGCAGTTAATTACGCTACCGCATTGCGGTAACAACTTTCTCCTTCTCCAGATGATCACTTCGTGTCGTGGGTGTTTGTTTTGTATTCGGTTGCCCGTGGATTGTATACGGAGACTGAGTTATGTCGTCGCCCGTAGGACGTGGACTAGTCCAAATCCGTATTTTATTAGATTTGGTTTTGGGGTTTTGGTTTGAGGATACGTTAGCCATATTTGAGGCTAAGATCAACTCAAACGTTTGTTAAGGATACGTTAGTCTAATTTGAGACTAAGATCAACTTAACGGGATCGTTTTGATCCGACAAAAGAGCAATTGGCTCTAATGTTCCAGTTTAGGGACATGGTGGTCCATTAAACATATGGTCGTCGGGACCCGTCACCTCTCTGACGACGTTGAAGGATTACAACGACAGATGTCAGAGGAGTTCAGAGATGTACCCTTGAACCAAAG
The DNA here is from genome assembly GCA_030015575.1 of Agapanthus africanus. Classification (NCBI taxonomy): domain Eukaryota; kingdom Viridiplantae; phylum Streptophyta; class Magnoliopsida; order Asparagales; family Amaryllidaceae; genus Agapanthus; species Agapanthus africanus. The sequence goes on along the minus strand of JASDDO010000019.1, from coordinate 935,704,596 downwards.
TTGATTGGGGGGATCTATAGTCCAATTTGGGACTAAAGTCTGTCTGAAGGTTTAAGGATACGTTAGCCATTTTTGAGGCTAAGATCAACTTAAACAGGATCGTTTAGATCCGACAAAAGAGCGTTTGGAGGCTCCATTGTTCCAGTTTAGGGATATAGTGGTCCATCATTCCCATTTTGGGGACGATTGTTAGTTTAAGGACACGTTAGCCATATTTGAGGCTAGGATCAACTTAAACGTTTGTTAAGGAAACGTTAGCCTAATTTCCAGACTAAGATCAACTTAACAGGATCGTTTAGATCCGACAAAAGAGCATTTGGGCTCTATTGTTCCAGTTTAGGGACATGGTGGTCCATTGCCAGTTTAGGGACATGATGGTCCATTTCCAGTTTAAGGACATAGTGGTCCAGTGCCAGTTTAGGGACATAGTGGTCCATTGGTAGTTTAAGGACGCATAAGTCCATGGGTTTAAGGACCCCACAGTCCATATGGGTGTGTTTAAGGACGCATTAGTCCGTTAGTTTAAGGACGCATAAGTCCGCGGGTTTAAGGACCCCACAGTCCGTATCTTGGTTTAGGGACGCATAAGTCCATGAGTTTAAGGACCCCACAGTCCGTGTTGATGTGTGGTTGTCGGGACCCGTTACCTCTCTGAAGACGTTGAAGGATTACAACGACAAATATCAGAGGAGTTCCGAGATGTACCCTTGAACCAATGAGTTGGTTGAAAGAGCTGATGTGCTCAGTTCAAGATGATTTGAGGACTTATGGCCAATTTGGGCTAAGTCCAATTGTGTTTGAAATATTGACTCTCTGCTGGTCCATTGAAGGAGAGGCTTTGCCTCTAGAAACTTAGCCAATTGGGCTAAAACTAGTGTTAAACACTAGAGGTCAACAGTGTTGAACACTGGGAATAAGATTAACAAGTTAGTGTTAAACACTAAAAGATAATCAGCGTTAAACACTAGCAACAGGGCTTTCAAATTAGTGTTAAACACTAAAGCAAATCAGTGTTAGACACTGGTAATCAGAGATTTCAAATTAGTGTTTAACACTAAAGCAAATCAGTGTTAAACACTGGGAACAAAGTCTTCAGATTAGTGTTAAATACTAAGGAGAGAGGGGTCACGTGTGGACACGTGAGAGCGCCCTGATTTCCCTTATTTTATTATGTAGATCAGTGTTTAACTCTTTTAATTCTGACGGCCATCACGTGTGAGCACGTGATGGAGGCCCCCGCTCTGGTCTGTTAGAATGCTCGTTAGGGGTCACGTGATGACACGTGAGGGCGCCCTAAATGTGGAGCCAGATCTCCTTTTCTTTGTTCTGTAAGTAAGCGTTAAACACTTTTTATGTTTTCTTTGGAGCATCACGTGCTGCCACGTGAGGAGGATTAGTGCGCTGATTGTTAGAGCATCAGCCAAGGGGTCACGTGGGAGCACGTGAGAGCGCCCAAGGCCTTTATTTCTTTTGCTTTTTCTTTCTGCGTTTTGGGAGTCACGTGGGAGCACGTGATGGCATCAAAAAGTGGGGCCAGATCCCCTTTATTTTGTTCTGCAAACAAGTGTTAAACACTTTTAATTTTCATAGCCATCACGTGTGGGCACATGATGTATAATCATGCCCTGATTTATTAGAACATTTATTAGGGGTCACGTGGTAACACGTGAGAGCGCCCAGAATTGTTTCTGCCTTTGCTTTTGTTCCATATATAATGAGGGTCACGTGGGAACACGTGAGACGTTGCCTCAAAGCTTTCTTCTTCTCATTTTTGGGGGATCTGTTCAGGGGTCACGTGGGGCACGTGACCCCAGTTCTTTTCATGAACAGAGATCTTTTAAGAATTGAATTCTTTGTAGGGTTAAACCCTAATTATGATTTTGGAGGAATTAAATTCCTATCGTGAAAGAATTAAATTCTTATTTAGGATAAACCCTGATTTCTTTTCAAAGAAATTAAATTCCCAGATATGTAAAAGAATTAAATTCTTGATTAGGGTTAAATCCTAGTTTTGTTTTAGGAGGAATTAAATTCCTGAAAGTTTGGGAGAATTAAATTCTCAAAACTCAATTCCTCCTCTGTGTTTTAGATCTGCATGGCAGGATCTCAACCCAATGAGAATTAAATTCTCAATTCATGGGGAGATGTGCACTTTGCAGATCCTCAACCAGAGAAAGAACTAAGTTCTTTTTTTATGTAAGAGTTAAACTCTTTTGAGAATTAAATTCTCTTTTGAAGCCTCTTTTCTCTTACCTAGGGTTTTTCTTTTGCAGAGAATTAAATTCTCCTCTCTCTGTTTTTCTCTCCCCAAAAAAGTAGATCCCTTCTCTTCTCTTCTTGGCTCCTATTTATAGGAGAAGGAAAAGAATCAATTTGTTTAGCAAATCTCTCATTGAAAGATTTGATTTGATTGTTGAGAGATTTGATTTATATTTATCATTAATTCTGGGCCTTTAGATCATTCAGTGAATTTTATTCACCGTGGATTTTAAATCCAAAAGATATTCTATTTATTATCTCGGTTAGATTTAGGGGGAATCTTTCCTTATTTAAGATTTTTCCATAAATTGGTGATTTTTAATCACCCTTGGATCTTTAATCCAACGGTTCCCCATGACCCTTTTCCATTTGGAAAGATTCAGAACTTTTAGAATTTAATTCTATTAAATTATAAGGCTTTTAAAGCCAGTCACGTGCTGGCACATGACCTTTGGTCACGTGTGAGCACGTGACCCCCAATTGGGTTCCTTTCTCAGCCGCTTATTTATGTTTCAGTTTTAACCATCACGTGTCAACACGTGACCATTGGTCACGTGTAAGTACGTGATACCTCGTTGAGGTAATTTCTGACTTTTAGAATTAAATTCTATTCATTATTTTAGAGGCTTTAAAAGCCCATCACGTGTCTGCACGTGACCCATGGTCACGTGTGAGCACGTGATGCCCCATTGGGGTCTTTTCCGAGTTTTTATTATATCTTTTAGCTCCTCCAGCGGGTTCTTAAAGGTCCATCAGGTGTAGAGACGTGATACCTCATAACTTTTGCTCCCGGATGAATTATGGGGCCCATAATATATCAAATCGAAGGGTTTTTCGAGATGCTTCCAATACTATCAGAATCTAATAGTTTCTCCTTCGGGAGTTTATCAAAATATAGGCCGGAAGATACTGGTTCGCATTTCCTTAAGCGTATCGCTGCCATTTGATACCTTGGGCTCCTTTGTGCAGAAATTTTTGGCGGGAACAAATGCCCCCCACTACTTTGCCCACGTAAGTATGTTTGTAGGTGAAGTAGTGTAGAATTATGCATAGCGTATGACCAGTTTCGGGTTGGTATACATCTTTCAGAATCTTGATTTGAGAAGATAACGAGCGGACACAAGCGTCGTCATTTATCATTGACTCAAATCTCGACTCTTAAGAGATATAGTTCCAAACTCTCAACTCCATGAGCCGCACCCTTTTATTTCTTCATATCTTACTCTGGCGTGAAGTAGTTTATATGCTCATGAGTAGCTTTTCCGTTTCAGTGGCATGTAGTTTTGGCGAGTCTGGCTCATAGATGGTCCATCTTGACCTCTTTGCAGGGCGGTGACGGCTTAGGAGACAGGGTTAGGATCTGCCACCTAAGACTTTTCAATTTTATGAGCCGTGAGGGTCTCATAAAGACTTTTCTCCCTACGAGTCGAGAGGATCCCGCAGGTGTATTTTCTCCTTAGGGGTCGTGAGGACTCCTAAGTGTGTTTTCTTTTGAAAGTCGTAAGGATCTCACAAGAGAATTTTCCCGCTTATAAGTCGAGAGGACTCGTAAGTGGTTGTTTCCCTCCTAGTCAAGATTCGACTTTGGAGAGTGTGACCCGTGGATAGTATGCAAGAGACCGTTTTGGATCTCCTTGCAGGGCCCCAGTGCTTAGGAAATAGGTTTTTTTTTTAATCCCCGCTGCCTAAGGCTTTATCTCACGAGTCGAGACGAATCGAGAAGTTCTCGCAAAGACATCAATTTCCTCACGAGTCAAAACGGATCGAGCAAATCTCGCAAGAATATCCTAACGTCACAGTTAACCTCTGCTCTTTACGACAGAAGTCCGTTAGGGTCTGTGGTACTTAGGGTTTTGGCCGCCGTACCATCGCATGAGCTGATATATTCCTCGATAGGCAATTGTGCTATTCGAGTAGCCCTGCGACTGCCGTGTCTCTGATCCCTTCGGGGGCTGGACAAGACGTCTTCAAGCAATCCTCCTTGGCAGTTTGACCGTCGGAAGAGCAAGCGCTAGGAATTTGCCATGCCGCTTTTTACTTGAGGTTAGGCTCATTTTGGAGAGCCCCGATGAGTCATAACCACTCCGCGCTGGTGTGGGATGATCTCCGATAGTCTTTCAGGCTTTATATGACTTGCCGTTAAGACCCTGAAGCTAGGAATTTGGCCTTTGCTTCGTTTTGCTGGCATTGCGTCCTCTGTATCGAGATGAATGTCGCGGTTGTCTCTAGGTTGCTGGTGAACCGTCGAGGTCTGGAACCAGGGATTTTGCCGTGACTCCTTTTGGTGATGTTGCGTCTGCTGTATCGAGACGAATGTCGAGGTGGTGACTACTCCGCATTGGTTCGAGATGATCTCCGATTGTCTTTCAGGCTTTATATGACTTGCCGTTAAGACGTTGAAACTAGGAATTTGGCCTTCGCTTCATTTGCTTTGTCATGTGTGAATCCTGTTGGAGGAAGAACGCTGTCGTGACATCTCGTCTGCTGTATCGAGACGAACGTCGAGGTGGTGACCACTCCACGCTGGTGTGGGATGATCTCTGATGGTCTTTCAGGCTTTATATGACTTGCCGTTAAGACGTTGAAGCTAGGAATTTGGCCTTCGCTTCGTTTGCTGGCATTGCGTCCTCTGTATCGAGACGAATATCGCGGTTGTCTCTAGGTTGCTGGTGAACCGTCGAGGTCTGGAACCAGGGATTTTGCCGTGACTCCTTTCGGTGATGTTGCGTCTGCTGTGTCGAGACAAACGTCGAGGTGGTGATCACTCCATGTTGGTGTAAGATGATCTCTGATTGTCTTTCCGGTTTTATATGACTTACCGTTAAGACCCTGAAGCTAGGAATTTGGCCTTTGCTTCGTTTTCTTTGGTGTGTCTGGATCCTGTTGGAGGAAGGGCGCTGTAGTGACATTTCGTCTGCTGTATCGAGAAGAATGTCGTGGTGGTGACCACTCCATGTGGGATGATCTCTGTTTGTCTTTCCGGTTTTATATGACTTACCGTCAAGACGTTGAAGCTAGGAATTTGGCCTTCGCTTCGTTTGCTTTGTCGCTTCCGAATCCTGCTGGGGGAAGAACGCCGGGGTGACATTTCATCTGCTGTATCGAGACGAACGTCGAGGTGGTGACCACTCCGCGCTGGTGTGGGATAATCTTCGATTGTCTTTCAGGCTTTATATGACTTGCCGTTAAGACGTTGAAACTAGGAATTTGGCCTTCGCTTCGTTTGCTTTGTCATGTGTGAATCCTGTTGGAGGAAGAACGCTGTCGTGACATCTCGTCTGCTGTATCGAGACGAACGTCGAGGTGGTGACCACTCCACGCTGGTGTGGGATGATCTCTGATGGTCTTTCAGGCTTTATATGACTTGCCGTTAAGACGTTGAAGCTAGGAATTTGGCCTTCGCTTCGTTTGCTGGCATTGCGTCCTCTGTATCGAGACGAATGTCGCGGTTGTCTCTAGGCTGCTGGTGAACCGTCGAGGTCTGGAACCAGGGATTTTGCCGTGACTCCTTTCGGTGATGTTGCGTCTGCTGTGTCGAGACGAACGTCGAGGTGGTGATCACTCCATGTTGGTGTGAGATAATCTCTGATTGTCTTTCCGGTTTTATATGACTTACCGTTAAGACCCTGAAGCTAGGAATTTGGCCTTTGCTTCGTTTTCTTTGGTGTGTCCGGATCCTGTTGGAGGAAGGACGCTGTAGTGACATTTCGTCTGCTGTATCGAGACGAATGTCGTGGTGGTGACCACTCCATTTGGGATGATCTCTGTTTGTCTTTCCGGTTTTATATGACTTACCGTCAAGACGTTGAAGCTAGGAATTTGGCCTTCGCTTCATTTGCTTTGTCGCTTCCGAATCCTGCTGGGGGAAGAACGCCGGGGTGACATTTCATCTGCTGTATCGAGACGAACGTCGAGATGGTGACCACTCCGCGCTGGTGTGGGATAATCTTCGATTGTCTTTCAGGCTTTATATGACTTGCTGTCAAGACCCTGAAGCTAGGAATTTGGCCTTCGCTTCGTTTGCTGGTATCGCGTCTGCTGTATCGAGACGAATGTCGCGGTGGTGATCACTCCATGTTGGTGTGAGGATCAGGATCCGCTCTGGACGTTTCCCACGGGGTCGAAGAGTGACGTTATCCGCGTTCCACGTGACCAGGAATTTTGCACTAGATTCTTCACACGGGTACACTGCCGTGTTAGGCAAGGACTAGGCTCCGCTCTGGATGCTTCGCACGGGTTCACTGCCGTGTTCTGTGAGGACCAGGATCCGCTCTGGACGTTTTCCACGGGGTCGAAGAGTGACGTTATCCGTGTTCCATGTGACCAGGAATTTTGCTCTAGATACTTCACACGGGTTCACTGCCGCGTTAGGCGAGGACTAGGCTCCGCTCTGGATGCTTCACACGGGTTCACTGCCGTGTTCTGCGAGGACCAGGATCCGCTCTGGACGTTTTCCACGGGGTCAAAAGGTGACGTTATCCGTGTTCCACGTGATCAGGAATTTTGCACTAGATACTTCACACGGGTTCACTGCCGCGTTAGGCAAGGACTAGGCTCCGCTCTGGATGCTTCGCACGGGTTCACTGCCGTGTTCTGCGAGGACCAGGATCCGCTCTGGACGTTTTCCACGGGGTCAAAGAGTGACGTTATCCGTATTCCACGTGACCAGGAATTTTGCACTAGATGCTTCACATGGGTTCACTGCCGCGTTAGGCGAGGACTAGGCTCCGCTCTGGATGCTTCACACGGGTTCACTACCGTGTTCTGCGAGGACCAGGATCCGCTCTGGACGTTTTCCACGGGGTCAAAGGGTGACGTTATCCGCGTTCCACATGACCAGGAATTTTGCACTAGATGCTTCACACGGGTTCACTGCCGCGTTAGGCGAGGACTAGGCTCCGCTCTGGATGCTTCACACGGGTTCATTGCCGTGCTCTGCAAGGACCAGGATCCGCTCTGAATATTTTCCACGGGGTCAAAGAGTGACGTTATCCGCGTTCCACGTGACCAGGAATTTTGCACTAGATGCTTCACACGGGTTCACTGCCGCGTTAGGCGAGGACTAGGCTCCGCTCTGGATGCTTCACACGGGTTCATTGCCGTGCTCTGCGATGACCAGGATCCGCTCTGGATGTTTTCCACGGGGTCAAAGAGTGACGTTATCCGCGTTCCACGTGACCAGGAATTTTGCACTAGATGCTTCACACGGGTTCACTGCCGCGTTAGGCGAGGACTAGGCTCCGCTCTGGATGCTTCATACGGGTTCACTGCCGTGCTCTGCGAGGACCAGGATCCGCTCTGGACATTTTCCACGGGGTCAAAGAGTGACGTTATCCGCGTTCCACGTGACCAGGAATTTTGTTGATTATATCCGCATTTCACAGAGTTGGGATTTGACACTCTGTGGGAGTACATCGTCGAGTCATGGAACTGGGAGTTGCTGCTGTTCCGCTTTGCTTGATGATGTGTCCGCTGTGACGAGACGAGTGTTGATATGATCTCTAGGTTATTTGTGACCCGTCGAGATTCGGCTTCTTCTTCTAATGAAACCTGGAGAGGAGGAGTGCGACTCCTTCTTTGTTTGTGCCCCTAGATTGTATACAGGGATTGATGTAGCATCACCTGTAGGGCAAAAAGGTTTCATTTTTCCATCATTTCTTTTATTCTTTCCGCGATGCTCTATCATTTCAGCTTTTTATATCGCGGAGGTCGCGATTGCCCAATTATTTCGGTTATTTTTCGCGGTGCCCAATCATTTCGGCTATTTGTTTTATTTTTACTCGCTGCTTTTTATTGCGAGTTGCCCAATCATTTCGGCTGTTTTACTTACTCACTGCTTTTTATTGCGAGTTGCCCAATCATTTCGGCTATTTTTGTATGCATGCATTTTTACTTGCTGATTTTGTTGCAAGTTGCCCCATCATTTCGGCTATTTATTTCATATGCATTTTTAGCTCGCTGATTTTTTATCGCGAGTGTGGAGCCTGGAATATGGTGCCGATCTCAGCATCAGCATCGCTACAATTGGAATATTGCCAGGAGCGAATCATCATTTGCCATGAAAGGACTCGAAATTTAATACCGATTTAGGCATCAGTATCGCTACAATTGGAATGTTGTCAGAAGCGAATCATCATTTGTCTCTGTCGATGTCGAACAAAGGTGGCTTAGCGAACAGGGTTAGGATCCCGTCAACTAAGGCTTTTGACTTCATGAGCCGTAAGGATCTCACAAAGGTATTTCTCCCTACAAGTCGTGAGGATCTCGTAGGTGTGTTTTCTCCTTAGGGATCGTGAGGATTCCTAAGTGTATGTTCCCCTGTAAGTCGTAAGGATCTTATACAAGGGTTTTCTCCTTATAAGTCGAGAGGACTTATAAGGGTTGTTCACCATATGGACATATCCCCAGTCACGGGTGGGACTTTGTTAAGGAAATGTTTATTCACGCCCGTGGATTATATACAAGGGCCAGTATTGAGCCGCTTGTAGGGCAGTATCGAAGGTTGTGGGGGATTTGCTTAAGAACAGGTTTAGGTTTCCGTAACTTAAGACTTTCAAATCTCATGAGCCGTGAGGGTCCCATAAGAGAGTTCTCCTTACGAGTCGTGAGGATCTCGCAAGTGTAATTTCTCCTTAGGAATCGTGAGGATCCCTAAGTGTGTTGCTCCCTTGTGAGTCGTAAGGATCTCACGCGGGTGGTTTCTCCTTACAAGGTCGAGAGGACCCTATAAGTGTCTTTTAACGAGGTTGCGCCCTTTCCGGCTTTCACAAACACTCGCCGGTAGCCCTGCTGTTTTTACTCACGGAGCCCTTTCGGGTTTTCACCCGTGCCCACTTTGCTTATGGACATACCTTTTTTTTATTCTTTTTTTTTTAACGAGGTCGCGCCCTTTCGGGTTTTCACGAACACTCGCCGGTAGCCCTGCTGTTTTTACTCACGAAGCCCTTTCGGGTTTTCATCCGTGCCCATTTTGCTTGTGGACGTACCCGTTTTTTTTTTTTTTAACCACGTCAGCCTGAAGATGCTGCGGGTTGGGAGTAGTTTAACGATGTTTCGGTCATTCACAAGTTTTAGGACATTGCGGTCCGCCGTTAGTTTAAGGACGTTTCGGCCCACCGTCGCCGTATTTGAGACGCATCTCTAGTTTACTGACTTTTCGGTCTATGGGGCTTTCCCAATGAATGAGCATGATGCCCCCGGCATATCCACCTTTTTCGGAGCATGTTGTTGTGGCGGGTTTACTTTCCACTTTTCGGGCAGCGCGAACTTACCCTGTTGGTATTGGTCTTCAACCCAGTTTTTGAAGACGTAGAAATTTTCGAGTGGGTGACCCATTACTCTGTGGTAGGGACAATAGTTAGGATTGTTAACGTCACCTGGTTGCAATGGACATTTTGGATCTGGCAGAGTGATGAGCCCGCTGCGCACTGCTAGCTCGAACAATCTCTTCGTTTTATCTTTGGGAAACGAGTAAGGACGTTTCAACTTCTCATTGAGGTATCGCGGCTTGTTGTTTTGACTACAAAACGGTCTCGGGTTACTCGTCTGTTGTTGAGTGTTGGCAACAAAGGCCGTTTTTTCCTTTTCCTTTCTCATTTCGTTTGCTCCGTCGTTTGCGGGTCCGAAATTCTTTCCGGGTAGCGTGAGATTGTACGGCTGAACGTTCTCGCAACTCTCCAATTCTTTTGTTTTAGAAATGAATTCCTTGAAGAGAGGGTCGAGGGCGGCTTCTTCATCAGAATCGCTTCCAAAGGTGAGAACTCGTGATCCCCTGGGCTCGTCCCTATGACAATTGCCGCCAACTCTTTTATGCTCATCTGTCGTATTTTTTCGCTGTCTATGAGCTTCCCGCTTTATTCTATTGACGTGTTGTCTATGAGCGACATATCCTTCCCACCAACACTTAAAGGAGTTGCAATCTTCAGTAGGATGTGCGATCCTCTGATGATATAAGCAGAAGTTGGGGTGTACGTCCGTTTCATCAAAATGTATACCACCAGGATAATTTTCTCTGAAAGAGGGCGGCCTAATCTCCATTGATATGGCTTTGGCGAATCGTTTCCTTGTCTTGATCCTGCTTTCATTTGCTTCGGATGTATTTTGATCTGGTGGGAGTGTTTCGACCCTTTTGTCCAGTCGCCGGCGTTTGGCCTTTTCAAATATGGCCATCTCGCGCTCCCGATCGGCTTTGCTTTTAAGACCAGGCTTCGTTCAGGAAGGCATCGATCATCTCGTCTGACGGCCACAGAAGTTCTGGTTCAGGATCTGCCCCCAGTTTCTCTGTGTAAGGAGCTTCTTCGTCATTTATTGACGAGTGAGAGATCACATGGCAGCTTGCCACATAATCTTCAGATTCATCCGACGAGTCTTCTCCATTGTCATCATCTCCGTCCTCAAGGACGTGGCTGAGAAATTCTTGGAGTGTGACTGGGGTTCGTGCCTTCTGATTATATTCTTCTAACGCGTCAATCTGTTTTTGCATGTCCGTGGGCTTGTCACCAGGCTGCACGGGCTTTTTGGTTTTCTTCTTCTTCTTCGAAGACTTTGACGGCTGGGTATGAGCGCTGGGGCCTTCACCATCGATCTTTGGAGTTGGACGCGGCTTCAGCATCCCTTTGACGATCTGGGGTTCTAGCGAGTTCTTCGATCCGATCGCCGGGCATGTCTGGAGATCATTCAGCATCCTTTTGGTTTTGGCTGACAGTACGACCTCCCACGAAGCTTCTTCAACAAGAGAACAAGTTGCCCCCGGTGTATCCGTCTTCTTTGGAGTGTGCAGTTGTGGTGGGTTTATTTTCCACTTCTCGGACAGCGTAAACTTGCCTTGTAGATACTGATTCTCGATCCATCCTTTAAAGACGAAGCAATCCTCGATCGGGTGACTTACCGTTTGGTGGTAAGGACAATAATTGGGATCGTTGACATCGCCTGGCTGCAACGGATGCTTTGGACTCGGCAGATTGATGAGTCTGTTGCGCACTGCCAGCTCAAACAGTCTTCTCGTTTTATCCTGAGGAAACGAGTAAGGACGTCCCAGTCTCTCCTCGAGGGATGGGCGTGGACGCATATTGTTTTGACGGACAACAGGCTTTAAGTTGCTCAGTTGTTGTTGAGCGTTGAAGACGAAGGTTGCTTTCCCTTTGCCCTTTTCATTCCAAGGTTCCGTCTTTAAAGAGGAAGGCCTATGGCCCATCTGGTCCATTTGGGCCAGCTTATCAATCAAGGCCTGAAAGGTGGTCGGCTTGGAGAACATCATGAACTGTGAGATGGTCGCTTGCGGATCAAGGGTACCCACAAACATGCCTACTGCAGGAGCCTCTTCTATGCGTTGTTCGCATTTCGACCACAGATTCCACCACCGTGTTGCGTATTGAACCCACGTTTCGCCTGGCCTTATCCTGGTGTTGATCAGTGCTGTTATCGGGGTGCGTCCACTAGCACTCGCGAATCTCTGTGTAAACAGCAGCTCCATCTCCGCAAATGTTTTAACAGAGTCGTTAGGTAGCTCCGAATACCATTCAAAGGCTATTTCTGTTAAGCTGCCGACGAATTGGCGAAGCAACAGTTTGTCGTCGCCTCCCATGTTGCCGCATAAGGCCCTGAATTGAGCGACATGCTGATGGGGATTCCCTGTCCCTTTATATACGTGAAACTTAGGGATCGTATATCCCGGCGGGTAACTGATTTGGTCATACCAGCTCGGATAGGGCCGTCCGGTTCTAACAATTTGCTCAGCCGCTTCATTCACTTGATGAGCCCGTATTTGATGAGCTATATAGCCATCCAGCGCAGCCTTGGAAATGGTTTCATATTTGGCTGTTGAAAGAGTTGGAGGAGGATTAGATGTCTCTCCTCTATCGTCTTCAGTAATGATCGGAGGGTCTTCAACTGGAGGGTCTTCAACTGGAGGGTCTGGCTGTAGCATCATCCCTACCATATCTTGGAAGAGGATCGCCATTCGTTTTATGTTGGCAGCTTGTTCTGCTGCTTTTCTGTCCCTCTTTTCGAGGACTCTGCAGAGGAAGTCAGCATCGGTTTCTTGTTCGTGACGCTGCTCTGATGATGCCTCCGGGCTTTCTTTTGGCCCGGTGAGTGCAGCCATTGCAATCATCATCTCCTGAAGCTTCTATTGCTGCTCCTGGGCTTTTGTCACGGATCGGGTGAGCGGTCGGTGACCCGTCGAAGCACGGCCTTCCTCCTTTCCGGAAGCCATATAAACAGTATGCACCACCATGCCCCCAGACTTGGGGCGTTTGTGTTCAGCACTTTTACGGTTCGCCATGTTCACAGGGGCTTTTTGCGGCCTCCTTTTCTTTTGAGTGATTGACGTTGAGGAAGCCGTTGCAGTGGGCACCCAGCCAGCTGTCACTTTCTGTGGCTTTGAGTAGTCCTTCTCTTGCTGAACCTTCATCTTTTTCTGTCGGCGAAGATAGTCTTGATCGATCACTGACTCCTGGACCTGTCGCCAGACCTTATAAATTTTAGAGGACAGCCGTTGAGGGGGCTGCTCCAGCTTCTTCTCTGGAGTATTCTCCACAGGTGAAGGAGTTCTCTTCAGCACCGCAGTAGGAGAGTTTCTGCGCACCTTGTTGAGCAATTCAAAGCTGTTCCCGGTTGGAACAGCAGCATCGATCCCCACCGTTGGAGCTGGCGGAGTTATCTCAGATGGGGAGTTGCCCCCAGCCTTCCTCACTTGACGCCAGTGGCGATGTCGAGCGTGCCTTGTGGATGGAGTTGTTTCAGCGATGGGGATGGCTTTGTCTTGCCCCCTGTCCAGATGAAGCGCTGCTGGTGCCAGTCTCTTGAAGACTGACGTCTTTTGAGTAGCGGTATCCAATCTGTCAAAGACAGACCTTCGAGCAGGAACGGGAGCCGGAATAGTCAGTCTTGTGAAGACCGACCCTTTGGCAGGAGAAGCCGCCTTGACAACTTCAGAAGCAGGGATGGCTATCCTCTTCGGAATAGCCTTTTCTGGTATTGCAGGCTTCTTCATGGGCCCACATGAGTTTTGGCCCAGTTTGCTGAAAGCTGAGGTATTGGGCTTGGGCGACCCGTTGAGAGGGATCACGGCAGAGGTAAGTCGATCAAAGACCGGCTTCTTTGGAGCTTCTTGCGATGTCATTGGGGCATTGAGGCTCATCAGCGGGAGCATGGTCCCGAAGAATAGTCCAGCGGTGGCTTGAGTTACCTGCTCCACTGGCATCTTGAAAAGGGAGGCCGCTTGGGGCTCATAAGTCACTCCTCCAGCAAGGACGGAGCGAGAGTTGCAGTTGCAGGTAGTGCAGTTTGAAGCCATTGATCTTCCGTTTTCTGCATGGAGCAAGACACCAAATCTAAGTACCTCGAATCCACAGGCAACCACAGCAAACCGCGATTCGTTCGCGAACACGACACATGAAGTGTGGAGTGGAAAGAGGAAGAGGTCCCACCGGGTGTGCCAGAATCTGTTCCCCTCCGAACGGCGGCCTGACATGACGTCTTGCCTGAGATTCGGGGCAGATGCTAATTGGTGATATCCGTCTACCTCTCCGAAGATGCCAAGTTGATTTATGGCACCATGTATCGAAGGTTTAAACGGATGCGTCCGATGTAGCAGACTTCGTCAGATTCCCCCTCGCTTGAGGGGTTTTTTGATTGTGGGGATGCTCTTCCCTGCAGGCGCAAGCCCTTGCAGTTAATTACGCTACCGCATTGCGGTAACAACTTTCTCCTTCTCCAGATGATCACTTCGTGTCGTGGGTGTTTGTTTTGTATTCGGTTGCCCGTGGATTGTATACGGAGACTGAGTTATGTCGTCGCCCGTAGGACGTGGACTAGTCCAAATCCGTATTTTCTTAGATTTGGTTTTGGGGTTTTGGTTTGAGGATACGTTAGCCATATTTGAGGCTAAGATCAACTCAAACGTTTGTTAAGGATATGTTAGTCTAATTTGAGACTAAGATCAACTTAACGGGATCGTTTAGATCCGACAAAAGATCAATTGGCTCTAATGTTCCAGTTTAGGGACATGGTGGTCCATTAAACATATGGTCATCGGGACCCATCACCTCTCTGACGACGTTGAAGGATTACAACGACAGATGTCAGAGGAGTTCAGAGATGTACCCTTGAACCAAAGTTGATTGGGGGGATCTATAGTCCAATTTGGGACTAAAGTCTGTCTGAAGGTTTAAGGATACGTTAGCCATTTTTGAGGCTAAGATCAACTTAAACAGGATCGTTTAGATCCGACAAAAGAGCGTTTGGAGGCTCCATTATTCCAGTTTAGGGACATAGTGGTCCATCATTCCCATTTTGGGGACGGTTGTTAGTTTAAGGACGCGTTAGCCATATTTGAGGCTAGGATCAACTTAAACGTTTGTTAAGGATACGTTAGCCTAATTGCCAGACTAAGATCAACTTAACAGGATCGTTTAGATCCGACAAAAGAGCATTTGGACTCTATTGTTCCAGTTTAGGGACATGGTGGTCCATTGCCAGTTTAGGGACATGATGGTCCATTTCCAGTTTAAGGACATAGTGGTCAAGTGCCAGTTTAGGGACATAGTGGTCCATTGGTAGTTTAAGGACGCATAAGTCCATGGGTTTAAGGACCCCACAGTCCATATGGGTGTGTTTAAGGACGCATTAGTCCGTTAGTTTAAGGACGCATAAGTCCGCGGGTTTAAGGACCCCACAGTCCGTATCTTGGTTTAGGGACGCATAAGTCCATGAGTTTAAGGACCCCACAGTCCGTGTTGATGTGTGGTTGTCGGGACCCGTTACCTCTCTGAAGACGTTGAAGGATTACAACGACAAATATCAGAGGAGTTCCGAGATGTACCCTTGAACCAATGAGTTGGTTGAAAGAGCAGATGTGCTCAGTTCAAGATGATTTGAGGACTTATGGCCAATTTGGGCTAAGTCCAATTGTGTTTGAAATATTGGCTCTCTGCTGGTCCATTGAAGGAGAGGCTTTGCCTCTAGAAACTTAGCCAATTGGGCTAAAGCTAGTGTTAAACACTAGAGGTCAACAGTGTTGAACACTGGGAATAAGATTAACAAATTAGTGTTAAACACTAAAAGATAATCAGTGTTAAACACTAGCAACTGGGCTTTCAAATTAGTGTTAAACACTAAAGAAAATCAGTGTTAGACACTGGTAATCAGAGATTTCAAATTAGTGTTTAACACTAAAGCAAATCAGTGTTAAACACTGGGAACAAAGTCTTCAGATTAGTGTTAAATACTAAGGAGAGAGGGGTCATGTGTGGACACGTGAGAGCGCCCTGATTTCCCTTATTTTATTCTGTAGATCAGTGTTTAACTCTTTTAATTCTGACGGCCATCACGTGTGAGCACGTGATGGAGGCCCTCGCTCTGGTCTGTTAGAATGCTCGTTAGGGGTCACGTGGTGACACGTGAGGGCGCCCTAAATGTGGAGCCAGATCTCCTTTTCTTCGTTCTGTAAGTAAGCGTTAAACACTTTTTATGTTTTCTTTGGAGCATCACGTGCTGCCACGTGAGGAGGATTAGTGCGCTGATTGTTAGAGCATCAGCCAAGGGGTCACGTGGGAGCACGTGAGAGCGCCCAAGGCCTTTATTTCTTTTGCTTTTTCTTTCTGCGTTTTGGGAGTCACGTGGGAGCACGTGATGGCATCAAAAAGTGGGGCCAGATCCCCTTTATTTTGTTCTGCAAACAAGTGTTAAACACTTTTAATTTTCATAGCCATCACGTGTGGGTACGTGATGTATAATCATGCCCTGATTTATTAGAACATTTATTAGGGATCACGTGGTAACACGTGAGAGTGCCCAGAATTGTTTCTGCCTTTGCTTTTGTTCCATATATAATGAGGGTCACGTGGGAACACGTGAAGCATTGCCTCAAAGCTTTCCTCTTCTCATTTTTGGGGGATCTGTTCAGGGGTCACGTGGGGCACGTGACCCCAGTTCTTTTCATGAACAGAGATCTTTTAAGAATTGAATTCTTTGTAGGGTTAAACCCTAATTATGATTTTGGAGGAATTAAATTCCTATCGTGAAAGAATTAAATTCTTATTTAGGACAAAACCCTGATTTCTTTTCAAAGAAATTAAATTCCCAGATATGTAAAAGAATTAAATTCTTGATTAGGGTTAAACCCCAGTTTTGTTTTAGGAGGAATTAAATTCCTGAAAGTTTGGGAGAATTAAATTCTCAAAACTCAATTCCTCCTCTGTGTTTTAGATCTGCATGGCAGGATCTCAACCCAATGAGAATTAAATTCTCAATTCATGGGGAGATGTGCACTTTGCAGATCCTCAACCAGAGAAAGAACTAAGTTCTTTTTTTATGTAAGAGTTAAACTCTTTTGAGAATTAAATTCTCTTTTGAAGCCTCTTTTCTCTTACCTAGGGTTTTTCTTTTGCAGAGAATTAAATTCTCCTCTCTCTGTTTTTCTCTCCCCAAAAAAGTAGATCCCTTCTCTTCTCTTCTTAGCTCCTATTTATAGGAGAAGGAAAAGAATCAATTTGTTTAGCAAATCTCTCATTGAAAGATTTGATTTGATTGTTAAGAAATTTGATTTATATTTATCATTAATTCTGGGCCTTTAGATCATTCAGTGAATTTTATTCACCGTGGATTTTAAATCCAAAAGATATTCTATTTGTTATCTCGGTTAGATTTAGGGGGAATCTTTCCTTATTTAAGATTTTCCATAAATTGGGGATTTTTAATCACCCTTGGATCTTTAATCCAACGGTTCCCCATGACCCTTTTCCATTTGGAAAGATTCAGAACTTTTAGAATTTAATTCTATTAAATTATAAGGCTTTTAAAGCCAGTCATGTGCTGGCACATGACCTTTGGTCACGTGTGAGCACGTGACCCCCAATTGGGTTCCTTTCTCAGCCGCTTATTTATGTTTCAGTTTTAACCATCACGCGTCAACACGTGACCATTGGTCACGTGTAAGCACGTGATACTCGTTGAGGTAATTTCTGACTTTTAGAATTAAATTCTATTCATTATTTTAGAGGCTTTAAAAGCCCATCACGTGTCTGCACGTGACCCATGGTCACGTGTGAGCACGTGATGCCCCATTGGGGTCTTTTTCGAGTTTTTATTATATCTTTTAGCTCCTCCAGCGGGTTCTTAAAGGTCCATCACGTGTGGAGACGTGATACCTCATAATTTTTGCTCCCGGATGAATTATAGGGCCCATAATATATCAAATCGAAGGGTTTTTTGAGATGCTTCCAATACTATCAGAATCTAATAGTTTCTCCTTCGGGAGTTTATCAAAATATAGGCCGGAAGATACTGGTTCGCATTTCCTTAAGCGTATCGCTGCCATTTGATACCTTGGGCTCCTTTGCGCAGAAATTTTTGGCGGGAACAATCATATCAAACACCCACAAGCCGCAAGCGGTCTCCTAAACGTAACGGCCACTTGGGTATTGAGCGATTAGAAGATCAACAAGCAAGCCTGCTCATACTCCTGCGAATCCAATTAGTAACACTACCGTACAATCCGGTCTCTTCGTCTGATATGTCGCATATCTCGTCTAGGGGTGGTAAACGTCAGACCCCAGTAACTCGATAAGTCATGCCGATGTGAGGCTCATAACGGGTCGAGAAACTACTGATAACACTTACCAGTATATCTCAGAATCAGCCCTGGCTAGGGACTTTCTGTTATAGCCAATCGAGCACAGTGCAACATCAACTCCCTATACCGGGAGAGACGAATCCCCTCCTATCGCTCATTGCCTCCATGTAACTCGGGACTGTACCCAAAAACCACCGTTTTTCACGTTCTCCTGAACGTTGTAAGATGGAAATCAAAGCACAGTGGGAATCACACAAGACTCTATGACAATCTCGGGTCGACAGACTACCATGTACCAGTGTCACCAGAGAACTGCCATCTGACGTGAGGTATAATACCATCTGGGAGTTCTCGGCGAGTCCGTCCAGTGTACCCAGTCTCCACTGAGCACCCGTATACCATCTCTGATGTCAAACACCAATGGATATGGGATCATCCATCGCCCATCACATGGGTCGAGAAGCGTATACGCTAGTCTACTCTGGAGTATCGATGCCCTGTCTCGATACACCCACGACTAGGAACATTTGAAGGATGTACTTGCCGACTACCTCTGCCCCACTAGTATGATCCCCATCATAATCCTGGGAGTCAAGTACTCATCCTAAGGGTTTTATCAACATGTAATAGAGAGACAATAAGTGTACATGTTAAGATAAAGTGCAACCAGATAGCATACTATCATGTCGAGCAAGAAAGTCCTCCCTATGTATGTCCAAGCATCCACTACAATATACATCGCATGTACAGTAATGGCCTCTAGGGCATACACATAACTAACAGCTTGGCCTCACGTGTTAAACATGTGAGTGCTTATATGCAAATATAAGCGCTGAAAATAAATAACTAAAGGCCAAGCTGGCCTCACGTGTTAAACACGTGAGCGCTTATATGCAAAGTATATAAGCGCTGAAAATAAAAAACCAAAAGGGGTAAACTAGCCTCACGTGTTAAACACGTGAGCGCTCACATGCAAAGCATATGAGCGCTAAATATAAGCAGGCTAAAACCCACAATGGGGTCACGTGTTAAACACGTGAGAACATACATTTTAAAGCACTAGTTTCAGATAGAATTGAATTCTATATAGAATTGAATTCTATATAGAATTGAATTCTATTTTGGGAAAAATACTTCCTCCGGTCTTTCTAAACAAGAAAGATATTCTCTATTAAACAGAGAAACGTTGGATTAAAAATCCAATGGTGATTAAAAATCATCAAATATAGAATTAAATTTTATTAGGGGAAAATATTTTCCTGATCATTCTAAGTGAGAAAGATATTCTCTGCTGGATCAAAGATCCAAAGTTAGAATCAAATTCTAATATGAGAAAATATTTCCCTAATCTTTCTAAACGAGAAAGATATACTCTTAACCCTTGGATTAAAAATCCAAAGGTGATTAAAAATCACCGTTTAATAGAATAAAATTTTATATATGGAAAAATATTTCCCCAATTTTGTTAAAAATAAGAAAATATATTCTGTAAAACAGAAATCACTGGATCGAAAATCCAACGGTGGATAAAATTCTCCAAATAATCTTTGAGACCAATTAAATCAATTGGAATCTCTCAATGAGAGATTTTCTCAAAACTAATCAACAATTTGCCTCCTCTATATAAAGAACTCGAGACTTCAAGTCTCAAAAGGAAAATCGACCTCATAAGTTTTCTACAAACTGATAATTTAACTCTCCTTCAAAGAAGATCTTTTCGTTCTCTCCAATCCTAGGTAAAGAAAAAGCAGAGATAAAATATATCTCCTTTGCCACGCATAAATAAAAACAAGGGTTTAACCCTTCATTAAAAAAACTTAGTTGTTTCTCTGGATTTGAGATTTGTAAGACAGATATCCCCACAAGTTGAGAATTTAATTCTCGTCGGGAAGATCGTGTTCTTCAAACTCAAATCTAGGGGAAAGAATTAAATAAAAAGAACAGAGAGAAAAGACATATGTTCTAAGAATTTAATTTCTCTGAAAACAGGGTTTAATCCTACATAAATAACTTAGTTCTTACAAAAAGAACAAAAGAACTTAGTTCTCCAATAAAACCGATCCCAGATCTTCAAAACGGAGATCTTGGTGATCATTAATGGTCAAAATGCCATTAACAGAAGTTAAAACTTCTTCAGAAAACTTTAACAGAGATTAAAATCCCTAAAAAAAAAGATTCAGCGTCTCACGTGCGTCCCACGTGAGCACCCAAAACAGAATGCTCAGCGCCTCACGTGCTTCCTATGTGAGCACCCAAAACAAAAGGCCCAGCGCCTCACGTGAAACACACGTGAGCGCTGTATAAAAGTGTTGAGCACTATATATATGTAGTCAAAATGATTGAGTGCTTAGTACTGATTGGGCAACGCCCATATCTGAGCGCCTCACGTGCTTCTCACGTGAGCGCCAGAGCAGCAAATAAGTGCTCGGCATTTCTAAATAAGGGAAAAAGCCCAAGACTTAGCCCAAATTAGCTAAGTCTCTTAAGTTTTCTTGCAGCTGAGCCCAAATACTCTGTTGTTCGATCTTAAATAAATTTAATGATCCTTAAAATATTTCTAAGTTGATCTTAGTCTCAAATAAGACTAACGTATTCTTAGTTAAAATAAATTGAGCCTAAATGCTCATATATTTAAATTGATCTTAATCTAAAAACAGATTAATGGTACTTAAATGAAACAAAATATCCTTGAACTGAGAGAATACATACAACCTAAGTTCAAACCCAAATCTAAAATATACGGATTTGGATTAATCCGTGCCCTACGGGCGACAACATAAACTAGTCTCTGTATACAATCCACGAGTAACCATAATAAACAAAATAACACACGACAGGAAGTGACCTACCGGAGCAGGAAAAAGTTGTTATTGCAACGCGATAATGTAATTAACTGCAGGGGGTTGTGCCTGCAGGGAAGAGCGTCCCCGTAATCAAAAACCCCTCGCAAATGAGGGGGAATCTGATGAAATCTGCTACATCGGTCGCATCTATCCAAACCTCCGATATACGGTGCCATAAATTAACTTGGTATCTTCAGAGAGGTGGATGGATATGTCCAAATAGTATCTGCCCCCAAATTTAGGCTAGACGTCTCAACATGTTAGTCCAGTCTTCGGAGGTAAACAGACCCGCTGGCGCCCCAGCATCCACGTGACTCGCTGGCGCCAGTGGGCACATGTTGTACATGCCCCCCATGGGCGCCCCTCACTCCTTATCTCTCTTTTTTTTAAAAATAAATAAAATAAGGGAAAATATATAATAAAACACACATGTTCCACACTTAAAACACTTCTTCTGTTAGAAAAAATTTCTAACGCGACGGTGTCCTGCACCCCGCAAGGGGGCTACTAATTACCTTGACCCTTAGCTCACTATCCGGGTTGCAGGACCCCCGTAAACTCTGCGAGGCCCCCGATACATCCAAAACACCTTCAAAATACAAAGCACACATACTGCATATTGAGTTCTCATAATCTGCTTGACCTGTTAATCGGAGGTTCTCTCGCTCCAAAAGAGAAGGGTAATTAACGGCCGCTTAGTCCACAGCTGCCGGAGATTTGGATCCCCACGATCAATAAACCCCTGCCTACCCCAGGCAGGGGAATCTGTAATACTCCTGACAAGTGACGCGTATTCCTATCTCAATAAGGTGACGAAAAACACTCTACAGATTCTGGCAAAGCCGGAGAACCTTTCTTTCCTCCCATATTTCAGTTTAAAAAATCATGTAAACTCATTAATATATATATATATATATATCAGTATTTATATTAAAATAAAGCTCTTCTATGCAGGTAATCAAGCAATCAACTTTCAAGAATCAAATCGCCCAAAGATGTCTCAAAAAACAAGCTCGTCTCTCAAGGCAACTCCCGTCTCCTACACGATGAAGATGGACGCTCGAACGATTCTCCCGGCAAGTCTCAGGCTGCAGTGGGAGGAACCGCTGCTGCAATTTGGCTCTATTTTTTTTTACCTCGGCCAACACCATTCCTGCTCCTCAAGCTCCGGTGACGGATAAACCGGCCTCAAAAGAAAAAATGCCAAATGTCGTGGTCGCGAAGGCACTTCAGCCTAAGCACAAATCCATTTCCGAACGACTCTCCGTTGCTCCAGCTGAGGGCAAGGCCATCAACACCAACAAAGCAATAAGGCATCTCGGGCAAGCTCCGACGGTGCCCTTGAAAACTGCTCGATCAGGTATCTTCTCTAAGCTCCTCGTCAATCGACTCACAGTGGCTTCCAGGAAAACAGATGCCTGCCAAGCCCTCAAAATTGAGAAGCTAAGAAAAAAAAGGCTCAGATACAGAGCCAATAAAAGGGCTAGGGCTCCTGCTAGGCTGAATTTTGTGAGGTTCCAAGAACAAGCTTACCCCGCGACAACAGCTGAATCGGCTGTAAAGCTCGCTAATACTTTTGAACCGCTGAAATTGGTTCAGGAGAAGGCCATGACCGCAAGAGTCAAGAAAAATGTGATCTGGATCGTGCCACCCAAGCACCCAGCCAGGCTAATCGTTTTCAATTGCATGTCCTCTCCTGAAGAGGAAGGGCCACGATGACGGTCCGAAAGATCAGCCATCAAAGTTAAAGAAATGGCCGGATATGTGGTCTACACTGTCTACATGGCAGGCACACACAGCAAGAGCAAGGATGGGGCCACCACATCTCAAATCCAATCTGGTTTGAATATGGATGCCACTTCCCAAAACCAACCTCCTCTGGAAGATAATGAAAACCCTTCCAGTGAGGCTGATAAGCAGAGAGATCTCTCGGTTCATGAGGAGTCGGGCTCGGAAAGCGAAGAGGAGCAAACCTTCCGTCCTAAGACCGCAAAGCATAAACTTCTCCAAAATCCCCAGAAGTAGCTCAGAAACAACGAGAAGGAGATGGCCAAGCTCTACTCAAAAATTGACGACTTGACAAACGCCACCTTATAGCTCATGGCCCAAGTTGTTGTTGGGTTCCCTAGCGCCCGGCCATCTATCGCGGCCGTTGAGGAACAAAAATTTTGGTGTTTAAAAATCCGGAGCTAGAAAAACCTGTTCTAGAATCTAACCATAAACCAAAACTAACTAACTAAAGAGATCTTAACTACTATGATAGAATTATTTTACCAAAAGATCCGTGTCCTTCGGTTTTCTATCTTCTTCCCTTGCTCCTTGAGATCTTCTTGATCGAGCTTGACCGCCGGTCTTCCTCCGTCGAAGATGATCCACCCGAGAGATATAGTTCATGGCTCTAACTCCACACTAAAAGTCTAGTGGAGCAACTAGATACTCTAGGTTGCTAATCTAAAGTGTCTAGGATGTAATGAGTGGTTCTTAGTGTATATCTATCTTACTTCCTCTCTTGATTCTCAACACATGAGATTGTAGAGAGGAAGTTCATGAAGAAGAAGGAGCTCAAGAAAGGCTAATGAGGAGAGAGAAGCAAAAAATGGTGAGAATGAAATCATCCATGAGAGAGAAAAACACAAACCATAGTTTTGTAAAAACATTTTTCCAATATTAAAACACAACCATGCTTGAATAGTTTGTACAAATCAATATTCAATTCATTTGTCAACACTATTGAAGTATGGTTCTCACCATACTCACATCACTACCTTTACACCTCATTTTCCATTTAAAAATAAATGGATAAATCTAAAATGATGTGTCCACCTTCTAGAATGTTTTTCGTATAAATACGGAATACACTCTACCGTATATACATACCCGTATTCGTATCAAAATACGAATACCCAAAGAGATAGAATAACACAAAGAATATAATACTAGAATATACATATCGAAATATATATACGTAAATTACTAAATCAATACCTGATTTAATAATCTGGCTCAATCCCAAGCCGGCTAGTATTATCAACCGTCTGATCGAAAGTTCGGGTAACTAGTACAATTATTCGATCGGAACCCTATACGTATCCCGATCGAAAGTCTGGGTAACTAGTACAATCATTCGATCGGAACCCTGCACATATCAAAATACGGCTACTACATCATTTCTCATGAACCAGGGAAACCCTCTGTGTGGGACTCTAAAGACTCGACAGTACGACGGCAGTGAGTTACTTGATAAACCCATAACCACAAGCACGTCAGCGGCACTAGCTGTACGTAACGGCTACCCGGGTACCTATCGAAAAGGAAAGCCGACGAGCAAACTCATCTAGATCCCTACTGAGCATATCTGTGACAATCTCCATACAATCCGGTCTCTTCGCCTGAGAGTATCGCATACCGGGTCTAGGGGGTGGTAAACGTCAGACCCTAATAACCCGATAACTCGTATTGATATGGCTTAGGACCAATCTGGAAAACTGCTGATCTAACTATCAGTAAATCCCAACTGCTTTGGCCAAGGTCTTATGGTGCTAGCCAATCGAACACAGTGCGATATCGACTCCCTATACCGGGATAGACGAATCCCCAACAATCGCTCACTGCCTCCATGTGGCTCGGGACTGTACCCAACTAAAACCTGTTTGCACGCTCAGTAGAGCCGTGGTAGGATAGTAATCTACAGTGGGAACTTACATGAGACAAATCACGATCTCAGGTCTGAATACTAACATGTACTCAAGTCATCTGAGAACTGCTATAGTACCATCTAGAAGTTCTCGGCGAATCCATCCAGTGTACTCACCCCTAGTAAGCACCTGTATACGATCTTAGGTGCGAAAGACCAATGGCTGTGGGACCAACCATCCCTCTCGCCGGTGTCTAGAAATGTATACACTAGTCTACTCCGGAATATCGATGCCCAGTCTCGATACTCCTACGACTAGGGACATTTTAAGGATGTGATTATCGACTATCCAGCTTCCATAAGTATGATCAACATCACAACACCGGTAGTCAAGCAATGATTATATGGGCTTTATCAATATGTATAAATGATACGTAATAACAAGTAAAACATATGCATATGTTAAGAAAAATACAAACCAAATAGCATACTATCATATCGAGCAAGATTGTCCTGTACATACATATGTCCAAGCATCCACATGTATACATATACAATAATGGCCTTTAGAGCATACATATCCAACAATCTCCCATTTGCACTAAGGCTATATATTGGCGTATCGAGTACCCAACATCTGCACTAGGGCCAGTTGTTGGCGTATCGCATACCCAACATCTCAAATAGTCTCTCGAACTGTGCTTGAGGGAGGGCCTTGGTGAATGGATCCGTCGTGTTGTCTTTTCTGTCCACTCTCCGCACCTCGATCTCCCGGTGATCAAAGATCTCCTAGATCTGGTGATACCGCCTCAAGATATGTCTGGATTTCTGATGGGATCATGGTTCCTTCGCTAAAGCCATAGCTCCATTGTTGTCGCAATACAAAGGTATTAGATTAATAATGGATGGAACCACCTCAAGTTCAGTAATGAACTTCTTAATCCAAACCGCTTCCATTGAGGCATCGTTGGCAGCAATGTATTCAGCCTCCATCGTCAAGTCTACGATGGTGTCCTGTTTGGAGCTCTTCCAACAGACCGCCCCTCCGTTGAGGGTAAAAACAATACCCGAGACAGACTTGCTATCATCCTTGTCAATCTGGAAGCTCGAGTCGGTAAAGGACTCCACCTGGAGGTCCCCTGTAAGTGCACGGCCGTGCCCCGGCCGTCTGAACGAGGCCAAAATGCGGAAACGATACTTTTACAAAACTTGTAAACCCGCACTACCGCGCACTTTAAAACCCGGATCGGGCCATTAACCTACTCCTAGCAAACTAGAGAAGGGGTAGAGAGATATACCGAGCGATCCGTGTCCTTCGGTCTTCTCGTCATCGTCCCGATCTCCCCGCGGAATCTCCGGTCTTCATCTCCTCGTCGGAAGGGCACCACATCGCCGGGTTCTTTTACGGGCTCCCACCTCTGGACCGAGGCAACTCGGGCACGAAGTTGGTGAGTCGACGTGTCCAAGAATGCTGTAGGAAATCTGTAGAACTTATGTCTCATGGGGTTGTATGAAGTTGCCCTTTTTAGTGGAGGAATGAGATGAACTTTTGGAGATGGAGCTATGGGATTTTTACAAAGCCAAAGAGATCAAAAATCCCATACAACAATTTTGGACAGCCCCCCTACTCTTATGGCCGGCCAAGCTTTTTGCCAAAGGGAGAGAGAGAAAGTCAGGGGGGAAAGTAATAATGCAAGCACAAGAAAAGTGTGATCATGAAGAAAAAATGATGAGTGATGATGAGAACATAATCATCACAACAAAGTCTCCTACACATCAACCATCTCATCAAGCAAAGTCAAGCAATGATGAACCAATGAAGGTCAAAGGATGGTAGAATCATCATGAAGCAACAATTTACAAAGACCACCCTCCACAATGCCAATTTGCACATTTGCAAATAAGCCCTCCTCCACCAATTTTCAGTCAAGGAAAGAAACAAAGGAAAATGGCCGAAACGGAAAGCAAACTGGCAACTTCAAAAAACGGATCCCGTAATAAATTACAGGAAAACCCCGCGACTGTATATACATACCTGCATTTGTATTCCGACCGAATACAAATGCAATGAGACAAAATCTACACTGTACAATACTAGGATCCGGCTTAAACCAAAACCCGCTAGTATTATCCGTCCGATCATGATCCGTGCAATACCGCATGTATATGATCGAACCCTGCCATATCTCCATACGGCCTCTACAGCGTTTCGCCCGAAACTTGAGAAACTGTCTGTGGGGGACTCTAAAGACTCGTCAATACTTTGGTTGTGGATTTAACCACTAGCACGTCAGAGGTATTAGCCATACGTAACGGGCTACCAGGTATTGACCAAAAGGGATGTCGATGAGCGAACTCATCCTGACACCCTACTTAGCCTGTCAATGACAATATCCGTGCAGTCCGGTCCGTTCGTCTATGAGTATCGCATGGCGGGCCTAGGGGGTTGGTAAAAGTCAGACCCCCAAAAGCGGCACAAGTCATGTCGAAGTGTAGCCCAGAACACCCTGAGATACTACTGGAATACCTACCGGTAAATCTCCTGCCTTGGCCAAGGACTTCGTGTAATGGCTCTCCTAGACACAGCGCGACCTCACCCCCAATACCGGGAGAGACGAACCCCTACAGATCCGCTCACTGCCTCCATGTGGCTCGGGACTGTACCCAACTAAAACCTGTTTGCACGACTCCTTTGAGCCGTTGTAGGGTAGTAATCAAAGTACAGTGGGAACTCACACGAGACAAATGACGATCTCAGGTCGATGAACTAACCTGTACACATGTCACCAGGGAACTGCTATCTGACGTCAGGTATAAGACCAACTAGTATGTTCTCAGCGAGTCCTGTCCGGTGTACTCATAACCCAATGAGCACCTGTATACATCTTAGGTGAACCAACTAACACCAGTAGCTTGTGAGACCGGCCACCGCCCCTCGTCGGGGTCTCGACTGTATACACTAGTCTACTCTGGAGTATCGATGCCCTGTCTCGAAAACTCCCACGACTAGGGACCTTTTAAGGATATGCTTATAGACCCCAGCTCCCACGTATATGATCGCCATCATACTGCTGGCCGTCAAGCAAGAATCCTAAGGGCTCTATCAATGCGCAATAGTGACCTGTAAGGTTACCTAAAGCAGTACACGATGATAAAAATAAACCAGATAGCATACTATCATCTTGAGTAAGACTGTCCTACCGGTATATGTCCTCCCTCAATCATTGCAATCACGCGCCTGCGATCCAATAATTGACTCTGAGGGCAATATATCCAACAATCTCCCACTTGCACTCAAGGCTAATTATTGTGATGTCGCATACTCACAGCCCGTGTGATACCGAACACCCAACTCCTCTACTAATCAGTCTCACAAAACCCGTTTGCGAAACTAATGCGTTCGAGGAATAGCCTCAGTGAGTGGATCCGCTTTGATGTTTCTTTCTATGTCTCTCTTTATCTCAAGTTCGCGGAGAAACCCATCTCCCGAAATGAGCAATACCTGTCTTAGAATATGTTTGGATGTCTGATGGGACCTAGTTCATAAGTGAACTCCAAATCCAAACTTCTTAGACTGTATCGTCAACTGAACTTAATCAGTATCCTGCGTAATGCCTCCCTCAGTGTCCGCTTGGATCACCTGTCCAAAACACTGCCCCTCATCTGAGGGAAAACTATAACTCTGACAGTCGCTCTGTCATCCAGGTCACCTTGGAAGCCTGGAATGATAACTGTCTCCCGAAGGAGAATGCCGTTATCATATCCCTAGAACATCCACTTATGTTCTAAAACTGCTTCCGAATGTTTCTCCAGGATTGGATCAATATTAACTTACTGCATCTAGTGCAAAAACAACATCTGGTGTGGTACTTGAAATCTCATGATTGACTCAATTGCCTAAGCAAGTGATCTGCCAATCATGCACATCCCTCTCCCCTTTAGTCTGTAAGACACCTTTAGAGAGGGTAACTCCATCATCTGCAGGTACACTACCGTGCCAGGAGTCGTCCATTCTAAAACACCTATAGAATGCTGTCTAAGTACCCAGATTGGGAAACTACCCAAATCTAGATCTAAAACCATAGATCTAGTAACCAGAATGTCTGATATAATATCCATATCCTTTGTGGAGAAACCACTGTGTGACAACCAAAGTATAACCGACCGTAGTATAGGAATTTCACTTCCTACTCTGTGTATGTCATCCAAATATCAGGACATCACACCCTACTACCTTCTTAACATATCCATCCCCTATTCTGATGAAGTCAAACCTATGACTGTCACATCAGAAATAGATGATCTATCTCTGCTACATCTGCTTTAGTCTCTTAATAGACATAAGCCACTTGTCCACCAATGCTTCCGCTGCTCCCACTGACTACGACAACCCTCTGGCAGAATCATATACACGTGCACTTCTAAACCTTGTTTAGAACGACGCTATACTCATCCTCCTGCCGGGTCTCATAGTCTGGAACAACAGCAATGGCAAGTCTGGGTAAACAAGAACCTCCCTGTCACCGTCTTTGAGCATACCGAATTACCTCTCGAGTGCCTGAGGTTACCCACCATATCTGCGGAGTGGCCAATGGAATGTCAAACCAGATTGAATCTTTAGGTTCTTATGAAATTTTCAGTAATCGTTTGCGGTTCTGGAATCACTTCCAGTTCTACCATACTCCCACTTCTGTTTTATGAAAAAATCCATTTTACTTAAAACTGTGGCGAGTCTAGAATAATATCACTATTGATCTTCCAGATGGTAGAAAGTCAACCCTCGTCATAGCCTGGGTCAACCCACAAACAGTCATTACAAAAACGTGCCTTGAGTTATCCAGAGTTTGGTTTTAAGCATAAGCCGGACAACTCCCCGTACCTTAACATCTTTAAGATATGAACTGTTCTATATCCAATACAGAAACAGAGGCACTGATTTAATTGGAACCAGATTCAAATCATGCAGCTGTCTCCAGTGCATGTCAACTAAATGGAGAGAGGCCAATCAGCATTACTCAACTTAGGAGTGCTTCCAATTATGAGTAACCTGAAAGAGAAGCAAGTTCTCTTAATCATTACTATCAACTGAATACCATACACAAGCATCTATATCTTCGATCACCTTGAAGAATCCCGATACTTGCAATACCTGGTTCTCTACTTTACTCTTATACCTATAACTTCTCAAAACTTGGACCTTGTGTTTCTACGAAACACATGTCTAAGAACCAGAGAAGTCACAAGTAAACAGAATATAGTACGAGTACCAACCCCTCTGTCCCCATGGACACTGGACAACATACAATACTCTGTATAAGTCCCTTGAGTCTAATAACTCATTCCCTGTGTGTCGTAGGTTGAAAACTGTACTTATGGTTAAGAAGAATTACACCGTTGTTTAATGCTCCTTACCTAACCATCCACTGATATAGGTAAATGTCATAGACATAATTTCAAAAAGTTATATCTCACTCTATAAAAATAGACGTACAGATATATCAATTTGAAATTGGTGCATAACAACGGATATTCAAAACCAAATATCTGCCGTCCGGCAAACAACCCAGGTGATTTCCTCAAATATCACCAATTACAACGAATTCGGATATAATGAGGATGATCGCCTAATTCCCAATAACTTACTCCCACTCATCATCTGTAAAACCATACAGATGTGAGAATCACACCTGGTAAATGCATACCCTGGAGCAAGGACTAATTGGGAAATCAGTTTTCTTTTAACAGTACACAGTGAAACTGAAACATTGAAATGTTTCATAGGGGTATCCTGGTATTCCTAGTAATGCCTCTTCCATTATCCAGATTCACAACTGTAACCGTATATTTCTTTACCATCTCTCCAAATCTCTTTATATGTCTTTAGTCATTACCTTCTGTACACCCTCTTAGGCCAAATGGTTTTCTTCCTTCCCTACCGTTCGGCACTAGCCTATGGTTTGGAAGAAGATTATCCAATAAGCATAATGGGTATACTGTTCTAATCCTAGGAGCACTCGCAACCCGAGAGAAGGTAAAGATAAAAGACACCTGAATAAACCTTATTCCTATTTCTCCTGAACTAGAATCCATCCCCGAACTGGAACAAGTGCCTTTCGAGTTCGTATATAACCATACGATGGAATATCTAATAAACTGTGGATCTTCGTAGTGATACGGAGTGTTCTGGAGAAATACAAAGGTGAAGTGGGAGTGGTGATGAAATACTTGGTTTGGTCGTGAATAGCAGTCGCAATTTACTTTGCCCTTCTTCTAATCCTTTTATTTGTCTTAACTTAATACCTTCCGTACACCACACTTAGGCTAATCGGCTTTCTTCATTCCCTACCGTTCGGCACCAGCCTAAGGTTTGGAAGAAGACTATCCAATAGGCGTAACGGGTGTACTATCCCCTAATCCAAGGAGCACTCGCAACCTGAGAGAAGGTAAAAGGAAAAGACAACTGAATAGTCCTATTCGTTTTCTCCATAACCGGAAACCATCCTCGAATAAATTCCTTCGAGTTCGTATATAACCATACGATGGTTTTATCCAATGGAAGTGGACGTTCGTAGTAATACGGGGTGTCCTGGAGAAAAGGGTAAAAGTAGGAGTGGCAATGAGGTACGCAACTCTGACAATCCAAAAGCCAGTGTTTAAGAAGGTTCGGTTAATTTTGGTCACTGAGTCATAGTCAAGGGTCGGGCCATGGTCGCTGCCAAAGAGAGAGAGAAAAGAAACACTCAGCGTGCACTCTAACCTAGACCAGAATGGTTATCAATTTATCTAATCAGGAAAACTCCCACTGTACCGTCAAATTCTCCTCCAAACCAGAAAGAAGAATTAGTCGGGATCACCCGAGGAGTAAACTAACTCATCAGTGGGAATCGGGATCCAACTATCATCGCATGATAACGTGATGGAATCCACTCACGTTATTACACTCCAGAAGGTATGCGCATATCTGGCAAGTTTCAGTTTCTGTAGAAACTCCCGATGTGATTTTTACCCCATGCTCTTATGACCTTGACTAAGGCCAACAAATCATAAGTCACATGTCAAGTTCTACCCGTCATTATCCAGGTTAATTTGAACTCACCCGTACAAGCCCTTGACTAGGGCCAACAAGGCTGTACGACTGTCCCAAACCAACGCATCTATCTATGCTACAGAAAAGTAACAAATAGCTACCATACACTATGCCTTGACTAAGGCCAACAAACATAGCATGAATACTAAGTGCTACCCGTCTGAAATGACGGAGGGCTACGAATGGTTTTTGGCGAAAAACCTTTAATGTAATGAACTTGATATCGTTGAAGGAACTGGATAGCTTTTATAAAAATATAGTGGCGAAAACCTTTGCTAAAGAGATCACTCCCGGTGAAGGGATCTCGGCTCTTTCCCCGTAGAATGAGGTGCAGGATATTCCAACTGAATACCACGATGCAAAGCAAAAGTAATCGACTATAGTGAAGTTATTACCCTGACGCAAACTTCTGTCAAAAGGGTCACTCCCGGTGAAGGGATCTCGGCCCTTGCCTCGTCGACTGAGGTGCTGGATATTCATAACCGAATACCACTGTGCAGAACAAAAGAGAACGTCCTTGCAATAACAGCTTTTTGAAAAATGTTCCAACAACATCAAACAGGTTTGTTTAACTTGCATTGATCCGAATCAATGCAGTCCCATCAATTGATCACACCAATAAAGAACGAAAATAATGATGTACGTATATGCCATCCGCATTCGCCACTGGGTCCCGTCATCACCCGTTAGGTTACTTAACTAACGACAGAGCGGGGACTGGACTAGCGCGGATGCAAAACATATACAACATCTACTAGTATATATATCAATATATAATATTCGCTCAAGACGTGATAAAATGCAACATCACAAAAATGTAATAAGCATCACAGAACAATACAGATATCTGGGATCCCCGGGTTTCATAGAGCCGCTACTGAAACCCGACGTTCCCCTGGTCGTGTGGATAGCCTGTGCAATGAAATCCTAGACCCCTACAGGCGCGGCAAGTTACCCGCCAAGACATGAAGCGAGGCAGCCCCCTTCAGCAACGTGAATGGACCACCCAGCACTTCACGGAATCCGGTAACTTGGGCACCTCTCCTTGGGTCACCTGTACCCCCTACGAGTGCGGCGAATAGCCCGCCAATTCTAGAGTGAAGCCCCCTCCGTCTCAACGCCATGAGATGCGGGCTCGTTGCCCTCTAGAACCCGGCTATCCGTGCACCCCTCCGCGGGGAAATCCTAGTACAGAAAGTAAAATATACATATAACGGGTACATCGACCTCAGCCCGGTCGTGCCCCAAAAGAATAATATACAAACAGGCAGTGACGGCAATCCATATGTCGGACGCTCGTCCCGCAATATCAAATGTACATATAAAACGAAACTGTACTACCATTGCATCCAGGCTATCCACCACGACAATCCGCAACATCACAGCACAACACAGAACATCAACGTGAATGTCACGTTCGCAAATCCGTCTAAAAGTCTATAGCAGTCAGACAGGATTTACCGATCAAATGACATTCACGGTCGCAGATATAATGTAAATACTGTGAACTAACATGTTTAAAATTTTCGATCGACTAAATTTCCCGAAGTGGGCCCCAAGCACAACTGTAGCACTCAAAAATATCTGGGCCCAAAAAGAATACACCAGAAACTCTATTTCCATGTCAGAGAGCCACTGTAAAAATTTGGTGCAGTTTGGCCACAGAACGGCGGCGGATCTACGGCCAAAACGTGGTTTTGGCCGCTGATCCGCCGCGATACAGTAACATCAGCCTACCAAATTTTCACAGAATTCATAAAAAAACCCTGCACGTAATTTTCCAATGTACCAAATAATTTTTAGAGCACAGAAAAATTCGACAGAAAGTACGACATGGAAATGCGGTTTTTGGAAAATCCGTTCGATCGAACTTGTAAACACGTTAGAGCAAGCTAGACTAGGTAAATGGCGTGACTTTGATACCAGTGTAAGTGCACGGCCGCGCCTCGGCCGTCTGAACGAGGCCAAAATGCGGAAACGATACTTTTACAAAACTTGTAAACCGGCACTACCGCGCACTTTAAAACCCGGATCGGGCCATTAACCTACTCCTAGCAAACTAGAGAAGGGGTAGAGAGATATACCGAGTGATCCGTGTCCTTCGGTCTTCTCGTCGTCGTCCCGATCTCCCCGCGGAATCTCCGGTCTTCATCTCCTCATCGGAAGGGCACCACATCGCCGGGTTCTTTTACGGGCTCCCACCTCTGGACCGAGGCAACTCGGGCACGAAGTTGGCGAGTTAACGTGTCCAAGAATGCTGTAGGAAATCTGTAGAACTTATGTCTCATAGGGTTGTATGAAGTTGCCCTTTTTAGTGGAGGAATGAGATGAACTTTTGGAGATGGAGCTATGGGATTTTTACAAAGCCAAAGAGATCAAAAGTCCCATACAACAATTTTGGACAGCCCCCCTACTCTTGTGGCCGGCCAAGCTTTTTGCCAAAGGGAGAGAGAGAAAGTCAAGGGGGGAAAGTAATAATGCAAGCATAAGAAAAGTGTGATCATGAAGAAAGAACGATGAGTGATGATGAGAACATAACCATCACAACAAAGTCTCCTACACATCAACCATCTTATCAAGCAAAGTCAAGCAATGATTAACCAATGAAGGTCAAAGGATGGTAGAATCATCATGAAGCAACAATTTACAAAGACCACCCTCCACAATGCCAATTTGCACATTTGCAAATAAGCCCTCCTCCACCAATTTTCAGCCAAGGAAAGAAACAAAGGAAAATGGCCGAAACGGAAAGCAAACTGGCAAATTCAAAAAACTGACCCCGTAATAAATTACAGGAAAACCCCGCGACTGTATATACATACCTGCATTTGTATTCCGACCGAATACAAATGCAATGAGACAAAATCTACACTGTACAATACTAGGATCCGGCTTAAACCAAAGCCCGATAGTATTATCCGTCCGATCATGATCCGTGCAATACCGCACGTATATGATCGAACCCTGCCATATCTCCATATGGCCTCTACAGCGTTTCTCCCGAAACTTGAGAAACTATCTGTGGGGGACTCTAAAGACTCGTCAATACTTTGGTTGTGGATTTAACCACTAGCACGTCAGAGGTATTAGCCATACGTAACGGGCTACCAGGTATTGACCAAAAGGGACGTCGATGAGCGAACTCATCCTGACACCCTACTGAGCCTGTCAATGACAATATCCGTACAGTCTGGTCCGTTCATCTATAAGCATCGCATGGCGGGCCTAGGGTGTTGGTAAAAGTCAGACCCCCAAAAGCGGTACAAGTCGTGTCGGAGTGTAGCCCAGAACACCCTAAGATACTACTGGAATACCTACCGGTAAATCTCCTGCCTTCGCCAAGGACTTCGTGTAATGGCTCTCCTAGACACAGCGCGACCTCACCCCCAATACCGGGAGAGACGAACCCCTGCAGATCCGCTCACTGCCTCCATGTGGCTCGGGACTGTACCCAACTAAAACCTGTTTGCTCGACTCTTTTGAGCCATGGTAGGGTAGTAATCAAAGTACAGTGGGAACTCACACGAGACAAATGACGATCTCAGGTCGATGAACTAACCTGTACACATGTCACCAAGGAACTGCTATCTGACGTCAGGTATAAGACCAACTAGCATGTTCCCGGCGAGTCATGTCCGGTGTACTCATAACCCAATGAGCACCTGTATATATCTTAGGTGAACCAACTGACACCAGTGGCTTGTGAGACCGGGCACCGCCCCTCGTCGGGGTCTCGACTGTATACACTAGTCTACTCTGGAGTATCGATGCCCTGTCTCGAAAACTCCCACGACTAGGGACCTTTTAAGGATGTGCTTATAGACCCCAGCTCCCACGTATATGATCGCCATCATACTGCTGGCCGTCAAACAAGAATCCTAAGGGCTCTATCAACGCGCAATAGTGACCTGTAAGGTTACCTAAAGCAGTACACGATGATAAAGATAAACCAGATAGCATACTATCATCTTGAGTAAGACTTTTCTACCGGTATATATCTTCCCTCAATCATTGCAATCACGCACGTGCGATCCAATAATTGACTCTGAGGGCACTATATCCAACATCACCATTACCGAATACCAGGAAAAATTCCTTAGTCCTTCTCAGGTACTTAAGAATGTTCTTCATTGCTGTCCAGTGGTTCTCTCCTGGGTTTGACTGATACCGGTTCACCACGCTAAACGCGTAAGCTACATCTGGTCTGGTACATAGCATCGCATACATTATAGATCCTACCGCCGAAGCGTAGGGTATAATGCTTATGCGAACCCTCTCCTCATAATTCTTGGGAGACATCTCTTTGGAGAGAGTGATTCCGTGCTCCGGGTATATTACCGCACTTGGAATCATCCGTACTAAATCTCTTTAGTATGGACTCTATGTACCTGGACTGTGAAAGTCCCAACAATCTCTTGGATCTATCTCTGTAGATCTTAATCCCCAGAATGTACGAGGCATCACCCTGGTCTTTCATGGAGAACCTTTGTGACAAGAACAGCCTGACCGATTGTAGCATAGGAATGTCATTTCCTATCAAAAGAATGTCGTCCACGTACAAGACTAGGAATACGACAGTTAGTCCTACAATCTTCTTATATATACAAGGCTCATCCTCGTTTTTGATGAAGTCAAATTCCTTGACTGTTTCATCAAAACAGATGTTCCAGCTCCGCGATGCCTGTTTTAATCCATAAATGGATTTAAGCAACTTGCACACCTTCCCGCTGCTCCCACTGTCTACGAATCCCTCCGGCTTATCCATATAAACGCACTCTTCCAAACTTCCGTTTAGAAAAGTCATTTTTACGTTATGTCACGCTCCGCTTCCCAGTGTACGGCAAAGGGACGCGACTGGGTCCGCTACGTATTTACTCCGAAGTAAATAAGTTAATCGTATCTAAGTAATATAAAGTAAATGTACACAAGAAAAATGACAATAGATGTAATTGAACAGCAACTTTTATTTATTAACAATTCTTTACAAATAAAACTGGAAATGTAAATACATGAATAGAAAGCAATGCCTAAACAATGGTATAACTGAAATGAAAAGTATGTACAAGTATCTAAAGCTCCGGATCAAAGGCTAACTGCTCCAAATCTTCAGTACTGGGCTCGATCTCCAGTGAATCCGAATCACCTGACAACATTCCAAAGAAAGAACAAAAGGGACGTCGTCAGCGAACAATCGCTCGGTAAGTCCCAAAGATGGGTAGAGATAACATAGACAGAAAGAGTGTATAACTAGTAATATTTGATTATAATGTTAACGCAGTTGTTTGTAGCTTGGTACAGAATATGCCAGTGTATACGAGAGGAGTCCCACTATCCAGAGACTAAGGTATACGGAGCACAAGGAACCGTTCAGCCATGGTATAACGGCAATGGATATTCAGGTTAGGTGTATTATGGTTACAGTCTCGTGCCACTTCTAACACATTCCGTAACAATCTACCCCTTTAAAACCCCGTAATGTCTTTTGTATTGATGGTATTGTTTATTATATAGATGGATGACTTGCTGAAACCATGATATCAGTAAATGTAATGGATATAAATGGATAGTCATGTAAACGGAGTATATCCATGGTTCGATTCGGTCAATAGATTGATATAGATTGAATAGACGGATTCATGTTGAATTGTAGTTTATACTTGAATCATATTCAAGTCAGATTGATTGTATATTTGCCCGTGACTTGAACTGAGTCAGACTTTTAAATAAAATTGAAGTCCTGATTGTTTTGGAGTTATCGGTAACTGCTGCACATGGACGGCATGATTTGTATCTTTTTCCAAGACAATTACCGTATGACAACACCGTTGTTAGATTGTCTACTTTAGATAGGAAAGCACCCAATTTCTCCGGCTCCGTGAGGCTCAAGAGAACTGGTCCCGCTTAAACCTATATTTACTAGGGTCCTTATTGTAATTTAGTATAACTTGAGGAGGGTTTATGTAAAAATAGTTTTGATATATTTTCAAAATACACCTCAAGTATTTAATTATCGTCTTTAGGGTTTTCATAGATGTATATTTTATAAAAGTGAAATTTTCTAGTGAGTAGAACCTAGTTTTCATTGTATATGGTATTTTAATGAAATATTGGAATTGTATTGTATTGAAATGGTACATTCATGTAATTGTGATTCCTTTGATTTAGAAAGCTTGGAATATTTGTATAATATATTTAAAATAGATCTTTTGATAATATTCATATATATATATATATATTTAATAAAAATAAATTTTATTTATTTTGTAGAAATCTCATTTTCTTAAAAATAGCATTAAAAATTCCATCGAGATCGAATGCTCCTTGCGGAGGTCTGCATCTCGCTCTACTAGGCCTGAGGACGTGCGATAACCCGCATCATCCCGATCGGGGTTCCCCAAAATGGGTTGTAAAGACGTAATTGTAAGGAATTAGATAACACTCTTTTTAAAGAAAACGGTTTTGTAAGTTTAGGGTATTTATTCGAAGAAGCGTATTTCCCATAATCTAGAATTTCAAATTCCATCATGCTATGTCCAATATGTGTGTTGTGATGAGGTAGTTTCTTACCTCATGAGTTTCTAAAGGTAATACGGTAAAGAGTGGATAACAATATCGTTTGTAAATATGGTGGTATTTTACTGCAAAAATGAGATAAAGATTGCAACATGATTTATTTTGAGATGAAACTTGTTCTAATATGTTTATTTATGTTTGTTAAATATTATATGAGAGTGTGGTATTTTATGGTTTAAGAAAAATGGAATTTTTAAAGAAAAACGAATCGAAAGTCAGAAAAACTCCGCTTCCGACAAGTTTGAAAGAGAGAAGTTTTTAGTATGGAAAAACAGAAGTGGAGAGGGGACTTACTAACTATTATGGTAGAGGGGAGAAGGGGGAAGAGTAGGGAAGCGTCGGGGCATCGTTTCGTCGCCGGAATCTCCTCAAAACGTCGTCGGAATCTTGCCCTTTGCTAACTCCACTTGCACAACTATATGGACTTGAGAATTTTTGAGAGTTTTTGTAATGAAATTCTGAGTGGGGATGGGTGAAATGGAGTGTGGTATTTATAGGGAAAATTAGGGTTTTGAGGGTTAAAGAATGCATTAAAAATATGCATTAAAAATTGGATTAAAGGGTGATTTAATATTCTCTGGATGAATGCAGAGTAAACAAATAATATGGGGTTAGTAGGGTAGGCGAAGAGGTGCCAGGGGAGAAAATTGGAGGCATTCCCTACAGTTCCCACCGGCGGTGCCGGTCTTTTCCTTGATCTCGCCAGTCGTAGTCCGGTGGTGGGTGCTTGGGATTTAGCCACGTGTCTCTGTCGCCTCATATACCCCTGTGCACATGTTTGTTTATTTTGTAACTCTTCATTTTACGTGTAGTGCATGTGTAAATCCTTAGGCTTCTAAAAGATTAAAATAAAAATTAATAAAAAGATAATGTGGCTGGGGGGATTCGATCATAAGGGCTACGTCACAGCAGTGCAAGGCTTCACCAATGAGCTACAAGTATTTTCTTGCTGTTCAAAAGCAAATCAAATCTTATGGAGTACACAGGATTGCAAATACTCCATTTGTACATTAACTTTTAAATAATTTTCTGTGCATTGAAATTGGAGTTGTTACACGTCCATCTGCCAGATTTCATAGTCATGGAAGGCAGCAATGGCAAGTAAGATCTGAATGGATTTGAGCATAGCCACTATAGAAAAGGTTTCATCATAGTCCACACCTGGTCTTTGATGAAAACCTTTTGGAACAAGTCTAGCCTTATAGGTTTCCATATGTCCATCTACACCAATTTTCTTTTTGTAGATCCATTTGCATCCAACGGGTTTTACCCCAGGTGAATCAATATCCAAGGTCCAAACTTTATTGGTGTACATGGACTCCATTTCGGATTGCATAGCATCCAACCATTTACCAGAGTCCCTATTGGTGATGGCCTGTTTGAAACTAGTAGGATCATTTTCTTCTAAGATACAATCATCTCGATCCCCGTCTATGAGAAAACCGTAGTATCTCTCGGGCGGATAAAAAATCCTACTAGATCCGCGGAGTGGTTGAGGTTCGTCGGGTACTACTGAATCTAGCGGTTCCACCAAATCTTAAGTTACAGTTTGTGGTTGAAGAATTTCTTCCAGTTCTACCGTACTTCCACTAATTTCTTTTGCAAGAAATTCCCTTTCCAAAAAGGTAGCGTGGTGAAATACAAACACCTTCTGTTCCTCAGTATGGTAGAACAGATATCCTAGTGAATTCTTAGGATATCCCACAAAATTACACAGAACTGGTCATGCCTCCAGTTTGTCCGGTTTTTGCGTTTTAATATAAGCCGGACAACCTCATATTTTAATGAATTTAAGACATGGTTTCTTACCAATCTATATTTCATATGGAGTGGTAGGCACGGATTTGGTCGGAACTTGATTCAAAAGATATGCTGTTGTTTGAAGCGCATGTCCCCAAAATGAAAGAGGCAACTCAGCACTACTCATCATCGAGCGAACCATATCCAATAGGGTACGATTCCTCCGCTCCGATACACCGTTGTGCTATGGTGTATATGGAAGAGTAAGCTGAGAGAGAATTCCATTCTCTTTTTGGTATTCTAGGAATTTCGTGCTTAAGTACTCCCCTCCTCTATCAGATCGGAGGATCTTAATACTTTTGCCAATCTGGTTCTCTACTTCGTTTCTGTATTCTTTGAATTTCTCAAAGCTTCAGATTTGTGTTTCAAAAGATACACATATCCGAATCTAGAGAGATCGTCAGTTAATGTTATGAAGTATGAGAATCCACCCCTTGCATGTATAGACATTAGACCACATAAATCACTATGTATGAGTCCCGAGAGCTCTGTTTCTTTTTCTCCGTGTCCGGTGAACGGAGATTTGGTCATCTTTCCTTTGAGACAAGACTGACAAGTTTCATAAGATAAAAATTCGAACGGATTCAAATATCCATCTTTATGTAACTTAGATAGTCTTTTCTCATCGATATGACCAAGTCTACAATGCCACAAGTAGGATTCGTTCACTTCTGAACTCTTCCTCTGACGTGTGTTTTGTATACTGAAAACTGTGTTTTGATTTAGATCATAGATACCATTACACAGTGTACCTTCTGCAACCAATACCTGATTAAGTTAAATGTTCATGATATTTCTATCTAGAACAAACTTATATCCATCTTTATCAAGTAAAGAAACTGATATGATATCACAAAGCATGGAAGGTACATAGTAGCAATTGTTCAAAATCATAGTATTGCCACTTGGCAATACTAGGTGATATTCACCGACAACAGCAGTATCAACTTGTGCTCCGTCCCCTACTCTGAGGGATATATCACCAGGTCCAACCATCCTACTTTTTCTCAGTCCCTGCAATAAATTATAAATATGAGATCCTGATCCGGTATCTAGTACCCAGGAGGTAGGAGTGGCCGAAAAACAGTTCTCAAAAACAGGAACATCTGAACGAGACGCAATAGTATGCTTCTTCTTCGTTAGGGTCATCAAGGAATTCATGCAATCCTCTTTCTTTTGCTCAT
Source organism: Agapanthus africanus (assembly GCA_030015575.1). NCBI lineage: Eukaryota > Viridiplantae > Streptophyta > Magnoliopsida > Asparagales > Amaryllidaceae > Agapanthus > Agapanthus africanus. The sequence continues at coordinate 935,663,642 of JASDDO010000019.1, read as the reverse complement.
TCTCATGACAATTGTCATAAGTTAGAGCCGAATCAATACTCGCCAACCCTGAATAAGAATCTGGATCGGTCAAGTAATACATTTTATTATCTTGATTAAGGCATGAATTGGTTGTTACCTGAAGAGAGAGAAAAGAAACACTCGGTGTACGCTCTTGCAAGATTAGATTAGATATTAGTTTATCTAATCAGGATGGCTCCCACTGTTTCCTCGAATTCTCCTTCAAATCTTAAAAGGAGAATTAGCTCGGATCATTAACACCTTACAAGTTCGCTAACCGTTTAGCCAGGTTGGTGTTGGTACTCCGAGGGAGGTTCCCCGTGCTCTCGCACGAACCTAATTAAAATAAAACTCGTTTCCACAGAGTCATAGCCCCGTCAACACCTTTCTAGACACCTAATAGGTCAGCTAATTGTGAAGTGAAAAATATCTCTCAAGAGTAATCCTACTCATCAGTGGGATCGGGATCCAACTATCATTGCGTGATAAACTAGATAGAAGCCACTCTAGTCATCACACTCCAGAAGGTATGCAACGCTAGCAAGTTTTCTGTATATTTGAAAATCCCGATGTGATTTTTGCCCTTAGGACCTTAGAGACCTTGACGAATAATCAACAAATCAAAAGATCCTAGCCAAGTTCAACCCGTCGTTATCCAAGATTGCATTAGACCCACCCGCATGACCCTTGACGAATAATCAACAAAATCATGCGACTATCCTAACCAATCGCATTATCTATGCGACAGAGAATCATTACTTAGCTACCGTTCACTACGCCTTGACGAATAATCAACAAACGCAGCACGAATACTAAGTACTAATTATCTAAAACGACGGAGGGCTACGGCTGGTTTTTGGCGAAAACTTTTAACGTAATGAACTTGATATCGTTGAAGAAACCAAGTAGTTTTGAAAAAGAAGTGGTTTAGGCTCCACTTTTGAAAACTTATGGTTTTGAAGAAAACCGAGTAATCTACAGTATAAAGTTTTGCTCAAGAGGTCACTCCCCACGAAGGGATCTAGGCTCTTGCCTCCTCGAATGAGGTGCTGGATATTCCTGAATGAATACCACTATGCAAAGAGAAAGAGTATGACTATACTTTTTCGAAATTTGTTCTAACAACATCTTTTAGGCTTCTTTTCTTGCATTAATCAAAATTAATGCGGTCCCGTCAATTAATCCCTATCACACCAGAAAAGAACGAAAATACAATATATGTATATGCCATCCGCATTCGCCACGGAGCCCCGTCATGCATCGTTAGGTTACTTAACTAACGGCAGAGCGGGGGCTGGACTAGAGCGGGTGCAAAACATATACAACATCTACTAGTATATATAAATATATATATATATATATATATAACATTCGTCTCAGGCATGATATAAGCAACATCATAGAACAGCAATAAGCAACATGGAATGGCGGATAATCTTGGAGCCTCGGGTTTCATTTGAGCCGCAAAACCCGACGTTCCCGGTCGTGTGGATAGCCCGTGCAATAAAAAACCTAGACCCCTACGAGCACGGCAAGTTACCCGCCAATCCCAGAAGTGAAGCAACCCCAATCAACAAAGTAAATGGGTCACCCAGCACTTCACGGAATCCGGTAACTTGAGCACCCTTCTATAGGTCATCCTATGCCCCCTACGAGTGCGGCGAATACCTTGCCAATTATAGAGTAAGGCCCCCTCCGTCTCAACGCCATGAGATGCGGGCCCGTTGCCCTCTAGAATCCGGCTACTCAAGCACTCCACCGCAGGGTAATCCAAGTAAAGAAAAGAAAAATATATATACAATGGCGACATCGACCTCAACCCGGTCGTGTCCCAATAAAAAAATATACAATCTGGCAGAAACGGCAGTCCACATGTCGGACACTCGTCCCGCAATAATGAATATACAAATGAATCTGAACTGTACTTCTACCATTGCACTATAGGCTATCCACCACGACAATCCATCCACAACATCAGCGCAACACAGAATATCAACGTGAATATCATGTTCGTAAACCCGTCTAATTGTACATATAGCAATTAGTCGGGTTATACCGCTCAATGATATTCACGGTCGCAGATACTAACATATGCACTGATAAACATGTATTCAAAATTTTGATCGACTAAAAATTTTCCGCATTGGCCCAAACGCAAACCAGTACTCAGACAAATCTGGGCCAAAAATATGCATCCCAAAAATCACATTTCCATATTCCAGAGTGCCAGAAGAAATTTGGAGCGCAACAGCCACACTTCGACCGCGGAACCGCGGCCAACAGGCATGTTAGGCGGCGGTTCCGGGGCCATATGTTGGGCTCATGTGCCCAAATTTCTTCAGGGCCTCTAAAAATGTCTGCACGTAATTTTAAGTTAATCTAAATATTTTTTTGAACAGCTTTTAAAAACGACAGTGGGCATGATAAATGGAATTGCGATTTGGAAAAGTTCATCGATTGAGACTTTAAACTTGTGTAAACTAGCTAGTAAAGGTTTATGGAGTGGCTCTGATACCATGTTGGGTTTCCTAGCGCCCTGGCCATCTACCGCGGCCATTGCGGAACAAAAATTTTGGTGTTTAAAAATCCGGCGCTAGAAAAACCCGTCCTAGAATCTAACCATAAACCAAAACTAACTAAGTAAAGAGATCTTAACTACTATGATAGAATTATTTTACCAAAAGATCTGTGTCTTTCGGTCTTCTATTTTCTTTCCTTGCTCCTTGAGATCTCCTTGATCGAACTTGACTGCCGGTCTTCCTCCATCGAAGATGTCCACCCGAGAGATGCAGTTCATGGCTCTAGCTCCACACTAAAAGTCTAGTGGAGCAACTAGAGACTCTAGGTTGCTAATCTAAAATATCTAGGATATAGTGAGTGGTTCTTAGTGTATATTTATCTCACTTCCTCTCTTAATTCTCAACACATGAGATTGTAGAGAGGAAATTCATGAAGAAGGAGGAGGAGCTCACGAAAGGCTAATGAGGAGAGAGAAGCAAAAAATGGTGAGAATGAAATCATCCATGAGAGAGAAAAACACAGACCATAGTTTTGTAAAAACCTTTTTCCAATATTAAAACACAACCATGCTTGAACAGTTTGCACAAATGAATATTCAATTCATTTGTCAACACTATTGAAGCATGGTTCTCACCATACTCACCTCACTATCTTTACACCTCATTTTCCATTTAAAAATAAATGGATAAATCTAAAATGAGGTGTCCACCTCCTAGAATGTTTTTCGTATAAATACGGAATACACTCTGCCGTATATACATACCCGTATTCGTATCAAAATACGAATACCCAAAGAGATAGAATAACACAAAGAACATAATACTATAATATACATATTGAAATATATATAAGTAAATTTTTAACTCAATACCTGATTTAATAATCCGGCTCAATCCCAAGCCGGCTAGTAGTATCAACCGTCCGATCGAAAGTCCGGGTAACTAGTACAATCATTCGATCAGAACCTTATACGTATCCCGATCGAAAGTCCGGGTAACTAGTACAATCATTCGATCGGAACCCTGCACGTATCAAAATATGGCTACTACATCATTTCGCCTGAACCAGGGAAACCCTCTATGTGGGACTCTAAAGACTCGACAGTACGCCGGCAGTGAGTTACTGGATAAATCCATTACCACAAGCACGTCAGCGGCACTAGCTGTACGTAATGGCTACCCGGGTACCTGTCGAAAAGGAAGGCCGACGAGAAAACTCATCTGAATCCCTGCTGAGCCTATCTGTGACAATCTTCGTACAGTCCGGTCTCTTCGTCTAAGAGTATCGCATACCGAGTCTAGGGGTGGTAAACGTCAGACCCTAATAACCTGATAATTCATGCTGATATGGCTCAGGACCAATCCAGAAAACTACTGATCTAACTATCAGTAAATCCCAACTGCCTTGGCCAAGGTCTTATGGTGCTGGACAATCGAACACAGTGTGATATCGACTCCCTAAACCGGGAAAGACGAATCCCCAAAAATCGCTCACTGCTTCCATGTGGCTCGGGACTGTACCCAACTAAAACCTTTTTGCACGACTCAGTAGAGCCGTGGTAGGGTAGTAATCTAAGTACAGTGGGAACTCACACGAGACAAATGACGATCTCAGGTCTGAAGACTAACATATACTCATGTCACCTGAGAACTGCTATCTGACGATAGGTATAGTACCATCTAGAAGTTCTCGGTGAGTCCGTCCAATGTACTCGCCCCCAGTGAGCACCTGTATATGATCTTAGGTGTGAAAGACCAATGGCTGTGGGACCAACCATTACCCCTCGTCGGGGTCTAGAAACGTATATACTAGTCTGCTCCGAAATATCGATGCCCAGTCTCGATACTCCCATGACTAGGGACATTTTAAGGATGTGCTTATCGACTACCCAGCTCCCATAAGTATGATCGCCATCACAACGTTGGTAGTCAAGCAATGATCCTACGGGCATTATCAACATGTATAAATGATACGTAATAACTAGTAAAACATATGCACATGTTAAGATAAAGACAAACCAAATAGCATACTATCGTATCGAGAAAGATTGTCCTGTACATACATATGTCCAAGCATCCACATGTATACATATACAATAATGGCGTTTAGGGCATACATATCCAACAGTTGCCTCTCAGCCGCCCAATCAAGTGCAGAACTCTGCTCATGAACCGGGAAACGGTGCCCCGAAGCAGTCGACGCCTATTCCTTCAAATCCAAAGGTGGGTGAGCTGCATGAAAGTCATCCACATTCTGCCTCAAGAAATGTCTTGACTACCGAGGACAGCCGCCCGCCAACGCAGGATCAGATTATGGATTTGATCACCAACAAAATCAAAACATTGGTGGCCGAGTCCGAGACGTAGAAAGAGGTCGGCAGCAGTGGGAGATCATACCCTGCACAATACGATCTTGTGGAGTTTCCCAGTGGCTATGTCATCCCCAAATTCGAAATGTTCGATGGGATGGGAAATGCGAACCGGCGCATTGCCCAATTTATAGCATCAAGCGCGAATACTAGGGCAATGATGCGCTCCTTCTCCGTCAGTTTGTCAATAGCTTAACCGATGTTGCTTTCGATTGGTATGCATGCATACCGGATGACTCGATCATGACGTTCGCTTAAATAGAATCCCTATTCAAGCAAAGGTTCATGAATGTCAGCGATAAAATCACCATTGCCGACCTTGTAAGGACCGAACCAAAGAACAACGAAAGTAACACGGATTATATAATTCGATTGTGCAACCTCTCTGTTAAATATGAACCGCCGTTGGAGCAAGACCAATCCGTCGGTCTTCTTATAGAAAATCTGAACAACTGGATGAAACCTTTCCTGTGCACCACAGGCCTCAAAACATTCCAAGAGCAGACCAAGAAAGTTCAAATATTGAAACGCTCAAATCCCTAGTCCATTCAGGATCTCCAATTCACAAGCAGACCGAGACATCGGAGAGACGACAACCAAAAGGGTAAAAGTTCCAACAGAACCGATTCTCTCAACAAGCAGAGAGCGGGCAGAGCGAAGACTAACAAACCCCGAGAGCCTACTTTGGAGGAAACGAGAAATAGGGTTTACTCTTTCAGAAGAGACAGGGTCCGCAAAATATTCAAAGATATTCTGAAGAATGGCCTGCGGCTACCAGAACCAACAGGGCCGATCATCCCAATTATTGCTCATACCACCGAGTGTTGGGACGCACTATTGAAGACTGTTGCATTTTCAAGGATTGGGTTGAGAAACAATATAAGACGGGAGAAATCTCATTGTCCCCTGGCGTATTGATGAACAATCAAGCTGCGACTGCCAATTTCATACAAAAAGAGACTGAAGACCTTCAGGAACCTGCTGCTTTCAATCGCTAGCCCTTCTCTAAAAGGAGGGGACCAAGGCAACAAGCCAAAAATCCAACGAGCATTATTACCAATGAAGAAGCAGTGGACGGGTACACAACCCATACAATCTACATGGTGGAGCCCAGAATAACAAGTCCTCCTACGCCTTATAGCCATGACAATGACATGGTTGTTACTACCCAACACTGGCTCGGTCCAGATGATGAAGAGCTCACTCAGGCCATTAACTAAAAAGAGCCAGTAGTTCCTGTAGAATCGAGCTCAGGCAGTTAGGATAACCCGGTTATCATACCCAGAACTATAGAACATGCATTATTCCAATGGCTTCAAAAGCAGCTTCAGGCCAGGGATGAGAAGTTGGCCAAGGTCCATTCCGAAGTCGATGAGCTGGCAAATGTCGTGGCAGATCTCATGACCTAAGTCGACCAATTGCAATTACAACAAAATCAAAATCTTGTTCATAAACCCGAGGTTGATATCCTGAAACAACCGACCAATACTCCTTCCAGCCCAAGAACGGAACACCTTTGCATAAAACGGCCACGATCAGCCGCCAGTCCCTCCGATACGTATATTGACTGGTGTAAGTGGACAACAAGCGAACTAAAAACCGGTCGGCCTCGAATGCCAGTATCGAGAAAGGCACCGACTCTAATAGAGAGGGGGAAGAAAGTCTACTCCTTCAGGAAGGAAGAAGTCTGCAAAATATTCGAGAACGTCTTGAACAATGGTCTACAACTGTCTATTCTAAAGAGGCTATATGAAATGAACATGACCGACAATCCCATATACTGTCCATATCATAGGATGGTGAGTCATACTATCGAAAACTGCTATGTTTTCAAAGATTGGGTGGAGAACCAATACAAGGTTGGAAAAACCTTACCATTCTCGGATGTACCGGCAAACCACCAAGTTATGGTCATCAACTCAACTTTGCCAAGATCAAAGTTTGAGGTTGGATAAGCAAACACCCATGACCTCTACATCGTTAAACTGGGAAAGAATAACCCCTACGTCGTTAAACTAGGAACAATCGACCCCTAAGTCGTTAAACTGGAAACAGACGACCCCTACGTCGTTAAACTGGAAGTAGTCAACCCTTAAGTCGTTAAACTGGGAAAAGACGACCCCTACGTCGTTAAACTGGGAGCAGCCGACCCCTAAGTCGTTAAACTGGGATTGTAAAAAATGTGTAAATAAATAAATAAAAAGCCGAAATAATTGGGCAATCGCTAATAAATAGCCGAAATGATAGGGCAATCGCGACTTTCGCGATAAGAAAAGCTGAAATGATGGAGCATCCGCGGTGGGAAAAAAATCCCCAACGGCAAATGATGAGTCACTCTTGGTACCATTCCAGTGTTAGCGATGTAGACACCAACAAAATTTCAAATCCCCGAATATCACAACGGCGAATGATGAGTCGCTCCTATCACTATTCCAGTGTAGCGATGCAGACGCCAATCCAAAACCAAAATCCAAATCCCCTAAATTCTCCCAGCCCTATGGACGGTCCCTAAAATGACTACCGTATACAATCCACGGGCACAAACAATCCAAAAATCCTAACTCACTCATGTGTCCTCACGATACATGAGGAGAACGGAGCTTACGAGATCCTCTCAACTCGTAAGAAAACACCTTTGTGGGATCATTACGACTCACAAGGGAAAAACACACTTGGGGGTCCTTACGACTCCTAAGGAGAAAATACACCTACGAGATCCTCTCGACTCGTAGAGAGAAAATACTTCTATGAGACCCTTACGGCTCATAAAATTGAAAAGCATAAGAAGACAGTGACCTGAACCTGTCTCCTAAGCCATCGCTCCCCAACAGGTAAAGGCAAATGATGAATTACTCCTGGCACCTGTGCTCCAGTGTTAGCAACGCTGATGCCGGCCTCAACCCCAAAATTCTAAGCCTTCAATCCAAGGGACCCCTAAGTCGTTAAACTGGGAACAGATGACCTCTAAGTCGTTAAACTGGGAACGAAGGGAATCCTCTCACAGCAAATGATGATTCGCTCCAGGTACCATATCCCAGTGTAGCGATACTGATGCCAAACAAAATTCCAAATTCCAAATCCTACACTGCAATGCTTCAAATTCAAAAGTCCTGCCAAACAAGGCAGGATTCGGACAAATCAAACTAAAATCCCACCCGGAAGTGTTTCCAGGCACAGAAGTCCCGCCGGACAGATTGGAATCTCCCAAAACAAAACAAATCAACTAATTCCAACAACAACCTCTACGTCAAAAACAGAGGCACTCTGTCTCGAGGAAATGTCAGACAGTGACACTCAGTCTCGGGGAAACGTCAAACAGACACTCCGCCTCGGGGATACTTCATACGCCGACACTCCGTCTTAGGGAAATATCAAACAGTGACACTTCGTCTCGGGGAAACGTCAAACAGTGACACTCCGCCTTGGGGATACGTCATACGCCGACACTCCGTTTCGGGGAAATGTCAGACAGTGACACTCCGTCTTGGGGAAATGTTAAACAGACACTCCGCCTCGGGGATATGTCATACGCCGACACTCCGTCTAGGGAAAATGTCAAACAGTGACACTCTGCCTCGAGGATATGTCATACGCCGACGCTCCGTCTCGAGGAAACGTCAAACATACACTCCGTGAATGGGATACGTCAAACAGCAGACACTCCGTCTTGGAGATAGGTCAAGCATCGATCGTCCATGTCACAAAAAGAGCAGCTCCAGCCTCCCAAAAGCATAGTCACATAATTCGCGAATTATTCGCCGAATTCGCGAATAATTCGCGAATTTTTGATCAAACGAATTAATCTCCGAATTATTCGTCATTGCCGAACTGGCCGAATAATTCGCGAATTATTCCCGAATAATTCGCGAATTATTCCCGAATTATGTGAAAAACAGCGAATAATTCAAAAAACAGCAAATAATTCATAAAATCAAAACCCAGCGTCTCATATATTAATTTATTGCTCGAAATCCTTCCCGAACATTTCCCGAACACTTACCGAATCTTTTCCAAATACCTGCCGATTTTTTCCGAATAGTTCTCCGAATCCAAATTTTCGACCTCGCCGAATTATTCCCGAACGACGAATTTGTGACTATGCCCAAAAGTGAAACCAAATCAAGTCAACCTCCATACGAAAGAATGTCAATCAATTTCATACACACGACCTATATATGTAGTGTGCATTCATTGATTGGGGGGCACTCTGTTGGGGTTAAAATTTACACCCCGTTGACCAAAAGTCAAAGTCAAACCGCAAACAAGTGGGCACAAGCCAAAACAAACGGACCTATTCACCGCCGAAAGACTGGACCAAGACGTTGGGACGTCTGGCCTTCATTCTGGGGGCAGATGCTATTTGGATTTATCCGTCCACCTCTCCGAAAATGCCAAGTTGATTTATGGAACCGTATATTGGAGGTTTGGACGGATGCGGCCGTTGTAGCAGATTTTATCAGATTCCTTCTCATTTATGAGGGGTTTTTGATTGTGGGGACGCACTTCCCTACATGTGAAAGCCCCTGCAGTTAATTACGTTACCGCATTGCGATAACCACTTTCTCCAGCTCCGGAAGTTCACTTCGTGTCGTGTGTGTTTTAGTTTCCCATAGATTGTATACGGAGACTAGTTTCTGTCGTCGCCCGTAAGGCGTGGATCAGTCCAAATCCATATATTTTAGATTTGGTTTGGTTTATTTAAGGACCGTTAATCTGGTTTGAGATTAAGATCGACTTAAACATAAGAGCACTTGGGGCTCGGTTATTTTAGTTTAAGGATATCGCGGTCCATTACTGCCGTGTTTGCAGATATTAGTTTAAGGACATTTCGGTCCAACATTCCCGTTTTGGGGACAAATATATGTATAGGGACATTTTAGTCCATTATCGCCGTTTTTGAGGCGACTGTTAGTTTAGGGACATTCCGGTTCTTTATCCATCTTACGCGCACGTGTATTTGTTACGTGGCAGAGTGAACGATAGTGACAAGGAATGCACACAATTTAGGGTGTAATCCGATTTGAGGTGTAAACGTCAATTTGGATGTGCATCAATGTGGGATATAAGGAGTTATTGGTTGTCGGGACCCGCCACCTCTCTGAAGACGTTGAGAAATTACAACGACATATATCAGAGGTGTGGAGAGAAGTACCCTTAAACCAAATCCCGTATTTGAGGGAAAAGATCATGGTGGATCATCTAAGGATCATTAGCCTTATTTGAGACTAAGATTATCTTAGGAGATATGGGATGAATATCCTTTTGGATATCATCAATGAGAGATTATTAGTCATGTTTGAGACTAGAATTAGTTTGGAAATCACCAGCATATAGGCTCACTTGAAGAATCAAAGAGGTTTAACCTCAGGAAACTTAGCCAATTTGGGCTAAGACCGGGTTTCTGTACTACCCAGCAGTGCTAAGCACTCAGTTATACAGCACTCACGTGTGTTTCACGTGAAGTGCTGAAATAATTCTAAGCACTATTTTTTTGTGGCGCCCACGTGTGTTTCACGTGAGGCGCTGCACTAGTGCTAAGCACTAGCTTTTTGTAGCACCCACGTGTGTTTCACGTGAGGCGCTGCACTAGTGCTAAGCACTAGCTTTTTCAGGCATCCACGTGCGTTTCACGTGAGGCGCTATGTAACTTGGCCTTGAGCGCTCACGTACTTTCCACATGAGGCGCTGAGTTCTTTTGGAAATTCAATTTCTTTTGATATTTTTGAAGAACTTAAATCTCTGTTAATGGTATTTTGACCATCAACGATCACCAAGATCATTATTTTGAAGATCTAGGATCATGTTCTTTAAGAACTAAGTTCTTGATTTGAAGGAACTAAGTTCCTGGAATATTATGAACTCCATCTTCTTTCTTTTCAATTTTGTTCTTCCCTGAATCTTTGATTCTCAAGAACAAGATCTTTCCGATGAGAATTAAATTCTCAACTTGTGAGAGACTTGTCTTGTGGATCTCAGATCCAGAGAAAGAACTAAGTTCTTTTTAGAATGGTTAAACCCTTAGATATGGTATGTTAGGTAAAGGAGATATTTTGATCTCTTCTTTTATCTTTACCTAAGGTTTTTAGGAGGGAGATCTTTTTCTTTGAGAGAATTAAATTCTCTGTTGTTTTGAGAGCCTTCTATATTTTTACAGAAGCTTATGGGGGGTCTCCTCTCCTTTTTTCCTCTTTCTTTGATTAATCTCTTTGCTCCTATTTATAGGAGAAGAGAAAAATCAATTTGTTGAGAAAATCTCTCATTGAGAGATCGTGATTGATTTCATGATCAATCAAAATGATCTTTTAGATCAATCGGTGAATTTTATCCATCGTTGGATTTTTAATCCATAGGCTCTTTGTTTAACAGAGAAGATTTCTTGTTTGTTTAACAAGATTAGAAAATATTTTTCTAAGATAGAATTTTATTCTATCATATGAATATCTTGTTAGTTTAACAAGATTAGAATTTTATTCTATCATATGGATATTTTGTTAGTTTAATAAGATTAGGAATATATTTTCCTAACATAGAATTTAATTCTGTTATATGAATATCTTGTTAGTTTAACAAGATTATGAAAATATTTTCCTAAGATGGAATTTTATTCTATCAGATGATTTAATTGGTGATATTTTATCACCATTAGATTTTAAATCCAAGATTCTCTGTTAGAGAAAGATCTTTCAATATTAGAAACATCAAGGAAAATATTTCCCACATAGAATTTAATTCTATCACATAGAATTTAATTCTATGTGAATTTAATTCTATCAGATAGTTTAATTGGTGATATTTTATCACCAATGGATTTTAAATCCAAGATTCTCTGTTAGAGAAAAATCTTTCCATATTAGAAAGATCATGGAAAATATTTTCCAAATAGAATTTAATTCTATTACATATAATTTAATTCTATCAGATGAGAGTATTTTAAATTGGGACGCTCGCATGCTTTGCATGTGAGCGCTGCCAAAGAAAGCAGCAAGAGAACTCACGTGTTTAATACGTGACCCTCAGTGTGGGTTTTAGCCTATTTATTTTTAGCGCGCATATGCTTTGCATATGCGCGCTCACGTGTTTAATACGTGAGGCATGTTTGGCCATTGGTTATTTATGTTCAGCGCTCATATACTTTGCATATGAGCGCTTACGTGTTTAACACGTGAAACCAGTTTGGCCTTTAGGTTCATTTTATTCAGCGCTCATATGCTTTGCATATGAGCGCTCATGTGTTTAACACGTGAAGCCGGTTTGGCCCTTTTGTTATTTACTTTCAGCGCTCATATGTTTTGCATATGAGCGCTCACGTGTTTAACACGTGAGGCCAGTTTGACCCTTAATTATTTGTTTTCAGCGCTTATATGCTTTTCATATAAGCGCTCACGTATTTAACACGTGAGGCCAGTTTGGCCTTTAGTTATTTATTTTCAATGCTTAAGCACCCACGTGTTTAACACATGATGCCAAACTATGAGGATTCTTATTCTCTTTCTTTTCTCTCCCCTTTTTTTATAAGAGAACAAATAACTCCTAGCCAAAAATTTTGGCGGGAACAATTGTTGGATATATGTATGCCCTAGAAGCCATTATTTGATAGTGGATGTATAAACATGTATGTATATATATATATTCAGAGGACTTTCTTGCTCGACATGATAGTATGCTATCTGGTTACTCTTTATCTTAACATGTTCACTTGATTCTGTATACTGTTCATTTGTTACATGTTGATAAAGCCCTTAGGATATTTGCTTGACTACTGTGATTATGATGTAGATCATACTAGTGGGACATGTGTAGTTTATGAGCATATCCTTAAATGTTCCTAGTCGTGGGTGTATCGAGACGGGGCATCGATATTCCAGAGTAGACTAGCGTATACGTTTCTTGACCTATTTGATGGGCGATGGATGATCCCATATCCATTGGTGTTTGACATCAAAGATTATATACGGGTGCTCAGTGGAGACTGGGTACACTGAACGGACTCGTCGAGAACTCCTATATAGTATTATATCTATCGTCGGATAGCAGTTCTCAGGTGACACTTGTACAGGTTAGTCGGTAGACCCGAGATCGTCATAGAGTCTTGTGTGTTCTCCCACTATACTTTGATTTCCACACTACCACAGCTCTACTGAGTCGTGCAAACAGGTGGCTTTTGGGTACAGTCCTTAGACACATGGAGGCAATGATCAATAGGAGGGGTTTCGTCTCTCCCGGTATTGGGGGTAGATATTGTGCTGTGCTCAATTGGCTATAACTGGAAGTCCCTAGCCAGGGATGATGAGATTTACTGATAAGTGTTATCAGTAGTTTCTCGATCTGTTATAGGACATACATCGGCATGACTTATTAAGTTATTAGGGTCGACGATACCATCCATAGACTCAATATGCAGCATATATGACGAAGAGACCGGACTGTACGGTAAGTGTTACTGGTTGGCTCTACGGGAGTTTTGACAGGTTCGCTTATTGTTCTTCTGTTCGTTCAATACCTGGGAGCCATTACGTACAGCTAGTACTGCTGACGGTTTGTGGGTATGTGATATGATCACTATCTACTGCTAGCGTATTGACGAGTCTTAGAGTCCCACAAAGGGGTTTCCAAACTTAGGCGAAAAAATGTGGGGCGCATATAGGGATATATCCAGGAGCTTGATTAAATATGAGTATATGATACTGTATCTTAATCTGGCGTTTTTTATTGGTCGGGTCGTATGTGATATGACCGGATTATTAAATCAAGTGTTGATTTAATATCATGTGACCATTAGCTCATTTATTAAATCCTTTCTTTATTTGTATGCATGTATGTATGTATGTTTATATTGATATGTATGCACACATGCATGCATACATGTATCATGGTTGACGATACATTGGAGATGGCTTTGCAAGACTCCCATGGAAACTATTATGATATTTTTATAATTATTGAGTTAAAGGAAATTAGAAATTAATCCATGGTTGGTTTTTTCCTTCTACACACTTCTTAAAATATCTAAGTAACCATGGTTTCATTTCTAATCCTCCACTAACTCAACCACTAAAAATATCTAGATATTTTTCATGGTTGGGTTATTAGTGAGTGTGACTCTCTCTCTCTTTTATTATTCTTGTGTTCATCTCTCTTGAGCTCTAGCTAAGCCATTTTCCATCTCCTTCTTCCTCCAAGCTCTCTATCATATTCTAGTGAGTGAAGAAAAAGAAAAAGAAAGGTTTTTTTGTGAGCTTATTACCCACTTCACCAATCTATATTAGTCTAGCCCACCAGTGTAGGTTGTTTGCCTCACTTCTACTTAGGTCAAGTGAAGCAAGGAGCTTGAGCAAAGGAACTCCGTGGTGGATCATCGTGGACATCGAAGGCCTCAAGCGTACCCTTTCAAGTTTCGAGTAGAACCAAGGAGTCAAGGAGGAGAGGTCTACAAAGGTTGTATTTCTTTCCTCTTAGTGTTAGACACTTACTAGTATATGATACTTGTTAGCTTTTGCGCCTAATCCTCTAGTTCGATTCTAGGTTCGGGTTGGTTAGTACCCTAGTTTTTAAAGTTGCATGTTTGATACTTGTTAAAACCTAGTGAGTATGCTAAGCAAACCCTAACAACAAATATTGCCCACGTAAGTATGTACGTGGGTGAAGTAGTGCAGAGTTATACATGGCTATAGAATTGATGGCTTAGGAGAAAAGTTTTAGGGTTCTTATAGCCTAAGGTTTTTTTCATCTTCATGAGCCGTAAGGATGTCAAGAAGGTTTTTTTTCTCCCTATGAGTCGTGAGGATCTCATAGGTGCATATTCTCCCTAGAAATCGTGAGGATTTCTAAGTGTTCGTCGCCTCCGTGAGTCGTAAGGATTTTACTCGGTATTTTTTCTTTACGAGTTGTGAGGTCCCGTAAGTAGCTTCTTCATTTCATTAGCATGTAACTTTGGCGAATATGACCCATGGATAGTATACAAGAGTCCATCTTAACCTCCATGTAGGGCAGCGATGGCTTAGGAAATAGGTTTAGATCTGTCGTCTAAGACTTTTCAACTTTATGAGCCATGAGGGTCTCATAAAGACTTTTCTCCCTACGAGTCGAGAGGATCTCATAGGTGTATTTTCTCCTTAGATGTCATGAGGACTCCTAAGTGTGTTTTCTTTTGAGAGTCGTAAGGATCTCACAAGAGAATTTTCCCCTTACGAGTCGAGAGGACTCGTAAGTGGTTTCTTCTCCTCATCGGTATTCGACTTTGGAGAATGTAGCCCGTGGATAGTGTACAAGAGTCAATTTGGACCTACTTGTAGGGCCACAGTGCTTAGAAAACATATTGATATCCCCGTCGCCTAAGACTTTTCACCTTCATGAGCCGTGAGGGTTTCATAAAGATGTTTTTCCCTACGAGTCGAGATGAGTCGAGAGGATCTCGCAGTGTATCCTAACGTGAAATATAGATAACCCATATTCTTTACGGCAGGGGTCCGTTAGGTTTACGTTACTAGGGTTTTAGTCCGTGGTACCTTCGCATTGACTGATGTATTCCTCGATATGCAGTCTTTAAGCTGCTGTTCGAGTAGCCCCGCGACTGTCGTGTCTCTGATCCCTTCTGAGGCTGGACAAGACTTCTTCAAGTAATCTTCTTAGGTCATATTACCGTTGGAAAAGCAAGCATTAGGAATTTGCCATGACGCTTTTTACTTGAGGTAGGCTCAATTTGGAACCCCGATGAGTCATAACCACTCCGCTCTGGTGTGGGATGATCTCCGATAGTCTTTTAGGCTTTATATGAGTTGCCGTCGAGACCCGAAGCTGGGAATATGTCGTCGCTTCATTTTTGTTTTGACGGTATCGTGCTGTTTTTTTGCTGAAGTAGGGTAGACATCTGTAGGACCTCTATGTTATATGTATTGCAATTGAAGTTTGGAGCTAAGAATATGCCATTGCTCCAATTTCATTTGATAGTCGCATCCGCGTCCTGCTGAAATAAGAGTGAACGCTGTGATAGTCTCTTAGTTGTATGTGAACCGTCAAGACTTGGAGCTAAGATTTTGATGTGACTCCATTTCTATTTGACCCTTGGGTCTTTGATGACGTTGCATTTACATCCTGCTGGCATGAGAAGCATGTCGAGCTGGAGTTAGGATTTTGTTGCCACTCCTTTTTGATTTGGCTCCATGGAGCCTTTATTGACGTCGCATCTGCACCGAGAAGGAACGTCGAGCTGGAGCTGGGATTTTGCCGTTACTCCTTTTTTGTTTGACCCTTGGGTCTTTGATGATGTTGTGTCTACATCCTGCTGGCATGAGAAGCACGTCGAGCCGGAGTTAGGATTTTGCCGTCACACCGTTTTTGTTTGTTGACGTTACGTCTGCACCGAGAAGGAATGTCGAGTTGGAGCTGAGATTTAGCCATTACTCCTTTTTGATTTGGCTTCTTGGAGCTTTGCTGACGTTGTTGGGGTAAAAATTTACACCCCGGTTGACCAAGTCAAAATCAAAGTCGACCCCAATCCAAGTGGGCCCAAGCCCAGATCCAGTGGGCCCATGCCCGGGTCGAGCCCGAACATGAAGCGGCCGGCCTCCCCCATGCCAAGATAAAAATTTTGTAATAAATAATTTTGTTGTATTTCTTTTATTTTATTTTATGGATAAATGTAAGAAAAATAGGCATAAAGCCAAATTGTTGTAAAGCCCATGGCTTATGTGCAAAAAGAAATGGCACATGAGCCATGGGATAGGCAAAATGCCATTTTGTGAAGCCCAAGGGGCTATGTGTAAAGTGTATAGCCTATAAAGGCAAAGATAATGAAATATCTCAACAACTTTTTCTCTCTCTAAAAAAAAAGTTTCCAGATCTGAGATCTATTCTTCTTCTTCAAGGTTCCAAAACCTTCTTCTTTCTCTTGAATTAAATCAAGAGTTTTACTCCTCTTTTTATAAAACAAATTAGTTTTTCACCACAAAATCCACAAAGGGGAACTTGGATCAGTCATCAGATCTTAAAAAGGAGAGATTTTGAGATTTCACATCTCTTGATCTTCAAGATCCAGCAAGCAACAGGAGGAAGAAGAAGAACCACTTCCATTAAACCCAAAACACATTCAGGAGCCCGACTCCTCTCTGATTTCTCTTTTGAGAAATCTTTTTTCAGGCTAAAAGCCTCTTGTCCTCTCTGGCGCGCAGCGCTCATGCGCAAAGCGCCCGCGTGCCGACACGTGGCGCGCACGCTTGCGCTCCAGCGCGCAGCGCAAGTGCGCAAAGCGCCCGCGTGCCGACACGTGGCGCGCGCGCGCGTTTGCGCACCTGCGCGCAACGCGCATCGCGCAAAGCGCCCACGTGCCGACACGTGGCGCGCGCGTGCTTGCGCACCTGCGCGCAGCGCTCTTGCGCCAAGCGCCCACGTGGCGCGCGCGCTTGCGCACCTGCGCGCAGCGCTCATGCGCAAAGCGCCCACGTGCCGACACGTGGCGCGCTTGCGCCTGAGCGCACAGCACCTAAGCGCACAGCGCTCAAGGCGCTGGCCCCCACGCATCCCTTGGATGCCTTTTCCCCCTCTTTTTATGTACATACATATACATATACATATGTATACAAATTCACACGTATACATACTCCGCAACATTCTCCCCCTCCAAAAAAATTTTCGGGCCGGGGCGCTGCCCCGAACCCCGCAAGGGGGCTGCTAGCCCCCTTGACCCCCAGCCCGCTATCCGGGTAGCGGGACCCCCGTAAAAACTCCGCGTGGCTCCCGATATATCCAAAACCCCCCTTTCAAAACAGAACACACGCACACCGCACATTGGGTTCGCATGACCAGTTTAACCCGTTAATCGGAGGTTCCCTCGCCCCAAAGGCGAGGGGTAATTAACGGCAGTTTAGTCCGCGGCTGCCGGAGATTCGGATCCCCACAATCATTAAACCCCGGCCTACCCTAGGCAGGGGGAATCTGTAGTACGCCTGACAAGCGCGCGCGTATTCCCATCTCATTGGGGTGATGAAAAACACCCTACAGACGTCACGTCTGCACCCTGTTGGGATGAGAAGAGCACCGAGCTGATCTTTATGCTGTAAATGTTTCCATCAAGATCTGGCTCTCCCTTTGACGGAGCCTGGTGGGAAAATATGGTTCATTTTCTTTCATTTGTGCCCATGGATCGTATACAAGAGTCAATATGGACATACTTGCAGGGTGAGAAAATTTTATTTTATTTTTTATTGCCGCAATGCTCTATCTTTTATCTTTTCAGCTTTTCATATCGCGAAAGTCGTGATTGCCCAATCATTTCGGTTTTTTATCTACGGTGCCCAATCATTTCGGCTATTTTTTTATATTTTTACTCGCTGCTTTTTATTGCGAGTTGCCCAAACATTTCGGCTGTTTTTATATGCATATTTTTGCTCGCTGATTTTTATTGCGAGTTGCCCCATCATTTCGGTTATTTCATATGCATTTTTTTTGCTACTTGCTGCTATTTTTATTGCGAGTTTGGAATCTGATACCAACCTTGGCATTAGCATCGCTATGAATGGAATATTTCCAGGAGCGAATCATCATTTTCCATGAAAGGACTTGGAGTTTGACACCTGTTTAGGCATCAGTATCGCTGCAACTGGGATATTGCCAGGAGCGAATCATCATTTGTCTTGAGAGGACTTGAAGTTTGATACCTTTTTAGGCATCAACGTCGTTACGACTGGAATATTGCCATGAGCGACTCATCATTTTCCTTTGTTTATTTGAACAAAAGTGGTTTAGCAAACAGGGTTAGGATCATGTCGACTAAGGCTTTTTGACTTTATGAGCCGTAAGGGTCTCATAAAGGTATTTCTCCCTACGAGTCGTGAGGATCTCGTATGTGTATTTTCTCCTTAGGAATCATGGGGATTCGTAAGTGTGTTGCTTCTTTGTGAGTTGTAAGGATCTCATGTAGGTTTTTTTTTTCACAAGGTCGAGAGGACCTTGCAAGTGCACATGAATTTTTTTTATTTTACGAGTTTGCGCCCTTTTCGGGTTTTCACAAACTCGCCGACAATCCTGCTGTTTTTACTCACAATGCCCTTTCGGGTTTCCATCCGTACCCATTTTGCTTGTGGACATATCGTTTTTATTTTTTCTTTTTTCTCTCTCTCTCTCTCTCTTTTAAACGAGATTGCGCCCTTTCGGGTTTCACAAACTCGCCGGCAGTCCTACTGTTTTTACTCACGGTGCCCTTTCGGGTTTTCATCCGTGCCCATTTTGCTTGTGGACATACCGTTTTTCTTTCTTTTTCTCTTTTATTATTATTTTTTAAACGAGATTGCGCCCTTTCGGGTTTTCACAAGCTCACCGGTAGTCCTGCTGTTTTTACTCACGGCACGCTCTCGGGTTTTCATCCGTGCCCATTTTGTTTGTGGACATACCTTTTTTTTAACGAGATGCGCCCTTTTGGGTTTTCACAAACTCGCCAGCAGTCCTGTTGTTTTTACTCACGGCGCCCTTTCGGATTTTCTTCCACGCCCATTTTGCTTGTGGACATACCGCTTTTTTTTTTCTTTTAACGTGGTGAAACTTTTGAAAGTGCTTTCGTCACAGGTTACCCATCTATTTGCTGGTGGGACTTAGGGATGGTTTCACCACTGGAGTAGCTGTGTAGCCGGTAGGACTTGAGTTACAACCTTCGCCGTTGGGACTTTGATTGCAATATAAATCTCAAGAGAGCATATCGCCGTATTTCGGGCGACGCGCTACTTTAGAGACGTTCCGGTCTATTATCGCCATATTTGAGGCGACGCACTAGTTTAGGGACGTTTCGGTCCATTATTGCCGTGTCTGAGGCGACGCGACATGTTTGGGGCGACGCACTAATTTAGGGATATTTCGATCCATTATCGCCATGTTTGAGGCGAAGTTTTAGTTTAAGGAAATTTCGGTCCGTTGTTAGTTTAGGGATATCTCGGTCCGTTATCGCCATGTTTGAGGCGGATTGTTAGTTTAGGGACTTCTCGGTCCATTATCGCCATGTTTGGGGCGACGCGCCTGTTTAGGGCGACGCGCCGTGTTTGAGGCAACGCACTAGTTTAGGGACGTTTCAGTCTATTATCACCATATTTGAGGGGACGCACTAGTTCAGGGACGTTTCGGTCCATTATCGCCGTGTTTAGGACGACATGTCGTGTTTGAGACGACTCACTAGTTTAGGGACGTTTCGGTCCATTATTTATCATTCGGTCGAGGAGTTGCATCACTCATCCCTTCCAACTCTTGTTTGCTAAGGCACTACTGCCTGTCCTTTGTTTGCAAGGACACTTCACACCTTAAGCTATTTTCACCCTTTTGGGCTGGTTCTTTTATTACCACAGCAATCGGGTTGTTTTTGCAGGAAATACCGGGCATTTTACACGGCACCTTCCCCCTGCTCATCAATGTCGCTTTCCGATACTGATGGAGTGTCTTCTTCATATATGAAGGAACGAGATATCACGTCATTCCTTCTGCCGAGTCTTCCTACTTCTTAGAAGAATGAACTTGGCTCGGGGGTTTTCCCCTCATCGTCTGATTCGGAATGGGACATGGATTTCATATCCCTCCCATGGTTTTTTTTGTTTCAAGTGGGATATTCCACTTGATTGTAGGACCTATTTGTAGGTCTCTTAATATACTTCTTGTTTTTTTTTAAAAAGACCATCTGGCATAGAGATTATTCCGCCAGTGAGCAATATACCCCCTGCATATATCCCGAGGGAGCGAGTATTCGTGCCCTAATCTTTTGAAGGGTAGAACCCGTGTTGTCGCTGTTTTGGCGACAGGTTGCTTCGAAGCCGCTCATTCTTTGTTGAGAGTTGGCGACGAATGCCGTCTTGCCTTTGCTTTTCATACATCTTCATCGGATGAGGATAAGGAAGAATCTTGACTCATCTGATCCAATCGAGCCATTTTATCCATGAGTTCTTATAAGGTCGTCGGCTTAAAGAAGGCCATATATGAGAACACCTTTGAATTTGGGTCAAGGATGGCTATGAACATTCCCACGGCTGCAGCTTCGTCTATGCGTTGCTCGCATTTTGACCAGAGATTTCGCCATCGGGTAACATATTGAACCCAAGTCTCATTCGATCCAACCCTTTCGTTGACTAACGCCGCCACGATAGTGTGTTTATTCACACTAGCGAATCTCTAATGGAAGAGAGTATCCATCTCATTGAAGGCTTTTACGGAATCATTTGGGAGTCCTGCATACCATTCGAAGGCGATGCCCGTCAGACTGCTGACAAACTATCGGAGGAGCAGTATATCATTTCCTCCGGTGTTGCCGCATATGGGTTTAAAATGCGCAATGTGCAGGCGAGGACTCCCAGTTCCTTTATATATGTGGAACGTCGGAAGCATGTATTCTGGCGGGTATTGCACTTGATCGTAATATGCCGGATACGGTCGACCGGTCTTGATCGATCTCTTTGCGGCCTCATTGGCATAATGAGCTTTGATTTGCTGAGCAATATATGCGTCCAGGTTTGCCTTTAGGATCATTTCCTCCTCGGCCGTTGATGAGGCTTGCAGAGGATTTGAAATTTCATCCTTGTCTTTAAGAGAGACTGCCAGTGGTTTATCTGCCAGTGGTTCCGATTGAACCATCATTCCAGCCATATTCTGGATCAGAAGGGCCATCTGGTTCATTTTAACGGACATTTATGCCGCTTCTTCATCTCTCTTTTTGAGAGCACGCTTTAGGAAGTCAATGTCCGACTCCTGCCATGTTCTTAATACAGGCGCGTCTTCGGGATTTGCCTTAGACGATGGATTAGCGAGTGCTGCCCCCTGAGCAAGCATCTTCTGCAACTTTTCACGTTGCAGTTGAGCCTTTGTCGAAGACCGAGTATGCGGTCTGTGACTAATAGAAGTAGTACTTTCCTCTTTGGAGTTCACCATGTGGACTGTATGAACTACCATGCTCCCAGGCTTGGGGCATCTAGAATCTTGACCCTTGGAGTTTGCCTCGAGCATTTGGATTTTATTGGGCCTATCTTTTTTGTGAGAAGCCGCTTTGGTTTTGGGAGGAACCGTTGTAGCAGGAACCGTCTTGGGATGAGTCCCCTTGTAGTTGAAAGGGGATTTGTCAGAATTTGGCTGACGTTTAGAGGAAGTGCCGCAGACGACGACTGAGTCCTTCACCAGCTTCCACACCTTATATATAAATGAGGAAAGTTCTTTTAGGGAGTGAACCGGTTTCTGCTCTCGTTGGATTTCCACGGGCCGCGGAGATTTCTTCAATACTGCGGTGGGAGAATTTTGTCTGAACCTTCGCAGCAGTTCGAAACTGTTCCCGGTTGGAACAACAACATTCATCATCAGAGTTAAAGCAGGTGGAGTCAACGCTGATGGAGAACTGCCCCCATCTTGTTTTGTACGACGCCGATATCGACGTCGACCGTTTCTTACGGCCTGAATTTGATTAGCCTTAGGATTTTGCTGAGCATGCCCCATGTTTTCTTCGAGAGCTTGAGTATTCTTCCCCCTGCGTTGACCATGGCCTTTGGTAGGTACCAGTTGTTTAGAGACCGATTCCATCGGCAAAGCAGAAGCTTGAGGAGCCAGCCTGTGGAAGACAAACTTCTTATAGGCTTCCTCCTTCGGCGTTGAGGTACCGAGGGTAGGAGGTGGGAGTATCGACCCAAAGAAAAGCCCACTGATTTCTTGAAGAGCCGGATTGCAGAGATTTGGGGCTGCAAGTGGCTCATATTTGACTCCACCAGATGTGACAGTGCCTGAGTTGCGGTGAGTGGAAGCAAATGCCATTCTACAAAGAGACGAAACGTCGGCTTCAGTATCTCATCACCCAAGGGCAACTACAAACATATATACCGCGATTATTTGATCACGGAAAAACACGACACACGAAGTGTAGAGTGGAAAGAGGAAAAGGCCCCACCGGACGTGCCAGAATCTATTCACCGCCGAAAGACTGGACCAAGAAGTTGGGACGTCTGGCCTGCATTCTGGGGGCAGATGCTATTTGGATTCATCCGTCCACCTCTCCGAAAATGCTAAGTTGATTTATGGCACCGTATATCGGAGGTTTGGACGGATGCGGCCGTTGTAGCAGACTTTATCAGATTCCCCCTCGTTTATAAGGGGTTTTTGATTGTGTGGACGCTCTTCCCTGCAGGTGCAAACACCTGCAGTTAATTACGTTACCACATTGCGATAACCACTTTCTCCTGCTCCGGAAGTTCACTTCGTGTCGTGTGTGTTTTTGTTTATTTTGGTTGCTCATGGATTGTATACGGAGACTAGTTTCTGTCGTTGCCCATAGGGCGCGAATCAGTCCAAATCCGTATATTTTAGATTTGGGTTTGGTTTATTTAAGGACCGTTAATCTGGTTTGAGATTAAGATTGTAACATTTTGAAATATTTTAGATAATTAATTAAATTATTTATTTAATGAAAAATGTTAATTTAAAATTTTATTGAAAAAAAATGTGGCTTTCATAAGTAGTGTGTGAATTTAAATGAATGGGATAATTAGTTTGTAACATTAGTCATTAGGAAGGGTTTTATTAAAAATTTTAGCTTCATTATGTTATATGATATAGTGTGAGGGGTTTTGTGAAAAGTATTAGTTCTTGTGAGAATTAGAATTTTTATAAGGGTTATTATGTAAATGTGTAAAATTAGGGTTAAGGTTACATTAAACCTCCTAGACACCACACCTTAGGTTTAACCTAATGGCCACACCTCCTCCTTGCATGAAAACACCACCATTCTTCATGGTGACACATCCTACTTGCCTTATCATCCCTTATTCTTATATTGTTCCAAATTGTTCAGTTGATATTATAAGTAGAAACAATTTAACTAATTTAGAAAGAAAAGAAATCATAAAACACACCAAAGAAAAAGAGAGAAGAAAGAAAGAAGCTAAGTAATTGGGACCCTCACCTCAACCCTCAAGCTAGGATTTGCATATGCTTGTGTATCTTTGAAGGAGCTTTTCAGTGATCATTCAATAGGTATAAGTTTCAACCCTGCAGATTTAGTTCAGTACTGTTTTAGTATAGATGTAAGATATAGGAAATATCGTATTTTTATTAGGTTCTTGCTCTGTTTCGATCTGCTATAGTATAGTTAATCTATAATAAAATCAAGTAGTACAGTAACCTTATAAATTGGACCTAAAATAACCACAAGAAACACGGTCCCATTCCTTGATCATTCGACCGGCGACATCTGCCCAAAATCCGAGCTCGCCGGTTTTTGTAGGGAGTTAGGTGTTGGGGTTTTTAGGGTAGCTCTCTGTTTATATTTTAGGATGTCTGGTATTGTTAGTTTATATTATATATTCAGTATATAAAATCTGGAAGCTAATATCTGTTTTGGGGTAAAATTCTAAATACGATACGGATATTTCGTGTCGCAATTCTGTTTTTGCCTGTTACGAACAGCGAAGGGTTAGATCAGGTTAGATCAGATTAGTACAGTAGCCTTATAAATAGTTCATAATATTCGCGCGTAGCAAGTTTAGTATGTAAATCTTGTACTTTCACGTTTTCGCCGTATCGGAGTTTAACCATTTCTTATACGAAGGTAAATTTTGATGTTTGGTTCAACCGCGGGGACTTCGGAGACCGCAAGGAAGGGAAAAGGATTGATAGCATCTGAGTAGTTTCGACGTATTCCGGTGAGTAGATTTAACATCTACCGGGGGATTTTGTATGGATGGCGTTATACGTCCGTAATTAATAGTTGGATAATAATTTCCTTTATATTGAGTATATGTCTAAAACTAAGAAACTTCATCATATGCATTTATATCTATAAAATAACACTTGCTAGAACACTGCACGAATTATCGATGAGTCATGTTACACGCGCACATACCTATATGTTACACTACACCTCATCGATATTGACATGTCACGTATCACTTAGAACTTGTCATATCTTATATGATTCCCTTCATATCATAATCATCTTTATAAATGGTTGTGTGCATCATTGTTATAAATTGATACCTATCATGTCTTACTTTCAATTCGTTGTTAATTGTAGCACAAGGTGTATTGGATTTAAAGATTTCTGGTTTTAAGTTTTATACACTATAAAGTTATATTCATTGATTCTTCATGATTGATGTGATACGTCCACCATGAGATGTCGTTTTTATGATTTGGATTTACTCCGAACCGAATGGGGGGGCTATACGGTTGCGGATTTATACGTTATCCAGACTGAGTGGGGGGGATATACAGTTGGATACATGGTTGCCCCGGTCGAGACCGAGGGACAGGATAGCCGCATGTGAGGCGGGGAGCCTAGCGAGGATACTCGATACCGGAGATAGTAATGAAACACGGCGGATATCCGGGGGATACCGACCGATGTTGTGGATTGACAGAATCGTTCGAGGAACGATGTCTGCTGAAAATAGAAGATTTGTGTCGATGTTGGACACGGAAAAATGAGCCTTATTTGGAAAATTATGATATTGGGAATACTTGATGAGATTTCAGTGTTGTTTTAATACATTTAGTTAATACATATTCATGCTTTCACATGTTATCATACATTATACTTATAATTATTTCTGACAACTCTAGATCGTCATACTTACATTATCAGCTGTTAGATATTAGTTTGTTCACTGAGTTGGCAACTCACCCCCGTTGTGCCATAGTTCCTTGCAGGAGACGCGTGGACACGTAGCAGCAGTGCGGATCCACTTGTCAGCTTTTATCACTTATTTTGCTAGGTGGGTTACCTACATATTAACATCCTATTTTGGTATATGTATTTTGGATCTAATAATACTCCCTCAGACCCTGTATATTTGACTTGGAATGAGATATGTCTGTATATGTTTTAAATTCGATTGAGTGAGATCGTCTAGTTGTGTTAATTTATGCTTTTTCTATGTATGCATGAAACTCTTCACTTTATGCGTCGTATTATTATTGCGTATTGATTTCCGCCGTTTGGCGTTGTTTTTCTCCCAACTAGGGATGCAACTTATTTAAACACTTTATAACTGCGTTTATTAATGATTAATAAGGAGGTGTTGTCAAACATTTTAAATGCTAAAAAAAATCAGTAGTTTAGATTTCATTTCTTAAAATCATTCGACATACTACCTCATCCTTTTACTTAAAAACTAAAAATTTCTAAATTCCGCAAAAAGGGTTTTTGATCTTGGTTTTTGGCTTACTCAGATTGTGTCGACATCTTTAGATGTCATACAATCTAAGTGCCGGTCACATCCGAAATTTCGGGTCGTGACAAAGATCGACTTAAACATATGAGCATTTGGGGCTCAATTATTTTAGTTTAAGGACATCGCGGTCCATTACCGCCGTGTTTAGGGTAGATATTAGTTTAAGGACATTTCGGTCCAGCATTCCCGTTTTGGGGTCAAATATTAGTTTAGAGACATTTTGGTCCATTATCGCCGTTTTTAGGCGGATTTTAGTTTAGGAACATTCCGGTCCTTTATCCATCTTACGCGCACGTGTATTTGTTACATGGCAGAGTGAACGATAGTGACATGGAATGCGCCCAATTTGGAGTGTAATCCGATTTGAGGTATGCACGTCAATTTGGAAGTGCATTAATATGGGATGTAAGGAGTTGTTAGTTGTCGGGACCCGCCACCTCTCTGAAGACGTTGAAGAATTACGACATATATCATAGATGTGGAGAGATGTACCCTTAAACCAAATCTCGTATTTGAGGGAAAAGATCATAGTGGATCATCTAAGGATCATTAGCCTTATTTAAGACTAAGATTATCTTAGGAGATAAGGGATGAATATCCTTTTGGATATCATTAATGAGAGATCATTAGTCATATTTGAGACTAGAATCGGTTTGGAAATCACGAGCATATAGGCTCGCTTGAAGAATTAAAGAGGATTAACATTAGAAAACTTAGCCAATTTGAGCTAAGACTGGGTTTCTGTACTACCCAGCAGTGCTAAGCACTCAGTTACACAGTACTCACGTGTGTTTCACGTGAAGCGCTGAAATAATGCTAAGCACTAGTTTTTTGTGGCGCCTACATGTGTTTCACGTGAGGCGCTGCACTAGAGCTAAGGACTAGCTTTTTGTAGCGCCCACGTGTGTTTCACGTGAGGCGCTGAACTAGTGCTAAGCACTAGCTTTTTCAGGCGCCCACGTGCGTTTCACTTGAGGCGCTATGTAACTTGGCCTTGAGCGCTCACGTGCTTTTCACGTGAGGCGATGAATTCTTTTGGAGATTTAATTTCTATTGATATTTTTAAAGAACTTAAATCTCTGTTAATGGTATTTTGACCATCAATGATCACCAAGATCATTATTTTGATGATTTAGGATTATATTCTTTAAGAACTAAGTTCTTGATTTGAAGGCACTAAGTTCCTGGAGTATTATGAACTCCATTTTCTTTCTTTTCAATTTTGTTCTTCCCTGAATCTTTGATTCTCAAGAACAAGATCTTCCCGATGAGAATTAAATTCTCAACTTGTGGGAGACTTGTCTTGTGGATCTCAGATCCAGAGAAAGAATTAAGTTCTTTTTAGAAGGGTTAAACCCTTAGATATGGTATGTTAGGTAAAGGAGATATTTTGATCTCTTCTTTTATCTTTACCTAAGGTTTTTAGGAGGGAGATCTTTTTCTTTGAGAGAATTAAATTCTCTGTTGTTTTGAGAGACTTCTATATTTTTACAGAAACTTATGGGGGGTCTCCTCTCCTTTTCTCCTCTTTCTTTGATTAATCTCTTTGCTCCTATTTATAGGAGAAAAGAAAAATCAATTTGTTGAGAAAATCTCTCATTGAGAGATCGTGATTGATTTCATGATCAATCAAAATGATCTTTTAGATCAATCGGTGAATTTTTTTCACCGTTTGATTTTTAATCCAAAGGCTTTTTGTTTAACAGAGAAGATTTCTTGTTTGTTTAAAAAGATTAGGAAATATTTTTCTAAGATAGAATTTTATTCTATCATATGAATATCTTGTTAGTTTAACAAGATTAGAATTTTTTTCTAGCATATGAATATTTTGTTAGTTTAATAAGATTAGAAATATATTTTCCTAACATAGAATTTAATTCTGTTATATAAATATCTTGTTAGTTTAACAAGATTAGGAAAATATTTTTCTAAGATAGAATTTTATTCTATCAGATAATTTAATTGGTGATATTTTATCAATATTAGATTTTAAATCCAAGATTCTCTGTTAGAGAAAGATCTTTCAATATTAGAAACATCAAGGAAAATATTTCCCACATAGAATTTAATTCTATCACATAGAATTTAATTCTATGTGAATCTAATTCTATCAGATAGTTTAATTGATGATATTTTATCACCATTGGATTTTAAATTAAAGATTCTCTGTTAGAGAAAAATCTTTCCATATTAGAAAGATTATGGAAAATATTTTCCAAATAAAATTTAATTCTATTACATAGAATTTAATTCTATCAGATGAGAGCATTTTAAATTGGGACGCTCACATGCTTTGCATGTGAGCGCTGCCAAAGAAAGCGGCAAGAGAACTCATGTGTTTAATACGTGACCCTTAGTGTGGGTTTTAGCCTGTTTATTTTTAGCGCTCATATGCTTTGCATATCCGCGCTCACGTATTTAACACGTGAGGCCAGTATGGCCTTTGGTTATTTATGTTCAGCGCTCATATGCTTTGCATATGAGCGCTCACGTGTTTAACACAAGAGGCCAGTTTGTCTCTTTTGTTATTTACTTTCAACGCTCATATGTTTTGCATATGAGCGCTCATGTGTTTAACACGTGATGTCAGTTTGACCCTTAGTTATTTGTTTTCAGCGCTTATATGCTTTTCATATAAGCGTTCACGTGTTTGACACGTGAGGCCAGTTTGGCCCTTAGTTATTTATTTTCAGTGCTTAAACGCCCACGTGTTTAACACGTGATTCCAAACTGTGAGGATTCTTTTCCTCTTTCTTTTCTCTCCCCTTTTTTTTATAAGGGAACAAATAGCTCTTAGCCAAAAATTTTGGCGGGAATAGGACCCTACCGTCGAATTCAAGCAGGGCCCACACCCGAACCCAAGATGGGCCCACGTCCGAACCCAAGTCCAAGCAGGTGGGCCCAAGCCCCGACCAGCCCCATACCAAGAAAATACAATAAATAAATATAATATTTAAATAAATGTGCAAAATGTGAAATATATGAGCAAAATGCCAAATTTTTGTAAAGCCCATGGCTCATGTGCAAAAAGAAATAAGCATATGGGCATGGGATCGGCAAAATGCCATTTTATAAAGCCCAAGAGGTTATGTGTAAATTTGTAAGCCTATATAAGGAAACATTATGAAGAAATGAAATATATTCATTGCCCTCAAAAATATATTAGGCTTTATGCCGTCATCTTCTTTCTCTCAAGTTCTTCTTCTTCCTCTTCATTTCCAATTAAATCAAGAGCTTAGCTTCCCTTTTCTCAAAACTAAATAAAGTTTTACCATAAAACTATTGAAGGGGGGTCCAAATCTTCCGTCAAATTCCTTGAAAGGGAAATTTTAAATCTCACCACGCTTCTTCTCTAAGTTCCAAAAAAAGAGGAGGAAGAAGGAAACCCATCTCAAAAGAACCCATTTTGGGGAAGTCCAAGGCTTGAAGAAGAATAAAATGGACATCTTTTCAACATCCAAGATATAAATTCTTTGATAGTTTAACTCCAAATCAATTTTTGGAGAGCTAACTCCAAGATTCAAATTCTCAAAAGAGTTTAACTCCAAATCCAGAATTTTTAGGAGTTTAACTCCAAATCCAAATCTTTTGGGAGTTTGACTCTAAATCCATATCCAATTTCTGTTCAGGAGTTCAACTTCAAGCCGAGGGGCTCCACCCTTCTTCCACAGGTGCTCCACAAACGCCTAGCGGGCACGTGCTGCTCACGTGGCCCGCTGGCGCCCCACCACGTGACCCGCTGGCGCCCAGCGGCCACGTGCCGCTCACACACAACACTTGCGCCAGTGGGCACATGTTGCACATGCCCCTCACGGACGCCCCTCACTCCTCATCCCTTTTTTTAAAAAATATAAATAAAATAAGATAAAATATATAATAAAACACACATGTTCCACACTTAAAACGCTTCTTCGGTTAGAAAAAAATTTCTAACGGGGCGGTGCTCCACACCCGACAAGGGAGCTGCTAGCCCCCTTGACCTCCAGCCTACTCTCCAGGTAGCGTGACCCCTGTAAACTCTGTGAAGCCCCCGATACGTCAAAAACACCTTCAAAACACAACACGTGCATACTGCACATTGAGTTCGCATGATCTGCTTGACCTGTTAATCGGAGGTTCTTTCACTCTAAAAGTGAGGGGTAATTAACGACAGCTTAGTCCGTGACTGCCGGAGATTTGGATCTCTACAATCAATAAACCCCTTCCTATCCCCAAGCAGATAGAATATGTAATACGCCTGACAAGCGACGCATATTTCTATCTCAATAGGGTGACGAAAAACGGTCTACAATAGGATTTTAGTATTATTTTGGGTTTTAAGATTCAATTTCCAGGTTTTTGACAGTTTTTAATTCAAGGTTTTGGAATTTTTTTTAATGATTTTCAATAATTTGAAGTTTTTTTTTATTCTTTTTGGGTTCAATTTCAAGATTTTTTATGGTTGAATTTTGGGGTTTGCGATTTAGGTTTTCAAGTTTGGGTGTCAAATTAGGGTTCTCTCATTTCATCTCTATCATGAAATATTACCACATGATCAATGATTTTTTCAACACAATCACAAATTTTATAAACCTGACATTCAATTATTACACATAATCGACAATAGGTTTCGGTATTTTTTTTCACATTTTCAATTTTTCCATAAACCTAACATTAAATTTATTCCACATTTTCAATATTTCCACACCGAGAGAGAAAGGGGCTTACCACTAGTAGGGAGGCTGATGGTGGTGGCGATTGTGGAGGCCAGCGACCCTATGTGGACAACCACGATTGTGAGAGACATGGGCGGACCCTAGTAGGGACATGCGTGTGCCCCCACTGGAATTTTGCAAAAAAAAAAAACAATTTTAGTACGACCATGCAATTTTTTCGCCAAATAAATGGCCCCGGTGCAATTTATTAAAAGTGAAGGACTAATTTACAAAGTTTATATATATATATTAAATTCCAAACCCTAAACCGCTAAACTTCCCCCCTCCCTCCCCCCGGCTCTCTCTCAACCGGATTAAAATCGCCGTCTCCTCCCTTACGTGAGCGTTTCGCCTCTGTATCGCCGTGCGACGCCAGTGTCGACCTTCGCTGTCACGACCCGAAATTTTAGCTCGCGACCAGCACTTAAATCACGCAACGTCTAAAGGCGTAACGTAATTCAAGTAAGCTGCAACCCAGAAATCTAAATATCTTTAAGAAAATAAAAGAGGTGAAGTTTTGAAATAAAGGTATGATGAAATCACATACTTTCTTAAATGCATAAAAAAAAGGGGAACATGAAAAATGCAAGTTTATTCTATAATTGAAAAGCATGTTTCATCTCCTTTTTAAAAAAAGTTGGGCAGCACCTCCTTTGTATATTTTGATCCAAAACCACAAATCCATAATAATATAAAAGGCATCCCAAGCGGGAGCTAGCTCTTCGCCAAACGGCGGATCACAACCACGCAAGTAATAAAACAAGTATACGACGCCCAACGGCGAAGATCAACACAAAAAGGTAATGAATAAAGCAAGACATCAACCCAATAAGCGAACATAAAATCCATCGCTCAAATCTCGCAACTACAAGTCTCACTAAGTCTTACCATTTATACAAATACTAGTTTTGATTGATGGAGTTGACTAGATACAATATGAATAATAAGTACAAAAAGTGGTACGATCCAACATATACCACCTACCCAAGCAAGTCACCCGAAAGCAAGCTATGTGCCAACGATGCCGCTACCGATCCATGCGGTCAACCTGCAAGAACTGTAGCACAACGGGGGTGAGTTGCCAACTCGTGAGTAGAAAACATCATCAGGTAGAAATCGAATAAAATAACGATTTTCTAGGTCAACTATATCATAAAGGTAATACTATGATATCTAGGGTGACCATATGTGTAAATATGTGCCAACAATATAGTGAATGCAGGATGCATGTGGATATCATCCAACAATATAATGAATCCCTGTATGCATGTGGATCTCGTCCACTTGAACATCATAAAAGCATATGCATGTAAATATATGAGGATATCAAGAATGTGTGTGTCCATCAAGGACATACCAAATCATGGAACCTGAGTGTCCAACACCGACACGTAAATCCTCATATCTCAGGCGCCGCATACTCAGATCGGCCCTCATGTCTATCTCACTACTCCGGTCGGTATCCTCCGGATAACCGCCGAGTCCAAATACTATCACCGGTAGGTAGTGCTCCCCTGCCAGGCTAAACGCCGTCATCTGCGACCATCTTGCCCCGGGGTACCTCACCGGGTCCACCATGCATCCGCAGACGGTTCCTCCTCCTCCTCGAATCGGGTGTCACATGCCAATCTCAGAACCGAGAAAACACATGGTGGACGCACTGAAATATCATATCAAGAGAAACCGTTTTTTTAAAACAATACATATTTTCCTTTGAAATAACCACGGTTCTCAAATCCAAAATCTCATGAAAACAGCATATCTCAATGCGTAAAATCGTAAAGCATGATGTATGCGACATATAACAGAATGTAAGCATATCCGTAAATCATGCAACATGGAACAGTAATATGCATATATCAAGGGAAAACCGCTCTTTAAAATGAATCCAGTTTTAAAATATATCCTGTGGTTCCCAATTCCTCCAAGGTCAAATGCAACATCGTATAAAGGTGTATATGTAACTATAGCAAGTAAATTAAGCAAAGATTCATATCATGATGCAGCAATTCTACTGTGTAGTGACATGGCAATTATCGATGATGAAGTGTGTGAGCCGGCCAATCTGTGTAAGTGTAACATACACATCATCGATAATGGTGCAGGTGTACTAGCATAAGTATATGAAATGCAATAGTAATGACATGAACGTAGCATAAAGTAAATCGGCAGCTAAAAGGTATAAGGTATACGTATCTAACATGACCGAGTCAGTGAATCTATCAATCGGCCTTCTCCAGTCAAGGATATGGATCAATCATCAATAAACTCATCACGTACGGTAACTCATCGTACGGCATCAAAAAACAATTTAGGATCCTAACAACCTATGTGACAAGGAAGGTACGGACCTCACGTCTCGTACGGCTTATCGTTCGAGATTCACAACATTATCCATATATATACCTATCTCTCAGGTCACATCCATATCAATCTCAGATCATGGGACCGGCAAAGGTATCAATTATCACATATCGACCCGTATCCATATAACGACATATCACACCAATTCGTCATATCACAACGTAAACTCTTTTCCATCAAATTAATATCTCATATCAAGTCAATTTTATATATATATAATTTACCTTATACATCAAGTGTCATGCTATCCTAAAACTCATACCTATTATATTGCAACTACATATTTATAAGTCATATCACTAATATCATCTCTAACTATCCTTTAAACCCTATTCCTAGTTTCCTAATCTAGGTTTTTACGACTGTGTCCTAGAGATCGGTTTCCATTTAATAATTTGCGGGGGTGTTATACGCCATCCATCCGACTTCCCCCGTAGATATAGATCTACTCACCTTGATCCTTGCTCGCCGAAGTCGATGACGCCATGCTCCATCGTCTCGGAATCCACACGAAAGTACCTACAATAAAACATATTCGCAATCGCTATTAAAATCAAGTTCGAAAAACAAATACAGCACACGGTACGCTCATAGGTTAGAACCTATAGCCTACGCATGAAAAACAATCAAACGACCCTTGTTGTTGACGTACAAACGCCCAACAACCAAAAACAAATCTAAACAACAAAACCCAAGTTTACAAAATACGGAAAATATAACCAAAAGCACCCCAATGTGCTCCCAGATTTCACCCTAGGCCAAACTAGGGAATTTTGCATATAGGGTTGCTCTAGATATTACCTAAGGGACTCACCATCTAAAATTCAATGCGTTTCCTCCCGACATAGCCGCAAATTGCGGCCCATACCAATAAATCTGAGGCCAGAAAGTGAGGGGAGGGGCTCAGGTTTCTAGGGGTTCTTCATGGTTGTCTGCACGTCTCACTGTCAAGGGAACTTTATTTACAATGGTCCCGGGTCATCCCAGATCTCTAAATACCATTACTAAATCCATAAAAACCCGATATCGACAAATCTAAAGTTCGTATCTTGGTTTCTAATCTGAGTCTGGGCCAGTAAAAACAGCACTAAGGGTCTTACAACAGCCACTACACATCACCACAACACAACTCAAGCCCTAATCCTTCTCTTAGAATTTCCAAGTTCACAAATCCACACCTTAACCCAATTCTAACAAACTAGAATGCTAGGAAAACATAAACTAAACCAAGTGAAGGGAATTTTACCTCAATTGGGCAACTCAAGAAAAACCCTAACTGTTCCAAGTCATCAAAATCCAACTTTGATGGGTCCAAAGTGTAGAGGGTGAAGAGGGGATCAATTTTAATGAAAGGGGTATAGTGTTTGGATGAAGAATTTGAGATGATTCTTGGGGTGAAGGTGGAGGAAAGCTCGAGAATGAAGGAGGTGAAGAAATAATGGGGAGGAAAAGATATGGCTGCCCTCTCTCTCTCTCTCTTCCTCTTATGCTCACCCATCTCTCTCAATTATTACCCTTTTACCCTTTTTCATTTTCTTTTTTTTTATTTTTTAAAACCAAATCACATAATACTCCAAAAATAACACAAGAACACAACAAGTAACCAAAATGTAACATGATATGGTGCACTGGACATGGAAAACTGTAGAAACGCGGATTTGGTCTAATCGCGATTAGCAGTGCGCTAATCGGGTTTTATCCAAACTGCATATAATAAATTATTAAAATGCCAAATCCGATAAATATATTTTTAAATGAATAAATCATTTTAATCTCCAATTATTTCACAACCATTGGTATATATATTTATACCATTTTACGAAAACCCCAATTTCGCAAATCGGGTAGTTTTCGCGAAATATATTATTTTAATATTAAATTCCAAAAATAACATTTCATATTTTCTGAAATGTTACATTCGCGGCCTCGCCTCTCCATCACCCTCGCCCCTCGCTGCCTGGCTTCGCCCCTCGGCCCTCTCTTTCGCCCTCGCAGCAACTCACGGCGTCCCTAGCCCTCACAACTCGCGCCGTGCCCCTCGCCTCTCCCTCGCGGCCTCGAGCTCGACCCCCCTCGCCCTCACGACCTTACCCTTCCGCCTCCGGCCCTCCCTTGGTCTTTCGCCCTCAGGTCTTCCTCGGCTCCTCGTCTGAGTTGCCTCTAGCCGACACCGTGCTGCTGGCTGCGGCCAGCCCCTCAAGGCCTTGACATCAAAATTGACTCATGTAAGAAAAAATTTGATTTCTACTTTGCTAATTTAGACTTTAATTTATGAATTGAAAAGTTATTATTGATTGTGTTGCATTCTTGCATTTATTTTGCAACTGCTTGGTGACATATATTGAGAAAGAAATTTTTGATTCCATCGACGATGAAGCTACCATGAAGCATTTTCAAGACATAAAATCAAGAAAAATGTTATTGTAGACAATATCATTTGAATCTAAATGCTTTGTTATATAATACTAAGTTTTTATGAACTATAGTTTTGAGTTTTAATTGTTTTCGATTTTTTCTTTAAGTCATTGCATGAATGCTTATTTTTGTGCCCCCCTAAATAAAAATTCTGGATCTGCCACTGGCGAGAGAGAGTGAGTGAGTGTGTGAGTGAGAAAGAGAGACAGAGAGAGAGAGAAAAGGAGCTTACCATGATTAGAGGAGGCCAATAGTGGTGGCTACGGTGGAGGCCGGCGACATCATGTGGACGACCATGGCTGCTTGGGTTTTAAGGAAGTGGTGGTGGAGGCGGTTGAGGAGACAGTGGAGACGATAGTAATGGCGATGGTGGAGGCAGTGGTGGAGGCAGTCATGGCGATGGTAAAGTAGATGGTGGAGGCGGTGGATCCGATGGCGATGGTGAAGGCGATGGTGAAGGCGGCGGCGGCGGCAAGGGTGTTGGTGATGGTTAGGAGTAGGGTGATTGGAAATTTTAGATGGGGGAATAACTTCGATTTGGGGATGGAGGGAGGGGGATTGTTTTTTCGTCGGCCAAAAACCAATTTCTCGACCGGGCCCTTCTTTAATTTAAAATTGGTCTATCCCGTCGGGCGAAATAAGTTGACCGACTAAATAGCCTATATTTTCTTGGAGTGGTATTCAATTGGTGCATGCATGTTTCATAACCTAGTGTCTCATTCTACTTTATGATTCTGTACAACTTTGTGAAAACTATTCATTGCTTGATTTTTTAGGTTCAGTACAGAATTTAGAGCCTTTCTCATCGGTTAATGAAATTACCCTTGAAGTTGAAGAAAAAGAAAATGCTATGGAAGCAGAATGGATTTAGTTTGAAAATGCGGTGTATAATTTTGCTACTATGATTAGGTGAAAAAGGTCCATGCGTATTTTCTAATAGACTTCTTATACGCTCCACGTCACCAAAAAGCTTGTCTCTTTCCAACATTTTAAATGTTTAAAATATGTGATTATGTTCCCAACTAAATGTACTTAACACTTATTAGAGAATAACAGGGGATGCTCTCAAAGAATCCCTCCGTCATTTTCTCGAAGATTGATATCTAGCATTTTCATTTTCATCGTAAACAATGTATCTACGTCTATATCTATATCTTAGACAATGAAAATGAAGATGGGAAAAGATGATGGTAGGTTGACCTTTTCAACGAAATAGAATAATTACCTTTCTAGAGTGTTGGTCTTTCATTATCATCTATGTATTATATATATGTTTCATTTTCATCATCTAAGATGTACGTACGATGAAAACGAAGGTGGGAAAAATTGATGGTAGGTTAAGTTTTGAATTACCATTCTAGGGTTTTTGTCAGTCATTATTATCTACTTATTATATCTACGAGGGCATCGCACATAGAAACCCCTGGTTAGCCAGAGCAATGGGGACCTCAAAAATTAATATGTGAATTTATTGAAGGAGGGAACCATAGCAGAAGATATGCTCAAAGCTCGACAGGGACTTTTTGCACCCAACAAAGGAAGATGCATTGTCTCTCTCATTTTCTCATCTAATTGGTCTTAATGATCTTTGTGTTTCCTTAAACCAACTCCAATGCTTGCCTAAATACTAAATTAGGAGATTAGTGTACTAATTAAATGTGGAGTTTACAATAAGTGGTGAGAGATTAGGAAGCTGTTGCTTATAGGATACGATGTACCCACTGGTCACGAGACCTATCATGCCTCAACTGCCGACAAGTGGTAGCCCCACGTGCATCCCTTGATGGCCAACCAAGCGGTCGACACGGCATGTTAGTTAACATGGTGACTCTTAAGCCCATGGCGCTCGGCCATGTGACGGCCTGATAGCACCATGGTGGCCCATGGGCCTGTAATGCTCGAATGAATGCATGACGTTTGTACTGTATGTGCCCGTATGCCGTCAGTTATAACTTTGTCAAATCTTTACTGAATATTTGCTTTCTTGGCTGACTAAGCATAGACGATGACGATAGTAAGATGCCTTTGGCTGGGCTAAGACTTGGCAATTATAAGGCACCCTTTGGGAGAGGGCAAACATTTGCATGTGAGAGGTGAGTGAGTGGCGTTGGCATTTAAGGAAGGAAGCCTTAGTTGTGGGGTTATCTTGTTCTCAACAAGGACTATTATTACTTAACACGGCTCATAATTCATACACTCACGTTAGAGCTTTTACCATATTTTTATAAGACAACAGTCTTGACCAGAGATGCAATGAGATCATTGTCAACATGAAAGCCAAATTAAAGACTTCTTGGGTTATAATTTTGTTTCCTTCCTATCACAATAGACATGATTGGGGGGTTGGAGGGTTGTTTGGACGTTGAACCCAAATATCTTGCTAGACAGTATTATGTTTTACCATTATACTATAGCGGCACTCATATTTCGGTTATAAATTTAGTTTTACATTCGATTATATATCATGAAATGCAATCTCTCGGCTTGAAAAACC
Organism: Agapanthus africanus; assembly: GCA_030015575.1. Taxonomy (NCBI): domain Eukaryota; kingdom Viridiplantae; phylum Streptophyta; class Magnoliopsida; order Asparagales; family Amaryllidaceae; genus Agapanthus; species Agapanthus africanus. The sequence goes on along the minus strand of JASDDO010000019.1, from coordinate 935,625,617 downwards.
ATTCAGTTTTCCTGAAAAACTATATCATGTCGCTGTCCTAATGAACTTAATCCTTGCTCATAAACCCTACAGCCTATTGCTAGATCATTGAAAACTGGAATGGTTTTCTACATTCACATGCAAGTAGATTTGATAATTATACATACATAAAAGACGGTTTGAATTTGTCAACATTTCTACTAATATTGTAAGGACGACTTTGTTTATATATTGACTAAAACACAAACCAAAATTCTATTCAAACTAGGACCACTATTGGTAGCAATCTTACTTCTCTTTCGCTTAACTGAATTGCTTTTCCTAATTAGTTAAAACTTTTCATTGCATTTACCGTATGTAGATATAAATTTTTATATACAACCACGGCGGTTCTCCACACATATTAATTTAAAATTTTATTGTTATATAATTTGTAAGCTGTATGTAATATTTCATATTTATGAACTCCATATATAAAATATATGAAGTTTTAACTTTGCAAATACTTCGGCGTTCTTTTTAGCTTTTAAATATTTTTCTTGCATAGCCTAAGAAAATCACAAAACTTTTATAAATCTGAAAATTCTCTTTCTTCTTAGGTTTCAATATTTTGTTTGTTACGGCACACATAATCACCAAATATAAAAATATCCATTTTTTCTGTTTTTTTCCTGGTTGTCAAAATTTTGCTTGCTATAGCATAACAATAATAATAAATTTTCAAAAATTAACTATTTTCTTCTGTTTTTCAATATTTTCATAACATATAGCACGTGAAAATCGTAAAATTTTCAAAAAATCTCAAATTTTTTGTTTTCATCTTTTTTCAATATTATGCGGCACACGGAATCCATGACAGGTATGTAATTTTCAAAAAAAAAAACTTTTTATTTTTTTGTTTGTTATATCATAGGATAATCAAGAAATTTTCAAAATCTAAAAAAGAATCATTTTTTCAATATTTGCATGCAAATGAAAATCGAGAAATTTTTTAAAATATCAAAATTTTGTACATTTTTCATTTTTTTCAATATTTTGCTTCCTTGACAAAACAAAAATCGTGAAATCTTAAGAAATCCCAAAACTTTCCGGTTTCCTAAAAATTTTTAATAAGCATACGAAAATCATGATTTTTTTTAGAAATTCAAAAGTTTATACTTTTTCCAAATTTTCAATATTTTGCAAGCTATAACACACGAAAATCATGAAACTTTTAAAAATCTTAGTATTTTCTCTTTTATTCCGTTTTAAGGGAAAAAATCATATAGGAACCTATCTATAAAACTTTTTATAGGGAGGAGGATCTATCGTACACGTGGCAGATTTGGTATGGATCTACCGTACAAAACAATAGCGCGTTTCTTTATTTTTAAGATTCACACCCAATCTGCCACGTGTACGGTAGATCCACACCCAATCTGCCACGTATACGGTAGATCCTCCTCCCTATAAAAAGTTTTATAGATAGGTTCCCATATGATTTTTTTCTCGTTTTTAATTGCCTGTTATAGCTCACAAAGATCACGAATTTGTTAAAAATGTAAAAAATTTATGTTTTCTTTCATTTTTAATATTTTTCTTTTTATATCATCGAATGCTAAATTTTTTTATAAACTCATTTTTTTTTGTTTTCTTTGATTTTACAATTTTTTATGCTATATACCATGAAAATTATGGAAAATATAAAATTTTCTATTTTATTCAGTCTTTTATTATTTTGCTGGCAATATATTGTATGAAATCTCTAAGATTTTCAAAAATTCCAAAAAAAAAAATTCTTCAATATTTCAATATTTTAAATACTATATAAGAAGCAAAAATCGCAAAAAAAATTAGAAATAAAAAAAAATAGTTGTTTTTTCGCCTTTTCAATATATGGCAACTGAAAATTGCAAAATTTTAAAAAAATCTGTTTTCTTTCGTTATTACATGTTATATAGCACATCTAAATCATAAAATATTAAAAATATCGTACTTTTCTGTTTTTTTTGGTTTTCTAATATTTTTCTTGCTTGTCTTTTTGGGAAAACTTTCGGATATCAAGGATGAAGATAGCTATGTGGAGTAAAAGATGAAAAGGTCTCCGGTTGCTAATAAGACCTAACAGAACAAACAAATCCAGTCTGAGTGACTACGGATAACTGGAAACCCCTTGCAACACACAAGAATTAAGAAATTTTTAAAAATCCCCAAATTGTTTATTTTCTAAATTTTCGATATTAAGCATGCTGTGTAGCACATGAAATTTTCAAAAATCTTAAAATTTTCTATATTTTTTGTTTTTAAATATTTTGCTTCGTATAGTCTCTGTACTCTGTACGGAAATTATAAAATCTTCAAATGTCTTAAAAAATTTCCGTTTTCTTCAAAAAATTCTCAAAATTTCAAAGTCTCAGTATTCTCACTACTAAAATAGGGTGTTGCCCCTACGGATAACGACATCCGTAGGGGCAATTTTAGTTTGGCCCTACGGATTATTCCGTAGGTCCAAAAGGTTGCCCCTACGGTCTTTACATATTTATATAAAAATTATTAAATCTTAAATTGTTGTTTGCCCCTACGGAGCCGCAAACCAAGAATCTACGGACTTATCTGTAGGAGCATCTAAATAGAGATTTAAGTTAAAAGTTCAGATCGATCCCTACGCTCATTATTCCTAATTCTCGTGCGAAGAAAAAATTCCCAAACCCTCGTTCCCGCCGATCGATCGTCGTTCTCGTCGTCGCCAGCGCCGCCGATTTGTCGTAGCCACCGCCTTCTTTCGTCGTCGCCGGCGCCGGCTCATCTCCGTTCTCGTCGTCGCCTCTGCACAGGTAAGGAAATCTTCAATTACTCAAATTTTTTATTGGGGCTGGGGCTGGGGCTGGGGCTGGGGCTAGGGCTGGGGCCGGGGCTGAGGCCGGGGCTAAGGCTAGGGTTGGGGCTCGGGCTCGGGCTGCGGCTAGGGCTGTGGTTGGGGTTGGGGCTCGGGCTCGGGCTGCGGTTAGCGTTAGGGCTGGGGCTGGGACTGGGGCTGGGGTTTGGCAGGGGGTTGCTGTTGGGGTTGGGGTTCGGGTTCGGGTAAGGGTTGGAGTTTTGGATTTCAGGGTTTAAGTTAATTTCCATTCTAATTAGCATTAAGCTCGTTAATTGAAATGTTGATGATGATCATAAGAGGAAAATGTGTCTAGTTTGAGAAGGTGTTGGAAACTGGACTAATAATATGGGTAAAGCCCAGTTTAATTAATAATTTTATTTGTCATTCTCAAATTTTCTTGGAAACGGAAACTGTTTTGTGGAACTTTTAGCCGTTGGGCATGTTGGGGTTTTGTTTTTGGAGCCATGGGACCTGGCATTTGGTAGGTATCCAAAGACCCCGTGTCTGATTTTGGATATTTTTGATTGATTTAAACTGTGGGTCTGAGTAGTCCCTTAATTTGATCTGGTTGGGGTTTGAGTATGCAAAGGATTTGTAGTCTGGTGGAAATTTTGAGGGTGTTTTCGGTTGAATATGTTTGCTAATTGCATAAGATGCTCATAAGATTCTGGATTTTGAGGATGGGCCGTTGTAATTGGAAATGCTTAGAATTGTAGGACCTTCTTTGTTTTAGCTATATATAATTGCAAAAAAAAGACACATTTCTGATTTGAAGAAAAGGAAGGGCAAGATAGGGATTTAGTTATGGATTTTACTTGGGCGTCTCCTCTTTTAATACATGTCTATCTTTACAAGAATATCGTGTCACATATTCGGTTTTAGTATCTGTACGCAACTGCTTTGATTATCATCGTGTTATTAACATCTTGAACTTCTATCCTTTTTCTAATATGTTTCATAGTTAATATAATAATCCTTTGTCTATATTTGTTGACAGTGGCCTTTCTTTTGGATGAACATGTTTTTTGATGCATGTTTCAGTCATGTGAATTCATATGTTGCGTATAACGCTTTATGATATCAGTATCCTACATTTGTAGTTTTAATTGTTGATTGTTATAGATGAATGCCATTGCAATAATAGTTTTTGGTAGATGAATGCCATTGCAATGTAGGATGATCAGTTCTCTCAATCTTGATCTCAATGGTTTAAAATCATGTTACACATACAACACGAATGCACAACAAACACATCATTAGAGAGTGATTCGAGATGTTCAAGTTAAAACCAATATATGATACTCGATGATAATATGAAACCTTCATATTCTCATCGATACTCATATATGAAACTAAAAGCGCCACTTAATCCCCGTCTATCGGTTAACATACATGCGATGTTCGTCGTGACATAGAACTATACGAAAGTTGTTAAATATCGGACGATATAGCTCGATACTAACAACCGTCGTATAGTCTATGCGACGAGAAAATTCAATCGTATGGTAACCGATAGATTTGTCCCGTGTGGACAAGTTAAGAATGTATAAAGCAAACACCTTCATTCACTTGTGTTTTCATCCGTTTCGAGATATTTCGTCGGTTCCTTTCCGCTGGTTCTCCGTGTACAAAAATAGATTAGATGTTCATTTCAATGTTATTTTACAGTTTTGAAATGATTATCTATTCTATTACAGTGTACTCGGAGAATAACAGGGAGGTGCTGCCGAAATTTACTCGAAACGGTTGAAAACACAAGTGATGGGTGTTCGCTCTATACATTCTTAATGGGATAGAAGCCTTACCCCCAACAGCCGGAACACACACATACAACAAGAATACACAACAAACGCATCATTAGAGAGTGATTCGAGATGTTCAAGTTAAAACCAATATATGATACTCGATGATAATATGAAACCTTCATATTCTCATCGATACTCATATATGAAACTAAAAGCACCACTTAGTCCCCGTCTATCGGTTAACATATGTAACAACCCTAATTTTCCTATACAATTTTCTATACAATTTTTTTTAAATTTTTAAAAATCCATAAAAGAGTATTTAAACCTGAGCACAATATATATATATAAGTAATTATTTTGTTTTTAAATAACTCCATTTTTAAAGTACAAAGAATTGATTTAAATTCAATGTATACTTGGAGTATTTATTGCGGCTGATGATATCTCTTTAAGTATTTATTTCACTCAAAAATTACAAGGAGCTTGTAGCTCATTGGTAATACCTTGCACTGCTGAACCAAGCCACCAGAGTTCAAATCGCATGCCCCACATTATTTTTATATTTATTTTGTTTTATTTTTTTTGGAAAGTCAACGGTAAAAAGGCCATAACTCCCAAAATATGTCATGGACAACAAAAAGTAAATATACCAAATTGTACCCCCGAAGAATCCCTGGCCATTGGACCCATGACTCGGCCCGACTCGGCGCCGCCAGCCGGCGACTCGGCCGACTCGGTCCGGCGCCGCCAGCCGGACTTGGCCGGACGGCCGAGTCACTAACAGAGAAAAGTCTCCTCTTGACTTGGTCCACCCCCTGCACACTTTAATTGCTTGGATCGGTTATCATTTGGCCAATAAATCCCTTTTAATCCTAGGTTTAATGATTTTTATATATTTTTTTATATTTTTTTATTGAAAACCCTAACCCTATATAAACACCCCTACCCTCTACCTTCTCATCCTAAATTCCTAAGTCCACTCTCTAAAAATCTCAAGAGAACTTGGTACGTCGGAAAACGAGCGAAAGGCGAAGCGCTGCCGAAATCGACGGCGAAATCCCGGCGATCGTACTAGGACCTCTTCACGACGTTTCGACGCACCGACAAACCCACTACCTTTCTATCACTCTCTAGCGTTGTCCAAACCCGTATGTCCCTCTTTTCTACCTTTCTTTTCTTCCATTAAAATACGACTTTTTAAACCCGACGGAAATCGGAACAAACCGGTTTCCGATTCGGTTTTCTATCAAAACTCACTTATCACTAATTCCGTAATTCTTAAACATCTTCATATTGACTACTAATCACTTAAAAATCAATTTGGAAAAGTTTTCACACATGAAATGATAGCTTTTGCAAGATACCGTATTTTTGCACTTAAATACCACCATGTTTAGTTTATCATATTTAACCCCTAAACTTTACTATACCTTAAAGTAGATCACGAGGTAATGACCTACCTCCATACACACGCAAATACAACCCTAATTGATATCATCAAAACTTAGAATACGATAATACAAGATTTTACATTAAAATACCATTTTCTTTATAAACCTCTTCTAAAAGTTCTAAGTTGTACACAATTTTAATGCAATATCTTTTAATAGGAAAATACGATAAGTTGGGACATCGATCGTTTATCTAAACCTGACTTTGTGGTGTCTAGGCAAGTGTGTCTAAGGCGAGTGGTTACTTAATTAGGTCCACTACTTGTAGTGGAGAGCCTCCCACTCACCTGGCACTTACCTGGCCGCAATTGGCGGTGAAGAGACAATTTGAGGCTTCTATGACTTGTCATTTATGTAGGGTTCCTAGGCACTCCCAAGAGGTCTCACAAGGCATCAACCATGCCAATTTCAAAAAATTACGGTGCCGAGAAACCCTAGACTAGATCGTTAACTAGATATTTAGGCGAAACAATGAAACTAGTTTACAACTAAACTAAAAGAACGGAAATACAACCTTTGTAGATCCGGTTCTCCACCTCCATAGCTCCGTGATGATGTCTCCTCGCTGTCCAAATCGAATCCATGACTCTTGCATCGGCTTCATCGGAGAAAAAGCGGGCTAGGTCATCGACGACGTGCCGAAGATGATCTACGTCGAGGCATCACAAGATCAAGCTCCCACTTCACCAAGTCATGAAACTTGTGAAGAAAACACACTCTACTACTTGGCAAGAGGTAGAGGATGAAGAAATAGGAGGTGGGTTCACTTTAGAATTGGATTTCTCACTCATTTCATCAAGTTGCCATTGATGGAGGCATGCTTTCTTCAAGTGAAGAAGAAGAAGAAGAAGAAGATGAATATTATGATAAGTTGTTTTCAAAAAGGAAATAAAATGAATACTTATCATAATTCAACCATGGTAAAGTGTAGAGAATAGACTAGGGTTAAGTGGAATGGTTAGGGTTAAGCATGAGACAAAATGGTCACTTAGTCAAAGCTTCATGAAGCTTCATAATACATACAAAGAAAGCCACCATTTTCTCATTATGCTAATTATTTTCTAAAAAGAATAAAGAATAAATAAATAGATAATTAAATGAAAACCCTAACCATTACATAACCATGGTTTAATCTTTACACAAACTCAAGTAAGCATGTATCATCAAACATGATACAATCAAGTGCACAAAAGTATATCACATATACAATTTGCGAACTTCAAGTGAGAAAATCCATTCAAAGTGAACCAATACTAGTTAATGCAAAGTAATATATCAAATATATAATTATGCATTAAATCATTAAATCAACAATTGATTCAATGATCCGGTCATGTCGCACACAACCGACTAGTATACAATGTATCGGCTTATCGAATCAATCCTTGATTCGATAACTAGGTTATATCGCATACAACCATTCGATACAATCATCGCGAGAATAGAATACGGTATCACATACACGCATTATTCTCGGTCCCGCACATATCTCATATGCGCTCCTATTTCGTTTCGCTTGAGCCAGGAAACCTCTGTGTAGGACTCTAAAGACTCGTCAATACGCCGGCAGTAGGTGATGATCATATCAAACACCCACAAGCCGCAAGCGGTCTGCTAAACGTAACGGCCACCCGGGTATTGAGCGATCAGAAGATCGACGAGCAAGCCCGCTCATACTCCTGTGAATCCAACCAGTAACACTTAACGTACAGTCCGGTCTGATCGTCTGATATGTCGCATATCTCGCCTAGGGGTGGTGAACGTCAGACCCCAATAGCTCGATAAGTCGTGTCGATATGAGGTCTATAACTATTCGAGAAACTACTGGTAACACTTACCAGTAAATCTCAGCAACCCTGGCCAGGGATTTCCTGTTATAGCCAATCGAACACAGCGCAACATCAACTCCCTATACCGGGAGAGACGAATCCCCTCCTATCGCTCATTGCCTCCATGTGATTCGGGATTGTACCCAAAAACCACCGTTTTGCACGCCCTCTTGGACGTGGTAAGGTGGAAATCAAAGCACAGTAGGAACCACACAAGACTCTATGACGATCTCGGGTCAACAGACTACTCTGTACCAGTGTCACCAGAGAACTGCCATCTGACGTAAGGTATAATACCATCTGGGAGTTCTCGGCGAGTCCGTCCAGTGTACCCAGTCTCCACTGAGCACCCGTATATCATCTCTGATGTCAAACACCAATGGATATGGGATCATCCATCGCCCATCTGTATGGGTCGAGAAGGTATACGCTAGTCTACTCTGGTATATCGATGCCCCGTCTCGATACACCCACGACTACGGACTTTGAAGGATGTACTTATGGACTACCCTGTCCCCACTGGTATGATCCGCATCATAGTCCAGGTAGTCAAGTACACATCCTAAGGGCTTTACCAACATGTAACAGAGAGACAATCAGTGTACATGTTAAGGTAAAGTTCAACCAGATAGCATACTATCATGTCGAGCAAGAAAGTCCTCCCTATATATGTCCAAGCATCCACTACAATATACATCCTATGTATAGTAATGGCCTCTAGGGCATACATATAACTAACAATCTCCCACTTGCACTAGGGCCATCTGATAGCAGTGGTTGTAGTATCTCATACTCAACCATCCCATAAAAGTCTCTCTCTAGGAAAAGGCCTTCGTGAGTGGATCCGCCGTGTTATCCTCTGAGTCTGCTCTCCTAACCTCGATCACCCTGGAGATCAATTATCTACATGATCAGGTGATACTGCCTTTAGAATATGTCTGGATCACTGATGGGACCGGCGTTCCTTGGCATAAGCCACAACTCCATTGTCACACAATGGGAGGAACAAAGTTCATCTCATGAACTAATATACACCCAGACTGCCTCTTTGGTAGCATCTTAAGTCGCGATGTATCCAGCCTTTATTGTCTAGTATGCCACGGTATCTAGCTTGGAACTTTTCCAACATACCGTCCCTCCACTGAGGGTAAAGACAATGCCTGTGACTGACATTCAGTCGTCTTTATCACCCTGGAACCATTCCAGTGATTCTCCCCAGGGTTGATTGATACCTTCTCACTACAACTAGTGAGAATCCTAACATCCATTTAGATCTATCTCATAGATCCAAAACCCAGGATTTAGGAGGTATCACTCTGATCCTATATGGAGAATCATTATGATAAGCGGAGATTGATCGAGCGTAGCATAGGAAACTCCTTCCCTATCAAGAGCATGTCATCCACGTACTCTACGAGGATCGTCACTATACTCCCTACTATCTTTTTGTATATACAAGGTTCATCTACCATTTTGATGATGTCAAACTGTTTGACTACTTCATCAAAACAGATGTTCCAACTCCGCGATACCTGCTTTATCCTATAAAGCAGCTTGTACACGTTTCCGCTGCTCCCACTGTCTACGAAGCCCTCTGGCTGTGTACTTATAGACTCTCTCTTCTAAAACATTATTTAGAAAAGCAGTCACAACACCCAACCGCCAGATATCGTAGTCATGGTATGTAGCCGTGGCAAGTAGGATCTGGATGGACTTAAGTATAGCCACTTGAAAAGGTTTCATCATTATCCATGCCTGGTCGATGACGAAAAGCTTCAACAAGTCTAGCTTTGAAAGTCTTAACTTTTCCATTTACACCAAGTAATCTTCTCAAGATTTACTTGCTCCTGATGGGGATTTAACCATTCAGATATTGCAACCAAAGTCCATACTTTGTTGGTGTATAAGGATTCCATCTCAGATCACTAAGCATCCAGCCATTCTTACAGAGTCTCACTCCTGATGGCCAGCTCGAAACTAGTTGGGTCATCATCACATGATGCAAACCTCGCTCCCACTGTCATAGAGAAACCGAAGTATCTCTCAGGTGGGTGAGGAACCCTACTAGATCGGCGGAGAGGCTGAGGTTCGTTGGAATCTACTGAATTCTCTGGTTCTTTCAAATCATCTTATGCTGTTTGTATAGCTGGAACATTTCCAGTTCTACATAACAGACCTTGCCTCGAGCTTGTCCGGGTTGTGCTTTTAGACATAGCCCGGACAACCCTAAATCTTAACCAACTTAAGATATGGGCTCTTCCCTTTCCATATCACATATGAAGTGGTAGGCAACTGATTCGATTTGAACCCTATTCAATAGATATGCAGCTTCTCAAGTGCATAACACCCAAAAGGAAATAGGTAACTCAGTAGTACTCATCATAGAGCACACCTTATTATATAGGGTGTGATTGCTCCGTCCCGATATACCATCGTGCTGTGGTGTATATGGAGGAGTAATGCTGAGAGAGAATCTCATTCTCCTTTAGAAAAGTCCAGGATTTCCATGCTCAAGTATTCTCCTCCTAGATCTCATCATAGGACGTAATACTTATACCCGTATTTTGGTTCTCTACTTCTAACTTATATTCTGTGAATATCTCAAAAGGTTCGGACTTGTGTTTCAACAGGAACATAGGTCTGAAACTCGAAAGATCATCAGAGAATGTAATGAAGTATAAAGAATCAGTCCTGGCATGTGTAGACAGGGGACCTTACATACATCATCTTGTATCAATCCCAAGAGTTCACTAACTCTTTCTCTGTTTCCAATAAACAGAGCTGTGGTCATCTTATCTCTGTGACATGACTGGCAAGTTTCACAAGATGTAAATTCAAACTCATTTAAATATGCATCTATATGTAACTTCAGCTAGTCGGGTCGCATTGATATGACCTAGTCTACAATACCTCAAGATGAATTTGTTCATTTCTGAACTCTTCCTCTTGTGTGTGTTCCGTATACTAAGAACTGTAGTTTGATTTAGAACATCAACGCTTTTAGAAAACGTGCCTGATCCGATCAACTTTTGATATAGGAAATGTTCAAAATATTATCCAACAATACAAAATTTTATCATTTCTTTACTAATAAAGAGACTGATATGATTTTGTATATCAGGTTCGGTATCTAATAACATTCGTTCAGAATCAATGTATTGGTAATACAGGGTGACAGTGACCAACAGACTTGGCTGCAACACTTGCCCCGTTTTCTGTCTCATGAAACTTATCACCCGTTCTCAGTTCTCTACCTATCTGTAGCCCTATGTAACAGATTACATATCTGGGATCCTGATCCGGTATCATATATCCAGGATGCAGAGGATACTGAGAAACAGTTCTTTGTAATGAACACACCCGAAGATGATGCATCAGCATGAACTCTCTTCGTTTGGGTTGCACGGGAAATCTGGTATTCCCCAATTTCCTACTCTGTCTTATAAAAATTATAAGTTGGAGCGGGACCAACGTTCCCCAGCTCAGTATAACAAGCGGGTTCGGTCAAAAATCCGTATTATTATCTTGATTAGGGCGTGATACGGTCGCTACCTGGAGAGAGAGAGAAGAAAACACTCAGCGTGCGCTCTTGCAAGAATAGATTGGTTATTATTTTATCTAATCAGGATGGCTCCCACTGCTTTTTATCAAATCTTCCTTCAAACCCTAAAAGGAAAGACTAGCCGGGATTAATTACACACTACAAGTTCGCCAATCTTTCAGCCAGGCCAGTGTCGGTATTTTGAGGGAGGTCCCCCGTGCTTTCGCACGAACCTAATTAATGTAAACCTCGTTTTCCCAGAGGCGTAACCTCGTTAACACCTTTCTAGACACCTACTTGATCGGCAAATTGTAATGTGTAAAACTCTCCCAGGAGTAACTCTTACTCGCAGCGGGTATCGGGATCCAACTATCTCATAGAAGGTATGCAATCTCATTGCAAATTTCAACACTTGAAATTCCCGATAATATTTTGCCCCAAGCCTCCTATGACCTTGACAAAGGCCAACAAATCATAGGATGCTAGTCAAGTTCAACCCGTCATTTCCTGATTGAATTAAACCCACCCGCACGGCCCTTGACAAAGACCAACAAGGTCGCGCGACTACCATAATCCAATCTGCATCATATGCATAAGCAGATAAGCACCAGTCAGCTACCGCACACTACGCCTTGACAAAGGCCAACAAACGTAGCACGAATACTAACTACTACTTATCTGAAATGACGGAGGGCTACGACAGGTTTTTCTGAAAACCTATTGCGTAATGAACTTGATATCGTTGTAGAATCAAATGATTTTAAAATGGAGTGTTTTTGAGGCTTTTGTAGTTTTGCTAAAGGAGTCACTCCCGGTGAAGGGATCGTCGGTCCTTTCCTATTCTAATGAGGTGCGGGATATATCATATATATATCACTGTGCAAATCAAAACTCATAAAAGCAATCAAAAGACAAACCGAGTGTGTAGCATCTGCCAGTTATTGCTAAAAGAGTCACTCCCGGTGAAGGGATCTCGGTCCTTTCCTCATCGAATAAGGTGCAGGATATATCACATATACCGCTGTGCAAAGCAAGAACTGTAGCTACCTGTTTTATTTTTGAAATTCGATTCTACAACATCTTAGGTTTCTTTTATTTCATTAATCACATTAATGAAGTCCCATCATTTATAATACTTAAACATCACAGATAAATACGACGTACACTTATGCCATCCGCATTCGCCTCGATGTCCCCTCGTGCACCGTTAGGTTAGGTAACTAACGGCAGAGCAGGGCAGGGCTAGCGCGGGTGTAAAACATAAGTAACGTCTATATAATATATCATATATACTATATACTGTATCTATCACAGAACATCACATGATCACATCACAGATATCGCAGCAGAAGAATCATATGAAATATTGGATATACTAGGACGTCCGTGTTTTCAATACGAGCCAGTATAAAACACGGATTCCACGGTCGTAATGAATAGCCAAACCCACACCCCTAGACCCCTACGAGAGCGGCAAGCAACCCTACCAATTCTGGAGTTAGGAGACCCGGACTCGACTCCTCGAGTTGGTCTCCCACTGGACTCCAGAACCCGGTTACTTGTGCTCCCCTCCTTGGGTCTATCCTAGTGCGGAAAAGTAAATAATATACAAACGGTGACATCTTCCGCAACCTGGAAGCGCCCCAATAAAAGAATATTACATACAAGTTTTTACATGAATGAAAATGAAAAACACTCATCTCACATAAAAAACCCGGCTATTCAAACACTACGATCCAATATAGCATATCCAGCAACACATAACATCACATGTCATCAACGTAAGTAAATATGCGCATCCCAATTGTCGTTGACATATAGCAATGAAACCGGCGATATCACACATTACACTTACGGTCACAGAAAAGAAAGTGTAAAACTACAACAGTTGGAATCCGCAACCTGCATAGACATCGCATGCCTAATCAAATGAATTCCTTAGACATCGCATGCCTAACAATTATAAACCCCGCATTTTAGTCTCATTATCGAAAACACTTTTCAATATCAAGTCGGGCAATTCAACAGGATTCCCGACAATCTGATCGAATGCTTGTCGCAAACTTCAGTAGGCGGCCGCACCCCCGACGCCGTCGACGAATTGCACCAAGGCAGAACACCGCTACCGCGAGCACTCGAACGGATGCTTTCGGCGACGGGGTTCTCCTACAGTCACTTGGTCGGGGCTATGGAGCGAGGCTGTCTATTAAGTTTACCCGGCGAGTATCCGCGTACGCTACGTGATTGCGACGGAGTTTTGATCACATCAAAATTCCGTGGCAACCGATCAAGTGAGACTAAACTGCTATGTTTATAACATTCATTCAGTTATCTCATAACTACTTATGAATTCCAATTATTGTATCCCATTCCAGATAAATAGAAAATGTTAAACTTTCCGATCGAACAATCGAACACCCAAGTTTTCCCGATACAGATCAACACATGAAATAAGTTCAAAGACATTCACTTCGTGCCTCAGTACCAACGGTCCAGCCGTAGAAGGGTCAAGCCAACGCCTCACATGTGGCACGCCGTACTGCCCCAAACCTGAAGGTTCAAAGGGCAGTTCAAGACGGTCACATAATCGAGTTAAGGTTTGTTGTCTTCTAGAGGGTCCATCGCGTTACTTGCACTACTTAGAACGTCTTTAAACCACGGAAAAATCCAACACTTGGAAATTTCCCGACAGGGGAAAAAGTGGGTATTTATATCCGGTCGAACCTTTTAACATATTCAAAAATTATTCGGAAAGCCACATAGACAAAATCTGATGCTCCGATCGAAACACCGAATCCCCAAAACAACCCCAGAAAATTCAACTCTTGAATAAATATTAAAAATTCCCATAAAACTCAGCACCAGAAAAGAGGAATTACTGTGCAAAAAATATTGTGCATTTTGAACAGTAGGCGGCTGAACCGCGGCAGAAGCCATGCTTCTGCCGCGTTTCCGCGGCGGTTTAGACGCATCATGAGCTCGTTTTGCACCATAATTCTTAGATCTTCCTGCTGAATTTTTTAGGAATTTTTAATCTGGAAAAATCCCAGTTTTTGAAAAAAGTCCAGAGAGCATGAAATTTTAGGGTTTCGGGTTCGTTCGGGTTTCAAATTCCGTCTACGCATCGCCTAAGGCTCTAGCTAGGCACTGATACCACTGTAGGGTTCCTAGGCACTCCCAAGAGGCCTCACAAGGCATCAACCATGCCAATTTCAAAAAATTACGGTGCCGAGAAACCCTAGACTAGATCGTTAACTAGATATTTAGGCGAAACAATGAAACTAGTTTACAACTAAACTAAAAGAACGGAAATACAACCTTTGTAGATCCGGTTCTCCACCTCCATAGCTCCGTGATGATGTCTCCTCGCTGTCCAAATCGAATCCATGACTCTTGCATCGGCTTCATCGGAGAAAAAGCCGGCTAGGTCATCGACGACGTGCCGAAGATGATCTACGTCGAGGCATCACAAGATCAAGCTCCCACTTCACCAAGTCATGAAACTTATGAAGAAAACACACTCTACTACTTGGCAAGAGGTAGAGGATGAAGAAATAGGAGGTGGGTTCACTTTAGAATTGGATTTCTCACTCATTTCATCAAGTTGCCATTGATGGAGGCATGCTTTCTTCAAGTGAAGAAGAAGAAGAAGATGAATATTATGATAAGTTGTTTTCAAAAAGGAAATAAAATGAATACTTATCATAATTCAACCATGGTAAAGTGTAGAGAATAGACTAGGGTTAAGTGGAATGGTTAGGGTTAAGCATGAGACAAAATGGTCACTTAGTCAAAGCTTCATGAAGCTTCATAATACATACAAAGAAAGCCACCATTTTCTCATTATGCTAATTATTTTCTAAAAAGAATAAAGAATAAATAAATAGATAATTAAATGAAAACCCTAACCATTACATAACCATGGTTTAATCTTTACACAAACTCAAGTAAGCATGTATCATCAAACATGATACAATCAAGTGCACAAAAGTATATCACATATACAATTTGCGAACTTCAAGTGAGAAAATCCATTCAAAGTGAACCAATACTAGTTAATGCAAAGTAATATATCAAATATATAATTATGCATTAAATCATTAAATCAACAATTGATTCAATGATCCGGTCATGTCGCACACAACCGACTAGTATACAATGTATCGGCTTATCGAATCAATCCTTGATTCGATAACTAGGTTATATCGCATACAACCATTCGATATAATCATCGCGAGAATAGAATACGGTATCACATACACGCATTATTCTCGGTCCCGCACATATCTCATATGCGCTCCTATTTCGTTTCGCTTGAGCCAGGAAACCTCTGTGTAGGACTCTAAAGACTCGTCAATACGCCGGCAGTAGGTGATGATCATATCAAACACCCACAAGCCGCAAGCGGTCTGCTAAACGTTACGGCCACCCGGGTATTGAGCGATCAGAATATCGACGAGCAAGCCCGCTCACACTCCTGTGAATCCAACCAGTAACACTTAACGTACAGTCCGGTCTGATCGTCTGATATGTCGCATATCTCGCCTATGGGTGGTGAACGTCAGACCCCAATAGCTCGATAAGTCGTGTCGATATGAGGTCTATAACTATTCGAGAAACTACTGGTAACACTTACCAGTAAATCTCAGCAACCCTGGCCAGGGATTTCCTGTTATAGCCAATCGAACACAGCGCAACATCAACTCCCTATACCGGGAGAGACGAATCCCCTCCTATCGCTCATTGCCTCCATGTGATTCGGGACTGTACCCAAAAACCACCGTTTTGCACGCCCTCTTGGACGTGGTAAGGTGGAAATCAAAGCACAGTGGGAACCACACAAGACTCTATGACGATCTCGGGTCAACAGACTACTCTGTACCAGTGTCACCAGAGAACTGCCATCTGACGTAAGGTATAATACCATCTGGGAGTTCTCGGCGAGTCCGTCCAGTGTACCCAGTCTCCACTGAGCACCCGTATATCATCTCTGATGTCAAACACCAATGGATATAGGATCATCCATCGCCCATCTGTATGGGTCGAGAAGGTATACGCTAGTCTACTCTGGTATATCGATGCCCCGTCTCGATACACCCACGACTAGGGATTTTGAAGGATGTACTTATGGACTACCCTGTCCCCACTGGTATGATCCGCATCATAGTCCAGGTAGTCAAGTACACATCCTAAGGGCTTTACCAACATATAACAGAGAGACAATCAGTGTACATGTTAAGGTAAAGTTCAACCAGATAGCATACTATCATGTCGAGCAAGAAGGTCCTCCCTATATATGTCCAAGCATCCACTACAATATACATCCTATGTATAGTAATGGCCTCTAGGGCATACATATAACTAACAGTTTAGACCATTTAGAAATAGGTTAGTTGGCTTAGGAAACCCTAGAATCTAAAATACGGAAATTTACACCTTTTACAAATAAATACCTTATCTTTATAAAACCGTTTTCTAAATGATTAGTATTTATTAAATTTTTGCAAAGCGCCACTACAACCCATCTATGGGGAACCCGTTAGGGATAGTACGGTTTATCGTGCACCCTCGGGCTTAGTAGTGCGAGATTCAGACCTCTGCAAGAAGCATTCGGTCTCGAAAGGTTTAAAATACGACATTTAAGAAAAATAAGATTTCGGGAAAATAAAATATTTATTAAAATTTATTTTTGTATAAACATATGTGTAATTATCATTTAAACACCTATTTTGTTATAAGATAAAGTTTCCACCTTTTCCTAAAAAAAATTACAAGATTAAAGTTACATTAAAATACCATGAATTTCAAATAAATCAATATTACAAATTAGTATCTTTATTAGGATATATTCACTAGAAATATCACTAAATAAAATCACGCTCATTATAACTATAAAGACGAATAATAAATACTTGGGGTGTATCTTGAAAACTATACAAAAGTATTTTTACATAAAACCCCCTCAAGTTTTATAACTTACAACAAGGACCCTAACAACTATAGAACTTCAAATTACATTTCTTCTAGTCTGACTCGGGTTTGGGTCTGATTATTTCTGACTTGGATATGATTCAAGTCAATCTATATTCTTTAATATACCAACTCAATATGAATACATGAATCCCAGAATCCAGTTAACAATCTATTCAACTTAACTGAATCAAATCATGGATATACATCCATTATCCCGTTATTCCATTTACCTGATTATGCAGTTACAATCTGTTTACTGATATCATGGTTTTGGTCAGTCATCCAACTTACACAATACAATACAACAATACTATCAAAACACTACGGGGTTTAAGGGGTGGATTGGTACGGAAGGTATTAAAGGTGGCACGAGGTGGTCAGATTAAGACACCTAACATGAATCCAATTGCCGTTGTTCCGGGTTGTATAACGGAGCCTTGTACTCTATATTCCGTTTGCACTGGTCTCTAGCATATAGAGACCCCTCTCGTATACACCGGCATTCTTCTGTACCAAACTACAAACAATAGCATTAATACAACATTACAACAATACAATACAACATTAAAAGCTACTCTCTCTCTCCTACTCTTTGTCTATTTCTCCCTTATCTTTGGGACTTACCGAGCGACCTGTTCGCTGACGACATTCTATTTCTTTCTTCTTTGAATGTCGTCAGGTGCTTTGGACACAGCGGAGATAGAGCCCACCGGTGAAGACTTAGAGCAGTTTCACGAAGACTCCGAGCTCTAGACATTGTACCTTGTTCTATTCAGTATTTTCATTTCCTGTTATGCCATTGTTTAGGCATCGCTTTTCATTTCAGTTGTATTTACAATTCATGCATTGTAAAAAAGAATGTTATCAATAAAGTTGCTGTTATTTCTATATCTCTTATCTCTTGTGATTTACTTTTATATTGCTTAGATACGCTTAGAGTATGTACTTCTAAGTATATACGTAGCGGACCTCGTCGCGTCCACTTCACCGTACACCGGGAAGCGGGGCGTGACAACATACGTGCGATATTCGTCGTGACATAGAACTATACGAAGGTTGTTAAATATCGGACGATATAGCTCGATACTAACAACCGTCGTATAGTCTATGCGACGAGAAAATTCAATCGTATGGTAACCGATAGATTTGTCCCGTGTGGACAAGTTATGAATGTATAAAGCAAACACCTTCATTCACTTGTGTTTTCATCCGTTTCGAGATATTTCGTCGGTGCCTTTCCGCTGGTTCTCCGTGTACAAAAATAGATTAGATGTTCATTTCAACGTTGTTTCACAGCTTTGAAATGATTATCTATTCTATTACAGTGTACTCGGAGAACAGCGGGGAGGTGCTGCCGAAATTTACTCGAAACGGTTGAAAGCACAAGTGATGGGTGTTCGCTCTATACATTCTTAATGGGATAGAAGCCTTACCCCCGACAGCCGGAACACACACATACAACAAGAATACACAACAAACTCATCATTAGAGAGTGATTCGAGATGTTCAAGTTAAAACCAATATATGATACTCGATGATAATATGAAACCTTCATATTCTCATCGATACTCATATATGAAACTAAAAGCGCCACTTAGTCCCCGTCTATCGGTTAACATACGTGCGATGTTCGTCGTGACATAGAACTATACGAAAGTTGTTAAATATCGGACGATATAGCTCGATACTAACAACAGTCGTATAGTCTATGCAACGAGAAAATTCAATCGTATGGTAACCGATAGATTTGTCCCGTGTGGACAAGTTAAGAATGTATAAAGCAAACACCTTCATTCACTTCTGTTTTCATCCGTTTCGAGATATTTCGTCGGTACCTTTCCGCTGTTCTCCGTGTACAAAGATAGATTAGATATTCATTTCAACGTTGTTTCACAGCTTTGAAATGATTATCTATTCTATTACAGTGTACTCGGAGAACAGCGGAGAGGTGCTGCCGAAATTTACTCGAAACGGTTGAAAACACAAGTGATGGGTGTTCGCTCTATACATTCTTAATGGGATAGAAGCCTTACCCCCGACAGCCGGAACACACACATACAACAAGAATACACAACAAACGCATAATTAGAGAGTGATTCGAGATGTTCAAGTTAAAACCAATATATGATACTCGATGATAATATGAAACCTTCATATTCTCATCGATACTCATATATGAAACTAAAAACGCCAGTTTGTCCCTGTCTATCGGTTAACATACGTGCGATAATTTATTCTTTTCAACGACAAACGCACACACAAAGCATATACACGGATTTTCTCCTTTGTCAGTAACTATCCCGTTCTTATATTTCTCAATATAGTCACCATAACCTACAATTTATATGTTATACGGTCTAACATGGCCCATGAGTACGTCAGAGTTAAGGAATGGATGTATGTGGATTGTCAAGAACGTATGCAACCTAAGTTTGTCGCAGGAGTTGCTGCTTTCATTGAATTTGCACGCGCACATAATAAGATCATAATAGAGAAGATTCTTTATCCGTGCGATAGATGTGGCAATAAGTACTGGCAGAAGGTAGAATTGGCAGAGCTTCATATTGTAAAATATGAGTTTACTAGACTTTATACAACTTGGAAATATCACGGGGAAGGAGAAGAATGCAGTACTGCGGCAGAAGAAGAAAGAGAACACGATAATGCGGCAGGAGAAGAAGAAGAACTCGGTAATGCGGCGGAAGGAGAAGACGGTAATTTATTTCCATCAGAAGAAATAGAGGATTTGGTAGAGGCTGCCCTAGGTGAATCTATTCGTACCGAAAATGACACTCCTTCCGGTCAAGGACCGCGTGCGGATAAATATGAAAATTTCATGAATGATGCTAGGAAACCAATTTATGAGAATGCGAAGTATTCCACCCTCTCATGGTTCGTCCAACTTTTCCAGATTAAGTGCCTAAATGGATGGAGCAACAAGTCATTCACAATACTTCTTTCGTTCTTGAAAGATTCTATGCCTCTGGAAAATAACGTGCCCGACGGCTGGTACGGAGCCCAGAAGATGATGTCTGATTTGGGTCTAAAGTGCGAGAAGATTCAAGCATGTCCTAAAAATTGCGTGTTGTACCGTAAACAGAATTCAGATTTGAAAGAGTGTTCAACATGCGGAGAGGCCATGTATAAGCCGAAAGATTCTGATAAGAAGCCTGATATACCTGTCAAGATAGCACGATACTTTCCCATAACACAGAGGCTACAGAGGCTATTCAGGTGCAAGAAAACAGCCGAGGCAATAATTTGGCATCACCGTGCTCCTCCAAGTGAAGATGGAAAAATGAGACATCCAAGAGATTCACCGGCATGGAAGGATTTCGATAGGAGGCATGCAATATTCAGTAGTGATCCTCGCAATGTCCGGCTCGGACTGGCTACTGATGGCTTCTGCCCGTTCAACTATATGGCTGGAAGTCATAGCACATGGCCCGTTATAATGATAATTTATAATCTGTCGCCTTGGTTGGTTATGGACCAATCATACTTTATGATGCCTCTTCTTATCAACGGACCAAACTCACCGGGGAACAATATTGACGTCTATCTCCGACCTCTGATCGAGGAGTTGAAATCTTTGTTCATTGATGGTGTAGAGACATATGATGCAAACACAAATACAACCTTCATACTGCGTGCGGTTTTAATGTGGACAATTAATGACTTTCCTGCGTATGGAATGCTATCAGGTTGGTTCGTACATGGTCACAAATCATGTCCTCATTGCCATGAACACACAACATCGAAATTCTTGAATTTTAGCAGGAAGGTTTGTTATTGCGGCCATCGACGTTTCCTGCCTTCAGACCACCCCTATAGGTTAGACACGGTTCACTTTGATGGTCATCAGGAGCTTCTTGGACCTCTATCCCCATTGTCTGGAGAGGACGCGACTGCTAAATGGGATGGTTACAATAATGTGACCTTCGGGATGGATCCGACGAAACAGGTCAAACCACCATTTTGGAACAAGTTAAGCATTTTCTTCGAGCTTCCGTACTGGTCTACAAATTTAGTGCGTCATTGTCTGGACGTCATGCATATAGAGAAGGGAGTATCAGAGCACATACTTAACTTGCTTCTTTGTAAAGACGGGAAATCGAAAGACAACCTGAATGCTCGGATGGATCTACAAGAGTGGGGAATAAAAAGCGAATTGCACCCTAGACCGGTAGCGGGTAAACCGGGCAAGTTTGTACTTCCCAATGCCGCTTATCATATGTCACAACCGGAGAAGAAAAGATTCCTGCAGGTGTTGCATGATTTGAAAGTTCCCACAGGTTTCTCAGGATCATTCAGCAAGAAAATAAAAATTGTGAAGGGCAAGATCGATGGGCTGAAAAGTCATGATCACCATGTTATCGTGGAGCACCTTCTTCCATTAGCCCTCAGGACTTCTCTCCCCGAATCGGTTGGTCTAGTAATCCACGACCTATGTTGTTTTTTCAGGGAGTTGTGTGCTAAAACACTGGAGGTTGTGACGCTGGATAAACTAGAAAATTCTATTGCGTTGATACTTTGCAAGTTCGAGCGTATTTTCCCACCGTCATTCTTCGATATCATAATACACTTGACGGTTCATCTTGCAACCGAGGCTAAGTTAGCCGGACCGGTACAATATCGATGGATGTATCCCGTCGAGAGGTACGTATAATTTTTCGTTTCGCGCAATTTATAAATTTATTGTTGTCATGTATGCCCGTATTTATTTATTCAACATATTTTCATTAGGTACCTCTACACTCTTAAGAAGTATATACGCAATAAAAATCGACCAGAGAGTTCTATCATGCAAGGTTATCTTCTTGATGAAGCAACCACATTTTGTTCCCGCTATCTGGACGAGAACATTGAGACAAGACTTAACCGGCCACGAAGAATTCAAGACGGGCCATATGGTAAAGCCGAGTATAAGAAGGTAGACACTATGTTTATCAACAAGATATACCGGTTTATCTTACTTAATTGCGCATGTCTTGAACAAATTAGAGAGTAAGTTTTTTTGGATTAATTGTTATATCTGTGTTTGTGTGTGTATGAAATGATATAATATTAATGTCACCATTATTTGTCGAAAACAGAATTCATTTTAACGAGCTACGTGAGGGGCATTCTGATTGGAACGAAGAACGATTGGAAAAATATCATCAGGATAATTTTTGTGCTTGGGTCACAGATCATGTAAGTTATTCGAATAACATTTTATTGCTATCAGTTTTAATCTAAACTTGTATCGTTATGTATTTTTCGTAAAATTTGTTTTGTTAGATCCACGATCCGAACTTGTCTGCATCATTTGAGAGTGATTCAAGATGTTTAGCTCAATTTCCTAGTATGGAGGTTGCATATTACAAAGGATTTGGTGTCCTTGGATACAAATTCGAAGTTAAGGACATAGAAACATCTAGAACCACTCAGAATAGTGGGATTGCGACGGTAGGATCGGACGGTGTGATTTATTATGGGTACTTAAATTGTATACTCGGCATCCACTAGCCCGGACGATCAGAACCCTTTTATATATTCCAGTATACTTGGTACGATACGCGAACCGATACGGACAAGTGGAGAAGCAATCTTGGGACTTGGAAAGATGAATATGGATTGACCAGTGTGAACACACTTCGATTTTACGGTCAGGAAGATCCGTTTATCTTTCCGAACCAAGCGTTCCAAGTATACTACTCACAGTGTTTGAAGCATCCGGGATGGAGTGTTGTATTCCGATGGAAACCCAGAGATGTCTACGATGTCCCAGAATTTGAGAACAGCGATGAGGACGAAGAAGAGAGAAGGCTTAGAGTGCTCCGACCGTCTGTTTCGAAGGACGGGTTGTCTTCGACCGATCATGAAGTTACGTGGGTTAGAAATGACATCGACGATAAAATCCAAGTAGATATGTATAATGCGCCCGCGAAACGAAAAAGGTTATCGGTAATGTTATGTTATTACTTCACATTTTACGATCTATACATATATAGTCAATAATTTTAATGATTGTCTAATGCGTCCACGAACCGTTTATCTAGATTTGATGATGATGTCGGGAGCAGCGAGGGGAGGCAGGAGTTCCAGCCGCGGCAGAGGCAGAGCGGTTCTGCCGTCCGGAGAGCTTCGTAGGGAGCTTCAGAGGGCCGGTCTTGCACCCAGATCGGAGACCCCTTCGGATATCTCCTTCCGTGTGGATTTTGCCACACCTCCAGGTATACTGCACGCATATCCATTTTGAATGTAATGTTACAGATATTCATGCCTGTTTATGTCAAAATTACTTATATTGTCAATGTTTGATTGTCTAGTTGTTGATGATGCGTCCACATCTGGGACAGAGGCCACTCCCGCTGCTCCAGGTATGTTTATATATCATATAGTGCATGTATATTGATTTAGAATGCTATATCATAAATATACACACATTCATTTTGCTCTTACTTAGCAATTTTTATTATTGTCTAGCTGTAGGTGGTGACACCACCGCGCCTGCGGGTATGTTTATATGTCCTATAGTGCATGCATATTGATTTAGAACGTTATATTATTGATCTACACATTCTTTTTGCAATTACTTATATAATCTATTTTTAATTGCCTAATTATAGGTGGTGCGTCCACATCTTCCGCAGGGGCCACTCCTGCCGCTTCCATACCCTCCGCATCGTCTGCAGGTTAGTATGAATAAATATAAAATATTTATTCATTTTACATATGCTCTATAGAATAAATATGAACTTCACGGAAATTTAGCGTCAATGTTTATTTTCTAGTTGGAGGGGATGCGTCCGCATCCGGGACCCCGGCTGTTCCTCACCGGAGGAACTATCGTCCCGCTCGTGCTGCTACCCGCGCCCAGGCTCGTGCGTTAGTCACCGGAGGTATATATCACACTTCAATTTTCGTTTAACCTTGATTTCTTAATACAACTTTGTCTTAAAATTGATTGTCTTGATATTTCGTGCAGACGCAGGGCCTCCCCATCCCCAGAGGGGGACTCGAGGCCCGAATCAGTCCCATAGGCTGAGGCCTGACAGAGCTAGGGGGAGGCAGCATTCCCCCTCTTTTTTACCCTTGACTATCGCTATACCGGTTCTCATGCCGAGAGGTTCGGCCGGTATATGTGGGACAAGAGCCGGCTCGTGAAGAACTATCCACTTCACGTTGAGTGGGGCGAGCAGCACCGGCGCTCATTCGCCCTCTTCTTTGATCAGGCTCGGGTACGTATTAATATATATTTTCATTTGATTTATCCAATATATTTATTATTAACACTTGAAATATAATAACAATGTTATTTTTGTATTTTCAGTCGGATTACGATTTTCAGCCTGTACCCGACCCTGATCACCCTGGGAGGGTGCTCGACCTTCATGCTCTGTACAATGGCCTGATGAAGAATATGCAGACCAAGGTCCGATACAACAGGAATAAACTGAAGGCCGACTGCTACTCCCTGTGGATGGCGACCCCCGAGGCAGAGAGAGCGGCCCTTCTATCTACTCCGGCGTTTGCGAGAGTCGACATAGAGACATGGCCTCTATTGTGCGAATATTTCGACTCCCAACACAAACAGGTATGTATTTTAAATGTAATTCATTATTTAGCATATAATTTATTTTTTTGTGTTGCTTAATTAGAAATCTAAATGTTAATGCGTTGTTGTTCAGTCGATAAAACTGCACATTTGTAGTACATTTTTCCTACCATTTTTATATTAAAAAAGGACTTTATTATAATATATTATACATATGAGGGTTTATGTGTAAAAACATTATTTTCCATGTGTTAATATATTTTAATTATCATTTGGTAGGAAAATGTATGCAAATATATTATTGATCTAATCCTAGTAGAACAAAGTTTACTAAAATCTTATTTGAGTTGTTGTGCAGAATATTTCCAAGTTGTTATGAAGGATTTAACAAACAAATCAATTTGTTGAAGAAAACTTGCCAAATTAAGAAGCAAACTTGGAGACCAAGTCTGGAAGCAACAGAGAAAAGATTTTCAGATTCTGAAGATGCCTAGGATTGCCACATGTCACCAGATGAAAGCCCAAGAAAAATAAGCAATTGATCACATCCATTGAGCGCGGATCCGCGGCCAAACACACCTTTGGGCCGCGGATCCGCCGCAATAATGATGAGTTGGAAGGCAATATTTTGGGAGATTGACAACTGCTGAATTTTACCAACTTCTCAACAATAAGATTCTGGGTTTGCACTATATAAAGGCACCGAGAGCCTCTTGGAAAAGCCATCAAGCCGAAGAGATCACGAAGCTCCCGACGCTCACGCATCCAGGCTGATCATCAACTGTTCGTCTACCTCCTTGGAAAAGATCGAGAAGCAAACTAGTCTTTGTAATCATTTTCTAAGGAATCAAAGTGTAGATTGTTCAAGTTGATTAATAAAGGTAGTTATTTTATTTAATTGTTTTTGCATTTTACATTATGTTTTCCCTCTCTATCTTTTCATCTTCTTTTCCCAACATGCGCAAGTAATTCTCCGCTTGTTAGGGTTCGTAGGATTATGGTAGGCTAATGGGCGATGAAAATAATTAAACCCTTTTTAAGTCCTATAAAGTTTAGGAACTTTATCAAAATAATCATTAACATCCTAATCGGGCGCACTAGCAATTCCTTGCTAGTTCCGACCGCGATTAGAGATTAGATTAATGATTGTTTTGGTAAATGCTAGATATGAACGGAGTTCCGTGTCGAGATAAGGGTTACGAGTGGGATTCTTTTTCCCTCCAGAAACCCTAATCTACACGCATCACCGTTGTTCTAGTTCTAAATCTATTAATGGATAAAAAGGGTAACTTTTAATTAATCTTCCATAACTACTAAATCCTAACGAACCCTACAAGCCCTATTATTATATTAACTACATCTCTAAAATAATCTAGATCTATATTTAACATTCTTGTTTAACGTAGATCTAGAAATCTTTCTATAAAACTCTTTCTTCCTCCTCTCTTTCTCAACACATCTAAAGTAAAAATAAAAGGTTCCACGTTTCCCAGAGGACGACCCGTACTCATCTCGGTCTAGCTACGCGCGACACCGTTATTGATTGCGGTTAAACTACAAACACAAATTTTCGTGTCAATCAAATGGCGCCGTTGCCGGGGATCCGTGCGTAATTTTTTATTTTTACTATTTGTGTTGAATTCTTAGACGAGTCATATCATTATTAAAACAAAACTGCAAATTGTATATTTAACGATTATTGTGTGAATTTTTGCGAGGAAATCTGGAGTCACGGACTTGAGGAAACAGGAGATCTAGGGTTCACACTTCTCTGGTAAGATTCTAACTCCCTTCTCTCTCCTCTAAAATCCAATAAAATCTATTTTCTGCAGGATTCTTTGCAAAATATCGCCGCTCAAAAATCTTTTTGCAAAGTTTTGTTTTTCGGTTTGTTTTGCATATTTTAATACGGACTTTAAGGGGCAAAGACCAAATCAAGATTAGGTGGGGATTTCATCACCCTTCCTAAGCCCCACAAATCACAAACCAAGCATATAGATCAACCATTCATTAATTTAAAAAATATCTAGACCAGACTCTAAGGACTGTCGCGCTCAATAAGGACAGAGGAAGGTCGTGGGTAATCTATCGTTTATCCGCATTACTTTTGTAGTGCCTAGGCAAGTGTGACGAAGGCTAGTGGTTTTTAATTAGGCCCACGACGTGGTTCCTTCCCACTTACCTGGCACTTACCTGGCTACAAGAGTAGTACGGAGGCGGTAGAGGATTTATCCTGCGGCTTGTCCTTTGGAAGTCTAGGAGCGGTCTAGAGACTGGACCTAGGTAACCATAGTTCTAGGGTTGTGCATTTTTTGTGATTTGTCTAAATCCGATATTTTTCAAAACAAACCAATTACTTTCTCTCCTTTTTACCCCTTCCCCCTTCTTCTCTTCTTATAATGGGTGACCTAAACAGAAGAACACTTGCCGAGCTTTGCTGTCCACAACCAGATATCTCTTGTTTTCGAAATCCCTTCGGTATACCGTCCGGCTCTTCCATGTCCTTAAGAGATCATATAGAACAAGCGGGAAGAAACAGTTGGCCACCTCAGTCTAGGTCTTATCAACCATATCCTAATCCTACACCTGTTTCAGTTCATACCCAGAGTGAGGAAGCCCCTAGACGAATGTCCATTGCTGAGCACATAGCTAGGTCTAGAGGCCAAAGTTTCAACCCGGACCAATATCAACCATCACCACCACTGTCCGGAGAAGAGTTTGATATGCGGTTTGTGGCATATAAGATGTCTGTTGAAAATAGCCAACCAACCAACCCATATCAATATTCTTCTTATCATAATATTGATCCTACTCCTACCCAAGTTCCGCAACCATTCTATTCCTATCAATCCAATCCGACTTTTCCACCTACTCTAGACAGTTCTTCTAATCAGTCATTTGGGAGTTTTAATTATCCACAGGAATTTCAATCTTATACTGAAACCCCTTATCAGCCCAAGACTAGTCTGGAGCAGACATTAGAAAAATTTATGGAAATGTCGAACCAAATTATGAAGGATTTGGGTAGTAAGACAGAACTGTACCTCCAAACTGAAATCCACAACTCCAGTTTCATAGATTCATCAAGTACACCAAATAGAATGACTGATAAGTTGTGTGACTTTGTAGTGTTTGATTTACCCAACTGTAAAGGGTCCCTTTCAAGTGAAACCATACCCAACCCTTGTGATCTCTACACCTCCACTCTTGAACCAAAACTGATTGAAAACCATACTTTTGATGAGGAGTTTGAGAATTTTAACCTTCACTTGAATGAGGTGATTAACGTTGGGGATATTTTGATTGATGAACCCGAAATTTTGGATGATTTTGGCCCACCAATTCGTCAAATCCTTTCACTTCCTTATGGTCATCATCTTGAGCCTTTAATTCTTCCCGAATCCCAAATATGTCTTGAAGTTGATGATAATGGTATACCCGAAAATCAGACCGAAATACAACCTCCATCTTCCACATCTGGTTCAGCAACACTCGACATACCAATTTGTTTACCCATTTCACCTTCTACTTTCTCCGGTTCTTCTTCTGTTCCTATAGTTTCAGTGAGTTTTGATAAATCACAATCTGTTAATTCAAGTTCAATAATACCAGAAATTCAACTTGATTTGGATATTTTTGAAAAAGAGGTAGATGAGTTTTTTTGAGTCCTCTACCTCAGTGATTTTTTATGAATCAAGTAGAATAAATTCTGGCATAAAACTCTTTGACAGCAAAATGTTCAATCATACTATTGATAAAAGTTTTGAAGAACTTTTTGCTGACGAACTTGAATTTTTAAACAATACGGATTTTGTGATTGATCAATCTCCACCTCTAGAGGTTGAACCGTCACCATTCCTTCTTTCTAATCATTCACATTCATCCTCATTCTTTCTTTTCTCTAATTTCAAATCCTTTCCAGACCACCTCTTATGCCTTCCCCACTTTTTCTTGAGTCGATACAACACATTCTTCCACCAACCTATACGATATACTGATAAAATCTTTGAATGGTTGGTGTTAACTTTTGGTCTTTGTAAAGCCTTACTTTGACCAAATGACTCACCCCCTCTTAAAATGCTTCATATTGTCTAACTCATGTTTGAGGGGGGGGGGTATATTTTTGGCTCTTGATCATAACTTTTGTCCTCAAATTTGTGAGCCAAAAATAAGTTTGGGGGAGCATTTTCACTTTCATATATTCTTGCCCCCATTAATAATTTCCTCCCAAGTCTACAGGTTTTTGAGCTTAACGGATGACATCAGTGAGGACACTGCTGTAAACAGGTTTGGGGGAGGTTTGTGCTTATTTACACATCAATTTGCATCATATTTTGCATAAGCACAACATTTTCAAAAAAAAAAAAAAATTCATTTATAACAAAAGAGTAGAAAGTGAAAAATTACATCCAAAAGATAGGAATAGTTTAAGAAAACCAAGAAAATTAGAAGTTTTCTTAAACGAACTAGTAATAAGTAGTTATGAGCTGTTGTCCCAAGGGTTAGTAAGATGAAGGAAGTCACTAATCTGAGGATAAAAATAAGTCTGAAAAATAGTTTCTATTCTGGAAGCCGAACATTTGAATGTTGATACCCTACTATATGCACTTACACACGTCTTGAAACTCGGGATAGTAGAGGATACCTTGAAATGCTCTTGTCTAAAAGCCAAAGTATGAAGGAAGTGAAAAAAAATGAAGAAAATATAAAAATGGTGAAAAGAAAAAATGAACACTGGTTTTGTTATCGCCAAGGCAGCAATAAAAAAATATAGCGAGGGTGCCTCTTCACCTAGTGCCCTAAGGCCAACTGGTCTGGGAGTCACTGCTAAGCCTTAGGTGGTGCAAGACGAGGAAAATATTATCACCTAATCTGCAAGTACAGGAGTAATCGGTTGGTTAGTACCTCAAGAAATATTAACGGTCGCATGAAAATGTGTGAGCGAATCTTAGTATTCATAAAATTAAAAAGTACTAAGGTAGATGGACAAGAGTATGATAGCTTGAATTGAATTTTCCGAGTGTAGGGATGTTCTTTACACACACGTGGGGTTATATGATCAATGTTTGGATGAAAGGTAGGAATGAAGAATAAAGACGATGTTTTATTGAGGGATGATGTGATTTCTAACATTTTTTCATGACTATTAAGATAGGGCTCATGACAACTGAAAAGCTAGTATAGTTGGAAACTCTTCTTTTCAAAGTATTTCTTTTATGGTTCTTGTCTTTATATGTAAATTTCACCATCTTTCTTTTGTTATAGGATTTTGTGGGTGTAATCCGCTGAAAACCCTCAGGAGACAACACTCCTCCTACTAGGGACACCTAGAGGTTTAACGGCTTGTTGCACGCGCTCAGTGCAATCGTGTCTGCCTACGAAAGTGTGCTTAGTTTTCTCCTTTCTTTTTCTCCTCTTAAATAAACTAGTTTGCTCGGGACGATCAAAGATAAGTTTGGGGGTATTTGTTCAGTCGATAAAACTGCACATTTGTAGTACATTTTTCCTACCATTTTTATATTAAAAAAGGACTTTATTATAATATATTATACATATGAGGGTTTATGTGTAAAAACATTATTTTCCATGTGTTAATATATTTTAATTATCATTTGGTAGGAAAATGTATGCAAATATATTATTGATCTAATCCTAGTAGAACAAAGTTTACTAAAATCTTATTTGAGTTGTTGTGCAGAATATTTCCAAGTTGTTATGAAGGATTTAACAAACAAATCAATTTGTTGAAGAAAACTTGCCAAATTAAGAAGCAAACTTGGAGACCAAGTCTGGAAGCAACAGAGAAAAGATTTTCAGATTCTGAAGATGCCTAGGATTGCCACATGTCACCAGATGAAAGCCCAAGAAAAATAAGCAATTGATCACATCCATTGAGCGCGGATCCGCGGCCAAACACACCTTTGGGCCGCGGATCCGCCGCAATAATGATGAGTTGGAAGGCAATATTTTGGGAGATTGACAACTGCTGAATTTTACCAACTTCTCAACAATAAGATTCTGGGTTTGCACTATATAAAGGCACCGAGAGCCTCTTGGAAAAGCCATCAAGCCGAAGAGATCACGAAGCTCCCGACGCTCACGCATCCAGGCTGATCATCAACTGTTCGTCTACCTCCTTGGAAAAGATCGAGAAGCAAACTAGTCTTTGTAATCATTTTCTAAGGAATCAAAGTGTAGATTGTTCAAGTTGATTAATAAAGGTAGTTATTTTATTTAATTGTTTTTGCATTTTACATTATGTTTTCCCTCTCTATCTTTTCATCTTCTTTTCCCAACATGCGCAAGTAATTCTCCGCTTGTTAGGGTTCGTAGGATTATGGTAGGCTAATGGGCGATGAAAATAATTAAACCCTTTTTAAGTCCTATAAAGTTTAGGAACTTTATCAAAATAATCATTAACATCCTAATCGGGCGCACTAGCAATTCCTTGCTAGTTCCGACCGCGATTAGAGATTAGATTAATGATTGTTTTGGTAAATGCTAGATATGAACGGAGTTCCGTGTCGAGATAAGGGTTACGAGTGGGATTCTTTTTCCCTCCAGAAACCCTAATCTACACGCATCACCGTTGTTCTAGTTCTAAATCTATTAATGGATAAAAAGGGTAACTTTTAATTAATCTTCCATAACTACTAAATCCTAACGAACCCTACAAGCCCTATTATTATATTAACTACATCTCTAAAATAATCTAGATCTATATTTAACATTCTTGTTTAACGTAGATCTAGAAATCTTTCTATAAAACTCTTTCTTCCTCCTCTCTTTCTCAACACATCTAAAGTAAAAATAAAAGGTTCCACGTTTCCCAGAGGACGACCCGTACTCATCTCGGTCTAGCTACGCGCGACACCGTTATTGATTGCGGTTAAACTACAAACACAAATTTTCGTGTCAATCAGTTGTGCAGAAACAGGCCGCTCAGAATAGAGAGAACAGGAAGTCGGCGAAGAGGGGTCGCCCCACTTACACAGGTGGCTCGAGGAATATTACTCGAGCCATGGAGTTATCGGTAAATTACAATAGACCGACCTTTGTGATATTCTGCAATATTAAGAGTTATTTTCTAATATTTCTAATATTAAGATTTATTTTCTAATATTGCAAACAGCTCAGACCGTGGCGCAAGGTGGTACACCAAGCGTGCTGTCCGCATATCTTGCCGTCCACGGCACCTCGACAGATCCCCGCCACGGGCGAGCTTCGATATCCCAACGTCGCTACCCAAGAGTATTGCGTAAGTGTTAAAATTTATTCTACCCATATTTGAAATTTTAGTTTTGGAAGGTTCAAATTTAAATTTTATACTTATACTTTACTGCTTAATGTGGGTGTAGGAGCGGGTGGTTGAGCAGGCCGAGGCCTCGGAGATCGATTTTAGCGGACAGAGCGATCCGAGGCTGCTGACCCCAGTCCTGGATGCCGCACACGGAGGGCACCATGGAGGTTGGGAGAGAGGCCGGGGACTGGGCTCTAGCAGGGCCCATATGAGGTTGGACTCCACCCCGGCGGTTACTTCCTCCGTCTCCAGTGAGTGACGTGTCCAGCAGGAACTGGAGAGCTTGAGAGCCACCGTTCAGGAGTTGAAGGAGATGCTGGTATGTATACTACTTTATAGTAAAATATCATGTCATATTATAGATATCAACATATCCATAATTAGTATGTAGCCTGAGCTTATTTGGTTGTAGACTTAGGTTTGATTAATCATACATACATATCTAATTAAAATAAACTACGGTTTTCCAAACTAGATATCCAAATGGGGTTTCGAAATAACTTGATAATGATACGAATTCGAATAATACACAGTTCTTACACGCTTATTACACACGTTAAGTTCAGACGCGACAGGGTACATCGGCCGAGCCTCCACACGCATCTCCTTCGGCTGCGGCTCCGCAAGCCACTATATCGGCTGCGGTTCCGCAAACAGCTCCTATAGCTCCACCGCCCGCTCAGACTCTCGCAGCCGCGGCTCCGCAAGCCACTACCTCGACGGCGGCTGAGCAGACCACATCGCCAGCTCCACAGGCCGTTCAGACTCCCGCACGCGCCGAATTGCATGGTTTATTGACCGAGGAGCAGGCGCGCCAGATTCTAGCGTTTATCAGAGGTGGAGCTGGACCGAGCTAGGGTAGCTTTTTGATTCTTATTTTTTGAAACATGTATTTATTAATATGATACATATTGTACTACATTTTGAAACATTTTGGACGATATTGATATTGGTTTATATTTATATCATATTCAGTTTTTTGGCTTCTTTTGCATATTATATGGGTGAGATGTGATTATGAATACTGCGATATATGTTGTGTGATGATTAATTTTATATTTGATTGATGTATATATTATTGTGCACAGGGCGAGAAAAAATCAGGCAGCCATTTTTTAAAAAAAAAACGGATGATCTGTACCTACGGATTAATCCGTAGGTACACATGTTGCCCCTACGGATTCAACCGTAGGAGCAAAATATCAGAATATCTGATATTTTCCCCCCTGATCTCAGTATCAGGGGGTTGGGAGTGCCCCTACGGATATATCCGCAGGGACAAACAAAGGTCTCTACGGAGTCATCCGTAGGGGCAAAATATCAAGATTTATGATATTTTGCCCCTACGGATATATACCTACGCATGTATCCGTAGGGGCTATCACTTGGCCCTACGGAGTATTCCGTAGGTACAAGTAATCTATTTTAAAAAACCGTAAATAAAATAATTTTTTTGTCCCTATGGCCTACGTCGTAGGGGATACGGGACCTACACAGAACTCCGTAGGGGCAGATTTTTGTCCGTAGAGACAAGTTTAGGGCTTCAGCTTGCACCTACGGCGTTTGCACCTACAGGTTAATTTTGTGCCCCTACGGATATAGTCGTAGGGGCAGTGGTTTGCCCCTACGGGTAAATCCGTAAGGGCAACCCTTATTTGTAGTAGTGTCTTTATTTTCTTTAATTTTTTATATTTTAGATGTTATAACATAAGAAAAGAGCAAAATTTGAAAAAATCTCAAAATCTTATGTTTTTGTCCTTTTTTTAATATATGTATGTCATACCACATAAAATCGCTAAATTTTCAAAAGTCTCAAATTTTATGTTTACTTTAAAATTTTAATATTTTACAAGCTATAGCATGAAAAATAACGAATATTTCAAAAATATCAAAATTTTCTGTTTTCTTTGAATTTTCCATTATATATTTTTACGATTCCAAAAGAGAAAATGAAATTTTTAGCTCTAAAAATGCTTTCTACTTTTTTTATTATTCAATATTTTACGTCCCATATAGCAAAAAAAAATAATGAAATTTTACAATATTTTATGTCACACCTCGCTTCTTAAAAGAACAGTAGCAAGGAACGTGACGATGCTGGTGACGTATTCACACCGCGAAGCACATATTCCAATATGAATAGGTTAAACGTCTCACATGCATTAGTGTATAAAAATAAAGAGTACATCATCATCCATGACAAATACTAAACATTTTATTACAAGATTCAATCAACCAAACGAGTTTCAAGGCGGTACAAACAAGGCCTTCCAATCTTATGCATACCACTTATTTCAAATGACAGAACAAAGAAATAGAATCGACTAATACTCTGCCTGTGCTTGGAGAAGAAGTGGGAAAAATCTTCTGCCGAAATGTCCATGTATCCAAATTTGCCGGAGATTTCAAACATAGAAATATCCATCAGCTGACTTCCACTGGTGTAAGTCTCTAGAATGTAAAAGAAATGCATATAAAAGAACAACACTATTGCAATATCATGAATATACAGTGACTAAAATGGATGAATGTAGCATGCAAGTTCATGTAACATGTTGTTTTCAAAGAGATGTCAATGCTTCCTTTCAAGAGTTCGGTTAATAGATGTGCACGGTAATCTGGGGAGTATTCCGTTCGCGCTTAGAGCTACAGCACATGAATGAGGGATAGCATTCCGTTTACGGCTTGAAACCATAGCAACATAACATGTAAGTTGGCATTCAGTGAACACCCGGAATCACGGCAACAACAGAGATTCCCAAAAGTACACGTCACTTCTATTACTCAAATTATCTCAATCCTTGAGTTATATAAGTTTTAATATAGAAAACGGTTATGATTGAAACATGAAACATAACCACATACGCGAAACGATTCGGGAATACAAGAACATGCAATAAACACGGGACATTTCACAGGCACGTATCTCGTAAATCTTGTAGGAAGTAACCGACTTTAGTTCATGGTTCATATAACTTTTTCATATTGCAAGAAGTAATCATTAAGGGTTGGATAAATACATGTAGTTGTGCCGGTGTCATATATCGGTGTTTGATAGTTACGAGGTAAAACATTTACAATAAAAAAAGGTGCAGATAACTAGGTTTAAATGTCGTGTTATGACAAAGTTGTCGACATGGAAGTCATATAGCTTTTCGAGTAGGTATGTTTCAGTACAATGATTTCTTAAAATAGAGTTCAAATGTGGGAGGCAGGGGTTTATTTGTGGCTAGCTATCCTAAATTTAAAGGTTACTGGCATTCAATATACAGTAACTTAAAGTACTGACAACTAGATTTAGATTTTTTTTTTTCCTGGAAATATTGCCTACACAGAAAATGTAGGTCTTTCTGTGCGGATACCAGTCGGTGTAAAATGGGGAATTCTTTGGTGAGCCCATATAAAATATAATTGTTTCCGGTTGAAACTAAAGAATTACTACACGTGTAAGTTACTTTCAATTTTTCTCATCCTGATTGATAGTGGTGAGCACTTTTATATTGTTTTCTTATCACCAGCTCACAGTACTTTAATATTTTGTTTGTTTGCGTATTTTATAAATACTTAGTCCGGCGGAGAAGGAGAAGGGAGGAGGAAGAGGAGATAGGAGAGGAAGGAGAGCTTCTCGGCCAGGGACCGGAGAAGCCGAACTTATGTGGACTTGTGGCCGGAGGAATAAAATATGCACATGATTGATCAAGGATTTGGAGCCTTGGAGGAGAAGAATTGGCGGGGTCCCCAAATAAATTAGTTTCCAAAGCATTATTTATTATTATTATTATTACTACTGCTTATGTTTACTATTTTTAAAAATTTATAAAGATTTTCGTGCATCGTACGTGTTCGAATAAAAATTAAAAAAGATTAAAATTTACATGGTAAAGCGGTTGATCTGTTTTCAAACTGATTCACAATTATCCCAACAGTTATGTAAGATCAGTAGAGATGGTTGTAAAGTTATAACTGATTCAGTTAATGATCATATTTCTTAAATATTTGTTAAAAGAAATTCTATATTCATTTTTTATTATTGATGTGGCGTTATTTAAGACTTCGTTAGACTATCAAATTAAAATCAATTTTGAAACCCTCAAATTTTGTGGTTATACCGGTGGAGATTATTATTGTTATTGTTATTGTTATTGTTATTATTTTAATTTGAGATATTTCATTAAATACCACAAATTTATTCATATAGATAAAGCATGTTTGCCTTCAACCAGTAGAAAATCTAAACATTGAAATCATGCATAAAATAATTGAAATCTGTCAAGCTGAAGCTGAGATCTGCCAAAAAAATTTATCCTTTGCAAACCTAAAGGTGAAATATAATGAATGAAAACTTTATCCTTTGCAAACCTAAAGGTGAAATATAATGAATGAAAACTTTAGCAATGTTTGAAGCTATAACTGATATGCTTATTTATATTGAAGATCAAATTCGACAATATAATTTGCGACTCAATAATGCATGATTAAGTTATCAGAGGATGATGCCAAAAGAGCATAAATATCCTCCAACAATTTATAATAATCTTCAAATTAAAAAATTACAAGAAAAGATATTGATCTCACGATAAAGAAAGTAATCATTCTCTTAAAAACAATAAATAAATTTTACCATACATTTAAACAAGACAATGAAAGTGAAACCATGCATTGGGCTTATACAATATGGGCCGCATATTATGGGAAACTTCTTATTTCAGCTAAGGCTTCAAAACATTTTGTTGCATTTTTATTACGTAGAGTCAATTGGCTGATAACATGAGCCATGCTCAGATAGGTGAAAAAGCGCGCGCTCGCTCGCTCGCTCGCTCTCTCTACAGAGAATAATGGAGAAAAGAGGTCTAGGAGGCTTTTTCGTCTGGTGGCGTCCAAAATATATATCCTCCGCCATTTTTCCGACCATCGGCATCTATCATAATCATCTTTATCATGTACGATGTGGATATATCAAATTTCATGTGATTCCACCATTTTTTCACCGTTGAATTAGCAATGTAAAAAGTTCTATTGTCGGTAAACCGTTGATTTTGTACCCACTAAATCAACGGTGAAAACCTATTGGAATCAAATGAAATTTGGTGTATCGACATCTTAGATGATAAAGATGAAAATAATGGGTGCCGATCATCGAATAAAAACGTGGAGGGTGTATTTTTTCGACGCCATAGGAGAAAATTCCCTTCTATGCCACCTCTCCTCCAGAATACTCCATTATTCTGGGGTGTGTGTATTGAACTTTTTATCTATTTATATTTATGTCCATCACTTCTAAATTTAACCTAGTCTTCACCAAGGGGGGCCATGGCTTAGTAAATTATTATTAAGTAAAACTTTTGGTAACCGCTCGATAAATTTATTTTGCAAATAAAATCTTTTATTATACTTATTTAATGAATATTGATGCACTTTTTGCATAGTATAATTAGAAATGACATTTTACTAAAATGGCTATCATACTTCGCTAATTGCCGAAAAGCCCCTGCATACTTCGTATTTACTTAAAAGACACCCCAACATTTAAATTGCACTAATAAGCCCCTCACTGATTTTCCATCAAAAGTTAGCATTCCGTTAGGAATGCTAAAACCGGAACTTGTGTTTGAATTGTTCTCTTATCTTTTAGGTATTTAGGTAAGTTTTTCTCTCATAAAAAGAACTTACATCCTCACTTAGTTAAAGATTGGGACTTAGCGAACTAAAGAATCACTCTTAATGAACTCGAAACTTGCAATTGAAGGGATGATGACACTCGACAAACCCATTGCTGGAGAAAATTGAGAAAGATGAACCGGTTTTCATTAACAATATGAGAGATCTTTAATCGAAACCCTAACCCTAAAACCAATTTGGAGTCAAATTCAGGAACATTGGGAAAAGAAGAGAGACTGTGAAGGTCTTGAAACCCTACCCTGATACTCACCGTTAGCGTTTTAATATGAGTAATAGAAGATACCAAAAAGATTCTCTCTTTGATCTATTAGAAGGCTTTTTAGTGTAATATAAATGTGGGGGGTATTTTAAGTAAATACAAAGCATGGATGAGCTGTTGTTAATTAGCGAAGAAGTATGAGAAGGTATTTTAGTAAAAAAATCCTATTAGAAAATATAAAATTTCCAATATAAGTTACTCTTTAAATTTTATTTACCTATGTACCCAAAAATGAAAAAAAAATTAGGATCTTGGCATTGTACACCTTAATACATATACTTATATTGGCATGTTAATACATATTTATATTCAAACATCATTTGAGTTATTTGTTCAAATTTATTGTCAATTAATCATAGTAATCAATGTTCAATAATTTTCATATTGAAATTAATTTCATAAGAAATCCTAACCCTTTCATGCAATAAACTTTGTTGAGAAATAATAAATTTTTCTTATATTTGTTTTAAAATAATAAAATGCTTTAGCTTAGAAACATTATTTGACCAATACTGGGCAAAAGAACACATATGAATTTTATTCTGTGGAATTTCGTAAAATATCATATAATTTTGGAAAAATACAGTTTTCTATAATGTGATATAAATATTATTTTAAGCTCAAAATAATATTTTTTTTTTTCTAATTTTTTACTGGAATTTCTTAAAACTAAAAATAATCAACATGCTTAGAAGCTTCTTTCAAATAACAAATTTGTGACTTACTTTAAAACTTCATTTTAATATCAAAATAGAATATTAGGAATCAAGTTATTTTTTTAGAAAATAGTGGAAGTGAAGTTTTGAAAGAAATGTATAAATAAAATCAAGTTCTTTTTTTAAAAATATAAGTAAAACTTATAATGATACGAGTGGATTATATACTAAGATTTGAAAACGTTTTCTTAATTTGAACTTTGGGCAGTAACTCCTTTGTAAATTTTGATAAAAATCAATACATAACGATAATACCATATGATTCCATTACTTTTCCCCGTTAATTTAGTCGGTGCAAAATTAACGGTTTACCGACAATAGAACTTTTTACATTGCTAATTTAACGGTGAAAAGTGGTGGAATCACATAAAATTTGGTGTATCCACATGTAACGACTTTGAAATCTCTGTACAGAATTATTTGTTTAAATATATAGAAAATGGTATTTCAGCCTGTATAAAAGTTATAAGTTATTTTTGTTCAATAAAAACAAGAATCAATTTGTATCTCATTGGTAAAACCTTTACACTACTGTGATATACCTGTGTGTTCGAATCCCATTCGTCCCAAAAATTTTAAAGATTTTTCTTTTTAATTTTTCGGAAGCCCAAGTGTTGCACGTACAATTCATGGAGAATCGAAAGGTTTCAGAAAAATCAAACAAGCACAAAGAGGAGTAAACACAAATCTAACCACGTGACACGATTCTCAAGGCAAACCCTCTAAGATCCGACCGTCCATTTCCCTCAAACACCCGCCGACATCAGTCCGATCTTGACCATTCGACTCCGTACTTTGCACACAAGTCTCTTCAGCTCCCATCTACTCTCCTGCACTGTTTGATTTCCCTGCAATTAAATAGAGACTATTCAATTCACCATTCAACATCTATTTTAATTCTTTTAAACCAAATTTTAATTTCCAAACCCTAAATTCTTTACTATAAATACCACGTCCTGACTCTCCCCCATTCTGAAATTTCTATTAAAATTCTCTCAAAAATCTCTAAGTGCAAGTGAAGTAAGACTAGTTAAAAATGGAGTTAGTAATCAAGTCTCTTTCGTTGAAAATCGAAGTCGTTCCCAGAGTTACCGCAACGCCACGGAGCCCCCTCTATTTTCCTTACTATTTTCTCGAAATTATAAAACCGTAAGTTTCGCTTCTCTCTCTATTTCTTTCATCTCAAATCGCCTTCTAAAAACGCATCGACAAAATGGAGTTAGCTCTGATATAATATTATTTTTAACAATTGCACTCCATTTTATAAGCAAAATAGGTCAAACTGACATCCCCACACCACTCTTAACCTTATTTATATCATTTAGCTTTTAATTTAATAAAATTTTCCATGTGAAATAATCATAAAACGAAGTTTTCATAAAAATACCATGAACTTTAATATAACCATATTTTCACTAACTAGAGTATATGCCTTTAGATCATTCACGGGGTAACGACCTACCCCACATACACACTATGGTTTCATAACACTAGGTTCTAAATATATGGTTTATTTAAAGAATATGTTTTACATTAAAATATCACGGTTTTACAAAACGGTTTCTTTTAATCGATATTTTGGAATCCTTAGCAATTATGCCTCTACAATTCTCGTTAAGGGACCCGCTAATGGATGGTATGGATTATCGCACATCCTTTAGATAGTAGAGCGAGATGCAGAACTCTTCACAGAGTATTCGGTCTCAAAAGAAAATAAAAATACGGTTTTTCAGAGATACGACTTTTCTAAATAAAAAACTAAACTTTGGAAAATTATATAAAACTATGAATCCGTATTTTCAATAAAAATATATTTTGAAACCATATTTTTAAAATGAAAGATTAGAATTTTAATAAAATACCATCAAGTTTCCAAAAGATCTAGTTTTCATAAAAATATCATTAACTTTCAAAAGCTAGGTTTTATCACTAAAATACCACAACAATTAAAATATATATTCATGAAAATCCTAAATATTATAAATCATTCTCGAGATTTATTTTTAAACAATATTAAAGTATTTTTCACAAAACCCATTTGAGAAATGCAAATAATATAAATACAAAGTAAACAACAAAAAAACAAATATTTAAGGACTCTAAATTAATACAAATTTAAGCGATGTCATTTCTCTTGAGCCTCAGTAAGCCAGAGAAAATGAGTGCTTGTCTATTTAGATTAGACAAGTTTAATGGCGTTCATATTTCGGTTATAAATTTAGTTTTCCATTCGATTACATATCATGAAATGCAATCTCTTCGATTGAAAAACCATTCAGTTTTCCTGAAAACCTATATCTATGTCGCTGTCCTCCAGCCTACTCTCCAGGTAGCGTGACCCCTGTAAACTCTGTGAAACCCCCGATACGTCGAAAACACCTTCAAAACACAACACGTGCATACTGCACATTGAGTTCGCATGATCTTCTTGACCCGTTAATCGGAGATTCTCTCACTCTAAAAGTGAGGGGTAATTAACGACAGCTTAGCCCGTGACTGCCGGAGATTTGGATTTCTACAATCAATAAACCCCTGCCTACCCCAAGCAGATAGAATATGTAATACGCCTGACAAGCGACGCATATTTCTATCTCAATAGGGTGACGAAAAACGGTCTACAATAGGATTTTCGTATTATTTTGGGTTTTAAGATTCAATTTCAAGGTTTTTGACAGTTTTTAATTCAAGGTTTTGGAAATTTTTTTTATGATTTTCAATAATTTGAAGTTTTTTTTATTCTTTTTGGGTTCAATTTCAAGATTTTTTATGGTTGAATTTTGGGGTTTGCGATTTAGGTTTTCAAGTTTGGGTGCCAAATTAGGGTTCTCTCATTTCATCTCTATCATGAAATATTACCACATGATCAATGATTTTTTCAACATAATCACAAATTTTATAAACCTGACATACAATTGTTCCACATAATCGACAATAGGTTTCGGTATTTTTTTTTCACATTTTCAATTTTTCCATAAACCTAACATTAAATTTATTCCACATTTTCAATGTTTCCACACCGAGAGAGAAAGGGGCTTACCACTAGTAGAGGAGGCTGATGGTGGTGGCGATTGTGGAGGCCAGCGACCCTATGTGGACAACCACGATTGTGAGAGACATGGGCGGACCCTAGTGGGGACATGCGTGTGCCCCCACTGGAATTTTGCAAAAAAAAAAAAAACAATTTTAGTACGACCATGCAATTTTTTCGCCAAATAAATGGCCCCGGTGCAATTTATTAAAAGTGAAGGACTAATCTACAAAGTTTATATATATATTAAATTCCAAACCCTAAACCGCTAAACTTCCTCCCTCCCTCCCCCCCGGCTCTCTCTCAACCGGATTAAAATCGCCGTCTCCCCCCTTACGTGCGCGTTTCGCCTCTGTATCGCCGTGCGACGCCGGTGTCGACCTTCGCTGTTACGACCCGAAATATTAGCTCGCGACCAGCACTTAAATCACGCAACGTCTAAAGGCGTAACGTAATTCAAGTAAGCTGAAACCCAGAAATCTAAACATTTTTAAGAAAATAAAAGAGGTGAAGTTTTGAAATAAAGGCATGATGAAATCACATACTTTCTTAAATGCATAAAAAAAAGGGGAACATGAAAAATGCAAGTTTATTCTATAATTGAAAAGCATGTTTCATCTCCTTTTTAAAAAAAGTTGGGCAGCACCTCCTTTGTATATTTTGATCCAAAACCACAAATCCATAATAATATAAAAGGCATCCCAAGCGGGAGCTAGCTCTTCACCAAACGGCGGATCACAACCACGCAAGTAATAAAACAAGTATACGACGCCCAACGGCGAAGATCAACACAAAAAGATAATGAATAAAGCAAGACATCAACCCAATAAGCGAACATAAAACCCATCGCTCAAATCTCGCAACTACAACTCTCACTAAATCTTACCATTTATACAAATACTAGTTTTGATTGATGGAGTTGACTAGATACAATATGAATAATAAGTACAAAAAGTGGTACGATCCAACATATACCACCTATCCAAGCAAGTCACCCGAAAGCAAGCATGTGCCAACGATGCCGCTACCGATCCATGCGGTCAACCTGCAAGAACTGTGGCACAACGGGGGTGAGTTGCCAACTCGTGAGTAGAAAACATCATCAGGTAGAAATCGAATAAAATAACGATTTCCTAGGTCAACTATATCATAAAGGTAATACTATGATATCTAGGGTGACCGTATGTGTAAATATGTGCCAACAATATAGTGAATGCAGGATGCATGTGGATATCATCCAACAATATAATGAATCCCTGTATGCATGTGGATCTCGTCCACTCGAACATCATAAAAGCATATGCATGTAAATATATGAGGATATCAAGAATGTGTGTGTCCATCAATGACATACCAAATCATGGAACCTGAGTGTCCAACACCGACACGTAAATCCTCATATCTCAGGCGCCGCATACTCAGATCGGCCCTCATGTCCATCTCACTACTCCGGTCGGTATCCTCCGGATAACCGCCGAGTCCAAATACTATCACCGGTAGGTAGTGCTTCCCTGCCAGGCTAAACACCATCATCTGCGACCATCTTGCCCCGGGGTACCTCACCGGGTCCACCATGCATCCGCAGACGGTTCCTCCTCCTCCTCGAATCGGGTGTCACATGCCAATCTCAAAACCGAGAAAACACATGGTGGACGCACTGAAATATCATATCAAGAGAAACCGTTTTTTTAAAACAATACATATTTTCCTTTGAAATAACCACAGTTCTCAAATCCAAAATCTCATGAAAACAGCATATCTCAATGCGTAAAATCGTAAAGCATGATGTATGCGACATATAACAGAATGTAAGCATATCCTTAAATCATGCAACATGGAACAGTAATATGCATATATCAAGGGAAAACCGCTCTTTAAAATGAATCCAGTTTTAAAATATATCCTGTGGTTCCCAATTCCTCCAAGGTCAAATGCAATATCGTATAAAGGTGTATATGTAACTATAGCAAGTAAATTAAGCAAAGATTCATATCATGATGCAGCAATTCTACTGTGTAGTGACATGGCAATTATCGATGATGAAGTGTGTGAGCCGGCCAATCTGTGTAAGTGTAACATACGCATCATCGATAATGGTGCAGGTGTACTAGCATAAGTATATGAAATGCAATAGTAATGACATGAACGTAGCATAAAGTAAATCGGCAGCTAAAAGGTATAAGGTATACGTATCTAATATGACCGAGTCAGTGAATCTATCAATCGGCCTCCTCCAGTCAAGGGTATGGATCAATCATCAAT
Source organism: Agapanthus africanus (assembly GCA_030015575.1). Classification (NCBI taxonomy): domain Eukaryota; kingdom Viridiplantae; phylum Streptophyta; class Magnoliopsida; order Asparagales; family Amaryllidaceae; genus Agapanthus; species Agapanthus africanus. Next base: position 935,581,452 of record JASDDO010000019.1, on the reverse strand, counting down.
AAACTCATCACGTACGGTAACTCATCGTACGGCGTCAAAAAACAATTTAGGATCCTAACAACCTATGTGACAAGGAGGGTACGGACCTCACGTCTCGTACGGCTTATCGTTCGAGATTCACAACATTATCCATATATATACCTATCTCTCAGGTCACATCCATATCAATCTCAGATCATGGGACCGGCAAAGGTATCAATTATCACATATCGACTCGTATCCATATAACGACATATCACACCAATTCGTCATATCACAACGTAAACTCTTTTCCATCACATTAATATCTCATATCAAGTCAATTTTATATATATACAATTTACCTTATACATCAAGTGTCATGCTATCCTAAAACTCATACCTATTATATTGGAACTACATGTTTATAAGTCATATCACTAATATCATCTCTAACTATCCTATAAACCCTATTCCTAGTTTCCTAATCTAGGTTTTTACGACTGTATCCTAGAGATCGGTTTCTATTTAATAATTTGCGGGGGTGTTATACGCCATCCATCCGACTTCCCCCGTAGATATAGATCTACTCACCTTGATCCTTGCTCGCCGAAGTCGATGACGCCATACTCCATCGTCTCGGAATCCACACGAAAGTACCTACAATAAAACATATTCGCAATCGCTATTAAAATCAAGTTCGAAAAACAAATATGGCACACGGTGCGCTCATAGGTTAGAACCTATAGCCTACGCATGAAAAACAATCAAACAACCCTTGTTGTTGACGTACAAACACCCAACAACCAAAAACAAATCTAAACAACAAAACCCAAGTTTACAAAATACGGAAAACATAACCAAAAGCACCCCAATGTGTTTCCAGATTTCACCCTAGGCCAAACTAGGGAATTTTGCATATAGGGTTGCTCTAGATATTACCTAAGGGACTCACCATCCAAAATTCAATGCGTTTCCTCCCGGCATAGCCGCAAATTGCGGCCCATACCAATAAATCTGAGGCCAGAAAGTGAGGGGAGGGGCTCAAGTTTCTAGGGGTTCTTCATGGTTGTCTGCATGTCTCACTGTCAAGGGAACTTTATTTACAATGGTCCCGGGTCACCCCAGATCTCTAAATACCATCACTAAATCCACAAAAACCCGATATCGACAAATCTAAAGTTCGTATCTTGGTTTCTAATCTGAGTCTGGGCCAGTAAAAACAGCACTAAGGGTCTTACAACAGCCACTACACATCACCACAACACAACTCAAGCCCTAATCCTTCTCTTAGAATTTCCAAGTTCACAAATCCGCACCTTAACCCAATTCTAACTAAGTAGAATGCTAGGAAAACATAAACTAAACCAAGTGAAGGGAATTTTACCTCAATTGGGCAACTCAAGAAAAACCCTAACTGTTCCAAGTCATCAAAATCCAACTTTGATGGGTCCAAAGTGTAGAGGGTGAAGAGGGGATCAATTTTAATGAAAGGGGTATAGTGTTTGGATGAAAAATTTGAGATGATTTCTTAGGGTGAAGGTGGAGGAAAGCTTGAGAATGAAGGAGGTGAAGAAATAATGGGGAGGAAAAGATATGGCTGCCCTCTCTCTCTCTTTCTTCCTCTTATGCTCACCCATCTCTCTCAATTATTACCCTTTTACCCTTTTTCATTTTCATTTTTTTTATTTTTTAAAACCAAATCACATAATACTCCAAAAACAACACAAGAACACAACAAGTAACCAAAATGTAACATGATATGGTGCACTGGACATGGAAAACTGTAGAAACGCGGATTTGGTCTAATCGCGATTAGCAGTGCACTAATCGGGTTTTATCCAAACTGCATATAATAAATTATTAAAATGCCAAATCCGATAAATATATTTTTAAATGAATAAATCATTTTAATCTCCAATTATTTCACAACCATTGGTATATATATTTATACCATTTTACGAAAACCCCAATTTCGCAAATCGAGTAGTTTTCGCGAAATATATTATTTTAATATTAAATTCCAAAAATAATATTTCATATTTTCTGAAATGTTACATTCGCGGCCTCGCCTCTCCATCACCCTCGCCCCTCGCTGCCTGGCTTCGCCCCTCGGCCCTCTTTCTCGCCCTCGCAGCAACTCACGGCGTCCCTAGCCCTCACAACTCGCGCCGTGCCCCTCGCCTCTCCCTTGCGGCCTCGAGCTCGACCCCCCTCTCCCTCACGACCTTACCCTTCCGCCTCCGGCCCTCCCTTGGTCTTTCGCCCTCAAGTCTTCCTCGGCTCCTCGTCTGAGTTGCCTCTAGCCGACACCGTGCTACTGGCTGCGGATATAGCACACATAAATCATAAATTATTAAAAATATCGTACTTTTCTGTTTTCTTCGGTTTTCTAATATTTTGCTTGCTCGTCTTTTGGGAAAACTTTCGGATATCAAGGATGGAGATAGCTATGTGGAGTAAAAGATGAAAAGGTCTCCGGTTGCTAATAAGACCTAACAGAACAAACAAATCCGGTCCGAGTGGCTACGGATAACTGGAAACCCCTTGTAACACACAAGAATTACGGAATTTTTAAAAATCCCCAAATTGTTTATTTTCTAAGTTTTCAATATTTAGCATGCTGTGTAGCACATTAAATTTTCAAAAATCTTAAAATTTTCTATATTTTTTGTTTTTAAATATTTTGCTTCGTATGGTCTCTGTACGGAAATTATAAAATCTTCAAATGTCTTTAAACATTTCGGTTTTCTTCAATATTTGTTCTCTAGCAAAAAAATTCTCAAAATTTCAAAGTCTCATTATTCTTTATTTTCTTCAATTTTTTATATTTTAGATGTTATAACATTAAGGAAAGAGCAAAATTTGAAAAAATCTCAAAATCTTATCTTTTGATCCTTTTTTTTAATATATGCATGCCATACCATATAAAATAGCTAAATTTTCAAAAGTCTCAAATTTTATGTTTACTTTAAAATTTTAATATTTTACAAGCTATAGCATGAAAAATAACGAATATTTCAAAAATATCAAAATTTTCTGTTTTCTTTGAATTTTCCATTATATATTTTTACGATTCCAAAAGAAAAACGAAATTTTTAGCTCTAAAAATGCTTTCTATTTTTTTTATTATTGTCCCATATAGCACAAGAAAATCATGAAATTTGTCCTATATAGCACAAAAAAATCATGAAATAATACAATATTTTATGTCACACCTCGCTTCTCAAAAAAACAGTAGCAGGAACGTGACGATACTGGTGACGTATTCAGACCGCGAAGAACATATTCCAATATGAATAGGTTAAACGTCTCACATGCATTAATGTATAAAAATAAAGAGTACATCATCATCCATAACAATTACTAAACATTTTATTACAAGATTCAATCAACCAAACGAGTTTCAAGGCGGTACAAACAAGGCCTTCCAATCTTATGCATACCACTTATTTCAAATGACAGAACAAAGAAATAGAATCGACTAATACTCTGCCTGTGCTTGGAGAAGTGGGAAAAATCTTCTGCCGAAATGTCCAGTATCCAAATTTGCCGGACATTTCAAACATAGAAATATCCATCAGCTGACTTCCACTGGTGTAAGTCTCTAGAATGTAAAAGAAATGCCTATAAAAGAACAACACTATTGCAATATCATGAATATACAGTGACTAAAATGGATGAATGTAACATGCAAGTTCATGTAACATGTTGTTTTCAAAGAGATGTCAATGCTTCCTTTCAAGAGTTCGGTTAATAGATGTGCACGGTAATTTGGGGAGTATTCCATTCACGCTTAGAGCAACAGCACATGAATGAGGATTAGCATTCCGTTTACGGCTCGAAATCATAGCAACATAACATGTAAGTTGGCATTCAATGAACACCCGGAATCACGGCAACAACAGGGGTTCCCAAAAGCACACGTCACTTCTATTACTCAAATTATTCCAATCCTTGAGTTATATAAGTTTTAATATAGAAAACGGTTATGATTGAAACATGAAACATAACCAGATACGTGAAACAATTCGGGAATACAAGAACATGCAATAAACACGGGACATTTCACAGGCACGTATCTCGTAAATCTCGTAGGAAGTAACCGACTCTAGTTCATGGTTCATATAACTTTTTCATATTGCAAGAAGTAATCATTAAGGGTTTGGATAAATACATGTAGTTGTGCCGGTGTCATATATCGGTGTTTGATATTTACAAGGTAAAACATTTACGATAAAAAAAGTGCAGATAACTAGGTTTAAATGTCGTGTTATGACAAAGTTGTCAACACGGAAGTCATATAGCTTTTCGAGCAGGTATCCTAATTACTGGCATTCAATATACAGTAACTTAAAGCACTCGCAACTAGATTTAGAATTTTTTTTTCTTCTGGAAATGTTGCCTACACAGAAAATGTAGGTCTTTCTGTGTAGATACCATTCGGTGTAAAATGGGAAATTCTTTGGTGAGCACATATAAAATATAATTGTTTCCGGTTGAAACTACAGAATTACTACACGAGCAGGTTACTTTCAATTTTACTCATCCCAATTGATAGTGGTGAGCACTCTTCTGTTGTTTTCTTAACATCAACTCACAGTTCTTTAATATTTTGTTTGTTTGCGTTTTTTTTTAAAACATCACCAGTGGAGATTACTATCGTCGCCGGTGGAGGTTAATTACTCCTACTTCTGCATGCTTTTGCAAAAAATACTCCCCCTTCTTTCTCACAAACCCATCACCGGTGGAGATTACTTGTCGTGAATGCATGAATTAAGCGCTAGCTCTTCCCCACTCTCCATTGTGCGTATGTGAGGCGGCTTGGTGGTGGTGGCCAGGGAGGATGGAGGCGGAGATGACGGTGACGGATGGGAGGCTCTCGGCGATAACAATTGATATCCAGAACAAAATATGCAAAATTCCAAAAAAATTTGGCAAACCCAACATCAATTAGTAATCAAATACTTAGTTCGGCGGAGGAGGGAGAGGGCGGAGAAGGAGAAGGAGAAGGGAGGAGGAAGAGGAGATAGGAGAGGAAGGAGAGTAAAATATGCAACATGATTGATCCAGGATTTGGAGCCTTGGAGGTGAAGAATGGGCCGAGTCCCCGAATAAATTAGTTTCCAAGGCATTATTTATTTATTATTATTATTATTATTACCACTACTACTTATGTTTACATTTTTTAAAAATTAAAAAATATCATCTTGCACGTGCATCGCACGTGTTCAAATAAAAATTAAAGAAGATTAAAATTTACATGGTAAAGCGGTTGATCTGTTTTCAAACCGATTCACAATTATCCCAACAGTTATGTAAGATGAGTAGACATGGTTGTATAGTTATAACTGATTCGGTTAGTGATCATATTTCTTAAATATTTGTTAAAAGAAATTCTATGTTCATTTTTTATTATTGATGCGTCGCTATTTAAGACTTCGTTAGAGTATCAAATTAAAATCAATTTGGGAACCCTCAAATTTTGTGGTTATGCCGGTGTAGATTATTATTGTTATTGTTATTATTTTAATAGTTTTATCTATCAATATCTATGGTCTTGTACTGTAATTTGAGATATTTCATTAAATACCACAAATTTATTCATATAGATAAAGCATGTTTGGCTTCAACCAGTAGAAAATCTAAATAATGAAATCATGCATAAAATAATTGGAATCTGTCAACCTGAAGCTGAGATATGCAAAAAAAATTTATCCTTCGGGGCAAACCTAAAGGTGAAATATAATGAATGAAAACTTTAGCCATGTTTGGAGCTTATTTATATTGGAGATCAAATTCGATAATATAATTTGCTAAGTAATGCACGACTAAGTTATCAGAGGATGATGCCAAAAAAGCATAAAAATCCTCCAATAATTTATAATATTCTTCAAATTAAAAAATTACAAGAAAAGATATTGATCTCACGATAAAGAAAGTAATCATTCTCTTAAAAACAATAAATAAATTTTACCGTACATTTAAACAAGACAATGAAAGTGAAACCATGCATTGGGCTTATACAATATGGGCCAAATATTTATAGGACCACTTCTTATTTAAGGCTTCAAAACATTTCGTTGCATTTTTATTAGGTTATTGGGCTCATAACTAGATACTTGAAAAATGCAGGTGAAAGCGAGCGCGCATTCTCTCTCTCTCTCTCTCTAGAAAAATTAAGATGGTGAACTTTTTATCTATTTATATTTATGTCCATCACTTCTACTTGCTATCAAGAATTTACCTAGTCTTTACCAAAGGGGGCCCATGGCTTAGTAAATTATTATTAAGTAAAACTTTTGGTAACCCCTCGATAAATTTATTTTGCATATAAAATCTTTTATTATACTTATTTAATGAATATTGATGCACTTTGCATAGTATAATTAGAAATGACTTTTTACTAAAAAGGTCTCATACTTCGCTAATTGCCGTCCCTACATACTTCGTATTTACTTAAAAGACACCTCATACATTTAAATTGCACTAAAAAGATCGGCAACGATAAAAAATTCGGACCCCTCGTTTTGCGCTTCACTAGTTTTCCATGAAAAGTTAGCACTCCGTTAGGAAGATAAAACTAGAATTTGTGTTTGTATTGTTCTCTTATCTTTTAGGTATTTAGGTAAGTTTTTCTCTTATAAAAAGAAGCTACATCCTCACTTAGTTGAAAATTGGGATTTAGCGAACTAAAGAATCACTCTCCATAAACTCGAAACTTGCAGTTGAAGGGATAATGACACTCGACAACCCCATTGTTGGAGAAAGTTGAGAAAAATGAACCGGTTTTCATTATCAATATGAGAGATCCTTAATCGAAACCTTAATCCTAAAACCAATTTGGAGTCAAATTCAGGAACTTTGGGAAAAGAAGAGAGACTGTGAAGGTCTTAAAAGCCTAACCTGATACTCACTGTTAGCGTTCTAGTATGAGTAATAGAAGATACCAAAAAGATTCTCTCTTTGACTTATTAGAGGGCTTTTTAGTGCAATATAAATGTTGGGGGTATTTTAAGTAAATAAAAGTATGGAGGAGCTTTGTTAATTAGCAAAGTAGGAAAGGGTATTTTAGTAAAAAAATTCCTATTAGAAAATATAAAGTTTCCAATATAAGTTACTCTTTAAAATTTATTTACCTATGTATCCAAAAATGGAAAAAAATAGGATCTTGACATTGTACACCTTAATACATATACTTATATTGGCATGTTAATAGATATATATATTCAAACATCATTTGAGTCATTTTAGTCGGTTCACATTTATTGTAAATTAATCATAGTCATCAATGTTCAATAATTTTCATATTGAAATTAATTTCATAGGAAATCCTAGCTCTTTCATGCAATAAATTTTGTTGAGAAATAATAAAATTTTCTTATATTTGTTTTAAAATAATAAAATGCTTTAGCTTAGAAACATTATTTGACCTATACTTGGCAAAAGAACACATATGAATTTTATTCTGTGGAATTTTGTAAAATATCATATAATTTTGGAAAAGTACAATTTTCTACAATGTGATATAAATATTATTTTAAACTCAAAATAATATTTTACTTTTTCTAAATTTTAGCTGGAATTTCGTAAAACTAAAGATAATTAAAGATAATTAACATGCTTAGTAGCTTCTTTCAAATAACAAATTTGTGACTTACTTTAAAACTTCATTTTAATATCAAAATAGAATATTAAGAATCAAGTTATTTTTTAAAAAAATAGTGGAGGTGATGTTTTGAAAGAAATGTATAAATAAAATCAAGTTCTCTTTTTAAAAATATAAGTAAAGCTTATAACGATACGAGTGGATTATATACTAAGATTTGAAAACGTTTTCTTCATTTGAATTTTAGGCAGCATTTCCTTTGTAAATTTTGATAAAATCCAATACATAACGATAATATCATATGATTCCATCACTTTTCACCGTTAATTTAGTCGGTGCAAAATTAATGGTTTACCGACAATAGAACATTTTACATTGCTAATTTAACGGTGAAAAGTGGTGGAATCACATGAAATTTGGTGTATTCATATGTAACGACTTTAAAATCTCTGTACAAAATTATTTGTTTAAATATATGGAAAATAGTATTTCAGCCTGTGTAGGAGTTATAAGTTATTTTTGTTCAATAAAAACAAGAATCAATTTGTAGCTAACTGGTTAAGTCTCTACATTACTGTAATATAGCCTGTGTATTTGAATCTCATCTGTCCCAAAAATTTTAAAGATTTTTCTTTTTAATTTTTAGGAAGCCCAAGAGTTGCACGTACAATTCATGGAGAATCGAAATATTTCAGAAAAATCAAACAGGCGCAATAAGAAGTAAACACAAATCTAAATACGTGGCGCGATTCTCGAGGTAAACCCTCAAGATCTGACCATCTATTTCCCTCAAACGCCCGCCGTCGACGGTCCGATCTTGGCCATTCGACTCCGTACTTTGCACACAAATCTCTTCAGCTCCCTTCTACTCTCCTGCACTGTTTGATTTCCCTGTAATTAAATAGAGACTATTCAATTCACCATTTAATATCCATTTTAATTCTTTTAATCCAAATTTTAATTTCCAAACCCTAAATTCTTCACTATAAATACCACCCCATGTCCTAACTCTCCCCCATTCTGAAATTTCTATTAAAATTCTCTCAAAAATCTCTAAGTGTAAGTGAAGTAAGACTGGTTAAAAAAGGAGTTAGCAATCAAGTCTCTTTCGTTGAAAATCGAAGTCGTTCCTAGAGTTACCGCAACGCCATGGAGCCCTCTTTCTTTTCCTTACTCCTTTCTCGAAGTTATAAAACCGTAAGCTTCACTTTTCTCTCTATTTCTTTCATCTCAAATCGCCTTCTAAAAACATATCGACAAAATGGAGTTAGCTCTGATATAATATTATTTTTAACAATTGCACTCCACTTTATAAGAAAAATAGGTCAAACTAACATCCCCACACCACTCTTAACCTTATTTATATCATTTAGCTTTTAGTTTAATAAAATTTTCCATTTGAAATAATCATAAAACGAAGTTTTCATAAAAATACCATGAACTTTAATATAACAGTATTTTCAATAATTAGAGTATATACTTTTAGATCATTCACGGGGTAACGACCTACCCCACATGCACACTATGGTTTTATAACACGAGATTCTAAATATATGGTTTATTTAAAGAATAGGTTTTACATTAAAATATCACAGTTTTACAAAACGATTTCTTTTAATCGATATTTTTGGAATCCTTAGCAATTGCGCATCTACAATCCTCGTTAAGTGACCCGCTAATAGATGGTGTGAATTATCGCACATTCTTGAGATAGTAGAGTGAGATGCAGAACTCTTCACGGATTATTAGGTTTCGAAAGAAAATAAAAATACGGTTTTTAAGAGGTACGACTTTTCTAAACAAAAAACTAAACTTTGGAAAATTATATAAAATTATGGATCCGTATTTTCAATAAAAACATATTATGAACCCATATTTTTAAAATGAAAGATTAAAATTTTAATAAAATACCATCAAGTTTCTAAAAGATCTAGTTTTCATAAAAATACCATAAACTTTCAAAAGATAGGTTTTATTACTAAAATATCACAACAATTAAAATATATGTTCATAAATACCCTAAATATTATAAATCACTCTCGAGATTTATTTTTAAACAACATTAAAGTATTTTTCACAAAACCCCATCGAGAAATGCAAATAATATAAATACAAAGTAAACAAAAAAAAATCCAGGTTAGACGGAGAAAGTGAGCTTGAACACTCGAGTTATCAATGGATTCGGCTAATATTGTTTTAAGCGGTATCATTTTTCTTGAGCCCCAGTAAGCCGAAGAAAGTGAGCGCTTACCTATTCAGGTTAGACAAGTTTAACGGAGTTATCAATAGCAATTATCTTGAAGAAGAACACAAATACTGCCGTGCATGTGCAACAGTTGCCCGATCATTCCGAACTAAAGAAATTTAAGAACTAAATCCTTTCATAAGATTCCGACTCCAACCTGAATCCAAACTCAAACCAGAATCCAAAATCAAACACAAACTTGAATACCTGATCATGAACCTGAACACTCGAATTCAAACACTAAACTCAAACTTGAATACTTGGCTCGATTTGACCAAACCATAGTTATAACTTAACATGAATATCTGAATACATGATTACATTTTGAACATGAACCTGTACATTTATATCCATGGATTCGGTTAAGACCTGTAATCTTAATCTATACAATACAATACGCGGGGATAAAGGGGTAGATTGGTACGGAACGTATATCGTGGTACGAGAGATCACTTTAAAAGACACCTACATGAATTCACGTGCTGTTGTCCCGTGGATTATGACGGGGCTTTGTACTATGTTACCATAGTCCATGGGGTAAGATGGACTCCTCTCGTATATATGAATGCCTTCTTTATCAAACTGTAAATAACCACGTTAGAATAACTATTTTATACATGCCACGCCCCGCTTCCCAAGATACTTAACTACGACACGTGACAGAGCCAACCATACTACATGTGGTTAGGAATCATCTCTCCACAGTCACATTACGGCTGTCTATAAGATATCAAGAACAGTAAAATATATAATCTAGTTAACACATGTCCATCTGCCATAGTAAATAAAATTAAGAAAATGCATAAAGAGGATACGAATCAAGATCCAATAAACAATATAAGAATCCTATCCCAATATGGGCTCACATCAATAAACAAAACTACGGAAATAAATAAACTAAATATCTCTAATAATACACGTTCAATTCCTCATTGCTTGGTTTGTTTGCTAAAATACTCTTAATCAGCCTGCGATAAAGATAGAGGAACTGGGCCATGCAAAACCCAGACGTTAGTGCGTCGTAATATCAAAATAATAATAAACAGGACATGATGCTACGATTATAAAAGGATGTAAATAATAAACACCGATATAAACAGTGAGCTATGTGTATATATGGGTGTGTGATGTGTAACCTAAATCTGTGTTTCTGAGTTATCTATTCTATAAGTCTTTGAAAGCAATTAATGTAATTCTCATCGTAACCCAACAATATATATCCCGTTCATTCCCCACGGTAACAGTATTTATTCCGTAACGCCCGGAAACACGGAAAACAATGATTTATTTCGTAACGCTCGGAAAAATGGCAAACAATGATGATTTATTCCGTAACGTCCGGAATCACGGCAAACAATAATAATTTCCTCTTGAGTTACGTTTCCGTTACATTATTGATTTTCCCTTTTCTTCCAGGTTTGTGTTCAAATCAGGTATTGCCAATATAATCTAATGCTAACACGGGATCAAGTAGGTACAGTTCTTGTTTATGCCGACAACAAGTCACGTCTGTCAGGACAACAAGTCAGGATTGTTAGCATTAGCAATAAAATCTAAGTAACAAGTCTGGTAGTGTGTCGTGAACATGTCATGTAATGCATATTAACTAAATAGATACTCAATGTGAAACTGTAATCAATATCGGAACACGGTAAACACAACTGATACCAGGATGCATATATATCTATCTGTAATAACCATTATATGTCCATTAGCATGTATACTGCAAACTAGATAATATATTGTACTGATGTAGTAGTATAATGATATCTTGATGTTCCGGCATGCAACTAGATAAACGATTATCAGTACGGATACGAACGGATACCGTAAAACTGTAAATCTGTAATATTTGCTGAATAATAAAACACATGTACTATTCTTATTTATATAGATATCGATATAATAACATAGTATGTTGCAAGTTAAAACTTGCCTGATCGGATTTCACGTCGAGATACGAATGCTACGTCCGACGTCGGAATAACGCCGCGATACAAACTTACATGCACAGGACTGAACCTGGCTGCTTAGTGACGTGATGTGATGCCTAGGCTGGACGACGACAGTGACTGGATTGTCCAGATCGTCGGCGACGCGCACAACTCCGGCGAGCCAATCAAAGAATCAAGAAACGATCGAGAAAAGAAAGAAATGAATAAGAGGAGTGGGGTGGTTGTTGTGTTGGGTTCTTGGATGGCGAGAACAGAGGCAAAATGATGGTGACGATGGCCGACGGCGACGTTCTACGTCGGCCAGGTGGCTGGGATTCTTGAGTCGGGTATTCTGGGTCGGGGATTGTCGTGGAGTTGGTGGTGGTGGTCTGGGGTGTCGGGAGAGGAGAGGGAGGTGAAGATGTGATGGCGAGGGCTAACGGCGAGGGGTTAGAGGTTTCTAGATTGGTGTCGCGGTTGGCGTTGGTAGTGCAGGATGCTTCGAGAGAAGAGAGGGTGAGAGGAGGTAGAGTTGGTGAGGGTGACGAGGGTGATGAGGATGAGAAGTTGGCAGTGACGACGAGGTGAGGTCGGCGGCGAGGGAGCGGGTGTGGTCTAGGATTTGGGTTTGTTCTCACGGCAGGGAAAGAGAAGGTAATAAAGAAAGAGAGGAGAGAGATAGGTGGTGTTGAAATAATATTAGGTTTTATAAAATTATATATATATATATATATATATATATATATATATATATATATCCACAGAGAGAGATGGGGGGGGGGGGTAGAGAGTGTATAGGATATGATATTTAGTTATATAAATATATATTATAATACACACACACACATGTAATATCAAATTACAACGAAAAATACTCGGGTCTCATCTAAAAATCTAGTTTTTAAGTATGGAGAAAATACGTAAAACTTAAAACCATAATGCAATGTCCGGTCAATAAAAATGCATACCCCTAAATACAGATCTATGTAAATATACGCAGTGATCTAAACGAGTCTGTTTTAACAATTTGGATATGAACATACTACATGGGTGCAACCATATAATATGGGGTGTGATAACATGCCATGCTAGATATCAAAATATATTATTTGATTTTTATTTGTATTATTTAAAAGATATACGGATACAAAAATATTATATATGTGTATGGAATCTAGATGTGCATGGATCTTCTGTACTAGCAAATATTTGATGTAATCTTAAATCATGATGGGTTTCAAATATGCGGGTCGGGTCAGATACTAAGCACAGTTGCTAAATGCACTATCCGCAACCCAAAAGCAATAAAAAAAGAAGTTGTCGCAAGATTTAAAAATACCCCAAATAAATATATAGTATAACGGTGCTAAGGTGTTACAATACCTGTGGATGATCATATACAACTTTACCGTCCACTGTTTATTCGGTTTCTATTCACATTATATACTATTTTCTCTTATTTCCTTTGGGACTTACCGAGCGCTAGTTCGCTGACGACATTTCTTCCTATTTTCCTTCTTTGGAATGTTCGTCAGGAGAACTGGACTCTGAGAACATAGGGCCGAGTCATGAGGACTTGGACCAGTTTATTACTTAGCTAGACTACTAACTTCTTACTACCTATACTTACTTTCATTATGCCATTATTTATGCATTTGTATTATTATTGTATATTTTATTTCCAGACAGTTGTATGTAAAGTTGAATGTAAATAAACTTGTTATTTAATTTTATTACTCTTGCCATTCTTGCTCATTATTATATTGCTTAATTACGCTTAATGTGTTTCAAGTAATATGTTACGGGCCTGCCACGTCATCGTTTCCGTCTACTGGAAAGTGGGGCGTGACACCACATCTTACACGATGACGACGATGATGATGGATGCCGATCGTCGAAAAAAATCGTGGAGGGTGTATTTTTATGACGCCACTTAATGAAAAAACGGTGCTCTTGATCTCCATAGCATAAAATCTCTGTATACAAAAAAATTCTCACAATTCGCAAACACCTGAGGTGCAATGAAAGTCCCTGTAAGGAAGGCACCTCCAAGCCATTTAATGCTTTCACTGCAACCCAAGCGGCTCCAACCGGCCATTTAATGCAAGTAGTGTTGAGAGCTATAACAGTACTGTTTTAACACATTTATATATTAAAATATTCCACTGCTTCTTAAAGAGAGGATTATAACAAGCTTCATTTATATCGTGTTCACTGTTTTGAATCTACCTCTTAAATTTCCAACCACCAAAAATCTACACTTGGAGTTCCCAAAGGTGATGACTCATCAAATTTCATGGCATTAAGTTAAACATGATTGGTTACTGTTTCTAAGTTAGATTCCAATATAGAAAATTTTGGTAATATTGATGATTAAATAAAACGGAGATGGAACAGTTTTTTTCAATAGCTAACGATATAATTTATTGTACACAGGCATGGACGATATTTGTTCGAGATGCTTTCCGGCCCGTCTTTACGATGTTATTAACACCTTTAATAACGAGAAGTTGCACGCTGTGGTTGAGTTAGGATTTGGAAAGAATTTTACATGTACAAAATATAGATGTAAACAGATTTAAGATTGTGTTGAGTGGACGGGAAGGATTAAACTTCGATATGGTTAAGGATTATGACATAGTATTCGATCAAATTGAATTACCCTGCTTAGAAAAAGATATTATATGTAAGGCTGATAGATTTAAGATTAATTTTACTGTTCTAGTTATAGGACACCTTCTTGCACCCCAACGGAGCTCTTGTGTCTCCGCAAGTTATTTGATCCTGTTGCAAAACGTCAAGATGATTTGTAAATTTAACTTGGCTAAATTCACCATTGATGTTGTTATGGGCGGATTGATGAGGCGGAAAGATAGATTCAGTAGAAATGAGGTGGGTTGTGCTCTCTTTCCGCAGGTAGAAATTACAATACCTTTTAAAGCCTTGTCCAATACTTGACTGCAGGTAGGAATTTATGTATATTAATGTAGACCTTTCTGAATTTATTTGTATTCATACTTAACCGCAGACTAAGATAATTCGTTGTACAGTTATGATATTACGAGCATGTTTGGGTATGTGCAAAGGATTTTGACACGGCTCCTACGACATTACCTCTTATGGCGCATTGGGATGACGCATTGGGATAACACTAGATGTTCAGCAAGAGCCCGTTTCCACAACACCAACGGATATATAGATTTCGAGCCAAGACTCTTGTCCAAATCCTATGTAAACCAGTACTTTGGACAAAATTGATTAATGTGAAATTTTGAACTTTTATATTGATGAAGGAATTAAAGTCGGTCATTGATCTGACTCTTCCACCACATGCGGCGCCATTATGGAATGGGCCTAAAGAAAAATTATAATGAAATGCTAGCCCATGAGAGATTTACTTCGAGGGTTAAATTTATGATCCATAATAGAATAGAAGGTGAATATATTATTTGCATATACAGGAAGATGACAAAGATGATGAGAATCATGAAGCCCTCGATATGATGCCTCTAAATGACAATCTCAATGTAATTTATAATCACAACAAACTTATACTATATGCACAACAAAATGAATTGCTAGAAACTGAGAATATTGTTTTGTAGGAAAACATGAATAAGCTAGCTCAGAGCATAGAGACCTTAACTGGATATGTGAGGATTATGGACAGCCGGCTTACATTGATGGAGGGACAATTAAAACAGGTGTATAGCTACTGATTTTTTCATTTGGTCCGATTAACTAATTATACATGGACCCAAACATTTCCAAATTGTCTTAATAATCTATATACAATCATTCAATAACTATTGTCTGTACGAATTTGATTTCCACCATCTCTTTTTATTACCGTTCATTTGTAAACAAATTTTTATATGCAAGCCCTCGGCAAAAAATTGGATAATGATGATACTTTGAATAACCAGGAGAAACAGAAAAGACGATGCTGTTTAAAAGAAAGATTAATACTAATGGTGCAACTGTACAAAAAAAATAATGCTTGCATTTAGACGAAGATATTGTTCCGAACAAACAGCCCTCAAATCTTAAATCTTTATCAATTAATCTTTCTCAGGAAGATGGGATGTTTGCTAAGTGGTTGAATGACTCGGTAATCATGCTTACCATCTCTTCTGTGATTAAGAAAATAAACATATCAATTTTCAAACAATGGGCAAAGTTAAATAAATAGGATTGCTTCCCGTAAATTTTTTTACATGAAAAAGCTGGGCTCTTGCTAACCCTGTCTCATGCAAAACTTTATCAATTAATGAAGAATTACAACACACAAATTAAAAAGGCTTCTATATCAGGTAATAATAGTGGACAAAGATTTTGTTAATTTAGTGAAATTAAGTTAATTACTAGTCCATGCTTATTTGTTGTTGTATTCATTGGTTTTGCCCATATGGCAGACTAACATGAAATAAGATACATGTTGAAGGTCATGGATGCATATATAAGGATACTTAACACGAGACAACAAGGGAAACAATTGAAGATGTACGAAAGGGCGCTTATTTGGACCGTCTTGGCAAGTGAACTTGCAAAGCTTGATACTCCGGATAGATTTGCACGTCGCTGTGTCCGTTGGGCTACGGAAGCAGTTGAATCAGAATTGGTATTGTCGAGTAGTATGCTTGTTTAATTATCTGTTATACAAAAGCACTCAGCAAATTACTTTATGCAGGTCCTCATGCCTATTTGTAACGGCACCGGACATTGGTTTTTGCCAGTAATGCATATCGGACGCAAGGAGTTCCAAATTCTGGATTCAAAACCATCTCAAACGAGACAAACCAATGCTTTAGATGTTATTCAGAAAAGATTAGAGATGACTTACGGGATATCGAAGTAGGTGATTGGCCGGTGCGACAGATACTAGCACCAATACAGTAAGGAGATACAGATTGTGGATTATACACATTAAAGTTCATGGAACTATGGGATGGGAGTAGAATCACTTCAGAGATAACATTGGTATCCAATGACTTGTATAATTGTATGATAATTCCAATCATACAAAGTTATTGCCTAATAATCATTCATTTCTCAGGAATCTATTGCTCGCTTCAGAAATCAACTAATCGGGACGTTGATGCTCTCCCATCTAAACATTCAAAGCTATGTGAGAGGGGGAATTGACATGACCGTCGAGGTGCTGAGAAATCGACCAAAAGAGCTAAAGATATCAGAGGCATGTCAAATCAGTGATCTATATACATGTGTGAAAGAAATGAAGAAGCCTCCATTGCCAGAACTCCAACTTTCCCAACCGGGCCGACAAAAAGAATCCGTTCTTAAAATGCAACCCAAAAAAGAAAAGTATGTTCGTCACGGTTCATGTTCCATATCACCTACAAAGGAAACTTCACCTGTTCTTTTGGATCTATTTGAAACATCTCAAAGTAGAGATCAAAATAAATGGCGAGATCCATCCCCAATTGGACCAGCAAATCAAACATCCGAAGGCACGCTTGCGTTTGAATGCAAACAAGGGTCTAGAGAGAGGTCCTAAGAAAATTAAAAAGGCGAAGGCAATTCCAAAACCAAGGTCAAAAGTAAAAGAAATGAAGAAATCCAAACAAGAGCAAGAACTGACTGGGGATGGCAAAATATGATCTTATAATGGACCTCCGCTTGGGACACTAAGCGACCAAAAATGCGTTAATGTTTGTTATGTAATTCACTATATGAATTCTCTTACCGATGCATTATATTGCCGCTTTTCATATTCTGCACAGATGCCTTTCACTTAACAAGCTTTCCAAATTCTTCATGGATGCATTAATGATGCCGCTTTTCTAAAATTCCTGGGCCGACTGCAATACAGAGAAAGAATGTAATCACTAATTGGTTAGAAAATATATTCAAAGGTTAGCTAAACGAATATGGAATATGAAGTGATGAAAGAAAGTCCAAAATTGATATTCTCCTATAACTTGCTAAAAAGAAAATGAAATGTCATGGCATTTATTAGGGATGGGTTTCAATAGTGATACAAGTATGCTTTGTTGAAGTTAGAGTAATTCGAATGTTTCTGTTAGTAGTTTGTTAGTAATCAAGTTGAATAAATCTCCTAGGCAGGTTTGTTAGTAGTTTGTTAGTAGTCAAGTTGAATAAATCTCTTAGGCAGATTATGTGCCGATGGAAGTAGTTAAACAGTTGAGATTTTCTAGGCTAAGAATTTGCTCTGCTTTCAAGTCACGTTTAGCTTGTAATGCCTATTTAAAGGCTTTGTTTTTTACTCTAATAAAAATCATCTGCAGAATCACTTTTGCTTCAAATTTTTCATTATTGCTCTGTCAAAATCTCCAACAAAAGTGGTATCAAAGCCAGGTTCTTTCAGAACTGGGAATTTTCTTTGATTGCTTCATTCGCAAACATGGCTGCCAATGCCGGTGTCAGTACTTCACAGCCACAAATTCCGCTGTTCAAAGGAGATTCATATGAATTTTGGAGCATCAAAATGAAGACACTGTTTCGATCTCAAGATCTATGGGATTATGTCGAAACAGGATATGAAGAAAATAAAGAAGACGAGACTCGCAACAAAGAGCATCTAAAACGAGATGCCAAAGCTCTCTTCTTCATCCAGCAGGCAGTGGATGAGTCGATTTTTTCCAGGATAGCCGCAGCTACCACGGCCAAGCAAGTGTGGACCACGCTCAAGACTGAATATCAGGGTTCCTCCAAGGTAATAAGGGTAAAGTTGCAATCCCTAAGGCGTGATTTTGAAACTTCTTCCATGAAAAATAACGAGTTTGTGCAAGATTTTCTGGCAAGAATTTCGTCGGTTGTAGGGCAAATGAGATCCTACGGAGATCAGATATCAGACGAAACAGTCGTTGCCAAGGTTCTAAGGAGTCTACCATCCAAGTTCGATCATGTGGTGACTGCAATCGAAGAATCTAAGGATCTGTCCACCTTCTCGTTTGATGAACTGATGGGATCACTTCAAGCTCATGAGGCGCGAATCAACCGATCTAATGGGAAGGAAGAAGAAATAGCCTTTCAGACCAAGGGGGAGTCTGAATCCTCAAATCAATATGGAAGAGGAAGAGGTCGAGGAGGCCATAGAGGCAGGGGCCGAGGCAGAAACAATACTGTCAAGTGCTCATACTGTAATAAATTTGGGCACTCTGATAGGTATTATTGGTCCAAACCAGAAGAGGCAAATTATGCTGAAGAAAAGGAAGATAACTCCTGTTTATGACAGAAGCAACAACAACAAAGAAGAATGACATCTGGTACATTGATAGCGGCTGCTCTCATCATATGACCGGAGATCGTTCCAAATTCAAAGAGCTCGATGAGACTGTCAAATCATAAGTACGGCTTGGAGGTGATAAACAACTACAGATTAAAGGCAAGGGCATAGCTGAGATCTCAGTAGGTAACCAGAAAATTTTTATTAAGGATGTTCATTTTGCTATATCTTTAGCACACAACTTGCTGAGTGTTGGACAATTGAATGAATCTGGTTACATGGTGGTATTTGATGATTTTAAATGCACGGTGAAACACAAAATCACTGGTAAAATTCTTGCTTGTGCTCGTATGTCATCAAATCGTATGTATGCTCTTGATTTTGCTGAAATAACAGAAAGAGCCATGGTGAGCAAGACTCTTGCGGAAAACGAGTTATGGCATCAGCGATATGGCCATCTAAGCATTAAAGGACTGCAGCTGCTAAAGAACAAGCAAATGGTGAATGATCTTTCTGTCATCAAGTCATTAGAGAAAGTCTGCGAAGGGTGCATGATTGGAAAGCAAGCAAAACAATCTTTTCCGATAGGAAAATCAAAGAGAGCTGAAGATATTCTCGAGCTCATCCATGCCGATCTGTGTGGTCCCATGAGAACAGAATCATTAGCTGGCAGTAAGTACTTTCTCCTATTTATTGATGATTTTAGTAGGATGAGCTGGGTATATTTCTTGAAGCACAAATCAGAAATCTTCGAGTGCTTCAAGTAGTTCAAGGCACTTGTGGAAAAACAAAGTGGGAAAGTTGTAAAAATACTCCGTACCGATCGTGGAGGTGAGTTTACCTCAAAAGATTTCGATGCCTTCTGCGATGAACAAGGAATAAGAAGGCAGCTCACAACACCGTATAATCCCGAACAGAACGGCGTGGCTGAACGCAAGAATCAGACGGTTGTGGAAATGGTTCGATCGATGTTGAAACAGAATGGAATACCAAATTCTTTTTGGGCTGAAGGAGTTGCAGCAGTTGTTCATATTCTCAACATCTCACCGACCAAAGCAGTATGGAACCAAACTCCGTATGAAGCATGGAGCGGAGGTAAACCCTCCGTAAGTCATCTTCGAGTGTTCGGGTGCATATGTTATGTCTTGCTTACAACAGGACGACATTAACTAGATGGGAAATCACAAAAGCATGTGTTTATTGGTTATTGCACTAAATCAAAGGCTTACCGAGTATATGATCCCTTGAGTAAAAAGATTACTGTTAGTCGCAATGTTGTATTTGATGAACAGGCCAGTTGGGATTGGGAAGCCAAAGACAACAGCCAAATCCCTCACGTTTAGACTGAAGAAGAACAAAGTGCCCTTGAACAAGTCGAGCCCGAAAATGATGGTTCGGAAGGTTCACAGTCTTCAACTCCGGAGAAATCAAGCCCAGTCTCAACATTTGAAGAATCTTCTCCGAAAGAGTCAGCTCAGCTACGTAGAAGTGAGCGGGGGAGAGTTCCTCGACGTCGGTTTGAGATTGAGGGGAACGCAACTTCAGCACTGGTTCTATTTGCTGGGAACCCAATCACTATAGAAGAAGCCATGGAAAGAAAAGAATGGAGACTTGCAATGAGAGAAGAACTGTCAGCAATTCAAAGAAATCAAACGTGGGAGTTGGTCGATCTTCCAGAAGGTAAAAATGTTATTAGTTTAAAATGGATCTTCAAAACAAAGTATTTGGCAGATGGAAGTGTTCAGAAACACAAAGCTAGGCTGGTGGTTAGAGGTTTCACGCAGCAACAAGGAATCGACTACGAAGAAACATTCTCTCCGGTGGCTCGTTTTGAAACCATGCGGATAATCTTGGCGGTAGCAGCCCAAAAGCGATGGAAAATTTTTCAGTTCGATGTTAAATCCGCATTTCTAAATGGCGATTTAAAGGAGGAGGTCTATGTAAGTCAGCCACCAGGTTTCGAAAGCAAGATAGAGGAAGACAAGGTACTTCGGTTGCGGAAAGCTCTCTACGGACTCAAGCAAGCACCACATGCCTGGTACAGTAAGATCGACGATTTCTTCCTCAAGAATGGGTTTGAAAGGAGCCTTCATGAACCAACTCTCTATGTAAAGAATCAAGGTACGAATGACTTACTCATAATAAGTCTTTACGTAGATGATATGATCTATACTAGCTCGTCCTTGCAGCTTATACATGAATTTCAAGCATCAATGAAAAAGATGTTTGAGATGACTGATTTAGGAGAGTTACAATATTTTTTGGGGCTGGAGATCGTTCAAACTCAGAAAGGGATATTCATGTCACAGAGGAAATATGTGGATGGCACATTGAAGAAATTTAATATGCAAGGATGCAAGCCTGTTGCGACACCAATGAATATAAATGAGAAATTGAGTTCGGATGACAGTACGAGATTGACAGATGCAAGACTCTACAGAAGTTTGGTTGGAAGACTAATTTATCTTACTCATTCTTGACCTGATGTAGCTTATTCTGTTGGTGTCTTATCTTGTTTTATGCACAGTCCAACAAGCCATCATTTTGGAGCGGCCAAGAAAGTTCTCTGCTACTTGGCAGGAACTAAAGGTTATGGTATTTGGTTTTGTAAGACTGATGACTTCAGCCTAAAAGGTTTCACCGACAGCGACTGGGCCGGTTCTGTGGAAGATAGGAGAAGCACATCCGGCAATTGTTTCGTCCTAGGTACTGCAGCCATATCTTAGAGTTCGAAGAAACAGGCCTCAGTGGCTTTATCTTCGACAGAGGCCGAGTATGTGGCAGCTGCTGCAGCAAGTTGTCAAGCAGGTTAAGGAGGATTCTAAGCGACTTGGGGTAAGAATAGATCAAAGCTACTAGTATGAAATGTGATAACAAGTCAGCAGTGATGTTAGCAAAGAATCCTTTGTTGGATATAGTGCCCTCAAAGTCAATTATTGGATCGCAGACACGTGATTGCAATGATTGAGGAGGACCTATGCCGGTAGGACAGTCTTACTCGAGATGATAGTATGCTATCTGGTTTACCTTTATCAGTCGTGTACAGGTTCAGGTGACTGATCACATGTTACACGTTGATAGAGCCCTTAGGATCTTGCTTGACTACCAACAGTATGAGGGCGATCATATACGTAAGAGTTGGGTAGTCTATAAGCTCATCCTTAATAGTGGTCCCTAGTCGTGGGAGTTTCGAGACAGGGTATCGATACTCCGGAGTAGACTAGTGTATACAGTCGAGACCCCGACGAGGGGCGGTGGCCGGTCTCACAAGCCACTGGTGTCAGTTGGATCACCTAAGATGTATACAGGTGCTCATTGGGTTATGAGTACACCGGACAGGACTCGCCGGGAACCTGCTAGTTGGTATTATACATATCGTCAGATAGCAGTTCCCTGGTGACATGTGTACAGGTTAGTTCATCGACTTGAGGTCGTCATTTGTCTCGTGTGAGTTCCCACTGTGCTTTGATTTCTACCCTACCACGGCTCAAAGGAGTCGTGCAAACAGGTAGTTTTTAGGTACAGTCCCGAGCCACATGGAGGCACGTGAGCGGATCGGCAGGGGATTCGTCTCTCCCGGTATTGGGGGTGGAGATCGCACTGTGTCTAGGAAAGCCATTACACCAAGTCCTTGGCCAAGGCAGGTGAGAATTACTGGTAGATACTCCAGTAGTTTCTCAGGGTGTTCAGGGCTTGTCTCCGACACGACTTATACCGCTATTGGGGGTCTGACGTTACTAGCCCCCTAGGTAGGATATGCGATGCTCATAGACGAACGGACCGGACTGTATATACATTGTCACTGTTAAGCTCAGTAGGGTTTCTGGATGAGTTCGCTCATTGGCCTTCCTTGAGGTCAGTCCATGGGTAGCCGTTACGCACAGCTAGTGCCGCTGACGGCTTGTGGTTAAACCCACTGCCAGGGTACTGACGAGTCATTAGAGTCCCCCACAGATAGTTTCCCAAGTTCGGGCGAAACGTTGTAGAGGCCGTATGGTTTTATGGCAGGGTTCGGAAAATGCACGTGCGTTTACGCACGTGTCATATTTCGGGCAGATAATACTGGTGGGCTTTGGTTTAAGCCGGATCCGAGTATTATACTGTGTAGATATAATATCTTTGTCTCAGTTGCATTTGTATTCAGTCGTAATACAAATGCGGGTATGTTTATACTGTTACGGGGTTATCCTGAAATTCGTTTCAGGATCGCTTTTGGAAGTTGCCGGTTTCCAGTTTTCTATCACCCGTCTTTATCATTCGGTTAAAGACGGATTTATCTTTTCTTGGGTGAGTCATGGTTCTAGAAGTTTCTAGATTTGGTGACTCATGGTTAGCATTTAATGTTATGGTGATTCATTGTTAAGCATTAATTGTGGTGGTGATGTGTTAATGTGAGTCATCCTTTAGTATTAATGTTTCTTGTTAACCTTAAGATATTTTGTGTGAGATCTTTTATCTTATGGTTACCTCTTTGCTCCTACACTCACCCCCTGACCTCTTCATATATGTGGCCGGCCCCTCCCCTCTCTCATTTACTCACTTGATTGATTCATTTGGAAAAAAGATGATAGTTTTAGGTGTATGGAAATTTCATAGCTCATTTCATTCCATCACCCGACACAATTGGCAACTTCATTAACCGTTCGTCCATGGCTTTGGACGAAGCGAGACAAAGTCTTCTACTCATTCTCTACATCATTCTTGGTCGTCTCTTTTAGCAAATTTGACGACTGAGTTGCCTCGAGTCAGAGGCGGGAGCCTGTTTAAAGATCCGATGACGTGGTGCCACCTGGACGAGAAGATCGGAGATCGACGGGATCGGAGCAGCTGCAACGGAGCGTGGGATGATGGTTAAAGAACGAAGGACTCGGATCGTTCGGTATAACCTTTCTACCCTCTTTACAGTTTGTTAGTTTAGCGTTAATGGCAGATCCAGGTTTTAGTATGCGATGGCACCAGTTATAAAAGTTTTTGTTCCGTATTTGGCGTCAGTTCGACGGCCGGTGCGCTACCGTAGACTTACATGGTATCAGAGACACGCCATTAAGCTTTACTAACTTGTGCTAACGCGTTTAAAAGATCGATCGAGCGGATTTTCAAAAACTACAATTTTTCAAGTCTAAAGTTTCTGTTAATTTTCAAACTGGTCTAAAAATCATTTTTACCATACCAGAAAATCAAGCAGGGTTTTGTAGGAAAACTGGAGAAATTCGACAATGTGATGTCACTGTTCCGCAGCGGATCCGCGGCCCAAGCTAGGGTTTGGCCGCGGATCCGCCGCAGGAAAGTGAGATCAACTTGTCAAATTTCTACAGTAGCTTCTACTTGGGAAACTGTGGTTTCTGGAACTGTTCTTTTGGGCCCAGTGTTTTTTACTGTACAACAGATTTGCGTGGGGCCCACTTCGGGAAATTTTGTCGATCGAAATTTAAACGTGTTAGTTTACAGTACTTGCATTATATCTCCGACCGTGAATGTCATTTGATCGGTAAACCGCGTCTGATTGCTATAGTTCTTTTAGACGGGTTTGCGAACGTGACATTCGCGTTGATGTTCTGTGTTGTGCTGTGATGTTGCGGTTTTGTCGTGGTGGATAGCAGTGTGCAATGGTAGTGCAGTTTGGATTTATTTATACATTTGATATTGCGTGGCGAGCGTCCAACATGTGGACTGCCGTCACTGCCTGTTGTATAATATTCTTTTGAGGCATGACCGGGTTGAGGTCGATGTAACCGTTGTACATATTTTTCATTTCTGTACTAGGTTTTACCCCGCGACGGAGTGCACGGATAGCCGGGTTCTGAGGGGCAACGGGTCCGCATCTCATGGCTTTGAGAGGCAGAGGGGCCCTACTCTAGAATTGGCAGACTATTCGCCGCACTCGTAGGGGGTACAGGTTGACCCAAGGAGGGGTACCCAAGATTACCGGATTCTGTGAAGTGCTGGGTGGTCCATTCACTATGCTGTAGGGGGCTGCCTCTCTTCAGGTTTTGGCGGGTAGCTTGCCGCACCCGTAGGGGTCTAGGTTTCATTGCACAGGCTATCCACACGACCAGGGGAACGTCAGGTTTCAGCAGCGGCTCTGTGAAACCGGGGGATCCCAGATTATCTGTATTGTTCTGTGATGCTTATTACTTTTCTGTAATGTTGCATATTATCACGCCTGGAGCGATTATTGTATATTGGTATATATATTATTAGATGTTGTATATGTTTTACACCCGCGCTAGTCCAGTCCCCGCTCTGTCGTTAGTTAAGTAACCTAACGGGTGATGACGAGATCCAGTGACGAATGCGGATGGCATACACGTACATTTTATTTTCGTTCTTTTCTGATGTGATTGATTGATGGGACTGCGTTGATTCTAATCAATGCAAAGGAAAACAAACTTGTTTGGATGTTGTTGGAACAGATTTAAAAAGTGTTATTACAAAGATGTTTCCTTTTGTTTTGCACAGTGGTATTCGGTTGGAATATCCTGCACCCCATTCGACGGGGCAAGGGCCGATATCCCTTCACCGGGAGTGACCCCTTGGGCAGAAGTTTACATCAGGGTAATAACTTCACTATAGTCGATTACATGTTGCTTTGCATAGCGGTATTCAGTGGAATATTCTGCACCTCATTCGATGGGGCAAAGGCCGATATCCCTTCACCGGGAAAGACCCCTTGGGCAGAAGTTTGCGTCAGGGTAATAACTTCACTATAGTCGATTACAAGTTGCTTTGCATCGCGGTATTCAGTGGAATATCCTGCACCTCAGTCCACGAGGAAAGAGCCGAGATCCCTTCACCGGGAGTGGCCTCTTTAGCAAAAGGTTTTCGCCACTATATTTTTATAAAAAGCTATTAGGTTCCTTCAACGAGATCAAGTTTATTACGTTAATGGTTTTTTCGCCAAAAACTAGCCGTAGCCCTCCGTCATTTTATATGGATGGTCAGTAGTATTCAAGCTATGTTGGTCTGGCCCTTAGCCAGGACATAGTGATTGGTAGCTGCTGGGGTATTCATTTGTTGCATAGATAGATGCGTTGGTTTGGGACAGTCGTACAGCCTTGTTGGCCCTTAGTCAAGGGCGAGTACGGGTGGGTTCAAATTAACAAGATAATGATGGGAAGAACTTGACATGTGACTTATGATGGGTTGGTCCTTAGTCACGATCATAAGAGCATGGGGCAAAAATCATATCGGGAGTTTCTAAAGAAACTGAAACTTGCCAGGCATGCGCATACCTTCTGGAGTATGATAACGAGAGTGGATTCCGTCACGTTATCATGCGATGAGAGTTGGATCC
The DNA here is from genome assembly GCA_030015575.1 of Agapanthus africanus. Taxonomy (NCBI): domain Eukaryota; kingdom Viridiplantae; phylum Streptophyta; class Magnoliopsida; order Asparagales; family Amaryllidaceae; genus Agapanthus; species Agapanthus africanus. Next base: position 935,555,202 of record JASDDO010000019.1, on the reverse strand, counting down.
CGATTCCCACTGATGAGTTGGTTTACTTTTCGGGTGATCCCGATTGATTCTTCTTTTAGGTTTGGAGGAGAATTTGACAGGACAGTGGGAGGTTTCCGGATTAGATAAAGTGATAACCATTCTGATCTAGGTTAGAGTGCACGCAGAGTGTTTCTTTTCTCTCTCTCTTTGGCAGTGACCTTTGACCGACCCTTGACTATGACTCAGTGACCAAGTTGACCGAACCTTTTTAAAATGCTGGCTTTTGGATTGTCTGAATTGCATAAGTCATTGCCACTCCTTCTTTTACCCTTTGCATTTCTCAGAACACCTCGTATCACTATGAGTATCCACTTCCATTGGATAGATCCATCGTATGGTTATATACAAACTCGAAGGGACTTCTTCGAGGATGGATCCAGGTTCAGGAGAAATAGAATTGGTTTATTCAGTTGTCTTTTATTATCACCTTCTCTCAGGTTGCGAGGGCTCCTTGGTTTAGGAGAGTACACCTATTACGCTTATTGGATAGTCTTATTCCAAACCATAGGCAGGTGCCGAAAGGTAGGGAATGAAGAAAACCAATTAGTCTAAGTAGGGTGTACAGAAGGTAATATGTAAAGAAAAAATAAAGGGATTAGAAAGAGGGCAAAGTAAATTGCGATTGTTATCATTCACGACCAAACCGCGTACTTCATCGCCACTCCTATTTCACCTTTTAAAGAATAAGGTATTATTCAGTTGTCTTTTATCATCACCTTCTCTCAGGTTACGAGTACTCCTTGGTTTAGAAGGGTACACCTATTATGCTTACTGGATAGTCTTCTTCCAAACCATAGGCTGGTGCCGAACGGTAGGGAAGGAAGAAAACTATTTAGCCTAACGAAGGTGTACAGAAGGTAACGACTAAAGACAAATAAAGGGATTTGGAGAGATGGCAATGAAATATACGGTTAAAGTCATGAATTGGATTATGGAAGAGGCATTACAAGGAATACCAGGATACCCCTACGAAACATTTTCATGTTTCAGTGCATTGTTAAAGGAAAACTGTTTTCCCGATTAGATACTTACTCCAAGGGTATGTATTTACCAGGTTTCATTCTCATATCTGTATGGTTTTACAGATGATGAGTGGGAGTAAGTTATTGGGAATTAGGTGATCATCCTCATTATATCGGAATTCGTTGTAATTGGTGATATTTGAGGAAGTCGCCTGGGTTATTGCCGGCAGGCATGTATTTGGTTTTGAGTATCCGTTGTTGTGCACCAATTTCAAAATGATATATCTGTACATTTATTTTTTGAGATATAACTTTTTGATATTATGTCGATGGCATTTACTTACATCAGTTGTCGATTGGGTAAGGAGCATTGAACAACGGAGCAGTTCTTAACCATAAGTACAGTTTGCAACCTACGATGCACAGGTTTTGAGTTATTAGACTCAGCGGACTTATACAGAGTATTGTATGTTGTCCAGTGTCCATCAGGACAGAGGGGTAGGTCCTCGTACTATGTTTTGTTTACTTATGACTTCTCTAGTTTTTAGACAAGTGTTTCGTAGAAATACAAGGTCTAAGTTTTGAGAAGTTGTGGGTATAAGAATAAAGTAGAGAACCAGATATCGTAAGTATCGGGGTTCTTCAAAGAGATCGAAGATGTAGATTCTTGTAATTGGTATTCACATGATAGTAATGGTTTAGAGAAACTTGTTTCTCTTTCAGATTACTCATAATTGGATAGATTCCTAAGTTGAGTAATGCTAATTAGCCTCTCTCTATTAAGTTGATATGCACTGGAGACAGCTGCATGTTTTGAATCTGGTTCCAATTAAATAAGTGCCAAAGTTTCTACATTGGATATAGGTGAGTTGTCCGGCTTATGCTTAAAACCAGACTGTGGATAACTCAGGGCACGTTTCTGTAATGGCAGTTTGTGGGTTGGCCCGGGCTATGTCGAGGGTTGACTTTCTACCATCTGGAAGATCAATAGTGATATTGTTCTTGACTCGCCGCAGTTTTAGCAAAAATGGATTTTTTCAGAAAACAGTAGTGGGAGTATGGTAGAACTGGAAGTGATTCCAGAACCGCAAACGATTACGGAAAATTTAATAGGACCTAAAGATTCAATCAGGTTTGACATTCCATTAGCCACTCCGCAGATATAGTGGGTAACCTCAGACACCCGAGAGGTACTCCGGTAGCCTCAAGGACGGTGACAGGGAGGTTCTTATCTACCCAGACTTGACACTACTATTGTTCCAGGCTATGCGACCCGGTAGGAGGGTTGTTGTGGTCAGTGGGAGCAGCGGAAGCATAGTGGGCAAGTAGCTTATTTCTATTTATAGACTTGAGCAGTTATAGCGGAGATAGATCATCTAATTTTGATGTGACAGTCATGGGTTTGACTTCATCAGAATAGAGGATGGATCTGTTAAGAAGGTAGTAGGGTGTGATGTCCTGGTATTTGGATGACATACACAGAGTAGAAAGTAAAATTCCTATACTACGATCGGTTGTACTGTGGTCGTCACACAGTTGTTTCTCCAGATAGGATATGGATATAATATCTGACGTTCTGGTTTCTAGATCTATGGTTTTAGATCTGGATTTGGGTAGTTTCCTAATGTGGGTACTTTGACAATATTCTAATGGTTTTTAGAATAGATGACTCCTGGCATGGTGGTGTATCTGCTGGTGATGGAGTCACCCTCTCTAAAGGTATCTTACAGACTAAAGGGGAGAGGGATGTGCATGATTGGCAAATCACTTGCTTAGGCAATTGAGTTAATCATGAGATGTCAAGTGCCACACCAGATGTTGTTTTTGCACTAGATGCAATAAGTTTGTATTAATCCAATACTGGAGAAACATAAGGAAGCAGTTTTAGAACATAAGTGCATGTTCTACGGATTTGATGACGGCAGCCTCCTTTGGGAGACGGTTATCATTCCAGGTTTCAAAGGTGACATGGATGACAGAGTGATTGTCAGAGTTATAGTTTTCCCTCTGACGAAGAGGGACATTATTATGGACAGGTGGTCCGAGAGGATACTATGGGAGGCATGGTGCAGGATACTGATTAGGTTCAGTTATCGATACAGTCTAAGAAGTTTGGATTTGGAGTTCATTTATGAACTAGGTCCCATCAGATATCCAGACATATTCTAAGACAGGTATTACTCGATTCGGGAGATGGCTTTCTCCGCGAACTTGAGATTAAGAGAGACATAGAAAGAAACATCAGGGCGGATCCACTCACTGAGACTATTTCTCGAACACAATAGTTTTACAAACGGGCTTTGTGAAACTGATTAGTAGAGGAGTTGGATGTTCGGTATCACACGGGCTGTGAGTATGCGACATCGCAATAATTAGCCTTAATTTCAAGTGGGAGATTGTTGGATATAGTGCCCTCAAAGTCAATTATTGGATCGCAGACACGTGATTGCAATGATTGAGGAGGACCTATGCCGGTAGGACAGTCTTACTCGAGATGATAGTATGCTATCTGGTTTACCTTTATCAGTCGTGTACAGGTTCAGGTGACTGATCACATGTTACACGTTGATAGAGCCCTTAGGATCTTGCTTGACTACCAACAGTATGAGGGCGATCATATACGTGAGAGTTGGGTAGTCTATAAGCTCATCCTTAATAGTGGTCCCTAGTCGTGGGAGTTTCGAGACAGGGCATCGATACTCCGGAGTAGACTAGTGTATACAGTCGAGACCCCGACGAGGGGCGGTGGCCGGTCTCACAAGCCACTGGTGTCAGTTGGATCACCTAAGATGTATACAGGTGCTCATTGGGTTATGAGTACACCGGACAGGACTCGCCGGGAACCTGCTAGTTGGTATTATACATATCGTCAGATAGCAGTTCTCTGGTGACATGTGTACAGGTTAGTTCATCGACCTGAGGTCGTCATTTGTCTCGTGTGAGTTCCCACTGTGCTTTGATTTCTACCCTACCACGGCTCAAAGGAGTCGTGCAAACAGGTAGTTTTTGGGAACAGTCCCGAGCCACATGGAGGCACGTGAGCGGATCGGCAGGGGATTCGTCTCTCCCGGTATTGGGGGTGGAGATCGCGCTGTGTCTAGGAAAGCCATTACACCAAGTCCTTGGCCAAGGCAGGTAAGAATTACTGGTAGGTACTCCGGTAGTTTCAAAGGGTGTTCAGGGCTTGTCTCCGACACGACTTATACCGTTATTGGGGGTCTGACGTTACTAGCCCCCTAGGCAGGATATGCGATGCTCATAGACGAACGGACCAGACTGTATATACATTGTCACTGTTAGGCTCAGTAGGGTTTCCGGATGAGTTCGCTCATCGGCCTCCCTTGAGGTCAGTCCATGGGCAGCCGTTACGCACAGCTAGTGCCGCTGACGGCTTGTGGTTAAACCCACTGCCAGGGTACTGACGAGTCATTAGAGTCCCCCACAGATAGTTTTCCAAGTTCGGGCGAAACGTTGTAGAGGCCATATGGTTTTATGGCAGGGTTCGGAAAATGCACGTGCGTTTACGCATGTGTCATATTTCGGGCAGATAATACTGGTGGGCTTTGGTTTAAGCCGGATCCGAGTATTATACTGTGTAGATATAATATCTTTGTCTCAGTTGCATTTGTATTCGGTCGTAATACAAATGCGGGTATGTTTATACTGTTACGGGGTTATCCTGAAATTCGTTTCAGGATCGCTTTTGGAAGTTGCCGGTTTCCAGTTTTCTATCACCCGTCTTTATCATTCGGTTAAAGACGGATTTATCTTTTCTTGGGTGAGTCATGGTTTTAGAAGGTTCTAGATTTGGTGACTCATGGTTAGCATTTAATGTTATGGTGATTCATTGTTAAGCATTAATTGTGGTGGTGATGTGTTAATGTGAGTCATCCTTTAGCATTAATGTTTCTTGTTAACCTTAAGATATTTTGTGTGAGATCTTTTATCTTATGGTTACCTCTTTGCTCCTACACTCACCCTCCACCTCTTCATATATGTGGCCGGCCCCTCCCCTCTCTCATTCACTCACTTGATTGATTCATTTGGAAAAAAGATGATAGTTTTAGGTGTATGGAAATTTCATAGCTCATTTCATTCCATCACCCGACTCAATTGGCAACTTCATTAACCATTCGTCTATGGCTTTGGACGAAGCGAGACAAAGTCTTCTACTCATTCTCTACATCATTCTTGGTCGTCTCTTTTAGCAAACTTGACGGCCGAGTTGCCTCGAGTCAGAGGCGGGAGCCTGTTTAAAGATCTGATGACGTGGTGCCACCTAGACGAGGAGATCGGAGATCGACGAGATCGGAGCAGCCGCAATGGAGCGTGGGATGATGGTTAAAGAACGAAGGACTCGGATCGTTCGGTATAACCTTTCTACCCTTTTTACAGTTTGTTAGTTTAGCGTTAATGGCAGATCCAGGTTTTAGTATGCGATAGCGCCAGTTATAAAAGTTTTTGTTCCGCATTTGGCGTCAGTTCGACGGCCGGGGCGCTACCGTAGACTTACATCCGTTGCACCACAGCAGGACGAAACACATCGAAATCAAGCATCATTTTATAAGGGAGCTGATTGCTAAAGAAGAAATTCAGTTGGATAACTGTGGAACCAATGAACAGATTGCAGACTTATTAACCAAGAGTTTGCCACAAGCAAAACATGAAGAGTTCAGTACACAATTGGGAGTTTCAACTTTCGAATAAAGGGGGAGTGTTGAAGTTAGAGTAATTCGAATGTTTCTGTTAGTAGTTTGTTAGTAGTCAAGTTGAATAAATCTCCTAGGCAGGTTTGTTAGTAGTTTGTTAGTAGTCAAGTTGAATAAATCTCCTAGGCAGATTATGTGCCGATGGAAGTAGTTAAACAGTTGAGATTTTCTAGGCTAAGAATTTGCTCTGCTTTCAAGTCACGTTTAGCTTGTAATGCCTATTTAAAGGCTTTGTTTTTTACTCTAATAAAAATCATCTGCAGAATCACTTTTGCTTCCAATTTTTCATTATTGCTCTGTCAAAATCTCCAACATGCTTATATATATATATATATATAGTGATGTGTAAAACCTAATATGACATTATTTTAGAGAAATGCAAAGTCATCTAAGGGCCATATCTCATAAACATGGTACGCTTGATGCAAATATCATCTTATTTTAGAAACCTCGTAGGAGAATGAAATGAAAAAAGAGTCTTATCAAGGCTCACATGTATTAAGAAACTACAATTAAATAATAAGATCATACAACAAAATAATAAGGAAAAGAGATAACAGAGCTCACACTGCGGATAAGTTAGCAAAAGCAGCTAATGGATGTTAACAGGAACATGATCAATAATTAAGTATGTTCAAGCTATGTATCATAGATGCAAGAAAAGTTATACAATATTACATGAGTTCTCATTTTCATAATCCCATGGACAACACTAGTTGCGAAAAAAGACTGGTTAATCAAAATATAAAAGTTACATCAAGCTATAATCTGCATTAGGCTCAAGAACATCATAGGGGCAAGTTCTATATTGGTGGTTTGCACGCCCACAATTGCTGCACTTGTATGATCTCTTCTCGCTGTGTGATTTTGGTCTTTTAGAAAGACCTTCTTTTGGGTTTCTTTGTAAAGGATTTAGCATTTTAGTCCCAAGAAATTCTTCAACTTTAGCCTTTTCGAACCTGACATTCTCATCCATATGTAAATTACCAGTTTCAAAAAGCTTCTCAGCAAACCATCCTTTCATTTCCAAAAATTTTTCTTCAGAATTATTGCATTCCAAGCACAACCTTTTCGCACACTCCAGTAACTCTTGATATCTTTGTTTGTTGACATCAACTGTCAATAAACCCGCGTTGCAGTATGGTGGAATACAGAAACGACAATTTATCTTCCATCGATCCCACACACAACTTAGAGGAAAGTATTAAAACTTTTTTTGAATCATAAGCAACAACATGTGAGAGCAAGGAACACCTGTAGATTCCAAATGCTTACATGAGCATGTAATTAACAGATCGTTTGCTCCAATCTCTAATTCAACGAAGAAAATTTCTTGTTTTGTTTCAATATCAGAAATTATAAAACGTTCATGCTCACCTACTACATTGCTTATGCAAATCATGAACCTACTGGCCTCCGATAACTGATCTTGAATCCATACAACTATAGTCGGGGTGTATGTTTTGGTAGCAAATCTCTCAAATGGATGTGCATCGATCCATAGGTAGGACGATGTTTGTGTAGCAATGCAATCGTCCAATGCCTCGTTCCGCCGCGCTCGTGATACACATGGGTCATAATGAGAAACTAAGTCCTCGAGGATCATGTTATGGTTAAAATACTTGTGTAATAGGGCGTTTGTTCCTTCGCAGCGTTGGGTGCTCCGGATACCTAATAGTACTTTTCCATGAAAATAAGTTTCTGCCCATAATGATCTGCTACAATACATCCGTTTGATCCATTGGTCACTACGGCGGTTGGTCAAAGAAGTGGCATATTTTTTCCATTCCATTTCAAACTGACCGAGTGTATATCAACTCCTTAAATCTTCCTATCTTCTTTCGGTCCTTAACATGCTTAGTTAGATTACGTTCAATGTGCCAACAACAAGATCGATGTGTTGTATCTGGTAGAACTTCAAGTATTGCTTGACGCATAAAAGAGTCGCCATCAGTTACCACGGTTTTCGGTTTGCTTTGGTACATGAATAAAAGGAATGTTTTCAAAATCCAAACAAATGACTCGGTTTTTTCATCCGCGACAACTCCACATCCGAAAAAACATGTACGCCCGATGATTATTCATGCCAATAATAGGAATAAAGTGCATTTTGTATCTATTCGTGCGATATGTAGAATCAAACAAAATAACATTACCGTAGTACTGATAGTCTAATCTTAATTGCTCGTCGGACCAAAATAACCGGTTTAGATGATTATCTTCATCATAATCAGTTGCATAGAAATACCCTTTATATTTCTCCTGGAAAGCACTCATCTTGTTTAGTATGGTCTGCACATCACCTTTCGCTAGTTTGTTCGTAATCCGTCGATGACAGTAGTTGTAAAGGTCCTTAGGAGTGTATCCGACGTTCTCGTAGCCATTGTTCTCTACTTCTCTCATATTAATGATTTTATGTTTTCTTAAATGAGCATCAACCAATGTGTCAACCTCTTGTTTCTGAACTTTGTCCATTTTCTGTTGCGATAGAAAAAAAGGAACTTCTCTAGGATTGGCTAGCAAATGATTGTGGAAATCGTTAAAGAGACTTGAAATCCAAATGTGGTTTTCCCGATTATATCGTATCTCTGGTTTCGCAGGACAATCACAACGACTAATGGGACGCTCTTTACGAACTCTATCTTCTCTGTCGATATGTTTTCTCTAACGCTTCCCGGTACAGGAGCATTTAAAACGCCGGAAACTCATATTCTTGTGTTTGTCCCATTTCACCTCGCCTCGACGAATACTAAATCCGTTATTCTTAGCATAATCATTGTAATAATCATACCATTCTGCTTCAGTAGAAAATGCAATATTCGACAAGCTTTGAGAGTGGCCGATAGAACAAAGGTTGCTGCTGCTTTATTTGTAAAATAACTCATTGGACAATTGGATCGCCTCTTTCCCCTTACAATCAGAGCCTTCCATTGATTAATCTATAAGAACTAAGCAATATAAGTTTACATTTGAAAATATTATATTAAACCCAACCGGATTAGTAAATAATACTTTGTTTTCAGAGTAACAAAAAGGATAAGGGTAAACATTAACATGTTAAAAAACCAAGAAATCATTAAAAATACGTAATCACCAACAAAAACTTATTTCTATATTCTAATTGTTTGCTTAGAATGGATCATCTTAAAATGATCCTTGTCCCTCTAGATTTAACATCACCACAACCAAATTAAATAAATCAAGAAGAGGAAATTATACCTTCCCTTCCTTTTTCTTTGATTAAGCGATGGATGCTCCCCATTTCTTTTCCCTCTCAATCTGCATATTTGCCTCCAACTGCAAAGTATGAAATAAGAAAAATCGAAGTTGTAATTTATTATATGGATTGATGAATTATAAGAAAACTATCAACTGTTATTACCCATAAATAAATAACTAAAAATATGTGCACAAGAAGGAAGACAACCTCACAAAAGACTTCTATCTTTTACTTAATCATCAACATTAGACTAAATATTTTCCAATTCAAAAGAGATAGCTTGACTACAAAAGACCTAACTGTCCAAAATTGTTTATTTTATATTGCTCTTTAACTTTATCTTTCTATCTTCTAGCTTTGCCAAATTGATAATTAATAAAAAAATTTTCATACAACCTATCTCACCTCCTTTTCATTTTCTCTATTCTCGGAGGTTGTTGACCTTTAGGAGGAGGAGGATGATGATCAGGACATGAGCGAGCAGAGAAGCAAACAAAATTCGAAAAAGACAGCATGGCTACAAAGATCGAGATCTATTCTTGCAATGAGCTTGGGACAATGGATCGGCCTCTGAAAAAAATCCGAAAATTCGAGGTGGGCGTTGGTGGCGTGGGAAGTCAAAGGAGAGCTATTGGTGGAGGTGGTTGTTGGCAGATGGTGCTGTAGGTGGCAGTGGAGGAGGAGGGCGTGTTGAAGAGAAGAGACAGATGTCTTAGAAGATGGAAATTAGGGCTGAGAGAAGAGAGAGGGTAAGTTTCGTCGATTTAAGGAAGAAAGTCGGAGGAGCAATTCAGCCCTAGTTCTCCTAGATCTCGCAGGTGGGGATCTACGAGATGGAGGGAGGGATAAGAAAGGACGAAGGAAAGGGAATGAAATGAAGGAAAAAAAGAAGTTTTCTTTGAGAAAAAAATGAGTTTTCTTTGAAAAAAATCAAAATAAGATGGAAAGGATTTTGATGTGATGTTGAACAGGCATGTTTTGGCCTGATTTGAGGGGGAAAAAGAAGAAGAAGACCGTTTCAAAAGGGTAACACCGTGTACTTTGAGAAAAAATAAGGAAGCACCGAAGAATACCCCGTTCCAGGAAAAAAAACACATGCAGTAACTTTGGGTACAGAAAAACAGATCTAAATGACATTTTGTTGTAGGGACACAAAATATTGACACTTGAAGGAAAAGTACTTTATTTTATTCATTAATGGATTCAGGGTACATTTTTAAAGAGACTAGCATATACAAAAATACTATCGGTCTTCTCGAGCTGAACGAGTAGTTGCACTAGGCGAAGTGTTTCTGAGCTCCTAACGACACCATGCACCACAAGATAAGAGGACAAAATGAACCCACTACATCCAGCATCACCCGACGGAATAAATAGGCACCCGATGAAATTAGTTTATTCCATCGGCTGAAGTCCGACAGAATAAAAAGTGGAGAAATAAATCTGTAAGGTACTTTATTTCATCGGTAGAAAACCGACGGAATAAGATCGAAAGAACTGGGCAAATTTTCCTATACGCGGTTTATTTCGTCGGACAATTTCCGACGGAATAAGTTATTCAGTTGGATTATGTTGGATATATATATGCCCTAGAGACCTTCATTGTATAGGATGCTAGAGATATGTATGTATAGGACAATCTTGCTCGATATGATAGTACGCTATTTGGTTTGTCTTTATCTTAACATGTGATATATTTTACTTTGTATTTCATATATTGTGTACATGTTGATAAAGCCCGTAGGATATTTGCCTGACTATCAGCGTTGTGATAGCAGTCATACTTATGGGAGCTGGGTGGTCAATAGGCACGTCCTTAAATGTCCCTGGTCGTAGGAGTATTGAGATTGGGTATCGATACTCCAGAGTAGATTAGTGTATACATATTTAGACCCTGACGAGGGGCGATGGATTGGTCCCGCAGCCATTGATGATGTGCACCTAAGATTGTATACAGATGCTCACTGGGTGTGACTATACCGGACAGGACTCGCCGAGGACTGACTAGATGGTATTATACCTAGCGTCAGATAGCAGTTCTCTGGTGACATGTGTGCAGATAGTCTGTCGACCTGAGGTCGTCATTTGTCTCGTGTGAGTTCCCACTGTGCTTTGATTACTACCCTACCACGACTCAAAGGAGTTGTGCAAACAGGTTTTAGTTGGATACAGTCCCGAGCCACATGGAGGCAGTGAGAGACTGTTGGGGATTCGTCTCTCCCGGTATAGGGAGTCATTACCATAAGTCCCTGGCCAGGATAATTAAGAATTATTGGTGAACAGACCAGTAGATTCTCGGATGGTCTTGAGACACACTGACATGACTTGTACGGTTATTAGGGGTCTGACATTTTCCACCCCTAGATGTTACATGCGATACTCTCAGACGAACAGACCGGACTGCATGGATATTGTCACGGACAGGCTCAGTAGGGGTTTCGGACGAGTTCGCTCGTCGGCCTATTTTTCGACATGTACCTGGGTTGCCGTTACGTACAGCTAGTGCCACTGACGGACTTGTGGTTAAACCCACAGCCAGCGTACTGTCGAGTCTTTAGAGTCCCACACAGAGGGTTTCCCTGGATCAGGGGAGACGATGTAGAGGCCGTATGGTCTTACGGCAGGGTTTCGATCGCATGCGTGTACTGGCTACATGAATGATGTTCGGACAGATAATACTAGTGGGCTTTGGTTTAAGTCGGATCCTAGTATTATACTATTGGATTATACTTGTCTCTGGGTATCCGTATTTTTCAGAATACGGATACGGGTATGTATATACGGCGAGAGCATTCTTATAATTTCACAAGAATGAGCTTTTAGAAGGAGACACCTCAGTATTGATTTATCCTTTTTTGATAAAGGATTAATGAGGTGGAAATTAGGAGATATTTGAGGAATGAGTTGCAAGTATGGCTTTGTAAATTGTTTATTCATTTGGGTTTCCTATTCAAGCATTGTTGCATTTTTGGTGAGTTTTGTTATTCCATGCTTGAATTATTGGAAAAAGACTTAGCCATTCTCACATCATTTTCTCAACATCATTCTCATGATATCATTCTCTCTCCTCATCCCTCAAGCTCATCCCATCACATGAGTTGTGAATCAATAAGCATTGAGACAAATTAATCCAATACACATCTTCTCTACTTCTACTTAGTAGTCTTCCTTAACAAGTTGGATCACTATGTTACCTCATTTGAGGTTGGAGCGTGACCATAGGCCCTCGGATGGATCTTTCTTCAGCACATAGGAGACCGGCAACCAAATTCATTTGTAGCTTTGGAGGAGCCAAAGAAAGGAGATCAAGAACAAGCTTGAACCAAGGAGCAAAAAACCACTTGAAGACCCGAAGGACTTGACACGAGGGTATAATACTTTAACCGAGTAGTTAACACCCTCTTGTAGTTTGGTTTTTGTTAGTTAAGGTTTAATCAAGATCCAAAAGTGGATAAAGTCTATGTTGCAAAGCCAAACATGATCTTTTGATGTGAGAAAAATCGTTTTTGATGTATTCCGCCTTCCTGCAAACACGTGGGGTGTGCTACATAGACTTACACTAGCATCAGAGCCTAATTAAACCCTAGCTAACAGATTAAACGAAGTATGAAACTACGAAACCGAAATAACTCCGAAACGTGAATCCAAGTTTCTATCGATTTTTGCAGAGCCTCAAATTTTTTTTAAGCAATTGCAGAGTGCTCCTTTACTTGTGAAATGAATACACAATAAAAACGAGGCAATTCCACTTGATTATGGCCAGCCACAACCCCAAAATTTCCGAGCTCACCGGTCCAATAGTGTGGGATTGCATCGAATTTTGTTCTGTGCTCTTGTCTCTTGGATTTAGTGTTTCAGGTGTTGCTAGATTTTGCCAATTTTGACTGCACTGTTAACTTTTTACTGCGGCAATCTTAGAGTTCTTCGAAGTCATAGTTTTTAGTTCGTTTAAGTTTCAGTTATTATCTGTAATGATATGTGTTTTGAAATGTCCGCTAATCGCTATACGTCGATTAGTAGGGGTTGCACATATCTGTGATGTTGGTTTGTGTATATGAACTTTATTGGATCGTCGATGATGAATAGTCGGGGGATGTGAGATGAGTGTTTTATTTTCTTTCATTCAATGTAATTTGTAAAAGTGATGTAATATTATTTTGCGGGGCACATCCGGGTTGAGATTGTAGCCACCGTTGTACTATTTTTCTTTTACCGTTTTTTGCTCTTAGGATAGATCAAAGGAGGGGTGCACAAACTACCGGATTCTTTGAAGTGCCAAGTGGCCTACTCACTTTGTTGAGGGAGGTTGCTTCACTTCGGGAATTTGGCGGGTAGTTTGCCGCACCCGTAGGGGTCTAGGGTGGGGTTTAGCTATTCATCATGACCGTGGAATCCGTCTTTCGTTATGGGCTTAAACGAAGCGCGGAATTCCTAGTATATTCAATATGTTCATTTGTGATCTGGAATGCCTATTATTGCGTGAGACGAATGTATATATCTATATATTATATTTAGTAGGCGTTGCTTATGTTTTGCACCCGCGCTAGTCCAGCCCCCACTCTGTCGTTAGTTAAGTAACCTAACGGATGATGACGGGGCCCCGTGGTGAATGCGGATGGCATAAGCGTACGTTATATTTTCATTTTTTTTGGTAATGGTAGGATTAATTGATGGGACAATATTAACTCATTAATGCAAAGAAAACAAACTTAAGCTAAATCGTTGGCACAATTTCAAAACCACTCGGTTTTCTTCAAAAAACAAATTTTAAATGCGGAGCCTAAACCACTCCTTTTCAAAAAAGTTATCATGGTTCATTCGGTTATATCAAGTTCATTACGTTAACGGTTTTGCCAAAAACCAGCCGTAGCCCTCCGTCGTTTCAAATAAACAACACATCTTCATGCTATGTTTGTTGGCCTACGTCAAGGCGTAGATAATGGTAGCAATGTGTTGCTTATTTGTTGCATAGATAGATGCATTAGTTTAGGACAGTCGTACAGCCTTGTTGGCTTACGTCAAGAGTGAGTACGGATGGGTCTAAATTAATCAGGACAACGACGGGTAGAACTTGACTTGCATTTTATGATTTGTTGGCCTACATCAAGGTCATAAGAGCTTGGGGGTAAAAATCACATCGGGAGTTTCAAACATAAAGGAAACTTGTAGATTTAGCATACCTTCTGCAGTGTGGTGACTAGAATGGCTTCCATCTAGGTCATCATACAATGATAGTTGGATCTCGATCCCACTGATGAGTAGGATTACTCTCGGGAAAATTTCTCACTTAACAATCAATGCTATAAACCAAGTAGGTGTCTAGAACGGTGTTAGTGGGGCTATGCCTCCAGGGAAAAGAGGTTATATAATTAAGGAACTTTGCGAAAGCATTGGAAAACCTCCCTCGAAGTACCGAAATTAGCCTGGCTGAAAGGTTAAGCAAGTATTGCGATTAATCCTGACTAATTCTTCTTTTAAGGGTTTGAAGAAGAATTTAAGGAAACAGTGGGAGCCATCCTGTTTAGATAAACTAATAAACCAATCTAAACTTGCAAAAGCATATGCTGAGTGTTTCCTTTCTCTCTCTCTCTGGCAGCTATCATGACGGGACTAAAACTATTACTTGAAAAAAATACACTGACTGGGCCAAACTATAAGGATTGGCTGAAGAACGTCAACATTGCACTGACTTGTAACAAAGTTGCATATGTCACCACCGCTATTGCTCCCCTTGTCCCAGGACCAGATTCCTCAGTTGCGGACAAAGAGGTACGCAAAACGTGGGATCTGGACTGTGAGAAAGCTAAGTGTATCGTGCTGGCGTCCATAAATAATGAACTCCAAAAACAGCACGAAAGTATGGATATTAAATCCAATTTTCTCTATTGCAAGGAATTGTATAGAGAGCACTCTCGTATCGTAAGGTACGAGACCTCATGGAAACTATTCCAGATGAGGTTAGCTCCAGGATCACCTGTAGGAGAGCACGTCCTAAAAATGATCAGCCTCATTGAGGAACTGGCAAACCTGGAATGCGTGCTAGAAAATGAGTTATACATTGACTTGATTTTGCAGTCCCTTCCACACACCTTCTCTTAGTTCGTGCTGAACTTCAACATGCACGAAATGGAAGCTGATCTTCCAAAGCTCCTCAACATGTTGAGGGTAGCAGAGAGCTCGTTGAAAAATGAGAAGACACCTGTTCTGTATGTTGGCCAATCATCCTCTTCTAAATCCAAAGAGAAAGCTAAGGGGAAGAAGAAGATAAACGCCACTAAACCGAAAGGTGGGGTCAAGAAGGTGCAGGGAACGGACAAGGCGGGGAGAGTAAGAGCGAACAAGAGTGAGTGCTATTATTGTCACAAGAAGGGGCATTGGAAAAAGGATTGCATGGATTTTAAAGCCAAGGATACGAAGCAAGTTGCTGCTTCTGCTTCAGCTGTGTTTGTAATCGAAAACTGTTTTTCAGTAAACTCTACATCATGGGTACTTGATACCGGTTCTGGTTCTCACATTTGTAATTCTTTGCAGGCTCTGAGAAACCGTAGATCACTGAAGGCAGATGATATGACCCTCCGGGTTGGCAATGGAACAAACGTAGATGTTGTTGCAGTGGGTGATTATCACCTGGGGTTGACTAGTGGGCACATTTTGGTGTTGTACAGCTGTTTTTATATTCCCAGTATGCTATGTAATATTATATCAGTATCTTTATTCTCTAATGAAGGATATAATTTTGCGCTTGAAAGAAATGTCATGAACATTCTCCTAAATCAAGAATTGATTGGGTTTGGCACACTGGAAAACGGCGTATACATACTTAATCAACCTCAAGTTTTTAATATCCAAAACATGCTCAAAGGAAAGGCTCCGGATTCAAACCAAGCCTTCCTATGGCATTGTAGACTTGGTCATATAAATGAAATAATGTTGACTAAGTTGTATAAAGATGGATATTTAGACCTGTTTGAATATATATCATATGCAACTTGTCAATCATGTATCAAAGGGAAGATGACCAAATCTCCGTTCACAGGACACGGAGAAAGAGCCACGGAGCTCTTGGGACTTGTACACAGCGATGTGGTCCGATGTCTACACATGCACGAAGCGGTCACTCCTATTTCATCACTTTTACTGATGATTTCTCAAGGTATAGACATGTGTTCTTGATGAAGTATAAATCCGAGGCCTTTGAGAAATTTAAGGAGTATAAAAATGAAGTGGAGAAACAGACTGGTAAAAGCATTAAGACTCTTCGATCTGATCGAGGTGGAGAATACTTAAGTACCGGTTTTCTTGAATGCTTAAAAGAGAATGGAATTCTCTCTCAGCTTACTCCTCCGTATACACCTAGCATAATAGTGTATCAGAAAGGAGGAATCGCACGCTACTGGACATGGTGCGTTCAATGATAAGTAGTGCTGAGTTGCCACTTTCCTTCTGGGGTTTTGCGCTGGAATCAGCTGCATACCTATTGAATAGAGTTCCGACTAAGTCTATGCCTACCACTCCATATGAAATGTGGAGTGGGAAGAGACCATATCTCAAGTATCTCAAGATATGGGGGTGTCCAGTATTTGTTAAAATGCAGAATCTGGACAAGCTCGAGGCACGATCGGTTTTATGCAAGTTTGTGGGATACCCCAAGCATTCGAGGGGATATCTTGTCTACCACACTGAAAAACAAAAGGTGTTTGTCGCTCGCTACATTGTCTTCTTAGAGAGCGAATTTCTTGCAAAAGAAATTAGTGGGAGCGCGGTAGAACTGGAAGAAATTCCAGAACCCCAAACTACTGCCGAGGACTTAGTAGAACCTCAGGTTTCAATAGAGCCCAACGAACCAACGCCGCTCCGCAAATCTAGTAGGCTTTCTCGTTCGCCTGAGAGATACTATTGGTTTCTTGTAGATGGGGATCGAGAGGATTGCATTATCGATGATAATGAGCCTACTAATTTTCAGCAGACTATCACGAGTAAAGACTCGGTGAAGTGGCTGGATGCTATGAGATCCGAAATGGAATCCATGTACACCAATAAAGTATAAATTTTGGATGTTGCTCCTCCTGGGATGAAACCAGTTGGATGCAAATGGATCTTCAAAAAGAAGATTGGTGTATTTGGACAAGTGGAAACCTACAAAGCTAGACTCGTTGCAAAAGGTTTTCGTCAAAGATCAGGATTGGACTATGATGAAACCTTTTCTCCAGTAGCAATGCTTAAATCCATTCGGATCCTACTTGCCATTGCTGCCTTCCATGACTATGAAATCTGACAGATGGACGTAAAAACAGCTTTTCTAAATGAACATTTAGAAGAAAGTGTTTACATAGATCAACTAAAAGGTTTCTTAGACAGTGGGAGCAGCGGAAAGGTGTGCAAGTTGCTTAAATCCATTTATGGATTAAAGCACGTATCGCGGAGTTGGAACATCTACTTTGATGATACGGTCAAAGAATTTGACTTTATCAAAAATATAGATGAACCATGCATTTATAGGAAGATTATAGAAGGAGCAGTAGTCTTCCTCGTTCTGTACATTGACGACATACTCCTGATAGGAAATGATATCCCTATACTACAATCAGTAAAGCTCTTCTTGTCACAGAAATTCTGCATGAAAGACTTGGGAGATGCCTCCTACATTCTGAGGATTAAGATCTATTGTGATAGATCCAAAAGAATGTTGGGACTTTCACAGTCCGGGTACATTGACACTATACTAAATAGATTTAGTATGGAAAATTCCAAGCACGGTAATTTACCCGCTTGTCACGGGATCACCCTCTCCAAAGACTAATGAAGAGAGGGATCGCATGGGCATTATATCCTACGCTTCGGCTGTAGGATCTATAATGTATGCGATGTTATGTACCAGACCAGATGTAGCTTACACACTTAGTGTGGTAATTAGGTATCAGTCTGACCCGAGTGAGAAGTATTGGATAGCGGTAAAGAACATTCTCAAGTACCTGAGAAAGACTAAGGAGATGTTCTTGGTTTACGGTAGCGGGGACTTCCATGTCGAGGCTTTTACCGACTCCAGCTTCCAAAGTGACAAAGATGACTCTAAATCCATTTCGGGTTTTGTGTTTACCCTCAATGGAGGGGTGGTATGTTTGAAGAGTTCCAACAGGATACCGCCACAGACTCAATGATGGAAGCTGAGTATATAGCTGCTAACGATGCCGCGAAAGAGGCTGTCTGTATGAAGAAGTTCATCTTTGAATTTCAGGTGGTTTCGTCCATTGCCAATCCAATACCTTTGTATTGTGATAACAATGGGGTTGTAGCATTAGCGAAGGAACCAAGGTCTCATCAGAAATCCAGGAATATCTTGAGTCGGTATCACCTGATCAGGGAGATCGTGGATCGCCGGGAAATCGAGGTGCGGAGAGTGGACACAAAAGAAACACGACAGATCCATTCACCAATGCTATCCCTCAAGTCCAGTTCGAGAGGCTGTTTGAGATGTTGGGCATGCGGTACGCCAGCAACCGGATCTAGTACAGACAGTGGGTACTCATTGCACCAATTACAGGCCTTAGTGCAAGTGAGAGATTGTTGGATATATATGCCCTAGAGGCTTTCATCGTATAGGATGCCAGGGATATGTATGTACATGACAATCTTACTTGATATGATAGTACGCTATTTGGTTTGTCTTTATCTTAACATGTGATATATTTTACTTTGTATTTCATATATTGTGTACATGTTGATAAAGCCCGTGGGATATTTGCCTGACTACCAGCGTTGTGATGGCAGTCATACATTAGGAGCTGGGTGGTCAACAGGCACATCCTTAAATGCCCCTGCTCGTAGGAGTATTGAGACTGGGCATCGATACTCCAGAGTAGACTAGTGTATACATATTTAGACCCTGACGAGGGGCGATGGATTGGTCCTGCAGCCATTGGTGATGTGCACCTAAGATTATATACAGATGCTCACTGGGTATGAGTACACCGGACAGGACTCGCTGAGGACTGACTAGATAGTATTATACCTAGTGTCAGATAGCAGTTCTTCAGTGACATGTGTGCAGATAGTCTGTCAACCTGAGGTCGTTATTTATCTCGTGTGAGTTTCCATTGTGCTTTGATTACTACCCTACCACGGCTCAAAAGAGTCGTGCAAACAAGTTTTAGTTGGGTACAGTCCCGAGCCACATGGAGGCAGTGAGCGACTGTTGGGGATTCGTCTATCCCGGTATAGGGAGTCGATATCGCACAGTGATCGGTTGGTCATTACCATAAGTCCCTGGCCAGGGCTAATTGAGAATTACTGGTGGATGGACCAGTAGATTCTCGGATGGTCTTGAGCCACACTGACACGACTTATACAGTTATTAGGGGTCTGACATTTTCCACCCCTTAGTCCTTACATGCGATACTCTCAGACGAACAGACCGGACTGCATGGATAATGTCACGGATATGCTCAGTAGGGGTTTCGGAAGAGTTTGCTCGTCGGCCTCCTTTACGACATGTACCTGGGTTGCCGTTACGTACAGCTAGTGTCACCGACGGACTTGTGGTTAATCCCACTGCCAGCGTACTGTCGAGTCTTTAGAGTCCCACACAGAGGGTTTCCCTGGATCAGGAGAGACGATGTAGAGGCCGTATGGTCTTATGGCAGGGTTTCGATTGCATGTGTGTACTGGCTACACGAATGATGTTCGTACAGATAATACTAGTGGGCTTTGATATAAGCCGGATCCTAGTATTATACTATTGGATTATACTTGTCTCCGGGTATCCGTATTTTTCGGAATACGGATACGGTATGTATATACGGTGAGGGCATTCTTGTAATTTCACAAGAATGAGCTTCTAGAAGAAGACACCTCATTATCGATTTATCCTTTTTTGATAAAGGATTAATAAGGTGGAAATTAGAAGATATTTGAGGAATGGGTTGCAAGCATGGCTTTGTAAATTGTTTATTCATTTGGGTTTCCTATTCAAGCATGGTTGCATTTTTGGTGAGTTTTTTATTCCATGTTTGAATTATTGGAAAAATACTTAGCCATTCTCACATCCTTTTCTCAACATCATTCTCATGATATCATTCTCTCTCCTAGGTTTTCTCTCCTCCTCCCTCAAGCTTATCCCATCACATGAGTTGTGAATCAATGAGCATTGAGACAAATTAATCCAATACATATCTTCTTTACATTTACATAGTAGTCTTCCTTAGCAAGTTGGATCACTAAGTTACCTCATTTGAGGTTGGAGCTTGACCATAGGCCCTCGGGTGGATCTTTCTTCGGCAAAAAGGAGACCGGTAACCGAATTCATTTGAAGTTTTGGAGGAGCCAAAGAAAGAAGATCAAGAAGAAGCTTGAACCAAGGAGCAAAGAGCCACTTGAAGACCTGAAGGACTTGACACGAGGGTATAATACTTTAATCGAGTAGTTAACACCCTCTTGTAGTTTAGTTTTTTTTAGTTAAGGTTTAATCAAGATCCAAAAGTGGATAAAGTCTATGTTGCAAAGCCAAACATGATCTTTTGATGTGAGAAAAATCATTTTTGATGTATTCCGCCTCCCCGCAAACACGTGGGGTGTGCTACATAGACTTACAGAATATACCCGACGGAATAAGCTACATATAGATAAAAATTCATAGCAGTTTTTGAGTGGGTTTCAAGCATTCGATACAAATTCAATTCAATTACTGATATTATAGCCAACAAACAACCAATATATATCATAATACTCCCGGTAGTGCAGATGCCACATACTCCCGGTATTACAAAGTCAATCCATTCCACAATCAATTCAAAATAAAGAAAATAGATAATAAACACAAATCTGATACGATACGATATTGAAATAAAGTTCATTACTTAAACAACTTCACGAAATTATAGAATCCTAGAATCCAATACGAAATATAATTAACATATCATAAATATAATTAACATATCATTCATATAATCATATTTTACAACTTCTTAAAACGTACGAAATGGAGTGATTCGTCAATGCGCTCGCGTTTTGTGCTTTTCCGCTCCATCTCGAGCTCACTCATCACCGTCACCGCCGCCGTTATCCGGAAAGACATCGAAATCGAGCAGGTACTATATTGTTATCAATAGACAAGTATAAGTACACAATATTCTTGATAATTATATGAAAATTGTATTGAAACCAAGAATTATCAAACTTACATCCGGTACTTTCTTCCCTTGAGACCTCAAGCTCTCAATGATCTGTATCCTCGTCTCAAGTGACCTAGTGAATTCTTCTTGCGACATCCTCCTTCATGAACCTGAAGCCGACGAGGGTCCATATGCCGGAGGAGACGAGAAGACGCATGCTCGAGAACCAGTAGAAGTGTGAGGAGACGAGCCTTCTCCACGGAATACCAGAGTGGGCGGAGAAGCAGATGAGGGCATGGGGGCTGCGGGCTCCTGAATGAATATCCCTACGCGTATCTGAGGAGGATGCTACTCTGGACCATGATAGTTGTGTTATACTATAGGCAAAATGTCATGGCCGCCCAGATGAACTCTTCTATGTCGATCCGGGTTGTATCGCTGAATGACATCCTCGTAATTTCATGAAGCTCAACATTATTAGGATCTTGGCCATGCTCCTGGACAAACGCCTCCACTTTCTCATCAATCTCTTTGCTTATCTCTTACAGCATGAAATTATTATATGAACCAAATTAAGTCAATTATTGAAAACAACATTAAGAAATTTAAATACTTAAAAGAATCCTGATTGTTCGTGAAAAAGTGATTTTGTAAATAACCGCAATCAAGACAGTGTCGCTAGTAGGTATCCGCGATGAGTACGGGTCGTCCGTAGGGAAACATAAACTCTTCTCTTGCTTTAGATGAGTTGATAAAATATGGGTGATTGTTTGTCGTTATATTTTAATACGGATATAAAATTTATAATAAAAAGGCTTGTAGGGTTCTGTTCATATCAGAATTTTGCATTATTATATCACCCATTCTTAAGCATATTACAAATAAATAGGTGCTTTTGATCCATGTCTGCTAAATAGTTGCAGGTTACAGGTTCTCAGAACAATACAGTGAAATTCATGAAAAGACGCTACAAATGTGAGACTACGACCAACAATGGATGAATCCGTTTGATGCCACCTACCAGATAAAGGAACAAATGAAGATCAGTAGACAGTTCAATGCACAAAGCATAAAGGCGGTACAAAATTCAAGACGTCAACGCGAAGCTTACGGTAAAAGTCCATATAATTCTGCACTATTGGAAATCTGGAAGAAAGTAGAAGAGATTCTGTGGAACCAAGTGAAGAAAACAGAAGGAAAAAGCAACATGAAGCAGCCTTGAGAAGTTGAACTCAAGATCTCACCATATGGCCGCGGAACCGCGGCCAAACATGGCATTCTGCCACGGTTCCGCGGCCGTGCAGTGCACGTGTCGGTGCACGTGTCGGTGGGTGTCGGTACTTTGACCTGGCTTTCTTAGGGTAGTCTTGTAATTTCATGTATGGATCAGATGTAAAACCTAGGGTTTCTTCTATCTATAAATAGGAAAGCCGAAAGCCTAATTAGGCATGCCTCTTTTTATTTTTCTAGATTAAAAATTTTCTTTCCTTGTAATCGTTGAAGAGGTCATCAATAAAAGTAAGTGTTTTTCATTTTATCTTGCATTCTTCTTAATTGAAATTTATTTTTCTGCAATTTTTTATCTGTCTTTATTTATCTGTAAGTTAATTAGTTTATTAAAAAGAAAAAATTATAAAAATGAATTTCATCGTAACTTTCCTAATGAGTGAGTAATTCCTCACTTGTTAGGGTTAGGATAGGGAAGGCTTGAGAGATGGAAATCTCTCTCATTCCTTTCGTTGCTCGTATAAATTAATTAATTAGGACTCTATTTAAATTAACCATACACCGCTCACTATGGCACCCTATCCTACGAGATAGCGGTGATTCCCTAGTTAGACCGGTTGTGGTTGATTTACATAGAGCTTAGGGCTAAGAGCTAAGAAAGAACGGACAAGGGCCAAAAGGAAGAAACTACGTTTCTTCCTAGTCGTGCTAATCCCCTTTGTTGACTATTACCCTAACACCTATGTTCTTAATTAGGGCAAAGAAAGTAGTGAGTAGAATTCTTTTTCCAAACTAACTTAATCCTAACCCTAGCAAGACTTTAAATCAAATTAATTTCAATCTTAGATTTTTAAATCAAAACCTACCAAAAATTGTACTTAACTCGCAAGAACTTAAAGAAAGAACACGTTTTCCCTGTGGACCGACCCGTACTCAACCGGCTAGCTACCAAGCAACACCGTTATTGACCGCGGTATATTCTTGATCTTGATTTTAAAAACGCACACGCAAAATTCCATATCAATCAAATGGCGCCGTTGCCGGGGATCACGGTAGTTATTTTCTTTTTGTAATTTCGGGTTAATTGAAATTGACTTTTTTTTATAAAAACTGAAAAAAAAAAAAAATAAAAAATCATCTTGTTATTTTTGATCGGCTTTTGTGCGCATTGTGCAGGAATGAAAGACGGACTGTTTCAGATCTGGAGCAAACCCAGTGAACAAATCAAGAAACAGAGGATCTGAACAGACAAAATAGAACCATAACAGCAAACAGGAAAATTTTGGAGATCCAAACCAACTAAGCAGCCGCGGAACAACGGCGGATTCAGGAGTTTGATCGCGGAACCGCCGTCAAACCGTGACGTTAGCTTCCTAAAATTTCTCTGTGAGTATTTTATCCTCTCTTCTACCCCCTGATTTCCACTGAAAAATTTTCCTGCAGGGTTCTTTGCGCAAAACTTCTTCTCCCTCTCCAATAAATCATTTTGTGCAGGATTCTTTGCGCCGCAAATAAAAAGAATTTTTTTTTGGCAAGTGTTTTAGATTTTGAGTGTTAATTGCTTTGCATATTTAAAACGGAATTTAAGGGGCTATAATACCAATCAAGATTGGGTGGGGATTTCATTACCCTTCCTAAGACCCCAGAAATCACAAAAAGCATATGCATCAACTCTCGAGTTAATTAAAAAATATCTAGACTCAGCCAATTAAGGACTGTCACGCTCATTAGGACAGAGGAAGGTTGTGGGCATTCGATCGTTTATCTAAACCTGACTTGGTGGTAGCTAGGCTAGACAAGTGAGAAAGGTAACTTTAAAAGGCCCGTCTCACGGTAATTCGTGAGCGGATCCCTCTTCACTTGTGCTTACCTGGCCACAATTGGCGGTGAAGAGACGATTTGAGGGATATCTCACAACTTGTCACTTTAGACCAGTTAGGAGCAGTCTAGTTGACTTAGGAGACCCTAGCTCTAAGCTTGATTGTGCATGATCAAATTGTGATTGCTTGAAAGTGTGTCGTAATTCCGTACAAAATCTTTTGCAAAACTCTTTATATAAAAAAAAATACAAAACAAAATTTTTACAAAAACTTGTCGTTTGTCGCTAGAATTCCATTGCACCCAACCTTCACCCACATTTCCCCATTGAAGTTTTCTTACCCTCACATTCTGCTTTTTGACTACACTACAACTCGTTTAGTGTATGTCCGGTTGGACTAGGGACACTAGCACCCGTTTAGTCCGTGTCTCGTTAGTCGCTACTGACGACGCGTTCGACTCCGAAGTCGAAATTCGCTCCACTTCCTTAGCTTCATCTTCACATTCATCATCTTTTAAGGAAATGTCAGGATTCAATCATAACAATCCTTTACCTACCTTGGGACTGATTCCACCTCAACTGGGTGCGAATAACCCGCAACACCCTCCTGTTGAAGCGCCCCAGCGAATCGCGCTCCAGAATCTTTTCTACCCCACCCGTACAGCACTTCCTACTTGTCTTTCACTTTCGCTGGCAAATGGGGACAATTTTGAAATTAAGCCCCACTTCATCAATATGTTGCCCAAATTTCACGGGCTGGAATCCGAAGATACCTATATCTTCATTAACAAATTCTAGAATGTTTGTGCAATGATGAGGACCACCCAATTATCCGATGATGCTATAAGGCTATGAGTCATTCCCTTCACTTTATGTGACCTAGCTGAAAAGTGGTTATATAGTACAGCATCGCATTCCATAAATTTGGGAAGAGTTTGTTAAGGCTTTCCTTAAAAAGTTTTACCCACATCACAAGACCGCAAGAATTCGCAATGAAATTAACCAATTTTCCCAGCTTCCTTCCGAACCTTTTTGGAAGTGTTTCGAACGATTTAAAGACCTTCTTGTTTAGTGCCCTCATCACGGTATCGAGAGATGGCAACTTTGCCAAACTTTATACGAAGGACCGAACCCAGCAACTAAGCAGTTGCTGGAAACCATCTGTCAAAGTCACTTCCTTACAAAATCTGACGAGGAAGCTTGGAAATTTCTCGACGATCTTGCTGAACAAACACTTCAGTGGGAAAGCACCAGACAGACCGCTTCGTCCACTTCATCAGGTCCGTCTAGGGCAGGTGTTCACCAACTTGATATGTCAATTGCAATGAAATCCAAAATGGCCGCAATTACACAAAAACTAGAAGCAATTGAGTGCAAATTCTCATCGCCTTCTTCTGCCCCTGCTTTACCCCCTCGCACTATATGCGCTTGTTGTTCGGATCCGTCCCATTTGACTGAAGAGTGTCCTTACAACCCACCTGCTCAAGGACAAGTTCAAGTCAATGCTGCCTTTCAGCATAGACAAAGGAATGATCCATACTCTTCAACTTACAATCCTGGTTGGAGGAACCACCTAAATTTTTATTGGAATCAAAATCAACAACAATTCCAAGGCAACAATAATTTCCAGAGGCCTCCTCCTCAACAACAAGCCCCTCAACAAACTCAATATCAGCAACCTTTCCAGCCCCAACCTTACCAAAATCAAATGAACAATTTTGCACCAAACAACTCTTTTCCTCAAAAAATTTTTGTTTAGCTAAATAACGATAAGGTTTCCTCGCTAGAACGAAGTCTGGATGCGTTTTTAAAACAATCTACTCAATCTTCAGTCAACATCCAGTCTTCCATTCAGTCTTTGGTGTAACACACTGCATCACATAGGCAAAACATTAAAACCATTGAAGCCCAAATTGCACAACTGAATGCTGCTTTAAGCGAGCGAGAGAAGGGGAAGCTTCCATCTCAACCACTGCCAAATCCCGGTCACCCACAAAATGCATATGTTGCTCATGAACAAAAAACCATAATGTGAGTGCCGTGACTACATTGAGATCTGGAAGGACATTGCACAACAATGATGACACCCCGGCCGCTGCTTCTTCATCTTCTTCTTCATCTTCATCTTCTTCGTCTTCAGAGCCTGTTCTCCATTCTTCACAAGACTCTACTTCTTCTACTACTCTGAACGAACCCACATCTCACTCCACGAAAACACCAGCACTGGGATCCGTTCCAACTCCGCAATCTCCTCCACAAACATTGGACTCAACCAATTTTCAAAATGTTCTATTTCCAAACAGGTTGGGATCCAATAAACAAACTCCACAAATGGAGAAGATTGTGGAGTTATTTAAACAGGTTAGCATTAACATACCTCTCTTGGATGCAATTCAACAAGTCTCTTCTTACGCTAAAATTTTGAAGGACTTATGCACCAAGAAGAGGAAATCACAGGTACCTAAGAAAGTTTTCTTGGTTAGTGCAGTAAGTGATGCTCTTACCCAAGCTTTACCTCAAAAATGAAAGGACCCTGGCTGTCCTCCGATTTCAATAACTATTGAGGATAAGAACATCAACCGCGTACTTTTAAATCTTGGTGCCAGTGTTAACCTGCTTCCTTATTCAGTATATGAGCAATTAGGCGTTGGAGAGCTGAAACCCACACATTGTACTCTCCAAATGGCCGACCGATCCATCACCCATCCTATGGGTGAGTTAGAGGATGTGTTGATTAAAGTAGGGGACTTCATATTCCCCGTTGATTTCATTGTTATGGACACACAACCTGTAGCTAACCCCCGGAGTCAAATTCCAGTGATACTCGGTCGACCATTCTTTGCAACTTCTAATGCGGTGATCAATTGTAGAAATGGTTCGAAGAACCTATTTTTTGGAAACATGACAATTAAACTCAACATTTTTAAGTTGGGGAATCAGCCCTCCGAACCTAATGCTAATATACTTGATGTTTGCTCGATCCAAGAGATCACCCAGGAGGACTGTGAGCTCAAAAAATTTCTGTTCGCTCACAGCCATTTTGACGCCACTAGTGCGTTCCTCCTCGAATCTGATACTGCTTTCATGCCAGATAATGATTACGAATGTTTCACTTTCTCAAACGATTTTGAAGAATCACCACCCGAGTTTGAATCCTTTAAATTTTCGGATGAGTTAACTGAACCATCCGACTCGGTTGCTTACACTCGCTTTGAACCTCCGTTGGAATCCTTCGAGTTTGAGACAATTTCACCAATTTTACCTTCAATTGTTTCGCCTCCAACACTCGAACTCAAGCTATTGCCGTCTCACCTTAAATACGCTTACTTAGGTAAGAATGAGACCCTTCCTATTATCATCTCGGCTTCTCTAACTCCCGAGCAAGAGAAAGCCCTTTTAACGGTCTTACAAAGCAATCGACAAGAGTTTGGCTGGACTATGGCGGACATCAAGGGGATTAGTCCCCTAATTGTTGAACATCATATACATATGACGGATGATGCCAAGCCAGCAAGGGATCCACAGAGACGACTCAATCCAGTAATGAAGGAGGCTATTAAAAAGGAGATTGTAAAATGTCTTGATAGTGGTATCATTTACCCTATCTCTGATAGCCAGTGGGTTAGCCCCATTCACGTTGTCCCAAAGAAATTGGGCATAACAGTCATAACTAATGAGGCGAATGAGTTAATATCTACTCGCACCTAAACTGGGTGGTGAGTATGCATCGATTATAGAAAACTCAACGCCGCGACACGGAAAGACCACTTTCCATTACCTTTTATTGACCAAATGCTAGAACGATTGGCTGGGCATGAATTTTATTGCTTTTTGGATGGCTACCCCGGCTATAATCAAATTCCCATCGCCGAAAAGGATCAAGATAAGACCACATTCACTTGTCCTTTCGGTACGTTTGCTTACCGTCGCATGCCCTTTGGGTTATGCAATGCACCCGCTACCTTTCAGCTGTATATGATGGGTATTTTTTCTGACATGGTTGAAAAATTCTTGGAGATCTTCATGGATGATTTCTCTATTTTCGGCGACTCTTTTGATGAGTGTTTGCTACATTTAGACGCAGTCCTTACCCGGTGTAGGGATAAGAACCTTACATTAAATTGGAAGAAGTGCCATTTTATGGTACGAGAAGGTATTGTCTTAGGACATATCATCTTGCAAAATGGTATTGAGGTAGATAAAGCTAAGATTGAAGTCATTTCCAATCTTCCTCCTCCCAAATGCGTCCGAGACATTCGAGCCTTCCTTGGCCATGCCGGTTTGTATAGACGGTTCATCAAGGATTTTAGTAAGATTGCTAGACCCTTGACTCTTTTGTTGGACAAGGACGCCACATTTGATTTTGACTCAAGCTGTATGAAGACGTTCGAGTCATTGAAAAACTCACTTACTTCCGCTCCCATTCTTTCGTCTCCTGACTGGACACATCCATTTGAAATTATGTGCGATGCATCTGATTTTGCCATTGGTGCTGTCCTTGGACAGCACATTAATAAGATGCCGCATGTAATTTATTACGCTAGCCGAATCTTGAACGAGACCCAATTAAATTACACAACAACTGAAAAGGAATTCTTAGCTGTTGTGCTTGCATTAGAAAAGTTCAGGCCCTACTTAATCGGCTCTCCAGTCATCGTTTACACCGACCATTCAGCTCTTCGCCATCTTTTTGCGAAGAAGGACGCTAAATCTCGGCTGATACGTTGGATCCTCCTACTACAAGAGTTCGACCTTGTCATCAGAGACAAGAGAGGATGCGAAAACGTAGTCGCCGACCATCTTTCACGCCTTCCTTCTTCGCCAACGCTTCAAATTCCTATAAAAGAGTTTTCCCAGATGAGCAGCTCTTGACTGTGTCATGCGAACCTTGGTTCGCAGATATTGTGAATTATTTATCCACCGGACTTATATCTAATGAATGGTCGAATCAGGAAAGACTCCGATTCTTATCCCAGGTAAAACATTTTTAATGGGATGAAACTTATCTATTCAAATACTGTCCCGACCAAATTATTCGTCAGTGTGTCCCCGACAATGAGTTTAAGAGCGTGCTGTCATTTTGCCACGATCAAGCGTGTGGTGGGCATTTTGGCCTTAAAAAGACAGCCGAAAGATCTTGCAGTGTGGTTTCTATCGGCCACAACTTTTTAAAGACACACATGATTATTGCAAGACATGCTACCGGTGCCCACACTTGGGCCGGATATCTAGGAGAAATGAAATGCCTCTCCAACCAATATTGGTTGTTGAAATTTTTGATGTTTGGGGGATAGATTTTATGGGACCGTTTCCCAATTCTTTTGGGAACGTGTATATTCTTCTTGTTGTTGATTATGTTTCTAAGTGGGTCGAGACTGTACCCAGCCGGACTATTGACAACAAGGTTGTCGTTAAATTTCTCAAAGAAAACATTTTCTCTCAGTTTGGGCACCCTCGCGCAATCATCAGCGATAATGGAACTCATTTTTGTAATAGGACTTTCGAGTCCCTAATGCAGAAATATTCCATTAATCATAAGCTATCAACGCCCTATCATCCCCAAACGTGTGGGCAAGCTGAGATTTCAAATCGAAAAATTAAACAGATATTGGAGAAAACGGTTTCTAAAAACCGTAAAGATTGGTCGTCAAAACTTATTGATGCCCTATAGGCATTTCGAACTGCTTATAAGACCGATCTTGGCATGTCTCCGTATAGGCTTGTTTATGGAAAGGCTTGCCACCTTCCAGTTGAAATTGAGCATCGAGCATTTTGGGCAATAAAAGAGTTGAATCTATCTCTAGGAGATGCGAGCAGCCATAGAAAGCTGCAATTAAACGAATGGAACGAGCTTCGGGATGAAGCTTACGAGAACGCAGTAATCGTTAAAATCTGAACGAAGGTGTTCCACGATAAACACCTTATGCGAAAAACTTTCAAGCCTGGTCAACAGGTTTTACTTTACGACACCCGGCTACATTTCCATCCCGGCAAGCTCAGATTTCGATGGAAAGGGCCATTTTTGGTATGCACCGTATATCCGCACGGTGCGGTCGATTTAGAAAATCCTGTGGATGGTTCACAATTTAAAGTGAACGGACATAGACTTAAACCGTTCCTCACCGCGGACCCTTCGGAGGAGCTCCTGTTTTTGCAGGAGCCGATTTACATTGACCGATTTTCCTCCATCTACCCCTAAATTTCAATTATCCGGCCATAAACAGTGGAAACACTGTTTCAAATAAGTTTGGGGGTATTTATCGCTTGTAATTATATCAAAACAACATAAAAATAAAAAAATTAAAAAAATAATAATAAATTTTTTTCAAAATTTTTTGGGGTATTTTTGTAAATTTTCAGTTTTAATAAAAATAAATAAAAAAATAATTTTTTTTATAAATAAATTCCTCTTTTTGCAAATAACCAAAAATATCCCCTATAAAAAGAAACCGACCCCTTCTCTGACTTTTCATAACCCTAATCTCTCATTTTCTCAAAACCCTAGCCGCCGCCAAAGTTCTGCAGTGCAATCCCTCCTCCGTGCCGCGCTTCCGCCGCCAGAGCCCACCTTCGGCCGCGCAACCGCCGCGCCTCTGCTTCGTAACCCTCTGAAATTTTCAGAGGAGGTTTGCACTCTTTTTTCCCTCTCTGTCGATTTCATATTTTGGTATTTAGCTCTCTGTAATGGCACCAACTCTGCAGTTTGAGAGGGACTTTTCCCAAATCTTTGCGCACACGATCTACGGAAGTTATTTCGGTGAAGAGATCCGTAGGCGCGGATGGAATTTTTTACTGTTTAATTATCCGAATGCCTTCGCGCTTTCGGATCTCGTCACCTGATTTTACGAGTGCATGGAGGATGGTTGCCTCTCACAACACGGATACATTAGGCTAATTTGGGGGGGATAGGGAAATCATAATCGATAGGGACTTCATCCATGAAGTCACCTTAATTCCTAGACTACCTGCCCATGACCAACCCCTCCAATTCGAGGATTATCTACCCTTGATGGGTACTGACTGTTCGAGGGAGCCACGTAAGGGCATCCAAGCTAGAACCCTCTTTGCAAACGTACTGACTGTGTGCCGTTGGACACAAAATAACATTTTTGGTAGTTCGCACAATACTACATTTTTCACACCATTCCTTCATATCATGTACACCTTAATGACTAGGAACCCTAGATATGATATGTGCACGGTATTACTTAATTCGATTGGTGCGGGCAAAAGGGCTGCCAATTACCCATGCCCTATGTTAATGACACAACTGTGTTGCTATTTCCTCCCTGTGGAGGAATTTGAGTTTTACATGCATGGAGGTATCCCCATTAGACCTCTTATTGAGGGCGTATCCACGTCCTATACCCGCTTAAATGATGTATGGTCGCGAACTGAACCGGCCGAGAATGTACCCGCCAGGACACCAAGCTCCAGCTCGACCGCGAGCGAGGAAGAGCTTACCCCCGCAGAACATGCACGTCTACTTAGGAGAGCCGCTAGGGGGATAGATAGATTGGTAGGGATGGTGACCAACCTAGATCACCGTGTGACAGAAATAGAGCACGGCGTGTCCACCCTGCCAGCGAGAGAGGAACGTTCCCGTTCACGTTCGAGGGGATGGCGAGGTCATGAGCAGTGAGGACACTGCTTTTGGTATGTTTGGGGGTGGAGGTGGTTTGTAAATAGTTATCATTGCATTGCATATTTTAATTTTTGTACATATTTTTTCTTTCTTTGCATGTTTAATTCTGCATTGCATCTTTATAAAAAAATTATAAAAATTAAAAAATGAAAATAAAAAAAATTATAAAAGTAAAATCAAATAAAAAATTGAAAAACTAAAAATAATTTTTTTTTTCAATTTTGGCCATATTTGACTTAAGTTTGACAAGACGGTTAACTAGCTAGGAAAAACTAGATCCTAAACTTAGTAAATTAAAAACTCTAAAAATAACCTTTCTTAAACTTTAACGGTAGAAAATATATGTCCTTGTAGTTTATTTAGAAATAGGCAAATTTTGAGTTCAGTTCTTTGGCTAAGTCAAAATAAGGGAAGAGTATTGAAATTTTTATTGAAGTGTAAGTCTGAAAAATAATTCCGAACCTTTAGTCTAAATTCTGAAAATACATACCTTACAACTCGCACATACACGTACCTTGAAACTTGGGATAGTAGAGGATACCTTGAAATGCTCTTGTCTAAAATCCTTAGTATGAGATAAAATTAAATAAAAGTATAGGTGTTGATTTGTATGTCAAAAATATTTAGTAACCGCAATCAAGAACGGCGTCGCTTGGTAGCTAGCCGGTGAGTACGGGTCGGTCCACAGGGATGTTGTGAATTTCCTAATCGCTCTTACGAGTTAATTCCGATGGGTGTTCGGATTGATTTATTAAATCTAAAAACTAAATCTATCTATACTAAGATTATCTAGATCTAAATCTTGCTAGGGTTAGGTTTAGGATAGGTTTGGAAATGTAAATAAATCTCAACGCTTTCTATACCCAAATTAGGATCTAAGAGGAGTTATGGTAATTATTAATAAAGGGGATTAGATCCATTCGGGAAGATGTTCTTCCTCTAGGTTCTTATCCTTCCTTTATCGATCCTTACCCTAACCTCCATGGAAAACACGCGCAACCGGGCCTTTATACTACGGTATCACCGCTATCTCGAGGGATAGGGTGCCGTAGGGAGCGGTATGTGCATGTATGCATGGAGTCCTATTAAGATATATAACGGGCAAGAAAGGGGTGAGAGATCTTCATCTCTCAAACCTTCCCCAAATCTAACCCTAACAAGTGAGGAGACTACTCACTCATTAGGGAATTGAAAAATATTTATCTAGGGCAGAGAATAAAAGATCTAACTAGGGCAAGGAATTAAAATTACCTAGGGCAAGGAATTAAATTTATCTAGGGCAAGAAAAATAAATTAAGAACTTACAAACTGATGCTCTCCAAAAGAAATCTGAATTTTATTAATGAAGGGAGGCATAACCTAATACAAAATTTAGAGTTCCTATTTATAGAGGATAGAAACGCTAGGTTACAATTGACCCGCACGTCTGCATTTACCAAAATAACCCTAGGAAGACCCAGTCAGCGCCGCACACATTATGGTAAAATTTATATCCTATAATCACTCAAGCCCGCCGCGGAACCGCGGCCCGAGGTCTGGTTTGGCCGCGGTTCCGCGGCCAAATAATGGTCTTGGAGTCTGTACTTTCTTGGGCTGGATGTGGGCTTTTTGTACTTCCTATTTCTTCAGTACTTTTATCAAATTTGCTTCTAGGTTTCTTCCAGATCTCCAGTGAACAATTGCAGTGGACTTTTAACCGTTCGCTTTGTAATTTTGGACCTGCGTTGCCTTGTACTGATCTTTGTGTAGGCTTTATCAAAATCCTTCTGTTTGCTGGTCGTAGTCTCACTTTTGCATCGTCTTTTATCTATTTCACTGTTTTAGATCCAAGAACCTGTAACCTGTAATATGTAGCAGACATGCGTCAAAAGCACCTGTTTTATTTGTAAAAAGAATAAGAATGGGGAATATAATAATACAATATTATGGTGTGAACAAATACCCCCAAACTTATCTTTTGCTCGTCCTCGAGCAAACTTAGTTTTATTCTCTATAAAAACCTAACCGCACTTTCGCAGAGAAACGCGATTGCACTGAGCTCGTGCAACAAACCGTTAAACCTCTAGGTGTCCCTAGTAGGAGGAGTGTTGTCTCCTGAGGGTTTTCAGCGGATACTACCCACAAAATCCTATCAATTCGGCTTTTTCGACTCTAATTCTCCAATTAGGGTTTCTAACAAGGAATTCTATTATCTTCGACTTGCAAATTATCCACCCATATTCTTCACACTTCCTCATCATTGAACTTAAGATTATATATGTTCTGCAGACCTACTTAGCTTTCGGCATCTCTTAAGTTTTCCTTCTAGGGTTCCATCTCCACTTAAGAATTTTTATCAACTCTACTAAAGATACAAGTTCTATTCTTCATTCCTTTCTCTCATCTAAATCCCAATCACATACCCCTACGTGTGTGTATATATCACCCCTACACTTGGAAATTCAAATCAAGCAATCATACTTTTGTCCATTGTCCAAAGCACTTCTTAATTGGTGAATTTTTAATTGAATTTTTCTTACACATCCTTCATGCGACCGTTAATACTTCTTGAGGTACCAACGGCCGATTACAAAATGAGTTTGCACTTTAAAGCGTAATTCCTAGTCTTGCAACACCCAAGGCTTTTTAGCGGTGACTCCCAAACCAGTTGGTCTAAGGCACTAGGTGATGAAGCACCCTCGCTAAATATTTTTCTATTTTTGCAGCCTTAAGTAATCACAAAAACCAGTGTTCATTTTTTTATTCTTTATTCACACTTGTATATTTTCTTTTTTTCATCGTACTAAGGACTTTAGACAAGAGCATTTCAAGGTCTCCTTTACTATTCCAAGTTTCAAGGTGCGTGTTTGTGCAAATTGTAGGGTATACATTTTCAGAATCTAGACTTAAGCTAGGAATTATTTTTCAAAATTATACTCTAATAGAAATATCAATACTTTTCCTTTGTTTCGACTTAGCCCAAGAAGTGAACTCAAAATTTGCCTATTTCTAAATAAACTACAAAGACATATACTTTCTACCATTAAACTTTAAGGAAGGTTATTTTTAGGGTTTTTAATTTACTAAGTCTAAGATCTAGTTGTTCCTAGCCAGTTAACCTATTTGTCAAACTCAAGTCAAATATGGCCAAAATTGAATACAATAATTTTTATAATTTTTGAAATTTTTCAATTTTTTTTGGGTTTTCAAATAAGTATGCAAATGCAAAAATATACATATGAATGCGAAGGAAAGAAGGCGTACCGAGCATACCCCCAAACTTAAACTTGACAGTGTCCTCACTGTCATGCTACACCAAGAGGGTCAAAATTGTCGGCACTCCCCGGTTTATTTATTTACAATTTTTTTTGAATTTTTTTTATTAGAAAAGAAAACAAAATATATATATACATATATACAATAAGGTCCTCCCCAAACTAAGTAAGGCCTTACATAAGCTAAAGGTTAGCACCAACCATTCAAAAATCTTATCATGGTAATGGTAGGGTTGGTGAAAGAATGGGGTGTAAAGGAAAGAAATGAGAAACACACGAGACCGTGTGGAGAGAAAGGGAGAATATGGTCTCGGTGGAGGAGAAGAAGGGCGGAAAAAAGAGAGAAATGGAGTACGATCTTAAGGGTGTAAATCAAGTGAATAAATTAGCACAATTTGTGATGACCGATGTGTTAAAAATGAATGTACTAATCTATCAACCCGCCGAGAAATGGGGTCAAATCCCTCAAGATTCGCAAGAAAACATGGGTCCGTCGAACTTGGTATTGGAAATGAAAGCGTATCGGTCTCTTGTAAGGTCGGAATGATGGGAATGAAGAAAGGGAGTGAATTAGGGATAGTCTCATTCTCACCGTAGTAAACTGTCTCGAATTTGAAAGATTCCATCAATGGTTCGAAACGACTGTAAGCAACCGAGTCTGATGGTTCAACTAACTCATCTGAAAATTCAAAGGACTCAAACTCGGGCGGTGGGTCATCAACATCGTCCGAAAAAGTGAAACACTCGTAAGTGTTATCGGCTGTGAGAACTATGTCAGATTCAAAGGGAAATTGTTCAAGCTCACAGTCTTCAAAAGTGATCTTGTGCGTGGTCGGAATGATGGAAAGGAAGGAGGGTGATATAACAGTTAAAGGTTCAGGAGGATGAATTGGAAAATCCGACACATCAAACAAAAATGGTACAACCTCAATATTATCCTCAATACTCTCCTCAATACTATCCTCATAATTCTCCTCAATATTTAACTCATCCATGCCATTATCATCAAAATCAAGACACATATGAAGTTCAGGAGAAACATTTAATGACTCAGGATGATGAATTGGACATAAAATTTCAATCAAATCGACGGGTTCATCATCCGAAATATTCCCGGCGTCTATGTCCTCAATCAAGTGAAAATCAATTTTTTCTGACACCTCATCAAAAGCATGGATATTTATCAATTCAGGTTCTAGATTGGAGGTGTAAAGATCGAAGGGATTAAGTGTGGTTTCACTCGAAAGGGGTTCTTCACAATCTGGCAAATCAAGCACTACAAAATCACACAACTTGTTTTTATTTTCAACTGGTGAACTATTTGGGAAAATCGATGGAAAACTGGAGTTGTGGGCTTCAATTGGGTATGAGTAGGTCTGATTTGGGAATGTGTAGAACTCACTCGCTCCTCTCAAATTCTCCCTCTGTCCAACCGCCTCCTCATACATTGAAAAATTTGTAGCTAGTTGGAAACTAGCCCTCGGTTCAGTAGGTTGCATAAGGGCGGCTATGGACGCATCCACATTCCTAACCATTTTGTTTGTTGCTGAAATATATGCTTCCAACGACTGTTCCAAACTAGACATGGGTTATGAAGGGGTTTCGGCAAAAGATTCAAAATTGTTTGGATACGTGAAACTCCTAAATGGCTGTGTAGAAACAGTGTCTAGCGATGGTGGGAAAGTCGGGTAGGACTGGTAGGAAGTGGACGGTTGGACAGGAGTATGATCAATATGTGGATAAAAAGGTGAATGGATTTGTTGATCCCTAGAACTGGATGTGTGGAGAGGGGTGAAAGATCGGCCACGAGATTGAGCAATATGCTCAGCAATGGACATCGGTTTAGGAGTTACAACAGGACTTGAAAACGTGGTGTCAACGTACGAAGGTGGTAAAGGTTGACATGGTTGACACAAAGTGGGTTGCAACGTCGAACTGTTTCTCCTAGACGCTTCTATTTGATCTTTCAAAGAAATTTTGGGCACGGAGGGATCTTCCTTAAATCGACTGAAACAATTGACGTACGAGGCATAGTTAGGTTCGGGATACCAAAGTTCGGCAAGAGATTTGTGATGTGGGGTATCCATGATAGAAGAAAGAGAAAGTAGGTAGGTGGCGCAAAGATTTCTTAGCGACAAAAGTTGCAAGTTTTGTTAAAATTTTTTTTTCCTTTTTCCTTTTTCTCTATATTTGGAAATTTTTGCCAAAAAGATTTTTGATAAAAGTATGCAAACAGAAAAGATCACGTGCAATCAATTTTTAATTTACGCGAGGCGCAAAGATTCCTGCACAAGATTTGTTATTTGGAAGGGGGAAGATTTTTAAAGCGCACCAAATTCTGCAGGAATTTTTCAGAAGATATATGGAGATTTTTGCAGAGGAAGAACAGAGAAGCTTACAGAGCTTTTTTTTCACGAGCTGAAGACACTATGAAGCCGCGTTTCCGCGGTCTTAACGTGGATACCACCGCGGAAAGGCGGTCACGTGACCGGTGCGGATCCCCAAAATTTTTCTGACGTTCTGAGATGACCAGACGGCGGCAGTTCCGCGATCTGAAGCCGCTTGGCGCGGCGGATCTGCGGTTGGCTAATGGTTTCAGCTCTCTAGATTTTTTTGTGCTCCTCGGTTGTTGTAATCTTCTGTTGTTAGGATCGTTTATTTCCTGTTTTGATCTCTGTAGATTTCCAGATCCGATTTTGTTCGTAGATCCTGCAAAGTTCTCACAAAAATACCCTTCCCAAAAATAACAGATGATATATTTTTATATATATTTTTTATTTTTTCAGTTTTTATGATTTTTTTGATTTTAGATTAACCCGAAATTGCAAAAAGGAAATAACACGCCATCCCCGGCAACGGCGCCATTTGATTTGTATGTCAAAAATATCTAGTAACCGCAATCAAGAACGTCGTCGCTTGGTAGCTAGCCGGTGAGTACGGGTCGGTCCACAAGGATGTTGTGAATTTCCTAATCGCTCTTACGAGTTAATTCCGGTGGGTGTTCGGATTGATTTATTAAATCTAAAAACTAAATCTATCTATACTTAGATTATCTAGATCTAAATCTTGCTAGGGTTAGGTTTAGGGTAGGTTTGGAAATGTAAATAAATCTCAACGCTTTCTATACCCAAATTAGGATCTAAGAGGAGTTATGGTAATTATCAATAAAGAGGATTAGATCCATTCGGGAAGATGTTCTTCCTCTAGGTTCTTGTCCTTCCTTTATCGATCCTTATCCTAACCTCCATGGAAAACACGCGCAACCGGGCCTTTATACTGCGGTATCACCGCTACCTCGAGGGATAGGGTGCCGTAGGGAGCAGTATGTGCATGTATGCATGGAGTCCTATTAAGATATATGACGGGCAAGAAAGGGGTGAGAGATTTTCATCTCTCAAACCTTCCCCAAATCTAACCCTAACAAGTGAGGAGACTACTCACTCATTAGGGAATTGAAAAACATTTATCTAGGACAGAGAATAAAAGATCTAACTAGGGCAAGGAATTAAAATTACTTAGGGCAAGGAATTAAATTTATCTAGGGTAAGAAAAATAAATTAAGAACTTACAAATTGATGCTCTCCAAAAGAAATCTGAATTTTATTAATGAAGGGAGGCATAACCTAATACAAGATTTATAGTTCCTATTTATAGAGGATAGAAACCCTCGGTTACAATTGACCCGCACGTCTGTATTTACCAAAATAACCCTAGGAAGACCCAGTCAGCGCCGCACACATTATGGTAAAATTTATATCCTATAACCACTCAAGCCCGCCGCGGAACCGCGGCCCGAGGCCTGGTTTGGCCGTGGTTTCGCGGCCAAATAATGGTCTTGGAGTCTGTACTTTCTTGGGCTGGAT
This sequence comes from Agapanthus africanus, assembly GCA_030015575.1. Lineage (NCBI taxonomy): Eukaryota > Viridiplantae > Streptophyta > Magnoliopsida > Asparagales > Amaryllidaceae > Agapanthus > Agapanthus africanus. The sequence continues at coordinate 935,516,375 of JASDDO010000019.1, read as the reverse complement.
GTGGGCATTTTGTACTTCCTGTTTCTTCAGTACTTTTATCAAATTTGCTTCTAGGTTTCTTCCAGATCTCCAGTGAACAATTGCAGTGGACTTTTAACCGTTCGCTTTGTAATTTTGGACCTTGCGTTGCCTTGTACTGATCTTTGTGTAGGCTTTATCAAAATCCTTCTGTTTACTGGTCGTAGTCTCACTTTTGCATCGTCTTTTATCTATTTCACTGTTTTAGATCCAAGAACCTGTAACCTGTAATATGTAGCAGACATACGTCAAAAGCACCTGTTTTATTTGTAAAAAGAATAAGAATGGGGAATATAATAATACAATATTATGGTGTGAAAAAGTGTGAATAAAGAGATATAAAAGAAATGAACACTGGTTTTGTAATTACTTAAGGCTGCGTAAAATAAAAAAAAATATATAGCGAGGGTGCTTTATCACCTAGTGCCTTAGACCAACTGGTTTGGGAGTCACTGCTAAAGCCTTAGGTATTACAAGACGAGGAATTATGCCTAAATGCGCGAACACATTTTGTAATCGGTCGTTAGTACCTCAAGAAATATTAACGGTCACATGAAAGATGTGTGAGCAATTTCATCTAAAAGTCACCAACTAAAAGTACTTTGGACGATGGACAAGAGTATGATAACTTGAATTGAACTTCCAAGTGTAAGGGTGATAATTACACACACGTAGGGGTATATGATTGGGGTTTGGATGAGAGATAGGAATGAAAGATAGGGCTTATATTTTCAGTAGAGATGATAAAAATTCCTAAGTTGAGATGAAACCTTAGAAGGGAAATTCAAAAGATGCTGTGCAGAACATATACAATCGTAAGTTAAATGATAAGCAAGTGTGAAAAATACGGGTTGATGATTTCTAAGTTAAAGATAATAGAATTTCTTGCCAGAACACTAAATTGAAGAATGAAAGTCAATAGGCCAAATTGATCGGATTTTGTGGGTAGTATCCGCTGAAAACCCTCAGGAGACAACACTCCTCTTACTAGGGACACCTAGAGGTTTAACGACTTGTTGCATGAGCTCAGTGCAATCGCGATTCCCTGCGAAAGTGAGGTTAGGTTTTTCGAGAATAAAATTGGTTTTGCTCGGGACGAGAAAAAGATAAGTTTGGGGGTATTTGTTCATATCAGAATTTTGCATTATTATATCACCCATTCTTAAGCATATTACAAATAAATAGGTGCTTTTGATCCATGTCTGCTAAATTGTTGCGGGTTACAGGTTCTCAGAACAATACAGTGAAATTCATGAAAAGACGCTACAAATGTGAGACTACGACCAACAATGGATGAATCCATTTAATGCCGCCAACCAGTTTAAGGAACAAATGAAGATCAGTAGATAGTTCAATGCATAAAGTATAAAGGCGGTACAAGATTCAAGATGTCAACGCGAAGCTTACGGTAAAAGTCCACATAATTCTGCACTATTGGAAATCTAGAAGAAAGTAGAAGAGATTATGTGGAACCAAGTGAAGAAAACAGAAGGAAAAAGCAACATGAAGCAGCCCTGAGAAGTTGAACTCAAGATCTCACCATATGGCTGCGGAACCGCGGCCAAACATGGCATTCTGCCGCGGTTCCGCGGCCGTGCAGTACACGTGTCGATGGGTGTCGGTATTTTGACCCGGCTTTCTTAGGATAGTCTTGTAATTTCATGTATGGATCAGATGTAAAACCTAGGGTTTCTCCTATCTATAAATAGGAAAGCCGAAAGCCTAATTAGGCATGCCACTTTTTATTTTTCTAGATTAAAAATTTTCTTTCCTTATAATCGTTGAAGAGGCCATCAATAAAAGTAAGTGTTTTTCATTTTATCTTGCATTCTTCTTAATTGAAATTTATTTTTCTGCAATTTTTTATCTGTCTTTATTTATCTGCAAGTTAATTAGTTTATTAAAAAGAAAAAATTATAAAAATGAATTTCATCGTAACTTTCCTAATGAGTGAGTAATTCCTCACTTGTTAAGGTTAGGATAGGAAAGGCTTGAGAGATGGAAATCTCTCTCATTCCTTTCATTACTCGTATAAATTAATTAATTAGGACTCTATTTAAATTAACCACACACCGCTTACTATGGCACCCTATCCTACGAGATAGCGGTGATTCCCTAGTTAGACCGGTTGTCGTTGATTTACATAGAGGTTAGGTCTAAGAGCCAAGAAAGGACGGACAAGGACCAAAAGGAAGAAACTACGTTTCTTCCTAGTCGTGCTAATCTCCTTTGTTGACTATTATCCTAACACCTATTTTCTTAACTAGGGCAAAGAAAGCAGTGAGTAGAATTCTTTTTCCAAACTAACCTAATCCTAACCCTAGCAAGATTTTAAATCAAATTAATTTCAATCTTAGATTTTTAAATCAAAACCTACAAAAAATAGGACTTAACTCGTAAGAACTTAAAGAAAGAAAACGTTTTCCCTGTGGACCGACCCTACTCAACCGGCTAGCTACCAAGCGACAGCGTTATTGATTGCGGTACATTCTTGATCTTGATTTTAAAAACGCACACGTAAAATTCCATATCAATCAGGTTCATAGGACTTAGTAGTTATATGGATGAATATTAAAAATGACTCTTTTTATGTTTTAATAGTTTAAAACTAGAGCGATAGTGATGAATGTGGATTAGGGTTCTTGAAGAGAATTAGGGTTTCCCACTTCCGACCCTTATCCGTCTATTGATCTCTAATCATGTCAAGCCCTTAACGAAATAAGTGTTTAGCCGATCTCAAATCGCGGTCGTGACTATCAATAAATTGATAGCGTGCCCGACAAAGAGGTTAACATTTATTTTGCTAAAGTTTATAAACTTTAAAATGTTAAAAAGAAGTTAAAAGGTTTTTCATCCATTATTCTACCCTATCCTACAAACCCTAGCAAGTTAGGAATTACTTGCTCATGGCTAGTAATTTAGAAGAAAGGTTGAAGAAGAATGAAAGTATAATTAAGATGCATAAAAGTAATGCGTAAAAAGTAATGCGTAAAAAGCAATGCATAAAAATAAGTGCAGAAATTGAATGCGGAAAATAAATGCAAAAAGAATTAAAATAAAGCTATCTTTATTAATCAACTATTGCATTTACAATTCTCCTTACAAAGTAGATTACAAGAACCTTAGTTTTTGCTCTAGATCTCTCTCTTGTTGGAGGTAGATGAATAGATGATGATCACTCGGATACTTGGATCTCTTGATCTCTTCGATGATGATTTTTGAATGTACAGCTCTCGGTCCTTTATATATTCCCTGAAACCAGAAACTCTAGATTCCATATGTGAGTCGATGCAGTCAAGATCATATCCATAAAATCTCTCATCTAATGGCTATCAAAGAGCCGCGGAACCGCCGCATATAGCCATGTTTGGCCGCGGTTCAGCCGCATCCTAGTGGAACTAGGTTTTGATATTTCTTCTGGCTTTTTATGTCGACATGTGGAGATCCTTTTGATATATAGATTCTGAAAATATCGCTCTGAGTCTCTGTCGTTACTTGATTCCTCGATTTGCTTCTAAAAGTTGGCAGATTCGGTTCCGATATCCCGATTTGATTTGGATCTCTTACTTGGATTTTAGACCTCCTGCAAAATATCTCAAATCAAAGTGTTAGTAGTATTTAGTATTTTTTAAAGATATCATTCTAACCATTTATATGATATTAAATTTTAAGAATATTGATTAGGAATATTTGATATGATATGCATATTTTAATTACTAATATTTTATTTAAATATTATATGCATATATTTTCCCTAATTGTATTAATTAAAATGAAGAAACATATGATAATAACCTTTTACAAATAAACCCACATATGCTCTGTATTTACAGTTAATACCATTTCGTAGTTAACAATAGTAGGGAAAATATTCATACAAATGTGCAATATATTAGACTAATCAAATACCTCCAAATTTATTTTTGATCGTCCTGAGCAAACTAGTTATTAAATAGAAAAAGAAAAATCTAACTAGCACACTTTCGTAGGCAACACGATTGCACTTAGCACGTGCAACAAACCTTTAAACCTCTAGGTGTTCCTAGTGGGAGGAGTGTTGTCTCCTGAGGGTTTTCAGCGGATTACATTCACAAAATTCCATAATAAAAGAAAGAAGATAAAAGTTACATAAAAGATAAGGAACTTATAAAAGAAAGAATCTTGAAAATAAGAGTTTCAAACTATAGTAGCTTTTTAGTTGTCATGAGCCCTATCTTAACAGTCATGAAAAGATGTCAGAAATCACATCATCTCTTAATGAAACATTGTCTTTAGTGTTCCTCCCTACCTTTCTTCCAAATATCAATCATATACCCCTACGTGTGTGTAAAAAATATCCATACACTTAAAAAATTCAATTCAAGCTATCATACTCTTGTTCATCTTCCTTAGTACATTTTAGTCGGTGAATGTTTTATAGATGGAATTGCTCACACATTCTTCATGCGACCGTTAATACTTCTTGAAGCACTAATCAACCGATTATCAAATGTGCTTACTCATTAAGGCGTAATTACCAATATCCTAGACTTGCAACACTTAAGGCTTAGCAGTAACACCCAAACCAGTTGGTCTAAGGCACTATGTGGTAAGGCACCCTTGCTATATATATATATATATATATATATATATATATATATATATATGCTGACTTAAGTAATTACAAAACCAGTGTTCATTTTTCTTCACCATTTATTTTTTTATGTGTCATTTATATTTTTGTTTATATATTTTTTTCTTCATACTAAGGCTTTTAGACAAGAGCATTTCAAGGTATCCTCTACTATCTCAAGTTTCAAGATGTGTGCAAGCGCGTATAGTAGGGTATCAACGTCAGATGTTTGGTCTTAAGAATAGAGACTATTTTTCAGACTTATTTCCATTCTCAGATTAGTGATTTCCTTCATCTTACTAACCCTTGGGACAATAGCTCATGACTACTTATTACTAGCTTTGTTTTAAAATATCTAATTTTCTTGCATTTCTCAAGCCTCATCTTCTTTTTCATATGTATTTTTCACTTCTAACTTTTATGAAGAAAAAAATTATGCAATACAATATTTACATATGATGCATATACAAATCATCCCCCAACTTGTTTGCAGCAGTTTCCTCATTGATGCTATCCTATAAGTTCAAAACCTGAAGATTAGAAGGAACAATTCAATAAGATGGTAAAAAGAAGGGGTTAAGAGTGAATGACGTGAAATCCTCCCCCAAACTTGTTTGTGGCTCATAATTGTGCAAAAAATTTCTTATTTTTTTTAGAGCCAAAATATTTTTCTCCCCCCAAACTTAAGTAAAATAGTATTTTTAAGCATTGAAATTTAACATAAGAGAGGGAAAATATTATTGGTCTATATAAAACTTTACAAAGACCAAAAGTCAACATCAACCATTCAAATATTTTATCAATGTAACACCATGATTGGTAGAAAATCATGTTACATATAGACGTGAAGAAGTGGGGAGAAGATAAGAGGTGTAATTGAACGGGTTTACATCTCGGTTGATAGAGACGAAACAGTGAGGGGAGATGAAAACGAGAATTTAAAAGATAAGGAGAAGGTGGAATATTCACATTCTCGTACGGGGTAAGAAGAATAGGTGGAGGTTCAGCTTCTCTGGATGGAAGTTGATTCATCACAACATCCATGTCATTTAGGAATGCGAGTTCTTCGGCGAAAATGTCTTCAAAACTTTCATCGACATTCCGAATGATAATCTCATCGGAAAGGAATGTATAATACTCAGACTCCATAAAAGGTTTATTTCTAGTGTAAGGAATCGACTCGGATAGCTTGACTATGTCATTCAACAAGTCAAAGGATTCGGACTTAGGTGTGGACTTGTTGATAGAAGGGTCCTCATGTGTATAATAAACAGCAGGATCAAATAATAACACACTAGTGGCGTTGAGATTAGTATCGTGAAGCTCCTCAAATTCGTAACTGTCGGAAGCTATCTTGTTGACCGAATATACATATTTATATGAGCATAAGGTTCGGAGGGTTGGTTTCCTAACTTGTAGATGTTAAGCTCAATTGTCATCTTCTCAAAGGACAGGTTCATTGAACCGTTATGACAATTGATTATTGCGTTGGAAGTTCCTAGAAAAGGTCGACCTAGAATCATCGGAATTTGGTTCCGTAGGTTTGCCACAGGCCGTGTATTTATAACTATAAAGTCTACAGGGAATATAAATTCCCCAAATTTGATCAACACGTCCTCTAGCTCACCCCTAGGGTGGGTGATAGATCGATCGGCCATCTGGAGAGTGCAGTGTGCATGTTTCAACTCTCCTATGCCTAATTGGTCATAAACAAAATAAGGGAGTAAGTTAACACTAGCACCTAAATCGAGTAGAGAGCGATTGAAGTTTTTACCCCCAATAGCAATAGATATTGTAGGACAACCGGGGTCCTTACGTTTCTTGGGCACCAATTGGGTAAGAGAATTGCTCATATTACTCGCTAAGAAAACTTTTTTAGGCACTTGAATTTTCCTTTTTCTAGTGCGCAAGTCCTTTAGAATTTTAGCATAGGATGGAACTTGTTGGATAGCATCTAAGAAAGAAATATTTATATTAACTTGCTTAAAAATTTCCACAATCTTCTCCATGTGTGGACTAGATCTGTTGGCTCTCAACCTATTTGGAAAAGGCGCTTTATCAATAAGGGTTGGGTCCAACTCTTGTGGAGAAGTTTGTGGGAATGGAATGGATCCTAAAATTAGATTTGGGATGGTCGAAGATGATAATTCATTCAAGGAAGTGGGCTGAGGGTTTAAGCCTAGTGAAGAACGGAGAATAGGTTCGGAAGACAATATTGGATCAGACAAAGTAGGAGTAGAAGTAGTAGCCGGGGTATCATCAATATCATCAACTTCAACTTGTGCCCCAACATGATTGTTCAACACTCTTCTCGATCTCAACGTAGTTACGACACTCACATTATTATTTTGTTGGTGAAGGATGAGATTTGCGCTTTGTGAGTGGCCAGGATTTGGTAGAGATTGATGGAAGTTTCCCTTTCTCTCTCTCACTCATAGCGGCGTTTAACCGTGCAATCTGTGTTTCTTTCAATTTTATGCTTTCACCGTGGGAAGTAGTGTGTTGTACTAATATTTGGATAGAAAACGTTAAATTAGTCATTGTTTGGGTGGATTGTTTAATAAACGTTTCTAAGGTTCGTTCGAGTGCAGAGATTTTATTGGTATCGGTCGTCGAAATATTATTATAAGGAGCAAAGTTGTTGGCCGGATTTTGAAAAGCTTGCGATTGAAAGGGCTGCTAAATTTGTTGTTGTGGTGGTTGTTGCTGTGGAGGAAGCCTTTAATAGTTATTTTGGCTTGGGAACTGATTTTGATTTTGAGATTGATTCTGGTTCCAAGCAAAATTAGGATGATTCCTCCATCCCTGATTATATATGGATGAATAAGGATCATTTCTAGGTAGTTGCTGAAAAGCAGCATTGGTTTATTCATGACCTTAAGATGGAGGATTCAAAGGACATTCTTCCGTTAAATGTGATGGGTCAAAACAACAACCACACATGGTTTTGGGGAGCGTAACGTGTTTTAGGGAGGCCGAAGAGAATTTGCTTTCCATAGCCTCGAGTTTCTTTTGCATCGTGGCCATTTTGGCTTTCACTGCGATGGAAATGTCGAGCTGATGGATACCTGCCCTAGATGAAGACGATGTTGGTCTAGTGCTCTCCCATTATAACATTTGTTCGGCGAGATCTTCCAGAAATTGCCATGCTCCGCCATCGTCTTTTGACATGAAATGACATTGACAAATGGTTTCAAATATTTGTTTGTTACTGGATTAACACCCTCATATACAATGTGGCTAAGTTGCCATTTATCGATTCCATGATGAGGGCATTGGACAAGAAGATCTTTAAACGTTCAAAGCATTTCTAAAAGGGCTCGTTGGGAAGTTGGGCAAACTGGTTAATCTCGCTTCGAATACAGGCAGTCTTAAGATGAGGATAGAATTTCTTAAGAAATGCTATAACGAATTCATCCTATTTAGCGATAGAATGTGCGGCAGTGCTATAAATCCACTTTTCTGCTAGATCGCACAAGGTAAAAGGAAAAAGACGTAATCGCAGAGCATCTCCTGAAAGTTGGGTTGTGCTCATCATTGCACATACGTTTTCAAACTTGGTTATAAAAATGTATGCATCTTCAGATTCCAGCCCGTGAAATTTAGGAAACAAGTTGATGAAGTGGGGTTTAATTTTAAAATTATCCCCATTGGCTGGTAGAAGAGACAGACAAGTAGGAAGGGGTCCACGTATGGGGTAGCATTTTCTTCGAGAGAGATGCGCGGTGGATTCTGCGCATCTACGGGTGGTATCGTTAAATCCCAATGGAAATCCATCCATCTTGGGAGATGTGGTAGGTGGAGGAGAAATAAAAGATGAAGAAGTACCGATTTCAGAGTTAATAGAAAAAACGCGGACAAGACGGGCACTAGAATCCCGTGTCCAGCCGATCATCCAATAAGTGGGTTTAGTGCACGTGGCAGCGTGTGTGAGAATGATTTTAAGAGGGTTTGTTTTGAAAAAATGTCGGACGTGAGGCTTGACTCAACAAATCACAAAATGCACAATCAATCTCTAGAGCTAGGGTCACCTAGGTCAAGTCACTAGACCGCTCCTAGACTTTCAAAGGATAAGTCGTAGGATCATTCATCTACCACCTCCTTATCAATCTTGCAGCCAGGGAAGTGCCAGGTACGTGGGAGGTATCCGCTATACGAATCACCGAAATAGCGGGCCTAATTAAGTAACCACTTTTCTTAGTCATACTTGTCTAGACACCACAAGAGAAATGCGGATAAGCAATAGATTACTCACGACCCTCCTCTGTCCTAATTGAGTGCGACAGTCCTTAGAGGCTTGGTCTAGATATTTTTTAATTAATGTAGGGTGAGAGTATGCTCGTTTGTGATTTATGGGGCGTAGGAAGGGTGATGAAATCCCCACCTAATCCGAGTTTGGGTTTATTGCCCCTTAAAGTTTGGTTTAAGTATGCAAAAACAAACCGAAATCAAAACACGCAAAAAAAATTTTTTAGTGACGATGTTTGCAAAGAATTTTGCAAATAAAATTTGATTATTGGAGCTTTAGAGGAGAGAGAAAGATAATAGGAGAGTACCTGAGGATTTTGGAGGCCCAATTCCACCAAGAGACTGTTGTTCCGCCGCCAACTGCACCCTATTGCCCCGGTTCCGCCGCCGTGTAGAAAGATCGTTTGCCAATTTTTCTTCAGAGCACCCCTATGCTCCTGTGGTCCACGTTGAAAGTCTCTGAATCTCTATTTCCTTACTCCAGTTACTTTAGATTCTCTTCCAAAACTCACACAATAATTGTTAAAAACGCAATATGCGGTTTTGGTTCTCGTTTATTTTATGTTTGCTGGATTTTATAAGAAATCAACTCGGATAACAAAAAAAAATTACGACCGTTTTCCCGGCAACGGCGCCATTTGCTTGTTCATGAAAAAATGTTTTTGTAAATAACCACAATCAAGACGGTGTCTCTAGTAGCTAGCTGCGATGAGTACGGGTCATCCGTAGGGAAACATGAACTCTTCTCTTGTTTTAGACGAGTTGATGAAAGATGTATGATTGTTTGTCATTATATTTTAATACGGATGTAAAATTTAAAATAAAAAGGCTTGCAGGGTTCATAAGACTTAGTAGTTAATGGATGAATATTAAAAATGTCTCTTTTTTATCGTTTAATAGTTTAAAACTAGAGCGATAGTGTTGAATGTGGATTAGCGTTCTTGGAGGGAATTAGGGTTTCCCATTTCCGACCCTTGCCTGTCTATTGATCTTTATTCATGTCAAGCCCTTAGCAAAATGCTGGGTTACCTACGACGGCAGCAAGATTTCGGGAGGCATCGTCTATTCCAAATTCAAAAATTTTCCATTTTAGCTAACCCTAACTAGAATTGTAAACTAGAAAGATACGGAAAACATATGCAAACACTTTGCAATAAGTAAAGAGAGTAAGGAATACAACCTTTGTAGACCGGTCCTTCACTTCAATAGCTCCGTGTAGAAGTCCCCTTCGCTGCGATCGTAAACTCCGGACTCTAGAGAGGCTCCACGAAGAAACGAACATACTTGCTTTGATGACTTCGAGGCCAAAGATGATCTACGTCGGGGAGAGACTAACCCAAGCTATTTCTTCACTAGGTCAAGAACTTTGTGAAGATAACACCCTCTACTAAATGGCAAGTAGTAGAGGATGATGAATTAGGAAGTTTGCTCACATTAGAAATCATTTTCTCACTCATTTTCTCACAACCCCATTGAAGCTAGTAAGCTTGGAGGAAGAAGAAGAAGATCAAGAACTAACTCATCCAAATGAATTATTGTTAGGGTTAATAATGCAACCAAGGGTTAAGCATGTCATGCTTAACCCTTGTAGAGAGTTAACCATGTGCTATGGTTAAAGGTTAGGTCAAAAATATCTTAAGCTAGACAAAAGGAGTGGATAAAGTCAAAGAAGACTTGAAGCTTCTACAAGCTTTCATCAAATATCTTTCATGACAAATATCCACATTATTTGAATAACTTAATGATAAATACAAACCCTAATCTTAACCCTAGCAGGGTTTAACCCTAGTTGCATTTGTAACCTAGCATGATACATTTAACATATATCATCAATGTATCCAAAGTGAGAAAAGAAATCATAAGTGAGCTAATACTAGTTAATGTAATATAATATATCAAATATATAATTATACATTAAATTATTAAATCAACACTTGATTTAATAATCCGGCTATATCACATATAACCGACTAATATCATAATGTAACATCTTATCGAATCAACACTTGATCCGATAACCCGGCTATATCACATATAACCAATCATGTCACACTTCGCGAGAATAGAATACGGTATCACATAATCGTATCAATCTCGGTCCCGCACATATCACATACGTGCTCCTACTCCGTTTCACTTGAGCCAGGAAACCCCTGTGTAGGACTCTAAAGACTTGTCAATACGCCGGCAGTAGGTGATGATCATATCAAACACCCACAAGCCGCAAGCGGTCTGCTAAACGTAACGGTCACCCGGGTATTGAGCGATCAGAAGATCAACAAGCAAGTCTGCTCACACTCCTGTGAATCCAATCAGTAACACTACCGTACAGTCCGGTCTCTTCGTCTGATATGTCGCATATCTCGTCTAGGGGTGGTAAACGTCAGACCCTAGTAACTCGATAAGTCGTGTCGATATGAGGCTCATAACGGGTCGAGAAACTACTGATAACACTTACCAGTATATCTCTGAAGCAGGCTTGTCCTAGGACTTCCTGTTATAGCCAATCGAGCACAGCGCAACATCAACTCCTAATACCGGGAGAGACGAAACCCTTCCTATCGCTCATTGCCTCCATGTGACTCGGGACTGTACCCAAAAGCCACCGTTTTGCACGTTCTCTTGAACGTGGTAAGGTGAAAATCAAAGCACAGTGGGAATCACACAAGACTCTATGACGATCTCGGGTCTACAGACTAACCTGTACCAGTGTCACCCGAGAACTGCCATCTGACGATAGGTATAGTACATCTGGGAGTTCTCGGCGAGTCCGTCCAGTGTACCTAGTCTCCACTGAGCACCCGTATACTGTCTCTGATGTCAAACACCAATGGATATAGGATCATCCATCGCCCATCTACATGGATCGAGAAGCTATACGTTAGTCTACTCTGGTATACCGATGCCCTGTCTCGATACACCTACGACTAGGAACATTTGAAGGATGTACTTAGCGACTACTCTGTCTCCACTAGTATGATCTGCATCATAGTCCTGGTAGTCAAGTACTCATCCTAAGGGCTTTATCAATATGTAACATAGAGACAATCAGAGTACATGTTAAAATAAAGTGCAACCAGATAGTATACTATCATGTCGAGCAAGAAAGTCCTCCCTATATATGTCCAAGCATCCACTATAATATACATCGTATGTACAGTAATGGCCTCTATGGCATACATATAACTAACAATCTCCCACTTGCAATAGGGCCATCTGTTGTAGTATCTCATACCCAACAATCAGCAGTGGTTGAAGTATATCATACTCAACCATCCCATAAAAGTCTCTACCGGGAATAGGCCTTTGTGAGTGGATCAGCGCTGTTGTCCTCTGTGTCTACTCTTTTAACCTCGATCTTCCTGTAGATCAACCATCTCCATAATCAGGTGATACTGCCTAAGAATATGTCTGGATCTCTGATGGGACGAGGGTTCCTAGGCCAAATCCACAACTCCATTGTCACACAATGGTAGGAACGAAGTTCATCTCATGAACTAATATACATCCAGACTAGCTCTTTGGTAGCATCCTTGGTAGCAATGTATCCGGCCTTTATCGTCTAGTATGTCACGATATCTAGCTTGGAACTTTTCCAACATACCGTCCCTCCACTGAGGGTAAAGACAATGCCTGTGACTGACATTCAGTCGTCCTTACCACCCTGGAAGCTATCCAGTGATTCTCCCCAGGATCGATTGATACCATCTCACTACACCTAGTGAGAATCCTAACATCCACTTAGATCTGTCTCATAGATCAAAAACCCAGGATTTAGGAGGTATCACCTTGATCCTATATGGAGAATCCATGTGATAAGAGGAGATTGACCGAGCATAGCATAGGAAACTCTTTTCTTATCAAGAGTATGTCATCCACGTACAATATGAGGATCATCACCGTACTTCCTACTACCTTTTTGTATATACAAGGTTCATCTACCATTTTGATGAAGTCAAACTTTTTGACTACCACATCAAAACAGATGTTCCAACTCCGCGATGCCTGCTTTAACTCATAAGGCAACTTGCACACGTTTCCACTGCTCCCACTGTTTACGAAGCCCTCTGGCTGTGTACTTATAGACGCTCTCTTCTAAATCACTATTTAGAAAAGCAGTCATGACACCCAGCTGCCAGATATCGTAGTTATGGTATGTAGCAGTGGAAAGCAGGATCTGGATGGACTTAAGCATAGCTTAAAGGAGAAAAGGTTTCATCATAATCAACACCTGATTGATGACGAGAACCTTTTGGAATAAGTCTTAGCTTTGAAAGTCTCAACTTTTCCATGTACACCTAGTAATCTTCTCAAGATATACTTGCTCCTGATGGGGATTTAACCCTTCAGATAAAGCAACCAAAGTCCATACTTTGTTGGTGTATATGGATTCCATCTCAGATCGCTTGGCATCCAGCCTTTCTCACAGAGTCCCTACTCCTGATGGCCTGCTCGAAACTAGTTGTGTCATCATCTCATGATGCAATCCTCGCTCCCACTGTCATAGAGAAAACTGAAGTATCTCTCAGGTGGGTGAGGAACCCTACCAGATCGGCGGAGAGGCTGAGGTTTGCTGGGAACTATTGAATCCTTCGGTTCTACCAAATCATCAGCTGCAGTTTGTATAGCTGGAACTCCTTCCAGTTCTACTTCATGACCACTAATTTCTTCACAAGAAATTCCCTTTCTCAAAGGTGGCATGCTGAGAAACAAAACACCTTTTACTCCTCAGTGTGGTAGAAGATATTCTCTTGCGAATGCTTGGGATACCCAACAAACTTCCACAGATCTGATTTTGCCTCGAGCTTGTCCGGATTTTGCTTTTAGACATAGGCCGGATAACCCCAAATCTTAACATCTTTAAGAGATGGGCTCTTCCCATACCATATCGCATATGGAGTGGCAGGCACCTGATTTGATTGGAACCCTATTCAATAGGTTTGTAGCTTCTCAAGTGCATAACCCCCAAAAAGAAATAGGTAACTCAGTAGTACTCATCATAGAGCACACCATATCACATAGGGTGCGATTGCTCCGCCCCGATATACCAACGTGCTGTGGTATATACGGAGGAGTAATGCTGAGAGAGAATCTCATTCTCCTTTAGAATAGTCCAAGAATTCCATGCTCAAGTATTCTCTTCCCTGATCTCATCAAAGGACATAATACTTATACCCATTATGGTTCTCTACTTCTAACTTATATTCTTTGAATTTCTCAAAAGCTTCAGACTTGTGTTTTAACAAGAAAACATGTGCGAATCTTGAGAGATCATCAGTGAATGTAATGAAGTACAAAGAACTTGTCCTGGCATGTGTAGACAGGGACCTACATACATCATCATGTATCAATCCCAAGAGTTCACTAACTCTTTCTCTGTTTCCAGTAAACGGAGCCATGGTCATCTTATCTTTTGTGACATGACTGGCAAGTTTCATAAGATGTAAATTCAAACTGATTTAAATATGCATCTAAATCTAACTTAGCTAGTCGGGTCGCAGTTGATATGACCTAGTCTACAATGCCTCAAGAAAGATTCGTTCATTTCTGAGCTCTTCCTCTTGTGTGTGTTTTGTATATTAAGAACTGTGGTTTGATTTAGAACGTATATGCTTTTAGATAACGTGCCTGAACCGATCAACTCTTGATATAGGAAATGTTCAAAACATTATCCAACAATACAAAATTATTATCTTCTTTACTAAATAAAGAGACTGATATGATGTTGTATATCAGGTTCGGTATCTAATAACATTCGTTCGGAATCAATGCGTTTGGTAATACAGGATGATAACTGCCAACAGACTTGGCTGCAACACTTGCACAATTTTTAACTCTTCAAACTTATCACCCTTTCTCAGTTCTCTACCTTTCTGTAGCCCATGTAATCATATTACATATGTGGGATCCTGATCCGGTATCTCATACCCAGGACGTAAAGGATACTGAAAAACAGTTCTCGGTAATGAACACACGCGAAGAAGATGCATCATCATGCACTTTCTTCATTTGGGTGGCACGGAAATCCTGGTAATCCTATATTTCCTGCTCTGTCTTATAACAATTATAAGTTGGAGCGGGACCAACGTTCCCTAGCTCAGTATAACAAGCGGGTTTGGTCAATACATCCATATTATTATATTGGTTAAGGCGTGACATGGTCGCTACCTGGAGAGAGAGAGAGAAGAAAACACTCAGCGTATGCTCTTGCAAGATTAGATTGGTTATTAATATATCTAATCAGGATGTCTCCCACTGTTTTAGTCAAATCTTCCTTCAAATCCTAAAAGGAAAGACTAGCTGGGAGTAATTACACCCTACAAGTTCGCCAATCTTTCGGTCAGGCCAGTGCCGGTACTTTGAAAGAGGTTCCCCGTGCTTTCGCATGGACCTAATTAAAATAAACCTCGTTTTCCCAGAGGCGTAACCCCGTTGACACCTTTCTAGACACCTACTTGATCGGCTAATTGTAATGTGTAAAACTCTCCCAGGAGTAACTCTTACTCGCAGTGGGTATCGGGATCCAACTATCTCAAAGGAGGTATGCAATCTCATTTCAAATTTCAACACTTGAAATTCCCGATAATGTTTTCCCCCTAGCATCCTATGATCTTGACGAAAGCTAACAAACCATAGGCTGCTAGTCAAGTTCAACCCGTCATTTTCCGATTGAATTAAATCCACCCGCACGGCCCTTGACGAAAGCCAACAAAGTCGCACGACTACCTTAACTCAATCGCATCATATGCTTATACAGATAAGAATAAATAGCTACCGCACACTACGCCTTGACGAAAGCCAACAAACGTAGCACGAATACTATGAAGTACTTATCTGAAATGACGGAGGGCTACGACAGGTTTTTAAGAAAACCTTTTGCGTAATGAACTTGATATCGTCGTAGAATCGAGTGATTTTGAAAAAGGAGTGTTTTTGAGGCTTTTAGTAGTTTTGCTAAAGAGGCCACTCCCGGTGAGGGGATCTCGGCTCTTTCCTTATCGAATAAGGTGCAGGATATTTCACAAATACCACTATGCAAAGCAAAAACTATAAAAAGCAATCAAAAGACAAACCGAGTTTGTAGCATCTGCTAGTTTCGCTAAAGAGGTCACTCCCGGTGAAAGGATCTCGGCTCTTTCCTTATCGAATAAGGTGCTGGATATTCTGCAAGGAATACCATTATGCAAAGCAAGAACTAGAGCTACCAGTTTTCGAGACAAGTTTCTACAACATCTTTAGGTTTCTTTTATTTCAGTAATCTCATTAATGAAGTCCCATTTATTGTGCTTCCCAAGCATCACATTTGAAACGAAATCAACAATATACAATATATATCTCATATATATAATATAAACATTCATCTCAGGCAGTAATATGATCTCATCACAGAACATTGCAGCAGAAGAACATATATGAAATATTGGATATACTAGGATTTCCGTGTTTTATATCAAGCCAGTATAAAACACGGATTCCATGGTCGTGATGAATAGCCAATCCCACACTCCTAGACCCCTACGAGAGCGGCAAGAAACCCTGCCAATTCTAGAGTTAGGAGACCCGGTCTCGACTCCTTGAGATAGTCTCCCACTGGACCCTAAAACCCGGTTACTTATGCTCCCCGCCTTGGGTCTATCATAATGCCGAAAAGTAAATAATATACAATGGTGGCATCATCTTCAACCCGGAAGTGCCCCAATAAAAGAATATTACATACAATGAATTTTACATGAATGAAAATGAAAAATTCTCATCTCACAAAAAAATCCCGACTATTCAAACACGACGATCCAATATAACATATCACAGCAACACATAACATCACATGTCATCAACGTAAGTAAATATGCGTATCCTAATTGTCGTTGACATATAGCACCGAAACCGGCGATACACCATATATTACAGTTACGGTCGCAGAAAAGAAAGTGAAAACTACAATAGTTGGAATCCACAACCACCCTAGACATCATAAACCCAACGTATCACATACTTTGGATTTTATGCCTAACCAAATGAATTCCTTAGATATCGCATGCCTAATAATTATAAACCCCGCATTTTAGTCTCGATCTCGAAAACACTTTTCAATATCTAGTCGGGCAATTCAACAAGATTCCTGACATCCTGATCGAATGCTCGTTGGAAACTTTAGTAGACGGCCGCACCCCCGATACCGTCGACGAAGTGCACTAAGGAGGAACACCGCTACCGCGAGCACCCGAACGGATGCTTTTGGCAATGGGGTTCTCCTACAATCACTTGGTTGGGGCTATGGGGCGTGGCTATCTATTAAGTTTACCCAGCGAGTATCCGCGTACGCTACGTGATTGTGACGGACTTTTGATCACATCAAAATCCCATGGCAACTGATCATCTGAGACTAAACTGCTAGATTTATAACATTCAAACTAGTTATCTCATAACTACTTGTGGATTCCAAATATTGTATCCCATCACATAATATCCGGACGACGTTAAACTCTTCGATCGATTCATCAAAGTCCCATAATTTCTCGACAGCTCAACACTTGAGCACAGTTTTAGTAATACCCAGAAAATGCCACAGTACCTATGAACCAGCCGTAGAAGGGTCAAACCAACGCCTCACATGTGAAACGCTAAACTATCACAAACCCTAGGGTTCAAGTGACAGTTTTGACGGCCACATAATCGAGTTAAGGTTTACGTTCTTCTAGAGCGTCCACAGAATCACTTGCATGTTTTTCCGAATATGTTAAACTTGGAAAAATGGGTTTTTGACATTCGATCGAACTTTTTAACATTGTCTAGACAATATGTGAAACACCCGAAACAATGTTAAAACTATGAATACGAAACACTCCGAATTACTTATAGTTTATGATTACATCACATGCAATATTAGAAAAAATAAACAACACCTGAAATATCAAAACCAAGCCACTGGACCACAGACAAAAATTCAGGGGGGCTCGGTTTTGGCCGATAGGGAGGGTAAGGCTCTGCCCAACTTTCACCAAATGCCCTAAAATTTTGTGTGTGTTCATGATATATCCCATACATCACTCAGTACTTGTTTGAAAATTTTTTTGACAACTTTTTAAAATCGACAGCAAGCAGGTTTTGACGATGCAGATTTCAGAGTATTTCGGTTTCGCAATCTTAACAAAATCCGTATAAATTTCTAGTATGGCTCTGATACTACTGCTGGGTTACCTACGACAGAAGCAAGGTTTCGGGAGGCATCGTCCATACCAAATTCAAAAATTTTCCGTTTTAGCTAACCCTAACTAGAATCGTAAACTAGAAATATACGGAAAACATATACAAACACTTTGCAATAAGTAAAGAGAGTAAGGAATACAACCTTTGTAGACCGGTTCTTCACTTCAATAGCTCTGTGTAGAAGTCCCCTTCACTGCGATCGTAAACTCCGGACTCTAGAGAGGCTCCACGAAGAAATGAACATGCTTGCTTCGATGACTTCGAGGCCAAAGATGATCTACGTCGGGGAGAGACTAACCCAAGCTATTTCTTTACTAGGTCAAGAACTTTGTGAAGATAACACCCTCTACTAAATGGCAAGTAGTATAGGATGATGAAGTAGGAAGTTTGCTCACATTAGAAATCATTTTCTCACTCATTTTCTCACAACTCCATTGAAGCTAGTAAGCTTGGAGGAAGAAGAAAAAGATCAAGAACTAACTCATCCAAATGAATTATTGTTAAGGTTAATAATGCAACCAAGGGTTAAGTATATCATGCTTAACCCTTGTAGAGAGTTAACCATGTGCTATGGTTAAAGGTTTGGTCAAAAATATCTTAAGCTAGACAAAAGGAGTGGATAAAGTCAAAGAAGACTTGAAGCTTCTACAAGCTTTCATCAAATATCTTTCATGACAAATATCCACATTATTTGAATAACTTAATGATAAATACAAACCCTAATCTTAAACTTAGCATGGTTTAACCCTTATTAACCCTAGTTGCATTTGTAACCTAGCATGATATATTTAACATATATCACATATACATCAATGTATCCAAAGTGAGAAAAGAAATCATAAGTGAGCTAATACTAGTTAATGAAATGTAATATATCAAATATATAATTATACATTAAATTATTAAATCAACACTTGATTTAATAATCCGGCTATATCACATATAACCGACTAATATCATAATGTAACTTCTTATCGAATCAACACTTGATCCGATAACCCGGCTATATCACATATAACCAATCATGTCACACTTCGCGAGAATAGAATACGGTATCACATACTCGTATCAATCTCGGTTCCGTACATATCACATACGTGCTCCTACTCCGTTTCGCTTGAGCCAGGAAACCCCTGTGTAGGACTCTAAAGACTCGTCAATACGCCGGCAGTAGGTGATGATCATATCAAACACCCACAAGCCGCAAGCGGTCTGCTAAACGTAACGGCCACCCGAGTATTGAGCGATCAGAAGATCAACAAGCAAGCCTGCTCACACTCCTGTGAATCCAATCAGTAACACTATCGTACAGTCCGGTCACTTCGTCTGATATGTCGCATATCTCGTCTAGGGGTGGTAAACGTCAGACCCCAGTAACTCGATAAATCATGTCGATATGAGGCTCATAACGGGTCGAGAAACTACTGATAACACTTACCAGTATATCTCTGAAGCAGGCTTGGACAAGGACTTCCTGTTATAGCCAATCGAGCACAGCGCAACATCAAATCCAATACCGGGAGAGACAAAACCCCTCCTATCGCTCATTGCCTCCATGTGACTCGGGACTGTACCCAAAAGCCACCGTTTTGCACGTTCTCTTGAATGTGGTAAGGTGGAAATCAAATCACAGTGGAAATCACACAAGACTCTATGACGATCTCGGGTCTACAGACTAACCTGTACCAGTGTCACCTGAGAACTGCCATCTGACGATAAGTATATGTCACGCCCCGCTTCCCAGTGTACGGCGAAGGGGACACGACGAGGTCCGCTACATATTTACTCAGAAGTAAATACGCTAAGCGTAACTAAGCAATATAAAATAAATACACAAGAGACAAGAAATAAAAAGAAACATCAACTTTTATTTATTAACATTCTTTTGTACAATACATGAATAGGAAATACAACTGAAATAAAAAGATGCCTAACAGTGGCATAACAGGAAATGAAAAGTACATAAAGGAAAAGTGTACAATGAAACTAGAGTTCTGGTTCTTCAGCAAACTGGTCCAAGTCTTCTGCAGATGGCTTGATCTCTGCCGGGTCCAAACCACCTGACGACATTCAAAGAAGAAATAAATAGAATGCCGTCAGCGAACAGGTCGCTCGGTAAGTCCCAAAGATAAGAGAGAAATAGACAGAGAGTAAGAGAGAGAGAGAGTAGCTTTTAATGTTGTATTATAATATTTTAATGTTGTATTAACGCTGTTGATTGTAGCCTGGTACAGAAGATACCAGTGTATACGAAGGGAGTCCCACTTACACCGGGGACCTTGGTAACCTGTAGTACAAGGCTCTATCGATAATACCACGGAACAACGGTATGGATGTAATTACGTCTTAAGTGACCACCTCGTGCCACCTTTAACATATTCCGTACCAGTCTACCCCTTAAATCTCATGATATCTTATTTGTATTGTTATCTTGTAAATTGTATTGATTGTAGTATTGATTGACTGACCGAAACCATGATATCGGTAAACGGATATAACTGTAGAGTCATGTAAATGGAATAACTGAGAATCATGTAAAAGGAATATATCCATGGTTCGGTTCAGTCAAGTTGTATAAATTGATAATTGGATTCATGGATTCATTTTGAATTGTAATATTGAAGATTGTAAATTGTACTTGAATCATATTCGAGTCAAATATAATCAGACTCAAACCCGAGTCAGACAATTATAAATGTAAATCGAAGTCTTAATTAATTCTTACCTATAATTTGCTAGGGTCCTTAGGGAAATTTATAAAACTTGAGGGGTTTTTATGTAAAAATACTTTTATATACTTTTCAAAATACACCTCAAGTATTCGTTATTCGTCTTTAGAGTTGTAATAAAGGTGGATTTATATTGTGATATTTTTAGTGAAAATATCCTAATTTCATATATAAAGGTATTTATTTGTAAAATTGATTTATTTGGAATTCATGGTATTTTAGTGTAAAATTTATTCTTGTGATTTTTAGAAAAGGTGGAATATTTATATCATAATAAAATAGGCATTTTAATGATAAATATACATATATTTATATATAAAAAATTTAATAAATATTTTATATCCTAAAAAATCTCATTTTCTTAAGATGTCGTATTTTAAATCTTTCGAGACCGAATGCTCCTTGCGGAGGTCTGAATCTCGCACTATTAAGTAGGATGTGCGATAAACCGCACCATCCCGAACGGGTTCCTCAAAATGGGTTGTTACGGCGCTTTGCAAACATTGCAAATACTAAATCCTTTAGAAAACGGTTTTATGAAGTAAATGGTATTTATTTGTAAAGGTGTATATTTTCCGTATTGTATGTTTTAAATTCTCCTAAATCAACTAGTCCATTCCTAACTGGTCCAGACAACAAGTTGTGAGATGCCTCAAATCGCCTTTTCACCGCCAATTATGGCCAGGTAAGTACAAATGAGGAAAAGAGGGATCCGCTCACGAATCACCGTGAGACGGGCCTTTTAAAGTTACCTTTCTCACTTGCCTAGCCTAGACACCATAAAGTCAGGTTTAGATAAATGATCGATGTCCACAACTTATCATATTTTCCTAATAAGAGGTATTTATTTAAAAGTGTATCAAAGCTAAGACTTTTAGAAATGGTTTTATTAAGAATATGGTATTTAAATGAAAATGTTGTTTTATCGTATTCTAAGTGTTTGATGATATCGTTTTAGATTGTATATGCATGTGTGTGGAGGTAGGTCATTACCTCGTGCTCTACTTTAAATGTATAGCAAAATTAAGGGGATTAAATGTGAAATCGAAACATTATGGTATTTAAGTGAAAAATACGATAAATTGAAAAGGCTATCATTTCATGTGATGAAACTTGTTCAAATTATCTGTTAAATGTTTAATAGTCAACATAAAGATATTTAAGCATGAATGTATTGGTGAGAAGTGAAATTTTATAGAAAACCGAATCGGAAATCGGATTTGTTCCGATTCCGTCGGGTTTTGAAATTTCGTACTTTAGAGAATAAGAAAGAGAGATAGAATGGGACTTACGGGTTTCGATTAAGCAAAGGAGTGAGAGGGGACTAAAGGGGTTGCCGAGGGGTTGCTTCGTCGCCGGTTGTTCCTGAAAACGTCGCCAGAATTCCTGCCGGAATTTCGTCGGAGCTTCGCCGTGAACTTGTTTTCAAAGTACACAACTTTTGAGAAGATTTTGAGAGAGTGGGCTCAGGATTTTGGGATGAGAGGGTAGAGGGTAGGGGGTGTATTTATAGGGTAGGCTAGGGGCAGGGTAGGTGAAGGGTTTTTAATAAAAAAAATATAAAAATGTTAGAAAATCATTAAAAATCGTAGTAAATAGGGTATATTGAAGGCTCGGGAACCGATCTATTAATTTGGAGTATACAGGGGGTTGGGTAGGTGAAGAGAGCCAACTTTCATGTTGGGGACTCGGCCGTCCGGCCGAGTCCGGCCGGCGGCGCTGGCCCGAGTCGGCCGGTCCGCCGGCCGACTCGGCCGATCCCGGCCGAGTCGGGGCGCCAGAAGATGGGGGGTCTCGTGGGGTAAACACTGGTATATTTAGTTTGCTAGATTTAGTTCAACTTTTGGGAGTTATGGTATGTGGACTGTTGGGCTTCCAAAGGATTTTAAACAAAATAAATACAAAAATAATGTGGGGCAGGGGATTTGAACTCTGGTGGCTTGGTTCAGCAGTGCAAGCTATTACCAATGAGCTACACGCTTCTTCTTGTAATTATGGTGCTATTTAATTACTTAAAATGATAGCAGCAAGAATAAATACTCCAAGTATACATTAAATTTAAAGTAATTTCTTGTACACTAAAAATGGAGTTATTACATTCTTGTAATTAAAAAAAAACAAAATAATTACTTATATCTTGTGCTCAGGCTAAAATACCCCTTTATGGATTTTTGAAAAATTAATTTAAAAATTTGTATAGGAAAAAGTGTATAAGAAAATTAGTGTTGTTACATTCTGCCCTTCTTATAAAAATTTCGTCCTCGAAATTTGTAAAAGGAAAGTGTAACAGATTCAAGGAAATTTTTGGTGAGAGTGTGTGAAGAATGAAAAAGTGATGCAAGGGTGTGAAAAAGGTTGAAGAGAATTACCAGGGTTATACTGACCAACCGTATCAGCTTCTACGGCCGCCAAATTGTATGTCTGGCGTCTCGGCATGTTCCTCCTAGCTGGAGGTATATTCCCCTGTACCCGAGGCATGTTTCTCAGTGCCTGATAGAATTGGCGATTTGGCTGAGCAGGGAATCCATGTGGAGATGGTGCTGGGAGTGCAGGACGAGTTGCAGGAGCCTGGATAGCTGGCTGCTGCGGGTAGTTGATGGGTGTGTGCTGGGTTGCGTTTATAAGGACAGTTTCTAATTCCGTGATTCGACGCGCCACAAACCAAGCATAGGCCTTTTACGCGCCTACAGTCCTTCCACAAGTGTCTTTCTCTCTTGCAATAAAAACAAAAATCGGGTCTTGGCCGATCCTTGACTTCTTCCAGTCTTCTGAGTTCAACAACTGGCCTTGAAGAGGCCCCTCCTGCCATTTGAGTGGCAGGGCATTTCACTCCTGCAGATTGAGATCTGCCCCTTGCCTTTATCACTGCTTTATAACAACGGGCAGCTTCCAGAGCATCCTCGTGAGTCGGAAATTTCCCTATGGCTAGTGCAGCCTGGATTTCAGTGTCCAAACCTTGTTGAAATCGACGGGCTCTGATCTCATCCGTCGGTATCAGGTGTGCCGTAAATCGGCTTAGCATGGTGAATTCAGCGTCATATTCATCCACTGACTTGTCCCACATTGAACCTTGTTGTAGATGAATGAACTGCTGCTCCATGGCAAACCTGGCAGTCATAGGGAAGTACTTCACGTCGAACTTCTCACGAAAAGTCTTCCATTCAATAGGCTGTATAATAGGGCTTTCTTCCGCCTTCCACCAGTTCCTTGCATTGTCCGTGAGTTGCAGCTTTGCAACTCGGACCCAAGCTATGTCTGGCATTTTTGCTGCCGCCAGATCATCCTCTGTGCTTTGTGCCCATTACTCAGCTTCAAGAGGACTTCCCTTTCCGGAGAACTGCTTGGGATGTAAAGCCCTGAATTGCTTTACCCCAGGTGCATTAGTCTCGGGACGGTTCAGGAGTTGTTGCTGTCCCTCAAGAAGGCTGCGGATCGCCTCAAGCAGAACCGTTTGCTCGTTGAGTGGAACAGGAACAGCAGGAACGATTGGTAGTGGAGGTGGAGGTGTGTTGTTGACGTTGGTGTTGGTGTTGTTCGGGGAATCCATAATCTTGAAGAAAATTTGGGTTAGGACAGATTCAAATGAAATGATAAGATTCAAGGAATACGAAATTGTAAGATTCAAGGGACATGAATTGTAAAGAATGTTTTAGTTGCTGGTTCTTGTGTTATATTGCTTAGGTTGTTCATGCAGAACAGAACTGCATGATAGGGTTTCATAAAGCTCTGATCTGCATGGGCCACCAACAAAACCTGTCACGCCCCGCTTCCCAGTGTACGGCGAAGGGGACACGACGAGGTCCGCTACGTATTTACTCAGAAGCAAATACACTAAGCGTAACTAAGCAATATAAAATAAATACACAAGAGACAAGAAATAAAATGAAACAACCACTTTTATTTATTAACATTCTTTTGTACAATACATGAAAAGGAAATACAACCGAAATAAAAAGATGTCTTACAGTAGCATAACAGGAAATGAAAAGTACAGAAAGGAAAAGTGTACAATGAAACTAGAGCTCCGGTTCTTCAGCAAACTGGTCCAAGTCTTCTGCAGATGGCTTGATCTCCGCCGGGTCTAAACCACCTGACGACATTCAAAGAAGAAAGAAATAGAATGTCGTTAGCGAACAGGTCGCTCGGTAAGTCCCAAAGATAAGAGAGAAATAGACAGAGAGTAAGGGAGAGAGAGAGTAGCTTTTAATGTTGTATTATAATATTGTAATGTTGTATTAACGCTGTTATTTGTAGCCTGGTACAGAAGATGCCAGTGTATACGAGGGGAGTCCCACTTACACCGGGGACCTTGGTAACCTGTAGTACAAGGCTCCGTCGATAATACCACGGAACAACGGCATGGATGTAATTACATCTTAAGTGACCACCTCGTGCCACCTTTAATATATTCCGTACCAGTCTACCCTTTAAACCCCGCGATATCTTGTTTGTATTGTTATCTTGTAAATTGTATTGATTGTTGGATTGATTGACTGACCGAAACCATGATATCGGTAAACGGATATAACTGTAGAGTCATTTAAATGGAATAACTGAGAATCATGTAAAAGGAATATATCCATGGTTCGGTTCAGTCAAGTTGTATAAATTGATAATTGGATTCATGGATTTATGTTGAATTGTAATATTGAAGATTGTAAATTGTACTTGAATCATATTCAAGTCAAATATAATTAGACTCAAACTCGAGTCAGACAATTATAAATGTAAATCGAAGTCTTGATTAATTCTTACCTATAATTTGCTAGGGGTCCTTAGGGAAATTTATAAAACTTGAGGGGGTTTTATGTAAAAATACTTTTATATACTTTTCAAAATACACCTCAAATATTCGTTATTCGTCTTTAGAGTTGTAATGAAGATGGATTTTATATTGTGATATTTCTAGTGAAAACATCCTAATTTCATAAATTAAGGTATTTATTTGTAAAATTGATTTATTTGGAATTCATGGTATTTTAGTGTAAAATTTATTCTTGTGATTTTTAGAAAAGGTGGAATATTTATATCATAATAAAATAGATATTTTAATGATAAATATACATATATTTATACAAAAATAATTTTAATAAATATTTTATATTCTAAAAAATCTCATTTTCTTAAGATGTCGTATTTTAAATCTTTCGAGACCGAATGCTCCTTGCAGAGGTCTGAATCTCGTACTACTAAGCCCGAGGATGTGCGATAAACCACACAATCCCGAACGGGTTCCCCAAAGTGGGTTGTAGCGGCGCTTTGCAAAGATTGTAAATACTAAATCCTTTAGAAAACGGTTTTATGAAGTAAATGGTATTTATTTGTAAAGGTGTATATTTTCCGTATTGTATGTTCTAGATTCTCCTAAGTCAACTAGTCCATTCCTAACTGGTCCAGACGACAAGTTGTGAGATACCTCAAATCGCCTCTTCACCGCCAATTGTGGCCAGGTAAGTACAAATGAGGAAAGGAGGGATCCGCTCACGAATCACCGTGAGACGGAACTTTTAAAGTTACCTTTCTCACTTGCCTCGCCTAGACACCACAAAGTCAGGTTTAGATAAACGATCGATGTCCATAACTTATCGTATTTTGCTAATAAGAGGTATTTATTTTAAAGTGTATCAAAGCTAAAACTTTTAGAAATGGTTTTATTAAGAATATGGTATTTAAATGAAAATGTTGTTTTATCGTATTCTAAGTTTTTGATGTTATCGTTTTAGGTTGTATATGCCTGTGTATGGAGGTAGGTCATTACCTCGCGCTCTACTTTAAATGTATAGCAAAATTAAGGGGATTAAATGTGAAATTGAAACATTGTTGTATTTAAGTGAAAAATATGATAAATTGAAAAGGCTATCATTTCATGTGATGAAACTTGTTCAAATTATTTGTTAAATGTTTAATAGTCAACATAAAGATGTTTAAGCATGAATGTATTGGTGAGAAGTGAAATTTTATAGAAAACCGAATCGGAAATCGGATTTGTTCCGATTCCGTCGGGTTTTGAAATTTCGTATTTTAGAGAATAAGAAAGAGGGATAGAATGGGACTTACGGGTTTCGATTAAGAAAAGGAGTGAGGGGGGACTAAAGGGGTTGCCGAGGCGTTGCTTCGTCGCTGGTTGTTCTTAAAATCGTCGCCGGAATTTCTGCTGGAATTTCGTCGGAGCTTCGCCGTGAACTTGTTTTCAAAGTACACAACTCTTGAGAAGATTTTGAGAGAGTGGGCTCAGGATTTTGGGATGAGAGGATAGAGGGTAGGGTGTGTATTTATAGGGTAGGCTAAGGTAGGGTAGGTGAAGGGGTTTTAATAAAAAAAATGTAAAAATGTGAGAAAATCATTAAAAATCGTAGTAAATAGGGTATATTGAAGTCTCGGGAACCGATCCATTAATTTGGAGTATACACGCGGGTAGGGTAGGTGAAGAGCCCCAACTTTCATGTTGGGGACTCGGCCGTCCGGCCGAGTCCTACCGGCGGCGCTGGCCCGAGTCGGCCGGTCCGCCGGCATTCCGGCCGAGTCGGGTCGCCGGAAGGTGGGGTCTCGTGGGGTAAGCACTGGTATATTTAGTTTGCTAGGTTTAGTTCATCTTTTGGGAGTTATGGTGTGTGGACTGTTGGGCTTCCAAAGGATTTTAAACAAAATAAATACAAAAATAATGTGGGGAAGGGGATTTGAACTCTGGTGGCTTGGTTCAGCAGTGCAAGGTATTACCAATGAGCTACAGGCTTCTTCTTGTAATTATGGTTCTATTTAATTACTTAAAATGATAGCAGCAAGAATAAATACTCCAAGTATACATTAAATTTAAAGTAATTTCTTGTACACTAAAAATGGAGTTATTATATTCTTGTAATTAAAAAAACAAAATAATTACTTATATCTTGTGCTCAGGCTAAAATACCTCTTTATGGATTTTTGAAAAAATAATTTAAAATTTTGTATAGGAAAAAGTGTATAAGAAAATTAGGGTTGTTACAGTATAGTACCATCTGGGAGTTCTCGGCGAGTCCGTCCAGTGTACCTAGTCTCCATTGAGCACCTGTATACTGTCTCTGATGTCAAACACCAATGGATATGGGATTATCCATCGCCCATTTGCATGGGTCGAGAAGCTATACGCTAGTCTACTCTAGTATATCGATGCTCTGTCTCGATACACCTACGACTAGGAACATTTGAATGATGTACTTAGCGACTACTCTGTCCCCACTAGTATGATCTACATCATAGTCCTGGTAGTCAAGTACTCATCCTAAGGGCTTTATCAACATGTAACATAGAGACAATCAGATTACATGTTAAGATAAAGTGCAATCAGATAGCATACTATCATGTCGAGTAAGAAACTCCTCCCTATATATGTCCAAGCATCCGCTACAATATACATCGTATGTACAGTAATGGCCTTTAGGGCATACATATAACTAATACAAAACAAGTGTTTAACAGATCTCATATCGCGGTTGTGACTATCAATAAATTGATAGCGCGCTCGATAAGGAGGCTAACATTTATTTTGCTAAAGTTTATAAACTTTAAAATGTTAAAAAGAAGTTAAAAGGTTTTTCATCCATTATTTTACCCTATCTTACAAACCCTAGCAAGTTAGGAATTACTCGCTCATAGCTAGTGATTTAGAAGAAAGGTTGAAGAAGAATGAAAACATAATTAAGATCTAGAAAAGTAATGCGTAAAAATAAGTGCAGAAATTGAATGCGGAAAATAAATGCAAAAACAATTAAAATAAAACTATCTTTATTAATCAACTATTGCATTTACAATTCTCTTTAGAAAGTAGATTACAAGAACCTTGGTTTTTGCTCTAGATCTCTCTCTTGTTGGAGGTAGATGAATAGAAGATGATCACTCGGATACTTGGATCTCTTGATCTCTTCAATGATGATTTTTGAATGTACATCTCTCGGTCCTTTATATATTCCTTGAAACCAGAAACTCTAGATTCCATATGTGAGTCGATTCAGTTAAGATCATATCTACAAAATCTCTCATCCAATGGCTATCGAAGAGCCGCGGAACCGTCGCATATAGCCATGTTTGGCCGCGGTTCAGCCCCATCCTAGTGGAACTAGGTTTTGATATTTCTTTTGGCTTTTTGTGTCGACATGTGGAGATCCTTTTGATATATAGATTCTGAAAATATCGCTCTGAGTCTCTGCCGTTGCTTGATTCCTCGATTTGCTTCTAAAATTTGGCAGATTCAGTTTCGATATCCCGATTTGACTTGGATCTCTTACTTGGATTTTAGACCTGAGCTGATACCTGCAAAATATCTCAAATCAAAGTGTTAGTAGCATTTGGTATTTTTTAAAGATTTATTCTAAACATTTATATGATATTAAATCTTATGAATATTGATTAGGAATATTTGATATGATATCCATATTTTAATTACTAATATTTTATTTAAATATTATATGCATATATTTTCCCTAATTATATTAATTAAAATGAAGAAATATATGAAAATAAACTTTTACAAATAAACCCACATGTTCTCTATTTACAATTAATACAATTTCGTAGTTAACAATAGTAGAGAAAATATTCATACAAATGTACAAAATTTTAGACTAACCAAATCCCTTATAAGAGCATATTTACATAATACTCAGTCGCCTCCTGTAAGCTAAGGAAACTGGACTGACGCACAAACGACTCACAGAAAGTTCGACTGTCGGTACAGCTTCTCTATGGTACTTCTATTTTTATACCCAGGCGAAATCTTGTTATTCAGTAAATGGTCATAAATGATATCTCGACGAAGGTCGACGCCATTCACGCATTTTTTATACAGACACGAAATCAATTCTTCAGGAGATTGGTCCCTTAATACAAATTCCATAATCTCTTCGACACCAATCTTGTGATTATCACTATATTTTGACAGTTTCATCTTACTCCTATCTATTACTTTCTGATTTTTGACATCATGTATTAAATAATTAGTATATCATTTTGACATTTAGTTTATGACTTATAGATTAGGTGGCACACCCCACTTCCGAAAAGAATGGTAACAGTTATGCGACGAGGCTCGCCATGTATTTATTCCGAGAAGGTCATTTCTCGCACAAATACGTTAAGCGTATATAAACAATATAAAATATGAAAAGAATAAACAAGAGAATAAAATACAACTAAAATATATTACATTCAAGATTTCCACAGAGTTTCAAACTGATATAAGATTTCGTAAACAAAGATATAATAACAAGGAAGCCTTAAACACTAAGTATACTGAAATAAAGAAGAAATGAAATAGAAGTCTGCTTGTGATGCAAATTGAGAGTAATCCTCCTCCGTCCCTAATATAAGTAGATGCTCGTGCTCGTGCCTCTAATTTGCGGCCAAGGCGGAATACAAAACAAAAATTTTCAAGGCATGAGCATGAACTTCTATGGCCTAGAATCGAATCCAAACTTTAAACTAGTAACTAGAAGGAGATTAACTACTCAGAGAGATGATAGCTATCTTTGTAGTCGTGTGCTTCATCTTCTTTCCACTTCTTACGCTCTCAGAAACTCCGTTAACGAGCTTGGGGTCAGTCTTCCTTGTCAAAGATGATCCAACCGAGAGAACCATAACCTAGGCTCTAGCTTCATACTTAAAAGCTAAGTGAAGCAACTAGTGAACTAAACTTGTTAGGAATAGACCACTAGAAGATGCAGTAGAGTTATTCTTTATGTTTTTCTCTCTTTTTCTTTTCCTTTCTCACCTCATTAAAACTAAAAAGAAGAGGAAGAAGAAGATAATGGTGATGGTGATGAAATATCAAGCATGGCAAAAGAAAAACTTATCATCATCACTTTTCTTTTTCTCTTTTCTTTATAATGTGAGAATGAGTGGACTTGTGACTTACCATGGTGAGTCACAAGCCCACACTTTTCTCACAAAATCAAGAAGTGATGAGAAGAGAAGAGAGAGCCACCTCATTTGTACACATATGCATATGTATAAGAATATATAAATATATACACAAATACTCTAATACAAGTATATGCTACAAATACATACACCAGTATTCGTATAAAATACAATCGTATAATATACGAATACTCGTATTTGTATTAAGATACAAATACCCGTATTTATATCAAGATGCAAATACACGTATTTTTACAAATACTCGTATTCGTATAAATACCGTATTCTGTCAAAATACAAATATCAAAAGAGAGATACTAAAAGAGATATATAATACTAGCTCATATTTTATCCAAATATGATAATCTGGTTATCTTTCAAACCGGCTAGTATTAACAAAATGTCCAATTAAAAGTATGTGTACAAAAACATGTATTTAATCAAAGCTAAGTACGTATCAAAATATGTACACTACGTCGTTTTTCCTGAGCTGAAAAACCGTCTGTGTGGGACTCTAAAGACTTGACAATATGCTGGAAGTGGGTTTAACTATAAGCACGTCAGCGGCACTGGCTGTACGTAACGGCTGCCCAGATATTGAACGAAAAGAAGATCGACAAGTAAACTTGTCCGTATCCCTACTGAGCCTGAAAGTGATAATCTCCGTACAGTCCGGTCTTTTCGTTTGAGAGTATCGCATATCGGGTCTATGGGTGGAAAACGTTAGACCCTTAATAACCCGATAAGTCATATCGATGTGGCTCAAAACCATCCCGAGAAACTACTGATCTCACAATCTGTAAATCTCAACTGCCTTTGCCAAGGCCTTATGGTAATGATCAATCGAACACCATGCGATATTGACTTCCTATACCGGAAGAGACGAATCCCTTCTATCGCTCACTACCCCCAAGTGTTTCGGGACTGTACCCAACTAAAGCTTGTTTGCACGACTCTTTAAAGCCATGGTAGAGTAGAAATCTAAGTACAGTGGGAACACACTCGAGACTAATGACGATATTAGGTCTAAAGACTAATATGTACCTATGTCACCAGAGAACTGCTATCTGACGATAGGTATATTACCATCTAGAAGTTCTCAACGAGTACGTCCAGTATAACTCATAACCTAATGATCACTTGTATACTATTTTTGGTGTCGTACACCAATGGCTGTGGGACAAGCCACCTTCTCTCACGAGAATAAGAAACATATACACTAGTCTACTCCGGAATATCGATGCCCTGTCTCGAAACTCCAACAATTATGGACAATTTTAAGGATGTGTTTATAGACTACCTAGACCCTACGAGTATGATCGCCATCATAACTCTAGCAGTCAAGCAAAGATCCTATGAGCTTTACCAACATGTATACGAGATACATAATATAAATAGAAGATATACACATGTTTAGGTAAAGACAAACCAGATATTATACTATCATATCGAGCAAGACTGTCCTGTATATATATATATCCAAGCATCCATATGTAATATACAATCATGTACTATACAATAATGGCCTCTAAGGTATATACATCCAACAATCTCCCACTTCCACTAAGGCCAAGTATTAGCATATCGAGGATCAATCATCTCCAATAGCCGCTCTAGCTGAGTCTAAGGAAGTGCCTTTTGTGAGTGGGTCCGCCGTATTGTCCTTTATGTCTACTCTTCTAACCTCGATCTCCCGGCGATCAATGATCTCCCTGATCAGGTGATACCACCTTAAGATGTGTCTGGATTTTTGATGGGACCGTGGTTCCTTCGCTTATGCTATAGCTCCATATTGTCACAATACAAAGGTATTGGATCAAAAATAAACGGAACGACCTCAAGTATGAACTTTCTCATCCAGACAGCCTCTTTTGTGGTATCGTTGGCTACAATGTATTCAGCTTCCATCATCGAGTCTGCTACAGTGTCCTGTTTGAAACTCTTCCAACAGACCGCCCCTCTATTGAGGGTAAACACATAACCCGAGACAGACTAACTGTCATCTTTGTCTCTTTAGAAGCTTGAATCGGTAAAGAACTCCATCTGGAGGTCTCCATTACCGTACACTAAGAACATATCCTTAGTTCTTCTCAGGTACTTTAGAATGTTCTTCACAACTGTCCAATACTTCTCTCCTGTGTTTGACTGATACCAGCTTATACGCTAAGTGTGTAAGCTATATCTGGTCTGATACATAACATTGCATATATTATAGATCCTACCATCGAAGCGTAGGGTATAATTCTCATATGAGCCCTCTCCTCATCAGTCTTGGGAGACATCTCTTTGGAGAGTGTGATTCCGTGACAAGCAGGTAAATTACCACGCTTGGAATCTTCCATACTATACCTCTCTAGTATGATATCAATGTACTTGGACTGTGAAATTCCCAACATTCTTTTAGATCTATCACGATAGATCTTGATCCCCAGAATGTAGGAGGCATCACCCAGGTCCTTCATGGAGAACTCTGAGACAAGAACAGCTTGACCGACTGCAACATAGGAATGGCATTTCCTATTAGGAGAATGTCATCAACATAGAAAACAAGGAACATGACTGTTCTCCCTATAATTTTCATATATATACAAGGCTCATCAATATTTTTGATGAAGTTAAATTCCTTGACCGTTTCATCAAAATAGATGTTCCAGATCTGTGATGCCTGCTTTAATGTATAAATGGATTTAAGCAACTTACACATATTCCCGCCGCTCCCATTGTCTATGAAGCCCTCTGGCTGATCCATATAGACACCCTCTTCTAAAGCGTCGTTTAGAAAAGCGGTCTTTACATCCATATGCCAGATCTTATAGTCATGGAAGGCAGCAATGGTAAGTAGGATCCTAATGGATTTCAACATAGTTGCTGGAGAAAAGGTTTTATTATAGTCCACATCTGGTCTTTGAAGAAAACCTTTTGCAACAAGTCTACCCTTATAGGTTCCAACCTGTCCATCTGCACCAATCTTCTTCTTGAAGACCATTTACAGCTGTTCACATCAGAATATTGCATTTAATACTGCCAATTCTTCTACCCATTTATTTATAGGTAGGCGCTTTTGATCCGTGTTTGCTACATGATTACAGGTTACAGGTTCCTAGTCCAAAATAATACAAATCACACAAAATCTCCACAGTTATACCAAAATCCAGAACATCTGCCAAAAACAGATAAAATCCGGGTTCCGGTCATCCACACCCATCTAGTGCCACCTACCAGTTCAAGAGACAAGACAAATAACAGTGGTCATTCATGTCTTGGTCAAGCACAGCGCACGAGAGGGGTAGCACAAAAATCAAGAGGTGCGCGGAGCTCGAGAGAGATAAAGGTCAAAGAGATTAAAAGTATAGCCATTTTGGACTGCTGAAAATCTGAACATATTTTGGAACCATTTTGCAATTTTGGACCTATAAAACAGAAGAACAAAGCAACACGAGGAAGCCCGAGAAAAATGAGACACTAAACCCTCCAAATGACCGTGGAACCATGGCCAATAGGCCTTTTGGGCGGCGGTTCCGCGGCCATGTCGTGTCATCTCTTGATCGTCTTTTGGGGGTAGTTTGGTAATAATTCAAGGGCTCAGAATATGGCCTTAGGGTTTCATTTCTCTGTCTATAAATACTCCAGATTTTGAGCCAAGTCAAGAAGGCCTTTCTTTAGTAGGATTTAGTGTAGTGCAGTTTGCAGTTCTTCTTCTTCATCTATTCTCCATGAAAATTGTAGTGATAGCTTTTTGAGTAGAAGATTAATGAGGATGAGAATTTTTCTTATCTTATATTTTTATTTAATTGTATTATAATTTAAATTCCTAGTGTAACTTTTATTATTTGTTGTTAAGTAGTTTTTGGTTATCTTTTCTTTTCTTATTTTGTTTTCCTTCTCTTCTAAACCGTATTTTCAAGCCATGATACTTGATGGAGTCCTTTGCTTAAGTGAGGGCCCAAGTAATTAGCTTGCTACCATTTGTTAAAACCGTATTTTTCTTTCTTTCTTTCTTTCTTTCTTGTTTTGTTTTTCTTTTAAATGTGTGAATAATTCCACACTTGTTAGGGCTAAGGAAGGTTAGTATGAGAGACGGAAAAATCCCTCGTGCTTCTTTTCGCCAAATATCTTAAAACGAACCTAGACCAAATAAACACAACCCCCTCACTTAGGCGCGCTATACGTGACATATATCCGCGACCTAAGTTGATAATTCCTTTGGGCGCACTACAACGTGACATGTAATTGTAACTTAATTGGATACTTGGTTGCATGTGTTTGGCCTAGGGTTGGAAATAAGCGCATATAGCAGACGGATAAGGGGCACTAGGAATGGATTTAGCGTTGGAAAGATTGCTTAAACTCGCAAATCCCATTCCTATGTCCTTCTAATCCCTGCTATTTTCGATTATCCCAACATCATTTCAAGAATGGCAAAAGACAAGCACAAGACTAATCCTAACTCTACTGACTAACTCTAATCCTAACAAGTTTACTTGAATATAAAATTCGAACACTTTGGATAGATTTGAATATACACATATACATTCGTTAATTGACTCGTCTAAAACAAGAATGGGCTTACAACTATCTCCCTGCGGACGATTCCTGCTCAACCGGCTAGCTGTAAAGTAACGCCGTCTTGATTGCGGTAAGTAGAACAAAAAGAACAAAGTGGAACGCATATCATAACATATCATATAGTTCCGCTCTGCTTCGATCAAATGGCGCCGTTGACTGGGAGACGGTAACATATTTCTTTCTTGTCATTCGAGTTAATTTTTTTGTATATATATAAATATAATAAAAACCATCTTATTATTTTTTGATATTTTTTGTGTGCAAGCGTTCAGGATAATCTGGAGAAAGTACAGTGATCAAATAAAGAAATAGTGGCTTTCATACTGGAGAACAGAACAAGTGGAGTGCACAAAACAAAAATGAAGCCCTAATTCAAAATTTTCACCACGGAGCCACGGTCAAACAGGAGGAACGGCGGCGGTTCCACGGTCGTTCTGTGTCTTCTTGCCTCCTAATTTTTTCAGGCTTTTTCTGTACTCTAAATTTCTCCTCTGAGCTCCACTGAATTGTATTTTCTACAGGTTTCTTTACACAAATTGCGCCGCCGCCAAATAAAAGACTTTGTTGTTTTAGGTTTTGTTTGTTTATCACTTTGCATATAATAATACGGACATTAAGGGGCTTGAACACCAATTAAGATTGGGTGGGGATTTCATTACCCTTCCTAAGACCCCACAAATCACAAAAAGTATACGAATTACCTTGAGTTAATAAAAAAAATATCTAGACCAAACCTATAAGGACTTGTCGCGCTCATTTAGGACAAGTGAAGGTTGCAGAGAATCGATCGTTTATCTAAACTTGACTTAGTTGTGTCTAGGCTAGACAAGTGAGGAGGTAATTTTAAAAGGCCCGTCTCACGGTGATTCGTGAGCGGAATCCTCCTTACCTCACTTGTTCTTACCTGGCCACAATTGGCAGTGAAGAGGCGATTTGAGGATTATACTGCAATTTGTCACTTGAAAGTTTAGGAGCGGTCTAGTTTGACTTTGAAAACTTTAGCTTTAGGTGTTGTTTGTATATATTGTGATTGCGATTGTGCTTGTGTAAAGTTTAGTTGCATAACTCCATATTTTTCAAAAACCAAAACAAACAATTTCAAAAATCCAAAAAAAAATTCAAAAAATTTATAAAAATTTGCCACTTCCACCCTCCCTACCTTTTCACTCTTTTCATAACATGGGTATCCCAAAATGACCAACTCTTGTTGAACTTTGGTACCCATAATCAGATATTTCTTCTTACGGTTCTTACTTTGGTCGAACTTCGAACGATCCATCCATGCCCAAAATTTCTTTAAGAGATCGAATAGACGCGTCTAGGACCAACAATTGGACACCGCAATCCACTTCGTATCAACCTTTCAACCTCTCCCACCTTCTGATGTTGATACCCCTTCTGAGAGTCATGTTGCGACTCCGAAACCCATGTCCATTGCTGACAGAATTGAACAATCTCGTAGTCGATCTTTCTCTCCTTTCACCACTCCAAATTCGTTAGGACAACAATTCCAATCACCTTCTTATCATAATGTTGATCCTAATCCTTTCCATTTTTCACATCCATTCGATTCCTATCAATCCTACCCGACTTTTACACCTTCTCTAGCCATTTCTTCTAAACAGCCATTTGAGAGTTTCACGTATCCAGACAACTTTGAATCTTTTACTGAAACCCCTTCACAACTCATGTCTAGTCTTGAACAGACATTAGAACAATTTCGGGTAGCTTCATGCCAACAGATGGAGGAATTGAATGCATCCGTGGCCGCCCTCATACAATCTAACGAACCAGCAGCTAGTTTTTAACTAGCTCCGAATTTTCCAATATAGATGAGGCGATAGGACAATTTGAGGATTTGAGTCGTGAGGGTGAGCAGTACACCTTTCCAAATCAAACCTATCCATTTCAAATTGAATTCCACAACTCTAGTTTCGAAAGTCTATCGAGTGTCCCAAATGATTCACCAATTGAAGATAGAACGTTTGATGAGTTGTACGACTATGTAGTGTTTGTTTTCCCGATTGTGAAGGGTCCATTTCAAGTGAAACCACACCCAATCCCGTTGATCTCTACACCTCCAATCTAGAACCATAATTGATTGAAATCCATACTTTTGATGAGGTGTTTGAGAAATTTGACTTTTACTTGATTGAGAATATTGACGCTGGGAATATTATGGATGATGTACCCACAATTTTGGATGAGTTTTTCTCACCAATTCATCATGTCCTTTCACTTCCGTATAGGCATCATCCCGAACTATTAACTGTTTTTCCCGAACTCCATATGCGTCTGGAAATTGATGATGAATGCATGGATGAGCTGAATTTTGAGGAGAATTTTGAGGATAGCATTGAGGATGGACCATTTTTATTAGATGAGTCGGATTTTCTAATTCATCCCGTCCATTTCATTGACTGTGCACACCCTCCTGAACGTTTAACCGATACCATTCCTCAATCATTTCCCTCTATCCTTTCCGTCGTTCCCACTTCGTAAGACACTGTATCACCTTCATTTCCTGCGTCTGGTTCACCAAATCCGGTCGGCCTATATTTTCTTACGAATCTTGAGAGGTTTGATCCCATTTCTCAACGTATTGATAGATTAGTTCAATCCATTTTTACACTTCGATCATTACAAACTGTACTAATTTATTCAATCCATTTTCACCCTCAAGTTCGTATTCCATTTTTTTCTCCCCTCCGCCATTCGTCTCCTCCACCGAGACCGTAACCATTTCCATCCACTCACAGTCTCGTGTATTCTTCATTTTTTTCCTCTATGCGTTCTTTCACCAACCCGGGCATTATCACGATAAATTTTTTGAATGATTGGTGTTAACTTTTGGCCTATGTAAGGCCCTGTATAGATTGAACCTGTTCTCTCCCCCATAACTCTGAACTTTAACGCTTAAACAATTGAAACACTGTTTCACTTAAGTTTGAGGGGACCTTTTTGTGTATATATATTTTGTTTGCCTTTTCTTTTATGTATAAAAAACAGGAGAGCGCCGACATATTTTGACCCCTCAACAATTTTGACTCTCTTGGTGTAGCACGACAGTGAGAACACTGTCAAGTTTAAGTTTGGGGGTATGCTCGGTAAGCTTTTTATCTTCGCATTCATGTGTATATTTTGCATTTGCATACTTATTTTAAAAACCCACAAAAATTGAAATTTTTTCCAAAAACAAGAATGGACATACAACCATCTCCCCGCGGATTACTGGTGCTCAACCAGGTAGCTGCAAAGCGACACCGTCTTGATTGCCGTAAGTAGAATAAATAGAACAAAGTGGAACACATATCATAACATATCATATAATTCCGCTCTGCTTCGATCAGCAGCCGACAGGTTTTCCCCCTGGCGGTGCAATGTCTAAAGTCTAAACTTTGTTGGTGTACATGGACTCCATTCCGGATCACATAACATCCAGCTATTTTACAGTCCCTACTGGAAATGGCTTGTTCAAAACTAGTAGGATCATCTTCTTCCAAGATGCAATCCTCTCGATACTCGTCAACGAGAAAACTGTAGTATCTCTCGGGCGGATGAGAAATTCTATCAGATCTGCGGAGTGGCCGGGGCTTGTCCGGGACTATTGAATACTGTTGATCCACCAAATCCTCAGTTTCAGTTTTTGGTTCTTGAATTTCTTCCAGTTCTACCGTGTTCCCACTAATTCCTTTTGCAAGAAATTCCCTTTCCAAAAAAGACAGCATAGTGAGAACAAACACCTTTTGTTCCTTAGTATGGTAGATCAGATATCCTAGTGAATTCTTAAGATATCCCACAAACTTACATAGAATTGATTGTGCCTCCAGTTTGTCCGGATTTTTCTTTTTAATATAAGCCGGACAACTTCATATCTTAAAGAATTTAAGACATGGTTTCTTACCACTTCATTTTATATGGAGTTATAGGCGTCCTTCGGAACGAACCGGACCCGACCAGGGGCCACTTCCCAGGAGGTCACCCATCCCAGAACTTCCCTGGCTCGAGCACGCTTAACTATGGAGTTCTCAAGCTCCTGTAGTGCCGGTTCACTTTAAAGGCGCCTCTGCATTGAGAAGTGGCATCATTCCATTTATAATACAGATCTGCCCTCTTTCGGAATGTATTACGAAGAGTTCCTATTGTTCTACAGTGGGTCTCACGGTCTCAAGAGATGACCCCCACGGATTCAAGAGGTGGTCCCCGCCATAGTCACAAATTCGCCGTTCGGGAATAATTCGGCGAGGACGAAAATTCGGATTCGGAGAACTATTCGGAAAAAATCGGCAGATATTCGGGAAAGATTCGGTAAGTGTTCGGGAAATGTTCGGGAAGGATTTCGAGTAATAAATTAATATATGAGACGCTAGGTTTTGATTTTGTGAATTATTTGTTGTTTTTTGAATTATTCGCTGTTTTTTCACATAATTCGGGAATAATTCGGGAATAATTCGCGAATTATTCACGAATAATTCGGCCAGTTCGGCAATGGCGATTAATTCGGAGATTAATTCGTTTGATCAAAAATTCGCGAATTATTCGCGAATTCGGCGAATAATTCGCGAATTATGTGACTATGGTCCCCGCCCCCTTAACATGACACTTGGCGTGGCAGCACCGATTTGGAAGGAACTTGATTCAAAAGATATGCTGTTGTCTGAAGCACATATCCCCAAAATGAAAGAGCCAGATCAGCACCACTCATCATGGAGCGAACCATGTCCAATAGGGTACGGTTCCTCCGCTCCGATGCACCGTTGTGTTGTGGTGTATACGAAGGACTAAGCTGAGAGAGAATACCGTTCTCTTTTAGGTAGTCAAGAAATTTCGTACTTAAGTACTGTTCATATCATATTTTGCATTTTTATATCGCCCATTCTTAATCACATTGCATATAAGTAGGTAATTTTGATCCATGTCTGCTAAATAGTTGCAGGTTACAGGTTCTCAGCTTGTTACAGTGAAATTCATGAAAAGTCGCAACAAATGTGGGACTGCGACCAATAACAGATGAATACTGATCCGCATGATGCCGCATACCAGTTCAAGCGGAGTTCAAGGCAAAAGTCCACTGCTGAATATCTGGAAGAGAAAAGAAGAGCTTTTGAGAAACCAAGTGTATCAAACAGAAAATAAAAGCAATTGGTAGAAGACCTGAAAAGATGGATCCAAGATTCCACCATATGGCCGCGGAACCGCGGCCCAACAGGCACTTCTGTCGCGGTTTCGCGACCGCGTTATGCACGTGTCGGTGGCAGTGTCGGTGCTTTGACTCGGCTCTCTTGGGGTAGTTTTGTAAATTAGTGATTGGATCAGAATGTAAACTTAGGGTTTTCCTATCTATAAATAGGAGAGCTCAAAGCCAAATTAAGGTGTGCCTCTTTGGAGGATGGCTCTCTTTA
The DNA here is from genome assembly GCA_030015575.1 of Agapanthus africanus. Taxonomy (NCBI): domain Eukaryota; kingdom Viridiplantae; phylum Streptophyta; class Magnoliopsida; order Asparagales; family Amaryllidaceae; genus Agapanthus; species Agapanthus africanus. The sequence goes on along the minus strand of JASDDO010000019.1, from coordinate 935,475,702 downwards.
TTTTTTTATGCTTCTTTTTAATTTCTAGATCTAAAAATTTAAATTCTATTGTAATGCGTTTTTGAGAGGTCATCAATAGATTAAGTTTTTTTTATTTACTTATCTTGCATTCTTTTTACCGTACTTTAAATACCTGCAATTTTTAATTGTTAATCTAGTGGTAGAATTACTCTGCAATTTCTTATCTTGATCTTTATTTTAAATGTTTTAATGAGTGAGTAATTCCTCACTTGTCAGGGTAGGAGAAGGAAGGTTTGAGAGAAGGAAATCTCTCTCACTCCTTTGTTTGCCCAATAATTTTAAATACGGACTCCCTTTAATTCAACCTCAATCCGCTCACTACGGCACCCTATCCTATATGATAGCGGTGATTCCCTAGTTAGACCGGTTGTAGTTGAATTAACCGGAGGTTAGGGCTAAGAGCCATAACCGGAGGTTAGGGCTAAGAGCCAAAACCGGACGGACAAGGACCAAAAGGAAGAAACTAAGCATGGAAAGCCTAGCTTAGACTTGTAAGTTTCTTCCTAGTCGTACTGATCCCCGTTGTTGCCGATTACCCTAACACCTATATTCACAATTAAGGCATGGAAAGATTTGAGAAGATCCCTATCTCAAACTAACCTAATCCTAACCCTAGCAATTTTTTTATCAACTTATTTTCATTCATAGATCTTAAAACAAAACCACAAAATTTTTGGACTTAACTCGTTAAAACATAAAGAAAAAGATTCCATCTCCCTATGGATCGACCCGTACTTAACCGGCTAGCTACCAAGCGACACCGTCTTGATTGCGGTAAATTTAAACACAGAAAATCTCTACCAATCAAATGGTGCCGTTGCCGGGGAGACGGTAGTCTCTTTCTTTGTGTAATTTCGAGTTAAATTTTTTTTAAAAAAAAAATTATAAAAGTTGAAAATTTAAAAAAATAAATAAAAAAAAAATAAAAAAAAATCATTTTGTTATTTTTGAAAGGTTTTTGTGCAAGTGTGCAAGATTGGAGCAAACTCTGTTTCAGATCTGGAGCAAATTCAGTGAACAAATCAATATTCAAGAGATCTAGACAGAAAGAGGAAAACAAACTCAGCACAGGGAACAACTTTGAAGCAGTCAAACGTCTGAATAGCCACGGAACCGCGGCATAATCGAAAGTTTGACCGCGGAACCGCGGTCAAAGGGTGACATCAGCAACCCAAAAATCTCTATGAGTATCTCATTTCTCATCTACTCTCCTCTGCACTACACTGAAAATTTTTTCCTGCAGGTTTCTTTGCACAGATTCTTTTTCTCCTATCCAATAAATTGTTTTTGTGCAGGATTCTTTGCGCTGCCAAATAATTTTTTTTTGCAAGTGTTTTAGATTTTTGGTGTGTTAACTGCTTTGCATAATTAATACGGAATCTAAGGGGCTATAACACCAATCAAGATTGGGTGGGGATTTCATTACCCTTTCTAAGACCCCAAAAATCACTAATAGCATATGCATCACCCTTGAGCTAAATTTAAAATATCTAGACTCAGCCAACGAAGGACTGTCGTGCTCATTAGAACAGAGGAAGGTTGTGGGCATTCAATCGTTTATCGAAACTCGACTTTGTGGTGCTTAGGCTAGACAAGTGAGAAAGGTAACTTTAAAAGGCCCGTCTTATGGTGATTCGTGAGCGGAACCCTCCTTTCTTCATTTGTGCTTTCCTGGCCATAATTGACGGTGAAGAGGCGATTTGAGGGATATCTCACAACTTGTCACTTTGGAACAGTTAGGAGCAGTCTAGTGGACTTTGAGGATCATAGCTCTAGGTATGATTGTGCATATTTTAACTGTGATTGTTTGAAATTTTGCTGTAAGTCCGTACACATTCTTGCAAAAACTCTTTCTAAAAAAATAAAAAAAATACTTTCAAAAATTTCAAAATTCCAAAACAAACAAATTTTTTTATAAAAATAAAAATAATTTAAAAAAAAAACATTCTTTTTCTTCTCCTTTCTCTCATCACATCATGGGTACCCCATCTCGCAAAACTCTTGCCGAATTTTGGTACCCATAACTAGACATTACTTCCTACGGTTCTCGTTTTGGTTGAATTTCGAACGACCCCTCCATGCCCAATTTTTTTTTGAAAGATCGGATAGACGCGTCTAGGATAACCAATTGGACTCCGCAATCCACCTTGTATCAACCATTTCAACCTTCACCACCTTCTTACGTTGATACTCCTTTTTCGAGTCCTGTTGTAACTCCGAAACCCATGTCTGTTGCTGAACATATTGAACAATCACGTAACCGATCTTTCACTCCTTTCACCAATACGAAATCTTTGGATCAATAATTCCATTCACCTTCTTATATGTATTTTGATCCTACCCCTGTCCAACTATTCTATTTCTATCCATCCTACCCAACTTTTTGTTAGTGTATATGCCCTAGGAGCCATTATTGTATCATACTGGCTTGTATATTACTTAATGGAAGCTAGGGATATTCACAGTTATATTAACAGTCTTTCTCAATATAGTAGTATGCTACTTGGTTCATATCTATCTTAATATGTGTATATGCATATTGCGAATACATATTGATAAAGCCCTTAGGATCTTGCTTGACTACCAGCGTTGTGATGGCAGTCACACTAGTAGGGGCTGGGTAGTCTACAAGCACATCCTTTTTCAGGTCCCTAGTCGTAGGATTATCGAGACAGGGCATCGATACTCCGGAGTAGACTAGTGTGTACGCTTCTCATCCCAGCAGGGGAAATGGTCTGTCCCACAGCCATTAGTACGTTGTACCGGAGATAGTATATAGGCTCGTTGGGTTACGGGTATACCGGACAGGACTCGCAGGGAACTGTTGGTTGGTATTTACCCGTCGTCAGTTAACAGTTCCCAGGAGACATGAGTACAGCATAGTCCACAGACTTGACACTGCTGCTTCGTCTCGAGTGTGTTTCCACTGTTCTTAGATTGCTACCCTACCACAGCTCAAAGGAGTCGTGCAAACAGGTAGCAGTTGGGTGCAGTCCCGAAGCACTTGGAGGCAGTGGCAGTTAGATAGGATTCGTCTCTCCCGGTATTGGGAGATGATATTGCGCTGTGTTTGGAGAGCCATTATGCAAAGTCCCTGGCCAGGGCAAACGAGATTTACTGGTAGGATTTCCAGTAGCTTCTCAAGGTGTAATGGGCTTCACTCCGACATGACTTATACAGCTTTTAAAGGACTGACGTTTGTTGCCCCCTAGGCCCGATATGCGATAGTCTTAGACGAACAGACCGGACTGTACAGAGATTGTCACATCAGGCTCAGTAGGAGTTCGGATGGGTTTCCTCATCGGCTTTCTTATCGACATCTACCTGGGGACCGTTACGTACAGCTAGTACCGCTTGCGGCCTGTGGTTAAACCCACTGCCAGCGTAGTGTCGAGTCTTTAGAGTCCCACACAGAGAGTTTCCCTGCTTCAGGCGAAACGATATAGAGGTCGTATGGTTTTACGACAGGGTTCGGACACATACGTGTATTTATGCATGTACGATGTTCGGACAGTTTTTACTAGTCGGCTTTAATTTAAGCCAGATTCTAGTATTGGATTATTGGATTTATACAGTCTCAGTATTTCCGTGTTTTCACGGATGGGAGGGGCATTCTCGTAATTAGTCGAGAAGCTTCTAGAAGAAAGATGAGGTGGAGAGCTTAGGTGTTATTTGCATTAAATGGATTAATGACTCAGGAGGTGATTCATCCAAATGAGTTAATGAAGCATTTATTGCTTAATGACTCATGAGATGATTCATTGTATGTATTAAATGAAGCATGGTTTTAAATATCACATAATGATTTATTTGATATTCTTTATGCTTCATCATATATAGAAATTAGACATAATTCATTTCATTCTCACTTTCACATTCTCTCTCCTCAAGCTCTCTCTCTTCAAAGTCCTAACTCTAATCCTCTCATGTGTTGAGATCCAAGGGTTAGCAAGACTAATAAATCCCTAATCCATCTCTATATCTTCTAGGTTATCTTGATTAGCAATCAAAGCCACCTAGTTACCTCAAGTGAGAGGTTAAAGCTTGGAGAAGGAACTCTTGGGTGGATCTTCTATCATATCGAGGAGGCCGAAGAGGAGGTGAACTACAAGAACAAGAAGGACTTGAATTTTTAGGTATAATCATCTATCATAGTAGTTAATCACTTCTAGTTAGTTGTTAGTTAGGGTTTAGCAAAGATCCGTAAAGTTAGTCGATGTTAACTCAAACAAAATGATAGTTTTACCTATTCCGCCTCCCCGCATCATGTGGGATGTCTAACGTCGACTTACAGTGGTATCAGAGCCTAGCTAAACCATAACTAACATGTTAGCAAAGTCGTTAGAAATTCGATCGCAAAACAAACCCGAAAATACGACGTTTTCACATAGTTTCTGCCGATTTTAAAACGGGGTCTAAAAATTTTTCAGGGACCCTTAAAAATACAAGCAGGGAATTTTAAGAATTGTGAAGAATTAGGACTGTGAATCGGCCATACCACCGCGGAACCGCCGCCGATCCAAGCGATCCGCCGCGGATCCGCGGCCGAGTTGACTCCGAATCAACCCAAATTTGCTCAGTTATTCTTCTGTGTTTATGTTGTGTTTTCTGGGATGTTTTGTTTCTGCTCAGGTTTTATGTGCACAGAGAATTGTTTGGAGTAGATTCATTTGTGTTGCTTGATCAAAATTCTAAGATGTTTGGCTAACTTGATTATATCTGTGATGTGTTTAATATGTTCGTAAATCTCCCCTAACTGCTAGTATGTCGGTTAGCAGGGGGTTGCACATTTCTGTAATGGTTTTTACTGGTTTGTGAATATGGACTTGTTGGATTGTCGTGAATGGATAGCCGGGGATGTGAGACGAGTATTTCTTTCATTCAAATGTAAATTGTAATTTGTTGTAATATTCTTTTGTGGGGCACATCCGGGTTGAGGTTGTAACCACCATTGTGTTATTTTATTTACTGTTTTCTGCTCCTAGGATAGACCCAAGGTGGGGTGCACAAACTACCGGGTACTTTGAAGTGTTTAGTGGCCTACTCACGTCGTTGAGGGAGACCGCTTCGCTTCGGGTACTTGACGGGTAGTTTGCCGTACCCGTAGGGGTCTAGGGTGGGGTTTTGGCTATTCATCGCGACAGTGTAATCCGTCTTTCTTTGCAGGCTCAAAAGGAATGCGGATTCGTAGAAAATCCAATGTGTTCATCTGTGATCTGGAATGTCTATTATTGCGTCTGACGAATGTACAATATCTAGTAGGCGTCACTTATGTTTTGCACCCGCGCTAGCCCAGCTCCCGCTCTGTCGTTAGTTAAGTAACCTAACGGGTGAATGACAGGGCCCAGTGGCGAATGCGGATGGCATAAGAGGACGTTGTATTTTCGTTGTTTTCTGCAATGATAGGTTTATTGATGGGACGCATTATATTAATGCAAAGAAAATAAACCAAAGTTGAATCGTTGGAATAGTTTAAAAGAAACCACTCGGTTATTTTAAAACAGAAGATATTTTTTAAATTGCGGAGCTTAAACCACTCCTTTTAAAAGCTATCAGGTTCCTTCGATCATATCAAGTTCACTACGTTCACGGTTTCGCCAAAACCATTCGTAGCCCTTCGTCATTTCATTTGGGTATTCAGTAGTATTCAAGCTATGTATTTTGACCAACGCCAAGGCATAGTGTTTGGTAGCTGCTGGGTATTCATTTGTTGCATAGATAGATGAGTTAGTTTGGGACAGTCGTATTATCATTTGGCCAACGTCAGGGGTATGTACGGATGGGTTCAAATTAACAAGATAATGATGGGTAGAACTTGACATGTGACTTATGACATTTTGACCAACGCTAAGGTCATAAGAGCATGGGGCAGAAATTGATATCGAGAATTTCTAAAGAAACTGAAATTTGCTTAGAGTTGCATACCATTTGGAGTGTGATAATTTTGGTAGGATTCCTTCAGTTTTATCACACGATGATATTTGGATCCCGATCCTACTGTGAGTATCCGCTACTCATCAGGAGATTCGTCACTTAACGATCAATGCTATAAACCAAGTAGGTTTCGAGAAAGGTGTCAGCGGGGCTACGCCCCCAGAGAAAAGAGGTTGTTTAATTAAGGAACTTCGCGAAAGCGTCGTAAAACCTCCCTCGAAGTACCGACACCGGCCTGGCTGAACTGTTAAGCAAGTATTGTACGGTGAAAATAGTCCTGACTAATTCTTTCTTTATGGTTTGAGGAGGGATTCGAGAAACAGTGGGAGCCATCCTGTTTAGATAAACTAAAAACCACTCTAAACTTGTAAGAGTATTATGCTAAAGTGTTCCCTCTCTCTCTCATTGCAGCGACCCAGAACATGTCAGGCCTTAAGTTACTATTAGATAAAAATATTTTGACAGGGCCAAACTATAAAGATTGGTTCCGGAATGTTAAGATGGTTATTATCTATGACAAATTGGGGTATGTCCTTACTACAAAGGCCCCTGCCGTCCCAGGTCCTGAATCCAGTGTCGCGGATAAGGAAATCCGCAAGACCTGGGAGTTAGACTGCGCGAAGGCCAAGTGCATCGTGCTTGCCTCTATGAATAATGAACATCAGAGGAGGCACGAGAATATGGATCTAGAATCTATATTTCTCTACACCAAGGATTTGTATGGAGAGCAATCTCGTATAGCTAGATACGAGACCTCGAAGAACTTGTTTCAGTCGAGGATGACCGTCGGATCATCTGTAGGAGAACATGTCCTTAAGATGATTGGCTATATTGAAGAGCTCGCAGACCTCGGGACAACATTAGAGAACGAGCTGTATACAGAAACTTGATTCTCCAGTCCCATCCTTCCACCTACGCCCAGTTTATCTTGAACTTCAACATTCAAGGTAAAGAAGTTGAACTTCCAGAACTGCTTAACATGTTGAGGAGTGCAGAGAGCACCTTGCAGAAAGTAAGGGAAACACCCACTATGTTTGTTCGCGGTGCTTTCTCTTCCAGGTCCAAGGCAAGGGCCAAAGGAAGGAAGAAGAAGGCCGCTACCAAACCAAGAGGTGGTGTTGGTAAGGTGGGAGTCAAGGGAAAGGCAAAGGTTGTGGTGCCAGTAGTGGCAAAGGACGAGTGCTTCCACTGTCGCAGGAAAGGCCATTGGAAGAAAGATTGCAAAGCTTGGATTGCCAAGAACCAGGACTCGAAACAAGCCGTGGCTTCGACTTTAGGTATGTTTGTAATTGAAAATTGTTTGTCAATCAACTCTACTTCCTGGGTATTGGATACCGGATCAGGATCTCATATATGCAATTCATTGCAGGCACTGAGAAACCGTAGAGTGCTGAAGGTTGGTGATATGACCCTCCAGGTTGCTAACGGAGCTAGCGTGGGTGCTGTGTCCATAGGGGATTATCACCTAGGATTGACGAGTGGACATATTTTGGTTTTGCGCAACTGTTTTTGTGTACCTAGTTTAACGTGTAATATCATATCAGTATCGTTGTTATCAAAAGAAGGTTATGATTTCACGTTTGTAAGCGATGTTGTTAACATCCACCTTAATCATGGTTTGATTGGGTCTGGTACACTAGATAACGGTATATAAGTGTTAAACCGATTACAGATTTTCAATGTCCTGAACACATTAAAAAGAAAGTCTCCAGATATAAATCAGGCTTTCTTATGGCATTGTAGACTGGGTCACATCAATAAGACAAGGTTAACTAAGTTACATAGAGAAGGATATTTATATCCGTTTGAATATCAATCTTATGCCACTTGTCAATCATGTCTCAAAGGAAAGATGACAAAGACTCCATTTACTGGACATAGAGTAAGAGCGAGCGAGCTCTTAGGACTCATACATAGCGATGTATGTGGTCCAATGTCTACACATGCAAGAGGCGGTTTTTCATATTTCATTACTTTTACGGATGATTTCTCTAGGTATGGATTCATTTTCTTGATGAAACATAAATCCAAGACCTTTGAGAAATTCCGAGAATGTAAGAGTGAAGTAGAAAATCAAACCGGCAAAAGTATCAAGACACTGAGATCTGATCGAGGTGGTGAATACTTAAGTGCCGAGTTCCTGGGTTACCTAAAAGAGAAAGGAATTCTCTCTCAGCTTACTCCTCCATACACTCCATAGCATAATTGTGTATCGGAAAGACGGAACTGAACCCTATTAGATATGGTGCATTCCATGATGAGTAATGCTGAGTTACCGCGGTATTTCTGGGGTTATGCTCTAGCATTAGCTGCATATCTTTTGAACAGGGTTCCTACCAAGACTGTGCCTACCACACCATATCAGATGTGGAGTGGGAAGAAACCCTATCTTCAGTATCTGAAGATATGGGGATGTCCAGCTTATGTTAAAAAGCAGCATGCGGACAAACTCGAGGCACGCTCAGTACAGTGTATGTTTGTGGGATATCCAAAGAACTCCAAGGGGTATTTTTTCTATTACGCAGAGGAACAAAAGGTTTTTGTTTCTCGTAATGCCCATTTTCTAGAACACCAGTTTTTAGAAAAGGAAACAAGTGGGAGCGAAATAGAACTGGAAGAAATTCCAGAACCACAAACTACTACTGAAAGTTTGGTAGAACCAGAAGTTCAAGAAGAACAGGACATTCCCGCACCCCTCCGCAGGAATAGTAGGCCGTCTCATCCGCCTGAGAGATACTACGGTTTTCTCGTAGACGGGGATAGAGAGGATTGCGTCATTGATAATGATGAACCTACTAGCTTCCATGAGGCCATCCAGAGCGGCGACTCGGTACGATGGCTGGATGCAATGCGGACCGAGATGGAGTCCATGTACACCAACAAAGTATGGACTTTGGACTTTGCTCCAGATGGGGTAAAACCCATAGGATGCAAATGGATCTTCAAGAAAAAGATTGGTGTAGATGGACAGGTGGAAACCTATAAGGCTAGACTTGTGGCAAAGGGTTTTCGTCAAAGACCTGGTTTGGACTATGAAGAAACTTTTTCTCCAGTGGCTATACTCAAATCCATTCGGATCCTTCTTGCTATTGCCGCCTTCTATGATTATGAGATCTGGCAGATGGACGTAAGGACGACTTTTCGAAATGGTAATTTAGAAGAGTGCGTCTATATGGATCAGCCAGAAGGTTTCAATCCGAGTGGAAGCAGCGGGAAAGTGTGCAAATTGCTTAAGTCCATTTATGGACTAAAGCAGGCGTCACGGAGTTGGAACATCTGTTTTGATGAAACGGTCAAAGAATATGACTTTATCAAAAATCCAGATGAACCATGTATATATAGTAAAATTGTAGCATGAACTGTCGTATTCCTCGTCTTGTACGTGGATGACATTCTATTGATAGGAAATGACATTCCTATACTATAATCTGTCAAAGGATTCTTGTCACACAGGTTCTCCATGAAAGACCTGGGTGATGCCTCTTACATTCTGGGGATCCAGATCTATCGTGATAGATCTAAGAGGATGTTGGGACTTTCACAGTCCAGGTATATCAACACTATACTGAAAAGATTCAGTATGGAAGATTCTAAGCGCGGTATTTTACCAGCTTGTCACGGAATCACCCTCTCCAAAGAGATGTCTTCCAAGACTGATTTGGAAAAGGATCGCAAGTCAGTTATACCCTATGCTTCTGCAGTAGGCTCTATAATGTATGCGATGTTGTGCACCAGACCAGATGTAGCTTACGCACTGAGCGTGGTAAGCCGGTATCAGTCAGAGCCAGGGGAGAAGCACTGGATAGCAGTAAAGAACATTCTCAAGTACCTGAGAAGGACTAAGGATATGTTCTTGGTTTACGGCGGAAGAGACCTCCAGATCGAGACTTTTGCTGACTCCAGCTTCCAGAGTGACAAGGATGACTCTAAGTCCATGTCAGGTTATGTCTTTACCCTCAATGGAGGGGCGGTGTGCTGGAAGAGTTCCAAGCAGGACACCGTTGCTGACTCGACGATGGAAGCGGAGTATATCGCTGCTTGCGATGCCGCAAAAGAAGCAGTCTGGATGAAGAAGTTCCTAACAGAACTTCAGGTGGTTCCTACCATTGCTGATCCAATACCGCTGTATTGTGACAACAATGGCGCTATAGATTTAGCGAAGGAACCCAGGTCCCATCAGAAGTCCATACACATCTTGAGGCGGTATCACCTGATCAGGGAGATCATAGATAGCCAGGAGATCGAGGTCCGGAGAGTTTCTACAGAGGAGAACACTGCAGATCCATTCACAAAGGCCTTACCTCAGATACAGTTTGAGAGGCTGCTCGAGATGATAGGTCTTCGATACGCCAGTACATGGCCCTAGTGCAAGTGGGAGATTGTTAGTGTATATGCCCTAGGAGCCATTATTGTATCATACTAGCTTGTATATTACTTAATGGAAGCTAGGGATATTCACAGTTATATTAACAGTCTTGCTCAACATAGTAGTATGCTACTTGGTTCATATCTATCTTAATATGTGTATATGTTAGCATATCGCGAATACATATTGATAGAGACCTTAGGATCTTGCTTGACTACTAGTGTTATGATGGCAGTCATACTAGTGGGGGCTGGGTAGTCTACAAGCACATCCTTTTTCAGGTCCCTAGTCGTAGGATTATCGAGACAGGGCATCGATACTCCGGAGTAGACTAGTGTGTACGCTTCTCATCCCAGCAGGGGAAATGGTCTGTCCCATAGCCATTAGTACGTTGTACCGGAGATAGTATATAGGTGCTCGTTGGGTTACGGGTATACCGGACAGGACTCGCAGGGAACTGTTGGTTGGTATTATATCCGTCGTCAGTTAATAGTTCCTAGGTGACATGAGTACAACATAGTCCGCAGACTTGACACTGCTGCTTCGTCTCAAGTGTGTTCCCACTGTTCTTAGATTGCTACCCTACCACGGCTCAAAGGAGTCGTGCAAACAGGTAGCAGTTGGGTGCAGTCCCGAAGCACTTGGAGGCAGTGGCAGTTAGATAGGATTCGTCTCTCCCGGTATTGGGCGATGATATCGCGCTGTGTTTGGAGAGCCATTACGCAAAGTCCCTGACCAGGGCAAACGAGATTTGCTGGTAGGATTTCCAGTAGCTTCTCAAGGTGTAATGGGCTTCACTCCGACACGACTTATACAGCTTTTAGGGGACTGACGCTTGCCGCCCCTAGGCCCGATATGCGATAGTCTTAGACGAATAGACTGGACTGTACAGAGATTGTCACATCAGGCTCAGTAGGAGTTCGGATGGGTTTCCTCATCGGCCTTCTTATCGACATCTACCTGGGGACCGTTACGTACAGCTAGTACCGCTTGCGGCCTGTGGTTAAACCCACTGCCAGCGTAGTGTCGAGTCTTTAGAGTCCCACACAGAGAGTTTTCCCGCTTCAGGCGAAACGATATAGAGGTCGTATGGTTTTACGACAGGGTTCGGACACATACGCGTATTTATGCACATACGATGTTCAAACAGTTTTTACTAGCCGGCTTTAGTTTAAGCCAGATTCTAGTATTGGATTATTGGATTTATACAGTCTCAGTATTTCCGTGTTTTCACGGACGGGAGGGGAATTCTCGTAATTAGTCGAAAAGTTTCTAGAAGAAAGATGAGGTGGAGAGCTTAGGTGTTATTTGCATTAAATGGATTAGTGATTCATGAGGTGATTCATCCAAATGAGTTAATGAAGTATTTATTGCTTAATGACTCATGAGATGATTCATTGTATGTATTAAATGAAACATGGTTGTAAATATCACATAATGATTTATTTGATATTCTTTATGCTTCATCATATATAGAAATGAGACATAATTCATTTCATTCTCACTTTCACATTCTCTCTCCTCAAGCTCTCTCTCTTCAAAGATCTAACCCTAATTCTCTCATGTGTTGAGATCTAAGGGTTAGCAAGACTAATTGTAAGTCTACGGTAGCGCCCGGCCGTCTGTTCGAGGCCAAAATGCGGAAACGGAAACTTTTTCTAAACTAGAAACCGGCGCTATCACAGACTTTAATCCCGGATCGAACCATTAACCTACAATTAGCAACTAGAGAAAGGGTTGGAAATCTATACCGATCGATCCGTGTCCTTTGGTCTTTGGCCACCATCCCAAGCTTCTCGCGGCATCTCCGGTCTCGATCTCCTCGTCGGAAAGGGCACCACATCTTTGAGTCTTTTTACGGGCTCCCGCTTCATCCGAAGAAACTCGGGCACGAAGTTTGCTAGCCGACATGTCCAAGGTGAAGTAGAGAATGTATGTCATCACTTTGTCTCTTGCATCCATAGCATGGATGGAGGTTGAAGATGAAGCCATCCATGGAAATTATGAGCTAGAGGAAAAAGAAGAAGAAGAAGCATTTTCTTTTCTTTTGTTTTGCTATGATAAAATGAGAGTGAGAGTTAGAATGAAATAATACAAGAGCAAACATATCTATCACGGCTGCCCTTCTCTCTCTTCCTCTCATTTCATCACTCAAATCCATCACTTAATGTGACATTAGCACAAGAAAAGAGACCATGAGTCACTAATAAAGTCTATGTCACATTAAATGCACAAAATGATGATTTCTAGCTCATAATTTCCATATGCAAACATTAATCCAAATGTTTGCAACAATAAAAAGATACGGCAACATCTAAAGTAAACTCGTGACGGATCACAAGGATACCCCTCACCTATATATACATACCTGCATCCGCATTCCGACTGAATGCGAATGCGAATGCGATGAGACTAAAGTAATCCAACAAATCTAATACTAGGATCCGGCTTAAACCAAAGCACACTAATATGATCCGCCCGACCATGATCCGTGCACTACTGTACGTATATGATCGGACCTTGCCATATATCATACGGCCTCTACAACGTTTCGCCCGAAACTTGAAAACTGTCTGTGGAGGACTCTAAAGACTTGTCAATACTTTGGCTATGGATTTAACCACTAGCACGTCAGAGGTACTAGCCGTACGTAATGGGCCATCAGGTATTTACCAAAAGGGAGGTCGATGAGCGAACTCATCCTGACACCCTACTGAGCTTGTTAGTGACAATATCCGTACAGTCCGGCCCGTTTGTCAATGAGTATCGCATGGCGGGCCTAGGGGGTTGGTAAAAGTCAGACCCCTAAAAGCGGTACAAGTCGTGTCGGAGTGTAGCCCAGAACACCCTGAGATACTACTGGAATACCTACCAGTAAATCTCCTGCCTTGGCCAAAGACTTCGTGTAATGGCTCTCCTAGACACAGCGCGATCTGACCCCCAATACCGGGAGAGACGAAACCCCTGCCGATCCGCTCACTGCCTCCATGTGGCTCAGGACTGTACCCAACTAAAACCTGTTTGCACGACTCCTTTGAGCCGTGGTAGGGTAGTAATCAAAGTACAGTGGGAACTCACACGAGACAAATGACGATCTCAGGTCGATGAACTAACTTTTACACATGTCACTAGGGAACTGCTATCTGACGTCAGGTATAATACCAAGTAGCATGTTCCCGGTGAGTCCTGTCCGGTGTACTCATAACCCAATGAGCACCTGTATACATCTTAGGTGAACCAACTGACACTAATGGCTTGTGAGACCGGCCACCGCCCCTCGTCGGGGTCTCGACTGTATACACTAGTCTACTAATGGAGTATCGATGCCCAGTCTCGAAACTCCCACGACTAGGGACCTTTTAAGGATGCGCTTATAGACCCCAGCTCCCACGTATATGATCGCCATCATACTGCTGGTAGTCAAGAAAGAATGCTAAAGGGTCTATCAATGTGTAATAGCGACCTATAATGTCACCTAAAGCAGTACACGATGATAAAGATAAACCAGATAGCATACTATCATCTTGAGTAAGACTGTCCTACCGGTATAGGTCTTCCCTCAATCATTGCAATCACGCGCCTATGATCCAATAATTGACTCTGAGGGCACTATATCCAACACTAATAGATCCCTAATCCATCTCTATATCCTCTAGGTTACCTTGATTAGCAATCAAAGCCACGTAGTTACCTCAAGTGAGAGATTAAAGCTTGGAGAAGGAACTCTTGGGTGGATCTTCTATCACATCGAGGAGGCCGACGAGGAGGTGAACTACAAGAACAAGAAGGACTTGAATCTTTAGGTATAATCATCTATCATAGTAGTTAATCACTTCTAATTAGTTGTTAGTTAGGGTTTAGCAAAGATCCGTAAAGTTAGTCGATGTTAACTCAAACAAAATGATTGTTTTACCTATTCCGCCTCCCCACATCATGTGGGGTGTCTAACGTCGACTTACACTTTTATACCTTCCATGGACATTGCTTCTACACAGCCATTTGGAAGTTTCCAGTATCCAAACAACTTTGAATCTTTTACTGAAACTCCTTTACAACCCATGTCTAGTTTGGAACAGGCGTTGGAAGACTTTAGGGTAGCGTCATGCCAACATATGATGGATTTGATTGCGTCCATGGCCGCCCTCATACAACCTAGTGACCCGGTAGCTAGTTTCCAACTAACTCCAAATTTTCCAATGTATAATGAGGCGGTTGGACAGATTGAGAATTTGAGTTGTGAGAGTGAGCTGTACACCCTTCCAAATCAAACCTACCTATCCCCAATTGAATCCTACAACTCCGGTTTTGAATGTCTATCAAGTGTTCCAAATGATTCACCAGTTGAAGATAAAACGTTTAATGAGTTGTGTGACTTTATAGTGTTTGATTTACCTGATTGTGAAGGGTCCCTTTCGAGTGAAACCATTACCAATTCCTTTTGACCTCTATACCTACACTCTAGAACCTAAATCGATTGATATCCATGCTTTTGTTGAGGTGTCTGTTTCCTGATTTAAAATCAGAAAAGCTTATGGGAAAAGCTTCAGAAAAGGGTCACGTGCTTACACGTGACCAGCAGTCACGTGTGGGCACGTGACATCTAAAAGCATCATCAAGGCAGATTCAGCTTCCTGACTACATCAAAGAAAAGGGCTTGAGAAAGGGTCACGTGCTCCCACGTGACCAGGGTCACGTGTTGGCACGTGACATTTTAAAGCGGATTCAAAGGCACATCGGTTCCCTGATCAAATCAAGGAAAAAGCTTCAAAAGAGGTCACGTGTAAGCATGTGACCAGGGGTCACGTGTTTGCACGTGACGCTCAAAACATCAGAATTGTTCTCCAGTTAAATCAAGAAAAAGAGTCCAGACAAGGGTCACGTGCTCACACGTGACCAGTTGTCACGTGGTGGCACGTGACAGCTAAACAGAGAACAAAAAGCAAAGCGCAGAAAGAAAGAAGAAGGCTCATTCCAAAGGGGGTCACGTGCCCACACGTGACCATGGGTCACGTGGTCACACGTGACCGGCTTTCAAAGCCCATTTCGTTGACAGAATTAAATTCTGAAAGAGATTCGAATCTTTCCAAAGGAAAGCGATTATCTAGAACCAATCGAATTAAAGATTTAAAGATGATTGAATATCATTTATCTATGGGAAAATCTCGGGTTTGGAAAGATTTCCCCTTTAAATCTAACCGAAATAACAAAGGAGAGTCCCGGGACTTGAAATCTAATGGTGAATAAAATTCACCCAATAATCCAAAGGTCAAAAACGAATGATGGATGCAAATCAAACCTCTCAATGAAGATTCGTCAAAAACTAATTGATTCGGCTGCTTCTCCTATAAATAGGAGCCAAGAGACATAAAGAGATATATATACACGCAGAGGGAAGAAAGGGAGAGAGAGCCTTGATACTTCGAGGAACTTGGATCTTCTGCAAAAGAAAACCCTAGGTAATAAAGGGAAGGCTCCTTGAAAGAAAAGAGAATTTAATTCTCAACAGAGTTTAACTCTGATATATAAAACAGAAGCATATATTTCTTCTCTCTTTGATAGAGGATCTGCAAAGTGCACATCTCCCCTTGAATCTGAGAATTTAATTCTCAATGGGTTGAGATCCTGCCATGCAGATCCAAAACATAGAGAGGGAATGGAAGCACGAGAATTTAATTCTCACAGAACTATAGGAATTTAATTCCTTTAAAATAAAACTAGGGCTTGACCCTGTGTTATGGGAATTTAATTCCTTCAGAACAAAAAGAAACAGGGTTTAACCCTAATTAAGAACCTAGTTCTGTTGGAACAGCAGGGATTTAATTCCCTTGATCATAATTTAACAGAGAGTGGGAATTTAATTCCTTAAGAGCTTTTATTAGGGTTTAACCCTATTCAGTTCTTCACATGTATGAAGAATTTAATTCCTACGGAAAATTCAGGGTCCAACTCTATTCAGAATATAAATCTTCAAAAGGAAGTAGGAATTTAATTCCTCTGAAATTATTGTCAGGGTTTAACCCTACGAGGAATTTAATTCCTGGAAAAGATTAACAGATCCTCTAAACAACATACATAGAGGCAGGGTCATGTGTCACCACGTGACCCCCCCAAGAGATCTACATAAATCCCCTTTGAGGCAGCACCCCACGTGACCCACGTGACCCTTGACAGAAGCTTTAACACACAAGCATTTGAATGCCCGTCACGTGATGGCACGTGATGCTCTGAAAGATGCGATAATCTCAGCAGAATAAATGAAGGGAGGGCGCTCTCACGTGTTGCCACGTGACCCCTCTTGCCTTAGTGTTCAACATTAAATTGGAACTCTCGAATCCAGTATTGAAACACTGTTGGGCCCTAGTGTTCAACACTAATCAAAGAACTTTATTCGCAGTGTTCAACACTGATTACCTTAGTATTTAACACTGATCTGAGATCTCTATTGCCAGTGTTCAACACTGATCTGTTTTAGTGTTTATAATAATTTGATAGCCTTGTTGCTGGTGTTTAACACCAATTATCTTTTAGTGTTAAACACTAACTTGTCAACCTCATTCCCAGTGTTCAACACTGATTGCTCTGTAGTGTTTAACACTAGGCTTTAGCCCAATTGGCTAAATGGATAGAGGCAAAGCCTCTCCTTCAATGGACCAACAAGAAGCCAATATTCCAGACATGATCGGACTTAGCCCAAGCTGGGCCATGAGTCTTCAATTCGTAATTAACTGGGCTAATGGGCTCATAACATAATTAATCGGTCTTGATCCCAAATTGGGTCAAGGACTATTTAAGCCATTCCGGTTCTAGGGTACATCTCTTCACTCCTTTGATATTTGGCATTGTAATCCCTCAATGTCTTCAAAGAGGTGACGGGTCCCGATGACCACACATTGATATGGACTGTGGGGTCCTTAAACCCGTGTCTAATGCAAAATTCCTGGTTACGTGGAACGCGGATAACGTCACTCTTTGACCCCGCGGAAAACGCCTAGAGCGGAGCCTAGTCCTCGCCGAGCACGGCAGTGAACCCGTGTGAAGCATCTAGTGCAAAATTCCTGGTTACGTGGAACGCGGATAACGTCACTCTTTGACCCCGCGGAAAACGCCCAGAGCGGAGCCTGGTCCTCGCCAAGCACGGCAGTGAACCCGTGTGAAGCATCCAGAGCACATACCGGACTATGGAGTTCTTAAACCCATGGACCGCAATGTCCTTAAACTACCCATGGACCGCAATGTCCTTAAACTACCCATGGACCGCAATGTCCTTAAACTAGAACAATAGAGCCCCCCTGCATGCTCTTTTGTCGGATCTAAACGGTCCCGTTTAAGCTGATCTTAGCCTTAAAGATGGCTAACGTATCCTTAAACCTTCAAACAGACTGGACTATGAATCCCCCCAATTAACTCTGGCTCGAGGGTACATCTCTGAACTCCTCTGTCATCCGTCGTTGTAATCCCTCAACGACGTCAGAGAGGTGACGGGTCCCGACGGCCATACATACGATGGACCATCATGTCCCTAAACTGGAACAATGAAGCCAAACGCTCCTTTGTCGGATCTAAACGATCCCGTTAAGTTGATCTTAGTCTCAAAGTTAGACTAACGTATCCTTAACAAACGTTTGAGTCGATCTTAGCCTCAAGTATGGCTGACGTATCCTCAAACCAAACCCCCAAACCCAAATCTAAGATAATACGGATTTAGACTAGTCCACGCCCTACGGGCGACGACATAACTCAGTCTCCGTATACAATCCACGGGCAACAAAACACAAAACAAACACCCACGACACGAAGTGACCATCTGGAGAAGGAGAAAGTTGTTACCGCAATGCGGTAGCGTAATTAACTGCAGGGGCTTGCGCCTGCAGGGAAGAGCGTCCCCACAATCAAAACCCCCTCAAACGAGGGGGAATCTGACGAAGTCTGCTACATCGGACGCATCCGTCTAAACCTTCGATACATGGTGCCATAAATCAACTTGGCATCTTCGGAGAGGTGGACGGATAGCACCAATTAGCATCTGCCCCGAGTCTCAGTGCCAAGACATCGCAGTCTTGCGCGCCGCCATTCGGAGGGGAACAGATTCTGGCACGCCCGGTGGGACCTTTTCCTCTTTCCACTCCACACTTCGTGTGTCATGATTCGCGAACCAATCGCGGTTCGCTAATGGTGGCCCTTGGGTTTCAAGATACTAAGAATTGGCGTCTCACTTATTGCAGAAAGCAAAGGATCGATGGCTTCTACTTCCGTAAAATTCTCCAACCGCTCAGACTGCAACTGCGACCAACGCTTTGCCTCGCTAGGAGGTATAGCCTACGGACCCCAAGCTGCTTCGTTATTCACAATGTCGGTGGACCAGGTGACTCAGGCCACTACCGGATTGTTCTTCGGGACTATACTCCCACCAACAAGCTTCACGGCGCCAGTGCTGACAAAGGGAGCTCCCAAGAAGTCGGTCTTTGATCGTCTTACCCCTGCCGCGGCTCATCCCAACGGGTCGCCCAACATCAGCGCCTCGGTCTTCTCTAGATTGGGCCAGAAATCCTGCGAACTCATCATGGGGCCTACAATCTCAGAGAAGGCTACTTCTAAGAAGGTGGCCGCTCCTGCCCCCGAAGTCGTCAAGGCGGCTTCTCCGGCCAAAAGGTCGGTCTTTACAAGATTGACGGCTTCAGCTCCCGCTCCTGCTGCCCAAAGGACATCGGTCTTTGACAGGCTAATACCAACAGCGACCCCCCACCCAGACAGGGGGCAAGACGAAACCATTCTTACCGCTGACCCTACACCGTCCGCTCGACACGCTCGACGTCGCCATTGGCGCCGAGTAAGGAAGGCTGGGGGCAACTCCCCCTCCGGGTTGACTCCATCAGCCCCGGTGGCAGAAGTTAATGCAGCTGTTCCAACTGGGAACAGCTTCGAAATGCTAAATAAGGTGCGAAAGAATTCTCCTACTGCAGTGCTGAAGAGGTCTCCTCCCCCATTAAAAAGGGTTGTGGAAATAAAACCAGAACAACCCCGATCTCCTCAACGGCTGTCTTCCAAAATCTATAAGGTTTGGCGGCAGGCCCGAGACTCGATCATCGATCCAAACTTCTCCCGCCAGTACAAGAAGCTGAAAATCCAACCGGAAGCTGGTCACCAGGCTAAACCCCAAAAGGCTGTTGATCAACTGGCTCATAAAAGGAGGAGGCCAGAGAAGACCCCCCAGCATGCAACGACGACTAAAAGCACTGAGCCCAGACGCCCTAAGTCTGGGGGCATGGTGGTGCACACTGTTTACATGGCCTCTGGAAAGGAGGAAAGCCACACTTCTACGGGCCACCGACCGCTAACCCGATCCGTGACGAAAGCCCAGGAGCAGCAACAAAAGCTTCAGGAAATGATGAATGCTATGGCCGCACTTACCGGGCCAAAAGAAAGCCCAGAAACGTCCTCAGACGCGCGCCAGGAGGAAGAAACCGACGCTGAATTCCTTCGCCGGATACTGGAGAAAAAGGACAGAGAGGCTGCTGAACAAGCGGCCAACATACAACGTATGGGCCTTCTCTTCCAAGATATGATAGGAATGATGATCCAGCAGGACTTACCCGCCGAGGATCCCCCAATAGTTCTTGAAGACGACCGAGGAGAAACGTCGAACCCACCCCCAGCCCTCTCAACGGCCAAGGAGGAGGCAATCTCTAAGGCTGACTTGGTTGACTACATAGCCCAGCAAATCCGGGTTCATCACGCGACTGAGGCAGCTGGTCAAGTCGTGAAAACGGGGCGACCGTATCCAAGCTGGTACGACCAAATCAAATACCCGCAAGGCTATACGATACCAAAATTCCACGTGTACAAGGGGACCGGCAACCCCCATCAACATGTCGCCCAGTTCCGGGCCCTCTGCGGTAACACCGGCGGTGATGATAAACTGTTGCTCCGCCAGTTCGTGGGCAGCTTATCAGAAACTGCGTTCGAATGGTATTCGGAACTCCCGAACGATTCTATCAAAACGTTCGCTGAAATGGAGTTGTTATTCACTCAGCGATTCGCAAGTGCCAGCGAACGCACTCCAATAACTGCACTGATTAACGCTAGGGTAAAACCAGGCGAAACCTGGGTCCAGTATGCTATACGCTGGCGGAACTTGTGGTCGAGATGTGAACAACGCATTGAGGAGGCACCCCCAGTGGGCATGTTCGTGGGAACCCTAGACCCCCACGCAACTATCTCCCAGTTTATGATGTTCTTTAAGCCAACCACATTCCAGGCTTTAATCGACAAGTTGGCTCAGATGGACCAGATGGGTCATAGACCACCTCCCCCGAAGTCGGAACCTCGGAATGACAAGGGTAAAGGAAGGGCAACCTTTGTTGCGAATGCCCAACAGCAACCTAACGCCCCGAAACCGGCAGATCAACTAGAGGAAAGACGTCGGTATTATAATGAGAAGATGAAGCGTCCCTACTCGTTCCCACGGGACAAGACGAAACGGTTATTCGAGCTGGCAATACGCAACAGACTTATAAACCTACCAAATCCAAGACGACCGCCGCAACCCACCGAGGTGAATAACCCTAACTATTGCCCTTACGATCAAACGGTAGGCCATCCGATTGAAGATTGCTTCGTCTTCAAAGGATGGATTGAAGACCAGTACCTCCAGGGGAAGTTTATACTATCCGAAAAGTGGAAGGTGAACCCACCACAACCGCATACTCCTAAGAAAGCAGATACACCGGGGGCAACCTGCTCCTTTATTGAAGAAGCTCCATGGGAGGTCGTGCTATCAACTAAAACCAAAAGAATGCTGAGAGACCTTCATGCGTGCCCTGCGATCGAATGGAAGGACCCTCTTGAACCTCAAATTATCGAAGGGATGCTAAGGCGCCGCCCCACTACGAAGACTCGCGATGAGGACCCAAATACTCACGCCCAACGTTCAAAATCTTCGAAGAAAAAGAAGAAGAAATCCAAGAAGACCGTGAAGCTTGGAGACGAGCACACGAACTTGCAGAAGCAAATCGACGCGCTGGAAGAATACAATCAAAAGGCGCGAACTCCTGTCACACTGCAAGAGTTCCTCAACCACATCTTTCAAGAGGGAGATGATGGAGAGAGCTCGTCGGAGGAATCTGAAGGGTATATGGCGAGTTGTAACGTAATCTCCCACTCGTTTACCGATGATGGGAAAACTCCTGGCACTAAGAAGCTGGAGGCAGAGCCTGTACCAGAGCGTGTATGGCCAACAGACGAAATGATCGACGCTTTTCTAGACGAGATTCGTCTAAAAAGTAAAGCGGATCAGGAGCGTGAGGTGGCAGCGTCAGAAGGAACCAAATGCAGGCGACTGAACGGAAGAGTTGAACTACCTCCGCCAGAGCGAAAGGCATCCGAAGTAGACAAGAAGATATTGAAGACGAGGAAAAGGTTTGCCAAAGCCATGTCAATGAGGATGAAGCTACCGCCCTCGGAAGGAAACACACACGATGGGGTGGAGATGCACCCTGATTATTGCGCATATCACCGGAAAATATCACACCCCACGGAGGAGTGCGACGCCTTTAAGATATGGTGGCAAGGATATGTTGCTCATCGGCAACATTTTAAGCGCATGAAACGTAAGATCCGTCGGGAGCGAAGAAGTACCGTCGATGGGCACAACAGAACTACTGGCAACTGTTGTATGGTTCATGCCGGGGGGTCACAAGTTCTCACCTTTGGGAGCGACTCTGATGAAGAAATGGCTCTGGGCCCTCTCTTTAAAGAATCCGTTTTAGGGAAAGAGGAGAAATCGGGGGCCTGCGAGAACATTCAGCTGCGCAATCGCACACTCCCAGAAAAGAATCTCGGGCCCGTGAGTAGAAAAGATAAGGGAAAGGAAAAGGTCACTGAAGATATCACTTTAGATGACCAAGTCATGAAAGAGCTGGCTGCCAAAGACCCTCCTAGAAAGGGTAAGGTGGACTATAACATCCTCGCGCACCTAAGGAAGCTACCTTCTCAGCTTAGCATTCTCGATGCCCTCCTATTATCAAAAGAAGCGCGAAACTCACTAATTAAGGCGTTACAAGAACCTGAGCAATTCCAAGCCTTCCTCGCCACTGAAAAGATGAAGGATGAACTGGAGAAAGTGCATACGGCCGACATCACTTTCGGTGATGAAGACCTCCTTCTCGGGACGTGCGACCACAACCGTCCCCTATATGTCTCCGGATACTGCCATGATATCAAGATAGGCAAGATCCTGGTGGATAATGGATCCTCCGTCAATCTCCTTAATGTTCGGGTGTTGAAGGAAATCTGCATGAGTGTGCAACACCTCGCTCGTGATAAAATTACTATCTCCGGTTTCGATTCACAATCGTCACGGACTCTCGGATCTGTGATACTAACATTACGCTTTGGACTTCTCGTCACAGACATCAAATTCCATGTCATTGACGCCAAGACCTGCTACAACGCCTTGCTCGGTCGTCCTTGGCTACACGAGTACAACATCATCCCTTCTACGCAACATCAGTGTATGAAGTACTTTAAGGATGGTTTCGAGTATACCGTAACAGGTGAGTTAAACCCATTTTCCGTGAACGAAGTCCGCAAATACGAAGATGCGAAGTACTTTTTGCCAGATTTCGAGGATACAGAAAGGTGTCACAACCCGGAAAACAAAACCGCCGCCACCATCCCTGTTTTCGAGAGCGATACCGAAGAAGAGGAAGAGATAGTTTATGCAGGGCCATCTCAACGCAACAACCTGGGGACGCCCGCCCCCATGTTAGTCTTCGGAAGTGATTCAGAAGATGAAGTTAATGCCATGTTCTCCAATCGGCTGTCAATACAAGCACCCCCTGGCGATGACCATAGTTTGCAAATCACCATGGTACCGCGAGAACACTATAAGGATCTCGACACGCTTCAGGCTCATAATGTGCAGGACCTGCAAACATTTTACGTCCCTCCCAGGCAAAGGGGTGAGAAGGTGATCCTATTCTACCGATCCTCAGAGTCGAAAATAGAGAAAGAGATCTGGCATGGCGCGGATGCTACACTTGACAGGCTCCAACCCATCCGTCTGCCCAGATACTATACAAATGGATTAAAGAAGCTATTGAAGCGCCAAGGAGTACCCTTAAAACAGACTGTTCGGCAGGCTCGGTTCTACAACAGGATTTGGGATGTCCCCGGGACTCAACGCAAATTGCCCAACGGGAAAATGGAAACACTCGGGCTTGGATACGCAAGAGCCGGAAAACGGGAACGGGCTCACAGCAGCTACGCTATATATACCTTTGATGAAGAGGAGGACGCCCTGTCAGGAGATGCCAACCCCCCATCAAAACTAGACCTCGCGATTGAAGCGCCGAGTCCGTCGTTTGAAGAACGAATGGGCAAGCCTATCAGGAAAGTGGGTCAGAAAGCTCGGGAAGACCACAACCGCGAAATGGCCATCTACGAGAAGGCCAGGACGCAACGTCTATTTCAACGTGCTGCAAAAGACAAAGACGCTTATCCTCGTCAATCCGTTATACGAAAGGCCCGACGCAGAGACGGAAATAAATCAAGAAGCGGAAAGAGGAGCCGACAACAACGACGCAGGATTAGAGGGTTACGTGGTCGGGTGTTGCACGGCTCGGATTTGTCCCTCATGAAGAAGATGAGTCGAGCGTACTCCTTCCCCCGAGACAAGACGGAGAAGTTACTCAAGCTCGCTATAAAACATCAAATGATCACGCTTCTAGAGTCTAGACATCCTGAGCAAGCTAACAAGGCTTCTCGTCTGAGCTATTGCTCTTATCACCGAGCCATAGGACATCCTACCGAAGACTGCTTCACCTTCAAGAACTGGGTCGAGGACCAGTACCAACAGGGCAGATTCGCTTTATCCGACGGCTGGAAGGTAACGCCGCCACAAAAGCATGAGCCCAAGGCCGCAAGAGCAGAACCGGGTCCACCTCAGTCCGGGGAGCGGGTTCGCACCTGTTATACGATTACGATATTAGGAGAAGAGCCCGAGAACGTAGATGACCTTCCCCGGTGCTTTGAGAACAGCGATGATGAGGTGATCTCAGAATTTCCGCCCGCTCCGAAAGAACTGGAAGATGGTATACATACTACTGCAGATAACCTCAAGAAGATTGAGTTGGGATCGGCAGACGACCCGCGACCGACATTTGTCAGCGAGCTGCTATCCGAAGAAA
Source organism: Agapanthus africanus (assembly GCA_030015575.1). NCBI lineage: Eukaryota > Viridiplantae > Streptophyta > Magnoliopsida > Asparagales > Amaryllidaceae > Agapanthus > Agapanthus africanus. The sequence goes on along the minus strand of JASDDO010000019.1, from coordinate 935,451,195 downwards.
GGGTGGCTGCGTTAAAGAACGTGCTTCTACGGCATAAAGACTGCTTCGCGTGGAACTACTCCGAGATGCCAGGATTAGATCCGGAGATTGCTGTGCATAAATTAGCAATATCCCCAGATATCAAGCCAGTCAAGCAGGCGCCAAGGAGGATGCGACTCGAGCTTGAGATGAGCATCAACGCCGAAGTCAAGAAGCCGATCGATTCTGGATTTATCCAAGAAGTCCAATATCCCGACTGGATCGCCAATATCGTCCCGGTAATGAAGAAGAATGGGACGGTACGCATATGCGTGGATTTCAAGGATCTCAATAAAGCCTGTCCAAAGGATGATTTCCCAGTACCGGTAACCGAGCTAATGATAGATAACACGTCCACTCACGAGGTTTTCTCCTTTATGGACGGTTCGTCAGGATACAATCAGATAAAAATGCATCCCGAAGACCAGAAGCACACCGCTTTCCGCACCCCTTTGGGTATATTCTGCTACAGGGTTATGCCCTTTGGTCTAAAGAACGCTGGCGCTACCTATCAAAGGGCCATGACAAAGATCTTTGATGACCTCATACACGACGTCGTCGAGTGCTATATCGATGACCTCGTAGTAAAAAGCATGTCATACGAAGATCATTTAAAGCATCTGGAGACTGTATTTCGACGCCTTCGGCAATATAATTTGAAAATGAATCCCCTCAAATGCGCGTTTGGAGTCTCCTCGGGCAAATTCCTGGGATTCATCGTTCGACACCGAGGTATTGAAATAGATCCGTCAAAGATTAAAGCGATCATGGAAATGCCTCCGCCAAGAACCCTTAAGCAGTTGCGGTCTCTCCAAGGAAAGCTCGCATACATCCGGCGGTTTATCGCTAATCTTTCGGGCAAATGCCGTCCTTACAGCCACCTGATGAAAAAGGGAACTCCATTCGCTTGGGATCACAAATGTCAAGGTGCACTAGACGAGATCAAGCAGTACCTGCAGAACCCTCCAGTGTTGGCCGCGCCGGTCAAGGGAAAACCCCTCATTCTTTATACGACCGCCCTCGAAGGTTCCTTGGGCGCATTATGGGCACAAGAGAACGATCAGGGGAAAGAGAGGGCACTCTACTACTTAAGTCGAGTTCTACTGGGGGCAGAAAGCAACTACTCTCCCATTGAAAAACATTGCTTGGCGTTAATCTTCGCGATAACAAAGCTCAGGCACTATGCGTTGGCGCATGAAGTCCGTCTCATTTCAAAGGTGGATCCCCTTAAATACTTGATGTCGAAAGCCATATTGACGGGACGACTCGCTAAGTGGGCCCTGCTCTTGATGGAGTTCTCGATAACGTATCAACCTCTCAAGGCAATGAAAGGCCAGGCCATTGCCGATTTCCTCGCTGAGCACCCGATACCGGCCGATTCTCCTCTGAACTGTGATTTGCCGGACGAGCATGCATTTGATGCGATTAGCGGCGGAAGCACCCGATGGGAACTCTATTTCGATGGAGCGTCCTCCGTAAAGAAACAGAAACAAGGTATCCCAATGATCAAATCGGGGATAGGCCTCGTCTTTGCAATCCCACAAGGAGGGATAATGCGCTTCGCCTTCTCGTTAACAGAGCCGAGGACAAACAATGAAGCTGAATACGAAGCTCTGATAGCAGGCCTCGAAATCGCCATCGACCTGGGAATTGAAGACCTCCTTATATACGGGGATTCTCAGCTGGTCGTTAGTCAAGTAAATGGTGACTACCAAACGTGCAAACCGGAGTTGGTAAAGTACGGCGAAAAGGTGCAACAACTATTGACCCAAATTCCCTCCTATACTTTGGAGAACATACCGCGCACGGAAAACAGCAAAGCAGACGCGTTGGCCAAACTTGCTAAAGAACTGGCTGACGAGAACCTCGATGATGTCAGAATCGTGGTACAAAGCCGTCGAGTGCTCGCCCCGGCGGAAATGCCTCCGGAATCATGCGAAGAAAAGGGAGCAACTGAGCAGACGACCCTACAAATAAAAGACCATGAGAAGGCCGAAGACTGGAGGGAAGTCTTCATAGACTACTTTAAGTCCCACCGAATGCCCAAAGAAGCGTCCTCAAGACATCAGCTCATGAAACGAGCTCTATCTTTCGCTTTCATCAACGATATTCTATACAAGAGATCGTTTGATTCTCTATGGCTGAGATGCTTGGGACCTGGCGAAGCAGAAAGAGTTATTCAGGAAGTTCACGACGGACTTTGCGGTTCTCATCAAGCAGGCCCAAAGATGAAGTTAAAAATTAAACGGATGGGTTACTACTGGCCCACGATGATCCAGGACTGCCTCGAGTATGCGAAGCAATGCCACTCGTGCCAGATTCATGGAGACTTTATCCACCAACATCCGAATCCGCTGCACCCAACGGTGGCTAGCTGGCCGTTCGAAATGTGGGGGACTGACATAGTCGGCCCCATTGAGCCGGCATCATCCCGGGGACACCGTTTTATCCTGGCGACAACTGATTACTTCTCCAAATGGGCAGAAGCAGTACCACTGAGGGAAGTGAAGACGGAGAATATCCTCCATTTCTTCAAGACGCACGTCATCTATCGGTTCGGAACTCCACGGCGGATTATCTCCGATAATGGCCCGGCCTACCGAAGCCATAAGGTTAGCCGCTTCGCACAGCAGTACAATATAGACTGGAGATATTCTTCGGTTTACAATCCACGAGCTAACGGTCTGGCCGAGGCCTTCAATAAGACCTTGACGAAGATCATAAAAAAGACCGTTTCCAGGAATAAGAGAGACTGGCACGAAAGGCTGTAAGAAGCCCTTTGGGCTTATCGAACTACATTCAAGACGGCCACAAACACAACGCCGTACGCGTTGGTATTTGGGACGGAAGCAGTGCTCCCCCTCGAGATAGAGTTACCCTCTCTACGAGTAGCAGTCCACCACGAGCTGACGAACGAAGAAAATGCTCACCTTCGGCTTGAGGAGCTTGATGCCCTCGACGAAACCCGGCTCATAGCGCAACAACATCTAGAGGCCTACAAAGCAAAGATGACGCGCTCGTACGAAAGATTGACCAGGCCGAGGACATTCCGCCAAGGCGAACTCGTACTAGTGGTCAAAAGACCTATGATCCCCAATCGTGCCAAGCGAGGAAAATTTGAGCCAAACTATGAAGGCCCGTACATCATAGACAAGGTCTACCAGGGTGGAGCCTACCTACTCATGGACATGCACGGTGAAAGGCCTTTCAGGCCAATAAACGGCCGCTTTTTAAAGAAATACTATGCTTAATAAGCCACAGCCTAGGTCAATGATAGATGACGACGACTATGTCCGCTCACTATCTTCCTAGGCTCAGACTTTACAAGCAGCAGCCGGTCTTCCCATAGCGACGGACCGAAACGTCCTTAAACTATCGATGGACCGAAACGTCCTTAAACTAACGATGGACCGAAACGTCCTTAAACTAACGACGGACCGAAACGTCCCTAAACTATCGACGGACTGAAACGTCCTTAAACTAACGACGGACCGAAACGTCCCTAAAACTACTACCGCAGTATCTTTAGGCTGACGAGATAAAAAAAGAAAAAAAAAATATATGAAAAAGAATAAAAAAAACGGTATGTCCATAAGCAAAATGGGCACGGATGAAAACCCGAAAGGGCTCCGTGAGTAAAAACAGCAGGGCTGCCGGCAAGTGTTCGTGAAAACCCGAAAGGGCGCGACCTTGTAAAAAAAAAGTGAAAAAGAATAAAAAAAAACGGTATGTCCATAAGGAAAATGGGCACGGATGAAAAACCGAAAGGGCTCCGTGAGTAAAAACAGCAGGACTACCGGCGAGTGTTTGTGAAAACCCGAAAGGACGCAACCTCGTTAAAAGACACTTGTAGGGTCCTCTCGACCTTGTAAGGAGAAACCACCTGCGTGAGATCCTTACGACTCACAAAGGAGCAACACACTTAGGGATCCTCACGATTCTTAAGGAGAAAATACACTTACGAGATCCTCACGACTCGTAAGGAGAATTCTCTTATGGGACCCTCACGGCTCATGAGATTTGAAAGTCTTAACTTACAGAAACCTAAACCTGTTCTTAAGCAAATCCTCCACAACCTTCGATATTTCCCTACAAGAGGCTCAATACTGATCCTTGTATACAATCCACGGGCGCGAATAAACATTTCCCCAGCAAAGTCACACCCGTGACTAGGGACATGTCCATATGATGAGCAACCCTTGTAGGTCCTCTCGACCCATAAGGAGAAAACCCTCTTGTAGGATCCTTACGACTTACAGAGGAACATGCACTTAGGAATCCTCACGATCCCTAAGGAGAAAATACACCTGCAAGATCCTCACGACTTGTAGGGAGAAATACCTTTGTGAGACCCTTACGGCTCATGAAGTCAAAAGCCTTGGTCGACAGGACCCTTAACCCTGTTTACTAAGCCACCTTTGTTCAATATCGACAGAGGCAAATGATGATTCGCTCCTGGAAACATCCCAGTTGTAGCGGTGCTGATGCTGAAATCGGTGTCTAAAATCCAAGCTTGCGGCGAAAGAGCTAGCAAGCCACACATGCCTACGAAATAGCCGAAATGATGGGGCAACTTGCAATAAAAAGCAGCAAGTAAAAATGTATGCATGAAAAATAGCCGAAACGATGGGGCAACTCGCAATAAAAAGCAGTGAGTAGAAAATAAATAAATAGCCGAAATGATTGGGCACCGCGAAAAATAGCCGAAATGATGGGGCAATCGCGACCTTCGCGATATAAAAGCTGAAACGATAGAGCATCGCGAAAAAAGAAATAAAATAAAAATAAAATGTATGCCTTACAGGTGATGTTCCATCACACCCTGTATACAATCCAATGGCATAAACAAAAAGGGAACATACCTCCCTCCCCCAAGTTTCACCAAAGAAAGAAGCTAAATCTCGACGGGCCACAAGCAACCTAGAGATCATCCCAACACTCGTCTCGTAACAACGGACACAACTTCAAGCTAAGCGGAACAGCAGCAACTCCCAGTTCCATGGCTCGGTGGTATACATATCGCCAACAGTCAAACCTCCATCCCGTGAAATGCGGATACAATCAGCAAAATTCCTGGTCACGTGGAACGCGGATAATGTCACTCTTTGACCCCGTGGAAAACGTCCAGAGCGGAGCCTAGTCCTCGCCGAGCACGGCAGTGAACCCGTGCGAAGCATCTAGTGCAAAATTCCTGGTTACGTGGAACGCGGATAATGTCACTCTTTGACCCCGTGGAAAACGTCCAGAGCGGATCCTGGTCCTCGCAGAGCACGGCAGTGAACCCGTGTGAAGCATCCAGAGTGGGGCCTAGTCCTCGCCGAGCGCGGCAATGAACCCGTGTGAAGCATCTAGTGCAAAATTCCTGGTTACGTGGAACGCGGATAATGTCAATCTTTGACCCCGTGGAAAACGTCCAGAGCGGATCCTGGTCCTCGCAGAGCACGGCAGTGAACCCGTGTGAAGCATCCAGAGCGGAGCCTAGTCCTCGCCGAGCGCGGCAGTGAACCCGTGTGAAGCATCTAGTGCAAAATTCCTGGTTAGGTGGAACGCGGATAATGTCACTCTTTGACCCCGTAGAAAACGTCCAGAGCGGAGCCTAGTCTTCGCCGAGCACGACAGTGAACCCGTGTGAAGCATCTAGTGCAAAATTCCTGGTTACGTGGAACGCGGATAATGTCACTCTTTGACCCCGTGGAAAACGTCCAGAGCGGATCCTGGTCCTCGCAGAGCACGGCAGTGAACCCGTGTGAAGCATCCAGAGCGGAGCCTAGTCCTCGCCGAGCGCGGCAGTGAACCCGTGTGAAGCATCTAGTTTAAAATTCCTGGTTACGTGGAACGCGGATAATGTCACTCTTTGACCTCGTGGAAAACGTCCAGAGCGGAGCCTGGTCCTCGCCAAGCACGGCAGTGAACCCGTGTGAAGCATCCAGAGCAAATACCGGACTGTGGAGTCCTTAAAATCCACGGACTATGACGTCCTTAACCTCGACTGTGATGTCTTAAAACTAACGATCAACCACCCCGATTCCCTACGGATTCTGCCTTGGTTTAAGGGTACATCTCTTCACTCCTTTGATACCTGGCGTTGTAATTCCTCAACGTCTTCAAAGAGGTGACGGGTCCCTGCAACCAAACATTGGACTGTGGAGTCCCTAAATCCACGGACTATGAGGTCCTTAACCTTGACCGTGATGTCTTAAAACTAACATCGGACGGTGGAGTCCCTAAATCCACGGACTATGAGGTCCTTAACCTTGACCGCGACGTCTTTAAACTACAATACCTGGAGAAACCCCTAACTCCGTAAAACACGGACAAGGGTGACCGCATCCAACACTTACAAGTCCTCACGACCTGTAAGGAAGAAAAACTCTCTTGTGGGATCCTTACGACTCTCAAGAGAAAACCCGCTTAAGAGTCCTTACGATCTCTAAAAAGAACTTACACCTATGGGATCTTCTCGACCTGTAGGGAGAAAAACTCTTTATGAGACCCTCGTGGCTCGTAAAATGCAAAAGTCTTAGGAAGCAGAGCTTAACCCTGAATCCTGAGCCATTGCTGTCCTGCAAGGAGATCAAGATAGAATATCCGCAAAATACATTCAATAAAAAGGGGACACACCATTGAGAGGAAAACTGTATCTTTTATTCATAAGCCAAAATGGATACAAAATACAAGTCATGAAAGAAACAAAAAGAAAGTTACTCTTATCCATGAGTATGTACAAAAAAAGGAGAAAAGATACAAGTCCTCAAGCCGGCGAGCGGTGCAATAATTTCACCAGTTCATCGTTCTGTTGCTGAGTCACGGCTTCATGACGCAAGATCTCCAGAAAACGAGCCTCCGCCTGAGCTTGCTGAGCCTGATACGAAGCGAGCCGAGCTTCGAGCTCTTTCTCGGTGGCTTTATGAGCCTCGACCCTCTCACGAGTGAACATGGCAACTTTATCGAGAGCCACCACCTCTTTTGTGGACTCCTGAAGCACCCGCCAGAGTTCGTATGCTTTGTTGGCCTTGGCTGTGAGGCTGGCCTGAAGCTCGCTCAGCGCCTTAGAAGCCAATGCCCTTTCCGAAAATTTACGGCCGAGCCCTTTTCTCGCACAACAATATGTTTGCTACGTGTCGCTCTATCAGGCCACGTAAGCTCGCTTTCGTGACCGCGGCCTTGGAAACAAGACATTTACAAGACCGTATAAATGGGCTTCCAGTCGACGGGAATAATCGATCTAAAACGCGCTCACATCACATGACGTGAAAGGCAACAAGAAAGGAAAGTGATGATAGCATTTGCAATTAAAGAAAGTTCTCATGAGAAGAATACAAAGTTTATTTATGCAAGCGGAAACATACATGCTAGCACCAAGCCTACATGGAATTTCGACATAAAGCGTAGAAAAGGAGGGACTAATTTAAAAATGTTCTACGCTAACGGAAAAGATCACCAAACAAGGGATCAGAAATACAAGGGTTAACAAAACAAAGAACAAGGTTCTCCATCTCTCTCTCTGCTCTCTCCAACACATCAAAGCGACGGTTCTCACGAGAAGTCGCTTCCTATCGATTGGCACCATGGCCATCTGCAAAAGCAGACATAACAGCCCGTCGGGCTCTTATCTCGGTCAGCAGATGAATTGAGCAGTCCTTCAAAGCCTGAGTAATCAGGCACGCCTCATGAAAGCCCTCGAGCTTTTCTTCCGCCGCATCAAGCATCGCCAGGGTCATCTCTGCCGGGTGAGGAGGAATGTCGGCAAGCACGGCCGTGAGGATCATCCGGAGCCAGAGGGAACCCATTGGGAGGGGAGACCCCCTACGGATCGAGAGTTCATACATGGCCGAGTCGCATTCATCGTCGGTAAGGAGTGGATCCACCAACCGAGCGGCAAAGCGGGGGAGCATCTCCTCGATAGGAACTTCCCATGGCTGTCGACGAGCGTGCGAACGATTGCAGGCCATGGCACTCGTTTGTCTCTCAAGACAAGTTACAAAAAAAATAATAATAATATAAATCTCTCCGTAAAGGGAAAAGAAAGCTATAGCCTCATATATAAAGAAGTGCATTAAGTGCTGTGCGCGGAAAATCTTGAATGGTAAAGCTATTTCCAAGGCCAAAAAAAAGGAAAGGCATCTAAAATCAAGGAGATGAAATTATTTCCAAGGCCCTTTCTCTGCATCCAATATTATGCACTGAAAATACGGCATGGGAAAATTTTGTGAACAGCCCCATCAAGGGACCCCATGTGCAGAACACGTGAGGCCTAAACCTGATGTACACTTAAAAGAAAATATATGGAATAGTACCCTGCATATTAAAAGCACAAACAACAACAGTAGCAAAATGATAAAATCCCAGAGAAAAGGCATGCAAACATGGAAAGACATAATAACACTTGTCACTCATACTTCAAGAGGTTCATACAAAATATAGAGGACACATTTACAATGGTAAAACTTCAGATGCGGGGCATGGGTTGAGAAACTCAAAATTAACTTTATTCAAGATCTTCCAAGCATTTCGAACCTCCCGAGTATGCTTCCTCTCACGATCACAAGCATCGGGGTCCCCGCGGATGTCCTCTACCCTCCGGTAGGTGGCAAGTATGGCTGATTGCTGAAAAATCTGATGCAGGAGATCAATGAGATTATCCCGCCTTCTCTTTGAGATCAAGTGCATCAGATACACCGAGTGTACTTTATCCTCGGCGGCGTCCAACGCCCCAAGCGGCACACCAGCACAGAATAAAGGGAGAGCCTCCCTGATCGCCAGCACGATCAGCCTCAGAAGAGAAGAGCGACGGGGGAGTAGCTGATGGTTGTACTCGTCAAAGCGGCTCATGATCTCGGCACATTGAGCATCGGTGAACTCCTGGTTCTGACTGCGGCCTAGTGCACGAATATTCCCGTAGGAAATGATCTCGTCAAGACTATACAGATGGGCAGCCATGATACCTGGAATAAAGGTCATGAGAATCATTAGAAAACCACCATTTCATTAATTGCAGAAGAACAACCTCGGGCCAAGAGACCCCAGGAAGCCTCTGTGTGAAGAAATCGAGTCCTTCATTGGAATTAAAATTCCTTATTGAGAAAAGGGAATTAAATTCCCAAAAACATTTTTGGATGGAATTAAATTCCATGGAATTGAAACGCCATCATCATCTCCCCCAAGATCATCTAAACCCTAAGAGATCTACAGTTTGAAGGTTAAGCGGTTTCATGTTCTTATGGAAAAACAGGAAGAAAAAAGGGTAAAAACCCTTGTTTTGGATTTAAAATCCAGAGGAATGTGAAGGTCCATCGTTTGTCCGAGAACATTACCTGAGGAAAAGAATTCTTTTCGAACAGAGTTAAACTCTGAAGATTGTTTCAAGACAGAGAACTAAGCTCTGGAAGCGAGAATTAAATTCTCAAGGAAAAAGTTCTCAGAAGAAAAAGATGAGCAAAGTGAAGGCCCCTCGGAAGAGATGGTGGTATTTATAGAAGGCGATGGAAACGTTTCGTCTCCCCAAATCCCTAAAGGAATCCAACGGTCACAAAAGGTGACAGCGTTGCACTCACGTGCTGACACGTGAGAACAACGCTGTGGGGGCATTTGTTTCCTGATTTAAAATCAGAAAAGCTTATGGGAAAAGCTTCAGAAAAGGGTCACGTGCTTACACGTGACCAGCAGTCACGTGTGGGCACGTGACATCTAAAAGCATCATCAAGGCAGATTCAGCTTCCTGACTACATCAAAGAAAAGGGCTTGAGAAAGGGTCACGTGCTCCCACGTGACCAGGGTCACGTGTTGGCACGTGACCAGGGTCACGTGTTGGCACGTGACATTTTAAAGCGGATTCAAAGGCACATCGGTTCCCTGATCAAATCAAGGAAAAAGCTTCAAAAGAGGTCACGTGCTCCCACGTGACCAGGGGTCACGTGTTTGCACGTGACGCTCAAAACATCAGAATTGTTCTCCAGTTAAATCAAGAAAAAGAGTCCAGACAAGGGTCACGTGCTCACACGTGACCAGTTGTCACGTGGTGGCACGTGACAGCTAAACAGAGAACAAAAAGCAAAGCGCAGAAAGAAAGAAGAAGGCTCATTCCAAAGAGGGTCACGTGCCCACACGTGACCATGGGTCACGTAGTCACACGTGACCGGCTTTCAAAGCCCATTTCGTTGACAGAATTAAATTCTGAAAGAGATTCGAATCTTTCCAAAGGAAAGCGATTATCTGGAACCAATCGAATTAAAGATTTAAAGATGATTGAATATCATTTATCTATGGGAAAATCTCGGGTTTGGAAAGATTTCCCCTTTAAATCTAATCGAAATAACAAAGGAGAGTCCCGGGACTTGAAATCCAATGGTGAATAAAATTCACCCAATAATCCAAAGGTCAAAAACGAATGATGGATGCAAATCAAACCTCTCAATGAAGATTCGTCAAAAACTAATTGATTCGGCTGCTTCTCCTATAAATAGGAGCCAAGAGACACAAAGAGATATATATACACGCAGAGGGAAGAAAGGGAGAGAGAGCCTTGATACTTCGAGGAACTTGGATCTTCTGCAAAAGAAAACCCTAGGTAAGAAAGGGAAGGCTCCTTGAAAGAAAAGAGAATTTAATTCTCAACAGAGTTTAACTCTGATATATAAAACAGAAGAATATATTTCTTCTCTCTTTGATAGAGGATCTGCAAAGTGCACATCTCCCCTTGAATCTGAGAATTTAATTCTCAATGGGTTGAGATCCTGCCATGCAGATCCAAAACATAGAGAGGGAATGGAAGCACGAGAATTTAATTCTCACAGAACTATAGGAATTTAATTCCTTTAAAATAAAACTAGGGCTTGACCCTGTGTTATGGGAATTTAATTCCTTCAGAACAAAAAGAAACAGGGTTTAACCCTAATTAAGAACCTAGTTCTGTTGGAACAGCAGGGATTTAATTCCCTTGATCATAATTTAACAGAGAGTGGGAATTTAATTCCTTAAGAGCTTTTATTAGGGTTTAACCCTATTCAGTTCTTCACATGTATGAAGAATTTAATTCCTACGGAAAATTCAGGGTCCAACTCTATTCAGAATATAAATCTTCAAAAGGAAGTAGGAATTTAATTCCTCTGAAATTATTGTCAGGGTTTAACCCTACGAGGAATTTAATTCTTGGAAAAGATTAACAGATCCTCTAAACAACATACATAGAGGCAGGGTCACGTGTCACCACGTGACCCCCCAAGAGATCTACAGAAATCCCCTTTGAGGCAGCACCCCACGTGACCCACGTGACCCTTGACAGAAGCTTTAACACACAAGCATTTGAATGCCCGTCACGTGATGGCACGTGATGCTCTGAAAGATGCGATAATCTCAGCAGAATAAATGAAGGGAGGGCGCTCTCACGTGTTGCCACGTGACCCCTCTTGCCTTAGTGTTCAACATTAAATTGGAACTCTCGAATCCAGTATTGAAACACTGTTGGGCCCTAGTGTTCAACACTAATCAAAGAACTTTATTCGCAGTGTTCAACACTGATTACCTTAGTATTTAACACTGATCTGAGATCTCCATTGCCAGTGTTCAACACTGATCTGTTTTAGTGTTTATAATAATTTGATAGCCTTGTTGCTGGTGTTTAACACCAATTATCTTTTAGTGTTAAACACTAACTTGTCAACCTCATTCCCAGTGTTCAACACTGATTGCTCTGTAGTGTTTAACACTAGGCTTTAGCCCAATTGGCTAAATGGATAGAGGCAAAGCCTCTCCTTCAATGGACCAACAAGAAGCCAATATTCCAGACACGATCGGACTTATCCCAAGCTGGGCCATGAGTCTTCAATTCGTAATTAACTGGGCTAATGGGCTCATAACATAATTAATCGGTCTTGATCCCAAATTGGGTCAAGGACTATTTAAGCCATTCCGGTTCTAGGGTACATCTCTTCACTCCTTTGATATTTGGCATTGTAATCCCTCAATGTCTTCAAAGAGGTGACGGGTCCCGATGACCACACATTGATATGGACTGTGGGGTCCTTAAACCTGTGTCTAATGCAAAATTCCTGGTTACGTGGAACGCGGATAACGTCACTCTTTGACCCCGCGGAAAATGCCCAGAGCGGAGCCTAGTCCTCGCCGAGCACGGCAGTGAACCCGTGTGAAGCATCTAGTGCAAAATTCCTGGTTACGTGGAACGCGGATAACGTCACTCTTTGACCCCGCGGAAAACGCCCAAAGCGGAGCCTGGTCCTCGCCAAGCACGGCAGTGAACCCGTGTGAAGCATCCAGAGCACATACCGGACTATGGAGTCCTTAAACCCATGGACCGCAATGTCCTTAAACTACCCATGGACCGCAATGTCCTTAAACTACCCATGGACCGCAATGTCCTTAAACTACCCATGGATCGCAATGTCCTTAAACTAGAACAATAGAGCCCCCCTGCATGCTCTTTTGTCGGATCTAAACGGTCCCGTTTAAGCTGATCTTAGCCTTAAAGATGGCTAACGTATCCTTAAACCTTCAAACAGACTGGACTATGAATCCCCCCAATTAACTCTGGCTCGAGGGTACATCTCTGAACTCCTCTGACATCCGTCGTTGTAATCCCTCAACGACGTCAGAGAGGTGACGGGTCCCGACGGCCATACATACGATGGACCATCATGTCCCTAAACTGGAAAAATGAAGCCAAACGCTCCTTTGTCGGATCTAAACGATCCCGTTAAGTTGATCTTAATCTCAAAGTTAGACTAACGTATCCTTAACAAACGTTTGAGTCGATCTTAGCCTCAAGTATGGCTGACGTATCCTCAAACCAAACCCCCAAACCCAAATCTAAGATAATACGAATTTGGACTAGTCCACGCCCTACGGGCGACGACATAACTCAGTCTCCGTATACAATCTACGGGCAACAAAACACAAAACAAAAACCCACGACACGAAGTGACCATCTGGAGAAGGAGAAAGTTGTTACCGCAATGCGGTAGCGTAATTAACTGCAGGGGCTTGCGCCTGCAGGAAAGAGCGTCCCCACAATCAAAAACCCCTCAAACGAGGGGGAATCTGACGAAGTCTGCTACATCGGACGCATCCGTCTAAACCTTCGATACATGGTGCCATAAATCAACTTGGCATCTTCGGAGAGGTGGACGGATAGCACCAATTAGCATCTGCCCCGAGTCTCAGTGCCAAGACATCGCAGTCTTGCGCGCCGCCATTCGGAGGGGAACAGTGTCTGAGAAAATTAATTTTCACTTGATTAAGGATATTGACACCGGGAATATTTTGGATGATGAACCCGCAGATTTGACTGAATTTTTCTCTCCAATTCATCATCTTGAGTCATTAAATGTTTCTCCCAAACTTTATATGCGTCTTGATTTTGATGAGTATTGCATGGATAAGCTGAATTTTGAGGAGAGTATTGAGGAAATTATTGAGGATGAAGCAGTTTTACTTGAGGAGTCGGATTTTCCAATTCATTCTATCCCTTTCATTGACTACGGACACCCTCCTGAATCTTTAACCGATACCCTTCCTCAATCACTTCCCTCCATCCTCGCTCCGACCTTGCAAGAAACCGTTTATCAAGTTCGTCGTACCCATGTTTTCTTACGAATCTTGAGGGATTTGACCTCATTTCTCAGTGGGTTGATAGATTAGCACAATCGCTTTTTACACATCGGTCATTACAAATTGTGCTAATTTATACACTCCATCTCCACCCTCAAGTTCGTATTCAACTTTTTTCTCCCACTTTCTCTGGTTCTTCTTCTAATTTTCTTTTAATGATAGCGAGTGTAAATGAATCACAACCCGATATTTTGAGTTCGATAATTCTAGAAAAACAACTTGATTTAGACTCTTTTGAGAATAAGGTAGATGAGCCTTACGAGTCTCCTACCTCCGTAATTTTTGAAAAATCAAGCGTGTTTAATTCTGGCGCGACACTTATTGACATTGAAACGTTCAATCAGACCATCGATGAAAGTTTCGAAAATATTTTCGCCGACGAACTCGCATTCACGGATTTTGTGATTAATCAACCTCCACCTGAAGAAGTCAAACCACCACCATTTCTTCTTATCTCATACGAGAATGTGACCATTCTTCCCATTCCTAATCATCCATATTCTCATTTCCGTTCACCATTATTGTTTCGTCTCTACAAATCGAGACGTAAGCCTTTTCCATTACACCACTTATCTTTGCCCCATTTCTTCCTGACTCTATACAACATGTTTTTTCTCCAACCGCCGCTTTATAACGATAAATTTTTTGAATGGTTTGTAACTTTTGGCCTGTGTAAGGCCTTGTATAACTTGATACTGTGTTTTTCTCCCCCTAACTCTGAACTTAACGCTTAAACAGTGGAAACACTGTTTCACTTAAGTTTGGGGGGGCCTTTTTTTGTATATATATTTTGGTTTGCGTTTTGTTTTGTTTAAAATTTTCTTTTAGGGAGCGCCGACAATTTTGACCCTCTTGGTATAGCCTGACAGTGAGGGCACTGTCAAGTTTAAATTTGGGGGTGTGCTCGGTAAACTTTCTACCTTCGCATTCATGTATATATTTTGCATACTTATTAAAACCCACAAAAATCGAAATTTTTTCCAAAAATATAAAAACTTTTTGTACATATTTGTTTGCATATTTAATTCCGTATCTTATTTTTCTGCATTGTATCTTTATAAAATAATATAAAAAATAAAAAAATAAAAAAAATATATAAAAAATTGAATTTTTTAAAAAAAAATAAAAAAATTGAAAATTTCAATTTTGACCATATTTGACTTAAGTTCAACATGACAGTTGACTAATTAGGAAAAACTAGATCTTAAAGTTAGTAAATTAAAAACCCTAAAAATAACCTTTCTTAAAGTTTAACTGTAGAAAATATACGTCCTTGTAGTTTATTTAAAAATAGGCAAATTTTGAGTTCAGTTCTTGGGCTAAATCGAAATAAGGGAAGAGTATTGAAAGCTCTATTTGAAGTATAAATCTGAAAAATAATTCTGAATCTTAAGTCCAAATTCTGAAAATATATACCTTACTATATGCACTTACACATATCTTGAAACTTGGGATAGTAGAGGATACCTTGAAATGCTCTTGTATAAATTCCTTAGTATGAAGGAAAATAAAATAAAAGTATAAGTGGTGAAGAAAGAAATGAACACTGGTTTTGTAATTACTTAAGGCAGCATAAAAAATATATAGCGAGAGTGCTTTATCACTTAGTGCCTTAGACCAACTGGTTTGGGAGTCACTGCTAAGCCTTAGGTGTTGCAAGATGAGAAATTACATCTAAATGCGCAAGCACATTTTGTAATCGGTCTTTTAGTACCTCAAGAAGTATTAATGGTCGCATGAAGGATGTGTGAGCAATTTCATCTAAAATTCACCAACTAAAAGTAGTTTGGAAGATGGACAAGAGTATGATAGCTTGAATTGAATTTCCAAGTGCAGGTGTGATAATTACACACACGTAGGGGGTATATAATTGGAGTTCGGAGGAGAGATAGGAATAAAAGATAGGGCTTATATCTTCAGTAGAGATGATAAAAATTCCTGAGTTAAGATTGCACCTTAGAAGAAAAACTTAGGAGATGCTGAAAACTTTATAAACTAGCAAAACATATATGATCTTAAGATAAATGAAAAGGAAGTGTGAAAAATACGGGTTAATGATTTATAAGTTGAAGATGATAGAATTTCTTACTAGAATATCTGAATTGAAGAATTAGAGTGAATGGCCAAATTGATCCGATTTTGTGGGTAGTATTCGCTGAAAACCTTCAGCAGACAACACTCCTCTTACTAGGGACACCTAGAGGATTAACGGCTTGTTGCACGAGCTCAGTGCAATCGCGTTCCCTGCTAAAGTGAGGTTATGACTTTTTGAGAATAAAATTGGCTTTGTTAGGGACGAGCAAAAGATAAGTTTGGGGGTATTTGTTCATATCGGATTTTTGCATTTTTATACCGCCCATTCTTAATCACATTGCATATAAGTAGGTACTTTTGATCCATGTCTGCTAAATAGTTGCAGGTTACAGGTTCTCAGCTCGTTACAGTGAAATTCATGAAAAGTTGCAACAAATGTGGGACTACGACCAATAACAGATGAATACTGATCCGCATGATGCCGCATACCAGTTCAAGCAGAGTTCAAGGCAAAAGTCCACTGCTGAATATCTGGAAGAGAAAAGAAGAGCTTTTGAGAAACCAAGTGTACCAAACAGAAGATAAAAGCAATTGGTAGAAGACCTGAAAAGACGGACGAACCGCGGCCAAACAAGCACTTCTGCCGTGGTTCCACGGCCGTGTTATGCACGTGTCGGTGGCAGTGTCGGTGCTTTGACTCGGCTCTCTTAGGGTAGTTTTGTAAATTAGTGATTGGATCAGAATGTAAACCTAGGGTTTTCCTATCTATAAATAGGAGAGCTCAAAGCCAAATTAAGGTGTGCCTCTTTGGAGGATGCCTCTCTTTATTTTTTATGCTTCTTTTTAATTTCTAGATTTAAAAATTTAAATTCCATTGTAATGTGTTTTTGAGAGGTCATCAATAAAGTAAGTGTTTTTTTATTTACTTATCTTTCATTCTTTTTATCGTACTTTAAATACCTGCAATTTTTAATTGTTAATCTAGTGGTAGAATTACTCTGCAATTTCTTACCTTGATCTTTATTTTAAATCTTTTAATGAGTGAGTAATTCCTCACTTGTTAGGGTAGGAGAAGGAAGGTTTGAGAGAAGGAAATCTCTCTCACTCCTTTGTTTGCCCAATAATTTTAAATACGGACTCCCTTTAATTCAACCTCAATCCGCTCACTACGGCACCCTATTCTACATGATAGCGGTGATTCTCTGGTTAGACCGGTTGTGGTTGAATTAACCGGAGGTTAGGGCTTAGAGCCAAGAACGGATGGACAAGGACCAAAAGGAAGAAACTAAGTATGGAAAGCTTAGCTTAGACTTGTAAGTTTCTTCCTAATCGTGCTAATCCCCTATGTTGACGATTACCCTAACACCTATATTCACAACTAAGGCATGGAAAGATTTGAGAAGATCTCTATCTCAAACTAACCTAATCTTAACCCTAACAAACTTTTTATCAACTTATTCTCATTCATAGATCTTAAAACAAAACCACAAAATTTTTGGACTTAACTCGTTAAAACATAAAGAAAAAGATTACATCTCCCTGTGGATCGACCCGTACTCAACCGGCTAGTTACCAAGCGACACCGTCTTGATTGCGGTAAATTTAAACACAGAAAATCTCTACCAATCAAGTACTCCCTTTCTCTATCAGATCGGAAGATCTTGATACTTTTGCTTGTCTGGTTCTCTATTTCGTTTCTGTATTCTTTGAATTTCTCAAAATATTCAGATTTCTGTTTCAAAAGATACACATACCCGAAACTAGAGAGTGTAAGAGGACGAGGATTATGGTCATGACAATCACGACCGCGGTGGAATTTGAAAAACAACAATTTTACAAAATATAACCCCAATCTATCACCAAGATCATTGAATACAATACAATTTGAAAACTTGAAAAGAGTAAAGAGAAAAATCAAGAGAGCTACAACCATTGTAGTGTGTTCGGCTAATCCCAGAAGACCCCTTCTAGACTCCGTGAGCTCCTGAATGCTCAGGAATGCCGACTGCCTCACCGTAGATAATCTGCATTGAAAGCGGGCCGTCCGAACTCTAACTCATCACCGGGCGGAGAAACTTCCTCCAGAGGCCTGCTAAGCATAGAGAAAGCCGATGTGAATATTGGGTACTCTCTACCTTTTCACTATCTCACCATATCAACACTTGTCATTTTTCAAGAGAGCAAAATGTTTCAAGTTTTGAGGAAGAATAAATGTGATGGCATGGAAAAAATGAATTCTCTCATCCTTAAATTTTCCACCCAAGTCATAATCACATGACATGAATCATTCTCCCACTCTCTTTCTCTCTCATGTGTGTGTCACACATACAAGTGAGAGGGTGGGTCCTACCATTAATTAAGTATAATAAATAATATAATATATATACATTAATATATATACACACACACATACATACATACATACATACATACATACATATATAAATGTATATTAATTTACACATAATATAAAATGGTAGGAATTAATATATATATATATATATATATATATATATATATATATATATATATATATATATATCAGTACATGTATTCCATACACGTACACATCATGTATCACATACACGAAACGCCATCGATATCTTCTCGGTATCATGTACTATAGAGAGTGTGTATTATATATACTATACTAGAAACCGCATTATTAATACGGTTATTAAGTCAACACTTGACTTGATATTCGAGCTTTTAAACTGGCTAGTATAACAGTCGCCCAATTAAACACGTATATCCAATATACATGTCTAATAGAACTCATGCACGTATCCTTATACACACGTCACATCGCGATTTGCTCGGGCAGGCACTTTCGTTGCGGGATTCTAAAGACCCATCAATACGCTGACAGTAGGTTATACAGGATCGCATCCGATTGAATCTGAAACACTTTCAGATTCAACCTCCTTTCAGGTTAACCCATAAACTCATCAGTGACACTAGCTATACGTAACGGCTACCCAGGTATGAGCAAGATAAAGGAAAGTCAACGAGCGAACTGATCTGGACCAAACAAAATCTATAAGTGAAAGTCACCGTACAATTTGGTCTCTTTGTCAAAGAGTATCGCATACCGGGTCTGGGGGTGGAATCCGTCAGACCCCTAATAACTCGATAAATCATGCTGACAGAGGACTCATAACCAAAGAGATACGACTGGTAACTCTTACCAGTTTATCTCTGCCACCGTGGCCACGGATTTCTGGTTATAGTCGTGTCCTGCGCTGCGCGATATCGACTCCTTATACTGGGAGTGACGAATTCCCTCGACCGCTCACTGCCTCCATGTGCTTCGGGATTGTACCCAACTAAAACATGTTTACACGACTCAGTATAGCCATGGTAGGGTAGTAATCTAAGTACAGTGGGAACACACACAAGACACTGGCGATTTTAGGTCCCGGGACTACCTTGTACACATGTCACCAGAGAAATGCTATCCGACATTGGTATAACACCAACTAGGAATTCTTGGCGAGTCCGTCCAGTGTAATTCATCCAATGAGCACATGTATACAATTATCAGTGTTAAACACCAATGGCTATGAGATTAGCCATCGCCCCGTATAGGGTCATAAAATGTATACACTAGTCTAAACTGGAGTACCGATACCCGTTCTCGATACTCCTACTATTAGGGACATTTAAGGATGTGCTTATAAACTACCAGACCCCACTAGTATGATCCCTATCATAGTCTTGGTGGTCAAGCAAAGATCCAATGGGCTTTGTTTCATATATTAGCGATACGTGATAACTAATAACACGTATACACATGACAGATAAAGACAAAACAGATAGCATACTATCATCTTGAGTAAAATTATTCTCTGTATAGGTCCTCATGAATTCAGAAATTCCATTCCTACAATTACGATAATTGTCTTAAGGGCACCTATATCCAACAATCTCGCACTTGCACTCAAGGCCAATTATTGCATTATCGCATACACACATATCATATGCTACTGCATATCCAACTTCTATACTAACAGTTTCGCAAACTGTGTTCGAGAAATAGCCTCAGAAAGTGTCACGCCTCGCTTCCTAATAGTCGGAAACGGTGACGTGGTAAGCCCGCGACGTATTTATTTCGAGAAGGTCATTTCCCGGAATAAATATGCTAAGCGTAAAAGAAGCAATATAAAATGATAAGAAAATTAACATGAGATAAAAACTTCAACAACTTTAATTATATTCAACTTGATTCATTTACAATACATGATATCAACTGAAAGAAAATACAAGAATGGAAATATCTAAACAAGTGGCATACATAAACTGAGAAGAAGATAACCGGTCTGGGCCTGGGCCGCGATCTGATCGTGCTCCTCCTCTGAGATATCTACCTCCTCGGTCTCCACAGTATCTGACGAACATTCCAAGAAAACAAAGGTGGGTAGAATGCTCGTCAGCGAACTTTTGCTCGGTAAGTCCCCAAGAAATGAAATGAAGTATAAAGTGATGATAAAGAAAAAGTATAATATGAACAAGTGAGTATGAAATATGTTGTGTCAGCATGTCGTTTAATATAAACATGTCATGTTTATTTAGCATGCAGTGTTATTGTAATATATTTGAACAAGTATGGTAATATATAACAAGTAGATAAGCATGACAGCATAGCATGAGCATGGAAAACTAATGTAACATGGCCATGTAGTGTAAGTATAGTGAACATGCAGTGAATATAAGTGTCTTAACGGTCTCTACTTGAGTATACTAATTTAACGTAAGTTCAAGGGTGAATATCAATCAATCTCAAGAGTGTTCTCGAACCCAACAGGCTGTAATCCAGGGGTAAGAAATTACGGGCCCGAATTAAGTGTTAGTAACGGGACTTTAACCTAGTGTTGAAGTATTCTAAACTCAACAGACTGCAATCCAAGAGGAAGGAAACACGGGCCCTCATGATAGCTTGCTTGTGTTAGTAGAAATGAATTCATGATCTAGTGAGACTCCTGAGATTTTGTTGGATTCACGCATGAACTACCCAGCACCCCGTATATGCTAAGTTACAGCTAAAATTACCAGCCTTTCTCGAATCCATGAATACATCAAATTACAAGATTGAGTTCATGTATATATCAAGTATTCATGTTAAGTATTCATGTATTCATGTCAAGTTGTATTTATGATTCGAGTCAAGTCATAGTATTCAAATATTCATGTTTCGCTTTAGTCAAGATCAAGTGTTCTGATTCATAATCAAGGGTTAAGTATACCTGTTTACTTTTGATGTTTGAATTCAAGTATTCGTGCTTGGTTTTAGATTCAGGTTTGAGTTGGATTCAGACTTGAGTTAGACTCAGAGTTGAGTCAAACGTTTATAAACTGATTTAGATCCTGAATTAGATTCAGGAGTTATCGGTAACCGCTGCACATGGACAGCAGGATTTGTGTATTTTTCCAAGACAATTACCATTGATAACACCGTTAAGTTTTTTACCTTAAATAGGCAACCACTCATTTTCTCCGGCTCTCTGGGGCTCAAGAGAATGATCCCGTTAAACCTATATTTACTAAAGTCCTTAAATATAGTTTTATTTAACTCGAGGGGGTTTCATGAAATATTTTTAATATATAGTTTCAAAATAATCTTGAGAAATTATTTATATTATTTAGGGTTCCCATGAATGTGAATTTTAGGGATTTGAGGTATTTTAGTGATATTAACTTAGCTTGAATAGTTCATGGTATTTTACTGTAAAGTTTGACTTTTGTTGGTATCTTGATAGTTTTTTGATGAAACTTGTAATTCTTTCATTTAAGAAAAAAATGTAATTATATTTTGAAAATATAAGGATTTTGTAATATTTATATAATTATTAAAAATTAAATTTTATTAAAGTAGAAAAATTGCGTTTTTCTTAAAAAACGTATTAAAAACTTTTCGAGACCGAATGCTCTGTGAGGAGGTCTGCATCTCGCTCTACTAGCCCAAGGATATGTGATAATCCGCACCATCCAATAGCGGATCCCCTAAAAAGAGTTGTAGAGGTTTATTTGCAAAGGAATTTTAAAATACAATTCCAAAGAAAACCGTTTTTTTATTGTAAATGGTATTTTAATGAAATATTATCTCGAAACACAAATCTACATGAAAGAGTTATCGTGCTATAGAACCATGTATGTTTGTGAGGGGGTAGGTCATTACCCCGTGAGGTTTTCTAAAGGTAAAATATTAACAACATACTAAAAAGTGATATATAAAGTTCATGGTATTTTAATGTAAATGTTGATTTAAAGTTATTTTGCATGATATTTTTGATTAAAAGTTGGTTCTAAACATTAGTTTTATGTTAACAAGTATGGTGTAGAAATATGCATGAAGAAAATGTAAGAAAAAGTGGAATTTTAGAGGTTTAAAAGAAGATGTCGGTGTTACCTCCACTTCCGACATATTTTATGAAAAGAGACTTTCATAGAAGAAGGAGAGGATTGGAAGGGACTTACTAGTTAGATAGATGAAGAGAAGGTAGAAGGAGAGAGGGTTGTCGTCGTGGCGTCGTGGGGTCGCCGGAATTTGTTTCGATCCTCGCCGGAACTTGACCGCTTGCTAACTCCACTTGTACTTAGAAAATTTTAAGAATTTTGGCGAAGGATTTTAGAATGATGAAGGGTTAGGGCATCGGTAGTATTTATAGTGTGGAATTAGGATTTTTGAATTAAAAAGATGAATTAAAATACATTAAAAAGATGGTAAATGGGGAAGTGAGGGGTCTCTGTTTGATTGCAGAGCAATCAAACAGTGCAGGGGAGTTAGGGGTAGGGAAAAGGTCTTGGCCACGGAGGGACCGTCGGTGCCAGCCCAAGAGAGGTTTCCGCCAGTCGATTTTGGGAGTGGGGCCGATGGATTTGAGCCATGTGTTCCTCTCTGTATTAATACTCTTTTGCACATGTTTATTTCTTCAGACTTTTTATTTTTATATATATTACACGTGTAAACTTTTAGGCTTCCAAAATATTTAAAAGAAAAATCAGAAAAAATATAATGTGTTTGATAGGGTTCGAACACAGGGGCTACGTCACAGTAGTGCAGGGCTTTACCAGTGAGCTACAAGTTGTTTCTTGCTGTTCTTAAGCAAAATTAACTTATAATTTGTACACAAGCTGTGAAACTCTATTCTATATTTTAACAGAAGAATTTTCGTACTACGGTTTCAGAGTCGTTACATAAAGTGGTTCTTCTACTATATTTTAACTGTATCTCTCTAAATTTCAACTTCGCGGAAATCAACTATCTCCCGAAATGAGTGATACCTATCTTAGAATATTGTTTGGACAGCTGATGGGACCTTGTTCACAAATGAATGTATTTATCCAAACAAATACTCAGGATGTATCCTCTACTAATTCACAATCAGCTTATAGTGCCTTGATTATCTTTGTATCCCGCTTGGAACTTTTCCAATATACTCCTCCTTATAAGAGGGTAAACTAATGACTCACGAAAGATACTCTGTCATTCTTGTCACCTCAAAAACTTGACTCGGTAATTGCATCCTGAAGGATGCTGCCATTACCATACCAAGAACATCTCATACGTTCTTCGCTTCTTCCTATGTCTCTTCAAGATTGAACTAATATCTGCTTACTATATCAAGTGTAAAAGTATCATCTGGTCTGGTATATAGCATCGCTTGATTGACCGTACTGCCGTAGCATGTCGAATGCCATTCATGCGAGTCCCTCTCTTCATCAGTCCTGAAGGACATCATTTTGGAGAAAGCAACCCATTACCTGCGGGTGCATTATCTCACTAGGAGTCCTCAATTCTAAACCATTGTAGAATGGTATCTTTATACTTGAATTGGGATAATCCCAAAACCCTTATTAGATCTAAATTTATAGACCTAATCATCAGAATCAATGATTATATATAATCCACAAAGGAGAAACAGTGACAACCAATGTTTGACCGAATCGTAGTATAAGAACAATACTTCCTATCAAGAGTATGTCATCCACATCAGTATGAGGAACCTAGCACTACTCCCTACAGCCTTCTTATAAATACCAGGTTCATCTCTAATTTTGATGAAGTCAAACATTTTGACCGAAACATCAAAACAGATGGTCTATCTCCGCTATGCCTGCTTTGGTAGACAAATAAACTTAAGCAATCTGCACACTATCCGTTGCTCCCACCGACTAAGACAACCCTCTGGTAGAGTCATATGCACGTACACTTCTAAATCCAATTTAGAAAGACGTTATAATCATACTTTTAATAGACATCATAGTCATTGTAACGACTCTAAAATCCCTATACAAATGTAACTTATTCAAATGTATAGAAAGGTATTTCAGCCTGATTAGGAGTTATAATTTAATTTTGTTCAATAAAAGCAGGAAACAATTTGTAGCTCACTGGTTAATACTCTCTACTGTTGTGCCATAGCCTCCGTGTTCGATTCCCATCAGTCCCAATTATTTTTTTTTATATTTTTCTTTTTAACTTTTCAGAAGCCTAAGAGTTGCACGTGCAATACACGGAGAATCAAAAAATTTCAAAAAAATCAAACGGGATAAATGAGGAGTTAACACAGTATACAGCACATGGCTAAAACCTCGAGACAGATGGACAAAATCTAACCACCTATTTCTCTGATTCGACCGCTACTGGTGGCTCTGATGAGTCCAAATGCCTCCATGCTTCGCCCGTACACCCTTTCAGCTCCCCTCCCCTCTATTTTATTTTTTGATTTCTCTGCAATTAAATAGAGAGCAGTCCATCCCTTCATCTACCCATTTACACACTTTTTAATCCAATTTTTAATTCTTTTTAATTCACCCTATACCTATATTCATCCCACCCTCTATCTTTCCCCTATTCTGAAAATTTCTTAAAAATTCTCTAAATTCTTTAGCTCAAGAAAAGGGGTTAAGGCTAGTCAAGTGGAGTTAGCAATCCAAGTTCATTCCGTTGAAGACCGGAGCCATTTCCGATGCCACCACGACGACACAAAGACTTCTCCTTTTTTTTACTTTTTTCTCAACACTACATAAGCCGTAAGTCCCATCCCTTATCTTTCTTTTCAACTTAAAACAATTCTTAAAACATATCGACAAAAGTGGAGTTAATTTGTAATCTTTTCTTTTAAACAACTTTTATTACTTTTACTATGATAACATTTTACTCTTTTTTACCCCCGAAATCCGGGAAAGACGGACGTCTTGCCTGAATTTGGGGGCAGATGCTATTTGGGTTTATCCATCCACCTCTCCGAAAATGCCAAGTTAATTTATGACACCGTATATCGGAGGTCTGGACGGATGCGACCATTGTAGCAGACTTCGTCAGATTCCCCCTTGTTTGCGAGGGGTTTTTGATTGTGGGGATGCTCTTCCCTGCAGGCGCAATTCCCTGCAGTTAATTACGTTACCGTATCGCGGTAACCACTTTCTCCTGCTCCAGAAGGTCACTTCATATCGTGTTTGTTTGTTTTATTTTCGGTTGCCCGTGGATTGTATACGGAGACTAATTTGTGTTGTCGCTCGTAGGGCGTGGATTAGTCCAAATCTGTATTTTCTTAGATTTGGGTTTTGTTTGATTCAATGATCGTTAATCTCGTTTGTGATTAAGATTGACTTAAATGTTTCTTAAGGATACGTTAGTCCGATCTTGGACTAAGCTCTACTTAACTGGGTTTAGGATCATTTTTGATCCAACAAAAGAGCATTTGGGCTCCATCGTTTTAGTTTAGGGACATTATGGTCCATAGATCACCATTTTTTAGGGTGAGGGTTTAGTTTAAGGACGTTGCGGTCCGTAGCTAGTTTAAGGACGTTGCGGTCCAAGGGATATGCTCATGGGTTTGAGAGTGTGCCAAAGAGTTGTTGGTTGTCGGGACCCTCCACCTCTCTGACGACGTTGAAGAATTACAACGACATGTATCAGAGGTATGGAGAGATGTACCCTTGAACCAAACTCCAGACTGAGGGGAGAGATCATGGTGGACCATCTAAGAATCATTAGTCATTTTTGGGAGACTAAGATTAACTTAGGAGATATGTGATGGACATCATTTTGATCAATTAGTTTAAGAAGTCATGAGCATAGAGGCTCAGTCTATTTGGAGATCCAAGACGTTTTAATCTCAAGAGGACTTAGCCAAATTGAGGTTGAAGTTGGTTTCTTATAGTGTTAAACACTAACATATGCTCGGTGCTCACGTGCTCTCACGTGAGTCTCTAAAGCAGTGTTAAACACTGAAATTTGGGACGCTCACGTGTGGCACGTGAGGCGCCCGAAAGTTGGTCTGATGAACCAAGTGAAGAAAAGAGAAGTACAAAGCAACTTGAAGCATCACAGAAAGACAGAGTTCAAGACCTCACCATATGGCCGCGGATCCGCGGCCAAACATGGCTTATGGCTGTGGATCCGCGGCCGTGCGTCGCACGGGTCGGCGCGTGTCGGTGCATGTCGGTGGAGTCGGTGCATTGACTCGGTTTTCTTAGGGTGTTTTTGTAATTTTAGATATGGATCAGATGTAAACCCTAGGGTTTCTATTATCTATAAATAAGAATCCTACAACTCTTTTTGGAGCATGCCTCTTTTTACTTTCCTAGATTAAAATTTTCATTCCTTGTAATTGTCAAATAGTGCATCAATAAAAAGTAAGTTTTTTTTATCTTGAATTTGTTATTTGCAATTTTTATTTCTCTACAATTTTTTTTATCTGCCGTAGTTATTTTCCGCACTTTAATTAGATTATTAAAAATCATAAAAATGAATTCCTTTATTAATTCCCTAATGAGTGAGTAGTTCCTCACTTGTTAGGGTTAGGTTTGGGGAAGGTTTGAGAGATGAAAATCTCTCACCCCTTTCTTGCCCGTTCAATATTTTAAAGTAGGACTCTATGCAAATATACATACACCGCTCACTACGGCACCCTATCTCACGAGGTAGCGGTGATTCCCTAGTTAAAGATCGGTTGTGTTTGATTTCCATAGAAGTTAGGGCTAAGAGTTAAGAAAGGACAGTAAGGGCCAAAGGGAAGAAATCTAGTTTCTTCCCGATCGTGCTAATCCCCTTTGTTAACTATTACTTTAACACCTAAAAGTTCTTAATTAGGGCAAAGAAAGCGGTGAGAATAATTGACTTTCCAAACTAACCCGATCCTAACCCTAGTAAGGTTTTAATCCAAATCAATTTCAACCTCAGTTTTTATTGAAAATCAAAACCTACCACAAATAGGAATTGACTCGTTAGAACAACTAGAAAATACACGTTTTCCCTGTGGACCGACCCGTATTCAACCGGCTAGCTACCAAGCGACACCGTTCTTGATTGCGGTTAATTCTTTGATTTCAAAATGCACGTACACTAAATCTCTACCAATCAAATGGCGTCGTTGCCGGGGATGGCGTAGTTATTTTCTTTTTATAATTTCGGGTTAATTAAAAATTAAAAAAATCATAAAAACTTTAAAATATTAAAAAAAAATTATCATCTTGTTGTTTTTTGAAGGGTTTTTCGTGCGAATTGTGCCGGTTCGGAGAGACGAACAGATTCAGATATGGAAAAATCCAGTGAGCAAAACAGCAAACAACAGATCTGAACAAACAGAGGATAACCACAACAGAGAAACAGAAAAAGTTTGGAGGCCTGAGTCAACTCTTAAACCGTGGAACCACCGCAAAACTGTCCATCCGACCGTGGATCCGCCGCGCATTGCTGATGTCAGCCCTCTGAATTTCGCTGTAAGCATTCTTTTCCTCTCTTCTGCCCTCTGTAGTCCTCTAAAAAATTTTCCTGCAGGGTTCTTTGCGCAAAACTTCTCCCCCTTCTCCAATAACTTGATCTTGTGCAGGATTCTTTGCACCGCAATAAATTTTTTTTTTTTTTTTGGCAAGTGTTTTGGATTTTTATGTGTTTACTGCTTTGCATTTTTAAAACGGACTTTTAAGGGGCTATAACACCAATCCAGATTGGGTGGGGATTTCATTACCCTTCCTAGGACCCCAAAATTCATAAAAAGCATTTTGCATCAACTTTCGAGTTAATTAAAAAATATTAGACTCAGCCAATAAAGATTGTCGTGCTCATTAGGACAAAGGAAAGGTTGTAGGCATCGGTCGTTTATCTAAACCTGACTTTATGGTACCTAGGTTAGACAAGTGGGAAAGGTAATTTTAAAAGGCCCGTCTCACGGTGATTCGTGAGCGGATCCCTCCTTTCTTTACTTGTGCTTACCTGGCCATAATTGGCGGTGAAGAGGCGATTTGAGGATCTCACAACTTGCCCTTTGGAACAGTTAGGAGCAGTCTAGTTGACTTAGGAGACCCTAGCTCTAGGCTTGATTGTGCATATTGTGATTGCTTGAAAGTGTGTCTAAGCTCCTTATAAAAATCTTTTGCTAAAAAAAAAACTCCTTATAAAAAAAAACCACAAAACAAAAACTTTTACAAAAACTTGCCATTTTGTCGCTAGAAATCCACTTGCACCCCACATTCTTCCATTGACATTTTCTTACCCCCACCTTCTGTTTTTACCTTTTGACTACACTACACATCGATAGTGTATGTCCAGTTGGACTAGGGACACTAGCGCCCGTTTAGTCCGTGTCTCGTTAGTGCCGACTGACGACATTTTTGACCCCGAAGTCGAAATTCCATCCACTTCTTTACCTTCATCTTCAAATTCATCATCTTCTAAGGAGATGTCGGGATTCAATCCTAACAACCCCTTACCTACGGGACTGATTCCACCTCAACTGGGTGCGAATAACCCACCACACTCTCCTGTCGAAGCGCCCTGACGAATCGCGCTCCAGGATCTTTTCTATCCCATCCGCACCGCACTTCCCACTTGTTTTTCACTTCTACCGGCTAATGGGGATAACTTTGAAATTAAACCCCACTTCATCAATATGTTGCCCAAATTTCACGGGCTGGAATCCGAAGATGCCTACAACTTCATTTACAAATTCCAGAATGTTTGCGTAATGATGAAGACCACACAACTTTCTGATGATGCTATAAGGCTACGTGTCATTCCATTCACTTTATGTGACCTAGCTGAAAAATGGTTATATAGCATGGCATCACACTCCATAAAAAATTGGGAAGAGTTTGTTAAGGCTTTTCTAAAAATGTTTTACCCACACCACAAGACTATAAGAATTCGCAACGAAATTATTCAATTTTCCCAACTTCCTTCCGAACCTTTTTAGAAGTGTTTTGAAAGATTTAAGGACCTCCTTGTTCAGTGCCCTCACCACGGTATCGAGAATTGGAAACTTTGCCAAACTTTATATGAAGGACTTAACCCAGCAACTAAGCAGTTGTTGGAAACCATTTATCAAGGTCACTTTTTTACAAAATCAAGAGAGGAAGCTTGGCAATTTCTCGATGATCTTGCTGAACAAACACTTCAGTGGAAAAGCGCTAAGACCACTTCATCTACTTCATCAGGTCAGTCTAGGGCAGGCATACATCAACTTGATATGTCGATTGCAATGAAAGTCGAAATGGCTGCACTCACGAAAAAACTAGAAGCAATTGAGAGCAAATTCTCATCGCCTTCTCCTGCCTCAGCTTTACCCCCACGCACTATTTGCGCTTGTTGTTCGGATCTGTCCCATCTAACCGAAGAGTGTTCTTACAACCCGCCTATTCAAGGACATGATCAAGTAAATGCTGCTTTTCAGCAAAGACAAAGAAATGATCCATACTCTTCAACTTACAATCTTGGTTGGAGGAGCCACCCAAATTTTGCTTGGAATCAAAATCAACAACAATTCTAAGGCAATAACAACTTTCAAAGGCCTCCTCCACAACAATAAGCCCCTCAACAAACTCAATATCAGCAACTTTCCAACCCCAACCTTACCAAAACCAAATGAACAATTTTGTACCAAACAACTCTTATCCTCAAAACAATTTTGTTCAGCCAAATAACGATAAGGTTTCCTCGCTAGAACGAAGTTTGGATGCGTTTTTAAAACAATCTACACAATCCTCAGCCAGCATCCAATCATCCATTCAGTCTTTGGTGCAACACACTGCTTCACATGATCAGAGCATCAAAACAATAGAAGCCCAAATTGCACAACTGAATGCTGCGTTAAGCGAGCGAGAAAAGGGTAAACTTCCATCTCAACCACTGCCAAATCCCGGTCACACACAAAATACATATGTTGCTCATGAACAACAAAATCATAATGTGAGTGCCATGACTACATTGAGATCTGGAAAGGTATTGCACAACAATGTTGGTAATAATGATGGCACCTCGGCCGCTGCTTCTTCTTCTTCTTCTTCTTCATCTTCTTCGTCTTCTTCAGAGCCTGTTCTTCATTCTCCACAAGGCTCTACTTCTTCTAAGTCGAACGGACCCACATCTCACTCCACGAAAACACCAACACTGGGATCCATTCCAACTCTGCAATCTACTCCACAAACATTGGACTCAACAAATTTTCAAAATATTCCATTTCCAAACAGGTTGAGATCCAATAAACCAACTCCCCAAATGAAGAAGATTGTGGAGTTATTCAAACAGGTTAGTATTAACATACCTCTCTTGGATACAATCCAACAAGTCCCCTCTTACGCTAAAATCTTAAAGGACTTATGCACCAAGAACAGGAAATCGCAGGTACCTAAGAAAGTTTTCTTGGCTAGTGCGGTAAGTGATGCTCTTACCCAACCTTTACCTCAAAAACACAAGGACCCTGGCTGTCTTACAATTTCAATAACAATTGGTGATAAGAACATCAATTGCGCACTTTTAGATCTTGGTGCCAGTGTTAATTTGCTTCCCTATTATGTATATGAACAATTAGGCGTTGGAGAGCTTAAACCCACACATTGTACTCTTCAAATGGCCGACCGATCCATCACCCATCCTAGGGGTGAGTTAGAGGATGTGTTAATTAAAGTAGGGGACTTCATTTTCCCCGTTGATTTCATTGTTATGGACGCACAGCCTATGGCTAACCCCCGGAGTCAAATTCCGGTGATACTCGGTCGACCATTCCTTCCGACTTCTAATGCGGTGATCAATTGTCGAAATGGTTCGATGAACCTATCTTTTGGAAATATGACAATTGAACTCAACATTTTTAAGTTGGGGAATCAGCCCTCCGAGCCTAATGCTAGTATACTTGATGTTTGCTCGATCCAAGAGATCACGCAGGAGGACTGTGAGCTCGAAAAATT
The DNA here is from genome assembly GCA_030015575.1 of Agapanthus africanus. Taxonomy (NCBI): domain Eukaryota; kingdom Viridiplantae; phylum Streptophyta; class Magnoliopsida; order Asparagales; family Amaryllidaceae; genus Agapanthus; species Agapanthus africanus. The sequence continues at coordinate 935,420,331 of JASDDO010000019.1, read as the reverse complement.
TCTGTTCGATCACAGCAGTTTTGACGCCACTAGTGCGTTCCTCCTTGATTCTGACACAGCTTTTACACCCGATAACGATTACGAGTGTTTCACTTTTTTTGGACGATTGTGAAGACTTGCCACCCGAGTTTGAGTCTTTTGAATTTTCGGATGAGTTAGCTGAACCATCCGACTCGGTTGCTTACACTCGCTTTGAACCATTGATGGAATTCTTCGAGTTCGAGACAGTTTCACCAATTTTACCTTCAATTGTTTCAGCTCCAAAACTCGAACTCAAGCTATTGCCGTCTCACCTTAAATACGCTTACTTAGGTGAGAATGAGACCCTTCCTGTTATCATATCGGCATCTCTAGCCCTCGAGCAAGAGAAAGCCATTTTAATGGTCTTACAAAATAACCGGCAATCTTTTGGCTGGACTATGGCGGACATCAATGGGATTAGTCCCCTCATAGTTGAACATCATGTACATATGATGGATGATGCCAAGCCAGTAAGGGATCCATAGAGACTCCTCAACCCTATAATGAAGGAGGCTGTTAAAAAGGAGATTGTAAAATGTCTTGATAGTGGTATCATTTACCCTATCTCTGATAGCCAGTGGGTTAGCCCCATTCACGTTGTCCCAAAGAAATCGGGCATAACGGTCATAACTAATGAGGCGAATGAGTTAATACCTATTCGCACCCAAACTGGGTGGCGAGTTTGCATCGATTATAGAAAACTCAACGCCGCGACACGGAAAGACCACTTTCCGTTACCTTTTATTGACCAAATGCTAGAACGATTGGCTGGGCACGAATTTTACTGCTTTTTGGATGGCTACTCCGGCTATAATCAAGTTTCCATCGCCGAAAAGGATCAAGACAAGACCACATTTACTTGTCCTTTCGGTACATTCACTTACCGTCGCATGCCCTTTGGGTTATGCAATGCGCCCTCTACTTTCCAGCGGTGTATGATGGGTATCTTTTCAGACATGGTGGAAATTTTTTTGGAGATTTTTATGGATGATTTCTCCATTTTTGGCGACTCCTTTGATGAGTGTTTGCTACACTTAGACGCAGTTCTTACCCGTTGTAGGGATAAGAACCTCACTTTAAATTGGGAGAAATGCTACTTTATGGTACGAGAGGGTATTGTTTTAGGACATATCATCTCGCAAAATGGCATTGAGGTTGATAAAGCTAAGATTGAAGTCATTTCCAATCTTCCTCCTCCTAAGCGCGTCAAAGACATCCGAGCCTTCCTTGGCCATGCCGGTTTTTATAGACGGTTCATCAAGGATTTTAGCAAGATAGCTAGACCCTTGACTCTTTTGTTGGCCAAGGACATAACTTTTGATTTTGACTCAAGCTGCATGAAGGCATTCGAGTCATTGAAACACTCACTTATTTCTGCACCCATTCTTTCATCTCCCGACTGGACGCACCCATTTGAAATTATGTGCGATGCATCTGATTTCGCCATAGGTGCTGTCCTTGGACAGCACATAAATAAGATACCACACGTAATTTATTACGCTAGCTGAACATTAAACGAGGCCCAATTGAATTACACAACAAATAAAAAAGAATTCTTAGCCGTTTTGTTTGCACTAGAAAAATTCAGGCCCTATTTAATCGGCTCTCCAGTCATAGTTTACACGGACCACTCAGCTCTTCACCATCTTTTCGTGAAGAAGGATGCTAAATCTCGAATAATACGTTGGATCCTCTTGCTACAAGAGTTTGACCTTATCATAAGAGACAAGAGAGGATGTGAAAACGTAGTCGCCGGCCACCTTTCACGACTCCCTTCTTCGCATACACTTCAAATTCCTATCAAAGATGTTTTTCCCGATGAGTAGCTCTTAACCGTATCATGCGAGCCTTGGTTCGCTGATATCATAAATTATTTGGCCACCAGACTAATACCAAACGATTGGTCGAATCAGGACAGACTCCGATTCCTGTCCCAAGTAAAACATTTTTATCGGGATGAACCGTATCTCTTTAAAATACTGTTCCGACCAAATCATTCGTCGGTGTGTCCTCGATAACGAGTTTAAGAGTGTGCTGTCATTCTGCCACGATCAAGCGTGTGGCGGGCATTTTGGCCCTAAAATGACAGCAGAAAATATCTTGCAGTGTGGCTTCTACTGGTCATGACTTTTTAAAGATACATACGAATACTGCAAGATATGCTCCCGGTGCCAACACTTAGGCCGGATATCTCGGAGAAATGAAATGCCGCTCCAATCAATTTTGGTTGTTGAAATTATTGACGAATTGAGGGGGATGATGAGGGAACATGATCGGCGTTTGATAGAGGTTGAGCAGGGGGTCCGAACCCTTCTTGCTAGGAAGGAGCATTCCCGTTCACGCTCAAGAGGGCGGTGTGGGGCCGAGCAGTGAGGGCACTGCTTTTGGTAAGTTTGGGGGAGGAGGTGGTTGTAAATAGTTATCATTGCATTGCATATTTTTTAAATTTTTTGTATATATTTTTTTCCTTTTGCATGTTTAATTCTGCATTGCATCTTTATAAAAAAAATTATAAAAATTGAAAAACATGAAAAGAAAAATATAAAAGAAAAAAAATTTCAAATAAAAAATTGAATTTTTTAAAAAATTATAAAAATTGAAAAATTCAATTTTGGCCATAATTGACTTAAGTTTGACAAGACGGTTAACTAGCTAGGAAAAACTAGATCCTACACTTAGTAAATTAAAAACCCTAAAAATAACCTTTCTTAATAATTTAATGGTAAAAAACATATATCCTTGTAGTTTACTTAGAAATAAGCAAATTTTGAGTTCACTTCTTGGGCTAAGTCAAAATGAGGGAAGAGTATTGAAATTTTTATTGAAGTGTAAGACTGAAAAATAATTCCGAACTTTAAGTCCAAATTCTGAAAATATATACCCTACAACTTGCGAAAACACGCACCTTGAAACTTGGAATAGTGGAGGATACCTTGAAATGCTCTTGTCTAAATTCCTTAGTATAAAAAAAATTATAAGTGTGAATAAAGAGATATAAAAAAATGAACACTGGTTTTGTAATTACTTAAGGCTGCGTAAAATAAAAAATATATAGCGATGGTGCTTTATCTCCTAGTGCCTTAGACCAACTGGTTTGGGAGTCACTGTTAAAGCCTCAGGTATTACAAGACGAGGAATTACGCCTTAATGTGCAAACACATTTTGTAATCGGTCGTTAGTACCTCAAGAAGTATTAACGGTCGCACGAAGGATGTGTGAGCAATTTCATCTAAAAATTCACCAACTAAAAGTACTTTGGATGATGGACAAGAGTATAATAGCTTGAATTGAATTTCCAAGTGTATTGGTGATACATACACACACGTAGGGGTATATGATTGGGGTTTGGATGAGAGATAGGAATGAAAAATAGGATTTATATCTTTAGTAGAGATGATAAAAATTCCTAAGTTGAGATGGAATCTTAGAAGAAAAATTCAAAAGATGCTGAAAGCTAAATAAATTTACAGAACATATACAATCTTAAGTTAAATGATAAGAAAGCGTGAAAAATATGGGTTGATAATTTCTGAGTTGAAAATAATCGAATTTTTTGCTAGGACACCGAATTGAAGAATGAAATTCAATAGGCCAAATTGATCGGATTTTGTGGGTAATATCCGCTGAAAACCCTCAGGAGACAACACTCCTCCTACTAAGGACACCTAGAGGTTTAACGGCTTGTTGCACGAGCTCAGTGCAATCGCGTTTCCCTGCGAAAGTGAGGTTAGGCTTTTTCAAGAATAAAACTAGTTTTGCTTGGGAAGAGTAAAAGATAAGTTTGGGGGTATTTGTTCATATCATAATTTTGCATTATTATATTCCCCATTCTTAATCATTTTACAAATAAATAGGTGCTTTTGATCCATGTCTGCTAAATAGTTGCAGGTTACAGGTTCTCGGAACAATACAGTGAAAATGGTGAAAAAACGCTACAAAAGTGAGACTACGACCAACAAATAGAAGAATCTTTATGATCCCGCCTACAGTTTAAGGAACAAATGAAGATCAATGAACAGTTCGATTGCACAAAGTACGAAGGAAGGAAAAGATTCAAGACTTCAACGCGAAGCTAACGGTAAAAGTCCACAACATTCTGCACTGTGGAAATCTGAAAGAAACTAGAAAAGATTCTGATGAACCAAGTGAAGAAAAGAGAAGTACAAAGCAACTTGAAGCATCACAGAAAGACAGAGTTCAAGACCTCACTATATGGCCGCGGATCCGCGGCCGTGCGTCGCACGTGTCGGCGCGTGTCGGTGCGTGTCGGTGGAGTCAGTGCATTGACCCGGTTTTCTTAGGATATTTTTGTAATTTTAGATATGGATCAGATGTAAACCCTAGGGTTTCTATTATCTATAAATAGGAATCCTACAGCTCTTTTTGGAGCATGTCTCTTTTTACTTTCCTAGATTATAATTTTCATTCCTTGTAATTGTCAAAGAGTGCATCAATAAAAAGTAAGCTTTTTTTTATCTTGAATTTGTTATTTGCAATTTTTATTTCTTTGCAATTTTTTTTATCTGCCGTAGTTATTTTCCGCACTTTAATTAGATTATTAAAAATCATAAAAATGAATTCCTTTATTAATTCCCTAATGAGTGAGTAGTTCCTCACTTGTTAGGGTTAGGTTTGGGGAAGGTTTGAGAGATGAAAATCTCTCACCCTTTTTTGCCCGTTCAATATTTTAAAGTAGGACTCTATGCAAATATACACACACCGCTCACTACGGCACCCTATCCTATGAGGTGATTCCCTAGTTAATGACCGGTTGTGTTTGATTTCCATAGAGATGAGGGCTAAGAGTTAAGAAAGGACGGATAAGGGCCAAAGGGAAGAAACCTAGTTTCTTCCCGATCGTGCTAATCCCTTTTGTTAACTATTATCTTAACACCTAAAAGTTCTTAATTAGGGCAAAGAAAGCGGTGAGAATAATTGACTTTCCAAACTAACCTAATCCTAACCCTAGCAAGGTTTCAATCCAAATCAATTTCAACCTCAGTTTTTATTGAAAATCAAAACCTACCAAAAATAGGAATTGACTCGTTAGGACAACTAGAAAATACACGTTTTCCCTGTAGACCGACCCGTATTCAACCGGCTAGCTACCAAGCGACACCGTTCTTGATTGCGGTTAATTCTTTGCTTTCAAAATGTACGTACACTAAATCTCTATCAATCAGTGCTAAGCATTTGTTTTAAGGGGTCACGTGGGAACACGTGAGGCAATCTTAGTTTTTTTTTTTTATGTAAACCCTAGTTTTGTCAGAGGAATTGAATTCCTATATCTTTTGGCAGAATTATATTCTTTAAATTTAGTTCTTTCTTCTAAGTTTTGGGACTGCATGACAGAATCTCCCCGATGAGAATTAAATTCTCAACTTGTGGGGAGATCTGCTTCTGCAGACCTTAACCAGAGGAAGAACTAAGTTCTATTTTGGAAGAGTTAAACTCTTGTAAGAGGAGATAAAATGATCTCTAGGTCTTTTTTCCTACCCAGGATTTCTTTTCTTCAAAGAGAACTCTTTTTCTTCTTTTTTCTTTCTCAAATCATATCGGGGGGTCTCCTCTCTTCTCTCTTTTTTGACTTGAAGTCTAAGGTCCTTTATATAGTAGAGGTAGATTTGTTGATTCAGTTAAGAAAATCTCTTATTGAAAGATTTTTTAATTGATTTAGGGATTTTATCCACCGTTGGATCTTTGATCCAAGGACTTCTGTTTTACGGAAGATATTTTTCTTGATTTTAACAAGATTGGGAAAATATTTTCCCACAAAGAGCTTTTTGGTGAATTTTAATCACCATTGGATTTTTTAATCCAACGGTGCTCTGTTTTACAGAGAGTAATTTTCCTCGTTTTGGGGAAATATTTTTCCATACAGAGCTTATTCTGTAGCTTGGTGATTTTTAATCACCATTGGATTTTTAATCCAATGGTGCTCTGTTTTACAGAGCGTAATCTTTCTTATTTAGAAAGATCCAAGGAAATATTTTCCAAATATGGTTTTGATCCTTTTTATTTAGAATTTAATTCTATCAGCTTGGAAGGTAATTAGGAACCCTCATGTGTAGCACGCGACTCCACCATAGAATTAAACTGGTTTGCTTATATGCAGCAGCCCCAGAGAAAAGGAATCATGTGTTGGCACGTGAGCTGATGTTCAGAAATGTCACGTGTGGCACGTGAACACCACGAAGTTAAGCCCAACAAAGAGCATCACATGATGACACGTGAGCTTCTCTGGCCTGTTATTTGTTTTAGGAAGGCCCCTATATACTTTGTATATAGATGTTCACGTGTTTGCACGTGAGGCTCAATTTTAGCCTCAATTGTTAAGCGCAATATAATCTTTGCTCTAAGGCGCATCACGTGTAGGCACGTGATGCTCCATTAGGAGAATTTTTCACATCGCATTTTATTTATTATTTTTTATAAGGGAACAAATGCCCCCACAGCGTTGTTCTCACGTGACTTGCACGTGAGTGCAACGCTGTCATCTTTACGGCCGTTGGATTGCCCAGGGGAATGGGGAGATGAACCGCCCTTATCACGTCTTATAAATGCAAGGGTTTTGTCTTTGGGAAGCCACTGTTCTTTTATCTTCTTCCTTCCTTGTCTTCTTTGAGAATTTAATTCTCTTCTTCAAACCTTAGTTCTCTGCCCATTGAAATTTCAGAGTTAAACTCTGTCAGAACTTTTTCCTTGGTAAGGATCATGAATAGAACCCCCCTTTTATTGTTCTCTTGATCGTGGATTTTAAATCCAGGGACAGAGTGTTGCTCTTCTCTCAGATTGGTTTCTTAAATATCCAAATCACACAATTTTTTTTAGATTCTAAGATCTTGAATCAATGGGGATCGTTGATCCTCCTCTTAGGGTTTTACCCTATCACTGATCTTTTGAGCTCCTTGGAATTTAATTCCATTTTCATTGCCTCCTTGCCGTGGGAGTCTTCTGGGATTTAATCCCTTTAACAAAGGAATTTAATTCCGTATATCCATAGAGCTTGGTTCTGGGGAAATTTTATCCCCTGCTTTCCTCGAATATTTTATGGTTTTAATACCCTTAAAGCAGATTTGAATTTGTTGCATTCTCTAATAAAACTTGCTTTAAAAGTATGTTAGGAGTAGTTTAAACTTCAGTGTTTATTTAACGATAATCCTTTTAGATTCTCATAATAAGCATTTTCTTGATTATTTTGATCACTAAACTCTTACTGATTTTTCTTTTCAGATACTTTGGCCGCTTATCTGTATGATCTTGATGAAATTATATCCTATGAAGACATTGCGTCCAAGGCCGCTGTCAAAACCAGGAGTTTACGAATGCCCAATACACTGAGCTTATACATCGCTTCGATGAATACAACGGTCGACTACTCCCCTGTCGTTCCACTCTTTTGAAGATCATCGTGGGGGCGATTTGGGAAGCACTTCCTAAATTTAACGAAGCCATGCCGCTTGAGGCACTTGATCATGCCGAAGAAAAGGTGCACTCAGTATATCTGATGGGCTTGATCTCGAAGAGACGGTGAGATGATCTTGTTGATATCTTGCATCAAGTCTTCCAACAGACGACGATAATTTCTGCCTACCAGAGGATGAACGATATCAACAAGAATCCCGACGCTTGCATTCGTGAGAAAATGCACACGAAAATGGCCAGAGAAGCCAGAAGCATTCTACTCGGCCTTGCTTCTGAATTCTTCAATCCATGTCCGGGATTTAGTGTTTTACCATTGTAAACATTTTTTTACCACGTATAAGTTCTTAGAGCATGAATGACAAAACATCCTCTTTCCCCTTTTTTTACCGATGCTCACACGTTTCTTGCATGAAGTGTCGTTATACTATTGTTCGCATTCACGTGTTTTGCGCGTAAGGCGCTGTTGAGGATTTTAATCCTGAATTAGTGCCGGTGCTCATGTTTTATGAACGTGCGGCACCGCTTTAGTCCCCAAAAGGATCAATGCGGGTGCTCACGTGTCATGCACGTGAGGCTCTGCTAATGGGGTCGTTTCACCTCTTTGCTCTGATTCCCATGAGTCAACCCCTTCTTTTCCCATGCCCCTTTTTCAGGCCTTGGAAATAGTTCCACTATGCACAAAATTTTCCGTGTCTAGACTTGAATACTTCTCTTTATAACCTGAAGCTACGTCTTCCACTTTCTTCACACAGAGAGACCCATTCAGACCTTAGGGTGATCATTTTTTAGAAACAAACCAAGAATTATGGCTTGCAACCGTCCCCATGCTCGTCGACAACCCTGGGAGGTGCCCATCGAGGAGATTATTCCTCGCTTTGCCTCATGGTTAACGGATCCTCTTCTTACTGATGACCAATGTGACGCGGTATTGTACGAGCTCCTAGCTCATAGGAGTTCTCCTCTTCCTATGGGTTCTATTTGGCTCCGGATGATTTTCTTGTCCGTGCTTGCTCATATCCCTCCTCATCCAGCGCAGATGACTCCGGTGATTCTCAATGCGGTGGAGGACAAGATTGAATGTTTCCACGAGGCCCACTTGATTACTCAGCCCCTGAAGGATCGTTCGGTTCATTTACTGAGTCAGATACGAGCTCAGCGGGCCATCATGTCTGCCTTCACCGATGAGCATGGCGCTAATCGACGGGGAGCAACTCCTCGCGAAGACTGCCGCTTCGACATGGCAGAGAGGGCAGAGAGAGAATTGGAAAATTTTATTTTTTGTTTTGTTAACCCCTGTATCTATGATCCCACATTTGGTGATCTCTTCCCTGCAGAGTAGTATATTTGTTTCAATATATTTTTCTTATTATTACCTATTGAATGTTTTCTGTTGAATGTTTTCTCTTCATCATATATTTGTATGTGTATCTCACCCATATACATGAGCTTTATACTTTACTTTTTTAAAATTTTTTTAAGTGCGAGCGCCATTGTAGTGTCGTACATAAATCAGCACGTTTTGGACACCATTTCTATTTAAGCAGGCACGCAGTCGTGAATGCATGCTCAGTGGGGCGCGAACCAAAGACTTTCCTTACTGCCTTCCACGGTATATGGTTGGTGCTCCTGGGTTGCGCCTTTCTGTCTTGACCGGACGTGAAGTAGTTTATATATTCATTTTAGAGTTTTTTTAGTTTACCTCTCTTGGGCTCATAGGCGAACCTGTCCTAACGTCATAGTTAACTCTTGCTCTTTACAACAGAGGTTTGTTAGGGTGTGTGGCACTAAGGCATTTCTGATACGCAGTCTTGCTGTCGTGTCTCTGCTCCCTTCGGGGCTGGATATGGAATCCTCAAATAATCTCCCAGGTCATATTACCGTCGGGAGAGCACATCCTCCCTAGAAATCGTGAGGATTTCTAAACGTTCATCGCCTCCTTGAGTCGCCAGGATCTCGCTCGGATATATTTTTTCCTTACGGATCTTGAGGACTCATAAGCAGCTTCTTTATTTCAGTGGGATGTAACTTTGGTAAATGTGGCTCGTAGATAGTCCATCTTGATTTCTTTGTACGACAGCGATGGCTTAGAAAACAGGTTCAGATCTGCCGCCTTAGACTTTTCAACTTTATGAGTCGGGAGGGTCTCATAAAGACTTTTCTCCCTACGAGTCGAGAAGATCCCATAGGTGTTTTTTCTCCGTAGGAGTAGTGAGTACTCCTAAGTGCATTTTCTCTTGAGAGTCATAAGGATCTCACAAGAGAATTTTCCCCCTTACAAGTCGAGAGGACTCGTAAGTAGTTGTTTCCCTCCTTGTCGATATTCGACTTTGGAGAGTGTGGCCTGTGAATAGTATGCAATAGTTCATCTTGGACCGACTTGCAAGGACCCAGTGCTTAGGAAACATGTCCTTATCCCCGTTGTCTAAGGGTTTTCCTTACGAGTCGAGACGAGTCGAGAAGTTCTCGCATGAACATTATTTTCCCCACGAGTCGAGACGAATCGAGAAGTTCTCACAAGGATGTCCTAACGTCACAGTTAACTCCTGCTAATAGAAGTCCGTTAGGGTCTGTGGTACTAGGGTTTTTACCCGTCGTACCGTCGCGTTGGCTGGTATATTCCTTGATACGCAATCTTGCTGTTCGAATAGCCTTGCAACTGTCATGTCTCTGATCCCTTCGGGGGCTGGATAAGACGTCTTCAAGTAATCTTCTAGGTGATATTACCGTCGAAAGAGCAAGCGTAAGGGATATTCTATGCCGCTTTTTACTTGAGGTTCGGCTCAGTTTTGGAGCCCTGATGAGTCATGACCACTCCGCGCTGGAGTGGGACGATCTCCGTTAGTCTTTCACATCTCATTTGAGTTGCTGTCAAGACCCTGAAGCTAGGGATCTTCCTTTGCTTCTTTTTTGACATTGTGTCTGCAATATTGCGACGAATGTCGAGGTTATCTCTGGGTTGTCTGTGAACCGTCGAGATTTGGAACTAGGGGAATTTTGCTGTGGCTCCGTTTGTTGATGTCGCGTCTGTAACCTGCTGGAGGGAGGAAGAACGCTATTGTTGATCTCTAGGCTGTAGATGTAGCCATCGAGACTTGGAACTAGGAACTTTGCCATAGCTCCGAGGTAGTCTCTAGGTTGTCTGTAAACCGTCGAGATTTGAAAGTAAAGGACTTTGCCTTGGCTCCGAGATAGTCTCTAGGCTGTCTGTGAACTGTCGAGATTTGGAACTAGGGGATTTTGCCGTGGCTCCGTTTTGCTGACGTCCGATCTGCTTTTGGTTGGAATGAGAAGGAACGCCATTTTTGATTTCTATGCTGAAGATGTAGCCATCGAGATCCGGCTTCCCTTTGACGAAGTCCGGTAGGGTGATATGGTCCCTTTCCGTTTGTGCCCATGGATTGTATTCAGGGGTCAATATGATCTCACCTGTAGGGCAAAAGTTTCATTTTATTCTATTTCTTTCCGCGAAGCTCTATAATTTCAGCTTTTTATATCGCGAAAGTCGCGATTGCCCAATCATTTCGGCAATTTTTCGCGGTGCCCAATCATTTAGGCTATTTTTCATTTTTTACTCGCTGCTTTTTATTGCGAGTTGTTCAATCATTTCGGTTATTTTTATATGCATATTGTCACGCCCCGCTTCCCAGAGTACACTAGATTGGGCACGTGACATAGCCAACCATGCTACCTGTGGGTAGGAAGTATCCATCCACAGTCACATTACGGCTGTAGAGATATCAAGAACAAGATAAAATTTTCTAAAACATGTCCATAATCCAGAATAACAGGAGTCAATAATAAATAAATGCGGAAGCAAATGATCCAATACAAATAACTGAAAAGTGTGTCCCATAATGCGGGCTCACGTCAGAAAATAAATGCAGGAAATAAAACTAACTACTACTGGACTCACAGCTCAGCCTGCTGGCTGAAGTACTCCTGCTCGGACTGCAACAGCGGTACGGAATCTGGGCCATGCAAAACCCAGACGTCAGCGCGTCATGTCATCAAGTAATATAATGTGAACAGTGTAACAGGCAATGCAAAATAAACATGAATAAAAATGAGAGTAGCAAATAATGTGAATCGAGCAGTGCAGGGTAGTGTGCAGTGGGTAACTAAACTGTTCTGTCAGGTTTTCTATTCTAAAGTCTTTGAAATCAATTGAGTATTCCTCCATGTAACTCAAAGGATATGTCCCGTTACCCCCCGGGACCACGGATCAGGAATATGTGAACCAATAGTGGTTCTGTCCCGTTACCCCCCGGGACCACGGATCAGGAAAATGTAAGAGTCACGAATGGCTCTGTCCCGTTACCCCCCGGGACCACGGATCAAGTAATACCCTTTTTAAGTTACACTTTAGTTTACACTTTTGATTTCCCCATACCCCCAAGTTATATGTGTCAGGTCAGGTATTCAGTAATCAAGAACTAATGCCAACACAGGATCAGGTAATAGCAGGTTTTTTCTGGATAGACAACAGGAATGGTCCATGAGGACTACATGTCGGGTTTGTTGGCATTAGGCACGAGATCAGGTACCAGGTCAGGTCATGGTACATCAGGTCAAGTCAACAGTAAACGGTACCATGTCAGGTGTATCAATATATATATCATGTATGACAAAGTCAAGTCAAGATGTAACAATATCGTGGATGTGCTCACAAACAGATATATAATCGAACAGGGTATTGAATAACATGGAATGAGTAATGAGCTAAATAACAATAAGCAGTTTCATTCAATCACAAGAGTGCAGTAATACAGTGCTGCCGTTTTATTATATTAACTGGTTCTGAGCACCCTTAGCGGTGCAATAGTTAAATGACGATGCAATACAGTTATATCAAGCCTTTGAATACGAATGTCCGAATATAATAGAACTACATGTGTAAGGGCTATCATCTATTAAACAGTAAGATGTGATTAACAGGTAAACTTAGTTATTAGTGTTAAATTGGCAGACTGTAAATGTTATGTTAACTGTAAAATGATATATTTCATATTGCAACCAAATGAGAAACGACTATACCAAGTTAAGTTCTGCAGGTTTAATGAGTCAAAACATATATAAATGTATAGTACAGCATATAGCAAGTGATACTTGCCTCGACGAAACGACGAACACGAAAACGGAACGTAACGTCGGCGGGGAAACACGCGACGGACGCACGGTTCACGGATTGAACCCAAACGACGAACCAAGGAACCTCACGGGTCAGAGTACTCTGCCGGATCGTTCGGACACGCCACCGGTACGGCCGGATTCCGGCGAACAGCGACAAAACAACCGAAAAAGTTAAAGCACGGCCAATGGATAAACCGGAGGGAAAAAATGAAAGGAGGAAGGGGAGAGAAGGCTTACTGGTGTTGCAGAGGGCGTGCCAGCGATGGGGTCGACGGCGGTGGGCCGCCGGCGAGGAGGTTGCAGGCGATGGGCTAGGGCTGCGGGTATGGAAAAGGATAGGAAGTGGAGAGGGAGAGGAGGTGGTCGGGTCTGGAGTGCGCAGTGATGAGGAGGTGCTGAAGGTGGCGTGGGTGACGACGACGAAGGTCGCCGGCGACGTCTCCGGCCGTACAGAGAAGGCACGGGGGTTGGCCGGGGTTGCTGCGGTGCCGTGCACACGGGCAGAAGGAGGGAATGTCGAGGTTGGAACGAGGAGGCGGAGGCGAGGGCGACGGTGGCGCCGGTGCCGGCGTCGGAGCTGCGGTGGCGACGGTGGAGGCGGCTAAGGCTAGGTCGCGATGGGTTTCCTCGTTCGTTCTGGAAAAATTTCATGAGGGTGGAGAAAAGGATAATATATATATAGGAGAGTGAGAGAGAGGGTTAGAGAGAGAGAGAGAAAGAGACAGCTAGAGAGAGGGAGAGACGTTGGAGGGGCCCACGGAGAAAAGAAAGGGCCTGATTGGCTGAGAGAAGTTTAAGAGGTTATAGGAAAGATTTAATAGATTTTAAATAACAGTAAGATTAGATTATAAATATAGTTTTCGAATATTTTATTAATTTGGGATTTTGGCGCTAAATGAAACATTTCCAAATCGCGCCCGGGTTGGGTCCAAAAATTCGAAATTCAAATAATGGGATTTTAAACGGGTTCCAAATTTTAAAATGAAATGTTTTATGATTAAGAAGCATACCCCCAAGACGGACACATGTACGCGCGCGTAGTCGTCCAAACTCGCCCGTTTCACCGAATGGGACGAGAACTCGACGCACAGACGCTACCACGCGGCTAGGGGTGACGAGTAGGCCAACATAGATATTTTTAATTTTATTTTAGGTGTTAAAATTTGTTATCTGTAGAAATGACTTAGCCAGATAAAATTTCACGGCAAGTGTCCAACAGGCAAGCTAAATGAAATAAGTAATATCTAATGCTCAACCAGTAACAGAAAATAGTAGTATTGGGCTCGGGTGTTACATTATACCCAACTACAAAAAGAATTTCGTCCTCGAAATTCCAAGAATACACGATAGAAAACTACAGGAAAAGGTGAGGAAACTTCTGCCGGATCTCATCTTCTCGCTCCCAAGTGGACTCTCCATGCGATCGATTACCCCAAGAAACGAGCACAAGGGGGATAACCTTGTTCTTAAAGACTTTTTCCCTTCGATCCATGATTTCAACCGGTCGCTCCTCAAAAGTTAGGTCTTCCCGTACAGTTAACTCCGAATGATCCAAGACGTGTGTTTCATCTCGAACATACCTTCGTAGTTGAGATACGTGAAACACATCGTGCACACCTGCCAAGGACTGCGGTAACGCCAAACGGTATGCTACCTCTCCAACGCGCTCCGATATCTCGAAGGGTCCAACGAATCGAGGACTAAGCTTCCCTCGACTCCCAAAACGAATCACCCCTCTAGTCGGTGATATTTTCAAGAATACCAAATCACCCACGGCGAACTCTAGAGGTCTTCTTGACGTGTCAGCCCAACTTTTCTGTCTGTCTTGAGCTGCCTTCATATGCTTCCTGATTGTATTCACCTTCTCAACTGTCTGTACCACCAAATCTGGTCCCAGTAATCTTCGTTCACCAACATCATCCCAACAAACAGGTGAACGTCACTTACGACCATACAAAGCTTCAAACGGAGCCATCTGAATAGCTGCTTGGAAACTATTGTTGTAAGAAAACTCCACCAAGTGTAGATGATCCTCCCATGAACCCTTGAAGTCCAACATGCATGCTCTCAACATGTCTTCAAGAGTTTGAGTCGTTCTCTCCGACTGACCATCAGTTTGAGGATGATAAGCTGTGCTAAACTTCAATCGAGTCCCCAAACTTTCCTGTCAACTCCTCCAGAAGTGTGATAAGAACCGAGTGTCTTGATCTGACACGATGCTCACCGGTACGCCATGCAATCTTACAATCTCCTGCATGTACTGTTCTGCCAAAGTCTCCGTTGATTGACCAACCCGGAAAGGAATAAAGTGAGCTGCCTTGGTCAATCGATCGACAATCACCTATACTGCATTGTTTCCTTTTGGACTCCGCGGTAAAGCCGTCACGAAATCTATGGTTATATGTTCCCACTTCCACTGAGGAATCGGAAGTGGTTGCAATAAACCAGCAACCCTTTGGTGTTCAGCCTTGACTTGCTGACACACCAGGCACCTAGCCACGAAGCGAGCAATCTCCCGTTTCATGCCTTCCCACCAGAAATGCTGTCGAATATCTCGGTACACCTTTGTACCTCCTGGATGTATAGAATAAGCTGAACTGTGTGCCTCCTTCTTGAGCTCTTCACGAACATCCCCCTTTGGCACACACAAACGGCTACCATACCTCAACGAACCATCTTCGTGGACCAGTAAATCTGTTCGTAGTCCAGCCTCAAACTGCTCTCGAAACTTTTGAAGTATAGGATCCTGCGATTGTGCCGCTTTAATCTTCTCAATCAAGGACGACTGTACTTGCAACTGCATCAACTGTCCCGTAGAATGTGGTAGCACGACCTCCAAGTCAAATCTTCGAAAATCTGCAATGATCTCCCTCTGCGTAGTTAACACCTGAATTGCTGGTAACCGACTAAGCGCATCCGGCACGACGTTAACCTTTCCCGGATGGTACTTAAGATCAAGGTCGTAGTCGGCCATCAGCTCCAACCATCTATGCTGCCTCATGTTCAACTCCTTCTGAGTGAACACATACTTCAAACTCTTGTGATCTGTAAAAACTTCGACTCTCTCACCCAAAAGGTAGTGTCTCCAAATCTTCAAAGCGAAGATCACAGCCACAAGCTCCAAGTCATGAGTTGGATAATTCTTCTCATGGGTCTTCAACTGTCTCGATGCGTATGCTACAACCTTCCCATGCTGCATCAAAACACATCCCAATCCTTTCCCAGATGTGTCGCTGTGAATCACCAATCCTCCGGAATTGTCTGGCACGGTCAGAATAGAGACGGTTATCAACTTCTGCTTCAACGTCTCGAAAACTAACGCACACTTATCCGCCCATACAAAAGGTATCTCCTTGCGCGTAAGCTTGGTCAACGGTTCTGCCAAACGAGCGAAGTTCTCCACAAATCTCCTGTAGTATCCGGCTAATCCAAGGAAACTTCTTAGCTCAGCTACATTCTTTGGAATAGGCCAATCTCGAACTGCTGCAATCTTTTCGGGATCGACAGCGATTCCATTGCCCGACACAACATGCCCCAGAAACTTCACTTCTTCCAGCCAAAATTCGCACTTACTCATCTTCGCGTACAATTTCTCCTGTCTCAAAGTCTGCAGTGCGATCTTCAAATGCTCAGCATGCTCCTCAAAACTCTTCGAGTAAACCAGAATATCGTCAATGAATACCACAATAAACTGGTCCAAGAACGGTGAAAAGATTCGGTCCATCAAGTCCATGAATACTGCCGGCGCATTCGTTACTCCGAAGGGCATCACTAGGTACTCGTAATGTCTATACCGAGTTCGAAACGCCGTCTTGTAAATATCTTCCGCTTTCACTCGGACCTGATGATATCCGGATCGCAAATCCAGTTTCGAGAATACCCTCGCGCCACTAAGCTGCTCAAAAAGTTCTCCAATGCGAGGGATCGGGTACTTGTTCTTAATAGTTACCCGGTTTAACTCTCGATAGTCGATGCACATTCTTCTTGTGCCATCTTTCTTCTTTACTAGAAGAACTGGAGCTCCCCAAGGCAAGTTGCTGCTTCGAATCCAACCCTTCTCAAGCAACTCAGCAACTTGTTTCTTAACTTCATCCAATTCCACTGGTGCCATTAGATAATACGCTTAGGATACTGGCGCTGCACCAGGAATAAGATCAATTGTGAACTCCACGTCTCGCTTCGGCGGTAAACCTGATATATCTTCAAATACGTCCATAAGATCGCGAACAACCGCCGGCTCTTTACCACTATCAACCTCCATTGCGGCAAGAATATTGTTTGTCGGCCTAGCCCTAAACTCGACTGGCCCGACAGAACTGCTTCCTTACCGCAACTGTTGTCTGTTGCAAACTCCCTTTCATCCCAGATAACTCTGCTGCTCTTGGGATGCCGCACGTACTTGTGAGAAAGTGGTCAACCCAGGGAGACAATTTGCCTCTGGATGTCCACATCCAAACTGCGCATGAACCTCCGTGCCCTGTCTGCATCGTTGGCAACTAAAGGTCCAGCGACTCTACTGAATCTTGTCCATTCTGCTGCGTGCACATCTACGGGTGCTCCCTTCTGCTTTAGCCCGATAAATGTCCCTTCCATTCCCTCCCGTGCAGTCCGCGGGAAGAACTTTTCCAGGAAACTCTTTGAGAAATCTGCCCTCTTGATCGGTTTGGGCAAGCGGGTCTCCTCCACAAGCCACCATTCTCGGGCGTAGTCTACTAACTGAATGCGTACCACATCAACTCTTTTGTCATCTGGAATCTGTGCCGCAATCAACAAATTCTCCGTGTCAACTAGCCACTGCTCAGATGGCAACGGCTCCTCCAAACCAGTAAATGTAGACGGACCCAAACGTCTGAAATTTGCCACGGTCCCTACTCGGTCAACTGGTTTAGCTCCAACGTTGTTTACAGACTGCTGAACGATCTGCAAACCTTCCTGAAACGAGTCTGCTTGCTGCTGAATCAGCTCGGTCTGCCTCTTTTGATTCTCTAGCATTCCTCTTATTACTCCCAGCATGGCGGCTTCGTCTACACGCCTCTGGTACGTCTTGAAATTCCTATCTGCCATATTCCTGAACTCAAAACACCCAACATTAGCATGAGGATAGATTCGATATATAGATCAAGGCTAGAACTCCAAGATACTTAAATAGAGTACCGCATTGTAACTATGCCGCGGTATCATAGCCACAATTACTTAACTCCACCCAAGTCGCCTAAGTCCTAGGGATAACAAGAAATCAGGTTTTCGAGTCGACATGCAAAGTAAGTTTGCACGTCGTAAAAGATATAATCAGGAAGAATGTGATTCAAGAATGGTAAATGGCAAAGTGGCAGGACATGTTTCCTAAACACGGGTATTCTGATTCGTGTATTGGGTACAATACCCAACTACAAAAGAATCAACCCAACTAACCTATGGCTCTGATACCAAAAGAACCATGTCACGCCCCGCTTCCCAGAGTACGCTAGATTGGGCACGTGACATAGCCAACCATGCTACCTGTGGGTAGGAAGTATCCATCCACAGTCACATTACGGCTGTAGAGATATCAAGAACAACATAAAATTTTCTAAAACATGTCCATAATCCAGAATAACAGGAGTCAATAATAAATAAATGCGGAAGCAAATGATCCAATACAAATAACTGAAAAGTGTGTCCCATAATGCGGGCTCACGTCAGGAAATAAATGCAGGAAATAAAACTAACTACTACTGGACTCACAGCTCAGCCTGCTGGCTGAAGTACTCCTGCTCGGACTGCAACAGCGGTACGGAATCTGGGCCATGCAAAACCCAGACGTCAGCGCGTCATGTCATCAAGTAATATAATGTGAACAGTGTAACAGGCAATGCAAAATAAACATGAATAAAAATGAGAGTAGCAAATAATGTGAATCGAGCAGTGCAGGGTAGTGTGCAGTGGGTAACTAAACTGTTCTGTCAGGTTTTCTATTCTAAAGTCTTTGAAATCAATTGAGTATTCCTCTATGTAACTCAAAGGATATGTCCCGTTACCCTCCGGGACCACGGATCAGGAATATGTGAACCAATAGTGGTTCTGTCCCGTTACTCCCCGGGACCACGGATCAGGAAAATGTAAGAGTCACGAATGGCTCTGTCCTGTTACCCCTCGGGACCACGGATCAAGTAATACCCTTTTTAAGTTACACTTTAGTTTACACTTTTGATTTCCCCATACCCCTAAGTTATATGTGTCAGGTCAGGTATTCAGTAATCAAGAACTAATGCCAACACAGGATCAGATAACAGCAGGTTTTGTCTGGATAGACAACAGGAATGGTCCATGAGGACTACATGTCGGGTTTGTTGGCATTAGGCACGAGATCAGGTACCAGGTCAGGTCATGGTACATCAGGTCAAGTCAACAGTAAACGGTACCATGTCAGGTGTATCAATATATATATCATGTATGACAAAGTCAAGTCAAGATGTAACAATATCGTGGATGTGCTCACAAACAGATATATAATCGAACAGGGTATTGAATAACATAGAATGAGTAATGAGCTAAATAACAATAAGCAGTTTCATTCAATCGCAAGAGTGCAGTAATACAGTGCAGCTGTTTTATTATATTAACTGGTTTTGAGCACCCTTAGCGGTGCAATAGTTAAATGACGATGTAATACAGTTATATCAAGCCTTTGAATACGAATGTCCGAATATAATAGAACTACATGTGTAAGGGCTATCATCTATTAAACAGTAAGATGTGATTAACAGGTAAACTTAGTTATTAGTGTTAAATTGGCAGACTGTAAATGTTATGTTAACTGTAAAATGATATATTTCATATTGCAACCAAATGAGAAACGACTATACCAAGTTAAGTTCTGCAGGTTTAATGAGTCAAAACATATATAAATATATAGTATAGCATGTAGCAAGTGATACTTGCCTCGACGAAACGACGAACACGAAAACGGAACGTAACGTCGGCGGGGAAACACGCGACGGACGCACGGTTCACGGATTGAACCCAAACGACGAACCAAGGAACCTCACGGGTCAGAGTACTCTGCCGGATCGTCCGGACACGCCACCGGCACGGCCGGATTCCGGCGAACAGCGACAAAACAACCGGAAAAGTTAAAGCACAGCCAATGGATAAACCGGAGGGAAAAAATGGAAGGAGGAAGGGGAGAGAAGGCTTACTGGTGTTGTAGAGGGCGTGCCAGCGATGGGGTCGACGGCGGTGGGGCGTCGGCGAGGAGGTTGCAGGCGATGGGCTAGGGCTGCGGGTATGGAAAAGGAAAGGAAGTGGACATGGAGAGGAGGTGGTCGGATCTGGAGTGCGCAGTGATGAAGAGGTGCTGAAGGTGGCGTGGGTGACGACGACGAAGGTCGCCGGCGACGTCTCCGGCCGTACAGAGAAGGCACGGGGGTTGGCCGGGGTTGCTGCGGTGCCGTGCACACGAGGAGAAGGAAGGAATGTCGAAGTTGGAACGAGGAGGCGGAGGCGAGGGCGACGGTGGCGCTGGCGCCGGCGTCGGAGCTGCGGTGGCGACGGTGGAGGCGGCTAAGGCTTGGTCGCGATGGGTTTCCTCGTTCGTTCTGGAAAAATTTCATGAGGGGGGAGAAAAGGATAATATATATATAGGAGAGAGAGAGAGAGGGATAGAGAGAGAGAGAAAGAGACAGCTAGAGAGAGGGAGAGACGTTGGAGGGGCCCACGGAGAAAAGAAAGGGCCTGATTGGCTGAGAGAAGTTTAAGAGGTTATAGGAAAGATTTAATAGATTTTAAATAACAGTAAGATTAGATTATAAATATAGTTTTCGAATATTTTATTAATTTGGGATTTTGGCGCTAAATGAAACATTTCCAAATCGCGCCCGGGTTGGGTCCAAAAATTCGAAATTCAAATAATGGGATTTTAAGCGGGTTCCAAATTTTAAAATGAAATGTTTTATGATTAAAAAGCATACCCCCAAGACGGACACATGTACGCGCGCGTAGTCGTCCAAACTCGCCCGTTTCACCGAATGGGACGAGAACTCGACGCACGGACGCTACCACGCGGCTAGGGGTGACGAGTAGGCCAAGATAGATATTTTTAATTTTATTTTAGGTGTTAAAATTTCTTATCTGTAGAAATGACTTAGCCAGATAAAATTTCACGGCAAGTGTCCAACAGGCAAGCTAAATGAAATAAGTAATATCTAATGCTCAACCAGTAACAGAAAATAGTAGTATTGGGCTCGGGTGTTACACATATATTTTACTCGCTGATTTTTGTTGCGAGTTGCCCTATCATTTTAACTATTTCATATGTATTTTTGGCTCGCTGATTTTTTGCTGCGAGTATGGGGCTTGAGATCTGATACCAATCATAGTATCAGCATCGCTGCGACTGGAATATGGCCAGGAGCGAATCATCATTTGCCATGAAAGGACTTGAAATTTGATACCAATCTATGCATCAACAATGCTACCACTGGGATTGTTTCCAGGAGCGAATCATCATTTGCCTTTGTCGATTCGAACAAAAGTGGCTTAGCAAACAGGGTTAGAATCATGTTGACTAAGGCTTTTGACTTCATGAGCCGTAAGGGTCTCATAAAGGTGTTTCTCCCTACGAGTCGTGAGGATTTCGTAGGTGTGTTTTCTCCTTAGGAGTCATGAGGATTCCTATGTGTGTGTTCTCTTATAAGTCGTAAGGATCTTACAAGAGTGTTTTCTCCTTATAAGTCGAGAGGACTTACAAGTGTCGTTCACCTCATGAGGGCATTCCTCATCATTGGTGGGACTTGGTGAGGTAATGTTTGTTTGTGCCCATGGATTGTATACAAGGGTCAATATCAACTTGGGGAGTGTGACGGCTTAAGAACAGGTTCAGATCCCTGTAGCTTAAGGCTTTTGAATCCTACGAGCCATGAGGGTCTCATAGGGGGGATTCTCCTTACTAGTCGTGATGACTTATAAGTATAATTTCTCCTTAGGAATCGTGGGGATCCCTAAGTGTGTTGTTTCCTTGTGAGTCGTAAGGATCTAACGCATGTGTTTTCTCCTCACAAGGTCGAGAGGACATTGCAGGTGTCTTTATTTTAACGAGATTGCGCCCTTTCGGGTTTTCACAAGCTCGCCGGTAGCCCTGCTACTCACGGCACCCTTACGGGTTTTCATCCGTGCCCATTTCGCTTATGGAAGTACCATTTTTTTACTCCTCCGTTTGCCATTGGCACTTAGGAGGATTTCGCCACCGGGGCGGTTGTGCAGCCTGCGGGACTTAAGTTGCAATCCTCTCCGCTGGAACTTGTGGACCTGGATTCCACTTTCGCCGTATTTGAGGTGACGTATTTAGTTTAAAGACATTGCGGTCCATTGTTAGTTTAAGGATATCTCGGTCCAATGTTAGTTTAAGGACATCATGGTCCATTGTTAGTTTAATGACATCTCGGTCTAATGTTAGTTTAAGGACATCTCGTGTCCATTGTTAGTTTAAGGACATCTCGGTCCAAAGCAGCTTCGAAGCGAAGTTTTTCCGGATACTACTTATAGAGTTTAGATTCGGGAGGACAGCGAGCGGACACGAGCGTCGTCATCCATCATTAACCTGAGCCGTGACTTGTTAAGCGTAGTATTTCTTAAGGAACCGGCCGTTTATTGGCCGGAAGGGTCTTTCATCATGCATATTCATGAGCAAGTAGGCCCCTCCTTGGTAGACCTTGTATGATGTACGTGCCTTTATAGTTCGGCTCGAATTTCCCCCGTTTAGCACGATTGGGGATCATAGGTCTTTTTACGACTAGCACGAGTTTACCTTAGCGGAATGTTCTCGGCCTAGTCAATCTTTCATATGAGCGCGTCATCCTTGCTTTGTAAGCTTCTAGGTTTTGCTGCACCATGAGACGAGTTTCATCGAGGGCATCGAGCTCCTCAAGCAGAAGATGGGCATTTTTTTCATCCGTCAGCTCGTATCGAACTGCTACTCATAGAGAGGGTAGCTCTATCTCCAAGGGAAGTACTGCTTCCGTGCCGAATACCAACGCGAATGGCGTTGTATTCGTGGCCATCTTGAACGTGGTCCGATAAGCTCAGAGAGCTTCATGCAATCTCTCATGCCAGTCCTTTTTTATTTCTGGACACCATTTTCTTTATGATCTTTGTCAAGATCTTGTTGAAAGCCTCAGCTAGACCGTTAGCTCGGAAATTATAGACCGAAGAGTATCTCCAATCTATTTTATGGTACTGTGCGAAGCGGCTGATTTTATGGCTTCTGTAAGCCAGCCCATTATCCGAGATGATCCGTCGCGGAGTGCCGAACCGGTAGATGACATATGTCCTGAAGAAATGGAGGATGTTCTCTGTCTTCACCTCTCTTAGCGGTATTGCTTCTGTCTACTTGGAGAAGTAATCGGCTGTTGCCAATATGAACCGATGTCCCTTGGATGATGCCGGTTCGATGGGCCCAATTATATCGGTTCCCCACATTTCGAATGGCCAGCTAGCCAGTGTAGGGTGTAGCGGATTCAGATGCTGGTGGATGAAGTCCCCGTGAATTTGGCACGAGTGTCACTGCTTCGCATATTCGAGACAGTCCTGAATCATTGTGGGCCAGTAATAGCCCATTCTCTTGATCTTCTGCTTCATCTTGGGCCCAGCCTAATGAGAATTGCAGAGTCCGTCGTGAGTTTCTTGGACGACTCTCCTTGCTTCTTTTGGTCCTAAACATTTTAACCACAAACAATCAAACGATCTCTTATATAGAGTATTTGTAACAACCCTAAATTCCATGGACAACTTTTTGTGCAAATTTTTTAAAATTTAAAGAATGGGGTACTTTTGCTTGAGTACAAGTTAAATATTTGTTTTGCTAATTAATAGCAAGAAGGAGCTTGTAGCTCATTGGTAATACCTTGCACTGCTGAACCAAGCCACCAAAGTTCAAATCCCATACCCCATATTATTTTTAATATTGTTTTATTTTGGATTTTTAGAATACCAACAGTTTACACGTGCATATCTCACAAAAACCCCACTACACCTAGAAATTTAACTGTACCAGTGAGCTAATGGAACAACGGGGGACCCTCCGACCGCCAGACTCGGCCGAGTCGGCCGGCAGACCGGCCGACTCGGGCCGGCGCCGCCGGCCGGACTCGGCCGGACCTCCGAGTCCCCAACATAAAAGTTGTGTCGTTTTGGCTCCCCTGCACCCCTGTACACTTTAATTCTTCAGACCATTTCCATAGCACCTTTAAATCACATTAAACACAATTTTTATTACATTTTATCACATTTTTCATTTTAACCTTTCACCTACCCTAACCCTAGCCTAATCCTATATATACAACCCCTAAACATTACCCCCTCACCCCAAAATTCTGAGCAAACTCTCAAGAAATTCCTAGAAACCCCAGTGTGCATTTGAAGTGAACAAAGAGGAGAAGCTCCGGCGAATTTTCCGACGACAACCCTAGGAGTTCCCGGCGAAGAAACGGCGTACCGGAAACTACGTCCACTCCCTCTCCCTCTCCTTTTTGAGCTAAACCCGTAAGTCCCACCTTCCCCCTTCTTTACTCTTTCTGAAAATACGAAATTCTAAAACCCGACGGAATCGGGACAAATCCGATTTCCGATTCGGTTCTTCCTAAAATCTCACTTTTCCTTTAATACAATCTTGTTAAACCATTACATGTTGACTATTAAATACTAACTAATTATATTGAACAAGTTCCATATCAAAAGAAATTTCTATTTCCATTTTACCATACTTTTTCATTAAAATACCATATAGTTTCATTTTCGATATTTAAACATTACAAACTTGCAATACATTTAAGTAGATCACGAGGTAATGACCTACCTCCTCACAACACTTATATGCAACACAGCACAATACCTTTCGGGAACATAGAATACGGGAAAACGAAACATTTCAAATAAATACCATTATTATTAAAACCGTTTTCTAAAAGATTAGTATTTTACACAAATCTTTGCAAAGTGCCGCTACAACCCATTTTGGGGAACCCGACTGGGATGGTGCAGATTATCGCACATCTCTGGGCTTACTAGTGCGAGATGCAGACCTTCACAAGGAGCATTCGGTCTCGAGAGATTTAAAACACGATATCTTAAGAAAATGAGATTTTTAGAAATATAAAATATATATTAAAATTATTTCTATAAAATTATTTATATATGAAACATTAAAATATCTATTTTGAAATAATATAAATATTCCAGCTCTTTTCAAAAATCATAAGAATCATTTTACATTAATATACCATGAATTCCATACAAGTCAATATTACAAATAAATACCCATTATTATGAATTTAGGATATTTTCACTAGAAATATCACAATTATAAAATCTACATTCATGATAATTTTAAAGGCGATAACTAAATACTTAGGGAGTATTTTGAAAATTATATAAAAGTATTTTTTTACATAAACCCCCCTCAAGTTCAATAAATTACTCTAAGGACCCTAGTAAATATAGGTTTAAGTGGGACCAATCTCTTGAGCCTCAGGGAGCCAGAGAAGTGGGTGATTGCCTATTTAAGGTAGACAATTAGCAACGGTATTATCAATACGGTAATCGTCTTTGAAAAAGACACAAATCCTGCCGCCCATGTGCAGCGGTTACCGATAACATCAAAACAATCAGGACTTCAATTTACTTTTCTAATTGTCTGACTCAGACCGAGTCTTATTAATAATCTGACTTGAATATGATTCAAGTACAATCTACAATCTACAATCTGCAATCTACAATATTACAATTCAATATGAATCCATTCAATCTATGTTGACCGAACCGAACCATGGATATACTTCCATTTACATGATTATCCAGTTACATCCATTTACATGATTCTTCAGTTACATCTATTTACTGATATCATGGTTTCGGTAAGTCATCCAATTACACAAATTATACAGTTTACAATACAAGACAATACAATACAACTATACAAACAAGAATCTCGGGGTTTAAGGGGTAGATTGGTACGGAAGGTGTTAAAAGTGGCATGAGACTGCATGATTAAGACGTAATTACA
The DNA here is from genome assembly GCA_030015575.1 of Agapanthus africanus. Taxonomy (NCBI): domain Eukaryota; kingdom Viridiplantae; phylum Streptophyta; class Magnoliopsida; order Asparagales; family Amaryllidaceae; genus Agapanthus; species Agapanthus africanus. The sequence goes on along the minus strand of JASDDO010000019.1, from coordinate 935,394,719 downwards.
GCCATGTCGTTGTTCCGTGGTATTATCGACGGAGCCTTATACATTCCATTTGCCCCAGTCTCTAGCATATAGAGACTCCTCTCGTATACACTGGCATCTTTCTGTACCAATCTACAAACAACAGCGTTAACACCACATTATAACAATATAATACAACTTTAAAAGCTACCTTCTTATTCTGTTTCTCCCTTATCTTTCGGACTTACCGAGCAATCTGTTCGCTGAAGACATTCTTTTCTTTCTTCTTTGAATGTAGTCAGGTGATCTGGACACGTCAGAGATTGAGCCCAGTGCTAAAGACTTGGACCATTTCGCTGAAGACCCAGAGCTTTAGTTCATTGTACACTTTTATTTCAGTACCTTTCCTTTTCTGTTATGCCGCTGTTTAGGCATTGTTTTCATTTAGATGTATTTACTTTTCCATGTATTGTACAGAAAGAATGTGAATAAATAAAGTTGATGTTTTATTATATCTTATCTCTTGTGCATTTACTTTTATATTGCTTAGATACGTTTAGCATATTTACTTCATAGTAAATACGTAGCGGCCTCGTCGCGTCCTCTGCCGTACAACGGGAAGCGGGGCGTGGCAGTATCATTGACCAAGGTGAAAGATAGAGCTCGCTTCATGAGCTGATGTCTTGATGATGCGTTTTCGGGCATTCGATGGGATTTGAAGTAGTTTATAAAGACTTCTCTCCAAACCTCAGCCTTTTCTTCCTCTATTTGGAAGACCGCTTGTTCAGTCGCTCCCTTTCTTTCAGACGACTTCGGAGATATTTCTGCTGGCGCGAGAATCCGACGACTTTGCACAATAATCCATACGTTATCGAGGTTTTCGTCGGCCAGTTCTTTAGCGAGCTTGGCTAACGTATCCGCCTTGCTATTTTCCGCATGCGATATGCTTTCCAGGGTGTAGGAGGGGATTTGCGTCAGCAATTGCTGCACTCTCTCGCCATATTTTACCAACTCAGGTTTATACGTCTGATAGTCGCCATTTACTTGGCCGACGACCAGCTGGGAGTCTCCATATATGAGGAGGTTTTCGATTCCCATGTTGACAGCGATCTCAAGACCCGCTATCAAAGTTTCATATTCTGCTTCGTTGTTTGTTCTTGGTTCCATTAAGGAAAGAGCAAAACGCATTATCCCTCCTTGTGGAGTCACAAAGATAAGGCCTACTCCGGCTTTGATTATGGGGGTGCTTTGCTTCCGCTTCTTCATAGATGATGCCCCATTGAAGTAGAGCTCCCATCGAGTATCACTCCCTTCCTTCTCCCCGTCGATTGTGTCGAACGCATATTCATCTGGCAATTCGGAATTTAAGGGAGAATCAGCTGGTATCGGATGCTCAGCGAGAAAGTAGGCGATGGTCTGGCCTTTTATTGCCTTGAGGGGTCGATATACTATCGAGAACTCCATCAAGAGGAGGGCCCATTTGGCAAGACTTCCCGTTAACATGGCTCTTGACATCAAATATTTGAGAGGATCCACCTTTGTTATGAGATGGACTTCATGTGCCAAGGAATAATGTCGGAGCTTCGTTACCGCGAAGATTAATGCCAGGCAATGCTTTTTGATTAGGGAGTAGTTGTTTTCTTCCCCTCGAAGAACTCGACTCAAATAGTAGAGAGCTCTCTCCTTTCTCTAATCGTTCTCCTATGCCCATAGCGCGCCTAAAGAACCTTCAAGGGTTGTTGTATACAGGATGAGGGGTTTTCCCTTGACTGGAGCGGTCAGCACCGACGGGTTCTGCAGGTATTGCTTGATTTCGTCTAGTGCACTTTGGAATTTATGATCCCAAACGAATGGGGTCCCCTTCTTCATTAGATGGCTGTAGGGGCGGCATTTTCCGGAAAGGTTAGTTATGAACCGTCGGATATACGCGAGCTTTCCTTAAGGAGACCACAGTTGTTTGAGAGTTCTTAGCGCGGGCATTTCCATAATCGCCTTAATATTTGATGGGTCTATTTCGATGCCTTGGTGTCGTACGATGAATCCTAGGAATTTTCTTGAGGAAACTCCAAACGCGCATTTCAGAGGGTTCATCTTCAGCTTGTACTTCCAAAGGCGCCGGAACACTATCTTCAAATGCTCCCAGTGCTCCTTATACGATTTTCTTTTCACCACGAGGTCGTCAATATAACATTCGACAATCTCGTGTATGAGGTCATCGAAGATCTTTGTCATGGCTCTCTGGTAGGTGGCGCCAGCGTTCTTCAGACCAAAGGGCATCACTTTGTAGCAGAATATGCCAAGCGGAGTCCGGAAAGCAGTGTGCTTTTGGTCTTCAGGATGCATCTTTATTTGATTATACCCCGAAGATCCATCTATGAAGAAGAAGACTTCATGAGTGGACGTGTTATCTATCATTAGCTTGGTAACCGGTACTGGGAAATTATCCTTTGGGCAAGCTTTATTAAGATCCCGAAAGTCTACGCAGACGCGCACCGTCCCATTTTTCTTCATCATAGGGACAATATTGGCAATCCAGTCGGGGTATTGAACTTCTTGGATAAAGCCGGAGTCAATTATCTTCTTGACTTTGGCGTTGATACTCATTTCAAGTTCGAGCCGCTTTCTTCTTGGCGCCTGTTTGACTGGCTTGACGTCCGGTGATATTGCCATTTTATGCACGGCTATTTTTTGATCTAGTCCCGGCATCTCGGAATAGTTCCACATGAAACAGTCTTTATACTGCTTAAGCACATCTTTTAATGTAGCCATCTTCTCTTCGGACAATAGCTCACTGACGTACGTTGGCCTTGGCTTGTTTGCTGTCCCCAAGTCGATTTTTCTCAGGTTGTCTGCTGTGGTGTGTATCCCATCTTCCAGCTCTTTTGGCGCCGGTGGAAATTCTGAGATCACCTCGTTCTCATCTTCATCTGCGAAGCACTGAGAGAGGTTGTCCATATTCTCGTGCTCTCCCTCCTTTGAGAATGTTATCATATGGCAGGTATGAGCTCGTTTCCAAGCTCGATGCTGATCTAGACTTTCCCTCGCAGTGTAGGTTGCTCTCGGCTCATGCTTTCGTGGTGGGGCTACCCTCCAACTGTCGGATAGAGCAAACCTGTCTTGCTGATACTGATCTTCAACCCAGTCTTTGAAAGTGAAGAAGTCTTCAAGAGGATGTCCCACTACTCGGTGGTAGGAGCAATAATCCGGGTGATAGACCTCGTTTATCTGTTCGGGGTATCGAGACTTCGGGAGCGTCATCATTTGATGCTTCATGATAAGGTTGAATATTTTCCTTGTCTTGTCTTGAGGGAAAGAGTACTCCCGACCCATCTTCTTCATAAAAGACAGGTTCCAGCTGACTTTTTCTTGCTCGTGTGGCATCTTGGATCCGCTTCGCTGTCTTTGAACGCCGTCCCCATTCTTGATGCTGTCATTGCTTCTGCGTCGGACTTTTTCCTTACCGCGAGAGCGCACAGCAGGCTGAGGGTGAAGAGCATCGTCGTCTTCTCCTTTTGTAGCCTGCTGAATGATATGCTGCGTCCTGGCTTTCTCGTAAATGGCCATTTCGCGGCTATGGTCATCCCGGAACTTTTGACCCACTTCTCTTATTATCTTGTCAATCTGTTCTTCGAATGACAGGCTTGGTATTCTCACGGCGGGATCTCACTCTGGTTCGACATCAACGCTATCTGGAAACACATTCGCTTCTCCACCAGAGTTATTTTTGACATGGCAGCCATGGAATCATTCCCGTTTCTTGGACCGAACGTATCCAAGCCCCGTCGTCACTATCCTCCCGTTGGGCATTTTTCGCTGAGTCCCGGGAATGTCCTAAATCTTGTTGTAGAACTGGGCTTGTCGAGCGGTTTGTTTGAAGGGTATGCCTTGATATCTTAACAGCCTTTTCAATTCCTCTGCGTAATATCTGGGCAGACAGATTGGTTGGAGCCTATCGAGCGCAAAATCGGCACCATGCCAGACTTCTTTCTCCACTTTGGTCTCTGTGGATTGATAGAAGATGATCGCCTTTTCACCTCTTCGCCTGGGAGGGACGTAGAAGGTCTGCAGCTCTTGTATGCCGTATGTATTGAGCGAATCAAGTTCCCTGTAATGCTGCTGTAGAACCATGGTGATTTGCAAACTCTGATCAGCTTTAGCGAAGGTCTGCATTGACGGGCGAACGGAGAACACCACGTTGGCTTCTTCTTCAGAGTCGCCGCCGAAGACCAAAATAGGGGTAGATGGTCCGGGTCCGTTGTATTGGGGCTGCCCTGAATAAACCATCTCTTCATCCTCCTCGGTATCACCCCCGAAGATTGGGATAGTAGCGACGGTTTTTTGCTTATTCTCCGGTTTATGACATCTTTCTATGTCTTCAAAGTCTGGTAGGAAGTATTTTACGTCTTCATATCTGCGAACTTCATTTATGGAGAATGGGTTAAGCTCCCCTGTAACTGTGTACTCAAGACCGTCTTTGAAGTACTTCATACACTGATGTTGTGTAGAAGGAATGATGTTGTACTCATGTAACCAAGGCCTGCCGAGCAAAGCACTTGGCGTCGATAACATGGAACTTGATGTCAGTGACGACCAGCCCAAAGCGTAATGTCAGTATTACAGACCCGAGCGTTTGTGATGATTGGGAGTCGAAACCGGAGATGGTAATTTTATCCCGAGCCAAGTGCTGCACATTCATGCAAATCTCCTTCAACACTCTTACATTAAGAAGGTTGACGGAAGACCTGTTGTCGACCTGGATCTTCCTTATTTTAATATCGTGACAATACCCGGTTACATACAGCGGACAGTTGTGCTCGTACGTTCCGAGAAGGAGGTCTTCATCGCTGAAGGTGATATCAGCCGTGTGGACTTCTTCCAGCTCATCCTTCATCTTTTCTTCCGCCAGGAAGGCTTGAAACTGGTTGTGCTCTTGTAACGCCTTGATCAGGGAATCTCGTGCCTCTTTGGACAGGAGAAGGGCATCCAAAATACTCAATTGTGAAGGTATCTTCTTCAGATATGCCAGGACATTATAATCCACCTTGTTCTTTTTGGGCGGGTCCTTGGCTGTGACTTCTTCAATGACTCTATCCTCGAGGGCAATCTCTTCAGGGACTTTTTCCATCCCTTTGTCTCTTTTTCCCGAGTCTTTGTTTGAGGGTCTGAGATTCTTTTCAGGCAACGTACTATTACGCAGCTGAATGTTCTCACAGTTCTTCATCTCTTCATCTTTTTCAGAGGTGGATTCCTTGAAGAGAGGGTCGAGAGCTATTTCTTCATCAAAATCGCTCCCGAAGGTAAGAACTTGAAATTTTGCTCTTGTCGAACTGGTATCAACCATATGACAGTTGTCAGCCATTCCTGCACGCTTGTCTGTCACGCTTCTTTGTTCCCGACGGGCGTTGCGCTTCATTTGCTTGAAGTGTTATTGATTGACAACATATCCCTGCCACCACTTCTTAAAGGCATTGCACTCTTTGGTAGGGCGCGTGACCTTCTGATGGTACAAGCAATAGTTCGGATGTACATTCGCTTCGTCGAGGCACGTTCTCCCAGGAGTATTTCTTTCGAAAGATGGTAGCTTCATTCCCATTGACAGAGCTTTGGCGAACTGCTTCCCTACCTTGATTCTGCTCTTGCTGGTGGCAGGTGCGCTTTGATCCAGTTGGGATACTTTATGACTTCTCATTACCGGGGCTTCTTCAGCTTGACGTCGACGCTTGGCCTTTTCGTATATGGCCATTTCACGTCCTCGGTCAGCTTTACTCTTTTGGAGGGCTTCGTTCAGCAGCTTGTCGATCAGGTCATCTGATGGTTCCATGGATTTTGGTTCTGGCTCTGCCCCCAGTTTCTCTATGTCAGGAGATTCTTTTCCATTTATCGACGAGTGAGAGATCATGTGGCAGCTCGCCACATAATCCTCGGGTTCTTCTAAAGAATTGTCTCCTTCATCAATGTCACTATTTCAGTTCTCAAGAACATGCTTTAAGAATTCTTCCAATGTGACTGGGGTCCGTGCTTTTTGGTTGTATTCCTCCAGTGTGTTGATGTATTTTTGCAGACCCGTACGATTGCCGTCGAGCTTCACGGGCTTCTTGGCCTTTTTCTTTTTCTTTGAAGACGTCAAAGGCTTGGCCTTGAGGTTTTGCCCATCGTTACCAACTTTCGGCGTTGGGCGCGGTTTCAGCATCCCGTCAATAATCACAGGCTCCAGCGGACTTTTCCACCTAATCGCCAGACATGCTTGAAGATCCTTCAGTATTTTTTTAGTTTTAGCCAAAAGGACAACTTCCCACGGAGCTTCCTTTACAAATGAGCATGATGCCCCCGGCGTATCTATCTTTTTAGGAGCCTGCTGTTGTGGCGGATTTACCTTCCAGTTATCAGACATCGCGAACTTGCCCTGTTGGTACCGGTCTTCAACCTAGTTTTTGAAGACGTGGCAATCTTTGATTGGGTGGCCCACTATTCGGTGGTAGGGGCAGTAATTGGGATTGTTGGCGTCGCCTGTTTGCAGTGGGCGTCTTGGATCCGGCAGAGTGATGAGCCTGTTATGCACCACCAGTTCGAATAGTCTCCTTGTTTTATCCCGGGGGAACGAGTAAGGATGTCTCAACTTTTCTTCGAGGGATCTTGGTTTGTTGTTTTGGCGAGCTACTGGTTTCGTGTCACTCGGTTGTTGTTGAGCGTTGGCGACGAAGGTCACTTTCCCTTTGCCCTTTTTATTCCGAAGATCTGTCTTTGAAGAAGATGGCCTATGGCCCATCTGGTCCATTTGGGCCAGTTTGTTAATCAAGGCCTGGAAGGTGGTCGGCTTGAAGAACATCATAAACTGGGATATAGTTGCCTGAGGATCAAGGGTCCCCATGAACATGCCTACAGCAGGAGCTTCTTCTATGCGCCGTTCACACTTTGACCATAGGTTACGCCACCGAATCGCGTATTGAACCCAGGTCTCTCCTGGCTTCACTCTGGCGTTGATTAATGCCGTGATTGGGGTGCGCTCACTTGCGCTTGCGAACCGCTGTGTTAATAATAATTCCATCTCCGTGAATGTTTTGATAGAATCATTCGGGAGCTCGGAATACCATTCAAATGCTGTCTCCGACAAGCTGCCAACAAATTGGCGGAGAAACAGTTTGTCATCGCCCCCGGTATTATCGTACAAAGCTCTGAGTTGAGCAACGTGCTGGTATTGATTGCCCATCCCCTTATACACATGGAACTTAGGGATCGTATATCCCGACGGGGACTTAATTTGATCGTACCATCCTGGATAAGGTCGCCCAATTCTGACGACTTGGCTGGCCGCTTCACTTGCTTGATGAGCTCGTATTTGTTGAGTTATGTAGTTATCAAGGGTAGCCTTAGAAATTGTCTCTTCTTGGGCTACCGATACAGCCGGAGGAGGGTTTGACGTTTTCCCTCTGTCGTCTTCAATGATTATTGGCGGATCTTCGGCTAGAGGTTCCGGCTGAATCATCATACCAACCATGTCTTGGAACAGGAGCGCCATCTGCCTCATGTTAGTGGCTTGTTCCATGGCTTCTTTATCCTTTCTTTCTAACACCCTCCGTAGGAACTCGGTGTCGGTCTCTTGTTCCTGGCACTGCTCAGACGATGCTTCCGGGCTTTCTTTCTGCCCAGTGAGTGCAACCATCATTGTCAGCATCTCCTGGAGCTTCTGTTGTTGCTCCTGAGCTTTTGTCACAGACCATGTAAGTGGTCGATGACCCGTGGAAGTACGGCTTTCCTCTTTCCCAGAAACCATGTACACCGTGTGTACCACCATGCCCCCAGACTTGGGGCGTTTGGGTCCACTGCCTTTGAAATTCACCGCAGGCATGGGGATCTTCTTTGGCCTTCATCTTTTATGGGAAGTCGAAGTTGAGGGGGCCGTTGCAGCAGGTACCCATATGGACGATACCTTCCGTGATATGACAGCGGGGTGGTACTCCTCCTGCCGAGCCTTCTTTTTCTTCAGCCGCCTAGAGTAACTTTTGTCAATTACAGAGTCTTGGACTTTCCGCCAAACTCTGTGGATCTTGGAGGACAACCGTTGAGGAGGCTGTTCTGGCTTCGCATGTGTCATGCTTTCAACAAGCGGAGGAGACTTCTTCAGTATGGCGGTTGGAGAGTTCTTGCGCACTCTCCTGAGAAGCTCGAAGCTGTTCCTAGTTGGAACGGTAGCGTCAATTTCCACCATTGGAGCTGGTGGGGTAAGTCTAGAGGGGGAACATCCCCCGGCTTTCCTCTCTCGGTTCCAATGGCGACGTCGAGCATGTCTTTCGGATGGGATCACCTCAGTTGTAGAAACGACTTCGTTATGCTCCTTGCTTTGATGAGAGGCTGCTCTTGGTGCCAGCCTATCGAAGACCGAAATCCATTGAGAGGGAAACTCTAACCTATCGAAGACTGACTTTCGAGTAGGGGATGCACTTGTAACGGCCTCACCACAGCAGGAGTTGGAACAGCCAGCCTTGCGAGAATCGATCCTCTAGCAGGAGAAGCCCTTTTGACGGCTTCGTCTGTCGGAACAGGAATGGCTATCTGCTTCGGCATAACCCCTTCAGGTATAGCGAGCCTCTTTGTGGGCCCACTTGAGCTTAGGCTCAGCCTGTTAAAGACCGAGGCGTTGGAATTGGACGACCCGTTGAGAGGGGCCGCGGTGGTTGCAAACCGATCGAAGAACGCCTTTTTTGGAGCTTTCTATGATGGCACCGGGGCGCTGAAGCTTGCTGGTGGGATCATGGTCCTAAACAACAGTCCAGTGGTGGCTTGAGTCACCTGTTCTACTGGCATGGAGTAGATGGATGCTGCATGGGGCCTATAGGTCACTCCTCCAGCGGGGACAGAGTGGGAATTGCTGTTGCAATTGGTGCAGTTGGAAGCCATCGATTTCATCTTCTCTTCTACATGGAGCAAGACACCAAATCTTAGTACCTCGAATCCAGGGGCAACCATATTAAACCGCGATTCATTCACGAACACAACACACGAAGTGTGGAGTGGAATGAGAAAAGGTCCCACCGGATGTGCCAGAATCTGTTTACCGCCGAAAGCCGGGAAAGACGAACGCCTTGCCTGAATTTGGGGGCAGATGCTATTTGGGTTTATCCATCCGCATCTCTGAAGATGCCAAGTCGATTTATGGCACCGTGTATCGGAGGTCTGGACGGATGCAACCGTTGTAGCAGACTTCGTCAGATCCCCCCTCGTTTGCGAGGGGTTTTTGATTGTGGGGACGCTCTTCCCTGCAGGCACAAGCCCCTGCAGTTAATTACGTTACCGCATCGCGGTAACCACTTTCTCCTGCTCCAGAAGGTCACTTCATGTCGTGTGTGTTTGTTTTATTTTCGGTTGCCCGTGGATTGTATACGAAGACTAATTTGTATTGTCTCCCGTAGGGCATGGATTAGTGCAAATCCGTATTTTCTTAGATTTGGGTTTGGTTTGATTTAAGGATTGTTAATCTCATTTGGGATTAAGATCGACTTAAATGTTTGTTAAGGATACGTTAGTCCGATCTTGGACTAAGCTCTACTTAACTGGGTTTAGGATCATTCTTGATCCAATAAAAGAGTATTTGGGCTCCATCGTTTTAGTTTAGGAACGTTACGGTCTATAGATCACCATTTTTTGGGGTGAGGGTTTAGTTTAAGGACGTTGCGGTCCGTAGCTAGTTTAAGGACGTTGCGATCCAAGGGATGTGCTCATGGGTTTGAGAGTGCGCCAAAGAGCTGTTGGTTGTCGGGACCCTCCACCTCTCTGACTACGTTGAAGAATTACAACGACGTGTATCAGAGGTGTGGAGAGCTGTACCCTTGAACCAAACTCCAGACTGAGGGGAGAGATCATGGTGGACCATCTAAGAATCATTAGTCATTTTTGGGAGACTAAGATTAACTTAGGAGATATGTGATGGGCATCATTCTGATCAATTAGTTTGAGAAGTCATGAGTATAGAGACTCAGTCTATTTGGAGATCCAAGATATTTTAATCTCAAGAGGACTTAACCAATTTGAGGCTGAAGTTGGTTTCTTATAGTGTTAAACACTAACATATGCTCGGTGCTCACGTGCTCTCACGTGAGTCTCTAAAGCAGTGTTAAACACTGAAATTTGGGGCGCTCACGTGTGGCACGTGAGGTACCCGAAAGTTGGTGTGGTGGCCTTGGGTTCAAATCTCCATCCATATATATAATTGTTAAACACTTAAATTTTGTGGCCGTCATGTGTGGACACGTGAGGCACCCCAGAGTTGGGCACCGCCTCCTTGGATTTATTCCCTCTTCCTTTTATAAGTGCTAAGCACTTAGCTCCTATAATGCCCATGTACAAACACGTGAGGTGCTCAAAATGTGAGCGCTGTCTTTGGAGTTTTCCCCTTTTCCATGTAAGTGTTAGATAACTGTTTGGAGGCCATGTGGGAACACGTGAGGCGCCCTAAAATGGGGACTGTATTTTAGTTTATTCCCGTTTTCTTTTATAAGGGCTAAGCACTTGTTTTAAGGGGTCACGTGGGAAAACGTGAGGCGATCTCAGTGTTAGTTGTATGTATGCCCTAGAGGCCAGTATTGTACAGATGATGTATATTATATTGGATGCTTGGACATATATAGAGATGACTTTCTTGCTCGATATGATAGTATGCTATCTGGTTGCTCTTTATCTTAACATGTATACTAGTCTCTTTAAACTGTCTTATAGTTACATGTTGATAAAGCCCTTAGGATGTGTACTTGACTACCTGGACTATGATGCAGATCATACTAGTGGGGACATGGTAGTCCATAGGTACATCCTTCAAGGTCCCTAGTCGTGGGTGTATCGAGACGGGGCATCGATATACCAGTGTAGACTAGCGTATACGCCTCTCGACCCATGAGATGGGCGATGGATGATCCCATATCCATTGGTGTTTGACATCAGAGATGGTATACGGGTGCTCAGTGGAGACTGGGTACACTGGACGGACTCGCCGAGAACTCCCAGATGGTATTATACCTCACGTCAGATGGCAGTTCTCAGGTGACACTTGTACTGGTTAGTCTGTAGACCCGAGATCGTCATAGAGTCTTGTGTGATTCCCACTGTACTTTGATCTCCACCTTACCACGTCCATGAGGGCGTGCAAAATGGTGGTCTTTGGGTACAGTCCCGAGTCACATGGAGGCAATGAACGATAGGAGGGGTTTCGTCTCTCCCGGTATTAGGGGTTGATGTTGCGCTGTGCTCGATTGGCTGTAACAGGGAAGTCCCTGGCCAGGGCTGATCAGAGATTTGCTGGTAAGTGTTACCAGTAGTTTCTCGACCCGTTATGAGCCTCACATCGGCACGACTTATCGGTTACTGGGGTCTGACGTTTGCCACCCCTAGACTTGTTATGCGACATACCAGACGAACAGACCGGACTGTACGGTAAGTGTTACTGGTTGGATTCACAGGAGTGTGAGCGGGCTAGCTCGTCGATATTTTGATCGCTCAATACCCGGATGGCCGTTACGTTTAGCAGACCGCTTGCGGCTTGTGGGTGCTTGATATGATCATCATCTGCTGCCGGCGTATTGACGAGTCTTTAGAGTCCTACACAGAGGTTTCCTGGCTCAAGCGAAACGAAATAGGAGCGCATATGAGATATGTGCAGGACCGAGAATAATGCGTGTATGTGATACCGTATTCCATTCTCGCGATGAATGTATCGATTGGTTATATGCGATATAACCTAGATATCGAATCAAGGATTGATTCGATAAGCCGATACATAGGATACTAGTCGGTTGTATGCGATATGACCGGATCGTTAAATCAAGTGTTGATTTAATGATTTAATGTATAATTATATATTTGATATATTACTTTGCATTAACTAGTATTGGTTCACTTTAAATGGATTTTCTCACTTGATGTGCAAGTTGTATATGTGATATACTTTTGTGCACATGTTTGTATCATGTTTGATGATACTTGCTCATTTGGTTAAGTGTAAAGAATTAAACCTTGGTTAAGTAAATGGTTAGGGTTTTTATTTATTCATTCATTTATCTTTTTAATTTGGATTAAAAAGAAATTGCAAAAGAAAACAAAATGGTTGCTTTCATTCTTGAAGCTTGTTGAAGCTTCATGAAGCTTTGACCAAAGTGACCATTTTGTCTTCATGCTTAACCCTAACCATTCATCTAACCTTAGTCAATTCTCTACACCTAACCATGGTTTATATTATGATAAGTATTCATTTTTTTTGCATTTTAAAAGAGCATACTTATCATATTCTATCTTGAGCTTCTTCTTCTTCTTCAAGAAAAAGCTTGCTATCATCAATGGCTTCTTGAGTATAAGTATGAGAAATCCAATTCTAAAGTGAACCCACCTCCTATTTCTTCACCCTCTACCTCTTGCCAAGTAGTATCGGGTGTTTTCTTCACAAGTTTCACAACTTAGTGAAGTTGGAGCTTGATCTTGTGTAACCTCGACGTAGATCATCTTCGGCATCGTAGCCGACGACTGTTTCGCTCATTTCTCCGATGAAGCCGATGCGAGAGTCCTGATTCGAGATGGACAGCGAGGGGACAACTACGTGGAGCTAAGGAAGTGGATAACCGGATCTACAAAGCTTGTAGTTTCCTACTTTTAGTTAAGTTGTTAACTAGCTTAACTTTTCGCCTAAAACTCTAGTCAACGATCCGTATTAGGGTTTCTCGGCACTTGTAAAATTTGAAATTGGCATGGTTGATTCCTTATAAGACCTCATTAGTGTGCCTAGGAACCCTACAGTGGTATCAGAGCCTAGCTAGAGCCTTAGGCAATGCTTAGACGATGTTTGAAACCCGATCGAACCCGAAACCCTATATTTTTCACGCTCTCTGGACTTTTTCTAAAAACTGGGTTTTTTCCAGATTAAAAATGCTTAAAAAATTCAGCAGGGAATTCTAAGAATTACGGTGCAAATTTTTCCAAAAGATGAGTTCAAAGAGCGGCGGAACCGCGGCAGAAGCCTGGCTTCTGCGGCGGTTCCACGGCCATATGATGACATCATCATTCCCTTTTTGCACAGTAATTCCTACTTTATGATGCTGAGTTTTCTGGGAATTTTTAATTTGACTCAACAGATGAGTATTCTGGGGTTGTATTGGGAATCAAAGATTCGATCGGATTATCAAATTTTGTCTGTGTGTTTTTCCGGATAATTTAAAAATATGTTAAAAAGTTCGACCGGATATAAATCCCCAACTTTTCCCCTGCCGGAAAATTTCCAAGTGTTGGATTTTTCTGTGGTTTAAAGACGTTCTGAGTAGTGCAAGTAACGCGATGGTCCCTCTAGAAGACAACAAACCTTAACTCGATTATGTGACCGTCTTGAACTGCCCTTTGAACCTTCGGGTTTGGGGCAGTACGGCGTGCCACATGTGAGGCGTTGGCTTGACCCTTCTACGGCTGGACCGTTGGTACTGAGGCATGAAGTGAATGTCTTTGAACCTATTTCATGTGTTGAACGGTTTCGGGAAAACTTGGGTGTTCGAATGTTCGATCGGAAAGTTTAATATTTTCTATTTATCCGGAATGGGATACAATAATTGGAATTCACAAACAGTTATGAGATAACTGGATGAATGTTATAAATCTAGCGGTTTAGTCTCACTTGATATTGAAAAGAGTTTTCGATAATGGGACTAAAATGCGGGGTTTATAATTGTTAGGCATGTGATGTCTAAGTATTTCATTTGATTAGGCATGCGATGTCTAATGAGGTTGTGGATTCCAACTGTTGTAGTTTTACACTTTCTTTTCTGTGACCGTAAGTGTAATATGTGATATCGCCGGTTTCGTTGCTATATGCCAACGACAATTGGGATGCGCATATTTACTTACGTTGATGACATGTGATGTTATGTGTTGCTGGATATGTTATATTGGATCGTCGTGTTTGAATAGCCGGGGTTTTTTATGTGAGATGAGAGTTTTTTTTATTTTCATTCATGTAAAAACTTGTATGTAATATTCTTTTATTGGGGCACTTCCAGGTTGCGGAAGTTGTCACCTTTTGTATATTATTTATTTTTCCGCATTAGGATAGACCCAAGGAGGGGAGCACAAGTAACCGGGTTCTAGGGTCCAGCGGGAGACCATCTCGAGGAGTCGAGTCCGGGTCTCCTAACCCTAGAATTGGTAGGGTTGCTTGCCGCTCTCGTAGGGGTCTAGGGGTGTGGGATTGGCTATTCATCACGACCGTGAAATCCGTGTTTTATACTGGCTCGTATTGAAAACACGGACGTCCTAGTATATCCAATGTTTCATATGTTTCTTCTGCTGCGATATCTGTGATGTGATCATGTGATGTTCTGTGATAGATACAGTATATAGTATATATGATATATTATATAGACGTTACTTATGTTTTGCATCCGCACCAGCCTTGCCCTGCTCTGTCGTTAGTTACCTAACCTAACGGTGCACGAGGGGACATCCAGGCGAATGCGGATGGCATAAGTGTACGTCGTATTTATCTGTGATGTTTAGGTGACTTAAATGATGGGACTTCATTAATGTGATTAATGAAAGAAAAGAAACCTAAGATGTTGTAGAATCAAATTTTAAACAAAACAGGTAGCTACAGTTCTTGCTATGCATAGCGGTATATATGATATACCCTGCACCTTATTCGATGAGGAAAGGACCGAGATCCCTTCACCGGGAGTGACTCCTTTAGCAATAACTGGCAGATGCTACACACTCGGTTTGACTTTTGATTGCTTCTATAGTTTCTGCTTTGCACAGTGATATATATGATATATCCCGCACCTCATTCGACGAGGAAAGGGCCGACGATCCCTTCACCGGGAGTGACCCCTTTAGCAAAACTAGAAAAGCCTCAAAATCACTCCATTTCAAAACTTCACTTGATTCTACAACGATATCAAGTTCATTACGCTCATGGTTTTCTGAAAACCTGCGTAGCCCTCCGTCATTTCAGATAAGTACTACTTATTATTCGTGCTACGGTAGTTTGGCATTCGTCAAGGCGTAGTGTACGGTAGCTAACTAGTATTTATCTGCTTATGCATATGATGCAGATTGGATTAGGGTATTCGTACGGCGTTGTTTGGCATTCGTCAAGGGTCGTGCGGGTGGGTTTAATTCAATCAAGAAATGTACGGGTTGAACTTGACTAGTGGACTATGGGTTGTTTGGCATTCGTCAAGGTCATAGAACACTAGGGGTAAAAGTATTATCGGGAATTTCAAGTGTTGAAATTTGCAATGAGATTGCATACCTTCTATGAGATAGTTGGATTCCGATACCCACTGCGAGTAAGAGTTACTCCTGGGAGAGTTTTACACATTGCAATTAGCTGATCGAGTAGGTGTCTAGAAAGGTGTCAACGGGGTTACGCCTCTGGGAAAACGAGGTTTACATTAATTAGGTTCGTGCGAAAGCACGGGGGACCTCCCTCAAAGTACCGACACTGGCCTGGCTGAAAGATTGGCGAACTTGTAGTGTGTAATTAATCCCGGCTAGTCTTTCCTTTTAGGGTTTGAAGGAAGATTTGATAAAAACCAGTGGGAGCCATCCTGATTAGATAAGATAATAACCAATCTGATCTTGCACGAGCTTATGCTAAAGTGTTTTCTTCTCTCTCTCTCCAGGTAGCGACCATGTCATGCCCTAATCAAGATAATAATATGGATGTATTGACCGAACCCGCATGTTATACTGTGTAGGGAAACGTTGAACCCGTTCTATCTTATAAGTGTTATAAGAATGAACAGGAAACAGGAGAATATCTGGATTCTCACACCGCCCAAACGGAGAACATGCATGTTGATGCATCATCTTCGGGTGTGTTTGTCATTGAGAACTGTTTCTCAGTTCACCCTACGTCCTGGGTATTAGATACCGGATCAGGATCCCACATATGTAAGATGTTACATGGGCTGCGGAAAGGTAGAGAACTGGGAAAAGGTGATCATTCCGTTCAAGTTGGGAATGGGGTAAATGTTGCAGCCAAAGCAGTTGGCGAATATCACCTAGTATTACCAAGTGGTAATACACTGATTCTAAATGAATGCTATTATATACCGAACATGATGTGCAACATTATATCAGTTTCTTTATTAAGTAAAGAAGGATATAATTTTGTAGTTAAGGATAATGTTATGAACATATTCCTAGATCAAAAGTTGATTGCATCAGGCTCGATGTATAATGGCATATTCATTCTAAATCAAAATACAGTCCTCAATATACAAAACACACACAAGAGGAAAAGTTCAGAAATGAACGAATCCTACTTGTGGCATTGTAGACTTGGTCATATCAATGCGACACGACTGGCTAAGTTACATAAGGATGGTTATTTGAATCTATTCGAATTATCATCTTATGATACTTGCCATTCATGTCTCAAAGGAAAAATGACCAAAGCTCCGTTTAGTGGACACGGAGAAAGAGTTACTGAACTCTTAGGACTGGTACATAGTGATGTATGCGGTCCCATGTCTACCCATGCCAGGAACGGTTCTTCCTACTTCATTACATTCACTGACGATCTCTCTAGATACGGGCATGTGTTCCTATTGAAACACAAGTCTGAAGCTTTTGAGAAATTCAGAGAATATAAGCAAGAAATAGAGAACCAAACGGGCAAAAGTATTAAGATCCTTCGATCTGATCGAGGAGGAGAATACTTGAGCAATGAGTTCCAAGATTATCTAAAAGAGAATGGGATTCTCTCTCAGTTTACTCCACCTTATACACCACAGCACAACGGTGTATCGGAACGAAGGAATCGCACCCTATTAGATATGGTGCGTTCAATGATGAGTACAGCTGAGTTACCTATTTCCTTCTGGGGGTATGCGCTTGAGACAGCCATACACCTATTGAATATGGTTCCTACCAAATCAGTGCCTACCACTCCATATGAGATATGGAAAGGGAAGAGACCATCTCTTAAGTATGTTAAGATATGGGGTTGTCCAGCCTATGTCAAAAGACAAAATCCGGACAAACTCGAGGCAAGATCAGTCTTATGTAAGTTTGTAGGATATCCCAAAAATTCACAAGGGTATATCTTCTGCCACCCCGAGGAACAAAAGGTGTTTGTTTCTCGACATGCCACTTTCTTAGAAAAAGGTTTTCTTATGAAACAGATTAGTGGCATTGAGGTAGAACTGGAAGAGGTTCCAGCAACACAAACTATAACTGAAGATTTAGTAAAACCAGAGGATTCAGTAGTACCCGACGAACCCCAGCCTCTCCGCCGATCTAGCAGGGTTTCTCGTCCACCTGAGAGATACTACGGTTTTCTCATTGACGGTGGAAGCGAAGATTGCATCATGGAGGATGATGACCCAACTAGCTTCGAGCAGGCCATCACGAGTAGGGACTCAGTGAAATGGCTGGATGCCATGCGGTCCGAGATGGAATCCATGTACACCAACAAAGTATGGACTTTGGATGTTGCTCCTGAAGGGGTAAAACCCATCGGGAGCAAGTGGATCTTCAAGAAAAAACTTGGTGTAGATGGGAAAGTGGAGATTTTCAAAGCTAGACTTGTAGCAAAGGGTTTTCGTCAAAGACCAGGTGTGGACTATGACGAAACCTTTTCTCCAGTGACTATGCTTAAATCCATCCGGATCATGCTTGCCATCGCTGCGTATCATGACTACGAAATCTGGCAAATGGATGTTAAGACCGCCTTTTTAAATGGTGATTTAGAAGAGTGCGTGTACATGACTCAGTCAGAGGGCTTCGTAGACAGTGGGAGCAGCGGGAAGGTGTGCAAGCTGCTTAAATCCATTTATGGATTAAAGCAAGCATCGCGGAGTTGGAACATCTGCTTTGACATCGTTATCAAAGAGTTTGATTTCCTCAAAAACCCAGATGAACCTTGTATTTACAAGAAGGTGGCAGAGAGTAAGGTTGTCTTCCTCGTATTGTACGTGGACGACATACTCTTGATAGGAAATGATATTCCTATGCTGCAATCGGTCAAGCTCTTCTTATCACAAAGATTCTCAATGAAAGATCTTGGTGATGCCTCATGCATATTGGGAATTAGGATCTATAGAGATAGATCCAAAAGGATATTGGGATTGTCCCAATCCAGGTACATTGACACCATACTAAAGAGGTTTAGTATGGAAGAATCCAAACGTGGGAACTTGCCCACGATCTCTGGAGTCACTCTCTCCAAAGAGATGTCTCCCAAGACTGATTTGGAGAGAGCTCGCATGCAAGGGATACCCTATGCTTCGGCTGTAGGCTCTATCATGTATGCGATGCTATGTACCAGACCCGATGTAGCATACTCACTAAGTGTAGTGAGCAGGTATCAAGCTGATCCTGGAGAGAGTCACTGGACAGCTGTGAAGAGCATTCTCAAGTACTTACGAAGGACTAAAGAGATGCTCTTGGTGTATGATAACGGAGAACTCCAAGTGGAGTCCTTTACCGATTCGAGCTTCCAGAGTGATAAGAACGACTCTAAGTCGCAGTCGGGATTTGTCTTTACCCTTTACGGAGGGGCGGTTAGCTGGAAGAGTTCCAAGCAAGAAACCGTGGCAGACTCGACGATGGAGGCTGATTACATCGCTGCCAACGATGCTGCTCAAGAGGCTGTCTGGATCAAGAAGTTCATTACTGAACTTGGAGTGGTTCCATCCATTGAGCATCCAATACCTTTGTATTGCGATAACAATGGAGCAGTGGCTTTGGCCAAGGAACCTAGGTCCCATCAGCGATCCAGGCATATTCTGAGGCGGTATCACCTGATCCGGGAGATAGTTGATCGCCGGGAGATCGAGGTCAGGAGGGTTGACACGAAGAACAACACGGCGGATCCACTCACGAAGGCCATTCCCCAGATACAGTTTGAGAGACTCTTCGGGATGCTCGGTATGCGATACTACAGCAGCTGGCCCTAGTGCAAGTGGGAGATTGTTAGTTGTATGTATGCCCTAGAGGCCAGTATTATACAGATGATGTATATTATATTGGATGCTTGGACATATATAGAGATGACTTTCTTGCTCGATATGATAGTATGCTATCTGGTTGCTCTTTATCTTAACATGTATGCTAGTCTCTTTAAACTGTCTTATAGTTACATGTTGATAAAGCCCTTAGGATGTGTACTTGACTACCTGGACTATGATGCAGATCATACTAGTGGGGACATGGTAGTCCATAGGTACATCCTTCAAGGTCCCTAGTCGTGGGTGTATCGAGACGGGGCATCGATATACCAGTGTAGACTAGCGTATACGCCTCTCGACCCATGAGATGGGCGATGGATGATCCCATATCCATTGGTGTTTGACATCAGAGATGGTATACAGGTGCTCAGTGGAGACTGGGTACACTGGACGGACTCGCCGAGAACTCCCAGATGGTATTATACCTCACGTCAGATGGCAGTTCTCAGGTGACACTTGTACTGGTTAGTCTGTAGACCCGAGATCGTCATAGAGCCTTGTGTGATTTCCACTGTGCTTTGATCTCCACCTTACCACGTCCATGAGGGCGTGCAAAACGGTGGTCTTTGGGTACAGTCCCGAGTCACATGGAGGCAATGAACGATAGGAGGGGTTTCGTCTCTCCCGGTATTGGGGGTTGATGTTGCGCTGTGCTCGATTGGCTGTAACAGGGAAGTCCCTGGCCAGGGCTGATCAGAGATTTGCTGGTAAGTGTTACCAGTAGTTTCTCGACCCGTTATGAGCCTCACATCGGCACGACTTATCGGTTACTGGGGTCTGACGTTTACCACCCCTAGACTTGATATGCGACATATCAGACGAACAGACCGGATTGTACGGTAAGTGTTACTGGTTGGATTCATAGGAGTGTGAGCGGGCTAGCTCGTCGATATTCTGATCGCTCAATACCCGGATGGCCGTTACGTTTAGCAGACCGCTTGCGGCTTGTGGGTGCTTGATATGATCATCATCTGCTGCCGGCGTATTGACGAGTCTTTAGAGTCCTACACAGAGGTTTCCTGGCTCAAGCGAAACGAAATAGGAGCGCATATGAGATATGTGCAGGACCGAGAATAATGCGTGTATGTGATACCGTATTCCATTCTCGCGATGAATGTATCGATTGGTTATATGCGATATAACCTAGATATCGAATCAAGGATTGATTCGATAAGCCGATACATAGGATACTAGTCGGTTGTATGCGATATGACCGGATCGTTAAATCAAGTGTTGATTTAATGATTTAATGTATAATTATATATTTGATATATTACTTTGCATTAACTAGTATTGGTTCACTTTAAATGGATTTTCTCACTTGATGTGCAAGTTGTATATGTGATATACTTTTGTGCACATGTTTGTATCATGTTTGATGATACTTGCTCATTTGGTTAAGTGTAAAGAATTAAACCTTGGTTAAGTAAATGGTTAGGGTTTTTATTTATTCATTCATTTATCTTTTTAATTTGGATTAAAAAGAAATTGCAAAAGAAAACAAAATGGTTGCTTTCATTCTTGAAGCTTGTTGAAGCTTCATGAAGCTTTGACCAAAGTGACCATTTTGTCTTCATGCTTAACCCTAACCATTCATCTAACCTTAGTCAATTCTCTACACCTAACCATGGTTTGTATTATGATAAGTATTCATTTCTTTTGCATTTTAAAAGAGCATACTTATCATATTCTATCTTGAGCTTCTTCTTCTTCTTCAAGAAAAAGCTTGCCATCATCAATGGCTTCTTGAGTATAAGTGTGAGAAATCCAATTCTAAAGTGAACCCACCCCCTATTTCTTCACCCTCTACCTCTTGCCAAGTAGTATAGGGTGTTTTCTTCACAAGTTTCACAACTTGGTGAAGTTGGAGCTTGATCTTGTGTAACCTCGACGTAGATCATCTTCGGCATCGTAGCCGACGACTGTTTCGCTCATTTCTCCGATGAAGCCGATGCGAGAGTCCGGGATTCGAGATGGACAGCGAGGGGACAACTACGTGGAGCTAAGGAAATGGATAACCGGATCTACAAAGGTTGTAGTTTCCTACTTTTAGTTAAGTTGTTAACTAGCTTAACTTTTCGCCTAAAACTCTAGTCAACGATCCGTATTAGGGTTTCTCGGCACTTGTAAAATTTGAAATTGACATGGTTGATGCCTTCTGAGACCTCATTAGTGTGCCTAGGAACCCTACACTCAGTTGTTTTTTTTATGCAGGGTTAAACCCTAGTTTTGTCAGAGGAATTGAATTCCCATATCTTTTAGAAGAATTAAATTCTTCAAATTTAGTTCTTTTCTCTAAGATTTGGGACTGCATGACAGAATCTCCCCGGTGTGAATTAAATTCTCAACTTGTGGAGAGATCTTCTTCTGCAGACCTCAATCAGAGGAAGAACTAAGTTATATTTTGGAAAAGTTAAACTCTTGTAAGAGGAGATAAAATGATCTCTTGGTCTTTTTTCTTACCTAGGATTTCTTTTCTTCAAAGAGAACTCTTCTTCTTTTTCTTTCTTTCTCAAATCTTATGGGGGTCTCCTCTCCCCTTTCTATTTTTTACTTGAAGTCTAAGGTCCATTATATAGTAGAGGTAGATTTGTTGATTCAGTTAAGAAAATCTCTCAGTGAAAGATTTTTTTAATTGATTTAGGGATTTTATCCACCGTTGGATCTTTGATCCAAGAACTTCTGTTTTACAGAAAATATTTTTTTTGTTTTTAATAAGATTGGGAAAATATTTTCCCACATAGAGCTTTTTGGTGAATTTTAATCACCTTTGGATTTTTTAGTCCAACGGTGCTTTGTTTTACAGAGAGTAATCTTTCTCACTTAGAAAAATTGGGGAAATATTTTTCCATACAGAGCTTATTCTGTAGCTTGGTAATTTTTGATCACCATTGGATTTTTAATCCAACAGTGCTCAGTTTTACAGAACGTAATCTTTCTTATTTAGAAAGATCTAAGGAAATATTTTCCAAATAGGGTTTTGATCCCTTTTATTTTGAATTTAATTCTATAAGCTTGGTAGGTGATTAGCAACCCTCACGTGTAGCACGTCACCCCCCATAGAATTAAACTAGTTTGCTTATATGCAGCAGCCCCAGAGAAAAGGCATCACATGTTGGCACGTGAGCTGATGTTCAGAAATGTCATGTGTGGCACGTGACCCCCACGAAGTTAAGCCCAACAAAGAGCATCACGTGCTGACACGTGAGCTTCTCTGGCCTGTTATTTGTTTTAGGAAGGTCCCTATATACTTTGTATATAGATGTTCACGTATTTGCACATGAGGCTCAATTTTAGCCTCAATTGTCAAGCGCAATATAATCTTTACTCTAAGGCGTATCATGTGTGGGCACGCGATGCTCCATTAAGGGAATTTTTCCCATCGCTTTTTATTTATTATTTTTTTCTATAAGGGAACATTTCTAAATCTCTAATATCATCTTAACATATTATCTACATTATTTATCTTTTCATGTAATTAAAATTTCATGGAAATAACTATATAAATCGAACAATTTCATATAAATATCATCAACTTTAAAAGCACCATTTTACCGATAGCTAGAATATATACGTATAGAAATTCCCGGGATAACGACC
Source organism: Agapanthus africanus (assembly GCA_030015575.1). NCBI lineage: Eukaryota > Viridiplantae > Streptophyta > Magnoliopsida > Asparagales > Amaryllidaceae > Agapanthus > Agapanthus africanus. The sequence continues at coordinate 935,372,184 of JASDDO010000019.1, read as the reverse complement.
TACCCCACCACTTATACTATGGTTTCATAGCACGATATTTTAGATGAATGTTTAATTCAAAGAATACGATTTACAATAAAATACCATTGTTTTTACAAAAAAATGTTTTTATCGATATTTTTACACCTTTTGCAATTACGCCTCTACAACCCCCATTAGGGGACCTGTTTGTGGATGTTGCGGATTATTGCACATCCTTAGAATAGTATAGCAAGATGCAGAACTCCTCACGGAAAATTCGGTCTCTAAAGAAATAAAAATACGTTTTTTTTAAAGAATACGATTTTCCTTAAACAAGTTAAACTTTGGAAAATTATATAAAATTATAAATGCGTATTTTCAATAAAAACAAATTGTGAAAATTATATTTTAAAATGAAACATTAAAATTTTAAATAAAAAACCGACAAGTTCCAAAAGTATCGTTTTCATAAAAATACCATAAACTTTTGAAAACTAGGTTTTATCACTAAAATACCATTAAAACAAAAATATATTGTTATAAAAACTCTTAATATTATAATTCACCATCGAGATTTATTTTTAAAACAATGTTATATCATTTTTCATAAAAAACCCCTCGAGAAATGCAAACAATGTAAACAACAAGAATAAATTTTTAAAGACACTAGATTAATATAGGTTTAGGCGGTATCATTTCTCTTGAGCCCTAGAGAGCCGGAGAATGTGAGTGCTTGCCTACTCAGGTTAGACAACACTGCAAATTAACGGAGTCATCAATAACAATTGTTTTGGAAAAATACACAAATCCCGCCGTCCATGTGCAGCAGTTGTCCGATTATTCCTGAACTTAAGATTTCAACACTTAAATCGATTCATAAGAAATGACTATAGGCTGAATACAAGTTCGAACCAGAGTCCAAACTCAAATCCAAACTTGAACATTTGATCTCAAACTTGAACACTTGAACTTGAACTGCCAAACTTGAACTTGAACACTTGACTTGACTTGACTGAATCATGAATATAAATTGACATAAACTTGACATGAATACCTAAATACTTGATTACAACTTGAACATGAACTTGCACATTATTTTTATATTCATGGATTCGGCCAAGATCTGTTAACTTGAACTATACACTACAATACGTAGAGATAAATGGGTGTTTACCGCTGGAAACCGAGAAGACAAACGTCTTGCCTGAATTTGGGGGCAGATGCTATTTGGTTTTACCTGTCTACTTCTCCGAAGATGCCAAGTTAATTTATGGCACCATGTATCGAAGGTTTAAACAGATGCGGCCGTTGTAGCAAATTTCGTCATATTCCCCCTCATTGTGAGGGTTTTTTTTTATTGTGGGAATGCTCTTCCCTGCAGGCGCATGCCCGTGCAGTTAATTACGTTACCGCGTTGCGATAAACACTTTCTCCTGCTCCAGAAGGTCAGTTTGTGTCGTATGTGTTTGTTTTATTTTTGGTTGCCCGTAGATTGTATATGGAGACTAATTTGTGTTGTCGCCCGTAAGGTGAGGATTAGTCCAAATCTATATTTTCTTAGATTTGGGTTTGGTTTGATTTAAGGATCGTTAACCTCGTTTGAGATCAAGATAAACTTAAATGTTTGTTAAGGATACGTTAATCCGATATTGGACTAAGATCTACTTAACGGTGGTTCAGGATCACTTTTATTCCAACGAAAGAGCATTTGGGTTCTATCATTTTAGTTTAGGGACATTACGGTCCATTGGGTTTAAGGACATCATAGTCCATGTTTAAGGACATCATAGTCCATAGAGTTTTGGGTTTAAGGACATCATAGTCCATGGAGTTTAGTTTAGGGACGTTGCGGTCCGTTAGGTTTAAGGACATCATAGTCCATCATTAGTTTAAGGACATTGCGGTCCATTGGGTTTCCATTGGGTTTAAGGACATCATAGTCCATAAAGATTAGTTTAAGGACATTACGATCCATAGTTAGTTTAAAGATATTACGGTCCATGTAGAGTAGTTTAAGAACATTGCGGTCCATAGTTAGTTTAAGAACATTACAGTCCATGTAGATTAGTTTAAGGACATTACGGTCCATTGAATTGTTGGTTGTCGGGACCCGCCACCTCTCTGAAGACGTTGAAGAATTACGACTTCATATATCAGAGGTGTGGGGAGATGTACCCTTGAACCAATTTCAGTTGAGAGATCTGTAGTTGGTTTTAGGACTAAGATCAAATTTAGGAAAATTATGAGCCCATGGGCTTGGTTGATCTGAATTAGGGGCTTTTGGTCAGCTTGGACTCGGCCCACTCAATTTTTGAATAAAGTGTTAAACACTTGTTTTGGGCTCGGTCCCTTTTGTTCAATAATGCTGAGCATTTATATGGGCTTTGATGCTAACCTTTTCTTTGTTTTTTTTATATTGAGTGTTAAACACTCTTTATGGCGCTGGGCTCCATTTACAGAGCGCTTTATGTTAAACAGCGCCCACATGAGAAGCACGTAGGACGCTCGGCGCTAGGCGCCAACCATTGAGTGCAGATCACTCTTTACTTTATCAGCGCCCACGTGAGGGGCACGTGAAGCGCTGGGTGCCAACCGTTGAGTGCTAAGCACTCCTTATCTTATTAGCGCCCACGTAAGGGATACGCGGAGCGCTTAACGCTGGGCGTCAACCACTGAGTGCTAAGCACTCCTTTTTTTATTAGCACCCACGTGAGGGGCACGTGGAGCGCTTGGCGCTGGGCGCCAACCACTGAGTGCTAAGCACTCCTTATTTGATTAGTGCCCACATGAGGGACATATGGAGAGCTTGGCGCTGGGTGCCAATCACTGAGTGCAGAACACTCTTTATTTTAGCAGTGCCCACGTGAGTGGCACGTGGAGCGCTTGGCGCTTTTTCCCTCTTTGTGCATTTTTCTGAAGAATTCAATTCTTTGTTCTCCGCTGGATCTTCAATCCCCGAGAACAAATTCATCCCTACGAGAACTAAATTCTCATTTGTGGTAGACTTGTCTCATGGATCTTAGAACCAGGGAAAGAACTATGTTCTTTTATAAGGGTTAAACCCTTGGGTATGCAGATGAGATACTATGATCTCTATTTACCTTAAAGAAAATTCTTCTTCTTTCTTCTCTTTTCAGGCTCTTTTTGATTGCTATTCCTTTTGAACTTAAAGTTTATGGGGGGGCTTTCCTCTGTACAAGACTTGAAGTCTTGGGTCCTTTATATAGGGGAGGCTGATTTGTTGATTCAGTTAAGGAAATCTCTCATTGAGAGATTTCTTAATTGATATGGGGAATTTATCCACCGTCGGATCTTTGATCCAAGGACTTCTGTTTTACAGAAAATATCTTTCTTGTTTTTAACAAGATTGGGAAAATATTTTCCCGTACAGAACTTATTCTATATCTTGGTGATTTTTAATCACTATTGGATCTTCGATCCAACGGTGCTTTGATTTACAAAGCACAATCTTTCTTGTTTAGAATGATTTGAGGAGTATTTCCTCTATCAGAATTTAATTCTGTGCTCTGATAATTTATCATCTTCGTTGGATTTTTAATCCAAGGGTGGAGAACTTTTCGTTCTGGCACTGACGCTCTCGTGCTTTGCACGTGAGGCACTACCTCAGAGTTTTTAACTCTTGGAGTTGGCGCTCTCGTGCCTTGCACATGAGGCGCTGCCTCAGAGTTTTTAACTCTGGGTGCTGGCGCTCTCGTACTTTTCATGTGAGGCGCTGCCTCAGTTCAAATTTTGAATAGAGCATTGCTTTCTTATTGGGGGGAAACAAATGCCCCCCCACTGTTGCGCTCACGAGGCTCACACGTGATTGTAGCGGTGGCAACCTTTCCACTGTTGGATCATCTTAGAAGCTGGATCGTCTTCCAGCGCCTATAAGTAGGGCCTTTGGCCTTTGAGATGACTCCTGTTCCTATTCTTGTTTTCTTGTTTCTGAGAATTTAATTCTCCCTTTAGAGTTTAGATCTCTGTCTAAGGAAATTCCTTTTAGAGTTAGAACTCTGCCCAAATTTGTTAAGGATCATAATCGAACCCCATAAACAGAGCTTTGCTCTTATCAGATCATAGATCTAAACAAATGGATTTTTAGGGTTACCTAACCCATTAATTAGAACACTGTTCATCTCTATGAAGAACTCTTATAATGATGTTGGAGTTTTTACTCTGCAAGAAGCTTTACTTTTTAGGGTTCTGATGGATTACTCCATCGTTTTCACAGAGCATAGCTCTTAGAAATTTTGGGGAATTTTTATTCCCCTTATAATTAAAGTTGACAGATGTAATTTCTGTTTGCAGAGCACTGCTATCGAGGGAGTTTAACTCCTTGGCCCAATTTGTTTCTCATTAAATGAGAATATTTTTAGGAGTTCTTTCTTAATAATTGACTGTCTCATCAATGATGAGTCGTCACTTTGATTTTGTGGGTCCCCCTCGGTCCCTTTTCCCTGCATGGCAGGGTGGTACAAATTTAATATACCGGATGTCAGAATTTGTAATGTAGAATTAACATCTAACCCTTGTTTCCTTTCGCTCATGTACTATGTATTTTGACTCTTCTTTCCCATTTGTTCGCCCAGAGAGTGCATACGCCGATGCGCCCGTGGATCGGGAAGTTTTTGCATTGATTAAAGATCACGACCCCGAGCAGAAGTCTCTTCATTTATGGGGGTTGTGGTACAACCAAATTATTCAGGGTCGGCGCAGTTTCTCTTGTGCGGTGCCTTCAGAGCCAATTTCCGCCATTCATTATGCTGACTCACCCCGGGTGAATTATGCCGTGGAGGAGGTTAACTGGATTACGGATGGACGCATCCAGCCCTCTATAGGCTCGATACTTGTACAGCCGCCGATGGCTTTCGATATTCTGGGGCGGCGCTTATGTCAAGGCAAGTCGGGCCCTTGGGGACAGGCGTACATGATATGCTTGACTCCTCGCCACTTAGTCGGATACTTGCAGTGGGCTCGATACATCTTGTCGGCCAAAAAGTCGCTACTGCTGAAGCACGGGTTGTACCCTGCTATCTACGCATCTCTTTTCCAGCATCCCACGCCTCACGTATGGTGGGTCGAGGCTTTCTTGGAACAATGGAATATCCCGACTCACACCTTTCTTTTATCGGACCGGGAGGTTTCGATTTCCTTGGAGGAATTTGCAGAAATTTCGGGCCTGCCCGTCAGTGGGGAACATTACGAGGAAATACTTCCCCTTGATGAATACATCTTCGCCACCAAATCAGTGGTGATGGGTCTTACTCCGGAGAATACTATTCAACATCGATTCCCGAATCTGATCAAGGTGTTGAACATTTACGAGAGTCTGTTTCTCGAGTCCGGAGGGCACGGAGTCAGCTTCGCGGATTTCATCGCCCGCTTTCTTCGCCCGGAAGCCTTGTAAAAAAAAACTACGAAATTCACCAAGCTTGATGATACTTTTGGTTTTGGCTTGGACAGTCAGCCGACAGCGGAAGCAGATCAATGGAATTTCTTCCTCCCAGATACCCCGGTCGTCCCCTTTTCAGAGCTCGCAGCTTTAGACAACGACGAAGAGGCATTATTTTTGGGGTTCCTTGGCCTATGGTTAAGCTGGTTTGTGCTCCCAATGCACCCTTGCTACATGAGACCATCCGTCTTCTATCCGACTTACCGAATGGTTGCCGAGACACGAGTGGCCGTCGAGATCGCTGGGCTGGCTCACCTGTATCATGGCTTCATCTTAGCGGCAAACACCACTCAGCCGGGGGTACAGCCTGTAAATCTCCCGCTGTACTATTTCACGTCGTGGATCGAGCTGCATGTGCTCGGCGCTTTTGGAGTCCATAAACGGCCCCGTTTCTACGACAGTTATAATTTCCCTTGGGTTATGTTCCTAGTTGACGCTTCTGCTTTAGATCCGTCACAGCGAGAGGTTCGGGGTCTGGTCCTTCGCCCGCGTATGGTCGGGGATAGCATGACCTTCGTCAATAAGGTCTTAACTATCGGCAAGGAATCCACTAAAACGGTGCAGCCGCTGCGCGATACCTTCAAAGACGGGGCTCCTATATTGAAAGCTCGGGAGATTCTGCATTTGTATTCAATCAGGCTGGGCTTTTAAGTGTTCAGGCAGAACGACTCGGCGCTGTTCATGAGGTATAATTCGCACCGTTTTGCTCAACAATTGAGCTACGATCAGGGTGTCCCGCTAGAGGCCTTTTTAGCTGAGCCGGTTGCTACAGAAGAGGGTATCCGCAGCGTGCTGCATCATTTCATGCGGCTAAACACCGGATCCAACTTTTTTATCAGTGAGCCGAGCTGCGTTCCGAAAGCCTCGAACGCATACGTGGCGTGGTACCAGCATGCGACGGGTGCTGTTATTAGGGAAGAAAAGCGGTTACTGCTCGATCGAAAGGGTGCAGCCCCTGCTGGTAATTCAGTTGTCCCCTTAAAGTGACGAACCATTGTTCGTCCTTCCTTAAAAGAAGCTGCTGTGGTTGCGGTCCAACGCGCTTTTCCTGAGAAGCCCCTACTCCGTGTTCCTATAGAAACGGCAGCTGCAGTGTCCCCGGAGCCTGGAGTGGGTACGAAAATCGGGACTCGTCACCCAAAAATGCCCGTCAAGCGCAAGCTTGTGTCATCGGCTGCCGGCGTTCACTCACAGCAAAAGAAGAAGTCGCTCTTTTCTGCTGACGGTGTACTCGGCCAGGAGCCCCATGCTCCCTACAGCGAAGGCTTGTGTGAGTATGGCACTAACGATGGCTTGTTCGACACGCCTGTGACCGACACCGATCTATAAGCTGCCCTTGTGGCCTCCGAGTGAATGGCACGCGAAGAAGCGGCACTGATCACCATCGCGAAGTCAGGTATACTTCCGTTGTATTTTTTTCGCGTACATTCCTTCCTTATTATTATGCTTTTACTAATGCCCTTTTCTTCAACAGGTATTTCTGCCGAAGAGGCTCTCGCGGCTTCCATCAAGACATTCGAAGAGGAAGAGATGCTCCGCGCTTCTTTGGGTCTTGGTATAATTCAGCTCATTGTGCTTTCATTCCCCCCTTTTTTATTCGTGCTCTGACCCTCTTCCTTTTTTATTGCAGGGACTATCTTGACTCAGGCTATTCCGAGTGCGGTACCGATCCCGAGCGGTGGTGCAGCAACGCTTCTAGAGCCTGCTATTGTGGCCCCAGCTCCCCCAACATTACCGCAGGGGGCGTCGCTAAAGCAGCCGATGACAGACGACGTAACGGCTCCGGAGGCAGAGCTTGGTTTGGATGACGACATCCCTTTGTCAGAGGTCTTGAGGAGATCATTTCTCACTGCTCAGACCGAAAAGAAATTTAGGAAACGTGTGGCGAGGGAACGCGATTCCAGTTTGGCCGTGGGTGTAGGCTCAAGCAGCATCCCCTTTGTTGATATTCTTTCGGCGGATGTTCCCCCTGCGTTGTCTACCGCCCGTAGACAGGTTGTGCGCGCAGCTCGGGAAGAAACCGAAAAGCTGCTCCAAGGTAACGTAACGCTAAGTTTTTATTAGAAATAGATCTTTGAATTTTGACATATGCATTTTCTGCAGGGCCAAGTTTTGGCGATGGGATGATGGGTGAAAGCCTGGCGATTACCGTGCCCGAAATTGCTACCCTTTCTCTAGAATCTGGGACCGTCCAGACCGCTGCTCTTTCCCTGTGTGGCTACTTGGTATCGGCGGGCATCGCCAGCGTCACGACGGCCCCTTGTTGAATCAGGGGATGAAGCCATGGACGCAGAAACTATTCTACTGAAGGAGTGCGAAGAAGCCACTATGCTTGGTGATACTTCCATCACGGTTTTGGTTGATGACCCATCAGGTAGGTCTTGGGTCACCGTTCTCTTTTTATTTTTCAATCCCGTTCAGCTCCCTCTGATGATATTTTGTTTGTTTTGAGTGTAGGTGCAGTGAACGCTGAGATTGTGCTATCTGAAGCACCTCCGGTCGCCGCCAAGACGGCTGTTGTTCCCCGCCTTCTCCTATGTCCTCTGAAATGCTGGAAGGTATAGGTTTGTGATTTATCGGTTTCACCGTGGGTAATATCCTCCTTGTACTAACAGTGTATTTCACAACTTTGCAGGAGTCCTTTTTGACCATCTATATCAGGTGCTGAACCCGCATTTCTCTTTTCAGTCAGAGATTGCCCTACCTGCTGGTGTCGGTGAGTATAGTCTTTAGCCAGCGCTCCTCCTTTTGTTTTACGCGTAAACGTATTGTTTTTAATTTTTCTTCATGTTGATCAGAGTGTCGCGGGTCGAAGGAGGAGGCGAAAGAAATTGCCGTGGCTCCGACACTCCCCCTCCTGCCGCCTGTCACAGCTGGTATAATAGACTTTATCGATCATGTGATTTCTTTATTTCGTGAGTCGGCATTTAACCGTAATTCATTTTGCAGCAATCGCACCGGCTCTAGCTCCCTTTGAGTCTCACATTCCCATGCCCACAGGGCCTTTTGGTAAACGCACATCTTCGCGGGTGCTGCAAATAGCCGACGAATGTTGAGCGAATTCGTCGAGGATCTTGATGCCGAGGCTCTCACATCCGCTGCAGATTTTTCTATTGAGGTCAATCTAATGCTGGCGACGCTCATGAACTTCCATGACAAAGATATTATCGGGTCTTGGGTTAATTACTGCAGACAGATTGAGGCTTGCCTGCACGAAATTGAGTTCAAGAATCTCGCTCCAGAAGTTCTGGCTTTGAACTCGCAGGGGGCTGCATAGGTTGAGCAGAGTGTTCCTTTCCTTCGCTATTTTGAACAAGACGCGACCCTGAGACGGAAGGAACATGAAGCGGCTTCCAACGAGTCTGTCCAATTGCGTGCCCAGGTCGAAGCGAATGTTGCATAGCTGAAAGCTATTTTTGAAGTCCTCCAACGATGTATTTCTGACGGGCTAGTGCTGAGGCAGAAGCTTGACTTCACTGAGCGAGTTACACAGAGTTGTGAAGCTGCTCAGCAGGAAATCGATGAGAAGCTTTCCTCCTGTTTGCAGCAATGGGCTCGAATTGAAACGGAGTTGGCCACGGTGGCTGACCATGAAAAGGAGTTGAGAGGAGTGCGTGGGCGGCTTGCTGACTTACTGAAGATGCCTCCTTCTTAGTAGCCGTCTTTGTATCGACTAAAAATTTGTAATCTATGAATAACATGCATTGATCATTTTTTTATTCTTTTATATGATGTATCTTGTACTCAATTGAATTCATGAATAAAAGACACATTTTTTTTATCTCCTACTATCGCTTTCCTTTCTCTGCTGTGTCGTTGGCATGTTACTTTAGCAAATATGCCCCGTAGATGGTATAAAATAGTCCATCTTGACCTCCTTGCAGGGTAGCGATGGCTTAGAAGACAGGTCCAGATCTACCGTCTAAGACTTTTTCAACTTTATGAGCCGTGAGGGTCTCATGAAGACTTTTCTCCCTGCAAGTCGAGAGGATCTCATAGGTGTAATTTCTCCTCAGGGGTCGTGAGGACTCCTAAGTGCGTTTTCTCTTGAGAGTCGTAAGGATCTCATAAGAGAGTTTTCTTTTTACGGGTTGAAAGGTTCGTGGGTTGACTTATTTTCGAGTCGGAGCATTGTTCCAATGGGGAGGTCATTGGCTGACTTGTTTCCGAGACGGTGTATTGTTCCGGCGGGGAGGTCATTGGCTGACTTGTTAACGAGACGGAGCGTTGTTCCGGCGGGGAGGTCATTGGCTGACTTGTTTCCGCTTTCTGCGGTGTCGGGGTTGACTTGCTCCTCTTTCTACGGTGTCGAGAAGGAACGCCGTGTTGATCTTCTGGGATGCAGATGTTGCCGTCGAGATCTGACTCTCCCTTTGATAGAGTCTGTTAAGAAATGTGGTTCCCTTTTCGTTTATGCCCATGGATTGTATACATGGGTTAGTATGGACTCGCCTGTAGGGCAAAAGTTTTAATCTTTCATTTTCTTTTATTTCTTTCCGCGATGCTCTATTATTTCAGCTCTTTATATCGCGAAAGTCGCGATTGCCCAATCATTTCGGCTATTTTTCTTTTTACTCGCTGCTTTTTATTGCGAGTTGCCCGATCATTTCGGCTGTATGTATATTTTTATTGTGTTTCTGGCTCGCTGATTTTGTTGCGAGTATGGACCTGAGATCTGATACCAATCTTAGCATCAGCATCGTTGCGACTGGAATATTGCCAGGAGCGAATCATCACTTGCCGTGAAAGGACTTGGAATTTGTTACCGATTTAGGCATCAACATCGCTACAACTGGGATATTACCAAGAGCGAATCATCATTTTCCTTTGTCGGTTCGAACAAAGGTGGTTTAGTAAACAGAGTTAGGATCCTGTCGACTAAGGCTTTTGACTTCATGAGCCGTAAGGGTCTCATAAAGGTGTTTCTCCCTACGAGTCGTGAGGAACTCGTAGGTGCGTTTTATCCTTAAGAATTATGAGGATTCTTAAGTGCATGTTCTCTTATAAGTCGTAAGGATCTTACAAGAGTGTTTTCTCCTTATAAGTCGAGAGGACTTACAAGTGTCATTCACCACATGAGGACATTTCGCGCTATCGGTGGAACTTGATGGGGGAGACGTTTATTTGTGCCCGCGGATTGTATACAAGGGTCAATATTGAACCGTTTGTAGGGAAACCTGGGGGATGTGATAGCTTAAGAATAAGTTCAGATCCTTGTAGCTTAAGGCTTTTGAATCCTATGAGCCGTGAGGGTCTCATAAGGGAATTCTCCTTACGAGTCGTGAGGATCTCGTAAGTGTAATTTCTCCTTAGGAATCATGAGGATTCCTAAGTCTTTTTCTCCCTTATGAGTCGTAAGGATCTCACGCGGGTATTTTCTCCTTATGAGGTCGAGAGGACCCTGCAAGTGCACAGGAAATTTTTTTATGAGTTTGCGCTCTTTTTGGTTTTCACAAACTCGCCGGTAGCCCTGCTGTTTTTACTCACGAAGCCCTTTTGGTTTTTCATCCATACCCATTATGCTTATGGACGTACAGTTTTTTTTGCTGCCGCGTTAGCCTAAGGATGCCGTGGTTCGTAGTAGTTTTAAGGACGTTTCAGTCCGTAGTTAGTTTCAGGACATTGCGGTCCATTGTTAGTTTAGGGACATTGCGGTCCGTTGTTAGTTTAGGGACGTTTCGGTCCATTGTTAGTTTAGGGACGTTTCGGTCCGCAGCTAGTTTAAGGACATTACGGTCCATAGTTAGTTTAGGGACGTTTCGGTCCATTGTTAGTTTAGGGACGTTTCGGTCCGCAGCTAGTTTAAGGACATTACGGTCCATAGTTAGTTTAGGGACGTTTCGGTCCATTGTTAGTTTAGGGACGTTTCGGTCCGCAGCTAGTTTAAGGACATTACGGTCCATAGTTAGTTTAGGGACGTTTCGGTCCGCAGCTAGTTTACGGACGTTTCGGTCCGCAGCTAGTTTAAGTACATAGGAGTTTTGAGGCGAGATTTCGCCGAATATTACTTATAGAGTTTGGACTCAGGAAGATAGCGAGCGGACATCGGCGTCGTCATCTATCATTGACCTGGGCCGTGACTCGTCAGGCGTAGTATTTTTTAGGAATCGGCCGTTTATTGGCCGGAAGGGTCTTTCGCCATGCATATTCATGAACAAGTAAGCCCCACCTTGGTAGACCTTGTCTATGATGTATGGGCCTTCATAGTTTGGCTCGAATTTCCCCCGTTTAGCACGATTGGGGATCATAGGTCTTTTGGCAACTAGCACGAGTTCGCCTTGGCGGAATGTTCTCGTCCTTGTTAATCTTTCGTATGAGCGCGTCATCTTTGCTTTGTAAGCCTCCAAGTTTTGCTGGGCCATGAGACGAGTTTCCTCGAGGGCTTCGAGCTCCTCAAGCCGAAGATGAGCATTCTCTTCATCTGTTAGCTCGTAATGAACCGCCACTCGTAGAGAGGGTAGCTCTATCTCGAAGGGGAGTACCACTTCTGTTCCGAATACCAACGCGAATGACGTTGTATTGGTGGCCATTTTGAACGTGGTCCGATAAGCCCAGAGAGCTTCATGTAGTCTCTTATGCCAGTCCTTTTTACTTTTGGACACTGTCTTCTTTAGGATCTTTGTCAAGGTTTTGTTGAAAACCTCAGCTAGACCATTAGCTCGGGGATTATAGACCGAAGAGTATCTCCAGTCTATATTATCCTGCTGTGCAAAGCGGCTGATTCTATGACTTCTGTAGGCCGGCCCGTTATCGGAGATATTATGTCATAGAGTGCCGAACTGATAGATGACGATGTCTTGAAGAAGTGGAGGATATTCTCCGTCTTCACTTCTCTTAGCGGTATGGCTTCTACCCACTTAGAGAAGTAATCAGTTGTCGCTAATATGAACCGATGTCCTCTAGATGATGCTAGTTCGATGGGCCCAATTATGTCGGTTCCCCACATTTTGAACGGCCAGCTAGCCACTGTTGGGTGTAGCGGGTTTGGATGATGGTGGATGAATTCTCCATGAATTTGGCATGAGTGGCATTGCTTCGCGTGTTCGAGGCAGTCCTGAATCATCGTGGGCCAATAATAGCCCATCCTTTTATCTTCAGCTTCATCTTCGGCCCGGCTTGATGAGAACCGTAGAGTCCGTCATGAGTTTCTTGGACGACTCTCCTTGCTTCTTCCGGTCCCAGGCATCTCAGCCATAGAGAGTCAAACGATCATTTATATAGAGTATCATTGACGAAGGTGAAAGACAGAGCTCCTTTCATGAGCTGATGTCTTGAGGATGCATCTTCAGGTGTTCGACGGGATTTGAAGTAGTTTATATAGACTTCTCTCCAATCCTTAGCTCTTTCTCTGTCTTCTATTTATAGGTCTGTTTCCGTGGTCGCTTCCTTTTCTTCAGACAACTCCAGAGACATTTCTGCTGGTGCAAGAACCCGACGTCTTTGTACAATGATCCTTACGTCATCGAGGTTTTCGTCAGCCAGTTCTTTAGCGAGTTTGGCTAATGCATCCACTTTGATATTTTCTTTACGCGGTATTCTTTCCAGGGTGTAAGAGGGAATTTGAGTTAGTAACCGTTGCACTCTTTTTCCATACTTCACCAACTCTGGTTTGCATGTTTGATAGTCACTGTTTACTTGGCTAACGACCAGTTGGGAGTCTCCGTATATGAGGAGATTTTCGATTCCCATGTCCAAAGCGATCTCAAGACCTGCTATCAAAGCCTCATATTCTGCTTCATTGTTTGTCCTCGACTCTGTTAGGGAAAAGGCAAAGCGCATTATCCCTCCATGCGGAGTCACGAAGATAAGACCTGCCCCATATTTGATTATAGCGGTGTTGTGCTGTCGCTTCTTCATGGAAGATGCTCCGTCGAAATAGATTTCCTATCGGGTATCACTCCCTCATTTCTCCCTGTTGATCGTGTCAAACGCGTGCTCGTCTGGCAGTTCTCAATTTAAGGTGAGTCGCCAGGTATCGGATGTTCAGTGAGGAAGTCGGCGATGGCTTGGCCTTTCAATGCTTTGAGGGGTCTATAGATTATCGAAAACTCCATCAAGAGGAGGGCCCATTTAGCGAGTCTTCCTGTTAGTATGGCTCTTGACATCAAATATTTGAGAGGGTCCACTTTTGATATGAGATGGACCTCATGCGCCAAAGCATAATGCCGAAGCTTCGTTATCACGAAGATTAACGCCAGGCAGTGTTTTTCGATAGGGGAGTTGTTGTTTTCTTCCTCCAGGAGAACTCGACTCAAATAGTAGAGGGTTCTCTCCTTCTCTTGATCGTTCTTCTGTGGCCATAGCGCGCCTAAAGAACCTTCAAGGGCTGTTGTGTACAGGATGAGGGGCTTTCCATTGACTGGAGCGGTCAGTACCGGTGGATTCTGTAGGTATTGCTTGATTTCGTCCAGTGCATTCTTGCATTTACGATCCCGAACGAACGGGGTTCCCTTCTTCATCAGGTGACTGTAAGGACGTCTTTTTCCGGATAGGTTGGCTATGAATCGTCGGATATACGCGAATTTCCCTTGTAGAGACCATAATTGTTTTAAAGTTCTTGGAATGGGCATTTCCATAATCGCCTTAATCTTCGATGGATCTATTTCGATGCCTCGGTGTCGTATGATGAACCCTAGAAATTTGCCTGAGGAGATTCCGAATGCGCATTTCAGAGGGTTTATCTTCAGGTTATACTTCCGAAGATGCTTGAATACTATTTTCAAATGCTCCCAGTGTTCCTCATATGATTTGCTTTTCACCACGAGGTTGTCGATATAACATTTGACAATCTCTTGTACGAGGTCATCGAAGATCTTTGTCATGGCCCTCTGGTAGGTGGCGCCAATGTTCTTCAGACCAAATGGCATCACTTTGTAGCAGAATATGCCTACTTGAGTCCGGAAAGCAGTGTGCTTTTGGTCTTCGGAATGCATCTTTATTTGATTGTACCACGATGATTCGTCCATGAAGAAGAAGACTTCGTGAGTGGACGTATTATCTATCATCAACTCGGTAACTGGTATGGGAAAATCATCCTTCGGACAGGCTTTATTGAGGTCCCGAAAGTCCACGCAGATGCGCACTATCCCATTTTTCTTCATCACTGGGACAATGTTAGCAATCCAGTCGGGGTATTGAACTTCTTGGATGATACCAGAGTCGATTAGCTTCTTGACTTCGGCGTTGATACTCATTTCAAGTTCGAGCCACATTCTTCTTGGAGCTTGTTTGACTGGCTTGACGTTCGGAGATATCGCCAATTTATGCACAGATATTTCTGGATCTAGCCCCGGCATCTCGGAACAGTTCCATGCGAAGCAGTCTTTATACTGCATGAGCACGTCTTTTAGCGTAGCCACCTGTTCTTTAGACAACAGCTTACTGACGAACGTAGGCCGCGGGTCATTTACCGTCGCCAAGTCGATTTTCCTTAGGTTATCCGCAGTAGTGTGTATTCCATCTTCCAACTCTTTTGGCGCTGGTGGAAATTCTGAGATCATCTTGTCTTCATCCTCATTTTCGAAGTACCAGGAGAGGTCGTCCATATTCTCGCGTTCTCCTTCTTCCGACAGCGTTATCATGTGATAAGTACGAGATCATTTCTAAGACCGGTGTTGATCTTGTTCTACTCTTGATATATACGTTGCTTTTGGTACATGCTTTTATGGTGGGGCTACCCTCCAACTGTTTGATAGAGCAAATCTACCGAGTTGATATTGGTCTTCGACCCAGTTTTTGAAGGTGAAGCAGTCTTCAAGAGGATGTCCTATCGTTCGGTGATAGGAGCAATAATCCGGGTGATAAACCTCGTTTTCTTGATCGGGGTGCCGAGACTCCGGGAATGTCATCATCTGATATTTCATGACAAGGTCAAAGATACTCCTTGTCTTGTCTTGAGGGAAAGAATATGCTTGACCCATCTTTTTCATAAGAGACGGATTTCGGCTGACCTTTTCTCGATCACGTAGCCTTTTGGATCCGTTTAGCCGCCGTCGAATGTTTTTTCCGTTCTTTAACTTGTTTTTGCTTCCATGTCGGGCCTTTTTCTTATCTTCGGAAAGCATGGCGGGCTGACGGTGAAGGACATTGTCATCCTCCGTAGCCTGCTGAAGGAGGCGTTGCGTCTTCGCTTTCTCGTAAATGGCTATTTCGCGGATGTGGTCATTCCAAACGTTTTGACTCACTTCCCTTATTAGCTTGTCCATTTGTTCTTCAAACGACGGAGTCGGCATTTTTATGGCGGGACTGTTAGTGTATATGCCCTAGAGGCCATTACTGTATCATACTAGTTTGTATATTACTTAATGGAAGCTTGGGATATTCACAGTTGTATAGGCAATCTTGCTCAAAATGGTAGTATGCTACTTGGTTTGTTTCTACTTAAATATGTGCATGTGTTTCTTTTAGCATATCGCTTATACATATTAGTGGAGCCCTTAGGATCTTTGCTTGATTACCAGTGTTGTGATGGCAATCACACTAGTGGGGTCTGGGTAATCTACAAGCACATCCTTATATAGGTCCCTAGTCGTAGGATTATCGAGACGGGGCATCAATACTCCGGAGTAGACTAGCGTATGCGCTTCTCATCCCAGCAGGGGAGATGGTCTGTCCCAAAGCCATTAGTACGTCGTACTGGAGATAGTATGCGGGTGCTCGTTAGGTTACGAGTACACTGGACAGGACTCGCTGAGAACTGTTGGTTGGTATTATACCTATCGTCAGTTATCAGTTCCTAGGTGACATGAGTACAGCTTAGTCCGTTGACTTGACACTGTCACTTCGCCTCGAGTGTGTTCCCACTGTTCTTAGATTACTACCCTACCATGGCTCAAATGAGTCGTGCAAATAGGTAGTAGTTGGGTGCAGTCCTGAAGCACTTGGAGGCAGTGACGGTTAGACAGGATTCGTCTTTCCCGGTATTGGGAGTTGATATCGCGCAGTGTCTAGGAGAGCCATTACACAAAGTCCCTGGCCAGGGCAAGCGAGATTTACTGGTAGTGTTTCCAGCATTTTCTCAGGGTGTTCTGGGCTACGCTCCGACATGACTTGTACCGCTATTAGGGGACTGACGTTTACCGCCCCCAAGCCCGACATGCGATACTCTCAGACGAACAGACCAGACTGTACGAAGATTGTCACATTCAGGCTCAGTAGGAGTTCGGATGGGTTCGCCTCATCGGTCTTCTTATCGGCATCTACCTGGAGACCGTTACGTACAGCTAGTACCGCTTGCAGCCTATGGTTAAACCCACTGCCAGCGTAGTATCGAGTCTTTAGAGTCCCACACAGAGGGTTGTTCACCTTTGGGCAAAACAGAGTAGAGGTTGTATGGTTTTACGACGGGGTTCGTTCACATACGCGCACTTATGAATGTTTGGTGTCCGGGCAGTTATTACTAGCAGGCTTTGGTTTAAGCCAGATCCTAGTATTTGTTTTGGGATTGTTTTGTCTCATTGTATTCATGTTCCTCGGAACACGGATGCGGGTGTGTATACACAGTTGACAGAGGCAGAGGAACCTCATTAGGGTTTTGACCATTGACTTGATTAAAACCAAAATGAGATTAAGGAAATTGATTAATGAGTTTTAATTAGTGATAATTGTATCATGGTTAATTAGGTTTGACCCTTTGACCAAGTTGACCCATGTTGACTTGGATATTTTTGTGAGCATGCTTAGCATTTATTAAGATATGATAAGGGTCAAATTAACATCAACCATGACAATTTATCCTAATTAAAATTATCATTATTCTTTTTGCTCATATGAGAGAAAGGTTCACATTATTCTCATTCTCTCTTGCTCTTTCTCTCTCTTGAAAAGCTCTCTCCTCTCCCTCTCTCATAGCTCTCTTGTTTCATGAGTTGAAAAACATGAGCTTTGTGAGATAAAACCATCAAAACACCTCTCTACTCATTCTAGGGTTCTTAGTCTAGCAAGCCAAGCACTCTAGTTACTTCTTGGTTGAGGTAGGAGCTCAAGGTAGAGGCCATCGGGTGGATCTTTCTTCGGGAAAGAGAAGACGAAGAGGATGAGCCGTCTACACCACTCTAAGGAGCTAACAACAAGGAGACCACAACAAGAAGAGAAGGAGTTCAAGAACTAGGTATAACCATCTAATCTAGTAGCTAGAACTTGTAGTTAGTTTTTTAGTTTTTGTATAGCAAAGATCCTTCATGGTTAGTCTATGTTTCCTTGTGATAAAAATCTGATTTTTACTCTTTCCGCCTCCCGGTAAGTACCAGGGTGGGTAACATAGACTTACAGTGGTATCAGAGCCAGGTTAAACAACAACTAACATGTTAGCAAAGTCGTTAGAACTTCGATCACGGAAATAATCCCGAAAATACACCGAAACTTGTATTTTCTGTCGATTTTTAAAACAGGCCTAAAAATATTTTCAGTGACATGAAAAATACAAGCAGGATTTTTAGAGAAAACTGTAGAAATTTGGGCGCCTAAATCGGTCATAAGACCGCGGATCCACGGCCGATCCAAGCAAACCGCCGTGGATCCGCGTTCGAATCAACTCGGCTGCGCACCAAATTTCTTCTGGGGTTCTCTGTGTTGGTTTTGTGTATTCTGGGAAGTTTTGTTTCTGCCTAGATTTGTCAGAGTACTGGATTTTACTTGGGGTAGATTCAAATATAGTTTTTGATTGAAGTTCTATAAACTTTAGCTAATTGGATTATATCTGTAATGTGATATATGTACTGAACGTCTACTAATCGCTATACGTCGATTAGTAGCGGTTGTACATATCTGTGATCTGTGATGTTGGTTTGTAGATATGAACTTGTTGGATCTTCGCGATGAATAGCCGGGATGTGAGATGAGGGTTTTCATTTTTCATTCAATGTAATATTTGTAATTTGATGTAATATTATTTTTATGGCCGCACATCCGGGTTGAGCTTGTAGCCGCCATTGTATATTATTTCTTTTAATGTTTTGCTCCTAGGATAGACCCAAGGTGGGGTGCACAAACTACCGGGTACTTTGAAGTGCTGAGTGGCCTACTCACGTTGTTGAGGGAGGCTGCTTCACTTCGGATATTTGGCTGGTAGTTTGCCGCACCCGTAAGGGTCTAGGGTGGGGTTTGGCTGTTCATCGCGATCGTGTAATCCGTCTTTCGTTGCAGGCTCGAACGAAACGCGGATTCCTAGCATATCCAATATGTTCATCTATGATCTGGAATGGCTATCATTGCAACTGACGAATGTTTATATCTATATATGATATCTAGTAGGTGTTGCTTATGTTTTGCATCCGCACTAGTCCAACCCCCACTCTGTCGTTAGTTAAGTAACCTAACGGGTGATGACGGGGCCCAGTGGCGAATGCGGATGGCATAAGCGTACGTCATATTTTCGTTGTTCTCTGCAATGGTAGGATTAATTGATGGGACACATTATATTAATGCAAAGAAAATAAACCAAAATTAATTCGTTGGAACAATTTCAAAACCACTCGGTTTTTTATCAAAACAGAAAACTTTAAAAAACGCGGAGCTTAAACCACTCCTTTTAAAAGCTATCAGGTTCCTTCGATTATATCAAGTTCACTACGTTCACGGTTTCGCCAAAACCATTCGTAGCCCTCCGTCATTTCGTATGGATTGTCAACAGTATTCAAGATATGTTTGTTGGCCAAAGTCAAGGCATAGTGATTGGTAGCTATTGGATATTCATATGTAGCATAGATAGATGCGTTGGTTTGGGACAGTCGTACTGCCTTGTTGGCCAAAGTCAAGGGTAGGTACGGGTGGGTTCAAATTAACCTGAAAATTGACGGGTAGAACTTGACATGTGACTTATGATTTGTTGGCCAAAGTCAAGGTCATAAGAGCATGGGGAAAAAATCCACGTCGAGAGTTTCAAAAGAAACTGAAACTTGCTAGTGTTGCATACTATTTGGAGTGTGATGATTTTGGTAGGATTCCTTCAGCTTTATCACACGATGATATTTGGATCCCGATCCTACTGTGAGTATATGCTACTCCTCGGGAAACTTTCTCACTTAACGATCAATGCTATAAACCAAGTAGGTGTCTAGAAAGGTGTTAGCGGGGCTACGCCCACAGGAAAAAGAGGTTATTTAATTAAGGAACTTCACGAAAGCGTCGTAAAAGCTCTCTCGAAGTACCGGCACTGGCCTGGCTGAACGGTTAAGCATGTATTGTACGGTGAGATCAATCCCGACTAATTCTTCTTTTATGGTTTGAGGAAGGATTCGAGAAACAGAGGGAGCCATCCTGTTTAGACAAACTAAAAACAACTCGAAACTTGCAAGAGCATCATGCTAAAGTGTTTCTTCTCTCTCTCCCAATTGCAACGACCAAGCATCATGACCGGCCTTAAATTACTATTAGATAAAAATATACCGACAGGGCCAAACTATAAAGATTGGCTAAGGAATGTCAAAATGGCAATCACTTATGACAAGTTGGGGTATCTCCTTACCACTAAAGCCCCCGCCGTCCCAGGTCCAAAATCCAGTGTCACGGATAAGGAAATCCGTAAGACCTGGAAAACTGACTGCGCGAAGGCCAAGTGCCTCATGCTTGCCTCTATGGACAATGAACATCAGAGGAGGCACGAGAATATGGATCTTGAATCCATATTTCTCCATACTAAGGATCTTTATGGAGAGCAATCCCGTATCGCCAGATACGAAACCTCGAAAAAGTTGTTTTCAGCGAGGTTGGCCGTCGGATCATCTGTAGCGGAACACGTGCTTAAGATGATTGGCTATATTGAGGAGCTCGCGGACCTCGGGACCACGTTAGAGAACGGGCTTGTTTCCCCCAATCAGAGCAAAGCTCTGTTTGAATTTTGAAAATTCAAAAATTGAAGCAACGCTTCAAATTCCTTACGCTGCGCGCAACGCGCCACGTGTCAAAAGCTGACACGCCAGCGCAGCTCCCAAGGCAGCGCACTCAATCAGAGCAAGGCTCTATTTAAAGTAAAAAACAAAAGAAGCAACGCTTCAGGTGATCTGCGCTATGCGCTGCGCGACACGTGTCAGCGCAGTCGCGCTAGCGCAGTTGCGCTGCGCGACACGTGGCAGTGCAGTCGCGCTAGCGCAGTTGCGCTACGCTCTGCGCTGCGCGACACGTGTCAAGCATAGGTGCGCTTGCGCCAAACAGAAAAATTCTGAAAGATCTTTCTGATCTTGTTATAACAAGAAGGTTGTCTTCTGTAAAGCAGAAGCCCTTGGATCAAAGATCCAACGGTGGGAAAAAATCCCTAAATCACTCAGAGAAAGATCTCTTTAACTGACTTAACAAACTAATTGGCACTATATAAAGACCCCTAGACCCCAAGTCTAAAACACACAGAAACAGAGAGAGAATTCAGAGGACTCCTAAAAAAGAAAAGTTTGAGAAGAACTCAGAAAGAAAAAAAAGGTAAACCTTTGAAAAGAAGAATTTCTTCTGAAAAAATCAATGATCTAAGAACAAGATCAAGATCTTAAAATAAAAAGAAAAGATCAAATAATAAGAATAAAATAAGAAGTAAGATACTTCTTTAGATCATTTGATCTACACAAAGGCATTGCCTTTTGATGAACCACTAGTTCTGAAATCTTAAAATATTCTTTTCTTGAATCCAAAATTGGATCAAGATATTAAAACAGTGCCTTACACTTGTAAATCTGCACTATTGCGCTCTTGGGTTGGCCACCAGAGAGCGCCACGTGTCAGCTCCAGAACAACTTGCGCTATGCGCTTTTAAAATAGAGCATTGCTCTCTGAAATCGGCGCAACTCACCAGAGCGCACCACGTGTCAGCAGCGCAACAGCGCAGCGCACTGGCACAGCGCACTGCGCTAACTGCGCTTGCGCTCACCAGAGCATGACACGTGTCACCTCCACATGCGCTTGCGCTCATTAATTGGCGCAGAGCTCCTGACAGGCCACGTGGCACTCTGTCAGTTTAATCAATGCTCTGCATTATTTAAAGAAGGGATGAGCCCAATTAAAAAAGGCCTAACAGGCCTAATAAAATGCCATGCATTATTTTTAAAAAAAGGGCAGAGCCCAAACAAAGGTCTGTCAGACCAAAACAGATGCTGTGCATCATTTAAAAAGGGGCAGAGCCCAAATAAAGGTCCAACAGAGACCGAGATTAATGCTATGCATTATGAAACCAAAGGCAGAGCCCAAGCAGAGGCCTAATAGGCCGGCTACAAACAAAAAATGTTGAACATTCTCAACTGGACTTAGCCCAATTCTGGCCGTAAGTCCTCAAATTAAATTGACCGAGCATGATTGCTCCCTTAAATCAATTTACATCCGGTTCATGGGTACATCTCCGAACTCCTCTGACACCTGTCGTTGTAATCCTTCAACGTCGTCAGAGAGGTGACGGGTCCCGATGACCATACATGCAATGGACCACCATGTCCCTAAACTGGCAATGGACCACTATGTCCCTAAACTAGAACAATAGAGCCAATTGCTCTCTTGTCGGATCCAAACGATCCCGTTAAGTTGATCTTAGTATGGAAATTAGGCTAACGTATCCTTAACAAACGTTTAAGTTGATCTTAGCCTCAAACATGGCTAACGTGTCCTTAAACTAATATTCGTCCCCAAAATGGGAATGTTGGACCACTATGTCCCTAAACTGGAACAATAGAGCCAATTGCTCTCTTGTCGGATCCAAACGATCCCGTTAAGTTGATCTTAGTCTGGAGATTAGGCTAACGTATCCTTAACAAACGTTTAAGTTGATCTTAGCCCCAAACATGGCTAACGTGTCCTTAAACTAATATCCGTCCCCAAAATGGGAATGTTGGACCACTATGTCCCTAAACTGGAACAATAGAGCCAATTGCTCTCTTGTCGGATCCAAACGATCCCGTTAAGTTGATCTTAGTCTGGAGATTAGGCTAACGTATCCTTAACAAACGTTTAAGTTGATCTTAGCCTCAAATACGGCTAACGTGTCCTTAAACTAATATCCTTCCCCAAAATGGGAATGTTGGACCACTATGTCCCTAAACTGGAACAATAGAGCCAATTGCTCTCTTGTCGGATCCAAACGATCCCGTTAAGTTGATCTTAGTCTGGAGATTAGGCTAACGTATCCTTAAATCAACTTGGCATCTTCGGAGAGGTGGACGGATAAAACCAAATAGCATCTGCCCCGAATCTCAGGCAAGACGTCTCCACGTCGTCTTGGCCGCCGTTCGGAGGGGAACAGATTCTGGCACGCCCGGTGGGACATTTTCCTCTTTCCACTCCACACTTCGTGTGTCGTCTTCGCGAACGAATCGCGGTTTTTTAATGGTTGCCTTTGGATTTCAAGTTACTAAGATTTGGTCTTTTACCTGGCGCAGAAATCAAGCATCAATGGCAACCAACTTCTCAAACTGCTCCAAGTGCAACTGCAACCAGCGCTCCGCGTCACCTGGAGGGGTGGCTTACGGGCCTCGAGCGGCCTCCATCTTCGCTATGCCGGTGGAACAAGTAACTCAGGCTACCACCGGTCTGTTCTTCGGGACCATGCTCCCGCCGGTGAACGTTAACATCCCAGTGCCCGTACCGGAAGCGCAAAAGAAGTCGGTCTTCGATCGGCTCGCTACTACCACGACCCCTCTCAACGGGTCGTCCAATGTTAAGCCGGCAGCCTCGGTCTTTACCAGGCTGAACCTGAACTCTGATGGGCCTGCCAAGGAGCCCATGACCCCTGACGTGGCCATCGCGAAGAAGACAGCCATCTCTATTCCTGAAGTCGTCAAGACGGCTTCTCCTGCTAGAGAGTCGGTCTTTTCAAGGCTGACTGTTCCGGTTCCCGTTCCTGCTCGAAGGTCTGTCTTTTACAGATTGGATACCGCTACTGAAAAGACAACATCAGTCTTTAAGAGGCTGGCACCAGCGGCGCCTCATCTGGACAGGGGGCAAGACGAAACTATCCCCATCGCCGGACCAGCCCAAACAGCTCGTCACGCTCGACATCGCCACTGGCGCCGAGTAAGGAAGGCCGGGGGAAACTCCCCCTCAGGGCTAACTCCACCGGCTCTAATGGTGGAAGTTAATGCTGCTGTTCCAACTGGGAACAGATTTGAACCGCTAAGGAGGGTACGCAAGAACTCTCCGACTGCCACGCTGAAAAGATCTCCTCCTCCTGCGGAGAGGGTTACAGAAACGAAGCTGGAGCAGCCCCCTCAACGGCTGTCCTCCAAAATTTATAAGGTCTGGCGGAGGGTTCAAGACTCAATAATCGACCAAGATCACTCTCGTCGGAAGAAGAGGGTGAAGGTTCAAGAAGACAAGAATCGTCTTGTCAAACAGCAAAGGACGACAACTACTTGGGTGCCCGCGGCAACGGCCCCCTCAATTTCGACGGCCCACAAAAGAAGAAGGCCGGAGAAAATCCCCACGCCTACGGCAAATGTCAAAGGCGGTGAGCCCAAACGCCCTAAGTCCGGGGGCATTGTTGTCCATACCGTCTACATGGCGTCTGGGAAAGAGGACAGCCGTACATCTACAGGTCATAGACCGCTTACGCGATCGGTGACTAAAGCTCAGGAGCAGCAGCAGAAGCTCCAACAAATGATGAATGCGATGGCCGCACTCACTGGGCCAAAAGAAAGCCCCGAAGCGTCCTCGGATCAACGCCAGGTGCAAGAAACTGACGCTGAATTCCTTCACAGGATACTGGAAAAGAAGGATAAAGAGGCTGCGGAACAAGCAACCAATATAAAGCAAATGGCCCTTCTGTTCTAGGACATGGTGGGTATGATGATCCAACAAGATCCTCCTGCTGAAGATCCTCCGATCGTCCTTGAAGATGACAGGGGAGAAACGTCAAATCCTCCACCGGCTCTGTCAACAGCTAAGGAGGAGACAATCTCCAAAGCTGACTTGGACGAATATATAGCTCAGCAGATACGAGTTCATCAGGCGACTGAGGCAGCCGGTCAAGTTGTCAGAACGGGGCGACCATATCCGAGCTGGTATGATCAGATCAAGTACCCGCCGGGCTATACAATACCGAAATTCCATGTCTATAAGGGGACGGGCAATCCCACCAGCATGTTACCCAGTTCAGAGCTCTTTGTGGCAATACCGGCGGTGATGATAAGTTGTTGCTTCGCCAGTTCGTCGGTAGCTTATCGGAGACAGCATTTGAGTGGTACTCCGAGCTCCCAAACGACTCTATTAAGACATTTGCTGAAATGGAGTTGTTGTTTACCCAGCGCTTCGCAAGTGCCAGCGAACGCACCCCGATAACAGCATTGATTAATTCCACGGTGAAGTCGGGCGATACGTGGGTCCAATATGCGATACGGTGGAGGAACCTATGGTCGAAATGCGAACAACGCATTGAAGAAGCGCCGGCAGTGGGCATGTTCGTGGGCACCTTAGATCCTCATGCAACTATTTCACAGTTCATGATGTTCTTTAAACCAACCACGTTCCAGGCCCTAATCGACAAGTTAGCCCAGATGGACCAGATGGGTCACAGACCGTCTACTCCAAAGCCGGACTCTCGAAACGAAAAGGGGAAAGGGAAAGCGACCGTCGTCGCCAATGCTCAACAACAGCCGAGCAACTTGAAGCCGGTTGTTCGTCAAAACAATATGCGTCCACACCTATCTCTCGAGGAGAGGCTGGGACGTCTTTACTCGTTTCCTCAAAATAAAATGAGAAAACTGTTTGAACTGGCATTGCGTAACAGACTCATTAATCTGCCGGAGTCAAGACGTCCGTCGCAGCCAAACGACGTCAATGATCCCAATTACTGTCCCTATCACCGAGTATTGGGGCATCCGATTGAAGATTGCTATGTCTTCAAAAACTGGATTGAAGATCAATATCAGCAAGGCAAGTTCGCGTTATCCGAAAGATGGAAGGTGAACCCGCCGCAACTTCATACCTCTAAAAAGGTGAATGCGCCGGGGGCAACGTGCTCCCTCGTTGAAGAAGCTCCATGGGAGGTTGTGCTATCGGCCAAAACCAAAAGGATGCTGAATGATCACAAGACATGCCCGGCGGTCAAGTGGAAGAACCCGCTAGAACCCCAGATCATTGAAGGGATGCTGAAGCCGCGCCCAACTCCGAAGATCGGTGGTGATGGCCCGAGCACTCACAACCGGCCGTCAAAATCTTCAAAAAAGAAGAAGAAGAAATCCAAGAAGCCCGTGAAGCCTGGCGACAAGCACACGGACTTACAGAAACAAATTGACGCGCTGGAGGAATACAATCAAAAGGCACGGACTCCCATCACACTCTAGGAGTTCCTCAACCACGTCTTTCAAGACGAAGATGAGGGAGAGAGCTCGTCAGATGAATCCGAGGAATACGTGGCGAGCTGCCATGTGATCTCTCACTCGTTTACGGACGATGAGAGAACACCTTGCACTGAGAAGCTGGGGGCAGATCCTGAACCGAAACATCGAGGGCCATCAGATGAAACCATTGATGCATTCTTCAATGAAGCTCTGTTGAAAAGTAAGGCTGATCGGGAACGCGAGACGATCCTATTTGAAAGGGCCAAACACCGGCGACTAAACGGAAGAGTTGAAGCACTCCTGCCGGATCAAAGTACATCCACCGCAGATAAAAGCAAATTCAAGATGAGGAAAATGTTTGCTAAAGCCATATCAATGGGTATGAAGCTACCACCCTCTGAAGGAAAAAATGCTGGTGAAGCGGAAATGCACCCCTCCTACTGCTTGTATTATCGGAAGATTTCTCACCCCACCGAAGAGTGCAAACCTTTCAATAAATGGTGGCAAGGATATGTTACTCACCGACAACATTTTAAGCGGGAGAAGCACAAAACTCGTCGGGAGCGGAAAGGTACGACCGAGGGGCTTAACAGAACTACCGGCGATTGTTGCATGGTTAACGCCGGGGGATCGCATGTTCTCACGTTCGGGAGCGACTCTGACGAGGAAATGGCTCTTAGCCCCCTCTTTAAAGAGTCCACCTCGGGAAAAGAAGAAGAGCCGAAGGTCTGCGAAAATATCCGGCTGTGTAATTGTATGCTACCCGAAAAGAATCTCGGACCCTCAAATAAAAAAGATAAAAGGAAAGAAAAGGTTTCTGAGAATATCGCCCTAGATGACCAAGTCATGGAAGAGCTAGCCGCCAAGGACCCGCCGAAGAAAAATAAGGTGGATTACAACGTTCTAGCGCATCTGAGGAAGCTACCCTCGTAGCTCAGCATTCTTGACGCCCTTTTACTATCAAAAGAGGCAAGGGATTCGATAATCAAGGCACTACAGGAGCTGGAGCAATTCCAAGCTTTTCTCGCCTAAGAAAAGATGAAGGATGAGTTGGAAGAAGTGCACACGGTCGATGTCACTTTTGGTGATGAGGACCTTCTCTTTGGGACGTGCGAACACAACCGTCCCCTCTATGTCTCAGGGTATTGCCATGATATAAAGATAGGCAAAATCTTGGTTGACAATGGGTCCTCCGTTAATCTCCTCAACGTGCGGGTGTTAAAAGAAATCTGCATGAGCGTCCAGCACCTCGCTCGGGACAAGATCGCCATCTCCGGGTTCGACTCTCAATCATCAAGAACTCTCGGGTCTGTGATACTGACGCTACGCTTCGGGCTGCTCGTCACGGACATTAAATTCCACGTAATCGATGCCAAAACATGCTATAATGCTCTGCTCGGCCGGCCATGGTTACACGAGTATAACATCATCCCTTCTACACAGCATCAGTGTATGAAATATTTTAAGGATGGTCTCGAGTGTACCGTGACGGGAGAACTGAACCCGTTCTCCGTGAACGAAGTCCGCAAATATGAAGATGCCAAATACTTCTTACCGGATTTCGAAGACACGGAAAGGTGTTACAAGCCGGAGAACAAATCTAACGCCACTATCCCTGTCTTCGGGAGTGATACCGAGGAGGAAGAGGAGATAGTTTATTCGGGTCCGCCCCAACACAACAAGCCGGGACCATTCGCTCCTACGTTGATCTTTGGTAGTGACTCGGAAGATGAGGTCCATGCTATATTCTCTGCTCGGCCTTCAATACAAACATCCGCTGACGAAGAGCAAAGTCTGCAAGTTGCCATGGTTCCACTTAAACACCATGAAGAACTAGATACGCTCAATAACTACAATATAGAGGAGCTGCGGACGTTCCATGTCCCTCCCAGGCGAGAAGGCGAAGAGGCAATTCTATTCTACCGCTCTGAAGAAAACAAAGTGGAGAAAGAAAACTGGCACGGTGCGGATCCTACGCTTGATAGGCTTCAGCCCATCCGTCTGCCCAGATATTATACAGAAGGCTTGAAAAGGCTGTTGAAGCACTACGGGATATCCTTCAAACAGACCGCTCGAAAAGCTAAATTCTATGACAGGGTCTGGAACGTTCCCGGAACTCAGCACAAGTTGCCTAATGGGAGGATGGAAACAATCGGGCTTGGGTACATTCGATCTAAGAAACGAGAGGTACTCCGCGATTGCTACGTCGTGCATGACTTCAATGAAGAAGGGGATGCTCAATGGGAGGACACTAATCCTAAACCAGAAAAAGTTCCTGATGCAAAGGTGCCCAGTCCGTCATTCGAAGACCAAATGAACAGGCTTATAAGGGAAGCTGGTCAAAAAGTCCGAGACGACCACAACCGCGAAATGGCCATCTACGAGAAAGCCAAAACGCAACGCCTCCTACAACAGGCCACAAAAGATGAAAGTACCGCTCCCTGTCAACCTGTGGCAAAAAAGGCTCGACGCAGAGGCAGAAACAAGTCAAAGAGCAGAAAAGGCATTCAACAACGACAAAGCGGGACCAAGAAGCCACGCAGTCGGGAATCGAGCGGTCCTGATCTATCCCTTATGAAGAAGATGGGTCGAGCATACTCTTTTCCTCAAGACAGGACAAAGAAGATACTTAATCTCGCTATAAAACATCAAATGCTTACACTGCCGGAGTCCAAGCATCCCGAACAAGCAGGCGAAGTCTCACACCCGAATTATTGCTCTTATCACCGAGTAATAGGGCATCCTCTCGAAGACTGCTTCACCTTCAAGAACTGGGTTGAAGATCAGTATCAGCTCGGCAAGTTCGCTCTATATGACAGTTGGAGGGTAATGCCGCCACAGAAGCATGAACCCAAAGTCACGAGAGCAGAATCAGATCCGCATCGGTCTTGGAAGCGAGCTCGTACTTGTCGCATGATAAAAATATCAAAAGAAGGGTCCGAGAACATGGATGACCTTCCCTGGTGCTTCAAAAACATCAACGACGAGGTGATCTCAGAATTTCCACTAGCACCGAAAGAGCTGGAGGATAGAATACATACCACTACAGATAACTTCAGGAAAATTGAGTTGGGGACGGCGAAAGACCCGTGACCAACATTCGTCAGCGAGCTGCTATCTGAAGAAAGGGTGGCTGCGTTAAAAGACTGCTTATACAGCATAGAGATTGCTTCGCATGGAACTATTCTGAAATGCTAGGACTAGATCCAGAAATTGCTGTACATAAATTAGCGATATCCCCGGACGTCAAGCCAGTCAAACAGGCGCCGAGGAGAATGCGGCTCGAACTTGAGATGAGCATCAACGCCGAGGTCAAGAAGTTAATCGACTCTGGCTTCATCCAAGAAGTTCAATATCCCGACTGGATCACCAACATCGTCTTGGTGATGAAGAAAAATGGGACAGTGCGTATATGCGTGGACTTCCGGGATCTCAATAAAGCCTGCCCGAAGGACGATTTTCCAGTGCCAGTCACCGAGCTGATGATAGACAATACGTCCACTCACGAGGTTTTCTCCTTCATGGACGGCTCGTCAGGGTATAATCAGATAAAGATGCATCCCGAAGACCAGAAGCACACCGCTTTCCGGACCCCTTTGGGTATATTCTGCAATAAGGTGATGCCCTTCGGTCTAAAGAACGCCGGTGCCACCTATCAGAGGGCCATGACAAAGATCTTCGATGACCTTATACATGAAATCGTTGAATGCTATATCGACGACCTCGTGGTTAAAAGCAAATCATACGAGGAACATCTCGAGCATCTGAAGACCGAATTTCAACGCCTTCGATAATACAACTTGAAGATGAATCCTCTCAAGTGCGCATTCGGAGTTTCCTCGGGCAAATTCCTAGGATTCATCGTCCGACACCGAGGTATCGAGATAGATCCGTCAAAGATCAAGGCGATCATGGAAATGCCTCCGCCAAGGACTCTCAAGCAATTGCGGTCTCTCCAAGGGAAGCTCGCGTACATCCGGCGATTTATAGCTAACCTTTCAGGCAAGTGCCGCCCTTACAGTCACCTGATGAAGAAGGGAACCTCGTTCGTCTTGGATCATAAATGCCAAGACGCGCTGGACGAAATCAAGCAGTATCTGCAGAATCCGCCAGTGCTGGCTGCTCCGATCAAGGGAAGTGAAGACGGAGAATATCCTCCATTTCTTCAAGACGCACGTTATTTATCGGTTTGGAACTCCGCGACGGATCATCTCCGATAACGGGCCAGCCTACAGAAGACACAAGATCAGTCGCTTCGCGCAACAGCATAATATAGACTGGAGATATTTCTCAGTTTACAATCCGCGAGCTAACGGTCTAGCGGAGGCTTTCAAAAAGACCTTGACGAAGATCGTGAAGAAGACGGTGTCCCGAAATAAGAAGGACTGGCATGAGAGACTGCAAGAAGCTCTCTGGGCGTATCGAACTACGTTGAAAAAGGCCACGAACATAACGCCGTACGTGTTGGTATTCGGTTCAGAAGCAGTACTCCCCCTCGAGATAGAGTTACCCTCTTTACGAGTGGCAGTCCACTACGAGCTGACGGACGAAGAAAATGCTCACCTTCGGCTTGAGGAGCTTGATGCCCTTGATGATACCCGGCTCATAGCGCAACAAAGTCTAGAAGCTTATAAAGCAAAGATGACGCGCTCATATGAAAGATTGACCCGGCCGAGGACATTCCGCCAAGGCGAACTCGTGCTAGTGGTCAAAAGACCTATGATCCCCAATCGCGCTAAGCGGGGAAATTCGAGCCAAACTATGAAGGCCCGTACATCATAGACAAGGTCTACCAGGGTGGAGCCTATCTACTCGTGGATATGCACGGTGAAAGGCCTTTCAGGACAATAAACGGTCGTTTCCTAAAGAAATACTACGCTTAATGAGTTACCGCCTAGATCAATGATAGATGACGACGACTATGTCCACTCGCTATCTTCCTAAACCCAAACTCTATAAGCAGTAGCCGACCTTCTCCTGACCGGACCGAAACGTCCTTAAACTAATGATGGACCGAAATGTCCTTAAACTAACGACGGACCACTACGCCCTAAAACTAGCTGAGAACCGAAACGTCCTTAAACTACTACCACAGCATCCTCAGGCTGACGAGAAAAAAAGAAGAAGAGAGAATAAAGAAGAAAAAAAAAGAATAAAAAAAAGAATGAAAAAAAGAAGAAAAAAAGAAGAAGAAAGAAACGGTATGTTCATAAGCGAAATGGGCACGGATGAAAACCCGAAAGGGCTCCGTGAGTAAAAACAGCAGGGCTACCGGCGAGTGTTCATGAAAACCCAAAAGGGCGCGACATCGTTAAAAAAAAAGAATAAAAGAATATAAAAAAACGGTATGTCCATAAGCAAAAAGGGCACGGATGAAAACCCGTAAAGGGCTCCGTGAGTAAAAACAACAGGGCTACTGGCGAGTGTTTGTGAAAACCCGAAAGGGCGCAACCTTGTTAAAGGACACTTACAGGATCTTCTCGACCTTGTAAGGAGAAACCACCCGCGTGAGATCCTTACGACTCACAAGGGAGCAACACACTTAGGGATCCTCACGATTCCTAAGGAGAAATTACACTTGCGAGATCCTCACGACTCGTAAGGAGAACTCTCTTATGGGACCCCTACGACTCATAAGATTTGAAAGTCTTAAGTTACAGAGACCTGAGCCTGTTCTTAAGCAACCCCCACAACCTTCTATAGTGCCCTACAAGTGGCTCAATACTGACCCTTGTATACAATCCATGGGCGCGAATAAACATTTCCCTAACCAAGTCCCGCCCGTGACTAGGGATATGTCCATACGGTGAACAACCCTTATAAGTCCTCTCGACTTACAAGGAGAAAACCTTCTTGTAGAATCCTTACGACTTACAGAGGAACATGCACTTAGGAATCCTCACGATTCCTAAGGAGAAAACACACCTACAAGATCCTCACGACTTGTAGGGAGAAATACCTTTGTGAGACCCTTACGGCTCATGAAGTCAAAAGCCTTAGTCGACAGGACCCTAACCCTGTTCGCTAAGCCACCTTTGTTGGACATCGACAGAGGCAAATGATAATTCGCTCCTGAAAACATCCCAGTTGTAGCGGTGCTAATGCCGAAATCGGTGTCTAATTCCAGGCTTACGGCGAAAATACAGCAAGCCACGCATGCATACGAAATAGCCGAAATGATGGGGCAACTTGCAGTAAAAATCAGCAAGTAAAAAAAAAGTATATGCATGCAAAATAGCCGAAATGATTGGGCAACTCGCAATAAAAAGCAGCGAGTGAAAATAAAAGAAATAGCCGAAATGATTGGGCACCGCGAAAAATAGCCGAAATGATTGGGCAATCGCGACCTTCACGATATAAAAGCTGAAATGATAGAGCATCGCGGAAATAAAATTAAAAAAAATGAAAAATGAATGAAACTTTTGCCCTACAGGAGATATCACAGCAATCCCTGTATACAATCCAGGGGTGCAAACAAAGAAGGAATCATACCTTTCCTCCCCATGCTCCATCAGGAAACGGAGCCAAGTCTTGACGGCAACTCATGTAAAGCCCGAAAGACAATCAGAGATCATTTCACCTCAGCGTAGAGTGATCACCACTTCGACATTCATCTCTACACAACAGACGGAATGTCACCACAACGTCCCTCCTCCAACAGGATTCGGACATACCACAGCAAGCGAAGCGAAGGCCAATTTCCTAGCTTCAGGGTCTTGACGGCAACTCACATAAAACCTGAAAGACCACCAGAGATCATCTCAACTCCAGGGAAATCGGTGTCCTTGGCAACCGTCTCAACTTCAGGGAAACCAGTATCCCTGATGAGAGCACCTCGATTCGCGTCGGCCCGCAGAGAAACTAGCGACTTTGCAGGAATACCCCGATTCGTTTCAACCCCAGGGAAATCAGTGTCCATGGTAACCTCCTCGACTCAGGGAAACCAGTGTCCTTGACGAGAGCACCTCGATTCTCGTCGGCCCGCTGAGAAACGAGCGTCTTTGCAGGAATACCCCAATTCGTTTCAACTCCAGGGAAATCAGTGTCCTTGGCAACCTCTTCGACTCAGGGAAACCAGTGTCCTTGATGAGAGCACATCGATTCGCGTCGGCCCGCAGAGAAACCAGCGTCTTTGCAGGAATACCCCGATTCGTTTCAACTCCAGGGAAATCAGTGTCCTTGGCAACCTCCTCGACTCAGGGAAACCAGTGTCCTTGATGAGAGCACCTCGATTCGCGTCGGCCCGCAGAGAAACCAGCGTCTTTGCAGGAATACCCCGATTCGTTTCAACTCCAGGGAAATCAGTGTCCTTGGTAACCTCCTCAACTCAGGGAAACTAGCGTCCTTAATGAGAGCTTCTTGATTCGCGTCGACCCACAGAGAAACCAGTGTCTTTGCAGGAGCACTTCGATTCGTTTCAACCTCGAGGAAACCAGTGTCCTCGGCAAAATACTTCGACTCAGGGAAACCAGTGTCCTTGACGAGAACATCTTGATTCGCGTCGACCCGCAGAGAAACCGGTGTCTTTGCAGGAGCATTTCGATTCGTTTCAACCTCGAGGAAACCAGTGTCCTCGGGAAAATACTTCAACTCAGGGAAATTAGTGTCCTTGACGAGAGCTGCTCGATTCGTCTCGACTTGTGAGGAAATTAGTGTCTTCGCGAGGACTTCCCTATTCATCTCGACTTGTAAGATAAAGCCTTAGGCAGCAAGGATTAAAAAACTTGTTTCCTAAGCACTGGGACCCTGCAAGTCGGTCTAAAACGGTCTCTTGCATACTATCCACGGGTCTCACTCTCCAAAGTCGAATCTCGGTAAGGAGGGAAACAACCGCTTACTAGTCCTCTCGACTCGTAAGAGGGAAAATTCTCTTATACGATCCTTACGACTTATAAGAGAAAACGCACTTAGGAATCCTCACGATTCCTAAGGAGAAAATACACCTACGAGATCCTCTCAATCCGTAGAGAGAAAAGTCTTTATAAGACCCTCACGGCTCATAAAGTTGAAAAGTCTTAGGCAGCAGATCTGAACCTGCGGCCTAAGCCATCGCTACCTCTTGAAGAAGCCAAGACAAGATGCTCGCTCTATCACCTGTCAACCATGTTTACTAAGACAGCATACTGATAAGAAAGAGCAAAGATGACACAAGACATTGCAAAAGGAAATGTGTATATCTTTATTCATGAATTCAATTAAGTACAAGGCGAATCGTATAAAAGAATAAAGAATGTGTACATTTTATTAAAAAAAATTATTACAAGTGTATGACTGATACAAAGGCAGCTACTGGGAAGGAAACGTCTTAAATAGCCCTATCAATTGCTCGCGCACTTCCTTCCATGCCTTCTCCTGATAGGCTGCCACCGCCAGTTCTGCTTCCACTTGAGCCCGCTGCTGTAGGAAGGTTGAGAGTTGCTCCTCAACTGCTTGCTGAGCTGCATTGCGACCTTGGGCATCATGCTCAGCGGCATCGAGCTTCTGCTTCAGTGCTAGCCTATCAGAAAGACTTTGCAGAAGGCCCTCGAAGATAGCCTTCACCCGAGCAGCATTCGCGTCAACTTCAGTACGCAGGCGAGCAGTCTCGCTTGAAGACTCTTGACATTCCTTCAGCCTTAAGGCTGCTTCTTGTTCCAAATGGCAGAAGTAAGAAGCTCTTTGCTCGATCCATGCTGCCCATTGAGTGCTTGCGGCCAAGGTCTCAGAGGCAGGACGCGTAAGCTCCAGTTGATGTAGGCGGGCCTCGATTTCCCTGCAGTGATTAACCCAAGACTCGACGATGCCTTCAATATGAAAATTTACAAGCGCCGCCAGCATCAGGTTAACCTCCGCAGCGAAATCTGCAGCACATGGGGGAGCATCTGCGTCAAGCTCTTCGACGTATCCGCTCAGCATGCCCAAGCTCATTACGGCACCCTTTGAAGATGGACGTCTCAAGAAGGGGCCCGCCGGCATTACGATGCGAGACTCGAAGGGCGCCGGAACCAGAACGACAGCTGAAAAAAACAAAATACGATCAGATGACGATTCAAGAAATATCAGAAAGTCATCGATGGGATAGTGTACTATACCAGCTGCAGTAGGCGGCAAAGCCAGGAGGGCCGGTGGCGCGACCGATCTTTCATCTCCTCCTTCGATTTGTAGCACTGCAATCAGGATGAGGAAGAGTCAGAAATAATTCCATTATTGAAAAAAGAAAGGCATCGATTGGAAACTATACTCACCAGCGCCACTGGAGGAAGAAGCGAGTTCAGATGGAAAGGAGAAGTGCGGGTGCAACACCGGGTAGAGGTGATCAAAAAGCACTCCTGCAAAGACGCAATAGTACGACATTAGTACATAAATTATGCGGCCGAAAGATAAAACTAATGGGTTGCAAATCCATACCTTCCAGCATCTGCGATGGTACGAGAGAAGGCTGAGAGGTGGCCACCGCCAAGGCAGTAGCTGACGGCGCTCCCTCGAGCAATGGAGCGTCAGCACTGGCCGCGCCTGCGTTAAAAACAAAGATAAACCTGTCAGGAAGGATTGCAAGATAAAGAAAAAAGGACAGTAACTCGATATTTACCTGATGAGTCACCAGCCGAAACGGAGGCGTCTCCCTCCTCCATCGACATGAGTCCACCTCCCGTGGCCTCATCACCCGACTCTACGGGGGCTGTCATCGTGCTCTCGCGGCCAGGAGACGGCAGAGGACCGTAGACGGGGAGAGCAATGATTGGAGCATTGTCAGACTCTTGAGAAAGAGCAGCTGGCTTGTCTCCGGGAGTCATGCCCGTCTCACCCGCTACTCCCTCGGGCTCGGCAGTCGCTGCTGTCTCGTCAGCTGTCTCCATAGGGTCGCCGGTCTCAGGCGCTCCATCCGTCGCTGCCCCAGGCTCAGTTGTAGCAGTCGTCTCATTTGCTGCTACCTCGGTCTCGGCATCGATGACCTTCTCTGGCGCAGTTTCCTCGGCCCCCAGCTCAGGTCCAGCAACCCCGGCGACGTCGCCCACCGTCGGCTCGGGTTCAGCCGGTGCCTCTTCCTCTGTCCCCTTAGGTTCGACGGTTTCCGCCTCCCCTTCGGTTGGACTTGGCCCTGCAGGACAAGATATATAAGAACCGACAGGTTTACAATTCTTACAACAAAATCTTGAAAGACACATTACCTGAGGTGGACTGATCGTTAGCCTCACGAGCTGCAGGCACCGCCTGTCTGTAAGCGGTAGACAAAGAGACCGGGGGCTCTTCCGAAGGAGTATCAGCATGAGAAACGGTGCTTTGGCCCTCTCCCACGGCCAAAGCAGCTCTGCGTGCTTTCGCCTCGCGCCTCAACCGCTTTCTCTCCTCCCGAGCCTTCAAGACGGACCTCTTCGAAGCTTCCTTCATTGAGGCGTCATCGTCCACATACAGAGATACCTCTAAAGCCTTCAAGGCATCCTTCACCGACTTTTCGAGTTGAGACTCTCGCGGGAGCCCCAAAGAGGCCGAAACATCAGTGGCTGGCCCTGGAAGAGTCTCTGCGTCACCTTGCGGGACTGGCATTGTGGTTCCTGCGATGAGAAAAAGAAAGGGTTAGATCGACCATAACAAAAGGAGAATAAAGACTTAATGAATCGAAATATACCGAAGCCTAAGGATGCTCTGAGTCGTTCCTCCTTTTGAAAAGTTTTGAGGGAAGCAGCGATGGCTTCTTCAGTGGCGATGCCTGTTTGAAGAAAAGAGGGGAAAAGTATTAGTCAAAGACAATAATAAAAGTACGATGCAATAAAAAAATGCGACTAGTAATTACCCGATTGTGCAAGCTTAGCTAGCCACGCGTCGCGCCTCGCCAATCGCTCTGAAGCTGCAATGGCGGCCGCCAGATCAGTGTCATCTGGCGGCATAACTAATCCTTTATTGGTCCCGTACTTGCCCAAGCCCTCGCTATAGGGAGCATGAGGTTTCTGACCGAATGCAACGTCAGCTGAGAGGATCGACTTCATCTTCCTCTTCTGCCCGCCAGCCCTGGGTGCACCCAAGATCAACTTGCGCTTTGCAGGCACCTTAGGACGGCGGGTCTCGATATCCGCGCCCACGCCGGACTCCGGCGAAACTACATTTACCGTTTCCACCAGAGCACGGGGCGCTGGTGGCGCATCCACAGTATCACAAAGAGGCAATCCGCACGGAGGGCTCAGCACGCGCGGTGGCCCAGCTCCAGCATTTTTCAGCGGAGGAACAACCGGGGTCCTTGGCTTCAAGGGAGCCTTACGGTCGCCGCCGGGAGGCGCACCCTTACGGTCAACCAACATGCGCTTCTCCATATGGATAACTGGACCCATTGCGTGCGCGTACCAAGCCACGTACGCGTTGAGGACCCGAGGAGCGCAGCTTGGGTTGCTGATGAAGAAGTAGGAGCCCGTATTCAGCCGCATGAAATGGTGCATCGCGCTCCGTATCCCTTCTCTGCTGGCCGCGGGCTCTTCCAAAAACTCCTCCAGCGGGATCCCCTGGTTATAGCTAGATTGTTGGGCGAACCGGTGAGGGTTGTACCTGATGAAAAGCGTCATCTCGTTCTTCCTGAACACCAGGTAGCCCGGCCGGATGGACTAGAGGTGAAGAATCTCCCAGGCTTTCAGTACGGAGGCCCCGTCCTTAAAGTCGTTACGCAGCGACACTACCGACTTGGAGGTTTCTGAGCCGATAGTTATGACTTTATCCACAAAAGAAATCTTCGCTCTGACCAGGTGTGGACGAAGGAGCAACCCCCTAGCCTCCCGCGAAGGCGAAATCACGATCGAGGCGCCAATCAGCCGCATGACTCTTGGGAGTCTGCACCTCTCAAAAAACGAAGGGCTCTTATGGATGCCGAATACCCCATGCACATGCATTTCCATCCACGAGGTGAAGTAGTGCATCGGGAAATTGGCAGGCTGCACCCCGGGTTCATTAGCGTTCGCCGCCATGCTAAGTCCATTGTATAGGTGAGCCAACCCGACGATTCCTACTGACAACTGCAGGCCAGCCACCATCCGATGCGCTGGGTAGAAAACGGATGGCCGCATGTAGCGCGGGTGCATGGGGAGCGCAAAACTGCACAACTACAATCCCAAGAACCTAAAAAGAAGGTCTCCTCATCAATGCCCGGGACGGCGATTTCTGACAAGGGCATGATGGAGGCGTCTGGAAGATAAAAATCCTTTTGATCGTCTTCCGATATTGGTCGACGGTCCAAGCCGAAGCCGAATGGATCATCGAGCTTGGCGAACTTCTCGCTCCGCTCCGATAAAATCTCCGGTCGAAGGAAGCGGGCGATAAAATCTGCGAAGCTAACTCCCTGGACCCCTGATTCCAGATAGAGACCTTCGTATATGTTCAGCACCTTCACCAAGCCCGGAAACTGGTGCTGAATAGCATTCTCCGGCGTCAAATCAAACACCAGTGGCTTGGTGGCGAAGACGTATTCATCAGGACGAAGCAGCTCCTCATAATGCTCCCCCCTCACCGGCAGGCCCGAGATCTCGACGAACACTTCCAGAGAGATGGAGACTTCCCTGTCCGTCATAAGGAAGGTGTGGGTGGGGATATTCCATTGTTCGATGAAAGCCTTAATCCACCACGTGGGAGGAGCGGGGTACTCAAAAAGCGAGACGTAGATTGCCGAGTACAAACCAATCTTCATCAGATGAGTCCCCTTCACCGATAGGATGTACCTGGCCCACTGCAGATATCCGGCCGGTTGTCGCGGGTCAATCCAATATTATAAGCCTGTCCCCAAGGGCGTGCTTCACCCTGACAAATGCGCCACCCCAAGATGTCCATGGCCGGCGGTGGCTGCACGGGAATGGCACCAATCGCAGGCTGGAGAAGATCCTCCGAATTCCAGTTCTTGACCTCCACGGCATACTTCACCAGGGGTTCATCCGCATAGGGGATCGACGAGATGGGCTCAGATGGCGTCGCGGAACCAAAGCTTCGGCGACCCTTGATGATGTCGATATACCACCTACCCCACAGATGAAGGTTCTTGTGCTCGGGGTCATGATCCTTGTTGAGAGCGAGCACCTCTCGATCTACTGGCGCCTCAGGAAATCCTTCCTTCGAGCAAACAAACGGGAAAGACAAGTTAGCAGACATGTTGCCTGCAAAAAGAAGGAGGACAAAAGTCAACCGTCAGTGCTATAATCTTACGTTCTGACACTCGGAACTTTAAAATTTGTACCACACTACAATGCAGTGGATAGGGGACCAAAGGGGGACCCACAAAATCTAGATGACAGTGCATCAGTTAATAATATGGCCCCATCATTGGATAAGACTGTCAATTAATGAAGAGATCCCAAAAGAATATTCTCATTAATGAGAAATCCCTAGAGACAAGGAGAAAATCTCCTCTTTCAGAGCAAAGCTCTGTCACAGAGTGACACTTGTCAAACTCTGGTCTCGAAGGGATAAAATTCCCTAAAAGAGCCTAGCTCTGTAATAATGATGGAAAAATCCATCAAAAGGAAAATTTAACTCTTAAAAAATTAAAAAATTCTGGGATCTTAAAGATCCATGAAAACTCTTAAGAGTTCTTCATTTGTAGATCAAAAAGATCTACATTTGGTCCATGAGCAAAGCTCTGTTCATGGGTTAAAAAACCCTAAAACAAGATCTCTTTAGATCTATGGATTCTTGAGAGCAAGGCTCTGTTGGTGAAACCCCAAAGGGGTCTTCTTTAGATCAAAGATCTATGAGAGCAAGGCTCTGTTGATTAAAATTAATTTAATTTAAGTTAAGTTAAATTTTACCTAAGATTTTTCTAGAGCTTGAACTCTAAAGTTCTTGAAAAATGAGAGCAAGGCTCTGAAGTTCTTAAAAGCAAGAGCAAGGCTCTGAGAATTAAAAATCTTGAAGATGGTAATCATCTACTGAGGACCAAGGGTCCTATTTATAGGCGCTTGCGCCCTTTCAACTCCTGAGTTGATCCGACCGTTGGGATCTTTCCACCGCTGCACTCACGTGTGCACCACGTGAGCGCAATGGTGGGGGGGGCATTTGTTTCCCCCAATCAGAGCAAAGCTCTGTTTGAATTTTGAAAATTCAAAAATTGAAGCAACGCTTCAAATTCCTTGCGCTGCGCGCAACGCGCCACGTGTCAAAAGCTGACACGCCAGCGCAGCGCCCAAGGCAGCGCACCCAATCAGAGCAAGGCTCTATTTAAAGTAAAAAAACAAAAGAAGCAACGCTTCAGGTGATCTGCGCTCTGCGTTGCGCGACACGAGTCAGCGCAGTTGCGCTAGCACAGTTGCGCTCTGTGCTGCGCGACACGTGGCAGCGCAGTCGCGCTAGCGCAGTCGCGCTGCGCTCTGCGCTGCGCGACACGTGTCAAGCGTAGGTGCGCTTGCGCCAAACAGAAAAATTCTGAAAGATCTTTCTGATCTTATTAAAACAAGAAAATTGTCTTCTGTAAAGCAGAAGCCCTTGAATCAAAGATCCAACGGTGGGGAAAATCCCTAAATCACTCAGAGAAAGATTTCTTTAACTGACTTAACAAACTAATTGGCACTATATAAAGGCCCCTAGACCCCAAGTCTAAAACACACAGAAACAAAGAGAGAATTCAGAGGACTCCTAAAAAAGAAAAGTTTGAGAAGAACTCAGAAAGAAAAAAAAAGGTAAACCTTTGAAAAGAAGAATTTCTTCTGAAAAAGATCAATGATCTAAGAACAAGATCAAGATCTTAAAATAAAAAGAAAAGATCAAATAATAAGAATAAAATAAGAAGTAAGATACTTCTTTAGATCATTTGATCTACACAAAGGCATTGCCTTTTGATGAACCATTAGTTCTGGAATCTTAAAAGATTCTTTTGTTGAATCCAAAATTGGATCAAGATATTAAAACAGTACCTTGCACTTGTAAATCTGCACTGTTGCGCTCTTGAGTTGGCGCACCACGTGTCAGCAGCGCAACAGCGCAGCGCACTGCGCTAACTGCGCTTGCGCTCACCAGAGCATGACACGTGTCACCTCCACATGCGCTTGCGCTCATTAATTGGCGCAGAGCGCCTGACAGGCCACGTGGCACTCTGTCAGTTTAATCAATGCTCTGCATTATTTAAAGAAGGGCCGAGCCCAATTATAAAAGTCCTAACATGCCTAATAAAATGCCATGCATTATTTTTAAAAAAAGGACAGAGCCCAAAGAAAGGTCTGTCAGACCAAAACAGATGCTGTGCATCATTTAAAAAGAGCCAGAGCCCAAATAATGGTCCAACAGAGACCAAGATTAATGCTATGCATTATGAAACCAAAGGCAGAGCCCAAGCAGAGGCCTAATAGGCCAGCTACAAACAAAAAATGTTGAACATTCTCAA
This sequence comes from Agapanthus africanus, assembly GCA_030015575.1. Lineage (NCBI taxonomy): Eukaryota > Viridiplantae > Streptophyta > Magnoliopsida > Asparagales > Amaryllidaceae > Agapanthus > Agapanthus africanus. Next base: position 935,331,200 of record JASDDO010000019.1, on the reverse strand, counting down.
CTGGACTTAGCCCAATTCTGGCCGTAAGTCCTCAAATTAAATTGACCGAGCATGATTGCTCCCTTAAATCAATTTACACCCGGTTCAAGGGTATATCTCCGAACTCCTTTGACACATGTCATTGTAATCCTTCAACGTCGTCAGAGAGGTGACGGGACCCGACGGCCATACATGCAATGGACCACCATGTCCCTAAACTGGCAATGGACCACTATGTCTCTAAACTGGAACAATAGAGCCAATTGCTCTCTTGTCGGATCCAAACGATCCCGTTAAGTTGATCTTAGTCTGGAGATTAGGCTAACGTATCCTTAACAAACATTTAAGTTGATCTTAGCCTCAAACATGGCTAACGTGTTCTTAAACTAATATCCGTCCCCAAAATGGGAATGTTGGACCCCTATGTCCCTAAACTGGAACAATAGAGCCAATTGCTCTCTTGTCGGATCCAAACGATCCCGTTAAGTTGATCTTAGTCTGCAGATTAGGCTAACGTATCCTTAACAAACATTTAAGTTGATCTTAGTCTGCAGATTAGGCTAACGTATCCTTAACAAACATTTAAGTTGATCTTAGCCTCAAACATGGCTAACGTGTTCTTAAACTAATATCCGTCCCCAAAATGGGAATGTTGGACCCCTATGTCCCTAAACTGGAACAATAGAGCCAATTGCTCTCTTGTCGGATCCAAACGATCCCGTTAAGTTGATCTTAGTCTGGAGATTAGGCTAACGTATCCTTAACAAAAGTTTAAGTTGATCTTAGCCTCAAACATGGCTAACGTGTCCTTAAACTAATATCCATCCCCAAAATGGGAATGTTGGACCACTATGTCTCTAAACTGGAACAATAGAGCCAATTGCTCTCTTGTCGGATCCAAACGATCCCGTTAAGTTGATCTTAGTCTGGAGATTAGGTTAACGTATCCTTAACAAATGTTTAAGTTGATCTTAGCCTCAAACATGGCTAACGTGTCCTAAAACTAATATCCGTCCCCAAAATGGGAATGCTGGACCACTATGTCCCTAAACTGGAACAATAGAGCCAATTGCTCTCTTTTCGGATCCAAACGATCCCGTTAAGTTGATCTTAGTCTGGAGATTAGGCTAACGTATCCTTAACGAATGTTTAAGTTGATCTTAGCCTCAATATGGCTAACGTATCCTTAAACTAAAACCCTGAACCCAAATCTAAGAAAATACGGATTTGGACTAATCCACGTCCTACGGGCGACAACATAAATTAGTCTCCGTATACAATCCACGGGCAACCACAAACAAAACAAACACACACGACACGAAGTGAACATCCGGAGAAGGAGAAAGTTGCTACCGCAGTGCGGTAGAGTAATTAACTGCAGGGGCTTGCGCCTGTTGGGAAGAGCGTCCCCACAATCAGAAACCTCTCAGACGAGGGGGAATCTGATGAAGTCTTCTAAATCGGCCGCATCCGTCTAAACCTCCGATACACGGTGCCATAAATCAACTTGGCATCTTCGGAGAGGTGGACGGATAAAACCAAATAGCATCTGTGTAAGTCCGTGTTGCCCACCCCGGTGCTTACGGGGAGGCGGAAAACATAATAAAAAACGGATTTTTAATGACTTAGGCAACATGGACTATGCTTGTGAGGATCTTTGCTAAACATAAACTAGCTAACCCTAACTACAAAGTAGCTAAGTGAAGAAAAGTTATACCTTTGGTCTTTAGTCCTTCTCTCCTTGCTCCTAGGTATGGTAGAAAGAGTTCACCTTGCTTGTCTTCTCCCGTCAAAGAAGGATCCACTTGAAAGCCACCACCTTTAGCTTCAACTCCAAGCTAGGAGTAACTAGAGTGCAAGAAATGCTAAGACTTGAACCCTAGAAGTGAGAAGAGAAGATCAAGAGAGGGTTTTTCTCAAGCTTTTTGTTTCTCAACACATGAGAGGGAGAGAGCTTGAGGGAGAGGATGAGCAAGAGAGAGAAATAGAATGAGAGAATGAGAAAATAGTGAGCCATTCTCACTAATATGTGAGGATAATTTTAATTAGATAATTAGCTTGAAAATTGTCATGATAAATCATGAATTGACCATTATCATTTCATTTTTGCAAAGATCAAAGAGCATCTTCCAAATGAAATGATTATGGTCAAGTTGTCAACATGGTCAACAAGTCAATGAAGTCAAATTGTCAACAACAACCATGCACAATAATTAAGCTAATTATCAATTAACAATAATCCACACAAAAACAATAGGGTTAATAAAATGACAAATGCCATTAACCCAAAACAAGGTCCTCTCCCCCAATCTCAAGCAACTGTGCATACGCACCCGCATTCGTGATCCGAGGAACACGAATACCCTGAGAAAAACCAATCTCAAATCATATACTAGGATCCGGCTTAAACCAAAGCCCGCTAGTATAAACTGTCCGGACAGCAAACGTGCACAAGTGCGCGGATGCGAACGAACCCTGTCGCAAAACCATGCGACCTCTACTCGTTTTGCCTAAAGGCGAATAGCTCTCTGTGTGGGACTCTAAAGACTCGACACTACGCTGGCAGTGGGTTTAACCACAGACCGCAAGCGGCACTAGCTGTACGTAACGGTCCCCAGGTAGATGTCGATAAGAAGACTGACGAGGTGAACCCCATCTGCACTCCTACTGAGCCTGTATGTGACAGTCTCCGTACAGTCCGGTCTGTTCGTCTGATACATCGCATGGCGGGCCTAGGGGGGCGGTGAACGTCAGTCCCCTAATAGCGGTACAAGTCGTGTCGGAGTGTAGCCCAGAACACCCTGAGATAACACTGGAAACCTACCAGTATATCTCGCTTGCCCTGGCCAGGGACTACTCGTGTAATGGCTCTCCTAGACACAGCGCGATGTCAACCCCCAATACCGGGAGAGACGAATCCTGTCTAACCGTCACTGCCTCCAAGTGCTTCGGGACTGCACCCAAAAACTACCTGTTTGCACAGCTCCTTTGAGCCGTGGTAGGGTAGTAATCAAAGTGCAGTGGGAACACACTCGAGGCGAAGTGGCAGTGTCAAGTCAGCGGACTAAGCTGTACTCATGTCACCTGGGAACTGATAACTGACGATAGGTATATTACCAACCAACAGTTCCCAACGAGTCCTGTCCAGTGTACTCGTAACCTAACGAGCACCCGCATACTATCCCAAGTACGACGTACTAACGGCTGTGGGACAGACCGTCTCCCACACTGGGATGAGAAGCGCATACGCTAGTCTACTCCGGAGTATCGATGCCCTGTCTCGATAGTCCAACGACCAGGGACCTGTATAAGGATGTGCTTATAGATTACCCAGCTCCCACGAGTGCGAGCGCCATCACAACGCTGGTAATCAAGCAAAGATCCTAAGGGCTCTACTAATATGTATACCAGCAATATGCTAAAAGAAACACATGCACATATTAAAGCAGAGACAAACCAAGTAGCATACTACCATTTTGAGCAAGATTGTATATACAACTGTGAATATCCCAAGCTTCCATTAAGTAATATACAAGCTAGTATGATACAGTAATGGCCTCTAGGGCATATACACTAACAATCTCCCACTTGCACTAAGGCCATGTACTGGCGTATCGAAGACCTATCATCTCGATCAGCCGCTCGAACTGAGTCTGGGGCAAGGCCTTGGTGAATGGATCTGCTGTGTTATCCTCTGATGCGACTCTCCGGACCTCGATCTCCTGGCGATCCACGATCTCCCTGATCAGGTGATACCGCCTTAAGATGTGTCTGGATTTCTGATGGGACCTGGGTTCCTTCGCTAAAGCTATAGCCCCGTTGTTGTCGCAATACAGAGATATTGGGTCAACAATGGACGGAACCACCTGAAGTTCTTTCAAGAACTTCCTCATCCAGACAGCTTCTTTTGCGGCATCAGATGCAGCGATGTATTCCGCTTCCATAGTCGAGTCAGCAACGGTTTCCTGTTTGGAGCTCTTCCAACACACCGCCCCTCCATTGAGGGTAAAGACAAAACCCGACATGGACTTGGAATCATCCTTGTCACTCTGGAAGCTGGAGTCAGCAAAGGCCTCAATCTGCAGGTCTTTTCCGCCATACACCAAGAACATCTCCTTAGTCCTTCTCAGGTACTTGAGAATGTTCTTTACTGCTATCCAATGTTTCTCCCCAGGGTTTGACTGATACCTGCTTACCACACTCAGTGCATAAGCCACATCCGGTCTGGTACACAACATCGCATACATTATAGAGCCTACCGCAGAAGCGTAGGGTATAATAGACATGCGATCCCTTTCCAAATCAGTCTTGGGAGACATCTCTTTGGAGAGGGTGATCCCGTGACAAGCCGGTAGATTACCGCGCTTGGAATCTTCCATACTGAATCTCTTCAGTATGGTGTCGATGTACCTGGACTGCGAGAGTCCTAATATCCTCTTGGATCGGTCACGGTAGATCCGGATATCCAGAATGTAGGAGGCATCACCCAGGTCTTTCATGGAGAACCTGTGTGACAAGAACCCCTTGACAGATTGTAGCATAGGAATGTCATTTCCTATTAAGAGAATGTCATCCACGTATAAAACGAGGAATACTACAGTTCTCGCTACAAATCTACAATAGATGCATGGTTCATCTGGATTTTTGATAAAGCCAAATTCTTTGACCGTCTCATCAAAACAGATGTTCCAACTCCGCGATGCCTGCTTGAGTCCATAAATGGACTTGAGCAACTTGCACACCTTTCCGCTGCTCCCACCCTGAATGAAACCCTCTGGCTGGTCCATATAGACACACTCCTCTAAATGACCATTTAGAAAAGCTGTCTTTACGTCCATCTGCCAAATCTCATAATCGTGGAAAGCAGCGATGGCAAGAAGGATCCGAATGGATTTCAGCATAGCTACTGGAGAAAAGGTTTCGTCATAGTCCAAACCAGGTCGCTGACGAAAACCCTTTGCTACCAGTCTAGCTTTATAGGTCTCAACCTGTCCATCTACACCAATCTTCCTTTTGAAGATCCACTTGCATCCTACGGGTTTTACCCCGTCTGGAGCAATGTCCAACGTCCATACTTTGTTGGTGTACATGGACTCCATCTCGGTCCGCATTGCATCCAGCCATTTTACCGAGTCGACGCTCTGAATGGCTTGCTGGAAGCTAGTAGGCTCATCACAATCTAGGATGCAGTCCTCTCTATCCCCGTCAATGAGGAAACCGTAGTACCTCTCGGGCGGATGAGACTGCCTACTACTCCTGCGGAGCGGCGTAGGAATGTCCTGTTCTTTTGAACCTTCTGGTTCCACTAAACTTTCAGTAATAGTTTGTGGTTCTGGAATTTCTTCCAGTTCTATTGCGCTCCCACTTAAATCTTTTTCTATGAACTGATGTTCTAGAAAGTGGGCATGGCGAGAAACAAGGACTTTTTGTTCCTCTTCGTAATAGAAGTAATATCCCTTGGAGTTCTTTGGATATCCCACAAACTTGCACTGTACTGAGCGTGCCTCGAGCTTGTCCGCATGCTGCTTTTTTACAAAAGTTGGACATCCCCATGTCTTAATGTGATTAAGATAGGGTTTCTTCCCACTCCATAACTCATATGGTGTGGTAGGCACAGTCTTAGTGGGAACACGGTTCAACAGATATGCAGCTGTTTCTAGCGCATACCCCCAGAACGATCGCGGTAACTCAGCATTACTCATCATGGACCGTACCATATCCAATAGGGTTCGGTTCCGTCTCTCCGATACACCGTTATGTTGCGGAGTGTATGGAGGAGTAAGCTGAGAGAGAATTCCATTCTCTTTTAAGTAATTCAGGAATTCGGCACTTAAGTATTCTCCTCCTCGATCCGATCTTAGGATCTTGATACTTTTGCCGGTCTGTTTTTCTACTTCACTCTTATATTCCTGGAATTTTTCAAAAGCCTCGGATTTATGTTTCATTAAGAAGACATAACCGTACCTTGAAAAATCATCCGTAAAAGTTATGAAGTAAGAAAAACCGCTTCGCGCATGTGTAGACATTGGACCGCACACGTCGCTGTGTACGAGTCCCAAGAGCTCGCTCGCTCTTTCTCCGTGTCCAGAAAACGGAGCCTTTGTCATCTTTCCTTTGAGACAGGATTGACAAGTTGCATACGATTGATATTCGAACGAATCTAAATATCCTTCAGTATGTAACTTAGTCAATCTTCTCTCGTTGATGTGACCCAGTCTACAATGCCATAAGAAAGTTTTATTAATTTCTGGAGACTTTCTTTTGTGTGTATTCTGGATATTGAAAACCTGTGGTTGGTTTAAAACGTAAATACCGTTGTTCAATGTACCTGACCCAATCAACACTTGATTAAGGTGAATGTTCACTACATTACTTACAAATGCAAATTCATAACCTTCTTTAGATAATAAAGATACAGAAATGATATTACAGGTTGCATTTGGTACATAATAACAACTACGCAAAACCAAAAAGTGTCCATCTGATAATCCCAGGTGATAGTCCCCCACGGCCTCAGCATCCATGCTAGCACCGTTCGCAACTCTGAGGGTCATGTCACCTGTCTTCAAAACTCTACGCTTTCTCAACGCCTGCAAAGAATTACAGATATGAGATCCTGATCCGGTATCCAATACCCAGGATGTAGAGTTTATTGATAGACAATTTTCAATAACATACACACCTGAAGCTGAAGCTGCAACTCGCTTCAAATCCTGTGTTCTGGCTTTCCAAGCCTTGCAATCTTGTTTCCAGTGACCACTTTTGTGACAATAGAAGCATTCTTCCTTCCCCACCAGCTTCCCCGCTACCTTTGTTGCTTTACCCTTTCCCCTCGTATCCACTTTACCGACACCGCCTCTTGGTTTGGCGGGGGCTTTCTTCTTCTTGCCCTTGGCTTTCGCCCTGGACCTAGAAGAGGAAGATCCTCCTACAAACAAAGTGGATGTCTCCCTACCCTTCTGTAGGGTGCCCTCAGCAGTCCTCAACATGTTCAGAAGCTCGGCAAGTTCAACCTCCTTTCCTTGCATGTTGAAGTTAAGAATGAACTGGGCGTAAGTGGAAGGAAGGGACTGGAGAATCAGATCAGTATAGAGTTCATTCTCCAACGTGGTCCCAAGGTCCGCGAGCTCCTCTATGTAGCCGATCATCTTAAGCACGTGGTCCGCTACCGATGATCCGACGGCCAACCTTGCCGAAAAGAGCTTCTTCGACACTTCGTATCTTGCGATACGAGACTGCTCTCCATACAGTTCTTTTGTATGGAGAAATATGGACTCTAGGTCCATATTCTCGTGCCTCCTCTGATGGTCATTGTCCATCGAGGCTAGTACGAGGCATTTGGCCCTCGCGCAATCTATCTCCCATGTCTTACGGATTTCTACATCCGCGACGCTGGAGGTGGGACCTGGGACGGGGGGAGCTTTGGTGGTAAGTATATACCCCAGCTTGTCATAAGTGATAGCCATCTTGACATTCCTGAGCCAATCTTTGTAGTTTGGCCCTGTCAATATGTTTTTATCTAATAGTAACTTAAGTCCGGTCATCTTGAATGGTCGCTGCAATTAGGAGAGAGAAAAGAAACACTTTAGCATGATGCTCTTGCAAGTTTAGAGTGGTTTTTAGTTTGTCTAAACTGGATGGCTCCCACTGTTTCTCGAATCCCTTCTCAAACCATAAAGAAAAGGATTAGCCGGGATCATTCTCACCGTACAATACTTGCTTAACCGTTCAGCCAGGCCAGTGTCGGTACTTCGAGGGAGGTTTTCCAACGCTTTCGCGAAGTTCCTTAATTAAGTAACCTCTTTTCCCTGTGGGCGTAGCCCCGCTAACACCTTTCTAGGCACCTACTAGGTTTATAGCATTGATCGTTAAGTGAGAGTTTTCCCGAGGAGTAGCATATACTCACAGTAGGATCGGGATCCAAATATCATTGCGTGATAAAACCGAAGGAATCCTACCAGAATCATCACACTCCAAATGGTATGCAACGCTAGCAAGTTTCAGTACTTATGAAACTCCCGATGTGGATTTTTGCCCCATGCTCTTATGACCTTGACTTTGGCCAAAATATCATAAGTCACATGTCAAGTTCTACCCGTCATTCTCCTGGTTAATTTGGACCCACCCGTACCTACCCTTGGCTTTGGCCAAAATGGCAGCACGACTGTCCCAAACCAACGCATCTATCTATGCTGCACATGAATACCCAAACGCTACCAATCACTATGCCTTGACTTTGGCCAAAATACATAGCTTGAATACTTTTGACCATTCATGTGGAATGACGGAGGGCTACGGATGGTTTTGGCGAAACCGTGAACGTAGTGAACTTGATATAATCGATGGAACGAGATAGCTTTTAAAAGGAGTGGTTCAAGCTCCGCGTTTAAAAGTTTTAGTTTTGAAAAGAACCGAGTGGTTTTCAAAGTGTTCCAATCGACTTTTACTTGGTTTATTTCTTGCATTAGTTCTTTTAATGCGTCCCATCATTTAATCCTACCATTGCAGAAAACAACCAAAATATGACGTACGCTTATGCCATTCGCATTCGCCACGGGGCCCCGTCATCACCCGTTAGGTTACTTAACTAACGACAGAGCGGGGGCTGGGCTAGCGCGGCTGTAAAACATAAGCAACGCCTAAATAGTTATTATATATAAATATATAGCAATGATAGACATTACAGATCACAGATGAATACATTGGATATACTAGGAATCCGCAATGCGTTCGAGCCTGCAACGCAAAGCGGATTACACGGTCGCGGTGAATAGCCAATACCCCACCCAAGACCCCTACGGGTGCGGCAAACTACCCGCCAAGCACCCGAAGCGAAGCAACCTCCCTCACCACCGTGAGTAGGCCACTCGGCACTTCGAGATACCCGGTAGTTTGTGCACCCCCTCCATGGGTCTATCCTAGGAGCAAAAACAGTAAAAAGAATTATACAATGACGGCTACAACCCCGACCCGGTTGTGCGGCCATACAAAGAATATTATTACATCAATTTACATGTTACAAATGAATGAAAGAAAAAACAACGCTCATCTCACATCCACCCCGGCCATTCACCCGCGACAATCCAATCCATTCATATCCACAAACCAATAACAATCACAGATCATGTATAACCCCGACTAATCGTCTTATAGCGATTAGCCGACGTTCAATACATGCAAGCATTACAGATATAACCGATATAGTTAAAGTGCAGTGAAGTTCGGAAAAATACGGAATTATAGGACCCCAAAAGGAAATTTCTTTTCTGGAAAATCTGGGTACATATAATATATCCTAAAAATCCCAAAACCAACAAAAACACACTCTGCACGAAAAACGATGCGCCGATCACGACAATCCGCGGCGGTTCCGCCGCATAAACCTACTTCATGCGGCGGAAGGGCGGCGACTTGAAGGAATTGGGGTATCGTTTTTCTTGGGTGTATTCACAAAACCCTGAGACGATTTTACATGTATACAGTTTTTCATTTTGAGCAGAAATAATTTTAACAGAAACTTGGATTTTGTAAAAGTTTGGTTTTGTGATTTTTCCGGTTCCGAACTTCGTTACACTTAACTACTTAACTAGTTTAGGTTTAGTTAGGCTCTGATACCACTGTAAGTCCGTGTTGCCCACCCCGGTGCTTACGGGGAGGCGGAAAACATAATAAAAAACGGATTTTTAATGACTTAGGCAACATGGACTATGCTTGTGAGGATCTTTGCTAAACATAAACTAGCTAACCCTAACTACAAAGTAGCTAAGTGAAGAAAAGTTATACCTTTGGTCTTTAGTCCTTCTCTCCTTGCTCCTAGGTATGGTAGAAAGAGTTCACCTTGCTTGTCTTCTCCCGTCAAAGAAGGATCCACTTGAAAGCCACCACCTTTAGTTTCAACTCCAAGCTAGGAGTAACTAGAGTGCAAGAAATGCTAAGACTTGAACCCTAGAAGTGAGAAGAGAAGATCAAGAGAGGGTTTTTCTCAAGCTTTTTGTTTCTCAACACATGAGAGGGAGAGAGCTTGAGGGAGAGGATGAGCAAGAGAGAGAAATAGAATGAGAGAATGAGAAAATAGTGAGCCATTCTCACTAATATGTGAGGATAATTTTAATTAGATAATTAGCTTGAAAATTGTCATGATAAATCATGAATTGACCATTATCATTTCATTTTTGCAAAGATCAAAGAGCATCTTCCAAATGAAATGATTATGGTCAAGTTGTCAACATGGTCAACAAGTCAATGAAGTCAAATTGTCAACAACAACCATGCACAATAATTAAGCTAATTATCAATTAACAATAATCCACACAAAAACAATAGGGTTAATAAAATGACAAATGCCATTAACCCAAAACAAGGTCCTCTCCCCCAATCTCAAGCAACTGTGCATACGCACCCGCATTCGTGATCCGAGGAACACGAATACCCTGAGAAAAACCAATCTCAAATCATATACTAGGATCCGGCTTAAACCAAAGCCCGCTAGTATAAACTGTCCGGACAGCAAACGTGCACAAGTGCGCGGATGCGAACGAACCCTGTCGCAAAACCATGCGACCTCTACTCGTTTTGCCTAAAGGCGAATAGCTCTCTGTGTGGGACTCTAAAGACTCGACACTACGCTGGCAGTGGGTTTAACCACAGACCGCAAGCGGCACTAGCTGTACGTAACGGTCCCCAGGTAGATGTCGATAAGAAGACTGACGAGGTGAACCCCATCTGCACTCCTACTGAGCCTGTATGTGACAGTCTCCGTACAGTCCGGTCTGTTCGTCTGATACATCGCATGGCGGGCCTAGGGGGGCGGTGAACGTCAGTCCCCTAATAGCGGTACAAGTCGTGTCGGAGTGTAGCCCAGAACACCCTGAGATAACACTGGAAACCTACCAGTATATCTCGCTTGCCCTGGCCAGGGACTACTCGTGTAATGGCTCTCCTAGACACAGCGCGATGTCAACCCCCAATACCGGGAGAGACGAATCCTGTCTAACCGTCACTGCCTCCAAGTGCTTCGGGACTGCACCCAAAAACTACCTGTTTGCACAGCTCCTTTGAGCCGTGGTAGGGTAGTAATCAAAGTGCAGTGGGAACACACTCGAGGCGAAGTGGCAGTGTCAAGTCAGCGGACTAAGCTGTACTCATGTCACCTGGGAACTGATAACTGACGATAGGTATATTACCAACCAACAGTTCCCAACGAGTCCTGTCCAGTGTACTCGTAACCTAACGAGCACCCGCATACTATCCCAAGTACGACGTACTAACGGCTGTGGGACAGACCGTCTCCCACACTGGGATGAGAAGCGCATACGCTAGTCTACTCCGGAGTATCGATGCCCTGTCTCGATAGTCCAACGACCAGGGACCTGTATAAGGATGTGCTTATAGATTACCCAGCTCCCACGAGTGCGAGCGCCATCACAACGCTGGTAATCAAGCAAAGATCCTAAGGGCTCTACTAATATGTATACCAGCAATATGCTAAAAGAAACACATGCACATATTAAAGCAGAGACAAACCAAGTAGCATACTACCATTTCGAGCAAGATTGTATATACAACTGTGAATATCCCAAGCTTCCATTAAGTAATATACAAGCTAGTATGATACAGTAATGGCCTCTAGGGCATATACACTAACAATCTGCCCCGAATCTCAGGCAAGACGTCCCCGCGTCGTCTTGGCCGCCGTTCGGAGGGGAACAGAGCTCTACACTGACTTGATTCTCCAGTCCCTTCCTTCCACTTACGCCCAGTTTATTCTGAACTTCAATATGCAAAGAAAAGAAGTTGAACTTCCAGAACTCCTCAACATGTTGAGGAGTGCAGAGGGCACCCTACAGAAAGTCAGGGAAACACCCGCTTTTTCTGTTGGAGGAGCTTCCTCTTCTAGGTCCAAGACGAAAGCCAAAGGAAAGGAAAAGAAGGCCCCCAGCAAACCAAGGGGCGGTGTTAGTAAGGTGGATGTCAAAGGAAAGGCAAAGGTAGCAAAGATAGCGGGACAGATTGTGGGGAAGAAAGAATGCTTTTATTGTCACTAGAAAGGACACTGGAAGAAAGATTGCAGGGCTTGGAAGGTCAAGAACCAGGACCCGAAGCAAGTTGTGGTTTCGGCTTCAGGTGTGTATGTTATTGAAAAATGTCTATCAATCAACTCTACTTCCTAGGTATTGAATATCGGATCGGGATCTCATATCTGTAATTCTTTGCAGGAACTGAGAAGGCGTAGAGTTTTGAAGGCAGGTGATATGACCCTCAGAGTTGCAAATGGAGCAGGCATGGATGCTGAGTCCGTGGGGGATTATCACTTGGGATTGACAGATGGACATGTTTTGGTTTTGCGCGACTGTTATTTTATACCCAGTTCGACTTGTATTATTATATCTGTATCTTTAATATCTAAAGAAGGTTATGATTTTGCATTTGTAAGCAATGTTGTAAACATTCACCTTAATCATGTTCTGATTGGGTCGGGTACATTAAGCAACGGTATATACGTATTGAACCAACCGCGGATTTTCAATATCCAGAATACACACAAAAGAAAGTTTCCAGAAATAAATCATACTTTCTTATGGCATTGTAGACTGGGTCACATCAGTGAGACAAGGTTAACTAAGTTGCATAAAGAAGGATATTTGGATCCGTTCGAATATCAATCATATGCAACTTGTCAATCATGTCTCAAAGGAAAGATGACAAAGACTCCGTTCACTGGACACGGAGTAAGAGCGAGCGAGCTCTTGGGACTCGTACATAGCGATGTATATGGTCCAATGTCTACACATGCACGAAATGGTTATTCTTACTTCATTACTCTTACGGATGATTTTTCAAGGTATGGACATGTCTTCTTAATGAAGCATAAATCTGAAGCCTTTGAAAAATTTCAGGAATACAAGAATGAAGTAGAAAAACAAACATGCAAAAGTATAAAGACACTGAGATCTGATCGAGGTGGTGAATACTTGAGTGCCGAGTTCCTGGATTACTTAAAAGAGAATGGAATTCTCTCTCAGCTTACTCCTCCATACACTCTACAACATAACGGTGTATCGGAGAGACGGAACCGACCCTATTGGATATGGTATGTTCCATGATGAGTAACGCTGAGTTACCGCGATCTTTCTGGGGATATGCACTAGAATCATCTGCTTATCTTTTGAACCGAGTTCCAACTAAGTCAGTGCCTACCACACCATATCAGATGTGGAGTGGGAAGAAACCCTATCTTAAACACATTAAGACATGGGGATGTCCAGCTTTTGTCAAAATGCAGCATACGGACAAACTCGAGGCATGCTCAGTACAGTGCAAGTTTGTAGGATATCCAAAGAACTCCAAGGGATATTTCTTCTATTACGCAGAGGAACAAAAGGTATTTGTTTCTCGTTATGCCTACTTCTTGGGAACTGAATTTTTAGAAAATCAGATAAGTGGGAGCGCAATAGAACTGGAAGAAATTCCAGAACCATGAGCTATTACTGAAAGCTTAGTAGAACCAGAAGGTTCGAAAGGAAGGGACATTCCTGCGCCACTCCGCAGGAGTAGTAGGTGTAGGGTTCCTAGGCACACTAATGAGGTCTCACAAGGCATCAACCATGCCAATTTCAAATTTTACAAGTGCCGAGAAACCCTAATACGGATCGTTAACTAGAATTTTAGGCGAAACAGAAACTAGTTAACAACTTAACTAAGTGAACGGAAATACAACCTTTGTAGATCCGGTTCTCCACCTCCATAGCTCCATGATGAAGTCTTCTCGCTGTCCAAATCGCATCCCGGACTCTAGCATCGGCTTCATCGGAGAAATGGGCGGGCTTGGTCGTCGGCTTCGATGCCGAAGATGATCTACGTCGAGGGATCACTAGATCAAGCTCCCACTTCACCAAGTCATGAAACATGTGAAGAAAACACCCTATACTACTTGGCAAGAGGTAGAGGATGAAGAAATAGGAAGTGGGTTAACTTTAGAATTGGATTTCTCACTCATTTTCTCAAGTTGCCATTGATGGTGGCATAGTTTCTTCATGTTGAAGATGAAGAAGAAGAAGAAAAGATAATCATATGATAAGTGAAAAGAAAATAATACTTATCATATATTTAACCATGGTCAAGTGTAGAGAATTAACTAAGGTTATGTGAATGGTTAGGGTTAAAAGAAGAAGACAAAATGGTCACTTGGTCAAAGCTTCATGAAGCTTCAACAAGCTTCATGAAAGAAAACAAAGAAAGAAACCATTTTGCTTTTCTTATCTTTTCCATAATAAATAAATGAATAAATAGATATGAAAAACAAAACCCTAACCATTTAAATAACCATGGTTTAATCTTTACACAAAACTTAAGTAAGTATGTATCTTCAAACATGATACAATCAAGTACACAAAAGTATATCACATATACAACTTGCACAATTCAAGTGAGAAAATCCATTTAAAGTGAACCGATACTAGTTAATGCAAAGTAATATATCAAATATATAATTATGCATTAAATCATTAAATCAACACTTGATTTAACGATCCGGTCATATCGCATATAACCGACTAATATACAATGTATCGGCTTATCGAATCAATACTTGATTCGATAACTAGGTTATATCGCATACAACCAATCGATACATTCATCACGAGAATAGAATACGGTATCACACACACGCATTATTCTCGGTCCCGCACATATCTCATATGCGCTCCTATTTCGTTTCGCTTGAGCCAGGAAACCTCTGTGTAGGACTCTAAAGACTCGTCAATACGCCGGCAGCAGGTGATGATCATATCAAACACCCGCAAGCCGCAAGCGGTCTGCTAAACGTAACGGCCACTCGGGTATTGAGCGATCAGAAGATCGACGAGCAAGCCCGCTCACACTCCTGTGGATCCAACCAGTAACACTTACCGTACAGTCCGGTCTGATCGTCTGATATGTCGCATATCTCGCCTAGGGGTGGTAAACGTCAGACCCCAATAGCTTGACAAGTCGTGTCGATATGAGGTCTATAACAGTTCGAGAAACTACTGGTAACACTTACCAGTAAATCTCAGCAACCCTGGCCAGGGATTTCCGGTTATAGCCAATCGAACACAGCGCAACATCAACTCCCTATACCGGGAGAGACGAATCCCCTCCTATCGCTCATTGCCTCCATGTGATTCGGGACTGTACCCAAAAACCACCGTTTTGCACGCCCTCTTGGACGTGGTAAGGTGGAAATCAAAGCACAGTGGGAACCACACAAGACTCTATGACGATCTCGGGTCAACAGACTACTCTGTACCAGTGTCACCAGAGAACTGCCATCTGACGTGAGGTATAATACCATCTGGGAGTTCTCGGCGAGTCCGTCCAGTGTACCCAGTCTCCACTGAGCACCCGTATATCATCTCTAATGTCAAACACCAATGGATATGGGATCATCCATCGCCCATCTGTATGGGTCGAGAAGGTATACGCTAGTCTACTCTGGTATATCGATGCCCTGTCTCGATACACCCACGACTAGGGACCTTGAAGGATGTACTTATGGACTACCATGTCCCCACTAGTATGATCCGCATCATAGTCCAGGTAGTCAAGCACACATCCTAAGGGCTTTACCAACATGTAACAGAGAGACAAACAGTATACACGTTAAGGTAAAGAGTAACCAGATAGCGTACTATCATGTCGAGCAAGAAAGTCCTCCCTATATATGTCCCAGCATCCACTACAATATACATCCTATGTATAGTAATGGCCTCTAGGGCATACATATAACTAACAGTAGGCAGTCTCATCCGCCCGAGAGATACTACGGTTTTCTCATAGACGAGGATAGAGAGGATTGCATCATTGATAATGATGAGCCGACTAGCTTCCAGCAGGCCATTCAGAGCACCGACTCGGAAAAATGGCTGGATGCAATGCGGACCGAGATGGAGTCCATGTATACCAACAAAGTATGGAATTTGGACGTTGCTCTAGAAGGGGTAAAACCCGTAGGCTGCAAATGGATCTTCAAAAGGAAGATTGGTGTAGATGGACAGGTTGAGACCTATAAGGCTAGACTTGTTGCAAAGGGTTTTCGTCAAAGACCTGCTTTGGACTATGACGAAACCTTTTCTCTAGTGGCTATGCTGAAATCCATTCGGATCCTTCTTTCCATTGCTGCCTTCCACGATTATGAGATTTGGCAGATGGACGTAAAAACCGCTTTTCTAAATGGAAATTTTGAGGAGTGCGTCTATATGGACCAGCCAGAGGGTTTTATTCAGAGTGGGAGCAGTGGGAAGGTGTGCAAGTTGCTTAAGTCCATTTATGGACTGAAGCAGGCATCGCGGAGTTGGAACATCTATTTTGATGAGACGGTCAAAGAATTTGGCTTTATCAAAAATCCAGATGAACCATGTATTTATAGTAAGATTGTATCACGAACTGTTGTATTCCTCATTTTATACATGGATGACATTCTCTTGATAGGAAATGACATTCCTATGCTACAATCTGTCAAAGGGTTCTTGTCAC
This sequence comes from Agapanthus africanus, assembly GCA_030015575.1. Classification (NCBI taxonomy): domain Eukaryota; kingdom Viridiplantae; phylum Streptophyta; class Magnoliopsida; order Asparagales; family Amaryllidaceae; genus Agapanthus; species Agapanthus africanus. The sequence continues at coordinate 935,314,709 of JASDDO010000019.1, read as the reverse complement.
ACAGGTTCTCCATGAAAGACCTCGGTGATGCCTTTTACATTCTGGGGATTCGGATATATCGTGATAGGTCCAAGAGGATATTAGGACTTTCATAGTCCAGGTACATCGACACCATACTGAAAAGATTCAGTATGGAAGATTCCAAGCGCGGTAATTTACCGTCTTGTCACGGGATCACCCTCTCCAATGAGATGTCTCCCAAGACTGATTTGGAAAGGGATCGCATGTCTATTATACCTTACGCCTCTGCGGTAGGCTCTATAATGTATGCGATATTGTGTACCAAACCAGATGTAGCTTATGTACTGAGTGTAGTAAGCCGGTATTAGTCAAACTCTGGGGAGAAGCACTGGATAGCAGTAAAGAACATTCTGAAGTACCTGAGAAGGACTAAGGATATATTTTTGGTTTACGGCGGAAAAGACCTCCAGATCGAGGCCTTTGCTGACTCCAGCTTCCAGAGTGACAAGGATGACTCCAAATCCATGTCGGGTTATGTCTCTACTCTCAATGGAGGGGCGGTGTGTTAGAAGAGTTCCAAACAGGAAACCGTTGCTGACTCGACGATGGAAGCGGACTATATCGCAGCATCTGATACCGCAAAAGAAGCCGTCTGGATGAAGAAGTTCTTGATAGAACTTCAGGTGGTTCCGTCCATTGTTGGTCCAATACCTATGTATTGTGACAACAGTGGGGCTATAGCTTTAGCAAAGGAACCCAGGTCCCATCAGAAGTCCAGACACATTTTGAGGCGGTACCACCTGATCAGGGAGATCGTAGATCGCCGGGAGATCAAGGTGAAGAGAGTAGATTCGGAGAATAACACTGCAGATCTATTCACAAAGGCCATACCCTAGACTCAGTTCGAGCGGCTGATCGAGATGATAGGTCTTCGATACGCCAGTATATGGCCCTAGTGCAAGTGGGAGATTGTTAGTGTATATGCCCTAGAGGCCATTACTGTATCATACTAGTTTGTATATTACTTAATGGAAGCTTGGGATATTCACAGTTGTATAGACAATCTTGCTCAAAATTGTAGTATGCTACTTGGTTTGTTTCTACTTAAATATGTGCAAGCGTTTCTTTTAGCATATCGCTTATACATATTAGTGGAGCTCTTAGGATCTTTGCTTGATTACCAGCGTTGTGATGGCAGTCACACTAGTGGGGGCTAGGTAATCTACAAGCACATCCTTATACAGGTCGCTAGTCGTAGGATTATCGAGATGGGGCATCGACACTCTGGAGTAGACTAGCGTATGCGCTTCTCATCCCAGCAGGGGAGATGGTCTGTCCCACAGCCATTGGTACATCGTACTGGAGATAGTATGCGGGTGCTCGTTAGGCTACGAGTACACTGGACAGGACTCACTGGGAATTGTTGGTTGGTATTATACCTATCGTCAGTTATCAGTTCCCAGGTGACATGAGTACAGCTTAGTCCGTTGACTTGACACTGTCACTTCGCCTCGAGTGTGTTCCCACCGTTCTTAGATTACTACCCTACCACGGATCAAATGAGTCATGAAAACAGGTAGTAGTTGGGTGCAGTCCCGAAGCACTTGGAGGCAGCGACGGTTAGACAGGATTCGTCTCTCCCGGTATTGGGAGTTGATATCGCGCAGTGTCTAGGAGAGCCATTACACAAAGTCCCTGTCCAGGACAAGCGAGATTTACTGGTAGTGTTTCCAGCATTTTCTCAGGGTGTTCTGGGCTACGCTCAGACACGACTTGTACCGCTATTAGGAGACTGACGTTTACCGCCCCTAGGCCCGACATGCGATACTCTCAGACGAACAGACCGGACTGTACGGAGATTGTCACATTCAGGCTCAGTAGGAGTTCGGATGGGTTCGCCTCATCGGTCTTCTTATCGGTATCTACCTGGGGACTGTTACGTACAGCTAGTACCGCTTGCGTCCTGTGGTTAAACCCACTGCCAGTGTGGTGTCGAGTCTTTAGAGTCCCACACAGAGGGTTGTTCACCTTTGGGCAAAACAGAGTAGAGGTCGTATGGTTTTACGACGGGGTTCGTTCACATACGCGCACTTGTGCACGTTTGGTGTCCGGGCAGTTATTACTAGCGGGCTTTGGTTTAAACCAGATCCTAGTATTTGTTTTGGGATTGGTTTTGTCTCATTGTATTCATGTTCCTCGGAACACGGATGCGGGTGTGTATACACAGTTGATAGAGGCAGAGGAACCTCATTAGGGTTTTGACCATTGACTTGATTAAAACCAAAATGAGATTGAGAAAATAGATTAATGAGTTTTAATTAGTGATAATTGTATCATGGTTAATTAGGTTTGACCCTTTGACCAAGTTGACCCATGTCGACTTGGATATTTTTGTGAGCATGCTTAGCATTTATTTTGATATGATAAGGGTCAAATCAACATCAACCATGACAATTTATCCTAATTAAAATTATCATTATTCTTTTTGCTCATATGAGAGAAAGGTTCATATTATTCTCATTCTCTCTTGCTCTTTCTCTCTCTTGAAAAGCTCTCTCCTCTCCCTCTTTCAAAGCTCTCTTGTTTCATGAGTTGAAAAACATGAGCTTTGTGAGATAAAACCATCAAAACACCTCTCTACTCATTCTAGGGTTCTTAGTCTAGCAAGCCAAGCACTCTAGTTACTTCTTGGTTGAGGTAGGAGCTCAAGGTAGAGGCCTTCGGGTGGATCTTTCTTCGGCAAAGAGAAGACGAAGAGGAGGAGACGTCTACACCACTCCAAGGAGCTAGCAACAAGGAGGACCACAACAAGAAGAGAAGGAGTTCAAGAACTAGGTATAACCATCTAACCTAGTAGCTAGAACTTGTAGTTAGTTTGTTAGTTTTTGTTTAGCAAAGATCCTTCATGGTTAGTCTATGTTTCCTTGTGATAAAAATCTGATTTTTACTCTTTCCGCCTCCCCGTATGTACCGGTGTGGGTAACATAGACTTACAGGGACCTCGTTCTGGTTCAACGTCAGCGTCTTTTAAAAGAGCATCCCCTTCTTCATCAAGGTCATTTATGACATGGCAGCCATGGAATTGTTCCCGTTTCTTGGACTGGACATATCCAAGCCCAATCATTTCCATTTTTCTGTTGGGCAATTTTCACCGAGTTCCAGGGACGTTCTAATCCTATTGTAGAACTGAGCTTGTCGAGCAGTATTTTTGAAAGGTACGCCTTGGCATCTTAATAACCTTTTCAATCTCTCTGCATAGTATCTGGGCAGACGGATTGATTGGAGCCTGTCGAGCGCAAAATCGGCACCATGCCAGACTTCTCTTTCGACTTTAGTCTCCGTGGATCGATAGAATAGGATCGCCTTTTCACCTCTCCGCCTGGGAGGGTTGTAGAATGTCTGCAGCTCTTGCACACTATATGTCTCAAGCGCATCAAGCTTTTTGTAGTGCTGCCGTGGAACCATGGCGATTTGCAAACTCTGGTCATCTCCAGCGAGTGCCTACACTGATGGACAGACCGAGAACACTACGTTGACTTCATCTTCAGAGTCACAGCCAAAGACAAGAATAGGAGTAGAGGGTTCTTGTTTGTTGCATTGGGACGGCCCCGAATAGACTATCTCTTCTTCCTCCTTGGTATCGCTCTCGAAGACTGGAATAGTGGTGATAGCTTTTTGCTTATTCTCCGGTTTATGGCATCTTTCCGTGTCTTCAAAGTCTGGTAGAGAATACTTTGCATCTTCGTACTTTCGGACTTCATTTACGGAGAATGGGTTTAGTTCCCCCGTCACGGTATACTCGAGACCATCTTTGAAATACTTCATACACTGATGTCGTGTAGAAGGGATGATGTTGTACTCATGTAACCAAAGCCTACCGAGCAAAGCGTTGTAGCAGGTCTTGGCGTCAATGACATGAAATATGATGTTAGTGACGAGCAGCCCAAAGCGTAACGTCAGTATTACAGACCCGAGCGTCCGTGATGACTGTGAGTCGAACCTGGAGATGGTGATTTTATCCCGAGTGAGGTGCTGAACGCTCATGCAGATTTCTTTCAGTACTCTCACATTTAGGAGGTTGACAGAGGACCCGTTGTCAACTAAGATCCTCCCTATCTTGATGTCATGGCAGTACCAGGTGACATATAGGGGACATTTGTGCTCGCATGTTCCAAGAAGGAGATCTTCATCGCCGAATGTGATGTTAGCAGTGTGCACTTCTTCCAGCTCGTCCTTCATCTTTTCCTCGGCAAGGAAAGCTTGAAACTACTCGCACTCTTGTAATGCCCTAATCAGAGAATCTAGTGCCTCTTTAGACAACAAAAGGGCATCCAAAATGCTTAGCTGTGAGGGTATCTTCCTCAGATGTTCCAGGACATTATAATCCACTTTGTTTTTCTTGGGTGGGTCCTTGGCTGCCAGTTCTTCGACGACTCCATCATCGAGGGCGATATCCTCAGGGACTTTTTCCTTTCCATTATCTCTTTTGTTTGATCCCTTGTTTGTAGGTCCGAGATTCTTTTCGGGCAACGTACGATTACACAGCTGAATATTTTCACAGTTCTTTATATCTTCCTCTTTTCCTGAGGTGGATTCCTTGAAGAGAGGGCCGAGGGCTACTTCTTCATCAGAATCGCTTCCGAAGGTGAGAACTTGAGATCTCTTGGTATCAACCATGTGGCAGTTGCCGGCAGCTCTTTTATGCTCATCTGTTATATTTCTTTGGTCCTGACGAGTTTTGCGCTTCATCTGCTTGAAATGTTATCGGTGAGCAACATATCCCTGCCACCATTTCTTGAAGACATTGCATTCTTCAGTAGGATGTGTAACCTTCCGATGGTACAAGCAGTAACTCGGATGAATGTCCGCTTCATCAAGGTATATACCGCCAGGAGTATCTCCTCTGAATGGTGGCAGCTTCATTCCCATTGACAGGGCTTTAGCGAACCGTTTCCTTGTCTTAAGCCTGTTTTTGTCTGCTGCGGGCGTGCTTTGATCTGGTTGGAGTGCTTTGTGACCTATCCCTACCATGACTCGTTTAATTTGATGCCGATGCCTGGCCCTTTCGAATATAGCCATTTCACGCTCTTGATCTGCTTTGCTCTTCTGACGGGCTTCGTTCAGCAACATGTCAATCATCTCGTCTAACGGGTCTAAGGATTTTGGAACCGATCCTGCCCCCAGGTCCTTTATATTATCTTCTGATACCAAGTGAGCTTCTTCGTCGTCTATTGGTGACTGAAAGATCATGTGACAACTTGCCACATAATCCTCGGGTTCTTCTGACGAGTCATTTCCGTCGCCATTGTCATTATCTCCGCTCTCAAGGATATGGTTGAGAAACTCTTGGAGTGTGATCGGGGTTCGTACCTTCTTCTTATATTCTTCCAGCGCGTCAATATGCTTTTGCAGGTCCGTACGCTTGTCATCTGGTTGTGCGGGCTTCTTGGTCTTCTTCTTTTTCTTTGAAGACTTTGACGGCTGGGCCTGGGTATTTTTCCCATTGCTACCAACTCTCGGTGTTGGGCGCGGTTTCAGCATTCCCTCAATGATCTCTGGTTCCAGCGAGCTTTTCCATCTGATTGCCGGACATGCTTGAAGATCCTTGAGCATTCTCTTAGTCTTGTTTGAAAGAACAACTTCCCATGGAGCTTCCTCTATAAATGAGCATGATGCCCCCGGCGTGTCCATCTTTTTAGGAGCATGCGCTTGTGGTGGGTTTACCCTCCAGTTTTCAGACAGTGCGAATTTGCCTTGTTGGTACTGGTCATCAATCCAATTTTTGAAGACGAAGCAATCTTTGATTGGGTGGCCCACTATTCGGTGGTAGGGGCAATAATTAAGATTGTTGACGTCGCCCGGTTGCAGTGGACGTCTCGGATTTGGTAGAGTGATAAGCCTGTTGCGCACCGCCAGTTCGACCAGTCTTCTCGTTTTATCACGAGGGAATGAGTAAGGACGTCTCAGCTTTTCTCCGAGTGATTGCTATTTATTGTTTTAGCGAGCAGCTGGTTTTGGATTACTCAGCTGTTGCTGAGCGTTGGCGACGAAGTTCAGTTTCCCTTTGCCCTTTTCATTTCAAAGCTCCGTCTTCAAGGAGGACGGTCTTTGGCCCATCTGGTCTATTTGGGCCAACTTGTCGATCAAGGCCTGGAAAGTGGTCGGCTTGAAGAACATCATAAATTGGGATGTAGTTGCCTACGGATCCAGGGTCCCTACGAACATGCCTACAGCAGGAGCTTCTTCTATGCGTTGTTCGCATTTCGACCATAGGTTCCACCACCGAATTGCATACTGAATCCATGTCTCTCCTGGCTTCACCCTGGCATTGATCAATGCCGTGATCGAGGTGCGTTCGCTGGCGCTTGCGAAATGCTGGGTGAATAGCAGCTCCATTTCCGTGAATTTTTTGATAGAGTCATTCGGAAGCTCCGAGTACCATTCAAATGTCGTCTCCGCTAAGCTGCCGACGAACTGGCGAAATAGCAATTTGTCGTCACCTCCAGTATTGCCGCAGAGAACCCTGAACTGAGCGACGTGCTGATGGGGGTTGCCTGTCCCCTTATACACGTGAAATTTAGGGATCGTATTTCCTGGTGGGTACTTAATTTGATCGTACCATCAAGGATAGGGTCGCCCAGTTCCGACGACTTGGCCGGCAGCTCCGCTTGCCTGATGAGCTCGTATTTGTTGAGCTATGTAGTCATTAAGTGCAACTTTTGAGATCGTCTCCTCCCTGGCTATTGATAGTGCCGGAAAAGGGTTTGATGTCTCCCCTCTGTCGTCTTCAATAATTATTGGGGGATCTTCGGTGGAGGGTCCGGCTGGATCATCATGCCCACCATATCTTGGAACATAAGCACCATTTGTTTTATGTTAGCCGCTTATTCCGCGGCTTCTTTATCTTTTTTCCCGAGCATCCTTCGTAGGAACTCGGTGTAACAACCCTAAATTTCCTATACAAAATTTTTCAAATATTTTTTTTTCAAAAATCCACAAAGGGGTATTTTAGCCTGAGCACAAGATATAGGTAATTATTTTGTTTTTAATTACAAGCTACAAGAATGTAATAACTCCATTTTTAATGTACAAGAAATTATTTTAAATTTAATGTATACTTGGAGTATTTACTCTTGCTGCTATCATTTTAAATAATTAAATAACACAATAATTACAAGAAGGAGCTTGTAGCTCATTGGTAATACCTTGCTCTGCTGAACCAAGCCACCAGAGTTCAAATCCCATGCCCCACATTATTTTTAGATTATTTTTCTTTTTAAATTTCTTGGAAGCCCAACAGTCCACAAGCCATAACTCCCAAAAGTTGAACTGAACCCTAAAAAATGAATATATCTTGAGCTACGTCAGAGGACCCCGCACCCAACGACCACCGGACTCGGCCGGACGGCCGAGTCCCCAAAATGAAAATTGTGGCTTTTGGCATTCTATAACTCACTGCACACACCATTTTATTAGATCGGTTTTCGAATGTTAATTACACCCAATTTAAAACAAATTTTAATGATTTTTCTTTAATTTTTACAATTTTTTTTAAAATAAAAACCTTTCACCTACTCTACCCTAGCCTACCCTATAAATAGACCCCCTACCCTCTCATTCCAAAATACTAGGTTTACTCTCTCAAAATTTTTACAAGAAGAGTGTACTTTGAAACCGAGTTCACGGCGAAGCGCTGACGGAATTCCGGCGATATTTTTTGAAGCAACCGGCGACGAAACAACGCCTCGGCCACTCACCTAGTTCCTCTATACTCTTTAGTATAGATCGAAACCCGTAAGTCCCATTCTTTCCTTCTTACTACTTCTTAAAAATACGAAATTACGAAACCCGACGGAAATCGGAACAAACCGATTTCCGATTCGGTTTTTCTATAAAATCTCACTTGTCACTAATTCCATAATACCTAAACTTATCCATGTTGACTATTAATCACATAACAACTAATTTGGACAAAGTTTCGCACATGAAATGATAGCTTTTGCAATATCATATTCTTTTTCACTTTAATACCATGATGTTTATTTTTCTTCTTCTAATCAATTCCATCACTCATAAACACCTCTATCTTGACCATTAAACTTGTAAAAGTCAATTTGAATAAGTTTTCATACATGAAATGATAACCTTTTCAATTTACCGTATTTTTATACTTTAATACCATCATGTTTCAATTTCACATTTAACCGTTAACTTGCTATACAATTAAAGTAGAGCACGAGATAACGATCTACCTCCACCCACATATAAATACAAACCCTAAAATGATATCATAAAAATTTAGAATACGATAAAACGAAATTTTCATTAAAATACCATAATCTTCATAAAACCATTGTTAAAGGTTTAGATCTGTTACATTTTTAAATAAATACTTCTTATTAGGAAAATACGATAAGTTGTGGACATCGATCGTTTATCTAAACTGACTTTGTGGTGTTTAGGCTAGGAAAGTGAGCTTGGGTAACTTTAAAAGGCCCGCCTCACGATTCGTGAGCGGATCCCTCCCTCCTCACTTGTACTTACCTGACCACAATTGGCGGTAAAGAGGCGATTTGAGGCTTCTAACGACTTATCGTTTAGACCTTTTAGAAATAGGCTAGTCGGCTTAGGAAACCCTAGAATCTAAAATACAGAAAATTACACTTTTCAAGAAAATACCTTTTACTTTATAAAACCGTTTTCTAAAGAATTAGTATTTTACAATCTTTGCAAAGCGCCGCTACAACCCATCTTTGGGGAACCCGTTCGGGATCGTGCGGTTTATCGCGCACCCTCGGGCTAGTAGTACGAGATTCAGACCTCCGCAAGGAGTATTCGGTCTCGAAAGGTTTAAAATACGACATTTTAAGAAAATGAGATTTTTGGAATATAAAATATTTATTAAAAATATTTTTGTATAAATATATGTATATTTATCATTTAAATATCTATTCTATTATAATATAAATTTTCCACCTTTTCCTAAAAATCACAAAGAATATATTTTACACCAAAATACCATGAACTTCAAATAAACAATATTACAACAGGGATACTCTCACTAGAAATGTCACAATATAAAATCCACCCTCATTACAACTCTAAAGACGAACAATAAACACTTGAGGTGTATTTTGAAAAGTATATAAAAGTATTTTTACATAAACCCCCTCAAGTTTATAAATTACCCTAAGGACCCTAACAATTATAAGACTTCGTTTCACAGTTCTGATTGTCTGACTCGGGTTTGAGTCTGATTAATCTGAGTTGAAGATGATTCAAGTCAATCTATAATATACAATATTCCAATTCAATATGAACTCATGAATCTATGAATCCAATATCAAGCTATACATCTTGACCGAACCGAACCATGGATATATTCCTTTTACATGATTCTCAGTATTCTATTTACATGACTCTATGGTTACAACCGTTTCCTGATATCATGGTTTCGGTCAGTCAGTCAATCAATCATACAACCAACACAATTTACAAGATAACAATACAAACAAGACATCGCGGGGTTTAAGGGGTAGATTGGTACGGAAGGTGTTAAAAGTGGCACGAGACGGTAAGATTAAGACACCTAACATGAATCCAGTTGTTGTTGTACCGTGGCATAAACGGTTCCTTAAGTTCCTGATACCTTAGTCTCCGGGGCAAGTGAGACTCCTCTCGTATACACTGCATCCTTCAGTACCAAGCTACAAACAACAGCGTTAACACAATACTACAACAATTTAACAATATAATACAACTGTAAAAGCAACTCTCTCTCTCTCTCTCTTACTCTCTGTCTATCCTTCCTTTATCTTTGGGACTTACCGAGCGACCTGTTCGCTGACGATATTCTGTTTCTTTCTTCTTTGAATGTCGTCAGGTGATTTGGACCCGGCAGAGGTTGAGCCATCGCAAGAAGACTTGGAGCAGTTCACTGAAGACCCTGCACTGTAGTTTCATTGTACACTTTCCTTTCTGTACTTTTCATTTCCTGTTATGCCACTGTTTAGGCATCTTTTTATTTCAGTTGTATTTCTTTTCATGCATTGTACAAAGAATGTTAATAAATAAAAGTTGCTGTTCTTTTACTTCTTGTCTCTTGTGTACTTATTTATATTACTTAGATATGCTTAGCGTATGTACTTCTGAGTATATACGTAGCGGACCTCGTCGCGTCTCCTTCGCCATACACTGGGAAGCGGGGTGTGACACTCAGCGTCGGTTTCTTGTTCCTGGCGTTGATCCGACAATACTTCTGGGCTTTCTTTCTGTCCAGTAAGTGCAGCCATCTTTGTCAGTATCTCCTGGTGTTTCTGTTGTTGCTCCTGAGCCTTTGTTATGGACCGTGTAAGTGGTCGATGACCCCAGAAGCACGGCTCTCCTCTTTTCCAGAAGCCATGTAAATGGTGTGCACTACCATGCCCCCAGACTTGGGCGTTTGGATTCAGTTCCCTTGAGAGTTGTCGTAGACACGGGGATCTTCTCCAGCCTTCTCCTTTTATGGGCGGTCGAAGTTGAGGGGGCTATTGCAAACGATACTTTTCGTGGTACGACAGCGGGATGATTATTTTCTTGCCGGACCTTCATTTTTTTTCGATCGGCGGGAGTAGTCTGTCGATTACAGAGTTTTGGACTCTTCGCCAGACCCTGTGGATTTTGGAGGACAGCCGCTGAGACGGTTGTTCCGGGTTTGCCTTTGTAACATTTTCAGTAGGTGGAGGAGACATTTTCAGCACGGCAGTTGGAGAGTTCTTGCACACCCTGTTGAGTGGCTCAAAGCTATTCGTAGTTGGAACAGCAGCATCAACTTCCACTATCGGAGCTGGTAGGGTAAGTCCAGAAGGGGAACCGCCCCCAACTTTCCTCACTCGATTCCAGTGACGACGTCGAGCATGTCGTGTATCCGGAATCACCTCTATCTTTGGAGTACCTTCTTCATGCCCCCTGCTTCGAGGAGAGGCTGTTATTGGCGCCAGCCTGTCAAAGACTGACATCAGCTGGGAAGGAATGGTCAACCTGTCGAAGGCTGACTTTCGATTAGGGGAAGTAATTTGGACAAATTCACTTGCAGCAGGAATTGGGATAGCCTTCTCCGGTATTGCGAGCCTCTTCGCGGGCTCATTTGAGCTTAGGCTCAGCATGTCGAAGACTGAGGCAGTAGACTTAGACGACCCGTCGAGAGGGGCCGCGGTAGTTACAAGCCGATCGAAGACCGACTTCTTTAGAGCTTCCTGTGACGGCACTGGAGTGTTGAAGCTTATTGGCTGGAGCATGGTCCCGAAGAATAATCCAGTGGTGGCCTGTGTCACTTGTTCCACCGGCATTGTGAAGATGGAGGCCGCTTGAGGCCCGTAAGTTACTCCTCCAGACGGGGCAGAGCAGGAGTTGTTGTTGCAGTTGGTGCAGCTGGAAGCCATTGATCTTCTTTTCTCTGCATGGAAGCAAGAAACCAAATCTTAGTACCTCGAATCCACAGGCAACCATAGCAGATCATGATTTGTTCGCGAAACACGACACATGAAGTGTGGTGTGGAAAGAGGAAAAGGACCCACCGGGCGTGCCAAAATCTGTTTACCGCCGGAAACCGGGAAGACAAACGTCTTTCCTAAATTTGGAGGCAGCTGCTATTTGGTTTTGTCTGTCTATCTCTCCGAAGATGCCAAGTTAATTTATGGCACCATGTATCGAAAGTTTAAATAGATGCGGCCGTTGTAGAAGACGTCGTCAGATTCCACCTCATTGTGAGGGGTTTTTTAATTGTGGGGACGCTCTTCCCTGCAGGCGCAAGCCCCTACCGTTAATTACGTTACCGTGTAGCGATAACCACTTTCTCCTGCTCCAGAAGGTCACTTCGTGTCGTATGTATTTATTTTATTTTTGGTTGCCCGTGGATTGTTTACGGAGACTAATTTGTGTTATCACCCGTAGGGTGGGGATTAGTCTAAATCCGTATTTTCTTAGATTTGGGTTTAGTTTGATTTAAGGATCGTTAACCTCGTTTGAGATCAAGATAAACTTAAATGTTTGTTAAGGATACGTTAATCCGATATTGGACTAAGATCTACTTAATGGTGGTTCAGGATCACTTTTATTCCAACGAAAGAGAATTTGGGTTCTATCGTTTTAGTTTAGCGACATTACGGTCCATTGGGTTTAAGGACATCATAGTCCATGTTTAAGAACATCATAGTCCATAGAGTTTTGGGTTTAAGGACATCATAGTCCATGGAGTTTAGTTTAGGGACATTGCGGTCCGTTAGGTTTAAGGATATCTTAGTCCATCATTAGTTTAAGGACATTGTGGTCCATTGGGTTTCCATTGAGTTTAAGGACATCATAGTCCATAAAGATTAGTTTAAGGACATTACGGTCCATAGTTAGTTTAAGGACATTACGGTACATGTAGATTAGTTTAAGGACATTGCAGTCCATAGTTAGTTTACGGACATTACGGTCCATGTAGATTAGTTTAAGGACATTGCGGTCCATAGTAAGTTTAAGGACATTACGGTCCATTGAATTGTTGGTTGTTGGGACCCGCCACCTCTCTGAAGACGTTGAAGAATTACGACTTCATATATCAGAGGTGTGGGGAGATGTACCCTTGAACCAATGTCAGTTGAGAGATCTGTAGTTGGTTTTAGGACTAAGATCAAATTTAGAAAAATTATGAGCCCATGGGCTTGGTTGATCTGAATTAGGGGATTTTGGTCAGCTTGGACTCAGCCCACTCAATTTTTGAATAAAGTGTTAAACACTTATTTTTGGCTCGGTCCCTTTTGTTCAACAATGCTGAGCATTGATATGGGCTTTAATGCCCACCCTTTCTTTGTTTTTTTTATATTGAGTGTTAAACACTCTTTATGGCGCTGGGCTTCATTTATAGAGCGCTTTATGTTAAACAACGCCCGCGTAAGAAGCACGTGGGATGCTCGGCGCTAGGCTCCAACCATTGAGTGTAGATCACTCTTTACTTTATCAGCGCCCACGTGAGGGGCACGTGGAGAGCTTGGCACCAACCCTTGAGTGCTAAGCACTCCTTATCTTATTAGCGCCCACGTGAGGGGTACGTGGAGCGCTTGGCGCTGGGCGCCAACCACTGAGTGCTAAGCACTCCTTGTTTTATTAGCGCCCACGTGAGGGGCACGTGGAGCGCTTGGCGCTGGGCGCCAACCACTGAGTGCTAAGCACTCTTTATTTTATTAGCGCCCACGTGAAGGGCATGTGGAGTGCTTGGCGCTGCGTGCCAATCACTGAGTGCAGAGCACTCTTCATTTTAGCAGGCCCACGTGAGTGGCACGTAGAGCGCTTGGCGCTTTTTTCCCTCTTTGTGCATTTTTCTGAAGAATTCAATTCTTTGTTCTCCCCTGGATCTTCAATCCCCGAGAACAAATTCATCCCTACGAGAATTAAATTCTCATTTGTGGAAGACTTGTCTCATGGATCTCAGATCCAGGGAAAGAACTATGTTCTTTTATAAGGGTTAAACCCTTGGGTATGCAGATGAGATACTATGATCTCTATTTACCTTGAAGAAAGTTCTTCTTCTTTCTTCTCTCTTCAGGCTCTTTTTGCTTGCTCTTCTTTTTGAACTTAAAGTTTATGGAGGGTTCCTCTGTACAAGACTTGAAATCTTGGGTCCTTTATATAGGGGAGGTTGCTTTGTTGATTCAGTAAAGGAAATCTCTCATTGAAAGTTTTCTTAATTGATTTGGGGAATTTATCCGCCGTCGGATCTTTGATCCAAGGACTTTTGTTTTATAGAAAACATCTTTCTTATTTTTAACAAGATTGGGAAAATATTTTCCCGTACGGAACTTATTCTGTATCTTGGTGATTTTTAATCACTATTGGATCTTTGATCCAACGGTGCTCTGATTTACTGAACACAATCTTTCTTGTTTAGAAAGATTTGAGGAGTATTTCCTCAATCAGAATTTAATTCTGTGCTCTGATGATTTATCATCTCCGTTGGATCTAGGATGGAGAACTTTTAGTCTAGCGCTGGCGCTCACGTGCTTTGCAAGTGAGACGCTACCTTAGAGTTTTTAACTTTTGGCGCTGGCGCTCTCGTGCCTTGCACGTGAGGCGCTGCTTTAGAGTTTTTAACTCTGGGCACTTGCACTCTCGTGCTTTGCACGTGAGGCGCTTCCTCAGTTCAAATTTTGAACAGAGCCTTGCTCTCTTATTGGGAGGAAACAAGGGGTAGATTGATACGGAACGTATATCGTGGCACAAAAGGTCACTTTAAAAGATACCTATATGAACTCACGTGCCGTTGTCCCGTGGGTTATGACGGGACCTTGTACTACATGTTATCATAGTCCATGGGGTAAGATGGATTTCTCTCGTATACATGAATATCTTCTTTATCAAATTATAAACAACCACGTTAGAATAGCCATCTTATTCCTGTAAATGATCATACTTAGATACTCTCTAATAGAATTTTTCCTGTTCACATTACTTGGTTTCTATTCACTTATATACCATTCAGTTGTCTTCTTTTACTTCTTTTGGGGACTTACCGAGCGCTAGTTTGCTGACGACATTCCTCTCTGTTTCTATTCTTTAGAATATTCGTCAGGAAGACCGGACTCTGAGGAGATAGAGCCGAGCCAGGAGGACATGGAATAGTAAGCTACTCAGCCAGACTACTAGCTTCTTCCTGCTTTTACTTCTGTATGCCATTGTTTAGGCATTGTTTTTATCATTGTATCTTTTTATTCCAGACTGTTGTATTTAAAGTTGAATGTAAATAAAATTGTTGTTTCATTTTATTACTCTTGTTATTCTTGCACCTTATTATATTGTTTACTTACGCTTAACGTATTTTCATAGTTAATACGTTGCGGGCTTGCCACGTCATCGTTTCCGTCTACTGGGAAGCGGACCGTGACAGGTTTTGTTGGCGGCACATGTAGGTCTGTTCTGCATGAATTCTTAATCAATATATCACAAAAATTATAAGAATTAGCAACTATACATTCCTTGCATTTCAAATTTCTTAAATCTATCCTAACTTGTCTTTTCTATCAAGGTGATAGATTCTTCAAACAACACCAGCACCAACGTTAATGGCAACACACCACCGCTTACCTTACCACCTGCCCCTACCGTTGCTGCACTAATCAATGAACAGACGGTGCTTCTGGAAGCTATCAAAAGCCTTCTGGAGAGCCAGCAGCAGCAGACTACTATCCTTATGAACTGCCCCGAAGTTGAAGCACCTGGAGTAAAGCAATTTCGGGAGTTGCGTCCAAAGAACTTTTCAGGGAAATAGGGTCCTCTTGAGGCTGAAGAGTGGGCCTAAAGTATCGAGGAAGATCTTGCAGCAACGCAGGTACTAGACATAGCTTGGGTTCGTGTGGCAAAACTCTAAATCACGGACAACGCAAGAGTCTAGTGGAAGACAGAGGAGAGCTGTCTTGCACAACCAATAGAGTGGAAGAAGTTCCACGGCCTATTCGATGCAAAGTTTTTCCTCGAGATAGCTCGATTCGACATGGAACAACAGTCCATCCACCAGCAGTAAGGATCTATGTGGGTAAAATCAGCGGATGAATATGATGCCGAATTCATCATGCTTAGTAGGTAAAGAATTCATCTTAAATTCTATTCCGTAAAACACATCACTGTCCTGACATCAATATCATATCAGGTTCATGACACACCTGATCCCTACCGATGAGATTCGGACTAGACAATTCCAACAAAGTTTAGACCGGGAGATTCAAGCGGCTTTAGCCACAGGCGACAATCCAACTCATGAACTCGCTCTAAAGGCAGCGCGCTGATTGATCTTTTCCGTGTCGTGTTTAGAATGTTTCACAACCAAAGAATTTTATACCGCAATCAATTGACGGTGTCTATTGTAGTTTCGTCAATGAGAACGGATCGTCCACTGAGAAAGTGTGATTTGCTCGCTATTGTTTTAGTTGAGTCGAAAATTAAAAGATAAAAGAAAATTGATTCAAGATTTATGAAATTTAGTTTCAAGAATCATTGGAAACTAGATCTAAAATCAAGAATTAATAAAGTTCAAGATGATATCCAAATCGAATGAATTATCAAGATTTGTAAAGAGGCTCATAGGAATCGATCCAATCGATAGTGATGATGAAGAATTATGATTACAAGTTCTTATCTATTGAAGATTTGTTGCTAGATCGATGACGATCAACGAGGTTTAGGGATCTCTTGATGAGACTAGGGTTTCTCCATCATTATCCATTGTCCTTTCATTGATTAGCATTCAAATTCTAGCCTCTAGGAAATTCAATCATCGATCGTTGATCTCTAATTTAGAGCGAA
The DNA here is from genome assembly GCA_030015575.1 of Agapanthus africanus. Classification (NCBI taxonomy): domain Eukaryota; kingdom Viridiplantae; phylum Streptophyta; class Magnoliopsida; order Asparagales; family Amaryllidaceae; genus Agapanthus; species Agapanthus africanus. The sequence continues at coordinate 935,298,431 of JASDDO010000019.1, read as the reverse complement.
AACATTCAAGAAAGCATCTCGCTCAAAACTAGGTAGTCGATAATTCAATTTCGTAAAGTTTACAAAACTCATAAGACTTAAGAATCGTTCAAGAATTTAATCATCATCATTTACCTATTTTCTCGATTCCTCCACGAGCGGAGTTTTCACTCAAACATCATGAAAAAGAAAACAATCAAGAATTGATAACTCTTCACAATGCTCAAGTGTAAAGAAAAGCAAGATCAAGAATTTTCACCTTTTATTATTCGATATTTCGTTACAATACACTCAAAGACTACAAGAATTGAGGAGAGAACTCGATCGTCGAACTAGCTTCGCATCGTCTTCGTGAGTCGCGGATTGTCTTGGATCTCTTGCTCGGATGAAGATCGGCGTTGCTTCAAATGTTAGTTATGTATATGCCCTAGAGGCCATTGTTGTACATATGATGTATATTATAATGGATGCTTGGATATATATAGAGATGACTTTCTTGCTCGTCATGATAGTATGCTATTTGGTTTCACTTTATCTTAACATGTTGACTTGTATTGGTTTACTGTTTTACTCTCACATGTTGATAAAGCCCTTAGGATCTGTACTCGACTACTGGGACTATGATGAGATCATACTAGTGGGGCCGCGGTAGTCGATGAGTACATCCTATAACTGTTCCTAGTCGAGGGTATATCGAGACAGGGCATCGATACACCAGAGTAGACTAGCGTATACGCATCTTGACCCATATGATGGGCGATGGATGATCCCATATCCATCGGTGTTAGACATCAAGGATGGTATACGGGTGCTCAGTGGAGACTGGGTACACTGGACGGACTCGCCAAGAACTCCCAGATGGTGTTATACCACACGTCAGATGGCAGTTCTCCGGTGACACTGGTACAGGGTAGTCTGTAGACCCGAGATCGTCATAGAGTCTTGTGTGATTCCCACTGTGCTTTGATTTCCACCTTACCACGTCCAAGAGGGCGTGCAAAACGGTGGCTTTTGGGTACAGTCCCGAATCACATGGAGGCAATGAGCGATAGGAGGGGATTCGTCTCTCCCGGTATAGGGAGTTGATGTTGTGCTGTGTTCGATTGGCTATAACTGGAAGTCCCTGGCCAGGGCTGATATGGAGATTTACTGGTAAGTGTTACTAGTAGTTTCTCGACCCGTTATGAGCCACACATCGACACGACTTATCGGTTACTGGGGTCTGACGTATACCACCCCTAGACTTGATATGCGACATATCAGACGAACAGACCGGACTGTACGGGAGTGTTACTGGTTGGATTCACAGGAGAACGCACAGGCAAGCTTGTTGATCTTCTGATCGCTCAATACCTGGGTGGCTGTTACGTTTAGCTGACCGCTTGCAGCTTGTGGGTGTTTGATATGATCATCACCTGCTACCGGCGTATTGACGATTCTTTAGAGTCTTACACAGAGGTTTCTTGGCTCAGGCAAAATGGAGTAGTGGCACATATGTGATATGCGCAGGAGCGAGAATAATGCGATATGGGATACCGTATTATATTCTCGCGATATTTAGATATGAACCGGGACATCGGATCAAGTGTTGATTCGATGAATCGGTACATGATATATATTAGTCGGTTATATTCGATATAGCCGGATCGTCGGATCAAGTGTTGATTCGATGATTTAATATATAATAATATATATGATATATTATTATATTAACTAATATTGGCTTGCTTTATTATTTCATTTTCTCAGTGGATGATACATTGATATATATACGATATATGTTAATTGTATTATTTTCTTTTGTTGCAAATATATAATATATATGTGATATATATTATTGTGACATGATATGATTAATTGTTAAACATGTTTAAGGATGATTAATTGAGGTTAGGGTTTGATTAGGGTTAGTAGCTTCAAGTTCCTTCTAGAAGCTTTATTCTTTTGTCATGGTTAAGATATTTGTTGATGACACATTCTTAACTCAACCAAACCCTAACCCTAGTTTATTCTCTACACATTCTTAGCCACTCATCCTTGACCATGGTTAATAATCAATCATATAGATTTATTCTATTCATCACAAAAGAAAAAGGATTATCATTATCTTTTCATTATCATCTTCTTGCTTCTTCATGAAAGCTTGCTAGTTTTTCTTAAGTGATGAAAATAAATTGAGAAAATGATTTAAAAAGAAAGCAAAATCACTACTCTCTCATCCTCATCTCATCTAGCCCATGGGATTAGTGTGTTCTACTCTTTTGAGTGAGAAAGCTTGAGTCGAAGCAACTTCAAGGTAGATCATCGGAGATTTGGAATATTTCGAGCTAGCATGGATCGTTCGAGTCATGGAGCCTCTCATGAGTCCGGGAGATCGTGGATCGCGGCAAAGGGACTTCTACTCGGAGCTTGTGAAGTGAAGGAGCGGAATACAAAGGTTGTAATCCCTCACACTTAGATAAAAGTTATCTTATTGCATGTTAAACCCTAATAATCTAGCAAAGATCCCGGCTTTGGGTTGTTCGGCACGTCTAAAATTTAATCCGGGCATGTTTGATGCCTTTTGAAACTTCACAAGAGTGCCTAGGATCCCTACAGTGGTATCAGAGCCTAGCTAGAGTATTAGGCGATGTGTTTACGAAGTTAAAACTCCGATCGAACCCGAAACGACGAAACTTGACCCCTCTCTGGAAATTTTTTAAATTTTGGGATTTTTCAGAATTAAAAATATGTAAAAAAATCAGCAGGGAATTCTAAGAATTACCATGAAACACGTGCCCACAATTCCACCAACTGAGCGCGGAAACGCGGCAATAAGATGGTTATCGCGGCGGTTCAGCGGCCTCACTGTAGGATTGGGACACGTGGCTTCATGGTATTGACCGTAGGTACTTGCTGACTATTCTGGGTATTTTTAATCTGTTCCAGGTGTTTAAAATTCTGGGGTTTGTTTTGTAATAGTAGACTCGATCGAAAATTTTAAATTCGTATTTTTTCCGGATACTTAGAAACTGTTAAACTATTTGAACGGATATCATTAACTTACTGTTTTCCGGTACGACAAATTTTCAAGTGTTGAAATTTATTCGGGTTTAAATCTTTTGGAAAAATTATACAAGTTAAGCGGTGGACCCTCTAGAAGACACAAACCTTAACTCGATTATGTGACCGTCTTGAACTGCCTTTTGAACCTTCGGGTTTGGGGCAGTACGGCGTGCCACATGTGAGGCGTTGGCTTGACCCTTCTACGGCTGGATCACCAGTACTGTGACATATTCTGGGATTATTTGAACCCCGCTCAAGAGTTGAGCAGTTTAGGAAATTTTGGGTGTTTGATTATCCGTTCGAAAAGTTTAATACTGTTTATTTATCTGGAATGTGATACAATATGTGGAATTCATAGAGTTAGGCATGAAATACGGAGTATGTGATATTTCAGATTTACGATGTCTAAAGTGATTGTGGATTCCAAATATTGTAGTTTTACACTTTCTTTTCTGTGACCGTAAGTGTAATATGTGATATCGCCGATTTCGTTGCTATATGATTCAACGACAATTGGGATGCGCATATTTACTTACGTTGATGATATGTGATATTATGTGTTGCTGTGATATGTTATATTGGATCGTCGCGTTCTGAATAGCCGGGGGTTTTATGTGAGATAGGGGTTTTTATTTTCATTCATGTAAAATTCATTTGTAATGTAATATTCTTTTATTTGGGGCACTTCCAGGTTGCGGTTGCTGTCACCAGTGTATGTTATTTATTTTTCCGCATTAGGTAGACCCAAGGAAGGGAGCACAAGTAACCGGGTTCTAGGGTCCAGTGGGAGGCCATCTCGAGGAGTCGAGACCGGGTCTTCTAACCCTAGAATTGGCAGTGTTACTTGCCGCTCTCATAGGGGTCTTGGGATGTGGGTTTGGCTATTCGTCGCGACCGTGGAATCCGTGTTTTATACAGGCTCGTGTTGAAAACACGGACGTCCTAGTATATCCAATATTTCATATATGTTCTTCTGCTGCAATGTTCTGTGATGAGATCATATTACTGCCTGAGACGAATGATTATACTATATATATATGCTGATATATAAATATTACTGCTTTCGTTTCTTCTGTGATGCTTAGGAAGCATAAGCTGATGGGATTTTTATTAATGAGATTAATAAAAGAAAAGAAACCTAAAGATATTGTAGAATCAAAAACTTTATAAAAGGGTAGCTACAGTTTTACTTTGCACAGTGATATATACGATATATCCTGCACCTTATTCGATGAGGAAAGGACCGAGATCCCTTCACCGGGAGTGACTCCTTTAGCAAAACTGGCAGATGCTACAAAACGCGGTTTGTCTTTTGATTGCTTTTAGTGTTTTGCTTTGCACAGCGGTATATATGATATATCCTGCACCTTATTCGATAAGGAAAGGGCCGACGATCCCTTCACCGGGAGTGACCCCTTTAGCGAAACTAAGAAAAGCCTCGAGAACACTCTTTTTCAAAACTTCACTCGATTCTACGACGATATCAAGTTCATTACGCTCAGGGTTTTCTGAAAAACCTGCGTAGCCCTCCGTCATTTCAGATAGATATTATTTAGTATTCGTGCTATGTTTGTTGACTTAGTTAAGGCATAGTGTACGGTAGCTAAGTAATGTTTATCTGCTAAAACATGAGATGTGATTGAATTAGGGTATTCGTGCGGCTTTGTTGACTCAGTTAAGGGTCGTGCGGGTGGATTTAATTCAATCGGGAAATGTACGGGTTGAACTTGACTTGCGATTTATGGTTTGTTGACTTAGTTAAGGTCATAGATCGCTAGGGGCAAAAAATATTATCGGGAATTTCAAGTGTTGAAATTTGCAATGAGATTGCATACCTCCTATGAGATAGTTGGATCCCGATACCCACTGCGAGTAAGTGTTACTCCTGGGAGAGTTTTACACAGGACAATTAGTCATTCAAGTAGGTGTCTAGAAAAGTGTTAACGGGGTTACGCCTCTGGGAAAATGAGGTTTACTTTAATTAGGTCCGTGCGAAAGCACGGGGAACCTCCCTCAAAGTACCGACACTGATCTGGCTGAAAGATTGACGAAATTGTAGGGTGTAATTAATCCCGGCTAATCTTACCTTTTAAGGTTTTAAGGTAGATTTGATAAAAACAGTGGGAGACATCCTGATTAGATAAGATAATAACCAATCTAATCTTGCAAGAGCATACGCTAAAGTGTTTTCTTCTCTCTCTCTCCAGGTAGCGACCATTTCAGGCCATAATCAAGATAATAATATGGATGTATTGACTGAACCCAATTATTGTACTGAGCTAGGGAATGTTGGACCCGTTCTTTCTTATAAGAGTTATAAGACTGAACAGGAAATAGAAGCATATCTGGATTCTCACGCCGCCCAAAGAAACATGCATGTTGATGCATCTTCTTCGGGTGTGTTAGTTATTGAGAACTGTTTCTCAGTTCACCCTACGTCCTGGGTATTAGATACCGGATCAGGATCCCACATATGTAAATTGTTACATGGGCTACGTAAAGGTAGAGAACTGGGAAAAGGTGATCATTCCGTTCAAGTAGGGAACGATGCAAGTATTGTAGCCAAAGCAGTTGGCGAATATCACCTTGTATTGCCAAGTCGTAATACACTGATTCTAAATGAGTGCTATTATATACCGAACATGATGTGCAACATTATATCAGTTTCTTTATTGAGTAAAGAGGGATATAATTTTGTAGTACAGGATAATGTTATGAACATATTTCTAAATCAAAAGTTGATTGCATCAGGCTCGTTACATAATGGCATATTCATTCTAAATCAGAATACAGTCCTGAATATACAAAACACACACAAGAGGAAAAGTTCGGATATGAACAAATCCTACTTGTGGCATTGTAGACTTGGTCATATCAATGCGACACGACTGGCTAAGTTGCATAAAGATGGTTATTTGAATCCGTTCGAATTATCATCTTATGATACTTGCCATTCATGTCTCAAAGGAAAAATGACCAAAGCTCCGTTTAGTGGACACAGAGAAAGAGTTACCGAACTCTTAGGACTGGTACATAGTGATGTATGCGGTCCCATGTCTACGCATGCCAGGAACGGTTCTTCCTACTTCATTACATTCACTGACGATCTCTCTAGATACGGACATGGGTTCCTGTTGAAACACAAGTCTGAAGCTTTTGAGAAATTCAGAGAATATAAGCACGAAGTAGAAAACCAAACGGGCAAAAGTATTAAGATTCTTCGATCTGATCGAGGAGGTGAATACTTAAGCGGTGAGTTTTTGGATTATCTAAAAGAGAATGGGATTCTCTCTCAGCTTACTCCTCCTTATACGCCACAGCACAACGGTGTATCGGAGCGGAGGAATCGCACCCTATTAGATATGGTGCGCTCTATGATGAGCGAAGCTGAGTTACCTATTTCCTTCTGGGGGTATGCGCTTGAGACAGCCATATACATATTGAATCTAGTTCCGTCTAAATCTGTACCTACCACACCATATGAGATATGGAGTGGGAAGAGACCATATTTTAAACGAGTTAAGATATGGGGTTGTCCGGCCTATGTCAAAAGACAAAATCCAGACAAGCTCGAGGCACGATCAGTTCTTTTCAAATTTGTGGGATATCCTAAGAATTCTCAAGGATATTTTTTCTATCACGCTGAGGAACAAAAAGAGTTTGTTTCTCAATATGCCACCTTTTTGGAAAAGGAATTTCTTGCAAAAGAAATTAGTGGCAAAGAGGTAGAACTGGAAGAGGTTCCAGAAACACAAATTGCAACTGAAGATTTAGCAGAACCAGAGGATTCAGTAGTACCCGACGAACCCCAGCCTCTCCGCAGATCTAGTAGGGTTTCTCATCCACCTGAGAGATACTACGGTTTTCTCATTGATGGTGGAAGCGAGGATTGCATCATGGATGATGATGACCCCACTAGTTTCGAGCAGGCCATCACGAGTGGTGACTCTGTGAAATGGCTGGATGCAATGCGATCTGAGATGGAATCCATGTACACCAACAAAGTATGGACTTTGGAAATTGCTCCTGAAGGGGTAAAACCCATTGGGAGCAAGTGGATCTTTAAAAAGAAATTTGGTATAGATGGAAAAGTTGAGACTTTCAAAGCTAGACTTGTAGCAAAAGGTTTTCGTCAAAGACCAGGTGTGGACTATGACGAAACCTTTTCTCCAGTAGCTATGCTTAAGTCCATCCGGATCTTACTTGCCATTGCTGCATACCATGACTACGAAATCTGGCAAATGGATGTTAAGACCGCCTTTCTAAACGGTGATTTAGAAGAGAGCGTGTACATGACTCAGCCAGAGGGCTTCGTAGATAGTGGGAGCAGCGGAAAGGTGTGCAAACTGCTTAAATCCATTTATGGGTTAAAGCAAGCATCGCGGAGTTGGAACATCTGTTTTGATGTTGTAGTCAAAGAGTTTGACTTCATCAAAAATATAGATGAACCTTGTATCTATAAGAAGGTAGCAGAGGGTAAGGTTGTCTTCCTCGTATTATACGTGGATGACATACTCTTGATAGGAAATGATATTCCTATGCTGCAATCAGTCAAGCTCTTCTTATCACAGAGATTCTCAATGAAAGATCTAGGTGATGCCTCCTGCATATTGGGAATCATGATCTATAGAGATAGATCTAAACGGATACTGGGATTGTCCCAATCCAGGTACATTGACACCATACTAAAGAGGTTTAGTATGGAAGAATCCAAACGTGGGAACCAACCCACGATCTCTGGACTCACTCTCTCCAAAGAGATGTCTCCCAAGACTGATTTGGAGAGAGCTCGCATGCAAGGGATACCCTATGCTTCGGCAGTAGGCTCTATCATGTATGCGATGCTATGTACCAGACCCGATGTAGCATACTCGCTAAGTGTAGTGAGTCGGTATCAAGCAGATCCTGGAGAGAGTCACTGGACAGCTGTGAAGAACATTCTCAAGTACTTGCGAAGGACTAAGGAGATGTTCTTGGTGTATGGTAACGGAGAACTCCAGGTGGAGTCCTTTACCGATTCCAGCTTCCAAAGTGATAAGGACGACTCTAAGTCGCATTCGGGTTTTGTCTTTACCCTCAATGGAGGGGCGGTATGTTGGAAGAGTTCCAAACAGGATACCGTTGCAGACTCAACGATGGAGGCTGAATACATCGCTGCCAACGATGCTGCCAAAGAAGCTGTCTGGATCAAGAAGTTCATTAGTGAACTTGGTGTGGTTCCATCCATTGAGCATCCAATACCTCTGTATTGCGATAACAATGGAGCTGTGGCTTTGGCCAAGGAACCCAGATCCCATCAAAAGTCCAGACATATTCTGAGGCGGTATCACCTGATCAGGGAGATAGTTGATCGCCGGGAGATCGAGGTCAGGAGAGTAGATACGAAGGACAACACTGCGGATCCATTCACGAAGGCTATTCCCCAGATACAGTTTGAGAGATTATTCGGGATGCTAGGTATGAGATACTACAGCAGCTGGCCTTAGTGCAAGTGGGAAATTGTTAGTTATGTATATGCCCTAGAGGCCATTGTTGTACATATGATGTATATTATAATGGATGCTTGGATATATATAGAGATGACTTTCTTGCTCGTCATGATAGTATGCTATTTGGTTTCACTTTATCTTAACATGTTGACTTGTATTGGTTTACTGTTTTACTCTCACATGTTGATAAAGCCCTTAGGATCTGTACTCGACTACTGGGACTATGATGAGATCATACTAGTGAGGCCGCGGTAGTCGATGAGTACATCCTATAACTGTTCCTAGTCGAGGGTATATCGAGACAGGGCATCGATACACCAGAGTAGACTAGCGTATACGCATCTTGACCCATATGATGGGCGATGGATGATCCCATATCCATCGGTGTTAGACATTAAGGATGGTATACGGGTGCTCAGTGGAGACTGGGTACACTGGACGGACTCGCCGAGAACTCCCAGATGGTGTTATACCACACGTCAGATGGCAGTTCTCCGGTGACACTGGTACAGGGTAGTCTATAGTCCCGAGATCGTCATAGAGTCTTGTGTGATTCCCACTGTGCTTTGATTTCCACCTTACCACGTCCAAGAGGGCGTGCAAAACGGTGGCTTTTGGGTACAGTCCCGAATCACATGGAGGCAATGAGCGATAGGAGGGGATTCGTCTCTCCCGGTATAGGGAGTTGATGTTGTGCTGTGTTCGATTGGCTATAACTGGAAGTCCCTGGCCAGGGCTGATATGGAGATTTACTGGTAAGTGTTACTAGTAGTTTCTCGACCCGTTATGAGCCACACATCGACACGACTTATCGGTTACTGGGGTCTGACGTATACCACCCCTAGACTTGATATGCGACATATCAGACGAACAGACCGGACTGTACGGGAGTGTTACTGGTTGGATTCACAGGAGAACGCACAGGCAAGCTTGTTGATCTTCCGATCGCTCAATACCTGGGTGGCTGTTACGTTTAGCTGACCGCTTGCAGCTTGTGGGTGTTTGATATGATCATCACCTGCTACCGGCGTATTGACGATTCTTTAGAGTCCTACACAAAGGTTTCTTGGCTCAGGCAAAACGGAGTAGTGACACATATGTGATATGCGCAGGAGCGAGAATAATGCGATATGGGATACCGTATTATATTCTCGCGATATTTAGATATGAACCGGGACATCGGATCAAGTGTTGATTCGATGAATCGGTACATGATATATATTAGTCGGTTATATTCGATATAGCCGGATCGTCGGATCAAGTGTTGATTCGATAATTTAATATATAATAATATATATGATATATTATTATATTAACTAATATTGGCTTGCTTTATTATTTCATTTTCTCAGTGGATGATACATTGATATATATGCGATATATGTTAATTGTATTATTTTCTTTTGTTGCAAATATATAATATATATGTGATATATATTATTGTGACATGATATGATTAATTGTTAAACATGTTTAAGGATGATTAATTGAGGTTAGGGTTTGATTAGGGTTAGTAGCTTCAAGTTCCTTATAGAAGCTTTATTCTTTTGTCATGGTTAAGATATTTGTTGATGACACATTCTTAACTCAACCAAACCCTAACCCTAGTTTATTCTCTACACATTCTTAGCCACTCATCCTTGACCATGGTTAATAATCAATCATATAGATTTATTCTATTCATCACAAAAGAAAAAGGATTATCATTATCTTTTCATTATCATCTTCTTGCTTCTTCATGAAAGCTTGCTAGTTTTTCTTAAGTGATGAAAATAAATTGAGAAAATGATTTAAAAAGAAAGCAAAATCACTACTCTCTCATCCTCATCTCATCTAGCCCATGGGATTAGTGTGTTCTACTCTTTTGAGTGAGAAAGCTTGAGTCGAAGCAACTTCAAGGTAGATCATCGGAGATTTGGAATACTTCGAGCTAGCATGGATCGTTCGAGTCTTGGAGCCTCTCATGAGTCCGGGAGATCGTGGATCGCGGCAAAGGGACTTCTACTCGGAGCTTGTGAAGTGAAGGAGCGGACTACAAAGGTTGTAATCCCTCACACTTAGATAAAAGTTATCTTATTGCATGTTAAACCCTAATAATCTAGCAAAGATCCCGGCTTTGGGTTGTTCGGCACGTCTAAAATTTAATCCGGGCATGTTTGATGCCTTTTGAACCTTCACAAGAGTGCCTAGGATCCCTACATCAAAAAGGCCTGTTGAATGCTTGCTTGAATCGGTACTCGATGATCTTGATTTGGATCAAATTGTGTCACTCAATTTGATTAGAATTGATTTGGATCTCACTATAATTTTGATTTCCCTCCAAATTCAACCACTCAACAACCCTAGATCTAGATCCATTTTTATAACCACTCATTTGAATCTTCTCTCCAAAGCTAGGTTGTTAGAGAGAGTCTTCTAGAAGAAGTTTGTTGGAGGAAATATTCTAGAATAAGGTTGTTGGAGAGAATATTCTAGAGTGAGTTTATTACAAGGAATATTCTAGAGTGAGTTTGTTATGCGGAGCCTTCTGGAAGAAACCACGTGGTCTTTGAGAGTCTTCTGGAAGCTTGGCCGTTACAAGAAGCCACGTGGAGGAATTTGGACCAATGAAGAGCTACTATAGCCGCGGATCCGCGGCGGATCGGCCCATTCGGCCGCGGATCCGCGGCCGTTTGGAGGGCTTGGTGCATGGAAATTCTGGGCTGATTTTGTGCTGATCCATGGAGCCTTATTTTATGTCTGGAATCTTTTTATACTTTCATGTTCACTGCCAGATTTCAAGTCTTGGATTTGGTGTATTTTTATCAGTACTTTTATGATTTCGGCTCTTTACCTGGAGAATTTTCTGCACACAATCTCGAGACAAGTGTTGCGATATACAAAGATCATGCGTGCAATAATAAACACACAATTTACCTCAAAATGCCGGTTATAATGTATAACACATGTTATTTGGTATTTTACATACAAATTTCTAATATGTGCTATATTCATACCGAACACCTTTAGATGATTGCACATAGTAGGGAAATTGATGTGTTAAAAATGCAATATTTTCGACTGATCAAATTCCCCCAAACTTAATTTTGGTCGTCTCGAGCAAACTTGTTCTATTAAAAAGATAAAGAGAAAATATAAGAAAAAAGAAAAACTAACTAACACGCTTTCGTAGGCAACACGATTGCACTGAGCACGTGCAACAAGCCTTTAAACCTCTAGGTGTCCCTAGTAGGAGGAGGGTTGTCTCCTGAGGGTTTTCAGCGGATTGCACCCACAAAATCCAATAATAAAAGGAAGACCATGAATGTTACATATAAAGATAAGAATTATAAAAGAAAGACTTTGAAAATTAGAGTTTTCAACTAATACTAGCTTTTTAATTGTCATGAGCCCTATCTTAATAGTCATGAAAAGATGTTAGAAATCACATCATCCCTCAATAAAACATCGTCTTTATTCTTCATTCCTATGTTTCTTCCAAATATCGATCATATACCCCTATGTGTGTGTAAAAGACATCCCTACACTTGGAGAATTCAATTCAAGCTATCATACTCTTGTCCATCTACCTCAGTACTTTTTAACCGATGAATATTTAGATGAGATTGCTCACACATTTTTCATGCGACCGTTAATACTTCTTGAGATACTAACCGACCGATTACTCATGTGCTTGCTTATTAGGTGTATTAGTATTTTCCTCGTCTTGCACCACCTAAGGCTTAGCAGTGACTCCCAAACCAGTTGGTCTAAGACACTAGGTGATGAAGCACCCTCGCTATATTTTTTTTATGCTGCATTGGTGATAACAAAACTAGTGTTCATTTTTCTACACCATTTATATTTTATTTATTTATTATTTCCTTCATACTTTGGCTTTTAGACAAGAGCATTTCAAGGTATCATCTACCATCGCGAATTTCAAGACGTGTGTAAGTGCGTATAGTAGGGTATCAACGTTCAAATGTTTGGCTTTCAGAATAGGAACTATTTTTCAGACTTATTTTTATCCTCAAATTAGTGACTTCCTTTATCTTACTAACCCTTGGGACAACGCCTCATAACTACTTAATACTAGTTTCATTTAAGAAAACTTCTAACTTTCTAGATTTTCTTAAATTTTTCTAATCTTTTGGATGTAATTTTTCACTATCTAATCTTTTATTATCTAATTAAATATTAAATATTTTTATCTTTTGAATTTTTTTTAAAATTTTTATATGTTTTATATGCTTTGTGCTTATGCAAAGTATGATGCAAAATGATGCGAAAATAAGCACAAACCTCCCCCAAACTTGTTTACAACAGTGTCCTCACTGTTGTCTTCCGCTAGATCACAAAAACCTGTAAGCTTGGGAGGAAATTTATTAATGGAGGCAATAAATATGATCATGAAAATCCTCCCCCAAACTTATTCTTTTGGCTCACCATTTTTTGTAAAAATTTTCTTTTCAAGAGCCAGATTATACCCCCCAAACTTGAGTTAAACCATGTTAAGCTTTGATATTCACAAGAGGGGGTCAAAATTACTGGTCAATACCAAGCTTTGCAAAGACCGAAAGTCAACACCAACCATTCGAAGATTTTATCAGTGTAGTGCATCGGTTGGTGGAAGAACGTGTTATAAGGAGCCAGAAAGAAGTGGGGAAAAGATAAGTGGTGTGATGGAATGTGTTTGCGTCTCAACTTGGAGAGACGACTCAATGATTGTGATGGATTACTCGCATTCTCTTTATAGTCTAGAAGAAGGGTTGGAGGTTCACTTTCTTCGTTTTGGAGATGATTCATCTCAACACCCGTGTCATTTAAAAATGCGAGTTCATCAGCGAAAATTTCCTCAAAACTCTCATCGATACCCCGAAGAATAATGTCATCAAAAAGCAAGGGTGATCTTCAGACTCAAAAAACGGTTCATAATCAGTGTTAGTTGTTGACTCGGACAACTCGGTGGAAGAGTCCGTATGTATATGATACATAGTTGGGTCAAACAACAACATATGAAAATAGTCAAGATCAGTATCATGAGGCTGATCAAATTCGCTGCTGTCGACATCTATTAATTCGACAGAACAAACCTGAGCAGAAGGTTCGGAGGGTACACTTCCCAACTTGTAAATGTTAAGCGCAATTGACATCTTCCCGAAGGATAGGGTCATAGAGCCGTTACGACAGTTGATTATAGCATTGGAAGTGGCCAAAAAAGGGCGACCAAGAATCACCGGAATTTGATTCCGTGGGTTTGCTACAGGCTGTGTATCAAGTATAATAAAGTCCACAGGGAATACAAATTCCCCGATTTTTATCAACACATCCTCTAGTTCACCCATAGGTTTGGTGATTGATCGGTCGGCCATCTGGAGAGTGCAATGGGCTGGTTTTAACTCTCCGATCCCTAACTGCTCATAAACCGAGAAAGGAAGCAGGTTAACACTTGCGCCAAGATCAAGTAGAGCACGGTTAATGTGTTTATCCCCAATAGAAATAGAAATAGTAGGATAACCAGAATCCTTACGTTTCTTAGGTAATTATTGGGGAAAATCTGTGTCTACAGTCTTTGACATGAATACCTTCTTTGGTACTTGAGTCTTCCTCTTCCTAGTGCACAAGTCCTTGAGAATTTTCGCATAAGCCGGGACTTGTTGGATAGCATCTACAAGAGGGATATTGATGTTAACCTGTTTAAAGATTTCAGTGATCTTCTCCATTTGTGGACTTGGTCTGTTTCCCCTTAACCCATTCGGATAAGGAGCTTTAGCAATAAGAGCGGGGTCCAGCATTGGAGAAGATCGTGTGGGTAAGAATGATCTAAGAATAGGAGTGGGGATCGTCTTTGGTGGACTAGAAGAGGTGTGCTGAGGGTTCGAGCCTTGGGGAAAATGAAGAATAGGCTCGGAAGAAAATGGTGGGGTAGACGAACTGGGGTCAGAAGTAGAAACATAAGTGGAAGGAAAAGTCTCAGCCGGGGTATCATCGATTGATTCTTCATTATTATCAATCTCTTCACCGACATGGCTGTCAAGCACTCTTCCAGATCTCAACGTGGTGATAGCATTCACATGATGTGAATAGCCAGGATTTGGTAGGGGTTGAGCTGGAAGTTTCCCTTTCTCTCTAGCACTCAATTCGGCATTTATACGGGCAATTTGTGCTTCCATCGATCTAATACTCTCACTTTGGAGGTCAGAGTTTTTCTTGATTTTATCGACGGAAGACTTCATCTCAGCCGAAAGTTGCATGAAATTTTCAGAAGCAAATTCATGGTTTGTGCGAGTGAAGAGGATTCATCAGTACCGGTCAACTGCAAAGGATTATACGGTGCAGATGTGTTGATCGGATTTTGAAAGTTTTGTGATTGGTAGGGGTGCTGACTCAGTTGAACTGGTTGCTGTTGTGGTGGAGGAGCCCTATGGAAATTATTTTTATTTGGAACCGTGTTTTGAGTTTGTTGTTGGTTCCAAGCAAAGTTAGGGTGATTCCTTCATCCCTGATTATAAGTGGAAGAATACGGATCGTTTCTAGGTCTTTGTTGGAAAGCAGCATTGGTATGCTCTTGACCTTGAAACGGAGAATTTAATGGACATTCTTCCGTAAGATGAGATGGATCAGAACAGCATCCACAGACAGTTTTGGAGAGTGACATTTGATTTAGGGAGGCTGCTAAAAATTTATGTTCCATAACTTCGAGTTTCTTTTGCATTGCTGCCATTTCAGCTCTAACTCCCATGGAAACATCAGATTGGTTATTGCCACCCCTAGACGATGACTAACTTACACTCTCCTACTGTAAAGTTCTTTCAGCGAAATCTTCTAAAAATCTCCAGGCTTCACCATCATCTTTAGTCATGAAGGTGTCTGGACACATAGATTCAACGGTCTGTTTTGTGGTAGGATTAATGCCCTCATATATGATTCTGCACAAATTCCATCTAGGAATTCCGTGATGTGGATATTGAACTAACAGATCCTTGAAGTGTTCAAAACACTTCGAGAATAGTTCATTTGGAAGCTGGATAAATTGATTTATTTCGCTACGGACTCGAGCTGTTTTATGATTGGGGTAGAATTTCTTGAGGAAAGCTATTATGAATTCTCCCCAGTTTGAAATAGAATGTGCGTCCGTGTTATAAAGCCACTTCTCGGCTATATCGCACAAAGTGAATGGGAGAAGACGTAAACACATAGCATCCATAGAAAGCTGTGAAGTACCCATCATAGTGCATACATTTTCAAATTTGGTAATAAAGACGTATGCGTCTTCAGACTCGAGATCGTCATATTTTGGTAGAAGATTGATGTATTAGGGTTTGATTTCAAAATTGTCCCCATCGGCTGGTGGAAAGGTGAGACAGGTCAAAAGAGAAGCTCGCATAGGGTAACATCTCTCTTGGAGAAAGATACGGGATGGATTCTGCGCACCTGCGGACGGTGGCAGAGTAGTGTTAAAGAAGTTAAATGGAGAATTGTCCATCGAAGTGGGTGTGGTGGTGGGTAAAGAAAAAATAGACGTAGAAATGCCGACTTCGGAGTCGATAGGAGGAACGCGGACAAGACGGGCACTAGAATCTCGTGTCCAGCCGAGCATGCACTAAATGGTTTAGCACAAGTAGCAGAGTTGTGATAATTAAGGAAAAGATGAGTTTGGTGTTTGTTTTCGAAAAAGTACGGATTTTTGAAAAATGCACACAAACAATGCACAAGCAACCCTAAATCTAGTGGTCACCTAGGTCAAGTCTCTAGACCGCTCCTAGACTTCCAGAAGACAAGTTGCAAGATAGATCCTCTACTGCCTCTTTGCCCCTCCTGTGGCCAGGTAAGATGGAGGTTCTCCACTACGTAAGTAGTGGGCCTAATTAAGTAACCACTTGGCTTAGACACACTTGGCTTAGACACCACAAAAGAAACGCGGATAAGCAATAGATTACCCACGACCGCCTTCTGTCCTAAGTGAGCGCGACGGTCCTTAGAGTCATGTCTAGATATTTTTTAGTTAATGAGGGTGATGCGGATGCAGTTTGTGATTTTTGGGGCTTAGGAAGGGTAATGAACTCCCCACCTAATCTGAATTTGGTCTTTACCCCTTAATTTTCGTATTAAAATATGTAAACAACCAAGATCAAACACGCAACAAATTTTCATTTTAGCGGCGCTGCGAATTTTTGCAAAGAATCTTGCAGAAATTGGTTATTGGAGCAGAGCAGGGAGAAGATAAGAAAGACATAAATTCACCTGAGAAAAATGGTACAGTGAAACCCTAATATTGCCGCGCTTCCGCCGCGATATGCGTCTTATGCCGCGGTTCCGCCGCGTGATGAAGTGATCCCTGCACAAAAATTTCAGTCAATGTTTCTGTTGACTCTCTGGTCTTTTTGAGATGTCCTGAAAATTTTTCCTCTCGCTCCACAGATTCCAAATCTCCTTGCAACAAATCACAACAAAATCGTTAAGCGCTTGTTATGAATTTTGATTTAAAAACTGATGGAATAATAAATTTTTCGACTCAAATTTCAAAAACGAACAAATTAGCACACTATCCCCGGCAATGGCGCCATTTGATTGATCTTTTCCGTGTCATGTTTAGAATGTTTCACAACCAAAGAAATTTATACCGCAATCAATTGACGGTGTCTATTGTAGTTTCGTCAATGAGAACAGATCGTCCACTGAGAAAGTGTGATTTGCTATAACGATCTCGGGTCTACAGACTAACCTGTACCAGTGTCACCGGAGAACTGCTATCTGACGATTGGTATAAACCCATCTAGGAGTTCTCGACAAGTCCGTTCGGTGTACCCAGTCTCCACTGAGCACCCATACACCATCTTTGATGTAAAACACCGATGGATATGGGATCATCCATCGCCCATCATATGGGTCAAGATGCGTATACGCTAGTCTACTCTGGTGTATCGATGCCCTATTTCGATACACCCTCGACTAGGAACAATTATAGGATGTACTCATAGACTACCGTGGCCCCACTAGTATGATCTCATCATAGTCCCAGTAGTCAAGTACATATCTTAAGGGCGTTATCAACATGTGAGAGCAAGACAATAAACTAGTACAAGTCAACAAGTTAAGACAAAGTGAAACCAAATAGAATACTATCATGTCGAGCAAGAAAGTCCTCTCTATATATATCCAAGCATCCACTATAATATACATCATATGTACAACAATGGCCTCTAGGGCATATATAACTAACAATCTCCCACTTGCACTAAGGCCAGCTGTTGTAGTATCTCATACCCAACATCCCGAAGAGTCTTTCAAACTGTGTCTGGGGAATGGCCTTCGTGAGTGGATCCGCAGTGTTGTCCTTCGTATCAACTCTCCTGACCTCGATCTCCCGGCGATCAACTATCTCCCGGATCAGGTGATACCGCCTCAGAATATGTCTGGACTTCTGATGGGACTTGGGTTCCTTGGCCAAAGCCACAGCTTTATTGTTATCACAATAAAAAGGTATTGGATGCTCAATGGATGGAACCACACCAAGTTCAGTGATGAACTTCTTCATCCAGACAGCTTCTTTTGCAGCATCGTTGGCAGCGATGTATTTAGCCTCCATCGTCGAGTCTGCAACGGTTTCCTGTTTGGAACTCTTCCAACACACCGCCCCTCCATTGAGAGTAAAGAAAAATCCCGAGTGCGACTTAGAGTCGTCCTTATCACTTTGGAAGCTCGAATCGGTAAAAGACTCCACCTGGAGTTCTCTGTTACCATACACCAAGAACATCTCTTTAGTCCTTCTCAAGTACTTGAGAATATTCTTCACAGCTATCCAGTGACTCTCTCCAGGATCTCCTTGATACCTACTCAATATACTTAGTGAGTATGCTACATCGGGTCTGGTACATAGCATCGCATACATGATAGAGCCTACTGTCGAAGCATGGGGTATCCCTTGCATGCGAGCTCTTTCCAAATCAGTCTTGGGAGACATCTCTTTGGAGAGAGTGAGTCCAGAGATCGTGGGTTGGTTACCACGCTTGGATTCTTCCATACTAAACCTCTTTAGTATGGTGTCAATGTACCTGGATTGGGACAATCCCAGTATCCGTTTAGATCTATCTCTATAGATCATAATTCCTAGTAAGCAAGAGGCATCACCAAGATCTTTCATTGAGAATCTTTGTGATAAGAAGAACTTGACCGATTGCAGCATAGGAACATCATTTCCTATCAAGAGTATGTTATCGACGTACAATACGAGGAAGACAACTTTACTCTCTGCAACCTTCCTGTATATATAAGGTTCATCTATGTTTTTGATGAAGTCCAACTCTTTGACTACAACATCAAAGCAGATGTTCCAACTCTGCGATGCTTGCTTTAACCCGTAGATGGATTTAAACAGACTGCACACCTTTCTGCTGCTCCCACTATCTACGAAGCCCTCTGGCTGAGTCATGTACACGCACTTTTCTAAATCACCGTTTAGAAAGGCGGTCTTAACATCTATTTGCCAGATTTCGTAGTCATGGTATGCAGCAATGGCAAGTTAGATCCGGATGGACTTAAGCATAGCCACTGGAGAAAAGGTTTCGTCATAATCCACGCCTGGTCGTTGACGAAAACCCTTTGCAACAAGTCTAGCTTTGTAAGTCTCAACTTTTCCATCTACACCAAGTTTCTTCTTAAAGATCCATTTGCTCCCAATCGGTTTTACCCCTTTAGGAGCAACTTCCAAAGTCCATACTTTGTTGGTGTACATGGATTCCATCTCAGATCGCATTGCATCCAGCCACTTCACAGAGTCACCACTCGTGATGGCCTGCTCGAAACTAGTAGGGTCATTATCTTCCATGATGGAATCCTCGCTCCCACCATCAACGAGAAAACCGTAGTATCTCTCAGGTGGATGAGAAACCCTACTAGATCGGCGGAGAGGCTGGGGTTCGTTGGGTACTACTGAATCCTCTGGTTCTAATAAATCATCAGTTATAGTTTGTGGTGCTGGAACTTCTTCCAGCTCTACCTCTTTGCCACTAATTTCTTTTGCAAGAAATTCCTTTTTTAAAAAGGTGGCATGTTGAGCAACAAACACCTTTTATTGTTCACCGTGGTAGAATAGATATCCATACGAATTGCTTGGATATCCTACAAACTTGCAAAGAGCTGATCTTGCCTCGAGCTTGTCCGGATTTTGTTTTTTAACATAGGCCGGACAACCCCGTATCTTAACTCGTTTAAGAGATGGTCTCTTCCCATTCCATATCTCATATGGAGTGGTAGGCACCGATTTGGTTGGAACTCTATTCAATAGGTATATGGCTGTCTCAAGCGCATACCCCCAGAAGAAAATAGGTAACTCAGCATTTCTCATCATAGAGCGCACCATATCTAATAAGGTGCGATTCCTCCGCTCCGATACACCATTATGCTGTGGTGTATAGGGAGGTGTAAGCTGAGAGAGAATCCCATTCTCTTTAGATAGTCCAGAAACTCATTGCTCAAGTATTCTCCTCCTCGATCAGATCGAAAGATCTTAATACTTTTGCCCGTTTGGTTCTCTACCGTGCTTATATTCTCTGAATTTCTCAAAAGCTTCAGACTTATGTTTCATCAGGAACACATGTCCGTATCATGAGAGATCGTCAGTGAATGTAATGAAGTAGGAAGAACCGTTCCTGGCATGTGTAGACATGGGACCACATACATCATTATGTATCAGCCTCAAGAGTTCTGTAACTCTTTCTCCGTGTCCACTAAACGGAGTTTTGGTCATCTTGCCTTTGAGACATGACTGGCAAGTATCATAAGATAATAATTCGAACGGATTCAAATATCCATCCTTATGTAACTTAGCTAGCCGTGTCGCATTGATATGACCTAGTCTACAATGCCATAAGAAGGATTCGTTCATTTCTGAACTTTTCCTCTTGTTTGTGTTATGTACATTAAGAATTGTAGTTTGATTTAGAACGTACATGCCATTATTTAACGATCCTGATCCTATCAACTTTTGATTCAGGAATATGTTCATAACATTATCCTGTATTAAAAAATTATATCCTTCTTTATTCAATAAAGAAACTGATATAATATTGCATATCAGGGTCGGAATGTAATAGCATTCGTTCAGAATCAATATATTACCTTTTGGTAACACAAGGCGATATTCGCCAACAGCCTTGGCTGCAACATCTGCACCATTCCATACTCTTACGGAATGATCACCCATTCCCAGTTCTCTACTTTTACGTAGCCCATGTAACATATTACATATGTGGGATCCCAATCCGGTATCTAATACCCAGGACGTAGTGTGAACTGAAAAACAGTTCTCGATAACAAACACACCTGAAGAAGATGCATCATCATGCTTGTTCTTCGTTTGGGCGGCGTGAGAATCTAGATATTCTCCTATTTCCTGCTCAGTCTTATAACACTTATAAGAAAGAACGGGACTAACGTTCCCCTGCTCAGTATAATAAGCTGGTTCAGTCAATACATCCATGTTATTATCTTGATTAAGGCCTGACTTGGTTGCTACCTGGAGAGAGAGAGAAGAAAACACTTTAGCGTATGCTCTTGCAAGATTAGATTGGTTATTATCTTATCTAATCAGGATGTCTCCCACTGTTTTTATCAAATCTTCCTTCAAACCCTAAAAGGAAAGACTAGCCGGGATTAATTACACCTTACAAGTTCGCCAATCGTTCAGCCAGATCAGTGTTGGTACTTTGAGGGAGGTTCCCCATGCTTTCGCACGGACCTAATTAAAATAAACCTCATTTTCCCAGAGGCTTAACCCCGTAAACACCTTTCTAGTCACCTACTTGATCGGTTAATTGTCCTGTGTAAAATTCTCCCAGAAGTAACTCTTACTCGCAGTGGGTATCGGGATCCAACTATCTCATAGAAGGTATGCAATCTCATTGCAAATTTCAACACTTGAAATTCCCGATAATGCTTTTGCCCCTAGCAACTCATGACCTTGGCTAAGGCCAACAAATCATAAGTGCTAGCCAAGTTCAACCCGTCTTTTCCCGATTGAATTAAACACACCCGTACGACCCTTAGCGAAGGTCAACAAAGTCGTACGACTACCCTAACTCAATCACATCACATGTTTTAGAAGATAAATACTAATTAGGTATCGTACACTACGCCTTGGTTAAGGTCAACAAACGCAGCACGAATACTAACTAGTGTCTATCTGAAATGACGGAGGGCCACGCAGGTTTTTCAGAAAACCATGAGCGTAATGAACTTGATATCGTTGTAGAAACAAGTGATTTTGAAAATGAGTGTTTTTGAGGCTTTTCTAGTTTCGCTAAAGAGGTCACTCCCGGTGAAGGGATCTCGGCTCTTTCCTTATCGAATAAGGTGCAGGATATTTCATAAATACCGCTGTGCAAAGCAAGAACTATAGAAGCAATCAAAAACTAATCCGTGAGTTTGTAGCATCTGTCAGTTTTGCTAAAGAGGTCACTCCCGGTGAAGGGATCTCGGCTCTTTCCTCATCGAATAAGGTGCAGGGTATATCATATATACCGCTGTGCAAAGCAAGACTGTAGCTACCTTTTTTATAAAGTTTTGATTCTACAACATCTTTTTAGCTTTCTTTTCTTTTGTTAATCTCATTAATAAATCCCATCAGTTATGCTTCCTAAGCATCACAGAAGAAACGAAAGCTGTAATATTTATATATCATCTTATATATAGTATAAGCATTCGTCTCAGGCAGTAATATGATCTCATCACAGAACATTGCAGCAGAAGATAACATACGAAATATTGGATATACTGGGACGTCCGTGTTTTATATCGAGTCTGTATAAAACACGGATTCCACGGTCGCAATGAATAGCCAAACCCACATCTCTAGACCCCTACGAGAGCGGCAAGCAACACTGTCAATTCTAGGGTTTGGAGACCCGGTCTCGACTCCTCGAGATGGCCTCCCACTGGACCCTAGAACCCGGTTACTTGTGCTCCCCTCCTTGGGTCTACCTAATGTGGAAAAGTAAATGATATACAATGGTGACATCATCCTCAACCCGGAAGTGCCCCAATAAAAGAATATTATATACAAATGAATTTTACATGAATGAAAATAAAAACCCTCATCTCACATAAAACCCCCGGCTATTCAGAACACGACGATCCAATATAACATATCACAGCAACACATAATATCTCATATCATCAACGTAAGCAAGTATGCATATCCCGACTGTCGTTGATGTATAGCAACGAAGCTGGCGATACACCACATACTACGCTTACGGTCACAGAAAAGAAAGTGTAAAACTACAACATTTGGAATTCACAAATACTTTAGATATCTTAAATCTGAAATATCACATACTTCGCATTTCATGCCTAACTATATGAATTCCACATATTGTATCACATTCCAGATAAATAGACAATGTTAAACTTTCTGATCGAATAATCAAATACCCAAGATTTCCCAAATAGCTCAACACTTGAGCGGAGTTCAAAAAAACCCAGAACATGTCACTGCGCCAATGAACCAGCCGTAGAAGGGTCAAACCAACGCCTCACATGTGGTAACGCTAAACTATCACAAACCTTAGGGTTTAGTGGCAGTTTTGACGGTCACATAATCAAGTTAAGGTTACGTTCTTCTAGAGGGTCCACAGATACGCTAGCATGATTTCCCGAAAGTTTTAAACAGAAGAAAAAATCCAACACTTGAAAGTTTTCCGTCATGAAAAAAATGAGTTATTGATATATGTTCGAACCTTTTAACACGTACTAAATTACCCGAAAAACTAAACGATGTTAAACTTTCCGATCGAATCAACGAATTCTATAGATCTCCAGAAAACTCAACACTTGAGTAATATTAAAAATTCCCAGAAGCATGTAGTAATACATACGGATCAACCGTAGAAATAACTATCCCTGACACCTAAGTACGGCCGCGGAACCGCCACCAAAAGCCTGTTATGGCCGCGGTTCCGCGGTGACTTTAAGGAATTAGGGGTTCGTATTTTTCTGTTATCCATAGAATCACCTGCTTATTTTTTTTGAGTATTTTTAATACGGAAAAAACCATCTTTTTAAAAAATTTCCAGAGAGGGGGTCCAAAACGACGTTTCGGGGTTCGATCGGACTTTTAACTTCGTCTACACGTCGCCTAATACTCTAGCTAGGCTCTGATACCAATGTAGGGTTACTAGGCACTATCACAAGGGTCTATAAGGCATCAACCATGCCGAATTTAAAATTTACAAGTGCCGAACAACCTAAAGCGAGGATCTTTGCTAGATAATTAGGGTTAACAAAGCATGTATACAACTTTACATCTAAAGGAAAGGGATTACAACCTTTGTAGTCCACTCCTTCGCTTCATAAGCTCCGAGTAGTAGTCCCTTCGCCGCGATCTAAGAACTCTCGGACTCTAGAGAGGCTCCACAAGCCGAATGATCCATACTTGCTTGAAGTTTTCCTTTTCGAAGATGATCTACCTTGAAGAATCTTTAACTCAAGCTCTCACTTCTCTAATCAAGTATTAGTGAAGTGAACACCCTAATCTAAGTGGCTAGAATAGATGAGGATGATGAAGTAGGAATTTAGCTCTCTTTTTATTTCAATTTCTCACTTTTATTCATCACTTTACAAAAAGCTAGCAAGCTTTTCAAGGAGGAAGAAGTCTTTTGTGATGAATAATGAATTATTGTTATGTTTACAAATCAACCCTTGAGTTAAGAATGAGTGCTTAACCCTTGTAGAGAAATAACCAGGGTAAAGGGTTTGGGTTGGGTTAAGAAATATCTACAAAATATCATAACAAAATATATAAGCATAAAACAAAAGTAAAGTTTCTAGAAGCTTCATGAAAATGCTAACCCAAATCAAACCCTAACTATGTTTAATCTCCACAAATCATGTTGCATTTGTAATCATAACTTGTTACAATATTATATATCACATATATAATATATTTTTGTAACAAAAGAAAATAATACAATTAACATATATCGCATATATATCAATGTATTATCCGGTGAGAAAATGAATCAATAAAGAGAGCTTATATCAGTTAATGTAATGTAATATATCACATATATAATTATACATTAAATTATTGAATCAACACTTGATCCGATAATCCGGCTATTTCTCAAATAACCGACTAATATAATATGTATCAGTTCATCGAATCAACACTTGATCCGATGACCCGACTATATCACATATACCCGGCCGATATCTAATATCGCGAGAATAGAATACGGTATCTCATATCGTAATATTCTCGATCCCGCACATATCACATATGTGCTCCTATTCCATTTTGCCTGAGTCAAGAAATCTCTGTGTAGGACTCTAAAGAATTGTCAATACGCTGGCAGTAGGTGATGATTATATCAAACACCCATAAGCTGCAATCGGTCAGCTAAACGTAACAGCCACCCAGGTATTGATCGATCAGAAGATCAACAAGCAAACCTGTACATTCTCTTGTGAATCCGATTAGTAACACTACCGTACAGTCCGGTCTCTTCGTCTGATATGTCACATATCTAGTCTAGGGATGGTAAACGTCAGACCCCAGTAACCGATAAGTCGTGTCGATGTGAGGCTCATAACAGGTCGAGAAACTACTGATAACACTTACCGGTAGTACTCTATATCAGCCCTGGCCAGGGACTTCCAGTTATAGCCAATCGAACACAGCACAACATCAACTCCGTATACCGGGAGAGACGAAACCCCTCCTATCGCTCATTGCCTCCATGTGATTCGGGAATGTACCGAAAAGCTACCGTTTCGCATGCCCTCTTGGACGTGGTAAGGTGGAAATCAAAGCACAGTGGGAATCACACAAGACTCTATGACGATCTCGGGTCTACAGACTAACCTGTACCAGTGTCACCGGAGAACTGCTATCTGACAATTGGTATAAACCCATCTAGGAGTTCTCGGCGAGTCCGTTCGGTGTACCCAGTCTCTACTGAGCACCCGTACACCATCTTTGATATCAAACACCGATGGATATGGGATCATCCATCGCCCATCATATGGGTCAAGATGCGTATACGCTAGTCTACTCTGGTGTATCGATGCCCTGTCTCGATACACCCTCGACTAGGAACAATTATAGAATGTACTCATAGACTACCGTGGCCCCACTAGTATGATCTCATTATAGTCTCAGTAGTCGAGCACATATCCTAAGGGCTTTATCAACATGTGAGATCAAGATAGTAAACTAATACAAGTCAACATGTTAAGACAAAGTGAAACCAAATAGCATACTATCATGTCGAGCAAGAAAGTCCTCTCTATATATATCCAAGTATCCATTATAATATACATCATATGTACAACAATGGCCTCTAGGGCATATATATAACTAACACTATGCTACCTAGAAGACAGGGGGAGCCTTTTCCAGGCCGACTTTTGCACCCAACGGGCCAGGACGATCATTTAACTGATATAGTCCAGATTTTTGTTTCTACTGCAAGAGAACTGGACACTTGGTAAAAGACTGCAGGCGTGCAAATGGCCTATGTTTGATTTGTGGCGCATCTACTCACGCTATAGGAGCATACCAACATCGAAGTAACACTGCACCAATACCCAAACCCACAATGCCGACTCCGTAGAGGCCAGCTATTCAGGAACCTGCACCCCGCCTAGCTCTTCCTGTACTAGCTCTACGTGGACCACCTGCACAGCCTCAACGTCAATTCTATTAGGCATAAAGAAATGTGCCTCAGGGACAGAGGAATGTTCCTCCGGCATGGAGGAATGTACCGAGACGTCAGGTGTTCATGCCAGAATATTGCATTTAATACCACCTATTCTTATGCTCATTTGTTTATAGGCAGGTGCTTTTACTCGGTGTTTGCTACATATTTACAGGCTACAGGTTTCTAGTCCAAAATAACGCAAATGATACAAAATCTCCACTGTTACACCAAAATCCAGAACATCTGTTGCCAACAGATAAAAGCCGGGTTCCGGTCATCCGTATCCGTCCAGTGCGGCGTACCATTTCCAGAGACAAGACATATGACAGTGGTCATTCGTGTCTCGGAAAAGCACAGAGCACGAGAGGGGCAGCACAAAACACAATGGGTGCACGGAGGTCGTGGGAGATGAGGTCAAAAGAATTATTTTTGATGCTATTTTGGACTGTTGCAAATCTGAAGATATTGTGGAAGCAATTTGCAATTTGGAACATGTAGAACAACAGAAAAGAGCAACACAAGAAACCCCACAAAAAACAACAGCTTAACTTTTCTAAATGACAGCGCATCCGTGGCCAATATGGCTATTATGCGGCGGATCCACAGCCGAGTTGACTCAGTGTCAACTCGTATTTTTATGGTAGTTTGGTAACTTCATTTGGGTAGAGAATCTTGTCCTAGGGTTTCAGCACTCAGCTTATAAATAGCCCAGTTTTGTGCCAAGCCAAGGGGTCTTCTTTTCATGCTTCTTTTTGTTAGGAATTAGTGTAGTGTTAGTTCTTCTTCTTCTTCTTCTTCATGTATTCTTCCATTAAAATGTAGTGAGAGTATTGAGTGGATGATGAAATGAAGATGAAGTTTTTTTTCATTTAACTTGTATCATTTAATTCTTGCATTGTTATTTTAACTCTAGTGTAATTTTATTTCTTGTTGTTAATTAGTTATTGTTATTTCTTGCTCTTTTCTTTTCTTCTTTTCCGTATTATTTTCAAGCGATGATATTTCGACGAAGTTCCTTGCTTAGGTGAGGACCCAAGAGTTAGCTTGTAAAACCGTATTTTTTCCTTTTCCTTCTTGTCTTCCTTCTCATTTTGTTTTGTTTTCTTTTATAATGTGTGAATAATTCCACACTTGTTAAGGCTAAGGAATGTGGTATGAGGGACGGAAAAATCCCTTGTGCTTCTCTTCGCCAAACATCTTGAAATGAACCCCGACCAAACAAACGCAACCCCCTCACTTAGACGCGCTATACGTGATATGTAACCGCGACCTAAGTCGAGAAGTCCATTAAGCGCACTACAACGTGGCATGTAGTTGTGACTTAATTGGATACATGGTTGTGGGTGTTTGGCCGGAGGTTGGAAATAAGCGTATTTAGCGGACGAACAATGGGCACTAGGAATGGATTTAGCGTTGAAAAGCTTGCTTAAACTCGCAAATCCCATTCCTATATCCTCCTAATCCCCGCTATTTTCGATTATCCCAACATCGTCTTATGGAATGGCAAAAGAAAAGCACAAGACTAATCCTAACTCTACTAACCAATCTTAACCTTAACAAGCTTTCTTGAACATAAATACAAACACTTAGGATAGAATCGAACAATACACATATACATTCTTTATTGACTCGTCTAAAACACGAACGGACATACAACCATCTCCCTGCGGATCGACCCGTGCTCAACCGGCTAGCTGCAATGCGACACCATCCTTGATCGCGGTTAACTTTAGAATTTTGAATATGCGACACGCCGAAAGCGTGTGATCAAATGGCGCCGTTGTCGGGAAGATGGTAACGTATTTTCTTTCTTGTTATTCGGGTTAATATTCTCTTTTGTATATATAAAAAATTATAGATATAATATAAGAAGAAAATCTTTTTGTTATTTTTGATATTTTTTGTGTGCAAGTGTGCAGGATATCTAGAGCAAGTACAGTAATCAAAAAGGAAAACAGAGCATTTTATTTTGGAGTAGAGAGCAAGGGGAGTACAGGGAAAAATTTTCAGACCCCAAGTCCAAAGTTTGACCGTGGAACCGCGGTCAAATCTTTGGTTGTGCGGCGGTTCCGCGGCAACTTTTAGGCTTTTGAGCCCCAAGTTTTTTTTCACCTTCTCTCTTTCCTTTTATCTTCTCTGTGAATTCCACTGTACTGTATTTTATGCAGGTTTCTTTGCACAGATTGCGCCGCCGCCAAATAAATTTTTTGTTGTTTTAGATTTTATTTGTTTACCGCTTTGCATATAATAATACGGACATGAAGGGGCTATAACACCAATTCACTAATTGCATACGCATTACCTTGAGCTAATAAAAAATATCTAGACCAAACATATAAGGACTTGTCGCGCTCATTAGGACAAGTGAAGGTTGCGGGGAATCAATCGTTTATCTAAACTTGACTTTATGGTGCCTAGGCTAGACAAGTGAGGAGGTATTTTAAAAAGCCCGTCTCACGGTGATTCGTGAGCGGAATCCTCCTTACCTCACTTGTGCTTACCTGGCCACAATTGGAAGTGAAGAGGCGATTCGAGGGTTATCCTGCAACTTGTCGCTTGGAAGTCTAGGAGCGGTCTAGTTGGACTTTAAAGACCCTACCTCTAGGTGTGTTTGTGCATATTGTGATTGTGATTGTGATTGTGCTTATGTAAAGTTAGTCCCATAATGCCGTATTCTTTCAAAAACAAACAACTTTAAAACTCCAAAAACAAACATTTTAAAAATAAATAAAAAAAATAAATAAAATATATCTTCCCTCCCTCCCTACCTTTTCACTCTTCTAACATAGGTACCCTACCTCGTAAAACTCTTGTCGAACTTTGGTACCCACAACCAGACATAGCTTCCTACGGTTCTTGCTTTGGCCGAATTTCGAACGACCCTTTCATGCCCAAAATTTCTTTGAAAGATTGGATAGACGCGTCTAGGACTACCAATTGGACTCCGCAATCCACCTTGTATCAACCGTTTCAACCTTTACCACCTTCTTACGTTGATACGCCTTTTTTGAGTCCTGTTGTAACTCCAAGACCTATGTCTATTGCAGAACGAATCGAACAATCCCGTAGCCGATCTTTCACTACTTTCTCCACTTAAAATTCTTGGGATCAACAATTCCATTCACCTTCTTATCCAAATGTTGATCCTACCCCTGTCCAACCATTCAATTCCTACCAGTCCTACCTGAATTTTATACCTTCCCTACACATTACTTCTGAACAGCCATTTGGGAGTTTCCAGTATCCAAACAACTTTGAATATTTTACTGAAATCTCTTCATAACCCATGTCTAGTCTTGAACAGTCGTTAGAAGACTTTCGGGTAGCGTTGTACCAACAGATGATGGATTTGAATGCATCCATGGCCGCCCTCATACAACCTCGTGACCCGGTAGCTAGTTTCTAACTAGCTCCAAATTTTCCAATGTATGATAAGGCAGTTGGACAGGTTGATAATTTGAGTGGAGAGAGTGAGCTGTATACCCTTCCAAATCAAACCTACCCATTTCAACTTGAATCCTACAACTCCGGTTTTGAATTTCTATCAAGTGTTCCAAATGATTCACCAGTTGAAGATAGAACATTTAATGAGTTGTGCGTCTTTGTAGTGTTTGATTTACCTGATTGTGAAGGGTCCCTTTCGAGTGAAACCATCACCAACCCTTTTGACCTCTACACCTCCATCTTAGAACCTGAATTGATTAATATCCATTCTTTTGATGAGGTGTCTGAGAATATTGATTTTCACTTGATTGAGGATATCGACGCCGGGAATATTTCGGATGATGAACCCACAAGTTTGGATGAGTTTGTCTTTCAAATTCATCATTTACTTTCACTTCCATATGGACATCATCCCGGGTCATTAACTGTCTTTCCTGAACTCCTTATGCGTCTTGATATTGATGATGAATGCATGGATGGGCTAATTTTTTAGGAGAATATTGAGGAATTTTTGAGGTTGAACCAGTTTTAATTGATGAGTCGGATTTTCCAATTCATCCTATCCCTTTCATTGACTGTGCACACCCTCCAGAACCTTTAACCGATACCCTTCCTCTATCACTTCCCCACATCCTTTCCGTCGTTCCGACCTTGCAAGACACCGTATCACTTTCATTTACTATGTCTGGTTTACTAAGTTCGGCGTACTCATGGCTTCTCACGAATCTTGAGGGATTTGACCCAATTTCTCGACATATTGATAAATTAGTACAATCTATCTTTTCACGTCGATCATTACAGATTGTACTAATTTATTCAATCCATTTACACCCTCAAGTTCATATTCCACTTCTTTCTCCCTTCTACCATTCTTCTTCTCCACCGAGATTGTATCCCGCTTCTCTCCGCATACGGTCTTGCGTATTCTCCATTTCTTTCCTCTCCATATTCTTTCACCAACCACAGCATTATAACGATAAATTTTTTGAATGGTTGGTGCTAACTTTTGGCCTGTGTAAGGCCTTGTATAGATTGAAACTGTTCTCTTTCCCCCCTAATCCCGAACTTCACCGCTTAAACAGTGGAAACACTGTTTCACTTAAGTTTGGGGGGGACCTTTTTGTGTATATATTTTTGTTTCGTTTTGTTTTGTATAAAATTTTTTTAGGAAGCGCCGACAATTTTGACCCCCTTGGTGTAGCCTGACAGTGAGGGCACTGTCAAGTTTAAGTTTGGGGGTGTGCTCGGTAAGCTTTCGTCCTTTGCATTCATTTGTATATTTTTCATTTACATACATATAAAAAACCCATAAAAATCAAATCATTTACAAAAATATAAAAACTTTGTCGTCAAGTTAGCTAATATGGTAACTTAGATTTTTTCCGAAAGCTTAGTTGTTGATACGTTAGAAATAACTAAATCCTAGGCTTAGAAATTGAAAACCGTAAAAATAACCCTCCTTCTGTTTAAACCTTGGTAATTATACGTCCTGATAGTTTTTTTAGATGTAGGTAATCATGAGTTCAGTTCTTGAGTTAAGTTAAGATGAAGGGAAAGTATTGAAGTTTTACTGAAGGATAAATCTGAAAAATAATTTCTATTCTTGAGTCCAAACTTAGAAAGTATATACCTTAAAAACTGCACATACACGCACCTTGAAACTTGGGATAGTAGAGAATACCTAGAAATACTCTTGCCTGAAAGCCTAGTATGAAAGAAAAAACGGTATTTAAAACTAAAACACCAAAAGAGCATATTGAAAAATATATCCGGTCTTGAAAAAGAAAAATAAAGAGAAAGAAAAAGAAAAATAAATAAAGTCAAGACCTGGAAACTGCTAATTACGCTTTAAACTCACACATTCAGTAATCGGCCGTTAGTGTCTCAAGAAGTATTAATAGTCGCATGAAAGGTGTGTGAGCAAAACCATCCATCATTAAATGAAAAGAAGTAGTATTAGGTATTAGGGCAAGGGTACTATAGCTTGAATTGAATTCTTAAGTGTAGGGATGAAATAATACACACACGTAGGGGTATACAATCGATGTTTGGAGGAAAAAATAGAAATAAAGAATAAGACTTATGTTTTCAGTAAAACTGATAAAAATCCCTGATTAGAGACCGCACTTTAGAAGGAAAACTCAGGAGAGACCAAGATCTTTCTAAACTGTAAAACGTATGGGATCTGGGGTTGAATAAATAGGAGGTGTGAAACATAAGGGTAGGATATTTCTAACTTAGGATGATAGAATTCTAACTTAGATACTAAACTATAGGAGTAGGATCGATGTTAACTTATGAACTAACTTGACGGGATTTTGTGGGTGTAATCTGCTAAAAACCCTCAGGAGACAACACTCCTCCTACTAGAGACACCTAGAGGTTTAACGGCTTGTTGCACAAGCCCAGTCCAATCGCGTTCCCTGCGAAAGTGAGGTTAGGACATTTTGTGAATAATTGGTTTTGCTCGGGACGAGCAAAAGTTAAGTTTGGGGGTATTTGTTCATACCAGAATATTGCATTTAATACCGCCTATTCTTATGCTCGTTTGTTTATAGGCAGGTGCTTTCAATCCGTGTTTGCTACATATTTACAGGCTACAGGTTCCTAGTCCAAAATAACGCAAATGATACAAAATCTCCACTGTTGCGCCAAAATCCAGAACATCTGTTGCCAACAGATAAAAGCCGGGTTCCGGTCATCCGTATCCATCCAGTGCCGCGTACCGGTTCCAGAGACAAGACATATGACAGTGGTCATTCGTGTCTCGGACAAGCACAAAGCACGAGAGGGGCAGCACAAAACTCAATGGTGCGCGGAGCTCGAGGGAAATGAGGTCAAAAGAATTATTTTTGATGCCATTTTGGACTGTTGCAGATCTGAAAATATTGTGGAAGAAATTTGCAATTTGGAACATGTAGAACAACAGAAGAGAGCAACATAAGAAACCCCACAAAAAACGACAGCTTAACTCCTCTAAATGACCGTGGATCTGCGGCCAATATGGCCATTATGCGGTGGATCCGCGGCCGAGTTGACTCAGTGTCAACTCGGGTTTTTAGGGTAGTTTGGTAACTTCATTTGGGCAGAGAATCTTGCCCTAGGGTTTCAGCACTCAGCCTACAAATAGCCCAGTTTTGTGCCAAGCCAAGGGGTCTTCTTTTCATGCTTCTTTTTGTTAGGAATTAGTGTAGTGTTAGTTTTTCTTCTTCTTCTTCTACATGTATTCTTCCGTTAAAATGTAGTGAGAGCATTGAGTGGATGATGAAATGAAGATGAGGTTTTTTTTATTTAACTTGTGTCTTTTAATTCTTGCATTGTTATTTTAATTCTAGTGTAATTTTATTTCTTGTTGTTAATTAGTTGTTGTTATTTCTTGCTCTTTTCTTTTCTTCTTTTCTGTATTATTTTCAAGCGATGATATTTCAACGGAGTTCCTTGTTTAGGTGAGGACCCAAGAGTTAGCTTGTAAAACCGTATTTTTTCCTTTTCCTTCTTGTCTTTCTTCTTGTTTTGTTTTATTTTCTTTTATAATGTATGAATAATTCCACACTTGTTAAGGCTAAGGAAGGTGGTATGAGGGACGGAAAAATCCCTTGTGCTTCTCTTCACCAAACATCTTGAAACGAACCCCGACCAAACAAACGCAACCCTCTCACTTAGGTGCGCTATACGTGACATGTAGCCGCGACCTAAGTCGAGAAGTCCTTTAAGCGCACTGCAACGTGACATGTAGTTGTGACTTAATTGGATACATGGTTGCGGGTGTTTGGCCGGGGGTTGGAAATAAGCGTATTTAGCGGACGGACAAGGGGCACTAGGAATGGATATACCGTTGGAAAGCTTGCTTAAACTCGCAAATCCCATTCCTATGTCCTCCTAATCCCCGCTACTTTCGATTATCCCAATATCGTCTTAAGGAATGGAAAAAGAAAAGCACAAGACTAATCCTAACCATACTAACCAATTTTAACCTTAACAAGCTTACTTGAACATAAATACGAACACTTAGGATAGAATCGAACAATACGCATATACATTCTTTATTGACTAGTCTAAAACACGAACGGACATACAACCATCTCCCTGCGGATCGACCCGTGCTCAATCGGCTAGCTGCAAAGCGACACCGTTCTTGATCACGGTTAACTTTAGAATTTTGAATACGCGACATGCCGAAAGCGTGTGATCATCAGGCTTTCACAATGACGGTCGAAGAGGCCGAAGCTACAGGATAAGTCATCGCCGGTAAATTCTTCCCATCCTTTTAACCTTTCAATACTTGTACATCGTTACACTCTCCCCTATACCTAAACGCAACCTCACACAACTTAGGTACTATACTAGTAGCCATCCCTCCTGCACTAGCACTTTTTGACACTGGAGTTTCACATTGCTTCATGTCATAACGGTTCGTGATAACGCACGCGATTCCTGTCAAGCTACTTGTTTCGAGCTGGAATGTCAGTTCCGGGAATGAAGTCTTGAAGGTAATTTTGGGATATGATCAGTTCCCAGTTGTAATTTTCGGTAGAGAATTCTACACAAATTTCAAAGTGTTAGACATACCAAATTTCGATGTTATGTTGGAAATGGATTGGCCAGGAGTATTTTATGCTATCATTGACTGCCGTCAAAGGAGGGTAGTATTTGAGATATCAGATCACCCAGTCTTCTATTTCAAAATTGGAGACAGAACCTTGGAACCAGGAAGCTATCATGCCAAGCCGAAGACCGCTTGAGTGTCCTCTCTACAAGCTAAAAAAGAAAAGTTTGAAATAGTTCGAGAGTTCGAGAATGTTTTCCCTGAAAACATATCAGGTTTGCCTCCTGATCGAGCTCTTGAATTCAGTATTGATTTACAACCTGGTGCACAACCTGTAATCAAAGATCCATATCGAGTATATCCGGAAGGATTGAAAGAAATTTGTATCCAGTTAGAAGAGCTCCTGTAGAAAGGATGGATCGGACTTAATACTTCAAGTTAGGGATCACCAGTGTTGCTGGTGAAGAAAAAGGAAGGTACCTACCGGATGTGCATGGATTATTGAGCACTGAACGAAATAATAATTAAGAACAAGTACCCGCTACCTCACATCGATGACCTTTTTCGATCTGTTAAGTGGATCCTGTGTTTTCTCAAAGTTAGATCTTCGTTCAGGTTTTAATATGATGAAGGTCAAGGAGTCCGACATTCCGAAGACGACGTTTAGGACTCGTTATGGCCATTATGAATATCTTGTAATGCCATTTGGAGTGACCAATGCACCAACCATTTTTATGAACCTGATGAACCATGTTTTCCGAGAGTACTTAGACCGGATTTTTATTATCTTCATCAACGACATCTTGGTATATTCAAAGAATCGGAAGGAGCAAGCCGAGCACTTACGCATTGTCTTGGAGACACTACGACAGCATCAACTCTACGCCGAGTACAACAAGTGTGAATTTTGGCTAGACCCGGTCGGATTTCTCGGACACATCATTTCAGGCGAAGAAATCTCTGTGGATCCAGCTAAGGTGTCAGCTATCAGCGAATGGCCTACACCAAATTCCATCAAAGATATAAGAAGTTTTCTGGACTTAGTAGGATACTACAGACGTTTCATTCAAGGATTTTCATAGATCGCAGCACCCCTGACCAAGCTTACACGTAAAGACGAAGTATTCGTGTAGTCAGAAGCATGTGAGAAGGTTTTTGTACAACTCAAGTCGAGATTAACCTCTGCACCTATCCTTGTAATACCTGATCGATCTGGCGGATTCGATGTGCATTGTGATGTGTCCGGTAAGGAATTAGGCTGTGTTCTGCATCTGCATGGACAGGTTGTGGATTTTGCATCAAAACAGTTAAAAGTTCATGAGCGTAACTATCCAACACATGATCTGGAATTGGTAGCCGTCATCTTCGCACTAAAGATTTGGTGTCACTATCTTTTGGAAGAACGAGTGGATATATACACCGACCATAAGAGTGTGAAGTATGTATTTACATAGAAGGAACTCAACATACGGCAGAGAAGATGGATAGAGCTCATGGCAGACTTCGACATCAACCTATAATATCATCCTAGAAAGGTGAACGTAGTCCCGATGCACGTAGTTGCTAACCTTTAGCAATGAACCTCACCGCTCAGTGGAGATTACATCAAGAACTGCATAGATTGGAGATTGAAGTAGTTGTGCATGGTAACGCCTCATCTTTGTTGAACTTACATATCCAGTCCACTCTTGTCCAATCAGATCAAAGCAGCTCAAGCAAATGATGCCAAGTTACTAATGATTCAAGTACAAGTAGAAAGTGGTCTTCGAACTGACTTTATCATCCACGAAGATTGATCCTTGCGGTATGGGATCCGTTTATGCGTGTCAGTTGGCCTTGTTTGAGAAGAGTTGATGAAAGAAACTCACAGCTCTCCTTATTCTGTACACTCCGGCGGCATGAAGATATATAAGGATCTACGGAAACACTACTGGTGGTAAAAATGATGTAAGAAGTAGTAAGGAGCATAGAAAAGTACTTAATATATCAGCAAGTGAAGGCTGAGCATCACAGAACTGTTGGTCTACTTCAGCCGTTACTAATCCTAGAATGGAAATGGAAGCACATTACCTTAGACTTCATGACTGCACTCTTTCGCAGTACAAAGGGTAATGACGCAGTTTGGGTTATTGTGGATCGACTCACCAAGTCGGTTCACTTTATTCCATTCAGAGTTGGTCAATCAACCGAGACGTTGGCAAAAAGTACATGGAGGTGAGTAAAAATCTAAAGTAAGATTTAAAACCTTCAAAATATACCATACTTGTCTTGATACCCATAAACGCATGCAGGAGATCATAAGATTACATGGAATACCTATTTGCATCGTGTCCGATGGAGATACTAAATTCCAATCCCAATTTTGGCAGAGTCATCAAGCTAGCCTGGGAACAAGTCTGAATTTCGACATGGCGTATCATCCCCGAACAGATGGACAGTCCGAATGAAGAATTCAGATCCTGGAAGATATGCTGAGAGTCTGTATGCTAGATTTCGAAGGTTCTTGAGAAGATCACCTACACCTTGTGGAGTTTTTATATAACAACAGCTACCAAGCAAGTATTGGGATGTCACTTTCGCAGCACTTTATGGACATAAGTGCCATTCCCCGCTGAGTTGGGACGACCTTGGAGATTGTGAACTCCTTGGGCCAAAGATGATCGTGGCAACGGTAGATGTAGTTCACACGATCAGGAAAAAGATGCACATAGCTCAGGACCGACAGATGCATTAGGAAAATGCAAAGTGTCAAAACCTGGAGTTCCAACCCAGAGAGCATGTGTTTCTAAAGATCTCTCCGAACAACGGAATAATACGTATTGGCAAGTGGGGTATACTTAGTCCAAGGTACATCGGACCATTCGACATATTCGAACAAGTTGGAGAAGTGGCATACCGCTTGGCACTGCCACCCTTATTGAAAGAAGTGCACAATGTATTCTACATATCCCAGTTACACTCTCTTCACTCCAATTTTTAATTCTTTTTAATTCATCTTATACCTATATTCGTCCTTATAAATACCACCCCACCCTCTATTTTTCCCCTATTCTGAAAATTTCTCAAAAATTCTCTAAATTCCTGAGCTCAAGAAAAGAGGTTAAGGCTGGTTGAGTGGAGTTAGCAATCCAAATTCATTCCGTTGAAGACCGTAGTCATTTCAGACGCTACCGCGATGACACAAAGACTTCCCCTCTCTTTCTTACTCTTTTCTCATCGCTACACAACCCGTAACTCCCTTCCGCTCTCTTTCTTTTCAACTCAAAACAATTCTTAAAATATATCGACAAAAGTGGAGTTAACTTATAATCTTTTCATTTAAACAACTTTTGTCACCTTTACTATGTTAACATTTCACTCTAAACCTATAATATCACCTTAACATATTATCAACATCATTTACCTTTTCATATAATTAAAATTTCATGTGAAATAACCACATAAATCGAACAATTTCATATAAATATTATAAACTTTAAAAATACCCTTTTACTGATAGCTAGAATATATACCTATAGAAATTCATGGCGTAACATCCTACCCCACCACATAAACTAAGGTTTCATAGTACGATATTTTAGATGTATATTTAATTCAAAGAATACGATTTACAATAAAACACCATTTCTTTTACAAAAAAATGTTTTTATCGATATTTTTACACCTTTTGCAATTACACCTCTGCAACTCTCGTTAGGAGACCCGTTTATGGATGGTGCAGATTATCGCAAGTTCTTAGAATAATAGAGCGAGATGCAGAACTCCTCATGGAGAATTCGGTCTTGAAAGAAATAAAAATATGATTTTTTGAAAGAATACGATTTTCCTTAAACAAGTTAAACTTTGAAAAATTATATAAAATTATAAATCCGTATTTTCAATAAAAAAAATTGTGAAAAATATATTTTAAAATGAAAGATTAAAATTTTAAATAAAATACCAGCAACATCCAAAAGTATAGTTTTCATAAAAATACCATAAACTTTTGAAAGCTAGATTTTATCACTAAAATACTATTGAAACTAAAATACATTGTTATAAAAACTCTTAATATTATAATTCACCCTCGAGCTTTTTTTTTAAAACAATGTTATATCATTTTTCATAAACCCCCCTCGAGAAACGTAAACAATGTAAACAACAAGAATAAATCTTTAAGAACACTAGATTAATATAGGTTTAAGCGGTATCATTTATCTTGAGCCCCAGAGAGCCGGAGAAAGTGAGTGCTTGCCTACTCAGGTTAGATAACACTGCAAATTAACGGAGTCATCGATGGTAATTGTCTTGGAAAAATACACAAATTCTATCGTCCATGTGCAGCAGTTGTCCGATTACTCCCGAACTTAAGATTTCAACAGTTAATTCCATTCACAAGAAATGACTATAGCCTGAATACAAGTTCGAACCGGAGTCCAAACTCAAATCAAAACTTGAACATTTGATCTTAAACTTGAACACTTGAACTTTAATAGTCAAATTTGAACTTGAACACTTAGCTGCATTTGACCGAACCATGATTATAACTTGACATGAACTTGACATGAATACATGATTACAACTTGAACATAAACTTGCACATTATTTTTATATTCATTGATTTGGCCAAGACCTGTTAATTTAAACTATACACTACAATACACGGGGATAATGGGGTAGATTGGTACGGAACGTATATTGTGGCACGAGAAGTAACTTTAAAAGACACCTATATGAATTCACGTGCCATTGTCCCGTGGGTTATGATGGGGCCTTGTTCTACATATTACCATAGTCCACGGGGTAAGATGGACTCCCGTATACATGAATAGTTTCTTTATCAAACTATAAACAACCACATTAGAATAACCATCTTATACATGTAAATGATCATGCTTAGATACTCGCTTATAGAATCTTATCTGTTCACATTACTTAGTTTCCATTCACTTATATACCATTCATTCATCTTTTTTACTTCTTTTGGAGACTTACCAAGCGCTAGTTCACTGAAGAAATTCTTCTCTGTTTCTTTTTTTAGAATATTCGTCAGGAGGACCGGAATCTGAGGAGATAGAGCCGAGCCAGGTGGACTTGGACCAGTTAGCTGCAGGGTTACTTAGTACGGCAGCAAGGTTTCGAGAGGCATCGTCCATGCCAATTTCAAATATTTGTCGTTCTAAAGAACCCTAATCTAGAATCTTAACTAGAGATTTAAACAATACAACATGCAAAC
Organism: Agapanthus africanus; assembly: GCA_030015575.1. Taxonomy (NCBI): domain Eukaryota; kingdom Viridiplantae; phylum Streptophyta; class Magnoliopsida; order Asparagales; family Amaryllidaceae; genus Agapanthus; species Agapanthus africanus. Next base: position 935,259,029 of record JASDDO010000019.1, on the reverse strand, counting down.
AACTTTGCATACAAAGTGAATGAGGAATACAACCTTGTAGACCGATCCTTCACTTCTAAAGCTCCGTGTAGTAGTCCCTTCGCTCCAAGTAGTGAACACCCGAACTCTAGTAAGGGTTCACATGAAGAAATGAACAAGCTTGCTCGAAGTTTTCGAGGCCGAAGATGATCTACGTCGAGGAGACTAGAGCTCATGCTACCTCTTCACTAATGGTAGATTAGTAAAGCAAACACCGTAAACTAAATAGCTAATATAGTAGAGGATGATGAAATAGGAAATGGGCTCAGTTTAGATTTAATTTCCTCACAATATTTTCTCACTTAGAAAAAAGCTAGCAAGCTTTTTCTCAATGAAGAAGAAGATGAAGTGAAGATGAGAAAATGAAACTCATGAGGTGAGAATAGCGACCATGGGTGATTTAGTGTCATACACTAACCCATGTAGAGAATGAACCATGGCTAAGGTTAAAGGTTAGGTTAATAAATATCTATAAGTAAAACAAAATTGGTGGACTTGGTCGATGGTTCCACAAGCTTCTACAAGCTTGTAGCCATGACATAAATCCATCCAATTTTGAATTACTTAGATAAATATAAACCCTACATTATGTCTAGCATGGTGTAAGTCTCATACACCCATGAAACATGTGGCATCAAGCATGACACAAATAAAATGTACATTAATATATATTACATATATACTATATGCACATAAGTGAGAAAAAGAATACTTAGTGAGCAAATATTAATTACTGTAAGTTAATATATCAAATATATAATTATATATTAAATTATCAAATTAACACTTGATTTAATAATCCGGCTATTTCACATACAACCGACTAATATCATATGAATCAACTTATCGAATCAACACTTGATCCGATAACCCGGCTATATCATATATAACCGACTGATATCTCATATCACAAGAATAGAATGTAGTATCACATAAGCGCATTAATCTCGGTCCCGCACATATCACATATGTGCTCCTACTTCGTTTCGCATGAACCAGGAAATCTCTGTGTAGGACTCTAAAGACTCGTCAATACACCGGCAGTAGGTAATGATCATATCAAACACCTACAAGCCGCAAGCGGTCTGCTAAACGTAACGACCACCCTGGTATTGAGCGATCAGAAGATCAACAAGCAAGCCTGCTCATACTCCTGCGAATTCAATCAATGACACTACCGTACGGTTCGGTCTCTTTGTCTGATATGTCGCATATCGCAGCCTGGGGGTGGTATAATGTCAGACCCCAATAGCCTGATAGGTCATGCCGATGCAAGGTCCATAACGGTTCGAGAAACTACTAATAACACTTACTAGTAGATCTCAGCAACCCTGGTCAGGGATTTCCTGTTATGGCCAATCGAGCATAGCGCAACATCAACTCCCAATACCGGGAGAGACGAATCCCCTCCTATCTCTCATTACCTCCATGTGACTCGGGACTGTACCCAAAAACCACCTTTTTGCATGATCTCTTGACCGTGGTATGGTGGAAATCGAAGCACGGTGGGAATCACACAAGACTCTATGACGATCTCAGGCCAACAGACTAACCTATACCAGTATCACCAGAGAACTGCTATCTGATGATAGGTATAATACCATCTAGGAGTTCTCGGCGAGTCCGTCCAGTGCACCCAGTCTCTACTGAGCACGCGTATACCTTCTCTGATGTCAAACACCAATGGATATGGGATCATCCATCGTCCATCATATGGGTCTAGAAGTGTATAGCTAGTCTACTATGGAATATCGATGCCCTGTCTCGATACTCCCACGACTAGGAACATTTGAAGGATGTACTTGCCGACTATCACTGCCCCACTAGTATGATCCGCATCATAATCCTGGTAGTCAAGTACTCATCCTAAGGGCTTTATCAACATATAATAGAGAGACAATAAGTGTACATGTTAAGATAAAGTGCAACCAGATAGCATACTATTATGTCGAGCAAGAAAGTCCTCCCTATATATGTCCAAGCATCCACTACAATATACATCACATGTATAGTAATGGCCTCTAGGGCATACATATAACTAATAATCTCCTACTTGCACTAAGGCCATTTATTGTAGTATCTCATACTCAACGTCCTATAGAAGTCTTTCTAGGGTAAGGCCTTTATGAGTGGATCCGTTGTGTTATCCTTCATGTTTACTTTCTTGACCTCGATCCCTTAAAGATCAGCCATCTCCCTGATCAGGTGATACTTGCCTCAGAATATGTCTGGATCGCTGATGGGACTGATGTTCCTAGACCAAAGCCACAACTCTATTGTTGCCATAAGAACAGTTATTGGACGATCAATGGTAGGAACCATGTTCATCTCATGAACAAGAAATGCCCAGACAACCACTTTTGGCAGCATTGTTGGTAGCGATGTATCTAGCCTTTATCGTCTAGTATGTCACGGTATCTAGCTTGGAACTCTTCCAACATACCGCCCCTCTACTGAGGGTGAAAACAATGCCTGTGACTAACTTTCAGTCGACCTTATCACTCTGGAATCTCGAACCAAGAACATTCATTTAGTGCTTCTTAAGTACTTAAGAATGTCCTCCATAACTTTTCAGTGATTCTCCAAAGATCCGATTGATTCCTGATTACTACAGCTAGTGAGTTAGCTACATCTGGTCTGGTACATAACATCGCATACATGATAGTGCCTACTTCCGAAGCATAGGATATCCCTTGTACGCGAGCTCTCTCCAAATCAGTCTCGGAAGACATCTTTTTGAGAGAGTGATTCCTGAGTAAGTGGGCGAACCACCACGTTTAGAATCTTCCATACAAAATCCCTTTAGTATGGTGTTAGTGTACCTGGATTTAAGACACTCCCAACATCCACTTAGATCTATCACCATAGATCATATTCACAAGATGTAGTAGGTATCATCCAGATCTTCCATGGAGAATCCACGTGATAAGAGGAGCTTGACCGAGTGTAGCATAGGAAACCCTTTCCTATCTAGAGTATGTCATCTACATACAATACATGTAAGACAACCTCACTTTCTACTACCTTCTTGTATATACAAGGTTCATTTACCATTTTGATGAAGTCAAACTCTTTGACTGCCACATCAAAACAGATGTTCCAACTCCGTGATGCTTGCTTTAATCCTGATAGACTTAAGCATAGCTTTGAAAGTCTCAACTTTTCCATTTACACCAAGAATCTTTTCAAGATCTGTTTGCTCCCAATGGGTTTTACCCCTTCAGGTGCAACATTCAAAGTCATAATTTGTTGGTGGATATGGATTCCATCTTTGATCGCATAGCATCCAGCCTTTTCACAAAGTCTCCACTTGTGATGGCTTGCCTAAACCTAGTTGGGCCATCATCTACCATGATGCAATCCTCGCTCCTACTGTCACCGAGAAGACTGTAGTATCTCTCAAGTGGATGAGGAACCCTACCAGATTCGCGGAGAGGCTGAAGTTTATTGGAGACTATTGAATCCTTTGGTTTCACCAAATCATCAGCTGTATTAGTTTGTCCAGCTGGAACTTCTTCCAGTTCTACCTCATGACCACAAATTTCTTCACAAGAAATTCCTTTTCTAAAAAGGCAGCATGCTGAGAAACAAAACACCTTTTTCTCCTCAGTTTGGTAGAAGATATTCCCTCGCCAATGTTTGAGATATCCTAACAAATGTATACAGAACTGACCTTGCCTTGAGCTTGTCCGGATTTTGCTTTTCAGCATAAGCCGGACAACCCCATATCTTAACTCGTTTAAGACATGGTCTTTTCCCATACCATATCTCATATAGAGTGGTAGGCACTGATTTGGTTGGAACCCCATTCAACAGTTATGTAGCTTCTCAAGTGCATAACTTCAAAAGGAAACAGGTAATTCAGCAGTACTCATCATAAAGCGCGCCATATCTCATAGGGTGCGATACCTCCGCCCCGATACACTGTTGTGCTGTGGTGTATATGAAGGAGTAACCTGAGAGAGAATCTCATTCTCCTTTTAGAAAATCCAGGAACTCCATGCCCAAGTATTCGCCTTCTCGATCACATCATAGGACTTTAATACTTCTACCCGTTTGGTTCGCAACTTCAAGCTTATATTCCTTGAATTTCTCAAAAGTTTCAGACTCGTGTTTCAACAGGAACACATGTCCGAATCTTGAGAGAAGATCAGTGAATATAATGAAGTACGAAGAACCAACCTTGGCATTTGTAGACATAAGACTGTATACATCATCATGTATCTGTCCCAAGAGTTCAGTAACTCTTTCTCTATTTCCAGTAAATGGAATATTGGTCATTTTACTTTTGTGACATGAGTGGCAAGTATTATAAGGTGAAAATTCGAACAGATTCTCATATTCATCCTTATATAACTTAGCTGGTCGTGTCGCATTGATATGACCTAGTCTACAATTCCTCAAGAAGGATTCGTTCATTTCTGAACTACTCCTCTTGTGTGTGTTCTAGATACTTTGAACTGTAGTTTGATTTAGAACGTATATGCTATTACATAACGTGCCTGACCCAATCAACTCTTGATTCAGGAAAATGTTCGCAACATTATCTTCCAATACAGAATTATATCATTCTTTAACTCATTAATGAAACCGATGTAATGTTGTATATCAGGTTCGGTATGTAATAACATTCGTTCAGAATCAATGTATTAATACAGGGTGATATTTGCCAACTGGTTTGGCTGCAAAAATTGTACCATTCTCTAACACTTAGAGGCATATCACCAAATCTCAGTTCTCTACCATTCTGTAGCCCATGTAATAATTTACATATGTGGGATCCTGTTCCGGTATCTCATACCTAGGATGTAGAAGTAACTGAGAAACAGTTCTTGGTTACGAATACACCCGAAGAATATACATCAACATGTTTATTCTTCGAATGGGTCGCGTGGAAATCTGGATATTCCCCTATTTCCTGCTCAGACTTATAACAGTTATAAGAAAGAACGGAACCAACGTTCCCTAACTCAGTATAATAAGCAGGTTCGGTCAATACATCCATATTATTATCTTGATTAAGACATGACATGGTCGCTTACCAGGAGAGAGAGAGAAGAAAACACTCTGCGTGCGCCCTTGTAAGATCAGATTGGTTATTATTTTATCTAATCAGGATGGCTCCCACTGTTTTTTATCAAATCTTCCTTCAAACACTAAAAGGTAAGACTAGCCGGGATTAATTACACTCTACAAGTTCGCCAATCTTTCGGCCAGGCCAGTGTTGGTACTTTGAGGGAGGTTCCCCGTACTTTCGCACAGACCTAATTAAAATAAACTTCGGTTTCCCAAGGGCGTAACCCCGTTAACACCTTTCTAGACACCTAGTTGATTGGCTAATTGTAATGTGCAAAACTCTCTCAGGAGTAACTCTTACTCGCAGTGGGTATCGGGATCTAACTATCTCATAGAAGGTATGCAATCTCATTGCAAATTTCAACACTTGAAATTCCCGATAATACTCTGTCCCTAGCGTCCTATGACCTTAACGAAAGCTAACAAACCATAGTTCACTAGTCAAGTTCAACCCATACATTTCATGATTGAATTAAACCCACCAGCACGACCCTTGACGAAAGCCAACAAAGTCGTACGACTACCTTAATCCAATCGCATCAAATGCTTAAGCAGATAAGCACTAATCAGTTACCGCATACTACGCCTTGACGAAATCCAACAAACGTAGCACGAATACTAAATACTACTTATCTGAAATGATGAAGGGCTACGACAAGTTTCTAAGAAAACTCTTTGCGTAATGAACTTGATATCATCGTAGAATCGAGTGATTTTGAAAAGGAGTGTTTTTGAGGCTTTTACTAGTTTTAACTAAAGAGGTCACTCCCGGTGAAGGGATCTTGGCTCTTTCCTCATCGAATGAGGTGCGAGATATTTCACAAATACCACTATGCAAACTAAAAACTATAGAAGCAATCAAAAGACAAACCAAGTGGGTTGTAGCATCTGCCAGTTTCTCTAAAGAGGTCACTCCCGGTGAAGGGATCTTGGCTCTTTCCTTATCGAATAAGGTGCTGGATATTCTACAAGGAATACCGCTATGCAAAGCAAGAACTAGAGCTACCAGTTTTTAAAACAAGTTTCTACAACATCTTTAGGTTTCTTTTCTTTTGATTAATCTCATTAATGAAGTCCCATCTAATTATACTTCCCAAGCATCACATAAGAAACGAAAGCATCAATATTTATTATATCTCATATATATAATATAAGCAATCTTCTCAACATATCAAGTGATCACATCACAGAATATCAGCAGCAGAAGAATCACATATGAAATATTGGATATACTAGGAATTCCGTGTTTTATTTAAGCCAATAGTGACATCATCCCTAGACCCCTATGAGAGCGGCAAGGAACCCTACCAATTCTAAAGTTAGGAGACCCGGTCTCGACTCCTCGAGATAGTCTCCCACTGGACCTTAGAACCCGGTTACTTGTGCTCTTCTCCTTGGGTCTATCATAATGCGGAAAAGTAAATAATATACGTCAATAGTGACATCATCCTCAACTCAGAAGTGCCCTAATAAAAGAATATTACATACAAGTTTTTACATGAATGAAAATAAAAACTCTCATCTTACATAAAAACCTCGGCTATTCAAAACACGATGATCCAATATAACTTATCACAGCAACACATAACATCACATGTCATCAACGTAAGTAAATATGCGTATCCCAATTGTCGTTGACGTATAGTAACGAAACCGATGATACACCACATATTACACTTACGGTGGCAGAAAAGAAAGTGAAAAACTATAACAATTGGAATCCGCAACCACCTTAGACATCATAAACCCAATGTATCACATACTTTGGATTTCATGCTTAACCATATGAATTCCTTAGACATCACATGCCTAACAATTATAAACCCCGCATTTTAGTCTCGATATTGAAAACACTTTCCAATAACCTGTCGGATAATTCAACAAGATTCCCGATAACCTGATCGAATACTCGTCGGAAACTTTAGTAGACAGCCGCACCCCTGATGCCGTCGACGAAATGCACTAAGGCGGAACACCGCGGCCGCGAGCACCCGAACGGATGCTTTTGGCGACGGGGTTCTCTTATAGTCACTTGGTCTGGGTTATAGGGCGTGGCTATCTAGTAAGGTTACCCGGAGAGTATCTGCGTACACTATGTAATTGCGACGGACTTTTGATCCACATCAAAATTCCGTGGCAACCGATCAAATGAGACTAAACTGCTAGATTTATAAAATTCAAACTAGTTATCTCATAACTAATTATGTGGATTCCAAATATTGTATCACAATCACAGATAGCTAGATGATGTTAAACTTTTCGATCGAATAAACAAACATCCAAAATTTCCCAAAGAGCTCAACACTTGAGCGGAGTTCAAAAAATACCCAGAACATGCCACAGCTCCTATGAACCATCCGTAGAAAGGCTGACCCATGCATCACTCATGTCGCCACGGAACTGCCGCAAACCCTAGGGTATGCCCGCGGTTCCGCGATCCAAGAAGTCGGGTTTGGGTATCGTTCTTCTAGAGGGTCTACAAAAACGCTTGCATGATTTTCTGAAGATTTTAAACTTGAAAAAAATCCAACTCTTGGAAAATTTCTAGCGAGGGAAAATATGAGTTATTGATATCCATTCAAACTTTTTAACGTCGTCTAAATAATCCGAATAGATGTTAGAATTACGATTACGAAATACTCCGAATTGCCTTTGCAGAAATTTAACATCACATGCAAATTTAGCAAAAACAAGCAACACCTGAAACACCAAACCCCAAATCCTGGAACACTGAAAAAATTTGAAGCCAGAACTCCCAAACAGGGCCGGCCCCCTCGGTTTTTATGGTGATTTGCTCGGCCAAAGACCGGCCAAAAGGCTTCAAATTTTCATAGTGTTCATGTTATATCATATACAATATTCTGTAGTTGCTAAAATAATTTTTAGAGGCCATTTAAAATTCGACAGAAACTAGGATTATGTTTCGTGTGTTTCGGAGTTGTTTCGGTTTCGTAATCTAACAAATATCGTCTAATTCTCTAGCTTGGCTCTAATACCACTGCAGGATTACTTAGCGTGGCAGCAAGGTTTCAGGAGGCATCGTCCATGCCAATTTCAAATATTTTCCATTCTAAAGAACCCTATCCTAGAATCTTAAATAGAGATTTAAACAATACAACATGCAAACAACTTTGCATACAAAGTGAATGAGGAATACAACCTTTGTAGATCGGTCCTTCACTTCTAAACCTGTGAGTAGTAGTCCTTTCACTCTAAGCAGTGAACATTCGAACTCTAGTAAGGGTTCACATGAAGAAATGAACAAGCTTGCTCGAAGTCTTCGAGGCCGAAGATGATCTACGTCGAGGAGACTCAAGCTCATACTACCTCTTCACTAATGGTAGATTAGTGAAGCAAACACCCTAAACTAAATGGCCAATATAGTAGAGGATGATAAAGTAGGAAATGGGCTCACTTTAGATTTAATTTTCTCACAATATTTTCTCACTTAGAAAAAAGGTAGCAAGCTTTTTCTCAATGAAGAAGAAGATGAAGTGAAGATGAGAAAATGAAACTCATGAGGTGAGAATAGCAACCATGGGTGAGTTAGTGTCATACATTAACCCATGTAGAGAATGAACCATGGCTAAGGTTAATGGTTAGGTTAATAAATATCTACAAGTGAAACAAAATTGGTGGAATTGGTCGATAGTTCCACAAGCTTCTACAAGCTTGTAGCCATGACAAAAATCCATCCAATTTTGAATTACTTAGATAAATATAAACCTTACATTATATCTAGCGTGGTGTAAATCTCATACACCCATGAAGCATATGGCATCAAGCATGACACAAACAAAATGTACATTAATATATATCACATATATACTATATGCACATAAGTGAGAAAAAGAATACTTAGTGAGCAAATATTAGTTAATATAAGTTAATATATCAAATATATAATTATACATAAAATTATCAAATCAACACTTGATTTATTAATCCGGGTATATCACATACAACCAACTAATATCATATGAAACAACTTATCGAATCAACACTTGATCCGATAACCCGGCTATATCACATATAACCGACCGATATCTCACGTCGCGAGAATAGAATGCGGTATCACATACATGCATTAATCTCGGTCCCGCACATATCACATATGTGCTCCTACTTCGTTTCGCATGAATCAGGAAACCTCTGTGTAGGACTCTAAAGACTCGTCAATACGTCGGCAGTAGGTGATGATCATATCAAACACCCACAAGACGCAAGCGGTCTGCTAAACGTAACGGCCTCCTGGGTATTGAACGATCAGAAGATCAACAAGCAAGCCTGCTCATACTCTTGCAAATCCAATCAGTGACACTACCGTACAGTCCGGTCTCTTCGTCTGATATGTCGCATATCGCAGCCTGGGGGTGGTATAACGTCAGACCCCAATAGCCTAATAAGTCATGCCGATGCAAGGTCCATAACAGTTCGAGAAACTACTGATAACACTTACTAGTAGATCTCAGCAAGCTTGGCCAGGGATTTCCTGTTATGGCCAATCAAGCATAGCGCAACATCAACTCCCAATACCGGGAGAGATGAATCCCCTCCTATCACTCATTGCCTCCATATGACTCGGGACTGTACCCAAAAACCACCTTTTTGCACGATCTCTTGACCGTGGTATGGTGGAAATCAAAGCACAGTGGGAATCACACAAGACTCTATGATGATCTCGAGTCGACAGACTAACCTGTACCAGTGTTACCAGAGAACTGCTATCTGACGATAGGTATAATACCATCTAGGAGTTCTCGGTGAGTCCGTCCAGTGTACCTAGTCTCCACTGAGCACCTGTATACCTTCTCTGATGTCAAACACCAATGGATATGGGATCATCCATCACCCATCATATGGGTCGAGAAGCGTATGCGCTAGTCTACTCTGGAGTATCGATGCCCTGTCTCGATACTCCCACGACTAGGAACATTTGAAGGATGTACTTGCTGACTGCCACTGCCCCACTAGTATGATCCGCATCATAATCCTAGGAGTCAAATACTCATCCTAAAGGCTTTATCAACATGTAATAGAGAGACAATAAGTGTATATGTTAAGATAAAGTGCAACCAGATAGCATACTATCATGTCGAGCAAGAAAGTCCTCCCTATATATGTCCAAGCATCCACTACAATATACATCACATGTACAGTAATGGCCTCTACGGCATTGATCACACGCCAAAAGCGTGTCGAGTTTTAAAGTTCTAAAGTTATAACCGCGATCAGGACGGTGTCGCTTTGTAGCTAGCCGCGATGAGCATGGGTCGATCTACAGGAAGATGGAGCGTTTTACGTTCTTGTTGTAACGAGTTAATACGCGAGGGCGGAATAGTTCAAATCTAACCTATGTGTTATATGCAAGTATAAAGTTATTAGGAAATGATTCAAAAGTGTAAGCTAAGGAAATTCGCACTCAAAACCTTTGAGCCGAACTTAACGATTGAAGTTAGAACAATCGGCAACAACGTGGATTAGGGTACTTAAGCACGATATTCATGGAATCTGGCTTATTGACCCTTGTCCGTCCATTCTTGTCTCTTGCTTTCGCCTCCGGCCAAACCGATCGCAACCGGTCGCTGTTAGGAATCACCATTACCTTGGTAGGGTAGGGTGCCTAACGGAGCGCTTGTGTAACGTTTGGACGGATTTCAATGGAAAATACGGGAAAAGGAAATGTGGAAAGAAAGCTTAACTTACAATATCGTATTTATTCCTAACAACACCATATTAACAACCATTCACAAAAAAAACCAAAAAGAGAGAACAAAAGAGAAGAACAAAGAAAAGAAAAGATTACAAGTAAGTAATTAAATGACATGGAATTTAAAGAGCAAGTAAGTAAAGCATGAATGTAAAGTGCAAGAAAGTAAAGCAAGAATGTAAAGAAGTAATAAAAAGAAAGAAAGAAAGAACTAGGAACCATGGAACAATATACAAGACATGGGTTCAATAACCTAATCTTAAACTTGCAAGCTCAATTAAGAGGTTGCAAGATCAAGAAGAGGCAAAGAACTCATGGTGAATGAAGCACAAAAGAACACTTTATTAAACTTCAAGAATGATACAACCCCTTGAGATCAATAACCAACCCTTAAACTTTCAAGCTCAATCAAGAGGTTGAAGGATCAAGAGAAGGTTAAGAACTCAAGGGGACTAAGCTATTTACAAGAAAAGAGAAAAGAAAACTTGGACAAAGAATGAAGAATGAAAGCACAATCCAAGACTAAAATATGGCCATGAACCCATGCCCTCTGCCTGCTATTTATAGGCAAAGAAGAAAAGAAAATAAACAATAAAAATAGGGTTAAATGGCAGCATGGAAGCCACTGTGAGAAGGTGGGGCCCACAGGAAGTGGTGGGGCCGGCCTGGCCGGTTTCTAGAGGGAAGTGCTCGGCCTAGATCCGAGGGGTGGGTCACGTATTGTAGTGGTAGTCTTATGTTGTCTCCAGAATGCCTCTGGTGTTGTTTGCTTGGTCATTTTTGATCTTGTGGTGCACCAGGAATTGGAGGGAACTTGGTAGATACAAATCACATCACTACTTTTTGCAATAAATGCATGTCACACCTATATCACCTCATGCCCACTTGTGCCATGATTCATGGCAGCCCCTACTAGGTCCATGTTCCAAGAGTTGTGTGCAACATGTATTGTGTTGGACTAAAAGTATGTGCACACACTTTATTTGCAAAATAACTTTTGAGATATCGGTCGGTTCTCCGTTCTGATTGCAGTGTCGGCTCACAAATGATATATCCGTAATTCTGAATGTATTTCAAGTATTTTGTCACGGATACCTGTAATCTGTATTACTGAGCAAACACCGGTTAATAGTACCGATATATACAAAAAATAGATAATGAATGGACGGTATTAAAATGCAATATCTGGTATGAACATGCATATATATAACTAACATTAGCTGCTCAGCCAGACTACCAGCTTCTTCCTGCTTTTACTTCTATATGCCACTGTTTATGCATTTGTTTTAATCATTGTATCTTTTTATTCCAGACAATTGTATTTAAAATTGAATGTAAATAAAATTGTTATTTTATTTTATTACTCTTGTTATTCTTACACCTTGTTATATTGCTTACTTACGCTTAACGTATTTTCATAGTTAATACGTTGCGGGCTTCCCACGTCACCGTTTCCGTCTACTGGGAAGCGGGGCGTGACAATCATGAAACAACAATGGCAAATTTTATCCGTATGGATTTCATTACAGACACTGAAGTAACAATATCATCACAATCTACATTGAGTATTTGATGAATACCTGTATACTATATGTCTAACCTTTTAAGTTAATACCTTTCTATTCACACTGATCTCGAAAGATCTGCTTACTCCTTATGGGTTTTACCCCTTTCAGGAGCACACAACAAAGTCAATAATTTGTTATAGTGTATGGATTCCAACTTGGATAACTTGGCATCCAACCATCATCCGAAAGTCTCCTCATTCTTTGGCCTGCTGATTGCTAGTAGAGTCATCATCATATGACATAGATTTTCTAGTCACCATTTACGAGAAAACCGAAGTATCTCTCGGGTGGCTGAGCTCACCTACTAAATCTGCGGAGTAGTTATGATCTGTCAGGGTCAATTGGATCATCATGTTCCACTAAACTTTCAGTAACTGTTTATGATTCTGGAATCAGTTCCAGTTCTGTACCGACTCTAAATTTACTGTACGAAATTTTTTAATTTAATGTACAGAAAGGAGTTTACAAAACTGAGTACGATTTATAAGTTAATTTTTGTTTAAGAACAGTAAGAAACAACTTGTAGCTCACTGGTAAAGCCTTGCACTGCTGTGACGTAGCCCGTGTGTTCGAACCCTATCAGACACATTATATTTTTTCTGTTTTTTCTTTCAAACTTTTTGGAAGCCCAAAAGTTTACACGTGCAATGCACATAAAAATGAAAAGTCTGAAGAAATAAACATGTGCAAAAGAGTATTAATACAGAGAGGAACACGTGGCATCAATCCGACGGACCCTCTCCACAAATCGATCGACGAGATCTCTTCTTGGGCCGGTACCGACGGTCGGCCTGTAGCAAAAGATGCCCGGGCTTTGCACACAAGTCTTTTCCCCTACCCTTAACTCCCTGCACTGTTTGATTACTATGCAATCAAACAGAGACCCCTCAATTCTCCATTTATCATCTTTTTAATGTATTTTAATTCACCATTTTAGTTCCAAAACCTAATTCCACACTATAAATACTACTCCATGCCCTATCCCTTCCTCATTCTGAAAATTATAGCTAAAATTCTCAAAATTTTCTAAGTACAATAGGAGTTGAAGAGGAGTTAGCAAGTAATCAAGTTCCGGAGAGGATCAAAGCAAATTCCGGCGACCCCGCGACGCCATGACGAAAACCCTCCCTCCTTCTACCTTCTCTTCATCTATCTACCTAGTAAGTCCCTTCCAATCTTTCTCCTTCTTCTATGAAAGACTCTTTTCAAAATATATGTTGGAAGTGGAGTTAACACCAACATCTTCTTTTAAACCTCTACAATTCCATTTTTTCTTACATATTTTTCATCCATATTCTTAAACCATATTTGTAATCATATAACCAATGCTTAGAACCAATTTTTAATCAAGAATATCATGCAAAATAGTTTTAACTTAACTTTTACACTAAAATATCATGAACTTCACATATCTCACTTTTAGTATTTTTTGTTAATTATATCTTTAGAAAACTTCACGGGGTAATGACCTACCCTTCGCAAACACACATGATTCTATAGCACTATACTCTTTGAACGTATTTTTGTGGCGAATACAATATATTATATTAAAATACCTTTTACTAAAAAAAACGGGTTTCTTTTGAATGGTATTTCAAAACCCTTTGCAAATATATCTCTACAACCCTTTTTAGGGGACCCGCTATTGGATGGTGTGGATTATCGCACATCCTTAGGCTAGTAGAGAGAGATGCAGACCTTCTTATGGAGCATTCGATCTCGAAAGGGTTTTAAATACGCTTTTAAGAAAAACGCAATTTTCTAATTTAATAAAGTTTAATTTTTATAATTATATAAATATTACAAATCCATATATTTTCAAAATATAACAAACTTACATTTTTCTAAAGATGAAAGTTTACAAGTTCACTAAAATACCATCAAGATATCAATACAAGACAAGCTTACAGTAAAATACCATGAACTATTCAAGTTAAGATAATTATCACTAAAATACCTCAAACCCTTGAAATTCATATCCATGAAAACCCTAACTTCTCGAGATTTATTTTGAAATTATGTATTAAAAATATTTTTCATAGAGCTATATAAAACACTGTTAAGGACTTTAGTAAATAAAGGTTTAAGCGGAATCAATTCTGTTGAGCCTCGGGGAGCTGGAGAAAGTGAGTGCTTTCCTATTTAAGGTAAAAAAAACTTAGCGATGTTATCAATGGTAATTGTCTTAGAAACAGACTCAAATCTTGACGTCCATGTGCAGCAGTTACCGATAACTCCTGAACATAATTCAGGATCTAAATCAGTTTTAAGTGTCTGACTCAAGTCTGAGTCTAAATCAAGATTGAATCTAAACTCAAACCAGAATCCAATTCAAACATGAATCCAAACTCTAACATGTATACTTGAACATGAACCTGAATATCAAACCTGAATACAAGACTTGACTTAACTGAACCATGGGTATAACTTGATATGACTACAAGCTTACATCCTGAACCTGACTACTTGAACAATTTGTATCTATGGTCTCGGCAAGCCATATAATCTATATAATACATTACGGGGTTAAAGGGGTAGATTGATACGGAATGTATAGCGTGGCACGAGATGATCACTAAAAGACACCTACATAAACTCTCGTGCCGTTGTCCTGTGGGTTTTGACGGGATCTTATACTATATGTTACCATAGTCCACGGGGTAAGATGGTCTTCTCTCATATACACAAATACCTTATGTACCAAGCTACAAACAACTACGTTAGAATAGCAATCTTATACCTGTACATCTTACCAGTTCAATTCTCATTACTTGCTATATTCCATTCTTTCTTTTAGGACTTACCAAGCGCTAGTTCGCTGACGACATTCCTGTCTATTTATTTCTTTGGAATGTTCGTCAGGGGGACAGGACTCTCTCGAAATAGAGCTTGTCCAGGAGGACATGGACCAGCTCACATCCTAGCAGGACTTCTAGCTTCTTGTACTTACTTTTCAGTTTTATGCCGCTGTTTAGACATTGCTTTTATATCATTGTACATTTTCTTTTCAAAGCAGTTGTAATGTAAAGATAAATGTTAATAAAAGTTGATGTTCATTTTATATCTCTTGTTAATTCTTGTGCATTTTATACATATATTGCTTAATTACGCTTAACGTATTTATTTCTTAGTAAATACGTTGCGGGCCCGCTATGTCACCACTTCCGTATATTGGGAAGCGGGGAGTGATAGGTTTTGTTGGCGGCCCATGCAGGTAAGTTCTGCTTGGAATCCTAAGAAATATATCACAAGAATTATAAGAATAAGTAACTATACATTTTTTACATTTCAAATTCCTTGAATTTATCCTAACCTTTCTTTTTCTATTTGGTCATGGATTCTCCCAATAACACCAACATGAACGTCAATGGCAACACCCCACCACCTACTCTACCACCCCACCTACCGTTGCAGCTCCCATCAACGAGAAAATGGTACTGCTCGAGAAAATCAAGAGCCACTTGAAGGGTCAGCTGCAGTAGACTGCTATCCTTATGCACCGCCCAGAGGTCGAGGCATCCGGAGTCAAATAATTCCGGATGCTGCACCCAAAACATTTCTCTTAAAAAGAGAGCCCACTAAAGGCAAAGGAATAGGCTGAGTCCATTGAAGATGATCTGGCAGCATCACTGTCATGACCCAAAGTTTAGATGTGGCCGGCACTTAGATTGTATAATATCAAAAAATATCTACACAACCCGAGTAAGCCAAACACTAAGATCAAAACCCTTTTTGCGGAATTTTAGAAAGAAATTTAGTTTTTAAGTAAAAATCACAGTGTTAAGTATTTAATTTGGTTGCATCCCTAGTTGGGATTAACAATACCAACAGCGGAAATCATTATACAATTATATACAACATCAATAAGAATCTCAGACATAAGTAAAAGAAATATCATTTGACATAACTAAACGATCTCATCTGTCAAGATAATATACATACAACCACATCTCGTTCTAAGTCATAATACAGGGTATGATGGAGATATTCTAGATTCAATATACAATACCAAAAGAGAAGGTTACTACATAGGTAATCCACCTAGCAAAAAATACGATAAAATCTGATAAGTGGATCTGCACTGCTGCTAACCGTCCACTTTACTCCTGCAAGGAACTGTGGCACAACGGGGGTGAGTTGCCAGCTCAGTGAAAAAAACTAACATATAACGGCTGATAATGTAAATATGACGAACTATAACTAACAGCAATAAGGATGAGTATGATGCATGATAACATGTAAAATCATGAATTTGTATTACTAACTATATAAATCAACTGAAATCTCATCACTTATTTCCAAATAAAGTTCATCTTTCCGTGTCCAACATCGACACAAATCTTCCGTTTTCCTCAGGCATCGTTCCTCGAACGATCCAGAAATCAATAACACCGGTCGGTATCATCTAGATAACCACCGCGTTTCACAACTATCTCCGGTATCGAGTATCCTCTCTAGGCTCCTCGCCTCAAATGCGGCTTTCCTGCCCCTCGGTCTCGACCGGGTCCACCATGTATCCGACTGTATAGCTTCCCCACTCAGTCTGGATAACGTGAAAATCCGCGACCGTATAGCTCCCCCACTCGGTCCGGAATAAAATCAAATTATAAAAACAACATCTCATGGTGGACATCTTATATCAATATGAAGAATCACTGATTTTACGCAATAGTATATGAAAACTTAAAACCACAAAATCCTCAAAATACAAATGCCACTTATATCAACTTCTAACACTTGAATATGAAACATGATGTCATTTATGCAAAGTACTAATAGTATTGATGTTTAAGGTATGATAGGAATCATTTTTAACAGGATAATTACTAAGTGTGAAAGTGATATGTTAATATCGACGAGGTGTAGTATATCATGTAGATATGTGCATGTGCGGCATAACTTGTCGATAACGGCGCAGTGTTTTAACAATTAACATGGCGATATATATATATATATATATATATATATATATATATATATATATATATATGAATGTATATGATTAATTTAACATACAAAAGCCTATTTTTTATTTAAACTTAACTACGGGCGTATCACGCCATCTTTACAAGATCCCCCGGTAGATATTTAGTCTACTCACCGGAATACGTCGTAATCTACTCAGAAATCGCCAATCCTTTTCCATTCCTTGCGGCCTCCGAGGTTCCCGTACTCAAATCTAACATTGAATTTAACTTGTATAAGAAACGGCTACTTTCCGATATGGAGAAAACGTAAAATACAAGTTGTACGTACTAACTATATTACGTACGACGATTACAAACTATTTAACACTTATACTAACTGAGATTTAACCTATCGTTGTTCGTAACAGAAAACAGAATCGAGTTACAAAACGACCGTGTCGTGTTTTAAACGTTTTAACCCCATTTCAGATATTAACTCCCAGATTTTATATACTGTTAAATTAACTTAAATAAATAATTCCAAAATATCCCAACACCTAAACAGAGACCTACCCTAAAAACCCAAAACACTTAACTCCTACAAAAATCCGGTGACGCCGGAATTTCCCTATACCTCGCCGGCCAAAATCCGACCACAGGGGTTCATACTCCTAGGGTTTATTCTAGGTTCAGTTTATAAGATTTAGGCACTGTTTTGTTAAGTTGATTTCCATCTAAAGTATAGCAGATTAACACAGAGCTAAATTTTACCTAAAATACGATATTATCGATATTCGATTTCTAAAATTTTACCATTACAGAACTAAAATCTACTGATTTAAGAATTATACCTACTGAGGATGGTTGAAAGGTTTTCTCCAAGATACCCAAGTCCTTAGCTCCTAACTTGATGGTGAAAATCCTTAGCCTGGTTCTTCTCTTCACTTCTCCTTTCTTTTATTTTTTCTTTGTGTGTTATGTTTTCTTTCTTTCCTTTAAAATTTTTTGATTTTAATTTGGTAAAAATGATCTGAACACAGGATATAGGGTAAAAGGAATGAGTGAGGTGTAGGAGGAGGTGTCACCAAACAAGGATGTGGTTGTTTTATGCAAAGTGGAGGTGTTATGCATGAAGTGTGCATGCAAGAAGGATGTGTCCATGCCTTATCACTCCAATTTGTATTGTTTTTGTGATAATTTCTGAAGTAAAACATTATCTAACCCCTTTTTCACTTACGCCCTCAACATTTCCAAGTTGCACAATTTCCTAAACTTTATACAAAGACCCTTCACTACCTATGTTATTATATAACACCATTCTTATTAAAATGAAGCTAAATTTCATACTAAAACCCTTGTAATTTATTAATGTTATACACTAAAATTTTAATTTAATTTGTTTCACATACTACTTATGAAAATGTCCTATTTTGTTTTAATATCTTTTTAAATTAACATTTTATTATTTAATTAATTAAATTTATTTATTTTCTAAAATTTTCAAAATGTTACAATATTCCCCCATTAAGAAAATTCGGTCCCCGAATTTAAAACTTAACTATACATACCTTCAAAAAGATGTGGAAATTTCTTTCGCATCGCATCCTCAGTCTCCCAAGTGATCTCTTCTCGATTAGTTCCTCACCAAAGACTCTTTACAGATGGAAATACCCTTGATCTCAGTTTCTTTGCCTGCCGGTCTAAAATAGCTACTGGCTGCACTGTGTAGGATAAATCCGGCTCAAGCTGTAAGGTCTGATACTGGATTGCGTGAGAGGGATCGTGAAGATACTTGCGAAGCATAGACACGTGAAACACTGGATGCACATTGGGAAAACTCGGTGGAAGTGCTAAACGATAAGCCACAGCACCCACTCTCTCAAGAATCTCATAGGGTCCGACATATCTGGGGCTGAGCTTCCCCTTTTTTCCGAAACACATCACACCTTTCATCAGAGATATACGAAGGAACACATGATCTCCCACAACAAACTCGAGTCTATGACAGCATTGATCGTCATATGATTTCTATCTGCACTGTGCCGCTCTCATCCGGTCCCGTATCAACTGGATCTTTTTAGTAGTCTCCTGTACTATCTGCGGTCCCAACACGTTACTCTCGCTGAGTTCTGTCCAGCAAATGGGTGATCGACATTTCTTCCCATACAAAGCTTCAAAGGGTGCCATCTGGATCGTCTCCTGAAAATTATTGTTGTACGAGAAATCTATCAAAGGTATGTGACGATCCCAACTACCACCGAAATCAAGGCTGCAAGCTCGAAGCATATCCTCTAAAGTCTGAATGGTCCGCTCTTACTGACCATCTGTCTGTGGGTGAAAAGCTGTACTAAAACTCAGTCGTGTACTTAGAGCCTCTAGGAGTTTCTGCCATAGCCTGCTGGTAAACCGTGTACCCCTATCGGATACTATGCACGTCGGAACTCCATGTAATCGTACCACCTCGTCGATATAAATCTGAGCATACTGTGCAAACCCATACGTCGTCTTCACCGGAAAAAAGTGCGATACCTTTATCAATCTATCTACAATCACCCAGATAGAATCATACCATCTACTGGTCCTGGGTAGACCCATAATGAAATCCATGGAAATCTGCTCCCATTTCCACTCCGGAATGGGCAAGGGCTACAACTCTCCTGCCGGCCTCTGGTGCTCTGCCTTAACTTGCTGATAAGTCAAGCCTCTCGAAACAAACTCCGTGACATCCCTCTTCATTCCTTCCCACTAATAAACATCCTTCAAGTCATGATACATCTTAGTGGAACCAGGATGAATACTATATGATGACCGATGAGCCTCCTCTAAGATCTCACGTCTCAGTCCTTCTGAATCCGGCATACAAAGACGAGTCTCAAAACGTAATACTCTACGGTCATCTATCACGAACTCAAATTCTCTATCCTGTCTCACCTGATCCATAATCTCCGACAAATGAGTGTCCAGGGGCTGTACCTATCTAATACGATCCAGTAACTGAGGACGGGTGCGAACATGAGCTAACTGCCCTCCTGTCGATGTGAACTCAAACTGTATACGGCTATCACATAAAATCTTCCAGTCTGTAGAAGACTGTCTCTGCAAGGTGCGCAAATGAGATAAGCTACCTCCAGGCCTTCGACTCAAAGCATCTGCTACAACATTCACTTTGCCTGGGTGATAAAGAATCTCACAATCGTAATCCTTCACGAGTTCCATCCATCGACGCTGCCTTAGATTCAGATCCCTTTGCTGAAAAATATACTTCAAACTCTTATGATTTGTGAAAATCTGGCACGACTCTCCATACAAGTAATGCCTCCAAATCTTCAATGCGAATACCACAGCAGCCATCTCTAAATCATGCGTGGGGTAGTTCTGCTCATGCATCTTCAACTGTCGAGAAGCATAAGCGATAACCCTGCCGTACTGCATCAACACACAGCCTAAACCCACTCGAGAGGCGTCATAATACACCACGAAACCACCTGACCCAGAAGGTAAAGATAAGACTGGTGCAGTCGTCAAGCGAGTCTTCAACTGCTGGAAACCCTTCTCACATGCATCTGTCCAAAGAAATAGAACCTCATTCCTGGTCAACCCGGTCAATGGTGCAGTGATCCGAGAGAAATCCTACACAAAACGTCTATAGTAACTGGCCAGACCCAAGAAACTTCGAACCTCTGTAACTGATACAGGTTTGGGCCAATGCTGTACTCTTCGATCTTCCTTGGGTCTACACATATACCATCTCTTGTAACTACGTGACCCAAGAAATCCACACTATCCAGCCAGAAAGCACACTTGGAGAATTTAGTGAACAGTTGATGCTCCTTCAAGGTCTGCAACGTGATGCGCAAACGCTGCTCATGCTCATCCCGACTCTGGGAATAAACAAGAATATCATCAATGAATACTATAATAAAATAATCAAGGAATGGCCTGAAAATACGGTTCATCATATCCATGAAAGCTGCCGGGGCGTTGGTGAGTCTGAACGACATCACCAGAAACTCATAATGCCCATAACGTATGCGAAAAGCAGTCTTCGGAATGTCATCTTTCCAAACCTTCAACTGGTGATACCCTGACCGCAAATCAATCTTTGAGAAGTAGCCAGCTCCCTACAGCTGATCGAACAAGTCATCGATATGAGGTAATGGATACCTATTTCGCACAGTAACTCGATTCAGCTGCCTGTAGTCGATGCACAGTCTCATACTACCGTCCTTCTTCTTAACAAATAAGACAGGAGCTCCCCACGGCGATACACTTGGACGAACAAGTCCTCTATCTAACAACTCTTGCAACTGGCTTTTGAGTTCCTTCAACTTCGTCGGGGCCATCCGATAGGGTGGTATAGAAATAGGCCCCGCACCTGGAATCAAGTCAATGCAAAATTCAATATCGCGATCGGGCGGTAATCCTGGTAATTCAGTAGAAAACATATTCGGAAATTCTCATGCAATCGGAACCTGGTCTAAAGGAATCTCAGCGGATCCTATGTCCTGAACAAATGCTAAGAATCCACGACAACCCTTCTTCAAGAGTCGCCCCGCACAAAGAGCAGAAATCATGTTGGCAGGAGTTACATTACAGTCTTCCTGCACAACAAAGATTGGTTCATCTGGAAAACAAAATCTGACCGCTTTCCCCCTACAATCTATATAAGCATGACAAGCATCCAACCAATCCATACCAAGAAATATATTAAAATCTAACATATCCAGGAGAATCAGATCCACTAATGAACCCCTATCACCAATGCGTACTGAACAAGACCTGAATACGTGCTGAGCTACAAAAGAATCCCCTACCGGAGTAATCACAACTAGCGGTAACTCTAACAACGACGATTCTCTCTCTAG
Organism: Agapanthus africanus; assembly: GCA_030015575.1. Lineage (NCBI taxonomy): Eukaryota > Viridiplantae > Streptophyta > Magnoliopsida > Asparagales > Amaryllidaceae > Agapanthus > Agapanthus africanus. The sequence continues at coordinate 935,236,885 of JASDDO010000019.1, read as the reverse complement.
AGAAAGTGCAAAGTGTGCAGATACGTAAGAATGCATAGAACCGGGATCAAATAAAATATGTGCATCTATTGAACATACAGCAAGAGTACCTGTCACAACTGCACAGGATGCCTGGGCATCCTGTAGAGTCAGTGCAAAAACCCGTGCCTGGCCCCTACCCATATCCTGTTGTCCTCTTCCTCGGTCTCCTCGGACTCTCTGAAAGCATCCTGCAAAGCCTCGACCTCATGGTGCAACAGTCTGGCGTATAGTGCCAACTGGGGGGAGGAAGTAGGGCCATCGAAGTAGAAGGTGGAGGGGGTAAAGCATCCTGTAGAAAAATAGTCCCTTCCTGGGGTCTACAATCCCTCGCATAATGTCGTGGAGGTCCGCAACTAAAACATGTAGATGGGGACCTCTGATCATCGGGGTATGAACTGAACATCTGGCCCTGGGTCCAACCTCGCCCAAAACTGCGGCCTGGAATGTGCCTGCCTCTACCTCTGCCGAAATGCCTGGTTACTGACCCCATAGGTCTGGTCCACTTTGGCTCCGGAACAATCACTGCCTCGCTCAGACGCTCTTCCACTCGTATAGTTGTATCCATGGCCTGCGCATAAGTATCGAAATGCTGGGAGCCTATAGCAAGAAACAACTGCGTATCCAAACTCCTTATGAACCTCTTCACCCGAAGCTCCTCTCTAGGAACTAAGTATGGAGCATAGCGCGACAACTGGGTGAATCATAAATTATAATCTGCCACCGACATACTCGCAGATTTCCGCAACGCTTCAAAACTGCTAGCTCTGGCATCCCTCACACTCTGTGGAAGAAATCTAGTAAGAAAACCTCAGAAAACTCGGTCTACGACATCGGAGGAAGACCGGTGGCTCGCCCTATCTCCATCGACTCACACCACTCTTGTGCAAGTCCCTCCAATCGAAAGCTAGTCAGCTCAACTGACCTCACATCAGAACATCGCAATGATCTGCCGATCCTCACCATCCTATCAAGAAAGGACTGAGGATCCTCTGCTGCATCGGTCCCGGTAAACACCGGAGGTCTCAACCTCATAAACTCTGGAAGAGATACCTCCATCACTCTCGGTTCTGCCTATGCGACAGTCTGCATAGGCTGTTCATTGGGTTCTACCATCGTCGATGTTTGATCATGCCTCAGAACATGGGTGGCCTCTGCTAACTATCCCACCACATGCTGTAGGCCAAGCATGCCCTCCTCTATCCTAGTCAGTCTGTCTGGAGGAGGAGGATCAACATACTCATCCACCGACGGAATGTCCGGTGCGTCAGTCGTAGTTACAGGAGGATTCGCCCTAACTGCGTCCCTGGCTGCGGCACGCCTAGCTCGCGTAGCCATAGCAACTGGAACAGAAAACGAGAGTTGATAAGGCTTACAAATAGGAATAATCAATAATAGAGAGTCAAAGGAAGGATAAATCGAGATAGATATCCTAAGGTTAGTTAGGCTGAGTATTGTAATGTAAATATGCCGCGGAACATACGTACGGTACTGCACTCATCCTAATTCACCTACTGCATCAAACCAAAGGTCATCCTACGTAATGAACTCAAATCAACCTATTTTAACTCACTACTCAATTCCGTAAGGTTAATTCTATGCTCTGATACCAACTTTATCACGACCCAAGGTTTGGATGTGACCGGCACTTAGATTGTATAATATCTAAAGATATCTAAACAACCTTAGTAAGCCAAACACCAAGATCAAAACCCTTTTTGCGGAATTTTAGAAAGAAATTTAGTTTTTAAGTAAAAATCACAGTTTTTAAGTATTTAATTTGGTTGCATCCCTAGTTGGGATCAACAATGCTAACAGCGGAAATCATTATACAATTATATACGACATCAATAAGAATCTCAGATATAAGTAAAAGAAATATCATTTGACATAACTAAATGATCTCACCTGTCAAGATAATATACATACAACCACATCTCGTTCTAAATCATAATACAGGGTCTGATGGAGATATTCTAGATTCAATATACAATACCAAAAGAGGAGGTTACTACATAGGCAACCCACCTAGCAAAACATGCGATAAAATCTGATAAGTGGATCTGCACTGCTGCTAACCGTCCACTTTACTCCTGTAAGGAACTGTAGCACAATGGGGGTGAGTTGTCAACTCAGTGAATAAAACTAATATATAACGGCTGATAATGTAAATATGACGAACTATAACTAACAGCAATAAGGATGAGTATGATGCCTGATAACATGTAAAATCAATAATTTGTATCACTAACTATATAAATCAACTAAAATCTCATCACTTATTTCCAAATAAAGTTCATCTTTCCGTGTCCAACATCGACACAAATCTTTCGTTTCCCTCAGGCATCGTTCCTTGAACGATCCTGAAATCAATAACACCGGTCGGTATCATCTAGATATCCGCCGCGTTTCACAACTATCTCCGGTATCGAGTATCCTCTCTAGGCTCCTCGCCTCAAATGCGGCTTTCCTGCCCCTCGGTCTCGACCGGGTCCACCATGTATCCGACTGTATAGCTTCCCCACTCAGTCTGGATAACGTGAAAATCCGCGACCGTATAGCTCCCCCACTCGGTCCAGAATAAAATCAAATCATAAAAACAATATCTCATGGTGGACATCTCATATCAATATGAAGAATCACTGACTTTACGCAATAGTATATGAAAACTTAAAACCACAAAATCATCAAAATACAAATGCCACTTATATCAACTTCTAACTCTTGAATATGAAACATGATGTCATTTATGCAAAAGTACTAATAGTATTGATGTTTAAGGTATGATAGGAATCATTTTTAACAGGATAATTACTAAGTGTGAAAGTGACATGTTAATATCGACGAGGTGTAGTGTATCATGTAGATATGTTCATGTGCGGCATAACTTGTCGATAACGGTGCAGTGATCTAACAATTAACATGGCGATGTATATATATCTATATGAATGTATATGATTAATTTAACATAAAAAAGCCTATTTTTTATTTAAAATTAACTACGGGCGTATAACGCCATCTTTACAAGATCCTCCGGTAGATGTTTAGTCTACTCACCAGAATACGTCGTAATCTACTCAGAAATCGCCAATCCTTTTCCATTTCTTGCGGCCTCCGAGGTTCCCGTACTCAAATCTAACATTGAATTTAACTTGTATAAGAAACGACTACTTTCCGATATGGAGAAAACGTAAAATACAAGTTGTACGTACTAACTATACTACGTACGACTATTACAAACTATTTAACACTTATACCAACTGAGATTTAACCCCTCGTTGTTCGTAACAGAAAACAGAATCGAGTTACGAAACGACCGTGTCGTGTTTTAAACGTTTTAACCCCATTTCAGATATTAACTCCCAGATTTTATATACTGTTAAATTAACTTAAATAAACAATACCAAAATTTCCCAACACCTAAACAGAGACCTACCCTAAAACCCAAAACACTTAACTCCTCCAAAAATCCGGCGACGCCGGAATTTCCCTATACCTCGCCGGGCAAAATTCGACCACAGGGGTTCGTACTCCTAGGGTTTATTCTAGGTTCAGTTTATAAGATTTAGGCACTGTTTTGTTAAGTTGATTTCCATCTAAAGTATAGCAGATTAACACAGAGCTAAATTTTACCTAAAATACGATATTATCGATATTCGATTTCTAAAATTTTACCATTACTGAACTAAAATCTACTGATTTAAGAATTATACCTACTGAGGATGGTTGAAAGGTTTTCTCCAAGATACCCAAGTCCTAAACTCCTAAATTGATGGTGAAAATCCTTAGCCTAGTTCTTCTCTTCACTTCTCCTTTCTTTTATTTTTTCTTTGGGTGTTATGTTTTCTTTCTTTCCTTTGAAATTTTCTGATTTTAATTTAGTAAAAATGATCTGAACACAGGATATAGGGTAAAAGGAATGAGTGAGGTGTAGGAGGAGGTGTCACCAAACAAGGGTGTGGTTGTTTCATGCAAGGTGGAGGTGTTGTGCATGAAGTGTGCATGCAATAAGGATGTGTCCATGCCTTATCACTCCAATTTGTATTTTTTTATTGATAATTTTTGAACTAAAACATTATCTAACCCCTTTTTCACTTACACCCTCAACATTTCCAAGTTGGCACAATTTCCTAAATTTTACACAAAGACTCTTCACTACCTATGTTATTATATAACACCATTCTTATTAAAATGAAGCTAAATTTCACACTAAAACCCTTGTAATTTATTAATGTTACACACTAAAATTTCAATTTAATTTGTTTCACATACAACTTATAAAAATGTCCTATTTTGTTTTAATAACTTTCTTAATTAACATTTTATTATTTAATTAATTAAATTTATTTATTTTCTAAAATTTTCAAAATGTTACAATCACAAGTGTCAGAGATTGTTTGGGTGAGAGTTGCAAAGCTGCAACTAACAGATAATACTAGAGTCTGGTAGAAGGCTGAAAATAGCCGACTCGCCCAACCGATTGAGTGGAAGACATTTCGAAATATGTTCGACGTAAAATACTTCCCTGAGACTGCCCGTTCGACATGGAATAAAAGTTCATCCACTTACAATAAGGCTCGATGTGGAGCAAATCCGTGGATGAATACGATACTAAGTTTACCATGTTTAGCAGGTAAGATACTGTCTCAAATTCAATTTCCTGATATCACATATTACACTTGTAACACAAGACTATAACAAGTTCGCGGCACACCTGATTCCGACTGCTGAGATCCGGGCATGACGATTTCAGTAAAGGTTGGACCCGGAAATCTAAGCTGCACTAGCTACAGGGGATTTCCCAACCCATGATCTTTCTTTGAATGCTGCTCGACGCTATGAGACAGTGGTGAAGAAGAAGAGTAGACCTTAGATTGTCGGTGTGAAATGCCCTGCCACTCAGATGACAGGAGGAGCCTTTTCCAGGACAACTTTTGCACCCAGGATATTTAATCGGCCCGGTTGTTCATATCAGAATTTTGCATTATTATATCGCCCATTCTTAATCACATTATATATAAATAGGTGCTTTTAATCCATGTCTGCTAAATAGTTGCAGCTTACAGGTTCTCAGATCGTTACAGTGAAATTCATGAAAAGTCGCTACAAATGTGAGACTGCGACCAACAATAGATGAATCCGTATGATGCCGCCTACCAGTTCAAGGTACAAATGAAAATCATTAGACAGTTCAATGCACAAAGCACAAGGGCAGCACAAGATTCAAGACTTCAACGCGAAGCTCAAGGCAAAAGTCCACATCATTCTGCACTGTTGAAAATCTGGAAGAAAATAGAAGAGATTCTGAGGAACCAAGTAAAGAAAACAGAAGGTAAACGCAACATGAAGCAACCCTGAAGAGATGGGCCTAAGACTCCACCAATTGGCCGCGGAACCGCGGCCAAACAGGCTATTCTGCCGCGGAACTGCGGCCGTGTGGTGCACGTGTCAGTGGAGCTGTTGGTGCTTTGACCCGGCTTTCTTAGGGTAGTTTGGGAAATACATGTATGGATCAGAATGTAACCTAGGGTTTTTTCTATCTATAAATAGGAAAACCAAAAGCCTAATTAGGCATTCCTCTCTTTAGTTTTTATGACTCTTTTTAATTCTTATATCTAAATTTTAATTCCTAGATCTAAATTTTAATTCCAACTGTAATGCATTGTTGGGAGGTCATCAATAAAGAAAGTTTTATTTTTTATCTCGCATTCTTTTTATCTGAATTTTAATTCCTGCAATTTTTTATCTGTTCTTTTATTATCTGCAATTTAGTTCACCTATTAAAATAAAAAAATGAATTTTATTGTTATCTTCCTAATGAGTGAGTAATTCCTCACTTGTTAAGGATAGGAGAGGGAAGGTTTGAGAGAAGGAAATCTCTCACACTCATTTCTTTGCCCAAATAATTTTAATTAAGGACTCTCTTTAAATCAATCATAATCTGATCACTACGGCACCCTATCTTACATGATAGCGGTTATTCCCTAGTTAGAACGGTTGTGGTTGAATTAACCGGAGGTTAGTGCTAAGAGACAAGAATGGACGGACAAGGACCAAAAGGAAGAAACTGAGTTTCTTTCTAGACGTGCTAATCCCCATTGTTGACTATTACCCTAACACCTATATTCTTAACTAGGGCATTGAAAGAAGTGAGAAGAATCCCTATTTCGAACTAACCTAATCCTAACCCTAGCAAGCCTTTATATCAATTTATTCTCATTCTTAGATCTTAAAACAAAACCTACCGAAGTTAGGACTTAACTCGTTAGAACTTAAAGAAAAGGACACCATTTCCCTGTGGAACGACTCATACTCAACCGGCTAGCTACCAAGCGACACCGTCTTGATTCCGGTAAATTTAAATTTAAGAAATATGCAAATAGCACATCAATCAAATGGCGCCGTTGCCGGGGAGACGATAGTTTATTTCTTTTTGTAATTTCGGATAAATTAAATAAAAATATAAAAATTAAAAACAGAAAAAAATCATCTTGTTATTTTTTATTGGTTTTTGTGCGAATTGTGCAGGAAAGGAAGACTGACTGATTCAGATCTGGAGTAAGCTCAGTGAACAAATCCAAAAACAGAGGATCTGAACAGACAGAGGAGAACCAAATCAGCACAGAGAAATTTTTTGAAGATCTGAACCTACTGATCCACCGTGGAACCGTGGCATAAGTAGGCATTTGACTGTGGAACTACGGTCAAAAGTTGACTTCAGGAACTGAAAATTTCTATAAGTATATTTTTTCTTCTCTTCCACCCCCTAAGCTCCGCTAAAAAAATTTTCCTGCAGGTTTCTTTGCACTGAATCTTTCTCCTCTCTAATAAATCGTTTTTGTGCAGGATTCTTTGCACAGCAAATAATATAAAAAAATTGGCAAGTGTTTTAGATTTTGGTGTGTTACTGCTTTGCATATTTAAAACGGAATCTAATGGGCTATAACACCAATTAAGATTGGGTGGGGATTTCATTACCTTTCCTAAGACCCTAGAAATTACTAAAAGCATATGCATCACCCTTAAGTTAATTAAAAAATATCTAGACTTAGCCAATTAAGGACTGTCGCGCTCATGAGGACAGAGGAATGTTGTGGGCATTCAGTCGTTTATCTAAACCTGACCTTGTGGTGCCTAGGCTAGACAAGTGAGAAAGGTAACTTTAAAAGGCCCGTCTCATGGTGATTCGTGAGCGGAACCCTCCTTTCTTCATTTGTACTTACCTGGCCACAATTGGCGGTAAAGAGGCGATTTGAGGGATATCTCACAACTTGTCGTTTTGGAACAGTTAGGAGCAGTCTAGTTGACTTAGAAGACCCTAGCTCTAGGTTTGATTGTGCATGTTTAAACTGTGGTTGTTTGAAATTGTGTTGTAGTTCCGTACGAATTTTTGCAAAACTCTTTATAAGAAAACAAAAAAAACAACAAAACAAAATTTTTATAAAAACTTGCCCTTTGTCGCTAGAATCCCATTTCACCCACCTTTCATCCACATTTCCCCACTGACGTTTTCTAACCCTCATATTCTACGCTTTGACTACACTAAAACTCGTTTAGTGTATGTCCGGTTGGACTCGGGACACTAGTGCCCGTTTAGTCCGTGTTTCGTTAGTCGCTGCCGACTACGCGATCGACTCCGAAGTCGAAACTCCCTCCATTCCTTTTTCATCCTTACCTTTGCCGGCCAACTCCAACGTTGACCGGAATTCTGTCTATTCACCTTCATCTTCATCTTCATCATCTAAAGATATGTCAGGATTCAATCCTAACAACCTTTTACCTACCTCGGGACTGATTCCACCTCAACTAGGTGCGAATACCCCGCAACAACCTCCTGTTGAAGCGCCACAGCGAATCGCGCACCAGGATCGTTTCTATCCTATCCGCTCCGCACTTCCTACTTGTCTTTCACTACCGCCGACAAATGGGGATAATTTCGAAATTATGCCCTACTTCATCAACATTTTGCATAAATTTCATAGACTGGAATCCGAAGATGCCTATATCTTCATCAACAAATTCCAGAACGTCTGTGTAATGATGAAGACAACCCAACTGTTCGATGATGCTATAAGGCTACGAGTCATTCCCTTCACATTGTGTGACCTAGCTGAAAAGTGGCTATATAGTACTACATCGCATTCCATAAATAGTTGGGAAGAGTTTGTTAAAGCGTTTCTTAAAAAGTTTTACCCAAATCATAAGACCGCGAGAATACGTAATGAAATTAACCAATTTTCACAACTTCCTTTCGAACCTTTTTGGAAGTGTTTCGAACGATACAAAGACCTTCTTGTTCAGTGCCCTCATCACAGTATTGAGAGATGGCAACTTTGCCAGACCTTATACGAAGGACTGAACCTAGAAACTAAGCAGTTGCTGGAGACCATTTGTCAAGGCCACTTCTTATCAAAATCTGACGAGGAAGCTTGGCAATTTCTCGACGATCTTGCTGAACAAACGCTTAAGTGGGAAGCACTAGACCGACCACTTCATCTACTTCTTCCAGTCCATCTAGGGCAGGCATTCATCAACTTGATATGTCAATTGCAAAAAAAGCCGAAATAGCAGCGATTACACGAAAATTGGAAGCAATTGTGAGCAAATTCTTATCTCTTTCTCCTGCCCCTGCTTTACCCCCTCGCACTATATGCGCTTGTTGTTCGGATCCATCCCATTTGACCGAAGAGAGTCTTTACAACCCACCTGCTCAAGGACAGGATCAAGTCAATGCTGCATTTCAGCAACGACAAAGAAATGATCTGTACTCTTCCACTTACAATCCAGGTTGGAGGAACCACCCTAATTTTTCCTGGAATCAAAATCAATAACAATACCAAGGCAACAACAACTTCCAGAGGCATCCTCCTCAACAACAAGCTCCTCAACAAACACAATATTAGCAACCTTTCCAACCCCAATCTTACCAAAATCAAATGAACAATTTTGCACCCAACAACTCTTTTCCTCAAAACAATTTTGTTCCGCCAAATAACGATAAGGTTTCCTCGTTAAAATGAAGTGTGGAGGCGTTTTTAAAACAATCAACTCAATCCTCAGCCAACATCCAGTCTTCCATTCAGTCTTTGGTGCAACACATTGTGTCACATGGGCAAAACATCAAAACCATTGAAGCCCAAATTGCATAACTGAATGCAGCTTTAAGCGAGCGAGAGAAAGGGAAGCTTCCATCTCAACCACTCCTAAATCCTGGTCACCCACAAAATGCACATGTTTCTCTTGAACAACAAAACCATAATGTGAGTGCCGTGACTACATTGAGATCTGGAAGGATGTTGCACAACAATGTTGGCACTGATAATGACACCCCGGCCGCTTCTTCTTCTTGTTCTTCTTCTTCTTCTTCGTCTTCAGAGCATGTTCTCCATTCTTCACAAGGCTCTACTTCTTTTGCTGCTCCGAACGGACCCACTTCTCACTCCACGAAAACACCAGCACTGGGATCCGTTCCAACTTCGCAATCTCCTCCACAAGCATTGGACTCAACCAATTTTCAAAATGTTCCATTTCCAAACCGGTTGAGATCCAATAAACAAAATCCACAAATAGAGAAGATTGTGGAGTTGTTTAAACATGTTAACATTAACATTCCCCTCTTGGATGCAATCCAACAAGTCCCTTCTTACGTAAAAATCTTGAAGGACTTATACAATAAAAAGAGGAAATCACAGGTACCTAAGAAAGTTTTCTTAGCTAGTGCCGTGAGTGATGCTCTTACCCAACCTTTACCTCAAAAACGAAAGGACCCCGGCTGTCCTACGATTTCAATAACTATTGGGAATAAGAACATCAACTGCGCACTTTTGGATCTTGGTGCCAGTGTTAACCTACTTTCTTATTCGGTATATGAGCAATTAGGTGTAGGAGAGCTGAAACCCACGTATGTTACTCTCCAAATGGCCGACCTATCTATCACCCATCCTAGGGGTGAGGTAGAGGATGTATTAATAAATGTAGGGGACTTCATATTCCCCGTTGATTTTATTGTTCTCGATACACAACATGTAGCTAACCCCCGGAGTCAAATTCTGGTGATACTCGGTCGACCATTCCTTGCAACCTCTAATACTGTGATCAATTGTCGAAATGGTTCGATGAACCTATCTTTTGGAAACATGACAATTGAACTCAATATTTTTAAGTTGGGAAATCAGCCCTCTGAACCTAATGCTAATATACTAGATGTTTGCTCGATCCAAGAGATCACCCCGGAGGACTGTGAATTAGAAAAAAATTTGTTCAATCACAGCAATCTTAACGCTACTAGTGCGTTCTTCCTTGAACCTGATACTATTTTTACGCCCGATAATGACTACGAGTGTTTCACTTTCTCGAACGATCTTGAACAATCACCACCCGAGTTTGAATCCTTTGAATTTTCGGATGAGTTAGCTGAACAATCCGACTCGGTTGCTTACACTCGTTTTGAACCTCTGTTGGAATTTTTTGAGTTTGAGACAATTTCACCGATTTTACCTTCAATTGTTTCACCTCCAACACTCGAACTTAAGCTATTGCCGTCTCACCTTAAATACGCTTACTTAGGTGAGAATGAGACCCTTCCTATTATCATCTCGGCTTCTCTAGCCCCAGAGCAAGAGAAAGCCCTTTTGACGGTCTTGCAAAGAAATCGGCAAGCTTTTGGCTGGACTATGGCGGACATCAAGGGGATTAGTCCCCTAATAGTTGAACATCATATATATGATGGATGATGCCAAGCCAGCAAAGGATCCACAGAGACGACTCAACCCAGTCATGAAGGAGGATGTTAAAAAAGAGATCGTAAAATGTCAGGATAGTGGTATCATTTACCCGATCTCTGATAGCCAGTGGGTTAGCCCCATTCACGTTGTCCCAAAAAATTCAGGCATAACGGTCATAACTAATGAGGCGAATGAGTTAATACCTACTCGCACCCAAACTGGGTGGCGAGTATGCATCGATTATAGAAAACTCAACGCCGCGACACGGAAAGACCACTATCCATTACCTTTCATTGACCAAATGGTAGAACGATTGGCTGGGTATGAATACTATTGCTTTTTGGATGGCTTTTTGGATGGCTACTCCGGCTATAATCAAATTCCTATTGCCGAAAAAGACCAAGACAAGACCACATTCACTTGTCCTTTCGGTACGTTTGCTTACCGTCGCTTGCCCTTTGGGTTATGCAATGCACCCGCTACCTTCCAGCGATGTATGATGGGTAATTTTTCTGACATGGTGGAAAAATTCTTGGAGATCTTCATGAATGAATTCTCCATTTTCGGCGACTCCTTTGATGAGTGTTTGCTACATCTCGACGCAGTCCTTACCCGGTGTAAGGATAAGAACCTTACTTTAAATTGGGAGAAGTGCCACTTCATGGTACGTGAAGGTATTATTTTAGGACATATTATCTCACAAAACGACATTGAGGTGGATAAAGCAAAGATTGAAGTCGTTTCCAATCTCCCTCTTCCCAAATGCGTCCAAGACATTCGAGCCTTCCTTGGCCATGCCGATTTCTATAGACGGTTCATCAAGCATTTTAGCAAGATTGCTAGACCCTTGACCCTTTTGTTGGCCAAGGACACTACATTTGATTTTGACTCGAGCTGTATGAAGGCGTTCGAGTCATTGAAAAACTCACTTACTTCTGCTCCCATTCTTTCGTCACTTGACTGGACGCATCCATTTGAAATTATATGCGATGCATCTGATTTTGCCATTGGTGCTGTCTTTGGACAGCACATCGATAAGATGCTGCATGTAATCTATTATGCTAGCCGAACCTTGAATGAGGCCCAATTAAATTACACAACAACCGAGAAGGAATTCTTAGCTGTTGTGTTTGCAATAGAAAAGTTCAGGTCCTACTTAATCGGCTCTCCAGTCATCGTATACACTGACCATTTAGCTCTTCGCCATCTTTTTGCGAAGAAGGACGCTAAATCTCGGCTGATACGTTGGATCCTCTTATTACAAGAGTTTGACCTTATCATCAAAGACAAAAGAGGATGCGAAAACGTAGTCGCCGACCATCTTTCACACCTCCCTTCTTCACTGACGCTTCAATTTCCTATAAAAGACGTTTTTCCAGATGAGCAGCTCTTGACTGTATCATACGATTCTTGGTTCGCAGATATTGCGAATTATTTGTCCACCGGACTTATACCAAATGAATGGTCGAATCAGGACAGACTCCGATTCCTATCCCAGGTAAAACATTTTTACTGGGATGAACCTTATCTATTCAAATACTGTCCCGGCCAAATTATTCGTCGGTGTGTCCCCGACAAAGAATTTAAGAGCGTGCTATCATTTTGCCATGATCAAGCATGTGGCGGGCATTTTGGCCCTAGAAAGACAACCGAAAAGATCTTGCAGTGTGGTTTCTACTGGCCACAACTCTTTAAAGATGCACATGATTACTGCAAGACGTGCTCCCGGCGCCAACACTTGGGCCGGATATCCAGGAGAAACGAAATGCCGCTCCAACCAATATTGGTTGTGGAAATTTTTGATGTTTGGGGGATTGATTTTATGGGGCCGTTTCCCAATTCTTTTGGGAACTTGTATATTCTTCTTGCTGTTGATTATGTTTCTAAGTGGGTCGAGACTGTGCCCAGCCGGACTAATGACAACAAGGTTGTCGTTAGATTCCTCAAAGAAAACATTTTCTCCCGGTTTGGGCACCCCCGCATAATCATCAGCGACAATGGAACTCATTTCCGTAATAGGACTTTCGAGTCCTTAATGTGGAAATAATCCATTAATCACAAGCTATTAACGCCCTATCACCCCCAAACGTGTGGGCAAGTTGAGATTTCAAATCGGCAAATCAAAAAGATTTTGGAGAAGACGGTTTCCAAAAACCGTAAGGATTGATCTTTAAAACTTACTGATGTCCTTTGGGCATTTCAATCTGCCTATAAGACCAATCTTGGCATGTCTCCTTATAGGCTTGTTAATGGAAAGGCTTGCCACCTTCCAGTTGAAATAGAGCATCGTGCATTTTGGGTGATAAAAGAGCTGAATCTATCTATCGAAGATGCGGGCAGCCATAGAAAGCTGCAGTTAAATGAATTAAACAAGCTTCGGGATGAAGCTTACGACAACGCGGTTGTCGTCAAAAACCGAATAAAGGTGTTTCACGATAAACACCTTATGCGCAAAACATTCAAACCTGGTCAACAGGTTTTACTTTACGACACCCGGCTACATTTCCATCCCGGTAAGCTTAGATCTCGATGGAAAGGGTCATTTTTTGTACGTACCGTATATCCGCACGGTGCGGTCGACTTAGAGAATCCGGAGGACGGTTCACTATTTAAAGTGAACGGACACAGGCTTAAACCGTTCCTCACCGCGGACCCTTCGGAGGAGCTCCTGCTGTTGCAGGAGCCGATTTACATTGGCTGATCTTCCTCCATCTACCCCCAAATTTCAGCTATCCAGCCATAAATAGTGGAAACACTGTTTCAAATAAGTTTGGGGGTATGTACCACTTGTAATTATATTAAAAAAAAATAAAAAATAAAAAAATAAAAACTACAAAAAATTTCAAATTTTTGGGGGTGTTTTTGTAAATTTTCAGTTTTAATAAATAATAAATAAATAAAATTTACAAAATAAATTCCTCTTTTTAAGGGATCCTTTTTGAAAATAACCAAAGCACCCCTATAAAAAGAACCCGACCCCTCTACTACTTTTACCAAACCATAAATTATTCCTCTCTAAAAACTTAGTCGCCACAGCAGCCAGAACAAGGAGATCTAACTAATCCGCCGCGCAACCGCCGCCGATTCTAGCTTGCCGCCGCGCTTCCGCCGCTCCTTGGTGTCGTCTCCCTCTGAAAACTTCATAGGAGATTTGCACTTTCTGATCCTCTCTGTTAAATTTTTTAAAAAAATTAATTACTCTCTGTGATGGCACCCACTCTGCAGTTTGAAAGGGATTTTTCCCAAATGTTTGCACACACTGTCTATGGTGGTTACTTCGGTGAGGAGATCCGAAGGCGCGGATGGAACTTTTTACATTTTAACCATCCGAATGCCTTCGCGCTTCCAGATCTTGTCACCTGCTTTTATGAACGTATGGATGAGGATAGTCTTGCACAATACGGTTACCTTAGATTAATGTGGGGGGATAGGGAAATAATAATTGATAGGGACTTCATTCACGAAGTCACCTTAATTCCACGACTCCCCGTCCACGACCAACCACTCCATTTTGAAGACTACCTACCCTTGATGGGTAACGATTGTTCAAGGGAGCCATAAAAAGGCATCCAGGCTAGAACCCTTTTTCGAACGTCTTAACTGTGTACCGTTGGGCACAAAATAATATTTTTGGTAGTTCGCACAACACTACATTTTTCACACCATCCCTTCATATAGCACACACTTTGATGACACGAAACCCCAGCTATGTTATGTGCACTGTATTGCTTCACTCAATTGGCACGGGCAAGAGGGCTGCCAACTATCCATGCCCTATATTGGTGACACAATTGTGTCGCCATTTCCTCCCTGTTGAAGAATTCAAATTTTATATGCATAGTGGAATTCCAATTAGACCCCTTCTTAAGGGTGTCTCCACGTCCTATACACGATTACATGATTTATGGTCACGCACCGAGCCGGCCGAAGACGTGCCCGCAAAGACACCCAGCTCGAGCTCAACCGCGAGCGATGAAGTGCTTACCCCCGCTGTGCAAGCGCGCTTGATGCAACGAACAAATGGGGGGGTAAAAAGATTGATAGGGATGATGACCAACCTTGGTCAGCGAGTGACGAATTTTGGAGCAGGGCATGACCACCCTACTGGCAAAAGAGGAACGTTCCCGATCACGATCGAAGGGACGGGGGTGAGACCAGTGAGGCTGCGTCTAGTAGACGCCGCTGGGAGCAGTCAGGACACTGCTTTCGATAAGTTTGGGGGTGGAGGTGGATTGTAAATAGTTATCTTTGCATTGCATCTGCATATTTTTATTTTTTGTACATATTTGTTTTTTCGTTCTTTGCATATTTAATTCCGCATTGTATCTTTATAAAAAAAATAAAAAAATAAAAAAATATATATATATAATCGATAAAAATTGAAAAATTTTAAAAATTATAAAAATTGAAAAGTTCAATTTTTGGCCATATTTGACTTAAGTTCAACATATCGGTTGACTAATTAGAAAAAAACTAGATTCTAAACTTGGTAAATTAAAAACCCTAAAAATAGCCTTTCTTAAAGTTTAATTATAGAAAATATATGTTCTTGCAGTTTATTTAGAAATAGGCAAATTTTGAGTTCAGTTCTTTGTCAAAATATGGGAAGAGTATTGAAATTTTTATTTGAAGTATAAGTCTAAAAAATAATTTTGAACCTTAAATCTAAATTCTGAAAATATATACCCTACAACTTGCACATACATCCACCTTGAAACTTGGGATAGTAGAAGATACCTTGAAATGCTCTTGTCTAAAAACCTTAGTATGAAAGAAAATAAAATAAAAGTATAAATGGTGAATAAAGAGACAAAAAAAAAATGAACACTGGTTTTGTAATTACTTAAGGCAGTATAAATAAAAAAATATAGCGAGGGTGCTTTATCACCTAGTGCCTTAGACCAACTGGTTTAGGAGTCCCTGCTAAGCCTTAGATATTGCAAGACGAGAACTTACGCCTAAATGCGCAAGCACATTTTGTAATTGGTCGTTTAGTACCTCAAGAAGTATTAACGATTGCATGAAGGATGTGTGAACAATTTAATCACCAATTAAAAAATACTTTGGACGATGGACAAGAGTAAGATAGTTTGAATTGAATTTCCAAGTGTAAGGGTGATAATTACACACACATAGGGATATATGATTGGGATTTGGACGAGAGATAGGAATGAAAAATAGGTCTTATATCTTCAGTAAAGATGATAAAAATTCCTGAGTTAAGATTGCACCTTAGAAGGAAAATTCAAAAAGATGCTGAAAACTTTATAAATTTGCAAAACATATACGATCTTAATTTAAATGAAGAGAGAGTGTGAAAAATATGGGTTGATGATTTCTAAGTTAACGATAATAGAATTTCTTACTAGAATACTAAATTGAAGAATTAGAGTCAATGGCCTAATCGATTGGATTTTGTGGGTAGTATCTGCTGAAAATCCTCAGGAGACAACACTCCTTCTACTAGGGACACCTAGAGGTTTAACGGCTTGTTGTACGAGCTCAGTGCAATCACGTTCCCTGCGAAAGTGAGGTTAGAAATTTTTGAAAATAAAATTGGTTTTGCTCGGGACAAGCAAAAGATAAGTTTGGAGGTATTTGTTCATATCAGAATTTTGCATTATTATATCGCCCATTCTTAATCACATTACATATAAATAGATGCTTTAATCCATGTCTGCTAAATAGTTGCAGGTTACAGGTTCTCAGATCGTTACAGTGAAATTCATGAAAAGTCGCTACAAATGTGAGACTACGACCAACAATAGATGAATCCGTATGATATCGCCTACCAGTTCAAGGAACAAATGAAAATCATTAGACAGTTCAACGCACAAAGCACAAGGGCGGCACAAGACTCAAGACTTCAACGCGAAGCTCAAGAAAAAAGTCCACATCATTCTGCACTGTTGGAAATCTGGAAAAAAATAGAAGAGATTCTGAGGAACCAAGTAAAGAAAACAGAAGGTAAACGCAACATGAAGCAACCCTGAAGAGATTGGCCCAAGACTCCACCAATTGGCCTCGGAACCGTGGCCAAACAGGTTATTCTGCCGCGGAACCACGGCCGTGTGGTGCACGTATCGGTGGAGGTGTCGGTGCTTTGACCAGGCTTTCTTAGGGTAGCTTGGGAAATACATGTATGGATCAGATTGTAACCTAGGGTTTTTTCTATCTATAAATAAGAAAACCAAAAGCCTAATTAGGCATGCCTTTCTTTAGTTTTTATGCCTCTTTTTAATTCTTAGATCTAAATTTTAATTCCAACTGTAATGCATTATTGAGAGGTCATCAATAAAATAAGTTTTATTTTTTATCTCGCATTCTTTTTATCTGAATTTTAATTCCTGCAATTTTTTATCTGTTCTTTTATTATCTGCAATTTAGTTCACCTATTAAAATAAAAAAAAATGAATTTTATTGTTATCTTCCTAATAAGTGAGTGATTCCTCACTTGTTAGGGATAGGAGAGGGAAGGTTTGAGAGAAGAAAATCTCTCTCACTTTTTTCTTTGCCCAAATAATTTTAATTAAGGACCTCTTTAAATCAACCATAATCTGCTCACTACGGCACCCTATCCTACATGATAGCGGTGATTCCCTAGTTAGAACGGTTGTGGTTGAATTAACCGGAGGTTAGGGCTAAGAGCCAAGAACGGACGGACAAGGACCAAAAGGAAGAAACTTAGTTTCTTCCTAGTCATGCTAATCCCCGTTGTTGACTATTACCCTAACACCTATATTCTTAACTAGGGCATTGAAAGAAGTAAGAAGAATCCCTATTTCGAACTAACCTAATCCTAACCCTAGCAAGCCTTTATATCAATTTATTCTCATTCTTAGATCTTAAAACAAATCCTACCAAAGTTAGGACTTAACTCATTAGAACTTAAAGAAAAGGACACCATTTCCCCGTGGATCGACTCGTACTCAACTGGCTAGCTACCAAGCGACACCGTCTTGATTGCGGTAAATTTAAATTTAAGAAATACGCACCTAAATGGAATGGCTCTCTTAGTTACGCTGTGCCCCGACCCGAGTCCCCACGTCCGCTTTTATCCGCCTGCAACGCGCTTTCTTTTTAGTAGCTAGCTCTGCTTTCCCCTTATAGCACATCAATCACCAGTCCAGACTTTTGCTTCTACTGCAAAAGGAATGGACACCTGGCGAAAGATTGCAGGAGTGCAAATGTCCTGTGTTTAGTTTGTGGTGCGTCCACTCACGCCATTGAAGCATGTACATACCGACTCAACCCAGCTCCAGCACCAAGACCCGCAATCACGGTTCCGCAGCGGCCAGCTATTCAGGCTCCTGTACTTCGTTTAGCCCTACCCGCTCCACCTCCACGTGGACCACCTGCACAGCCTCCTAGTCAATTCCATCAAGCATAGAGGAACATGCCTCAAGGGCAGAGAAATGTGCCCCAGGGACAGAGGAATGTGCCTCAAGCAAGAAGGAATGTACCCCGACGTCAAGCTTTCACCATGACAGTTGAGGAAGCCGAGGCCACTGGCCAAGTTATCACTGGTAATTCCCAATCCTTTCAACTTTTCAATCCTTGTATACCTTTATATTTTCCCTGTATCTAAAACCAATCTCACACAACTTAAGTACTATACTAATAGCCACCCTTCCTGCACTCGCACTGTTCGACACTGGAGCGTCACACTGCTTCATGTCGCAACGATTCATGAGAACGCACGCGATTCCCGTTAAGTCACTCATTTCAAGAAGGAATGTCAGTTCCGGGAATGGAGTTTGAAAGAAACTATGGGATTTGATCAGTGTCCAGTTGTAGTTTGCGGACGAGAATTCTATGCAAATTTCAAAGTACTGGACATCCCAAATTTCGATGATGTATTGGGGATGGACTGGATGGGAGTTTTCTATGCTAGGATTGACTACCATCAAAGGAGGGTAGTATTTGAGATACCAGATCACCCAGTCTTTTACTTCAAGAGTGGAGACAGAACGTTAGAGCCAGGAATCTTCCGTGCCAAGACAAAGAATACAGAAGTGTTTACTCTATGAGCGGAAGAAGAAAAGCCAGAAGTAGTTCGAGAGTTCGAGAATGTATTCCCTAAAGATATAACAGGATTGCCTCCCGATCGAGCTCTTGAATTCAGCATTGACTTAATACCTGGTGCGCAACCGGTAATCAAAGCTCCGTATTGGTTAAGTCCAAAAGGATTAAAAGAGATCCGTGCTCAGTTGGATGAACTCCTGAAGAAAGGTTGGATTCGTCCCAGTACTTCAAGTTGGGGATCTCCAGTTTTGCTTATGAAGAAGAAAGAAGGTTAATACAGAATGTGTGTAGACTACCGTGCTTTGAACGAAGTGACGATAAAGAACAAGTATCCACTACCGCGCATCGACGATCTTTTCGATCAGCTAAGTGGGTCTTGTGTATTCTCAAAACTAGATCTTCGTTCGGGTTACATGAGGTGAAGGTCAAAGAGTCCGATATTCCGAAGACGGCGTTCAAGACTCGCTATGGTCATTATGAATATCTTGTGATGCCATTTAGAGTGACCAATGCACCTGCTATATTCATGAATCTGATGGACCAAGTTTTCCGAGAGTACTTAGACAGGTTCGTTGTTATTTTCATCAACGACATCCTAGTGTATTCAAAGAATCAGAAAGAGCACACCGAGCATTTACGGATTGTCAGCAAGTGTGAATTTTGGCTAGATCAAGTTAGATTTCTCGGACATATTATTTTAGACGAAAGAATCTCAGTAGATCTAACTAAGGTGTCAGCTGTCAGCGAATGGCCGACACTAAAGACGGTGAAGGAAATTCGAAGTTTCTTGGGATTTGCAGGATACTACCGAAGATTCATCGAAGGTTTCTCGAAAATTGCAGTACCCCTGACCAAGCTCACACGTAAAGATGAAGCATTCGTATGGTTAGAAGTATATGAAAACGCTTTTGTAGAACTCAAGTCAAGATTAACATCTTCTCCTATTCTCTTAATACCGGATCAATCTGGAGGATTCGTTGTGCATTGTGATGAGTCCGGTAAGGGATTAGGATGTTTTCTACATCAGCATGGAAAAGTTGTGGCTTTCGCGTCGAGACAGCTGAAGGTTCATGAGCGCAACTATCCAACACATAATCTGGAGTTGGCAGCCGTTATCTTTGCACTTAAAATTTGGCGCCACTATCTTCTGGGAGAACGAGTGGATATATACACTAACCACAAGAGCCTGAAGTATGTATTTACTCAGAAGGAGTTGAACATGCAGCAGAGAAGATGGCTAGAACTTATGGTGGACTTCGACATCAACCTGCAGTATCATCCAGGGAAGGTGAATGTAGATCCTGATGCACTTAGCCGTTATCCATTATCAATGAATCTTACCGCACAATGGAAATTACAACAGGTTTTGCACGGAATGGAGATCGAGGTAGTTATGCCAGGCAACGCTTCATATTTGATGAACTTACAAGTTCAGTCTACTATTGTCAATCAGATCAAAGCAGCTCAAGAAAATGATGCTAAGCTACAAAAGATCCGAGAACAGGTAGAAAGTGGACTTCAAACAAACTTCATCATCCATGAAAACGGATCCTTGAGATATGGAAGTAGATTTTGTTTACCACATGGCACAGTTTGAGAAGAGTTGATGAAAAAAGCTCACAGCTTTCCGTACTCGGTACACCCCGGTGGTACCAAAATGTATAATGATCTACGGCAATACTACTGGTGGCATGGAATGAAGTGCGAAATAGCCAGAAGTGTAACCAAGTGTTTGGTGTGTCAGCAAGTGAAGGCTGAACATCACAGAACTGCTGGTCTACTTCAGCCGTTACCAATCCCAGAATGGAAATGGCAGCACATTACCATGGACTTCGTGACCGCCCTTCCTCGCAGCACGAAGGGTAACGACGCAGTATGGGTTATTGTGGATCGACTCACCAAGTCGGTAAATTTCATCCCATTTCGAGTTGGCCAATCTACCGAGACATTAGCAAAGAAGTACATGGAGGAGATCGTGAGATTACAAGTAGTACCAGTTTGCATCGTCTCCGATCGTAATACCAGATTTCGATCACAATTTTGGCAGAGTCTGTAAGCTTGCCTAGGAACGTGTCTCAACTTTACCACGGCTTACCATCCACAAACGGACGGACAGTCCGAGCAAACAATTCAGATTCTGGAGGATATGCTAAGAGCTTGTATGTTAGACTTCGGAGGTTCATGGGAAGATCACCTACACTTTGTGGAGTTTTCATACAACAATAGCTACTAGGAAAGCATTAGAATGACACCATTTGTAGCTCTCTACGGAAGAAAGTGTCGTTCATCACTAAGTTAGGACGACATCGGTGATCGTGAACTCCTTGGACCAGAGATGATCGTGGCAACTGTGGACATAGTTCGCACGTTCAGGGAAAGAATGCGCATAGCCTAAGACAGACAGAAGCATTGGGAAGATGAAAAGTGGCGACATCTGGAGTTCCAACTTGGAGACCATGTTTTTCTGAAGATCTCTCCAAACAGAGGAGTGATCCGCTTTGGCAAGAAGAGTAAGCTCAGTCCCAGATACATAGGACCGTTCGACATTCTCGAACGAGTCAGAGAAGTGGCATACCGTTTGGCACTACCAAGCTCATTGGAAGGAGTGCACAACGTGTTCCACATATCCCAGCTCCGAAGATATGTGAGCGACCCCAGCCACATCCTTGATTACTTTAAGCTCACAGTCCAGACTAATCTAACTTGTGAGCAATAACCCGTTGAGATCCGGGATTGAAAGGTGAAGACATTATAGAACAAAGAAGTAAACTTGGTCCGAGTGATGTGGAGAAAAGATTCACCAAGAGAATCAACGTGGGAACGAGAAGATGACATGCGTGCAAGATACCCTTATTTGTAAACTAGTTCTTATGTAAATGTAAATTTTGAGGGCAAAATTTTTATAAGGAGGGTAGAATGTAACGACTCTAAATTTATTGTACGAAATTTTTTAATTTAATGTACAGAAAGGAGTTTACAAGCCTGGGTATGATTTATAAGTTAATTTTTGTTTAAGAACGGCAATAAACAACTTGTATCTTACTGGTAAAGCCTTATACGGCTGTGATGTAGCCTCTGTGTTCAAACCCCATCAGACACATTATATTTTTCTGATTTTTCTTTTAAAATTTTTGGAAGCCCAAAAGTTTACACATGCAATGCACATAAAAATGAAAAGTCTGAAGAAATAAACATGTGCAAAAGAGTATTAATACAGAGAGGAACCCGTGGCATCAATCCGACGGCCCCTTTCCACAAATCGACCAGGGAGATCTCTTCTTGAGCCGGTACCGACGGTCGGCCTGTGGCAAAAGATGCCCGGGCTTTGCACACAAGTCTTTTCCTCTACCCCTAACTCCCCTGCACTATTTCATTACTCTGCAATCAAACAAAGACCCCTCAATTCCTCATTTATCATCTTTTTAATGTATTTTAATTCACCATTTTAATTTCAAAACCCTAATTCCACACTATAAATACTACCCCATGCCTTAGCCCTTCCTCATTCTGAAAATTGTAGCCACAATTCTCAAAATTTTCTAAGTACAAGAGGAGTAGAAGAGGAGATAGCAAGTAATCAAGTTCCAACAAGGATCAAAAGAAATTCTGGCGACCCCGCGACGCCACGATGACAACCCTCCCTCCTTCTACCTTCTCTTCATCTATGTAGCTAGTATCTCCCTTCCAATCCCTCTCCTTCTTCTATGAAAATATCTTTTCAAAACACATGTCGGAAGTGGGGTTAACACTGATATTTTCTTTTGAACCTCTAAAATTCCACTTTTTCTTACATATTTTTCATCCATATTCTTACACTATGTTTGTAATTATATAACCAATGCTTAGAACCAATTTTTAATCAAGAATATCATGCAAAATAGCTTTAACTTAACTTTTACACTAAAATACCATGAACTTCACATATCTCTCTTTTAGTATTTTTTGTTAATTATACCTTTAGAAAACTTCACGGGGTAATGACCTACCCCTCACAAACACACATAGTTCCATAGCACGATACTCTTTGAACGTATTTTTGTGGCAAATACAATATATTACATTAAAATACCTTGTATTATAAAAAAAATGGGTTTCTTTTGAATGGTATTTCAAAACCCTTTGCAAATATGCCTCTACAACCCTTTTTAGGGGACCCGCTATTGAATGGTGTGGATTATCGCACATTCTTGGGCAAGTAGAGCGAGATGCAGACCTCCTCACAGAGTATTCGATCTCGAAAGGTTTTTAAATACGGTTTTTAAGAAAAACGCAAATTTCTAATTTAAAAAAATTTAATTTTTTATAATTATATAAATTTTATAAATCCATATACTTTCAAAATATAACAAACTTACATTTTTCTAAAGATGAAAGTTTACAAGTTCACTAAAATACCATCAAGATATCAATATAAGACAAGCTTATAGTAAAATACCGTGAACTATTCAAGTTAAGCTAATTATCACTAAAATACCTTAAACCCTTAAAATTCATATCCATGAAAACCCTAAATAAAATAAATAACTTCTCGAGATTTATTTCGAAATTATATATTAAAAATATTTTTCATAAAACCCCCTCGAGCTATATAAAACACTGTTAAAGACTTTAGTAAATATAAGTATAAGCGAGATCAATTCTCTTGAGCCTAAGAGAGCCGGAGAAAGTAAGTGCTTGCCTATTTAAGATAGAAAACTTAACGGTGTTATCAATGGTAATTGTCTTGGAAAAAGACACAAATCCTGCCGTCCATATGCAGTAGTTACCAATAACTCCCGAACATAATTCATGATCTAAATAAGTTATAAGTGTCTTACTCAAGTCTGAGTCTAAATCAAGCTTGAATCCAAACTCAAATCAGAATCTAATTCAAACATGAATCCAAACTCTAACATGTATACTTGAACATGAACCTGAATATCAAACCTGAATACAAGACTTGACTTGACCGAACCATGGCTATAACTTGACATGACTACAAGCTTACATCCTGAACCTGACTACTTGAACAATTTGTATCCATGGTCTCGGCAAGCTATATAATCTATACAATACATTACAAGATTAAAGGGGTAGATTGGTACGGAATGTATAGCGTGGCACGAGATGATCACTAAAAGACACCTACATGAACTCTCGTGCCGTTGTCCCGTGGGTTTTGACGGGGCCTTGCACTACATGTTACCATAGTCCACGGGGTAAGATGGACTTCTCTCGTATACACAAATACCTTCTGTACCAAGCTACAAACAACTATGTTAAAATAGCAATCTTATACCTGTACATCTTACCAGTTCAATTCTCATTACTTGCTATATTCCATTCTTTCTTTTGGGACTCACCGAGCGCTAATTAGCCGATGACATTCCTGTCTATTTCTTTCTTTGGAATGTTCGTCAGGAGGACATGACTCTCTCGAGATAGAGCCTAGTCGAGAGGATAAGGACCAGCTTACTTCTCAGCAGGACTTCTAGCATCTTGTACTTACTTTTCGGTTTATATGTTACTGTTTAGGCATTGCTTTTATATCATTGTAACATACATTTTCAAAGCAGTTGTAATGTAAAGATAAATGTTAATAAAAGTTGCTGTTCATTTTATATCTCTTATCAATTCTTATGCATTTTATACATATATTGCTTAATTACTCTTAACGTATTTATTTCTTAGTAAATACTGTTGGGGTCAAAAATTACACCCCGTTTGACAAAGTCAAAGTCAACCCAAAGTAAGCGGGCCCAATCCCAGATCAAATGGGCCCATGCCCAAGTCGAGCCCCGCGGCCGGCCTCCCCCATGCCAAAATGAAATCATGTAATAAATAATTTTGATATAATTTTTTTATGCATGAATGTAAGAAAAATGGGCATAAAGCCAAATTTTTGTAAAACCCATGACTCCTGTGCAAAACAAATGAGCACATGAGGCATGGGATGGGCAAAATGCCATTTTTTAAAGCCCAAGGGGCTATATGTAAATTTGTAAGCCTATATAAGGCAACATGATAATGACAAAAAAAGATAATTGATTCCCCTCAAAATCTAGGGTTTCTGTGCCTCCTTCCCCTTCCTCAAGATTCTAAAACCTTCTTCCCCTTTTTTTGAATTAAATCAAGAGTTTAACTCTTACTTTTCCAAAAATAAACAGTTTTTCACCATAAAACCCACAAAGTGGAGCTTAGATATGCCATCGGAGCTCAGATCTGCGATCAGATCTCAAAAGGGGGAGATTTTTAAATCTCACCTCTTTTTTTCTCTCCAAGATTCGGCCAACAGAAGAGGAGGAAGAAGGAGACCTATCTACACAAATTCCCACCTTGGGAAGATCCAAGGCCTGAAAGAAGATCCAGGGCCAAAGGAGAGAGAAGAAAGGGGTCCCATTTGATCATCCCCAAAGATTTCTAGGAGTTTAACTCCATTCAAGATATGTTGGAGTTTAACTTCATAAATCAAACCCTTTTCTATAGGAGTTCAACTCCATTCAACATCTGTCGGATTTTACCTCCATAAATGGAAAATCCTCTTTTGAAGTTTAACTCCTTTTTCTGGGGCTAAAAGCTCCTTCTTTCCACCAGCGCCCATGTGCCGGGCACGTGAGGCACCAGTGTCTAGTGCCGCGTGCTGGGCACGTGAGGCACCGGCGCTCACACGTCCTCTGGATGCTATTTTCCCTTTTTATATATATACACACTCCACAAAGCATCCCCCATTAGAAAAAATTTCTAACGGGGCGCTGCCCCGCACCCCGCCAGGGGGTTGCTAACTCCCTTGACCGTTGACCCCTAACCCGCTATACGGGTAGCGAGACCCCCGTAAACCCTGCGGGCCCCCCGATATATCCAAAACTCCTTCAAAACACAACATTGCATATTGAGTTTGCATGACCTGTTTGACCCGTCAATCGGAGGTTCCCTCGCTCCAAAGGCGAGGGGTAATTAACGGCAGCTTAGTCCGTGGCTGCCGGAGATTCGGATTCCCACAATCAATAAACCCCCGCCTACCCTAGGCAGGGGGAATCTATAGTACGCCTGACA
The DNA here is from genome assembly GCA_030015575.1 of Agapanthus africanus. Taxonomy (NCBI): domain Eukaryota; kingdom Viridiplantae; phylum Streptophyta; class Magnoliopsida; order Asparagales; family Amaryllidaceae; genus Agapanthus; species Agapanthus africanus. Next base: position 935,211,086 of record JASDDO010000019.1, on the reverse strand, counting down.
ATTCTCATCTCAATAAGGTGACGAAAAACACCCTACAGATTCTTGCACGCCCGGTGGGACCTTCTTTCTCCTCCCATATTTCGGGTTAAACATTCATGCGAACCCAATTATCATACATATCGATATTTACACTGAAATAATGCTCTTTCATGCAGGATTTCAATCAATCAAGCCTCAAGAATGTCTCCAAGGAAAAGCTCAGCTCTCGACACAGCTTCCATCTCCTACACGATGAAGATGGAAGCCAGGACGATCCTCCCGGCCAGTCTCGAGAGATAGTGGGAGGAGCCACCGCTACCATTTGACTCTATTCTGTTCGTGCCAGCTAACGCCATCCCAGTTCCTCAAGCTCCAGAAACATACAGACTGGCCGTGAAAGGCAGGAGGCTAAATGTGGTGATCTCGAGGGCACCACTACCCAAATGCAAGTCGGTGTTTGAACAACTTTCCTTGGCCCCAGCTGGGAGCAAGGCCATCAACACCAACAAAGCAGCAAGGCATCTCAGGAAAGCTCCAGCGGTACCCCTGACAACTGGTCGATTGGGTATCTTCTCTAAGCTCCCCGTCAATCGACTTACGATGGCTTTCGGATAACGGATGCCCATCAAGCCCTTAAAATTGAGAAGCTAAGACAGAAAAGGCTCAGATACAGAGCCAACAAAAGGGCTAGAGCTCCTGCTAAGCTAAGCTTCATGAGGTTCCAAGAACAGGGTTACCCTGCAAAAACAGCCGAATCGGCTATAAAGCTCACCACCTCTTTTGAACCACTGAAATTGGTCAAGAAGAATGCCATGACCTCAAGAGTTAAGAAAGATGTGATATAGAAAGCGCCACCTAAGGACCCAGTCAGTCCAACCGTCTTCAGACGCATGTCCTTTCCAAAAGAGGAAGGGCCACGATGATAGTCTGAAAAATCAACCGCCAAATATAAAAAGATGGCTGGATATGTGGTCCATACTGTCTATATGGTAGACACGCGCAGCAAAAGTAAGGACGGGGCCATCACATTTCAAATCCAATCTGGTGTGATTGTTGCTGCTACTTCCCAAGACCAGCATCCTCTGGATGGTAATGAAAACCCTTCCAGTGAGGTTGATAAGCAGATAGATCCTTCGGTTCATAAGGAGTCGGGCTCAGAAAGCGAAGAGGAGCCAATCTTCTGTCCTAAGACCATAAAGCAATAACTTCTCCAGGAGCTCCAGAAGCAGCTCAGAATTAAAGATAAGGAGATGGCTAAGCTCTATTCAAAGATTGACGACTTGACAAACATCGTCTTACAGCTCATGGCCCAAGTCGCCTCTCAACCGTCCAATCAAGCGCAGGGCTTTGTTCATGAATCGGGGAACGGTGTCCTGAGACAACCGATGTCTATTCTCTCAAATCCAAAAGTAGGTGAGCCGCATGAAAGCCGGCTGCGGCTTATCTCGGGAAATATCTTGACTACCGATGACAGCAACCCGCTAACGCAAAATCAAATCATGGATTTGGTCGCTAATAAAGTCAAAACATTGGTAGCCGAAGCCGGAGAGCAAAAAGTTGTCAGCGGTAGTGGGAGACCATATCCTTCTCAGTACGATCTTGTGGAGTTTCCCACTGGCTATATCGTCCCCAAATTTGAAAGGTTCGATGGGACGGGAAATGTAAATCGACATATTGCCCAATTTAAAGCATCATGCGCGAATACTGGGGGCAATGATGCGCTTCTTCTCCGTCAGTTTGTCAATATCTTGACCGATGTTGCTTTTGATTAATATGCAAGCATACCGGATGACTCGATTACGACGTTCGCTCAAATAGAATCTATGTTCAAGTAAAGGTTCATGAGTGTCAGCGATAAAATCACCATTGCTGACCTCGTAAGGATCGAGCCAAAGAACAACGAAACCAATATGGATTTTATAGTCCGATGGCACAATCTCTCTGTCAAATATGAACCGCCGTTAGAGTAAGACCAATCCGTCAGTCTTCTTATAGAAAATTTGAACAACTGGATGAAACCTTTCCTGTGCACCATAGGTCTCAAAACATTCCAAGAGCTGACCAAGAAGGTTCAAATGTTGGAACACTCAAAGCCCGAGTCCACTCAAGGTTTCCAATTCACAAACAGACCGAAACATTGGAGGGACGACGACTGGAAAAGCGAAAGTTCCAATAGCACCGATTCTCTAAATAAGCAGAGAGCGGGAGGAGAAAAGATTAACAAATCTCGAGAGCCAACTTTGGAGGAAAGGAGAAATAAGATCTACTCCTTTAGAAGAGACAAGGTTCCCAACATATTCAAAGATGCTCTAAAGAATCGCCTGCGGCTACCAGAACCAAAAAGGCTAAGTGAAGCGAACAAGACTGATCATCCCAACTTTTTCCTATAACACCGAGTGCTAGGACATATTATTGAAGATTGTTGCATCTTCAAGGATTGGGTCAAGAAAAAATACAAGGCGGGAGAAATATCATTATCTCCTGGCGTGCTAACAAACAGTCAAGTTGTGACCGCCAATTTCATACAAATGGAGACCGAAGTCCTTCGGAAACCTGATTCTTTCAGACATCTGCCTTTCTCTGAAAAGAGCGGACCAAGGTAACAAGCTAAGAGCCAAATGAGCAACATTGCCAATGAAGAAGCAATAGATGGGTACACAACTCATACAGTCTACATGATGGAGCTCAGTGGAACAAGTCCTCCTACGCCTTGTATCCATGACAATGACGTAGTTGTTGCTACCCAATATCGGCTCGGTCTAAATGATGAAGAGCTCGCTCAGGCCATTAAGCCAAAGAAACCCATGGTTCATGCTGAATCAAGCTCAGGCGGTAAGGATGACCCCGTTTTCATACCCAGAACTATAGAACAAGTATTATTCCAATGGCTTCAAAAGCAGTTTTAGGACAAAGACAAAGAGATGGCCAAGGTCCATTCCAAAGTCGATGAGCTGGTAAACATCATGGCAGATCTCACGACCCAAGTCGCCCGATTGCAATTACAGCAAAATCAAATTTTGGTTCATAAGCCATGGATTGATATTTGGAAGCAGCCAACCGATACTCCCTCCAGCCCAAGAGCGGAACACTTTTTGCGAAAAACGGCTGTGATCAGCTTCCAGTCTCTCCGATACGTACACTGAATGGGCTAAGCGGACAACAAGTGAACCAATGACTGATCGGCCTCAAGGACCGGCATCAGTAAAGGCACCTACTCTAATGAAGGGAAAGAAGAAGGTATACTCCTTTAGAAGGGATGAAGTCCAAAAAATATTCGTGGACGCCTTGAACAATGGTCTGCAACTGCCTATTCCAAAGAGACCACATGAAATGAATATGACCGGCAATCCCATATACTGCCCATATCATAGAATGGTGAGTCATACCATTGAAGACTGCTATGTTTTCAAAGATTGGGTGGAGAACCAATACAAACTTGGGAAAGCCTCACAGTCGTCAGATGTACCGACAAGCTACAGAGCTACAGTCATCAACACAGCTCCGCCAAGATCATAGTTCGAGGAGCTGGGATAAGCAAACACACTTGACCACCACGTCATTAAACTGGGAGCAATCGACCTCTAATTCGTTAAACTGGGGATGTAAATAAATGTGTAAATAAATAAAAAAAAGGGGGGGCTGAAATGTTTGGGCAACTCGCAATAAAAATCTGCGAGTAAAATAAAAATGAAAATAAACGGCTGAAATGATGAGGCGGCCGCGAATGAATAGCCGAAATGATAGGGCAATCGTGACCTTCGCGATAAGAAAAGCTGAAATGATAGAGCAATCGCGGTAAAAAAGGGCAATGTTGAGTCGCTCCAGGTACCATATTCCAGTGCAGCGATGCAGATGCCAACCAAATTCCAAATCGAATATCCCAAGCGCGAATGGTGAGTCGCTCCTGGTACCATATTCCAGTACAGCGATGCAGACGCCAACAAAGTCCCAAAATTCTCCTGGCCCTACGGTCTGAATCATACATCCTGCAAAACCGTATACAATCCACGGGGGTAAAATGATCTCAATCTCTCCCAAGTCCTACTAGCGAGACTACATTTAAAGTCCCACCAACGATGAAGATCCACCAAAAAAAAGGTATGTCCACAAGAAAAACGGGTACGGATGAAAACAAGAAAGGGCTCCGTGAGTAAAAACAACAGGACTGCCGGCGAGTTTGTGAAAACCCGAAAGGGTGCAAACTCATGAAAAAGAGATGAAATACACTCGCAAAGTCCTCTCGACTTTGTGAGGAGAAAATTCCCGCATGAGATCCTTACGACTCACAAAGGAGCAACACATTTAGGAGTCCCTACGACTCCTAAGGAGAAAGTACACATACGAGATCCTTTCGACTCGTAGGGAGAAAATGCTTTTATGGGACCCTTACAGCTCATAAAATTGAAAAGCCTTAGGTGATAGGGACCTAAACATGTCTCCTAAGCCATCGCTCCCCAACAGGAAAAAGCAAATGATGAATTGCTCTTGGCACCTGTGCTTCAGTGTTAGCAACGCTGATGCCGACCCCTACCCTAAAATTCCAAACTTCCATCCAATAGACCTCTAAGTCTTTAAACTGGAAACCGATGACCTCTAAGTCGTTAAACTGGGAACAGATGGCCCCTAAGTCGTTAAACTGGGAACGAGGGAAATCCCCTCACGGTAGATGATGATTCGCTCCTAATACCATATTCCAGTGTAGCAGTGATGATGCCAGACCAAAACCAAAATCCCTAAATCCTCTCATGGCAAATGATGATTCGCTCCTCGTACCATATTCCAGTGTAGCGATGCTGATGTCAACCCAAATCACATCAAATCAACAAGTAAACTTCAACCCTGACACCGCAAGGAACGAAGCAAGTCAAATCAAGCACCGACCGTCCAAGTCGCAAAAAGGGAAGCAACGACCTCCCCGTCGGAATTATGCTTCGACTCGGAATCAAGTCAACCAACGATCTCTCCGTCAGAATTATGCTTCGACTCGGAATCAAGTCAACCAGCGATACTCCATGCCGGGGACACATCGACCACAGATACTCCGCCTCGGGGAAACATCGACCAGCGACACTCCATGCCGGGGAAACGTCCAAAATAAACACTCTTCCTCGGGGAAGCTTTGACCAGCGACACTCCATGCCGGGGGCATGTCAACCAGCGACACTCCATACCGGGGGCACGTCGACCAGCGACACTCCATTCCAGGGAAACGTCGACCAGCGACACTCCATGATAGGGAAACGTCGACCAGCGGCACTCCTTGCCGGGGGCATGTCGACCAGCGACACTCCGTGCCAGGGACACGTCGACCAGCGACACTTCATGCCGTGGAAACGTCAACCAGCGACACTCCGTGCCGAGGGCACGTCGACCAGCGACACTCCGTGCCGGGGACACGTCGACCAGCGATACTTCATGCCGGGGAAACGTCCAACATAGACACTCCGTACCGGGGAAACGTCGACCAGCGACACTTCGTCTTGGGAAAACGTCCAACACAGACACTCCTCCTTGGGGATACGTCATACACTGACACTTCGTTTCGGAGACACGTCAAGCATCGACCGTCCATGTCGTAAAAAGGGCAGTGCCAGCTTCCCAAAAGCGGGAACCAAATCATGTCGCCTCCACGCGAAAGAAGATCCATCAATTTCATGCACACGACCCATATATGTGGTGTGCATTTATATATGGGGGCACTTTTTTAGGGTCAAAAATTACATCCCGGTTGACCAAGTCAAAATCAAAGTCAACCCTAAGTAAGCGGGCCCAAGCCCAGATCAAAAGGGCCCATGCCTAAGTCGAGCCCCGCGGCCGGCCTCCCCCATGCCAAAATGAAATCATGTAATAAATAATTTTGATATAATTTTTTTATGCATGAATGTAAGAAAAATGAACATAAAGCCAAATTTTTGTAAAGCCCATAACTCATGTGCAAAAGAAATAAGCACATAAGGCATGGGATGGGCAAAATGCCAATTTGTAAAGCCCAATGGGCTATATGTAAATTTGTAAGCATATATAAGGCAACATGATAATGAAAAAAAGATAATTGATTCCCCTCAAAATCTAGGGTTTCTGTGCCTCCTTCCCCTTTCTCAAGGTTCTAAAACCTTATTCCCCTTTTTTGAACTAAATTAAGAGTTTAACTCTTTCTTTTCCAAATATAAAAAAAAATTCACCATAAAACCCACAAAAAGGAGCTTGGATCTGCCATCAGATCACAAAAATGGGAGATTTTTAAATCTCACCCCCTTTTTTTCTCTCCAAGATCCGGCCAACAGAAGAGGAGAAAGAAGGAGACCCATCTCCACAAATTCCCATCTTGGGAAAATCCAAGGCATAAAAGAAGATCCAGGACTAAAGGAAAGAAGAAAGGGGTCCCCTTTGATCATCCCCACAGATTTCTAGGAGTTTAACTCCATTCAAGATCTGTTGGAGTTTAACTCCATAAATCAAATCCTTTTAATAGGAGTTCAACTCCATTTAACATCTGTCGGAGTTTAACTCCATAAACATAAAATCCTCTTTCGGAGTTTAACTCCTTTTTCCAGGGCTAAAAGCCCCTTCTTTCCGCCGGTGCCCACGTGCCGGGCACGTGAGGCGCCGGCGCCCAAGCGCCCGCGTGCTAGGCACGTAAGGCGCTGGCGCTCACACGTCTTTTGGACATTATTTTCCCTTTTTTTATATATTACACACACTATACAACACTTCCTTCGTTAGAAAAAATTTCTAACGGGGCGCTGCCCCGTATCCCGCAAGGGGGCTGCTAGCCCCCTTGACCCCCAGCCCGCTATCCGGGTAACGGGACTCCCGTAAACTCTGCGGGCCCCCCGATATATCCAAAACCCCTTCAAAACATAACACTGCACATTGAGTTCGCATGACCTGTTTGACCCGTCAATCGGAGGTTCTCTCACTCCAAAGGCAAGGGGTAATTAACGACGGCTTAGTCCGCGGTTGCCGGAGATTCGGATTCCCACAATCAATAAACCCCCGCCTACCCTAGGCAGGGGGAATCTGTAGTACGCCTGACAAGCGACACATATTCTCATCTCAATAGAGTGAAGAAAAACACCCTACAAATGCGTTGCGGGCCTGCCACATCACCACTTTCGTACATTGGGAAGCGGGGCATGATAAGTTCTACCATACTCCCACTAATTTCTTTTGCAAGAAATTTCTTTACCATGGAGGTGGTGAGTCAAGAACAAAAAACTTTTGATTTTGAAAATGGTAGAAGCTATCCCTCGCGAAAACTTAGGATAACCCACAAATTGTTATTACTGAAACATGCCTCGAGTTTGTCTAAATTTTGGTTTTAAGCACAAACCGGATGACTCGACATCTTAACAACTTTAAGATGAACACCGTTTTATATCACATATAAAAATAGAGACACTTGTTTAGGTGGAACCGATATCAATTGATATGCATCTATTTCTAGTGCATCCCCAGAATTGAAGAAAGCGATTCAGCATTACTCATTTTGGAGCGCACCCGCGGATGAGCAATCTGTGAGAATCACATTCTCAATACATAATACCTGAAACCAACCCCATGTCCGTATAGACATCCGACAACATACATCAATATGTATAAGTCCGTAGAGTTCATTAACTCAATTTCCGTGTGCTGTTAATTGAAAAACATTCTTTTGATTAGAAGAAACCAAAAGTTTGCCATTAGGAAACACCTGATGATTTTTCTCAATAGCAACAATTGCTCCGAAAACTGACAATGAGGATAAAATCATCCATTCTCAATTCTCTGCTCCTTCTCAGCATCTGTAACGCCCTAAAGATTTTGGATTCTAATCCGGTATTTATATACCCAAGAGTTAGAATTTATTGAGAACAGTTTTTTAAAACACAGACACATAGGATATCCGAAATATCAAAATGTTTCGATGGGGTTAGTCGGGTATTCACAGTATTACCTTTTTCATTGCCCCAGCTTATGACAATGGTCACAATTTCCTTTTCTCGCTTCCATACCTATTAATGTCTCTCCATCTTACCTTTCTGTATACAGAACTTATGCTAGTTGGTTTTCTCCTTTCCATTCCTTCAGCACCAGTATCGAGATTAGAAGAAGACTATCCAATAAGCATAACCAGTATATACTCCTTATATATAAGGAGCTCTCAAACTTGAGATAAGATAGAAGGGAGAAGCAAATAAACAATTCATCTAATCCAAAACCAGTGGCCATCCTCGTTCTGAAACAATTTCATCGAGTTCGTATCTAACTATACGATGGTCTTCCTGTTTCGCCCAATCAGAGCAAAGCTCTGTTGAAATTCAAAATTCAAAATTTTGAAGCAAAGCTTCACATCTCGGGCGCAACGCGCCACATGTCAGGCGCTGATACGTCAGCACAGCGCCCAAGAAGGCGCGCCCAATCAGAGCAAAGCTCTATTTTTATGAAGTAACGCTTCAGCTGCACAAGCACTGCGCCGCGCGACACGTGTCAGCGCAGATGCGCTAGCGCAGTTGCGCTGCGCTGCGCGCCGCGCGACACGTGTCAGCGCAGATGCGCTAGCGCAGTTGCGCTGCGCAGCGCGCCGCGCGACAAGTGTCACGCGCTGGGCCATCTGCGCCAAACAGAATTAAATTTCCAAGAAATCTTTTCTGTTCTTGTTAAAATAAGAAGATTTTCTTCTGCAAAACAGAAGCCCTTGGATCAAAGATCCAACGGTGGGGAAAATTCCCCAAACCACTCAGAGAAAGATCTCTTTAACAGATTTAACTAATTTATGGGCACTATAAAAAGGACCCTAGGCCTCAATAAAAAGGCATCAACATCTTTCTAAAAAAAAGAGAAGAGAACTCTTGAGAATTCCTCAAGAACAACAAAAGGTAAAAAAAAAAACCTTTAGGAAAAAGAGAAAATTCTCTTATGGACAGATTATGGATCTAAGAACAAGATCAATAATTTTTAAATAAAAAGAAAAATAAGTAATAATAGTGTTTTGCACTTTTTTATGAACCTCTGGTTCTTGAAACAAAAAAAGAAAAATTTATTTTCTTTGATCTAAATTAGATCAAGAAATCAAATAGTGCTCTGTACTCCTGTTCTTGAATCTAAAAGATTCTTAGTGCTTTGCACTTCCAAACTGCGCTGTTGCGCTCTTGAGAATGCGCCATGTGTCAGCTATAAAACAACTTGCGCTCTTGAAATAGAGCTTTGCTCTCTGGAATTGGCGCAACTCACCAGAGCGCGCCACGTGTCAGCAGCGCAACAGCGCAGCGCATTAGCGCAGCGCACTGCGCTATTGCGCTTGCGCTCACCAGAGCGTGACACGTGTCACCACCATATGAGTTTGCGCTCATTACTTAGCGCAAAGCGCCTGACAAGCCACGTGGGGCACTGTCAGAGTATTTAATGCTCTGCATTGTTAAAGAAAAGGGACAGAGCCCAATTAAAAGGCCTAACAGGCCTAATAAAAAATGCTATGCATTTCAAAAAGGGGGGGCAAAGCCCAAACAAAAAAATAGATGCTCTGCATCATTTAGAAAAGGGCAAAGCCCAACCAAAACAAGAATAATGCAGTGCATTACTAAAAAGGGATAAAGCCCCAGCGCAGGCCAAAGACACAAACTGGACTTAGCCCAATTTTGGCCATAAGTCCTTAAATTAAATTGACTGAGCAAAATTGCTCTCTTAAATCAATTTACTACCGGTTCAAGGGTACATCTCCGAACTCCTCTGACACCTGTCGTTGTAATCCTTCAACGACGTCAGAGAGGTGACGGGTCCCGACGACCACGTATGAATATGGACTGCGGGGTCTTTAAACTCGTGGACCGAAACGTCCCTAAACTAATATTGGACCGGAACGTCCTTAAACTAATGTCGGCCCGAAACGTCCCTAAACTAATATCGGACAACCACGTCCCTAAACTGGAATATGGACCACCACGTCCTTAAACTGGAATATGGACCACCACGTCCCTAAACTAGAACAATATAGCCTCCTAATGCTCTTTTGCCAGATCTAAACGGTCCTGTTTAAGTTGATCTTAGCCCCAAATACGGCTAACGTATCCTTAAACACTCAAATGAACGATAAAATTCCAAATCGACCTTGGTCCAAGGGTACATCTTCGAACTCCTCTGACATCTGTCGTTGTAATCCTTCAACGACGTCAGAGAGAAGACGAGTCCCGACGGCTATATATTAAATGGATCACCCCGTTAAGTTGATCTTAGTCTCAAACAGGACTAACGTATCCTTGACAAACGTTTAAGTTGATCTTAGCCGCAACGCGACTAATGCATCCTTAAACTAAAAACACCAAACCCAAATCTAAGTAAATACGGATTTGGACTAGTCCACGTCCTACGGGCGACGGTATTACTCAGTCTCCGTATACAATCCACGGGCAACCACAAATAAAACAAACACACACGACACGAAGTGAAATTCTGGAGAAGGAGAAAGTTGTTACCGCAATGCGGTAGCGTAATTAACTGCAGGGGCTTGCGCCTGCAGGGAAGAGCGTCCCCACAATCAAAAAAACCCCTCAAGCGAGGGGGAATCTGACGAAGTCTGCTACATCGGCCGCATCCGTCTAAACCTCCGATACACGGTGCCATAAATCAACTTGGCATCTTCGGAGAGGTGAACGGATAAAACCAAATAGCATCTGCCCCGAATCTCAGCGTCAGGACATCGCGGTCCTGTGCGCCGTCCTTCGGAGGGGAACAGATTCTGGCACGCCCGGTGGGACCCCTTCCTCTTTCCACTCCACGCTTCGTGTGTCGTCTTCGCGAACCAATCGCGGTTTGTTAATGGTTGCCTTCGGACTTCAAGTTACTAAGATTTGGTCTTTTGCCTGGCGCAGAACTCAAGATTCAATGGCATTTAACTGCACCAACTGCTCGATATACCACTGCAACGGACGCTCCACCTCACCGGGAGGTGTAGCATATGGGCCCAAAGCGGCTTCCTTCCTCACTCTGCCGGTAGATCAAGTGACCCAAGCCACCACTGGTCTGTTCTTCGGGACCATGATCCTACTTACAAGCTTCTCTGAGCCCATACCTGCACCGGAAGTGAACAAGAAGTCGGTCTTCGACCGGCTCACTGCTACGACGACCTTTGTCAACGGGTCGCCCGCTACCAAACCGACAGCCTCCGTTTTCACCAGGCTAAATCTGAACTCTAAAATGGCTGTCCAAAGGAGGGCAACAGCTGCTTCTTCAGAAGTCGTCAAGGCGGCTTCCCCTGTCAAAGAGTCAGTCTTTTCAAGACTGACGATTCCTGCTCCTACCCCTGCTCAAGGATCCGTCTTCGGCAGGTTGAATATCACCCCTTAGAAGACAACCTCGGTCTTTAAGAGGTTAACACCGGCGGCGCCTCATTCAGACAGGGGGCAAAAAGAAACTATCTCAATCTCTGAGCCAATCCCAACGGCTCGCCGTGCTCGACGTCGCCATTAGCAACGAGTGAGGAAGGCAGGGGGCAACTCTCCCTCAGGGATAACTCCATCGGCTCCAGTGGTGGAAGTCAACGCTGCTGTCCCAACTGGGAACAGCTTTGAACTGCTGAGGAGGGTACGAAAAAACTCTCCAACCGCTACACTGAAGAGATCTCCTCCACCTGCGGAGAGAGTTTCAGAAACGAAGCAAGAACAGCCCCCTCAACGGCTATCCTCAAGAATTTATAAAGTTTGGCGGAGGGTTCAAGACTCCGTAATTGACCCAGGTCACTCTCGTCATCAGAAAAATGCGAAGGTGGAAAAAGACAAGGACTGTCCCATTAAACAACGGGGGACAGCAGCCGCTAGGATGCCCACTTCAACGGTTCCTTCAACCTCAACGGCCCACAAAAGAAAGAGGCCAGAGAAAAATCCTGCGTCAGCGGCAAAAGTTAAAAATGGCGAACCTAAACGCCCCAAGTCAGGGGGCATAACAGTTCATACGGTTTATATGGCATCGGAAAAAGAAGATAGCCGCATATCAACAGGTCATAGACCGCACACGAGGTCAGTGACCAAGGCTCAGGAGCAGCAGCAGAAGCTCCATGAGATGATGAACGCTATGGCCGCACTTACAGGGCCAAAAGAAACCCCTGAAACGTCCTCGGACGAGCGTCAAGAACAAGAAACGGATGCTGAATTCCTTCATCACGTACTAGAGAAGAAGGATAAAGAGGCTGCGGAGCAGGCAGCCAACATAAAGAAGATGGCCCTCCTGTTCCAGGATATGGTGGGTATGATGATTCAACAAGATCCACCTGCTGAAGATCCCCCAATCATTCTTGAAGACGATAGGGGAGAGACGTCGAATCCTCCACCAGTTTTGTCCGCAGCTAAAGAGGATACAATCTCCAAGGCTGATTTGGATGAATACATCGCCCAGCAAATAAGGGTTCATCATGCAACCGAAACAGCCGGCCAGGTCGTGAAAACGGGAAGACCATATCCGAGTTGGTACGATCAAATCAAATACCCGCCAGGTTATACGATTCCCAAGTTCCATGTCTACAAGGGGACGGGAAATCCGCACCAGCATGTTGCCCAGTTCAGGGCACTTTGCGGCAATACCGGTGGAGATGACAAGCTTTTACTTCGCCAGTTTGTTGGAAGCTTATCGGATACGGCGTTCGAATGGTACTCTGAGCTCCCGAATGACTCTACTAAAACCTTCACGGAGATGGAGCTGTTGTTTACTCAGCGTTTTGCAAGCGCTAGTGAACGTACCCCGATGACAGCACTGATTAACGCCAGGGTAAAACCCGGCGAGACGTGGGTTCAGTACGCTATATGATGGCGGAACTTATGGTCAAAGTGTGAGCAGCGCATTGAAGAAGCTCCCGCGGTGGGTATGTTTGTGGGAACTCTCGATCCACAAGCAACCATCTCGCAGTTTATGATGTTTTTCAAGCCGACTACCTTCCAGGCTTTGATTGACAAACTAGCGCAAATGGATCAAATGGGCCATAAACCCCCTCTTCCAAGGCCAGACACCCGAAATGACAAAGGAAAGGGAAAAGCGATCGTCGTCGCTAATGCTCAACAACAACTGAGCGACTCGAAGCCGGTTGCTCGTCAAAATAATACGCGACCGTACGTGCCCCTTAAGGATGTGATGGGACGTTCTTATTCCTTTCCCCGTGATAAAACGAGGAGGTTATTCGAGCTGGCGTTGCACAACAGACTCATAAATTTGCCGGATCCAAAACGTCCGTTGCAACCAAGTGACGTCAACGAGCCCAACTACTGTCCTTATCATCGAGTACTAGGCCATCCGATCGAAGATTGCTACGTTTTCAAGAATTGGCTTGAAAACCAGTACCGACAGGGCAAGTTCGCGTTATCTGACAAATGGAAGGTGAATCCCCCGCAGCCCCACACCTCTAAGGGGACGAATACGCCGGGGTCAACATGCTCCGTCATTGAAGAAGCTCCTTGGGAGGTCGTATTATCAGCCAAGACAAAGAGGATGCTAAACGATCTTCAGACATGTCCAACGATCGAGTGGAAGAACCCGTTGGAACCGCAGGTCATTGAAGGGATGTTGAAACCACGTCCAACTCCAAGGACCGATGGTGGCGGTTCAAGCACTTGCAGCCAGCCGTCAAAATCTTCGAAAAAGAAGAAGAAGAAATCTAAGAAGCCCGTGAAGCCTGGTAACAAGCGCACGGACTTACAAAAGCGAATTGACGCGCTGGATGAATACAACCAAAAGACACGGACTCCCATTACGCTCTAAGAGTTCCTCAACCACGTCTTTCAAGAGGAAGGAGAGGGAGAAAGTTCGTTAGATGAAGCTGAAGAATGCGTCGCGAGCTGTCATATGATTTCCCATTCGATCACGAACGATAAGGAGACTCCTTGCACCGAAAAGCTGGGGGCAGATCCTGAACCAAAAGTTCTGGGGTCACCAGAGGAAATAATCGACGCATTCCTTAATGAAGCTCGGTTGAAAAGTAAAGCTGATCGGGAGCGCGAGGCGGCTATATTTGAAAGGGCCAAGCGCCAGCGACTTGATGAAGGAGCCGAGACGATCCCGCTGGAGCAAAACACCTCCGCTACCGACAAAAGCCAATTCAAGATGAGGAAAAAGTTTGCTAAGGCCATATCAATGGGCATGAAGCTACCATCCTCTGAAGGAAACATCGCCGGTGGAGTGGAAACGCACCCCTCGTATTGCTTATATTATCGGAAGATTTCGCACCCCATTGAAGAGTGCAAAGCTTTCGATAGATGGTGGCAAGGATATGTTGCTCATCGACAACGCTTTAAGCGGGAAAAACGTAAAACTCGTCGGGAGCAAAGAAATACGACAGAAGGGCTTAAAGGAACTGCTGGCGATTGTCGCGTGGTTAACACCGGTGGATCGCAAGTGCCTACATTCGGGAGTGATTCTGATGAAGAGCTAGAACTTGCCCCTCTCTTTAGAGAGTCCGCTTCGAGAAAAGAAGAAGAACCGAAGGTTTGCGAAAATATCCAGCTACGTAATCGCACGCTGCCCGAAAAGAACTTCGGACCCTCGAACAAGAAAGATAAAGGGAAAGAAAAGGTCTCTGAAGATATCGTCTTAGATGACCAAGTGGCGGAAAAGTTAAATGCCAAGAACCCGCCGAAGAGAAATAAGGTAGACTACAACGTTTTGGCGCATCTGAGGAAGCTGCCCTCACAGCTCAGCATTCTTGACGCCCTTTTGCTATCAAAAGAGGCGAGAGATTCGTTGATTAAGGCCCTCCAAGATCCGGAACAATTCCAAGCATGCTTGGCCGAGGAAAAGATGAAGGATGAATTGGAGGAAGTGCACACGGCCGATGTCACTTTTGGCGATGAAGACCTTCTACTTGAGACGTGCGAACACAATCGCCCTCTCTATGTCTCGGGATACTGTCATGATATAAGGATAGGCAAAATCCTAATCGATAACGGGTCGTCTGTTAACCTACTCAACGTGCGGGTGTTGAAGGAAATCTGCATGAGCGTCCAGCACCTTGCTCGGGACAAGATTACCATCTCCGGGTTCGACTCCCAATCGTCAAAAACTCTTGGATCTGTGATACTGACGCTACGGTTCGGGCTACTCGTCACGGACATTAAGTTCCACGTCATAGACGCCAAGACATGCTACAACGCTTTGCTCGGCCGACCATGGTTACACAACATCAGTGTATGAAGTATTTTAAGGATGGTTTCGAGTATACCGTGACGGGAGAACTGAACCCGTTCTCTGTGAACGAGGTCCGCAAATACGAAGATGCCAAATACTTCTTGCCGGATTTCGAAGACACGGAGAAGTGTCACAAGCCGGAGAATAAAACTAATGCCACCATCCCTGTCTTCGGCAGTGACACCGAGGAAGAAGAGGAGATAGTGTATTCGGGTCCGCCCCAACATAACAAGCCAGGACCGTCCACTCCTACATTGGTCTTTGGTAGCGATTCGGAGGATGAGGTCCATGTCGTATTCTCTGCTCGACCTTCAATACAAGCTTCCGCTGATGAAGAGCAAAGTCTGCAAGTCGCCATGGTGCCGCCCAAACATCATAAAGAACTGGACGCACTTAATATCTACAGTGTAGAAGAGCTGCGGACATTCTATATCCCTCCCAGGCGAGAAAATGGGAAAGCAATTCTGTTTTACCGCTCTGAACAAACCAAGGTGAAAAAAGAAATCTGGCATGGCGCGGATCCTGCGCTCGACAGGCTTCGGCCTATCCGTCTTCCCAGATATTATACAGAGGGTTTAAAGAAGCTGCTGAAATGCCAGGGGATATCCTTCAAACAGACCGTTAGAGAGGCCAAATTCTATGACAGGGTCTGGAACGTTCTCGGGACTCAACGCAAACTGCCTAATGGGAGAATGGAAACGAGAGGGCTTGGATACATCCGGTCAAAGAAACGAGAGTTACTACCCGGCTGCTACGTCGTGTATGACCTTGATGAAGAAGCGGATGCTCAATGGGAGGACGCTAATCCTAAGCCAGTGAAGGTTCCAGATGCAAAAGAGCCCAGTCCGTCGTTCGAGGAACAAATGGACAGACTTATAAAGAAAGCTGGTCAAAAAGTCCGAGATGATCACAACCGTGAGACGGCCATCTACGAGAAAGCCAAGATGCAACGCCTTCTCCAACAGGCTGTAAAGGATGAAAATGCCGCTCCTTGTCAACCTGTTATAAAGAAGGCTCAGCTCAAAAGCAGAAATAAGTCGAAAGGCCAAAAAGGCACTCAACAACAACAAAGCAGGGCTAAGAAGCCACGCAAACGGGAGTCGAGCGTTATTGATCTATCCCTTATGAAGAAAATGGGGCGAGCATACTCGTTTCCTCGGGACAAGACGAAGAAAATACTTGATCTCGCCCTGAAACATCAAATGCTTACATTGCCGGAGTCTAAACACCCTGAACAAGCAGGCGAAGCCTCACACCCGGACTATTGCTCTTACCATCGAGTAGTAGGTCATCCTCTTGAAGATTGCTTCACCTTCAAGAATTGGGTCGAAGATCAATATCAGTTTGGTAAATTCGCTCTGTCCAACAACTGGAGGGTAGCACCACCACAAAAGCACGAGCCTAAGGCCACGAAAGAAAAACCAGTTCCACATTGGGATTGGAAGTGAATTCGTACCTGTCACATGATAACAATACTACAAGAAGAATCCGAGAACATGGACAGCCTTCCCTGGTGCCTCGAAAACAGCAATGATGAGGTGATCTCAGAATTTTCCCCAGCTCCGAAAGAACTGGAGGATGGAATACATACCACTGCAGATAACCTCAAGAAAATTGAGTTGGGGACGATAAACGATCCGCGACCGACATTCGTCAGCGAGCTGCTGTCTGAAGAAAAGGTGGCTGCGTTAAAGGACGTCCTTGTACAGCATAAAGATTGCTTCGCGTGGAACTATTCCGAGATGCCAGGACTTGATCCAGAAGTTGCTGTACATAGACTGGCGATATCCCCGAGTGTCAAGCCAGTTAAACAAGCGCAGAGAAGAATGCGGCTTGAGCTCGAGATGAGCATCAACGCTGAAGTCAAAAAGCTAATAGACTCTGGCTTTATCCAGGAGGTTCAATACCCTGAATGGATTGCTAATATCGTCCCAGTGATGAAGAAAAATGGGACGGTGCGCATATGCGTGGACTTTCGGGATCTCAACAAAGCCTGCCCAAAGGATGATTTCCCAGTACCAGTCACCGAACTGATGATAGACAATACGTCCACGCATGAGATTTTCTCATTCATGGACGGCTCATCAGGATATAATCAAATAAAAATGCATCCTGAAGACCAGAAACATACGGCTTTCCGGACTCCTTTAGGAATATTCTGTTACAAGGTGATGCCCTTCGGTTTAAAGAACGCCGGTGCCACCTACCAAAGGGCCATGACGAAGATCTTCGATGACCTTATACACGAAATCGTCGAATGCTATATCGACGATCTCGTTGTTAAAAGCAAATCATATAAGGAACATCTCGAGCATCTGAAGACCGTATTTCAACGTCTTCGGCAATACAACTTGAAGATGAATCCGCTCAAGTGTGCATTCGGAGTTTCCTCAGGAAAATTCCTGGGATTCATTGTTCGACACCGAGGTATCGAAATAGATCCGTCCAAGATCAAGGCAATCATGGAAATGCCTCCGCCGAGGACTCTCAAACAGTTGCGGTCTCTCCAAGGGAAGCTCGCATACATACGGCGATTTATAGCCAATCTTTCAGGCAAGTGCCGTCCCTATAGCCACCTGATGAAGAAGGGAACCCCATTCGTCTGGGACCAAAAATGCCAAAGCACGCTAGACAAGATCAAGCAATACCTGCAGAGCCCGCCAGTGTTGGCTGCTTCGGTTAAGGGAAAGCCTCTAATTCTTTATACAACTGCTCTCGAAGGTTCTTTAGGCGCGTTATGGGCGCAGGAGAATGACCAGGGAAAAGAAAGAGCACTCTACTACTTAAGTCGAGTTCTGCTGGGGGCAGAAAGCAACTACTCCCCCATTGAAAAACACTGCTTAGCGTTGATCTTCGCAATAACAAAGCTTAGACATTACGCATTAGCACATGAAGTCCATCTCATTTCAAAGGTGGACCCTCTCAAATACCTAATGTCAAAGGCCATATTGACGGGACGACTCGCTAAATGGGCCCTGCTCTTAATGGAGTTCTCGATAACGTACCGACCTCTCAAGGCAGTGAAAGGCCAGGCCATCGCCGACTTCCTTGCTGAGCACCCGATACCTGCCGATTCTCCCCTAAAGTGCGATTTGCCAGACAAACATGCGTTTGACGCAGTCGACAGTGGTGATACCCGCTGGGAGCTTTATTTCGATGGAGCATCTTCCATGAAAAAGCACGAACAAAGTACGCCAATGATCAAATCGGGAGTAGGCCTTATCTTCGAGACCCCACAAGGAGGAATAATGCGCTTCGCTTTCTCCTTAACAGAACCGAGAACGAATAATGAAGCTGAATATGAAGCTTTGATAGCAGGTCTCGAGATCGCCATTGACATGGGAATTGAAAGCCTCCCCATATATGGGGACTCCCAGCTAGTCGTCAGTCAAGTGAACGGCGATTACCAAACATGCAAACCGGAATTGGTAAAATACGGGGAAAAGGTGCAACAACTGCTGACCCAAATTCCCTCCTATACTTTGGAAAGTATACCACGCGCAGAAAATAGCAAAGCGGACGCGTTAGCTAAGCTCGCTAAAGAACTGGCTGACGAGAACCTCGATGAGGTTAGAATCATGGTACAAAGTCGTCGGGTGCTCGCCCCGCAGAAATACCTCCGGGATCACCCGAAGAGAAGGGAGTGACTGAACAAGCGACCTTACAAATAAAAGACCATGAGAAGGTTGAGGATTGGAGGGAGGTCTTTATAGACTACTTCAAATCCCACCAAATGCCCGAAGATGCGTCCGCACGACACCAGCTCATGAAACGAGCTCTGTCTTTCGCCCTCTTCAATGATACTCTATACAAGAGGTCATTCGATTCTCTGTGGCTGAGGTGCTTAGGACCGGACGAAGCGGAAAGAGTCGTTCAAGAGGTTCATGATGGAATCTGCGGTTCTCACCAAGCAGGCCCAAAGATGAAGTTAAAGATCAAACGGATGGGCTACTACTGGCCCACGATGATTCAGGACTGCCTCGAATATGCGAAACAATGTCACTCATGCCAAATTCATGGGGACTTCATCCATCAGCATCCCAATCCACTACATCCAACAGTGGCTAGCTGGCCGTTCGAAATGTGGGGAACTGACATAGTCGGCCCCATCGAACCAGCATCGTTTAGGGGACATCGTTTCATCCTGGCGACGACTGACTACTTCTCCAAATGGGCAGAAGCAGTACCGTTGAGAGAAGTGAAGACGGAGAATATCCTCCATTTCTTCAAAACGCACGTCATATATCGGTTTGGAACTCCGAGGCGGATCATCTCCGATAAAGGGCCAGCCTACCGAAGTCATAAAATCAGCCGCTTCGCACAGCAGCATAACATAGACTGGAGATATTCCTCAGTCTATAATCCACGAGCTAACGGTCTCGCCGAGGCCTTCAACAAGACCTTGACGAAAATTATAAAGAAAACAGTGTCCCGAAATAAGAAAGACTGGCATGAGAGACTGCAAGAAGCTCTTTGGGCGTATCGAACCACGTTCAAGACAGCCACAAACACAACGCCATACGCGTTGGTGTTCGGTACGAAAGAAGTACTCCCTCTCGAGATAGAGTTACCCTCTCTACGAGTAGCAGTCCACTACGAGCTGACGGACGAAGAAAATGCCCACCTTCGGTTTGAGGAGCTTGACGCCCTTGATGAAACTAGGCTCATAGCGCAACAAAATCTGGAAGCTTATAAAGCAAAGATGATGCGCTCATACGAAAGATTGACCCGACCGAGGACATTCCACCAAGGCGAACTCGTGCTAGTGGTCAAAAGGCCTATGATCCCTAATCGCGCCAAGCGGGGAAAATTCGAGCCAAACTATGAAGGCCCGTACATCATAGATAAAGTTTACCAGGGTGGGGCCTATCTACTCATGAACATGCACGATGAAAGGCCTTTCAGGCCGATAAACGGTCGCTTCCTGAAGAAATACTACGCTTAATGAGCCACAGCCTAGGTCAATGATAGATGACGACGACCATGTCCGCTCACTATCTTCCTAAGCTCAAGTTTTATAAGCAGTAGCCAGCCTCTCAATGTCGGACCGAAATGTCCTTAAACTAATAGCGGACCGAAATGTCCTTAAACTAATAGCGGACCGAAACGTCTTTAAACTACTACCGCAGCATCTTTAGGCTGACAAGATATAAAAAAAAACATACAAAAATAAAATTAAAAAAAAAGGTATGTCCACAAGCAAAAAGGGCACGAATGAAAACCCGAAAGGGCTCCGTGAGTAAAAACAGCAGGGCTACCGGCGAGTGTTCGTGAAAACCCGAAAGGGCGCGACCTCGTAAAAAAAAAGAAAAAAAAATATATAAAAATAAAAAGAATAAAAAAAATGGTATGTCCATAAGCAAAATGGGCGCGGATGAAAACCCGAAAGGGCTCCGTGAGTAAAAACAGCAGGGCTACCGGCGAGTGTTTGCAAAAACCTGAAAGGGCGCAATCTCGTTAAGGGACACTTATAGGGTCCTCTCGACCTTGTAAGGAGAAACCACCCGCGTGAGATCCTTACGACTCACAAGGGAGCAACACACTTAGGGATCCTCACGATCCCTAAGGAGAAAATACACTTGCGAGATCCTCACGACTCGTAAGGAGAACTCTCTTATGGGACCCTCACGGCTCATAAGAGTTGAAAGTCTTAAGTTACAGAGACCTAAACCTGTGCTTAAGCGACCCCCACAACTTCCGATATTGCCCTACAAGTGGCTCAATACAGACCCTTGTATACAATCCACGGACGCGAATAAACATTTCCCTAACCAAGGTCCATCCGTGACTGGGGATATGTTCGCATAACCCTTGTAAATCCTCTAGATTTACAAAGAGAAAACCCTCCTGTAGGATCCTTACGACTTACAGAAGAACAAAACACTTAGGAACCCTCACGATTCCTAAGGAGAAAATACACCTATAAGATCCTCACGACTTGTAGGGAGAAATAGCTTTGTGAGACCCTTACGGCACATAAAGTCAAAAGCCTTAGTCGACAGGACCCTAACCCTGGTCGCTAAGCCTCCTTTGTTCGACAATGACAGAGGCAAATGATGATTCGCTCCTGGCGATATCCCAGTTGTAGCGGTGCTGATGCCGAAATCGGTGTCCAATTTTAGGTTTACGGCAAAAAGCCGTTAGGCCGCACATGCATACGAAATAGCCGAAATGATGGGGTAACTTGCAAAAAAAAAAGCAGCAAGTAAAATGTATGCATGTGAAATAGCCGAAATGATGGGGCAACTCGCAATAAAAAGCAGCGAGTAAAGATAAAATAAATAGCCGAAATGATTGGGCACCGCGAAAAATAGCCGAAATGATTGGGCAATCGCGACCTTCGCGATATAAAAGCTGAAATGATAGAGCATCGCGGAAATAAAACAAAAAAAAATGACGATAAAACTTTAGCCCTACAGTTAAGATCACATCGATCCCTGTATACAATCCAAGGGCGTAAACAAAGAGGGAACTATACTTTCCCAACAGACTCCGTCAGACGTCGAAGCCAAACCTCGACGGTTCGTTTCAACCGAAGAAGCCAGTGTGTTCAACAAACTCCTCGACTCACGGATACAAACACTCCTTGACGAGAGCCTTCTGATTCACGTCGACCTGCAGAGCCACCAGTGCCTCCGTGGGAATCCTCGACTCGTTTCAAACCGCAAGGAAACAAATAATCCTTGGCGCTTGGGAAACAAATAATCCCTAGCAAACTCCTCGACTCACGGATACAAACACTCCTTGACGAGAGCCTCCTGATCCGCGTCGACTCGCAGAGCCACCAGTGCCTCCGTAGGAATCCTCGACTCGTTTCAAACCCCAAGGAAACAAATAATCCTTGGCGCTCGGGAAACAAATAATCCTAGCAAACTCCTCGACTCACGGATACAAACACTCCTTGACGAGAGCCTCCTGATCCGCGTCGACTCGCAGAGCCACCAGTGCCTCCGTGGGAATCCTCGACTCGTTTCAAACCCCAAGGAAACAAATAATCCTTGGCGCTCGGGAAACAAATAATCCCAGCAAACTCCTCGACTCACGGATACAAACACTCCTTGACGAGAGCCTCCTGATCCGCGTCGACTCGCAGAGCCACCAGTGCCTCCGTGGGAATCCTCGACTCGTTTCAAACCCCAAGGAAACAAATAATCCTTGGCGCTTGGGAAACAAATAATCCCTAGCAAACTCCTCGACTCACGGATACAAACACTCCTTGACGAGAGCCTCCTGATCCGCGTCGACTCACAGAGCCACCAGCGTTTCCGTGGGAATCCTCGACTCGTTTCAAACCCCAAGGAAACAAATAATCCTTGGCGCTTGGGAAACAAATAATCCCTAGCAAACTTCTCGACTCACGGATACAAACACTCCGTGACGAGAGCCTCTTGACCCACGCAGAGCCACCACTGTCTTTGCGGAAGAATTCCCGGTTCGTCTCAACTTGCAAAATGAAGCCTCAGGCAGCATGGACTAAGAAAGCTTGCTCCCTGAACAATGGGGCCCTGCAAGTCAATCCAAAATGGTCTCTTGCATACTATTCACGGGTCTCACTCTCCGAAGTCGATTTTCCGACAAGGAGGGAAACAACCGCTTACGAATCCTCTCGACTCGTAAGAGGGAAAATTCTCTAATAGGATCCTTACGACTTATAAGAGAAAACCACACTTAGGAATCCCCACGATTCCTAGGGAGAAAACCCACCTACGAGATCCTCTCGATCCGTAGGGAGAAAAGTCTCTATGAGACCCTCACGGCTTATAAAGTTGAAAAGTCTTAGGCAGCAGATCTGAACCTGCGGCCTAAGCCATCACTATTTCCTAAGAGAGTCAGGATACTCGTTCTGATCATCCGTCAATCATGATTACTAAGGTGGCATGCTGATAATGAAAGAAAGAAAAGACGGAGAAAATGACACATTACAAAAAAAGGGGTGTATCTTTTATTCATAAACTTGATTGGGTACAGGATACATTATGTCAAAGAATGAAAAAGTATATATATACATTCTTTTATCTACAATTACAAACGATACAAAGGGGGATAGTTACTGAGGAGGAAGTGTCTTTAGTAAATCCACAAGTTGCTCTCGCACTTCCTTCAGCGCCTCCTCCTGAGCGGCTGCCGCGGCCACCTCCGCTTCCACCCGGGCTCGCTGCTGCAAGAAAGATGAAAGTTGCTCCTCCTCCGCCTTCTGGGCTGCTTCCTGGCTGGGTGCAGCTCGCTCGACAACATCAAGGTGTTGCCTCAATGATAACCCTTCAGAAAGACATTGCAGAAGGCCCTCAAAGACAACCTTCAGCCGTGCGGCGTTGGCCTCCACCCGAGCATGCAGTTGGGCAGACTTGCTCGAAGTCTCACCTCGCTCCTTACGTCTTGAAATGACTTCTTGTTCGAGGTGATGGAAGTAAGGAGCACTCTGCTCAATCCACGCTGTTCTTTGATTACTGGCAGCCAAGGCCTCGGGAGCGGGACGCAGCGACTCCAACCGATGCAGGCGGGCCTCGATCTCCCTGCAATGGTTAACCCAAGATGCGACGATGCCCTCATCATGAAAGTTCACGAGTATTGCTAGCATCGGGTTAACCATCATAGCGAAGTCTGCGGCAGATATAGGAGTTTCAACGTCGAGTTCCTCGACGTAGTCACTCAACATGCGCAGACTATTCGCGGCGCCTTTTGAAGACAGACTCCTCAGATAAGGACCCGCCGGCATTATGATGCGAGATTCGAAGGGCGCCGAGATCAGAACGACAGCTGAAAAGAAACAAGATGTGATCAGATAACAGTTCTGAAAATAAAGAAGGAAGACTTTATCAATGTGATAGTTCCTATACCAGTTGAGACAGGTGGCAAGGTCGGAAGGGCTGGTGGCGCAGCTGATCTCTTATCCCCTCCTTCAATCTATAGCACTGCAGTTGAGATGAGAAAAAGTGGTTAGAGGTAATTCCATTAATAAAAAAAGAGGAAGGATGTCAACGGAAATCATACTCACCAACGCCACCAGAGGAAGAAGCAAGCTCGGATGGGAAAGAAAAGTGTGGGAGCAACATCTGATATACATGATCAAAAAGCACTCCTGGAAACACAACAGTGTGACTTTAGTACACAAATTATACGTCTAGAAGATAAGATTAATAAATCGTAAACACATACCTTCCAACATCTTCGAGGGTATAAAAGAGGGTTGAGAGGTGACCACCGCCAAAGCAGTCGTTGAGGGCGCTCCCTCGAGCAGTGGGGCATCGGCGCTGGCTGCACCTGCGCTACAAGAAAGGTGAACTTGTCAGAAAGGATTGTAAAATAAGAAAGACAGTAACCTAAGGTTTACCTGAGGATCTCCCGGCCGAAACAGAAGCGACTCCCTCCTCTATCGATATAAGGCCACCGCCCGTAGCCTCATCACCCGACTCGATGGGGACCGTCGTCGTGCTACCGCGACCAGGAGACGGCAGGAGATCGTAAGCAGAGAGGACAATGATTGGAGCGTTGCCGGATTCTTGGAAGGAAGCGACTGACTCTTCCCCGAGAGTCGTATCCATCTCACCCGCAACTACTTCGAGCTCCGCCGTCTCCATCGGCTCATCCACTGTCACCACGAGGTCGCCGGCCTCAAGCATCTCGTCCACCACCACCCTCGGCTCAGTTATAATGATCATATCATCTGCCACCGCTTCAGGTTCGGCATCAATGACCTTCTCGGCTGCTGGCCCCTCGACCTCTACCTCAGGCTCCAAAGCCACAACGACGTTGCCCACCGTTGGCTCGAGTTCGGCAGGTACCGCCTCCTCTATTTCTTTGGGATCAACGGTTTCCGCCTCCCCCTCGATCGGACTCGGCCCTGCAAGATAAGGGATATAAGGACCAATGACATTAAAAACCCTTATAACAAAAACTCTGAGAGAAATATTACCTGAAGCGGATTTACCGTTTGCGCTCCGAACTGCGTGCGCCACCTCTCTGTGGGCAGTGGATAAGGCAACAGGAGCCTCTTCAGATGGAGTATCAGCACGAGGGGCGGTGCTGGGGCCCGCTCCCGCAGCCAAGGCAGCCCGACGCACCTTCGCCTCACGCCTTTGCCGCTTCCTTTCCTCCCGGGCTGTCGTGATGGATCTTAGTGACGCCTCCTTCAAGGCGTCGTCATCCTCGTTCAGGGATGCCTCCAGAGCCTTTAAGGCATCCTTCATCGGCTCTTCAAGACGAACCTCCTGCGGTGGCCCAGAGGAAGCGGGAACATCGGCAGCTGGTAAAACATCTGCGTCGCTTGGTAGGAATGGCATTGAGGTTTCTGCAATAAAAAGAGAAAGGTTAGATCGACCATAACACGAGGGAGATGGAGACTTGATGGATTAAAACTTACTAAGGCCCATAGACGCTCTAAGACGTTCCTCCTCCTGGAAAGTCTTCAAAGAAGCAGCGATGGCTTCTTCATCAGTGATGCCTGTCGAAAGGAAAGAAAGAAAAGCGTTAGTCAAAGGCAATGAAGAGGATATGTTGCAATAAAGAAAAGGCGACTAATAGTTACCTGATTGCGCAAGCTTGGCCAGCCACGCGTCACGCTTTGCCAACCACGCCGAAGTTTCGAGGGCAGCTTCCAAGTCTGTATCGTCCGGCGGCGGCATCACTAGTCCTTCGTTCGTCCCGTATTCGATCAGGCCCTCGGCATAGGGAGCATGGGGTTCCTGACCAAACACGACGTCCGCAGTGAAGAGCGACTTCTTTTTCTTTTGCCCTCCGACCCTAGGCTCACGAGGGATCGACTTCCGTTTAGCAGCCACTTTGGGACGACGGGTCCCGATGTCCGCACCCACGCCAGACTCCGGCGAGGGTACAACCACTGTCCCCGCCAGAGCACGGGGCGCTGCAGGTGCATCTGCGACATCAGGGAGCGACGAGTTACGTGGAGGGCTTCGCGCACGCGATGGTCCGGTTCTGACCTCTTTTAAAGGGGCAACTACTGGGGTCCTTGGGACCAAAGGAGCGTTGCGATCGGTACCTGGAGGCACACCCTTACGATCGACCAACAGTCGTATTTCCTCCTTTATAACTGCTCCTGTTGCATGATTGTACCAGTCTTTGTACACATTGAGGAGTCTCGGAGCATAAGCCGGCGCATTGATAAAAAAATGAGAGCTCGTATTCAGGCGCATGAAATGGTGCAGTGCGTTCTCCATCCCTTCTTCAGTGGCAGTAGGTTCCAGCAAGAAGGCTTCCAAGGGGACCCCTTGATCGTAGCCCAGTTGTTGGGCAAAACGATGCGGGTTATACCTCATAAAAATTGCCACACCATTCTGCCTAAAGACTAAGAAACCCGGTCTAATGGAATATAAGTGAAGGGTCTCCCGAGCCGTCAAAACTGAGGCTCCATCTTTAAAAACATCTTGTAATGGCCGCGTCACAGTGGTAGACACCTTTCCAATGGTCAATACCTTATCGACAAAGGACATACCGGCTCCAACGGTGTGAGGGCGAAGGAGTAAGCCCCTGGCGTTCCGCGGTGATGGGGTTACAATTGATGCGCCGATCAGCTGTATAATGCGGGGAAAACCGCACTTGTCAAAGAACGAGGGCCTTTTATGCATGCCAAAGACACCCGCTGTGTGTAGCTCGAGCCACGATGCAAAGTAATGCATCGGAAAGACCACATGCAGTACCCCGGGCTCATTAGCATCCGCTGCTCGATTGAGGCCATGGTATAAGTGCGCCAAGCCAGCAATCCCAACAGCTACCTTTACCCCAATGACCATCCGATGGGCTGGGTAAAAGACAGAGGGTCGCATCCGATGAGAGTGCATTGGGATTGCAAACCAGCTCAGCCACAATCCAAGAAATCCCAAGAAAAAGGCCTCCCCATCCATTCCAGGGGCCGCAATTTCTGCAAATGACATAGTAGGGAAGTCCGGAAGAAAAAAACCCTTTTGATCTATATCCTTCTCCGGTAGGTTGTCCACACCTAGACCGAAGGGGTCATCCAGGGTGGCGAACTTGGCAGCTTCCGATGAAATGACGCTTGGACGAAGGAAACGAGCAATGAAGTCCTCAAAGTTAACTCCCCGACCCCCATGTTCGACGAAGAGGGACTCATATATGTTCAACACTTTAATCAAGCTTGGAAATTGATGTTGAACGGCATTCTCTGGTGTGACCCCCCTTACCATCGGCCTAGCACCAAAGACGTACACATCTGTCGGGAGCAGCTCCTCATAATGTTCCCTCATCACTGGTAAGCCAGATACCTCCGCAAACTCCTCCAAGGAGATTGACACTTCCCGATCCATGGCAAGGAAAGTGTGGGTAGGAATATTCCATTGCTCCAAGAAAGCTTTGAACCACCAGGTGGGGAGCATGGGATACTGGAAAAGAGAGACGTAGACCGCGGTGTACAGTCCTAATCTTATCAACTCCGACTTCTTCGTCGACAGGATGTACCGGGCCCACGGCAGATAGCCAATCGGGTGGCGGGGGATCAGACCAAGGTTATAAGATTGCCCCCAAGGTCGTGCTTCACCCTGACAGATACGGCGCCCTAGGATGTCCAAAACCATAGGACGCTGAACCGGTATCGCATCTATAGCGGGATGTAGAAAACCCTTCAATGTCGAATCCACCAACTCCACGGCATACTGCACCGAGGGTAGGGTAGCATAGTGAATCGCCATGATGGGCTCAGACGGCACTGCGCATGTGAAGCTGCGTCGACCCATAATAATCCGGTTATACCAAGACCCCCAAAGGTGGAGTTTCTTGTACTCCGGGTCATATTCTCTAATCATGGTCAGGACTTCACGGTCCGAGGGTGCCTCAGGAAATCCCCCCTCCGAGCGGACGAACGGGAATGAAGTGTCTAGAGACATGATCGCTGCAAAAAGAACAATTTAGCCGTTTGTATTGTAATTCCAACGTTTGGCGTCTAAAAAAGAAAATGCATTAATCAAATTAAAATTAATTAATTACACCGCACCACAGTGCAGTGAGTAGGAGACCAAAGAGGGACCCACAAAATCTAAATGACAATACGTCAGTTAATAAGACAATCTCATCATTGGATGAGATTGTCAGTTGGCCCCAGGAAAACATTCCCATTTAAAAAAAAAGAGGGGGAAGAATCCCTAGAGACAAGGAGAAAATCTCCTCTTTCAGAGCAAAGCTCTGTCACAGAATGACACTTGTCAAATTCTGGTCTCAAAGGAATAAAATTCCTTAAAAAAGAGCACAGCTCTATGGTAATAATGGAAAGGTCCATCAGAAAATGTCTACACCTAAAAGAATTAAAAAATTTGAAATCTTGGAAAATCCACGAAAAACTTGTGAAAATTTTTCATTTTATCAGATCTAAAAGATCCACAGATGATCTATGAGCAAAGCTCTGTTCATGGGTTAAAACCTATGAACAAGATCCCTGTAGATCTGCAAGTTTTTGAGAGCGAAGCTCTGTTTATAAAATCCCAATGGGGATCTCTTTAGATCAAAAGATCTGTAAGAGCAAAGCTCTATTAGTTAATTAAAATATTTAATTTAAGATTAATTTTACCTAAAATTTTCTAACTTGGAAAATGAGAGCAAAGCTCTAAAGTTCTGGAAACGAGAGCAAAGCTCTGGAGTTCTAAGCAAGAGCAAAGCTCTGGAAATCAAAATCTAGAAAATGGTGAGATTTTTCTAAGGGCCAGAGGTCCTATTTATAAGGCGCTTGCGCCCCTTGAGCTCACCCCTTGATCCAACGATCAAGAGTTTGCCACCGCTGCACTCACGTGTGCGCCACGTGAGCGCAACGGTGGGGGGGCATTTTTTTCGCCCAATCAGAGCAAAGCTCTGTTGAAATTCAAAATTCAAAATTTTGAAGCAAAGCTTCACATCTCGGGCGCAACGCGCCACATGTCAGGCGCTGATACGTCAGCACAGCGCCCAAGAAGGCGCGCCCAATCAGAGCAAAGCTCTATTTTTATGAAGCAACGCTTCAGCTGCACAAGCACTGCGCTGCGCGACACGTGTCAGCGCAGTTGCGCTGCGCTTCGCGCTGCGCGACACGTGTCATCGCAGATGCGCAAGCGCAGTTGCGCTGCGCTTCGCGCTGCGCGACACGTGTCAGCGCAGATGCGCTAGCGCAGTTGCGCTGCGCAGTGCGCTGCGCGACACGTGTCACGCGCTGGGGCATCTGCGCCAAACAGAATTAAATTTCCAAGAAATCTTTTCTGTTCTTGTTAAAACAAGAAGATTTTCTTCTGCAAAGCAGAAGCCCTTGGATCAAAGATCCAACGGTGGGGAAAATTCCCCAAACCACTCAGAGAAAGATCTCTTTAACAAATTTAACTAATTTATGGGCACTATAAAAAGGACCCTAGGCCTCAATTAAAAGGCATCAACATCTTTCTGAAAAAAAAGAGAAGAGAACTCTTGAGAATTTCTCAAGAACAAAAAAAGGTAAAAAAAAAACCTTTAGGAAAAAGAGAAAATTCTCTTATGGACAGATTATGGATCTAAGAACAAGATCAATAATTTTTAAATAAAAAGAAAAATAAGTAATAATAGTGCTTTGCACTTTTTTATGAACCTCTGGTTCTTGAAACAAAAAAAGAAAAATTTATTTTCTTTGATCTAAATTAGATCAAGAAATCAAATAGTGCTCTGCACTCCTGTTCTTGAATCTAAAAGATTCTTAGTGCTTTGCAATTCCAAACTGCGCTGTTGCGCTCTTGAGAAAGCGCCATGTGTCAGCTATAAAACAACTTGCGCTCTTGAAATAGAGCTTTGCTCTCTGGAATTGGCGCAACTCACCAGAGCGCGCCACGTGTCAGCAGCGCAACAGCGCAGCGCATTAGCGCAGCGCACTGCGCTATTGCGCTTGCGCTCACCAGAGCGTGACACGTGTCACCACCATATGAGTTTGCGCTCATTACTTAGCGCAAAGCGCCTGACAAGCCACGTGGGGCACTGTCAGAGTATTTAATGCTCTGCATTGTTAAAGAAAAGGGACAGAGCCCAATTAAAAGGCCTAACAGGCCTAATAAAAAATGCTATGCATTTCAAAAAGGAGGGGCAAAGCCCAAACAAAAAAATAGATGCTCTGCATCATTTAGAAAAGGGCAAAGCCCGACCAAAACAAGAATAATGCAGTGCATTACTAAAAAGGGATAAAGCCCTAGCGCAGGCCAAAGACACAAACTGGACTTAGCCCAATTTTGGCCATAAGTCCTTAAATTAAATTGACTGAGCAAAATTGCTCTCTTAAATCAATTTACTACCGGTTCAAGGGTACATCTCCGAACTCCTCTGACACCTGTCGTTGTAATCCTTCAACGACGTCAGAGAGGTGACGGGTCCCGACGACCACGTATGAATATGGACTGCGGGGTCTTTAAACTCGTGGACCGAAGCGTTCCTAAACTAATATTGGACCGGAACGTCCTTAAACTAATGTCGGACCGAAACGTCCCTAAACTAATATCGGACCACTACGTCCCTAAACTGGAATATGGACCACCACGTCCCTAAACTGGAACAATAGAGCCTCCTAATGCTCTTTTGCCGGATCTAAACGGTCCCGTTTAAGTTGATCTTAGCCCCAAATACGGCTAACGTATCCTTAAACACTCAAATGAACGATAAAATTCCAAATCGACCTTGGTCCAAGGGTACATCTCCGAACTCCTCTGACATCTGTCGTTGTAATCCTTCAACGACGTCAGAGAGGCGACGAGTCCCGACGGCCATATATTAAATGGATCACCCCGTTAAGTTGATCTTAGTCTCAAACAGGACTAACGTATCCTTGACAAACGTTTAAGTTGATCTTAGCCGCAACGCGACTAATGCATCCTTAAACTAAAAACACCAAACCCAAATCTAAGTAAATACGGATTTGGACTAGTCCACGTCCTACGGGCAACGGTATTACTCAGTCTCCGTATACAATCCACGGGCAACCACAAATAAAACAAACACACACGACACGAAGTGAAATTCTGGAGAAGGAGAAAGTTGTTACCGCAATGCGGTAGCGTAATTAACTGAAGGGGCTTGCGCCTGCAGGGAAGAGCGTCCCCACAATAAAAAAAAACCCTCAAGCGAGGGGGAATCTGACGAAGTCTGCTACATCGGCCGCATCCGTCTAAACCTCCGATACACGGTGCCATAAATCAACTTGGCATCTTCGGAGAGGTGGACGGATAAAACCAAATAGCATCTGCCCCGAATCTCAGCGTCAGGACATCGCGGTCCTGTGCGCCATCCTTCGGAAGGGAACACTTCCAAGCAAAATGGATCTCTATACCGAATATAGAGGGTTCTGGAGTTAGCAGAAGGGGAAGAAGGATAGGTAAGGACATATACGACTATTTCGTGGATTAGGGCAATCCAGACATTCCAAAACTATCGATTGTAAAAAAATCGGTCAACATGGTTAACAGGTCTTAGTTTAAGGTGAGTCAAGGGTCGCTACAAGAAAGAGAAAAGAAACACTCAGTGTGCACTCTAATCTAGATTAGATTGGTATATTTATCTAATCAGGATGACGCCAGCTATTCTGTCGAATTCTCCTTCAAACCCTAAAAGGAGAACTAGCCGGGATTTCGTATAGAAAATCTTCTGGGAGTATCTATTACTCACAGTAGGAATCGGGACCCAAACTATCATGGCGTGGTAACCTTGACGAAGGACAACAAGTCACCCCACTCCATAGAAGGTATACAATCTCATTGCAAGTTTTAACACTTGAAACTCTCGATATCAGTTTTTACCCTTAACAGCTTATGACCTTGACGAAGGTCAACAAATCAAAAGGCTGGTCAGGTTTTACCCATCATTTCATGATTAATTTAGATCCACCAACATGAGCCCTTGACGAAGGTCAACAAGCTTATGCGACTGTCCTAAATAATCGCATCACATGCTAGCTGAAAGACATCACTTAGCTACCGTACATTACGCATTGATGAAGGTCAACAAACGCAACACGAATACTAAGTCTCTGCTTCCTAAAATGACAGAGGGCTACGACAGGTTTTGATGAAAACCATTAACGTAATGAACTTAATCTCATTGATGGAACCAAGTGTTTTTGAAAGTTTATAGTCATGTAGACCTTTGCTCAAAAGTGAACTCGCCGTAAAAGGATCTAGACTCTTTCCTCATCGAATGAGATGCAGGATATTCCTAACCGAATATCACGACGCAAAACAAAAGAATACAGCTACAAAAATAATTTTAGTGACATAAAATTTTACTCAAGTGTGAACTCCCAGCGATGGGATCAAGACCCTTTCCTGATCAAATGAGGTGCAGGATATTCCTAACCAAATGCCACGATGTAAAGAAAAAGAATCGACTAAAATTTTCTTTTTAGAAAAAGTTTGGTTCCAACAACGTATAGGTTTGTTTTACTTTGTATTAATCCAATTAATACAATCCCATCATTTAGATAATCATATTATCTAGAATTTTTCTCCTCACACAATCATTACAGAAAAAGTATGAAAAGAAAATAGAATGCACATATACGCCATATGCATTTGCCACGGAGCCCCAGGTCTTCACCGTAAGGTTACTTAACTTACGGCAAGGCGGGGGTAGGGCTAGCACGGATGAAAAACATATATAGCATTTATTATTTGTATATACCAGATATTACATATATAAATATATCATCACACGGAAATAATCACATTACAATATGCGGAAAAACAATATCATAGAGTTGGAATGGTCGGATCACCTAGGAATCTCTCGTTCTATTCGAGCCATAAACGATACACGAAACACCCCGGTCGCATGAATAATCTATGCGTAGCTAAAAGTAGACCCCTACAAGTGCGGCAAGTCATCCGCCAATCCAAAAAACGAGGTAACCCGGCATCATCACCATGATGGGGCCACCCAGCACTTTCTTGAATCTGATGACTTGAACACTCCTCCATGGGTCTATCCTAACCCCCTGCAAGCATAGCAAGCAGCCAGCAAATCCTAGAATCGAGTAACCATGTCTCAACTTCTTGAGATAGTCACTCGCTGCAATCTAGAACCCGGCTGCCAGTGTACTTCTCCGCGGGGTAAACCTAAAACCTATATTAGTTCAACGATAACATCGATCGCAACCTTATCGAGTCCCGACAAATAATAATACAATAGGCGGAAAAGACGACCACATGTCGACCGCTCGTCCCGAATAAAATAATATATATTTTGGCTATAAATATGAATGAAAATGAAACACATCATCACAAACATGCATGGGGCTATACATTCGCGACAATCCAAACCAAACTAATCAAACCGACATCTTAGACTCACTTGTGCAACCCAGTTGAATTGATCGCATCAATTCGGCGAAGTTAAACACTGCTTATCACATATGCTATCATATTAACAAGGTTAAACGCTTTAACCACATCAATACATAACCTATGGCCAACGAATTCCAAAACCTGTGAAGCCGAAATTGAATTTTCAAAAACTAAAATTCAAGATCAGCCCCGGTCACAAAACACCGCCATTTGTTGTATAGATTGAAACCCAAATGACCCAAAAACTACCCGAGACACCAGGGGGACCTCGGGCATGACCCATGAGGCCCTGGGGAACATTGGGTAGGGGATCCAACCCATGGCCACAAAATTGTGGCCATGGGTTGGCTGCTGGGTTAGCAAGCGTGCAGCTAGATGCTTGATGTCCTAACGTCACACCCGAGACCATTTCGTGATAGTCTCGGGTGTAGGAGCCCACCCAAGCCCCTGGGGAAATCCCTTGGGTCGCTCCTGCGGCACCATGGGACTCTCGGTCATAACCGAGAGCCCCAGGACCCGAGTTATTTGCAAAAATAGTTACTAGTTTGGAACAGCTTTTTAAACAGAAACTGTTTTGTTTTGTAAAAAGGTTTTGGAAATTAAAATAACCACAAAACCAATTGCAATTATTTGATTTGGCTCTGATACCACATAAGTAGACAGGGGTTGGGGTTATGACAATCATGACCGCGGCAGAATTTGGAAAACAACAATTTTACAAAGTATAACCCCAATCCATCACTAAGATCATCAAATATAATACAATGTGCAAACTAGAAAAGAGTAAAGAGAAAAGTCAAGGGAGATACAACCTTTGTAGCATGCCCGGCTAATCGTGGAAGATCCCTTCTAGACTCCATGAGCTCTCGGACGCTTAGGATTGCCGACCGTCTCGCCATAGATGATCCGCGTTGAAAGCGGGCTGCCCGAACTCCAAATCTATCACCGGACGGAGAAACATCCTCCATAGGCTTGCTAAGCGTAGAGGAAGCCAATGTGAATATTGGGTAATCTCTACTTTTTTCACTACCTCACCATGGCAACACTTGCAATTTTTCAAGAGAGCAAAAAGTTTCAAGTTTTGAGGAAGAAGAAATGTGTTGGCATGGAAAAAATGAATTCTCTCATCCTTAATTTTTCCATCCATGTCATAATAATATGACATGAGTCAATTTCCCACTCTCTCTCATGTGTGTGTCACACACACAAGAGAGAGTATGGGCCCCACCATTATTTAAATATAATAAATAATATAATATAATACACACACATCACACACATTAATATATATGTATAAAGATATACATATATTTACATACATATATAAATGTATATTAATTTACACATAATATAAAATGGTGGGGAATTAACACACACACACGTGCATATATTAAATAGGTATTAGTATATGTATCCCATACAAGTACACATCATGTATCACATACATGAAACACCATCGATATATTCTCAGCATAATATACTGTAAATAGTGTGTGTATCATATGCACCATATTAGAAACCGCATCATTAATATGGTTATTAAGTCAACACTTAACTTGATATTCCGGCTTTAAACCGACTAGTATAACAGTCGTCCGATTAAACTCGTATATCCAATATACATGTTTAATAGAACTCATGCACGTATCCCTATACGCACGTCACATCGCGATTTGCCCGGGCAGACACTTTCGTTGCGAGACTCTAAAGACCCGTCAATACGCTGGCAGTAGGTTATATAGGATCGCATCCGATTGAATCTGAAATACTTTCATATTCAACCCTCTTTTAGGTTAACCCACAAGCTCATCAGTAGCACTAGCTGTACGTAACGGCTATCTAGGTATGAGCAAGATAAAGGCAGGTCGACGAGCGAACTCATCCAGACCCAATAAAGCCTATAAGTGACAGTCACCGTACAATCCGGTCTCTTTATCAAAGAGTATCGCATACCGGGTCTGGGGGTAGAATATGTTAGACCCCCTGTAACCCGATAAGTCGTGCTAACAGAGGACGTATAACCAAAAAGATACAACTGGTAACTCTTACCAGTTTATCTCTGCTGCCGTGGACACGTACTTCTGGTTATAGCCATGTCCTGCACTGCACGATATCGACTCCCTATACCGGGAGTGTCGAATTCTCTCGACCGCTCACTGCCTCCAAATGCTTCAGGACTGTACCCAACTAAAATCTATTTGCACGACTCAGTGGAGCCGTGGTAGGGTAGTAATCTAAGTACAGCGTACACACACAAGAAACTGTAGCGATTTCAGGTCTAGGGACTACCCTGTACTCATGTCACCAGAGAACTGCTATCTGACATTGGTATAACACTGTAGGGTGTTTTTCGTCACCCTATTGAGATAGGAATACGCGTCGCTTGTCAAGCGTACTAAAGACTCCCCCTGCCTAAGGTAGGTCGGGGTTTATTGATTGTGAGGATCCGAATCTATGGCAGCCGCAGACTAAGCTACCATTAATTACCTCTCGCCTTTGAAGTGAAGGAACCTCTGATTGACGGGTCAACTAGTCATGCGATCTCAATGTGCGTTGCTTGTGTGTGTTTTTGGACGTATTAGGGGCCCTGCAGAGTTTACGGGGGGGGGCCGCTACCCAGATAGCGGGATGGGGGTCAAGAAGGCTAGCAGCCCTCTTGCGGGGTGCGGGACAGCGTCCTGTTAGAAATTTTTTTCTAACGGGGAAGGTATTTTTAGAGTGGAGTGTGTGAGAAAAGAGAGGTGAGAAGTATCCTAAGGACACATGCATGGCGCGTGGGTGCTGGGCGCCAGCGCCTCACACGCCCGGCACGTGGGCGTTGTGCGGTAGCGCCTCACATTCCCGGCACGTAGGCACTGGACACCCACGGGCAACATGAGAGGCACTAGGCGCCAGCGCCTCATGTGCCCAACGCGTGGGCGCTGGGTGCCCGCGGGCCACGTGAGAGGCACTTAGGCGTTGGGAACTAGCGCCCACGCGCCCGGCACATGGGCGCCGGGCGCCAGCGCCTCACGTGCCCACCACGTGATCAGGAGTTAAACTCCTGCAGAAAAAGGGGTTTTGCCCCGGGATTAAGAGTTAAACTCCCGAAAGGATATGGAGTGGAGTTAAACTCCCAAAAGAATTTATTTCTGGAGTTAAACTCCAAAAGATTTTGAATGGAGTTAAACTCCTAAAAGAATTTTATTTATGGAGTTAAACTCCCAAAATTTTGACAAATAGAGTTGAACTCCCATAAATCATTGAAGATGATCAAAGGGGACCCCTTTCTTCTCCCCTTAGCCCTGGATTCTCTTCTAAGCCTCGGATCTTCCCCAAAATGGGATTTTTGGAGATAAGTCTCCTTCTTCCTCCTCTCTGTTGGCTGGATCTTATTGAAAAGGATGTGTGAGACTTAAAAACATCCCATT
Organism: Agapanthus africanus; assembly: GCA_030015575.1. Lineage (NCBI taxonomy): Eukaryota > Viridiplantae > Streptophyta > Magnoliopsida > Asparagales > Amaryllidaceae > Agapanthus > Agapanthus africanus. The sequence continues at coordinate 935,174,278 of JASDDO010000019.1, read as the reverse complement.
TTAGAGATTTGATGGATGATCTGAGCTCTCTTTCGTGAGTTTTATAGTGAAAAACTATTTCTTTTTAGAAAAGGAAGAGTTAAACTCTTAGTTTAATTCAGAAAAGAGAAGGAGGTTTAGAACCTTGAGGAAGGAGAAGGAGGCACAAACCCTAGTTTTTTAGGGGAATCAATTATTCTTTTTCATTTCATCATCATGTTGTCTTATATAGGCTTACAAGTTTACACTTAGCCCCTTGGGCTTTACAAAATGGCATTTTGCCCATCCCATGCCTCATGTGCTCATTTTTTTTGCACATAAGACATGGGCTTTACAAAAATTTGGCTTTATGCCCATTTTTCTTACATTTGTTCATAAAAATTACATCAAAATTATTTATTACATAATTTTCATTTTGGCAACGGGGGTCCGGCCACGGGGATCGACTTGGGCATGGGCTTACTTGACCTGGACTTGGGCCCGCTTACTTGGGATTGACTTTGACTTTGACTTGGTTAACCGGGGTGTAATTTTTGACCCCAACAAACACCAACTAGGGGTTCTCGGTAAGTCCGTCCAGTGTAACTCATCCAATGAGCACTTGTATACAATCATCGGTGTCAAACACCAATGGCTATGGGATCAGCCGTCGTCCCGTACAGGGCCATAAAACGTATACACTAGTCTAAACTAGAATATCGATGCTCAGTCTCGATACTCCTATGACTAGGGATTTTAAAGGATGTTCTTATAAACTACCAGGCCCCACTAGTATGATCCATATCATAATCCTGGTAGTCAAGCAAAGATTATATTGGTTTTATATCATGTATTAGCGATATGTGATAACTAGTAACACGTATACACATGACAGATAAAGACAAACCAGAGAGCATATTATCATCTCGAGTAAGATTATTCTCTGTATAGATCTGTTTCCCCCAATAAAAGAGCAAATTTCTGTTCAAAATTAATGAGGCAGCGCCTCACGTGCCCTCTACAAGGGCGCCATCACCAGAGCCAATCTTATAGGATTAAATCCTATGGTGGCGCCTCACGTGCTCCTCACACGGGCGCCAGTGTACAAAGCACAAAAGAATCTATTAAATTAAATAAGAGTTAAAACTCTCATATAGTGTCGCACGTGCTCCTCACGTGGGTGCCAGTCACAAAAGAATCTATTAAATTAAATAAGAGTTAAAACTCTCATATAGCGCCGCACGTGCTTCTCACACGGGCGCCAGTGTGCAAAGCACAAAAAAATCTATTAAATAAGAGTTAAAACTCTCAGGTGGCGCCTCACGTGCACAACACGTGAGCACCGGCACCCAGGTAGAATTAAATTCTACTCTCTATTAAACAGAGCCATTGGATCAAAGATCCAACGGAGAAGATAAATCATCAAAAATGCAGAATTAAATTCTGTCGGGAGAAAACATTCCCCAAATCTTTCTAAAATATAAGAAAGATACCTTCGGTTGGATCATATAATAAAATTCTATTTTGGGATATATTCCCTCAATCTTTCTAAACAAGAAAGATTACCTTCTGTAAAACAGAGAACCCTTAGATTAAAAATCCAATGGTAATTAAAAATCATCATTTCACAGAATAAAACTCTGCATATGGGAAAATATTTCGCCAATCTTATTAAAAAAACAAGAAAATAAGTTCTGTAAAACAGAAACCCTTGGATCAAAGATTCAATGATGGGTAAAATTCCCCAAATCAATTGGAATCTCTCAATGAGAGATTTTCTCAAAGCTAATTAACAAATTGTCTCTACTATATAATGGACCCAAGACTTGAAGTCTGATATAGAGAAACCCCACCATAAGCTTCTGAAAAAAAGACAGAAAGCTTCAAAAGGAACAGAGAATTAAGTTCTCAAGGAAGAAGATCTCCCTCCTCAAAACTCTAGGTAAATAAAAAAAATAGAGATCAAAACATCCCATTTACTTATTGAAGGGTTTAACCCTTTTAAAAGAACTTAGTTCTTTGTATGGATCTGAGATCCACGAGGCAAGTCTTCTACAAGTTGAGAATTTAATTCTCATCGGGAAGAACTTGTTCTTGAGAATCAAAGATTCAAAAAAGAACCAGAAATTGAGCTCCTCAAAATAAAAGCATACAGGAGAAACCTAGTTCTTATAAAATAACTTAGTTCTTAAAAATGAAGCTTGATCCTAGATCTTCAAAACAAAGATCCTGATGAACTAATGGGCAAAAATTCCATCAACAGAAGAGAAACGAATTCAGCGCCCCACGTGCTTCCCACGTGGACGCCTCTAAAAGCGCCTAGCGCCTCACATGGGCACCACAAAAGAGAAGAGTGCTTAGCACTCATTGGGCAGTGCCCGGTGCCCAGCGCCGCACGTGAAAATCACGAAGGCGCCATAGAGTGCTTAACACTCCACAAGCAGCCCAAAACAGCTGCGTGTTCAACACTCATTGGGCAGCGCCCAGCGCCTCACGCGCTCCCCACGTGGACGTCATAAAGAGTTCCTAGCACTCCATATAAAGACAAAATGAGTAAAGTGTTCAACACTTATTGGGCGATACCCATGACTGAAAGCTCCACATGATTATATATGAGCATCAGAACTCATAAAAGTGCGCAGCGCTTTTTGCATAAAAAAGAGGGACTGAATAAACAGAGTCCAAACAAGTGCTTAGCACTTTTTTCAAAAAAAAAGGGGAGATTAAGCAGACTAAAGCCCAAATTGGCCAAGTTGTTAAACTCTTGCAACTGAGTCCAAATGCTCTGTTGCTGGGTCTTAAATAAAGAAGATCCTAAAATGTTTTTAAGTGGATCTTAGTCTCAAATTGGACTAACGTATCCTTAACAAAAAAAAAATCAAATCGAGCCCATATGCTCTTGATTTCCAAGGTCTCAAATATGACCAAGAATTCTTAAGTCCATAATAACCCCTTTTCCCTCAAATATGGGATTCGGTTTAAGGGTACATCTTTTCACACCTATGATATACGTCGTTGTAATTCTTCAACGTCTTCAGAGAGGTGGCTGGTCCTGACAACCAACAACTCCTCTTAATGCACTTCTAAATTGACGTGCATGCCTCAAATCGGATCATGCCCCAAATTGGGCACATTCCATATCAACATCGTTTACTCCGCCATGTAACAAATACACATGCTCGTGAGTTGAATGTTGGACCGAAATGTCTTTAAACTAATACTCGCCCTCAATTATGGCGATAATGGACCGAAATGTCCTAAAACTAATATTCACCCCCAAATACGGTGATAATGGACCGAACTGTTTATAAACTAATACTCACCCCCAAATACGGCGATAAAGGACCGAAACGTCCTTAAACTAACTCCTCGCCTCAAACATGTCGATAATGGACCGTGACGTCTTTAACTAAAACAAACTGAGTCCCAACTGCTCATGTATATTTAAGTCGATCTCAAACCAGATTAACAGTCCTTAAATAAACCAAACCCAAATCTAAAAATATATGGATTTGGACTAATCCACGGCCTACGGGCGATGACAGAAACTAGTCTCCGTATACAATCCATGGGTAACCTAAACAAATAAAAACACACATGACACGAAGTGAACTTCTGGAGCAGGAGAAAGTGGTTATCGCGACGCGGTAACGTTATTAACTGTAGAGGCTTGCACCTGCAGGGAAGAGCGTCCCCACGATCAAAAACCCTTCACAAATGAGGAGGAATCTGATAAAGTATGCTACAACGGTCGCATCCGCCCAAACCTCCGTTATACGGTGCTATAAATTAACTTGGCATTTTCGAAGAGGTGGATGGATAAATCTAAATATCATCTTCCCCCAGGATTCAGGCTAGATGTTCCGATGTCCCGGTCCGTCTTCCGGCGGTGAACAGATTCTGGCACGCCTGGTGGGACCTTTTCCTCTTTCCACTCCACACTTCATGTGTCGTGTTTCGCGAACAAAATTGCGGTTTGATATGGTTGCCCCTGGATTCGAGATACTAAAATTTGGTGTCTTGCTCCCGTGCAGAAGAGAATACCGATGACTTCCAGTTGCATAACTTGCAACAGCAACTCCCGCTCCGTCCCAACTGAAGGAGTAACTTATGGGCCCAACGCGACCTCCATTTTTTCAATGCCGGTGGGGGCAAGTAACATAAGCCACTACTGGATTGTTCTTCAGGACCATGCTCCCACCAATGAGCATCGGTTCCTCAACGCCGCAATCCAATGTTCCCAAGAAGTCGGTCTTCCACCGACTGACGACCACAACGGCTCCTCTCAACGAGCCGTCCAAAAAGGGGGTCTCAGTCTTTAATAGGCTGAGCCAAAGCTCAAGCGGGCCTGAAAAGAAGCCAGTGATTCCCGAAGGGGTACCCCAAAAAGGATAGCCCTCCCAATTCCTGCTGTAAATGAAGCCGTCAAAAGTGCTTCAACAGTCAGGCGATCGGTCTTCGAGAGGCTGACCGTCTCCAATCAAATCTTGCTAAAAATCTCGGTCTTTAACACACTGGCAACTGCTGGAGCTCCTCAACAAAACCAGGGGTAAGCTACAACTGCTTCCGAAACCAAGGCGGTCCCTTCAGAAAGGCACGCTCGACGTCGCCACTGACGCCGAGTAAACAATGCCAGGGGCAACTCCCATTCTGGACTTACCCTACCAGATCCAATGGTGGAAGTCGATGATGTTGTTCCAACCGGGAACAGTTTTGAACCGCTGAAGAGGGTGCTCAAAAACTCCCCCACAGTGGTACTGAAGAAATCACCTCCTCCTGTTGAGGTCCCTGTACAGGAAAAGCAGGAGCGGTCCCATCAGCGGCTCTCCTCCCAAATTCACAGAGTCTGGCGAAAAGTCCAGGACTCTGTGATCAACGAAAACTACTCCCGCCGACCGAAGAAATCGAAGGCTCGGCAAAAGAAAGATCATCCCTCCGTCATACAGCGAGGGGCTTCTTCTACAGAGGTGCCTGTCATAACGGCTCCTTTAACTTCAACCTCCCACAAAAGGGTGAGGCTGGAGAATATTCCACCGCCTATAGCAAATTCCAAAGGCGCTAGACCCAAACACCCCAAGTCTGGGGGCATGATCGTGCATACGGTCTACATGGTTTCCGGAAAAGATGAAAGCCATGCTTCCGTAAGTCATCGACTGCAAACTCGGTCGTTGACAAAAGCTCAAAAGCAACAACAAAAGCTCCAAGAAATGCTGACCAAGATGGCAGCACTCACCGGATAGAAAGAAAGTTCGGATCCAGCAACTGAACAGCGTCAAGAGCAGGAGACCGATACAGAGTTCCTGTGAAGGATGCTTGAAAGAAAAGACAAGGAGGCTGCAAAACAAGCTGCTAATATAAAGCAGATGGCGCTTTTGTTCCAGGACATGGTTGGAATGATGATCCAGCCAGAGCCTCCAGCCGAGGATCCGCCGATAATCATCGAGGATGAGAGAAGGGAAACTTCAAACCCTCTTCCGGCTTTGTCGACAGCTAAGGAAGAAACGATCTCCAAAGCTGCTCTTGATGACTATATAGCTCAACAAATACGAGCTCATCAAGCTAGTGAAGCGGCTGGCCAAATCATCAGAACTGGGCGACCGTATCCAGACTGGTATGACCGAATCAAATACCCGTCGGGATATACGATCCCCAAGTTCCATATATAAAAGGGGACAGGCAACCCACACCAACACGTCGCGCAGTTTAGAGCTTTATGCGGCAACACTGGATGCGACGACAAACTGTTGCTTCGCCAGTTCGTTGGCAGTCTGTCAGAAACGGCTTTTGAATGGTACTCGGATCTCCCAAATGACCTCATAAAAACCTTCACAGAGATGGAGCTGTTATTCACACAGCGGTTCGCCGGCGCGAGCAAGCGTACCCCAATCACGGCACTAATCAATGCCAGGGTGAAAACAGGAGAAACATGGGTTCAATACGCAATCCGGTGGCGGAACCTGTGGTCTAAGTTTGAACAACGCATCAAAGAATCTCCTGCAGTAGGCATGTTCATTGGGACCCTCGATCCTCAAATGACCGTATCCTAGTTCATGATGTTCTTCAAGCCCATAACTTTCCAGGCTCTGATAGACAAACTGGTCCAAATGGACCATATGGACCACGGGCCTTCCTCCTTAGATAAGGACCCTCGAAATGCCAAGAGTAAAGGGAAAGTGGCCTTTGTTGCCAACACGCAACAGCAACCGAGTGGACCAAAGCCAGCTGCTCGCCAAAACAACGCGCGACCGTGCCTATCCCTAGAAGAAAGACTAGGACACGCTTACTCGTTTCCCCGCGATAAAACGAAGAGACTATTTGAGTTGACAGTGCGCAACGAACTCATCACACTGCCGAACCACGGCGTCCACCATAACCTGGCGACGTCAACAACCCCAACTACTGCTCCTATCACAAAATGGTAAGCCACCCAATTGAGGATTGCTACATCTTCAAGAACTGGGTCGAGGACATGTACCAACAGGGAAAATTCGTGCTATCTGAGAATTGGAGGGCGAACCTGCCTCAGAACCACACTCCTAAATAGGTGGATGCACCGAGGGCATCATGCTTTCTCGTGGAAGAAACTCCATGGGGAAATCGTTCTTTCAGCAAAGACCAGAAGAATGTTGAAGGATCTATAGGCATGTTCGGCGGTCTGGTGGAAGAGCCTACTTGAACCTGAAATCATCGAAGGGATGCTGAAACCGCATCACATACCGAAAGTTGTTGACGAAGGGCAAAATCCCAAAGTCATGCCTTCAAAGTCTTCGAAGAAAAAGAAGAAGACCAAGAAGTCTGTGCAGCCTGCCGAGTATGACGACAAACACACAAACATACAAAAGTACATCGATGTGTCAGAGGAGTACAACCAGAAGGCGCGGACACCGGTCACCCTCGAAGAGTTTCTCAAGTACATTCTTGAGAATGAAGATAGTGACAATGATGAGGAAAATGACTCATCAGAAAAAACCGAAGACTATGTAGCAAGTTGCCATGTGGTCTCCTATTCATCGTTAAATGGCGAAGAAGCTCCCTCAGCGTCATAAAACAACGCAGAGGAACTGGGGGCAGATGTAGGGCTAAAATCCCAGGAACTGCCAGAAGAAGACCCGATCGATAGGCTGTTAAACGAAGCCTTTCAAAAAAGTAAAGCCAACCGAGAACACGAAACAACCATATACGAAAAGGCTAAGCATCAACGTCAGGATAAAGAAGCTGTAGCGAGGATGAGTCATAAAGTACTCTAACCAAACCGAAACACACCTGTCATAAATAAGAGCAGCATCAAGGAAGAGAGGCGGTTCACCAAAGCCCTATCAGTGGGAATAAAGCAGCCACCTCTCATAGGGAACACTTTCGGGGTCATACGCCTCGACGGAGAGGATTCACATCCAAACTACTGCCTATATCATCGGAAGGTAACACGCCCTATCGAAGAATGCAGTACCATCAAGAAGTGGTGGCAAGGATATGTTGCCCATCAAAAACACATCAAGATGATGAAGCGCGAAGCTCGTCGACAGTAAAAAGGTGTGACAAGTACGCACAAAAAAACGATCGGCAACTGTCATATGGTTGATACCAGTCCGGAAAGGAAAAAAGCCCAAGTTCTTACCTTCGGGAGCGATTCTGAGGACAAAATGACCCTTAGCCCTCTCTTCAAAGACTCCACCTCCGAAAAAGAAGAGAGTAAGAAGATTATGAGAACATTCAGCTGCATAGCCGCACGCTGCCTTAAAAGAACCTCGAACCTACAAACAAGGGTTCGAACAAAAAAGACAAAGGGAAAGAAAAAAATCCCTGAGAAAATTGCACTCGACGAAACTCGCCTAATAGCACAGCAAAACTTGGAGGCTTATAAGGCAAGGATGACACGGTCATACGAAAAACTGACCAGGCCGAGAATATTCCGCCAAGGCGAGCTCATGTTAGTAGTCAAAAGACCAATGATCCCCAATTGTGCAAAATAGGGGAAATTCGAGCCGAACTATGAAGGCCCGTACATCATAGACAAAGTCTATCAAGGCAGGGCCTACCTACTCATGGATATATATGGCGAAAGACCCTTCCGGCCAATAAACGGCCGGTTCCTCAAAAATACTATGCTTGACGAGTCACGACTTAGGTTAATGATAGATGACGACGCTTGTGTCCTCTTGCTATCTTGCTGAGTCAAAAACTCTGAGAGTTGTACGGGAAAAAAATTCGCCTCAAACATGGCAATTATGGACCGAGATGTCCTTAAACTAAAACTTCGCCTCAAACATGGCAATAACGGACCTAGATGTCCTTAAACTAAAACCTCGCCTTAAATATGGCGACATTAGAATGAGAAGTCCTTAAACTAGAAATTATCTGCCTCCAGCATGGCGATAACGGACCGAGATGTCCTTAAACTAAAAATTCGCCTCAAATATGGAGATAAGATGTCCTTAAACTAAAACCTCACCTCAAATATGGCGACATTGGACCGAGAAGTCCTTAAACTAGAAATTATTCGCCTTAAAAATGACGATAACGGACCGAGGTGTTCTTAAACTAAAAATTTGCCTCAAACATGGTGATTACGGACCGAGATGTCCTTAAATTAGAACCTCGCCTCAAATATGGCGACATCGGTCCGAGATGTCCTTAAACTAAAATTTCGTCTCAAAAAACGGTGATAACGGATCGAGAAGTCTTTAAACTAATTATTCGCCTCAAACAATGTGACAATGGACCGAGAAGTCCTTAAACTAATTATTCGCCTCAAACATGGCGATAACGGACCGAGATGTCCTTAAACTAGCACATCGCCTCCAAAATGATGATATGCTCTCTTGAGATCTATATTGCAATCGAAGCCCCAACGGCAAAGACTGCAACTCAAGTCTCACGCGCCATGAGTAAAAACAGCAGGATTACCGGCGAGCTTGTGAAACCCCGGAAGGGCGGAATCTCGTAAATAAAAGTTATGTACACAAGTAAAATGGGCACGGATGAAAACCTAAAATGGTGCCGTGAGTAAAAACAGCAAGATTATCAGTGAGCTTGTGAAAACCCGGAAAGACGCAATCTCGTAAAAAAAATTTACACTTACGAGATCCTCTTGACTCGTAAGGAGAACTCCCCCTATGAGACCCTCACGGCTCATAGGATTCAAAAGCCTTAAGCTACAAGGATCCAAATCTGTTCTTAAACCGTCGTATCCCCCAAGTTGCCCTACTGGTGGTCTAATATTGACCCTTGTATACAATCCATGGGCATAAATAAACAATTCCCTGCCAAATTCTACCAATGGCGAGAAATATCCCGTATGGTGAACAACACTTGTAAGTCCTCTCGACTTATAAGGAGAAAACACTCATGTAAAGATCCGTATGAACTGCAAGAGAAAATACCACTTCAGAGTCCTCACGACTTCTAGGGAGAACCTACACCTACGAGATCCTCTCGACTCGTAGGGAGAAAAACCTTTATGAGACCCTTACGGCTCATATAGTCAAAAAGTCTGAGTCGACAGGATCTTAACCCTGTTTATTAAGCCATCTTTGTTCAAATCGATAAAGGAAAATGATGATTCGCTCCTGGCAGCATTCCAGTTGTAGCGATGCTGATGCCTAAACAGGTGTCAAACTCCAAGTCCTCTCATGGCAAATGATGATTCGCTCCTAGCAACATTCCAGTTGTAGCGATGCTGATGCCTAAACAAATGGCAAACTCCATGTCCTCTCATAGAAAATGATGATTCGCTCCTGGTAGCATTCCAGCTGTAGTGATGCTGATGCCTAAACAGGTGTCAAACTCCAAGTCTTTTCACGGCAAATGATGATTCGCTCCTGAAAACATTCTAGTCATAACGATGCTGATACCAAGGTTGGTATCAGATTCCAAACTCACAAAAAAACAGCAGCGGGTAGTAAAAAAATATGCATATGAAATAGCCGAAATGATAGGGCAACTCGCAATAAAAATTAGTGAGCAAAAAATATATGCATATGAAATAGCCGAAATGTTTGGGCAAGTCGCAATAAAAAATAGCGAGTAAAAAAGAAAAAAACGATATAGCCGAAATGATTGGGCACCGCGATAAATAGCCGAAATGATTGGGCAATCGCGACTTTCGCGACATAAAAGCTGAAAAGATAGAGTATCGTGGAAAAAAATAAAAAAAATGAAAATGAAACTTTTCTGCCCTGCAGGTAGATCCACACCGACCCCTGTATACAATCCATGGGCATAAATGAAAGAAAGGGGTACCATATTTTCCCACCAGGCTCCGTCAAAGGGAGAGCCAGATCTCGACGGTTCATATACAATCTAGTGATCAGCTTGACGTTTTTCTCATTCCAACAGGGTGCAAACATGACGTCAACAAAGCTCCAAAGAGCCAAATCAAAAGGAGTGACGGCAGAATCCTAACTACAACTCGACGTGCTTCTCATGCCAGCAGGATATAGACACAACGTCATTAAAGACCCAAGGGTCGAACAAAAAAGGAGTGATCGTAAATTCCCTGTAAGTCGATGCCGTGCACCCCGCGGGTTCACGGGGAGGTGGAATATTTAAAAAACGGTTTTTCAAAGCTCGTAACACCGACTCGAACTCCAGGATCGATGCTAAACCCTAACTAGCTAAACTGTATGAAGTTAACTACTCAGAAAGAAGTTTATACCTCACAGATTCATGTCCTTCGGGTCTTCTTGTCGCTGTCCTCCTCCTCGTCATAGGCTCCAAGGATCGTAATGGATCGGGCAACCTCGTCGGCCTTCTCGAGTCAAAGAGATCCACCCGAAAGTCTATAGTTCGAGCTCCAACCTCAAATCCGAGATAACTACGACATCTAGTTCGCTAAACTAGATGTCCTAGATGATGTGAGAGTGTAGATGGATTAATTTGTCTCTAATAGCCTTAGGTTTCTTAACTCATGAGACATGAAAGGCTTGAGGAAGAAGAAGGGGAGCTTGAGGAAATGCTAGTGAAGAAAAAGAAGTTTGAAATGAAGAAGCCTCAAGTGTGATAGAATAATGAAGCATACTAATAATTGATAAGATAAATATCTTAACAAATATCAAGCATGCTTCACAAAATATCTAATGAGGGAGTCATGCCTCATTCAACAAATATCTCCACCTCATTTCCTTCACCTCACTAATCTTTTAATCAAAAGATTAAAACCCTAAATGAGGTGTCTTCTTCTAGAGGCAATCCCAAGTAAATTACGAGAATTCCTCTCAACCGTATATACATACCCGTATCCGTATTCCGAAAAATACGAATATAAAGAGACGAAAATAATCCATCAATATAATATAAGGATCCGGCTTAAACTAAAGCCCGCTAGTATTAACCGTCCGAATATCATACGTGCACAAGTACACGTATGTGATCGAAACCCTGCCGTAAAACCATACGGCCTCTACATCATTTGCCCGATGCAGGGAAACCCTCTGTGTGGGACTCTAAAGACTCGATACTATGATGGCAGTGGGTTTAACCACAAGCACGTCAGCGGTACTAACTGCACGTAATGGCTACCCAGGTATCTATCGATAAGAAGAATGACGAGCAAACTCATCCGAACTCCTACTGAGCCTATCTGTGACAATCTCCGTACAGTCTGGTCTGTTCGTCTAAGAGTATCGCATATCGGGCCTAGGCGACGGTAATTGTCAGAACCCTAATAGCATAATAATTAGTGTCGGAGTGTAGCCCAAAACACCCTGAGAAACTACTGGAGCACCTACCAGTAAATCTCGCTTGCCTTGGCCAAGGAATTTGTGTAATGGCTCTCCGAACACAGCACGATATCAACCCCGAATACCGGGAGAGACGAATCCTATCTAACCACTACTGCCTCCAAGTTCTTCGGGACTGCACCCAACTACTACCTGTTTGCACGACTCTTTTGAGCCATGGTAGGATAGTAATCTAAGAACAATGGGAACACACTCGAGGCGAAGTAGCAATGTCAAGTTGACGGGATAAGCTGTACTCATGTCACTTGGTAACTGCTACCTGACGATAGGTATAACACCCACCAGCAGCTCCCTACAAGTCCTGTCCAGTGTACTCATAACCCAATGAGCATATGCATACTATCTCCAGAACAACGTACCGATGGCTGTGGGACAGACCATCTCCCTTTCTCGTATACACTAGTCTACTCTGGAATATCGATGCCCCGTCTTGATAATCCTACGACTAGGGACCTGTATAGGATGTGCTTATAGACTACCCAGCCCCCACTAGTGTGACTGTCATCACAACGTTGGTAATCAAGTAAAGATCCTAAGGGCTCTACCAATATGTATAAGCAATATGCTAAAAGAAACACATGCACATATTGAGGTGGAAACAAACCAGGTAGCATACTACCATTTCGAGCAAGACTGTTACTATATCCGTGTATATCACAAGCTTTCAATATGTAATATAAAAACCAGTATGATACAATAATGGCCTATAGGGCATATAACATAACAATCCCAGCTCCAGCTCGACGTTCCTTCTCGGTGCAGACACGGCGTCAACAAAGGCTCCAAGGAGCCAAATCAAAAAAAAGGAGTGACGGAAAAATCCCAGCTCCAGCTTAATGTTCCTTCTCGGTGCAGACGTGACGTCAACAAAGCTCCAAGGAGCCAAACCAAAAAGGAGTAATGGAAAAATCTCAGCTCCAATTCGACGGTCCTTCTCGATGCAGACGCAGCGTCAAAGACCCAAGGGTCGAACAAAGTGGAGCAATGACATATTCCTAGCTCCAGCCCGACGTTCTTTCTCATTCCAGCAGGATACAGACGCAACGTTAACAAAGACCCAAGGGTCAAATCAAAAATGGAGTGACGGCAAAATCCTAGCTCCAGCCCGACGTTCCTTCTCGATGCAGACGCAACGTTAACAAAGACCCAAGGGTCAAGTAAAAAACAGAGCTATAGAAAATCCTAGCTCCAAGTCTTGACGGTATATATACAACCTAATACTACTCCGGCGTACCTTCTCATTCCATCAGGGTGCAAACGTGACGTCAACAAAACTCCAACGAGCCAAATCAAATTGGAGCAAAGGCATATTCCATGCTCCGGACTTCAACTGCAATATATACAGCATAGAGGTCCTACTGATGTCTACCCTATTTCGGCAAAGAAATAACACAGCATCGTAAAACAAAAATGAAGTGATGGCATATTCCTAGCTTCGGGTCTTGACGACAACTCATATAAAGCCTAAAAGACTATCGGAGATCATTCCACTCCAGTGCAGAGTGAGTATGACTCATCGGGGCTCCAAATTGAGCCTAATCTCAAGTAAAAAGCGATATGGAAAATTCGTAACGCTTTCTCTCTCGACGGTAATATAGCCTAAGGGGATTGCTTGAAGACGTCTTGTCCAGTCCCCGAAAGGATCAAAGACACAACAATCGTGGGGCTACTCGAACAACGGCTTAAAGACCGCATATCAAGGAATACATTAGCCAACGCGACGGTACCACGGATCAAAACCCTAGTACCACAAAACCTAACGGATCTCTGTCGTAAAGAATGGAGGTTATTTATATATAACGTTAGGACACGTTTGCCTGTAAACCTAAGGGAGGTAAACTAAATAAACTTCGAAATGAGTACATAAACTAGAAACTCCAAAACGAGTGAATAAAGTACGGACTCCGAAACGAGTAAGTAAACTAATTAGCGCCACCTTAAGTCATCAAAACACAGATGAGCCCATGCAAAAAGTGTATATTCTTTATTCACGAATCAAAGTGTTTAAGAGATACGATTAATACAAAAGGAGGGAATACAATTGCAATTGTTAAGAAGGTGGGGCTTTCAACAAATTGGCAACCCGCTCATGCGCTCCCTGCAGCTCCTCCTCGCATGCTACTACTGCGGCCATCCCCGCTTCAATTTGAGCCCGCTGTTGCAAGCATGATGAAAGTTTCTCAGCGATTTCCTGCTTGGCAACCTCTCAATCTTGCATGCTCCGCTCGGTAAAATCGAGGTTCTGCCTCAGCGACAGCTGATTGGTTTGAGATTTTTTATGCGCTTTCGCTTTTAAAAGATGAATCAAAGAATTAATTACCGCAATCAAGAACGGTGTCTCTTTGTAGCTAGCCGGTGAGTACGGATCGGTCCACAAGGATTTTATGTATTCTCAATTTGTTCTAACGAGTTAATTCCAATTGGTGTTGGATTAATTATCACTAAAAACTAAGGTTGATTTAAACTAGGATTAAAACCTTGTTAGGGTCAGGTTTAGGTTAAGTTTGGAAAGTCAATATTCCTCACCGCTTTCTATGCCCTAATTAAGATCTAATAGGTGTTATGGTAATAATTAATAAAGTGGATTAGTACCATCAGGAAGAAACTAGGTTTCTTCCTATAGGTTTTTGTCCTTCCTTTCTTAATTCTCACCCTAACCTCCATGGAAAACATATACAACTGATCTTTCAAACTACGGTATCACCGCTATCTCGTGGGATAGGATGCCATAGTGAGCGGTGTGTGTATGTATGCATGGAGTCCTATAAAAATATGTGATGGGCAAGAAAGGAGTGAGAGATTTTCATCTCTCAAACCTCTCCTATTCCTAACCCTAACAAGTGAGAAACTACTCACTCATTAGAGAATTGATTAAAAGAAACATTTTTTATCTACGGCGAATAATTAAAAGTGCTAAACTAATTAACTAGGGCAGATAATAAAATTACTAAACTACGGCAGAAAAGAAATTAACTAGGGCATAAAAAAACTTACTTTATTTGATACTCTCTTCAAACATTTACAACGAATTAAAATTTTGAAATAGATGAATAAAAAGAGGCATGCCCTCAAAAAGAGCATTAGGGTTTCTATTTATAGATCATAGAAACCCTAGGGTTACATCCGATACATATCTGCATTTACAAATTTACCTTAAGAAGACTAGTCAACGCACCGCCGCCGCCGTCACAAAAATGCACCAACACGTGCTTATAATGGCCGCGGAACCACGACCAAAAGACATGTTTAGCCGCGGATCCGCGGCCATATAGAGGGCTTGTTGGCTGAATTCTTCTGGGCTGCTTCTGGTTGCATTTGGCTTCTTGTTTCTTCACTTGATTTCTCAGATTGTCTTCTAGTTCTCTTCCAGATTTCCACAGTGCATAATGTCGTGGAATTTTACCCTTTGCTTCGTGTCGAAGTCTTGAACTCTGCGCTGCCTTTGTGCTTTGTGAAATTATCCATTGATCTTCGTTTATTCATCAAACTGTAGGCATGATCGAGATTCTTCCATTTGTTGATCGTAGTCTCACTTTTGTATCGTCTTTTCATCATTTTCACTGTTTTGTTTCGAGAACCTGTAACCTGCAATTATGTAGCAGACATGGATCAAAAGCACCTATTTATTTGTAAAATGAATAAGAATAGGGAATATAATAATGCAAAATTATGATATGAACAAATACCCACAAACTTATTTTTTGCTCGTCCTCGAGCAAAACTAGTTTTATTCTCGAAAAAGATCTAGCCTCACTTTCGCAGGGAAACACGATTGCACTGAGCTCGTGCAACAAGCCGTTAAACCTCTAGGTGTTCCTAGTAGGAGGAGTGTTGTCTCCTGAGGGTTTTCAGCGGATACTACCCACAAAATCCTATCAATTCGGCCTATTGATTTTTATTCTCCAATTCGGTTTTCGAACAAGAAACTCTATTATCTTCAACTCAGAAATTATCAACCCGTATTTTTCACGCTTCCTTATCTTTTAACTTAAGATTATATATGTTTTGTAGATTTACTTAACTTTTAGAATCTTTTGAGTTTTCCTTCTAGGAATCCATCTCAACTTAGGAATTTTTATCATTTCTACTGAAGATATAAGTCCTATTTTTCATTCCTATCTCTCATCCAAACCCCAATCATATACTCTTACGTGTGTGTATATATCACCCCTACACTTGGAAATTCAAATCAAGCTATTATACTCTTGTCCATCATCCAAAGTATTTCTCAATTGGTGAATTTTTAGATAAAATTGCTCACACATCTTTCATACGACCGTTAATATTTCTTGAGATACCAACGACCGATTACAAAATGTGTTTGCACATTAAAGCGTAATTCCTAGTCTTCTAACACCTAAGGTTTTAACAGTGACTCCCAAACCAGTTGGTCTAAGGCACTAGGTGATAAAGTACCCTCGCTAAATATTTTTTTCTATTTATGCAGTCTTAAGTAATTACAAAAACCAATGTTCATTTTTTATCTCTTTATTCACACTTGTATTTTTATTTTATTTTCCTTCATACTAAGGACTTTAGACAAGAGCATTTCAAGGTCTCTTCTACTATTCCAAGTTTCAAGATTCGTGTTTGTGCAATTTGTAGGGTATATATTTTCAGAATTTAGACTTAAGCTTAGGAATTATTTTTCAGACATATACTTTAATAAAAATATCAATACTTTTCCCTTGTTTTAACTTAGCCCGAGAAGTGAACTCGAAATTTGCTTATTTCTAAATAAACTATAAAGACATATACTTTCTACCGTTAAATTTTAAGAAAGCTTATTTTTAGGGTTTTTAATTTACTATGTCTAGGATCTAGTTGTTCCTAACTAGTTAATTTTTTTGTCAAACTCAAGTCAATTATGGCCAAAATTGAATGCTTTAATTTTTATAATTTTTCAAATTTTTTAGTTTTTATTTGATTTTTATTTTTCTATTTTTTTTTATTTTCAATTTTTATGATTTTTATATAAGGATGCAATGCAGAATTTAAACATGCAAAAGAAAAAGAAAAAATATATATACAAAAATTAAAAATATATATACAATGCAAAAGATAACTATTTACAACTACCAACTCCCCCAAACTTATCACAAGCAATGCCCTCACTGCTCGGCCCCACGCCGTGCTCTCGAGCGTGAGCGGGAACGCTCAGCCCTATCCAGCAGGGTTCGAATCACCTGCTCTACCTCCGTCAACCGCCGATCGTGCTCTCTCGATATCCCCTTCAACTCCTCTATGCCCCTAACAGCTCTTTGCATCAAATTTGCATGTTCTAAAGGGGTCATTTCTCCTTCGCTCGCGGTCGAGCTAGAGCTAGGTGTTCGGGTGGGTACATGCTTCGCCGGTTCAGTTCCAGACCATACATCTGTCAATCGTGAATAGGACGTAAAAACGCCCTCAATAAGAGGCCTGACAGGTATGCCTCCAAGCATGTAAAATTCAAACTTCTCCATGGGGAGGAAATATCGACATAGTTGTGTAACAAGCATGGGACAAGGGTAATTTACGGCTCGTTTGCCCGCACCTATAGAGTAGCAAAACTGTGCACATGTCGAAACGATGGTTTCTTGTCATGAGGGTATGCACAATATGCAAGGAGGGTGTAAAAAATGTGGTGTTGTGGGAGCTTCCAAAAATATTGTTTTGTGCCCACCGGCACACAGTTAAGACATTGGCTAAAAGGGTTCTCGCTTGGATCCCTTTCCGCGGCTCCCTTGAGCAATCATTGCCCATCAAGGGCATGTAATTCTCAAATTGTAAAGGTTGGTCATGAGCGGGTATCCGAGGGATTAATGTAACTTCATGTATGATATCCCTATCGATGATAATTTCCCTATCACCCCACTGCAATTTTATAAAGCCGAATTGGGTGAGACACCCATCTTCCATACACTCGTAAAAACGAGTGACTAATTCCGGTAGTGTATAAGCATTAGGGTGATTATATATCAAATAGTTCCAACCCCTACGTGTTATCTCATTCGCAAAATAACTACCGTACACCTCATGTGAAAAAATTTATGAAAAGTCTCGTTCAAGTTGCATGCTGTGTGCCATCAGGTGATCTATAGATCTAGAAATTTAAAAACAGAGATGGGTTTTGAAAGATCGAACCTTCCCTGAAAAAATCAAGGGGCGAAGACCTCAGGAGGCGGCGGAAGCGCGGTGGGAGGCACCTTCTTGCGGCGGAAGTGCGGCGCGACGTCGGGATCTCGCTGCAGAATTTTGAGTGCAGCGGCTAGGGTTTCTAAGGGAATCTGTTTGTTTAGGGTTTGTGAACAGAGAGGGTCGGGTTCTTTATATAGGGGGGAAATGATGTATATTTGCAAATAAACCCCTCTAAAAAGAGGAAATTATTTGCAAATAAAAAATTTATTATTTAAAATCTGAAAATTTACAAAAAATACCCAAAAAATTTTATTTTTATTTTTATTTTTATTTTTATTTTTAAATTTTTATTTTTTATATTATTTTTGAAAACCAAATTACACCCCCCCCCCCCAAACTTGAGTTAAACAATATTACAAGTCAATACCAAGCTTTGCAAAGACCAAAAGTCAACACCAACCAGTTGAAAAATTTATCTGTGTAACGTATAGGTCGGTGGAAGAACATGTTATAAAGAGCCAAGTAAGGAAGAGATAAGTGGTGGTATGGAAAGTGTTTTCGTGAACGTGGATGTGAAGAGATAAGAGGTGATAATAAATAAAAACGAGAATGTGAATGATCAGAAATGAGTGGAATATTGGTATTCTCGTATTTTATTAGAAGAAAAGGTAGTGGTTCAATTTCTATAGGTGGAGGTTGATTAACCACAAAATCCTCGAGGTGTTTCTGTGGATCCTTTACTGGCTTGGCATCATCCATCATATGTATATGATGTTCAATTATGAAGGAACTAATCTCCTTGATGTCCGCCATAGTCCAGCTAAAAACCTGCCGGTTGTTTTGTAAGACCATTAACGGGGCTTTCTCTTGCTCGAAAGCTAGAGATGCCGAGATGATAACAGGAAGGGTCTCATTCTCACCTAAGTGAGCATATTTAAGATGAGGTGGCAACAGCTTGAGTTTGAATTTTGGAGGTGGTAAAATTGGTGAGACTGTCTCGAACTCGAAGGATTCCAACAATGGTTCGAAATCACTGTAAGCAACCGAGTCGGATGGTTCAACTAACTCATCCAAAAATTCAAAGGACTCGAACTCGGGCGGTGAGTCTTCAAAATCGTCCGAAAAAGTGAAACACTCATAATCGTTATCGGTTGTGCAAACTGTGTCAGATTCAAAGAGGAACGCACTAGTGGCGTCAAAACTGCTGTGATCGAACAGATATTTTTCAAGCTCACAGTCCTCCTGCGTGATTTCGTGGACCGAGCAAACATCACGTATACTAGCTTTAGACACGGAGGGCAGACTTCCTATCTTGTAAATGTTGAACTCAGTTGATATCTTCCCAAAGTATAGAGTCATAGAGCCATTGCGACAATTGATTGCAGCATTGGAAGTGGCCAAAAATGGTCGACCGAGGATCACCGGAATTTAGTTCCGTGGGTTAGCCACAGGCTGTGTGTCCATAACATTGAAATCAACGGGGAATATGAAGTCTCCTACTTTGATCAACACATCCTCTAACTCACCCCTAGGATGGATGATGGATCGATCAGCCATTTGGAGAGTACAATGAGTGGGTTTCAACTCTCCAACACCTAATTGCTCATAAACGGAGTAGGGAAGCAGGCAAACACTGGAACCAAGATCTAAAAGTTCTCAATTGATGTTCTTATCCCCAATTGTTATTGAAATTGTAGGACAGCCAGGGTCCTTCCGTTTTTGGGGCAAAGGTTGAGGTTGGGTAATAGCATTACTCACGGCACTAGCTACGAGCACTTTCTTGGGTACCTGAGACTTTCTCTTCATGGTGCATAAGCCCTTTATGATTTTCGCATAAGAAGGGACTTGTTGGATTGCATCCAAGAGAGGTATGTTAATACTCACCTGCTTGAATAACTCCACAGTCTTCTCCATTTGGGGAGTTGGTTTATTTGATCTCAACCTGTTTGGAAATGGAACATTTTGAAAAAAATTTGAGTCCAATTTCTGCGGAGTAGATTGCGGAGTTGGAGCGGATTCCAGTGTCGGTGTGTTCGTGAAGTGAGATATGGGTCCGTTTGAATTAGAAGAAGTAGAGCCTTGTGAAGGATGAAGAATAAGTTCTAAGGAAGAAGATGAAGATGAAGAAGAAGAAGAAGATGAAGAAGAAGAAGAAGCACCGACAGGGATGTCATCACTATTACCCACGTTATTGTGCAACACTTTTCCAGATCTCAACGTGATCACAGCATTCACATTATGATTTTGTTGTTCATATGCAACATGTGCGTTGTGTGTGTGACCGGGATTTGGCAATGGTTGAGATGGAAGCTTTCCTTTTTCTCGCTCGCTCAACGCAGCATTTAGTTGTGCAATTTGGGCCTCAATTGATTTGATGCTTTGATCATGTGAAGCACTGTTTTGCACCAAAGACTGAATGGAAGTCTCCAACCTTACTGCGGATTGTGTAGATTGTTTTAAAAATGCATCTAGACTTCGTTCTAGCGAGGAAACCTTATCGTCATTTGGTTGAACAAAATTGTTTTGAGGATAAGAGTTGTTGGGTACAAAATTGTTCATATGGTTTGGGTAAGGTTGGGGTTGGAAAGGTTGCTGGTATTGAGTTTGTTGAGGTGCTTGTTGTTGTGGAGGAGGAGGCCTTTGAAAGTTGTTATTGCCTTGGAATTGTTGATTTTGATTCCAAGCAAAATTTGGGTGGCTCCTCTAACCAGGATTATAAGTCGAAGAGTATGGATCATTTCTTTGTCTTTACTGAAAGGCAGCATTGACTTGATCTTGTCCTTGAACAAGTGGATTGTAAGGACACTCTTCGGTAACATGGGATGGATCCGAACAACAAGCACAAACAGTTCGTGGGGGTAAAGCAGGGGCAGGAGAAGGCGATGAGATTTTGGTCTCAATTGCTTCTAACTTTTCGTAAGTGCGGCCATTTCGGCCTTCATTGCAATCGACATATCTAGTTGATGTATGCCTGCCCTAGACTGGCCTGTTGAAGAAGATGAGGTGGTCTTAGTGCTTTCCCACTGAAGTGTTTGTTCAGCAAGATCGTCGAGAAACTGCCAAGCTTTCTCGCTTGATTTTGTTAGAAAGTGACCTTGACAAATGGTTTCCAACAACTGCTTAGTTGCTGGGTTCAATCCTCCGTATAAAACTTGGCAAAGTTGCCAGTTCTCAATACCGTGGTGAGGGCATTGAACAAGTAGGTCTTTAAATCTTTCAAAACACTTCCAAAAGGGTTCGGAAGGAAGCTGGGAAAATTGAATAATCTCACTGCGAATTCTCGCGGTCTTGTGATGTGGGTAAAACTTTTTAAGAAAAGTTTTAACAAACTCTTCCCAATTTTTAATCGAGTGTGATGCTGTGCTATATAACCATTTCTCGGCTAGGTCATATAAGGTGAAAGGAATGACACGTAGCCTTATAGCATCATCAGAAAGCTGTGTTGTCTTCATCATTGCGCAAATATTCTGGAATTTGTTTATGAAGATACAGGCATCTTCGGATTCCAGTCCGTGAAATTTTGGCAACATGTTGATGAAGTGCGGTTTGATCTCAAAGTTATCCCCATTTGCTGGTGGAAGTGAAAGACAAGTAGGTAAGGCGGTGCGGATAGGGTAGAAAAGATCCTGGAGCGTGATTCGTTGGGGCGCTTCAACAGGTGGGTGTTGTGGGTTATTCGCACCTAGCGGAGGTGGAATCAGTCCCGCGGGTAAGGGATTGTTAGGATTGAATCCTGACATCTCCTTAGAAGACGAAGAATATGAAGGTGAAGGTAAAGAAGTGGAAGGAATTTCAACTTCGGAGTCGAAAGCGTCGTCAGTCGGTACTAACGAGACACGGACTAATCGGGCACTAGTGTCCCTAGTCCAACCGGACATACACTAAAGAGGTAGTGTAGTCAAAAGGTGAAAAACAGAAGGTGGGGGTAAGAAAACGTCAATGAGAGGAAGTGGGTGTAAGTGGGGTGCAACGTATTTCTTAGCGACAAGTTGCAAGTTTTTGTATAAAAAAAAAATTCTTTTTGTGTTTTTTTTTATATATGGAGCTTTTTTGCAAAAAGATTTTCAATAAAAGGCTTAGACACACGTTCAATCAATCACAAATGCACAATCAAGCCTAGATCTAGGGTCACCTAGGTCAACTAGATTGCTCCTAACTGTTCCAAAGGGCAAGATGTGAGGACCTCAAATCGCCTCTTCACCGCCAATTGTGGCGAGGTAAGCACAAGTAGAGAAAGGAGAGATCCGCTCACGAATCACCGTGAGACGGGCCTTTTAAAGTTACCTTTCCCTACCTGTCTAGCCTAGGCACCACAAAGTCAGGTTTAGATCGACGATCGATGCCTACAACTATTCCTTTGTCCTATTGAGCGCGAAGTCCTTAGGGCTGAATCTAATTTTTTTTTTTAATTAACTTAATGGTCAATGCAATATGCTTTATGTGATTTTTGGGGTCCTGAGAAGGGTAATGAAATCCCCACCCAATCTGGATTGGTGTTCAAGCCCCTTAAAGTCAATTTAAATATGCAAAGCAGTAAACACAATCAAACACTTGCAAACAATTTTTTATTGCAGCGCAAAGAATCCTGCACAAGATCAAGTTATTGGAGAAGGGGAGAAGTTTTTGCGTAAAGAACCCTGCAGGAAAATTCTTTTTAGAGAAGATAAGGGGGTTACAGAGAAGAAAAGAAGCTTACAGAGATTTTTTTCAAATGATGACGTCACCACCAGGCCGCGGATCCGCCGCGGGAACGTGCAGCGGTTGACTTGGCGGTTCAGTTCTCCAAAAAAATTTTTGTTTCTCTGTTGTGATTCTCCTCTGTTTATTCAGATCTGCTGTTTGCTATTTTGCTCTCTGGATTTTTCCAGATCTGAATCTGTTCGTCGATCCTACACAATTCAAACGAAAACCCTTCAAAGAATAACAAGATGATAAATTTTTTATATATATTTTTTTATTTTTCAGTTTTTATGATTTTTCAATTTTTATATTAACCCGAAATTACAAAAAGAAAATAACTATGCCATCCCCAACAACGGCGCCATTTGATTGGTTTGAGATTTTTTATGCGCTTTTCGCTTTTAAAAGATGAATCAAAGAATTAATTACCGCAATCAAGAACGGCGTCGCTTGGTAGCTAGCCGGTGAGTACGGATCGGTCCACAGGGATTTTGTGTATTCTCAATTTGTTCTAACGAGTTAATTCCAATTGGTGTTGGATTGATTATCACTAAAAACTAAGATTGATTTAGACTAGGATTAAAACCTTACTAGGGTTAGGTTTAGGTTAAGTTTGGAAAGTTAATATTCCTCACCGCTTTCTATGCCCTAATTAAGATCTAATAGGTGTTATGATAATAATTAATAAAGTGGATTAGTACCATCGGGAAGAAACTAGGTTTCTTCCTCTAGGTTCTTGTCCTTCCTTTCTTAATTCTTACCCTAACCTCCATAGAAAACATATACAACCGGTCTTTTAAACTACGATATCACCGCTACCTCATGGGATAGGGTGCCGTAGTGAGCGGTGTGTGTATGTATGCATGGAATCCTATAAAAATATGTGATGGGCAAGAAAGGGGTGAGAGATTTTCATCTCTCAAACCTCTCCTATTCCTAAGCCTAACAAGTGAGGAACTACTCACTCATTAGAGAATTGATTAAAAGAAACATTTTTTATCTACGGCGAATAATTAAAAGTGCTAAGCTAATTAACTAGGGCAGATAATAAAATTACTAAACTACGGCAGAAAAGAAATTAACTAGGGCATAAAAAAACTTACTTTATTTGGTGCTCTCTTCAAACATTTACAACGAATTAAAATTCTAAAATAGATGAATAAAAAGAGGCATGCCCTCAAAAAGAGCATTAGGGTTTCTATTTATAGATCATAGAAACTCTAGGGTTACATCCGATACATATCTGCATTTACAAATTTACCCTAAGAAGACTAGTCAACGCACCGCCGCCGCCGTCACAAAAATGCACCGACACGTGCTTATAATGGCCGCGGAACAGCGGCCAAAAGTCATGTTTGGTCACGGATCCGCGGCCATATAGAGGGCTTGTTGGCTGAATTCTTCTGGGCTGCTTCTGGTTGCATTTGGCTTCTTGTTTCTTCACTTGGTTTCTCAGATTGTCTTCTAGTTCTCTTCCAGATTTCCACAGTGCATAATGTCGTGGACTTTTACCCTTTGCTTCGTGTCGAAGTCTTGAACCTTGCGCTGCCTTTGTGCTTTGTGAAATTATCCATTGATCTTTGTTTATTCTTCAAACTGTAGGCATGATCAAGATTCTTCCATTTTTTGGTCGTAGTCTCACTTTTGTATCGTCTTTTCATCATTTTCACTGTTTTGTTCCTAGAACCTGTAACCTGCAACTATGTAGCAGACATGGATCAAAAGCACATGTTTATTTGTAAAATGAATAAGAATGGGGAATATAATAATGCAAAATTATGATATGAACAACAGCCTATTAGAAATACATTGTTGGAGGTTTTCGAAAATAACTTGCAGCTGCACGGCATTTGCTTCGATCTAGGCGCACAATTGGATGGATTCGCCGAAAGCTGTCTCATGATCCTTTTGCTTCAGGGCCAACTTTTTTTCGAAATATTGAATGGAATCGGTACTTTTCTCAATCCACGTGACCCGCTGAGCCTTTAAGGTCAATACTTCAGGATTGAGACGCTTGAGCTCGATCTCATGCAGACAAGCCTCGATCCGCTTACAATAATCAACCCAAAGATCGACGAAATCTTCATTATGGAAATTCACAAGCATCGCCAGCATAGGGTTGACTTCATCAGCGAAATCCACGGCAGAAGTGAGAGCCTCGGCATCAAGATCTTCAATAAATTCATTTAACATCCGCCTTCTAGTCACCGCGCCCCTGGAAGATTGACGCTTAGCAAAAGGCCCTGTAGACATGGGAATGCGAGACTCAAAGGGACCCGAAGCCGGTATATTTGCTGCAAAATAAATCACGCATGAATAAGGGTCAGATTTTAATTTGAAAAATAAAGAAGAAAGCTGATGGACGAGATCTACCGTACCAGCTGTTAAAAGTGGCAAGACAGGGAGCACAGGAGGCTCGGCTATTCTTTCACTCCCTCCCTCGAGCCGTAGTACTGTGGTCAATATGAGTAAAGCTTAGCAACAGAAAGCTTACTCATGAAAAGAAGAAACACCAAGCGAAGAATATACCAACCAATGCCGGAAGGGGGAACGAATTCCGATTGGAAGGCAAAATGCGGGCTTAACACCTGGTGTAAGCGATCAAAGAGCACTCCTGCAAGATTGCGACAATATATGGTTACTGCAAGAAAATGGTATCTACATTGAAGCAAAGAAATGAGAAATCTTCACCTTCCAGAGTTCGGGGAGACACAGAAGAGAGGGGTAGAACCGTGACAGTCAGGGCAATGACCGGCGATAAATCTTCAGTCAATACAACATTAGGGTTTACCACGCCTATACTCATAATAAAGGAGATATCATTAGAGATTCCTAGCGGGATTAAAAACTCAAAGATAATAACTCAAGGAGTACCTGACAAGGCAGAAACCGAGACAGTGCCCAAAGCGTCACCAGTTGTAACGGCTTCCGCGGTTTCCATTGGGAAAGTGGATTCAGCATCCACACCTTCATCCCCTGACTCGATAAGGGCCTTCATAATGCTTGCATCACCCACCGATACCAAGGATCCATAGGGAGAAGAAGCGGCAGTTGGAACAATCCCAGATTCCAGAGGAAGGTTTGCCACTTCAGGCTCTTTAATCACCGGCACTTCACCTGCCACACCATCACCTAAATTTGGCCATGTTAAAAAGAACGTGTGTGTTTTGATTCACGAAAAAGGCTGTTACTAAGGACCATGCATTGTTCAACCTTAAAGTAGCCGTTCAACCTCTTCTCGAGCCGCACGCGCAACCTGTCTATGGGCAGTGGACAGGGAAAAAGGAACGTCCACAATAGGAATGTTAGAGGGTTGAGCGTTACTCAAACCTACGCCCGCGGCCAAGATAGCCTGACGTTCCGTCACAGTGTGCTTTCTACGCTTCCTCTCAGCCTGGGCTGTATGAACCGATCTCCTCAAAACTTCTGACAGGAATACATCGTCGTCCAAATCGGGCTCGGCCTCCGGATCCACTGTGGCATCCATCATTGGCTGTTTCAGAAACGCCTCCTGTGGTGGCCTTGGGAAGGCCTCAGCCATAGTCAGTGGCTATGAAGGCTTTTCTGAATCACCACCCAAGATTGGCATTACACTTGGAACAACCTGGGTCGTAGTGGTTCTAGTAATAGGATAAAGAAAAGAGTCAGGTCATGAATAAAACGAACTAAAGATGTAAAGGCGCAGTGAAACGAATCATACTAAGGCCTAAGGAGGCACGGAGCCTCTCCTCCTCCTAAAACGTCTTAAGGGACGCCATGAGAGCCTCTTCAGCAGAAATGCCTGTTAAGGAAGAGAGCGCTAGTAAAGCGTAATAAGTTCAAAAGGGGGGAATATATACATGAGAGTATAAACGAAGTATACCAGACTCCGCAATAGAGGCTAACGCCGCTTGTTCATGGGCCAGTCGTTTGAAAGCTTCAATGGCAGCCTGAAGATCGGTATTGGTCACAGGCGCATCGAACAGACTGTCGTTGATGCCATACTCGCACAAGCCCTTGCTATAAGGAGCATAAGGCTCCTGACAGAATACGACGTCAGTAGAGAATAATGATTTCTTCTTCTTCAGCGAACTGGCATAAACAGCCGATGATAAGAGCTTTCGCTTAATAGGCTTCTTCGGACGGCAGGTCCCGATCTCCAAACCAATGCCCGATTCCGGAGACACCACGGTTACCGCTGTCTCAGGAACATCTGGTCGAGGCTTACTAGGAAAAGCATGCGGGGATATAACCGTGGCGATCTCTCTCAAAGAAGGGAACACGACTGCCCATTGCTTCAGTGGGACAGGTGGATTACTGGCTGGGACAACATCCTTGTGGTCAAGCAGCAGCTTCCTCTCCACCTTGATGACAGCACCTGTTGCATGCTGGTACCAAGCAATGTAAGCATTTGATGCCTTTGGAATATAACTCGGCTCGCTGATGAGTAAATGGGACCCCGTATTTAACCGCATGAAATGATGCGCCACAGTGTGAATGCCCTCTTCCGAATCAATCAGGAACGCCTCGAGAGGAACGCCTTAGTTGTAACCTGATTGCTGGGCAAAGCGGTGCGGGTTATACCTCATAAACAGCACCGATGCATTCTGTCTAAATACTAAAAAACCTGGCCTGATAGAATACAGGTGCACAACCTCTCGCACCTTGTTTAAAAACATCATGCAATGGTTTGATCACTTTGGAAGATTCTTTGCCGATGGTCAGGATTTTATCGACAAAGGTCATGCTGTCTCCAACCATGCATGGGCGAAGGAGCAATCGCTGAGCCTCCTACTGTGTTGGGTCTGGAGCAGAAGCGCCGACTAGGTGCATGACCTGGGAAAAAGTTGTAGCCTTCGTAAAATAAGGGTCATTTATGAACACCAAAAGCACCCAACACGTGCATCTCGATCCATGAGGTGGAGCAGTGCAATGGGAGATTTACGGGCTTTACCCTTGGCTGAGTAATGTCGGCTGCTAAGCTCGGGCCATGATATAAAATGAGTCAGTCCTGCGACCCCAATGGCCATGCGTGTCCCCGCACGATGCAATGAGCTGGATAAAAGACAGATGGTCTCATATAGCGGGGGTGCATCGGAAGCGCAAACCAACTTAGCCACAAGCCGATAAACCCTATGAAAAACGTCTCCTCGTCAATGTCCGGAGCGGCAACCTCTGCAAAGGGGACAACTGGAGTATCCGGAATAAAGAAGGATTTTAGATCTGCCTCCGTGGTCAGTAAATTGTCTGAACCAAATCCGAACGGGTCATTGAGTTTGGCGAACTCCGCAGCTTGTTTAGACAGAGCCTCCGGACGAAAAAAGTGGGCGATGAAATTTGTGAAGCTAACTCTGTGTCCACCAGAATCCAGGAATAATCTCTTGTATCGTTGTCACGCCTCGCTTCCCGGTGTACGGTGAAGGGGACGTGACAAGGCCGCTACGTATTTACTCTGAAGTAAATACGCTAAGTGTATCTAAGCAATATAAAAGAAATGCACAAGAGACAAGGTATAATAAAACAGCAATTTTATTTATTAACATTCTTTTTACAATACATGGAAAAGTAAATACAACTAAATGAAAGCAATACCTAAACAGTGGTATAACAGAAAATGAAATACTGAAGTGAAAAGTGTACAATGTAGCTAGAGCTCTGGATCATATGCAAGCTGGTCCAAGTCCTCGCTGGTAGGCTCGATCTCCTGAGTGTCCAGATCACCTGACAACATTCCAAAGAAGAAAGAAAAGGAATGTCGTCAGCGAACAATCGCTCGGTAAGTCCCAAAGATAAGGGAGAAATAGAATAGACAGAGGGAGAGAGTAGTTTTTAAAGTTGTATTATATTGTATTAGTATTAACGTTGTTGTTTGTAACTTGGTACAGAAGGATGCCAGTGTATACTAGAGGAGTCTCTATATGCCAGAGACTAGAGCAAACGGAATGTACAAGGATCCATTATAAAACCCGAAACAACGGCAATTGGATTCAGGTTAGGTGTCTTAATCTTGCAGTCTCGTGCCACTTTTAACACCTTCCGTACCAATCTACCCCTTAAACCCCGCGATATCTTGATTGTATTGTTTGTATTGTATTTCAACTTATAATTGAATTGTAATATAGATTGTATATTTGGATGACTTGCCGAAATCATGATATCAGTAAAATGGATGTACTGGAGAATCATGGATGTAACTGGAGAATCATGTAAATGGAAGTATATCCATGGTTCGATTCAGTCAATACATATTGAATAGATTGAATATATGGATTCATGGATTCATGTTGAATTGTAAATTGTAGATTGTACTTGATTCATATTCAAGTCAGATTATTTAATGAGACTCAGTCTGAGTCGGAACAAATAGAAAAGAAATTGAAGTCCTGAATTAGGTTTTGATCTTATCGGTAACCGCTGCACATGGGCGGCAGGATTTGTGTCTTTTTCAAAGACGATTACCGTGTTGATAATACCGTTGTTAAATTGTCTACCTTAAATAGGCAAGCACCCACTTCTCTAGCTCCCTGAGGCTCAAGAGATTGGTCCCGCTTAAACCTATATTTACTAGGGTCCTTAGGGTAATTTATAGAACTTGAGGGGGTTTTATGTAAAAATACTTTGTATGGTTTTCAAGATACACCCCAAGTATTTAATTATCGTATTTAGAGTTGTCATAGATGTAGATTTTATATTTGTGATATTTCTAGTGAAAATAACCTTTTTTTCATAATACATGGTATTTAATTGTAACATTGAACTTGTATGGAATTCATAGTATTTAAATGTAAAGCGATTCTTGTGTTTTTAGGAAAAAGTTGGAATATTCATATTATCAAAAAATAGATATTTTAATGATACATATATACATATTTATATAAAAATAATTTTAATATATATTATATTTCTAGAAATCTCATTTTCTTAAGATATTTATATTTTAAATCTTTCGAGACCGAATACTCCTTGCGGAGATCTGCATCTCGCACTACTAAGCCCAGGGATGTGCGATAATCCGCACCATCCCAGTCGGGTTCCCCAAAATGGGTTGTAGCGGCTCTTTGCAAAGATTGTAAAAATACGTAATCTTGTAGAAAACATTTTTTAATAGTAAATAGTATTTATTTGAAAGGTTTCGTTCTCCCGTATTCTATGTTCCCGAAGGTATTGTGTTATATTGCATATGAGTGTGTGAGGAAATAGGTCATTACCTCATGATCTAATTAAAGATATAGCAAGATTGTGATAGTTTAAATGTCGAATTTAAACTACATGGTATTTTACTGCAAAAGAGCGGTAAAAGTTACAAAATGAAATAAATTGGCATGAGACTTGTTCAACATGTTTATTAATATTTAATAGTCAACATGTAATGGTTTGGGTATTATTGAATTTAAGAAAAGGTTGAATTTTTAGAAAGAACCGAATAGGAAATCGGATTAATTCCGATTCCGTCAGCTTTTGGAATTTCATATTTTTAGGAAAGAAAAGAGAAGGGGAAGTTGGGACTTACTCGCTAAAAAGAAGGAGAGGAGATAGAGGGTGAGAGAGGAATCACCGATGCGTCGTTTCGTCGCCGGTTGCTCCTTGAAACGTCGTCGGAAGATCGTCGGAGTTTCTCCCCTTTGCTAACTCCAAAAGTACACTAAACTTCTATGGATTTCTTGAGAGTTTTGATCAGAATTTTGGAGTGAGGGGGGTGTGTCTAGGGGTTGTATTTATAGGGTAAGGCTAGGGTTTAGGGTAGGTGTTCAGTTGATAAAACTGCACATTTGTATTATATTTTTCCTACCATTTTCATATTAAAAAAGGACTTTATTATAATATATTATACATATGAGGGTCTATGTGTGAAAACATTATTTTCCATGTGTTAATATATTTTAATTATCATTTGGTAGGAAAATGTATGAAAATATTATCGACCTAATTCTAGTAGAACAAAGTCTACTAAAATCTTATTTGAGTTGTTGTGCAGAATATTTCCAAGTTGTTATGAAGAATTTATCAAACAAATCAAGTTGTTGAAGAAAACTTGCCAAATTAAGAAGCAAAACTTGGAGACCAAGTCTGGAAGCAACCGAGAGAAGATTTCTGAATTCTAAAGATGCCTAGGATTGCCAAATGTCCAAATCAGAGAGCCCAAGAAAATTGGTGAAGAGATCCTCACCATTGGCCGTGGAACCGCGGCCAAACCCCCCTGTTGGCCGCAGATCCGCGGCAATCTAGAGAGATTGTGTGCTAAAATTTTGTGGAGTAAATCTCTGCTGAATTTTACCAAGTTTCCAACTAAAAGATTCTGGTTTTGCACTATAAAAGGGCACCGAGGGCCTCTTGGAAAAGCTATCAAGCCGAAGAGATCACGAAGTCCAAGACGGCTCACGCATCCAGACTGATCATCAACTGTTCATCTACCTCCTTGGAAGAGATCGAGAAGCAAACTAGTCTTTGTAATCATTTTCTAAGGAATCAAAGTGTAGATTGTTCAAGTTGATTAATAAAGGTAGTTGTTTTATTTAATTCTTTTGCATTTTACATTATATTTTCCCTCTCTATCTTTTCATCTTCTTCTCCCAACATGCGCGAGTAATTCTCCGCTTGTTAGGGTTCGTAGGATTAGGGTAGGCTAATGGATGATGAAAATAACTAAAACCTTTTTAAATCCTATAAAGTTTAGGAACTTTATCAAAAGAATCATTAACATCCTAATCGGGCGCGCTAGCAATTCTTTGCTAGTTCCGACCACGATTAGAGATTAGATTAATGATTGTTTTGGTAAAGGCTAAATATGAACGGAGTTCCGTGTCGAGATAAGGGTTAAGAGTGAGATTCCTTTTCCCTCCAGAAACCCTAATCTACACGCATCCCCGTCGTTCTAGTTCTAAATCTATTAATGGATAAAAAGGGTAACTTTTAATTAATTGTCCATAACTACTAAATCCTAACGAACCCTACAAGCCCTCTTATTATATTATCTACATCTCTAAAATAATCTAGATCTATATTTTACATTCTTATTTAACGTAGATCTAGAAACCATTCTATAAAAATTCTTTATCCCTCCTCTCTTTCTCAACACATCTAAAGTAAAAGTAAAAGGTTCCACGTTTCCCAGAGGACGACCCGTACTCATCTCGGTCTAACTACAAGCGACACCGTTATTGATTGCGGTTAACTACAAACAAACACTCTTTCGTGTCAATCAAATGGCGCCGTTGCCGGGGATACGTACGTAATTTTTTATTTTTACTATTTGTGTTGAATTCATAGACGAGTCATATCATTATTAACACAAAACTGCAGATTGCATATTTAACGATTTGTGCGTGAATTTTTGCAAGGAGATCTGGAGACACAGAATTAAGGGGAACAGGGAACAGAGCCATTTTTAGAGATCCAGAGGAGCACAGAAGGCTCTACAAAAATTTTCATCAAGTGATCCCTCTGCCACGCGGCGGAACCGCGGCATAAAGGCACTTTGTGCGGCGGAATCGCGGCAGGATAGAAGAGTTAGGGCCACAGAATTCTCTGGTATCTTTCTTAACTCCTTCTCTCTCCCCTCAAATCCAATAAAATCTATTTTCTGCAGGATTCTTTGCAAAATTGCCTCAAAAATCTTTTTGCAAAAGTTTTGTGATTGGTTTTGTTTTGCATATTTAATACGGACTTTAAGGGGCACAGACCAAATCAAGATTAGGTGGGGATTTCATCACCCTTCCTAAGCCCCACAAATCACAAACCGAGCATATAGATCAACCCTTCATTAATTTAAAAAATATCTAGACCAGACTTTAAGGACTGTCGCGCTCAATAAGGACAGAGGAAGGTCATGGGTAATCTATCGTTTATCCGCATTACTTTTGTAGTGCCTAGGCAAGTGTGACAAAGGCTAGTGGTTTTTAATTAGGCCCACGACGTGGTTCCTTCCCACTTACCTGGCACTTACCTGGCACTTACCTGGCTACAAGGGTAGTACGGAGGCGGTAGAGGATTTATCCTGCGGCTCGTCCTTTGGAAGTCTAGGAGCGGTCTAGAGACTGGACCTAGGTGACCTTAGTTCTAGGGTTGCTTGTGCATCTTAGGGAGATTTGTCTTGAGTCCCACTTTTTCAAAAACAAGCCAATTTTAAAAATCACACACACGCTGCCACTTGCACTAAACCCGCTTAGTGCATGCTCGGCTGGACACGGGATCCTAGTGCCCGTCTTGTCCGCGTTCCTGCTATCGACGCCGAAGTCGGTACTTCTTCATCTTCTTTTCCCCCACCACACACCACATCAACCGAGATGGATGGCACTCCATCAGATTATAACACCACGCTGCCACCGCCCGAAGGTGCGCAGAATTCTCCGCGCATTTCTCTCCAAGAGAGATGCTATCCTATCCGTGGTCCTCTTCCCACTTGTCTATCTCTTCCACCACCTAACGGGGATAATTTCGAAATTAAACCCCACTACATCAATCTGCTGCCCAAATTTCACGGGCTTGAGTCGGAAGACGCGTACGTTTTCATCACCAAATTCGAAAACGTATGCGCAATGATGGGTACTTCACAATTGACTTTAAATGCTATGCACTTACGTCTTCTCCCATTCACACTGTGCGACTTGGCAGAAAAATGGCTTTATAATACCGCCGCACACTCTATCACTAATTGGGATGAATTCATCGTAGCATTTCTTAAGAAGTTTTACCCAAACCATAAGACTGCCCATATTAAGAGCGAGATCAACCAGTTCACCCAGCTTCCCAATGAACCATTTTGGAAGTGCTTTAAACGTTACAAAGATCTGCTTGTCCAATGCCCCCATCACGGAATACAAAGATGGGATTTATGTCGGATTATATATGAGGGCATTAATCCAACGACAAAGCAGATGCTTGAAACAATGTGTCAATACAATTTCATGTCTAAAGATGATGGTGAAGCATGGAAATATCTGGAAGATCTCGCTGAACACACGTTGCAGTGGGAAAGCGTAAGACCACCTACAACTAAGGGAGGTATTCACCAGCTCGATGTTTCCATCGCAGTAAAAGCCGAAATGGCAGCGATGCAGAAGAAACTCGATTCTATTGAGAACAAACTTTCATCAGTCTCCCTAAATCAGGTCACGCTTCCCAAGACTGTCTGTGGTTGCTGTTCGGATCCTTCACACTTAACGGAAGAATGTCCTATGAATGCATCGTTTCAAGCTAATGCTGCTTTTCAGCAGCGACCTAGAAACGACCCTTATTCTTCCACGTACAATCAAGGATGGAGGAATCGTCCTAATTTTGCTTGGAATCAAAACCAACAAAGCAATTATCAAAGACCTCCTCCACAGCAACCACAACCACAGAGTTAGCCCCCCTTTCAGTCACAGAATTTCCAAAATCCGGCCAACATTTCTACACCACAAGTGGCCGGTACTGACAACTCACTTGCACAAACTTTGGATATGTTCATGAAACAATCCATGCAAATTTCGGCTGAGATGAGGTCTTCTATTGATGCCCTAACCAAAAACTCCTCCTCCCATGGTGAGAGTATCAAATCAATAGAAAACCAAATCGCACAATTAAACGCCGCAATGAGTGCGAGAGAGAAAGGGAAACTTCCATCTCAACCCCTACCGAATCCTGGCCATTCACAAAGTCATAATGTGAATGCTATCACTACGTTGAGATCGGGGAGAGTGCTGAACAACCGAGTGGGTGAGCAATTTGATGATAGTGACACATTTGATACCCCTTCTTCTTCTTCTTCCCCTAATTCATCTAGTCTCCCACCTTCGTCCGAGCCTATTCTCCGTTTTCCCCAAGGCTCAAACATTTCACCAAATCTATCTAAGTCGATTCCCACTCCAATTTTGGGATCGAATCCGTCGCCACAGTCTTCTCCACAAACGTTGGACCCAAAACTTATTGATCGAGCTCCATTTCCAAACCGATTAAGGGCCAACCGACCTAACCCGCAAATGGAGAAGATTGTGGAAATGTTTAAGCAAGTTAGCGTGAATATTCCTCTCCTAGATGCCATTCAACAAGTCCCATCTTATGCAAGAATCCTTGAAGACTTGTGCACTAGGAAGAGAAAAACTCAAGTGCCTAAAAAGGTTTTCATGATGAGTAATATTAGCACAGCTTTTACCCAACAAATACCAAAGAAACGTAAGGACCCCGGATGTCCTACAATCTCTATTTCTATTGGGGGTAAAAATATAAATCGTGCTTTACTCGATCTAGGCGCTAGCGTCAACTTGCTTCCTTATTCAGTATACGAGCAGTTAGGAATTGGAGAGTTAAAACCCGCCCATTGTACTCTCCAAATGGCAGACCGATCTATCACC
Organism: Agapanthus africanus; assembly: GCA_030015575.1. Taxonomy (NCBI): domain Eukaryota; kingdom Viridiplantae; phylum Streptophyta; class Magnoliopsida; order Asparagales; family Amaryllidaceae; genus Agapanthus; species Agapanthus africanus. Next base: position 935,139,477 of record JASDDO010000019.1, on the reverse strand, counting down.
AAACCTCGGGACGAACTAGTGGATGTGTTAATTAAAGTCGGGGAATTCATATTTCCCATGGACTTTATTGTTTTAGATACACAACCTATAGCAAACCCACGCAATCAAATCCCGGTGATACTTGGTCGACCCTTCCTAGCAACTTCTAACGCTGTGATTAATTGTCGTAACGGTTCTATGAACTTATCCTTCGGGAAAATGACAATTGAGCTTAATATTTACAAGCTAAGAAGTCAGCCATCAGAACCTTCTGCTCATTTGCTGGATGTTTGTTCCATCCACGAGATAGTTTCCGAAAGCTGCATGGATGAGGAACTTTGCTTTGATGTTCTCGACAACACTAATGAGACATCGTTTGATCTTGCACCACTTCACAGTGAGAATATGTTCAATGAGTCCGACCTTGAGATTGAACCCGTTGACTCGTTGCAAAATTCTGCAGCACTTTCCGAGTCAATATCTTATGCAAGTTTTGAACCTCTTAAGGAGTCCGAATATCATTCCGTTACCCCTCCTTCTATTGTCTCTCCGCCAATTCTTGATCTCAAACCGCTACCTTCTCATCTTAAATATGCATATTTAGGAGAGAATGAGACTTTGCCAGTGATTATATCCGCTTCTCTAGCCGTAGAGCAAGAGAATGCACTTTTGGAAGTGTTGAGATCGAATCGGGAAGTATTTGGTTGGACAATGACTGACATCAAAGGGATTAGTCCCTTAATTGTTGAACATTACATACATCTGATGGATGAAGCCAAACCAACCCGAGACCCACAAAGACGGTTAAATCCCGTTATGAAGGAGGCGGTAAAGAAAGAAATCGTCAAGTGCCTTGATAGTGGAATAATTTACCCCATATCTGATAGCCAATGGGTAAGTCCAATTCATATGGTCCCTAAAAAGTCTGGCATCACGGTCATCACTAATGAGGCTAATGAGTTAATCCAAACACGCACCCAAACTGGGTGGCGCGTATGTATCGATTACAGGAAACTCAATGCCGCGACGAGGAAAGATCACTTCCCTCTACCTTTCATTGACCAGATGTTAGAACGATTAGCGGGACACGAATACTACTGTTTCTTGGACGGATACTCTGGCTATAACCAGGTCCCCATCGCCGAAAAGGATCAAGATAAAACCACTTTTACTTGTCCTTTCGGAACTTTTGCTTATAGACGCATGCCCTTTGGGTTATGCAATGCTCCCGCTACATTTCAGCGGTGCATGATGGGGATATTTTCAGATATGGTGGAAAATTTTCTAGAAATTTTTATGGACGATTTCTCCATTTTTGGGGACTCCTTTGAGGACTGCCTTCGTAATCTTGACGCTGTTCTTACGCGCTGTAAGAATAAGAACTTGACTTTGAATTGGGAAAAATGCCATTTTATGGTCCAAGAAGGTATTGTACTTGGACATATAATTTCACATAAAGGCATTGAGGTTGACAGAGCTAAAATAGATGTCATTCAAAACCTCCCTCGTCCTAATTGCGTCAAAGATATACGATCCTTCCTTGGTCATGCAGGATTTTATAGGAGATTTATTAAGGACTTTAGCAAAATTGCTAGACCCTTAACCCTTCTATTGGCCAAGGACACTACTTTTCACTTCGATTCGGATTGTGAGGCTACTTTTGAATCGCTTAAAGAATCACTCACTACAGCCCCCGTTTTATCATTTCCAGATTGGAACCACCCGTTCGAGCTTATGTGTGATGCATCAGATTTTGCTATTGGTGCGGTCTTAGGACAGCACATTGATAAGATGCCACATGTAATTTACTATGCAAGTAGGACCTTGAATGATGCATAAATAAATTACACAACTACCGAGAAAGAACTCTTGGCAGTTGTATTTGCATTAGAGAAATTCAGGCCCTACTTGATTGGCTCGCCTATTGTGGTTTACACAGATCACTCCGCCCTACGACATCTTTTATCGAAGAAGGATGCGAAGGCCAGGCTAATACGTTGGATCCTATTATTACAAGAATTTGATCTTGTCATCAAAGACAAGAGTGGATGTGAAAACGTTGTAGCCGATCATCTTTCACGCATCACTTCTTCGCCAACTGTGACCGTGCCGATAAATGACTCATTTCCCGACGAACAGCTCTTGAATGTATCCTACGAACCTTGGTTTGTGGATATCATGAACTATCTTACGACGGGACTTATACCTAGCGATTGGTCGAAACAAGACAAACTTTGATTTTTATCCCAAGTAAAATATTTTTACTGGGATGAACCATATCTATTCAAGTATTGTTCCGATCAAATCATTCGCAGGTGTGTCCCTAACGATGAATTCAAGAGCGTGTTATCATTTTGTCATGATCAGGCATGCGGCAGTCATTTTGGACCTCGAAAAACGGCGGAGAAAGTTTTGCAATGTGGCTTTTATTGGCCAACATTATTTAAAGATGCATTTGAACATTGCAAAACTTGTCCGCGATGTCAACATTTGGGTCGGATTTCACGAAGGAATGAGATGCCGCTCCAACCTATATTGGTTGTGGAAATATTTGATGTTTGGGGTATTGATTTTATGGGCCCTTTTCCCAACTCCTTTGGGAATCTATATATCTTGTTAGCGGTTGATTATGTCTCGAAGTGGGTGGAAGCTGTACCGTGTCGCACTAATGACAACAAAGTTGTTATTAAGTTCCTTAAAGAAAATATCTTTTCGCGATTCGGACACCCTCGCGCTATCATTAGCGACAACGGGACACATTTCTGCAATAGGTCTTTCGAGGCCTTGATGCGGAAATATTCAATCACTCACAAGCTTTCTACGCCCTATCACCCCCAAACAAGAGGGCAGACTGAGATCTCAAATAGGCAGATCAAACAGATATTGGAGAAGACGGTTTCGAAAAACCGTAAGGATTGGTCAACCAAATTGACGGATGCTCTTTGGGCATTCCGCACCGCTTATAAGACCGATCTTGGTATGTCTCCATACCGTCTTGTGTTTGGGAAGGCATGCCACCTCCCTGTCGAGATTGAACATAAGGCAATGTGGGCTATTAAAGAGCTTAATTTTGATCTTGATCATGCAGGCAGCTATCGGAAGCTGCAATTGAATGAGCTAAGTGAACTCCGCGATGAAGCTTACGATAATGCGGTGATAGTAAAGAATAGGACTAAAGTGTTCCACGATAAAAATATTTTTAGAAAAACCTTCACATCGGGGAAACAAGTCCTTTTTTACGATTCCCGTCTCCATCTTCATCCGGGTAAGCTTAAATCTCGTTGGAAAGGACCTTTTGTGGTGCGGTATGTATACCCGCACGGGCCAGTTGAGGTCGAAAATTTGAAAAACGGTTCGATTTTTAAAGTGAATGGGCATAGATTAAAACCGTATTTTTCTGCTGACCCCGCGGAGGAGCTCCTGTTTTTACAGGAGCCGCTTTATCAAAACTAAATTTCCTCCGCCTCACCTCCATGTTTTTGTAACATTTTCTCATTTTAAAAAATGGAGGTGGGTAAAAAATGGATTTGATTGAATATCTGTGCGTGTCAAGGAATAATTTTGGGGGAATTTTTCATTTAACTATTATTTTACCCCTTGTATCTCTCCCTTAGTATACAGGTCCTTGTTCTCAAAAGGCTACATCAGTGAGGACACTGCTGAAAACAGGTTTGGGGGGGAGGTTTGTATTCACTGAATTATCTTTGACACGGGGCATTAAAAAAAAAAATTTATATAACAAAAGAATAGAAAGTGAAATATTACATCCAAAAGATAGGAATAGTTTAAGAAAACCAAGAAAATTAGAAGTTTTCTTACATGAACTAGTAATAAGTAGTTATGAGCTGTTGTCCCAAGGGTTAGTAAAATGAAGGAAGTCACTAAACTGAGGATAAAAATAAGTCTGAAAAATAGTTTCTATTCTGGAAGCCAAACATTTGAATGTTGATACCCTACTATTTGCACTTACACACGTCTTGAAACTCGGGATAGTAGAGGATACCTTGAAATGCTCTTGTCTAAAAGCCAAAGTATGAAGGAAATGAAATAAAAAATGAAGAAAATATAAAAATGGTGAAAGAAAAAAATGAACACTGGTTTTGTATCGCCAAGGCAGCAATAAAAAAAATATAGCGAGGGTGCCTCTTCACCTAGTGCCCTAAGGCCAACTGGTCTGGGAGTCACTGCTAAGCCTTAGGTGGTGCAAGACGAGGAAAATATTATCACCTAATCAGCAAGCACATAAGTAATCGGTTGGTTAGTACCTCAAGAAGTATTAACGGCCGCATGAAAATGTGTGAGCAAATCTTAATATTCATCAAAATAAAAAGTACTAAGGTAGATAGACAAGAGTATGATAGCTTGAATTGAATTCTCCGAGTGTAGGGATGTCCATTTCACACACGTGGGGTTATATGATCAATGTTTGGATGAAAGGTAGGAATGAAGAATAAAGACGATGTTTTATTGAGGGATGATGTGATTTCTAACATTTTTTCATGACTATTAAGATAGGGCTCATGACAACTGAAAAGCTAGTATAGTTGGAGACTCTTCTTTTCAAGGCCTTTCTTTTATGGTTCTTATCTTTATATGTAAATTTCACCATCTTTCTTTTGTTATTGGATTTTGTGGGTGTAATCCGCTGAAAACCCTCAGGAGACAACACTCCTCCTACTAGGGACACCTAGAGGTTTAACGGCTTATTGCACGTGCTCAGTGCATTCGTGTCTGCCTACGAAAGTGTGCTTAGTTTTCTCCTTTCCTTTTCTCCTCTTGAATAAACTAGTTTGCTCGGGACGATCAAAGATAAGTTTGGGGGTGTTTGTTCAGTTGATAAAACTGCACATTTGTATTACATTTTTCCTACCATTTTCATATTAAAAAAGGACTTTATTATAATATATTATACATATGAGGGTCTATGTGTGAAAACATTATTTTCCATGTGTTAATATATTTTAATTATCATTTGGTAGGAAAATGTATGCAAATATTATTGACCTAATCCTAGTAGAACAAAGTCTACTAAAATCTTATTTGAGTTGTTGTGCAGAATATTTCCAAGTTGTTATGAAGAATTTATCAAACAAATCAAGTTGTTGAAGAAAACTTGCCAAATTAAGAAGCAAAACTTGGAGACCAAGTCTGGAAGCAACCGAGAGAAGATTTATGAATTCTAAAGATGCCTAGGATTGCCAAATGTCAAAATCAGAGAGCCCAAGAAAATTGGTGAAGAGATCCTCACCATTGGCCGCGGAACCGCGGCCAAACCCCCTGTTGGCCGCGGATCCGCGGCAATCTAGAGAGATTGTGTGCTAAAATTTTGTGGAGTAAATCTCTGCTGAATTTTACCAAGTTTCCAACTAAAAGATTCTGGCTTTGCACTATAAAAGGGCACCGAGGGCCTCTTGGAAAAGCTATCAAGCCGAAGAGATCACGAAGTCTAAGACGGCTCACGAATCCAGGCTGATCATCAACTGTTCATCTACCTCCTTGGAAGAGATCGAGAAGCAAACTAGTCTTTGTAATCATTTTCTAAGGAATCAAAGTGTAGATTGTTCAAGTTGATTAATAAAGGTAGTTGTTTTATTTAATTCTTTTGCATTTTACATTATGTTTTCCCTCTCTATCTTTTCATCTTCTTCTCCCAACATGCACGAGTAATTCTCCGCTTGTTAGGCTTCGTAGGATTAGGGTAGGCTAATGGATGATGAAAATAACTAAACCCTTTTTAAGTCCTATAAAGTTTAGGAACTTTATCAAAAGAATCATTAACATCCTAATCGGGCGCGCTAGCAATTCTTTGCTAGTTCCGACCACGATTAGAGATTAGATTAATGATTGTTTTGGTAAAGGCTAGATATGAATGGAGTTCCGTGTCGAGATAAGGGTTAAGAGTGGGATTCCTTTTTCCTCCAGAAACCCTAATCTACACCCATCCCCGTCGTTCTAGTTCTAAATCTATTAATGGATAAAAAGGGTAACTTTTAATTAATCGTCATAACTACTAAATCCTAACGAACCCTACAAGCCCTCTTATTATATTATCTACATCTCTAAAATAATCTAGATCTATATTTTACATTCTTGTTTAACGTAGATCTAGAAACCATTCTATAAAAATTCTTTATTCCTCCTCTCCTTCTCAACACATCTAAAGTAAAAGTAAAAGGTTCCACGTTTCCCAGAGGACGCCCCGTACTCATCTCGGTCTAGTTACAAGCGACACCGTTATTGATTGCGGTTAACTACTAAACAACTTTTCATGAACCAATCAGTAGGTGAAAGGGTGAAATGAAAATTGTATTAAAATGTATTAAAAATGGAGTAATTAGGGTTTTAAAAGGTTTCTAGAACCGATCCAGAGAATTAAAGTGTGCAAAAGTAATGGGGAGGTGAAAAGACACAACTTTCATGTTGGCCGATTTCTCAACGGGGCTGACTCGGCCTCCGCCGCCGGCCGAGTCGCCGCCGCCGCCGGCCCGATCCGGCCGAGTCAGGCCGGGTCGGGGGTCTAAGTTGGCCGTCGTCGGTTGGTTTTCACCCTGGTCCAGTTTGTTTTTAGTGTGACTTTTGGTTTTTACGAGTTATGCACGTGTAGACTCTTGGTATTCTAAAAATTCAAAATAAAATAATATTAAAAATAATGTAGGGCGTGGGATTTGAACTCTGGTGGCTTGGTTCAGCAGTGCAAAGTCTTACTAATGAACTACAAGCTCTTGCTTGCTATTAAAAAGCAAAACAAACGTATATCTTGTGCTCAGGCAAAAATACCCCTTTCTGTATTTTTTGAAAAAATTGTACACAAAGTTGTACATAAAGTTTAGAGTTGTTACAACCGTACATGTTCAACACCTTGATCAAGCTCGGAAACTGGTGTTGAACGGCATTCTCAAGAGTAAGACTCATTACCACAGATTTGGTGGCAAAGATATACTCGTCAGGGGGAAGTGTCTCCTCTTAATGTTCCCCTCTGATGGGTAATCCAGATGTCTCCGCAAACTCCTCCAATGAGATTGAAACCTCCCGATCCGATAAGAGAAAGTGTGGGTCGGGATGTTCTATTGTTTCAGAAAAGATTTGACCCACCACACATGAGGAGTGTGATAGTGAAAGAGGGACGCATAGATCGCGGGATACAGCCCGGTCTTCAGTAGCAACGATTTCTTGGCCGACAGGATATATCGAGCCCACTGCAGATAGCCAGCCGAATGACGGGGAGTCATTCCTATCATGTAAACTTCCCCTAGGGACGCGACTCTCCTTGGCATATGTGTCGCCCTAAAATGTCCAGGGCCATTGGCGGTTGCACTGGTATTGATGCCATGGAAGGTTGAAGACGACCTTCCGAAGTCCAGTTGACCTCTTCTACTGCGTAAGTTACCAGCGGCTGGTCAGCATAATGGATCACCGGGATCGGTTCCGAAGGCGCTGTGCAAGTGAAACTGCGCCGATCCCGGATAATTTGACTATACCATGACCCCCACAGATGAAGAGACTTTTGCTCTGGGTCATAGTCCCGAATAAGTGCGAAGACTTCCCGATATGTAGGTGTGTCAGCGAAAGTACTATCCGAACGAACGAAGGGGAAGGAGGAATCGGAAGCCATAGTACCTGCACAAAAAAAGAAGAGGGGTTAATTATCAATACAATGTTCAAGACTTTAACATTTTTATTACACCTAGAATTGTACTGCGTGGTAAAAGTCACCACAGTTCAAAAGGAAAGGGACAAGGGGCCCCACAAAATCAAGGTAATACCCCCACCAATGATGAGGCATGCACTCATTGTAAGAATCCATAAGGATTCTCATTTGATGAGAAAATCTCATTAAACTATGGAGTTAAACTCCCTCGAGAAATGTGTTCTACAAATAGATTTCAAATCTGCCAAAAAAGGATCCTAAAAGGAAAATAAGAAAGGGAATAAAATTCCCAAAAGAATTTCTTTAAAAGAATTTTTTCTCAGAGCCAAGCTCTGTAGAACAATAGGATAAAATCCCAGAAATCCGCTCAGGAAATGGAATTAAATTCCAAATAACTTTCAAAAATCAAAGTTAGTAACAGGGAAAAACCCTAAAGATCCTTAAAACCTATGGTCTACTCAAATAAAAGTTTAAAATATCTAAGAGATCATTACAAGAGAAGAGCAAAACTCTGTTAATGGGTTAAAAAAACCTAGAACATGAAGAGATTCTTTCAAGAGTTTCTTTAAGAGTTAAATCATGGTCATGATTCTTACCAATTTTGACAGAGTTTTAACTCTAAAGGGAGTTTCTTTGGACAGAGTTCTGAGCTTTGAAAAGAGAATTAAATTCTCAAGGAAGGAAGAAGACTCAAGAAGATGAGGGAAACAACATTCATCTCAAGGGCCAAAGGCCCTATTTATAAAATATAAGAAAATGGTTCAACTCCCAGAAGATCAAACAGTGGAAAAGGTGCCACCGCTGCACTCACGTGTGAGCCACATAAACGCAACGGTAGGGGGAATTTGTTTCCCCCAATAAAAGAGAAAAGCTCTGTTCAAAATTAATGAGGCAGCACCTCGCGTGCCCTCCACAAGGGCGCCAGCACCAGAACCAATCTTATAGAATTAAATCCTACGATGGCGCCTCACATACTCCTCACGAGGGCGCCAGTGTGCAGAGAACAAAAGAATCTATTAAATTAAATAAGATTTAAAACTCTCATACAGCACCGCATGTGCTCCTCACGCGGGCGTTAGTGTGCAAAGCACAAAAAAATCTATTAAATTAAATAAGAGTTAAAACTCTCATATAGCGCCGCACGTGCTCCTCACGCAGGCGCCAGTATGCAAAGCATAAAAGAATCTATTAAATAAGAGTTAAAACTCTCAGGTGGCGCCTCACGTGCACAACACGTGAGCTCCGGCGCCCAGGTAGAATTAAATTCTACTCTCTATTAAACAGAGCCGTTGGATCAAAAATCCAACGGAGATGATAAATCATCAAAAATGCAGAATTAAATTCTGTCGGGAGAAAACATTCTCCAAATCTTTCTAAAAAATAAAAAAGATACCTTTGGTTGGATCATAGAATAAAATTCTATTTTGGGATATATTCCCTCAATCTTTCTAAACAAGAAAGATTGCCCTCTGTAAAACAGAGAACTCTTAGATTAAAAATCCAATGGTAATTAAAAATCACCATTTCACAGAATAAAACTCTGCATATGGGAAAATATTTCCCCAATCTTATTAAAAAAATAAGAAAATAAGTTCTGTAAAACAGAAACCCTTGGATCAAAGATCCAATGATGGGTAAAATTCCCCAAATCAATTGGAATCTCTCAATGAGAGATTTCCTCAAACCTAATTAACAAATTTCCTCTACTATATAAAGGACCCATGACTTCAAGTCTGATATAGAGGAACCCTCCCTCCCCCCCCATAAGCTTCTGAAAAAAAGACAGAAAGCTTCAAAAGGAATAGAGAATTAAGTTCTCAAGGAAGAAGATCTCCCTCCTCAAAACTCTAGGTAAATAAAAAAATAGAGATCAAAACATCTCATTTACCTATTGAAGGGTTTAACCCTTTTAAAAGAACTTACTTCTTTCTCTGGATCTGAGATTCACGAGGTAAGTCTTCCACAAGTTGAGAATTTAATTCTCATCGAGAAGAACTTGTTCTTGAGAATCAAAGATTCAAAAAAGAACCAGAAATTGAGTTCCTCAAAACAAAAGCAGACAAGAGAAACCTAGTTCTTATAAAAGAACTTAGTTCTAAAAAATGAATCTTGATCCTAGATCTTCAAAAAAAAGATCCTGGTGATCATTAATGGGAAAAAATACCATCAACATAGGAGAAAAGAATTCAGCGCCCCACGTGCTTCCCACGTGGGTTCCTCTAAAAGCACCTGGCGCCTCACGTGCTCCTCACATGGGCGCCATAAAAGAGAAGAGTGCTTAGCACTCATTGGGCAACGCCCGGCGCCCGGCGCCGCACGTGAAAATCACAAGGGCCCATAAAGTGCTTAGCACTTCACAAGCAGCCCAAAATGGCTGAGTGTTCAACACTCATTGGGCAGCGCCCAGCGCCTCACGCGCTCCCCACGTGGACGCCATAAAGAGTGCCTAACACTCTATATAAAGACAAAATGAGTAAAGTGTTCAACACTTACTGAGCGATGCCCATGACTGAAAGCTCTACATGATTATATGTGGGCGTCAGAACTCATATAAGTGCTCAGTACTTTTTGCATAAAAAAGAAGGACTGAATAAACAGAGCCCAAACAAGTGCTTAGCACTTTTTTCAAAAAAAAAAAGGGGAGACTTAGTAGACTAAAGCCCAAATTGGCTAAGTTGTTAAAGTCTTGTAAGTGGGTCTAAATACTCTGTTGCCGGGTCTTAAATAAAGAAGATCCTAAAATGTTGTTAAGTGGATCTTAATCTCAAATTGGACTAATGTATCCTTAACAAACAAAAAACAAATCGAGCGCATATGCTCTTGATTTCCAAGGTCTAAAATATGACCAAGAATTCTTAAGTCCACAATAACCCCTTTTCCCTCAAATATGGGATTCGGTTTAAGGGTACATCTCTTCTCACCTCTGATATATGTCGTTGTAATTCTTCAACGTCTTCAGAGAGGTGGCAGGTCCCGACTACCAACAACTCCTCTTAATACACTTCCAAATTAACATGCATGCCTCAAATCAGATCACGCCCCAAATTGGGCACATTTCATATCAACATCGTTCACTCCGCCACATAACAAATACACGTGCGCGCGAGTTGAATGTTGGACCGAAATGTCCTTAAACTAATACTCGCCCTCAAATACGGCGATAATGGACCGAAATATCCTTAAACTAATATTCGCCCCTAAATACGGCGATAATGGACCGAAATGTCCATAAAATAATACTCGCCCCCAAATACGGCGATAAAGGACCGAAACATCCTTAAACTAACTCATCGCCTCAAACATAGCAATAATGGACCGTGACGTCTTTAAACTAAAACAAACTGAGCCCCGACTGCTCATGTATATTTAAGTCGATCTTAATCTCAAACCAGATTAACGGTCCTTAAATAAACCAAACCCAAATCTAAAAGTATACGGATTTGGATTAATCCACGCCCTACGGGCGACGACAGAAACTAGTCTCCGTATATAATCCACGGGCAACCTAAACAAACAAAAACACGCATGACACGAAGTGAACTTCGGGAATAGGAGAAAGTGGTTATCGCGATACGGTAACGTAATTAACTGCAGGGGCTTGCGCCTATAGGGAAGAGCGTCCCCACAATCAATAACCCCTCACAAATGAGGGGGAATCTAATAAAGTCTGCTATAGCGGTCGCATCCGTCCAAACCTCCGATATACGGTGCCATAAATCAACTTGGCATCTTCGGAGAGGTGGACGGATAAATCCAAATAGCATCTGCCCCCAGGATTCAGGCTAGACGTCCCGACGTCCCGGTCCTTCTTCCGGCGGTAAACAAGATCCTCATGAATTCACTAATTGCATTCCTACAATTACGATAATTGCCTTGAGGGCATCAATATCCAACAGAGAGATCGTCAGTGAATGTGATGAAGTATGAGAACCCATCCTTGCATGTATAGACATTGGACCACACACATCACTGTGTATGAGTCCCAGAAACTCTGTTGCTCTTTCTACATGTCCGGTGAACGGAGATTTGGCTATCTTACCTTTGAGACAAGATTGGTAAGTTTCATAAGATGTAAATTCGAACGGATCCAAATATCCATCCTTATACAACTTAGCTAATCTTTTCCTCTTGCATATGCTTTGTACATTAAGAACTGTGTTTTGATTTAGAACCTAGATATCATTACACGGTGTACTTTCTGCAAGCAATACCTATTTGAGGTAAATGTTCATGATATTTCTATCTAGAACAAACTTATATCCATCTTTATCAAGTAAAGAAACTGATATAATGTTGCAAAATATAGAAGGTACATAATAGCATTTATTCAAAATCATAGTATTGCCGCTTGGCAACACAAGGTGGTTTTCACCGACGGCAGCAGCATCAACTTGTGCACCGTTCCCTACTCTGATGACATATCACTAAGTCCAACCATCCTACTTTTTCTCAGTCCCTATAAAAAATTACAGATATAAGATCCTGATCTGACATCTAGTACCCAGGAGGTAGGACTGACCGAAAAACATTTCTCAATAACAAGAACAACTGAAGAAAACGTAATAGTATGCTTCTTCTTCACCGGAGTCATCAAGGAATTCATGTAATCCTCTTTGCCTTGCTCATGTTCATGACATTTGTCACAAGTCAGAGTCGAACCGATGTTCCTCAGTCCCGAATAAGAATTTGGGTCGATCAAGTCATACATTTTATTATCTTGATAAAGGCATGCCATAGTAGCTACAATTAGGAGAGAGAAAAGAAACACTCAGCGTATACTCTTACAAGTTTAGATTGGTTAGTAATTTATCTAAACATGATGGTTTCCACTGTTTTCTCAAATTCTCAATCAAACCTTAAAAGAAGAACCAGTCGGGATCATGTACGCTCAATAAGTTCGTTAACCGTTCAGCCAGGCAAGTGTTGGTACTCTGAGGGAGGCTCCTCATGCTTTCGCATGGACTTAATTAAATAATCTCATTTCCGTAGAGGCATAACCCCGTTAACACCTCTCTAGACACCTAATGGGTTAGCTAGTTATGAAGTGAAAATCTCCCATGAATAATCGTAATCATCAGTGGGGTCGGGACCCAACTATCATCGCGTGATAACTTAGATGGAAGCCACTCTAGGAGGTATGCAATACTAGCAAGTTTCCTGTATATTTGAAACTCTTGATGTGATTTTTACCCCTAGGACCCTAGTGACCTTGACGAATAATCAACAAATCAAAAGGTCCTACTCAAGTTCAACCCGTTATTATCCATGATTGCATTAGACTCACCCAAATGGCCCTTGACGAATAATCAACAAAGTCATACGACAGTCCTAACCAATCGCATTATATATGCCACAGACAATCACTATTTAGCTACCGTACACTATGTTTTGACAAATAATCAACAAACACAGCACGAATACTAAGTACTAATTATCTGAAATGACGGAGGGCTGGTTTTTGGCGAAAAACTTTTAAAATAATGAACTTGATATCGTTGAAGGAAACTAGTGATTTCAAAACGAGTGGTTCAAGCTCAATTTTGAAAACTTTTGGTTTTGTGAAAAACCGAGTAGTTTTGAAAAGAACCGGGTGGTTTTGAAATTTGATTCCAACATCATCCTTTTAGGTTTATTTTGTTGTATTAATTAGAATTAATGTGGTCCCATCAATTAAACCTATGCATCACAGAAACAACCAAAATAAAATGTACATATATTCTACCCACATTTGCCACAGGGTCCGGGGACTTCACCGTAAGGTTACTTAACTTACGACAGTGCATGAGCAGGGCTAGCGCAGGTGCAAAACATATACAACATTTATATATATCATCACAGGCAGGTAATAAATATCACAGACATGTGATAATCAAAATAGAATAGCGGATAAATTAAAAGCCCCGTGTTTCGTTTGAGCCGCAAACAAAAACCAACGTTTCCCGGTCGTGTGGATAGCTCGAACATCACCTGAACCAAGACCCCTAAGAGCGGGGCAAGCTACCCGTCAATTCTAGAAGTGAGGCAACCATCATTCAATGACATGAGTGGACCATCCGGCACTTCATGGAATCCGGTAACTTAAGCACTCCATCGTGGTTCTATCCTAAACCCTACAAATGCGACGAATAGCATGCCAATCCTAGAGTGAGGCGGCTCGAACTTATCACTATGACAGGACCACTTAACACACTCTAGAACCCGGCTTTTTGTAACACCCTAGTTCATTTATACCAGTTCTATTTTTGAGTATTTCTTTATTTGGGGCTAGTCTTGATTTATTGTGTTTTGGGTGCGAATAGTGTAATTGATATCTCTATTTGCATCCGACCCGACCCGCTTGCTAGAAACACGTCTTGATTCCTGTTTATGATTTATCCCGGCTATTTATGAGGATGCATGCACTTTCATATTTTTATATACTGCATACTGGCATTATATCTGGCATCTGCATTTTTGTAATATAACATTTAAGTCAAGTAAAATATTTTTAAAAATATCTAGCATGGCCTGCATCATACCCCTAATCCTGTGGTAGCATCAGCACCTCGTGTTCTCGTCCCGTTCAGTGAAACGGACCCGTTTGGATAGCTACGTGCACGTTGCGTGCATCCGTTCTTGGGGGTATACTTTTTCGTGACCCAGATATCCTATTTTGTTTTTGGTTGACACGTATATTATCCGTATTTCCAAACCATAATTTTAGACCCGACCTGAGCGCGTTTTGGAGTATTTTGTATTACCCAGAAAACTCAAAAGAATTTAATATTATATTTCTATAATATATACTGATATATAACATTTTAACTAAACATATATTTCCAAATATTTTTGTCACGCCCCGCTTCCCAGAGCGCGCTAAGATCGGCACGTGATAGAGCCAACCATGCTACCTATGGCTAGGAAACATCTTTCCACAGTCACATTACAGCTGTTTGGGAGATATCAAGAACAGGAAAATAAAATAACTATCTAGTACATGTCCATATGCCATAATAAACGAGTCAAGAAATAATATGCGGAAGCAATAGAAACAAAACACCTGGAAAGTAAAACTGGATACTAACTGGATCCTTACTGCTCGGCCTGACGGCGGAAAATACTTCTGATCAGCCTGCAACAAAGGTAGAGGATCTGGGCCATGCAAAACCCAGACGTCAGTGCGTCATAATATCAAGCAATAATAAAATCAAGGAGTAGCAAGGCATGCAGGTATGAGTATGAACGGTAAAACAGGTATAACAGTAATATAAATAGTGACAGTGAAGGGTAAGGCACAGGTGATGTGCGGTGAGTAATCTAAACTGGTCTACTTGGTTAACTACTCTCAAGTCTTTGAAATCAATTTGATGAATTATCGATATAACTCAATAGTATCCCGTGCGTGTCTGGGATCACGGTGAAGATTCTCGGGCTGAAACCGAAACATGCCGCTAGGCACTAAAGGAAAAGGGTAACGATGAATGATGTCCATGGCATCATCCCAAGGCTGGCCTAGCCTCTAAAAGGTAGTGGATAACGATGGATGATGTCAGCAGCATCATCCCAAGGCTGGCCTAGCCTCTAAAACTGATCAGTAAAGGTATCGAACTGTCGATTTACAAGTCAGGTTTCATCATTGATTTCCCCATACCCCCAGGTTGTGTATTCAAGTCAGGTATTGATAAATCTGGAGCTAATGCCAACACAGGGTCAAGCAAGTAAAAATTTGTCTGAATAGACAACAGGAAATGTCCGTAGGGACAACAGGTCAAGATTGTTGGCATTAATAACAAGATCAGGTAACAAGTCAAGTTATGGTACATCAGGTCATGTCAGGTAGTGAACAAGTATCAATCATGTCAAGGAGTGCACCGGTATCAAGTCGTGTCAAGTAGTAGTGTATCAAGTCATGTCAGGGGTGCACAAGTATCACGTGGGTGCTCATAATCAAACTATAATAAGTATGGGTACACAAAACAAGTACGGGTACTAATATAACAATAAAATGGAATAATGTTATATGGTATGCAAATAGATATAATTTCAAGGATATGGATGCACAGTTATCGATTAGGGTTACATTTATAGTTCCAATATTAATTAGGATGCAATTTATTAAACATGGAGTGTTAATATCACATTATTATGTAGTAATGTGATCTATGGATGCAATTATATGTATCTTAAATGCGATGGATGCAAACGGGTATCCGAAAAGTTATAAAACTATAAAATGGTAATGTGGGATGTACAACTAAGAAATATGTGATATAAATATTGATATAATAATATTAATATGGATAGAATATTCAAAGCGATTAATAACTATAAAAGTGGTATTGATTAACCATGCACAAGAAAGTTCCGTTCAGAAATTCAGCGTCACCCTGATTTGTAAAATAACTTAAAAATAACAAACGTTTTCCAAAAGGGACTTGTCTTATACCAAAACAAAGATAATTCAATAAGGTTTTCATTTTTATAAGTATAAGTATCTCAGGTTGTCCCTACAAAAAGCTATGAACATTCGAAGTTTAAAGTTTGCTGCTGGAATTTTCCTGGACAGCAGTTTAAAGATATTTTCATTTGCATTTTACGTTATTTAAACAATTTATTTTGCAAGTAAATATTTCATAGAGTTATAGTATTCTGAGTCAGCTTCGTAATGAACTAAAGAACGTATACTAATGATTTTTCTATGATTTATAATGAATTTTATAAGGTAAGGTGTACAGTAAACTTCAGATTTGTTATATCCGCTTTTCAACAATGTTTCATGTGTAAACTATAATATTTTCAAATATAAAATATTATAAAATACAGATTATACACTAATTAAAGATAATAATAAGAAATATTATGACGATATATATTTTAAATAATATGGATGCAGTATAATGTAATTTAGTATGTCACAAGATAAGTTTTCATGATCTAGATTTAAAATGATATAAACGGATGCAAACGGAACATCGAAACATTATAAAATTAAACATGGGGTACTAGATTTAAACTATAGGTATGGTATTTATTTAAATAGGTATAAAATGAATTATATAGCATGTAGCAAGATTAACTTGTCTAGACAGAACAAGAACGGATGTGTACGAAACATCCTTCGTCGGCGAAATGTCGCGACGCGTGCACGGTACATGGAACGGTTTCAAACAATGCACGAGGGTGATCACGCAAGTCAGGTACGTTCACTGGATCACTCGGATCGTCAGCGACGAGCACGGCTCCGGCGGTGATCGCCGGAATAAAAAAAACAAGATCAAAAAAAGAAAGAAAAAGAAGAAGAAGTAAGAAGAAGAGGCTGTGAATTAAATAAGGAAAGAAGAATTTAAATAAATAAAATATATATAAATATATATATATATGCAGAGGAGAGAGAGAGAAAGGGGTTGTTAGTTTGTTAGGAAATTAGATTTAAAATTTTAAAAGATTTTTAGATTTAAAAGGTTTCAGTTTGTTAAAGAAATCGTATGAAAATATTTAAACTAAATTTTAAAATTAAATAAATTGAATTTTGGCGGGATACAAAAATATTTCAAAACGCGCCCGGGTCGGGTCTAAAAATTCAGATTTAAAATACGAAAAATATGTGCGACTTTCAAAATTCAAAATGAATGCTCAGGTAACGAAAATTCATACTCCCAAGAACGGATGCACGTACTTGCGCGTAGCCATCCAAACACGTCCGTTTCACTGAACGGGACGAGAACAAGATGCGCGGATGCTACCCCGGGGTTAGGGTTATCATGCAGGCCATGCAATATATTTTTAAAATATTTTATGTGACTTAAAATGTTATATTGTAAAAATTCAAATGCCAGATAAAATGCCAGTATGCACTAAATATGAAAATGCACCAGTCTACGTAACAAGTCAGGATAATTCTTAAATATGAATCAAATAACTTCAAGCAAGCAGGTCGGGTCGAATGCAATGTAAAATGTAAAATACTATTCGCACCCAAAACACGATAAATCAGGAAAATACCACAATTAAGGAAATACGAGAACTGGAATTGGTATAAATGAACTAGGTTGTTACATTATACCCAACTACAAAAGAATTTCGTTCTCGAAATTCCACGAACAAGAAAGGATAGACAATCAAGAAACTACAAGAATAGATGTGGAAACTTCTGCCGGATTTCATCTTCTCGTTCCCAAGTTGATTCTCCATGCGAGCGATTTCCCCAAGAAACAAGTACGAGAGGGATAACCTTGTTCTTAAGAACATTTTCCCTTCGATCCACAATCGACATCGGTCGTTCCTCAAAAGTTAAATCTTCTCGTACAGTCAGTTCCGAATGATCCAGCACGTGTGTTTCATCTCGAACATATTTACGGAGTTGAGATACATGAAACACGTCATGAACATTCGCCAAAGATTGTGGTAACACCAATCGATAAGCCACTTCTCCAACACGCTCCAAAATCTCGAAAGGCCCAATGAATAAAGGACCAAGCTTTTCTCGACTCCCAAAACGAATCACTCATCTAGTCGGTGATATCTTCAAGAATACTAGATCACCAACAGCGAACTCTAGAGATCTTCTTGATGTATCGACCCAACTCTTCTGCCGATCTTGCGCTGCCTTCATATGATTCCGGATAGTGTTAACTTTCTCCACTGTTTGCACGATCAAATCCAGTCCCAACAATTTTCGTTCTCCAACATCGTCCCAACAAATAGGTGAACGACACTTGAGACCATATAATGCTTCGAATGGAGCCATCTGAATAGTCGCCTGAAAGCTGTTGTTGTACGAAAACTCCACCAAGTGTAGATGATCCTCCCATGAACCCTTGAAGTCTAACATGCAAGCTCTCAACATGTCTTCAAGAGTTTGGATCGTTCTCTCCGACTGGCCATCTGTTTGAGGATGATAAGCTGTGCTAAACTTCCATCGAGTCCCCAAACTTTCCTGTAAGCTCCTCCAGAAGTGTGATAAGAATCGAGTGTCATGGTCGGACATGATGCTCACAGGTACTCCATGCAATCTCACAATCTCCTGCATGTACCGTTCTGCTAACGCTTCCGTTGACTGACCAACTCGAAATGGTATGAAGTGAGCTGCCTTAGTCAATCGATCAACAATCACCCAAACTGCATTGTTGCCTTTTGGACTCCGCGGTAAAGCTGTCACGAAATCCATGGTTATATGTTCCCACTTCCATTGAGGAATCGGAAGTGGTTGCAATAAACCAGCAACCCTTTGATGTTCAGCCTTAACTTGCTGACACACCAAGCACTTTGCTACAAAGCGAGAAATCTCCCTTTTCATACCTCCCCACAAGAAATGTTGTCGTAGATTACGGTAAATCTTCGTGCCTCCTAGATGTATGGAATACGCGGAACTGTGTGCCTCCTTCATAACTTCTTCGCGAATATCTCCTTTTGGCACACACAAATGGCTACCATACCGTAACGAACCATCTTCATGAATCAATAAATCTATTCGAAGTCTAGCTTCAACCTGTTCTCGAAACTTTTGCAATCTTGGGTCCTTCGACTGCGCTACTTTAATACTCTCGATCAATGACGACTGTACTTGCAGCTGCATCAACTGTCCTGAAGAATGCGGTAGCACGATCTCCAACTCGAATCTCCGAAAGTCTTCTACAATCTCCTTCTGTGCAGTCAACATCTGAATTTCTGGAAACCGACTAAGCGCATCCGGCACAACATTAACTTTCCCCGGATGGTACTTAAGATCAAGATCGTAGTCAGCCATCAGCTCCAACCATCTACGCTGCCTCATATTAAGCTCCTTCTGTGTGAACACATACTTCAGGCTTTTGTGATCGGTGAATACTTCAACCCTTTCGCCCAATAAGTAGTGTCTCCAAATCTTTAAAGCGAAAATCACAGCTGCTAACTCCAAATCATTAGTTAGGTAATTCTTCTCATGGGTCTTCAACTGTCTCGATGCGTAGGCTATAACCTTGCCATGATGCATCAAAACACATCCCAATCCTTTTCCAGATGCGTCGCTGTGAATCACCAATCCTCCGGAACTGTCTGGTATGGTCAAAATAAGAGCGGTTATCAATCTCTACTTCAACGCCTCAAAAGCTGACGCACACTTATCCATCCACACAAATGGTACTTCCTTGCGCGTAAGCTTGGTCAAAGGCTTAGCCAAACGAGCAAAATTCTCCACGAACCTTCTGTAATACCCGACAAGTCCAAGAAAGCTTCTGATCTCAGCAACGTTCTTCGGAATCGGCCAATCTCGAACTGCTGCAATCTTTTCGGGGCCAACGGTGATTCCATCTCCGGATACGACGTGCCCCAAAAACTTCACTTCTTCAAGCCAAAACTTGCACTTGCTCATCTTTGCATATAATCTTTCTTGCCTCAATGTCTGCAGTGCGATCTTCAAGTGTTCCGCATGCTCTTCAATACTCCTCGAGTAGACCAGAATATCATCGATGAACACCACTATAAACTGGTCCAAGATCGGTGAAAAGATTCGATTCATCAAGTCCATAAATATCGTCGGTGCATTCGTGACTCCGAATGGCATCACTAAATACTTGTAATGTCCATACCAAGTTCGGAACGCAGTCTTGCAAATATCTTCTGATTTAACTCGGACCTGATGATATCCGGACCGCAAATCCAGCTTCGAGAATACCCTCGCGCCACTAAGCTGCTCGAACAATTCGCCAATGCGAGGGATCGGGTACTTGTTCTTAATAGTCACCCGGTTTAATTCTCGATAATCGATGCACATCCTCCTTGTGCCATCTTTCCTCTTTACTAGAAGAACTGGAGCTCCCCAAGATGAATTGCGCGAATTCAACCCTTCTCTAGCAATTCGGTAACCTGCTTCTTTACTCCTTCCAACTCCACTGGTGCCATCGGATAGTACGCCTTTGAGATTGGCACTGCACCAGGAACAAGATCGATCTCGTTTTGGCGGTAAACCCGAGATGTCCTCGAACACGTCCATGAACTCTCAAACTACAGCTGGTGCTTCCTCTTTATCAACTTCCATTGACGAAAGAACATTGCTTGTCGGCCTAGCCCTAACTCGACTAGCCCGAAAGAACTGCTACCTCCAGCAAAACAAACTCCGGATGTCCGAGAATATAGAAAATCACTTTGTTTGCCCTACAATCAATGTGAGCGTGGAAAGTGCCGAGAAAATCCATTCCCAAGACAACAACAAATAAAAGGATGCACCAGAATTGAATAATTCTAATGCGGGGAAGACATGATCAAGTAGGATACCTGAAACGATTTCACCTGAAGCCAAACACTGAAGAAGATAAGCACGGTAAACAGAATTCAAGCTTGCGATAATACATGAACTGGAAAGCAAGAGAAGCAAGGTAATATAACGACCATGAAATAAGGAAGTGAATCAAGACTAGGACTCCAAGTTACTTAAATAGAGTACCGCATTGTAACCATGTTGCAGTTCATAGTTACAATCACATAACTCCACTCAAGTCGCCCAAATCCTAGTATCAGAATCCAAGGGACAAAGAGAAACAATAGGGAACCAAAAGATTTCAAGTTGAGATGCAAAGCGGTTTGCATATCATCAAGACGACGATCAAGAGAAAGATAAGATTCAAGAATCACGAGAACAAGGTGGCAGGACATGTTCCTATTACGAGTTTTCCGATTCGTGTATTGGGTCCAATACCCAACTACAAAAGAATCAAACCCGATTAACCTAAATCCTATGTCTCTGATACCAAAGAAACCCTGTCACGCCCCGCTTCCCAGAGTGCGCTAAGATCGGCAAGTGACAGAGCCAACCATGCTACCTGTGTTTAGGAAACATCCTTCCACGGTCACATTACGGCTGTCTGGGAGATATCAAGAACAGGAAAATAAAATAACTATCTAGTACATGTCCATATGCCATAATAAACGAGTCAAGAAATAATATGCGGAAGCAATAGAAACAAAACACCTGGGAAGTAAAACTGGATACTAACTGGATCCTCACTGCTCGGCCTGACGGCGGAAAATACTCCTGATCAGCCTGCAACAAAGGTAAAGGATCTGGGTCATGCAAAACCCAGACGTCAGTGCGTCATAATATCAAGCAATAATAAAATCAAGGAGTAGCATGGCATGCAGGTATGAGTATGAACGGTAAAACAGGTATAACAGTAATATAAATAGTGACAGTGAAGGGTAAGGCACAGGTGATGTGCAGTGAGTAATCTAAACTGGTCTACTGGGTTAACTACTCTCAAGTCTTTGAAATCAATTTGATGAATCATCGACGTAACTCAATAGTATCCTGTGCGTGCCCGGGATCACGGTGAAGATTCTCGGGCTGAAACCGAAACATGCCGCTAGGCACTAAAGGAAAAGGGTAACGATGAATGATGTCCATAGCATCATCCCAAGGCTGGCCTAGCCTCTAAAAGGTAGTGGATAACGATGGATGATGTCAGCAGCATCATCCCAAGGCTGGTCTAGCCTCTAAAACTGATCAGTAAAGGTATCGAACTGTCGAGTTACAAGTCAGGTTTCATCATTGATTTCCACATACCCCCAGGTTGTGTATTCAAGTCAGATATTGATAAATCTGGAGCTAATGCCAACACAGAGTCAAGCAAGTACAGGTTTGTCTGAATAGACAACAGGAAATGTCCGTAGGGACAACAGGTCAAGATTGTTAGCATTAATAACAAGATCAGGTAACAAGTCAAGCTATGGTACATCAGGTCATGTCAGGTAGTGAACAAGTATCAATCATGTCAAGGAGTGCACAGGTATCAAGTCGTGTCAAGTAGTAGTGTATCAAGTCATGTCAGGGGTGCACAAGTATCACGTGGGTGCTCATAATCAAACTATAATAAGTATGGGTACACAAAACAAGTACGGGGTACTAATATAACAATAAAATGGAATAATGTGATATGGTATGCAAATAGATATAATTTCAAGGATATGGTTGCACAGTTATCGATTAGGGTTACATTTATAGTTCCAATATTAATTAGGATGCAATTTATTAAACATGGAGTGTTAATATCACAGTATTATGTAGTAATGTGATCTATGGATGCAATTATATGTATCTTAAATGCGATGGATGCAAACGGGTATCCGAAAAGTTATAAAACTATAAAATGGTAATGTGGGATGTACAACTAAGAAATATGTGATATAAATATTGATATAATAATATTAATATGGATAGCATATTCAAAGCGATTAATAACTATAAAAGTGGTATTGATTAACCATGCACAAGAAAGTTCCGTTCAGAAATTCAGCGTCATCCTGATTTGTAAAATAGCTTAAAAATAACAAACGTTCTCCAAAAGGGACGTGTCTTATACCAAAACAAAGATAATTCAATAAGGTTTTCATTTTTATAATTATAAGCATCTCAGGTTGTCTCTACAAAAAGTTATGAACATTCGAAGCTGAAAGTTTGTTGCTGGAATTTCCCTGGACAACAGTTTAAAGATATTTTTATTTGCATTTTATGTTATTTAAACAATTTATTTTGCTAGTAAATATTTCATAGAGTTATAGTATTCTGAGTCAGCTTCGTAATGAACTAAAGAACGTATACTGATGATTTTTCTATGATTTATAATGAATTTTATAAGGTAAGGTGTACAGTAAACTTCAGATTTGTCGTATCCGCTTTTCAACAACGTTTCATGTGTAAACTATAATATTTTAAAATGTATAATATTATAAAATGCAGATTATACACTAATTAAAGATAATAATAAGAAATATTACGACGATATATATTTTAAATGATATGGATGCAGTATAATGTAATCTAGTATGTCACAAGATAAGTTTTCAGGATCTACATTTAAAATGATATAAACGGATGCAAACGGAATATTGAAACGTTATAAAATTAAACATGGGGTACTAGATTTAAATTATAGGTATGGTATTTATTTAAATAGGTATAAAATGAATTATATAGCATATAGCAAGATTAACTTGCCTAGACGGAACAAGAACGGATGTGTACGGAACATCCTTCATCGGCGAAATGTCGCGACGCGCGCACGGTACACAGAACGGTTCCAAACAACGCACGAGGGTGATCACGCAAGTTAGGTACGTTCACTGGATCACTCGGATCGTCAGCGACGAGCACGGCTCCGGCGGTGATCACCGGAATAAAAAAAACAAGATCAAGAAAAAGAGAGAAAAAGAAGAAGAAGTAAGAAGAAGAGGCTGTGAATTAAATAAGGAAAGAAAAATTTAAATAAATAAAAAATATATAAATATATATATATATGCAGAGGGGAGGGAGAGAGAAAGGGGTTGTTAGTTTGTTAGGAAATTAGATTTACAATTTTAAAAGATTTTTAGATTTAAAATTTTATATAAGAGGTTTCAGTTTGTTAAAGAAAACGTATGAAAATATTTAAACTAAATTTTAAAATTAAATAAATTGAATTTTGGTGGGATACAAAAATATTTCAAAACGCGCCCGGGTCGGGTCTAAAAATTCAGATTTAAAATACGAAAAATATATGCGACTTTCAAAATTCAAAATGAATGTTCAGGTAACGAAAATGCATACCCCCAAGAACGGATGCACGTACGTGCGCGTAGCCATCCAAACACGTCCGTTTCACTGAACAGGACGAGAACAAGATGCGCGGATGCTACCACGGGGTTAGGGTTATCATGCAGGCCATGCAATATATTTTTAAAATATTTTATATGACTTAAAATGTTATATTGTAAAATTCAAATGCCAGATAAAATGCCAGTATGCACTAAACATGAAAATGCACCAGTCTACGTAACAAGTCAGGATAATTCATAAGTATGAATCAAATAAGTTCAAGCAAGCAGGTCGGGTCGAATGCAATGTAAAATGTAAAATACTATTCGTACCCAAAACACGTAAATCAGGAAAATACCACAATTACGGAAATACGAGAACTGGAATTGGTATAAATGAACTAGGTTGTTACAATTTTAAAATCCCAACTCTTATCCTAAATCTAACAGATCTCTCTCTCTTTCTCTCTCTGCATATTTATATACTAATTCTTTTTTTTAAACCCTCACTTGGAACCCTACGTCCCTCCAAAAAACCCAAGTCTTCTTCTTTTTCCGCCTCGCGCCCTCATCACGAGACCCCAAACCCAAGCTTTCGCCTCACTGCATCGCCGTCGCCTCTCGCCACCATCCTCACCGTCGTCGTCTCTCTCCGCTCACCTCACCTCTTCTCCTCTCCTCCACGCTCTCATCCACGACGACCCACAACCGTCGTAAACCTATAACTCGAACCCCTAGCTCCCTGCAGGCAGACCCCAACGTCAGCGACCCATCACCTCGTCGTCACCCTTCACTTCTGCCGACCTCCTCAACCCCCTCGGACCTCACCTTCACCACCTACGACTCTTGACTCCATCACCACCATCATCAACTCCATCACCTTCTTTCCCGACTTCAAGAACCTAGCACCTCACTGCCATCACCTGCTTCCTCGTTGGCGATCCCTTGCCGTCGCCTCAACACCTTCGCAGCCACCTCCACACCTTCTCCCAAACCCCAGAGCCACACCAAACCCCAGTCTCCTTCTTCTCTTCCTTCTTCTTCTTCTTCTTCTTCTTCTTTCCTTCTCTTTTCTTTCTTGATCTGGTTTTTCCCGGCCATCACCGGAGCTGTGCCGTCGCTGACGTTCAGAGAAACCCTGTGGGCATCCCCGGCCAGCGTGGTTACCTTCTTGCTTTGCCTGGACTTGTCCCTTGTGCCGTGTGTGCGTTGCGACGTTTACCCGACGTCGGACGCAGCGTGCGCACCCCGTCGTGTGATCCATTCAGGTAAGTTCATCTTGCTACATGCTATGTATCTTATTTTGCATCCATATGAATAAAATATCACATGTTGATTGCACTGTACACCCATATTAATGTTTTACTGTTTTTGGATACCTGTATGCATCCATATCATTTATTATATATGTAGTTGTATCTGCAGATCATATTATTTCATGTTATTATCGTATTAACACCCCATGCTCGATAATGTGCATCCTACGTAGTTATGGAGCTGTAGATGTAACCCCTTATGGACAATTGTGCACCCATGTTCTATTATGTATCCATACCATTAATTATATATCTAGTTGCATGCCATATCACATTATTACATGTTACTGTTACATTTGTACCCCATACTTGATAATGTGCATCCTACGTAATTATGGAGCTGTAGATGTAACCCCTGATAGATAATTGTGTACCCATGCTTTTACAATACATCCGTACTTTTACTGTGATTCAATACTTGCTACCTTTTACTGTTGGGCATCCATTTGATACATGTACACTACCTGACATGACCTGATATACCACTACTTGACATGTTACCTGATCCTGTTTCTAATGCCTACAATTCTGACATGTTGTCCTGATGGACGTTACTGTTGTCTGCATAGACAAAACCTGTACCTGCTTGATCCTATGTTGGCATTAGATATTGATTGGCAATACCCGACTTGAACACATAACCATAGGGGTAAGGGGAAATCAAGAATGTAACCAAACGTAACTCAAAGGGCTATTATATTGTTTGCCGTTTTTCCGGCCGTTACGGAATATATTGTTTGCCGTTTTTCCGGGAGTTACGGAATAATCCTGTTACCGTGGTCCCGTGGGGAATGAACGGGGCATAGACCGATGGGTTACGATGATGATTACATTAATTGATTTCGAAGACTTTAGAATAGATAACCCAGTAGTATAGTTTAGATTACTCACTGCACTTCACCCACAACACTTCACTGTTGCATATCCATGTTTACTGATTATATTCATGTCATCGTTTATATTCATGCATGCATATCTCATGTATCCTATTCATTTATTATTGTTGATATTATGACGCACTGATGTTTGGGTTCTGCATGGCCCATATCCTCTGTCCCTTTCGCAGGCTGATCAGGAGTATTTTCGCCGTCAGGCCGAGCAGTGAGGATTCTGTTAGTATCCAGTTTAGTTTAGTTTCTTTCCGTACTTTTGCTTCCTGATGTGAGCTAGTATTTGGGACGTACTTTCCAGATGTTATTGTTTATTGGATTTATTGCTTCCGCACATTTATATTTCTTGACTCGTTTATACTGGCATATGGACATGTATTAGATAGTTTAGTTTATTTTACTGTTCTTGATATCTTATAGACGGCCATAATGTGACTGTGGAGTCCTAGACATAGGTAGTATGGTTGGCTCTGTCACGTACCGATCTTAGCGCACTCTGGGAAGCGGGGCGTGGCAGGGTTTGTTTGGTATCAGAGCCTAGAATTTAGGTTAATCGGGTTTGATTCTTTTGTAGTTGGGTATTGGACCCAATACACGAATCAGAAAACCCGTAATTAGGAACATGTCCTGCCACATTGTTGTCGTGATTCTTGAATCTTATCTTTCTCTTGATACTTTGTCTTAACGATATGCAAAAAACTTTTCATCTCGGCTTGAAATCTTTTTGGTTCCTTATTGATTATCCTTTCCTATTCCTTTGATTCTGATACTAGGATTTGGGCGACTTGAACGGAGTTATGTGATTGTTACTATGAACTGCAGCATGGTTACAACGCGGTACTCTATTTAAGTAACTTGGAGTCCTAGTCTTGATTCATTTCCTTGATTTATGGTCGTTATATTCCCTTACTTCTCTCGGTTTCATTGCTTACCAGTTCATGTTTTATTGCAAGCTTGAATCCTGTTTACCATGTTTATCTTCTTCAGTGTCTTGGCTTCAGATGAAGTCATTTTTGGTATCCTGCTTGTTCATGGTTTTCCCGCATTAGCATTATTCGATTCTGGTGCATCCCATTGTTGTATGTCGTCCAAGTTTATTGCTGCACGCTCGATTTCTTGCACAGACCTGTCTAGTTGTTGGGACATACACACTGGGAATGGGAAGATCATATCTAGTAGTGAGTGCAAGGATTGTTCTGTTGTTATCTGCGGACGGGAGTTATTTGCAGATTTCTTGGTGATCGATACCGGCAGTTATGATGTCGTCTTGGGGATAGACTTTCTCGGCACTTTCCACGCTCACATTGATTATAGGGCAAAGAAAGTGATTTTCCAGATTCCCGGACATCCGGAGTTTGTTTTTGCTGGAGGTAGCAGTTCTGTCGGGCCAGTCGAGTTTAGGGCTAAGCCGACAAACAGTCTTCTTTCGTCGATGGAAGTTGTTAAGGAGGAAGCGCCAGCTATAGTTCGAGAGTTCATAGACGTGTTCGAGGACATCTTGGGTTTACCACCAAAACGAGATATGGAGTTCGCGATCGATCTTGTTCCTGGTGCAGCGCCAATCTCAAAGGCATACTATCTGATGGCACCAGTGGAGTTGGAAGAAGTCAAGAAGCAGGTTACCGAATTGCTAGAGAAGGATTGGATTCGCAGCAGTAATTCACCTTGGGGAGCACCGGTTCTTCTAGTTAAGAAGAAAGATGGCACAAGGAGATGTGCATCGATTATCGATAATTGAACCAGGTGACTATTAAGAACAAGTACCCGATTCCTCACATTAGCGAATTATTCGAGCAACTCAGTGGTACGAGGGTATTCTTGAAGCTAGATTTGCGATCCGGATATCATCAAGTTCGAGTTAAATCAGAGGATATCTGTAAGACTGCGTTCCGAACTCGATATGGACATTACGAGTATTTAGTGATGCCATTCGGAGTCACGAATGCACCGACGATGTTTATGGACTTGATGAACCAAATTTTTTCACCGTTCTTGGACCGGTTCATAGTGGTGTTCATCGATGATATTCTGGTCTACTCGAGGAGCCTAGAAGAGCATGAAGAACACTTGAAGATCGCACTGCAGATGTTGAGACAAGAAAGATTATATGCAAAGATGAGCAAGTGTGAGTTTTGGCTTGAAGAAGTGAAGTTTTTTGGGGCATGTCATATCCGGAGATGGAATCGCCGTTGATCCTGAGAAGATTGCAGCGGTTCAAGATTGGCCGATTCCGAAGAACGTAGCAGAGATCAGAAGTTTTCTTGGACTTGCGGGATACTACAGAAGATTCGTGGAAAATTTTGCTCGATTAGCTGAGCCTTTGACCAAGCTTACACGGAAGGAGGTACCGTTCGTATGGACGAATAGTTGTGCGTCAGCTTTTGAGGCGTTGAAGCAAAGATTGATAACCGCTCCTATTTTGACCGTACCAGACGGTTTCGGAGGATTGGTGATTCATAGCGACGCATCTGGGAAAGGTTTGGGATGTGTTCTGATGCAGCATGAGAATGTTATAGCCTATGCATCGAGACAGTTGAAGATCCATGAGAAGAATTACCCAACTCATGATTTGGAGCTTGCAGCAGTGATTTTCGCTTTGAAGATTTGGAAACACTACTTATTGGGCGAAAAGGTCGAAGTATTCACCGATCACAAAAGCCTAAAGTACGCGTTCACACAGAAAAAGCTCAACATAAGACAACGCAGATGGTTAAAGCTGATGGCTGACTACAATCTTGATCTCAAGTACCATCCGGGGAAAGTTAATATAGTACCGAATGCGCTTAGTCGGTTACCAGCAATTCGGATGTTGACTGCATAGCAAGAGCTTATCGAAGATTTTTGGAGATTCGAGTTGGAGATCATGCTACCGCATTCTTCGGGACAGTTGATGCAGCTGTAAGTACAGTCATCATTGATCGATAACATAAAAGAAGCACAGCCACATGACCCACGATTGCAGAAGTTTCGAGAACAGGTTGAAGCGGGACTTCGAACAGACTTGTTGATTCATGAAGATGGTTCGTTGCATTTTGGTAGCCATTGTGTGTGCCGAAAGGAGACATTCGTGAAGAGGTTATAAAGGAGGCAAATAGTTCTGCATATTCTGTACATCCAGGAGGCACGAAGATGTATCGTGATCTACGACAGCATTTCTGGTGGGAAGGCATGAAAAGGGAGATTGCTCGTTTTGTAGCGAAGTGCTTGGTGTGTCAGCAAGTTAAGGCTGAATATCAAAGGGTGGCTGGTTAATTGCAACCACTTCTGATTCCTCAATGGAAGTGGGAACATATAACCATGGATTTCGTGACAGCTTTATCGCGGAGTCCAAAGGGCAACAATGCAGTTTGGGTGATTGTTGATCGATTGACCGAGGCAATTCATTTCATTCCGTTTCGAGTGGGTCAGTCGACGGAAGCGTTAGCAGAACGGTACATGCAAGAGATTATGAGATTGCATGAAGTACCTGTGAGCATCGTTTCCGATCGTGATACCCGATTCTTATCGCACTTCTGGAGGAGTCTACAGGAAAGTTTGGGGATGCGATTGAAGTTTAGTACCGCTTATCATCCTCAGACAGATGGCCAGTCGTAGAGAACGATCCAAACTCTTGAAGATATGTTGAGAGCTTGTATGTTGGATTTCAAGGGTTCATGGGAGGATCATCTACACTTGGTGGAGTTTTCTTATAATAACAGTTTTCATGCGACTATTTAGATGGCTCCATTCAAAGCGTTGTATGGTCGCAAGTTTCGCTCACCCGTTTGTTGGGACGATGTTGGAGAACGAAAATTGTTGGGACCGGATTTGATCGTGCAAACAGTAGAGAAGGTTAATACTATTCGGAATCACATGAAGGAAGCACAAGATCGGCAGAAGAGTTGGGCCGATACATCGAGAAGACCTGTAGAGTTCGCTGTTGGTGATCTGGTATTCCTGAAGATATCACCGACTAGAGGAGTGATTCGTTTTGGGAGTCGAAGCAAGCTTAGTCCCCGATTCGTTGGGCCTTTCGAGATTATTGAGTGTGTTGGAGAAGTGGCTTATCGATTGGCTTTACCACTATCTTTAGGGAGTGTTCATGACATATTTCATGTATCTTAACTCCGTAAGTATGTTCGAGATGAAACGCACGTGCTAGATCATTCGGACCTGACATATGAAGAACGACCGATGTTGATTGTTGATCGAAAAGAAAAGGTCCTTAAAAACAAGGTTATCCCTCTCGTACTTGTTTCTTGGGGGAATCGCTCGCACGGAGAATTGACTTGGGAACGAGAAGACGAGATTCGACAGAAGTTTCCACACCTCTTCTCGTAGTTTTATGTTTGTTGTTTTTCTTGTTCCGGGAATTTCGAAGATGAAATTCTTTTTGTAGTTGGGTATAATGTAACACCCTAGTTCATTTATACCAATTCTATTTTTGAGTATTTCTTATTTGTGGCTAGTCTTGATTTATTGTGTTTTGGGTGCGAATAGTGTAATTGATAACTGTATTTGCATCCGACCCGACCCCCTTGCTAGAAACCCATCTTGATTCCTGTTTATGATTTATCCCGGCTATTTATGAGGATCCGTGCACTTTCATATTTCTATATACTGCATACTGGCATTATATCTGGCATCTGCATTTTTTAAATATAACATTTAAAGTCAAGTAAAATATTTTAAAAAATATCTGGTATGGCCTGCATCATACCCCTAACCCTGTGGTAGCATCCGCACCTCGTGTTCTCGTCCCGTTCAGTGAAACGGACCCGTTTAGATAGCTACGTGCACGTTGCGTGCATCCGTTCTTGGGGGTATGCTTTTTCATGACCCGGATATCCTATTTTGTTTTTGGTTGCCACGTATATTATCCGTATTTTCAAAGCATAATTTCAGACCCGACCTGGGCGCGTTTTGGAGTATTTTGTATTACCCAGAAAACTCAAAAATATTTAATATTATATTTCTATAATATATACTGATATATAACATTTTAACTAAACATATATTTCCAAATATTTTAAAATCCCAACTCCTATCCTAAATCTAACAGATCTCTCTCTCTTTCTCTCTCTGCATATTTATATACTAATTCTTTTTTTAAACCCTCACTTGGAACCCCACGCCCCCCCAAAAAACCCAAGTCTTCTTCTTTTTCCGCCTCGCACCCTCGTCACGAGACCCAATCCCAAGCTTTCTCCTCACCGCATCACCGTCGCCTCTCGCCACCATCCACACCGTCGTTGTCTCTCTCCGCTCACCTTACCACTTCTCCTCTCCTCCTCGCTCTCATCCCCGACGACCCATAACCGCCGTAAACCCATAACCTGAACCCCTAGCTCCCTGCAGGCAGACCCCAGTGCCGGGGACCCATCACCTCGTCGTCACCCTTCACTTCCGCCGACCTCCTCAACCCCCTCGGACCTCACCTTCACCAACTCCGACTCTTGACGCCATTACCACCATCATCAACTCCTTCACCTTCTTTCCCGACTTCAAGAACCTAGCACCTCACTGCCATCACCTGCTTCCTCGCCGGCGATCCCTTGCCGTCGCCTTAACACCTTCGCAACCACCTCCTCGCCTTCTCCCGAACCCCAGATCCACACCAAACCCCAGTCTCCTTCTTCTCTTTCTTCTTCTTCTTCTTCTTCTTCTTATTTCCGTCTCTTTTCTTTCTTGATCTGGTTTTTCCCGGCCATCACCGGAGCTGTGTCGTCGCTGACGTTCAGAGAAACCCTGTGGGCATCCCCAGCCAGCGTGGTTACCTTCTTGCTTTGCCTGGACCTGTCTCGTATGCCGTGTGTGCATTGCGACATTTACCCGACGTCGGACGTAGCGTGCGCACCCCGTCGTGTGATCCATTCAGGCAAGTTCATCTTGCTACATACTATGTATCTTATTTTGCATCCATATGAATAAAAATATCACATGTTGATTGCACTGTACACCCATATTAATGTTTTACTGTTTTCGGATACCCGTATGCATCCATATCATTTATTATATATGTAGCTGCATCTGCAGATCATATTATTTCATGTCATTGTCGTATTAACACTCCATGCTCGATAATGTGCATCCTACGTAGTTATGGAGCTGTAGATGTAACCTCTGATGGATAATTGTGCACTCGTGTTCTATTGTGTATCCATACCATTAATTATATATCTAGTTGCATGCCATATCATATTATTTCATATTACTGTTACATTTATACCCCATACTTGATAATGTGCATCCTACGTAGTTATGGAGTTGTAGATGTAACCCCTGATAGATAATTATACACCCATGCTTTTACAGTACATCCGTACTTTTACTGTGATTCGATACTTGCTACATTTTACTGTTAGGCATCCATTTGATACATGTGCACTACCTAACATGACATGATATACCACTACTTGATATGCTAACTGATCCTGTTTTTAATGCCGACAATCCTGACGTGTTGTCCTGATGAACGTTACTGTTGTCTGCATAGACAAAACCTGTACCTGCTTAATCCTGTGTTGGCATTAGATATTGATTGGCAATACCCGACTTGAACACATAACAATGGGGGTAAGGGAAAATCAAGAATGTAACCAAACGTAACTCAAAGGGCTATTATATTGTTTGCCGTTTTTCCGGACGTTACGGAATATATTGTTTGCCGTTTTTCCGGGCATTACGGAATAATCCTGTTACCGTGGTCCCGTGGGGAATGAACGGGGCATAGACCGATGGGTTACGATGAGGATTACATTAATTGATTTCGAAGACTTTAGAATAGATAACCCAGTAGTATAGTTTAGATTACTCACTGCACTTCACCTGCACGTATACACTTCACTGTTACATATCCATGTTTACTGGTTATATTCATGTCATCGTTTATATTCATGCATGCATATCTCATGTATCCTGTTCATTTATTATTGTTGATATTATGACGCACTGACGTCTGGGTTCTGCATGGCCCAGATCCTCTGTCCCTTTCGCAGGCTGATCAGGAGTATTTTCGCCGTCAGGCCGAGCAGTGAGGTTCTGTTAGTATCCAGTTTAGTTTAGTTTCTTTCTGTACTTTTGCTTCCTGATGTGAGCCCGTATTTGGGACGTACTTTCCAGATGTTATTGTTTATTGGATTTATTGCTTCCGCACATTTATATTCCTTGACTCGTTTATTCTGGCATATGGACATGTACTAGATAGTTTATTTTATTTTATTGTTCTTGATATCTTATAAACAGCCGTAATGTGACTGTGGAGGGATGTTTCCTAGCCACAGGTAGCATGGTTGGCTCTGTCACGTACCGATCTTAGCGCACTCTGGGAAGCGGGGCGTGACACTATTCGAGCACTTCTCCATGGGTTATCCTAATACAAGAATGAAATGATATACGATGGTAATATTGATATCAACCCGGTCGTGTTCAAATAAAACAATATACAACAAGCAGTAATGATAGCCACAATCCGGCCACTCGCCCTGAATAAACGAATATACATTCAATCTATAATGTGAGGCTATCCACAACGACTATCCGGCTAAACCATCACAAGATATACAACACCACAGCACAAGCAAGTATTTGCAACCCTGTCTAATCGACCTATAACAATTAGACGACGTTTACAAACACATATACGAACTAAAAGATATAAACGATGCAAAAATTTCAAGTTTTAAAACTTTCCGAGTTGCCCGAATACAAAGATAATCATTAAATGAAATCTGGGCAAAACAAACATAACTAAAAACCAAGTTTTCATGAGATTAAGCACCTGGAAAAAATCAGGGACCATAGGAAAAATTCAAACTGACCAAGTCGGGAAAAATGAGGATTTGGTCGGTTTTTTTAAAGAATTGGGTCCCTGTTTTTATTCCCAAGCTTTTACATCTCATAACAAGCTCTCTGCAATTGTTTAAAAAATATTCAGAGACCAAAAAAAAATTCGAACAGAAACTTGGTTTTCATGGTTTCGAATAACAATTTTTTTTAATTTCGAAACGTAAACATCTTCTTATACTAGTTCTAGTGTTTGGATGACTCTGATACCATATATGTAGATGCTCATCCTCATGCCGCTAACTTACGGCCAAAGCAAAATACAAAACAAAAATTTTCTAGGCATGAGCACGAACTTCTACGACCTAGAATCAAATCTAAATACTAAATTAGTAACTAGAAATAGATTTACTACTCGGATAGATGATAGCTACCTTTGTAGTCGTGTCCTTCATTTTCTTTCCACTTCTTACGCTCTTAGGAACTCTGGGAATGAGTTTGGGGTCGGTCTTCTCTATCGAAGATGGTCCAACCTAAAAGAACCCTAACCGAGGTTCTAGCTTCACACTTAAAACCTAAGTGAAGCAACTAGTGAACTAAACTTTCTACGAATTGATCACTAGAAGATGCAGTGGTGTTCTTCTTTATGTTTTTCTTTTCCTTTCTCAACTCACTAAAACTCAAAAGAAGAGGAAGAAGAAGATAATGATGATGGTGATGAAATATCAAGCATGGAAAAAGAAAAACTTATCATCCACACTTTTATTTTTCTCTTTATGTGAGAATGGGTGGACTTGTGACTCACCATGGTAAGTCACAAGCCCACACTTTTCTCACATGATCAAGAAGAGAAGAGAGAGCCACCTCATTTGTACACATATACATATGTATACTTATATATATAAATATATACATAAATACACTAATACAAGTATATGCTACAAATACATACATCCGTATTCATACCAAAATACATACACCCGTATTTGTATTAAGATACAAATACCCGTATTTATATCAAGACACAAATACGCGTATTTATACAAATATCCTTATTCGTATAAATACCGTATTCTATCAAAATACAAATACCGAAAGAAGGATATTAAAAGAGATATATAATACCAGCTCATATTTTATCCAAATGTGATAATCTGGCTATCTTTCAAACCAACCAGTATTAACAAAATGTCCGATTAAATGTACGTATACAAAAACATGTGTTTAATCGAACATAAGGACCAGATTATGCGATCATGAGAATGAACAAGAATACTTGCCAAAAAAATATGATCCTTTTTTGAACGGACCCTATCGAGGAACAATAAAAAAATTTGATTCACGTGCAATCATGAAGTACGTATCAAAATACGTACACTATATTATTTTGCCTGAACTGGGAAACCTTCTATGTAGGACTCTAAAGTCTCGACAATACGTTGGCAGTGGGTTTAACCACAAGCACGTTAGCGACACTAGCTGTACATAACGGTTATCCAGGTATTAAACGAAAAGAAGGTCGATAAGCAAACTCGTCTGTATCCCTACTGAGTCTAAAAGTGACAATCTCCGTACAATCCAGTCTCTTCGTCAGAGAGTATCGTATATTAGGTTTAGGGGTGGAAAACGTCAGACCTCTAATAACCTGATAAGTCGTGTCGATGTGGCTCAAAACCATCTTGAGAAACTACTGATCTCACAATCAGTAAATCTCAACTGTCTTGGCCAAGGTCTTATGGTGATGACCAATCAAACACTACGCGATATCGACTTTCTATACAAGGAGAGACGAATCCCTTTTACCGCACACTTCCCTCAAGTGCTTCGGGACTGTACCCAACTAAAACTTGTTTACACGACTCTTTAAAGACATGGTAGGGTAGAAATCTAAGTATAGTAGAAACACACTCGAGACTAATGACGATTTCAGGTCTAAAGACTAATCCGTGCCTATATCACCAGAGAATTGCTATCTGACGATAGGTATATTACCATCTAGAAGTTCTCGACGAGTCCGTCCAGTGTAACTCGTAACCTAATGAGCACTTGTATACTATCTTTTATGCCATACACCAAGGGCTGTGTGACAGGCCACCTTCCCTCACGGGAATAAGAAACATATACACTAGTCCACTCCGGAGTATCGATGCCCTGTTTCGAAACTCCAACAACTAGAGACAATTTTAAGGATGTGCTTATAGACTACCTAGACCCCACGAGTATGATCGTCATCATAACTCTAGCGGTCAATCAAAGATCCTATGAGATTTACCACATGTATACAAGATACGTAATATAAATAGAACATATACACATGTTGAGATAAAGACAAACAAGATATCATACTATCATATCGAGCAAGACTGTCTTGTACATATATATCGAGTAAAGAATTATATATTACATATGGACACTTAGGATATATATACATATATATATATATATATATATATATATATCCTAAGTGTCCATATGTAATATATAATTCTTTACTATACAATAATAGCATCTAGGGCATATACATCCTACAATCTCCCACTTGCACTAAGGCCAAGTATTGGCATATCGATGATCAATCATCTTCAATAGTCGCTCTAGCTGAGTGTGAGGAAGTGCCTTTTGTGAGTGTGTCCGTCGTTGTGTCCTTTGTGTTTACTCTTCTGATCTTGATCTCCCGTCGATCAATAATCTTCCTGATCAGGTGATACCGCCTTAAAATGTGTCTGGATTTTTGATGGGACCATGGTTCCTTAGCTAACGCTATAACCCCATTATTATCACAATACAAAAGTATTGGATCAATAATAAACGGAACCACCTCAAGTTTATGAATGGAATTTTTCATCCAGACAGCCTCTTTTGAGGCATCACTGGCAGCAATGTATTCAGCCTTCATCGTCTAGTCTGCTCCGGTGTCATGTTTGAAACTCTTCCAATAGATCGCCCCTCCATTAAGGGTAAACACATAACCCGAGATAGAATTCCTATCATCCTTGTCTCTTTGGAAGCTTGAATCGTTAAAGGACTCCATCTGGAGGTCTCCATTACCGTACACTAAGAACATACCCTTAATCCTTCTCAGGTACTTCATAATGTTCTTCACAACTGTCCAATACTTCTCCCCTGGGTTTGACTGATATCGGCTTACTACACTAAGTTCGTAAGCTACATCTAGTCTGGTACATAACATCGCATTCATTATAGATCCTACCGCCGAAATGTAGGGTATAATACTCATGTGAGCCCTCTCCTTATCAGTCTTGGGAGACATCTCTTTGGAGAGGGTGATTCCATAACAAGCGGGTACATTACCGTGCTTGGAATCTTCCATACTATACCTCTTTAGTATGGTGTCAATGTACCTGGACTGTGGAAGTCCCAACATCCTCTTAAATCTATCACAATAGATCTAGATCCTCAGAATGCAGGAGGCATCACCCAAGTCCTTCATGGAGAACTTCTGAGATAAAAACGGCTTGACTGACTACAACATAGGAATGTCATTTCCTATTAGGAGAATGTCATCAACGTATAAAACGAAGGATTGTTCTCTCTACAATCTTCTTATATATAAAAGGCTCATCAATGTTTTTGATGAAGTCAAATTCCTGTTTCATCAAAACAGATGTTCAAGCTTCGTGATGCCTGCTTTAATCCATAAATGGATTTAAGTAATTTGCACACCTTCCCTATGCTCCCACTGTCTATGAAGTTCTCTGGCTGATCCATATAGACACATTCTTCTAAAACGCCGTTTAGAAATGCGGTCTTTATGTCCATCTGCCATATTTCATAGTCATGGAAGGCAGCAATGGCAAGTATGATCCTAATGTATTTCAGCATAGCTACTGGAGAAAAGTTTTCGTCATAATCCATACCTGGTCTATAACGAAAACCTTTTGCAACAAGTCTACCCTTATAGGTTCCAACCTGTCCATTTGCACCAATCTTCTTCTTGAAGATCCATTTGCAGCCGACAGGTTTTACCCCTGGCGGTGCCATGTCCAAAATCCAAATTTTGTTGGTGTATATGGACTCCATTTCGGATCGCATAGCATCCAGCCATTTCATAGAGTCCCTATTGGAAATGGCCTGCTCAAAACTAGTAGAATCATTTTTTTCCGAGATGCAATCCTCTCGTTCCCTGTCAACGAGAAAACCGTGGTATCTCTTGGGCGGATGAGAAATCCTACTAGATCTGCGGAGTGGCCGGGGTTCGTCCAGGACTATTGAATCCTGTTGATCCACCAAATCCTCAGTTTCATTTTTTGGTTCTTGAATTTCTTCCAGTTCTACCGTACCCCCACTAATTCCTTTTGCAAGAAATTCTCTTTCCAAAAAGGTGGCATGACGAGCAACAAACACCTTCTGTTCCTCAGTGTTGTAGATCAGGTATCCTAACGAATTCTTAGAATATCCCACAAACTTACATAGAACTAATTGTGCCTCCAATTTGTCAGGATATCCCATAAGTTAAATTCACAAGTTTTAATGAAACGGTTTATGATAGCATGGAGGATTTTGATATAAAAGAATATTTATTTAGGTGTGGAATTCGACGACATGTCAAGGGTGGATTCAAAGAAAGAAGAAGAAGAGGAGGAGGGAGACTTATTCACACAAGCTGGTATCGTCACCAGGCTCGTTTATCCGCCGATAGTTTCGTATTACTAGCGAGATTTTGAAACTTGAGAGAACGCCAACGTCAAATGATTTTTTTTTCTTCTAGAAAGCTAAGGTATCGAGGATGAAGAAGCAAGAAGGAAGAACCGAATAAAATATGGAAATGAAGAAGAAAAGAAAAGGAGGACTAAAATATAGCAAGCGATTTATGTCACCATAATTCCACTTAATTATATTCATAACCATTCGCATTATTTTAGGAGTTAAAAGGAATATGAAATGAAAGGTCATTTGTAGCTTATGAAAGATATATAAATTTTGATAGAAATAACTTCAAGACACGAGATTCAAACCTATAGCCTATGGACTAGCAATGTAATGACTTAACCAATAGACTACAAGGTTACTTTTATATAGAATTAAATAGAAATAAATATATACAGAGTTTCAAAAGAAAATAATTTAAAAGATAAGCGAAATAAATCATTTTCTTAAACTAAAATTTTTTCTCTCAAATAAAACAAATTCTCTTTTCAAAATTTTCCTTTCAAAACAAAATACAATAAATTCTTTTAAAAATCTTTCAAACCTTATCTTTTTATAAAGCGAGTCGTTTCAAAACAAATATATTTTTATTTATTAAAAAGCATTATAGTAAAAACATGGACGTTACATTAGGTTTAATATTTCAGTTTGAACCATCAATACATCCCATGTTGTCGGGGGTAAGACTTCTATCACATTAAAAATTTATAATGCATACACCTCTGCATTTGTATTTTCATTCGTTTCGAGAAAATTTCGGCAGCACCTTCTTACTGTTCTCCGAGTACACTGCAATAGAAGGGATAATAATCATTTCAATGCTAATATCAATATTGAAATGGCCATCCCCTCTATATTTGTACACGGAGAACCCGCAAAAGGTGCCAATAAAACTAATCTCGAACGAATGAAAGTATAAATGCATGGGGTGTTTGCGCTATAAATTCTTAATTTGTCCATACTGGACAAATTTATCGGTTATAGTACGACTAGTATTCTCATCACATAAACTGTATAACGGTTGTCAAAAAATGATTAAACATTTAGTTTTGACAACCATCACGTAGTTTTATATCGCGACGAAAATGTTACGCATATAACTGATAAATGGGTACTAATGCACGTTGTGTTTTTTGAATGTAAGATCCTCGATGATTACATGTAAATTGCATGTTATCATTGAGTTTCATATACTTAGTATAAGATTTTCGTATTATTTTTAAGTTCAAGGTTCAATTCTTATATTTTTTAGAGTTTTTCAGTGCAACTTATAGTATTGGTTTCAAGTTATTGATTTGGTTCCGCATCAAGCTTTATGTTTAGGATTTCCGATTCGAGATTAGGATTTATGGTTTCATTTTCAAGATTTGATTTTTATTTTACCAATTATCGTCAAGAATTAAATTAAAGTTTCTTTTTTAATTCAAATTTCTACATTTCCATCTAAAATCGATCATTCGCTTTCCCTTCTACATCCTATCCTTTCATCTCTCCACCCCTCGCCTCTTTTCTCTCTCTAATACATCAAAACCAACCGATAATCTTTCTCTATCTCTCTTTATTTGGAATCAATAACATGGTAAAAGTATCAACCAATAAACAATTCTTACAAGAACATCAACAATTCTAACTACAATCACTTTTTTATCAACAATTCGTACAAAAACATCAACCTAAACAATATATATATACATATATATATATATATATATATATATATATCAACCAACAAATATCAATTAAAATTGAATAAAAATAAAATTATAAAAAAAATACCTTAACTGAGCTTGGAGGTGACAACTTAAGCTTGGAGGAAGAGGTGGCGGCCTAAGCTTGGAGGAGGAGGAGATGGTGGCGACAGCCTAAGCTTGGAGGAGAAGGCGGAGACGGCCAAGGTTTGGAATCGACGATGAGAAGGAGGAGGGTCGGCTTGGAGGAGCTTGGAATCGACGGGGAGGCTAAGAGGAGGGTCGGCGATGAGCTCGACCTCGAGGATGCTAGGAGGAGGTCAGCGATGAGCTCGAACTTGTCGCAACGGCGACGGGGAAGAGGAGGGAAGATCGTGAGGAGGAGGACGAGGCTCTGGTAATGACGACGAAGAGTTGGAGGTGGCGTCAGCGATGACAACGAGGTGGAGAGGAGGCTTCGACGGAGAAATGAGGAGGAGGGTGCAAGGAAATGGGGGCTAGGGTTTGAGATATAAAGAAATGATCTCAAACTCAAAGCCCCCTAAGCTTTACTAGATGTTCTACTTTATTCTGTCATCTAGTAGCCGACGGAATAAGCCAACAAAAAAAGTAACGCCTCGGCCCCACTGCCACGGTGTAAATAAGGTTTATTTCGTCGGATGTTAACCGACTGAATAAACCCCTCGACGAAATAAGGTTGTTATTTTGCAGTGACCGCTTCTGGTAGATGTATCACAACGGCCGAAAAGAACGATCTCTCATCCACCCCTCTATCAGGCCTGCCCCATACATAGACAAGATCTTCTCTTCCGCATTATTCGGCATCTAAATAGTCATCACAGCGGGATACGCTGAAATGGCGTCGCAGATGGCAAGGAAAATGATGTAGAGCAGAGACAAGTTTCGAAGAATAACCGTCCCAACATGGGCCTCTATCTGGGCCAGAACCCCCTCACATTGGGCATTGTTGTAATTCCAGTGCAAGAGCCGAACGACGGCAATAGGAACAATGTCTCTGATAAGGATCATCCTCGGATGGAAATAGCTAAAGGACTAGTTGTTTGGCATTGGCTCCTATTGATGAAGAGAAAGAGGAGTACCCATCCAATTTATAAAAGGAAAAGTATTAAAGAAAAGCCTATAAATGAAACATAAAAACCAATGCCATGCAGGTGAAGAGTTTCCAAAACATTGACTAAGGAGGCCTCGGGAAGGGTCGGATACCCCCTCCCAAACGGATACCCCTAAGCGGGTATCAATGAAATGGATACCCCGCTGAAGGGTATCTGCCCCAATGAGATGGTAGATCCGCCCTCTAGACTTTTAAAGTCTAGAAGTAACAAGGGGAAGTAATTCCCCTATGCCTTCTCTCATACCTCCAGAATGCTAAGAATGGGTTTTTCACTATTCGTTCCTCTCTATATATACAAGCCTCAACGCAAAAGAAAAAATATTACAAAAATTATAAGTTTTTATACTCTCATCTATCTTGAAGAATATCATCTCATCAAAACAAGAAAGAAAGAAGAAGAACAACATGAGGACTTGAAATTAAGTTCCCTTCTCCCTTTATTATCTTCTTGGCTCGAGATGGGCCACTCGAAGAAACTCCGTCATGTTCTTATCACAAGTGCGTTCCTCGCGGTCAGAGTTGATGGGCACAGAGGAATCTTGATTGGTGCATTTCAATACACATTTATGTAGCCATATTTATCTTAATTTTATCTATTTTATGCTACTCCGGATATGTTTTGTGAAATATTGCAGATTACATGGCTAAAGGGCAAAGTGTGCAAAATACGTATTACGTGCGTTGGATGTGGACTACCTTAAGCAAAAACATGGCCAAAGGTAGAAATTACCAAAAATCATGCATGGAACAGGATACCCAAAGTCGAGACCAAACTACACCAGAAATCCGGAGTCGAGATCCTACAGAATTTCTGCCAGGTCCGAAATTTCCATATATTGGGTCGAAATTTATTGGAGATTTGTGTTGAGATTTTGAGGAATTTTTGTATCTTAAAATATCTTATGTAAACTGCTTTTGGAATTTACCAATAGCCTATATATATTGCAGTAGAGCCTTGTTAGGGTTTCATCTCTTCATTAGCTTTTGAAATAAGGTTTTTTATTTAGGAGAGATCAAGTTTTAATTTGTAAGTTACTTTTTCAATGAAGTTTAATTATTCTATGATGCTTTCTTTAATGATGAGTAGCTAATTTCATTATTAGGGTTTTAATTATACTTGCTATCATGTGTGTTTATTTTCTCTTCTATGTTTCTTTTCCATGGGTTTTTATTGATGAATCTCTTGATAAAAGTTTACTTCTTTTTCGATACCATGCTAATAAACTAAACATGGCAATGATTGATTGACGCTCTTGAAATTTGTTTAGGGAAAGATAGAAATTTGTTTAGGGAAAGATAGTATTACCGATAAACTAATTAGTTTTATGATAGATTGATGATCTAGAAAATTAATTAGGGAAGGTAAAATGGAATTTTTATCATAGTAGATTCGACCTAATTATACTAGGGTAATTTAGATTATTCCGATAATATAATATAATTCATAAATTGACAACTTGTGGGTTATTTTATAGAAGGGTAAAACTAAATTAATGTTAGGTTAATTAGAATATTATGTTTAAATTCTTTTGCTAGATGATTTTGTGTAATTGATAGGGTAGATCTCTAAACGTATAATTTATACTTTAATTGATTGATATTTCACTGCGAAAATAGTTTATTTTATACTTTTATATAATTGATAGTAATGAATTTAAACATAAAATTTGGAAAAGAATAGAAATCATATAGAACACCATTATAGTAAAGGTAATTCAAAAACCTAGGCTTGCTTTATTATTTTAAACTTGCACTTTTAATTTCTTTTATGCTTTTTAATTAGTTTAATTAAATCAATCAATCTTTTAGTTTAATTCATTTTTAAAGTTAATTAGAATTCACATCGCCTCTTTGTGGTACGATCCGTAAGTATTACAATAGATTTACCATGCACTTACGGTAAAATTGAGAGACACTTGAAAGATCCATCAAATCTCTGCGTCCCATAGTCTAAAAATAGGGAAACCTACTTCTCTCGGCGTGAAAATGGGTTGAAAAGCCTACTTTCTTAAAGACTAAATTTTAACGACGAATCTCGCAAATATAGAAATAGGGAATCCCCACTTCTCTCATATTGAAACAGGGAAAAGAAACCTATATTCTCAAAAGAACTAAATCTTGAAAACAAGAGAAACCCTATCTCCACATATGAAGAAAAACGAGGACTAAACCGTCACAAAAGCATAAAATAGGAAGATTAACAAAGTTAAAACGATAGAAATTAATAAGACGTCCAACATTTGTTGTCGGAT
Organism: Agapanthus africanus; assembly: GCA_030015575.1. Classification (NCBI taxonomy): domain Eukaryota; kingdom Viridiplantae; phylum Streptophyta; class Magnoliopsida; order Asparagales; family Amaryllidaceae; genus Agapanthus; species Agapanthus africanus. The sequence goes on along the minus strand of JASDDO010000019.1, from coordinate 935,095,619 downwards.
ACCCAAAATCGGGTATCTAACCTCTATAAGATGGCATCGAATACCCTAATTGAGGTGTCATGTCTCGCTTCCCAAAAGATAGTAGTAGGCACGTGATAAGGTCCGCGACGTATTTATACTAAGAAGAGTTCCTTCTCGAAATAAATACGTTAAGCATATCATAAGCAATATATATAATATAACAAGAATTAAACGAGAGAATAAAAATCCGACTACATTAGTACATTTCAAATTTCATAATATTCAAAATAACTCACAATGAGTCTTAAAATCAAACACAACGAAAATATAAATAAAAGAAAAGCTAGATCTTTCGATCTAGTTGTCAAAACAATTTGATTTCACTCAGTTTGGATCTTTGAACACAGAGTTATGAATTTTCGAAAAAAGCCTTTAAAACCAGTTTTCAGATTTAAAAAAACAGTAACTAAATCAACGTAAAATCCTAAACCGTAATTCGGTTCAATATGAAAATTCGTTTCTATAGCGTGTATGAAAATCTATCTATTTCTATACCTAATTTTTTTAGAATATTCGGACATTAAAAATTATATCATGAACCCTTCTCGAAATTGGTTTAATATCAAAAGTTGGTTTCCAACACATAAGGATTCCAATCTAAATATAAATACGATTGTAATTCTAAAAGAAGAGAAACACGGTAAGGTTTATATAAGCCTCTATTGTACAGCGAGCCGTCCACATGAGAACGGTGTATACGGAGCAAGTATAAGGATCGAGTCTGTTGACATCTAAAATGTTAACAAAAATAAAAGGGTCCTAAATTTACCATTTGAGGATATCTTCAATTGTGGGTATATCCTAAATTGCGGGTACCTCCAATATGCAGGTATCTATAAATGCGGATATCTCCTCATGCGGGGGTCTCCTATTGCGGATATCTCATTAAAAGAGATGTCCGCTCTATTTTCAAAGCAATTGCGGATATCTCTTTACCCGCATGGGTAGTTATGCCCATGATTACTGGTGAGGGGTTAATTTTCCTTCCCCACTTTCTCCAAATGAGGGAATGGTTGTGTAAACCCTCTTCCTCATGTATATGTACTCCACCAAAAAAGAGAGAGGAGGATCCTCTCATGATCCAACACAAGAGAATTCCTAAGTTTCAAGAGAATTCCTAAGTTTCAAAATATGTTGTAGACTTGAAGTCCTCGGTTTTTGGAGAAGAAGATGACGAAGAGGAGAGAAAGGTGATGAAATAGATGAAGGCCTTCTCTTCTTCAAATATCCATCTTCTTTACTTCTTATACTTGGAATACATATAAGGTTGAAGGACTTAAAAGGATCCCCCATCGATCTATATATTCAAGAACTCCTCAAGAAACTCAAGACCATGATTAATTGCATAGTTCTTTAACTAAATGGGAATACGAAAGTATTCCTCTATGGAAAATAATAGCAATCCTATTTTTCCTTCATTTATACAAGAATATAGATTCTAAACAGTATATATTTCTTAACAAATAATTCAAAACTACATGGGGAGATACAGCTCATTTGTATTTTGAAATAAAAATCAGCTTAACACTCAAATGGATATTTTAAAGAACATTGGGATATTGAAGAAGAGAAGATAAATCCCCTAAAGGATATAATCATCATGCCTTGAGGACATCTCAAAATATCTATTCATAAGATACCCGAAGATATCCTTAGTGGATATTTTTGATAAAAAAAAACTATGTCATTATATTTAAAAATTGGTATATTGCGGAGATCTCAAAAAGAGATGCCCACATAACATGCGGATATCTTCAAAAAGAGATACTCGCAAAACATGCAAATATCTCTAAAAAAGAGATACCCGCAAGCTACAGATATCTCTAAAAGAGATCCGCAAACCAAAGATGGAGCGGATATCTCATAAGGAGATGTTTGCATACATTTTATTGGGGGTTGGGTCCCATTTGGAGTGATTCTTCCCGTGTTTCCACGTTAAAATATTGTGAGGCTATTAAGAGGACCTCGTGTTGACTTAATTGACTAAGTTTCGGACCCACAAATGGAGATACCCGCTTAGTCTCTAAACGGCATACCTCCCAATTTCTTTTGAAATATGTTGAAATCTTCTTGTAACTGGTTTCATGTAAATTCAAAAAGTAAAGAGATGTATATATCTCAAAATTGTATACAAATCAATATGAATGAAATACCATAATAACTTCTTTTATGTTGCTCTTTTCTTTCGCAAGTATATATATATGTGTGTGGTGTGATCTTTTTTATAAGTGATTTAATTTGAAGTAGCCTAACAAGGTATCCCGTCTAGGTTAAGACCTGAGACAATAATAGGGTATAATTAACGGTAAATACTTGCGTTTATCAGAAGTTTTGAATGGCAGAACTTTCTGGTCAAACTTTAAAACTTCAAACTTGTTATGTTTAAACTTTACCTTAATCATAACGATACGATCATTAAAGGTAATAAAGAGGATAAACATAGTCGTGTCAAGTGTATAAAGAAAACGGCGACATTATATACTAGGGTTTTATTCTATAGTGCATTCCCATAACTAATAGATCTAGACCTTCCAATCGTGATCACATACAAGAAACAATGATCACTACATAACATGTATCAAACGCATGAAAGCAACATGTCATAGCCACCCAATTTTAGATATTAGGCTAGTGACTTGATTTTATATACAATATTTTAAACATGGGGTTTATCGGCGTGATATAGAAGTATAAGCATTATTGGTGATGTGAATATGGAGAGGAGAACAATAAGAGGGAAAGGAAAGAAGAGGATGGGGGGATTTACACGCACCGGTGTCGTCACCAGGCTCGTCTAACTGCCGATTGCCTCACGTTGCCAGCGAGACTCTTTGGAAGAGGTTTTTCGTGTTTTTCTTTGAGGACTTTAGGTGGAGAGAAAGAACGGAGAGAATAGAAATGTGTGAGGAAGGAGAAGGTTAGCAAATGAGTAAAGATGTTTATAAGTGAGAAAATTAAAGAATGATTTAAAAGCATCCCTTGATTTCCAAAACGTTAAGAAACTCTCAAATGGTGCAATAAACATTGGAGTTATGCTCAGAAAAACGTTTCACATGCCAAAAGGCTTGCACTTATCAAAATTGAGCGAAAAGAATCAAAGAAAATAGCTAACGATGTACTCAATCACGCAACTAAATGTTGGTATTCTTATGTTGAAACCATCTTAACACACAAAGCTTCTTGTTACAAGAACACTCTTTTAAAAGCTTTAGGTTTTAAACAGAATAGAGTTTTCGAAAAAATAAAAGAAACAAAACAAAAAAGGGTTGATGGGTTTCAAACACATGGGTTATAGGACAGCAATGCAATGACTTAAGATACAAATTTGTTCTTACATATATTCAACATGAATTGAATTTATATCAACATTTGAAAGGAAAATAGTCTTTTATTAAAGAAAAAATACAAAGGTATAGGAATTTTAAGGGCGTTACAAGAGGCATTTGACTGTCGGATACCCTATAAAGGTTTCCGACTCGACGAGGACCCAATTGGGAGTCCTCGCTTCTATCGCTGCACACATGGCTGGGTCCCATTTTTGGGGTAACCCTCCCCAGTGTTCTATCCGACACTAACTTTGTATGCTCAGGTTATCTGTCCCAAACTCAAGTTTATGAGTACCTAGTTGTATTACTCTCGTACAATTTAAGATTCATGAGAAGAAAGTTCGTGGATGTATAAGAAAATCTGTAATAATGAAAGTTTTCAATAAAATTGTTGAATTGTTCTAATTTCGTTGCTCTACAAGTACATTTTTATGATCTCCCGCTCCCTCCCTCTCTCTCTCTCTCTCTATATATATATATATAATTCAAACCAGCTCATATGGTATCCTTGTCCAGGTTTGACCTTAGATGATGGGGTATAATTAACAGTAAATACTTACGTTTATGGAAAGTCTCGAATCCAAGTACCTTCTGGTAAAATTTCAAAACTCTCAAAGGAAACTCTGTTTTGTTTCATCTCTGCCTGTTTTAAATATTCGCTCGTTAGAGATTTTTAAACAGGGTAAACATTTACGAAAATGCCGTTAACAATAAAAGTTTGGGCATTTTTGAAGATTCAATTACACCTGAAGTAAGTTTGCTCAAATTGGACATCCTATGTGCAAGACACGAGAGTTTTAATATCATTGTGTGGATATTACATAAAATCGTTATTTATTTAATTTGCACAATTTTGCAACATAATTGTCTATTAACGGTCATTTTCTTAGCGACTAAATCATCGTTAATTTGTTGCAGTGTAAAAACAAGTTTCTTAAGCATAGCAAAGATAAATTTTATGAAGACGATAAGATAAATATTGTGCTATTTGATCAAAACCATATTTAACTTGATACGAAACTGGCGCTATTTAAAAGGGGAATTTCGTTTAAAGGGGAATGATTAGAAAACGGGAATGATTAGAAAACGGCTAAGAGAAGCATGCAGAGGTTTTGTGACATTGCGAGCATTGATAGGGAATATTAACTACAAGGCAGTAAGGTAGATCGAGCCTTATCTATATAAAAACTAACATATATCATCTATATTATAGTAACATAAGACTGATGCTATTTAGGTTTATTTGAACATTCCAACTATATAATCTTTTCTAGGCTAAATGGTAACGGGAGTGGCACAGCGAGTTTTAGTGAAGATGGTGAGCATGGTAAGGGGGAAAGCGACATGAACGAGAGGGAACGGGGAGAGGACTTACCGATGATGCAAATCGATGTAATAATCGATTTTGCCGAAGGGGTACCTCCTAATCCGCAACTCTGTTGATCCCCAAATTTTTATGGAAGTCGGGGATGTAATAATCGATTTTACCGGTTTTGCCGAAGATGGAGTCAGGGATTTTCGGGAATTTTTATAGGATTTTTCGGAGGTGAAAACGATCAGAAACAAGCTTGGGAGTGATGGCGCATGTATATATAAACGAGCTAGCGAATCAGGTTTAAACCAAAGAATGATATATATTGAGTAGAAAGTAAATAAAAATCTTCCATGACCTAAATATAGTACGGGAATTAAATAGGGACAAGAAAACAATTTTTCCATTACAGTCCAAGCAAGATGAGAAAATATTCCAAGAAATATTTTTCCTATAGCTTTATATATATATTATTATATAGGGGAGCGGCTATTTACTACGTAGGTGTAACTAAATTGGTTACACCCTACATGAAATAACCAAATAAATGGGTTATTTTTCACGATCGGTACTATCCATCTTGATCTGCATCATCTAAAGTATGATTATACCAAGTTTCATGTGATTTGGAAACTTATTGTTCATGGATCAATTGGTTGCAAAATGAATGTTTTTTTCGAAAATAGAACATTTTATAACCAAGGATTAATGTACAAACAGTATCCAAATCACACAAAACTTGATGTGCTTATACTTTAGATAGTGGAGATCAACATGGACGGAGCCGATCGTGATAAAATATATATCATATAATAGGTTATTTCACATGAGGTGTAACTAACTTAGTGAGGTGTAACTAACTTAGTTACACCGGTGAGTAAAATAGCCGCTTCCATTGTATGGATAGATAGTGAAGGATTCTTCTCAAGACAAAGCAAAGTATATATAATTAATAAAGGCTTTGTTTGGATTGGCATGGGCTTTATTGTGGAAGGGTGAGTTGCATGGGGATTCACCAATGAATTATTGGGCCAGTTGGAATCGACCCATCATACAGTTAACTTGGGCTAAATATTAGAACCAGTTGTCGCCATAAATCGGTGAAAGACAAGTGATAATCCTACCCGGCCGGATTCCAAGAGCTCGTTCAAGCTCGACTTGGTTCAACTTCGGCTTGTCAACAAACGGAAAGGTAGGAAATTAGGATCCTCTAGCTAACAAGCCAGACTCAAGTTAAATCCCAGCTACTTATGTTTATATTTTCAAAATAGTACCAAATTTTCATGTAGGCAAATATTCAAATATAAATAAGTGATAATCCAATAAACTCAGACTTAATACCGACATATCAAATTAAACATATCAAATTAAACGCTTTGTGAAGTACTTTGATTTTCTTCTTTTGTATCAAAATTGTAGCTTGGTGTTATGTTATGTGTTGATGAACCATCAACGAGCCAAACTGAGAAAGAAGTTTGTGCGTTGATCATTTGTTTTAAAGGGCCATGTTTGTTCGGTAATCGAGGTGTTTGAACCAGTTGAGCTCAGCCCAAGATGAGCTCAAGCCGAAGTACCGAACTCAAGCCGAGTCAAAAGTAAACAAACCAAACTCAAGAAGGTGACTAGTTATTAGGCAACTATGCTAGCTCCTATCCCCCATATTGGACCCAACAATAAATGAAATTCTTGACCCGTCAAGTTTCCGGTCCACATGTACAGTACGTGTTCCTAATCCGACTTGACTCTCATCCGGTCCTGCGCTAAATCCGTGCTCCATGTGTCACGTTTCCGGTCCACACGTACAGTACCGGTCAATCAAACAGAAACCTAAACAAAAACGGAGACAGAGACCGGTAGTATAGCATCTCCTTTGATTCTATTCAACCTGCAATTTGCATCTGCGCTGTTTCCATGCTCGTCACTTTCCACGACCTGTTTCTACACATGCATATGCAGCATTTGCATGCATGTGAAATGTTCCCTCTTCCCTACTAATCAAATTCTGCACCATGCTTCCAAATAGCAACAAAAGGCCCTAATACCTCTGTAGATATGCTAGCAAAAGTATCCAACTCCTCCCAATTCATTTGGGGTGGGGAGAGAGAGAGAGAGAGAGAGAGAGAGAGAGACCAGTAGTTTTGAAAGCAAACCGCAACATGAAAGCAAACAGCAGTTGATTGAACTGGTCAGATGTTGGCAGAAGAGGTGAACAATGCAAAATGGACCACTGTCTCGAAAGGGAAAAAAATGAAAGGAAATGGATATGAGACTGAGAAAAAATGGCAAGTACTGTGGTCCAGGGACAAGCTGTACTTGGAGAAAGATCCAGTATGTGACCATACCAACACTCACCCTGATAACTGTCCTAAGCTGCTAATAAAGACCCTGATGCCTTTGTATTCAGCTCTCTCAGTACTCTTTGCACTGAAATTGAGATTGCATTCATCATCACAATAAAGATTGGTAGCATACAAGGGCATGTACACACATGTACAAAAGATTTTGGTACTTTTTTTTTTCTGTGATCTGAGCTTATGGAACTCAGCCATATTAAGGTCTAGTACCAACTGTAGAAACTAGACAACCATCAAATTTCGGAAAATGGTATGGCGTCGTCTCGTCTTTCTCTTTTCATGTATTTCCTGCGGAATTCATCGTTAAGCACATTTCGATCATGACTTCGATCGTCACAGATAGTGTAGCAAATTCCATGCTAACCTTTAAACTTCATGAAGTATCAAAACACTAACAAAAATATATAGCGAGCTGTATCGGCTAAATAATTCTGAAGCCTTGTTATGTCTTGCTTTCATATACTTGCGCACAAAGATCTATAGCTGACAGACTTAGCTATTGTCGATAGAAAGCCTGTGATAAACTTGGCGATTGATATAAAACCAGAACAGGAAAAGTTGACAAATGCTAAGGAAAATAAAATGCCAGCTTAAGTCGCGTTTCGTTTCTCAATGAGATGAGATGAAACTGTCCTAAACTCTTTTCTTAATAATGTGCACGCCGATCATTTGGTTCAATATTTTGCTATTTAACCATTCAACAAATCTTACATCCCCTTTTCTACTTAAGCTTTTATGCCTCACCTCCAATGGTATTTACCTGGAGCGAGGCATAAATAACCGAAAATACGCCAAAGACTCGACGGGAAGCACTCTTGCATTACTCTCACACTGTCAGATTCTAGCATATGTTAGATTTTAGGTGTTAATGGTCACAAGGGAGGGAACAGTAGTATAGAAATCAAAGCTATCACATACATGAAATGAACTGATAATTACATGGCTAGTTTTCTTTTAATAAAAACTATGTGTTTAATTATTTCATTAAGGTAGACAAAAACTTTGTAGGTGTCATAGTACCTTAAACGCAGGAAATAGCAGTTTACAATGTTGAACCTGTATCCATGCAGGGTTCCTTACGAACTAAAACATTTCTGGAGTCTTGAAAATGTTCCTTTTCCACCAAATTAGGTCGATTTAGTTCACATTTAGCATCCTCAGTCGAACAAATTAGTATATACTATATAGTAATCTATAGTACCTTAAATAAAGCTAATGGTATCAAATTGTAGATACATCATACATGCATATCATCGTATACCAAGTATCAAATCCAACCTTCGCCATATGCGAAAATGTTCATGGTAAAATGCATGATAAACTGAATTTGGCCATATGAGACCACACGCAAAAAGACGACAAGCTAACTTGAATAATAGACGTATACTTCATAGCAACAATGAAAGTAATTTCTAATTACCTAGTTTGCCAACATGATTACATTCGATACCGAGACATACAAGATACAACAGCTAACAAATAAACTTACAAAGCTTATAACAAGTGAACTCACTGTCCATTTATTTTTGCTCAAGCACAACTCGAAATTAAGAATCCACATAATGGTTAAAATAAAAAAAAAAAACTTTTTCAATGATCCCATATTCTATGGAAAAAGAAAAGTAACTGCATCAGGTTATTAACCTAACGTGAATGTTCATATATCTCCGTAAAACTCTCTTCATCGATACCGAGAAACAACTCAAAGAGTTACATAGACGACAAGACCATCCTATTGAATAATGAGCCAATCATAATGTAAAAGAAAGCGGAAGAAATTACCCATAAGTGATATCAGCATCCCATAACAGCGCAATTATAAACAAAGCTCCCCGAATGCTTGCTCGCAATCAACTCCCATTGGGGCGGCCCCTCATTTGGAATCCACGAGTTGAGCTCGATCATCCCTCCCCCTAAGCCCCTCGGCCCCCCGATGACAATTAACCTCTCGCCACAAGCTCTGAAAGCCAATCCCCATCCATTCATCGACACTGATCTCTCTGGCAATCCCCCAAGGGTCACCCAAGAATTATTGATTTTATCATACTTCCTCACAATTTTCTCTCCATAATTCGCTGCATACAGTTCATTTTTAACCACCGCAACAAGCGGAGGAGCACCGCTTGCTCCATTTAACCCCAAAGACATATTAGGAATCACTCTCCACTCCCCTTTCTCTAAATCATACTCTTCACCGCAAGTTAAAACTTCGGTATTGCTTGCCATACCACCAATAACATAAAACTTTTTATCCATAAACACCCCCGAACACATTTTTCTCGGCCGATTCATGCAAGGGAGAGTGACCCAAGTTTGCAATTCGGAATTGTAAAGCTCAGCCGAGCTCAAGATGTTACCGGAAACATCGGTTCCCCCAGCAATTATCGCCTTCTCTCCTAAACTCGCAGACCCAAAAAGACATCTAGGCGCTCTCATTCCAGTTCCAGGGGACCAAGAGTTAGTCAGCATGCTGTATTTGAGAACGATATGAGAAGTTACAACTATCCCAAAGACTAAAATCTCGGTTCCAACAGCAAGCGATTCTTTATCAGAACACATGAAGCAGTCATCAGACGGCATTCGAGGGACAGTGATCCAACGAGAGCGGTAAGGATCGAATGCATCCCATTCAAGGAGATTGCAAGAGAAATAAACCCAATGCTCAGTGATTTCTTGTAACCGGCGGAGCTTGTAGAGCTCACCGCCTCGAATCAAGGAGCGAAAGCTTCGGTTCAAAGAAGCTAGAGCTCCGTAATCAGAACGAGAACATCGGAGGAGGCAATTGATGGAAATATCTCGGCCGATCGGGTTGATGAGGTCATGGGATGAGGATGAACTTCCATTCGAAGACAGGCATTCTTTGATTCCTTTCTGCTGCTTCTTCCTCATGTTGTTGTTGATTCCTTCGATTTCTTCAGGCTGTGTATGCTGCTTGTTATTGTTCAGGTGCTCGTAAGTCATGTAACCCCACTTCGATTCTTGCTCACAGGAGCTTGGCAGAGCTCTTGAAATCAAGCAAGATTGCCCTTCCAACATCGAATCAAATTCAAACCTTTCAGCTCTCCCAATGTATAATTTCCAATCTTTGCACTCCCAATCGAAACAAGACTCCAAATTTACTCACCAAATCACTTCAAAGAGAGGAAACAGATCTAAACCAGATCGAAAAGATGGGATTCGAGGAGCAATAGAGATCAGAAAAGCACACAAACCCAATCAAAATCAAAAAATTTAGGGTTTTTCGAGATACCCATGAGCTAAAACCTATGAAAATGGGGGCCTCTCGATCGAATCAGATCGATCTCATCAAGGACTTTGCAAGAACAATCGAATTCCTAAAATTCCCAAAATACCAACAAAAAAATTAGCAAAAAACAAAGAGAAAATTACCCGAAGTAGATCTACCGAGCCCCATACAACGATTGAGGAAACCTATGAGAGATCGCCAGGGGGCCAAGCCATCGCAGCGGCGAATTGCAAGGGCAAAACGGGAAGAAAAGTACGCAAGAGGAGCACTTGCTGAAAGCAGAGGAGGCTTTAAAAATATAAATTCCTCTCCCTCGAATAATTTTATCCCTAAAATACCGTCGTCATCTTCTACTCTTTTCTCTTTGGCTCGAGCTTCGGGGGTGCCCCCTCTGCCCTCTATCCTTCTATTATTTTTTATTCTTAATTATTTTAATAATTCTTTTGGCTAATTATTACTATTATTGTTTTCTAAGGGTTTTTTTTTTTTTTTAAAAGGTGGGGCCCAGTTCTACGTTTGTTTGGTTAATGGTTGGTCGGTTGTCCGAAACGTTTCGCCTCCAACTGCTTATTATGCGAGCCTCCGCATAAACTAATGAATTATTCTTTTTACTAAAATACCATCAACTTTTAAATATTGATATATGAATTTTAATTATTTGAAATATAAATACCAAGATTTTAGATGAATAATGACGGATTCTGTAAAATTGGAAAACGTTGAAAGCTTGTGTTTATTCAGATGTTTTTATGCATCCTGAGTGTATCAGGCATATGAGATGATAAATCATGATATTTCAATTATATATTTTTAAAGAAAAAGGTTGAAATTGACCGTTGAGAGCAGTGATTGTTCCCCTTATGTCTCTCTTATTCACAAGTTGGGAAATAAGCTCTTTATTCTCAATTCTATTTAGTAGAATAACTTTGGAGAAGAGGAATAAATATATGAGGCCATGGTGTCATGATAGATCAAGTTCTAATGTTTGTGAAAGGGATTAACATGTTCAAGAAATTCTTGGGTTATGGAATTAGATGCCATGCATGCTAGCTCCATAATAAGAAAGGATTGAAAGCTAAAATTTATTGATTTTTAATGGAAAATTGATTGATTGTAGCTTCTCTACATGCATGTTGACTCCTTTTCTTTCCTTAACTAACATGCGACAGAAAAAACGACCAGAAACGTTCGCATACCACTAAATCCATATGTAGTAGACAGTATTCTCTGTCTATGCTTGATACCATGTCAATTTAAATCGAGAAAACGAAAGGAATGATCCTTATAAACTCCTCGTTAGGTTCATCTCGATGTTAGGAATGCTACAAAACATATAGTAAATCGATCCTATTTCGTTACACGTCTGATCCGTATTTCAAAATTTAAATGCGACAATCAAACCAAAGTGCTCCTAATCGATTGATATAACAAAGAAAAATATGTACAGACTATTCTAGAAAAAGAAGAAAACAGTTATTAATGAATAATAAAAATGAGAGAAAAATACTGGGCAAATTAGTTGGTGTTTTCCATTGGTCCCCATGAAGAGCAAACGGTAACTAACCCTTTCTTGTGTGGGGCCAACCGCCAGCTGATATCCAATGTGTACTCCCAAGGACTTTGTATGAATGGGCCCATGTCACGCCCCACTTTTCGGTAGACTGAGACGGTGACGTGATAAGTGCGCAATATATTTACTATGAAAATACGTTTAGCGTAATTAAGTAATATAACAATGTGTAAGAATGACAAGGGTAAAAAACGAAATAGCAACTTTATTTACATTCAACTTTACATACAACTGTCTGGAATAATAAAAAATAAATGCCTAAACAAAGGCATGTTGAAGGTAATGCAGTCAAGAGCTAGCAGTCAGACTGAGTGGCAAACTGGTTCAAGTCCTCCGGGCTCGGCTCTATCTCCTCAGAGTCCGGTCTTCCTGACGAACATTCCAAAGAAAAAAAGAGAGAGGAATGTCGCCAGCGAACTAGCGCTCGATAAGTCCCCAAAAGAAGTAAAAGAAGATGACTGAATGGTATATAAAGTGAATAGAAACCAAGTAAATGTGAATATGTAAGATTGTATATGAGAGTATTTAAGCATGATCATTTACAGATATAAGATAGTTATACTAACGTGGTTATTTATAATTTGATAAAGAAAATATTCGTGTAGACGAGAAGTGTCCATCTACCCCGTGGACTATAATAATATATAGTATAAGGCCTCATCATAACCCATAGGATAACGTCACGTGAATTCATATAGATGTCTTTTAAGTGACCTCTCGTACCACGATATACATTCCGTACCAACCTACCTCTTTATCCCCGCATATTTTAATTTATAGTTCAAGTTTACAGGTCTTGGCCGAATCCATGAATATAAAAAATATACAGGTTCACGTTCAAAATGTAATCAAGTATTCAGGTATTCATATCAAATTATATCCCTAGTTCGTGTTAGTGTATATGCCCTAGGGGCCATTATTGTATCATACTAGTTTGTATATTACTTAATGGAAGTTTAGGATATTCACATGTATATAACAGTCTTGCTAAACATAGTAGTATACTACTTAGTTTTTCTATCTTAATATGTGAGTATACGTATTAATAGAGCTCTTAGGATCTTGCTTGACTACCAGCGTTGTGATGGCAGTCACACTAGTGGGGGCTGGGTAGTCTACAAGCACATCCTTATTCTGGTCCCTAGTCGTTGGATTATCGAGACAGGGCATCGATACTCCGGAGTAGACTAGTGTGTACGCTTTTCATCCCAGTTGGGGAGATGGTCTGTCCCACAGCCGTCAGTACGTCGTACTGGAGATAGTATGCAGGTGCTCGTTAGGTTAGGGGTACACCGGTCAGGACTCACAGGAAACTGTTGGTTGGTTTTATACCAGTCGTCAGTGAACAGTTCCCAGGTGACATGAGTACAGCATAGTCCGCAGACTTGACACTGCTACTTCGCCTCGAGTGTGTCCCACTGTTCTTAGATTGCTATCCTACCACGGCTCAAAGGAGTCGTGCAAACAGGTAGCAGTTGGGTGCAGTCCCGAGCACTTGGAGGCAGTGGCAGTTAGATAGGATTCGTCTCTCCCGGTATTGGGGGTTGATATCGCGCTGTGTCAGAGAGCCATTACGCAAAGTCCCTGGCCAGGGCAAGCGAGATTTGCTGGTAGGATCCAATAGTTTCTCAGGATGTAATGGGCTTCGCTCCGACACGACTTATACCGTTATTAGGGGACTGACGCTTTCCGTCCCCTAGGCCCGATATGCGATAGTCTTAGATGAACAGACCGGACTGTACGGAGATTGTCACATCAGACTCAGTAGGAGTTCGGATGGGTTTCCTCATCGGCCTTCTTATCGACATCTACCTGGGGACCGTTACGTACAGCTAGTGCCGCTTGCGGTCTGTGGTTAAACCCACTGCCAGCGTAGTAGTCGAGTCTCTAGAGTCCCACACAGAGAGTTTCCCTACTTCAGGCGAAACGATATAGAGGTCGTATGGTTTTACGACAAGGGTTCCGACGCATACGTGTGTTTACGCACGTACGACATCCGGAAAGTTTTTACTAGCCGGCTTTGGTTTAAGCCAGTTTCTAGTATCCGGTTATTGGATTTATACAGTCTAAACTTTTTCCGTGTTTTCACGGATAAGAGAGGCGTTCTCGTAATTACGCGAGAAGCTTCTAGAAGATGATGACTTGGGGGTTAAGGTGGCATATGCATTAAATGAGATTAGTGAGTCATATGAGTGATTCATCCATGTCATTAATGCATCATATATGCTTAATGACTCATGGAGATGAATCACCCTTAGATATTTATCAAGTATGGTTGTAAATCCTTTATTTTCTTTTATTGGATAAATGATAATGCTTGATATATATTATGATACATCATTATCTCATCTCATTTTCATGCTCACCTTCTCTCTCCTCAAGCTCTCTCTCTTCAAACCCTAATCCTCCCCTCTCATGTGTTGAGTACAAGGATTAGATTAAACTACTTAATCCATAACCCTTCTCTATATCACCTAGGTTACTTAGATTAGCACTTTAAGAAACCTAGTTACCTCTAGTTTGAGGTGAAGCTTGTAGAAAAGCTCTCGGGTGGATCTTCTACTACATAGAGAAGGCCGGAGAGGACGAGGAGAACGACAAGACGAAGAACTCGGTTCTTTAGGTATAATCACTTAACATAGTAGTTAACACTTCTATGGTTTTTTGTTAGTTATTGTTTAAGCAAAGATTCTCGGTTAGTCGATGTTTACGCCTAAAACAAGATCGTTTTTCATTATTCCGCCTCCCCGCAAGTCGTTGGGTGTTGTACATCGACTTACAGTGGTATCAGAGCCTCGCTAAACAATAATTAACTCATTAGCAAAGTCGTAAGTATTTCGAACGCAAAAGGAACCGGAAAGATCATCGAATTAACACAGTTTCTGTCGATTTTAAAACAGACCCTAAAATTTTTTCAGGGACCTTCAGTATAACAAGCATGAAATTATAGGGCTACTGAAGAAATTTGGACTCCCAACTTGGCTAACTCACCGCGGAACCGCGGCGGATCCATGCGATCCGCCGCGGATCCGCGGCCGAGTTAGGGCCGAGTCGGCCCAAATTTTTCCAGTAACCCCTTTGTGTTAACAGTGATATTTCTGGATATTTTATTTTCTGCTAAGATCTCAGGTGCACAGAGAAGTTTTGCAGTAGAATTTAAAGTGTTTTGCTCGATCGAAATTTACGATATTTGGTAATATGATTATATCTGTGATTATATAATGTGTTCGTAAACCTCCCCTAACTGCTAGTATGTCGGTTGGTAGGGGGTTGCACATTTCTGGAATGGTTTTAACTGCTTGTGAATGTGAACTGTATTGGACTGTTGTGATGATTAGCCGGGGTTTTTATGATGGGTTATTATTTTAATTCATTCAATGTAATTGTAATTTGTTGTAATATTATTTTTGCGGGGCACTTCCAGGTTGCGGTTGTAGCCACCGTTGTATTATTTCATTTTACTGTTTTTGCTCCTAGGACAGACCCAAGGTGGGGTGCACAAACTACCGGGTACTTTGAAGTGTTTAGTGGCCTACTCACTTTGTTGAGGGAGATCGCTTCACTTCGGGTACTTGGCGGGTAGTTTGCCGTACCCGTAGGGGTCTAGGGTGGGGTAATGGCTATTCATCACAACTGTGTAATCCGTCTTTTGTTGCAGGCTCTAAGCAAACGCGGATTGCTTGCATATCTAATAAAGTTCATCTGAGATCTGGAATGCCTATTATTGCGTCTGACGAATGTACAATATCTATATATGATAGTTATTTAGACGTCACTTATGTTTTACACCCGCGCTAGCCCAGCCCCCGCTCTGTCGTTAGTTAAGTAACCTAACGGGTGATGACGGGACCCAGAGGCGAATGCGGATGGCATAAGAGGACGTTGTATTTTCATTGTTTTCTGTAATGATAGGTTAATGATGGGACGCATTATTATTAATGCAAAGAAAATAAACCAAAAAGTTTAATCGTTGGAACAATTTAAAAGAAACCACTCGGTTATTTTTAGACAGAAGATATTTTTTAATTGCGGAGCTTTAACCACTCCTTTTAAAAGCTATCAGGTTTCTTCGGTCATATCAAGTTCACTACGTTCACGGTTTCGCCAAAACCATTCGTAGCCTTCCGTCATTTCATTTGGGTATTCAGTAGTATTCAAGCTATGTATTTTGACCTAACGTCAAGGCATAGTGTTTGGTAGCTGCTGGGTATTCATTTGTTGCATAGATAGATGAGTTAGTTTGGGACAGTCGTATTATCATTTTGGCCGAACGTCAAGGATATATACGGATGGGTTCAAATTAACAAGATAATGATGGGTAGAACTTGACATGTGACTTATGACATTTTGACCTAACGCCAAGGTCCTAAGAGCATGGGGCAAAAATATATATCGGGAATTTCTAAAGAAACTGAAATTTGCAAAGAGATGCATACCATTTGGAGTTTGATGAATGTTGGTAGGATTTCTTCAGCATTATCAGACGATGATATTTGGATCCCGATCCTACTGTGAGTATATGCTACTTATCAGGATATTCGTCACTCAACGATCAATGCTATAAACCAAGTAGGTGTCTAGAAAGGTGTCAGCGGGGTTACGCCCCCAGAGAAAAGAGGTTATTTAATTAAGGAATTTCGCGAAAGCGTTGGAAAACCTCCCTCGAAGTATCGACACTAGCCTGGCTGAACGGTTAAGCAAGTATTGTACGGTGAGAATAGTCTTGGCTAATTCTTCTTTTATGGTTTGGGGAAGGATTCGAGAAACAGCGGGAGCCATCCAGTTTAGATAAACTAAAAACCACTCTAAACTTGCAAGAGCATCATGCTAAAGAGTTTTCTTCTCTCTCTCCTAATTGCAGCGACCCTGAAAATGACTGGACTTAAGTTACTTTTAGAGAAAAATATACTGACAGGGCCAAACTATAAAGATTGGCTGCGGAATATCAAAATGGCTTTGACCTATGACAAATTGGGGTACGTCCTCACCGCTAAGGCACCTGCTGTCCCTGGTCCCAAATCCAGTAATGCGGATAAGGAAATCCACAAAACCTGGGAGACAGATTGCGCGAAGGCCAAGTGCATCGTGCTTGCCTCAATGAACAATGAACATCAGAGGAGGCACGGGGATATGGATCTAAAATCCATATTTCTCCATACAAAAGATCTGTATGGGGAGCAATCTCATATAGCAAGATACGAGACCTCAAAGAAATTGTTTCGAGCGAGGTTGGCCGTCGGATCATCGGTAGGAGAATATGTCCTAAAGATGATAGGTTATATAGAAGAGCTCACAGACCTTGGGACGACTTTGGATAATGAGCTCTATACAGACCTTATTCTCCAGTCCCTTCCTCCCACCTACGCCCAGTTTATTCTGAATTTCAACATTCAAAGAAAAGAAGTTGAACTTCCAGAACTCCTTAACATATTGAGGAGTGTAGAGGGCACCTTGCAGAAGACAAGGGAAACACCCGCTATATTTGTTAGCGGTGCTTCTTCTTCCGGGTCCAAGGCTAGGGCCAAAGGAAGGAAGAAGAAGGCCACCACCAGACCTAGAGGAGGTGTTAGTAAGGTGGGAACGAAGGGAAAGAAAAAGATTGCACTGCCGGTAGTGGCCCAGGATGAGTTCTTCCATTGTCACAGGAAAGGGCACTGGAAAAAAGATTGCAAGGCGTGGAACGCCAAGAACCAAGGACCGAAGCAAGCTGTGGCTTCGACTTCAGGTGTGTTTGTAATTGAGAATTGTCTGTCAATCAACTCTACTTCCTGGGTATTGGATACCGGGTCAGGATCTCATATATGCAATTCATTGCAGGCACTGAGAAACCGTAGAGTGCTGAAGGAAGGTGATATGACCCTAAAGGTTGCTAACGGAGCTAGCGTGGGAGCTGTGTCTGTCGGGGATTATCACCTAGGATTGACAAGTGGTCACATTTTGGTTTTACATAACTATTTTTATGTACCTAGCTTAACGTGTAATATCATATCAGTTTCCTTGTTATCAAATAAAGGTTATGATTTCACGTTTGTAAGTGATGTTATTAACATCCACCTTAATCATGGTTTGATTGGGTCCGGTACACTAAATAACGGTATATATGTCTTAAACCAACTCCAGATTTTCAATGTCCAGAACACATTAAAAAGAAAGTCTCCAGATTTAAATAAAGCTTTCTTATGGCATTGTAGACTGGGTCACATCAATGAGAGAAGGTTGACTAAGTTACATAGAGAAGGATATTTGGACTCATTCGAATATCAAACTTATGCCACTTGTCAATCTTGTCTCAAAGAAAAGATGACAAAGACTCCATTTACTGGACATGGAGTAAGAGCAAGCGAGCTCTTAGGACTCGTACACAGCGATGTATGCGGTCCAATGTCTACACATGCAAGAGGTGGTTTTTCCTACTTCATTACTTTCACGGATGATTACTCAAGGTACGGATTCATTTATCTGATGAAACATAAATCCGAGGCTTTTGAGAAATTCCAAGAGTATAAGAATGAAGTAGAAAACCAAACCGGCAAAAGTATCAAGATACTAAGATTTGATCGAGGTGGTGAATACTTGAGTGCCGAGTTCCTAGGTTACCTAAAAGAGAAAGGAATTCTCTCTCAGCTTACTCCTCCATACACTCCACAGTATAACGGTGTATCGGAGAGACGGAATCGAACCCTATTGGATATGGTACGATCCATGATGAGTAATGCTGAGTTACCGCGATCTTTCTGGGGTTATGCGCTAGAATCAGCGGCATATCTTTTGAACATAGTTCCTACCAAGTCTGTGCCTACCACTCCATATCAGATGTGGAGTGGGAAGAAACCCCATCTTCAGTATATAAAGATTTGGGGATGTCCAGCTTTTGTTAAAAAGCAGCATGTGGACAAGCTCGAGGCACGATCAGTAAAGTGTAAGTTTGTGGGATATCCAAAGAACTCCAGGGGATATCTATTCTATTACGCAGAGGAACAAAAGGTATTTGTTTCTCGTAATGCCCATTTTCTAGAACATCAGTTTTTAGAAAAGGAAACAAGTGGGAGCGAAATAGAACTGGAAGAAATTCCAGAACCACAAACTAATACTGAAAGTTTGGTAGAACAAGTAGTTCAAGAAGAACAGGACATTCCCGCACCCCTCCGCAGGAGTAGTAGGCCGTCTCATCCGCCTGAGAGATACTACGGTTTTCTTATAGATGGGGATAGAGAGGATTGCATCATAGATGATGATGAACCTACTAGCTTCCAGCAGGCCATCCAGAGCGGCGACTCGGTACGATGGCTAGATGCAATGCGGACCGAAATGGAGTCCATGTACACCAACAAAGATGGACTTTGGACTTTGCTCCAGATGGGGTAAAACCCATAGGATGCAAATGGATTTTCAAGAAAAAGATTGGTGTAGATGGACAGGTGGAAACCTATAAGGCTAGACTTGTTGTAAAGGGTTTTCGTCAAAGACCTGGTTTGGACTATGACGAAACTTTTTCTCCAGTGGCTATGCTCAAATCCATTCGGGTCCTTCTTGCTATTGCTGCCTTCCATGATTATGAAATCTTGCAGATGGACGTAAAGACGGCTTTTCTGAATGGTAATTTAGAAGAATGCGTCTATATGGATCAGCCAGAGGGTTTCAATCAGAGTGGGAGCAGCGGGAAAGTATGCAAGCTGCTTAAGTCCATTTATGGACTAAAGCAGGCATCGCGGAGTTGGAACATCTATTTTGATGAGACAGTCAAAGAATATGACTTTATCAAAAATCCAGATGAACCATGTATATATAGTAAAGTTGTGGCCAGAAGTGTCGTATTCCTCGTCTTGTACGTGGATGACATTCTATTGATAGGAAATGACATTCCTATGCTACAATCTGTCAAAGGATTCTTGTCACACAGGTTCTCCATGAAAGACCTGGGTGATGCCTCTTACATTCTGGGAATCCGGATCTATCGTGATAGATCCAAGAGGATGTTGGGACTTTCGCAGTCCAGGTATATCGACACTGTACTGAAAAGATTCAGTATGGAAGATTCTAAGCGCGGTAATCTACCGGTTTGTCACGGAATCACCCTATCCAAAGAGATGTCTCCCAAGACTGATTTGGAAAGGGAACGCATGTCTATTATACCCTACGCTTCTGCGGTAGGCTCTATAATGTATGCGATGTTGTGCACCAGACCAGATGTAGCTTACGCACTGAGCGTGGTAAGCCGGTAGCAGTCAGACCCAGGGGAGAAGCACTGGATAGCAGTAAAGAACATTCTCAAGTACCTGAGGAGGACTAAGGAGATGTTCTTGGTTTACGGCGGAAAAGACCTCAGGATGGAGGCCTATGCTGATTCCGGCTTCCAGAGTGATAAGGACGATTCTAAGTCCATGTCAGGTTATGTCTTTACCCTCAATGGAGGGGCGGTGTGCTGGAAGAGCTCCAAGCAGGACACCGTTGCTGACTCGATGATGGAAGCGGAGTATATAGCTGCTTGCGATGCCGCAAAAGAAGCGGTTTGGATGAAGAAGTTCCTAACAGAACTTCAAGTTGTTCCTACCATTGTTGATCCAATACCTCTGTATTGCGACAACAACGGAGCTATAGCTTTAGCGAAGGAACCAAGGTCCCATCAGAAGTCCAGACACATCTTAAGGCGGTATCACCTGATCAGGGAGATCATTGATCGTCAGGAGATCGAGGTTTGGAGAGTTGCTACTGAAGAGAACATTGCTGATCCATTCACGAAGGCCCTACCTCAGATTCAGTTCGAGAGGCTACTCGAGATCATCGGTCTTCGATACGCCAGTACATGGCCCTAGTGCAAGTGGGAGATTGTTAGTGTATATGCCCTAGGGGCCATTATTGTATCATACTAGTTTGTATATTACTTAATGGAAGCTTGGGATATTCACATGTATATAACAGTCTTGCTAAACATAGTAGTATGCTACTTAGTTTTTCTATCTTAATATGTGAGTATACGTATTGATAGAGCTCTTAGGATCTTGCTTGACTACCAGCGTTGTGATGGCAGTCACACTAGTGGGGGCTGGGTAGTCTACAAGCACATCCTTATTCTGGTCCCTAGTCGTTGGATTATCGAGACAGGGCATCGATACTCCGGAGTAGACTAGTGTGTATGCTTATCATCCCAGTTGGGGAGATGGTCTGTCCCACAGCCGTCAGTACGTCGTACTGGAGATAGTATGCAGGTGCTCGTTAGGTTACGGGTACACCGGACAGGACTCACAGGGAACTGTTGGTTGGTTTTATACCAGTCGTCAGTGAACAGTTCCCAGGTGACATGAGTACAGCATAGTCCGCAGACTTGACACTGCTACTTCGCCTCGAGTGTGTCCCACTGTTCTTAGATTGCTACCCTACCACGGCTCAAAGGAGTCGTGCAAACAGGTAGCAGTTGGGTGCAGTCCCGAGCACTTGGAGGCAGTGGCACTTAGACAGGATTCGTCTCTCCCGGTATTGGGGGTTGATATCGAGCTGTGTCAGAGAGCCATTACGCAAAGTCCCTGGCTAGGGCAAGTGAGATTTGCTGGTAGGTTCCAGTAGTTTCTCAGGGTGTAATGGGCTTCGCTCCGACACGACTTATACCGCTATTAGGGGACTGACGCTTGCCGCCCTCTAGGCCCGATATGCGATATTCTTAGACGAACAGACCGGACTGTACGGAGATTGTCACATCAGACTCAGTAGGAGTTCGGATGGGTTTCCTCATCGGCCTTCTTATCGACATCTATCTGGGGACCGTTACGTACAGCTAGTGCCGCTTGCGGTCTGTGGTTAAACCCACTGCCAGCGTAGTAGTCGAGTCTCTAGAGTCCCACACAGAGAGTTTCCCTACTTCAGGCGAAACGATATAGAGGTCGTATGGTTTTACGACAAGGGTTCGGACGCATACGTGTGTTTACGCACGTACGACATCCGGACAGTTTTTACTAGCCGGTTTTGGTTTAAGCTAGTTTCTAGTATCCGGTTATTGGATTTATACAGTCTAAACTTTTTCCGTATTTTCACGGATAGGAGGGGCGTTCTCGTAATTACGCGAGAAGCTTCTAGAAGAAGATGACTTGGGGGTTAAGTTGGCATATGCATTAAATGAGATTAGTGAGTCATATGAGTGATTCATCCATGTCATTAATGCATCATAAATGCTTAATGACTCATGGAGATGAATCACCTTTAGATATTTATTAAGCATGGTTGTAAATCCTTTATTTTCTTTTATTGGATAAATGATAATGCTTGATATATATTATGATACATCATTATCTCATCTCAGGCTCATGCTCACCTTCTCTCTCCTCAAGCTCTCTCTCTTCAAACCCTAATCCTCCCCTCTCATGTGTTGAGTACAAGGATTAGATTAAACTACTTAATCCATAACCCTTCTCTATATCACCTAGGTTACTTAGATTAGCACTTTAAGAAACCTAGTTACCTCTAGTTTGAGGTGAAGCTTGTAGCAAAGCTCTCGGGTGGATCTTCTACTACATAGAGAAGGCCGGAGAGGACGAGGAGAACGACAAGACGAAGGACTCGGTTCTTTAGGTATAATCACTTAATATAGTAGTTAACACTTCTATGGTTTCTTGTTAGTTATTGTTTAAGCAAAGATTATCGGTTAGTCGATGTTTACGCCTAAAACAAGATCGTTTTTCATTATTCCGCCTCCTCACAAGTCGTGGGGTGTTGTACATCGACTTACAGTTCGGTCATGTCAAATCAAGTATTCGAGTTCTATTTTGATATATGAATTTAAATGTTCAGGTTCATGATCAAGTATTCAAGTTTGTATTTGATTTTGGATTCCGATTTGAGTTTGGATTCAGATTGAAGTCGATATCTTATGAAAGGATCCAGCTCTTGAATTTCTTAAGTTCAGGAGCAATCAGACAACTGCTGCATATGGACGACAAGATTTATGTTTTTTTCAAGATGATTGCCATTTGATAACTCCGTTAATTTATCTAATCTGATTAGGCAAGCACTCACTTTCTCCGGCTCTTTGGGGCTCAAAAGAAATAATACCGCTTAAACATATATTAATCTAGAGTCATTTTTATTGTTGTTTATATTGTATTTATATTGTTTACATTCCTCGAGGGGGTTTTATGAAAATACTTTAGTATTGTTTAAAAATAAATCTCAAGGGTGATTTATATTATTTAGAGTTTTTATGAACATGTATTTGTATTTTAGTGATAAAATCTAGTTTTTTTAAAAATTTATGGTATTTTTATGAAAACTATCGCTTTTGAAAATTGGTAGTTTTTTATTAAAATTTTAATCTTGCATTTTAAAAGATAATTTTCACAATTTGTTTTTATTGAAAATATGGTTTTATAATTTTATATAATTTTCTAAAGATTGAATGTTGATTTAGAAAAGTCGTATTCTTTTAAATCGTATTTTTATTCTTTTCGAGACCGAATACTCCGTGAGAAGTTCTGTATCTCACACTACCATTCCAAGAACATGCGATAACCCGTACCATCCATAGATGGATTCTCCTAAAAGGGTTGTAGAGACGCAATTGCAAAGAATTGTAAAAATAACGATTAAAAACATATTTTCATAAACTGACGGTGTTTTATTGAAAATTGTTTCATTTAGATGAAAAATTCTAACTTAAATACCGTGTTATGAATCAAAAATGTGCGTGTGGGGTAGATCATTACCCTGTGAATGTTCTAGATGTATGTAGGACTAATTATCAAACAAAGGGTTATAGTAAAGTCCATGGTATTTATGTGCAAAGTTTGTTATATGATCATTTCGTATGAAATTTTAATTGCATAAAAAAGTAAACAAAAAGAATAACGTTTTAAAGTTATGTTAGGTATTGGTGTGATTTAAAAAGCGAATTAAAATATTGAAAATAAATATTATCGGAGTTAACTCCACTTTTGTCAATATCGTTTTAAAGATTGGTTTGAGTTAAAAAGAAAGAGAGAGGAAGAGACTTACGGTTTTAGAGTGTCGAGAAAAGAGTAAGGAAGATGGAGAAGTCTTCGTGGTATCGTGGTAGCTCAAGGAAAATTTTTGGGAGAATTTTGATAGAGAATTTTCAGAATGGAAAGAGTTAGGGGATGTGATGTATTTATAGTGTAGGGATGAGGGTGTTTGAGTTAAAGAATTGGAATTAAAATAAATTAAAATAGAATTAATGATGAAATTAAGGGTCTCTAGATGAATGCAGAGTAATCAAACAGTACAGGGGAGTAGAGGGGAGTCAAAGGGACGCGTGAGCGAAGCACGTAGGCATTTGGTATCATCCTAGCCGCCGGTAGCGGTCCAAACGGAGAAATGGGCGGTTGGATTTTGTCCATTCGTCTCGAGATTTGAGCCGTGTGTTATATACTGTGTTAACTCCTTATTTATCCCGTTTGATTTTTCTGAAACTTTTCGATTCTCCGTGTATTTCACATGCAACTCTTGGGCTTCCGAAAAGTTAAAAAGAAAAATATTAAAAATAATTGGGACTGATGGGATTCGAACACACATGCTATGTCACAACAGTATAGAGGCTTTACCAGTAAGCTACAAATTGCTTCTTGCTTTTATTAAACCAAAATAACTTATAAGCTCTAATCAGGCTGAAATACCCTTTCTATACATTTGAATAAGTTATATTTGTACAGGGATTTTAGAGTCGTTAAATTCTACCATTCTTATAAAAATTTCGTCCTCGAAATTTTTACAAATGACTAATTTTCGAATAGATGAGGGTATCGTACACACATATCGTCTTCTCGCTCCCATGTCGGTTCTCCTGGCGAATCTTTTCTCCAAAACACTCGAACTAAGTTCACCTCCTTTTTTCGTAGTGTCTTCACCTTTTGATCCAAGATCTCGACGGCTGTTGCTCGCAAGTCAGATCGGTCTGTACTGTGAGCTCTGAGTGATCAAGTATGTGGCTGGGGTCGCTCACATATCGTCGTAGTTGGGATATGTAGAACATATTGTGCACTCCTTCCAATGAGAGTGGTAGTGCCAAACGGTATGCCACTTCTCCAACTCGTTCGAGTATGTCGAACGGTCCGATATATCTTGGACTGAATTTACCCCTCATGCCAAAACGTATCACTCCTCTGTTAGGAGAAATCTGCAGGAACACATGCTCTCCTGGTCGGAACTCCAGGTGTCTACGTTTTGCATCTACCTAATGCTTCTATCGATCATGGGCTATCCGCATCTTTTCCCTTATCGTGCGAACCGCATCTATAGTTGCCATGATTATCTTTAGCCTAAGGAGTTCATGATCTCCAACGTCGTCCCAACTCAGTGGGGAACGGCACTTTCGTCCGTAGAGTGCTGCGAATGGTGACATCCTAATACTTGCCTGGTAGCTGTTGTTATAGGAAAACCTCACAAGATGTAGGTGATCTTCCCACGAACCTACGAAGTTTAACATGCAGGCTCTCAGCATATCCTCCAGGATCTGAATTGTTCGCTCGGACTGTCCGTTTGTTTGGGGATGATACGCCGTGCTGAAATTCAGACTCGTTCACAGGCTAGCTTGCAAACTCTGCCAAAATTGGGATCGGAATCTAGCATCACGATCGGAGACGATGCAAACAGGTACCCCATGTAATCTCACGATCTCCTGCATGAGTTTATGGGTATCAAGACAAGTATGGTACATCTTGAAGGTTTAAATCTTACTTTAGATTTCTACTCATCTCTATGTACTTTCTTTCCAACGTCTCGGTTGATTGGCCAATAAGGAATGAGATGAAGTGAGCTGACTTGGTGAGTCGATCCACAATAATCTAAACTGCGTCGTTACCTTTCGTGCTGCGAGAGAGAGTAGTCACGAAGTCCATGGTAATGTGTTGCCATTTCCATTCTGGGATTGGTAATGGCTGAAGTAGATCAGTGGTTCTGTGATGTTCAGCCTTCACTTGCTGACAGATTAAGCACTTTGCTATGCTCCATGCTACTTCACGCTTCATTCCATACCGGCAGTAATGTTTCCATAGATCCTTATATATCTTTGTGCCGCCGGGGTGTACAGAATAAGGAGAGCTATGAGATTCTTTCATCAACTCTTATCGAACAGGGCCGACTGGCACGCATAAACGGCTTCCATACCATAAAGATCCATCTTCATAAATTATGAAGTCGGTTCGAAGACCACTTTCTACTTGTTCTCAGATCTTTTGTAGCTTGGCATCATTTGCTTGAGCTGCCTTGATCTGATTGACAAGAATGGAATGGAGTTGTAAGTTCATCAAAGATGAAGCGTTATCTGACATAACTACTTCAATCTCTAGTCCGTGTAGTTCTTGCTGTAGTTTCCACTGAGCGGTGAGGTTCATTTCTAATGGCTGGCGACTAAGTACATCGGGAACTACGTTCACCTTTTCAGGATGATACTGTAGATTGATGTCGAAGTCTTCCATGAGCTCGAGCCATCTTCTTTGCCGTATATTGAGTTCCTTCTGAGTAAATAAATACTTCAGACTTTTGTGGTCGGTGTATATATCCACTCGTTTTCCCAAGAGATAGTGACGCCAAATCTTGAGTACGAAGACCACGGCTGTCGGTTCCAGATCATGTGTTGGATAATTGTGCTTATGGACTTTTAACTGCCTTGATGTAAAAGCCATAACTTTTCTATGCTGATGTAGAACACATCCTAATCCTTTACTGGACACATCACAATGCACATCGAATCCGCCAGATCGATCCGATATTACGAGGATAGGTACAGCGGTTAACCTCGATTTGAGTTCTACAAAATCCTTCTCACATGCTTCTGACTACACGAATGCTTCGTCTTTACCTATGAGCTTGGTCAGAGGTGCTGCGATCTTTGAAAATATTTTGATAAAGCGTCTTTAATATCCTTCTAAGCCCAAGAAGTTTCTTATATCTTTCACCGTTTTTGGTGTCGGCCACTCGCTGACAACTGACACCTTTGCTGGATCTACAGAGATTCTTTCGCCTAAAACGATATGTCCAAGAAATCCGACCCGGTCTAGCCAAAATTCACACTTTCTGTTCTTGGCGTAGAGTTGATGCCGTCGTAGTGTCTCCAGGACAATCCGTAAGTGCTCCGCGTGCTCTTTCCGATTCTTTAAATACACCAGGATATCATCGATGAAGATAACAACAAACATGTCTAAGTACTCTCGGAAAACTTGGTTCATCGGGTTCATAAAAATGGAAGATGAATTAGTCACTCCAAATGGCATTACGAGATATTCATAATGGACATAATGAGTCTTAAATGCCGTTTTCAGAATGTTAGACTCTTTGACCTTCACCTGATGATAACCCGAACGAAGATCTAACTTTGAGAATACACAAGATTCACTTAACTGATCGAAAAGATCATCGATGCGAGGTGGTGGATACTTGTTCTTAATCGTTAATTCATTTAGTGCTCGATAATCCATGCACATCGTGTTTTCCGTCACCCCATTGAGATGGGAATACACACGCTTGTCAGGCATATACAGATTCCCCCTGTTTAGGGTAGGCTGAAGTTTATTTATTGTGGGGATCCGAATCTCCAACAGCCGCGGACTAAGCTGCCGTTAATTACCCCTCGCCTTTGGAGCGAGTGAACCTCCGATTGATGGGTCAAACTGGTCATGCAAACTCAATGTGCAGTGTGCATATGTGTATGTTATGAAGGATTTTGGGTATATCGAGGACCTCGCAGAATTTACGGGGGTCCCGGGGGTCACGTGTATGCAAACTCATCGTGTTTTGAGTGTTGAGCGTGAGAAAAATAAAAGAAAATAGGGGGTAAGTAGTGTCCTAAGGACGCGTGTGTGGCGCGTGGGCGTCCGCGGGTCATATGCCCGACACGTGGGCGCTGGGCTCCAGCACTTCACATGCCAGGCATGTGAGCGCTGGGCGCCAATAGGTCACGTGCACGACACGCGACCACTGGAAACACCAGCGAAAGAAGTGACTAAGCCCTTGGGTTTGGAGTCGAACTCCTGAAAAGGAATTGGGCATGAATTTGGAGTTAAACTACAAAACATTTGGATTTGGAGTTAAATTCTTATAAGATTTGGATTAGGAGTTAAACTCCTTTGAGGATTTGGGACTTGGAGTTGAACTCCTCAAAGATCTTTGGAGATGATCAAAGAGGATCCTTTTTTCCTCCCTTGAGTCCTGGATCTTCTCTTGAGCCTTGGATCTTCCCAAAATGGGATTTTTGTAGATGAGTCTCCTTCTTCCTCCTCTCTGTTGGCTGGATCTTGGAAAAAAGACGGTGAGACTAAAAAATCTCCCCTTTTAGAGATTTGATAGGAGATCTGAACTCCCCTTCGCAGGCTTTATGGTGAAAAACTATTTCTTTTTGGAAAAGGAAGAGTTAAACTCTCGATTTAATTCAAGAAAAGAAGTAGGTTTAAAATCTTGAGGAAGGAGAAGGAGAAGGAGGCACAGAACCCTAATTTTTTAGGGGAATGGATTCTTCTTCATTTCATCATAATATTGCCTTATTTAGGCTTATAAATTTACACATAGCCCCTTGGGCTTTACAAAATGGTATTTTGCCTATCTCATGTCTCATGTGCTTATTTCTTTTTGCACATGCGCCATGAGATTTACAAAAATTTTGCTTTTTGCCCATTTATTTAAACATTACATTTATTTGTTGTACTTTCTTGGTATAGAGCTGGTCTGGGCTTGGGCCCACCTTCTTGGACTTGGGTTTGGGCGTGGGCCCGGCTTGATTCAACGGTAGGGTCCGTTTGCTTTGGTTTGGGCCTACTCATCCACAGTTTGACCTTGACTTTGACCTTTTGCCAATACGGTGTAAATTTTAACCCCAACAAAGTACCCCCCCATCAATGAATGCATGCTAGATATATGGGTCGTGTGCATGAAATTGATGGATCTTCTTCCGCGTGGAGATTGACTTGATTTGGTTCCCATTTTTGGGAAGCAGGCACTGCCCTTTTTACGACATGGACGGTCGGTGATTGATGTATCCCTAGGACGGAGTGTCTGTTTGATGTTTCCCCAGCACGGAGTGTCGCTGGTTGATGTGTCCTCGGCACGGAGTGTCGGTGTCTGACGCATCCTCGAGAAAAAGTGTCACTGTTTGACTTTTCCTCGAGACGGAGTGTCTGTTTAACATTTCCCAGCACGGAGTGTCGCTGGTTGACGTGTCCTCGGCACAGAGTGTCGGTGTATGACGTATCCCTGAGACGGAAGGTCACTGTTTGACGTTTTCCCTAGACGAAGTGTCGCTGGTTGACGTATCCTCGGCACGGAGTATCGGTGTATGACGTATCCCCGAGACGGAATGTCACTGTTTGACATTTCGCCGAGACGGAGTGTCGCTGGTTGACGTGTCCCGGCATGGAGTATCTGTATGTTTCCCCAGCACGGAGTATCTGTTTGACGTTTCACCGGCACGGAGTGTTTGTTTGACGTTTCCCCGACACGGAGTGTTTGTTTGACGTGTCCTTGGCATGGAGTGTCGGTGTATGACATATCCCCGAGACGTAGTGTCACTATTTGACGTTTCCCCGAGATGGAGTATCACTGGTTGACGTATCCCCAGCACGGAGTGTCTGTTTGACGTGTCCCCGGCATGGAGTGTCGGTGTATGACGTATCCCCGAGATGGAATGTCACTATTTGATGTTTTCCCGAGACGGAGTATCGTTGGTTGACGTGTCCTCGGCACGGAGTGTCGGTGTATGATGTATCCCCGAGACGGAATGTCACTGTATGACGTTTTCCCGAGACGGAGTGTCTCTGGTTGACATGTCCACGACATGGAGTGTTTATTTGATGTTTCCCCAGCACGGAGTGTTTTCTGGATGTTTCCCCAGTACGGAGTGTCTATTTGACGTGTCCTCGGCATAGAGTGTCGGTGTATGACGTATCCCTGAGACAGAGTGTCACTGTTTGACGTTTCCTCGAGATGGAGTGTCACTGGTTGACGTGTCCCCAGAACGGAGTGTCTGTTTAATATGTCCTCGACACGAAGTGTCGGTGTATGATTTATCCCCAAGATGGAGTGTCACTGTTTGACGTTTCCTTGAGATGTCGCTGGTTGATGTATCCCCGGCACGGAGTGTCTGTTTGACATTTCCCCGAGACGGAGTGTCACTGTTTTTGACGTAGAGGTCGTTGTTGGAATTGGTTGGTTTGATTTGTTTTGAGGATGTTTCAATCTGTCCGGCGGGACTTTTGAGCTTAGAAGCGCTTCCAGGTGGGACTTTAGTTTGATTTTTCCGGTTCCTGTCTTGTTTGGCGGGACTTTTGAATTTGAGGCATTGCAGCGTAGGATTTAGAATTTGGGATTTGGATTTTTGTTTAGCATAAGTATCGCTACACTGAAATATGGGACCAGAAGCGAATCATCATTTGACATTAGAGGATTTGGGGATTTTTTATTTTGGTTTTGCATCAGCATCGCGACATTTAAATGTGGTACCAGGAGCGAATCTTCATTTGCTATTTTCTGTTGGATAACGACGGCTTAGGAGACAGGTTTAAGTCCATGTCTTCTAAGGCTTTTCAATTTTATGAGCCGTAAGGATCTCATAAAAGCATTTTCTCCCTACGAGTTGAAAGGATCTCGTAAGTGTGTTTTCTCCTTAGGAGTCGTGAGGACCCCTAATTGTGTTTCACTTTGTGAGTCATAAAGATCCTACGAAAGTGTTTTCTTACGAGTCGAGAGGATCTCGTAAGCTCTGTGTTTCCCCCAATCAGAGCAAAGCTCTGTTTTAAAAATTCAAATAATAAAGGAAGCAACGCTTCAGATAACCTGCGCTCTGCGCTGCGCGACACGTGTCAGCGCAGCTGCGCTAGCGCAGGTGCGCTGCGCTATGCGCTGCATGATACGTGTCAAGCGCAGATGCGCTTGCGCCAACTGTGCCAGCACTAAATCATAATTAAAATTCTAGAAAGATCTTTTTAATTTTGTTAAAACAAGAAAATTATCTTCTGTAAAACAGAGGCCCTAGGATCAAAGATCCAACGGTGGGGAAATATCCCCAGATCAATCAGAGAAAGATCTCTGTAACCAACCTAACAAACTAAGTGGCCCTATATAAAGGCCCCTAGACTCCAAGTCTCAGATCATATACAGAACTCCTCTAAAAACCTTGAGAAGAACTCGAAGAGAAAAAGGTAAACCTTTGAAAAAAAATAGAAGAATTTCTTCTAAAAAGATCAATGATCTAAGAACAAGATCAAGATCTTCCATAAAAAAAATAGATCAAAGAAGATCCAATAAAAAAAAAGAAGTAATTTACTTCATATAAGGCATTTCCTTTTGATGAACCATCGGTTCTGGAATCTTGAGGTAGAACCTCTAAAAAGATTCTTTTTTTTTATCTAAATGTGATCAAGATGCGCTCTACGCTAACAGTGCCTAGCACTCTTGATTTGCGCTGTTGCGCTCTTGGATTGGCGCACTGCACTAGAGCGCGCCACGTGTCAGCAGCGCACTGCGCTAAAAGACTTGCGCTCACCAGAGCGCGTCACGTGTCAGCAGTGCACTGGCACAGCGCTCTGCGCTAACAGACTTGCGCTCACCAAAGCGTGACACGTGTCACCTCCACATGCGCTGGCGCCTTGCGCTCATTAATTGGCGCAGAGCGCCTGACAGGCCACGTGGCGCACTGTCAGACCGCTAAATGCTGTGCATTATTAAGAAAGGGCAGAGCCCAAGTAAGGCCTAACAGGCCAAATTTAAATGCTCTGCATTATTAAAGAAAAGGGGACAGAGCCCAATTAAAAAGGCCTAACAGGCCAAAATAAATGCTATGCATTTAATGAAAAGCCCAATGCTATGCATTGTTTAAAAAGGGCAGAGCCCAATCAAAGGGCTAAAAAGGCCAATCATGAACATAATGTTAGACATTTTCTAACTGGAATTAACCCAATTCTGTCCATAAGTCCTCAAATTAAATTGAACTGAGCACAACCGCTCTCTCTCAAATCAATTTACAGACAGTTCAAGGGTACATCTCTGAACTCCTCTGATATTTGTCGTTGTAATCCTTCAACGTCATCAGAGAGGTGATGGGTCCCGACAACCATATATTGCTACGGACTGTGGGGTCCTTAAACTCATGGACTATGATGTCCTTAAACCAATATTCGTCCCCAAAATGGGAATGTTGGACCACCATGTCCCTAAACTGGAAATGGACTACTATTTCCCTAAACTAGAACAATAGAGCCCAAATGCTCTTTTGTTGGATCCAAACGATCCTGTTAAGCTGATCTTAATCTCAAATTAGACTAACGTATTCTTAACAAACGTTTAAGCTGATCTTAGCCTCAAATATGGCTAATATGTCATTAAACCAATATTCGTCCCCAAAATGGGAATGTTGGACCACCATGTCCTTAAACTGGCAATGGACCACCATGTCCCTAAACTGGAACAGTAGAGCCCAAATGCTCTTTTGTTGGATCCAAATGATCCTGTTAAGCTGATCTTAGTCTCAAATTAGACTAACGTATTCTTAACAAATGTTTAAGCTGATCTTAGCCTCAAATATGGCTAACGTGTCCTTAAACCAATATTCGTCCCCAGAATGGGAAGGTTGGACCACCATGTCCTTAAACTGGAAATCGAGCCCCCAAATGCTCTTTTATTGGATCTAAACGACCTCGTTAAGTTGGTCTTAGTCTAAAATTAGACTAACGTATCCTTAATAAACGTTTAAGTTGATCTTAGCCTCAAATATGGCTAACGTATCCTTAAACCTAAACCCCAAACCCAAATCTAAGAAAATACGGATTTGGACTAATCCACGTCCTACGGGCGACGACATAAATTAGTCTCCGTATACAATCCACGGGCAACCACAAACAAAACAAACACACAGGACATGAAGTGACTATCTGGAGAAGGAGAAATTTGTTACCGCAATGCAGTAGCGTAATTAACTGCAGGGGCTTGCGCCTGCAGGGAAAAGCGTCCCCACAATCAAAAAACACTCAAGCGAGGGGGAATTTAACGAAGTCTGCTACATCGGCCGCATCTGTCTAAACCTCCGATACACGTTGCCATAAATCAACTTGGTATTTTCAGAGAGGTGGACGGATAAAACCAAATAGCATCTGCCCCGAATTTCAGGCAAGACGTCCTCTCGTCGCGCCGTCTTTCGGAGGGGAACAGATATCTGGTACGCCCGGTGGAACCTTTTCCTCTTTCCACTCCACACTTCGTGTGTCGTGTTCGCGAACAAATCACGGTTTGCTGTGGTTGCCTGTAGATTTGAGGTACTTAGATTTGGTGTCTTGCTCCGTGCAGAAAACAGAAGATCAATGGCTTCAAACTGCACTAACTGCAACTGCAACTCTTACTCCGTCCTTGCTGGAGGAGTGACTTTGGGGCCCCAAGCGGCCTCTCTTTTCAAGATGCCAGTGGAGCAGGTAACTCAAGCCACCACTGGACTATTCTTCGGGACTATGCTCCCACCGATGAGCTTCAATGCCCCAATGACGTCGCAAGAAGCTCCAAAGAAGTCGGTCTTTGATTGGCTTGACACTACTGTGGCCCCTCTCAACGGTCGCCCAACTCCACTGCCTCAGTTTTTAACAGACTAGGCCAGAGCTCCAACGGGCCCATGAAGAAGCCTGCAATACCAGAAGGCGTTACTCCCAAGCGGATAGCCATCCCTGCTCCCGTTCCAGGCGAAATCACCAAAGTTGCTTCCTCTACTCGGAAGTCTGCTTTTGATAGACGGGCCGTCCCCATTCAATGGACGTCGGTCTTTAAAAGGCTGATACCGGTGAATTCTGACTAACACAGAGGGCATGAGAAGGTCACCCCTACGGCTAAACCAACTCCAATCGCACGACATGCTCACCGTCGTCACTGGCACCGAGTAAGGAAGGCTGAGGGCAACTCCCCCTTTGGGCTAACTCCGCCAGCTCCGATGGTGGAAATTAATGCTGCTACTCCGACCGGGAATAGCTTTGAACCGCTAAGAAGGGTGCGCAAAAACTCGCCACCTGCCGTATTGAAAAGATCTCCTACACCTGTGGATAATGCCCCAAAGGTGAAGCTGGAGCAGCCCCCTCAACGACTGTCCTCTAAAATTTATAAGGTCTGGCATCAAGTCCAGGACTCCGTGATGGATCAAGACTATCTCCGCCGACAGAAAAAGATGAAGGTTCAGCAGGAGAATGACTACTCTGTCAAGCCATAAAAAGTGACGACTACTTGGGTGCCCACTACAACGGCCCCCTCAACTTCGACCGCCTACAAAAGAAGGAGGTCGGAGAAGATCCCTGCGTCTTTGGCAAATCACAAAGACACTGAATCTAAATGCCCCAAGTCTGAGGGCATGGTGGTGCACACTGTCTATATGGCATCCGGGAAAGAGGATAGCCGCGCTTCGATGGGTCACCAACCGCTCACCCGATCTGTGACAAAAGCCCAGGAGCAACAGCAGAAGCTTCAGGAAATGATGACTGCGATGGCCGCACTCACCGGGCCAAAAGAAAGCCCGGAGACATCATCAGAGCAGTGTCACGAACAAGAAACCGATGCTGACTTCTTACGCAGAGTTCTCGAAAAGAAGGACAAAGAAGCCTCAGAGCAGGCGGCTAACATAAAGCAAATGGCGCTTCTCTTCCAAGATATGGTAGGGATGATGTTACAGCCGGATCCTCCTGCTGAAGATCCTCTGATTGTCCTTGAAGATGACAGAGGGGAGACATCTAATCCTCCTCCGGCCCTTTCAGCAGCCAAGGAGGAAACCATTTCCAAAGCTGCACTAAACGACTATATAGCTCAGCAGATACGAGTTCATCAGGCGAATGAAGCGCAAATTGTTAGAACCGGACGACCCTATCCGGGCTGGTATGACCAAATCAGTTACCCATCGGGATATACGATCCCTAAGTTCCACATGTACAAGGGGACAGGGAATCCACATCAGCATGTTGCTCAATTCAGAGCCTTATGCGGCAACACTGGCGGCGATGATAAGCTCCTGCTTCGCCAATTCGTCGGCAGCTTATCGGAGACGGTGTTTGAATGGTATTCGGAGCTACCTAACGACTATGTCAAAACATTCGCGGAGATGGAGCTATTGTTTACACAAAGATTTGCAAGCGCCAGGGAGCGCACCCTGATAACAGCACTGATCAACGCTAGGGTAAGGCCAGTCGAAACATGGGTTCAATACGCAGCACGATGGCGGAACTTGTGGTCAAAATGCAAACAACGTATCGAAGAAGCACCTGCGGTAGGCATGTTCGTGGGCACTCTTGATCCGCAAGCGACCATCTCGCAATTCATGATGTTCTTCAAGCCGACCACCTTCCAGGCCTTGATTGACAAGCTGGCCCAAATGGACCAGATGGGCTATATGCCTTCCTCTTCAAAGACAGAGCCTTGGAATGAAAAGGGCAAAGGGAAAGCGATCGTCGTCGCCAATACTCAACAACAGCCGAGCAACCCAAAGCCGGTTGTTTACCAAAACAACGTGCGTCCACGCCCATCCTTCAAGGAGAGACTGGGACGTCCTTACTCGTTTCCTCAGAATAAAACAATGAGACTATTCGAGCTGGCAGTGCGCAACAGACTCATCAATCTGCCGAGTCCAAAATGTCCGTTGCAGCCAGGCGATGTCAACAATCTTAATTACTGCCCTTACCACCAAGCAGTGAGCCATCCAATCGAAGATTGCTTCGTTTTCAAAGGCTGGATTGAAGACTAATACCAACAAGGCAAGTTCGTATTATCCGAAAACTGGAAGGTGAACTCGCCACAACCTCATGCTCTTAAAAAGGTGGACACGCCGGAGGCATCGTACTCTTTTATAAAAGAAACTCCGTGGGAGATCGCTCTTTCGGCTAAAACTAAAAGAATGCTGAAGGATCTCCACACATGTCCGGCAATTAGGTGGAAAGACCCACTCGAACCCGAGATTATTGAAGGAATGCTAAAGCCGCACCCAACTCCAAAGATCGTTGGTGATAGCCAAAGCGTTCACACCCAACTGTCGAAATCTTCAAAGAAGAAGAAGAAGAAGTCCAAAAAGGCCGTGAAGCCTGGTGACAAGCGCACGAGCCTGCAAAAACAGATTGACACGCTGGAGGAATTTAATCAGAAGGCACGGACTCCCATCACGCTCCAAGAGTTCCTCAGCCACGTCTTTCAGGAGGAAGATGATGGAGAAAGCTCGTCGGATGAATCTGAGGGTTACGTAGCAAGTTGTCATGTGATCTCTCACTCGTTTAAAGACGATGAAAAGGCTTCTTGCACAGAGAAACTGGGGGCAGGTTCTGAACCAGAACTTCTAGGACCATCAGACGAAATGATTGATGCATCCTAAACGAAGCCTGTCAGGAAAGCAAAGTCAATCGAGAGCGTGAACTGGCTATATTTGAAAATGCCAAATGCCAACGACTGAAGGAAAAGGTCGAGACGCCCCGAATGGAGCAAAGCGTCCCTATCGCCAGCAAAACCAAGCTTAAAGTAAGGAATCAATTCGCTAGGGCCCTGGCAATAGGAATGAAGTTGCCCTCTCTCAAAGGAAATTTCCCTGGCAATATACGTCTTGATGAAGCGGACATACATCCTAACTTCTGCCTATACCATCAGAGGATTGCACACCCCACCGAGGAGTGCATAGCCTTTAAAAACCGGTGGCAGGGATATGTTGCCTATCGACGACACGTTCAACGAAAGAGCTGCTGGCAACTGTCACATAGCCGACACCAAGGGATCGCAAGTTATCACCTTTGGAAGCGACTCTGACGAAGAAGTCGCCCTCAATCCTCTCTTCAAGGAATCCATCTCCGGCACAAAACATGCGAAGATCTGCGACAAAATCTAGCTGCGTAATCGTGCGTTAGCTGTTGACCGAAACGTCGTTAAACTACTACCAACCCGCGGCATCCCTAGGCTGATAAAAAAAGAATAAAAAAAAGAAGACGGTATGTCCATAAGAAAAATGGGCACGGATGAAAACCCGAAAGGGCTCCATGAGTAAAAACAGCAGGGCTACCGGCGAGTGTTTGTGACAACCCGAAAGGGCGCAACCTCATTAAAAGACACTTACAGGGTCCTCTCGACCTTGTACGGAGAAACCACCCGCGTGAGATCCTTACGACTCACAAGGGAGCAACACACTTAGGAATCCTCACGATTCCTAAGGAGAAACTACACTTGCCAGATCCTCACGACTCGTAAGGAGAACTCTCTTATGGGACCCTCACGGCTCGTAAGATTTGAAAGTCTTAAGTTACAGAGACCTAAACCTGTTCTTAAAGCAACCCCCACAACCTTTGATATTGCCCTACAAGTGGCTCAATACTGACCCTTGTATACAATCCACGGGCGCGAATAAACATTTCCCCAGCAAAGTCCCACCCGTGACTAGGGATATGTCCATATGGTGAACAACCCTTGTAAGTCCCCTCGACTTATAAGGAGAAAACCCTTTTGTAAGATCCTTACGAATTACAGGGGAACATACACTTAGGAATCCCCACGATTTCTAAGGAGAAAACACACCTACGAGATCCTCACGACTTGTAGGGAGAAATACCTTTGTGAGACCCTTACGGCTCATGAAGTCAAAAGCCTTAGTTAACAGAATCCTAACCCTGTTTACTAAGCCACCTTTGTTCGACATCGGCAGAGGCAAATGATGATTCGCTCCTGGCAATATCCTAGTTGCATCGATGCTGATGCCTAAACCGGTATCAAATTCCAAGTCCTTTCATGGAAAATGATGATTCGCTCCTGGCAATATTCCAGTCGTAGCGATGCTGATTCTAAGATTAGCATCAGATTCCAAGTTCCACACTCGCGATAAAAAATCAGCGAGCTAAAAATGCATATGAAATAGCCGAAATGATGTGGCAACTTGCAACGAAATAAGCAAGTAAAAATGTATGCATACAAAAACAGCCGAAATGATTGGTCAACTCGCAATAAAAAGCAGCGAGTAAAACTAAAATAAAATAGCCGAAATGATGAGGCAACTTACAACGAAATCAGCAAGTAAAAATGTATGCATACAAAAACAGCCGAAATGATTGGGCAACTCGCAATAAAAAGCAGCAAGTGAAAATAAATAGCCGAAATGATTGGGCACCGCAAAAAATAGCCGAAATGATTGGGCAATCGCAACCATCGCGATATAAAAGCTGAAACGATAGAGTATCGCGGAAAGAAATAAAATGAAAAAAATATATAATGAAATTTATGCCCTACAGGAATATCACAGCAATCCCTGTATACAATCCAGGGGCACAAACAAAGAAGGAAACACATCTTTCCTCCCCATGCTCCATCAGAAAATGGAGCCACGTCTTGACGGCAACTCATATAAAACCTGAAAGACAATCGGAGATCATCTCGCACCAGCGCAGAGTGGTCACCACCTCGACGTTCGTCTCAATACAACAGACGAGATGTCACGACAGCGTTCTTCCTCCAACAGGATTCGGACGTGACAAAGCAAATGAAGCAAAGGCCAAATTCCTAGCTTCAGGGTCTTGACGGTAACTCATATAAAACCTGAAAGACCATCGGAGATCATCTCACACCAGCGCGGAGTGGTCACCACCTCGATGTTCGTCTCAATACAGCAGACGAGATGTTACGACAGCGTTCTTTCTCCAACAGGATTCGGACGTGACAAAGCAAACGAAGTAAAGGCCAAATTCTTAACTTCAGGGTTTTGACGGTAACTCATATAAAACCTGAAAGACCATCGGAGATCATCTCACACCAGCGCGGAGTGGTCACCACCTCGATGTTCGTCTCAATACAGCAGACGAGATGTCACGACAGCGTTCTTTCTCTAACAGGATTCGGACGTGACAAAGCAAACGAAGCAAAGGCTAAATTCCTAGCTTCAGGATCTTAACGGCAAGTCATATAAAGCCTGAAAGACAATCGGAGATCATCTCGCATCAGTGCGGAGTGGTCACCACCTTGACGTTCGTCTCGACACAGTAGACATAACATCACCAAAAGGAGCCACGGCAAAATCCCTAGTTCCAAATCTCGACGGTTCACCAGCAACCTAGAGACAACCGCGACATTCGTCTTGATACAACAGACGCAATGCCAGCAAACGAAGCAAAGGCCAAATTCCTAGCTTCAGGGTCTTAACGGTAAGTCATATAAAGCCTGAAAGACAATCGGAGATCATCTCGCACCAGTGCGGAGTGGTCACCACCTTGACGTTCGTCTCGACACAGCAGACCCAACATCACCAAAAGGAGCCACAGCAAAATCCCTACATCCAAACCTCGACGGTTCACCAGCAACCTAGAGACAACTGCGACATTCGTCTCGATACAACAGACGCAATGCCAGCAAACGAAGCAAAGGCCAAATTCCTAATTTCAGGGTCTTAACAGCAAGTCAGATAAAGCCTGAAAGACTATCGGAGATCATCTCGCATCGGTGCGGAGTGGTCACCACCTCGACGTCCGTCTCGACACAGCAGACGCAACATCACCAAAAGGAGCCACGGCAAAATCCCAAGTTCCAAACCTCGACGGTTCACCAGCAACCTAGAGACAACAGCGACATTCGTCTCGATACAACAAAAGCAATGCCAGCAAACGAAGCAAAGGCCAAATTCCTAGCTTCAGGGTCTTAACGGCAAGTCATATAAAGCCTGAAAGACAATCGGAGATCATCTCGTACCAGTGCGGAGTGGTCACCACCTTGACGTTCGTCTCGACACAGCAGACGCAACATCACCAAAAGGAGCCACGGCAAAATCCCTAGTTCCAAACCTCGACGGTTCACCAGCAACCTAAAGACAACCGCGACATTCGTCTCGATACAACAGACGCAATGCCAGCAAACGAAGCAAAGGCCAAATTCCTAGCTTCAGGGTCTTAACGGCAAGTCATATAAAGCCTGAAAGACTATCGGAGATCATCCCACACCAGCGCGGAGTGGTTATGACTCATCGGGGCTCTCCAAAATGAGCCTAACCTCAAGTAAAAAGCGGCATGGCAAAATTCCCAACGCTTGCTCTTCCGACGGTCAAACTGCCTAGGAGGATTGCTTGAAGACGTCCTGTCCAGCCCCCGAAGGGATCAGAGACACGACAATCGCAAGGCTACTCGAACAGCAAGATTGCCTATCGAGGAATACATCAGCCAACACGACGGTACGACGGACAAAACCCTAAGTACCACAGACCCTAACGGACCTCTGTCGTAAAGAGCAGAGGTTAACTGTGACGTTAGGATATTCTTACGAGAAATGCTCGATTCGTCTCGACTCGTGAAAGAAATTAGTGTCTTTACGAGAACTCCTCGATATGTTTCGACTTGTGAGGAAAAGCCTTAGGCGGCGGGGATTAAAAAACCTGTTTCCTAAGCACTGGGACCCTGCAAGTCGGTCTAAAATGGACTCTTGCATACTATTCATGGATCACACTCTCCGAAGTCGAATCTCGACCAGAAAGGAAACAACCGCTTACGGGTCCTCTCGACTCCTAAGAGGGAAAATTATCTTATAAGATCCTTACGACTTATAAGAGAAAACGCACTTAGGAATCCTCACGATTCCTAAGGAGAAAGTGCACCTACGAGATCCTCTCGATCCGTAGAGAGAAAAGTCTTTATGAGACCCTCACGGCTCATAAAATTGAAAAGCCTTAGGTAGCAGATCTGAACCTGCTTCCTAAGCCATCACTACTCCCCAAAATATTCAAGACGGAATGTTCTATATCACCTACAGGCTACGCTTACTTAAGGAATATGCCAATAACAAAGCAGAAAATAAAAGGAAGGAGGCAAAAGATTTGTCATTTATACTTGGAAAATTCTTACATCAATAAAGACAATAAACAAAAGCAAGCATTGTTGAAATGCTATTACAATGGCAAAACCTTAAATCCAGGACATGGATTGAGGAACTCGAAAGTGACCTTGTCCAGGACTTTCCAAGCCTGGCGAACCATCCTAGTGTGCTTTCTTTCGCGAGCACGAGCGTCAGGATCCCCACTGATGTCCTCCACCCTCCGATAAGCAGCAAGTATGGCGGACTGTTGAAAGGCCTGGTGCAGGAGATCGAAAAGATTGTCTCGCCGTCTCTTCGAGAGTAGGTTCATCAGGTACATCGAGTGCACCTTATCCTCGGCGGCATCTAACGTCCTGAGCGGCACGCCGGTAAAGAATAGGGGAAGCGCTTCCCAAATTTCTCCCACAATAAGCTTCAGCAGAGGGGAGCGTCGAGGAAGCAGCTGACCATTATATGCGTCGAAGTGACTCATAATTTCGGCACACTCGGCGTTTGTGAGTTCCCGGTTCTGAGAACGGCCGAGTCGGCGAATGCCTCCATAAGAGATGATCTCATCAAGGTCATACATGCACAGGAACTTAAACTCCCCGAGAGCAATGCTCTACAGACAGGAGTGACACCCGTCAGTGTCAGTTATGACGGGAGTTTAAAGAAATCCCCTGAGAACATTGAGAGCTTTGCTCTGGAAAAAATGATATAATTCATCAAAAAATAAAATCCTTTTAGAGAGTAAAGGCTCTATGATTGGAATCCTAAAATGTTTCTCTTTAGATCAAAGATCTATATAGAGCAAAGCTCTGTTAATGGGTAAAACCCTGGTTTCTTAAAAATTTTAAACTATACCTAAGTTTTAACAGAGTCTTACTCTTGAAAAGTTCTTAAAAGCCTAAGAGCAATGCTCTGAATGAAAATTCTTATGAAGAGATGAAAATCATCTAAGGGACCAAAGGTCCTATTTATAGGTATTGAGAACCGTTTCAACTTCCAAACGATGGAACAACGGTTGGAATTCTGCCACCGCTGCGCTCACGTCTGGGGCCATGTAAGCGCAACGGTGGGAGGGCATTTGTTTCCCCCAATCAGAGCAAAGCTCTGTTTTAAAAATTCAAATAATAAAGGAAGCAATGCTTCAGATAACCTGCGCTGCACGACACGTGTCAGCGCAGTTGCGCTGCGCTCTGCGCTGCGCGACACGTGTCAGCACAGTTGCGCTAGCGCAGTTGAGCTGCGCTGCGCGACACGTATCAAACGCAGGTGCGCTTGCGCCAACTGTGCCAGCACTAAACCAGAATTAAAATTCTAGAAAGATCTTTTTAATCTTGTTAAAACAAGAAGATTACCTTCTGTAAAACAGAGGCCCTAGGATCAAAGATCCAAAAGTGGGGAAATATCCCTAGATCAATCAGAGAAAGATCTCTGTAACCAACCTAACAAACTAAGTGGCCCTATATAAAGGCCCCTAGACTCCAAGTCTCAGATCATATACAGAACTCCTCTAAAAACCTTGAGAAGAACTCGAAGAGAAAAAGGTAAACCTTTGAAAAAAAATAGAAGAATTTCTTCTAAAAAGATCAATGATC
This sequence comes from Agapanthus africanus, assembly GCA_030015575.1. NCBI lineage: Eukaryota > Viridiplantae > Streptophyta > Magnoliopsida > Asparagales > Amaryllidaceae > Agapanthus > Agapanthus africanus. The sequence continues at coordinate 935,053,454 of JASDDO010000019.1, read as the reverse complement.
TAAGAACAAGATCAAGATCTTCCATAAAAAAGAAAAAGATCAAAGAAGATCCAATAAAAAAAAGAAATAATTTACTTCATATAAGGCATTGCCTTTTGATGAACCATCGGTTCTGGAATCTTGAGGTAGAACCTCTAAAAAGATTCTTTTCTTTGATCTAAATGTGATCAAGATACGCTCTGCGCTAACAGTGCCTAGCACTCTTGATTTGCGTTGTTGCGCTCTTGGATAAGCGCACTGCACCAGAGCGCGCCACGTGTCAGCAGCGCACTAGTGCAGCGCACTGCGCTGAAAGACTTGCGCTCACCTGAGCGCGCCATGTGTCAGCAGCGCACTGGCACAGCGCACTGTGCTAACAGACTAGCGCTCACCAGAGCGTGACACGTGTCACCTCCACATGCGCTGGCGCCTTGCGCTCATTAATTGGCGCAAAGCGCCTGACAGGCCACGTGGCTCACTGTCAGACCACTAAATGCTGTGCATTATTAAGAAAGGGCAGAGCCCAAGTAAGGCCTAACAGGCCAAATTTAAATGCTCTGCATTATTAAAGAAAAGGGGACAGAGCCCAATTAAAAAGGCCTAACAAGCCAAAATAAATGCTATGCATTTAATGAAAAGCCCAATGCTATGCATTGTTTAAAAACGGTAGAGGCCAATCAAAGAGCTAAACAGGCCAATCATGAACAAAATGTTAGACATTTTCTAACTGGACTTAACCCAATTCTGGCCATAAGTCCTCAAATTAAATTGAACTGAGCACAACTGCTCTCTCTCAAATCAATTTACACCCGGTTCAAGGGTACATCTCTGAACTCCTCTGATATTTGTCGTTGTAATCCTTCAACGTCGTCAGAGAGGTGACGGGTCCCGACAACCATATATTGCTACGGACTGTGGGGTCCTTAAACTCATGGACTATGATATCCTTAAACCAATATTCGTCCCCAAAATGGGAATGTTGGACCACCATGTCTCTAAACTGGAAATGGACCACTATGTCCCTAAACTAGAACAATAGAGCCCAAATGCTCTTTTGTCGGATCCAAACGATCCTGTTAAGCTGATCTTAGTCTCAAATTAGACTAACGTATCCTTAACAAACGTTTAAGCTGATCTTAGCCTCAAATATGGCTAATATGTCCTTAAACCAATATTCGTCTCCAAAATGGGAATGTTGGACCACCATGTCCTTAAACTGGTAATGGACCACCATGTCTCTAAACTGGAACAGTAGAGCCCAAATGCTCTTTTGTCGGATCCAAATGATCCTGTTAAGCTGATCTTAGTCTCAAATTAGACCAACGTATCCTTAACAAACGTTTAAGCTGATCTTAGCCTCAAATATTGCTAACATGTCCTTAAACCAATATTCGTCCCCAGAATAGGAAGGTTGGACCACCATGTCTTTAAACTGGAAATCAAGCCCCCAAATGCTCTTTTATTGGATCTAAACGATCCCGTTAAGTTGATCTTAGTCTAAAATTAGACTAACGTATCCTTAACAAACGTTTAAGTTGATCTTAGCCTCAAATATGGCTAACGTATCCTTAAACCTAAACCCCAAACCGAAATCTAAGAAAATACGGATTTGGACTAATCCACGTCCTATGGGCGACGACATAAATTAGTCTTCGTATACAATCCACGGGTAACCACAAACAAAACAAACACCCACGACACGAAGTGGCCATCTGGAGAAAGAGAAAGTTGTTACCGCGATGCGGTAGCATAATTAACTGCAGGGGCTTGTGCCTGCAGGGAAGAGCGTCCCTACAATCAAAAACCACTCAAGCGAGGGGGAATCTGACGAAGTCTGCTATATCGGCCGCATCCGTCTAAACCTCCGATACACGTTGCCATAAATCAACTTGGCATCTTCAGAGAGGTGGACGGATAAAACCAAATAGCATCTTCCCCGAATTTCAGGCAAGACGTCCTCTGTCATGCCGTTTTTCGGAGGGGAACACTCTGTTCTCCTCATGTATCGTGAGGACACATGAGTGGGTCTTTCCAAATGGAGCATAATTCCTATGGCGGAGACCGGCCGCAGGACTGGTGATTGCGGTGGGGCATGGGTGTGATGAGGATCATTTGAGCTCGTGGATTGTATACGGTAGTTAATTTAGGGACTGGCTGCAGGGCTAAGAGAATTTGGGGGATTTGGATTTTGTTTGGCGTCTGCATTACTGCACTGGAATATGGTACCAGGAGCGACTCATCATTCTACGTATGGGAATTTAGGGATTTAGATTTTGGTTGGTGTCTACATCGCTGCACTGGAATATGGTACCAGGAGTGACTCATCATTCGTCGTTTAGGAATTTGGGGATCTAGATTTTGGTTGACGTCTGCATCACTGCACTGGAATATTATACCAGGAGAAACTCATCATTCGCCGTTTAGGAATCTTGGGGTTTGAGTTTTGAGTTTGTATCAGCACCGCTAACACTGAAGCGTAGTGCCAGTTGCGACTCATCATTTGCCGTTTCCCGTTGGGGTGCGATGGCTTAGGAGACAGGTTTAAGTCCCTACCACCTAAGACTTTTCAATTTTATGAGCCGTAAGGGTCCCATAAAAGCATTTCCTCCCTACAAGTCGAAAGGATCTCGTAAGTGTATTTTCTCCTTAGGGGTCGTGAGGACCCCCAAGTGTGCTGCTCCTTTGTGAGTCGTAAAGATCTCACGCGGGAATATTCTCCTCACAAGGTCGAAAGGAATTTGCGAGTGTATTTTCGTTTCTCTTTCATGAGTTTGCTCCCTTTCGTGTTTTCACAAACTTGCGGCAGTCCTGCTGGTTTTACTCATGAAGCCCTTTTGGGTTTTCATCCGTGCCCGTTTTGCTTGTGGACATACCATTTTTTTGTTGTTTTTGTTTTTTGTTTTACTTTTTTTTATTTCCCATTTAACGACTAAGAGGTCATAGCTGTGCACTTATTCAAAAATCCTTGGACTTTAATCTTATGACGCTTCAATGCTCTCTTTTTCCTTTTGGAGAGACGTTCACGTGTGATCCGTAGAAACTACTATGGACTGGGTCATTTTTTGGAGCGGGTGATTGAGCCGTATGCCCCCAGAAGGTTTTGGTCTTCGTTTGAATGGAGTGGATGATCGTAGCTTAGTTTTCTGCTAACGCGTTTTTTGGCCAATGAGACTATTCTCTTATTGTATTGTTTTTCAACCAAATTCTTGAAAACAAAGCAGTCTTCAATGGTATGATTCACCATTCTGTGATAAAGGTAGTACTGTAGGATGTTTTTCGTGACCCCATTGAGATGGGAATGCGCGCTTTTATCAGGCATATACAGATTTCCCCTGTCTAGGGAAGGCCGGTGTTTATTGATTGTGGGGATCCGAATCTCCGGCAGCCGCGGACTAAGCTGCCATTAATTACCTATGGCTTTTGAAGCGAGGAAACTTCCGATTGATGGGTCAAACTGGTCATGCGAATTCAATATGCCATTTGTGTGTGCTGTGTTTTGATGGGTATTTGGACGTATCGGGGGCCTCACAGAGTTTACGGGTGTCCTATTATCCGGATAGCGGGCTGGGGGTCAAGGGGCTAGCAGCCCCCTTGCGGGGTACGGGACAACACCCCGTTAGAAATTTTTTTCTAACGAGAGAGGTATTTTTAGTGCGAAGTGTATGGAAAAAAAGAGGGTTGAGTAGCATCCTAAGGACGTGTGGGCACTGGGCGCCAGCGCCTCACGCGCCTGACACGTAGGAGCTGGGCGCCCACGGGCCACGTGCAAGGCGCATGGGTGCTGGGCACCTGCAGAAAAAGGGGCTTAGCCCCTGGATATGGAATTAAACTGCCAAAAGGATTTTTATTTTTTTTATTGTGGAGTTCAACTCTAAAAGAATTTTTATTATGGAGTTAAACTCTAAAAGATTTTAAATGGAGTTAAATTTCTAAAAGTATTTTATTTGTGGAGTTAGATTCCAAAAGATTTTGAATGGAGTTAAACTCCGAAAGACTTCAAAAGATTTTGACAAATGGAGTTGAACTCCCAAAAATCTTCGGAGATAATCAAAGGGGACCCCCTTCTTCTTCCCTTAAGCCCTGTATCTTCTTTTGAGCCTTGGATCTTTCCAAAGTGGGATTTTTGGAGATGCGTCTCCTTCTTCCTCTTCTCTGTTGGCTGGATCTTGGAGAAAAAAAGGGTGAGACTTAAAAAATCTCCCATTTTGGAGATTTAATGGAAGATCTGAGTTCTCCTTCAAGGGTTTTATGGTGAAAAACTATTTCCTTTTGGAAAAGGAAGAGTTAAACTCTTGATTTAATTCAGAAAAGAAAAGAAGGTTTAAAACCATGAGGAAGGAGAAGGAGGCACATAACCCTAACTTTTGGAGAGAATGAAAAGTTGTTGATTTTTTCATCATGTTTGCCTTTATAGACTACACACTTTACATATAACCCCTTGGGTTTTGCCAAATGGCACTTATGCCATCCCATGCCTTATGTGCTTATTTATTTTTGCACATAAGCCATGGGGTTTACAAAATTTTGGTTTTCTACCCATTTTTCATACATTTATTTCTAAAAAATTGCATTGAACTAATTTATTGCTTCATTCTTGGTATGGAGCCGACCCCCTCCAATCTTGGTCTTGACTTAGGGTTGGGCCTACTTCGCTTGAGCTTGGGCCCGCTTGGATGGGGGTTGACTGACTTTGACTTGGTCAACTGGGGTGTAATTTTTGACCCTAGTAAAGTGCCCCCATCAATAAATACACACCACATATATGGGTCGTGTGCATGAAATTGATGGATCTTCTTTCGCGTGGAGGTTGACTTGATTTGGTTCCCTTTTTGACGACGTGGAGGTTGATGTTGCCCTTTTCGTGACGCGGACGGTCGATACTGCCCTTTTAGCGATGTAGACGGTTGGTGCTGCCATTTTTGCGACGTGGACGGTTAGTGCTGCCATTTTAGCGACGTGGACGGTCGGTGCTGCCATTTTTACGACGTGGACGGCCGGTGCTACCATTTTTGTGACGTGGATTTTACGACGTGGACGGCCGGTGCTGCCATTTTTGCGACGTGGACGGCCGGTACTGCCATTTTTGCGACTTGGACGGTTGATGCTGCCATTTTTACGACTTGGACGGTCGGTGACTTGCTCCGCTTCTTTTGGTGTCGGGATTTGATTTGATTTGCTCTGCTTTCTACGGTGTCGGGATTTGATTTGAATTGCTCCGCTTTCTGCGGTGTCAGGGTTGAAGTTGACTTACTCTGCTTTCTGCAGCGTCCGGATTTGATTTGACTTGCTACGCTTTCTATGGTGTCGGGGTTTAAGTTGACTTGCTCTGCTTTCTGCGGCGTCGAGATTTGATTTGGCTTGCTCCGCTTTCTACGATGTCGGGGTTGAAGTTGACTTGCTCCACTTCTTGCAGTGTCGAGGTTTATTTGTTTGATTTGATTTGATTTGGAAGTTCCCTATCTGTCCAGCGGGACTTTCAAGCTTAGAAGTGCTACCGGGTGGGATTTTGATTTGATCTGTTTGATTTTTGCCTTATTTGGCGGGATTTTTTAATTTGAGAAGAACACGGAATTTAGATTTTGTTTAGCATAAGCATTGCTGCACCGGAATAATGCTAGGAGCAACTCATCATTTGCCCCGGGAGGACTTAGGATTTGGTTTTTGGGTCGGCATCAGCACCGGTAACACTGAAGCGTAGTGCCAGGAGCAACTCATTATTTGTCATTGGGAAAACTTAGGATTTGGGTTTTTGGGTCGGCATCAGCACCACCAACACTGAAGCGTAATGCCAGAAGCTACTCATCATTTGCCGTTAGGAAAAGTTAGGATTTAGGTTTTGGGTCGGTATCAGCACCGCTAACACTGAAGAGTAATGCCAGGAGCGACTCATCATTTGCCATTGCCCGTTGGGAACGATGGTTTAGGAAACAGGTTTAGATCCCTATCACCTAAGGCTTTTCTGTAGGGTTCCTAGGCACGCTAATGAGGTTCTACAACTGATCAAACATGTCCAATTCAAAAATTTCTTGTGCCGAGAAACCCTAAGCAAAGATCGTTAACTAGAGGATAGGCGAAACATGCAAGTTAACAACTTAACTAGAAAGGGAAAGTGACTACAACCTTTGTAGATCCGGTCCTCCACTTCCTTAGCTCCGTGATGACGTCCCTCCGCTGCGATCATCGGATCCCGGACTCTAGCGATGGTTTCATCGAAGAAATGATCGGGCTAGGTCGTCGACTTCGATGCCGAAGATGATCTACGTCGAGGCAACTCAAGATCAAGCTCCATCTTCACTTTGTCATAAAACTTATGAAGAGAACACACTCTACTACAGGGCAAGTGGTAGAGGATGAAGAAATAGGAAGTGGGTTCACTTTGGATTTGGAATTCTCACTTGGAATCATCACTTGGAAAAATCTAGCCATGGTTTCTTCTCTTCATGAAGAAGATTAAGAAGAAGAAAGAAAAAGAATTATTTTTTAAAAAAGAAAATCCAAGTGATTCTTATCATATTGCAACCATGGGTGAGTTTAACTAGTGTAGAGACTAAACTAGGGTTTAGGTGAATGGTTAGGTTTAGGAAAGAAACAAAATGGTCAAAGCTTCATGAAGCTTCAAAATAAATCCAAAGAAAGCCACCATTTCATTTCTTGCCAAAATGAATAAATAAATAAATGAATAAATAAATTAAAACCCTAACCATTTACCTAAACATGGTGTATAGCATACACTCACCCAAGTTTGCATGTATCATCAAACATGATACAAACTAGTGCACAAAACTATATCATATATACAATGTGCACATTAAGTGAGAAAATCCATCTTAAGTGAACCAATATTAGTTAACGCAAAGTAATATATCAAATATATAATTATACATTAAATCATTAAATCAACACTTGATTTAATGATCCGGTCATATCGCATATAACCGACTAATATCAAGTGTATCAATGTATCGAATCAACACTTGATTCGGTATCCCGGCTATATCATATATAACCGTCCAATGATACAAATCGCGAGAATAGAATACAGTATCACATACTGGTATTATTCTTGGTCCCACACATATCTCATATGCGCTCCTATTTCGTTTCGCTTGAGCCAGGAAACCTCTGTGTAGGACTCTAAAGACTCGTCAATATGCCGGCAGCAGGTGATGATCATATCAAACACCCACACGCCGCAAGCGGTCTGCTAAACATAACGGCCACCCGGGTATTGAGCGATCAGAAGATCAACGGGCAAGCCCGCTCACACTCCTGTGAATCCAACCAGTAACACTTACCGTACAGTCCGGTCTGTTCGTCTGATATGTCGCATATCTCGCCTAGGGGGGGTAAACGTCAGACCCCAGTAGGTTGATAAGTCATGCCGATATAAGGTCCATAACAAGAATGAAACTACTGATAACACTTACCAGTAAATCAGTGCAACCCTGGCCAGGGATTTCCAGTTATGGCCAGTCGAGCATAGCGCAATATCAACCCCCAATACCGGGAGAGACGAATCCCCTCCTATCGCTCATTGCCTCCATGTGAATCGGGACTGTACCCAAAAAACCACCTGTTTGTACGACTCAGTAAAGCCGTGGTAGGGTGGAAATCAAAGCACAGTGGGAGACATACAAGACTCTATGACGATCTCGGGTCAACAGACTAAGCTGTACCAGTGTCACCAGAGAACTGCCATCTGACGTGAGGTATAATACCATCTGGGAGTTCTCGGCGAGTCCGTTCAGTGTACCCAGTCTCCACTGAGCACCCGCATACCATCTCTGATGTCAAACACCAATGGATATGGGATCATCCATCGCCCATCACATGGGTTGAGAAGATATACGCTAGTCTACTCTGGAATATCGATACCCCGTCTCGATATTCCCACGACTAGGAACAATGAAGGATGTACTCATTGACTACCCAGGCCCCACTAGTATGATCTGCATCATAGTCCTGGAAGTCGAGCACATATCCTAAGGGCTTTATCAACATGTAATAGAGAGACAGCAAGTATACATGTTAAGATAAAGAGCAACCAGATAGCGTACTATCATGTCGAGCAAGAAAGTCCTACATATATATGTCCCAGCATCCACTACAATATACATCCAATGTACAGTAATGGTCTCTAGGGCATACATATAACTAACAATCTTTCACTTGCACTAGGGCCATCTGTAGCAGTGGTTGCAGTATCTAATACTCAACCATCCCATATGAGTCTTTCTCTGGGAAAAAGCCTTTGTGATTGGATCCATTGTGTTGTCCTCTGAGTCTACTCTCCTAATCTCGATCACCCTGGAGATCAACTATCTCCATGATCAGGTGATGCTGCCTCAGAATATGTCTGGGTCACTGATGGGATCGGGGTTCCTGGGCCAAAGCCACACTTCCATTGTCACACAATGGTAGGAACCTAGTTCATCTCATGAACCAATATATACCCAAACTTCCTCTTTGGTCGTATCTTTAATAGCGATGTTACCAGCCTTTATCATCTAGTCTGCCACGGTATCTAGCTTGGAACATTTCCAACATACCGTCCCTCCACTGAGGGTAAAGACAATGCCTGCGACTGACATTCAGCCGTCCTTATTACCCTGGACCCTTTCCAGTGATTCTCCCCAGGATCAACTGATACCATCTCACTAAACCTAGTGAGAACCCTAACATCCCTTTAGATCTATCTCATAGATCCAAAACCCAGGATTTAGGAGGTATCACTTTGATCCTATATGGAGAATCCATGTGATAGGAGGAGATTGACCGAGCGTAGCATTGGAAACTCTTTTCCTATCAGGAGTATGTTGTCCACGTACAATACGAGGATGACCACCTTACTCTCTACTACCTTTTTGTATATACAAGGTTCATCTACCATTTTGATGAAGTCAAACTCTTTGACTATCGCATCAAAACAGACGTTCCAACTCCGCGATACCTGCTTTAATGTGTAAAGAAACTTGCACACGTTTCCGCTGCTCCCACTGTTTACGAAGCCCTCTGGCTGTGTATTTATAGACGTTCTCTTCTAAATCATTTTAGAAAAGCAGTCATGGCACCCAACCACCAGATATCGTAGTCATGGTATGTAGCAATGGCAAGTAGGATCTGGATGGACTTAAGCATAGCCACTGGAAAAAGGTTTCATCATTATCCACGCCTGGTCGAGGACGAAAACCTTTAACATGTCTAGCTTTGAAAGTCTCAACTTTTCCATCTACACCAAGTAATCTTCTCAAGATATACTTGCTCCTGATAGGGATTTAACCCTTCAGATATAGCAACCAAAGTCCGTACTTTGTTGGTGTACATGGATTCCATCTCAGATCGCTAAGCATCCAGCCATTCTTACAGAGTCCCTACTCTTGATGATCTGCTCGAAACTAGTTAGGCCATCACCTCATGATGCATTCCTCACTCCCACTGTCATCGAGAAACCGAAGTATCTCTCAGGCAGGTGAGGAACCCTGCTAGTTCGGCGGAGAGGCTGAAGTTCGTCGGGGACTATTGAATCCTTTGGTTCCGTCAAATCATCAGCCGTAGTTTGTATAGCTGGAACCTTTCCAGTTCTACTTAACAGACCTTGCCTCGAGCTTGTCCGGATTTTGCTTTTAGACATAGTCCAAACAATCCCAAATCTTAACCAACTTAATATATGGGCTCTTCCCTTTCCATATCACATATGAAGTGGTAGGCAACTGATTTGATTTGAATCCAATTCAACAGGTATGCAACTTCTCAAGTGCACAACCCCAAAAGGAAATAGGCAACTTAGTAGTACTCATCATAGAGCACACCATATCTAATATGGTGCGATTGCTCCGCCCCGATACACCGTTGTGCTGTGGTGTATTCAGAGGAGTAACATCGAGAGAGAATCTCATTCTCCTTTAGAATAGTCCAAGAATTCCATGCACAAGTATTCTCCTCCCTGATCTTATCATAGGACATAATACTTATACCCGGTTTTTGGTTCTCTACTTCTAACTTATATTTGGTGATTATCTCAAAAGTTTCGGACCTATGTTTCAACAGGAACATATGACTGAGCCTTGAGAGTTCATCAGAGAATATAATGAAGTACAAAGAACCGGTCCTGGCATGTGTAGACAGGGGACCTTACATACATCATCATGTATCAGTCCCAAGAGTTCACTAACTCTTTCTCTGTTTCCAATAAACAGAGCTATGGTCATCTATTCTTTGCGACATGACTGGCAAGTTTCACAAGATGTAAATTCAAACTGATTTAAATATGCATCTTAAATGTAACTTAAGCTAGTCGGGTTACATTGATATGACCTAGTCTATAATACCTCAAGAAGGATCCGATCATTTCTGAACTCTTCCTCTTGTGTGTGTTCTGTATACTAGGAACTGTATTTTGATTTAGAATGTCAATGCTTTTAGATAACGTGCCTGAACCGATCAACTTTTGAAATAGGAAATGTTCAAAACATTATCCAACAATACAAAATTTTGTCATTTCTTTATTAATAAAGAGACTGATATGATTTTTTAAATCAGGTTCGGTATCTAATAACATTCGTTCAGAATCAATGTATTGGTAATACAGGGTGACAGTGACCAACAGACTTGGCTGTAACACTTGCACCGTTTTCTGTCTCATGAAACTTATCACCTGTACTCAGTTCTCTACCTTTCTGTAGCCCTATGTAACGGATTACATTTGCGGGATCCTGATCCGGTATCTAATACCTAGGACGTAGAGGACACTGAGAAACAGTTCTTTATAATGAACACACCCGAAGGAGATGCATCATATGCACTTTCTTCGTTTGGGCGGCATAGGAATTCTGGTATTCCCCTAATTCCTGCTCGGTCTTATAACAATTATAAGTTGGAGCAGGACCAACGTTCCCCAGCTCAGTATAACAAGCGGGTTCGGTCAATTCGTCCATATTATTATCTTGATTAAGGCGTGATATGGTCGCTACCTGGAGAGAGAGAGAGAAGAAAACACTCTACGTGCGCTCTTGCAAGATTAGAATGGTTATATATTTTATCTAATCAAGATGGCTCCCACTGTTTTTATCAAATCTTCCTTCAAACCCTAAAAGGAAAGACTAGCCGGGATTAATTACACTCTACAAGTTCGCCAATCTTTCAGCCAGGCCAGTGTCGGTACTTTGAGGGAGGTTCCCCGTGCTTTCACACGGACCTAATTACAGTAAATCTCGTTTTCCCAGAGGCGTAACCCCGTTGACACCTTTCTAGACACCTACCTGATCGGCTAATTGCAAAGTGCAAAATTCTCCCAGGAGTAACAATTACTCGCAGTGGGTATCGGGATCCAACTATCATATAGAAGGTATGCAATCTCATTGCAAATTTCAACGCTTGAAACTCCCGATAAAGGTTTTTACCCCTAGCACTTATGACCTTAACTATGGTCAACAAATCATAAGCATTACTCAAGTTCTACCCGTTATTTCGTGATTAATTAGACCCACCCACATGACCCTTAACTAAGGTCAACAAAGTCACGCGACTGTCCTAACTAATCGCATCATATGCGGTGTAGGAACACATCACTTAGCTACCGTACACTGTGCCTTAACTAAGGTCAACAAACACAGCACGAATACTAAGTACTCTACTTCCTAAAATGACGGAGAGTTGCGAATGGTTTTTAATAAAACCTTTAACGCTTTGAACTTGATCTCGTTGCGGAATCAAATGGTTTTTAAATGGATTGTTTTTTAGGCTTTTCTAGTTTTGCTAAAAGGGTCACTCCCGGTGAAGGGATCGTCGGCCCTTTCCTCATCGAATAAGGTGCAGGATATATCATATATACCGCTGTGCAAAGCAAAAACCATAGAAGCAATCAAAGAACAAAACGAGGGTTGTAGCATCTGCCAGTTATTGCTAAAGGAGTCACTCCCGGTGAAGGGATCTCGGTCCTTTCCCTATCGAATAAGGTGCAGGATGTTCTACAAGGAACACCACGATGCAAAGCAAGAACTGTAGCTACCTGTTTTATTTTTGAAATTCGATTCCACAACATCTTTTAGGTTTATTTTCTTTCATTAATCACATTAATGAATATCCCATCATTTAAGTCCACCTAAACATCACAGATAAATATAACGTACGCTTATGCCATCCGTATTCGCCTCGATGTCCCGTCTGCACCGTTAGGTTAGGTAACTAACGCCAGAGCGAGGCAGGGCTAGCGCGGGTGTAAAACATAAGCAACGTCTATATAATATATCATATATACTATATACCATATCTATCTGAACAAATCGCATGATCACATCACAGATAACGCAGCAGAAAATATCATATGAAATATTAGATATACTAGGACGTCCGTGTTTTTAATACGAGCCAGTGTAAAACACGGATTCCACGGTCGTGATGAATAGCCAATCTCACACCCCTAGACCCCTACGAGAGCGGCAAGCAACCCTACCAATTCTAGGGTTAGGAAACCCGGACTCGACTCCTCGAGATGGTCTCCCACTGGACCCTAGAACCCGGTTACTTGTGCTCCCCTCCTTGGGTCTATCCTAATGCGGAAAAGTAAATAATATACATCAACGGTGACATCTTCCGCAACCTGGAAGTGCCCCAATAAAAGAATATTACATACAAGTTTTTACATGAATGAAAATGAAAAACACTCATCTCACATAAAACCCCCGGCTATTCAAACACGACGATCCAATATAACATATCCAGCAACACATAACATCACATGTCATCAACGTAAGTAAATATGCGTATCCCAATTGTCGTTGACATATAGCAACGAAACCGGCGATATCACATATTACACTTACGGTCACAGAAAAGAAAGTGTAAAACTACAACAGTTGAAATTCGCAACTTCTTTAGACATCGCATGCCTAACCAAATGAATTCCTTAGACATCGCATGCCTAACAATTATAAACCCCGCATTTTAGTCCCATTATCGAAAACACTTTTCAATATCAAGTCGGGCAATTCAACAAGATTCCCGACATTTTGATCGAATGCTCGTCTCAAACTTTATTAGGCGGCCGCACCCCCGATGCCGTCGACGAAGTGCACCAAGGCGGAACACCGCTGCCGCGAGCACCCGATCGGATGCTTTCGGCGACGGGGTTCTCCTACAGTCACTTGGTCGGGGCTATGGGGCGTGGCTGTCTATTAAGTTTACCCGGTGAATATCCGCGTACGCTACGTGATTGCGACGGACTTTTGATCGCATCAAAATTCTATGGCAACCGATCAAGTGAGACTAAAGTGCTATGTTTATAACATTCATATTAGTTTTCTCATAACTACTTGTGAATTCCAAATATTGTATCACATTCCGGATAAATAGAAAATGTTAAACTTTCCGATCGAACAATCAAACACCCAAGTTTTCCCGAAACAGCTCAACTCTTGAAATAAGTTCAAAAACATCCATTTCATGCCACAGTACCAACGGTCCAGCCGTTGAAGGGTCAAGCCAACGCCTCACATGTGGCACGTCGTACTGCCCCAAACCCTAAGGTTCAAAGGGCAGTTCAAGACGGTCACATAATCGAGTTAAGGTTTGTTGTCTTCTAGAGGGTCCATCGCGTTACTTGCACTACTTAGAACGTGTTTAAACCACGGAAAAATCCAACACTTGGAAATTTTTCGGCAGGGGAAAAATTGGGTATTTATATCCGGTCGAACTTTTTAACATATTCTAAATTATCCGGAAAAACACATTGACAAAATTAGACAATCCGATCGAATCTACGAACTCCCAATACAACCCAGAAAACTCAACTCTTGAGTAGAATTTAAAAATTCCCAGAAAATACAGCACTAGCAGATAGGAATTACTGTGCAAAGAAAATGACAAGATGCCCTTATATGGCCGCGGAACCGCCGCACATGCCATGCTCGTGCCGCGGTTCCGCGGCCATTTGGTCGAGTTATGTGCACGTGATTCATAGTAATTCTTAAAAAACCTGCTGATTTTTCTGCATATTTTTAATTCACAAAAATCCATGATTTAAGAAAATGTACAGAGAATGGTTTTGGATTAGGGTTTCGGGTTCGATCGGACTTCTAATATCGTCTACTCTTCGCCTAAGGCTCTAGCTAGTCTCTGATACCACTGTAGGGTTCCTAGGCACGCTAATAAGGTTCTACAACTGATCAAACATCTCCAATTCAAAAATTTATTGTGCCGAGAAACCCTAAGCAAAGATCGTTAACTAGAGGATAGGCGAAACATGCAAGTTAACAACTTAACTAGAAAGGGAAAGTGACTACAACCTTTGTAGATCCGGTCCTCCACTTCCTTAGCTCCGTGATGACGTCCCTCCGCTTCGATCATCAGATCCCGGACTCTAGCGATGGTTTCGTCGAAAAAATGATCGGGCTAGGTCGTCGACTTCGATGCCGAAGATGATCTACGTCGAGGCAACTCAAGATCAAGATCCATCTTCACTTTGTCATAAAACTTGTGAAGATAACACACTCTACTACATGGAAAGTGGTAGAGGATGAAGAAATAGAAAGTGGGTTCACTTTGGATTTGGATTTCTCACTTGGAATCATCACTTGGAAAAATCTAGCCATGGTTTCTTCTCTTCATGAAGAAGATTAAGAAGAAGAAAGAAAAAGAATTATTTTTTTAGAAAGAAAATCCAAGTGATTCTTATCATATTGCAACCATGGGTGAGTTTAACTAGTGTAGAGACTAAACTAGGGTTTAGGTGAATGGTTAGGTTTAGGAAAGAAACGAAATGGTCAAAGCTTCATGAAGCTTCAAAATAAATCCAAAGAAAGCCACCATTTCATTTCTTGCCAAAATGAATAAATAAATAAATGAATGAATAAATTAAAACCCTAACCATTTACCTAAACATGGTGTATAGCATACACTCACCCAAATTTGCATGTATCATCAAACAAGATACAAACTAGTGCACAAAACTATATCAAATATACAATGTGCACATCAAGTGAGAAAATCCATCTTAAGTGAACCAATATTAGTTAACGCAAAGTAATATATCAAATATATAATTATACATTAAATCATTAAATCAACACTTGATTTAATGATCCGGTCATATCGCATATAACCGACTAATATCAAGTGTATCAATGTATCGAATCAACACTTGATTCGGTATCCCGGCTATATCATATATAACCGTCCAATGATACAAATCGCGAGAATAGAATACAGTATCACATGCTGGTATTATTCTCGGTCCCGCACATATCTCATATGCGCTCCTATTTCGTTTCGCTTGAGCCAGGAAACCTCTGTGTAGGACTCTAAAGATTCGTCAATACGCCGGCAGCAGGTGATGATCATATCAAACACCCACAAGCCGCAAGCGGTCTACTAAACGTAACGGCCACCCGGGTATTGAGCAATCAGAAGATCAACGAGCAAGCCCGCTCATACTCCTGTGAATCCAACCAGTAACACTTACCGTACAGTCCGGTCTGTTCGTCTGATATGTCGCATATCTCGCCTAGGGGTGGTAAACGTCAGACCCCAGTAGCTTGATAAGTCATGCCGATGTAAGGTCCATAACAAGTATGAAACTATTGATAACACTTACCAGTAAATCAGTGCAACCCTGGCCAGGGATTTCCAGTTATGGCCAGTCGAGCATAGCGCAACATCAACCCCCAATATCGGGAGAGACGAATCCCCTCCTATCGCTCATTGCCTCCATGTGAATTGGGACTGTACCCAAAAAACCACATGTTTGCACGACTCAGTAGAGCCGTGGTAGGGTGGAAATCAAAGCACAGTGGGAGACACACAAGACTCTGTGACGATCTCGGGTCAACAGACTAAGCTGTACCAGTGTCACCAGAGAACTGCCATCTGACGTGAGGTATAATACCATCTGGGAGTTCTCGGTGAGTCCGTTTAGTGTACCCAGTCTCCACTGAGCACCCGCATACCATCTCCGATGTCAAACACCAATGGATATGGGATCATCCATCGCCCATCAAATGGGTCGAGAAGATATACGCTAGTCTACTCTGGAATATCGATGCCCCGTCTCGATATTCCCACAACTAGGAACAATGAAGGATGTACTCATTGACTACCCAGGCCCCACTAATATGATCTGCATCATAGTCTTGGAAGTCGAGCGCATATCCTAAGGGCTTTATCAACATGTAATAGAGAGACAGCAAGTATACATGTTAAGATAAAGAGCAACCAGATAGCGTACTATCATGTCGAGCAAGAAAGTCCTACCTATATATATCCCAGCATCCACTACAATATACATCCAATGTACAGTAATGGCCTCTAGAGCATACATATAACTAACATTTTCAATTTTATAAGCCATAAGGGTCTCGTAAAAGCATTTTCTCCCCATAAGTCGAGAGGATCTTGCAGGTGTATTCTCTCCCTAGGAATCGTGGGGATTACTAAGTGTGTTGCTCCTTTGTGAGTCATAAGGATCTCATACGGGGATTTTCTCCTCACAAGGTAGAGAAGATTTTGCGAGTATAATTCATCTTTTTTCACGAGTTTGTGCCCTTTCGGGTTTTCACAAACTCGCCGACAGTCCTGCTATTTTTACTTACGGAGCCCTTTCGGGTTTTCATACGTGCCCGTTTTGCTTGTGGACATATCGTTTTTTGTTTTTTTATACATTGGTGGAGCTTCATCGCCGATAGGAATTTTAAATGTAGTCTCATCGGTAGAACTTGTGAGGATAGAGCTCATTTGCGCCCGTAGATTGTATACGGTTTTACAGGATGTATGATCTAGATCGTAGGGCCGATGTGCTCAATTCGCCTGTTGTAGGGTGTTTTTTTTCACCCCATTGAAATGGGAAATACGCGTTGCTAATCAGACGTACTACATATTCCCCCTACCTAGGGTTGGCTAGGGTTTATTGATTGTGGGGGACCAATTCTCCGGCAGTCGCGGACTAAGCAGCCGTTAATTACCTCTCGCCTTTGAAGCGAGGGAACCTCCGATTGATGGGTAAAATTGTTCATGCGAACTCAATGTGCGGTGTGCGTGTGTTGTGTTTTAAAGGGGACTTGAATATATCGGGGGCCATGCAGAGTTTACGGGGGGTCCTGCTACCCGGATAGCGGGCTGGGTGTCAAGAGGGTTAGCAGCCCCCTTTCGGGGTGCGGGGCAGCGCCCCGTTAGAAATTTTTTCTAACGGGGGACGTGTTTTGAGTGTGGAGCATGAAAGAAAACGAAAGGTGAGGAGCGTCCTAAAGACACGTGAGTGGCGTGTGGGCGCCAGTCGGCTACTTGCGTGGCACGTAGACGCTGGGCGCCAAAGGGTCACATGCCCTGCATGCGGGCGCTGGACGCCAGCGGGTCACATGCATGGCGCGTGGGCGTCAGCGGATCACGCGCCCTATACTTGGGCACTGGACACCAGTGGAAAAAGGGGCTTAGACCTTGTACTGAGAGTTATACTCCCGATTGACTTTTGGAGTTAAACTCCTAAAAATAAGGGGGAAGAGAGCCTTAGCCCCTGAACAGAGAGTTGTACTTCCCGATTGAATTTTGGAGTTAAACTCCTAAAAAAAGGGATTTATTATTATTTTTTATTGTGGAGTTAAACTCCTAAGAGATTTTCCGAGATGATGAAAGGGGACCCCTTTCTTCTCCCTTGAGCCCTGAATTTTCTCTTGAGATTTGGATCTTTCCAAAGTGGGATTTTTGGAGATGGGTCTCCTTCTTCCTCCTCTTTGTTGGATGGATCTTGGAGGAAAATGGGGGTGAGACTTAAAAATATCCCAATGGGAGATATGAGCTCCCTTTTATGGGTTTTATGGTGAAACACTATTCCATTTTGGGAAAAGAAGAGTGAAACTCTTGATTTAATTCAAGAAAAAAGAAGAAGGTTTAGAACCTTGAGAAAGGAGAAGGAGGTACAAAACCCTAGACTTTTTTGAGAGATTGAAAAAGTTCTTGTTGTTTTTTTAATCATGTTTTCCTTTATTGGCTATACACTTTACATATTGTTGGAGATAGTGCCCTCAAGGTCAATTATTGGATCGCAGGTACGTGATTGCAATGATTGAGGCAGGGCCTATACCGATATGACAGTCTTGCTTGAGATGATAGTATGCTATCTGGTTTGTCTTTATCATCGTATACATGCTTTAGTTCACTATTGCATGATGATAGAGCCCATAGAATTCTTGCTTGACTACAAGCAGTATGATGGCGATCATATACGTGGGAGCTGGGGTCTGTAAGCGCATCCTTAAAGTGTCCCTAGTCGTGGGAGTTTCGAGACAGGGCATCGATACTCCAGAGTAGACTAGTGTATACAGTCGAGACCCCGACGAGGGGCGGTGGCCGGTCTCACAAGCCACTGGTGTCAGTTGGATCACCTAAAATGTATACAGGTGCTCATTAGGTTATGAGTACACCGGACAGGACTCGCCGGGAACATGCTAGTTGGTATTATACATATCGTCAGATAGCAGTTCCCTGGTGACATGTGTACAGGTTAGTTCATCGACCTGAGGTCGTCATTTGTCTCATGTGAGTTCCCACTGTGCTTAAATTACTACCCTACCACGCTCAAAGGAGTTGTGCAAACAGGTTTTAGTTGGGTACAGTCCCGAGCCACATTGGAGGCAAGTGAGCGGATCGGCAGGGGATTCGTCTCTCCCGGTATTGGGGGTGAGATCGCGCTGTGTCTAGGAGAGCCATTACACAAATCCCTCGGCCGAGGCAGGAGATTTACTGGTAGATACTCCAGTAGTATCTCAGGGTGTTCTGTGCCACTCTCTGACACGACTTATACCGCTAATGGGGGTCTGACGTTACCAGCCCCCTAGGTAGATATGCGATACTCATAGACGAACGGACCGGACTGTATGTATATTGTCGCTGTTAGGCTCAGTAGGGTTTCTGGATGAGTTCGCTCGTCAGCTTTCCTTCCAATCAATACATATGCAAACGTTACGTACAACTCGTACCTCTGACGTGCTAGTGGTTATACCCAATGCCAGTGTGTTGATGAGTCATTAGAGTCCCCCCACTGACACTTTCCTAAGTTCGGGCAAAATGTTGTAGAGGCGATATGGGTTTATGGCAAGGTTCGGAAAATGCACGTGCGTTTTCGCACGTGTCCATTTTCGGGCAGATAACACTGGTAGGCTTTGGTTTAAGCCGGAACCCAGTATTATACTATGTAGATATAATATCTTTATCTCAGTTGCATTTGTATTCGGTCGTAATACAAATGCGGGTATGTTTATACTGATACGGGGTTATCCTGAAATTCGTTTCAGGATCGCTTTTGGAAGTTGCCAGTTTCCAGTTTTCTATCGTCCGTCTTTAACATTTGGTTAAATGCGGATTTATCTTTTCTTCTTGAGGTGAGTCGTGTTTCTAGAAGGTTCTAGAATAATGACTAGGATGGTGACTAGGCTTCATGACTCATTAGTGCATTTAATGATTCAATTAATGCATGATGACTAGGTTAGAAGGTCATTGTATGCATTGATTATGTTCATACTAGGTGTCATGGTGATTCATCATCTCATTTAATCTTATGGTCACCTCCTAGCTCCTACACTCACCCCCTCCCCTCTATTTAGTGGCCGGCCACCCTTGGTGAGGGATCATGGTTGCTAGAAAAAGATTGATATTGTTTTAGACTCATGGAAATTAGATAAGCCTCATTTCTCATTTCACCCGATTCCAAAAGGCAACTTCATTAACCGTTCGTCCATAGCCTTGGACGTAACGAGACAAAATGTTCTACTCATTCTCTACTTCATCTTGGTCGTCTCTTTTAGCAAACTTGACGATCGAGTTGCCTCGGTTCAGAGGCGGGAGCCCGTTTAAAGATCCGTCGACGTGGTGCCACCTGGACGAGAAGATTGGAGATTCAGGAGATCGGAGCAGACGCAACAAGCATGGGATGATGGTTGAAGACCGAAGGACTCGGATCGTTCGGTATAACATTTCTACCCACTTTGTAATTTGTTAGTTTAGCTTTAATGGTAGATCCGGGTTACGGTATGCGATAGCGCCAGTTGTAAAAAGTTTTGTTCCGTATTTGGCGTCTGTTAGACGGCCGGGACACTACCGTGGACTTACAGTGGTATTAGAGCCTCACCATTAAGCTATACTAACTTGTGCTAATACGTTTAAAAGATCGATCGAACGGAATTTCCGAAATCACAATTTTCAAGAACACAAGTTTCTGTCGATTTTTTTAAGGGCCTAAAAATAATTTTACATATCACAGAAAAACGTGTAGGGTTTTTTAAGAATTATGGAAAAATCTGGGCACGTGATCCCTCAAGACCACCGCGGATCCGCGGTCAAACGTAGGGTTTGACCGCGGAACCGCGGCGACTTTGTAGGAACAGTGCGCAAGTTTTTTCCAGAGAGCTTCTTTGTGGAAATTGTGGGTTTTAGAATAGTTCTTTTGGGCCCAGATTTTGTTACTGTACAGCAGATGTACGTGGGGCCCACTTCGGGAAATTTAGTCGATCGAAATTTTAAATTTGTTAGTATGCAGTATTTACATTATATCTCCGACCGGGAATGTCATTTGATCGGTAAACCGCGTCTGATTGCTATAGTTCTTTAGACGGGTTTGTGAACGTGACATTCGCGTTGATGTTCTGTGTTGTGCTGTGATATTGCGGATATGTCGTGGTGGATAGCAGTATGCAATGATAGTGCAGTTTGGATTTATTTGTACATTTTATATTGCGGGGCGAGCGTCCAACATGTGGACTGCCGTCACTGCTTGTTGTATAATATTCTTTTGGGGCACGACCGGGCTGCGGTCAATGTACCCGTTGTACATATTTTTTATTTCTGTACTAGGTTTATCCCGCGACGGAGTGCATGGATAGCCGGGTTCTGGAGGGCAACGGGTCCGTATCTCATGGTATTGAGAGGCAGGGGGACCTCACTCTAGAATTGGCAGACTATTCGCCGCACTCGTAGGGGGTACAGGTTGACCCAAGGAGGGGTGCTCAATTTACCGGATTCCGTGAAGTGCCGGGTGTTCCATTCACTATGCTGTGGGGACTACCTCGCTTCAGGTTTTGGCGGGTAACTTGCCGCACCCGTAGGGGTCTAGGTTTCATTGCACAGGCTATCCACACGACCAGGGGAACGTCGGGTTTCAGTAGCGGCTCTGTGAAACCCGGGGATCTCAGATTATCTGTATTGTTCTGTGATGCTTATTACTTTTCTGTAATGTTGCATATTATCACGCCTGGAGCGATTATTGTATATTGGTATATATACTATTAGATGTTGTATATGTTTTACACTCGCGCTAGTCCAGCCCCGCTCTGTCGTTAGTTAAGTAACCTAACGGGTGATGACGGGACCCAGTGACAAATGCGGATGGCATATACGTATATTTTATTTTCGTTCTTTTCTGGTGTGATTGATTGATGGGACTGCATTGATTCTTATCAATGCAAGGATAAAGCAAACCTATATTTGATGTTGTTGGAACAAATTTTAAAAGGTGTTATTACAAAGATGTTTCCTTTTGTTTTGCATAGCGATATTCAGTTAGAATATCCCGCACCTCATTCGACGAGGCAAGGGCAGATATCCCTTCACTGGGAGTGACCCCTTGGGCAGAAGTTTACGTCAGGCTAATAACTTCAATATAGTCGATTACAAGTTGCTTTGCATCGCGGTATTCGGTTGGAATATCCTGCACCTCATTCCACGAGGAAAGAGCCGAGATCTCTTCACCGGGAGTGACCTCTTTAGCAAAGATTTTTCGTCAATATATTTTTATAAAAAGCTATCAGGTTCCTTCAACGAGATCAAGTTCATTACGTTAAAGGTTTTTCGCCAAAAACCAGCCGTAGCCCTCCGTCATTTCTTTTGGGTATTCAGTAGTATTCAAGCTATGTTTGTTTGGCCAAAGTCAAGGCATAGTGTTTGGTAGTTGCTGGGTATTCATCTGTTGCGTAGATAGATGCGTTGGTTTAGGACAGTCATATTATCTTGTTGGCCAAAGTCAAGGGTATGTACGGGTGGGTTCAAATTAACCTGGATAATGACGGGTAGAACTTGGCATGAGACTTATGATGGGTTGGCCAAAGTCACGATCATAAAAGCATGGGGCAAAAATCATATCGGGAGTTTCAAACATACAGGAAACTTGCCAGGCATGCGCATACCTTCTGGAGTGTGATAACTTGAGTGGCTTCCATCAAGTTATCATGCGATGATAGTTGGATCCCGATTCTCACTGATGAGTTAGTTTACTCTTCGGGTGATCCCGACTAATTCTTCTTTCTGGTTTGGAGGAGAATTTGAGATAACAGTGGGAGGTTTCCTGATTAGATAAAGTGATAACCATTCCGATCTAGGTTAGAGTGCACACAGAGTGTTTCTTTTCTCTCTCTCTTTGGCAGCGACCTTTGACCGACCCTAGACTATGACTCAGTGACCAAGTTGACCGAACCTTCTTAAAATACTGACTTTTGGATTGTCCGAGTTGCATAAGTCATTGCCGCTCTTTTTTTTACCCTTTGCTTTTCTCAGAACAACCCGTATTACTACGGACATCCACTTCCATTGGATAGATCTATCGTATAGTTATATACGAACTCGAAGGGACTTCTTCGAGGATGGATCCAGGTTCAGGAGAAATAGAATTCGTTTATTCAGTTGTCTTTTGTTATCACCTTCTCTCAGGTTGCGAGGGCTCCTTAGTTTAGGAGAGCACACCTATTACGCTTATTGGATGGTCTTATTCCAAACCATAGGCTGGTGCCGAAAGGTAGGGAATGAAGAAAACCAATTATCCTAAGTACGGTGTACAGAAGGTAATAACTAAAGACAAAATAAAGGGATTAGAAAGAGAGCAAAGTAAATTGCGACTGTTATCATTCACGACCAAACCGCGTACTTCATCGCCACTCCTATTTCACCTTTGCTTTTTCCCCAGTTCGGGAGAAATAGAATAAGGTATTATTCAGTAGTCTTTTATCATTACCTTCTCTCAAGTTGCGAGTACTCCTAGGATTAGGAGAGTACACCTATTATGCTTACTGGATAGTCTTCTTCCAAACCATAGGCTGGTGCCGAACGGTAGGGAAGGAAGAAAACCATTTAGCCTAACGATGGTGTACTGAAGGTAACGACTAAAGACAAATATAGGAATTTGGAGAGATGACAAAGAAATATACGGTTACAGTCATGAATAGGATTATGGAAGAGGCATTACTAGGAATATCAGGATATCCCTACGAGACATTTTAATGTTTCAGTTTCACTGCGCATTGTTAAAAGAAAACTGATTTTCCGATTAGATACTTACTCCAGGGTATGTATTTACCAGGTTTCATTCTCATATGTGTATGGTTTTTACAGATGATGAGTGGGAGTAAGTTATTGGGAATTAGGTGATCATCCTCATTATATCGGAATTCGTTGTAATTGGTAATATTTGAGGAAATCACCTGGGTACAGTTTTCAACCTACGACGCACATGTTTTGAGTTATTCGACTCAGCTGACTTATACAGAGTATTGTATGTTGTCCAGTGTCCGTCGGGACAAAGGGGCAGGTCCTCGTACTATATTCTGTTTACTTGTAACTTCTCTAGGTTTTAGACAAGTGTTTCGTAGAAATACAATGTCTAAGTTTTGAGAAGTTGTGAGTATAAGAACAAAGTAGAGAACCAGGTATCGCAAGTATCGGGATTCTTCAAAGAGATCGAAGATGTAGATTCTTGTAATTGGTATTCAGATGATAGTAATGGTTTTGAGAAACTTGTTTCTCTTTCGGATTACTCATAATTGGATGGATTCCTAAGTTGAGTAATGCTGAGTAGCCACTTTCCATTAAGTTGATATGCACTGGAGACAGCTGCATGATTTGAATCTGGTTCCGATTAAATTAGTGCCTCCATTTCTATATTGTATATAGAATGGTTCATATCTTAACGATGTTAAGGTACGGGGAGTTGTCCGGCTTATGCTTAAAACCAGACTCTGGATAACTCAGGGTACGTTTCTATAATGGCAGTTTGTGGGTTGACCCGGGCTTAGTCGAGGGTTAATTTTCTACCATCTGGAAGATCAATAGTGATATTGTTCTTGACCCGCCACAGTTTTATTAAAATGGAATTTTTCAGAAAACAGTAGTGGGAGTATGGTAGAACTGGAAGTGATTCCAGAACCGCAAACGATTATGGAAAATTTAATAGGACCTATATATTCAATCAGGTTTGACATTCCAATAGCCACTCCGCAGATATGGTGGGTAAACCTCAGACACCCGAGAGGTACTCCGGTAGCCTCAAGGACGGTGACAGTGAGGTTCTTGTTTACCCAGACTTAACACTACTGTTGTTCCAAACTATGAGACCCGGCAAGAGGATAAGTATAGCGTCATTCTAAACTAGCTTTAGAAGTGTACGTGTATATTATTCTGCCAGAGGGTTGTTGTGGTCAGTGGGAGCAGCGGAAGCATAGTGGGCAAGTAGCTTATGCCTATTTATAGGCTTGAGCAGATATAGCGGAGATAAGATCATCTATTTTTGATGTGACAGTCATGGGTTTGACTTCATCAGAATAGGGGATGGATCTGGTAAGAAGGTAATAGGGTGTGATGTCCTGGTATTTGGATGACATACACAAAGTAGGAAGTAAAATTCCTATACTACGATCGGTTGTACTGTGGTCGTCACACAGTTGTTTCTCCAGACAGGATATGGATATAATATTAGACATTCTGGTTACTAGATCTATGGTATTAGATCTAGATTTGGGTAGTTTCCCAATGTGGGTACTTTGACAGTATTCTAATGGTATTTTAGAATAGATGACTTCTGGTATGGTGGTGTACCTGCAGGTGATGGAGTCACCATCTCTAAAGGTGTCTAAGAGACTAAAGAAGAGAGGGATGTGCATGATTGGCAGATCACTTGCTTAGGCAATTGAGTCAATCATGAGATATCAAGTACCACACCAGATGTTGTTTTTGCACAAGATGCAATAAGTTTATATTAATCCAATCCTGAAGAAATATAAGGAAGCAGTTTTAGAACATAAGTGCATGTTCTATAGATTTGATGACAACAGCCTCCTTAAGGGAGACAGTTATCATTCCAGGTTTCAAAGGTGACATGGATGACAGAGTAATTGTCAGAGTTATAGTTTTCCCTAGTCGAGGGACAGTATTTTGGACAGGTGGTCCAAGTGGATACTGTGGGAGGCATGGTGCTGGAAACTGATTAGGTTTAGTTATCGATACAATCTAAGAAGTTTGAATTTGGAGTTCATTTATGAACTAGGTCCCATCAGATATTCAGACATATTCTAAGACAGGTATTACTCGATTCGGGAGATGGCTTTCTCTATGAATTTGAGATTTAGAGAGATATAGAAAGAAACTTCAGGGCGGATCCACTCACTAAGGCTATTTCTCGAACACAAGAGTTTTACAAACTAGCTTTGTGAAACTGATTAGTAGAGGAGTTGGATGTTCGGTATCACACGGGCTGTAAGTATGCGACATCGCAATAATTAGCCTTAAGTGCAAGTGGGAGATTGTTGGAGATAGTGCCCTCAAAGTCAATTATTGGATCGCAGGTACGTGATTGCAATGATTGAGGCAGGACCTATACCGATATGACAGTCTTGCTCGAGATGATAGTATGCTATTTGGTTTGTCTTTATCATCGTATACATGCTTTAGTTCACTATTGCATGATGATAGAGCCCATAGGATTCTTGCTTGACTACCAGCAGTATGATGGTGATCATATACGTGAGAGCTGGGGTCTGTAAGCACATCCTTAAAGTGTCCCTAGTCGCGGGAGTTTCGAGACAGGGCATCGATACTCCAGAGTAGACTAGTGTATACAGTCGAGACCCCGACGAGGGCCGGTGGCTAGTCTCACAAGCCACTGGTGTCAGTTGGATCACCTAAGATGTATACAGGTGCTCATTAGGTTATGAGTACACCGGACAGGACTCGTCGGGAACATGCTAGTTGGTATTATACATATTGTTAGATAGCAGTTCCCTGGTGACATGTGTACAGGTTAGTTCATCGACCTGAGGTCGTCATTTGTCTCGTGTGAGTTCCCACTGTGCTTAGATTACTACCCTACTACGCTCAAAGGAGTTATGCAAACAGGTTTTAGTTGGGTACAGTCCCGAGCCACATTGGAGGCAAGTGAGCGGATCGGCAGGGGATTCGTCTCTCCCAGTATTGGGGGTGAGATCGCGCTGTGTCTAGGAGAGCCATTACACAAATCCCTCGGCCGAGACAGGAGATTTACTGGTAGATACTCCAGTAGTATCTCAGGGTGTTCTGTGCCACTCTCTGACACGACTTATACCGCTAATGGGGGTCTGATGTTACCAGCCCCCTAGGCAGATATGCGATACTCATAGACGAACGGACCGGACTGTATGTATATTGTTGCTGTTAGGTTCAGTAGGGTTTCTGGATGAGTTCGCTCGTCAGCTTCCCTTTCAATCAATACATAGGCAAACGCTACGTACAGCTCGTACCTCTGACGTGCTAGTGGTTATACCTAGTACCAGTGTGTTGATGAGTCATTAGAGTCCCCTACAGACACTTTCCCAAGTTCGGGAGAAACGTTGTAGAGGCCATATGGGTTTATGGCAAGGTTCGGAAAATGCACGTGTGTTTTCGCACGTGTCCATTTTCGGGCAGATAACACTGGTAGGCTTTGGTTTAAGCCGGAACCCAGTATTATACTGTGTAGATATAATATCTTTGTCTCAGTTGCATTTGTATTCGGTCGTAATACAAATGCGGGTATATTTATACTGATACGGGGTTATCCTGAAATTCGTTTCAGGATCGCTTTTGGAAGTTGCCAGTTTCCAGTTTTCTATCGCCCGTCTTTAACATTTGGTTAAATGCGGATTTATCTTTTCTTCTTGAGGTGAGTCGTGTTTCTAGAAGGTTCTAAAATGATGACTAGGATGGTGACTAGGCATCATGACTCATTAGTGCATTTAATGATTCAATTAATGCATGATGACTAGGTTAGAAGGTTCATTATATGCATTGATTATGTTCATACTAGGTGTCATGGTGATTCATCATCTCATTTAATTTTATGGTCACCTCCTAGCTCCTACACTTACCCCCTCCCCTCTATTTAGTGGCTGGCCACCCTTGGTGAGGGATCATGGTTGCTAGAAAAAGATTGATATTGTTTTGGACTCATGGAAATTAGATAAGCCTCATTTCTCATTTCACCCGATTCCAAAAGGCAACTTCATTAACCGTTCGTCCATAGCCTTGGACGTAACGAGACAATGTGTTCTACTCATTCTCTACTTCATCTTGGTCATCTCTTTTAGCAAACTTGACGATCGAGTTGCCTCAGTTCAGAGGCGGGAGCCCGTTTAAAGATCCGTCGACGTGGCACCACCTGGACGAGAAGATTGAAGATTCAGGAGATCGGAGCAGACGCAACAAGCGTGGGATAATGGTTGAAGACGGAAGGACTCGGATCGTTCGGTATAACATTTCTACCCACTTTGTAATTTGTTAGTTTAGCTTTAATGGCAGATCCGGATTACGGTACGCGATAGCGCCAGTTGTAAAAAGTTTTGTTCCGCATTTGGCGTCTGTTAGACGGCCGGGGCGCTACCGTGGACTTACACATATATCCCCTTAGGTTTTGCCAAATAGTACTTTTGTCATCCTATGCCTTATGTGCTTATTTCTTTTTGCATATAAATCATGGGGTTTACAAAATTTTAGCTTTCTGCCCATTTTTCATATATTTATTTCTAAAAAATTGCATTGAACTAATTTATTGCTTCGTTCTTGGAATGGAGCCGGCTCTTTCCATACTTGGTCTTGACTTGGGCTTGGGCCCGCTTGGCTGGGGGTTGACTGACTTTGACTTGGTCAACAGGGGTGTAATTTTTGACCCCAACAACTGCGACTTGGACACACGTAGTATTTCTTGAGATATCAGCCATTGATGGGTGGCTTAAGTCTTTCTCTCTTGGCATTTATCAGCTGGTAGGATCCTCCATCAAACACTTTCTCGATGACGTATGGTCCTTCCCAGTTTGGCTCGAGTTTTCCCTTGGCATGTCGATTGGGGATGATCGGTCTTTTGAGGACCAACACCAATTCGCCTTTCTTAAAATCATGGAGACGGGTCATCTTATCATAGGCCCGTGACATTTGGGCTTAGTACGACTCCAGATTTTGCTGTACTGCGAGCCTCTTTTTCTCGAGCGCATCGAGCTCTTCGAGGTGAAGGAGGACATTTTCCTCCCCCATCAAACCATGCTGGACAACCATTCCGAGGCTTGGAATTTTGACTTCAAGCGGGAGGATTGCTTCCACTCCGAAGAGTAGTGAGTATGGAGTGGAATGGGTTGGAGTGCGATGCCTAGTACAATATTCCCACAACGCCTCATGGAGCTTGAGTTTCCAATTTCTCTTATTGGCCGAAGCATTTTTCCTCAGGAGATTGCATAGAGTCTTATTGAAGGTTTCGGCTAGCCCATTGGCTCTTAGATTATAGATGGAGAAATATCTCCAGATGTAGTCTCGCCGGTAGGACTTGGGAGAGATAAGGGTCATTTGCGCCCATGGATTGTATACGGTTTTACAGGATGTATGATCCAAAACATAGAGCCGGTATGCTCAATTCGTATGCGACTTGGAGCATTCACGCATAGTATTTCTTAAGATATCGGCCATTAATGGGTGGCATGGGCCTTTCTCCCTCGGCATTTATCAGCTGGTAGGATCCTCCATCAAACACTTTCTCGATGACGTATGGTCCTTCCCAGTTCGAGTCGAATTTTCCCTTAGAATGTCGATTGGGGATGATCGGTCTTTTGAGAACCAACACCAATTCGCCTTTCTTAAAAGCATGAAGACGGGTCATTTTATCATAGGCCTGTGACATTTGAGCTCGGTACAACTCCAGATTTTGTTGTACTGCGAGGCTCTTTTTTTCGAGGGCGTCGAGCTCTTCGAGTTGAATGAGGACGTTTTCCTCCTCTGTCAACTCGTGCTGGACAACCATTTTTAAGCTTGGAACTTCGATTTCGAGGGGGAGGATTGCCTTCACTCCGAAGAGTAATGAGTATGAAGTGGACTGAGTTGGAGTGCGGTGCATGGTACGATATGCCCACAACGCCTCGTAGAGCCTGAGATTCTAGTCTCTTTTATTGGCTGAAACATTTTTCCTTAGGAGCTTGTATAGAATTTTATTGAAGGCTTCAGCTATCCTATTGGCTCTTAGATTATAGATGGAGAAATATCTCCAGTCTATCCTGTGCTGAGTAGCGAACCTTGAGAGTTTGAAGCTCTTGAAAGAAGGCCCGTTGTCAGAAATTATTCTTCTAAGTCTACCGAAGCGGTATAGAATATTATGCCGGAAGAATGTCAGAATATCTTTTGTCTTGACTTCTTTTAGTAGGACAGGTTCAACCCATCTGGAGAAGTAGTCAGTTGCGGCCAATATGAACCGGTGGCCTTTGGATG
Source organism: Agapanthus africanus (assembly GCA_030015575.1). Lineage (NCBI taxonomy): Eukaryota > Viridiplantae > Streptophyta > Magnoliopsida > Asparagales > Amaryllidaceae > Agapanthus > Agapanthus africanus. The sequence continues at coordinate 935,023,979 of JASDDO010000019.1, read as the reverse complement.
ACAGAGAATCAATTGGACCAACTATGTCGGTGCCCCAAACTTCAAAGTGCTATGATGCCACCGTAGTTAGCAGCGGATGGGATGCTTATGAATGAAGTCACTGAGAATTTGGTAGAGATAGCACCTCTTCGCAATCCCTTATCATGGTAGGCCAGTAATACCCAAACCGTTTAATTTGAAACCGCATTTTGGGGCCAGATTGGTGAGCCCCGCAGACGCCCAAGTGAACTTCTTTGATGACCTTTTAGGTTTCGGCCGATGACAGACACTTGAGCCAGAGTTGGTCATATGATCTGCGGTATAGCGTATTATTTACAAACACGTATCGGAGAGCTCTCTTCTTCAGCTGAACTCTCGAATATTTTTCTTCGAGCAGCTTGTCGTATCGGAGGTACTCTATGAAGGGTTCTCTCCAATTGGGCTTGTCTTCAATAATCAGAACTCTTTCGGCAGGATTGCTCTTTTGTTCTACGCTTTTCTCTTCTCGTAAAGAGACTGGGGGCAGAATTTGCCGTCTTCTGACTGTAATCAAAATTTCGTCTATATCAGGATCAGCCAGCTCTTTGGTTAGGCGAGCGAGTACGTCGGCTTTTCCGTTCAATGCCCTAGGGACTCTCATTAGTTTAATGTGAGTGAACTGTTTCATGAGTTCTACCACCCGGCTTCTGTATTGAGCTAACTCGAGCTTCTATATCTTGTAGTTGCCGCTTACGTGGTTGACGACAAGCTGGGAGTCACCGTAAACCCGTATTCTATTTATTTCCATTTCTATGGCGAGCTCCAGACTATCCATCAGAGCTTCGTACTTAGTCTCGTTATTTGTGCGAGGCTCGGTAAGAGCAAAAGAATGTCGTAGGGTTCCTCCTGATGGCGTGACGAACACCAATCCTATCCTTGCTTTTATCTCCGGGATGCTTGATTTGCTGGAGGTTCTTATTGATAAAGCTCCATCGAAGTAGAGCTCCCAACATAGCTCGCTATTCTCGAGGTGCAACACTTGTTCATTGGGTAATTCACAATTTAGCGGTGACCCTTCTGGTAGGGGATGAGCAGCGAGAAAGTTAGAGAGGGCTTGCCCTTTTATTGCTTTCTGAGGAGTATAAACTATGTCAAACTCAAGCAGTATGACAGCCCATCTTGTCATTCTACCGGCTAGGCTTGCCTTGGTCATTAAGTGTTTAAGCGGGTCGGCCTTGAAGATCAGCATAACCCGATGAGTGAGAAGGCATTTTCTTAGCTTCTTCACGGCAAATATCAGGGCCAGGCACTGCTTTTCAATCAGGGAATAGTTATGTTCCGCCCCGACTAACATTCGACTGAGGTAGTAAAAGGCATTCTCTTTTCCCTCCCCATTGTTCTAGGCGAGGAGTGTACCGAGTGACTCATCTAGCGCGGCGATATAGAGAATCAATGGTTTATTTGAAATAGGAGCAACAAGCACTGGAGGGTGCAACAGGTACTGTTTGACACTTTCGAATGCTTCTTGACATTCGACATCCCATACAAAGGGAGATCCCTTCTTTATGAGCTTTAAGAATGGCCGACATCTCCCTGATAGGCTCGAGATGAACCTTCGTATGTAAGCGAGTTTGCCTTGAAAGGATCTTAGCTGCGTCATATTCTTCGGAGGAGGCATCTCCATGATGGTCTTTATCTTTGATGGGTCAACTTCGATCCTCCGATGTTGGACTATGAAGCCCAAGAATTTTTCCGACGACACGCCAAAAGCGCACTTCAGAGGATTCATCTTCAGATCGTATTCCCTCAATCCAGTGAAAACGGTCCTGAGATCTCGGATGTGACCGGCCTTGGCTTTTGTCTTGATGACCAAATCATCAACATAACATTCGACGATCTTATGGATTAAGCATCAAAGATTTTGGTCATTGCACTTTGATATGTGGCGCCCGCATTCTTCAGTCCGAACGGCATCACCTTGTAGCATTATATCCTGATCGAGGTTCGAAACGCTATGTGTTTCTCATCCTCCAGACGAGCCATCCATGAAGGTGCTTGTAATTTGAGGTATCGTCGACCATCATTTCCATGACCGGTAGCGGGAAATCATCTTTAGGGCATACGTTGTTAAGGCCTCTGAAATCGACGTAGACTCGGATCTGCCCATTCTTCTTTTTCACTGGGACGATGCATGCGATCCAGTCCGCATATTTCTCTTCTCTGATGAAATCGGCATCGATGAGTTTCTTGGTTTTCTTGATGACCTTTTCTTTCAGTTCTCTTCTCATTCTTCGAGGAGCTTGTTTGACTTGCTTGGCATTAGGAGATATAGCCAGCTTATGCATGGCCACTTCAGGGGAGAGACCATGCATTTCTTTGTACGTCCATGCGAAGCAGTCGGTAAACTCATGTAGTAGGGCGATTATCTTCTCTTTCATTTCCTCTGACAAGAGTGAGCCGATATAAGTCGGCCTTGGATTATCGGGCGTTCCCAAATCAACCTCGGTTAGCTCGTCGAAGGTTGCTTTCCTGCCATCTTTGAACTCTTGAGGGGATTCTTCTGGCTCAGATAGCTCATCTTCATCATTTGACTCTTCGCTGATTTCACCAATATGGATCATGTAGCATGCCTTGACATCAGGTTGAATAAAACCAATGCCCCGTCTATCTGGGATTCGTCCATTGATGAGTGCTCGGACCTGAGGTGGGTGCCACAGCCCCTCATAAAACTTCGCTTCGGAGTCTGTTTGATATAACCGACATCTGCACTTTTTAAAATATTCCCGCATTTCGAACGCATAATATTTGGGGTTTAGGATGGCTCTTATGCCTCTTTCATAGGGAAGGCACGCGGCAGACAAATCGTCTGGGTGTACGACAGGATTTGACCCATAAAATAGGATACCTTTCTATCCACTCTTTCTTCCGGGAACGTAGAAGGTCTTCAGCTGGTCCACGGTGGAGAATGACAATGCATCGAGCTCTTTGCACATCTGTTCCGGCACCCTTGTGACGGCTAGGGACCCTTCTGTAATATCGACAGTCTCTCTTAGCTTCACTTTTTGCACAAGAGCCCGATTTGCACAGCTGTTGCAAGACGGATTCTCTTCTTCTGATTCTTCAGTGTGATTGCCTAAGTGAGGGGGAATTTTGCTACCGGATGAGCCTTCAATATTAGACTCGTCCATATCATTACCGAAATGAGGGCGAGTTTTATGGAAGGACGGACTTCCAGCATCAGACTCATCAGTGTCACTGCCGAAACGCGGACGCATGTGGTTTTTTTTTAAAGTGACAGCCGGCTAAGATTTGCTTTTGAGTTTCGGGGCCATTCTGTCATTGGTAAGCTGTAGCTCATCACTTTAGAGGCTCACAAAGTATTGGGAATCTTCGAATCGGACTTTATGTACAACGAACGGCTGGATGTCCCCGTCAATACGTCTTTCTTTGCCATTTTTGGTATACTTCATGCACTGATGGAGGCTTGACGGAACGATGCCATAATCATGAAGCCAAAGTCGTACCAGGAAGATCTTATAGGACGTGTCGGCGTCGATCACGTATATCTTAGCTTCGGTATGCAGGTCCCCAAACCTGATCGGCAAAGCTATGAATCCCAGAACTTGCTGGTGGTTTTGATTGAAGTCCTGGATGATAATTGTAACAACCCTAAACTTTCTGTATGAATTTTTTTCAAAAATACAGAAGGAGTACCTAAGCCTGAGCACGACTTATAAATTTAATTTGCTTTTGAACAGCAAGAAAGCACTTGTAGCTCATTGGTAAAGTCTGCACTGCTGTGACGTAGCCCCTGTGATTGAATCCCTCCAGCCATATTATCTTTTTATTTAATTTTCTTTTAAGTTTTTAGAAGCCCTAGGGTTTACACGTGCACTACACTTAAACTGAAGAGACACAGAATAAACAAACACGTGCACGAGGGTATATGAGACGACAGGGACACGTGGTAGAAAATCCAACACCCCCACCGGTTTCCGACCAGCGAAACCGTCGGTATTGCCGGCACCGTCGGGCCCCCCGTGGGCATTGTCCCCCATCTTTTCACCTGAGCACCTCTTCAGCTACCCCACTTCTCTCACACTGTTTATTTTTTCTGCACAGTTCCAGAGAACAATAAAACCCCATTTAATCCAAATTTTAATGCAATTTTTAATGCATTCTTTTACCCCCTAAACCCTAATCCTACCCTATTAATACCACACCATATTTCACTCATCCTCACTCAGAAATTCCCTGTCAAAACTCTCCAAAATTCTCAAGTCTCTTTAGTGTGCAAGTGGAGTTAGCGAAGGGCAACGTTCCGGCGACGTTGCAAGGAGTTTCCGTCGACAAAACGATGCCCCGACGATCTCTAAACCTTCTACTACCTCTCCCCTTTCCTTAAAGCCAGTAAGTCCCTTCTCCCCTTCTCTTCTTCTACTTTAAAAAGTTCTATTTCTAAAACCCGACGGAAGCGGAGTTAATCCGACTTCCGATTCGGTTTTTGTATAAAACTCTACTTTTCTTAATCAATAAAATTCCATACTATCACATATTGTTTGACAAACATAAATAAACCTATTAAAACAAGTTTCATCTCAAAATATTCTTTTATGCAATTGTTATTGTATTTTTACGGTAAAATACCACATACTTCATTTCCGACATAAAACAACACAAAACTTGTATTACCTTTAGATAACTCATGGGGTAATGACCCACCTTATCACAACACACATTTTTGACATAGCACGATGAAATTTTGGATATATATTCATGGGATAACACGACTTTACAAATAAATACCATCAACTTATAAAACCATTTCTTTAGAATGATGTATTAAACAATTTCTTACAATTGTGCCTCTAAAACTCACTTTTGGGGACCCTGTTCGGGATAGTGCGGGTTATCGCACATCCTCGGACCTAGTAGAGCGAGATGCAGACCTCCGAAAGGAGCATTCGATCTTGATGGAATTTTAATGCATTTTTCTTTAGAAAATAAAATTTCTACAAGAAAATTAATAAAATTTATTTCTATTATATATATATATATTATCAAAATATCTATTTTAATTATATAAATATTCTAATTTTTATAAATCAAAGGAATTACCATTACATGAAAATACCATCCAAATACAAAACAATTCCAATATTTCAAGAAAATACCATATACTATGAAAACTAGGTTCTACTCACTAGAAATTTCACATTTATAAAATATACATCTATGAAAACCCTAAAGACGATAATTAAATGCTTGATGTGTATTTTGAAAATTATATCAAAATATTTTTACATAAAACCACCTCAAGTTATACTAAATTACAATAAGGACCCTAATAATTATAGGTTTAAGCGGGACCAATTCTCTTGAGGCTCGGGGAGCCGGAGAATGTGGGTGCTTGCCTATCTAAGGTAGACAATCTAACAAACGGTGTTATCAACAAGGTAATTGTCTTTGAAAAAGACATAAATCCTGCCATCCATGTGCAGCAGTTACCGATAACATCAAAACTAATTCAGGATTTCAAGTTCTTTTCAAAAGTGTCTGACTCAGACTGAGTCTCAATCTAATCAATCTGACTTGAATGTGATTCAAGTATAACTACAATTCAACATGAATCCGTCGATTCAATCTATATTGACCAAACCGAACCATGGATATACTCCATCTACATGACTCTCCATTTACATCCATTCCATTCGCAGATATCAGAGTTTCGGCAAGTCTTCCATTTACTACAGACAATACAATACAATCAATACAATCAATAGATTAATACACTATGGGGTTTATAAAGGGATAGACTGGTATGGAATATGTTAAAGGTGGCACGAGGTGGTCACTTAAGACGTAATTACATCTATGCCGTTGTTCCGTGGTACTTTCGACGGAGCCTTGTACTACGGGTTACCAAAGTCTACGGTGTAAGTTAGACTCCTCTAGTATACAAGGGCATCTTCTGTACCAAGCTACAAACAACTACGTTAACATAACAATCAAACATTATAATAGATATACTCTCTTTTCTGTTTATTCTACTTCTCTCCTTCTTTGGGACTTACCGAGCGATTCTTCGCTGACGACATTCCTATTTCTCTTCTTCTTTGGAATGTTGTCAGGTGGATCGGACACACTAGAGCTCGAGACCAGCCAAGAGAATTTAGAGCAGTACTTTGAAGACCCGGAGCATTAGACTTCACTTGTACATATTTATTTCATTTCAGTTTTGCCATTGTTTAGGCATCGCTTTCTACTCATGTATTTACATTTCAGTTGTACCTGTAAAAGAATGTTTAATAAATAAAGTTGTTGTTCATTACATTCATGTCTCTTCTGTACATTTACTTTATATTGCTTAGATATGCTTAGCGTGTTTACTTTTGAGTAAATACGTAGTGGGCATCGCCGCCTCCTCTTGCCGTACACCAGGAAGCGGGGCATGACATGTTTTGTTGGCGGCCCATGCAGGTCAACTCTGTATGGACATGCAGGTCAGTTCTGCATGGACATGCGGGTTAATTCTGCATGAATTCTTAAGCAATATAACATAAGAACCAGCAACTAAAAACATTATTTACATATTCCTTGAATCTTCCAATTTCATATATTTTGAATCTGTCCTAACCCAAATTTTTCTTTTAAGATTATGGATTTCCCAAACAACACCAGCGCCAACTTCAACAACACTCCACCACCTCTACCGCTTACACCTACCGTCGTTGCTCCGATCAATGAGCAGACAGTACTACTTGAGGCGATCCGCAACCTCTTGGAGGGACAGCAGCAGTAGACTGCTATTTTGATGAACCGCCCAGAAGCGGAAGCCCCGGGGGTAAAGCAATTCCGGGCTTTGCACCCCAAGCAATTCTCAGGAAAAAAGAGCCCTCTGGAAGATGAGGAGTGGGCTCAAAGTATTGAGGATGACCTGGCAGCGGTACAAGTGCCAGAGATCGGTTGGGTTCGTGTAACAACCCTAAACTTTCTGTACAATTTTTTTTCCAAAAATTACAGAAAGGGGTAATTTTGCCTGAGCATAAATTATAAATTTGATTTGCTTTTGGACAGCAAGAAAGAGCTTGTAGCTCACTGGTAAGACCTTGCACTGCAGAACCAAAGCACCAGAGTTTAAATCCCATTAGCCACACATTATTTTTTATTTCAAATTCTTTTAATCTTTTAGAAGCCCAAGAGTCTACACATGCATAACACATAAAACTAAGAGTCACACATAAAACAAACGAGTCCACTGCAGTAGTCAAAGCGTCGGAGACACGTAGCGTCGAGGGGAGCTCTGATTCGGCCGACTCGGACCGGCGGGAAGTGCGAATCGGCCGCCGCCGCCGGTCAACTCAGCTCGAAACCCTATTTTTTTCATTTTTCTAGCAACTCTTGAACTCCCCATAACCCCTGTATTATTTAAATTCCCTGCACATTTATAGAGCAAATTAAAACCCTATTTAATCCATTTTTAATACAAATTTTAATACACCCTTTCATTACCCTAAACCCTAATTATTCCTATAAATACCAGACCTCAAATCACCCCCCTCACTCTCAAATCTCTGCCCAAACTCTCAAGAAAATTCTCAAGACATTTTGTGTGCAAGTGGAGTTAGCAAAGGGCGAAGCTCCGACGAACTTTCGATGATGATCCGAGGAGTTTCCGGCGACGAAACGACGCACCGGTGCTTTCCCAATCTTCCTCATCCTCTTCTCTTGACCCTAAACCTGTAAGTCCCCCTTCTCTCTCTATTTTTCTATTTTCAAATTCTTAATCTTTAAAACGTGTCGGAAGCGGAGTTATCCGGCTTCCGATTCTCTTTACTTTCAAAAATACAACATTTTCTTAATAAAAGATCTACAACTTTTGATATATATTGTTTAATACTTATTAACTAAGACAATAGAACAAATTTGACATTAAAATGATAATCATAGCAAGTTTTATTCCACTTTAACAGTAAAATACCTTTATATTTCATATCGACATGTTTATACCTTTTAACCATGCTAGCTTTAGAAAACTCACGAGGTAATGACCTATCTCCTCACAACGCTCATATGTAACAAAGCACTATATTTGGGAACATAGATTTGGGAAAATACGACTTTACACATAACTATCTCCGACTTATAAAAACATTTTTCTACAAGATGTGTATTTTAACAAATCTTTGCAGATACGTCTCTACAACCCATTTCGGGGAACCTATTCGGGATGGTGCGGATTATCGCATATCCTTTGGCTTAGTAGTGCGAGATGCAGACCTCCGCAAGGAGCATATGGCCTCGAAAGATTTTAAATACAATTTCTTTAGAAAATGTGATTTCTATTATAAATAAAACTTATATTTTTAATAATTAAATATATATATGTAATTAATATCAAAATATCTATTTTTAATATTTATAATATTCCACATTTTCAAAATTCAAGAAAAACTTCTCAATTACAAGAAAATATCATACAATTCCAATATTACAAATAAATACCATATATTATGAAAAATAGATTTTATTCACTAGAAATGTCACAATGATAAAATATTCATCAATGAAAATTTTAAAGACGATAATAAAATACTTGAGATATATTTTGAAAATTATACAAAATTATTTTTACATAAACCCCTTCAAGTTATACTAAATTACAATAAGGACCTTAGTAAGCATAGATTTAAGCGGGACCAGTCTCTTGAGCCTCAAGGAGCTGGAGATATGGATGCTTGCCTATTTAAGATAGACAACTTAACAAACGGTGTTATCAACACTGTAATTGTCTTTGAAAAAGACACAAATCCTGCCGTCCATGTGCAGCAGTTATTAATAGCACCAAAACATAATTCAGGATTCAATTTCTTTTCTAATTGTCTGACTCAGACTGAGTCTCGATATAATAAATCTAATTTGAATATGATTCAAGTATAAATTACAATTCAATATGAATCTATATATTCAATCTGTTAAATTTATTCAATCTATATTGACTGAACCGAACCATGGATATACATCCACCTACATGATTCTCCAGTTACATCCATTTACTGATATCATGGTTTCGGCAAGTCATCCATCTATATACAATATACAATTCAATTTACAAGACAATACAATACAAACAATACAAACAAGACATCGCGGGGTTTATAAGGGGTAGATTGGTACGGAAGGTGTTAAAAGTGGTACGAGACTGCAACCATAAGACACTAACCTGAATTCAATCGTTGTTGTTCCGTGGTATTATCGACGGAGCCTTGTACTCTATATACCGTAGTCTCTGGTTTAGTGAGACTCCTCTCATATACACCAGTATCTTCTATACCAAGCTACAAACAACAGCGTTAACAATTTAACACAACATTATAAAACTATACTCTCTCTATCTATTCTACTTCTCCCTCATCTTTGGGACTTATCGAGTGATTTGATCGCTGGCGACATTCTCTTTCTTCTTCTTTAGAATATCGTCAGGTGTTTCGGACTCACTGGAGATCGAGCCCACCTGCGAGGATTTGGACCAGCTGGCTTTCGACCCAGAGCTCTAGTTACTTGTACACATTTACATTCTGTATTTTCCATTTTTGTTATGCCACTGCTTAGGCATTGCTTTCCATTCCATATATTTACTTTTCAGATGTATTGTAAAAAGAATGTTAATAAATAAATTTGTTTATTTTACATCATGTTTCTTGTGCATTTTTTTTTCTTAGATACGCTTAGTGTGTTTACTTCAGAGTAAATACGTAGCGGCCTCGTCGCGTCCTCTGCCTATACACTGGGAAGCGGGGCGTGACAGTTTGAGTTGCAAAGTTGCAGCACACCGACAATGCACGAGTCTGGTGGAAGGCGGAAGAAAGCTGTCTTGACCAACCGATCGAATGGACTTTTCGCGACATGTTCGACGCGAAGTACTTCCCTGAGACTGCCCGATTTGACATGGAACAACAATTTATCCATCTACAACAAGGTTCGATGTGGACCAAGTCCGTAGATGAGTATGATGCTGAATTTACCATGCTCAGCAGGTTTGCGGCCCATCTAATACCGACTGCTGAGATCAGGGCTAGAAGATTTCAGCAAGAGTTGGACCAGAAGATCCAAGTTGCATTAGCTACAGGGGATTTCCCAACCCATGATTTGTCTTTGAAAGCTTTCCGTCGATACGAGGCAGTAGTGAAGAGGAAGAGCGGATCTCTATCTGCCGGAGTGAAGCGCCCTGCCACTCAGATGGCAGGAGGAACCTCTTCAAGGCCAACTGTTGAACCCAGAAGACCGGAAGAAACCAACAATCAGCCAAGCCCAGATTTTTGCTTCTACTGCAAAGAGATGGACACTTGTGGAAGGACTGTAGGCGCGTAAAAGATCTGTGCTTAGTTTGTGGCATGTCCAATCATGAAATTGGAACCTGTCCTTATAGACGCAACCCAGTTTCAACTCACAACATTTATCCGCAGCGGCCAGTTATCCAGGCTTCTGTACCTCATCTTGCACTCCCAGCTCCACCTCCACGTGGACCTCATGCACAGCCTAATCGCCAATTCCATCAGGCACTGAGTAACATACCTCGAGGGCAGAGGAACATGCTCCAAGGACAGAGGAATGTGTATCCAGTTAGGAGGAATATACCTCGGCGTCAGGCATTCACATTAGCAGCCGAAGAAGCCGAGACTGTAGACCAAGGTAACCCTGGTAATTCCCTCACCTATTTTTTCAATCTTACTAAAACTTTCGCATTACTAAAACTTTCGCATTCTTTCGTTCTTCTAAATATTTTTCATGCACTATTAATAGTTCTATCACTAAATTGCTTTGAATCTGTTACACCTTCCTTCTACAAATTTCGAGAACGAAATTTTTATAAGGAGGGTAGAATGTAACAACCCTAAAATTTCTGTATGAATTTTTTTCAAAAATACAGAAGGAGTACCTAAGCCTGAGCACGAGTTATAAATTTAATTTTTTTTTGAACAGCAAGAAAGCATTTGTAGCTCATTGGTAAAGCCTTGCACTGCTGTGACGTAGCCCCTGTGATCGAATCCCCCCAGCCATATTATCTTTTTATTTAATTTTCTTTTAATCTTTTAGAAGCGCAAGGTTTTACACGTGCACTACACATAAACTGAAGAGACACATAATAAAAAAACACATGCACGAGGGTATATGAGACGACAGGGACACGTGGCAGAAAATCCAACACCCCATCGGTTTCCGACCGGCAAAACCGTCGGTATTGTCAGCACCGCCGGGCCTCCGTGGGCATTGTCCCTATCTTTTCACCTGAGGACCTCTTCAGCTACCCCACTTCTCTCACACTATTTATTTTCTCTGCACAGTTCCAGAGAACAATAAAACCCCATTTAATCCAAATTTTGATGCAATTTTTAATGCATTCTTTCAACCCCTAAACCCTAATCCTACCCTATAAATACCACACCATATTTCACTCATCCTCACTCAGAAATTCCCTGTCAAAACTCTCCAAAATTCTCAAGCCCCTTTAGTGTGCAAGTGGAGTTAGCGAAGGGCGACGTTCCAAGGAGTTTCCGGCGACGAAACGACGCCCTGACGATCCCTAAACCTTCTCCTACCTCTCCCCTTTCCTTAATGCAAGTAAGTCCCCTCTCCCCTTCTTTTCTTCTACTTTAAAAAGTTCTATTTCTAAAATCCGACGGAAGCGGAGTTAATACGACTTCCGATTCGGTTTTTATATAAAACTCTACTTTTCTTAATCAATAAAATTACATACTATCACATAATGTTTAACAAACATAAACAAACCTATTAAAATAAGTTCCATCTCAAAATATTCTTTTATGAAATTTTTATTGTATTTTTATGGTAAAATACCACATACTTCATTTCCGACATAAAACAACACAAAACTTGTATTACCTTTAGATAACTCATGAGGTAATGACTTACCTCATCACAATACACATCTTTGACATAGCACGATGAAATTTTGGATATATATTCATGGGATAACATGACTTTACAAATAAATACCATCAACTTATAAAACCATTTCTTTAAAAAGATGTATTAAACAATTTCTTGCAATCGCGCCTCTACAACCCACTTTTGGGGACCCAGTTCGGGATTGTGCGGGTTATCGTACATCATCGGGCCTAGTAGAGCGAGATGCAGACCTCCGAAAGGAGCATTCGATCTCGATGGAATTTTAATGCATTTTTCTTTAGAAAATGAGATTTCTACAAGAAAATAAATAAAATTTATTTTTATTAAATATATATATATATATTATCAAAATATCTATTTTAATTATATAAATATTCTAAGTTTTATAAATCAAAGGAATCACCATTACATGAAAATACCATCCAAATATAAAACAATTCCAATATTTCAAGAAAATACCATATACTATGAAAACTAGGTTCTACTCACTAGAAATTTCACATTTATAAAATATAAATCTATGAAAACCCTAAAGACAATAATTAAATGCTTGAGGTGTATTTTGAAAATTATATCAAACTATATTTACATAAAACCCCCTCAAGTTATACTAAATTATAATAAGGACCCTAGTAAATATAGGTTTAAATGGGACCAATTCTCTTGAGCCTCAGGAAGACGGAGAATATGGGTGCTTGCCTATCTAAGATAGACAATCTAACAAACAATGTTATCAATATGGTAATTGTCTTTGAAAAAGACAAAAATCCTGCCGTCCATTTACAGCAGTTACCGATAACATCAAAACTAATTAAGGATTTCAAGTTCTTTTCAAAAGTGTCTGACTCAGACTGAGTCTCAATCTAATCAATCTGACTTGAATGTGATTCAAGTATAACTACAATTCAACATGAATCCGTCTATTCAATCTATATCAATCTATATTGACTGAGCCGAACTATGGATATACTCCGTCTATATGACTTTCCATTTACATCCATTCCATTTTCTGATATCATGGTTTCGGCAAGTCTTCTATTTACTACAGACAATACAATAAAATCAATATAATCAATACATTAATACACTACGGGGTTTATAAAGGGGTAGACTGGTATGGAATATGTTAAAGGTGGCACGAGGTGGTCACTTAAGACGTAATTACATCCATGCCGTTGTTCCATGGTATTTTCGACAGAGCCTTGTACTACGGGTTACCAAGTCCACGGTGTAAATTGGACTCTTCTCGTATACACTGGTATCTTCTGTACCAAACTACAAATAACTACGTTAACATAACAATCAAACATTATAATAGATATACTCTCTTTTCTGTCTATTCTACTTCTCTCCTTCTTTGGGACTTACCGAGCGATTGTTCGCTGACAAAATTCCTATTTCTCTTCTTCTTTGGAATTTTGTTGTCAGGTGGATCGGACACACTAGTGCTCAAGACAAGCTAAGAGCATTTGGAGCAGTACACTGAAGATCCGGAGCATTAGACTTCACTTGTACATATTTATTTCATTTCAGTTTTGCCATTGTTTAGGCATCGCTTTCTACTCATGTATTTACATTTCAGTTGTACCTGTAAAAGAATGTTTAATAAATAAAGTTGTTGTTCATTACATTCATGTCTCTTCTGTACATTTACTTTATATTGCTTAGATACGCTTAGTGTGTTTACTTCTGAGTAAATACTAGCGAGCCTCGCCGCGTCCTCTTGCCGTACACTGGGAAGCGGGGCATGACAATAATCCTCTCCCTTGACAGGTGTCGGACGTCCATTGATAAACTCTTTAGAGTCTGCAAGTTCATGATGTTCATTGAGAACCCCGGATCAATCAATATGCGATTAATCCGATCTCTGTCGCTGTACCCTGTCACGTAAAGCGGTCGGTTGTGCTCAGCTGTTCCCAGTAATAGGTCTTCATCCTTAAATATGACCGCGACTGTATGCAGAGTGTGCTAGGCCTCTTTCATATTAATTTCCGCAAAGTGAGCCTGGTACCACTCGGGGTTTTATAAAGCATGAATGAGAATATCTCTGAAATCCTTGGACAGGACCGGAGTATCATAGATTCTTAAGAGAGACGGAAGCTTTCGTAAATGAGCCAAGACCTTATAGTCCACTTGGGAAGGACTCGAGTCTTTATGAGCAAGCTCTCTTCCATCTTCTTCATTAGCGACTTGTTTTTCCTTCCCTTTTGAGGCATTGCCTTGATTTGGCGGTAGAGCTTTGCCGCTTCTAAGTTAGATTTGGTTGGCCTTTGTGACGAGCTTCTCATCCTCTTCAGGAAAACAAAGTTCTTCCTTAGAGTCGCTACCAAGGTGTACGACATAGAAGGTCACTATAGAGATCTCGTCATTGGAGTCTTCTTCTAGCTTCTCTAGAATCTCAGCCGCTTATATGGGAAGAACTCTTTAAATTGAATTAGAGTTCTTTCCTTTTGTTCATAGTTTTCAAAGGAATCGATATATTTTTGAAAAGTCAATTTCCCTGCAGACTCTTTTTCGCGTCGAGCTGCACTTTTCTTCTTCTTGAGCCTTTTAGATTTTGAGCCCGACTGAGCCGAAGTGGTAGCTGGAACAGTGGGTTCCTTATGCCCCTCCCATTCTGTTCTGGTCTGGTCTCTTTCTGAAGTAGGTTTAGCATCTTCTTCATCTTTTTGGACATGTGCATGCCCTATGGAGGTTGCGGTGAGTTGGATTCATTTCTCGGGGCAACGGATTCAGCTGTCTGCTCCCAAAAGACTTTAGCTTCTGTCTGTATAAAGTTGGTGGTTGCAGCTTGGTTGTTCACCAACACGCTCTTGGATAGCTCGATCTCTCCGTCCTTGTATTGCTTTTTGACCCAGTTTTTGAAAATGTAGCAATCCTTGATCGCATGGCTCACTACTCTGTGGTACGGGCAATACAGGAGATTGTCGGTCATTTTTGCTTTGTGTTATTTCTTCGACTCCGGCAATTATAGACCGTTGTTCAGGGCATCCTTGAATATCTTGCGGACCTTGTCCTTCCTGAAAGAGTAGACTTTTTTTCTCCTCTAGGGAATGCCCTTCTCGTCCTAGCACTGGTTTTCAGGCCCGGTCTGTTTTTGACCTGCCTGCCTTTATCTTATCTTCACTGTCATACGCATTGAAAGCGTTGGCCTTGTTGGAGCTCCCACTTTTACGGTTGTTGTCTTTTCTGCTTTTCCAAGACTTGTCATCCTGAGAGTCCGGGGTAGACTCTTTCTTCGAGCGTTCAAACATTTGTACTCTCTTGGTCAGCTCTTGAAACGTCTTGATGCCTGCTGTACATAAGAATGGGACCATCCAATTGCTGAGGTTCCCAATGAGGAGGCTGACGGACTGGTCCTACTCTAGCGGCGGTTCGCACTTGACAGTGAGGTTGCGCCATCGGGCAATAAAGTACGTGTTGCTTTCATTTTTCCCCGGCTTGGTTCTCACGGGGTCAGCAATGGAGATTTTGTCACTAACATTCATGAATCTTTGCTGAAATAGAGACTCCATTTGGACGAAAGTAGTGACAAACTGTCTGGTATACTTGCGTACCAGTCGAAAGCGACACAAGTCAAGCTGTTGACAAACTGACGAAGAAGGAGCACATCATTGCCACCTGTATTTTTGCACGACGCTTTAAAGTGGACGACATGCTGATTTGCGTTTCCCGTCCTGTTAAATCTTCCAAACTTAGGAATGACGTAGCTGCTCGGGAACTCAATCAGATCGTACTGTGCGGGATATGGCCGTCCACTACTACCAATTTCTTTCTGAGCTTCCGCTTCGGCTACTAATGTTTTAACCTTGCTGGTGACCAAATCCATTATCCGATCTTGTGTTAGCCGGTTAGTGCTATCTGGGGCCAAGGCATCCCTAGAAGCGGAATGTGGCCGGCTTTCGTGCGGCTCACCCAATCTTGGACCTAAGGGGACAGGCATCGGTTACTTCGGGTTGTCATCACCCGGCTCATGAGTAGATACATGTTCCTGATTGGAAGGTGCCCGAGTAATTTGAGCCGTGAGCTGTGTAACACCCGAGCCCAATACTACTATTTCTGTTACTGGTTGAGTGTTTGATATTACCCATTTCATTTCTCTTGCTTGTTTGGGTCTTACTGCAAAATTTTAACTGGTTAAGTCATTTTTGCATATAACAAATTTTAGCACCTAAAACAAAATTAAAAATATCTATATTGGCCTACTCGTCACCCCTAGCCGCGTGGTAGCGTCCGTGCGTCGAGTTTTCATCCCGTTCGGTGAAACGGGCGAGTTTGGACGGCTACGCGCGCGTGCAGATGTCCGACTTGGGGGCATGCTTTTTAATCATAAAACATTTCATTTTAAAATTTGGAACCCGCTTAAAATCCTATTATTTAAATTTCGAATTTTTGGGCGCAACCCGGGCGCGATTTGGAAATGTTTCATTTAGCGCCAAAATCCCAATTTAATAAAATATTCTAAAACTATAATATATATTCATAACCTTATTCTGTTACCTATAAAATCATTTAAATCTTTTATTAATACCTTCCTTAACAAACGGCAGCCAATCAAATTCCTTATAACCGTGGGCCCCACCTCTTATCCCCCCCTCTCTCTACCTCTATCTCTATCTCTATCTCTCTCTCTCTAACCCTCTCTCTCTATCCCATATATATATATTTTCTCGTCTCCATTCTTTTCCCAGAACGATCACATAACCCTAACCCCATCGAGAGAACCCTAGCCCAGCCACTGTGCCCGTCGCCGCCGCAGCCCAACGCCGACGCCACCACCACCATCATCCTCGTCGCAATCGCATCCCTCCTCCTCCTCCCGAGTGCCCGGCGCCGCAACAGGACCCAACAGCAACCCTAGCACCTTCTCCGGTTGGCCGGAAACGCCGCCGTCGACCCTCGTCGTCGTCACCTGCGCCATCGCCGACCACCTCCCCTTCACCTGCAACCAAAACCCGGTCATTTCCTCTCCCTCCTCACCGTCTCTCCTCCTCCAGGACCTGCAGCCGAGTCTGCCGCCGCAGCTTCCTCGCCGGCGCCCCATCGCCGTCGACCCCGTCGCTGTTGCAACCCTTGCAATCCCAGTAAGCTTCCCTTTACCTTCTCCCTTCCTTTTTCCCCCTCTAGTTGATCTTTGTCCGTACGTAGCATTTCTAAACTTTTGTCGCTGTTTTGACATCTCGCCAGAATCCGGCCGTGCCGACGACTTGACCCGACATTCCAGCGAGGTACCCAGATCCGCGTGGTCCCACTGTTCGTTGTTTGGGTTCGATCCGTGAACCGTGCGTCCGTCGCGTGTTTTCCCGCCGACGTTGCGTTCCGTTTTCGTGTTCGTCGTTCCGTCGAGGCAAGTATCACTTGCTACATGCTAGACTATACAATTATATATGTTTTGACTCGTAAAACCTGCAAAACTTAACTCGGAATAGTTATTTTCTCATTTGGTCGCAGTATGAGATATATCATATCACGGTTAACCTAAAATTACAATTTGCCACTTAAACCCTAATAACGAAGTTTACCCGTTAACCACATTTTACTATTTATGGATGATAACCTTTACACCGGTAGTTCTATTACAGTCAGATATAGAAGTAACAGTATTGCACTATTGTGATTAAATGAACTGCTTATTGTTGTTTAGTTTATTACTTGTTTCTTGCTGTTAATCCATGTTCGATTATACATCTGTTGTGAGCACACCCACGATATTGTTACATCTTGACCTTGCTTCACATGATATATATATACCGATGCACCTGACATGGTACCCTTTACTATCGACTTGACCTGATGTACCATGACCTGACCTGTTACCTGATCTCATGCCTAATGCCAACAAACCTGACATGGAGTCCTCATGGACCATTCCTGTTGTCTATCCAGACAAACCTGAGCTGTTACCTGATCCTGTGTTGGCATTAGTCCTTGACTACTGAATACCTGACCTGACATATATAACCTGGGGGTATGGGGAAATCAAAAGGGTAATCTAAAGTGTAACTTAAAAGGGTATTACTTGATCCGTGGTCCCGGGGGGTAACGGGACAGAGCCATTCGTGACTCTTACATTTCCTGATCCGTGGTCCCGGGAGGCAACGGGACAGAACCATTATTGGTTCCCATCTTCCTGATCCGTGGTCCCGGGGGGTAACGGGACATATCCTTTGAGTTACATGGAGGATTGCTCGAATTGATTTCAAAGACTTTAGAATAGAAAACCCGATAGAACAGTTTAGTTACCCACTGCACACTACCCTGCACTGCTTGTTTCATACCATTGCTTTATTCATGTTTATTTATGCATTGCCTATTACCATGTTCATATTGTATTATTGGTTGACATGACGCGCCGACGTCTGGGTTTTGCATGGCCCAGATTCTTTACCACTGTCACTGACCGAGCAGGAGTACTTCAGCCAGCAGACTGATTTGTGAGTTCTGTAGTGATTAGTTTTATTTCCTGCATTCTTATTTCCAGATGTGAGCCCGCATTATGGGACATACTTTTCTATTATTGTATTGGATCATTTGCTTCCGCACTTATTTATCATTGACTCTTGTTATTCTGGATTTGGACATGTGTTAGATAGTTTTTATCTTGTTCTTGATATCTCTACAGCCGTAATATGACTGTGGATGGATACTTCCTACCCACAGGTAGCATGGTTGGCTATGTCACGTGCCCAATCTTGCGTACTCTGGGAAGCGGGGCGTGACATGGTTCTTTTGGTATCAGAGCCATAGGTTAGTTGGGTTGATTCTTTTGTAGTTGGGTATTGTACCCGATACACGAATCAGAATACCCGTGCTTAGGAAACATGTCCTACCACCTTGACCGTTTACCATTCTTGAATCACATTCTTCCTGATTATATCGACGTGCAAACTTACTTTGCATGTCGACTCGAAAACCTAGTTTCTAGTTATCTCTAGGACTTAGGCGACTTGGGTGGAGTTAAGTAATTGTGGCTATAATACCGCGGCATAGTTACAATGCGGTACTCTATTTAAGTATCTTGGAGTTTTAGCCTTGATTTATATATTGAATCTATCATCATGCTAATGTTGGGTGTTTTGATTTCAGGAATATGGCAGATAAGAATTTCAAGACGTATCAGAGGCTCGTGGATGAAGCCGCCATGTTGGGAGTGATACGTGGAATGTTGGAAAATCAGAAGAGGCATACTGAGCTGATCCAGCAGCAAGCAGATTCATTCCAGGAGGGTTTGCAGGCCATTCGGCAGTCTGTAAACAACGCTGGAGCGAAACCAGTTGACCGGGTAGGGACCGTGGCAGATTTCAGACGTTTGGGTCCTACTACTTTCACTGGTCTGGAGGAGCCGTTGCCAGCCGAGCAGTGGCTAGTGGACACGGAGAATTTGCTGATTGCGGCACAGATCCCAGAGGACAAAAGAGTTGATGTGGTGCGCATTCAGCTAGTAGATTACGCCCGAGAGTGGTGGCTTGTGGAGGAGACCCGCTTGCCCAAACCGATCAAATGGGCGGATTTTTCTAAGAGTTTCCTGGAGAAATTCTTCCCGCGGACTGCACGGGAGGAAATGGAAGAGAAATTTATTGGGCTGAGGCAAAATGGAGCACCCGTGGATGTGCATGCAGCGGAATGGACGAGACTCAGCAGATTCGCTGGACCTTTAGTTGCAAACGATGCAGACAGGGCACGGAGGTTCATGCGCAGTTTGGATGTGGACATCCAGAGGCAGATTGTCTCCCTGGGTTTGACCACTTTCTCACAGGTTCTTACGGCAGCCCGGGAGCAACAGAGTTTATCGGGAATGAAAGGGAACCTGCAGCAGACAGCAGTTGCGGCCAAGAAGCCCGCATTTGTACCTAACCGAGATCATGGGCGCAGAGGTATTCCAGTGGATTGACGTGGGGTAGCACCAATGAAGAAGCCTGTGGTCGTTGATCGACGAAAAGGCATGATTTGTGACTACTGCCATTTGCCCGGGCATGTGCGGAAGGATTGCCGAAGGAAGCTGGGACTTTGTTTGGTTTGTGGAGCGGCCGATCACGCAGTTGGTGCCTGTCCGTCGAAGCTTTGCACGAGAGATGATATGCAGAAGCCTCCGCAGAGACCGTTCCAAGGGCAGAAACAGCTGACTCAGGGACGTAAGCAGGCTCGAGCTTTCACCTTGACAGCTGAGGAAGCTAAGGCATCAGGAGAAGTGGTTTCAGGTACTTTACTCGTTCATGGTTTTCCCGCATTGGCATTATTTGATTCCGGTGCATCCCATTGCTTTATGTCATCCAAGTTTATAACTACACACTCGATTGCCTGCACGACCCTGTCCAGTTTTTGGGACATACACACCGGGAATGGGAAAATCATAGCTAGTAGGGAATGTAAAGATTGTACAGTTGTTGTGTGCGGACGGGAACTCTTTGCAGATTTCTTGGTAATAGATACGGGCAGCTATGAAGTAGTCTTGGGAATGGATTTTCTTGGCACTTTCCACGCCCACATTGACTGTAGGGCAAGGAAGGTAATTTTCCAGATTCCCGGACATCCTGAGTTTACCTTCACTGGGGGAAGCAGTTCTGTCGGGCCAGTCGAGTTCAGGGCTAGGCCGACAAACAGTGTTCTTGCAGCTATGGAAGTTGATAGTAATGAAGAGCCGGCAGTTGTTCGCGACTTTATGGACGTATTTGAAGATATATCGGGCTTACTGCTGAAGCGAGACATGGAGTTCGCGATTGACCTTATTCCTGGTGCAGCGCCAGTATCTAAAGCTTATTATCCAATGGCACCGGTGGAATTGGAAGAAGTTAAGAAGCAAGTTGGTGAATTGCTTGAGAAGGGTTGGATTCGAAGCAGCAACTCGCCTTGGGGAGCTCCAGTTCTTTTAGTAAAGAAGAAGGATGGCACGAGAAGGATGTGCATTGATTATAGAGAATTAAACCGGGTGACTATTAAGAACAAGTACCCGATCCCTCGTATTGGAGAACTTTTTGAGCAGCTTAGTGGTGCAAGGGTATTCTCGAAACTCGATTTGCGATCCGGATATCATCAGGTCCGAGTGAAAGCAGAAGATAGTTGCAAGACGGCGTTTCGAACTCGGTATGGACACTACGAGTATCTAGTGATGCCCTTCGGAGTAACTAATGCGCCGGCAATATTCATGGATTTGATGAACCGAATCTTTTCACCATTCTTGGACCAGTTTATTGTGGTATTCATTGACGATATTCTGGTTTACTCGAAGAGTTCGGAGGAGCATGCTGAGCATTTGAAGATCGCACTGCAGACATTGAGACAGGAGAAATTGTATGCGAAGATGAGTAAGTGGGAATTTTGGTTGGAAGAAGTGAAGTTTCTGGGGCATGTTGTGTCGGGCGATGGAATCGCCGTCGATCCCGAAAAGATTGCAGCAGTTCGAGATTGGCCTATTCCAAGAAATGTGGCTGAGATAAGAAGTTTCCTTGGTTTGGCCGGATACTACAGGAGATTTGTGGAGAACTTCGCTCGTTTAGCAGAACCATTGACCAAGCTTACGCGCAAGGAAGTACCTTTTGTTTGGACGGATAAATGTGCTTTGGCTTTCGAGACGTTGAAGCAGAAGTTGATAACCGCCCCTATCCTGACCGTACCAGACAATTCCGGAGGAATGGTGATTCACAGCGACACATCTGGAAAGGGATTGGGATGTGTTTTGATGCAGAATGGGAAGGTTGTAGCGTATGCATCGAGACAATTAAAGACCCATGAGAAGAATTATCCGACTCATGACTTGGAGCTTGCGGCTGTGATCTTCGCTTTGAAGATTTGGAGACACTACCTTTTGGGTGAGAGAGTCGAAGTTTTTACAGATCACAAGAGTTTGAAGTATGTGTTCACTCAGAAGGAGTTGAACATGAGGCAACGCAGATGGTTGGAGCTGATGGCCGACTACGACCTTGATCTTAAGTACCATCCGGGAAAAGTTAACGTCGTGCCGGATGTGCTTAGTCGGTTACCAGCGATTCAGGTATTGACTACGCAGAGGGAGATCATTGCGGATTTTCGAAGATTTGACTTGGAGGTTGTGCTACCACATTCTACGGGACAGTTGATGCAGTTGCAAGTACAGTCGTCCTTAGTTGAGAAGATTAAAGCAGCACAATCGCAGGATCCTAGACTGCAAAGATTTCAAGAGCAGGTTGAAGCTGGACTACGAACAGATTTACTGGTCCACGAAGATGGTTCGTTGAGGTATGGTAGCCGTGTGTGTGTGCCAAAGGGGGATGTGCGTGAAGAGCTTATGAGGGAGGCACACAGTTCAGCTTACTCTGTACATCCAGGAGGTACAAAGATGTACCGAGATATTCGACAGCATTTCTGGTGGGAAGGTATGAAACGGGAGATTGCTCGCTTCGTGGCTAAGTGCTTGGTATGTCAGCAAGTCAAGGCTGAACACCAAAGGGTTGCTGGTTTGTTGCAACCACTTCCGATTCCTCAGTGGAAGTGGGAACATATAACCATGGATTTCGTGACGGCTTTACCGCGGAGTCCAAAGGGCAACAATGCAGTATGGGTGATTGTCGATCGGTTGACCAAGGCAGCTCACTTTATTCCTTTTCGGGTTGGTCAATCAATAGAGGCTTTGGCAGAGTGGTACATGCAGGAGATTGTAAGATTGCATGGAGTACCGGTGAGCATCGTGTCCGATCGGGACACGCGGTTCTTATCACACTTCTGGAGGAGTTTACAGGAAAGTTTGGGGACTCGATTGAAGTTTAGCACAGCTTATCATCCTCAAACTGATGGTCAGTCGAAGAGAACGATCCAAACTCTCGAAGACATGTTGAGAGCGTGCATGTTGGACTTCAAGGGTTCATGGGAGGATCATTTACACTTGGTGGAGTTTTCTTACAACAATAGTTTCCAAGCAACTATCCAGATGGCTCCGTTTGAAGCTTTGTATGGTCGTAAGTGCCGTTCGCCTATTTGTTGGGATGACGTTGGTGAACGAAGATTATTGGGACCAGATTTGGTAGTACAGACCGTTGATAAGGTTAACGCCATCAGAAAGCATATGAAGGCAGCTCAAGACAGACAGAAAAGTTGGGCTGACACGTCAAGAAGACCTCTAGAGTTCGCCGTGGGTGATTTGGTATTCTTGAAGATATCACCGACTAGAGGAGTGATTCGTTTTGGGAGTCGGGGAAAGCTTAGTCCTTGATTCGTTGGACCCTTCGAGATATTGGAGCGTGTTGGAGAAGTAGCGTACCGTTTGGCGTTACCACAGTCCTTGGCAGGTGTGCACAACGTGTTTCATGTATCTCAACTACGAAGGTATGTTAGAGATGAAACACACGTCTTGGATCATTCGGAGTTAACGGTACGGGAGGACCTAACTTTTGAGGAGCGACCGGTTGAAATCATGGATCGTAGGGAAAAGGTTCTTAAGAACAAGGTTATCCCCCTTATGCTAGTTTCCTGGGGTAATCGATCGCATGGAGAGTCCACGTGGGAGCGAGAAGACGAGATCCGACAGAAGTTCCCTCACCTTTTCCCGTAGTTTTCTATCTTGTATTCTTGGAATTTCGAGGAAGAAATTCTTTTGTAGTTGGATATGATGTAACACCCGAGCCCAATACTACTATTTCTGTTACTGGTTGAGTGTTTGATATTACCCATTTCATTTCTCTTGCTTGTTTGGGTCTTACTGTAAAATTTTAACTGGCTAAGTCATTTTTGCATATAACAAATTTTAGCACCTAAAACAAAATTAAAAATATCTATATTGGCCTACTCGTCACCCCTAGCCGCGTGGTAGCGTCCGTGCGTCGAGTTTTCATCCCGTTCGGTGAAACGGGCGAGTTTGGACGGCTACGCGCGCGTGCAGATGTCCGACTTGGGGGCATGCTTTTTAATCATAAAACATTTCATTTTAAAATTTGGAACCCGCTTAAAATCCTATTATTTAAATTTCGAATTTTTGGGCGCAACCCGAGCACGATTTGGAAATGTTTCATTTAGCGCCAAAATCCCAATTTAATAAAATATTCTAAAACTATAATATATATTCATAACCTTATTCTGTTACCTATAAAATCATTTAAATCTTTTATTAATACCTTCCTTAACAAACGGCAGCCAATCAAATTCCTTATAACCGTGGGCCCCACCTCTTATCCCTCTCTCTCCCGTACATCTCTCTCTACCTCTATCTCTCTTTATCTCTATCTCTCTACCTTTATCTCTCTCTCTCTAACCCTCTCTCTCTCTATCCCAGATATATATATTTCCTCGTCTCCATTCTTTTCCCAGAACGATCACGTAACCCTAACCCCATCGAGAGAACCCTAGCCCAGCCACCGTGCCCGTCGCCGCCGCAGCCCAACGCCGACGCCACCACCACCATCATCCTCGTCGCAACCGCATCCCTCCTCCTCCTCCCGAGTGCCCGGCGCCGCAACAGGACCCAACAGCAACCCTAGCACCTTCTCCGGTTGGCCGGAAACGCCGCCGTCGACCCTCGTCGTCGTCACCTGCGCCACCGCCGACCACCTCCCCTTCACCTGCAACCCAAACTCGGCCATTTCCTCTCCCTCCTCACCGTCTCTCCTCCTCCAGCACCTGCAGCCGAGTCTGCCGCCGCAGCTTCCTCGCCGGCGCCCCAACGCCGTCGACCCCGTCGCTGTTGCAACCCTTGCAATCCCAGTAAGCTTCCCTTTACCTTCTCCCTTCCTTTTTCCCCCTCTAGTTGATCTTTGTCCGTACGTAGCATTTCTAAACTTTTGTCGCTGTTTTGACATCTCGCCGGAATCCGGCCGTGCCGACGACTTGACCCGACATTCCAGCGAGGTACCCAGATCCGCGTGGTCCTACTGTTCGTTGTTTGGGTTCGATCCGTGAACCGTGCGTCCGTCGCGTGTTTTCCCGCCGACGTTGCGTTCCGTTTTCGTGTTCGTCGTTCCGTCGAGGCAAGTATCACTTGCTACATGCTAGACTATACAATTATATATGTTTTGACTCGTAAAACCTGCAAAACTTAACTCGGAATAGTTATTTTCTCATTTGGTCGCAGTATGACATATATCATATCACGGTTAACCTAAAATTACAATTTGCCACTTAAACCCTAATAACGAAGTTTACCCGTTAACCACATTTTACTGTTTATGGATGATAACCTTTACACCGGTAGTTCTATTACAGTCAGATATGGAAGTAACGGTATTGCACTATTGTGATTAAATGAACTGCTTATTGTTGTTTAGTTTATTACTTGTTTCTTGCTGTTAATCCATATTCGATTATACATCTGCTGTGAGCACACCCACGATATTGTTACATCTTGACCTTGCTTCACATGATATATATATACCGATGCACCTGACATGGTACCCTTTACTATCGACTTGACCTGATGTACCATGACCTGACATGTTACCTGATCTCATGCCTAATGCCAACAAACCTGACATGGAGTCCTCATGGACCATTCCTGTTGTCTATCTAGACAAACCTGACCTGTTACCTGATCCTGTGTTGGCATTAGTCCTTGACTACTGAATACCTGACCTGACACATATAACCTGGGGGTATGGGGAAATCAAAAGGGTAATCTAAAGTGTAACTTAAAAGGGTATTACTTGATCCGTGGTCCCGGGGGGTAACGGGACAGAGCCATTCGTGACTCTTACATTTCCTGATCCGTGGTCCCGGGGGGCAACGGGACAGAACCATTATTGGTTCCCATCTTCCTGATCCGTGGTCCCGGGGGTAACGGGACATATCCTTTGAGTTACATGGAGGATTGCTCGAATTGATTTCAAAGACTTTAGAATAGAAAACCCGATAGAACAGTTTAGTTACCCACTGCACACTACCCTGCACTGCTTGTTTCATACCATTGCTTTATTCATGTTTATTTATGCATTGCCTATTACCATGTTCATATTATATTATTGGTTGACATGACGCGCTGACGTCTGGGTTTTGCATAGCCCAGATTCTTTACCACTGTCGCTGACCGAGCAGGAGTACTTCAGCCAGCAGGCTGATTTGTGAGTTCTGTAGTGATTAGTTTTATTTCCTGCATTCTTATTTCCAGATGTGAGCCTGCATTATGGGACATACTTTTCTACTATTGTATTGGATCATTTGCTTCCGCACTTATTTATCATTGACTCTTGTTATTCTGGATTTGGACATGTGTTAGATAGTTTTTATCTTGTTCTTGATATCTCTACAGCCGTAATGTGACTGTGGATGGATACTTCCTACCCACAGGTAGCATGGTTGGCTATGTCACGTGCCCAATCTTGCGTACTCTGGGAAGCGGGGCGTGACAAGCTGCATCATAACATTCTTTAGGTCATCAATTTTTAAGTAGAGCTTGGCTATCTCTTTATCTTTGCTCCTGAGCTATTTTCGAAGCTCTTGAAGTAGCTCTTGCTCTGCGGTCCTGAGGCAGAAAGTCGGCTCTTCCTCACTGTCCGAGCTTAACTCCATATAGACTGAGGAGTCTTTCTGCCTATCGGCCTCAACGAGAGGGTTTTCATCATCCAGCGAAGGTGGCCGATCTTAGGAAACGACAACCACATTCAAGCCATATTGGGCTTGGGATGTGGTGACCCCATCCTTACTTTTGCTGCGCAAGTTGTCGCTGGGACGCTTGTCCGCCATATAGACCATATGGATAACATATCCAGCTGTCTTTTCATTATTGACAGCTGATTTTGCGGATGTCGTGGCCTTTCCTTTTCGGTAACGGGCAATCGATTGAAAGCGGCTGGCCTGACCGGGTTCTTGAATGGTGCTGGCGCTTCCATTTTGGCTTTGCCCCGCTGTTTTCGCACGGCACAGAGCATCTGATAAACTCTTGAAGAGACGGTGTCATGCTTTCTCTGTTGGGGTAGAGATACGTCTCTTTGTAGCATCATTTAGACAGCTGTCTTCCTGATTCTGGCAGTCATGGCGTTTTTCTGAACCCACTTCAGAGGTTCGAAGGAATTGCTGACTTTTACGGCCGACTCAGCCGTCGTCGCGGGGTGACCCTGCTCTTGGAACCTCATAAGATTCCATTTGGCCGGAGTCCTGGCCCTCTTGTTGGCTCGATACCTGAGCCGCTTCTGTCTCAACCTTTCTGTTTTAAGTTCTTGGCTGGCTACGGCTCTTCGGGAAGCCGCCGTAGACCGGGCGATGGAGGGCTTTGGAGATACGCCTGATTGTGCACTTGTTGGAGTTGATGCCTGAGCTCGTCTGCAACGTTTGATGATGCCCTTTATACCGGAAGTCTTACTCCCGGCTAGAGCACCAGAGAGTTGTTCGGACACCGTCTTAAGCCTGGGTTGTGGTGCCTTAGCGATCACAACGTTCAGCCTCTTGCCCCTTGAGACCGCCTTGACCACCTGGTTTGCCGGGAATTCTGCCAGATGAGCGCTTCTGACAGGGTAGATGATGACAGAACAAAATTGGCAGGGTGACTCCTCCCATTGCCGGCTGAGAATTGCAGGGAGAACTACTCGGGCATTGATTTTGACCACGTAGGGAATCGGAGTCGCGTTAGAAACGGAGCTCGTCTTGGGAGACATGATTGCTGAGTTCGAGATTGTGACCGAAAAGTTGTTAACCTGTACACAAAAAAATGACTTCAGTACAGGTAATCGATATATATGTTGATTGAGTTCGCATGGACGTTTAACCCGAAATATGGGAGGAGAGAAATGGTCCCACCGGACATGCCAAAATCTGTAAGGTGTTTTTCGTCACCCCATTGAGATGGGAATGCGCGCGCTTATCAGGCATGTACAGATTCCCACTGCGTAGGGCAGGTCGGGGTTTATTGATTATGGGGATCTGAATCTCCGGCAGCCGTGGACTAAGATGCCGTTAATTACCCATCGCTTTTGAAGTGAGGGAACCTCCGATTGACGAGTCAAACTGGTCATGCGAACTCAATATGCCATGTGCGTGTGTTGTGTTTTGAAGGGTATTTGGACGTATCGGGGGCATAGTAGAGTTTATGGGGGTCCCGCGACCCGGATCGGGCTAGGGGTCAAGGGGGCTAGCAGCCCCCTTGCGGGGTGCGGGGCAATACCCCGTCAGAAATTTATCTAACGAGAGAAGTATTTTTAGTAGGAAGTGTATAGAAAAAAGAGGGGTAAGTAGCATCCTAAGGATGCATGGGCGCTGGGCGTCCGCGGGCCACGTTCAAGGCGCATGGGCGCTGGGTGCCTCACGCGCCCGGCACGTGGGCGCTGGGGCACCACCAACTTACGTGCATGGCACGTAGGCGCTGGACACCTGCAGAAAAGGGGGATTAGCACCGGGATCTGGAATTAAACTCCCAAAAGGATTTTTATTTTTTAATTGTGGAGTTCCACTCCAAAAGAATTTTTAGTATGAAGTTAAACTCCAATAGATTTTAAATGGCGTTAAACTCCGAAAAAGATTTTATTTATAGAGTTAGACTCCAAAAGATTTTGAATGGAGTTAAACTCCGAAAGTCTCCAAAAAATTTTGACAAATGGAGTTGAACTCCCAAAAATCTTCGGAGATGATTAAAAGGGAGCCCTTTCTTCTCCCCCTTAGCCCTGGATCTTTTTTTGAGTCTTGGATCTTCCCAAAGTAGGATTTTTGGAGATGAGTCTCTTTCTTTCTCCTCTCTGTTGGTTGGATTTTAGAGAAAAAGGGGGCGAGACTTATAAAATCTCCCATTTTGGAGATTTAATGGAAAATCCGAGTTCCTCTTCAAGGGTTTTATGGTGAAAAACTAGTGTTTTCTGGAAAAGGAAGAGTTAAACTCTTGATTTAATTTAGAAAAGAGAAGAACGTTTAGAATCTTGAGAAAGGAGAAGGAGGCACAAAACCCTAACTTTTGGAGAGAATGAAAAGTTATTGATTTTATCATCATGTTTTGCTTGTGGACATACCTTTTTTTTGTTGTTTTTTAAAAACGTTTTTTTATTTCCCATTTAACGACTAAGAGGTCATAGCTTTGCGCTTATTAAAAAATCGTTGGACTTTGATCTCACGTCGCTTCAATGCTCTCTTTGTCCTTTTGGAGAGACGTTCACGTGAACTGCGGTGGACTGGGTCATTTTCTGGAGCGGGTGATTGAGCCGTCTGCCTCCAGAGGTTTTTGGTCTTCGTTCGAATGGAGCGGACGATCGTAGCTTGGTTTTCTGCTAACGCGTCTTTGGCCAATGAGACAACTCTCTCATTATATTGTTTTTCAACCCAATTCTTGGAAACAAAGCAGTCTTCAATGGTATGACTCACCATTCTGTGATACGAATAGTACAAGGGATCATCAGTCATGTTTGCTTCATGTGGTCCTTTTGATTTAGGTAATTGCAGACCGTTTCTCAGGGCATCCTTGAATATTTTACTGACTCTGCCCCTTCTGAAAAAATAGACCCTATTCAATTTCTCTTTCAGGGGTGATTCCCCTTCGCCTCCTAACACTGGTTTTCGAGGCTGGTCGGCATTAGGCCTGTTTGCTTCTCGCCTACTTCGATTGGCAGAGGTATTAGAGGATTCAATGTCCTTGGGAGGCCTACTTTTACGGTTGTTGTTCTCCGGATATTTTGACATGTTGTTATATTGGTGGTTTAGAAAATATTCTGGCCCCGTATATTCCAACATCTGGACTCTTTTAAGTAAGTCCTGGAGAGTTTTGGGATTTATTGATGACTTTCCCTTAATTCTGCCCCGTGTCCACTAGTCGTAGTCAAGCGTCAGGACTTTCCTGGGGCTAGCCGCCATCGACTTTCATGAAGATATTCCGCTCTTAGACCAAAGGAAATAGCTGTTAGCTGCTTTAGGACATCAATCCCTGGTTCGTGGACCAAATTTTGATTTTGTTGTGATTGCATTTGAATAACTCGGGTTGCGAGATTTTCCACAATATTCACCAGATCGTCGAATTTGGAACGGATCTTGGCTAACTCCTTATCGCGGTCCTGAAATTGCTTTTGAATCCATTAGAATAACGCTTGTTATGTAGTTTTTGGGATGACGACTGGGCTATCCTCATCGCCAGAGCTTGATTCCCTGAGAACTATGGGCTCTTTTTGCTTAGCAGCTCGAGCAGGGTCCTCATCATTATTTGAACCGAGCTAATATTGGGCAACGTCGACCATATCATCACCATGGCTGTGAAGCATAGGAGGGTTCGTTTCTCCATGTCCGACCATGTAGACCGTATGGATCGCGGATCTGTTTGTTGCCCCTGCATTGTCAACGTTACTCGTTGGACCATTGGATTGCCGCTGTGGTTTGCCCCTTTCAGGGAAGGGTGAACAATTAAGAGCGGCCAGTTCCCGAAATACCTTTGTTTCCTCCAATAAAAGTGCAAAGCTCTGTTCAAAACTCAAAAGGCAGCACTTCATGTGCCTTCCACGAGGGCGCCAGCGCCAAAGTTAAAAACCTTTATATGAGCAGCGCCCGTATGCAAAGCACACAAAACTCAAGAGGCAACGCCTCACGTTCCTTCCACGAGGGTGACAGCGCCAGAGTTAAAAACTCTTATATGAGCAGCGCCCGTGTGCAAAACACATAAAATTCAAGAGGCAGCGCCTTACGTGCCTTCCACGAGGGCGCCAGCGCCAGAGTCATTGGCGCCACACATGCTCCTCATGCGGGCGCCAATGTGTAAAGCACATGAGAGAATTAAAACCTTAATAAGCGCCCACGTGCACAGCACATGAGCGCCGGCATCTTGTAGAATTAAATTCTACTCTCTGTTAAGCAGAGCCATTGGATCAAAAATCCAACGGAGCCATCAGGATGCATAATTAAATTCTGTTGAGAGGAAATATTCCTCAAGTCTTTCTAAACAAGAAAGATCGCCCTCTGTAAAATAGAGTACCGTCGGATTAAAAATCCAATGGTGATTAAAGAATCACCAATCTACAGAATAAATTCTGTATGGGAAAATATTTTCCTAATCTCGTTAAAAACAAGAAAATACTTTTTGTAAAACAGAAGCCCTTGGATCAAAAATCCAACGGTGGGTAAAATTCCCAAATCAATTAAGATCTCTTAATAAGAGATTTCTTCAACTAATCAACAGACTCGCCTCTACTATATAAAGGACCCAAGACTTCAAGTCTAATATAGAGAAACCCCCCCATAAGATTTGAAAAAAAGAATGCAGAATGCTTCAAAAAGGAATAAAGAAGATGATCTCCCTTCTCAGAAAGAAGCTCTAGGTAAATAAAAAAGAAGAGAGATCAAAACATCTCGTTTACCTATTGAAGGTTTTAACCCTTTTAAAAGAAGAACTTAGTTATTTCTATGGATATGAGATCCACAAGACAAATCTCCCACAAGTTGAGAATTTAATTCTCATCGGGACAAATTTGTTCTTGGAGATCAAAGATTCAGAAAAGAACAAGGAAATTGAACTCCTCAGAACAAAATATACAAGGGAAAATCACCGCCCAGCGCCTCACGTGGACGCCACTCAATAAGGAGTGCTTAGCACTCAATGAATGGCGCTCAGCGCCCAGCGTCCCACGTGCCTCTCACTTGGGCGCTACAAAATAAAGGAGTGGTTAGCACTCAGTGTGCGGCACCCAGCGTCTAGCGCCTTACGTGTCCCTCACGTGGGCGCCACAGAACATAAAAGTGCTTGGCATTCACTAGGCAGCGCCTCACGTGCTTCGCACGTGAACGCCATAAAGAGTGCTCAACACTCCATATAGAGACAAAAAAAGAGTAAAGTGTGAGCATCAGAACTTACATAAGTGCTCAACGCTTTTTGCACAAAAAAGGGACTGGGCCCAAACAAGTGTTTCGCACTCTTTTCCAAATAAAAAGAAAACTGAGAGGATCAAGCCTAAGTTGGCTAGGTCCCTAACCCAGATCAACCGAGCCCATGGGTTCATTATTTCCCAAATTGATCCTAGTTCCAAATACGACTATCGATCACCCAACTGATGATATCCCAAAACGATATTCGTTCCACGTTCCCCCGAGGAAATCTTAATCTCAAAATACGACTGACAATTTCCGGATTTACCATTAATCCCTTTTTCCTTAAATACGGGAATTGTTTCAAGGGTACATCTCTCCATACCTCTGATCTACGTCGTTGTAATTCCCAACGTCTTCAGAGAGGTGGCGGGTCTCGACAGCCAACTGCTTTTTGGTGCACTCCCCAAACTGACATGCACATCCCAGATCAAACCACATCCCAAACTGGATATATCCCATATCATCGTTACTCATCCCGACATATAACAAATACACATGCGCGCAAGATGAACAATGGACCGAAACGTCCTTAAATTACAACGAACAGAAATGTCCTTAAACTAAACGTTGCCTCCAAAATGGCGACAACGGACCGAAACGTCCTTAAACTACAACGGACTTAAAAGTCCTTAAACTAAACGTTGCCTCCAAAATGGCGACAACGGACCGTAACATCCTTAAACTATAACCTAATATAAAAAATGGTGATCTACAGACCGAAACGTCCTCAAACTAAGCGTTGCCTCCAAAATGGCGACAACGGACTGTAACGTTCTTAAACTAAATCCTCACCTCAAAAATGGTGAACTACATACCGAAATGTCCTCAAACTACAACGTTGCCTCCAAAATGGCGACAACGGACCGTAACGTCTTTAAACTAAAACTTCACCTCAAAAAATGGTGATCTACAGACCAAAATGTTCTCAAACTACAACGTTGCCTCCAAAATGACGACAACGGACCGTAACGTCCTTAAACTAAAACCTCACCTCAAAAATGGTGATCTACAGACCGAAACGTCCTCAAACTAAACGTTGCCTCCAAAATGGCAACAACGGACCGTAACGTCCTTAAACTAAAAGCTCATCTCAAAAAATGGTGATCTACAGACAGAAATGTCCTCAAACTACAACGTTGCCTCCAAAATGGCGACAACGGACCGAAACGTCCTTAAACTAAAACCTCATCTCAAAAATGGTGATCTACGGGCCGAAACGTCCTTAAACTACAACGGACCGAAATGTTCTCAAACTAAACGTTGCCTCCAAAATGGCGACAATGGACCGTAACATCCTTAAACTAAAACTTCACCTCGAAAAATGGTGATCTAACCGAAATGTCCTCAAACTACAACGTTTCCTCCAAAATGGCGACAACGGACCGAAACGTCTTTAAACATAAACCTCACCTCAAAAATGGTGATCTACAGATCGAAACATCCTCAAACTACAACGTTTCTTCCAAAATGGCGACAACGGACCGTAACGTCCTTAAATTAAATCTTCACCTCAAAAAATGGTAATCTACAGACCGAAATGTTCTCAAACTACAACGTTGCCGCCAAAATGGCGACAACGGACCGTAACGTCCTTAATCTAAAACCTCACCTTAAAAATGGTGATCTACAGACCGAAATGTCCTCAAACTACAATGTTGCCTTCAAAATGGCGACAATGGACCGTAACGTCCTTAAAGTAAAAGCTCACCTCAAAAAATGGTGATCTACAGACCGAAATGTTCTCAAACTACAACTTCGCATCCAAAATGGCGATAAGGGACCGAAACGTCCTTAAACTAAAACAATAGAGCCCAAGTGCTCTCTTGTTGGATCTGAAACAAAAATGATCCTAACACCCTGTTAAGTAGATCTTAGTCTCAAATTGGACTAACGTATCCTTAACAAAAAACAATCCGAGCCCCTAACTGCTCGTATACATTTAAATCGATCTTGATCTCAAAACGGATCGATGATCCTTAAATCAACCCAAACCCAAATCTAAAATTATACGGACTTGGACTAATCCACGCCCTACGGGCGACAACATAAATTAGTCTCCGTATACAATCCATGGGCAACCAAAAAATAAAACAAACACACATGACACGAAGTGAACATCTGGAGCAGGAGAAAGTGGTTATCGCAATGCGGTAACGTAATTAACTGCAGGGGATTGTTCCCGCAGAGAAGAGTGTCTCCACAATAAAAAAAAACCTCGCAAAACGAGGGGGAATCTGATGAATTCATGCTACAACGGCCACATTCGTCTAAACCTCCGATATACAGTGCCATAAATCAACTTGGCATCTTTAGAGAGGTGGATGGATAAAACCAAATAGTATCTGCCCCCAAATTCAGGCAAGACGATCCATCCCAGTTCGTCCCTGTTTCCGGCGGTGAACAACCTTGGTCTCTGTTTGTATAAAATTGGAGGTCGCGGCTTGATTGTTTGTCAACACACCAGGGGACAACGAGATTTCTCCAGTCTTGTATTGTTTCTTGACCCAATCCTTGAAAATGCAACAGTCTTTGAAAGTGTGTCCCAACACTCAGTGGTATGGGCAATGTTTAGGATGATCATCCCTGTTCGCTTCACTTAGCCTTTTTGATTCTGATAGCCGCATGCCATTATTCAGAGCATCTTTGAATATTTTGTGAACCTTGTCTCTTCTGAAAGAGTGGACCTTATTTCTCCTTTCCTCCAAAGTTAGCTCCGGGTTTGTTAGTTGTCGCTCTGCCCACTCTCTGCCTATTGAAAGAATCAGTGATGTTGGAACTTTCGCCTTTCCGGTTGTCATCCCTTCGATATCTCGGTCTGTTCATGAGTTGGAGATCCTGAATAGACTCGGGTTTTGAGCGTTCCAACATTTGAACCTTCTTGGTCAGCTCTTGGAATATTTTGAGGCCTGTGGTGCATAGAAAAGGTTTCATCTAGTTGTTCATATTTTCTATAAGAAGACCGACAGATTGGTCTTGTTCCAACGGCGGTTCATATTTGACAGAGATATTGCACCATCGGACTTATAAATCCATATTGCTTTCGTTGTTTTTTGGTCCGGTCCTTATAAGGCCGGCAATGGTGATTTTATCACTGACACTCATGAACCTTTGCTTGAACAGAGATTCTATTTGAGCGAACGTCGTAATCGAGTCATCTAGTATTCTTACATACAAATCGAAAGAAACATCGGTCAAGCTATTAACAAACCGACGGAGAAGGAGCGCGTCATTTCCTCCAGTATTCACGCATGATGCTTTAAAATGGGCAATGCGCCGGTTCGCATTTCCCGACCCATCGAACCTTTCAAATTTGGAGACGACATAGCCACTGGGAAACTCCATAAGATCGTATTATGCAAGGTATGGTCTCCCACTGCCGCCGACCACTTTTTGCATCTTGGCCTCGGCCACCAATGTTTTGACTTTGTTAGTGATCAAATCCATGATCTGATTATGTGTTGGTGGGCGGCTGTCATTGGTAGTCAAGACATTTCTTGAGGCAGATTGTGGCTGACTTTCATGCGGTTCGCCCGACTTTGGATTTGAGGGAATAAGCGTCGGCTGCTTTGGGACACCGTTTCCCAGTTCATGAGAAGAGACTTGAGCTTGATTGGATGGCTGAGAGGCAACTTGGGCCATGAGCTATAGGATGACGTTTGTCAGGTCTTCAATCTTTGAGTAAATCTTGGCCATCTCCTTGTCCTTGTTTCTGAGCTGCGTCTGAAGCTCTTGGAGAAGTTGCTGCTCTGCGGTCTTAGGACGAAAGTTTGGCTCCTCTTCTCTTTCTGAGCCTGACTCCTCATGAACTGAGAGATCTCTCTGTTTATCAGCCTCGCTGGAAGGGTTTTCATTATCTTCCGGAGGAAGCTGGTCATAAGAAGTGGCATCCACATTCAAACCAGATTAGATTTAAGATGTTGTGGCCCTATCTTTGCTCTTGCTGTGTGTGCTCTCCATGTAGACAGTGTGGACCATATATCCATCCATCTCTTTATCTTTGGCGGCTGATCTTTCGGACCATCGTCGTGGCCCTTCCCCTTCGGGAGAGAACGGACGATTGAAGACGGTTGGCTTAGCTTCTTAGGGTGGCACGATCCGGATCACAGTTTTCTTGACTCTTGCGGTCATGGCATTCTTCTGAACCAATTTCAGTGGTTCGAAACAGTAAGAGAGCCTTACAGCCGATTCAGCTGTTGTTGCGGGATAACCTTATTCTTGGAACCCAACGAAGTTCGGACTAGTAAGAGCCCTAGCCTTTTTGTTGGCTCTGTATTTGATCCTTTTCTGTCTTAGCTTCTCTCTTTTAAGGGCTTAGCGGGCATCCGTTTTTCGAGAAGCCACCATGATTTGATTGACGGGGAGCTTAAAGAAGATACCCGATCAAGCAGTTGTCACTGGCACCGCTGGAGCTTGCCCGAGATGCCTTATTGCTTTATTGGTGTTGATGGCGTTGCCCCCAGCTAGAGAAATGGATATTTGTTCGGAAACGGATCTGTGCTTAGGCTGAGGTGCCTTCGAGATCACAACATTTGACCTCCTGCCTTTCGAGGCCGGTCTGTCTGTTACCGGAGCTTGAGGAGCTGGGATGGCATTAGCTGGAATGCACATAATAGAGCCAAATGGTAGCAGCAGCTCCTCCCACTGTCGGCCAAGACTGTCCGGGAGGACCGTCCCGGCATCCATCTTCATCGTGTAGGAGATGGGAGTTGTGTCGGGAGTTGTGTCGAGAGCCGAGCTTGGCTTTAGAGACATTTTGTTACGTCCGAAAATTGTAATTGGAAAATGTTAACATGCACAAAGAAATATGATTTCAGTATAGGAAATCGATATATATGTTGATTGAGTTTGCATGAATATTTAACCTGAAATATAGGAGGAGAGAAAAGGTCCCACCGGGCGTGCCAGGATCTGTAGGGTGTTTTTCGTCACCCCATTGAGATGGGAATACGCGCGCTTGTCAGGCGAATATAGATGCTCCCTATCTAGAGTAGGCTAGGATTTATTGACTATGGGGATCCAAATCTCTGGCAGCCGAGGGCTAAGATGCCGTTAATTACCCCTTGCCATTAGAGAGAGGGAACCTCTGATTGACGGGTCAAACTGGTCATGCAAACTCAATATGCAGTGTGCATATGTGTATGTATCGAGGGGTTTTGGGTATATCGGGGGCCTTGCAGAGTTTACGGAGGTCCTGCTACCCGGATAGCGGGCTGGAGGTCAATGAGGCTAGCGGGGGACGTGTTTTGAGTGTGGAGCGTGCGAGGAAATAAAAAGGGTAAGTAGTGTCCGAAGGACGCATGCGTGGCGTGTGGGCGCCAGCAAGTCACATTCATTGTGCATGGGCGCCGGGCGCCAGTTTGTCACGTGCGGGATGCTTGGGCGCTGGACGCCACTGCCTCACGTGCCCGGCATATGGGCGCTGGGCGCCGGCGGGTCACGCGCACGACACGCAACCGCTGGAAACACCAGCGTAAGAAGGGGCTAAACCCTTGGGTTTGGAGTCGAACTCCTGAACAGGAATTGGGCATGGATTTGGAGTTAAACTCCAAATGATTTGTATTTGGAGTTAAACTCCTAAAAGATCTAGATTAGAAGTTAAACTCCTTTGAGGATTTGGGTCTTGGAGTTGAACTCCTCAAAGATATTCGGTGATGATCAAAGAGAACCCTTTTCTCCTCCCCTGAGTCCTGGATCTTCTCTTAAACCTTGAATCTTCCCAAAGTGGGAATTTTGGAGATGTGTCTCCTTCTTACTCCTCTCTGTTGGCTGGATCTTAGAAAAATGGGGGTGAGACTAAAAATCTCCCTTTTTAGAGATTTGATAAGATATCCGAACTCCCCTTCGAGGGTTTTATGGTGAAAAACTATTTCCTTTTGGAAAAGAAAGAGTTACTCTCGATTTAATTCAAGAAAAGAAGTAGGTTTAAAATCTTGAGGAAGGTGAAGGAGGAATAGAATCCTAATTTTTTAGAGGAATTCTTCTTCTTCATTTGATCATAATGTTGTCTTATATAGACTTATAAATTTACATAAAGCCCCTTGGACTTTACAAAATGGCATTTTGCCTATCTCATGCCTCATGTGCTTATTTCTTTTTGCACATGAGCCATGGGCTTTACAAAAATTTAGTTTTTTTGCCTATTTATTTAAACATTACATTTATCTGTTGTACTTTCTTGGCATAGAGCCGATCTGGGCTTGGGCCTACCTGCTTGGACTTAGGTTCGGGTGTGGGCCCGTCTTGGGTTCGGGCATGGGCCCAGCTTGATTCAATAATACGGTCCATTTTCTTTGCCTTGGGCCTACTCGTCCGCGGTTTGACCTTGACCTTGACCTTTAGCCAATGGGGTGTAAATTTTAACCCCAAAAATCCGGTAGGTACCTTCCTTCTTCTTCACTAATAACACCGGTGATCCCTAACTTGAAGTACTGGATCTGATTCAACCTTTCTTCAGGAGCTCGTCTAACTGGATACAAGTTTCTTTCAATCCTTCCGGATTTAGTCAATATGGAACTTTGATTACAGGTTATGCACCAGGTTGTAAATCATTACTGAATTTAGGAGCTCAATCGGGAAGCAAACCTGATATGTCTTCAAGGAAAACATCCTCAAACTCTCGAACTATTTCAGGCTTTTCTTCTTCAGCTGGTAGGGAGAACACTTCTGCATTCTTTGGCTTGGCATGGTAGCTTCCTGGTTCCAAGGATCTGTCTCCACTTTTGAAGTAGATGACTGTGTGTTCTGGTATCTCAAATACCACCCTCCTTTGACGGCAGTCAATGGTAGTATAAAATACTCCCAGCCAATCCATTCCCAGCACAATATCGAAATTTGGTATGTCCAGCATTTTGAAATTTGCATAGAAATCGGCCGCAAACTACAAATGGGCACCGATCATATCCTAAAGTTACCTTCAAGACTCCATTCTCGGAACTGACGTTCCAGCTCGACACGAGTGGCTTGGCGGGAATCACATGCGTTCTCACGAACCGTTGTGATATGATACAATGTGAAGTTCCAGTGTCGAAAAGTGCTAGTGCAGGAAGGGTGGATACTAGTATAGTACCAAAATTTTGTGAGGTTGTGTTTAGATATAAAAAAAAAAGATAACGATGTACTGGTATCGAAGGTTGAAAGGATGAGAAGACTTTACCGGTGACGACTTGTCCTGTAGCTTCGGCCTCTTCGACCGTCATTGTGAAAGCTTGACGTGTTGGTACATTCCTCCTTGCCAGAAGCACATTCCTCTGCCCTTGAGACACATTTCTATGTGCCTAATGGAATTGACGCTGAGGCTATGCAGGTGGTCCACGTGGAGCTAGTGCAGGAAAATCTAAGCGGGGTGCAGATGCCTGAATAGCCGGCCTCTGCGGAGTTGGCATTATGGGTGTAGGTGCTGGTGTTGTGTTACTTCGATATGGGCATGCTCCTATAACATGAGTGGATGCGCCACAAATCAAACACAGGCCATTTGCACGTGCAGTCCTTCACCAAGTATCCAGTTCTCTTGCAGTAGAAATAGAAATTTGGACTGGATCGGTTAAACGATCATCCTGGCCTCTTAGGTGCAAGGGTCAGCCTGGAAAAGGCTCCTCTTGTCATATGAGTAGTAGGGCGTTTGATTCCAACTGCTTGCATCTTACCCTTCTTCTTGAGCACGGCTTCATAACGGCGTGCTGCCTTTAAAGCGAGTTCAAGAGTCAGATAGTTGCCTATGGCTAAGGCCGCTTGAATCTCCGGGTCTAAGCCTTGTTAGAATCATCTAGCCTGAATTTCATCGGTCGGGATCAGGTGTGCCGCGAATCTGATAAGATGTAAGATTTAAGAACAGTGATGTGTTTTACGGAACAAAATTTGAGACGAATTCTTTACCTGCTAAGCATGATGAATTCGGCATCATATTCATCCACTGATTTTACCGACATAGAGCCTTGTTGCAGGTGGATAAACTGTTGTTCCATCTCATAACGGGCGGTCTCAAGTAAAAACTTCACATCAAACAGAACGCAGAACGTCTTCCACTCTATTGATTGTGTAAGACGGATTTTATCGGCTTCCACCAGACTCTTGCGTTGTCCGTGAGCTGAAGTTTGGCCACACGAACCCAACTTATGTCAAGTACCTGTGTTACTGCAAGGTTGTCCTCAATACTTGGGGCCCATTCTTCAGCCTCAAGAGGACTCTCTTTCCCTAAGAATTTCTTAGGATGCAACGCCCGAAATTGCTTTACTCCCGATGTTTCAGCTTCAGGACAGTTCATGAGAATAGCAGTCTGCTGCTTCTCGCCCTTCAGAAGGCTTTTGATGGCTTCTAAAAGCACCGACCATTCATTGATCGGAGCAGCAATGTTAGGGGAAGTGCTAAGGTAAGCGGTGGTGTGTTGCCATTGATGTTGGTGCTGGTGTTGTTTGGCGAATCCATCACCATGATAGAAAAGAAAAGGTTAGAATAGATTCAAGAGGTTTGAAATGTATAGTTGCTGATCTTATAATTCTTGCGACATATTTCTTAGAACTTCATGCAGAGCTGACCTGCATGGGCCGCCAACAAAACCTGTCACGCCTCGATTTCCAGTAGACGGAGACGGTGACGTGGCAAGCCTGCAACGTATTTACTATAAAAATACGTTAAGCGTAATTAAAAAATATAACAATGTGCAAAAATGACAAGTGTAAAAAATGAAACAGCAGTTTTATTTATATTCAACTTTATATACAACTGCATGGAATAATAAAAAATACAATGATAAAAAACAAATGCCTAAACAATGGCATACTGAAGGTAATGCAGTTAGGAGCTAGTAGTCTGGCTGAGCGGCAAATTGGTCCAAGTCCTCCGGGCTCGGCTCTATCTCCTCAGAGTTCAGTCCTCTTGACGAACATTCCAAAGAAAGAAATAGAGATGAATGTCGTCAGCGAACTAGTGCTCATTAAGTCTCTAAAAGAAGTAAAAGAAGATGATTGAATGATATATAAAGTGAATAGAAACCAAGTAAATGTGAACAGATAAGGTTGTATATGAGAATATCTAAGCACGATCATTTACATGTATAAAATAGTTATTCTAACATGGTTATTTATAGTTTGATAAAGAATGTACTTATATATACGAAATGAGTCCATCTTATCTCGTGGACTATGGTAACATGTAGTACAAGGCCCCGTCAAAACCCACGAGACAACAGCACATGAATTTATATAGGTGTCTTTTAAGTGACCTCTCATGCCACGATATACGTTCCGTACCAACCTACCCCTTTATCCTCGCGTATTTTAATTTATAGTTCAAGTTTATAGGTCTTGGCCGAATCCATGAGTATAAAAAATGTACAGATTCATATTACAGATGTAATCATGTATTCAGGTATTCATGTCAAGTTCATGTCAAGTTATATCCATGGTTCGGTCAAGTCGAGTTAAGTATTCGAGTTCCAGTTTGATATATGAATTCAAGTGTTCAGATTCATGATCAAGTATTCAAGTTTTTGTTTGATTTTGGATTCCGGTTTAAGTTTGGATTCAGATTGGAGTCAGTATCTTATGAAAGGATCTAGCTCTTGAATTTCTTAAGTTCGGAAGTAATCGAACAACTGCTGCACATAGACGACAGGATTTGTGTTTTTTTCCAAGACGGTTGCCATTTGATAACTCCATTAATTTGTCTAACCTGATTAGGTAAGCACTCACTTTCTCCGGCTCTCTGAGGCTCAAGAGAAATGATACCGCTTAAACCTATATTAATTTAGAGTCCTTAAATATATTTTCTTATTGCTGTTTATATTGTATTTATATTGTTTGCATTCATCGATGGGGTTTTATGAAAAATACTTTAGTATTGTTTAAAAATAAAGCTTAAGGTTGATTTATATTATTTAGAGTTTTTATGAACATGTATTTTAATTTTAGTGGTATTTTAGTGATAAAACCTAGTTTTTTAAAAGTTTATGGTTTTTTAATAAAAACTAGCGCTTTTGAAAATTGGTGGTATTTTATTAAAATTTCAATCTTTCATTTTAAAAGATAATTTTCATAATTTTTTTAATTAAAATTACGGTTTTATAATTTTATATAATTTTCTAAAGATTTAATCTTGATTTAGAAAAGTCGTATTCTTTTAAATCATATTTATATTCCTTTTGAGACCGAATACTCCGTGAGAAGTTCTGTATCTCACTCTACCATTTCAAAAATGTGTGCTAACCCATACCATCTGTAGATGGGTTCCTCTAAAAGGGTTGTAGAGGTGCAATTGCAAAGGAATTTAAAAATAGCGATTAAAAACATATATTCATAAAGTGATGGTATTTTATTGAAAATTGTTTCATTTATATATTCTAACCAAAATATTGTGTTATGAATCAAAAGTGTGTGCGTGGGGTAGGTCATTCCCCGTGAATGTTCTAGATGCATGTAGGACTAATTATCGAACAGTTATAGTAAAGTTCATGGTATTTATGTGCAAAGTTTGTTATATGATCATTTCACATGGAATTTTAATTCCATAAAAAGGTAAACAAAGAGAATAAC
Source organism: Agapanthus africanus (assembly GCA_030015575.1). NCBI lineage: Eukaryota > Viridiplantae > Streptophyta > Magnoliopsida > Asparagales > Amaryllidaceae > Agapanthus > Agapanthus africanus. Next base: position 934,981,848 of record JASDDO010000019.1, on the reverse strand, counting down.
ATTTTAAAGTTATGTTAGGTATTGGTGTGACTTAAAAAATGAATTAAAATATTGAAAATAAATATTATCGGAGTTAACTCCACTTTTGTCGATATTGTTTTAGAGATTGGTTTGAGATGAAAAGAAAGAGAGAGGAAAGGACTTACGGTTTTAGAGTGTCGAGTAAAGAGTAAGGAAGATGGAGAAGTCTTCGTAGCGTCTCGGTAGCTCCGGTAAAAACTCCGATCTTCAATGAAAAGAACTTAATCGCTAACTCCACTTGTACTTAGAAAATTTTGGGAGATGATAGAGATTTTTCAGAATGGGAAGAGTTAGAGGATAGGATGTGTTTATAGTGTAGGGATGAGGGTGTGTGAGTTAAAGAATTGGAATTAAAATGAATTAAAATAGGATTAATGATGAAATGAAGGGTCTCTGGAAGAATGCAGAGTAATCAAACAATACAGGGGAGTAGAGGGGAGTCAAGAGGACGCGTGAGCGAAGTACGGAGGCATTTGGCCTCATCCTAGCCGCTGGCAGCGGTCCAAACTGTTAGGAATATGTATGCCCTAGAGGCCATTATTGTACATGTGATGTATATTATAGTGGATGCTTGGACATATATATAGAGGACTTTCTTGCTCGACATGATAGTATGCTATCTGGTTACTCTTTATCTTAACATATTGACTGGTATTCTTTACTGTCTTGCTCTCACATGTTGATAAGCCCTTAGGATATGTACTTGACTACCAGGATTATGATGAGATCATACTAGTGGGGCCAGGGTGGTCCAAAAGTACATCCTTTAATTAGTTCCTAGTCGTGGGAATATCGAGACCAGGGAATCGATATTCCAGAGTAGACTAATGTGTACGTTTCTTTTCCCTTAGAGGGCGATGGTTGATCCCACAACCATTGGTGTGTGACATCAAAGATTGTACATAGGTGCTCATTGGAGAATGGGTACACTGAACATGACTCGCCGAGGACTCCTAGTTGGTAGTATACCTATCGTCAGATAGCAGTACTCTGGTGACACTAGTACAGCTTAGTCTGTAGACCCGAGATCGTCATAGAGTCATGTGTGGCTCCCACTGTGCTTTGATTTTCTCCTTACCACAGCTCAAAGGAGTCATACAAACGGGTGGATTTTGGGTACAGTCCTGTAACGTTTTGAAAATCGTTTCGGTGAAATTTCGAAAAATCGGTAAAATAAGGGGGTTTTCTGTAAAAACTCAAAATATAAATATCTTTATTATAAAATTAAAAAAACATATTCTAGCTATGAAATTGCTAGTGTTTAGTGTTTATTGAGCTACTGGTAAAATTTCTGGTTTTCTGAAAATTTTTCCGAATTTAATTATTTTTAATATTATTTTAAGCCGGTAAGAAAATACATTAAATTAGCGATAAATACAAATTTAAATGGGCTAATTTTAATATTTAAAATCATTTTAATTAAAATCTAGTTGTAATATAATTTTTTAGTATTTTATTTCAAGTTTTAATTGGTTTTTATTATGGAAAACAAAAATATAATTATTTTGAACTAAAACTTGCAAATATAGTATTGTGGGGAGTCTTTTTGCATAGAATTTTTTTGTAAAGTCTCTCACATTCACCCTCACTTCCCTTGGCCGGCCCCACAATGTTGTAGCAGCCCAAGAATTTTCTTTCCCTCTTTTTGACCTTAAATCATGTGAAGAAATGGGTTAAAATAAGGGTTTTTATATATATTAAAAGGGTAGGGGTATTATGGTAATTTGTGAGGGCATTGACCTTGGAATTTCCACACAAATCCCCTCACCTCTCCCTCTCCTCTCCTCTGGCCGAAATTCTGCACCTCATTCCCCCCATTTCACCACCTTATCTCATCTCCAAAATCCTTCAAAAACTTCTTCAAAAATCAAGTAAAACTTCACCGAAATCAAAATCCAACTCCTACCCATTTCTCATTTGCCTATCTAGCATGGATCTAGGGAACAAGATTTCAATTTGGGAGGCTATGGGTGCTTATGGATCTTCAAATGTTTTGGGTATAATTTCTAAACCTTTTGCTTAATTTGTTAGTTAATTCCTTAAAGCTAATTTATTTAAGTGTAAATTAGGCTTTTGTTGCAAGTTTGGAAATTCTAGAAAGGGATTGAATGCAAGTTAGGGTTTTGTAAATTTGGTGTATGGTTGTGTGTTGTAATTAGGCCCTTATGACATGTTAAAACAAAGTTTGTAGCTAGTTGTTAATTGTTGGTTTAAAATTTTTGATAATTACTAAGTTTTTAAAATTGGTTAAATAATTGGGTTTAAAAATGTAATTAGGTTTTTCATGACTTCATTAACATTATAAAGTGTAGTTTAATATTTTAGTTCATGGAAATCCAAGCTAAATTGTTGTTGTACATTTTTGCTATAAAATTGTTAAAATTGGGTATATTGTAAACTAGAATTTTGGGGTTAATGCAATTTAATGAGATTAAATTGTGGAAATTGTTTTTATGACTTATTTGAGATGTTTAATAAGTATTATGGCCGCTAGATTTGTTTAAACGTCGGGTTTTGTACTAAAACGGGTAATTTTTGCTTGCTAGATTTTCGGAAAAATGGCTTTTAAGGTGAATTTGGGGTTTGTGTGAATTTTAACCTATTTTATATTATAATTAGTGTTCGTGAATGCGCAAATGAGAGTGTTTGGGTTTTTCTCGATGGTTTGACGTTTGTACATCGATATCGAGGGTTGGGTTGGCTATTCTTGCATGCGTAGGCGATAGGTTTTGACCTATGCGCGATACGCGTGCCGATTTGATTTTTGTATGCCGTTTCGATTTTGAATTTGGTTTTAATGCGATACGGTGCGTTATGATATGTAGGTACCCCATGTGGACTTCGAGACGACAAGCAAGCGCGTGGTGACATCGGTACCGGCGAGCAAGGACCAGGTGAGTAGATTTATATCTACGGGGAGAAGTCGGGTGGATGGCGTATAGCACCCCCACAGTTCGTGGTGATGTATATGAATACGTATACACACCTATATTTTGATTATATATATTATATTGATATGAGACTTGATGATAAGGGTAGATTCTAGGTGTTCATGGATTAGTTTAGTGTTAGTTGCGAAACCCTAGAGTAATTGTTACACCCACACACGCACACACACACATGCATACATCTATGTTATTACCTGTGCGTATATGGGGAGATGTGTTTATGTGTTCACCTGGGTATGGGACTAGATGTTCACATACTGGATTTGCGGATGATACTTGGGATTGAGATGAGTCGGTGAGATTTGATTTGAGATTATGATATCAGTGATATGGCATGATTCGTACTTGAGATACGTCCTGATGTTTATAGCGGATCTTTGGACGACGATAGCATATGAATAGTGATATACATAGAATGGTTGAGTATGATATTGACCCGTACCCAGATTTGGGGATGCCGTACGACGGATTTACGTACGAGCTATATATTGATATTTAATTCGCACTCTTGACTTAGGATGTCTGATTATAGATATGGTATCAGATATGATGTTATTGAGGCGGGATCACCGACTAATATATATACAGGTATGTATATGTATCGAATCAGATGTTAGGCGGGTTCCTTACCTGTAGTTCAGCTTGTTAGTTCAGCCGTATAGTTTAGCGTAGTTATTAGACTAGATTAGACTCCTACCTATTTCAAAACTAACGGATCACGGGTATTTTAAAAGACAGGTCAAGGGATTCTACGGATATTTCAAAAGAAGTATCTTTTCTTAAAAACACCGTAGCCCTTATTTTCAAAACACCGCGATTCGTGTTATTTCAAAAGGCACTACTGTTGACTTATAGTATTATTGTGTTTAATATTCAGCTTCCGCTCATTATTGCTGTTCGCTCCGCATCGCATACTTATATTATAATTTCTTATTGCATTGTTGATATCATACTGTTAGGACACCAGCACCATTACCGATGATGCGTATGTACCACGTACACTTACTTGCCGGCTCACACACATCTTCATCGGTAATTGCCATGTCACGTACACCTTAGAAAATATTATTGCTTGACTTAGCTTGTTAGTTAGTAATTTGACATGATATTAGTGTACCTGCCTTACATATACCAGCTTAACATTGTAGTTATTACTTGTCATTTCATGCATACTGTTATTCGTTATTATGCCGTATTCATGGTTTTACATGCTATTGATGATTTGGATTTGGATTTCCATGAGATTTTCTGGATTTGGAGGGAAAACCGCAAAAATTATATAAACTGCTTTCTCTCTTTTTAAATAAAAAGTGCGGTTTTTCCCATGATGTATGAGTCGTCCACTATGAGTTTGCTGATGGATTTCGGGACCCGATTCGAGGAGTGGAGGAACCGTTTCGGGTACATGGTGGGCCCGGTGCGGTACCCCGGGGCAAGAGGATCGTGTTGTTAACGTTGAGCCTGGCAGGGGAGCACTACCGACCGGTGATTTTACCCGACGCGTCGGATATCCAGAGGATACCGTCGTGGTCTTGAGATGGATGGTAGGGGCCGGTCTGGACTGACAACGCCCTAGATATTGTGATTGAGACATTGAGATTTTGAGATATTGAGGTACAGAAATTGTGACACAGAGATATCGAGATATTTGGACACTTGTTTTGTGTCGATGCTGGGCACTGTTTTATGCTGATTTCATTTATGGTATCTCATTTTTAAAATACACAAATCTCACTGATTTATGAAAGCAGTTTTATTCAGTACATGCATTCTGTTTCATGCATTCATACATCATCCATATGATATATTGCTACCTGAGGCACTGACACGGGCACATGGGATTACACTCGGGTTAGATATTTACCCTAGTCATTGTTATAGGCTGCATGTTATATATATTTGAGGATATATTATGATCGTTAACCTAGGTTTGCTTTGTTCATGCGGTTTCTGTTCGTAGATGTTTTTCTACTCATGAGTTGGCAACTCACCCCCGTTGTGCCACAGTTCCTTGCAGGTTTTTCCGTACAGGTTTCATTACGGCTTTACTGGCACTGCTTCTTTCGGGTGACTTGCTAGTAGGTGGGTTTATTTATATCGTACCCATCATTATACATTGTATATTATTATTCAGTTGTATCTAGAAGTTCCATCAACCAAACATGTATTTATTTTGAGATAGAGACCAGTGATGTTATTCTTTCGACCTTAGAGACGCGCGTTATATTTCTGTGGATTTCTTAGGGTTTTGAGTTCCCTTTTGAGTTTTTGATCCTCGCCCTTGGCGTTGTATATTATATTGCTTATGTGGTTATGACCATCGATTGACGAAGAGCCAGCTCCCGCTTGGGGACGCCTTCTATTGATTACGTATACTATTCATGTTGTATCCCGTTTGGGGGCCAGTATTTACAAAGGAGACTCTGCCGAAATTTTCAGTAAATATTTGATATTTTTTTAAAAACGTATAATTCGGCTTATGCTATTAAAACTACTTGATTTAAATTGGTTTTCCTTCACTCTACTACTTTTCTTGGTTTAGACTTCTGGGTTTTCGGTTTACTTAGATTACGTACGCCTCGAGACGTTTCGTAGTTTAAGTGCCGATCATGTTCCATACTTTCGGGACGTGACAAGTCCTGAGTCATATGGAGGCAATGAGCGATAGGAGGGGTTGATTTTGGGTACAGTTCTGAGTCACATGGAGAAAGACTCGATCTACAAGGGTATAACCTCCTTCCCTTCTTGATGGTTTTATAGATAACTCTAATATTCTAGCAATGATCTTGTATAGTCTAACTTAGCACCTAATAAAATTTTTAAAATTTGGCATGCTTGATACTACTAAAATCTCATGGTGGTGCTAGGGTCGACTTTCATAGTATCAGAGCCAAACTAGAACATTAGGGTAGACTATCATATCTTGTAGCGACGTTATAAATCCGCCATTTTTGTCGCGCAAAAACTGCCGATAAAAACAATTTCCAAAATGATGTTTTGCGTTGTTTGCAAACCCCGCGGTCTCACGGTTTGAACCGAGAAGCCATGGGGTGGAGCGTGCGCACACCGAGGAAACCCCGGGGGGGACCATAGGCCGGACCCACACCCCAAAACCACCATAAGGTGGCCTTGGGGGTGGGTGACCCGAGAGCACCCCAACTGGGTGCTCTTTGGTCTTCTTTCCCCTAGGGGCCACTTTGAGGTGGCCCCCAGGGGTGGGTACCCCCTGAGGCCCTCCATTCGATAGTCAATTTGGGATCTTTGCCTCCGCGAAGATTCGGACGCGTTTCGAGTTTGTTTCGACTCCCGGATTGGTTTAAAACGATCTGTTTTGGAACTTTAGCTCACTGGATTTTTCATGTCTTGGAAAAATTGGTTTAGTTTGCTAATTGCGTGCGGAATTCTAATGTCGCGGTTACTTTACAAGCTTTGTGATGTGTGATACAATTATTAGAATCCGGATTAATTAATTTTATGAAAACTACTTAGTATATTGTAAACCTAGCCATTTAGTCTCAATTGATCGATTGCCACAAAGTTTTGATTCGGATCAAAATTCCGTCGCAATTGCGTATTGTACGCGATCACTAAGTCGGGAATCTTGTTGAATTATCCGACAACCAATTGAAAAGAGTTTTCAATTTGAGACTAAAATGCAAGTTTTATAAGTTAGGCATGAAATTCGGAATATGAAATATTCCGGGTTTATGATGTCTAAGGATATTGCGGATTCTAATTATTGTAGTTTTCTGTTTTCTTTTCTGCTATCGTAAGTGTAATATGTGGGGTATCCCAATGTCGTTGCTATATGTTAACAAGTTTTAGGGATACACATTTTTTCTTACGTTGATGATTTGTGATAACATGTGTTGCTGTTGATATGATTTATTGGATCGTCGTGAAAGAATAGCCAGGGGGTTCTATGTGAGATGAGAGTTTTTATTTTCATTCATATAAAATCTGTATGTAATATTCTTTTATTAGGACACTTCCGGGTTGAGAATGATGTCACCACCGTTGTATATTATTTACTTTTCCACTTTAGTATAGACTCAAGGAGGGGAGCACAAGTAACCGGGTTTTAGAGTCCAGTAGGAGACCATCTCAAGGGGTTGAGACCGGGTCTCCTAACTCTAGAATTTGCAGGGTTACTTTCCGCTCTCGTAGGAGTCTAGGGATATGGGTTTGGCTATTCATCATGACCATGGAATCCGTGTTTTACATTACTGGCTAAATTTAAAACACGGACATCCTAGTATATCCAATATTTCATAGGTTGCTTCTGCTGCTTGGTTCTGTGATGTTGATCATATAACTGCGTGAGATGAATGCACTATTATATATAAGATATATAATAAACGTTGCTTATATTTTGCACCCGTGCTAGTCCAGCCCCCGCTCTACCGGTAGTTAAGTAACCTAACGGTGCATGACGGGGCTCGTGGCGAATGCGGACGTCATAAGCGTACGTTCTATTTTTGTTTCATTTTTCTGAAATGTTTAGGAAATATTAATTGATAGGATTTCATTAATGAGATTAATGAAAAGAAAGAAACCTGAAGATATTGTAGAATCAAATTTTCAAAAAAGGTAGCTCTAGTTTTTGCTTTGCACAGTGGTATTCCTTGATGAATATGCAGCACCTCATTCGATGAGGAAAGAGCCGAGATCCCTTCACCGGGAGTGACCTCTTTAGTGAAACTAGCAAATGCTACAACCCACTCGGTTTTGTCTTTTGACTGCTTCTCTAGTTCTTGCTTTGCATAATGGTATTCTTGAATATCCAGCACCTCATTTGATGAGGAAAGAGCCGAGATCCCTTCACCCGGAGTGACCTCTTTAGCGAAGCTAGCAAAATCCTCAAAAACACTCCTTTTATAAATCACTAGATTCTACAACGATATCAAGTTCATTATGCTCATGGTTTTCATAAAAACCTGCGTAGCCCTCCGTCATTTCAGATAAGTGCTATTTAGTATTCGTGCTGTATTTGCTGGCCTTGTCAAGGCGTAGTGTATGGTAGCTAATTAGTGCTTATCTGCCCGTATGAGATGCGATTGGGTTAGGGTAGTCGTGCGGCCTTGTTGACCTTGTCAAGGGTCGTGCAGGTGGGTTTAATTCAATCAAGAAATGACAGGTAGAACTTGACTAGCACTTATGATTTGTTGACCTTGTCAAGGTCATAAGTAGCTAGGGGTAAAAACCATTATTGGGAATTTCAAGTGTTGAAATTTGCAATGAGATTGCATACCTTCTATATGATACTTAGATCCCGATACCCACTGCGAGTAAGAGTTACTCCTGAAAGAATTTTGCATTTTATAATTAGCTAATCCAGTAGGTGTCTAGAAAGGTGTCAACGGGGTTATGCCTCTAGGCAAATGAAGTTTACTTTAGTTAGGTCCGTATGAAAGCACGGGGAACTTCCCTTGGAGTACTGATACCAGCCTGGCCGAACGATTGGCGAACCTGTAGGGTGTAATTAATCCTGAATAATCTTACCTTTTATGGTTTGAAGGAAGATTTAATAAAAAACAGTAGGAGCCATCCTGATTAGATAAGATAATAACCAATCTAATCTTGTAAAGAGAGCATGCTAACGCGTTTCCTTCTCTCTCTCTCCAGGCAGCAACCACTGTCATGCGTTAATCAAGATAATAATATAGATGTATTGATCGAACCCTCGTTTTATACAGGGCTAGGAAACGTTGGTCTCGCTCCATCTTATGACTGTCATAAGTCTGAGCAAGGGATAAGGGAATATCAGGATTCCCGCGCCACCCGTATGAAGAAACAGCATGTTGATGCAGCTTCTTCGGGTGTATTCGTTACCGAGAACTTTTTCTCAGTTTGTTCTACGTCCTTGGTATTAGATACTGGATCAGGATCCCACGTATGTAATTTGTGACATGGGCTAAAAAAAGGTACATAACTGGGAAAGGGTGATAAATCCATGATAGTAGGGAATGGTGCAATTGTTGCAGCCAAAACAGTTGGCGATTATCACCTTATATTACCAACTGGTAATACATTGATTCTGAACGACTGTTACTATGTACCAAAGATGATGTGCAACATTATATCGGTTTCTTAACTAACTAAAGAAGAATATAATCTTAAATTAGAGGATAATGTTATGAACATTTTCCATAATCAAGTGTTGATTGGACCTGGTACGTTATGTAACGGTATATTCTTTCTTAATCAAAGTACAGTTCTTAATATACAGAACACAAACATGAGGAAAAGTTCAGAAATGAACGAAGCCTTCTTGTGGCACTGTAGACTAGGTCATATCAATGCAATAAGACTGGCTAAGTTGTATAAAGATGGATATTTGAATCCGTTCGAATTTTCATCTTATGAAACTTGTCAGTCATGTCTCAAAGGCAAGATGACCAAAACTCCGTTTACTGGACACGGAGAAAGAGCTACCGAACTCTTAGGACTGATACATAGTGATGTATGTGGTCCTATGTCTATACATACCAGGAATTGTTTTTAATACTTTATTGCATTCACCGATGATCTCTCAAGGTTCGGACATGTGTTCTTGTTGAAACACAAGTTTGAACCTTTTGAGAAATTCAAGGAATATAAGTGCGAAGTTGAAAACCAGACGGGAAAAATTATTAAAATCCTACGATCTGATCGGGGAGGTGAATACTTGAGCGGGGAATTCCGAGATTATCTAAAATAGAATGGGATTCTCTCTCAGCTTACTCCTCCATATACACCACATCACAACGGTGTATCGGAGAGGAGAAATCGCACCCTATTAGATATGGTGCGCTCTATGATAAGTACTGCTGAGTTGCCTATTTCTTTTTGGGGTTATTCGCTTGAGACAGCCGCATACCTATTGAATCAAGTTCCATCAAAATCTGTGCCTAAAACACCATATGAGATATGGAGTGGAAAGAGACAATATCTTAAACGAGTTAAGATATGGGGTTGTCCGGCCTATGTCAAAAGGCAAAATCCGGACAAATTCGAGGCAAGGTCAGTTCTGTCTAAGTTTGTAGGATATCCAAAGAATTCACATGAATATCTTTTCTACCACACCGAGGAACAAAAGGTATTTGTTGCTCAACATGCCACCTTTTTAGAAAAGGAATTTCTTGTAAAAGAAATTAGTGGCAATGAGATAGAACTGGAAGAAGTTCCAGCAACACAAAATACAACTGACGATTTAGTGGAACCAGAGGATCCAATAGTACCCAACGAATCCCAGCCACTCCATAAATCTGGTAGGGTTCCTCATCCACCTGAGAGATACTATGGTTTTCTTGTAAGCGGTGGGAGCGAGGATTACATCATAGAAGATGATGACCTGACTAGTTTCGAGCAGGCCATCACGAGTGGGGACTCCGTGAAATGGCTGGATGCTATGCAATCCGAGATGGAATCCATGTACACCAACAAAGTATGGACTTTGGATGTTGCTCCTGAAGGGGTAAAACCCATTGGGAGCAGGTGGATCTTCAAAAAGAAGATTGGTGTAGATGGAAAAGTTGAGACTTTCAAAGCTAGACTTGTAGTAAAAGGTTTTCGTCAACGACCTGGAGTCGACTATGATGAAACCTTTTCTCCTGTCGCTATGCTTAAGTCCATCAGGATCCTACCTGCCATTGCTGCATACCATGACTACGAAATCTGGCAGATGGACGTCAAGACCTCCTTTCTAAATGGTGATTTAGAAGAGTGCATGTACATGACACAGCCAGAGGGCTTCATAGACAGTGGGAGCAGTGGAAAGGTGTGCAAGCTGCTTAAATCCATCTACGGGTTAAAGCAGGCATCCCAGAGCTGGAACATTTGTTTTGATGAAGCTATTAAAGAGTTTGACTTCATCAAAAATGTAGATGAATCTTGTATATATAAGAAGGCAGTAAAGAGTAAGGTGATCTTCCTCATATTGTACGTGGATGACATACTCTTGATAGAAAACAATGTTCATATGCTACACTCAGTCAAGCTCTTCTTATCACACAAGTTCTCCATGAAAGATCTTGGTGATGCTTCCTACATCCTGGCGATAAAGATCTATAAAGATAGATCTAAACGGATGTTGGGATTGTCCCAATCCAGGTGCATAAACACCATACTAAAGAGGTTTAGTATGGAAGATTCCAAGCGAGGTAATGTACCCGCTTGTCAGGAATCACTCTCTCCAAAGAGATATCTTCCAAAACTGATTTGGAGAGGGCTCGCATGCAGGGATACCCTATACTCCGGCATTAGACTCTATCATGTATGCGATGTTATGTACCAGACTGGATGAAGCTTACTCACTAAGTGTAGTGAGCAAGTATCAATCAGATCCTGGGGAAAACCACTGGACAGCTGTGAAGAACATTCTTAAGTACTGGAGAAGGACTAAAGAAATGTTCTTGGTGTATGGTAACGGTGAACTCCCGGTGGAGTCTTTTACCGATTCGAGCTTCTAAAGTGATAAGGACGACAGTAAGTCGGTCTCTAGTTTTGTCTTTACCCTCAACGGAGGGGCGGTGTGTTGGAAGAGTTCCAAGCAAGACACCGTAGCAGACTCGACGATGGAGGTTGAATACATCGCTGCCAACGATGCTGCCAAAGAAGCTATCTGGATGAAGAAGTACATTGCTGAGCTTGGTGTGGTTCCATCCATTGAGCATCCAATACCTGTGTATTGTGATAACAATGGAGCGGTGGCTTTGGCCAAGGTACCCAGGTCCCATCAGAGATCCAGACATATTCTGAGACGGTATCACCTGATCAGGGAGATAGTAGATCGCCGGGAGATCGAGATCAGGAGAGTTGACACGAAGGACAATGTAGCAGATCCACTCACGAAGACCCTCCCCCAGATACAGTTTGAGAGACCTTTTGGGATGTTGGGTATGAGATTCTACAACACATGGCCTTAGTGCAAGTGGGAGATTGTTAGGAATATGTATGCCCTAGAGCCTATTATTGTCATGTGATGTATATTATAGTGGATGCTTGGACATATATATATATAGAACTTTCTTACTCAACATGATATTATGCTATCTAATTACTTTTTATCTTAACATGTTGACTGGTATTCTTTACTGTCTTGCTCTCACATGTTGATAAAGACTTTAGGATATATACTTGAATACCAGGATTATGATGAGATCATACTAGTGGGGCCAGGGTGGTCCAAAAGTACATCCTTTAATCAGTTCCTAGTCATGGGAATATCGAGACTAGAACATCGATATTTCAGAGTAGACTAGTGTATACGTTTCTTATCCCTTAGAGGGCGATGGTTGATCCCACAACCATTGGTGTGTGACATCAAAGATTGTACACAGGTGCTCATTGGAGAATGGGTACACTGAACATGACTCGCCAAGGATTGCTAGTTGGTAGTATACCTATCGTTAGATAGCAGTCCTCTGGTGACACTGGTACAGGTTAGTCTGTAGACCCAAGATCGTCATAGAGTCTTATGTGGCTCCCACTGTGCTTTAATTTCCTTCCTACCACGGCTCAAAGGAGTCATGCAAACAGGTGGATTTTGGGTACAGTCCCGAGTCACATGGAGGCAATGAGCGATAAAAGGGGTTTCGTCTCTCCCGGTATTAGGGGTTGATGTTGTGCTATACTCGATTAGCTATAACTGGAAGTCCCTGGCCAGGGCTGCTACCGAAATTTATTGATAAGAGTTATCAGTAGTTTCTCGAATCGTTATGAGCCAGACATTGGCATGACTTATCACGTTACTGGGGGCTGTTTTTTACCACCCCTAGATATGATATGCGACATATCAGACGAAGAGACCGGACTGTACGGTAGTGTTACTGATAGGCTTCATGGAGAGTATGGACGAGCTTGCTTGTTGATCTTCATATCGCTCAATACCCGGGTAGCCGTTACGTCCAGCTAGTACCGCTGACGGCTTGTAGGTGACTGATGTGAACATCACCTACTGCTGGCGTATTGATGAGTCTTTAGAGTCCCAAATAGAAATTTCCTGGTTCAAGCGAAATGAAGTAGGACACATATGTGATATGTGTGTGGGCCTGATTAAATACGAGTATATGATACCGTATTGTAATCTGGCAGTTATCTGTTATCGGTTAGGTTATATGTGATATAACCAGATTATCGAATCAAGTGTTGATTTGATAATGTGATAAACGGATAAATGATATTAGTCGGTCTTATGTGATATAACCGGATTATTAAATCAAGTGTTGATTTAATAATTTGATATAAATTATATTTGATTTTATGAATTAACTAATGTTATTAGCTCACTAATTATATATATATATATATATATGTTAATGTATATTTGATAAATATAAAAATATATATTATTATATGAAGCATGGCATGTTTTTCTATTTTTAGAAAATAGAAAATGAGGTGTAAATTGTGGAGATATTTGTGGAATGGGTAAGGCATGGGTTTTATTATTTGTTTATTACTCTTGACTCATTATTCAAGCATGGTTGCAATTTCTTATTGCATTTTAATTCCATGCTTGAATACGTGGGGAAAGAGAGAGCCATTTGAGTTTACTCTCATCATTTTTCATTCTTCATGCCTTAGCCATTTTCATGAACTCTTGCTCTCTTCAATTTTCTTCACTTCACTTTCAAGTTCAAACTCTCACATGTGATGTGAATCATTGAACTTGTGAAAAACCTAGTGAGCAAAATAACCCCTACTTCACCATCTCATATTAGATTAGCAATTTGATGTGGAGTGTTGCCTTCACTAATGAGATTTGTGAAGGGTTAGCTTGAGCTAGTGGACTTCAGGTGGATCGTCTTTGGTGCGAAGATCACAAAGGAGGTTCTTTCATCTTGAAGAGGAACATAGTGGATTCGCGTGGACCACAACTCGGAGCTAGAGAAGACAAGGACTCGATCTATAAGGGTATAACCTCCTTCCCTTCTTGATGGTTTTATAGCTAACCCTAATATTCTAGCAATGATCTTGTATAGTCTAACTTAACACCTAATAAAATTTTTAAAATTTGGCATGCTTGATACTACTAAAACCTCATGGTGGTGCTAGGGTCGACTTTCACAAACAGAGAAATGGGTGGTTGGATTTTGTCCATTCGTCTTGAGATTTGAGCCATGTGCTATATACTGTGTCAACTCCTCATTTATCTTGTTTGATTTTCTGAAACTTTTCGATTCTCCATGTATTTCACGTGCAACTCTTGGGCTTCCGAAAAGTTAAAAAGAAATATATTAAAAAAATTGGGACTGATAGAATTCGAACACACAAATTATGTCACAACAGTGTAGAGGCTTTACTAGTGAGCTACAAGTTGTTTCTTACTTTTATTAAACAAAAATAACTTATAATCTCTAATCAGACTGAAATCCATTTCTATAGATTTGAATAAATTACATTTGTACAGAAATTTCAGAGTCGTTACAGCCCACAGGTCCAAATCAACTTTCAAGTGGGTAAAGTGAGTTGAAAAAACTAGTATGTGAGGGCTTGTATCATGCAAGCCACTTGAAAGCATTTGGATGGGTTTAATTTTTGTGCAAGGAAAGCTATCCAACGGTGTGCAAGTGGCTTGCACCATGTAAGCCCTTGCATAGAAGTTTTTTCTGGATGTGTTGGTGGAATGTCAAAAACTGAACCCGAATAGATCTTGTTGGGTTTCCTAGTATGACAGCAAGGTTTCAGGAGGCATCATCCATACGGTTTTCAAAAATTTGCCATGCTAAATAAACCAAATCCTAGAATCTTAACTAGAGAATTAGAAGATATAAGAATGTGAACAACATTACATCAAGTGAACAAGGAATACAACCTTTGTAGACCGGCCTTCACTTCACACGGTCCGTGTAGTAGTCCCGCGACTCCATTAGGCTCCATTTGAGGTTTTGAACGAGCTTTCTCCGATGACCTTCGTGCCGAAGATGATCCACGCGAAATCCCTCCAACTCAAGCTACCTCTACACTAAAATCTTTAGCGTAGGAAACACGCTACACTCGATCGCTAGTCAAGTGTAGGATGGTGAAGTAGAGGATGTTAAAAGCTCACAAGTTTGTGTTCAAGTTTCATGGTTTACATCACATGTGACGGTTGAAGTTTGAACCATGACATGAGGAGGAAGATGAAGCTAGAGAGCAACCATGGGAGCAACTCAAGAAAAAGGCTAAGTGTTGAGAATGAACTCAAAAATGAATGGCAACTCATGACCCCTCACTCATTCAAGCATGGAATTATAAAATATAAAATTGCAACCATGCTTGAATAGTGACACCAAATGAATAAACAAAAGTAAATCCCATGCTTGCAACCATGCTCTCATTTTCCACCTCATTTCTATTTTCACAAAATAGAAATTCATATGCCATGCTTCATTATATATATCATATATTAATATATATATAATGAAGAATAATTAGTGAGCTAATGATATTAGTTAAGATATAATTATATCACATATAATATATATCACATTATTAAATCAACACTTGATTTAATAATCCGGTCATATCACATATGACCGACTAATATCATTTATCTGTATATCACATTATCAAATCAACACTTGATTCGACAATCTGGTTATATCACATATAACCGAACCGATAACAGATGACTGCCAGATTACAATACGGTATCACATACTCGTATTTAATCAGGCCCACACACATATCACATATGTGTCCTATTTCGTTTCGCTTGAACCAGGGAATTTCCGTGTGGGACTGTAAAGACTCGTCAATAAGCCAGCAGTAGGTGATGATCATATCAGTCACCTACAAGCCGTCAGTGGTACTAGTTGGATGTAACGGCTACCCGGGTATTGAACGATATGAAGATCAACAAGCAAGTCTGTCCACAGTCTCCATGAAGCCTATCAGTAACACTACCGTACAGTCTGGTCTCTTCGTCTGATATGCCGCATATCAAATCTAAGGGTGGAAATCGTCAGACCCCAGTAATGTGATAAGTCATTCCGATGTCTGGCCTATAACGGTTCAAGAAATTACTGATAACACTTATCAGTAAATCTCGACAGCAGCCCTGGCCAGGGACTTCCAGCTATAGCCAATCGAGTATAGCACGACATCAACCCCCAAAACCGGGAGAGACGAAACCTCTCCTATCACTCATTGCTTCCATGCGACTCGGGACTGTACCCAAAATCCATCTGTTTGCACGTCTCCTTTGAGTATAGTAGGGAGGAAATCAAAGCACAATGGGAGCCGCACAAGATTCTATGACGATCTCGGGTTTACAGACTAATGTACCAGTGTCACCAGAGGATTGCTATCTAACGATAGGTATACTACCACATAGGAGTCCTCGGCGAGTCCTGTTCAGTGTACCCAGTCTCCACTGAGCACCTGTATGCCATCTTTGATGTCAAACATCAATGGATGTGGGATCATCCATCGCCCATCATATGGGTCAAGAAGCGTATACACTAGTCTACTCTGGAATATCGATACCCTGTCTCGATATACCCTTGACTAGGAACAATTAAAGGATGAACTTGTGGACTACCCTGGCCCCACTAGTATGATCTCCATCATAGTCATGGTAGTTAAGTACACATCCTAAGGGCTTTATCAACATGTGAGAGCAAGATAGTATTACAATACAAGTCTACATGTTAAGCCAAAGAACAACCAGATAGCATACTATCATGTCGAACAAGAAAGTCCTCTCTATATATGTCCAAGCATCCACTATAATATACATCATATGTACAATAATGGCCTCTAGGACATACATATAACTAACAGATCTTGTAGACGATGGCCGGTTTGCGACCATCCTCTATTAGATACATAGATGGATATGAAAGAGACTGATACGACAGGTATTGCATGACCTCTCATTATTCCAATCCCTGCGTTATCAATGATCATCGCTTTCCAACTTCATAGATGGAGAGGTGTATCTCTCATCCATAGAGGTCATATCTCCCATCCACTGATATTTTCTTGGAAAATGTTCACGACGTTGCCCCGTGTTGATCAAGAAAAGCCTTTTGGAAAAATGCATTGTTAATGTTGTTTCATGATGGACAGGCGGTCATGCATACAGGTTTGGATATAGTTCGATAACAATTGATCGTGTCTATATATATTTGAAAAATCAGATATGAATACAAAGCAAATATGATAAAGTCGGATACAGATAGATATAAGATATAAAAAAATATTGATGTGAGTGAAAATATGTAGTTGATACATCCTAAAATTGAATTTAAATAACGGCGTGCGCGTGTGTACACACACTAGATATATTTGATAAAAACAATACTCATGCAAATGGAACATTATAAGAATAAATAAATATATGATAAAGCTAATTTACTCTCAGGGCATAATCAGCTTAGGTATACCATGTGGATAATTACTCCACTTGCCTTTTATGTATGAATAAAGTAAAGATGGTTTTTGTCATTTACAAGAAAGAAAATGGAGAATCTTGTATAAGATTTTCTCTCACTTTGTATTAATCAATTGCCTCATTAATTCCAAGATATTTTACCTTCTCTCTCTTCTTGTAAATCACAAAAACTATCCTTATTTTATCCATGTATGACGTGAAAGCGAAGTAATTATCCACATTGCATATCTAGGCTGGTTATGTCCTGAGAGTAAAATAGCCTTATCCATAAATATATTAACAAACATATACAACATAATAGCATTTTTGCATATTTTACAACCTGCTTGTTTAAATAACTTATCAAAATATACTTTTAAATACATAACATATAAACCAAGCTAAAAATGCCTGGTTCATATATGGATCAGATGAGCAAAAGATAAATTTAAATTTAGGGTTAATTGCATTTAAACCCCCTGAGCTATTTTGGGTAAGCACTTATGCCCCTGAACTATATTAGTAAGCACTTACACCCCCACTGGTTAATAGATATTTTCCTAATACCAATTTTACCCCTTTCTTCTTCTATTCCGTTCTAAAAAAATCAACCTCTAATCCTAAACTACCAATATTTTTAACCCTAATCTAAAAACTTGATGTATTTTCTTTCATTATACCTCCAAACCTTTTTCCATTATCCTGAAGGTATTTAAGTTTTTAACCCTAATCTAAAAGTTTGATATTTAACATATTCTCTCCATTAATTTCATGGAGGAGGGAAGAATTTTAAGATGGGTATTTTCAATTTTATTTTATTGTCATTTATTTAGTTGATTTTGTTAAGATTTTTATTGCATTGAACTATTAAGGTTACGAGCTCCTCATTCTCGAAGAAAAAAGGGAAAGGGATATAATGGAATTAAAATAACATTTTTCAATCAGAGGTAAAATCCCTTATTATGATATTTCAGAAGGTATAAGTGATCGACCTCCCATAGTATATGGGATATGGGATGTATCCGCAATTAACCCTTAAAATTATATATATATTTTTTGTATTTGTTCGAGCATGTCCATATCAGCATATGAATTTAGATATTCAGATATTTATATCCGTATCTTGTTAATTTTACCCAAACCGTATATTCATCCACGTCTAGAAAAATATTTAAGTATATATCAATAATCGTATGCGAAAAATATCGGGACATAAATATCATCTTGATATCCGGATGGGAACGCAGCCCTAATTACAAGGCTTGAATTAATTGGCAATACGAGAATTAGCATCACACCTGACTCATGTGATGGGAATGCTTGCAATATCTGCTCAGCTACAGTTTCTGTGAGTTGACTTTTCTGAAGTTCTTTCGTCAACTGATAAAGATTGTTAGTGACCATAAAATAGCCGCCTTGTGCTTAAATTTTCTAAATTTCATTTTCATAACAGGTTTCATATTTTGACATTATGTGCATCACCCCAACTTTATATCTAGCCCAATTGACAAATGATGCATCAAGACACTTGACTACAGCATATGAACACGCTTTATTTCTAACTTTCCAAAGAATTTCGTCTTACAGTACAAATGTGGTTTCGTTAGAACTTTCATTTAATGAAACACGGACAGAAAAAAATATAGCTTAGAAGACTTTGACAAAAGCAAATGAAGGAATATCTTTGGTCTTCTTCTTTTTTCTAAATGTAAACCGATCAATAACTTTCCATCTTTTCGTTTTGGATAAAATTCTTGTATGATAGTTTTTCTCCCTTAGATTTGCTGCATGAGTTCATAAAGAGGAAGTTGTGAATGCATTAGTTGTATAAACACAATGTGCAGATTTATATTTTAGAGAAAAACGAAGAACAAAAAGCGCTGCAGCTTATTAAAAGGAAATATGAGAATGAAAAGCACGGGGCTTGACCTAAAAAAAGGAACATGTTTCCTTTCAAACTTTCAGAAGTACACCTAAGTAGCGCACAAAGCGTCTATTTGTTTGCACGAGAGGACCGAAAGCGTCGTAAGTAATCTTGAAGTTAGGACATGTTTGTCTGCACGGAAGTAACATGTAAGTACCGGAAGTAAGCATACTTCAAGTATTTCGATTTATTTGTTTGCACGGAAGTAGAGTTTGGAAGTTACTTCAAGATGGTGATGTGGATACTATGCGGCATTATTACTTTCAAAATTTTCTTCCCCTCATTTTGGATGTGAAGTAGCCATGGAGCACAAGGAACAAAAAAAAATTATTTAATGAAATGATGAATGCAATTATTTTGTAATTTTTTGTTTATTTTGCGTATGAAAGATGAATGCAATTATTTTGTATTTTTCTTCTCTTTATTACTTTCAACAGAAAATAATTTATTGCTATTAAAAAAGTAATTTTTTGTTTATTTTGCGTATGAAAGAAACTTCTTACACTTTTTTTTATTTGTTTTGTTTATGAAAGTAGTTTTAATGAAATGATGAATGCAATTATTTTGTACACACCTTTATGTAAAAATGAATGAGAGAAAATGAAAAACTTAGAAGTAATTAATGTTTGGAATAAATTATTATTTTTCTTCCTCTTTCTTGTGCTCCATGTCACTTCCAAGCATAAGAGCCCATGAAGAGAAATCTTGAAGTAGGGCTTTTACATAGGATCCATGTTAGTATATGGTAGTAATTTTAAATGCTACTTCTTGTTAAAATAAATACTTGAAGTATCGGAAGTATACCTACTTCCAGTACTTCTATCGTACATCATGGTAAACAAACATGCCCAGGAATAAACACAAAGTGCAAATTTAAATTTCAGAGATTTACGAGCAAGAAGATATAACTTGTTAGAAGAAAATATGAAATGAAAAGGCATGACATTTTACATGTTCTACAAATAAACGCATTTCCTTTCTCACTATGGAAAATTTTCTTTCTATCATTTCGAAACTCTATATCATTAATTTTGGTACATTTTTTAAACATAAATTTTTTTGAGATATTAGGAGGAATAAATTAGCCATCCTTCCTCCCTTCAAAACTACAAGTTTGAAGAAATCCCACAGCATTCCACTCATGGGGTTCGAACTTGGACCTCTTAAAGAAGAGGCCATCTATCCAACTGAGCTATTAGCTCAGTTCATTTTTTAAACATAATTGATCAATGGCTGCCCAACTTTTCACTTTTGAACAAATTCTTGTATAATAGTTCTTAGTAACTTTTTGTATGTGTAAATAATTAGAAGTTTTGGAAGAATAATGAGTGAGAAATATATATATATATATATATATAGAGAGAGAGAGAGAGAGAGAGGAGGGTAATGAGGTGGCAGCCCCTTATTTAAAAATGAGTTATCATCCCAAAACACATATACCTCTGTGTATTTCACCGATTCAAACCGGCCATCTTGGTCTACGTATGATGAAATCCTTATGTACAAAAAAATCTTAGTATTTAAACATCTCTAACGTGTTCATCAAGCGACCGCAATTTTCCTATATTGATAAACCATTAATTTTTCTATCTGCTTAAAGAATGTGTTAAAAGTTTTTAAATCATGAGATTTTTTATATATAAAGGTGTGACGACCCTAAATTTAATGTATCCATCTCTTCTGCTTTGATTCATAAAAGATATTGTTTTCTGTTCTGATTTCGAGTTATAAGTAATTCTTGTGAAATAAGTGCGAGAAATAACTTGTAGATCACTAGTTAAGTCTTTCTTATGCCGTCTCATAGCTTGCGTGTTTGAATCATTGCATCCCAAACTATTCTATTTAATTTCTTTTTGACGTTTTTGAATTTTGAAACTTTCACGGGTGATTTACGGAGTTACGAAACGTTGCAG
The DNA here is from genome assembly GCA_030015575.1 of Agapanthus africanus. Classification (NCBI taxonomy): domain Eukaryota; kingdom Viridiplantae; phylum Streptophyta; class Magnoliopsida; order Asparagales; family Amaryllidaceae; genus Agapanthus; species Agapanthus africanus. The sequence continues at coordinate 934,960,701 of JASDDO010000019.1, read as the reverse complement.
AAGAAAAGAGATATGAATTTGGAATAATTACTCTGATACGAGCTCGGGACCCGAGGACCGACCCCATCCTTTGCAACCAAACCGCCCCGGGCGGCTCAAACCTCATTTTGGTCTGCCCCACCTTGCCCCTCCCATGCCAGTGCATCTTTTGGAATCCGAACTCTTCATTTCCCTATCTCGAAACTCCTAATTCATTTCAGAAATATCCCAGACCCTTAAACTCTCCATTTAACTATCTTTTAATTGCATTTTTATTTCTCTTTTTATTTCATCCTATCTCATTCCTCCTCCTATATAATCTAGGTTGTCCTAGTTTCCTCCCCCTCTAAGATTTTCTGAAAATTACTCTCAAAGATTATTCTCTCAAAAATCCTAGAAGCTATGTCTATCAAAAGAAGTCAAGTTCCCTCAAGCTCGTTCCGTGCGTCGTCAATCTCAAGGCTACTTCTTTCTTATTCCTTCACATCAGCAAACGAGTAAGTCTCTCATTCCTTCCTTTCTCTTCCCCTTCGAATCCGTTCTTTTGCCATGTCGCCGTCTCAAGTTATACTCATCAATATCAAGCTATCTCATATTCTTATACCTTTTCACAACATAAACTTATCGATTGAAAAAGGAAAATTTGTTAAGATTATAACCCGCCTGTAATTCTAATCATCGCGTATCAAAGATTACTCTAACACGTACCATACAACTTTTTAGAATTATATCATGAAAAGGCTTTAGTAATGTATACACAACTATTGTTTCATGTAACTTCTAAATTTCTTTATTTTTTGACATGAATTTGTTAAACATATTGTCTGATAGCGCACGGGGTAACGACCTACCCCACACGCACACTTTTGAATCATTGCACGATCATATATTTGTACCGTTTTTCTAAAAGAATCAATTTTTCGCTAAAATATATCGAAGTTTAAATTGAAATTAATCAACTTTCGTTTTCTTTGCGAAATTGCCTCTACAACTCTTATTAGGAGAACCCTGTTGCGGATAGTGTGGATTTTCACACATCCTGCGTCTAGTGGAGTAAAATTCATAGCACCTCATAGAGCATGGTTTTGAAAGGAAAAATACGGAATTTAAAAAAACAAATAACACTAAAAAAGGGGTGAAAACAAATTGTCTTTTAGGTTTAGTTTAAAACAAGAATTTCTAAAAGTTATTTTTATAAAATACCACAAACATCTCAAATTAGGTTTTCTTTATTAAAATACCCTAAGTTTTAAAAGATAAATTTAAATAGGAGAGCGCGCGCATGTGTGTATGTGTGTGTATACACACACTACTACAATAAGGGGTTGTTCCTACGGCTTTATCCATAGGGGCAAACCACTGCCCCTACGGATATATTCGTAGGGGCACGAAAATACACCGTAGGTGCAGGTCTTAGCCCTTAACATGCCCCTACGGATGAATATTTGCCCCTATGGTGTGCTCCGTAGGGACCTATGTACCTACGGTGTATTACGTAGGGACAAAATATTTATTTAATTTAGTAGTTTATAAAATAAAATACTTGCCCCTCTGGAGATATCCGTAGAGGAAACCTCACGCCCCTACGAAATTATCCGTAGGTCCAAATATCAGCCCCTACGGATATCTTCGTAGGTCCATCCTCAAGCCCCTACGTAGTACTCCGTAGAGACAGATAAAAGCCCCTACGGATATAGTCGTAGGGGCAAGTGTAATGCCTGTTACTGAGTCCATAGGGGAAAAATGTCAGGTATCATGATATTTTGCCCCTACGGCTAACTGTGTAGGGGCAAAGGTTGGACCTACGGATTAATCCGTAGGGGTAAAATTTGGACCTACGGATTAATCCGTAGGGACAAAATATCAGGTTTTTTTTTTAAAAAAGGGCTTCCCGTTTTTTTCTCGCCCTGTGCACAATAATATATACATCATATAATCAAAAACCGCGGTATTCATAATCAACATCTCACGCATAAAATATAAAAGAAATCAACAAACAGAATACGATATCAATCTAAATTATCGTGAACATGCAAACACTACCAATATCGTCCAAAATATATACAATATGCATCATACATGCATAAAATATAAAAAAAGAAGCTACCCTAGCTCGGTCCAGCTCCTCCACCTCTGATAATCGCCGTAATCTGGCGCATCTGCTCCTCGGTGCAGTCCTGAGTCGTCAAAAACTCGACTAATGAAGGAGTGGACCGTGCGGGAGTTTGATCGGACTATGGAGCTGCAGGAGTGGTCTGCGCAACCGCAGCCGAGGTAGTGGCTTGCGGAGCCGCAGTCGAAGGAGATGCATGTGAAGCCGCGGCCGAAGTACCCTGTTACATTTGTTTAATTTTGTGTGTAATAAACAAGTAAGAACTGCGTATTAGTCGAATTCGTATCATTATCAGGTTATTGCGAAACCCCAATCTAAGATTAATCAAAGCTAAGTCTTCAACCAAATAAGCTCATGCTACTAATATTGGATATGTTACTATCTATAATATGATATAATATTTTACTATTAAGTAGTATACATACCATCATCTCCTTCAACTCCTGGACGGTGTCTTCAAGGTGGTAACATCTTGCTCTAGACGTCGCTCACGGGGGATAGGGAAAGTAACCGCCGGAGTAGAGTCCAACCTCATATGGGCCCTGCTAGGACCCAATTTTCGGCCTCTCTCCCAACCTCCGTGGTGACCTCCGTGTGCGGCGTCTAGGACTGGGGTCAGCAGCATTGGATCGTTCTGTCCAGTAAAATCGATCTCTGATGCCTTCGCCTGCTCCACCACCAGCTTCTACACCCACATTAACCAGTAGAATATAAGTATATCATTTAAATTTGAACTTTTGAATTTTTTTTTCAAACCTGTTAGAATAAATATTAACACTTACGCAATACTCCTGGGTAGCGGTGTTGGGGAATCGAAGATCGCCCGTGGAGAGATCTGTCGAGGTGCCGTGGATGGCAAGATACACGGTCCGCATGCTCGGTGTACTACCCTGCGCCAGGGTCTGTGCTCTCTGCAATTCGCCAAATATTTACATATATTATAAAATTACTCTTAATATTAAATTATATCACAGTAGGTCTATTGTAATTTACCGATGCCTCCATGGCACGAGTAATATTTCTCGAGCAACCTGTATAAGTGGGGCGACCCCTCTTTGCCGACTTCCTATTCTCTTTATTTTGATCTGCCTGTTTCTGCACAACACATTCAGATTTAGTTTTCTAATTAAGAAACACAAAAAAATAAATTATATACTAAACAATGAATTACATTTAAAATACAAACCTGTTTGTGCTGAGAGTCGAAATATTGGCACAAGAGAGGCCATGTATCTACGTCGACTCTTGCAAAGGTGGGAGTATATAGGAGAGCCGCTCTCTCTGCCTCGGGGGTCACCATTTACAGGGAATAGCAGTCAATCTTCAGCTCTTTCCTATTGTATCGGACCTTTGATTGCATGTTCTTCATCAGGCCATGGTATAGTGCGTGAAGATCGAGCACTCTCTCAGGGTGATCAAGGTAAGGTACAGGCTGAAAGTCGTAATCCAACTGCAAATACAAAAAAACAATGTTATTAAATTGCAAGTGTTAAATAATAATAAATATATTGGGTAAGTCAAATGAAAATATATATTAATACCCGAGCCTGATCCCAGAAGAGGGCAAATGAGCGCCGGTGCTGATCGCCCCACTCAACGTGAAGTGGATACTTCTTCACGAGGTGGCTCTCATTCCCCATATACCGGCCGAACTTCTTGGCATAATCGCCGGTATAGCGATAATCAAGGGTAGAGAAGAGGGGGAATGCTGCCTCCCCCTAGTTCTGTCGGGCCTCAGTCTGTGGGACTGTAACAACTCTAATTTTTGTATACATAAAATTGATTTAAATTTGAAGTATACTTGGGGTATTTAATGTTCCTGTTACCACTTTAAGTATTTATTTTCCCACAATAATTTTAAGAAAGAGCTTGTAGCTCATTGGTAACACCTTGCACTGCTGAACCAAGCCACCAGAGTTCAAATTCCCTGCCCCACATTATTTTTAAATTATTTTTGTTTTAAATTCCTTGGAAGCACAACAGTCCACAGACCATAACTCCCAAACTTTGAACTTCACACAGAAAGCTAAAAATACTAGGAGCCACGTCTGACGATCCCCCACCCACCGACCACCGGACTCGGCCGGCGGACCGGCCGACTCGGGCCGGCGCCGCCGGCAAGACTCGGCCGGACGGCCGAGTCCCCAAAACAAAAAATGTGTCTTTTCGCCTTCTTTAACCCCCTGCATACACCATTTATCTGGATCGGTTCCCAAAACTTAATTATCCCCCATTTACTACAATTTTTAATGAATTTCTACATTTTTTTACAATTTTTTAATTAAAATCCTTTCATCTACCCTACCCTAGCGTACCCTATAAATACACCCCTACCCTCTACCCTCTCATCCCAAAACCCTAAGCTCACTCTCTCAAAATCTTCTCAAGAGTTGTGTATTTTGAAAATAAGTTCGCGGCGAAGCTCCGGCGAAATTCCGACGGAAATTCCGGCGACGTTTTTAGGAACAACCGGCGACGAAGCAACGTCTCGGCAACCTCTCTAGTCCCCCCTTCAGTCCTTTGCCTAATCGAAACCCGTAAGTCCCATTCTATCCTTCTTTCTATTTCTCTAAAATACAAAATTACAAAACCCGACGGAATCGGAACAAATCCGATTTCCGATTCGGTTTTCTATAAAATTTCACTTCTCACCAATTCAATCATGCTTAAACATCTTTATGTTGACTATTAAACTTCTAACAAACACTTTGGACGAGTTTCATCACATGAAATGATAGCCTTTCCAATTTATCGTATTTTTTCACATAAATACCACAATGTTTCGATTTCACATTTAACCCCTTAACTTTGCTATACATTTAAAGTAGAGCACAAGGTAATGACCTACCTCCACACACACACGAATACAACCCTAAACGACATCATCAAAAACTTAGAATACGATAAAACAATACTTTCATTTAAATACCATATTCTTAATAAAATCATTTCTAGAAGTTTTAGTTTTGATACACTTTTAAATAAATACCTCTTATTAGGAAAACACGATAAGTTATGGACATCGATCGTTTATCTAAACCTGACTTTGTGGTGTCTAGGCTAGGCAAGTGAGCAAAAGTAACTTCAAAAGGCCCGTCTCACGATTCGTAAACGGATCTCTCCTTTCCTCATTTGTACTTACCTGGCCACAATTGGCGGTGAAGAGGCGACTTGAGACATCTAACGACTTGTCGTTTAGACCATTTTGAAATAGGCTAGTTGGCTTAGGAAACCCTAGAATCTAAAATAGGGAAAATTACACTTTGCAAATAAATACCTTTTACTTTATAAAACCGTTTTCTAAAGGATTAGTATTTTACAATGTTTGCAAAGTGCCGCTACAACCCATTTTTGGGGAACCCGTTCGGGATCGTGCGGTTTATCGCGCACTCTCGGGCTAGTAGTGCGAGATTTAGACCTCCGCAAGGAGCATTCGGTCTCGAAAGGTTTAAAATACAACAACTTAAGAAAATAAGAATTTTGGAATATAAAATATTTATTAAAATTATTTTTGTATAAACATATGTATATTTAAATATCTATTTTATTATAATATAAATTTTTCACCTTTTTCTAAAAATCACAAGAATAAATTTTACACTAAAATACCATGAACTTCAAATAATCAATATTACAGATAAATACTCTTATTTATAAAACTAGGATATTTTCACTAGAAATGTCACAACATAAAATCCACCCTCATTACAACTCTAAAGACGAACAATAAATACTTGAGGTGTATTTTGAAAAGTATATAAAAGTAATTTTACATAAAACCCCCTCAAGTTTTATAAATTACCCTAAGGACCCTGGGAATTATAAGACTTCGATTCACATTTCTGATTGTCTGACTCGGGTTTGAGTCTGATTAATCTGACTTGAATATGATTCAAGTCAATCTATAATCTACAAGATTCCAATTGAATATGAATCCATGAATCCATGAATACAATTATCAATTTATACAACTTGAATGTACCGAACCATGGATATATATTCCTTCTACATGATTCCCAGTATTCCATTTACATGACTCTACGGTTACAACCGTTTACTGACATCATGGTTTCGGTCAGTCAGTCAATCAAACTTACAATCAATACAATTAATAAGATAACAATACAAATAAGACATCGCGGGGTTTAAGGGGTAGATTGGTACGGAAGGTGTTAAAAGTGACACGAGACTGTAAGACTTAATACACCTAACATGAATCCAGTTGCTTTTATACTGTGGCATAAACGGTTCCTTGTACTATACGTGCCTCTAGTCTCTGGCATATAGAGACTCCTCTCGTATACACTGGCATTCTTCTGTACCAAGCTACAAACAACAGTGTTAATACGAAATTACTACAAGATAATACAACTTTAAAAGATATCTTCTTATTATGTATTTTTCTACTTTTCTCTTACCTTTGGGACTTACCGAGCGACCTGTTCGCTGACGACATTCTGTTTCTTTCTTCTTTGAATGTCGTCAGGTGATTTGGACCCGGCAGAGATCGAGCCATCGCAAGAAGACTTGGAGCAGTTTGCTGAAGACCCTGCACTTTTGTTTCATTGTACACTTTTCCTCTCTGTACTTTTCATTTCCTGTTATGCCACTGTTTAGGCATCTTTTACTTCAGTTGTATTTCCTTTCATGCATTATACAAAGAATGTTAATAAATAAAAGTTGCTGTTCTTTTTATTTCTTGTCTCTTGTGTATTTATTTTATATTGCTTAGATACGATTAGCGTATGTACTTCTGAGTATATACGTAGCGGACCTCGTCGCGTCCCCTTCGCCGTACACTGGGAAGCGGGACGTGACAGGTTTTGTTGGTGGCCCATGCAGGTCAGAGTTGTATGAAACCCTAGCATGCAGTTCTGTTCTGCGTGAACAACCTAAGCAATATAACACAAGAACCAGCAACTAAAACATTCTTTACAGTTCATGTTCCTTGAATCTTGCAATTTCATATTCCTTGAATCTTATCATTTCATGTACTTGAATCTGTCCTAACCCAAATTTTTCTTCAGGGTTATGGATTCTCCGAACAACACCAGCACCAACGTCAACAACACACTTTCAGCACTACCTCTCACACCAGCTGTTCCTGCACCATCCATCGAGCAGACAGTGCTACTTGAGGCGATCCGCAGCCTTCTCGAGGAACAGCAACAACTCTTGAACCGTCCCGAGACTGACGCACCGGGGGTAAAGCAATTCAGGGCTTTAAATCCCAAGCAGTTCTTTGGAAAAGGAAGCCCTCTTGAAGCTGAAGAATGGGCACAAAGCATAGAAGACGATCTGGCAGCAGCACAAGTGCCAGACATAGCTTGGGTCCGTATGGCGAAACTACAGCTCACGGACAATGCTCGCAACTGGTGGAAGGTGGAAGAAAGCCGTCTTGTACAGCCTATTGAATGGAAGACTTTTCATGAGAAGTTCGACGCGAAACACTTCCCTGTGGCTGCGAGGTTTGCCATGGAGCAGCAGTTCATTCATCTACAACAAGGATCGATGTGGGACAAATCAGTAGATGAATACGACGCTGAATTCACCATGTTAAGCCGGTAAGATATGTCGCAATAGTTCAATTTTTAAATATCACATACTACACAGCTAACACCATCCTTAAACAGATTCGCGGCATATTTGATACCGACGGACGAGATCAGAGCCCGTCGCTTTCAACAAGGACCGGACACGGAGATTCAGGCTGCTCTAGCCACAGGAAAAATTTTGACTCATGAGGATGCTCTGGAAGCTGCCCGCAGTTATGAGGCAGCGATAAAAGCAAGGGGCAGACCTCAGTCTGCAGGAGTCAAGCGCCCTGCCAACCAGATGGCAGGTGGAGCCTCGTCCAGACCACCTTTTGTGCCAAGGCGACCCGGAGTACCGAACCATCGTCCCAGCCCAGCCTTTTGTAACTACTGCAAGAGTGCTGGACATATGATGAAAGACTGCCGGCGAGCCAACCGCCTTTGCTTAGTCTGCGGCTCAGCTACTCATGATATTGGGTCTTGTCCCCAAAGGCAAAACCCAGTTGCTGCACCCAGGTCAGCAAACAATTACCCACAGCGCCCTGCCATCCAAGCCCCTGCTCCAAGACTTGCACTACATGCACCACCCAGAGGACCACAAGTTGCACCACCTCCTCGTCAGTTCCATCAAGCTCAAAGGAACGTTCCGAGGAATGCTCCTCAGGCCAGGAGGAATGTACCAAAGCGCCAGGCTTTCACGATGTCCGTGGAAGAAGCTGAGGCCACTGGCCAAGTCATCACTGGTAAACTTTTCTTCTCAAACTTATCTTTTAGTCTTGGTTATCTACACACTTTTCCTATACCTAAAACATATCCTATATACCTTAGGTACAATCCTAGTAGCCTCACTACCTGCACTTGCACTGTTTGATACTGGAGCATCCTACTGCTTTATGTCGCAACGGTTCGTCCGAACCCATGCGATTCCAGTCTTACAGCTTGTATCCAGCTGGAATGTCAGTTCAGGAAATGGCGTTCTAAAGGCAACTGTGGGATACAGCTTGTGTCCAGTCGTCGTCTGCAGCAGAGAGTTTTATGCTGACTTCAAGGTACTGGACATACCGAACTTCGATGTGGTTCTAGGAATGGATTGGCTTGGAACTTTTTATGCTACCAGCGACTGTCGTCAAAGGAGGGTAGTATTCGAGATTTCAGACCATTCGGTCTTCTATTTCAAGAGCGGAGACCGTATCCTGGAGCCAAGTACCTACAAAGCGAAGCCAAGGGAAGCAGTAGTTGCAGCAGCTCAAGCAGAAGAAGAATTAAGACCAAAGGTAGTTCGAGAGTTCGATGATGTATTTCCTGACGATATATCAGGTTTGCCTCCCGATCGAGCTCTTGAATTCAGTATTGATTTAGTACCAGGAGCCCAACCGGTAATCAAAGCACCTTATAGATTAAGTCTGGAAGGTTTGAAGGAAGTCCGAACACAGTTGGACGAATTATTGGCGAAAGGATGGATTCGTCCCAGCACTTCAAGTTGGGGAGCACCTGTACTACTGGTGAAGAAGAAGGAAGGTTCATACAGAATGTGCATCGATTATAGGGCCTTGAACGAAGTCACTATAAAGAACAAGTATCCACTCCCGCGCATCGATGACTTATTCGATCAGCTAAGTGGATCTTGTGTTTTCTCTAAATTGGATCTTCGTTCAGGTTATCATCAAGTGAAGGTCAAGGAAGCTGATATTCAGAAAACAGCTTTCAGAACTCGCTATGGACATTACAATTTATAGTGATGCCATTTGGAGTGACCAATGCACCAGCAATATTCATGAACCTAATGAATCAAGTTTTCCGGGAGTACTTAGACAGGTTTGTTGTCATCTTCATCGACGACATCTTGGTGTATTCTAAGAGTCGGAAAGAGCATGCAGAACACCTACGAATTGTCCTGGAAACACTTCGACAACATAAGCTTTATGCCAAGTACAACAAGTGCGAGTTTTGGCTAAATCAAGTTGGTTTTCTTGGACATATCGTATCAGGAGAAGGAATTTCTGTGAATCCAGCAAAGGTTTCAGCAGTTAGCGAATGGCCTACACCAAAATCAGTGAAGGATATTCGGAGTTTCTTGGGTTTAGCTGGATATTACAGAAGGTTCATTGAAGGATTCTCAAAGATAGCAACACCCCTGACCAAGCTCACAATAAAAGATGAAGAATTTGTGTGGTCAGAAGCATGCGAACAAGTTTTCGTAGAACTCAAGTTAAGATTGACATCTGCACCTATTCTCGTAATACCGGATCAATCTGGAGGATTTGAAGTGCATTGTGATGCATCCGGTAAGGGATTATGATGTGTTCTACATCAGCACGGTAAGGTTTTGGCTTATGCTTCAAGACAACTGAAGACTCATGAGCGCAATTATCCGACGCATGATCTGGAGTTGGCAGCCGTCATATTTGCTCTCAAGATTTGGCGCCATTATTTACTTGGTGAACGAGTGAACATCTACATAGATCATAAAAGTCTGAAGTACGTGTTTACTCAGAAGGAGTTGAATATGCGGCAGAGAAGATGGTTAGAACTCATGGCGGACTTTGACACCAACTTGCAATATCATCCAGGGAAGGTGAACGTAGTACCTGATGCTCTTAATCGCCAACCATTATCAATGAATCTCACAGCTCAGTGGAAGCTTCAGCAAGACTTGCATCAGATGGAGATTGAAGTAGTCATGCCAGGTAATGCTTCAAGTTTGATGAATCTACAAGTTCAATCAACCATTGTCAATCAGATCAAAGCAGCTCAAGCAAGTGATGCTAAATTGCAAAGGATTAGAGAACAAGTGGAGAATGGACTCAGAACAGACTTCATCATCCATGAAAACGGATCTTTGAGATACGGCAGCAGATTGTGTGTACCAAAAGGTCCTGTTCGGCAAGAGTTAATGAAAGAAGCTCACAGCTCTCCCTACTCAGTACATCCTGGAGCTACCAAAATGTACAAGGATCTACGTCAGAATTATTGGTGGCATGGAATGAAGCGTGAAGTAGCCAGAAGCGTCGCAAAATGTTTGGTGTGTCAGCAAGTAAAGGCTGAACATCACAGGATAGTTGGACTACTTCAACCATTACTAATCCCAGAATGGAAGTGGCAGCACATCACGATGGACTTTGTGACTGCTCTTCCTCACAGCACAAAGGGTAACGATGCCATATGGGTCATTGTGGATCGACTCATAAAGTCGGCTCACTTCATCCCATTTCAAGTTGGCCAATCAACTAAGACACTAGCAAAGAAGTACATGGAGGTAATAATCTATTTAAGATTTAAACTCTTCATAATATACTATCTCTGATACCCATGAACTCATACAGGAAATTGTGAGACTTCATGGAGTACCGGTCTGCATTGTCTCCGATCGTGACATCAGGTTCCGATCGCAATTTTGGCAGAGTCTGCAAGCTAGCTTGGGAACAAGTCTGAACTTCAGCACGGCTTATTATCCACAAACAGATGGTCAGTCGGAACGAACTATTCAGATCTTGGAGGATATGCTCAGATCGTGTATGCTAGACTTCAAAGGATCGTGGGAAGATCACCTGCATCTTGTAGAGTTCGCGTACAATAACAGCTACCAAGCAAGCATAGGAATGGCACCTTTTGCAGCATTGTATGGAAGGAAGTGTCGATCACCATTAAGTTGGGACGACATCGGAGATAGGGAACTTCTTGGATCAGAGATGATAGTAGCGACCGTTGATGTGGCTCATACTATCAGGGAAAGGATGCGCATAGCCTAAGATCGACAGAAACATTGAGCTGATGCAAAGAGACGGCACTTGGAGTTCCAGCCGGGAGACCATGTATTCTTGAAGATATCTCCGAACCGCGGAGTGATCCGATTTGGAAGATGGGGTAAATTAAGTCCGAGATATATTGGACCGTTCGACATACTCGAACGAGTCGGTGAAGTGGCATACTGCTTAGCTCTTCCACCCTCATTAGAAGGAGTGCATAACGTGTTCCACATATCCCAACTCAGAAAGTATGTGAGTGACCCCATGTTCTTGATCATTCCGAGCTCACTATACAGCCCGACTTGTCTTGTGAGCAACAGCCTGTGGAGATCCTGGACAGGAAAGTGAAGACACTTCGGAACAAGAAAGTTAACTTGGTCCGGGTAATGTGGAGGAAAGATACTCCAGGAGAATCCACTTGGGAAAAGGAAGATGAAATGCGTGCAAGATATCCTCACCTCTTTGTAAACTAGTCCTCAAATAAAAGTTGTAAATTTCGAGAACGAAATTTTTGTAAGGAGGGTAGATTGTAACAACTCCAATTTTTGTATACATAAAATTGATTTAAATTTGAAGTATACTTGGGGTATTTAATGTTGCTGTTACCACTTTAAGTATTTATTTTCCCACAATAATTACAAGAAGGAGCTTGTAGCTCATTGGTAACACCTTGCACTGCTGAACCAAGCCACCAGAGTTCAAATCCCCTGCCCCACATTATTTTTAGATTATTTTTGTTTTAAATTCCTTGGAAGCCTAACAGTCCACGGACCATAACTCCCAAACTTTGAACTTCACCCAGAAAACTAAAAATACCAGGAGCCACGTCTGACGATCCCCCACCCACCGACTACCGGACTCGGCCGGGATCGGCCGAGTCGGCCGGCGGACCGGCCGACTCGGGCCGGCGCCGCCGCCGGACTCGGCCGGACGGCCGAGTCCCCAAAATGAAAAATGTTTCTTTTCGCCTTCTTTAATCCCCTGCATACACCATTTATTTGGATCGGTTCCCGAAACTTAATTATCCCCCATTTACAACAATTTTTAATGAATTTCTACATTTTTTAACAATTTTTTAATTAAAAACCTTTCATCTACCCTACCCTAGCCTACCCTATAAATACACCCCCTACCCTCTACCCTCTCATCCTAAAACCCTAAGCTCACTCTCTCAAAATCTTCTCAAGAGTTGTGTACTTTGAAAACAAGTTCGCGGCGAAGCTCCGGCGAAATTCCGACGGAAATTCCGGCGACGTTTTTAGGAACAACCGGCGACGAAGCAACGCCTCGGCAACCACTCTAGTCCCCCCTTCACTCCTTTGCCTAATCGAAACCCGTAAGTCCCATTCTATCCTTCTTTCTATTTCTCTAAAATGCGAAATTACAAAACCCGACGGAATCGGAACAAATCTGATTTCCGATTCGGTTTTCTATAAAATTTCACTTCTCACCAATTCAATCATGCTTAAACATCTTTATGTTGACTATTAAACTTTTAACAAACACTTTGGACGAGTTTTATCACATGAAATGATAGCTTTTCCAATTTATCGTATTTTTTAACTTAAATACCACAATATTTCGATTTCACATTAAACCCCTTAATTTTGCTATACATTTAAAGTAGAGCACGAGGTAATGACCTACCTCCACACACACACAAATACAACCCTAAACGACATCATCAAAAACTCAGAATACGATAAAAAAATACTTTCATTTAAATACCATATTCTTAATAAAATCATTTCTAGAAGTTTTAGCTTTGATACACTTTTAAATAAATACCTCTTATTAGGAAAACACGTTAAGTTGTGGACATCGATCGTTTATTTAAACCTGACTTTGTGGTGTCTAGGCTAGGCAAGTGAACAAAGGTAACTTTAAAAGGCCCGTCTCACGATTCGTGAGCAAATCCCTCCTTTCCTCATTTGTATTTACCTGGCCACAATTGGCGATGAAGAGGCGATTTGAGGCTTCTAACGACTTGTCGTTTAGACCATTTAGAAATAGGCTAGTTGGCTTAGGAAACCCTAGAATTTAAAATACGGAAAATTACACTTTGCAAATAAATACCTTTTACTTTATAAAACCGTTTTCTAAAGGATTAGTATTTTACAATTTTTGCAAAGCGCCGCTACAACCCATTTTTGGGAAACCCGTTGGGGATCGTGCGGTTTATCGCGCACCCTCGGGCTAGTAGTGCGAGATTCAGACCTCCGCAAGGAGCATTCGGTCTCGAAAGGTTTAAAATACGACATCTTAAGAAAATGAGATTTTTGGAATATAAAATATTTATTAAAATTATTTTTGTATAAACAAATGTATATTTAAATATCTATTTTATTATAATATAAATTTTCCACCTTTTTCTAAAAATCACAAGAATAAATTTTACACTAAAATACCATGAACTTCAAATAATCAATATTACAGATAAATACTCTTATTTATAAAACTAGGATATTTTCACTAGAAATGTCACAACATAAAATCCACCCTCATTACAAGTCTAAAGACGAACAATAAATACTTGAGGTGTATTTTGAAAAGTATATAAAAGTATTTTTACATAAAACCCCCTCAAGTTTTATAAATTACCCTAAGGACCCTAGCAATTATAAGACTTCGATTCATATTTCTGATTGTCTGACTCGGGTATGAGTCTGATTAATCTGACTTGAATATGATTCAAGTCAATCTATAATCTACAAGATTCCAATTCAATATGAACGCATGAATCCATGAATACAATTATCAATTTATACAACTTGACTGAACCGAACCATGGATATATATTCCTTTTACATGATTCTCAGTATTCCATTTACATGACTCTACGGTTACAACCGTTTTCTGATATCATGGTTTCGGTCAGTTAGTCAATCAAACTTACAATCAATACAATTTACAAGATAACAATACAAATAAGACATCGCGGGGTTTAAGGGGTAGATTGGTACGGAAGGTGTTAAAAGTGGCACGAGACTGTAAGACTTAAAACACCTAACATGAATCCAGTTGCTGTTATACCGTGGTATAAACGGTTCCTTGTACTATACGTGCCTCTAGTCTCTGGCATATAGAGACTCCTCTCGTATACACTGGCATTCTTCTGTACCAAGCTACAAACAACAGCGTTAATACGATATTACTACAAGATAATACAACTTTAAAAGATATCTTCTTATTCTGTCTTTTTCTACTTTTCTCTTACCTTTGGGACTTACCGAGCGACCTGTTCGCTGACGACATTCTGTTTCTTTCTTCTTTGAATGTCGTCAGGTGATTTGGATCCGGCAGAGATCAAGCCATCGCAAGAAGACTTGGAGCAGTTTGCTGAAGACCCTGCACTTTAGTTTCATTGTACACTTTTCCTCTCTGTACTTTTCATTTCTTGTCATGCCACTGTTTAGGCATCTTTTATTTCAGTTGTATTTCCTTTCGTGCATTATACATAGAATGTTAATAAATAAAAGTTGTTGTTCTTTTTATTTCTTGTCTCTTTTGTATTTATTTTATATTGCTTAGATACGCTTAGCGTATGTACTTCTGAGTATATACGTAGCGGACCTCGTCGCGTCCCCTTCGCCGTACACTGGGAAGCGGGGCGTAACAGGGATTGATTCGGGCCTCGAGTCCCCCTCTAGGGATAGGGATGCCCTGCATCTACAAGAAATATCAAGACGATCAATATTAAGACAAAGTGGTATTAAGAAATCAAAGTTTAACAAATATTGAAGTGTGATATATATCTCCGGCGACAGAAGCACGAGCCTAGGCCCGGGCAGCAGCACGAGCGGGACGATAGTTCCTCCGGTGAGGAACAGCCGGTGACCCGGACATGGAAACATCCCCGCCAACTAGAAAATAAATATCAATAAAATTACGTAAAGTTCATGTTTATTTCTAAAGGATATGTAAAATGAATAAATATTTTATATTTATTCATACTAACCTGCAGACTGAGCGGAGGGTATGGAAGTGATGGGAGTGGCCACTGCACCAGACGTGGACGCACCACCTATAATTAGACAATCAAACATTGACTATATAAATAATTGCAAAAAGAATGTGTATATCAATAATATAACATTCTAAATCAACATGTATACACTATAGGTTATATAAATATACCCGCAAGTGCGGTGGCGGCCTCCGCCCGAGATGTGGAGGCACCACCTACAGCTAGACAATTAAAAAATGATTATCTAAGTACTTAAGAGCAAAAGAATGTATGTATATTTATGATATAACATTCTAAATCAATATGCATGCACTATAGGATATATAAACATACCTGGAGGTGCGAGAGTGACCTCTGTCCCTGATGTGGACGCATCACCAACAGCTAGACAATCAAACATTGACTATATAAGTAATTTTGACATAAATATGCATGTATATATATAATATTACATTCAAAATGAATATGCGTGCAATATACCTAGAGGTGTGGCAAAGTCCATACGGAAGGAGGCATCCGAAAGGGTCTCCGATCGAGGTGCAAGACCGGCCCTCTGAAGCTCCCTACGCAGCTCTCCGGGCGGCAGAACCACTCTGCCCCTGTCTCTGCCTCTGCCGGTGCCACGGCTGGAGCTCCTTCCGCCCCTCGCTGCTCCCGTCATCGTCATCAAATCTAGATAAAACGGTTCGTGGGCGCATTAGACAATCATTACATATGCATGCTATATATGTATAGATCGTAAAATATGAAGTAATAATATAACATTACTGATAACATTTTTCGTTTTGTGGACGCATTAAATATATTTACTTGGATTTCATCATCGATATCATTTCTAACCCACGTAATTTCATGATCAGCCGAAGACAACCCGTCTTTTGAAACAGACGGTTGAAGCACTCTAAGTCTTCTCTCTTCTTCATCTTCATCGTTGTTCTCAAATTCTGGTATATCTTAAACATCCCTGGGTTTCCAACGGTATACGACACTCCATCCCGGATGCTTCAAACACTGTGAGTAGTATACCTGGAACGCTTGGTTTGGAAAGATAAACGGATCGTCCTGACCGTAAAATCGAAGTGTGTTCACACTAGTCAATCCATAGTCATCTTTCCAAGTCCCGAGATTGTTTCTCCACTTATCCATATCGGTTCGTCTATCATACTAAGTACACTAAAATATATAAAACGGTTCTGATCGTCCGGGATATTGGATGCCAAGTATACAAGTTAAGTATCCATAATAAATCACACCATCTGATCCTACCGTCGCAATCCCACTATTCTGAGTGGTTCTAGATATTTCTATGTCCTTAACTTCGAATTTGAATCCAAGGAAACCGAATCCTTTATAATATGCAACCTCCATAGTAGGAAACTGAGTTAAACATCTTGAATCACTCTCTAATGATGCAGACAAGTTCGGATCGTGGATCTAACAGAATTTTTTTTACGAAAAATACATAACGATATAAGTTTAGATTAAAAATGATAGTAATATTATGTTATTCGAATAACTTACATGATCTGCAACCCAATCGCAAAAATTATGGCACGACCCGAAAATGGCACGTGACGGCCCTTAAACCACGTAACGTCCACAGGCGTAACGTAATCTAAGTAAGCCGAAAACCCAGCAATCTAAACCATCAAAAATAGTAAGTGCTAAGAACATTGTTAAAACTTTTGAAATCTCAAATACAAATTCTTTAAAGTCCAACTTTATTTCCTTTAAAATTTTGGCAGTATCTCCTTTGTAAAAACAAGCCTCCAAAAAGGGGTACAACAAAGATATAAGTAAAGCATCTCAAACAGGAGTAAAATCCACGCCCAAAGGCGGAAAACAACCACCGCAACAGATATACGATGCCGTAGCGAAGAAAAAGACGATATAAGTGAAACATCATAAAAGACATCCAAAGTCACAAAATAATATATAATATCGTCCTCATAACTCGTCTCTAAGTCAATACATGAAATAGTAGATGGAAAGTACTGGATACAATGAATATACAATGAGCAATATCGGATAACCGCAAAACCCACTTATAGCAAAACTGCACGCAGTCAGCCGTAGCGGTATCCGCTGCAAAAGATGATACGGTAGATGAAAGCCCTGCCGCGACTGCCTTGAGGGACTACCTGCAAAACACTGTGGCACAATGAGGGTGAGTTGCCAACTCGTGAATAGTAAATAACATATGCAGGTAATCGCAAGTATGCACGTACTGCGATGGTTTATCACAAGCAAGATAATAGCAATAAATGGCAATATGTATATGCAACAGTTATGAAAGGTACTCTATCAGGTACTACTAAAACGTGAAGCAATGCATATCAAATAAATGCGGAGTATGAAATAAAACACATCCTGTAAGTCTCATGAAACCAGAGTGTCTAATACCGACACCCGAAAACATCATGAAAACTAGTGTCTAGCATCGACACATAAATACTCTTCTAGCAGGTGCCGTCACCACGACTGGCCCTGATATGTACGTATCATACGTCTCTCGGAAACCCGAGTGTCCAGCTTTGACACTCGAAATTTCCCGTATCCATACGTACATGACTCCGGTCGGTATCACCACGATAACCGCCGAGTCCAAGTAATGTCACCGGTAACGTAGTATCCCCTGCTTCGAGCTCATCGCCATCATCTGCGATCTTCTTGTCCCGGGGTACCTCCGGGCCCCACCATGTACCCGCACACGGCCCACTCCACTCCTCGCGTAGGGTATACAATACTCAGAACCGAGAAATCTCATGGTGGAAGTATCGAAATATCATATCAAGAGAAACCGGGTTTTTCAAACAATACATAATTTTATGAAACTACCACGGTCCTCAAATCCAGAAAAATCTCAAGTAATGAATAAGTATATTTGCATAGATCATTATGATGATATATTAGGTAGGTGTACAAATATAACAGCGTCCCATACCACTGATATATACACCCCCCATAAATATACATATATATATCAGCGTCCCATACCACTGATATATATACGCAGGAATAAAACATCCGGAAAACATCATATGAAATCCATATATCAATGCGAAATCCATGAAATATAATATATGCTACATGAAACAGTAATATGAGCATTTTAACTGCAATAAGTTATTAAATATATCATGCAGTTTCTAATTTCTCCAAAATCCATACAACATCATATAAAGGTGAACATATAGCTATAGCCAGATATGCATAACCATGTCGGTATAGCAAGATATGTGTATTTATATGTAAGCATGTATGTATGATGCATCTCATATGCGCAATAGCATAAGAATCAATGTCCCCATGTCGGTGACAAAACAATACCACATAGGGGTATATGTAACCCTAGCAAGGTAAATGAGTGTACAGGTAAGTATGTGTGCATAAGGTGCCTGTAGCTGTAGCAAGGTATATGAGTATGTACCTATCAATAATGATGTAATACCCTCCAGGTATATGTGTAGCTATATCAAGCTAGGTAAGTGTACATGTAAGTATGTATGTAAGATGTACATGTGGCTGTATCTCATATGTGTATATACCTATCTCTAATGGTACAATACCATATAGGTATATGAGTAGCTAGCATGTAAATATGGCAAGGCATATGTGTAAGTATGTAGGAATACAGGTATGCTATATGTCATATGCACAATGGAATATGAATCAAGGTCTCAATGTCCCTAACCATACAATATCACGTATGTATAGGTGTCAACTATATCTCGTATGTATATGGGTTGCGCGTGTCATGGCAATTATCGACGGAGTGTGTGTAGTATACAATTAGTGCTAGTGTAACATGAACAGTCAATAATGGTGTTGTGTCTCATCAATACTATATCCATATGCAAATAGGAAAATGAGGTATATAACAAAGGTACACATGCACAATCAATGTCCATATACTTAATATCATGAATCATATCATTTAATCTAGTCCAAACGCATAACGCCATGCCGGCGATTCCCTTGTAGATTTTAAATCTACTCACCAACGATCCTGGCTAAGTAAAACCAACCACTTGCTTTCCTTTCTTCGCAGCGTCCGAAGTCCCCGCCTGCAATCCTAAAATCACATAACAACAAAACAAGTATATATATTAGCAATCGACCTCTAACACGTACAAACTACGTTTGACCGACGCACCAACTCCAAACATACTCTCAAGTGTTCGTCTAGTGGCTAACGTGCATAGCGACACTACGAAACCAACCCAAGAGCCAAAGCTACACAAAGTACACGCACCGTGTCAGATAACGTAACATACGTATTCGTAATACTAGAAATTAGCAAAGTGATCCCAGATTTTGTATACAGTAGAAACATAAAAATCAAACAGGACCAAACACACTAAAACCATAACATACAGCTATCCTAAAAAGCCTAAACCCTAACTCCACAAGAAATCCGAGCTCACCGGAAAAACCCTAAGTGTCACCGGCCAAATCCGAGGGGATGGGGTTCGTGCTTCAGGTGAAGGCTTAGGGTGTCAGGTACAACACTACTACACTGCTAGATTTTCTAGTACACACACTGGGTCACATCAGATCACATATATCATATAATGACACTAAAAATACTATATGTGCACGAAACCTTACTTTAAGTATTCTAAACTGAAACGATTAAGCTACGCAACATTAAAACGACTCACTTAACAGATAGGGATCATTACCTACTCCCATAAGCTCAAAGATCCTAGTTTTCCAAGCTCCAAGGTATCTAAGAGGCAAAACAAGGATTAAGAAGTGATTTGGGTATGATTTTGTGAAGTTTTATGCAGGATTGGTGATGAAGAGGTGAGTGTTCAGTTGAGAGAATGAGAAGTATGAGAAATAGTGAGAAAGAGATGAAGTGAGAGAGAATGAAATAATAAAGAGAGAGTGTGAGGTGAGATTAAGGGTGGGTGCACTATTGCATTAACTTCTCTCATTAATGCAAGCATTCCTTTCACCATGAGTCACCATGCCACCTCTTCTCATTCCAAAACACCAAGAAATATCTCACAACAAATATCTAGGGAAGGGTTAAGCAAGGAAGGATTAACTTAAGGTATGGATTAGATCAAAGTGTTTAACTTAAGGTTGTCATGGTTGCTAAACTAGATTAACACAAACACACCCTCACATTAACATGCACATGTGTGTGCAAGCCATAACAAACAATAATAAATTATTAATTAAATGTTATAAAATGTGAGGAAACCGAATTGGTAAACTTTTTACACAAAACCCGCATTATCGTCTAATTAAAACTAATTGCAAAAACTAAGTTACAATTTATCCTGATGATATTTTTCTGATCGTTCATCGTTTTAATCAGGATGCCCCTCACGTACCTCGTTAAAATGATTTCTGTTCTCAATAATAAATTATGACATTAATATTATATCATTTTATACACACACAAACATAAATATAACAATTAATCCAAAAAAACCCACTCTCTAAGTTTTTCAAGACAAGCGCTATTGAGGAGCATAAACCGATATATCTTGTTGATAAACATAGTGTCTACTCTCTTATAATTAGCTTTACCATATGGCCCGTCCTGAATTCTTCGAGGCCGGTTAAGTTTCGTCTCAATGTTCTCGTCCAGATAGCGGGAACAAAATGTGGTTGCTTTATCTAGAAGATAACCTTACATGGTAGAACCCTCTGGCCGATTTCTATTGCATATATACTTTTTTAGAGTGTAGAGGTAGCTAAAGAAAAATATGTTAAAAAATAAATACGGGCATACAGGACAACAATAATTTTACAAATTCTGCGAAACGAAAAATTCCACGTACCTTTCGACGGGATACATCCATCGATATTATACCGGTCTGCTTAACTTAGACTCAGTTGCAAGATGAACCGTCAGGTATATTATGATATCGAAGAATGACGGTGGAAAAATACGCTCAAACTTGCAAAGTTTCAACAAAATAGAACTAGTTTTTCCAGCGTCACAACATCCAGTGTTTTAGCGCATAATTCTCTGAAAAAACAACATAGGTCATTGATTACTAGACCAACCGATTCGGGAAGGGAAGTCCTGAGGGCTAATAGGAGAAGGTGCTCCATAATAACATGGTGATCATGACTTTTCAGCTCATCGATCTTGCCTTTCACAATTTTTATCTTCTTGCTAAATAATCCTGAGAAACCTGTGGGAACTTTCAAATTATGCAACACCTGCAAGAATCTTTTCTTTTCTAGTTGTGACATATGATACGCGGCATTGGGAAGTACAAACTTGCCTGATTTATTTTCTATCGGTTTAAGATGCAATTCACTTCTAATTTCCCAGTCCTGTAGATCCATCCGAGCATAGATATTGTCTTTCGATTTCCCGTCTTTACAAAGAAGTAAGTTGAGTACGTACTCGGATACTCCCTTATCTATGTGCATGACGTCCAGACAATGACGCACTAAATTTTTTGACCAATACGGAAGCTCGAAGAAAATGTTTAACTTGTTCCAGAATGGTGGTTTAACCTGTTTTGTCGGATCTATCCCGAAGGTCATATTATCGTAACCATCCCACTGAGCAGTCACGTCCTCTCCAGACAATAGGGCTGGAGGTCCATGAAGCTCCTAATGATCATCAAAGTGAACATCGTCTAGCCTGTAGGGGTGGTCTAGAGGTAGGAAATGTCGATGGCTGCAATAACAAACCTTCTTGCTACAATTCAAGAATTTCGATGTTGTATATTGATGGCAATAAGGACATGTTTTGTGACCATGTACGGACCAACCTGATAGCATTCCATACGCAGGAAAGTCATTAATTGTCCACATTAAAGTCGCACGCAGTATGAAGGTTGTATTTGTGTTTTCATCGTAAGTCTCTACACCATCAATGAATAAAGATTTTAACTCATCGATCAGAGGTCGGAGATAGATGTCGATATTGTTTCTCGGTGAGTTTGGTTCGTCGATAAGAAGAGGCATCA
This sequence comes from Agapanthus africanus, assembly GCA_030015575.1. Classification (NCBI taxonomy): domain Eukaryota; kingdom Viridiplantae; phylum Streptophyta; class Magnoliopsida; order Asparagales; family Amaryllidaceae; genus Agapanthus; species Agapanthus africanus. The sequence goes on along the minus strand of JASDDO010000019.1, from coordinate 934,938,412 downwards.
TAAAGTATGATTGATCCATAGCCAACCAAGACGACAGATTATAAACTATTATTACAACGGGACATGTGCTGTGGCTTCCAAGCATATAGTTGAATGGGCAGAAGCCATCACTGGTGAGTCTGAGCCTGACATTGCGAGAATCACTACTGAATATTTCATGCCTCCTATCGAAATTCTTCCATGCCGGTGAATCTCTTAGATGACTCATTTTTCCATCTTCACTTGGAGGAGCACGGTGATGCCAAATCATTGCCTCGGCTGTTTTCTTGCACCTGAATAGCCTCTGCAGCCTCTGTGTTATGGGAAAGTATCGTGCTATCTTGACAGGTATATCGGGCTTCTTATCAGAATCTTTCGGCTTATACCTGGACTCTCCGCATGTTAGACACTCTTTCAAATCTGAATTCTCTTTCCGGTACAACACGCAATTTTTAGGACATGCTTGAATCTTCTCACATTTCAGACCCAAATCAGACATCATCTTCTGGGCTCCGTACCAGCTGTCGGGCACGTTATTTCCTGGGGGCATAGAATCTTTCAAGAACGAAAGAAGTATTGTGAATGACTTATTACTCCATCCATTTAGGCACTTAATCTGGAAAAGTTGGACGAACCATGAGAAGGTGGAATACTTTGCATTCTCATAATTAGTTTTCTAGCATCATTCATGAACTTTTCATACTTATTCACACGCGGTCCTTGACCGGAAGGAATGTCATTTTCGGTACGAATAGATTCACCTAGGGCAGCCTCTACTATATCCTCCATTTCTTCACCTGGATAGAAATTACTGTCTTCTTTTTCTGCCGCATTACCGTCTTCTCCTTCTTCTTCTGCCTCATTACCGTATTCTCCTTCTTCTTCTGCCGCATTACTGTCTTCTTCTCCTTCCACGTGATATAGCCAAGTTGTATAAAATATAGTAAAACCATGTTTAACGATATGAAGCCCTGCGAATTCTACCTTCTGCCAGTACTTATTCCCACATCTATCGCACGGGCAGAGAATCTTCTCTAACACGATCTTATTATGTGCGCGTGCAAATTCAATGAAAGTAGCAACTCCTGCGACAAACTTAGGTTTCATACGTTGTTGCCAATCCACATACATCCAGTCCTTAACTCTGATGTACTCATGGGCCATGTTAGACTGTATAACATATAAATTGTAGGTTATGATGACTATATTGAGAAATCTAAGAACGGGATGATTACTGACAAATGAGAAAATCCATGTATGTACTTTGTGTGTGCGTTTGTCGTTGAAAAGAATAAATTATCGATAAACAAAGTTAGATTTGAGAATACCCATGTATGAGTTGTATTTTATATATGTGTGTTTCAATTTATGATTTCGCTTAAGTGTAGGGTTGTTAGTGTGTATATGCTGTGTGTACGTTTGTTGTGTATTCGTATTGTATGTGTGTGTTTCGGCTGTCGGGGGTAAGGCTTCTATCCCATTAAGAATGTATAGAGCAGACACCTATTCGCTTGTGCTTTCAACCGTTTCGAGTAAATTTTGGCAGCACCTTCCCGCTTTTCTCCGAGTAAACTGTAATAGAATAGATAATCATTTCAAATCTGTGAAACAACGTTGAAATGAACATCTAATCTATCTTTGTACACGAAGAACCAGCGGAAAAGTACCGGCAAAATAACTCGAAACGAATGAAAACACAAGTGAATGCAGGTGCTTGTTTTATACATTCCTAACTTGTCCACACTTGAAAAATCTATCGGTTATCATACGATTGAATCTTCTCGTCACATAGACTACACGACGGTTGTTAGTACCGAGCTATACCGTCCGATATTTAACAACCTTCGTATAGTTCTATGTCACGACGAATATCGAACGTATGTTAACCGATAGACGGGGACTAAGTCGCGCTTTGATTTTCATATATGAGTATCGATAAGAATATGAAAGTTTCATATTATTATCGAGTATCATATATTGGTTTTAACTTGAATATTTAACTTGAATAGGTTTTACGTTTACGTTTCGTTATTAAGGGTTTGAAATTTTTAGTTTAGGGTAAATTTTTCTTGCGTTTACGGTGAAATTGTACGTTTACGTTATCATCGAGTATCCCACTGAATGAACTAGTGCACCCTAAACCCTAACCCTAAGTAACCCAAATTAACCTAATTAACCCCAATTAACCATAATCGTTACCCTAACACAAATTATCCATAATTAACCCAAACTTAACCCAATTTACCCAAATTAACCTAATTAATCCTAATCAACACCCTAACCCTTTCAAATTATCACTAATTAACCCAATTAACCCTATCTATTTTACGTAATTAACCCAAATTAACCCTAGCCTCTAACTCTAACCCTGAACCAAACCCTAACACTAAACCCTAACCCTAACCCTGAACCAATCCCTAACCATACACTGAACCCTAACCCTAACCCTAACTCTAACCCTAATTAACCATACACTGAACCCTAACCCTAGCCCAAGTCCTACCCTAACCCGACTAACCCAAGCTAATTAACCTTAACCCTAACCCTAACTGAACCGAACTTTAACCCTAACCCTAAACTGAACCCTAACCCTAACCCTAACTGAACCCTGAACCCTAACCCTAAACCTTAACCCTAGCCCAAGTAGCAACCAACTAACCCTAGCCTTAACTGACCCGAACCCCAACCCTAACCCCAACCCTAACCCTAAACTGAACCTTAATCCTAACCGAACCCTGAGCTACCCTAACCCTGAACCCTAACCCTAGCCTAAGTAGCAACCCAATAATCAACAAAAACATAAATAAATGCATAATTAGAAGTAAAAATATGAAATTTACTAACCTGTAGGCCGGCGATGGAGGAGGCCGGTGATGAAGGAGACCGGAGATGGTTTACGACGCAATTGGCAACGAGAGTGTTCCTAACATCGACGAGGAAGTCGACGGCGATGTCGGGGACAACGAGGCGTGCGCGGGAGTGCGGTGGCGACGAGGCACGGGCGGTGGCGACGATGCACGTGTGGGAGAGTGAAGAAGTTGTGAGAAAGAGGAAATTGTGAGAGAGAGGAAATTTTTGGCCTTTTTTAATTATAAAATAACCCATATAATTCCCCTATGGATTAATCCGTAGATCCTTCATTTGTGGCTCCGTAGGGCCGAATAACAAATTACGTTTTAGTATTTTTAAATTAAAACGTAGGGCACCATAGGGACAACTATGGGGACCTACGGATTAATTCGTAGGGGCAAGAAAATGTTGCCCCTACAAATACCTTTATCCGTAGGGGCAACCTCTTATTGTAGTAGTGACACTAAATATATTTGATAAAGACAAATACTCATACAAATGGAACATTATAAGAATAAATAAATATAGGATAAGGATAATTTACTCTCAGGGCATAAATAGCTTAGTTATGCCATATTGATAATTACTCCACTTGCTCTTTATGCATGAATAAAGTAAAGGTGGTTTTTGTCATTTATAAGAAGAGAGAAAATGGAGAATCTTGTATAAGATTTTCTCTCATTTTGTATTAATCAATTGCCTCGTTAATTGCAAGATTTTTTACCTTCTCTCTCTTCTTGTAAATCATAAAAACTATCCTTACTTTATCCATGCATGACGTGCAAGCAGAGTAATTATTCACAAGGCATATCTAAGCTGGTTATGTTCTGAGAGTAAATTAGCCTTATCCATAAATATATTAACAAACATATACAACATAATAGCATTTTTGCATATTTTACAACTTACATGTTTAAATAACTTATCAAAATATACTTTTAAATACATAACATATAAGCCAAGCTAAAAATGCATGGTTCATATATGAATCAGATAAGCAAAAGATAAATTAAAATTTAGGGTTAATTGCGTATAGAACCCCTGAGCTATTTGGGGTTGAGCACTTATACCCCTGAACTATATTAGTAAGCACTTACACCCCTACTGGTTAATAGATATTTTCCTAATACCTATTTTCCCCCTTTCTTCTTCTATTCTATTCTAAAAAATCAACCTCTAATCCTAAAATACCAATATTTTTAGCCCTAATCTAAAAGCTTGATGCTGTATTTTCTTTCATTATACCTCCAAACCTTTTTCCATTATCTTTGATATTTAACATATTCTCTCCATTAATTTCAAGGAGGAGGGAAAGAATTTTAAGATGGGTATTTTCAATTTTATTTTATTATCATTTATTCAGTTGATTTTGCTAAGATTTTTATTTCATTGAACTATTAAGGTTACGAGCTCCTCATTCTCGAAGAGAAAAGGGGAAGGGAAATAATGGAATTAAAATAACATTTTTCAATCAGGGGTAAAAACGCTTATTATGATATTTCAGGAGGTATAAGTGATTGACCCCCCATAGTACATGAGGTGTATCCACAATTAAGCCTTAAAATTATATATATATTCTTGTATTTGTTCGAGCATGTCCATATCAGCATATGAATTTAGATATTCAGATATTTATATCCGTATCTTGTTAATTTTATCCAAACCGTATATGCATCCACGTCTGGAAAAATATTTAAATATATATCAATATTCGTATGGCGAAAAATAACGGGACCTGAATATCATCTTGATATTCGGATGGGAACGTAGCCCTAATTACAAGGCTTGAATTAATTTGGAAAATAGGAGAATTAGCATCACATCTGACTCATGTCATAGGAATGCTTGCAATATTTGCTCAGCTATAATTTCTATGAGTTGACCTTTTCGAAGTTCTTTGGTCAACCGATGAAGATTGTTAGTGACCATATAATAGCCGCCTTGTGCTTAAATTTTCTAAATTTCATTTTCATAATAGGTTTTTGATGGAGGTCACGCCCGCGTAGAGAGAGGATCGTCCATTAATGGGGATCGCGGAGGCGTGGAACGTGGGAAGTTGCTGGCGGAGAATCCGTGCATGGAGAGATTCGCGGAGCGGCGGTTATGCCTGTGAGCGGTGGAGCTGGTCGGAGGACCGAGGAAGACAGCTTCGGCCGGGGGCTCAGGGACGGGCAAGAAGGCCGAGCAGTCTTGGTCTTGTGGCAGCTTGGGGCGGCAGAGGGGCTGAGGAGGTCAATCTGCGGGGAGCCCCGAGAGGGGCTAGCTTGTGATTGCAGGTCGGGTACAGGGGAGGCCTGGTCGGCCTTGTTGGGCCCTTTCTTCCGGGTTATGGGATATGCCATCCGCCACGTGTCCTGATCCCAGGCGTCTCCAATATTGAGCATCATCATCAGCCCCCCACTCTTGTCCCGACCAGCAGGTGGGTCGGGTCAGGAATGGACCGTCGGGCTGCCCGGGGTGAGCTCCCTCCTAATGGTTTCGTCGGGATGCGTCCCCAGGCCGCGAGCTGTCTTTTTTTCTAGCGAATCAGGGCGAGATCTCCGCATTTAAGGAGGGTGAGCCGGTTCGTGTTGCTTTGATGTGATGGCCCACATGTCAAGCGTCGGTTGGCTGACGCGACGTGTGCAGACCTGTGACGTCTGAAAGGGCACGGTCCAGTGCGGGGACGACAAGTGGAGCAATCAGAGCCGTTGGACACGAGGAGGCGTCTTGGCGGGAGATGAAGGGCACCGTTGGATGAGGTCGCTTGTGACGGTAAATAGGGGTGGGGCCTATTCCGGGGCCCCTACTCCTTTATATTTCTTGTTTCTAGGCCTCGGTTGCTCGGCGCTTATCTCCTAACTTCCACTTTCGTTTCCTGAGGATCATTTTTCCCAAGGTTAGATGTCTTCTCTTTTTGAGTCAGTAGATGTCGTTGAGATAGTATCTAGGAACCCTTTGGGTGAGTCTGAGTCCTCCCGGGGGGCTGGGGTTGGCCCCCCTTCCCGGGATCATGTGGCGGGGGCAGCCCCCAGGGAGGAGGCGGTAGATGCTGCCCCCAGTGCCTTGTGTTGGATAAGGCATGAGGACGAGCTTGCTAACGCGCGGGCTCGCTTCTACATCCCCTCACGCTATATGCTCCGCCTGGCCAAAGAGGGAGAGAGGGAAGACCAAGTACGGGGCAAGGAGATCGCCCTGTATTTGGAAGCATTTTGGGGTAGAATGCGTCTGCCCTTCTCTCTTGAGGTCGTTGAAGCGTTGAACTTCTTTGGGTTATCCCCCGGTCAGTTGGTGCCAAACTCGTGGAGGATTCTCCTCGGGTTCCTGGTCCGCCTGAAGCTACAGGCGATCCCCTTCAGCCTTTCCCTCCTTGATTCTTCCCTCGTCTTCAAAAATCACCCCGGTGGTCGAGCGGGCGACCCGAGGTGGGTTTATCTCTTTCAGAAAGCGACCAGGGGACCCTGCCGGGATGGGGGTTGTGGCCTTCCTTCTTTCATTCATGTCTGGAAGAAGAAGTTCTTCTTTGTTTCCCCTCCCGAGGGCGAGGACTGGCCCGTGCCTACAGAGTGGTCGAGGGAGAAGCACTTGCTGGGGAACCAGTCCAGTGACCCCGCCGTGGTGAGAGTGGCGTCGTGGGAGCCCATCCCCCGCTACGACGTGCTGTTGTCTGAGAGGGTTCTGAGTTGGGCCGGACTCAGCCCCGTTGAGTTCGTCGGTAAGTTTAGGTTTGCTTTTTTGGCTCGTATATTGCCTGTGTCGCTGAATCCTTTGCACTCGGTTTTTTGCAGGACCCATGGATTTGGACTCGCTCAAAAAGTCTATGCGCCAGCTGAGGTCGGTCGCGAAGGTTGGGGGCGCTGGCTCTTCCCGTTCACAGCCCGCTCCGGCTCCTTCTCCCCCGGTGGTAGTGCCCCGCGAGCGCTTAGAGGAGGATCTCGCCCCGGGACCCAGCAAAGCGTCGGGTCGGAGGCGGGCTCAGATTCTGGAGGACCCAGCCTCGGAGGAGGAGACCAACTCTCCCATAAGGCCGCTCAAGAGGAGGCCTGCCCGGGGGCCGTCTTCACCGATCAGGGTGGAGGAAGGCGGTCTCCAGTTTGCCGTGCCTTCGGGGCTATCCGTCGCGGATAGTCTGCTGCATGAGATAGAGGTGTCGGGCGAGGGTAGAGTCCCCGGGGGGACCTTCAGGGCTTAGCTGGCGTCCATCGCCCAGGAGTCCGTGCAGGTAAGCGCTTGTCTTTCATCATTATTATTCTTTGAGGTTCGGTGCTTCTCTCATCTTCCTGATCTCTCTTCTGCCTTTTAGGTCCTTTAGCACGTTTCCCTCTCCCTGCGCATGGAAGCCGAGGTGGTTGCCCCGGCGATGAAAGCCACGGGCCAGCTCGCCTCCTTGGAAGAGAGTTCCAAGCGGGAGCTGGAGGCGATGAAGGCGAGGGTCGTCACCGTGGAGGGTGAGGTGAAAGCCGGGAAGCGGGAGGTTGCCCGGCACCGCGAGGCCGCCACGGTCGCTGAGGCTAAGCGTGAGGACGCTCAGGTGATGGCCGGCAATCTGAAGAAGACAGAAAAATCCCTCCGGAAGGAGCTCGGTGCGGCGGCCGAGTGGGCGAAGTCGGCCGACCTGAGGGCGGCCAAGTTGGCCGACCTCTCGGCGGCGAAGGCGGTAGAGGGCTACAAGAAGTCGAAAGACTTCTATGATGACTTGGCCGTCGCCACGACCCTTATCTGGCATGAGGCCCTCGACGCTGTTAAGGCCCGAGTGCCGGGGTTCGGCGATGAAGAGCTCCGGGCCTTGTACCCCCTCGCGGACACCAGTGGGCAGGGGTAGGAGATTAATGATGAGGAAGTCATCGAGGACCCAGCCCGCCTCGTGGTGGATGTCCAGGGCCCTGAGGTCGCTCCTGGCCCAGAGGCCTAAAGCCCCGTCTTCCTCCTCATTTTTTTTTTATTTTGCTGCATTTAGATCTTTGTAAGCCTTCGGGCATTTTGTTAGGTTGGGGAGCCAGGAATACCCTCTGTAAAGACCGCTTTTTAGTAATAAATTTTTTTCTTTCTTTGGTTTCCTTGATTTGCGCTTTTGTCTTTTGTTCGTGATGAACATTTGTAAAATTTTTCTCCTTGCGCTGTTGGGCCTCGAATTCGAGGGGAGATCGCTTGAGACTTGGATAGACTTGATGACCTTGGTTGGCAGCTCAGGCCGTCCGTGCGTGGTGGACGGAGGGCTGCCCTCCTTATTTGAACCGAGCAAGGTAGCTGCTCGGTTGCCTCTTGCGAGGGCTTTTTGATCCTTCAGGACGGGGACCGAGCAGGGTTACTGCCTAGTGTCTCTTGGCGAGGACTTTGATCCTTGTCGGTTGTGGTAGGAAGCTACCAGCCGGGGATAGTCGAGCAAGGACTCGACTGCCTCTGGGAGGACTTTGGTCCTTGGCGTGGGAGGGGCTGTAGAAGCCTACCAAGGACCCTAGGCCGGGTAGGGTTACTGCTCGGTGCCTCTTGGCGAGGGCTTTTGTCCTGAAGGATAGCCGAGTGAGGGATCCTTAGGCTCGACTGCCTCTGGGAGGGCTTTCTGATCCTTGGTGTTGAGGTAGGGAGGCTACTCGGCAGGGATAGCCGAGCGATGGTTATGCTCGATGGCCTCTGGGAGGACTTTCTGATCCTCGGCGTTGCGGTAGGGGAGCTACCCGCCAGGGGTGACCGAGCAGGGCAGCTGCTTGGTTGCCTCTTGGTGAGGGCTCTGGTCCCTGGCGTTGCGGCAGGGAAGCTACCCGCCAGGGGTGAACGAGTAGGGCAGCTACTGGCTTGCCTCTTGGCAAGGGCTCTGATCCCCGGCATTGTGGCAGGGGAGCTACCCGCCGGGGATGACCGATTAGGGAAGCTGCTAAGTTGCCTCTGGGAGGGCTTTCCAATCCCTGGCGTTGCGGTAGGGAAGCTACCCGCCAGGGATAACCGAGCAGGGCGACCGCTGGCAGCTGCTAGGTCGCCTCTTGGTGAGGGCTTTGGTCCTTGGCGTTGCGGCAGAGAATCTACCTGCCAGGGATAACCGAGCAGGGCAGCTGCTCGGTCGAATCTTCAAGAGTTTTCGCCCGACCATACACCCGAATCTTCAGGATGGTCGCTTGCCATGTAGACGGAGATCGGAAGGCCAACTTTGGTTTTTTGTGGAGTTTGCGTTTCCCACAGACGACGCTAACTGATGGAGGTGCTTTTCAGATCTCCTTCAGATGTTGTCTTCCGTCGATCTCCCGATGGATTCTGGAGGGGATCCCCTGTTGTGTGTGGGTCTCAATGGGTTTTGAGGAGGTTTGGTGACTGGAGGAGTTGGACGCCAGGTACCTGTAAAGAAGTCCCGGGGTGGTTTGACACCACCGAGGACCCTCCGACGTAAGTTAGTACTAGATCCGAGCAGCGTAATGGCTAAGTGAGTCAAAAAATGGCTTACCTGACCCCTCTGTGATGGGGGTTTATATAGCGGTGATGGCACGCAGCAGCAGGCACGAGAATCTCGCCGGCAGTTATGTTCCCGGTGTCACACCCACGTAGAGAGCGGATCACCCATTAATGGGGATCGCGGAGGCGTAGAACGTGGGAGGTTGCTGGGGGAGAATCCACGCATGGCGAGATTCGCGGAGCGGCGGTTATGCCTGTGAGCGGTGGAGCTGGTCGGAGGACCGAGGAAGACAGCCTCGGCCGGGGGCTCAGGGACGGGAAAGAAGGCCGAGGAGTCTTGGTCTTGTGGCAGCTCGGGGCGGCAGAGGGGTCGAGGAGGTCAATCTGTGAGGAGCCCCAAGGGGGGCTAGCTTGTGATTGCAGGTCGGGTACAGGGAGGCCTGGTCGGCCTCGGTGGGCCCTTTCTTCCGGGTTATGGGACATGCCATCCGCTACGTGTCCTGATCCCAGGCGTCGCCAATATTGAGCATCATCAGTTTCATATTTTGACATTATGTGCATCGCCCCCACTTCATATTTAGCCCAATTGACAAATGCTGCATCATGACACTTGACTACAGCATATGAAGACTCTTTGTTTCTAACTTTCCAAAGAATTTCTTCTAGCAGGTACCTGTAAAGAAGTCTCGGGGTGGTTTGACACCACCGAGGACCCTCCGACGTAAGTTAGTACTAGATCCGAGCAGCGTAATGGCTAAGTGAGTCAAAAAATGGCTTACCTGACCCCTCTGTGATGGGGGTTTATATAGCGGTGATGGCACGCAGCAGCAGGCACGAGAATCTCGCCGGCAGTTATGTTCCCGGTGTCACACCCGCGTAGAGAGCGGATCACCCATTAATGGGGATCGCGGAGGCGTAGAACGTGGGAGGTTGCTGGGGGAGAATCCACGCATGGCGAGATTCGCGGAGCGGCGGTTATGCCTGTGAGCGGTGGAGCTGGTCGGAGGACCGAGGAAGACAGCCTCGGCCGGGGGCTCAGGGACGGGAAAGAAGGCCGAGGAGTCTTGGTCTTGTGGCAGCTCGGGGCGGCAGAGGGGCCGAGGAGGTCAATCTGTGAGGAGCCCCAAGGGGGGCTAGCTTGTGATTGCAGGTCGGGTACAGGGAGGCCTGGTCGGCCTCGGTGGGCCCTTTCTTCCGGGTTATGGGACATGCCATCCGCCACGTGTCCTGATCCCAGGCGTCGCCAATATTGAGCATCATCAGTTTCATATTTTGACATTATGTGCATCGCCCCCACTTCATATTTAGCCCAATTGACAAATGCTGCATCATGACACTTGACTACAGCATATGAAGACTCTTTGTTTCTAACTTTCCAAAGAATTTCTTCTAGCAGTTCAAAAGTGGTTTTGTAACGCCCTAATACGTTTATACCGCATAACTTGGTATTTTAAATCTTACTTTATATTTCGTTTATTTATTTGGGTTGCGAGTGATTTGAATAGTAATTGTGGTTTTCCGACCTGACTCGCATGTTTAGAACCCTATATGGTGCAAGATTATATCTAATATTTACTAGTATAGCGTATTTACGTGAATTAGTATTATATACACATTATATATGTTTATATCTTTATATATCTATTTGTAGTCACAAGATATGGATAAATAATATTTTACTAACTGACATTGCATGGCATATCACCCCATATTTTATTTCGCTCTTATTTTTTGCGGTCAAATTATAAAATATCAGATAACCAAATATTTACTAGATCATATATATTTATTTAAATTCCTTTCTAAATATTATTAGGGGTATATGTATTTAAGATTAGATTATCACATTATGGTTTAAGAATTTACGTATATGTATTATTCTCAAAATGTATTTTTAGAAAAATTTAGGTAGAAATTTGGTAGCATTTGTTATTTTCTAATTACCCTAAAAATAATATATATATATATATATATATAACAGTTTTATTTTATTATTATTAAAACTCTCACTCACCCTGACTCTCTTTCTCTCTCTCTCTCTCGTCTCGCCTCACCGAGCCCTAACCCACCTCCAAAACCTTGCCGTCGTTCGTCTCTCCTCCTCGTCGTCACCACCCCCTCATCTCCACTTCCTTTTCCTCGTGGTCACCTCCTCCATTTCTCGAGACCTCGCCTGAGCTCCGACCCCTACAACCGAACCCATTTCCTTCTTCTTCTCCCGCCAACGCCAGAACCCGACCTCCACCACCATAATCCTTGTTACCTTCTCATTCTCCTTCTTGTCAGAACCCAGCATCATTAACACCCCGCCAGCATCATCTTCTTCTTCTTTTCTTTTCTTTTCTTCTCCGATCACCCCACCTTCTCGTTTTCCGACCTTGTCGACGGCGGTGGCAACGTTGCCCTATCTCTTCGTAGCCGACCCAGCGACCTTTCCTCTCTCTCGACGTGACCCACAGCCCTCATCCCTAACACCATCTTTTCTTCTTCTACTTCTTTCTCTAGTTCCATAGCTGGAGTTGATCACAGCCGCCACCTTGGTTCCTAGTCGAAGAGCACGACTCAGATGACCCCAGTCACCATCCTCGTTTTCACCCAGAACCCATCGTCACAGCTGCTAAGTTCAGGCCGAGACTTTCTTGCGTCGGGTTTGCATCGTGTCATTGTTCGGTGTTCGTAACATGGATCCGTATTTTCGTTATGAGTTTTCGATCAGGCAAGTTCCTAAACTTGCAACATACTATTTTACCTATTCCAATATTTATATAATTATTTATAGGGTACGCATTATATTGTTTAGCAAGCAATATCATATTACAATATTATAGCATTAATCCGTATTTTACCAATAAAAAGTTTATCTGGATGCATGCTAGTTCGTTATAATTTCAATATAATTTCATTGTAATTCATGATCCTTTACCTATATAACAGTATGTCTAGTTGCAGACGTAAATATTACTACACACAGGTTTATATATATAAATTACTTAATTTATTAATTCTACATTTAAATAATATACCTTATTTATTTGTACAGTATTCAGATAACTCGTTACTGTTTCCCGTCAAGTATTTATCCTATTAAAACACTGCTTGACATGTTCACGACACATTACTAGACCTATTGCTTGGATTACTATTAATGCCGACAATCCTGACTTGTTGTCCTGATGGAGGTGACTACTTGTCTAGTTAGACAAGACTTGTACCTGCTTGATCATATGTTGGTATTAGGTAGATATCGTTAATACCTGACTTGAATACGAAACCTGGGGTAAAAGGGGAAATCAATAATGAAACCTGATATGTAACTCAACAGTTCGATGCTTTCTAGAGACTGATCAGTCGATATGGGTTTCGGGTCCCGGAATGATGATGCTGACATCATTCGTCTATACATGATACCCTGTTTTACTGCTTAGCGGCACGTCTTGAATTCATCCCCGAGGGACTTGATCGTGGCCCCGGGCATGCACGGGATACTATTGAGTTATATCGACGATTCCAATAATTGATTTCAAAGACTTATAGAGTAGATAACCTAGAAACACAGACTTTAGGATACATGTGACATACCTATAGCTCGCTGTTTTACACCTGTGATTATTATTTACACTCATGTTTTCTTCATAGCATCTTATTCTGATTATTACTATTAATTTGATATTTATGACGCACTGATGTATGAGTTTTGCATAGCCCAGTTCATTTGACCTTGTCGCAGGAAGATTGAAAGTATTTCGACAAGCAAGCTGAGCAGTGAGGAGCTTGATGATTAGTTTTAGAGATGATTAGTTTATTTTTATTTCCGTAGTTTGATTTTATTTTTTTATGATCCCATGAGGGACGTGATTTGGATATTATTTCTTTATTGGATCTTTATTCATTTCCGCTATATACATTTCTTGATTATTATCTATTGTGATAGATGGACATGTGGTAGTTAGATTTTATGTACCGTTCTTGATATCTGATTAACAGCCGTAATGTGACTATGGAAGGATTATTCCTCGCCATATGTAGTATGACTGGTTTTGTCATATGCCATATTTGTTGGGATTTTCTAGCGCCCTGGCCATCTACCATGGCCGTTGCAGAACAAAAATTTTTAGGGTTTGAAAACTGGCGCTAGAAAAACTCGTTTAAGAATCTACCATAAACCTAAACTAGCTGACATGAGGAGATCTTTAACTACCATGATAGAAGTTCCTCACCAAAAGGTTCGTGTCCTTCGGTCTTCTATCCTGTTCGCTTGCTCGTAGAGATCTCCTTGATCGAGCTTGTTCGTCTTTCTTTGCTCTTTGAGTTCTCCTGGATCAAGCTTGATCGTCGGTCTCCCTCCGTCGAAGATGATCCACCCGAGAGATGTAGTACATAGCTCTAGCTCCACACTAAGAGTCAAGTGGAGCAACTAGATATTTTAGATTGCTAATCTAAAGTGTCTAGGATGTAGTGTAAGGTTCTATTTGTATATCTATCTCACCTCCTCTCTTGATTCTCAACACATAAGAGTGTAGAGAGGAAGTTGAAGAGGAAGGTGGAGAAGCTCAAGAAAACAAGTGAGGAGAGTGAAGCAAATGGTGAGGAGAAAAAATGAATCTCATGAGAGAGAAAAACTCAACCATAGTTTTGTAAAACAAATTTTCCAATATAATAAATCCAACCATGCTTGAATAGTTTGCACAAATGAATTGAAAATTCATTTGTCAATACTATTGAAGCATGGTTCTGTTGGAGATAGTGCCCTCATAGTCAATTATTGGATCGCAGGTACGTGATTGCAATGATTGCGGAGGACCTATCCCGGTAGGACAGTCTTACTCGAAATGATAGTATGCTATCTGGTTTGCCTTTATCAGTCGTGTACATGTTCAGGTGACTGATTGCATGTTACACTTTGATAGAGCCCTTAGGATCTTGCTTTACTACCAACTGTATGATGGCGATCATATACGTGAGAGTTGGGTAGTTTATATGCATATCCTTAATTGTGGTCCCTAGTCGTGGGAGTTTCGAGACAGGGCATCGATACTCCGGAGTAGACTAGTGTATACAGTCGAGACCCCGACGAGGGGCGGTGGCCGGTCTCACAAGCCACTGGTGTCAGTTGGATCACCTAAGATGTATACAGGTGCTCATTGGGTTATGAGTACACCGGACAGGACTCGCCGGGAATCTGCTAGTTAGTACTATACCTATCATCAGATAGCAGTTCCCTGGTGACATGTGTACAGGTTAGTTCATCGACCTGAGGTCGTCATTTGTCTCGTGTGAGTTCCCACTGTGCTTTGATTTCTACCCTACCACGGCTCAAAGGAGTCGTGCAAACAGGTAGCTTTTAGGTACAGTCCCGAGCCATATGGAGGCACGTGAGCGGATCGGCAGGGGATTCGTCTCTCCCGGTATTGGGGGCGAGGTCGTGCTGTGTCTAGGAGAGCCATTACACAAAGTCCATGGCCATGGCAGGAGATTTACTGGTAGGTACTCCAGTAGTATCTCAGGGTGTTATTGGGCTACACTCCGACACGACTTATACTGCTATTGGGGGTCTGACGTTACTAGCCCCCTAGGCGGATATGCGATACTCATTGACGAACGGACTGGACTGTATATACATTATCACTGTTAGGCTCAGTAGGGTTTCTGGATGAGTTCGCTCATCGGCCACCCTTGAGTTTGCTCATCAGCCTCCCTTGAGGTCAGTCCATGGGCAGCCGTTATGCATAGCTAGTGCCGCTGACGGTTTGTGGTTAAACCCACTGCCAGGGTACTGACGAGTCATTAGAGTCCCCCACAGACAGTTTCCCAAGTTCGGGCGAAACGTTGTAGAGGCCGTATGGTTTTATGGCAGGGTTCGGAAAATGCACGTGCGTTTACGCACGTGTTATTTTTCGGGCAGATAATACTGGTCGGCTTTGGTTTAAGCCGGATCCGAGTATTATATTGAGTAGGTATAATATCTTTGTCTCAGTTGCATTTGTATTCGGTCGTAATACAAATGCGGGTATATTTATACAGTTTCGGGGTTGTCCTGAAATTCGTTTCAGGATCACTTTTGGAAGTTGCCAGTTTCCAGTTTTCTATCAGCCGTCTTTTAACATTCGGTTAAAGACGGATTTATCTTTTCTTCAGATAAGAGTGAGTCATCATTCTAGAAGGTTCTAGAAGTGATGAAGTGGCTAATGAGTCATCTTGACATTAATGGTTGCATTAATGACTTGATGAGGTGTTTTTGTGAGTCATTGTTTTCATTAAAGAGTTTTGTTAAGCTTAAGATATTTTGTGAGAAGCTTCATGTCTTATGGTCACCCTCTTTCTCCTACGGTCACCTCCCTCCTTCTATAAAGTGGCCGGCCCTCTCTCTCCTCCTCACTTCACTTGGTTGATTTCATTTTAGAGAGAAAAGATTATGATAGTATTTGGGGTGCATGGAATTTTACAGTTCATTTCATTCCATCACCCAATTCCCTCGGCAACTTCATTAACCGTCCGTCCATAGCTTTGGACGGAACGAGACAAAGTCATCTACTCATTCTCTACATCAATCTTGGTCGTCTCTTTTAGCAAACTTGACGACCGAGTTGCCTCGAGTCAGAGGCGGGAGCCCGTTTAAAGAATCAGTGATGTGGTGCCACCTGGACGAGCAGATCAGAGATCGAAGAGATCAGAGCAGCCGCAACGGAGCGTGGGATGATGGTTAAAGAACGAAGGACTCGGATCGTTCGGTATAACCTTTCTACACTCTTTATAGCTTGTTAGTTTAGCAATAATGGTAGATCCGGGTTAAAGTATACGATAGCGCCAGTTAAAAAGTTTTTGTTCCGCATTTGGCGTCTGTAGACGGCCGGGGCGCTAGCGTAGACTTACAGTGGTATCAGAGCCTAACCATTTTGCTATACTAACTTGTGCTAACGCGTTTAAAATATCGATCGAACCGGAAATCAAAAATCGCAATTTTCAAGCTTGACAGTTTCTGTTGATTTTAAATGATCTCCTAAAATTTTTCTGTATGTCTCAGAACACTGTGCAGGAGTTTCTAAGAACCACGACCAAATTTGGGCACGTGTCTCCACCAAACAGCCGCGGAAACGCGGCCAAACCCATGGTTTGGCCGCGCATCCGCGGCCACGTGGTGAGCACATGCTCCCAAATTTGGTCAGTGGGTTCTTTTCTGGAATTTGTGATTTTTGGTAAATATCGTTTTGGCCCAGGTTTTGTTACTGTTCACCAGTAAGCAGTGGGGCCCACTTTTTGATATTTGGTCGATCGAAATTTAAACACGTTAGTTTATAGTGCTTACATTATATCTCCGACCGGGAATGTCATTTGATCGGTAAACTGCGTCCGATTGCTATAGTTCTTTTAGACGGGTTTGCGAACGTGACATTCGCGTTGATGTTCTGTGTTGTGCTGTGATGTTGCGGATTTGTCATGGTGGATAGCAGTGTGCAATGGTAGTACAGTTTGAGTTTATTTGTACATTTGATATTGCGGGGCGAGCGTCCAACTTGTGGACTGCCGTCACTGCCTGTTGTATAATATTCTTTTGGGGCACGACCAGGTTGCGGTCGATGTACCTGTTGTACTATTTTTCATTACTGTACTAGGTTTTGCCCCGCGACGGAGTGCACGGATAGCCGGGTTCTGGAGGGCAACGGGTCCGCATCTCATGGCTTTGGGAGGCAGAGGGGCCCCACTCTAAAATTGGCAGACTATTCGCCGCACTCGTAGGGGGTACAGGTTGACCCAAGGAGGGGTGCTCAATTTACCGGATTCCGTGAAGTGCCAGGTGTTCCATTCACTATGCTGTGGGGACTACCTCGCTTCAGGTTTTGGCGGGTAACTTGCCGCACCCGTAGGGGTCTAGGTTTCATTGCACAGGCTATCCATACGACAGGGGAACGTCGGGTTTCAGCAGCGGCTCTGTGAAACTCGGGGATCCCAGATTATCTGTATTGTTCTGTGATGCTTATTACTTTTCTGTAATGTTGCATATTATCACGCCTGGAGCGATTATTGTATATTGGTTTATATACTATTAGATGTTGTATATGTTTTACACCCGCGCTAGTCCAGTCCCCGCTCTGTCGTTAGTTAAGTAACCTAACGGGTGATGACGGGACCCAGTGACGAATGCGGATGGCATATACGTACATTTTATTTTCGTTCTTTTCTGGTGTGATTGATTGATGGGACTGCGTTGATTCTGATCAATGCAAAGAAAAACAAATCTGTTTGATGTTGTTGGAACAAATTTAAAAAGTGTTATTGCAAAGACGTTTCCTTTTGTTTTGCATAGCGGTATTCAGTGGAATATCCTGCACCTCATTCGACGGGGCAAGGGCCGATATCCCTTCACCGGGACTGACCCCTTGGGCAGAAGTTTGCGTCAGGGTAATAACTTCACTATAGTCGATTAAAAGTTGCTTTGCATAGCGGTATTCAGTGGAATATCCTGCACCTCATTCCACGAGGAAAGAGCCGAGATCCCTTCACCGGGAGTGACCTCTTTAGCAAAAGGTTTTCGCCACTATATTTTAAAAAGCTATCAGGTTCCTTCAACGAGATCAAGTTCATTACGCTAAAGGTTTTTCGCCAAAAACCAGCCGTAGCCCTCCGTCACTTCTTTTGAGTATTCAGTAGTATTCAAGCTATGTATTTTAGCCAAAGTTAAGGCATAGTGTTTGGTAGCTGCTGGGTATTTCAATTGTTGCATAGATAGATGAGTTAGTTTGGGACAGTCGTTCTGCCGATTGGCCAAAGTCAGGGGCATGTGCGGATGGGTTCAAATTGACAAGATAGTGACGGGTAGAACTTGGCATGTGACTTATGACATTTTGACCAAAGCCAAGGTTATAAGAGCATGTGGCAAAAATCAGATCGGGAGTTTCTAAAGAAACTGAAACTTGCCAAGTATGCGCATACCTTCTGGAGTATGAGTAACGTGGATGCATTCCATCACGTTATCATGCGATGAGAGTTGGATCCCGATTCCCACTGATGAGTTGGTTTACTCTTCGGGTGATCCCGATTGATTCTTCTTTTAGGTTTGGAGGAGAATTTGACAGGACAGTGGGAGGTTTCCGGATTAGATAAATTGATGACCATTCTGATCTAGGTTAGAGTGCACGCAGAGTGTTTCTTTTCTCTCTCTCTCTTTGGCAGCGACCTTTGACCGACCCTAGACTATGACTCAGTGACCAGGTTGACCGAACCTTCTTAAAATACTGGCTTTTGGATTGTCTATGTTGCATAAGTCATTGCCACTCCTTCTCTTACCCTTTGTATTTCTCAGAACACCCGTTTTACTACGGATATCCACTTCCATTGGATAGATCCATCGTATGGTTATATACGAACTCGAAGGGACTTCTTCGAGGATGGATCCAGGTTCAGGAGAAATAGAATTGGTTTATTCAGTTGTCTTTTATTATCACCTTCTCTCAGGTTGCGAGAGCTCCTTGGTTTAGGAGAATACACCTATTACGCTTATTGGATAGTCTTATTCCAAACCATAGGCAGGTGCCGAAAGGTAGGGAATGAAGAAAACCAGTTAGCCTAAGTAGGGTGTGCAGAAGGTAATATGTAAAGACAAAATAAAGGGATTAGAAAGAGGGCAAAGTAAATTGCGACTGATATCATTCACGACCAAAACCGCGTACTTCATCGCCACTCCTATTTCACCTTTAAAGGAATAAGGTATTATTCAGTTGTCTTTTATCATCACCTTCTCTCGAGATGCGAGTACTCCTTGGTCTAGGAGGGTACACCTATTATGCTTACTGGATAGTCTTCTTCCAAACCATAGGCTGGTGCCAAACGGTAGGGAAGGAAGAAAACCATTTAGCCTAACGATGGTGTACAGAAGGTAACGACTAAAGACAAATAAAGGGATTTGGAGAGATGGCAATAAAATATACGGTTGAAGTCATGAATTGGATTATGGAAGAGGCATTGCTATTAATACCAGGATACCCCTACGAAACATTTTCATGTTTCAGTGCATTGTTAAAGAAAAACTGTTTTCCCGATTAGACACTTACTCCAAGGGTATGTATTTACCAGGTTTCATTCTCATATCTGTATGGTTTTACAGATGATGAGTGAGAGTAAGATATTGGGAATTAGATGATTATCCTCATTATATCGGAATTCGTTGTAATTGGTGATATTTGAGGAAATCGCCAGGGTACAGTTTTCAACCTACCACGCACAGGTTATGAGTTGTTTAAACTCAGCGGACTTATACAGAGTATTGTATGTTGTCCAGTGTCCATCAGGGCAAAGGGGTAGGTCCTCGTACTACGTTCTGTTTACTTATAACTTCTCTAGTATTTAGACAAGTGTTTCATAGAAATATAAGGTCTAAGTTTTGAGAAGTTGTGGGTATAAGAATAAAGTAGAGAACCAGGTATCACAAGTGTCGGGATTCTTCAAAGAGATCGAAGATGTAGATTCTTGTGATTGGTATTCAGATGATAGTGATGGTTTTGAGAAACTTGTTTCTCTTTCGGGTTACTCATAATTGGATGGATTCCTAAGTTGAGTAATGCTGATTAGCCTCTTTCCATTAAAGTTGATATGCACTGGAGACAGCTGCATGATTTGAATCAGCTTCCAATTAAATAAGTGCCAAAGTTTCTATATTGGATATAGAATGGTTCGTACCTTAAAAGATGTTAAGGTACGGGGAGTTGTCCAGCTTATGCTTAAAACCAGAATCTGGATAACTCAGGGCACATTTCTGTAATGGCTGTTTGTGGGTTGACCCTGGCTACGACGAGGGTTGATATTCTACCATTTGGAAGATCAATAGTGATATTGTTCTTGACTCGCCACAGTTTTAGTAAAAATGGATTTTTTCAGAAAACAGTAGTGGGAGTATGGTAGAACTGGAAGTGATTCCAGAACCGCGAACGATTACGGAAAATTTAATAGGACCTATATATTCAATCAGGTTTGACATTCCAATAGCCACTCCGCAGATATGGTGGGTAACCTCAGACACCCGAGAGGTGCTTCGGTAGCCTTAAGGACGGTGAAAGGGAGGTTCTTATCTACCCAGACTTGACACTACTGTTGTTCCAGGTTATGAGACCCGGTAGGAGGGTTGTCGTATTCAGTGGGAGCATCGGAAGCATAGTGGGCAAGTAGCTTATGTCTATTTATAGACTAGAGCAGTTATAGCGGAGATAGATCATCTAATTTTGATGTGACAGTCATGGGTTTGACTTCAATCAGAATAGGGGATGGATCTGTTAAGAAGGTAGTAGGGTGTGATGTCATGGTATCTGAATGACATACACAGAGTAGGAAGTAAAATTCCTATACTATGATCGGTTGTACTATGGTCGTCACACAGTTGTTTCTCCAGACAGGATATGGATATAATATTTGACATTCTGGTTTCTGGATCTATGGTTTTAGATCTAGATTTGGGTAGTTTCCCAATGTGGGTACTTTGACGGATATTCTAATGGTTTTTAGAATAGTTGACTCCTAGCATGGTGGAGTACCTGCAGGTGATGGAGTCACCCTCTCTAAAGGTGTCGTATAGACTAAAGGGGAGAGGGAAGTGCATGATTAGCAGATCACTTGCTTAAGCAATTGAGTCAATCATGAGATGTCAAGTACCACACCAGATGTTGTTTTTGCACTAGATGCAATGAGTTTGTATTAATCCAATCCTAGAGAAACATAAGTACATGTTCTACGGATTTGATAACGGCAGCCTCCTTCGGGAGACGATCATCATTCCAGGCTTCAAAGGTGACATGGATGACAGAGTGATTGTCAGAGTTATAGTTTTCCCTCTGACCAAGAGGGACAGTATTATGGACAGGTGGTTCAAGAGGATACTGTGGGTGGCAAGGTGCCCGATACTGATTAGGTTCAGTGATCGATTCGGTCTAAGAAGTTTGGATATGGAGTTCATTTATGAACTAAGGTCCTATCAGATATCCAGACATATTCTAAGACAGGTATTACTCAATTCGGGAGATGGTTTTCTCCGCGAACTTGAGATTAAGAGAGATATAGAAAGATACTTCTAGGCGGATCCACTCACTGAGACTATTTCTCGAACACAATAGTTTTACAAACGGGCTTTGTGAAACTGATTAGTAGAGGAGTTGGATGTTCGGTTTCACACGGGCTGTGAGTAGTCGACATCGCAATATTAGCCTTGAGTGCAAGTGGGAGATTGTTGGAGATAGTGCCCTCATAGTCAATTATTGGATCGCAGGTACGTGATTGCAATGATTGCGGAGGACCTATCCCGGTAGGACAGTCTTACTCGAAATGATAGTATGCTATCTGGTTTGCCTTTATCAGTCGTGTACATGTTCAGGTGACTGATTGCATGTTACACTTTGATAGAGCCCTTAGGATCTTGCTTTACTACCAACTGTATGATGGCGATCATATACGTGAGAGTTGGGTAGTTTATATGCATATCCTTAATTGTGGTCCCTAGTCGTGGGAGTTTCGAGACAGGGCATCGATACTCCGGAGTAGACTAGTGTATACAGTCGAGACCCCGACGAGGGGCGGTGGCCGGTCTCACAAGCCACTGGTGTCAGTTGGATCACCTAAGATGTATACAGGTGCTCATTGGGTTATGAGTACACCGGACAGGACTCGCCGGGAATCTGCTAGTTAGTACTATACCTATCGTCAGATAGCAGTTCCCTGGTGACATGTGTACAGGTTAGTTCATCGACCTGAGGTCGTCATTTGTCTCGTGTGAGTTCCCACTGTGCTTTGATTTCTACCCTACCACGGCTCAAAGGAGTCGTGCAAACAGGTAGCTTTTGGGTACAGTCCCGAGCCATATGGAGGCACGTGAGCGGATCGGCAGGGGATTCGTCTCTCCCGGTATTGGGGGCGAGGTCGTGCTGTGTCTAGGAGAGCCATTACACAAAGTCCATGGCCATGGCAGGAGATTTACTGGTAGGTACTCCAGTAGTATCTCAGGGTGTTATTGGGCTACACTCCGACACGACTTATACTGCTATTGGGGGTTTGACGTTACTAGCCCCCTAGGCGGATATGCGATACTCATTGACGAACGGACTGGACTGTATATACATTGTCACTGTTAGGCTCAGTAGGGTTTCTGGATGAGTTCGCTCATCGGCCACCCTTGAGTTTGCTCATCAGCCTCCCTTGAGGTCAGTCCATGGGCAGCCGTTATGCATAGCTAGTGCCGCTGACGGTTTGTGGTTAAACCCACTGCCAGGGTACTGACGAGTCATTAGAGTCCCCCACAGACAGTTTCCCAAGTTCGGGCGAAACGTTGTAGAGGCCGTATGGTTTTATGGCAGGGTTCGGAAAATGCACGTGCGTTTACGCACGTGTTATTTTTCGGGCAGATAATACTGGTCGGCTTTGGTTTAAGCCGGATCCGAGTATTATATTGAGTAGGTATAATATCTTTGTCTCAGTTGCATTTGTATTCGGTCGTAATACAAATGCGGGTATATTTATACAATTTCGGGGTTGTCCTGAAATTCGTTTCAGGATCACTTTTGGAAGTTGCCAGTTTCCAGTTTTCTATCAGCCGTCTTTTAACATTCGGTTAAAGACGGATTTATCTTTTCTTCAAATAAGAGTGAGTCATCATTCTAGAAGGTTCTAGAAGTGATGAAGTGGCTAATGAGTCATCTTGACATTAATGGTTGCATTAATGACTTGATGAGGTGTTTTTGTGAGTCATTGTTTTCATTAAAGAGTTTTGTTAAGCTTAAGATATTTTGTGAGAAGCTTCATGTCTTATGGTCACCCTCTTTCTCCTACGGTCACCTCCCTCCTTCTATAAAGTGGCCGGCCCTCTCTCTCTTCCTCACTTCACTTGGTTGATTTCATTTTAGAGAGAAAAGATTATGATAGTATTTGGGATGCATGGAATTTTACAGTTCATTTCATTCCATCACCCAATTCCCTCGGCAACTTCATTAACCGTCCGTCCATAGATTTGGACGGAACGAGACAAAGTCATCTACTCATTCTCTACATCAATCTTGGTCGTCTCTTTTAGCAAACTTGACGACCGAGTTGCCTCGAGTCAGAGGCGGGAGCCCGTTTAAAGAATCAGTGATGTGGTGCCACCTGGACGAGCAGATCAGAGATCGAAGAGATCAGAGCAGCCGCAACGGAGCGTGGGATGATGGTTAAAGAACGAAGGACTCGGATCGTTCGGTATAACCTTTCTACACTCTTTACAGTTTGTTAGTTTAGCAATAATGGTAGATCCGGGTTAAAGTATACGATAGCGCCAGTTAAAAAGTTTTTGTTCCGCATTTGGCGTCTGTAGACGGCCGGGGCGCTAGCGTAGACTTTTACGGCATCGTTTACGGCATCGTTGACAGCAATGTATTCAGCCTCCATCGTCGAGTCTACGACAGTATCCTGTTTGGATCTCTTCTAATAGACCGCCCCTCCACTGAGGATAAGCACAAAACCCGAAATAGACTTGCTGTCATCCTTGTCACTCTGAAAGCTCAAATTAGTAAAGGACTCTACTTGGAAGTCCCCATTACCGAATACCAGGAACAGTTCTTTAGTCCTTCTCAGGTACTTAAGAATGTTCTTCACTGTTGTCCAGTAGTTCTCGCCTGGGTTTGACTGATACCAGCTCACCACGCTAAGCGTGTAAGATACATCTGGTCTGGTACATAGCATCGCATACATTATAGATCCTACCACCGAAGCGTAGGGTATAGTGCTCATACGAACCCTCTCCTTATCAGTCTTGGGAGACATCTCTTTGGAGATGGTGATTCCGTGCAATGCGGGTATGTTACCGCGCTTGGAATCTTCCATACTAAATCTTTTTAGTACGGTCTCTATGTACCTGAACTATGAAAGTGCCAATAATCTCCTGGATCTATCTCTGTAGATCTTAATCCCCAGAATATACAAGGCATCACCCAGGTCTTTCATGGAGAACCTTTGTGACAAGAACAGCTTGAACGATTGTAGCATAGGAATATCATTTCCTATCAAAAGAATGTCATCCACGTACAAGACTAGGAATACAACAGTACGTCCTACAATCTTCTTATATATACAAGGCTCATCCTCGTTCTTGATGAAGTCAAATTCCTTGACTGTTTCATAAAAATAGATGTTCCAGCTCTGCGATGCCTGCTTTAATCCATAAATGGATTTAAGCAACTTGCACACCTTCCCGCTGCTTCCACTTTCTACAAAACCTTCCGACTGATCCATATAAACGCACTCTTCCAAACTTCCGTTTAGAAAAGCCGTTTTACGTCCATCTTCCAGATTTCATAGTCATGGAAGGCAACAATGGCAAGTAGGATTCGAATAACCACTGGAGAAAAGGTTTCGTCATAGTCCACACCCGGTCTTTGACAAAAACCTTTTACAACATGTCTAGCCTTATAGGCTTCCACCTGTCCATCTACACCAAATTTCCTTTTGTAGATCCATTTGCATCCAACGGGTTTTACCCCAGGTGGAGCAATATCCAAGGTCCACACTTTATTGGTGTACATGGACTCCGTTTTGGATCGCATAGTATCTATCTATTTATTAGAGTCCCTACTGGTAATGGCCTGCTTGAAACTAGTAGGATCGTCTTCTTCCAAGATGCAATCCTCTCGATCCCCGTCTATGAGAAAACCTTAGTATCTCTCAGGAGGATGAGAAATCCTACTAGATCTGCAGAGTTGCTAAGGTTCGTCTGGAACTACTGAATCTAGCGGTTCCACCAAATCTTCAGTTACATTTTGTGGTTCAGAAATTTCTTCCAATTCTACCGTACTCCCACTAACTTTTTTTGCAAGAAATTCCCTTTCAAAAAAGGTACCCTGGCGAGATACAAACACCTTCTATTCCTCAGTGTGGTAGAACAGATATCCATAACCATTCTTTGGATATCCCACAAATTTACATAGAACTGACTGTGCCTCTAGTTTGTCCGGATTATGCTTTTTAACGTAAACCGGACAAACCCATATCTTAAATTTTATATGATATTGTCTCTTTCCATTCCATATTTTGAATGGTGTTTTAGGCATTGATTTGGATAGAACATGATTCAACTGATGTACCACATTTTGAAGCGCATATCCCAGAATCAAAGAGGCAACTCAGCACTATTCATCATGAAGCGAACCATATCCAATCGGGTACGATTCCTCCGCTCCGATACACTGTTGTGCTGTGGTGTATACAGAGGAGTAAGCTGAGAGAGAATTAGATTCTCTTTTAGGTATTCTAGGAATTCCGTGCTTAAGTACTCCCCTCCTCTATCAGATCGGAGGATCTTGATATTTTTGCCAGTCTGCTTCTCTTCTCCGTTCTTATATTCTTTGAATTTCTCAAAAGCTTCAGATTTATGTTTCAAAAGATACACATATTCGAACTTAGAGAGATCGTCAGTGAATGTAATGAAATACGAGAACCCACCTCTTGCATGTATAGATATCGGACCACATACATCACTGTGTATGAGTCTCAAGAGCTCTGCTGCTCTTTCTCCATCTCCGGTGAACGGAGATTTGGTCATCTTACCTTTGAGACAAGACTGACAAGTTTCATAAGATGAAAATTCGAACGTGTTCAAATATTCATCTTTATGCAACTTATTTAGTCTTTTCTCGCCGATATGACCAAGTCTACAATGCCATAAGTAGAATTCGTTCATTTCTGAAATCTTCCTCTTGCGTGTGTTTTGTATATTAAAAACCGCGTTTTAATTTAGAACATAGATACCATTACACAGTGTACCTTCTGCAACCAATACCTTATCAAGGTAGATGTTCATGATATTTTTATCAAGAACAAAGTTATATCCATCTTTATCAAGTAATGAAACTGATATGATGTTGCAAACCATGGAAGGTACATAGTAACAATTGTTCAAAATCACAGTATTGCCATTTGGCAATACTCGGTGATATTCACCGACGGCAGCAGCATCAACTTGTGCTCCGTTCCCTACTCTGAGGGACATATCACCAGGTCCAACCATCTTACTTTTTCTCAGTCTCTATAATAAATTATAGATATGAGATCCTGATCTGGTATCTAGTACCCAGGAGGTAGGACTGACCGAAAATCAGTTCTCAATAACAAGAACACCTGAAGGAGACGCAATTGTATACTTCTTCTTCATTGGGGTCATCAAGAAATTCATGCAATCCTCTTTCCTTTGCTTATAATCATGACCGCTGTCATAAGTTAAATCCAAACCGACGCTCCCCAGCCCCGAATAAGAATTCGGATCGATCAAACGATACATTTTATTATCTTGATTAAGGCATGAATTGGTTGCTACCTGGAGAGAGAGAGAGAGAAAAAACAATCAGCGTGCGCTCTTGCAAAATTAGATTGGTTATTAGTTTATCTAATCAGGATGGCTCCTACTGTTTCCTCGAATTCTCTTTCAAAGATTAAAAGGAGAACTAGATGAGATCATTAACACCATACAAGTTTGCCAACCGTTCAGCCTGGTGAGTGTTAGTGCTACGAGGGAGGTTCCCCGTGCTCTCGCACGGACCTAATTAAAATAAATCTCGTTTCCGCAGAGGCGTAGCCCCGTTAACACTTTTCTAGACACCTAATAGGTTAGCTAATTGTGAAGTGAAAAATATCTCCCAAGAGTAATCCAACTCATCAGTGGGATCGGGATCCAACTATCATTGCGTGATAAACTAGATGAAAGCCACTCTAGTCACCACACTACAGAAGGTATGCATCACTAGCAAGTTTCCTGTATATTTGAAACTCCCGATGTGGTTTCTGCTCCGAACTACCTATGACCTTGACAAGGTCAATAAATCATAAGTCGCTAGTCAAGTTCAACCTGTCATTATCTTGATTACCCAAGACCCACCCGTATAATCCTTTGACAAGGTCAACAAGGCTATGTGACTATTCACCGCCGAAAACGGGGACGGAACCGGGATGGTTCGTCTTGCCTGAATTTGGGAGCAGATGCTATTTGGGTTTATCCGTCCACCTCTCCGAAGGTGCCAAGTTGATTTATGGCGCCATGTATCGGAGGTTTGGACGGATGCAGCCGTTGTAGCAGACTTCGTCAGATTCTCCCTCGTTTGCTAGGGGTTTTTGATTGTGAGGATGCTCTTCCCTGCAGGCGCAAGACTGTGCAGTTAATTATGTTACCGCATCGCGGTAACCACTTTCTCCTGCTCCAGAAGATCACTTCATGTCGTGTGTGTTTGTCTTATTCTTGGTTGCCCATGGATTGTATACGGAGACTAATTTATTTTGTTGCCCATAGGGCGTGGATTATTCCAAATCCGTATATTCTTAAATTTGGGTTTTGGTTGATTTAAGGATCGTTAATCTCGTTTGAGATTAAGATCAACTTAAATGTTTGTTGAGAATATGTTAGTCTAATTTTAGACTAAGATCTACTCAATAAGATTTTGGGATCATTCAGATCCAACAAGAGAGCATTTGGGCTCTATTGTGTTAGTTTATGGACGTTTCAGTCCGTAGCTAGTTTAAGAATATTGCAGTCCGTATTGGGATGTACTCATTGATTTGGGAGTGCACCAAAGAGTTGTTGGTTATCGGGACCCGCCACCTCTCTGAAGACGTTGAAGAATTACAACGACATGTATCAGAAGTATGGAAAGATGTACCCTTGAACCGATTTCCGGATTGAGGGGAGGTGTGAGATGAATATCCTGTCGGAGGATCAGTAGACGTGTTTAGGACTAAGACCAAATTGGAAAATAATGAGCACATGGGCTCGGTTGATCTGAATTAGGGATCTGGTCAACTTGGACTCAGCCCCCTCAGTCTTTGTCATTTAAATAAAGTGTCAAGCACTTGTTTGGGCTTAGTCCCCTTTCTATGCAAACAATATTGAGCATTTATATGGGTTATGACACTCATACTTTTTTTACTTTCCCCTTTTTTTTTGATTTCTGTGGATAAACACTTTTTATTCTGCCCACGAGCAGAGCATGTGAGGCGCTAGGTGCTAAGCGCTGGGCGCTGGCTGATGAGTACCAAGCGCTTTATGTTGAATAGCGCCCACATGAGGGGAACGTAGGGCACTTGACGCAGAGCACCAAACATTGAGTGCTAAGTGTGGGTGTTTTTTCGTCACCCTATTGAGATGGGAATACGCGCACGCTTGTCAGGCGTACTACAGATTCCCCCTGCCTAGGGTAGGACGGGGTTTAATGATTGTGGGGATCCGAATCTCCGGCAGCCGCGGACTAAGCTGCCGTTAATTACCCCTCGCCTTTGGGGCGAGGGAACCTCCGATTAACGGGTTAAACTGGTCATGCGAACTCAATGTGCAGTGTACGTGTGTTCTGTTCTGAAAGGGGGGTTTTGGATATATCGGGAGCCACGCAGAGTTTTTACAGGGGTCCCGCTACCCGGATAGCGGGCTGGGGGTCAAGGGGGCTAGCAGCCCCCTTGCGGGGTTCGGGGCAGCGTCCCGGCCCGAAATTTTTTTTGAGGGGGAGAGTGTGGCGGAGTATGTGTATGTGTACATTTGTATACATATGTATATATATACATGTATATATAAATAAAGGGGAAAAGGGCATCCAAAGGATGCGTGGGGCAGCACCTTGGGCGCTGTGCGCTTAGGTGCTGTACGCTCAGGCGCAAACGCGCCACGTGTCGGCACGTGAGCGCTTTGCTCATGAGCGCTGCGCGCAGGTGCGCAAGCTCGCCACGTGTCGGCACGCGGGCGCTTTGCGCACTTGCGCAAGCGCGCGCGCCACGTGTCGGCACGCGGGCGCTTTGCGCACTTGCGCAAGCGCGCAGGTGCGCAAGCGCTCGCGTGCGCCACGTGTCGGCACGCGGGCGCTTTGCGCACTTGCGCAAGCGCGCAGGTGCGCAAGCGCGCGCGCCACGTGTCGGCACGCGGGCGCTTTGCGCCCTTGCGCAAGCGCGCAGGTGCGCAAGCGCGCGCGCGCGCCACGTGTCGGCACGCGGGCGCTTTGCGCACTTGCGCTGTGCGCTGCTAAAACAAATTTCTCAGAAGAGAAATCAGAGAGGAGTTGGACTCCTGAGTGTGTGTTTTTTTTTTGGGTTTAGTGAACGATGTTCTTCTTCCTCCTGTTGCTTGCTGGATCTTGAAGATCAAGAGATGTGAAATCTCAAAATCTCTTCTTTTTCAGATCTAATGATAGATCCAAGTTTCCCTTTGTGGGTTTTGTGGTGAAAAACTAATTTGTTTTGAAAAAGGAAGAGTAAAACTCTTGATTTATTTCAAGAGAAAGAAGAAGGTTTTGGAACCTTGAAGATGGAAGAAAGAGCTCAGCTCTGAGACTTTTTTTGTTTGGAGAGAGAGAAAGTTGTTAGATATTTTCATTATCTTTGCCTTTATAGGCTATACACTTTACACATAGCCCCTTGGGCTTCACAAAATGGCATTTTGCCCATCCCATGGCTCATGTGCCATTTCTTTTTGCACATAAGCCATGGGCTTTACAAAAATTTGGCTTTATGCCTATTTTTCTTACATTTGTCCGAAAATAAAATAAAAGAAATACAACAAAATTATTTATTACAAAATTTCTATCTTGGCATGGTGGAAGGCCGGCCGCTTCATGTTCGGGCTCGACCCGGGCATGGGCCCACTGGATCTGGGCTTGGGCCCAATTGGCCTGGGGTTGACTTTGATTTTGACTTGGTCAACCGGGGTGTAAATTTTTACCCCAACAAATTGCCCCCCATCAATAAATGCACACCACATATGTGGGTCGTGTGCATGAAATTGATGGATCTTCTTTCACGTGGAGGCGACTTGATTTGGTTCCCGCTTTTTGGGAAGCTGGCACTGCCCTTTTTACGACATGGACGGTCGTTGCTTGACATGTCTCCGAGATGGAGTGTCCGTGGTAGACGTTTCCCTGGCCCGGAGTGATTTGGTTCCCGCTTTGTAGGAATCCTGCGCTGCCCTTTTTATGACATGGACGGTCAATGTTGCCCTTTTTGCGACTTGGACGGTCGATGCTGCCCTTTTAGCGACTTGGACGGTCGATTCTGCCCTTTTTGCGACGTGGACGGTCGGTTCTGCCATTTTAGCGACGTGGACGGTCGGTTCTGCCCTTTTAGCGACGTGGACGGTCGGTGCTGCCCTTTTAGCGACGTGGACGGTCGGTTCTGCCATTTTAGCGACGTGGACGGTCGGTTCTGCCCTTTTAGCGACGTGGACGGTCGGTGCTGCCCTTTTAGCGACGTGGACGGTCGGTGCTGCCCTTTTAGCGACGTGGACGGTCGATGCTGCCCTTTTAGCGACGTGGACGGTCGGTGCTTTATTTGACTTGCTTTGCTTCTTGCAGTGTCAGGGGTAGACTTGACTTGCTCTGCTTCTTGCGGTGTCGAGATTGGATTCTGACTTGCTTCGCTTTCTGCAGTGTCGGAGTGAAAGTTGACTTGTTGATTTTGATTTGGGTTGACATCAGCATCGCTATACTGGAATATGGTACCAGGAGCGAATCATCATCTGTCATTGAGAGGATTTTGGGATTTTGGTTTTTGTTTGGCATCTGCATTGCTGCACTGGAATAATGCCAGGAGCAACTCATCATATGCCCCGAGAGAATTTGAGAATTGATGGCTTAGGAGGCAGGTTTAGATCCCTATCACCTAAGACTTTTCAATTTTATGGGCCGTGAGGGTCCCATAAAAGCATTTTCTCCCTACGAATCGAAAGGATCTCGTAGGTGTATTTTCTCCATAGGAGTCGTGGGGACTCCTAAGGGTGTTGCTCCTTTGTGAGTCGTAAGGATCTCACGCGGGAATTTTCTCCTCTCAAAGTCGAGAGGACTTTGAGAGTGCATTTCATCTCCTTTCTTTTTTTTTTACGAGTTTGCGCCCTTTCGGGTTTTCACAGACTCGCCGGTAGTCCTGCTGTTTTTACTCACGGAGCCCTTTCGGGTTTTCATCCGTGCCCGTTTTGCTTGTGGACATACCGTTTTTTTTTTTTTTGTTTTTTTTTGGAGAGATCGGGATTGTTTTACGCCCGTGGATTGTATACGGTTTTGCAGGATGTATGATCCAGACCGTAGGGCCGAAAAAATTTCAGGGCTTTGTTGGCGTCTGCATCGCTGCACTGGAATGTGGTACCAGGAGCGACTCATCATTCGCCGTTTGGGGACTTGGAATTTGGATCTTGTTTGGCATCAGCATTGCTGCACTGGAATAATGCCAGGAGCAACTCATCATTTGCCCTGGGAGGACTTGGGATTTGGGTTTTTGGTCGGCATCAGCACCGCTAACACTGAAGCGAAATGCCAGGAGCGACTCATCATTTGCCGTTGCCCGTTGGGGAACGATGGCTTAGGAGACAGGTTTGGGTCCCTATCACCTAAGGCTTTTCAATTTTATGGGCCGTGAGGGTCCCATAAAAGCATTTTCTCCCTACGAGTCGTAAGGATCCCGCAGGTGTATTTTCTCCTTAGGAATCGTGAGGATTCCTAAGCGTGTTGCTCCATTGTGAGTCGTAAGGATCTCACGCAGGGGTTTTCTCCTCACAAGGTCGAGAGGACTTTGCGAGTGTATTTCATCTCTTTTCACGAGTTTGCGCCCTTTCGGGTTTTCACAGACTCGCCGGTAGTCCTGCTGTTTTTACTCACGGAGCCCTTTCGGGTTTTCATCCGTGCCCGTTTTGCTTGTGGACATACCGTTTATTTCTTCTTCTTTTTTTCTTTTTCTTTCTTTTTTCTTTTTTTTTTTGGCCGCTGGTGGGACTTTAAAAGTAGTCTCACCGGCAGGATTTGGGAGAAATAGGGGTCATTTACGCCCGTGGATTGTATACGGTTTTGCAGGATGTCTGATCCAGACCGTAGGGCTGATGTGCTCAATTCGCCTGCGACTTGGAGCATTCATGTGTAGTATTTCTTGAGATATCGGCTATTGATGGGTGGCATGGGCCTTTCTCCCTCGGCACTTATTAGTTGGTAGGATCCTCCGTCGAACACTTTCTCAATGACGTATGGTCCTTCCCAGTTTGGCTCGAATTTTCCCTTGGCATGTCGATTGGGGATGATCGGTCTCTTGAGGACCAACACCAATTCACCTTTCTTGAAAGCGCGGAGGCGGGTTATCTTGTCATAGGCCCGTGACATTTGGGCTCGGTATAGCTCCAGACTTTACTGCACCGCGAGCCTCTTTTCTTCGAGGGCATCGAGCTCTTCAAGTCGAAGGAGCACGTTTTCCTCCTCCGTCAACTCGTGCTGAACGGCCATTCTTAAGCTTGGAACTTCGACTTCGAGAGGGAGGACCGCCTCTACTCCGAAGAGCAATGAGTATGGAGTGGACTGTGTTGGAGTACGGTGCGTGGTACGATATGCCCACAACGCCTCATGAAGTTTGAGATTCCAGTCTCTCTTGTTGGCTGAAGCATTTTTCCTCAGGAGCTTGCATAGAGTCTTATTGAAGGCTTCGGCTAGCCCATTGGCTCTTGGATTGTAGATGGAGGAATATCTCCAGTCTATGTTGTGCTGAGTAGCGAACCTTGAGACATTGAAGCTCTTGAAAGAAGGCCCGTTGTCGGAAATGATTCTTCTTGGTGTACCGAAGCGGTATAGAATATTATGCTGGAAGAATGTCAGAATATCTTTTGTCTTGACTTCTTTTAGCGGGACAGCTTCGGCCCATCTGGAGAAGTAGTCTGTCGCGGCCAGTATGAACCGGTGGCCTTTAGATGACGGAGGATCAATTGGGCCAACAATGTCGGTGCCCCAAACTTCGAAAGGCCACGATGCCACCGTAGGATGCAATGGATTGGGATGCTTGTGAATAAAATCACCGTGAATTTGGCAGATATAACATTTCTTTGCATGCTCTCCGCAATCTCGTATCATGGTGGGCCAGTAATACCCAAGCCGTTTGATTTGAAGTCGCATCTTGGGGCCAGATTGGTGAGCACCGCAAACGCCTGAGTGAACTTCTTTCATGACTTTTTGGGCTTCGGCCAATGACAGACACCTGAGCCAGAGTTGGTCATACGACCTGCGGTATAACGTGTCATTTACAAACATGTATCGGAGAGCTCTTTTCTTCAGCTGAATCCTCGCAGATTTTTCTTCGGGCAGCTTGTCGTATCGGAGGTACTCTATGAAGGGTTTTCTCCAATCGGGCTCGTCTTGGATGATCGAAGCTTCTTCCGCAGGACTGCTCTTCTGTTCCGCGCTTTCCTCTTCTCGTAGAGAGACTGGGGGTAGAATTTGCCGTCTTCTGACTGTGATCAGAATTTCGTCCATGTCAGGATCAGCCAGCTCCTTGGCCAAGCGAGCGAGTACATCAGCCTTTCCGTTCAACGCTCTAGGGACTCTCGTTAGTTCAATATGAGTGAACCGTTTCATGAGTTCCACCACCCGGCTTCTGTACCGAGCTAACTCTGGTTTGTATATCTTATAGTCGCCGCTTACTTGGTTGACTACAAGCTGGGAGTCACCGTAAACCCGTAGCCGAAGGATTTCCATTTCTATGGCGAGCTCCAAACCAGCTATCAGAGCTTCATACTCAGCCTCATTGTTTGTGCGAGGCTCGGTGAGAGCAAAAGAACGCCGTAGGGTTCCCATTGATGGTGTGATAAACACCAATCCTATCCCTGCTTTTATCTCCGGGACGCTTGATTTACTGGAGGTCCTTATTGACGAGGCTCCATCGAAGTAGAGCTCCCAACATGGCTCATCTTCCTCGAGGTGCAGCACTTGTTCATCGGGTAACTCACAATTTAGCGGCGACCCTTCTGGTATGGGATGAGCAGCGAGAAAGTCTGCAAGAGCTTGCCCTTTTACTGCTTTCTGATGAGTATAAACTATGTCAAACTCAAGTAGCATGACAGCCCATCTTGCCATTCTGCCGGCTAGGCTTGCTTTGGTCATCAAGTGTTTGAGCGGGTCGACCTTGGAGATCAGCATAACCCGATGAGCGAGTAAATAGTGCCTCAGCTTCTTCACAGCAAATATTAGAGCCAGGCATTGCTTTTCGATTGGGGAGTAGTTGTGTTCCGCCCCGACTAGAGTTCGACTGAGGTAGTAGAGGGCATTTTCTTTTCCTTCCTCGTTATTCTGGGCAAGGAGCGCACCGAGTGACTCGTCCAGCGCGGCAGTGTAGAGAATCAGCGGTTTATTTGGAATAGGAGCGGCCAGCACTGGAGGGTGCAACAAGTATTCTTTGATGCTTTCGAACGCTGCTTGACATTCGGCATCCCAGATAAAAGGAGCTCCTTTCTTCATGAGCTTTGAGAAGGGCCTACATCTCGCTGATAAATTTGAGATAAACCTCCGTATATAAGCAAGCTTGCCTTGAAAAGATCTTAGCTGCGTCAGACTCTTCGGAGGGGGCATCTCTATGATGGCCTTTATCTTTGATGGGTCAACTTCGATCCCTCGATGTCGGACTATGAAGCCCAGGAATTTTCCCGATGACACGCCGAAAGCGCACTTCAGAGGATTCATCTTCAGATCGTATTCCCTCAGTCTGGTGAGAACGGTCCTAAGATCTTGGATGTGGTCGGTCTTGGCCTTAGTTTTGACGACCAAGTCATCAACGTAACATTCGACGACTTTATGGATTAGGTCATCAAAGATATTAGTCATTGCCCTTTGATATGTAGCACCTGCGTTCTTCAGTCCGAACGGCATCACCTTGTAGCGATATATCCCGATCGGGGTTCGAAATGCTGTGTGTTTCTCATCCTCAGGCGACATCTTGATCTGATTATATCCAGACGAGCCGTCCATAAAGGTGAACAGTTCATAATTTGAGGTGTCATCGACCATCATTTCCATGACCGGTAGCGGGAAGTCGTCTTTAGGACATGCCTTGTTGAGGTCCCTGAAATCGACACAAACTCGGATCTGCCCATTTTTCTTCTTCACTGGGACTACGCATGCGATCCAGTCTGCATATTTCTCTTCCCTGATGAAGCCGGCATCGATGAGTTTCTTGGTTTCCTCGATGACCTTTTCTTCCAACTCCCTTCTCATTCTTCGAGGAGCTTGTTTGACTGGCTTAGCATCAGGAGATATAGCCAGCTTATGCACGGCTACCTCAGGGGAAAGGCCAGGCATTTCTTTGTATGTCCAGGCGAAGCAGTCGACGAACTCATGCAGCAGGGCAATTATCTGCGCTTTCATTTCCTCTGACAAGAGCGAGCTGATGTAGGTCGGCCTTGGATTATCGGGCGTTCCTAAGTCAATCTCGGTTAGCTCGTCAAAGGTTGCTTGTCCACCATCTTCGAGCTCTTGAGGAGCTTCTTCTGGCTCGGCTATCTCGTCATCATCATTTGATCTTTCGCTGGCCTCACCAACATGGATCATGTAGCACGCTTTGGAATCAGGTTGAATGTAACCTATGCCCCGTCTATCTGGAATTCGTCCATCGATGAGCGCTCGGACCTGGGGCGGATACCATAGCCCTTCGTAAAACTTTGCTTCGGACTTCGTTTGATATAACCGGCATCCGTACTTCTTAAAGTATTCCCGCATCTCGGGCGCATAGTATCTGGGATTGAGGACGGCTCTTATGCCTCTCTCATATGGAAGGCACGCGGCAGACAAATTGTCCGGGTGCGCAACGGGGTTTGACCCATAAAACAAGATGCCCTTCTGTCCACTTTTCCTCCCGGGAACGTAGAAAGTTTTCAGCTGGTCCACGGTGGAGATTGATAATGCATCGAGCTCTTTGCACATTTGCTCTGGTACCCTTGTAACGGCTAGGGATCCTTCTGCAACTTCGAAGGTCTCTCGTAGTTTCGCTTGTTGCGTAGGGGTCCAATCTGCACCGCTGTTGCACGACAGGTCCTCCTCCTCTGACTCTTCAGTGTCGCTGCCAAGATGAGGGCGGACTTTACTGCTAGATAGAGCTTCAGTGATGGATTCATCCGTATCGCTGCCGAAACGAGGGCGAGTTTTATGGAAGGACGGGCTTCCAGCGTCAGACTCATCAGTGTCGCTACCGAAATGCGGGCGCACTTGGGCATTTTTGCTTTTGAAAGTGACAGCCGGAGCAGATTTGCTTTTGGGTCTTGGGGCCGGTCTATCTTCGGTCAGTTGTGGCTTAGCATTTTGGTGGTTCATAAAGTACCGAGAATCTTCATAGCGGACTTCATGCACACCGAACGGCTGGATGTCTCCGTCAATGCGTCTTTCTTCGCCATTTTTAGTATACTTCATGCATTGATGGAGAGTTGACGGAATGATGCCGTAATCGTGGAGCCACGGCCGCCCCAGGAGAATCTTATAAGACGTGTCGGCGTCGATCACGTATATCTTAGCTTCAGTTTGCAGCTCCCCGAATTTGATTGGCAAAGCTATAGACCCCAGAACTTGCTGGCAATTTTGGTTGAAGCCTTGAATGACAATCCTTTCCCTTGACAGGTGTCGGACGTCCATTGACAAACTCTTCAGAGTTCGCAAGTTCATGATGTTCACTGAGGACCCCGGATCAATCAATATGCGATTAATTCGATCTCCGTCGCTATACCCGGTCACGTAAAGCGGCCGATTATGCTCAGCCGTTCCCAGTAGCAAGTCTTCATCCTTAAATGTGACTGCGGCGGCATGCAAAGCGTGCTGGGCTTCCTTCATATTAATTTCCGCAAAGTGAGCCTGATACCGCTCGGGGTTTTGTAGAGCATGGATGAGAACATCTCTAAGCTCCTTAGATAGGACCAAGGCGTCGTAGATGCTCAGGAGAGACGGAAGCTTCCGGAGATGTGCCAAGACATTATAGTCCACAGAGGAAGGACTTATGTTTTCATCGGCCGGTTCTCTGCCATCTTCTTCATTAGCGACTTGTTTTTCCTTCCCTTTTGGGGCGTTGCCCTGATTTGGCGGTAGAGCCCTGCCGCTTCTGAGCTGGATTTGATTGGCCGTTGTGGCGAGCTCTTCGTCCTCTTCGGGAAAACAGAGCTCCTCTTCCGAGTCGCTGCCAAGATGGATGGCGTAGCAGGTCACTACTGGGATCTCTTCATTGGAGTCTTCTTCTAACTCCTCCAGAATTTCAGCCGCTTGTACAGGGAAGAACTCCTTCAATTGAATCAATGTTCTTTCCCTTTGTTCATATTCTTCGAGGGAATCGATATATTTTTGAATGGTCGATCTACCTGCAGGCTCTTTTTCGCGCCGAGCTGCACTTTTCTTCTTCTTGAGCTTCTTGGATTTTGAGCCTGATGGAGCCGCATTGGCAGCTAGACTGGTAGGCTTCTTCTGTCCTTCCCATTCCATCCTGGGCTCTTTCTGAAGTAGCTTTAGCATCTTCTTCGTCTTATCAGATATGTGCGTACTCCACGGAGGCTGCGATGAGTTGGTTTCATTTGTCGGGGCAGCGGGTTCGGCTGTCTGCTCCCAGAAGGCTTCAGTTTCTGTCTGTATAAAGTTGGTGGTTGCAACTTGATTGTTCACCAACACACTTTTGGACAGCTCGATCTCTCCAGCCTTGTACTGCTTCTCGACCCAATCTTTGAAGATATAGCAATCCTCGATCGCATGGCTCACTACTCGGTGGTACGGGCAATACAGGGGATTGTCGGTCATTTTTGCTTCTTGGGGTCTTTTCGACTCCGGCAATTGGAGGCCGTTGTTCAAGGCATCTTTAAATATCTTACGGACCTTGTCCCTTCTGAAAGAGTAAATCTTGTTCTTTTTCTCCTCTAGGGAAGGCCCATCTCCCCCCAGCAATGGCTTTCGAGACCGGTTAGTTTTGGATTCGGCCGCCCTTCGCTTTTCTTCATTGTCGGACGCATTGAAGACATTGGTACTGCTGGAACCCCCGCTTCTACGGCTGTCGTCCCGCTTGCTTTTCCAAGTTTTGTCTCTCTGAGAGTCCGGCGGGGACTCTTGCTTTGAGCGTTCCAGCATTTGGACTTTCTTGGTTAGCTCCTGAAATGTCTTGAGGCCCGCCGTACACAAGAATGGGACCATCCAGTTGCTGAGGTTCCCAATGAGAAGGCTGACGGACTGGTCCTACTCCAGCGGCGGTTCGCACTTGACTGTGAGATTACGCCATCGAGCGATAAAGTCGGTGTTGCTTTCATTCTTCCCCGGCTTGGTCCTCACAAGGTCGGCAATGGAGATTTTATCACTGACACTCATGAACCTTTGCCGGAACAGGGACTCCATTTGGGCCAAGGTGATGACGGACCCGTCCGGTATACTCGCATACCAGTCGAAGGCGACGCCGGTCAGGCTGTTGACAAACTGACGAAGAAGAAGCGCGTCATTGCCCCCTGTATTTCCGCACGATGCTTTGAAGTGGGCGACGTGCTGATTTGCATTCCCCGTTCCATCAAATCTTCCGAACTTAGGAATGACATAGCCGCTTGGGAACTCAATCAGATCGTACTGCGCGGGATATGGCCGCCCACTACTGCCGATTTCTTTTTGAGCTTCGGATTCGGCCACCAATGTTTTAACCTTGCTGGTGACCAAATCCATTATCCGATCCTGTGTTAACGGGATAGTGCTACCTGGGGCCAAGGCGTCCCCAGAAGCGGAGTGTGGACGGCTCTCATGTGGCTCGACCAGTCTTGGACCCAAAGGAACAGGCATTGGCTGCCTCGGATTGTCATCATCCGGCTGATTAGTAGCGGCATGTGCTTGATTAGGAGGCGCTCGAGCAATTTGAGCCGTAAGCTGCATCACCACATTCGTTAAGTCGTCAATCTTCGAATAGAGCTTAGCCATCTCTTTATCTTTGCTCCTGAGCTGTTTTCGAAGCTCTTGAAGCAGCTCTTGCTCCGCAGTCCTGGGGCGGAAGGTCGGCTCTTCCTCGCTGTCCGAGCTTGACTCTGCATGGACCGAGGGGTCTTTCTGCCTATCATCCTCATCGAGAGGGTTTTCTTCACCCAGCGGGGGTGGCTGTTCTTGAGCGGCGGCGACCATATTCAGGCTAGATTGGGCTTGTGATGTGGTGGCCCCATCCTTGATTTTGCTGCGAAGGTTATCGCTGGGGAGACCGCCTGCCATATAGACCGTATGGATGATATATCCGGTCGTCTTTCTATCATTGGCGGCTGATTTCACTGATCGCTGTCTTGACCCCCTTGCTTCGGTAGCTGGTAGTCGATTGAAGGCGGCTGGCCTAACCAGGTTCTTAAATGGTGCTGGCGCTTCTTTCCTGGGTTTTCCCTGCTGCTTTCGTGCGGCACAGAGTGCTTGATAAACTCTTGAAGAGATAGTGTCGTACTTTTTCTGTTGGGGCCAGGACACGTCTCTTTGTGGCACTGTTCGGACCGCTGTCTTCTTGATTCTGGCGGTCATGGAATTTTTCTGAACCCACTTTAGAGGCTCGAAGGAATTGCTGATTCTTACGTCCGACTCAGCTGTCGTCGCGGGGCAACCCTGCACTTGGAACTTCACATGATTCCATTTGGCCGAAGCCTTAGCCCTCTTGTTGGCTCGATACCTGAGCCGCTTCTGCCTTAACTTTTCTGTTCTAAGCACCTGGCAGACTTCAACTCTTTGGGAAGACGCCGCAGACCGGGCGATGGAGGGCCTTGGAGATACGCTCGATTGTGCATATGTTGGAGTCATCTCCTGAGCTCGTCCGCAACATTTGATTTTGCCCTTTGTACCGAAGTTCTTGCACCCCGCTGGAGCACCAGAGAATCGTTCAGATACCGTCTTGAGTTTCGGTTGTGGTGCCTTGGCGATCACGACATTCGGCCTCTTACCCCTTGAGACCGGCTTGGCTACCTGTTCCGCCGGAATCTCCGCCAGATGAGCGCTTCCGGCAAGGAAGATGATGACGGAGCCAAACTGGCGGGGCGGTTCCTCCCACTGTCGACTGAGGCTCGCGGGGAGAACCACACGAGCATTGATCTTGACCACGTACGGAATCGGGGTCACGTTGGAAGCTGAATTCGTCTGGGGAGACATTGTCGTCGAAGGTTGATTGCTGCATGGAAAAAAGAACATCATTTCAGTGGCAATCGATATGTATATTGATTGAGTTCACATGAACGTTTAACCCGAAATATGGGAGGAGAGATTGGTCCCACCGGGCGTGCCAGAACCTGTAGGGTGTTTTTTCGTCACCCTATTGAGATGGGAATACGCGCACGCTTGTCAGGCGTACTACAGATTCCCCCTGCCTAGGGTAGGCCGGGGTTTAATGATTGTGGGGATCCGAATCTCCGGCAGCCGCGGACTAAGCTGCCGTTAATTACCCCTCGCCTTTGGGGCGAGGGAACCTCCGATTAACGGGTTAAACTGGTCATGCGAACTCAATGTGCAGTGTACGTGTGTTCTGTTCTGAAAGGGGGGTTTTGGATATATCGGGAGCCACGCAGAGTTTTTACGGGGGTCCCGCTACCCGGATAGCGGGCTGGGGGTCAAGGGGGCTAGCAGCCCCCTTGCGGGGTTCGGGGCAGCGCCCCGGCCCGAAAAATTTTTTGAGGGGGAGAGTGTGGCGGAGTATGTGTATGTGTACATTTGTATACATATGTATATATATACATGTATATATAAATAAAGGGGAAAAGGGCATCCAAAGGATGCGTGGGGCAGCACCTTGGGCGCTGTGCGCTTAGGTGCTGTACGCTCAGGCGCAAGCGCGCCACGTGTCGGCACGTGAGCGCTTTGCGCATGAGCGCTGCGCGCAGGTGCGCAAGCTCGCCACGTGTCGGCACGCGGGCGCTTTGCGCACTTGCGCAAGCGCGCGCGCCACGTGTCGGCACGCGGGCGCTTTGCGCACTTGCGCAAGCGCGCGCGCCACGTGTCGGCACGCGGGCGCTTTGCGCGCTTGCGCAAGCGCGCAGGCGCGCAAGCGCGCGTGCCACGTGTCGGCACGCGGGCGCTTTCCGCACTTGCGCAAGCGCGCAGGTGCGCAAGCGCGTGCGCGCGCCACGTGTCGGCACGCGGGCGCTTTGCGCACTTGCGCTGTGCGCTGCTAAAACAAATTTCTCAGAAGAGAAATCAGAGAGGAGTTGGACTCCTGAGGGTGTGTTTTTTTTTTTGGGTTTAGTGAACGATGTTCTTCTTCCTCCTGTTGCTTGCTGGATCTTGAAGATCAAGAGATGTGAAATCTCAAAATCTCTTCTTTTTCAGATCTAATGATAGATCCAAGTTTCCCTTTGTGGGTTTTGTGGTGAAAAACTAATTTGTTTTGAAAAAGGAAGAGTAAAACTCTTGATTTAATTCAAGAGAAAGAAGAAGGTTTTGGAACCTTGAAGATGGAAGAAAGAGCTCAGCTCTGAGACTTTTTTTGTTTGGAGAGAGAGAAAGTTGTTAGATATTTTCATTATCTTTGCCTTTATAGGCTATACACTTTACACATAGCCCCTTGGGCTTCACAAAATGGCATTTTGCCCATCCCATGGCTCATGTGCCATTTCTTTTTGCACATAAGCCATGGGCTTTACAAAAATTTGGCTTTATGCCTATTTTTCTTTCATTTGTCCGAAAATAAAATAAAAGAAATACAACAAAATTATTTATTACAAAATTTCTATCTTGGCATGGGGGAAGGCCGGCCGCTTCATGTTCGGGCTCGACCCGGGCATGGGCCCACTGGATCTGGGCTTGGGCCCAATTGGCCTGGGGTTGACTTTGATTTTGACTTGGTCAACCGGGGTGTAAATTTTTACCCCAACACTAAGCACTCTTTATTGAGCAACGTCTATGTGGGACGCTTGGCGTAGAGTGCCAACCATTGAGTGCTAAACACTCTTTATTGAGCAACGCCCACGTAAGGTGCTTAGCGCTGAGCGCCAACTATTGAGTGCTAAGCACTTTTTATTGAGCAGCGCCCACGTAAGGGACACGTGAGGCGCTTGGACGCTAGGTTTTCTTCGTATATTCTGTTCTGAAGAGTTCAATTATCTGTTCTTTTCTAGATCTTTAATCCCCAAGAACAAGTTCATCCCTATGAGAATTAAATTCTCATTTGTGGGAGACTTGTTTCATGGATCTCAGATCCAGATGAAGAACTAAGTTCTTTTATAAGGTTAAACCCTTGGATATGCAAATGAGATGCTCTGATCTTTATTATTTTTATTCACCTCGAAGAGAGGTATTCTTCTTTCTTCCCTCTTAAAGCTTTCTTTTTGCCTATCTTTTTTTTTTTAAAGTTTGAAGCTTGTGTGTGTGGGGAGGGGGAGGGGTGTTTCGTTTATCCAAGTGTCACGACCCGAAATAATAGCTCGTGACCAGCACTTAAATCACGCAACGTCTAAAGGCGTACGTAATTCAAGTAAGCCGAAAACCCAGAAATCTAAACCTTTTTAAGAAAATAAAGGAGGTGAAGTTTTGAAATAAAGGTATAATGAAATCAAGTTTTCTTAATGCATAGAAAAGGAACATAAAAATGCAAGTGAAATTTACTAGTTTGAAAATGTGTTTCGTCTTTTAAAAATTTAGGCAGCACCTCCTTTGTATTTTTGATCCAAAACCATAATTACAAGATAATGATAAAGGCATCCCCAAGCGAGAGCTAGCTCTTCACCAAACGGCGGATCACAACCACGCAAGACAATATATAAGTATATGACGCCCAACGGCAAAGATCACCATAAAAGATAAAGAAATAAGCAAGGCGTAACCCCAAAAGAGAATATAAAACCTATCGCTCAAATCTCGCAACTACAAGTCTCACTAAATCACATTACTTATACAATTTACTAATTTTGATTGATGGAGTTAACTAGATACAATAATGAAATATAGATACAAGAGTGGGTACGATGCAAATGTCCCACCTACTAATGCAAAACACCCGAATGCAACTGTGTGCCAGCGAAGCCGCTACTTATCCAAGCGGTCAACCTGCAAGAACCGTGGCACAACGGGGGTGAGTTGCCAACTCGTGAGTAGAAAAATATCAACAGATAGAAATCGAATAAACAACGACTCCTAGATCAACTATATCATGAAGGTAATACTATGATATCTAGGGTGACCGGGTCGTATATGTGCCGATAATAACTCAAGTCTATAAGTATGCTAATATCATCCAATCAGATAATCAATGTCGGTATGTATGTGGATCTCGTCCAACCATATGATCAATGTATGTATGCATGCGTGTCAACCAATGACACAACAATATCATTCATGTAAATATCATAAAAACATATGTATGAAAATATGAGGATATAAATCAACGTATGTCCCTCGTGACACATCAAAATCATGGAACCTGAGTGTCCAGCATCGACACTCGAAACATCATGGAAACCATGCCCAGCATCGACACGTAAATCCTCATATATCTCAGGCGTCGCATCTTCAGATCGGCCCTCAGGCACCGCACACCCTGGTCGGCCCATATATCCATCTCGCTATTCCGGTCGGTATCCTTCGGATAACCGCCGCGTCCAAATACTATCACCGGTAGGTAGTGCTCCCCTGCCGGGCTCACCGTCTAACATATACGAGTCTTCTTGCCCCGGGGTACCTCATCGGGTCCACCATGTACCCGCAGACGGTGCCTACCGCTTCTCGAATCGGGTTTCACATGCCACTCTCAGAACCGAGAAAACACATGGTGGACGCACTGAAATATCATATCAAGAGAAACCGGGTTTTTAAAACAATACATACTTTCTTTTGAAATCACCACGGTTCTCAAATCCAGAAATCTTCTGAAAACAACATATCTCAATGCGTAAAATCATAAAGCATGATGTATGCGACATATAATAGAAATATAAGCATATCCGTATATCATGCAACATGGAACAGTGATATGACA
This sequence comes from Agapanthus africanus, assembly GCA_030015575.1. Lineage (NCBI taxonomy): Eukaryota > Viridiplantae > Streptophyta > Magnoliopsida > Asparagales > Amaryllidaceae > Agapanthus > Agapanthus africanus. The sequence goes on along the minus strand of JASDDO010000019.1, from coordinate 934,894,543 downwards.
TATTAAGGGAAAACCGCTCTTTTAAATGATTCCGGATTTTAAAATATAACATGCGGTTCCCAATTTCCTAATAAAACCAGTTATCTATGTAGGTACAAAATGTATATGCGCAAGTATAGATGTACCAATGTATGCGTGCACAAATATGGATATACAATGTGTATGCGTACAAGTATGGGTATATCAAGGTATATGTGGATCAATATGGATATACAATGTGTATGTGCGCAAATATGGATGTACAATATGTATGTCATGATGCAGCAACCCTACTGTGTAGTGACATGGCAATTATCGATGATGAAGTGTGTGAGTCGGCAAATCTTTGTACGTGTAACATACGCATCATCGATAATGGTGCATGTGTACTATCACAGGTATAAGTAATACAATGTGAATAACATGGATGCAGCATAAGGTAAATCATATGCAAATGCTGACGGGTATACATATCTAACATGATCGAGTCGGTGAATCTATCAATCGGCATCCAGCCTAAACAACATTGCGTACGGTATAATCCATCGTACGTCATCCTCTAGTCAAGAGTATGGATCAAACCTCAACTCAAACTCATCACGTATGGAAAATCATCGTACAGCGGCATTAAGCTATCAGGGATCCTATCATCCTATAAGACGAGGAGGGTACGGACTTAACGTCTCGTACGGCTATCACTCATGATTCACAACATAAATAAATATCTCTATATACCTATGTCCCAGGTCGCATCCGCAACAATCTCATATCAGGGGACCGACAGGGTAAAATTCATCTCAATTAACTCGTATCCGTATACCATCATACCATCAAATCATCATATCAACATATTCGTCTTATATTCTTTCATCGCATTTGTCTCTCACATCAAGTCGAGCTTATATAAACATTTTATCTCTACTAAGTATAAATACCTAATCTAACATACACACCCGAACCATACAAACAGATTTTAAAAGAAGCGAATCGTAGTTTTGAAAATAGGGGTTACGGTGTTTTTAAGGAAAAGATATCATTTGAAAATCCATAACGTCCCTCAAGGTAACTGTTTAAAAGATGCATACGATTCTTCAGTTTAGAAATATGTATGGTTCGGATGACACATCTACGTCGACTATGTAGTCCTATAGTACCCTAAACGGCAATATCATCAAATATCATCCTCAATTCCCGTCATTTCATATTAGCCGTATCATATCACTTCTAACTGTCATTTAGCTTTTAATATAGTTTCACTAACTATCTCTTAACTCTAACCCTAGTTTCCTAATATAGGTTCCCTTAACCATATTCTATAAATCAGTCTCCATCAAAACTTTGCGGGGGTGCTATACGCCATCCACCCGACTTCCTCCGTGGATATAGATCCACTCACCTTGGTTCTTGCTTACCGAAGTCGATGACGCCATGCTCCGTCGTCTCGGAAGCTACGCGAAGGTACCTACAATAACAACACATATCGTAACGATATTAAAATCAAGTTCTGAAATCCAAAACGGCACGCATTTCGCTCATAGGTTAAAACCTATAGCCCACGTATGCAAAACCAACAAATTACCCCTATTCGTTGATGTACAAACATTCAACGACCAAATACAAAACCAAATATCAAGAATTAGCATTTCAAAATACGGAAAACATAGCTAAAGTCACACTAAACTGCTCCCAGATTTTGACTCAGGTCAAATAAAGCCAAGCAAACCAGTATAGGGTGATGTATAATGTGTAATTGAGCTACTGAACCAACCCCAACACCCCAGACAACCAAGTGGCCGGCCCCATCCCTAGAAATTCCAGCGAGCCCGGCCTCCCATGCTCAGTTGGGTCTTGTTTTGTCATGGTAGTCTTCTCTGGTCTAAAATTGGTCTCTGGTAATGTTTGCTACTCTCAAAATTTTCCTGGGTTGCTCCAGATTCACCGTAGGCACACTAAAAGTCACAAAATCGATACAGAACAAAATCCTAAGCTCGTGCATCGGGTTCAAATCTATGGCTCAGGACAGGAAATGTGTCACCATGGTCATGTAAACACTCCTAACTGCTCCCAGATTTCACCTAATTTCACAACAGAAAAATCTAGTAGGACCAAACACCTCTAAATAGCTTCAGGAAACTACCCTACAAAACCCAAGCCCTAACTCTCCTACCCACCCGAGGTCACCGGATTTGGCCCTATAGCCGTCGGCCATAACCGATGGGAAAGGGTTAGGGTCCTAGCTGAACACTCAGGGTCTCGAGTACAATACTACCACACTGTTTGTTTTTACAGTGAAAACTCGGGATCACAGCAGCTTATCGATATCGCAAAACGATACATAAATTACGATATCGCACAAACTAAACTAAAAGGAAGAAGTTATACCTCATTTAGTCCCCTCTAGGCAGCACTAACTTCCCAATGTCGTTAAAATCCCACCTTGCTCGGTTCAAAGTGTAGAGGAAGAGATGTGGATTAATTTTTGTGAAGGGAGTGTAGAGTTTTGGGGATTATTTGGAGATGGATCTAGGGTTATTTGAGGAGGGAAGTGAGGTTGGAGAAAGATGAAGAAGGAGGAGAAAATGACGGGGCAAGGCTATGGCAGCAGCCTCCCTTTCTCTCTCTCACTATTATTCTCACCCACTCACTTTTCAAGTCATCATTATGTCCCCCTCTCTCTCCAACTCATCATTACACCCTTTTTCCCTTCTATTCTCACCAGAAAGACATACACCCAAATGAAATAACACAAATGAAATAACATGTAATATGTCATGGTGCACTGGCCATGAAAAATTGTAGAAACACGGATTTGGTTTAATCGCGATTAGCAGCGCACTAATCGGTTTTTTAATCAAAACTGCATATAATAACTTTTAAAATGCCAAATCCTTTAAATATATTATTAGTTGAATAAATCATTTTAATTTTAATTTATTTCACAATTATTGGTATATATTTATACCCTTTTTCGGAAACCCCAATTTCGCAAATCGGGCAGTTTTCGGGAAAAATATTATTTTAATATTAAATTCCAAAAATAATATTTTACATTTTCTGAAATGTTACAGTCTTTCCCCGTTAAATAAATTCGGTCCCCGAATTTAAATTTAAACCCCCAAAATCTAAAACATTTCAATAATCAGCTCAAATCAACGGGGCTCCGAAATCACGGAAGATGTAGAAACACACATCGCATCAAGTGCGCATGAAAACGAGTACAGAACTCAAAATCGAACTCTGTCAAGAATCACGCAAATCATTGGATTTGCACGCATATCCTCGGAGTTACAATGGAGATACAGATCTCGAAATCTACTACTGAAATCCAATATACACGAGTCAAATACTATAATACGTGTATAGTATGCATCTATGGAAAACTTTCAAGAACTAAATAAAACTCATACAAAAATCTTTTCTAAATCGCCGTGTGATGCGTAACTCACGGCCTAAGTGACGGACGCTCATTTTAAAATAATAATATATGTCCATATATGTTTTCCTAAATACACGTCGCGCCGTTTTCAAAATATCCCAAAAGGTTTTCCTTTATAACGTTCGTGTCGCTCACGGACACGTAGGAAATAGCGAGGTTATAGCTCTTTCTCAAAAACCTCTTGGTAAACTTTTAATGCATGCAAAGTACTCAGGTACTGTCCTCAGATCAGTCCTGTTTGGTTACTTCATAATATAGTGCCCAACATGAAAACAAAGTGCTCAAAAGAAAAATCAGCCTAAAAAGGCGTATCCGACAATCACATGCGTCTGGTGCGCACAGAAATCAAATCCAAACACAGGTGCCACAATATGCACAAAAACCAAAACTACGTGCAACGGGTGTGCACGAAAGCATCTGTCCAGTGCAACGGGTGTGCACGACAACAATATCGGGTGCATCTGACATGCACAAGAATCCCGATTTAGTGCATCTGGTGTGCACCAAAATCGCATTTCATATCATGCGCCCAACACGCGCGAAAATCCAAATCAGGTATACCGTGGTATATAATCTCACAACCATGTGCATCAGCGTGCACAAAAGCAAATCAAAATACTAAAAGTGCATGAAAACTATGCCGAAAGCATAAATCAAATCATATGCATGCCCTAGGCATGAAGTCATAATAAATATCTCAAATGACATCAAAACGAAGTCAGGTGCAACTGTGGTGCACAAATACGTATCAATGCACTAAATACACATATAAGCTATACCGAGCGCAAAAATCAAATCATCCGTATGAAATCCACGAAATCATAAACACATGCTACGAAGGTACAAAATCAACATCAAATGCAATAGATATGCACAACTCGCAAATCAACACAACAGTGTTTAAAATATATATCAAGTGGGACAACTATGCGCAAAATGTAAATACCCAGTAGGTGCAACTATGGTGCACGAAAACAACATCATGAAACTCAATCATCAAAACCCAAACCCAAGCGATATAAGCGTGATACTCGAATCACAAACGCAAATCGCAACAAATGACATCGAGGTACACCTCCGACAATGTCGAAGAATAAATCGGTGCGCCTAAAACCGGCAGAACAAGAATATCCGCTTGCCTCCTACTCACGGTCTGGCGTCCTCTGTCTCTGGGTACTCATCTTCTGCTCGGATTACCAATCTCGCAATCCATCGGCTCATCGGCCCTGTCAGGTGTGCTAACGGGGATGATTCGGTTCTGGCACTTCTCTGGTCATCTCCCGGTCAATCATCACGACCACTCGTAAGGTAGCACGTCACTGGCGTCGACCTCTGGCTCTCTGAATACACGTGACACATCTGATCCTGGGTGCAAATCTCATTGCAGTAGTGTCCCGGAAGGAGTCCTGCTCAAGGTCTCTTCCGATCTCGCCTATGCCGAATTGTACGGAGGCTGGTACTCTTGCATAATCTTTTCTCGTTTTCTGGACATCTGTGTCCTCACCACAACATTTCCTCGGGAACTAGCCGCATCCCAACGCCTCTGTATGCATATCAGATCTTTAATCTCGATCGGGAGTAACAACAGCTCGTTAGCATCTCGCATGAACCTCTGGCTCCACTCGTCTTTATCATCACCCACTATGACATCACGCCATGCTATCTGCGCACTGCAATTGTTCTCGGCCACAGTCAATCCGGAGTCTCTTACACGGACTCGAAGTCATGAACTCGGTATCTTCATCACACTGTAGAAGATATCTGGCCGAACATGTCATCGGGAACTCGTCCCAACCATCGGAGGAATACTCAATACCCGTCCGTCCTCGATCAACTCACAACGCATCTGGGTGAGGTCTTCTACCCGAAACTGATCAGCTTGCTGATCTCTTATCATATTATATCTGGACGACGTCAAACTTTTCGATCGAGTCATCGAAGTCCCAAAATTTCCTGAAGGCTCAACACCTGAGCTCAATCTAAAAATATCTGGTACATACCACAACACCTTTGGACCAGCCGTAGAAGAGCAAACCCAAGCCTCACTGATGGCACCGCTAAACTGCCACAAACCCTAAGGTTCAAAGTGGTTCCATGGTCATCATGTCAAGTTAGGGTTTCATTCTTCTAGAGGGTCCACAGAATTACCTGCATGTTCTTCCGAACACTTTAAACTTGGGAAAAATAGGTTTCTGACACTCGTTCGAACTTTTTAGCTTCGCCTTTACAACATGTGAATACCCTTCGTCCGCAACTAAACAATGCCTCAATCCTCCAGGAAAGGTGATACATCGCCGGTCATCTCTAGATCAGTCTTCTCTAGATCTGAGTAAGACTCTCCATACTGGAAATCTTCAACTCAACTGGGCCTGCGTCGGCGCATCAATCTGATGAATCGCCTTCGTCTCTCAACTCGGCATAGACTAGCTATCATCTGTCGCATTTCTGCTTGGAAGCTCCGGCGATCTTAGCTTGTAAGCTTTGGAAGCGACATCCCATCAATCTCAGCAACAGCTGGGTCAACTGTCCACACGGTAGATGACATCACAATCTCTGAGGTAGGTTGTACATCAACAGTCCTCTCGCAACTGGCAGCCCCTGTCAATGGCCCGATCATCCGATATAAAACCAAACACTCGCCTCTACAAGAAGTCACAACACAAACACAACATCGAGACGTTCCCATGTCACCCGAAAACACAATGGTCAGCCCTCATACCAGACGAGCTTGCAGCTTAATCTGCGCTCAAATATGGTGACAGGAACCTCAATCGAGTATCGATGAAAGCAGATCAACGGTATAAAAGGAAACGACAGATCCAGAATGGATACATGATCATAAGAAGGAACATCATCAATAAGAGTATGATCATGGAACAAATAAAATCAAGGATCTCAAATAAATGTATAATCAAGGACACAAAGAGAATCATAGATCTCAAAATATGCACATCCTAAGGTTTCTTAAGTGGAGTATCGTATCGTAAATATTCCGCAGAACATACGTACGGTACGTCACTATACTCAAGCTACCTATTCCATCAATCAGGGTCAGCCTATGAAATGAAAGTTCGGGTCTAATACCCCCCGTTCAAGTCTAAGTTCCGTAAGGTCAAGCCAAGGTTCCGAAATACATACCCGCCCTAGACTCCGCATAATCAAACATAGACTCGAACAAAGGTTAAACCTAACGCTCTAATACCAACTTTGTCACGATCCGAAATATTAGCTCGTGACCAGCACTTAAATCACGCAACGTCTAAAGGCGTACGTAATTCAAGTAAGCTGAAAACCCAGAAATCTAAACCTTTTTAAGAAAATAAAGGAGGTGAAGTTTTAAAATAAAGGTATAATGAAATCAAGTTTTCTTAATGCATAGAAAAGGAACATAAAAATGCAAGTGAAATTTACAAGTTTGAAAACGTGTTTCGTCTTTTAAAAATTTGGGCAGCACCTCCTTTGTATTTTTAATCCAAAACCACAATTACAAGATAATGATAAAGGCATCCCCAAGCGGGAGCTAGCTCTTCGCCAAATGGCAGATCACAACCACGCAAGACAATATATAAGTATACGACGCCGAACGGCGAAGATCACCACAAAAGATAAAGAAATAAGCAAGACATAACCCCAAAAGCGAATATAAAACCCATCGCTCAAATCTCGCAACTACAAGTCTCACTAAGTCTCATTACTTATACAATTTACTAATTTTGATTGATGGAGTTAACTAGATACAATAATGAAATATAGATACAAGAGTGGGTACGATACAAATGTCCCACCTATTAATGCAAAACACCCGAATGCAACTGTGTGCCAGCGAAGCCGCTACTGATCCAAGCGGTCGACCTGCAAGAAATGGGGCACAACGGGGGTGAGTTGCCAACTCGTGAGTAGAAAAATATCAACAGATAGAAATCGAATAAACAACGACTCCTAGGTCAACTATATCATGAAGGTAATACTATGATATCTAGGGTGTCCGGGTCGTATATGTGCCAATAATAACTCAAGTCTATAAGTATGCTAATATCATCCAATCAGATAATCAATGTCGGCATGTATGTGGATCTAGTCCAACCATATGATCAATGTATGTATGCATGCGTGTCAACCAATGACACAACAATATTATGCATGTAAATATCATAAAAACATATGCATGAAAATATGAGGATATAAATCAACGTGTGTCCCTCGTGACATATCAAAATCATGGGACCTGAGTGTCCAGCATCGACACTCGAAACACCATGAAAACCATGCCCAGCATCGACACGTAAATCCTTATATATCTCAGGCGCCACATCCTCAGATCGGCCCTCAGGCGCCGCACACCCTGGTCGGCCCTCATATCCATCTCGCTACTCCGGTTGGTATCCTCCGGATAACCGCCGATTCCAAATACTATCACCGGTAGGTAGTGCTCTCCTGCCGGGCTCACCGTCTAATATATACGAGTCTTCTTGCCCCGGGGTACCTCACCGGGTCCACCATGTACCCGCAGACGGTGCCTACCGCTTCTCGAATCGGGTTTCACATGCCACTCTCACAACCGAGAAAACACATGGTGGACGCACTGAATATCATATCAAGAGAAACCGGGTTATTAAAACAATACATACTTTCTTTTGAAATCACCACGGTTCTCAAATCCAGAAATCTCATGAAAACAGCATATCTCAATGCGTAAAATCATAAAGCATGATGTATGAGTCATATAATAGAAATGTAAGCATATCCGTATATCATACAACATGGAACAATGATATGGCATATTAAAGGAAAACCGCTCTTTTAAACGATTCCAGTTTTTAAAATATAACATGCGGTTCCCAATTTCCCAATGAAATCAGTTATCTATGTAGGTACAAAATGTATATGCGCAAGTATAGATGTACCAATATATGCATGCACAAATATGGATATACAATGTGTATGTGCACAAGTATGGGTATATCAAGGTATATGTTCACCAATATGGATATACAAAGTGTATGTGCGTAAATATGGAAGTACAATGTGTATGTCATGATGCAGCAACCCTACTGTGTAGTGACATGGCAATTATCGATGATGAAGTGTGTGAGCCGGCAAATCCGTGTACGTGTAACATACGCATCATCGATAATGGTGCAGGCGTACTATCACAGGTATAAGTAATACAATATGAATAACATGGATGCAGTATAAGGTAAATCATATACAAATACTGACGGGTATACGTATCTAACATGATCGAGTCGGTGAATCTATCAATCGGCATCCAGCCTAAACAATATCGTGTACGGTATAATCCATCGTACGACATCCTCTAGTCAAGGGTTGGATCAAACCTCAAGTCAAACTCATCACGTACAGAAAATCATCGTACGGCGGCATTAAGATATCAGGGATCCTATCATCCTATAAGACGAGGTGGGTACGGACCTAACGTCTCGTACGACTATCACTCACGATGCACAACATAAATAAATATCTCTATATACCTATGTCCCAGGTCACATCCGCAACAATCTCATATCAGGGGACCGACATGGTATAATTCATCTCAATCCACTCGTATCCGTATACCATCATACCATCAAATCATCATATCAACATATTCGTCTTATATTCTTTCATCGCATTTGTATCTCACATCAAGTCGAGCTTACATAAACATTTTATCTCTACTAAGTATAAGTACCTAATATAACATACACACCCGAACCATACAAGCAGATTTTTAAAGAAGCGAATCGTAGTTTTGAAAATAGGGGTTACGGTGTTTTTAAGGAAAAGATATCATTTGAAAATCCGTAACGTCCCTCAAGGTAACTGTTTAAAAGATGCATACGATTTTTCAGTTTAGAAATACGTATGGTTCGGATGACATATCAACGTCGACTATCTAGTCCTATAGTACCCTAAACGGCAATATCATCAAATATCATTCTCAATTCCCGTCATTTCATATTAGCCGTATCATATCACTTCTAACTGTCATTTAGCTTTTAATATAGTTTCACTAACTATCTCTTAATTCTAACCCTAGTTTTCTAATCTAGGTTCCCTTAACCATATTCTATAAATCAGTCTCCATCAAAACTTTGCGGGGGTGCTATACGCCACCCACCCGACTTCCCCCGTGGATATAGATCCACTCACCTTGGTTCTTACTTGCCGAAGTCGATGACACCACTCTCCGTCGCCTCGGAATCCACGTGAAGGTATATACAATAACAACACATATCGTAACGATATTAAAATCAAGTCTTGAAATCCAAAACGGCACGCGTTTCGCTCGTAGGTTAAAACCTATAGCCTATGTATGCAAAACCAACAAATTACCCCTAGTCGTTGATGTACAAACATTCAACAACCAAATACAAAACCAACTATCAAGAATTAGCATTTCAAAATACGGAAAATATAGCTAAAGTCACACTAAACTGCTCCCAGATTTTGACTCAGGTCAAATAAAGCCAAGCAAACCAGTATAGGGTGATGTATAATGTGTAATTGAGCTTCTGAACCAACCCCAACACCCCAGACAACCAAGTGGCCGACCCCATCGCTAGAAATTCCGGCAAGCCCGGCCTCCCATGCTCAGTTGGGTTTTGTTTTTTCATGGTGGTCTCTTCTGGTCTAAAATTGGTCTCTGGTATTGTTTGCTACTCTCAAAATTTTCCTGGGTTACTCCAGATTCACTGTAGGCACACTAAAAGTCTCAAAATCGGTACGGAACAAAATCCTAAGCTCGTGCATCGGGTTCAATACTATGGCTCAGGTCAGGAAACGTGTCACCATGGTCATGTAAACACTCCTAACTGTTCCCAGATTTCACCTATTTTCACAACAGAAAAATCTAGTAGGACCAAACACCTCTAAACAGCTTCAGGCAACAACCCTACGAAACCCAAGCCCTAACTCTCCTACCCACCCGAGGTCGCCGTATTTGGCCCCATAGCCGCCGGCCATAACCGATGGGAAAGGGTTAGGGTCCTAGGTGAACACTCAGGGTCTCGAGTACAATACTACCACACTGTTTGTTTTTACAGTGAAAACTCGGGATCACAGCAGCTTATCGATATCGCAAAACGATACATAAATTACGATATCGCAGAAACTAAACTAAAAGGAAGAAGTTATACCTCATTTAGTCCCCTCTAGGCAGCACTAACTTCCCAATGTCGTCAAAATCCCATTTTGCTCGGTTCAAAGTGTAGAGGAAGAGATGGGGATTAATTTTTTTGAAGGGAGTGTAGAGTTTTGGGGATTATTTGGAGATGGATCTAGGGTTATTTGAGGAGGGAAGTGAGGTTGGAGAAAGATGAAGAAGGAGGAGAAAATGATGGGGCAAGGCCATGGCAGCAGCCCCCCTTTCTCTCTCTCACTATTATTCTCACCCACTCACTTTCCAAGTCATTTTTATGTCCCCTCTCTCTCTCCAACTCATCATTACACCCTTTTTCCCTTCTATTCTCACCAAAAACACAAACACCCAAATGAAATAACACAAATGAAATAACATGTAATATATCATGGTGCACTAGCCATGAAAAGTTGTAGAAACACGGATTTGGCTTAATCGCGATTAGCAGCGCACTAATCGGTTTTTTTTAATCAAAACTGCATATAATAACTTTTAAAAATGCCAAATCTTTTAAATATATTATTAATTGAATAAATCATTTTAATTTTCATTTATTTCACAATTATTGGTATATATTTATACCCTTTTTCGAAAACCTCAATTTCGCAAATCGGGCTGTTTTCGGGAAAAATATTATTTTAATATTAAATTCCAAAAATAATATTTTTCATTTTCTGAAATGTTACACCAAGACTTGAAGTCTTGGGTCCTTTATATAGTAGATGCAAGTTTGTTGATTTAGTTTAAGAAATCTCTCCTTAAGAGATTTTTAATTGATTTGGTTATTTTATCCACCGTTGGATCATTGATCTAAGGACTTCTGTTTTACAGAAGATATCTTTCTTGTTTTTAACAAAATTAGGAAAATATTTTTCCATACAGAATTTATTTTGCAGATAGATGATTTTTAATCACCATTGGATTTTTAATCCAACGGTGCTTTGTTTTACAGAGAGTAATCTTTCTTGTTTATAAAGATTTGAGGAATATTTCCTCAGCAGAATTTAATTCTGCATTTTGATGATTTATCATCTCTGTTGGATCTTTGATCCAACGGCTTTGTCTAACAGAGAGCTTTTTGTTCTAGCGCTGGCGTCCTCATGCGAGGTAGGTGAGGCGCTGCCTCAGAATTTTTAACTCTTGGCGCTGGCGCCGTCGTGCGAGGCACGTGAGGTGCTGCCTCAGAGTTTTTAACTCTTGGCGCTGGCGCCGTCGTGCGAGGCACGTGAGGTGCTGCCTCAGAGTTTTAAACTTTTGGCGCTACCATTTAAATTTTGAACAGAGCTTTGCTATTTTATTGGGGAAACAAATGCCCCCTACCGTTGTGCTCATATGGCTCACACGTGAGTGTAGCGGTGACAGCTTTTCCACCGTTGGATTTTCTTGGAAGTTGAATCGACTCCATGTGCCTATAAGTAGGGCCTTTGGCCTTTAAGATGATTGCTGTTCATCTTCTCTTGTCCTTCTTTTTTTTTGAGAATTTCATTCTCTTTTCAAAGCTTAGATCTCTGCCCAAAGAAATCCTTTCTATAGTTAAAAATCTTCCTAAAAATTTGGTAAAGATTATAATCGAACCTGTTAATAGAACTTTGCTCTTCTTAGATTGTAAATCTTAAGATGTATTTTAGGGTTGCTTAACCCATTAATTAGAGCATTGCTCATCTTCCATGAAGAACTCTTAGAGATTCTAGGATTCTTCTTTCAGATCTTAAACATCTTGGGGTTTTGCCCTATTAAAAAGCTTTGCTTTTGAGGGTTCTGGTAGATTATCTTATTGTTTTTACAGTGCATAGCTCTTAGAAATCTTTGGGGAATTTTATTTCCCTCTTAATTAAAGTCGACAGATGTGAAATCTGTTGGCAGAGCACAGCTCTCGAAGGAGTTTAACTCCTTAGCCCAATGAGATTTCTCATTAAATGATAATTCTCTTAGGATTCCATCCTTAATGAGTGGCTGACCCATCAATGATGGGACGTCACCTTGATTTTGTAGGCCCCTCTTTGTCCTTTTCTTCTGCATTGCAGTGCGGTACAATTTTTTAAGTACCAAGTGTCAAAGTTCAGAACATAGCGTTGATAACTAACTCTCGTCTCTCTTTGTGTAGGTACCATGGCTTCCGACTCTTCTTTCCCTTTTGTACGTTCAGAGAGCGCCTTCGCCGACTCGCTCGTGGATCGTGAAGTCTTCGCGCTTATTAAAGATCATGACCCAGAGCAAAAATATCATCACCTATGGGGGTCGTGGTACACTCAGATTATCCAAGGTCGGCGCAGTTTTTCTTGTGCAGCGTCCTCAGAGCCCATTTCAGCAATTCATTACGCCGATTCACCTCAAGTGAATTATGCTGTAGAAGTGGTCAACTGGACTTCGGAGGGTCGCCTTCAGAATTCTATGGCATTAATACACATACAGCCGCCGATGGCTTTGGATATTTTGGGGCGGCGCATATGTCAAGACGAGTCACGCCCTTGGGGACAAGTCTACATGATAGGGTTAACTCCTCTCCAATCAGCCAGTTACCTGCAGTGGGCCCGGTATATCTTGTCAGCCAAGAAGTCACTGCTGCTGAAGCTTGGGCTATATCCTGCCATATATGCTTCCCTCTTCCAATATCCTGTGCCTCATGTGTGGTGGGTTAAGGCTTTTCTGGAACAGTGGAACATCCCAACCCACATATTTCTTCTATTGGACTGGGAAGTCTCAATTTCCTTGGAGGAGTTTGCGGAAATTTCCGGCCTACCCGTCAGAGGGGAACATTACGAGGAAATACTTCCCCCTGATGAGTACATCTTTGCCACTAAATCAGTGGTAATGGGTCTCACTCCGAAGAATGCCATTCAACATCGTTTCCCGAGCCTAATCAAGGTGTTGAACATTTATGAGAGTCTGTTTTTAGAGTCTGGAGGGCAAGGAGTTGGCTTCGCAGATTTCATCATCCACTTTCTTCGGACAGAAGTCTTGTCAAAACAAGTCGCGAAATTCGCCAAGCTTGACGACCCATTTGGTTTTGGTTTAGATAACCAGCCGATGGAGGAAGTGGATCTAAGAAATTTGTTTATTCCAGACACTCCGGCCATCCTTTTTGCAGAACTTGCTGCTTCAGACGTCGATGAAGAGACGTTCTTTCTGGGGTTCATCGGCTTGTGGTTGAGTTGATTTGTACTTCCGATGTACTCTCGCTACATGAGGCCGTCCGTTTTTTATCCGGCCCATCGCTTTGTCATAGGGACGCGTATGGTCGTTGGGATTGCAGGGCTAGCTTATCTATATCATGGCCTGAGCTTAGCGGCAGACATTACTTACCCGAGGGTAAAGCCCGTACATCTTCCGTTGCACCACTTCACGTCGTGGATCGAGATGCACGTGCTAGGTGCTTTCGGTGTCCACAAACGACCCCGCTTCTACGATAGCTACAACTTTCCTCGAGTTATGTATCTGGTTGACGCTTCTGCATCAGACCCGTCACAGCGAGAGGCTCGGCGACTGGTCCTCCGCCCGCGCATGGTTGGGGACAGCATGACCTTTGTCGATAGAGTCTTGACTATCGGCAAGGAATCTATCAAGGTAGTGCAACCTATGCATGATACTTTCGAAGTCGGGGTCCTACGTTGAAGGCTCGGGAACTCCTGCACTTATATTCTATTAGGCCGGGCTTTTTAGTGTTCAGGAAAAGTGCCTCGACGTTGTTCATGAGGTACAACCTGCACCGCTTAGCTCAACAGTCAGGTTATAATCAGGGTGTTCCTCTCAAGGAATTCTTAGCCGAGCAGGTCACTATAGAAGAGGGAATTCGCAGCGCGCTGCACCACTTTATGCGACTAAATACGGGGTCCAATTTTCTCATCAGCGAGCCGAGCTATGTGCCGAAAGCTTCGAAAGCTTATGTGGCGTGTACTAGCACGCGATGGGTGCTGTTATCAGGGAAAAAGGAGATTATTGCTCGATCACAAGGATGCAGTCCCCGCGGTAATCCATCTGTCCCCTTAAAGCGATGGACTACTGTTTGTCCTTCCTTGAGGGAAATTACTACAGTCATAGTCCCTCGAATCTGCCCTGAGAGGCCTCAATCTGATGTTCCCATAACTGCGGTAGCCGTGGCATCCCCAGAATCTGGCACCGGTACGGAAATCGGGACCCGTTGCCAAAAAATGCCTGTCAAGCCAAGCTCTTATCATCGGCCGCTGGTGTCCACTCGCAGAAAAAGAAGAAGTCGCTATTTTTTGTCGATGTCATATTTGGCTAGGAGCCACATGCTTTATACAGTGAGGGTTTGTGCGAATATGGTACCAATGAGGGTTTATTTAACACGCTTGCGACCGATACTGATCTTCACGCTGCCCTCGCATCTTCCACACGACTGGATCACGAGGAAGCGACGTTGATCACTATTGCGAAGTCAGGTATACTTCAGTTATATTTTTCTGCGGCTCACCCTTTTCTTTTTATTATGTTTTTACTAATGCTCTTTACTTCAATAGGTATTTCTGCCGAAGAGGCTCTTGCGGCTTCCCTTAGGACGTTCGAGGAAGAAGAGAGGCTCCGTGTTTCTTTGGGTCTTGGTATAAGTTGCTTTATTACACCTTTATTCTTTTTATTCATGCTCTGACCCTCTCTTTCACCTTATTGCAGGGACTTCCTCAACTCAGGTTATTCTAAGTGCAGTGCCGATCCTAGGTGGCGATGCAACAAAACTTCTAGAGCCAGCTACTACGGTCATGACTGCCCTAAAGTCACCACATGAGGCATTGCTGAAGCAACCGATGATGGATGCCATGGCAGCTCCGGAGGCAGAGCTCGGTTCGAACGATGACGTCCCCCTGTCGGAAGTCTTAAGGAGGTCAGTTCTCACTGCTCGGACTGAAAGGAACCACGGGAAGCATGCGGCGAGGGAATGCGATGCTGTTTTGGCCGTAGGCGCAGGCTCAAGCAGTATTCCGCCTGCTGACCTTCCTTCGGCGGATGTTCCCTCTGTCCTGTCTACCGTCTATAGACAGGTTGCACGCGCAGCTCGGAAAGAAACTGAAAAGCTACTCTAAGGTAACGTAACGCCCGGTCTTTTATTACAACTCGGTCCTCGAATTCTGACATACGCATTTTCTTTCACATAGGGCCGAGTCCTTCCGATGGTATGGAAGGTGAAACGTTGACGATTACAGGGCCCGAAGTGGCTACTCTTTCTCGGGAATCTGGGACTGTCCAGACCGCTGCTCTTTCTCCCTGTTGCTCCTTGGTATCGGCGGGCGTCGCAAGTGTTACGACGGCCCATGTCGAGTCAGGGGATGAAGGTATGGGCGCGAAATCTATTCCTCCAAGAGAGAGTGAAGAAGCCGTTACACCTGGTGACACCTCCGTCGTGGCTTTAGTCCATGATTTATTAGGTAGTCCTTGGGTTGTTGTTTTCGAGTTTTTCAATCCTGTTCAGCCCTTCTGATGATATTTCGTTTGTCTTGAGCATAGGCGCGGTGAACCCTGAGGCTATGCCGTCTGAGAAGTGTCGCTGGTCACTGCTCTGACGGTCACTGTCCCCTCGCCTTCTTCAGTGCCCCCTCAAATCTTGGAAGGTATGGGTTTCTCCCTTATTTTTTTTGCTGTGGATACAATCCTCCTTGTATTGACTGTATATTGTCGCAACTCTGTAGGAGTCCTTTTGGATCATTTATACCAGGTGTTGAACCCGCATTTTTCTTTTCAGTCGGAAATCGTTTCACCTTCTGATATTGGTTAGTATATTCTTCAGCTAATGTTCCCCTTCTTTTATGAATAGACTTATTGTTGTTAAGTCTTCTTTATATTGATCACGGCATCACGGGTCGGAGGAGGAGACGAGAGAATAGTTGCGTCTCCGGTACTCCCCATTCTGCCGCCTGCCATAGCCGGTATAATAGACCCCATCCCTTATGTGTTTTCTTTATCCCCCTAGTCGAAATTTGACCGTAATTCATTTTGCAGCAATTGCATCGGCTCCAGCTCCTTTCATGTATCGCATTCCAATGCCCGCAGGGCCTTTCGCTAAACGCATATCTTCCAGGGCGCCGCAAATAGCCGGCGAATGTTAAGTGAGTTTATCGAAGATCTCAATGCTGAGGCCTTTACTTCTGCTACGGATTTTGCCGTTGAAGTCAATCCAATGCTGGCGACACTCATGAACTTCCATGATGAATATCTCGTCGGCTCTTAGGTTGATTATTGCAGAAAGATTGAGGCTTGCCTGCACGAGATTGAGCTCAAGTGTCTCGCTCCTGAGGTGTTGGCCTCGAACTCCCAGCGGGCTGCGTGGGTCAAGCATAGTGTTCCTTTCATTCGCCATTTTGAACAAGATGCGGCCCTGAGACGAAAAGAACATGAGGCGGCCTCTAGCGAATCCGTCCGGTTGCGTGCCCAGGTTGAAGTGAATGCTGCACAGTTAAAAGCTATTTTCGACAACCTCCAGCGATGTATTTCGGACGGGTTGATGTTAAGGAGGACGCTCGACTTCACCGAGCGGGTCACGCAGGACTGTGAAGCTGCCATGCTAGAAACTAATGAAAAGCTTTCATCCTGTTTGCGGCAACGGACTCAAATTGAAGCGGAATTGGCCACAGTAGCTGACCACGAGAAAGGATTGAGAGAAGCGCGCGAGCGGCTTGTCAATTTGTTGAAAACGCCTCCTCCTTAATAACTGTCAGTGTACCTTTTTTCTTATACCAACTGCAAACTTGTGATTCTTGAATAACGTGTATTCATTCCGATTCCTTTATGAAATGTATTTTGTATTCACTTGAATTTATGAATAAAAGACATATTTTATTTTACATTGGCATGTAACTTTGGCAAATGTGGCCCGTTGATAGTCCATCTTGACCTCCTTGCAGGGCAGCGATGGCTTAGGAAACAGGTTTGGATCTGCCGCCTAAGACTTTTTAACTTTATGAGCCGTGAGGGTCTCATAAAAACTTTTCTCCCTACGAGTCGAGAGGATCCCGTAGATGTATTTTCTCCTTAGGAGTCGTGAGAACTCCTAAGTGCGTTTTCTCTTGGGAGCCATAAGGATCTCACAAGAGAATTTTCCTCCTTACAAGTCAAGAGGACTCGTAAGTGTTTTTTTCCCTTGTCGATATTTGACTTTGGAGAATATGGCCCGTAGATAGTATACAGTAGTCCATCTTGGACCTACTTGCAGGGCCACAGTGCTTAGGAAACAGGCTGATATCCCCGTTGCCTAAGGCTTTTCAACTTCATGATCCGTGAGGGTTTCACGAAATGTTTTTCCCTACAAATTGAGACGTGTCGAGAAGTTCTCGTAGGAACATTGTTTTCCCTACGAGTCGAGACGAATCGAGAAGTTCTCGCAAGAATGTCTTAACGTCACAGTTAACCTCTGCTCTTTACGACAGAGGTCTGTTAGGATCTGTGGTACTAGGGTTTTGGTCCGTCGTACCGTCCCGTTGGCTGATGCATTCCCCTGATACGTAATCTTGCTGTTCGAGTAGCCCCACGACTGTTGTGTCTCTGATCCCTTCGAGGGCTGGACAAGATGTCTTCAAGTAATCTCCCATGTCATATTACCGTCGGAAGAGCAAGCGTTAGGGATTTTCCATGCCGCTTTTTTACTTGAGGTTAGGCACAATTTGGGAGCCCCGATGAGTCATGACCACTCCGCGCTGGTGTGGAATGATCTCCGATAGTATTTTAGGTTTTATTTGAGTTGCCGTCAAGACCCTGAAGCTAGGGATATTCCTTTGCTTCGTTTGTTGATATTGTGTCTGCTATATTGCGACGAATGTCGAGGTTGTCTCTGGGTTGTCTGTGAACCGTCGAGGCTCGGAACTAGGTACTTTGCAATGGCTCCGTTGCTTTGACCCTGGGGTCGGTTGTTGACGTTGCGTCTGCATCCTACTGGAGTGAGGAGGAACACCGTCGTTGATCTCTAGGTTGTCTGTGAACCGTCGAGACCTGGAACTAGGGACTTTGCCATGGCTCCGAGGTAGTCTCTAGGTTGTCGGTGAACCGTCGAGATTTGGATCTAGGGGCTTTTCCATAGCTCCGTTGTTTTGACCCTGGGGTCGGTTGTTGACGTTGCATCTGCATCCTGCTGGAGTTAAGAAGGAACGCCGTTGTAGATCTCTAGGCTGTAGATGCTGCCGTCGAGACCTGGCTCTCCTTCTCATGGAGACTGATAGGAAAATGTGGTTCCCTTTTCGTTTGTGTCCATGGATTGTATACAGGGGTCGATGTGGACTCATCTGCAGGGCAAAAGTTTCATAATTTTTTTTATTTCTTTCCACGATACTCTATCATTTCAGCTTTTTTCTATATCGCGAAAGTCGCGGTCGCCGAATCATTTCAACTCTTTATCGCGATGCCAAATCATTTCGACTATTCTTTGCTTTTTACTCGCTGCTTTTTGTTGCGAGTTGCCTAAACATTTCGGCTATTTTTTTCTTTTTACTCGCTGTTTTTTTATTGCGAATTACCCAAACATTTCGGCTGTTTTTATATGGATATATTTTGCTCGCTGATTTTTATTGAGAGTTGCCCCATCATTTCGGCTCTTTCATATGCATATATTTTGCTCGCTGAATTTTATTGCGAGTATGGAACTTGAGATCTAATACCAATCTTAGCATCAGCACCGCTGCGACTGGAATACTGCCAGGAGCGAATCATCATTTGCCATGAAAGGACTTAGAATCCGATACCAATTTAGGCATCAACATCGCTACCACTGGGATGTTGCAAGGAGCAAATCATCATTTGTCTTTTCCGATTTGAACAAAGGTGGTATAGCAAACAGGGTTAAGGTCCTGTCGACTAAGGCTTTTTGGCTTTATGAGCCATAAGGGTCTCATAAAGGTATTTCTCCCTACGAGTCGTGAGGATCTCGTAGGTGTAGGTTCTCCTTAGAAGTCGTGAGGACTCCTAAGTGATATTTTCTCTTGCAAGTCGTAAGGATCATACAAGAGTGTTTTCTCCTTATAAGTCGAGAGGACTTATAAGTGTCGTTCACCACATGAGGACATTCCTCGTCATTGGTGGAATTTGGTGGGGAAATCGTTTATTTGTGCCCGTGGATTGTATACAAAAGCCAATATTGACCGTCTGTAGGGCAACTTGGGGAGTGTGATGGCTTAAGAACAGGTTCAGACCTCTTTATCTTAAGGCTTTTGAATCTTATGAGCCGTGAGGGTCTCATAGGGGGACATTCTCTTTACGAGTCATGAGGATCTCGTAAGTGTAATTTCTTCTTAGGAATCGTGGGGATCCCTACGTGTGTTGCTCCCTTGTGAGTCGTAAGGATATCACGCAGGTGTTTTCTCCTCAAAAAGTTGAGAGGACCTTGCAGGTGTTTTTATTTTAACGAGATTGCGCCCTTTCGGGTTTTCACAAACTCGCCGATAGCCATGCTGTTTTTACTCACGGAGCCCTTTCGGGTTTTAGTCCGTGTCCATTTCTCTTGTGGGCGTACCATTTTTTTACAGTGAGATTGCGCCCTCTCAGGTTTTCATAAGCTCGCCGGTAGCCCTGCTATTTTTACTCACGGATTCCTTTCGGGTTTTCATCCGTGCCCATTTCTCTTGTGGGCTGTTTTTACTCACGGAGCCCTTTCGGGTTTTCATCTGTGCCCATTTCGCTTATGGGTGTACCATTTTTTACACTCTTCTGTTCGCCAATGGCACTCACAGGGGACTTCGCCACTGGGATAGCTACGTAGCCAGTGGGATTTAAGTGGCAGCTCTTGCCGTTGGGACTTGTGGACTTGCATTCCATTATCGCCGCGCTTAAGGTGACGTATTTAGTGTAGGGACATCTCGGTCCAATGTTAGTTTAGGGACATCTCGGTCCATTGGTAGTTTAGGGACATCTTGGTCCATTGCTAGCTTTGGGACGAAGTTTTGCCGGATACTACTTATAGAGTTTGGACTCAGGAATACAGCGATCGGACACGAGCGTCGTCATTTATCATTAATCTGAGCCGTGACTTGTCAAGCGTACTATTTCTTAAGGAACTGGCCGTTTATTGGCCGGAAGGGTCTTTCGCCATGCATATTCATGAGCAAGTAGACCCCACCTTGGTAGACCTTGTCTATGATGTACGGACCCTCATAGTTTGGCTCGAATTTCCCCCGCTTTGCATGGTTGGGGATCATAGGTCTTTTGACAACTAGCACGAGTTCGCCTTGGCGAAATGTTCTTGATCTGGTTAGTCTTTCGTATGAGCGCGTCATCCTTACTTTGTAAGCTTCCAGGTTTTGCTGTGCCATGAGGCGAGTTTTATCGAGGGCATCGAGCTCCTCGAGCCGAAGATGGGCGTTTTCTTCATCCATCAACTCATATCGAATTACCACTCGTAGAGAGGGTAGCTCTATCTCTAAGGGAAGTACCGCCATCATGTTGAATACCAACACAAATGGCGCTGTATTCGTGGCCTTTTTGAACATTGTTCGATACGCCCAGAGAGCTTCGTGCAGTCTCTCGTGCTAGTCCCTTTTATTTCCGGACACCGTTTTCTTTATGATCTTCTTCAGGGTCTTGTTGAAAGCCTCAGCTAGACCGTTAGCTCAGGGATTATAGACTGAAGAGTATCTCTAATCTATATTATGCTGCTTTGCGAAGTGGCTGATCTTATGGCTCCTTTAGGCCAGTGCATTATCCGAGATAATTCATCGCGGAGTACAGAACCGGTAGATGACATGTGTCATGAAGAAATAGAGGATGTTCTCCGTCTTCACCTCCCTTACCGGTATTGCCTCTGCCCACTTAGAGAAGTAATCAGTTGTTTCCTATATAAACCGATGTTCCTTGGATGATGCTAGTTCGATTGGCCCGATTATATCAGTTCCCCACATTTCGAACGGCCAGCCAGATAGAGTTGGGTGTAGCGGATTTGGATGTTGGTGGATGAAGTCCTCATGAATTTGGCACAAGTGACACTGCTTCGCATATTCAAGCTAGTCCTGGATTATTGTGGGCCAATAGTAACCTATTCTCTTGATCTTGAGCTTCACCTTCGGTCCGGCCTGATGAGAACTACAGAGCCCGTCGTGAGTTTCTTGGACGACCCTTTTTGCTTCTTCTGGTCCCAGGCATCTCAGCCACAGACAATCGAATGATCTCTTATAAAGAGTATCATTGACGAAGGAGAAGGACTGGGCTCGCTTCATAAGCTGATGTCTTGATGACGCGTCTTCGGGTGTTCGATGGGATTTGAAGTAGTCTATGAAGACTTCTCTCCAGTCTTTGACACTTTCTTTGTCTTCTATTTGGAGGACCGCTTGTCTGGTCACTTCTTTTCTTTCAGACGACTCCGGAGATATTTCTGCTGGCGCAAGAATCCGGCGGCTTGATTCTTACGTCATCGAGGTTTTCGTCGGCCAGTTCTTTAGCGAGCTTGGCTAACGCATCCGCCTTGCTATTTTTCTCACGCGGTATGCTTTCTAGGATGTAGGAAGGGATTTGCGTCAGCAGTTACTGCACTCTTTAACCATACCTGATCATTTCTAGCTTGCACATATGATAGTTACCATTTACTTGGCTAATGACCAGCTGGGAGTCTCCATATATGAGGATGTTTTCGATTTTCATGTTGACAACAATCTCAAGACCTGCTATCAAAGTTTCGTACCCAGCCTCGTTGTTTGTTCTTGGCTCTGTCAATAAAAGGGCGAAACGCATTATCCCTCCTTGCGGAGTCACGAAGATAAGGCCCACCCCCGTTTTAATTATAGGGGTGCTTCGCTTTCGCTTCTTCAAGGAAGATGCTCTGTCGAAGTATAGTTCCCATCAGGCATTTTCTTCGTCCTTTGTGTCGAACACGTGTTTGTTCGGTAATTAACAATTTAAGGGAGAGACGGCCGGTATTGGATATTCAGCGAGAATGTCGGTGATGGCCTGGCCTTTCACTGCCCTGAGAGGTCGATAGATCATCGAGAATTCCATTAAGAGGAGGGCCCATTTGTCAAGCCTTCCCGTTAGTATGGCTCTTGACATTAAATATTTGAGAGAATCCACCTTTGATATGAGATGGACCTCATGTGCCAGGGCATAGTGCCTGAGTTTCGTTATCGCGAAGATCAGTGCCAGGAAATGCTTTTCAATGAGGGAGTAGTTGTTTTCTGCCCCTAGGAGAACTCGACTCAAATAGTAGGGAGCTCTCTTCTTTCCCTGATCGTTCTCATGTGCCCATAGCGCGCCTAGAGAACCTTTAAGGTCTGTTGTGTACAGGATGAGGGGCTTTCCCTTGACCGGAGCGGTCAGTACCGGCGGGTTCTACAGATATTTCTTGATTTTGTTCAGTGCATTTTAGCATTTACGATCCCAAACGAACGGGGTCCTCTTCTTCATTAGATGGCTTTAGGGGCGGCATTTGCCGGAGAGGTTAGTTATGAACTGTCGGATATACGCGAGTTTTCCTTAGAGAGACCCCAGCTGCTTGAGAGTTCTTGGCGAGGGCATTTCCATAATTGCCTTGATCTTTGATGGGTCTATTTCGATGTCTCGGTGTCGTATGGTGAAACCTAGGAATTTGCCTGAGGAGACTCCAAATGCACATTCAAGGGGGTTCATCTTTAGATTATATTTCTGAAGACGCCGGAACACTATTTTCAAATGCTCCCAGTGCTCCTTGTACGATTTGCTTTTCACCACGAGCACTTCGATATAACATTCGACAATTACATGAATGAGGTCATCAAAGATCTTCGTCATGACCCTCTAGTAGGTAGCGCCAGCGTTCTTCAGATCAAAGGGCATTACTTTATAGCAGAATATGCCCAGCGGAGTCCGGAAGGAAGTATACTTTCGGTCTTCGGGATGCATCTTTATTTGATTATATCCCGAAGATCCGTCTATGAAGGAGAAGACCTCATTGGTAGACGTGTTATCGATCATCAGCTCGGTAGCAGGCCCTGGGAAGTCATCATTTGGACAAGCTTTATTGAGGTCCCGAAAGTCCACGAAAATGCGTACTGTCCCATTTTTCTTCATTATTGGGACAATGTTAGCGATCCAGTCAGGATGTTGAACTTCTTGGATTAAGCCGAAGTCGATTAGTTTCTTAACTTCGGCATTGATGCTCATCTCGAGTTCGAGCCACATTCTTCCTGTCGCCTGTTTGACTGGTTTGACGTTCGGTGATATCGCCACTTTATGCATAGCTATTTCTGGATCTAGTCCCGACATCTTGGAGTAGTTCCATGTGAAACAATCTTTATACTGCATAAGCACATCATTTAGTGTGGCCACCTGTGTTTCATACAACAGCTCACTGACGAATGTTGGCCTTGGATCGTTTTTCGCCCCTAAGTCAATTTTCCTCAGATTATCGGCCGTGGTGTATATCCCATCTTCCATCTCTTTTAGTGACGGTGGAAATCCTGAGATTACCTTGTCCTCATCCTCGTCTGCGAAGCAGTAGGAGTAGTCATCCATATTCTCGTGCTACCCCTTCTTTGAGAATGTTATCACATAAAAGGTACGAGTTCGTTTCCAAGCTCGATGCTAATCTAGACTTTCTCTCGCAGTGTAGGTTGCTCTTGGCTCATTCTTTCGTGGCGGGACTACCCTCCAACTGTCAGATAGA
This sequence comes from Agapanthus africanus, assembly GCA_030015575.1. Lineage (NCBI taxonomy): Eukaryota > Viridiplantae > Streptophyta > Magnoliopsida > Asparagales > Amaryllidaceae > Agapanthus > Agapanthus africanus. The sequence continues at coordinate 934,870,429 of JASDDO010000019.1, read as the reverse complement.
GCAAACCTGCCTTACTGATACTGGTCTTCGACCCAGTCTTTGAAGGTGAAGCAGTCTTCAAGAGGTCGTCCTATTGCTCGGTGGTAAGAGCAATAAGCCGGATGATGGACCTCATTTATTTGCTCGGGGTGCCGAGACTCCGGAAGCGTCATCATTTGATACTTCATGACAAGGTCGAATATTTTCCTTGTCTTGTCTTGAGGGAAAAAGTATTCCCGACCCATCTTCTTCATAAAAGACGGGTTCCAGCTGAATTTTTCTCGACCGCGTGGTTTCTTGAATCCGCTTCGCTGTTTTGAATGTTATTCCCTTTCTTCACCTTTTTGTTGCTTCTGCGTCGGGATTTTTCCTTGCCACGAGAGCGCACAGCGGCCTGAGGGTGAAGGGCATCGTCATCTTCTGCAGCCTACTGAATGAGACGTTGCGTCCTGACTTTCTCGTAAATGGCCATTTCGTGGCTATGGCCATCCCGAACCTTTTGACCCGCTTCCCTTATTACCTTGTCAATTTGTTGTTCGAATGACGGTCTTGGCATTTTTACGGCGGAATCCCGCTTTGGCTCGATATCGGCGCTATCTGGAAAAGCATTCCCTTCTACTCCATAGTTATTTATAACATGGCAGCCTTGGAATCGCTCCCGTTTCTTGGACCGAACGTATCCAAGCTCAGTCGTCTCTATCCTCCCGTTAGGGATCTTTTGCTAAGCCCTGGGAACTGTTGGAGATAGTGCCCTCAGAGTCAATTATTGGATCACAGGCACGTGATTGCAATGATTGAGGGAGGACCTATCCCGGTAGAACAGTCTTACTCGAGATGATAGTTTGCTATCTGGTTTACCTTTATCATCGTGTACTGCTTTAGGTGACATGACATGTCGCTATTGCACGTTGATAGAGCCCCTAGGATTCTTGCTTGACTACCGGCAGTATGAGGGCGATCATATACGTGGGAGCTGGTAGTCTATAAGCACATCCTTAAAAGGTCCCTAGTCGTGGGAGTTTCGAGATAGGGCATCGATACTCCAGAGTAGACTAGTGTATACAGTCGAGACCCCGACGAGGGGCGGTGGCCGGTCTCGCAAGCCACTGGTGTCAGTTGGTTCACCTAAGATGTATACAGGTGCTCATTGGGTTATGAGTACACCGGACAGGACTCGCCGGGAACATGCTAGTTGGTCTTATACCTGACGTCAGATAGCAGTTCCCTGGTGACATGTGTACAGGTTAGTTCATCGACCTGTGGATCGTCATTTGTCTCGTGTGAGTTCCCACTGTACTTTGATTACTACCCTACCACGGCTCAAAGGAGTCGTGCAAACAGGTTTTAGTTGGGTACAGTCCCGAGCCACATGGAGGCAGTGAGCGGATCTTCAGGGGTTCGTCTCTCCCGGTATTGGGGGTGAGGTCGCGCTGTGTCTAGGAGAGCCATTACACGAAGACCTTGGCCAAGGCAGGAGATTTACTGGTAGGTATTCCAGTAGTATCTCAGGGTGTTCTGGGCTACACTCCGACACGACTTGTACCGCTTTTGGGGGTCTGACTTTTACCAACCCCCTAGGCCCGACATGCGATGCTCATAGACGAACGGACCGGACTGTACGGATATTGTCACTGACAGGCTCAGTAGGGTGTCAGGATGAGTTCGCTCATCGACGTCCCTTTTGGTCAATAGCTGGTGGCCCGTTACGTATTGGCTTATACCTCTGACGTGCTAGTGGTTAAATCCACAGCCATAGTATTGACGAGTCTTTAGAGTCCACCACACATTCAGTTACTCAAGCTTTCGGGCGAAACGCTGTAGAGGCCGTATGGAGATATGGCAGGGTTCGATCAGATACGTGCGGTATTGCACGGATGGTGATCGGACGGTTTTTACTAGCCGGTTTTGGCTTAAACCGGATCTTAGTATTTGATAGTGTAGTTTTGTCTCTTTGCATTTGTATTTCAGTCGGAATACAAATGCGGGTGTGTATGAACAGTATCGGGGTTTTCCTGTAATTTATTATGGGACCAGTTTTCTGGGGTTGCCAGTTTGCATTCCGTTCCGGCCGGTTTTCCTTTGTTCTTTCCCGGCCGGACTTTTCCGATGGAGGGGGTTATTTGCAAGTTTGCAAATAACACTTTGAGGAGGGGGTTTATTGCAAAAGGTTTGATATGATGGAATTTAATGAGTATGGGTTTAGTGGTGGGGCCGGCCACTGTTTGAGTGGAATTTGGATATGGCCGGCCACTGTTTGATTAGATGGTGGTATGGGTTTTATTTATTGTGATGGAAATTGGAATTGGCCGGCCACTGTTTGGGCATGGAGTGAGGAATATTTTTTTGGGTGAAAATTTTCCTTCTTGATTAATTAATGGGAGTGTGCAGGAGGTTGAAACATGTAAAAGGGTTTATTTCCTTAAGTGAGGGAATGAATGAAAATGAGTGTGCTGGATTGGTTTTGGGGGCTTTGTGTATTAATATATATATTAATTTGGTTGCTTTGAGTTGAGTGTGAGTTCATTCATTCATTCCAGTGAGCATTTTCTCTGGTCGAGCTCATTTGATTTTGCATGCTCATTTCTCTTAAGCATCCATCCATGAAAAATTCCTTGTGCACTTCCTCCATCATGGCAACTATCCTAAACCCCAAAGAGACAAGTTTCTATATTATTCTACAGCAAATCTTGGGCGCGTCGGCTAGCCAACTTCGCGCCCGAGTTGCCTCGGTATTGAGGTGGGAGCCCGTAAAAGATACAGGCGATGTGGTGCCCTTCCGGCAAGGAGGCGACGACCGGAGGATCCGCGGGAGATCGGGACGACGACGAGAAGACCGGAGGACTCGGATCACTCGGTATATCTCTAACCCGTCTTGTTGTTAGCTAGATCTAGTTTAATGGCCCGATCCGGGGTTTAGTGCGCGGTGGTGCCGGTTTGCAAAGTCCGCAAAATTAAAGTTTATCACCGTTTCCGCATTTGGCCGTCGGACTGACGGCCGGGGCGCCGCCGTGCACTTACAGTGGTATCAGAGCCTCGCCATTAACTTCGTCTAGCTTTGTGTAATGTGTTTTTCAGTTCCGATCGATCAAATGTCCCAAAACCCGTATTTTCTTCACGACAGTTTTCTGTTGAAATTTTTTGGTCTCTAAAAATTTTTCAGGTTATAGAAAATACATGTACTGGAAGTTCTAAGAGTAATGGGAAAATTCGACACAGTGATCTCTTAGCCAGAGCGCGGAACCGCGGCCAAACCCCACTTTGGGCCGCGGTTCCGCCGCAATCTGGAGAGGTCAATGGGTCAACTTTTTCCAGTGGGCTTCAGGGGAGAAAATAGGTATTTTGGAACATTAATTTTGGGCCCAGAATTTTTGGATGTGCTACAGTAGTACTTGGGGCCCACTTGTTAAAATTTGATTGATCGGATATTTTAAACACATTTTTCACAGTATTTACATTATATCTGCGACCGTGAATGTCACTCGATCGGTAAATCCGGTCTAACTGCTATAGCCCGGTTAGACGGATTTGCGAACGTGACTTTCACGTTGATGTTCTGTGTTTTGCTGTGATGTTGCGGATCGGTCGTGGGGATAGCCTGGATGCAATGCTAGTACAGTTTCTGTTGTATTATGTACATTTGATATTGCGGGGCGAGCGTCCGACTTGTGGACTGCCGTCACTGCCGGATTGTATTATTCTTTTGGGGCACGACCTGGTTGCGGTCGATGTACCCGTTGTATGTATATTTTACTTTCTGTACTAGGATTACCCCGCGGAGGGGTGCACGGATAGCCGGGTTCTTGAAGGCAACAAGCCCGCATCTCATGGCATTGGGACGGAGGGGGCTTCACTCCAGGATTGGCTGGCTATTCGCCGCACTCGTAGGGGGTATAGGATTTCATCGCACAGGCTATCCACACGACCAGGGGAACGTCGGGTTTCAGTAGTGGCTCTGTGAAACCCGGGGATCCCAGATATCTGTATTGTTCTGTGATGCTGTACATTTCTGTGATGTTGCATTTCTTATCACGCCTTGAGCGAAATACTATATATTGGTATATATATTAGTAGATGTTGTATATGTTTTTCATCCGCGCTAGTCCAGTCCCCGCTCTGCCGTTAGTTAGCTAACCTAACGGGTGATGACGGGACCCAGTGGCGAATGCGGATGGCATATACGTACGTCAGTATATTTTCGTTCTTTGTGGTGTGATCAATTGATGAGACTGCGTTGATTCGGATCAATGCAAGTTAAACAAACCTAATCTGATGTTGTTGGAACACTTTTCAAAAAGCTGTTATTGCAAGGACGTTCACTTTTGTTTTGCATCGTGGTATTCATTTAGAATATCCTGCTCCTCAGTCGACGAGGCAAGGGCCGAGATCCCTTCACCGGGAGTGACCCCTTGGACAGAAGTTTGCGTTAGGGCATTAACTTCACTATAGCCGATTACTTTTGCTTTGCACCGCGGTATTCATTTGGAATATCCTGCACCCTATTCTACGGGGAAAGAGCCGAGATCCCTTCACCGGGAGTGACCTCTTTAGTAAAGGTTTTCGTCACTATATTTTCTAAAAAGCTATCCGTTCCTTCAACGATATCAAGTTCATTACGTTAGAGGTTTTCGCCAGAAACCATTCGTAGCCCTCCGTCGTTTCATATGGGTAGTCAATAGTATTCAAGCTGTGTTTGTTGGCCAAAGTCAAGGCACAGTGTTTGGTAGCTGTTGGTTATTCATATGCAGCATAGATAGATGCGTTGGTTTGGGGCAGTCGTATAGCCTTGTTGGCCAAAGTCAAGGGCTTGTACGGATGGGCTCAAATTAACCTGGAGAATGACGGGCAGAACTTGACATGTGACTTATGATTTGTTGGCCAAAGTCAAGGTCATAAGAGCATGGGGCAAAAATCACATCGGGAGTTTCAAAAGAACTGAAACTTGCCAGATATGCGCATACCTTCTGGAGTGTGATACCGTGAGCGGATTCCGTCACGTCATCATGCGATGATAGTTGGATCCCGATTCCCACTGATGAGTTGGTTTACTCCTCGGGTGACCCCGACTAATTCTTCTTTCAGGTTTGGAGAAGAATTTGAGGTACAGTAGGAGGTTTCCAGATTAGATAAATTGGTAACCATTCTGATCTTGGTTAGAGTGCACGCTGAGTGTTTCTTTTCTCTCTCTCTTTGGCAGCGACCATTGACCCGACCCTAGACTTTGACTCAGTGACCAAGTTGACCGAACCTTCTTTACACTGGCTTTTGGATTGTCAGAGTTGCAGACCTCATTGCCACTCCTACTTTTACCCTTTTCTCCAGGACACCCCGTATTACTACGAACGTCCACTTCCATTGGACAAAACCATCGTATGGTTAGATACGAACTCGAAGGAATTATTCGAGGATGGTTTCTGGTTCTGGAGAAAACGGATAGGATTATTCGGTTGTCTTTTTCCTTTTACCTTCTCTCAAGTTGTGAGTACTCCTTGGTTTAGGAGATAGTACACCTATTACGCAAATTGGATAGTCTTCTTCCAAACCTTAGGCTGGTGCCGACCGGTAGGGAATGAAGAAAACCAATTAGCATAACGATGGTGTACAGAAGGTATTAAGATTAAGACAAAGCAAGGGATTAGTAAGAGGGCAAAGTAAATTGCGACTGATATTCACGACCAAACCAAGTATTTCTTCGCCAATCCTAAATCACCTTTGTATTTCTCCAGGACACTCCGTATCACTACGAAGATCCACAGTTTATTGGATACTCCATCGTATGGTTATATACGAACTCGAAAGGAACTTGTTCCAGTTCGGGGATGGATCCTGGTCCAGGAGAAATAGGAATAAGGTTTATTCGGTTGTCTTTTATCTTCACTCTCTCTCGCATTGCGAGTGCTCCTAGGACCAGGACAGTACACCCATTATGCTTATTGGATAGTCTTCTTCCAAACCATAGGCTGGTGCCGAACGGTAGGGAAGGAAGAAAACCAATTGGCCTAAAGGGGTGTGCAGAAGGTAATGACTAAAGACATATAAAGGGATTTGGAGAGGTGGCAAAGAATTATACGGTTATAGTTGTGAATCTGGATAATGGTAGAGGCATTACTAGGAATACCAGAAAACCCCATCGAAACATTTCAATGTTTCAGTTCAACTGTGTACTGTTAAAAGAAAACTGATTTCCTGATTAGACACTTGCTCCAGGGTATGTATTTACCAGGTTTGATTCTCACATCTGTATGATTTTACAGATGATGAGTGGGAGTAAGTTATTGGGAATTAGGTGATCATCCTCATCATATCGGGATTCGTTGTAATCGGTGATATTTGAGGAGATCATCTGGGCTGTTTGCCGGTCGGCAAATATTTGGTTTTGAATATCCGCTGTTGTGCACCAATTTCAAATTGATATATCTGTATGTCTATTTTCATAGAGTGATATATACCTTTTGATATTATGTCGATGACATTTACCTATATCAGTGGATGGTTAGGTAAGGAGCATTAAACAGCGGTGTAATTCTTCTTAACCATAAGTACAGTTTTCAACCTACGACACACAGTGAAAGAGTTGTTAGACTCGGTGGACTTATACAGAGTATTGTATGTTGTCCAGTGTCCATTAGGACAGAGGGGTTGGTCCTCATACTATATTCTGTTTACTTTTAACTTCTCTAGTTCTTAGACATGTGTTTCGTAGAAACACAGGGTCTAAGTTTTGAGGAGTTATAGATATTTGAATAGAGTAGAGAACCAGGTGTTGCAAGTATCGGGATTCTTCAAAGTGATCGAAGATGTAGATACTTGTGTATGGTATTCAGTTGATAGTAATAATAAAGAGAAATTGCTTCTCTTTCAGGTTACTCGTAATTGGAAGCATTCCTAAGTTGAGTAACGCTGATCGGCCTCTCTCCATTTAGTTGACATGCACTGGAGATAGCTGCATGATTTGAATCTGGTTCAATTAAATCAGTGCCTCTGGTTCTATATTGGATATAGTAAAGTTCATATCTTAACATTGTTAAGGTACGGGGAGTTGTCCGGCTTATGATTAAAACCAGACTCTGGATAACTCAAGGCACGTTTCTGTAATGGCTGTTTGTGGGTTGACCCAGGCTATGACGAGGGTTGACTTTCTACCATAAGAAAGATCAATAGTGATATTGTTCTAAACTCGCCACATTTTAAACGAAATGGTTATTTTTCAGAAAACAGTAGTGGGAGTATGGTAGAACTGGAAGTGATTCCAGAACCGCAAACGATTACTGAAGATTTGATAAGGAACCTAAAGATTCAATCTGATTTGACATTCCATTGGCCACTCCGCACATACGGTGGGTAACTTCAGGCACCCGAGAGGTACTCCGGTAGCCTCAAGGACGGTGACAGGGAAGTTCTTGTTTACCCACACTTGCCATTGCTGTTGTTCCAGGTTGCGAGACCCGGTGGGAGGATGAGTATAGCGTCGTTCTAAACTAGCTTTAGAAGTGCACGTCTATATGACTCTGCCAGAGGGTTGTCGTGGTCAGTGGGAGCAGCGGAAGCATTGGTGGACATCAGGCTTATGTCTATTTATAGACTAAAGCAGATATAGCGGAGATAGATCATCTATTTCTGATGTGACAGTCATAGGTTTGACGTCATCAGAATAGGGGATGGATCTGTTGAGAAGGTAGTAGGAAGTGATATTCCTATACTACGATCGGTTATACTTTGGTCGTCACACAGTGGCTTCTCCATATGGGACTTGGACATTATATCTGACATACTGGTTACTAGATCTATGGTTTTAGATCTAGATTTGGGTGGTTTCCCAATCAGGATACTTAGACAGCATTCTAAGAGTATTTAGAATGGACGACTCCTGGCACGGCAGTGTACCTGCAAGTGATGGAGTCACCCTCTCTAAAGGTGTCTCATAGACTAAAGGGGAGAGGGATGCGCATGATTGGCAGATCACTTGCTTAGGCAATTGAGTCAATCATGAGATGTCAAGTACCACACCAGATGTTGTTCTTGCACTAGATGCAATAAGTTGACATTGATCCAATCCTGGAGAAACAGTCGGAAGCAGTTTTAGAATATAAGTGGATGTTCTAGGGATATGATAACGACAGCCTCATTTGGGAGACAGTTATCATTCCAGGCTTCCAAGGTGACATGGACGACATGGGATCGTCAGAGTTATAGTTTTCCCTCTGACGAGGGGCAGTATTTTGGACAGGTGATCCAAGGAAATACTGAGGGTGGCATGGCGCAGGATACTGATTAAGTTCAGTTGACGATACAGTCTAAGAAGTTTGGATTTGGAGTTCATTTATGAGCTCGGTCCCATCAGACATCCAGACACTCTAAGACAGGTATTGCTCATTTCGGGAGATGGCTTTCTCCGCGAACTTGAGATATAGAGGGACATAGAAAGAAACTTCAGAGCGGATCCACTCGCTGAGGCTATTCCTCGAACGCAAGAGTTTCGCAAACAGGATTTGTGAGACTGACTAGTAGAGGAGTTGGGTGTTCGGTATCACACGGGCTGTGAGTATGCGACATCGCAATAATTAGCCTTGAGTGCAAGTGGGAGATTGTTGGAGATAGTGCCCTCAGAGTCAATTATTGGATCACAGGCACGTGATTGCAATGATTGAGGGATGACCTATCCCGGTAGAACAGTCTTACTCGAGATGATAGTTTGCTATCTGGTTTACCTTTATCATCGTGTACTGCTTTAGGTGACATGACATGTCGCTATTGCACGTTGATAGAGCCCCTAGGATTCTTGCTTGACTACCGGCAGTATGAGGGCGATCATATACGTGGGAGCTGGTAGTCTATAAGCACATCCTTAAAAGGTCCCTAGTCGTGGGAGTTTCGAGATAGGGCATCGATACTCCAGAGTAGACTAGTGTATACAGTCGAGACCCCGACGAGGGGCGGTGGCCGGTCTCGCAAGCCACTGGTGTCAGTTGGTTCACCTAAGATGTATACAGGTGCTCATTGGGTTATGAGTACACCGGACAGGACTCGCCGGGAACATGCTAGTTGGTCTTATACCTGACGTCAGATAGCAGTTCCCTGGTGACATGTGTACAGGTTAGTTCATCGACCTGTGGATCGTCATTTGTCTCGTGTGAGTTCCCACTGTACTTTGATTACTACCCTACCACGGCTCAAAGGAGTCGTGCAAACAGGTTTTAGTTGGGTACAGTCCCGAGCCACATGGAGGCAGTGAGCGGATCTTCAGGGGTTCGTCTCTCCCGGTATTGGGGGTGAGGTCGCGCTGTGTCTAGGAGAGCCATTACACGAAGACCTTGGCCAAGGCAGGAGATTTACTGGTAGGTATTCCAGTAGTATCTCAGGGTGTTCTGGGCTACACTCCGACACGACTTGTACCGCTTTTGGGGGTCTGACTTTTATCAACCCCCTAGGCCCGACATGCGATGCTCATAGACGAACGGACCGGACTGTACGGATATTGTCACTGACAGGCTCAGTAGGGTGTCAGGATGAGTTCGCTCATCGACGTCCCTTTTGGTCAATAGCCGGTGGCCCGTTACGTATTGGCTTATACCTCTGACGTGCTAGTGGTTAAATCCACAGCCATAGTATTGACGAGTCTTTAGAGTCCACCACACATTCAGTTACTCAAGCTTTCGGGCGAAACGCTGTAGAGGCCGTATGGAGATATGGCAGGGTTCGATCAGATACGTGCGGTATTGCACGGATGGTGATCGGACGGTTTTTACTAGCCGGTTTTGGCTTAAACCGGATCTTAGTATTTGATAGTGTAGTTTTGTCTCTTTGCATTTGTATTTCAGTCGGAATACAAATGCGGGTGTGTATGAACAGTATCGGGGTTTTCCTGTAATTTATTATGGGACCAGTTTTCTGGGGTTGCCAGTTTGCATTCCGTTCCGGCCGGTTTTCCTTTGTTCTTTCCCGGCCGGACTTTTCCGATGGAGGGGGTTATTTGCAAGTTTGCAAATTACACTTTGAGGAGGGGGTTTATTGCAAAAGGTTTGATATGATGGAATTTAATGAGTATGGGTTTAGTGGTGGGACCGGCCACTGTTTGAGTGGAATTTGGATATGGCCGACCACTGTTTGATTAGATGGTGGTATGGGTTTTATTTATTGTGATGGAAATTGGAATTGGCCGGCCACTGTTTGGGCATGGAGTGAGGAATATTTTTTTGGGTGAAAATTTTCCTTCTTGATTAATTAATGGGAGTGTGCAGGAGGTTGAAACATGTAAAAGGGTTTATTTCCTTAAGTGAGGGAATGAATGAAAATGAGTGTGCTGGATTGGTTTTGGGGGCTTTGTGTATTAATATATATATTAATTTGGTTGCTTTGAGTTGAGTGTGAGTTCATTCATTCATTCCAGTGAGCATTTTCTCTGGTCGAGCTCATTTGATTTTGCATGCTCATTTCTCTTAAGCATCCATCCATGAAAAATTCCTTGTGCACTTCCTCCATCATGGCAACTATCCTAAACCCCAAAGAGACAAGTTTCTACATTATTCTACAGCAAATCTTGGGCGCGTCGGCTAGCCAACTTCGCGCCCGAGTTGCCTCGGTATTGAGGTGGGAGCCCGTAAAAGATACAGGCGATGTGGTGCCCTTCCGGCAAGGAGGAGACGACCGGAGGATCCGCGGGAGATCGGGACGACGACGAGAAGACCGGAGGACTCGGATCACTCGGTATATCTCTAACCCGTCTTTTTGTTAGCTAGATCTAGTTTAATGGCCCGATCCGGGGTTTAGTGCGCGGTGGTGCCGGTTTGCAAAGTCCGCAAAATTAAAGTTTATCACCGTTTCCGCATTTGGCCGTCGGACTGACGGCCGGGGCGCCGCCGTGCACTTACAGGAACGTCCCAAATCTTGTTGTTGAACTGGGCTTGTCGAGCGGTTTGTTTGAAGGGCACACCTTGGCAATTTAATAGCCTCTTTAATCTCTCTGCATAATATCTAGGCAGATGGATCGGTTGAAGCCTGTCAAGCGTAAAATCGGCACCATGCCAGACTTCTTTCTCCACTATGGTCTCCGTAAACTGATAAAAGAGGATCGCCTTTTCACCTCTTCGTCTAGGAGGAACGTTGAAAGTCTGCAGCTCTTGCACGCCGTATGTATCGAGCGCATCAAGTTCCCTGTAATGCCGTTGCGGAACCATGGTAATTTGTAAACTCCGATCAGTTCCAGCGAAGGTTTGTGCTGATGGGGGAGTGGAGAACACGGCGTTGACGTCGTCCTTAGAGTCACTACCAAAGACCAACATAGGAGTAGCTGGCCCTAGCCTGTTGCCTTAGGGTTGCCTCGATAAGACTATCTCTTCATCCTCTTCGGTATCGCTCCTAAAGATCGGGATAGTGGCGACGGCTTTTTGTTGTTATCTGGTTTACGACAACTTTCCGTGTCTTCGAAGTCTGGTAGGAAGTACTTGGCATCTTCATATTTTCGGACTTCATTTATGAAGAATGGGTTTAGCTTCCCTGTAACTGTGTACTCAAGGTCGTTTTTGAAGTACTTCATACACTGTTGTTGTGTAGAAGGGATGATATTGTACTCGTGTAACCAAGGCTGGCCGAGCAGAGATGGTAATTTTGTCTGTGATGACTGCGAGTCCGGGATGATATTTGATGTCAGTGATCAGCATCCCAAAGAGTTATATCAGTATCACGGACCCAAGCGTTCGTGATGACTGCGAGTCGAACCCGGAGATGGTAATTTTGTCCCGAGTCAGGTGCTGAATGTTCATGCAGATCTCCTTTAGCACCCTCACATTGAGAAGGTTGACGGAGGACCCGTTGTCAACCAGGATCTTCCCTATCATGATATCGTGGCAGTACCCAGTCATATATAACGGACGGTTGTGCTCACACGTTCCAAGAAGGAGATCCTCATCGCTGAAGGTGATGTCAGCTGTGTGAACTTCTTTCAGTGCATATTTTATCTTTTCTTCTGTAAGGAAGGCTTAAAACCAATCGGGCTCTTGCAACGCCCTGATTAGAGAATCTCGTGTCTCTTTAGACAGGAGAAGGGCATCTAAAATGCTCAATTATGAGGGTATCTTCCTCAGATGTGCCAGAACATTGTAATCCACCCTATTTTTCTTAGGCGGTTCATCGGCTGCGAGCTCTTTTACGACTCTATCATCGAGAGCAATTTCTTCAGGGACTTTTTCCTTCTCCTTGTCTCTTTTGCTCGAACCTTTATTTCTTGGCCTGAGGTTCTTCTTAGGCAGCGTGCTGTTACACAGCTGAATGTTCTCGCAGTTCTTCTCATCTTCTTCTTTTCCACAAGTGGATTCTTTGAAGAGAGGGCCGAGTGTTATTTCTTCCTTAGAATCACTCCCGAATGTAAGAACTTGAGATTTTCCTTTTGTCGAAATGGTATCAACCATATGAAAGTTACCAGCTTTTCCTTCACGCTCAACTGTCGTGCTTCTTTGTTGTCGACGGGATTCGCGCTTCATCCGTTTGAAGTGTTGTTGATGGGCAACGTATCCCTGCCATCACTTCTTGAAGGCACTGCACTCTTCGGTAGGGTACGTGATCCTCCGATTGTATAAGAAGTAATTTGGATGTACATTCGATTCGTCAAGGCACGTACTCCCAAGAGTATTTCCTTTGAAAGGTAGCAGCTTCATTCCCAAAGACTGGGCATTGGCGAACCGATTCCTCATCTTAAACCTGCTTTTGTCTGCTGCGGGTGTGCATTGCTCTGGTTAGAGACTTTATGACTCTTCCTCGCCGCAGCTTCTTCATTCTGACGCCGATACTTGGCCTCTTCATATATGGCTGTTTCACGCTCTCGATTAGGTTTGCTCTTCTGAAGGGCTTCGTTCAACAGTCTGTCAATCAGGTCGTCTGACGGTTCCAGGGATCTTGGGACCAATCCTGCCCCCACGCGTCGCTCTCCGAGGACGAGGGAGTTTCTACATCTTTTAACGATGAGTGAGAAACCATGTGGCAGCTCTCTACATAATCCTTGGATTCTTCCGACGAGTTGTTCCCCTCATCATTGTTGCTGTCTCCATTCTCAAGGATATGGTTGAGAAACTCTTCGAGAGTGACTGGGGTACTGGTCCTCGACCTAATTTTTGAAGACGTAGCACTCTTCGATTGGATGACCCATTACTCTGTGGTAGGGGCAGTAATTGGGACTGTTGACGCCGCCAGGCTGCAGTAGGCGTCTCAGTTCCGGCAAAGTAATGAGCCTGTTGCGCACCGCCAGTTCGAACAGTCTCCTTGTTTTATCCCAGGGAAACGAGTAAGGACGTCTCAACTTCTCTTCGAAGGATCGACGCGTGTTTCTTTGGAGATCAACCGGTTTCGGGTCACTAGGTTGTTGTTGAGCGTTGGCAACGAAGGTCGCTTTCCCTTTGCCCTTTTCATTCCGGAGATCTATTTTTGAAGATGACGGCCTATGGCCCATCTGGTCCATTTGGGCCAGCTTGTCAATCAAGGCCTGGAAGGTGGTCGGCTTGAAGAACATCATAAATTGGGATATAGTTGCCTGAGGATCAAGGGTCCCCACGAACATGCCCACGGCAGGAGATGCATTGTTCGCATTTTGACCATAGGTTCTGCCATCGAATTGCGTATTGAACCTAGGTCTCTCCTGGCTTCACCCTAGTATTGATTAATGCTGTGATTAGGGTGCGCTCACTTGCGCTTGCGAACCGCTGTGTGAATAGCAACACCATTTCCGTGAATGTCTTGATAAAATCATTTGGGAGCTCGAAGTACAATTCAAATGCCATCTCCGACAAGCTGCCAACAAACTGGTGAAGCAGCAGTTTGTCGTCGCCTCCAGTATTACCGCACAAAGCTTTAAATTGAGCAACATACTGGTGTGGATTGCCCGTCTCCTTATACACATGGAACTTAGGGATCGTATATCCTAGCGGGTACTTGATTTGATTGTACTAGCCTGGATAAGGTCGCCCAATTCTGACGATTTGGCATGCCGTTTCATTCTGTCACGCCCCGCTTCCCAGTATGCAGGCAGAGAACGCGACGAGGCCGCTATGTATTTACTCAGAAGTAAACACGCTAAGCGTATATAAGCAATATAAAATAAAATATACACAAGAGACAAAATGTAAATAAACAACAAATTTATTTATTAAACATTCTTTTTACAATACAACTGAAATGAAAATACATGGAATGAAAGTAATGCCTAAACAAAGGCATAACAGAAATGAAAATGAAATGTAACGTACAAGTGAATCTAAAACTCCGGGTCTTCAGTAAACTGATTCAAGCCTTCGCTGCTGGGTTCGATCTCTAGTGAGTCCGAAACACCTGACGACATTCCAAAGAAGAAGAAAGAGAATGTCGTCAGCGAACAAATCGCTCGGTAAGTCCCGTAGATAGATAAGAATATAATAAACAGAATAGAATATAGCTGTTTAATGTTGTTATTTAGTGTTAACGCTGTTGTTTGTAGCTTGGTACAGAAGAGGCCAGTGTATACGAGAGGAGTCTCACTATCTCGGAGACTAAGGTATATAGAGTACAAGGAACCGTTCAGCCATAATACAACGGCAATGGATTCAGGTTAGGTGTCTTATGGTTGCAGTCTCGTGCCACTTCTAACACCTTCCGTACCAATCTACCCTTATAAACCGCGCGATGTCTTAATTGTATTGATTGTATTGTATTGTCTTGTAAATTGTATAGATGGATAACTTGCCGAAACCATGATACCAGTAATGGAACGGATATAATGAATGAACATGTAAATGGAATATATCCATGGTTCGGTTCAGTCAATACAAATTGATATAGATTGAATAGATGAATTCATATTGAATCATATGGTATTGTAATTTTTACTTGAATCACATTCAACCCAGATTGATTAGGTTGAGACTCAGTCTGAGTTAGACACTTTTAAAAGAACTTGAAATCCTGATTGTTTTGGTGTTATCGGTAACTGCTGCATATGGACGGCAGGATTTGTGTCTTTTTCAAAGACAATTACCGTATTGATAACACCGTTGTTAAGTTGTCTAGCTTAAATAAGCAAGCACCAATATCTCCGGCTCCCTGAGGCTCAAGAGACTGGTCCCATTTAAACATATGTTTACTAGGGTCCTTATTGTAATTTAGTATAACTTGAGGGTGTTTTATGTAAAAATAGTTTTGGTATAATTTCAAAATACACCTCAAGCATTTAATTATCGTCTTTAGGGTTTTCATTGATGTATCTTTTATAAATGTGGCATTTCTAGTGAATAAAACCTAATTTCATATTATATGGTATTCATTTGTAATATGAATACTGTCTGAATTATGATGGTAGTTTCATGTAATATTGGAATTCTTTTCTTGAGTTTTGGAAACATGGAATAATATATATATTTAAAATAAGTATTTTGGTAATAATTATATATACATAATTAATGAAAATAATTTTATTTGTTTTCTTGTAAAAATCTTATCTTTTAAAGAAAAATATAAAAAAATTCCATCGAGATCGAATGCTCCTTGCGGAAGTCTGCATCTCGCTCTACTAAGCCCAAGGATGTGCGATAATCCGCACCATCCCAAACGGGGTCCCCAAAATGGGTTGTAGAGGCTCAATTGCATGGAAATATTTTAATACATCTTTTAAAGAAAACGGTTTTATAAGTTAAAGGGATTTATTTGCAAGGTCGTATTTCTCGTATTCTATTGTCCCAAGATTCATTATGTTGTGATAGATATGTGTGTTGTGATGATGTAGGTCATTACCTCGTGAGTTTGTCTAAGGTAATACGGTTAAAAGGTATAAGCACGTCGAATTGAGACATGAAAGTATTTTAATGTAAAAATGAAATAGAACTTGTTACAGTTATTATTTTATTGTCAAACTTGTTCTATTGTCTTTATTAATGATTACTAAACAAGATATCAAAATTTGTAGGTTTGTTATTAAGAAAAGTTGTATTTTTTAAAAGGAAAGGGAATCGGAAACCGGATAACTCCGCTTCCGACACGTTTTGAGAATGAAAATTTTGAGAATAGAAAATGAGATAAAGAAGGGGGACTTATTGGCTTTGATGAGAGGGGAGTGGTAAAAGGAGGTCTAGGATTCGTCAGTGGTTCGTTTCGTTGCCGGAAACTTCTTGTATCGTCGCCGGAACTTCGTCGAAACTTCGCCCTTTGTTAACTCCACTTGCACACTATCAGAACTTAAAAATTTCTTGAGAGTTTTGGCAGGGAATTATGAGTGAGGAGGTGTGAAATGAGGGTGGTATTTATAGAGAAAATTAGGGTTTAGGGTGTTTAAAGAATGCATTGAAATGTGCATTAAAATTGGGATTAAATGACATTTTATTGCTCTCTGGAAATATTCAGAGTAAACAAGAAATGTGGGGTTAGTGGGGTAGCTGAAGAGGTGCAGAGGGTGAAGTTTGGAAGCATTTGGGATGGTTTGACCTAGCGGCGCTGGATTTTTTGAACTAGTCGCCGGGTTATTTCCGACGGTTGGGGCTAAGGTTTGGGCCGTGTGTCCTTATCGTTTTGGCTTCTTCAGTGTATATGTTTGTTTTATTTGTGACTTATGGTTTTACATGTTATGCACATGTAGACTCTTCGGCTTCTAAAACGATTAAAAGAAATTTAATTAAAAGAATGTGTGGCTGATGGGATTTGAACTCGGGTTCTATGGTTCAGCAGTGCAAGGACTTACCAGTAAGCTACAAGCTCCTTCTTGCTGTTCTAAATCAAAACAAATACTTATAACTTTCATAGGAATTGTAAATACCCTAATTGTACATTAACTTTAAATAAAATTTATGTACACTAAAATTCGAGTTGTTACAGTTTACCCTCCTTAAAAAAATTTCGTTCTCGAAATTTATAATTTATTTTAAGGACTAGTTTACAAATAAGTGAGGATATCCTGCACGCATCTCATCTTCCCTTTCCCATGTCGATTCTCCTGCAGCGTCTTTCCTCCACATCACTAGAACTAAGTTGACTTCCTTATTTCGAAGTGACTTCACCTTTCTATCCAGGATCTCAACAGGTTCCTGCTCACAGGATAAGTCTAGTTGTATAGTGAGTTCGGAGTGATCAAGAACATGGCTGGGGTCACTCACATACCTTTTGAGTTGGGATATATGGAACACATTGTGCACTTCACCGACTCGTTCGAGTATGTCGAACGGTCCAATGTACCTTGGACTTAGCTTACCCCTTCTTCCAAAATGAATCACTCCGCGGTTTGGAGATATCTTCAGAAATACATGATCTCCTGACTGGAACTCCAAATGACGGCGCTTTGCATCAGCCCAATGCTTCTGTCGATCTTGGGCTATGCACATTCTTTCCTTGATAGTACGAACTACGTCAATGGTTCCTGCTATCATCTCAGGTCCAAGAAGTTCTCTATCTCCGATGTCGTCCCAACTTAATGGCGATCGACACTTCCTTCCATAAAGCGATGCAAAAGGTGCCATTCCGATTCTTGCTTGGTAGCTGTTATTGTATGAAAACTCCACAAGATGTAGGTGATCTTCCCACGATCCTCCGAAGTCTAGTATACACGCTCTGAGCATATCTTCCAAGATCTGAATAGTTTACTCAGACTGACCATATGTTTGTGGATGATAAGCTATACTGAAATTCAGACTTGTTCCCAAGCTCGCTTGCAGACTTTGCCAAAATTGTGATCAGAACCTGGTGTCACGATCGGAGACAATACAGACCGGTACTCCATGAAGTTTCACCATCTCCTGTATGAGTTCATGGGTATCAGAGATAGTACATATTTGAAGATCTAAAAATCTTTACCTCCATGTGCTTCTTTGCTAATGTCTCGGTTGATTGGTTAACTCGAAATGGGGTGAAGTGAGCTGACTTCATGAGTCGATCCATAATAACCCATACCGCATCGTTACCCATTGTGCTGCGAGGGAGTGCAGTCACAAAATCCATTGTGATGTGTTGCCACTTCCATTCTGGGATAGGTAACGGCTGAAGTAATCCAGCAGTCTTGTGATGTTAAGCCTTTACTTGCTAACACACCAAGCATTTAGCGACTCTTCTGGCTACTTCACACTTCATTCCATGCCATCAGTAATTTTGACGTAGATCATTGTACATCTTTGTACCTCCAGGGTGTACTGAGTAAGGAGAGCTGTGAGGTTCTTTCATTAACTCTTCCCGAACAGAACCTTTTGGTACACACAGTCTGCTGCCATGTCTTAAAGATCCGCCTTCATGAATGATGAAGTCTGTTCTGAGTCCATTCTCTACTTGTTCTCTGATCTTTTGAAACTTAGCATCACTTTCCTGGGCTTCTTTGATCTGATTAACAATGGTAGATTGAACTTGTAAGTTCATCAAACTTGAAGCGTTACCTGGCATGATCACTTCAATCTCCATCTGATACAAGTCTTGATGAAGCTTCCACTGAGCGGTGAGATTCATTGCTAATGGTTGGCGACTAAGGGCATCAGGTACTACACTCACTTTCCTAGGTGATATTGCAGGTTGATGTCGAAATCCGCCATGAGTTCTAACCATCGTCTCTGCCGCATATTAAGCTCCTTCTGAGTAAACACATATATCAGACTCATGTGATCTGTGTATATGTCCACTCGTTCACCAAGAAGATAATGGCGCCAAATCTTAAGAGCAAAGATTACAGCCGCCAACTCTAAATCATGCATCGGATAATTGCGCTCATGAATCTTCAGCTGTCTTGAAGCATTGTCAGGACCCAATTCTTGTTTACGAAGCAAAGTGCCACAGAGAACAAAGTGCCACGCCAATTGTCATACCAAGAGGGCGGGGGACACCTCTTGAATCTATGGGGGCCACCTCTAGAGTCCGTGGGATCCACTGTAGAACAATGGGAAATCTTCGGAACACATTCCGAAAGAGGACCGACTGCATTATAAGTATAATGATACCACCCACTATTACAGAGGCGCCTTTTAAGTGAACCGAAACTACAGGAGCTTGAGAACTCCGTAGTTAAGCATGCTCGGGCCAGGGAAGTCTTGGGATGAGTGACCTCCTAGGAAGTGGCCTCTGGTCGGGTCCGGCTCGCTCTAAAGGCTAAAACCGTGCGGTTTCGGCCAGAGCGGACAATACCATCTGTACTGGGGCGTAGGGCGTTACATTTATGGTGGCCTATGCAGGTCCCTCAGTAGTAGGTCTGTGGTTCGAGGACGAACCAATGTTCAAAGGTGGGGAGAATGTCGGGACCCGGTTCTTGTTTACGGAGCAAAGTGCCACACATAACAAAGTGCCACACCAATTGTCATACCAAGAGGGCGAGGGCCACCATTTGAATCTGTGGGGGCCACCTCTAGAGTCCGTGGGACCCACTGTAGAACAATGGAGAATTTTCGGAACATATTCTGAAAGTGGACCGGACTGCATTATAAATATAATAATGATACCACCCTCAATTACAGAGGCGCCTTTTAAGTGAACCGGAACTACAGGAGCTTGAGAACTCCGTAGTTAAGCGTGCTCGGGCCAGGAAAGTCTTGGGATGGGTGACCTCCTCGGAAGTAGCCCCTGGTCGGGTCCAGTTCGCTCTAAAGGGAAAAACCGTGTGGTTTCGGTCAGAGCGGACAATACCATCTGTACTAGGGCATGGGGCATTACAAGCATAAGCCACAACTTTACCGTGCTGATATAGAACACATCCTAATCCTTTACCAGATGCATCGCAATGTACATCGAAACCTCCAGATTGATCTGGTATAACGAGAATAGGCGCTGATGTCAACCTTGACTTGAGTTCTACGAAAACTTGTTCGCATGCTTCTGGCCACACAAATTCTTTATCTTTACGTATGAGCTTGGTCAGGGGTGTTGCTATCTTCGAAAATCCTTTAATGAATCTTCGGTAATATCCAGCTAGACCCAAGAAACTTCGAATGTCCTTCACTGATTTCGATGTCGGCCATTCTCTTACTGCTAAACTTTCGCTGGATCCACATAGATTCCTTCGCTTGATACAATATGTTCAAGGAAACCAACTTGATCTAGCCAAAACTCGCATTTGCTATACTTGGCATATTGTCACGCCCTGCTTCCCAGTGTACGGGCAGGGGACGCGACGAGGCTGCTACGTATTTACTCTAAAGTAAATACGCTAAGCTTATCTAAGCAATATAAAAGAAATGTACACAAGAGACAATTGTAATGAAACATCAATTTTATTTATTTACATTCTTTTGTACAATGCATGGAAAAGTAAATACATCTGAATGAAAGCAATGCCTAAATAGTAGCATAACAGAAATGAAAAGTACTGAAATGAAAATGTGTACAATGAAGCTAGAGCTCTAGGTCGTAGGAAAGCTGATCCAAGTCCTCGCTAGTAGACTCGATCTCCTGGGTGTCCAGATCACCTGAAAACATTCCAAAAAAGAAAGAGAAGGAATGTCGTCAGCGAATAATCGCTCGGTAAGTCCCAAAGATAAGGGAGAAGTAGAATAGATAGAGAGAGAGTATCTTTTAAAGTGGTATTATATTTTATAATGTTGTATTTAGTGTTAACGCTCTTGTTTGTAGTTTGGTACAGAAGAATGCCAGTGTATACGAGAGGAGTCTCACTTGCCCCCGAGACTAAGGAATCAGGAACTCAAGGAACCGTTCATGCCATGGTACAACAGCAAAGGAATATAGGTTAGGTGTCTTATGATTGTAGTCTCGTGCCACTTATAACACCTTCCTTACCAATCTTCCCCTTAAACCTCGCGATGTCTTGGTTGTATTGTTTGTATTGTATTGCAAGTTGTAATGTCTTGTAATATAAATTGTATAATTGGATGACTTGCCGAAACCATGATATCAGTAAACGGGTGTAACTGGAGAATCATGAATGTAACTGGAGAATCATGTAAATGGAAGTATATCCACGGTTCGGTTCAGTCAATACGGGTTGAATAGATTGAATATATGGATTCATGGATTCATATTGAATTGTCAGATTATTTATAATGAGACTCAGTCTGAGTCAGAACAATTAGAAAAAAAATTGAAGTCCTGAATTAGGTTTTGATGCTATCGGTAACCGCTGCACATGGGCGGCAGGATTTATGTCTTTTTCAAAGACGATTACCATGTAGATAACACCGTTGTTAAGTTGTCTACCTTAAATAGGCAAGCACCCACTTCTCCGGCTCTCTAAGGCTCAAGAGATTGGTCCCGCTTAAACCTATATTTACTAGGCTCCTTAGGGTAATTTATAGAACTTGAGGGGGTTTTATGTAAAAATAATTTTGTATAATTTTCAAAATAAACCTTAAGTATTTAATTATCATCTTTAGAGTTTTCATAGTT
The DNA here is from genome assembly GCA_030015575.1 of Agapanthus africanus. Taxonomy (NCBI): domain Eukaryota; kingdom Viridiplantae; phylum Streptophyta; class Magnoliopsida; order Asparagales; family Amaryllidaceae; genus Agapanthus; species Agapanthus africanus. The sequence goes on along the minus strand of JASDDO010000019.1, from coordinate 934,849,144 downwards.
GTGGATTTTATATTTTTGACATTTCTAGTGAATAAACCTATTTTCATAATATAGGGTATTTAATTGTAATATTGAACTTGTATGGAATTCATGGTATTTTAATGTAAAGTGGTTCTTTTGATTAGAAAGGTTGGAATATTTATATCATAGCAAAAATAGTTATTTTGATAATACATATATATATTTTATATAAAATAATTTAAATTTATTATTTTCTAAAAATCTCATTTTCTTAATGTATTCGTATTTTAAATCTCTTGAGACCGAATGCTCCTTGTGGAGGTCTGCATCTCGTACTACTAAGCCCAGGAATGTGCGATAATTCACACCATCCTAGTCGGGTTCCCCAAAATAGGGTGTAGCGGCGCTTTGCAAGGATTTGTAAAAATACGTAATTTTGTAGAAAGCGGTTTTAATAGTAAAAGGTATTTATATGTAAAGTTTCGTTTTCCCGTATTCTATGTTCCCAAAAGGTATTGTGCTATGTTGCATATGAGTGTTGTGAGGAGGTAGGTCATTAGCTCGAGATCTAATTAAAGGTATAGCAAGATTAATGATGTTTTAAAGTCATAACTAAACTACATGATATTTTACTGAAAAAGTACGATAAAAATTGCAATAAGAAATATTTTGCAATGAAACTTGTTCAACATGTTTTGTTAATGATTAATAGTCAATATGTAAGAGTTTGATATGGTTGTGTTAAGGAAAATTGAACTTTACAATGAAAACCGAATCGGAAGTCGGATTTAACTCCGCTTCCGTCGGATTTTAGTTTTACAAATTTTAAGAATAGAGAATAGATGAGGGAGGAGGGACTTACTTGCTGTTTGGTTTGAGAAGAGGGAGAGGAAGACGTAGGATTCGCCGGTGCGTCGTTTCGTCACCGGGAACTCCTACGGTTGTCGTCGGAAAATTGCCGGAGCTTCACCCTTCGTTAACTCCACTTGTACAAAAAAATTCTAGAGGAATTTCTTGAGAGATTTGGACAGAATTGTGAGTGAGGGGGGTGTCTCTAGGGGTGGTATTTATAGGGTAAAGCTAGGGTTAGGGTAGGTGAAAGGTTGAATTGAAAAATGTAATAAAAATTGTATTAAAAATAGGGTTTAATGGGGTTTTAATTGGATTTAAAAGACTCTGGAAATGTGCAGGAGATTTAGAGTATGCAGGAGTTATAAGAAGCTAAAAAGACAGAGAGTCACAAAAGGGGGTCGGCCGATCCGGCTTAACTCGGCCGGCGGCGGCGGGCCGAGTCGGCCGGTCCGCCGGCCGAGTCAGGCCTAGTCGGGCCGGGGTCGGTCGCCGTGGGTCCACCGTCGGTTGGTCTACTCCCTGGGACAGTTTATTTTATTTGTGTAGTGGGGTTTTTACGAGTTATGCACATGTAGACCCTTGGACTTCTAAAAATTCAAAACAAAACAATATTTAAAAAAATGTGGGTGATGGGATTTGAACTCTGGTGCTTTTGTTTAGCAGTGCAAGGTCTTACCAATGAGCTACAAGTTCATTCTTGCTATTAAAAAGCAAAACAAATTAATAACTTGTGATTAAGAAAAAATACCGCTTTCTGTATTTTTTTTGAAAAATTGTACAAAAAGTTGTACATAAAGTTTAGGGTTGTTACATTCTACCATCCTTATAAAAATTTCGTCCTCGAATTTTGTAAACGGAAAGTGTAACGGATTTAAGGATAGTTTAGTGACTGATGTACTGACAGTGTATGAAAAATAACAAGATGGTGCAAGGCTTTTAAAAATGTGAAAGAGACTTACTAGTGTTACCTTGGTCAACTTTCTCGGCTTCTACGGCTACTAAGGTGTAAGCCTGTCGCCGTGACACGTTCCTCCTAGCTGGAGGCACATTCCTTTGTCCTCAAGGCATGTTTCTCAGTGCCTGATGGAATTGGCTATTTGGCTGTGCAGGAAATCCACGTGGAGGTGGTGCTGGGAGTACAGGACGAGTTGCAGGAGCCTGGATAGCTGGCCGCTGCGGGTAGTTGGTGTGTGTGTGAGCTGAGTTGTATCTATATGGATAGATCTTAATTCTGTGATTGGACGCGCCACAAACTAGGCACAGGCCTTTTGCCCGCCTACAGTCCATTATCAAATGTCCATCTCTCTTGCAATGGAAACAGAAATCTGGTCTTGGCTGGTTATTGGGTTCTTCAGTTCTCCTGGGTTCGAACGATGGCCTGGAAGAGGCCCCTCCTTCCATTTGAGTGGTAGGGCGTTTCAAATCGGCAGATTGAGGTCTGCCCTTCCTCTTTACTACTGCTTCATATCTTCGGGCAGCTTTCAAAGCCAAATCATGGGTTGGGAAATCCCCTGTTGCTAAGACAACTTGGATCTCCGGGTCCAACCTTTGCTGAAATCTTCTTGCCCTGATCTCAGTAGTCGGTATGAGATGGGCCGCAAACCTGTTACGGTCTTGTGTTAGCTGTGTGATATGTGATAATTTGAAAACTGAATTTATTGAGACATTTCTTACCGAGCATGGTGAACTCAGCGTCATACTCATCTACTGATTTGGTCCACATTGAACCTTGTTGTAGATGGATGAACTGCTGTTCCATGTCGAACCTGGCAGTCTTAGGGAAGTAATTTGCATCGAACATGTCGCGGAAAGTCTTCCATTCGATGGGTTGTTCAAGACGTCTTTCTTCCGCCTTCCACCAATTCCGTGCATTGTCTGTGAGCTGCAGTTTCGCAACACGAACCCAAGTTATTTCTGGCACTTGTGCTGTTGCCAGAACATCTTCGATGCTCTGAGCCTATTCCTCAGCTTCTAGAAGGATCTCCTTTCCTAAAAACTGTTTGGGATGCAAAGCTCTGAATTGCTTCACCCCAGGTGCTTCAGCTTCTGGACGGTTCATTAAAAGTGCGGTCTGCTGCTACTGTCCTTCTAGGAGGCTGCAGATCGCCTTAAGCAGAACCGTCTGCTCGTTGAGTGGAGCAGGGACGGCAGGTGTGATTGGTAATGGAGGTGGAGTGTTATTGAAGTTGGTGCCGGTGTTGTTTGGGGAATCCATAACCTTGAATGAAAATTTTGGGTTAGCACAGATTTGAAGTATATGAAATGATAAGATTCAAGGAACATGAATTGTAAAGAATGTTTTAGTTGCTGGTTCTTATGTTATATTGCTTAGATTGTTCACGCAGTATAGAACTGCATGGTAGTGTTCCATACAGCTCTGACCTGCATGGGCCACCAACAAAACCTGTCACGCCCCGCTTCCCAGTGTACGGGCAGGGGACGCGACGAGGCCGCTACGTATTTACTCTAAAGTAAATACGCTAAGCGTATCTAAGCAATATAAAAGAAATGTACACAAGAGACAATTGTAATGAAACAACAATTTTATTTATTAATATTCTTTTGTACAATGCATGGAAAAGTAAATACATCTGAACGAAAGCAATTCCTAAACAGTGTCATAACAGAAATGAAAGTACTGAAATGAAAATATGTATAATGAAGCTAGAGCTCTGGGTCGTAGGCAAGCTGATCTAAGTCCTCGCTAGTAGGCTCGATCTCCTGGGTGTCTAGATCACCTGACAACATTCTAAAGAAGAAAGATAAGGAATGTCGTCAGCGAACAATCGCTCCGTAAGTCCCAAAGATAAGGGAGAATTAGAATAGACAGAGAGAGAGAGAGAGTGTGTGTGTGTCTTTTAAAGTGGTATTATATTTTATAATATTGTATTTAGTGTTAACGCTGTTATTTGTAGCTTAGTACAGAAGGATGCCAGTGTATACGAGAGGAGTCTCACTTGCCCTGAAGACTAAGCTATTAGGAACTCAAGGAACCGTTCATGCCATGGTACAACAGCAAAGGAATACAGGTTAGGTGTCTTATGGTTGCAGTCTCGTGCCACTTATAACACCTTCCATACCAATCTACCCCTTAAACCCCACGATGTCTTGGTTATATTGTTTGTATTATATTGCAACTTGTAATGTTTTGTAATATAGATTGTATAATTGGATGACTTGCCGAATCTATGATATCAGTAAATGGGTATAACTGGAGAATCATGAATGTAACTGGAGAATCATGTAAATGAAAGTATATCCATGGTTCGGTTCAGTCAATACGGGTTGAATATATCGAATACATTGATTCATGGATTCATATAGAATTGTCAGATTATTTATAATGAGACTCAGTCTGAGTCAGAACAATTAGAAAAGAAATTGAAGTCCTGAATTAGGTTTTGATGTTATCGGTAACCGCTGCACATGGGTGGCAGGATTTGTGTCTTTTTCAAAGACGATTACCGTGTTGATAACACCATTGTTAAGTTGTCTACCTTAAATAGGAAAGCACCCACTTCTCCGGCTTCCTGAGGCTCAAGAGATTGGTCCCGCTTAAACCTATATTTACTAGGGTCCTTAGGGTAATTTATAGAACTTGAGGGGGTTTATGTAAAAATAATTTTGTATAATTTTCAAAATACACCTTAAGTATTTAATTATCGTCTTTAGAGTTTTCATAGTTTTGGATTTTATATTTATGATATTTCTAGTGAATAAACCTATTTTTCATAATATAGGGTATTTAATTGTAATATTGAACTTGTATGGAATTCATGGTATTTTAATGTAAAGTGGTTCTTTTGATTAGAAAGGTTGGAATATTTATATCATAGAAAAAATAGGTATTTTGATAATACATATATATATGTTTTATATAAAATAATTTAAATTTATTATTTTCTAGAAATCTTATTTTCTTAAGATATTCGTATTTTAAATCTCTGATACTGAATGCTCCTTGCGGAGGTCTGCATCTCGTACTACTAAGCCCAGGGATGTGCGATAATCCGCACCATTCCAGTCGGGTTCCCCAAAATGGGTTGTAGCGGCGCTTTGCAAGGATTTGTACAAATACGGAATCTTGTAGAAAATGGTTTTAATAGTAAAAAGTATTTATATGTAAAGTTTCGTTTTCCCGTATTCTATGTTCCCAATAGGTATTGTGCTATATTGCATATGAGTGTTATGAGGAGGTAGGTCATTACTTCGTGATCTAATTAAAGATATAGCAAGATTAATGATGTTTTAAAGTCGTAACTAAACTACATGGTATTTTACTGAAAAAGTACGATAAAAATTGAAATAAGAAATATTTTGCTATGAAACTTGTTCAACATGTTTTGTTAATGATTAATAGTCAATATGTAAGAGTTTGATATGGTTGTGTTAAGGAAGATTGAACTTTACAAAGAAAACCGAATCGGAAGTCGGATTTAACTCCGCTTCCGTCGGGTTTTAGTTTTACAAATTTTAAGAATAGAGAATAGAAGAGGGAGGAGGAACTTACTTGCTGTTAGGTTAGAGAAGAGAGAGAAGAAGACATAGGATTCGCCGGTGCGTCGTTTCGTCGCTGGGAGCTCTTAGGGTTATTGTCGGAAAATTGCCGGAACTTTGCCCTTCGCTAACTCCATTTATACACAAAATTCTAGAGGAATTTCTTGAGAGTTTTGGACAGAATTGTGAGTGAGGGGTGTGTGTCTAGGGGTGGTATTTATAGGGTAAAGCTAGGGTTAGGGTAGGTGAAAAGTTGAATTGAAAAATGCAATAAAAATTGTATTAAAAATAGGGTTTAATGGGGTTTTAATTGGATTTAAAAGACTCTGGAAATGTGCAGGAGATTTAAAGTATGCAGGAGTTATAAGAAGCTAAAAAGACAGAGAGTCACAAAAGGGAGTCGACCGATCCGGCTCAACACGGCCAGCGGCGGCGGGCCGAGTCGATCGGTCCGCTGGCCGAGTCAGGCCGAGTCGGGCCGGGGTCAGTCGCCATGGGTCCACCATCGGTTGGTCTACTCTCTGGGACAATTTGTTTTATTTGTGTTGTGGGTTTTTTAAGAGTTATGCAAGTGTAGACCCTTAGACTTCTAAAAATTCACAACAAAACAATATTAAAAAAATGTGGGTGATGTGATTTGAACTTTGTTGCTTTGGTTTAGCTGTGCAAGGTCTTACCAATGAGCTACAAGCTCCTTCTTTCTAATAAAAAGCAAAACAAATTTATAACTTATGCTCAGGAAAAAATACCCCTTTCTGTATTTTTTTTGAAAAATTGAACAGAATGTTGTACAGAAAGTTTAGGGTTGTTACACATATAATTGATGTTGTCGTAAAGTTTCCAGGACAATTCGTAAGTGTTCGGCGTGTTCCTTCCGACTCTTAGAATACACTAGGATGTCGTCGATGAAAATGACAACAAACCTGTCTAGGTACTCCCGGAAATCTTGATTCATTAGGTTCATGAATATTGCTGGTGCGTTGGTCACTCCAAATGGCATCAAAAGAAATTCGTAATGACCATAGCGAGTTCTGAATGTCGTTTTATGGATATCAGATTCATTGACCTTCACCTAATGATAACCCGAACGAATATCTAACTTGGAGAAAACGCAAGATCCATTTAGCTGATCGAACAGATCGTCGATGCGCGGGAGTAGATACTTGTTCTTTATCATTATTTCGTTCAAGGCTCTATAATCAATGCACATTCTGTATGAACCTTTCTTTTTCTTCACAAGTAGAACTGGAGATCCCCAACTTGAAGTGCTGGGACGAATCCATCCTTTCGCCAATAATTCGTCCAACTGAGTTCGTACCTCTTTTAAACCTTCCGGACTTAGTCGATAAGGTGCTTTGATTGCCGGTTGTGCTCCTGGTATTAAACCAATGCTGAATTCAAGAGCTCGATCGGGAGGCAAACCTAATATATCATTAGAAAACACATCATCGAACTCTCGAACTATTTCTGGCTTTGATCCTTCCTCCACTTGAATTGCCGCAATCAATGCCTTCTTTGGTTTCGCCTTGTATGTACTTGGCTCCAAGGTACGGTCTCCACTTTTGAAATAGAAGACCGGATGGTCTGGAATCTCGAATACTACTCTCCTTTGATGACAGTCAATGGTAGCATTGAATGTTTCGAGCCAATCCATACCTAGAACCACATCGAAGTTCGGTATTTCCAGCAGTTTGAAGTCAGCATAGAATTCTCTGCTGCAGACGACCACTGGACACAGGCTGTATCCCATTAATGCCTTTAGAACGCCGTTTCCTGAACTGACATTCCAGCTGGATACAAGCGGTGTGACTGTAATCGCATGAGTTCGGACGAACCGTTGTGAGATAAAGCAATGATATGCTCCCGTATCGAATAGTGCGAGTGCAGGGAGTGAGGCTACTAAGATTGTACCTAGGTTATGTTTTAGGTATAAGGGAAAATATATATAGATATGTCTATGAACTGAAAGAGAATTTGAAAGGGAAGTGTTACCAGTAATGACTTGTCCGGTGTCTTCAGCTTCTTCCACGGTCATCGTGAAAGCCTGTCGCCTCGGCACATTCCTCCTTGCTGGAGGAGCATTCCTCTGTCCGTTCCTTGGTCCTTGTGGTGGGTTCCTTTGAGCTTGATGGAACTAACGAGGAGGAGGTGCAGTTGGTCCACGAGGAGCTGGAGCAGGTAGTGCAAGTCTCAGAGCAGGTGCCAGAATGGCAGGGCACTGCGGGTAAGTGATTGCTGGCCTGGGTACAGCATATAGGTTTTGTCTACAAGAACAAGACCCAATATCATGAGCAGCTGAGCCGCAGACTAAGCAAAGGAAATTTGCACGCCGGCAGTCTTTCATCAGATGTCCATCTCTCCTGCAGTATGTGCGAAATGCTGGGCTGGGGCTGTTGTTTGGTACTACCGATTTCCTTGGCACAAATGGTGGCCTTGAATAGGCTCCTCCTGCCATTTGATTGGTAGGGCACTTCATTCAAGCAGACTGAGGTCTGCCACTCATTTTTACCACTGCCTCATAACGGCGGGCACCTTTCAGAGCCGATTCGTGGGTCGGAAAATCACCTGAGGCTAATGCAGCCTGGATCTCCGAATCTAACCCTTGTTGGAATCGTCGGGCTCTGATCTCATCCGTCGGTATCAGGTGTGCCGCAAATCTGTTAAAGTATTGTGTTAGCTGTGTAGTATGTGATATTTTAAGATCGGAATATTGAGACGTATCTTACCGACTGAGCATGGTGAACTCAGAATCATACTCATCTACAGATATGGTCCACATTGAACCCTATTGTAGGTGGATGAACTATTGTTCCATGTTGAATCTGGCAGTCTCGGGGAAGTACTTTGCGTCGAACATATCGCAGAAATTCCTCCACTCGATTGGTTGGGTAAGACGGCTTTCTTCCGCCTTCTACCAAACCTATGCATTGTCCGTGAGCTGCAACTTCGCAACACGAACCAAAGCTATATCTGGCACTTGTGCTGCTGCCAGGTCATCTTCAATGCTTTGAGCCCTTTCCTCAACTTCTAGAGGGCTCCCTTTTCCTACGAACTGCTTGGGGTGCAAGGCCCTGAATTGTTTCGTCCCAGGTGCTTCTGCCTCGAGACGGTTCATCAATATAGCAGTCTGCTGCTGTTGTCCCTCCAAGAGGCTGCGGATTGCCTCAAACAAAACCGTCTGCTCATTGATTGGAGCAGCTACGGCAGGTGTAATCGATAAGGGAGGTGGAGTGTAGTTGAAGTTGGTGCTAGTGTTGTTTGGGGAATCCTTAACCTTGAAAGAAAATTTTGGGTTAGGAAAGATTCAAAATATATGAAATGATAAGATTCAAGGAATATGTATTGTAAGGAATGTTTTCAATTGTTGTTTCTTGTGTTATATTGCTTAGGTTGTCCACGTAGAGCAGACCTATATGTCCATACAGAGCTGACCCGTATGTCCACACAGAACAGACTTGCATAGGCCAACAACAAAACCTGTCACTCCCCGCTTCCCAGTATGCGGGCAGAGGACGCGACGAGGCCGCTACGTATTTACTCAGAAGTAAATACGCTAAGCGTATCTAAGCAATATCAAATAAAATGTACACAAGAGAAAAAATGTAAATAAACAGCAAATTTGTTTATTAAACATTCTTTCTACAATACAACTGAAATGAAAATACATGGAATGAAAGCAATGCCTAAACAATGACATAACAGGAATGAAAATGAAATATAATGTATAAGTGGATCTAAAACTCCGGGTCTTCAGTAAACTGATCCAACTCTTCGCTGTTGGATTCGATCTCCAGTGAGTCCGAAATACCTAACAACATTCCAAAGAAGAAGAAAGAGAATGTCGTCAGCGAACAAATCGCTCGGTAAGTCTCGTAGATAGATAAGAATAGAATAGACAGAATAGAGTATAGCTGTTTAATGTTGTTTGTAGCTTGGTACAGAAGAGACCAGTGTATACGAGAGGAGTCTCACTATCTCAGAGACTAAGGTATACGGAGTACAAGGAACCGTTCAGCCATACTATAACGACAATGGAGATTCAGGTTAGGTGTCTTATGCTTGCAGTCTCGTGCCACTTTTAACACCTTCCGTACCAATCTACCCCTTATAAACCCCGCGATGTCTTGATTGTATTGATTGTATTGTATTGTCTTGTAAATTGTATAGATGGATGAATTACCGAAACCATGATACCAGTAATGAAACGGATATAATGGATGAAAATTTAAATGGAATATATCCATGGTTCGGTTCAGTCAATACAGATTGATATAGATTGAATAGATGGATTCATACTGAATCATATTGTATAGTAGTTTATACTTGAATCGTATTCAAGTCAGATTGATTAGGTTGAGACTCAGTCTGAGTCAGACACTTTTAAATGAACTTGAAATCCTGATTGTTTTGGTGTTATCGGTAACTGCTGCACATGAACGGCAGGATTTGTGTCTTTTTCAAAGACAATTACCATGTTGATAATAACGTTGTTAAGTTGTCTATCTTAAATAGGCAAGCACTCATATCTCCGGCTACCTGAGGCTCAAGAGACTGGTCCCGCTTAAACCTATGTTTACTAGGGTCCTTATTGTAATTTAGTATAACTTGAGGGGGTTTTATGTAAAAATAGTTTTGGTATAATTTCAAAATACACCTCAAGCATTTAATTATCGTCTTTAGGATTTTCATTGATGTGTCTTTTATAAATGTGACATTTCTAGTGAATAAAACCTAATATCATAATATATGGTATTCATTTGTAAAATGAATATTGTTTGAATTATCATGATAGTTTCATATAATATTGGAATTCTTTTCTTGAGTTTTGGAAACATGGAATAATATATATATTTAAAATAAGTATTTTGGTAATAATTATATATACATAATTAATGAAAATAATTTTATTTGTTTTCTTGTAAAAATCTCATTTTCTAAAGAAAAATTTATAAAAATTCCATCGAAATCGAATGCTCCTTGCCGAGGTCTGCATCTCGCTCTACTAAGTCCAAGAATGTGCGATAATCCGCACCATCCCAAACGGGGTCCCCAAAATGGGTTGTAAAGGCTCAATTGCATGGAAATATTTTAATACATCTTTTAAAGAAAACGATTTTATAAGTTAAAGGGATTTATTTGCAAGGTCGTATTTCCCGTATTCTATTATCCCAAGATTCATTGTGCTATGATATATATGTGTGTTGTGATGAGGTAAGTCATTATCTCGTGAGTTTTTCTAAGGTAATACGGTTAAAAGGTATAACCACGTCGAATTAAAACATGAAGGTATTTTAATGTAAAAATGAAATAGAACTTGTTACGGTTATTATTTTAATGTCAAACTTGTTCTATTATCTTTATTAATGATTACTAAACAAGATATCAAAATTTGTTGGTTTGTTATTAAGAAAAGTTGTATTTTTTTAAAAGAAAATGGAATCGGAAACTGGATAACTCCGCTTCCGACACGTTTTGAAAATGAAAAGTTTGATAATAGCAAACGAGAGATAGAGAAGGGGGAATTACTAGCTTTGATGAGATGGGAGAGATAGGAGGAGGTCTAGGATTCGTCGATACTTCGTTTCGTTGCCGGAAACTCCTTGTATCGTCGCTGGAACTTCGTCGGCGCTTCGCCGTTTGTTAACTGCACTTGCACACTATGGGAACTTGAAAATTTCTTGAGAGTTTTGGTAGGGAATTGTGAGTGAGGAGGTGTGAAATGAGGGAGGTATATATAAGGAAAATTAGAGTTTAGGGTATTTAAAGAATGCATTGAAATATGCATTAAAATTAGGATTAAATGGCATTTTATTACTCTCTGGAAATATTCAGAGTAACAAGCAATGTGGGGTTAGTAGGGTAGCTGAAGAGATGCAGGGGGTGATGTTTGGAAGCATTTGGGACAGTCTGACCCGGCGGCGCCAAATTTTTTGAACTAGTTGCCGGGTTATTTCCGACGGTTGGGGCTTACGTTTGGGCCACGTGTCCTTGTCGTTTTGGCTTCTTCAGTGTATATGTTTGTTTTGTTTGTGACTTTTGGTTTTACGTGTTGTGTATATGTAGACTCTTGGGCTTCAAAAATATTAAAAGAAATTTAATTAAAAAGAATGTGTGGCTGATGGGATTTGAACTCGGGTGCTATGGTTCAGCAGTGCAAAGACTTACCATTGAGCTACAAGCTTCTTCTTGTTGTTCTAAATCAAAACAAATACTTATAGCTTCTACAAGAATTGTAAATACCCCAATTGTACTTTAACTTTAAATGAAATTTATGTACACTGAAATTGGAGTTGTTACACATTCGCTTGATGAGCTCATATTTGTTGAGCTATGTAGTCATCAAGGGAAGCCTTGGAAATTTTCTCTACCTGGGTCGTTGAGACGGCCGGAGGAGGGTTTGAAGTTTCCCCTATGTCGTCTTCGATGATTATTGGAGGGTCTTCAGCTGGAGGTTCCGGCTGGATCATCATCCCAACCATGTCTTGGAACAGAAGCACCATCTGTTTTATATTAGCGGCCTGTTCTGTGTCCTCCTTATCCTTCCTTTCTAGAACCCTTCGTAAGAACTCGGTGTCAGTCTCTTTTTCCTGGCGCTACTCAGATGTTGATTCCCGGCTTTCTTTCTGCCCGGTTGTAAGTCTATAGTAGCGCCCCGGCTGTCGATCCGAGGCCAAAATGCGGACACAAAACTTTTTCATAAACTTGAAACTGGTGCTAACATATACTTTAAACCTGGATCGAACCATTAACCTATAACTAGCAATCTAGAAGAAGTTAGGAAAGGCTATACCGATCGATCCGTGTCCTTCGGTCTTTGGCCACCATCCTAAGCTCCTTACGGCATCTCCGATCTCCGGTCTCCTCGTCGGAAGGGCACCACATCAATGAGTCTTTTTACGGGCTCCCGCTTCATCCGAAGCAACTCGGACACGAAGTTTGCTAGCCGACCTGTCCAAGGTGAAGTAGAGAATGTGTGCGATCATTTTGTCTCAAGCATTCATTGATTCTCAACGCATGAGAATGTATGGATGGAGGTTGAAGATGAAGCTATTTATGGAAATGGTGAGCTAGAGGAAGAAGAAGAAGAGGAGCCTTTTTTGTGTTATTGTGTTGAAATAATGTTGTGAGAGCTAGAATGATAAACACAAGAGCAAACCCAAGCCATATGGCTGTCCTCTCTCTCTCCATCCATCAATTCAACACAATAAACAAATCCTAATGTGACATTAGCACAAGTAAAGAGACTTTGAGTCACTAAGCATGTCCATGTTACATTAAATGCACCTCATCATGAAATGCACTCACATTTTCCACCATTTGTAAACATTAACCCAAATGTTTACAAAAACAAAAAGATATGGGAACATCTAAAGTAAATTCGTGACGGATCATAAGGATACCCCTCACCTGTATATACATACCTGCATCCGCATTCCTACTGAATGCAAATGCAATGAGACTAAAGTAATCCAACAAATCTAATACTAGGATCCGGCTTAAACAAAAGCCCACTAGTATGATCCGTCCGATCATGATCCGTGCACGAATGCACGTATATGATCGAACCCTGCCATAATACCATACGGTCTCTACAACGTTTCGCCCGAAACTTGAGAAACTGTCTGTGTGGGACTCTAAAGACTCGTCAATACACTGGCTGTGGATTTAACTACTAGCACGTCAGTGGTACTATCTGTACGTAACGGGCTACCAGGTATTGACCAAAAGGGAGGTCGATGAGCGAACTCATCCTGATACCCTACTGAGCCTGTCAGTGACAATATCCGTACAGTCCGGTCCATTCGTCTATGAGTATCGCATGTCGGGCCTAGGGGGTTGGTAAAAGTCAGACTCCCAAAAGCGGTACAAGTCGTGTCGGAGTGTAGCCCAGAACACCCTGAGATACTACTGGAATACCTACCAGTAAATCATCTGCCTTGGCCAAGGACTTCGTGTAATGGCTCTCCTAGACACGGCACGATCTCACTCCCAATACCGGGAGAGACGAAACCCCTACCGATCCGCTCACTGCCTCCATGTGGCTCGGGACTGTACCCAACTAAAACCTGTTTGCACGACTCCTTTGAGCCGTGGTAGGATAGTAATCAAAGCACAGTGGGAACTCACACGAGACAAATGACGATCTCAGGTCGATGAACTAACCTGTACACATGTCACCAGGGAACTGCTATTTGACGTCAGGTATAATACCAACTAGCATGTTCTCGGCGAGTCCTGTCCGGTGTACTCATAACCTAATGAGCACGTGTATACATCTTAGGTGAACCAACTGACACCAATGGCTTGTGAGACCGGCCACCGCCCCTCGTCAGGGTCTCGACTGTATACACTAGTCTACTCTAGAGTATCGATGCCCTGTCTCGAAACTCCCTCGATTAGGGACCTTTTAAGGATGTGCTTATAGACCCCAGCTCCCACGTATATGATCGCCATCATACTGCTGGCAGTCAAGCAAGAATGCTAAGGGCTCTATCAACGTGTAATAGCGACAGTAAGGTCACCTAAAGCAGTACGCGATGATAAAGATAAACCAGATAGCATACTATCATCTTGAGTAAGGCTGTCCTACCGGCATAGGTCATCCCTTAATCATTGTAATCACGTGCCTGCGATCCAATAATTGACTTTGAGGGCACTATATCCAACAATCTCCCACTTAAACTCAAGGCTAATTATTGCGATGTCGCATACTCACAGCCTGTGTGATACCGAACACCCAACTCCTCTACTGATCTGTCTCACAAAGCCTATTTGTGAAACTATTGCGTTCGAGGAATAGCCTCAGTGAATGGATCCACCCTGATGTTTCATTCTATGTCTCTCTTTTTCTCAAGTTCACGGAGGAAGCCATCTCCCGAAATGAGCAATACTTGTCTTAGAATATGTCTGGATATCTGATGGGACCTAGTTCATAAATGAACTCCAAATCCAAACTACTTAGACTATATCGTCGACTGAACTTAATCAGTATCCAGCGCTATGCCTCCCTCAGTATCCGCTTGGACCTCCTGTCCAAACTACTGCCCTTCGTCAGAGGGAAAACTATAACTCTGATAGTCACTCTATCATCCATGTCACCTTGGAAGCCTGGAATGATAACCGTCTCCCGAAAGAGGCTGCCGTTATCAGATCCCTAGAATATCCACTTATGTTCTAAAATTGCTTTCGATCGTTTCTCCAGGATTGGATTAATATCAACTTATTGCATCTCGTGCAAAAACAACATCTGGTATGGTACTTGACATCTCATGATCAACTCAATTGCCTCAGCAAGTGATCTGCCAATCATGCACATCCCTCTCCCCTTTAGTCTATAAGACACCTTTAGAGAGGGTGACTCCATCACCTGTAGATATACTACCATGCCTGGAGTCGTCCATTCTAAAGCACTTTTAGAATGCTGTCTAAGTACCCAGATTGGGAAACTACCCAAATCTAGATCTAAAACCATAGATCTAGTAACCAGAATGTCTGATATAATATCCAAGTCTTATGTGGAGAAACCACTGTGTGACAACCAAAGTATAACCGATCGTAGTATAGGAATTTTACTTCCTACTCTGTGTATGTCATCCAAATACTAGGACATCACACCCTACTACCTTCTTAACAGATCCATCCACTATTCTGATGAAGTCAAACCTATGACTATCACATCAGAAATAGATGATCTATCTCCGCTATATCTGCTTTAGTCTATAAATAGACATAAGCTACTTGTCCACTATGCTTCCGCTGCTCCCACTGACTACGACAACCCTCTGGCAGAATCATATACACGTGCACTTCTAAAGCTAGTTTAGAACGATGCTATACTCATCCTCCTGCCGGGTCTCATAGCCTGGAACAATAGTAGTGTCAAGTCTAAGTGAACAAGAACCTCCCTGTCACCGTCCTTGAGGCTACCGGAGTACTTCTCGGGTGCCTGAGGTTACCCACCATATCTGCGGAGTGGCTAATGGAATATCAATCCAGATTGAATCTTTAGGTTATTATTAAATTTTCAGTAATCGTTTGTGGTTCTGGAATAACTTCCAGTTCTACCATACTCCCACTACCGTTTTCTGAAAAATACATTTTTATTAAAACCGTGGCGAGTCAAGAGCAATATCACTATTGATCTTCCAGATGGTAGAAAATCAACCCTCGTCATAGCCCGGGTTAACCCACAAACAGCCATTATAGAAACGTGTCTTGAGTTATCTAGAGTCTGGTTTTAAGCATAAGCCGGACAACTCCATATACCTTAACATCGTTAAGATATGATCCGTTCTATATATAATATAGAAACAAAGGCACTGATTTAATTGGAACCAGATTTAAATCATGCAGCTGTCTCCAGTGCATGTCAACTAAATGGAGAGAGGCCGATAAGCATTACTCAACTTAGGAGTGCATCCAAACATGAGTAACCTGAAGAGAAACAAGTTTCTCAATAACCATTACTATCAACTGAATACCATACACAAGTATCTATATCTTCAATCACCTTGAAGAATCCCGATACTTGCAACACCTGGTTCTCTACTTTACTCTTATACCTATAACTTCTCAAAATTCAGACCTTGTATTTCTACGAAACACTTGTCTAAAACTAGAGAAGTCACAAGTAAACAGAATATAGTATGAGGACCAACCCCTCTGTCCTAATGGACACTGGACAATATACAATGCTTTGTATAAGTCCCCTGAGTTGAATAACTCAAACCCTGTACGTCGTAGGTTGAAAACTGTACTTATGGTTAAGAAGAATTACACCGCTGTTTAATACTCCTTACCTAACCATCAACTGATATAGGTAAATGTCATGGACATAATTTCAAAAAGTTATATCTCACTTTATAAAAATAAACGTATAGATATATTAATTTGAAATTGGTGCATAACAACGGATATTCAAAACCAAATATCTGCCGTCCGGCAAACAGAACATCATAAACTGTGAGATGGTTGCTTGTGGATCAAGGGTTCCAACAAACATTCCCACCGCAGGGGCTTCTTCTATGCGCTGCTCACACTTCGACCATAGATTACGCCACCGTATAGCGTACTGAACCCATGTCTCGCCGGGTTTTACCCTAGCGTTAATCAGTGCCGTCATCGGGGTATGTTCACTGGCACTTGCAAAGCGTTGAGTAAACAGCAGCTCCATTTCCGCGAAGGTTTTAATAGAATCATTAGGGAGTTCAGAGTACCACTCGAACGTCGTATCTGATAGACTTCCAACGAATTGGCGGAGCAAAAGCTTGTCATCGCCGCCGGTGTTACCGCAAAGCGCCCTGAACTGGGCAATATGCTGATGGGGATTGCCGGTCCCCTTGTAGACATGGAACTTGGGAATTGTGTAACCCGGCGGGTACTTGATTTGGTCATACCAGCCTGGATATGGCCGTCCCGTTTTTACGACGTGGCCGGCTGCTTCGGCCGCATGATGAACCCTTATTTGCTGGGCTATGTATTCGTCCAGATCAGTTTTAGAGATTGTATCCTCTTTAGCCGTTGATAGAATGGGCTGAGGATTCGATGTCTCTCCCCTATCGTCTCCAAGGACGATCGGAGGTTCTTCATTCGGGGGATCTTGTTGTATCATCATCCCTATCATGTCCTGGAAGAGGAGGCCCACACGCTGTATGTTGGCCGCTTGTTCAGCAGCCTCTTTGTCCTTCTTTTCCAATATTTGGCGAAGGAACTCGGCGTCGGTCTCTTCGTCTCGGCGCTTATCTAAGGATGCTTCAGGGTTTTCTTTTGGCTCTGTAAGCACGGCCATAGCATTCATCATCTCCTGGAGCTTTTGTTGCTGCTCCTGAGCCTTGGTCACTGATCGGGTGAGCGGTCGGTGACCCGTAGAAGTGCGGCTTTCCTCCTTTCCAGAAGCCATATAAACCGTATGAACTGTTATGCCCCCTGACTTGGGGCGTTTAGGTTCACCGCTTTTAGACTTTGCCATTGACGCGGGGGTTTTCTCTGGCCTCCTCCTTTTGTGGGCCGTTGAGGTTGAAGGAACCATTGTAGGGGGCACCCTAGCAGCTGCTGTCCCCTGCTGTTTAATGGGACAATCCTTGTCTTTTTCCACCTTCGCCTTTTTCTGGTGACGAAAGCGACCGAGGTCAATCACAGAGTCTTGAACCCTTCTCCAAACTTTATAAATCTTTGAAGACAGCCGTTGAGGGGGTTGTTCTTGTTTTGTTTCCGGAGCCCTCTCCGTAGGCGGAGGAGATCTTTTCAGTGTAGCGGTTGGAGAATTCTTCCGCACCCTCCTCAGCAGTTCAAAGCTGTTCCCAGTTGGAACAGCAGCGTTGACCTCCACCATCGGAGCAGGTGGAGTTAGCCCTGAGGGGGAATTGCCCCCTGCTTTCTTCACTCGTTGCCAATGGCGACGTCGCGCACGACGAGCCATTGGGACTGGCTCGGAAATTGAGATGGTTTCTTTTTGCCCCCTGTTTGAGTGTGGGGTGACAGCTGATGTCAGCCTATCGAAGACTGATGCCTTTTGACCAGCAAGGGCAGGAATGGGAATCGTCAATCTTGCGAAGACCGACTCTCTGATGGGAGAAGCCGCTTTAACAACTTCCTGAGCAGCGGCCGTTGCCCTCTTTGGGACGGCCACTCTATGATTCTGATCCAGTCTGGCGAAAACGGAGGCTGTTGGTTTGGTAACGGGCGACCCGTTGACAGGGGCCGTCGTAGCAGTGAGCCGGTCGAAGACCGACTTTTTGTTCGCCTCCGGTGCATGTATCGGCATAGAGAAGCTTGTCGGTGGGATCATGGTCCCGAAGAATAAGCCAGTGGTGGCTTGGGTCACCTGGTCCACTGGCAGAGTGAGGAAAGAGGCCGCTTGGGGCCAATATGCTACACCTCTAGGTGAGGTAGAGCGTTTGTTGCAGTGGCACTTCGAGCAGTTGGTGCAATTAGAAGCCATTGAATCTTGAGTTCTCTGCACCAGGCAAGAGACCAAATCTTAGTAACTTGAACTCCAAAGGCAACCATTTAACAAACCGCGATTGGTTCGCGAGGACGACACACGAAGTGTGGAGTGGAAAAAGGAAGAGGTCCCACCGAGCGTGCCAGAATCTGTTCCCCTCCGAAAGGCGGCGCACAGGACTGCGATGTCCTGACGCTGAGATTCGGGGCAGATGCTATTTGGTTTTTTCCGTCCACCTCTCCGAAGATGCCAAGTTGATTTATGGCACCGTGTATCGGAGGTTTAGACGGATGCGGCCGATGTAGCAGACTTCGTCAGATTCCCCCTCGCTTGAGGGGTTTTTGATTGTGGGGACGCTCTTCCCTGCAGGCGCAAGCCCCTGCGGTTAATTACGCTACCGCATCGCGGTAACAACTTTCTCCTTCTCCAGAATTTCACTTCGTGTCGTGTGTGTTTGTTTTGTTTGTGGTTGCCCATGGATTGTATACGGAGACTGAGTAATGCCGTCGCCCGTAGGACGTGGATTAGTCCAAATCCATTTTTATTTAGATTTGGGTTTGGTGTTTTTTAGTTTAAGGATGCATTAGTCGCGTTGCGGCTAAGATCAACTTAAACGTTCGCCAAGGATACGTTAGTCCTATTTTGGACTAAGATCGACTTGAACGGGATCGTTTAGATCCGAAAGAAGAGCAATTGGCTCTATTGTTCCAGTTTAGAGACGTGGTGGTCCATGTTCCAGTTTAGGGACGTGGTGGTCCGTTATTAGTTTAGGGACATTTCGGTCCGATATTAGTTTAAGGACGTTCCGGTCCAATATTAGTTTAAAGACGTTCCGGTCCAATATTAGTTTAGGGACGTCTAGGTCCGATATTAGTTTAGGGACGTCTCGGTCCGATATTAGTTTAGGGACGTCTCGGTCCACGAGTTTAAGGACCCCGCAGTCCATATGGGTGTGTGGTCGTTGGGACCCGTCACCTCTTTGACGTCGTTGAGGAATTACAACGATGGATATCAAAGGAGTTCGGAGATGTACCCTCGAACCGGATGTGGATTGGTTTAGGAGAGCCATTCTGCTCAGTTAATTTAATTTAATGACTTATGGCCAAAATTGGGCTAAGTCCAGCTTCAATATTTTTTTTTGTCTTCGGCCTGTTCTAGGGCTTTACCCCCTTTTAGTAATGCACTGCATTATTCTTGTTTTGATTGGGCTCAGCCCTTTATAAATGATGCAGAGCATCTATTTTGTTTGGGCTCTGCCCTTTTTAAAATGCATAGCATATTTGATTGAGCCTGTTAGGCCTTTTAATTGGGCTCTGTCCCTTTTCTTTATGATGCAGCGCATCTGTTTTAGTTTGGGCTCTGCCCTTTTCAAAGTAATGCGTTGCATTTTATTAGGCCTGTTAGGCCTTCTTTAATTGGGCTTGGCCCCTTTCGTAAGCAATACAGTGCATTCGTCAGGCGCTTTGCGCTAAGTAATGAGCGCAAGCTCATATGATGATGACACGTGTCATGCTCTGGTGAGCGCAAGCGCAACGGCGCAGTGCGCTGCGCTGTTGCGCTGCTGACACGTGGCGCGCTCTCAGCGAGTTGCGCCAATTCCAGAGCAAAGCTCTATCTTAAGAGCGCGTAGCGCAGGTTGTTCTACAGCTAACACGTGGCGCTCTCTCAAGAGCGCAACAGTGCAGTTTGGAAGTGCAAAGCACTATTTTTTTTTATCTTTGATCAAATTAGAATCAAAGAAAAATAAATTTTTCTTTCATTTCAAGAACCAGAGGTTCATAAAAGTGCAAAGCACTATTTATTATATGAAGATCATTGATCTTGTTTTTAGATCAATGATCTATTAGAGGAAATTTCTTCTCCCTTATAAAGGTTTTTTTTTACCTCTCCTTGAAATTTTTCTCAGAGTTCTCTCTGTTTGAAGCTCTTAATTTTTCAAGAAAAATGTTGATGCCTTTGAATTGAGGCCTAGGATCCTTTTTATAGTGCCCATAAGTTTGTTGAATTAGTTAAAGAGATCTTTCTCAGAGTGATTTGGGGAATTTTCCCCACCGTTGGATCTTTGATCCAAGGGTTTCTGTTTTACAGAAGAAAATCTTCTTGTTTTAACAAGAACAGAATGATTTCTTTAAAAATCTTTAATTCTGTTTGGCGCAGATGCCCCAGCGCATGACACGTGTCGCGCGGCGCAGAGCGCAGCGCAACTGCGCCAGCGCAACTGCGCCAGCGCATCTGCGCTGACACGTGTCGCGCGGCGCAGAGCGCAGCGCAACTGCGCCAGCGCATCTGCGCTGACACGTGTCGCGCGGCGCAGAGCGCAGCGCAACTGCGCCAGCGCAACTGCGCCAGCGCAACTGCGCCAGCGCATCTGCGCTGACACGTGTCGCGCGGCGCAGAGCGCAGCGCAACTGAAGCGTTGCTTCATAAAAAATAGAGCTTTGCTCTGATTGGGCGCACCTTCTTGGGCGCTGCGTTGACGTATTAGCGCCTGACACGTGGCGCGTTGCGCCCGAGACTTGAAGCGTTGCTTCAAAATTTTGAATTTTGAATTTGCACAGAGCTGTTGCTTTAAAATTTTGAATTTTGAATTTGCACAGAGCTTTGCTCTGATTGGGCATCATCCAGGTATAAGTATAACAAGTAAGCATGTGAGTGCGTGTGGGTGTAAACCTATTCTAGGGTTCGCAGCAAGGAAACTATACTAGTTTACTTCTAAACCCTAACCTAACCATAGTACACCTAATCACATCTTGAATATCCATGTCACACATAACGCTATCATATATATATATATATATATACACATATATATAGTATACTAAATATCGAACTGTGGGGGTGCTATACGCCATCCACCCGACTTCCCCCGTAGATATAATCTACTCACCTTGCATCTTGCGTGTTGGTGTCGATGTCGCCATCATCTTCTTCATCGTATGAAATCCACGTGAAGGTACCTACATAGATAACACAATCGGAAGTGCGTATTAAAATCACATCGGAAAACTAAAACGACACGCTAAGGCCTATAGGTTAGAACCTATGGACTACGCTTTCAAAAGCACCAAATAACACTCGATTTCGACGTACAAACGTCAATTGATCGAATACGACACCAATCTCAAAAATCCAGAATGCAAAATACGCAAAACGAAACCCCAAATCAAAACAGAAACTCTTGAAAATGGTCCCAGATTTTACCCTAGGTCAAATTGGTCAATTTTGCAT
The DNA here is from genome assembly GCA_030015575.1 of Agapanthus africanus. NCBI lineage: Eukaryota > Viridiplantae > Streptophyta > Magnoliopsida > Asparagales > Amaryllidaceae > Agapanthus > Agapanthus africanus. The sequence goes on along the minus strand of JASDDO010000019.1, from coordinate 934,827,663 downwards.
ATTCCAGGGGTCTAATTTACTGATGAGGGGACCACAGAACAAACACGAGACACATTGGCCAAGGTCTGGCCGTAATTTACGGCCAGAAGGATTAAATTTGCGGCTTGAATTGGGAGATAGGGGCTAGGGTTTCAGTGGGGGGTCTTAGGTTGCCTGCTGATCTCTCTATGTTTGCAAAATAATTTTCAGAGTCTCCGGGTGATAGCAGATTTCATTTAACACTCACAGAATCCACAATTCCTCCGATATCGGGTTTCCAAATCTGTATTCCGGGGTTCTAGTCTCTGGTTTAGGTCTGAATTCTAGCACTAGGGGGTTTGTGTGGCCTCTACTGAGCTCAATTTCACATCACAACTCTCAATTTCCATTTACCCTAACTAGAATTTTCAAAGTTCACCCAAACCACACAATATCGGTTCTAATCTAACATGGGGGTAAAAGCAATGGAAATACTAAGCTAAAGGTTCAGAAAATACCTCATTTGGCAACTCAAGAATTTTTTTGAGTTGCCCCAAGTGTCCAAAATGCAAGCTTTCTTGGTCCATGGGGTAGCTAGTGAGCTCATGCATCTTTTTAATGAAATGGGTGATGGGTTTTGAGGTGTTTTTAATGGAGTTTTGGGGGTTGTAGTGGAGGAGGAAGAGAGGGGCAGCAGCAGCAGCAGCAGCTAGATGAGGGAGAGGGAGAAAATGCTGAAGAAAAATGAGAAGGAATGGGAGCTTAGTTCAACGTTGACCCCTCACCCTCTCTTTCTCTCTCTTGCCCATACCTCTATATTCTATTCTTTCCTTTTCTTTTCTATTTTCCTTCTCTCTCAATAGTAACCCAAAACAAATAGTCATGCACCCAAAATCATGTAAGAAAAATGTAACAAGTGAAAAAAAGATATGGTGCATGTTTGCACAAATCACGCTTAAAGCCCGATTAGCGATTTTTAATCGCGATTAGCACTAAATTAGCGTATAATTAATCATAAAAACTTAAAAATTGCATAATTCACCTAAAACACCCTCTTTTTGTAATTCCCATAATTTTCCAAATTTTTTCCCAATTTATCGGTATTTAATTATACCGCCTTATTAAAATATTCAATATAATATTATATAATTATAAAAATTCCCAAAGATAATATTTTATTTTTCTGAAATGTTACACCTTCTCATGTTGATACCCTTTCTGAGGGTAACGTGGCGACTCTTAAATCGATGTCCATTGCTGAACGTACTGCACAATCCCGTAGCCGATCTTTCATGCCTGCTACCACTCCGAATTATTTAGGACAACAATTCCAACCATCTTTTTATCCAGATGTTGATCCTAATCCTTCCTATTCCACACAACCATTCGATTACTATCAATCCAGCTCGACTTTCACACCCTCACTAGACAGTGCCTCTGAACATCAATTTGGGAATTTCACGTATCCAAATGAATTTGAATCTTTTATTGAAAACCCTTCACAAGCCATGTCTAGTCTTGAGAGAACATTGGAAGAGTTTCGGGCAGCTTCATACTGACAAATGGAGGAATTGAATACATCCATGGCTGCTCTCATACAACCTTATGAACCGGCAGTTAGTTCCCAACTAGCTCAAAATTTTCCCATGTATGATGTGGCAATAGAGCAATTTGATGATTTGAGTAGTGAAAGTGCGCAATATACCCTTCAAAATCAAGCCCACCCGTTACCAATTGATTTCCATAACTCCAGTTCCGAAAGTCAATCGAGTATCCCAACCGATTCACCAATTGAAGACAAAATGTTTAATGAGTTTTGCAACTACATAGTATTTGATTTACCCGATTGTGAAGGGTCCCTTTCAAGTGAAACCAATACCACTCCCTTTGATCTCTGCTTCCCCAATATAGAAATCCAACCGATTAGAAAGCATGCTATTGTTGAGATGTTTGAGAACTTTACATTTGACTTGATTGAGGATATCGATATTGGGGATGATTTCGATGATGAACCCACAAATTTGGGTGAGTTTTTCTCACCAATTCAACACTTTCTTTCAGAACCGTGTGGATATCATCCTGAACTTTTAACTGTTTCTCCTGAACCCCATTTACATCTTGAGTTTATTGATGAAGATTTGAACGAATGCATGGATGATCTTGATTTTGTGGAGAATTTTGAGGATATCTTTAAGGATATACACGTTTTGTTGGATGAGTCGGATTTTCCGATTCATCATGTCCCCTTCATTGACTGTGAACATCCTCCTGCGCTTCTAACCGATACCATTCCTTGGCTACTTCCTTCCATCGTTACTTTACCATAAGACCAATTGATACCTTCATTTGGTTTACCAAATTCGTTCGGCCCATATTTTCTTACAAATCTTGAAAGGTTTAACCCAAAGCTCGCTAAGAAGCCTGGAAAGTCCATTATTAAAACAAAATCAAGTAAGTGTTCTCTCCAAGTTAAAATTCCTTATGCTTCTTTGTGTGAGAATAATCTTGACATAAGACAAGTTTCTATAAAAAAATATTTTTAACGGAGATATGAAAATTTTATCCTATGATAAAGACTATTGCACGTTCATGAAGGTGTGTATGATATGAAAACAAGTGAAAGGTGGAGTGAAGAATAAGACCTGGTTTCTTGTTAAGGAAGATAGAAATTCTGAATTTGAAACCTAGCTGGAAAACGAAACTTGAGAAAAAATTAACTCTTTATAAAACTTGTGTGATCTTTTTGAAGTTTTATCCGGTCTTTATTTCGTGACATGTTGACTCAAATCGATCTTTTTGAAACGTAACGACACTATTTGCACCGCACGTAAAGACGTATAGAATCTTAAGTTAAATAAGAAGTGTGGGGCGAAAAATAAGGGTTCGATATTTCTAACATAGGATAATAGAATATCTACCTTTCATACTAAACCCTAGGGTTAGAATCAACGGTTTTTTTGCAAAACTAGCTTAACGGGATTTTATGGGTGTAATCCGTTGAAAACCCTCAGGAGACAACATTCCTCCTACTATGGACACCTAGAGATTTATCAGCTTGTTGCATAAGCTCAGTGTAATCGCGTTCCCTACGAAAGTGAGGTTAGGATTTTGTTTTGCTTGGGATGAGCAAAAGATAAGTTTGGGGGTATTTGTTCATCATGAAAAACTGCATTTCAATACCGCTCATTCATTATCAATTTTGCGATATATCAGTACTATTAACCCGTGCCTACTCAATAAATACAGATTACAGGTATTCGTGACAAAATACTGGAAACACACTCAAATACACGGATACGACATTTGTGAGTGGACATTGCAACCAGAACAGAAAACCGATCAATATTCAAAGAGTTTCCTTTTGCAAAAAACAAGTGTACACATTTTTTATCAAGCATAATGCAACAATACAAGTGTGAACACAAATCTCTTTTGATGCATGAACCTTGGTGGGACAGCCTAGCACAAGTGGCATACAAAAATCATGACTTGTGCAAGTGGATGAGGCAAGTGGGTGTGTGATGAGTGAAGCAAAAAGGTGTGATGTGATTTAAAGTTACAATTTCCCTCCAAATCTAGAGATTAATATCCAAGTGTTTATAAAAGAATCAAACAATGCTAGTGAGATCATGGAGAGCACACAAGATCACCACAAAAATACGAGCCCCAATACTCAAAAGAAAACCGGCAGAAACTCTAAATTGGCCGCCCCCGCCGGTCCTACCATGTCCAATGAGCTCCATCTTTCTTCTGGTCATTTCATATTGTCACATCATCTCATTTTTATTGTTTGTTTTTGTTGATTTTGTGCCTATAAATACCATAACAGAGAGCAAGCTCAAGAGCATACTTTGACCACCTCATTTTATTTTCATTTTGTAATTTTGATAAAGCTTTGTACATAATAGTTGGTCAATTTTGAGTTCTTTGATTTTATCTAATCTTGCAACATCTTAACTGAGCTTACAAGGTTAGATTTTAGTATTTGAATTCATAGCTTGTATCATCATTATGAACTTGAATGAAGATTTTATTTTTGCAATATGGTTCTTAGTATTCTCGTTAACTTTACTTATTTGCAATTTGCTTATGTGTAATGTTGTTTTCTTTGATCTCTTCACTTTTTTGTACTTTCTTTTGATATTGGTTATGAAGTGTGAATAGTGTATCTTGTTAGGGAAAGAGAATGGTTATTTAATTTATGTTTTTCTTTTACTCATTTCTTTTTCCCGAGAATTGCTAATCGAACTCCGCCCAAACGTCTCGCAAGCGCTCCGTTAGGCACCCTACCTTACCACGGTAGCGGTAATCCCTAACCGTGGCCGGTTGCATTCGGTTTGGCCAGAGGCGATAGATAAGAGACATGAACGGAAGGACAAGAGTCAATAAGCCGAATTTCTCGAAATACCGTGTTTAAACACCCTGATCCACTTTGTTGCCAATTACCACAGTTTTGATAAGCTAAGTAAGGCACAAAGGAACGAGAATGGATTTTCTTAACGTAAACAAATCTATCTCTATTCCTAACAAACGTTTCGTTGCATATATACGTTACACTTAGGTTAGAATTAAACCATTCGGACCTTCGGCTCAACTCATGAGAATAAGAACTTAAAATGCACCATCTCCCTGTGAACGGCCCGTACTCATCATGGCTAGCTACACGCGACGCTGTCTTGATTACGGTTAACTTTAAACTTAGATACGACACGACAAAATCTCTTCTGATCAGTCGTAATTCTCAAAGTTTGTTCATATCAAAATTTTGCACTTTTATACCATCCATTATTTATCGCATTGCATATAGGTAGGTGTTTTTAATCCGTGTTTACTACATAATTGCAGGTTACAGGTTCTTAGTCCAAAACAATGCAAATCATGAACAGTCATGACAAATTCAAGACAACTGCCAATAAACGGATAAAAATATGTGTTCCGCTCACCATCCGTCAGGTGCTGCTTACCAGCACAGGAGACAAGCACAAAGAACGAGGGTAGCCACACAAGGATCAAGAAGGTAACACGGAGCTCGAGGAAGATCAAGGAAAAAAAGTCCATTCATTTTCATTTTTTGGACTGTTGTAAATTTGGGTGTAATTTGGAATGATTTTGCAAATACAAATGCACCAAGAAGAAGTATAAAGAAACACAAGAAAGCCTAAGAAAAATGATGCACCAATTCGCAAATTTGACCGCGGGTGTGCAAAAATTAGGGGGTTTGGGTAGCGGAACCGTGGCCTCATCATGCTGTCTCGTGACAAAATTTCAGGGGTGTTTTGATCATTGTATTTGGGTTCAGAAAAAAGACCCTGGGGTTTCACTTCACTCACTATAAATACTCTAGTTCAAGAGAAAGTTTTGGATGTATATTTTTACCTAGTTCTAGTTATAATTTAGTGTGACTTCTTCTTCTACTTCATCTTTCCTCCATTAAAAATTGTGCGAGCTTTTTGAGTGGATGATTAATGAAGTTGAGAGTTTGTATGTTCATATCTTGCTCAATTGTTAACTAGTTTTACTTAATCGCTCTTATTTTTCTTAGTAGTATAAATTGTTATTTATCGGTTTTCATTTCTTCTTTTTCTTTTTTGTTTATCATTGCAGCCATGATACTCAAGTGCGATTCTTGCTTAGGTAAGATCCCAAGTAGTTAGTTGCCATCTTCTTCCTCGTTTCTTTCTATCTTCTCTACTTTTTTTTATTTTTCCTTTTTATATAATGAGTGAGCAATTTTCTCACTTGTTAGGGTAAGATAAGAAAAGTTTGAGAGAAGAAAATCTTTCTCACTCTTTCTTTTGCCCAACAGCTTGAATTAAACTCCCGTCAAGGCATCCACAATCCGCTCCCTACGGCACCTTATCCTCTATGATAGTGGTGACACCGTAAAAAGACCGGTTGTGATTGGATTGACCGGAGATTATGGCTAAAAGCCAAGAACGGACGGACAAGGACCTAAAGGAAGGAACTAAGCGTTGGAAAGCCTAGTTTATACTCACAAATATCCTTTCTAGTCATGCTAATTCCCGTTGTTGCCGATTACCATAACAACATTATCAAGAGAGGAAAATGAACGAAGTGAGCGAACTCCTAACTTGAACTAAGCTAATCCTAACCCTAACAAGCTTCCATAACACACATATCAATACACATAGTTAGCATCGAACAAACTTGGACAAATTCGACTTAACTCGTTAAAATATTAAGAAAAAGATTCGCATCTATCCATGGATCGACCCGTACTCAACCGGTTAGTTGTAAGTCGATGCCACGCACCCTATGTGTTCGCGGGGAGGCGGAGTTTGCAAAAATTGAGTTTTAAGTGCTTCGTAATATCGACTAAACTCCAGGATCGATACTAAATCCTAACTAACAAACTTGCTTAGAGGTTTAATTACTGTGTGAGAAAGTTATACCTCAAGTCACCTGTCCTTCTTCTCCTCGCCGTCCTTCTCCATGTCATGAGCTCCTCAAAGTGAGAACGGATCGCGCCTCTTCGTTGGCTTCTCCAAATCGAAGAAGATCCACCCGAGGGTGTCTACCTTTAGCTTTCTCCTCTAGGATGAGGCAACTAGGTCACTTGGTGTGCCAAACTAAGTAGCCTAGTGAGAGTAGAGAGTGTTAATGGATTTAGTTTTGTCACAAACCCTAGGATTCTTAACTCATGAGACAATTAGGGTTTAGAGGAAGATGAAGAGAGAGCTTGAGAGGAGAGAGAATGTGTTTGTGATAATAATGTTAACTCTTAAGCATAGCATCTATTTTAACTCTAATGCAAAGAAAAATATCTCTCACAAATATCTCTAAAATATCTAAGTCTCCGTTTGTTCAAAAATTCAACAATAATCCATGCTCAATTTCACTAAAATACCATGAAGTTTTCCTCCTCTCAAATATCCACCTCATTAAGCATTTAACCTAAAATGCTAAAACAAATAATGAGGTTTAATCATCTTAAAGCAAACTTGAATAAATACAAGAATGCCCCTTTGCATCCGTATATATATACCCGTATCCGTATTTCGAGAAACACGAATACAATGCGACATAACTAATCCAATAAGCAAATACTAGGATCCGGCTTAAACCAAAGCCCACTAGTATTGTCTGCCCGAACATCATATGCGCACAAGAACACATGTGTGATCGAACCCTGTCGTAAAAACCATACGACCTCTACTCGTTTTGCCCGAAGCAGGGAAACTCTCTGTGTGGGACTCTAAAAACTCGACAGTACGCTGGAAGTGGGTTTAACCATAAGCGCGTCAGCGGTACTAGCTGCATGTAACGGCTACCCAGGTATCTGTCGATAAGAAGGCCGATGAGCAAACTCATCCGTACCCCCTACTGAGCCTGTCTGTAGCAATCTCCGTACAGTCTGGTCTGTTCGTCTAAGAGTATCGCATGTCGGGCCAAGGGGGCGGCAAGCGTCATACCCCTAATAGCGCAATAAGTCGTGCCGGAGTGCGGCCAAAAACACCATGAGAAACTAATGGAATTCCTACCAGCAAATCTTGCTTGCCCTGACCAGGGACTTTATGTAATGGCTTTCCGAATCACAGCATGACATCAACCCCTAATACCGGGAGAGACGAATCCTATCTAACCGCCACTGCCTCCAAGTGATTGGGACTGCACCTAACTACTACCTGTTTGCATGAATCAATAGAGCCGTGGTAGGGTAGTAATCTAAGAACAGTAGGAACACACTTGAGGCGAAGTAGCAGTGTCAAGTCAAGGGAAAATGATGTACTCATGTCACCTACAAACTGCTACCTGACGATAAGTATAGTACCAACCAGCAGTTCCCCATGAGTCCGTCCAGTGTAACTCATAACCTAATAAACACTTGCATACTATCTACATTACGACATACATATGGCTGTAGGACAGACCATCTCCCATCTTAGGATGAGAAGCGTATACACTAGTCTACTCTGGAGTATCGATACCCTGTCTTGATAATCCTATGACTAGATACCATTATAAGGATGTGCTTGTAGACTACCAAGCCCCCACTAGTGTGACTGCCATCATAACACTAGTAGTCAAGCAAAGATCCTAAGGGCTCTACCTATATGTATTAGCGATACGTCAAAAAAACAAGTACATATATTAAGATAGATACAAATCAAGTAGCATACTACTATATTGAGCAAGATTGTTGTTCCCTGATTAAAAATCAGGAATTACCTCAATGAGGTATCATGTGCTCACACGTGACCAGGGGTCACATGTGAACACGTGACCAGGGGTCACGTGTGAACACATGATCTATTTACAGAGTTAAATTCTAAGCAAGCAGAAGTGTAAACAAGCGGCTAAGAAAAGCCCCCAATGGGGGGTCACGTGCTCACACGTGACCAAAGGTCACGTGCCAACACGTGATAGGCTTTGAAAGCCTAATAACGCGATAGAATTAAATTCTAATTAATGAAAATAGAAAACCCTAAATGGGAAAGTATTTCTTTAAATCTTTCCAAACAAAAGAAGACTATGCTCTGTAAAGTAGAGCACTGTTGGATTAAAAATCCAAGGGTGATTAAAAAATCACCAATTTATGGAAAGTTTTTTATACAAGGAAAGATTTCCCTAAAATTTACCAAGAATAACAAACAGAATATCTTTTGGATTAAAAATCCAATGGTGAATAAAATTCACTAAGTGGTCTAAAAGAACATATTAGTTATGAAAAACAAATAAAATCTTTCAATGAGAAATTTACTAAACAAATTGATTCTTTTCCTTCTCCTATAAATAGGAGCCAAGAGAAGAGAGGGAGATAGAATTTTGGGATCTTGAAATTTTCTAAAGGCAAATAGCAGAGAGAAAAGAAAAAAAAATTTAATTCTCAAGAAAGAAAACCCTAGGTGAGAAAAGGGAAAGGAATCAAAGCTTCACAAAACAAAAAGAGAATTTAATTCTCAACCTAAGAGTTTAACTCTTCTGCAAAAGAACTTAGTTCTTCCTCTGGTTGAAGATCTGCAGAAGCAAATCTCCCCATAGGTTAAGAATTTAATTCTCATCGGGTTGAGATTCTGCCATGCAGACCCAAAACTTAGAGAGGGAATTGAGTTTAGAGAATTTAATTCTCCTAAAGATAAAACTAGTGTTTAACCCTATATGAGAATTTAATTCTCCCAAAGATAAAAATTAGGGTTTAACCCTATATGAGAATTTAATTCTCCCAAAGTTATAGGAATTTAATTCCTCCAAGATAAAACTAGGGTTTAACCCTATATGAGAATTTAATTCTCCCAAAGATAAAATTAGGATTTAACCCTATATAAGAATTTAATTCTCCCAAAGTTATAGGAATTTAATTTCTCCAAGATAAAACTAGGGTCTAACCCTATATGAGAATTTAATTCTCCCAAAATTATAGGAATTTAATTCCTCCAAGACAAAACTAGGGTTCAACCCTATATGAGAATTTAATTCTCCTAAATTTATAGGAATTTAATTCCTCCAAATAAAATTAGGGTTCAACCCTGCATGAGAACTCAGTTCTCCTAAAATCATAGGAATTTAATTCCTTCAAGACAGAACTAGGGTTTAACCCTATATAAGAATTTAATTCTTCCACATACATAGGAATTTAATTCCTCTAAAACATAATTAGGGTTTAACCCTACAGAGAATTTAATTCTTAAGAAAAAAATAAAGACTTGAAAGATCTCCATGCATGTAAAGAGCTAGGTCACGTGTACCCACGTGACCCCCAAACAGATCCCCCAAAAATGAGAAGAGAAAGCTTTGAGGCAATGCCTCACGTGCTCCTACATGTCCCTCATTATATAGGGAGCAAAAGCAAAAGAAAAATCTAACATGGGCGCTCTCACGTGTTACCACGTGACCCCTAATAAATGTTCTAATAAATCAGGGCATGAGTACCCATCACGTGCCCACATGTGATGGCTATGAAAATTAAAAGTGTTTAACACTTGTTTGCAGAACAAAATAAAGGAAATATGGCCCCACCTTTGAGTGCCCTCACGTGTCCTCACGTGACTCTTTTCTCTCTAGTGTTTAACACTAATTTGAAAGTTTTATTTCTAGTGTTTAACACTGTTGTCCTCTAGTGTTTAACACTAATTCGAGTACTTCATTTCCAGTGTTTAACATTGTTGTCTTCTAGTGTTTAAACACTAATTTGAGAGTTTTATTTCCAGTGTTTAATATTATTGTTCTCTAGTGTTTAACACTATTCTTAGCCAAATTGGCTAATTTTCCAGAGGCAAAAGCCTCCCCTTCAACTGAATCTCAAAATTGAGTAAAATTCAGAGCTATAGTGTTTAATGCTCAGTCAAAGATAAAAAATGTTACTAGAGACCTCAAACTCTTGTTTAAGCATTGCTAAATGATAAGGGGCTGAACCCAGAAAGATGTCCAATGGTCCAACAAAGGGCCAATACTTCAAATCTAATCGGACTTAACCCAAACTGGCCATAAGTCCCCAATTCAAATTTAACTAAGCCAATGAGCACACAATTTAATTAATTGATCTTAGTTCCAAATTGGACTACAGATCCCCAATCCACTTTGGTTTGAGGGTACATCTCTTCACTCCTCTGATATTTGTCGTTGTAATCCTTCAACGTCTTCTGAGAGGTGACGGGTCCTGACAACCACACATTTCATGGACTATGATGTCCTTAACCTTGACTGTGAGGTCTTTAACTCACGGACTGTGATGTCCTTAACCTTGACTGTGATGTCTTTAAACTCACGGACTATGATGTCCTTAACCTCGACTGTGATGTCTTTAAATTAACATTGGACTGTGGGGTCCTTAAACTCACGGACTATGATGTCCTTAACCTCGACCGTGATGTCTTTAAACTAACAATGGACCGAGATGTCCTTAAACTAACAATGGACCGTAACGTTCTTAAACTAATTATCGACCGCAATGTCCCTAAACTAAATATTAGAGTCCAAATGCTCTTTTGTTAGATCTAAACGATCCCGTTAAGTTGATCTTAGTCTAAAATTAGACCAACGTATCCTTAACTAACATTTAAGTTGATCTTAGTCTCAAATGAGGCTAATGTATCCTTAAACCCAACCCCCAAACCCAAATCTAAGAAGATACGGATTTGGACTAGTCCACGCCCTACGGGCGACGACATAAATTAGTCTCCGTATACAATCCACGGGCAACCACAAACAAAAAAAACACCCACAACACGAAGTGACCATCTGGAGAAGGAGAAAATTGTTACCGCGATACGGTAGTGTAATTAACTGCAGGGGCTTGCGCCTGCAGGGAAGAGCGTCCCCACAATCAAAAACCCCTCAAATGAGGGGGAATCTGACGAAGTCTGCTACATCGGCCGCATCCGTTTAAACCTTCGATATATGGTGCCATAAATCAACTTGGCATCTTCGGAGAGGTGGACGGATAGCACCAATTAGCATCTGCCCCGAAATTCAGGCTAGATGTTCACAGCGTCTTCCCGCGTCTTTCGGCGGGGAACAGATTCTGGCACACCCGGTGGGACCTTTTCCTCTTTCCACTCCACACTTCGTGTGTCGTGTTCGCGAACGAATCGCGGTTTGCTAATGGTTGCCCTTGGGTTTGAGGTACTGAGATTTGGCGTTTTTCTTGGTGCAGAAAGCGAAGGATCAATGGCGTCCACTTGCGCGAAGTGTTCCAACTGCAACTGCAATTCATGCTCCGCCTCATCCGGAGGCATAGCTTATGGGCCACAAGCGGCCTCCCTGTTCACGATGCCGGTGGGACAGGTCACTCAGGCCACCACTGGATTGTTTTTCGGGACCATGCTCCCGTCAACAAGGTTCAGCGCTCCTATACCAACACAAGAAGCTCCCAAGAAGTCGGTCTTTGATCGGCTTATAACTACTGCGGCACCTCTCAACGGGTCGTCCAACTCCAACACCTCAGTCTTCGCCAGATTGGGCCAAAGTTCATGTGGGCCTATGATGAAGCCTGCAGTTCCAGAAAAGGTTGTTCCGAAGAGGATAGCCATCCATTCTCCCGAAGTCGTCAAGGCGGCTTCTCCTGCCAAAAGGTTGGTCTTCACAAGACTGACTGTCCCGGCTCCCACTCCGGATCCCGTTCCCACTCAAAAGTCTGTCTTTGACAGGTTAGACTCTGCTGCTCGACGGACATCGGTCTTCAAGAGGCTGGTACCAGCAGCGCCTCACCAGAATAGAGGGCATAACGAAATCTCCCCTAAAGTTGAAACAATCCCAACAGCTTGACATGCTCGACGTCGCCATTAGCGCCGAGTAAGGAAAGATGGGGGCAACTTCCCCTCTGGGCTAACTCCGCCAGCCCCAACGGTGGAAGTCAATGCTGCTGTTCCAACCCGGAACAGTTTCGAGTTGCTGAACAAGGTGCACAGGAACTCTCCTACTGCCGTACTGAAAAGATCTCCTCCATCAGTGGAGAATGTTGTAGAAGCGAAGCCGGAACAGTCCCCTCAGCGGCTGTCCTCCAAAATCTACAAAGTCTGGCGACAGGTTTGAGATTCAGTAATTGATCAAGATTAGCCTCGCCGACAGAAAATGGTGAAGGTTCAACATGAAGTGAACCATCCTGCCAAGACACAAAAATCTATCTGGGTGCCCACTGTGACGCCCCCTCGACTTCAACCACTCGAAAGAGAAGGAGGCCAGAGAAAGCCCCTGTGACTACGGCAGATCACAAAGACGCTGAGCCCAAACGCCCTAAGTATGGGGGTGTAACGGTCCATACTGTTTACATGGCTTCCGGAAAAGAGGAAAGCCGCGCTTCGACGGCTCACCGACCACTCACCCGATCAATAACAAAGGCTCAGGAACAACAACAGCAGAAGCTTCAGGAGATGCTGACTGCAATGGATGCACTCACCGGGCCAAAAGAAAGCCCGGAGGCATCATCAGAGCAGCGTCATGAACAAGAAACCGATGCTGACTTCCTACGCAGAGTCCTCGAAAAGAAGGACAGAGAAGCTACAGAACAAGCTGCCAACATAAAACGAATGGCGCTCCTCTTCCAAGACATGGTCGGGATGATGTTACTGCCAGATCCTTCAGCTGAAGACCCTCCGATCATTTTTGAAGACGACAGAGGGGAAATATCGAACCCTCCTCTGGCTATTTCAGCAGCCAAAGAGGAAACTATTTCCAAGGCCGCTCTGGATGTCTATATTGCTCAGCAAATACGAGCTCACTAGGCAAATGAAGCGGCTGGCCAAGTCGTTAAAACTGGGCGGCCCTATCCAGGCTGGTATGACCAGATAAAGTACCCACCGGGATATACCATCCCTAAGTTTCATGTATATAAAGGGACGGGAAATCCACACCAGCATGTCACCCAGTTCAGGGCTCTATGTGGTAATACCGGAGGTGATGATAAGCTGCTCCTTTGCCAGTTCATCGGCAGCTTGTCAGAGACAGTATTCGAATGGTATTCTGAACTTCCAGACAACTCCGTCAAGACTTTCGCAGAAATGGAGTTGTTATTCACCCAGCGATTCACGAGTGCTACTGAACGCACCCCAATAATGGCATTGATCAATCCCAGGGTGAAGCCAGGAGAAACGTGGGTTCAATACGCAATCCGATGGCGGAATCTGTGGTTGAAATGCGAACAGCACATCGAAGAAGCACCAGCGGTGGGCATATTCGTGGGCACCCTAGACCCTCATGCAACTATTTCACAATTCATGATCTTCAAACCGACCACGTTCCAAGCTTTAATCGACAAGCTAACCCAGATGGACAAGATGGGTCATAGACCGTCTCCTCCGAAGCCGGAGCCGCGGAACGAAAAGGGTAAAGGGAAGGCGACCTTCGTTGCGAATACCCAACAGCAGCCCAGTGCCCCAAAACTGACGGATCAATTGGAAGAGAGACGGCGATACTACAATGAGAAAATGAAGCGTCCTTATTCGTTCCCTCGGGACAAAATGAAGAGACTGTTCGAACTGGCGATACGCAACAGGCTCATTAATCTGCCAAATCCTAAGTGACCACTGCAACCCGGCGAGGCTAATAGTCCCAATTATTGCCCTTACCACTAAACGGTAAGCCATCCAATCGAAGATTGCTTTGTCTTTAAGGGATGGATCAAGAATCAGTACTAACAAGGCAAGTTTGCGCTGTCTCAGAAGTGGAAAGTAAGCCCACCACAACCGCACACTCCTAAAAAGACGGACACATCGGGGGCATCATGCTCTTTTGTTGAAGAAGCTCCATGGGAGGTCGCTCTTTCAGCCAAGACTAAGAGAATGCTGAATGATCTCCAGACATGCCCGGCGATCAGGTGGAAGAATCCGTTGGAACCTGAGATCATCGAAGTGATGCTGAAACCGCGCCCAACTCCAAAAGTTGGTGGTGACATTCAGAACACTCACACCCAGCCGTCAAAGTCTTCGAAGAAGAAAAAGAAGACCAAAAAGCCCGTGAAGCCTGGTGACAAGTGCACGGACCTGCAAAAGCAGATTGACGCCCTGGAAGAGTATAACCAGAAGGCTCGGACTCCAATCACACTTCAAGAGTTCCTCGGCCACGTCCTTGAAGACGGAGATGATGGAGAAGACTCGTCAGATGAATCTGAAGATTACGTAGCAAGCTGCCATGTGATCTCTCACTCTTCGATAGAAGATGAAGAAGATCCTTACACAGAGAAACTGGGGGCAGGGCCTTAGCCGGAACTTCTAGGGCCATCAGACAAAATGATTGATGTGTTCCTGAACAAAGCGCTTCTTAAAAGCAAAGTTGATCGAGAGCGTGAGATGGACATATTTGAAAAAGCCAAGCGCCGGCGACTGGACGAAAGGGTTGCAACACTCCATCTAAATCAAAGCATATCCACCGCGAATAAAAGCAGGTTCAAAACGAGGAAGTGGTTCGCCAAAGCCATATCAATGGGAATGAAGCTGCCACCCTCCGAAGGAAGCATTCTTGGTGAAGCAGAAATGCATCCTAGCTACTGCTTATATCATCGAAAGATTGCGCACCCTACCGAAGAGTGCAACGCTTTTAAAAGATGGTGGCAAGGATATGTTGCTCACCGGCAACAGTTTAAACGGATGAAACGCAAAATTCGTTGGGAGCAAAGAAGTACGACCGAGGAGCTTAGAAGAACTACCAGCAACTGTCGCATGGTTAACGCCGAGGGATCGCAAGTTCTCACCTTCGGGAGCGACTCTGACGAAGAAATGACTCTTGGCCCTCTCTTCAAAGAATCCACCTCGGGAAAAGAGGAAGAACCGAAGATCTGTGAAAATATTCAGCTGCGCAATCGTACGCTGCTCGAAAAGAATCTCGGACCCACGAATAGAAAAGACAAGGGAAAAGAAAAAGTCTCTGAGGATATCGCCCTAGATGACCAAGTCGTCAAAGAACTGACAGCCAAGGACCCGCCGAAGAAGAGCAAGGTAGACTACAACGTTCTGGCACACTTGAGGAAGCTACCCTCGCAGCTCAGCGTTCTCAACGCCCTTTTGTTATCCAAAGAGGTGAGGGATTCATTGATCAAGGCGCCGCAGGAGCACGAACAATTCTAAGCTTTCTTCGCCGAAGAAAGGATGAAAGATGAGCTGGAAGAAGTACACACGGCCGATATCACCTTCGGCAATGAAGATCTCCTCCTTTGGACGTGCGAGCACAACCGTCCTCTTTATATCTCCGGGTACTGTCACGATATCAAGATAGGCAAAATCCTGATTGATAATGGATCTTCCGTTAATCTCCTCAACGTGCGAGTGTTGAAGAAAATCTGCTTGAGCGTTCAGCACATCGCTTGTGATAAAATCACCATCTCCGGTTTCGACTCCCAGTCATCACGGGCTCTCGGGTCTGTGATACTGACGCTGCGTTTCGGGCAACTTGTCATGGATATTAAGTTTCACGTCATTGACGCCAAGACATGCTACAATGCTTTGCTCGGCAGGCTTTGGTTACACGAGTACAACATTATCCCTTCTACACAACATCAGTATATGAAATACTTCAAGGATGGTCTCGAGTATACCGTAACAGGAGAGCTGAACCCATTCTCCGTGATCCGAAAGTACGAAGATGCAAAATACTTCTTACCAGATTTCGAGGACACGGAGAGATGTCACAAACCGAGGAACAAATCTATCACCACTATTCCAGTCTTCGGGAGTGATACCGAGGAGGAAGAAGAGATAGTTTATTCAGGGCCGCCTCAACGCAACAACCCGGGACCGTCCGCCTACATGTTGATCTTCGGCAGCGACTCGGAAGACGAGTTTAATACTATATTTTCTGCTCGGCCATCAATACAAGCCTTCGCTGGCGATAATCAGAGTTTGCAAATCACCATGGTTCCACAAAATCATTACAAAGAGCTCGATGCACTTAAGACTTATAGTGTGCAAGAACTGCAGACATTCTACATCCCTCCCAGGCGAAAAGGTGAAAAGGCGATCCTATTCTACCGATCCGGGGAAACCAAAGTGGAAAAAGAAATTTGGCATGGCGCCGATTCTACGCTCGACAGGCTCCAGCCCATCCGTCTTCCTAGATATTACACGGAAGGCTTGAAAAGGCTATTGAAGCGTCAATGGGTACCCTTCAGACAGACTACTTTACAAGCTCGATTCTATAACAGGATTTGGGACGTCCCCGGAACTCAGCGAAAGTTGCCCAACGGAAGAATGGAAACGGTCGGGCTCGGATATGTTTAATCCAAGAAACGGGAACGAGTGCATGGTAGCTACGTCATATATGACTTCGATGAAGAAGGGGACGCCCTGTTGAAAAACGCTGACCCTGAACCAAAACGAGATCCTACCATCAAAATGCCGAGTCCGTCATTTGAAGAAAGAATGGACAAGCTAGTAAGGGAAGCGGGTTAAAAGATCTAGGATGACCATAACCGTGAGATCGCCATTTACGAAAAAGCTAAGACACAGCGCCTCCTTCAACAGGCCGCGGAGAATGGCAATGCTCTTCCTTATCAACCCGTCATACAAAAGGCCCGACGCAGAGGCAAAAATAAATCAAAGAGCGGGAAAGGCGTTCGACAGCGACAAAGCGGGACCAAAAAGCCACACGATCGGGAATCGAGAAAACTGGATTCGTCTCTTATAAAGAAGATGGGTCGAGCATAATCTTTTCCCCAGGACAAAACACGGAAGATACTTGATCTCGCTATAAGACATCAAATGATTACCCCCCCGGAGTCTAAGCACCCCGATCAAACAGGCGAAGTTAATCACCCAGATTATTACCCCTACCATCGAGCAATAGGACATCCTCTCGAAGACTGCTTCACCTTCTAGAACTGGGTCGAAGACCAATGTCAGCTTGGCAAGTTCGCTCTATCCAGCAGTTGGAGGATAACTCCGCCGCAGAAGCACGAACCAAAAGCCGCAGATATAGTGAGAGTAGAACCATATCAACATCGGTCTTGGAACCGAGCTCGTACTTGTCATATGATAACGCTATCAAAAGAAAAGCCCGAGAATACGGATGACCTCCCCTGGTGCTTCGAAAACGACGATGGCGAGGTGACCTCAGAGTTTCCACCAGCGCCAAAAGAGCTGGAAGATGGAATACATACTACTGCAGATAACCTCAGGAAAATTGATTTGGGGACGGCAAGTTACCCGCGGCCGACATTCGTCAGTGAGCTGTTGTCCGAAGAAAGGGTGGCTACGCTAAAAGGCGTACTTATGCAGCATAGAGATTGCTTCACATGGAACTATTCCGAGATGCCAGGACTAGATCTAGAGATTGCTGTACACAAATTGGCAATATCTCCGGACGTCAAACCGATCAAACAAGCACCAAGGAGAATGCGGCTCGAGCTTGAGATGAGCATCAATGCCGAAGTCAAAAAGCTAATCGACTCTAGCTTCATCCAAGAGGTTCAGTATCCTGACTGGATCGCCAATATCGTTCCAGTGATGAAGAAAAATGGGACGGTGCGCATATGCGTGGACTTTCGGGATCTCAACAAAGCTTGCCCAAAGGACGACTTTCCAGTACCAATCACTGAGCTGATGATAGATAACACATCCACTCACGAAGTCTTCTCCTTCATGGACGGCTCGTCAGGATATAATCAGATAAAGATGCATCCTGAAGACCAGAAGCATACTGCTTTTCGGACCCCTTTGGGCATATTTTGCTACAAGGTGATGCCTTTCGGTCTAAAGAACGCCGGTGCCACCTATCAGAGGGTCATGACGAAGATTTTCGATGACCTCATACATGAAATTGTCGAATGCTATATCGATGACCTCGTGGTGAAAATTAAATCACACGAGGAACATCTAGAGCATCTGAAGATAGTATTTCAACGCCTTCGGCAATACAACTTGAAGATGAACCCTCTCAAGTGCGCGTTCGGAGTTTCCTCAGGCAAATTCCTAGGGTTCATCGCCTGACACCGAGCCATCGAGATAGATCCGTCAAAGATCAAGGCGATTATGGAAATGCCCCCGCCAAGGACTCTCAAGCAATTGCGATCTCTCCAAGGGAAGCTCGCGTATATCCGGCGATTTATAGCCAATCTCTCAGGCAAGTGTTGTCCTTATAGTCACCTGATGAAGAAGAGAACCATTTTCGTTTGGGATCACAAATGCTAAAGCGCACTGGACGAAATCAAGCGCTACCTACAGAATCCGCCAGTGCTGGCCGCTCCGGTCAACGGAAAACCTCTCGTCCTGTACACAACAGCCCTCGAAGGTTATTTAGGCGCCCTATGGGCATAAGAGAATGACCAAGGGAAGGAGAGAGCCCTCTACTATTTGAGTCGAGTTCTACTGGGGGTAGAAAGCAATTACTTTCCCATTGAAAAACACTGCCTGGCGTTGATCTTCGCAATAACGAAGCTCAGACACTATGCATTGGCACATGAAATCCATCTCATATCAAAAGTGGATCCTCTCAAATACTTGATGTCGAAGGCCATATTAACAGGACGGCTTGCTAAATGGGCCCTGCTCTTGATGGAGTTCTCGATAACTTATCGACCTCTTAAGGCAGTGAAAGGCCAGGCCATCGCCGACTTCCTCGCTGTGCATCCAATACCTGCCGATTCTCCTTTGAATTGCGAACTGCCAGACGAACATGCGTTTGACACGATCGACGGAAGTGATACCCGGTGGGAACTTTATTTCGATGGAGCATCTTCCATGAAGAAGCACAAACAAAGCACGCCCATAATCAAATCAGGGGTAGGCCTCATCTTCGTAACTCCACAAGGAGGGATAATGCGCTTTGCCTTCTCCTTAACAGAGACGAGGACAAACAATGAAGCCGAATACGAAGCTTTGATAGCAGGTCTCGAGATCGCCATCAACATGGGAATTGAAAACCTGCTTATATACGGAGAATCCCAACTGGTCGTTAGTCAGGTAAACGGCGACTATCAAATGTGCAAGCCAGAGTTGGTAAAGTACGGAGAGAAAGTAAAGCAGCTGCTGACCCAAATTCCTTCCTACACCTTGGAAAGCATACCGCGTGTGGAAAATAGCAAGGCGGATGCATTAGCCAAGCTCTCTAAGGAACTGGCTGACGAGAACCTTGATGACGTGAGGATCATTGTACAAAGTCGTCGGGTTCTTGCACCGGCAGAAATATCTCCGGAGTCGTCCGAAGAAAAGGGAGCGACCGAGCAAATGGCTCTGCAAGTAAAAGACTAGGAAAAGGTTACGGATTGGAGAGAAGTCTTTATAGACTATTTCAAATCTCGTCGAACACCTGAAGATGCGTCCTCAAGACATCAGCTTATGAAACGAGCACTGTCTTTTGCTTTCGTCTATGATACCCTGTATAAAAGATCATTTGACTCTTTATGGCTAAGATGCCTGGGACCTGAAGAAGCAAAAAGAGTCGTCCAAGAAACTCACGACGGACTCTGTGGTTCTCACCAAGTCGGTCCGAAGATGAAGCTGAAGATCAAACGGATGGGTTATTATTGGCCCACGATGATCCAAGACTGTCTCGAATATGCGAAGCAGTGCCACTCGTGCCAGCTTCATAGGGAATTTATCCATCAGCATCCAAATCCACTACATCCAACAGTGGCTAGTTGGCCGTTCGAAATGTGGGGAACTGACATAATCGGCCCCAACGAACCAGCATCGTCCAGAGGACATCGATTCATTTTGGCGACAACTGATTACTTCTGCAAATGGGCAAAAACAGTACCGCTGAGGGAAGTGAGGACAGAGAATATCCTCCATTTCTTCAAGACACACGTCATTTATCGGTTTGGAACTCCGAGACGGATCATCTCCGATAACGGGCCAGCCTACAGAAGCCACAAAATCAGCCGCTTCGCACAACAGCATAACATAGACTGGAGATACTCTTCAATCTATAATCCCCGAGCTAATGGTTTAGCTGAGGCTTTTAACAAGACCTTGACAAAGATCGTGAAAAAGACAGTGTCTCGAAATAAAAAGGACTGGCATGAGAGACTGCATGAAGCTCTCTGGGCGTATCGAACTACGTTCAAAACGGCCACGAATACGACGCCGTACGCATTGGTATTCGGTACAGAAGCAGTACTCCCCCTCGAAATAGAGCTACCCTCTTTACGAGTGGCAGTTCATTACAAGCTAACAGACGAAGAGAATGCTCACCTTCGGCTTGAGGAGCTCGATACCCTTGACGAAACCCGGTTCATAGCGCAACAAAATCTGGAGGCTTATAAAGCAAAGATGACGCGCTCATATGAATGATTGATTAGGCCGAGGACATTCCGCCAAGGCAAACTCGTGCTAGTGGTCAAAAGACCTATGATCCCTAATCATGCCAAATGAGGGAAATTCGAGCCGAACTATGAAGGCTCGTATATTATAGACAAGGTCTACCAGGATGGGGCCTATCTACTCATGGACATGAATGGTGAAAGACCTTTCAGGCCAATAAACAGTCGCTTCTTGAAGAAATACTATGCTTGACGAGTCACGGCCTAGGTCAATGATAGATGACAACGCCTATGTCCGCTCGCTATCTTCCTAAGCTCAAACTCTATAAGTAATAACCGGCCACAGACCGAAACGTCCTTAAACTAACGACGGACCGAAACGTCCTTAAACTAACGATGGAACACTATGTCCTAAAACTAGCCGTTGACCGAGACGTCGATAAGCTACTGTGGATCATAGCATCCCAAGACTGATGAAAAAATAGAGAAAAGAAGAATAAAAAAAGAAAACGGTATGTCCATAAGAAAAATGGGCACGGATGAAAACTCGAAAGGGCTCCGTGAGTAAAAACAGTAGGGCTACCGGCGAGTGTTCGTGAAAACCCGAAAAGACGCAACCTTGTTAAAAGACACTTGCAGGGTCCTCTCGACCTTGTGAGGAGAACCACCTGCGTGAGATCCTTACGACTCATAAGGGAGCAACACACTTAGGGATCCCCACGATTCCTAAGGAGAAACTACACTTAAGAGATCCTCACGACTCGTAAGGAGAACCCTCTTATGAGACCCTCACGGCTCATAAGATTCAAAAGTCTTAAGTTACAGGGATCTGAACCTGTTCTTAAGCATCCACCACAACCTTCAATACTGCCCTACAAGAGGCTAAATACTGACCCTTGTATACAATCCACGGGCGCGAATAAATATTTCCCTAAAAAAGTCCCATCCGCGACTCGGGATATGTCTACACGATGAAAACCCCTTGTAAGTTCTCTCGACTTATAAGGAGAAAATACTCTTATAAGATCCTTACGACTTATAAGAGATCATGCACTTAGGAATTCTCACGATTCTTAAGGAGAAATTACACCTACGAGATCCTCACGACTCGCAGGGAGAAGTACCTTTATGGGACCCTTACGGCCCATGAAGTCAAAAAGCCTTAGTCGACAGAATCCTAACCCTGTCTACTAAGCCACCTTTGTTCGACATCGACAAAGGCAAATGATGATTTGCTCCTGGCAATATCCCAGTTGTAGCGATGCTGATGCCGAAATCGGTGTCTAATCCCAAGCTTGCAGAGAAAAGCCAGCAAGCCACATATGCATACGAAATAGCCGAAATGATGGGGCAACTTGCAAAAAAAATCAGCAAGTAAAAAAATGTATGCATGCAAAATAGCCGAAATGATTGGGCAACTCGCAATAAATAGCAGCGAGTAAAAATAAAAAAAATAGCCGAAATGATTGGGCACCGTGAAAATAGCCGAAATGATTAGGCAATCGCGACTTTTGCGATATAAAAACTGAAATGATAGAGTATCGCGAAATGAAATAAAAAAAATATAAATGAAATGATGAAATTCATGCCCTACAGGTGATATCATGTCAATCCCTGTATACAATCCAAGGGCGCAAACAAAGAAGGAATCACACCTTTCCTCCCCAGGTTTCATCAGAAGAAGAAGCCAAATCTCAACAGTTCACAAATAGCCTTGAGATCATCTCAACATCTGTCTCATTACGACAAACACAACATAAAACAAAGAGGAACCGCGGCAAATCCCAGTTCCATGACTCGGCGGTGCACAGATGACCGAGAGTCAAACCCTGACTCCGTGAAATGCGGATAAAATCAACAATTCCTGGCTAAGTGGAACGCGGCTTATGTCAATCCTGACCCCGTGGGAAGCATCCAGAGCAAAATTCCTGGTTACGTGGAACGCGGCTTATGTCAATCCTGACCCCATTAGAAACGTCCAGAGCGGATCCTGGTCCTCACAGAGCACGGCAATGACCCCATGTGAAGCATCCAGAGCGGAGCCTGGTCCTCGCAGAACACGGCAGTGAACCCGTGGGAAGCATCCAGAGCAAAATTCCTGGTTACATGGAACGCGGCTTACGTCAGTCCTGACCCTGTAGGAAACGTCCAGAGCGGATCCTGGTCCTCGCGGAGCATGGCAATGACCCCGTGTGAAGCATCCAGAGCGGTGCCTGGTCCTCGCAGAATACGGCAGTGAACCCGTGGGAAGCAGCCAGAGCAAAATTCCTGGTTACGTGGAACGCGGCTTACGTCAATCCTGACCCCGTGGGAAACTTCTAGAGCGGATCCTGGTCCTCGCAGAGCACGGCAATGACCCCGTATGAAGCATCCAGAGCGGAGCCTGGTCCTCGCAGAACACGGCAGTAAACCCATGGGATGCATCCAGAGCAAAATTCCTGGTTACGTGGAACGCGGCTTATGTTAATCCTGACCCCGTGGGAAACGTCCAGAGCGGATCCTGGTTCTCGCAGAGCATGGAAACGACCCCGTGTGAAGCATCCAGAGCAGAGCCTGGTCCTCGTAAAATACGGCAGTGAACCCGTGAGAAGCATCCATAGCAAAATTCCTGGTTACGTGGAACGCGGCTTATGTCAATCCTGACCTCGTAGGAAATGTCCAGAGCGGATCCTAGTCCTCGCAGAGCACGGCAATGACCCCGTGTGAAGCATCCAGAGCGGAGCCTAGTCCTCGAAGAACATGGCAGTGAAACCTTGGGAAGCATCCAGAGCAAAATTCCTGGTTACGTGGAACGCGGCTTATGTTAATCCTGACCCCGTAGAAAATGTCCAGAGCGGAGCCTGGTCCTCGTAGAACACGGCAGTGAACCCATGGGAAGCATCCAGAGCAAAATTCCTGGTTACATAGAACGCGGCTTACGTCAATCCTGACCCCGTGAGAAACGTCCAGAGCGAAGCCTGGTCCTCGCAGAGCACGGCAATGACCCCGTGGGAAGAATCTAGAGCAACTCCTGATTCCGAGAAATACGGATGATGATAACCTCACCCATCACTTGGGGGTCCTCATGACTCGTAAGGGAGAAAATTCTCTTATGAGATCCTTATGACTTTCAAGAGAAAACACACTTAGGAATTCTCACGATTCTTAAGGAGAAATTACACCTACGGGATCCTTTCGACCTGTAGGGAGAAAATTCTTTATGAGACCCTCACGGCTTATAAAGTTGAAAAGTCTTAGGAAGCAGATCTTAACCATGAATCCTAAGCCATCGTTGTCCTGCAAAGAAATCGAGATAGACTATCCACAGAATACATTTAATAAAAGGGACACACCATCGTGAAGAAAAACATGTCTTTTATTCATGAATCAAAATGAAGACAAAGTACAATTCGTGAAAGAACAAAAAAATATACTCTTATTCAGGAGTATCTACAAAGGAAGAATGAAAAAATATATATACAAGTCTTCAAGTCGGCGAGTGATTTAGCAGATTGGTCAGTTCATCCCTCTTTTGCTGGGCCTCGTCTTCGTGATTCAGTATCGTCAAGAGACGGGCCTCCACCTGAGCTTGCTGGGCCTGGTATGAGGCAAGCCAGCCTTCAAGCTCTTTTTCAGTAGCCTTATGGGCCTCAACCATTTCACGAGTGAACACGGCGGATTTATCTATGGCTACAACCTCCTTGATGGCCTCTTGAAGCACTCGCCAAAGTTCATACGCTTTATTGGCCTTGGCTGTAAGGTTGGCTTGAAGCTCCCTCAGCGCTTTAGAAGCCAGCTCCCTCTCTGAAAACTTGCGGCTGAGCCTCTTCTCACATGATATCATATTCGCCGCACACCGCTCATTTAGACCCCGTAAACTCACCTTCGCCTCCATAACCTCCGAAGAAAGGCGTGTACATTCTAGCACATGCAAGCAAGCCTCCACCTACCGACAAAACTCGATCCAGACTTGCACCAATGCTTCACTATGATAGGTGACAAGAAAGGGAAGAGAGCCGTTAGCTTCAGCAGCAAATGCTTTGGCCGCGATCAGACTGCCAGCGTGAAGTTCCTCGACTAGGGATGACAGAGAGGCGAGGCTTAGTTTTGCCATACGTTCCGAGGCACGCAGAGCATAAGGGCTGGGTGGCATGGCGATGCGTGACTCCAGCGCGGTGAGAACTGGCAAGGCTATTCAGATTTATAAACAGTCGGCAAAACTTGTAAGCAAAGGAACAAATGGAACAACATTGGGACTTTACTTACCCACAGTCATGTAAGAGGGATCTGAAGGCTCCCCAGGCCCTTCAAGAATCTCGACCTCGTTGTCAGCCTCCAGAATTGTAAAAGACTCCGGTGTCATTTTATGAAGTAGTGATAATGCCGTAAAAAGAGGGTAAACAACACTATCCTTTCCCAGACGAGAGGACGATGCGCTGAGGAGATATTGCTTGCGGAGCAGCCATCTCCAACAGACGCTGAAAGGACTGCCGGGGAGACAGATCAGCAATAGAGGCCGCCAATCCATGCAACTCTGAAAAGACGGAAGGGTTCAGATAATGGATAGATTATTAACGTAAGATATAGAAGGCTATCTTCGACGCTCCTCCCATTTTGAGCTGGAGGAATGGCGGTTTCAGTGGCCTCCTCCGTGACCTCAGGCATGTCATCGGGGACGTGGACCAATGTAGTGACCTCCGAGCGAGGAACAGTGGCCGCCACTGCAGGCTCCAACGAAAGGACGGTAGCCTTGACTACCCGTACCCTAGCCTCCGGGTCTCCCACAAGAAGATCCATTGGAACAGCGACTAACAAAGATGCCTCCCCCGAGAGAGCAAGTGCTTTGGGAGCAGGAACCACCGAGGGAGATTCTATTGCAAGAGCAACAGTTGCATCAACCCCCTCCACACTAATTGGTGCTTCACTGGGGATATCAGCAGACTCTATGGCTAAAGCATGACTTAGAGCCTCCGCCGCCGCCGAAGTCCCTGCAAAGTTTGTACAAAGATAAGGATACATATATATGTATGCAAGCAATATGAAATATTACAAAGAAATATAGGAATATACCGATGCACAAAGGAGCTTCCAGTATGACTTGTTCAAGCCGACGCTCCTTCCTAAGGAGATGTGCTCGCCGAGGTCTGAGGGTAGACTCGTGGCCACCGGTCCACAGTGAAAGCGCGTCCTCGGCGTCGGCCGAAACAGCCTGTTTAAGGGCCCCTTCACCCCATTCTTCCAAAGGGCCTATGAATCATCGACGTATCCACGGAGAGTCCTCGTAGAAGATGACGGTAGGGTAGGGCTTCTTCAGAATCCTTACGTTTTCTGATTCATCTTGCGAGCGTCTTATAGCCTCAGCCAATTGTGCGGCTTCTTCGGCAGATGAACTCGGGAAAAGTAGGCCTGCATCCGATTCTTGCATAGCCAATAGTTCATCCTGAAGAATAGGCTCAGACTCTATTAAAGAGTCGAGCAGATTGGTAGCCGTCTTCCTCCGCCACTTGGATCCAGAACCAATCGCTGAATACGACCGTTTCCTCCCCCGTAGAGCTTTGGCACGGCGCTGACCCACTTCACCTTCAACGCCCTCGCTTGGCGGTGCTACTGAGGATGACACGGACATTATCGATGCCGCGGACGATGATACTGCTACCGGCGCCCTATTAGCCCTCGATTGAGCCCGAGTACCCAGTGGCATACCAGCTGTGGAAGTGAAGTCCACGTCCGCCGCCTCCGGAATAAGCGCAACATTGGTGTCCCTCAGGGGAAAGTGAACCGGTGTACGCGGTCGTGGAAGAACTCCCGGGGCTCGAACTGGAATGGGAGCGCTGTATCCAAGAAGCACCATCTTCTCCTCAGCAATAACTGGACTGACCCGATGAAGGTACCAACCCATGAAGGACCCCACACATCAGGGAATATGATCAGCTTCAAGAATCATGAAGCGAGAACCAGTGTTCAGGCTCACAAAATGATGAGCGGCGTCACGAACAGCTTCAGGCGATGGGCTAGGCGCCACTGTAAATGCCTCGAAGAGGACGCCCTGATCATATCCAAGTTGCCGGGCAAAGCGGTGTGGGTTGTACCATATGAAAAGGGCCGCACTATTCTGACGAAATACCAGGTAACCTGGTCTGATCGCGTACAGGTGCATGGCTTCCCTGGGCCTTAGAGAAGGTACCTCCTTTTTCGACAAATCACAGAGTTGTTGAATCGGACCCGAAGGAGCAGATAGAACCTGATCAACGAATACCAATCCGCCGTACTAGCATAGGGAGCGATCAATACGTGAATGGCCCCAGACTGAGTCGGGTCAGGAGCAGAAGCACCCACCAGCCGCATGAGTCGCGGAAAAGTGTAGGCATCATAAAATTTGGGTCTCTGGTGCATAGCAAAGGCCCCTAACACGTGCATCTCAATCCAAGATGTGAAGTAATAAAGAGAGAAATTTACCACATCTACACCTGAAGTTGAGGTATTATCCGCGGTGCCTAACCCATGATAAAGATGCGCTAGCGCTGGAATGCCTACATCTAGTCGTGTTCCCTCAGCAATGCGATGAGCAGGGTAGATGACCGAGGCTCTCATGAAACGAAGATGCATAGGAATGACGAACCAGCTAAGCCAAACGCTGATAAAGCCCACAATGAAAGTCTCTTCATCCATGCCAGGAGCTGCAATCGACTCGAATGATACCGCCGACATGATGGGAATGTAATATTGCAGCAAGTCCTCTTCTTTAGTCGGCTGCCTGTCTAAACCAAACCCAAAGGGGTCGTTAATGTTCGCAAACTTCGGAGCCGTCTTTGATAGGACACCCTCGCGAAGGAAGCAAGCGATGAAACTTTTAAAAATGACGCCCTGCTCCTCTGACTCGGTGAACAGTTTATCAAAAATGCCCAGGGTCTTGATTAAACTCAGGCGCTTGTGGCGGACGGCGTTCTCGGTAGACAGGCCGTCAAGCATTGCAGGCTCGGTTTCAAAGACATACTCATCAGGAGGCAGCAATTCTTCATAGTGTGTCCCCCTGATCGGCAGCCCCAAGATCTCACGAAATTCTTCTAAGGAAATCAAAACTTCGCGGTCCCCTAGAAGGTATTGGTGGGAAGATTCCATTGGTTCAAGAGCGCCTTAACCCACCAGACATGAGGAGATTGGTAGTGGAAGAGGGACGCATATATCGCCTCATAAAGCCCAACCCTCTGCAATCGCGCGTGATAGGCGGACAAGATGTGACGAGCCCAAAGAAGGTACCCCGTGGGGGTGTCGAGGGGTAAGCCCTATCTTGTAAATCTGTCCCCATGGCTGAGCTTCGCCCTGGCAAATGCGGCGCCCCAAGATATCTATAGCCGATACCGGATGGTTCGGAATACTAGTTGTCGAAGGCTCAAGCCGCCCCATAAGGGTCCAATTCAGCATCTCCACAGCAAAGACAGTCCGTGGAGGATCCATCGGCAGGAATGGATAAGTAGGCTCCATCGGTATCTCATAAAGAAAACTGCGGTGACCGCGGATGATGTGACCGTACCAGGTCCCCCACAAAAGCAAGTTGGTGCGATTCGGGTCATGAGCCATGATCATAGCCATTACTTCCTCGTCAGATGGTGACTGAGGAAAAATAGCTTCCGAGCGAGTGAAAAGGAAGTATGGAACAGAAGTCATTGTGCCTAAAATAAAAGAAGGGGAAACTGTTAAAGCGAAGCCAACAGTGTATATATATATATGTTTATAAATGTATATACATAAAAAGACAGTGGAAGAAAACGACAGGGGACTCATTTTATGGGACCATTGGTTACAAAACACATGGGTCCCACAAAATCAAGATGGCAGCTTGCTAATGATGAGGCAAACCAATTGCTATGAGACAAAAACAAGATTCTCAATAAATGAACAGTGGATTTCAAATGACCCTACACCTTCCCCAACAAGAAATCCATGTTGGACTCTGTAACAAATCAAACAGAAGCTAAGGAATTAAATTCCCAGAAAACACCATTGCAAACCTTTTCTTCTTCTTGGTTGCAAAGAAACAACTCAGGGCAAGAAAACCCCAAGAAGTTCTCTAGGAAGAACTAAGTTCTTCATAGGAATTAAATTCCTTTTGAAAAAGGGGAATTAAATTCCTAGAAACATTTTTTCAGAGCCAAAGCTCTTTGAGATGGAATTAAATTCCATGGAAAAGACAAACACCACAATTGACCCCTGAAGACCAGAGAAACCCTAGCGAAGTCTATTGTTTAAGGATTGAATGGTTTTCATTTTTTTAAAGAACTTAAAAAAAATGTGTTCTTGTTGAAGGGAAAAACCCTTGATGTGGATTTAAAATCCAATGGAGATTTCTGCAAAGTTCTTCAGCTGTTCAAGATCATTACCTGAGAAAAAGGAATCTTTCAATAGAGTTAAACTCTGGAAACTTTCGAAACAGAGAACTAAGCTCTGAGAAAAGAGAATTAAATTCTCAAAAGGGAAAAAATTAGCAAAGGAAGAAGATGAGCAAAGTGAAGGCGCTTCTGAAGGGACATTGGCATTTATAGGATGTAATGGGAAACGTTCCATCCCCCTATTCCCTTGACAGATCCAACGGTCACAAAAGTGACAGCGTTGCACTCACGTGCAGACACGTGAGAGCAACGCTGTGGGGGCAATTGTTCCCTGATTAAAAATCAGGAATTACCTCAATGAGGTATCACGTGCTCACACGTGACTAGGAGTCACGTGTGGACACGTGATCTATTTACATGATTAAATTCTAAGCAAGCAGAAGTGTAAACAAGCAGCTGAGAAAAGCCCCCAATGGGGGGTCACGTGCTCACACGTGATCAAGGGTCACGTGCCAACACGTGATAGGCTTTGAATGCCTTATAACTTGATAGAAATAAATTCTAATTAAGGGAAACTGAAAACCCTAAATGGGAAAGTATTTCTTTAAATCTTTCCAAACAAAAGAAGACTATGCTCTGTAAAGTGGAGCACCGATGGATTAAAAATCCAATGGTGATTAAAAATTCACCAATTTATGGAAAGTTTTTTATACAAGGAAAGATTTCCCTAAAATTTATCAAGAATAACAAACAGAATATCTTTTGGATTAAAAATCCAATGGTGAATAAAATTCACTAAGTGATCTAAAAGATCATATTAGTTATGAAAAACAAACAAAATCTTTCAATGAGAGATTTACTAAATAAATTGATTCTTTTCCTTCTCCTATAAATAGGAGCCAAGAGAACAGAGGGAGATAGAATTTTGGGATCTTGAAATTTCCTAAAGGCAAATAGCAGAGAGAAAAGAAAGGAGAATTTAATTCTCAAGAAAGAAAACCCTAGGTGAGAAAAGGGAAAGGAATCAAAGCTTCACAAAACAAAAAGATAATTTAATTCTCAACCTAAGAGTTTAACTCTTCTGCAAAAGAACTTAGTTCTTCCTCTGGTTGAAGATCTGCAGAAGCAAATCTCCCCATAGGTTGAGAATTTAATTCTCATCGGGTTGAGATTCTTCCACGCAGATCCAAAACTTAGAGGGGGAATTGAATTTAGAGAATTTAATTCTCCCAAAAATAAAACTAGGGTTTAATCCTATATGAGAATTTAATTCTCCCAAAGATAAAATTAGGGTTTAACCCTATATGAGAATTTAATTCTCCCAAAATTATAAGAATTTAATTCCTCCGAGGTAAAACTAGGGTTTAACCCTATATGAGAATTTAATTCTCCCAAAGATAAAACTAGGGTTTAACCCTATATGAGAATTTAATTCTCCCAAAGATAAAACTAGGGTTTAACCCTATATGAGAATTTAATTCTCCCAAAATTATAGGAATTTATTTCCTCCAAGATAAAACTAGGGTTTAACCCTATATGAGAATTTAATTCTCCCAAAATTATAGGAATTTAATTCCTCCAAGATAAAACTAGGGTTCAACCCTATATGAGAATTTAATTCTCCTAAATTTATAGGAATTTAATTCCTCCAAATAAAATTAGGTTTCAACCCTGCATAAGAATTCAGTTCTCCCAAAATCATAGGAATTTAATTCCTTCAAAGACAGAACTAGGGTTTAACCCTATATAAGAATTTAATTCTTCCACATACATAGGAATTTAATTCCTCTAAAACATAATTAGGGTTTAACCCTACAGAGAATTTAATTCTTAAAAAAAAAATAAAGAGACTTGAAATATCTGCATGCATGTAAAGAGCTAGGTCACGTATACCCACGTTACCCCTAAATAGATCCCCCAAAAATGAGAAGAGAAAGCTTTGAGGCAATGCCTCACGTGCTCCCACATGACCCTCATTATATAGGGAGCAAAAGCAAAAGCAAAATCTAACTTGGGCGCTCTCACGTGTTACCACGTGACCTCTTATAAATGTTCTAATAAATCAGGACATGAGTACACATCACATGCCCACACGTGATGGCTATGAAAATTAAAAGTGTTTAACACTTGTTTGCAGAACAAAATAAAGGAAATCTGGCCCTACTTTTGAGTGCCCCCACATGTCCCCACGTGACTCTTTTCTCTCTAGTGTTTAACACTAATTTGAAAGTTTTATTTCCATTGTTTAACACTGTTGTCCTTTAGTGTTTAACACTAATTTGAGTACTTAATTTCCAGTGTTTAACACTGTTGTCTTCTAGTGTTTAAACACTAATTTGAGAGTTTTATTTCAAGTACTTAACACTGTTGTTCTCTAGTGTTTAACACTATTCTTAGCCAAATTGGCTAATTTTCCAGAGGCAAAAGCCTCCCCTTCAACTGAATCTCAAAATTGAGTAAAATTCAGAGCTATAGTGTTTAATGCTCAGTCAAAGATAAAAAATGTTACTAGAGACCTCAAACTCTTGTTTAAGCATTGCTAAATGATGAGGGGCTGAACCCAGAAAGATGTCCAATGGTCCAACAAAGAGCCAATACTTCAAATCTAATTGGACTTAGCCCAAACTGGCCATAAGTCCTCAATTCAGATTTAACTGAGCCAATGAGCTCACAATTTAATTAATTGATCTTAGTTCCAAATTGGACTACAGATCCCCAATCCACTTTGGTTCGAGGGTACATCTCTTCACTCCTCTGATATTTGTCGTTGTAATCCTTCAACGTCTTCAGAGAGATGACGGGTCCTGACAACCACACATTTCACGGACTATGATGTCCTTAACCTTGACTGTGAGGTCTTTAAACTCACGGACTATGATTTCCTTAACCTTGACTGTGAGGTCTTTAAACTCACGGACTATGATGTCCTTAACCTCGACCTTGATGTCTTTAAACTAACATTGCACTGTGGAGTCCTTAAACTAACGGACTATGATGTCCTTAACCTCGACCGTGATGTCTTTAAACTAACAATGGACCGAGATGTCCTTAAACTAACAATGGACCGTAACGTCCTTAAACTAATAATCTACCGCAATGTCCCTAAACTAAACATTAGAGTCCAAATGCTCTTTTTTTGGATCAAAACGATCCCGTTAAGTTGATCTTAGTCTAAAATTAGACTAACGTATCCTTAACTAACGTTTAAGTTGATCTTAGTGTTAAATGAGGCTAACGTATCCTTAAACCTAACCCCCAAACCCAAATCTATGAAGATACGGATTTGGACTAGTCCACGCCCTACGGGCAACAACATAAATTAGTCTCCGTATACAATCCACGGGCAACCACTGTTGGAGGTAGTGCCCTCAGAGTCAATTATTGGATCACAGGCACGTGATTGCAATGATTGAGGAAGGACCTATCCCGGTACAACAGTCTTACTCGAGATGATAGTATGCTATCTGGTTTATCTTTATCATCGTGTACTGCTTTAGGTGACCTGACAGGTCGCTATTGCACGATGATAGAGCCCCTAGGATTCTTGCTTGACTGCCGGCAGTATGAGGGCGATCATATAAGTGAGAGCTGGAGTCTATAAGCACATCCTTAATAGGTCCCTAGTCGTGGGAGTTTCGAGACAGGGCATCGATTCTCCAGAGTAGACTAGTGTATACAGTCGAGACCCCGACGAGGGGCGGTGGCCGGTCTCACAAGCCACTGGTGTCAGTTGGTTCACCTAAGATGTATACAGGTGCTCATTGGGTTATGAGTACACCGGACAGGACTCGCCGGGAACATGCTAGTTGGTCTTATACCTGACGTCAGATAGCAGTTCCCTGGTGACATGTGTACAGGTTAGTTCATCGACCTGGGGATCGTCATTTGTCTCGTGTGAGTTCCCACTGTACTTTGATTACTACCCTACCACGGCTCAAAGGAGTCGTGCAAACAGGTTTTAGTTGGGTACAGTCCCGAGCCATATGGAGGCAGTGAGCGGATCTTCGGGGGTTCGTCTCTCCCGGTATTGGGGGTGAGGTCGCGCTGTGTCTAGGAGAGCCATTACACGAAGTCCTTGGCCAAGGCAGGAGATTTACTGGTAGGTATTCCAGTAGTATCTCAGGGTGTTCTGGGCTACACTCCGACACGACTTGTACCGCTTTTGGGGGTCTGACTTTTACCAACCCCCTAGGCCCGACATGCGATGCTCATAGACGAACGGACCGGACTGTACGGATATTGTCACTGACAGGCTCAGTAGTGTGTCAGGATGAGTTCGCTCATCGACGTCCCTTTTGGTCAATAGCTGGTGGCCCGTCACGTATTGGCTTATACCTCCGACGTGCTAGTGGTTAAATCCACAGCCATAGTATTGACGAGTCTTTAGAGTCCACCACACTTTCAGTTACTCAAGCTTTCGGGCGAAACGCTGTAGAGGCCGTATGGAGATATGGCAGGGTTCGATCAGATACGTGCGGTATTGCACGGATCGTGATCGGACGGTTTTTCCTAGCCGGCTTTGGCTTAAGCCGGATCTTAGTATTTGATAGTGTAGTTTTTGTCTCTTTGCATTTGTATTTCGGTCGGAATACAAATGCGGGTGTGTATGCACAATATCGGGGTTTTCCTGTAATTTATTATGGGACCAGTTTTCTGGGGTTGCCAGTTTGCATTCCGCTCCGGCCGGTTTTTCATTGTTCCTTCACGGCCGGACTTTTCGTTGGAGGGGGGTTATTTGCAATTGTGCAAATAACACTTTGTGGAGGGGTTTATTGCATAAGTTTTGATATGATTGCATCTTTGCTCCATGATGCATTAATTATGACATGAGAGGGTATGGGCCGGCCACTGTTGGAATGATGGTGATGAGGGATTATTTTAATGTTAATTAATAATGAGGCTACATTGTGAAATTTGTGTGTGCTGGAATGATTATGTGAAGGAATTGATTTTCCTTTGGGATTAATATATACACACATGATTTTAGATGAGTGCTTGCTTCATTCTATTTTTTCACAGTGAGCACATTTCAGAAGTGGCCGAGCTCATTCCTTGATGGATGCTCCATTTCATTTCCTTTGCATGCTCAATTTCTCCATCAAGCATCCATGAAATTCTTTGTGCAAAATTCCTCCAACATGGCAACCTCATAAACCCCAAAGAGACAACTATTCTACACCATTCTACAGCAAATCTTGGACGCGTCGGCCAGCCAACTTCGCGCCCGAGTTGCCTCGGTATAGAGGTGGGAGCCCGTAAAAGATGCAGGCGATGTGGTGCCCTTCCGGCGAGGAGGCGACAACCGGAGTTTCCGCAGGAGATCGGGACGACGACGAGAAGACCGGAGGACTCGGATCACTCGGTATATCTCTAACCCGTCTTGTTGTTAGCTAGATCTAGTTTAATGGCCCGATCCGGGGTTTAGTGCGCGGTGGTGCCGGTTTGCTAAGTTCGCAAAATTAAAGTTTATCACCGCTTCCGCATTTGGCCGTCGGATTGACGGCCGGGGCGCCGCCGTGCACTTACAGTGGTATCAGAGCCATGCCATTAACTCAGTCTAGCTTTGTGTAATGTGTTTTTCAGTTCCGATCGATCAAATGTCCCAAAACCCGTATTTTCTTCACGACAGTTTTCTGTTGAAATTTTTTGGTCTCTAAAAATTTTTCAGGTTGTATAAAAGTACTGTGCTGGAAGACCTAAGACTACTGTAAAAATTCGAGACACTGATCTCTTCAGGGGAGCGCGGAACCGCGGCAAAACCCTACTTGTTGCCGCGGTTCCGCCGCAGTATTGATGGATCAGTGTGTACTATTTTTCCAGTAGGCTTTATGGGTTAAAATTGGGGTTTTGGAATAATAACATTTGGCCCAGAATTTCTTTATCTGCTACAGTAATGCTTGGGGGCCCACTTGTTTAGATTTGATTGATCGGATATTCTAAACACATTATTTCACAGTTTTTACATTATATCTGCGACCGTGAATGTCACTCGATCGGTAAATCCGATCTAACTGCTATAGCCCGGTTAGACGGATTTGCGAACGTGACTTTCACGATGATGTTCTGTTTTTGCTGTGATGTTGCGGATCGGTCGGTGGGGATAGCCTGGATGCAATGCTAGTACAGTTTTGTTGTATTATGTACATTTGATATTGCGGGGCGAGCGTCCGACATGTGGACTGCCGTCACTGCCTGTTTGTATTATTATTTTGGGGCACGACCAGGTTGCGGTCGATGTACCCATTGTATGTATATTTTACTTTCTGTACTAGGATTACCCCGAGGAGGGGTGCACGGATAGCCGGGTTCTAGAGGGCAACGGGCCCGCATCTCATGGCATTGAGACGGTGGGGGCTTCAGTCTGGAATTGGCGGGCTATTCGCCGCACTCGTAGGGGGTACAGTTTGACCCAGGAGGGGTGCCCAAGTTACCGGATTCCGTGAAGTGCTGGGTGGTCCATTCACGGTGCTGAAGGGGGCTGCCTCGCTTCAGGTTTTGGCGGGTAACTTGCCGCGCCCGTAGGGGTCTAGGATTTCATTGCACAGGCTATCCACACGACCAGGGGAACGTCGCGTTTCAGTAGTGGCTCTGTGAAACCCGGGGATCCCAGATATCTGTATTGTTCTGTGATGCTGTACATTTCTGTGATGTTGCATTTTTTATCACGCCTTGAGCGAAAAATAATATATTGGTATATATATATCAGTAGATGTTGTATATGTTTTTTCATCCGCGCTAGTCCAGTCCCCGCTCTGCCGTTAGTTAGCTAACCTAACGGGTGATGACGGGACCAGTGGCGAATGCGGATGGCATATACGTACGTCAGTATATTTTCGTTCTTTATGGTGTGATCAATTGATGGGACTGCATTGATTCGGATCAATGCAAGATAAACAAACCTATTCTGATGTTGTTGGAACACTTTTTAAAAAAAGCTGTTATTGCAAGGACGTTCACTTTTGTTTTGCATCGTGGTATTCAGTTGGAATATCCTGCTCCTCAGTCGACGAGGCAAGGGCCGAGATCCCTTCACCGGGAGTGACCCCTTGGACAGAAGTTTGCGTCAGGGCATTAACTTCACTATAGCCGATTGCTTTTGCTTTGCACAGTGATATTCGGTTATGAATATCCAGCACCCCATTCTACGGGGAAAGAGCCGAGATCCCTTCACCGGGAGTGACCTCTTTAGTAAAGTTTTTCGTCACTATATTTTCTAAAAAGCTATCCGTTCCTTCAACGATATCAAGTTCATTACGTTAAAGGTTTTCGCCAGAAACCATTCGTAGCCCTCCGTCGTTTCATATGGATAGTCAATAGTATTCAAGCTGTGTATGTTGGCCAAAGTCAAGGCACAGTGTTTGGTAGCTGTTGGTTATTCATATGCAGCATAGATAGATGCGTTGGTTTGGGACAGTCGTACTGCCATTTTGGCCAAAGTCAAGGGTTGGTACGGGTGGATTCAAATTAACCTGGAGAATGACGGGTTGAACTTGACATGTGACTTATGATATGTTGGCCAAAGTCAAGGTCATAAGAGCATGGGGTAAAAATCACATCGGGAGTTTCAAAAGAACTGAAACTTGCCAGATATACGCATACCTTCTGGAGTGTGATAGCGTGAGCGGATTCCGTCACGTTATCATGCGATGAGAGTTGGATCCCGATTCCCACTGATGAGTTGGTTTACTCCTCGGGTGACCCCGACTAATTCTTCTTTCAGGTTTGGAGGAGAATTTGAGGTACAGTGGGAGGTTTCCAGATTAGATAAATTGGTAATCATTCTGATCTAGGTTAGAGTGCACGCTGAGTGTTTCTTTTCTCTCTCTCTGGCAGCGACCATTGACCCGACCCTAAGACCATGACTCAGTGACCAAGTTGACCGAACCTTCTTAACACTGGCTTTTGGATTGTCAGAGTTGCAGACCTCATTGCCACTCCTACTTTTACCCTTTTCTCCAGGACACCCCGTATTACTACGAACGTCCACTTCCATTGGACAAAACCATCGTATGGTTAGATACGAACTCGAAGGAATTCGAGGATGGTTTCCGGTTCTGGAGAAAACGGATAGGATTATTCAGTTGTCTTTTCCCTTTTACCTTCTCTCAAGTTGTGAGTACTCCTTGGTTTAGGAGATAGTACACCTATTACGCAAATTGGATAGTCTTCTTCCAAACCTTAGGCTGGTGCCGAACGGTGGGAATGAAGAAAACCAATTAGCATAACGATGGTGTGCAGAAGGTATTAAGTTCAGACAAAGCAAGAGATTAGTAAGAGGGCAAAGTAAATTGCGACTGGTATTCACGACCAAACCAAGTATTTCTTCGCCAATCCTAAATCACCTTTGTATTTCTACAGGACACTCCGTATCACTACGAAGATCCATAGTTTATTTGGATACTCCATCGTATGGTTATATACGAACTCGAAAGGAACTTGTTCCAGTTCGGGGATGGATTCTGGTTCAGGAGAAATAAGAATAAGGTTTATTCGGTTGTCTTTTATCCTCACCTTCTCTCGCATTGCGAGTGTTCCTAGGATTGGGACAGTACATCCATTATGCTTATTGGATAGTCTTCTTCCAAACCATAGGCTGGTGCCGAACGGTAGGGAAGGAAGAAAACCAATTGGCCTAAAGGGGTGTGCAGAAGGTAATGACTAAAGACATATAAAGGGATTTGGAGAGGTGGCAAAGAATTATACGGTTATAGTTGTGAATCTGGATAATGGTAAAGGCATTACTAGGAATACCAGGATACCCCATCGAAACATTTCAATGTTTCAGTTTCACTGTGTACTGTTAAAAGAAAACTGATTTCCCGATTAGACACTTGCTCCAGGGTATGTATTTACCAAGTTTGATTCTCACATCTGTATGGTTTTACAGATGATGAGTGGGAGTAAGTTATTGGGAATAGGGTGATCATCCTCATTATATCGGGATTCGTTGTAATCGGTGATATTTGAGGAGATCATCTGGGCTGTTTGCCGGTCGGCAAATATTTGGTTTTGAATATCCGCTGTTGTGCACCAATTTCAAATTGATATATCTGTTCGTCTATTTTCATAGAGTGAGATATACCTTTTGATATTATGTCGATGACATTTACCTATATCAGTGGATGGTTGGGTAAGGAGCATCAAACAGCGGTGTAATTCTTCATAACCATAGTACAGTTTTCAACCTACGACACACAGTGAATGAGTTACTACACTCAAGAGACTTATACAGAGTATTGTATATTGTCCAGTGTCCATTAGGACAGAGGGGTTGGTCCTCATACTATATTCTGTTTACTTTTAACTTCTCTAGTTCTTAGACATGTGTTTCGTAGAAACACAGGGTCTAAGTTTTGAGGAGTTATAGGTATTTGAATAGAGTAGAGAACCAGGTGTAGCAAGTATCGGGATTCTTCAAAGTGATCGAAGATGTAGATACTTGCGTATGGTATTCAGTTGATAGTAATGAAAAAAAGAAATTGCTTCTCTTTCAGGTTACTCATAATTGGAAGCATTCCTAAGTTGAGTAACGCTGATCGGCCTCTCTCCATTTAGTAGACATGCACTGGAGACAGCTGCATGATTTGAATCTGGTTCAATTAAATCAGTGCCTCTGGTTCTATATTGGATATAGTACAGTTCATATCTTAACATTGTTAAGGTACGGGGAGTTGTCCGGCTTATGATTAAAACCAGACTCTGGATAACTCAAGGCACGTTTCTGTAATGGCTGTTTGTGGGTTGACCCAGGCTATGACGAGGGTTGACTTTCTACCATAAGAAAGATCGATAGTGATATTGTTCTTAACTCGCCACAGTTTGAATAAAAATGGATTTTTTCAAAAACAGTAGTGGAAGTATGGTAGAACTGGAAGTGATTCCAGAACCGCAAACGATTACTGGAGATTTGATAAGGAACCTAAAGATTCAATCTGATTTGACATTCCATTGGCCACTCCGCAGATAAGGTGGGTAACTTCAGGCACCCGAGAGGTACTCCGGTAGCCTCAAGGACGGTGACAGGGAAGTTCTTGTTTACCCACACTTGCCATTGTTGTTGTTCCAGACTGCGAGACCCGACAGGAGGATGAGTATAGCGTCGTTCTAAACTAGCTTTAGAAGTGTACGTCTATATGACCCTGCCAGAGGGTTTTCGTAGTCAGTAGGAGCAGCGGAAGCATTGGTAGACATCAGGCTTATGTCTATTTATAGACTAAGGCAGATATAGCGGAGATAGATCATCTATTTCTGATGTGACAGTCATAGGTTTGACGTCATCAGAATAGGGGATGGATCTATTGAGAAGGTAGTAGGGTGTGATATCCTGGTATTTGGATGACATACACAAAATAGGAAGTGACATTCCTATACTACGATCGGTTATACTTTGGTCGTCACACAGTGGTTTCTCCACATGGGACTTGGACATTATATCAGACATACTGGTTACTAGATCTATGGTTTTAGATCTAGATTTGGGTGGTTTCCCAATCAGGGTACTTTGACAGCATTCTAAGAGTATTTAGAATGGACGACTCCTGGCACGGTAGTGTACCTGCAGGTGATGGAGTCACCCTCTCTAAAGGTGTCTTATAGACTAAAGTAGAGAGGGATGTGCATGATTGGCAGATCACTTGCTTAGGCAATTGAGTCAATCATGAGATGTCAAGTACCACACCAGATGTTGTTCTTGCAGTGGGTGCAATAAGTTGATATTGATCCAATCCTGGAGAAACAGTCGGAAGCAGTTTTAGAACATAAGTGGATGTTCTAGGGATATGATAACGGCTGCCTCCTTAAGGAGACGGTTATCACTCCAGGCTTCCAAGGTGACGTGGACGACAGGGTGATCGTCAGAGTTATAGTTTTCCTTCTGACGAGGGGCAGTATTTTGGACAGGTGGTCCAAGGCAATACTGAGGGTGGCATGGCGCAGGATACTGATTAAGTTCAGTTGACGATACAGTCTAAGAATTTTGGATTTGGAGTTCATTTATGAACCAGGTCCCATCAGACATCCAGACATTCTAAGACAGGTATTGCTCATTTCGGGAGATAGTTTTCTCCGCGAACTTGAGATATAGAGAGATATAGAAAGAAACATCATGGCGGATGCACTCACTGAGGCTATTCCCTGAACGCAATAGTTTCGCAAACAAGCTTTGTGAGACTGACCAGTAGAGGAGTTGGGTGTTCGGTATCACATGGGCTGTGAGTATGCGACATCGCAATAATTAGCCTTGAGTGCAAGTGGGAGATTGTTGGAGGTAGTGCCCTCAGAGTCAATTATTGGATCACAGGCACGTGATTGCAATGATTGAGGGAGGACCTATCCCGGTACAACAGTCTTACTCGAGATGATAATATGCTATCTGGTTTATCTTTATCATCGTGTACTGCTTTAGGTGACCTGACAGGTCGCTATTGCACGATGATAGAGCCCCAAGGATTCTTGCTTGACTGCCGGCAGTATGAGGGCGATCATATAAGTGAGAGCTGGAGTCTATAAGCACATCCTTAATAGGTCCCTAGTCGTGGGAGTTTCGAGACAGGGCATCGATTCTCCAGAGTAGACTAGTGTATACAGTCGAGACCCCGACGAGGGGCGGTGGCCGGTCTCACAAGCCACTGGTGTCAGTTGGTTCACCTAAGATGTATACAGGTGCTCATTGGGTTATGAGTACACCGGACAGGACTCGCCGGGAACATGCTAGTTGGTCTTATACCTGACGTCAGATAGCAGTTCCCTGGTGACATGTGTACAGGTTAGTTCATCGACCTGGGGATCGTCATTTGTCTCGTGTGAGTTCCCACTGTACTTTGATTACTACCCTACCACGGCTCAAAGGAGTCGTGCAAACAGGTTTTAGTTGGGTACAGTCCCGAGCCACATGGAGGCAGTGAGCGGATCTTCGGGGGTTCGTCTCTCCCGGTATTGGGGGTGAGGTCGCGCTGTGTCTAGGAGAGCCATTACACGAAGTCCTTGGCCAAGGCAGGAGATTTACTGGTAGGTATTCCAGTAGTATCTCAGGGTGTTCTGGGCTACACTCCGACACGACTTGTACCGCTTTTGGGGGTCTGACTTTTACCAACCCCCTAGGCCCGACATGCGATGCTCATAGACGAACGGACCGGACTGTACGGATATTGTCACTGACAGGCTCAGTAGGGTGTCAGGATGAGTTCGCTCATCGACGTCCCTTTTGGTCAATAGCTGGTGGCCCGTCACGTATTGGCTTATACCTCCGACGTGCTAGTGGTTAAATCCACAGCCATAGTATTGACGAGTCTTTAGAGTCCACCACACTTTCAGTTACTCAAGCTTTCGGGCGAAACGCTGTAGAGGCCGTATGGAGATATGGCAGGGTTCGATCAGATACGTGCGGTATTGCACGGATCGTGATCGGACAGTTTTTACTAGCCGGCTTTGGCTTAAGCCGGATCTTAGTATTTGATAGTGTAGTTTTTGTCTCTTTGCATTTGTATTTCGGTCGGAATACAAATACGGGTGTGTATGCACAATATCGGGGTTTTCCTGTAATTTATTATGGGACCAGTTTTCTGGGGTTGCCAGTTTGCATTCCGCTCCGGCCGGTTTTTCATTGTTCCTTCACGGCCGGACTTTTCGTTGGAGGGGGGTTATTTGCAATTGTGCAAATAACACTTTGTGGAGGGGTTTATTGCATAAGTTTTGATATGATTGCATCTTTGCTCCATGATGCATTAATTATGACATGAGAGGGTATGGGCCGGCCACTGTTGGAATGATGGTGATGAGGGATTATTTTAATGTTAATTAATAATGAGGCTACATTGTGAAATTTGTGTGTGCTGGAATGATTATGTGAAGGAATTGATTTTCCTTTGGGATTAATAT
Organism: Agapanthus africanus; assembly: GCA_030015575.1. Classification (NCBI taxonomy): domain Eukaryota; kingdom Viridiplantae; phylum Streptophyta; class Magnoliopsida; order Asparagales; family Amaryllidaceae; genus Agapanthus; species Agapanthus africanus. The sequence goes on along the minus strand of JASDDO010000019.1, from coordinate 934,785,876 downwards.
ATACACACATGATTTTAGATGAGTGCTTGCTTCATTCTATTTTTTCACAGTGAGCACATTTCAGAAGTGGCCGAGCTCATTCCTTGATGGATGCTCCATTTCATTTCCTTTGCATGCTCAATTTCTCCATCAAGCATCCATGAAGTTCTTTGTGCAAAATTCCTCCAACATGGCAACCTCATAAACCCCAAAGAGACAACTATTCTACACCATTCTACAGCAAATCTTGGACGCGTCGGCCAGCCAACTTCACGCCCGAGTTGCCTCGGTATAGAGGTGGGAGCCCGTAAAAGATGCAGGCGATGTGGTGCCCTTCCGGCGAGGAGGCGACAACCGGAGTTTCCGCAGGAGATCGGGACGATGACGAGAAGACCGGAGGACTCGGATCACTCGGTATATCTCTAACCCGTCTTGTTGTTAGCTAGATCTAGTTTAATGGCCCGATCCGGGGTTTAGTGCGCGGTGGTGCCGGTTTGCTAAGTTCGCAAAATTAAAGTTTATCACCGCTTCCGCATTTGGCCGTCGGATTGACGGCCGGGGCGCCGCCGTGCACTTACAACCACAAACAAAACAAACACCCACAACACGAAGTGACCATCTGGAGAAGGAGAAAGTTGTTACCGCGATGTGGTAGCGTAATTAACTGCAGGGGCTTGCATCTGCAGTGAAGAGCGTCCCCATAATCAAAAAACCCTCAAATGAGGGGGAATCTGACGAAGTCTGCTACATCGGCCACATCCGTTTAAACCTTCGATACATGGTTCCATAAAACAACTTGGCATCTTCGGAGAGGTGGACGAATAGCACCAATTACTATCTGCCCCGAAATTTAGGCTAGACGTTCACAGCATCTTCCCGCGTCTTTCGGCAGGGAACAATTGTCATAAATCCGTGTATATATCCCAAGCTTCCAAAATGTAATCTACAAACTAGTACTATATAATAATGGCCTCTAGGGCATGTTGCACTAACAATCTCCCACTTGCACTATGGCCATGTGCCGGCATACCGCAGACCTATCATCTCGAATAGCCTCTCGAACTGCATCTGAGAGATGGCCTTTGTGAATGGATCTGCAATGTTGTCCTTAGTAGCAATTCTCTGCACCTCGATCTCCCGGCGATCCACGATCTCCCTGATCAGGTGATACCGCCTCAAGATGTGTCTGGATTTCTGATAGGACCTGGGTTCTTTTGCTAAAACTATAGCCCCGTTGTTGTCACAATACAGAGGTATTGGGTCTATAATGGACGGAACCACCTGAAGTTCTGTTAAGAACTTCCTCATCCAAACAGCTTCTTTTGCGGCGTCACAAGCTGCGATATACTCCGCTTCGATCGTCGAGTCAGCAATGGTGTCCTGCTTGGAACTCTTCCAACAGACCGCCCATCCATTGAGGGTAAAGACATAATCCGACATGGACTTGGAGTCATCCTTGTCAATCTGGAAGCTGGAGTTAGCAAAGGCCTCGATCTGGAGGTCTTTTCCGCCTTGCACCAAGAAAGCTGGAGTCCTTCTCAGGTACTTGAGAATGTTCTTTACTGCTATCAAGTGCTTCTCCCCAGGGTTTGACTGATACTGGCTTACTACGCTCAGTGCATAAGCTACATCTAGTCTGGTACACAACATCGCATACATTATAGAGCCTACCGTAGAAGCGTAGGGTATAATAGACATGCAATCCATTTCCATATCTATCTTGAGAGACATCTCTTTGGAGAGGGTGATTCTGTGACAAGCCGATAAATTACCGCGCTTTGAATCTTCCATGCTGAATCTTTTCAGTATGGTGTCGATGTACCTGGACTGTGAAAGTCCCAACATCCTCTTAGATATATCACGATAGATCTGGATCCCCAGAATGTAAGAGGTAACACCCAGGTCTTTCATGGAGAACCTTTGTGACAAGAACCCTTTGACAGATTGTAGCATAAGAATGTCATTTCCTATCAAAAAAATGTCATCCACGTACAAGATAAGGAATACTACAGTTCATGCTACAATCTTACTATAAATGCACGGCTCATCTGGATTTTTGATAAAGTCAAATTCTTTAACTGTCTCATCAAAACAGACGTTCCAACTCCGCGATGCCTGCTTTAGTCCATAAATGGATTTAAGTAACTTGCACACTTTACCGCTGCTCCCACTTTGAATGAAACCTTCTGGCTGGTCCATATAGACGCACTCTTCCAAATTACCATTTAGAAAAGTGGTATTTACGTCCATCTGCCAAATTTCATAATCGTGGAAGGCAGCAATGGAAACAAAGATCCGGATGGATTTGACCATAGCCACTGGTGAAAAGGTTTCATCATAGTCCAAGCCAGGTCTTTGACGAAATCCTTTTGCAACAAGTCTAGCCTTATAGGGTTCAACCTGTCCATCTACACCAATCTTCTTTCTGAAGATCCATTTGCAGCTTACGGGTTTTACCCTTTCTGAAGCAATGTCCAAAGTCCATACTTTGTTGGTGTATATGGACTCCATCTCGGTCCGCATTGCATCCATCCATTTTACCGAGTCAATACTCTAAATGGCTTGCTGGAAGTTAGTTGGCTCATCATTATCAATGATGCAATTCTCTCTATCCCCGTCTATGAGAAAACCGTAGTATCTCTCGGGCGGATGAAATAGCCTACTGCTCCTGCGGAGTGGTGCGGGAATGTCTTGTTCTTCTGAAACTTCTGGTTCTATCAAGATTTCGGTAATAGTTTGTGGTTCTAGAATTTCTTCCAGTTCTATTGCGCTCCCACTAGATTCTTTTTCCAAAAATTGATGTTCCAAAAAGTGGGCATGACAAGAAACAAAAACCTTTTGTTCCTCTACGTAATAAAAAAGATACCCTCTGGAGTTTTTTGGATATCCTACAAACTTACACAGTACTGAGCGTGCCTCGAGCTTGTCCGCATGCTGCTTTTTGACAAAAGATGGACATCCCCATATCTTTAGATACTGAAGATATGGTTTCTTTCCACTCCATATCTGATATGGTGTGGTAGGCACAGTATTGGTAGGAACCTTATTCAAAAGATATGCAGCTGATTCTAGTGCATAGCCCCAGAATGATCCCGGTAACTCAGCGTTACTCATCATGGAATGCACCATATCCAATAAGGTTCGGTTCCGTCTCTCCGATACACCGTTGTACTGTGGCATGTATGGAGGAGTAAGCTGAGAGAGAATTCCATTCTCTTTTAGGTAACCCAGGAACTCGGCATTCAAGTATTCACCATCTCGATCAGATCTCAGTGTCTTAATGCTTTTTCCGGTTTGTTTTTCCACTTCATTCTTATACCACTTCATTCTTATATTCTCGGAATTTCTCAAAGGCCTCGGATTTATGTTTCATCAAGAAGATATGTCCATACCTAGAGAAATCATCCGTAAAAGTAATGAAATAGGAATAACCACTTCTTTCATGTGTAGACATTAGACCACACACGTCGCTGTGTATGAGTCCCAAGAACTCGCTTGCTCTTACTCCGTATCCAGCGAACGGAGTCATTATCATCTTTCCTTTGAGACATGATTAACAAGTTGCATAAGATTGATATTCAAACGGATCCAAATATCCTTCTGTAACTTGGTCAATCTTGTTTCGTTGATGTGACCCAGTCTACAAGAAAGCTTGATTTAATTCTGGAGACTTTCTTTTATGTGTGTCTAGACATTGAAAATTTGTAGTTGGTTTAATACATATATACCGTTGTTTAGAGTACCTGACGTAATTAGACCATGATTAAAGTGGATGTTTACGACATCGCTTACAAATGTAAAATCATAACCTTCTTTAGATAACAAAGATACAGAAATTATATTACAAGTCAAACTAGGTACACAAAAACAGTTGCGCAAAACCAAAATATGTCCACTTGTCAACCCTAAGTTATATTCCCATACGGACACAGCATCCACGCTCGCTTCGTTAGCAACCCTGAAGGTCATATCACCAGTCTTCAGAACTCTACGGCTTCTCAATGCCTGCAAAGAATTACATATATGAGATCCTGATCTGGTATCCAATACCCAGGAAGTAGAGTTGATTGACAGACAGTTTTTAATTATAAACACACCTAAAGCCGAAAGCACAACTTGCTTCGGATCCTGGTTCTTAGCTTTCCAAACCTGCAATCTTTCTTCTAGTGGCCCTTCTTATGACAGTAGAAGCATTCTTCCTTTCCTATTGTCTGCCCCGCTACCTTTGCCTTGCCCTTTGCTTCCACCTTACTAACACCGCCTCTCGGCTTGGTGGGGGCCTTCTTCTTCTTTCTTTTGGCTTGCGCCTTGGATCTAAAAGAAGAAGCTCCACTGACAAGTAGAGCAAGTATTTCCTAGGATTTCTGCAGGGTGCCCTCAGCACTCCTCAACATGTTTAGGAGTTCCGGAAGTTCAACTTTTTTACCTTGAATATTAAAATTCAAGATAAACTGGGCGTAGGTAGAAGGGAAGGACTACAGAACTAAGTCTGTATACAGCTCATTCTCCAACGTGATCCCGAGGTCCACGAGCTCCTCAATGTAGCCGATCATCTTAAGGACGTGTCCCCCTACAGATGACCCGATGGCCAACCTCGTCTGAAATAGCTTCTTCGAGGTCTCGTATCTTGAAATACGAGATTGTTCTCCATATAATTCCTTAGTATGGAGGAATATGGATTCAAGATCCATATTCTCGTGCCGCCTCTGGTGTTCATTGTCCATAGAGGCCAGCACGAGGCACTTGGCTTTCGCACAGTCAATCTCCCAGGTCTTACAGATTTCCTTATTCGCGACGCTGGACTCTGGACCTAGGATTGCGGAGGCTTTAGTAGTAAGGATATAGCCCAATTTGTCATACGTGATTGCCATCTTGACATTCTTGAATCTGTCACGACCCGAAGGTACGGAACGTGACTGGCACTTAGATTACGAGACGTCTCAATGCGTAACGTAACCTAAGTCAGCCAAACCCCAGAAAATCTAAACCAAAATCAACAAGAGTGAAGGAAAACCTTTTATGAAAACGATTTTAAACCAATAAAGTTATATTAACCCCTTTTTAAAAATATCATAATTTACCAAAAATTTCGGCAGAGCCTCCTTTGTAAAAAATGGCCCCCAAAACGGGTACAACAAGATATATAAACCTGTAATGATATAATGGCATCCCCAAGCAGGAGCTAGCTCGTCGCCCAAGGTGGATCACAACCACACACAATATATATATATATATATATATATATAATCAAGCAAATAAGCATAAAGAACACAAAAATAAGAAAAACACAGCGTCGGCTCAAGTGAGCTCGACCCCAGAGGAACCACATATAGACAAACCTCTCAATCTCATCACTAGGTCGCATATACAAATAAGAAGTGGTAGATGGAGAATACTAGATACAATGATAGTACAAAAAGAGACAAAAGTGTCCTCGCAACCCACCTATGAGCAATATCGCGAGTCCGAACAAAAGATACCAAGGAACAAGTACGCCCGCCGCTACAAGACTGACGGGTCCAACCTGCAAGACACTGTAGCACAACGGGGGTGAGTTGCCAGCTCGTGAGTAATAAGTAACATCTAATAAGGCTATCGTAAGAATGCACGCAAATGCGTCACAACCTGCATGTCTAAATATGATGCGATGCCACTAACATGTATGCACATGGATGTAAAATCAATACGAAATTTTTAAGTGTTTAGTACGATGATAATCTGCATTCTTAACTTAGAAAAATATCTGTACAATAGCTAAGGTATTATCAATGAAACCATCCAAAAACCGTGTCAAGCATTGACACAAAATATGGATATATATCTGTCTTAATGTATCACTATATCAAAATCTCAATACCTTGGGCTCCGTCAGTCCGGATCGGCCCATATCATCAAATCTCACGACAACGTTCGGTATCCTCCGGATATCCTCCGGATATCCTCCGCGCTAGACATCACCGGTAGGTAGTCTTCCCCTGCCAGGCTCATCGTCATCCCCACAAAACACTCTCGTCCCGGGGTACCATGCCGGTCCCACCATGTACCCGAGACGGTTCCTCCACTCCTCGAATCGGGTCTCGAAATCCAACAGAAAACATGAAAACTCATGGTGGACGACACATACATCAAGAGAAAACCGCAACTTGCCTTTTTAAAACATAATGAGTTTGGAAAATTCTTGCGGTTTTCCCCAAAATCCAGAAATCTCATCAATACCAAAATCCTCAAGAAATCATAATATCTGACATGTAGCAAATGATAGATGCCTATGATATCGATATTATGCAATGTAATTTATGACTAGGAATCTATATAAAAATGATAATGAAGTGAGGTATATACATGCTTTGCAATTTAATGTATCATGTATGATGCAAGTGTTTGATACTGAACTAAGCAGGTTCTAAAGTGCTCATGACATGGCAATCACCAAAGACGTGTGTGTTCACATGAATAGTAAGCGTGCAACATGAGTCAATGGTAATGGTGTAAGTGTCCTAAGAGTGATATCACACATAGGTATATAGATAACCATGTGATGCCAGCAGATGAATAACTAGAAAGATATGCATATGAATGCAACTACTACTAGCAGCCCTAAATGTCGGGCGCCTCGCGCCATCCAGATGATCCCCCCATAGATGTGTACATCTACTCACCCGAACGCCTCGCTAATCTGCTCCGACCATAGCTTTGCCTTTGCGCGCCACGTCCGATGCTTCCGCAACCGATCCTAAAATTGCACAACACAAAACATAAGATTATATATCCTAAAACAACGCCAAGTCACAATATGAAAATATCAACATTCACAAGTTAGGCACATTTTGCACTTGGTGCGCGGAACATACACGACAATCACTATAACATTAACTAGAATCGTCGTTCGGAACAACCGCCAAAACTAAAACCCGATCAAACCAATTTTTGCATTCGCACACCCTAAATACCGTAGGAGATGCTAACGATATAACCAACATTTCAAAATTAATTCACCTCCTAACTATTTAGAAAACCTAGTAAGCACTAAAATTCCATGTTGGCGTAACCATTGTAGATCAGCGATAAAGTGATCACAACCTAGCACAATCATCCAAACTACACCACTAGATAGCTACTGCACCTAATTTAACCCATTTGCAATGCTTCAAACCCTAATTACAAAATCAAACCCCTTTTCTTGAATTCCAAAAACAAGCAATTACTATCAAATTACACTTTAAAATTCTATATTAGCATATTTAAACAACAAATTAACCATTAGATTAGAATTATACCTCTCAAGTTTTGAACCCTAGCTTGCACTTAGCCTCTAAAGATGCCTCCTTTCTCCATGTTTTAAACTAAATTGGGCTTGAGAAGAGATAGAATAAGGATTTGTTTTGATTTTGTGAAGAAATTTGTGGATTTTGATGGATTTTTGTGATGAAATTTTGAAGGGAAAAGAGATGGGAAAAATGGGGGATGGCAGCAGGAATTCTCGGCCAGGGGGAAAGGAGGAAGTGTGTGTGTGAGTGTGTAGAAAATTCTATGAAGAAAGTATCTCACAGGTGTAATAAATGCTTATCACATCAATTTCTAATTAAAATTTCATTTTTATTTCCTTTTTAAACCATAAAAAAACTAGACTTAGAAAACTTGATAAAATTTATGTTACCACTAGGTTTTGGTTTATAATGGTTCCTAAGTATGTAATTCACCCATTCAAATTTGTATTTATTACTAATTTAATGTATATTTAAAAGCTTAAAATAATATTAAAAATAATTAATTAAGGAATTTTTTTTAAATAACTAGAAATTTATAAGTGACAATTAACTAACCAATTTCTAGCAATTTCTTATCTAAATTTGTATAATTAGGCCTATATTGAAAAATAATTATTTTTACATTTTACGGAAATACCGATTATTTTACCGATTATCGAAAAACTACCTAAACGATTTTCAATGTGTTACAATCTTCCCCCCTTAAAAAAATTCGGTCCCCGAATTTAAAATTTAACAACGCGTACCTTCAAAAAGATGGGGATATTTCTTCCGTATCTCATCCTCGGTTTCCCAGGTGACCTCCTCGCTGTTCGGGCCACACCAAAGAACCTTGACGGACAGTATAACCTTCGACCTCAATTTCTTCACCTGTCGATCCAAAATGATCACCGGCGGCTCAGTGAATGAAAGATCGCTCTCCAGCTGGATCGTCTGGTGCTGAATCGCATGAGAAGGGTCATGAAGCTACTTGCGGAGTATCGAAACATGGACACGGGGTGAACATCTGGGAAGCTGGGCGGAAAAGCCAACCGATAAGTCACCGAACCGACACGCTCTAGGATCTCGAAGGGACCAACATATTTAGGACTAAGCTTCCCTTTCCGCCCAATTCTCATCACGCCCTTCATCGGAGAGACCCTCACGAAAACATGATCGCCAACAGCGAACTCGAGTCGGCGACGACGCCTGTCAGCATATGATTTCTGCCTACTCTGTGCTGCCATCATCCTATCTCGAATTAGCTGGATCTTTTCGGTCGTCTTCTGTACGATCTACTGCCCTAAAATACTACTCTCCCAGAGCTCTGTCCAACATATGGGCGATTGATATCTCCTCCCATACAAGGCCTCAAAAGGTGCCATCTGAATCGTCTCCTGGAAGCTATTATTGTAGGAGAACTCGATCAAGGGCAAATGACGATCCCAGCTACCACCGAAATCTAAAACACAAGCTCTGAGCATGTCCTCAAGAGTCTGAATAGTACGCTCTGACAGACCATCAGTCTGCGGATGAAAAGTTGTGCTAAAGCTCAATCGGGTGCCCAAAGCCTCCTGAAGTTTCTGCCATAATTGTCTTGTAAACTGGGTGCCCCAGTCAGACACGATGCAAGTCGGGATGCCATGCAGTCTCACGATCTCATCAATATAAACCTGGGCGTACTGAGCAAATCCAAAAGTGGTCTTCACTGGCAGAAAGTGAGCCACTTTCGTCAGTCGATCTACAATCACCCAAATAGAGTCATACTCTCGACTGGTCCTGGGTAGACCCACAATGAAGTCCATGGAGACCTGTTCCCACTTCCACTCAGGAATGGGCAAAGGATGTAACTCGCCGGCTGGCCTCTGGTGCTCGGCCGTGACTTGCTGACAAGTCAGGCATCTCGATACAAAGTCCTTGACATCCTTCTTCATTCCATCAGTAAACCTCTCTCAAATCACGGTACATCTTGGTGGAACCTGGATGAACACTGTATACTGATCTATGTGCCTCCTCAAGAATATCACGCCTCAGTCCCTCAGAATCTGGTACGCACAGTCGAGTCCCAAATCGAAATATCCCCTGATCATCAATCACGAACTCGGAAACTCTGCCCTACCGAATCTGCTTGATAATCTCTAAAATACGGGCATCACCGGACTGCGCCTCACAGATACGGTCAAGTAACTGTGGGCGTACTATGAAATGGGCCAGCTTTCCTCCGGTAGGAGTAAACTCGAACTGTACTCGGCTATCATATAGCACCTGCCAATCCGCCGTCGACTGCATCTGTACTGCGCTCAAACAAGATAAGCTACCTCCGGGCCTCCTACTCAAAGCATCTGCCACCATATTCGCCTTCCCCGGATGGTATAGAATCTCGCAGTCATAGTCTTTTACCAACTCCATCCAACGACACTGTCTTAGATTTAGATCTCGTTGCTGAAAGATATATTTCAAGCTCCTGTGGTCTGTGAATATCTGGCACGACTCGCCGTATAGGTAATGTCTCCAAATCTTGAGTGCAAACACAACTGCAGCCATCTCTAAATCATGAGTGGGGTAGTTCTGCTCGTGTTTCCTCAACTGCCTAGAAGTATACGCGATAACTCTATCGTGCTGCATCAATACACAGCCCAGCCCCACTCGAGAAGCATCATAATATACCACAAAACTGCTCGATCCTGAAGGCAATGATAACACTGGTGCAGTAGTCAGACGAGTCTTCAACTGCTGGAAGCTATCCTCACATGCCTCGGTCCAATCAAAAGGAACCCTTTCCGGGTCAACCCAGTCAACGGTGCAGCAATACGGGAGAAATCCTGGACAAAACGTCGATAATAGCCGGCTAGACCTAGAAAGCTGTGAACCTCTGTAACTGATACTGGTCTAGGCCAACGCTGAACTGCCTCGATCTTCTTCGGGCCACACAAATACCATCTCTCGTCACCACGTGACACAAGAAGTCGACACTGTCTAGCCAGAATGCACACTTGGAAAATTTGGCGAACAGCTGATGCTCCCTCAAAGTCTGCAATGTGATACGCAAGTGCTGCTCGTACTCCTCCCGGCTCCGAGAATATACCAAGATGTCGTCAATGAAAACAATGATGAACTGATCAAGATACGGCCCGAATACACAGTTCATCAAGTCCATAAATGTTGCTGGGGCATTGGTGAGCCCGAACGACATCACCAAGAACTCGTAATGACCATAACGTGTAAGGAAAGTGGTTTTCGGAATATCATCCTTCCGAACCTGCAACTGGTGATAACCTGACCGTAAATCAACCTTCAAGAAATATCCTGCACCCTGGAGCTGATCAAATAAGTCGTCAATGTAGGGTAGGGGATATCTATTCCACATAGTAACCCGGTTCAGCTGACGATAATCAATGCATAAGCGCATACTGTCGTCCTTCTTCTTAACAAACAGGACGGGAGCACCCCAAGGTGACACACTCGGTCGGATAAGCCCTTTGTCCAGCAAGTCGTGCAACTGATCCTTCAGCTTTCTAAGCTCCGTCGGGGCCATCCGATAAGGCGGTATAGAGATAGGCCCCATGCCGGGGATCAAGTCAATGCAGAACTCAATCTCACGCTCTGGCGGCAGACCAGGCAGCTCATCAGGGAATACATCAGGAAACTCTCTCACAACAGGGACCTGATCCAACGGAACCTCTATGGCACTAGTATCACAAACATAGGCTAAGAATCCCTGACACCCTTTCCGCAAGAGCTGACCAGCGTGAAGAGAAGAAATCAAGCTGGGAAGGGTAGCGCTACGATCTCCCTGAATAACAAGAACCGGCTCACCTAGAAAGCTGAATCTGACTACCTTTTCACGGCAGTTCATGGATGCATAACAGGTGGCTAGCCAGTCTATACCAAGAAGAACGTCGAAGTCTAGCATATCGAGGAGAATCAAATCAACTGAAGAATCCCTCTCCCCAATACGAACGGGACACGATCGACACACAAAACGAGCAACAAACGACTCACCTACCGGAGTAATAACGATAAGTGGTCGATCTAATGAAGGTGACTCTCGGTCCAACATAGGTGCAAAGTGTGTAGATACATAAGAATGTGTGAACCCTGGATCAAATAACACCCGTGCATCAAAAGAACATACCGTCAGAGTACCTGTCACAACGGCATTGTATGCCTACGCATCCTGCGGAGTCAAAGCGAATACTCGGGCCTATCCACCTGATTGTTAGAGTTTTTGCATGCTTAGTTAATTACCGCAATCAAGATGGTTTCGCTTGGTAGCTAGCCGGTTGAGTACGGGTCATCCGCAGGGAGATGGGAATCTTTTTCTATGTGCTTTAACGAGTTAGGTCCAAATGTCCAGGTTTGTTTGAGATTAACTATGTGCTAAAATGTATATAAAGAGAGCTTGTTAGGGTTAGGATTTGGTTAGTTTGAGATAGGAGTCGCTCACTTCTTTCATTGGCACTCTTAATATCGGTGTTACGGTAATCGGCAACAACGGGGATTAGCACGACTAGGAAGGAACTTGCGAGTATAAGCTAGGCTTTCCAACGCTTAGTTTCTTCCTTTTGGTCCTTGTCCGTCCGTTCTTGGCTCTTAGCCTTAACCTCCGGTTAATTCAACCACAACCAGTCTCGCTAAGGAATCACCGCTATCATGTAGGATAGGATGCCGTAGGGAGCGGATTGTGGTTCAATTAACGGGAGTCCGAATTAAGATGTTGGGCAAGAAAAGAGTGAGAGAGATTTCCTTCTCTCAAACTTTCCTTATCCTACCCTAACAAGTAAGAAACTACTCACCCATTACAAAAAAAGGAAAATACAACAAAAGGAGGAAGATAAAAAGAAAGAGGTTAGAAGGTTACAACTAGCTATTTGAGACCTCACTTTAGCAAGGATCAAGCTTAAGCATCATTGTTGTTAAGGATAAAGAAAAATAGAAGAAGAAAAAAAAAACAACAAATAACAACTAGATTAGCAAATGAAAATTACAAGCAATTATAATTAAAAAAATAACAAGACAAGCATGATAAAGAAAAGAACTCTTTTATTCATCACTTCACTCATAAAAGCTCACTACAAGGTTTTAATGGAGAACGATGAAAAGAGGAAGAAGAACTACAAAATCTATCCTAAAATTTCACACAAGAATAAGCACCCTTCACTTGGCATTGTTCTGGGCTATTTATAGGCAGGAAACTGAAACCCTAGGGCAACATTCTGGACCCAAATGAATTGACCAAACTGCCCCCAGAAAATAATCATCTGCCGAGTCAACTCGGCCGCGGATCCGCGGCCGAGTCGCCATGTTGGCCGTGGATCCGCGGCCATTTAGGGGATTTGGGTCATCGTTTTTGGTGGGTTTCTCTGTGTTGCTGTTCTCTTCAGTGTGGTATATTTGGTTTCTCAGGATCTCTTTACATTTCTTCCAGATTTTCAGCAGGTCAAAAGGTGATTTGATGTGGATCTTTTGCCATGATTTTCTTGAGCTCCGCGTAGATATCTTGGATCTTGTGTTGACATTGTGCTTTGTGCATGAAAATGACCATTGATTTGCCATTTTGTCCTTTAAACTGGTGTGCGGCAACATACGGATAGAGAGCGGAGACTCGTATTTTATCTGTGGTTGGCAGTAATCCAGAATTTGTTGCGCTTTTCCATGAATTGCACTGCTTAGAGCTGAGAACCTGTAACCTGCAATTATCTAGCAAACACGGATCAAGAGTACCTACCTATAAGCAATGTGATCAAAAATGGGCGGTTTAAAAATACCCCCAAACTTATCATTTGCTCGTCCCGAGCAAAGCCAATTTATTCACAAAAATTCCTACCCCCACTTTCGCAGGAAACGCGATTGCACTGAGCATGTGCAACAAGCCGTTAAACCTCTAGGTGTCCCTAGTAGAAGGAGTGTTGTCTCCTGAGGGTTTTCAGCGGGTACTACCCACAAAATCCCGTCAAGCTAGTTTTGCGAAATAACTATGATTCAAACCCTAAGGTTTTGTTTTTAAAAACAACAATTCTATTATCCTAATTCTAGACTATCGAACCTTTATTTTTCACACCTCGCTTCTTATTTAACTTAAGATTTTATATGTCTTTACGTGCAGTGTAAATAGTGTATTTAAGTTTCAGAAGGATTGATTAAAGTCATCATGTCACAAAATAAAGCGCAGATAAAAATTTAAAAAGGGTGACATAAGTTTTATAAAGAGTTAAGTATTTTTCAAGTTTCGATTTCCAGTAAGGTTTTAATTTCAGAATTTCTATCTTCCTTAACAGGAAACTAGGTCTTATTTTTCACTCCACCTTTTTCTTATTTTCATTTCATACACACCTTTGTGAACGTGCAATAGTCTTTATCATAGAATAAAACCTTCATATCTCCGCTAGAAATATTTTTTTATAAAAACCTGTTTTTTGTCAAGATTATTCTCACACAAAGAACCGTTAGGAATTTTAACTTGGAGAGAACACTTGCTTGACTTTGTTTTAATCTGGACTTTCTAGGCTTCTTAACGAGCTTTAGGCCAATGCACCCAAACCAGTTGGTTTTAGGGCATTAGGTGTAGAGACACCCCAGCGGACTTAATTACTCAAGTTACCTAGGCCCAAAAACAAAAGACAATTTAGCGTGAAAATCATGATGATTTAATGCGAACGAAGATATAACCGGCAGTTCAATTATTTTTTTGGATAAAAGACGTGTTTAGTGGGTTAGGTGTGTAATCATTCCAATCAACTTCCAGATGGGTTATTTTTCAGAATTAGTTCCAATTAAGGCATCAATAACATCCCTTCATATCCGCTTTACTTCATAAACTATTCTTGATATTACTTATTTCAGAACAAACCTATTTGATCCTCAGAAAATAATTTATCCATTTAAAAGTTTTCAGACATAATAGAGTTGTCATCTAATTTTCAAAACTCACGACACGTGTAGTGTGATGTAAAGACGTATATCAGCTATAGTTAACTTCAAAGGAGAGTTATCTTTCAGGTTTTCAAAATCTAAAAATAAGATTTACTTATTCTTATCTTTTCAAACAAAACCGTCGAAATGTTGAATCTGAGTTCTCCCACTAGCTAACTTGACGAAAAAGTTTTTATGTTTTTTTTGAAAATTTTCTGATTTTTATGGATTTTAGTATGCAGATGCAAAATATACATATGAATGCGAAGGTTAGAAATGCGTACCGAGCGTACCCCCAAACTTAAACTGGACAGTGTCCTCACTGTCATTGCATGAACAAATTATTGAAGGGTCAAAATTGTCGGTTAGATATACACATTTTTTTTAAAAAAGAAAATAGTTAAAAATGGATATGCACCGGACCAGAATATCCACATATATATACAAAATGGTATATGCATACCCCCAAACTGATTTGAAACAGTGTCCACTGTTTTGGCTGGATAACCGAAGTTTGGTGGTAGGCAGAGGAAGATTATGTAAGGTAAACCGGCTCCTGTAAGACCAGGAGCTCCTCTGTTGGTTCGGCGCTAAGGTACGGTTTCAGTCTGTGTCCGTTTACTTTGAAAAATGAACCGTCCTTTGGATCCTCCAAATCTACAGCGCCTTGCGGATACACATTCCGCACCAAAAATGGCCCTTTCCAGCGAGATCTAAGCTTTCCTGGTTGGAAATGTAGCCGGGTGTCGTAAAGCAGCACCTGTTGACCAGGTGCGACGGTTTTGCGCAAAAGGTGTTTATCGTGAAACACCTTCGTTCGGTTCTTAACGACAACCGCGTTTTCATAAGCCTCATCCCGAAGCTCACTCAATTCGTTCAACTGCAGCTTCCGATGGCTGCCCGCATCTTCGAGAGACAGATTCAGCTCCTTTATCGCCCAAAATGCGCGATGATCTATTTCCACAAGAAGGTGGCAAGGCTTTCCGTAAACAAGCCAATAAGGAGACATGCCAAGATCGGTCTTATAAGCGGTTCGAAATACTCAAAGGGCATTAGTGAGTTTTAGAGACCAATCCTTACGGTTCTTAGAAACCGTCTTCTCCAATATCTGCTTGATTTCCCGATTTGAAACTTCGGCCTGCCCACATGTTTGGGGGTGGTAGGGCGTGGATAGCTTATGATTAATGGAATATTTCCGCATCAAGGCCTCGAAAGTCTTATTACAGAAATGAGTTCCATTGTCGCTAATGATCGCTCGGGGGTGCCCAAACCGGGAGAAAATGTTTTCCTTAAGAAATCTAATGACAACCTTGTTGTCGTTAGTCCGGCTGGGCACAGCCTCGACCCACTTAGAGACAGAATCAACAGAGAAGGATGTACAAGTTCCCAAAAGAGCTGGGAAACGGCCCCATAAAATCAATCCCCAAAACATCGAAAATCTCCACAAACAAAATTGGTTGGAGCGGCATCTCGTTTCTCCTGGATATCCGGCCCAAGTGTTGGCACCGGGAGCAAGTCTTGCAGTAGTCATGAGCGTCTTTGAAGAGTTGTGGCCAGTAGAAACCACACTGCAAGATCTTCTCGGCTGTCTTTCTGGGGCCAAAATGCCCGCCACATGCTTGATCGTGGAAAAATGACAGCATACTCTTGAATTCATTGTCAGGGACACACCGACGAATAATCTGGTCGGGACAGTACTTGAACAGATAGGGTTCGTCCCAGTAAAAATGTTTTACTTGGGATAAGAATCGAAGTCTGTCCTGACTTGACCATTCAGTCAGTAGTAATCCTGTGGCCAAATAGTTCACAATATCCGCGAACCAGGGTTCGCAAGATACTGTCAAGAGCTGTTCATCCGGAAAAACGTCGTTGATCGGAATTTGAAACGACGGCGAAGAAGGAAGTCGTGAGAGATGGTCGGCGACTACGTTTTCACATCCTCTTTTGTCCTTGATGACAAGGTCAAACTCTTGAAGCAAGAGGATCTAACGTATCAGCCGAGATTTTGCATCCTTCTTTGTAAAAAGATGGCGTAGAGCAGAATGGTCCGTGTAGACGATGACTGGAGAGCCGATAAGGTAGGGCCTGAACTTTTCTAAAGCAAATACAATAGCCAAGAATTCCTTCTCGGTTGTTGTGTAGTTCGGTTGGGCGTCGTTCAGGGTTCGGCTAGCATAATAGATTACGTACGGCATCTTGTCGATGTGTTGTCCAAGGACAGCACCGATGGCAAAGTCGGATGCATCACACATAATCATAAATGGGTGCGTCCAGTCAGGGGAAGAAAGAACGGGAGAAGAAGTGAGTGAGCTTTTTAATGACTCGAACGCAGTCACACAGCTCGAGTTGAAGTCAAATGTCGTGTCCTTGGCCAGCAAAAGAGTCAAGGGCCTAGCAATCTTGCTAAAGTCCTTGATGAACCGTATATAGGAACCGGCATGGCCAAGGAAGGCTTGGATGTCTCTGACGCATCTGGGAGGAGGGAGATTGGAAATGACTTCAATCTTCGCTTTATCTACCTCAATGCCATTTTGCGAGATGATATGTCCTAAGACAATACCTTCGCGCACCATGAAGTGGCATTTCTCCCAATTTAAAGTGAGGTTCTTGTCCTTACACCGGGTAAGGACAGCGTTGAGATGCAGCAAACACTCATCAAAGGAATCACCGAAAATGGAGAAATCATCCATGAAGATCTCCAAGAATTTTTGCACCATGTCAGAGAAGATTCCCATCATACACCGCTGGAAGGTAGCGGGCGCATTGCATAACCCAAAGGGCATGCGACGATATGCAAACGTGCCGAAAGGACAAGTGAATGTGGTCTTGTCCTGGTCTTTTTCGGCGATGGGAATCTGATTATTGCCGGAGTAGCCATCAAGAAAGCAGTAGTACTCGTGTCCAGCCAATCGTTCAAGCATCTGGTCAATGAAAGGTAGCGGAAAGTGGTCTTTCCACGTTGCGGCGTTGAGTTTTCTATAATCGATGCATACTCGCCACCCAGTCTGGGTGCGAGTAGGGATTAACTCATTCGCCTCATTGGTTATGACCGTTATGCCCGACTTCTTGGGGACAACATGAATCGGGCTAACCCACTGGCTATCAGAGATAGGGTAAATGATACCACTATCCAGACACTTTACGATCTCCTTTTTTACAGCCTCCTTCATGACTGGGTTGAGTCTCCTTTGTGGATCCCTGGCTGGTTTGGCATCATCCATCAGATGAATGTGATGTTCAACGATCAGGGGACTAATCCCCTTGATGTCCGCCATTGACCAGCCAAAGGCCTGCCTATTGCTGTGCAAGACCGTAAGAAGGTCTTTCTCTTGCTCTGGAGCTATAGAGGCCAAGATGATAACAGGATGGGTCTCGCTCTCACCTAAGTAAGCGTACTTAAGGTGAGACGGCAATGGCTTGAGTTTGAGCGTTGGAGGTGAAACGATTGAAGGCAAGATTGGTGAAAAGGTCTCAAACTCAAAGGATTCCAGCAGAGGTTCAAAATGAGTGTAAGCGACCGAGTTGGATGGTTCAGGTAACTCATCCGGAAATTCGAAGGATTCAAACTCGGGTGGTGACTGGCCAAGATCGTTCGAGAAAGTGAAACACTCGTAGTCATTGTCGGGCACAGAAACAGCAGTGGGTTTAAAGAGGGACGCACTAGTGGCGTCAAGATTGCTGTGATCGAACAAAAACTCCTCGAATTCACAGTCCTCTGGGGTGATCTCCTGGATTGAACAAACGTCTAGTATATGAGCATTAGGTTCGGATGGCTGATTCCCCAACCTAAAAATGTTGAGTTCAATTGTCATGTTTCCAAAAGATAGGTTCATCGAACCATTTTAACAATTGATCACAGCATTTGAGGTTGCAAGGAATGGGCGACCGAGTATCACCGGAATTTGATTCCGGGGGTTAGCTACAGGATGTGTGTCCAAAATAATGAAGTCAACGGGGAATATGAAGTCCCCAACCTTGATTAACACATCCTCTAGCTCACCCCTAGGATGGGTGATCGATCGGTCGGCCATTTAGAGAGTATAGTGTGTGGGTTTCAGCTCTCCTACACCTAGTTGCTCATATACTGAGTACGGAAGCAGGTTAACACTGGCACCAAGATCCAAAAGTACGCGGTTGATGTTCTTATCCCCAATGGTAATAGAAATCGTAGGACAGCCAGGGTCCTTCCGTTTTTGAGGTAAAGATTGGGTAAGAGTATCACTCACAGCACTAGCTAAGAAAACTTTCTTGGGTACCTGAGATTTCCTCTTTTTCGTGCACAAGTCCTTTAAGATTTTTGCGTAGGAAGGGACTTGTTAGACAGCATCTAAAAGGGGAATGCTGATCTTAACCTGCTTAAACAACTCCAGAAACTTCTCCATTTATGGATTTTGTTTATTGGATCTCAACCGGTTTGGAAATGGAACGTTTTTGAAATTGGTTGAGTCCAATGTTTGTGGAGGAGATTGTGGAGTTAGAACGGATCCCAAAGCCGGAGTTTTCGTGGAGTGAGATGTGGGTCCGTTCAGAGCAGAAGAAGAAGAAGAGCCTTTTGAAGAAGGGAGAAT
This sequence comes from Agapanthus africanus, assembly GCA_030015575.1. Taxonomy (NCBI): domain Eukaryota; kingdom Viridiplantae; phylum Streptophyta; class Magnoliopsida; order Asparagales; family Amaryllidaceae; genus Agapanthus; species Agapanthus africanus. The sequence continues at coordinate 934,767,170 of JASDDO010000019.1, read as the reverse complement.
AGGCTCAGAAGACGGATAAGAAGAAGAAGAAGAAGAAGCGGCCGGGGTGTCATCATCTATCCGAGTCCCAATGTTGTTGTGCAGCATCCTTCCAGATCTCAATGTAGTCACGGCACTCACATTATGGTTCTGTTGTTCAAGAGCAACATGTACATTATGTGGGTGACCAGGATTTGGGAGTGGTTGAGATGGAAGCTTCCCCTTCTTTCGCTCACTTAAGGCCGCATTCAGTTGTGCTATCTGGGCTTCGATGGTTTTGATGCTTTGCCCGTGAGCGGCAGTGTGTTGCACCAAAGACTGAATGGAAGACTGGATGTTAGCGGTGGATTGAGTGGATTGCTTTACAAATGCCTCCAGATTTCGTTCTAGCGAGGAAACCTTATCGTTGTTTGACGGAACAAAGTTGTTTTGAGGAAAAGAATTATTGGGTGCAAAGTTTTTCGTCTGATTTTGAAAAGGTTGGGATTGGAAGGACTGCTAAAATTGATGTTGAGTTTTTTGCTGAGCTTGTTGTTGCGGAGGAGGGGGCCTCTGGAAATTGTTGCCTTGGAATTGATGCTGATTCTGATTCCAGGCGAAGTTGGGGTGGTTCCTCCAACCGGGATTGTAGGTGGAAGAGTATGGATCATTTCTTGGTCTTTGCTGAAATGCAGCATTAACCTGATCCTGTCCTTGAGATGGTGGATTGTAAGGACATTCTTCGATTAGGTGAGATGGATCGGAACAACAAGTACAAATGGTACGAAGGAGAAGAACAGGGGCAGGGGCAGGAGATGAAAATTTGCTCTCTATCGCTTCAAGTTTTCTCGTTATTGCAACCATTTCGGTTTTCATTGCAATAGAGACATCGAGTTGGTGAATGCCTACCCTAGACTGACCAGTAGAAGTAGAGGAAGAAGAAGAAGAAGTACTTGGTCTGGTGCTCTCCCATTGAAGCGTTTGTTCCGCAATGTCGTTGAAGAATTGCCATGCTTCCTCGTCAGATTTGGATAGGAAGTGGCCTTGACAAATGGTTTCCAACAACTGCTTGGTTGCTGGATTCAGGCTCTCGTATAAAGTTTGGCAAAGTTGCCATTTCTCAATACCGTGGTGAGGGCACTAAACAAGAAGGTCTTTATATCGGTCAAAGCACTTCCAAAAAGGTTCATTAGGAAGCTGGGAAAATTGGTTGATTTCGTTACGGATCCTCGCGGTTTTGTGATTTGGATAGAATTTCTTAAGAAACGCTTTCACAAACTCGTCCCAACTGGTTATGGAGTGGGAAGCAGTGCTATACAGCCACTTTTCAGCAAGATCGCATAAAGTGAACGGAATGACCCGTAGCCTTATAGCATCGTCTGACAGCTGGGTCATTTTCATCATGGCACAAACATTCTGGAACTTGTTGATGAAGATATAGGCATCTTCAGATTCAAGCCCATGAAATTTCGGAAGCATGTTAATGAAGTGGGGCTTAATTTCGAAATTATCCCTATTGGCCGGTAGAAGGGAAAGGCAGGTAGGAAGTGCAGAGCGGGTGGGATAGAAACGATCCTGGAGCACGATTCGCTGTGGCGCTACAACAGGCGGTGGTTGTGGGTTATTCGCATCCATAGGAGGTGGAATCAATCCCGGGGGAGTTAAAAGGATGTTTGGATTAAATCATGACATCGCAGAAGAAGAGGTTGGTGATAGTGAACGTGAGGATGTATGAACAGAATCCCGGTCAACATCGGAGTTGGCCGGCAAAGGTAAGGGTGAAAGAGGCGTGGAAGGAGTTTCGACGTCTGAGTCGATCGCGTAGTCGGTAGCGACTAACGTAACGCGGACTAGGCGGGCACTAGTGTCCCGAGTCCAACCGGACATACACTAAACGAGTTTAGTGTAGTCAAAGCGGAGAAGGTGAGGGTAAGAAAACGTCAATGGAGAAATACGATGAGAGGTGGGTGAAAAAATGGGATTCTAGCGACAAAAGGCAATTTTTTATAAAAGTTTTTGTTTTGTGTTTTTTTTCTTTTTTCTTTTTAGAAAGAGTTTTGCAGAAATATGTACGGACTTACGGCTTCACTTCAAACAATCACAGGCAAAATATGCACAATCACACCTAGATCTAGGGTCAGCTAGGTCAGCTAGACAGCTCCTAACTGTTCCAAAGGGCTAGAAATAGGACCTCAAACCGCCTCTTCTCCGCTAATTGCGGCTAGGTAAGTGCCAGGTGAGTGGGAGGCTCTCCACTACAAGTAGTGGACCTAATTAAGTAACCACTCGCCTTAGACACACTTGTCTAGACACCGCAAAGTCAGGTTAGGATAAACGGCCGATGCCTACAACTAGTCCTCTGTCCTATTGAGCGCGATGTCCTTAGGGCTGAGTCTAGTATTTTTTAATTAAATAATGGTCAATGCATATGCCTTTTGTGATTTCTGGGGTCCTGGGAAGGGTGATGAAATCCCCACCCAATCTTGATTGGTTTCAAGCCCCTTAAAGTCCGATTAAAAATATGCAAAGCAGTAACAATCAATTGCAATCAAAAAATTTTATTTTTTAGCGTGGCGCAAAGAATCCTGCACAAAAACAATTTATTGGAGAGGGGAAAAGAGTTTGTGCAAAGAATGCTGCAGAAAAAACAGTTCAGTGGAGTTCAGAGGAGTGGGGAATAAGGTAGAAATACTCACAGAAATTTTTGGTCGCTGATGGCAGCAAATAACCGCGGTTCCGCGGCCAAACTAGCCTTGATGCCGCGGATCCGCGGCTGTAATGAGGAATTGGACCTTACGATTTCTGGCCTGTGCTGGGTTGGGTGTCCAATTCTTGTTTGGAGCTCCTGAATCTTGATTTGCTCACTGGATTTGCTCCAGAATTTTACAGTAGACCGTTGGTTCCGTCTTGATCAACCGCGGTGTAGCCGCGAGATATGGGTCTAACTTCCCACGTCTTTGGCACTGAACTCGACCTTCTTTTTATCCTGCACACTTGCACAAAAACTAATCAAAAATAACAAGATGATTTTTACAATATATTTTTTTTTTGTTTTGTTTTTCGGTTATATTCACAAATTAACCCGAAATTACACAAAGAAATAAACTACCGTCTCCCCGGCAACGGCGCCATTTGATTGTTAGAGTTTTTGCGTGCTCAGTTAATTACCGCAATCAAGACGATTTCGCTTGGTAGCTAGCCGGTTGAGTACGGGTCGTCCGCAGGGAGATGGGAATCTTTTTCTATGTGCTTTAACGAGTTAAGTCCAAATGTCCAGGTTTGTTTGAGATTAACTATGTGCTAAAATGTATATAAAGAGAGCTTGTTAGGGTTAGGATTAGGTTAGTTTGAGATAGGAGTTGCTCACTTCTTTCGTTTCCACTCTTAATATCGGTGTTACGGTAATCGGCAAAAACGGGGATTAGCACGACTAGGAAGGAACTTGCGAGTATAAGCTAGGCTTTCCAACGCTTAGTTTCTTCCTTTTGGTCCTTGTCCGTCCGTTCTTGGCTCTTAGCCTTAACCTCCGGTTAATTCAACCACAACCGGTCTCGCTAAGGAATCACCGCTATCATGTAGGATAGGGTGCCGTAGGGAGCGGATTGTGGTTCAATTAACGGGAGTCCGAATTAAGATATTGGGCAAGAAAAGAGTGAGAGAGATTTCCTTCTCTCAAACTTTCCTTATCCTACCCTAACAAGTAAGAAACTACTCACCCATTACAAAAAAAAGGAAAATACAACAAAAGGAGGAAGATAGAAAGAATAGAAGGTTACAACTAGCTATTTGAGACCTCACTTTGGCAAGGATCAAGCTTAAGCATCATTGTTGTTAAGGATAAAGAAAAATAGAAGAAAAAAAAAACAACAAATAACAACAACTAGATTAGCAAATGAAAATTACAAGCAATTATAATTAACAAAATAACAAGACAAGCATGATAAAGAAAAGAACTCTTTTATTCATCACTTCACTCATAAAAGCTCACTACAAGGTTTTAATAGAGAAAGATGAAAAGGGGAAGAAGAACAACAAAATCTATCCTAAAATTTCACACAAGAATAAGCACCCTTCACTTGGCATTGTTCTGGGCTATTTATAGGCAGGAAACTGAAACCCTAAGGCAACATTCTGGACCCAAATGAATTGACCAAACTGCCCCCAGAAAATACTCATCTGCCGAGTCAACTCGGTCGCGGATCCGCGGCCGAGTAGCCATGTTGGCTGCGGATCCGCGGCCATTTAGGGGATTTGGGTCATCGTTTTTGGTGGGTTTCCCTGTGTTGTTGTTCTCTTCAGTGTGGTATACTTGGTTTCTCAGGATCTCTTTACATTTCTTCCAGATTTTCAGCAGGTCAAAAGGTGATTTGATGTGGATCTTTTGCCATGATTTTCTTGAGCTCCGCGTAGATATCTTGGATCTTGTGTTGACATTGTGCTTTGTGCATGAAAATGACCATTGATTTGCCATTTTGTCCTTTAAACTGGTGTGCGGCAACATACGGATAGAGAGCGGAGACCCGTATTTTATCTGTGGTTGGCAGTAATCCAGAATTTGTTGCGCTTTTCCATGAATTTCACTTCTTAGAGCTGAGAACCTGTAACCTGCAATTATCTAGCAAACACGGATCAAGAGTACCTACCTATAAGCAATATGATCAAAAATGGGCGGTATACAAATGCAAAAATCTGATATGAACACCACCACTAATAGCTGGCTGTCCTCTGCCTCTATTGCCTCGTCCTCTCTGAACAGGACCGCCAAGCCCACGGCCTCTAGGAGCATCTGTCAAGCGTGGAACGTCATCAGGGGAGAAAGTAAGGCTCTCTGAGGAGGTGGTGAAGGTGGTAAGGTGATTTGGACAGATTTTTATGATCAAAAATAATATTACCGCAATCAAGAACGGCGTCGCTTGGTAGCTAGCCGGTGAGTACGGGTCGGTCCACAGGGATTTTGTGAATTTCCTAATCGCTCTAACGAGTTAATTCCGATGGGTGCCGGATTGATTATTAAATCTAAAAACTAAATCTATCTATACTAAGATTATCTAGATCTAAATCTTGCTAGGATTAGGTTTAAGAATGGTTTGGAAATGTAAATAAATCTCAAAGCTTTCTATACCCAAATTAGGATCTAAGAGGAGTTATGGTAATTATTAATAAAGAGGATTAGATCCATTCGGGAAGGTGTTCCTTCCTCTAGGTTCTTGTCCTTCCTTTATCAATTCTTACCCTAATCTCCATGGAAAACACACGCAACCGGGCCTTTATACTATGGTATCACCGCTACCTCGAGGGATAAGGTGCCGTAGGGCGCGGTGTGTGCATGTATGCATGGAGTCCTATTGATTGTATGTGATGGGTAAGAAAGGGATGAGAGATCTCATCTCTCAAAAGCCTTCCCCAAAGCTAACTCTAACAATTATCTAGGGCAAGGAATTAAATCTAAACTAGGGCAAAGAATAAAAAATTACCTACTTTATAGATGGCTCTCTCTAGACATCAACACAGGGTTGTCAGATCTGAATTCATGAAATGAAAAGAGGCACCAATGCTCTCCAAAAGAATTCTAAATTTTATTCATAGAAAGAAGCATAGGGAGGCATAACCTAATACAAGTAATTGGGTATCTATTTATAGGACATAGAAACCCTAGGTTACAATTCACCCGCACGTCTGCATTTACCAAAATACCCCTAGGTTGACTATTCAGCGCCGTATCAGCATTATGGTAAAATTTCTTCAGCTTTGGGCTCAATAAGGCCGCCGATCAGCGGCCGCAACAGGGGTTGGGCTGCGATTCCGCGGCCCAATGAGGAGCTTGAATGCTGAAAACTCTTGTGCTTATGATGGGATTTCTGGGCTTCTAACTTCTTTGATTGTTTCTTCAAATTAGCTTCTGGTTCTCTTCCAGATTTTCCAGTGAATACTTATATTGGACTTTTAACCGTTCGCTTTGTAATCTTGGACCTTGCGTTGCCTTGTACATTGTGAACTGTTCTTCGTCTAGGCTTGACTAAGATCCTTCTATTTGTTGGTCAAAAGTCCCTCTTTTGTATCTTCTTTTGTCTTTTTCACTGTTTTCTCTCCAAGAACCTGTAACCTGTACTATGTAGCAGACATGGGTCAAAAGCACCTGTTTATTTATAAAATACATAAGAATGGGGAATATAATAATGCAATATTATGATATGAACATAAGGTCACATGCGGCACTGTTGCCGCGCCCTGGCACCCCATAGTACAGTCTCTGATACGGTGATGCAGGCTCCCGCATCGAAAACATCCGAATGACGGCCGCTGTCCCTGTAGGTAAGTACTGTATAACTGTCCTAGTCTCAAGCCTCCGCCATCACCATAGCCTGGAGGGGGTCTGCCGCGACGTCTATCCATCTGTCGCTGTGTTGGCATGTCAGTACGAATCCGCTTCGGCCCAGAAATGACCGGAGTCTCAGAAATACGCTCCTCCAAAAGTAAGGCTGCATCCATCGCGGCTGTATATGTGTCAAAGTGCTGGGTGCTGATGGCAAGGAATAACTGTGTGTCAAGTCCTCGCACAAACCTCTTTATCCTCTTCTCTTAAGTGTCTACTAGGTACGGAGCATATCGGGACAACTGAGTAAACTGTATATCATACTCGGACACTGTCATCGCAGGAGTCTTGCACAAAGACTCAAAACTACGGGTCCGAGCATCTCGGACACTCTCCGGAAGAAAATGGGCAAGAAATGCAGCTGTGAACTCATCCTAAGTCATAGGAGGTAGACCCGCAGCTCGGCCTCTCTCTACTGAATCGTACCACGTCTGAGGAAGGCCCTCCAGATGAACACTCGCAAACTCTACCCATCTATCATCAAAACACCTCAACGAACGGCAAATCCTAGTCATCCTATCGAGAAATGCCTGCGGGTCTTCTGTCGCATCCGTGCCGGTAAAGGCTGGAAGTCTCAGCCTCATAAACTCCTGTAGTGATACGGGGATAGTCGCAGTAGTAGCAGGAACAACTGTCTCGACAACAGGTACAATCGTGGTCTGTGTGGTGGAAAGAACGTCCTCAGATCTCTGTGCCCGACTGGCCTCAACTAAAGATCCCATCATCTGACGCAACTCCTGCATACCGGCCTTTAATCTGGTAATACGTTCTGGAGAAGGCGGATCAATCTGACCCTGAGGGGTAGGCATATCGTCCCGCTCGATCCTCGCCTCAGACGAGCCCGCTCGAATCTCATCCCTAGCGGCAGCCCTCTGAGCCCTCGTAGTCTTTGGCGACATCGAAGTTGGAATAAGAAACATGAGCGATAAGAACATTGCAATTGAATCAAGGGATGCATGGAATCAAGAAAGGAAATACAAATAATTATATCCTAAGGTCACTTAGGCGGAGTACCATATCGTAAGTATGCCGCGGAACATACCCACGCTATGCCGCTCTGTATAAGTCACCTACTCCATCTACTAAGGGTCGTCCTCAAAAAGGTAAAACCCATTACTCTGATACCAACTTTGTGACGACCCGAAAGTATGGAATGTGACTGGCACTTAGATTACAAGATGTCACAAGGCGTAACGCAACCTAAGACAGCCAAAGTCCAGAAAATCTAAACCAAAATCAACAAGAGTGAAGTAAAACCTTTTATGAAAACAATTTTAAACCAATTAAGTTATATTAACCCCTTTTTAAAAATATTATAATTTACCAAAAATTTCGGCAGAGTCTCCTTTGTAAAAACTGGCCCCCAAAACGGGTACAACAAGATATATAAACCTGTAATGATATAATGGAATCCCCAAGCGGGAGCTAGCTCTTCGCCCAAGGCGGATCACAACCACACGCAATATATATATAACATCAAGCAAATAAGCATAAAGAAACACAAAAATAAGAAAAACACAACGTCGCCTCAAGTGAGCCCGACCCCAGAGGAACCACATATACACAAATCTCTCAGTCTCATCACTAGGTCGCATATACAAATAAGAAGTAGTAGATAGAGAATACTAGATACAATGATAGTACAAAAAGAGACAAAAGTGTCCTCGCAACCCACCTACAAGCAATGTCGCGAGTCCGAACAAAAGATACCAAAGAACAAGTACACCCGCCGCCATAAGGCTGACGGGTCCGACCTGTAAGACACTGTGGTACAATAGGGGTGAGTTGCCAGCTCGTGAGTAGTAAGTAACATCTAATAAGGCTATCGTAAGAATGCACGCAAATGCGTTACAACCTGCCGTTCCCCTCCGAAAGATGGCCAAGACGACGTAGAGACGTCTAGCCTGAGATTCGGGGAAGATGCTATTTGGTTTTATCCGTCCACTTCTCCGAAGATGCCAAGTTGATTTATGGCACCGTGTATCGGAGGTTTAGACGGATGCGGCCGATGTAGAAGACTTCGTCAGATTCCCCCTCGCTTGAGGGGTTTTTGATTGTGGGGACGCTCTTCCCTGCAGGCGCAAGCCCCTGCAGTTAATTACGCTACCGCATCGCGGTAACAACTTTCTCATTCTCCAGAATTTCACTTCGTGTCGTGTGTGTTTGTTTTGTTTGTGGTTTCCCGTGGATTGTATACGGAGACTAATTTATGTCATCACCCGTAGGACGTGGATTAATCAAATCCGTATTTTCTTAGATTTAGGTTTGAGGTTTTGGTTTAAGGATACGTTAGCCATATTTGAGGCTAAGATCAACTTAAACGTTTGTTAAGGATACGTTAGTCCAGTTTGAGACTAAGATCAACTTAACAGGATCGTTTAGATCCAACAAAAGAGCATTTGGGGGCTCTATTGTTCCAGTTTAGGGACATAGTGGTCCATTGAATGTATGGCCGTCGGGACCCGTCACCTTTCTGACGACGTTGAAAGATTACAATGACAGATATCAGAGGAGTTCAGAGATGTACCCTTGAATCAAAATTGGTTGGGAGACCTATAGTCCAATTTGGGACTAAAGTCTGTTTGAGGGTTTAAAGATACGTTAGCCATATTTGAGGCTAAGATCAACTTAAACATTTGTTAAGGATACGTTAGTCTAATTTGAGACTAATATCAACTTAACGGGATCGTTTAGATCCGACAAAAGAGCATTTGGGGGCTCTATTGTTCCAGTTTAGGGACGTAGTGGTCCATGTTCCAGTTTAGGGACATGGGGGTCCATGTTATGTATGGCCGTCGGGACCCATCACCTCTCTGACGACGTTGAAGGATTACAACGACAGGTGTCAGAGGAGTTCAGAGATGTACCCTTGAACCAAGTGTAAATTGATTTAAAAGAGCAGTCTTGCTCAGTCAATTTAATTTGAGGACTTACGGCCATGATTGGGCTAAGTCCAGTTGAGAATATTCAACATTTTATTTGCATTTGGCCTATTAGACCTTAATTAGGGCTCTGCCCCTGCACTGTATTTTATTCTGGCCTGTTAGGCCTCTTAAGTTGGGCTCTGTCCCCTTTTTATAATGCAGAGTATTTGTTTTGGTTCATTGGGCCTCTTAATTGGGTTTTTCCCCTTAATAATGTGTTGCATTAATTAGTCTGACAGAGCGCCACGTGGCTTGTCTGGCGCTTTGCGCCAATTGAGGAGCGCAAGGCGCAAACTCATATGGAAATGACACATGTCACGCTCTGATGAGCGCAAGCGCAGTGCGCTGCGACAGTGCGCTACGCTGTTGCGCTGCTGACACGTGGCGCGCTCTGGTGAGTTGCGCCAATGAGTGCAGTGCTCTGTTTTTAGAAGCGCATAGCGCAGATCATTATGGGGCCGACACGTGGCGCTCTCTGGTGGCTTGCACCAACCCGAGAGCGCAACAGTGCAGATTTTGCAAGTGCAGATCACTGTTTTATTATTTTGATCAATTTTAGATCAAAGAAAACAAATTTTCTTGTTTTCAAAGAACCAGTGGTTCATCAAAAGGCAATGCCTTTATTATTATTATATTTTTATTGAAGATCTTTGATCTTGTTCTTAGATCAATGATCTTTTTAGAAGAAATTCTTCTTTATTCAGAGGTTTTTTACCTTTTCTTTTTCTGAGCTCTTCTCAAAATTTTCTTTAGAGAAGTTCTCTGTTTTTCTCTCTGTGTTGATGTGTTGGGGTCCGGGGGCCTTTTTATAGTGCCAATGATTTGTTGAATTGGTTAGAGAGATCTTTCTCTGAGTGATTTGGGGATTTTTCCCCACCGTTGGATCTTTGATCCAAGGGCTTCTGTTTTACAGAAGACAATTTTCTTGTTTTAACAAGAACAGAAAGATCTTACTAGAATTTTAATTCTGCTAGGCACAAACGCACCAGCGCTTGACACGTGTCACGCAGTACAGAGCGCAGCGCGACTGCGCTAGCGCACCAGCGCTTGATACGTGTCGCGCAGCGCAGAGCGCAGCACGACTGCGCTAGCGCAACTGCGCTGCCACGTGTCGCGCAGCGCAGAGCGCAGCATGACTGCGCTAGCGCAACTGCGCTGCCACGTGTCGCGCAGCGCAGCGCGACTGCGCTAGCGCATCTGCGCTGCCACGTGTCGCGCAGCGCAGAGTGCAAGTCAGCTGAAGCGTTGCTTCTTTAATTTTTTAATTTTTATTTTAATTTTCAGAACAGAGCCTTGCTCTGATTGGGGGAAACAGAAGCGTTGCTTCATTTCCCGCCTTGGAATTTGAACAGAGCTTTGCTCTGATTAGGGTAAACAAGTGCCCCACACTGTTGCGCTTATGGGGCCCCTAAACGTGAGCGCAGCGGTGGCAGAATTCCAACCATCACGCCATCCCTTGGAAGTTGAAACGGCTCTTCAATGCCTATAAATAGGACCTTTGTTCCCTTAGATGATTTTCATCTCTTCATAAGAATTTTGTTCAGAGCCCTGCTATTTTGTTTAAGCACTTTTAAAAGTTCAAACTCTAGAGAATTTTAGGTAAAATTAATTTGGATTAAATTAAATCAATTTTAAGAGCCTTGCTCTCAATAGATCTCTGATCTAAAGAAAACCCATTTAGGGTTTCACTTAGCAGAGCTTTGCTCTAAGAGGGTCTGAAAAGAACTAAAGGGAACCCTATTAGAGTTCCATTAATAGAGTTCCGCTCTATGAAAGATTTTTTCTTGTATATTCCCATTTCATTAATGGGGCTTTGCTCCCTCCAAATCATATAGAAGAATTCTTAAGAGTTTTTCGCAGATCCTGGAGGTTAAAGAATGGGATTTTATTTCTTGATGAATTGTATCATCTTGCTTAATCAGTGTGCCTGATAATTTCTCTGATTTTCTTTTACAGAAGTAATGGATGCCCACATGTACGATCTTGACGAGATTATCTCTTACGGAGACATCCGCCGACTCGGCCGTTCTCAGAACCGAGAATTTACCAATGCCGAGTGTGCCGAAATCATGAGCCGCTTCGACGCATACAACGGCCAACTGCTTCCTCGGCGCTCCCCTCTCCTGAAGCTTATTGTGGGAGCAATTTGGGAAGCGCTTCCTCTATTCTGTACCGGTGTGCCACTTGGGGCATTGGATGCCGCCGAGGATAAGGTGCACTCGGTGTATCTGATGAGCCTAATCTCAAAGAGGAGGCGCGATAACCTTATCGATCTTCTGCACCAAGCTTTTCAACAATCTGCAATACTTGCTGCCTATCGGAGGGAGGAGGACATCAGTGGGGATCCCGACGCTCGGGCTCGTGAAAGAAAGCACATTAGGATGGTTCGCCAGGCTTGGAAAGTCTTGGACAAGGTTACTTTTGAGTTCCTCAATCCATGTCCTGGATTTGAGGTTTTGCCATTGTAATCATTTGGATAATATCTTTGTTTATTGCCTTTATTGATGTAAAAACTTTCCAAGTATGAATGACAAATCTTTTCCCTCCATCCTTTTATTTTCTGCTTTGTTACTGGCACATTCTTTAAATAAGCATATCCTGTAAGCGATATAGAACATTATGTCTTGAATATCTTGGGGAGTAGTGATGGCTTAGGAAGCAGGTTCAGGTCTGCTACCTAAGGCTTTTCAATTTCATGAGCCATGAGGGTCTCATAAAGAATTTTCTCCCTACGAGTCGAGAGGATCTCATAGGTGTATTTTCTCCTTAGGAATCGTGAGGATTCTTAAGTGCGTTTTCTCTTATAAGTCGTAAGGATCTTATAAAAGAATTTTCCCTCTTATGAGTCGAGAGGACCCGTAAGCGGTTGTTTCCCTTCTTGTCGAGATTCGACTTCAGAGAGTAAGACCCGTGGATAGTATGCAAAAGACCGTTTTGGGCCGATTTGCAGGATTCCATTACTTAGGAAACAAGTTTTTTAATCCCTGCTGCCTAAGGCTTTACCTCACGAGTCGAGACGAATCGAGTAGTCCTCGCAAAGACATCAATTTCCTCACGAGTCGAGACGAATCGAGCATTTCTCGCAAGAATATCCTAACGTCACAGTTAACCTCTGCTCTTTACGATAGAAGTCCGTTAGGGTCTGTGGTACTTAGGGTTTTGGCCATCGTACCGTCGCATCAGCTGATATATTCCTCGATAGGCAATCGTGTTGTTCGAGTAGCCCTGCGACTGTCGTGTCTCTGATCCCTTCGGGGGATGGACAAGACGTCTTCAAGTAATCTTCCAGGTAATCTTACTGTCAGAAAAGCAAGCGTTAGGAATTTTGCCATGCCGCTTTTTACTTGAGCTTAGGCTCATTTTGGAGAGCCCCGATGAGTCATAACCACTCCGCGCTGGTGTGGGATGATCTCCGATAGTCCTTCAGGTTTTATGTGAGTTGCCGTCAAGACCCTGAAGCTAGGAATTTGGCCTTCGCTTCGTTTGTTGGCACTGCGTCTGTTGTATCGAGACGAATGTCATGGTTATCTCTAGGTTGTTGGTGAACCGTCGAGGCTTGGAACTGGGAATTTTGCCGTGGCTCCATTTGTTTGATTGTCGTGTCTGAACCCTGCTGGAGGAAGAACGCTAGGGTGACATCTCGTCTACTGTATCAAAATGAACGTCGAGCTGGTGACCACTCCGCACTGATGTGAGATGATCTCCGATGGTCTTTCAGGTTTTATAGGAGTTGCCGTCAAGACCCTGAAGCTAGGAATTTGGCCTTTGCTTCATTTGCTGGCATCGCGTCTGCTGTATCGAGACGAATGTCGCTGTTGTCTCTAGGTTGTTGGTGAACCGTAGAGGTTTGGGACTAGGGACTTTGCCGTGGCTCCATTTGTTTAATGATGTTGCGTCTGTTGTGTCGAGACGAACATCGAGGTGGTGACCATTCCGTACTGATGTGAGTTGATCTCTAGTTGTCTTTCAGGCTTTATATGACTTGCCGTTAAGACCTTGAAGCTAGGAATTTGGATTTTGCTTCGTTTACTGGCATTGCGTCCTCTATATCGAGACGAATGTCGCGGTTGTCTCTAGGTTGTTGGTGAACCGTCGAGATTTGGAACTAGGGACTTTGCCGTGGCTCCACTGTTTGATGGTGTTGCGTCTGAATCCTGTTGAAGGAAGGACGCTGAGGTGAAATCTCGTCTGCTGTATCAAGACGAACGTCGAGGTGGTGACCACTCCGTACTGGTGCAAGATGATCTCCGGTTGTCTTTCAGGCTTTATATGACTTGCCGTTAAGACCTTGAAGCTAGGAATTTGGCCTTTGCTTCGTTTGCTGGCATTGCGTCCTCTATATCGAGAAGGATGTCGCGGTTGTCTCTAGGTTGTTAGTGAACCATCGAGGTTTGGAATTAGGTACTTTGCCATGGCTCCGCTGTTTGATGGTGTTGCGTCTGAATCCTGTTGAAGGAAGGACGCTGAGGTGACATCTCGTCTGCTGTATCAAGACGAATGTCGAGGTGGTGACCACTCCGCACTGGTGCAAGATGATCTCCGGTTGTCTTTCAGGCTTTATATGACTTGCCGTTAAGATCTTGAAGCTAGGAATTTGGCATTCGCTTCGTTTGCTTTGTCACGTACGAATCCTGTTGGAGGGAGAACGCTGTCGTGACATCTCGTCTGCTGTATCGAGACGAATGCCGAGGTGGAGCTGGGATTTTGCCGTTACTCCGCTTTACTGACCATGGGGTCTTTTGTTGACGTTGTATCTACATCTTGCTGGACTGCGAAGGAACGCCTTTGTTGATTCTTTAGGCTGTAGATATTGCCGTTAAGATCTGGAACTAGGGACTATGCCGTGGCTCCGTTTCATTGCGATTCTGAGGTCGGTTGTTGACGTCATGTCTGTGTTTGGTTAGAATGAGGGGAAACACCGTCAGCGATCTCTAAGTTGTCGATACCGACGTCGAGACCCTGAAGCTAGGGATCTTCTTTTGCTCCGTTTGTTGACATCGTGACTGCAATATTGCGACAAATGTCGAGGTTGTCTCTAGGTTGACTATGAACCGTCGAGATTTGGCTTCGCTTTCTGGTAGAGCCTGTTGGGAAGGTATGGTTCCCTCTTTGTTTGTGCCCCTGGATTGTATACAGGGATCGATGTGATCTCACATGTAGGGCAGCAGTTTCATTCATTTTTTTTCTTTCCGCGATGCTCTATCATTTCGACTATTTTTCGCGGTGCCCAATCATTTCGGCTATTTTTTTGTTTTCACTCGCTGCTTTTTATTGCGAGTTGCCCCATCATTTCGGCTATTTTGCATGCATATATTTTTTTCACTTGCTGATTTTGTTGCAAGTTGCCCCATCATTTCGGCTATTTCGTATGCATGTATTGCCCGCTGATTTTCTTTTATCACGAGTGTGGAATTTGGAATCTGACGCCAATCTCAGCATCAGCATCGCTACAACTGGAATATTGCCAGGAGCGAATCATCATTTGCCATGAAAGGGCTTGGAATTTGATACCAGTTTAGGCATCAGCATCGCTACAACTGGGATATTGCCATGAGCGAATCATCATTTGCCTCTGTCGATGTTGAAGCGAACAGGGTTAGGATCCCGTCGACTAAGGCTTTTGACTTCATGAGCCGTAAGGGTCTCACAAAGGTATTTCTCCCTACAAGTTGTGAGGATCTCGTAGGTGTGTTTTCTCCTTAGGAATCGTGAGGATTCCTAAGTGTATGTTCCCCTGTAAGTCGTAAGGATCTTACAAAAGGGTTTTCTCCTTATAAGTCGAGAGGACTTACAAGGGTTGTTCACCGTATGGACATATCCCCAGTCACGGGTGGGACTTAGTTAGGGAAATGTTTATTCGCGCCCGTGGATTGTATACAAGGGTCAGTATTGAGCCGCTTGTAGGGCACTATCGAAGGTTGTGGGGGTTGCTTAAGAACAGGTTTAGGTCTCTGTAACTTAAGACATTCAAATCTTATGAGCAGTGAGGGTCCCATAAGAAAGTTCTCCTTACGAGTCGTGAGGATCTCGCAAGTGTAATTTCTCCTTAGGAATCGTGAGGATCCCTAAGTGTGTTGCTTCCCTGTGAGTCGTAAGGATCTCACGCGGGTGGTTTCTCCTTACAAGGTCGAGAGGACCCTGTAAGTGTCTTTTAACGAGGTTGCGCCCTTTCGGGTTTTCACGAACACTCGCCGGTAGCCCTGCTGTTTTTACTCACGGAGCCCATTCGAGTTTTCATCCGTGCCCATTTTGCTTATGGGCATACCGTTTTTTTTATTCTTTTTTTATTCCTTCCTTTTTTTTAAACGAGGTCGCGCCCTTTCGAGTTTTCACGAACACTCGCTGATAGCCCTGCTGTTTTTACTCACGGAGCCCTTTCGGGTTTTCATCCGTGCCCATGTTGCTTATGGACCTACCGTTTTTTTTTGTCAGCCTGAGGATGCTGCGGTAGTAGTTTAATGACGTTTCAGTCGTCAGCTAGTTTTAGGACGTAGTAGTCCATCGTTAGTTTAAGGACGTTTCGGTCCACTGTTAGTTTAAGGACGTTCGGTCCATTGTTAGTTTAGGGACGTTTCGGTCCACTGTCGCCGTATTTGAGGCGAATTTCTAGTTTACTGACTTTTCTGTCTATGGGGCTTTCCCTATGAATGAGCAGGATGCCCCCGGCGTATCCATCTTTCTCGGAGCATGTGGTTGTGGCGGGCTCACCTTCCAGTTTTCGGACAACGCGAACTCGCCCTGTTGGTATTAATCTTCAACACAGTTTTTGAAGACGTAGCAGTTCTCGATCGGATGGCCCAATACTTGGTGGTAAGGGCAATAATTAGAACTGTTGACATCATCCAGTTGTAGTTGGTGTTTCGGCTCCGGTAGAGTGATAAGCCTGTTATGCACTGCCACTTCGAACAGCCTCCTTGTTTCATCCTGAGGAAATGAGTAAGGACGTTTCAACCTCTCTTCGAGGGATGGGCGTGGTCGCACATTGTTTTGGCGAACAACCGGTCTAGGGCCACTCGATTGCTGTTGAGTGTTGGCTACAAGGGCTGTTTTTCCCTTCCCTTTATCCTTTTTGCTCGATCCTTTGTTTGCGGGGCCGAGATTTTTTCCAAGTAGCGTGCGATTGCACGGCTGAATGTTTTCGCAACTCCTCAATTCTTTCATTTTTGAAATGGATTCCTTAAGGAGAGGGTTGAGGGCATCTTCTTCGTCAGAGTCGCTTCCAAAGGTAATAATTTGTGATCCCTTGGAGTCGGCTATGTGACAGTCGTCGGCGGCTCTTTTGCGCTCATCTATCGCATTTTTCTGATGTCTACGAGCTTCACGCTTTGTCCTGTTGAAGTGTTGTTTTTGAGCGACATACCCTTGCCACCAACACTTAAAGGAGTCGCAGTCTTCGGTAGGATGTATGATCTTCTGATGATATAAGAAGAAGTTAGGATGCATCTCTACTCCACCGAGAGTATTTTCTTCAGAGGGCGGTAGCTTCATTCCCACTGATAGGGCTCTGGCGAACCTTTTCCTCGTCTTGAATTTGTTTTTATCCGCAGCGGATGACTTTTGATTTGACGGAAGTGCCTCGACTCTTTGGTCTAGTAATCGGTGTTTGGCTCCTTCCAGTATGTCCATCTCACGCTCCTGATTGGCTTTAACTTTCAGACGAATTTCATTCAGGAAGGCATCGATCAACTCGTCTGACGGCCGCAGAATTTCTGATTCAGGGTCCGCCCTCGGTTTCTCGGTGCAAGGAGCATCTTTATCATCCGCCAATGAGTGAGAGATCACATGACAAGTTGCCCCCGGTGCGTCCGTCTTCCTTGGAGTGTGCGGCTGTGGCGGGTTTACCTTCCACTTTTCAGACAGCGTAAACTTGCCTTATAGGTATTAATCCTCGATCCATCCCTTAAAGAAGAAACAGTCCTCGATCGGGTGACTTACTGTGTGGTGGTAAGGGCAATAATCGGGATTATTGAGATCGCCTGGCTGCAACAGACGTTTTGGACTCGGCAGATTGATGAGTCCGTTGCGCGTGGCCAGCTCGAACCGTTTCCTTGTTTTATTCTGAGGAAACGAGTAAGGACGTCCTAGTCTCTCCTCGAAGGATGTGCGTGGACGCACGTTGTTTTGGCGAGCAACCGGCTTTGATTTGCTCGGCTGTTGTTGAGTATTGGCAACAATGATCGCTTTTCCTTTCTTCTCATTTCGAGAGTCCAGTTTTGGAGGAGACGGTCCATGGCCCATCTGGTCCATTTGGGCTAATTTTTCGATCAAGGCCTGGAAAGTGGTCGGCCTGAAGAACATCATGAATTGGGATATAGTCGCCTGCGGATCGAGAGTGCCCACGAACATGCCCACGGCAGGAGATTTTTTGATGCGCTGCTCGCACTTCGACCATAGGTTCCGCCATCGTGTTGCGTATTGGACCCACGTTTTGCCTGGCCTTATCCTGGCATTGATCAGTGCTGTTATCGGGGTGCGTTCACTAGCACTCGCGAATCTTTTTGTAAACAGTAGCTCTATCTCCGCAAATGTTTTGACAGAGTCGTTAGGTAGCTCCGAATACCATTCAAAGGCTGTTTCTGCTAAGCGGCCGATGAATTGGCGTAGCAGCAGTTTGTCGTCACCTCCAGTGTTGCCGCATAAGGCCCTGAATTGAGCGACATGCTGATGTGGATTCCATGTCCCTTTATATACGTGGAACTTAGGGATCGTATATCCCGGCGGGTAACTGATTTGGTCATACCAGCCCGGGTAGGGTCGTCCGGTTCTAACAATTTGCCCAGCCGCGTCACTCGCTTGATGAGCTCGTATTTGCTGAGCTATATAGTCATCCAGTGCGGCCTTGGAAATGGTTTCTTCCTTGGCTGCTGAAAGAGCCGGAGGAGGATTAGATGTCTTCCCTTTATCGTTTTCAACAATGATTGGAGGGTCATCAGCTGGAGGGTCCGGCTGTAACATCATCCCTATCATGTCTTGGAAGAGGAGTGGCATTTGTTTTATGTTAGCCGCTTGCCCTGCGGCTTCTTTGTCCTTCTTTTCGAGGACCCTGCATAAGATATCAGCGTCGGTTTCTTGTTCGTGACGCTGTTCTGACAACGCCTCCGAGCTTTCTTTTGGCCTGGTGAGTGTGGCCATTTGCGTCAGCATTTCCTGAAGCTTCTGCTGCTGCTCCTGAGCTTTGGTCACTGACCGTGTAAGCGGTCTATAACCTGTAGATGTACGGCTGTCCTCTTTACCAGATGGCATGTATACCGTGTGTACCATGATGCCCCCGGACTTAGGGCGTTTAGGTTCACTGCCTTTGACATTTGCTGCGGGCATGGGGATCTTCTCCGGCTTTCTTCTCTTGTGGGCCGTTGAAGTTGAGGGGGCCGTTGCAGCGGGCACCCTGGCGGTTGTCGTCCTTTGTTGTTTGACAGGACGGTTCTTTTCTTCCTGCACTTTCGCCCTTTTCTGCCGGCGAGAGTGATCTTGGTCGATTACAGACTCTTGAACCCTCCGCCAGACCTTATAAATTTTGGAGGACAGCCGTTGAGGAGGCTGCTCTAGCTTCTTCTCTGGAGTATTCTCTACAAGTGAAGTAGTTCGTTTCAACACCGCAATAGGAGAGTTTCTGCGCACCGTGTTCAGAAATTCAAAGCTGTTCCCGGTTAGAACAGCAGTATCGATCCCCATCGTTGGAGCTGGCGGAGTTATCCCAGAGGGGGAGTTGCCCCCAGCCTTCCTCACTTGGCGCCAGTGGCGACGACGAGCGTGTCTCGCGGATGGAGTTGTTTCAGCTATAAGGGTGACTTCGTCATGTCCCCTGTGTTGGTCAGAATTTGCAGGTATCAGTCTCTTAAAGACCGACGTCCATTGGTTAGGGACGGCCAACCTATCAAAAGCATACTTCCGAGTAGAGGAAGCAATTTTGGTGATTTCTCCTGGAGCAGCAACCGGAATGGCCAGCCCTGTAAAAGCTGACTTCTTGGAAGGAGGAGCCCTTCCAATGATTTCGTTCGCCTGAGCCGGGATGGCTATCCGCTCTGGGATGGCAGCTTCGGGTATCGCCGGCTTGTAGACGTTCTGGCCCAGTCTGTTGAAAACTGAGGTATTGAAGTTGGCGACCCGTTGAGAGGGGTCGTGGCAGTGGTAAGTCGATCAAAGACTGACTTCTTTGGGGCTTCATTCAACGTCATTGGGGCATTGAAGCTCATCGGTGGGAGCATAGTCCCGAAGAATAGTCCAGTGGTGGCTTGAGTTACTTGCTCCACTGGCATCTTGAAAAGGGAGGCCGCTTGGGGCCCATAAGTCACTCCTCCAGCAAGGACGGAGCGAGAGTTGCAGTTGCAGGCAGTGCAGTTTGAAGCCATTGATCTTCTGTTTTCTGCACGGAGCAAGACACCAAATCTTAGTACCTCGAATCCACAGGCAACCATAGCAAACCGCGATTCGTTCGCGAACACGACACACGAAGTGTGGAGTGGAAAGAGGAAAAGGTCCCACCGGGCGTGCCAGAATCTGTTCCCCTCCGAAAGACGTCCAAGACGATGTAGAGTCGTCTAGCTTGAGGTTCGGGGCAGATGCTATTTGGTTTTATCCATCCACCTCTCCGAAGATGCCAAGTTGATTAATGGCACCGTGAATCGGAGGTTTAGACAGATGCAACCGATGTAGCAGACTTCGTCAGATTACCCCTCGCTTGAGGGGTTTTTGATTGTGGGGACGCTCTTCCCTGCAGGTGCAAACCCCTGCAGTTAATTACGCTACCGCATCGCGGTAACAACTTTCTCATTCTCCAGAATTTCACTTCGTGTCGTGTGTGTTTGTTTTGTTTGTAGTTTCCCGTGGATTGTATACGGAAACTAATTTATGTCGTCGCCCGTAGGACGTGGATTAATCCAAATCCGTATTTTCTTAGATTTGGGTTTGAGGTTTTGGTTTAAGGATACGTTAGCCATATTTGAGGCTAAGATCAACTTAAACGTTTGTTAAGGATACGTTAGTCCAGTTTGAGACTAAGATCAACTTAATAGGATCGTTTAGATCCAACAAAAGAGCATTTGGGGGCTCTATTGTTCCAGTTTAGGGACATAGTGGTCCATTGAATGTATGGCCGTCGGGACCCGTCACCTCTCTGATGACGTTGAAGGATTACAACGACAGATATCAGAGGAGTTCAGAGATGTACCCTTGAACCAAAATTGGTTGGGAGACCTATAGTCCAATTTGGGACTAAAGTCTGTTTGAGGGTTTAAAGATACGTTAGCCCTATTTGAGGCTAAGATCAACTTAAACATTTGTTAAGGATACGTTAGTCTAATTTGAGACTAAGATCGACTTAACGGGGTCGTTTAGATCCGACAAAAGAGCATTTGGGGGCTCTATTGTTCCAGTTTAGGGATGTAGTGGTCCATGTTCCAGTTTAGGGACATGGGGGTCCATGTTATGTATGGCCGTCGGGACCCATCACCTCTCTGACGACGTTGAAGGATTACAATGACAGGTGTCAGAGGAGTTCAGAGATGTACCCTTGAACCAAGTGTAAATTGATTTAAGAGAGCAGTCTTGCTCAGTCAATTTAATTTGACGACTTACGGCCATGATTGGGCTAAGTCCAATTGAGAATATTCAACATTTTATTTGCATTTGTCCTATTAGACCTTAATTAGGGCTCTGCCCCTGCACTGTATTTTATTCTGGCCTGTTAGGCCTTTTAAGTTGGGCTCTGTCCCCTTTTTATAATGCAGAGCATTTGTTTTGGTCCATTGGGCCTCTTAATTGGGTTTTGCCCCTTAATAATGTGTTGCATTAATTAGTCTGACAGAGCGCCACATGGCTTGGTAGGCGCTTTGCGCCAATTGAGGAGCGCAAGGCGCAAACTCATGTAGAGATGACACGTGTCATGCTCTGATGAGCGCAAGCGCAGTGCGCTGCGACAGTGCGCTGCGCTGTTGCGCTGCTGACACGTGGCGCGCTCTGGTGAGTTGCGCCAATGAGAGCAATGCTCTGTTTTTAGAAGCGCATAGCGCAGATCATTATGGGGACGACACGTGGCGCTCTCTGGTGGCTTGCGCCAACCCGAGAGCGCAACAGTGCAGATTTTGCAAGTGCAGGGCACTGTTTTATTATTTTGATCAATTTTAGATCAAAGAAAACAAATTTTCTTGTTTTCAAAGAACCAGTGGTTCATCAAAAGGCAATGCCTTTATTATTATTATATTTTTATTGAAGATCTTTGATCTTGTTCTTAGATCAATGATCTTTTTAGAAGAAATTCTTCTTTATTCAGAGATTTTTTACCTTTTCTTTTTCTGAGCTCTTCTCAAAATTTTCTTTAGAGAAGTTCTCTGTTTTTCTCACTGTGTTGATGTGTTGGGGTCTGGGAGCCTTTTTATAGTGCCAATGATTTGTTGAATATGTTAGAGAGATCTTTCTCTGACTGATTTGGGGATTTTTCCCCACCGTTGGATTTTTGATCCAAGCGCTTCTGTTTAACAGAAGGCAATTTTCTTGTTTTAATAAGAACAGAAAGATCTTACTGGAATTTTAATTCTGTTTGGCGCAAACGCACCAGCGCTTGACACGTATCACGCAGCGCGACTGCGCTAGCGCAACTGCGGTGTGTAATACCCGGTTCTTCTTATACGCCTAAATCCGTATTTCTCTGTAAACTATAAATTTTGTTATTTTTAATCATTTAATTATTTAAAGAAACTCCATTAAACCCAAAACCATTTTTCTCCCAAAGTATTTAAATCTTCCCCTCCGGCCCAAGCACATTTTTCCAGCCTAGAAATCAAATTGTAAATTTCTCTAGCCCGGGCCCATAATTTCATTTCCATTTTAATTAATTCCTTTAAACTTTTCCTCAGCCCGTTATTATAATTCTTTTATTTTATTTAGCCCAGCCCAATCGTTCACTCCCCCATTCTCATCCAATTTCCTTTAAGTTTTCCCTCAGCCCATTCCTTTATTTTATAAACTTAAATTCCCTTTTTATCTCTGGCCCGGCCCGCGCCCAGAGCTCAGCTTCATTTTCTTTATTTAATTTTTTTTTCTTCTTGGCCCAACCCAGCAGCCTCATCCCCTCACCCGCGCTCGCTACCTGACTCGGCCCGCTACCCTTTCTTCCCCAACGGCTCTCCTATTCTCCCGCCCACGCCATTGATTCATCGATCCGCTTCCTCCGCCCACACCCACATCGCAGCGCGCGTTTCCCCACGACCCGCTCCCCAATGCTTCGCACCTCCTTCTCCCTCACACCCTCTCCTCACACTCTCTGTTTCCCTCTCAACCTCGTTCTCTCTCTTATTCTCTCTCGAACCCTCTCTCTCCTCTCACTGTCTCGCCATCGCTGGCCACCTCCATCGCCGCCAGCTCACCCTTACAACCCCTCTCGACACCCTCGACGAGCCCCAGCTCTCCAACTCCTTCTCAACCGAACCCAGCCACCTCCATCAACCTCCAAGCTTCGACCACCACAGGCATCCAGACGACGCCGACGAACCTCCACCTGCATCGACTACCTCATCACCTCCTCCGGCCGTCGGCGTCTCCTGGCTCCAGCCACCATCCGAGAACCCATCTCCTTCTTCCCAAACTCTTCACCACCGAGCCTCACCCTCGCAGCCCGACCTCGTCATCGTCGTCGACGCTCCCTGCAACTCTTCTCTCTCTCTCTGATCCCCTCTCTCTCTGTGTCTCTCTCACTACCTCTTCCCCTCTCTCTTTCTCACTCCCTCTCTCTTTATCTCCCTGCTCTCACTCTCTGTCTCTCTCTCTAACTTCCTCTCTCCTTCTCTCTGTTTCTCTCTCTTCTTACTCTCTCTCTTCCTCACTCTATCTATCTCACTCTTTTCCCCTCTAAATCTCTCTCTCCCTCTACAGCCCCTCTCCGTCGCACACGCAAACAATCACTGTACCGAGCCGTCAAGCTAAGCTCGAGCCGAGGCCAAATCTCGTCGTTGTTGCCGCGCGTGTGTCGTTGCCGTGCCGCGCGTATGTCGTTGCCACTGCCGTGTGCCCCAAAACGTGTCCAGGCAAGTCCCTACTTGCTACATGCTACTTTATGTTAATTGCAAATCATAATCGTATATATATTCCATGTTTTACTTTCTGTTAAATTATACGACTCAACTGTTCGATGCGTGTTCCCTATGGAAATTCTCGTTTAAATTGACAGAACTCACTCGTATAGTTTGGCCCGTAAGCCTATGATTCAAGTGCGTGAATTTCATTAGAAAATACGACTAATAAAGATTAAAACGACTACCCCCAAGTCTACTCGTAAAACTGGAATTTTCTTGTACCTGAAAACCGTTAAAATCGACATAAATTGTATACACACTGGAAAGATGCGTTCGAAGGCTTAAATCGAAGACGACTCGACGAACTATAACCCTATGTAAATCTCTAATTGTTTCTAAACTTAAACTGTGATAATATTTGGATCGGAGCACGACTCTGGACTGCAGTCCAGAGCGATTCCAGTTGTTGTTTACTGTCCCGTAATGAACACCACCATGTTTCCTTAACTCGAAGGTTGCGGAACTCCGCTGTTATTTATAGTAGAATGTGTTAGCTAGACAACAAAAGTGGGTTCATCCTGTTTCGTTATCTTTTGTTATTTAATCTGTAATTTAATAGATGTGGACGTATAACAGTCCAGAACAGATTCTGAGATGACATATTAATGTTAAACAGTGTATAACTCCTGATTTTCAGATGCGGTTGAAGATCCGTCTGTTGCGTTGAATACGTTACTGAAAACCCTAGATTTCATCCAACTGTAGCGTCGCTAAAATCAGATCCCAATTGGGATTAAAATACGTTGCGAAACGGACTTCTGATTCTGAAACCGGATTTCCAGCCGCGAACGCTTAAAATGAAATGGCTATAACTAACGATCCTGGAACCCGATTGGCATGAAACTAAATTCGATGGATAGATAACTGAACATAATAATTATTACCTGCTCATCGTTTCACTAAATGGTAACCGTATGATTTATGATAAATTATGTAAGTGGTAGATTATCGATTCATGACACCCTAATAATGCTTTATATACTGTTTACGCATCATATCATACACATGTCATTGCATTGATAACCTAGTGATAACGTGCATTACCCAGTGTTAGGTATTAGTGATGATTGTGGCAAGTACGTTAGTGTTCGTGTATCAGTGAATAAGTGAAAGTGATACGTACTTGTACACAATCGGTGAACCTTACTATTCTATTGCATTGTCGACGTCTGTGAGACGCGTGTACGTGTGACTATAAGTGGTATGGGACACTTATGGAAGCTCTTGCACGGGTGTCACAGATAAGGCACCAGACACTGCCATTTATCTTAGGTATTAATCGGGACGTGCTTGATGGAGGTCCTGCCTCCAGTTCTCGCGCAGACTTGTCACAGACCGATTGGTATTTAGTGTTATAGTTAGCGTTTGATGTAGACCACGGGGTGTGGGGTAGTTTAAGTGTGAGTTCAACAGAATCTCGGGAGTCCCATGCCGGCTTATATATTTAGGGAGATATATGGAGATTTACATGGTACGTGATTATTACCGTGATATACATGTTGGGCCCGTGGTCCCTTGCCCTTGGGTGGAGGACACTCGCGAGTGGTTGATTCTCACACTTAGACTGACGATAGGTTTAGTGACCTGTACAGTGAGACTTAGAGACTGATAGGGATGATGGCATCGATATACATACATACTGTGTTGACATACGTAGCATATCATTCTACTGCTTTTACTGTTCCGCTGCATTGATTTACTGCATGTTCATACCTATACCGTCATTGTTTTACTGTTATATATATATATATCTATTATCACTGTAGAATTGTCACATGAATTTATATATTATATTGCTATTGTGTCGCTCTGACGACCTGAGTATGCATGCTCAGTGTGAAGAGAAGATTTAGCCTGGACCGGGATTAGACGTGCATTACGGACATCTTGATCTGCTATCCAGAGTTATACCCTTTTTGTTTCCCATCAGGTCAGTTCTTTATATTGTTTCGTTTTAGTCACAGCATTTCTCATTACCTGCGCATTATTTACTGTTTACCATGAAAAACTAGAAGCCGAAGTATGACTACGGCAGGACATTTCCTTGACCGTAGGAGCATGGCTGGCCTTGTCAACCCCACGTATTCTATATTTTGGGAAGCGGGGCGTGACATGGTTTAGTTGTTATCAGAGCCCAGGTTTTGCTTCGATTGGGATTGCAGTTTTCCGTATAAAGCTTGACAACCTAAGACATCACTCAGTCTAGATTGTAAACTTGATATCCTTGATCCATATTCACATTGAGTGTTCTGCTATCAATTCGCTAGGGTTTCGGATGACTTGGCAAGATTACGTGGTTGCAATTGCACTACAGTACTCTGTTTAAGTGACTTAGAGTCATACTTGCACTACAGTACTCTGTTTAAGTGACTTAGAGTCATACAGTTGATTTTCCCATTTGTAAAGAATTTAATCACATCTGATATTCTTGAATCTTTGTCCAATCCATATTATGTTTTATTCTTATAGCTTGTGCCTCATATCATCTTCAAAATCATTGTTTCAGGATCATGTCTTCCAACGACTCTTCCTCTATATCCACTTCCCAGAATCAGACCGTTGAGATCCTGAGTGTACTGCAAGGTTTAAAGAAAGCCCAGGAACGAACAAACGACTTGTTGGCTGAAGGACTGAGGAGACAGGTGGATCAGGCATCAGCGGGAGTCTCTAATCATAAAGGGATCCCCGTTAGACGAGGAAAAGAGAAGAAGATGAAGCGCCAATTTGTTTCCCCGCGACAGAAGCGGCAGAAGACCCCATGTTGTGGGTACTGTAAGAGGCCAGGACATCTTCAGAGGGATTGTCGCCGTGCCCAAGGGAAATGTCTGATTTGCGGATCCAGCGGACATCTTATCAACGGTTGCCCAAAAAGGAAAGAGCTACAGGGAGGAGACTCATCCACATTCTCCACTTCTGCCGAGTGACGATTATTGCGTAGTTCGCACTTCGAGGATAAAGCGGACCCAACAAAGGATTCAATTCGCGTGACGAGGATGCAGCGGTCTAGTGATCAAAGAAGAATTTTCATGTTT
The DNA here is from genome assembly GCA_030015575.1 of Agapanthus africanus. Taxonomy (NCBI): domain Eukaryota; kingdom Viridiplantae; phylum Streptophyta; class Magnoliopsida; order Asparagales; family Amaryllidaceae; genus Agapanthus; species Agapanthus africanus. The sequence continues at coordinate 934,740,817 of JASDDO010000019.1, read as the reverse complement.
TTCTACTTTCAGTAATAATGTTGTGATCCTCTTATAAATATTTCTTCCCGTTTGAAATATTGTATCCGTTGAATTTTTAGTTGAATGCAATAAAACTTTGAATCATAATATATGTATCATTCTCTTGCTTTCTCCTTATTTATACTATTCATTATCACAGCATTATTATCCTGATATTTTCCAATTCCTGCCACCGCATATCTTTCTATACTTCGTACACTTGGCTATCTTCTTGATGTATTCCACTGTCTAATCATGACACTTTCTTTTCAGGCCATGGCCCACCCTGGAGCAGCGCCGCAACTAGATGAGGATGCATAGTCTTGCATTTCTTTAGACCACACGCTGATGAGTTCTGACGATGAGATCAACGGTCCCCAAGTCAATTTCGGAAACCACGATCCAGAGGACGAAGGAGCAGCCGCCCCAGAGTTTGACATAATGGGTGATTCCGACGAAGAGGAAGGAGACCCTGAAGAGAACCCGATAGAGGAAGACCCCGAGGAAGAACCGATAGAAGAAAATCCAGTGGAGGAAAATTCCATGGAAGAGAATCCAGAAGAAGAGAATCACATGGAATCGGACCTCGATGAAGAAGCTCCATCCGAGGAAGAAGGACCAGAAGATCAAGACCCTGCGGTGGAAGAACTCCCAATGGCGATACCTGCGAGGCGCTATGGAAATGAACGCCCCTACCTGATCGCGCGAGCCTACCGCAACCTACTGAATCTCCACAATCGCGACTGACGGAATTTTTAGATGTTGTTTTCTCTGGTCACATAAATCTGTGTATAATTTAGGACCGTCTGTTACTTTTCGAGGGTGCCTTGTTTCGAATTTTCTTGAATGAAATAAATCTTCTGAGTTCGTAAACCTTTTGATTATTGGTTCACTTGATGCTTGATTATTACTCATATCCATTTATTTTTCCTGCTGAGATCCCTGACTGTCCACCCCTACTCATTGTATTGTTTTCACCCTCGTTTCGATTAAAAAGTACCGCACCCTGATCCTTGGAATAGGCCACCATTCATCCTTCGTCTGTACCTCGTTTGAGATCCTTCTGGGAGGAGAAGTTCATAGTGAAATCCCCGGGTTAGCTAACCCTTCGAAATTTTGATTCGCTTGAAGTACCGACCGTTATCCTCCCCATATTTTTTCCCTTGTAAGTCCTTGCTGCTCACCCTTACTTCATGTGCTGACCCGATCCCAATCTCCTTAACATTCAGCCTAAAATCGCCACACTCCGACCTTCTGACTGAGCCACACTTCTTTGTAATCATTACCCTAGCTAGCCCTATACCTCTTTGTGTTCTTCCTATTACCCTATATATATAGGGACTTTATTATTCGAAATTTGGTTTTCAGTATTTTATATTTATCGAAGAGTGCGTGTTATTGACTAATTAGTTTATGTATTGTAAGCACACTAATATTATCTTCAGTTTTCAGTAGCGCAACCTTACACCGCGCATACTTTTGGTCCATGTTTCTTAATTTCACTATACAAGTTTTCTAAATTATTTTAAACCTATTTTATCGATACATTATCCTAAAATGTTTTAACCTACCGACTAATTTTCACTACTTTATTGTCGTTATTTTATTTTCGGGTTTTGTGCCTATGATTACTATTATAAATGGTTATGCCTTATACTTATTTTTCTGCTTGCTTTTGATAGGCTTAGATGTGCACATATTTGGGTTTCAACTTTTATCGAACACACTTTGATTATTAATGTTCGTTATTGATACCTATATTCTCGTATACTTATAGTTGCCCTTATAGTGTTCCTGTATTATACCTATTAGGCATATCTTTTGTATGTGGTTCTTACATATATATATATGTACCTTCAAAATTTTGTCTACCCGTTTTAAGTAAATCAACATGTATTAGTGTTCGATATGATAACTCTTCCCTTATTATTTTATAGCTTGTTGTTTCTATTAAATTTCGAGGACGAAATTTTTGTAAGGGTGGTATGATGTAATACCCGGTCCTTTTTATACGCCTAAATCCGTATTTCTCTGTAAACTATAAATTTTGTTATTTTTAATCATTTAATTATTTAAAGAAACTCCATTAAACCCAAAACCATTTTTCTCCTAAAGTATTTAAATCTTCCCCTCCGGCCCAAGCACATTTTTCCAGCCTAGAAATCAAATTGTAAATTTCTTTGGCCCAGGCCCATAATTTCATTTCCATTTTAATTAATTCCTTTAAACTTTTCCTCAGCCCGTTATTATAATTCTTTTATTTTATTTAGCCCAGCCCAGCCGTTCACTCCCCCATTCTCATCCTGTTTCCTTTAATTTTTCCCTCAGCCAATTCCTTTATTTTATAAACTTAAATTCCCTTTTTATCTCTGGCTCGGCCCACGCCCAGAGCTCAGCTTCATTTTCTTTATTAAATTTTTTTTCCTTCTTGGCCCAACCCAGCAGCCTCATCCCCACACCCGCGCCCGCTACCCGACTCGGCCCGCTACCCTTTCTTCCCCAACGGCTCTCCTATTCTCCCGCCCACGCCAATGATTCCTCGATCCGCTTCCTCCGCCCATGTCCACGTCGCAGCGCGCGTTTCCCCACGACCCACTCCCCAACGCTTCGCACCTCCTTCTCCCTCACACCCTCTCCTCACACTCTCTGTTTCGCTCTCAACCTCGTTCTCTCTCTTATTCTCTCTCGAACCCTCTCTCTCCTCTCACTGTCTCGCCATCGCTGGCCACCTCTATCGCCGCCAGCTCACCCTTACAACCCCTCTCGACACCCTCGACGAGCCCCAGCTCTCTTACTCCTTCTCAACCGAACCCAGCCACCTCCATCAACCTCCAAGCTTCAACCACCACAGGCATCCCGATGACGCCGACGAACCCCCACCTGCATCGACTACCTCATCACCTCCACCGGCCGTCGGCGTCTCCTGCCTCCAGCCACCATCCGAGAACCCATCTCCTTCTTCCCAAACTCTTCACCACTGAGCCTCACCCTCGCAGCCCGACCTCGTCATCGTCGTCGATGCCCCTTGCAACTCTTCTCTCTCTCTGATCCCCTCTCTCTCTGTGTCTCTCTCACTCCCTCTTCCCCTCTCCCTGTTCTCACTCCCTCTCTCTTTATCTCCCTGTTCTCACTCTCTGTCTCTCTCTCTAACTTCCTCTCTCCTTCTCTCTGTTTCTCTCTCTTCTTACTCTCTCTCTTCCTCACTCTATCTATCTCACTCTTTTCCCCTCTAAATCTCTCTCTCCCTCTACAGCCCCTCTCCGTCGCACACGCAAACAACCACTGCACCGAGCCGTCAAGCTAAGCTCGAGCCGAGGCCAAATCTCGTCGTTGTTGCCGCGCGTGTGTCGTTGTCGTGCCGCGCGTGCGTCGTTGCCACTGCCGTGTGCCCCAAAACGTGTCCAGGCAAGTCCCTACTTGCTACATGCTATTTTATGTTAATTGCAAATTATAATCGTATATATATTCCAGGTTTTACTTTCTGTTAAATTATACGACTCAACTGTTCGATGCGTGTTCCCTATGGAAATTCTCTTTTAAATTGACGGCACTCACTCGTATAGTTTGGCCCGTAAGCATATGATTCTAGTGTGTGAATTTCATTAGAAAATACGACTAATAAAGATTAAAACGACTACCCCCAAGTCTACTCGTAAAACTGGAATTTTCTTGTACCTGAAAACCGTTAAAATCGCTATAAATTGTATACACACTGGAAAGATGCGTTCGAAGGCTTAAATCGAAGCCGACTCGACGAAATATAACCCTATGTAAATCTCTAATTGTTTCTGTACTTAAACTGTGACAATATTTGGATCGGAACGCGACTCTGGACTGCAGTCCAGAGTGATTCCAGTTGTTGTTTACTGTCCCGTAATGAACACCACCATGTTTCCTTAACTCGTAGGTTTTGGAACTCCGCTGTTATTTATAGGAGAATGTGTTAGCTATACAACACAAGTGGGTTCATCCTGTTTCGTTAAAGTTTGTTATTTAATCTGTAATTTAATAGATGTGGACGTATAACAGTCCAGAACAGATTCTGAGATGACATATTAATGTTAAACAGTGTATAACTCCTGATGTACAGATGCGATTGAAGATCCGTATGTTGCGTTGAATACCTTACTGAAAACCCTAGATTTCATCCAACTGTAGCATCACTAAAATCAGATCCCAATTGGGATTAAAATACGTTGCGAAACGGACTTCTGATTCTGAAATCGGATTTCCAGCAGCGAACGCTTAAAATGAAATGGCTATAACTAACGATCCTGGAACCCGATTGGCATGAAACTAAATTCGATGGATAGATAACTGAACATACTAATTATTACCTGTTCATCGTTTCACTAAATGGTAACCGTATGATTTATGATAAATTATGTAAGTGGTAGATTATCGATTCATGACACCCTAATCATGCTTTATATACTGTTTACGCATCATATCATACACATGTCATTGTATTGATAACCTAGTGATAACGTGCATTACCCAGTGTTAGGTATTAGTGATGATTGTGGCAAGTACGTTAGTATTCGTGTATCAGTGAATAAGTGAAAGTGATACGTACTTGTACACAATCAGTGAACCTTACTATTCTATTGCATTGTCGACGTCTGTGAGACGCGTGTACGTGTGACTATAAGTGGTATGGGACACTTATGGAAGCTCTTGCACGGGTGTCACAGATAAGACACCAGACACTGCCATTTATCTTAGGTATTAATCGGGACGTGCTTGATGGAGGTCCTGCCTCCAGTTCTCGCCCAGACTTGTCATAGACCGATTGGTATTTAGGGTTATGGTTAGCGTTTGATGTAGACCACGGGGTGTGGGGTAGTTTAAGTGTGAGTTCAACAAAATCTCGGGAGTCCCATGCCGGCTTATATATTTAGGGAGATATATGGAGATTTATAGGGTACGTGATTATTACCGTGATATACATGTTGGGCCCGTGGTCCCTTGCCCTTGGGTTCTACCCTTGGGTGGAGGACACTCGCGAGTGGTTGATTCTCACACTTGGACTGACGATAGGTTTAGTGACCTGTACAGTGAGACTTAGAGACTGATAGGGATGATGGCATCAATATACATACATACTGTGTTGACATACGTGGCATATCATTCTACTGCTTTTACTGTTCCGCTGCATTGATTTACTGCATGTTCATACCTATACCATCATTGTTTTACTGTTATATATATATCTATTATCACTGTATAATTGTCACATGAATTTATATATTATATTGCTATTGTGTCGCTCTGACGACCTGAGTATGCATGCTCAGTGTCAAGAGAAGATTTAGCCTGGACCGGGATTAGACGTGCATTATGGACATCTTGATCTGCTATCCAGAGTTATACCCTTTTTGTTTCCCATCAGGTCAGTTCTTTATATTGTTTCGTTTTAGTCACTGCATTTCTCATTACTTGCGCATTATTTACTGTTTACCATGAAAAACTAGAAGCCGAAGTATGACTACGGCAGGACATTTCCTTGACCGTAGGAGCATGGCTGGCCTTGTCAACCCCACGTATTCCGTATTTTGGGAAGCGGGGCGTGACACGCTGCCACGTGTCGCGCAGCGCAGAGCGCAGCGCGACTGCGCTAGCGCAACTGCTCTGCCACGTGTCGCGTAGCGCAGAGCGCAAGTCAGCTGAAGCGTTGCTTCTTTAATTTTTTAATTTTTTGTTTCAATTTTCATAACAGAGCCTTGCTCTGATTGGGGGAAAAAGAAGCGTTGCTTCATTTCCCGCCTTGAAATTTGAACAGAGCTTTGCTCTGATTAGGGTAAACACCTGCATATCTAAATATGATGCGATGCCACTAATATGTATGCACATGGATGCAAAATCAATACGAAATCTTTAAGTGTTTAGTACGATGATATCTGCATTCTTAACTTAGAAAAATATCTGTAAAATAGCTAAGGTATCATCAATGAAACCATCCGAAAACCGTGTCAAGCATTGACACAAAATATGGATATATATCTGTCTCAATGTATGACTATGTCAAAATCTCAATACCTCGGGCTCCGTCAGTCCGGATCGGCCCATGTCATCAAATCTCACGATAACGGTCGGTATCCTCCGGATATCCGTCGTGCCAGACATCACCGGTAGGTAGTCTTCCCCTGCCAGGCTCATCGTCATCCCCACAAAAACACTCTCGCCCCGGGGTACCATACCGGGCCCACCATGTACCCGAGACGGCTCCTCCACTCCTCAAATCGGGTCTCGAAATCCAGGAGAAAACATGAAAACTCATTATGGACGACACATACATCACGAGAAAACCACAACTTGTCTTTTTAAAACATAATGAGTTTGGAAAATTCTTGCAGTTTTCCCCAAAATCCAGAAATCTCATCAATACCGAAATCCTCAAGAAATCATAATATATGACATGTTGTAAATGATAGATGCATATGATATCGATATTATGCAATGTAATTTATGACTAGGAATCTATATAAAAATGATAATGAAGTGAGGTATATACATGCTTTGCAATTCAAAGTATGATGTATGATGCAAGTGTTTGCTACTGAACTAAGCAGGTTCTAAAGTGCTCGTGGCATGGCAATCACCAAAGACGTGTGTGTTCACATGAATAGTGCGCGTGCAACATGAGCCAATGGTAATGGTGTAAGTGTCCTAAGAGTGATATCGCACATAGGTATATAGATAACCATGTGATGCCAGCAGATGAATAACTAGAAAGATATGCATATGAATGCAGCTACTACTAGCAACCCTAAATGTCGGGCGTCTCGCGCCATCCAGACGATCCCCCCATAGATGTGTACATCTACTCACCCGGACGCCTCGCTAATCTTCTCCGACCACAGCTTTGCCTTTGCGCGCCGCGTCCGATGCTTCCGCAACCGATCCTAAAATTGCACAACACGAAACATAAGATTACATATCCTAAAATGACTCCAAGTCACAATATGAAAATATCAACGTTCACAAGTTAGGCATATTGTGCACTTGGTGCGCGGAACACACACGACAATCACTATAACATTAACTAGAATCGTCGTTCGGAACAACCGCCAAAACTAAAACCCGATCAAACCAATTTTCGCATTCGCACACCCTAAATACCGTAGGAGATGCTAACGATATAACCAACATTTCAAAATTAATTCACCTCCTAACTATTTAGAAAACTTAGTAAGCATTAAAATTCCACGTTGGCATAACCATTGTAGATTAGCGATAAAGTGATCACAACCTAGCACAATCATCCAAACTGCACCACTAGATAGCCACTACACCTAATTTAACCCATTTGCAATGCTTCAAATCCTAATTATAAAATCAAACCCCTTTTCTTGAATTCCAAAAACAAGCAATTACTATCAAATTACACTTTAAAATTCTATATTAGCATATTTAAACAATAAATTAACCATTAGATTAGAATTATACCTCTCAAGTTTTGAACCCTGGCTTGCACTTACCCTCCAAATATGCCTCCTTTCTCTATATTTTGAACTAAATTGGGCTTGAGAATAGATAGAATAAGGATTTTTTTTGAATTTGTGAAGAAATTTATGGATTTTGATGGATTTTTGTGATGAAATTTGAAGGGAAAAGAGATGGGGAAAATGGGGGATGGCAACAGGAATTCTCGGCCAAGGGGAGAGGAGGAAGTGTGTGTGAGAGTGTGTAGAAAATTCTATGAAGAAAGTATCTCACAAGTGTAATAAATGCTTATCACATGAATTTCTAATTAAAATTTCATTTTTATTTCCTTTTTAAACCATAAAACAACTAGACTTGGAAAACTTGATAAAATTTATGTTACCACTAGGTTTTGGTTTATAATGGTTCCTAAGTATGTAATTCATCCATTCAAATTTGTATTTATCACTAATTTAATGTATATTTAAAAGCTTAAAATAATATTAAAAATAATTAATTAAGGAATTTTTTTTAAATAACTAGAAATTTATAAGTGACAATTAACTAACCAATTTCTTGCAATTTCTTATCTAAATTTTGTATAATTAGGCCTATATTGAAAAATAATTATTTTTACATTTTACGAAAATACCGATTATCGAAAAACTACCTAAACGATTTTCAAAGTGTTACAGAACCAATCTTTATAGTTTGGCCCTGTCAATATGTTTTTATCTAATAGTAACTCAATACCCGTCAGCTTGGTTGCTGCAATTAGAAAAGAGAGAAGAAACACTTTAGCATGATGCTCTTGCAAATTTAGATTGGTTTTTAGTTTATCCAAACAGGATGGCTCCCACTTTTTCTCGAATCCTTGGTCAAACCATAAAAGAAGAATTAGTCAGGATTAATCTTACCGTACAATTCTTGCTTAACCTTTCAGCCAGGCCAGTGTCGGTACTTCGAGGGAGGTTTTACGACGCTTTCGCGAAGTTCTTTAATTAAATAACATCTTTTCCCTGGAGGTGTAACCCCGGTGACACCTTTCTAGACACCTACTTGGTTTATAGCATTGATCGTTAAATGAAAAAATCTCCCGAGGAGTAGCATATACTCACTGTAGGATCGGGATCCAAATATCATCGTGTGATAAAGTCGAAGGAATTCTACCAAAATTATCACACTCCAAATGGTATGCAATACCAGTAAGTTTCAGTTTCTTTAGAAACTCCCGATATGGAATTTTGCCCCATGCTCTTATGACCTTGACGAAAGCCAACATATTATAAGTCACATGTCAAGTTCTACCCATCATTGTCTAGGTTAATTTGAACCCACCCATACATACCCTTGAAGAAGGCCAAAATAGTAGTACGACTGTACTAAACCAACACATCTATCTATACTACAGATGAATATTCAGCAGCTACCAATCACTATGCCGTGGCGAAGGTCAAAATACATAGCTTGAATACTACTGAATGTTCAACTGAAATGACGGAGGGCTACGAATGGTTTTGGCAAAACCGTGAACGTAGTGAACTTGATATAATCGAAGGAACCTGATAGCTTTTAAATGGAGTGGTTTAAGCTTCGCATTTTAAAAATTTTGTTGTTTTGAAAAAACCGAGTGGTTTTAGAATTGTTCCAACGATTCAGCTTTGGTTTGTTTGCTTTGCATTAATATAATGCAGTCCCATCAATTAACCTACCATTACATAAAAAGACGAAAATACAACGTACGCTTATGCCATCCGCATTCGCCACTGGGCCCTGTCTTACACCGTTGGGTTAGATAACTAACGCCAGAGCTGGGGGTTGGACTAGCGCGGATGCAAAACATAAGCAATGTCTATTATAATATATATATATATATATATATATATATATATATATAATATCCATTCATCAGACGCAATAATAGGCATTCCAGATCACAGATGAATATATTGGATATAATAGGAATTCCGCGTTTTGTTTAAGCCTGTAACAAAACACGGATTCTAAGGCCGTGATGAATAGCCAAAACCCCACCCCAGTCCCCTATGGGTGCGGCAAACTATCCGCCAAATACCCGATGTGAAGCAACCTCCCTCAGTAAAATGAGTAGGCCACTCGGCACTTCATAGTACCCGGTAATTTTTGCACCCCACCTTGGGTCTATCCTAGGAGTATAAAATATTAAATGAAATAATACAATGGTGGCTACAACCTCAACCCGGATGTGCCCCGTGAAAAAATATTACATCAAATTACAATTTACATTTGAATGAAATAATATAACACCTCACATCCCCGGCTATTCATTCACGAAAATCCAACAATATTCATATACACAAACCACAAAAGCATCATAGATATGTGCAACCCCAACTAATCGACATATAGAAATTAACGGAAGTTTACGAACACATATATCACAACTTGAAACATTAAATGACGTTAAAACTGTGACATCGAAACACCCCGTATTTCCACAGTAAAGAATTGACAGCATATTCAAAATTGGCAAAAACAACCAACTCCTGAAACCCTAGATCCAAGTAACAAGTCTACAGAACAAAACACGAAGCATTCCCCTTCCATAAAACCGGTGAGGCCGGACTTTCTGGCAATGTGGCCGGTCCAGTACAGAGGGAAATGTCTCGTTTTTTGTGTGTGTTCACTTTACAGGTAAAGGAGTACTCTGCAATTGCTTAAAAAAATTAGAGCCTCGTAAAAAATCAACAGAAACTAGAATCTATGCTTCGATGTTTTGGGGTTATTTCGGTTTCATAGTTTTACTTGTCGTTTAATCTGTTAGTTATAGTTTAGCTAGATTTGATACCACTGTAAGTCGATGCCACACACCCCACGTGTTCGCGGGGAGGCGGAGTTTGCAAAAAACGAATTGTAAGTGCTTCGTAACTTCGACTAAACTCTAGAATCGATACTAAACCCTAACTAACAAACTTTCTTAGAAGTTTAACTACTATGTGAGAAAGTTATACCTCAAGTCACCTGTCCTTCTTCTCTTCACTATCATTCTCCACGTCGTGTGCTCCTCAAAGTGAGAACGGATCGCGCCTCCTTGTCGGCTTCTCTAAATCGAAGAAGATCTACCCGAGAGTATCTACCTTGAGCTTTCTCTTCTAGGATGAGGCAACTAAGTCACTTGGTGTGCTAAACTAAGTAGCCTAGAGAGAGTAGAGAGTGTTAATGGATTTAGTTTTGTCACAAACCCTAGGATTCTCAACTCATGAGACAATTAGGGTTTAGAGGAAGATGGAGAGAGAGCTTGAGAGAAGAGAGAATGTGTTTGTGATAATAATGTTAACTCTTGAGCATGGAATCTTTTTAACTCTAATGCAAAGAAAAATATCTCTCACAAATATCTCAAAAATATCTAAGTCTCCATTTGTCCAAAAGTCAACAATAATCCAAGCACAATTTCACTAAAATACCATAAAGTTTTCTTCCTCTCAAATATCCACCCCATTAAGCATTTAACCTAAAATGCTAAAACAAATAATGAGGTTTAATCATCTTAAAGTAAAATTAAATAAATACAAGAATGCCCCTTTGCATCCGTAAATATATACCCGTATCCGTATTTCGAGAAACACGAATATAATGCGACATAACTAATCCAATAAGCAAATACTAGGATCCGGCTTAAACCAAAGCCGACTAGTATTGTCCGCCCGAACATCATATGCGCACAAGTACACATGTGTGATCGAACCCTGTCGTAAAAACCATACGACCTCTACTCGTTTCGCCCGAAGCAGGGAAACTCTCTGTGTGGGACTCTAAAGACTCGACAGTACGCTGGAAGTGGGTTTAACCACAAGCGCGTCAGCGGTACTAGCTGCACGTAACGGCTACCCAGGTATCTGTTGTTCAGACCAGAATATTGCATTTTAATACCGCTCATTCATTATCTATTTTTTGTATATATCGGTACTATTAATCGGTGTTTGCTCAGTAATACAGATTACAGGTATCCGTGACAAAACACTAGAAATACATCCAGAATCACGGATATATCGTTTGTGAGCTGACACTGCAACCAGAACCGCAAACCGACCGATATCCCAAGAGTTATTTTGCAAACAAGTGTGTGCATAATATTTTGGTCCAACACATAACATGTGTACACACTAACTTTTGGAGCTTGGACCATGGACCTAGAAGGGTTGCCATGACACACTTAAGTGAGCTAGTGCAAGTGGCATGGTGTGATGTGCATTAATGGTGCATTTATTGCATAAAGTGTTGATATGATTCATATCTACTTGTTTCCCTCCAAGCCCTGAGTGCAACACAGAACTTTTTAGACCAAGGAAACAACACCAGTGGACTGAAGGGGACAACACAAGACCACACTACAAGCACGAGCCTAGGGGCTCGGATTTTGGCCGAGCACATGCCCCCAAAATCCGAGGTCGCAGGCCCTATCTTCCCCAAATGCCTCCATCTTTCTGTGGGGCCCTCCTTGCTGCCACGTAGCCCTATTTTTATTGTTTATTTTCTTTTCTTTTGTGCCTATATATAGCAGGCAGTGGGCAAGGGTTCAAGGGTCTCACTTTTGTCCAAGTTTTATCATTCTTTTTCCAAGTTTTCTTTTCTCTTTTCTTGTACATAGCTAATCCCCATTGAGCTCTCTACCTTAACTTGATCTTGCAACCTCTTCATTGAGCTTGCAAGTTTAAGCTTTGGTCATTGATCTCAAGGGGTTGTATCATTCTTGAAGTTTAATAAAGCCTTCTCTTTTGTGCCTTCATTTTCCTTGAGTTCTTAGCTCTTTCTTGACCTTGCAACCTCTTAATTGAGCTTGCAAGTTTAAGATCGGGTTATTGAACCCATGGTGTGTCATGTGATCTTTGGTTCTCATTCTTGCTCTTTTATATTTCTTGCTCTTTTATTACTTGATTTTATATTCATGTAATTTATTACCTGATTTTATATTCATGTAATTTATTACCATGCTTTACTTTCTTGCTCTTTAATTCCATGTCATTTAATTACTTGCTTGTAATCTTTTCTTTTCTTTGCTTATCTTTTCTTTGCTTTTTTGGTTTGTTTTTGAGATGGTTGTAAATATGTGTTGTTAGGAATAAATACGATATTGTAAGTTAAGCTTTCTTTACTCATTTCCTTTTCCCGTATTTTCCATTGAACTCCGTCCAAACGTTACGCAAGCGCTCCGTTAGGCACCCTACCCTACCAAGGTAATGGTGATTCCTAACCACGACCGGTTGCATTCAGTTTGGCCGGAGATGAAAGCAAGAGACAAGAACGGACGGACAAGAGTCAATAAGCCGGATTCCACGAATACCGTGCTTAAATACCCTAATCCACGTTGTTGCCGATTGCTCTAGCTTCATTGGTTGAGTTCGGCTCAAAGTACTTGAATACGGAATCTATTAACTTACACTATCTTATCGTTTCCTAACAAGCTTTATACTTTTCATATAATACATAGGGTAGATAAGAACTTTCCGCCCACGTGCATTAACTCGTAAGAACAAGAACCTAAAACGCTCCGTCTTCCTGTGGATCGACCCATGCTCAACCGGCTAGCTGCAAAGCAACACCGTCTTGATTGCGGTTAACTTAAATTCTACCAATCATCTATCGATAAGAAGGCCGATGAGAAAACTCATCCGTACCCCTACCGATCCTGTCTGTGGAAATCTCCATACAGTCCGGTCTGTTCGTCTAAGAGTATCGCATATCAGGCCTAAGGGGCAGCAAGCGTCAGACCCCTAATAGCGCAATAAGTCATGTTGGAGTGCAGCCAAAAACACCATGAGAAACTACTGGAATTCCTACCAGCAAATCTCACTTGCCTTGGCCAGGGACTTTGTGTAATGGCTTTCCGAATCACAGCGCGACTGTCATGACCCAAAATTTAGCACGTGACCGGCACTTAGATTACGCAACGTCTAAAGGCGTGACGTAAATCAAGTAAGCCGAAGCCCAAAAAAATCTAAACCTTTTTGCGGAAAATAGTGGGGGTGCAGTTTTGAAATAAATGTATAATGAATCATGTTTTTCTTTAAATGCATAACTAATGAAACATGAAAATACAAGTGGATTATACTAAAGTTGGAAATATGTTCCGTCTTTAAAAATTTGGGCAGCACCTCCCTTGTATATTTTGATCCAAAAACATATACACAATAATGTATAGGCATCCCCAAGCGGGAGCTAGCTCTTCGCCAATCGACGGAATCACAACCACGCAAGTAACAGATATACGACGCCCAAAAGCGAAGAATCAACCCAGAAGAATAATAAAGAAGCAACACATCAAAACTAAAGAAAGAGAACATACACTCATCGCTCTAAGTCTCGCACAATACCCAAGTTCGACCAGGTCTACCAATATACAATTCTAGTCTCTGATCTGATGTGATGTGATGGAGTTTATCTAGATACAATAGAATATAACAATACGAGAGTGGGCACGATCCAACATGTGTCCCACCTTCCAAAGCAAACAGCCTGAAAGAAGCTGTATGCCAGCAATACCGCAACTGATCCCAAGCGGTCAAACCTGCAAGAACTGTGGCACAACGGGGGTGAGTTGCCAACTCGTGAGTAGAAAACATCAGCAAGTAGAAATTGAATAAAACGACGATTTCCTAGGTCACTATATCCTGAAGGTAATACTATGATATCTAGGGTGACCACATATGCCTATATGTCAACAATCGATCAATGTAATGGCATATATAAATAAACATCCGGCAACATATGCCTGTTTGCATGTCGATATCATCCACGTGTCCATCAACAACACAAATCAATATAATGGAACCTGAGTGTCCCACACCGACACTCGACATCTTGAAAACATAAGCCTGTATATATATATATATATATATATATGAGGATATCAACCACGTGTGTCCATCAACGACACATCAAAATCATGGAACCTGAGTGTCCAACACCGACACTCGAAATATCATGAAAACCAGTGTCCAACATCGACACGTAAATCCTCATATCTCAGGCGCTGCATACTCAAATCGGCCCTCATATCTATCTCATCTCAGGCGTCGCATCCTCAGATCGACCCTCATATCCATCTCATATTATAACTCCAAACGGTATCCTCCGGATATCCGCCGAGCTCTATACAATCACCGGTATGTAGTGTTCCCTCTGCCAGGCTCATCGTCTACACCACAAAAACCATTTCTTGCCCCAGGGTACCATACCGGGTCCACCATGTACCCGCAGACGGTGCCTACCGCTCCTCGAATCGGGTATACTCACTGCTCAGAACTGAGAAAACTCATGGTGGACACCTCGAAATATCATATCAAGAGAAACCGTATTTTTAAAACAATACACAATTTCCTTTGAAATTAAACTGCGGTTCTCAATTCCAGAGATCTCATAAAAACAGCATCTCAATGCATATAACCATAAAGTACGATGTATGCAATATAGAGTAGTAATATGAGCATATCGAGTATATTATGCAAGCATATAACCGTAAAGTAAGATGTATGCAACATAGAGTAGTAATATGAGCATATCGAGTATATCATGCAACCATGTCAAGTGATAATACTGAACAATGAATGGACTTTTACTTTTAAGATTAATATCATGATAGGGCAGTTCTCCTGTGTATATGGCACGACAATTCTACTGTATAAGTGGCATGGCAATTCTACTGTATAAGTTTCATGGCAATTACCGATGAAGAATGTGTGTGAGCCGGCAAATCTGTGTGTGTAACATGGGTATCAACGGTAATGGTGCAGGTGTACTAGCAATTGATATCATATAGCAATAAATACCGGCACGTGGTATGTACATCACGAGGGTAATATCCTACACAACAGGAACAATAATTGGGCATATCTATCTACACAAGAATCATACGGTCACTTTCAAATGATACACATCGTTGCTTTGAAATAGATATGGTTCAGGTGGCAATCTTTATATCGGCGATCCCGCCTCATAGCATCCGATATGACAATAATCATCGATCATCATCCTCAAATCACTATCGCGGATCAATCATCCGATACATCTCATCACGTACGGTAATCCATCGTATGGGGTCATCAAACGGAATAAGGAATCTATCGATTTATACAATAATGAGGGTACGGATCAAAAGTCTCATACGACATATTACTCATAAATATATATATATACACATATATCTCAATTCACATTTGTATAAATATCATATCTTATCAAATCCACAACACCTCTATCTCAATCTCGTGTTGTGTTTATCGATCTCGAACTCATATCCTATCATTATCAACCCATACTTGTTATCTTTCAATTCGTACCTATCATGATTCACTTCTCATTTCATATTCTCAAGCCAATATATATTTATTAGTATCAACATTAGTCATATTATATTTACTAAATCCTATAATTATGTTATCTTAAGTTCGTAGCATATCCTTAATCAAATTAGAATTTATATCACAATCTTCCATATCAATGGTTGCGAGGGTGCTATACGCCATCCACCCGACTTCCCCCGTAGATATAAATCTACTCACCAGCAATTCTCCTCGCTTAGCCGGAGTCGATGTGCTTCTTCATCCCGGAATTCCACACGAAGTACCTACAATCAACACAATCGCAATGCAAACTCAATCAATATCCGAAAACCGATACGGCACACGAATTGCTTATAGACTAGAACCTATAGCTTACGCATGCAAAAACAACCAAACAACCCTCGTCCGTTGACGTACAAACGTCCAACAATGGAATCAAATCCAAATATAAAAAACAACGCATTCCAAATCTAAAAACCAAGAATTCGCATATCGGAAACATTAGCCCAAACACTCGCAAACAACTCCCAGATTTTGGTTCAGGTAATAGGGGACTAAATAAGCATGTACAGGGGATAGGTTATAATGTTAGGGAGCTACAGGCAAAACCACATCACTATTGGACATAGGGAGTCCAGCGACAATGCCATGAAATCCGGTCTCGCCGGCCGGAGTGTGGTGGAATGTGTTCGTATTTTGGTGGTGTTCTTCTGGTGGTCTATCTAGGTTATTGGACTTGTTTGATTTTCTTATAAAATTCCCAGATAGCTCCAGATACCCTGTAGGCCATAAGGTTTCATAAAAACCGATAGGGAACAATTCTAATTTCGTGTATCGGGTTCTAAACTTATTTCCAGGCCTCTAAATCAATCTCTAAGGTCTTGTAAACACTCACTACACCTCAATTGACCACTAGACAAAAACTTATAATTTCCCAAGATCAAATTTCCTAACTAACTCAATTTCTAACTAAAATACGATATTTAACGCAAATACTAAACTAAAGTGTATAGATTACCTCATAAGAAACTAAAGAAACTTCTTGAGTTGCCCAAAGTCTTCAAAATCCAAACTTGGATGGTTCAAAGGGTTTAGAATGATGTTGTGCATGTTTTTAATGAAGGTTGCATAGGGTTTTGGCAAGGAAATGAAGATGATGCAAGGGGGTAGTGAGATGAGAGTGATGAAGCAATTTAGTTGAGGAAACAATGGAGGAGGAAGGAAAGGGGTAGCCAAGTTTAATCCTTAGGCTCACTCCCTCACTCTCTTTCACAAATATTTTTCTCTGCACTCACTCTCCTAACAAAATACCTATTTCACTCATTCTCTTTTGTTTCTTTCTCATATTCCTTTCACACTCAAACCCTTTATTCCTTTGCTTTTCTTTTCCTTTCTCATTCTTTTTCTCACACTTCACAAATACAAACACAAACACATGCACAACATGCACATGGCATGGTGCATAAGTCATGGAAAAATGTAAAAACACGGATTTTACCAAAATCCGATAAATATCATTAAAATAAATCAATCATTTTAATCTCCGATTAATTTCCAAATATTGGTATATACTTATACCAATTTACGAAAAATCCCTATTCGCAAATCGAATAGTTTTCGCAAAATATATTTTTTAATATTAAATTTCCAAAGATAATATTTTATATTTATGAAATGTTACAGTAACATCAACCCACAATACTGGGAGAGACGAATCCTATCTAAACGCCACTGCCTCCAAGTGCTTCGGGACTGCACCCAACTACTACCTGTTTGCACGACTCAATAGATCCGTGGTAGGGTAGTAATCTAAGAACAGTGAGAACACACTTGAGGCAAAGTAGCAGTGTTAAGTCAACGGACTATGCTGTACTCATGTCACCTATGAACTGCTACCTGACGATAGGTATAGTACCAACCAGCAATTCCTCACGAGTCCGTCCAGTGTAACTCATAACTCAATGAGCACCTGCATACTATCTCCAGTACGACGTACTGATGGCTGTAGGACAGACCATCTCCCCTCCTGGGATGAGAAGTATATACAGTAATCTACTCTAGAGTATCAATGCCATGTCTTGATAATCCTACGACTAGGGACCATTATAAGGATGTGCTTGTAGACTACCCAGCCCCCACTAGTGTGACTGCCATCACAACGCTCGTAGTCAAGAAAAGATCCTAAGGGCTCTACCAATATGTATTAGAGATACGTCAAAATAACATATACACATATTAAGATAGATACAAACCAAGTAGCATACTACCATATTGAGCAATACTGTCATAAAACCGTGTATATATCTCAAGCTTCCAAAATGTAATATACAAACTAGTACTATACAATAATGGCCTCTAGGGCATATTACACTAACATTAGTTACCAAGCGAACCCGCCTTGCTTGCGGAATAAGACTTTAAAAACTAGGGTGGAAAACTCTTTCAATCAAATGGTGTAATTGTCGGGGAGACGATGGTTTATTTCTTTTCGTAGTTTCGGGTTAATTTGTGAATATAAAAAAACCCATAAAAATCATCTTGTTATTCTTTGATTCTTTTTATGGGAGTGTGCTGGATAGGGAGAAGAGCAAGTTCAGTGCCAAGGTCGTGGGAAGATAGACCCATATCTCATGGCTACATCGCGGCAGATCAAGGCAAAACCGCGGCTAACCGTACCAAAATCTTGAGCAGATTCGGTGACCAAATCAAGATCCAGAGGCCAAAAACTAGAAGCGGAGATCAAATTTAGTGCACAGAAGAAATTTGAAGGTCCAAGTCTCCTACAATACCACCCTTCCGCGGCCAATCAAAGGGTTTGACCGCGATTCCGCGGTCAAAACATTTCTTCAAGGCCCAAAAATTTTTGTGAGTATTTCTTTCTTCCAAAACCCCCTCTTAACTCTATTGAATTGCTTTTTCTGCAGTATTCTTTACGCAAACTATCTTCTCCTTTCCAATAAATTGTTTTTGTGCAGGATTCTTTGCGCCGCCGCCAAATAAAATTTTTGCAAGTGTTTTAGATTTTATTTGTTATTGTTTCGCATAAATAATACGGATTTTAAGGGGCTATAACACTAATTCAGATTGGGTGGGGATTTCATCACCCTTCCTAAGACCCCAAAAATTACAAAAAGTATACACATTATCTTTGAGCTTAATTAAAAAATATCTAGACTCGGCCAATTAAGGACTTGTCGTGCTCAATAGGATAGAGGAAGATTGTGGGCATTCGGTTGTTTATCTAAACTTGACTTTGTGATGCCTAGGCTAAACAAGTGAGGAGGTAATTTTAAAAGACCCGTCTCATGGTGATTCATGAGCGGAACTTTTCTTACCTCACTTGTGCTTATCTGACCATAATTGACAGTGAAGAGGCGATTCAAGAGTTATCTCAAAGCTTGTCGCCTTGAAATAGTTAGGAGCAGTCTCGTTGGACTTTGAGGACTATATCTCTAGGTGTGAGTGTGCATATTGTGACTGTGATTGTTTAAAGTTGGGTCCTTAATTCCATATATATTTTTTCAAAACTCTCTAAAAATATATAATAATAAAAAAACCCAAAAACTTTCATTAAAACTTGCTATTTGCCACTAAATTTTCATTCCACCTACCTTGCACCTACATTTCTCATAATCATTTTCTTACCCTCACATTCTACCAACACGCTTTGACAACACTAAACATGTTTAGTGTATGTCCGCTTGGACTCCGAACACTAGTGCCCGGTCAGTCCGCATTACGCTAGTCCCTGTCGACTATGCGATCGACTCTGAAGTCGATTCATTTTCCCCTGCGCACACCTTATCTTTACCGGTCAACACCGAGGTTGACTGAAATTCTGTTCACACATCTTCACCTTCATTGTCTCGTACCTCTTCTCGTGAAATGTCGGGACCTCCGGTCAATCCCGCATTTCCTAACATGATTCCACCACCGCTTGGTGCGAATAATCTACCTCCTCCGGGAATGATTCCACCTCCTCTTGGTGCGATTAATCTACCACCTCCCGTAGGAGCACCACCACGCATCGCGTTACAAGACGGATACTATCTTATCCGTACAGCTCTTACTACCTGCCTTTCTGTACCACCAGCCAATGAGGATAATTTTGAGATTAAGCCCTATTTTCTCAACATTCTGCCAAAATTCCATAGGCTTGATTCCGATGACCTGTACATCTTCATCAACAAATTTCAGCAAGTGTGCCAGATGATGAAAACGACTTATCTTTCTGATGATGCGATCCGCTTAAGGATGATTCCTTTCACCCTTTGCGATTTAGCAGAAAAATGGCTTTATTCCACCGCATCTCATTCTATATCCAGTTCGGATGAGTTTGTGAAAGCTTTTTTAAAGAAGTTTTACCCAAATCATAAGACTGCGCGCATCAGAACTGAAATCAATCAATTCACTCAGCTTCTTAATGAACTATTTTGGAAGTATTTCGAACGGTAAAAGGATCTCCTTGCGCGGTGTCCTCATCATGGTTTTGAAAAATGGCAACTTTGCCGCACTTTATATGAGAGACTGCTTCCAGAAACTAGACAGTTATTGGAAACCATTTTTCAAGGCCACCTCCTATCTAAATCCGAAGAGAAAGCCTGGCCATTCTTGGAAGATCTTGTTGAGCAAACTCTGCAATGGGAAAACCCCCGACCGACCGCTTCATCTTCTACATCTTCTTCTGGTCAACCTAGTGCAGGAGTTCACCATCTAGGCGTCTAAATTGCGATGAAAGCTGAACTGGTCTCAATTACACGGAAACTTGAAGCAGTTAAGAGAAAATTTTCATCTCCTGCCCCTAGCCCTATTGCTCCTCTCCGCACCATTTGTGCTTATTGTTCGAATCCGTCACACTTGACGGAAGAGTGTCCTTATAATCCACCAACTCAATGATAGTATCAGGTTAATGCTGCATTTTAGTAAAGATCAAGAAACGATCCATACTCTTCCACATATAATCCCGGTTGGAGGAACCATCTAAATTTTTCCTAGAACCAGAACTAAAACCAGTCCCAAGGCCAAAATAACTTTCAGAAGGCCCCTCCACAACAACAACCACAATAACAACAATTTCAGCAACCTTTCCAACCGCAACCTTTTCAAAACCCGATGAAACATGCTGCTCCGTACAACAATTCTTTCCCTCCAAACAATAACTTTGTTGCGCCAGGTAAAGATAAGGTTTCCTCGTTAGAACGGAGTTTTAATGCTCTTATGAAGCAATCAACTAAATCCACAACGAACATCCAATCTTTTATTCAATCACTTGTGCAACACACAACTTCTCATGGACAGAGCATCAAAACCATCGAGACCCAGATAGCACAGCTGAACGCGGCATTGAGCGAGCGAGAGAGAGAGGAAAATTTCCGTCTCAACCATTACCCAATCCTGGTCACCCACATAATGCACATGTTGTTCTCGAACAACAAAACCATAATATGAATGTCGTGATTACATTGAGAACAGAGAGGTTGCTGAACAACCACGTTGATGCCCCAACTGCTAATGATGACATCCCGGCTGCTCCTTCTTCCATCCCACTTTCTTCTTCTTCTCCTTCTGAACCCATTCTCCATAATTCACCGAGTTCTTCTCACAAGCCTGCTGCTTTGGACGGACCCACATCTCACTCAACTCAAACTCGGATTTTGGGTTCCGTTCCGTCTCCACAACCTTCCACATCGGTATTGGACTCAACCGTTTTAAACAAAGATCCTTATCCAAACCGATTGAGACCCAATAAGCCCAGTCCACAGATGGAGAAGGTTATGGAACTGTTCAAAAAATTTAACATCAATATCTCTCTTTTAGATGCGATCTAACAAGTTCATTCGTATGCAAAAATTCTTAAGGACTTGTGCACTAAAAAGAGGAAATCTCAGGTACCGAAGAAGGTTTTCTTGGCTAGTAATGTCAGCGATATTCTTACCTTTGATTTGCCGAAAAAAGAAAGGACCCTGGTTGTCCTACAATCTCAATTACCATTGGAGATAAGAATATCAATTGCGCTCTTCTAGACCTCGGTGCCAGTGTGAACTTGCTCCCATATTCAGTTACGAGCAACTCGGTATAGGGGAACTGAAACCCACACACCGTATGCCGCAAATGGCCGACTGATTCATCACATATCCTAGGGGTGAGTTAGAGGATGTGTTGATTAAATTCGGAGACTTCATATTCCCCATGGACTTCATAGTCGTAGGCACACAGCCTGTGGCTAGCCCCCGGAATCAAATTCCGATGATCCTCGGTCGTCCATTTCTGGCCACCTCAAATGCTGTAATCAATTGTCGCAATGATTCTATGAACCTATCATTCGAATAAATGAAAATCGAGCTTAACATTTTTAAGTTGGGAAATCAGCCCTCCAACCCGAGTGCTCATATTCTGGATATCTGTTCCATCCAAGAATTCAATCCGGAATCTTGCGAGTTTGAGAAATTTCTTGTCGATCTGGATTATCTCGACACCACTAGTGTGTATCTTTTTGATCTGATTGCTTCCGGGACAGTGAGCGAATTCGACTATTTCACTTTTTCGGATACTCCTGACATGTCTCCACCCGAGTTGGAATCCTTCGAATTTGCAGATGAGTTAATTGAACCATTCGATTCTATTGCCTATACTCATTTTTAGCCCTTCTTGGATCCTTTGAGTTCAAGACACATTCTCCGATTTTACCTTCCATTGTTTCTTCAACGACGCTCGAATTCAAGCCTCTGCCGGCTCACCTTAAGTATGCTTAGTTAGGTGAAAACGATACTCTCCTGGTGATCATTTAGGCTTTTATAGATTTAGAGCAAGAGAAAGCCCCACTTTCGGGCTTGTAATCAAATCAGCAAGCTTTTAGCTGGACTACGGTGGACATCAAGAGGTTAGTCCCCTGTTCGTTGAACATCATATTCATATGATGAATTATACCAACCTAGCTAAGAATCTATATAGACGATTAAATCCAGTCATGAAGGAGGCTGTGAAGAAGGAAATCGTTAAATGCCTGGATAGTGGTATCATTTACCCGATATCCGACAATTAATGAGTCAGTCCGATACACGTTGTCCCTAAGAAGTCAGGCATTACGATCATCACCAACGAGGCGAACGAGTTAATCCCCACTCATACCCAAACTGGGTGGCGAGTGAGCATTGATTATCGAAAACTCAACACCGCGACGCGGAAGGATCACTTCCCGCTTCCATTCATTGACCAAATGCTCGGAAGATTAGATGGACCTGAGTTCTACTATTTTCTGGACGGTTACTCAGGTTACAACCAGATTCACATCGCCGAAAAAAATCAGGACAAAACCATTTTCACTTGTCTTTTCGGCATGTTCGCATATCGCCGCTTGCCCTTTGGGTTATGCAATGCTCCCGCTACATTTCAGTGGTGTATGATGTGAATATTCTCCGATATAGTTGAGAAGTTTTTAGAGATATTCATAGACGATTTCTCCAATTTTAGAGATTACATTGATGAGTGTTTACAACACCTTAATGCTATCATTACCTGATGTAAGGAAAAGAACTTGACTTTAAACTAAGAGAATGCTATTTTATGGTTTGTGAAGGTATTGTCATAGGACATATTATTTCACAAAGTGGCATTAAAGTTGATAAGGCTAAAATCAATGTCATTTCAAATCTGCTTGCTCCAAACTGCGTCAAAAACATCCATTCCTTCCTTTGGCATGTAGGTTCTTATAGACGGTTCATTAATGACTTTAGCAAGATTGCTAGACCCTTGACTCTTTTAATCGCTAAGGACTCGACATTCTATTTTAACTAGGAATGTTTTCCCGCTTTCAACTCAATGAAACAGTCACTAACTACTGCTCCTGTCCTATCATCTCCCGACTAGAACCACCCGTTGTGTGATGCTTCCGACTTTGCCATCAGTGCTATTTTAGGACAACATATCGATAAGAAGCCGCACGTAATTTATTACGCCAGCCGTACCATGAATGACGCCCAATTGAACTATACGACGACCGAAAAGGAATTCTTAGCCATTGTATTTGCTTTAGTGAAATTCAGGCCATACCTTATCGGCTCACCAGTCGTCTGTTACACGGACCGTTCAGCTCTGAGGCATCTTTTTGCTAAAAAGGATGGCAAGTCTCGGTTAATACGTTGGATCTTCTTACTTCAAGAATTCATGTTGGCTATAGTTCCATCAAATCAATTATTGAATCGCAGGCACGCGATTGTGATGATTGAGGGAGGACCTATACCGGTAGAACAGTCTTACTCGAGATGATGGTATGTTATCTGGTTTGTCTTTATCATCATGTACAGCATTAGGTGGCATTACAGATCACTATTACATGATGATAAAGCCCATAGGATTCTTGCTTGACTACCAGCATTATGATGGCGATCATATACGTGGGAACTGGGTGGTCTATAAGAACATCCTTAAATTTCTCTAGTCGTGGGAGTATCGAAACTGGGCATCAGTACTCTGGAGTAGACTAGTGTATACTTATCCAGACCCTGACAAGGGGCGGTGGCCGGTCTCACAAGCCATTGGTGTCAGTTAGTCACCTAAGATAGTATACAGGTGTTCATTGGATTATGAGTACACTAGACGGACTCGTCGGGAACATTCTAGTTGGTATTATACCTATTGTCAGATGGCAGTTTCCTGGTGACATGTGTACAGGTTAGTCTGTCGACCTGAGATCGTCATTTTTTTCGTGTGAGTTCCCACTGTGCTTTGATTACTACCCTACCACGGCTCAAAGGAGTCGTGCAAACAGGTTTTAGTTGGCTACAGTCCCGAGCCACATGAAGGCAGTGAGCGGATCGTCGGGGATTCGTCTCTCTCGGTATTGAGGGTTGATGTCGCGCAATGCACGGGTGGCCATCACCAGAAATCCTTAGCTAAGGTAGTTGAGAATTACTGATCTAGGATCAGTAATTTCTCAGGCGGTGATGGGTTTCATGCCGACACTAAATGTCGCGTTATTAGGGGTCTGACTTTATCCACCCCCTAGACTCGATATACGATACTCTTAGAAGAACAGACCGGACTCTACGGAGATTGTCACGGTCAGGCTCAATAGGGGTACGAATGAGTTTTCTCATCGGCCTTCCTTTCGCTCAATACCTGGGTAGCCATTACGTACAGCTAGTGCCGCTGACGTGCTTGTGGTTAAACCCACTGCCAGCGTACTGACGAGTTTTTAGAGTCCCACACAGAGGGTTTTCACGGTTCAGGCGATATGGTGTAGATGACGTATGTTGGTACATACAGGTGTCCGATTAAATATGTGTACAGGCTGCACAGACTTTAATCGGACGGTTGATAATATTAGCGGGTTAGGATTAAGCCGGATTATTAAATCAGGTTTTGATTTAATAATTTATGTGTGTGTGTGTATGCATTCTAGTATTATTGTTCACTATTCATTTTCTCTCTTGGCTATTCGTATTTTTGTACGAATACGCGTATATGTATTTCGATACGGGCACCGGGTTGCATTCCGTATTTATACGGAATAGCTTATAGATGACGGCCACCTCATTATTTGATTTTCATTTTAGAAAATCAATTTGGGAAATGAGGTGGTGGGTGAGTTGGCATGAGCATGGGTCATGGCATGTAGAGAGGTATGGTGTTTAGTCGAAAATATTGCACATTTGATATAAAAATTTTCTTACTTTTGTTAAGTGCTTAAAGGTGTTTATTATAAATATAGAACATATGAGGGTTTATCTGCAAAATATCTATTGTCATATGTTCTATATATTATAATTAACATTATGAAGTAAAATGTATGCATATAATATTTATATAATATTTTGATAATTTAAATATACATATCATATCAAATATCCCTAATCAATATTTTTAAAATATAATATCATATAAAATGGTTAGGATAATATCTCAAAAAAAACAAATATTACTAATATTATTCATTGAGATATTGTGCAAGGTTTAGCTCAGGTCAGGAGATCGAGATATCGAGTGTCGAGAATCAAAAATCTGCCGATGAAGTTAAATAAATCGAAGAATCAATACTGGCAGAGACTCAGAAAAGATATGAGGATTCCAGATATCAAATAAATCTCCATGTGTCACTATGAAGCAGCCCAAGAATTTTGAAGCAATGATCACACCAAACGGCCGCGGTTCCACGGCCAAAACAAGCCTTATGCGGCGGATCCGCGACCGTTATAGGGAATTGGGGTTTTGGATTTTTTGGGTAGGATCCTAAAGACAGGTCACCATATATGGAAAGTAACCATATATGGAAAGTCACCATATTAGGAAAGTCACCATATATGGAAAATCACCATATTAGGAAGTCACCATATATGGTAACTAAGTTTTCTTCGTTGAGGGCTATATAAAAGACCGAGGGCTAAAGTTAGAATTCATCACCTTTTACACGAAGCAAATCATCGTCAAAGGACACGAGATCCACGACAGTTCCACGATTCGACGTGATAGAGCGACATGAGATTCGACGGAGTATCTATTTCCTACAAGACAGAGATCGAGAGCAACTTCTTCTTCATCTTGTAATCTGAACTTGAAGGCTTTGTAATTGTGAAGTTGATTAATAAAGGTAGATCATTATTTAGCATTTATTTTCTGCATTTAAATTATGAATTCTTTCTCTATCTGTTCTTTTTCTATCTCCATCATGCTCGAGTTATTCTCCGCTTGATAGGGTTCATAAGATTAAGGTAGATCAATGGATGAAAAAATGTTTTAACTTCTTTTAAGTCTTATGAAGTTTATAAATTTTAGCAAAATAAATGTTAACATCCTTATCGGGCGCGCTACCAATTTATTGCTAGTCTCGACCGCGATTTGAGATTAGATTAACAATTGTTTTGTTAAGGGCTAGACATGAATAGAGATCAATGAAAGGACAAGAGTCAATAGTGGGGAAACCCTAGTTTCTTCCAAGAACCCTAATCCTCATTCATCACTATCTATCTAGTATTAAATCTATCAATAGATAAAAAGAGTAATCTTTATTAGTTATCCATGACTACTAAATCCGAACGAACCCTACAAGCATTCTTCTTATAAAATCTATATCCGTATTCAAACTAGATCTGTATTCTACATCCGTATTTTGACGTAGATCTAGAAACTATTTCCACTATTTTTTATTCCTCTATTCTTCCTCCTTTTCAACACGTCTAAAGTAAGATTGAAAGATTCCACATATTCCTGAGGACGACCTGTACTCATCTCGGTCTAGCTACACGCGACACCGTTATTGATTGCGGTTACTACAAACACCTCTTTAAATACAGATCAATCATATGGCATGGATTTGCTTAATGGAAATTGAGGAGATATTTTTCCATAATTGAATTATTGTGGCCATTTTTCTTTACATGTCATGCCGTCTATTATTGAATTGATTCATTCTTGACTTGATTTTCTTCACTTGCTTCATCTCATTCTCACTTGGAGAAAACACTTACCATTTTCTTTAGTTGCTCATGCCACATGTTTCCTCACCTTCTCTTCATCTTCTTGAGTTGCTCTTAGAGCATTTTGATGAGAAAAAATTATAGTGAGATAATCCTACACCTCCACTCTCCATTGCTAGCAACCTTAGAGCATCGGTTTCCTTGCTAGGCAAGGCTGATACTTGCACCGTTTCCCTCGGGTGGATCATCGTAGATGGAGGATGGCCGGCAATCAAATTCGATCCGTGACCACTAGGAGCTTAGGATGATGGTTGAAGACCCGAAGGACTTGGTTCATTCGGTATAACCATCTAACTCCTCTTTATATGTTTGCTAGTATAGGGTTTAGGGAAGTTCCGGGTATCGGGTTATGGTCGTGCCAGTTTTTGAATTTTTTTTCCGTATTTGGCCAAATTTAATGGCCGGGGCACTGCCGTAACCCAACATGGTATCAGAGCCAACCCGTAAACCCTTAGCTAGCTTATTTAGACGATATTAAAGTATCAAAACCGAAACAACTCCGAAACGATACACGATGTATTCCAGTTGCTGTTGATTTTTCAAAGTCTTCAAAAAATTATTTAAACAATTGCAGAATGCTATTTTGATGAAAACTAGAACACACTACAAAGATGAGCCCAAACCGTCAGTTTTGACCCGGTGAAAGTTGCAAAAATCCCAAGATGGCCAGTCCATTTTTGTGATTTGGACTTGTAATTTTTTGTGTTTTCTAGTCTCTGGAATATTGGTTAAGTGGTATTGTTTGTTTTTCCCGGTTTGGATATTTTGTTGTCTTTAGTTCAGGGGCAATTCGAGGTGTTTCAATGTCGATAATTTAACACTGTTTAAACGTTTACAGTACATACATTACTATCTGCGACCGTGAATGTCATTAGAGCGGTACAACTCGTCTAATTGTTATATGTCCTTTTAGACGAGTTTGCGAACGTGACATTCACGTTAATGTTCTGTGGTGTGCTGTGTTGTGGCTGGATCGTCGTGGTGGATAGTTTGGATGCAATGTTAGTACAGTTTAGATTCATTTGTACATTTGATATTGCGGAGCGAGCATTCGACATGTGGACTTCCGTCACTGCCAGCTTGTATATTATTTGTTTGGGGCACGACCCGGTTGAGGTCGATGTCACCCTTGTACATATTTCTTTTCTGTACTAGGATTACCCCGCGGTGGAGTACATGAATAGCCGGGTTCTAGAGGGCAACGGGTCCGCATCTCATGGCGTTGAGACAAAGGGGACTTTACTCTAGAATTGGCGGGATATTCGCTGCACTCGTAGGGGGTATAGGTTGACCCACGGAGGGGTGCTCAAGTTACTGGATTCTGTGAAGTGCTGGGTGCCCCATTCACGTTGTTGATTGGGGTTGCCTAGCTTCTGGGATTGGCAGGTAACTTTCCACACTCGTAGGAGTCTAGGTTTTATTGCACAGGCTATCCCAACAACAGGGGAACGTCGGGTCTTATTTGCGGCTCAAGTGAAACCCGGGGCTCCAGGATTATCCACCACTCTGTGTTGCTTGGCTGTGATTCTGAGTTGTTGCTTTATATTATTCCTGGGACGATTATTATATATACTTATATATATACTAGTAGATGTTGTATATGTTTTGCCCCCACGCTAGTCCAGCCCCCGCTCTGTCGTTAGTTAAGTACCTAACGAGTGATGACGGGACCCAGTGGCGAGTGCGGATGGCATATACGTACATTTTATTTTTCGTTCTTTTCTAGTGTGATATGTTAATTGATGGGACTGTGTTGATTCTTATCAATGCAAGGATAAAACAAACCTGTATATGATGTTGTTGGAACCAAGTTTTTAAAAAACTGACATTACAGACGTTCTCTTTTGCTTTGCACAGTGGTATTCGATTAGGAATATCCTGCACCTCATTCGACAAGGCAAGGGCCAAGATCCCTTCATCGGGAGTGACCCCTTGGGCAGATGTTTGCGTCAACATAATAACTTTACTATATTCTATTCTTTTGCTTTGCATCGTGGTATTCAGTTTGGAATATCCTGCACCTCATCCGACGAGGAAAGAGCCGAGATCCCTTCACAGGGAGTGACCTCTTTAGCAAAAGTTTTCTCCACTATATATTTGTAAAACCACTTGGTTCCTTCAACGATATCAAGTTCATTACGTTAAATGTTTTTCGCCAAAAACCAGTCGTAGCCCTACATCATTTCCTACGAGTAGTACTTAGTATTCGTGCTGCGTTTGTTGACTCCGTCAAGGCGTAGTGTACGGTAGCTGAGTGGTGCTTGTTTGTAGCATGGATATGCCATTGGTTAGGACAGTCGTACGGCCTTGTTGACTCCGTCAAGAGCTCGTGCAGGAAAGTTTAATGCAATCAAGATAATGACGGGTTGAACTTGACTAGGACTCTTTGATTTGTTGACTCCGTCAAGGTCACTTGGGTCCTAGGGGTAAAAACACACATCGGGAGTTTCAAACATACAGGAAACTTTCCACGTATGCGCATACCTTCTGGAGTGTGGTGACTTGAGTGGATTCCATCAAGTTATCATGTGATGATAGTTGGATCCCGATTCCCACTGTTGAGTAGGTTTACTCCTCGGGTGATTTCATATAATCCCGACTAATTCTTCTTTTGGGTTTGGAGGAGAATTCGAGGAAACAGTGGGAGACGTCCTGATTAGATAAAGTGATTAACCATTCTCACTAGATTAGAGTGCATGCTGAGTGTTTCTTTTCTCTCTCTCTTTGGCAGCGACCATGGCCCGACCCTTAACTAAAACTCATGAACCAAGTTAACCGAACCTTCTTAAAACACCTTAGCTTTTGGATTTTCATATAGTCACATAAATCATTGCCGCTCTTTCTTTCCCTTTGCATTTCTCCAGAACATCTCGTATCACTACGAAGACCCATATTTATTGGATATGACCATCGTATTGTTACATACGAACTCGAAGGAACTTATTCCAGATTCGAGGATGGATTTTGGTTCAGGAGAAATGGAATAGAATTATTCGTTTGTCTTTTCCCTTTACCTTATCTCAGGTTGCGAGAGCTCCCGGTATTAGGGGAGTACACCTATTGCGCTTATTGGATAGTCTTCTTCCAAACCATAGGCAAGTGTCAAAAGGTAGGGAAGGAAGAAAACCAATTAAGCCTAAGTGTGGTGTACAGAAGGTAATAAGTAAAGACATATAAAGGGATTAGATTGAGGGTAAAGGATATTGTGACTACTATCATTCACAATGAAACCGCGTATACCCTTGCCACTCCCAGTTCACCTTTGCTTTTCTCCGGAACATTCTGTATCACTACGAAGATCCACATTTATTGGATATGCCATCGTATAGTTACATACGAACTCGAAGGAACTTGTTCCAGTTCGAGAATGGATTTTGGTTCTAGAAGAATAGAATAAGGATTATTCAGTTGTCTTTTATCTTTACCATCTCTCAGGTTACGAGGACTCCTGGTATAAGGAGGATACACCTATTACGCTTATTGGATAGTCTTCTTCCAAACCATAGGCTGGTGCCGAAAGGTAGGGAAGGAAGAAAACCATTTAGCCTAAGTGTGGTGTACAGAAGGTAACAAGTAAAGACATATAAAAGGATTGGAGTGTGGGCAAGGAAATATACGGTTACTATCATGAATCTGGATAGTGGAAGATGCATTACTAGAAATACCCGACTACCCCTTCGAAACATTTTCATGTTTCCGTTTGTCTATGCAATGTTAATTGAAAACTGTTTCCCAATTGGATTCTAACTCCAGAGTATGTATTTACCAGGTTTGATTCTCATATCTGTATAGTGTTACAGATGGTGAGTGGGAGTAAGATATTGGGAATTGGATGATTATATACTCATTATATCGGAATTCTTTGTAATTAGTGATATTTGAGGAAATCACCTGGATTTTTCCTGACAGCAAATATTTGGTTTTGAATATCCGTCGATGCACCAATTTCAGAATGATATATCTGTACGTTTATTTTATAAAGTGAGATATAACTTTTTGAAATTATATGGCATTTACCTATATCAGTTGATGGTTAGGTAAGAAGCATTAAACAGCGGTGTAATTCTTCTTAACCATGGTACAGTTTTCAACCTACGACGCACAGGGTATGAGTTATTTAACTCAGGGGACTTATACAATGTATTGTACGTTGTCCAGTGTCCACTAGAACAAAAGGGTTGGTACTCGTACTATATTCTGTTTACTTGTGACTTCTCTAGTTTTTAGATATGTGTTTCACTGAAATATAAGGTCCAAATATTGAGAAGTTCTAGGTATAAGAATAAAGTAGAGAACCATTTGTTGGAAATATCAGGATTCTTCGAGATAGTCGAAAATGTAGATACTTGTGCTAGGTATTCCGTTGATAGTTATGATTTTGAGAACTTGCTTCTCTTTCAAGATACTCATATGTGGATGCACTCCTAGATGAGTAATGCTGCTTGGCCCCATTCCACTTAGTTGACATACACTGGAGACAGCTACATGATTTGAATCTGGTTCTAATTAAATTATTTCCTATGTTTCTATATTTTATATAGAATGGTACATATCTTAACGATGTTAAGGTATATGGAGTTGTCCGGCTTATGCTTAAAACCATACTCTGGACAAACTCAAGGCACACGTTTCAGTAATGGCAGTTTGTGGGTTATCCCGGGATATGACGAGGGTTAACTTTCTACCATCTGGAAGATCAATAGTTGTATTATTCTTGACTCGCCATAGTTTTAGTAAAAATGGATTCTTTTCAGAAAACATTAGTAGGAGTATGGTAGAACTGGAAGTGATTTCAGAACCACAAACGATTACTGAAAATTTAATAGAACGTAAAGATTCAATAGGTTTTGACATTCCATTATCCACTCCACAGATTTGGTGGGTAACCTCAGGCACTCCTGAGGTACTTCGGTCTCCTCAAAGGCGGTGACAGGGAGGTTCTTGATTACCCAAACTTGACACTACTGTTGTTCTAGACTATGAGATCTGGAAGGAGGATGAGTATAACGTCGTTCTAAACTAGCTTTAGAAGTGCACGTGTATATGACTCTGCCAGAAGTTTGTTATAGTCAGTAGGAGCAGCGGAAGAGTAGTGGGCAAGTAGCTTATGTTTATTTATAGACTAAAACAAGTATAGCGGATATAGATCATCTAGCTTTGATGTGATAGTCATAGAGTTTGACTTCATTAGAACAACAGATGGATCTAGATTTGAGAAGGTAGTAGGCAGAGATGTCCTGGTATTTGGATGACATGCTCTTGATAGGAAGTAATATTCCTATACTACGATTGGTTATATTGTGGTTGTCACAAGGTGTTTCTCCACATAGGATATGGATATAATATCATGTTTTCTGGTAACAAGATCTATGGTTTTAGATCTAGATTTGGGAAGTGTCCCAATTAGGATACTTGAAAATATTCTAAAGGTATTTTAGAATATATGACTCCTGGCATGGTGGTGTACCTGCAGGTGATGGATTCACCCTCTCTAAAGGATATCTTTCAGACTAAAAGGGGAGAGGGATTTGCATGATTGGCATATCATTTGCTTAGGCAATTGATTCAATCATGAGATGTCAAGTACAACACCAGATATTGCTTTTGCACTAGCTACAATAAGCATATATATTAATCTAATCCTGGAAAAACATTGGAAAGCAGTTTGTGAACATAAGTGGATGTTCTAGGGATATGGTAATGACAGTCTCTTTCGAGAGACGGTTATCATTTCAAGCTTCCAAGGTGACATGGATGACAGAGTGACTGTCTGAGTTATAGTTTTTCCCTCCTTTGAGGGACATTATGCTGGACAGGTGGTCCAAGCGGATACTGTGGATGGCATGGCACAGGATACTGAATAAATTCAGTGGATGATACATTCTAAGAAGTTTTTTGGATTTGAAGTTCATTTGTGAACTGGGTCCCATCAGATATCCAGACAAATTCTAAGACAGGTATTGCTCATTTCGGGAGATAGTTTTTCTCCGCGAAGTTGAGATATAGAGAGATAAAGATAGAAACACTAGAGCGGATCCACTCTATGAGGCAATTTCTCGAACGTAATAGTTTCACAAACGGGCTTTGCGAGACTGATTAGTAGAGAAGTTGGGTGTTCGGTATTATACGGGCTGTGAGTATGCGACACCACAATAATTAGCCTTAAGTGCAAGTGGGAGATTGTTGGCTATAGTGCTCTCAAGTCAATTATCGAATCGCAGGCACACGATTGTGATGATTGAGGGAGGATCTATACCGGTAGAACAGTCTAACTCGAGATGATAGTATGCTATCTGGTTTGTCTTTATCATTATGTACAACATTAGGTAGCATTACAGATCACTAGTACATGTTGATAGAGCCTATAGGATTCTTGCTTGATTACCAGCATTATGATGGCGATCATATACGTGGGAACTGGGTGGTCTATAAGCACATCCTTAAACGTCCCTAATCGTGGGAGTATCGAGACTGGGCATCAGTACTCCGGAGTGAACTAGTGTATACTTATCTAGACACTGACAAGGGGCAGTGGCCGGTCTCACAAGCCATTGGTGTTATTTAGTCACCTAAGATAATATACAGGTGCTCATTGGGTTATGAGTACACTGGACAGACTCGTCAGGAACATGCTAGTTGGTATTATACCTATTGTCAAATGGAAATTCCCTGGTGACATGTTTACAGGTTAGTCTGTCGACCTGAGATCATCATTTGTTTCGTGTGAGTTCCTACTATACTTTGATTACTACCCTACCACGGCTCAAAGGTGTCGGGCAAACAGGTTTTAGTTGGGTACAGTCCCGATCCACATGGAGACAGTGAGCGGATCGTCGGGGATTCGTCTCTCCCGGTATTGATGGTTGATGTCGCGCAGTGCACGAGTATACATCACTAGAAATCATTGGCCAAGGTAGTCGAGAATTACTGATCTAAAATCGGTAGTTTCTCAGGTGGTGATGGGTTTCATGCCGACACTAAATGTCGCGTTATTAGGGGTCTGATTTTATCCACCCCCCTAAACTCGATATGCGATACTCTTAGACGAACAGACCGGACTGTACGGAGATTGTCACTGTCAGGCTCGGTATGGGTACGTATGAGTTTGCTCGTCGGCCTTCCTTTCGCTCAATACCTAGGTAGCCGTTACGTACAGCTAGTGCTGCTGACGTACTTGTGGTTAAACCCACTGCCAACGTATTAACGAGTCTTTAGAGTCTCACACAGAGGGTTTTCACGGTTCAGGCGATATGGTGTAGATGTCGTATGTTGGTACATACAGGTGTCCGATTAAATATGTGTACAAGCTGCACAGACTTTAATCGGACGGTTGATAATACTAGCGGTTTAGGATTAAGCTGGATTATTAAATCATGTTTTGATTTAATAATTTATATGTATGTGTGTGTGTGTATTCTAGTATTATTGTTCACTATTCATTTTCTCTCTTGGCTATTCGTATTTTTGTACGAATACGCGTATATGTATTTCGATACATGTACCGGGTTGCATTCCGTATTTATACGGAATAGCTTCTAGCAGATGGCCACCTCAATATTTGATTTTCATTTTTGAAAATCAAATTGGGAAATGAGATGGTGGGTGAGTTAGCATAAGCATGGGTCATGGCATGTAGAGAGGTATGGCATGGATTTGTTTAATGGAAATTGAGGAGATATTTTTCCATGGTTGAATTATTGTGGCCATTATTCTTTACATGCCATGCCATCTATTATTGAATCGATTCATTCTTGACTTGATTTTCTTCACTTGCTTCATCTCATTCTCACTTGGAGAAAACACTTAGCCATTTTCTTTAGTTACTCATGCCACATGTTTCCTCACCTCCTCTTCATCTTCTTGAGTTGCTCTTGAAGCATTTTGATGAGAGAAAAATTATAGTGAGATAATTCTACACATCCACTCTCTATTGCTAGCAACCTTGGAGTGTCGGTTGCCTTGCTAGGCAAGGCTGAAGCTTGCACCGTTTCCCTCGGGTGGATCATCGTAGATGGAGGAAGACCGGCAACCAAATTCGATCCACGACCACTAGGGGCTCGGGATGATGGTTGAAGACCCGAAGGACTTAGTTCATTCGGTATAACCATCTAACTCCTCTTTATATGTTTGCTAGTATCGGGTTTAGGGAAGATCCGGGTATCGGGTTGTGGTAACGCCAGTTTTTGTAAATTTTTGTTTCACATTTGGCCACGGTTTGATGGACGGGGCACTGCCGTAACCCAACAATTCGATCTTGTCATCAAGAACAAAAGTGGATAGGAAAATGTTGTCGCCGAGCATCTTTCTCGACTCCTTTCTGCTCCATCACCTGTTGTGCCAATCAATGACTCATTCCCTGATGAACAACTCTTGACAATATCATGCAAAACTTGATTTGCAGATATTGTAAATTACCTTTCTACTGGACTAGTACCAAACGAATGGTCAAGTCAGAATAAACACTGTTTTCTTTCCCAAGTAAAACACTTTTATTGGGAAGATCCCTACATGTTCAAGTATTGTCCTGATCTGATCGTTCGCCGGTGCGTGCCCAACACTGAATTTTAGAGTGTTCTATCTTTCTGACACGATCTAGCATGTGGCGGTCATTTCGGCTCCAGAAATACTGCGGAAAATATCTTGCTATGCGGGTTTTACTGGCCGACGCTGTTCAAGAATTCAAATGAATACTGCAAGACCTGCTCTAAATGCCAGCACATTGGCCAAATTTTAGGAAGAAATCAAATGCTGCTCCAACTAATCTTGGTTGTTGAGATTTTCGACGTTTGGGGAATTGACTTTATGGGCCTATTCCTTAACTCATGTGGGAACCTGTACATCCTACTTGCAGTTGATTATGTTTCAAAATGGGTTGAGGCCGTCCCAAGACGAACTAACGAGAACAAGGTTGTCGTTAAGTTTCTCAAAGAAAACATCTTCTCTCGGTTTGGGCACCATCGAACTATTATCAGTAATAACGGATAACACTTCTGCAATCGGTCTTTCGAGCCTGTAATGCGGAAGTATGGAATCAACCACAAGATATTCAGGCCCTACCATCCCCAAATGTGTGAGCAAGCCGATATCTCCAATTGGCAAATCAAGCAGATTCTGGAGAAGACAGTTTCCACAAACCGTAAAAATTGGTCTTCAAAATTGACTGATGCCTTTTGGGCACTTCGAACCGCATAGAAGACCGATCTTGGCATATCTTCATATCGGCTTGTCTTTGGTAAGGCTTGCCATCTCCCGGTCGAGATCAAGCACAGAGTTATTTGGGCAATCAAGAAACTTAATACCGATCTTTCTCAAGCCGGTAGGTTTCGGAAGCTACAGATAAACGAGTTGAACGAGCTTCGGGATGATGCGTACAATAACGCGGTTATCGTGAAGAACAGGATGAAAGTGTTTCATGATAAACACCCTGTGCGTAAAACGTTCACGACAGGACAACAAGTCCTTCTTTACGATACCCGACTGTATTTTCATCCGAGTAAATTACGATCTCGTTGGACATGACCTTTCTTGGTGCAGTGTGTATACTTGTACGGTGTGGTGGATTTGGAGAATCCAAAGGATGGTTCACTATTCAAAATGATCGGATATATATTAAAACCGTTCTTTACCACAGAGTTATCGGAGGAGCTCCTGATATTTCAGGAGCCGATTTACCTTACTTAATCTTCCTCCATTTACCACCAAACTTCGGTTATCCAGCCATAATTAGTGGAAACGATGTTTTAAATAAGTTTGGAGGTATGTATATACCACCTTGTATATATATGGATATTCTTGTCTGGTGCATGTCCATTTTTTGTTCTTCTGACAAGCATCCATGTCTTGTAAATGCTCGGTTTTGTGTGTCGGGATATTTCTTGCATAGTGAAATTCCCTTTTGTAAAAAAGAGAGGTAAAAAATAAGAAAAAACTAAGGGTTCTTTTTGTAAATATTCAAAAGGAAATGAGAAGAGAAATGTTTTTGGAAAACTGCCAAATTTAGAGGGGTTTTAGTACAAGATAGCTAACTTTTTAACCACCTTTTGACTACCCCCTTTAAAACACATCGAATCTTCTGTTTTTCCCCAACCTGAGAGTCCATCTTCCCCAACTCACGACACCCTAGCACCCAAAAAAATTTCCACCGGTGATCCGACCGTGCAACCGCCGCCTGAAGGTGCTATTGACCGTGCATCCACCGCCCTCTTGCCGCTTCACCCTCTGAAAATTTCAGGGGATGTTTGTTTTCTCAATCTCTTCTCTCTAAAACTATTACAACTGTTTTTTATTTTCAATAGCTCCTAATTTTCAACTCGAGAGAGATTTTTCATCCATATTAGCTCATAACTTTTATGGTAGCTACTTTGGCGACGAAATCCAGAAATATGGATGGAATTACTTTTTGTACAACCATCCAAATATATTTGCGCTTCTGGATCTCGTTAAACGCTTCTATGAGAGTATAAAGGAGGAGTGTTTAGGATATTTTGGGTATATAAGCTTTTTTGGGGGGATCGGGAAATTGTTATAGATCGGGACATGTTTCGTAAAGTAACCCTAATCCCCCGCATTCCCGTTCATGACCACCAACCCCTCTGATATGAGGATTACATGCCGTTGATGGGAGAGAATTGTGCTCGGGAGCCAAAGAAAAGAATTCTTGGACGTACGTTGTATGCGAACGTATTGATCATGTGCCGTTGGGCACAAAATAATATCTTTGGTATTTTGCATAACAACACCTTTTTTACTCCATCCCTTCAAATTGTGCACACACTAATAATGAAAAAAATCCAATTTATGACATGTGCATAGTGTTGTTACACTTGATTGGCGCCGGTAAAGAGGCAGCCAATTATCCGTGCCCGATTTTAGTGACACAATTGTGTCTCTATTTTCTTCCTGTGGAAGAGTTTAACGCTTATGTGCAAATTGGGGTTCCTATTCGACCCTTAGTTGTGGGTGCATCCACGTCATACACTAGGCTTCACGAGTTATGGTCGCGCACCGAGCCGACCGTGGATGTGATGGCGAAGACCCCTAACTCGATTTCCACAGCGAGCGATAAGGAGCTGACCCCCGCCGAGCAAGCATACTTGCTGCGGCACACTAACAAGGGGGTCGAGAGAGTGTTAGGGATGTTGACTACTTTTGATCAGTATATTATGAGTCTGGAACAGGGGATGTCTACCCTGTTAGAACGTGGTGATAGGGCGAGGTCTAGAGGTTGTGGTGCTGACACGAGGGGTGCTGGCACAAATAGTACTGTGTCTGGTTCTAGAAGAAGTAGTAGACAGCAGTGAGGGCACTGCTGTGAGTAAGTTCAGGGGTGGGGTTTGTTGTGAATAATTATCCATGCATTCTGCATTTGCAAGTTTATTTTTTGCTTGTAAATATTTTTTTTCTTTTGTTTGCATGTTTAAATTCTGCATCATATCATGTTTATATTTCCGCATTGCATCGTTTCTTTCATAAAACCCATAAAAAATTGAATCCTTCTTTTCCAAAAAAACAAACAAAAAAATAATAAAAATTTTGTCGTCAAAGTTGGCTATTTAGACTTGAGTTCGACATGATAGTTGACTAATTAAAAATAACTAAATCCGATTCTTAGAAATTGAAAACCCTAAGAATAATCCTCCTGGAAGTATAACCATAGTAAATATACGCATTTTGTTTAAAAGTAAGTAATCTTGAGTTCAGTTCTTGAGTTAAGTTGAAATGAAGGGAAAGTATTGAAAATTTTACTGAAGGATCTTTTCGGCTTCTCTATCTTTAGAGTAAGAGAAAGCACTGCTTTCGGTCTTGTAATCAAATCGGCAAGTTTTCAGCTGGATTATGACGGACAGCAAGGGGATTAGTCCCCTGATCATTGAACATCATATTCACATAATGGATGATGCCAAGCCAGCTAGAGATCCACAAAGACAATTAAATCCAGTCATGAAGGAGGCTATGAAGAAGGAAATCGTCAAACGTCTCGATAGCGGTATCATTTACCCGATATCCGACAGTTAATGGATCTGATACACGTTTTCCCTAAGAAGTCGAGCATTACAGTCATCACCAACGCGCCATTTGATTGAATGGGTTTTCCACCATAGTTTTTAAAGTCCTATTCCGTAATCAAGACGGGTTTGCTTGGTAGCTAACCGGTTGAGTACAGGTCGATCCACAGAGAGATGAGGGTCTTTTTCTTAATGTTTTAACGAGTTAAGTCAAATTTGTCTAAGTTTGTTCAATACTAACTATGTGTATTGATATGTATGTTAATGGAAGGTTGTTAGGGTTAGGATTAGGTTAGTTTGAGTTAGGAGTTCTCTCACTTCGTTCATTTTCCTTTTTCGATATTGTTGTTACGGTAATCGGCAACAACGGGGATTAGCACGACTAGGAAGGATACTTGCGAGTATAAGTTAGGCTTTTCAACGCTTAGTTCCTTCCTTTTGGTCGTTATCCGTCCGTTCTTGGCTCTTAACTATAACCTCCAGTAAATCCAACCACAATCGGTCCTTAATATTTTTTTCTTTTGTTTGCATGTTTAAATTCTGCAACGCACCATGTTTATATTTCCGCATTGCATCATTTCTGTAACAACCCCAATTTCCTATACAAATTTTTCAAAATATATTTTCAAAAATCCATAAAGGGGTATTTATTGCCTGAGCACAAGACTTAAGTAATTAATTAGCAATTTAATTACAAGAAGGAGCTTGTAGCTCATTGGTATTACCTTGCACTGCTGAACCAAGCCACCAGAGTTCAAATCCCCTACCCCAAATTATTTTTTATATTATTTTGTTTTAATTTCTTTGGAAGCCCAACAGTCCACACACAATAACTCCAGATTTTCCCACTATCCATTAAAAACTAAATGCACCAGTGAGCACCCTAGGAGACCCCCCACCTCCCGACGTCTCGACTCGGCCGGACAGCCGAGTCCCTAAAATGAAAGTTTTGCCTTTTCGCCTTCTCTAACCCCCTGCACACTCCAATTACTCAGATCGGTTCCAAAATGCCCATTAACACCTAATTACTCCAATTTTTAATGAATTTTCTATATTTTTACATTTTTTTTTATTTAAAAACCCTTCATCTACCCTAAGCCTAGCCTACCCTATAAATACACCCCCTACCCTCTACCCTCTCACCCCATAATCCTGATCCCACTCTCTCAAAAATTTCCAAGAATCGTGTACGTTGAAAACAAGCTCGAGGCGAAGCTCCGACAAATTCCCGGCGGAATTTCCGGCGATTGTTTTAGGAACTACCGGCGACGACGCAACACATCGGCGATCCCCCTTGTTCTCTCTCCCTCTATTGTGTAATCTAAAACTTGTAAGTCCCTTTTCTATCTCTCTTTTCCCTTCTCAAAATACGAAATTACAAAACCCGACGGAATCGGAACAAATCCGATTTCCGATTCGGTTTTCTATAAAATTACACTTCTCACTAATACAATCATACTTAAACTTCCTCATGTTGACTATTAAACCCTAATCAAACAATTTGAACAAGTTTCATCGCATGAGATGATAGCTATTTCAATTTATCGTATTTTTCACTTAAATACCACATTGTTTCAATCCTTCATTTAACCCCATCAAACTTGCTATACATGTAAAGTAGAGCACGAGGTAACGACCTACCTCCTCACACACTCATATACAACCTAACACGAAATCATCGAAAACTTAGAATACGAGAAAACAAACATTTTTCATTTAAATACCACATACTTAATAAAACCATTTCTAAAATATTTAATTTTGATACACTTTTTAAAGAAGTACCACTTGTTAGGAAAATACGATAAATTGTGGACATCGGTCTTTAATCTAAACCTGACTTTGTGGTGTCTAGGCTAGACAAGTGAGAAAGATAACTTTAAAAGGCCCGTCTCACGGTGATTCGTGAGCGGATCCCTCCTTTCCTCACTTGTACTTACCTGGCCAGAATTGGCGGTGAAGAGGCGATTTGAAGCATCTCACAACTTGTCGTCTGGACCAGTTAGGAATATACTAGTTGACTCAGGAGAATCTAGAATATACAATACGGAAAATATACACCTTTACAAATAAATACCACTCACTTCATAAAACCGTTTTCTAAAGAATTTAATATCTTTGCAAAGCGCCGTTACAACCCATTTTGGGGAACCCGTTCGGGATGGTGCGGTTTATAGCACACCCTCGGGCTTAGTAGTGCGAGAATCAGACCTCCGCAAGGAACATTCGGTCTCGAAAGATTTAAAATACGACATCTTAAGAAAATGAGATTTTTTTACAGTATAAAATATTTATTAAAATTATTTTTGTATAAATATATGTATATTTATCATTAAAATATATATTTTGTTATGATATAAATATTGCACCTTTTTCTAAAAATCACAAGAATAAATTTTGCACTAAAATACCATGAATTCCAAATAAATCAATATTATAAATAAATACCTTTAATTATGAATCTAGGATATTTTCACTAGAAATATCACAATGTAAAATCCACATTCATTATAACTCTAAAGACGAATAATGAATACTTGAGGTGTATTTCGACAAGTAAATAAAAGTATTTTTAGATAAAACGCCCTCAAGTTTTATAAATTACCCTAAAGACCCTAGCTATTATAGGTTTAAGAAATAATCAAGACTTCGATTTACACTTCTAATTGTCTGACTCGGGTTTGAGTCTGATTAATCTGGCTTGAATATGATTCAACTACAATCTACAATGTACAATCTTCAACATGAATCCATGAATCCAATTATCAATCTATACGACTTGACTGAACCGAACCATGGATATACATTCCATTTACATGGTTCTCCAGTTATTCCACTTATATGATTCTACGGTTACATCTGTTTACTGATATCATGGTTTCGGTCAGTCTTTCAATTATACACTCAATTCAATTTATAGTACAAAACATTACAAATAAAATACTACGGGGTTTAAGGGGTAGACTAGTACGGAATATGTTAAAGGTGGCACGAGGTGGTCACTTAAGACGTAATTACATCCGTGCCGTTGTTCCGTGGTATTATCGACGGAGCCTTGTACTACAGGTTACCAAAGTCCCCGGTGTAAGTGGGACTCCTCTCGTATACACTGGCATCTTCTGTACCAAGGTACAAACAACAGCATTAATACAACATTACAACATTATAATACAACATTAAAAGCTACTCTCTCTCTCTCTCTCTCTTACTCTCTGTCTATTTCTCCCTCATCTTTAGGACTTACCGAGCGACCTGTTCGCTGACGACATTCTCTTTCTTTCTTTTTTAAATGCCGTCAGGTGATTTGGACCCGTCAGAGATCGAGCCCACTGCTGAAGACTTGGACCAGTTCAATGAAGACCCCAAGCTCTAGACATTGTACATTTTCCATTCAGTACTTTTCATTTTCTGTTATGCCATTGTTTAGGCATCGCTTTTATTCAGTTGTATTTCCTTTCATGCATTGTACAAAAGAATGTTAATAAATATAAGTTGTTGTTTTTATTATATCTTGACTCTTGTATATTTACTTTTATATTGCTCAGATACGCGTAGCGTATGCACTTCTAAGTATATACGTAGCGGACCAGTCCCGTCCCTTTCGCCGTACACCGGGAAACGAGGCGTGACAGGTTTTGTTGGTGGCCCATGAAGGTCAGAGCTGTATGAAACTCTATCATGCAGTTCTGTTCTTCATGAATAACCTAAGCAATATAACACAAGAACCAGCAACTAAAACATTCTTTACAATCATGTTCCTTGAATCCCATCATTTCTTATTCTTTGAATCATATACTTTGAATCTGTCCTAACCTAAATTTTTCATTCAAGGTTATGAATTCCCCAAACAACACCAGCACCAATGTCAACAACACATCTCCACCACTACCACTCACACCTGTCGTTCCTGCTCCACTCAACGAGCAAACGGTTCTGCTTGAGGCAATCTGCAGCCTCCTAGAGGGACAGCAGCAGCTCTTAAACCGTCCCGAGGCTGAAGCACCTGAGGTGAAACAATTCAGAGCTTTACATCCCAAACAGTTCTCAGGAAAAGGGAGCCCACTTGAAGCTGAGGAATGGGCACAAAGTATAGAGGATGATCTGGCGACAGCACAAGTGCCAGACATAGCTTGGGTCCATGTGGCAAAACTGCAGCTCACGGACAATGCTCGCAATTGGTGGAAGGCGGAAGAAAGCCATCTTGATCAGCCCATTGAATGGAAGACTGTTCGCGATAGATTCGACGCGAAATACTTCCCTATGACTGCCAGGTTTGCCATGGAACAGCAGTTCATTCATCTACAACAAGGTTCGATGTGGGACAAGTCAGTAGATGAGTATGACGCTGAGTTCACCATGCTCAGTCGATTTGCGGTGCACCTGATACCGACGGATGAGATCAGAGCCCGTCGATTTCAACAAGGTTTGGACACGGAAATCCAGGCTGCATTAGCCACAGGGAAATTTCCGACTCACAAGGATGCTCTGGAAGCTGCCCTCCGTTATGAAGCAGTGATAACGGCAAGGGGCAGACCTCATTCTGCAGGAGTGAAACGCCCAGCCACTCAAATGGCAGGAGGGGCCACTTCAAGGCCAGCTGTTGAACTCAGAAGACTGGAAGAAGTCAAGGATCGGCCAAGACCTGATTTTTGCTTTTATTGCAAGAGGGAAGGACACTTATGGAAGGACTGTAGGCGGGCAAAAGGCCTATGCTTGGTTTGTGGCGCGTCCAATCACGGAATTGGAAACTGTCCTTATAGACGCAACCCAGCTCACACACCCGTCAACTACCCGCAGCAGCCAGCTATTTAGGCTCCTGCAACTAGTCCTGCACTCCCAGCACCACCTCCATACAGAACTCCTGCATAGCCTACTCGCCAATTCCATCAGGCACTGAGAAACATGCTTCGAGTACAGGGGAATATGCCTCCAGCTAGGAGGAACGTGCCGAGATGCCAGGCTTACAATTTGGCGGCCGTAGAAGCTGATATGGTTAGTCAGGATAACCCTGGTAATTCTCTTCAACCTTTTTCACACCCTTGCATCACTTTGTTATTCTTCACACACTATCACCAAACTTTCCTTGAATCTGTTACACTTTCCTTTTACAAATTTCGAGGACGAAATTTTTATAAGGAGGGTAGAATATAACAACCCCAAATTTCCTATACAAAATTTTCAAAATATTTTTTCAAAAATCTATAAAGGGGTATTTATTGCCTGAGCACAAGACTTAAGTAATTAATTAGCAATTTAATTACAAGAAGGAGCTTGTAGCTCATTGGTAATACCTTGCACTGCTGAACCAAGCCGCCAGAGTTCAAATCCCCGTCCCACATTATTTTTTATATTATTTTGTTTTAATTTCTTCGGAAGTCCAACGGTCCACACACAATAACTCCAGATTTTCCCACTACCTATTAAAAACTAAATGCACCAGTGAGCACCCCAGGAGACCCCCCACCTCCCGACGTCTCGACTCGGTTGGGATCTGCCGACTCGGGCCGACTCGGCC
This sequence comes from Agapanthus africanus, assembly GCA_030015575.1. NCBI lineage: Eukaryota > Viridiplantae > Streptophyta > Magnoliopsida > Asparagales > Amaryllidaceae > Agapanthus > Agapanthus africanus. The sequence continues at coordinate 934,696,083 of JASDDO010000019.1, read as the reverse complement.
GGACGGCCGAGTCCCCAAAATGAAAGTTTTGTCTTTTCGCCTTCTCTAACCCCCTGCACACTCCAATTACTCAGATCGGTTCCAGAATGTCCATTAGCACTTAATTACTCCAATTTTTAATGAATTTTCTATATTTTTACATTTTTTTATTTAAAAACTCTTCATCTACCCTAACTCTAGCCTACACTATAAATACACCCCCTACCCTCTACCCTCTCACCCCAAAATCCTGAGCCCACTCTCCCAAAAATTTCCAAGAATCGTGTATGTTGAAAACAAGCTCGAGGCGAAGCTCCGACGAATTCCTGGCGGAATTTCCGGCGATCGTTTTAGGAACTACCGGCGATGACGCAACACGTCGACGATCCCCCTAGTTCCCTCTCCCTCTATTGTGTAATTTAAAACTCGTAAGTCCCTTTTCTATCTCTCTTTTCCATTCTCAAAATACGAAATTACAAAACCCGACGGAATCGGAACAAATCCGATTTCCGATTCGGTTTTCTATAAAATTCCGCTTCTCACTAATACAATCATACTAAAACTTCCTCATGTTGACTATTAAACCCTAATCAAACAATTTGATCAAGTTTCATCACATGAGATGATAGCTATTTCAATTTATCGTATTTTTCACTTAAATATCGCATTGTTTCAATCCTTCATTTAACCCCATCAAACTTGCTATACATGTAAAGTAGAGCACGAGGTAATGACCTATCTCCTCACACACTCATATACAACCTAATACGAAACCATCGAAAACTTAGAATACGAGAAAACAAGCATTTTTCATTTAAATACCACATACTTAATAAAACCATTTCTAAAATATTTAATTTTGATACACTTTTTAAAGAAGTACCACTTATTAGGAAAATACGATAAGTTGTGGATATCGGTTGTTTATCTAAACCTGACTTTGTGGTGTCTAGGCTAGGCAAATGAGAAAGGTAACTTTAAAAGGCCCGTCTCACGGTGATTCGTGAACGGATCCCTCCTTTCCTCACTTGTACTTACCTGGCCACAATTGACGGTGAAGAGGCGATTTGAAGCATCTCACAACTTGTCGTCTGGACTAGTTAAGAATAGACTAGTTGACTTAGGAGAATCTAGAACATACAATACGGAAAATATACACCTTTACAAATAAATACCACTTACTTCATAAAACCGTTTTATAAAGGATTTAGTATCTTTGCAAAACGCCGCTACAACCCATTTTGGGGAACCCGTTCGGGATGGTGCGGTTTATTGCACACCCTCGGGCTTAGTAGTGTAAGATTCAGACCTCCGCAAGGAGCATTCGGTCTCGAAAGATTTAAAATACGACATCTTAAGAAAATGAGATTTTTTTAGAATATAAAATTATTTTTGTATAAATGTAACAACCGATTTCAGTTATACCAATTTCTGTTGCCGTATGTGTTGTTTGTGGTGTTTATTTCATTTACTATGTGGATGCGAATGGTAGTTTACTTTACGTTCGACCCGCTTGCTTGAGCTTGTTGTTTCATAGTTATAGAATACCCTAACATCACATATTTTGCATATAACAATATAAGTCACTTAATAATTTAAAAATACATGACATGGCCTGCATGATACCCCTAACCCCGTGGTAGTGTCCTTGCATCGTGTTCTCGTCCCGTTCAGTAAAACGGACGTGTTTGGATGGCTACGCGTATGTACGTGCGTCCGTACTTGGGGGTATGCATTTCTATTACATAATCTTTCATTTTAAATTTTGGAGCTTGCTAATAATTTTCATATTTCAAATCCAAATTTTTGGACCCGACCCGGGCGCAATTCTAAAATATTTTGTATCACACCAAATTTTAATTTATTCTTAAATTTCTTTAATTCATTAAATATTTCTTCAATAGCCCAAATTTCTTTTACAACTAACGAATACTATTTTTTTAACAATCGAAATCTTTCAAAATTTTCTTTCTCTAAAAATGATTTCTCTCCAACCAATCCCCAGCCTTCCTTTTTACGCTGGCCCCACCACCGAGCCTCTCTCCCTCTTCTATCTCTCTTCTCTCTCTTTTATTTTTTCCCTCCACCAATCAAAATCCTCCTCCCTTATTGCTGGGCCCCACAGGCTCCCTCTCAGTCTCTTTCCCTTTCTCCTTCTCTCTCTTCCCCACGAGCTCTCTCTCTTTCTCTCTCATTTCGCGCTCTCTCTCGCTCATCTCGTGAATACTGTACACTTCTCGACTCCCATCACCGCCCTTGCGATCCCGTCACCTCCCTTCTTTCTATTTCTTCTTCTTCCTTTTAAAAACACCCGAGCGCCTTCACGAGAACCCAACTCCTCATCGCCTCCATCAACCCTAACCCTATTTCCTCGTCTCCTCAACCCTTGTTGACACCCCCTTCATCCTCTCGTCACCCTCATCTCCATCACCTCCTTCTCCTTCTTTCTCCCTCGAACGAGCCCATTGCACCCAAGAAACCCGAGAACCCTTCTCCACCACCACCACCACCTTCTCACGTCGCCGACAATCTCCCGCCGCCATCGCCATCTCCTCCCTCTCCTCTGCTCTCCCTCCATCACCTAAAACCTTACACATAAAACCCCAGCAACTTCAGAACCGAGCCCAAACCCTAGCTCTTCAAAACCCTTTCACCAGCGCCCCTCACCGCCGTTGGTCTCGCCGCCACCGCTAGCTCACCCCTCTGCAACCCAGTAAGGCACTCATCCCTCCTCCATTCTCTCTCTTGCTTTCTTTCTTCTTTCCTTTCTTTCTTTCTTTCTTTCTTTACCTTCTTTAAATATTCTCTATTCTGTCTAGATCGCCGGAATTGGCCACGACGTCGACGATCCCGACGACCCAGCGAGGATATCTGACCCGTGTGATTCCATCGTGCGTTGTTTGGACTCATTCCGTGTACCGTGCGCGCGTCGCGACTTTTCTCGCCGACGTGAGACGTTCCGTTTACCGTATCGCGATCCATCGAGGCAAGTAAAACTCGCTACATGCTATCTATATGATTTTATAACCATTTATTTGAACATTAAGCCTATAGATCGAATCTAAAGTCACATGTTCCAATTTAACAGTTCGATGCTTCGTTTATATCTTTTAGATTCAGAACTTGAAACATACCCGTTGCATTTTAGTTTACTATACCTAGTAACCACATCTGTATTCTAAATCACATAATAACTATTTACATAGTCTATGGTACCTTTTTTTTTATAGTTTTACTCTATTGGACACCCGTGTGCATCTTTAACCTGTTTTAGATACATTTGCATCCCTAGATCTTTTAACCCATAATAACGAGAGTTTAACAATCCATATTTGTTTAAGTGTATGATACTTAATGTCGGAACCATAACCCTAACTCAAATCGATAACCGTACATCTATATAGTTTATTCTGTACCTACTTGCATATCATACTACATGTTCCAGTTTATTGTTCTGTTAGTACCCATGCTTGTTTATTTATACCCATGCCTATGTTGGTTTGATTATGAGCACCCACATGACATCTTGTGCATCCTGACATGACTTGTTACATTTCCTACTTGACACGACATGGTACTGTGCACCTCCCAACATGGCATGATACCTATATACTACCTGGCTTGACCTGATGTACCATGGCTTTACCTGTTACCTGATCTTGTGCCTAATGCCAACAAACCTGACATGTTGTCCTTACGGACCGTTCCTATTGTCTATCCAGACAAACCTGTACTTGCCTGATCCTGTGTTGGCATTGGCTCTAGATTATTTAATACCTGACTTGAACACATATGACTTGGGGGTATGGGGAAATTAATGATGAAACCTGACTTGTAACTCGACAGTTCTATACCTGTTCTGATCAGTCTTACGGGCTAGGCCAGCCCCAGAGTGATGCTACGGACATCACTCGTCATTACCTACCATCCTTTACTGCCTTGCGGCACGTCTCGGGTTCAGCCCGAGAATCATAGACCGTGATCCCGGGCACGCACGGGATACTATTGAGTTACATCGATAATTCATCAAATTGATTTCAAAGACTTGAGAGTAGTTAACCCAATAATCCAGTTTAGATTACTCACTGCACACTACCTTTCACTGCCCCGATTTATATTGCGGTTACACCTGCTTTACCATTTATGATTATACTTGCATGTCTTGCTACCCTGTATATATATTATTGCTTGATGTTATGACGCGCTGACGTCTGGGTTTTGCATGGCCCAGATTCCGTACCTTTGCTGCAGTCCGAGCAGGAGTACTTCAGTCAGCAGGCTGAGCAGTGAGGACTCATTAGTAGTTAGTTCTTTTACTTTCAGTATTATTTCATTTCTGATGTGAGCCCGCATTATGGGACATACATTCCAGTTATTCTTGTATTGGATCTTTCGCTTCCGCATTATTTTATTCTTGACTCATTTATTTCTGGCTTATGGACATGTGTTAGACAGTTTATTTTTTGTTCTTGATATCTCTACAGCCGTAATGTGACTGTGGGTGGATACTTCCTACCCACAGGTAGCATGATTGGCTATGTCACGTGCCCACCTTAGCGTACTCTGGGAAGTGGGGCGTGACAATAAATATATGTATATTTATCATTAAAATATCTATTTTGTTATGATATAAATATTGCACCTTTTTCTAAAAATCACAAGAACAAATTTTACACTAAAATACCATGAATTCCAAATAAATCAATATTATAAATAAATACCTTTAATTATGAATCTAGGATGTTTTCACTAGAAATATCACATTATAAAATCCACATTCATTATAACTCTAAAGACGAATAATGAATACTTGAGGTGTATTTCGAGAAGTATATAAAAGTATTTTTACATAAAAACCCCTCAAGTTTTATAAATTACCCTAAGGACCCTAGCAATTATAGGTTTAAGAAATAATCAAGACTTCGATTTACACTTCTAATTGTCTGACTCGGGTTTGAGTCTGATTAATCTGGTTTGAATATGATTCAAGTGCAATCTACAATCTACAATTTTCAACATGAATCCATGAATCCAATTATTAATTTATACGACTTAACTGAACCGAACCATGGATATACATTCCATTTACATGGTTCTCCAGTTATTCCACTTACATGATTCTACGGTTACATCCGTTTACCGATATCATTGTTTCGGTCAGTCTTTCAATTGTACACTCAATTCAATTTACAGTACAAAACATTACAAATAAAACACTTTGGGGTTTAAGGGGTAAACTGGTACGGAATATGTTAAAGGTGGTATGAGGTGGTCACTTAAGACGTAATTATATCCATGCCGTTGTTCCGTGGTATTATCGATGGAGCCTTATACTACAGGTTACCAAAGTCCCCGGTGTAAGTGGGACTCCTCTCGTATACACTGGCATCTTCTATACCAAGCTACAAACAACAGCGTTAATACAACATTACAACATTATAATACAACATTAAAAGCTACTTTCTCTCTCTCTCTTATTCTCTGTCTATTTCTCCCTCATTTTTGGGACTTACCGAGCGACCTGTTCGCTGACGATATTCTCTTTCTTTCTTCTTTAAATGTTGTCAGGTGATTTGGACCGTCAGAGATCGGGCCCACTGCTGAAGACTTGGACCAGTTCAGTGAAGACCCCGAGCTCTAGATATTGTACATTTTCCATTCAGTACTTTTCATTTCCTGTTATGCCATTGTTTAGGCATCGCTTTTATTTCAGTTGTATTTCCTTTCATGTATTGTACAAAAGAATGTTAATAAATACAAGTTGTTGTTTTAATTATATCTTGTCTCTTGTGTATTTACTTTTATATTGCTTAGATACGCGTAGCGTATGTACTTCTGAGTATATACGTAGCGGACCAGTCCTGTCCACTTCGCCGTACACCGGGAAGCGGGGCGTGACAGTTTTTTTCCTAAAAACCCATAAAAAATTTTGAAACCTTCTTTTCCCAAAAAAAAAACAAAAAAATCATAAAAATTTTGTCGTCAAAGTTAGCTATTTAGACTCGAGCTCGACATAATGGTTGACTAGTTAAAAATAACTAAATGCTAAGCTCAGAAATTGAAAACCTTAAGAATAACCCCTCCTTGAAGTATAAACGTAGTAAATATACGTCCTTGCAGTTTGTTTCAAAGTAAGTAATTTTGAGTTCAGTTCTTGAGTTAAGTTGAAATGAAGAGAAAGTATTAAAAGTTTTATTGAAGGGTAAATCTAAAAAATAGTTCTTATTCTTGAGTCCAATTTCAGAAAATATATACCCTACAAACTGCACTTACACACACCTTGAAACTTGGGATAGTGGAGAATGCCTAGAAATACTCTTACCGGAAATCCTAGTATGAAAGAAAAAATGGTATTTAAAGCTAACCGCCAAAAGAGCATCGTTGAAAAATATATCCGATCTTGAAAAAAATAGAAAAAGAATAAAAATATTGTGTATATTACAAAGACCTGGAAACTGATATTTATGCCTTAATAAGCTCACGCGCTCAATAATCGGCTGATTAGTGCCTCAGTAAGTAGTAGTAGTCGCATGAAAAGTGTGTGAGCAAATCCGCCCATCATTAATTAAAAGAAGTGGTACTATGTATTAGGGCAAGGGTACTATAGCTTGAATTGAATTTCTAAGTGTAGGGGTGAAATTACACACATGTAAGGATATATAATTGATATTTGGAGGAGAGATAGGAATGAAGAATAAGTCTTATATCTTCCTTAAAGATGATAAAAATTCCAGATTGGAAACTACGCTTAAGAAGGAAAACTCAAAAAAACTGAGATCTTTATAAACTAACAAAATGTATAGGATCTTAAGTTAAATGAATAGGAAGTGTGAAGAATAAGGGGAGGATATTTCTAATTTAGGATGATAGAGTTTCTAACTAAGATGTTGAACTAAAGGATTAGAGTCGACGGATAACTTGACAGGATTTTATAGGTAGTATTCGCTGAAAACCCTCAGGAGACAAAACTCCTCCTCTAGGGAAACTTAGTGGTTTAACGGCTTGTTGCAAACGCTAAGTGCAACCATGACGCCTACGAAAGTGAGCTTAGGACTTTTTTGAAAATAAAATTGTTTGCTCGGAGCGAGAAAAATATAAATTTAGGGGTATTTGTTCATATCAGAATTTTGCACTTTTATATCACCCATTCTTAATCGCATTGCATATTGGTAGGTGCTTTTGATCCGTATTTTCTACATAATTGCAGGTTATAGGTTCTCAGTCCAAAACAATGCAAATTATAAGCAGTCACTGTTAGTGTATATGGCCTAGGGGCCATTATTGTATCATGCTAGCTTGTATATTACTTAATGGAAGCTTGGGATATTCACAGTTATATAACAATCTTGCTAAACATGGTAGTATGCTACTTGGTTTTATCTATCTTAATATGTGAGTATACGTATTGATAGAGCTCTTAGGATCTTGCTTGACTACCAGCGTTGTGATGGCATTCACACTAGTGGGGATTGGGTAGTCTACAAGCACATCCTTTTTCAGGTCCCTAGTCGTAGGATTATCGAGACAGGGCATTGATACTCCGGAGTAGACTAGTGTGTACGCTTCTCATCCCAGTTGGGGAGATGGTCTGTCCCACAGCCGTCAGTACGTCGTACTGGAGATAGTATACAGGTGCTCGTTAGGTTACGGGTACACCGGACAGGACTCGCAGGGAACTGTTGGTTGGTTTTATACCCGTCGTCAGTTAACAGTTCCCAGGTGACATGAGTACAGCATAGTCCGCAGACTTGACACTGTTGCTTCGCCTCGAGTGTGTCCCACTGTTCTTAGATTGCTACCCTACCACGGCTCAAAGGAGTCGTGCAAACAGGTAGCAGTTGGGTGCAGTCCCGAGCACTTGGAGGCAGTGGCGGTTAGACAGGATTCGTCTCCCACGGTATTGGGAGTTGATATCGCGCTGTGTCAGAGAGCCATTACGCAAAGTCCCTGGCCAGGGCAAGCGAGATTTACTGGTAGGTTCCAGTAGTTTCTCAGGGTGTAATGGGCTTCATTCCGACATGACTTATACCGCTATTAGGGGACTGACGCTTGCCGCCCCCTAGGCCCGATATACGATAATCTTAGACGAACAGACCGGACTGTACGGAGATTGTCATATCAGGCTCAGTAGGAGTTCAGATGGGTTTCCTCATCGGCCTTCTTATCGACATCTACCTGGGGACCGTTACGTACAGCTAGTGCCGCTTGCGGTCTGTGGTTAAACCCACTACCAGCGTAGTAGTCGAGTCATTAGAGTCCCACACAGAGAGTTTCCCTGCTCCAGACGAAACGATATAGAGGTCGTATGGTTTTACGACAAGGGTTCGGACGCATACGTGTGTTTACGCACGTACGACATTCGGACAGTTTTTACTATCCGGCTTTGGTTTAAGCCAGTTTCTAGTATCGGGTTATTGGATTTATACAGTCTAAAGTTTTTCCGTGTTTTCACGGATAAGAAGGGCGTTCTCGTAATTTCACGAGAAGCTTCTAGAAGGATGGTGACTTGGGGGTTTAGGTGGCATAAGCATTAAATGAGATTAGTGACTCATTTTTGTGATTCATCCTTGTCATTGATACATCATAAATGGTTAATGACTCATGTAGATGAATCACTCATATGTATTTATGAAGCATGGTTGTTAAATCATTTATTTATTTATTTGATAAATAATAATACTTCATATATATCATGAGAGATCATTATCTCATTCTCATTCTCATGCTCACCTTCTCTCTCCTCAAGCTCTCTCTCTTCAAACCCTAATCCTCCCCTCTCATGTGTTGAGATTAAGGATTAGAAAGACTAATCAATCCATAATCCAACCCTTATATCACCTAGGTTACTTAGATTAGCACTTTAAGAAACCTAGTTACCTCAAGTTTAGAGGTAAAGCTTGGAGTGTAGCTCTCGGGTGGATCATCTACTACATAGAGAAGGCCGGAGAGGAGGTGGAGAACGAAAAGACGAAGGACACGGTTCATTAGGTATAATCACTTCACATAGTAGTTAACAACTCCTATGTTTCGTGTTAGTTATAGTTTAGCAAAGATTCTCGGTTAGTCGATGTTTATGCAAAGAACAAGATCGTTTTTCATTTTTCCGCCTCCCCGCAAGTCGTGGGGTGTTGTACATCGACTTACAGTGGTATCAGAGCCTCGCTAAACAATAATTAACTTATTAGCAAAGTCGTAACAATTTCGAACGCAAAAAGAACTGGAAAAATCATCGATTTAACACAGTTTCTGTCGAATTTAAAACGAGGCCTAAAAATTTTTCAGGGACCTCTAAAATAACAATCAGGGAATTATAGAGCTACTGCAGAAATTTGGACCCGTGACTCGGCAAACTCACCTTGGAACCGCAGCGGATCCATGCGATCCGCCGTGGATCCGCGGCCGAGTTGGGGCCGAGTCAGCCCAAATTTCTTCGGTAACTCTTATGTGTTAATAATGATATTTCTGGAATATTTTATTTTCTGCTCAAGTCTCAGGTGCACAGAGGAGTTTTGGGAGTAGAATCTGATGTGTTTGCTCGATCGAAATTATACGATATTTACTAATTTGATTATATCTGTGATTGTATAATGTGTTCGTAAACCTCCCCTAACTGCTAGTATGTCGGTTGGCAGGGGGTTGCATATTTCTGTAATGGATTTTACTGTTTGTGATTATGAACTGTATTGGATTATTGCGATGATTAGCCGGGGTTTGTGATGGGTTATTATTTTAATTCATTCAATGTAATTGTAATATGTTGTAATATTATTTTGCGGGGCGCATCCAGGTTGCAGTTGTAGCCACCGTTGTATTATTTCATTTTACTGTTTTTGCTCCTAGGACAGACCCAAGGTGGGGTGCACAAACTACCGGGTACTTTGAAGTGTTTAGTGGCCTACTCACTTTGTTGAGGGAGACCGGTTCACTTCGGGTACTTGGCGGGTAGTTTGCCGTACCCGTAGGGGTCTAGGGTGGGGTAATGGCTATTCATCACAACTGTGTAATCCGTCTTTCTTTGCAGGCTCAAAAGAAACGCGGATTGCTTGCATATCCAATATTGTTCATCTGTGATCTAGAATGCCTATTATTGCGTCTGAAGAATGTACAATATCTATATATGATAGCTATTTAGACATCACTTATGTTTTACACCCGCGCTAGCCCAGCCCCCGCTCTGCCGTTAGTTAAGTAACCTAACGGGTGATGACGGGACCCAGAGGCGAATGCGGATAGCATAAGAGGACGTTGTATTTTCGTTGTTTTCTGCAATGACAGGTTAATGATGGGACGCATTATTATTAATGCAAAGAAAATAAACCAAAGTTTAATCGTTGGAACAATTTAAAAGAAACCACTCGGTTATTTTTAAAACAGAAAATATTTTTTAATTGCGGAGCTTTAACCACTCCTTTTAAAAGCTATCAGGTTCCTTCAGTTATATCAAGTTCACTACGTTCACGGTTTCGCCAAAATCATTCGTAGCCCTCCGTCATTTCATTTGAGTATTCAGTAGTATTCAAGCTTTGTATTTTGGCCAAAGTCAAGGCATAGTGTTTGGTAGCTACTGGGTATTCATTTGTTGCATAAATAGATGAGTTGGTTTGCGACAGTCGTATTATCATTTGACCAAAGTCAGGGGTATATACGGATGGGTTCAAATTGACAAGATAATGACGGGAAGAACTTGACATGTGACTTATGACATTTTGACCAAAGCCAAGGTCATAAGAGCATGGGGAAAAAATTTATATCGGGAATTTCTAAAGAAACTGAAATTTGCAAAGAGATGCATACCATTTGGAGTTTGATGAATGTTGGTAGGATTCCTTCAGCATTATCAGATGATGATATATGGATCCCGATCCTACTGTGAGTATATGCTACTCATCAGGAGATTCGTCACTTAACGATCAATGCTATAAACCAAGTAGGTGTCGAGAAAGGTGTCAGTGGGGTTACGCCCCCAGAGAAAAGAGGTTATTTAATTAAGGAACTTCGCGAAAGCGTTGGAAAACCTCCCTCGAAGTACCGACACCGGCCTGGCTGAACGGTTAAGCAAATATTGTACAGTGAGAATAGTACTGGCTAATTCTTCTTTTATGGTTTGAGGAAGGATTCGAGAAATAGTGGGAGCCATCCAGTTTAGATAAATTAAAAACCACTCCAAACTTGCAAGAGCATCATGCTAAAGTGTTTCTTCTCTCTCTCCTACTTGCAGCGACCCTGAAAATGACTGGACTTAAGTTACCTTTAGAGAAAAATATACTGACAGGGCCAAACTATAAAGATTGGCTGTGGAATGTCAAAATGTTTTTGACCTATGACAAATTGGGGTACGTCCTCACCGCTAAGGAACCTGCAGTCCCAGGTCCCAAATCCAGTAATGCGAATAAGGAAATCCGCCAAACCTGGGAGTATGATTGCGCGAAGGCCAAGTGCATCGTGCTTGCCTCGATGAACAATGAACATCAGAGTAGGCACGAGGATATGGAACTAGATACCATATTTTTCCATACAAAGGAACTTTATGGAGAGCAATCTCGTATAGCAAGATACGAGACCTCAAAGAACTTGTTTCGAGAGAGGTTGGCCGTCGGATCATCGGTAGGAGAACATGTCCTAAAGATGATTGGCTATATAGAAGAGCTCGCAGACCTTGGGACGACTTTGGATAATGAGCTCTATACAGACCTTATTCTCCAGTCCCTTCCTTCCACCTACGCCCAGTTTATTCTGAATTTCAACATTCAAAGAAAAGAAGTTGAACTTCCAAAACTCCTTAACATGTTGAGGAGTGCAGAGGGCACCTTGCAAAAGGCAAGGGAAACACCCGCTATGTTTGTTAGCGGTGCTTCTTCTTCCGGGTCCAAGGCTAGGGCCAAAGGAAGGAAGAAGAAGGCCGCCACCAGACCTAGAGGAGGTGTTAGTAAGGTGGGAGCGAAGGGAAAGAAAAAGATTGCAGTGCCAGTAGTGGGCCAGGATGAGTGCTTCTATTGTCATAGGAAAGGGCACTGGAAGAAAGATTGCAAGGCGTGGAACGCCAAAAACCAGAGACCGAAGCAAGCTGTGGCTTCGACTTCAGGTGTGTTTGTAATTGAGAATTGTCTGTCAATCAACTCTACTTCCTGGGTATTGGATACCGGATCAGGGTCTCATATATGCAATTCATTGCAGGCACTGAGAAACCGTAGAGTGCTGAAGGATGGTGATATGACCCTAAAGGTTGCTAACGGAGCTAGCGTGGGAGCTGTGTCCGTCGGGAATTATCACCTGGGATTGACGAGTGGACATATTTTGGTTTTACATAACTGTTTTTGTGTACCTAGTTTAACGTGTAATATCATATCAGTTTCCTTGTTATCAAATAAAGGTTATGATTTCACGTTTGTAAGCGATGTTGTTAACATCCACCTTAATCATAGTTTGATTGGGTATGGTACACTGGATAACGGTATATATGTCTTAAACCAACTCCAGATTTTCAATGTCCAGAACACACTAAAAAGAAAGTATCCAGATTTAAATAAGGCTTTCTTATGGCATTGTAGACTAGGTCACATCAATGAGACAAGGTTAACTAAGTTACATAAAGAATGATATTTGGATTCGTTCGAATATCAAACTTATGCCACTTGTGAATCATGTCTCAAAGGAAAGATGACAAAGACTCCATTCACTGGACATGGAGTAAGAGCGAGCGAGCTCTTAGGACTCATACACAGCAATGTATGTGGTCCAATGTCTACACATGCAAGAGGTGGTTTTTCCTATTTCATTACTTTTACGGATGATTACTCAAGGTACGGATTCATTTATCTGAATAAACATAAATCCGAGGCTTTTGAGAAATTCCAGGAGTATAAGAATGAAGTAGAAAACCAAACCGGCAAAAGTATCAAGACACTGAGATCTGATCGAGGTGGTGAATACTTAAGTGCCGAGTTCCTAGGTTACCTAAAAGAGAAAGGAATTCTCTCTCAGCTTACTCCTCCATACACTCCACAGCATAACGGTGTATCGGAGAGACGGAATCGAACCCTATTGGATATGGTACGTTCCATGATGAGTAATGCCGAGTTACCGCGATCTTTCTGGGGTTATGCGCTACAATCAGTGGCATATCTTCTGAACAGGGCTCCTACCAAGACTATGCCTACCACACCATATCAGATGTGGAGTGGGAAGAAACGCCATCTTCAGCATCTGAAGATATGGGGATGTCCAGCTTTTGTTAAAAAGCAGCATGTGGACAAACTCGAGGCACGATCAGTACAGTGTAAGTTTGTGGGATATCCAAAGAACTCTAAGGGATATTATTTCTATTACGCAGAGGAACAAAAGGTTTTTGTTTCTCGTAATGCCCATTTTCTAGAACAGCAGTTTTTAGAAAAGGAAATAAGTGGGAGCGAAATAGAACTGGAAGAAATTCCAGAACCACAAACTACTACTGAAAGTTTGGGAGAACCAGTAGTTTAAGAAGAACAGGACATTCCCGCACCCCTCCGCAGGAGTAGTAGGCTGTCTCATCCGCCTGAGAGATACTACGGTTTTCTCATAGATGGGGATAGAGAAGATTGCATCATCGATGATGATGAACCTACTAGCTTCCAGCAAGCCATCCAGAGCGGCGACTCGGTATGATGGCTAGATGCAATGCGGACCGAAATGGAGTCCATGTACACCAATAAAGTATGGACTTTGGACTTTGCTCCAGATGGGGTAAAACCCATAGGATGCAAATGGATCTTCAAGAAAAAGATTGGTGTAGATGGACAGGTGGAAACCTATAAGGCTAGACTTGTTGCAAAGGGTTTTCGTCAAAGACTTGGTTTGGACTATGACAAAACTTTTTCTGCAGTGGCTATGCTCAAATCCATTCGGGGCCTTCTTGCTATTGCTGCCTTCCATGATTATGAAATCTGGCAGATGGACGTAAAGACGGCTTTTCTGAATGGTAATTTAGAAGAGTGCGTCTATATGGATCAGCCAGAAAGTTTCAATCAGAGTGGGAGCAGCGGGAAAGTATGCAAGTTGCTTAAGTCCATTTATGGACTAAAGCAGGCATCGCGGAGTTGGAACATCTGTTTTGATGAAACGGTCAAAGAATATGACTTTATCAAAAATCCAGATGAACTATGTATATATAGTAAAGTTGTAGCACAAACTGTCGTATTCCTCTTCTTGTACGTGGATGACATTCTATTGATAGGAAATGACATTCCTATGCTACAATCTGTCAAAGGATTCTTGTCACACAGGTTCTCCATAAAAGACCTGGGTGATGCCTCTTACATTCTGGGGATCCAGATCTATCGTGATAGATCCAAGAGGATGTTGGGACTTTCGCAGTCTAGGTATATCAACACTATACTGAAAAGATTCAGTATGGAAGATTCTAAGCGCGGTAATCTACTGGCTTGTCACGGAATCGCCCTCTCCAAAGAGATGTCTCCCAAGACTGATTTGGAAAGGGAACGCATGTCTATTATACCCTACGCTTCTGCGGTAGGCTCTATAATGTATGCAATGTTGTGCACCAGACCAGATGTAGCTTACGCACTGAGCGAGGTAAGCCGGTATCAGTCAGACCCAGGGGAGAAGCACTGGATAGCAGTAAAGAACATTCTCAAGTACCTGAGAAGGACTAAGGAGATGTTCTTGGTTTACGGCGGAAAAGACCTCAAGATGGAGGCCTTTGCTGATTCCGGCTTCCAAAGTGATAAGGACGATTCCAAGTCCATGTCGGGTTATGTCTTTACCCTCAATGGAGGGGCGGTGTGCTGGAAGAGTTCCAAGCAGGACACCGTTGCTGACTCGACGATGGAAGCGGAGTATATTGCTGCTTGCGATGCCGCAAAAGAAGCGGTCTGGATGAAGAAGTTCCTAACAGAACTTCAGGTGGTTCCTACCATAGTTGATCCAATACCTCTGTATTGTGACAACAACGGAGCTATAGCCTTAGCAAAGGAACCAAGGTCCCATCAGAAGTCCAGACACATCTTAAGGCGGTATCACCTGATCAGGGAGATCATTGATTGTCGGGAGATCGAGGTTCGGAGAGTTGCTACTGAAGAGAACATTGCTGATCCATTCACGAAGGCCCTACCTCAGATTCAGTTCGAGAGGCTACTCGAGATCATCGGTCTTCGATATGCCAGTACATGGCCCTAGTGCAAGTGGGAGATTGTTAGTGTATATACCCTAGGTGCCATTATTGTATCATACTAGCTTATATATTACTTAATGGAAGCTTGGGATATTCACAGTTATATAACAGTCTTGCTAAACATGGTAGTATGCTACTTGGTTTTATCTATCTTAATATGTGAGTATACGTATTGATAGAGCTCTTAGGATCTTGCTTGACTACCAGCGTTGTGATGGCAGTCACACTAGTAGGAGCTGGGTAGTCTACAAGCATATCCTTTTTCAGGTCCCTAGTCGTAGGATTATCGAGAGAGAGCATCGATACTCCGGAGTAGACTAGTGTGTATGCTTCTCATCCCAGTTGGGGAGATGATCTGTCCCACAGCCGTCAGTACGTCGTACTGGAGATAGTATACAGGTGGTCGTTGGGTTACGGGTAGACCGGACAGGACTCGCAGGGAACTGTTGGTTTGTTTTATACCCGTCGTCAGTTAACAGTTCCCAGGTGACATGACTACAGCATAGTCCACAGACTTGACACTGCTGCTTCGCCTCGAGTGTGTCCTACTGTTCTTAGATTGCTATCCTACCACGGCTCAAAGGAGTCGTGCAAACAAGTAGCAGTTGGGTGCAGTCCCGAGCACTTGGAGGCAGTGGCGGTTAGACAGGATTCGTCTCTCCCGGTATTGGGAGTTGATATCGCGCTGTGTCAGAGAGCCATTACGGAAAGTCCCTGGCCAGGGCAAGCGAGATTTACTGGTAGATTCCAGTAGTTTCTCAGGGTGTAATGGGCTTCACTCCGACACGACTTATACCGCTATTAGGGGACTGACGCTTGCCGCCCCTCTTGGCCCGATATGCGATAGTCTTCGACGAACAGACCAGACTGTACGGAGATTGTCACATCAGGCTCAGTAGGAGTTCGGATGGGTTTCCTCATCGGCCTTCTTATCGACATCTACCTGGGGACCGTTACGTACAGCTAGTGCCGCTTGCGGTCTGTGGTTAAACCCACTGCCAACGTAGTAGTCGAGTCATTAGAGTCCCACACAGAGAGTTTCCCTACTCCAGACGAAACGATATAGAGGTCGTATGATTTTACGACAAGGGTTCGGACGCATACGTGTGTTTACGCACGTACGACATTCGGACAGTTTTTACTAGCCGGCTTTGGTTTAAGCCAGTTTCTAGTATCGGGTTATTGGATTTATACAGTCTAAAGTTTTTCCGTGTTTTCACGGATAAAAGGGGCGTTCTCGTAATTTCACGAGAAGCTTCTAGAAGGATGGTGCCTTGGGGGTTTAGGTGGCATAAGCATTAAATGAGATTAGTGACTCATTTGTGTGATTCATCCTTGCCATTAATACATCATAAATGGTTAATGACTCATGTAGATGAATCACTCATATGTATTTATGAAGCATGGTTGTTAAATCATTTATTTATTTATTTAATAAATAATAATGCTTCATATATATCATGAGAGATCATTATCTCATTCTCATTCTCATGCTCACCTTCTCTCTCTCTTCAAACCCTAATCCTCCCCTCTCATGTGTTGAGATCAAGGATTAGAAAAACTAATCAATCCATAATCCAACTCTATATCACCTAGGTTACTTAGATTAGCACTTTAAGAAACCTAGTTACCTCAAGTTTAGAGGTAAAGCTTGGAGTATAGCTCTCGGGTGGATCATCTACCACATAGAGAAGGCCGGAGAGGAGGTGGAGAACGAAAACACGAAGGACACGGTTCATTAGGTATAATCACTTCACATAGTAGTTAACAACTCCTATGTTTCTTGTTAGTTATAGTTTAGCAAAGATTCTCGGTTGGTCGATGTTTATGCAAAGAACAAGATCGTTTTTCATTTTTCCGCCTCCCCGCAAGTCGTGGGGTGTTGTACATCGACTTACAGTTACGATAAATTCAGGACAACTACCAACAAACGGATAAAAATACGGGTTCCGCTCACCACCTGTCATGTACCTTTTACCATTACAGGAGACAAGCACAAAACACGAAGGTAGCCGCACAAGGATCAAGAAAGCAACGTGGAGCTTGAGGAAGATCAAGGAAAAAAGTCCATTCATTTTCATTTTTAGGACTGCTGTAAATCTGGGTGTAATTTTGAATGATTCTGCAAATACAAGTGTACCAAGTTGAAGAATAAAGCAACACAAGAAAGCCGAAGAAAATTATTGCACCAATTCACAAATTCGACCGCAGATGCACCAAAATTAAGGGGTTTGGGCGGCAGAACCACGGCCTCATCATGCCGTCTCATGACAAAATTCCAGGGGTGTTTTGGTTGTTGTATTTGGGGTGGACCCTAGGGATACTCCAGTTCAAGAGCAAGCAATGGATGCATATTTTTACCCAGTTCTAGTTATAATTTAATGTAACTTCTTCTTCTACTTCATCTTTCATCTATTAAAAGATGTCTGAGCTTTTTGAGTGGATGATTAATGAAGTTGAGAGTTTGTATGTTCATGTCTTACTCAATTGTTAACTAGTTTTACTTACTCGCTCTTATTTTTCTTAGTAGTATAAATTGTTATTTATCGGTTTTCATTTCTTCTTTTTCTTTTTTTGTTTATCATTGCAACCTTGATATTCAAGTGCGATTCTTGCTTAGGTGAGATCCCAAGTAGTTAGTTGCAATCTTTTTCCTCATTTCTTTCTATCTTCTCTACTTTTTTATTTTCCTTTTTATATAATGAGTGAGTAGTTTTCTCACTTGTTAGGATAGGATAAGGGAAGTTTGAGAGAAAGAAATCTCCCTCACTCTTTTCTTTGCCCAACAGCTTGAATTGAACTACCGTCAAGGCATCCACAATCTGCTCCCTACGGCACCATATCTTCTATGATAGTGGTGACACCTTTATTGAGAGCCAAGAACAGATAGACAAGAACCAAAAAGAAGGAACTAAGCGTTGGAAAGTCTAACCTATACTCGCAAGTATCCTTCCTAGTCGTGCTAATCTCCGTTGTTGCTGATTACCGTAACAACAATATCAAGAGAGGCAAATGAACGAAGTGATCGAACTCCTAACTCAAACTAATCTAATCATAACCCTAATAAACTTCCATTAACATACATATAAATACACATAGTTAGCATCGAACAAACTTGAAAAAATTTGACTTAACTCGTTAATATATTAAGAAAAAACTCCCATCTCTCCGTGGATCGATCCGTACTCAACCGGTTAGCTACCAAGCGAACCCATCTTGATTGCAGAATAGGACTTTAAAAACAATAGTAGACAATCCTTTCAATCAAGGCTACATCTTTCTCATTCCTTCGCATCAGCAAACGAGTAAGTCTCCCCATTCCTTCCTTTCTCTACCCCTTCGAATTCGTTCTTTTGCCATGTCGTCGTCTCAAGTTATACTCATCGGTATCAAGCTATCTTATATTCTTATACCTTTTTCACAACATAAACTTATCAATTGAAAAAAGAAATTTTTTTAAGATTATAACCCGTCTGTAATTCTAATCACCACGTATCAAAGATTACTCTAACATGTACCATACACCTTTTTAAAAGAATACTTTTATATAAAACCTCCTCGAGAATTTAATGGTGTAATTATATAAATACCACTAAGTTTATAAATGACATCTTTTCACATAAAACCTTATTTCTAAGATTAGAATATGATCGGTATTTAGGTTGCAAATGAGGTGAGTGGCATCATCTCTCTAGGCCTCAGGGAGTCGGAGACAATGATGTTAACCACTTGCATACTCTCTAAATATAATTTGTAACTTCACGGAATTCAAATAGTATCGAAACTTGACTTGAATCTGAACCTGAACCTAACTTAAACCTGAATTTGACTTGAACTCGAACTCGAACTAGAACTAGAACTTGACTTGATCAGAACCATGAATACGACTTAGCT
The DNA here is from genome assembly GCA_030015575.1 of Agapanthus africanus. Taxonomy (NCBI): domain Eukaryota; kingdom Viridiplantae; phylum Streptophyta; class Magnoliopsida; order Asparagales; family Amaryllidaceae; genus Agapanthus; species Agapanthus africanus. Next base: position 934,677,044 of record JASDDO010000019.1, on the reverse strand, counting down.
TGAACACTTGAACTGGACTTGAATACTTAGACTCAACTTGAACTTGCTTTGTACTCTCTCTTGGTATTCATGGATTTCAAGCAAGAATGGTAACTAAATCCATAAATTAATATATGCAGAATAAGGGGTAGTTTGGTAAAGAAAGTATGTCATGGAACGAGAGTTAACTAAAAATCACCTAACTTGAATATCGTGTGTTGTTGTCCCGTGGGGTTTGACGCGGCCTTGTACTTCTATGTGCTGTGGGTTCGTAGTGTTTGATGGACCACTCTTATATACACGCATACATTTCTTATCAAACTACAAACAATCATGTTAGAATAAAAATAACCATATTTACACATAGACATATTCAGGATTAGTTAATAATTTACTTGACTGCTATTACTTTATATTTCATGTTCTACTTATATGCACTTCTTTATCACATCATATTCATATCCTTTTTGGAGATTTACCGAGCGTTAATTCGCTGACGACATTTCACTCTGTCTTTTATTTGCTTGGGATATTCGTCAAGTGATATAGGAACTGAAAAGATCGAGCCGAATCAGGAGGATTACGCTCAGCTTGAAGCACAGACCGACTATTAGTTCTTCGTCTTTTTAATTTCCAAGTATGCCACTTGTTAAGGCATTTTCATTGCACCTTTATTTTAAAGTTATCTTGTATCCAAAACTATATGAAATGTTGAATGTAAATAAAGATGATGTTGAATTTTAAATTCTCATGTTAATTCTTGTATGTTGTTATATTGCTTATAAACGCTTAGCATATTTATTGTGAGAAATGACATTCTCAAAATAAATACGCCGCGGGCCTAGTCACGTGCCGTTACCGTCTTTTAGTAAGCAGAGCGTGACAAAAGATTTCATGATACGTAGATCAAGATGGCCGGTTTGGATCGGTGAAATATACAGAGGTGTGTATGTTTTGGGGTGAGAGCTCATTTTTAAAAAGGGACCGCCGCCGTTTCTCTCTCTCTCTCTCTCTCTCTCTCTATATATATATATATATATATATATATAGAGAGAGAGAGAGAGAGAGAGAATAATGGAGGAAAGATGCCATAGGAGGGAATTTCCTCCTATGGCGTCGAAAAAATACACCCTCCATCGTGTTTTCCGATGATCGGAACCCATCATCTTCATCGTTATCATCTAAGATGTGGGTACACCAAATTTCATATGATTCTACAACTTTTTCACCGTTGAATTAGTGGGTTCAAAATTAACGGTTTACCGACAATAGAACTTTTTGCATTGCTAAATCAACGGTGAAAAAGTTGTAGAATCACATGAAATTTGGTGTACCCACATCTTAGATGATAAAGATGAACATGATGGGTTCCGATCGTCGGAAAACACGATGGAGAATGTATTTTTTCGATGCCATAGGAGGAAATTCCCTTCTATGGCCTCTTTCTTCCATCATTCTCATATATATATATATATATATATATATATATATATATATATGCTAGAATCCTATCTATAGGATTTGAAAACAAATCCTACCATTTTCTTTGTTTTTGAATTTGTATTGGGTTACATAGAGAATACGGATATTAATATAACTCGCGTGTTTTCTTTTATCATTTCTTTCTTTGTCGTAGATAAAGAGATATGTATAACTCTTTCTTTTAACAATTTTATAAGATTTTCTCCTTCGTTCTAAATTTTCTTAAATATGAAAGAGCAGGGAAAATTATTTCAAGGCACAGTTATCAGAAGTAACTTATTTTTAAACGGACGTATTTTCAAAATTATTTTTAAAACCCCATACTTAAGAAATACAAATGCTAATTTCAAGCCCATACGCATTCTAATCGAATATTTTTCCTCCTAAGATATTGGGATCAAAATAGCACACATGCTATTATCTTCACAATAGCATGCACCCCATGTCCCCCCAAATCCTCCTTATATAACTTTACTTATCAAATCATAACACATCTTTAATGAAATTTTAAAAGGATATTATTACCAATATGTACACAAATACAATTACAAATATAGGTTTGGTATTAATGTAACACCCTAGTTCATTTATACCATATTATATTTGAGTATTTTCTAATCTCGTGGTTAATTCTTGATTATTAATTGCTTTGGGTGCGGATAGTGTATTTGGTATCTGTGGTTAGTATCCGACCCGATCTGCATGCTTGAAACCCGTCTTAATTCTAAACTACGTCTTATCCTTGCCAGTACAGAGGATCCATGAACACATTCATGCACTATATACATGTATCATATATTTGGTATCTGCATACATTTTAAATAATACAATTATAATCAAATATAATATTTTTAATACCTTGCATGACCTGAATCATAACTCATAGCCTATGGTTACTTCCGTATATCGTGTTCTTATCCCGTTTAGTGAAACGGACGCGTTTAGATCGCTGCTGCATATTACGTGTATCCGTTCTTAGGGGTATGCATTTTCTTTAACGGAATATCGCATTGTGGTTTTATTTGATACGTATATTATTTGTATTTTAAAACTAGATTTGTAGATACAAGCCGGGCATTTTTCGGAGTATTTTCGTATTAGCCTTAAAATCCTAATTTATATATTATAATATATTTTAAAACCTAAATCTAACTTCAGCTAATATACAAATATATATTATATATATTTTCTTTAACTGAACTATTATCCTCACAGATCCTTAGTCTCTCTTTACCTATATATAATTTTTGTTTTTTCAAACCTAATCAAAAAAAAAAAAAAACTACACCCCTCTCTCTCCCTCTTCATCTTTCTTCTTCATCTTCTTCTTCCCTTCACCTCGCGAGAACCCCAGACTAGTCGCCTCGCCGTCGGCGCCACCGCCGCCGACCCTCTCGTCTCCACGCCATCATCATCATCACCTGCACATTCATCACTCTTCTCTACTTCCCTTCATCCCTGCAAAGAACACATCTCCCGAGCACTAAGAACCCAACTTCTTGCCCACACCCCTTGCCGTCGGTCACCGACGGTCACCTCACCACCCGACCTCGTCTTCACCCTCTCTACTCCCTCTTCCTCTCCCCTCTCTCCAACCCTGACACAACCCATCACCCGAGAACCTCACCTGCAGCCCACACCCGACGCCTGCACCCTAACCGCCGACCTCCTCAACCTCCTCGCCACCGCCCTCGTCACCACCTCCGTCTCCTCACCTCTCTGCAAACCCCGACACCACCACTACCACCACCATCACCTTCATCCCTACACCTGCAACCTATCAACGAGAACCCTAACACCCAACTCCTGCAGAAACCCCGACCTCCCATTGCCGGGACCTTCACCTCATCATCACCCTCACCTCCTCTAACCCAGAGCCAAGCCAGAGCACCTTGCACCCCAGACCACACCTTCTTTTTCTTCTTCTCTTTTCTTTTCTTAATTCTTGGTTTTTCCAGTGATCTCCGGAGTAGCGCACGTCGCCGACGATCCGGGCGACCCAGTCGTCGTCCTCCTCTAGTGTGGTCACATCTTTGAATAGCGTGGTTCAGTTCTGTACGCAAATAACTTCGCATCGCGACGATTACCCGACGTCAAACATGACGTATGCACCCCGTCGTGAGATTCGATCAGGCAATTTTATCTTGCTACATGCTATGCTACTATATTTATACTCATATGAATAAAAATATTACATGTAGTTTAATTGTGCCTCCCATATTATAGTTTTACCATTTTAGAATACTCATACGTATCCGTACTAACACCGCATATATAATTACATGGCAGAACACCCTGATGTCATTTCACTATTATATTATCATGACATGTTATCTAGCTTGTATCATACGTAGTCATGGATATACGTATATAGGTTATTACAGATAGACACATATGCATCATGACATCAGCACTATTTACCGTGATCCCGGTATCGTTTATCGTTTCACATTTGGTATCCTCTTGATACATATGCAGCACATGACATGCCCTGATACACTACTTCACTCGATACATCATCTTGTTACTAATCACGAAAATCCTGACTTGTTGTCCTGACAGACGTAACCTGTTGTCCACATAGACAAACCTGTACCTGCTTGATCCTGTGTTGGCATTAGTTCCATATTATCAATACCTGACTTGAACACATAACCTTGGGGGTAAGGGGAAATCAATAATGAAACTTGACTTGTAACTCGATAGTTCGATACTTATACTGATCAGTCTTTACGGGTTAGGCCAGCCCCGAGATGATGCTACTGACATCGTTCGTCTGTACATGTTACATGTTTACTGTCTAGCGGCACGTCTTGGATTTAGCCCGAGAGTCTTGACCGTGGGCCCGGGTATGCACGGGATACTATTGAGTTACATCGACGATTCCATTAAATTGATTTCAAAGACTTTTAGAATAGATAACCCAGTAGCACAGTTTAGATTACTCATCGCACTTCACATACTCATACACACCTTACTGTTATATTCATGTTGTTGATTTATATTCATGCATGTATATCTGGTTGCATCCTCGTTATTACTATTGTTTGATATTATGACGAACTGACGTTTGGGTTTTGCATAGCCCAGTTCCTTTATCTCTATTGCAAGCTGAACAAGAGTATTTTAGCCATCAAGCCGAGCAGTGAGGATTGCGTTTAGTGATATTTAGTTTAGTTTTTTTCGCAGCTTTTATTTCTTGTTGTGAGCCCATATTGGGACGTATTTCCAGATGTCGTTATTTATTGGATTTATCGTTTCCGCTTATATATTTTCTTGACTCTTTTATTCTGGCAAATGGACATGTATTAGATAGATTTTATTTTTACTGTTCTTGATATCCTATAGACGGCCATAATGTGATTGTTGATGGATGTTTCCTAGCCACAGGTAGCATGGTTGGCTCTGTCACGTGCCATAGTTAGCGCACTCTTGGAAGCGAGGTGTAACAGGGTTTGTTCGGTATCAGAGACATAAGATTTAGGTTAATCGGGTTTGGTTCTTTTTGTATTTAGGTATTGAACCCAATGCACTAACCAGAAAACCCATAATTAGGAACAAGTCCTGCCATATTACTATCTTGCCATTCTTGACTCTATAACTATCATGTTTATTGAATCATGTTTATCGTGTTAATCCTCTTCAGTATCTTGGCTTCAGAATCATGGCGGATAGAGATCTGCGATCGTACCAGAGGTGTGTTGATAACGCCGCATTGCTTGGAGTGATACATGGGATGCTGGAGAACCAGAAGTGGCAAACCGATCTAAATCAGCGGCAAGCCGAGACTTTTCAGGAGGGTCTACGGACATTCCAGCAGTCCGTAGGCACGGTAGCATCCAAGACAGCACAGCGCGTGGGTACCGTGGTGGACTTCAGATGACTTGATCCATCGACATTCACTGGTTTGGAAGAGTCGTTGCCAGCGGAGCAGTGCCTAGTTAACATGGAGAATCTGCTCGTCGCCGCGCAGATTCCAGATGACAAGAGAGTGGATGTTGTACGCATGCAACTGGTGGATTATGCCTGCGAGTGGTGACTCGTGGAGGAGACCCGTCTGCCCAAGCCGATCAATTGGGCAACGTTTTCACAGAGTTTCTTGGAGAAGTTCTTTCCGCAAGCTGCTCGATAAGAAATGGAAGAAAAGTTTATTGGCTTGAAGCAAAACGGTGGATCTATGGACGCGAATACGGCTGACTGGACACGGCTCATTCGATTCGCAGGACCTTTGGTTGCCAACGATGCTGATAGGACACGAAGGTTTATGCGCAGCTTGGACGTGGAAATCCAGAGACATATTATATCTCTGGGATTGACTACTTTTTCACAGGTTATCAGGGCCGCCGATGAGCAGCAAAGCCTATCGGTGAAAGCGAAGAGTACGCAGCAACAGGCCGTCGTAGTACGGAAGCTGGAATTTATGCTAAACCGAGCTCCTATACGCAGAGGCATCCCAGTGAACAAATGAGGCATTGTACCTATGAAGAAGCCCGTCGTATCTGATCAGAAAAGGAGTGTGATTTGTGACTTTTGCCATTTACCCAGACACTTACAGAAGAAATGTCAAAGGATGCTTGGACTCTGTCTTGTTTGCGGATCGGCTAACCATACCGTCAATACTTGTCCTTCAAAGCTACGATTGAGGGACGATACTCAGAAGCTACAGCAGAAGAAGATGCATGGGCATAAGAAGATTACTCAGGGGCCTAATCAAGCACGAGCCTTTACTTTGACGGCCGAGGAGGCCAAGGCTTCAGATAAAGTCATTTCAGGTAGTTGTTCATGATTTTCCCGCATTAGCATTATTCGATCCAGGTGCGTCTCATTGTTTTATGTCATCCAAGTTTATTACTGCACACTCATTTCCATGCACGGCCCTATCTAGTAGTGAGTGCAAGGATTGTTCGGTGGTTATTTGCGGATGAGAGTTATTCGCGGACTTCTTGGTGATTGATACTGACAGCTATGATGTCGTCTTGGGAATGGATTTTCCCGACACTTTCCACGCTCACATCGATTGTAGGGCAAAGAAAGTGGTCTTCCAGATTCCCGGACATCCGGAGTTTATATTTGCAGGACATAGTAGATCTGTCGGGACAGTCGAATTTAGGCCTAGGTCGACAAGCACCGTTCTTTCGTCGATCGAAGAAGATAAGGAGGAAGCGCCAGCAGTAGTTCGAGAGTTTATGGACGTGTTCGAGGACATATCGGGTTTACCGCCAAAATGAGATATGGAATTTGCGATTGATCTTGTTCCTGGAGCAGCGCCAATCTCAAAGGCGTATTAGCCAATGGCACTAGTGGAGTTAAAAGAAGTCAAGAAACAGGTTACCGAATTATTAAAGAAGGGATGGATTCGCAGCAGCAATTCACCCTGAGGATCTCCAGTTCTTCTAGTCAAGAAGAAAGATGGCACGCGGAGAATATGCATCGATTATCGAGAATTAAACCAAGTGACTATTAAGGATAAGTACCCAATCCCTCGCATCAGTGAATTATTCGATCAACTCAGTGGCGCGAGGGTATTCTCGAAACTGGATTTGCGATCCGGATATCATCAAGTTCGATTAAAACCAGAAGATATTTGAAAGACAACGTTCCAAACTCGATATGGGCATTACGAGTACTTAGTGATGCCATTCGGAGTCACAAACGCACTGGCGATATTTATGGACTTGATGAACCGAATCTTTTCACCGTACTTGGACCCGTTTATAGTAGTGTTTATCGATGATATTCTGGTCTATTCGAGGAGACAAGAAGAGCATGCAGAACACTTGAAGATCGCACTGCAAACGTTGAGGCAAGAAAGATTATATGCGAAGATGAGCAAGTGTGAGTTTTTGCTCGAAGAAGTAAAGTTTTTGGAGCATGTCGTATCCGGAGATGGAATTGCTGTTGATCCTAAAAAGAATGCAGCAGTTCATGATTGGCCGATTCCGAAGAACGTAGCAGAGATCAAAAGTTTTCTTGGACTTACCGGATATTATAGAAGGTTCATAGAGAATTTCGCTCGATTAGCTGAATAATTGACCAAGTTTACGTGAAAGGAGGTACCGTTCGTATGGACGGATATATGTGTATCAGCTTTTGAAACGTTGAAGTAAAGATTGACCACCGCTCCTACTTGACAGTGCCAGAAAGTTCCGGAGGGTTGGTTATTCATAGCGACGTATCCGGAAAAGGCTTGAGATGTGTTCTGATGCAGCATGGGAAGCTTATAGCCTACGCATCGAGACAATTGAAGACTCATGAGAAGAATTACGCAACTCATGATTTGGAGCTAGCAGCAGTGATTTTCTCTTTGAAGATTTGGAGACACTACTTATTGGGCGAAAGGGTAGAAGTATTCACCGATCACAAAATTCTAAATTATGTGTTCACGCAGAAGGAGCTCAATATGAGGCAGCGTAGATGGTTAGAGCAGATGGCTGACTATGATCTTGATCTCAAATACCATATGGGGAAACTTAATGTAGTTGTTGGGGTTAAAAATTACACCCCGGTTGACCAATTCAAAGTCAAAGTCAACCCCAAGCCAGGTGGGCCCAAGCCCAAGCCAAGTGGGTCCATGTCCAAGTCAAGCCCCGCGGCCAGCCTCCCCCATGCCAAAATGAAAATTATGTAATAAATAATTTTGATATAATTTTCATACATGAATATAAGAAAAATGGGCATAAAGCCAAATTTTTATAAAGCCCATAGCTCATGTGCAAAAGAAATGAGCACATGAGACATGGGATGGACAAAAATGCCATTTTGTAAAGCCCAAGGGGCTGTATGTAAATTTGTAAGCCGATAAAAGGCAACATGATAATGAAATAAAAAGGACCTTTCTATTCTCTCAAATTTTAGGGTTTGTGCCTCCTTCCTCAAGGTTCTAAAACCTTCTTCCCCTTTTTGAATTAAATCAAGAGTTTAACTCTTTCTTTTCCAAAAATAAACAGTTTTTCACCATCAAACCCTCGAAGGGGAACTCAGATCATCCATCAGATCTCAAAAATTGGAGATTTTTAAATCTCACCCCCTTTTTGCTCCAAGATCCGGCCAACAGAAAAGAAGGAAGAAGGAGACCAACCTCCAAAAATCCTATTTTAGGGAAGATTCAGGGCCAAGGGTGAGAAAAAAGGGGTCCCCTTCAGTCATTTTCAAATATTTCTAGGAGTTTAACTCCATTCAAGATCTCTTGGAGTTTAACTCCATAAACAAAACCCTTTTGGAGTTTAACTCTAAATCTACACATAATCCATGTTAGGAGTTCAACTCCAAAGACCCTTGGGATTTCAACTCCCAGCCTAGGGGCTAAGCCCCTTTTCTGCTGGTGTTTCCAACTGTCGCGTGCCGCGCATGTGTCCCGTGAGCGCCCAGCGTCCGCATGCACCTCACATGACCCGCGGGGTCCCAGCGCTCAGCGGTCGCGTGCCGCGCACGTGATCCGCGGGCGCCCAGCGCTCAGCGGTCGCGTGCCTGGCACGTGACCCGCGGGCTCCAAGCTCCTATATGACCCGTGCGCGTCTAGCGCCCACGTGCCATGCATGCGTCTTTAAGACGCTCCTCACCCCTCATTTTCCATGCACTCCACATCCAAAACACGTCCCCCATTGGAAAAAAAATTCTAACGGGACACTGCCCGGCACCCCGCAAGGGGGCTGCTAGCCCTCTTGACCCCCATCCCGCTATCCGGGTAGCGGGACCCCCGTAAACTCTGCGAAGCCCCCGATATATCCAAAACCCTTTCAAAACACAACACACGCACACGACACATTGAGTTCGCATGATCAGTTTAACCCATCAATTGGAGGCTCCCTCACTCCAAAGCCGAGGGGTAATTAACGGCAGCTTAGTCCGCGGCCGCAGAAGATTCGGATACCCACAATCAATAAACCTCCGCCGACCATAGGCAGGGGGATCTGTAGTACGCCTAATAAGCACATGCGTATTCCTATCTCAATGAGGTGACGAAAAATACCCTACAGTAGTGTCGGATGCACTAAGTCAGTTGCCAGCAGTACGGATGTTGACTGCACAAAAGGAGCGTATAGATGATTTCCACAGATTCGAGTTGGAGATCGTGTTACCGAATTCTTCGGGACAATTGATGCAGCTGTGCAAGTACAGTCGTTCTTGATCGATAATATTAAAGCAGCACAGTCGCACGACCCAAGGTTGCAAATGTTTTGAGAACAGATAGAAGCGGGACTTCGAACAGACTTGTTGATTCATGGCGATGGTTCGTTACGATATGTGAGCCATTTATGTGTGCCGAAAGGAGATACTCGTGAAGAAATTATGATGGAGGCGCATAGTTCCGCATATTCCGTACTTCCAGGCGGCACGAAGATATACCGAGACCTACGACAGCATTTCTGGTGGGAAGGCATGAAAAGGGAGATTGCTCACTATGTAGCGAAGTGCTTGATGTGTCAGCAAGTCAAGACTGAACATTAAAGAGTAGCTGGTTTATTGCAACCACTTCCGATTTCTCAATGGAACTGGGAACATATAACCATGGATTTCTTGACAGTATTACCGTGGGGTCCAAAGGGTAAGAATGCAATTTGGGTGATTGTTGATCGATTGACTAAAACAGCTCATTTCATACCATTTAGAGTTGGTCAGTCGATGGAAGCGTTAGCAGAGCGATACATGCAGGAAATTGTGAGATTGTATGAAGTACCTGTGAGCATCGTTTCCGATCGTGATACCCGATTTTTATCGCACTTTTGGAGGAGTCTACAGGAAAGTTTGGGGACTCGATTGAAATTTAGCACCGCCTATCATCCTAAGACAGATGGCCAGTCAGAAAGAACGATCCAAACTTTTGAAGATATGTTGAGAGCATGCATGTTAGACTTCAAGGGTTCATGGGAGGATCATCTATACTTGGTGGAGTTTTCGTATAATAATAGCTTTCAGGCGACTATTCAGATGGCTCCATTCGAAGCATTATATAGTCGTAAGTGTCGCTCATCCGTTTGTTGGGACGATATTGGAGAATAAAGATTATTGGGACCGGATCTTATCGTGCAAACCGTGGAGAAAGTTAATACGATCCGAAATCATATGAAGGCAGCGCAAGATCGGCAGAAAAGTTGGGCCGATACAGGATGAAGATCTCTAGAGTTCGCAGTTGGTGATCTTGTATTCCTGAAGATATCACCGACCAGAGGAGTGATCCATTTTGGTAGTCGAGGCAAGCTTAGTCCTCGATTCGTGGGGCATTTCGGTATCATCGAGCGCATTAGAGAAGTGGCTTATTGATTAGATCTACCACCATCCTTGGTGAGTGTTCATGACGTGTTTCATGTATCTCAACTCCGCAAGTATGTTCGAGATGAGGCGCGCATACTAGATCATTCGGAACTGACAGTAAGGGAGGATTTGATATACGAAGAACGACCGATGGCGATTGTAGATCGAAGAGAAAAGGTCCTCAAGAACAAGGTTATCCCTCTGGTACTTGTTTCATGGAGGAATCGTTCGCATGGAGAATCAACTTGGGAATGAGAAGACAAGATTCGACAGAAGTTTCCACACCTATTCTCTTAGATTCATGTTTGCTTGTATTTTATGGTTTCGGGAATTTCGAGAATGAATTTCTTTTGTAGTTGGGTATATAATGTAACACTCTAGTTCATTTATACCATATTCTATTTGAGTATGTTCTAATCTTGTGGTTAATTCTTGATTATTATTTGCTTTGGGTGCAGATAGTGTATTTGGTATCTGTGGTTAGTATCCGACCCGATCCGCATAATTAAAACCCGTCTTAATTCTAGATTACGTCTTATCCTTGCTAGTACAGAGGACCCGTGCACACATTCATGCTTTATATACTTGTATCATATATTTGGCATCTGCATACATTTTAAATAATACAATTATAACCAAATATAATATTTTTAATACCTAGCATGACCTTCATCATACCCCATACCCTATGGTTACTTCTGTATATCATGTTCTTGTCCCGTTTAGTGAAACAGACTCATTTGGATCGTGCATATTATGTGTATCCGTTCTTGGGGGTATGCATTTTTTTTAATCGGACATCACATTGTGGTTTTGGTTGATACGTATATTATTCGTATTTTAAAACTAGATTTTTAGACACATTCCGGGTATTTTTCGGAATATTTTTATATTAGCCTTAAAATCCTAATTTGTATACTATAATATATTTTAAAACCTAAATCTAACTTCAGATAATATAAGAATATATATTATATATTTTTTTTTAACTAAACTATTATCCTCAAACATCCTCATTCTCTCTTTCAGCTAATATAAGAATATATATTATATATGTTCTTTTAAACCTAATAAAAAAACCACAGCCCTTTCCCTCTCTCTTTTCATCTTTCTTCTTCGTCTTCTTATTTCCCTCACCTCGTGAGAACCCTAGCCTAGTCGCCTCACCGTCGTCGCCACCACCGTCGACCCGCTTGTGTCAACGCCTTCATCATCATCACCTCCACCTTCATCACTCTTCTCCACTTCTCTTTATTCCCGCAACGAACCAATCTTCCGAACACCAAGAACCCAACTCCTCGCCTGCACCCCTCGCCACCGGTCACCTCACCACCCAGAACTCGTCTTCACCCTCTCTACTCCCTTTTCCACTCCCCTCTATCCAACCCCGACACAACCCATCACTCGAGAACCTCACCTGCAGCCCACACCCGACGCCTGCAACCCCACCGCCGACCTCTTCAACCTCCTTGCCACCGCCCTCGCCACCACCTCCGTCTCCTCACCTCTCTGCAAACTCCCGACACCACCACCACCACCACCATCACCTTCATCCCTACACCTGCAACCCATCACCAAGAACCCTAACACCCAACTCCTGCATAAACCCCGACCTCCCATCCCCGGGACCTTCACCTCGTCGTCACCCCTCGCCTCCTCTAATCCAGAGCCAAGCCAGAGTACCTTGCACCCCAGACCACACCTTCTTCTTCTTCTTGTTCGCTTTTCTTTTCTTGATTCTTGGTTTCTCCGGTGATCGTCGCCGACGATCCAAGCGACCCAGTCGTCATCCTCATCCAGCGTGGTCACGCCCTTGAGTAGCCTGGTTCAGTTCTGTACGCACGTGGTTCGCATCGCGAGGTTTACCCGACATCGAACGTGACGTACACACCCCGTCATGAGATCCGATCAGGCAAGTTTATCTTGCTACATGCTATGCTACTATATTTATACCCGTATGAATAAAAATATTACATGCAGTTTAATTGTGCATCACATGTTATAGTTTTACCGTTTTACGATACCCGTATGTATCCGTACTGACATCGCATATATAATTACATGCCGGAACACCCTGATGTCATTGCACTATTATATTATCATGATATGTTATCTAACTTGCATCATATGTAGTCATGGATATACGTATATAGGTTATTACAGATAGACACATATCCATCCTAACATCAGCACTATTTACCGTGATCCCGATATCGTTTACCATTTCACATTTGGTATCTTCTTGATATATATGCACCACATGACATGCCCCGATACACTACTTGACTCGATACCTGATCTTGTTACTAATACCGACAATCCTGACTTGTTGTCCTGACGGACATAACCTGTTGTCTACATAGATAAACATGTACCTGCTTAATCCGGTGTTGGCATTAGTTCTATATTATCAATACCTGACTTGAACACATAACCTTAGGGGTAATGGGAAATCAATAATGAAACCTGGCTTCTAACTCGACAGTTCGATACTTATACTGATCGGTCTTTATGGGCTAGGCCAGCCCCGGGATGCTGCTGCTGACATCATTCGTCTGTACATGTTACATGTTTACTGTCTAGCGGTACATCTCGGATTCAGCCCGAGAGTCTTGACCGTGGTCCCGGGCATGCACGAGATACTATTGAGTTACATCGACGATTTCATTAAATTGATTTCAAAAACTTTTAGAATAGATAACATAGTAGCATGGTTTAGATTACTCATCGCACTTCACATACACATGCACACCTCACTGTTATATTCATGTTGTTGATTTATATTCATGCATGTATATCTGGTTACATCCTGGTTATTACTATTGTTTGATATTATGACGCACTACGTTTGGATTTTGCATGGCCCAATTCCTCTATCTCTATCGCAAGCTGAGCAGGAGTATTTTAGCCGTTAAGCCTAGCAGTGAGGATTGTGTTTAGTGATATTTAGTTTAGTTTTTTTTCGCAGCTTTTATTTTTGTTGTGAGCCCATATTGGGACGTATTTCCAGATATTGTTATTTATTGGATTTATCGTTTCCGCTTATATATTTTCTTGACTTTTTTATTCAGGCAAATGGATATATATTAGATAGATTTTATTTTTACTGTTCTTTATATCCTATAGACAGTTGTAACGTGACTATGGAGGGATGTTTCCTAGCCACAGGTAGTATGGTTGGCTTTATTTCGTGCCGTAGTTAGCGCACTATGGGATGGGAAGTGGGATGTGACAATTAAAAGGAAATTCAATAATATACATTTTGAGTTTTCCCATAATTTTGGAACATCTTTGAGTTACAAATTAAATACATCAAGTTAAGAAACTGGGGCCCAGAAACAATTTTTCCCGAAATAGAATTATAAGACAGGTACGACTTTTTTTATTTTATGATAACATAGTTATCAAATTAGAATTTTCAACCATTTCCACAATTATAAATTAACTAAAAAAAGAGCAAGCTAAAATTGTTTATTTGGATGAATGTTTTGGAAAGCTCATGTATATCTCCAACACATCATTCAAGAAACAAACGAAACAACCCAAAACTAATCCCCAGGATGACTTTTTTCGTTGTAACACTTCATTTTCTTCCTGAAATTAAGAATGAGGCCAGAGTGATCAATTAGAAAGTCAAGCAAGCAAACCTAGAAAAAGCTCACTTCTGTGATTGAGATAAGTATTTAATGCTGCATATATGCCCAAATCCAGTGTGCATGCACTATTTTGCGGTCTGTAGCTTTAAAAATCAATCATTCCAAGATCTTTCTCTCCTATTAGGGACGACTGCAATTTTGATCTACATTTTCTTTCACAACTATTATATCATTACATGAGTAGGGTGCGCATGCGTTGCACATAATTAAATGAAAACCTCCGAGAAAATGAAAATTTGTTAATCTATTTAAAAATTCTATATGTTTGATATTTTGATTTGTTATGAATTTACATATATAAAAGATATATAAAATATTTAATATGATTTGAAAAGTAAATTATTCTTTTTTTTAAAAAATCTAAAAGTTATAAAAAATGACAACTTGATTTTGCATGATATTTGGTAGTTACTATTAGGAGATTTATTCTGTGGGAATGATAGGTGTAATCAAAAATTGTTAGGTAGAGAGAAAAAATTGATCTTGAGATGAAATTTTATAATTTTTACTTTGATTTTTCTAAAAGAATAGAATGCCATATAAACAATAAATTTAGAAAATTGGATCCTCTCCCGTTTCTTTATTACTACTATTACAGGGCAAAAGACAGGAAAGTCATTTAACTTTGAAATTGATTAGAGACGTGGCATTTTATTTTTCAGAGAAATTAAATAAAAAAACACTATTTTTATGTGTCATTGTCACGCCCCGCTTCGCAGAGTATGCTAAGATAGGCACGTGACATAGCCAACCATGCTACATGTAGATAGGAAAAATCCCTCCACAGTCACATTACGGCTGTAGAGATATCAAGAACAGAAAAGTAAACTAAACTATCTAATACATGTCCATGAACCAGAATAAATGAATCAAGAAATAATAATATGCGGAAATAAAAGATCCAATAAATAAACACCTGGAAAGTAAAACTGGATACCAATAGGATCCTCACCGCTCGGTCTAACAGCGGCAGCACTCCTGATCAGTCTGCAACAAGGTAGAGAATCTGGGCCATACAAAACCCAGACGTCAGTGCGTCATAACATCAAGCAATAAGTTAAACAGGGGTAGCAATACATGCAGGTATGAGTATAAATAATAAAACATGCATAACAGTGATATAAGTGAGGACAGTGGGGTAATGTGTAGTGAGTAATCTAAACTGGTCTATTGGGTTAACTTCTCTTTCATCTCGAACAAACTTACGGAGTTGAGATACGTGAAACACATCATGAACATTCGCCAAGGATTGCGGTAACGCCAATCGATACGCTATCTCACCAACCCGCTTCAAAATCTCAAAAGGTCTGACGAATCGAGGACTGAGCTTTCCTCGACTTCCGAAACGAATCACCCCTCTAGTCGGTGATATCTTCAAGAATACCAAATCACCCACGGCGAACTCTAGAGGTCTTCTCGACGTATCTGCCCAACTCTTCTGTCGGTCTTGTGCTGCTTTCATATGATTTCGAATAGTGTTAACCTTCTCAACTGTTTGCACAACCAAATCTGGTCCCAACAATCTTCGTTCACCGATATCGTCCCAGCAAACAGGTGAACGGCACTTGCGACAATATAAAGCTTCGAATGGAACCATCTGAATAGTCGCCTGGAAACTGTTATTGTAAGAAAACTCCACCAAATATAGATGATCCTCCCAAGAACCCTTAAAGTCTAACATGCAAGCTCATGTCTTCAAGAGTTTGGATCATTCTCTCCGACTGGCCATCTGTTTGAGGATGATAAGCTGTGCTAAACTTCAATCAAGTTCCCAAACCTTCCTGTAAGCTCCTCCAAAAGTGTGATAAGAAACGAGTGTCACGGTCGGACACGATACTCACCGGTACTCCATGAAATCTTACAATCTCCTGCATGTACCGTTCTGCCAAAGTTTCTGTTGATTGACCAACTCGAAAAGGGATGAAATGAGCTGCCTTGGTCAAACAATCGACAATCACCCACACTGCATTGTTACCTTTTGGACTTCGCGGTAGAGCCGTCACGAAATCCATGGTTATATATTCCCACTTCTACTGAGGAATCAGAAGTGGTTGTAATAAACCAGCAACCCTTTGATGTTCAGCCTTAACTTGCTGACACACCAAGCACTTTGCTACAAAACGGGCAATCTCTCGTTTCATGCCTTCCCACCGGAAATGCTGTCGTATATCTCGGTATATTTTCGTGCCTCCTGGATGTACGGAGTACTCGGAACTGTGTGCCTCCTTCATAACTTCTTCGCGAATATCTCCCTTTGGTACATACAGACGACTGCCATATCGCAACGAACCATTTTCATGAATCGACAAGTCCAGCTTCAACCTTTTCTCGAAACTTCTGCAATCTAGGGTCCTGCAATTGCGCTGCTTTAAAATTTGCAATCAACGACGACTGTACTTGCAGCTGCATCAACTGCCCTGAAGAATGTGGTAGCACAACCTCCAAATCGAATCTTCGAAAGTTTTCAACAAGTCCCTTTTGTGCAGTCAACATCTGAATTGCTGGCAACCGACTAAGCATATCCGGTTACAACATTAACTTTCCCCGGATGGGTCTTAAGATCAAGATCGTAGTCAGCCATCAGCTCCAACTATCTACGCTGTCTCATAATTAGCTCCTTCTGAGTGAACACGTACTTTAGGCTTTTGTGATCCGTGAATACTTCGACCCCTTTCGCCCAATAAGTAGTGTCTCCAAATCTTCAAAGCGAAAATCACAGCTGCTAGCTCCAAGTCATGAGTTGGGTAATTCTTCTCATGGATCTTCAACTGTCTCGATGCGTAAGCTATAATCTTCCCATGCTGCATCAAAAAACATCCTAAACCTTTCCCAGACGCGTCACTGTGAATCACCAATACTCCGAAACTGTCTGGCACAGTCAAAATAGGAGCGGTTATCAATCTCTGCTTCAACGTCTCAAAAGCTGACGCACACTTATCCTTCCACACAAATGGTACTTCCTTGCGTGTAAGCTTGGTCAAAGGCTCAGCCAAACGAGAAAAATTCTCCACGAACCTTCTATAATACCCGGCAAGTCCAAGAAAGCTTCTTATCTCCGCAACATTCTTCGGAATCGGCCAATCTCGAACTGCTGTAATCTTTCGGGATCAACGGCGATTCCATCTTCAGCCACAACGTGCCCCAAAACTTCACTTCTTCAAGCCAAAACTCGCACTTGCTCATCTTTGCATACAATTTTCTTGCCTCAATGTCTGCAATGCGATCTTCAAATGTTCTGCATGCCCTTCAATACTCTTCGAGTAGACCAGAATATCATCAATGAACACCACTATAAACTGGTCCAAGAATGATGAAAAGATTCGGTTCATCGAGTTCATGAATATCGCCGGTGCATTCGTTACTCCGAAGGGCATCACTAAATACTCGTAATGTCCATACCGAGTTCTGAACGCCGTCTTGCAAACATCCTCTGATTTAATTCGGACCTGATATATCTGGATCACAAATCCAGCTTCGAGAATACCCTCACGCCATTAAGCTGCTCAAATAATTCACCAATGCGAGGGATCGGTTACTTGTTCTTAATAGTCACCCGGTTTAATTCTCGATAATCGATACACATCCTCCTTGTGACACCATCTTCTTTACTAGAAGAACTGGAGCTCCCCAAGGTAAGTTACTGCTGCGAATCCAACCCTTTTCAAGTAATTCAGCAACTTGTTTCTTGACTTCTTCCAACTCCACTGGTGCCATTGGATAATACGCCTTTGAAATTGGCGCTGCACCAGGAACAAGATTAATCGCAAACTCCAGATCTCGTTTTGGCGATAAACCCGAGATGTCTTCAAACACGTCCATGAATTCTCGAACTATAACCGGTGCTTCTTTTTTATCAACAAAGAACATTGTTTGTCGGTCTAGCTCTAAACTCGACTGGCCCGACAGAATTGCTTTCTCCAGCAAAATAAGCTTCGGATGTCCGGGAATCTGGAGAATCACTTTCCTTTCCTTACAATCAATATGAGCGTGGAAAGTGCCGCGAAAATCCATTCCCAAGACAACAACAAACAAAGGGATGCGCCAGAATTGAATAATTCTAATGCGGGGAAAACTAAAACAAGTAAGATACCGAGATGATTTCATCCGAACTCAAGATACTGAAGAGGATTAAGCACGGTAAACATGATTCAAGCTGGCGATAAAACAAGAACTGGTAAGCAATGAAACCGAGAGAATAAAGGTAATATAACGATCATAAAACAAGGAAATGAATCAAAACTAGAATTTCAAGTTACTTAAATAGAGTACCGCATTATAACCATGCTGCAGTTCATAGTTACAATCACATAACTCCACTCAAGTCGCCCAAATCTTAGTATCAGAATCAAGAAATAAGGAGAAGCAATAGGGAACCAAAAGGTTTCAAGTCGAGATGCAAAGTGGTTTGCATATCGTCAAGGCAAAGGATAAGAGAAAGATATGATTCAAGAATCATGATAACAATGTGGCAGGACATGCTCCTAGTTACGAGTATTCTGATTCGTGTATTGGGTCCAATACCCAACTACAAAAGAATCAAACTCGATTAACCTATATCATATGTCTCTGATACCAAACAAACATGTCACGCCCCGCTTCCCAGAGTACACTAAGAGAGGCACGTGACATAGCCAACCATGCTACCTATAGATAGGAAAAATCCCTCCACAGTCACATTACGGCTGTAGAGATATCAAAGACAGGAAAGTAAACTAAACTATCTAATACATTTCCATGAGCCAGAATAAATGAGTCAAGAAATAATAATATGCGGAAGCAAAAGATCCAATAAATAAATACCTGGAAAGTAAAACTGGATACCAACAGGATCCTTACCGCTCGGTCTAACAACGGCAGCACTCCTGATCAGTCTGCAACAAGGTAGAGAATCTGGGCCATGCAAAACCCAGACGTCAGTGCGTCATAACATCAAGCAATAAGTTAAACAGGGGTAGCAATACATGCAGGTATGAGTATAAATGATAAAACAGGCATAACAGTGATATAAGTGAGGACAGTGGGGTAATGTGTAGTGAGTAATCTAAACTGGTCTATTAGGTTAACCACTCTCAAGTCTCTGAAATCAATTTGATGAATCATCGATATAACTCAATAGTATCCCGTGCGTGCCCGGGATCACGGTCTATGACTCTCGGGCTGAATCCGAGACGTGCCGCAAGGCAGTAAAGGATGGTAGGTAATGACGAGTGATGTCAGCAGCATCACCCCGGGGCTGGCCTAGCCCGTAAGACTGATCAGAAAAGGTATAGAACTGTCGAGTTACAAGTCAGGTTGCATCATTGATTTCCCCATACCCCCAAGTTATATGTGCTCAAGTCAGGTATTAAATAATCTGGAGCTAATGCCAACACAGGATCAGGCAGGTACAGGTTTGTCTGGATAGACAACAGGAAATGTCCGTAAGGACAACAGGTCAGGTTTGTTGGCATTAGTCACAAGATTAGGTAACAGGTAAAGCCATGGTATATCAGGTCAAGTCAGGTAGTATATAGGTATCATGTCATGTCGAGAGGTGCACGGTACCATGTCGTGTCAAATAGTAGGTGTAACAAGTCATGTCAGGGGTGCACAAAATGTCATGTGGGTGCTCATAATCAACAAACATAAGCATGGGTATACAAAATAAGCATGGGGTACTAATAGAACAATAAACTGGGACATTGTAATGTGAAATGCAATCAGATACAGATTAAGGTATATAGATGCAGATTTATGATTAGGGTTAAAGTTTAAGTTCCAATATTAATTAAACTACAATTTATCAAATGTGGAATGTTAATATTTCAATGTTATACATTCAAGTGATCTAGGGATGCAATAATATGTATACTAGACGAGATGGATGCAAACGGGTGTTTGAAAGGTTATAAACCATTTTATGGTAATATGGGCTATCCAACCAAGCACTATGATATAAATATGGACGTGGGCACAAAATATTGTAATCTAACATGCAACCAGATATGTTTCATAATTAACTCTAAAATGATATAAACGGGACATCGAATGGTAAAATGTAATATAGGGCACTAAATTCAAACTTCATGCTTAATATATATCTAAATAAATATGAAATATTATAAATAGCATGTAGCAAGTTTTACTTGCCTAGACGGAACGAGAACGGATGTGTACGGAACGTCCTACATCGGCGAAATATCGCGACGCGCGCACGGTACACGGAACGGGTCCCAATAACGCACGAGGGTGATCACACAGGTCAGGTACGTCGTCTGGATCGTCGGCGTCACGTCCGGCTCCGGCGATCGCTGGAAATACAGAAATCAAGAAAGTGAAGAAAAGGAAAAAGGAAAGAAGAGGAGAAAGAAAAAGAGGGAATGTTTCTTACTGGGGTTGTAGGTGCACAGGGGCCAGAAGAGGCGAGAGGAAGACGATGAGATCAACGGATCTCCGGTAATGGGGTTTTTCCGGCGAAGCAGAGGGTTTCTTGATTAGGGTTTACTTGACGTCAAGGCATTGGAGAGGTGTAGAAAAGATCTGGTGTTGTTGAGAAGAGAGTGGAGGAAGAGGAGGAGAAGATGGTGATGATGAGGTAAGGCCGACGGAGAGGTGGTTGGAACTCCGGCGAGCTGCGGGGGAAGTGAGATGTAGGTTTCTGGGTTCTTTGTTGTGAGGTTTGGTGTGCAGGGTCGGGTTCTGGGTTGGCCGAGAAAGGAGAGGAGGCGGAGGAGATGTCGAGGTGACAAGGATGGTCGGAGCTAGGGTCAAGGTTAGGGTTTCGGTGGGATCTCGTCGTGGGGTGCGGGGTGCTCAGTGACGAGGGAAGGTGTTGGGGTTTCAGGGTTGGTGTCGAAGTGGAGGTGGAGACGAGGGTGATGATGTCGGGGAGATGGCGAGGCGGCAATGGGAGCGACGACGACCACGAGGAGGAGAGCTGTGGTTTTGGGTTCGCGAGAAAGAAAAAATGAGAGAAAGGGAGGAAGAAATAATATATATGGGAGGGAGAGAATAAGCGAGAGGAGAGAGAGAGATTCTGAGAGAGAGAGGAGAGAGAGAGAGACGCGTGAACAATGAGGAGAGATTGATTTGGCGTTTAGTAGGAGAGAGAGAAAGGGAGAGGGGAGGAGAGAGAGGTAAAGAAAACAAAGAGAGAAAGGAAGAGTGTGCCGTGCTAGGTAATTAATGGTATATAAATATAATATATATTATATATAAAAGAGATGGAAAGAGAGAGAGAGATATGAGAGAGTGTCAGGAGAGAGAGAATCAGTTATGATTTGATTTGTTTAATTTAAAATAAATAATATATATATATATATATAATTCTAACTGTTAGAATATAAAGGATAAAATAATATATTTTCGTTAAAATTATATTAATAGTTTATAAATATATAAAGAATATAATATTAGTCCGTTTTGAGATTTTGACAAATACAAACTTACTCCAAACCACGTCCGGGTCGGGTCTAAAAATTCAAATTTAAAATATTAAAAATATATGCGACTTCCAAATTTCAAAATGAATGCCCAGTTAAAGAAAATGCATACCCCCAAGAACGGATGCACGTACGTGCACGTAGCCATCCAAACACGTCCGTTCCACTGAACGGGACGAGAACAAGATGTGCGGATGCTACCATGGAGTTAGAGGTATCATGCAGGTTATGAAATGCAATTTTAAATTATTTTCTGTGACCTAAAATGTTATATGGTAAAAGATGCAATACCGGGTAAAATGGCAGCATGTACTAATCATGAGATGCACGTGTCCATACAACAAGTTAAGGTAATCTATAAATAAGAATCAAACAGGTTTAAGCAAGCGGGTAGGGTCGAATGCAATGTAAAATGTAAAATACCATTCGCACCCAAACAAGATAAATCAATAAAAATACTCCAAATAATAAATACGGAACAAAAATTGGTATAACTGAACTCGGTTGTTACAGTCATTCACGTAATTAAATGCCACGTCATTGTTATTTACAAGTGCAATGTATATAATTAAATTACCACGTAAAGTAATAAAGAAAATTTGCTATTTTGAAAAACACCCTCTAAAACTTTATATTTTTAAATACACCAACCAAAGCTTGTAATTAAACTAAATTGTTCCCTATGATTAGTTATCATCTCTAACATCATTAGAAATCTCCATTAGGAAATTAAAATGACAATTTTATCCCTATATAATGGCTTTAAATTTGTAGTGGGGACAGAGATATTATTAAGTAATATTGTACAGGATTGAAGAAGTAACTATGAGTTTTGCATTTAAGAAGTAAGAAAAGGGAAAAATGGATTATATCGTTGGAGGGGTGGAGAGATTAGTAACTAACATTGTGGATTAAAATAGAAAATATGAGTTTTGCATTAAAAAAATTGGTACCAAAGCAAATGGGTTTTGCGTCAAGGGAAAGAGAGAGAGAGAGAGAGAGAGAGAGAGGAAGAGGAAGATTTTGAAGATGAGGTTCGAAATGGTGGTTTTTACATGAAAATAAAAAGAGATGAAATTTTTTTAAATAATGATAAGGATAAATAAGAATTTTATCTTATAATTCAGCAAGTTAGCTCTATTCTAATTTATAATCCTAATTAGCATAAAAAAAGGGGGTGTTTTTAGTTAACCGATTGGTGTATTTAAAAATATAAAGTTTTAAGGGGCGTTTTTCAAAATATCAAATCCCTAAAGAAAATTGTAATAATTTTTTTCTAAATTTACGTGCAAGGTACATGCCGCCCTAGTTGGCACTAAATATTCCAGATAATGAAATATGATATGGTGCATCGCATGTTCTCTTGGATAATCTTGGTAGGTTTTCTTTTAGAGCTATTTTTATCTCTCTCTCACCTTTTTCTTTGAGTGAGTGCTAATCTCTATTGGATTCAACTAACAACTTCCTGTGGTAGAAACTTTAATTTATCCATTTCTGAAAAGTTGAGATAAGCTTGAGCTTTTGATCCAAATGGTGCAATCATCAAAAACGTATAAACACAAGTATTAATTGTTAGACATTACATTTCTATTTCTATTTTTAAAAAGCTTGTTTAGGATATCCTTTTCTAAGTATTTCATTGTGATATATTAATCCAATCCATAAGATTGTAGTTGGCAGTTAGAAGATTAATTAGCTATTCTTTGAAGAGAAAAATAATGGTTGTTTTTTTTTTGTTTGCATATACAATTTGTATTTATCGGTACCAAAAACAAAAACAAAGAGGGATCCAATCGTTCAATTTAGACTACAGTATATCAGAAAATCAAATAAATAAAATATTGAAGCATAATACCAGCCAAGTATGAAAAAGTTCAAGGTCGGCCGAGGTTGAATGCAATGTTTTAGTTGATCGAACACCAACGGAAGCGAATCTAGTTCAGGTTACAGTTCAACTTAATAACAACCTTTCAGGCGAACAAAGGTCTGATCCTTCAAGTTACAATTCAAATTAATAATGACCATTCAATTTAGACGTCTGCCCCAGACCACAAACGTCTGCCCCAGACAAAACAGACGATTATGAAAGTGATCAACAGAAATCCAGTTTGAACTACAGACGTCTGCCAAGACGTCTCTGCAATCGATTTACAGAAATCCTGCTGCTCATTTCTGGGACAGACTTCTGAATCGGTCAACCGCAGAATGTTGGAAAGATTTCTTTGAGAGATTCAATTGCAATAATATATTTGAGAGATTGTGTATAATTGATCTGATTATAAATTAAGATATATATGCAATAATATATAAAGAAAAGTCACAATAGAGAGATATCTCTATAGGCCTTCTTCTTCCTCCTCTCAATCTCAATCTCCTTTATTTTTCTACATTTTTTATGGTATCATAGCCATAAAGGCCAAAACCATTATAATTTTCTTCTCTCTAAAATTCTCCTCCAATGTCAACCAACCAAGATCAGACTTCTGTCTCCTCAACTCCTCTTCTCATCCCAACACCAATCTTTAACTTTAATGCACCGTGCAAGGCCCAATGGAGCCTTATTCACCCTATGGTAACATATGGACCGAATGTCATGTCACTTCTTCACATAAAACTCACCTGCAACAACTAGCTCGGCTGGAAGATGCAGTTTGAAGCCGTTCTTAAGCCGTAAGGATACATGAGAGTCGTTGACGGCACAGAAAAGTGCCCGCCCATAAGTGTTGCGAATGAACAGAATCCGCTGGTTACAGCATACAATCCAGCCTATGCTGCATGGAACCTAAAGGATCAAATGATCATGAGTTGGATGTTAGCATCTCTGACGAATCACTAGTTCCCTTGGTGGTCGGTCGAACCACAGCTCAGGCGGTATGAGAGAAACTTGCCAAAACCTTCGCATCGCACTCTCGTGCCCGCATCCTACAACTGAAGACCCAACTTCAGAGTATCAAATACGGATCCGCCTCCATTACACAGTACATTCAGAATATCAAGACGGTCTCTGACAATCTTGTAGTTATTGGACATAAGATCTCCGATGTTGTGCATGTTCTGGCCAACCTTAGATCGGCCTATGACTCCTTTATTCTTGCTATCACAACCCGCATAGACGGTATCTCTTTTGAAACCCTACATGGCATGCTCTTTGCACACAAGAGCCTTTGTCAACAACAGGATAAGACTTTCGATGCTACTCATTTGCCGTCTGCCAATACCGCAACCATAGGCCATGTAGGTTCCTCATCAAATTACTCTAAGCGTGGCTAAAATACCGAGCGCGATGGTCGTGGTGGCCGCAATGGCTGGGGACGCGGTCGAGGCTGCTGTTGTGGTTATCCTTATTGCCAAATCTGCATGATATCTGGCCACTATGGAAATAGTTGCTCACAACGCTTCAATCAAACTTTTTCAGGCGGTCAAAAGGGTACACCACAATTTTCTGCACCACAGTCTCAGAATGGCAGATTGAATGGGTACTATTATGGACCTGCACCTTACGTCATGCTGTCGCATACACCTCTACCATATCCTTCGAGCGGTCCAAGCATTGCTTCTTCTGACTGGTACCCTGACTCGGGGGAAACTCATCATATCACGCTAGACTACACTCAATTTCTCGCGGCAACCCCTTACAAAGGTATAGATACAGTACGCGTAGGTAACGGTACATGTTTGCATATTCTTAATTGTGGTCATATAGCAATTCCATTGTCTTCTCGATCACTTCAAATGCCTAACGTTCTTCACGTTCCGTCAATAACGAAAAATCTCTATTCCCTCATAAAAGAGAAAAAAGTGGAGGAAATTCCCCACAACTCAAGCCTCACGTGTTAAACACATGAGCGCTATATGTAAAGCATATAGGCATTGCAATCAAACAACTATAGGCTAAATGAGCCTCACGTGTTAGACACGTGAGCGCCTATATGCTAAGCATATAGGCGCTACAATCAAACAACTATAGGCTAAATGAGCCTCACGTGTTAAACATGTGAGTGCCTATATGCTAAACATATAGGCGCTGCAATCAAACAACTAATAGGCTAAATAAGCCTCATGTGTTAAACACGTGAGCGCCTATATGCAAAGTATATAGGCACTGCAGTCAAACAACTAAATGCCAAACTGGCCTCACATGTTAGACACGCGAGCGCCCATATGCAAGGCATATGGGCGCCAAATCAGAGAAGCTAAATAAGCCTCATGTGTTAAACACGTGAGGGCACCTCTTTACGTAGAATTAAATTCTACTCTTTGGAAATACTTCCATGGATTTTTCTAAAAAAGAAAAATCCTCTCTGTTAAATAAGGAATCGTTGGATCAAAGATCCAATAGTGATTAAGTATAGAATTAAATTCTATTGGGAAGAATATTTTCTGTTAAATAGAAAGTTGGTGGATCAAAGATCTAATGAGATGGAAAATATTTCCCATATCTTTCTAAACAAAGAAAGATTGTGCTCTGTTAAACCGAGCACCCTTGGATTAAAAATCCAATGGTGATAAAAATATTACCGTTCAAAAGAATTTTATTCTATATATAGGAGAATATTCCCCCAAACTTGTTAAAACGAGAAAACATATTTTGTGAGACGGAAATACTTGGATCAAAAATCCAACGGTGGGTAAAATTCCCCAAACAGATTTTGAGACCAATAAAATCAATTGGAATCTCTCAATGAGAGATTTAATTAACAAATTTGCTTTCACTATATAAAGGACCCGAGACTTCAAGTCTCACAGACCCACAGACAGACAGACGGACAGAAGCTTCTGAAAAAAATACAGTGAGCTCTTGAGAGAACAGAGAATTTAATTCTCAAAGAAAGAAAACCTTCCTACTTCAAAAACTCTAAGTAAATAAAAAAGGAGAAATTAAAAGTATCCCTTTTGCTTAGTATAATGGATATAAGGGTTTAACCATTCATACAAGAATTTAGTTCTTTCTCTGGTTTGCGATTTGCAAAAGCAAATCTCCCCACAAGTTGAGAATTTAATTTTTATCGGGGAGATTCTGTTCTTTAGACTCAAAACTTAGGGAAAAGAACTAGATTAAAAAGAAAAAGAAAGAAAAAGAGCATATGTTCTGGGAATTTAATTCCCCCGAAATTAGGGTTTAACCCTAAATAAAGAAATTAATTCTTATAAAAATAAAAAAGAACTTAGTTTTCCAATAAAAACAATAATGACGATCCAAGATCTTCAAAATAGAAATCTTGATAATCATCAATGACTTAAATGTCATTAACAGAGATTAATATCTCTAGAAAACAAGAAGAACTTGGCGTCTCATATGAAACACACGTGAGTAAAATTAGTGCTTAGCTCTATTATAATACCTCACATGTTTCCTACGTGAGTGCTTAAAACAAACAAAAGAAAAACTAAAATGCCTCGCGTGCTTCCCACGTGAGCGTCCAAAGAGCAGGAAAAACTGCTTTGTGTTGATTAGGTAGCCACCAAATAAAGCAGCCCAACACTCCAAAATAAAGCAATCACGTGAAATACTCTTGAAAACCCAAAATCTAGCGTCTCACGTGCTTCATACATGAGCTCTAGCCAAGTACTTAGCACTTATGTCAAAAAAGGGGGCGAGCAAACAAAATCCGAAATCAATACTCAGCACTCACATGCTTCCCACATGAGTGCCATGCAAAGTGCTTAGCACTCTATATTCAGTCAAAATGACTAATGTGCTTAGCACTGATTGGGCAGCGCCCATATCTGAGCACCTCACATGTTTCATACGTGAGCGCCAAAGAAGATTAGTACTTAGCACTATAGTAGCGTCTTACGTGAAAAACACATGAGCGCCAGAAAAGATTAGTACTCAGCACTATTCCAGCGCCCCACATGAGCACTGCATATATTAGTGTTTAACACTACTGAGTAGTATAGAAACCTAATCTTAGCCCAAATTGGCTAAGTTTCCTAAGGTTAAATATCATTGATTTTAAATCAACCGAGCCTATATTTCTTACGATTTCCAAACTGATCTTAGTCTCAAACATGACTAATGATCTCTCATTGATGATATCCAAAATGATATTCATCACATATCTCCTAAAGTAATCTTAGTCTCAAATATGACTAACGATTTTTAGATCCACCACAACCCCTTTTACCCTCAAACACGGGATTTGGTTCAATGGTACATCTTTTCACACCTCTGATATATATCGTTGTAATTCCTCAATGTCTGCAAAGAGGTGGCGGATTTCGTCAACCAACAACTCCTTTCGTCATACATTGATGCACTTCCAAAATGACGTGCATATCTCAAATCGGATTGCATCCTAAATTGGACGCATTCTATGTCACTATCGTTCACTCCGCTACGTAAAAAATACACATGCGCGCGAGATGAATGTTGGACCGAAATATGCTTAAGCTAATATTCGTCCCCAAAACAGGAATATTGGACCGAATTGTCCTTAAACTAATATTCGTCCCTAAAACAGGGATGTTGGACCGAAATGTCCTTAAACTAATATTCGTCCCAAACACGGCGACAATGGACCGTGATGTCCTTAAACTAAAACAATAGGGCTCAAATGCTCATATGTTTTTTTAAGTCGATCTTAATCTCAAATCAGATTGACGGTCCTTAAATAAACCAAACCCAAATCTAAAATATACGGATTTGGACTAATCCGCGCCCTACGGGCGACGATATAAACTAGTCTCCGTATACAATCCACGGGCAACCAAAACAAACAAAAAACACACATGACACGAAGTGAATTGCTGGAGAAGGTGAAAGTGGTTATCGCAATGCGGTAACGTAATTAACTGCAGGGCTTGTGCCTGTAGGAAAGAGCGTCCCCACAATTAAAAGCCACTCATAAAATGAGGGGGGATCTAATAAAGTCTGCTACAACGGTCGCATCTGTCTAAACCTCTGATATATGGTGCCATAAATCAACTTGGTATTTTCGAAGAGATGGACAAATAAATCCAAATAGCATATGCCCTCAGATTCAAGCAAGACGATCCATCTCAGTTCGTCTCTGTTTCCGGCGGTGAACAAATTCTTACACGCCTGGTGGGACCTTTTTCTCTTTCCACTTCACATTTCGTGTGTCGTGTTTCGTGAACAAAATCGCGGTTCACTATGGTTGCCCTTGGATTCAAGGTACTAAAATTTAGTGTCTTGCTCCTGTGCAGAAAAAATCGATGGCTTCCAACTGCACCTCTTGCAACAGCAACTCTCGCTCCACCCCAACTGGAGGAGTGACCTATGAGCCCAACACGGCCTCTATCTTTTCAATACCGGTGGGGTATGTAACACAAGCCACTACTGGATTGTTCTTTAAGACCATGCTCCCACCAGTAAGTTTCGATATCTCAGCGCCGCAAGAGGAAGCCCCCAAGAGGTCAGTCTTCGATCGACTGGCGACCACAACGGCCCCTCTCAACGGGTCGTCCAAATCTGGTGTCTCAGTCTTCAATAGGCTGATTAAAAGCACAAACGGGCCTGCAAAGAGGCTCGCGATACCTGAAGGGCTGCCCAAAAACGGATAGCCCTCCCAACTTCTGCTATAGGTGAAGTCGTCAAAGGTGCTTCCCCTACTAGAAAGTCGGTCTTTGAAAGATTGGCCGGCCCACCTCAAACTCTGCCAAGAATGTCGGTCTTCAACACGCTGAAGCCAACAACAGCCTCTCAGTAAAGTCGGGGGCACGAAGAAGCCGCTTCCAAAATTAAGGTGGTCCCTTCTATAAGACACACTCGACGTCGCCATTTGGGCCGAGTGAGAAAAGATGGGAGCAACTCCCCCTCTGGACATACCCCACCTGCTACAATGGTGGAATTTGATTCTGTTGTTCTAATCGGGAACATCTTTAATCTGCTTAGGAGGGTGCGCAAGAACTCTCCAACGGCAGTGCTAAAAAAATCGCCCCCGCCTGCGGAAGTCACAGTGCAGGCGAAGCCGGAGCATCCTCATCAGTAGCTCTCCTCGCAAATTCACAGGGTCAGGCGGAAAGTCCAGGACTCTGTGATCAACAAAGATTACTCTTCTCGGCCGAAGAAATCGAAGGTTCGGCAAGAAAAAGACCACTCCCTTGTCATACAGCGAGGGACTTCTTCTACACAGGCGCCTGTTACAACGGCTCCTTTAACTTCAACCTCCCACAAAAGGATGAGGCTAGAGAAAATCCCACCGCCTGCGGCAAATCCTAAAGGTGATGGACCCAAACACCCCAAGTTTAGGGGCATGATCGTACATACGGTCTACATGGCTTCCGGGAAAGAAGAAACCCGTACTTCCGTAGGTCATCGACCGCAAACTCAGTCGCTGACAAAAGCTCATGAGCACCAACAAAAGCTCTAAAAAATGCTGACCAAAATGGCAGCACTTACCGGACAGAAAGAAAGTCCGGATCCAGCGGTCCGAACAGCGCCAGGAGCAGACAGACACAGAGTTCCTGCGAAGGGTGCTTGAAAGAAAGGACAAGGAAGCCGCTAAACAAGCTGCTAACATGAAGCAAGTGGCGCTCCTTTTTCAGGACATGGTTGGAATGATGATCCAGCCAGAACCCCCAGCCGAGGATCCACCGATAATCATCAAGGATGACGGAAGGGAAACATCAAACCCACTTCCGGCTTTATCAACAACAAAGGAGAAAACAATCTCTAAGGCTGCTTTTGATGATTATATTGCTCAACAAATAAGAGCTCATCAACCAAATAAAGCGGTTGGCCAAATCATTAGAACTGGACGACCGTACCTAGGCTGGTATGATCAAATCAAGTATCCACCGGGATATACGATCCCCAAGTTCTATGTATACAAAGGGACATGCAACCCCCATCAGCACGTCGCACGGTTCAGAACTCTGTGCGGAAACACCAGAGGCAACAACAAACTATTGCTTCACCAGTTCATTGGCAGCTTATCATAAACGACCTTTGAATGGCACTCAGAGCTCCCAAATGACTCTGTAAAGACATTCACAGAGATTGAACTGTTGTTCACCCAGCGGTTCGCCAGGGCAAGCGAGCGCACTCCAATCACGGCATTAATCAATACCAAGGTAAAGCTGGGAGAAACTTGGGTCCAATATGCAATCTGGTGGCGGAACCTATAGTCTAAGTGCGAATAGCGCATTGAAGAATCTCCCGCCGTGGGTATGTTCATCGGGACTCTTGATCCTCAAACGACTGTGTCCTAGTTCATGACGTTCTTCAAACCAACCACCTTCCAGGCTCTGATCGATAAACTGGCCCAAATGGACTAGATGGGCCACGGGCCTTCCTCCTCAAATAAAGACCCTCGAAATAATAAAGGTAAGGGGATAGTGGCCTTCATTGCCAACACGCAACAACAACTGAGTTGTTCAAAACCGGCTGCTCTCCAAAACAATGCATGTCCGAGCCCATTCTTGGAGGAAAGACTAGGACGCGGTTACTCGTTTCCCTGCGATAAGATGAGGAGGCTTTTTGAATTGGCAGTGCATAACAAACTCATCACATTGCCAAACCCACGGCGTCCACCGCAACCCAGCGACGTCAACAACCCTAATTACTGATCCTATCACAGAATGGTGAGCTATGCAATTGAGGATTGCTACGTCTTTAAGAACTGGGTCGAGGACCAGTATCAACAGGGGGAATTCGCGCTGTCTGATAACTGGAGGGTAAACCCACCGCAGAAGCACACTCCCAAAAGGTGGATGCGCCGGGGGCATCATGCTCACTCGAGGAATAAACTCCATGGAAAGTCATTTTTTCAGCTAAAACCAAAAAAATGTTGAAGGATCTACAAGCATGTCCAGCATTCAGGGGGAAAAGCCCACTTGAACCGAAAATCATCGAAGGGATGCTGAAACCGTGTCCCCTACCAAAAGTTGTTGATAAAGGGAAAACCCCCCAAGTCGAGCCTTCAAAGTCTTCGAAGAAAAGAAGAAGACCAAGAAGCCTGTGTAGCCTGCCGAGTATGACGACAAGCGCACAGACCTACAAAAGTACATTGACGCACTGGAGGAGTACAAACAGAAGGCGCGGACACCGGTCACGCTCGAAGAGTTCCTTAAGCATATTCTTGAGAACGAAGATGGTGACAACGATGAGGGAAATGATTCATCAAGAGCTACTGGGGACCGTGTAGCAAGTTGCCACATGATCTCCTATTCGTTGTTAAATGACGAATAAACTCCCTCGGCGTCAGAAAACAACGCGAAGGAACTGGGTGCAGAATTGGCGCTAAAATCACTGGAACTACAAGAAGACCCGATCGATAGGCTATTAAACGAAGCCTTTCAAAAAAATAAAGTTGACCGAGAACGCGAAACAGCCATATACGAAAAGGCTAAGCGTCAACGTCAGGATGAAGAAGCCACGGCAAGGATGAGTCGTAAAGTACTCCAACCAAACCAAAACATACCTAAGACAAATAAGAGCAGGATCAACACAGAGAAACGGTTCGGCAAAGCCCTGTCAATAGGAATGAAACTGCCACCTCTCGTAGGAAACACTCCCATGGTCATATGCCTCGACAGAGAGGATTCACATCCAAACTACTTCCTATATCATCGGAGGGTTATCCATCCCACCGTAGAATCCAGTGCCTTCAAGAAGTGGTGGCAAAGATACGCTACCCATCAAAAACACTTCAAGAGGATAAAGCGCGAAGCTCGTCGACGGAAAAATAGTGCGATAGATGCGCATGAAAAAACGATTGGCAGCTGTCATATGGTTGATACCAGTTTGGAAGGAGAAAACTCCAAGTTCTTACTTTCGGGAACGATTCTGAGGATGAGATACCCCTCATCCCTCTCTTTAAAGACTCCGCCTCCGAAAAAGAAAAGGAGGAGAAGAACAGCGAGAATATTCAGTAGCGTAACCGCACGCTGCCTGAGATGAACCTCAGACCTACAAACAAATGTTCGAGCAAAAGAAACAAAGGAAAAGAAAAAATCTCTAAGGAAATTGCCCTCGATGATGGAGTCGTTAAAGAGCTCGTAGTGAGGGACCCGCCTAAGAAAAATATGGTAGATTATATTGTCCTAGAACATCTGAGGAAAATGTTGGAGATAGTGCCCTCAGAGTCAATTATTGGATCACAGGCACGTGATTGCGATGATTGAGGGAGGACCTATCCCGGTAGGACAGTCTTACTCAAGATGATAGTATGCTATCTGGTTTACCTTTATCATCGTGTACTGCTTTAGGTAACCTTACGAGTCGCTATTGCACGTTGATAGAGCCCCTAGGATTCTTGCTTGACTACCAGCAGTATGAGGGCGATCATATAAGTGAGAGCTAGAGTCTATAAGCACATCCTTAAAAGGTCCCTAGTCGTGGGAGTTTCGAGACAGGGCATCGATTCTCCAGAGTAGACTAGTGTATACAGTCGAGACCCCGACGAGGGGCGGTGGCTGGTCTCACAAGCCACTGGTGTCAGTTGGTTCACCTAAGATGTATACAGGTGCTCATTGGGTTATGAGTACACCGGACAGGACTCGCCGGGAACCTGCTAGTTGGTATTATACCTGACGTCAGATAGCAGTTCCCTGGTGACATGTGTACAGGTTAGTTCATCGACCTGAGATCGTCATTTGTCTCGTGTGAGTTCCCACTGTGCTTTGATTACTACCCTACCACGGCTCAAAGGAGTCGTGCAAACAGGTTTTAGTTGGGTACAGTCCCGAGCCACATGGAGGCAGTGAGCGGATCTACAGGGGTTCGTCTCTCCCGGTATTGGGGGTGAGGTCGCGCTGTGTCTAGGAGAGCCAGAACATGAAAAGTCTTTGGCCAAGGCAGGAGATTTGCTGGTAGGTATTCCAGTAGTATCTCAGGGTGTTCTGGGCTACACTCCGACATGACTTGTACCGCTATTGGGGGTCTGACTTTTACCAACCCCCTAGGCCCGCCATGCGATGCTCATAGACGAACGGACCGGACTGTACGGATATTGTCACTGACAGGCTCAGTAGGGTGTCAGGATGAGTTCGCTCATCGACGTCCTTTTTAGTCAGTAGCCGGTGGCCCGTCACGTATTGGCTGATACCTCTGACGTGCTAGTGGTTAAATCCACAGCCATAGTATTGACGAGTCTTTAGAGTCCACCACACATACAGTTACTCAAGTTTCGGGCGAAACGCTATAGAGGCCGTATGGAGATATGGCAGGGTTCGATCAGATACGTGCGGTATTGCACGGATCGTGATCGGACGGTTTTTACTAGCCGGCTTTGGCTTAAGCCGGATCCTAGTATTAAATAGTGTAGTTTTGTCTTTTTGCATTTGTGTTCAGTGGGAATACAAATGCGGGCATGTATATACAGTAGTGGGGTTTTCCTGTAATTTATTACGGGATCAGTTTTCTGTAGTTGCCAGTTTGCATTCCGTTCCGGCCGGTTTTCTTTTATTCCTTCACGACCGGACTTTCGATGTAGGGGGTTATTTGCACATTTGCAAATAACATTTTGTGGAGGGGTTTCTTGCATATGTGTTTCATTATCATCATGATATTCCATATTGGTCTTTTCCTTGGCTTTTCTAATGATGGTTTGGTGAAAGGATTTAGATGAGAAATGAGAGTGACCTTTTTCTTTGCATTATCTTTTCTTTTTCTCATTGGATTTTTCATTCCATTATCTCCACTATGGAGAGATAATGCCGGCCACATGATGAAGGAGAATGAGATAGGTTCTTTTTGGTGTAGCATTCTCTTCATCTCATTCTCTTGCAAAAGAATTGTGAGCTCCATTTTTCACAAAGCTCAATCTCTTTCTCCACCTCCACATCCATGGCAACTTCTAATACCCTAAAGAGACAACCTACTACACTACATCTATAGCACTCCTTGGATGCGTCGGCTAGCCAACTTCGCGCCCGAGTTGCCTCGGTCAAGAGGTGGGAGCCCGTAAAAGATTCCGGCTACGTGGTGCCCTTTCCGACGAGGAGTTGACGGACGGAGATTCCGCGGGAGATCGGAGTGGAGACAAAGACCGAAGGACACGGATCGCTTGGTATAACTCTTCACCCATCTTGTAGTTTGCTAGTTGCTAGGTTAATGGCCCGATCCGGGTGAAAAGTGCGCGGTGGTGCCGGTTCACTAGTTTTTGAAAGTTTTTGTTTCCGTGTTTCCGGCGTCGGATCGACGGCCGGGGCGCCGCCGCGGATTTACAGAAAATACCCTCACAACTGAGCATATTGGATGCTCTCTTCCTGTCCAAAAGGGCACAAGATTCTCTGATCAAGGCATTACAAGAGCCCGATCAGTTCCAAGCATTCTTCGCGGAAGAGAAGATGAAAAATGAACTGGCAGAGGTCCACGTGGCTGACATTACATTCAGCGATGAAGATCTCCTCCTCGGTATGTGCGAACATAATCGCCCGTTATACGTCACCGGGTACTGCCACGACATCAAGATAGGGAAAATTCTTGTCAACAACGGATCCCCCGTCAACCTTCTCAACGTGAGAGTGTTGAAGAAGATTTGCATGAACGTTCAGCATCTGGCCCGAGACAAAATTACCATCTCCGGGTTTGACTCACAGTCGTCACGGACGTTTGGATCCGTAATACTGATGTTACATTTTGGGTTGCTCGTCACTCACATCAAATTTCATGTCATTGACGCCAAGACTTGCTATAACGCTTTGCTCGGCAGGCCTTACTTACATGAGTACAATGTCATCTCTTCTACACAACATCAGTGTATGAAGTATTTCAAAGACGGTTTGGAATACACCGTCACATGGGAGCTAAATCCGTTCCCCATAAATGAGATCTGAAAATATGAAGACGCAAAGTACTTCCTACCACACTTTGAGGATACGGAAAGGTGTCATAAGCCGTAGGATAAACAGAAGTCCATCGCCACTATCCCAATCTTTGGGAGCGATACCGAGAAAGATGAAGAAATAGTCTACTCAGGACAGCCCCAAAAAGAAAACAATGGACCCGGACCATCTACTCCTATCTTGGTCTTTGGCAGCGACTCTAAGGATGAGGCCAACGCAGTGTTCTCCATCCGCCAGTCAGTGCAAACCCTTACCGGAGCAGATCAGAATCTGCAAATCACAATGGCTCCGCCTCGGCATTACAAAGAACTTGATGCGCTCGATATATACAGTGTACAAGAACTACATACTTTTTACGTCCCTCCTAGGCGAAGAGGTGATCCTCTTCTACCAATCTACGGAGACCAAACTAGAAAAAGAAGTCTGCCATAGAGCCGATTTTGCAATTGACAGGCTTCAACCAATCTGTTTGCCAAGATACTACACGGGGAGATTGAAAAGGCTGTTAAGATGCCAAGGTGTACCCTTCGAACAAACTATTCGACAAGCCCAATTCAACAAAAGATTTGAGCTATTCCTGGGACTCAGCGAAAATGCCCAACGGGAAGATGGAGACAACCGGGCTCGAATACGTTTGGCCTAAAAAACGGGAGCAGTTCCATAGCTGCCGCGTCATAAACAGTTCCAGTGAAGAGGAAAACGCTCTTCCAGTTGGCTGTGACGTTGAAACAGAGCGAAATCCCGCTCTAAGAACGTTAAGTCCGTCGCTCAAAGAACAGATAAATAAGCTAATAAAAGAAGCTTGTCAAAAGAGCCGAGACAATCACAGCCGTGAAATGTCCATTTATGAAAAAGCCAGGACGCAGCGCCTTAATCAGCAATCTGCAAAGAAGGAAGACTATAATGCTCTTCATCTCCGGCCCGCTGTATGTCCTCGCGAAAGGGGAAATCCCGAAATAAAGGCAAAAACAGGGCAAGAAACGCAAACAACGTCTGGAATCAACAAAGCGGATCCAAGAAGCCGTGAAATCGAGAAAAAGTCGATTGGAACCCGTCCTTTATAAAGAAAATGGGTCAGAAATACTCTTTCCTAGACAAGAAGAGGAAAATATTCAACCTTCTCATGAAACACCAAATGATGACACTTCCGGAGTCTCGGCACCCCAAATAAATAAACGAAGTCCACCATCCGGATTATTGCTCCTATCACCGAGTAATAGGTCATCCCCTCGAAGACTGCTCCACCTTCAAAGACTGAGTAGAAGACCAATATCGACAAGGCGGGTTCGCTTTATCCAATAGCTGAAGAGTAACCCCGCCGCAAAAGCATGAGCCAAAGAGGACCTATACCATGAGGATGGGACTGGATCAACATCAAGAGTGGAAGCGAACTCGTACCTGCCATATGATAATACTCTCTAAAGAGGGAGGGCACGAGACTATGGATGGCTTCCACATGTTCTTTGCAAATGAAGATGGGCACGAGGTGATCTCTGAGTTTCCACCAGTACCAAGAAAGCTGGAAGATGGGATACACACCACGGCGGACAACCTAAGAAAAATTAATTTAGGGACGGAAAATGATCCGAGGCCGACATTCGTTAGTGAGCTACTATCTGAAAAATAGGTAGCTAAGTTAAAGACGTGCTCACGCAATATAAAGACTGCTTCACGTGGAATTATTCCGAAATGTTAGGTCTAGATCCAAAGGTGGCAGTACATAGACTGGCCATATCACTGGACATAAAGCCAGTCAAACAGGCGCCAAGAAGAATGCGGCTCAAACTCGAGATATGAATCAACGCTGAAGTCAAGAAACTAATCGACCCCAGCTTCATCCAAGAGGTTCAATATCCCGACTAGATCTCTAACATCATTCGGGTGATGAAGAAAAATGGGACGGTGCGCATCTGCGTGGACTTTCAGGACCTCAACAAAGCATGCCCGAAGGATGATTTCCCAGAACTTGTTACCGAGCTGATGATCGATAACATGTCTACCCATGAGGTCTTCTCCTTCATGGATAGATCTTCAGGGCACAATCAAATAAAAATGCATCCTGAAGACCAAAAACATACCGCCTTTTAGACTCCGCTGGGTATATTCTACTATAAGGTGATGCCATTCGGTTTAAAGAACGTTGGCGCTATCTTCCAAAGGGCCATGACGAAGATCTTCGAAGACCTCATACACGAGATCGTCGAATGCT
Source organism: Agapanthus africanus (assembly GCA_030015575.1). NCBI lineage: Eukaryota > Viridiplantae > Streptophyta > Magnoliopsida > Asparagales > Amaryllidaceae > Agapanthus > Agapanthus africanus. The sequence continues at coordinate 934,639,290 of JASDDO010000019.1, read as the reverse complement.
ACATTGACGACCTTATGGTAAAGAGCATATTTCACGAGGAACGGGAACATTTAAAAATAATGTCCCGGTGTCTTCGGAAGTATAATCTGAAAATGTATCCTCTAAAATGCGCGTTTGGATTCTCCTCAGGCAAATTCATAGGATTCATCATACGGCATTGGGGTATCGAAATCGATCCCTCAAAGATCAAGACGATTATGGAAATGCCCACGCTAAGAACTCTCAAACAATTGCAGTCTCTTCAAGGAAAGTTCGCATATATCCGGCGGTTCATAGCCAACCTCTCCGGAAAATGCTATCCCTACAGTCATTTGATGAAGAAGGGGACCCCGTTCATCTGGGATCGAAAGTGCCAAAATGCACTAGACGAAATCAAGCAATATCTGCAAAATCTGGTGGTATTTACCACTCAGGTTAAGGGAAAACCCTTTATCCTATATACAACAGCCCTTGAGGGTACTCTACGTGCGCTATGGGCAAAAGAGAATGATCAAGGAAAGGAGAGAGCTCTGTACTATTTGAGTCGAGTTCTCCTGGGGGTAGAAAACAACTACTCCCCTATCGAAAAGTATTGCCTGGCACTAATCTTTGCGATAACGAAGCTCAGACATTACGCCTTGGCATATGAGATTCATCTCATATCAAAGGTGGATCCTCTCAAATATCTGATGTCAAGGGCTATACTAACAGGAAGGCTTGCCAAATGGGCCCTCCTCCTGATGGGGTTCTCGATAACGTATCGACCCCTCAAAGTAGTGAAAGGCTAGGCCATTGCCGACTTTCTCGTTGAGCATCCGATACCAGCCAACTCCCTCTTAAATTGCTAGTTGCCGGATGAACATTCGTTCGACACAATCGAAGAAGAGAAAGAAGAAAATGATTCCCAATAGGAACTCTACTTCAATGGAGCATCCTCCGTGAAGCAACGAGAATGAAACATCCACATAATCAAAGCCGGGGTAGGCCTTATCTTCATGACTCCGCAAGGAGGGATATTACGTTACGCCATTTCCTTAATGGAGCCAAGGACTAACAATGAAGTTGAATATGAAGTATTGATAGCAGGCCTCAAGATCGCTATCGACATGGGAATCAAAGACCTCCTCATATATGGAGACTCCCAGTTGATCGTTAGCCAAGTAAATGACGACTATCAGACATGCAAACCAGAGCTGATAAAGTATGGCGAAAGAGTGCAGCAACTGCTGACACAAATCCCTTCCTACATCCTGGAGAGTATACCGCGTGCAGAAAACAGCAAGACAGATGCATTGGCCAAATTGGCTAAAGAACTGGCCGATGAAGACCTCGATGACATAAAGATCATTATGCAAAGCTACTAGATCCTCGCGCCAACAGATATATCTTCGGAAAACTTAATAGATCCATCCGAAAGAAAATAAACAGCCGGACAAGTAGCCTTCAAATAGAGGACGAAGAAAAGGTCATCGACTGGAGGGAAGTCTTCATAGACTACTTCAAATCCCAACGAATGCCCAAAAATGTGTCGTCTAGACATCAACTCATGAAACGAGCTTTATCCTTCGCCTTCGTCAATGATACTCTATATAAGAGATCGTTCGACGGTCTGTGGCTAAGATGCCTTGGACCAGAAAAAGCGAAGAGAGTCGTTCAAGAAACTCACGACGGACTCTGCGGTTTTCATCAAGCCGGGCCAAAGATGAAGTTGAAGATAAAAAGAGTGGGTTACTATTGGCCCATAATGATTCGGGATTGCCTCGAATATGTGAAGCAGTGTCACTCGTGCCAAATCCACGGGGACTTCATCCACCAACATCCAAATCCGGTACACCCAACAGTGGCTAGCTGGACGTTCGAAATGTAGGGAACCGATATAATTAGCCCCATTGAACCGGCATCGTCCAAAGGACATCGGTTCATACTGGCAACGACCGACTACTTCTCCAAGTGGGCAGAAGCGGTACCACTAAGGGAGGTGAAGACGGAGAACATCCTCCATTTCTTCAGGACACATGTCATTTATCGGTTCGGCATTCCGCGACGAATTATCTCGGATAATGGGCCAGCTTCTAGAAGTCATAAAATTAGCCGCTCCGTACAACAACAAAAAATAGATTAGAGATACTCTTTAGTCTATAACTCTCGGGCTAACGGTCTTGCTGAAACTTTCGACAAGACCTTGACAAAAATTATGAAAAGACGATGTCCGGAAATAAAAAAAGACTGGCACGAAATATTGCACGAAGCTCTTTGGACGTACCGAACAATGTTCAAAACGTCCACGAATACAACACCATACGCGTTGGTATTCAGCACGGAAGCCGTGCTTCCACTGAAAATAGAACTCCCCTCTCTGCGAGTAGCGGTCCGATACGAGCTGACAGATGAAGAAAATGCTCATCTTTAGCTTGAGGAGCTCAATGCCCTCGACGAAACTCGCCTTATAGCACAGCAAAATCTGGAGGCTTATAAGGCAAGGATGACGCGGTCATACGAAAGACCGACCAGGCCGAGAACATTCCACCAAGACGAACTCGTACTAGTCGTCAAAAGACCAATGATACCCAATCGTACAAAACGGGAGAAGTTCGAACCAAACTATGAAGGTCTGTACATTATAAACAAAGTCTACCAAGGTGGAGCCTACCTGCTCATGGATATACATGGCGAAAGACCCTTCCGGCCAATAAACAGCCGATTCCTCAAAAAATACTACGCTTGACGGGTCACGACTTAGGTCAATAATAGATAACGACGCTTGTGTCCTCTCGCTATCTTCCTGAGTCAGAACCCTGAAAGTAGTATCTAAAAAGATCCAGCGCTTCAAAAATAGCGACAAAGGACCGAGATGTCCCTAAACTAATAATGGACCGAAATATGCTTAAACTAATATTTGTCCCCGAAATGGGAATGTCGGACCGAAAAGTCCTTAACTATCTGCCTCAAACATGGCGACAATAGACCAAGATGTCCTTAAACTAACAATGAACCGAGATGTCCCTAAACTAAAATTTCGCTTCAAACATGGCGACAATGGACCGAAAAGTCCCTAAACTAAAATTTGCCTCAAACATGGCGATAATGGACCGGAATGTCCCTAAACTGGTGCATCACCCCAAATACGGTGATACATTTGCTTGAGATCTATATTGCAATCGATGTCTTAGCAGCAAAGATTGCAACTCAAGTCCCACTGGCAGCATAACTATTCCAGCGATGAAGCCACCTCTAAGTCCTACCGGCAAATTGATGGGCACCTGCGGCAAAACTATTCTCGGGAATTCCATCGTTAAAAAAAAATGTATATCCACAAGCGAAATGGGCGCGGATGAAAACCTGAAAGGACGCCCTGAGTAAAAACAGCAGGTCTACCGGCGAGCTTCGCGAAAACCCGAAAGGGCGCAATCTCGTATAAGAAAACCTGTATGAGATCCTTACGACTCACAAAGGAGCAACACACTTAGGAGTCCCCACGATTTCTAAGGAGAAATTACACTTGCAATCCTCACGACTCATAAGGAGAATTTCCTCATATGAGACCCTCACGACTCATAGGATTCAAAAGCCTTAAACTACAGGGATCTAAACCTATTGTTAAGCCTTCATATTCCCCTAATATTGCCCTACATGCATTCCTATATTGACCCTTGTATATAATCCATGGGAAAAAATAAATATATCTCCCACCAAGTTCCGCCAACAATGAGAAATGTCCCTATATGGTGAACGACACTTGTAAGTCCTCTCGACTTATAAGGAGAAAACACTCTGGAAGATCCTTATGACTTATAAGAGAAAATATTACTTAGGAAACCTCACGATTCCTAACAAGAAAATACACCTACAAGATCCTCACGATTTGTAGGAAGAATTACCTTTAGAGGCCCTTACGGCCCATAAAGTCAAAAAGCCTTAGTCGACAGGATCCTAATCCTATTTGCTAAGCCATCTTTGTTCAAACCAATAAAGGCAAATGACGATTCTCTCCTGGCAACATTCCAGTTGTAGCGATACTGATACCTAAATAGGTGTCAAATCCCAAGTCCTCTCAAGGCAAATGATGATTCGCTCATGGCAATATTCCAGTAGTAGCGATGTTGATGCCAGGATTGGTATCGCATTTCAAATCCCTTAAAAAAACAAAAAAAAACAGTCTAAATGATAGGGAAAATTGCAATAAAAAGCAGCGAGTAAAAACAAAAACAGCCGAAATGATTAGGCACCGCGATAAAAAACCGAAATGATTAGGCAATCGCGATGTTCACGATATAAGAAGATGAAAAGATAGAGTATCGCGGAAATAAAAAATAAAATAAAATAAAATTCCTCTGCCCTGAAAGTATGTCCATATTGACTCTTGTATACGATCCATGGGCACAAATGAAAGAAAGGGAACTGTATTTTCTCACCAGGCTCCATCAAACGGGAGAGCTGGATCTTAATGGCAACATCTACGGCCTAAAGATCGACTCGACGTGCTTCTTATGCCAGCAGGGTGCAGACATGACGTCAACAAAGACCCAAGGGTTGAATAAAAGAGGAGTGTTGGCAAAATCCTATCTCCAGGTCTTGACGGTACATATACAACTAAGAGACTATCCCGGCGTTTCTTCTCATTCCAGCAGGATGTAGACGCAACGTCATCATCAAAAAAGAAAGACCCAAGGGTCAAAGAAAAAAATTAAAGCCATGGCAAACTCCTAGCTCCATGTTTTTATGGTACATATGCAACCTAGAGACTATCCCTGTGTCCCCTCCCTCCTCATTTCAGCAAAGGTAGACACGGCAATCAAATAAAAGTGAAGTGACGGAAAAAATCCTAACTTTAGGTCTTAATGGAAACATCTAAAGCCTAGAGATCACCCCGACGTTCTTCTCATTCCAGAAGGATGCAGACGCAACGTCAACAAAAGACCAAAGGGTCAAAACAATAATAGAGCCGTGGCAAAATCCTAACTCCAATTCTTGACGGTTCATATACAACCTAGAGACTATCTCGGCGTTCCCTGTCATTTCAGCAGGATGCGAACGCAGTTATCAAATGAAATTGGAGCAATGTCATATTCCTAGCTCCAGACTTCAACTGCAATACACGCAGCATAGTGGTCCTACTGATGTCTACCCTATTTCAGCAAAGAATCGACGTGACATCGTCAAAGCAAAAAACGAAATGATGGCATATTCCCAGCATCGGGTCTTGACGGCAACTCATATAAAACCTAAAAGACCATTGGAGATCATCCCACCCCAGAAGGGTGCGGTTATGGCTCATCGGGGCTTCAAATTGAGCCTAACCTTATGTAAAAAGCGTCATAGCAAATTCCTAACACTGGCTCTTCCGACGGTTATATGACCTAAGGAGATTACTTGAAGACGTCTTGTCCAGCCGTCGAAGGGATCAGAGACACGACAGTCGTGGGGCTACTCGAACAGCGGCTTAAAGACTGCATATCGAGGAATATATCAGCCAACGCGACGGTACCATGGACTAAAACCCTAGTACCACAAAACTAACGGACCTCTGTCATAAAAGGAATGGGGGTTATCTACATACAACGTTAAGACAAGTTTGCCTGTAAACCCAAGGGAGGCAAACTAAAGAGGCTCCGCGACGAGTGAATAAACTAAAAACTCCGAGAAGAGTACATAAAATAGAAACTCCGAAACGAGTGAATAAAATACAAACTTCGAAATGAGTAGATAAACTATAAACTCCAAAACGAGTACATAAACTACAAACTCCGAAACGTGTACATAAACTATAAACTCTAAAACGGGTACATAAACTACAAACTCCGAAATGAGTATATAAACTACTTCACGCCAAAGTAAAACATCAAAGGATAAAGAGGTGCAAACATGAAATAAAATATGTCTTTTATTCATAAATCAAAATGAATACAAGATAAAAAAACAAAAAGAAGAAAATACACAGCGACAAAAATTTTAAGACGGCAGACGGTTCAGTAGGCCAGCTAGATTATCATTTATCCGCCGGACCTCCGCCTCAAGCTCTAGCAACGCTGCAAGTTGAGCCCCTGCCTGTGCTTGTTGTTTTTGATATAAAGAAAACCGATGCTCATGCTCTTTCTCGGCAGTCTTGTGGGTCTCAACCATCTTGTGTGTAAAAATGACGGCTTTATCAAGAGCCACCACCTTCGTAATGGCCATTTGAAGGACCTGCCAAATTTCATAGGCCCGTGTAGCCTTGGTTGTTAGCTGGGGCTTGAAGTTCCCCTAAAGCCTGTTGGGTTACTAGGCACTCTCACAAGGTTCTACAAGGCATCAACCATGCCCGATTTAAAATTTAGTCGTGCCGAACAACCCTAACCAAGATCTTTACTAGAGATTACGTGAAAACAAATAGCAAGTAAACAACTTTACTTCTAAGAGTTTGGGATTACAACCTTTGTAGTCCGGTCCTTCGCTTCATAAGCTCCGTGTTGAGGTCCCTTCGCTGTGATCATCACGTACCCGGACTCTAGAGAGGCACCACGAAGAGAATGATGCAAGCTTGCTTCCGATCTTCGATAACTAAGATGATCTACCTTGAAGTTTCTTTAACGCAAGCTCTCACTCACAAATGAAGTGAACACCCTAATCTAATTGGCTAGATTAGATGAGGATGATGAAGTAGGAATTTAACTCTCATTTGTTTTCTTAATCTCACTCATTTTCATCACCAAAGAAAAAGCTAGAAAGCTTTTCTTCAAGGAAGAAGAAGAAGAATGTCCAAAACCTTTTGTGATGAATAATGAATTCATAGTGAGGTTAGAAATGCAACCATGGGTTAAGTATGATAACTTAACCCATGTAGAGACTTAACCATGGTGAAGGGTTGGGTTGGGTTAACAAAATATTTACAAAAATATCATAACAAATATCTTTGCTTAAAACAAAAGCAAAGATTCTAGAAGCAACTAGAAAGAATTAACCCAAATCAATCCCTAACCAAGTTTAATCTCCACTAATCAAGTTGCATTAGTAACCTTAACTTGTTACAATATTATATATCACATATATAATATATTTTGTAAAATAATACAATTAACATATATCGCATATATATCAATGTATTACCCGAGTGAGAAAAAGAATCTTTTGGTGAGCTAATATTAGTTAATGTAATTTAATATATCAAATATATAATTATAAATTAAATTATCGAATCAACACTTGATCCGATAATCCGGCTATTTCACAAATAACCGACTAATATAATCTGTATCAGTTCATCGAATCAACACTTGATCCGATGACCCGGCTATATCTCATATACCCGGCTGATATCTCATATCGCGAGAATCTAATACGGTATCACATAGAAATATTTTTCTCGGTCCTGCACATATCATACATGTGCTCCTACTCCGTTTTGCCTGAGCCAGGAAACCACTGTGTAGGACTCTAAAGAATCGTCAATACGCCGGCAGTAGGTGATGATCATATCAACCACCCACAAGCTGCAAGCGGTCAGCTAAACGTAACAGCCACCCAGGTATTGAGCGATCAGAAGATCAACAAGCAAGCCTGTACATTCTCCTGCGAATCCAATCAGTAACACTCTCGTACAGTCCGGTCTCTTCGTCTGATATGTCGCATATCTCGCCTAGGGGTGGTAAACGTCAGACCCCAGTAGCTTGATTAGTCGTGTCGATATGAGGTCTATAACAGTTCGAGAAACAACTGATAACACTTACCAGTAGATCTCAGCAACCCTGGCCAGAGATTTCCAGTTATAGCCAATCGAACACAGCACAACATCAACTCCCTATACCGGGAAAGACGAATCCCCTCCTATCGCTCATTGCCTCCATGTGATTCGGAACTGTACCCAAAAGCCACCTTTTTGCACGCCCACTTGGACGTGGTATGATGGAAATTAAAGCACAGTGGAAATCACACACTTCTCTATAACGATCTCGGGTCTACAGACTAACCTGTACCAGTGTCACCAGAGAACTGCCATCTGACGTGAGGTATAATACCATCTGGGAGTCCTCGTTGAGTCCGTCCAGTGTACCTAGTCTCCATTGAGCACCCGTACACCATCCTTGATGTCAAACACCGATGGATATGGGTTCATCCATCGCCCATCATATGGGTCAAGATGCGTATACGCTAGTCTACTCTGGTGTATCGATGCCCTGTCTCAATACACCCTCGACTAGGAACAGTTATAGGATGTACTCGTCGACTACCGTGGCCCCACTAGTATGATCTCATCATAGTCCCACTAGTCGAGTACATATCCTAAGGGCTTTATCAACATATAACATAGAGACAATCAGAGTACATGTTAAGATAAAGTGCAACCAGATAGCATACTATCATGTCGAGCAAGAAAGTCCTCCCTATATATGTCCAAGCATCCATTACAATATACATCATATGTACAGTAATGGCCTCTAGGGCATACATATAACTAACAATCTCCCACTTGCACTAGGGCCATCTGTTATGGTATCACATACCCAACAATTAGCTGTGGTTGAAGTATCTCATATTCAACCATCCCATAAAAGTCTCTACTGGGAAAAAGGCCTTTGTGAGTGGATCTGCTCTGTTGTCCTCTGTATCTACTCTCCTAACCTCTATCTCCCTAGAGATCAACCATCTCCATGATCAGGTGATACTGCCTAAGAATTATATCTGGATCTCTGATGGGATGGAGGTTCCTTGGCATAAGCCATAACTCCATTGTCACACAATGGTTGGAACGAAGTTCATCTCATGAACTTATATCTATATCCAGACTGCCTCTTTGGTAGCATCTTTGGTAACGATATATCTTGCCTTTAATCGTCTAGTATGTCATGGTATCTAGCTTGGAACTCTTCCAACATACCGTCCCTCCACTGAGGGTAAAGACAATGCCTGCGACTGACATTCAGTCGTCCTTATCACCCTGGAACCTTTCCAGTGATTCTCCCCAGGATCAATTGATACCATCTCACTACAACTAGTGAGAATCTTAATATCCAATTAGATCTATCTCATAAATCCAAAACCAAGGATTTAGGAGGTATCACTTTGATCCTATATGGAGAATCCTTGTGATAAGCGGAGATTGACCGATCGTAGCATAGGAAACTCCTTCCCTATCAAGAGTATGTCATCCACGTACTCTACGAGGATCACCACCATACTCTCTACTACCTTTTTGTATATATAAGGTTCATCTACCATTTTGATGAAGTCAAACTCATTGACTACCACATCAAAACAGACGTTCCAACTCCGCGATGCCTGCTTTATCACATAAAACACCTTGCACACGTTTCCGCTGCTCCCACTATCTACGAAGCCCTCTGGCTATGTACTTATAGATGCTCTCTCTTCCAAAACATCATTTAGAAAAGCAGTCATGACACCCAACTACCAGATATCGTAGTCATGGTATGTAGCAGTGGCAAGTAGGATCTGGATGGACTTAAGCATAGCTTTGAAAGTCTCAACTTTTCCATGTACACCAAGTAATCTTCTCAAGATATACTTGCTCCTGATGGGGATTTAACCCTTCAGATAAAGCAACCAAAGTCCATACTTTGTTGGTGTATAAGGATTCCATTTCAGATCGTTAAGCATCCAGCCATTCTTACGGAGTCCCACTCTTGATGGCCTGCTCGAAACTAGTTAGGTCATCATCTCATGATGCAATTCTCGCTCCCACTATCATAGAGAAAACCGAAGTATCTCACAGGTGGGTGAGGAACCCTAGTAGATCGGCGGAGAGGCTGAGGTTCGTTAGAATCTATTGAATCCTTTGGTTCTACCAAATCATGTGCTGTAGTTTGTATAGCTGGAACTCCTTCCAGTTCTACCTCATGACCACTAATTTTTCCACAAGAAATTCCCTTTCACAAAGGTGGCATGTTGAGAAACAAAACATATTTTGTTCCTCGGTTTGGTAGAAGATATTCCTTTGCGAATGCTTAGGATATCCAACAAACTTCTACAGAACTGACTTTGCCTCGAGCTTGTCCGGATTATGCTTTTAGACATAGGCTGGACAACCCCAAATCTTAACTTACTTAAGATATGGGCTCTTCCCATTCCATATCACATATGAAGTGGTAGGCAACTGATTTGATTGGAACCCTATTCAATAGGTGTGCAGCTTCTCAAGTGCATAACTCCCAAAAGGAAATAGGAAACTCAGTAGTACTCATCATAGAGCGCACCATATCAAATAGGGTGTATTTGCTCCACCCCGATACACCGACGTGCTGTGGTGTATACGGAGGAGTAATGCTGAGAGAGAATCTTATTCTCCTTTAGAATAGTCCAGGAATTCCGTGCTCAAGTATTCTCCTCCCTGATCTCATCATAGGACATAATACTTATACCCGTTTTTGGTTCTCTATTTCTAACTTATATTATGTGAATATCTCAAAAGCTTCGAACTAGTGTTTCAACAGGAACATATGTCTGAATCTTGAGAGATCATCAGAGAATGTAATGAAGTACAAAGAACCGGTCTTGGCATGTGTAGACAGGGGACCTTCATACATCAGCATGTATCAATCCCAAGAGTTCACTAACTCTTTCCATGTTTCCAATAAACAGAGCTGTGGTCATCTTATCTTTGTGATATAACCGGCAAGTTTCATAAGATATAAATTCAAACAAATTTAAATATGCATCTATATGTAACTTCAGCTAGTCGGGTCACATAGATATGACCTAATCTACAATACCTCAAGAAGAATTCATTCATTTCTGAACTCTTCCTCTTGTATGTGTTCTGTATACTAAGAACTGTGGTTTGATTTAGAACGTCTATGCTTTTAGATAACGTGCCTGAACCGATCAACTCTTGATATAGGAAATATTCAAAATATTATCCAAAAATACAAAATTATATCCTTCTTTACAAATAAAGAGACTGATATGATATTGTATTTCAGGTTTGGTATCTAATAACATTCGTTCAGAATCAATGTATTCTGGTAATACAGGGTGATAACTACCAACAGACTTGGCTGCAACACTTGCACCGTTTCTATCTCATGAAACTTATCACCCGTTCTCAGTCATCTACCTATCTGTAGCCCATGTAACAAATTACATTTATGGGATCCTGATCCGGTATCACTTACCCAGGACGTAAAAGATATTGAGAAACAGTTCTCGGTAATGAACACACCCGAAGAAGATGCATCAGCATGCACTTTCTTCGTTTGGGCGGCACGGGAATTCTGGTAATCCCCTATTTCCTGCTCTGTCTTATAACAATTATAAGTTGGAGCGGGACCAACGTTCCCCATCTCAGTATAACAAGCGGGTTCGGTCAATACATCCGTATTATTATCTTGATTAAGGCGTGACATAGTCGCTACCTGGAGAGAGAGAGAGAGAAGAAAACACTCAGCGTATGCTCTTGCAAGATTAGATTGGTTATTAAAATACCTAACCAGGATGTCTCCCACTGTTTTAGTCAAATCTTCCTTCAAACCCTAAAAGGAAAGACTAGCCGGGATTAATTGCACCCTACAAGTTCGCTAATCTTTCAGCCAGGCTAGTGCCGGTACTTTGAGGGAGGTTCCCCGTGCTTTCGCACGGACCTAATTAAAGTAAACCTCATTTTCCCAGGGGTGTAACCCCGTTAACACCTTTATAGACACCTACTTGATCGGCTAATTGTAATGTGTAAAACTCTCACAAGAGTAACTCTTACTCGCAGCGGGTATCGGGATCCAACTATCTCATAGAAGGTATGCAATCTAATTGCAAATTTCAACACTTGAAATTCCCAATAATATTTTACCCCTAGCGTGCTATGACCTTGACGCATGCCAAACAACCCATAGTCCGCTAGTCAAGTTCAACCCGTACATTTCTTGATTGAATTAAACCCACTCGCACGACCCTTGACGCATGCCAAACAATGCCGTACGAATACCCTAATCTAATCACATCGTATGCAAGCAGATAAGCACTAGTTAGCTACCGTACACTACGCCTTGACAAATGCCAAACTACCGCTGCACGAAAACTAAGTAGTACTTATCTGAAATGACGGAGGGCTACGACAGGTTTTTAAGAAAACCCTTTGCGTAATGAACTTGATATCGTTGTAGAATCGAGTGATTTTAAATGGAGTGTTTTTGAGACTTTTCTAGTATTGCTAAAGAGGTCATTCCCGATGAAGGGATCGTCGGCTCTTTGCTCATCGAATAAGGTGCAGGGTATATCATATATACCACTATGCAAAGCAAAAACTATAAAAGCAATCAAAAGACAAACCGAGTTTGTAGCATCTGCTAGTTTCACTAAAGAGGTCGTTCCCGGTGAAGGGATCTCGGCTCTTTTCTTATCGAATAAGGTGCTGGATGTTCTACAAGGAACACCGCTATGCAAAGCAAGAACTAGAGCTACCAGTTTTTAAACAAGTTTCTACAAGATCTTTAGGTTTCTTTTATTTTATTAATCTCATTAATGAAGTCCCATTTTAATTATGCTTCACAAGCATCATATATGAAATGAAATCAACAATATATAATATATATCTCATATATATAATATAAACATTCGTCTCAGGCAGTAATATGATCTCATCACAGAACATTGCAGCAGAAGAACATATATGAAATATTGGATATACTAGGACGTCCGTGTTTTAATACGAGCCTGTATAAAACACGGATTCCACGGTCGTGATGAATAGCCAAACCCACATCCCTAGACCCCTACGAGAGCGGCAAGTAACCCTGCCAATTCTAAAGTTAGGAGTCCCGGTCTCAACTCCTCGAGATAGTCTCCCACTGGACCCTAGAACCTGGTTACTTGTGCTCCCGCCTTGGGTCTAACCTAATGCGGAAAAGTAAATAATATACACCGGTGACATCATCCTCAGCCCGGAAGTGCCCAATAAAAGAATATTACATACAAATGAATTTTATATGAATGAAAATAAAAACCCTCATCTCACATAAAACCCCCCGGCTATTCAGAACACGACGATCCAATACAGCATATCACAGCAACACATAATATCTCATATCATCAATGTAAGTAAGTATGCATACACCGATTGTCGTTGATGTATAGCAATGAAAACCGACGATACAACTACATACTACACTTACGGTCACAGAAAAGAAAGTGTAAAACTACAACAGTTGGAATCCGCAACCTCCTTAGACATCGCATGCCTAACCAAATGAATTCCTTAGACATCTCATGCCTAACAATTATAAACCCCGCATTTTAGTCTCAATATCAAAAACACTTTTCAATATCTGGTCGGGCAAATCAAAAAGATTCCCGATATCCTGATCGAATGCTCGTCGCAAACTTTAGTAGACGGTCGCACCCCCGGATGCTGTCAACGAAGTGCACTAAGGCGGAACACCGCTGCCGGAGCACCCGAACGGATGCTTTTGGCGACGGGGTTCTCCTACAGTCACTTGGTCGGGGTGATGGGGCGTGGCTGTCTATTAAGTTTACCCGGCGAGTATCCGTGTACGCTACATGATTGCGACGGACTTTTGATTACATCAAAATCCCGTGGCAACCGATCATCTGAGACTGAACTGCTAGATTTATAACATTCAAATTAGTTATCTCATAACTAATTGTGAATTCCAAATATTGTATCACATTCCAGATAAATAGACAATGTTAAACTTTCCGACCGAATAAACAAACACCCAAGATTACCCAAATGGCTCTCAACACTTGAAATTAGTTTTAAAACATCTATCACATGCCACAGTACCAATGGTCCAACCGTAAAAGGGTCAAGCAAACGCCTCACATGTGGCAACGCCGTACTGCCACAAACCCTAAGGTTTAGAGGCGGTTCAGACGGTCACATAATCGAGTTAAGCTTTGTGTTCTTCAAGAGGGTCCACCGCATTACTTGCACGACTAAGAACGTTCTTAAACTAAGGAAAAATCCAACACTTGGAAATTTTCCAGCAGGGGAAAAGGTGAGTTATTGATATCCGTTCGAACTTTTTAACACGTTCTAAAAATTACCCGGACAAACTAAACGAAGTTATACTTTCCGATCGAATCAACGAGTTCCCAATACAACCCAGAAAACTCAACACTTGAGTAGAATTAAAAATTCCCAGAAGCATCAGGAAATACATACGGATATTACAGTACAAAAAAACTCTAATTCCACTGTAGCGCCGCGGAACAGCCGCGCAAGGCATGTCTTTGCCGTGGTTCCGCGGCTCTTTAATGGGCTTACTTGCTCGTTTTTCAAAGATATCCTTATAATTCCCTGCTGAATTTTCTGAGCATTTTTAATATGAAAAATGTCAACTTTTGAAAAAATTTCCAGAAACTAGGTTTTCTCGGGTATTGGGAGTTTGATCGGACTTTAAACTTCGCCTAGATTTCGCCTAAAGCTCTAGCTTGGCTCTGATACCACTGTTGGGTTACTAGGTACTCTCACAAGGTTCTACAAGGCATAAACCATACCAGATTTAAAATTTAGACGTGCCGAACAATCCTAACCAAGATCTTTACTAGAGATTAGGTGAAAACAAATAGCAAGTAAACAACTTTACTTCTAAGAGTTTGAGATTACAACCTTTGTAGTCCATTCATTCGCTTCATAAGCTCCGTGTTGAGGTCCCTTCACTGCGATCATCATGTACCCGGAATCTAGAGAGGCACCACGAAGAGAATGATGCAAGCTTGTTTCCGATCTTCGATAACTAAGATGATCTACCTTGAAGTTTCTTTAACACAAGCTCTCACTCACAAATGAAGTGAACACCCTAATCTAATTGGCTAGATTAGATGAGGATGATGAAGTAGGAATTTAGCTCTCATTTGTTTTCTTAATCTCACTCATTTTCATCACCAAAGAAAAAGCTAGAAAGCTTTTCTTCAAGGAAGAAGAAGAAGAATATCCTAAACCTTTTGTGATGAATAATGAATTCATAGTGAGGTTAGAAATGCAACCATGGGTTAAGTATGATAACTTAACCCATATAAAGACTTAACCATGGTGAAGGGTTGGGTTGGGTTAACAAAATATCTACAAAAATGTCATAACAAATATCTTTGCTTAAAACAAAAGCAAAGCTTCTTGAAGCAACTAGAAAGAATTAACCCAAATCAATCTCTAACCATGTTTAATCTCCACTAATCATGTTGCATTAGTAACCTTAACTTGTTACAATATTATATATCACATATATAATATATTTTGTAAAATAATACAATTAACATATATCGCATATATATCAATGTATTACCCGAGTGAGAAAAAGAATCTTTTAGTGAGCTAATATTAGTTAATGTAATTTAATATATCAAATATATAATTATACATTAAATTATCAAATCAACACTTGATCCAATAATCTGGCTATTTCACAAATAACTGACTAATATAATCTGTATCGGTTCATCGAATCAACACTTGATCCGATGATCCGGCTATATCTCAAATACCCGGCCGATATCTCATATCGTGAGAATCTAATATGGTATCACATACATATATTGTTCTCGGTCCCGCACATATCATATATGTGCTCCTACTCCGTTTTGCCTGAGCCAGGAAACCTCTGTGTAGGACTTTAAAGAATCGTCAATACGCCGGCAGTAGGTGATAATCATATCAACCACCCACAAGCTGCAAGCGGTCAGCTAAACGTAATAGCCACCCAGGTATTGAGCGATTAGAAGATCAACAAGCAAGCCTGTACATTCTCCTGCGAATCCAATCAGTAACACTCCCGTACAGTCCGGTCTCTTCGTCTGATATGTCGCATATCTCGCCTAGGGGTGGTAAACGTCAGACCCCAGTAGCTTGATAAGTCGTGTCGATATGAGGTCTATAACAGTTCGAGAAACTACTGATAACACTTACCAGTAGATCTCAGCAACCCTGGCCAGAGATTTCCAGTTATAGCCAATCGAACACAGCACAACATCAACTCCCTATACCGAGAAAGACGAATCCCCTCCTATCGCTCATTGCCTCCATGTGATTCGAAACTGTACCCAAAAGCCACCTTTTTGCACACCTTCTTGGACATGATATAATGGAAATCAAAGCACAGTGAGAATCACACAAGACTCTATGACGATCTCGGGTCTACAGACTAACCTGTACCAGTGTCACCAGAGAACTGTCATCTGACGTGAGGTACAATACCATCTGGGAGTTCTCGGCGAGTCCGTCCAGTGTACCCAGTCTCCACTGAGCACCCGTACACCATCCTTGATGTCAAACACCGATGGATATGGGATTATCCATCGCCCATCATATGGGTCAAGATGTGTATACGCTAGTCTACTCTGGTGTATCGATGCCCTATCTCGATACACCCTCGACTAGGAACAGCTATAGGATGTACTCGTCGACTACCGTGGCCCCACTAGTATGATCTCATCATAGTCCCAGTAGTCGAGTACATATCCTAAGGGCTTTATCAACATGTAACATAGAGACAATTAGAGTACATGTTAAGATAAAGTGCAACCAGATAGCATACTATCATGTCGAGAAAGAAAGTCCTCCCTATATATGTCCCAGCTTCCATTACAATATACATCATATGTACAGTAATGGCCTCTAGGGCATACATATAACTAACAAAGCCTTCGAAGCCAACTCCCTTTCCGAAAATTTCCGGTTGAGCCTTTTCTCACAAGACTGGAGATTGGCCACTCACCGATCGATCGATCCACGCAAGCTAGTCTTTATAGATAGGATATTAGAGGGAAGGTGTACGCATTCGACTCCATGTAGGGAAGCCTCCACTTGACAGCAATATTCAACCCAAGTACACACCAGCGCCTCGTCATGGTAGGTGGCAAGAACGGACAAAGAAGTATTGGCTTCAACAGCAAATTCCTCAGCCATGACAGAAGTGCCAGCGCGAAGATCTTCAATGAGAGTCGCTAGTGAATGAATACTCTATTTTGCCATCCTCTCAGAACATGTCTGGCGTAAGGGCCCGACGGTATGCAAATACGGGACTCAAGTGGAGTCAGGGTTGGCAAAATTGTGAAAATACATGTATGGTTAGCCGCCTTTCCGAACGGAGAATAAGTAGAAGAATATCAGGGTTAAAGCGTCACTTACCCATGGCCACAGAAGACGGATCTGAGAAATCCCCAGGCCCATCAATAACTTCAACTTCGTCATTAGCCCTGTAGGACTATGGTTTAAAATAAAGGGCATATCAGCATCATTATGAAAATATAAGACGGAAGGCAAAGAAATACCAACCTTGGGGTGGTATCGCGTATGAGGCTGCCATATTAAGTAGACATGGTGTAACACCCGAGCCCAATAATACTATGTATATTACTAGTTGAGGGTTATTTATTGCTCTTTCCAATTTTCCTGATTTTCTGGTGTTTATTGCTAAATTTTACCCGGTTAAAGTCATTTTGGCACATAACAAATTTTAACTCCGAAAATGAAATTTAAGATGTCCATGTTGGCCTACTCGTCGCCACTAGTCGCGTGGTAGCGTCCGCGTGTCGAGATTCCGTTCCGTTTGGTTAAACGGGCCAGTGTGGGCGACTACGCACGCGTGCAAGTGTCCGACTTGGGGGCATGCATTTTAATCACTAAACACCTCTTTTCAAAATTTGGAACCCGCTTAAAATCCTATAATTTGAATTTGGAACATTTGGGCGCAACCCGGGCGCGATTTGGAAATGTTTCATTTCGCGCCAAAAAGGGCCCGTTTCAATTTATTATATTTAAACTAAATTATACGAATATATATTTCGTTTCACAGTATCCCTTAAAATCCTCACTCAAATAATTTCCTCACCTCTCTCGTGGCCAATCACAAGCCAGATCTTTTCTCTCGTGGGCCCCCTCCTTCAACTGTTTCTCTCTCTCCAATCTCTCTCTCTATCTCTCTCTTCACAAATTTCTCTCTCCCCTCGTCATAAGCCTCTCTCTCTCCCCTCCTATATTAATCTCATGCACGCAGCCGCCCCTCACCATTCCCTTTCTTCACGAGAACTCGACGCGAACCCTAACCCTAACCCTAGTCTCGCGATCCCACCGCCGACTTCCCCGCGACCTCGCCGTCGCCGCCGGCAGCGCCTCCTCGACCGCCGCACCTCCTCCCTCCTTCCTCCTCTCTCTCCCGTGCCTGCACCCATCTCCCCGACGCCTCCAACCTCGCAGACCTCGCCGTCGACGCCACCCATCATCGTAGACGACCCCCGCGGCACCCTCTCACCCTCCTCGTCGAGACCTCGTCGTCGTTTCCCTCCTCCCCTCGCCGGAACAGTAAACCCGAGCCCTAACCCATCGCCTACCCCGCTGTTCGCCGGAGAAACGTGCCGGCGACCTCGTCGACACCACCTCCGACCACCTCCCTCTCTCCCACGACCACCAGAGCCGACCCCTCTCTTCCCCACTCGCCGCAGCACCCTATTCCGCGCATCCCGAAGCCTCCACCCTTGCTGCAGCCGCCGCCGTCGCTTCGCCGGCGATCCAGTGCCGTCGAGCCATCGTGTTTGCACCCTGTTTCTTCGCGGTGAGTTTCCTTGTGCTTCCTCTTGGTACAATTCCTTCGCTGGTCGTATTTGGCGTATATCGTATCTTTGTTGCTAACTTTGCTACTTTGTTGTTGCCGGAACCCGACCGTGCCGTCTGACGAACCCGACGCTCCAGCGAAGCCCCCTGGTCCGTGTGATCCCGTTGACCTCTGTTGGGACTCGTTCCGTGGCCCGTGCTTCCATATCGTGGTTTCTACCGACATCGCATCCGTGTTTCGGTTTGCGGAACCGCCGAGGCAAGTATCCGAATACTTGCTTAACATGCTACAACTTAATCATCATATTATAACCACACAACTAATATAACATCGATACCTTTTATAACTTAGAATCGCTAGCCACGATTATCCGTAACTATAAATCAATGAAATCATTGCTCGCTTTAACTGGTCTGCTATTAATTCATACTTAACTAATCAAACCAAGTAGATCATCCCCACTTCATTTGTTAAAATCACTCATGAGACAATTATTGTGCTTAGTTCAAATTCATGTAACTCCATTACGTATATTATCGATATTGTTCGTCTTGTGGCTACTGCACCTCAAAGGTGCGTGAACCGGATTAATAAGAGAATACGAAACATCATTGTGTTTACCTAGATTAATATTGTTATTTACTGTTTCCTGCTACTGTTCATTATTGATTGTGTACCTGTTGTGAGCACTTACCGATTGCACGACATATTGGCCTGACCCTGCTACACCTGACATATATATACTTACCGACTCATCCCGTTGTACCATGACATTACTTGTTCCTGATCTCGTGCCTAATGCCGACAGACCTAACCATTCCTGCTGTCGATCCAGACAGACCTACCTTTACTTGACTTGTGTTGGCATTAGTCCTTGACTACTGAATACCTGACTGACATACATAGCTTGGGGGTATGGGGAAATCAAAGGTGAAACCGACTTGTAACTCAACAGTTCGATACATTGTTCTGATCAGTCTTACGGGCTTGGCCAGCTCCGGAGTGTTGATGCTGACATCACTCATCTATCCTACTACCTTTTACTGCTTAGCGGCACGTCTCGGATTCAGCCCCGAGAATCATGGCCGTGGTCCCGGGCACGCACGGGATACTATTGAGTTACATCGACGATTCATCAATTGGTTTCAAAGACTATAGAGTAGAAAACCTGATAGGACAGTTTAGTTACTACTGCACATTACCCTGTTTATTACTTCTTATTGCTGCTTTATTCATGTTCATGCTTGCATTGTTTATTACCATGTTTATGTTATATACTTGATATCATGACGCGCTGACGTCTGGGTTTTGCATGGCCCAGATTCCGTACCTTTGTCGTCGACCGAGCAGGAGTACTTCAGCCAGCAGGCTGAACTGTGAGTTCTTTAGAGTTTAGTTTATTTATGTCATTTCATTTTCAGATGTGAGCCCGCATTATGGGACATACTGTTTATTCATTGTATTGGATCATTAGCTTCCGCACTTATTGTTTATTGATTCCTGTTATTATGGATTTGGACATGTATTAGTTTAGTTTTATCTTGTTCTTGATATCCTTACAACCGTAATGTGACTGTGGATGGATACTTCCTACCCACAGGAAGCATGGTTGGCTATGTCACGTGCCCAAATCTTGCGTACTCTGGGAAGCGGGGCGTGACATGGTTTTATGGTATCAGAGCGATAGGTAAATTGGGTTGATTCTTTGTAGTTGGGTATTGCACCCGATACACGAATCAGGATACCCGTGATTAGGAAACATGTCCTGCCACCTTGACCGTTTTACCATCCTTGAATCATTCTTCCGGATCATGTCGGCATGCAAACTTACTTTGCATTGTCAAACTTGAAAACCCAACCTCTTGTTATCTCTAGGACTTAGGCGACTTGGGTGGAGTTAAGTAATTGCGGCTATGATACCGCGGCATAGCTACAATGCGGCACTCTATTTAAGTATCTTGGAGTTATAGCCTTGATCTATACTCGAAAACCATCATCATGCTAACGTTGGGTACTTTGATTTCCAGGGATATGGCCGATCAGAATTTGGAGATGGACCCAGGGCATGCGGTCTTAGCCGCCAGGCGAAGAGTGATAAGGGGATTGTTGGAGAAACTAAAGGAACAACTCGAGCTGGAACCAGCATTTGCACTGGACCCCACGTCCGTACGTAGAAGTATTCCAGTGAACAGGCGCAGCGGGGCACCAATGAAGAAAACAAGTATGGGTGATCGGAAGGGGAGCGTGATCTGTAGCCACTGCCATAAACCCGGACATGTGCGAAGGGAGTGTCGTTTGAGGCTGGGACTCTGTTTTAGATGTGGAGCGGCAGATCACACCGTTGATGCTTGTCCGTCGAAGCCTCGCACAAAGGATGATACACAGAAGCCTCCGCAGGGACCGTTCCAAGGACAGGAACCGCTTACTCAAGGACCACAGCAGGCTCGAGCGCTCGTGTTGACCACTGAGGAAGCTAAGGCATCGGGAGAAGTGGTTTCAGGTAATTTACTCGTTCATGGTTTTCCCGCTTTGGCATTACTTAATTTCGGAGCATCCCATTGTTTATGTCATCCAATTTATAACTACACACTCGATCACCTGCACGACCCTGTCTAGTTTCTGGGACATACACACTGGGAATGGGAAAATTATAGCTAGTAAGGAAGGTAGAGATTGTACAGTTGTTGTTTGCGGACGGGAGCTTTTTGCAGACTTCTTGGGGGTAGATACGGGCAGTTATGAGGTTGTCTTGGGGATGGATTTTCTTGGCACTTTCCACGCCCACATTGGCTGTAGGGTAAGGAAGGTAATTTCCAGATTTCCGGACATCCTAAGTTTACTTTCATTGGAGAAAGAAGTTCTGTCGGGCCAGTCGAGTTTAGTGCTAGGCCGACGAACAGTGTTCTTGCGGCTATAGTTGTGGATAGTAATGAAGAGCCGGCAGTTGTTCGCGACTTTAT
Organism: Agapanthus africanus; assembly: GCA_030015575.1. Classification (NCBI taxonomy): domain Eukaryota; kingdom Viridiplantae; phylum Streptophyta; class Magnoliopsida; order Asparagales; family Amaryllidaceae; genus Agapanthus; species Agapanthus africanus. Next base: position 934,617,860 of record JASDDO010000019.1, on the reverse strand, counting down.
GGATGTGTTTAAAGACATTTCGGGCTTACCGCCGAAGCGAGATGTGGAGTTTGCGATTGACCTCATTCCTGGTGCAGCGCCAGTATCAAAATCTTATTATCCGATGGCACCGGTGGAATTGGAAGAGGTTAAGAAACAAGTGAGTGAATTACTCGAGAAGGGATGGCGTCGAAGCAGCAACTCACCGTGGGGAACTCCAGTTCCCTTAGTGAAGAAGAAGGATCGCACTGCAGACGTTGAGACAAGAGAAATTGTATGCGAAGATGAGTAAGTGCGAGTTTTGGCTGGAGGAAGTAAGGTTTTTAGGGCATGTTGTGTTTGGCGATGGCATTGCCGTCGACCCAGAAAAGATTGCAGCAGTTCAAGATTGGCCTATTCCAAAGAATGCTGCTGAAATAAGAAGTTTCCTTGGATTAGCCGGATACTACAGAAGATTTGTGGAGAACTTTGCTCGTCTGGCAGAGCCGTTAACCAAGCTTACGCGTAAGGAGGTACCGTTTGTGTGGACAGATGGATGTGCATTGGCCTTCGAGGCGTTGAAGCAGAAGTTGATAACCGCCCCTATCCTAACCGTACCGGATGATTCAGGAGGACTGGTGTTTCACAGCGACGCATCGGGAAAAAGATTGGGATGTGTTTTGATGCAGAATGGGAAAGTCGTCGCTTACGCATCGAGACAGCTGAAGACTCATGAGCAGAACTATCCGACTCATGACTTAGAGCTTGCAGCCGTGATCTTCGCCCTGAAGATTTGGAGACACTACCTTTTGGGCGAGAGAGTTGAAGTCTTTACGGATCATAAGAGTTTGAAGTATGTGTTCACTCAGAAGGAGTTGAACATGAGGCAACGCAGATGGTTGGAGCTGATGGCCGACTACGACCTTGATCTTAAGTACCATCCGGGAAAAGTTAATGTCGTGCCAGATGCACTAAGTCGGTTACCAGCAATTCAGGTGTTAACTACGCAGAGGGAGATCATTGCAGATTTTTCGGAGATTTGACTTGGAGGTTGTGCTACCGCGTGCTACAGGACAGTTGATGCAGTTGCAAGTACAGTCATCTTTAATTGAGAAAATTAAAGCAGCACAATCGCAAGATCCTGGACTGCAAAAGTTTCGAGAGCAGGTTGAAGCCGGACTACGAACAGATCTACTGATCCATGAAGATGGTTCGTTGAGATATGGCAGCCGTGTGTGTGTGCCAAAAGGAGATATGCGTGAGGAGCTTATGAAGGAGGCACATAGTTCAGCTTACTCTGTACATCCAGGAGGGACGAAGATGTACCGAGATATTCGACAGCATTTCTGGTGGGAAGGTATGAAACGGGAAATCGCTCGCTTTGTGGCTAAGTGCTTAGTGTGTCAGCAAGTCAAGACTGAACATCAAAGGGTTGCCGGTTTGTTGCAACCACTTCCGATTCCTCAATGGAAGTGGGAACATATAACCATGGATTTCGTGACGGCTTTACCGCGGAGTCCAAAGGGCAACAATGCTGTATGGGTGATTGTCGATCGGTTGACCAAGGCAGCTCACTTTATTCCTTTTCGGGTTGATCAATCGACGGAGACTTTGGCAGAGCGGTACATGCAGGAGATTGTCAGATTGCATGGAGTGCCGGTAAGCATCGTGTCCGATCGGGACACTCGGTTCTTGTCACACTTTTGGAGGAGTTTACAAGAAAGTTTGGGGACTCGATTGAAGTTCAGCACAGCTTATCATCCCCAGACTGATGGACAATCAGAGAGAACGATCCAGACCCTTGAAGATATGTTGAGGGCTTGCATGTTAGACTTCAAAGGTTCTTGGGAGGATCATCTACACCTGGTGGAGTTCTCGTACAACAATAGCTTCCAAGCGACAATTCAGATGGCTCCGTTTGAAGCGTTGTATGGTCGTAAGCGCCGTTCACCTGTTTGTTGGGATGATGTTGGTGAACGAAGGTTATTAAGACCAGATTTGGTGGTACAGACAGTCGAGAAGGTGAATACAATCAGGAAGCATATGAAGGCAGCTCAAGACAGACAGAAGAGTTGGGCCGACACGTCAAGAAGACCTCTAGAGTTCGCCGTGGGCGATTTGGTATTCTTGAAGATATCACCGACTAGAGGGGTGATTCGCTTTGGAAGTCGGGGAAAGCTTAGTCCCCGATTCGTTGGACCCTTCGAGATATTGGAGCGTGTTGGAGATGTATCATACCGGTTGGCGTTACCATCGTCATTAGCAGGAGTTCATGATGTATTTCATGTGTCTCAACTACGGAGGTATGTTCGTGATGAGACTCATGTTTTGGATCACTCGGAGTTGACCGTTCGGGGGGACCTGACTTTTGAGGAGCGACCAGTCGAGATCAAGGATCGAAGAGAAAAGGTTCTTAAGAACAAGGTTATCCCTCTTGTGCTAGTTTCTTGGGGTAACCGATCATATGGAGAATCTACTTGGGAGCGAGAAGACGAGATCCGACAGAAATTCCCTCACCTTTTCCAGTAGTTAGCTATCTTGTATTCTTGGAATTTCGAGGACGAAATTCTTTTGTAGTTGGGTATGATGTAACACCCGAGCCCAATAATACTATGTATATTACTAGTTGAGGGTTATTTATTGCTCTTTCCAATTTTCCTGATTTTCTGGTGTTTATTGCTAAATTTTACCCGGTTAAAGTCATTTTGGCACATAACAAATTTTAACTCCGAAAATGAAATTTAAGATGTCCATGTTGGCCTACTCGTCGCCACTAGTCGCGTGGTAGCGTCCGCGTGTCGAGATTCCGTTCCGTTTGGTTAAACGGGCCAGTGTGGGCGACTACGCGCGCGTGCAAGTGTCCGACTTGGGGGCATGCATTTTAATCACTAAACACCTCTTTTCAAAATTTGGAACCCGCTTAAAATCCTATAATTTGAATTTGGAACATTTGGGCGCAACCCGGGCGCGATTTGGAAATGTTTCATTTCGCGCCAAAAAGGGCCCGTTTCAATTTATTATATTTAAACTAAATTATACGAATATATATTTCGTTTCACAGTATCCCTTAAAATCCTCACTCAAATAATTTCCTCACCTCTCTCGTGGCCAATCACAAGCCAGATCTTTTCTCTCGTGGGCCCCCTCCTTCAACTGTTTCTCTCTCTCCAATCTCTCTCTCTATCTCTCTCTTCACAAATTTCTCTCTCCCCTCGTCATAAGCCTCTCTCTCTCTCTCCTCCTATATTAATCTCATGCACGCAGCCGCCCCTCACCATTCCCTTTCTTCACGAGAACTCGACGCGAACCCTAACCCTAACCCTAGTCTCGCGATCCCACCGCCGACTTCCCCGCGACCTCGCCGTCGCCGCCGGCAGCGCCTCCTCGACCGCCGCACCTCCTCCCTCCTTCCTCCTCTCTCTCCCGCGCCTGCACCCATCTCCCTGACGCCTCCAACCTCGCAGACCTCGCCGTCGACGCCACCCATCGTCGTAGACGACCCCCGCGGCACCCTCTCACCCTCCTCGTCGAGACCTCGTCGTCGTTTCCCTCCTCCCCTCGCCGGAACAGTAAACCCGAGCCCTAACCCATCGCCTACCCCGCTGTTCGCCGGAGAAACGTGCCGGCGACCTCGTCGACACCACCTCCGACCACCTCCCTCTCTCCCACGACCACCAGAGCCGACCCCTCTCTTCCCCACTCGCCGCAGCACCCTATTCCGCGCATCCCGAAGCCTCCACCCTTGCTGCAGCCGCCGCCGTCGCTTCGCCGGCGATCCAGTGCCGTCGAGCCATCGTGTTTGCACCCTGTTTCTTCGCGGTGAGTTTCCTTGTGCTTCCTCTTGGTACAATTCCTTCGCTGGTCGTATTTGGCGTATATCGTATCTTTGTTGCTAACTTTGCTACTTTGTTGTTGCCGGAACCCGACCGTGCCGTCTGACGAACCCGACGCTCCAGCAAAGCCCCCTGGTCCGTGTGATCCCGTTGACCTCTGTTGGGACTCGTTCCGTGGCCCGTGCTTCCATATCGTGGTTTCTACCGACATCGCATCCGTGTTTCGGTTTGCGGAACCGCCGAGGCAAGTATCCGAATACTTGCTTAACATGCTACAACTTAATCATCATATTATAACCACACAACTAATATAACATCGATACCTTTTATAACTTAGAATCGCTAGCCACGATTATCCGTAACTATAAATCAATGAAATCATTGCTCGCTTTAACTGGTCTGCTATTAATTCATACTTAACTAATCAAACCAAGTAGATCATCCCCACTTCATTTGTTAAAATCACTCATGAGACAATTATTGTGCTTAGTTCAAATTCATGTAACTCCATTACGTATATTATCGATATTGTTCGTCTTGTGGCTACTGCACCTCAAAGGTGCGTGAACCGGATTAATAAGAGAATACGAAACATCATTGTGTTTACCTAGATTAATATTGTTATTTACTGTTTCCTGCTACTGTTCATTATTGATTGTGTACCTGTTGTGAGCACTTACCGATTGCACGACATATTGGCCTGACCCTGCTACACCTGACATATACATACTTACCGACTCATCCCGTTGTACCATGACATTACTTGTTCCTGATCTCGTGCCTAATGCCGACAGACCTAACCATTCCTGCTGTCGATCCAGACAGACCTACCTTTACTTGACTTGTGTTGGCATTAGTCCTTGACTACTGAATACCTGACTGACATACATAGCTTGGGGGTATGGGGAAATCAAAGGTGAAACCGACTTGTAAATCAACAGTTCGATACATTGTTCTGATCAGTCTTACGGGCTTGGCCAGCTCCGGAGTGTTGATGCTGACATCACTCATCTATCCTACTACCTTTTACTGCTTAGCGGCACGTCTCGGATTCAGCCCCGAGAATCATGACCGTGGTCCCGGGCACGCACGGGATACTATTGAGTTACATCGACGATTCATCAATTGGTTTCAAAGACTATAGAGTAGAAAACCTGATAGGACAGTTTAGTTACTACTGCACATTACCCTGTTTATTACTTCTTATTGCTGCTTTATTCATGTTCATGCTTGCATTGTTTATTACCATGTTTATGTTATATACTTGATATCATGACGCGCTGACGTCTGGGTTTTGCATGGCCCAGATTCCGTACCTTTGTCGTCGACCGAGCAGGAGTACTTCAGCCAGCAGGCTGAACTGTGAGTTCTTTAGAGTTTAGTTTATTTATGTCATTTCATTTCCAGATGTGAGCCCGCATTATGGGACATACTGTTTATTCATTGTATTGGATCATTAGCTTCCGCACTTATTGTTTATTGATTCCTGTTATTATGGATTTGGACATGTATTAGTTTAGTTTTATCTTGTTCTTGATATCCTTACAACCGTAATGTGACTGTGGATGGATACTTCCTACCCACAGGAAGCATGGTTGGCTATGTCACGTGCCCAAATCTTGCGTACTCTGGGAAGCGGGGCGTGACACATGGGAAGGTTTCTTCCGGAGAATGATCCACAACAGATCGAAGACGCCAACTCCCGCAATTCTGAGAGAAAGAAATGGTCAGACATATGGAAGGGTCGTTACACAAAAAATATATATAAGATTACCTTCGATACGTCGTCCATTCTGGACTGGAGGGATAGCAGCTTCAGTAATCTCCTCTACACCCTCCGGTGCGTCATTGAAAATATCTACAGAATCTATGGCCGGTCCGGCGACCTTCGCTGAAGGAATAAAGGCCTTCACCGGAGGCTCTATGGCGCGATCTAGACTCGAAGCGGCGCCCGCCATAGAAGGCCTTACAAAGGAAAAATATGAAAAGACGAATAAAATATGAAAGCAATATAAATTATTTGCTGACAAGGATATAAAAGACACATACTGATACACTAGGGAGCCTGAAGTATGGCCTTTTTGAGCTGCTGCTCTTTTCTATTTAGTCACGCTCGTCGGGCTTCGATCGAAGATAAATCCCTACCCACCTTTAAAGCTGTATCGTCTTCAGAAGTGGCCGATATTGGCTGTTTGAAAGCCCGTTCTTCTTCCAGTGTCAAAGGAACTACTGGTACCATAGCCGGAGCCGGGTCAACATCACGGAACTCAACAGGGGGAAGCATCCCTTCTTGGGGCGCACATTTTCAACTTCATCCTGTGAATGCTTCAAAGTCTCGGCCAACTGAACAGCCTCCTCGGCAGATGTACCAGGAAAAAGGAGACCGTCGTCCGCTTCATGCACAGATATAGGCTCATCATGAGCAAGAGGCTCAGACTCGAGCAAAGCATCGAGTAAACGGGAAGCCGATTTCTTCCTCCTTTTTGGACCCGAGGTAGGACTAGTAGAAGGATGCTTCTTCCCCTTCGGTGCTTTTGCACGGCACTGCCCAATCTCACCTTTGGTATCCGACTTTGGTGACGTTGCTGCTGGTACTTTATCAAGAGTCTCTGCCCCGGCTCTAGTGCGAACCGGCATACCAGCCGTATGAGGGACTGATTTTGTTTGAGCGGCCTTAGGAATGAACACTGAATTGCTGTCCCTCAGAGGAGGGCGAACAACCGACCGTGGCCACAACGGGGCACTGATAGTTTGAGCTAGAGCAGAGGCTTTACACTTGAAGATCACCCGTCTCTCCTCTGCGATGATGGGACTAACCCGATGGCGATACCAGCCCTTGAAGGGTCCCACGGGCCTTGGAATGTAGTCGGGCTCGAGGATCATGAAGAGGGAACCGGTATTTAACCGCATGAAATGATGGATAACGTCACGGGCGGCCTCCAGCGAGAGAGTAGGCTCAACTAAAAAGGCTTCGAGGGGGACGCCTTGGTTGTAACCCAGCCGTTAGGCAAAGCGATGCGGATTATACCACATGAAGATAGCAGTGTCATTTAGGCGGAATACTAAGTACCCCGGCCTGATTGAATATAAATGCATGATCTCTTTGTATTTTAAAGCCGGAGACCCATTCTTCGATAAATCGAATAATTGTTGAATAGGCCCCGCGGGCGCAGAAAGGACCCGATCATTGAAAACCATCCCACATTCGTTTGAATATGGATTAAGCAATACGCGCAGAGCCACTAAACGAGTCAGATCAGGAGCGGAGGCATCAACCATACTCATGACTCGCGTGAAGGTGTATGACTCAGATAAATCAGGCCGCCGGTGCGCAGCAAATGCGCCTAACATATGCATCTCGATCCAGGACGAGAAGTATTAGAGGGAGAAACTCATGGTGTCTGCACCTGGGTTTGAAGTGTTGGCGGGATACTTAAGCCGTGGTATAGGTATGATAACCCTGCAACGCCAATGGCTAATCGCACTCCTTCGGCTATGCGATGTGTAGGGTAGAAGACGGAGGCTCTCATAAAACGGCGGTGCATCGGCATGACGAACCAGCTGAGCCAGAGACTGATGAAGCCTACAAAGAATGTTTCTTCGTCTATTCCAGGAGCAGCGATTGCGTCAAAGTTCACGGCTGACGAATTTGGAATATAAAACTACGGCAGATCTTCTTCTTTGGCCGGTAATTTCTCCAAGCCGGATCCGAAGGGATCCTCGACCTTCCCGAATTTCGAAGCTTTCTTGGATAGAGCATCTTTACGAAGAAAGCAAGCAATGAATGTGTCAAAAGTAACACCTTGACCTTCCGATGCTACGAACAGTCTCTCAAAAATGCCTAAGGCCTTGATTAAACTTGGGAGCTTGTGCCAAACCGCATTCTCGGTTGTCAAGCCTTCAAGCATGGCTGGCACTGTAGCAAAAATATACTCGTAAGGGGTAATAATTATTCGTAGTGCTCTCCCCTAATCGGAAGCCCTGAAATTTCTCGGAACTCTTCCAGCGAAATAGAGACTTCGCGGTCTCCTAGCAGAAATGTATTCGTTGGAAGATTCCACTGGTTTAAAAAAGCCTTGACCCATCAGACGTGGGGTGAGTGGTAGTAGAACAGCGACGCGTACACCGCTTGATACAGCCCAACTTTTTGCAACCGTGAGCGTTGGGAGGAGAGAATGTACCGGGCCTAAGGATTGTAGCCCACTGGATGCCGCAGGGTAATACCTATCTTATAGACCCGCCTCCAGGGTCAAGCTTCACCTTAACATATTCGGCGTCCCAAAATATCGATAGCCATCATAAGTTGATTGGGTATCCCTGTCATTGATGGCTCAAGCTGGCCCTCGGAGGTCCAATTAGCTGCCTCCACTGCATAAACAGTACGCGGACACTCCGTAAATGACATTGAGCGGATGGGTTTTGTTGGTACTTCACATGTAAAACTACGGCGCCCCCTAATAATGTGATCGTACCAAATCCCCATAGGAGAAAGCTTTTTTATCCTTATCATGTTCCCTAATCATTGCCATAGCTTCTTCGTCTGATGGCGACTGTGGGAAATCGACCACCGAGCGTGTGTAAGGGAAGTAGGGAAGTGAGGCTATTGTATGTCACGCCCCGCTTCCCGGTTTACGGCGAAAGGGACGCGACAAGGCCGCGACGTATTTACTGTGAAGTAAATACACTAAGCGTATCTAAGCAATATAAATGTAAAAGCACAAGAGACAAGGTATAATAAAACAAAAATTTATTTATTAACATTCTTTCAGTACAATGCATGGAAAAGTAAATACATCTGATGAAAACAATGCCTAAACAATGGCATAACAGAAAAGGAAAGTACTAGAATGAAATGTGTATAATGAAGCTAGAGCTCTGGTTCTTCAATAATCTGGTCCAAGTCCTCGATGCTGGGCTCTGTCTCCAGAAGGTCCGAAACACCTGACGACATTCAAAGAAGAAAGAAAGAGAATGTCGTCAGCGAACAAATCGCTCAGTATGTCCCAAAGATAAAGAAGAAGTAGAAAAGAAGAAAGAGAGAGTGTAGTATTTAAAGTTATATTATATTGTTATAGTATTAAAGCTGTTGTTATCGTAAGTTCAAGGGTGAATGTCAACTAATCTCAAGAGTGTTCTCAAACCCAACAGACTGTAATCCAGGGGTAGGGAACCACGGGCCCAAATGATATGTTAGTAGCGGGACTTCGACCGTCATCGAAGTATTCCAAACTCAATAGGCCATAGTCCAAGAGCATGGAAACACGGGCCCTCATGATTGCTTGCTTGTGTTAGTAGACATGGATTCATGATCTAGAGGAACTCTTGAGATTATGTTGGATTCACGAATGAACTACCCCAATACCCCGTGTAGTTATTGTATTGATAGTACTGTATTGTATTGTAAATTGAATTGTATATTGGATGACTTGCCGAAACCATGATATCAGTAGACGGATGTAACTGAAGAATCATGTATGTAATTGGAGAATCATGTAAACTGGATGATCATGTAAATGTAATGTATATCTATGGTTCGGTTCAGTCAAGTTGTATAGATTGATAATTGGATTCATGGATTCATGTTGAATTGGAATATTGTAAATTTTATATGGTACTTGAATCATATTCAAGTCAGATTATAATGAGACTCAAACCCGAGTCAAACAATTAGAAATGTAAATCAAAGTTCTGATTATTTCTTAAACCTATAGTTACTAGGGTCCTTAGGGTAATTATAAAACTTGAAGGGGTTTTATGTAAAAATAATTTTATATAGTTTTCAAGATAAACCCCAAGTAATTATTATCGTCTTTAAAGTTGTAATAATTGTAGATTTTATATTAGTGATATTTCTAATGAGAATAACCTAATTCCATAAATAAAGGTATTTATGTGGAAATATTGATTATTTTGAATTCATGGTATTTTAGTGAAAACCGATTCTTGTGCCATTTTTTAGAAAAAAGTGGAATATTTATATCATAACAAAATAGATATTTTAATGATAAATATACATATATTTATACAAAAATAAATTTAATATATATTTTGTATTCTAAAATCTCATTTTCTTAAGATGTCGTATTTTAAATCTTTCGAGACCGAATGCTCGTTGCGGAGGTCTGAATTTCGCACTACTAAGCCCGAGGATGTGCGATAATCCGCACCATCTAGAACGGGTTCCCCAAAATGGGTTGTAGCGGCGTTTTGCAAAGATTTGTATAAATACTAATCATTAAGGAAAACGGTTTTATTAATTATGGTATTTAAATGAAAAAGTGTTGTTTTCCCGTATTCTATGTTCTAGAATCTCCTAAGTCAACTAGACTATTCCTAACTGGTCCAAACGACAAGTTGTGAAATGCCTCAAATCGCCTCTTCACAGCCAATTGTGGCCAGGTAAGTACAAGTGAAGAAAGGAGGGATCCGCTCACGAATCACCGTGAGACGGGCCTTTTAAAGTTACCTTTCTCACCTGCCTAGCCTAGACACCACAAAATCAGGTTTAGATAAACGACTGATGTCCACAACTTATCGTATTTTCATAATAAGAGGTATTTATTTAAAAGTGTATCAATGCTAAATCTTTTAGAAATGATTTTATTAAGTAAAAGGTATTTAAATGAAATGTTTGTTTTATCATACTCTAGGTTATCGTGTTATGTTGCATATGAGTGTGTGAGGAGGTAGGTCGTTATCTCGTGCTCTACTTTAAAGGTATAGCATGTTTAATGGCGCTAAATGTAAAGTTGAAACAATGTGGTATTTAAGGGAAAAATACGATAAATTGAAATAGCTATTATTTCATGTAATGAAACTTAGTCAATTTGGTTGATTAGTGTTTAATAGTCAACATGAGGAAGTTTAAGTATGATTGTATTAGTGAGAAGTGGAATTTTATAAGAAACCGAATCGGAAATCAGATTTGTTCCGATTCCGTCGGGTTTTGTAAATCCGTATTTTTTGATAGAAGAGGTAAAAAGAAATTGGGACTTACGGTTTTAGGACACACAAGAGGGTGAGAGGGAAGTAGTGGAATCACCGATGTGTTGCGTCATCGCCGGGAGTTCCTAGAACGATCGCCGGAAGTTCCGCCGGGAATTCGTCGGAGCTTCGCCTCGAGCTTGTTTCGATTGCACACTAGGCTTCTAAGGATTTTTCTTGAGAGTTGACTCAAAAATGTGAGTGAGGGGGGTGGTGTTTAGGGTAGTATTTATAGGGTTAAGCTAGGGTTAGGGTAGATGAAGAGTTAAATTGAAAAAAATGTAAAAATATATAAAAATGTATTAAAAATTGGAGTAAATGGGGCTTTCTGAATTCTCTGGAACCGATCTGGGAATTTAAAGTATGTAGGAGGGTATAGAATACCAAGAGACAACTTTTTGGTGTTGACGACTCGGCCGACCGGCCGAGTCCGGCCGGCGGCGCCTTGCCGAGTCGGCCGGTCCGCCGTCCGAGTCGGCCGAGTCGAAGGTCAGGGAGGTAGGGGGGGTCGTCTGGTGTAGCCTATGGTATATTTAGTTTTTCATGTGTAGTGGAAAATTTGGGAGTTATCACGTGTTGACTGTTGGACTTCTAAAAAATTTAAAACAAAATAAATATTAAAAATAATGTGGGGTGTGGGATTTGAACTCTAGTGGCTTGGTTCAGCAATGCAAGGTATTACCAATGAGCTACAAGCTCCTTCTTGTAATTAAATTGCTAATTAATTACTTAAGTCTTGTACTCAGGCAATAAATACCCCTTTATGGATTTTGAAAAAAAAATTTGTATAGGAAATTTGGGGTTGTTACATTGTAACTAAAGGAAGGGGACAAAAGGAAAAAAAACCATTAATAAAAAGTGTGAGTTTGTTTCATGGGACTACTAACTACAAAGCCAGTGGGGCCCACGAAATCAAAATGGCGGCTCATCAACAATGAGGCAAGATAATCATTGTGAGAATCCAAAAGGATTCTCATTAAATAAACAGTGGAGTTTAAAAAACTCTCAACGTTCTCAAAAGGTGAGTTCTGTTAAAAATAGGCAGCAGATTCAAAACTGTGAAAAGAGTATTAAAACTCTAAAAAGCAAAATGCTCAAGAGTAGGAAGGGGAATAAAATTCCAAAAAGTCCATACATCTCTCAGAGCTAAACTCTGTAAGTAAATGGAATTAAATTCCTTCAATTGTGGGATTAAATCTCAAAAACCCCCATAGTGGGGAAACAAAGAAAATAGAATTAAATTCCTTCAATAGTGTGATTAAATCCCAGAAACCCCCATGGTAGGGAAACAAAGAAAATGGAATTAAATTCTAAGGATCCTCAAAGATCAGTGATATGGTAAAACCCTATGAGGAGAACCAACAATCCTTATTGATTAAAGACCAAAGGGTTTACTTTAAAAAAAGAGTTTACTTTAGATCTCTAAGAGATCAGCTCAAAAAAAGAGCAAAACTCTGTTGATGGATTTAAAATCCAAAACAAAAACAAAAAAGGGTTTCCTAAGAAATGAATTTCGTTCATAAAAGAGCATATATGCAAAGCATATAGGCGCTGCAGTCAAACAACTAAAGGCCAATCTGGCCTCACGTTTTAATCACATGAGCGCCCATATGCAAGGCATATAGACTCCAAATCAGAGAAGCTAAATAAGCTTCACGTATTAAACACGTGAGGGCACCTCCTTACGTAGAATTAAATTCTACTCTTTGGAAATACTTCCATGGATTTTTCTAAAAGAGAAAAATCCTCTCGGTTAAACAAGGAACCGTTGGATCGAAGATCCAATGGTGATTAAGCATAGAATTAAATTCTATTGGGAAGGATATTTTCTGTTAAACAGAAAGTTGGTAGATCAAAGATCCAATGAAATGGAAAATATTTCCCATATCTTTCTAAACAGAGAAAGATTGTGCTCTGTTAAACCGAGCACCCTCGGATTAAAAATCCAATGGTGATAAAAATATCACCGTTCAAAAGAATTTTATTCTATATATGGGAGAATATTCCCCCAATCTTGTTATAACGAGAAAACATATTCCGTGAGACAGAAACACTTGGATTAAAAATCCAACGGTGGGTAAAATTCCCAAACAGATTTTGAGACCAATAAAATCAATAGGAATCTCTCAATGAGAGATTTTAATTAACAAACTTGCCTTCCCTATTTAAAGGACCCGAGACTTCAAGTCTTATAGACCCACACACAGACAGAGGAATAGAAGCTTCTGCAAAAAAAAAATACAGTGACCTCTTGAGAGAATAGAGAATTTAATTCTCAAAGAAAGAAGACCTTCCTCCTTCAAACACTCTAGCTAAATAAAAAAGGAGAGATTAAAAATATCCCTTTTGCTTAGTATAATGGATATAAAGGTTTAACCCTTCATACAAGAACTTAGTTCTTCCTCTGATTTGAGATTTGCAAAAGCAAATCTCCCCACAAGTTGAGAATTTAATTCTCTTCGAGGAGATTCTGTTCTCCAGACTCAAAACTTAGGGAAAAGAACTAGATTAAAAAGAAAAAGAAAGAAAAAGAAAGAAAAAGAACATATATTCTGGGAATTTAATTCCCTCGAAATTAGGGTTTAACCCTATATAAAGAACTTAATTCTTATAAAAATAAAAATAAATTTAGTTCTCCAATAAAAACAATGATGATGATCCAAGATCTTCAAAACATAAATCTTGATGATCATCAATGACTAAAATTTCATTAACAGAGATTAATATCTTTAAAAAACAAGAAAAACTTGGCATCTCACGTGAAACACACGTGAGTAAAATTAGTGCTTAGCACTATTATAGTGCCTCACGTGTTTTCCACGTGAGTGCTTAAAACAAACAAAAGAAAAACTAAAATGCCTCACGTGCTTCCCACGTGAGCGCCCAAAGAGCAAAGAAAAACTTTTTTGTGTTGATTAGGCAGCCACCAAATAAAACAGCCCAACACCCTAAAATAAAGCAATCACGTGAAATACACATGAAACTCTTGGAAACCCAAAATCTGGTGTCTCACGTGCTTCACACGTGAGCTCTAACAAAGTGCTTAGCACTTGTGTCAAAAAAGGGGGTGAGTAAACAAAACCTGAAATCAATGCTCAGCACTCACGTGCTTCCCATATGAGTGCCATGCAAAGTGCTTAGCACTCTATATTCAGTCAAAATGACTAAAGTGCCTAGCAATGATTGGGCAGCGCCCATATCTGAGCGCCTCACATGTTTCACACGTGAGTGCCAAAGAAGATTAGTGCTTAACACTATAGTAGCGCCTCACGTGAAAAACACGTAAGTGCCAGAAAAGATTAGTGCTCAGCACTATTCCAGCGCCCTACGTGAAATACACATGAGCACTGCATATATTAGTGTTTAACACTACTCGGTAGTATAGAAACCCAATCTTAGCCCAAATTGGCTAAGTTTTCTGAGGTTAAATCTCTTTGATTTTAAATCAACCGAGTCTATATTGCTCATGATTTCTAAACTGATCTTAGTCTAAAACATGACTAATGATCTCTCATTGATGATATCCAAAATAATATTCATCCCATATCTCCCAAAGTAATCTTAGTCTCAAATATGATTAATGATTCTTCGGTCCACCACAACCTCTTTTTCCCTCAAATACGGGATTTGGTTCAGGGTACATCTTTACACACCTCTGATATATGTCGTTGTAATTTCTCAACATTTTTAAAGAGGTGGCAGGTCCCGATAACCAACAACTCTTTTCGTCATACATTGATGCACTTCCAAATTGACGTGCATACCTCAAATTGGATCGCATCCCAAATTGGACGCATTCTATGTCACCATCGTTCACTCAGCCACGTAACAAATACATGTATGCACGAGATGAATGTTGGACCGAAATGTCCTTAAACTAATATTCGTCCCCAAAATGGAAATGTTGGACCAAAATGTCCTTAAACTAATATTCGTCTCCAAAACAGGAATGTTGGACCGAAATGTCCTTAAACTAATATTCGTCCCAAACACGGCGACAATGGACCGTGATGTCCTTAAACTAAAATAATGGGGCTCAAATGCTCATATGTTTTTTTAAGTCGATCTTAATTTCAAATCAGATTAACGGTCCTTAAATAAACCAAATCTAATTCTAAAATATACGGATTTGGACTAATCCGCGCCCTAAGGGCGACGACAAAAACTAGTCTCTGTATATAATCCACGGGCAACCAAAACAAACAAAAAAACACACGACACGAAGTGAACTGCTGGAGAAGGAGAAAATGGTTATCGCAATGCGGTAACGTAATTAACTGCAGGGGCTTGCGCCTGCAGGGAAGAGCATCCCCATAATAAAAAACCTCTCATAAAATGAGAGGGAATCTGATAAAGTCTGCTACAATGCTCGCGTCTGTCCAAACCTCCGATATATGGTGTCATAAATCAACTTGGTATCTTTAAAGAGGTGGACGGATAAATCCAAATAGTATCTGCCCCCAGATTCAGGCAAGGCGATCTATCCCAGTTCGTCTCTGTTTCCGGTGGTGAACAATCTCTTGTATGTTCATAAATTTGCTAAAGATAACAATGATATTTTTTAGTTTCACCCATTTGACTGTTTTGTGAAGGATCTGAAGTCGGGGACACTTCTACTTTAAGACCACCTCAATAATAGACTGTACCGATTGCCTCTTCCAAATTGCCCGTTTCCCACTGCATTTGTTGGTGAACACACCTCTAATTTCTTGTGGCATGCTCACTTAGATCATCCTGCTTTAAAAACTATAGACAGGATTTTATCTAGTTTTCATTTACCAAGTATTAAGAGTCATAGAGAGTCAGTCTGTTCTAGTTGCATGAAGGCTAAAAGCCATAAACTCTCTTTTGAATTGTCATCATCTATGTCTTCGGCACCTTTAGATTTAATCTATTCTGATGTTTGGGGCCCTGCTCCTATTTTATCTCACACTGGTTTTTATTATTATGTCACTTTTGTTGATGATTATAGCAAATTTACTTAGTTATTTCTGATGCGTAATAAGTTGACTTATTTGATATCTTTTGTCGTTTTCAACGCCATGTTGAACGTTATTTCAATAGGAAATACGTTTATTTCATTCAGATTGAGGTGGTGAATATCAATCCCTTCATCGTTATCTAGCCATGGAGGGTATCTTCCATCGTGTTTCCTGCCCCCACACTCCTAAACAAAATGGAATAGCAAAACTCAAACACCGTCACATTATAGAACCGCTCGTGTGCTTCTTGCTCACGCCTCCATCCCTTCTCTTTAATGGGATAAGGCCGTGTAAACTGCTGTCTTTCTAATTAATTGTCTTACTACACCAGTCATTCAAAACGATACCCCTCTCTACAAATTGTTTGGCCACCACCCTAATTATACCTTCCTACACACATTTGGCTGTGCCTGTTATTCTTGGTTTCGTACCTATACTCCACATAAACTTGCTAATCGGTCCAAATGCTGTGTGTTCATGGGTTATAGTACTCAACACCATAGCTACCATTGTCTCCACGTACAATCCGGCCGAATGTATGTGTCTAGGCATGTTATTTTTTATGAAGATTGCTTCCTTTTTTCAGGTTCAAATTCCCCCCCGGCTTGACGCCGACCGCTGAGCCCTTACTAGGAGCGGGCATTCTTGGTCCGGGTCCTGTTTCGAGCCCACCAAAACCCTTAGTGCCAGCCACTGCCACACCTCTCATGGACGGCATACTTGGACCTTCCCCACATATGCCGCTGCACCGTGCTCAACCTAACCGCCCGCATACGGTTTCTCCCTCTCCGGAGAACTCCTCACCTTTAACCCCACGTACCACTACTCGGTCTCCACCTGCCGATGATCCTGCTCTACAGCATTCGGTGTCATCCTCCCCACTATTATGCTCTCTTTCCCACACTTCGCCGAGTACTTCTGACGAGTCCCCAATTCTACGCATGTGGTCTCTTGCGGACATCTATGCTTCCACCGATCCGGTTGTTGATTCTCCACCACCTCACGCGCTCACAAGCAGTCATGCATTACCTACAACGCTCTTTGTCACTGCTTTTGTCGAGCCCACCTCTTCACACAGGCATCTAAGGACCCGTCGTGGCATGTAGCTATGTCCTCTGAATTCGATACTCTACTTCGCAATGGCATATGGTCGCTCATACCTCGCTAACCTCAGTTCAATATTGTCGACTGCAATGGGTGTTTAAGCTGAAACAATGCACGGATAATTCCATTGAGCATGGCTCATGGCCAAGGGGTTTCGGGAACAACCCGGTATAGAATTCTTTGATACTTTCAGTCCAGCCATCAAGATCACCATGATTCACTTGATTCTTGTCATCGCGATTAGCTCTGGTTTGTCGGTGCGACAATTTGATATCTCAAATGCATTTTTACATGGTCATCTTGAGGAGGTGGTATATATGGATGAACCTTCAGGCTTCACTCATTCTCAGTTTCCCAATCATGTATGTTGACTGCATCGCTTTCTTTATGGCCTTCATCAAGCTTCCCGTGCTTGGTTCAAACGATTGAGTACCCGACTTCTTCAGCTCGGTTTCTTCGGTTCTAAAATGAATACTTCGTTATTCTTCCGCTGGACCCGGCACTTACGACTCTATGTCCTTATTTGTGTGGATGACATTCTCATTACTGGTTCTGATCATGGGGGGTCATTGGTCTTATTAAATCTCTTCGACAGAAGTACTCTATTCGTGATCTTAGCACCGCTCATTATTTCCATAACATCAAACTCTGTCCACACCTTGACAGCTGTCTCCTATCTCAATATAAATATATTGTGGATATTCTTAAGCGATCCAAAATGACTGTTGCGCGCTCGATGTCTACATCCATGGCCACTGTCACGATGACCAATGATCTGCTTTCTACTCCCCTCGTTGATCCAACCATGTATCGCAGAATTATGGGTGCCCTTCAATATGTTACTATCACTCGCTCCGATGTCTCCTTCGAAGTCAACCGGACTTGTCAACATATGCATGCACATACTGAGCACCATTGGTCACTCGTCAAGCACATCCTTCGTTATCTTCAAGGTACGCATTATCATAGTCTCCTTCACTACTGTGATTCACCGCGCCATCTGCATGCCTTTAGTAATGCTCACTGGGTTGGGAACACTTAGGATTATCGTTCCACCAGTGGGTATGGAATATTTTTGGGTCGCAATGTTATTTCATGGAGCTCTAAAAAACAAACAACGGTTGCTCGCTCGAGTACTGAGGCTGAATATAAGGCCCTTGCGAATGCCACGGCTGAGCTCATTTGGCTTCAGTCCTTTAAGCAAGAACTTGGGTTTTCTTGCTTTCCACCGGTGTTGTGGTATGATAATATCGGTGTTATCTATCTTGCTTCTAATCCTGTCTTCCACGCTCACACTAAGCACATTGAAATTGATTTTCATTTTGTTCGTGAATGTGTCATTAACAATCTCCTCGTTGTGCGCTACATCTCCATGCGTGATCAACATGCTGATGCGCTCACCAAGCCGTTATCGAGACAACACATTGTTGAACTGCGGTTCAAGCTCAATGTCGTCCAGCCGCCGTTAAGCTTGAGGAGGCGTAACCATTTAGGCGAACGGACGTCTGACCCTTCAGGTCAGACGGCTGCCCCAGACCACAGACGTCTGCCCCAGACAAAGCAAACGGCTGTGAAAGCGATCAATAGAAACCCAGTTTAAATTACAGATGTCTGCCAAGATGTCTCTGCAATCGATTTACAAAAAGCCTGTTTGAACTATAAATGTCTGCCCATTTCTGGGACAAACGTCTGTATCAATCAACCATAGAATTGTTGGAAAGATTTTTTTTAAGAGATTTTTAAGAGATTCAATTGCAATAATATAATTGAGAGATTGGGGATAATTGATCTGATTGTAAATTAAGATACATATGAAATAATATATAAAGAAATTTCACAATAGAGATATACATCTCTGGGGCTTCTTCTTCTTCCACTCAATCTCCATCTCCATTATTTTTGTACCTTTTTACAAATATCATAATTGTTCCATAAGAAATAGTGTTGTTAGAGTTCCATTATCGGTATAAAAGTTCTAATTGATTAAATACATAAAAAGAAAAGAAACCGAAACTAAGAAAGGTATTTATTTGACATTTAACTTATCCATTTTAAGTGGTAATAAGAGTTTTAAAAAAGCATTTTTCTATAAATAAGGTCTAGGTTTTATGCTTTAGTTCTTTCTTTGGGGATGTGGAAATTGGAGATCGACTCCCAAAGTGAAGGCTTTAATTTGCAAAGCAACCAAAAACACTGCATCACATATGCTTTAGCCTTTAATAAGTTGAGAATTTCCCTCAACTTGAGTATTATAGCGGTTCTCCTTTTAAGTAAAAAGAGAGTGTTTTGGTGACAATCGATTGGATTCCCTATTTCAAGGTCTTCAAACAATCCCCTATTTTGGCAATAAGGATTTCAAAACTCCAAGAGCTTGTTTGGTAATAAGATTTTTCGAACCACAGATAATGTGAATATGTGCAAATCTGGCAGCACTACTACAGAAGTAGCTTTTGATCACGGTTTAAACAAGAACCAAAAACCCTTTAGGTCACGGTTTAAACCGTGAAACACTCGTGACGTAAAACCCCGTCACCAAAAGCTTTGTCAAGGCTATAACCGTGACCATATAGGGAAATGGTCACGGTTGTACGTGACCATATCATGGCCGTCAAACAATAATTGCAAATTTGGCGATGGGGCCCACATATTTGGTCACGGTTCTAACCGTGACCATATGTAATTGGTCACGGTTAGAACCGTGACCAAATCTATAACTTATTTTTTTAAAATTAATTACCAGATTCGGTCACGATTCTAACCGTGACCATAGGTATCAAGGTTAGAACCGTGACCAATTATTTTTTAAACAGTTAATTTTTGGCATTGTGTGTGTGCGCGCGCGCGTGTCTCTTTGTGTGTGTCTCTCTGTGAGTGTGCGTGTGTAACGTGTGCGTGCATGATTGTGTGTGTATATGTATGTGTGTATTCACACACACAAGCGTGCAAACACACACACACACACTCTTAAGCAACATATTTTTTTTCAATTTTACTAAATTACGCTAAAATACCCTTAACTATTGTTGGTTTTTCACTAAACCGCCTTAAATTAAATAAGTTACACTAAAAACCCCAATTTGCTCGATTTCACTTAATTACTCTAAAATACCCTTAACATTGTTTTTTCAAAAAATACCTTTAACTATTTCGCTTTTCACTAAATTACCTGCAAAAATTTGCTAAATTACCCTAACCCCTAACCCTAACACTAAACCTAACCCCAACCCTAACTCAATCCCTATTTCTTTAATTTTATTAAATTACCCTAAATTTTTAATTAAAAACCCACATTTGCTCATTGTCACTTATTTACACTAAAATACCTATAATTATTTTTGTTTTTCACTAAAATACCCTAAACTGTTATTGTTTTTCACTAAATTACCTACAAAAATTCTGTAAATTACCCTAACCCTAACCCGACACCTAAAACATAACCCTTTCCCTAACCTTAACCCGGCCCTAACCCCAATCGAGATACCTTAACACATGCCTCAACCGAAACCCTAACCGGCCTCCCTATACCACCACCACCTCCTCCTCCTCCTCCAACAACACCAACACCACCAATAGCAGCAACAATAACATCAACAACAGATTTTTGCAATTTGAGTTGAAACTTTGAAATAAAAAAAATAAATAAAATTTAACCGTTTATGCTTACCTTTGACGAACGGCGGTGAGCTCAGAGCGGCGATGAGCGACCTTGGAGCGGTGGCGAGCTTCAAAGACCTCGAAGCTAGCTAGGGCTTCGATCCAGCGGCGGCGATCTTCGACGAAGGCCTCAATTGATGTTGTCGAGGCTTCGCTGGGACGAGAAAGGATAGGGCTTCGACGTTGCCGTGGCTTGGAGGGGGCGAGGGAGCTCAGGAGACGAAGCGGAGGCAGCGAAGAGCAGCGCTAGGGCGGGAGATTTGGGTCAAGCTACAAATATAAAAATTAAACAAAAAATATTAAAATCAAAACTAATTAAACTTATTGCTTGACGACCACAAACCTAGGATCTCGATTTACAGTGGTGACGAGCTCGATCGATCAGCTAGCAGCAATCTTCCACGAAGCTAGGGCTTCGACTGTAGCCAGCCCTTGGGACTTCGATCGCTGGCGACAACATGCTCGAAGCGGTGGCCAACTACTCCAGGTGGTGGCGACAAGCTCGACGTGGTGGCCGGAGTGGATGGGGAGAGCGACAAGCGAGGACGAAATTGGGGCTAAATTTTTTTAGAGGGAAAGAGAAGAGCTCGAGGAAATAAAAGGAGGGATAGACGTTTTATCATGCGGGGGCTTAGTGGGGCCGTCACATATTGCAATTGGTCACGGTTTACACCATGACTACTTCTTTTGGAAACGTGACGTTAAAATTGTCATGGTTTGAACCGTGATAAAATTCCCGTTATCTTTGAGCCCTTTCATAGTAGCATTGGTTCATAAATTGGGTTTTACAAAATTTATGGTTTTTTGACATCGTGATTTATGAAACAAAGGTTTTGTTTAAGTTATATTTTAAGTGTGGAAGAGAAATAATAAAGAGAGATGGCGCGATATTAACCTTGCTAAACTCGATCCATCTTTTTGGAGTAAGAAATATGCGGTTCGAGCTTTGTATTTTTTTTTTTAACGACAGTTTGGAAAACTCTATTTTGATTGTTGAGCCACTGTTTCAAAATTTTGAGTTTGCCATCGAACCCCACAAAACCTAAAAATTATCATGAAATTAAATATAAAGAATAATACTTTATATATGCCGATATATTACAACTTGAGTATTCCCCTCCGAACGGCGGCCAAGACAGGGACGTCTTGCCTGTGATTCGGGGCAGATGCTATTTGGTTTTATCCGTCCACCTCTCCGAAGATGCCAAGTTGATTTATGGCACCGTGTATCGGAGGTTTGAACGGATGCGGCCGATGTAGCAGACTTCGTCAGATTCCCCCTCGCTTGAGGGGTTTTTGATTGTGGGGACGCTCTTCCCTGCAAGCGCAAGCCCCTGCAGTTAATTACGCTACCGCATCGCGGTAACAACTTTCTCCTTCTCCGGAATTTCACTTCGTGTCGTGGATGTTTGTTTTGTTTGTGGTTGCCCGTGGATTGTATACGGAGACTAATTTATGTCGTCGCCCGTAGGACGTGGATTAGTCCAAATCCGTATTTTCTTAGATTTGGGTTTGGTGTTTTGGTTTAAGGATACGTTAGCCCTATTTAAGGCTAAGATCAACTTAAACTTTTGTTAAGGATACGTTAGCCTAATCTCCAGACTAAGATCAACTTAACGGGATCGTTTGGATCCGACAAGAGAGCAATTGGCTCTATTGTTTAGTTTAATGATATTGCGGTCGATTCCCAGTTTAGGGACATGGTGGTCCATTACATGTATGGCCGTCGGACCCATCACTTCTCTGACGACATTGAAGGATTACAACGACAGATGTCAGAGGAGTTCAGAGATGTACCCTTGAACCAAACTTGATTGGGGGATCTATAGTCCAATTTGGGACTAAAGTCTGTTTGAAGGGGATACGTTAGCCATATTTGAGGCTAAGATCAACTTAAACGGGATCGTTTAGATCCGACAGAAGAGCATTTAGGGGCTCTATTGTTCCAGTTTAGGGACGTAGTGGTCCATTGCATGTATGGTCGTCGGGACCCGTCACCTCTCTGACATCGTTGAAGGATTACAACGATAGGTGTCAGAGGAGTTCAGAGATGTACCCTTGAACCAAGTGTAGATTGATTTAAAAGAGCAGCCGTGTTCAGTCAATTTAATTTGAGAACTTATGGCCATGATTGGGCTCAATCCAGTTGAATATGTTCAACGTTTTTTTCTTTATCTTTGGCCTATTAGGCCTATGCTAGGGCTTTGCCCTTGTTTAATAATGCACTGCATTTTATTCTGGCCTGTTAGGCCTTTTAAGTTGGGCTCTGTCCCCTTTTTTTATAATGCAGAGCATTTGTTTTGGTCCATTGGGCCTTTTAATTGGGCTCTGCCCTTTAACAATGTGCTATATTAATTAGTCTGACAAAGTGCCATGTGGCTTGTCAGGCGCTTTGAGCCAATTGAGGAGCGCAAAGCGCAAGTCCTTGGGGAGGTGACACGTGTCACGCTCAGGAGAGCGCAAGCGCAGTGCGCTGCGCCAGTGCGCTGCTGACACGTGGCGTGCTCTGGTGAGTTGCGCCAATTCATGAGAGCGGTGCTCTGTTTTTAGAAGCGCATAACGCAGATCATTATGGGGCTGACACGTGGCGCTCTCTGGTGGCTTGCGCCAACCCGAGAGCGCAACAGTGTAGATTTTGCAAGTGCAGGGCACTGTTTTATCATTTTAATCAATTTTAGATCAAAGAAAACAAATTTTCTTGTTTTCAAAGAACCAGTGGTTCATCAAAAGGCAATTCTTTTATTATTATTATATTTTTGTTGAAGATCTTTGATCTTTTTCTTAGATCAATGATCTTTTTAGAAGAAATTTTTCTTTTATTCAAGGTTTTTACCTTTCCTTTCTTTGAGCTCTTCTCAAAATTTTCCTTTAAAGGAGTTCTCTCTGTGTTGATGTGTCTTTTGGAATTGGGGTCTAGGGGCCTTTATATAGTAACTATTAATTTGTTTAATTTGTTAAAGAGATCATTCTCTGAGTGATTTGGGAAATTTTCCCCACCGTTGGATCTTTGATCCAATGGCTTTTGTTTTACAGAAGACAATTTTCTTGTTTTAACAAGAACGGAAAGATCTTACTGGAATTTTAATTCTGTTTGGCGCAAACGCCCCAGCGCTTGACACGTGTCGCGCAGCGCAGTGCAACCGCGCTTACGCAACCGCGCTGCCACGTGTCGCGCAGCGCGCAGCGCAGCGCAACCGCGCTGCCACGTGTCGCGCAGCGCGCAGCGCAGCGCGCAGCGCAGCGCAACCGCACTAGCGCAACCGCGCTGCCACGTGGCGCGCAGCGCAGAGCGCAAGTCAGCTGAAGTGTTGCTTCTTTAATTTTTTAATTTTCATTTTAATTTTCAGAACAGAGCCTTGCTCTGATTGGGGGAAACAGAAGCGTTGCTTCGTTTCCCGTCTTGGAATTTGAACAGAGCTTTACTCTGATTGGGGTAAACAAATGCCCCCCACCGTTGCGCTTACGTGGTTCCAAACGTGAGCGCAACGGTGGCAAAATTCCAACCGTCGCGGCAACTTTTGGAAGTTGAAAGGGCATTTGATACCTATAAATAGGACCTTTGGTCCTCAACAGATGATTATCATCTTCAAAATTTTACTTTCAAAACTTCAGAGCCTTGCTCTTCAAGAACTCTCAGAGTTAAATTTTCTTTAAAAGAAACTTTTCAGGTAAAAATTAATCTTGAATTAAATTAATTTTAATTAATAGAGCCTTGCCCTCATAGATCTTTGATCTAAAGAAAACCCCTTTAGGGTTTCACTTAGCAGAGCTTTGCTCTAAGGGGGTCTAAAGAGAACTAAAGGGAACCCTATTAGAGTTCCATTAATAGAGCTCTGCTCTCTAAAAGATTTTTCTTGGATTTTCTTAATTAATGGAGCTTTGCTCCTTCCAAATCATATAGAAGAACTCTTAAGAGTTCTTCATGGATCTTGGAAGTTAAAGATGGCATTTTATATTATAATTATTATTATATCATCTTTTTAGAGCAAAGCTCTCAATGTTCTTAGGCGATTTTCATTAAATCCTTCTCATAACTGATTTTGATAGGTGTCACTCCTGTCTGCAGAGCATTGCTCTCGAGGAGTTTAACTTTCTGTGTCCCCTTTCTCTTTTTTTTCTATCGCTAATCTTCCATTGATGTTTCCTTTAGGCATTATGGCTGTTCATCTATGCAGTCTGCACGAATTCATCATCTACGAGGATATCCGCGTACAGGGTCGTCATCAAGACTAGGAGTTTACAGATGCCCAGTGTGCGGAGGTCATGGGTCGCTTGAACGCACGTGTTGGTTGGCTGCTTCCTCGCCGCTCTGCTCTCTTGAAAGTCGTGCCGGGAGCAATCTGGAGGGCACTTCCGGGGTTCCACAAGGCCATGCCGCTTAATGTGCTGGATGATGCCGAAGACAAGGTGCATTCAGTGTACCTATCGGGGCTGATCTCGAAGAAACGGCGAGATAGCCTCATCGACATTCTGCATCAAGTTTTTCAGCAGACAACGATAATCGCTGCTTATCAAAGGATAGGGGCCTTGCTGAAGATCTTGACACCCGTGAGCATGAGAGGCTGCGCACGAGAATAATCAGAAAGGCCAGAGGAACTCTAGATGGCCTTACTTTTGAATTCCTCAATCCGTGCCCTGGATCTGAGGTTATACCATTGTAATAATTTGAATAATGTTTTTGCTTATTTCTTTATGATTATAAGAACCCTTTGTAATGGAAAATTTCTCCTTTCATCTTGTCTTATTTCTCGTTCTGAGTCTTTTGCACATGCATGAATAAGTGTGTCTTGAGTGCTTGATCAAACACCAATCGGATGTTCTTTCTGTCGTTTTCTTCTTTCTTTTATTATCCTCATGTTACCTTAGTGAACATGGTTGACAGATAATGGAGTAAGCGTCTTGGTTTCTTCAAGAGATAGCGATGGCTTAGGCCGCAGGTTCAGATCTGCTGCCTAAGGCTTTTCAACTTTATGAGCCGTGAGGGTCTCATAAAGACTTTTCTCCCTATGAGTCGATAGGATCTCATAGGTGTATTTTCGCCTTAGGAATCGTGAGGATTCCTAAGTGCATTTTCTCTTATAAGTCGTAAGGATCTTATAAGAGAATTTTCCCTCTTACGAGTCGAGAGGACCCGTAAGCGGTTGTTTCCCTCCTTGTCGAGATTCGAGTTTGGAGAGTGAGATCCGTGGATAGTATGCAAGAGACCTTTTTGGGCCAACTTGCAGGGTCCCAGTGCTTAGGGAACAAGTTTTTTAATCCTTACTGCCTAAGGCTTTATCTTACGAGTCGAGCCGCATCGACAAGTTCTCGCAAAGACATCAATTTCTTCAAAAGTCGAGATGAATCGAGCATTTCTCACAAGAATATCCTAACGTCACAGTTAACCTTTGCTCTTTACGATAGAAGTCTGTTAGGGTCTGTGGTACTTAGGGTTTTGGCCGTCGTACCGTCGCATCAGCTGATATATTCCTCGATAGGCAATCATGTTGTTCGAGTAGCCCTGCGACTGCCGTGTCTCTGATCCCTTCGGGGGCTGGACAAGACGTCTTCAAGCAATCCTCCTTGGCAGTTTGACCGTCGGAAGAGCAAGCGTTAGGAATTTGTCATGCCGCTTTTTACTTGAGGTTAGGCTCATTTTGGAGAGCCCCGATGAGTCATAACCACTCCGCGCTGGTGTGGGATGATCTCCGATAGTCTTTCAGGTTTTATGTCAGTTGCCGTCAAGACCCTGAAGCTAAGAATTTGGCCTTTGCTTCGTTTGCTGGTATCGCGTCTGCTGTATCGAGATGAATGTCACGGTGGGAACTAGGGATTTTGTCGTGGCTCCGTTTGTTTGATTGTCGCATCTGAACCCTGCTGGAGGAAGAACGACGGGGTGACATCTCGTCTGCTGTATCAAGACGAACGTCGCGGTTGTCTCTAGGTTGCTGGTGAACCGTCGAGATTTGGAACTAGGGATTTTGCCGTGGCTCCATTTGTTGACATTGTGTCTGCAATATTGCAACAAATATCGAGGTTGTCTCTAGGTTGTCTATGAACCGTCGAGATTTGGCTTCGCTTTCTGATGGAGCCTGTTGGGAAGGTATGGTTCCCTTTTTGTTTGTGCCCCTGGATTGTATACAGGGATCGATGTGATCTTACCTGTAGGGCATGAATTTTGTTATATATATTTTTTCATCTTATTTCTTTCCGCGATGCTCTATCATTTCATCTTTTATATCGTGAAGGTCGTGATTGCCCAATCATTTCGGCTATTTTTCGCGGTGCCCAATCATTTCGGCTATTTTTCTTTTTACTCGCTGCTTTTTATTGCGAGGTGCCCAATCATTTCGGCTGTTTTTGTATGCATGCATTTTTACTTGCTGCCTTTTATTGCAAGTTGCCCCATCATTTAGGCTATTTCATATGCATTTTTAGCTCGCTAATTTTTATCGCGAGTGTAGAGCTTGGAATCTGGTGCCAATCTCAGCATCAGCATCGCTAAAACTGGAATTTTGCCAGTAGCGAATCATCATTTGCCATGAAAGGACTTAGAATTTGATACCGGTTTAGGCATCAGCATCGCTACAACTGGAATATTGCCAGGAGCGAATCATCATTTTTCTCTGTCGATGTCGAACAAAGGTGGCTTAGTAAACAGGGTTAGGATTCTGTCGACTAAGGCTTTTGACTTCATGAGCCGCAAGGGTCTCACAAAGGTATTTCTCCCTACAAGTCGTGAGGATCTCGTAGGTGTATTTTCTCCTTAGGAATCGTGATGATTCCTAAGTGCATGTTCCCCTATAAGTCGTAAGGATCTTACAAAAGGGTTTTCTCCTTATAAGTCGAGAAGACTTACAAGGGTTGTTAACCGTATGGACATACCCCCAGACACGGGTGGGACTTGGTTAGGGAAATGTTTATTCGCGCCCGTGGATTGTATACAAGGGTCAGAATTGAACCACTTGTAGGGCAATATCAAAGGTTGTGGGAGCTGCTTAAGCACAGGTTTATGCCTCTGTAAGTTAAGACTTTCAAATCTTATGAGCTGTAAGGGTCCCATAAGAGAGTTCTTCTTACGAGTCGTGAGGATCTCACAAGTGTAATTTCTCCTTAAGAATCGTGAGGATCCCTAAGTGTGTTGCTTCCCTGTGAGTCGTAAGGATCTCACGCGGGTGGTTTCTCCTTACAAGGTCGAGAGGACTTTGTAAGTGTCTTTTAACGAGGTTGCGCCCTTTCAGGTTTTCACAAACACTCGCCGGTAGCCCTGCTGTTTTTACTCACGGAGCACTTTCGGGTTTTCATCCGTGCCCATTTCGCTTATGGACATACCGTCTCTTTTCTTTTATTCTTTTTATTCTTTTTTTTCTAACGAGGTCGCGCCCTTTCGGATTTTCACGAACACTCGCCGGTAGCCCTGCTGTTTTTACTCACGGAGCCTTTTCGGGTTTTCATCCGTGCCCATTTCGCTTATGGACATACCGTCTCTTTTTTTTATTCTCTTTTTTTCTAACGAGGTCGCGCCCTTTCGGGTTTTCACGAACACTCGCCGGTAGCCCTGCTGTTTTTACTTACGGAGCCTTTTCGGGTTTTCATCCGTGCCCATTTTGCTTATGGACATACCGTTTTTTTTATTATTATTTTTTTTTATTTTTTTATTTTTATTATTATTATTTTTTGATCTCGTCAGCCTGAGGATGCTGCGGTAGTAGTTTAAAGACGTTTCGGTCGTCAGCTAGTTTTAGGACATAGTGGTCCGTCGTTAGTTTAAGGACATTGCGGTCCGCCGTTAGTTTAAGGACGTTTCGGTCCTCCGTTAGTTTAAGGACGTTTCGGTCCGTTGTCGCCGTATTCGAGGCGAATCTCTAGTTTACTGACTTTTCGGTCTATGGGGTTTTCCTTATGACTGAGCATGATGACCCCAGCATATCCATCTTTCTCAGAGCGTGCGGTTGTGGCGGGTTCAACCTCTATTTTTCGGAGATGACGAATTTGCCCTGTTGGTATTGGTCTTCAACCCAGTTTTTGAAGACGTAACAGTTTTCGATCGGATGGCCCAATACTTGGTGGTAAAGACAATAATTAGGACTGTTGACATCATCCAGCTGTAGTTGGTGTTTCGGCTCCGGTAGAGTGATAAGCCTGTTATGTACTGCCACTTCGAACAGCCTCCTTGTTTCATCCTGGGGAAACGAGTAAGGACGTCTTAGCCTCTCCTCGAGGGATATGAGTGGACGCATATTGTTTTGACGAACAACCGGTCTAGGGCCACTCGACTGTTGTTAAGTGTTAGCGACGAAGGTCATTTTCTCCTTACCTTTATCCTTTTTGTTCGATCCTTTGTTTACGAGGCCGAGATTTTTTTCGAGTAGCGTGCGATTGCACGGCTGAACGTTCTCGCAACTCCTCAATTCCTTCATTTTTGAAATAGATTCCTTGAGGAGAGGGTTGAGGGCAGCTTCTTCGTCAGAGTCTCTTCCAAAGGTGATAATTTGCGATCCCTTGGAGTCGGCTATGTGACAGTCGTCGGCGGCTCTTTTGCGCTCATCTATCGCATTTTTCTGATATCTACGAGCTTCACGCTTTGTCCTGTTGAAGTGTTGCTTTCGAGCGACATACCCTTGCCACCAACACCTAAAGGAATCGCAGTCTTCGGTAGGATGTATGATCTTCCGAAGATATAAGCAGAAGTTAGGATGCATCTCTACTCCACCGAGAGTATTTTCTTCAGAGGGCGGTAGCTTCATTCCCACTGATAGGGCTTTGGTGAACCTTTTCCTCGTCTTGAATTTGTTTTTATTCGCAGCAGACGACTTTTGATTTGACGGAAGTGCCTCGACTCTTTGGTCTAGTAGTTGGTGCTTGGCTCCTTCCAATATGGCCATCTCAGGCTCTTGATTGGCTTTAACATTCAGACGAATCTCATTCAGGAAGGCATCGATCAACTCGTCTGACGGCCGTAGAATTTTTGGTTCAGGGTTCGCCCTCGGTTTCTCGGCGCAAGGAGCCTCTTCATCATCCGCCAATGAGTGAGAGATCACATGACAAGTCGCTAAGTAGTCTTCGGATTCATCTGATGAATCTTCTCCATCGTTTTCGTCCTCGACAAAAGAACAAGCTACCCTCATCGTGTCCGTCTTCTTTGGAGTGTGCGGCTGTGGTGGGTTTACCTTCCAGTTTTCAAACAGTGCGAACTTGCCTTGTAGGTACTGATCCTCGATCCATCCCTTAAAGACGAAACAGTCCTCGATCGGGTGACTTACCATTTGGTGGTAAGGGCAATAATTGGGATTATTGAGATCGCCTGGCTGCGACAGACGTTTTGGACTCGGCAGATTGATGAGTCCGTTGCGCACTGCCAGCTCGAACAGTCTTCTCATTTTATCCTGAGGAAACGAGTAAGGGCGTCTCAGTCTCTCCTCGAGGGATGGGCGTGGACGCACGTTATTTTGGCGAACAACCGGCTTTGAGTTGCTTGGTTGTTGTTGAGCATTGGCGGCGATGATCGCTTTTCCTTTCCCCTTCTCCTTTCGAGAGTCCGGTTTTGGAGGAGACGGTCCATGGCTCATCTGGTCCATTTGGGCTAACTTGTCGATCAGGGCCTGGAAGGTGGTCGGCCTAAAGAACATCATGAATTGCGAGATGGTCGCTTGCGGATCAAGAGTGCCCACGAACATGCCTACCGCAGGTGGCTTTTCTATGCGTTGTTCGCATTTTGCCATAGGTTCCGCCATCGTGTTGCGTATTGGACCCACGTTTCGCCGGGCCTTATCCTGGCATTTATTAGTGCTGTTATCGGGGTGCGTTCACTAGCAATCACGAATCTTTGTGTAAATAGTAGCTCCATCTTCGCAAATGTTTTGACAGAGTCGTTAGGTAGCTCCGAATACTATTCAAAGGCTGTTTCTGCTAAGCTGCCGACGAATTGGCGAAGCAACAATTTGTCATCGCCTCCAGTATTGCCGCATAAGGCCCTGAATTGAGCGACATGTTGATGCGGATTCCCTGTCCCTTTATATACGTGGAACTTAGGGATTGTATATCCCGGCGGGTAACTAATTTAGTCATACCAGCTTGGATAGGGTCGTCCGGTTCTAACAATTTTCCCAGCCGCTTCATTCACCTGATGAACCCGTATTTGCTGAGCTATATAGTCGTCTAGCGCGGCCTTGGAAATGGTTTCATCTTTGGCTGCTGAAAGAGCCGGCGGAGGATTAGATGTCTCCCCTCCGTCATCTCTAACAATGATTGGAGGGTCTTCAGCTGGAGGGTCCGGCTGTAACATCATCCCTACCATATCTTGGAAGAGGAGCGCCATCTGTTTTATGTTAGCCGCTTGCTCTGCGGCTTCTTTGTCCTTCTTTTCAAGGACTCTGCGTAAGAAATCAGCATCAGTCTCCTGTTCGTGACGCTGTTCTGATGACGCCTCTGAGCTCTCTTTCGGCCCGGTAAGTGCAGCCATTGCAGTCATCATCTCCTGAAGCTTCTGCTGCTGTTCTTGGGCTTTCGTCACGGATCAGGTGAGCGGTCGGTGGCCCGTAGAAGCACGGCTTTCCTCCTTTCCGGTAGCCATATAAACAGTATGCACCACCATGCCCCCAGACTTGGGGCGTTTGTGTTCAGTGTTTTTACGGTTCTCTATGTTCACAGGGGCATTTTGCGGCCTCCTTTTCTTTTGAGTGATTGGAGTTGAGTGGGCCGTTGTAGTGAGCACCTAAGTAGCTGTTGCTTTTTGTGGCTTGACGGAGCAATCCTTCTCCTGCTGAACCTTCATCTTTTTCTGTCTGCGTAGATAGTCTTGATCAATCACCGACTCCTGGACCTGTCGCCAGACTTTGTAAATTTTAGAGGAAAGCCGTTGAGGGGACTGCTCTAGCTTCTTCTCTGGAGTATTCTCTACAGGTGAAGGAGTTCATTTCAACCCCGCAGTAGGAGAATTTCTACACACCGTGTTCAGCAATTCAAAGCTATTCCCGGTTGGAACAGCAGCTTTGATTTCCACTATCAGAGTCGGTGGAGTAAATCCAGAGGGGGAGTTGCCCCCAGCCTTCCTCACTCGACGCCAGTGACGACGTCGAGCGTGTCTTGCGGATGGAGTTGTTTCAGCTATAAGGGTGACTTTGTCGTGCCCCCTGCTTTGAGGAGAGACTGTTATTGGTGCTAGCCTGTCGAAGACTGACACCTGTTGAGAAGCCATGTCAAAGACAGACCTCTGGGCAGTGGAAGCAGCTTTGAGGATCTCGCCTGGAGCGGCAACCGGAATGGTCAGCCTTGTAAAAACTGACTTCTTGGAAGGAGGAGCCTTTCCAATGATTTTGTCCGCTTGAGTCGGGGTGGTTATCCGCTTTGGGATGGCAACTTCGGGTATCGCGGGCTTGCAGACGTTCTGGCCTTGCCTGTTGGGAACTGAGGTATTAGAGTTGGGCGACCCGTTGAGAGGGGCCGCGACAGTGGTAAATCGATCAAAGACCGACTTCTTTGGGGCTTCTTGCAACGTCATTGGGGCATTGAAGCTCATCGGTGGGAGCATGGTCCCAAAGAATAGTCCAGTGGCTGCTTGAGTTACCTATTCCACTGGCATCTTGAAAAGAGAGGCCACTTGGGGCCCGTAAGTCACTCCTCCAGCAGGGACGGAGCGAGAGTTGCAGTTGCAGGTAGTGCATTTTGAAGCCATTGATCTTCTGTTTTCTGCACGTAGCAAGACACCAAATCTTAGTACCTCGAATCCACAGGCAACCACAGCAAACCGTGATTTGTTCGTGAACACGACACACGAAGTGTAGAGTGGAAAGAGGAAAAGGTCCCACCGGGCGTGGCAGAATCTGTTTCCCTCCAAACGGCGGCCAAGACAGGGATGTCTTGCCTGTGATTCGGGGCAGATGCTATTTGGTTTTATCCGTCCACCTCTCCGAAGATGCCAAGTTGATTTATGGCACCGTGTATCAGAGGTTTGAACGGATGCGGCCGATGTAGCAGACTTCGTCAGATTCCCCCTCGCTTGAGGGGTTTTTGATTGTGGGGACACTCTTCCCTGCAAGCGCAAGCCCCTGCAGTTAATTACGCTACCGCATCGCGGTAACAACTTTCTCCTTCTCCGGAATTTCACTTCGTGTCGTGGATGTTTGTGTTGTTTGTGGTTGCCCGTGGATTGTATACGGAGACTAATTTATGTCGTCGCCCGTAGGACGTGGATTAGTCCAAATCCGTATTTTCTTAGATTTGGGTTTGGTGTTTTGGTTTAAGGATACGTTAGCCCTATTTAAGGCTAAGATCAACTTAATCTTTTGTTAAGGATACGTTAGCCTAATCTCCAGACTAAGATCAACTTAACGGGATGGTTTGGATCCGACAAGAGAGCAATTGGCTCTAATGTTTAGTTTAATGATATTGCGGCCGATTCCCAGTTTAGGGACATGGTGGTCCATTACATGTATGGCCGTCGGGACTCATCACCTCTCTGACGACATTGAAGAATTACAACGACAGATGTCAGAGGAGTTCAGAGATGTACCCTTGAACCAAACTTGATTGGGGGATCTATAGTCCAATTTGGGACTAAAGTCTGTTTGAAGGTTTAAGGATACGTTAGCCATATTTGAGGCTAAGATCAACTTAAACGGGATCGTTTAGATCCGACAGAAGAGCATTTGGGGGCTCTATTGTTCCAGTTTAAGGACGTAGTGGTCCATTGCATGTATGGCTGTCGGGACCCGTCACCTCTCTGACATCGTTGAAGGATTACAACGATAGGTGTCAGAGGAGTTCAGAGATGTACCCTTGAACCAAGTGTAGATTGATTTAAAAGAGCAGCCGTGCTCAGTCAATTTAATTTGAGAACTTACGGCCATGATTGGGCTCAGTCCAGTTGAATATGTTCAATGTTTTTTTCTTTATCTTTGGCGTATTAGGCCTATGCTAGGGCTTTTCCCCTGTTCAATAATGCACTACATTTTATTCTGGCCTGTTAGGCCTTTTAAGTTGGGCTCTGTCCCCTTTTTTATAATGCAGAGCATTTGTTTTGGTCCATTGGGACTTTTAATTGGGCTCTGCCCTTTAACAATGTGCTACATTAATTAGTCTGACAAAGTGCCATGTGGCTTGTCAGGCGCTTTGCGCCAGTTGAGGAGCGCAAGGCGTAAGTGTGCTGCGCCAGTGCGCTGCGCTGTTGCGCTGCTGACACGTGGCGCGCTCTGGTGAGTTGCGCCAATTCATGAGAGCAGTGCTATGTTTTTAGAAGTGCATAGCGCAGATCATTATGGGGCTGACACGTGGCGCTCTCTGGTGGCTTGCGCCAACCCGAGAGCGCAACAGTATAGATTTTGCAAGTGCAGGGCACTGTTTTATTATTTTTATCAATTTTAGATCAAAGAAAACAAATTTTCTTGTTTTCAAAGAACCAGTGGTTCATCGAAAGGCAATTCCTTTATTATTATTATATTTTTGTTGAAGATCTTTGATTTTATTCTTAGATCAATGATCTTTTTAGAAGAAATTTTTCTTTTATTGAAGGTTTTTACCTTTCCTTTCTTTGAGCTCTTCTCAAAATTTTCTTTTAAAGGAGTTCTCTCTGTGTTGATGTGTCTTTTGGAATTGGGATCTAGGGGCCTTTATATAGTGCCCATTAATTTGTTAAATTTGTTAAAGAGATCATTCTCTGAGTGATTTACGGAATTTTCCCCACCGTTGGATCTTTGATCTAAAGGCTTCTGTTTTACAGAAGACAATTTTCTTGTTTTAACAAGAACAGAAAGATCTTACTGGAATTTTAATTCTGTTTTGCGCAAACGCCCCAGCGCTTGACACGTGTCGCGCAGCGCGCAGCGCAGCGCAACCGCGCTGGCGCAACCGCGCTAATACGTGTCGCGCAGCGCAGCGCAACCGCGCAAGCGCAAGTCAGCTGAAGCGTTGCTTCTTTAATTTTTTAATTTTCAGAACAGAACCTTGCTCTGATTGGGGGAAACAGAAACGTTGCTACGTTTCCCATCTTGGAATTTGAACAGAGCTTTGCTCTGATTGGGGTAAACATTAAGCTCTTTAAGTATAAACTCAATAAGACCATCAAACTTTAAAAAAGACAAATTCCATAAGAAGATCAATGTTTAATGCATATTTGGTTCGTGATGTGTGTAATTTTATACTTTTCACTTTTCTACATGTTTCAGGAAATTTAAGGTAATTTTTAAAATATAAAACTATAAATGGTGGTTCATGAAAAACAAGAAAATTTTATCTTATCTTTTTACCGAAATCTTAAGTGTTATTGATATATATGTAAGAGTCAAATAAAGTTGATAGGACATGATCAGAATGAAAATTATGATCAAAATTTACTCAGAATTTCGTCACATGCTTGCATTCGAGAACACATGCATCCGTTGGAATTTTCAAGTATAATAAACACCATAAAACTTCAATAAAATTTAGGCTAAATTGCACCTAATACCTAAGATTTCATGTGTCTGACAAATAAATAACTATGTTTCCGTTAGTTGCACATAAATATCTATTTTTGATACTAGCAGTTTGATTACTAACGGCGTTAACGGAAATTGCAAAATTACCGTTATATCCCAGTCAAATAACCCTAATCCTCTTCTCATCTTCTTCTTCTTCCTCGGCCTCGCCGCCGTCGTCTCCTCTCCTGCCTCTCTTCTTGTCCCTTATCTAAAGAATATTCTTCTTCTCAATCATGCATTAACTTCACGAATCTCCATTTATTTCACGAATCATACATTGCACTTGTATCGAGGGCTCGCCGTCGCTAACTCCAAGCTAATTGAACCTCAATCTTTACTTTAATCCCAAGCCAATATCGTAATTTACGAACTTTAGTTTACTTTACAGGTTAGTTCCATTGAATATCTGTGAACTTTGAAGAATCTCCATTAACTAGGTTAAGGTCATCAATTTATATTTGTTTTGATACGGTTATAATTTATTTGAGAATGCGAAGAAGAAAAAAAGCGTAAGAGAGGTAGGGTTGGGGTTCAATTGAAGAAGAAGAAGAGGGGGAAAGGACTAGATTTAGGATTCAATTTGAAATGAAGAGGAGAAGAAAGCTAGGTTTAGGATTCAATATGAGGAGAAGAAGAAGAGGGACAAAATGGTCAAGAAATATTAAGTGCAATGCACGTGGAGATCAAAAAAGGAATATTCTGACGGTTCACTAACGATAGGTAATAAAGT
This sequence comes from Agapanthus africanus, assembly GCA_030015575.1. Taxonomy (NCBI): domain Eukaryota; kingdom Viridiplantae; phylum Streptophyta; class Magnoliopsida; order Asparagales; family Amaryllidaceae; genus Agapanthus; species Agapanthus africanus. The sequence continues at coordinate 934,582,180 of JASDDO010000019.1, read as the reverse complement.
GTTGACGGAGCAAAATGTTGGGTATTTAATTATGTGCCACTCAGAAAAAACATGGGTATTTATCTATCAAATGATTGAAACCATGGGTATTTATATGTAATTTAGCCTAAAATTTATGTTAGATACATCGATCGACCGTTCAACAACGAGATGTTATAGTAGTTATATGTGCCCTTAAATATCCATTGCAATCTATCTAATATTAGTTGAATATTAATAAAGTTTTATGGTTGCACTTAATGTTTTATTATGTGGGTAATCTTATTTATTTATAATTGTTATAATATCTTTAGAAATTCTATTGTTAGATTATACACTGTGATGTGTCACTTGCATGGAGTTGTGAGCTAATTTAGTAATTTCTTAAATTGACTACCTAACCAACAACTAGCATATGATAACTAGAGTTGTGACAGATTATCATGTATGATACTGACATGTGAGATGTGATGATGTGTCTCAATCATTGAGAATAGAGATTCTCCAGGTGTATTTTATAAGCGTATATATTTGATATATGTAGTGCAAGACCTTATTTGAATTATCTAAGATATGTCACCTATAAAAATAGAGAATTCAAACTGTTATATAACCCCTTTCACTTGATAATATTGTAGTTTTCAATTTGTTAATAAGTAAGTTTTGATATGATGGTTAATCTTATCGTTTAGACAGGAACAAAAACCTGAAATATTGGGTTACTTCAATGCATTTAGGAAAACTATGGATTCCTAGATAGGATCTGACATTCTCATATTGATGAGAATAAGTGTACTGTTCAATTCTATGAAAGCGTAAAATCCTGTATAGATATTTTGAAAATTGTTTTTCAAAATTATATTATTATATTTATTTTCGAAATGAATTTATTGTGTTCGTGGGCAATTAAAGATTTGGGTTTGAGTGATTAGATGATTTTATCATGTTCAGTTAAAAGACCTAAAGAAAAATAACTTGATGTTGGAAGGCATTACAAGTAAATTAATGTTAATTATTATCTCACATTAGGAGAAACTATTATGAACAATTGGCATGATAGGAGTTTGATAGTTAAATTAAAATTACGAATTAATTGAGATTGATAATTGGTTTTCGACATGAGACCCAATTGATCCCACCGCAAAGCCTTAAGATAGAAGAGAAAATAAAAATAAAGAAGAAAAGAAGTAATATAACACAATATGTTGTGTTAGGGAGTTTAGTCCCACATTAGAAAATTAGGGAAATGGTATTGTATCACAACCCTATAAAATGATGGCTATAGTAGACCATAAAAGATAAGAGAAGAAAAAAATAATTAAGAATTATTTAAAACTTCTCTTAAAAAAAGGTTCCTATATTTTTGGTTTTCCTCGTACACAAGATGGTGGACTTGATTGAACGATTTTGCAATTGTGGTAGATTCAAAATATTATTATTTTATTGACAGATATTTAGATCTGCAAAAATATGTCTTTTATCATTCATATTGATGAATTCTTGGAGATCATATGCATCGTTCCGCTGCTATACGCATATGATTTTCTTCAATTGGTATTAGAGCACACGGTTGCTCTTGTAGAATTAGGGTTTTGTTGGCTATAATGCTCTCAAGGCAATTATTGTAATTGCAGGTAGGCGATTATGATAATTGAAGGAAGATCTATACAAATAGAATAGTCTTACTCAAGATAATAGTATGTTATCTGGTTTGTCTTTATCATTGATGTGTATGCATTTTACTAGTTATTACATGTCGGTAATACATAATGATAAAGCCCGTAATATCTTTGCACTTGTGAGAGCTGGGTAGTCCATAAGCACATCCTTAAATGTCCATAGTCGTGGGAGTATCGAGACTGGGAATCGATATTCTAGAGTAAACTAGCGTATACGTTTCTAGACCCCGATGAGGGGCGGTGGCAGGTTTCATAACCATTGGTGTGTTGCACCTAAGATTGTATACATGTGGTTACTGGAGATGAGTACACCAGAAGGACTTACCGAGAACTTTTAGATAGTATTATACCTATCGTCAGATAGCAGTTCTTTGGTGATATGAGTACATGTAGTCTGTTGACCTGAGATCGTCATTTGTCTTATGTGAGTTCCCGCTGTACTTAGATTACTACCCTACCACGGCTCTACTGAGTCGTGCAAATATATTTTAGTTGGGTACAGTCTCGAGCCACATGAAGGCAGTGAGCGATCGTCCAGGATTTGTCTCTCCTGGTATAGGGAGTCGATGTCACGTTGTGTTCGGTTGGCTATTGTTCCCCGCCGAAAGACGCACGAAGACGCGGCGAACGTCTCGCCTGAAATTCGGGGCAGATGCTAATTGGTGCTATTCGTCCACCTCTCCGAAGATGCCAAGCTGATTTATGGCACCATGAATCGAAGGTTTAAAACGGATGCGGCCGATGTAGCAGACTTCGTCAGATTCCCTCTCGTTTGAGGGGTTTTTGATTGTGGGGACGCTCTTCCCTGCTGGCGCAAGTCCCTGCAGTTAATTACGCTACCGCATCGCGGTAACAACTTTCTCCTTCTCCAGATGGTCACTTCGAGTCGTGGGTGTTTATTTTGTTTGTGGTTGCCCATGGATTGTATACGGAGACTAATTTATGTTGTCACCCGTAGGGCGTGGATTAGTCCAAACCCGTATCTTCTTAGATTTGGGTTTGGGGATTGGGTTTAAGAATACGTTAGCCTCATTTGAGACTAAGATCAACTTAAACGTATGTTAAGGATACGTTAGTCTAATTTCTAGACAAAGATCAATTTAACAGGATCATTTAGATCCAACAAGAAAGCATTTGGCCTCTGTTGTTTAGTTTAGGGACATTGCGGTCGATTAGTTTAAGCACATTACGGTCCAACGTTAGCTTAAGGACATTACGTTCCAGGTTAAGGACATCGTAGTCCGTGGGTTTAAAGGGACCCCGCAGTCCGAGGTTAAGGACATCGTAGTCCGTGAGTTTAACGGCCCCACAGTCAAAGTTAAGGACATCGTAGTCTGTGAGTTTAAGGACCCCACAGTCTGTAGTTTAAAGACGTCATAGTCTATAAAGTTTAAGGATATCGTAGTCCATGAGTTTAAGGACCCCACAGTCTGTGAAATGTGTGGTTGTCGGGACCCGTCACCTCTCTGAAGACGTTGAAGGATTACAACGACAGATATCAAAGGAGTAAAGAGATGTACCCTCGAACCAGTGTGAATTGGTTAAAAGATCTATAATCCAATTTAGAACTAAGATCTGTTAAATATTTATGAGCAGACGGGCTCAATTAAATATAAGTTGAGGACTTATGGCCAATATTAGGCTAAGTCCAATAAACATTTTGTTTATTCCGGGTATTGAGCCTTTATTTCGGCTTGGCCCTTTTAATAATGTTGAGCATTGTATCTTGACACTTTTGTCTTGTATTAAATGCAAAGCATTCAGCAGAGCTCTGGCTCACTAAAGAACAACTTGTGTTCTGTCAGTGCAACCTATGGTGCGCTAGGCGCTTCGCGCCGATCAAAAAGTGCAGTGCTCTTCTGCCACGTGGCGCGCATGTAAGGAACACTTGTCATGTTCTGCACTATGCGCCAGTTTATGAGCGCAGTGCGCCAGTTTATGAGCGCTGAGCGCTAAATTATGAGAGCATTGCGCTAGTTTAGTGGCGCATACACGAGTGACACGTGGCGCGCTGGGCGTTGATCGCCAGCTCATGAGCGCAGTGCGCTATTTAGAAGCGCAAGTTGCATACGTGGTTGACACGTGGCACATTTTGGCGCTGAGCGCCGTTCCAGGGAGCGCAGAAGCGCAGTTCAAGAGCGCAAGGCGCATTTCGATAGAGCAAAGCGCATTTGATCAATTTTTATGATCTGTGAACAAATTTATGTTCTTTTAAAAGAGACTTTGTCTCAAGATTCAAGAACAACAGTTCTTATTTTTGAAAGGGCTTGTCTTTATAGATCAATGATCTGTGTGAAGAATATGTTGTTCTTTTTATGTGATGAGATCTTTTGATCTCTTTTATGAAAGACCTTGGTCTTTGTAGATCTATGATCTTTTAAGAAGATAATTTTTCTTTTTATGAGATGATTTCATCTCTGTGTTCATAGTTCATGATCTCTACCTTGAAGAAATGATCTTCTTTTGCTGAGAGCTTGCTCTCTGCCTTTTGACTTTTTTTAAAGTTTATAGGGGGGTTTCTCTCTATGAGACTTGAAGTCTCAGAGCCTTTATATAGGGCAAATTTATTTGTTAAATCAGTTAAAGGGATCTTTCTCTGATTTATTTTGGGGTATTTCCTACCATTTGATTTTTGATCCTAGGGCTTCTGTTTTGCAGAAAATAATCTTCTTGTTTTAATAAGATTGAGAAATCTTTCCATGCAGAATTTATTCTGTCCTTGGTATTTTGTTTTACCATTGGATCATTGATCCAACGGTGTTCTGATTTGTAGAGCACAATCTTGTTGTTTTGAAAGATTTGGAGGAATCTTTCCTTAATAGAATTTTAATTCTGATTAATTAATGATTTATCATTATTGTTAGATCTTTTGATCTAAAGGTGGGGAATTTTTAATTCCAGCGCTAGCGCACCTGTGCTTTGCACGTGGTGCACTTGCTCAGAGCGCAGCGCACTTGGCGCTACTGCACTAGTGTTTGACACGTGGTGCGCTGCTCAGAGTGCAGCGCAACCTGCGCTAGCGCACCCGTGTTTGACACGTGGGGCACAGCGCGTCTAGCGCTAGCACACTCATGATGCGCTGCCTAGGGCGCAGCGCACCTGGTATTAATGCATCCGTGTTTGGCGCGCAGCGCGCCTAGCGCTGGATCTGAAGCGTTGCTTCAATTTTTGAATTTTGAATTTCAAAACAGAGCTTTTCTCTGATTGGGGGAAACAAATGCCCCCCACCGTTGCGCTCTCGTGGACCACACGTGAGTGCAACGGTGGCAGCATCTGTGCCCTTGGATCAACACAGGAGTTAAAGAGGCGTTTCAATGCCTATAAATAGGACCTTTGGTCCCTTAGATGTTTTTCATCTTCTTCTTGAGAATTATCTCTTCTAAGAATTTCATTCTCCCGCAGAGCATAGCTTTCTTGTTTAAGAACTTTTTTAAGAGTCGGAATTCTGTCAAGACTTAGGTAAAGTTTAAAACTTTTAATAAATTAGGGTTTTACCCATTAACAGAGCCTTGCTCTTCATAAATCTTTGATCTAAAGAAAACCCATTTAGGGTTTCATTAACGGAGCTTTGTTCTCCTAAACCCATAGATCTAAAGAGATCTTTTCTTGGGGTTTCTCAGCCCATGAATCAGAGCTCTACTCTTTTGATAACATGTAGATTTTTTTTATTTTTAATCTCTGATGAAGAACTCTTAAGAGTTTTATCATGGATCTTGAAGATCCTAGAATTTATTAATTCATAAAAATTAATTTTAGTTAATTCTTTTCTGATGGAATTTTCCATCATCATTACAGAGCCGCTCTTGACATTCTCGGGGAATCTCTTTAAATTCCTTTCATAATTGACTTTGACAGGTGTCACTCCTGTTTGAAGAGCATTGCTCTCGAGGAATTTAACTCTTTGACCCGAAGGGTCGCTTATTAAATGAGATTTCCTTTTCAGGATTTCTCACAAATTCGAATTTATTAGGTGTCATAATTAGAATTCGTTTTCTCCTTGGGGATATCAAGAGTCGTTTAGATTCCGTATCTGTTTTTCCTCATTACTAATCTTCTAATGATGTTTCTTTTCAGGCACTATGGCTGTTCATTTATATAATCGGCACGAGTTCATCTCTTATGAGGATATTCGCGTACAGGGCCGTTGCCAAAACCAAGAGTTTACAGATACCCAATGTGCGGAGATTATGGATCGTATGCATGCACGCGTCGGTTGACTGCTTTCTCGCCGTTCCGCCCTCTTGAAAATCGTAGTGGGAGCAATTTGGAGAGCACTTCCTGGGTTTCATGAGGCCATGCCGCTTAATACGTTGGATGATGCCGAAAACAAGGTGTTCCCCTCCGAACGGCGGCCTGGACTGCGCGTCCGTGCCTGAGGTTCGGGGCAGATGCTATTTGGTTTTATCCGTCTATCTCTCCGAAAATGCCAAGTTGATTTATGGCACCGTGTATCGAAGGTTTAGACGGATGCGGCCGATATAGCAGACTTCGTCAGATTCCCCCTCAGGGTGAGGGGTTTTTGATTGTGGGGACGCTCTTCCCTGCAGGCGCAAGCCCCTGCAGTTAATTACGCTACCGCATCGCGGTAACAACTTTCTCCTTCTCCAGAATTTCACTTCGTGTCGTGTATGTTTGTTTTGTTTGTGGTTGCCCGTGGATTGTATACGGAGACTGAGTAATGCCGTCGCCCGTAGGACGTGGATTAGTCTAAATCCGTATTTATTTAGATTTGGGTTTGGTATTTTCAGTTTAAGGATGCATTAGTCGCGTTGCGGCTAAGATCAACTTAAACGTTCGTTAAGGATACGTTAGTCTTGTTTTAGACTGAGATCAACTTAACGCAGTGATCAATTTAATTATCTGGCCGTCGGGACTCGTCACCTCTCTGACGTCGTTGAGAGATTACAACGACAAGCGTCTGAGGAGTTCAGAGATGTAACCTTGAACCAAAATTGATTTGGGGTTTTATTGTTTATTTAAAGATCTAACGACACATTAACCGTAGCTGGGGCTAAGATCAACTTATACGGGACCGTTTAGATCCGGCAAAAGAGCGTTCGGGCTCTATTGCGCCAATTTAAGGACGTGGTGGTCCATCGCCAGTTTAGGGACATGGTGGTCCATCATTGGTTTAAGGACGTTTCGGTCCGATATTAGTTTAGGGACGTTTCGGTCCGATATTAGTTTAGGGACGTTTCGGTCCGATGCCAGTTTAGGGACGTAGTGGTCCATTATTAGTTTAGGGATGTTTCGGTCCAATATTAGTTTAAGGACGTCTCGGTCCGATATTAGTTTAAGGACGTCTCGGTCCACGGGTTTAAGGACCCCGCAGTCCATAGCGATGTGTGGTCGTTGGGACCCGTCACCTCTTTGACGTCGTTGAGGAATTACAATGATGGATGTCAAAGGAGTATGGAGATGTGCCCTCGAACCGGATGTAGATTGATTTAGGAGAGCCATTTTGCTCAGTCAATTTAATTTAAGGACTTACGGCCAAAATTGGGCTAAGTCCAGTTGAAAATGTTCAACACCATCATTTATTTTTTTATTAGACCTGTGCTAGGGCTTTGCCCATACTTAAATAATGCATTGCATTACTTCAGGCCATTTATGCCCATTTAGATTGGGATGCAGATCATTTATTTTTGTCCATTGGACCTTTCAATTGGGCTCTGCCCTTCCAAATAAGGCACAGCATTTTATTTATTAGGCTTGTTAAGCCTTTTAATTGGGCTTGGCCCTTTAGGAAGTGAAATGCATTGCATTTGTCAGGCGCTTTGCGCCAATTACTGAGCGCAAGCTCATATGGTGATGACACGTGTCATGCTCTGGGGAGCGCAAGCGCAACAGTGCAGCGCGTTACGCTGTTGCGCTGCGTTGTTGCGCTGGCGACACGTGGTGTGCTCTCAGCGAGTTGCACCAATTCTAGAGAGCAAAGCTCTATCTTAAGGGCGCTTGGCGCAAGTGGTTTTATAGCCGACACGTGGCGCTCTCTTAAGAGCGCAACGGCGCAACTTGGAAGTGCAAAGCACCAATAATCTTTTAGATACAAGAAGGAAAGTGCAAAGCACTGTTTAATTTCTTAATCTGAAATAGATCAAAGAAAAATAAATTTTTCTTCGCTTGAAGAACCAGAGGTTCATAAAAGTGCAAAGCACTATTATTATATATTATTTTTTTTATTGTTTCTTTTTTTTTTTAAAAGAACCAAGGGTTCACAAGAAGTGCAAAGCACTGTTTATTATGTAAAGATCATTGGTCTTGTTTTTAGATCAATGATCCATTAGAAGGAATTTCTTCTAATCCATAAAGGTTCTTTTACCTTTTTTCTTGAAATCTTCTCAGAGTTCTCTCCCTTTAAAGTTCTCGAGTTCTCCAAAAAAAAAATGTTCCTTCTTTTGAATTGAGGCTTAGGGTCCTTTTTATAGTGCTCACAAATTAGTTAAATTTGTTTAAAGAAATCATCCTCTGAGTGATTTGGGGAATTTTCCCCACCGTTGGATCTTTGATCCAAGGGCTTCTGCTTTGCAGAAGAAAATCTTCTTGTTTTAACAAGAACAGAAAAGATTTCTTAAAAATCTTAACTTAGTTTGGCGCAGATGCCCCAGCGCGTGACACGTGTCATGCAGCGCAGAGCGCAGCGCAACTGCGCTAGCGCATCTGCGCTGACACGTGTCGCGCAGCGCAACAGCGCTAGCGCATCTGCGCTGACACGTGTCGTGCAGCGCAGAGCGCAGCGCAACTGCGCTGACACGTGTCGTGCAGCGCAGAGCGCAGCGCAACTGCGCTAGCACGTCTGCGCTGACACGTGTCGCGCAGCGCAGAGCGCAGCGCAACTGAAGCGTTGCTTCAGGCAAATAGAGCTCTGCTCTGATTGGGCGCGTCTTCTTGGGCGCAGCGCTGATACATCTGCGCCTGACACGTGGCGCGTTGCGCTCAGCGCAGAGGATCTGAAGCGTTGCTTCATTTATTAAAGTTTAAATTTTGGGAGAATCAGAAGCGCCGCTTCTCCTGAGATATCTTTTCATCTCCTCTTTTCAAGTCAAACTTGTATTCCCGAAATTATAATTTCCCGGGGCTTGGAAATAACTCCGCTGCGCACAGAATTTTCTGTGTTTGGATCTATATATAACTTAAGGCCGAGCCTTTCCTTTCCTCACCTTTGGAGAACTTCTTTAATCATGGCTTGCAACCGTCCTCACGCCCGCCGACAACCGTGGGAAGTGCCGATCCGGGACGTCGTTCCCCGTTTTGCTGCGCGCTTGGTGGACTCCTCTTTTTCGGACGAGCAGTGCGATGCCGCAATGTACGAGCTTTCGACTCGTGTGGGGTCTTCTCTTCCCCCGGGTTCCATTTGGCTTCGGATGATCCTTGCCTCAGTTCTCGCCGACATTCCCCCTCCTCCGGCGGAGATGTCCTCTGCAATGCTTGATGTGGTCGAGGATAAGATCGAGAGTTTTTTCGAAGCGCTCTTGATCACCAAAGCCCTGAGGGACTTCTCCTTCTACTTGCTGAGCCAGATACGGGCTCGTCGGGCCGTCATCGCCACTTTTTCCCAGGAGTGCGGCGTCGACCGTTGGATGGCTACCCCTCGGGAAGATCGCCGCTTCGACGTGGTGGAGAAGACGGAGAGGGAGCTGAATAATCTTCTTTTTCTTTTTGTGAACCCTTGTCTCTCTGATCCCGTATTCGGTGATCTTTTTTAAATTTAATAATAAATAAATTTTTTAATTAAGTATTTTATTATCTGTTAAGTGTTCTTTTTATTTGAGCTCTTTGTTGTGCTTGTGCATCGTATTTTAATTTGTTGTTATCAAGTGCATGTAATTTTGCATGGCTAAATTGCCTTTGGCACTTAGCCCCTTTTTCTGCGCTAGCGCATCTGCGCTGACACGTGTCGCGCAGCGCAACTGTGCTGCCACGTGTCGCACAGCGCAGAGCGCAGCGCGGCGCTTCCTTTAACAGAGCCTTGCTCTAATTGGGCGCGCTGCGCTAATGTATCTGCGTTGGACACGTGGCGCGTCGCGCGCAGCGCAAAGGATCTGAAGCGTTGCTTCTTTTAAACAGAGCTTTGCTCTGATTGGGTGCGCTGCGCTAATTTATCTGCGCTGGACACGTGGCGCATCGCGCGCAGCGCAAAGGATCTGAAGCGTTGCTTCCTTTAAACAGAGCTTTGCTCTGATTGGGTGCGCCTGAGACTTGAAGCGTTGCTTCAAAATTTGAATTTTGAATTCAAACAGAGCTTTGCTCTGATTGGGCGAAACAAATGCCCCCCCACCGTTGCGCTCACGTGGCGCACACGTGGGTGCAACGGTGGCAACCCCTCCTGACCGTTGGATCGAGGGGGAATTCCAAGAGGCGCAAGCGCCTTATAAATAGGGCCTCTGGCCCTTAAAAATTCTCCACCATTTTCTAGGTTTAGATTTTCAGAGCTCTGCTCTTGCTTAAGAATTTCAGAGCTTTGCTCTTGCTTTCAGAACTCTAGAGCTTTGCTCTCATTTCCCAAATTTTTTTAGAAAACTTTAGGTAATATTTAATTTAAAACTAAGTTAAATTAGTTTAAGTCAATTTTAACCCACAGAGCTTTGCTCTCATAGATCTTTTGATCTAAAGAAATTCCCTTTGGGGTTTCATCAACAGAGCTTTGCTCTCACAGATCTATAGATCTACAGAGATCTTGTTCATGGGTTCTGACCCATGAACAGAGCTTTGCTCCTGAATCAAATGTAGATCTTTTAGATCTGAAAAACAAAGAACTCTTTTTTTTTTTTAAGTTTTCATGGATTTTTTTTTTAGATTCCAGAAATTTTAATTTTAAGTTTCTTTTCAAAACAGGATTCCAGAAATTTTAATTTTAAATTTCTTTTCAAAACTTTCTCTTTGATGAAATATTATAGAGCTAAGCTCTTTTCTAAGGAATTTCATTCTTTTGAGACCAGAACTTGACAAGTGTCATTCTGTGACAGAGCTTTGCTCTGAAAGAGGAGATTTTCTCCTTGTCTCTAGTGATTCTTTCCCCCCTTTTTTATTATGGGAGTGTTCCCTTGAGGGACCAACTGACAATCTCATCCAATGATGAGTTTGTCTTATTAACTGACGTATTGTCATTTGGATTTCATGGGTCCCCCTTTGGTCTCCTACTCACTGCACTGCAGTGCAGTGTAATTAATTAATTTTGATTTTAATTTAATTAGTGCATTTTCTTTTTTCAATTCCAAACGTTGGGGTTACAACACTGACGGCTACATTGCTCTTTTTACAGCGATCATGTCTGAAGACACTTCATTCCCGTTTGTCCGCTCGGAGGAGGGATTTCCAGAGGCGCCTTTGGACCGCGAGGTCCTGGCCATGATCAAGGCATACGACCCGGAGTACAAGAGTCTCCACCTTTGGGGGTCGTGGTACAATCAGATCATTATGGGCCGACGTAGCTTTACATGCGCGGTGCCGGCGGAGCCCATAACGGCGATTCATTACGCCAGCCCACCCCCGGTGCAGTATGCCGCGGAGATGACGGATTGGACATCGAAGGGTTTTCTTCATCCGGCCATAGATGCCATCCCGGTCCAGCGTCCTATGGTTTTGGATATCCTAGGACGCCGTATCTGTCAGGGCGAGGCGAGACCTTGGGGGCAATCATATAACATTGGTCTGATCCCCCGCCACCCGGTTGGCTATCTGCCGTGGGCCCGGTATATCCTGTCGACGAAGAAGTCACAGTTGATAAGATTAGGACTGTACACCGCAGTCTATGTCTCTCTCTTCCAGTATCCTACGCTTCCCACTTGGTGGTTCAAGGCCTTCCTGGAGCAGTGGAACATTCCTACTCATACTTTCCTTGCCATGGATCGGGAAGTGTCCATCTCGCTGGAAGAGTTTACGGAGGTGTCTGGCCTACCGGCTATGGGGGAACATTATGAAGAGTTGCTCCCGCCGGATGAGTACATCTTCGGTGCCAAGCCGATGATAAGGGAGCTTACGCCGGAGAACGCCGTTCAACATCAGTTTCCAAGTCTGATCAAGGTGTTGAACATCTACGAGGCCCTTGAGCATGGGAGCCGTGGAGTTAATTTTGAAGATTTTATTGCTCGGTTCCTTCATCCAAACGTCCTCTCGGCGAAGACTGCCAAGTTTGCCAACCTTGAGGATCCTTTCGGCTTAGGTTTGGATAACCTGCCAGCGGAAGACGTAGATCAAAAGAACTTTTTTCTTCCCAACTCCTCAACCATGTCTTTTGAAGAAGTCGCAGCCCCCGAGATGGACGAGGAGGCCTTCTTTTTGGGATTTCTTGGGCTTTGGCTGAGTTGGTTTGCACTTCCAATGCACTCTCACCGCATGCGGCCCTCTGTCTTTTATCCAGCCCACCGCATGGTCATCGGGGTAAAGGTGGCCGTTGGGATCGCCGGCTTGGCGCATTTATATCACGGCCTCAGCCGAGCAGCGGATGCTAATGAGCCTGGGGTGTTGCACGTGGTTTTCCCAATGCACTACTTCATGTCGTGGCTCGAACTACATACAGCGGGTGTTTTCGGCATGCATAAAAGGCCCTCATTCTACGAAAGGTGCATTTTTCCTCGCCTTCTACAGTTGATCGGCGCATCAATTGTAAATCCATCGCCGCGAGATGCCAGGAGTTTACTCCTTCGCTCCCACACTGTTGGAACCGGTGTGTCTTTCATTGACAAGGTGTTGACCATTGGAAAAACGTCCACCACTGCAGTACGGCCATTGCAAGACACTTTCAAGGATGGCGCTTCGGTTTTAACGGCCCGGGAGACCCTTCACTTATATTCTATCAGACCGGGCTTTTTGGTGTTTAGGCAGGACGGGGGAGCGATCTTTATGAGATACAACCCGCATCGTTTCGCCCAACAGCTGAGCTATAACCAAGGGGTACCGCTGGAGGCCTTTTTATCGGAACCTGCCGCGACCGAAGAAGGGATGGAGAGAGCGCTGCATCACTTCATGCGTCTAAACACGGGCTCTCACTTCTTTATCAGTGAGCCGGCTTGTGCTCCCCGACTTCTTAGGGTATACACCGAATGGTATAGTCATTCGACGGGAGCGGTGATAAAGGAAGAGAGGCGGTTGCTGATCGATCGTAAGGTTGCACCCCCAGGTAGCGATCGCAACGCTCCTCTGGTGCCTAGGACTCCAGTAGTCGCTCCCTTAAAAGATGCCGGGGGCAGACCATCACGTGTGCAAAGTCCTCCACGTGAATTGCCGCTCCCTGATATCGCGGATGCACCTCCCGCATCCCGTGCTCAGGCGGAAACAGTGGTTGTACCCTCACCGGAGTCCGGCGTGGGTGCGGACATCGGGACCCGTCGTCCCAAAGCGGCTGCCAAGCGTAAGTCGCTTCCCCGTGAGCCTAGGGTTGGAAGGCAAAAGAAAAAGAAGTCACTCTTTGCCGCGGACGTTGCGTTCGGCCAGGAACCCCATGCTCCTTACTCCGAGGGTCTGCTCGAATATGGGACTAACGCAGGATTAGTGATGCCGCCGCCGGACGATACAGACTTGGAAGCTGCCCTCAGAGCTTCGGCATGGCTGGTGAAGCATGACGCGTTGCTGGCTAAGCTTGCGCAATCAGGTAACTACTAGTCACTTTTTCTTTATTGCAACGTATTTTCTTTGTCATTTTATTATTATTTTTTTTTTACTAATGCTTTTCTTTCTTTTCTTTCAACAGGCATCACTGATGAAGAAGCCATTGCCGCTTCTCTGAAGACTTTTCAGGAGGAGGAACGTCTCAGAGAATCTATGGGCCTTAGTAAGTTTCGACTCATCAAGTTTTTCATTTTGCTCATGTTATGGTCGATCTAACCTTTCCTTTTTAATTACAGGAACCTCAATGCCGTTCCCTCCTAGCGACGCAGATGTTCTACCAGCCGCCGACGTTCCTGCTTCTTCTGGGCCACCGCAGGAGGTTCGTCTTGAAGAGCCGATGAGAGATGCCTTAAAGGCTCTGGAGGCATCCCTGAATGAAGACGATGATGCCTTGAAGGAGGCATCACGGAGGTCCCTCATGACCGCTCGGGAGGAGAGGAAACGGTTGAGGCGTGAGGCGAAGGCGCGCAGGGCTGCCTTGGCTATGGGAGCGGGCCCTAGCACCGCTCCTCGAGCTGATACTCCCTCTGAAGAGGCCCCTGTCGCCCTGTCCACTTCCCGCAGAGAGGTGGCACGTGCAGCTCGGAGCGCGAACGGTAAATCCGCCTCAGGTAATGTTTCTCTCGGAGTTTTTGTTATAAGGATCTTAATGTCATTTGTCCTTACATCTCTCATCTTTCAGGACCAAGTCCGATCGAGGGGGAGGCGGAAACCGTCAATCTCAAAGGGACAGAGGGGGCAGTACCTGCCGAACTCGAGCCGACGGTGGGCAACGTCGTTGTGGCTTTGGAGCCTGGGGTAGAGGTTGAGGGGCCTGCAGCCGATAAGGTGATGGATGCCGAACCTGAAGTGGTGGCAGATGATATGATCATTATAACTGAGCCCAGAGTGGCGGCGAATGAGGCGCTCGAGACCGGTGATCCCCCGGCGATGGTGGACGATACAACCGCCACTATTGAACCTGAGATGGTAGTGGGCGAGGTGGCCACGATTCCTGAAGACGAGCCAACCACTCCTTCTCTGGAATCTGGCAATACTCCAGTCATAGCCCTTCCCGTCTACGGTCCTCCGCCGTCTCCCGGTCTTGCGAGCACGACGACGGTCCCCATTGAGTCGGGCGATGAGGCCACAGGCGGTGGTCTCATGTCGATAGAGGAGGGAGTCGTCTCTGTTTCCGCCGGGAGCTCCTCAGGTACACCTTAAGTTGTTGTTTTTATTTTCTTTACAATCTTTTCTGACAAGTTCATTTTTCGTAATGCAGGTGCAGCTAGTGTTGATGCCCCACTACTTGAGGGAGCTCCTTCCACGACTGCCTTGGCGATGGTTACCCCTCAGCCCTCTCTTACACCGTCAAAGATGTTGGAAGGTATGAGTTTGCAACTTACTAAACCCATCTTTCAAACGTATAATCCATATACTATATTCACATTGTTGTGTCTTTCAGGAGTTCTTTTTGACCATTTGTATCAAGTGTTGGTCCCACACTTCTCCTTTTCATCTGAACTCGCCTCTCCCTCTGGTGGCGCTGGTGAGTACCGTTCCCGATTGGTAGCTTTGTCTTTTCAGTGGTAGAATTATTTCTAACTCTCTCTTGTTCTGACTGTAGTGCTGCAAATCGAAGGGGGAGCAGAAAGATCGGCTGCGCCACCGGCCCTTCCAGCCTTGCCACCTGTCTCCACCGGTATAGTAAACTATCTTATCAATGACTTCCCTCACATCTATTGAATCATCATCTAATCGCATTTCGTCTTTTTCCAGCTGTCGTTCCAGTCTCGGTGCCTTTCGAGTCTCGCATTACAATACCGGGCGGCCCTTCCCAGCGACGTCCGTCCTCAAAAGGTGCCGCGAATAGTTTGCGCATGTTGAGCGACTACATCGGGGAACTCGACATCGAGGCTCCTGTATCTGTTGAAGACTTCGCCACGACAGTTAACCCGATGTTGGCGATATTTGCCACCTTCCATGACGAGGGTGCTGTCGCCTCTTGGGTTAACTATTGTCGGGAAATCGAGGCTTGCCTTCATCAGCTAGAGTCAATGCGCCTGTCCCCTGAGACTTTGGCCTCGAGTACTCAACGGGGAGCGTGGCTCGAGCAAAGCGCTTCTCATTTCCGTCATCTGGAACAAGAAGTGGTTTTGAGGCTGAAGGAGTGCCAAGATTCTTCGAGCAGAACTGCTCGCTTGCGTGCCGAAGTTGAGGCGAACGCTGCTGAGGTAAAGACCGTCTTCGAAGGTCTTCTGGAGCGCATATCGACTGGGCTGAGACTAAAGCGGGCACTTGATGTCGCCGAGCATGACACTCCAGGCCGTGAAGCTGCTTATCAAGCCGTCAGGGATCAGCTTGCATCCGTCGCACAGCAACGGGCCCAGGTGGAGGCGGAGTTGGCAGTGGTATCCAATCGGGATAAGGCATGGAAGGAAGTGTACGAACAACTGATAGAGCTACTTAAGACGCTTCCTTCCCAATAGCTGCCTTTGTATCAATGTATTTGTAAAAATTTTCTTTTCTGGGTAACATGTATCCTTTCTTTGCTCTTTTGTATGATTCACCATGTATTTGATTGAGGTCAATGAATAAAGATACACATTTTCTTTTGCACTATCTTGTATGTTCTTTTGTCTTCTGCTTTTACATCATGATGTTGTCGATGAACCTGATTGGCATACAACTTAATTTTTTCCAAGAGATAGCAATGGCTTAGGCCGCATCTTCAGATCTGCCGCCTAAGACTTTTCAATTCTATGAGCCGTGAGGGTCTCATAGAGATTTTTCTCCCTACGGATCGAGAGGATCTCATAGGTGGATTTTCTCCTTGGGAATCGTGAGGACTCCCAAGTGTGGTTTTCTCTTATAAGTCGTAAGGATCCTATAAGAGAATTTTCCCTCTTACGAGTCGAGAGGATTCGTAAGCGGTTGTTTCCCTCCTTGTCGAAAATCGACTTCGGAGAGTGAGACCCGTGAATAGTATGCAAGAGACCATTTAGGATTGACTTGCAGGGTCCCATTGTTCAGGAAGCGAGTTTTTGAATCCTTACCGCCCGAGATGTAAGTCAAAGAGGTTCTCGTCACGGAGTGTTTGTATCCGTAAGTTGAGAAGTTTTGCGAGGGATTATTTGTTTCCCAAGCGCCAAGGATTATTTGTGTCCTTGGGGTTCGAAACGAGTCGATGATTCCCACGGAGGCGCTGATGGCTCTGCGAGTCGACGCGGATCAGAAGGGCTCTCGTCAAGGAGTGTTTGTATCCGTGAGTCGAGGAATTTTGCGAGGGATTATTTGTTTCCCAAGCGCCAAGGATTATTTGTGTCCTTGGGGTTTGAAACGAGTCGATGATTTCCACGGAGGCGCTGGTGGCTCTGCGAGTCGACGCGGATCAGAAGGGCTCTCGTCAAGGAGTGTTTGTATCCGTGAGTCGAGGATTTTGCGAGGGATTATTTGTTTCCTAAGCGCCAAGGATTATTTGTGTCCTTGGGGTTTGAAACGAGTCGATGATTCCCACGGAGGCGCTGGTGGCTCTGCGAGTCGACGCGGATCAGAAGGGCTCTCGTCAAGGAGTGTTTGTATCCGTGAGTCGAGGATTTTGCGAGGGATTATTTGTTTCCTAAGCGCCAAGGATTATTTGTGTCCTTGGGGTTTGAAACGAGTCGATGATTCCCACGGAGGCGCTGGTGGCTCTGCGAGTCGACGCGGATCAGAAGGGCTCTCGTCAAGGAGTGTTTGTATCCGTGAGTCAAGGATTTTGCGAGGGATTATTTGTTTCCCAAGCGCCAAGGATTATTTGTGTCCTTGGGGTTTGAAATGAGTCGAGGGTTCCTACGGAGGCACTGGTGGCTCTGCGGGTCGACGCGGATCAGAAGGCTCTCGTCAAGGAGTGTTTGTATCCGTGAGTCGAGGAGTTTGCTGGGATTATTTGTTTCCCAAGCGCCAAGGATTATTTGCTTCCTTGGGGTTTGAAACGAGTCGAGGGTTCCTACGGAGGCACTGGTGGCTCTGCGGGTCGACGCGGATCAGAAGGCTCTCGTCAAGGAGTGTTTGTATCCGTGAGTCGAGGAGTTTGCTGGGATTATTTGTTTCCCAAGCGCCAAGGATTATTTGCTTCCTTGGGGTTTGAAACGAGTCGAGGGTTCCTACGGAGGCACTGGTGGCTCTGCGGGTCGACGCGGATCAGAAGGCTCTCGTCAAGGAGTGTTTGTATCCGTGAGTCGAGAAGTTTGCTGTTGAAGTCACTGGCTTCTTCGGTTGAAATGAACCGTTGAGGTTTGGCTCCGTCGTTTGACGGAATCCGCTGGGGAAGTATGGTTCCTTCTTTGTTTACGCCCTTGGATTGTATACAGGGATCGATGTGATCTTAACTGTAGGGCCAAAGTTTTATCATTTCTTCTTTTTATTTTATTTTATTTCTGCGATGCTCTATCATTTCAGCTTTTATATCGCAAAGGTCGCGATTGCCCAATCATTTCGGCTATTTTTCGCAGTGCCCAATCATTTCGGCTATTTATTTTATCTTTACTCGTTGCTTTTTATTACGAGTTGCCCAATCATTTCGGCTATTTTGCATGCATACATTTTACTTGCTGCTTTTTATTGCAAGATGCCCTATCATTTCGGCTATTTTGTATGCATGAGCGGCCTACTGGTTTTCGCCGTAAACCTGAAATTGGACACCGATTTCGGCATCAGCACCGCTGCAACTGGGATATTGCCAGGAGCGAATCATCATTTGCCTTCGTCATTGTTGAACAAAGGAGGCTTAGCGATCAGGGTTAGGGACCTGTCGACTAAGGCTTTCGATTTCATGAGCCGTAAGGGTCTCATAGAGAATTTTCTCCCTACGGATCGAGAGGATCTCGTAGATGTATTTTCTCCTTAGGAATCGTGAGGGTTCCTAAGTGTTTTGTTCCTCTGTAAGTCGTAAGGATCCTACAGGGGGGTTTTCTTCTTGTAAATCGAGAGGACTTACAAGGGTTATGCGAACATATCCCCAGTCACGGATGGGCCTTGGTTAGGGAAACGTTTATTCGCGCCCGTGGATTGTATACAAGGGTCAATATTGAACCACTTGTAGGGCAACATTGGAAGTTTGTGGGGGTTTGCTTAAGCACAGGTTTAGGTCTCTGTGACTTAAGACTTTCAAATCCTATGAGCCGTGAGGGTCCCATAAGAGAGTTCTCCTTACGAGTCGTGAGGATCTCGCAAGCGTATTTTCTCCTTAGGAATCGTGGGGATTCCTAAGTGTGTTGCTCCTTTGTGAGTCGTAAAGATCTCACGTAGGTGGTTTCTCCTTACAAGGTCGAGAGGACCTTATAAGTGTTCTCTAACGAAGTTGCGCCCTTTCGGGTTTTCACAAACATTCGCCGGTAGTCCCGCTGTTTTTACTCACGGAGCCCTTTCAGGTTTTCATCCGTGCCCCTTTTTGCTTATGGACATACCGTTTTTTTTTGTTTTTTTTTTTTATCCCGTCAGCCTAAGGATGCTGCGGTAGTAGTTTTAAAGACGTCTCGGTCTGATATTAGTTTAAGGACATTTCAGTCCGTCATTGAGAGGGCTGGCTACTGCTTATAAAGCTTGAGCTTAGGAAGATAGCGAGCGGACATAGTCGTCGTCATCTACCATTGACCTAGGCTGTGGCTCATTAAGCGTAGTATTTCTTTAGGAAGCGACCGTTTATTGGCCTGAAAGGCCTTTCACCGTGCATGTCCATGAGTAGATAGGCCCCACCCTGGTAGACCTTATCAATGATGTACGGTCCTTCATAGTTTGGCTCAAACTTTCCTCGCTTGGCGCGATTGGGGATCATGGGCCTTTTGACCACTAGCACGAGTTCGCCTTGGTGGAATGTCCTCGGCCGGCTCAATCTTTCATATGAGCGCGTCATCTTTGCTTTATAGGCTTCCAGATTTTGCTGTGCTAGAAGCCGGATTTCATCGAGGGCGTCAAGCTCTTCAAACCGAAGGTGAGCATTTTCTTCGTCTATCAGCTCGTAGTGGACTGCCACTCGTAGCGAGGGTAATTCTATCTCGAGGGGGAGTACTGCTTCCGTCCCAAATACCAACGCGTATGGCGTTGTGTTCGTGGCCGTTTTAAATGTAGTTCGATACGCCCAAAGAGCCTCTTGCAATCTTTCGTGCCAATCTCTCTTATTTCGGGACACTGTTTTCTTTATGATTTTCGTCAATGTCTTGTTGAAGGCTTCAGCTAATCCATTGGCTCGCGGATTATAAACTGAGGAGTATCTCCAGTCTATATTGTGCTGCTGTGCGAAGCGGCTAATTTTATGACTTTGGTAGGCTGGCCCATTATCAGAGATGATCCTTCTTGGGGTTCCGAACCGGTATATGACATGCGTTTTGAAGAAATGGAGGATGTTCTCCGTCTTCACTTCCCTCAACGGTACCGCCTCTGCCCATTTGGAGAAGTAATCAGTCGTCGCCAAGATGAAACGATGTCCCTTTGACGATGCTGGTTCGATGGGGCCAACTATATCAGTCCTCCACATTTCGAATGGCCAGCTAGCCACTGTTGGGTGTAGCGGATTTGGATGTTGATGGATGAAGTCCCCATGAATTTGGCATGAGTGGCATTGCTTCGCATATTCGATGCAGTCTTGAATCATCGTGGGCCAATAATAGCCCAGCCGTTTGATCTTCAACTTCATCTTTGGACCTGCTTGGTGAGAACCGCAAAGTCCGTTGTGAACCTCTTGGACGACCCTTCTCGCTTCGTTAGGTCCTAGGCATCTCAGCCACAGAGAATCGAATGTCCTCTTATATAGAGTATCGTTGACGAAGGCGAAAGACAGAGCTCGTTTCACGAGCTGGTGTCTTATGGACGCTTCTTCAGGCATTCGGTGGAACTTGAAGTAATCTATGAAGACTTCTCTCCAGTCTTCGATCTTCTCATGGTCTTTTATTTGTAGGGTCGTCTCCTCGTTCGCTCCTTTTTCTTCAGACGATTCCAGAGATACTTCTGCTGGGGCAAGCACTCGACGGCTTTGTACCACGACTCTAACGTCGTCGAGGTTCTCGTCAGCCAGTTCTTTAGCAAGTTTGGCTAGTGCGTCCGCTTTGCTGTTTTCCGCGCGAGGTATGCTCTCCAAAGTATAGGAGGGAATTCGGGTCAACAGTTGTTGTACCTTTTCACCGTATTTCACCAACTCCGGTTTGCACGTTTGGTAGTCGCCGTTCACTTGACTGACGACCAGTTGGGAATCCCCATATATGAGGAGGTCTTCAATTCCCATGTCAATGGCGATCTCGAGGCCTGCTATCAAAGCCTCATATTCAGCTTCATTATTCGTTCTCGGCTCTGTTAAGGAGAAGGCGAAGCGCATTATTCCTCCTTGTGGGGTCACAAAGATGAGTCCTACCCCCGATTTGATCATTGGCGTACTTTGCTTGTGCTTTTTCATGGAAGATGCTCCATCGAAATAAAGTTCCCAACGAGTATCACCACCGTCGATTGCGTCAAACGCATGTTTGTCTGGCAAATCGCAATTCAGAGGGGAATCGGCAGGTATCGGGTGTTCAGCGAGGAAGTCGGCGATGGCCTGGCCTTTCACTGCTTTGAGAGGTTGATACATGATCGAAAACTCCATCAAGAGTAGGGCCCATTTAGCGAGTCGTCCCGTCAATATGGCCTTTGACATTAAGTATTTAAGGGGGTCCACCTTTGAAATGAGACGGACCTCATGCGCCAATGCGTAATGTCTAAGCTTTGTTATTGCGAAGATCAACGCCAGGCAGTGTTTTTCAATGGGAGAGTAGTTGCTTTCTGCCCCCAGCAGAACTCGACTTAAGTAATAGAGTGCTCTTTCTTTCCCTTGATCGTTCTCTTGCGCCCATAATGCGCCTAAGGAACCTTCGAGGGCGGTTGTATAAAGAATGAGAGGCTTCCCCTTAATCGGAGCAGCCAACACCGGCGGGTTCTGCAGGTATTGCTTGATCTCATCCAGTGCGCCTTGGCATTTTTGATCCCAAACGAATGGGGTTCCCTTCTTCATCAGGTGACTATAAGGACGGCACTTTCCTGAAAGGTTGGCTATGAATCATCGTATGTATGCGAGTTTCCCTTGGAGAGACCGCAGCTGTTTGAGAGTCCTCGGCGGAGGCATTTCCATGATCGCTTTAATCTTTGACGGATCTATTTCAATACCTCGGTGTCGAACGACGAATCCTAGGAATTTGCCCGAGGAAACCCCGAACGCACATTTAAGAGGATTCATCTTCAAGTTGTATTGCCGAAGGCGTTGAAATACAGTCTTCAGATGCTCGAGATGTTCCTCGTATGATTTGCTTTTAACCACGAGATCGTCGATATAACATTCAACGATTTCGTGTATGAGGTCGTCGAAGATCTTTGTCATGGCCCTCTGATAAGTAGCACCGGCGTTCTTCAAACCGAAGGGCATTACTTTATAACAAAATATCCCAAGAGGGGTCCTGAAAGCTGTGTGTTTCTGATCTTCAGGATGCATTTTTATTTGATTATACCCCGATGAGCCGTCCATGAAGGAGAAAACCTCATGAGTGGATGTATTGTCTATCATTAGTTCAGTGACTGGCACTGGGAAATCATCCTTCGGGCAAGCTTTATTAAGATCCCGGAAGTCTACGCATATGCGCACTGTCCCATTTTTCTTCATCACTGGGACGATGTTAGCGATCCATTCAGGGTATTGAACTTCATGGATAAAGCCAGAGTCTATCAGCTTTTTGACTTCGGCGTTGACACTCATCTCAAGCTCGAGTCGCATTCTTCTCGGCGCTTGTTTGACTGGCTTGATGTCCGGGGATATCGCCAATTTGTGTACAGCAATTTCTGGATCTAGTCCCGGCATTTCGGAATAGTTCCACGCGAAGCAATCTTTGTGCTGTAGAAGCACATCCTTTAACGCAGCCACCCTTTCTTCGGATAACAGCTCGCTGATGAATGTCGGTCGCGGGTCATTTGCCGTCCCCAACTCAATTTTCTTGAGATTATCTGCAGTGGTATGGATTCCATCCTCCAATTCTTTCGGAGCTGGGGGAATTCTGAGATTACCTCATCGCTGCCGCTTTCAAAGCACCAAGGGAGGTTGTTCATGTCCTCGGACCCTTCTTTTAATATTGTTATCACATGGCAGGTGCGAATTTTCTGCCAATCCCAATGCGGAGTTGGTTTTATCCTTGTGTTTTCGGGTTCGTGCTTTTGCGGCGGCGCTACCTTCCAACTGTCAGACAACGCGAATTTGCCAAGCTGATATTGGTCCTTAACCCAATTCTTAAAGGTGAAGCAATCTTCAAGCGGATGCCCTACTACTCGATGGTAAAAGCAATACTTTGGGTTAGAGACTTCGCCTGCTTGCTCAGGGTGTTTAGGCTCTGGCAGAGTAAGCATTTGATGTTTTAGAGCAAGATCAAGTATTTTCCTTGTTTTGTTCCGAGGAAATGAGTATGCTCGACCCATTTTCTTCATGAGGGCTAGGTCAATAACACTCGACTCTCGGATGCGTGGCTTCTTAGCTCTGCTTTGTGGTTGTCGAGCACCTTTTCGGCCATTCGACCTGTTTTTGCTTTCGCGTCGAACCCTTTTTGTAGCAGGCTGACGTGGGGCAGCATCTTCGTTCTTTACTGCCTGTCGAAGGAGACGCTGTGTCTTGGCTTTCTCATAGATTGCCATTTCACGATCGTGATCATCTCGGGCTTTTTGACTCGCATCCTTTATAAGTTTGCTCACCGGATCTTTAGACGATGGACTGGGCGGTTTTGTGTCAGGAACTTTTGCTGATTCGGGATTAGCGTCCTCCCATTGAGCGTCCGCCTCTTCATCGAAGTCATACATGGCATAACAGCTGTTTACTAGCTCCCGTTTCTTTGGCCGGATATACCCAAGCCCTTTTGTTTCCGTTCTCCCGTTAGGCAGTTTGCATTGAGTCCCGGGAACGTTCCAGACCTTGTCATAGAATTTGGCTTTTCTAACGGTCTGTGTGAAGGACATCCCCTGGCGTTTCAGCAGTTTCTTCAAACCTTCGGTATAATATCTGGGAAGACGGATAGGTTGAAGCCTGTCGAGCGTGGGATCTGCGCCATGCCAAACTTCTTTTTCCACCTTGTTTTCTTCAGAGCGGTAGAATAGGATTGCCTTCTCGCCTTTTCGTCTGGGAGGGATATAGAATATCTGCAATTCTTCTACGTTGTTGGTGTCGAGTGCATCCAGTTCTTTGTAATGTTCAAGCGGCACCATGGTTATCTGTAGACTTCGCTCTTCATCAGCGAAGACTCGTATTGAAGGCCGAGCAGGGAATACAGCATGAACTTCATCCTCTGAATCACTACCGAAGATCAATGAAGGAACGGATGGTCCTGGCCTGGTGGATTGGGATGGACCTGAATAAATTATATCCTCCTCCTCCTCGGTGTCACTGCCGAAGACAGGGATGGTGGCGTTAGTTTTGTTCTCCGGTTTGTGACACCTTTCCGTGTCTTCGAAACTCGGTAAAAAGTATTTGGCATCTTCATACTTGCGAACTTCGTTTACGGAAAACGGATTCAACTCTCCTGCCACTGTGTACTCGAGGCCATCCCTAGAATACTTCATGCACTGATGCTGTGTAGAAGGGATGATATTGTACTCGTGTAGCCATGGTCCGCCGAGCAGAGCATTGTAGCACGTCTTGGCGTCTATAACATGGAATTTGATGTCTGTGACGAGCAACCCGAAGCGTAGCGTCAATATCACAGATCCAAGAGTCTTTGAGGATTGAGAGTCGAAACCGGAGATGGTGATTTTGTCCCGGGCGAGGTGTTGGACACTCATGCAAATCTCCTTTAACACTCGCACATTGAGTAAATTGACAGACGATCCGTTATCGACCAAGATTTTTCCTATCTTTATGTCATGGCAGTATCCTGAGACATAAAGGGGGCGATTGTGTTCACACGTCCCGAGAAGAAGGTCTTCATCACCAAAAGCAACGTCGGCTGTGTGCACCTCTTCCAATTCGTCTTTCATCTTTTGTTCGGCTAGGAAGGCTTGGAACTGGTCCGGATCTTGTAGGGCCTTAATCAAAGAATCCCTCGCCTCTTTTGATAGCAATAGGGCATCGAGAATGCTGAGTTGTGAGGGTAGCTTTCTCAGATGCGCCAAGACATTGTAATCTACTTTATTCCTCTTTGGGGGATTCTTGGCGGTTAACTCTTCCGCGACTCGGTCATCCAAGGAGATATCTTCAGAGACCATCTCTTTCCCTTTGTCTTTTCTGTTCAAGGGTCCGAGGTTCTTTTCGGGTAATGTTCGATTGTGTAACTGTATATTTTCGCAAGCCTTCGGTTCTTCTTCTTTTCCCGAAGTGGATTCTTTGAAGAGGGGGCCAAGTTCTAGTTCCTCATCAGAGTCGCTCCCAAATGTAGGCACTTGTGACCCGGCAGTGTTAACCATGTGACAATTGCCGGCAGTTCTTTCAAGTTCTCTAGTCGTATTTCTTTGCTCTCGGCGAATTTTGCGTTTTTCCCGTTTAAAGCGTTGTCGATTAGCGACGTATCCTTGCCACCATCCATTGAAAGCCTTACACTCTTGGGTAGGATGCGAGACCTTCTGATGATATAAGCAATAAGAGGGGTGCATTTCTACCACGCCAGTAACTTTTTCTTCAGAGGGTGGTAGATTCATGCCCATCGATATGGCCTTAGCAAACTTCTTTTTTATCTTGAATTGGCTTTTGTCAGCGGTGGAGGCATTTTGCTCCAGCGGGATCATTTCAGCTCCTTCCTCAAGTCGCTGGCGCTTGGCCCTTTCGAACATAGCCGTCTCGCGTTCTCGATCAGCCTTGCTTTTCAACCGAGCTTCATTAAGAAACGCGCTAATCATTTCAACTGGTGACCCTGGGGCTCCTGATTCGGCATTTGCCCCCAGCGTTTCAGTGCCAGAGGTCTCTTCATCATTCGTGACCGAATGAGAGACCATATGACAGCTCGCCACATACTCCTCGGATTCGTCCGATGAACTCTCTCCCTCATCTTCCTTTTGAAAGACGTGATCAAGGAAATCTTGGAGCGTAATGGGAGTTCGCGCCTTTTGGTTATATTCATCCAGCGCGTCGATCTGCTTTTGTAGGTCCGTGCGCTTGTCGCCAGGCTTCACGGGCTTCTTAGATTTCTTCTTCTTCTTTTTCGAAGATTTTGACGGCTGACTATGAGCGCTTGAACTACCACCATCGGTCTTCGGAGTCTGTCGTGGCTTCAACATCCTCTCAATAACCTGCGGTTCCAAGGGGTTCTTCCACTTGATCGCTGGACAGGTCTGAAGATCATTGAGCATTCTCCTCGTTTTGGCTGATAATACAACCTCCCAGGGAGTTTCTTCAATAACGGAGCATGTTGCCCCCGGCGTATTCGTCCCCTTAGAGGTATGGGGCTGCGGAGGATTCACCTTCCATTTGTCAGATAGCGCAAATTTGCCCTGACGGTACTGGTTCTCAAGCCAATTCTTGAAAACGTAGCAATCCTCAATCGGATGGCCTAGCACTCGATGATAAGGGCAGTAATTAGGCTCGTTGACGTCACTCGGTTGCGACGGACGTTTTGGGTCTGGCAGATTTATGAGCCTGTTGCGCAATGCCAGCTCGAATAGCCTCCTTGTTTTATCACGGGGGAAGGAGTAAGCACGTCCCATCCTGTCCTCAAGGGGTACGTATGGGCGTGTATTGTTTGGACGAGCGACCGGCTTCGAGTCGCTCGGTTGTTGTTGGGCATTAGCGACAATGATCGCTTTTCCCTTTCCTTTATCGTTTCGGGAGTCTGGTTTCGGGAGAGGGGGTTTATGGCCCATCTGGTCCATCTGCGCTAATTTGTCGATCAAAGCCTGGAAGGAAGTCGGCTTGAAGAACATCATGAACTGTGAGATGGTTGCTTGTGGATCAAGGGTTCCAACAAACATTCCCACCGCCGGGGCTTCTTCTATGCGCTGTTCGCACTTCGACCATAGATTACGCCACCGTATAGCGTACTGAACCCATGTCTCGCCGGGTTTTACCCTGGCATTGATCAGTGCCGTCATCGGGGTACGCTCACTGGCACTTGCAAAGCGTTGGGTGAAGAGTAGCTCCATCTCCGCAAAGGTTTTTATAGAGTCGTTGGGAAGCTCAGAATACCATTCAAACGCCGTATCTGATAAGCTTCCAACAAACTGGCGAAGCAAAAGCTTGTCGTCGCCGCCGGTATTACCGCAAAGCGCCCTGAACTGGGCAACATGTTGATGGGGATTGCCGGTCCCTTTGTAAACATGAAACTTGGGAATCGTGTAACCCGGCGGGTACTTGATTTGGTCATACCAGCCCGGATATGGCCGCCCCGTTTTCACGATTTGACCGGCTGCTTCAGTCTCCTGATGCACCCGTATTTGTTGGGCAATATATTCATCCAAATCAGCTTTTGATATGGTATCCTCTTTAGCTGCGGATAGAGCCGGTGGAGGATTCGACGTCTCTCCCCTATCATCTTCAAGAATGATCGGGGGATCCCCAGCAGGTGAATCTTGTTGAATCATCATACCCACCATATCCTGGAACAGGAGGGCCATTTTCTTTATGTTGGCTGCCTGTTCCGCAGCGTCTTTATCTTTCTTCTCTAGCACGCGCCGAAGGAATTCGGCGTCCGTTTCTTGTTCTTGACGTTCTTCTGAGGATGTTTCCGGGGTTTCTTTCGGCCCAGTGAGTGCAGCCATTATGGTCATCATCTCCTGGAGCTTTTGTTGCTGCTCCTGAGCTTTGGTCACTGATCGGGTGAGCGGTCGGTGACCCGTAGAAGTACGGCTTTCTTCCTTTCCAGAAGCCATGTAAACCGTATGAACACTTATACCCCCTGACTTGGGGCGTTTAGGTTCGCCATTTTTAACTCTTGCCGTTGATGCGGGAGTTTTCTCTGGCCTCCTTCTTTTGTGGGCCATCGAGGTTAAAGGAGCCGTTGGAGTGGGCATCCTAGCAACTGTCGCCCCCTGCTGTTTAATGGGGCAGTTTTTGTTATTTTCCACCTTCGCCTTTTTCTGGTGACGCAAGTGGTCTGGATCGATCACAGAGTCTTGAACCCTCCGCCATACTTTATAAACTTTTGAGGATAGCCGTTGAGGGGGCTGTTCTTGTTTTGTTTCTGGAACTCTCTCCGTAGGGGGAGGAGATCTTTTCAACGTAGCAATTGGAGAGTTCTTTTTCACCTTTCTCAGCAATTCAAAGCTGTTCCCAGTTGGAATAGCAGCGTCGACCTCCACCACTGGAGCAGGTGGGGTTAGCCCTGAGGGAGAGTTGCCCCCTTCTTTTCTTACTCGTCGCCAATGGCGACGTCGCGCACGACGAGCCATTGGGACTGGCTCGGAGATCGAGATGGTTTCTTGTTGCCCCCTGTAAGAGTGTGGGGTAACTGCCGACGTCAGCCTATCGAAGACTGATGCTTTTTGACCAGCTGGGGGAGGATTGGGAGCCGTCAATCTTGTGAAGACCGACTCTCTGATGGGAGAAGCCGCTTTAACGACCTCCAAAGCAGCGGCCGTTGCCCTCTTTGGGACGGCCACTTTATAGTTCTGACCTAGCCTGGTAAAAACGGAGGCTGTTGGCTTAGTAGCGGGCGACCCGTTGACAGGGGTCGTGGTAGCGGTAAGCCGGTCGAATACCGACTTCTTGTTCGCTTCCGGTGCGGATATCGGCATAGAGAAGCTTGCAGGTAGGACCATGGTCCCGAAAAACAGGCCGGTGGTGGCCTGGGTCACCTGGTCTACCGGCAGAGTCAGGAAGGAAGCCGCTTGGGGCCCGTATGTTACACCTCCTGGTGAGGTGGAGCGTCCGTTGCAGCGGCATTTCGAGCAGCTGGTGCAGTTGGTGGCCATTGGATCTTGAATTCTGCGCCAGGTAAAAGACCAAATCTTAGTATCTTGAAATCCGAAGACAACCATTTAACAAACCGCGATTAGTTCGCGAAGACGACACACGAAGTGTGGAGTGGAAAGAGGAAAAGGTCCCACCGGGCGTGCCAGAATCTGTTCCCCTCCGAACGGCGGCCTGGACTGCGCGTCCGTGCCTGAGGTTCGGGGCAGATGCTATTTGGTTTTATCCGTCTATCTCTCCGAAAATGCCAAGTTGATTTATGGCACCGTGTATCGAAGGTTTAGACGGATGCGGCCGATATAGCAGACTTCGTCAGATTCCCCCTCAGGGTGAGGGATTTTTGATTGTGGGGACGCTCTTCCCTGCAGGCGCAAGCCCCTGCAGTTAATTACGCTACCGCATCGCGGTAACAACTTTCTCCTTCTCCAGAATTTCACTTCGTGTCGTGTATGTTTGTTTTGTTTGTGGTTGCCCGTGGATTGTATACGGAGACTGAGTAATGCCGTCGCCCGTAGGACGTGGATTAGTCCAAATCCGTATTTATTTAGATTTGGGTTTGGTATTTTCAGTTTAAGGATGCATTAGTCGCGTTGCGGCTAAGATCAACTTAAACGTTCGTTAAGGATACGTTAGTCTTGTTTTAGACTGAGATCAACTTAACGCAGTGATCAATTTAATTATCTGGCCGTCGGGACTCGTCACCTCTCTGACGTCGTTGAGAGATTACAACAACAAGCGTCTGAGGAGTTCAGAGATGTAACCTTGAACCAAAGTTGATTTGGGGTTTTATTGTTTATTTAAAGATCTAAGGACACATTAACCGTAGCTGGGGCTAAGATCAACTTAAACGGGACCGTTTAGATCCGACAAAAGAGCGTTCGGGCTCTATTGCGCCAATTTAAGGACGTGGTGGTCCATCGCCAGTTTAGGGACATGGTGGTCCATCATTGGTTTAAGGACGTTTCGGTCCGATATTAGTTTAGGGACGTTTCGGTCCGATATTAGTTTAGGGACGTTTCGGTCCGTTATTAGTTTAGGGACGTTTCGGTCCGATGCCAGTTTAGGGACGTAGTGGTCCATTATTAGTTTAGGGACGTTTCGGTCCAATATTAGTTTAAGGACGTCTCGGTCCGATATTAGTTTAAGGACGTCTCGGTCCACGGGTTTAAGGACCCCGCAGTCCATAGCGATGTGTGGTCGTTGGGACCCGTCACCTCTTTGACGTCGTTGAGGAATTACAACGATGGATGTCAAAGGAGTTTGGAGATGTACCCTCGAACCGGATGTAGATTGATTTAGGAGAGCCATTTTGCTCAGTCAATTTAATTAAGGACTTACGGCCAAAATTGGGCTAAGTCCAGTTGAAAATGTTCAACACCATCATTTATTTTTTTATTAGACCTGTGCTAGGGCTTTGCCCATACTTAAATAATGCATTGCATTACTTCAGGCCATTTATGCCCATTTTGATTGGGATGCAGATCATTTATTTTGGTCCATTGGACCTTTCAATTGGGCTCTGCCCTTCCAAATAAGGCACAGCATTTTATTTATTAGGCTTGTTAAGCCTTTTAATTGGGCTTGGCCCTTTAGGAAGTGAAATGCATTGCATTTGTCAGGCGCTTTGCGCCAATTACTGAGCGCAAGCTCATATGGTGATGACACGTGTCATGCTCTGGGGAGCGCAAGCGCAACAGTGCAGCGCGTTACGCTGTTGCGCTGCGTTGTTGCGCTGGCGACACGTGGTGTGCTCTCAGCGAGTTGCACCAATTCTAGAGAGCAAAGCTCTATCTTAAGGGCGCTTGGCGCAAGTGGTTTTATAGCCGACACGTGGCGCTCTCTTAAGAGCGCAACGGCGCAACTTGGAAGTGCAAAGCACCAATAATCTTTTAGATACAAGAAGGAAAGTGCAAAGCACTGTTTAATTTCCTGATCTGAAATAGATCAAAGAAAAATAAATTTTTCTTCGCTTGAAGAACCAGAGGTTCATAAAAGTGCAAAGCACTATTATTATATATTATTTTTTTTATTGTTTCTTTTTTTTTTTAAAAGAACCAGGGGTTCACAAGAAGTGCAAAGCACTGTTTATTATGTAAAGATCATTGGTCTTGTTTTTAGATCAATGATCCATTAGAAGGAATTTCTTCTAATCCATAAAGGTTCTTTTACCTTTTTTCTTGAAATCTTCTCAGAGTTCTCTCCCTTTAAAGTTCTCGAGTTCTCCAAAAAAAAATGTTCCTTCTTTTGAATTGAGGCTTAGGGTCCTTTTTATAGTGCTCACAAATTAGTTAAATTTGTTTAAAGAAATCATCCTCTGAGTGATTTGGGGAATTTTCCCCACCGTTGGATCTTTGATCCAAGGGCTTCTGCTTTGCAGAAGAAAATCTTCTTGTTTTAACAAGAACAGAAAAGATTTCTTAAAAATCTTAACTTAGTTTGGCGCAGATGCCCCAGCGCGTGACACGTGTCATGCAGCGCAGAGCGCAGCGCAACTGCGCTAGCGCATCTGCGCTGACACGTGTCGCGCAGCGCAGAGCGCAGCGCAACAGCGCTAGCGCATCTGCGCTGACACGTGTCGCGCAGCGCAGAGCGCTAGCGCATCTGCGCTGACACGTGTCGCGCAGCGCAGAGCGCAGTGCAACTGCGCTAGCACGTCTGCGCTGACACGTGTCGCGCAGCGCAGAGCGCAGCGCAACTGAAGCGTTGCTTCAGGCAAATAGAGCTCTGCTCTGATTGGGCGCGTCTTCTTGGGCGCAGCGCTGATACATCTGCGCCTGACACGTGGCGCGTTGCGCTCAGCGCAGAGGATCTGAAGCGTTGCTTCATTTATTAAAGTTTAAATTTTGGGAGAATCAGAAGCGCCGCTTCTCCTGAGATATCTTTTCATCTCCTCTTTTCAAGTCAAACTTGTATTCCCGAAATTATAATTTCCCGGGGCTTGGAAATAACTCCGGTGCGCACAGAATTTTCTGTGTTTGGATCTATATATAACTTAAGGCCGAGCCTTTCCTTTCCTCACCTTTGGAGAACTTCTTTAATCATGGCTTGCAACCGTCCTCACGCCCGCCGACAACCGTGGGAAGTGCCGATCCGGGACGTCGTTCCCCGTTTTGCTGCGCGCTTGGTGGACTCCTCTTTTTCGGACGAGCAGTGCGATGCCGCAATGTACGAGCTTTCGACTCGTGTGGGGTCTTCTCTTCCCCCGGGTTCCATTTGGCTTCGGATGATCCTTGCCTCAGTTCTCGCCGACATTCCCCCTCCTCCGGCGGAGATGTCCTCTGCAATGCTTGATGTGGCCGAGGATAAGATCGAGAGTTTTTTCGAAGCGCTCTTGATCACCAAAGCCCTGAGGGACTTCTCCTTCTACTTGCTGAGCCAGATACGGGCTCGTCGGGCCGTCATCGCCACTTTTTCCCAGGAGTGCGGCGTCGACCGTTGGATGGCTACCCCTCGGGAAGATCACCGGTTCGACGTGGTGGAGAAGACGGAGAGGGAGCTGAATAATCTTCTTTTTCTTTTTGTGAACCCTTGTCTCTCTGATCCCGTATTCGGTGATCTTTTTTAAATTTAATAATAAATAAATGTTTTAATTAAGTATTTTATTATCTGTTAAGTGTTCTTTTTATTTGAGCTCTTTGTTGTGCTTGTGCATCGTATTTTAATTTGTTGTTATCAAGTGCATGTAATTTTGCATGGCTAAATTGCCTTTGGCACTTAGCCCCTTTTTCTGCGCTAGCGCATCTGCGCTGACACGTGTCGCGCAGCGCAACTGTGCTGCCACGTGTCGCACAGCGCAGAGCGCAGCGCGGCGCTTCCTTTAACAGAGCCTTGCTCTAATTGGGCGCGCTGCGCTAATGTATCTGCGTTGGACACGTGGCGCGTCGCGCGCAGCGCAAAGGATCTGAAGCGTTGCTTCCTTTAAACAGAGCTTTGCTCTGATTGGGTGCGCTGCGCTAATGTATCTGCGCTGGACACGTGGCACGTCGCGCGCAGCGCAAAGGATCTGAAGCGTTGCTTCCTTTAAACAGAGCTTTGCTCTGATTGGGTGCGCCTGAGACTTGAAGCGTTGCTTCAAAATTTGAATTTTGAATTCAAACAGAGCTTTGCTCTGATTGGGCGAAACACAAGGTGCATTCAGTGTACCTGTCAGGGCTGATCTCGAAGAAGCGGCGAGATAACCTCATTGATATTCTGCATCAAACTTTCCAACAGATGACGATTATCGCTTCTTATCGAAAGGAAGGGGACATTGGCGAGGATCTCGACACTCGTGAGCGCGAGAGGATGCACACGAGAATGATCAGAAAGGCTAGAAAGATTCTAGACGGCCTTACTTTCGAATTCCTCAATCCATGCCCTGGATCTGAGGTTTTACCATTGTAATCATTTTGATGATGTTTTCGTTTACTGCTTTCATGATTGTAATAACTTTTCGAAGTATGAATGGCAAATTCCTCATTTCAGCGTGTTTTATTTTATGTACTAAATCTTTTGCACATGCATGAACGGGTATGCTTCGAACGCTTAATCAAATGCGGATCAAATATTTTCCTTGTTGATTTCTTCCTTTTTCTGTGTTGTTGGTGTGTCACTCTGGCAAGTGTAGCCTGTAGATGACGGAGAGCATTCTGTCTTAGATTCTTTGAGAGGTAGTGATGGCTTAGGAAACAGGTTCAGATCTGCCGCCTAAGACTTTTCAACTTCATGAGCCGTGAGGGTCTCATGAAGACTTTCTCCTTATGTGTCGAGAGGATCTCGTAGGTGTATTTTCTCCTTAGGTATCGTGAGGATTCCTAAGTGCGTTTTCCCTTATAAGTCGTAAGGATCTTATAAGAGAGTTTTCTTCCTTACGAATCAAGAAGACCCGTAAGTGTTTAGTGAGAGCTCCTGATGCCCAGGCTATTGCGACAGTGGAATAAATAGGAGAAAGGGAAGAGGAAAATCTTTTGGCTAGTGTAATTGCAGGTCTAATTCCGCGATAAAAGAGATTGACATGTAGATGACGTATTTCCGCGACGGGGTCATATGGATGACGTATTTCCAAGACGGGGTCAGGCGAATGACGTATTTCCATGACGGGGTCATGTGGATGACGTATTTTCGCTATGGGGTCATGTGGATGACGTATTTCCGCGACGGGGTCATGTGGATGACGTATTTCCGCGACGGGGTCATGTGAATGATGTATTTCCAAAACGGGGTCATGTGGATGACGTATTTCCGAGACGGGGTCATGTGGATGACGTGTTTCCGAGACGGGGTCATTTGGATGACGTGTTTCTGAGACGGGGTCATGTGGATGACGTGTTTCCGAAAAGGGGTCATGTGGATGACGTATTTCCGAAACGGGGTCATGTGGATGACGTATTTCCGAAACGGGGTCATGTGGATGATGTATTTCCGAGACGGGGCCATGTGGATGACGTATTTCCGCGACGGGGCCATGTGGATGACGTATTTCCGAGACTGGGTCATGTGGATGACGTATTTCCGAGACGGGGTCATGTGGATGACGTATTTCCGCGACGGGATCATGTGGATGACGTATTTCCGAGACGGGGTCATGTGGATGACGTATTTCCGAAACGGGGTCATGTAGATGACTTATTTCCGAGATGGGGTCATGTGGATAACGTATTTCCACGATGGGGTTATGTGGATGACGTGTTTCCGCGACGGGGTCATATGGATGACGTATTTCCAAAACGGGGTCATGTAGATGACGTATTTTCGAGACGGCGTCATGTGGACGACGTTGCGTCTATTGTAATGAGATGAATATCGAAGTGGTCTCCAGGTTGATTGGGAACTATCGAGATTTGGAGTAGGGGCTTTGCCGTAGCTCCAGGATTGATTGCAGCGTCTGAATCCCGCTGGAATGGAGAGGAACGTTGTTGATGATCTCTAGGCTATCTCTGAACCGTCGAGATTTGGCTTCGTTTTCTGATGGAGCCTGGGAAGGGAAGGTGTGATTCCTTCTTTGTTTGCGCCCCTAGATTGTATACAGGGATTGATGTGATATCACTTGTAGGGCATAAATTTCAGTTTTTTTTAATTTCTTTCCGCGATGCTCTATCATTTCATCTATTATATCGCGAAAGTCGCGATTGCCCAATCATTTCGGCTATTTTTCGCGGCACCCAGTCATTTTGGCTAATTTATTTTATTTGCCCAATCATTTCGGCTATTTTGCATGTATACATTTTTACTTGCTGATTTTGTTGCAAGTTGCCCCATCATTTCGGCTATTTAGTATACATTTGTGGATTGCTAGCTTCTTTGCTGCAAGCTTGGAGTTAGACACCGATTTCGGCATCAGCACCGCTACAACTGGAATATTGCCAGGAGCGAATCATCATTTGCCTCTGTCGATGTTGAACAAAGGTGGCTTAGCGAACATGGTTAGGATCCTGTCGACTAAGGCTTTTGACTTCATAAGCCGTAAGGGTCTCATAAAGGTATTTCTCCCTACAAGTCGTGAGGATCTCGTAGGTATGTTTTCTCCTTAGGAGTCGTGAGGACTCCTATGTGTATGTTCTCTTATAAGTCGTAAGGATCTTACAAGAGTGTTTTCTCCTTATAAGTCGAGAGGACCTACAAGGGTTATTCACCGGGTAAATATATCCCTAGTCACGGATGGGACTCTGTTAGGGAAATGTTTATTCACACCCGTGGATTGTATACAAGGGTCGGCGTTGAGCCGCTTGTAGGGCAGTATTGGTAGTTGTGGTGGTCGCTTAAGAACAAGTTCAGATCCCTGTATCTTAAAACTTTTGAAACTTATGAGCCGTGAGGGTCCCATAAGAGGGTTCTCCTTACGAGTCGTGAGGATCTCGCAAGTGTAATTTCTCCTTAGGGATCGTGAGGATCCCTAAGTGTATTGCTCCCTTGTGAGTCGTAAGAATCTCACGCAGGTGGTTTCTCCTCACAAAGTCGAGAGGACCTTGCAAGTGTCTTTTAACGAGATTGCGCCCTTTCGGATTTTCACAAAACTCGCCGGTAGCCCTGCTGTTTTTACTCACGGAGCCCTTTCGGGTTTTCATCCGT
Source organism: Agapanthus africanus (assembly GCA_030015575.1). Lineage (NCBI taxonomy): Eukaryota > Viridiplantae > Streptophyta > Magnoliopsida > Asparagales > Amaryllidaceae > Agapanthus > Agapanthus africanus. Next base: position 934,547,023 of record JASDDO010000019.1, on the reverse strand, counting down.
CCCTTTTTTTCTTATGGACATACCGTTTTTTTTTGTATCGGCCTTGGGATGCTGTAATTCACCATAGTTTATCGACATCTCGGTCAACAGTCAGTTTTAGGACGTAGTGGTCCATTGTTAGTTTAAGGACGTTTCGGTCCGCTGTTAGTTTAAGGACATTTCGATCCGTCGTTAGTTTTAAGGACGTTTCGGTCCGTTGTTAGTTTTAAGGACGTCTCGGTCCGTTGTTAGTTTAAGAACGTCTCGGTCCGTTGTTAGTTTAAGGAGGTTTCGGTCCGTTGTTAGTTTAAGGACGTTTTGGTCCGTCTTTAGTTTAAGGAAGTTTCGGTCCATTGTTAGTTTAAGAACGTTTCGGTCCGTTAGTTTAAGGACGTTTCGGTCCGTCGTTGGCTACTACTTATAGAGTTTGGGCTTAGGAAGATAGTGAGCAGACATAGTCGTCGTCATCTATCATTGACCTAGGCCGTGACTCGTCAGGCGTAATACTTTTTCAGGAAGCGACCGTTTATTGGCCTAAAAGGTCTTTCACCATGCATGTCCATGAGTAGGTAGGCCCCACCTTGATAGACCTTGTCTATGATATACGGGCCTTCATAGTTCGGCTCGAATTTCCCCTGTTTGGCACGATTGGGGATCATAGGTCTTTTGACCACTAGCATGAGTTCGCCTTGGCGGAATGTTCTCGGCCTAGTCAATCTTTCGAATGAGCGCGTCATCTTTGCTTTGTAAGCCTCCATATTTTGTTGCGCTATGAGCCGAGTTTCATCAAGGGCATCGATCTCCTCAAGTCAAAGGTAAGCATTCTCTTCGTCCGTTAGCTCGTAATGAACTGCCACTCGTAGAGAGGGCAACTCTATCTCGAGAGGGAGTACCGCCTCCGTACCGAATACCAATGCATATGGCATTGTGTTCGTGGCCGTTTTGAACGTAGTTCGATACGCCCAGAGAGCTTCATGCAGTCTCTCATGCCAGTCCTTCTTATTTCGGGACACTGTCTTTTTCACGATCTTCGTCAAGGTCTTGTTAAAAGCCTCAGCTAGACCGTTAGCTCGGGGATAATCGACTGAAGAGTATCTCCAGTCTATGTTATGCTGTTGTGCGAAGCGGCTGATCTTGTGGCTTCTATAAGCTGGCCCGTTATCGGAGATAATCCGTCGTGGAGTTCCAAACCGGTAAATGACGTGCGTCTTAAAGAAATGGAGGATATTCTCCGTTTTCACTTCCCTCAGCGGTACTGCTTCTGCCCATTTGGGGAAGTAATCAATTGTCGCCAAAATGAATCGATGTCCTCTGGACGATACTGGTTCGATGGGGCCGATTATATCAGTCCCCCACATTTCGAACGGCTAGCTAGCCACCGTTGGATGCAGTGGATTTGGATGTTGATGGATAAAGTCCCCGTGAATCTGACACGAATGGCACTGCTTCGCGTATTCGATGTTAGTGTATATGCCCTAGAGACCATTACTGTATCATACTAGCTTGTATATTACTTAATGGAAGCTTGGGATATTCATAGTTGTATTGACAGTCTTGCTCAAAATGGTAGTATGCTACTTGGTTTGTCTCTACTTCAATATGTGCATGTGTTTCTTTTAGCATATCGCTTATATACATATTAGTGGAGCCCTTAGGATCTTTGCTTGATTACCAGCATTGTGATGGCAGTCACACTTATGGGGGATGGGTAATCTATAAGCACATCCTTATACAGGTCGCTAGTCGTTGGACTATCGAGACAGGGCATCGATACTCCGGAGTAGATTAGCGTATGCGCTTCTCATCCCAGCAGGGGAGATGGTATGTCCCACAGCCATCAGTACGTCGTACTGGAGATAGTATGCGGGTGCTCGTTAGGTTACGAGTACACTGGACAGGACTCGTCGGGGACTGTTGGTTGGTATTATACCTATTGTCGGTTATCAGTTCCCAGGTGACATGAGTACAGCTTAGTCCGCTGACTTGACACTGTCACTTCGCCTCGAGTGTGTTCCTACTGTACTTAAATTACTACCCTACCACGGCTTAAAGGAGTCGTGCAAACAGGTAGTAGTTGGGTGCAGTCCTGAAGCACTTGGAGGCAGTGACGGTTAGACATGATTCGTCTCTCCCGGTATTGGGGGTTGACATCGCGCTGTGTCTAGGAGAGCCATTACACGAGTAGTCCCTGGCCAGGGCAAGCGAGATATACTGGTAGGTTTCCAGTGTTATCTCAGGGTGTTCTGGGCTACACTCCGACACGACTTGTACCGCTATTAGGGGACTGACGTTCACCGCCCCCCTAAGCCCGCCATGCAATGTATCAGACGAACAGACCGGACTGTACGGAGATTGTCACATACAGGCTCAGTAGGAGTTCGGATGGGTTTACCTCATCGGCCTTCTTATCGACATCTACCTGGGGACCGTTACGTACAGCTATTGCCGCTTGCGGTCTATGGTTAAACGCACTGCCAGCGTAGTGTCGAGTCTTTAGAGTCCCACACAGAGAGTTTTCCTGCACTGAGCGAAACATGTAGAGGCCGTATGGTTTTACGGCAGGGCTGCGATCACTTACGTGCACTTGTGTGCGTATGCTGTTCAGGCAGGCAATACTAGTGGGCTTTTGTTTAAGCCGGATCCTAGTATTGCACAGATGGATTTGTTTTGTCTTCTGTGCATTCGCATTCTACGAAATGCGGATGCGGGTGTGTATGCACAGTTTTGAGGAGTGATGAAGGAGGAGGTGCCCCATTAGGGTTTTGGCAGTTGGTTCGGCCAAAACCGTAATGTGGCAGGCTCATTAGGGTTTTGACAATTCGTTTGGTCAAAACCATTATGAGCCGGAGACATTGTTTACTAATCCTTTTAGTGATAGATTTGTGATGGATAATTGCATTGACCATTTGACCACTTAGACCTCTCTTGACTTTGTTGACCCGTTGACCGTGTTGACCATTGACCTTCAAGAGAGGTCTACACTCTTCTTTGATTTTCCTTTTAATTCTTGAGTTATGAAAATGGTCAAGTCATTTGTGCCATCAACTTTATCATGATAGGATTAGTAATGATGGTTTTGGGTGTATTATTGCAACCATGGTTCATTTTCTTTAGTTAATTTTTTCATTATTCTCTTCTCATTCTCTCTCTTGAAGTGAGAAGAAAAGAAAAGCTCCATAGTTGCTAAAGTTTCTCCTTCATCTTCCTCCTCTTGATAATTCTTTTGATCTCATGTGTTGAGAGAAAAAGAATCCGCATAGACAAACACTTCCATCTTTCTCTTCTACACAACCTAGAGCATCTAAATTAGCGATCTCGTTGCCCTAGTTGCCTCGGCTTGAGGTGGAGCTTAGTGTACAACTCTCGGGTGGATCATCTTCGACTCAAGAAGGCCGCGGAGGTGACCAAGATTCGGATCAACCCTCGGAGCGTGAATGGACGAGCCGGACAGCGGAGAGAAGACCCGAAGGACCGGTTCCGTGAGGTATATTTTCTACAGCATAGTAGTTAAAGCCTCTACTTGTTTGCTAGTTTCTAGTTTAGCCAAGATCCTTGCTTTTGAGTCCATGTTGTCTTGCGCCAAATCATTGTTTTTCGTCATTTCCGCCTCCCCGTAAGAACCGGGGTGAGCAACGTGGACTTACAGTGGTATCAAAGCCTAGCTAAACATAAACTAGTAAGTTAGCAAAGTGTTTAGAATATCGATCGGAAAAAAGTCGCAAAACATGTCCTCAAAACCTCAAGTTTCTGTCGATTTTTATGCTGCTCAAAAAGTGATTTAAAATATATGAAAAATCGTCTCAGGGTTTTGTAAAAACACTGCAGAAAAACGATCTAGTGATTCGATCAAACCGCCGCGGTTCCGCGGCAATGACATGCTTATTGCCGCGGTTCCGCGGCCGATTTAACTCGGCAGTGGATCGGGTTTTGTGCAGTGTTTTAGTTTGGCTGTTTTGGGATTTTTAAGACATGTTTTTTCTACCCAGATTTTCCAGAGAGCAAATTGACTTTTGGGGTGGTTAAAAATCCGTATTTTGATTGATATTCCGTAGACTTTGGCTAATGGATATTATCTGTGATGTGATATATGTATTGAACGTCCGCTAATCGCTATACGTCGATTAGTGAGGGTTATACATATCTGTGATCTGTAATGTTCATGGTTTGTGGATATGAACTCGGTGGATTGTCGCGGATGAATAGCCGGGGTGGATGTAAGATGAGAGTTTCTTTTTCTTTCATTCATGTAAAATTTGTAAATTGATGTAATATTATTTGTATGGCCGCACAACCGGGTCGAGGTTGTAGCCGTCATTGTATAATTTCTTTTTACTGTTTTTGCTCCTAGGATAGACCCATGGCGGGGTGCACAAACTACCGGGTATCTCGAAGTGCCGAGTGGCCTACTCACGTCGTTGAGGGAGGTTGCTTCGCTTCGGGTACTTGGCGGGTAGTTTTCCGCACCCGTAGGGGTCTTGGGTAAAGTATTGGCTATTCATCGCGACCGTGTAATCCGCTTTTCGTTGCAGGCTCGAACGAATCGCGGATTCCTAGTATATCCAAAGTGTTCATCTATGATCTGGAATGGCTATCATTGCTATATATCTATATATGATATCTATTTAGGTGTTGCTTATGTTTTGCATCCGCGCTAGTCCAGCCCCCGCTCTGTCGTTAGTTCAGTAACCTAATAGGTGATGACGGGGCCCCGTGGCGAATGCGGATGGCATAAGCATACACCATATTTTGGTTGTTTTCTGCAATGGTAGGATTAAATGATGGGACGCATTGGAATTAATGCAAGAAAATAAACCAAGTAAAAGTCGTTGGAACACTTTCAAAACCACTCGGTTCTTTTCAAAATCCATCTTTTTAAACGCGGAGCTTGAACCACTCCTTTTAAAGCTATCTCATTCCATCGATTATATCAAGTTCACTACGTTCACGGTTTCGCCAAAACCATCCGTAGCCCTCCGTCGTTTCATATGAATATTCAACAGTATTCAAGCTGTGTTTGTTGGCCTTAGTCAAGGCACAGTGTTTGGTAGCTGGTGGGTATTTATATGTTGCATAGATAAAATGCGTTGGTTTGGGATAGTCGTATTGCTTTGTTGGCCATAGTCAAGGGTATATACGGGTGGGTTCAAATCAACCTGGAGAACGACGGGTAGAACTTGACATGTGACTTATGATTTGTTGGCCTTAGTCAAGGTCATAAGAGCATGGGGCAAAAATCCACATCGGGAGTTTCAAAAGTACTGAAACTTGCTAGCGCTGCATACCATTTGGAGTGTGATGATTCTGGTAGGATTCCTTCAGTTTTGTCACGCGATGATATTTGGATCCCGATCCTACTGTGAGTATATGCTACTCCTCGGGAACTTTCTCACTTAACGATCAATGCTATAAATCTAGTAGGTGTTGTTCAGACCATAATATTGCATTTATCATTCCCCTATTCTTACCCTTTTTTATAAATAAGCAGGTACTCTTGACGCACGTTTGTTGCATATTACAGGTTACAGGTTTCTGGAGCAAGTACAGTGAAAAAGACACAAAACAACAGGAAAAGCGACTTTTGACCAACAAGTAGACAGACCTTACTCAAGCCGAGATAAAGAACAGTGCAAAGGTCCAAAAAGTCAAGTGAACGGTTAAAAGATACGTACAAGTCTTCACTGAACATCTGGAGAATAATCAGAAACCAAACAGAGAAGTAATGTGTAGAAACAGAAGCCCAAAGTTCCAACAAGAAGCCCACAAAAATAACACAGCCCAAATCCACTGTTTGGCCGCGGATCCGCGGCCAAACCCATGCTGGCGCCGCGGATCCGCGGCCGTATAATACACGTGTCGGCGCAGTTTTTCTGTGACGGTGCGTTGTTATGAGTGTTAGGATTTTAAGTGGGCAAATCAGTAATTGCGCGTGCGCGAGAGTCTGTAACCCTAGGTTTCTATTTTCCTATAAATTGTAATCTTAGATCTAAAAATTGGATGCCTCTTTTCAATAAATAAAATTCAGCAATTCTGGAAGTGACATTCAGATCTGTTCTTTATCGCTTGGAGGGAGCCATCACCATTAGTAAGTCTTTTTATTCTTTTAATTATAATGTTTTCTAATCCCCTAATGAGCGAGTAGTCTCCTCGCTTGTTAGGGTTAGCCTTAGGGAAAGGGTTGAGAGATGAGATCTCTCACCCCTTTCAATGCCTAACCCATTAAGAACTCCATGCATGCGCGCACAACCGCTCCCTGCGGCACCCTACCCCTCGAGGTAACGGTGAACCGCAGTATAAAGGGCCGGTTGCGCGCGTTATCCATGGGGGTTAGGGTAATTAACGATAAAGGAAGGATACGAATCTAGAGGAAGAAAACATCTTCCCAAAAGAGTCGTATCCACTTTATCGATAATTACTATAATACCTAATGGATCTATAATACGGCATTGAAAGCGGTGAAGGAAACATCAATCTCCAAAACTTCCTCTAAGCCTAACCCTAGCAAGAATTTAAATTAGATTAATTCAGTTTAGATCTAGATTTTTATAAAACCAAAACGACAAATAGAATCAACTCGTTAAAACACAATAAAGGAATTTACCCGTCTCTGTGGATCGACCCGCACTCACCGGCTAGCTGCGAAGCGACGCCGTTTCTTGATTGCGGTAATTATATTTTTGATCGTGAAATTCCATACCAATCAGGTGTTTAGAAAGGTGTTAGCGGGGCTACGCCCACAGGGAAAAGAGGTTACTTAATTAAGGAATTTCGCGAAAGCGTTGGAAAACCTCCCTCGAAGTACCGACACTGGCCTGGCTGAACGGTTAAGCAAGTATTGTACGGTTAGATTGATCCCGGCTAATTCTTCCTTTATGGTTTGAGGAGGGATTCGAGAGACAGTGGGAGCCATCCTGTTTAGATAAATTAAAAACCAATCTAAACTTGCAAGAGCATCATGCTAAGTGTTTTCTTCTCTCTCTCTTAATTGCAGCGACCCAGTGACCGCCCTAGGTTACATCTAGATAATAAAATGACTGAATCTGACTGTTATGACTGGCAAAGGTCTGTCCAGATGTCCATTGTCCATGACAAGCTGGGACACCTCTTAACTAATCCCACCCCTGCCGTCTCAGGTCCAGCTTCCCCTGTCACGGATATTCATATCCGTAGGACATCGGAAAAGGAATGTGCGAAAGCCAAGTGCCTCGTGTTAGCCTCAGTTGATGGTGCATACCAGGAGCAGCACGAGAAGATGGACTTAGTTTCTATCTTCCTCCATAATAAAGATTTATATGGAGAGCAATCTCGTATCGCAAGATATGAGACCTCGAATGAATTGCTTCCAGCGAGGTTGGCAATCGGGTCATCTGTAGGGGGCAACGTCCTTACAGAGACCAGCTCTTTTGAGCTCTCGGACCTGAAGACCACGTTGAAGAACGGGTCAGATGCTGACTTAGTTCAACAGTCTCTACCTACTATCCTGAAGGAAACCAGGGAAGTAGAAAGAAAGGGAAGGGCAGAAGTTTCGGGAATGGATGTAGTAAAAGAGGAATGTCCCTATTGTTATGGGAATGAACATGGGCAGAAGGATTGCAGGGATAGTATAGCCAGTAGCCAGAATTCGAAGCATGTTGTGGCTTCGGCTTCGGGTGTGTTTGTAATAGAGAACTGTATGCCAGTTAACCATACTTCCTGGGTATTGGATACCGGATCAGGATCTCACATCTGTAATTCGTTACAGGCTCTAAGAAACCGTAGGGTTATCAAGAAAGGTGATATGACTCTCAGGGTTGCTAACGGAATGAGCATGTATGCTGAATCCGTAGGAGAGTATCATCTAGGACTGACAACTGGGCAGATATTGATTCTGCGTGACTGTTTTTATGTACCAGGTGCAACTTGTAATATCATATCTGTATCCTTACTTTCTAAGGAAGGATATGATTTTACTTTTGTAAGCGATGTAGTAAACATCCACCTAAATCAAGTTTTGATTGGGTCAGGTACATTGAAAAACGGTATATACGTTTTGAATCAAGCTCAGGTCTTCAGTGTCTAGAACACACCTAAAAGAAAGTCTCCAGAATTAAATCAGGCTTTCTTATGGCATTGTAGACTGGGTCACATTAACGAGACACGGTTGACTAAGTTACATAAAGAAGGATACTTGGATCCGTTCGAGTACCAGTCTTATGTCACTTGTGAATCTTGTCTCATGGGAAAGATGACAAAGACTCCGTTCACTGGACACGGAGAAAGAGCGAGCGAGCTCCTGGGACTCATACACAGTGATGTGTGTGGTCCAATGTCTACACATGCGCGAAGTGGTTATTCATACTTCATCACTTTCACAGATGATTTCTCTAGGTATGGGCATGTCTTCTTGATGAAGCACAAATCCGAGGCCTTTGAGAAATTTCGGGAGTACAAGAATGAAGTTGAAAAACAAACAGGCAAAAGTATCAAGACACTGAGATCTGATCGAGGTGGTGAATACTTAAGTGCCGAGTTTCTGGACTTCCTAAAAGAGAATGGAATTCTCTCTCAGCTTACTCCTCCATACACACCACAACACAACGGTGTATCTGAAAGGCGGAATCGAACCCTATTGGATATGGTTCGTTCCATGATGAGTAAGGCTGAGTTGCCGCGATCCTTCTGGAGTTATGCACTAGAAACAACTGCATATCTTTTGAACCAAGTTCCTACTAAGTCAGTGCCTACCACACCATATCAGATGTAGAGTGGGAAGAAACCCAGTCTTAAACACTTTAAGACATCGGGATGTCCAGCTTTTGTAAAAAAGCAGCATGCGGACAAGCTCGAGGCACGTTCAGTACAGTGTAAGTTTGTGGGATATCCAAAGAACTCCAAGGGGTATCTTTTCTATTACGCAGAGGAACAAAAGGTTTTTGTTTCTCGTCATGCCCGCTTCTTGGAAATTGAGTTTTTGGAAAATCAGATAAGTGGGAGCGCAATAGAACTGGAAGAAATTCCAGAACCACGAGCTATTACTGAAAGCTTAGTAGAACCAGAAGGTTCGAAAGAACAGGACATTCCTACGCCACTCCGCAGGAGTAGTAGGCAGTCTCATCCGCCCGAGAGATAATACGGTTTTCTCATAGACGGGGATAGAGAGGATTGCACCATGGATTATGGTAAGCCGACTAGCTTCCAGCAAGCCATTCAGAGCTGTGACTCGGTAAAATGGCTGGATGCAATGCGGACCGAGATGGAGTCTATGTACACCAACAAAGTTTGGAATTTGGACTTTGCTCCAGAAGGGGTAAAACCCGTAGGATGCAAATGGATCTTCAGAAAGAAGATTGGTGTAGATGGGCAGGTTGAAACCTATAAAGCTAGACTTGATGCAAAGGGTTTTCGTCAAAGACCTAGTTTGGACTATGACGAGACTTTTTCTCCAGTGGCTATGCTGAAATCCATTCGGATCCTTCTTGCCATTGCTTCTTTCCACGATTATGAAATCTGGCAGATGGACGTAAAGACGGCTTTCCTAAATGGAAATTTAGAAGAGTGCGTCTATATGGATCAGCCGGAGGGATTCATTCAGAGTGGGAGCAGCGGTAGAGTGTGCAAGTTGCTAAAGTCCATCTATGGACTGAAACAGGCATCGCGGAGTTGGAACATCTGCTTCGATGATACTGTCAAAGAATTCGACTTTATCAAAAACCCAGATGAACCATGCATTTACAGTAAGATTGTAGGGAGAACTGTGGTATTCCTCGTCTTGTACGTGGATGACATTCTCCTAATAGGAAATGATATTCCTATGTTACAGTCAGTCAAAGGATTCTTGTCGCAGAGGTTCTCCATGAAGGACCTGGGCGATGCCAACTACATTCTGGGGATCCAGATCTATCGTGATAGATCTAAGAGGATGTTGGGACTTTCACAGTCCAGGTACATTGACACCATACTGAAAAGATTCAGTATGGAGATTCAAAGCGCGGTAATCTACCGGCTTGTCACGGAATCACCCTCTCCAAAGAGATGTCTCCCAAGACTGATTTGGAAAGGGATCGCATGTCTATTATACCCTACGCTTCTGTGGTAGGCTCTATAATGTATGCGATGTTATGTACCAGACCAGATGTAGCATACGTATTGAGCGTTGTAAGCCAGTATCAGTCGGACCCAGGGGAGAAACACTGGATAGAGGTAAAGAACATTCTCAAGTACCTGAGAAGGACTAAGGAGATGTTCTTGGTGTATGGCGGAAAAGACCTCCAGATCGAGGCCTTTGCTGACTCCAGCTTCCAGAGTGACAAGGATGACTCCAAGTCCATGTCGGGTTATGTCTTTACCCTCAATAGAGGGGCGGTTTGCTGGAAGAGTTCCAAGCAGGAGACCGTTGCTGACTCAACTATGGAAGCGGAGTACATAGCTGCTTGCGATGCCGCAAAGGAAGCTGTCTAGATGAAGAAGTTCCTCACGAAGCTTCAGGTGGTTCCTACCATTGTTGATCCAATACCGCTGTATTGCGACAACAACGGAGCTATAGGTTTAGCGAAGGAACCCAGGTCCCATCAGAAGTCCAGGCACATTTTGAGGCGGTACCACCTGATCAGGGAGATCATAGATCACCGGGAGATCGAGGTGAAGAGAGTAAATTCGGAGAATAACACTGCAGATCCACTCGTGAAGGCCCTACCCCAGACTCAGTTCGAGCGGCTGATCGAGATGATAGGTCTTCGATACGCCAGTACATGGCCTTAGTGCAAATGGGAGATTGTTAGTGTATATGCCCTAGAGGCCATTACTGTATCATACTAGCTTGTATATTACTTAATGGAACCTTGGGATATTCATAGTTGTATTGACAGTCTTGCTCAAAATGGTAGTATACTACTTGGTTTGTCTCTACTTCAATATGTGCATGTGTTTCTTTTAGCATATCGCTTATATACATATTAGTGGAGCCCTTAGGATCTTTGCTTGATTACCAGCGTTGTGATGACAGTCACACTTGTGGGGGATGGGTAATCTATAAGCACATCCCTATACAGGTCCCTAGTCATTGGACTATCGAGACAGGGAATCGATACTCTGGAGTAGACTAGTGTATGCGCTTCTCATCCCAGCAGGGGAGATGGTCTGTCCCACAGCCATCAGTACATCGTACTGGAGATAGTATGCGGGTGCTCGTTAGTTTACGAGCACACTGGACAGGACTCATCGGGGACTGTTGGTTGGTATTATACCTATCGTCGGTTATCAGTTCCCAGGTGACATGAGTATAGCTTAGTCCACTGACTTGACACCGTCACTTCGCCTCGAGTGTGTTCCTATTGTACTTAGATTACTACCCTACCACGGCTCAAAGGAGTCGTGCAAACAGGTAGTAGTTGGGTGCAGTCCCGAAGCACTTGGAGGCAGTGACGGTTAGACAGGATTCGTCTCTCCCGGTATTGGGGGTTGACATCGCGCTGTGTCTAGGAGAGCCATTACACGAGTAGTCCCTGGCCAGGGAAAGCGAGATATACTGGTAGGTTTCCAGTGTTATCTCATGGTGTTCTGGGCTACACTCCGACACGACTTGTACCGCTATTAAGGGACTGACGTTCACCGCCCCCTAGGCCCGCCATGCGATGTATCAGAAGAACATACCGGACTGTACGGAGATTGTCACATACAGGCTCAGTAGGAGTTTGGATGGGTTTACCTCATCGGCCTTCTTATCGACATCTACCTGGGGACCGTTACGTACAGCTAGTGCCGCTTGCGGTCTGTGGTTAAACCCACTGCCAGCGTAGTGTCGAGTCTTTAGAGTCCCACACAGAGAGTTTCCCTGCACTGAGCGAAACGTGTAAAGGCCGTATGGTTTTACGGTAGGGCTGCGATCACTTACGTGCACTTGTGTGCGTATGCTGTTCGGGCAGGCAATACTAGTGGGCTTTGGTTTAAGCCGGATCCTAGTATTGCACAGATGGATTTGTTTTGTCTTCTGTGCATTCGCATTCTACGGAATGTGAATGTGGGTGTGTATGCACAGTTTTGAGGAGTGGTGAAGGAGGAGGTGCCCCATTAGGGTTTTGGCAGTTGGTTCGGCCAAAACCGTAATGTGGCAGGCTCATTAGGGTTTTGATAATTCGTTTGGTCAAAACCATTATGAGCCGGAGACATTGTTTACTAATCCTTTTAGTGATAGATTTGTAATGGCTAATTGCATTGACCATTTGACCACTTAGACCTCTATTGACTTTGTTGACCCGTTGACCGTGTTGACCATTGACCTTCAAGAGAGGTCTACACTCTTCTTTGATTTTCCTTTTAATTCTTGAGTTATGAAAATGGTCAAGTCATTTGTGCCATCAACTTTATCATGATAGGATTAGTAATGATGGTTTTGGGTGTATTATTGCAACCATGGTTCATTTTCTTTAGTTAATTTTTTCATTATTCTCTTCTCATTCTCTCTCTTGAAGTGAGAAGAAAAGAAAAGCTCCATGGTTGCTAAAGTTTCTCCTTCATCTTCCTCCTCTTTATAATTCTTTTGATCTCATGTGTTGAGAGAAAAAGAATCCGCATAGACAAACACTTCCATCTTTCTCTTCTACACAACCTAGAGCATCTAGATTAGCGATCTCGTTGCCCTAGTTGCCTCGGCTTGAGGTGGAGCTTAGTGTACAACTCTCGGGTGGATCATCTTCGACTCAAGAAGGCCGCGGAGGTGACCAAGATCCGGATCGACCCTCAGAGTGTGGATAGAAGAGCCGGACAGCGGAGAGAAGACCCAAAGGACCGGTTCCGTGAGGTATATTTTCTACAGCATAGTAGTTAAAGCCTCTACTTGTTTGCTAGTTTCTAGTTTAGCCAAGATCCTTGCTTTTGAGTCCATGTTGCCTTGCGCCAAATCATTGTTTTTCGTCATTTCCGCCTCCCCCTAAGAACCGGGGTGAGCAATGTGGACTTACATTCGAGGCAGTCTTGGATCATCGTGGGCCAATAATAACCCATCCGTTTGATTTTCAGCTTCATCTTCGGCCCGGCTTGGTGAGAACCGAAGAGTCCGTCGTGAGTTTCTTGGACGACTCTCTTTGCCTCTTCAAGTCCCAGGCATCTTAGCCATAAAGAGCCAAATGATCTCTTATATACAGTATCATTGACGAAAGCGAAAGACAGAGCTCGTTTCATGAGCTGATGCCTTGAGGATGCATTTTCATGTGTCCGGAGGAATTTGAAGTAGTCTATAAAGACTTCTCTCCAATCCGTAACCTTTTCCTGGTCTTTTATTTGCAGAGTCATTTGCTCGGTCGCTCCCTTTTCTTCGGACGACTCCGGAGATATTTCTGCCGGTGCAAGAACCCGACGACTTTGTACCACGATCCTCACGTCATCGAGGTTTTCGTTAGCCAGTTCTTCAGCAAGCTTGGCTAATGCATCCGCTTTGCTATTTTCCGCACGCGGTATGCTTTCCAAGGTATAGGAAGGAATTTGAGTCAGCAGTCACTGTACCCTCTCGCCGTACTTCACCAACTCTGGCTTGCACGTTTGGTAGTCGCTGTTTATTTGACTAACGACCAGCTGGGAGTCTCCGTATATGAGCAGGTTTTCAATTCCCATGTCGTTGGCTATCTCAAGACCTGCTATCAAAGCTTCGCATTCGGCTTCATTGTTCGTCCTTGGCTCTTTTAAGGAGAAGGCAAAGCGCATTATCCCTCCCTATGGAGTCACAAAGATGAGGCCTGCCCCTGATATGATTATAGGGATGCTTTGTTTGCGCTTCTTCATGGAAGACGCTCCATCAAAATAAAGTTCCCACCGGGTATCACCCCCGTCGATCGTGTCAAACGCATGTTCATCTGGCAGTTCGCAATTCAAAGGAGAATCGACAGGTATCGGATGCTCAGCGAGGAAGTCGGCGATGGCCTGGCCTTTCACTGCCTTAAGAGGTCGATAAGTTGTCGAGAATTCCATCAGGAGCCGGGCCCATTTAGCGAGTCGTCCTGTTAATATGGCCTTTGACATCAAATATTTGAGGGGATCCACCTTTGATATGAGATGGACCTCATGTGCCAATGCAAAGTGTCTGAGCTTCGTTGTTGCGTAGATCAATGCCAGGCAGTGTTTTTCAATGGGAGAGTAATTGCTTTCTACCCCCAGGAGAACTCGACTCAGATAATAAAGGGCTCTCTCTTTCCCTTGGTCGTTTTCTTGTGCCCACAGCACGCCTAAAGAACCTTCGAGGGCTGTTGTATACAGGACGAGAGGTTTTCCTTTAACAGGAGCGGCCAGCACTGGCGGATTCTGCAGGTATTGCTTTATTTTGTCCAGTGCATTTTGGCATTTGCGATCCCAAACGAAAGGGGTTCTTTTCTTCATCAGGTGACTGTAAGGACGACACTTGCCTGAGAGATTGGCTATAAATCGCCGGATATACGCGAGCTTCCCTTGGAGAGACGGCAATTGCTTGAGAGTCCTTGGCGGAGGCATTTCCATAATCGCCTTGATTTTTAACGGATCTATCTCGATGCCTCGGTGTCGGACGATGAATCCTAAGAATTTGCCCGAGGAGACTCCGAACGCGCATTTGAGAGGGTTCATCTTCAATTTGTATTGTCGAAGACGCTGAAATACGCTCTTCAGATGCTCTAAATGTTCCTCGTATGATTTGCTTTTTACTACGAAGTCGTCGATGTAGCATTCGACGATTTCACATATGAGGTCGTCGAAAATCTTCGTCATGGCCCTCTGATAGGTGGCATCGGCGTTCTTTAGACCGAAGGGCATCACCTTGTAGCAGAATATGCCCAAAGGGGTCCGGAAAGCGGTATGTTTCTGGTCCTCAGGGTGCATCTTTATCTGATTGTATCCAGATGATCCGTCCATGAAGGAGAAGATTTCATGAGTGGACGTATTGTCTATCATCAGCTTGGTGACCGGTACTGAAAAGTCGTCCTTCGGGCATGCTTTATTGAGATCTCGAAAGTCCACACATATGCGCACCGTCACATTCTTCTTCATTACCGGGACTATGTTGGCGATCCAGTCAGGATATTGAACCTCTTGGATGATATCCTCAGGGACTTTTTCTTTTCCCTTATCTTTTCTATTTGACCCACTGTTCGAGGGCCAAAGATTCTTTTCGGGCAGCGTACGATTGCGCGGCTGAATATTTTCCCGGTCTTTAGTTCTTCCTCCTTTTTCAAGGTGGACTCTTTAAAGAGAGGGCCAAGAGTCATTTCTTCGTCAAAGTCACTCCCGAAGGTGAGAACTTGTGATCCCCCAGCGTTGACCATGCGACAGTTGCTGGTAGTTCTTTTACGCTCCTCGGTCGTACTTCTTTGCTCTTGACGGGTTTTGCGTTTCATCTGCTTGAAATGTTGCCGGTGAGCAACATATCCCAGCCACCATCCTTTGAAAGCGTTGCACTCTTCGGTGGGGTGCGCAATCTTTCGATGATATAAGCAGTAGCTAGGATGTGTTTCCGCTTCACCAAGAATATTTCCTTTGGGGGGTGGCAGCTTCATTCCCATTGATATGGCTTTAGCGAACCTCTTCCTCGTCTTGAACCTGCTTTTATTTGCGGCGGATGTACTTTGATCTGGTGGGAGTGTTTCAACCCTTTCGCCCAGTCGCCGGCATTTGGCTTTTTCAAATATAGCCATCTCACGCTTTCGATCAGCTTTGCTTTTAAGAAGAGTTTCATTCAGGAACGCATCAATAATTTCGTCTGACGGCTCTAGAAGCTCCGGTTTAGGATTTGCCCCCAGTTTCTCTGTGTAAGGAGCTTCCTCATTGTCTATCAACGAGTGAGAGATCACATGGCAACTTGCCACGTAATCTTCAGATTCATCCGATGTGTCTTCTCCATTATCGTCATCCTCAAGGACGTGGCTGAGAAACTCTTGGAGTGTGACTGGAGTCCGCGCCTTCTGGTTATATTCTTCCAGCGCGTCAATCTGCTTTTGCAGGTCCGTGCACTTGTCACCAGGCTTCACGGGCTTCTTGGATTTCTTCTTCTTTTTCGAAGATTTCGACGGCTGGGTGTGAGTGCTTTGGTTATCACCACCGATCTTTGGAGTTGGACGCGGTTTTAACATTCCTTTGATGATCTTGGGCTCCATTGGATTCTTCCACCTAATTGCCGGACATGTGTGGAGATCCTTCAGTATTCTTTTAGTTTTAGCTGAAAGAGCGACCTCCCATGGAGCTTCTTTTACGAAAGAGCATGATGCCCTCGGTGTATCCGTCTTCTTGGGAGTGTGTGGCCGAGGCGGGTTCACTTTCCAATTCTCGGATAATACGAATTTGCCCTGCTGATACTGATCTTCTATCCAACTTTTGAATATGTAACAATCCTCGATCGGATAGCCTAACATTCAATGATAAGGGCAGTAGTTAGGATTGCTAGTGTCTCCTGGTTGCGCTGGGCGTCTTGTCTCCGGCAGATTGATGAGCCTGTTGCGCAGTGCGAGCTCAAATAACCTCTTCGTCTTGTCTCGAGGGAACGAGTAAGGGCATCTTATTTTATCTTCGAGAGATCGAGTTCTATTATTTTGGCGATCAACTGGTCCTAGACCACTGGGCTGCTGTTGAGTGTTAGCGACGACGATTGCTTTCCCCTTTCCTTTCTCGTTCCGCTGCTCTGGCTTTAGAGGAGACAGTCTATGACCCATCTGGTCTATTTGGGCCAGTTTGTCGATCAAGGCTTGGAACGTGGTCGGCTTGAAAAACATGATGAATTAGGAAATAGTTGCATGAGGGTCCAGAGTGCCCACGAACATGCCCACCGCCGGCGCTTCTTCGATGCGCTGTTCGCATTTCGACCACAGATTCCGCCATCGTATTGCATATTGAACCCATGTCTCTCCAGGATTCACCCTAGCATTAATCAGTGCTGTTATTGGGGTGCGTTCACTAGCACTCGCGAATCGCTAGGTGAATAATAGCTCCATTTCCGCGAAAGTCTTGATGGAGTCGTTTGGAAGTTCAGAGTACCATTCGAAGGCCGTCTCCGACAAGCTGCCGATGAACTGGCGAAATAGCAATTTATCATCACCCCCGGTGTTGCCGCAAAGAGCCCTAAACTGAGCGACATGTTGGTGGGGATTGCCCGTCCCTTTGTATACATGAAATTTAGGGATCGTATATCCCGGCGGATACTTTATTTAATCATACCAGCCTGGATATGGTCGCCCAGTTTTAACAACTTGGCCGGCCTCTTCATTCGCCTGGTGGCTCGTATTTGCTGGGCAATATAGTCATCCAGAGCGGCCTTGGAAATGGTTTCCTCTTTGGCTGCTGAAAGAGCCGGAGGAAGGTTCGATGTCTCCCCTCTATCGTCTTCAATGATGATTGGAGGGTCTTCAGCTGGAGATTCTGGCTGTAACATCATCCCGACCATGTCTTGGAAGAGAAGCGCCATTCGTTTTATATTAGCCGCTTGTTTTGCTGCTTCTCTGTCCTTCTTTTCGAGAACTCTGCGGAGGAAGTCAGCATCGGTTTCTTGTTCATAACGCTGCTCTGATGACGCCTCCGGGCTTTCTTTTGGCCCGGTAAGTGCGGCCATTTACGTTAGCATTTCCTGAAACTTCTGTTGCTACTCTTGGGCCTTTGTCATGGACCGGGTGAGCGGTCGGTGACCCGTAGAAGCGTGGCTTTCCTCTTTTCCGGAAGCCATATAAATAGTATGCACCATTATACCCCCAGACTTGGGGCGTTTGAGCTCATCATCTTTGCGGTTTGCCGCAGTCACAGGGGCTTTCTCTGGCCTCCTTCTCTTTTGAGCAGTTGACGTAGATGGGGCCGTTGCAGCGGGCACCCAGGTAGTTGTCGTCCTTTGTGACTTGACAGGACGGTTCTCTTCCTGCTGAACCTTCACCTTTTTTCTGCCGGCGAGAGTAATCTTGATCAATTACTGAGTCCTAAACCCGTCGCCAGACTTTGTAAATTTTGGAGGATAGCTGCTGAGGGGGCTGCTCCGGCTTCGCCCTCGATGCATTCTCCACGGGTGGAGGAGATCTTTTCAGTACGGTGGTCGGAGAGTTCCTGCGCACCTTGTTCAACAATTCAAAGCTGTTCTCGGTTGGAACAGCAGCATTGATTTCCACCGTTGGGGCTGGTAGAGTTAGCCCAGAGGGGGAGTTGCCCAGCTTTCCTTACTCGGCGCCAGTGGCGACATTGAGCGTGTCGAGCTGTAGGGATTGTTTCAGCTTGAGGGGTGACTTCGTCATGCCCCTTGTTCTGGTGAGGCGTTGCTGGCACCAGCCTCTTGAAGACTGACGTCCGTTAAGCAGCGGTATCCAATCTGTCAAAGACCGACCTTTGAGTAGGAACGGGAGCTGGAGTGGCTAGCCTTGTAAAGACTGATACTTTGATGGGGGAGGCTTCTTTAGTGGCCTTGAGAGCAGGACTGGCTATCCGTTTCGGGATGGCCGCTGCAGGTATTGCGGGCTTCTTGATAGGCCCATTAGAAATCAGGCTCAGCCTATTGAAGAATGATGTTGTTGGCTTAACATCGGATGACCCGTTGAGAGGGGCCGTGGTAGCAGTGAGCCGATCAAAGACCGACTTCTTTTGCGCTTCTTGCGGCAGCGGGATGTTAATGCTCACTAGTGGGAGCATGATCCCAAAGAACAAACCGGTGGTAGCCTACGTCACCTGTTCTATCGGCATTGTGAACAGGGTGGCCGCCCGGGGCCCGTAAGCTATACCTCCAGATGAGGCGGAACGTGAGTAGTAGTTGCAGCTGGAACACTTCGTGCTAGTAGACTCCATTGATCTTTCGTTTTATGCACCGAGTAAGACACCAAATCTTAGTACCTCGAACCCAAGGGCAACCATATCAAACCACGATTCGTTCGCGAACACAACACACGAAGTGTAGAGTGGAAAGAGGAAAAGGTCCCACCGGGCGTGCCAGAATCTGTTCCCCGTCGAAAGACGCGCGAAGACGCGGCGAACGTCTCGCCTGAAATTCAGGACAGATACTAATTGGTGCTATCCGTCCACCTCTTCGAAGATGCCAAGTTGATTTATGGCACCATGTATCGAAAGTTTAAACGGATGCGGACGATGTAGCAGACTTCGTCAGATTCCCCTTCGTTTGAGGGGTTTTTTATTGTGGGGACGCTCTTCCCTGCAGGCGCAAGCCCCTGCAGTTAATTACGCTACCGCATCGCGGTAACAAATTTCTCCTTCTCCAGATGGTCAGTGTCGTGGGTGTTTGTTTTGTTTGTGGTTGCCCGTGGATTGTATACGGAGACTAATTTATGTTGTCGCCCGTAGGGCGTGGATTAGTCCAAATCCGTATCTTCTTAGATTTGGGTTTGGGGGTTGGGTTTAAGGATACGTTAGCTTCATTTGAGACTAAGATCAACTTAAACGTATATTAAGGATATGTTAGTCTAATTTCTAGGCTAAGATCAACTTAACAGGATCATTTAGATCCAACAAGAAAGCATTTGGCCTCTGTTGTTTAGTTTAGGGACATTGCGGTCGATTAGTTTAAGGACATTACGGTCCAGGTTAAGGACATCGTAGTCCGTGGGTTTAAAGGGACCCCACAGTCCGAGGTTAAGGACAACGTAGTCCATGAGTTTAACGGCCCCACAGTCAAGGTTAAGGACATCGTAGTCCGTGAGTTTAAGGACCCCACCGTCCGTAGCTTAAAGACGTCATAGTCTATAAAGTTTAAGGACATCGTAGTCCATGAGTTTAAGGACCCCACAGTCCGTGAAATGTGTGGTTGTCGGGACCCGTCACCTCTCTGAAGACGTTGAAAGATTACAACGACAGATATCAAAGGAGTAAAGAGATGTACCCTCGAACCGGTGTAAATTGGTTAAAAGATCTATAATCCAATTTAGAACTAAGATCTATTAAATATTTATGAGCAGACAGGCTCAATTAAATATAAGTTGAGGACTTATGTCCAATATTGGGCTAAGTCCAATAAACATTTTGTTTATTCCGTCTATTGAGCCTTTATTTGGGCTTGGCTCTTTTAATAATACTGAGCATTATATCTTGACACTTTTTTCTTGTATTAAATGCAAAGCATTTAGCAGAGCTCTGGCTCACTAAAGAACAACTTGTATTCTGTCAGCGCAACCTTTGTTGTGCTAGGCGCTTTGCGCCGATCAAAAAGTGCAGTGCGCTTCTGCCATGTGGCGCGCATATAAGGGACACTTGTCATGTTCTACGCTATGCGCCAGTTTATGAGCGTAGTGCGCCAGTTTATGAGCGTTGAGCGCTAAATTATGAACGCATTGCGCTAGTTTAGTGGCGCACACGCAAGTGACACGTGGCGCGCTGGGCGTTGAGCGCCAGCTCATGAGCGCAGTGCGCTATTTAGAAGCGCAAAGCGCAAGTTGCATACGTGGTTGACACGTGGCGCATTTTGGCGCTGAACGCCGTTCCAGGGAGCGCAGAAGCGCAGTTCAAGAGCGCAAGGCGCATTTCGATAGCGAAAAGCGCATTTGATCAATTTTAATGATCTGTGAACAAATTTATGTTCTTTTAAAAGAGACTTTGTTTCAAGATTCAAGAACAACAGTTATTATTTTTGAAAGGGCTTGCCTTTATAGATCAATGATCTGTGTGAAGAATATGTTGTTCTTTTTATGTGATGAGATCTTTTGATCTCTTTTATGAAAGACCTTGGTCTTTGTAGATCTATGATCTTTTAAGAAGATAATTCTTCTTTTTTTGAGATGATTTTATCTCTGTGTTCATAGTTCATGATCTCTACCTTGAAGAAATGATCTTCTTTTGCTGTGAGCTTGCTCTCTGCCTTTTGAGTTTTTTTAAAGTTTATAGGGCGTTTCTCTCTATGAGACTTGAAGTCTCGGGGCCTTTATATAGGGCAAATTGATTTGTTAAATCGGTTAAAGAGATCTTTCTCTAATTTATTTTGGGGTATTTCCCACTATTGGATCTTTGATCCTAGGGCTTCTATTTTGCAGAAGATAATCTTCTTGTTTTAATAAGATTGAGAAATCTTTCCTTGCAGAATTTATTCTGTCCTTGGTAATTTTTATTTACCATTGGATCATTGATCCAACGGTGCTCTGATTTGCAGAGCACAATCTTGTTGTTTGGAAAGATTTGGAGGAATCTTTCCTTAATAGAATTTCAATTCTGATTAATTAATGATTTATCATTATTGTTAGATCTTTTGATCTAAAGGTGGGGAACTTTTATTCCAGCGCTAGCGCACCTGTGCTTTGCACATGGTGCGGTTGCTCAGAGCGCAGCGCACTTGGGGCTACTGCACCAGTGTTTGACATGTGGTGCGCTGCTCAGAGCGCAGCGCAGCCTGCGCTAGTGCACCTGTGTTTGACACGTGGGGCGCAGCACGCCTAGCGCTAGCGCACTCATGATGCGCTGCCTAGGGCGCAGCGCACCTGGCGCTAGTGCATCCGTGTTTGACACGTGGCGTGCAGCGCGCCTAGCGCTGGATCTGAAGCGTTGCAGAATCTATTCCCCGCCGAACACAGAGACGCGACCATGCAGGTCCGTCTTGCCTGAAATTCGGGGCAGATGCTAATTGGTGCTATCTGTCCACCTCTCCGAAGATGCCAAGTTGATTTATGGCACCATGTATCGAAGGTTTAAACGGATGCGGCCGATGTAGCAGACTTCGTCAGATTCCCCCTCGTTTGAGGGGTTTTTGATTGTGGGGACGCTCTTCCCTGCAGCCGTAAACCCCTGCAGTTAATTACACTACTGCATCGCTGGTAACAACTTTCTCCTTCTCCAGATGGTCACTTTGTGTCGTGGGTGTTTGTTTTGTTTGTGGTTGCCCGTAGAATGTATACGGAGACTAATTTATGTTGTCGCCCGTAGGGCGTGGATTAGTCCAAATCCGTATCTTCTTAGATTTGGGTTTGGGGGTTAGGTTTAAGGATACGTTAGCCTCATTTGAGACTAAGATCAACTTAAACGTATGTTAAGGATACGTTAGTCTAATTTCTAGACTAAGATCAACTTAACAGGATCATTTAGATCCAACAAGAAAGCATTTGGCCTCTGTTGTTTAGTTTAGAGACATTGCGGTCGATTAGTTTAAGGACATTATGGTCCAACGTTAGTTTAAGGACATTACGGTCCAGGTTAAGGACATCGTAGTCCGTGGGTTTAAAGGGACCTCACAGTCCGAGGTTAAGGACATCGTAGTCCGTGAGTTTAACGGCCCCACAGTCAAGGTTAAGGACATCGTAGTCCGTGAGTTTAAGGACCCCACAGTCCGTAGTTTAAAGACGTCATACTCTATAAAGTTTAAGGACATCGTAGTCCATGAGTTTAAGGATCCCACAGTCCGTGAAATGTGTGGTTGTCGGGACCCGTCACCTTTCTGAAGACGTTGAAGGATTACAACGACAGATATCAAAGGAGTAAAGAGATGTACCCTCGAACCGGTGTGAATTGGTTAAAAGATCTATAATCCAATTTAGAACTAAGATCTGTTAAATATTTATGAGCAGACGGGCTCAATTAAATATAAGTTGAGGACTTATGGCCAATATTGGGCTAAGTCCAATAAACATTTTGTTTATTCCGGCTATTGAGCCTTTATTTGGGCTTGGCCCTTTTAATAATGCTGAGCATTGTATCTTGACACTTTTGTCTTGTATTAAATGCAAAGCATTCAGCAGAGCTCTGGCTCACTAAAGAACAACTTGTGTTCTGTCAGCGCAACCTATGGTGCGCTAGGCGCTTCGCGCCGATCAAAAAGTGCAGTGCGCTTCTGCCACGTGGCGCGCATGTAAGGGACACTTGTCATGTTCTGCGCTATGGGCCAGTTTATGAGCGCTGAGCGCTAAATTATAAGCGTATTGCGCTTGTTTAGTGGCGCACACACGAATGACACGTGGCGCGCTTGGCGTTGAGCGCTAGCTCATGAGCGCAGTGCGCTATTTAGAAGCGCAAAGAGCAAATTGCATACGTGGTTGACACGTGGCGCATTTTGGCACTGAGCGCCGTTCCAGAGAGCGCAGAAGCGCAGTTCAAGAGCGCAAGGCACATTTCGATAGCTCAAAGCGCATTTGATCAATTTTTATGATATGTGAACAAATTTTTGTTCTTTTAAAAGAGACCTTGTCTCAAGATTCAAGAAGAACAGTTCTTATTTTTAAAAGGGCTTGCCTTTATAGATCAATGATCTGTGTGAAGAAAATGTTGTTCTTTTTATGTGATGAGATCTTTTGATCTCTTTTATGAAAGACCTTGGTCGTTGTAGATCTATGATCTTTTAAGAAGATAATTCTTCTTTTTATGAGATGATTTCATCTCTGTGTTCATAGTTCATGATTTCTACCTTGAAGAAATGATCTTCTTTTGCTGAGAACTTGCTCTCTGCCTTTTAAGTTTTTTTAAAGTTTATAGGGCGTTTCTCTCTATGAGACTTGAAGTCTCGGGGCCTTTATATAGGGAAAATTGATTTGTTAAATCGGTTAAAGAGATCTTTCTCTAATTTATTTTGGGGTATTTCCCACTATTGGATCTTTGATCCTAGGGCTTCTATTTTGCAGAAGATAATCTTCTTGTTTTAATAAGATTGAGAAATCTTTCCTTGCAGAATTTATTCTTTCCTTGGTAATTTTTATTTACCATTGGATCATTGATCCAACGGTGCTCTGATTTGCAGAGCACAATCTTGTTGTTTGGAAGGATTTGGAGGAATCTTTCCTTAATAGAATTTTAATTCTGATTAATTAATGATTTATCATTATTGTTAGATCTTTTGATCTAAAGGTGGGGAATTTTTAATTCCAGCACTGCACACCCGTGCTCTGCACGTGGTGCGCTTGCTCAGAGCGCAGCGCACTTGGCGCTACTGCACTAGTGTTTGACACGTGGTGCGCTGCTCAGAGCGCAGCGCAGCCTGCGCTAGCGCACCCCAGCCTGCGCTTGCGCACCCGTGTTTGACACGTGGGGCGCAGCGTGCCTAGCGCTAGCGTACTCATGATGCGCTGCTTAGAGCACAACGCACCTGGCGCTAGTGCATCCGTGTTTGATACGTGGCGCGCAGCGCGTCTAGCACTGGATCTGAAGCGTTGCTTCAATTTTTGAATTTTTAATTTCAAAACGGAGCTTTGCTCTGATTGGGGGAAACAACTATCACCGTAAATCTCTGGTCATGGTGGATGGGATTTACTGAATGTAAATCAGTAGTTTCTTGGTGGGTGATGAGCTTGACACAGACACGACTTATCGGGTTATCAGGGGTCTGACGTTATCCACCCCTAGACCCGGTATGCGATACTCTTAGACGAAGAGGCCGTACTGTACGGAGATTGTCACTTACATGCTTTGTAGGGATACAGATGAGTTTGCTCGCCGATCTTTCTTTCGTTCAATACCTGGGTAGCCATTACGTGCCACTGACGTTCTTATGGTTAAACCCACTGCCAGCGTATTATCGAGTTTTTAGAGTCCTAAATAGAGGGTTTCCCAGTTCAGGCAAAACGATATAGTATGTGCGTATTTTGATACGCACTCAAGCTTGATTAAATACATGTAGTTTATACACGTATTTTATTCGGGCGTTTTGTTAATACTAGCGGGTTTAAAAGATAACCGGATTTTATCTATAAGCTAGTATTATATCTCATATTTTCTCTCTTTTGGTATTCGTATTTTTATATAAATAGGGTTTTGTATTTTGATACGAATACAAGTATTTGTATAAATACGGGTATTTATATCTTAATACAAATACATATATTTTTATCTCAATAAGAATACGGTTTTGGTATTTTGACAAGAATACGGGTATATGGATTTGTTGCATATACGGGTATATGGATTTGTTGCATATACGGATATATATGTATATATTTATGTTTATATTTATATATGTGTGTACATATGGATTTGTTATCTTTTGGATGCTAGCAGAATAATGGAGGCTTGTAACTCATTGTGGTGAGTCACAATTCCACCACTTCATTTTAGGATAAGAAGAAAAGAGTGAGTTTTTTTTTGTTAAGGGATCATTCTATACACTTATGCTCCTCTCTCCTCTTCTTCTTCTGTGGTGAGCTTCCAACTTGAGAAAAGAAATTGACAAAGAGAGAAATATATGAAAGAACTTCACTACATCAATGTCATAATCTATTCCTAGAAACTTTAGTTTGTGAATAGCTTCACTTGATTTTATATGTGAAGTTAGAACTCATTTCGGATTCTCTCAGATGGATCATTTTCGACGAATAAGATCGACTTGCAAGCATGTTCCCGACGACTACGGAGCCGAACTAGAGTCCATGGAGTGATGCAGGAGTCTTCCACAATTGCACATACACGCTACAAAGATAGCTAGCCCTCTAAGCTTGAATGATATGATATCTAGTTTAATGTTTGGAATCGATTCTAGGATTATGGTCGCTAGTGCAAGCTATAAAGTTTTTGTTTTCGCTTCCACCTTCGCCGCGGGTCTTGCAGCGCGAGCACTAGGGACCTAACAGGTTTTACCCTAGGTTTTATAATAATTATATTTTCATAGATCTAAAATTGTTAGATCTATATATTTTTAATAAGATTAAATAAGTAGATTAGATAAAAAAAAATATGTTTTTTTAAAGATCTATCAAGATTATAATTGTTATGCATGAAATCTATATTGGTAGATTTTTAATTAAGTTTTTGAAACCAAGATTTTGATTTTTGAAATCAAAATTATATTTTTTCTATTAAGTTTTGATTTTTGGAATCGAAACTAATTTTTTTTATTTAAAAACAATGTTGCTGTTCACCGGCGGCCATGGTGGCCGCCAGCGAATCCGTCTACCTGAGCGCCGGCGGTAGGGCCCTGCGCCGCTAACCCAAGTGACGGCGGCGGAGGTAGAAGCGACAATAGTTGTTGCCTTCCCATATGAAGCTTAATGGGTCGGGTTTGAAGAAACCGGACCCAACCCAATCACATATTACTCCACCCCGTGACTGCATGTGTAACAAAGATCTGGAAAATTATTTCCAGGTCCCTGTATCATTATTAATTTGTTTCAGAAACTTTTAATATGATTAAAAGATTGCCAAGGCCCCAGGATAATTATTAATTTGCTTCAAGACCTTTATTATGTGAATAGGCTTGGATGATTATTTAGTAATTATTGATCTTGTTAGGTAAAATCTACTTTAGTTTTGATATTAGATAAAACACTATTTAATCATTTTTAAACACTGACGATACTTGTGGTTAAGATTTATGATTTCAGTGTTTAAGAGACATAAAACGATTGGCGATGTCGAAAAAGGATCTAAAAGGACATGGATTATCAAGAGTAGAAATGAAAACTTAAAGCGACTCCGAGAATGTGCTTTCAAAATGTAAAACTATGCATTTTTTCTTTTCTTGAGTCATAGGTCATATCTCGTATGTATCATGCAATTTAAAAATCTAAAACTATTTCTGAATATCAGATATATTAGATTGAGCCAGCTCATATATGTTTGAGCCGTCTCACAAGTCTTTCAGAATATTCATTTCTCCTATGTTTCCTTAAGCTGGCTCATATATGTGTTTGAGCCGTCTCAAAACTTTTTTAGAATATTCATTTCTTCTCTGTTTTCTTGAGCCGGCTCATATATGTTTTTGAGCCGGCTCATGAGTCTTTCAGAATATTCAATTCCTCTCTGTTTCTTTGAGACGGCTCATGACTATGTTGAGCCAGCTAAAACTCTTGTTGAGACTGCTCACATTCTTTTCAAGCCAGTTCAAAGCATGTCTGGAATGTTGAATTCTTCTCTGTTTATTTGGACTGCTCATGACTTTTTTAAGCCGGCTCAAATTCTGCACATTGTGAATCTTCGAAATTCTATTGACATGATTTCTTTCCTTTTTTGTGAGATTCTTTCTCATCTATTAAAAAGTCTTGCCTTGGTCTTAATTCTATACAAATCTTTCATCAAAAATCCTCGAAAAAAATTCATCTTCTTCAAAAGCTCTTGAAACCCTATTTCTCACCCTTCATCAATTCTTCTTTGTTTTATAGAAGGCTTTTTGAAAATATTTTTGCAAAGGATCTAAAACTTGTTTAATTGATTATCTTTGCAAAATCAATCTCAAATTCTTAAACCTTTATCAAATTCTTTTGAGATTTAAACTTTATTGAAAATATCTTAAACCCTAATTTTCTGATTTTAAGATTGTTTAATTCATACGAGATTAGGAGTTGTTTTGGTTTTAATTTGCCTTGTACTAAATCCAGTAGAGATTGTCTATCATTGGTGATACCCGGTGGAGGTTTTCCATCAAAAAATTGTAAAGGTTTGATCTTCAACTTGAGAAGATTACCAATTAGAGATAGTCCATCAAAGTATTGTAAATGTTTCTTCACCTTAAAAAGTTGTTATAGTGGGTTGTTTCTAAGGAGAGACTTAGACGGAGACGTATATACGTGGTATTGAGCTCCGTTATCAATTGCTGGTGCTCCATCAGATGTTGCAATTTCTTATCACTCTTATTGCTCTATTGTTATATTGTTGTTAGTTTAATTTTTATATTCCGCATTTTTATTATATTGAGCAATAATTATAATTGTTAGCCATAAGCCACAAAATTAGATCTAGGGCACTTTTCAGTAACCTCTGCAAGTTGCTGAAATTACAATGTTCGTCACTTTACATGATATAAATAAGATTTATGTGTTTTTCTTTAATGAAAAGTACTTGAATTAATTTTGTGATTAGTTTTTTATGATGTTTTATATGATATTGTATCGTTACATAAAATTTATATTGGATAAATAATATATTTATAGAATAGGTTCCAAAATTTCATAAATTGTTATGGATTATTATGTAGATTGTCATTTGTTTAGTTACGAATTAAAATGATGACCTTATAATAATAATTAAAATTGTTTTATTAAACATATAAATTCAATGTTCTCTCAATTAATTTTACAATAGTTGCTTAGTAGTGTAGATAAATTTATAATTTATGAAATTTAGTTTTAAAGGCTTTCCATCGTAGTGATGTATTTAAGACAGATATTTTAACTTATTCGAAACTGGATAAGATAGGATTTGTTAAAGTACCTGCCTTACGTATATCTTGCATAAAGATGATAGATTTGTTATGTTTAATAGGACTATTTGGCTACAATAGGAGGTGCAACATATTTTACATGCGGAGTCGAAACAGTGAGTTCACACTTGGTTGACGATGTTGTAATCTTGTTATAATAGTAGAGCGATTCTACAGATCAATAAGCTAAATAAAAGGAAAGTTATATTAATACTTTGATATATTGTATCCTACCCTATTTGTTTTTGCTTTATCTTGACAATTTGGAAAAGTATGAATAAATTTGGATTTCCTTTTCACTAATAGATGCATGAGAGAAACACTGATACACTACTACAATAAGGGGTTGCCCCTACGGCTACAGGAATCCGTAGGGGAAACTTTTTATTGCCCCTACGGATTAATCCGTAGGTCCCCATGGTTTCCCCTACGGTGCCCTACGGATTAATTTAAAAATATTAAAACGTAATTTGTTATTTGGTCCTACGGAGCCGTAAAAGAAGACCCTACAGATTAATCCGTAGAGGCATATATGTGTTATTTTAAAAAAATAAAGCCCAGAAATTTCCTCGTTCCCAAAATTTCACATCACTCTCACTCGTCTCCCGCACGCGCCTCGTCGCCATCGCACTCCCGCGCGCGCCTCGTCGTCGCCGACTTTCTCGTCGATGGTAGGAACTCTCTCATCGCCAATCTTCCCCTTGCGTCGTCGACAAACCATCTCCGGTCTCCTCCACCTCGGGACAATAGAATCACCAGCCAAAGGTTAGTGAATTTCATTTTTTAACTTCTAATTATGCTTTTATTTGTGTTATTGTTGATTATTGAGTTGCTACTAGGGTTTAGAGTTAGAGTTCAGTCTAGGGTTTGGGCTACTTTGACTCGAAGGGCTAGATCAGTCCATACCGTTCAGCTACAACTATTGATCGGATGCTTAGATGTCTGGCTACTATCAATAACACCTGCCGGGATAACCGTTAGAAGGCTAGTGCCCATGTCCCGCTTTCGTAAGGCATGGATGAGCAGGAGGCAGCCTAGGAATGGAGATCCTTCTTCTAAGTTGTTGGTGAGTAACCTTTTTGTTCCACGCTCGGCTAGCAGTAGCCCGAAAAGCGAAGCCTTAGGTAAGGTTAGGGTTAGGGTTCAGTTTAGGGTTAGGGTTCGGTTCAGGAATAGGGTTAAGGTTAGGATTAGGGTCAGTTTAGGGTTAGGACTCGGTTCAGGATTAGGGTTAGGGTTAATTAGTTAGGGTTAGGGTTCAGTTTAGGGTTAGGGTTTGGTTCAGGATTAGGGTTAGGGTTAATTAGGTAAGGTTAGGGTTAGTTTGGGTTAATTAGGTAAAATAGGATTGGTGATGATTAGGGCTAGGGTTTGGGTTAATTAGATTAATTAGGGTTAATTTTAGTTTGGGCTAGAGTTAATTTGTGTTGGGGTTTGGGTGATGATTAGGGTTATGTTAATTTGGGTTAGGGTTTGGACTAGGTTTAATTTGGGTTAATTAGGTAAATAAGAGTGTATTTGTGTTAGGGTGTTGATTATGGTTAGTTTGGGTTAATTGAGTTAAGTTTGGGTTAATTAGAAATAATTTGTGTTAGGCTGACGATTACGGTTAATTGGGGTTAATTAAGTTAATTTGGGTTAATTAGGGTTAGGGTTTAGGGTGCACTAGTTTCTTCATTAGGATACTCGATGATAACGTAAACGTACAATTTTACGGTAAACGCAAGAAAAATTTATCCCAAAGTTAAAACTTCGAACCCTTAATAACGAAACGTAAACGTAAAACCTATTCATGTTAAATGTTCAAGTTAAAACCAATATATGATACTCGATGATAATATGAAACTTTCATATTCTCATCGATACTCATATGTGAAAATCAAAGCGCGACTTAGTCCCCATCTATCGATTAACATACGTTCGATGTTCGTCGTGAAACTTTCATATTCTCATCGATACTCATATATGAAAATCAAAACGTAAACAATCAGAACCATTTTATATATTTCAGTGCACTTGGTATGATATATGAACCGATACGGATAAGTGGAGAAACAATCTCGGGACTTGGAAAGATGAATATGGATTGACCAGTGTGAACACACTTCAATTTTACGGTCAGGACGATCCATTTATCTTTCCGAACCAAGCATTCCAAGTATACTACTCATAGTGCTTGAAGCATCCGGGATGGAGTGTCGTATGCCGTTGGAAACCCAGGGATGTTTACGATGTCCCGGAATTCGAGAACAGCGATGAGGATGAAGAAGAGAGAAGACTTAGAGTGCTCCGACCGTCTGTTTCAAAAGACGGGTTGTCTTCAGCTGATCATGAAGTTACGTGGGTTAGAAATGATATCGATGATGAAATCCAAGTAGATATGTCTAATGCGTCCACAAAACGAAAAAAGTTATCAGTAATGTTATATTATTACTTCACATTTTACGATCTATACATATATAGCATGCATATGTAATGATTGTACTCTTGTCTAGATTTGATGACGATGACCGGAGCAGCGAGGGGCGGCAGGAGCACCAGCCGCGGCACCGA
Source organism: Agapanthus africanus (assembly GCA_030015575.1). Taxonomy (NCBI): domain Eukaryota; kingdom Viridiplantae; phylum Streptophyta; class Magnoliopsida; order Asparagales; family Amaryllidaceae; genus Agapanthus; species Agapanthus africanus. Next base: position 934,516,494 of record JASDDO010000019.1, on the reverse strand, counting down.
CAGAGGCAGAGGCAGAGGCAGAGCGGTTCTGCCGCCCAGAGAGCTGCGTAGGGAGCTTCAGAGGGCCGGTCTTGTACCCCGATCGGAGACCCCATCGGATGCCTCCTACCGTGTGGACTTTGCCACACCTCCAGGTATATTGCACGCATATTCATTTTGAATGTAATATTATAGATATACATGCGTATTTATGTCAAAATTGCTTATATAGTCAATGTTTGATTGTCTAGCTGTTAGTGGTGCGTCCACATCAGTGGCAGAGGCCACTCCCACACCTCCAGGTATGTTTATATATCCTATAGTGCATGCATATTGATTTAGAATGCTAAATCATAAATATACATACATTCTTTTTGCTCTTACGTATTTAGATAATCATTTTTTAATTGTCTAGCTGTAAGTGGTGCCTCCACATCTCGGGCAGAGGCCACCACCGCACCTGCGGGTATGTTTATATATTCTATAGTGTATGCATGTTGATTTAGAATGTTATATTATTGATATACACATTCTTTTTTCAATTACTTATATAGTCAATGTTTGATTGTCAAATTATAGGTAGTGCGTTCACGTCTGGTGCAGGGGCCACTCCCGCCACTTCCGTACCCTCCGCTCAGTCTGCAGGTTAGTATGAATAAATATAAAATATTTATTCATTTTACACATCCTTTAAGAATAAACATGAACTTCATGTAATTTTATCATCAATGTTTATTTTCTAGTTGGAGAAGATGCGTCCATGTCCGCGTCACTGGCTGTTCCTCACCGGAGGAACTGTCATCCCGCTCGTGCTGCTGTCCGGGCCTAGGCTCGTGCTTCTGTCGCCGGAGGTATATATCACACTTCAATTTTCGTTAAACCTTGATTTCTTAATACCACTTTGTCTTAATATTTATTGTCTTGATATTTCTTCTAGATGCAAGGCAACCCATCCCAAGAAGGGGACTCGAGGCCCGAATCAGTCCCACATGCTGAGGCCTGACAGAGATAGGGGGGATGCAGCATTCCCCCTCTTCTTTACCCTCGATTATCGCTATACTGGTGATTATACTGAGAGGTTCGGCCGGTATATAGGGGATGAGAGCCGCCTATGAAGAAGTATCCACTTCACGTTGAGTGGGGCGATCAGCACCGGGGCTCATTTGCCCTCTTCTGGAATCAGGATTGGGTATTAATATATATTTTCATTTGAATTATCCAATATATTTATTATTATTTAACACTTGAAATTTAAATACATTGTTTTTTTGTATTTGCAGTTGGATTACGACTTTCAGCCTGTACCCGACCCTGATCATCCTGAGAGAGTGCTCGATCTTCACGCTCTGTACCATGGCCTGATGAAGAACATGCAATCAAAGGTCCGATACAATAGGAACGATATGAAGATTGATTGCTATTCCCTGTGGATAGCGGCCCCCGAGGCAGAGAGAGCGGCTCTCCTACATACTACGGCCTTTGTGAGAGTCGACGTAGATACATGGCCTCTCTTATGCCAATATTTCGACTCTCGGCGCAAACAGGTTTGTAATTTAAATGTAATTCATTGTTTAGTATATAATTTATTTTTTGTGTTGCTTAATTAGAAAACTAAATCTGAATGTGTTGTGCAGAAACAGGCCGATCAAAATAAAGAGAATAAGAAGTCGATAAATAGGGGTCGCCCCACTTATACAGGTGGCTCGAGGAATATTACTCGTGCCATGGAGGCATCGGTAAATTACAATAGATTTACTTTGATATAATTTAATATTAAGAGTTATTTTATAATATATGTAAATTTTTTTACGAATTGCAGAGAGCTCAGACTCTGGGGCATGGTGGTACACCGAGTGTGCTGACTGCGTATCTTTCTGTCCATGGCACCTCGACAGATCCCGCCACGGGCTAGCTTCGATTCCCCGACACCGCTACCCAGGAGTATTGCGTAAGTGTTAATATTTATTCTAACAGGTTTGAAATTTTTGTTTTGAAAAGTTCAAATTTAAATGATATACATATATTTTAATAGTTAATGTGGGTGTAGGAGCGGGTGGTGGAGTTGGCGGAGGTATCGGGGATCGATTTTACTGGACAGAACGATCCGATACTGCTGACCCCAGTTCTAGACGCCGCACACGGAGAGCACCACGGAGGTTGGGAGAAAGGCCGGGGACTGGGTCCGAGCAGGGCCCATATGAGGTTGGACTCCACTCCGGCGGTTACTTCCCCTATCCCCCGTGAGCGTCGTCTAGAGCATGATGTTGCCACCTTGAAGACCACCGTCGAGAAGTTGAAGGAGATGTTGGTACATTTACTACTTAATAGTAAAATATTATATCACATTATAGATAGTAACATATACAATATTAGTAGCCTGAGCTTATTTGGTTGTAGACTTAGCTTTGATTAATCATACTTACATAAAACTGTCTAATTAAAATAAACTACGGTTTTCCAAACTAAAATCCAAACGAGGCCTAAGTCCCTAAGTATTCTTAGATTGGGGTTTCACAATAACCTAATAATGATACGGATTCGACTAAAATCTAATACACAGTTCTTACTCGTTTATTACACACAAAATTGAACAGATGCGACAGGCTGCTTCGGCTACGGCTCCACATGCATCTCCTTCAGCTGCGGCTCCGCAAGCCACTACCTCGGCTGCGGTTGCGCAGACCACTCCTGCAGCTCCACAGCCCGCTCAGATTCCTGCACAGTCCGCTCTTTCATTGGTCGAGTTTTTGACGACTCAGGGCTGCACCGAGGAGCAGATGCGCCAAATTACGGCATTTATCAGAGGTGGAGGAGCTGGACCTAGCTAGGCTAGTTTGTTTTATATTTTAAGCATGTATGTACTTATATGATACATATTGTATATATTTTGGACGATATTGGTGTTATTTGCGTGTTCATGATGATTTAGATTGATATCATATTCTTTTTGTTTATTTCTTTTATATATTATGCGTGAGATGTTGATTATGAATACTGTGGTATTTTGTTATATGATGTATATATTATTGTGCACAGGGCGGGGAAAAAATAAGAAGCCCATTTTAAAGAAAACCTGATATGGATTAATCCATAGGGCCAAAGTTTGCCCATACACAATTAGCCGTAGGTCCAAAGTTTGCCCCTACACAATTAGCCATAGGGGAAAATTATCAGGATATCTGATATTTTGCACCTATGGACTCAGTAACAGGCGTTAAACTTGCCCCTACGAATGTATCCGTAGGGGCATTTTTCTGGACCTACGGATTACTCTGTAGGGGCATTCATCTGGACCTAGGGATAAATCCGTAGAGGCTTTTATCTGGACCTACGAAGAACTCCATAGGGGCATGTTCAGGCCCTACGAAATTATTTGTAGGGGCAAGTATTTTATTTTATAAACCAATAAATTAAATAAATATTTTGTCCCTACGGAGTAGAGCATAGGGGCAATTATTACTCCGTAGAGGCATGTTTAGGGCGAAGAGTTGCACCTGCGGCCTTTGCACCTAACGTGTATTTTTGTGCCCCTACAAATATATCCGTAAGGGCAGTGTTTTGCCCCTACGGATAAAGCCGTAGGGGCAACCCCTTATTGTAGTAGTGATAGTGAAAACATTACTTAAAATAAACCCTAATAATGATTGTGCAACTTTAAATATAGGAATTGAGTTACTTATAATGTTGTCCTCTTTTTTTATGTAGATGGTTAAGTATAGTCTATTTGGAAAATTACTTGATAACTATAAACTGGTTTGACCGAATTACATAGATTGGAAAAGGAATTTATTTATTGCCTCTACTGCAGAAAAATTGGCTATAATTGTTAAAGAAGATACACCGCAAAAGCCTGATCCCGAAGCAACTGCTGATGAGATCACCAGTTATCAAATTTGGTTTGATAAGGATGAGCTTACTAAATGCTATATAGTAGGTTCTTTGGATCCTACCGTTCAAAGGCAGGTCAAAGGAAAAGCAACCAGCAAGAAAATCTTGGATTGCATAAAAGCCTTGTACAAAGAGAGAAATCGAACATTTCGTCAAAATGCTATGAGCAATTTAATAAACACTAAGATGGCTGAAGGTTCTCCAGTTCATACCCATGTTCATAAGATGATAGGATACATCAATGAACTGTAAAGCTTAAGAGATAAGACTGACCATGAAACCAAAATTGATGTTATTCTTGCTTCATTATTCTCTTCTTTTAGTCAGTTCAAAGTGAACTTTAGCATGCAAGAGCCAGATGTTAGCTTACCTGAACTGAGCAATATGCTGCAACGAGTTGAGAATTATGAAACGGGATAAGACCATAATGATGGTCACCGACTCAGCCGGATCGTCCGGCAAGAAGAAAAAATGGTTTTCTTTTAAGAAGAAAATTGCTAAATGAAAATAAGTTTCCAAGAATGCAAAACGGGATCAGTCTAGTGATGAATGCCATTACTGTCACAAGAAAGAGTATTAGAAGAGGAATTGCAAAAGTTGCATTGCCTCATTGAAGAAAGAGACACCTTCGGAAGGTATGTTTTCTCACTTCTTACTAGAGACTAATGTTGTGAGATATTCCTCTAATGCTTGGTGTATTGACTCAGGTTCTTCTTTCCATGTTTGTAATTCTTTGTAAGGGTCTAAGGAAAAACAAAAGCTTAAAGATGGGTAGGTTTCTTTGATAATAGAAAATGGAACCATGGTTTCAGCAGTATCTTTAGGAACTTATTGTTTGCGTTTAAATAAAGAGCATGTAATGGAACTTAAAGATTGTCTTTATATTCCTTAAGTTAGAAGAAATTTGATTTCTGTTTCGAAACTTTGTAATAGTGGTTACTCTATTTTATTTAGCAGTAAAACTACTATTAAGTTTGGTAATTCTGTTATTGCTCAGTGTGTAATTGATAATAGAATATATTGTATTGGTACTGCCCATTATTTTTATGCAAATTTGATTGGATATGATAAATCTTCAAAACGTAAGATGGATCAAAGTGATCCAACTTAACTTTGGCACCTAAGATTGGGTCATGTTAATATTGGTAGGATCAACAAGTTGGTAAATGATGGTCCTTTAGATTTTATAAAGACGGAAAATCTTCCTACTTATGAGCATTGCCTTAAAGGCAAGAGGACCAAATTACCCTTCACGGAAAGCGTATTAGAGCATTAGCTACTCTTGATATCATACATACAGATACATGTGGACCTTTAAGTGTTAAAGCAGGAGGTGGATATTCATATTTTGTGACATTTATAGATGACACATCTTAATATCGTTATATTTACTTAATGCAGCACAAATCTATATGCTTTGCAAAGTTCAAAGAATATAAAGCCGAAGTTGAAAAAGAGTTTGGTAGAAGTATTAAGACCATCCGATCAGGTCGGGGCGGAGAATATTTATCAGATGAGTTTAAAAGGTTCTTAAAAGAAAATGGAATTGTTTATAACTTGACACCATCTGGCACCCTACAACATAACGATGTTCCCAAAAGAAGGATTCGAACCTTATTAGATATAGATCGATGCTTAGTTATTCAAAGGTTTCTCTATTCTTATGGGGTTTTGCAGTAGAGACTGCGAATTATCTGTTAAATAGAATTCTAACCAAATTCGTTTCTTCAACTCCATATAAGATATAGAAAGGAAGAAAACCAAATGTATGGCATTTGAAAATTTGGGGTTGTTTAACTCATGTTAGAAAACAAATGATGGATAAATTGGAATTTAGAAAAGATAAATACTTATTTGTAGGCTACCCAAGGATAACACTGGGTATTATGTTTATAATCCTAGTGATCATACCATCACCGTAAGAAGAAACGTGTTCTTCATGGAAGATCAAATTGTTGGTCAAGGAGGTGTAGCTCTTGATAAAGAGTCGTCGTCTCCATTAGAAGAGTCTACTATTTCAATAGGAGAAAATTCTTATTTGTTAGAAGATTCTACAAATTCAGTGAGAGGTACAAGTGTTAGTGAAGATAGGGATCCACCACTAGAAGCTGTTGTTGTTGATGAACCTGTTATAATTAGAAGATCAACTAGAATCATTCGTCCTCCTGTAAAGTACAGATTTGACATGAAACATATTTGATGGAAAGTGTCGAGGAGGATGATAATCCAAGGTCTTACAATGAATCCATATCAGACATGGATTCTAGTAAGTGGGTTGATGCCATGAAAGCGGAAATGGACTCTATGTATCATAACAAGTTTTGGACCGTGGTAGATCCACCTAATGAGATAAAACTCATTGGATGCAAGTGGATATATAAAAGAAAAATTGGAGCTGATGGAAACGTGGAGATATTTAAAGCTCGCTTAGTGGTTAAAGGTTATACTAAAAAAGAAGGAATTGATTATGAGGAAATCTTCTCTCCTGTTGTAATGTGAAGTCCATTAGGATCCTATTAGCTATAGCAGCATATTATGACTATGAGGTATGACAAATGGATATGAAAACATCCTTCTTGAATGGATATCTTGAGGAAGATATTTACATGCAACAACCAGAAAACTTATATGTAAGATTAAGAAAGTATGGTATGTAAATTAAACAGGTTAATATATGGACTTAAACATGCTTTTAGAAGTTGGAATATTTGTTTTGATGAAACGATTAAGGAATATGATTTCGTCCAAAATCCCGAAGAGCCTTGTTACTCCATATAGATGGCATACTACTCATTTGGAATGATGTAGATTTGATGATGTCTGTTAAATTGTGGTTTTCAGACATGTTCTCTATGAAAAATCTTGGTCAAGATGTTTATATCTTGAGTCTCAAATTTTATAGAGATAGAGTAATGAAACGTATAGGATTGTCACAATCTACTTATGTGGATAAGATTCTTAAAAGGTTCAATATGCAAAATTCCAAAAGGGGAATGCTTTCTGGTAGACATAGAATCTCACTCTCTAAGGAAATGACTCCTAAAATTGAGAATGAGATTGAGGTTTCAAAAGTATACCATATACTTCGACAGTTGGTAGTTTGATGTATGCTATGTTGTGTACCAGACCTGACATAGCTTATGCAATGGGCCTTGTAAGTAGGTTTCAGTCCAATACTGGTGAGGAGAATTGGACTGCTGTAAAAGCCATATTTAAGTATTTCCGTCAAACTAAAAATTATGATTTAGTTTATGATGCAAATAACTTGAGTATTAAGGGATATACAGATTTCGATTTCCAATCCGATCTCGATGATAGAGAGTCTAAATCAGGATATGTTTATGTTATTTGTGATGGTACATTTAGCTGGAGAAGTGTAAAGCAAGACGTCACTGCAGATTCCACTACAAAGGCTGAACATGTAGCCGCAAGTGAAGAAGCTAAGGAAGGAGTGTGGATAAATAAGCTTGTCCATGAGCTTCGTGTTGTTCCTCCACATGTGTTTTTTATTCCACTGTTTTGTGACAACAGTGGAGCTGTTGCTGTAATGACTGCATTTTTGAATCCTATCCCCTTGAATCCCTTCTTGTTTTCCCGATGATCGTGCATCGACGCAACGGAAACAAATGTGTAAAGTATTCATCTTCATCTCGATCTTTCTCACAAATCAACTTGTTTCCTTACTCTGTTGCAACAGCTTCCTTATGTAAATTTCGAGGATGAAATTTTTCTAAAGAGCTTAAAATTAATTCCTATACATTTTTATTGATCCAATATTAATAAAAGAGTGTAATTCTATTCTGATGATGAGTTATAAGTTATTCTTATTAAAGAAATGCAAGAAACTCCTTATAGCCTAGGTCGTGGTTTTAGGGGAGGAGAGAGGAGGGGTTTGGTTGGAGTTGAGGAGAGAGGAAGAAGGTGATGGTTTTAAGGGAGGGGAAAGGAGGAGTTGAAGGTGGTTGGGGCAGTGGGTGTTGGTGTCGGTGATGGAGGTGCAAGGGTGCGGTGGCTGGTGGTCGGTGAGCTAGTCGCGGTGACGGGAATCGATGCAAGAGGTGGGATTAGGGGGTAAGGATGGACACTACTACAATAAGGGGTTGCCCCTAAGGATAAAGGCATCCATAGGGGCAACATTTTATTGCCCCTACGGAGTACTCCGTAGGTCCCCATGGTTGTCCCTATAGTGCCCTACGTTTTAATTTAAAAATATTAAAACGTAATTTGCCCTTTGGCCCTACGGAGCCGCAAACGAAGGCCTTACGGTTAAGTCCGTAGGGGCATATATATGGGTTATTAATAAAAAAAATCACAGAAAAGTCCTCGTTACCAAAAATTCCTCTCTCTTACTCAATCTCCCGCTCGCGCCTCTCGTCGCCGCCTCTCCCGCGCCTCGTCGCTACCGCCCTTCGCCCGCGGCCCGCCACCGCCCTCGATCTCCCAAAACTTCCTCGTCGACTTCCTCGTTGCCACTGCCCGCGACCCGTCACCGATTGCGTCGTCGACCACCGGTCTCCTCCATCGTCGGCCTAGCTACAGGTTAGTAAATCTCAAATTTTTACTTCTAATAATGCTTTTATTTATAATTTTGGTGATTAATGGGTTGCTACTTGGGCTAGGGTTCAGGGTTTAGGGTTCGGTTAGGGTGAGGGTTAGGGTTAGTGTTCAGTTTAAGGTAGGGTTAGGGTTAGAGTTAGGGTTAGGGTTCGGTTCGGTTCAGTTAGGGTTAGGGTTAGGGGTAGGGGTAGGGGTAGGGTTCGGTTCAGTTAGGGTTAGGGTTAGGGGTAGGGTTAATTAATCAGTTAGTTGGGGTTAGGGTTAGGGTTAGGGTCAGTTAGTTGGGGTTAGGGTTATGATTAATTAGTTGGGGTTAGGGTTAGGGTAATTAGGGTTAGGGTTAATTAGTTGGGGTTGGTGTTAGGGTTAGGGTAAATTAGTTGGGGTTAGGGTTAGGGTTAATTAGTTGGGGTTAGTGTTAGGGTTAGGTTAATTAGGGTTAGGGTTAGGGTATGGTTAGGGTTAGGGTTCAGTGTATGGTTAGGGTTAGGGTTAGGTCAGGTTTAGGGTAAGAGATTAGGGTTAATTTGGGTTAATTAGAGGGGAGGGTTACTTTGGGTTAATTAATGATAATTTGAAAGGGTTAGGGTGTTAATTAGGGTTAATTTGAGTAAATTGGGTTAAGTTTGGGTTGATTAGGGTTTATTAAGTTAATTTGGGTAAATTGGGTTAAGTTTGGGTTAATTAGGGATAATTTGTGTTAGGGTAACAATTATGGTTAATTGTGGTTAATTAGGTTAATTTGGGTTATTTAGGGTTAGGGTTTAGGGTACACTAGTTCATTCAGTAGGATACTCGATGATAACGTAAATGTAAAATTTTACTGTAAACGTAAGAAAAATTTACCCTAAACTTGAAATTTCGAACCCTTAATAACGAAACGTAAACGTAAAACCTATTCATGTTAAATGTTCAAGTTAAAACCAATATATGATACTCGATGATAATATGAAACTTTTATATTCTCATCGATACTCATATATGAAACTCAAAGCGTCACTTAGACCCCATCTATTGGTTAAAATACGTTCGATGTTCATCGTGACATAGAACTATACGAAGATTGTTAAATATCGGACAGTATAGCTCGTTACTAACAACCGTCGTGTAGTCTATGTGACAAGAAGATTCAATCGTATGATAATCGATAGATTTTTCCCGTGTGGACAAGTTAGGAATGTATAAAGCAAACACCTGCATTGATGGCTTCTGCCCATTCAACTATATGGCTGGAAGCCACAGCATATGGCCCATTGTAATGATAGTTTATAATCTGTCGCCTTGGTTGGCTATGGACCAATCATACTTTATGATGCCTCTTCTTATCGACGGACCAAACTCACCGGGAAACAATATCGACGCCTATCTCCGACCACTGATCGAGGAGTTAAAATCTTTGTTCATTGATGGTGTAGAAACATACAATGCAAACACAAATACAACTTTCATACTGCGTGCGGCTTTAATGTGGACAATTAATGACTTTCCTGCGTATGGAATGCTATCAGGTTGGTCCGTACATGGTCACAAAGTATTTTCTTATTGCCATCAACATACAACATCGAAATTCTTGAATTTTAGCAGGAAGGTTTGTTATTGCGGCCATCGAAGTTTCTTGCCTCTAGACCACCCTTACAGCTTAGACGCTGTTCACTTTGATGGTCATCAGAAGCTTCTTGGACCTCTAGTCCCATTGTCCGGAGAGGACGTGACTGTTCAGTGGGATGGTTAAAATAATGTGACCTTCGGGATAGATCCGACAAAACATGTCAAACCACTATTCTGGAATAAGTTAAGCATTTTCTTCGAGCTTCCGTACTGGTCAACAAATTTAGTGCGTCATTGTCTGGACGTCATGCACATAGAGAAGGGAGTATCCGGGCACATACTCAACTTGCTTCTTTGTAAAGACGGAAAATCGAAAGACAACCTCAATGCTCGGATGGATCTACAAGACTGGGAAATTAGAAGTGAATTACATCCTAAACCGGTAGCGGGTAAACTAGGCAAGTTTGTACTTCCCAATGCCGCGTATCATATGTCACAACCGGAGAAGAAAAGATTCCTGCAGGTGTTGCATGATTTGAAAGTTCCCACGGGTTTCTCAGGATCATTCAGCAAGAAGATAAAAATTGAGAAAGGCAAAATCGATGGGCTGAAAAATCATGATCACCATGTTATTATGGAGCACCTTCTCCCATTAGCCCTCAGGACTTTCCTTCCCGAATCGGTTGGTCTAGTAATCAATGACCTATGTTGTTTTTTCAGAGAATTATGAGCTAAAACACTGGATGTTGTGACGCTGGAGAAACTAGAAAATTCTATTTCGTTGATACTTTGCAAGTTTGAGCGTATTTTCCCACCGTCATTCTTCGATATCATAATACATCTGACGGTTCATCTTGCAACTGAGGCTAAGTTAGCCGGACCGGTATAATATCGATGGATTATCCCGTCGAGAGGTACGTGGAATTTTTCATTTCGCGCAATTTGTAAAATTATCGTTGTCCTGTATGCCCATATTTATTTATTTAACATAATTTTTTTAGGTATCTCTACACTCTTAAAAAGTATATACACAATAGAAATCGACAAGAGGGTTCTATCATGCAAGGTTATCTTCTAGATGAAGAAACCATATTTTGTTCCCGCTATCTGGACGAGAACATTGAGACAAGACTTAACCGGCCTCAAAGAATTCAGGACGGGCCATATGGTATAGCCGATTATAAGAGGGTAGATACTATGTTTATCAACAAGATATACCGGTTTATCCTCCTCAATAGCGCATGTCTTGAAAAAATTAGAGAGTAAGTTTTCTTGGATTAATTGTTATATTTATGTTTGTGTGTGTATGAAATGATATAATATTAATGTCATAATTCATTGTTGAGAACATAATTCATTTTAACGAGGTACGTAAGGGGCATCCTGATTGGAACGATGATCGATTGGAAAAATATTATCAGGATAATTTTTGCGATTGGGTTGCAGATCATGTAAGTTATTCGAATAACATGTTATTGCTATCAGTTTTAATCTAAACTTATATCGTTATGTATTTGTCATAAAATTTGTTTTGTTAGATCCACGATCCGAACTTATTTGCATCATTAGAGAGTGATTCAAGATGTTTAGCTCAGTTTCCTAGTATGGAAGTTGTATATTATAAAGGATTCGGTGTCCTTGGATACAAATTCGAAGTTAAGGACATAGAAACATTTAGAACCACTCAGAATAGTGGGATTGCGATGGTAGGATCGATGGTGTGATTTATTATGGATACTTAAATTGTATACTTGGTATCCAATATCCCGGAAAATCAGAACCGTTTTATATATTTCAGTGTATTTGATACGATACACAAACCGATACGGATAAGTGAAGAAGCAATATCGGGACTTAGAAAGATGAATATGGATTGACCAGTGTGAACACACTTCAATTTTACGGTCAGGAAGATCCGTTTATCTTTCTGAACCAAGCGTTCCAATTATACTACTCACAGTGTTTGAAGCATCCGAGATGGAGTGTCGTATGCCATTGGAAACCCAGGGATGTTTACGATGTCCCAGAATTCGAGGACAACGATGAGGATGAAGAAGAGAGAAGACTTAGAGTGCTCCGACCATCTATTTCGAAAGACGGGTTGTTTTCGGCTGATCATGAAGTTACGTGGGTTAGAAATGATATCAATGATAAAATCCAAGTAGATATGTCTAATGCGTCCACGAAACGAAAAAGGTTATCAGTAATGTTATATTATTACTTCATATTTTACGATCTATACATATATAGCGTGCATATGTAATGATTGTCTAATGCGTCCACGAACCATTTTATCTAGAATTGATGACGATGACGGGAGCAGCGAGGGGCGGCAGGAACTCCAGCCGTGGCACCAGCAGAGGCAAAGCAGTTCTGCCACCCGGAGAGCTGCGTAGGGAGTTTCAGAGGGCCGGTCTTGCATCCCGATCGGAGACCCCTTCGGATGCCTCCTTCCGTGTGGACTTTGCCATACCTCTAGGTATATTGCACACATATTCATTTTGAATTTAATATTATAGATATACATGCATATCCACGTCAAAATTACTTACATGGTCAATGTTTGATTGTCTAGCTGTTGGTGGTGCGTCCACATCAAGGACAGAGGCTACTCCGGCACCTCTAGGTATGTTGCACGCATATTCATTTTGAATGTAATATTATAGATATACATGCATATTCATGTCAAAATTACTTACATAGTCAATTTTTGATTGTCTATCTGTTGGTGGTGAGTCTACATCAGGGACAGAGGCCACTCCCGCACCTCCAGGTATATTTATATATCATATAGTGCATGTATATTGATTTAGAATGCTATATCATAAATATACATACATTCTTTTTGCTTTTACGTACTTACATCTCGGGCTGTAGGTGGTGCCTCTACATCTCGGGCAGAGGCCACCACCGCACCTGCGGGTATGTTTATATATCCTATAGTGTAAACATGTTGATTTAGAATGTTATATTATTGATATACACATTCTTTTTGTAATTACTTATATAGTCAATGTTTGATTGTCTAGTTATAGGTGGTACGTTCACGTCTGGTGCAGGGGTCACTCCCGTCACTTCCATACCCTCCGCTCAGTCTGCAGATTTGTATGAATAAATATAAAATATTTATTCATTTTACATATCCTTTGAATAAACATGAACTTCATGTAATTTTATCGATATTTATTTTCTAGTTGGAGATGCGTCCACGTCCGGGTCACCGGCTGTTTCTCACCGGCGGAACTATCATCCCGCTTGTGCTGCTGCCCGGGCCCAGGCTCGTGCTTCTGTCGCCGGAGGTATATATCACACTTCAATTTTCGCTAAACCCTTATTTCTTAATACCTCTTTGTCTTAATATTGATTGTCTTGATATTTCTTGTAGATGCAGGGCATCCCCATCCTAAGAGGGGGACTCGAGGCCCGAATCAGTCCCACAGGCTGAGACCCGACAGAGCTAGAGGGGAGGAAGCATTCCCCCTCTTCTTTACCCCTGATTATCGCTATACCGGAGATTATACCGAGAGATTCGGCCGGTATATGGGGGATGAGAGCCGCCTCGTAAAGAAGTATCCACTTCACGTTGAGTGGGGCAACCAGCACCGGCGCTCATTTGCCCTTTTCTGAGATCAGGCTCGGGTATTAATATATAGTTTCGTTTGACTTACCCAATATATTTATTATTATTTAACACTTGTAATTTAATAATATTGTTTTTTTGTATTTGCAATTGGATTACTACTTTCAACCTGTACCCGACCCTGATCACCCTGAGAGAGTGCTCGATCTTCATGCTCTGTACCATGGCCTGATGAAGAACATGCAATCAAAGGTCCGATACAATAGGAACGAGCTAAAGTTCGACTGCTATTCCTTGTGGATGGCGACCCCCGAGGCAGAGAGAGCGGCTCTCCTACATACTCCGGCCTTTGCGAGAGTCGACGTAGATACAAGGCCTCTCTTGTGCTAATATTTCGACTCTCGGCACAAACAGGTTTCTATTTTAAATGTAATTCATTATTTAGTAGATAATTTATTTTTTTCTGTTGCTTAATTAGAAAACTAAATCTGAATGTGTTGTGCAGAAACAGGTCAATCAAAATAAAGAGAATAGGAAGTCGGCGAAGAGGGGTCGCCCCACTTATACAAGTGGCTCGAGGAATATTACAAGTGCCATGGAGTTATCAGTAAATTACAATAGACCTACTGTGATATTAAGAGTTATTTATAATATATGTAAATTTTCGCGAATTGCAGAGAGCTCAGACCCTGGCGCAGGGTGGTACACCGAGCGTGCGCGACGTCTAGAGAAAGATGTTGCCACCTTGAAGACCACCGTCCAGGAATTGAAGGAGATGATGGTATATATACTAGTTAATAGTAAAATATTATATCATATTATAAATAGTAACATATCCAATATTAGTAGCCTGAGCTTATTTGGTTGTAGAATTAACTTTGATTAATCTTAGATTGGGGTTTCGCAATAACCTGATAATGAAACTAATTCGACTAATACACAGTTCATACTCGTTTATTACATACAAAATTGAACAGATGCGACATGGTACTTCGGCTGCGGATTCACATGCATCTTCTTCGGCTGCGGCTCCGTAAACCACTATCTCGTCTGCGGTTGCGCAGACCACTCCTGCAGCTCCACAGCCCGCTCAGACTCCTGCACAGTCCGCTCTTTCATTGGTCGAGTTTTTGACGACTCAGGGCTGCACCGAGGAGCAGATGCACCAGATTACGTCAATTATCAGAGGTGGTGGAGCTGGACCGAGCTAGGGTAGCTTAATTTATATTTTTGAGAATGTATATACTTATCTGATACATATTGTATAAATTTTGCACGATAATGGTTGGTGGTTGTTTATGAACGATGATTTATCCTGATATCGTATTCTGTGTGTCTATTTCTATTATATATTATGCGTGACATGGTTGATTATGAATATTTCTGTATTATGTCTATTTCTATTATATTTATCATGATATCGTATGATTTATATATTATTGTGCACAGGGCGGGTTAAAAATAGAAAGCCCTTTTTTTTAAAATAACCCTGATATTATGTCCCTACGGATTAAGCCGTAGGGCCATCAGTTGCACCTACGGATTAAGCCGTTGGTCCAATGTTTGCCCCTACATATTTATACATAGGGATAAAATATCAGGATAACTGATATTTTGCCCCTATGGACTCAGTAACAGGAGTTACACACTTGCCCCTGCGGATACACCTGTAGGGGCTTATATGTAGACCTACGGCTAACTCCGTAGGGGCTGGAAGATGCCCCTACGGATAGCACCGGAGGGGCAAGTATTTTATTTTATAAACCACTAAATTAAATAAATATTTTTTCCCTACGGAATACACCGTAGATACACAGTTCCCTACGCATGAAACCGTAGGGGCAACTTTTACTCCGTAGGGGCATGTTCAGGACGAAGACTTACACTTGCGGCGATTGCACCTACAGATAATTTTCTATCCCCTACGAAGATATCCGTAGAGCCAGTGCTTTACCCCTACGGATAAAGCCGTAGGGGCAACCCCTTATTGTAGTAGTGGGAGATGGGGAGATGGGTTTATGGGTGTTAATTTTTGAAATGAGAGAGAGAGATGCTGGGATCTGGGTTTTGAAAATGAATTTTTAAAAACTTCCCAATTACTCACAGTTAATTAATGACAATTAATAACAAATTAATAACAAAAATTAATAACAATTAATAAAAATTAGTAACAATTACTAAAAATTAATACTAATCATTAAAAGTGCCCCCAAATTTAGCCAATGTAAGGGATTAAAAAGTAATAATAAATTAATATACTTAATAAAGAACAAAAATATGCGGAAAAATTCATAAAAAAATAAATACAATATAATCATATGCACACAATAAAATAGCAAATAAATATTCAACACAACAAATATCAATTAGTCATCTAGCTGCATGTAATAATGTAAAGGTGAAAAAATACTGAAGGAAAATATGAAATTTTTTATTGTTAAGTATAGACAAAACACAGACGTTACAATGAGTATTGCACTTGCCTATTTATTATTTTTAAACAAATTAATTCGTACCGTCTAAAAATATAAATTAGTTTTAATAACTGACTTGTAATCTGAATCACTTTGTTATCATACTGGTCATATGTCATGAACCGCATGCTTGAATCACTTGAATAAACCATTACATGCTAGACTCGACTTGACCCGAAGCATGAATACATAATGACTTGACATGTATACTTGAACTTAACACGAATACTTGAACTCAGCTAGAAACTTGAATTTGTTATCTTCTTATGTATCCATAGATTCAAGCAAGACTTGTAACTTAAACTATAAACTAAAATACGTGAGGTTAAGGGTTAGTTTGATAAAGAATGTATGACGCGGCATGAGAGTCCACTAAAAATCACCTAACATGAATCTTGTGTGCCGTTGTCCGGTGGGTTTGACGGGGCCTTGAACGAAATGTGTTGTTGGTCCATGAGTTTGACGGAATACTCTCATATAGACGCATATGTTCATTATTAAACTATAAACAATCACCTTAGAATAAATAACCATGCTTATACATAGACATAATTAGGTTTAATTGATACCTTTACATGACCATTATTAAATTAGATTTCATATTCTACTTATACACACTTCTTTATCACATTGCATTCATATCCTTTTTGGAGACTTACCGACCGCTAGTTCGCTGACGACATTCCACCCTTTCTCTTGTTTCCTTAGAATGTTTGTTAGGTGATCTGAAAACCGAGGAGATCGAGTCGATTCAGGAGGATTACTTTCAGATTGAAGCACATCCCGACTACTTGTTTTTCTTCAGCTTTTCTTTTCAAGTATGTTACTTATTTAGGCATTTTCATTGCACCTTTGTTTTATGTTATCTTGTATCTGCCCAAACTATGTGGAAGTATTGAATGTAAATAAAGTTGGAAATTTTATATCTCTTGTTAATTTCTTGTTATGTTATATTGCTTAATTACGCTTAACGTATTGTTCCGAGAAATGACATTCTCGGAATAAATACGTCACGAACCTCGTCGCGTACATGCTACTGTATTTTGGAAAGCGGGACGTGACAGTTTTTATTGGTGGCCCATGTAGGTCTGTTCTGCATGGAAGCCATAAGCAATGTATCATAAGAATTATGAAATTCAAAAACTTTTACATTCCCTTGAATCTCATCCTATTCCTTGAATCAATCTTGAAATTCACTTTCGACTTCCTTGAATTTAACCTCTCGACTTTTGAATCCTTAACTCTAGTTTACCCCTTCTACTTGTATCTTATAGGCCTATTAGCTCATCTGGTTGGAACATTGATCGACGGAGCTCGAAGACGATATCATCCTTAGTTTTTCCGTATTTGTTGCAACATACTCTTTGAGAGAAATTCTTTTAAGTAGGGTAGACTGTAATGACTGTATTCTTGAATCCTATCCCTTTGAATCTCTTCTTTTTTTCCCGATGATCGTATCTTGACGCAACGGAAACAAATGTGTAAAGTATTTATCTTCATCTCAATTTTTCTCGCAAATCACCTTGTTTCCTTACTCTGTTGCAACATCTTCTTTACGTAAATTTCGAGGATGAAATTTTCCTAAGGATGAAAATTCCTAGACACTTTTATCAATCCAATATTAATAAAAGAGTGTAATTCTGTTCTGATGATGAGTTATAAGTTATTCTTATTAAAAGAATGCAAGAAACTCCTTATAGCCCATTGGTTAAGACTCTCCACTGTTATTCCATACCCCGCGTGTTCAAATCCTTACATCCAAAATTATTTTATTTAATTTCTTTTTGACGTTTTGGAGTTCCCGAAACTTTCACGGGCGATTCACAGAGTTACGACAAGTTACAGAAGAAAAGACATATTTTTGGACCAAACAGACTGACTCGAACACATGACACGAGACTCGAAACCAAACTCATTAGGTGAGCCGAACTGGTCATGGTTTGGTCGGCCCTAACTCCAAATTATGGGCCCCGCCTGTGCACGTGTGTCCCTTAGAATCCCCTCTGCACCTTTTCACCTACCGAAACTCCCAATTCAATTCAGAAACATCCTGGACTCTTAAACTCTCCATTTTAATGTCTTTTACTCCAATTTTTAATACACAGCACCCCATTTCTTTTCCCTATAAATACCCTAGTCTATTCCTTAGTTCATTCCCTAGTTCTTCCCTCTAAAATATATTGAAATTTCCCATCAAGAAGACTTTGAAGACCTTCCAAACTGTTTTTCTCTTTCTTTTGCTCCACGACTAGACAAGGGGACGTCGTAGATCAAGTTCGCTTCCACCATCGCATTGCGGTCTCGGTTCTTCAAACCGAGGTTATTTCTTCATCCTCATTCCTTTGTGTACGAGTAAGTCTCCCCCCCGTCCTTCTTCTCCTCTTGAATCCATTCTCTTGATTTGTGGCCAATTCATTTTATTTTCACCGATATCAAAGTTATCTCACGCTAACATACTTTTTCACAACATAAGAGCTTGTCGTTTAAAAAGGAAATTTGTGATGAAAATTAATTTACCGCTAATCCTAATAAGGTTTATGATAATTATCTCATAACAAATTCTGCTATAACTTATAACCTACATGTTAGAATTCTTTTTATGAATAAGCTTTTCGTCACATATACACACACTTTATCGTTTCATGTAGTTTCTACCCTACATGTTTTAATAATAATTTATTTTAAATATTGTTATACATATTTTTAGTGATAGCTCATGGGGTAATGACCTACCCCACACACGTACACTTTTGAATCATAACACACTCATGTATTCGTTGTAATACTGCTTAAAGTTTAGATTTACGTTAAAATACCCTTGAGTCTAAAATACCCTTAACTTTAAGCCTTCCTTTGTAATTTCGACTCTACAACCCTCGTAAGGGGAACCCTGTTGTGGATGGTACGGATTATCAAACATCTTGAGTCTAGTAAAGTGAGACGCGGTGCTCTTCACGGAGCGCGGTCTCGAAAGAAAACAAAATACGGTTTTAAAAGAAAATAAAACAATCTATATTAAAAATGAAAGAAAAGATGACAACTTTAAATAATACCCATCGCTTATAATTTTTCTAATTATTTAAAAAGAAATCAATGTTTCAAAATTAGATTTTTCAAGAAAATACTCTTAACTTTTAAAAGGCTAGATTTTTACTAAAATGCCCTAACTTTAAGTTTTTCATTAAAATACCATAATTTACCAAAAGCATATTTTATTAAAACACTTTGACATTCAAAATAAACTTTCTATCAAAATATTCTCGAGATTTTAAATTAGAATATTTTTACATAAAAACCCCTTGAAAATTTAATGACATAATTTATATGAATACTATGATGTTTCTAAATGAACTCTTTTCACATAAATACCTTAAATTTTCTAAGACCGGTATATGTTAACTATATTAAATAGCTTATGGGTTTAAGTGGTATATTTTCTCTTGAGCTTTGGGGAGCCGGAGAAAATGAGTGTTGCACTTACCTTTTAATTATTTTTATACAAATCAATTTGTACAGTCTCAAAATATAAATTGGTTTTAATAATTGACGTGTAACCTGAATCACTTTGTTATCATATTGGTCCTATGTCATGAACCATATGCTTGAATCATCTGAATAAACCATTACATGCTAGACTCAACTTGACCTGAACCATGAATACGTAATGACTTGAAATGAACACTTCACATGTATACTTGAACTACACACCTGAACAATATACTTGAACTCGATACAAATACTTGAACTCAGCTTGAAACTTGAACTTGTTATCTTCTTATATACTCATGGATTTGGACAAGACTTGTAACTTAAACTATAAACTAAAATACGTGGGGTTAAGGGGTAGTTTGGTAAAGAATGTATGACGTGGCACGAGAGTCCACTAAAAATCACCTAACACGAATCGCGTGTGTCGTTGTCCTTTGGGTTTGATGGGACCTTGAACGAAACGTGCTGTTGGTCCATGGGTTTGACGGACTACTCTCATATACACGTATACCTTCATTATCGAATTACAAACAATCACGTTAGAATAAATAACTATATTTATACATAGACATAATTAGGTTTAATTGATACCTTTACTTGACCATTATTAAATTATATTTCATATTCTACTTATACGCACTTCTTTATCACATTGCATTCATATACTTTTTGGAGACTTACTGACCACTAGTTCGCTGATGACATTCCACCCTTTCTCTTGTTTCTTTGGAATGTTTGTCAGGTGATCTGGGAACTGAGGAGATCGAGTCGAGTCAGGAGGATTACTCTCAGTTTGAAATACAGCCCGACTACTAGTTTTTCTTCACCTTTTCTTTTCAAGTATGCCGCTTGTTTAGTCATTTTTATTGCATATTATTTTTATGTTTTCTTGTATCCGCCGAAACTATGGGGAAATGTTGAATGTAAATAAAGTTGTTGGAAATTTTATATCTCCTGTTAATTTCTTATTATGTTATATTGCTTAATTGCGCTTAGCGTATTTGTTCCGACAAATGGCCTTCTTGGAATAAATATGTCGCGGGCCTCGTCATGTATATGCTCCCGTCTTTTGGGAAGCGGGACGTGACAGTTGCTCAAGTGATGCAACCAAAAACACATCAGAAGTCTAAGCACAAAGAAAAAAATAGCATATTATTAGAGAGATTAACAAAAGGAAACATGTGGAAATTCAGAAGGTTAGCACACATGACAACATCCCTGGCCCATTCACTAAACCGTTGTCTCAAAAGGTTTTTGCCAAACACCTGAATAAGATGGCAGTTAAAATTGTATCTGAATATATGTGAGGAAAAATGAGAGATTGCTAGAATAGTTATATGTGCCCTTAAACATCCATTGCAATTCATGTAATATTAGTTGAATATTAATAAAGTTTTATAGTTGCACTTAATGCTTTGTTGTGTGCGTATTCTTATTTATTTATATTGTTATAATATCCTTGGAAATTATATTATTGGATCATGAACTGTGATGTGTCACTTACATGGAGATGTGTTCTAATTTAGTAATTTCTTAAATGAGTACTTAACTTACAACTAGTGTACGATAGCTAGAGTTGTGAAAGGTTATCATGCATAACACTGACATATGAGATGTAGTGGTGTGTCTCAATCACTTAGAATGGAGTTTCTCCAGGTGTATGTCATGAGCCTATATATTGATATATATAGTACATGATCTCGTTTGAATTTTCTAGGATATGTCACCTATAGAGATGGAGAATTCAAACCATTACATAATCCCATTCACTTGATGATATTGTGGTTTTCGATTTGTTGATAAGTAAGTTTTGATATGATGGTCAATCTTATCGTTTAGACAGGAACACGAAACCTAAAATATTGGACTTCTTGAATGCATTTAGGAAAATTATGGATGTCTATATGAATTCCGACATTCTCATATTGATGAGAATAAGTTTACTATTCAATCCTATGAAAGTGTCAAATCCTATACAGATATTTTGGAAATTGTTTTTTCATAATTATATTATTATAATTATTTTCAAAATGAATTTATTGTATTCATGAGTAATTGAAGAATTGAGTTTGAGTGATTAAGTGATTTTATCCTGCTTCGTTAAAAGACCTAAAGAAAATGACTTGATGTTAGAAGGCATTGCATGTAAATTAATGTTAATTATTATCTCCTATTAGGAAGATTTTTATGAACAATTGGCATGATAGAAATTTGATTGTTAAATTAAAATTTTCAATTGATTAAACGCAAATTAATTAAGATTGACAATTGGTTCTCGATGTGAGACCCAATTGGTCCCACCGTAAAACCTTAAGGTAGAAGAGCAAACAAAAACAAAGAAGAGAAGAAGTAATATAACACAATATGCTGCGTTAGGGAGTTTAGTCCCACATTGGAAAATTAGGGAAAATCTATTGCACAACAACCCTATAAAAGAATGGCTATAGTAGACCATAAAAGATAAGAGAAGAAAAATAATAATTAAGAATTATTTAAAACTTCTCCTCTTAAAAAAAAGGGTTCCAATCGTGCTACTTTTGATTTGCCTCCTGTAATACCCAGTTTATTTTGTACATTTATTCAGTATTTAAAGAAATTTTGATTCCATAATTATTCTAAATAATTTCCTATATAAATTTTTTTCCTATTTATATTTCCCAACCTAAATACCTTTAATTCTTTTCTTTTGAATTTTTCCTAAACCCTAAACCAACCCACACCCAAGCCCGGTTCTCTTTCCCTCTTTTCTTTTATTTTTGCCTTCCATTGGTTAAGGCCCAGCCTAAGAACCGATAACCCACTCCCTCCTTTCTTGTTTTTGCTTCTTTCTTCCTTTTGAAACCGCCTCCTTCTTCTTTGAACTTTCGTCCCCAAGACCCGTGCCTCCCACAACCGACCACTCCCCAACTATTCCCCAAGATCCTCTTATCCGTCTCCATCAACCTCTTAACAGCTCTCTCTCACTCTCTATCTTACCTCTTTATCTCTCTCACTCTCTATCTCCCTCATTCAAACACTCTCAACCCTCACTGCCTACATCACCGCCGGTGTCGCCTCGACCTCCTCCTACCACCATGATCTCCGACGAACTCTCCTCTAGCTACCAACTCCAACACCGATCACCACCAATACCCTTGTCTCCTCCAAGCTCCTCTCTCTTTCAACAACAACCAAGCTCCCTTTCACCCTACTGCCATCTTGGCGACGAGTTGCACCACAGCCGGCCGACCTCAGCACTACCAGATCCTCCTCCCTGAACACACCACAACTTCTACCTCCTTTTAAAGTCCACCAAGCTCCCCTCTCTCACAACCCTAGCCGATCACTTCCACCCCCACTGCACACCTTCACTGTCGACCTCCTCATCACCGCCCGCATATCCCCTAGACCCGCACAGCCTCGTCAGTGACCCCACTCTTCCTCCAAAGATCCCCTAGCTATTGCCGAACCCTAAGCTTCAAGCCAAGCCCTTCGGCATTTTATCGAGCACTTGTAAATGTCGCCATCATCATTATCCCCATCGTCATCGTTACTATCCAAACCGCCGCCTCAATCACTGTAACAGTCATCATCGTAAACGCAGTCGCCGTCGTGTCCATCAGTCGCAGCCCACGTCGCATTTGAGCCATACTCGCATCATGCCGTCTCGTGTGTCGAGATGAACTTTGCACGTCGTATCACTTTTAATTCAGCGACCTAGGGCAAGTTCAATACTTACTTATCATGCTATAGTTATATTAGTTAAATCGATTAATTATAATTACAATTATTTTAGCGGTAGAACTTGAACCGTATATTTTGAAGTGAATAAGCATTTAACATGTTCGATAAATTGTCCAAACCTAATCTAAAACACTCACATTCATGATCCTTAGATTCTTTTAACGATAATCAATATTTTGTAGAAATTTATATTCAAAATACAGTAGTTACGCCCATAAAATGATGCCTCCAAGTGGCGATGACAAATATGGATTTTATTGTACATGTCGCCTTATAAAATTCACAGTAAATTAAGTATAAATCATATTGTGACATTCTTGGGCTCGTAAAAAATCTAACTATATAACCTATAAATCCATATTAAATTTTACGAAAAATTATTTAGTCACGATACTGTAAACTGGAGGGAAATAAGACTCTAGACTGCAGTCCAGAGCCGTATTCTCCATTGATATCTGTTTTAAAACTCTGTCATAACCCTGTATAAATATATTTTTATGTGGAGACCTATGTGGATGCGTAGGTAATTGAGTTAGCTAACATTTGGAACTGGTTTCATTGATTTTAATTACTGTTTATTATTTTAAAAGTATTTTATACTAACCACATGTCCTGCTATTTTTCTACTGTGATGTTTATATATATCGATCTTACAGCAACCATATCTCCCTGTACACACATGCTATTAATGTTATATCGGTGACTGTATTAGATTGTCTAGTATTTAATGCATTTCTACCATACTATATGATTGCTTTACACTCATGATTAGTACCCTTTTACATTAATACCCTAGTGACTGTATTAGATTGTCGAGTGATATGTGTTAATGATTTGGATTGTGGCAAGTACGCTAGTGTAAAAGTGATTGAAAGCGAGACTGATATACATGGAAGCATGGATGAATAAAAGAGGTGACACGTATTTGTACACAACCAACTTGACTCATGCTTAGAACACACATGTATTGACATCCAATTAGTTATTCCATTGTCGACGTCTATGGAACTTGTATAAGTGTAACTATAATTAGTATGGGATGGGTATGGAAGCACTTATATTAGTGTCATAGGTAAGACATTGAGAACTGTCTACTTATCTCAGATACCAGTCTAAACATACTTGATGGAGACCCCGTCTCCAATTCTCGTGTAGACTTGTCATGGCGTGACTTGTATTCTAAGATTCGTGGTCGGATCTCGATGTAAACATATGGGGAAGGGGAAAATTGAGTGTGGAATCAAACTTTTATATATCAAGGTTTACTTCTTTAGAGAGTGATCATTTGATATTACTTATAGTGATGTTTTAGATAGTTGTGCTTAGCGGCATAACTGCAAACGTCATGCCCCGCTTCCTGAAATACGGAATACGGAGATACCAAAGATAATGCCAATAATTCATGCTATTTATGGTAAGGATAGATCCCCCCATAGTCATATTAAGGTTGTCTAAACTAAACTTGTAACAATGATATCCAATATATGTACATACCAAGATGCCAAAGATAAAGCCAATAACTCATGCTGCACATAAAACAATGAATATCCAAAATGGGCCAATAAAAAATAGATTCAAATAAAATATCCATGGAAGATAAAAGATCTGAAAAAGTGAAATATATGATCCAAAATAAAGATACATTAAACCCAACATCCCGCAAGGGCACACATTCTAATAGCCGTTAGTTTGCTTCTAAACCTGAGATGGAAAATCCCACAGGTGTCAGAACTATTAGTTGTATATATGCCCTAGAGGCCATTGTTGTACATATGATGTATATTATAGTGGATGCTTGGATATATATAAAGAGGACTTTCTTGCTTGACATGATAGTATGCTATCTGATTTCACTTTGTCTTAACATGTTGACTTGTATTGGTTTATTGTCTTGTTCTCACATGTTGATAAAGCCCTTAGGATATGTACTTGACTACTAGGATTATGATGCAGATCATACTAGTGAGGCCAGGGTATTCCAAGAGTACATCCTATAACTGTTCCTAGTCGACGGAGTATCGAGACAGGGCATCGATACTCCAGAGTAGATTAGTATATACGCTTCTCGACCAATATGATGGGCGATGGATGATCCCATATCCATTGGTATTTGACATTAGAGAAGGTATACGGGTGCTCAGTGGAGACTGGGTATACTGAACGGACTCGCCGAGAACTCCTAGATGGTATTATACCTATCATCAGATAGCAGTTCTCTGGTGACACTGGTACAGCTTAGTCTGTAGACCCGAGATCGTCATAGAGTCTTGTGTGATTCCCACTGTGCTTTGATTTCCACCTTACCACATTCACGAGAACGTGCAAAACGGTGGTTTTTGGGTACAGTCCCAAATTACATGGAGGCAATGAGCGATAGGAGGGATTTCGTCTCTCCCGGTATTGGGAGTTGATGTTGCGCAGTGTTCGATTGGCTATAACTGGAAGTCCCTGGCCATGGCTGTTATGGACATTTAACGGTAAGAGTTATCAGTAGTTTCTCGACCCGTTATGAGCCACACATCGACGCGAATTATCGGTTACTGGGGTCTGACGTTTACCACCCCTAGACTGGATATGCGACATATCAGACGAAGAGACCGGACTGTACGGGAGTGTTACTGGTTGGATTCACAGCAGAAAGTACAGGCTTACTTGTTGATCTTCGGATCGCTCAATACCTGTGTGGCTGCTATGTTTAGTTGACCGCTTGCAGCTTGTGGGTGTTTGATATGATCATCACCTACTGCCGACGTATTGACGATTCTTTAGAGTCCTACACAGAGGTTTCCTGGCTCAGGCAAAACGGAGTAGGAGCTCATATGTGATATGTGCGGGACAGAGAATAATACGTGTATGTGATACCGTATTCCATTCTCGCGATATGTGATATCGGTCGGGTATATGTGATATAGCCAGGTCATTAGATCAAGTTTTGATTTGGTGAACTAATACAGATTATATTAGTCGGTTATTTGCAAAATAGCCGGATTATCGGATCAAGTGTTGATTCGATAATTTAATGTATAATTATATATTTGATATATTACATTACATTAACTAATATAAGCTCACTTAAAGATTCTTTTTCTCACTTGATGATACATTGATATATATGTGATATATGTTAATTGTATTATTTTCTTTTGTTACAAAATATTGTATATGTGATATATAATATTGTAACATGTTAGGGTTACAAATGCAACTAGGGTTTTGAGATTAAACCATGCTAGGGTTTGGATTAGGGTTAATGTTTTGTTTTGGGTAAATTCTAAATTATGTGGATATTATTAAGATATTTTCTTTTGTTGACTAAAGTCCACTCTTTATATATTTACTTGATATTTTTTAACCTAACCCTAACCCTAACCTATAGTTTATTCTCTACATGGGTTAAGCATGACATGCTTAAACCTTGTTTGCAATTCTAATCTCAACAATAATTCATTTTCATTCATCACAACTTCATCTTCTTCTTCCTCTTTCCAAAATCTTTCTAGCTTTGATTTTGTGATGATTGTTTTATGAGAAAAAGAAAACAAAAGATAGCAGAATTCTTACTTCATCATCCTCATCTATTCCAGCCACTTAGATTAGGGTGTTCACTTCACTAATACCTAATTAGTGTAAAGAGAGTTTGGGTTTGTGATCTCTCAAGGTAGATCATCTTTGATTAGTGAAGACTTCAAGAAAGATGCATCATTCTTTTCATGGAACCTCTCTAGAGTTCGGGAGCATGATGATCGCAGTGAAGAGACTTCAACCCGGAGCTTATGAAGCGAAGGAACGGACTACAAAGGTTGTAATCCCTAACTATTAGAAGTAAAGTTATTTACTTGTATGTTTTGTTTGATTCTCTAGTTAATATCCTAGGTTTAGGGTTATCTATAATAGCAAAAATTTAACCTGGCATAGATGATGCCACCTGAAACCTTGCTGCCGTTGTAGGTAACACAACAGTGGTATCAGAGCCCAGCTAGAGAATTACACGGATAAGTATAGGATTACGAAATCAAAATAACTCCAAAACATCCGAATCGTAACCCTAGTTTCTGTAAAATTTTTCAGAGTGTCAAAAAATTTTCAAACAGTTGCAGAATGATGTATGAGATACACTATGAACATCATCCAAAATTCACCCCATGTTGCCGGATTTTGGCCGGCCACCTTCATTGATTTTCCGGCGAGCTCGGCCTAACCAAAGGGTTTGGGTGTGTATTTTGGGTAGTGTTCTGTTCTCTGGGGTTTGGCAATTCAGGTGTTGTTTTTTTTGCTAAATTTGCATATGATGTTATCTTTTTCCAGAGGCAAATTCGGAGTGTTAAGTATTCATAATTCTAGTTTCTGTTTTGGTTATTTTAGACGGTATTAAAAAGTTCGAACGGATATCAAATACCCACTTTTTCCCTTGCTGAAATTTTTTCAAGAGTTGGATCTTTTTCAAAGTTGAAGAACATTCAAATAGCGTGCAAGTGATGCGGTGAACCCTCTAGAAGAACAAAAGCTTAACTCGATTTTGTGACCGTCAAAACCGCCTCTAAACTCTGGGGTTTGTGGTAGTTTAGCAGTGCCACAAGTGAGGCATTGGTTGACCCTTCTACGGCCGGTTCATTACTATTGTGGCATATGATGGATAATTTTAAACTACGCTCAAGTGTTGAGCTTTTGGGAAATTTTGGGTGT
Organism: Agapanthus africanus; assembly: GCA_030015575.1. Lineage (NCBI taxonomy): Eukaryota > Viridiplantae > Streptophyta > Magnoliopsida > Asparagales > Amaryllidaceae > Agapanthus > Agapanthus africanus. Next base: position 934,488,573 of record JASDDO010000019.1, on the reverse strand, counting down.
TTGTTTATTCGATCGGAATGTTTAACATCGTCTAGCTTTTTCTGTAATATGATACAATATGTGGAATTCATATAGTTAGGCATGAAATGAGAAGTATGTGATATTTCGGGTTTACGATGTCTAAGGAGATTATGGATTCCAAATGTTGTAGTTTTTCACTTTTTTCTGCGACTGTAAGTGTAATATGTGGTATATCGCCTTTCTCGTTGCCATATGTCAACGACAATTGTGATAGTCATATTTACTTACGTTGATGAAATGTGATGTTATGTGTTGCTGCGATATGTTATATTAAATCGTCATATTTTGAATAGCCAGGGGTTTTTGTGATGAGAGTTTTTATTTTCATTCATGTAAAATTCATTGTATGTAATATTCTTTTATTGGGGCACTTCCGAGTTGAGGATGATGTCACCATTGTATATTATTTACTTTTCCGCATTAGGATAGACCCAAAGAGAGGAGCACAAGTAACCGGGTTCTAGGGTCCAGTGGGAGGCCATCTCGAGGAGTCGAGACTGGGTCTCCTAACCCTAGAATTGGCAGTGTTACTTGTCACTCTCGTAGGGGTCTAGGGATGTGGGTTTGGCTATTCATCGCGACCGTGGAATCTGTGTTTTATACAGGCTTAAAATAAAACACGGACCTCTTAGTATATCCAATATTTCATATGTTTTCTTCTACTGCTGATATACTGTGATGTGATCATATTATATGCGTGAGACGAATGCTTTATTATTTTATATATGATATATAATAAACGTTGCTTATGTTTTGCACCCGTGCTAGTCCCGTCCCGGTATGCCGTTAGTTAAGTAACTTAACGGTGCATAACGGGACACAGTGGCGAATGCGGATGGCATAAGCGTACGTTATATTTTCGTTTCTTTTGTGATGCTTAGGAAGCTTAAATGATGGGATTCATTAATGAGATTAATGAAAGAAAAAGAAACCTAAAAGATGTTGTAGAATCAAATTTATAAAAAGGGTGGCTCTATTTTTTTCTTTGCATAGCGGTATTCCTTGTTGAATATCCAGCACCTTATTCGATAAGGAAAGAGCCGAGATCCCTTCACCGGGAGTGACCTCTTTAGCGATACTAGCAGATGCTACAACTCACTCAGTTTTGTTTTTGATTGCTTTTATATTTCTTGCTTTGTATAGTGGTATTTGTGAAATATCCTGCACCTTATTCGATAAGGAAAGAGCCGAGATCCCTTCACCGAGAGTGACCTCTTTAGCGAAACTAATAAAAGCCTCAAAAACACTCCTTTTCAAAATCACTTGTTTCTACAACGATATCAAGTTCATTACGCAAAAGGTTTTCTGAAAAACCCGCATAGCCCTCCGTCATTTCAGATAAGTAATATTTAGTATTCGTGCTATGGAAGTTTAGCCTGCGTCAAGGCATTGTGTACGGTAGCTGATTAGTACTTAGCATAGGGTATTCGTACGGTGTTGTTTGGCCTGCGTCAAGGGTCGTACGGGTGGGTTTAATTCAATCAGGAAATGCATGGGTTGAACTTGACTAGCGGACTATGGGTTGTTTGGCCTGCGTCAAGGTCATAGCACACTAGGGGTAAAAAGTATTATCAGGAATTTCAAGTGTTGAAATTTGCAATGAGATTACATACCTTCTATGAGATAGTTGGATCCTGATACCCACTGCGAGTAAGAGTTACTCCTGGGAGAGTTTTTTACACATGACAATTAGCCGATCAAGTAGGTGTCTAGAAAATTGTTAACGGGGTTATGTCTCTGGGAAAACGTGGTTTATTCTAATTAGGTCCGTGCGAAAGCACGGAGAACCTCCCTCAAAGTACCAACACTGACCTGGCTGAAAGATATGGCGAACTTGTAAAGTGTAATTAATCCTGGGTAGTCTTACCTTTTAGGGTTTGAAGGAAGATTTGATGAAAACAGTGGAAGACATCCTGATTAGATAAGATAATAACCAATTTAATCTTGCAAGAGCATACGCTAAAGTGTTTTCTTCGCTCTCTCTCTCTCCAGGTAGCGATCATGTCAGGCCTTAATCAAGATAATAATATGGATATATTGACCAAACCCGCTTATTATACTGAGCAAGGGAACGTTGGTCCCGCTCCAACTTATAATTGTTATAAGTCCGGGAAGGGAATAGGAGAATATCCGGATTCTCACGCCACCCACATGAAGAACAAGCATGCTGATGCATTTTCTTCGGGTGTGTTAGTTATCGATAACTGTTTCTCAGTTCACTCTACGTCCTGGGTATTAGATACCGGATCGGGATCCCATATATGTAATATGTTACATGGGCTACGTAAAGGTAGGGAACTAGGAGAGGGTGATCATTCTATAAGAGTAGGGAATGGTGCAAATATTGCAGCCAAGAATGTTGGCGAATATCACCTTGTGTTAACAAATGGTAATACATTGATTTTGAACGAATGCTATTACATTCCGACCCTGATATGCAATCTTATATCAGTTTCTTTATTGAGTAAAGAAGGATATGATTTTGTAGTACAAGATGATAGTATGAACATCTTCCTGAATCAAAAGTTTATTGGATCAGGCTCGTTAAATAATAGCATATACGTTCTCAATCAAACTACGGTACTTAATGTACAAAACACACAAAAGAGGAAGAGTTCAGAAATGAACGAATCCTTTTTGTGGTATTGTAGACTAGGTCATATCAATGCGACACGGCTGGCTAAGTTACATAAAGATGAATATTTGAATCCGTTCGAATTTTCATCTTATGACACTTGCCAGTCATGTCTCAAAGGCAAGATGACCAAAACTCCGTTTAGTGGACACGGAGAAAGAGTTACGGAACTCTTGGGACTAATACATAGTGATATATGTGGTCTAATGTATACACATGCCAGGGATGGTTCCTCGTACTTCATTACATTCACTGACGATCTCTCAAGATACGGACATGTGTTCCTGTTGAAACATAAGTCTGAAACTTTTGAGAAATTCAGAGAATATAAGAACGAAGTAGAGAACCAAACGGGCAAAAGTATTAAGATCCTTACATCAGATCGAGGAGGAGAATACTTGAGCAATGAGTTCCTGGACTATCTAAAAGAGAATGGGATTCTCTCTCAGCTTACTCCTCCCTATACACCACAGCACAACGGTGTGTCGGAACGGAGGAATCGCACCCTATTAGATATGGTGTGCTCTATGATGAGCACCGCTAAGTTATGTATTTCCTTTTGAGGATATGCACGGGAGACGGCTGCAGACCTATTGAATATGGTTCCCACCAAATCTGTACCTACCACTCTATATGAGATATGGAAAAGAAAGAGACCATATCTTAATTACGTTAAGATATGGGGTTGTCCGACATATGTGAAAACATAAAACCCGAACAAGCTCGAGGCAAGGTCAGTTCTGTGCAAGTTTATAGGATATCCCAAGCATTTACGAGGGTATATCTTCTACCACTCCGAGAAACAAAATATGTTTGTTTCTCGACATGCCACCTTCTTAGAAAAGGGTTTTCTTATGAAACAAATAAGTGGCAATGAGGTAGAACTGGAAGAAGTTCCAGCGGCGCAGTATACAACTGACGATTTGGTAGAACCAGAGGATTTGATAGCTCCCAAAGAATCTCAGTCTCTCCGCCGATCTAGTAGGGTTCCTCATCCATCTGAGAGATACTACGGTTTTCTCATTGATGGTGCGAGCGAGGATTGCATCATGGAAGATGATGACCTAACTAGCTTCGAGCAGGCCATCATGAGTGGTGACTTTGTGAAGTGGCTGGATGCAATGCGATCTGAGATGGAATCTATGTACACCAACAAAGTATGGACTTTGGAAGTTGCTCCTGAAGAGGTAAAACCCATTGAGAGCAAATGGATCTTTAAGAAGAAACTTGGTGTAGATGGAAAAGTTGAGACTTTTAAAGTTAGACTTGTTGCAAAGGGTTTTCGTCAACAACCAGGTGTGGATTATGACGAAACCTTTTCTCCAGTGGCTATGCTTAAGTCCATCCGGATCTTACTTGTCATTGCTGCATACCATGACTATGAAATCTGTTAAATGGATGTTAAGACCGCCTTTCTAAATGGTGATTTAGAGGAGTACGTGTACATGACTCAGCCAGAGGGCTTCGTAGAAAGTGGGAGCAGCAGAAAGGTGTGCAAGCTGCTTAAATCTATCTATGGGTTAAAGAAGATATTGCGGAGATGGAACATCTGCTTTGATGTGGTAGTCAAAGAGTTTGACTTCATCAAGAACGTAGATGAACCTTGTATCTACAAGAAGGTTGCAGAGAGTAAGGTTGTCTTCCTCGTATTGTACATGGATGGCATACTCTTGATAGGAAATGATGTTTGTATGCTGCACTCGGTCAAGCTCTTCTTATCACATAGATTCTCAATGAAAGATCTAGGTGATGCCTCCTACATTTTGGGGATTAAGATCTATAGAGATAGATCTAAACAGATACTGAGATTGTCCCAATCTAGGTACATTGACACCATACTAAAGAGGTTTAGTATGGAAGAATCCAAGCGTGGGAATTTACCCACGATCACAGGACTCACTCTCTCCAAAGAGATGTCTCCCAAGACTGATTTGGAGAGAGCTCGCATGCAAGGGATACCCTATGCTTCGGCAGTAGGCTCTATCATGTACGCGATGCTATGTACCAGACCCGATGTAGCATACTTACTAAGTGTAGTGAGTAGGTATCAAGCAGATCTAGGAGAGAGTCACTGAACAGCTGTGAAGAACATTCTCAAGTACTTAAGAAGGACTAAAGAGATATTCTTGGTGTATGGTAACGGAGAACTCCAGGTGGAGTCCTTTACTGATTCGAGCTTCCAAAGTGATAAGGACGACTCAAAGTCGCACTCGGGATTTGTCTTTACCCTAAATGAAGGGGCGGTTTGTTGGAAGAGTTCCAAACAGGAAACCGTGGCAGACTCGATGACGGAGGTTGAATACATCGCTGCCAACGATACTGCCAAAGAGGCTGTTTAGATTAAGAAATTCATCACTGAACTTGGTGTGGTTCCATCCATTGAGCATCCAATACCTTTGTATTATGATAACAATGGAGCTGTGGCTTTGGCCAAGGAACCCAGATCCCATCAGAAATCCAGACATATTCTGAGGCGGTATCACCTGATCTGGGAGATAGTTGATCGCCGCGAGATCAAGGTCAGGAGAGTTGACACGAAGGACAACAGTGCAGATCCACTCACGAAGGCCATACCCCAGATACAATTTGATAGACTCTTCGGGATGTTGGGTATGAGATACTACAACAGCTGGCCTTATTGCAAGTGGGAGATTGTTAGTTATATATATGCCCTAGAGGCCATTGTTGTACATATGATGTATATTATAGTGGATGCTTGGATATATATAGAGAGGACTTTCTTGCTCGACATGATAGTATGCTATCTGGTTTCACTTTGTCTTAACATGTTGACTTGTATTGGTTTACTGTCTTGCTATCACATGTTGATAAAGCCCTTAGGATATGTACTCGACTACTAGGATTATGATGCAGATCATACTAGTGGGGCCAGGGTAGTCCAAGAGTACATCCTATAACTATTCCTAGTCGAGAGAGTATCGAGACAGGGCATCGATACTCCAAAGTAGACTAGCGTATACGCTTCTCGATCCATATGATGGGCGATGGATGATCCCATATCCATTGGTGTTTGACATCAGAGAAGGTATACGGGTGATCAGTGGAGACTAGGTACACTGAACGGACTCGCCGAGAACTCTTAGATGGTATTATACCTATCGTCAGATAGCAATTCTCTGGTGACACTGGTACATGTTAGTCTGTAGACCCGAGATCGTCATAGATTCTTGTGTGATTTCCACTGTGCTTTGATTTCCACCTTACCACGTTCACGAGAACGTGCAAAACGGTGGCTTTTGGGTACAGTCCCGAATCACATGGAGGCAATGAGCGATAGGAAGGATTTCGTCTCTCCCGGAATTGGGAGTTGATGTTGCGCAGTGTTCGATTGGCTATAACTGGAAGTCCCTGGCCATGGCTGTTATGGAGATTTACTGGTAAGAGTTATCAGTAGTTTCTTGACTCGTTATGAGCCACACATCGACGCGAATTATCGGTTACTGGGGTCTGACGTTTACCACCCCTAGACTGGATATGCGACATATCAGACGAAGAGACCGGACTGTACGGGAGTGTTACTGGTTGGATTCACAGGAGAAAGTACAAGCTTGCTTGTTGATCTTCTGATCGCTCAATACCTGGGTGGCTGTTACGTTTAGCTGACCGCTTGCAACTTGTGGGTGTTTGATATGATCATCACCTTCTGCCAGCGTATTGACGATTCTTTAGAGTCCTACACAGAGGTTTCCTGGCTCAAGTAAAACGGAGTAGGAGCACATATGTGATATGTGCGGGACCGAGAATAATACATGTATGTGATACCTTATTCCATTCTTACGATATATGATACCGGCCGGGTATATGTGATATAGCCGGGTCATCGGATCAAGTGTTGATTCGGTGAACTAATACAGATTATATTAGTCGGTTATTTGCAAAATAGCCGAATTATCGGATCAAGTGTTGATTCCATAATTTAATGTATAATTATATATTTGATATATTACATTACATTAACTAATATAAGCTCACTTAAAGATTCTTTTTATCACTTGATGATACATTGATATATATGTGATATATATTAATTGTATTATTTTCTTTTGTTACAAAATATTGTATATGCGATATATAATATTGTAACATGTTAGGGTTACAAATGCAACTAGGGTTTTGAGATTAAACCATGCTAGGGTTTGGATTAGGGTTAATGTTTTGTTTTGGGTAAATTCTAAATTAGGTGGATATTATTGAGATATTTTCTTTAGTTGACTAAAGTCTACTCTTTAGACATTTACTTGATATTTTTTAACCTAACCCTAATCTATAGTTTATTCTCTACATGGGTTAAGCATGACATGCTTAACCCTTGGTTGCAATTCTAACCTCAATAATAATTCATTTTCATTCATCACAACTTCTTCTTCTTCTTCCTCTCTCCAGAAGCTTTCTAGCTTTGATTTTGTGATGATTGTTTTGTGTGAAAAAGAAAACAAAAGAGAGAAAAATTCCTACTTCATCATCCTCATTTATTCTAACCACTTAGATTAGGGTGTTCACCTCACTAATACCTAATTAGTGAAAAAAGAGCTTGGGTTTGTGATCCCTCAAGGTAGATCTTCAAGAAAGATGCATCATTCTCTTCATGGAGCCTCTCTAAAGTTCAGGAGCATGATGATCTATCACGCCCCGCTTCTCAGTGTACGGCGAAGGGGACGGGACGAGACCACTACGTATTTACTGTGAAGTAAATACGCTAAGCGTATCTAAGCAATATAAAAGTAAAGCACAAGAAACAAGATATAATTAAAAACAACTTTATTTATTCACATTCTTTCTGTACAATGCAGGAAAGTAAATACAACTGATAAAAAAACATTGCCTAAATAATGGCATAACAGAAATGAAAAAATACTGAATGGAAAGTGTACAATGAACTAGAGCTCAGGGTCTTCACTGAACTGGTCCAAGTCTTCAGCAGAGGACTCGATCTCAGGAATGTCCAGATCACCTGGCGACATTCAAAGAAGAAAGAAAGAGAATGTCGTCAGCGAACAAATCGCTCGGTAAGTCCCAAACATAAGGGAGAAGTAGAATAGACATAATAAGAATGTAGCTTTTAAAGTTGTATTATATTGTTATAATATTGTATTTAGTATTAACGCTGTTATTTGTAGCTTGGTACAGAAGAATACCAGTGTATACGAGAGGAGTCTCTATATGCCAAAGACTAGAGGCAAATGGAAGTACAAGGCTCCGTTATACAACACAGAACAACGGCAATTGGATTCAGATTAGATGTATTAATCTTGCAGTCTCGTGCCACTTTTAACACCTTCCGTACCAGTCTACCCCTTAACCCCGTGTTATCTTGATTGTATTGTATTGCAACTTGAATTGTCATGTAATATAGATTGCATGTTTGGATGACTGACCGAAACCATGATATCAGTAAATGGATGTAACTGTAGAATCATGGATGTAACTGTATAATCATGTAAATGGAATGTATATCCATGGTTCGGTTCAGTCAAGTTGATAGATTGAATATATGGAATAATGGATTCATAAATTCATGTTGAATTGTAATATTATAAATTGTAGATTGTGTATTGTAAATTTTAGATTGTAAATTGTAAATTGTACTTGAATCATATTCAAGTCAGATTATAATGAGACTCACTCTGAGTCAGACAATTAGAAAAGTAAACTGAATTCCTGATTGTTTTGATGTTATCGGTAACCGCTGCACATGGACGGCAGGATTTGTGTCTTTTTCAAAAACGATTACCGTATTGATAACACCATTATTAAGTTGTCTACCTTAAATAGGCAAGCACCCACTTCTCCGGCTCCCTGAGGCTCAAGAGATTGGTCCCGCTTAAACCTATGTTTACTAGGGAGGCTCAAGAGATTGGTCCCGCTTAAACCTATGTTTACTAGGGTCCTTAGAATAATTTATAGAACTTGAAGGGGTTTTATGTAAAAATACTTTTATATAGTTTTCAAAATACAACCCAAGTATTTATTATTCGTCTTTAGAGTTGTAATGAATGTAGATTTTACATTGTGATATTTCTAGTGAAAATATCCTAATTTCATAAATAAAGGTATTTATTTGTAATATTGATTTGTATGGAATTCATGGTATTTTAGTGTAAAATAATTCTTGTGACATTTTTAGAAAAAAGTGGAATATTTATAATAATTCAAAATAGATATTTTTATGTTACATATACATATATTTATATGAAAATAATTTTTTTGTATATATATAATATTCTAAAAATCTCGTTTTCTTAAGATGTCGTATTTTTAAATCTTTCGATACCGAATGCTCCTTGCGGAGGTCTGCATCTCGCACTACTAAGCCTGAGAATGTGCGATAATCCGCACCATTCTGAACGGGTTTCCCAAATAGGTTGTAACGGCGCTTTGCAAAGATTGTATAAATACTAAATTCTTTAGAAAACGGTTTTATTAAGTAAATGGTATTTATTTGCAATGATGTCGTTTTCCCGTATTCTATATTCCCAAGGGTATTGTGCTATGTTGCATATGAGTGTGTGAGGAGGTAGGTCATTACCTCGTGATCTACTTAAAGGTATAGCAAGTTTTGTGATGTTAAATGTAGAATTGAAATTATGTGGTATTTAAATGAAAATACGGTAAAATGAAATAGCAATTGTTTTTATGATATAAAATTTGATCAATATGGTTTATTAGTGATTAATAGTTAACATGGAATAATTTAAGCATAATTGTATTAAAAAAAGTGAGGTTTTATAAAGAAACCGAATCGGAAATCGGATTTGTTCCGATTCCTTCGGGTTTTGCAATTCCGTATTTTTAGAAAGAAAAAGGAAGATAGAAATGGGACTTACGGGTTTAGGACAATAAGGAGAGGGAGATGGATCGGGAGGAGTCACCGGTGCGTCGTTTCGTCGCCGGGAGCTCCTAGGATGGTCGTCAGAAGTTCGCCAGAAAATTCGCCGTAGCTTCGCTTCTTGCTCGTTTTCAAAGTACACAATGTTTCCTGAAAATTCTTGAGAGTTGGCTCAGAGTTTGGGGTGAGGGGGTAGTGTGTAGGGTTGGTATTTATAAGGTTAAGCTAGGGTTAGGGTAGATGAAGGGTTTTAAAAAAAATGTAAAAATGTATTAAAAAATCATTAAAAATGGAGTAAATAGGGGTTAATGGTGTCTCTGGAAACGATCTCAGTAACTGAAGCATGCAGGGGGGTAGAGAAGCTTAAGAGGCATAAGGTTGGTGTTGGAGACTCGGCGGTCCGGCCGAGTCCAGCCGGCGGCGCCGGCCCGAGTCGACCGGTCCGCCGACCGACTCGGCCGAGTCCAGCGATGAGGAGGGGCGCCTTCTTCTCACCTTCTCACTGGTACTTTCACATTAAGGGGTGTAGTGGGATTTTATGGTTTTAGCACGTGTTGACTCTTGGACTAATAAAAATTTAAAAAGAAAATAATGTGGGGTATGGGATTTGAACTCTGGTGGCTTGGTTCAGCAGTGTAAGGTATTACGAATGAGCTACAAATTCTTTCTTGTAATTAAATTGCTAATTAATTACTTATCTTGTGCTCAGGCAATAAATACCCCTTTATGGATTTTGAAAAAATTTGTATAGGAAATTTAGGGTTGTTACATTCTAGCCTCCTTATAAAAATTTCGTTCTCGAAATTTGTAAAAGGAAAGTGTAACAAATTCAAGAAAAGTTTAGTGACTGAAGTACTGACAGTGTGAAAAAATAATAAGGTGGTGCAAGGGTTTTAGAATGTGAAAGTGAATTACTAGTGTTATCTTGGTCAACTGTCTTGGCTTCTATGGCTGCTAATGTGTTAGAAGTACTTGATAGTGTATGAAAAATATGAAGGAATGAAAAAATGCGAAGGTTTTGGTAAGATTGTAAAAGAGGTAAGGGAATTTTGGGTTAGGACAGATTCAAAGTATATGATTCAAGGAATATGAAATTGATAAGATTCAAGAAACATGAATTGTAAAGAATGTTTTAGTTGCTGGTTCTTATGTTATATTGCTTAGGTTGTTCACGCAGAACAGAACTGCATGATAGGATTTCATACAGCTCTGACCTGCATGGGCCACCAACAAAACCTGTCACGTCCCGCTTCCCGGTGTATGGCGAAGGGGACGGGACGGGGCCGCTATGTATTTACTATGAAGTAAATATGCTAAGTATATCTAAGAAATATAAAAGTAAAGCACAAGAGACAAGATATAATTAAAAACAACAACTTTATTTATTCACATTCTTTCTGTACAATGCATGGAAAGTAAATACAACTGATAAAAAAACATTGCCTAAATAATGGCATAACAGAAATAAAAAAGTACTGAATAGAAAGTGTACAATGAACTAGAGCTCGGGGTCTTCACTGAACTGGTCTAAGACTTCAGCAGAGGGCTCGATCTCAGGAATGTCCAGATCACCTGACGACATTCAAAGAAGAAAGGAAGAGAATGCCGTCAGTGAACAAATTGCTCGGTAAGTCCCAAGGATAAGGGAGAAGTAGAATAGACAGAATAAGAAGGTAACTTTTAAAGTTGTATTATATTATTATAATATTGTATTTAGTATTAACGTTGTTGTTTGTAACTTGGTACAGAAGGATGCCAGTGTATACGAGAGGAGTCTCTATATGCCAGAGACTAAAGGCAAATGGAAGTACAAGGCTCCGTTATACAACCCGGAATAACGGCAATTGGATTCAGGTTAGGTGTCTTAATCTTGCAGTCTCGTGCCACTTTTAACACCTTCCGTACCAGTCTACCCCTTAACCCCGTGTTATCTTTATTGTATTGTTGTATTGTATTGCAACTTGAATTGTCATGTAATATAGATTGTATGTTTGGATGACTGACCGAAATCATGATATCAGTAAATGGATGTAACTGGAGAATCATGTACGTAACTGTAGAATCATGGATGTAACTGTATAATCATGTAAATGGAATATATATACATGGTTCGGTCTAGTCAAATTGATAAATTGAATATATGGAATAATAGATTCATGAATTCATGTTGAATTGTAATATTGTAAATTGTAGATTGTGGATTGTAGATTGTAGATTGTACTTGAATCATATTCAATTCAGATTATAATGAGACTCACTCTGAGTCAGACAATTAGAAAAGTAAATTGAATTCCTGATTGTTTTGATATTATCGGTAATCGCTGCACATGGACGGCAGGATTTGTGTCTTTTTCAAAGACGATTACCGTATTGATAATACCATTATTAAGTTGTCTACCTTAAATAGGCAATCACCCGCTTCTCCGGCTCCCTGAGGCTCGAGAGATTGGTCCCGCTTAAACCTATGTTTACTAGGGTCCTTAGGGTAATTTATAGAACTTGAGGGGGTTTTATGTAAAAATACTTTTATATAATTTTCAAAATACACCCCAAGTATTTATTATTCATCTTTAAAGTTGTAATGAATGTAGATTTTATATTGTGATATTTCTAGTGAAAATATCCTAATTTCATAAATAAAGGTATTTATTTGTAATATTGATTTGTATGGAATTCATTGTATTTTAGTGTAAAATGATTCTTATGACATTTTTAGAAAAAAGTGGAATATTTATAATAATTCAAAAAAGATATTTTTATGTTACATATACATATATTTATATGAAAATAATTTTTTTGTATATATATAATATTCTAGAAATCTCGTTTTCTTAAGATATCATATTTTTAAATTTTTCGAGACCGAATGCTCCTTGCGGAGGTCTGCATCTCGCACTACTAAGCCCGAGGATGTGCGATAATCCGCACCATCCCGAACGGGTTCCCCAAATGGGTTGTAGCGACGCTTTGCAAAGATTGTATAAATACTAAATTCTTTAGAAAACAGTTTTATTAAGTAAATGGTATTTATTTGCAATGATGTCATTTTCCCGTATTCTATATTCCCAAGGGTATTGTGCTATATTGCATATGAGTGTGTGAGGAGGTAGGTCATTATCTTGTGATTCACTTAAAGGTATAGAAAGTTTTGTGATGTAAAATGTAGAATTGAAACTATGTGGTATTTAAATGAAAAATACGATAAAATGAAATAGCAATTATTTTTATAATATGAAACTTGATCAATATGGTTGATTAGTGATTAATAGTCAACATGGAATGGTTTAAGCATAATTGTATTAAAGAAAAGTGAGGTTTTATAAAGAAACCGAATAGGAAATCGGATTTGTTCTGATTCCGTCGGGTTTTGCAATTCCGTATTTTTAGAAAGAAAAAGGAAGATAGAAATAGGACTTACGGGTTTAGGACAACAAGGAGAGGGAGATGGATCAGGAGGAGTCGCCGGTGCGTCGTTTCGTCGCCGGGGGCTCCTAGGATGGTCGTCGGAAGTTCGCCAGAAAATTCGCCGTAGCTTCGCTTCTTGCTCGTTTTCAAAGTACACAGGGTTTTTTGAAAATTCTTGAGAGTTGACTCAGAGTTTGGGGTGAGGGGGTAGTGTGTAGGGTTGGTATTTATAGGGTTAGGTTAGGGTTAGGGTAGATGAAGGGTTTTTAAAAAAATGTAAAAATGTATTAAAAATCATTAAAAATGGAGTAAATGGGGGTTAATGGTGTCTTTGGAAACGATCTCAGTAAATGAAGCATGCAGGGGGGTAGAGAAGCTCAAGAGGCACAAGGTTGGTGTTGGGGACCCGGCGGTCCGGCTGAGTCTGGCCGGCGGCACCGGCCTTAGTCGGCCGGTTCGCCGGCCGACTCGGCCGATCCCGGTCGAGTCCGGCGATGGGGAGGGGCGCCGTCTTCTCACCTTCTCACTGGTACTTTCACATTATGGGGTGTAGTGGGATTTTATGGTTTTAGCACGTGTTGACTCTTGGACTTGTAAAAATCTAAAAAGAAAATAATATTAAAAATAATGTGGGGTATGAAATTTGAACTCTGGTGGCTTGGGTGCAAGGTATTACCAATGAGCTACAAGTTCTTTCTTGTAATTAAATTGCTAATTAATTACTTATCTTGTGCTCAAGCAATAAATACCACTTTATGGATTTTGAAAAAAATTGTATAGGAAATTTAAGGTTGTTACATGATCGCAGCGAAAGGATTTCAACCCAGAGCTTATGAAGCGAAAGAACGGACTACAAAGGTTGTAATCCCTAACTATTAAAAGTAAAGTTGTTTACTTGTATGTTTTGTTTGATTCTCTAGTTAAGATCCTAGGTTTAGGCTTATCTATAATGGCCAAACTTTAACTTGGCATGGATGATGCCACCCAAAACCTTGCTGCCGTTGTAGGTAACCCAATAAGAACACCAAACAAGTACTCAACGTAAAGATGTATGTGTGTACGTGATAACATTAATACGGGTGTAGTGAAACCCGCATTCACATGTGAATATGGATATAGTAATAGTACGATTGTGTATCTTAACGAATGTTAAATGCCACTATAATGGAAATGTCCGGAAGCAAGGAAAACATGGGCACGAATCAATAGGTAGACACTTTACTTTACTATTTTAGCTTGATACCCTAGCTATACACTCACTTTACTGTTAGTCCGGTACTAATACACTCACTTTACCGTTAGTCCGGTAGCAATACACCCACTTTACTATTTTAGCCCGATACCTTAGTGACACAATCTCTTTACCATTTTAAACTGGTACCTTAGCGACATTGCACTATAAAGCATAAATACTGATTAGACAGGCTCTGGATATTAATCACGAATAGTCACGTTAATATCACAGAATGGAAGAACATGTAAACACGAATAATGGCAGTAGTGATGGACATGCATAAATCATATTTCAATATTGATTCCAATCTAACATGAACATGCTAATTTTATTTAACAATAAACAAGTACGGTTTTTATGCGTGTAATATAAATAAACGAGGATCATGAATATGCATGTCAAGTCAAGATGTTTTATGCATGTTTATGAATGGTTTCGAGTAGATCGATCATGTCAAGTAATTCTTGAGAATGTCAATGGTAACGAAAAACATGTCATAACATTAATATTTACCGAGGATGTTCAAGCCATATATTTTAAAGAATGTTTAGTTCTAACTTGGACAATTCTAGGAATTGTGGCATTTACTCAAGCATGTAATAAGTGGGGTTTTAATAGTTTTAGTTAATGGGTAAGCTAAAATCCCTAGAGTTTCATCAAGGCACACAATAATCATGAGATTGCATTTTTATTATGATGTTAGTATAATCATTTAAATATAATGTAATTATCAAGTAGATAGACGATATTATATCGACCAATGAAATCGAGCAAGAGTACTTGCCTTAAAAACAACGATCACGGAAACAATACGAATCAGTGACGCGAGGCAACGGACGATTGAAGCTTTGATCTTGATTTGCACTAGGGCTCGATTGTGTTGCAGGTTCTTGGTGCGGTTCGAGGTGGCAACGGCAAGAAGTGGGAGTTGCGGAGGTGCTCGGTGGTTGTTGTAGTCGAAGGAGATAGCTGCGGTTTTGAGGAGGAGTTGACGACGAGGGTTGATGGGTGCTGTCGAGTTGGTGCTAATGGGTTCTCGGAAGAGGAGGAGGATGGTGATCTCGGTGGTGGTGTAAGGAGATGGTGGATGTGATGATGGGCTGTTGCGCCGGCGAGGTGAAGGCAATGGGTTGCTTGGGTTCAAAGGTGACAGGGTGCGGGTCTTAGGTTGGAGCCGAAGGTGAAGGGGATGGGTTTTGGTTGAGGTTAGGGTTAGGGCAGTAAAGGGGTCGACTATTTTAAGGGGAAGCAGAAGAATATTATGATAGGGAGAAAGAGTTAGGTTATTAATTTATATAGGGAAGAGAGAGAGAGAGAGAGAGAGAGAGAGAGAATGAATGAATCTGGGAAAGAGAGAAGGAGATAGTGATTGGAATGAGAGAGAGAGAATATAAGATTATAAATATACCTATAGTTAGTTTAGAGATTATATATATATATATATATATATATATATATATATATATAAGAATAATGGAGGAAAGATGCCATAGGGAATTTTCTCCTATGGCGTCGAAAAAATACAATCTCCATCATTTTTTCGGACGATCGGCATCCATCATCTTCATCGTTATCATCTAAGATATGGGTACACAAATTTCATATGATTCTACATCTTTTTCACTGTTGAATTAGTGGGTTCAAAATTAACGGTTTACCGACAATAGAACTTTTTACATTGTTAAATCAACGGTGAAAATGTTGTAGAATTACATGAAATTTGGCGTACCCATATCTTCGACGATAACGATGAAGATGATGGATTCCGATCGTCCGAATACACTATGTGTTAGTGTATATGCCCTAGAGGCCATTACTGTATCATACTAGTTTGTATATTACTTAATGGATGCTTGGGATATTCACCTTGTATATACAATCTTGCTCAAAATAGTAGTATGCTACTTGGTTTGTCTCTACTTCAATGTGTACTTGTGTTTATTTTACTATATCACTTATACGCATTAGTGGAGCCCTTAGGATCTTTGCTTGATTACCAGCGTTGTGATGGCAGTCACACTAGTGGGGGCTGGGTAATCTATAAGCACATCCTTATACAGGTCCCTAGTCGCAGGACTATCGAGACAGGGCATCGATACTCCGGAGTAGACTAGCGTATGCGCTTCTCATCCCAGTGTGGGAGATGGTCTGTCCCACAGCCATCAGTACGTTGTACTGGAGATAGTATACGGGTGCTCGTTGGGTTACGAGTACACTGGACAGGACTCGTCGGGAACTGATAGGTTGGTATTATACCTATCGTCAGTCATCAGTTCCCAGGTGACATGAGTACAGCTTAGTCCGCTGACTTGACACTGGCACTTCGCCTCAGGTGTGTTCCCACTGCACTTTGATCACTACCCTACCACGGCTCAAAGGAGTCGTGCAAACAGGTGGTGGTTGGGTGCAGTCCCGAAGCACTTGGAGGCAGTGACGGTTAGACAGGATTCGTCTCTCCCGGTATTGGGGGTTGACATCGCGCTGTGTCTAGGAGAGCCATTACACGAGTAGTCCCTGGCCAGGGCAAACGAGATATACTGGTAGGTTTCCAGTGTTATCTCAGGGTGTTTTGGGCTTCGCTCCGGCACGACTTGTACCGCTATTGGGGGACTGACGTTTACCGCCCCCTAGGCCCGCCATGCGATGTATCAGATGAACAGACCGGACTGTACGGAGACTGTCACATTCAGACTCAGTAGGAGTACCGATGGGGTTTCACCTCGTCAGCCTTCTTGTCGACATCTACCTGGGGACCGTTACGCACAGCTAGTGCCGCTTGCGGTCTGTGGTTAAACCCACTGCCAGCGTAGTGTCGAGTCTTTAGAGTCCCACACAGAGGGTATTCGCCTCTGGGCAAAACAGAGTAGAGGTCGCATGGTTTTGCGACAGGGTTCGTTCTCATCCGCGCACTTGTGCACGTTTGGAGTCCGGACGGGTATTACCAGTGGGCTCTGGTTTGAGCCGGATACTGGTATAGTATTTGGGGTTGCTTTTATCTCTTTGTATTCGTGTTCGTCGGAACAAGAATACAGGTGTGTATGCACAGTTCTTTTTGAGGAGGAGGAAGATGATTTTTCATTAGGGTTTCGGAACGGGTGCGTACGCACAGTTGACAGTTGTATTTTTCCAAACCCTAATGGATCTGTGTTATATCATTTAATAATATATAATAAAATGAAATTGTGTCATGGTTAGTTTTTGTTGACTTGTTGACCATGGTTGACTTGTTGACCATGGTTGAACATTTGACTACCATCATTACAAATGCAAGATGCTTTTTCATTCTTGCTTTTTCATTTAATGTTTGTAATGATATTAGTCATTCCTAAACTTTCCATCAAACCTTTTTCATTTTGATTATTGTTATTATTTGATTATTCTTTTTCTTTTGTTATGGTTGCAAAAAGGAAAAGAGAAGCTCATTCTATCATTTTCACTCTCTCTCTTCACTTCATCTTCTTCTTCCTCTAGTCAAGAGAAACCTTCTCATGAGTTGAGAATCCTTCTCTTGAAAAACAAAAGCAAACCCTAGACACTCTCTACTCACTCTAGGATCAAGGGTCTAGCAAGCCGGCGATTCTAGTTCACTCCAAGTACGAGAAAGAGCCCAAAGGTCGAGCCTTCGAGGTGGATCCATCTTCGACGGAAGAAGGCGACAAAGGAGAACCATCAACCTCTACAAAGTTTGAAGACGAAGGAGTTCAAGTCTAGGTATAACCATCTCCATCCGAGTAGCTAACTCTCTTTAGCTAAGTTTGCTAGTTTTAGTTTAGGTAACGATCCCGACCATAGTTTAGTCCATGTTGCCTCTTGCGTTAAAATTTTGATTTTATACCGTTTCCGTCTCCCCGTAAGAACCGGGGGTCGCAACGTGGACTTACAGTGGTATCAGAGCCTAACTAAACTTAAACTAGCTAGGTAGTAAAGTGTAACGAAGTTCGGAACCGAAAAAAAAATCACAAAACCGGAAAACTACAAAAACTGAGTTTCTGTTGAAATTTTTTCTGGTCAAAATGAAAAACTTTATACTCCTAAATTCGTCTCAGGGTTTTGTTAGAACACCCATGAAAAACGATTCACCAATTCGTCTAAACCGCCGCGCTTCCGCCGCGTGACCCTTCTTGACCGCCGCGGAAGCGCCGCGGTTTGTTGTCTTTAGTGCGTCGTTTTTCGTGCAGTGTGTGTCTGTGTTGGTTTTGGGATTTTTGAGATATATTATATGTGCCCAGATTTTACAGAAAAGAAATTTCCTTTTGGGGTCCTATAATTCCGTATTTTTTCCGAACTTCATTGCACTTTGACTATGATGGTTATATCTGTGATGTTTGCATGTATTGAACGTCGGCTAATCGCTATAAGTCGATTAGTCGGGGTTATACATGATCTGTAATGTGCTGGAATGTGTATATAAATATGTTGGATTGTCGCGGGTGAATAGCCGGGGGTTGTGAGACGAGAGTTTACTTTTCTTGCAATTCATGTAAATTTGTAAATTGATGTAATAATTATTTGTTTGGCCGCACAACCGGGTCGGGGTTGTAGCCGTCATTGTATAATTTCTTTTTACTGTTTTTGCTCCTAGGATAGACCCGTGGAGGGGTGCACAAACTACCGGGTATGCCGAAGTGTCGAGTGGCCTACTCATGGAGATGAGGGAGGTTGCTACGCTTCGGGTACTTGGCGGGTAGTTTGCCGTACCCGTAGGGGTCTTGGGTGGGGTATTGGCTATTCACCGCGACCGTGTTATCTGTTTTTGTTACAGGCTCGTACAAATTACAGATTACTAGTATATCCAATGTATTTATCTGTGATCTGAAATGTTTATCATTGCAGTATATCTATATAAGATATTATTTAGGCGTTGCTTATGTTTTACAGACGCGCTAGCCCAGCCCCCGCTCTGTCGTTAGTTAAGTAACCTAACGGGTAATGACGGGGCCCAGTGGCGAATGCGAATGGCATAAGCGTACGTCATATTTTGGTTGTTTTCTGCAATGGTAGGATTAAATGATGGGACGCATTAAAAGTACTAATGCAAGAATATCACGCATTAAAAGAACTAATGCAAGATAATAAACCAAGTTAAAGTCGTTGGAACACTTTCGAAAAACCACTCGGTTCTTTTCAAAAATAACTTTTAAATGCGGAGCTTGAGCCACTCCTTCTAAAAGCTATCTCGTTCCATCGATTAAATCAAGTTCACTACGTTCACGGTTTCGCCAAAACCATTCGTAGCCCTCCGTCGCTTCGCATGAATAGGCAATAGTATTCAAGCTATGTATTTTTGGCCAAAGTCAAGGCATAGTGATTGGTAGCTATTGGGTGTTCATGTGTAGCATAGATAGATGCGTTGGTTTGGGACAGTCGTGCTGCCATTTTGGCCAAAGTCAAGGGTAGGTACGGATGGATCCAAATTAACCTGGATAGTGACGGGCAGAACTTGACATGTGACTTATGATATTTTGGCCAAAGTCAAGGTCATAAGAGCATGGGGCAAAAATCCACATCGGGAGTTTCATAAGTACTGAAACTTGCTAGATTTGCATACCATTTGGAGTGTGGTGATTCTGGTAGGATTCCTTCAGTTTCGTCACGCGATGATATTTGGATCCCGATCCTACTGTGAGTATATGCTACTCCTCGGGAAATTTCTCACTAAACGATCAATGCTATAAACCTAGTAGGTGCCTAGAAAGGTGTTAGCGGGGTTACGCCCCCAGGGAAAAGAGGTTATTTAATTAAGGAACTTCGCGAAAGCGTTGGAAAACCTCCCTCGAAGTACCGACACTGGCCTGGCTGAACGGTTAAGCAAGTATTGTACGGTGGGATTGATCCCGACTAATTCTTCCTTTATGGTTTGAGGAGGGATTCGAGAAACAGTGGGAGCCATCCTGTTTAGACAAACTAAAAACCACTCTAAACTTGCAAGAGCATCATGCTGAGTGTTTCTTCTTCTCTCTCCTAATTGCAGCGACCAATCAACATGACTGGACTTAAGTTACTCCTAGATAAAAACAAGCTGACAGGGCCAAACTACAAAGATTGGCTCAGGAATGTCAAGATAGCAATCACTTATGACAAGCTGGGGTATCTTCTTACCACCAAAGCTCCCCCTGTCCCTGGTCCAACTTCTAGTGTCGCGGATAAGGAAATCCGCAAGACTTGGGAGATTGATAGCGCGAAGGCCAAATGCCTCCTGCTTGCCTCGATGGACAACGAACATCAGAGGAGGTATGAGAATATGGACATGGAGTCCATATTGCTCCATACAAAAGAACTGTATGGAGAGCAATCACGTATCGCAAGATACGAAGCGTCGAAAAAGTTATTCTCGACAAGAATGGCCGTCGGATCATCAGTAGCCGAGCATGTGCTAAAGATGATCGGCTACATTGAGCAGCTCGCTGACCTAGGGATCACATTGGAGAGTGAGCTATATACGGATATAGTTCTCCAGTCCCTTCCTTCCACTTACGCCCAGTTTATAATGAACTTCAACCTACAAGAAAAGGAGGTTGAACTTTCAGAGCTCCTCAACCTGCTGAGGAGCGCAGAGGGCACCCTACAGAAAGGTAGGGAAACATCCACTTTGTTTGTAGGAGGATCATCTTCTTCTAGGTCCAAGGCGAAAGCCAAGGGAAAGAAGAAGAAGGCCCCCGCCAAACCAAGGGGCGGTGTTGGTAAAGTGGATACGAAGGGAAAAGGTAAAGCAACAAAGATAATGGGGAAGCTTATGGATAAGGAAGAATGCTTCTTTTGTCATAAGAAAGGACACTGGAAGAATGATTGCAGGGCCTGGAAGGCCAGAACACAGGAATTGAAGCAGGTTGCAGCTTCAGCTTCAGGTGTGTATGTTATTGAAAACTGTCTTTCAATAAACTCTACTTCCTGGGTATTGGATACCGGATCAGGATCTCATATCTGTAATTCTTTGCAGGCGTTGAGAAACCGTAGGGATTTGAAGGCAGGTGACATGACCCTCAGAGTTGCGAACGGAGCTAGCATGGATGCTAAAGCCGTGGGGGACTATCACCTGGGAATGTCAGATGGACATGTTTTGGTTTTGCGTAATTGCTTTTTTGTACCCAACGCAACTTGTAATATCATTTCTGTATCTTTAGTTTCTAAAGAAGGTTATGAATTTGCGTTTGTAAGTAATGTTGTAAACATTCACCTTAATCAAGTATTGATTGGGTCAGGTACTCTGAGTAATGGTATATACGTGTTAAACCAACCACAGATTTTTAATGTCCAGAATACACACAAAAGAAAGTCTCCAGAAATAAATCAGACTTTCTTATGGCATTGTAGATTGGGTCACATCAATGAGAGAAGGTTGACGAAGTTACATACAGAAGGGTATTTGAATGCGTTCGAATATCAGTCGTATGCCACTTGTCAATCCTGTCTCAAGGGAAAGATGACAAAGACTCCGTTTACTGGACATGGAGTAAGAGCGAGCGAGCTCTTGGGACTCGTACACAGTGACGTGTGCGGTCCAATGTCTACACATGCCCGAAGCGGACATTCTTACTTCATTACTTTTACGGATGACTTCTCAAGGTACGGTTATGTCTTCTTAATGAAACATAAGTCCGAGGCCTTTGGAAAATTCCAGGAGTATAAGAATGAAGTAGAGAAACAGACCGGCAAAAGTATTAAGATTCTAAGATCGGATCGAGGTGGAGAATACTTAAGTGCCGAGTTCCTGGACTATTTAAAAGAGAACGGAATTCTCTCTCAGCTTACTCCTCCTTACACCCCGCAACACAACGGTGTATCGGAGAGACGGAACCGCACCCTATTGGATATGGTGCGGTCCATGATGAGTAACGCTGAGTTGCCGCGATCATTCTGGGGATATGCGCTAGAATCAGCCGCATACCTTTTGAACCGAGTTCCCACTAAGACTGTGCCTACTACGCCATTTGAGATGTGGTGTGGGAAGAGACCCCATCTTAATCACATTAAGATATGGGGAAGTCCAGCTTTTGTCAAAAAGCAGCATGCGGACAAGCTCGAGGCATGCTCAGTACTGTGCAAGTTTGTGGGATATCCAAAGAATTCCAAGGGATATTTCTTCTACTGTGAAGAGGAACAAAAAGTTCTTGTCTCTCGTCATGCCCACTTTCTAGAACACCAGTTCATAGAAAAGGAAATAAGTGGGAGCGCAGTAGAACTGGAAGAAATTCCAGAACCACGGACTATTACTGAAAGTTTAGTGGAACCAGAGGGTTCGGAAGAACAGGACATTCCTACGCCGCTCCGCAGGAGTAGTAGGCAGTCTCATCCGCCCGAGAGATACTACGGTTTTCTCGTAGACGGGGATAGAGAGGATTGCATCATAGATTATGATGAGCCTACTAGCTTCCAGCAGGCCGTTCAGAGCGTTGACTCAGTGAAATGGCTGGATGCAATGCGGACCGAAATGGAGTCCATGTACACCAACAAGGTATGGACGTTGGACATTGCTCCAGACGGGGTAAAACCCGTAGGATGCAAGTGGATCTTCAAAAGGAAGATTGGTGTAGATGGACAGGTTGAGACCTATAAAGCTAGGCTAGTAGCAAAGGGTTTTCGTCAAAGACCTGGCTTGGACTACGACGAAACCTTTTCTCCAGTAGCCATGCTGAAATCCATTCGGATCCTTCTTGCCATTGCTGCCTTCCACGATTATGAGATCTGGCAAATGGACGTAAAGACAGCTTTTCTAAATGGAAATTTAGAGGAGTGTGTCTATATGGACCAGCCAGAGGGTTTCATTCAGAGTGGGAGCAGCGGAAAGGTGTGCAAGTTGCTTAAGTCCATCTATGGACTAAAGCAGGCATCGCGGAGTTGGAACATCTGTTTTGATGAGACGGTCAAGGAATTTGGCTTTATCAAAAATCCAGATGAACCATGCATCTATAGTAGATTTGTAGCGAGAACTGTAGTATTCCTCGTTTTATACGTGGATGACATTCTCTTAATAGGAAATGACATTCCTATGCTACAATCTGTCAAGGGGTTCTTGTCACAAAGGTTCTCCATGAAAGACCTGGGTGATGCCTCATACATCCTGGGGATCCGGATCCATCGTGATAGATCCAAGAGGATATTGGGACTTTCTCAGTCCAGGTACATCGACACCATAGTGAAAAGATTCGCTATGGAAGATTCCAAGCGCGGTAACCTACCGGCTTGTCACGGGATCACCCTCTCTAAAGAGATGTCTCCCAAGACTGATTTGGAGAGGGATCGCATGTCTGTTATACCCTACGCTTCTGCGGTAGGCTCTATAATGTATGCGATGTTGTGTACCAGACCGGATGTAGCTTATGCACTGAGCGTGGTAAGCCGGTATCAGTCTAACCCTGGGGAGAAACACTGGATAGCAGTAAAGAACATTCTCAAGTACCTGAGAAGGACTAAGGAGATTTTCTTGGTGTACGGCGGAAAAGACCTCCAGATCGAGGCCTTTGCTGACTCCAGCTTCCAGAGTGACAAGGATGATTCCAAGTCCATGTCGGGTTTTGTCTTTACCCTCAATGGAGGGGCGGTGTGTTGGAAGAGTTCCAAACAGGAAACCGTTGCAGACTCGACGATGGAAGCGGAATACATCGCTGCATCTGATGCCGCAAAAGAAGCTGTCTGGATGAGGAAGTTCTTGAAAGAACTTCAGGTGGTTCCGTCCATTGTTGACCCAATACCTCTGTATTGCGACAACAACGGGGCTATAGCTTTAGCGAAGGAACCCAGGTCCCATCAGAGATCCAGGCACATCTTGAGACGGTATCACCTGATCAGGGAGATCGTGGATCGCAAGGAGATCGAGGTTCGGAGAGTCGCTTCAGAAGACAACACTGCAGATCCATTCACCAAGGCCTTGCCCCAGACTCAGTTCGAGCGGCTGATCGAGATGATAGGTCTTCGATACGCCAGTACATGGCCTTAGTGCAAGTGGGAGATTGTTAGTGTATATGCCCTAGAGGCCATTACTGTATCATACTAGTTTGTATATTACTTAATGGATGCTTGGGATATTCACCTTGTATATACAATCTTGCTCAAAATAGTAGTATGCTACTTGGTTTGTCTCTACTTCAATGTGTACTTGTGTTTATTTTACTATATCACTTATACGCATTAGTGGAGCCCTTAGGATCTTTGCTTGATTACCAGCGTTGTGATGGCAGTCACACTAGTGGGGGCTGGGTAATCTATAAGCACATCCTTATACAGGTCCCTAGTCGCAGGACTATCGAGACAGGGCATCGATACTCCGGAGTAGACTAGCGTATGCGCTTCTCATCCCAGTGTGGGAGATGGTCTGTCCCACAGCCATCAGTACGTCGTACTGGAGATAGTATACGGGTGCTCGTTGGGTTACGAGTACACTGGACAGGACTCGTCGGGAACTGATAGGTTGGTATTATACCTATCGTCAGTCATCAGTTCCCAGGTGACATGAGTACAGCTTAGTCCGCTGACTTGACACTGGCACTTCGCCTCAGGTGTGTTCCCACTGCACTTTGATCACTACCCTACCACGGCTCAAAGGAGTCGTGCAAACAGGTGGTGGTTGGGTGCAGTCCCGAAGCACTTGGAGGCAGTGACGGTTAGACAGGATTCGTCTCTCCCGGTATTGGGGGTTGACATCGCGCTGTGTCTAGGAGAGCCATTACACGAGTAGTCCCTGGCCAGGGCAAACGAGATATACTGGTAGGTTTCCAGTGTTATCTCAGGGTGTTTTGGGCTTCGCTCCGGCACGACTTGTACCGCTATTGGGGGACTGACGTTTACCGCCCCCTAGGCCCGCCATGCGATGTATCAGACGAACAGACCGGACTGTACGGAGACTGTCACATTCAGACTCAGTAGGAGTACCGATGGGGTTTCACCTCGTCAGCCTTCTTGTCGACATCTACCTGGGGACCGTTACGCACAGCTAGTGCCGCTTGCGGTCTGTGGTTAAACCCACTGCCAGCGTAGTGTCGAGTCTTTAGAGTCCCACACAGAGGGTATTCGCCTCTGGGCAAAACAGAGTAGAGGTCGCATGGTTTTGCGACAGGGTTCGTTCTCATCCGCGCACTTGTGCACGTTTGGAGTCCGGACGGGTATTACCAGTGGGCTCTGGTTTGAGCCGGATACTGGTATAGTATTTGGGGTTGCTTTTATCTCTTTGTATTCGTGTTCGTCGGAACAAGAATACAGGTGTGTATGCACAGTTCTTTTTGAGGAGGAGGAAGATGATTTTTCATTAGGGTTTCGGAACGGGTGCGTACGCACAGTTGACAGTTGTATTTTTCCAAACCCTAATGGATCTGTGTTATATCATTTAATAATATATAATAAAATGAAATTGTGTCATGGTTAGTTTTTGTTGACTTGTTGACCATGGTTGACTTGTTGACCATGGTTGAACATTTGACTACCATCATTACAAATGCAAGATGCTTTTTCATTCTTGCTTTTTCATTTAATGTTTGTAATGATATTAGTCATTCCTAAACTTTCCATCAAACCTTTTTCATTTTGATTATTGTTATTATTTGATTATTCTTTTTCTTTTGTTATGGTTGCAAAAAGGAAAAGAGAAGCTCATTCTATCATTTTCACTCTCTCTCTTCACTTCATCTTCTTCTTCCTCTAGTCAAGAGAAACCTTCTCATGAGTTGAGAATCCTTCTCTTGAAAAACAAAAGCAAACCCTAGACACTCTCTACTCACTCTAGGATCAAGGGTCTAGCAAGCCGGCGATTCTAGTTCACTCCAAGTACGAGAAAGAGCCCAAAGGTCGAGCCTTCGAGGTGGATCCATCTTCGACGGAAGAAGGCGACAAAGGAGAACCATCAACCTCTACAAAGTTTGAAGACGAAGGAGTTCAAGTCTAGGTATAACCATCTCCATCCGAGTAGCTAACTCTCTTTAGCTAAGTTTGCTAGTTTTAGTTTAGGTAACGATCCCGACCATAGTTTAGTCCATGTTGCCTCTTGCGTTAAAATTTTGATTTTATACCGTTTCCGTCTCCCCGTAAGAACCGGGGGTCGCAACGTGGACTTACACTATGGAGGGCGTATTTTTTTGACACCATAGGAGGAAATTTCCTCCTATGGTCACTTTCCTCCATTATTCTCTCTCTCTATATATATGAGTTTAGAAAAATGTATATACTTAAATATATAGTTAAGAGTGGTGTAGGGTTAAGTTGTTAGGGGAGATAAATATCTATTTGGAGAGAGATATAAAGTATGTATGTGTGAAGGTTTAGGATAATAATTCCTAAAATTGTTTTAAAAGGTTTTAAAAGGGGATTTTCAAATATTTTATTATAACGAAATACTAACTACGATATATTTATGGTAGACAAAATATCGTACATGAATATAAATAAGATATCATTAGATTTAGCAAAACAAAATTTTAAAAGTTAAATATCATATACTTACTAATTTAGATAACCATAATATATTTGGTTACATATCTAATATTTGAATATATATATTAGATGCAAATTAAAATAAGATATTACTAAATATCTTTTGTTGAAACAACCATACTAATATTATCTATTTAGTTACGAAACTAATATTAGACAAATAAATATTATAAGCATATTAAAATATGATACTACTTAATTAGAAAACAATTTCTAAATACAACTAATATTAGACAAATAAATATTATAAGCATATTAAAATATGATACTACTTAATTAGAAAACAATTTCTAAATACTAATTATCATTTAATTAACAAACTTAGAAAACCATAATTATATGTTTTATTTTAACTATAAATATTAAACTCCAATAATAAAAATAATAATTTTATTTGAGAAAAAAATTAAATTGATACTATTATTATACTGTACCAAAGTTTTAGGGTATTACAGCAGGGTTCTGTCCTAGGCACAGTTTCGATCGTAGTCTCGAACATGCATGAGATCCTTATTAAATATGAGAACTCTTTTGCACTGATCGATTTCAAATGATATAAAGACTGTTAGATTTGTGACACATATTGTCTTGATTACTGCCATGATTCACATGATATACCGCTTACCTGTTTACGCTGTTCTACATTCTTGTGTTATCGTTTTATAGTTTCTAGTCCATGTGTATTGTCCTTGTAAAATAAAACATTATATTATTATATTGTGTCGTCATGACGATCTGAGTATGCATATTCGGAAAAAGAAATGGACCCAGCCCCGGAGCAAGATCTACCCTATTTCGAGGAGATCTAGACCAGCGATGTCAGTTTATCGTTTCCTTTGCTTTCAAATAAAGAACACTTGTTATCATTTGGTTAGTTGTTTCTTTAACTGCTTACATTCTTGTATTTGCTGAACTCTTTTGTTTAATTGTAGTAAGGTAGTGATTGTTATTTCTCTTTACTCTGTGTTGTGTTTATTGCTTACCATATAATACTAGAAACCGAAGTGTGATTACGGCGGATTATTTCTTGACCGTAAAAATATGGCTGGCCTAATCATCCCTCGTATTCTGTATTTTGGGAAGCGGGATGTGACACTTCCTATGTGAGGTGGTGGACTTAATTGGAGGCCTCTGCAATCGTGGTAGCTTCAAAAGATTATTATTTTGCTGATAGATATTTAGATCTGCAAAGATATGTCTTTTATCATTCATATTGATGAATTCTTGTAGATCATATGCATCGTTTCTGCTTCTATACGCATATGATTTACTTCACGAGAGTCATTGTTTTCAAAGTTAAATGGTGTTGTGTTTTGTAAGAACCAAGAAAGTCCGAAAGGTGATTTTTAATGTAATATACTCCATATTCTAGCAGAATAAAAATGGAGTATTGATTGCAGCTAGCTTAGATGCATGGAATTGGTGAAGAGAGAGATGATGGTGATGGTGATGGTCCTTGGTGAACATAGAGTTGGCAAGTGGAGGGATAGAAAGAGATGTGTATTTTGCATTGAAGTGAGATGTCAGGATCAAATAGGCACAAGTCTTTACTTAATTAGTCAACATTAATTATATTAAATCTTGTAGACTTTGTATATAGTCTTACAGCCCTAGACACAAAACATGCAAGCTAGTAACTTGTGCTGAATGGCCACCGAATTAATTTGGAGCTAATTTTGGTTGTGGTTCTTTATTTTTTGTACTTAATTTGCATGATTGAATCCAAGCATGGATTTATGAGAAGATAGAAATGGAAAAGGATAAAGGGAAAGATATTAGTTAAAACATTTCCTTTCTTTCATGTGTTTGAATTCTGAATTTAGTAGTGCTTGCAAGCTTCACCTTTTCTTAAAGTTTCTTTTCAGCTTGGAGTTAGCTTTGCATGAGAATGATTGTAAGATTGGTTTTGATCAATAGATACCGATGGAGGCGTAGATCTTCTTCAGACGTTGCCCTCCGTTGATCTGCTGATGGCGGCGATGGATGGCTGAGATTGGATCTGGAGGCTGTCGCTCCTGAAGCGTGTGGATTTCAATGGGTTTGAGGTTGTGATCGCCGAGCTACCTGCAAGAAAGTCCCGGAGTGGTTATACCACCGAGGACCCTCCGACGGTCAAGTTAGACTAGAGATCCGTGCAAAGTAACGGCTTAGTGGAGTAAAATGGCTTACTTGAACCGTCTGGAAGAGGGGTTTATATAGCGGTGGCAGCAGGCAGGGCGGGTGCGAGTCACGCCGGCCGTTACGCTCACGACGTCATGCTCGCGTGATGAGTGAGACCTCCCATTAATGGAGAGACATGCTCGTTAATAGGGGATCGTGGTGGCGTGGAACGTGGGATGTGGCCGGCGGAGATCTCGTGCATGGCGAGATTCACGGGATGGCGGTTACGCCTGCAAGCGGTGCCGTTGGTCGGTCGATGAGACCGAGGAAGATGACCTCGACGGGAGAGCTCGAAGACGAGCGGGAGAACCGAGGTATCTTGGTTCTGCGGTAGCCCGGAGACGAGCTGTGAGGCCGAGGAGGCCGGTTATGCAGGGGGCTCGGAGGTGAGCCAGCGTTTGCTCGGTTGGACGAGCATATGTGTGGTCTGGTCGGCTACTGTAGGTCCTTTCTTGTATGCTCCGGGACACGTCATTTGCCAGATGTCCTGATCTGGAAGATCACCGATATCGAGCATCATCAGATACCATGCCATATATAATTCCTAAACTAGTATAAAAAGGAGTTTTGTTAATTTTAGAGGATTATCTAGGAGATGCTGGCATATATATGAAGCAACCGATCGATCTAGAATTTTGCTTGGAACCCATACTATGCGATGATATTCTTGAATCCGCAAGATAGTAACCAAAGTAGAATTAAATTGAAGAACGGATTTTGTTGATAGCCTCCAAAATGCTGAAATCAGGTTTTTTATATAATCTTTTGATACTACAAACCTTGGCACTTATCATATTCAAATCAAAATAAACCGCGACTAACATAAAAGCATTACTCAATTAACCTCGTCTAATTTGATCTGAAGAGATGACAAATTTGGGTTATGGCTTACGCCTGATAACATGTTGAGTCTTGGAGTTATCTCTTATTGTTATATTATATATGATTCTAGTTTCTTTATAGTAAGATTATGGTCACGCTATATATATACCTGAATATTTAATATATGTTCAATCTGATATTGATCCATGTATCCAAGATGTACCATTGAATATCAATAGAGGGCTAGCGAGAGTTATTCTTGAAGTTGATCAAAAGGCATGCGCTTTAATCTCCGCTTGGATCTAGTTAGGACCTATATATTATTGAGGAAAATTAATAACCTTCGAAAAAACATAGGGAGATATCAAATGGGGTAAATAGTGCTCCTATTCTGAGCCCATTGCAAGCCTATAAAATTTACCACCTGAGCTAAGGTTCAATTCATAGTTTTCAATGGACAACTATGCTAAAAAGTAAAATTGAACTTTACACTTTCGAAGATCCTATCTTCATAAACTCCTTTTTAAAGGTATTTCATTTCATCAAAACCAATACCATTCTGTATTTTAGTGTCTTGTCTAAAACCCTGTAGGGTAACAACCTGTATCAAAACCTTCTGATGTTATCTTATGTAAGATAGCATACCCTAAGTGATAGTTTATACATTGATCAATTATCCCTAAATTTTAGGCTGCCGACATAAGAATAGTAGGATAATTTGGGAATAAAACAAAGCTAAAAAGCATAAAAATCAATTGGTTAGGAGGTGTGTTTAATGAAGCTTAACCTCGAAGGATTTTGGTGATAAATTTTTTTAACTTAGAGGGTTTTAGGCAAGTCGTGCGTAACATGATCTTAATAAAATAAGCTTATTTAAAAAAAGGATTTTTTGGATAGCTATTTTGAAAAAGTCCCTCGGATCCTTTTTTTTTTGAAAAACCCCCTCCAAATCTATTAACTTAGCTAGCAATAGCCCCACTGATTAGCTAACACGGTAATTGTTAAATACACCAGTTAGGGGGCATTATTTACTCTCTTACCTGCCTAATGGCTAGAATTCTTCTTTGAAAAACCTAAGCTACTATTCTCGTTAACCTATGGCAATTCTGGTGAGGGTTTCTTGCAGGTTCCAGTTGTTAGATATAATACTCTCAGGGTAATTATTGTAATTACAGCTAGGCGATTATGATAATTGAACGGAAACCGATACAGGTAGAACAATTTTACTCAAGATGATGGTATGCTATCTGATTTGTCTTTATCATTGTGTATACGTTTTGATAAAACCCGTAGGATTATTACTTGAGTTTCAGCATTATGATGATGATCATATATGTGGAAGCTGGATGATCCATAAATACATCCTTAAATGTCCCTAGTCGAAAAGTATCGAGACTGGGTATCGATACGCCGAAATAGACTAGTGTATATTTTTCGAGACCTCGACGAGGGGCGGTGGCCGGTCTTACAAGCCATTGGAGTTGAGTCATCTAAGATAGTATACAGGTGCTCACTGAAGGTGAGTACACCGAACGACTAGCCGAGAAGTTCTAGATGGTATTATACCTATCATCAGATGGAAGTTTTATTGTGGTATGAGTACATGTTAGTCTCTTGACCTGAGATTTTCATTTGTCTCATATGAATTTCCACTGTACTTAGATTACTACCCTACCATGGCTCAAAAGAGTCGTGCAAACAGATTTTAGTTGTGTACAGTCCCGAGCCACATGAAGGCAATGAACAATTGTCAGGAATTCATCTCTCCTGATATTGGGAGTCGATGTCACGCTGTGTTGAGTCAGCCATCACCGGAAATTCTTAGCCAAGATAGATGAGATTTACTGATGTGATATCAGTAGTTTCTCAGTGAATAATGAGTTTCAAACCGGCATGACTTATCGGGTTAGTAGGGGTCTAACGTTATCCATCCCTAGACCCAGTATGCGATTATCTCAAACGAAAAGACCGGAATGTACGGAGATTGTCATAGACAGACTCGGTAGGGATACAGATGAGTTTGCTTGTCGCCTTTCTTTCGCTCAATACCTGAGTAGCCGTTACGTACAGCTAGTGCCGCTGACGTGCTTGTGGTTAAACCCACCGCCAGCATATTGACAAGTTTTTAGAGTCCCACGCAGAGGGTTTTCCCGGTTTAGGCAAAATGATGTAGCGGCTGTATATTGATACGTGCAGGGTTTCGATTAGGCATGTGTGCTAACACACGGACTTCAATCGAGCGAACGATAATACTAGCCGGTTTAGAATAAAGCCAGATTATTAAATCAAGTTTTGATTAATAATTACATATATATTTCGATATGTATATATCTAATATTATGTCATTGTATTTTTCTATCTCTTGGGTATTCGTATTTTGATACGAATACGAGCATGTATTTGCGGGGACGTATTCTTGTATTTATACAAGAATACTTCTGAAAGAAGAACAACTCATTTTTAGGTTTTTCTTTTTAAAAAATTAAGAAAAGAGATGGAAAAGAGAAATGGTGGAGGGTATGGGTTCATTTGCAAATACTATTCAAGTATGGTTGTAGTTTTAAAAATGAAAAAAATCTTTTTACAAAAGTGTTGAAGCATGATTGAATTTGTGGAGGATTTTATTCATTCCATCATTCTTGTTTCTCTCTCTTCCATGACTCCTCCTTCTTCCTCTTCCTCTACCTTCTCATGTGTTAAGATTCAAGAGAATTAAGAGAAAGAAAAATTATTAGAACACTCACACACATCACTAAGCATCCTAGATTAACATCATAAGATCTTTAATTACTTCATGGATGAAGTTAAAGCTTGAACTTGGTTCTCTCAGGTGGATCATTTTCGGCGAAGGGAGACCGGCTTGCAAGCGCGATCCGAAACTCTTGAGAGCATGCTAGAGTCCAATCCAATTGAAGCAAATGAAGATGCTACAAAGGTTGTGATTTCTACTTTTTGTGTTTGCTAGTTTAGATGTTTGGTTCGATTCTTGAGTTTTAGTTTCAAGTGCCTAGAATTTTCTGTTTTTGAATTATTTATTGCCCGCGGGTTAGCAGCGAGGGGACTAGAAACTTTCAATGGTATCAAATCCATCCAAACACCCTAAACTAGATAGATACGACTCCCGAATCCTACCGGTTTTTGCCCGGCAAAAACTGCCGTAAAAACAGAGTGGAATTTCATGCTAGCTTAATGTTTTGACTCCCCGCTGGCTCTCAGTTTAGACCAAGAAGCAGCGAGGAGGTGTACGGGGACCCCGGGGACATCCTGGGGGGACCTAAGGAGGGCCCACACCTCCGAGATCACCCAAATGGTGGCCTTGGGGTGGGGACCCGAAACTGCCTCAGAAGGCAGTTTCGGGTCAGCCCGCCCCTGTGGCCACCTTAGGGTGGCCTAAGGGGTGGTTACATTCTAGGTAGACGTTAATTTTATGCTGGGGCCCTCCGGAAAGTTTTGGCTCAATCCGAACTCATTTCGGACTCCCGGAGTGGGTTTTAGCATGGAATTTCTTATCGGT
Source organism: Agapanthus africanus (assembly GCA_030015575.1). Classification (NCBI taxonomy): domain Eukaryota; kingdom Viridiplantae; phylum Streptophyta; class Magnoliopsida; order Asparagales; family Amaryllidaceae; genus Agapanthus; species Agapanthus africanus. The sequence continues at coordinate 934,455,518 of JASDDO010000019.1, read as the reverse complement.
TTTTAGCCTACTTGATTTTCAGTGTTTTGGAAAATTGAATTGTTGGATATATGCGTGCGGTATTGTTCATACCAGAATATTGCATTTTATACCGCCCATTCTTATGCTCATGTGTTTATAGGTAGGTGCTTTTAAATCCGTGTTTGTTACATATTTACAGATTACAGGTTTCTAGTACAAATATTGCAAAGCAAGACAAAATCTCCACAGTTACGCCAAATACAGAACATCTGTTGACAGCAGATAAAAGCCGGGTTCTGGTCATCCGTATCCGTCCAGTGCCGAGTACCAGTTCCAGAGACAAGACATATGACAGTGGTCATTCGTGTCTCGGACAAGCACAGAGCACGAGGGGGGCAGCACAAGAATCAATGGGTGCGCGGAGCTCGAGGGAGATAGAAGTCAAAAGTGAAGAAAATAATGCAATCTTGGACTAAGAAATCTGGAGATATTCTGGAAGATTTTGTGCAGTTTGTAGTTTTCAAACACGAGGAAAAAAGGAACCAGGAATAACCACAAAATTAGAAGGCCCAACTCCCTACTATGGCCGCGGAACCGCGGCCTAAGCATGCTTAGGCCGCGGAACCGCGGCCGTACAGTGTCTTCAGCATGTCATCTTTTGGGGGCATATTTGTAATTCTATTTAAGGCCAGATTCTTGCCCTAGGTTTCCATTTCCCCGCCTATAAATACCCCAGAATTTGCCAAGCCAATGGTGTTCATTCTCATGCCCTCTTTTTGTTAGTTTTAGTTTTCTTCTTCTTCTTCTTCTTCATTCTTCCTCCATGAAAATGTAGTGAGAGCATTGAGTGGATGTAAATGAAGATGAGGGTTTTTGTATCATTCTTATTTGTTTAGCTTCCCCTTGAGATTTTTGCTTCCTCTTGATCTTTCAACCTCTTCATTGAGCTTGAAAGGTTAAGGGTTAGTTATTGATCTCAAGGGTTGTATTTTCTTATGGAATTAGTGCTTCATTTCACATGCGTTCTCTACCCTTCTCTTGATCTTGCAACCTCTTGATTGAGCTTGCAAGTTTAAGTGTTGGCTATTGAACCCATGCTTGTCTTGAGTTCTAGTTTCTAGTTTTCTTTCTCGCCTTTTATTACTTGCTTTTTATTACCTTGCTTTACTTACTTGCAATTTAATTCATGCACTTATTTACTTGTAATCTTTTCTTTTCTTTGTTCTTTTCTTTTGCTCTTCTTGGTTCTCTTTGTGAATGGTTGTAATTATTGTTGTTGTTAAGAATAAATACGGTATTGTAAGTTAAGATTTTCTTTGCTCATTTCCTTTTCCCGTTATTTTCCATTGAACTCCGCCCAAACGATACGCAAGCGCTCCGTTAGGCACCCTACCCTAACAAGGTAACGGTGATTCCTAACCGCGACCGGTTGCGTTCGGTTTGGCCGGAGGCGAAAGCAAGAGACAAGAACGGAAGGACAAGGGTAAATAAGCCGGATTCCACGAATACCGCGCTTAAATCCCCTAATCCACGTTGTTGCCGATTGCTCTACCTTCAATTGGTCAAGACTCGGCTCAAAGGTTTTGAGTACGGATTTCTTTAGCTTACATTATCGTATCTTTTCTTAACAACTTTATACTTGCAAATAATACACATAGGTTAGATTGAACAAATATATACTCATTCTTTATTGACTCGTCTAAAACAAGAACGGACATACAACCATCTCCCTGTGGATCGACCCGTGCTCAACCAGCTAGCTGCATAGCGACACCGTCTTGATTGCGGTTAACTTTAATTCTTTCAATCAAATGGCGCCGTTGCCGGGGAGACGGTAGCGTATTTTCTTTCTTGTTATTCGGGTTAATATTCTTTTTGTATATATTTATAAAAAAAATATATCTTTTTGTTATTTTTGATCATTTTTGTGGGCAAGAGTGCAGATTTTTGCGGATTTGCAAACTGCGATTGTAGGGAGCAAAGTGTACGTTCAAGACTAAGGTGATTGCAAAGTACAGTGCCAAAGATCCGGATAGTTTGACCCGCGCAAGCGAACTTTTCAAGCTTACCGGATTTGATTCAACGGGGGTTTCCTAACCCAAAATCTTAACGGTACGTACTTTATTAACACCTTCTTCTCAAATCCGACGCATCCAATATACAATTCTTTGCAGGATTCTTTGCAAGTTCGCTAGCAAACGCTAAAAATTGACTAACCCGTATTTGTTGCAGTGCCGTGCTTAAACTAAAAAATGATTGTTTAATTCTTTATAGAATTTTTATTGAATTGCGCATTGCATAAATTAATACGGACTTAAGGGCAAGCGAACCCCACAACATACGGTAAAGGATTTCATCACCTTTTCCGTGGCCCATAAATCACGAACTTGAGCATAACGTTTACCCGCACAAACTTTAAAAGAAACTAGACTTTAAGCCTTAAGGACTTCGCGATCACTAGGAGAAGTTAACTGTGTTTAAAAGCTCGCTTAACGGTATATTGTTTACGGGGTGTCTAGGAAAGTGTTAACGGCGAAACCGCCAAAAGAGAAAGGGTTATTTAATTAAGGAACTTCGCGAAAGCGTTGGAAAACCTCCCCTTATCTCTGCACTTACCTGGCCTCGTGATCAGTGTATCTTGAGCCCGTTTCTCGACACAGTTTTACTTCGACAATTAAGTTCTGGAGCAGGTCTAGTTGACCTAGGTGAACCCTAGAACGATTAGGTGTGTGGTATTTTTGTGTCGTGATTGTTTTTGTCCAGATTTTTTTTTGTATATTTCATTCTTTTGTTAATATCTAACTAAAAAATAAAAAATAAAAAAATCACATTCTTTTTCCCTCCTTTTCTCTTCCTTTCTTTCCTTTTCTCATCATATCATGAGCACCCCACCTCGCAAAACTCTTGCCGAACTTTGGTACCCACAACCAGACATTACTTCTTACGGTTCTTGCTTTGGCCGAACTTCGAACGATCCATCCATGCCAAAAATTTCTTTGAAAGATCGGATAGACGCATCTAGGACGAACAACTGGACCCCGCAATCCACTTCGTATCAACCATTTCAAACATTCACCCCTTCTTGGGTTGATACACCTTTTGAACATCCAGTTGTAGCCCCGAGACCAATGTCTCTTGTTGAACGAATTGAACTATCCCGTAGCCGATCTTTCACTCCTTTCACCGCTTCAAATTCTTGGGATCAACAATTCCATTCACCTTCCTATCCAAATGTTGATCCTGCTCCTGTCCAGCCATTCAATTCCTACCAATCCTACCCTACTTTTGCACCTTCCCTAGACATTGCATCAGAACCGCCATTGGGAGTTTTCAGTATCCAAACAACTTTGCATCTTTTACTGAAACCCCTTCACAACCAATGTCTAGTCTAGAACAGTCGTTGGAAGACTTTAGGGTAGCGTCAAGCCAACAGATGATGGATTTGAATGCGTCCATGGCCGCTCTCATACAACATACTGACCCGGTAGCTAGTTTTCAACTAGCTCCTAATTTTCCAATGTATGAATCGGCGGAAGGACAAGTTGAGAACTTGAGTGGAGAGAGTGAGATGTACCCCCTTCCGAATCAAACCTACCCGTTTCAAATTGAATCCCACAACTCCTGTGTTGAAAGTTTATCAAGTGTTCCAAATGAATTATCAGTTGAAGATAGAATGTTTAATGAGTTGTGCGACTTTGTAGTATTTGATTTGCCAGATTGTGAAGGGACCTTGCCAAGTGAAACCACACACAATCCTTTTGACCTCTACACCTCCATCTTAGAACCTGAATTGATTGAAATCCATGCTTTTGATGAGGTGTCTGAGAATTCTGATTTTCACTTGATTGAGGATATTGACGCTGGGAATATTTTGGATGATGAACCCATAGATTTGGCTGAGTTTTTGTCTTCAATTCATCATCCCGAGTCATTAAACGTTTTTCCCGAACCTCATATGCGTCTGGATTTTGAGGATAAATGTATGGATGTGCTGAATTTTGAGGAGAATATTGAGGATAGTAATGAGGATGAAACAGTTCTAGATGATGAGTCGGATTTTCCAATTCATCCTGTCCCTGTCATTGACTGTGTACACCCTCCAGAACCCTTAACCGATACCCTTCCTCAATCACTTCCCCCCATCCTTTCCATCGTTCCGACATTGCAAGAAACCGTATCATTTTCACTTCCTGTGTCTGGTTTACCGAGTTCGGCATACCCATGGTTTTTCACGAATCTTGAGGGATTTGACCCCATTTCTCGACGGGTAAATATATTAGCACAATCGCTTTTCACACATCGGTCATCACAAATTGTGCTAATCTATTTACTCCAATTGCACCCTCAAGTTCGTATTCCACTTCTTTTTCCCTTCCGCCATTCTTCTTCTTCTCATATACCGAGACCGTATCCCGCTTCTATCTCCATACGGTCTCGCGTACTCTCCATTTCTTTTCTCTACGCCTTCTTTGACCAACCACTGCTTTATCACGATAAGATCTTTGAATGGTGGGTGTTAACTTTTGGCCTTTGTAAGGCCTTGTATAGCTTGATACTATTCTCTTTCCCCCCTAATCCTGAACTTCAACGCTTAACAGTGGAAACACTGTTTTCCTTAAGTTTGGGGGGGACTCTTTTTTTTGTATATATTTTTTTGTTTTCCTTTTTTGTTTTGTATATAATTTGTTTTTAGGGAGCGCCGACAATTTTGACCCTCTTGGTGTAGCCTGACAGTGAGGGCACTGTCAAGTTTAAGTTTGGGGGTGTGCTCGGTAAGGTTTCTTCCTTCGCATTCATTTGTATATTTTGCATTCGCATACCTTATTAAAAACCCACAAAAATTGAAAATTTTCCAAAAAAATATAAAAACTTTGTCGTCAAGTTAGCTAATAGGGTAACTTAGATCTTTATTCCGAAAGTTTAGTTGATATGATAGAAATAACTAAATTCTAGGCTTAGGGATTGAAAACCCTAAAAATAACCCTCATTCTGTCTAACTTTGGTAAGTATACGTCCTTACAGTTTTTTGAGAAATAGGTAATCTTGAGTTCAGTTCTTGAGTCAAGTCAAGATGAAGGGAAAATATTGAAGCTTTACTGGAGGATAAGTCTGAAAAATAGTTTCTTTTCTCGAGTTCAAATTTAGAAAGTATATACCCTACAAACTGCACTTACACGCACCTAGAAACTTGGGATAGTAGAGGATACCTTGAAATACTCTTGCCTGAAAGCCTAGTATGAAAGAAAAAACGGTATTTAAAGCTAAACACCAAAAGAGCATGTTGAAAAATATATCCGGTCTTGAAAAAAGAAAAAGAAAAATAGAATAAAGACAAGACCTGGAAACTGCTATTTACGCTTTAAGCTCACACATTCAGTAATCGGCCGTTAGTGCCTCAGGAAGCATTAATAGTCGCATGAAAAGTGTGTGAGCAACTCCGTCCATCCTTAATGAAAAGAAGTAGTATTAGATATTAGGGCAAGGGTATTATAGCTTGAATTGAATTCTTGAGTGTAGGGGTGCAAATATACACACACGTAGGGGTATACAATTGATGTTTGGATAAGAGATAGAAATAAAGAATAAGACTTGTGTTTTCTATAAAGTTGATAAAAATCCCTGATTTGAGACCGCACTTTAGAAGGAAAACTCAGGAGAACCAACATCTTTCTAAACTTTTTTTTGGAACGTATAGGATCTAAAGTTAAACAGATAGGAGGTGTGAAACATAAGGGTTGGATATTTCTAACTTAGGATGATAGAATTTCTAACGTAAATACTAAATTGTAGGAGTAGAATCGATGTTAACTTATAACACTAGCTTGACGGGATTTTATGGGTGTAATCCGCTGAAAACCCTCAGGAGAAAACACTCCTCCTACTAGGGACACCTAGAGGTTTAACGGCTTGTTGCACGTGCTCAGTGCAATCGCGTTCCCTGCGAAAGTGCGGTTAGGACTTTTTTGTGAATAATTGGTTTTGCTCGGGACGAGCAAAAGTTAAGTTTGGGGGTATTTGTTCATACCAGAATATTGCATTTTATACCGCCCATTCTTATGCTCATGTATTTATAGGTAGGTGCTTTTAAATCCGTGTTTGTTACATATTTACAGATTATAGGTTTCTAGTACAAATATTGCAAAGCAAGACAAAATCTCCACAGTTATGCCAAATACAGAACATCTGTTGACAGCAGATAAAAGCCGGGTTCCGGTCATCCGTATCCGTCCAGTGCCGAGTACCAGTTCCAGAGACAAGACATATGACAGTGGTCATTCGTGTCTCGGACAAGCACAGAGCACGAGGGGGCAGCACAAGAATCAATGGGTGCGCGGAGCTCGAGGGAGATAGAAGTCAAAAGTGAAGAAAATAATGCAATCTTGGACTAAGAAATCTGGAGATATTCTGGAAGATTTTGTGCAGTTTGTAGTTTTCAAACACGAGGAAAAAAGGAACCAGGAATAACCACAAAATTAGAAGGCCCAACTCCCTACTATGGCCGCGGAACCGCGGCCTAAGCATGCTTAGGCCGCGGAACCGCGGCCGTACAGTGTCTTCAGCATGTCATCTTTTGGGGGCATATTTGTAATTCTATTTAAGGCCAGATTCTTGCCCTAGGTTTCCATTTCCCCGCCTATAAATACCCCAGAATTTGCCAAGCCAATGGTGTTCATTCTCATGCCCTCTTTTTGTTAGTTTTAGTTTTCTTCTTCTTCTTCTTCTTCATTCTTCCTCCATGAAAATGTAGTGAGAGCATTGAGTGGATGTAAATGAAGATGAGGATTTTTGTATCATTCTTATTTGTTTAGCTTCCCCTTGAGATTTTTGCTTCCTCTTGATCTTTCAACCTCTTCATTGAGCTTGAAAGGTTAAGGATTAGTTATTGATCTCAAGGGTTGTATTTTCTTATGGAATTAGTGCTTCATTTCACATGCGTTCTCTACCCTTCTCTTGATCTTGCAACCTCTTGATTGAGCTTGCAAGTTTAAGGGTTGGCTATTGAACCCATACTTGTCTTAAGTTCTAGTTTCTAGTTTTCTTTCTCGCCTTTTATTACTTGCTTTTTATTACCTTGCTTTACTTACTTGCAATTTAATTCATGCACTTATTTACTTGTAATCTTTTCTTTTCTTTGTTCTTTTCTTTTGCTCTTCTTGGTTCTCTTTGTGAATGGTTGTAATTATTGTTGTTGTTAAGAATAAATACGGTATTGTAAGTTAAGATTTTCTTTGCTCATTTCCTTTTCCCGTTATTTTCCGTTGAACTCCGCCCAAACGATACGCAAGCGCTCCGTTAGGCACCTTACCCTAACAAGGTAACGGTGATTCCTAATCGCGACCGGTTGCGTTCGGTTTGGCCGGAGGCGAAAGCAAGAGACAAGAACGGAAGGATAAGGGTAAATAAGCCGGATTCCACGAATACCGCGCTTAAATCCCCTAATCCACGTTGTTGCCGATTGCTCTAGCTTCAATTGGTCAAGACTCGGCTCAAAGGTTTTGAGTACGGATTTCTTTAGCTTACATTATCGTATCTTTTCTTAACAACTTTATACTTGCAAATAATACACATAGGTTAGATTGAACAAACATATACTCATTCTTTATTGACTCGTCTAAAACAAGAACGGACATACAACCATCTCCCTGTGCATCGACCCGTGCTCAACCGGCTAGCTGCATAGCGACACCGTCTTGATTGCGGTTAATTTTAATTCTTTCAATCAGGTATTCAATTGTCATAGTCTTTGTGATGATTGCGTGTATCATAACGTTTGGTAAAATGTCGTTTAATTTCTATATGTATCAATTAGACGGGGTTATGGAATTGATACTCGCAAGTTTGCATGATCTGTGATGGATATTGCTTAGTTGTTATGGTCATGTTAGATTTGTCGCGATGGATAGCCCGGAGTGTGCAGTATTAAATGTAATTCTCTATGATGTAATGTATATTCATATTGCATGGTGAGCGTCCGACATGTGGACTGCCGTCACTGCGGCTTGTATTATTCTTTGGGGCGCGTCCAGCTTGCGGACGTAGTCACCATTGTATATTCAATTTTTTCATTACATGCACTAGGATTTACCCCACAACGGAGTGCTCGAATAGCCGTGTTCTAGAGGGCAATGGGCCTCTATCTCATGGTGTTGAGACCGAGGTGCCTTACTTTAGAATTAGCGGATTATTCGCTGCACTTATAGGGGGTATAGGATTGACCCACGGAGGGGTGCTCAAGTCATCGGATTTTGGAAGTGCTGGGTGGCCTATTCACTTCGTTGATTGGGGCTGCCTCGCTTCTGGGATTGGCGGGTGGTTTGCCACACTCGTAGGGGTCTAGGTTTTGATACTACGGGCCATCCACACGACCTGGAAAATTGCATTTCATATTTGGCTCCATTAAAATATACTTTTCTTAGATTATCCGCATTTCCATTCGGTGTTTGCTTCTGCTGTGATGCTTCTGTAATGTTACTTGATATCATGCATAAGACGAATGTTGCTATATATTATATATTTAGTAGATGTTATATATGTTTTGCATCTGCGCTAGTCCTGTCCCCGCCTTTCCGTATGTTAAGTAATCTTACGGTGAAGACCCGGGACTCTATGGCGAATGCGGATGGCATATATGTACGTGCTTATTTTCGTTTCTTTTCTGGTATGATATGATTAATTGATGGGACTGCATTAATTCTGATTAATGCAAGGAAAATAAATCTAAATGATATTGTCGGAACCGATTTTTAAAACTACTCGGTTTTCTTCAAAACCATAGTCGTATTCTTTTGCTTTGCATAGAGGTATTCAGTTAGGAATATCCTGTACCTCATTCGATGAGGAAAGAGCTTTGATCCCTTCATGGGGAGTACGCTCTTAAGTAAAAGTTTATGTTACTAGTTTTAAAAGCGGAGCCTAAACCACTCATTTTCAAAACTGTTCGAGTTCCTTCTGCGATATCAAGTTCATTACGTTAAAGCCTTTTCGCCAAAACCAGCCGTAGCCCTCTATCATTTTAGATTAGTATTGCTTAGTATTCGTGCTGCGTATGTTGACCTAGTCATGGCGTAGTGTTCGGTAGCTCTATAGTACTTTTCTGCTGCATGGTAATGCAATTGATTAGGACAGTCGTACGGTCATTTTGACCTAGTCAAAGGCTCGTAAGGGTGAGTCTAATCAACATAGGATAATGACGGGAACTTGATTTGCGATTTATGATATGTTGACCTAGTCAAGGTCATAAGTCGTTTGGGACAAAAACCATATCGGGAGTTTCAAATATAGGGGAAACTTGCCAGGCATGCGCCTACCTTCTGGAGTATACTGACTCGAGTAGCTTCCATCAAGTTATCACGCGATGATAGTTGGGTCCTGATTCCCACTGATGAGTTGGTATTACTTCTCGGGTTATCCCGACTAATTCTCCTTTTAAGATTTGAAGGGGAATTCGAAGAAATGATGGGAGACATCCAGATTAGATAAAATAATTAACCGATCTAATCTACATTAGAGTGCACGCTGAGTGTTTCTTTTCTCTCCCTAGTTTGCGACCATGACATACCTTAAATTATAACTCAACACCTAGTTGACCGACCTTTTTACCATCCGGTTTTGGATTGTCATGATTCACGACAAAATCTCATATATCCCTGCTGCTCCTACTTTCTCTTTATTTTTCTCCAAAACACTCCTTATCACTACGGAGATCCATATTGTTTAGAAAGACTATCTCGTATAGTTACATATGAACTCGAAGAAACTTGTTTCAGTTCAAGCATGACCATGGGTTCTGGAGAAATTGAATAGGATTATTCGGTTGTCTTTTATCTTTATCTTCTTTCAGGTTGTGTGGGCTCCTGGTATTATGAGAGTACACCTATTATGCTTATTGGATAGTTTTCTTCCAGACCTTAGGATGGTGTCAAATGGTATGGAAAGAAGAAAACCAATTAACATAAGTGTGGTGTACAGAAGGTAAGAAATAAAGACATATAAAGGGATTAGAGTGCGGGCAAGAAAATTTGAGACTACTGTTATGAATCTGGGTAGTGGAAGAGACATTACTAGGAATACCCGGCCACCCCTCGAAACATTTTTATGTTTCGGTTTTCCTGTGTGGTGTTAATTGAAAACTGCTTTCCTAATTAGATTCTGACTCCAGGATATGTATTTACCAGGTTTGGATCTCATATCTGTAGGGCATTACAGTTACAGAGAAGGAGTAGAATATTAGGAAATGGGTGTTTTGATCCTCAATATCAGAATTCTTTGTAATTGGTGATATTGGATTAAATCACCTGGTTTTTCCTTACGACAAATATTTGGTTTTGAATAACCGTTGTTATGCACTAATTTTTAAAATTTAATATATATATATATATATCTTTATTTTATAAAGTGAGATATAAATTTTGAAAATTGTGTTCTAAATATTTACCTTTATCAGTTGAGAATAAGGTAAGGTGCATTGATTAACGGTATAGGCATTATAAACCAAAATATAGTTTTTAACTTACAACACACGGAATTTGAGTTAGTATACTCTAGGGACTTATACATGGAAATGTATGTTGTCTCGTGTCCTTCGGGATAAGGGGTTAGTAATCTTACTTCATTCAGTTTACTTATGAGTTCTTTGATATTTGACACGCATTCGTTGTAATGAAGGATCCAAAAATTTTGAGAACTTTATAAGTATAAGAATAAAGTAATGAACTGTACGTTGGAAGTATCAGATTTTTTCGAAGTGATCAAAACTTTAGATATTTATGCTAGGTATTCCATCATAGTAATATTTGATAACTTGCTTCTCTCTCAAGTTACTCATCCGTGGGTGCGCTCCTTGATGAGTAATTTTGCATTGCTTTTTTCCATATGGGATATGCACTGGATAAAGTTGCATAACAATTGAATATGATTCCATCTAAATTTGTGCCTTTATTTCTATGTGGACATAGAATGGTTGGATATCTTGAGGATGTTAAAATATGGAGTTATCCGGTTTCTGTTTAAAAGCTGCGTCCGGTCAAACTCAAGACACATTTCTGTAATGGCAGTTTATGAGTTATTCCAGACTTTTTAGCAAGAGTTTAACATTCTACCATTTGTAAGATCAAAGGTTATTTTGTTCTTGACTCACCACCTTTTGTAAAAGGAATCTTTTTTCAAGAGAAACAAGTGGGAGTATGGTAGAACTGGAAGTGATTTCAGAACCACAAATGGTTATTGAAAATTTAATAGAACCTGGAGATTCAATTGGATTCGACAATCTATTAGCCACTTTGCAGATTTAGTGGGTAATCTCAACCATCCGATATGTATTTTGGTTTTCTCAAAGATGGTAACAGGGAGGTTTTGATAACCCAAGCTTGTCACTACTGCTGTTCTTGACTATGAAATCTGGCAGGTGAATGACTATAATATCATTCTAAATTGAATTTAGAAGTGCATATGTATATGACTCTGCCAGAGGGTTGTTGTAGTCAGTGGGAGCAGCAGAAGCATGGTGGGAAAGTTCTTACGTCTATTTCTAGACTAATGCAAGAAGAGCGGAGATGGATCATCTATTTTGATGAAAGAGTCATGGAGTTTGACTTCATCAGAACAACAGATGGACCTGGGAAGAAGATAGTAGGGAGTGATATCCTGGTATTTGGATGACGTACTCCTGATAAGAATTGATGTTCCTATACTATGATCGGTTATACTGTAGTTATCATTTACATTCAACCTTTTATACAACTGTTTGGAAATAAAAGATACAATAATAATGAAAATGCCTAAATAATGACATAATGAAAGTAAGTGCAGGCAGGAAGAAACTAGCAGTCTGGCTGAGTAGCAAACTGGTCCAAGTCCTCTTGGCTCGGCTCTATGTTCTCAAAGTCCAGTCCTCCTGACGAACATTCCAAAGAAAGAAAACAGGGAGGAATGTCGTCAGTGAACTAGCGCTCGGTAAGTCCCAAAAGAAGTAAGAGAAGATAGTATATAATGTGAATAGAAACCAAATGAACAGTGGATATATAAAATTGTATATGATCATTCACAGGTATAGGATAGTTATTCTAACGTGGTTATTTGTAGTTTGATAAAGAAAGTATTCATGTGTAACGATTCTGAAATCTTAGTACGGAAATTCTTCTGTTAAAATACAGAATAGAGTTTCACAGCTTGAGTACAAGTTATAAGTTAATTTTTGTTTAAGAATGGCAAGAAACAACTTGTAGCTCACTAGTAAAGCCTTGCACTACTGTGACGTAGCCCCTGTGTTCGAACCCCATATATTTTTTTTGATTTTTCTTTTAAACTTTTTGGAAGCCCAAAAGTTTACACGTACAATGACATAAAAATGAAACGGCAGAGAAAACAAACATGTGCACAATGTTGTAAATATCGGCATGAACACGTGGCACCAATCCACCGGCCCCCTCACATCAATCAACCGGCCAAAATGGCTTATTATCCGGCACCGACGTTCCAACCGTGGGCAATAAGCCCCGTGCTTTGCACACTCGACTCTTGGCTTACCCCAAACTCCCATGTATTGTTTGATTGCTCTGCAATCAAACAGAGACCCTTCAAGTCCCCATTTATCCTCATTTTAATGCATTTTAATTCATCTTTTTAATTCTAAAACTCTAATTCCACACTATAAATACTACCTCATGCCCTAGCCATTCATCATTCTGAAATCCCTAGCCAAAATTCTCAAAATTTTCTAAGTACAAGTGGAGTTAACAAGCGGTCAACTTCCGGCAAAGAATCGAAGCAATTCCGACGACCCCGTGATGCCACGACGACAACAATCTATTCTCCTATTTCTTCTTAATATAACCAAGCGGTAGGTCCCTTCCAATCTCTCTCCTTCTTCTATGAAAGTCTCTTTTCATAAAGTATGTCGGAAGTGGAGTTAACACCGACATCTTCTTTTAAACCTCTAAAATTCTATTTTTTTCTTACATTTTCTTCATGCATATTCCTACACTATACTTGTTAATATAAAACTAATGTTTAGAACTAAATTTTAATCAAGAATATCATGTAAAATAGCTTTAACTTAAATTTTATACTAAAATACCATGAACTTCACATATCTTTCTTTTAGTATTTTTTTTTGTTAATTATACCTTTAATTAGAAAACTTCACGGGGTAATGACCTACCCCTCGCAAACACATATGGTTCTATAGCACGATAATTCTTTCATGTAGATTTGTATTTCGAGAAAATATTTCATTTTCCTATAAAAACGGTTTTCTTTTAAATTGTATTTTCAAAACTCTTTGCAAATATGCCTCTACAACACCTTTTAGGGGACCCACTATTGAATAGTACGGAATATCGCACATCTTTGGGCTAGTAGAGCGAGATGCAGATCTCCTCACGGAGTATTCGATCTCGAAAAGTTTTTAAATAAAGTTTTTACGAAAAACACATTTTCTAATTTAAAAAAAATTTAATTTTTATAATTATATAAATATTAAAAATCCATATATTTTTAAAATATAACAAACTTACATTTTTTCTAAAAGATGAAAGTTCACAAGTTTCATCAAAATACCATCAAGATATCAATATAAGACCAGCTTTACAGTAAAATACCATGAACTTTCCAAGCTAAGCTATTATCACTAAAATACCTCAAATCCTTATAATTCACATTAATGGAAACCCTAAATAATATAAATAACTTCTCGAGATTATTTTGAAACTATATTAAAAATATTTTTCATAAAACCCCCTCAAGTTATTTTAAACAACATTTAAGGACTTTAGTAAATATAGATTTAAGCAGGATCAATTCTCTTGACTCCCAGGAAGCCGGAGAAAGTGAGTGCTTGCCTATTTAAGGTAGAAAAATTAACGGTATTATTAATGGTAATTGTCTTGAAAAAAGACACAAATCCTGCCGTCCATGTGCAGTAGTTATCGTTAACTCCCGAACCTAATTCAGGACCTAAATCAGTTACAAGTGTCTAACTCAAGTCTGAATCCAAACTCAAAACCTAAATTTAAAACCAAACATGAATACTTAATCATGAATACTTGAATTCAAATATCAAAAGCAAACAAGTATACTTGACCTTCGATCATGAATCGAAACACTTGAACTTGATTCAAACAAAACATAAATATTTGAACACTATGACTTGACTCGAACCATGAATACAACTTGACATGAATACTTGATATATACATGTACTCAATTTTGCAACTTGATGTATTCATGGATTTGAGAAAGGTTGGTAATTTTAACTGTAACGTAGAATATACGGGGTGCTGGGATAGTTCATGCGTGAATCCAACGAAATTTCAGGAGTCCCACTAGATCATGAATCCATGTCTACTAACACAAGTAAGCTATCATGAGGGCCCGCGTTTCCTTACTCCTGGATTACAGCCTGTTAAGATTGGAATAGTTCAACACTGGGTTGAAGCCCCGTTACTAACACTTGATTCGGGCCCGTGGTTCCTTACCCCTGAATTACAGTCTGTTGGGTTCGAGAACACTCTTGAGATTGCTTGACATTCACCCTTGAACTTACGTTAAATTAGTGTACCCAAGTAGAGACCTATTAAGATACTTATATTCACTGTATGTTCACTATATTTACACTACACGGCCATGTTATATGTATTTGCCATGCTATGCTGTCATGCTTATCACCATACTTGTTCACATATATTACGATAACACTGCATGCTAAATAAACTTGCCATGTTTACATTAAACGACATGCTGACTCAGCATACTGCATACTCATTTATTCATATTATACTTTTACTTTATCATTACACTTTATACTTCATTTCATTTCTTGGGGACTTACCGAGCGAAAGTTCGCTGACGGGTATTCCACCCACCTTTGTTTTCTTGGAATATTCGTCAGATACTGTGGAGACTAAGGAGGTAGACATCTCAGAGAAGGAGCACGATCAGATCGCGACCCAGGCCTAGACCAGTTATCTTCTTCTCAGTTTATGTATGCCACTTGCTTAGGCATTTCCATTCTTGTATTTTCCTTCAGTTGATATCATGTATTGTAAATGAATCAAGTTGAATGTAAATAAAGTTGTTGAAGTTTTAATCTCATGTTAATTTTCTTGTCATTTTATATTACTTATTTTACGCTTAGCGTATTTATTCTGGGAAACGGCCTTCTCGAAATAAATATGTCGCGGCATCGTCACATCACCGTTTTCGTCTACTGGGAAGCGGGGCGTGACATTATGTATACGAAAGAAGTCTATCTTACACCATGAACTATGATAACATGTAGTATAAGGCCCCATCATAACCCACGGGACAACGATACGTGAATTCATGTAGGTGTTTTTTAAGTGACCTCTCGTGCCACGATATACGTTCCGTACCAATCTACCCCTTTACCCCTGTGTATTGTATTGTATAATTTAATATTACAGGTCTTAGCTGAATCCATGAATATAAAAATGTACGGGTTCATGTTCAAGATGTAATCATGTATTCAGGTATTCATGTCAAGTTCATATCAAGTTATATCCATGGTTCGGTCAAGTCGAGTCCAGTATTCAAGTTTGATATTCGAATGTTCAGGTTCATGATCAATTATTCGAGTTTGTGTTTATTTTTGGATTCTGGTTGTGTTTATTTGAGTTTGGATTCAGGTTGGAGTCAGAATCTTATGAAAAGATTTAGTTCTTGAATTCTTAAGTTCGGGAGAAATCGGGCAACTGCTGCACATGAACGACATGATTTATGTTTTTTTCTAAGATAATTGTCATTGATAACTCCGTTGAGTTGTCTAACCTGATTAGGCAAGCACTCACTTTCTCCTACTCCGTAGGGCTCAAGAGAAGTGATACTGCTTAAACCTATATTAATCTAGAGTCCTTAAATATTTATTATTGTTATTTATATTGTATTTATATTGTTTACATTTCTCGATGGGGTTTTATGAAAAATATTTTAATATTGTTTAAAAAAAAATCTCGAGGGTGATTTATAATATTTAGAAATTTTATGAACATGTACTTTAATTTTTGTGGTATTTTTGTGATAAAACTGTTGGATATAGTGCCCTCAAGTCAATTATTGTAATCGCAGGCAGGCGATTATGATGATTGAGAGAGGACCTATACGGGTAGAACAGTCTTACTCGAGATGATAGTATACTATCTGCTTTGATTTTACCATCATGTGCATGCATTAGGTGGTATTACAGATCACTATTACATATTGATAAAGCCCGTAGGATTATTGCTTAACTACCAGCGTTATGATGGCGATCATACATATAGGGGCTGGGTAGTTCATAAGCACATCCTTAAATGTCCCTAGTCATGGGAGTATCGAGACTGGGCATCGATATTCCGGAGTAGACTGGTGTATACGTTTCTAGACTCTGATGAGAGACAATGGTTGGTCCTACTGCTATTGGTCTTTCGCACCTAAGATCATATACAGGTGCTCACTGGGGGTAAGTATACTGGACGGACTAGCCGATAACTTCTATATGGTACTATACCTATCGTCAGATAGCAGTTATCAGGTAACATGAGTACAGATTAGTCTTCGGACCTGATATTGTCATTTGTCTCATGTGAGCTCCCACTGTACTTAGATTACTACCCTACCACGGCTCTGCTGAGTCTTGCAAACAACTTTTAGTTGGGTACAGTTCCGAGGCACATGGAGGCAGTGAGTGATTGTTAGGGATTCGTCTTTCCCGGTATAGGGAGTCGATATCGCACTGTGTTCGATTGGCCAGTACCATAAGACCTTGGCAGTTGAGATTTACTGATAGTTAGATCAGTAGTTTTCCGGATTGGTCCTGAGCTACATCGGCACAGATTATCGGTTATTAGACCCGGTATGTGATACTCTTAGACGAAAAGACTTGACTGTATGGAGATTGTCACAGATAAGCTCAGTAAAGATTCGGATGAGTTTGCTAGTCAGCCTTCCTTTTCGACAGGTACCCGGGTAGCCGTTACGTACAGCTAGTGCCACTGACGTGCTTGTGATTATGGATTTATCTAGTAACTCACTGCCAGCGTACTGTCGAGTTTTTAGAGTTCCACACAGAGGGTTTTCCTGGTTCTGGCGAAATGATGTAGTAGCCGTATTTTAATACGTGTAGAGTTCCGATCGAATGATTATACTAGTTACCCGAACATTCGATCGAGATAGGTGTAGGGTTCCGATCGAATGATTGTACTAGTTATCCGGACTTTCGATCGGACGGTTGATAATACTAGCCATCTTAGGATTGAGCTGGATTATTAAATCAGGTATTGATTTGATAATTTACGTATATATATTTCGATATGTATATTCTAGTATTATGTTCTTTGTGTTATTCTATCTTTTTGGATATTCTTATTTTGATAGTAATACGGGTATGTATATACGGTAGAGTTATTCCGTATTTATACGGAAAACATTCTAGAAGGTGGACACCTCATTTTAGATTTATCTATTTATTTTTAAATTGAAATGAGGCATAAAGGTAGTGAGGTGAGTATGGTGAGAACCATGCTTGAATAGTGTTGACAAATGAATTGTATATTCATTTATGCAAACTATTCAAGTATGGTTGCTATATCTTTATTGGAAAAATGATTTATACAAAAACCATGCTTCATGATTTTCTCTCACTTGGATGAAAAAGAAAGAAATCATTCTCACCGTTTGCTTATCTCTCCTCACCAGCCTTTCTTGATCTCCTCCTTCTTCTTGATCTTCCTCCTTACAACCTCATGTGTTGAGAATTAAGGGTAGAAGAGAGATTGAAATACACTAAGAACAACTCACTACATTCTAAACACTCTAGATTAGCAACCTAGAGTCTTTAGTTGCTCCACTAGATTTTTAGTGTGGGGCTAAAGCCATAAACCACATCACTCGGGTGGATCATCTTCGACGGAGGAAGATCGGCAATCAAGATTGATCAAGGAGACCTCAAGGAGCTAAGAAAGAGGGTAGAAGACCGAAAGACATGGATCTTTTGGTAAAACGGTCTATCATGGTAGCTAGAACTTTTATAGCTTGCTAGTTTCATATTTGGTTTCGATTCTAGGTAGTTGTTTCTAGTGCAAATTTTTTAAACACCAAAATTTTTCGTTCTGCAACGGCTGCAGTTGACGGCCAGGGCATTAGGAACCTCGACATGGTATCAAAGACACCCAAACATTAGAAACTAGTAGTAAACGATGCATTAGTTTCAAAACCAAAAATTCCGATTTCAAAACCCACTCTCTGTTCTGAAATTTTCTTGGTCTCTGAAATTTTTTTAAACAAGTGCAGAGACTTACTCTAGATATGTATGTGACACATGATGAAAACGAGGGCATTCCATCTTGATTTGGCCGGCCAAAACCCCAAAATCCCCGATATGGATGATTCACTGTTCACCTCTGGGCCTCGTTTTCATCCAGTGTCTGGGGTATTGTAAATTGGTATTTTTGTTCTTGTTTGATTTGCCCCAGATTTCACTTAGTGATGTCTTTGCTTTGGGGGAAACTTGGAAAGTTTTAAAACTTAAAATTTTGCATCGTTGATATCTGTGATGTGGTGTATGTATTTTTCAAACGTCATCTATTTGCTATATGTCATTTGACGGGGTTGCAGATACTTGCTTATACTGCTGTGATGTTGTTATCTATGATGGTTTGTTCGGATTGTCGTGTAGGATAGCCTCTAGTGTAATGGTAGTTGTACAGTTTAGACTCATTTGTATATTCATTATTGCGGGGCAAGCGTCCGACTTGTAGACTGTCCTTTCCGCCAGTTTATATATTCTTTTATTGGAGCACGACCGGGTTGAGATCAATGTCACCATTATATATATGTTTTTTTTATATACTAAGATTACCCCGTAGAGGAGTGCTCGAATAGCCGGATTCTAAAGAGCAACGGGCCCGCATCTCATGGAATTAAGACGGAGGGGGCCTCACTATAGAATTGGCGAGCTATTCGCCGCACTCGTAGGGGATATAGGATGACCCAAGGAGGAGTACTCAAGTTACCGGATTTCGTGAAGTGCTGGGTGTTCCATTCACTTCGTTGATTGGGGTTGCCTCACTTCTGAAATTGGCGGGTAACTTGCCGCACTCATAGGGGTCTTGGTTCTACATTACATAGGCTATCCACACGACCGGGGAACGTTGGGTTTCATTTGCGGCTCAAATGAAACCTGGGGCTCCTAAATTATCCGTTATTCTGTGTTTCTTATCGTTGTTCTATGATATTGCTTATATCATACCTGTGATGAATGGTTATATATTTATATATATACTAGTAGATGATGTATATGTTTTGCACTTGGGCTAGTCTAGCCCCCGCTCTGCCGTTAGTTAATTAACCTAACGGTGCATGACGGGGCCCCGTGGCGAATGAGGATGGCATATACATACATTGTATTTTCATTCTTTTCTGGTGTGATAGGGATTAATTGATGGGACCATATTAATTTTGATTAATGCAAGAAAAAATAAACCTAAAAGATGTTGTCGGAACAAATTTTGAAAAACTATAGTTATATTCTTTTGTTTTGCATAGTGGTATTCATTTAGGAATATCCAGCACCTCATTCGAGGAGGCAAGAGCCTAGATACCTTCACGAGGAGCGACCTCTTGAGCAAAAATTTATGTTACTGTAGATTACTCGGTTTTCTTCAAAACCACTAGTTTTCAAAAGCGGAGCCTAAACCACTCCTTCTAAAAACTACTCGGTTCTTTCAACGATATCAAGTTCATTAGGTTAAAGGTTTTCGCCAAAAACCAGCCGTAGCCCTCTGTCATTTCCTATGATTGGTATTTAGTATTCGTATTACGTTTGTTGACTCTGTCAAGGTGCAGTATACGGTAGCTAAGTGGTGCTTGTTTGTAAAATTAGATGTGATTGGTTAGGATAGTCGTGTAATCTTGTTGACTCCGTCAAGGGTTATGCGGATGGGTTTAATGCAATCAAGATAATGACGGGTTGAACTTGACTAGGATTCTTTGATTTGTAGACTCCTTCAAGATCATTAGGGTCCTAGGGCAAAAACCACATCGGGAGTTTCAAATATATAGGAAACTTGCTAGTGTTGTATACCTTCTGAAGTGTAGTGACTAGAGTGGCTTCCATCTAGGTTATCACGTGATGATAGTTGGATCCCGATCCCACTGATGAGTAGAATTACTCTTGGGGGATATTTTTCATTTCACAATTTGCTAACCTATTAGGTGTCCAGAAAGGTGTTAACGGGGCTACGCCTCTGTAGAAACGATGTTTATTTTAATTAGATCCGTGCGAGAGCACGGGAACACTCCCTCGGAGTACCAACACCGACCTGGCTGAACGGTTAGCAAAATTGTAAGGTGTTAATGATTCTGATTTGTTATCTTTTTAAGTTTTGAAGGAGAATTCGAGGAAACGGTGGGAGCCATCCTGATTAGATAAAGTGATTAACCAATCTAATCTAGGTTAGAGTGCACGCTGAGTGTTTCTTTTCTCTCTCTCTTTGGAAGCGACCATGACCTAACCTTAAACTAAAACTCATACACCAAATTAACTAAACCTTCTTAAACATTTTGGCTTTTGGATTGTCATAATTCACGACAAAGTCGCATTTATCCCTGTCGCTCCTACTTCCCCTTTTGCATTTCTCCAGAACACTCCGTATCTCTACGAAGATCCATATTTCTCGGGTATGCCATCGTATAGTTACATACGAACTCGATAAAACCTGTTTCAGTTCGAGGATGGTTTCCGGTTCCGGAGAAATTGAATAGGATTATTCGGTTATCTTTTCTTTATCCCTTCTCTCAGGTTGTGAGAGCTCCTAGTATTAGGAGAATACACCTATTACTCTTATTGAATAGTCATCTTCTAAACCTTAGGCAGATGCCGAAAGGTAGGGAAGGAAGAAAACCAATTATCCTAAGTATGGTGTACAGAAGGTAAGAAGTAAAAACATATAAAAGGATTGGAGTGAGAGAAAGAAAATTGCGACTACTGTCATGAATCTGGATAGTGGAAGAGGCATTACTAGGAATACCCGGCCACCCTTTCGAAACGTTTTCATGTTTCAGTCTTACTGTGCGGTGTTAATTGAAAACTGTTTTCCCAATTAGATTCTGACTCCAGGGTATGTATTTACCGGACTTTATTCTCACATCTGTATAGCAATACAGATGCTGAGTAGGAGTAAAACATTAGGAATTGGGTGATTAGATCCTCAATATCAGAATTCTTTGTAATTGTTGATATTTAAGGAAATCGCCTGGGTTTTGCCTAACGGCAAATATTTAGTTTTAAACATCCATTGTTGTACACCAATTTCAAATTGATATATCTGTACGTTTATTTTATAAAATGAGATGTAACTTTTTGAAATTATGTGTATGATTTTTACCTATATCAGTTGATGGTTAGGTAAGGTACATTCAACAATGGTGTAATTTTTCTTAACCATAACATAGTTTTCAATTTACAACGCACAGGGTTTGAGTTATTAAACTCAGAGGACTTATACAAAATATTGTATGTTGTCCGATGTCCATTAAGACAAGGGGGTTGGTACTCGTACTATATTTCATTTATTTATGACTTCTCTGATTTTAGACAAGTATTTCGTTGAAATACAAGGTCCAAATTTTGAGAAGTTATAGGTATAAGAATAAAGTAGAGAATCATATGTTACAAGTATCAGGACTCTTCGAGGTAATCAAAGGTGTAGATACTTATGCTAGGTATTCCGTCGTAAGTAATATATTTGAGAACTTGCTTATTTTTCAGGTTACTCATCCGTGGGTGCGCTCCTTGATGAGTAATGCTGCTTGATCTTTTTCTATTTAGTTAATATGCACTGGAAACAGCTACATGTATTTTGAATCTGGTTCAAATTAAATCAGTAATTTTTTTCTATATTGAATATAGAATGGATTCATATCTTAATGCTGTTAAGGTATATGGAGTAATCCGGCTCATACTTAAAACCAGAATCCGGATAAACTCAAGGCACGTTTCAAAAATGGCAGTATGTGGGTTATCCCGGGCTTTGACGAGGGTTAACATTCTACCATTCGAAGGATCAATAATTATATTGTTCTTGACTCGCCACCTCTTTAGTAAAATGGATTCTTTTCAAAAAAACATATGTGGGAGTATGGTAGAATTGGAAGTGATTCCAGAACCACAAACGATTACTGAAAAATTTAGTACAACCTAAGGATTCAATTGCATTCGATAATTCATTAGCCACTCCGCAGATTTGGTGGGTAACCTTAGCTACCCAAGAGGTACTTCGGTCTCCTCAAAAACGGTGACAGGGAAGTTTTGATGACCCAAGCTTACCACTACTGTTGTCCTAAGCTATGAGATCTGGCAGGTGGATGAATATAACGTCGTTATAAATTAGTTTTAGAAGTGCACGTGTATATGACTCTGTCAGAGGGTTGTTGTGGTCAGTAGGAGCAGCGAAAGCGTGGTGAGCCAGTAGCTTATGTCTATTTATAAACTAAAGCAAATATATCAGAGATAGATCGTCTATTTTTGATGTGACTGTTATAGAGTTTGACTTCATCAGAACAATAGATGGACCTAGTAAGAAGATAGTAAGGAGTGATGTCCTGGTATTCGGATGACGTACTCCTGATAGGAAGTGGTGTTCCTATACTACGATCGGTTATACCATGGTTGTCACAAGGTGTTTCTCCACATAGGATCTGGATAAAATATTATGGATTCTGGTCACTGGATCTATGGTTTTAGATCTAGATTTAGGAAGTGTCCCAATTTGGATACTTTGACACTATTCTAAATTGTTTTAAAATGGACGACTCCTAGCGTGGTGGTCTACCCATAGGTGATGGAGTCACCCTCTCTAAAGAGATGCCTTCAAGACTGATGAAGAGAGAGATTTGTATGATTAACATATCACTTGCTTAGGCAATTGAGTCAATCATTAGATGTTAAGTACCAAACCAGATTTTTCTTTTTACACTAGCTGCAATAAGCATATATTAATCCAATCCTGGAGAAACATTAGGAAGCATTTGTGAACATAATTGGATGTTCTTGGTATATGGTAACGACAGCCTCCTTTAAGAGGCAGTTATCATTTCAGGCTTCCAATGTGACCTGGATGACAGAGTGGCTATCAGAGTTAATAGTTTTATTTTTTTAAGGGGCAGATATTGGACAGGTGGTCCAAGCGGATACTGAGCAAGGCATGGTGTAGGATACTGATTAAATTCAGTAGAAGATACGGTCTAAAAAGTTTGTTGGAGTTCATTTGTGAACTTGGTCCCATCAGATATCCAGACAAATTCTAAGACATGTATCACTCATTTCGGGAGATAGTCTTTCTCCACAAAGTTGAAATATAAAGAGATAAAGATAGAAACATTAGAGCGGATCCTCTCACTGAGGCTATTTCTCGAACGTAATAATTTCACAAACGTGCTTTGTGGGACTAATTAGTAGAGAAGTTGGGTGTTCGGTATCACACGGACTGTGAGTATGTGACACCGCAATAATTAGCTTTAAGTTTAAGTAGGAGATTGTTGGATATAGTGCCCTCAAGTCAATTATTGTAGTCGCAGGCAGGCAATTGTGATGATTGAGGGAGGGCCTATACGGGTAGAACAATCTTACTTGAGATGATGGTAAGTTATCTGGTTTGACTTTATCATCATGCACATGTGTTAGGTGGTATTACAGATCACTATTACATGTTGATAAAGCCCATAGGATTATTGCTTGACTACCAACATTATAATGACGATCAGACATATAGGGGCTGGATAGTCCATAAGCACATCCTTAAATGTTCTTAGTCGTGGGAGTATCGAGACTAGGCATCGATATTCCGGAGTAGAATGGTGTATATGTTTCTATACCCCGACGAGAGGCGATGGTTGGTCCCATAGCCATTGGTCTTTCACACCTAAGATTGTATACAGGTGCTCACTGGGGGTGAGTACATTGGATGGACTCGCCAAAAACTTCTAGGTACTATACCTATCGTTAGATAGCAGTTCTCAGGTGATATGAGTACATGTTAGTCTTCAGACCTGAGATCGTCATTTGTCTCATGTGAGATCCCACTGTACTTAGATTATTACCCTACCATGGCTCTACTGAGTCGTGCAAACAGGTTTTAGTTAGGTACATTCCCGAGCCACATGGAGGCAGTGAGCGATTGTTGTGGATTCGTCTCTCCCGATATAAGGAGTCAATATCGCACTGTGATCGATTGGCCAGCACCATAAGATCTTGGCCAAGAAAGTTGGGATTTACTGATAGTTAGATCAGTAGTTTCCCGGATTGGTCCTGAGCCACATCGGCACGAATTATTGGGTTATTAGGGTCTGATGTTTACCACCTTCAAGACCCGGTATACGATACTCTCAAACAAAGAGACCGGACTGTACGGAGATTGTCACATATAGGCTCACTAGGGATTTGGATGAGTTTACTCGTCGGCCTTCCTTTTTGACAGGTACCCGGATTGCCATTACGTACAGCTAGTGCCGCTGACGTGCTTTTGGTTATGGATTTATCCAGTAACTCACTGCCGGCGTACTGTCAAGTCTTTAGAGTCCCACACAGAGGGTTTCCATGGTTCAGGAGAAATGATGCAGTAGCCGTATTTTGATGCGTGTAGGGTTCCTATCGAATGATTGTACTAGTTACTTGGACTTTCGATCGGAATACATGTAGGGTTCCGATCGAATGATTGTATTAGTTACCCGGAGTTTCGATCGGATGGTTGAAAATACTAGCCGGCTTAGAATTGAGCTGGATTATTAAATCAGGTATTGATTTGATAATTTACGTATATATATTTTGATATGTATATTCTAATATTATGTTCTTTGTGTTATTCTATCTCTTTGGGTATCCGTATTTTGATACGAATACGGGTATTTATATATGGTAGAGTGTATTCCGTATTTATACGGAAAACATTTTAGAAGGTGGACACCTCATTTTAGATTTATCCATTTATTTTTAAATGGAAATAAGGTGTAAAGGTAGTGATGTGAGTATGGTGAGAACCATGCTTGAATAGTGTTGACAAATAAATTGTATATTCATTTGTGCAAATTATTCAAGTATGGTCGCTATATCTTTATTAGAAAAATGATTTATTCAAAAACCATGCTTCATAATTTTCTCTCATTTGGATGAAAAAGAAAGAAATCATTCTCACCATTTGCTTATCTCTTCTTACTAGCCTTTCTTGATCTCCTCCTCCTCCTTCTTGATCTTCCTCCCTACAATCTCATGTGTTGAGAATCAAGAGTAGAAAAGAGATAGAAATACATTAAGAATAACTCACTACATTCTAGACATTCTAGATTAGCAACCTAGAGTTTCTAGTTGCTCCACTAGATTTTTAGTGTGGAGCTAGAGCCATGAGCCACATCTTTCGAGTGGATCATCTTCGACGGAGGAAGGATGGCGGTCAAGCTCGATCAAGAAGATCTCAAGGAGCTAAGGAAGAGGGTAGAAGACCGAAGGATACAGGTGTTTTGGTAAAACACTCTTTCACAGTAGCCAGAACTTCTATAGCTTGCTAGTTTCATGTTTAGTTTCGATTCTAGGTAGTTGTTTCTAGCGCCAAGTTTTTAAACGCCCAAAATTTTTTGTTCCGAACGGCCGCGGTCGACAGCCAGGGCGTCATGAACCCCAACAAAAACCTAGCTTTTAAAAGTTTATGGTACTTATATGAAACCTACTATTTTTGGAAATTTGTTGGATTTTATTAAAATTCTAATCTTTCATTTTAAAAATATAGTTTCATAATTTGTTTTTATTGAAAATACGGATTCATAGTTTTATATAACTTTTCAAAGTTTAGTTTTGTTTAGAAAAATCGTATTTCTTTAAAACCGTATTTTTATTTCCTTTCGAGACCGAATACTCCGTGAGGAGTTCTGCATTTCGCTCTACTATTCCAAGGATATGTGATAATTCGCACCATCCATTAGCGGGTCCCTAACGAGGGTTATATTGGCGCAATTGCTAAGGATTCAAAAATATCGATTAAAAGAAACCCTTTTTGTAAAAATATGATATTTTAATGTAAACCTATTCTTTGAATTAACCATATATTTAGATATCGTGCTATGAAACCATAGTGTGCGTGTAAGATAGGTCGTTACCCCATGAAATTTTCTTAAAGATATATATAATAATTATCAAAATAACGGTTATACTAAAGTTCATGGTATTTTTCTGAAAACTTCATTTTGTGATTATTTCTCATGGAAATTTTATTACACTAAAAACTAAATGATGTAAATAAGGTCAAGAGAGGTGTTAGGATGTTAGTTTGACCTAACTTACTTATCACGTAGATTAAAAATGTAAAAAAGAAATTATATCGGAGCTAACTCCACTTTGTTGATATGCTTTTAGAAAGCGATTTGAGATGAAAAGAAATAAAGAATGAAGAGACTTATGGTTTTAGAGTGTTGAGAAAAGAGCAAGAAAGAGGGAAAAGTTGTCGTGGCATCGCGGTAGTTCCGAGAAAAATTTCGATCTTCAACGAAAAGAACTTGGTTGCTAACTCCACTTGACTCTACTTGCACTCAGAGAATTTTAGGAATTTTGGATAGAATTTTCAAAATGGGGGAGGGCTAGAGGGTGAAGTGGTATTTATAGTGAAGAATTTGGGGTATGGGAATTAAAATTTTGATTAAAAGAATTTAAATTCGTGTTAATTAGGGATTTTAAGAGTCTTTGTTTGATTGCAGGAAAATCAAACAGTGCATGGGAGTAGAGAGGAGCTGAAGAGGTATGTGTGCAAAGCACGGAGGCGATTGGAGCCATCTCAACCGGCGGCGGTGGGCCAAATGAGGAAACAGGCGGTTGGATCTTGGTGGTTTGCCTCGAGATTCATGCCATATGCTTTAATCAGTGTTAACTCCGCATTTATCTCGTTTGATTTTTCTGAAACTTTTCGATCGTATTGCCGTGCAACTTTTGGGCTTCCGAAAAGTTAAAATGAAAAATATAAAAAATAAATGTGATTGATGGGAATCGAACACACAGGTTATGTCATAGCAGTGTAGAGGCTTTACCAGTGGGCTATAAGGAGTTTCTTGATTTTATTGAATAAAAATAACTTATAACTCCTACACGGGCTGAAATACCCTTTCTATACATTAAACAAGTTAATTTTGTACAGGAATTTCAGAGTCGTTACATTCTACCCTCTTTATAAAAATTTCGTCCTCGAAATTTATACAAAAGTTTAAACATCAAACAGATGAGAGTATCACACACGCATATCGTCTTCAAACTCCTAAGGATTCTCTCGGCGAATCTTTTCTCCACATCACTCGGACCAAGTTCACTTCCTTGTTTCGCAATGTCTTCACCTTTCGGTTCAGGATCTCAACCGGTTGTTGCTCGCAAGTTAGATCAGTCTGTACAGTGAGCTCTGAGTGATCAAGAATGTGATTGGGGTCGCTCGAAAATCGTCGTAACTGGGATATGCAGAATATGTTGTGCATTCCTTCCAATGAGGGTGGTAGTGCTATTCCACTTCTCCAACTCGTTCGAGTATGTCAAACGGTCCGATGTACCTTGAACATAGTGTACCCCTCTTGCCAAAACATATCACTCCTCTGCTTAAAAAGATTTTCAGGAATACATGCTCTCCGGGTTGAAACTCTAGATGTCGTCACTTTGCATCTGCCTAATACTTCTGTCGGTCTTGGGCTATGCCCATCTTTTCCCTGATCGTACGAACCACATCTACGGTTGCTACGATCATCTCTGGTCTAAGGAGTTCACGATCTCCAACGTCGTCCTAACTCAGCGGGGAACGGCATTTTCGTTCATAAACTGCTGTGAAAGGTGTCATTCTAATGCTTGCTTGATACTTATTGTTATATGAAAACTCCACAAGGTATAAGTGTTCTTCCCATGAACCTCTGAAGTCTAGCATACAGGCTCTCGGCATATCTTCTAGAATCTGAATTGTTCGCTCGGACTGTCCGTATTTTTGTGGATGATACGCTATGCTGAAATTCAGACTCGTTCCCAGGCTAGCTTGCAGACTCTGCCAGAACTGTGATCAGAATCTCGTATAATGATCGGAGACGATGCAAACAGGTACTCCATGTAATCTCACGATCTCCTGCATGAGTTTATAGGTATCAAGACAAGTATGGTAGATCTTGAAGGTATAAATCTTTAGATTTTTACTCACATCCATGTACTTCCATGCCAGCGTCTCAATTGATTGGCCAACTCTGAATGGAATTAAGTGAGCCGACTTAGTGAGTCGATCCACAATAACCCAAACTGCGTCGTTACCCTTCGTGGTGCGAGGAGAGAAGTCACAAAGTCCATGGTAATGTGCTGTCATTTCTATTCTGGGATTGGTAACGGCTAAAGTAGACCAGCAGTTATATGATGTTTAGCCTTCACTTGCTGACACACTAAACACTTTGCTACGCTCCTTGCTACTTCTCGCTTCATTCCTTACCATCAGTAGTGTTGCCGTAGATCCTTGTACATTTTTGTGCCGCCAGTGTATACAGAACAAGGAGAGTTGTGAGCTTCTTTCATCAACTCTTCTCGAACAGGGCCGACTGGCACGCATAAACGGCTCCCATACCGCAAGGATCCATCTTCATGGATGATGAAGTCAGTCGAATTCCACTTTCTACTTGTGTCACGCCCCGTTTCCCAGTGTACGGGTAAGGAGACGCGACAAGGCCCGATACGTATTTACTCAGAAGTAAACACGCTAAGCGTAACTAAGCAATATAATGAATGTACACAAGAAAAATGACAATAGATGTAATTGAACAGCAACTTTTATTTATTAAACATTTCTTTACAAGTACAACTGAAAATGTAAATACAGGAATGGAAAGCAATGCCTAAACAATGGTATGAATATGAAAGTAAAGTAAGTACAAGTGAAGACTAATGGTCGTGCTACTCAGTGGTATCCTCCAAGTGCTCCTGGCTGGTCTCAAACTCCTCGAAGTCGGGTCCTCCTGACAACATTCCAAAGAAAGAAGAGAAGGAATGTCGTCAGCCAACAATCGCTCGGTAAGTCCCAAAGAGAGATAGAAATAGAGTAGACTAGTAATGTTGATTATAATGTTAACGCGGTTGTTTATAGCTTGGTACAGAATATGCCAATATATACGAGAGGAGTCCAACTTACACCGTGGACTTTGGTAACCCGTAGTACAAGGATCCGGCGATAAAACTATGGAACAACGGCATGGATGTATTGTTACATCTTATAGTGACCACCTCGTACCACCCTTAACACATTCCTTCCCCGTCTACCTCTTTAAAACCCCGTAATGTTTTATTATATTGATGTAATGTAATGAATGGTTGTATATGACTTGCCAAAACCATGATATCATGTAAATAGAATGAATAAATGGATAGTCATGTAATCAGATTATATCTATGGTTCGGTTCAGTCGAGTCATGTTGATATAGATTGAATTCTGGTATAAATGGATTCATGTTGTATTGTAGTTATACTTGAATTGAATTCAAGTCAGATTGATTGATTCCGGATTAGGCTGAGAATCTTCCTGAGTCAGACACTTTAAAACAAATTGAAGTCCGGAATTAGTTTTGATGTTATCGGTAACTGCTGCACATGGACGACAGGATTTATGTCTTTTTCAAGATAATTACCGTATTGATAACGTCGTTTTTAGGTTGTCTACCTTAGATAGGCAAGCACCTATATTCTCTGGCTCCCTGAGTCTCAAGAGAACTGGTCCCACTTAAACCTATATTTATTAGGGTCCTTATTGTAAATTAATATAACTTGAGGGGGTTTATGAAAAATAGTTTTGATATATTTTCAAAATACACCTCATGTATTTAATTATCGTCTTTAGGGTTTTCATAGTTGTAATTTTTATAAAGTGAAATATTATAATGGATATAACCTAGATTTCATTATACATGGTATTTTAATGTAATATTGGAATTGTATTGATTTGTAATGGTAGTTTCATGAAATTGTGATTCATTTGATTTAGAAAACATGGAATATATATTGTATATTTAAAGTAGATATTTTGATAATATATATATATATATATATATATATATATTTATTTATAAAAATAGAACTTATTTATTAAATAGAAATCACATGTTTCTTAAAAGTTGCATTAAAAATTCCATCGAGATCGGATGCTTCGTGAGGAGATCTGCATCTCGCTCTACTAGGCCTGAGAATGTACGATAACCCGCACCATCTCGATCGGGGATCCCCTAAAATGGGTTGTAGAGGCGCATTTGCAAAGAATTAAATAATACACTTTTAAAGAAAACGGTTTTTGAATGTTTATGGTATTTAAATGTAAACTCGTATTTTCCCACAAACTAATGTTCCAAAAATCATCGTGCTATTTCAAAAATGTGTGTTGTCATGAGGTAGGTCATTACCTCATGAATTTTCTAATGGTAATATGGGTAAAATGAATAATCAATGTCGTATGTAAACATGATGGTATTTTACCGTAAAAATGAAATAGAAGTTGCAATACATATTATTTTGAATTAAAACTTGTTGTGAATATTGTTTTATATTTGTTAAACAATATACAAAAAGATGGTGATTTTTTTCTAAAGAAAAATTGTGTTTTTTTAGTTAAAATGGAATCAGAAGTCGGATTAACTCCGCTTCCGACTAGTTTTGAAGAATGAATTCATTTTAATAGAAGAGAAGGGGGAAAGAGGGAACTTACTGATTGGAATTATACAGAAGTGGTGGGGAAAGATTTTGGGATCGTCAGGGAGTTGTTTCATCGCCGGATTCTTCCCGAAACGTCGCCGAAATTTCGACCTTTGCTAAATCCACTTGTATAACTTTGGACTTAGAATTTTTAGAGAGTTTTAGCATGGGATTTCTGAATGATGAGGGGTAAAATGTAGTGTGGTATTTATAGGAAAATTAGGGTTTAGGGTAATGAATTGAGAATTAAAAATGTGCATTAAAATGGATTAAAGAGGTGAATTTAATTCCTCTGTAAAATTTGCAGAGAAATCAAACAGAATAGGCATAGTGCAGGGAGTCCAAGGGGTGTGGGGGAATTTTTTGGGAGCATTAGCCATGGGGGGAGGGCGGCGGCGCCGGCCCTAAGTATCATCGTGTCGGTCATATTGTAGGTGGGGGTGCTGGGATTGCTGCCACGTATCAGGGTCTATATAAATACTATTTTGCACATGTTTGATTTTTCAGTGATTTTTCATTTTACGTGTTTTGTACGTGCAAACTTTTGAGCTTCTAAAAGTTTAAAAGAAAAGAAATTAAAAATATATATGGCTAGGGGGATTCGATCACAGGGGCTATGTCACAGCAGTGCAAGACTTTACAAATGTGCTACAAGTGTTTACTTGCTGTTCAAAAGCAAATTAAATTTATAACTTGTGCTCAGACTTAAGTGTTCCTTTCTGTATTTTTGAAAAAAATCTGTACAGAAAGTTTAGGGTTGTGGATTTTTTGTGGCTTGGCATTATTTGCTTGAGTTGTCTTGATCTGATTGACAAAAGTAGACTGGACTTGTAAGTTCATCAAAGATGAAGCGTTACCCAGCACAAGGGTTTTTTTTGAAATAGGGTAGTTTTTATTTAAAATTATTAAAATAGGGAGGTTTGATTTAAAATTGTAAAAATAGGGTGGTTTGGGGGAGCCGGTTTAGAGGGCAGGTTCTTTATAGGAAAGGGCGGGTTCTAGGAACCCGCCCTCTCCATTTTTCCATAGAGGGCGGGTTCCCAGAACGCGCCCTCTTCTATATGAAGGAGAGGGCGGGTTCTGGGAACCCGCCATATTTTTTAAAAAAATTTAAATAAAATTGATTTATTTAAAACAAAATTCGAAAAAATTCGAAAAAATTAAATAAAGAAAAATTCGAAAAAATTATAAAACAGTCATATAAAATAATTTTATAATTTTTTCGAATTTTCCTTTATTTAATTTTTTCGAATTTTATGAATTTTTTCGAATTTTGCTTTAAATAAAATAATTCTATTTAATTTTTTTTTTAAAATATGGCGAGTTCCCAGAACCCGCCCTCTCCTTCATATAGGAGAGGGCGGGTTCTGGGAACCCGCCCTCCATATAAAAATGGAGAGGGCGGGTTCCTAGAACCCGCCCTCTCGAACCCGCCCTCTATACTGGGGAGGGGGTGGGGTACAAGAACCGCCCTATTCTGCTAATTTTAAAATAAAATACCCTAATTTAATAATTTTAAATATAAAATACCCTATTTCAAAAAAAAATCCCCCAGCACAACTACTTCAATCCCTAATCTGTGCAAATCCTGTTGTAGCTTCCACTGGGTGGTGAGGTTTATTGCTAATGGATGGCGACTAAATGCATCAGGAACTACGTTCACCTTTCCAGGATGATACTGTAGGTTGATGTCGAAGTTCGCCATAAGCTCGAGCCATTTTCTCTGCCGCATGTTGAGTTCTTTCTGAGTAAATATATATTTCAGACTTTTGTGGTCGGTGTATATATCCACTCGTTCTCCCAAATGATGGTGACGTCAAATCTTGAGTATGAAAATGACGGCTGCCAATTCCAGATCATGTGTTGGATGGTTGAGTTCATGAACTTTTAATTGTCTTGATGCAAAAGCTATAATTTTTCCATGCTG
The DNA here is from genome assembly GCA_030015575.1 of Agapanthus africanus. Lineage (NCBI taxonomy): Eukaryota > Viridiplantae > Streptophyta > Magnoliopsida > Asparagales > Amaryllidaceae > Agapanthus > Agapanthus africanus. The sequence continues at coordinate 934,422,914 of JASDDO010000019.1, read as the reverse complement.
ATGTAGAACACATCCTAATCTTTTACCGGACGCATCACAATACACATCGAATCCTCCAGATTGATCCGGTATTACAAGAATAGGTGCAAAGGTTAACCTCGACTTAAGTTCTACAAAAGCCTTCTTACATGCTTCTGACCACACGAATGCTTCGTCTTTTTGTGTGAGCTTGGTCAGGGGTGCTGCGATCTTTGAGAATCCTTCAATGAAGCGTCGGTAGTATCCTGTTAAGCCTAAGAAACTTCTTATATCTTTCACCGTCTTTGGTGCCGGCCACTCGCTGACAGCTGACACCTTAACTGGATCTACAGATATTCCTTCACCTGAAACGATGTGTCCAAGAAATCCGACTTGATCTAGCCAAAATTCACACTTGCTGTACATGGCGTAAAGTTGATGCTGTCATAGTATCTTCAGGACAATGCGTACGTACTCGGCGTGCTCTTTCCGATTCTTTGAATACACCAGGATGTTGTCGATGAAGATAATAACAAACCTATCTTGGTACTCTCAGAAAACTTGCTTCATCAGGTTCATAAAGATGGCAGATGCATTGGTCATTCCAAATGACATTACGAGATATTCATAATAGCTATAACGAGTCCTAAACACCGTCTTCGGAATGTCGGGCTCTTTGATCTTCACCTGATGATATCCTGAACAGAGATCTAACTTTGAAAAGACACAGGATCCACTTAACTGATCGAAAAGGTGATCAATGCGAGGTAATGGATACTTGTTCTTAATCGTTATTTCGTTCAGAACTTGATAATCCACGCACAACCGGTAGGTACCTTCCTCTTCTTCACTAGTAACAATGGTGATTCCCAGCTTGAAGTACTGGGTCTGATCCATCCTTTCTTCAGGAGTTCGTCCAGCTGATACGGATCTCTTTCAGTCCCTCCGGACTTAATCGGTATGGAGCTTTGATTAATGGTTGTGCACCAGGTTGTAAATCAATACTGAATTCAAGAGCTCGATTGGAAGGAAAACCTGATATGCTTTTAAGGAAAATATTCTCGAACTCTCGAACTACCTCAGGCTTTTCTCCTTCAGCTTGTAGGGAGAAAACTTCTGCATTCTTCGGCTTGGCACGGTAGCTTCCTGGTTTCAGGGTTCCGTCTCCACTTTTGAAAGAGAGGACTGGGTGATCTGGTATCTCAAATACTACTCTCCTTTGACGGCAGTCAATTATAGCATAAAATACTCCCAGCCAATCCGTTCCCAACACAACATCGAAATTTGGTGTAGGGTGTTTTTCGTCACCCTATTGGGATGGGAATGCACGCGCTTGTCAGGCGCATTATAGATTCCCCCTGCCTAGGGCAGGCCAAGGATTATTTACTGTGGAGATCCGAATCTTCGGCAACCGTGGACTAAGCTGCCGTTAATTACCCCTTACCTTTGGGGAGAGAGAACCTCCGTTTGACGGGTCAAACTGGTCATGTGAACTCAATGTGCAGTATGCGTGTGTGTGTGTCTTGAGGGTTTTTGGGTATATCGGGGGCCTCACAGAGTTTACGGGGGTCCCGCTACCCGGATAGTGGGCTGGGGGTCAAGGGGGCTAGCATCCCTGTTGTAGGGTGCGAGGCAGTGTCTCGTTAGAATTTTTTTCTAATAGAAAATTTTTTTTGAGTGTAGAGTGTATGGGAAGAAAAGGGGTGAGGAGCGTCCTAAGAACACGTGCTTGGCGCGTGGGCGCTGGGCGCCGGGGGCCTCACGTGCCGGGCACGTGGGCGCATGGGCGCCAGTACCTCACACGCCCAGCATGTGTGCGCCGGGCACCCGAGGACCACGTGCATGGCTCATGGGCGCCGAGCGCCAGTGCCTCACACGCCCGGCACGGGGCGTCTGCAGAAAAAAGGTGGTTTAGCCCCAGGGTTAGGAGTTAAACTCCTGAGAGACTTTGGAAACTCCCAGAAAAAGGAAGGATTTTTATCTTTATGGAATTAAACTCTCAAAAGGATTTTGAGTGGATTTAAACTCCCCAAATAATTTTATTAATGGAGTTAAACTCCGAAAGATTTTGAAAAATAGAGTTGAACTCCCAAAAATTTTCGGAGATGATCAAAGGGGACCCATTTCTTCTTCCTTGAGCCCTGAATCCTCTCCTAAACCTTGGACCTTCCCAAAGTAGGACGTTTGGAGATGGATCTCCTTCTTCCTCCTTTTTGTTGGTTGAATCTTGGAGAAAAAGAGTGGTGAGATTTAAAAATCTCCACTTTTAGAGATTTGATTGGAGATCCGACCTCCCTATAAGGGTTTTATGGTGAAAAACTATTTCTTTTAGGAAAAAGAAGAGTTAAACTCTTGATTTAATTCAAAAATGATGTCACGCCCCGCTTCCCAGTGTATGAGGAAGCAGACGTGACGGACACGTGACGTATTTACTCAGAAATAAATACGTTAAGCGTAAATAAGCAATATATGAAATGCACAAGAAATGATAAGAGATATAATGTAAACAACAACTTTTATTAACATTCATATTTACAATACAACTGATTTGAAAAGGAAATGTACAATGATAAAAACAATGCCTAAATAATGACATACAAACTGGAAGGTAAGTACAGGTAAGCTAGTAGTCTGGCTGTGCCTCAATCTGCTCTAAGTACTCCTGCCTGGGCTCGGTCTCCTGACGAACATTCCAAAGAAAGAAAAAGACAGGAATATCGTCAGCAAACTAGCGCTCGGTAAGTCCCAAAAAAAAAGAAGGAATACAACAAGTAATGTGGAAGAAAACTGTTAAGTTATACATGTATCAGTTTTTTATTCTAACGTAGTTGTTTGTAGCTTGGTACAGAAGGTATCAGTGTATACAAGAGGAGTCCAACTATCCCGTGGACTATGGTAACATGTAAGTACAAGGCCCTGTCAAAACCCATGGGACAACGGCACGAGAGTTCATGTAGGTGTCTTTTAGTGTCCATCATCGTGCTACTTTTAATACATTCCGTACCAATCTACCCCTTTAACCCTGTAATGTGTTGTATAAATTATAATTATCAGACTTGCCGAGACCATGGATACAAGTTGTTTATTGTAATCAGGTTTAGGATGTAAACAAGTAGTCATGTAACCAAGTCAAGTTATAGCCATGGTTCGGTCAAGTCAAGTCATGTTTGCATGCTGATCTTGTTCTGGTATTCAAGTTCAGGTTCAAGTATACATGTTAGAGTTTGGATTCATATTTGAATTGGATTCTGGTTTGAGTTGAATTCAAGTTTGATTTAGACTTAAACTTGAGTCATACACTTAGAACTGATTTGAATCCTAAATTAAGTTCGGGAGTTATCGGTAACTGCTGCACATGGACGGCATGATTTGTGTCTTTTTCCAGGACAATTACCATTGATAACACCGTTAAGTTTTTCTACCTTAAATAGGTAAGCACTCACTTTCTCCGGCTCCCTAAGGCTCAAGAGAATTGATCCCGCTTAAACCCATATTTACTAAAGTCCTTAATAGTGTTTAATATAGCTCGATGGGGTTTTATGAAAAAAAATATTTTTAATATAGTTTCAAAATAACCTCGAGAATTATTTATATTCTTTAGGGTTTCCATGGATGTGTATTTTAAGAATTGAGGTATTTTAGTGATAAATATCTTAACTTGAATATTTCATGGTATTTTACTGTAAAATTGTCTTGTATTGATATCATAATAGTATTTTGATAAAACTTATAATTCTTTCCTTTGAAAAAAAAATATAAAGTTATTATATTTTGAAAATATATGGATTTTATAATATTTATATAATTATTAAAAATTAATTTTGATTATTAAGTAGAAAATATAGATTTTCTTAAAAATTGTATTAAAAACCTTTCGAGACCGAATGCTCCGTGAGGAGCTCTGCATCTCGCTCTACTAGCCCAAGGATGTGCGATAATCTGCACCATCCAATAGCGGGTTTCCTAAAGAGGGTTGTAGAGGTTTATTTGTAAAGGGTTTTGAAATACAATTCAAAGAAAACCGTTTTTATAGTACATGGTATTTTAATGTAATATGGTAACAAAAGTATGTTCAAGGGACACCGTGCTATGGAAACATGTATGTATGTGAAGGGTAGGTTATTAACCCGTGAAGTTTTCTAAAGGTATAGTATTAACAACATACTAAAAGGTGATATGTAAAGTTCATGGTATTTTAACGAAAATATTAAATTAAAGTTATTTTGCATGGAATTCTAGGTTACAATTTATTCTAAACATTTATAATAATGTTACAAGTATTGTGTAAAAGTTGTATGAACAATATGTAAGAAAAAGGGTGAGTTTTTAGGGTTGGAAGATCGACATCGGTATTAACTCAACTTACCGATGTTCGTTTTAAAAAGATTTTCAAAGAGGAAGAAGAGAGATTGGGAGGGACTTACTAGTGACTTATCCTATGAAAAGGTAGAAGAGAAGAGGTTTGTAGTCGTGGCGTCTTGGGGTCGCCGGAAAAGCCTCGATTCCTTGACGGAAGTTGGTCGCTGGCTAAGTCCTCTTCTACTCCACTTGTACTTGAGAAAATTTAAGGGTTTCGGCTAGAATTTTTAGAATGATGAGGGGTTAGGGCATGGGATAATATTTATAGTGTGGAATTAGGGTTTTGGAATTGAAAGAATGAATTAAAATGCATTAAAAAAATGATTAATTGGGGAAATGAGGGGTGTTTGTTTGATTGCAGAGAAATCAAACAGTGTAAGGGTAATGGGGGTAGGGGAAACGACACTTGTGCAAAGCCCCGGGACTTTTTCCCACGGTCGACCCGTCGGCGACGGCATTATTGGCCATCTCACCGGTCATTTATATCGTAGGGGCCGGTGGATTCTCGCCACGTGTACTCCTCTATATCTATATCAATGTGTACATGTTTATTTTCTCTGTCTTTTCATTTTTATGTGTAGTGCACATGTAAACTTTTGGGCTTCCAAAAAGTTTGAATGAAAAATCTGAAAAAATATAATGTGTCTGATGGGATTCGAATACAGGGGCTACATCATAGCAGTGCAAGGCTTTACCAGTGAGCTACAAGTTGTTTCTTACTGTTCTTAAACAAAAATTAACTTATAAATTGTAATCAGGCTCGCAAACTCCTTTCTGTACATTAAATTGCAAAATTTTGGTACATTAAATTCAGAGTCGTTACATTCTATCCTCCTTATAAAAATTTCTTCCTTGAAATTTACAATTACATCAGAACTAGTTTACAAATAAGAAAGGGTATCTTGCACGCATGTCATCTTCTCGTTTCCATGTTGATTCTCCAGGTGAATCTTTTCTCTACATCACTCGGACCAAGTTAACTTCCTTATTCCGAAGTGTCTTTACCTTTCTGTCCAGGATTTCAACGGGTTGTTGCTCACAAGATAGGTCCGTCTGTACAGTGAGCTCAGAGTGATCAAGGATGTGGCTGGGGTCGCTCACATATCTTCGGAGCTGGGATATGTGGAACATGTTGTGCACTCCTTCCAATGAGGGCGGTAGTGCTAAACGATATGCCACTTCTCTGACTTGTTCGAGAATGTCAAACGGTTCTATATATCTCGGACTGAGTTTACCCCTCTTGCCAAAATGGATTACTCCTTGATTTGGAGAGATCATTAAGAAAACATGATCTCCAGGTTGGAAGTCCAGATATCGGCGCTTTGCATCAGCCTAATGCTTCTGATGGTCTTGGGCTATGCACATTCTTTGATAGTGCGAACTACATCCACAGTTGCCACGATCATCTCTGGTCTAAGGAGTTCACGATCTCCGATGTCGTCCCAACTTAATGGTGAACGATACTTCTTTCCTAGAGTGCTGAAAATGGTGTCATTCCAATGCTCGCCTGATAGCTGTTGTTGTATGAAAACTCCACAACATGAAATCTTTTCTTGTTTTAGATGAGTTGATTAAAGAAGGGTGATTGTTTGTCATTACGGATATAGAATTTATAAAGAAAAGGTTCGTAGGGTTCATAGGACTTAGTAGTAATGGATGAATAATTAAAAATGACTCTTTTTATCTTTTAATAGTTTAATACTATATCGATAGTGATGAATGTAGATTAGGGTTCTTGGAAGAAACTAGGGTTTCCCCACTACTAACCCTTGTCCTTGTATTGGTCTCTATTCATGTTAAGCCCTTAACAAAACAAGTGTTAAACCAATCTCAAATCGCGGTCGTGACTATCAATAAATAGGTAGCGCGCTTATTCATATTAGATTTTTGCATTTTTATACCGCCCATTCTTAATCACATTGCATATAAATAGGTACTTTTGATCCATGTCTGCTAACTAGTTGCAGGTTACAGGTTCTCAGCTCTTTACAGTGAAATTCATGAAAAGTCGCAACAAATGTGGGACTACGACCAACAAACAGAGAAATACGGGTTTCCGCACACTACCCGTATAATGCCGCCTACCAGTTCAAGGAACAAATGGAAAATCATTGGGCATTTCAATGCACAAAACACAAAGGCAGTACAAGATCCAAGACTTCAACGCGGAGCTCAAGGCAAAAGTCCATATCATTCTGTACTGTGGGAAATCTGGAAGGAGATTGAAGGGATTCTGAGAAACAAAGTGAATAAAACAGAAGATGAAAGCAACATGGAGAAACCCTAAAGAGATGGCCCCATGATTCCACCAAACAGCCGCGGAACTGCGGCCAAACAGGCACTTCTGCCGCGGAACCGCGGCCGTGTTATGCACGTGTCGGTGGCAGTGTCGGTGCTTTGACTCGGCTCTCTTGGGGTAGTTTTGTAAATTAGTGATTGGATCAGAATGTAAACCTAGGGTCTTCCTATCTATAAATAGGAGAGCTCAAAACCAAATTAGGTGTGCCTCTTTGGAGGATGCCTCTCTTTATTTTTATGCCTCTTTTTAATTTCTAGATCTAAAATTTAAATTCCATTGTAATGCGTTTTTGAGAGGTCATCAATAAAGTAAGTTTTTTTTATTTTATCTTGCATTTTTTTATCCGCAATTTATTATCTGCAAATTTTATTTGTTCTTTTATTATCTGCAATTTAGGTCTTCAATAAAAATATAAAAATTTTGTTTTCATCTCTTTTTAATGGGTGAGTAATTCCTCACTTGTTAGGCCTAGGAGAAGGAAGGTTTGAGAGAAGGAAATCTCTCTCTCATTTCTTTGCCCAATAATTTTAAATACGGACTCCCTTTAATTGAACCATAATCCGCTCACTACGGCACCCTATCCTACATGATAGCGGCGATTCCCTAGTTAGACCGGTTATGGTTGAATTAATTAGAGGTTAGGGCTAAGAGACAAGAACGGACGGTAAACGACCAAAAGGAAGAAACTAAGCATGGAAAGTCTAGCTTAGACTTGTAAGTTTCTTCCTAATCGTCCTAATTCCCGGTGTTGCCGATTACCTTAACACCGATATTCATAACTAAGGCATTGAAAGAAGTAAGAATTTCTTAAACTCGAACTAACCTAATCCTAACCCTAGCAAGTCTTTTATCATCTTTTATCTCATTCGTAGATCTTAAAACAAAACCCGACTTAATCGGATTTAACTCGTTAAAACATAAAGAAAAGGATTCCATCTCCCTGTGGATCGACCCGTACTCAACCGGCTAGCTACCAAGCGACACCGTCTTAGATTGCGGTAAATTAAACACAGAAAATCTCTACCAATCAAATGGCGCTGTTGCCGGGGAGACAGTAGTTATTTTTTCTTTGTGTAATTTCGGGTTAAAAAAATTAAAAATTAAAAATTATAAAAATTGAAAAATTTTAAAACAAAAAAAATCATCTTGTTATTTGTGATTGATTTTTGTGCAAATTGTGCAGGAAAGGAAGAAGGACTGGTTCAGATCTGGAGTAACTCAGTGAACAAATCCTGAAACAGGGGATCTCAACAGAAAGAGGAGAACCAACTCAGCACAGGGAAAAATTCAAAAGATCTAAATCAACTGTTCAGCCGCGGAATCGTGGAAGAATCAAGGCTTTGACTGCGGAACCGCGGTCCATTGGTGACGTTAGCAGTTGAATTTCTCTGTAAGTATCTCTTTTCTCCTCTCATCTCCTCTGCACTCCAATGAAAAAAATTCCTGCAAGTTTCTTTGCACAGATTCTCTTTCTTCTATCCAATAAATTGTTTTTATGTAGGATTCTTTGCGCTACCAAATAAAAAAAAATTTCAAGTGTTTTAGATTTTTGGTGTGTTACTGCTTTACATAATTAAAACGGAATTTAAAAGGCTATAACACCAATTAAGATTGGGTGGAGATTTCATTACCCTTCCTAAGATCCCCAAAAATCACTAAAAAGCATATGCATCACCCTTGAGCTAAATTAAAAAAAACCTAGACTCAGCCAACTAAGGACTGTTGTGCTCATTAGGACAGAGGAAGGTTGTGGGCATTCAATCGTTTATCTAAACTTGACTTTGTGGTGCCTAGGCTAGACAAGTGAGAAAGGTAATTTTAAAAGGCTCGTCTTACGGTGATTCATGAGCGGAACCCTCCTTTCTTCATTTGTGCTTACTTGGCCACAATTGGCAGTGAAGAGACGATTTGAGGGATATCTCACAACTTGTCACTTTGGAATAGTTAGGAGCAGTCTAGTGGACTTAGAAGACTATAGCTCTAGCTTTGATTGTGCATGTTTTAACTGTGATTGTTTGAAGTAAGTTCGTATACATTCTTGCAAAACTCTTTTTAAATTTTTTTTTAAAAAAACACTTTCAAAAATTTCTAAACTCTGAAAACAAACAATTTTTTTACAAAAAAAAACATTCATTTTCTTCTCCTTTCTCTCATTACATCATGGGTACCCCACCTCGCGAAACTCTTGCCGAACTTTGGTACCCACAACCAGACATTACTTCCTACGGTTCTTGTTTTGATCGAATTTCGAACGACTCCTCCATACCCAAAATTTCTTTGAAAGATCGCATAGACGCGTCTAGGACAACCAATTGGACTCCGCAATCCATCTTGTATCAACCATTTCAACCTTCACCACCTTCTTACGTTGATACTCCTTTTTCGAGTCCTGTTGTAACTCCGAAACCCATATCTATTGCTGAACATATTGAACAATCTCATAACCGATCTTTTACTCTTTTAACCACTGCGAATTTTTTGGATCAAAAATTCCATTCATCTTCTTATCCAAATGTTGATCCTGCTCCTGTCCAACCATTCAATTCCTACATGTCCTACCCGACTTTCGCACCTTCCTTAGACATTGCTTCTACACAGCCATTTGGGAGTTTCCAGTATCCAAACAACTTTGAATCTTTTACTAAAACTCCTTCACAACCCATGTCTAGTCTGGAACAGTCGTTAGAAGACTTCTGGGTACCGTCATACCAACAGATGATGGATTTGAATGCGTCCATGGCCGCCTTCATACAACCTAACGAACCGGCAGCTAGTTTCCAACTTGCTCCACATTTCCCAATTTATGATGAGGCGGTAGGACAGGTTGAGAATTTGAGTGGAGAAAATGAGTTGTACACCCTTCCAAATCAAACCTACCAGTCTCTAATTGAATCCCACAGCTCCGGTTTTGAATGTCAATCGAGTGTCGCACGTGATTCATTAATTGAAGATAGAATTATTAATGAGTTGTGCGACTTTGTAGTGTTTGATTTGCCTGATTGTGAAGGGTCCCTTTCGAGTGAACCCATACCCAATCCTTTTGACCTCTACACCTCCACTCTAGAACATGAGTTAATTGATACCCATGCTTTTGATGAGGTGTCTGAGAAACTTGATTTTCACTTGATCAAGGATATTGACACAGGGAATATTTTGGATGATAAACCAGCAGTTTTGGATGAGTTTTTCTTTCCAATTCATCATCCCGAGACATTAAATATTTCTCCCGAACTTCATATGCGTCTTGATTTTGATGAGAATTGCATGGATAAGTTAAATTTTGAGGAGAGTATTGAGGAAATTATTGAGAATGAAGCAGTTTTACTTAAGGAGTCAGATTTTCCAATTCATTCTATCCCTTTCATTGACTGAGCACACCCTCCTGAATCTTTAACCGATACCCTTCCTCAATCACTTCCCTCCATCCTCGTTCCGACCTTACAAGAAACCGTTACACTTTCATTTTCAATATCTGGTTTACCAAGTTCGATGTACCCATGTTTTCTCACGAATCTTGAGGGATTTGACCTCATTTCTCAGTGGGTTGATAGATTAGCACAATCGCTTTTTACACATCGGTCATTACAAATTGTGCTAATTTATACACTCCATTTCCACCCTCAAGTTCGTATTCCACTTCTTTCTCCCACTTTCTCTGGTTCTTCTTCTAATCTTCCTTTAATGATAGCGAGTGTTAATGAACCACAATCCGATATTTTGAGTTCGATAATTCTAGAAAAACAACTTGATTTAAACTCTTTTGAGAATAAGGTAGATGAGTCTTACGAGTCTCCTACCTCCATAATTTTTGAAAAATCAAGTGTGTTGAATTCTGGCGCGACACTTATTGACATTGAAACGTTCAATCGGACCATCGATGAAAGTTTCGAAGATATTTTCACCGACGAACTCGCATTCCTAAACGACATGGATTTTGTGATTAATCAATCTCCACCTGAAGAAGTCGAACCACCACCATTTCTTCTTATCCCATACGAGAATGTGACCATTCTTCCCATTCCTAATTATCCACATTCTCGTTTCCGTTCACCATTTTTGTTTCGTCTCTACAAATTGAGACGTAAACCTTTTCTTTTACACCACTTATCTCTTCCCCACTTCTTCCTGGCTCCATACAATATGTTCTTCCACCAACCAGTGTGTTTCACTGATAAATTCTTCAAATGGTTGGTGTTGACTTTTGGTCTTTGCAAAACTTGGCATTGACCAATAACTTTGAACCCCATCTTTAAAAGCTTAATATTGTTTAACTCAAGTTTGGGGGGGGTTTTATAATTTGGCCCTTGAAAATAACTTTTTTTTACTCAAAGTGGTGAGCCAAAAATAAGTTTGGGGGAGATTTTCACAATCATATTTCATGTCCCCGTTAATAAAATTTTTCTCCTAAATTTACAAGTTTATGAGATTTAACAGATGGCAACAATGGAAACATTGTTTCACTTAAGTTTTGGGGGGACCTTTTTGTGTATATATATTTTGTTTTCTTTTTCTGTTAATAAAGAAAAATAATAAATAAACAAACAGGGAAGTACCGGCAATTTTGACCCTCTTGGTGTAGCCTGACAGTGAGGGCACTGTCAAGTTTAAGTTTGGGGGTGTGCTCGGTAAGCTTTCTTCTTTCGCATTCATATGTATATTTTTGCATTTGCATACTTATTTTTAAACCTATAAAAAATCAAAAATTAAAAAATAAAAATTGAAAAGTTCAATTTTGGCCATATTTGACTTAAGTTCAACATGACAGTTGACTAGATAGGAAAAAGTAGATCCAAATCTTAGTAAATTAAAAACCCTAAAAATAATCTTTCTTAAAGTTTAACTGTAGAAAATATACGTCCTTATAGTTTATTTAGAAATAGGTAAATTTTAAGTTCAGTTTTTAGGCTAAATCGAAATAAGAGAAGAGTATTGAAAGCTCTAATTAAAGTATAAGTCTGAAAAATAATTCTAAACCTTAAGTCCAAATTCTGAATGTATATACCCTACTTTACACACTCACACACATCTTGAAACTTGGGATAGTAGAGAATACCTTGAAATGCTCTTATCTAAAATCCTTAGTATGAAGGAAAATAAAATAAAAGTATTAGTGTTGAATAAAGAGATAAAAAAAATGAACACTGGTTTTGTAATTGCTTAAGACAGCATAAATAAAAAAAATATAGCGAGGGTGCTTTATCAACTAGTGCCTTAGACCAACTGGTTTGGGAGTCACTGCTAAGCCTTAGGTGTTGCAAGACGAGAAATTACGCCGAAATATGCAAACATATTTTGTAATCGGTCGTTTAGTATCTCAAGAAGTATTAACGGTCGCATGAAGGATGTGTGAGCAATTTCATCTAAAATTCACCAACTAAAAGTATTTTGGAAGATAGACAAGAGTGTGATAGCTTGAATTGAATTTCCAAGTGTAGGGGTGATAATTACATACACGTAGGGGTATATAATTGGAGTTTGGAGGAAAGATAAGAATAAAAGATAGGGCTTATATTTTCAGTAGAGATGATAAAAATTCCTAAGTTAAGATTGCACCTTAGAAAGAAAACTTAGGAGATGATGAAAGCTTTTTAAAATGGCAAAACGTATATGATCTAAGGTTAAATGAAAAGGAAGTGTGAAGAATACAGGTTGATGATTTCTAAGTTGAAAATAATAGAATTTCTTGCTAGAATACTGAATTGAAGAATTAGAATGGCCAAATTGATCAGATTTTGTGGGTAGTATCCGCTGAAAACCCTCAGGAGACAACACTCCTCCTACTAGGGACACCTAGAGGTTTAACGGCTTATTGCACGAGCTCAGTGCAATCGCGTTCCCTGCGAAAGTGAGGTTAGGACTTTTTGAGAATAAAATTGGCTTTCCTCGGGATGAGAAAAAGATAAGTTTGGGGGTATTTGTTTATATCAGATTTTTGCATTTTTATACCGCCCATTCTTAATCACATTGCATATAAGTAGGTATTTTTGATCTATGTCTGCTAAATAGTTGCAGGTTACAGATTCTCAGCTTTTACAGTGAAATTCATGAAAAGTGGCAACAAATGTGGGACTACGACCAACAAACAGAGAAATACGGGTTTCCGCACACTACCCGTATAATACCGCCTACCAGTTCAAGGAACAAATGGAAAATCATTGGGCATTTCAATGCACAAAACACAAAGGCAGCACAAGATCCAAGACTTCAACGCGGAGCTCAAGGCAAGATTCCATATCATTCTGCACTGTGGGAAATCTGGAAGGAGATTGAAGAGATTCTGAGAAACAAAGTGAATAAAACAGAAGATGAAAGCAATATGGAGAAACCCTGAAGAGATGGCCCCATGATTATACCAAACGGCCGCGGAACTGCGGCCAAACAGGCACTTCTGCCGCGGAACCGCGGCCGTGTTATGCACGTGTCGGTGGCAGTGTCGGTGTTTTGACTCGGCTCTCTTGGGGTAGTTTTTTAAATTAGTGATTGGATCAGAATGTAAACCTAGGGTTTTCCTATCTATAAATAGGAGAGCTCAAAACCAAATTAGGTGTGCCTCTTTGGAGGATGCCTCTCTTTATTTTTATGCCTCTTTTTAATTTCTAGATCTAAAATTTAAATTCCATTGTAATGCGTTTTTGAGAAGTCATCAATAAAGTAAGTTTTTTTTATTTTATCTTGCATTTTTTATCCACAATTTTTTAACTGCAAATTTTATTTGTTCTTTTATTATCTGCAATTTAGGTCTTCAATAAAAATATAAAAAATTTGTTTTCATCTCTTTTTAATGGGTGAGTAATTCCTCACTTGTTAGGGCTAGGAGAAGGAAGGTTTGAGAGAAGAAAATATCTCTCACTCCTTTCTTTTGCCCAATAATTCTAAATACGGACTCCCTTTAATTGAACCATAATCCGCTCACTACGGCACCCTATCCTACATGATAGCGGTGATTCCCTAGTTAGACCGGTTGTGATTGAATTAATTAGAGGTTAGGGCTAAGAGATAAGAACGGATGGACAATGACCAAAAGGAAGAAACTAAGCATGGAAAGTCTAGCTTAGACTTATAAGTTTCTTCCTGGTAGTCCTAATCCCGTTGTTACCAATTACCTTAACACCGATATTCATAACTAAGGCACTGAAAGAAGTAAGAATTTCCTAAACTCGAACTAACCTAATCCTAACCCTAACAGGTCTTTTATCATCTTTTATCTCATTCGTAGATCTTAAAACAAAACCCGACTTAATCGGATTTAACTCGTTAAAACATAAAGAAAAGGATTCCATCTCCCTGTGGATCGACCCGTTCTCAACCGGCTAGCTACCAAGCGGCACCGTCTTGATTGCGGTAAATTAAACACAGAAAATCTCTATCAATCAGTGCCCGATAAGGATGTTAACATTTATTTTGCTAAAGTTTATAAACTTTAAAATGTATAAAAGAAATTAAAAGATTTTATCATTCATTGTTCTACTATATCATACGAACCCTAGTAAGCTAGGAATTACTCGCTCATGGTTAAAAATTTAGAAGAAAGGTTGAAGAAGAATGAAAACATAATTAAGATGAAGAAAGTAAGTGCGGAAATTAATTGCAAAAAGAATAATAAAATCGCTACCTTTATTAATCAACTATTGCATTTACAATTTTGCTCATTAGAAAGTAGATTAAAAGAACCCTAGTTTGCTCTAAATCTCTCTCTTGTAGGAGGCAGATGAATAGATGATGATCACTCGGATACATGGACCTCTTGGATCTCTTGATATCTTCAGTGATGATTTTGAATGTGCAGCTCTCGGTCCTTTATATAGTCCCTAAAACCTGAAACCCTAGATGCCATCTGTGAATATATGTTGTTACGATCAAATATCCAAAATATTACATCCAATGGCCCTAGAACCGATGCGGAACCGCAGCATATAGGCTTGTTTGGCCGCGGTTCCGCTGCAGTTTAGTGGTATAAGATTTTTGGATTTTTTGTGGTCTCTTATGTTGCCATGTGGAGATTCTTTTGATATCTATATTCTGAGAATAATGCTCTGAGTCTCTGCCGTTGCTAAATCTGACGATTTGCTTCCATATTCTGGCAGATTTGATTTCGACATCCTGATTTAATTTTGATCTCTTGGATTCCAAACCTGAGCTAATATCTGCACAATATCGTAAGTCATAGTGTTAGTAGTATTTGGTATTTTTGAGATATTATTCTAACCATTTAAATGATATAATATCTTAAGAATATTGATTAGAAATATTTGATATGATATGCATATTTTAATTACAAAGATTTCATTTAAATATTATATGCATATATTTTCCCTCATTATGTTAATAATAATGTATAAACATATGATAATAGACTTTTTACAAATAAACCCTCATATGTTCTATATTTACAATAAACACCTTTTAGTACTTAACATGGTAGGGAAAATGTTCATTTAAATGTGCAATATTTTAGACTAATCAAATACCCCCAAACTTATCTTTGATCGTTCCGAGCAAACTAGTTATTAAAGAGAAAAAGAAAGAGAAAAAACTAACTAGCACATTTTCGTAGGCAACACGATTGCACTGAGCACGTGCAACAAGTCTTTAAACTCTAGGTGTGCCTAGCATGAGGACTGTTGTCTTCTGAGAGTTTTTAGCGGATTACACCCACAAAATCCTATAATAAAAGAGAGAAGATGAAAGTTACATACAAAGATAAGGAACACAAGAAAGAACTTGAAAATAAGAGTTTCAAACTATACCAGCTTTTTAGTTGACATGAGCCCTATCTTAATAGTCGTGAAAAAATGTCAGAAATCACATCATCTCTCAATAAAACATCGCCTTTAGTCTTCATTCCTACTTTTCTTCCAAACATCGATCATATACTCCTACATGTGTGTAAAAGACATCCCTACACTTAGAGAATTCAATTCAAACTATCATACTCTTATCCATCTTCCTTAGTACTTTTTAGTCGGTGAATGTTTTATAGATGGAATTGCTCACACATTCTTCATGCGACCGTTAATACGTCTTGATGTTCTAACCAACCGATTACCAAATTTGCTCACTCTTTTAGGCATAATTAGCAATATTCTAGTCTTGCAACACCTAACGCTTAGCAGTGACTCATAAACTAGTTGGTCTAAGGCACTAGGTGTTATGGCACCCACACTATATTTTTTTATGCTGCCTTAAGTAATTACAAAACTAGTGTTCATTTTTCTTCACCATTTTTTATGTCATTTATATTTTTGTTTATATATATATATATATATATATATATATATATATATATATATTTTCCTTCATACTAAGGTTTTTAGACAAGAGCATTTGAAGGTATCCTCTATTGTCCCAAGTTTCAAGATTATGCAGCTGCATATAGTAGGGTATCAACGTTCAGAAGTTTGGACTCAAGAATAGGGACAATGTTTCAGACTTATTTCTATACTCAGATTAGTGATTCCTTTCATCTTACTAACCCTTGAGACAACAACTCATGACTACCTATTACTCATTTCGTTTTAAAACATCTAATTTTCGTGCTTTTCTTGAATCTCTTCCTATTTTCATATGTATTTTTCACATCCTAACTTTTATTATCAAAAAATTTAAAAAAAATTCTGCTATTATTTAGTATAATGCAAAATGATGTGTGAATAGGCACAAATCTCCCCCAAACCTATTTGCAGCAGTGTCCTCATTGATGTCATCTTTTAAGCTTAAAACCTGTATACTTGGGAAGAAAAGTTAGTAAAGGGGACAAGAATTAATGACAGTGAAATCCTCCCCCAAATTTATTTTTGGCTCGCAATTTTGTAAAATAAAAATTTCTTTCAAGAGCCAAAATATTTTTCTCCCCCCCCCCAAAACTTGAGTAAAACAGTTTTAAGCATTTAAAATTATAAAGAAGGGGGTAAGGTTATTGGTCTATGCAAAGTTTTACAAAAACCAAAAGTCAACACCAATCATTCAAATATTTTATCGATGTAACAACATAATTGGTGGAAGATCATAGATGTGAAGAAGTGGGGATATAAGAGGCGTAATTGATCGGGTTTTCGTCTTGGTTGGTAGAGACGAAACAGTGATGGTGCACTATTCGCATTCTCGTTCTTGATAAGAGGAAGGGGTGGCGGTTCAACTTCTTTGGGTGGGGGTTGATTCATCACAACTCATATGTCTTCTAGGAATGCGAGTTCTTCGGCAAAAAATGTCTTCAAAACTTCCATCGATATTCCGAATGATAATCTCATCGGAAAAGAAGTTATGATACTCAGATAGCTCGACTAAATCATTCGACAAGTCAAAGGGTTCGGACTTAAGTGCGGACTTGTCGACAGAATGGTCCTCACATGTATAATAAATAGCAGGATCAAACAATAACGCACTAGTAGCGTCGAGATCAGTATCGTAAAGCTCCTCAAATTCGCAACTGTCGGAAGCTATCTTTTCGATAGAACATACATCAACTATATGAGCATAAGGTTCGGAGGGTTGACTTCCTGGCTTGTAGATGTTAAGCTCAATTGTCATCTTCCAAAAGGACAGGTTCATTGAACCATTATGACAATTGATTATCGCGTTTGAAGTTGCTAGAAAAGGCCGACCTACAATTACCGGAATTTGGTTCTGTGGGTTTGCCACAGGCTGAGTATATATAACTATAAAGTCCACAGGGAATATAAATTCCCCGACTTTGATTAACACGTCCTCTAGCTCACCCCGAAATTAGGTGATAGATCAATCGGCCATCTGGAGAGTGCAATGTGTAGGTTTCAACTCTCCTATACTTAATTGCTCATAAACAGAATACGAAAGCAAGTTAACACTATCACCTAAATCGAGTAGAGCACGATTGATATTTTTACCTCCAATAGTTATAGATATTGTAGGATAACCAGGGTCTTTACGTTTCGTGGACACCAATTGGGTAAGAGAATTGCTGATATTACTCGCTAAGAAAAACATTTTAGGCACTTGAATTTTTCTTTTCCTAGTGAACAAGTCCTTTAAAATTTTCGCATAGGAAGCAACTTGTTTGATAGCATCTAGGAGAGGAATATTTATATTAACTTGTTAAAATTTTCCACAATCTTCTCCATTTGGGGACTTGGTCTGTTGGCCCTCAACCTGTGTGGAAAAGGAGCTTTATCAATAAGGGCTGGGTCCAACTTTTGAGGAGAAATTTGTGGGGATGGAATGGATCACAAAATTAGATTTGGGATGGTCGTAGCTGGTAATTCCTTCATGGAAGTGGGCTGAGGGTTCGAGCCTAGTGGAAAACGGATAATAGGCTCAGAAGAATGTGTTGGATTAGACGAAGTAGGAGTAGAAGTAGTAGCCGGGGTTTCATTAATGTCATCAACTTCAACTTGTTCACCAACATTGTTATTCAGCACTCTTCCCGATCTCAACGTAGTTACGTCACTCATATTATGATTTTGAAAGATGGGATTCGCGCTTTGTGAGTGGCCGAGATTTGGTAGAGCTTGAGATGGAAGTCTCCATTTCCCTCTCTTACTCATTGCGGCATTTAACTGTGCAAGTTGTGCTTCTATCGATTTTATGCTTTCACCGTGGGAAGCAGTGTGTTGTATTAACGATTGGATAGAAGACGTTAAATTAGCTGTCGTTTGCACGGATTGTTTAATAAATGTTTTTAAGTTTCGTTCGAGTGCGGAGGTTTTATCGGTACCGGCCATTGAAATATTATTATAAGGGAAAAGTTGTTGGCCAGATTTTGAAGAGATTGCGGTTGAAAGGGGTGCTGAATTTGGTGTGGTGGCTATTGCTGTGGAGGAAGTCTTTGATGGTAATTTTGGCTTAGGAATTGATTTTGATTTTAAGATTGGTTTTGGTTCCAAACAAAATTAGGATGATTCCTCCATCCCTGATTATATGTGGATGAATAAGGGTCATTTCTAGGCTGTTGCTGAAAAGAAGCATCGGTTTGTTCATGACCTTGAGACGGAGGATTCAAAGGACATTCTTCCACTAAATGAGATAGGTCAAAATAGCAACCACGCACGGTTTTGGGGATCGTAACTTGGTTTAGGGAGGTTGACGGGACTTTGTTTTCTATAGCTTCGAGTTTCTTTTGTATCGTGGCCATTTCGGCATTTACTGCGATGGAAATATCGAGCTAATGGATACCAGCCCTAGATGAAGACGATGTTGGTCTAGTGCTTTCCCATTGTAAGGTTTGTTCAGCGAGATCTTCCAGAAATTGCCAAGCTTCACCATCGTCTTTTGACATGAAATGGCATTGACAAATGGTTTCAAGCATTTGTTTTGTTGCTGGATTAACACCCTTATATATAATTCGGCAAAGTTTTCATCTATCAATTCCGTGATGGGGGTATTGTACAAGAAGATCCTTAAACCGTTCAAAGCATTTCCAGAATGGTTCATTAGGAAGTTGGGTAAACTGGTTAATCTCTCTTCAAACACGGGCGGTTTTGTTATGAGGATAAAATTTCTTAAGAAATACTATAACGAATTCATCCCAATTAGCGATAGAATATGCGGCAGTTCTATAAAGCCATTTTTCTGCTAAATCGCACAAGGTAAAAGGGAGAAGATGTAATCGTATATCATCCTCAAAAAGTTGGGTTGTGCTCATTATTGCACATACTTTCTCGAATTTGGTTATAAAAACGTATGCGTCTTCGGATTCAAGCCTATGGAATTTGGACAACAAGTTGATGAAGTGGGGTTTAATTTCGAAATTATCCACATTGGCCGGTGGAAGAGACAGGCAAGTAGGAAAAGGTCCACGTATGGGGTAGCATCTTTCTTGGAGAGAGATGCGCGGTGGATTCTGCGCACCTACGGGTGATGGCAGGGTGGTATCATGAAATCCCGATGGAGAACCGTCCATCTCGGGAGGTGTGGTGGGTGGTTAAGAAATAGAAGATGAAGAAGTACCGACTTCGGAGTCGATAGCAAAAACACGGATAAGACGGGCACTAGAATCCTGTGTCCAGCCGATCATGCACTAAGCGGGTTTAGCGCACGCAGAGGCGTATGTGAGAACGATTTTAATAAGGTTTGTTTTGAAAAAAGTTGGACATGAGGCTTGACTCAACAAATCACAAAATGCACAATCAAACCCTATAAATAGGGTCACCTAGGTCAAGTCACTAGACCGCTCCTAGACTTCTAAAGGACAAGTCGCAGGATCAATCCTTTACTATCTCTTTATCACTCTTGTAGCCAGGTAAGTGGGAGGTATTCTCTATACAAATCACCGAAATAGCAGGTCTAATTAAGTAACCACTTTCTTTAGTCACACTTGCCTAGAACCACAAGAGAAATGCGGATAAGCGATTGATTACCCACGACTTTCCTCTATCCTAATTGAGCGCGACAGTTCTTAGAGGATTGTTCTATATATTTTTTAATTATTGTAGAGTGAAAGTATTCTCATTTATGATTTGTGGGCCTAGGAAGGGTGATGAAATCCCCACCTAATTTGGATTTGGGTTATTGGCCATTAATGTCCGGTTTAGATATGCAAAAACAAACCGATATCAAAACACACAAAAATGATTTTTGAACGGTGATGTTTGTAAAGAATCCTGCAAGCAAAATTAGATTATTGGAGCTTTAGAGGAGATAGAAAGATATTAGGAAATTACCTGAAGATTTTGGTGCTGCAATTCTTCCAACGCGCCGCGGTTCCGCAGCCAAACCCTTGTTCCCGCTGCGGTTCTGCCGCAAGTAGTAGGATTGGTTACCAAATTTTCTTCAGTGCTCCCCTCTGCTCCTTTGGGCTACGTTGAAAGTCTCTGAATCTCCGTTTCCTTGCTCCAGTTACTCCAGATTCCCTTGCAAAACTCACACAATAATCGTTAAATACATAAGATGCGGTTTTGGTTCTCTTTTATAATATGTTTGTTGGATTTTATAAGAAATCAATCCGAATAACAAAAAAAATTACGACCGTTTCCCCGGCAACGGCGCTATTTGATTGATCTGCTAAAAAGTGTATTCGTAAATTAACCGCAATCAAGATGATGTCGCTAGTAGCTAGCCGCGATGAGTACGGGTCATCCGCAGGGAAACATGAACTCTTTTCTTAGTTTAGACGAGTTGATTAAAGAAGAGTGATTGTTTGTCGTTACAGATATAGAATTTATAAAGAAAAGGCTCGTAGGATTCATAGGGCTTAGTAGTAATGGATGAATAATTAAAAATGAATCTTTTTATCTTTTAATAGTTTAAAACTAGATCGATAGTGATGAATATAGATTAGGGTTCTTGGAAGAAACTAGGGTTTCCTCACTACTAACCCTTGTCCTTGCATTGATCTCTATTCATGTCTAGCACTTAACAAAACAAGTGTTAAACCAATCTCAAATCATGGTTATGACTATCAATAAATTGGTAGCGCGTCCAATAAGGATGCTAACATTTATTTTTTTAAAGTTTATAAACTTTAAAATGTATAAAAGAAGTTAAAATTTTTTATCATCCATTGTTCTACCCTATCCTACGAACCCTAGCAAGTAAGGAATTACTCGCTCATGGTTAAAGATTTAGAAGAAAGGTTGAAGAATAATGAAAACATAGTTAAGCTGCAGAAATGTAAGTGCAGAAAGTAAGTGCGGAAATTAATTGCAAAAAGAATGATAAAAACACTATTTTTATTAATCAACTATTGCATTTAAAATTTTGCTCCTTAGAAAGTAGATTATAAGAACCCTAGTTTGCTTTAGATCTCTCTCCTATAGGAGGTAGATGAATAGATGATGATCACTCGGATACGTGGATCTCTTGGATCTCTTGGATCTCTTGATCTCTTCGGTGATAATTTTGAATGTGCAGCTTTCAGTCCCTTATATAGTTCCTAAAACCAGAAAGCCTAGATGTCATATGTGAATATATGTTGTTATGATCAAATATCCAAAATATCACATCCAATGGCCCTAGAACCGCCGCGGAACCGCCGCATATAGGCTTGTTTGGCCGCGGTTCCGCCGCAATTTACTGGTATAAGATTTTAGGATTTTTTGTGGTCTCTTGTGTTGCCATGTGGAGATCCTCTTGATCTCTATATTCTGAGAATAATATTCTGAGTCTCTGCCGTTGCTAAATCTTACGATTTACTTCCATATTCTGGCAGATTTGATTCCGACATCCCGATTTAATTCGGATCTCTTAGATTCGAGACCTGAACTAATATCTGCACAATATCTCAAGTAATAGTATTAGTAGTATTTGGTAGTTTTGAGATATTATCCTAACCATTTAAATGATATAATATCTTAAGAATATTGATTAGAAATATTTGATATGCATATGCATATTTTAATTACAAAGGTTTCATTTAAATATTATATGCATATATTTTCCCTCATTATGTTAATTATAATGTAGAAACATATGATAATAAACTTTTTACAAATAAACCCTCATATGATCTATATTTACAATAAACACATTTTAGTACTTAACAATAGTAGGGAAAATGTTCATTCAAATGTGCAATATTTTAGACTAATCATTCCACAAACTAAGCACATGCCATTCGCACGCCTGCAGTCTTTCGCCAGGTATCCATTCCTCTTGCGGTAGAAGCAAAAGTCTGGGCTGGACCGATTAAAATTTACTCCCGGTCGCTTAGGTGCAAAAGGTGGCCTGGAAGAGACTCCTCCTGCCATCTGAGTGGCAGGGCATTTCACACCGGCAGTCTGAGGTCTGCCCTTCTTCTTCACCACTGCCTCATAGCGTCGGGCAACCTTCAGAACGAGATCATGGGTTGGGAAATCCCCTGTAGTGAGTGCAACTTGGATTTTCGGGTCCAATCCTTACTGAAATCTTCATGCTCTAATCTCAGCGGTCAGGATAAGGTGTGCCATGAACCTATTATGAACTTGTGTTAGCAGTGTAGTATGTGATATCAGAAAATTGAATATTGAGACATATCTTACCTGCTAAGCATGGTAAACTCAGTATCGTATTCATCCACAGATTTGTTCCATATTGAACCTTGCTGTAAGAGGATGATCTGCTGTTCCATGTCAAAACGGGCAGTCTCAGGGAAATATTTCGCATCGAACATATCGCGAAATGTCCACCATTCAATCGGTTGGGCGAGTCGGCTTTCTTCAGCCTTCCACCAGACTCTAGCGTTATCTGTCGGTTGCAGCTTCGCAACTCTCACCCAAGCAATCTCTGGCACTTGTATTGCTGCCAGGTCATCTTCGAGAAACTAAGTCCATTCCTCTGCCTCTAGGGGGCTCTTTTTCCCATAGAAATGTTTCGGGATTCGTCAAAGAATATTTAGTAACCGCAATCAAGAACGGCGTCGCTTTGCAGCTAGCCGGTGAGTACGGGTCGGTCCACAGGGATGTTGTGAATTTCCTAATTGCTCTTACGAGTTAATTCCGAACGGTGTGAACGGATTGATTAAATCTAAAAACTAAATTAATCTAGATCTAAATCTTGCTAGGGTTAGGTTTAGGTTTAATTTGGAAAGTCAATAAATCTCACCGCTTTCTATACCCATATGAAGATCTATTAGGAGTTATGGTAATTATTAATAAAGAGGATTAGAACCATTCGGGAAGATGTTTCTTTCTTTAGGTTCTTGTCCTTCCTATATCAATCCTTACCCTAAGCTCCATGGAAAACACGCTCAACCGGGTCTTTATATTACGGTATCACCGCTACCTCGTGGGATAGGGTGCCGTAGGGAGCGGTGTGTGCATGTATGCATGAAGTCCTATTAATTATATGTGATGGGCAAGAAAGGGGTGAGAGATCTTCATCTCTCAAACCTTCCCCAAATCTAACCCTAACAAGCGAGGAGACTACTCGCTCATTATGGAATTGAAAAACATTTATCTAGGGCAAAGAATAAAAGATCTAACTATCTAACTAGGGCAAGGAATTAAATTTAACTGGGGCAAGAATAGAAATTACCTAGGGCAAGAATTGAAAACTTTACTCCTAAATTGATGCTCTCCAAAAAGAATTCTGAATTTTATTAATGAAGGGAGGCATGACCTAATATAAGGACTTGGGCTTCTATTTATACGACATAGAAAACCCTAGGTTTACAATTGCCACATGTCTGCATTTACAAAAATACCCCTGGGAAGACTAGTCAGCGCCGCAATGAGTTTTGGTAAAATTTTCCTCTACTACGGGTGTTGCACGGCCGCGGAACCGCGGCCGCAGCCCTGGTTTGGCCGCGGTTCCGCGGCCAAAAGATGGTCTTGGGCTCTGTTCTTTCCGGTGCTGCTTTCTGGTGTCTTTGGCTTTTTATTTATTTGGTTGGTTCTTCAGAATGTTGTCTTGTTCACTCCCAGATCTCCACAGTGAGTAATTGTAGTGGATTTTTACCGTTGCTTCGTGACGAAGTCTTGAACCTTGCATTGCCTTTACTTTTTGAACTGATCTTTGTGTAGGCTTTATCAAGATCTTTCTGTTTGTTGGTCGTAGTCTCACTTTTGCATCGTCTTTTATCTTTTTCACTGTTTTTGTTCTGAGAACCTGTAACCTGTACTATGTAGCAGACATGGGGTCAAAAGCACCTGTTTATTTGTAAAATGCATAAGAATGGAGAATATAATAATGCAATATTATGATATGAACAAATACCCCCAAACTTATCTTTTGCTCGTCCTCGAGCAAACCTAGTTTTATTCTCGACAAAATCCTAACCTCACTTTCGCAGGGAATCGCGATTGTACTGAGCTCGTGCAACAAGCCGTTAAACCTCTAGGTGCCCCTAGTAGGAGGAGTGTTGTCTCCTTAGGGTTTTTAGCGGATACCACCCACAAAATCCTATCAATTTGGCTTATCGACTTTTATTTTCCAATTAGGTTTTCTAACAAGGAATTCTATTATCTTCGACTCGTAAATTATCCACCCATATTCTTCACACTTCCTTATCATTTAACTTAAGATTATATATGTTCTGCAGACCTATTTAGCTTTTGGCATTTCTTAAGTTTTCCTTCTAGGGTTCCATCTCAACTTAGGAATTTTTATCAACTCTATTAAAGATATAAGTCCTAATCTTCATTCCTATCTCTTATCTAAATCCCAATCACATACCCCTACATGTGTGTATAAATCACCCCTACACTTGGAAATTCAAATCAAGCAATCATACTCTTGTCCGTTGTCCAAAACACTTCTTAATTGGTGAATTTTTAGATGAATTTCGCTCACACATCCTTCATGCGACTGTTAATACTTCTTGAGGTACCAACAACCGATTACAAGATGTGTTTGCACAATAAGGCGCAATTCCTAGTCTTGTAACACCTAAGGCTTTAGCAATGACTCCCAGACCAGTTGGTCTAAGGCACTAGGTAATGAAGCACCCTCGCTAAATATTTTTCTATTTTTGCAGCATTAAGTAATTACAAAAACCAGTGTTCATTTTTTTATTATCTCTTTATTCATACTTGTATTTTTTTTATTTTCTTCGTACTAAGGACTTTAGACAAGAGCATTTCAAGGTCTCTTCTACTATTCCAAGTTTCAAGGTGCGTGTTTGTACAATTTGTAGGGTATACATTTTCAGAATTTAGACTTAAGCTAGAAATTATTTTTCAAACTTATACTTTAATAAAAATATCAATACTCTTCTCTTGTTTTAACTTAGCCCAAGAAGTCAACTCGAAATTTGCCTATTTCTAAATAAACTACAAAGACATATACTTTCTACCGTTAAACTTTAAGAAAGGTTATTTTTAGGGTTTTTAATTTACTGAGTATAAGATCTAGTTGTTCCTAGCTAGTTAACTTTTTTATCAAACTCAAGTCAAATATGGCCAAAATTGAATAAATTAATTTTTATAATTTTTGAAAATTTTCAATTTTTATGGGTTTTAAAATAAGTGTGCAAATGCAAAAATATACATATGAATGCGAAGGAAGAAGGCTTACCGAGCATACCCCCAAACTTAAACTTGACAGTGTCCTCACTGTCATGCCACACCAAGAGGGTCAAAATGTCGGCACTCCCTTGTTTATTTATTTATAATAATTTTCTTTTTGTTAAAAGAAAAACAAAATATATATACAACAAGGTTCCCCCCAAACTTAAGTGAAACAGTGTTTCCACTGTTTAAGCGGTAAAGTTCAGAGTTAGGGAGGAGAAAAATCAAACTATACAAGGCCTTACACAGACCAAAAGTTAGCACTAACCATTCAAAAATCTTATCGTGATAAAGGTAGAGTTGGTGAAAGAATGGAGTGTAAAGAAAAGAAATGAGAAACACATGAGACCGTATGGGAAGAAGAGTGGAATATGGTCTCGGTGGAGGAGAAGAATGACTGAAGGGAAAAAGAAATGGTAGTGGTTCTACTTTTTCGAGTGGAGGTTGATTAATCACAAAATTCGTATCGTTTAAGAATGCGAGTTCGTCGGCGAAAATATCTTCGAAACTTTCATCGAAGGTCCAATTGAAAATTATCGAACTCAAAATATCGGATTGTGATTCATCAACATTCGGTGTCATTAAAGGAAGATTAGAAGAACCAAAGAAAGTGGGAATACGAACTTGAGGGTGGGGATGGAGTGTATAAATTAGCACAATTTGTAATGACTGATGTGTAAAAAGCGATTGTGCTAATCTATCAACCCGCGGAAAAATGAGATTAAATCCCTCAAGATTCGTGAGCAAACATGGGTACGTCAAACTTGGTATTGGAGATGAAAGCGTAACGGTCTCTTGCAAGGTCGGAACGAGGACGGAGGAATGTGAGTGAGGAAGGGTATCAGTCAAAGATTCAGGAGGGTGTACACAATCAGTGGAAGGGACATGATGAATTGGGAAATCCGACTCATCAAACAAAACTGGTTCATCCTCAATAATTTTCTCAATATTCTCCTCAAAATTTAGCTTATCCATGCCATTATCATCAAAATCAAGACGCATATGAAGTTCGGGAGAAACATTTAATAACTCGGGATGATGAATTGGACATAAAATTTCAATCAAATATACGGGTTCATCATCCAAAATATTCCCGGCGTCTATATCCTCAATCAAGTGAAAATCAATTTTTTCTGACACCTCATCAAAAGCATGGATATTTATCAATTTAGGTTCTAGAGTGGAGGTGTAAAGTTCAAAAGGATTAGGTGTGGTATCACTCGAAAGGGATTCTTCACAATCTGGCAAATCAATCACTACAAAGTCGCACAACTCATCATTTTGGACACATGTTTGAAAACCGGAGTTGTTGGATTCAATTGGGTATGGGTAGGTTTGATTTGGAAGGGTGTACAGCTCACTCTCACCTCTCAAATTCTCACTCGGTCCAACCGCCCCATCATACATTGGAATTTTTGGAGCTAGTTGGAAACTATCTACCGGTTCATTAGGTTGTATAAGGGCGGCTATGGATGCATCCACATTCCTCATCATTCGGTTTGTTGCTGCAATGTACGCCTCCAACGACTGTTCTAGACTAGACATGGGTTGTGAAGGGGTTTCGGTAAAAGATTCGAAATTGTTTGGATACGTGAAACTCCCAAATGGCTGTGTAGAAGCAATGTCTAGGGAAGGTGTGAAAGTTGGGTAGGCCTGGTAGGAATTGGATGGTTGGACACGAGTAGGATCAACATTTGGATAAAAAGGTGAATGGACTTGTTGATCCCTAGAACTGGATGTGTGGAGAGGAGTGAAAGATCGGCTACGAGATTGTTCAATATGCTCAGCAATAAACATGGGTTTAGAAGTTACAATAGGACTCAAAAAAGTGGTATCAACATAAGAAGGTGGTGAAGGTTGACACGGTTGATACAAAGTGGATTGCAAAGTCGAACTTTTCTCCTAAACGCTTCTATTTGATCTTTCAAAGAAATTTTGGGTATGGAGAGGTCGTCCTTAAATCGACCGAAACAATTCGCGTAAGAGGCAAAGTTTGGTTCGGGATACCAAAGTTCGGCAAGAGATTTGTGAGGTGGGGTACCCATGATGGAAGAAGGGAGAAGAGAAAGAAGGTGGGTGTAAGTGGGGTGCAAGGATTTCTTAGCGACAAAATTTTGCAAGTTTTTATAAAAAAATTTCCTTTTTTTCTTTTTCTCTTTATTTGGAACTGATTGCAAAAAAGATTTTTGATATAGGGCTTAGACAAAAATGCAATCAACCAGAATGCACAATCAGGCCTAGATCTAGGGTCACCTAGGTCAGTTAGACAGCTCCTAACTGTTCCAAAGGGCTAGAAATAGGACCTCAAACCGCCTCTTCACCGCCAATTGCGGCCAGGTAAGTGCCAGGTGAGTGGGAGGCTCTCCACTACAAGTAGTAGCCTTAATTAAGTAACCACTCGCCTTAGACACACTTGTCTAGACACCGCAAAGTCAGGTTAGGATCAACGGCCGATGCCTACAACTAGTCCTCTGTCCTATTGAGCGTGACGTCCTTAGGGCTGAGTTTAGTATTTTTTTAATTAAATATTGGTCAATGCATATGCCTTATGTGATTTCTGGGGTCCTGGGAAGGGTGATGAAATCCCCACCCAATTTGGATTGGTCTCAAGCCCCTTAAAGTCCGATAAAGATATGTAAAACAGAAAAAATCACTTGCAATCAATTTTTTATTTTAAGCGCGGCGCAAAGAATCCTGCAGAAAATCAATTATTGGAAGGGGGAAGATTTTTTAAGCGCAAAGAATCCTATAGAATATTTGACAAAAGATAGATGGGGATTTGCAGAAGAGAGGAAAGGGAAACAAACAGTGCAAATTGTGCGTGTTGACTCGACCAGATGGCCGCGTTTCTGCGGTCGGAGGGGGTATATGGCGGCGGTTTAGCGGCGCCGTGGAGGGTTCAGATCTCCAGAAAATTTCTACTGTTCTGTTGTTAAAATCCCCTTCTGTTCTGATCTCCCGTTTTTTGTTTCGCACTCTGGATTTTTCCAGATCCGTCGATCCTGCAAAGATTCACACAAAAATACCCTTCACAAAATAACAAAATGATAATTTTTTATATTTTTATAATTTTTCAGTTTTTTATGATTTTTTCAATTTTAGATTAACCCAAAATTGCAAAAAGGAAATAACACGACATCCCCGGCAACGGCGCCATTTGATTTGTCAAAGAATATTTAGTAACCGCAATCAAGAACGGCGTCGCTTTGCAGCTAGCCGGTGAGTACGGGTCGGTCCACAGGGATGTTGTGAATTTCCTAATTGCTCTTACGAGTTAATTCCGAACGGTGTGAACGGATTGATTAAATCTAAAAACTAAATTAATCTAGATCTAAATCTTGCTAGGGTTAGGTTTAGGTTAAGTTTGGAAAGTCAATAAATCTTACCGCTTTCTATACCCATATGAAGATCTATTAGGAGTTATGGTAATTATTAATAAAGAGAATTAGAACCATTCGGGAAGATGTTTCTTTCTTTAGGTTCTTGTCCTTCCTTTATCAATCCTTACCCTAAGCTCCATGGAGAATCCATAACCTTCATAGAAAAAGAATGGTTAGAATAGATTCAAGGAATTTGAAATGTAAATAATTTTTAGTTGATGATTCTCATTATTCTTGTGATATATTGCTTAGGATTCCAAAAAAACCTGTCACGCCCCGCTTTCCAGTGTACAGAGAAGGAGACGTGACGAGCACGCGACATATTTACTCAGAAGTAAACACGTTAAGTGTAAATAAGCAATATATAAAATGCATAAAAAATGACAAGAGATATAATGTAAACAACAACTTTTATTAACATTCATCTTTACAATACAACTGATTTGAAAAGGAAATGTACAATAATAAAAGAAATGCCTAAACAATGGCATACAAACTGAAAGGTAAGTACAAGTAAGCTAGTAGTCTGGCTGTGCCTCAATCTGCTCCAAGTACTCCTGACCGGGCTCGGTCTCCTGAGGGTCTGGTCCTCCTGACAAACAATCCAAAGAAAGAAAGAGATAGGAATGTCATCAGCAAACTAGCGCTTAGTAAGTCACAAAAGAAAGGAAGGAATACAATAAGTAATGTGGAAGAAAACTGTTAAGTTATACATGTATCAGTTTATTATTCTAACATAGTTGTTTGTACCTTGGTACAGAAGGTATCAGTGTATATGAGAGGAGTCCAACTATCCCGTGGACTATGGTAACATGTAAGTACAAGGCCCCGTCAAAACGCATGGGACAACGACACGAGAGTTCATGTAGATGTCTTTTAGTGCCCATCATTGTGCCACTTTTAACACATTCCGTACCAATCTACCCCTTTAACCCCGTAATGTGTTGTATAGATTATAATTATCAGACTTACCGAGACCATGGATACAAGTTGTTTCTTGTAGTCGGGTTCAGGATGTATACAAGCAGTCATGTAACCAAGTCAAGTTATAGCCATGGTCAAGTCAAGTCATTTTTGCATGTTGATCTTGTTCTGGTATTCAGATTCAAGTTCAAGTATACATGTTAGAGTTTGGATTCATGTTTGAATTAGATTCTGGTTTGAGTTGAATTCAAGCTTGATTTAGACTCAAACTTGAGTCAGACACTTAGAACTGAATAATACATTCCATACCAATTTACATTCCACTTTTAATACATTCCGTACCTGTCATGTCCCACTTCTCAGTGTACGGGAAGGGGACGCGGCGAGGTCGCTACGTATTTACTCAGAAGTAAACACGCTAAGCGTATCTAAGCAATATAAAATAAAGTACACAAGAGACAGGAATGTAAATGAACAACAACTTTATTTATTAAACATTCTTTTACAGGTACAACTGAAATATAAATACATGAATAGAAAGTGATGCCTAAACAATGGCATAACTGAAATGAAATAATATGTACAAGTATCTAAAGTTCCGGTTCAAAAGCTAACTGCTGCAAATCCTCAGTACTGGGCTCGGTCTCGAATGCGTCCGAATCACCTGACAACATTCCAAAGAAAGAAGAAAGGAATGTCATCAGCGAACGATTGCTCGGTAAGTCCCAATGATGAGTAGAGATAGAATAGACAGAAAGAATAAGACTAGTAATGTTTGATTATAATGTTAACGCAGTTGTTTGTAGTTTGGTACAGAATATGCCAGGTATATGAGAGGAGTCCCACTATTCCGGAAACTAAGGTATACGGAGCACAAGGAACCATTCAGCCACGGTACAACGGCAATGGATATTCAGGTTAGGTGTATTAAGGTTATAGTCTCGTACCACTTCTAACACATTCCGTACCAATCTACCCCTTTATAAACTCTGCGATGTCTTTTGTATTGATTGTATTGTTTTGTTATATATATGGATGACTTGCAGAAACCATGATATCAGTAAATGGAATGGATATAAATGGAGAGTCATGTAGATGGAGTATATCCATGGTTCGGTTCAGTCAATATAGATTGATATAGGTTAGTTAGACGGATTCATGGATTCATGTTGTATTGTAGTTTATACTTGAATCATATTCAAGTCAGATTGATAAGATTTAGATTCATTCTGAGTCAGATACTTTGAAAAGAACTTGAAATCCTGAATTAGTTTTGATGTTATCGGTAACTGCTGGATATGGACGGCGGGATTTGTGTCTTTTTCCAAGATAATTACCGTATTGATAACACCGTTTGTTAGATTTTTTAGCTTAGATAGGCAAGCACCCACATTCTCCGGCTCCTTGAGGCTCAAGAGAATTGGTCCCGCTTAAACCTATATTTACTAGGGTCCTTATTATAATTTAGTATAACTTGAGGGGGTTTTATGTAAAAATAATTTTGATATAATTTTCAAAATACACCTCAAGCATTTAATTATCGTATTTAGGGTTTTCATAGATGTATATTTTATAAAAGTGAAATTTCTAGTGTGTAGAACCTAGTTTTCGTAGTATATGGTATTTTATTGAAATATCGGTATTTTGCATTGAACTGTAATGGTATTTTCATGTAATGGTGATTCCTTTGATTTAGAAAACTTGGAATATTTATATAATATAATTAAAATAGATATTTTGATAATATATATATATATATTTAATAAAAATAAATTTTATTTATTTTTGTAGAAATCTCATTTTCTAAAGAAAAATGCATTAAAATTCCATCGAGTTCGAATGCTCCTTTCAGAGGTCTGTATCTCGCTCTACTAGACCCAAGGATGTACGACAATCCGCACCATCCCGAATGGGATCCCCAAAAATGGGTTGTAGAGGCACAATTGCAAGGAATTGATTAACACACTTTTTAAAAAAATGGTTTTGCAAGTTTGATAGTATTTATTTATAATATCATATTATCCCGTAACTATATTCCCAAATTTCATCATGCTATGTCAAAGATGTGTGTTGTGATAAGGCAGGTCATTACCCCATGAGTTATCTAAAGGCAATACAAGTATTATGTTGATTTGTGTCGAAAATAAAATATGTGGTATTTTACCGTAAAAATAGGATAAAAGTTGCATAAATGATTCTTTTGAGATAAAAATTGTTTAAATATGTTTGTTAATATTTATTAAACATTATATGAGAATATGGTATTTTATTGATTAAGAAAAATAGAATTTTTAAAGAAAAACCGAACCGGAAGTCGGATTAACTCTGCTTCCGTCGGGTTTTATAAATTAAAGTTTTTAGAATAGAAGAAGAGGGGGGAGAGGGGACTTACTGGCTATTGAGAAAGAAGAGAGGTAGGGAAAGACTAGGGAAGCATCGGGGTATCGTTTTGTCGACGGAATCTCCTCAGAACTTCGCTGGAACTTCACATTTTGCTAACTCCACTTGCACACTATAAGGATTTGAGAATTTCTGAGTAGGGATGGGTGAAATGGAGTGTGGTATTTATAGGGAAAATTAGGGTTTAGAGGGTTAAAGAATGCATTAAAATTTGCATTAAAAATTGGATTAACGGTATTTTATTGTTCTTTGTATGAATGCAGAGTATTCAAACAACATGGGAGAAGTGGGGTAGGCCAAGGGGTGCTCGGGTGAAAATATGAGGAGCATCCCCTACGGGGGGCCCGGCGTGCCGGTCTTCCTTGCTTGCATTGCCGGTCCAATTCCTGTGATGGGCGCTTGGATTTGTGCCATGTGTCCCTGACGATTCATATTCGTGCATATGTTCGATTAATCTGTAACTTATCATCTTACGTGTAGTGCATGTGCAAACCCTTGGGCTTCTAAAAGATTAAAAGAAAATTAAATAAAAAGATAATGTAGCTGGGGGGATTTGAACAAGGGGCTATGTTACAGCAATGTAAGGCTTTACCAATGAACTACAAGCTATTTCTTGCTGTTCAAAAGTAAAACAAATACTTATAGTCTACACAGGATTGCAAATACTCTATTTGTACATTAACTTTTAAACAATTTTCTGTACATTGAAATTGGAGTTGTTACAACCTACCATCCTTACAAAAATTTCGTCCTCAAAATTTACATTTATTTTAAAGAACTAGTTTACAAATAAATGAGGGTATCTTGCATGCATGTCGTCCTCACGTTCCCATGTCGATTCTCCTGGTGAATCTTTTCTCCACATCACTCGAACCAGATTGACTTCTTTGTTCCGAAATGGCTTCACCTTTCTGTCCAGAATCTCAACGGGTTGTTGCTCACAAGATAAATCTGGCTTTACGGTGAGCTCAGAGTGATAAAGAATATGGCTGGGGTCACTCGCATACCTTCTGAGTTGGGATATGTGGAACATATTGTGCACTCCTTCTAATGAAGGTGGAAGTGCCAAACGATATGCCACTTCACCGACTCGTTCGAGTATGTCGAACGGTCTAATATACCTCGGACTAAGCTTACCCCGTCTTCCAAAACGAATCACTCCACTGTTCGGAGATATCTTCAGAAATACATGTTCTCTCAGTTTGAACTCTAAGTGACGGCGCTTTGCATCAGCCCGGTGCTTCTATCGATCTTGGGCTATGCGCATTCTTTCCCTGATAGTACGAACTACGTCAACAGTTTCTACTATCATCTCAAGTCCAAGGAGTTCTCTATCTCCGATGTCGTCCCAACTTAATGGCGATCGACACTTCCTTCCATAAAGTGCTGCAAAAGGTGTCATTTCTATACTTGCTTAGTAGCTATTGTTGTATGAAAACTCCATAAGATGTAGGTGATCTTCCCATGATCCTCCGAAGTCTAGCATACATGCTCTTAGCATATCTTCTAAGATCTGAATAGTTCGCTCATACTGACCTTCTGTTTATGGATGATAAGCTATGCTGATGTTCAGATTTGTTCCCAAGCTAGCTTGCAGACATTGCCAAAATTGTGATCGGAATCTGGTGTCACGATCGGAGACAATGCAGACCGGTACTCTATGTAATATTACGATTTCTTCATGAGTTCATTGGTATCAGAGATAGTACATATTGAAGAGTTTAAATCTTACTTAGATTCTTACCTCCATGTACTTCTTTGCTAATGTCTCGGTAGATTAGCCAATTCGAAATGGAAAAAAGTGAGCCGACTTTGTGATTCGATCCACAATAACCCATATCGCATCGTTACCCTTCGTGCTGTTAGGAAGTGCAGTCACGAAATCCATTGTGATGTGTTACTACTTCCATTCTAGGATAGGTAATGGTTGAAGTAAACCAGCTGTCATGTGATGTTCAGCTTTTACTTATTGACACACCAAGCATTTAGCGACGCTTCTGGCTACTTTACGCTTCATTCCATGCTACCAGTAATTTTGACGCAGATCTTTGTACATCTTTATACCTCCAGGGTGTACTGAATAAGGAGAGCTGTGAGCTTCTTTCATCAACTCTTCTCGCACAGAACCTTTTGGTACACACAATATACTGCCGTATCTTAAAGATCCATCTTCATGTATAATGAAGTCTGTTCGAAGTCCACTTTCTACTTATGCTCTAATCTTTTGCAACTTAGTATCACTTGCTTGAGCTGCTTTGATCTAATTGACAATGGTAGATTGAACTTGTAAGTTCATCAAATTTGAAGCGTTACCTGGCATAACTACTTCAATCTCCATTTGATACAAGTCTTGTTGAAGCTTCCACTGTGCGGTGAGATTCAATGCTAATGGTTGGGGGCTATGCATCAGGTACTACATTCACCTTCCCTGGGTAATATTGCAGGTTGATGTCAAAGTCCGCCATGAGTTCTAACCATCTTCTCTGCCGCATATTCAACTCTTTCTGAGTAAACGCATATTTCAGACTCTTGTGATCTATGTAAATGTCCACTCGTCACCAAAAAGATAATGGCGCCAAATTTTGAGAGCAAAGATAACGGCTGCTAATTCCAAATCATACGTCGGATAATTGTGCTTATGAATCTTCAGTTGTCTTGAAGCATAAGCTACAACTTTACCGTGCTGATGTAGAACACATCTTAATCCTTTACCGGATGTATCGCAATGCACTTCAAAACCTCCAGATTGGTCTGATATGACGAGAATAGGTGCTTATGTAAATCTTGACTTGAGTTCTACGAAAGCTCGATCGCATGCTTCTGACCACACGAATTCTTCATCTTTACGTGTGAGCTTGGTCAGGGGTGCTGCAATGTTTGAAATCCTTCAATGAACCTTCTGTAATATCCTGCTAGACCCAAGAAACTTTGAATGTCCTTCACTGACTTCAGTGTCGGCCATTCGCTTACTGCTGATACTTAAGCGGGATCTACAGAGATTCCATCACCTGATACAATATGTCCGAGAAAATTGACATGATCTAGACAAAACTCACACTTGTTGTATTTGGCATAGAGTTGATGTTGTCGTAGAGTCTCTAGGACAATTCCTAGATGCTCGGCATGTTCTTTCCGATTCTTAGAATATACCAGGATGTCGTTGATGAAGATGACAACAAACCTGTCTAGGTACTCTCGAAAAACTTGTTCTTTAGGTTCATGAATATAGCTAGTGCGTTGGTCACTCCAAATGGCATCACAAGAAATTCTTAATGTCCATAGCGAGTTCTGAATGTCATTTTATGGATATTAGATTCTTTGACCTTCACCTGATAATAACTCGAACGAAAATCTAACTTGGAGAAAACACAAGATCCACTTAGTTAATCGAACAGATCGTCGATACGTGGAAGCGGATACTTATTCTTTATAGTTACATCGTTCAGATCTCTATAATCAATGCACATTCGATATTAACCTTCCTTCTTCTTCACAAGTAGAACTGGTGATCCCCAACTTGAAGTGCTGGGATGAATCCATCCTTTTGTCAATAATTCGTCCAACAGAGTTCGGAATTCTTTTAATCCTTCGGGGCTTAGGCGATCCTGTGTAGTTTGGGATGTCTAGTACTTTGAAATTCACGTAGAATTCTCTTCCACAAACTACAACTGGACACTGATCCAACCCCATAGTTGCCTTCAAAACTCCATTCCCGGAACTGACATTCCAGCTTAAAATGAGTGGCTTCATGGGAATCGCATGTGTTATCACAAAACGTTGGGACATGAAACTGTGTGACGCTCCAGTGTCGAACATGTAAGTGTGTCTTAGCATCTCTACTAGGGGTTAAACAACAATATGTAATGGATTTAAAAAAAATTAGATAGCTAAAGCATACAAGCCACGAATCGAACTAGAGATTAGGGTAAGTATCATATACAAAGAGTGTCTAGCACTTGAGAAGAAGAACTACAACCTTTGTAGACCACTCCTTATCTTCAATGGCTCCGTGTAGAAGTCCTTGGGCTCCTCTTGGCTCCACTCGAAGCTTGTAACAATTCCACTTATAGCCTTCGATGTCCACGATGATCCATCCGGAATTCCTTACACTCAAGCTCTTTCTTCATTTAAACTAAGTAGAAGTGAGGCAAACAACCTATACAAGTGTGCTAGACTAATATAGATTGATAACGTGGGATTTTTCTCACTATTAAACCTTTCTTTTTCTCTCTTTTACTCACTAGAAAAAGGCAGAGAATTTAGAGGAAGAAGATGAACTAATGGCTAAGCTTAAGATAAGAGAGAGAGAGTCACACAATATATATGAGCCATGAAAAAATATCTTAGATATTTTATGAGTGAGTTAGTGAAGGGATTAAACAATGAACCATGGTTAATGAGATATTTTAAGAAGAATGTAGAAACTATGACATCATTATTCAATTTTCCATTTACTCAAAATCAATAAACTTCTAATATATTTCCATGTGAGTCTAGCATAGCCATGTCCAATGTATCATCCACCATGATACATGCACACATGTATGTATGTATGTGTGTGTGTGCGCGCGCGCGTGCGTGCATAATATAAAGAAAGGAATTATAAATGAGTCATTAGGCATTATATTAAATCAACACATGATTTAATAATCCGGTCATATCACATATAACCCGACTAATAGAAAACGCCAGATTAAAATACAATATCATATACTCGTATTTAATCAAGCTCCCGCACATATCTCCATATGTGCCCCACTTTGTTTTGCCTGAGCTCGGAAACCCCTATGTGGGACTCTAAGACTCGTCAATACGCTAGCAGTAGGCATGATCATATAAGATACCCACAAACCATCAGTGGTACTAGCTGCACGTAACGGCTACCCAGGTATTGAGCGAACAGAAGAACAACAAGCGAACTTGTCCAAACTCCCGTAGAGCCAACCAGCAACACTTACCGTACAGTCCGGCCTCTTCGTCTAATATGTTGCATATTAAGTCTAGGGATGGTATCGTCAAGCCCTAATAACTCAATAAGTCATGTCGATGTATGGCCTATAACAGGTCGAGAAACTACTGATAACACTTATCAGTAAATCTCATCAGCGCTGGCCAGAGATTTGCAGTTATAGCCAATCGCGCATTGTGCAACATCAACTCCCAATACCGAGAGAGACGAAACCCCTCCTATCGCTCATTGCCTCCATGTGTCTCAGGACTTTACCCCAAAACCACCTGTTTGCACGACTCAGTAGAGCCGTGGTAGGGTGGAAATCAAAGCACAGTAGGAAACACACAAGGCTCTATGACAATCTCGGGTCTACAGACTAACCTATACAAGTGTCACCTGAGAACTACTATTCGATGATAGATATAATACCATATAAGAGTTCTCGGCGAGTCCGTTCAGTGTATGCAGTCTCCAATGAGCACCCGTATACAATCTTTGATGTCAAACATCAATGGATATGGGATCATCCATCGCCTCCTCAACTGGGTCAAGAAACGTATACGCTAGTCTACTCTGGAATATCGATGCCCCGTCTTGATACACCCACGACTAGGAACAATTAAGGATGTGCTTATAGACTACACATGCCCTACTAGTATGATCTGCATCATAATCATGGTAGTCAAATTAATATCCTAAGGGCTTTATCAACATGTATCAAATAACAGTATACACAATCAAGTGAACATGATAAGATAAAGAGCAACCAGATAGCATACTATCATGTCGAGCAAGAAAATCTTCTCTATATATACATGTCCAAGCATCCACTATACAAATAATGGCCTCTAGGGCATACATATATCCAACAATCTCTCACTTGCACTAAGGCCAATTATTGGCGTATCTCATACCCAACATCTTAAAAAGTCGCTCATGTTGTGGCTGTGGAAAGGCCTTGGTGAGTTGATCCACGGTGTTATTCTTTGTGTCTACTCTCCGAATCTCGATTTTGCGGTGATCAACTATCTTCCGGATCAAATGATATCACCTCAGGATGTGTCTAGATCGTTGATGAAACCTAGGATCTTTGGCCAATGTCATAGCCCCATTATTATCACAATACAATGGTATTGGATCAATAATGGTGGGAACTATTCCTAGTTCCAAGATGAACTTCCGCATCTAGACGGCTTCCTTGGCAGCATCATTTGCAGCAATATACTCAGCTTCCATCGTTGAGTCTGCAACGGTATCCTATTTGGAACTCTTCCAACAAACCGCCCCTCCATTGAGGGTAAATACAAACCCCGAGATAGATTTGCCGTCATCTTTATCACTCTGGAAGATGGAATCGGTAAAGGCCTCCATTTGGAGATCCCCATTACCATACACTAAGAACATTTCTTTAGTCCTTCGCAAGTACTTAAGAATGTTCTTCACAGCGGTGCAGTGTTTCTCCTCTAGATTGGATTGATACCTGCTTACTACACCTAATGCATAAGCAACATCAGGATGAGTACATAACATCGCATACATTATAGATCCTATGACAAAATCGTAGGGTATAATACTCGTGCGAGCTCTCTCTTCATAAGACTTTGGACAAAAGTCTTTGGAGAGAGTGATTCCGTGACAAGCGGGTAAAGTACCTCGCTTGGAATCTTCCATACTAAATCTCTTTAGGATGGTGTTAATGTACCTTGATTGGGACAATCCCAACAATCTCTTAAATATATCTCTATAGATCTTAATGCCCAAAATATATAAGGCATCACCCAGGTCCTTCATGGAGAACCTTTGTGGCTAGAATAGTTTAACCGATTGCGGCATAGGAATGTCGTTTCCTATCAAGAGAATATCATCCATGTACAATACGAGAAACGTGACAGTACTCCCTACAATCTTCTTATAAATATAAGGTTCGTCTACATTTTGACAAAATCAAACTCTTTGATTGTATCATCAAAGCAGATGTTCCAACTCCATGATACCTGCTATAATCCATAAATGGATATAAGCAACCTACATACCTTTTCGCTGCTCCCACTGTCAATGAAGCCTTCCGGCTGATCCATAGAAACGCACTCTTCTAAATCACCATTTAGAAATGCAGTTTTAACGTCCATCTACCAGATTTCATAGTCGTAGTGAGCAGCAATAGCAAGTAGGATCCGAATGGATTTAAGCATTGCTACTGGAGAGAAGATCTTATCATAGTCCAGTTGACGAAATCCTTTCGCTGCAAGCCTTACTTTATAGGTCTCTACCTGTCCATCTACACCGATCTTTTTCTTAAAGATTCATTTGCACCCCCACAGGTTTTACTCCAGAAGGTGCAACTTCCTAAGTCCATACTTTGTTGGTGTACATGGACTCCATTTCGGATCTCATGGCATCCAGCCACTTCATTAAGTCACCACTCGTGATAGCTTGCTGAAAACTAGTAGGGTCATCATCATCTATGATGCAATCTTCTCTATCACCATCAATGAGGAAACCATAATATCTCTCCGGTGGGCGAGAAGTCCTATTAGATCTATGGAGTGACTGAGGTTCGTGAGGTTCTATTGCAACATCAGGTTCAACCAAATCGTTATTAGTTATTTGTGGTTCTAGAACTTCTTCTAGTTCTACCGCATTTCCATCAGTATTATTTGTAAAAAAATCATTTTCTAAAAATGTGGCATACTGAGAAACAAACACTCTTTGTTCTTCCTTGTGGTAGAAAAGATATCCATATGAATATTTTGGATATCCCACAAATTTACATAGAACCGACCATGTCTCGAGTCTGTCTGGATTCTGCTTTTTAACAAAAGCAGGACAACCCCATATTCTAACTCGTTTAAGAGATGGTCTCTTCCCATACCATATCTCATATGGAGTGGTAGGCACGGTCTTGATTGGAACCTTGTTCAATAGATATACTGCAGTCTCCAATGCATGCCCCCAAAAGAAAAGTGGTAACTCAGCATCACTCATCATGGAACATACCATATCTAATAGGGTACGATTCCTCCGTTCTGACACACCATTGTACTGTGGTGTGTAAGGGGGAGTGAGCTGAGAGAGAATCCCATTCTCTTTTAGGAAGTCTAAAAACTCTGTACTTAAATACTCTCCTCCTCGATCTGATCGAAATTTCTTGATGCTCAAACCAGTTTGTTTTTCTACTTCAAGTTTATACTCCTTGAATTTTTCGAAAGCTTCAAATTTATGTTTCAACAAGAACACATGTCCGAACCTCGAGAAATCATCAGTAAAAGTTATGAAGTAAGAATAACTGCCTCTAGCATGTGTAGACATTGGTCCGCATACATCACTATGTATGAGGCCTAAGAGTTCAGTAGCTCTCTCTCCATGTCCAGTGAACGAAGTTTTGGTCATTTTACCTTTGATGCAAGACTGACAAGTCGCATAAGATTTATATTCAAAAGGATTTAAATATCCATCTTTATTTAGCTTATTTAGTCTTGTTTCGTTAATATGACCAAGTTTACAATGCCATAGAAAATCTTCATTTATATCTGAAATTTTTCTTTTGTTTGTGTGTTGTATATTGAAACTGTGTGTCGATTTAGGACGTAAATCCCGTTATTCAGTGTACCATACCCAATCAACTGTTGATTCAGGTTAATGTTCATAACATTATTTTGCAACACAAAATGATATCCTTCATTGTCTAACAAAGATACAGATATTATATTACATATCATTCTTGGTACAAAATAACACGGGTTCAAAACCAATATACATCCCGAGGGCAACCTTAGGTGATATTCTCCCACTGATACAGCATATATATTGGAACCATTTCCAACCCGGAGAGTGTGATCACCAGTCTTCAAAACTTTTCTATTTCTCAATCTCTGCACACAATTGCAGATGTGAGAACTCGAACCGGTATCTAATACCCAGGATGCACAGTTTATAGAAAAACAGTTTTCAATGATGAACACACCTGAAGCAGAAGTATCATCATACTTCTTCTTCTTAAGATCAGCGAGGTACTCAATACAATTACGCTTCCAGTGTCCCGACTTGTGGCAGTTGAAGCATTCTCCCTTTCCTGATTCCTCAGCCCCGGATTTGTCTTTCCTTTTTTGCCTTTTTAACGTCCATCTTCTCATGTTGCTTTTGATGTATATTGTCCATCGAAACTAACGTGAGGCATTTGGCTATGGCACAATCAATATCCCATGTCTTGCGGATCTCCTTATCCGCAATAGATGAATCAGGGCCCGGGATGGGGACATATACAACCTTATCGTATGTAAGGGCAATGTTTACGTTCCTCGGCCATTCTTTATAATTGGGTCCCGTCAGTTTATTTTTCTCTAATTGAAGCTTAAGTCCAGTCATTGGTATCTGCCATTAAAAAAGAGAAAAGAATACACTCAGCGAAAACTCTTGCAAAAATTAGATTGGTTATTTATCTTATTTAATCCATGTCTCCCATTGCTTTTATCAAATTTTCCTTCAAATCTTAAAAAGAAAATTAGCCAGGATTAATTACATTCTACAAGTTCGCTAACCAGTCAGTCAGGCCAGTGTCGGTACTTTGAGTGAGGTTCTCCATGCTTTCGCACGGACCTAATTAAAATAAACCTCATTTCTCTAGAGGTATAATCCTGTTGACATCTTTCTAGACACCTACTGGATTAGCTAATTGTAAAGTGCAAAACTCTCCCGGGAGTAACTTTTATTCACAGTGGGATCGGGATCCAACTATCAATATAGAAGGTATGCAATCTCATTGCAAATTTCAACTCTTGAAATTCCCGGTACGATTTTTACCCCTAGCAGCTTATGACCTTAACTTTGGTCAACAAATCATAAGCACTAGTCAAGTTCTACCCGTCATTTCGTAATTAATTAGACCAACTCATATGATCCTTAACTATGATCAACAATGTCATATAAATGTCCTAATTAATCGCATCATATACTGTATAGAAAGACATCACTTAGCTACCGTACAATACGCCTTAACTATGGTCAACAAATGTAACACGAATACTAAATACTCTACTTCCTAAAATGACGAAGGGTTGTGGATGGTTTTTATGAAAACCTTTAATGCTTTGAACTTGATCTCGTTGTAGAACCAAATAATTTAAAAGGAGTGGCTTAATTTCTGCATTTTGAAACTTGCTTTTTCATAAAAAGGCCTAGTGGGTTTCAAATTTGATTCTACAACATCTTTAGGCTTCTTTTCTTTACATTAATCTCATTAATGTAGTCCCATCATTTAAGTTCCTAAGTATCACAGAAGAAACGAAAATAGAACGTACGCTTATACCATCCGCATTCGCCACGGGGTCCAGTCATGCACCGTTAGGTTACTTAACTAACGGCAGAGCGGGGGCAGGACTAGCGCGGATGCAAAACATAAGCAACGTTTATTATATATCATATATATAAATAACATTCGTCTCAGGCAGTTTATATGATCACATCATATAGTCATAGCAGAAGTAGATATATGAAATTATAGGATATACTAGGAGGTCTGTAGTTTATATTAAGCCAATGATAAAAAAAAAATACGGATTCCACGGTCGTGATGAATAGCCAAGCCCACACCACTAGACCCCTACGAGAGCGGCAAGCAACCCTGCCAATTCTAGAGTTAGGAGACCCGGTCTCAACTCCTCGAGATGGCCTCCCACTGGACTCTAGAACCCGGTCACTTGTGTTCCCCATCTTGGGTCTATCCTAATGCAGAAAAGTAAATAATATACATCAATGGTGACATCATCCTCAACCCGAAAGTTTCCCAATAAAAGAATATTACATACAATAAATTTTACATGAATGAAAAAGAAAATCTCTCATCTCACATAAAACTCCTGGCTATTCAATCACGACGATCCTATACATCATATCAGAACAGCAACAGAATAACATCACAGATCATCAACGTAAGTAAATTTGCAAATTCATAATGTCGTTGACGTATAGCAACAAAATTAGAGATACACATATTATACTTACGGTCGCAGAAAAGAAATGTAAAACTTCAGCAGTTGGAATCCGCACTTTCCTTAGACATCGCAAACCCGAAATATCTCATATTCCGAATTTCATGTCTAACCTAGTAGATCTTACATTTAAGTCTCAAAATAAAAACACCTTTTCAAAAGAAGTCGGGTAATTCAATAAGATTCCCGATTATCAATGAGAATGAAATGTTAGATATACAAACAACCAATTAATTTTCTCAAAACTAATTAGTGTAGATTCTAAATATTGTATCACACATAGTAACCGTTTAGACGACATTAAACATTTCGATCGACATCAAAAATTTATTCAAACCACAGAGACCTCAACATCTTGAGCCTCAACAAAAATATCCAGAAAATCACAAGTATCAAAATGGAGCAGCACAGAAAAATTGAAACCTTAATTCCCTAAATGTGCAGCGGAACTGCGGCAAACCTAGGGTTTATGCTGCGGTTCCGCGGCCATTCCAGAGAGTTGTGTGTTCAAAATTTTTGGGGTTCCATAGATTTACCTGCACGATTTTTTGAATATTTTTATTCTGCAAAATACCAGCTTTTGGAAAAATGTACAGAAACCATGAAAAATCCGTATTTTGATTTCGATCGAACACTTTTAACGTCGTCTAAACTACCCTAAAGCTCTAACTTGGCTCTGATACTATGTAAGTGAGGCAGCCACCCCATCCAATAGGGTCGCCGTGGTACCTACCGGTCCCTCAGCTGCTCCTTTTTACACATGCCCCCTCGCGATGACTACAACCTGCCAGAATACCATCCGGTCTCGGAACACCCTGAGGGTAAGAGCCTATGCTTCGCCACACTGTCATACAGTGAGAACCCCCCATAGATCGACATCCAATGCCTAGTAGCTCTGATACCATGTAAGTGTGTCTTAGCATTTCTACTAACGTTTAAACAACAATATGTGATGGATTTAAAAAAATTAAATAGCTAAAGCACACATGCCACGAATCGAACTAGAGATTAGGGTAAGTATCATATACAAAGAGTGTCTAACACTAAGAGAAGAAGAACTACAACCTTTGGAAACCACTCCTTCTCTTCAATGGATCCGTGTAGAAGTCCTTAGGCTCCTCTTGGCTCCACTCGAAGCTTAGAACAAATCCGCTTATAGCCTTCGATGTCCACGATGATCCACTCGGAGTTCCTTACACTCAAGCTCTTGCTTCACTTAAACTAAGTAGAAGTGGGGCAAACAACCTATACAAGTGTGCTAAACTAATATAGATTGATAAAGAGGGATTTTTCTCACTATTAAACATTTCTTTTTCTTTCTCTTTTACTCACTAGAAAAAGGTAGAGAGCTTGGAGGAGGAAGATGAACTAATGGCTAAGCTTAAGATAAGAGAGAGAGAGTCACACTCATAATATATAATAGCCATGGAAAAATATCTTAGATATTTTATGAGTGAGTTAATGGAGGGATTAAACAATGAACCATGGTTAATG
Source organism: Agapanthus africanus (assembly GCA_030015575.1). Taxonomy (NCBI): domain Eukaryota; kingdom Viridiplantae; phylum Streptophyta; class Magnoliopsida; order Asparagales; family Amaryllidaceae; genus Agapanthus; species Agapanthus africanus. Next base: position 934,378,266 of record JASDDO010000019.1, on the reverse strand, counting down.
AGATATTTTAAGAAGAGTGTAGAAAGCATGACATCATTATTCAATTTTCCATTTACTCAAAATCAATAAACATCTAATATATTTCCATGTGAGTCTAGTATAGCCATGTCCAATGTATCATCCACCATGATACATGCGCGCGAGCGCACACACATGTGTATGTATACATACATACATACATACATGCATGCATGCATACATGCATAATATAAAGAAAGGAATTATAAATGAGCAATTAGTCATTATATTAAATCAAAACTTGATTTAATAATCCGGTCATATCATATATAACGGATAGGGTTGAGAGCCCTTCCCTTTTAATCAAGCTTCTGCACATATCTCCATATGTGCCCCCACTTCGTTTCTCCTGAGCTCGGAAACCCCTATGTGGGACTCTAAGACTCGTCAATACACTAGCAGTAGGCAGTGATCATATCAGATACCAACAAACCGTCAGCGATACTAGCTGCACGTAACGGCTACTCAGGTATTGAGTGAACAGAAGAACAACAAGTGAACTTGTCCAAACTCTTATAGAGCCAACCAGCAACACTTACCGTACAGTCCGGTCTCTTCGTCTGATATATTGCATATTGAGTCTAGGGATGGTATCGTCAAGCCCTAATAACTCAATAAGTCATGCCGATGTATGGCCTATAACAGGTCGAGAAACTACTGATAACATTTATCTGTAAATCTCATCAGCCCTGGCCAGGGACTTGCAGTTATAGCCAATCGCTCATAGTGCAACATCAACTCCTAATACCGGGAGAGAAGAAACCCCTCCTATCGCTCATTACCTCCATGTGTCTCGGGACTGTACCCAAAAACCACATGTTTGCACGACTCAGAAGAGCTGTGGTAGGGTGGAAATCAAAGCACGGTAGGAAACACACAAGAATCTATGACGATCTCGGGTCTACAGACTAACCTGTACAAGTGTCATCTGAGAACTACTATTCGACGATAGATATAATACCATATAGGAGTTCTCAGCGAGTCCATTCAGTATACTCAGTCTCTAATGAGCATCCGTATATAATCTTTAATGTCAAACACCATGAGATCATCCATCGCCCCCTCAACTAGGTCAAGAAACGTATACGCTAATCTACTCTGGAATATCGATGCCTCGCCTCGATACACCCATGACTAAGAACAATTAAGGATATGTTTATAGACTACACATGCCCCACTAGTATGATCTGCATCATAATCATGGTAGTCAAGCTAATATTCTAAGGGCTTTATCAACATGTATCAGATGAACAGTATACTCAATCAAGTGAACATGTTAAGATAAAGAGCAATCAGATAGCATACTATCATGTCGAGCAAGAAAGTCTTCTATATATACATGTCCAAGCATCCACTATACAAATAATGGCCTCTAGGGCATACATATATCCAACAGAGCAGTGCTAGTGCAGGAAGGGTGGCTACTAGTATAGTATCTAAGTTGTGTGAGGTTGGTTTAGATACAGAAAAAAATATAAAGATTTACAATGATTTCAAAAGATGAAGGGATTGGAAATTACTGTCACGACCCGTAATTTAGCACGTGACCGGCACTTAAATCACGCAATGTCAAAAGGCGTAACATAATTCAAGTAAGTTGAAACCCAATAAATCTAAAGCTTTTTGCGGAAAATAGTAGGGGTGTAGTTTGAAACATCGTCATAAGAAATTCAAGCCTTCATTTTTAAAAGTATAAGTCATATAATATAAAAAGGCAATGAATGTATACTATCTTTGAAAACATTTTCGTCCTTGAAATTTTGGGCAACACCTCCCTTGTATATTTTGATCCAAAACCATATACATAACAATATACAGGCATCCCCAAGTGGGAGCTTGCTCTTCGCCAATTGGCAGAATCCCAACCATGCAAGTAAGCAATATATACGACGTCCAACGGCGAAGATCAACACAGAAAGAATAAATAAATCAAAACATCAACAACCCAAAAGAAATGAACATACACCCATCGCTCTAAGTCTCGCACATAGAAGTCTGTCTAAGTCTACCAATATACAAAGTCTAGTTTCTGATTGATGGAGTTTATCTAGATACAATAGAAATAATAAGTACAAGTGTGGGCACGATCCAATGTGTGTCCTACCTACCATATCAAAACACCCTGGATGAAGCTGTATGCCGGCGATACCGCTACTGGTGCAGAGCGGTCAAACCTGCAAGAAACTGTGGCACAACGGGGGTGAGTTGCCAACTCGTGAGTAAAAAACACCAGCAGGTAGAAATCGAATAAACAGTGTTTCCTAGGTCATACTGTATCATGAAGGTAATACTATGGTATCTGAGGTGACCATATATGCATATATGTCAACAATAGGGTTAATGCAAATGACATATACAAATAAACATCTGAACTCATATGCCTGTATGCATGTGGATATCATCCACGTGTGTCCATCAACAACACAATCAATATCATGAAACCTGAGTATCCAATATCGACACTCGAAACATCATGAAATCATATGCATATATGCATGTAGATATCATCCACGTGTGTCCATCAACGACACAATCAATATCATGGAACCTGAGTGTCTAACATCGACACTCAAAACATCATGAAACCCGTGTCCAGAATCGACACGTAAATCCATATATCTCGGGCTCTGTCTGTCTAGATCGGCCCAATATCCATCTCATGACTCCGGTCGGTATCCTCCGAATTACCGCCAGGTCCAAACTATCACTGGTAGGTAGTGCTCCCCCTGTAAGGCTCATCGTCATCCCTACAAAATCCTTTCTTGCCCCGGGGTATCTTACCGGGTCCACCATGTACCCGCAGACGGATCATCCAACTCCTCAAATCGGGTCTCGAAAACAATCTCAGAACCGAGAAAACTCATAGTGGATGTTAGTTATATGTATGCCCTAGAGGCCATTACTGTACATTGGATGTATATTGTAGTGGATGCTGGGACATATATAGGGAGGACTTTCTTGCTCGACATGATAGTATGCTATCTGGTTGAACTTTACCTTAACGTGTATACTGATTGTCTCTCTGTTACATGTTGGTAAAGCCCTTAGGATGTGTGCTTGACTACCTGGACTATGATGCGGATCATACTAGTGGGGACATGGTAGTCCATAAGTACATCTTTCAAAGTCCCTAGTCGTGGGTGTATCGAGACGGGGCATCGATATACCAGAGTAGACTAGCGTGTACCTTCTCGACCCATACAGATGGGCGATGGATGATCCCATATCCATCGGTGTTTGACATCAGAGATGATATACGGGTGCTCAGTAGAGACTGGGTACACTGGACGGACTCACCGAGAACTCCCAGATGGTATTATACCTCACGTCTGATGGCAGTTCTCTGGTGACACTGGTACAGAGTGGTCTGTTGACCCGAGATCGTCATAGAGTCTTGTGTGATTCCCACTGTGCTTTGATTTCCATCTTACCACGTCTAAGAGGGCGTGCAAAACGGTGGTTTTTGGGTACAGTCCCGAGTCACATGGAGGCAATGAGCGATAGGAGGGGATTCGTCTCTCCCGGTATAGGGGGTTGATGTTGCGCTGTGTTCGATTGGCTATAACAGGAAATCCCTGGCTAGGGTTGCTGAGATTTACTGGTAAGTGTTACCAGTAGTTTCTCGAATTGTTATAGACCTCATATCGACACGACTTATCGAGCTATTGGGGTCTGACGTATACCACCCCTAGGCAAGATATGCGACATATCAGACGATCAGACCGGACTGTACGGTAGTGTTACTGGTTGGATTCACTGGAGTGTGAGCGGGCTTGCTCGTCGATCTTCAGATCGCTCAATACCCGGGTGGCCGTTACGTTTAGCAGACCGCTTGCGGCTTGTGGGTGCTTGATATAATCATCATCTGCTGCCGGCGTATTGACGAGTCTTTAGAGTCCTACACAGAGGTTTCCTGGCTCAAGCGAAACGAAATAGGAGCGCATATGAGATATGTGCGGGACCGAGAACAATGCGTGTATGTGATACCGTATTCCATTCTTGTGATGAATGTATCGAATGGTTGTATGCGATATAACCTAGTTATCGATTCAAGCGTTGATTCGATAAGCCGATACATTATATACTAGTCGGTTGTGTGCGACATGACCGGATCATTGAATCAAGTGTTGATTTAATGATTTAATGCATATTTATATATTTGATATATTACTTTGCATCAACTAGTATCGGTTTACTTAAGATGGATTTTCTCACTCGGATGTGCGCATTGCATATGCGATATGATTTTGTGCACTTGCTTGTATCATGTTTGATGATACATGCCTTTTGGTTAAGTGTGAACAATTAAACCTTGGTTAATGAAATGGTTAGGGTTTACTATTTCCTTATTCATTTATTCATTTATTTATTCTTTTGGAAATAGAAAAGCAAATGAGAAAATGGTGGCTTGTTTTCTTTTGTTCATGAAGCTTCATGAAGACTTTGACCAAGTGACCATTTTGTCTCATGCTTAACCCTAACCATCCCACTAACCATGATTTATTCTCTACACTTGACCATGGTTTGGTCAAGATAAGTATTTGATTTTCTATTCTTTTTAATTAACTTATCATATCATTATTCTTCTTCTTCTTCATTTCTTCAAGTGAAGAAAGCTTGCCTCCATCAATGGCAAGTGATGAATTAGAGTGAGAAATCCAATTCTAAAGTCTACCCACTTCCTATTTCTTCATCCTCTACCTCTTGCCTAGTAGTAGAGTGTGTTTCGTTCACAAGTTTTCAAGACTTGGTGAAGGTGGAGCTTGATTTAGCGATGCTTCGACGTAGATCATCTTCGGCACGTCGTCGATGACCTAGCCCGTCCATTCTCCGATGAAGCCGATGCTAGAGCCCGGGATCCGTCTTGGACAGCGAGGAGACTTCATTGCGGAGCCGTGGAGGTGGAGCACCAGATCTACAAAGGTTGTATATCCGTATTTTCATAGTTAAGTGTTAACTAGTTTGCATTTTCGCCTAGTTTTCTAGCAAACGATCCGTAGTCGGATCTCTCGGCACCCGTAAATTTTTATATTGGCATGTTCGATGCCTTGTGAGACCTCCATAGGGTGCCTAGGAACCTTTCACTGGTATCAGAGCCTAGCTAGAGCCTTAGGCGAAGTCTAGACGGATTTTGAAGTCCGATCGAACCCGAAAGTCCAAAATTTCCATGCTCTCTGTACATTTTTGAAAACAGTGAGTTTTTCAACATTAAAAATATGCAGAAAAATCAGCAGGTGAATTTAAGAGGTACTGTGAAATTCGTGCTCGTAATTCCATCAAACTGCCGCGGTTTCGCGGCACGAGCAAGGCTCGTGCGGCGGTTCCGCGGCCGTACGGCATCATTGTAAAGCGAATCTTACACAGTAACTCCTAATAGATAGTGCTGGATTTTCTGGGAATTTTTAATATTTATTCAAGAGTTGAATTTTCTGGGGTTGTTTTGGGGATTCGGTGTTTCGATCGGAGTATCATATTTTGTCTATGTGGCTTTCCGGATAATTTTTAGAATATGTTAAAAAGTTCGGCCGGATATAAATACCCAATTTTTCCCCTGTCGGGAAATTTCCAAGTGTTGGATTTTTCCGTAGTTTAACGATGCTCTAAGTAGTGCAAGTAACGCAATGGACCCTCTAGAAGACAACAAACCTTAACTCGATTATGTGACCGTCTTGAACTGCCCTTTGAACCTTCGGGTTTGGGGCAGTACGGCGTGCCACATGTGAGGCGTTGGCTTGACCCTTCTATGGCTGGACCGTTGGTACTGAGGCACGAACTGAATGTTGTTAGACTTATTTCATGTGTTGATCTGTATCGGGAAAACTTGGGTGTTCGAATGTTCAATCGGAAAGTTTAACATTTTTCTAATTATCTGGAATGAGATACAATAATTGGAATTCACAAGAAGTTATGAGATAACTGAATGAATGTTATAAACATAGCACTTTAGTCTCACTTGATCGGTTGCCACGGAATTTTGATGTGATCAAAAGTCCGTCGCAATCACGTAGCGTACGCGGATACTCGCCGATAAACTTAATAGACAGCCTCGCTCCATTGCCCCGACCAAGTGACTGTAGGAGAACCCCGTCACCGAAAGCATCCGTTCGGGTGCTCGCGGCAGCGGTGTTCCGCCTTGGTGCACTTCGTCGACGGTATCGGGGGTGCGGCCGCCTACTAAAGTTTACGACGAGCATTCGATCAGTATTTCGGGAATCTTGTTGAATTGCCCGACTTGATATTGAAAAGAGTTTTCGATATAGAGACTAATATGCGGGGTTTATAATTGTTAGGCATGCGATGTCTAAGTAATTCATTTGGTCAGGCATGCGATGTCTGAGGTGGTTGCGGATTCCAACTGTTGTAGTTTTACATTTTTTTCTGTGACCGTAAGTGTAATATGTGATATCGCCGGTTTCGTTGCTATATGTCAACGACAATTGGGATGGACATATTTACTTACGTTGATGACATGTGATGTTATGTGTTGCTGGATATGTTATATTGGATCGTCGTGTTTGAATAGCCGGGGGTTTTTATGTGAGATGAGTGTTTTTCATTTTCATTCATGTAAAAACTTGTATGTAATATTCTTTTATTGGGGCACTTCCAGGTTGCGGAAGTTGTCACCCTTTGTATATTATTTACTTTTCCGCACTAGGATAGACCCAAGGAGGGGAGCACAAGTAACCGGGTTCTGGAGTCCAGTGGGAGACCAACTGGAGGAGTCGAGTCCGGGTCTCCTAACTCTAGAATTGGTAGGGTTGCTTGCCGCTCTCTTAGGGGTCTAGGGGTGTGGGTTTGGCTATTCATCACGACCGTGGAATCCGTGTTTTATACTGGCTCGTATTGAAAACACGGACGTCCTAGTATATCCAATATTTCATATGTTTTTTCTGTTGCGATATCTGTGATGTGATCATGTGATGTTCTGTGATAGATACAGTATATAGTATATATGATATATTATATAGGCGTTACTTATGTTTTACACCCGCGCTAGCCCTGCCCCGCTCTGCCGTTAGTTACCTAACCTAACGGTGCACGAGGGGACATCGAGGCGAATGCGGATGGCATAAGTGTACGTCGTATTTATCTGTGATGATTAGGTACTTAAATGATGGGACTTCATTAATGTGATTAATGAAATAAAAGAAACCTAAGATGTTGTAGAATTGAATTTCAAAATAAAACAGGTAGCTACAGTTCTTGCTTTGCACAGCGGTATATATGATATATCCTGCACCTTATTCGATGAGGAAAGGACCGAGATCCCTTCACCGGGAGTGATTCCTTTAGCAATAACTGGCAGATGCTACACACTCGGTTTGTCTTTTGATTGCTTTTAAGAGTTTTTGCTTTGCACAGTGATATATGTGATATATCCCGCACCTCATTCAAAGAGGAAAGGACCGACGATCCCTTCACCGGGAGTGACTCCTTTAGCAAAACTAGAAAAGCCTCAAAAGCACTCCATTTTAAAATCATTTGATTCTACAACGATATCAAGTTCATTACGCAATAGGTTTTCAGAAAAACCTGTCGTAGCCCTCCGTCATTTCAGATATGTACTGGTTAGTATTCGTGCTGCGTTTGTTGACCTCTGTCAAGGCGTAGTGTGCGGTAGCTGATTAGTGCTTATCTGCATAAGCATATGATGTGATTGATTTAGGGTAGTCGTGCGACCTTGTTGACCTCTGTCAAGGGTCGTGCGGGTGGGTTTACTTCAATCAGGAAATGACGGGTTGAACTTGACTAGCAGCCTATGGTTTGTTGACCTCTGTCAAGGTCATAGGACGCTAGGGGCAAAATATTATCGGGAATTTCAAGTGTTGAGATTTGCAATGAGATTGCATACCTTCTATGAGATAGTTGGATCCCGATACCCGCTGCGAGTAAGAGTTACTCCTGGGAGAGTTTTATACATTACAATTAGCCGATCAAGTAGGTGTCTAGAAAGGTGTCAACGGGGTTACGCCTCTGGGAAAACGAGGTTTACATTAATTAGGTTCGTGCGAAAGCACGGGGGACCTCCCTCAAAGTACCGACACTGGCCTGGCTGAAAGATTGGCGAACTTGTAGTGTGTAATTAATCCCGGCTAGTCTTTCCTTTTAGGGTTTGAAGGAAGATTTGATAAAAAGCAGTGGGAGCCATCCTGATTAGATAAAATAATAACCAATCTGATCTTGCAAGAGCGCACGCTGAGTGTTTTTCTTCTCTCTCTCTCCTGGTAGTGACCATATCACGCCTTAATCAAGATAATAATACGGATTATTGACCGAACCCGCTTGTTATACTGAGCTGGGGAACGTTGATCCCGCTCCAACTTATAATTGTTATAAGACAGAGCAGGAAATTAGGGAATACAAGATTTCCCGTGCCGCCCAAACGAAGAGAGTGCATGTTGATGCATCATCTTCGGGTGTGTTCATTATACAGAACCGTTTCTCAGTATCCTCCGCATCCTGGTATATGATACCGGATCAGGATCCCAGATATGTAATCTGTTACATAGGGCTACAAAAGAGTAGAAAAACTGAGAACGGGTGATAAGTTTCATGAGACAGAAAACGGGGCAAGTGTTGCAGCCAAGTCTGTTGGTCACTGTCACCCTGTATTGTAATACATTGATTCTGAACGAATGTTATTAGATACCGAACCTGATATACAAAATCATATCAGTCTCTTTATCAGTAAAGAAATGATAAAATTTTGTATTGTTGGATAATGTTTTGAACATTTCCTATATCAAAAGTTGATCGGTTCAGGCACGTTATCTAAAAGCGTTGATGTTCTAAATCAAACTACAGTTCTTAGTATACGGAACACACAAAAGAGGAAGAGTTCAGAAATGAACGGATCCTTCTTGAGGTATTGTAGACTAGGTCATATCAATGCGACCCGACTAGCTAGAGTTACATATAGATGCATATTTAAATCAGTTTGAATTTACATCTTCTGAAACTTGCCAGTCATGTCACAAAGATAAGATGACCATAGCTCCGTTTACTGGAAACAGAGAAAGAGTTAGTGAACTCTTGGGATGATACATGTTGATGTATGTAGGTCTCCTGTCTACACATGCCAAGACTGGTTCTTTATACTTCATTACGTTCTCTGATGATCTCTCATGATTCAGACATATGTTCCTGTTGAAACACAAGTCTGAACCTTTTGAGATATTCACAGAATATAAGTTAGAAGTAGAGAACCAGAATACGGGTATAAGTATTATGTCCTATGATGAGATCAGGGAGGAGAATACTTGAGCACGGAATTCCTGGACTTTTCTAAAGGAGAATAAGATTCTCTCTCAGCATTACTCCTCTGTATACACCACAGCACGATGGTATATCAGGGCGGAGCAGATACACCCTATTTGATATGGTGTGCTCTATGATGAGTACTACTAAGATACCTATTTCCTTTTGGGAGTTATGCACTTGAGAAGCTGCATACCTATTGAATAGGGTTCCAATCAAATCAGTTGCCTACCACTTCATATGTGATATGGAAGGGGAAGAGCCCATATCTTAAGTTAGTTAAGATTTGGGGATTGTCCGGCCTATGTCTAAAAGCAAAATCCGGAAAAGCTCGAGGCAAGGTCTGTTATGTAGAACTGGAAATGTTCCAGCTATACAAACTGCAGCAGATGATTTGATAGAGCCAAAGGATTCAGTAGATTCCAACGAACCTCGGCCTCTCCGCCGATCTAGTAGGGTTCCTCACCCACCTGAGAGATACTTCGGTTTCTCTATGACAGTGGGAGCGAGGATTGCATCATAAGATGATGACCCAACTAGCTTCGAGCTGGCCATCAGGAGTAAGACTCTGTAAAAATGGCTGGATGCTTGGTGATCTGAGATGGAATCCTTATACACCAGCAAAGTATGGACTTTAGCTGCTATATCTGAAGGGTTAAATCCCCATCAGGAGCAAGTATATCTTGAGAAGATTACTTGGTGTACATCGAAAAGTTGAGACTTTCAAAGCTAGACTTGTTAAAAGTGTGCATCATTGACCAGGTGTGGATAATGATGAAACCTTTTCCAGTGGCTATGCTAAAGTCCATCCAGATCCTACTTGTCACGGCTACATACCATGACTGCGATATCTGGTGGTTGGGTGTCTTGACTGCTTTTCTAGATGATATTTTAGAAGAGTGCGTCTATAAGTACACAGCCAGAGGGCCTCGTAGACAGTGGGAGCAGCGGAAACGTGTGCAAGATGCTTTATAGGATAAAGCAGGCATCGCGGAGTTGGAACATCTGTTTTGATGGATTAGTCAAAGAAGTTGACATCATCAAAATGGTAGATGAACCTTGTATAAACAAGAAGGTAGTAGGGAGTATGGTGACGATCCTCGTAGAGTACGTGGATGACATACTCTTGATAGGGAAGGAGTTTCATATGCTACGCTCAGTCAATCTCCGCTTATCACATTGATTCTCCATATAGGATCAAAATGATACCTCCTTAATCCTGAGCTTTGGATCTATGAGATAGATCTAAATGGATGTTAGGATTCTCACTAGTAGTAGTGAGATGGTATCAATCGATCCTGGGCGAATCACTGGAAGGGTTCCAGGGTGATAAAGACGACTGAATGTCAGTCACAGGCATTGTCTTTACCCTCAGTAAAGGGACGGTATGTTGGAAGAGTTCCAAGCTAGATACCGTGACACACTAGACGATAAAGGCTGGATACATCGCTACTTAAGATGCTACCAAAGAGGCTGTTTGGGTGTATATTGGTTCATGAGATGAACTAGGTTCCTACCATTGTGTGACAATGGAAGTGTGGCTTTGGCCCGGGAACCCCGGTCCCATCAGTGATCCAGACATATTCTAAGGCAGTATCACCTGATCATGGAGATGGTTGATCTCCAGGATGATCGAGGTTAGGAGAACAGACTCAGAGGACAACACGGCGGATCCACTCACGAAGGCCTATTCCCAGAGAGAGACTTTTATGGGATGGTTGAGTATGAGATACTACAACCACTGCTACAGATGGCCCTAGTGCAAGTGGGAGATTGTTAGTTATATGTATGCCCTAGAAGCCATTACTGTACATTGGATGTATATTGTAGTGGATGCTGGGACATATATAGGGAGGACTTTCTTGCTCGACATGATAGTATGCTATCTGGTTGAACTTTACCTTAACGTGTATACTGATTGTCTCTCTGTTACATGTTGGTAAAGCCCTTAGGATGTGTGCTTGACTACCTGGACTATGATGCGGATCATACTAGTGGGGACATAGTAGTCCATAAGTACATCTTTCAAAGTCCCTAGTCGTGGGTGTATCGAGACGGGGCATCGATATACCAGAGTAGACTAGCGTGTACCTTCTCGACCCATACAGATGGGCGATGGATGATCCCATATCCATCGGTGTTTGATATCAGAGATGATATACGGGTGCTCAGTAGAGACTGGGTACACTGGACGGACTCGCCGAGAACTCCCATATGGTATTATACCTCACGTCAGATGGCAGTTCTCTGGTGACACTGGTACAGAGTAGTCTGTTGACCCGAGATCGTCATAGAGTCTTGTGTGATTCCCACTGTGCTTTGATTTCCATCTTATCACATCTAAGAGGGCGTGCAAAACGGTGGTTTTTGGGTACAGTCCCGAGTCACATGGAGGCAATGAGCGATAGGAGGGGATTCGTCTCTCCCGGTATAGGGGGTTGATGTTGCGCTGTGTTCGATTGGCTATAACAGGAAATCCCTGGCCAGGGTTGCTGAGATTTACTGGTAAGTGTTACCAGTAGTTTCTCGAATTGTTATAGACCTCATATCGACACGACTTATCGAGCTATTGGGGTCTGACGTATACCACCCCTAGGCAAGATATGCGACATATCAGACGATCAGACCGGACTGTACGGTAGTGTTACTGGTTGGATTCACTGGAGTGTGAGCGGGCTTGCTCGTCGATCTTCAGATCGCTCAATACCCGGGTGGCCGTTACGTTTAGCAGACCGCTTGCGGCTTGTGGGTGCTTGATATGATCATCATCTGCTGCCGGCGTATTGACGAGTCTTTAGAGTCCTACACAGAGGTTTCCTGGCTCAAGCGAAACGAAATAGGAGCGCATATGAGATATGTGCGGGACCGAGAACAATGCGTGTATGTGATACCGTATTCCATTCTCGCGATGAATGTATCGAATGGTTGTATGCGATATAACCTAGTTATCGATTCAAGCGTTGATTCGATAAGCCGATACATTATATACTAGTCGGTTGTGTGCGACATGACCGGATCATTGAATCAAGTGTTGATTTAATGATTTAATGCATATTTATATATTTGATATATTACTTTGCATCAACTAGTATCGGTTTACTTAAGATGGATTTTCTCACTCGGATGTGCGCATTGCATATGCGATATGATTTTGTGCACTTGCTTGTATCATGTTTGATGATACATGCCTTTTGGTTAAGTGTGAACAATTAAACCTTGGTTAATGAAATGGTTAGGGTTTACTATTTCCTTATTCATTTATTCATTTATTTATTCTTTTGGAAATAGAAAAGCAAATGAGAAAATGGTGGCTTGTTTTCTTTTGTTCATGAAGCTTCATGAAGACTTTGACCAAGTGACCATTTTGTCTCATGCTTAACCCTAACCATCCCACTAACCATGATTTATTCTCTACACTTGACCATGGTTTGGTCATGATAAGTATTTGATTTTCTATTCTTTTTAATTAACTTATCATATCATTATTCTTCTTCTTCTTCATTTCTTCAAGTGAAGAAAGCTTGCCTCCATCAATGGCAAGTGATGAATTAGAGTGAGAAATCCAATTCTAAAGTCTACCCACTTCCTATTTCTTCATCCTCTACCTCTTGCCTAGTAGTAGAGTTTGTTTCCTTCACAAGTTTTCAAGACTTGGTGAAGGTGGAGCTTGATTTAGCGATGCTTCGACGTAGATCATCTTCGGCACGTCGTCGATGACCTAGCCCGTCCATTCTCCGATGAAGCCGACGCTAGAGCCCGGGATCCGTCTTGGAAAGCGAGGAGACTTCATTGCGGAGCCGTGGAGGTGGAGCACCGGATCTACAAAGGTTGTATATCCGTATTTTCATAGTTAAGTGTTAACTAGTTTGCATTTTCGCCTAGTTTTCTAGCAAACGATCCGTAGTCGGGTCTCTCGGCACCCGTAAATTTTTATATTGGCATGTTCGATGCCTTGTGAGACCTCCATAGGGTGCCTAGGAACCTTTCAGTGGACACCTCGAAATCATGTCACGAGAAACCGCGTTTTTAAAAAAATTTATAATTTCCTTTAAAATATATCCGCAGTTCTCAAATCCAGAAATCTCATGAAAACAGTATCTCATTGCATGCAACCATAAAGTACGATGTATGCAACATAGAACAGTAATGTGGGCATATCAAATATATCATGCAAACGTGTCATATGATAGTACTGAACAATGAATACTTTACAAATAAGAATAATATCATGATATAGCAATTCTACTGTGTAAGTGGCATAGCAATTACCAATGATGAATGTGTGAGCCGACAAATCTGTGTAAGTGTAACATGCGCATCATCGGTAATAGTGCATGTGTACTAGCAGAAGAAGTCATGTAAACAAAAGGGTATGAAACGTCGTATATATATAGTAATGAAAGAAATGCGAGCGTATACAGAAATAAGGAATTGTAACGCGAGCGTAAACAGAATAAAGGAATCGTAAGCACGAACAATATAAAAAAATATGCAATTACGTATGAGTCATACAATTATAGTTTAAAAAAGTACGAATCATTGTTTTAGAAAATAGGGGACTATGATATTGTTTGGAAAAGATGCCATTTGAAAAGTTTGTTGCGTCTCCTTGAAATCATCATTTAAAAGTGCGTAACGATTCGTTAGTTTTGAAATAGGTATGAGTCCAAACATATCACAATATCCACTTCGTGATATACAATAAAATGTTCTCAAGTCGAAATAAATATCGGCGATTCATCCTTATTATCTCACGTACGGAATATCCATTGTACGATATCATCAAGTCAATAGTATGAATCTATAGTCACATACATCATCGCATCTCATATTATCATAAATCATCTCATATCATCTCGTATTCATATCATATCACATCGTCTTATATCATTATATCGTATCATAACAACTCGTATCATCATATCATAATTATCCTTTTCCCATATATGTGTATATATAGCTCAAAGGTGAAGAAAATAGGACTAGAGATTTATCTTTCTACTACTATCGCATATGGTATTCTAATAACCCTATAGAATATATATATATATATATACATATATATATATATATATGCATATATATATATATATGCATATATATATATATCCTTAGCACTACGATTGCGAGGGTGCTATACGTCATCCACCCGACTTCCCCCATAGATATAAATCTACTCACCTGCCAATCTCCTCGCTTAGCCGAAATCAATGTGCTTCGTCGTCTCGGAAGTCCATGCAAAGATACCTACAATCAATACACAATCGCAATACTATTAAAATCAAGTCCAAAAAACCGATACGGCACACAAAGTGTTCAAAGGTTAGAACTTATAGCCTACGCATGCAAAAACAACCAAATAACCCTCGTCATTGATGTACAAACATCCAACGACCAAATCCAAATTCAAATACCAAAAAACAAGTTTTAGAAATCGAAAAAACATTGCCCAAACCAACTCAAAATGCTCCCAGATTTTATCACAGATAGATAGGGACAAAACTAACAATACAGGAGCTAGGTTATGAGGAGTATGAGCTACAGGCCAAAACCCACCATCACAGCCCACAATTTGGCCGGCGAGAAGAGCTCAAAAACCGATGTCGCCGGTTCCTACAGGGAATCTGGGTCTCGTTTTCCTGTGGTGGTCTTCTAGTGGTCTAACTAGATCGATGTAGTTGTTTTATTTCTTATAAACACCTCAAGTTACTCCAGATTCCATCTGAGCATCAATAATCAAAGAAAACTGTCACGGGAAAATTCTAAGTTCATATATTAGTTTCTAGTCTCAGGTTTAGTCCAAAATAATAGCACCACAGGGGCTTGTAATCATAAGTAAACCTCAATAACACCTTTGCAAACCATAATATCCCCTAATCCTCATCTAGGAAAATTCTAAGATCACCAAACTATATCGATTTGACTCTAAACTACTATAGGACGTAAAGAAAACTAATAACTAAACTAGAAGTGTAGGGATATACCTCATTTGGCAACTCAAGAAAATTCTTGGGTTGTCCAAAGTGCTCAAAATCCAAACTTGGTTTCACTATAGGGTGTAAGATGAGGTAGGGATCAACTTTTGTGAAGGAAGTGTGGGGTTTTGATGATGATTTGGAGATGTTTTCATAAGGTAGAGAAGATGGAGGAAGGAGGTGAAAGAGATGAAGATGGAGGAGTTGAGGAGATAATGTGGTGAAGGAAAGGAAACAAATGAGGAATGGCAAGTGTAAGAGCCATACTCTCTCTCTCTCTCTCTCTCTCTCTCATTCTCTCTCATGGCATGCCCATGCCTCATCATTTCTCCTCCCCCCCTCCCCCTCTCAATTATCATGTCTCATTTTCTTTTCTTTCTCCTTTCTCACTCAAATAAAACCAAGCATACAACATAAATGCAAATGAACAAACGTGCAACAAAATGCAATATGTCATGTTGAACTAGCCATGACTAATTAAAAATACGGATTTGGTTTAATCATGATTAGTAGTGCACTAATCAAGTTTAATTTAAAATTGTATATAAATAATTGCATAATAATTTGTAATATGTCCAAATCCAATAAATGCCCTTTAAATAAATAAACCATATTAATCTCCAATTATTTTCTAAATATTGGTATATAATTATACCATTTTACGAAAACCCCAATTCGCAATTCGAATAGTTTTCGTGAAATATATTATTTTAATATTTAAATTCCAAAAATAATATTTTATCTTTCTAAAATGTTACAATTACCAGTAATAACTTGGCCAGTGGTTTCGGCTTCTCCAACCGGCATCGTGAAAGCCTAATGCCAGGGTACATTTCTCCTTGCTGGAGGCACATGCCCATGTCCCTGGGGAATGTTTCTTTGCCCTTGAATAATGTTCCTCTGGGCCTCATGGAATTGATGAGGAGGCTGTGCCGGAGGTCCACGTGGAGGTGGTGCAGGTAGAGCAATATGAGTTGCAGGAGACTGAATAGCTGGCCGCTGCGGGAAATTGATCGCTGGTCGGGGTGCAGGAGCTGGGTTGAGGCGATGTGGGCAAGCTCCGATAGCGTGATTGGATGCGCCATGATTGATCTGCTAAAAATTGTGTTCGTAAATTAATCGCAATCAAGACAGTATCGCTAGTAGCTAGCTGCGATGTACGGGTTGTCCGTAGGGAAACGTGAACTCTTTTCTTGTTTTAGACGAGTTAATTAAAGAAGGGTGATTGTTTGTCGTTACGGATATAGAATTTATAAAGAAAAGGCTCGTAGGGTTCATAGGACTTAGTAGTAATGGATGAATAATTAAAAATGGCTCTTTTAATCTTTTAATAGTTTAATACTAGATAGATAGTGATGAATGCAG
This sequence comes from Agapanthus africanus, assembly GCA_030015575.1. Taxonomy (NCBI): domain Eukaryota; kingdom Viridiplantae; phylum Streptophyta; class Magnoliopsida; order Asparagales; family Amaryllidaceae; genus Agapanthus; species Agapanthus africanus. Next base: position 934,361,647 of record JASDDO010000019.1, on the reverse strand, counting down.
ATTAGGGTTCTTGGAAGAAACTAGGGTTTCCCCGCTACTAACCCTTGTCCTTGGATTGATCTCTATTCATGTCTAGCCCTTAACAAAATAAGTGTTAAACCAATCTCAAATCATGGTCGTGACTATTAATAAATTGGTAGCGCGCCCGATAAGTATGTCAACATTTATTTTGCTAAAATTTATAAACTTTAAAATGTATAAAAGAAGTTAAAAGATTTTATCATCTATTGTTCTACCCTATCCTACAAACCCTAGCAAGCTAAGAATTACTCGCTCATGGTTAAAGATTTAGAAGAAAGGATGAAGAAGAATGAAAATATAGTTAAGATGCAGAAATGTAAGTACAGAAAGTAAGTGCGGAAATTAATTGCAAAAGGAATAATAAAATCACTACCTTTATTAATCAACTATTGCATTTACAATTTTGCTCCTTAGAAAGTAGATTAAAAGAACTCTAGTTTGCTCTAGATTTCTCTCTTGTAGGAGGTAGATGAATAGATGATGATCACTCGGATACATGGACCTTTTGGATCTCTTGATCTCTTCGGTGATGATTTTGAATGTGCAGCTCTCGATCCCTTATATAGTCTTTAAAACCTGAAACCCTAGATGCCATCTGTGAATATATGCTGTTACGATCAAATATCCAAAATATCACATCCAATGGCCATAGAACCGCCGCGGAACCGCCGCATATAGGCTTGTTTGGTCGCGGTTCCGCAGCAATTTAGTGGTATAATATTTTGGGATATTTTGTGGTCTCTTGTGTTGCCATGTAGAGATTCTCTTGATATCTATATTATGAGAATAATGCTCTGAGTTTCTGCCGTTGCTAAATCTTACGATTTACTTCCATATTCTGGCAGATTTGATTTCGACATCCTGATTTAAATCGGATCTCTTGGATTCCAGACCTGAGCTAATATCTGCACAATCTCTCAAGTCATAGTATTAGTAGTATTTGGTATTTTTAAGATATTATCCTAACCATTTAAATGATATAATATCTTAAGAATATTGATCAGAAGTATCTGATATGATATGCATATTTTAATTACAAAGATTTCATTTAAATATTATATGCATATATTTTTCCTCATTATGTTAATTATAATGTAGAAACATATGATAATAGACTTTTTATAAATAAACCCTCATATGTTCTATATTTACAATAAAGACCTTTTAGTACTTAACAATAGTAGGGAAAATGTTCATTCAAGTATGCAATATTTTAGACTAATCAAATACCCCCAAAATTATTTTTGATCGTCCCGAGAAAACTAGTTATTAAAAAGAAAAAGAAAGAAAAAACTAACTAGCACATTTTCGTAGGCAACACGATTGCAATGAGCATGTGCAACAAGCTTTTAAAACTCTAAGTGTCCCTAGTACGAGAAGTGTTGTCTCCTGAGGGTTTTCAGCGGATTACACCCACAAAATCTCATAATAAAATAGAGAAGATGAAAGTTACATCCAAAGATAAGGAACATAAGAAAGAAATTGAAAATAAGAGTTTCAAACTACATTAACTTTTTAGTTGACATGAGCCATATCTTAATAGTCATGAAAAGATGTCAGAAATCACCTCATCCCTCAATAAAATATCGCGTTTAGTCTTCCTCCCTACTTTTCTTCCAAACATCGATCACATACCCCTACGTGTGTGTAAAAGACATCACTACACTTAGAGAATTCAATTCAAGCTATCATACCCTTGTCCATCTTCCTTAGTACCTTTTAGTCGGTGAATGTTTTATAAATGGAATTGCTCACACATTCTTCATGCGACCGTTAATACTTCTTGAGGTACTAACGAACCGATTACCAAATGTGTTCACTCTTTTAGGTGTAATTAGCAATATTCTAGTCTTGCAACACCTAAGATTTAGCAATGATTCCCAAACAAGTTGGTCTAAGTGTAACATTTCAGAAAAATAAAATATTATTTTTAGAATTTAAATAAATAAAATAATAAATTTCATGAATATTATAAAGATATAGAAATTGGTTTTAATGAAGTGGTATGGTTATATACTTATAGTTTGGAAAATAATTAAAAAATTAATATAAATTATTATTTTTGAAAGTTTTTTGTTGATTTGGGCATTTTATAAATTATTATACAATTAATTGTATATAAGTTAATACTGAACTTGATTAATATTTCACTAATTATGCATTAATCTTGTTTATGTATATCACATGCAACAAAACATGTTGCAATACCTTGTTACATTTTTTTGAACCATTCTTCATTTGCACCTATATATGGTTTTTGTTTTTATAAAATAAAAAGAAAAGGATAAATGAGGGGGGAGAGAGAGGGGACAGGATGTGATTGGTTAATTATGAAGGGAGAGAGAGTGAGAAAGGGAAAGAGAGAGATGAGAGTGTATGGCTTCTCCCCCATTCCTTACCCTTCATCCATTTTCTTCACCTCCTTCAACTCCCTCACCCCTCCATCTCATCCACCACCCACAAACACCATCAAAATTTAGCCAAAACCTTATGTCAGCTTCACTAAAATTGATCACAAGCTTACTACCAACACCATGGATGAATCAAGTCAAGGTTTTGAAGACTTTGGACAACTCTAGAATTTTCTTGAGTTGCCGAATGAGGTGTATTCCTACACTTCTAGCTAAGTTATTAGTTTTCCTAACACCCTTTTGTAGTTTAGAGTTAAACTAATGTAGTTTGGTGATCTTAGAATTTTCCAAGATGAGATTTAGGATATAATTTGGATTGTGAAGATGTACTTGAGGTGTAATTAGTGACCACAACCCTTTTAGTGTTAAATTCTGGACCAAACTGAGCATAGAAACCCTAAACCATGAATTTAGAATTGGCCGATATCGGATTTTGTGGATATTGTGATGAGATATAGAGATCTACTATGACCCGGAGACTCTGAAAAATATTTTGCAGGCATAGTGAAATGTGCAGACCACTAGGAAGCTACCCCAGAAACCCAAGCCTAAGCCTTCATATTTTGGCCGCCGTTATATTCGATTTGGCCGCAATTTGTGGCCTAATTTTTTAGTTAGGGTCTGAAACTTGGTCTGTAGCTCACTTTTTAGATAAGTAGACCTACAATGTATGGAAAAAAAGTCTAATTTTACATTAATAAAAATCTAGAGTCGTTTTACTTGATTTCTGGCGATATTTTGCGACTTTTGAAACTTGGTTTTTGGGTATTTTAGTTTTGACTCGGTCGTTTGACGTTTGTACGTCAACGTCGGGAGTTGTTTGATTGTTCTTACATGCATGGACCATATGTTATAACCTATGTATGTTTCGTTTGCATATCGGTTTCCGGACTTAATTTTGATGTCGATACGATATGTGTTGAATTGTAAGTACCTTCGTATGGATTTTCGGGAAGACATGGGAGAGCAAGGCATCACCGACTTCGGCAAACAAGGATAGTAGGTGAGTGGATGTATATCTACGGGAGAAGTCGGGTGGATGGCGTATAGCACCCCCACAACCGTTGAATAGGATATTTATTTATTTATATATATGATAGTGCGAGATGTGGATATGTACCAAATAAGGTTCTAGGAGACCGTAGGATTAGAACAAGCGTACTCATAGGAAGGTTACTCTTAGTTTTTAGTTCCTTATTCATGAGTCGTCGGTTTTACTGTTGCGCGTGCGCGCACTTGGTATGATTTGCGTGTATTTGTATATACGTGTATATATTTATGGATATGTTGATATATATATATATATATAGATAGATAGATAGATAGATAGATAGATAGATATAATAAACATATACGTATAAGATGAGGATATGATATGTTGCATGGTTTTGCGTTGATACGATCGAACAAGATGTCAAGAGATTTTGATATATGATTGAGTCTGAAACATCATATGTGATATGATATATTAAATGATCGTTGGGCGATATATACATAGCATGTGATTTGATGAGATAATAGATTGTACGTGACCTTAGATCCATACATTTGATTATGATATTGTACGACGGATGATACCGTACGAACTATGATCTATATATGATAGATATGATATTTGACCCATACCCTCGATTTTGAGGATGCCGTACGATGGATTTTACCGTACGAAATATATTTATGTAAGATGATTGATCCGCACTCTTGACTCGAGAATGCCGTACGATAGACTACACTGTACGTGATGCTATGAGGCTGGATCGCCGACTACTAGATATATCGACTCGGAAAATGTTATAGATTTCTTATCACTTTCAACTCGGTTCTTAGTTTAGTCTTTTTGTTGCTTAGGTAGATGTTAGAATAGACTTGAGTCATACCTATTTCCAAAACTAACGAATCGTAGGTATTTTCAAAGGATAACCGAGGGACGCTACGGATTTTCAAAAGGCATCTCTTTTCCCCAAAACGCCGTAACCCCTACTTTACCAAAAACAACGATTCATGCTATTTCAAATACTATAACTGTATAGCTCGTATATAGATATATATTTTATATAATGTTGCGTTTACTGTTTACCTTCTGCTATGCTAATGTTATTCTCATTGCATTGTAGATATATACATGTGTTTTCATTAGCTGTTATGATCTCGCCTGCTAGGACACCTGCACCATTACCGATGATGCATATGTTGCACGTACACTTACTTGCCAGCTCACACACATCAGCATCGGTAATTGCCATGTCACGTACACTTTAGTAATCGTTACTTCATTCGTATACCCTGATAAATTGTAGCTAAGTAATATTGTTTAGCATTCATGATATCATATGCTAGTTTAGACTTTGTATTTCTTACTTAGATGTCACATGCATTCACATACATACATTCTAGTCACGCAGTAATCATTTAGCTTTACGCCGATATTCATTATCTTATTATATACTCATGATTATGAGATTTCGGTTTTTCATGAGATTTCTGGATTTGGGAAACCGCATGTAAATTTGAAAAACTTATGCTCAATTTTAAAAGAAAATGTGGTTTCTCGTGATATGATGTGTGGCGTCCACCATGAGATTTCTCGGTTCTGAGCATATATGTTTACCTGATTCGAGGAGCAAGGAGACACCGTCTGCGGGTACATGGTGGACCCGGTGCGGTACTCCGGGGCAAGAAGATGGTATAAAGAGACGTTGACCCCGGCAGGGGAGTACTACCGACCGACCGGTGATAGTTGGCGTGGTGGATATACGGAGGATACCGACCATAATCGTGAGATCAGATGATATGGGCCGATCCGGACTGACGGAGACCGAGATATATAAGGATGATGTGTCGATGATGGACACAGTTTTCATGATATTTTCGAGTGTCGATATTGGACACTCAGGTTTTATCATGATTTTGTGTGTCGATATTAGACACACCCATTTGATGATGCATTTATACATGATACACATGAAATGTAGTTACTTTGTAACACGGACACGAGTACTTAACATTATCCATATGCTTATATTATTACCCTTGCTACTACTCGATGTTATCGTGTTATTATTATTATTATTATTGTATCGTACTGTATGACCTAGGAGATGGTCATACATCCGATTTCTACTCGGTGATGTCTTCTACTCATGAGTTGGCAACTCATCCCTGTTGTGCCACAGTTTTTCTTGCATGTTTGACCGCACAGGTTCCGTTGCGGTTTGCTGGCACACCAATTTTTTCCGAGTGATTGCTTTGGTAGGTGGGGTTCACTTGCATCGTGACCACCATTGTACTTTTACATTTATTTTTGTTGTGTCTAGTTAAAGGCCCCTTCAACCAGACTTTGTATATTTATAGACTTAGAAACCTCGACTTGTATATTCTTTTGGACTTAGAGTCATGCTCATGTATTTATGTTTTACTCTGGTTTTTTTGATGATAATTTGGTTTCCTTTCTTTCTGTGTTGATCTTCGCCTCGGGGCATCGTATGTTTATATCTTGCGTGGTTGTTTCCGCCAATTGGCGAAGATCTAGCTCCCGCTTGGGGATGTCTATTATTATTATTGCTTGTATTGTTTTCGAGTTAAAATTTACAAAGAAGGTGTTGCCCAAATTTCGAATGACGAAAATGTTTTCAAGATAGATACAAACATTGCATTTTCATATGATATTACTTATACTTTTAAAAGAAAAACTTGATTTTATTAAACCTTTATTACAAAATCGCACCTCCACTATTTTCCCTAAAAGGTTTAGATTTCTGGGCTTTTGGCTTACTTGAATTAGGTGGGGTCCTATAGACTTCACATGATTCAAGTGTCAGTCACGTGTCTTTTCTGGGTCGTGACACTAAGGCACTAGGTGATATGGCACCCACGCTATATTTTTTTTATGCTGCCTTGAGTAATTACAAAACCAGTGTTCATTTTTCTTTACCATTTTTTTTATTTCATTTATATTTTTGTTTATATATATATATATATATATATATATTCCTTCATACTAAGGCTTTTAGACAAGAGCATTTCAAGGTATCCTCCACTGTCCCAAGTTTCAAGATGTGTGCAAGTGCGTACAGTAGGGTATCAACGTTCAGAAGTTTAAAATCAAGAATAGGGACTATTTTTTAGACTTATTTCTATCCTCACAATAGTGATTCTTTTCATCTTACTAACCTTTGGGACAACAGCTCATGACTGCCTATTACTAATTTCTTTTTAAAACATCTAATTTTCGTGCTTTTCTTGAATCTCTTCCTATTTTTCATATGTATTTTTCATATACTAACTTTTATTATCAAAAAAATTTAAAAATTTTGTACTGTTATTTAGTATAATGCAAAATAATGCGTGAATAAGCACAAACCTCCCCCAAACCTATTTGCAGCAGTGTCCTCATTGATGTCATCTTTTAAGCTTAAAACCTGTGGACTTGGGAGGAAAAGTTAGTAAAGGGGACAAGAATTAATGACAGTGAAATTCTCCCTCAAACTTATTTTTGGCTCATAATTTTGTAAAAATTTGTTTTTTTTTCAAGAGCCAAAATATTTTTCTCCCCCCCCAAAAAAACTTGAGTAAAACAGTTTTAAGCATTTAAAATTATAAAGAGGGGGTAAGGTTATTAGTCTATGCAAAGCTTTACAAAGACCAAAAATCAACACCAACCATTCAAATATTTTATCGATGTAACAACATAGTTGGTGGAAGATCATAGATGTGAAGAAGTGGGGAGATAAGAGGCGTAGTCGATCGGGTTTTCGTCTCAGTTGGTAGATACGAAATAATGATGGTGCACTACTCGCATTCTCGTTCTTGATAAGAAGAAGAGGTGGCGGTTCAACTTTTTTGGGTGGGTGTTGATTCATCACAAATCCCATGTCTTCAAAGAATGCGAGTTCTTCGGCAAAAAATGTCTTCAAAACTTCCATCGATATTCCAAATGATAATCTCATCGAAAAGGAAGTTATGATACTTGGATAGCTCGACTAAATCATTCGACAAGTCAAAAGGTTCGAATTTAGGTGTGGACTTATCGACAGAAGGGTCCTCACATGTATAATAAATAACAGCATCAAACAATAACGCACTAGTGGCGTCGATTCCTCCAGAGAGGTCATTGGTTGACTGGTGATTTGATTTGTTTTGGGAGTTCCCTACCTGTCCAGCGGGACTTTTGAACTTAGAATCGCTGTCGGGTGGGACATTGATTTGATATATTTGATTTCTGCCTTGTTTTGCGGGACTTTTGAATTTGAGCGGAACTCGGAATTTAGATTTTGTTTGGCATCAGCATTGCTGCATTAGAATAATACCAGGAGCAACTCATCATTTGCCCCGAGAGGACTTGGGATTTGGTTTTTAGGTCAGCATCAGCACCGCTAACACCGAAGCGTAGTGCCAGGAGCAACTTATCATTTGCCTTTTGGAAAATTTAGTGTTTGAGTTTTGGGTCGGCATCAGCACCGATAACACTGAAGCGTAATGCCAGGAGCGACTCATCATTTGCCGCAGGAAAACATAGGATTTGGGTTTTGGATCAGCACCAGCACCGCTAACACTAAAGCGTAATGCCAAGAACGACTCATCATTTGCCGTTGGAAAACTTGGGATTTTGGTTTTGGGTCGGCATCAGCAGGGGTTAATACCAAATTGGAATTATGGAGGCAAACATTGGAATCTCGGGGATTCAGATTGAGCAGGTCCAAGACAGCATATATGCACTGCAAATTTAGTAGCCAGAGAAGTCAAAACCATATTGGTATAACATTGGAAGGGCAAGACATATCACCGAGCGACCAGTTTAGATATCTAGGTTCCATCATCCAAAAGAATGGGGAGATCGATAGTGATGTTAATCAAAGGATCCAAGCTGGTTGGTTGAAATGGAGGAGTGCAACAGGGATTTTGTGTGATCGTAACTTTCCGTTAAAATTGAAAGGGAAGTTTTATCGGAGCGCTATTCGGCCTGCCTTATTATATGGTACAGAATGCTGGGCTCCTAAGAAGCATCATACACAGAAGATGCACGTAGCGGAGATGCGTATGCTTCGTTGGATGTGCGGTAACACTAGAAAAGATAAGGTGCGAAATGAGGATATTCGTGCAAAAGTTAGTGTAGCACCTGTGGAGGAGAAGATGCGGGAAAACCGGCTAAGATGGTTTGGTCATGTGCGACGCAGACCTATGGAAGCACCGGTTCGACGAATAGATACTCTCGATATGAGCAATGGCAAAAGGGCAAAAGGGAGACCGAAGAAAACATGGATGGAGGTGATACGAAACGATATGGTTGCCAAAGGACTCAATGAAAGTATATTGTTCGATAGAAGCGAGTGGAGACATAAGATTCATGTGCTGGACCTGGCGTGATTCTCATGTTGGTTCATGTAGCCTACCCCATATGCTTGGGATAAAAGGCTCAGTTGTTGTTGTATCAGCACCGCTAACACTAAAGCATAATGCAAGGAGAAACTCATCACTTGTCGTTGTCCATTGGGGGAGAGATGGCTTAGGAGACGGGTTTAGGTCCCTATCTCCTAAGGCTTTTCAATGTTATGAACCATAAGGGCCTCATAAAAGCATTTCCTCCCTACGAGTCGAGAGCATCTCGCAGGTGTATGCTCTCCTTAAGGATCATGAGAATTTCTATGTATGTTGCTCCTTTGTGAGTCATAAGAATCTTTGATTAGTATAAAATATTGCACATTTGAATGAACATTTTCCCTATTATTGTTAAATATTAAAAGGTGTTTATTGTAATTATAGAATATATAAGGGTTTATGAGTAAAAAGTTTATTATCATATATTTCTACATTATAATTAACATAATGAGGGATTGTACTTAACAATAATAGGGAAAATGTTCATTCAAATGTGCAATATTTTATACTAATCAATCTCACGCGAGGATTTTCTCCTCACAAGGTCGAGAGGATTTTGTGAGTGTATTTCATCTCTTTTCACGAGTTTGCGTCCTCTCGGGTTTTTACAAACTCGCCGGCAGTCCTGTTGTTTTTTTTCTCACGGAGCCCTTTCGGGTTTTCATACGTGCTCGTTTTGCTTGTAGACATACCGTTTTTTTTAAGCTTCATCGCTGGTAGGACTTCAGATGTAGTCTCGCCGGTAAGGCTTGGGAGAGATAAGGATCATTTGCGCCCATGAATTGTATACAGTTTTACAGGATGTATGATCCAGACCGTAGGGCCGGTATGCTCAATTCTCCTGCGACTTGGAGCATTCACGCATAATATTTCTTGAGATATCGGCCATTGATGGTTGGCATGGGCCTTTCTCCCTCGGCATTTATCAGCTGGTAGGATCCTCCTGTTGGATATAGTGCCCTCGGAGTCAATTATTGGATCACAGGCACGTGATTGCAATGATTGAGGGAGGATCTATGCCAGTAGGACAGTCTTACTCGAGATGATAGTATGCTATCTGGTTTATCTTTATCATCGTATACTGCTTTAGGTGACCTTACAGGTCACTATTGCACGTTGATAGAGCCCCTAGGATTTTTGCTTGACTACCAGCAGTATGAGGGCGATCATATACGTGGGAGCTGGAGTCTATAAGCAAATCCTTAAAAGGTCCCTAGTCGTGGGAGTTTTGAGACAGGGCATCGATTCTCCAGAGTAGACTAGTGTATACAGTCGAGACCCCGACGAGGGGCGGTGGCCGGTCTCACAAGCCATTGGTGTCAGTTGGTTCACCTAAGATGTATACAGGTGCTCATTGGGTTATGAGTACACCGGACAGGACTCGCCGAGAACCTGCTAGTTGGGATTATACCAGACGTCAGATAGCAGTTCCCAGGTGACATGTGTACAGGTTAGTTCATCGACCTGAGATCGTCATTTGTCTCGTGTGAGTTCCCACTGTGCTTTGATTACTACCCTACTACGCTCAAAGGAGACGTGCAAACAGGTTTTAGTTGGGTACAGTCCCGAGCCACATGGAGGCAGTGAGCGGATCTGCAGGGGTTCATCTCTCCCGGTATTGAGGGTGAGGTCGCGCTTTGTCTAGGAGAGCCATTACACAAAGCCCTCAGCTGAGGTAGGAGATTTACTGGTAGGTATTCCAGTAGTATCTCAGGGTGTTCTGGGCTACACTCCGACACGACTTGTACCACTTTTGGGGGTCTGACTTTTACCAACCCCCTAGGCCCGCCATGCGATACTCATAGACGAACGGACCGGACTATACGGATATTGTCACTGACAGGCTCAGTAGGGTGTCAGTATGAGTTCGCTCACAGACGTCCCTTTTGGTCAATAGCTGGTGGCCCGTCACATATGGCTTATACCTCTGACGTGCTAGTGGTTAAATCCACAGCCATAGTATTGGAGAGTCTTTAAAGTCCCCTACACAGACAGTTACTCAAGTTTTGGGCGAAACGCTGTAAAGGTCGTATGGAGATATGGCAGGGTTCGATCAGATACGTGCGGTATTGCACGGATCATGATCGGACGGTTAATACTAGCGGGCTTTGGTTTAAGCCGGATCCTAGTATTGTACAGTGTAGATTTTGTCTCTTTGTATTTGTATTCAGTGGGAATACAAATGCGGGTATGCATATACAGTCGTGGGGTTTTCCTGTAATTTATTACGGGATCAGTTTTCTGAAGTTGCCAGTTTGCATTCCGTTCCGGCCAGTTTTCCTTTGTTCCTTCACGGCCGGACTTTTCCGATGGAGGGGTTATTTGCAGTTGTGCAAATTATCTTTTGTGGAGGGTTTCTTTGTGAAATGAAAGATTATGATAGCATCTTTTCTTTTCATGCATCATTTCTTTAGCATTAAATGAGATTAGAAAGGATTAGAAGTTGATATGATATTTTTATCATCACTTTTGGATGTGGTCACCCTTTTGCTTTTACTACTCTCACCTTCCTTCATGTTTTCATTTTTCCTCCACCATTTGATCAAGAGGGCCGGCCACATTTTGTGAGAATGAGAGAGTTCATTTTGATGAGGGAAAATCTATCATCTCATTTCTTGCTAGGAAAAATGAAAGCACCATTTTTCCTCCAAAGTTCTTTATCTTCATTCCTCCATCACCTTGGCAACTTCAATCACCCCAAAGAGACAAATGGATTCTACACTACACCTACAGTACCCTTAGACGCGTCGGCTTGCCAACTTCGCTCCCGAGTTGCCTCGGTCCAGAGGTGGGAGCCCGTAAAATAATTCGGCTACGTGGTGCCCTTTCCGACGAGGAGGTGACGAACGGAGATTCCGCGGGAGATCGAGACGACGACGAGAAGACCGAAGGACACGGATTGCTCGGTATATCTCTCTACCCCCGTTCTTTAGTTTTCTAGTAGCTAGGTTAATGGCCCGATCCGGGTTGATAGTGCGCGGTGGTGCCGGTTTGCAAGTTTCGTAAAGTTTTTCGTTTCCGCATTTCCGGCGTTGGATTGACGGCCGGGGCGCCGTCGTGAACTTACACCTCCATCAAACACTTTCTCGATAACGTATGGTCCTTACCAATTTGAGTCGAATTTTCCTTTGGAATGTCGATTGGGGATGATCGGTCTTTTGAGGACCAACACCAATTCACATTTCTTAAAAGCACGGAGACGGGTCATTTTATCATAGGCCTGTGACATTTGGGCTCGGTACAGCTCTAGATTTTGTTGTATTGTGGGCCTATTTTTTTGAAGGCGTCGAGCTCTTCGAGCCGAAGGAGGACGTTTTCCTCCTATGTCAACTCGTGCTGGACGGCCATTCTTAAGCTTGGAACTTCGATTTTGAGGGGGAAGATTGCCTCCACTCCAAAGAGTAATGAGTATGGAGTGGACTGAGTTGGAGTGCGGTGCGTAGTATGATATTCCCACAACGCCTCGTGGAACTTGAGATTCCAGTCTCTTTTGTTGGCTGAAGCATTTTTCCTTAGGAGCTTGCATAGACTTTTATTGAAGGCTTCAGCTAGCCCATTGGCTCTTAGATTATAGATGGAGGAATATCTCCAGTCTATCCTATGCTAAGTAGCGAACCATGAGACTTTGAAGCTCTTGAAAGAAAGCCCGTTGTCAGATATGATTCTTCTCGGTGTACCAAAACGGTATAGAATATTATGCCGGAAGAATGTCAGAATATCTTCTATCTTGACTTCTTTTAACGGGATAGGTTCAGCCCATCTGCAGAAGTAGTTAGTTGCAGCCAATATAAACCGGTGGCTTTTAGATGACGGAGGATCAATTAGGCTTACTATATCGGTGCCCTAAACTTCGAAGGGCCATGACGCCACAGTAGGATGCAGTGGGTTAGGATGCTTATGGATGAAGTCACCGTGAATTTGGCAGAGATGACACTTCTTCGCATGTTCTTCGCAATCCCTTATAATGGTAGGCCAGTAATACCCAAGCCGTTTAATTTGAAGCCGTATTTTGGGGCCAGATTAGTGAGCTACGTAGACGCCCGAGTGAACTTCTTTCATGGCCTTTTAGGCTTCGGCCGAAGACAGACACCTGAGCCAGAGTTGGTCATATGATCTGTGGTATAGCATATTATTTACAAACACATATTGGAAGGCTCTTTTCTTCAACTGAACCCTCGCAGATTTTTCTCCGGGCAGCTTGTTGTATCAGAGGTACTCTATGAACGGTTCTCTCTAATTGGGCTCATCTTGAATGATAAGAACTTCTTCGGCAGAATTGTTCTCTTTTTCTACGCTTTCATCTTCACGCAAAGAGACCGGAGGCAGAATTTGCCGACTTCTGACTGTTATCAGAATTTCATCCATATCGGGATCAGCTAGCTCCTTGGCTAAGCGAGCGAGTACATCGGCTTTTCCGTTCAATGCCTTAGAAACTCTCATCAGTTCAATGTGGCTAAACTATTTTATGAGTTCTACCACTCGGCTTCTGTATCGAGCAAACTCAGGCTTATATATCTTTTAGTCGCTGCTCACTTGATTGACGACAAGCTGGGAGTCACCGTAAACCTGTAGCCAAAAGATTTCCATTTCTATGGCGAGCGCTAGGCCAGCTATTAGAGCTTCATACTCAGCCCCGTTGGTTGTATGAGGCTCAGTGAGGGCGAAAGAACGTTGTAGGGTCCCTCCTGATGGCGTGATGAACACCAATCCTATCCCTACTTTTATCTCCGGGACGCTTGATTTGCTAGGGTCCTTATTGATGAGGATCCATCGAAGTAGAGCTCCCAATTTGTCTCGTTATCCTTGAGGTGCAGGACTTGTTCGTCGGGTAACTCGCAATTTTGCGGTGACCCTTCAGGTATGGGATGAGCAGCCAGAAAGCCGGTGAGGGCTTGCCCTTTTACTACTTTCTGAGAAATATAGACTATGTCAAACTCAAGCAGCATGACGGCCCATCTGGTTATTCTACCAGTTAGACCTGCCTTAGTCATCAAATACTTCAGTGGGTCGATCTTGGAGATCAGCATAACCCGGTAAGTAAGCAGATAATGCCTCAACCTCTTTATGGCAAATATCAACGCCAAACATTGCTTTTCGCTCGGGGAGTAATTATGCTCTGCCCCAACTAATGTTCGGCTAAGGTAGTAGAGGGTATTTTCCTTTCCATCCTCGTTATTTTGAGTGAGGAGGGCGCCGAATGATTCATCCAGCGCTGCGGTGTAAAGAATCAGTGTTTTATTTGGAATGGAGGAAGCAAGCACCGAAGAGTGCAACAGGTACTGTTTGATGCTATCGAATGCTTCTTGAGAATCGGTGTCCCAGACAAAAAGGGTTCCCTTCTTCATGAGCTTTGAAAAAGGTCGACATCTTCCTAATGGGTTTGAGATGAACCTTCTTATGTACGCGAGTCTGCCTTGGAAGGATCTTAGTTGCGTCAGATTCTTTAGAGCAAGCATTTCCATGATTGCTTTTATCTTCGATGGGTCGATCTCGATCCCTCGATGCTGGACTATGAAGCCCAAGAATATCCCCGATGATGCGCCAAAGGCACACTTTAGAGGATTCATCTTCAGATTATACTCTCTCAGTCCGGTGAAGACAGTTCAGAAATCTTGGACGTGATTGGCCTTGGCTTTAGTCTTGACGACCAAAGAATAACATTCGACGACTTTATGGATTAAGTCGTCAAAGATCTTGGTCATCGCCCTTTGATATGTGGCACCTGCGTTCTTCGGTCCAAACAGCATCACTTTGTAATAGTATATGCCTATCGGGGTTCAAAATGCTGCATGTTTCTCATCCTCAGGCAACATTTTTATCTGATTGTACCCAGACGAACCATCCATGAAAGTGAACAGCTCGTAATTCAAGGTGTTATCGACCAACATTTCCATGACCGGAAGCGGGAAATTGTCTTTAGGACATGCCTTATTAAGGTCCCTGAAATCAACACAAACCTGGATCTGTCCATTTTTCTTCTTTACTGAGTCTTGAATCTATAGCTATCCTGTTTATTGAATCCTGTTTATCATTACTAATCCCTTTCCGTGTCTTGGCTTCAGAATCATGGCGGATAGAGATATGCGATCATACTAGAGGTGTGTTGATAATGCTGCATTGCTTGGAGTTAATACGTGGTATGCTTGAAAACCAAAAGTGGCAAACTGGGCTAAATCGGCAGCAGGCCGAGACTTTCCAGGAGGGTCTGCGGACGGTCTAGCAGTCCGTAGTTGCAGTGGCACCCAGGCCAGCACGGCGTGAGGGAACCATGGCGGACTTCGGAAAGCTCGGTCCGTCCGCATTTACTGGATTGGAGGATCCATTGTCAGTGGAGCAATGGCTAGTTGATATAGAAAACCTGCTCATCGCCGCGCAGATTCCAGATAAGAAAATGGTGGATGTAGTACGCATCCAATTAGTAAATTACACTCATGAGTGGTGGCTCGTAGAGGTGACCCGTCTAACCATCTTTCCGCAGTCTGCTCGAGAGGAATAGAAGAGATGTTTATTAGCTTGAAGCAAAATGGCTGGTCCGTTGATGCACACGCGGCTGAGTGGACCCAGCTCAGTCGATTTGTGGGACCCTTGGTTGTCAATGAGGCAGATAGGGTACGGAGGTTTATGCGTAGTTTGGATGTGGAGATTCAAAGACATATCATATCTCTGGGATTGACCACCTTCTTCCAAGTTCTCAAGGCAGCCAGGGAGCAGCAGAGTTTATCGGTGAAAACGAAGGGTACTCAACAGCAAGCCGTCGTAGTGCGGAAGCCGGCGTTTACGCCAAATAGAACTCTTGTACGCAGAAGCATTTCGGTAAACAAGCGAAGCATTGCACCCATGAAGAAGCCCGTTGTCTCCGATCAGAAAAGAAGTGTGATTTATGACTTTTTCCATCTGCCCGAACACTTATAGAAGGACTGTCGAAGGAAGCTTGGACTCTGTCTAATTGGATTAGCTGACCATACTATCAGTGCTTGCCCATTAAATCTACGATTGAGAAACGATATTCAGAAACCACCGCAGATATAGATTCATGGGCAGAAGCTGATCACTCAGAGGCCTAATCAAGCACGGGCCTTCACCTTGACGGCCGAGGAGGCTAAGGCGTCAGATGACGTTGTTTCAGGTATCCTACTCGTTTATAATTTTCCAGCATTGGCATTATTCGATTCAGGTGTATCCCATTGTTTCATGTCGTCCATGTTTATTAATGCACACTTTATTCCACACACGACATTGTCTAGTTGCTGGGACATACACACTGGGAATGGGAAAATTTTATTTAGTAGTGAGTGCAAGGGTTGCTCGATTGTTATATACGGACGGGAGTTATTCGCATATTTCTTAGTGATTGATACTAGCAGCTATGATGTTGTCTCAGGAATGGATTTTCTTGGCATTTTCCACACTCACATTAATTGTAGGGCAAAAAAAGTGATTTTCCAGATTCCCAGACATCCAGAGTTTATATTCTTGAGAGGTAGCAGATCTGTCGGGCTAGTCGAATTTAGGGTTAGGCTGACTAATGTCGTTCTTTCGTTGATGGAAGTAAACAAGGAAGAGGAACCAGCAGTAGCTCGGGAGTTTATGGATATGTTCGAGGACATCTCGGGTTTACCGCCAAAACGAGATGTGGAGTTCGTGATTGATCTTATTCTTGGAGCAGCGCCGATTTCAAAGGCTTATTATCCAATGGCGCCGGTGGAACTGAAAGAGGTAAAGAAACAAGTTGCTGAATTACCAGAGAAGGGTTGGATTCGCAGTAACAGTTCACCACGGGGAGCTCCAGTTCTTTTAGTCATGTTACGCCCCGCTTCCCGGTATACGGAGAGTATTGTCCGCTCTGGCCAAAGCCGCACGGTTTTGCCTTTCGGGGCGAACCGGACACGGCCAAGGGCTACTTCCCAGGAGGTCACCCATCCCAGAACTTCCTTGGCTCGAGCACGCTTAACTATGGAGTTCTTAAGCTCCTGTAGTACCGGTTCACTTAAAAGGCGCCTCTGTATTAAAGAGTGGTATCATTCCATTTATAGTACAGATCTGTCCCCTTTCGGAATGTATTCCAAAAATTCCCCATTGTTCTACAGTGGGTCCCACGGACTCGAGAGGTGGCCCCGCCCACTTAACATGACATTTGGCGTGGCACTTTATTCTGTGTGGCACTTTACTCGGTAAGCAAGAACCAGGTCCCGACATTCTCCCCACCTTTGAACAATGGTTCGTCCTCGAACCACAGACCTACTATTGAGGAACCTGGCTCTGATACCATTCATCAGCTTCCAGCGGGCTCTCTTTTCCTGAGAATTGTTTGGGGTGTAAGGCCCTGAATTGCTTCACCCCAGGTGCTTCTGCCTTGGGACGGTTCATCAGAATAGCAGTTTGTTGTTGTTGTCCTTCCAAGGGGCTGCGGATCGCCTCAAGCAGAACCGTATGCTCATTGATCGGAGCAGGGACGGCAGGTGTGATCGGTAGGGGAGGTGGAGTGTTGTTGAAGTTGGTGCTGATGTTGTTTGGGGAATCTATAACTTTGGAAGAAAGATTTGGGTTAGGATAGACTCAAAATATATGAAATGATAAGATTCAAGGAATATGAACTGTAAAGAATGTTTTAGTTGCTAGTTCTTGTGTTATATTGGTTAGGTTGTTCACGCAGAACTGAACAGCATGGTAGGGTTCCATACAGTTCTGACATGCATGGGCCACCAACAAAACCTGTCACGCCCCGCTTCCCGGTATACGGAGAGTATTGTCCGCTCTGGCCAAAACCGCACGGTTTTGCCTTTCGGGGCGAACCGGACCCGGCCACGGACCACTTCCCAGGAGGTCATCCATCCCAGAACTTTCCTGGCTCGAGCACACTTAACTACGGAGTTCTCAAGCTCCTGTAGCGCCGGTTCACTTTAAAGGCGCCTCTGTATTGAAGAGTGGTATCATTCCATTTATAGTACAGATCCGTCCCCTTTCGGAATGTATTCTGAAAATTCCCCATTGTTCTACAGTGGGTCCCACGAACTTAAGAGGTGGCCCCCACGGATTCAAGAGGTGGTCCCCGCCCACTTAACATGACACTTGACGAGGCATTTTGTTCCGTGTGGCGTTTTTCTCGGTAAGCAAGAACCGGGTCCCGACAAGTCAAGAAGAAGGATGGCACACAGAGGATGTGCATTGACTATCAAGAATTAAACCGGGTGACTATTAAGAACAAGTACCCAATCCCTCACATCAGTGAATTATTCGATCAACTTAGTGGTGCAAGGGTATTCTCGAAGTTGGATTTACGATCTGGATATCATCAAGTTCGGGTGAAATCAGAAGTTTTCTTGGGCTTGCAAGATACTATAGAAGGTTTGTGAAGAACTTCGCTCGAATAGCAGAACCATTGACCAAGCTAACGCGAAAGGAGGTATTGTTCGTATGGACAGAGAAGTGTGCATCAGCTTTTGAAGCATTGAAGCAAAGATTGACAACCGCTCCTATCTTAACAGTGTCAGATGGTTCCGGAGGATTAGTTATTCACAGCGATGCATCTGGAAAACGCTTGGGATGTATTCTAATATAGCATTGGAAGGTCATAGCTTATGCATCGAGTCAATTGAAGACTCAAGAACTACCCAACTCATGACTTAGAGCTAGCAGCAGTTATTTTTGTCACGCCCCTCTTCCCAGAGTGCGCAAACTACGGCACGTGACAGAGCCAACCATGCTACATCTGGATAGGAATCATCCCTCCACAGTCACATTACGGCTTTCTATATGATATCAAAAACAGTAAAATATAAAATCTATCTAATACATGTCCATTTGCCAAAATAAAAGAGTTAAGAAAATGTATAAATGGAAACGATAGTAATATTGAATAAACAACATCTGAAAATACGTCCCTGATTGATGTGAAAGGAAGTGTTTTTGTAGTAGTAACCGCAATCAATAACGGTGTCACGTGTAGCTAGCCGAGTCCTCAGAGATGCATGGAACTTTTAATCTTGCTTTAAACGGGTTGATTAGAAATAGGGGAGAGTGATTCTAGATCTATGTTGAACACGGATGTAGAATATATAAGAAGAGTGCTTATAGGGTTTCTTAGAATTTAGTAGTAATGGATGATTAATTAAAGATGACTCTTTTTATCTTTTAATAGATTTAAAACTAGATCGATAGTGATGAATGTAGATTAGGGTTCTTTTGGAAGAAACTAGGGTTTCCCCACTATTGACCCTTGTCCCTTCATTGATCTCTATTCATGTCTAGCCCTTAACGAAACAATTGTTAATCTAATCTCAAATCGTGGTCAAGACTATCAATAAATTAATAGCGCGCCCAATTAGTATGTTAACAATTCTTTTACTAAAGTTTATAAACTTCATAAGACGTAAAAGAAGTTAAGAAATTTTTATCATCCATTGATCTACCCTAATCCTACGAACCCTAGTAAGCGGTGAATTACTCACGCATGGTTGAGATAGAAGAAGAAATGATAGAGAAGGAAATCATAATGCAGAAATTAAATGCGGAAAGTAAATGCGAATTAATTAAGCAAATGATCTACCTTTATTAATCTACATTACAAGTGCAAATTCTTCGAGTTTAGATTACAAGAGGAAGAAGTTGCTCTCGATCTCTGCCTCGTAGGAAGTAGATATTCCGTCGATATCCACGTCGCTCTAGCATGTCAAATCGCGGACCTGTCGTGGATCACTTGTTCTTTGACGGTGATTTGTTTCGTGTTAAAAGGTGATGATTCTTAACTTTAGCCTTCGGTCCTTTATATAACCCCTAAATCAGAAACCCTAGATTTCAGAGGTTAAGATATACAATCACGATCACCCACCAAAAAGCTCAGATCAATGGCCACCAAGAGGCTGCAGATCCGCCGCAATAGGGAGGGTTTGGCCGCGGTTAGGCGGCACTTTGGGGGAGTTAGGGTTCCAAACTTCTGGGGCCATCTCATATTGACACGTAGAGATTTTTAAGATGTCTTGATTCTTCATTTCTTCTCTGAGTCTCTGCCAGTATTGATTCTACGATTTTATTGGCAGATTTTTTACCCTGACATCTTGAATATCTCGATTTCTTGACCTGAGCTAAATCTGCACAATATCTCTATGAATAATGTTAGTAATATCTGTTATATTAGAGATATAATCTTAATCATTTTATATGGTAATAAATCTTTAAGCAATTGGATTAAGATTATTTAATATGATATGCATAATAAAAATATTATATAATATTATATGCATATATTTTCCTTCATAGTATTAATTATAATATATAAACATATGGTAAATAGTATTTTGCAGATAAACCCAAATAAGTTCTATATTTATAATAAACACCTTTTAAATATTTAATAAAAGTAAGGAAAATGTTATATCAAATGTGCGATATTTTCGACTGAACGGTCCCAATACGGGCTCACATCAAGAAATAAAATTGCCGAAAATAACTAAACTAAATATCACGAAACTCAATTCCTCACTGCTCGGCTTGACGGCTAAAGTACTCCTATTCAGCATGCAATAAAGATAGAGGAACTGAGCCATGCAAAACCCAGACGTCAGTGCGTCATAATATCAAAATAACAATAATAACCAAGATGTAACGATATAAGTAAACACGAATATAAATGAGAACACAGGTATGAAACAATGAGCTGTGGGTATGTGACGTGTAACCTGAGGTCTGTGCTTCTAAGTTATCTATTCTAAAAGTCTTTGAAATCAATTTAATGGAATCGTCGATGTAACTCAATAGTATCACGTGCGTGCCCGAGACTATGGTCAAGATTCTCGGGCTGAATCCAAGACGTGCCGCTAGGAAGTAAACAAGTAACATGTACAGATGAATGATGTCAGCAGCAGCATCCCAGGGCTGGCCTAACCCGTAAAGACTGATCAATATAAGCATCAAACTGTTGAGTTACAAGTCAGGTTTCATTATTGATTTCCCCTTACCCCCAAGGTTATGTGTTCAAGTCAGGTGTTTATGATATGAATCTAATGCCAACACAGGATCAAGCAGGTACAGGTTTTGTCTATGTAGACAACAGGTTACGTCCGTCGGGACAACAAGTCAGGATTGTCGGCATTAGTAACAAGATCAAAGTAACAAGTCAAGTAGTGTGTCAGGACATGTCATGTTGTGCGTATGTATCAAATAGATACCCAAATGTAATATTGTAGTAAGCACGACGGATATCAGGATGCATATGTTTCTATCTGTAATAAATGTATATGTATCCATGACTATGTGTGATGCAACTAGACAGCATGTTGCACTAATATAAAGGTAATATGATATAATGAGGTTCCGGCATGCAACTAGATATGCAATTGACAGTACGGATACGAAAGGATATCGAAACACGGTAAAAAAATAACATCGGAAGCATAATTAAAATACATATATTATTTTTATTCATATGGATATAAATATATTAACATAGCATGTTTCAAGATAAGCTTGCCTGACCAGATCTCACGTCGGGGTACGTACGTCACGTTCGACATCGAATAAATGTCGCGATGCATCCACGCACGTACAAAACTGGACCTGGCTAATCAAAGATGTAACTGCGCTGGATGGTGACAATGACTGGGTCGCCCGGATTGTTGGCGACGTGCGCGACTCCGGCGACGGCCGGAAAGCAAGAAAGCAAGAATAGAGAAAAAAGAAAGAAAGAAAGAAAAGAGAAGAAGGGAGAGAAAGAGAAAGGGTTGTAGCTTGGCTCTGGCTAGGGACAGAGGAAACGACAAGACGACGGCGACGACGATGGCTACCATCGACGATGGGTAAAGGCGATGGGTTTTCTGTGTTTTTTTTGCTGCTGGAAATCGTCGGGGTTGCGGAGGGGTTGCTGCTGGAAATCGTCGATGGTTGCTTGAAATTAGTTGTCGGGGATGGTGGTGATGGTCTGAGGCGTCAGGGAGGGAGAGGGAGAGGGAGAGGAGGCGGAGATGGTGACAACGACGAGGTCATCGGTGATCGGCGGTGAGGGGTTTGTAGGGTGCTGGGTTCGTGGGTTCTCGGGGATGGATGTTGGTGGTGGTGTTGGGAGGTCGGGAGAAGAGAGAGGGATGAGGAGGTGAAGGCGGGGATGAGGGTGACGGCGACGAGGTGAGGGTGATGGCGACGGTGAGGTTTCTGGCGTTCGGTTGCAGGGTTGGTGATTGGATTCGTGGGTTCTCGGGTACAGGGATCTCATGAATGGAGAGGGAGATAGAGGAGGTTGGGGTGAGGTTGGGATGGTTGGCAGCGGCAACGAGGGTAGGCTAAGGTTAGGGCATGGGTTCGTGAGCGAAGGCAGGGAGTAGACAATTAAGGAAGAGGGAGAGAGTTGTAACTATATATTAGGTTTATATAAATATAGTAGAGAGGGGAGAGATTATGAGAGTGTAGAGAAAGAGAAAGAGACGTGAGGATTTATTAGGATTTAGTTAAATATATATTATGTATATTATGTATAAGAACTGTTAAGGTTTTATTAAATATTATAATATATATTCTGGGATTATATAGCTAATACAAAAATAATCCGAAAAATACTCGGCTCTCCTCTAAAATTCTAGTTTTAAATATGAAGAATATACGTATCAGCCAAAACCAGAACGTGGTGTCCGGTTAAACAAAATGCATTCCCCCAAGAATGGATACACGTAAAAAAACGTAGTGATCCTAACGAGTCCGTTTTATCAAACTGGACATGAACACGATGTCAGGATGCAACCATAGGGTATAGGGTATGATACAGGCCATGCTAGATATTAAAAATATTATTTGACTATAATTTGTATTATGCAGATGAATAAAACATATAAGTGGGTATTAAATCTAAATGTGCATAGATCCTTAGTACTAGCAAATATATAAAGTAATCTAGAATCAAGATGGGTTTCAAGCATGTGGGTCGGGTCGGACGGTATCTACAGATACCAAATGCATCATCCACACCCAAAAACAAATAGTAAACAAGAAACTATCGTATTGAAAAATACCCAAATCAAATATGGTATAGATGAACTAGGGTGTTACATTATACCCAACTACAAAAGAATTTCGTCCTCGAAACTCCCGGAACAAGAAAAGACAAGAAAACATGAATCTAAGAAAATAGGTGTGGAAACTTCTGTCGGATCTCGTCATCACGTTCCCAAGTTGATTCTACGTGCAAACGATTCCCCCATGAAACAAGTACTAGAGGGATAACCTTGTTCTTGAGAACTTTTCTCGTCGATCCACAATCGCAATCGTTCGTTCTTTAAATGTCAAGTCCTCCCTTACTGTCAGTTCCGAGTGATCTAGGATGTGCATCTCATCTCGAACATACTTGAAGAGTTGAGATACATGAAACATGTCATGAACACTCGCCAATGATGGTGGTAAAGCCAATCGATAAGCTACTTCTCCAACGCGCTCGATGATACCGAAAGGCCCCACTAATCGAGAACTAAGCTTTCCTCGACTACCAAATCGAATCACTCCTCTGGTCGGTGATATCTTCAGGAATACGAGATCACCAACTACGAACTCCAGAGGTCTTCGTCCTGTATCGGCCCAACTTTTCTGTCGATCTTGTTCTTCCTTCATATGGTTTCGAATCACATTAACTTTCTCCACGGTTTGCACGATAAGATCTGGTCCTAATAATCTTCTTTCTCCAATATCGTCCCAACAGACGGGCGAGCGACACTTACGACCGTACAATGCTTCGAATGGAGCCATCTATATAGTCGTCTGAAAACTGTTATTATATGAAAAATCCACCAAATGCAAATGATCCTCCTATGAACCCTTGAAGTCCAACATACATGCTCTCAATATATCTTCAAGAGTTTGGATCGTTCTTTCGGGCTGGCCATCTATCTGCAGATGATAGGTGGTGCTAAAATTCAACCAAGTCCCCAAACATTCCTGTAGACTCCTCCAAAAGTGCGATAAGAATCAGATATCACGATCGGAAATGATGCTCACAGGTACTCCATGCAATCTCACAATCTCCTGCATGTACCGTTCTGCTAAAGCTTCTGTCGACCGACCAACTCGAAATGGTATAAAATGAGCTGCTTTGGTCAATCGATCGACAATCATCCAAACTGCATTATTGCCCTTTGGACTCCGCGGTAAAGCTGTCACGAAATTCATGGTTATATGTTCCTACTTCCATTGAGGAATCGGAAGTGGCTGCAATAAACCAGCTACCCTTTGATATTCAGTCTTGATTTGTTGACACACCAAACACTTCGATACATAGCGAGCAATCTCTCTTTTCATGCCTTCCCACCAGAAATGTTGTTGTAGATCTCGGTACATCTTTGTGCTTTCTAGGTGTGCGGAATATGCGAAACTATAAACCTCCTTCATGACTTCTTCACGAATGTCTCCTTTAGGCACGCATAAATGGCTCCCATATCGTAACGAAGCATCTTCATGAATCAACAAGTCCGTTCGAAGTCCCGCTTCTACCTGTTCTCGAAACTTCTGCAACTTTGGATCGTGAGACTGCACTTCGTTAATATTATCGTTCAGGGATGACTGTACTTGCAATTGCATCAACTGTCCCGAAGAATGCAGTAATACGATCACTAACTCGAATCTCTGAAAATCGGCTATAATCTCTTTCTGTGCAGTCAACCTCCGTATCGCTGGCAAACGACTTAGTGCATCTGGCACTACATTAATTTTTCCTGGATGGTATTTTAGATCAAGATCATAGTCAGCCATCAACTCCAACCATCTACGCTGCCTCATGTTGAGCTTTTTCTGTATGAACACATACTTTAGGCTCTTGTGATCGGTAAATACTTCTACCCTTTCGCCCAATAAGTAGTGTCTCCAAATCTTCAAAGCAAAAATCACTGCTGCTAGCTCCAAATCATGGGTTGGGTAGTTCTTCTCATGATTCTTCAATTATCTCGATACGTAGGTTATAACCTTCCCATTCTGCATTAGAACACATCCCAAGCCTTTCCCAGATGCGTCGTTGTGAATAACCAACCCTCCGGAACTGTCTGACACTGTCAAGATAGGAGCGGTGGTCAATCTTTGCTTCAACGCTCCAAAAGCTAACGCACATTTCTCCGTCCATACGAGCGGTACCTCCTTTCGCGTTAGCTTGGCCAATGGTTCTGTTATTCGAGCGAAATTCTCCACGAACCTTCTATAATATCCGGCAAGCCCAAGAAAACTTCTGATCTCTGCTACGTTCCTTGGAATCGGCCACTGTTGAACTGCCGCAATCTTTTCAGGGTTTACGGCAATTCCATCTCCGGATACGACATGACCCAAAAACTTCACTTCATCCAGCCAAAACTCGCACTTGCTCATCTTAGTATATAACCTTTCTTTCCTCAACGTTTGCAGTGCAATCTTCAAGTGTTCTGCATGCTCTTCTTGGCTTCTCGAATAGACCAGAATATCATCGATAAACACCATTACGAACTGGTCCAAATACGGTGAAAAGATTCGGTTCATCAAGTCCATAAATATCCCCGGTGTGTTCGTGACCCCGAATGGCATACTAAGTACTTGTAATGCCCGTATCGAGTTCGGAACACTCTCTTGAAAATATCTTCTAATTTTACTCGAACTTGATGATATCCAGATCGCAAATCCAACTTCGAGAATACCCTCGCGCCACTGAGTTGATCGAATAATTTGCCGATGCAAGGGATCGGGTATTTGTTCTTAATAGTCACCCGGTTTAATTCTCGATAGTCGATGCACATCCTCCGTGTTCTATCCTTCTTCTTGACTAGAAGAACTGGATCTCCCCAGGGTGAATTGCTGCTGCGAATCCAACCCTTCTCTAGTAATTCGGTAACCTGTTTCTTGACTTCTTCTAACTCCATTGGTTCCATCGGATGGTAAGCCTTTGAAATCGGCGCTGCTCCAGGAATAAGGTCAATCGCAAACTCCATATCTCGTTTTGGCGGTAAACTCAAGATGTTCTCGAACACATCCATAAACTCTTAAACTACTGTCGGCGCTTCCTTCTTATCAGCTTTCATCGATGAAAGAACGGAGCTTGTCAGCCTAGCCCTAAATTCGACTGGCCCGACAGATCTGCTACCTCCTGAAAATATAAACTCCGGATGTCCGAGAATCTGGAAGATCACTTTCTTTGCCCTACAATTGATGTGAGAGTGGAAAGTGCCAAGAAAGTCCATTCCCAAGACGACATCATAGCCGCTGATATCAATCACCAAGAAATCCACGAATAACTCTTGTCCGCATATAACAATCGGACAATCCTTGCACTCACTACTTGATAAAATTTTCCCATTCCCAGCGTGTATGTCCCAGCAACTAGACAGCGCCGCGTATGGAATCGAGTATGCGGTCATAAATTTGGATGACATAAAACAATGGGACGCACCTGAATTGAATAATACTAATGTGGGAAAATCATGAACGAGTAGGATACCTGAAACAACTTCATCTTAAGCCTTGGCCTTCTCAGCCTTCAAAGTGAAGGCCCGTGCTTGATTAGGCCCCTGAGTAATCTGCTTCTGCCCCTGAATCTACTTCTGCCCCTGAATCTGCTTCTACGGTGGTTTCTGAGTATCATCCCTAAATCGTAACTTTGACAGTATGGTTAACCGATCCGCAAACAAGACATGGTCCAAGGCTCTTTCAACAGCCCTTTTGTAGGTGTCCGGATAGACGGCAGAAGTCACAAATCACGCTCTTTTTCTAATCGGATACAATGGGCTTCTTCATAGGTATAATGCCTTGCCTGTTCACCAGGATACCTCTGCGTACAGGAGCTTGGTTTAGCATAAACACCGGCTTCTACACTACGACGGCTTGATGTTGAGCGCCTTTCGCTTTTGCCGATAAACTTTGTTGCTCCCTGGCTGCCTTAAGAATTTGTGAGAAGGTGGTCAATCCCAGAGATATAATATGTCTCTGAATCTCCACATCCAAGCTGCGCATGAACCTTCATACCCTATCTGCATCGTCGGCAACCAAAGGTCCAGCAAATCGACTGAGCTGAGTCCATTCAGCCGCATACGCATCATCGGATCCGTCATTCTGCTTCAAGCTAATAAACCTTTCTTCCATTTCTTCTTGAGCAGTTTGCAGAAAGAACTCCTCCAAGAAACTCCGCGAAAACGTTGCCCAACTGATCGGCTTGGGCAGATGGGTCTCCTCTACGAACCACCACTTGCGAGCATAATCCACTAGTTGGATGCGTACAACAACTACCCTCTTGTCATCTGGAATCTGCACGGTAACTAGCAGATTCTCCGTATCAACTAGCCACTGCTCTACTGGTAATGGCTCCTCAAATCCAGTAAATGTGGACAGACCAAGTCTCCGGAAGTCCGCCACGGTACCCTCACGCTGTGTTGACCTGGCCGCTACTGCATCTACGGACTGCTGGACTGTCCGTAGACCCTCCTGGAAAGCCTCGGCTTGCCGCTGATTCAAATCGGTTTGGCACTTCTGGTTTTCCAGCATCCACGTATAACTCCAAGTAATGCAGAATTATCAACACGCCTCTGGTACGATCGCAAATCTCTATTCGCCATGATTCTTAAGCCAAGACACTGAAGAGAATTAGCAACGGTAAACATGATTCAATAAACGGGATAGTTATAGATTCAAGAATGGCAGGATAGTAATGTGGCAGGATATGTTCCTAATTTCGGCTTTCCTGATTAGTGTATCGGGTTTAATACCCAACAACAAAAGAATCAAACCTGATTAACCTAAATCATATGGCTCTGATACCAAATAAACCCTGTCACGCACCATTTCCCAGAGTGCGAAAATTACGACACGTGACAGAGTCAACCATGCTACCTGTGGATATGAATCATCCCTCCACGGTCATATTACGGATGTCTATAAGATATCAAGAACAGTAAAATATAAAATCTATCTAGTACATGTCCATTTACCAAAATAAAAGTGTCAAGAAAATGTATAAGTGGAAACGATAGTAATATTCAATAAACAACATCTGAAAATGCCTCCCAATAAAGGCTCACATCAAGAAATAAAACTGCCGAAAATAACTAAACTAAACATCACGAAACTCAATTCCTTACTACTCGGCTTGACATCTAAAGTACTCCTATTCAGCCTACGATAAAGATAGAAGAACTGGTCCATGCAAAACCCAGACGTCAGTGCGTCATAACATCAAAATAACAATAATAACCAGGATGTAACGATATAGGTAATCACGAATATAAATGAGAATACGGGTATGAAACAGTGAGGTGTAGGTATGTGACGTGTAACCTAAGGTATGTATTTTTAAGTTATATATTTTAAAAGTCTTTAAAATCAATTTAATGGAATCGTCAATGCAACTCAATAGTATCCCGTGCATGTCCGGGACCACGGTCAAGATTCTCGGGCTGAATCTGAGACATGTAGCTAGGTAGTAAACAGGTAACATGTACAAATGAATAATGTCAGCAGCATCATCCCGGGGCTGGCCTAACCCATAAAGACAGATCAGTATAAGCATCGAATTGTTGAGTTACAAGTCAGATTTCATTATTGATTTTCCCTTACCCCCAAGGTTATGTGTTCAAGTCAGGTGTTTATGATATGAATCTAATGCCAACACAGGATCAAGCAGATACAGGTTTTGTCTATGTAGACAACAGGTTACGTCCGTCAGGACAACAAGTCAGGATTGTCGGCATTAGTAACAAGATCAAAGTAACAAGTCAAGTAGTGTGTCAGGATATGTCATGTGGTGAGTATGTATCAAATAGATACCCAAATGTAATACTGTAACGAATATCTAGACACGGTAAGCACGACGGATATCAGGATGCATATGTTTCTATCTGTAATAACATGTATATGTATCCATGACTACGTGTGATGTAACTAGACAGCATGTTGCACTAATATAAAGGTAATATGATATAATGAGGTTTCGGCATGCAACTAGATATGCAATTAATAGTACGGATACGAACGGATATCGAAACACGGTAAAACTATAACATCGGATGCATAATTAAAATACATGTATTATTTTTATTTATATGGATATAAATATATTAACATAGCATATTGCAAGATAAACTTGCCTGATCGAATCTCACGTCGGGGTACGTACGTCACGTTCGACATCGAATAAATATCCCGATGCAGCCACGCGCATACAAAACTGGACCTGGCTAATCCAAGACGTAACCATGCTGGATGGTGACGCTGACTGGGTCACCCGGATCGTCGGCGACGTGCACGACTCCAGCCACTGCCGGAAAGCAAGAAAGCAAGAATAGAGAAAAAAGAAAGAAAGAAAGAAAAGAGAAGAAGGGAAAGAAAGAGAAAGGGTTGTGGCTTGGCTCTAGCTAGGGACAGAGGAAACGACAAGACGATGACGGCGATGATGGCTGCCGTCGACGATGGGTAAAGGCAATGGGTTTTCTGGGTTTTTTTTTGCTGCTGGAAATCGTCTGGGTTACTAGAAATTAGTCGTCGGGGATGGTGGTGATGGCCTGAGGTGTCAGGGATGGAGAGGGAGAGGAAGAAGAGATGGTGACGACGATGAGGTCATCGGTGATCGGCGATGAGGGGTTTGTAGAGTGATGGGTTCGTGGGTTCTCGGGGATGGGTATTGGTGGTGGCGTTGGGAGGTCGGAAGAAGAGAGAGGGATAAGGAGGTGAAGACGGGGATGAGGGTGACGGCGACGAGGTGAGGGTGACGGCGACGGTGAGGTTTCTGGGGTTCGGTTGCAGGGTTGGTGATCGGATTCGTGGGTTCTCGGGTGTAGGGATCTCATGAATGGAGGGGGAGATGGAGGAGGTCGGGTTGAGGTTGATGAGGTTGGGATGGTCGGCGGCACCGGCAAGGGCAGGCTAAGGTTAGGGCATGGGTTCGTGAGCGAAGGCAGGGAGAGGACGAGTAAGGAAAAGAGAGAGTTGTAAATATATATTAGTTTTGTATAAATATAGTAGAGAGGGAGAGAGAATATAAGAGTGTAGAGAGAGAGAGAGATAGGCACAAAGAGAGAGAGAGAGAGAGAGACGTGAGGATTTATTAGGATTTAGTTAAATATATATTATGTATAAGAATTGTTAAGGTTTTATTAAATATTATAATATATATTCCGTGATTATATAGCTAATACAAAAATACTCCGAAAAATACCCGGGTCTCCTCTAAAATTCTAGTTTTAAAATATGAAGAATATACGTATAAGCCAAAACCAGAATGCGATGTCCGGTTAAACAAAATGCATACCCCCAAAAACGGATACACGTAAAAATACGTAGAGATCCAAATGAGTCTGTTTCATCAAACTGGACATGAACACGATGTTAGAATGCAACTATAGGGTATAGGGTATGATACAGTCTGTACTATATATTAAAAATATTATTTGACTATAATTTGTATTATGCAGATGAACAAAACATATAAGTGGTTATTAAATCTAAATGTGCACGGATCCTTAGTACTAACAAATATATTATGTAATCTAGAATTAAGATAGTTTTCAAGCATGCAGGTCGGGTCGGACACTATCTACAGATACCAAATGCATCATTCGCATCCAAAAGTAAACAGTAAACAAGAAACTGTCGTAAAATTGGAAAATACCCAAATCAAATATGGTATAAATGAACTAGGGTGTTACAATTTTCGCGCTAAAGATTTGGAGACACTACTTATTGGGCGAAAGAGTTAAAATATTTACGGATCACAAAAGCCTAAAGTAAGTGTTCACACAGAAGGAGCTCAACAGGAGGCAGCGTAGATGGTTAGAGTTGATGGCCGATTATGATCTTGACCTAAAGCATCATCCGAAAAAAGTTAATGTAGTGCCGTACGCTTTAAGTCGGTTGCCATCAATACGGATGTTGACTGCACAGAAGGATCTTCAGAGTTTCGAGTAGGAGATTGTACTACCAGATTCTTCTGGACAGTTGATGCAGTTGCAAGTACAGTCATTCTTGATCGATAACATTAAGGCAGCACAATCGCACGATCCAAGATTACAGAAGTTTCAAGGACAAGTTGAAGCAGTACTTCGAATTGATTCATGAAGATGGCTCGTTAAGATATGGAAGTCGTTTATGAGTTCCTAAAGGAGATGTTCGTAAAGAAGTCATGAAGGAGGCTCATAGTTCCGCATATTTCAGTACATCCAAAAGGCACAAAGATGTATACAAATTTACAACAACAATTTTGGTGGGAAAGAATGAAAAAGAAGATTGCTCGCTACGTATTGAAGTGCTTAGTGTGTCAGCAAGTCAAGGCTGAACATCAAAGGGTAGCTGGTTTGTTGCAACCACTTCTGATTTCTCAATGGAAGTAGGAACATATAACCATGGATTTCATGACAGCCTTACCATGGAGTCCAAAGGATAATAACGCAGTTTAGGTAATTGTCGATCGATTGACCAAGGCAGCCCATTTTATACCATTTCAAGTTGGTCAGTTGACGGAGGCTTTGGCAGAGCGGTACATACAGGAGATTGTGAGATTACATAGAATACCCATGAGCATCGTTTCGAATTGTGATACTCGGTTCCTATCACACTTTTGGAGGAGTCTACAGAAAAGTTTGGGAACTCACTTGAAATTTAGCACGGCCTCTCATCCTCAGATAGATGTCCAGTCTGAAAGAACGATCTAAACTCTTGAAGATATCATCGACTAGAGGAGTAATCTGATTTGGTAGTCGAGGCAAGCTTAGTCCTCTATTCGTGGGGCATTTCAATATCATTGAGAGTGTAGGAGAGGTAGCTTATCGATTGATATTACCACCATCCTTGGAGGGTGTTCATGACGTGTTTCATGTATCTCAACTCTGCACATATGTTAGAGATAAGACGCACGTCCTAGATCATTCGGAACTGACAGTAAGGAAAGATTTAACGTATGAAGAGCGACTAATGGCGATTGTGGATCGACGAGAAAAGGTTCTCAAGAACAAAGTTATCCCACTAGTACTTGTTTCATAGGGAAATTATTCGCACGGAGAATCTACTTGGGAATGTGAAGATGAGATCCGACAGAAGTTTCCACGCCTCTTTTCTTAGATCCATGTTTTCTTATCTTTTCTTATTCCTGGAATTTCGAGAACGAAATTCTTTTATAGTTGTGTATAATATAAGACCCTAGTGCATTTATACTATTTATTTGGGGTGTTTCAAATCTTGTGGAAAAATTCTTGATTATTATTGCTTTTAGGATGTGAATAGTGCATTTAGCAGCTGTGGTTATTATCCAACCCGACCCGCATGTTCGAAACCCATCATGGTTCAAGATTACATCAAATATTTGCTAGTACAGAGTATCCATGCAAATCTAGAGTCTATACACATATATAATATATTTTAGTATCCGCATATCTTTTAATAATACCAAATAAAAATCAAATAATATATTTTAATATCTAACCTTACATGTCATCACACCCCATATCATGTGGTTGCACTCATATATCATGTTCATACCCTAATTGCTAAAACAGACTCGTTTTGATCGCTACGTATATTTACGTAGATCCGTACTTGGGGGTATACATTTTTATCGACAGAATATCCCATTATGGTTTAAACTTTTACGTATATTCTCCATATTTAAAAACTAGATTTTTGAATGGTTACGGATAATATTCGGAGCAATCTGATATTATCTGTAAAAATCCTTATATATATATATATATATTATAATATTCTTATATAACTAATAATATATAATTGTTATTATATAATATATAATTTATCTAAATAGTATAATCTCTCTATATATATATGTCTCTTCTGTCTGTCTCTCTTTCAAACCTCTCTCTCACTCTAAATCTATATATATATATATATATATATATATATATATATATATATATATATATATAAACTTATTATTAAAAACCTCACCTCTCTCTCTCTCCCCTCCTCGTTCTTCTTCTCATATTTTCCCCAGCTGCAAAACCCCAACCCACGTTCCCCACCATCCCTCGCCGTCGTTCACCTCGTCCCTCATCATCACTGCTATCTCCATCTTCTCCTCATCACCCCCGAGACCTCCTTTCCTCCTTCTCCTTTTCCCGAGCACACCCTGCAACATCCCCGACCCAACCTAAGAAACCCATACGCCATCGCCGGAGCCCTCGTCGCCGCCGCCCATCACCGTCTCCCTCGTCCTCACCTCCTTGCCCTCTCATCATCACCACCTCCTTCTCCTCTTCCCGACCACCTTTCCTGCAACTTTCCCGACACGAAAACCTATGCCCGTCGCCTGCAACCCAACACCCCATCGGCAGAACCCTATCCTCGCCGAAAAACTCGCCACCACCAACCACCTCTTTGCCTCCTTGCCCTCCCAGCACCAAGAATATCCAGACCATAGCACCACCAGACCATGCACCATATCCAGACAATGCCATGACCGTGTCATCACCGTACCCAGATTGTGTCACGCCATGTGCCCCGCTCTTGTGTCATGCCATGCCCATTTCGTACTCAGCTCATGCCACTTGTATGCCACCATCGCATCCGTCTTGTGTCACCGCAAGGCCCAGCACTGTGTCGTGCCACTTCACGCACCGTGTCATGTCGTGTCGCACCAAGCCGCCTGCACATCAACCGTTGTTTCCGAGGCAAGTTCTAAACTTGCAACATACTATTTTATTATATCAATAATTATATGAATAAATGATAGTGCATGTGTTTTAATAATTCAGCAAATATTACCAATTTACTAATTTTCAGTATCCGTCTGTATCCATACTAATAATAGCTTATCTAGTTGCAAGCCAAAACGTCACCACGTTATTGTTGGAGATTCACGATGTCGTGCTTTTGAAAGGATATGGTCAATATCGATATGTCGGTTTTTCATTAAAAAGTAATGCACGACGTGATTCTCGAGTTATAAAAATACCGCAAGTGCACGGTGCGTTGATGCAAGCCGGCAAGTATGGGTCAATCCACAGAGAGTGGATATCACGACATTCTATTGAGTTAGAAAACAAAGGTTTTGAGTTGATTTTTGTCACGTTTTGTACAAATGAAATAATGAAGCGATAAAGTGATACTTGGGAAAAAACTTAAGCTTAGCTTTGGTAAATTGAAATATGGCGTTATCCCTAACTCTCAATCTTGATTCAAAGTCCATTTCTAGTTTCTAATTGACATAACGAAGCATGACACATCTATCCAGATAACACGTGTCGGATTAGGATATGATATCATAATTAAGTTAAAAAGAAACTAAAAATATAAGGTTCTAAGATGAAATGAACATGAAATGAGCTAAGTGAGTTTAGCAAGCATAGAACATATGTTTTTATGGCTACATGTTTTATCTAGCTAGTTTAACATGCTTAGCTAAATTTCATATTCTTTTCAACTTCAATTCTTAATATAACAACATTAAAATGTAAAGAAGTAATAGGATATATGTTAAAGGTTGATTTGAAACCATTCAAAACAATATATCTTATAAAGCAAAACACAATAATATTGCAAATATTAAGAAAAGAAGTGCAATAAATTAATAATCAAGAATGAAGGGTTGAAAGGCAAGCCATTCAAAAAGCTACCTCACTTTAGCCTAAGCACGAGACTACTCACACATCGTATAACAAAAATACAGCTGAATAATTATAAAAACAACAATGAAGTAGAGAAGAGACACAAGAATCAAACTTGAACTCAATGAAGACTTTATTGCAATGGTATCTAAATACATGCAAATGAATTCAACTACAAAATCTAATCATGCAAGCTCAAAGATAGAGGTTGCAAGACCAGAGGAAGGCAAAGAACTCAATCTAATCCAAAACTCTACAATAATTTTATCAAAATAATTACAAGTAGTGCCAAAGTGTGTTTTCCTCATAAACCGATCTGCTATTTATAGAGATCCAAAACCAGAAATTGCATATACCAATGAACTCATAAAACCACCAGGGGCCCACAGAACTTGTTCGAACCATTTTGCCACTGATATGGACACAAATTGCGGCCATAATGCATAAATTTGCGGCCATATTGTCGAGGATGGGATCCACCTTTGGTCATCAGTCAAATAGTCACTTGGTCATCTCAAGGTAATTGCAATTTGTTGTAATTTGCAAATGGGTGATTTCTCAGGTGATGAATAGAGAAGAAATGAGATCAAGTTGCAAAGGTTCATATCACATCAATACTTTTTACTACTCATTGCCATGAAACTTGCACCCACTTGTAAAAAGGCACCATGATGGTGTTTGCCCACTTTTGCACTTGGTCAAGTCTATGTTCACACTTATTCACATGTTGGACCAAATCACACATTCTTTTTGTACACACACTTTATTTGCTGCAAACTCTTTTGAATCTTGATCTATATTCTGTCCCGTTTGCAGTTCCGGCTAAAAAACCGTCATCTTGTGCATGTTGTGTACAGCTTTCAGTGTTTTCTCTTGTGCACCTGTAATCTTTATAAATGAGCAGACACATATTAAATAGCACTGTTTATTGACAAAATGATAAAAAAAAATGGGTGGTGTTGCAATGTAATAAATCGTGCCGAACAAATACCCCCAAACTTATCTTTTGCTCGTCCCAAGCAAAACAAAAATTCCTAACCTCACTTTCGCATGGAACGTGATTGCGCTGAGCCCATGCAACAAGCCGTTAAACTTCTTGGTGTCTCTAGTAGGAGGAGTTTTGTCTCTTAAGGGTTTTCAGCGGATTACACCCACAAAATCCGATCAAGCAATCTTCAGTAGGTTAACAGTTGTCTCTGATACTAAGGTATAGCATCAAAGTTTTGAAATTTTATTATCCTGCGTCAAAAATATCAAACCCTTTGTTTCACTCTTCGCTATGTTTTTTACCATGATTATATACGTTTTTTCGTGCTTTGTGCGACTAGCGTTATTATGTTTCAAGAAACATGATTCAAAGCTTATGTCAAAGATGGATAAAACAAACTTCTGAAGGATCATACCAGTGGTCTTAAGATTTAAATAATTTTTCAAGTTCCGTTCTCCAGTTTGGTTCCAAATCAGAGTTTCTATTAACTTTAACAGAGGACTAAGCCTTAGTTTTCACTCCATTTCTTTCCTGATTTTGCATCTTATACACCCTTGTGAACGCGCAAATAGTCTTCTATATGTATATCTCCGTTTAAACAATATTTTAATAGTAAAACTTGTCTTGAGTCAAGATTATTCTCACACAAAGAACCGTGAGGAATTTTAACTTGGAGAGAACACTTGCTTGACTTTGTTTTAAAATGGACTTTCTAGGTTTCTTAGCGAGCTTTGGGTCAATGCACCCAAACCAGATGGTTTTAGGACATTAGGTGTGAAAACACCCTGGCGGACTTAATTGCTCAAGTCACCCAGGCCCTAAAACAAAAGGACTCATTTTATACGTGGAAATCCCAAAGAAATACGAACGGAGATACAACTTCTCTTTTATAGCTCAAAAGACATGTTTTGTATAGATATGGGTATGTAATCACTCAAGGATCAAGATGGGTTATTTTTCAGACTTGGTTTCTATTATAGCCCCAATAATACCCTATCATTTTTACCTTGTTTTATGAACTCTTCTTGATATTACTTATTTCTAAAACAACTTATTTTATCCTAAAAAGGTTTATTGATCTTTAATAGTTTTGTTGCCATGACACAAACTCGTTCTCTTGTTTCACAAAACTTATGACACGTGTATGGTGATGTGAAAAGATAGTATATAACCAATATTTAATAAAAAAGAAGGGTTATCGTTTCAGGTTTTCAATTTCTAAAATAAGATCTAGTTATTTCAAACTCATCAAACATGAACCATCGATATACTGAAACAAGGTTTTCCTACTAAATAACTTGACGACAAAGTTTCTTTTTTTTATATACAATAAGCTAAATGCAATATAGAAGCAAATATGCAATGCAACTATATGAAAATAAAGGAAAAAGTACAGGAATAAAAGTATTAAAATGCAAGAAACGTGCAAATGCAACTGTATGCTATGAACTTATCAACACCCCCAAACTTGAATTAGGCACTGTCCTCAATGCCTTCTGGATTTCCCTTTCCCTTTCCTGCTGCTGCTTGCTTCTTCTTGTGCCACTTGCTGAGCTGATTCAATCCTGTCCAACTGCTCCAGCATCTTTTGTTGTTTCTTAAGTATGTAGCGGATGCTCCGAAACATCAAGCACTGCAAGTCTTTCTCGTTCTCCGGTTCAGGTTCATTTAGAAGTGCCTTCGTCGAG
Source organism: Agapanthus africanus (assembly GCA_030015575.1). Lineage (NCBI taxonomy): Eukaryota > Viridiplantae > Streptophyta > Magnoliopsida > Asparagales > Amaryllidaceae > Agapanthus > Agapanthus africanus. The sequence continues at coordinate 934,324,641 of JASDDO010000019.1, read as the reverse complement.
TCTTCGGGGCCTGGATGCTCGCTCGGGTCCTCCCTTGTCCAGTTCTTCTGTTCGTAATGGTTGCCGGTATATCCCTGTGAAATCCGCTCTAGCTCAACCGGCCAATTTGCATATGCGGCCGCATAACCATCAAACTCTACCCTCTCCATATAGTATTTGGAAAGCAGGGTCGCTGGGACTGGCAGCATGGGTTTCTTCTAGGCAACCCCCTCCATAATCGTGCTAAACAACAGTGTCACCCCATAGAAATGGTGATACTTTTCCATCAAACAGTGCACGATGTGTCCCACTCCAGCCGGAAAAGAAGAGACACAGTTTTTACCCCTGATGTTGTGGTTTGCCCATCGACAGACGGCAAGTACGTTCCTGTACATCTATGCAGGGTTCAACCCCTTATCCTCAACTCCACAAAATCCCTTAATAAGGATTGATAAACTGCTAATTCACGCGGCTGCTGATTTTCCGGCCGCATTGGGATGTTGGTAACCCTCAAAATTGTTTCGGGTTGAAATAATCTATGTCTCCCTCGAAAGAAAAACTCCACGTACCCCGATCCGGGTTCACCATTTCTTAACGCCTCATAAAAATCTTCCAATAACTCTCTTATAACGAATAGATCATCACTGTTGTAGATTAAAAAATCCCACCCCCTTTGACAGATTTCCTTGTAGAAATACTACCCGTAAGTTTTATTGGAAAATATTTCGAAGAAATTCTTCTCATATTCAAATGCCACCATATTCAGATCTAAAAATGAATTTTGCACAGAAATTAAACAAGAAGAGAAGACTTTCTTACATAGAAAAGAAACTTGGTGTCGTTGGGGAAGAGCAGGCCCCAATTTGCGGCCAGAATGGGTATTTCGGCGGCCTGATTGGAGAGTTTGGGGCGGATCTATGGCATTAGGGTTTGTTTGGAGGAGAGAGTTGTAGGGTTTTGGGAAAATCTGAAGATGGATCTCGGGTTGGGTTGGGGTTGTATTTAAAGGCAGTTTGCAAAAAAAAACCCCTCAAAAAGAAATTAGAAAAAACGCAAATAATTACAAAAGACTCAAAATGTATATACAGGAAAAAATGACATAGGGATGTGAATTAATCAAGATATCGTGGCTCATATAAAAACACGAGCTCCCCTATTTCTGCAGGCAGTTCTAAGAATGGCTTCAGACGTTGGCCATTAACCTTGAAAGTGTTGCATGAGTGTTGATCTTCAATATTGACTGCACCATGCGAAAAAATGGTGCGCACAATAAACGGACTCGTCCAACGTGACTTCAATTTCCCTGGAAACAGATAAAGTCTGGAGTCGTAAAGCAGAACCTTCTAGCCTATAGTGAATGTTTTTCTAAGAATCGCTTTGTCATGAAAAATCTTCGTTTTTTCCTTGTATAGATTAGCGTTCTCAAACGCGTCATTGCGGATCTCTTCGAGCTCGTTTAATTGAAGTTTTCTTTCCTCACCGGCTTTTTCTATATCGATATTAAGCTGTTTGATTGCCCAGAATGCGCGGTGTTCCAATTCAACAGGCAGATGACACGCTTTCCCAAAGATGAGTCGGTATGGAGACATACCTAAATTCGTTTTGAAAGCGGTGCGAAATGCACAAAGCGCTTCATTTAACTTCAATGACCAATCATTACGGTTCTGGCTGACAGTCTTTTCCAGAATCTGTTTAATCTGTCTATTGGAGACTTCGACCTGACCGCAAGTTTGAGGATGGTAGGGTGTTAACAACTTGTGGCTAATGGAGTATTTCTTCATTAGTGATTCAAAAGATCGATTACAAAAATGCGTTCCATTATCAATAATGATGGTGCGAGGTGTGCCGAACCGAGAAAAGATGTTCTCTTTTAAGAATTTTATGACAACCTTGTTATCGTTGGTTCGACATGGGACAGCCTCCATCCATTTGGATACATAGTCCACAGCCAATAAAATATACAAATTCCCAAAAGAGTTTGGGAATGGCCCTATGAAATCGATACCCCGGATGTCAAAAATCTCTATAATCAGAATGGATTGTAAGGGCATCTCATTCCGTTTTCCAATCTTTCCCATGTGCTGACATCGGCTACAAGTTTTACAATATTCGAAAGCATCCTTGAAAAGCATCGGCCAGTAGAAGCCGCTTTGCAAAACTTTTTTCGCTGTCTTTCTGGGTCCAAAATGGCCCCCACAAGCTTGATCATGACAGAAAGACAGAACACATCTCGTTTCAGAGTTAGAGATGCACCTTCTAATAATCTGATTAGGACAGTACTTGAATAGGTATGGTTCATCCCAATAAAAGAATTTGACTTGGGAGAGAAATTTTGACTTGTCCTGATTCGACCAAAAAGAAGGTGTTTCTCCGGTGACAAGAAAGTTCACAATATAAGCGAACCAGGGTTCGCTTGATATGGAGAGAAGTTATTCGTCTGGGAACTGATCGTTGATTGGAATTTCCTCAATTAGTGTATTTGTTAAGCGAGACAAATGATTGGCAACAACATTGTCGGTTCCCTTCTTATCCTTGATAGTCAAATCAAATTCTTGAAGAAGGAGAATCCAACATATCAATCTGGCTTTGGCATCCTTCTTTGCAAAAAGATGCCTAAGTGCAGAATTATCAGTGTAAATCGTGACGTGGGCCCCGATCAAGTAAGGACGGAATTTTTCCAGTGCGTAAACGACAACTAAGAATTCCTTTTCAGTGGTGGTGTAATTCAGCTGCGCATCATTCAACGTCCTGCTCGCATAGTGGATGACGTGCGGCTTCTTTTCAAATCGATGTCCTAAAACAACGCCTATCGCAAAGTCAAAAGTATCGCACATCGGCTCAAAGGGTTCATTCCAGTCTGGTGCACTTAAGATCGGAGTGAAAGTAAGCTCCAATTTCAGAAGGTTGAACGCAGTAAGGCATTCAGAATTGAAATCAAAGGGAATATCCTTAGCCAGCAAAGAAGTCAAGGGTCTAGCCAGTTTGCTAAAATCCTTGATGAAACGCCTGTAAAAACCGGCGTGGCCTAAGAATGCCCTGATGTCACGGACAGTCCGTGGAGGTAGGACGCTTGAAATGACGTCGATTTTTGCTTTATCGACTTCGATGCCATTTTCAGAAATGATATGACCTAACACAATGCCGTGTTTGACCATAAAATGACACTTCTCCCAATTGAGTGTCAGATGTTTTTCTTTGCATCGCATCATTAAAAGTTCAGGATGTGTCAGACACTCAGAGAATGAATCTCCAAAGACAGAGAAATCATCCATGAATACTTCCAAGAATCGCTCTACTATGTCAGAAAATATGTTCATCGTGCACCGCTAAAATGTTGCAAGTGCATTGTACAGCCCAAAGGGTATGCGACGGTAGGCGAATGTACCAAAAAGACAAGTGAAGGTCGTTTTTTCCTGATCCTTTGGATCGACCGGGATTTGATTATAGCCGGAATATCTATCTAGGAAACAATAGTAGGCATGTTCGCCTAGGCGTTCAAGCATTTGATCAATGAAGGGCACGGGAAATGATCCTTGCGAGTGGCTGCATTGAGTTTTCTGTAATCAATACAGACTCTCCAACCCGTTTGTGTGCGGGTTAGGACTAGCTCGTTTGCTTCATTCGTGATAACAGTGATACCCGATTTTTTTGTTACAACGTGAATTAGGCTTACCCATTTGCTATCAGATATAGGATAAATGATCTCATTGTCAAGACACTTTAGCATTTCATTCCATACCGCTTCTTTCATTACCGGGTTAAGCCGGCGTTGAAGATCTTTAAAGGGTTTAGAATCATCGGTCATGTGGATCATGTGCTGATAGATAGCAGGGCTGATTCCTTTGATATCAGCCATTGACCAACCATTACTTCCATGTTCTTTCTCAGAACATCCATGAGGGCCAACTCTTGCTCATGCGCAAGGTCAATCGCAATTATAACTGGAAGCGTTCCATTATTTCTCAAGTACGCATACTTGAGATGGTCAGGAAGAACTTTGAGGTCAAGTTTGGGTGGTTCCTCCACAGATGGTCGCACTTCAGGGGCCGGTTCATTACGAAGTGGTTCAAATTGGGGCCCCCAATGTGTGTAGGAAACCTTTTCAGGACTTAGCTTCTCAAGGAAAAGAAGCTCCTCAGAAAACAGTTCTTCAAACGTTTCATCAAGACACTCATTTTTGAAGTCAAATATCCCCTCCTTAGACATATCATATACAGCGTTGACTTCAAATGTGTCGTCGTGTTTCTCGCTTGCTTGGTTTCCTAGCGTGAAAATATTGAGGTTGATTGTCATGTCTCCAAATGAGAGTTTCATGGATCCGTTACGACAATTGATCAACGCGTTGGATGTGGCTAGGAAAGGCCACCCCGGTATGACTGGAATCTGACCGCTGGGATTGGCGACGGGTTCCGTGTCCAACACAATGAAGTCTACGGGGAATATGAATTCCCCGACCTTGATTAGAATATCATCGATTTCTTCCCTCGGTACCTTCATTGATCGATCTACCAGTTGCAGCGTCACTTTGGTTGGCTTGAGTTCTCCCAATCCCAGTTGTTCGTAAACTGAGTCCGGGAGAAGGTTCACGCTTGCCCCCAAATCTAACAAAGCACGGTTGATTTGCTTGTCCCCGATAGTGTAAGAAATAGTAGGAAAGCCAGGGTCCTTATATTTAACCGGAATGGATTTGGACAAGACATCACTTAGAGTGGCGGCCAAGAAGACAGCTTTGGGTACATTCGTTCGTCGTTTTTGCGTGCACAAATCCTTCAGGAATTTTGCATACGCTGGAACTTGTTGGACCACGTCCAACAAGAGAATGTTGACCTCACAGCGCTTTAAGACTTCTAACACCTTTTTCTATAATTGCAAAAGATTTCTTTGATTTCAACCTATTGGGATAAGGAGCCTTAGGCTCAAAAAATTGGTTCGAAGAAGTTGCAGATGGAACATGTGTAGAAGGCGTGAGTGTTCTAGCTGGAACAACGGGTCGAATTTGCGACGATGGCTCCGGTTGTTTTGAAGGATGTGCAGCAGACGACGAAGAAGAAGAAGAAGGTGAAGAGGAAGAAGGCAATGAAGATGAAGACGGACCGGAAGAAGGAGCAGGTGATTTGGCACATGCCGGTAAACTGACAACCGCACGTTTGGATGAGTCGTTGGGTTTGACAACCTTGTTTTCAATCGTGCGTCCTGATCTGAGGACGGTGACGACATACGCATTCTCAATATTGTTCTGTTGAACAACATGAGCGTTGTTGTTTCTCTGCTCTCTCGGATTCGTCACCAGATGGGAGGGGAATGTTCCCTTTTCACGTTCATTTACTGAAGCAGCAAATTGACTTATTTGAACTTCTAGTCTGGCTATCGGTTGAGTGTTAGCGCTATGCAACTGACCAGATGTTTGCATAAAAGTAGCCAGACTTGACGTAGTCTGCGCAGAGGTTTTGATCAACGCTTCCAACCCTTTTTCAATAGATGATACCCTCTTGTCGTCGTGGACGAACCCAGGGGGTGTAAATGTTGGGTTGGGCTGATACGGCTATTAGGGTTGGTTGTTGGAGTATCCCATTTTTTGTTTTTGAAAATTCGAGTTTTGAAGCTGTTAGAAAGACGGATTTGAATTGTTGTTTTGAAAAGGTGCTTGATTCCAAGCGAAATTGGGATGATTCTTCCAACCAGGATTGTATGTCTGTGAGAAAGGGTCGTTCTTGGGACGTTGGTTTTGATACGGCACACTAACGTTTTTGCGTCCCTGGGACTCGACGAAAAACGGACATTCATCCGCAATGTGGCTAGGATACTGACAATTAGCGCACAAAGTTTGAGAAACTTGATTGACCGGTAACGGTGAATTTTTGCCTTCTAAAGCTTCCATTTGCCGTATAAGAGCGGCGATTTTTGCTTCAGCAGCTATAGAGGTGTCAACTATGTGTGCACTGTTCCTAGTCACAGATGGTTTCTTACTCACACTCTCTAACTGAATGGTTTTGTCAGCCAGTTCTTCTAAAAAGTTCTATGCGTCCTTAGCACCATAACTCAGAAATTTGTATTGAAACATGGACTCTAACATCATGCGCGAACTGGAGTCTAAACCTTCGTAGACAATCTGACATAACCTCCACTGTTCTAACCCGTGATGGGGACATTTGATTAAGATGTCTTTGAATATTTCTAAGCATTTCCAAAAATTCCACTCTCTTTTTGTTTGAAATTGTGAATTTCATTCCGAATTCGCACAATTTTGTGAATAGGGTAAAATTTCTTTAGAAATACTTTCACAAAGTCATCCCATGTCATGATTGATCGAGCTGGCAAACTGTTTAACCAACTCTTTGCATTGTCTTTAAGTACAAAAGGAATGAATTTGTGCTTAACGACATCCTCACCCACTCCGTGAATTTTCATCATAGCACATACTCCCTCAAATTCACTTATTAGAAGGTAAGCATCCTCGGACTCGAGTCCATGGAATTTTGGTAGTAGCGGTATGAATTGCGGTTTGATTTCATAGTTGTTTGCCGCGATGGTGGATAATGCTATGCACGAAGGTAAGGATGAACGGTGTGGGTAGCATCTATCCTGCAATGCCGCCTCCTGCTGCTCTATGATCGTCTGTTCCATCATCGTCGGTGGTGTAGAAGAAGAAAGTGAGGGTGAACGAAGTGTAAGATCGGACGGCTCCGATAAAGCAGAAGGTAAGAAGGTCTCGGATGGTTCCAAGGAATCAGAAGCTGTAGAAGAGTCGGAAGATACAGTCACGAACCGGACTAATCGAGATTGTGAATGTCTAGTCCAAGCTGACATGCACTATCCGAAAATGATAGGGAAAGACTGAGGAAATGAAAGAAAAAGTGTATTTTTTTGTTTGTTTTTTTTATTCACAATCGAAAAATATCACACAAAATGCACAACAAGAACACAACCACGATGCACTGCACACACCTAAACAATCTAGGGGTTGCCTAGGTCAACTAGACCTGCTCAAAAAAAACTTGATTTGTGAAGTAAAAGGGTATCGCGAAACGGGTCCAAGATAGACTGATTGAGAAGCCAGGTAAGTGTAGAGATGAAAGGAGGTTTTCCCATGCTTTCGCGAGATTCCTTAATTAGAATAACCATCTCTCTTTCGACGTTTGCGCCTTTCACACTTTCCTAGACACTTCTTGAACAATATAACGATGGGCGGTGTTCGAGGTACACTCAACTTTTCTCTATTGAGCGCGAAGTCCTTAGAGGCTAAAAGTCTAATTTCTTTTAATATTAATTGGGTGTGAAAAATGCTCGTTCTTTGTGGCTTATGGGCCATGGAGAAGGGTGATGAAATCCCTTACCGTATCTTGTTGGGGTTCTTTGCCCTTAAGTCCGTATTAAATTTATGCAATGCGCAAACAATAAAAGTTGTTCAAATCATCAATCAATCATTTTTTATGTTATAAGTGGCACGCTGCAAAAAATACGATTAGTTTTCTTTGGCACTTGTGCAGCGGAGTTTGCAAAAGAAATCCTGCAGAAAATTGAAGTATTGGAGCGTCAGATTTGAGAAGGTGTTAGGAAATGTGCGTACCTTAAATTCTTGAGTTTTAGAAACTCCCGTTGACTTGATCCGTGATTGCTTGAGTGTTCGCTTGCGCGGGTCGATCTACCCAGATCTTTGGCACTGTAACTTCTTAATGCCTTGTCCCTGAATTCTGCTCTTAGCTCCGCACGATCGTAGTTCGTATTTCCGTCGAAATTTGGAATTGTTGGAAAAATACGATATTCAGTGCACAATACGATATCTATGGCCAAAGTTCTTTAAATACATAATTATCAAATTTTGCATATAAAAATGGATTAATAACATAAATATAGAGAAGGAACAGAAGAATTGGGGCAAAATACCACAATGAGGCCGCAAATTGCGTCCAAAATGGTTAAATTTGCGGCCAAGTTGTGGTATTTTTGCTCCAATTTCCAAGTGTCTTCTTCTAGTTCTATTAGTGTCCCCTTTTATATGCAAAATATTTTGATAACATTCATATCAACAGAAAAACAAAAACGCAGAGAGCAAAAAGTCGTATTATTTGTGTTGTTTTTGGTGTTTTTTAGATTTTTGTTTGTTTATTTTTTAAAAAGTACATACAGAGATAACTCAAAATAACTATGTGGTGTTGCCACTCCCCGGCAACGGCTCCAAAAACTTGTTGGAGATTCACGATGTCGTGCTTTTGAAAGGATATGGTCAATATCGGATATGTCGGTTTTTCATTAAAAAGTAATGCATGACGTAATTCTCAAGTTATAAAAATACCGCAAGTGCACGGTGCATTGATGCAACCCGGCAAGTACGGGTCGATCCACAGGGAGTGGATATCACGACATTCTTTGGAGTTAGAAAACAAAGGTTTTGAGTTGATTTTTGTCCCGTTTTATACAAATGAAATAATGAAGCGATAAAGTGATATTTGGGGAAAAACATAAGCTTAGTTTTGGTAAATTGAAATATGGCGTTACCCCCAACTCTTAATATTGATTCAAAGTCCATTTCTAGTTTCTAATTGACTTAACGAAGCATGCCGCATCTATCCCGATAACACGTTGGATTAGGATACGATATCACAATTAGGTTAAAAAGAAACTAAAAATATAAGGTTCTAAGATGAAATGAACATGAAATGAGCTAAGTGAGTTTAGCAAGCATAGAACATGTGCTTTTATGGCTACATGTTCTATCTAGCTAGTTTAACACACTTAGCTAAATTTCATATTCCTTTCAACTTCAATTCTTAATATAATAACATTAAAATGTAAAGAAGTAATAGGATATATGTTAAAGGTTGATTTGCAACCATTCAAAACAATATATCCTATAAAGCAAAACACAATAATATTGCAAATATTAAGAAAAGAAGTGCAATAAATTAAGAATCAAGAATGAAGGGTTGGGCAAGCCATTCAACAAGCTACCTCACCATAGCCTAAGCACAAGACTACTCAAACATCGTATAACAAAAATACAGCTGAATAATTATAAAAACAACAGTGAAGTAGAGAAGAGACACAAGAATCAAATTTGAACTCAATGAAGATTTTATTGCAATGGTATCCAAATACAAGCAAATGAATTCAACTACCAAAATCTAATCTTGCAACTCAAAGATAGAGGTTGTAAAACTAGAGGAAGGCAAATAACTCAATCTAATCCAAAGATCTACAAGAATTTTATCAAAATAATTACAAGTAGTGCCAAAATGTGTTTTCCTCATAAACTGATCTGCTATTTATAGAGAATCCAAAACCAGAAGTTGCATATACCAATGAACTCATAAAACCACCAGGGGCCCACAAAACTTGTTCGAACCATTTTGCCACTGATATGGCCGTAAATTGCGGCTATAATGGTTAAATTTGCAGCCATATTGTTGAGGATGGGGTCCACCTTTGGTCATCAGTCAAATAGTCACTTGGTCATCTCAAGGTAATTGCAATTTGTTGTAATTTGCACATGGGTGATTTCTCTGGTGATGAATAGAGAAGAAATGAGATCAAGTTGCAAAGATTCATATCACATCAATACTTTTTACTGCTCATTGCCATGCCACTTGCACCCACTTGTAAAAAGGCACCATGATGGTGTTTGCCCACTTGTGCACTTGGTCAAGTCTATGTTCACACTTGTTCACATGTTGGACGAAATCACACATTCTTTTTGTACACACACTTTATTTGTTGCAAACTCTTTTACATCTTGATCTGTATTCTGTCCCGTTTGCAGTTCCGGCTAAAAAACCGTCATCTTGTGCATGTTGTGTATAACTTTAAGTGTTTTTGCTTGCGCACCTGTAATCTGTATAAATGAGCAGACACAGATTAAATAACACTGTTTATTGACAAAATGATAATAAATGGGTGGTGCTGCAATGTAATAAATCGTGACGAACAGTTATCATACTACTATATTAGTTCAATACGCTATCAAGATTGTATCATACATGGTAATAGATATGTAATGGTTATTACAAATAGATACATATCCATCCTGGCAGTAATTGTGTTTCGATATTGATTATAGTTTTACATTAGTATATATTTTGGTTAATATACAGTACATGGCATGTTCACGATACACTACCATACTTGTTACTTGGATCATCCGCTAATGCCGACAATCCTGACTTGTTGTCTTAACGGACGTGACTTGTTGTCTACATAAACAAAACATATACCTGCTTGATCCTGTATTGGCATTAGTTTTATATCATCAATACCCGACTTGAACATAAAAATTGGGGAGTAAAGGGAAATTAATAATGAAACCTGACTTGTAACTCAACAGTTCGATACTTATACTGATCAATCTTTACGGGTTCGGCCAGCTCCGGAATGATACCGCTGACACCATTCGTTTGTACATATTACATGTTTACTGCTTAGCGGCACGTCTCGGATTCAGCCCGAGAGTCTTGACCGTGGTCCTGGGCACGCACGGGATACTATTGAGTTACATCAACGATTCCATTAAATTGATTTCAAAGACTTCTAGAATAGATAGCCTAGAAGCACAGACTTTAGAATACGCATCACATACATACAGCTCACTGTTTTATACCATGTTTATTATTTATATTCATGTTTAATCATAGCATCATATCCTGGTTAATACTATTATTGTGGTATTTATGACGCACTGACATCTGGATTTTGCATGGCCCAGTTTCTCTACATTTATCACAGGCAAATCAAGAGTACTTTAGCAATCAAGCCGAGCAATGAGGAGCTAGTCATTTAGTTTATAGATGTGTAGTTTTTTTATTTCCGTAGTTTTATTTATATTGATGTGAGCCCATATTGGGACATGATTCAGATACTATTGTTTATTGGATCTTTATTCGTTTCCGCTTTATGCATTTTCTTAATTCTATTTACTATGGCAAATGGATATGTGTTAGCTAGATTATATATTTTACTGTTTTTGATATCCGATTGACAGCCGTAATGTGATCATGGAGGGATGATTTCTAACCACAGGTAGCATGGTTGGCTCTGTCATGTGCCGTAGTTACGTATCATGGGAAGTGGGGCGTGACAGATTAAGTCGTCAAAGATCTTAGTCATCACCCTTTGATATGTGGCACCTACGTTCTTCAGTCCAAATGGCATCACTTTGTAACAGTATATGACTATCGGGGTTCGAAATGCTGTATATTTCTCATTCTCAGGCGATATTTTTATCTGATTATACCCAGACGAACCATCTATGAAAGTGAATAGCTCGTAATTCAAGGTGTCATCGACCATCATTTCCATGACCAGAAGCAGGAAATCGTCTTTAGAGCATGCCTTATTAAGGTCCCTAAAATCGACACAAACCCGGATCTGCCCATTTTTCTTCTTTACTGGGATAATGCATGCGATCCAGTCTGCATATTTTTCTTCCCTGATGAAGCCGGCATCGATGAGTTTCTTGGCTTCCTCAATGACCTTTCCTCCAACTCCCTTCTCATTCGTCGACTGCTTCATGCGGCCTTTTTGGGTTCGGCGGTTGTAAGCCGTTTCTCAAGGCGTCCTTGAATATCTTCCGGACATTGTCCCTTGTGAAGGAGTAGACCTTGATTTTTCTCTCTTCCAAAGTCGGTCCTTCTCCTTCCAGTACTGGCTTTTGCGATCGGTCGGTTTTTTGTCTACCCGCCCTTCTTTTGTCTTCATTGTCAGATGCATTGAAGACGTTGGTATTGTGAGAGCTCCCACCTTTACGATTGTCATCCTTCCGGCTCTTCTAAGGTTTGTCATTTTAAGAGTCCGGAGTAGACTCTTACTTTGAACGCTCCAACATTTAAACCTTCTTGGTTAGTTCCTAGAACATTTTGAGGCCCGCTGTATATAAGAACGGGACCATCTAATTGCTGAGGTTCCCGATTAGGAGGCTGACAGATTGGTCCTGTTCTAAAGGTGGCTCGCACTTGACGCTGAGATTGCGCCAGCGAACAATGAAGTCCGTGTTGCTTTCATTTTTCCCCAGCTTGGTCCTTACAAGGTCAGCAATAGAGATTTTGTCACTGACACTCATGAATCTTTGCCGAAACAGAGACTCCATCTGGGCAAAACTAGTGACGGAACCGTCTGGTATGCTCGCGTACTAGTCGAAAGCGACACCAGTTAGGCTGTTGACAAACCGACGGAGAAGAAGCGGATCGTTGCCCCCTGTATTCCCACATGATGCTTTAAAGTGGGCAACATGCTGATTCACATTTCCCGTCCCGCCGAATCTCCCGAATTTAGGGATGACGTAACTGCTGGGGAACTTGATCAGATCGTACTGTACGGGATATGGCCGCCCACTACTACCAACATCTTTCTGAGCTTCAGCTTCGGCCACCAATGTTTTAATTTTTTTGGTGACCAAATCCATTATTCGATCTTGCGTCAGTGGAATGGCACCATCTGGGGCTAAGGCTTTCCCCCCGAAGCGAAATACGGCCGGCTCTCGTGTAGCTCACTCATATTCGGACCTGAAGGGACATGCATTGGTCGCTTTAGGTCATTATTGTCCGGCTCATGAGTAGAGACTTGCGCTTGATTGGAGGGCGCCCGAGCAACTTGAGCCGTGAGCTGCATCATGATGTTCGTCAAGTTGTCAATTTTGGAGTATAGCTTGGACATCTCCTTATCTTTGCTTCGAAGTTGTTTTCAGAGCACTTAGAGGAGCTCCTCTTCTGCAGTCCGAAGGTGAAAGGTTGACCCTCTTTCACTGTTTGAGCTTGATTCTACATAGACTGAGGGGTTCTTCTGCCTATCGTCCTCATCGAGAGGATTTTCATCATCCTGCGGAGGAGGCTGATCTTGGGAAGGGGCAGCCACATTCAAGCCGGATTGGACTTGGGATGTGGTGGCCCCATCCTTATTTTTGCTGCAAAAGTTGTCACTGGGGCGCGTACCCGTCATGTAGACCGTGTGGACAATATAACCGGCCATCCTTTTGCTTCCGGCGGCTAGTTTTACGGACCGCTGTCGTGGCCCTTCCGCTTCGGGAAAGGACAGTCAACTGAAGACGGTCGGCCTAACAGGGTTATCGAGTGGCGCTGGTGCTTCTTTTCGGGTCTTGCCCAGCTGCTTTCGCGCTGCACGGAGTTCCTAGTAAATGCTTGAAGAGACGGTGTCAGGTTTTCTACATTGGGGTTTAGATACGTCCTTTCTCAGCACTGTACGAATTGCCGTCCTTTTGATTTTCGCAGTCATAGAGTTTCTCTTAACCTATCTCAGAGGTTCAAAAGAGTTGCAGATTTGTACGGCCGAGACGGTCGTCATTGCGGGATAACTCGGCTCTTAAAACTTCATAAAATCCAACTTGGCCGGATTCCGTACTCTTTTGTTGGCCCTATACCTTAGTCGCTTCTGCCTTAGCTTTTCTGTTTTGAGTGCTTGGCGGGCTTCTGCTCTTCGGGAAGCCGCCGTGGGTCGGCCGATAGAGAGCCTTGAAAAGACATCCGATTGCGCACTCGTCGAAGGCATCGCCTAGGCTTGCCCGTGACGTTTGGAAACTTCTTTCGTTCCGACGGCTTTGCCTCCAGCTGGGGGCAAGGAGAGCCCTTCAAATACTGACTTGCATTTAGGTTGGGGTGCCCTCGAAACCACCACATTTGGCCTCCTGCTTTTCGAAGCCGGTTTTTCTGTTACCGGAGCTTGAGGAGCTATGATGGTGTTAGCTGGCATGAACAGAAAGAGCCAAACTGTAGCATCGGCTCCTCCCATTGTCGCCCGAGATTGGCCAGGAGGACCGTTCTGGCATCCATTTTCATCGTGTTGGAGATGGGAGTTGTGTCGAGAGTTGAGCTTTTCCTTGGAGATATCTTGTTGCATCCGAAGATTGCAGTTGGAAAAGGTTAGCCTGCACAAAAGAATATGATTTCAGTACAGGCAATCGATGTATATGTTGATTGAGTTTGCATGAATATTTAATATGAAATATGGAAGGAGAGAAAAGGTCCCACTGGGCATGCGAGAATATGTAGGGTGTTTTTCGTCACCCCATTGGGATGGGAATACGCGCGCTTGTCAGGCACATTACAGATTCCCCCTACCTAGGGTAGGCCGATGTTTATTGACTGTGGGGATTCGAATCTCCGGCAGCCGCGGACTAAATTGCTGTTAATTGCTCCTTGCCTTTGAGCGAGGGAACCTCCGATTGACGAGTCAAACTGGTCATGCGAACTCAATGTGCAGTGTACGTATGTATCTTGAGGGGTTTTGGGTATATGGGGGGCCTCATAGAGTTTATGGGGGTCCCACTATCTGCTGGGGGTTAAGGGGTTAGTAGCCCTCTTGCGAGTTGCGGGGCAGCGCCCCGTTAGAAATTTTTTCTAACAGGAGATGTGTTTTAAGTGTGGAGTGTATGGGAAGAAGAGGGGTGAGGAATGTCCTAAAGACGCGTGGGCGCCCGCGCCCGGCACATGGCGCCTGCAGAAAAAATGGGGCTTAGCCCTGGGATCAGGAGTTAAACTCCCGAGGGACTTTGGAAACTCTCAGAAAAGGAAGGATTTTTATCTCTATGGAGTTAAACTCCCAAAAGGATTTTGAGTGGATTTAAACTCCCAAAAGAATTTTATTTATAGAGTTAAACTCCGAAAGATTTTGACAATTGGAGTTGAACTCCCAAAAATCTTCGGAGATGATCAAAGTGGATCCCTTTCTTCTTCCTTGAGCCCTGGATCCTCTCCTAAGCCTAGGACCTTCCCGAAGTGGGACGTTTGGAGATGGATCTCCTTCTTCCTCCTCTTTGTTGGTTGGATCTTGGAGAAAAGGAGTGGTGGGATTTAAAAATGTCCCCTTTTAAAGATTTGATGGGAGATCCGAGCTCCCTATAAAGGGTTTATGGTGAAAAACTATTTCTTTTTGGGAAAAGAAAAGTTAAACTCTTTAATTCAAAAGAGAGAAGAAGGTTTAGAACACTAGAAAAATATAGGAGGAATCTTGTTTGTTATCATTCATCATGATGCCTTATATAGGCTTTACATTTTACATATGGCCTCTTGGGCCTTTCAAAATGGTACATATGCATTTTCCATGCCATGTGCTTTTTTCTTTTGCACATAACCCATGGGCTTTTACATAATTCGGGTTTGTTTCCCATTTTACTACATTTATTCATAAAAATTATATTAAGCCTATTTATGCTTTAACAATTATTCCTTTGGCATAGGGGGCAGCCTCTTCATGCTTGGGCTCGACCCGAGCATGGGCCTACTTGCTTGGACTTAGGTTTGGGCTTGGGCCCACTTGGCTTGGGTGACTTTGACTTAGTCAACCGGGGTGTAATTTTTAACCTTAACATTTGGTATGTACAGTACTGTGAAATTTGTGTAAAATTCTCGACCGCAAACTACAACTGGGTATTAATATATCCCAAAGTTGCTTTCAAGACTCTATTCTCAAAACTGACATTCCAGCTCAAAATGAGTGGCTTCACAGGAATCATGTGCGTTCTCACGAACTGTTGTGACATGAAGCAATGCGAGGCTCCAGTGTCGGAAAGTGCTAGCATAGAAAAGATGGCTACTAGTATAGTACCTAAGTTGTGTGAGATTGCATTTAGTTATAGGGGAAAGTATAGCGATACATAAGAATTGAAAGGTTGAAAGGATGGGAGAATTTACCGGTGATGACTTGTCATGTAGCTTTGGCCTTCTCGACCGTCATTGCAAAAGCATGTCGTCTCAGTACATTCCTCCTCGCCGGAGGCACATTTCTCTGCCCTTGAGGCACGTTTCGCTGTGCCTAATGGAATTGATGCTGAGGCTGTGTTGGCAGTCCTCATAGAGCTAGTGCAGGAAGAGCTAGGCAGGGTGTAGGTGCCTGAATGGCCGGCCTCTGCAGAGCTGGAATTGCGGGCCTGGGTGCTGGTGCTGTGTTACTACGATATGGGCATGCTTCTATAGCATGAGTAGATATGCCACAAATCAAATATAGGCCATTTGCACACCTGCAGTCCTTTGCCAAGTGTCCAGCTCACTTGCAGTAGAAACAGAAATCTGGACTGGACCGGTTAAACGATCCTCCTGGCCTCTTGGGGGCAAAAGTCGGCTTAGAAGAGGCTCCTCCTGTCATCTGGATAGCAGGGCATTTGATTTCGGCTGCTTGAGGCTTACCTTTCTTCTTGACCACAGCTTCATAACGGCACGCTGCCTTTATGGCGAGTTCATGAGTTGGATAATCACCTGTGGCTAATGCCGCCTAAATCTCCGGGTCTAAGCCCTGTTGGAATTGTCTAGCCCGAATCTCATCAGTAGGGATCAGGTGAGCCGCGAACCTGATAAGATATTGATGTCAGACAGTTACGTGTTTTACGGAACAGAATTTGAGACGAATTATTTACCTGCTAATTATGATGAATTCGGCATCATATTCATCCACCCACATGGAGCCTTGTTGCAGGTGGATGAACTGTTGTTCCATCTCAAAACGTGCAGTCTCGGGGAAAAACTTCGCATCTGTTCTCTTGCGTTGTCAGTGAGCTGGAGCTTGGTCACACAAACCCAAGCTATGTCTGGTACCTGCGCTGCTATAAGGTTGTCTTCGATACTTTGGGCCCATTCTTCAGCATCAAGAGGACTTTCTTTCCCTGGAAATTTTCTTAGATGCTGTAACAACCCTAAATTTTCTGTACAAGTTTTTTCAAAAATATAGAAAGGGGTATTTGAGCCTGAGCACAAGTTATAAATTTGATTTGCTTTTGAACAGCAAGAAGGAGTTTGTAGCTCATTGGTAAGACCTTGCACTGCTGAACCAAAGCACCAGAGTTCAAATCCCATCAGCCACATTATTTTTTATATTGATTTCTTTTATTCTTTTTAGAAGCCTAAGAGTCTACACGTGCTTAATCCGTAAACCCAAAGGTCACACTAAAAACAAACGAGTCCAGGAGATAGACCAAACGTCAAAGGATACGTGGCGGGGGAAAATCGGCCTGACTCGGCTGGCAACGCGCCTGAATCGGACGCCACCGCCGGCCGAGCTCGCTAAGATATGAATTTTGTCTTCTTGAAATCTGTGTCTTTTGGCCTCCTCATAACTCCTACACTTTTTAAATTTCCTGCATTATTACAGAGGATTAAAAAACCTAATTAAACTCTTTTTAATGCATATTTTTAATGCATTTTTTATTTAACCCTAACCATAAAATTCTCCTATAAATACCCACACTTTTTTCCACCTCCTCACTCTGAATTCTATACAAAAACTCTCAAGAAAATTCTAAGTTCAATAGTGTACAAGTGGAGTTAGCGAAGAGCGAAGCTCCGACGAATTTCCGACGACGACCCTAAAAGCTCCCGACGACGAAACGATGCACCGGCACCTCCTACCACTCCCTCTTCCTCTTTTCTAATCTAAAATCCAGTAAGTCCCTCCTCCCTCTTCTCTTTTCTATTATGAAAACTCGTATTTCTAAAACCCGACGGAAGCGAAGTTAATCCGACTTCCGATTCGGTTTTCTTTAAAAAGTTTCAATTTTCTTAAATACAACAATACCAAACTTGCACATCATGACCATTAAAGATTAACAAAATATATTGAATAAGTTTCATAGCAAAAGAATTTATATTGTAATTTTTATCGCACTTTTTCAGAAAATACTATGTAGTTTAGCTTCGACATAAAAACATCATTACCCTTGATATACCTTTAGATAGTTCACGAGGTAATGACCTACCTCTTCACAACACTCATATGTAACATGGCACGATGATATTGGGAAACATAGAATTGGGAAAATACGATTTTACACAAAACTATCTCAAACTTATAAAAACCGTTTTCTACAAGATTATGTATTTTAAACAAATCTTTGTAAAGCGCCGGTACAACCCATTTCGGGGAACCCATTCAGGATGGTGTGGATTATCGCACATTCTCGGGCTTAGTAGTGCAAGATACAGACCTCTGCAAGGAGCATACGGTCTCGAAAGATTTAAAAATACAAATATCTTAAGAAAATGAGATTTCTAGAAAAATAATAAATTAAAAATATTTTATATAAATATATATATGTATCATCAAAATATCTAATTTTTTGATATAATATAAATATTCCAACTTTTCTAAATCAAAAGAATCACTTTACATGAAAACACCATGCAATTCCATACAAATTCAATACTTTACAATTAAATACCATATATTATGAAATTAGGTTTTACTCACTAGAAATGTCACATATATAAAATTTACATCTATGAAAACTCTAAATATGATAATTAAATACTTGAGGTGTATTTTGAAAATTATACAAAATTATTTTTACATAAAACCCCCTCAAGTTTTATAAATTACAGTAAGGACCCTAGTAAATATAGATTTAAGCGGAGCCAATCTCTTGAGCCTCGGGGAACCGGAGATATGGGTGCTTACCTATTTAAGGTAGATTGGTACGGAAGGTGTTAGAAATGGCACGAGACTGCAACCATAATGCACATAACCTGTATTCCATTGCTGTTGTACCGTGGTATAAACGGTTCCTTATACTCTTGATACCTTAGTCTCCGGGGTAAGTGAGACTCCTCTCGTATACACTGGCCACTTATGTACCAAGCTACAACCAACAGCGTTAACACTAAATACAACATTATAACAATATAATACAACTTTAAAAGCTATACCCTCTCTCTCTGTCTATTCTACTACTCCCTTATTTTTGGGACTTACTGAGCGATTGTTCGCTGACAACATTCCTTCTCTTTCTTCTTTGGAATGTTGTCAGGTGGAACGGACCTTCATGAGATCGAGCCCACCAGAGAGGACTTGGATCAGCTAGCCTTCGATCCGGAGCTCTAGATACTTGTACATATCATTTCAGTACTTTCCATTTCTGTTATACCATTGTTTAGGCATTGCTTTTCATTCCATGTATTTACTTTTCCATGTACTGTAAAAGAATATTAATAAATAAAGTTGATGTTCATTACATTTGTCTCTTGTGTATATTTCTTTTATATTACTTAGTTACGCTTAACGTATTTACATCAGAGTAAATACGTAGTGGCCAGTCGCGTCTTCTGCCCGTACACTGGGAAGCGGGGCGTGACAGATACAACGCATGAAATTGCTTTACTTCAGGTGCTTCGGCTTTGGGACAGTTCATAAGGATAGCAGTTTGCTGCTGCTGACCCTCCAGAAGGCTTTTGATGGCTTTTAGAAGCACCGTCTGTTCATTGATCAGAGAAGTAACGGTAGGGGGAGGTGGTAAGGTAAGTGGTGGTGTGTTGCCATTGACGTTGGTACTGGTGTTGTTTTGAGAATCCATCACCTTGATAGAAAAGACAGATTAGGATAGATTCAAGCATTTTAAAATGCAAGGAATGTATAGTTGCTGATTCTTATAATTCTTGTGATATATTGCTTAAGACTTCAGGCAGAACTGACCTGCATTGGCCACCAGTAAAACCTGTCATGCCCCGCTTCCCAGTAGACAGAAACGGTGACGTAGTAAGCCCGCAACGTATTTACTATGTGAATACATTAATCGTAATTAAGCAATATAACAATGTACAAGAATGACAAGAGTAATAAAATGAAACAGGAACTTTATTTGCATTCAACCTTACATACAACTGTCTAGAAATAAAAGATACAATAATAATGCAAACGCCTAAACAATTGCATAATAAAAGTAAGTACAGGCAGGGAGAAACTAGTAGTCTGGCTGAGTAGCAAACTGGTCCAAATCCTCCTGGCTCGGCTCTATGTCCTCAGAGTCCAGTCCTCCTGACGAACATTCCAAAGAAAGAAAACAGGAAGGAATGTCGTCAGCGAACCAGCGTTCAGTAAGTCCTAAAATAAGTAAAAGAAGATAGTGTATAATGTGAATTGAAATCAAATGAACAGTGGACATGTAAAATTGTATATGATCATTCATAGGTATAAGATAGTTATTCTAACGTGGTTATTTGTAGTTTGATAAAGAAGGTATTTATGTATACGAGATGAGTCCATCTTACACCGTGGACTATAGTAACATGTAGTACAAGGCCCTGTCATAACCCACGGGACAACGACACGTGAATTCATATAGGTGTCTTTTAAGTGACCTCTCGTGCCACGATATACGCTCCGTACCAATCTACCCTTTACCCCCGTGTATTGTATTGTATAATTTAAGATTACAGGTCTTGGCCGAATCCATAAATATAAAAATGTACAGGTTCATGTTCAAGATGTAATCATATATTCAGGTATTCATATCAAGTTCATATCAAGTTATATACATGGTTCGGTCAAGTCGAGTCCAGTATTCAAGTTTGATATTAGAGTATTTAGGTTCATGATCAAGTATTCGAGTTTGTGTTTGTTTTGGATTCTGGTTTGAGTTTGGATTCAGGTTGGAGTCAGAATCTTATGAAAGGATTTAGTTCTTGAATTCTTAAGTTCGGGAGAAATCGGGCAACTGCTATACATGGACGGCAGGATTTGTGTTTTTTTCCAGGACAATTGCCATTGATAACCCTGTTAAGTTTTCTAACTTGATCAGGCAAGCACTCACTTTCTCCGGCTCCCTGGGGCTCAAGAGAAATGATACCGCTTAAATCTATATTAATCTAGAGTTCTTAAATATTTATTATTATTGTTTATATTGTATTTATATTGTTTACATTTCTCGAGGGGGTTTTATGAAAAATGTTTTAATATTGTTTAAAAATAAACCTCGAGGGTAATTTATAATATTTAGAGTTTTTATGAACATGTATTTTAATTTCAATGGTATTTTAGTAATAAAATCTAGCTTTTAAAAGTTTATGGTATTTTTATGAAAACTACTATTTTTGGAAACTTGGTGGTATTTTATTAAACTTTTAATCTTTCATTTTAAAAATATGGTTTCATAATTTGTTTTTATTTAAAATATGGATTCATAGTTTTATATAATTTTCCAAAATTTAGTTTTGTTTAGAAAAGTCGTATTTCTTAAAAATTGTATTTTTATTTACTTTCGAGACCGAATACTCCGTAAGGAATTCTACATCTCGCTCTACTATCCCAAAGATGTACGATAATCCGTACCATCCATTAGCAAGTCCCCTAATGAGGGTGTTTTCCGCCGAAAGCCGGGAAAGACTGACGTCTTGCCTGAATTTGGGGGCAGATGCTATTTGGGTTTTATCTGTCCACCTCTCCGAAGATGCCAAGTTGATTTATGGCACCGTGTATCGGAGGTTTGGACAGATGCGGCCATTGTAGCAGACTTCGTCAGATTCCCCCTCGTTTGAGGGGGTTTTGATTGTGGGGATGCTCTTCCCTTCAGGCGCAAGCCCCTGCAGTTAATTATGCTACCGCATCACGGTAACCACTTTCTCCTTCTCCAAATGGTTTCTTCGTGTTGTGTGTGTTTGTTTTATTTTTGGTTGCCCGTGGATTGTATACGGAGACTAATTTATGTTGTCGCCCGTAGGGCGTGGAATAGGCCAAATCTGTATTTTCTTAGATTTAGTTTTTGGTTGGATTTAAGGATCGTTAATCTCATTTGAGACTAACATCAACTTAAACGTTTGTTAAGGATATGTTAGTCTAATTTTAAATTAAGATCAACTTAACGTTTTTTAAGGACACATTAGTCTAATTTTAGACTAAGATCAACTTAACAGGATCATTTAGATCCAACAAAAGAGCATTTTGGCTCTATTGTTTTAGTTTAGGGACTTTGCGGTCTAGTTTAAAGAAGTCTATGAGTTTAAGGACCTCATAGTCCATGGTAGTTTAGAGACATCATAGTCTGTAAAGTTTAAGAACATCATAGTCCATGAGTTTAAGGACCCCACAGTCCGTAAGGTTTAAGGACATCATAGTCCATGAGTTTAAGGACCCCACTGATAAAGCATTTAATTAGAATTTAATTATATTAGTTCAGAGGGTTCAGGAACCCATCACGTGTTGGCACGCGACTCCACTGATTAAGCATTTCCAATTGTTTATTTTATTCAGCACATATAGGCTTTGCCTGTAAAAGGACACATGTCTGCACGTGAGACTCGGTCACGTGTGGGCACGTGATGCCCCCTTTGGTGGTTTTCCTTGCTGCTTTATTTATATATTTTATTCAGTTCCCATGAGGGAACAAATGCTTTTAATTCCTTTTAATTAGAATTTAATTCTATTAATTCAGTGGGTTCAAAAGCCCATCATGTGTGGGCACGTGACTTTATCAATTAGGCATTCAGGCGTAGATAGAATCTGCCCATAAAAGGTCACGTGTTTGCACGTGATGCCTGGTCACGTGTGAGCACGTGTTGCCCCATTTAGGGGTTTTTCTTGCTTCTTTATTTGTATTTTATTCAGTTCCCATGAGGGAACAAATGCCCCCACAGCATTGTTCTCACGTGTTTGCACGTGAGTGCAACGCTGTCACCTTTGTGGCCGTTGGATTTGTCTAGGGAGCAGGGAAGATGAACCGTTTCCTATCACGTCCTACAAATGCAGAGGTCTCATCGGCAACGCCTCCATTCCTTCATCTTCTTCCTTTTTCAGTTTCTTGCTTTGAGAATTTAATTCTCTTTCTCAGAGCTCAGTTCTCTATTCAAAAATTTCAGAGTTTAACTCTGTCAACAAAAAAGAATCATTTTCTTCAGGTAATGGTTTTGAACGGCCAAGGAACTTTTTATAAAATTCTCTTTGGATTTTAAATTCACACCAAGGGTTTTTCCCTTTAATAAAAACTCATCTTTCCAAGCTCTAAGAATGCACAATTTTTAGGTAGTAAACCCCCAATATTAGGCGCTTTTCTGATCTTAGGGGATTGATGATGGTACTTGTTTTCTTCATGCGGATATCAAGAGTTGTCTAAATCCCCGTGTCTTGATCAGTCTGTCCGCTAAACTCTCACTAATTTTCATTTTCATGTGCTATGGCCGCTCATCTGTACTGCCTTAATGAAATTATTTCTTATGAGGACATTCGCGTACAGGGACGTTGTCAAAACCAAGAGTTCACAAACGCCCAATGTGCCGAAATTATGAATCGTTTCAATGCACACATCGACCGACTACTCCCTCGTCGCTCCGCTCTCTTGAAGATTATAGTGGGAGCAATTTGGGAAGCGCATCCTGGATTTCATGAAGCCATGCCGCTTAATGCACTGGATGATGCCGAAGATAAGGTGCACTCTGTGTATTTGACGGGCCTGATCTCGAAGAAACGGCGAGATAATCTCATTGATATTCTGCATCAAGTTTTCCAGCAAACGACGATAATCGCTGCTTATCAGAGGGTGGAGGATATCAGCGAAGACCCTGACGCTTGTGATCGTAAGAGAATGCACACAAGAATGGTTAGAAAGGCCAGAAACACTTTAGACGGACTTACTTTGAATTTCTTAATCCGTGTCCCGGATTCAATGTTTTGCCCTTGTAAACATTTTAATGATGCTTTTTCTTACTATTTTCATCAATGTAAGAACTTTCTGAGGTATGAGTAACAAATTTTTCCTTTCCATGCGTTTATTTTACCCTTTTCGCACATACATGAGTGGGTACGCGTCGGACGCTCAATTGAATGTAAGTCAAATGTTCTCCTTATTGCCTTGCATAATATGTGATTGACGTCCGTAGGTTATGCCTTTCTGTTTTGACTTAGCGCAGAGCACTTGACGTACTCTTGAGCAGCACCTCGATTTTGATGGCATGTAATTTTGGCAAGTGTGGCTTGTAGATAATAAGTAACAGTTCGTCTTGGACTCTTTGTTGGGTAGCGATGGCTTAGGAGTCAGGTTCAGATCTGCCTCCTAAGGCTTTCCAACTTTATGAGCCGTGAGGGTCTCATAAAGATTTTTCTCCCTACGAGTCGAGAGGATCTCGTAGGTGTATTTTCTCCTTAGGAATCGTGAGGATTCCTAAGTGTGTTTTTCTCTTGAGAGTCGTAAGGATCTCCCAAGAGAATTTTCTTCCTTACAAATCGAGAGGACTCGTAAGTGATTGATGAGTTGACCTGTTCCCGAATCAAAGCATTGCTTTGACGGGGAGGTTGAGGGTTGACTTTGGCCGTTGTCCATGGGGTTAGGATTGACTTTAGCCGTGTTCCACGGGGTCAGGGGTTGACTTTGGCCATATGGGGTCAAGATTGACTTTAGCCATACGGGGTCAGTTGATGACGTATTTCCGCGACGGGGTCATTTGCTGACGTATTTCCGAGACGGGGTCATTGGCTGACGTATTTCCGCGACTGGGTCATTTGCTGACGTATTTCCGAGACGGGGTCATTGGATGACGTATTTCCGCGACGGGGTCGTTGGATGACGTGTTTCCTTGACGGGGTCATTGGATGACGTGTTTCCGCGACGGGGTCATTTGCTGACGTATTTCCGAGATGGGGTCATTTGCTGATGTATTTCCGCGACGGGGTCATTTGCTGACGTTGCGTCTGTTGTAATGAGACGAATGTCGAGGTGGTCTCTAGGTTGTCTGTGAACCGTCGAGATTTGGAACTAGAGACTTTTCTGTAGCTCCGCTTTGCTGACGTTGCGTCTGCTGTAACGAGACGAATGTCGAGGTGGTCTCTAGGTTGTCTGTGAACCGTCGAGATTTGGAACTAGGGACTTTACTGTGGCACCGCTTTGCTAACGTTGCGTCTGCTATAACGAAACGAATGTCGAGATAGCTTCTAGGTTGTCTGTGAACCGTCGAGATTTAGAACTAGGGATTTTGTCGTGGCTCCGCTTTGCTGACGTTGGGTCTGCTGTAACGAGACGAATGTCGAGGTGGTTGATTGTTACGTTTTTGTCGTGTCGTATTTTAGAAAGAGTTTAGAAATTACAGCAATCAAAACGGTGTCGCGAGTAGCGAGCCGCGATGAGTACGGGTGGTCCGCAGGGAGATGGTAAGTTTTTACGCTTGTTTTAATGAATTAACAACGTATTTTGATTTGTTGATTAAACTACATGTCGCAACAAGGATATGTATAATAAAAGGACCTGTTTAGGGTAGTAATAAGTTAGCTTGTATGAAGGTGAAGTTTGCCGAATCCTTTTAGACCCAATTTTGGTATTGACACTAAAGCAATAGGTAACAACGCGGATTAGGAAACTTGAAATACGGTATTTACGGCATTTCGCTAAATCCGTCTTCCTTGTCTCTTGTCCTTCCGTTGTTATCTCTTGATTCTAGCCTCCGGCAAACCACTAGCAATCCGGTCACGATTAGGAATTGTCGCTATCGGGGTAGGATAGGATGCCTAGCGGAGCGGAATTGCGAGTGATTTGCACGGAGTTTCAATTGCAAAGTTTTGGGTTTTTAAGGTTTTTAGCAAATAACATTTTCAAATACAATCTAACCATATTCCACCCTTAACAAGTATAGTGACTACTCACACATATTTACAAAGTAAAAATAAGAAAAAGGGAAAAGAGTAAGGAATATAATGAAAAATATGAGAAAAGAAATAAAAAGAGAGAACTAATGAATCCAAGTGCGAATATCTCCAAGTGTTCGTAAGCCCGGTGAAGTGTGAAATCCAAACACAAAACTTTAAGG
Organism: Agapanthus africanus; assembly: GCA_030015575.1. NCBI lineage: Eukaryota > Viridiplantae > Streptophyta > Magnoliopsida > Asparagales > Amaryllidaceae > Agapanthus > Agapanthus africanus. The sequence continues at coordinate 934,299,175 of JASDDO010000019.1, read as the reverse complement.
TTGCAAGCTCACTTAAGAGATTGCAAGATCAAAGTAAAGCGAGAATTTCACAAGATCAATTATGTAAATATAGAAAAAGACATGGTAATAACAAAATGAGAACATTTTATTGAATCACAAACAAGTTACACTAATCTTGAAGTCAAGAACCTAAACCTTAAGCTTGCAAGTTCAATGAAGAAGTTGCAAGGTCAAGGCAAAAGGGCAAGAGCTTAAGAATTACAAAGGAAAGCAAGCTAACAAATTACAAGAGTTTTGATACAGAACAAAACAATAGGTCTCCTCTCCTTTGCCCTCTGTTCTGTATTTATAAGCTCAAAAGATGAATAAACAAACAATAACAAAATGATGACAAGGCGGCAAATAGGGGCCAACAGAAGTTTGAGTCACTTTGGAGGCAGGGGGCCAGCGAGGTTGGATTTGGTGAGCATGTGCTCGGCCAAAATCCGAGCCCCTAGGCTCGTATTTTGGGTGTGGTCGTCTGTTGTCTTAAGTATTGATTTATCTCAAAAACTATCTATTACCGCAATCAAGAACGGCGTCGCTTGCTGCTAGCCGGTGAGTACGGATCGGTCCACATGGATATTGTGAATTTCCTAATCGTTCTTATGAGTTAATTCCAAACGGTGTGAATGGATTAATTAAATCTAAAAACTAAATTAATCTAGGGCAATTGAATTAAAGATCTAACTATCTAACTAGGGCAAAGAATTAAATTTAATCTAGGGTAGAGAATGAAAAATTACCTAAAGCAAGAATTGAAATTACCTACTTACTTTACAAATGGCTCTCTCCAAACATCAACACAAGACTTGTCAGATCTGAATTTCTGAAATGAAAAGAGGCATCAATACTCTCCAAAAGAAATCTAAATTTTATTGATAAAAAGAGGCATAGGGAGGCATAGCCTTTACAATGATTTATAGTTCCTATTTATAGAGAATAGGAAACCCTAAGTTACAATTGATTCGCATGTCTGCATTTACAAGAATACCCCTAGGTTGACCAGTCAAACCCTCCACCAAATTATGGTAAAATTTCCAACTCATAAATTCTTGTGTAGCATCTGGTAATTTTGGGCTTTCTATTTATTTGGTTCTTTTCTTCATTTGGCTTCTAGATATTCTCCAGATCTTCCAGTGAATACTTGTAGTGGACTTTAACCGTTCGCTTTGTAATCTTAGACCTTGCGTTGCCTTGTACCGTTCTTTTGTGTAGGTTTGATTAAGATCCTTCTATTTGTTGGTCAAAGTCCCTCTTTTGCATCATTTTCTATCTTTTTCACTGTTTTAGATCCAAGAACCTGTAACCTGTAATATGTAGCAGACATTCGTCAAAAGCACCTGTTTATTTATTAAACGAATAAGAATGGGGAATATAATAATAAATTATTATGGTGTGAACAAGTATCACTCTGGTGTTGTTTATTTTCTCTGTTTTGGCTTTTGATGCACTCAGGGTTTTAGAGGGAACTTGTAACTTCAAATCACATCAACTCTTTTTGCATTAAATGCACATCACACTCATGCCAACTTGCACCAAGTCATCATGTCATGGGCAGCCCTCTTCACTAGGTTCATGAACCAATAAGCTAGTTGTGCACACTTGTATGTATTGGACCATTTGTTTAAGAAAAGTGTGTACACATGAATGTTGCAAAAAGAAACTCTTGAAACATCGGTCGGTTTGCGGTTCTGGTTGCAGTGTTAGCTCGCAAATGATATATCCGTGATTTTGAATGTATTTCCAATATTTTGTCACGGATACTTGTATTCTGTATTACTGAGCAAACAATGGTTAATAGCACCGATATATAAAAAATGGATAATGAATGAGCGGTATTAACATGCAAAATTCTGGTATGAACAAATACCCTCAAACTTATCTTTTGCTTGTCCCGAGCAAAACGAAAAAAATAAAAGAATCTGGACCTCATTTTCGCAGGAAACACGATTGCACTGAGCACGTGCAACAAGCCGTTAAACCTATAGGTGTCCCTAGTAGGAGGAGTGTTGTCTCCTGTGGGTTTTCAGCGGATTACACCCACAAAATCCCGTCAAGCTAGTTTTGCGGAATAACTATGATTCTAATTCCAAGGTTTTTATTTTAAAGCTAGAAATTCTATTATCCTGAATTTAGAATTATCGAACCTTTAGTTTTCACACCTCGCTTCTTATTTAACTTAAGATTTTATATTTCTTTACATGCGGTGCAGATAGTATCGTTAAGTTTTAAAAGGAATCGATTAAAGTTGACATGTCACAAAATAAAGCCCAGATAAAGATTTAAAAAGGATCACACAAGTTTTATAAAGAGCTAAGTACATCTCAAGTTTTGTTTTCCAATTAGGTTTCAAATTCAGAATTTCTATCTTCCTTAACAGGAAACTAGGTCTTATTTTTCACTCCACATTTTCCTTCTTTTCGTTTCATACACACCACTGTGAACGTGCAAAAGTCTTCATCATAGGATAAAACTTTCATATCTCCGTTAAAAGTATTTTTATAAAAACCTATCTTTTGTCAAGATTATTTTCACACAAAGAACCGTTAGGAATTTTAACTCGGAGAGAACACTTGCTTGACTTTGTTTTAATTTGGACTTTCTAGGCTTCTTAGCGAGCTTTGGGCCAATGCACCCAAACCAGTTGATTTTAGGGCATTAGGTGTAAAGACACCCCGGCGGACTTAATTGCTCAAGTTACCTAGACCCTAAAACAAAAGACCAATTTTGGCGTGAAAATCATAATGATTTAATATGAACGGAGATATAACTGGTTGTTCAAATATTTTTTGGATAAAAGACGTGTTTAGTGGGTCAAGTGTGTAATCACTCCAATCACGTTTCAGATGGGTTATTCTTCAGAATTAGTTCCAATTAAGGCATCAATAACATCCCTTCATATCTGCTTCACTTCATAAGCTATTCTTGATATTACTTATTTCAGAACAAACCTATTTGATTCTCAGAAAATAGTTTATCAATTAAAAAGTTTTCAGACATAATAGACTTGTCATTTAATTTTCAAAACTCACGACACGTGTAGTGTGATGTAAAGACGTATATTAGCTACAATTAACATCAGAAGAGGGTTATCTTTCAGGTTTTCAAAATCTAAAAATAGGATTTAGTTGTTCCTATCTTATCAGACAAAACCGTCAAAATATTGAATCTAAGTTTTCCCACTAGCTATCTTGACAACAATGTTTTTATGTTTTTAGAAAATTTTCTGATTTTTATGGGTTTTAATAAGTATGCGGATGCAAAATATACACATGAATGCAAAGGTTAGAAATGCGTACCGAGCGTACCCCCAAACTTAAACTGGACAGTGCCCTCACTGTCATTGTACATCAAGAAGGCAAATTATTGAAGGGTCAAAATCGTCGGTTATATATACACACACTTTTTTTTATGAAACTGAACATCACCAGACAAAATTGCTCGTCAAAAATGGATATGCACCGGACAAGAATATCCACATATATATACAAAAAGCAGTATATACATACACCCAAACTTATTTGAAACAGTGTCCACTGTTTTTGGCTGGATAACCGAAGTTTGGTGGTAGGCAGAGGAAGATTATGCGGGGTAAACCGGCTCCTGTAAGACAAAGAGCTCCTCTGTTGGTTCAGCGCTAAGGTACGGTTTCAGTCTGTGTCCGTTTACTTTGAAAAACGAACAGTCCTTTGTATTTTCCAAATCCACAGCGCCTTACGGGTATACATTCCGCACAAAAAATGTCCCTTTCCAGCGAGATCTGAGCTTACCTGGATGGAAATGTAGCCGGGTGTCGTAAAGCAGTACCTGTTGACCAGGTGCGAAAGTTTTGCGCAAAAGGTGTTTATCGTGAAACACCTTCGTTCGGTTCTTAACGACAACCGCGTTTTCGTAAGCCTCATCCCGAAGCTCGCTCAATTCGTTTAACTGCAGCTTTCGATGGCCGCCCGCATCTTCAAGAGATAGATTCAGTTCCTTTATCGCCCAAAATGCGCGATACTCTATTTCCACTGGAAGGTGGCAAGCCTTTCCGTAAACAAGCCGATAGGGAGACATGCCAAGATCGGTCATATAAGCAGTTCGAAATGCCCAAAGGGCATTAGTGAGTTTTAAGGACCAATCCTTACGGTTCTTGGAAACCGTCTTCTCCAATATCTGCTTGATTTGTCGATTTGAAACCTCGGCTTACCCAGATGTTTGGGGTGGTAGGGCATTGATAGTTTATTATTAATGGAATACTTCTGCATCAAGGCTTCAAAAATCCTATTACAGAAATGAGTTCCATTGTCACTAATGATCGCGTGGGGGTGCCCAAACCGGGAAAAGATGTTTTTCTTAAGAAATCTAACGAAAACCTTGTTGTCGTTAGTCCGGCTGGGCACAGCCTCGACCCACTTAGAGATATAATCAACAGCGAGAAGAATGTACAAGTTCCCAAAAGAGCTGGGAAACGACCCCATAAAATCAATCCCCCAAACATTGAAAATCTCCACAACCAAGATTGGTTAGAGTGGCATCTCGTTTATCCTGGATATCCGGCCCAAGTTTGGCACCGGGAGCAAGTCTTACAGTAGTCATGAGCGTCTTTGAAGAGTTGTGGCCAGTAGAAACCACACTGCAAGATCTTCTCGGCTGTCTTTCTGGGGCCAAAGTGCCCGCCACATACTTGATCGTGGCAAAATGACAGCACACTCTTGAATTCATTGTCAAGGACACACCGACGAATAATCTGGTCGGGACAGTACTTGAACAGATAGGGTTCGTCCCAGTAAAAGTGTTTTACTTGGGATAAGAATCGAAGTCTGTCCTGACTTGACCATTCAGTCGGTAGTAATCCTGTGGCCAAATAGTTCACAATATCTGCGAACCAGGGTTCACAAGATACTGTCAAGAGCTGTTCATTCGAAAAAACGTCGTTGATCGGAAGTTGAAGCGTTGACGAAGAAGGGAGTCATGAAAGATGGTTGGCGACTACATTTTCACATCCTCTTTTGTCCTTGATGACAAGGTCAAACTCTTGAAGTAAGAGGATCCAACGTATCAGCCGGGATTTTGCGTCCTTCTTTGCAAAAAGATGGCGAAGAGCTGAATGGTCCGTGTAGACGATGACTGGAGAGCCGATCAAGTAAGGCCTGAACTTTTCTAAAGCGAACACAACAGCCAAGAATTCCTTCTCGGTTGTTGTGTAGTTCTGTTGGGCATCGTTCAGGGTTTGGCTGGCATAATAGATTGCGTGCAGCATCTTATCGATGTGCTGTCCAAGGACCGCACCGATGGCAAAGTCAGATGCATCGCACATAATCTCAAATGGATACGTCCAGTCAGGAGAGGAAAGAACGAGAGCAGAAGTGAGTGATCTTTTCAATGACTCGAACGCAGTCACACAGCTCGAGTTGAAGTCAAATGTCGTGTCCTTGTCCAGCAAAAGAGTCAAGGGCCTAGCAATCTTGCTAAAGTCCTTGATGAACCGTCTATAGAACCCGGCATGGCCAAGAAAGGCTCGGATGTCTCTGACGCTTTTGGGAGGAGGGAGATTGGAAATGACTTCAATCTTTGCTTTATCTACCTCAATGCCATTTTGCGAAATGATATGTCTTAGGACAATACCTTCGCGTACCATGAAGTGGCACTTCTCCAAGTTTAAAGTGAGGTTCTTATCCTTACACCGGGTAAGGACAGTGTCAAAATGCAGCAAACACTCATCAAAGGAATCGCCGAAAATGGAGAAATCATCCATGAAGATTTCCAAGAATTTTTCCACCATGTCTGAGAAGATTCCCATCATACACCGCTGGAAGGTAGCGGGCGCATTTCATAACCCAAAGAGCATGCGATGATATGCAAACGTGCCGAAAGGACAGGTGAATGTGGTCTTGTCCTGGTCTTTTTCAGCGATGGGAATCTGATTATAGCCGGAGTAGCCATCCAGAAAGCAGTAGTACTCATGTCCAGCCAATCGTTCAAGCATTTGGTCAATGAAAGGTAGCGGAAAGTGGTCTTTCCGCGTTGCGGCGTTGAGTTTTCTATAATCGATGCATACTCGCCACCCAGTCTGGGTGCGAGTAGGGATTAACTCGTTCGCCTCATTGGTTATGACCGTTATGCCCAACTTTTTGGGGACAACGTGAATGGGGCTAACCCACTGGCTATCAGAGATAGGGTAAATGATACCACTATATAGACACTTTACGATCTCCTTTTTTACAGCCTTCTTCATGACTGGGTTGAGTCGCCTTTGTGGATCCCTGGCTGGTTTGGCATCATCCATCAAATGAATGTGATGTTCGACGATCAGGGGACTAATCCCCTTGATGTTCGCCATTTACCAGCCAAAAGCTTGCCTATTGCTGTGCAAGACCGTAAGAAGGGCTTTCTCTTGCTCTGGAGCTAGAGAAGCCGAGATGATAACAGGGAGGGTCTCGTTCTCACCTAAGTAAGCGTACTTAAGGTGAGACGGCAATGGCTTGAGTTCGAGCGTTGGCGGTGAAACGATTGAAGGCAAGATTAGTAAAAAGGTCTCGAACTCAAAGGATTCCAGCAGAGGTTCAAAATGAGTGTAAGCGACCGAGTTGGATGGTTCAGCTAACTCATCCGGAAATTCAAAGGATTCAAATTCGGGTGGTGACTGGCCAAGATCGTTCGAGAAAGTGAAACACTCATAATCACAGTCGGGAGCAGAAGCAGCAGCAGGTTCGAAGAAGAACGCACTAGTGGCTTCAAGATTGCTGTGATCGAACAAAAACTCCTCGAATTCACAGTCCTCTGGGGTGATCTCCTGGATCGAACAAACGTCTAGTATATGAGAATCAGGTTCAGAGGGCTGATTCCCCAACCTGAAAATGTTGAGTTCAATTGTCATGTTTCCAAAAGATAGGCGAACCATTTCGACAATTGATCACAGCATTAGAGGTTGCAAGGAATGGACGTCCGAGTATCTCCGGAATTTGATTCCGGGGGTTAGTTACAGCCTGTGTGTCTAAAACAATGAAGTCAACGGGGAATATGAAGTCCTCAACCTTGATTAACACATCCTCTAGCTCACCCCTAGGATGGGTGCTAGATCGGTTGTTGAGCTTGTTGTTGCGGAGGATGGGGCTTCTGGAAGTTGTTGTTGCCTTGGAATTGATGTTGGTTCTGATTCCAGGCGAAATTGGGGTGGTTCCTCCAACGGGGATTGTAGGTGGAAGAGTATGGATCATTTCTTGGTCTTTGCTGAAAGGAAGCATTGACCTGATCCCGTCCTTGAGAAGGTGGATTGCAAGGACACTCTTCGGTTAAATGGGATGGATCATAACAACAAGCGCAGATGGTATGAGAGGGAGCAGGGGCAGGAGAAGGAGACGAAAATTTGCTATCAATTGCTTCCAGTTTCCGTGTGATAGCTGCCATCTCGGCCTTCATTGCAATTGAGATATCGAGTTGATGAATGCCTGCCCTAGACTGACCGGGAGAAGTGGAAGAAGAAGAAGAAGAAGAAGAAGAAGTACTCGGTCTAGTGCTCTCCCACTGAAGCGTCTGTTCCGCAAGATCGTCGAAGAATTGCCAAGCTTCCTCATCAGATTTGGATAGGAAGTGGCCTTGACAAATAGTTTCCAACAACTGCTTCGTTGCTGAGTTCAGGCCTTCGTATAAGGTTTGGCAAAGTTGCCATCTCTCAATACCGTGATGAGGGCACTGAACCAGAAGGTCCTTGTATCGATCAAAGCACTTCCAAAAAGGTTCGGTAGGAAGCTGGGAAAATTGGTTAATTTCGTTTCGGATTCTCGCAATCTTGTGGTTCGGGTAGAACTTTTTAAGAAACGCTTTAACAAACTCATCCCAACTGGTTATGGAATGCGACGCGGTGCTATACAGCCACTTCTCAGCAAGGTCACACAGAGTGAAAAGAATGACTCGTAACCGTATAGCATCATCGGACAGTTGGGTTATCTTCATCATTGCACAGACGTTCTGGAATTTGTTGATGAAGATATAGGCATCTTCGGATTTCAGCCCGTGAAATTTGGGCAACATGTTGATGAAGTGGGGCTTAATTTCGAAATTATTCCCATTGGCCGGCGGAAGTGAAAGACAGGTAGGAAGTGCAGAGCGGGTGGGATAGAAACGATCCTGGAGTGCGATTCGCTGTGGCGCTACAACAGGAGGTGGTTGCGGGTTATTCTCACCCAGATGAGGTGGAATCAGTCCCGGGGGAGGCAAAGGGATGTTAGGAGGAAACCCTGACATCTCAGAAGAAGAATTTGGTGATGGGGAAGGTGAAGATGTATGAACAGAATCCCGGTCAACGTCGGAGTTGGCCAGCAAAGGTAGGGGTGGAAGAGGCGTGGAAGGAGTTTCGACTGCGGTGTCGATCGCGTAGTCCGTAGGGACTAACGAAACGCGGACTAAACGGGCACTAGGGTCCCTAGTCCAAGCGGACATACACTAAACGAGTTTAATGTAGTCAAAACGTAGAATGTGAGGGTAAGAAAACGAAAGTGGAGAAAAATCGGGTGATGGTGGTAAAAATGGCAGATTTGTGTTTGTTTCAAAAGAATGGGAAAATGATAAGATAGTTCAACAAACACAATCACAAATGCACAGTCATAAATGCACAATCAACACCTAGACTAGGGTGCTCTAAGTCTACTAGATCTGCTCCTAACTGTTCCAAAACGACAAACTGTGAGATAACCCTCAAATCGCCTCTTCACAGCCAGTTGTGGCCAGGTAAGCATAAGTGAGGTAAGGAGGGTTCCGCTCACGAATCACCATGAGACGGGCCTTTTAAAATTACCTCCTCACTTGTCTAGCCTAGGCACCACAAGAGTCATGTTTAGATAAATGACTAAATGCCCACAATCTTCCTTTGTCCTATTGAGCGCGACAAGTCCTTAGTTGGCTGAGTCTAGATATTTTTTATTAAGCTTGAGGTGACACTTATGCAATTAGTGATTTTCGTGGTCTTAGAAAGGGTGATGAGATCCCCACCCAATCTAGATTGGTGTTAGAGCCCCTTAAGTCCGTATTAAATGATGCAATGCGCAAAACAACAAAGTTTTTTTTTCTAACAATCAATTCGTTTTCTACTTTAAATGTGGCGCTGCAACAAATACGGTTAGTCTTTTCTTTGGTTTTTTGCGGTGATATTGCTAAGAATCCTGTAAAGACAAGGATATTGGAGCGTCGGGTTTGAAAAGAGAAAGTGTTTAGAGAAATACGTACCAATAAGTAGCGAGTTTAAGAAACTCGTGTCGATATTGCCTCCGAGCGGTCGAATGGTTTGCTTGCGCAGGTCCAACTACCCAGATCTTTGGCACTGAGTGTTCACTCCCCTTGTACTTGAAAATTCCCCCTTGTTCCGCACGATCGCTGCTCACAATCCATCAAATCTGCATATGTCGGAAAAATACGGATATTTAAGCCAAAAAGCGATATGGATAGCCAAAATTCTGAACACAAATAATTAAGAAAATCAAACAATAAAAATGGAATTATATCAGAACATTGGAGGCAACACAAAAAACCACAAGTAAAAAGGGCACACCAAGGCCGGCGAGATCGGATTTTCAGGGTATGTCGCCAGTTTTTTTGTGTGGGAATGGGTTCAAGTTTTGTGTGTTTTCTCAGTGAAGTAATGTTATTCTATTTTTATAACTTGATTTTTTCTTTAAACCTCAGAGTGTTAGCAGATTACAAATCCAGAGAAGAAAAAAAAAATTTGTATTTGTGTTGGTTTTGAAAAAGAATGGTTTTATCCGTTTGAATGTGTTAGAAAGTTAATTTTTATACAAAATATGCACAAATTAACCCGAGACTACAAGTATAAAAGCATTACCGTCTCCCCGGCAATGGCGCCATTTGATTGTTACGTTTTTGCCGTGTCGAATTTAAGAAAGAGTTTAGAAATTACCGCAATCAAAACGATGTCGTGAGTAGCGAGCCGCGATGAGTACGGGTCGTCCGCAGGGAGATAGTAAGTTTTTACGCTTGTTTTAATGAGTTAACAACGTATTTTGATTTGCTGATTAAACTAAATGTCGCAACAAGGATATGTATAATAAAAGGACCTGTTAAGGGTAGTAATAGGTTAGCTTGCATGAAGGTGAAGTTTGCCGAATCCTTATAGACCCAACTTTGGTATTGACACTAAAGCAATAGGTAACAACGTAGATTAGGGAACTTGAAATACGGTATTTGTGGCATTTCGCTAAATCCTTCATCCTTGTCCCTTGTCCTTCCGTTGTTATCTCTTGATTCTAGCCTCCGGCAAACCACTAGCAATCCGGTCACGATTAGGAATTATCGCTATCGGGGTAGGATAGGATGCCTAGCAGAGAGGAATTGCGAGTGATTTGCATGGAGTTTCAATTACAAAGTTTAGGGTTTTTAAGGTTTTTAGCAAATAACATCTTCAAATACAATTTAACCATATTCCACCCTTAACAAATATAGCGACTACTCACACATATTTACAAAGTAAAAATAAGAAAAAGGGAAAAGAGTAAGGAACATAATGAAAAATACGAGAAAAGAAAGAAAAAGAGAGAACCAATGAATCCAAGTGCGAATATCTCCAAGTGTTCGTAAGCCCGGTGAAGTGTGAAATCCAAACACAAAACTTTAAAATTGCAAGCTCACTTAAGAGGTTGCAAGATCAAAGTAAAGCGAGAATTTCACAAGATCAATTATGTAAACATAGAACAAGACATGGTAATAACAAAATGAGAACTTTTTATTGAATCACAAACAAGTTACACTAATCTTGAAGTCAAGAACCTAAAGCTTAAGCTTGCAAGTTCAATGAAGAAGTTGCAAGGTCAAGGCAAAGAGGCAAGAGCTCAAGAATTACAAAGGAAAGCAAACTAACAAATTACAAGAGTTTTGATACAAAACAAAACAATAGGTCTCCACTCCTTTGCCCTCTGTTCTGTATTTATAGGCTCAAAAGATGAATAAACAAACAATAACAAAATGATGACAAGGCAGCAAGAAAGGGCCCACAGAAGTTTGAGTCACTTTGGAGGCAGGGGGCCGGCGAGGTTGGATTTGGTGAGCATGTGCTGGCCAAAATCTGAGCCCCTAGGCTCGTATTTTGGGTGTGGTCTTCTGTTGTCTTAAGTATCACTATGGTGTTTTTTATTTTCTCTGTTTTGGCTTTTGATGCACTCAGGGTTTTGGAGGGAACTTGTAGCTTCAAATCACATCAACTCTTTTTGCATTAAATGCACATCACACTCATGCCAACTTGCACTAAGTCATCATGTCATGGGCAGCCCTCTTCACTAGGTTCATGAACCAACAAGCTAGTTGTGCACACTTGTATGTATTGGACCATTTGTTTAAGAAAAGTGTGTACACATGAATGTTGCAAAAAGAAACTCTTGAAACATCGGTCGGTTTGCGGTTCTGGTTGCAGTGTTGGCTCGCAAATGATATATCCATGATTTTGAATATATTTCCAGTATTTTGTCATGGATACCTGTATTCTGTATTACCGAGCAAACAATGGTTAATAGCACCGATATATAAAAAATGGATAATGAATGAGCGGTATTAAAATGCAAAATTCTAGTATGAACAGTGGTCTCTAGGTTGCCTGTGAACCATCGAGATTTGGAACTAGGGACTTTGTAGTGGCTCCGCTTTGCTGACATTGCGTCTGCTGTAACGAGACGAATGTCGAGGTGGTCTCTAGGTTGCCTGTGAACCTCGAGATTTGGAACTAGGGACTTTGCCGTGGCTCCGCTTTGCTGACGTTGCGTCTGCTGTAACGAGAAGAATGTCGAGGTGGTCTCTAGGTTGCCTGTAAACCGTGGAGATTTGGAACTAAGGACTTTGCCGTGGCTCCACTTTGCTGACGTTGTGTCAATTGCAACGAGACGAAAGTCGAGGTGGCCTCTAGGTTGTCTGTGAACCGTCAAGATTTGGAATTAGGGACTTTGCTGTGGCTCCGCTTTGCTAACGTTGCGTCTACTGTAACAAGATGAATGTCGAGGTGGTCTCTAGGTTGTCTGTGAACCGTAGAGATTTGGAACTAGGGACTTTGTCGTGGCTCCGCTTTGCTGATGTTGCGTCTGCTGTAACGAGACGAATGTCGATGTGGTCTTTAGGTTGTCTGTGAACCGTCGAGATTTCGAACTAGGGACTTTGCCGTGGCTCCGCTTTGCTGACGTTGCATCTGCTGTAACGAGACGAATGTTGATGTGGTCTCTAGGTTGTCTGTGAACCGTCGAGATTTGGAACTAGGGACTTTGCCGTGGTCCGCTTTGCTGACGTTGCGTCTGCTGTAACGGGACGAATGTCGAGGTGGTCTCTAGGTTGTCTGTGAACCGTCGAGATTTGGAACTAGGGACTTTGCCGTGGTCCGCTTTGCTGACGTTGCGTCTGCTGTAACGGGACGAATGTCGAGGTGGTCTCTAGGTTGTCTGTGAACCGTCGAGAGTTAGAACTAGGGACTTTGCCGTGGCTCCGCTTTGATGATGTTGCTTTTACTGTAACGAGACGAATGTCGAGGTGGCCTCTAGGTTGTCTATGAACCGTCGAGATTTGGAACTAGGGACTTTGCCATGGCTCCGCTTTGCTGACGTTGCGTCTGCTGTAACGAGACGAATGTCGTGTTGGTCTCTAGGTTGTCTGTGAACCGTGGAGATTTGGAACTAGGGACTTTGTCGTGGCTCTGCTTTGCTGACGTTGCGTCTGCTGTAATGAGACGAATGTCGATGTGGTCTCTAGGTTGTCTATGAACCATCGAGATTTAGAACTAGGGACTTTGCTGTGGCTCTGCTTTGCTGACGTTACGTCTGTGCTCTGCTGGCAGCAGGAGGAACGCCGTTGTTGGTCTTCTGGGATGCAGATATTGCTGTTGAGATCTGACTTTCCTTTTTGACAGGATCTGGTGGGGGACATATGGTTCCCTTTTCGTTTATGCCCATGCATTGTATACAGGGGTCAGTATAGACTCGCCTGTAGGGCACAAGTTTCATTCTTTCATTTTTTTTTCTTTCCGCGATGCTCTATCATTTCAGCTTTTGTATCGCGAAAGTCGCAATTGCCCAATCATTTCGGCTATTTTTCGCGGTGCCCAATCATTTCGGCTTTTTTTTAACTCGTTTTTTTTTTTGCGAGTTGCCCAACCATTTTGGCTATTTTGTATGCATATATTTTTACTTGCTGATTTTGTTGCAAGTTGCCCCATCATTTCGGCTATTTCATATGCATTTTTGGCTCGCTGATTTTTATCGCGGGTATGGAACTTGGAATCTGGTGCCAATATCAGCATCAGCATCGCTACGACTAGAATATTACCAGGAGCGAATCATCATTTACCGTCATCGGTTCGAACAAAGGTGGCTTAGCAAACAGGATTAAGATCCTGTCGACTAAGGCTTTTGACTTCATAAGTCGTAAGGGTCTCATAAAGGTGTTTCTCCCTACGAGTTGTGAGGATCTCGTATGCGTCGTTTCTCCTTAGGAATCGTGAAGATTCTTAAGTGTATGTTCTCTTGTAAGTTTTAAGGATCTTGTAAAAGTGTTTTCTCCTTGTAAATCGAGAGGACTTATAAGGGTCGTTCACTGTGTGAGCATATCCCTAGTCCCTGGTGGGACTTTGTTAGGGAAATATTTATTCGTGCCCGTGGATTGTATACAAGGGTCAATATTGAAACGCTTATAGGGCAAAAGCGGGGTGTATGATGGCTTAAGAACAGGTTCAGATCCCTATAGCTTAAGGCTTTTGAATCCTATGAGCCGTGAGGGTCTCAAAGGGGAATTCTCCTTATGAGTCGTAAGGATCTCGTAAGTATGTTTCTCCTTAGGAATCGTGGGGGTTCCTAAGTGTGTTGCTCCCTTGTGAATCGTAAGGATCTCACGCAGGTATTTTCTCCTTACAGGGTCGAGAGGACCTTGCAAGTGTCTTTTAACGAGATTGTGCCCTTTCAGGTTTTCACAAACTCGCCGGTAGTCTTGCTGTTTTTACTCACGGAGCCTTTTTGGGTTTTCATCCATGCCCATCTCGCTTATGGACGTACTGCTTTTTTTTTGCGTCAGCCTTGGGATGTTGCGGTCCGTAGTAGTTTATAGTCTCGGTCAGGTGTAGTATTTCTTCAAGAAACGGCCATTTATTGGCCTGAAGGGTCTTTCGCCATGCATATCCATGAGTAAGTAAGCCCCACCTTGGTAGACTTTGTCTATGATGTATGGGCCTTCATAGTTCGGCTCGAATTTCCCCCGTTTGGCATGATTGGGGATCATACGTCTCTTGACTACTAGCACGAGTTCGCCTTGGTGAAATGTTCTCGGCCTAGTCAATCTCTCGTATGAGCGTGTCATCTTTGCTTTGTAAGCTTCCAAGTTTTGCTACGCCATGAGCTGGGTTTCGTCGAGGGCATCAAGTTCCTCAAGCCGAAGATGAGCATTCTCTTCGTCCGTTAGCTCATAATGAACTGCCACTCGTAAGTAGGGTAGCTCTATCTCCAAGGGGAGTACTGCTTCAGCGCCGAATACCAATGCATACGGCGTTGTGTTTGTGGCCGTTTTGAACGTGGTTCGATACGCCCAGAGAGCATCATGCAGTCTCTCTGCCAGTCCTTCCTATTTCGAGACACCATCTTCTTTATGATCTTCGTCAAGGTCTTGTTGAAAGCCTCAGCTAGACCATTAGCTCGAGGATTATAGACCGAAGAGTATCTCCAGTCTATATTATGCTGTTGTGCGAAGTAGCTGATTTTATGGCTTCTGTAGGCCGACCCGTTATCGGAGATAATCCGTCGCGAAGTGCTGAACCGATAGATAATGTGTGTCTTGAAGAAATGGAGGATATTCTCCGTCTTTACTTCTCTTAGTGGTACTGCTTCTGCCCACTTAAAGAAGTAATCAGTTGTCGCCAGTATGAACCGATGGCCTCTGGACGATGCTGGTTCAATGGGCCCGATTATGTCAGTTCCCCATATTTCGAACGGCCAGCTAGCCACCATTGGATGTAGCGAATTTGGATGCTGGTGGATAAAGTCCCCGTGAATCCGGCATGAGTAGCACTGCTTTGCGTATTCGAGGCAGTCTTGGATCATTGTGGGCCAATAGTAGCCCATCCTTTTGATCTTCAGTTTCATTTTCGGCCAGGCTTGGTGAGAACCGCAGAGTCCGTCGTGAGTTTCTTGGATGACTCTCCTTGCTTCTTCTGGTCCTAAGCATCTTAGCCATGAGAATCAAATGATCTCTTATATAGAGTGTCATTGACAAAGGCGAAGGATAGAGCTTGTTTCATGAGCTGATGTCTTGAAGACGCATCTTCAGGTGTTCGACGGGATTTTAAGTAGTCTATAAAGATTTCTCTCCAATCCTTGACCTTTTCCTAGTCCTCTATCTGTAGGGCCGCTTGCTTAGTCGCTTCCTTTTTTTCAAACTACTCTGGAGATATTTCTGCCGGTGCAAGAACCCGACGGTTTTGCACAACGATCCTTACGTCATCGAGGTTCTCGTCGGCCAGTTCTTTAGCGAGTTTGGCTAATGCATCCGCCTTACTATTTTCCGTACGCGGTATGCTTTCCAGGGCGTAGGCGGGAATTTGAGTCAGCAATTGTTGCACTCTCTCACCGTACTTTACCAACTCCGGTTTGCATATTTGATAGTCACCATTTACTTGGCTAACAACCAGCTGGGAGTCTCCGTATATGAGGAGGTTTTCGATCCCCATGTCGACAACGATCTCAAGTACTGCTATCAAAGCTTCATATTCAGCTTCATTGTTTGTCCTCGGCTCTATTAGGGAAAGGCAAAGCGCACTATCCTTCCTTGTGGAGTCATGAAGATGAGGCCTACCCCAGACTTGATTATGGGGGAGCTGTGCTTTCGCTTCTTCATGGAAGATACCCCGTCAAAGTAGAGTTCCCACCGGGTGTTACTCTCTCCTTTCTCCCCGTCGATTGTGTCAAACGCGTGTTCGTCTGGCAATTCGCAATTTAGGGGTGAATCGGCAGGTATAGGATGCTCAGCGAGAAAGTCAGCGATGGCCTGGCCTTTCACTGCCTTGAGAGGTCGATAAGTTATCGAGAATTCCATTAAGAGTAGGGACCATTTAGCGAGCCGCCCTGTTAGTATGGTTCTTGACATCAAATATTTGAGAGGATCCACCTTTGATATGAAATGGACCTCATGCGCCAACGCATAGTGCCTGAGCTTCGTTATCGCGAAGATCAACGCCAGGCAGTGTTTTTCAATGGGGGAGAAATTGTTTTTTGCCCCTAGGAGCACTCGACTCAAATAGTAGAGGACTCTCTCCCTCCCTTGATCATTCTCTTGTGCCCATAGCGTGCCTAAGGAACCTTCAAGGGCAGTTGTATACAGAATGAGAGGCTTTCCTTTGACCGGAGCGGTCAGTACTGGCAGATTCTGCAGGTATTGCTTGATTTCGTCCAGTGCGCTTAAGCATTTGCGATCCCAAACGAACGGGGTTCCCTTCTTCATCAAGTGACCGTAGGGACGGTATTTGCCGGAAAGATTGGCTATGAACCGCCAAATATACGCGAGCTTCCCTTAGAGAGACCGCAGTTGTTTGAGAGTTCTTGGCGGGGGCATTTCCATAATCGCCTTGATCTTTGATGGGTCTATTTCGATGCTCCGATGTCATACGATGAATCCTAGAAATTTGTCCTAGGAAACTCCGAAGCGCATTTCAGAAGGTTCATCTTCAAGTTGTATTTCCGAAGACATTGGAACACTATTTTTAGATGCTCCCAATGCTCCTCGTGCGATTTGCTTTTCACCACAAGGTCGTCGATATAGCATTCGACGACTTCATGTATGAGGTCATCAAAAATCTTCGTCCTGGCTCTCTGATAGGTAGCGCCGGCGTTCTTCAGACCGAAAGGCATCACTTTGTAACAGAATATGCCTAGCGGGGTCCGGAAAGCGGTATGCTTCTGGTCTTTGGGATGCATTTTTATTTGATTGTACCCTGATGAGCCGTCCATGAAGGAGAAAACTTCATGGGTGGACGTGTTGTCTATCATCAACTCGGTAACCGGTACGGGGAAGTCATCCTTCGGATATGCTTTGTTGAGATCCCGAAAGTCTACGCAGATGCACACTGTTCCATTTTTCTTCATCACTGGGACGATGTTGGTAATCCAGTCAGGGTACTGAACCTCTTGGATGAAGCCTGAGTCAATTAGCTTCTTGACCTCGGCGTTGATGCTCATTTCATGTTCGAGCCGTATTCTTCTCGGTGCTTGTTTGACTGGCTTGATGTCCGGAGATATCGCCAATTTGTGCACAGCTACTTCTGGATCTAGTCCCGGCATTTCGGAATAGTTCCATATGAAGCAGTCTTTATACTGCATGAGCACGTCCTTGAGCGTAATCACCTTTTCTTCAGACAACAGCTCACTGGCGAACGTCGGCCGTGGGTCATTTGTCGTTCCTAAGTCGATTTTTCTGAGGTTATCTGCCATGGTATGTATCCTATCTTCCAGTTCTTTTGGTGCCGGTGGAAACTCTGAGATCACTTCGTTATCATCATTTTCGAAGCACCAGGGGAGGTCAGCCATATCCTCGCGTACTCCTTCCCCTGACAGCGTTATCGCATGACAAGTACGAGATCGTTTCCAAGACCGATGTTGATCTAGTTCTACTCTCGCCATATACATTGCTTTTGGTTCATGCTTCTGAGGTGGGGTTATCCTCCAACTGCTGGATAGAGCGAACCTGCCGAGTTGATATTGGTCTTCAACCCAGTTTTTGAAGGTGAAGCAGTCTTCAAGAGGATGTCCTATCGCTCGGTGATAGGAGCAATAATCTGGATGAGAGTCCTCGTCTGCTTGTTCAGGGTGTTTGGATTCCGGGAGCGTCAACATCTGATGTTTCATGACGAGATCAAATATCTTCCTTGTCTTGTCTTGGGGAAAGAATATGCTCGACCCATCTTCTTTACAAGAGACGGATCCCGGCTGCTCAATTTTCGATCGCGAGGCTTCTTGGACCCGCTTTGCTGCTATCGAACATTTTTTTGTTCTTCAGCTTATTTTTGCCTCCGTGCCGAGTCTTCCGTATGACGGGCTGGCGACGAAAGGCATCATCATTTTTCGTTGCCTGTTGAAGGAGGTGTTTCGTTCTGACTTTTTCATAGATGGCCATTTCGCGGCTATGGTCATCCCGGACCTTTTGACCCGCTTCCCTTATTAGCTTATCCATCTGTTTTTCGAACTACGGACTTGGGACTTTCATGGAGAGACCTCGTTTTGGTTTAGGGTTAGCGTCTTCTAACAGAGCATCTCCTTCTTCATCGAAATTATGTATAACGTAGCAGCCATGGAATCGCTCCCGTTTCTTGGATTGAACATATCCGAGCCTGATCGTTTCCATTCTCCCGTTGGGCAATTTTCGCTGAGTTCCAGGGACGTTCAAGATCTTGTTGTAGAACTGAGCCTGTCGAGCAGTCTGTTTGAAGGGTACTCCTTGGCGCCTCAACAGCCTTTTTAATCCTTCTGTGTAGTATCTGGGCAAACGGATGGGCTGGAGCCTGTCAAGCGTAGAATCGGCGCCATGCCAGATTTCTTTCTCCACTTTAGTTTCCGCGGATCGATAAAAAAGGATCGCCTTTTTATCTTTTCTCCTGGGAGGGATGTAGAACGTCTGCAGTTCTTGCACACTATAGGTATCAAGTGCGTCGAGCTTTTTGTAGTGCTGCCGTGGAACCATAGCGATTTGCAAACTCTGACCATCTCCGGTGAAGGCCTGCATCGATGGGCGGACCGAGAACACCGCGTTGACCTCGTCTTCAGAGTCACTGCCAAAGACCAGAATAGAGGTAGACGGTCCCGGCTTGTTTCATTAGGACGGCCCTGAATAGACTATCTCTTCTTCCTCCTCGATATCGTTCTTAAAGACCGGAATAGTGGTGATAGCCTTCTGCTTATTCTCCGGCTTATGGAATCTTTCCATGTCTTCAAAGTCTGGCAGGAAATAATTTGCATCCTCATACTTTCGAACTTCATTTACGGAAAATAGGTTCAGTTCCCCTGTCATGGTGTACTCAAGACCATCTTTGAAATACTTCATACACTGATGTTGTATAGAAAGGATGATATTGTACTCGTGTAACCAAGGCCTGCCGAGCAAAGCGTTGTAGCAAGTCTTGGTGTCAATGACATGAAATTTTATGTCAGTGACAAGCAGCCCAAAGCGTAACGTCAGTATTACGGACCCGAGCGTCCGTGATGATTGTGAGTCAAAACCGGAGATGGTGATTTTATCCCGAGTGAGGTGTTGAACGCTCATGCAGATTTCTTTTAGCACCCTCACATTTAGGAGATTGACAGAGGACCCATTGTTAACTAGGATCTTCCCTATCTTAATGTCATGGCAATACCCGGAGACATATAGGGGACGGTTATGCTCACACGTTTCGAGGAGGAGATCTTCATCGCCGAAAGTGATGTCAGCTATGTGAATTTCTTCCAGCTCGTCCTTCATCTTTTCTTCGGCGAGGAAAGCTTGAAACTAGTCAGCCTCTTATAATGCCTTGATCAGAGAATCTCTCGCCTCTTTGGATAGCAGAAGAGCGTCGAGAATGCTTAGCTGCGAGGGTATCTTCCTCAGGTGTGCCAGAACGTTGTAATCCACCTTGTTTTTCTTAGGCGGGTCCTTGGCTGCCAGCTCTTCGACGACTCGGTCATCGAGGGTGATATCTTCAGGGACCTTTTCTTTCTCCTTATCCTTTTTGTTTGATCCCTTGTTTGCGGGTCCAAGATTCTTTTCAGGTAGCGTGCGATTGCGCAGCTGAATGTTCTCGCAGGTCTTTATCTCTTCTGTTTCAGAAACGGATTCCTTGAAGAGAGGACCGAGAGCTATTTCTTCATCAGAATCACTCCTAAAGGTGAGAACTTGCGATCCCCTGGAATTAACCATGTGACATTGTTCCCGCCAAATATTTCTACGCAAAAAAGCCCAAGGCATCAAATGGCAGCGATACGCTTAAGAAAATATGAACCGGTATTTTCCGGGCTGTATTTTGACAAAATCCTAAATGAGAAATAACTAAATTCTGATTGTATTTAAATCATCTCGAAAAACCCTTCGATTTGATATATTATGGGCCTCATAATTCACCCGGGATCAAAAGTTATGAGCAAATGTGCTATGCACATGTGATCTAAGGAAGAAGATGCGAACCAGTATTTTCCGAACTGTATTTTGACAAACTCTGGAATGAGAAACAGCTAAATTCTAATGGTATTAAAAGTTTCTCAAAAAATCCTTCTATTTGATATATTATGGGCCTCACAATTCATCCGGGATCAAAAGTTATGAGCAAATGTGCTATACACATGTGATCTAAGGAAGAAGATGCGAACCAGTATTTTCCGAGCTGTATTTTGACAAACTCCGGAATGAGAAACAGCTAAATTATGATGGTATTGAAAGTGTCTCGAAAAATCCTTCGATTTGATATATTATGGGCCTCATAATTCATCCGGGATCAAAAGTTATGAGCAAATGTGTTATGCACGTGTAATCTAAAGTAATGCTCTACTACATGGGGAATGCATTTTTAGTCCTGCATCGGAAAAGAGAGAGATCGCTTCTCTACCACTCATATATAAATAAGAGCGGATACCTCTTAGAAAAAGTAGAGTTCAATTCTCAAAGGATTCAATTCTCAAAAGAGCTTAGTTCTCCATAGGAGCTTAGTTTTCCAAGATAGGAGCCTGCTCCTCCCCATAATGCGTATATGTGCAAGCGCCATATGCGCTACGTGCAACGCACGTGTGCCCGCCATGCACGCACCTCGTGCAACTCACGTGCACATCACATGAGAATATTCGATAATATTAAAAAGAGATTCGTTCTCCATAGGAGCCTGCTCCTCCCCATAATGCGCATATGCGCAAGCGCCATGTGCCTTACGTGCAACGCACGTGTGCCCGCCATGCGCGCATCACGTGCAACGCACGTGTGCACCATATGAGAATATTCAATAATATTAAAAAGAGATTCGTTCTCCATAGAAGCCTGCTCCTCCCCATAATGCGCATATCCGCAAGCGCCATGTGCGCTACGTGCAACGCACGTGTGCCCGCCATGCGCGCACCACGTGCAATGCACGTGCGCACCACATGAGAATATTCAATAATATTCAAAGGAGATTCGTTCCCCATAGGAGCTTGCTCCCCCCATAATGCGCATATGCGCAAACTCCATGTACGCTACGTGCAAATATGTGCGCCCAACACGTGCGACGCACGTGCGCCCAACACGTGCGACTCACGTGCGCGAACGCAAAGAAGCATTTTTCAGCAGCGAGAAGCTTAAGCTCCAGCATGTTCTTCCCCCTGATGAATGGGACATGGTTCAAAGGGTACATCCCTCCACACCTTCGATATATGGCACTGTAATCTCTCAGTGTCGTCGAAGAGGTGGTGGGTCCCAACGACCAATGATCCTGCTTTCCAAAATAAAAAAAGAGAAGAAATACAAAGGGAGAAAATATAGAGAAACCCCCCTACAAACTTTGAGAAAACTCAAAAGAAAGAGAGCAAGCTCTTGAAAGAAAATCATTTCTTCAAGGTAAAAAGAATGACTCTTGAACACAAAGATGAAATCATCTCATAAAACAGAAGAATTATCTTCTTAAAAAATCATAGATCTATAAAGACCAAGGTCTTTCATAAAAGAGATCAAAAGACCTCATCACATAATCAAAGAAGAACATGTTCTTCACACAGATCATTGATCTACAAAGGCAAAGCCCTTTCAAAAATAAGAACTGTTGTTCTTGAAAACTTGAGACAAAGCCTCCTTTAAAAAGAACATAAATTTGTTCACAGATCATAAATTTGATCAAATGCGCTTTGCGCTATTGAAAAGTACCTTACACTCTTGAACTGCGCTTCTGCGCTCCTTGGACCGGCGCTCAGCGCCAAAACGTGCCACGTGTCAACCACGTATGCAACTTGCGCTTTGCGCTTCTGAAACAGCGCACTGCGGTTATAGGCTGGCGCTCAGCGCCAAACGCGCCATGTGTCACTCACTTGTGCGCCATTAAACTAGCGCAACGCGCTCGTAAATTGAAAGCGCGATGCACTCGTAAACTGGCGCAATGCGCCCATCATCTGGCGCTTAGCGCCAAGCACGACACGTGTCCTTTTCGTGTGCGCTACTAAGCAGAAGGGCAATGCACTCTTTAATTGGCGCAAAACGCCTGGCGCGCTACGTGGCGCGCTGTCAGAACACACATTGTTCTGATGAATGCTATGTAATTAATACAAGACAAAAAAAAGTGTCAGGATCTAATGCTCAGCATTATTAAAAAGGCCAAGCCCAAATAAAGGCTCAACAGCCCAGAACAATAAAATGTTAAAATGACATTTTAATCTTATTGGACTTAGCCCACTATTGGTCATAAGTCCTCAATTCATATTGAACTGAGCCCATCTGCTCATGAATATTTAACAGATCTTAGTCCCAAACTGGACTACAGATCCTTCAACCAACTCACACCGGTTCAAGGGTACATCTCTTTACTCCTCTGATATCTGTCGTTGTAATCCTTCAACGTCTTCAGAGAGGTGACGGGTCCCGACAACCACACATTTTACGGACTGTGGGGTCCTTAAACTCATGGACTATGATATCCTTAAACTTCATAGACTACGATGTCTTTAAACTACGGACTGTGGGGTCCTTAAACTCATGGACTACGATGTCCTTAAACTTCATAGACTATGATGTTTTTAAACTACGGACTGTGGGGTCCTTAAACTCATGGACTACGATGTCCTTAAACTTCATAGACTACGATGTCTCTAAACTACGGACTGTGAGGTCCTTAAACTCATGGACTACGATGTCCTTAAACTTCATAGACAACGATGTCTTTAAACTACGGACTGTAGGGTCCTTAAACTCATGGACTACGATGTCCTTAAACTTCATAGACTACGATGTCTTTAAACTACGGACTGTGGGGTCCTTAAACTCATGGAGTACGATGTCCTTAACCTGGACCGAGATATCCTTAAACTAACATTAGACCGGGATGTCCTTAAACTAACATTGGACCGTAAGGTCCTTAAACTAATCGACTGCAATGTCTTTAAACTAAACAATAGAGTCCAAATGCTCTTTTGTTGGATCTAAATGATCCCGTTAAGTTGATCTTATTCTAAACATTGGACTAACGTATCCTTAACAAATGTTTAAGTTGATCTTAGTCACAAATGAGGCTAACGTATCCTTAAACCCAACCCCCAAACCCAAATCTAAGAAGATACGGATTTGGACTAATCCACGTCCTACGGACAACAACATAAATTAGTCTCCGTATACAATCCACGGGCAACCAAAAACAAAACAAACACACATGACACGAAGTGACCATCTGGAGAAAGAAAAAGTGGTTACCGCGATGCGGTAGCGTAATTAACTGCAGAGGATTGCGCCTGCAGAGAAGAGCGTCCCCACAATCAAAACCCTCTCAAATGAGGGGGAATCTGACGAAGTTCTCTACATCGGCCGCATCCGTTTAAAGCTTCGATACATGGTGCCATAAATCAACTTGGCATCTTCGGAGAGGTGGACGGATAGCACCAATTAGCATATGCCCCGAATTTCAGGCAAGACGGACCTGCGCAGTCGCGTCTCTGTGTTCGGCGGCGAACAAATTCTGGCACGCCTGGTGGGACCTTTTCCTCTTTCCACTCCACACTTCGTGTATCGTGTTCGCGAACGAATCGCGGTTTGATATGGTTGCCCTTAGGTTCGAGGTACTAAGATTTGGTGTCTTGCTCCGTGCAGAAAACGAAAGATCAATGGCGTCTACTTGCACGAAATGTTCCAGCTGCAACTGCAACTTCCGTTCCACCTCATCTGGAGGTGTAACTTACGGGCCTCGGGCGGCCTCCCTGTTCACAATGCCGGTAGAGCAGGTGAAGAAGGCTACCACCGGGTTGTTCTTCGGGACCATGCTCCCACCAGTGGGCGTTAACATCCCGCTGCCGTAAGAAGCGCAAAAGAAGTCGGTCTTTGATCGGCTCACTATCCCTATGGCCCCTCTCAACGGGTCATCCAATGCCAAGCCGACAGCATCAGTCTTCGATAGACTGAGCCTGAATTCTAATGGGCCTGTCAAGAAGCCCACGATGCCTGAAGCGGCCATCCCAAAGCGGATAGCCATTCCTGCTCTTGAGGTCACTAAAGAACCTTCTCCCGTCAAAGGTGTTGGATATAGTGCCCTCAGAGTCAATTATTGGATCACAGGTACATGATTGCAATGATTGAGGGAGGACCTATGCCGGTAGGACAGTCTTACTCAAGATGATAGTATGCTACCTGGTTTATCTTTATCATCGTGTACTGCTTTAGGTGACCTTACGGGTCACTATTGCGCGTTGATAGAGCCCTTAGGATTCTTGCTTGACGACCAGCAGTATGATGGCGATCATATACGTGGGAGCTGGGGTCTATAAGCACATCCTTAAAAGGTCCCTAGTCATGGGAGTTTCGAGACTGGGCATCGATACTCCATTAGTAGACTAGTGTATACAGTCGAGACCCCGACGAGGGGCGGTGGCCGGTCTCACAAGCCACTGATGTCAGTTGGTTCACCTAAGATGTATACAGGTGCTCATTGGGTTATGAGTACACCGGACAGGACTCGCCGGGAACATGCTAGTTGGTATTATACCTGACGTCAGATAGCAGTTCCCTGGTGACATGTGTACAGGTTAGTTCATCGACCTGAGATCGTCATTTGTCTCGTGTGAGTTCCCACTATGCTTTGATTACTATCCTAACACGGCTCAAAGGAGTCGTGCAAACAGGTTTTAGTTGGGTACAGTCCCGAGCCACATGGAGGCAGTGAGCGGATCTGCAGGGGTTCGTCTCTCCCGGTATTGGGGGTGAGGTCACGCTGTGTCTAGGAGAGCTATTACATAAAGCCCTCGGCCGAGGCAGGAGATTTACTGGTAGGTATTCCAGTAGTATCTCAGGGTGTTCTGGGCTACACTCCGACACGACTTGTACCGCTTTTGGGGGTCTGACTTTTACCAACCCCCTAGGCCCGCCATGCGATGCTCATAGACGAACGGACCGGACTGTACGGATATTGTCACTGACAGACTCAATAGGGTGTCAGGATGAGTTCGCTCACAGACTTCCCTTTTGGTCAATACCTGGTAGCCTATTACGTATGGCTAATACCTCTGATGTGCTAGTGGTTAAATCCACAACCAAAGTATTGACGAGTCTTTAGAGTCCCCCACAGACCGTTTTCTCAAGTTTCGGGCGAAACGCTGTAGAGGCCGTATAGAGATATGGCAGGATTCGATCAGATACGTGCGGTATTGCACGGATCATGATCGGACGGATAATACTAGCGGGCTTTGGTTTAAGCCGGATCCTAGTATTGTACAGTGTAGATTTTGTCTCTTTGCATTTGTATTCAGTGGGAATACAAATGCGGGTATGTATATACAGTCGCGGGGTTTTCCTGTAATTTATTACGGGATCAGTTTTCTGAAGTTGCCAGTTTGCATTCCGTTTCGGCCGGTTTTCCTTTGTTCTTTCCCGGCCGGACTTTTCCGATGGAGGGGGTTATTTGCAGTTGTGCAAATTATCTTTTGTGGAGGTGTTATTTGTATATATGGCTTTATGATAAGACTAGCATCATGAGATTCTTTTTCCTTCTTATCCTTTGCATTAAATGAGATGGAACTTTGATTTGATGAGATGAGAAATGGTGTGACCATTTTTTCTTCTCATTTGCTTACCTTTTCTTCTCCTGATTTTTTCATTCTTTTTTCCCTCCACCTAAATTGATGAGGCCGGCCACATAAGGATGAGAGAGAGGGAGTTCATTTTTTGAGTGTGGAAAAAAATACATCTCTCATTTTCATGCTTGCAAAATATACACCATCCTTCTCCAAAAGTTCTTTCATTCCTCTATCAAAGGCAACTTCACCCCATTGAGACAAAGTGATTCTACACTTCATCTACAACACTCCTTGGGCACGTCGGCTCGCCAACTTCGTGCCCGAGTTGCCTCGGTCCAGAGGTGGGAGCCCGTAAAAGAACCCGGCGATGTGGTGCCCGTTCCGACGAGAAGATGAAGACCGGAGGTTCCACGAGGAGATCGGAGTGGAGGCCGAAGACCGAAGGACACGGATCGCTCGGTATAGCTCTCTACCCCTTCTCTTGTTAGCTAGGTTTAGGTTAATGGTTCGATCCGGGTTTTAGGATGCGGTAGTGCCGGTTTTCTAGTCAAGAAAATTTTTCGTTTCCGCATTTTGGCCTCTGATAGACGGCCGGGGCGCTACCGTAGTCCTACATGGTATCAGAGCCACGCCATTAACCTAGTCTAGCTTGCTCTAGCATGTTTAAATGTTCGATCGGAAGGATTTTCCGGAAACCCGATATCAAAAGCACAGTTTCTGTCGATTTCATTTTGGGCTCGAAAAAATTTTCAGTACGTTGCAGAAACATGTGCAGGGAATTCTAAGCAATCTGAGAAAATTTGGTCGCGTGACGTCACCTATCCACCGCGGAACCGCGGCCAAACCCACGCATTGGTCGTGGTTCCGCCGCAGGGTTGACTGTTCATTGCACCAAATTTTCACTGTAGGCTTCTGACTTGAGAATAGGGTTTTTGGAATATTCTGTTTGGGCCCAGATTTTCTTTGAGTGCTACAGTAGTGCTTGGGGCCCACTTCGGTAAATTTGGTCGATCGAAAATTTTAAACATGTTAGTTCACAGTATTTACATTATATCTGCGACTGTGAATGTCACTTGATCGGTAAATCATGTCTAACTGCTATAGCCCTTTTAGACGGATTTGCGAACGTGACATTCACGTTGATGTTCTGTATTGTGCTGTGATGTTGCGGATTGTCGTGGTGGATAGCCTAGATGCAATGTTAGTACAGTTTTGTTTTTTATGTACATTTGATATTGTGGGGCGAGCGTCCGACATGTGTGTTAGTTGTATGTATGCCCTAGAGGCCAGTATTGTACAGATGATGTATATTATATTGGATGCTTGGACATATATAGAGATGACTTTCTTGCTCGATATGATAGTATGCTATCTGGTTACTCTTTATCTTAACATGTACACTAGTCTCTTTAAACTGTCTTATAGTTACATGTTGGTAAAGCCCTTAGGATGTGTACTTGACTACCTGGACTATGATGCAGATCATACTAGTGGGGACATGGTAGTCCATAAGTACATCCTTCAAGGTCCTTAGTCGTGGGTGTATCGAGACGGGGCATCGATATACCAGAGTAGACTAGCGTATATGCTTCTCGACCCATGAGATGGGCGATGGATGATCCCATATCCATTGGTGTTTGACATCAGAGAGGGTATACGGGTGCTCAGTGGAGACTGGGTACACTGGACGGACTCGCCGAGAACTCCCAGATGGTATTATACCTCACGTCAGATGGCAGTTCTCAGGTGACACTTGTACAGGTTAGTCTGTAGACCCGAGATCGTCATAGAGTCTTGTGTGATTCCCACTGTGCTTTGATCTCCACCTTACCACGTCCATGAGGGCGTGCAAAACGGTGGTCTTTGGGTACAGTCCCGAGTCATATGGAGGCAATGAGCGATAGGAGGGGTTTCGTCTCTCCCGGTATTGGGGGTTGATGTTGCGCTGTGCTCGATTGGCCGTAACAGGGAAGTCCCTGGCCAGGGCTGATCAGAGATTTGCTGGTAAGTGTTACCAGTAGTTTCTCGACCCGTTACGAGCCTCACATCGGCACGACTTATCGGGTTATTGGGGTCTGGCGTTTACCATCCCTAGACTTGATATGCGACATATCAGACGAAGTGACCGGACTATACGGTAAGTGTTACTGGTCGGATTCGCAGGAGTGTGAGCGGGCTAGCTCGTCGATCTTCTGATCGCTCAATACCCGGGTGGCCGTTACGTTTAGCAGACCGCTTGCGGCTTGTGGGTGCTTGATATGATCATCATCTGCTACCGGCGTATTGACGAGTCTTTAGAGTCCTACACAGAGGTTTCCTGGCTCAAGCGAAACGAAATAGGAGCGCATATGAGATATGTGCAGGACCGAGAATAATGCGTGTATGTGATACCGCATTTCATTCTCGTGATATATGTTTCGATTGGTTATATTCGATATGACCTAGTTATCGAATCATTGATTCGATAAATCGATACATTGGATTCTAGTCGGTTATGTGCGACATGACCGGATCATTGAATCAAATGTTGATTTAATGATTTAATGTATAATTATATATTTGATATATTGCATTGCATTAACTAGTATTGGTTCACTTTATATGGATTTTCTCACTTGATGTGCAAGAAGTATATGTGATATACTTTTGTGCACATATTTGTATCATGTTTGATGATACTTGATCATATTGTTAAGTGTAAAGAATTAAAACCATGGTTAAGTGTTGATTAGGGTTTTGCATATTCATTTATTTATTTATTTATTTATTTGAAAAGGATTATGATGAGAATGGTGGCTTTCTTTGTTTTAAGTTGAAGCTTCATGAAGCTTTGACTTTTGTAACCATTCTTGTCTTCATGCTTAACCCTAACTCATCCAAGTAACCATGGTCTATTCTCTACACTTAACTATAGTTAGCTTATGATAAGTATTGAATTATTATTCATTTTATCTCAACACTTATCATAATTCTAGCTTCATCTTCTCCTTCTTCTTCAAGATAGAAACCTTGATGCCATCAATGGCAACTTGAGTTCTAGTGAGAGAAATCCAATTCTAAAGTGAACCCACCTCCTATTTCTTCACCCTCTACCTCTTGCCAAGTTGTTTTGGGTGTTTTCTTCACAAGTTTCACAACTTTGTAAAGTCGGAGCTTGAACTTGTGATGCCTCGACGTAGATCGTCTTTGACACGAAGCCGACGACCTAGCTCGCCCGATTCTCCGATGAAGCCGACGATTGAGTTCGGGATTCATGATGGACAGCGAGAGGACACCCACGTGAAGCTAAGGAAGTGGAGAACCGGATCTACAAAGGTTGTAGCATCTAACTTTTAGTTAAGTAGTTAACCAGATTCGTATTTCGCCTAGAAATCTAGCCGACGATCTGTATTAGGGTTTCTCGGCACCCATAAAATTTTAAATTGGCATGTTCGATGCCTTGTGAGACCTCTATAGTGTGCCTAGGAACCCTACAGTGGTATCAGAGCCTAGCTAGAGCCTTAGGCGAAGTCTAGACGGAGTTTGAAGTCCGAACGAACCCGAAACCCTAAAACCCATGAGCTCTCTGGACTTTTTCTAAAAACTGGGATTTTTCCAGATTAAAAATGCTTAAAAAATTCAGCAGGGAAATCTAAGAATTATGATGCAAAAATTATTCCTTGAACAGTAAATAGTGCGGCGGAACCGCGGCAGAAGCCTGGCTTCTGCGGCGGTTCCGCGGCAGTGTGATGACGTCACCCCTCATGCTTTGCACAGTAATTCATCATTTCAGCAGCTGAATTTTATGGGTATTTTTAATATTTTTTCAAGAGTTGAATTTTCTGGGGTGTTTTAGAGCTTCGATGTTTTCGATCGGATTATCAAATTTCGTCTTTGTGTTTTTCCGGATAATCTTTAGAATATGTTAAAAAGTTCGACCGGATATAAATACCCAATTTTTCCCCTGTCGGGAAATTTCCAAGTGTTGGATTTTTCCGTAGTTTAATGACGTTCTAAGTAGTGCAAGTAACGCAATGGACCCTCTAGAAGACAACAAACCTTAACTCGATTATGTGACCGTCTTGAACTGCCCTTTGAACCTTCGGGTTTGGGGCAGTACGGCGTGCCACATGTGAGGCGTTGGCTTGACCCTTCTACGGCTGGACCGTTGGTACTGAGGCACGAACTGAATGTTGTTAGATTTATTTCATGTATTGAGCTGTATCGGGAAAACTTGGGTATTCGACTGTTCGATCGGAAAGTTTAACATTTTCTGTTTATCTGGAATGTGATACAATAATTGGAATTCACAAACAGTTATGAGATAACTGAATGAATGTTATAAATCTAGCGGTTTAGTTTCACTTGATATTGAAAAGAGTTTTCGATAATGAGACTAAAATGCGGGGTTTATAACTGTTAGGCATGTGATGTCTAAGTATTTCATTTGATTAGGCATGTGATGTCTAAAGAGGTTGCGGATTCCAACTGTTGTAGTTTTACACTTTCTTTTCTGTGACCGTAAGTGTAGTATGTTCATATCGCCGGTTTCGTTGCTATACGTCAACGACAATTGGGGTATGCATACTTACTTACGTTGATGACATGTGATGTTATGTGTTGCTGGATATGTTATATTGGATCTTCGTGTTTGAATAGCCGGGGGTTTTTATGTGAGATGAGTGTTTTTCATTTTCATTCATGTAAAAACTTGTATGTAATATTCTTTTATTTGGGGCACTTCCAGGTAGCGGAAGCTGTCACCCTTTGTATATTATTTACTTTTCCGTATTAGGATAGACCCAAGGAGGGGAGCACAAGTAACCGGGTTCTGGGGTCCAGTGGGAGACCATCTCGAGGAGTCGAGTCCGGGTCTCCTAACCCTAGAATTGGCAGGGTTGCTTGACGCTCTCGTAGGGGTCTAGGGGTGTGGGATTGGCTATTCATCACGACCGTGGAATCCGTGTTTTATACTGGCTCGTATTGAAAACACGGACGTCCTAGTATATCCAATGTTTCATATGTTTCTTCTGCTGCGATATCTGTAATGTGATCATGTGATGTTCTGTGATAGATACTTTATATAGTATATATGATATATTATATAGACGTTACTTATGTTTTGCACCCGCACTAGCCCTGCCCTGCTCTGTCGTTAGTTACCAAACCTAACGGTGCACGAGGGGACATCGAGGCGAATGCGGATGGCATAAGTGTACGTCGTATTTATCTGTGATGTTTAGGTACTTAAATGATGGGACTTCATTAATGTGATTAATGAAAAAAAAAGAAACCTAAGATGTTGTGGAATCAAATTTTAAATAAAACAGGTAGCTACAGTTCTTGCTTTGCATAGCGGTATATATGATATGCCCTGCACCTTATTCGATGAGGAAAGGACCGAGATCCCTTCACCGGGAGTGACTCCTTTAGCAATAACTGGCAGATGCTACACACTCGGTTTGGCTTTGATTGCTTTTAAGAGTACAGTGATATATATGATATATCCCGCACCTCATTCGACGAGGAAAAGGCCGACGATCCCTTCACCGGGAGTGACCCCTTTAGCAAAACTAGAAAAGCCTCAAAATCACTCCATTTCAAAACTTCATTTGATTCTACAACGATATCAAGTTCATTACGCTCATGGTTTTTATGAAAAACCTGCGTAGCCCTCCGTCATTTCAGATAAGTACTAGTTAGTATTCGTGCTGCGGTAGTTTGGCCTCCGTCAAGGCGCAGTGTACGGTAGCTAACTTGTGCTTATCTGCTAGCATATGATGCGATTGGATTAGGGTATTCGTACGGCGTTGTTTGGCCTCCATCAAAGGTCGTGCGGGTGGGTTTGATTCAATCAGGAAATGACGGGTTGAACTTGACTAGCGGACTATGGGTTGTTTGGCCTCCGTCAAGGTCATAGGACGCTAGGGGCGAAAGCATTATCGGGAATTTCAAGTGTTGAAATTTGCAATGAGATTGCATACCTTCTATGAGATAGTTGGATCCCGATACCCACTGCGAGTAAGAGTTACTCCTGGGAGAGTTTTACATATTACAATTAGCCGATCAAGTAGGTGTCTAGAAAGGTGTTAACGAGGTTACGCCTCTGGGAAAACGAGGTTTACATTAATTAGGTTCGTGCGAAAGCACGGGGGACCTCCCTCAAAGTACCGACACTGGCCTGGCTGAAAGATTGGCGAACTTGTAGTGTGTAATTAATCCCGGCTAGTCTTTCCTTTTAGGGTTTGAAGGAAGATTTGATAAAAACCAGTGGGAGCCATCCTGATTAGATAAGATAATAACCAATCTGATCTTGCACGAGCATACGCTAAAGTGTTTTCTTCTCTCTCTCTCTCCAGGTAGCGACCATTTCATGCCCTAATGAAGATAATAATATGGATGTATTGACCGAACCCGCACGTTATACTGTGCAAGGGAACGTTGAACCCGTTCTATCTTATAAGTGTTATAAGAATGAACAGGAAACAGGAGAATATCTGGATTCTCATACCACCCAAAAGGAGAATATGCATGTTGATGCATCATCTTCGGGTGTGTTTGTCATTGAGAACTGTTTCTCAGTTCACCCTACGTCCTGGGTATTAGATACCGGATCAGGATCCCACATATGTAAGATGTTACATGGACTACGAAAAGGTAGAGAACTGGGAAAAGGTGATCATTCCGTTCAAGTAGGGAATGGTGCAAATGTTGCAGCCAAAGCAGTTGGCGAATATCACCTAGTATTACCAAGTGGTGATACAATGATTCTGAATGAGTGCTATTATATACCGAACATGATGTGCAACATTATATCAGTTTCTTTATTAAGTAAAGAAGGATATAATTTTGTTGTACAGGATAATGTTATGAACATATTCCTAGATCAAAAGTTGATTGCATCAGGCTCGTTACATAATGGTATATTCATTCTAAATCAAAATACAGTCCTCAATTTACAAAACACACACAAGAGGAAGAGTTCTGAACTGAACGAATCCTTCTTGTGGCATTGTAGACTGGGTCACATCAATGCGACACGACTAGCTAAGTTGCATAAGGATGGGTATTTAAATCCGTTTGAATTTTCATCTATGACACTTGCCAGTCATGTCTCAAAGGCAAGATGACCAAAACTCCGTTTACGGGACACGGAGAAAGAGTTACCGAACTCTTGGGACTAATACATAGTGATATATGCGGTCCCATGTCTACACATGCCAGGGATGGTTCTTCATACTTCATTACATTCACTGACGATCTCTCTAGATTCGGATATGTGTTCCTGATGAAACACAAATCAGAAGCTTTTGAGAAATTTAGAGAATATAAACAAGAAGTAGAGAACCAAACGGGCAAAAGTATTAAGATCCTTCGATCTGATCGAGGAGGAGAATACTTAAGTAACGAATTCAGAGATTATCTAAAAGAGAATGAGATTCTCTCTCAGCTTACTCCTCCTTATACACCACAGCACAACGGTGTATCGGAGCGGAGAAATCGCACCCTATTAGATATGGTGCGCTCTATGATGAGTACAGCTGAGTTACCTATTTCCTTCTGGGGATATGCACTGGAGACTGCTGCATATCTATTGAATAGAGTTCCAACCAAATCTGTGCCTACCACTCCATATGAGATATGGAATGGTAAGAGACCATGTCTTAATTTTATTCAGATATGGGGTTGTCCGGCCTATGTTAAAACACAAAATCCGGACAAACTCGAGGCAAGGTCTGTTCTATGTAAGTTTGTTGGATATCCCAAACATTCGCGAGGGTATATCTTCTACCACTCCGAGGAACAAAAAGTGTTTGTTTCTCGACATGCCACTTTCTTAGAAAAGAGTTTTCTTATGAAACAGACAAGTAGCATTGAGGTAGAACTGGAAGAGGTTCCAGCAACACAAACTATAACAGAAGACTTGGTAGAACCAGAGGATTCAGTAGAACCCGACGAACCCCAGCCTCTCCGCCGATCTAGTAGGGTTTCTCGTCCACCTGAGAGATACTACGGTTTTCTCATTGACGGTGGAAGCGAGGATTGCATCATGGAGGATGATGACCCAACTAGCTTCGAGCAGGCCATCACGAGTAGGGACTCAGTGAAATGGCTGGATGCTATGCGGTCCGAGATGGAATCCATGTACACCAACAAAGTATGGACTTTGGAAGTTGCTCCTGAAGGGGTAAAACCCATTAGGAGCAAGTGGATCTTCAAGAAGAAACTTGGTGTAGATGGGAAAGTGGAGACTTTCAAGGCTAGACTTGTTGCAAAAGGTTTTCGCCAAAGACCAGGTGTGGACTATGACGAAACCTTTTCTCCAGTGGCTATGCTTAAATCCATCCGGATCATGCTTCCCATCGCTGCATATCATGACTACGAAATCTGGCAAATGGATGTTAAGACCGCCTTTCTAAATGGTGATTTAGAAGAGTGCGTGTACATGACTCAGCCAGAGGGCTTCGTAGATAGTGGGAGCAGCGGAAAGGTGTGCAAGCTGCTTAAATCCATTTATGGATTAAAGCAAGCATCGCGGAGTTGGAACATCTGCTTTGACGTCGTTATCAAAGAGTTTGATTTCGTCAAAAACCCAGATGAACCTTGTATCTACAAGAAGGTGGCAGAGAGTAAGGTTGTCATCCTCGTATTGTACGTGGACGACATACTCTTGATAGGAAATGATATTCCTATGCTGCAATCGGTCAAGCTCTTCTTATCATAAAGATTCTCAATGAAAGATCTTGGTGATGCCTCCTGCATATTGGGGATTAGGATCTATAGAGATAGATCCAAACGGATATTGGGATTGTCCCAATCCAGGTACATTGACACCATACTAAAGAGGTTTAGTATGGAAGAATCCAAGCGTAGGAACTTACCCACGATCTCTGGAGTCACTCTCTCCAAAGAGATGTCTCCCAAGACTGATTTGGAGAGAGCTCGCATGCAAGGGATACTCTATGCTTCGGCAGTAGGCTCTATCATGTATGCGATGCTATGTACCAGACCCGATGTAGCATACTCACTAAGTGTAGTGAGCAGGTATCAAGCTGATCCTGGAGAGAGTCACTGGACAGCTGTGAAGAGCATTCTCAAGTACTTACGAAGGACTAGAGATATGTTCTTGGTGTATGGTAACGGAGAGCTCCAAGTGGAGTCCTTTACCGATTTGAGCTTCCAGAGTGATAAGGACGACTCTAAGTCGCAGTCGGGCTTTGTCTTTACCCTTTACGGAGGGGCGGTTAGCTGGAAGAGTTCCAAGCAGGAAACCGTGGCAGACTCGACGATGGAAGCTGAATACATCGCTACTAACGATGCTGCTAAAGAAGCTGTTTGGATCAAGAAGTTCATTACTGAACTTGGTGTGGTTCCATCCATTGAGCATCCAATACCTTTGTATTGCGATAACAATGGAGCGGTGGCTTTGGCCAAGGAACCCACCCATCAACGATCCAGGCATATTCTGAGGCGGTATCACCTGATCCGGGAGATAGTTGATCGCCGGGAGATCGAGGTCAGGAGGTTTGACACGAAGAACAACACGGCGGATCCACTCACGAAGGCCATTCCCCAGATACAGTTTGAGAGACTCTTCGGGATGCTCGGTATGCGATACTACAGCAGCTGGCCCTAGTGCAAGTGGGAGATTGTTAGTTGTATGTATGCCCTAGAGGCCAGTATTGTACAGATGATGTATATTATATTGGATGCTTGGACATATATAGAGATGACTTTCTTGCTCGATATGATAGTATGCTATCTGGTTACTCTTTATCTTAACATGTACACTAGTCTCTTTAAACTGTCTTATAGTTACATGTTGGTAAAGCCCTTAGGATGTGTACTTGACTACCTGGACTATGAGGCAGATCATACTAGTGGGGACATGGTAGTCCATAAGTACATCCTTCAAGGTCCCTAGTCGTGGGTGTATCGAGACGGGGCATCGATATACCAGAGTAGACTAGCGTATATGCTTCTCGACCCATGAGATGGGCGATGGATGATCCCATATCCATTGGTGTTTGACATCAGAGAGGGTATACGGGTGCTCAGTGGAGACTGGGTACACTGGACGGACTCGCCGAGAACTCCCAGATGGTATTATACCTCACGTCAAATGGCAGTTCTCAGGTGACACTTGTACAGGTTAGTCTGTAGACCCGAGATCGTCATAGAGTCTTGTGTGATTCCCACTGTGCTTTGATCTCCACCTTACCACGTCCATGAGGGTGTGCAAAACGGTGGTCTTTGGGTACAGTCCCGAGTCACATGGAGGCAATGAGCGATAGGAGGGGTTTCGTCTCTCCCGGTATTGGGGGTTGATGTTGCGCTGTGCTCGATTGGCCGTAACAGGGAAGTCCCTGGCCAGGGCTGATCAGAGATTTGCTGGTAAGTGTTACCAGTAGTTTCTCGACCCGTTACGAGCCTCACATCGGCACGACTTATCGGGTTATTGGGGTCTGGCGTTTACCACCCCTAGACTTGATATGCGACATATCAGACGAAGTGACCGGACTATACGGTAAGTGTTACTGGTCGGATTCGCAGGAGTGTGAGCGGGCTAGCTCGTCGATCTTCTGATCGCTCAATACCCGGGTGGCCGTTACGTTTAGCAGACCGCTTGCGGCTTGTGGGTGCTTGATATGATCATCATCTGCTACCGGCGTATTGACGAGTCTTTAGAGTCCTACACAGAGGTTTCCTGGCTCAAGCGAAACGAAATAGGAGCGCATATGAGATATGTGCAGGACCGAGAATAATGCGTGTATGTGATACCGCATTTCATTCTCGTGATATATGTTTCGATTGGTTATATTCGATATGACCTAGTTATCGAATCATTGATTCGATAAATCGATACATTGGATTCTAGTCGGTTATGTGCGACATGACCGGATCATTGAATCAAATGTTGATTTAATGATTTAATGTATAATTATATATTTGATATATTGCATTGCATTAACTAGTATTGGTTCACTTTATATGGATTTTCTCACTTGATGTGCAAGAAGTATATGTGATATACTTTTGTGCACATATTTGTATCATGTTTGATGATACTTGATCATATTGTTAAGTGTAAAGAATTAAAACCATGGTTAAGTGTTGATTAGGGTTTTGCATATTCATTTATTTATTTATTTATTTATTTGAAAAGGATTATGATGAGAATGGTGGCTTTCTTTGTTTTAAGTTGAAGCTTCATGAAGCTTTGACTTTTGTAACCATTCTTGTCTTCATGCTTAACCCTAACTCATCCAAGTAACCATGGTCTATTCTCTACACTTAACTATAGTTAGCTTATGATAAGTATTGAATTATTATTCATTTTATCTCAACACTTATCATAATTCTAGCTTCATCTTCTCCTTCTTCTTCAAGATAGAAACCTTGATGCCATCAATGGCAACTTGAGTTCTAGTGAGAGAAATCCAATTCTAAAGTGAACCCACCTCCTATTTCTTCACCCTCTACCTCTTGCCAAGTTGTTTTGGGTGTTTTCTTCACAAGTTTCACAACTTTGTAAAGTCGGAGCTTGAACTTGTGATGCCTCGACGTAGATCGTCTTTGACACGAAGCCGACGACCTAGCTCGCCCGATTCTCCGATGAAGCCGACGATTGAGTTCGGGATTCATGATGGACAGCGAGAGGACACCCACGTGAAGCTAAGGAAGTGGAGAACCGGACCTACAAAGGTTGTAGCATCTAACTTTTAGTTAAGTAGTTAACTAGATTCGTATTTCGCCTAGAAATCTAGCCGACGATCCGTATTAGGGTTTCTCGGCACCCATAAAATTTTAAATTGGCATGTTCGATGCCTTGTGAGACCTCTATAGTGTGCCTAGGAACCCTACAATGTGGACTGCCGTCACTACCTGTTTGTATATTATTCTTTTGGGGCACGACCGGGCTGAGGTCAATGTACCCGTTATATGTATATTTTACTTTCTGTACTAGGATTACCCAGCGGAGGGGTGCACGGATAGCCGGGTTCTAGAGGGCAACAGGCCCGCATCTCATGGTTTTGAGATGGAGGGGGCTTTACTCTAGAATTGGCGGGCTATTCATCGCACTCGTAGGGGGTACAGGTTGACCCAGGAGGGGTGCCCGAGTTACCGGATTCCGTGAAGTGCTGGGTGGTCCATTCACGTTGCTAAAGGGGGCTGCCTCGCTTCAGGTTTTGGCGGGTAACTTGCCGCGCCCGTAGGGGTCTAGGATTTCATTGCACAGGCTATCCACACGACCACGGGAACGTCGGGTTTCAGCAGCGGCTCTGTGAAACCCGGGGATCCCAGATATCTGTATTGTTCTGTGATGCTTATTACATTTCTGTGATGTTGCATTTTATCAAGCCTTGAGCGAATATTATATATTGATATATATACTAGTAGATGTTGTATATGTTTCGCATTCGCGCTAGTCCAGTCCCTGCTCTGTCGTTAGTTAAGTAACCTAACGGGTGATGACGGGACCCAGTGGCAAATGCGGATGGCAT
Source organism: Agapanthus africanus (assembly GCA_030015575.1). NCBI lineage: Eukaryota > Viridiplantae > Streptophyta > Magnoliopsida > Asparagales > Amaryllidaceae > Agapanthus > Agapanthus africanus. The sequence goes on along the minus strand of JASDDO010000019.1, from coordinate 934,260,999 downwards.
ATACATACATCATTATTTTCGTTCTTTATTGGTGTGATCAATTGATGGAACTGCATTGATTCGGATCAATGCAAGATAAACAAACCTATTCTGATGTTGTTGGAACAATTTTTCAAAAAGTTGTTGTTGCAAGGACGTTCTCTTTTGTTTTGCACTGTGGTATTCGGTTATGAATATCCAGCACCTCAGTCGACGAGGCAAGGGCCGAGATCCTTTCACCGGGAGTGACCCCTTGGACAGAAGTTTGCGTCAGGGCAATAACTTCACTATAGCCGATTGCCTTTTGCTTTGCATCGTGGTATTCAGTTGGAATATCCTGCACCTCATTCTACGGGGAAAGAGCCGAGATCCCTTCACCGGGAGTGACCTCTTTAGCAAAGGGTTTTCGTCACTATATTTTATAAAAGGCTATGCAGTTCCTTCAACGATATCAAGTTCATTACGTTAAAGGTTTTTCGCCAAAAACCAGCCGTAGCCCTCCGTCATTTCCTACGGGTATTATTTAGCATTCGTGCTGCGTTTGTTGACCTAGTCAAGACGTAGTGTTCGGTAGCTAAGTGGTACTTGTTTGTTGCATAAGTGGGATTGGTTAGGACAGTCGTGCGGCCTTGTTGACCTAGTCAAGGGCACGTATGGTTGGGTTTAATGCAATCCAGAATAATGACGGGTTGAACTTGACTGGCGGTTTATGGTTTGTTGACCTAGTCAAGGTCATAAACCGTTTGGGGTAAAAATCACATGGGGAGTTTCTAAAGAAACTGAAACTTGCCAGGTATGCGCATACCTTCTGGAGTATGATAGCGTGAGTAGATTCCATCACATTGGCATGCGATGATAGTTGGATCCCGATTCCCACTGATGAGTTGGTTTACTCCTCGGGTGATCCCGACTAATTCTCCTTTCAGGTTTGGAGGAGAATTTGACGGTACAGTGGGAGGTTTCCTGATTGGATAAATTGATAACCATTCTGATCTAGGTTAGAGTGCACGCTGAGTGTTTCTTTTCTCTCTCTCTTTGGCAGCGACCATGGCCCGACCCTTGACTATGACTCAGTGACCAAGTTGACCGAACCTTCTTAAACACTGGCTTTTGAATTGTCAGAGTTGCAAACCTCATTGCCACTCCTACTTTTACCCTTTTCTCCAGAACACCCCGTATTAATACGAACGTCCACTTCCATTGGATAAAACAATCGTATGGTTATATACGAACTCGAAGGAATTTACTCGAGGATGGTTTCAGGTTCTGGAGAAAACGAATAGGACTATTCAGTTGACTTTTCCTTTTACCTTCTCTCAGATTGCGAGTACTCCTTGGTTTAGGAGATAGTACACCTATTACGCAAATTGGATAGTCTTCTTCCAAACCTTAGGCTGGTGCCGAACGGTGGGGAATGAAGAAAACCAATTAGCATAACGATGGTATACAGAAGGTATTAAGTGAAGACATATCAAGGGATTAGTAGGAGGGCAAAGTAAATTGCAACTGCTATTCACGACCAAACTAAGTATTTCTTCGCCAATCCTAAATCACCTTTGTATTTCTCCAGGACACTCCGTATCACTACGAAGATCCACGGTTTATTGGATACTCCATCGTATGGTTATATACGAACTCGAAAGGAACTTGTTCCAGTTCGGGGATGGATTCTGGTTCAGGAGAAATAGGAATAAGGTTTATTCGGTTGTCTTTTATCTTCACCTTCTCTCGCATTACGAGTGCTCCTGGGATTAGGACAGTACACCCATTATGCTTATTGGATAGTCTTCTTCCAAACCATAGGCTGGTGCCGAACGGTAGGGAAGGAAGAAAACCATTTAGCCTAAGAGGGTGTACAGAAGGTAATGACTAAATACATATAAAGGGATTTGGAGAGATGGCAAAGAATTATACGGTTACAGTTGTGAATCTGGATAATGGAAGAGGCATTACTAGGAATACCCGGATACCCCTACAAAACATTTCAATGTTTCAGTTTCACTGTGTACTGTTAAAAGAAAACTGATTTCCCAATTAGACACTTGCTCCAGGGTATGTATTTACCAGGTTGATTCTCACATCTGTATGGTTTTACAGATGATGAGTGGGAGTAAGTTATTGGAAATTAGGTGATCATCCTCATTATATCGGAATTCGTTGTAATTGGTGATATTTGAGGAAATCGCCTGGGTTGTTTGCCGGACGGCAAATTTTTGGTTTTGAATATCCGCTGTTATGCACCAATTTCAAATTGATACATCTGTACGTCTATTTTTATAGAGTGAGATATACCTTTTTGAAATTATGTCCATCACATTTACCTATATCAATGGATGGTTGGGTAAGGAGCATTAAACAGCGGTGTAATTCTTCTTAACCATAAGTACAGTTTTCAACCTACGACACACAGGGAATGAGTTATTAGACTCAGGGGACTTATACAGAGTATTGTATATTGTCCAGTATCCATTAAGACAGAGGGGTTGGTCCTCGTACTATATTCGGTTTACTTATGACTTCTCTAGTTCTTAGACAGGTGTTTCGTAGAAACACAGGGTCCAAGTTTTGAGAAGTTATAGGTATATGAATAAAGTAGAGAACCAGGTGTTGCAAGTATCGGGATTCTTCAAGGTGATCGAAGAGGTAGATACTTGTGTATGGTATTCAGTTGATAGTAATGATTAAGAGAACCTGCTTCTCTTTCAGGTTACTCATAATTGGAAGCACTCCTAAGTTGAGTAACGCTGATCGGCCTCCATCCATTTAGTTGACATGCACTGGAGGCAGCTGCATGATTTGAATCTGGTTCAATTAAATCAGTGCCTCTGTTTCTGTATTGGATATAGAACAGTTCATATCTTGACGATGTTAAGGTACGGGGAGTTTTCCAGCTTATGCTTGAAACCAGACTCTGGATAACTCAAGGCACGTTTCTGTAATGGCTGTTTGTGGGTTGACCCGGGCTATGACGAGGGTTGATTTTCTACCATCTGGAAGATCAATAGTGATATTGTTCTAGACTCGCCACAGTTTTAATAAAAATGGATTTTTTCAGAAAACAGTAGTGGGAGTATGGTAGAACTGGAAGTGATTTCAGAACCGCAAACGTTTACTGAAGATTTGAATAGAACCTAAAAATTCAATCTGGTTTGACATTCCATTAGCCACTCCGCAGATATGGTGGGTAATCTCAGGCATCCGAGAGGTACTCCGGTAGCCTCAAGGACGGTGACAGGGAGGTTCTTGTTTACCCAGACTTGCCATTGCTATTGTTCCAGACAGTGAGACCCGGCAGGAGGATGAATATAGCGTCATTCTGAACTAGCTTTAGAAGTGTACGTCTATATGACTCTGCCAGAGGGTTGTCGTAGTCAGTGGGAGCAGCGGAAGCATACTGGACAAGTGGCTTATGTCTATTTATAGACTAAAGCAGATATAGCGGAGATAGATCATCTATTTCTGATGTGACAGTCATAGGTTTGACTTCATCAGAATAGGGGATAGATCTGTTAAGAAGGTAGTAGGGTGTGATGTCCTGGTATTTGGATGACATACACAGAGTAGGAAGTGATATTCCTATACTACGATCGGTTATATTTTGGTTGTCACACAGTGGTTTCTCCAGATAGGATATTAATCCAATCCTGGAGAAACGATCGGAAGCAGTTTTAGAACATAAGTTGATGTTCTAGGGATATGATGACGGCATCCTCCTTCGGGAGACAGTCATCATTCCAGGCTTCCAATGTGACCTGGATGACAGAGTGTCTGTCAGAGTTATAGTTTTCCCTCTGACGAGGGGCAATATTTTGGACAGGTGGTCCAAGCGGATACTGAGGGAGGCATGGCGCAGGATACTGATTGGTTTCAGTTGACGATACAGTCTGAGAAGTTTGGATTTGGAGTTCATTTATGAACTAGGTCCCATCAGATATCCAGACATATTCTAAGACAGGTATTGCTCATTTCGGGAGATGGCTTTCTCCGCGAACTTGAGATAAAGAGAGACATAGAAAGAAATATCAAAGCGGATCCACTCACTGAGGCTATTCCTCGAACACAATAGTTTCGCAAACGGGCTTTGTGAGACTGATTAGTAGAGGAGTTGGGTGTTCGGTATCACACAGGCTGTGAGTAAGCGACATCGCAATAATTAGCCTTGAGTGCAAGTAGGAGATTGTTGGATATAGTTCCCTCAAAGTCAATTATTGGATCACAGGCACGTGATTGCAATGATTGAGGGAGGACCTATGCCGGTAGGACAGTCTTACTCAAGATGATAGTATGCTATCTGGTTTATCTTTATCATCGTGTACTGCTTCAGGTGACCTTACAGGTCACTATTGCGCGTTGATAGAGCCCTTAGGATTCTTGCTTGACGACCAGCAGTATGATGGCGATCATATACGTGGGAGCTGGGGTCTATAAGCACATCCTTAAAAGGTCCCTAGTCGTGGGAGTTTCGAGACTGGGCATCGATACTCCATTAGTAGACTAGTGTATACAGTCGAGACCCCGACGAGGGGCGGTGGCCGGTCTCACAAGCCACTGGTGTCAGTTGGTTCACCTAAGATGTATACGGGTGCTCATTGGGTTATGGGTACACCGGACAGGATTCGCCGGGAACATGCTAGTTGGTATTATACCTGACGTCAGATAGCAGTTCCCTGGTGACATGTGTACAGGTTAGTTCATCGACCTGAGATCATCATTTGTCTCGTGTGAGTTCCCACTGTGCTTTGATTACTACCCTACCACGGCTCAAAGGAGTCGTGCAAACAGGTTTTAGTTGGGTACAGTCCCGAGCCACATGGAGGCAGTGAGCGGATCTGCAGGGGTTCGTCTCTCCCGGTATTGGGGGTGAGGTCGCACTGTGTCTAGGAGAGCCATTACACAAAGCCCTCGGCCGAGGCAGGAGATTTACTGGTAGGTATTCCAGTAGTATCTCAGGGTGTTCTGGGCTACACTCCGACACGACTTGTACCGCTTTTGGGGGTCTGACTTTTACCAACCCCCTAGGCCCGCCATGCGATGCTCATAGACGAACGGACCGGACTGTACGGATATTGTCACTGACAGACTCAGTAGGGTGTCAGGATGAGTTCGCTCACAGACTTCCCTTTTGGTCAATACCTGGTAGCCCGTTACGTTTGGCTAATACCTCTGATGTGCTAGTGGTTAAATCCACAACCAAAGTATTGACGAGTCTTTAGAGTCCCCCACAGACCGTTTTCTCAAGTTTCGGGCGAAACGCTGTAGAGGCCGTATGGAGATATGGCAGGGTTCGATCAGATATGTGCGGTATTGCACAGATCATGATCGGACGGATAATACTAGCGGGCTTTGGTTTAAGCCGGATCCTAGTATTGTACAGTGTAGATTTTGTCTCTTTGCATTTGTATTCAGTGGGAATACAAATGCGGGTATGTATATACAGTCGCGGGGTTTTCCTGTAATTTATTACGGGATCAGTTTTCTGAAGTTGCCAGTTTGCATTCCGTTTCGGCCAGTTTTCCTTTGTTCTTTCCCAGCCGGACTTTTCCGATGGAGGAGGTTATTTGCAGTTGTGCAAATTATCTTTTGTGGAGGTGTGTTATTTGTATATGTGGCTTTATGATAAGACTAGCATCATGAGATTCTTTTTCCTTCTTATCCTTTGCATTAAATGAGATGGAACTTTGATTTGATGAGATGAGAAATGGTGTGACCATTTTTTCTTCTCATTTGCTTACCTTTTCTTCTCTTGATTTTTTCATTCTTTTTTCCCTCCACCCAAATTGATGAGGCCGGCCACATAAGGATGAGAGAGAGGGAGTTCATTTTTTGAGTGTGGAAAAAAATACATCTCTCATTTTCATGCTTGCAAAATATACACCATCCTTCTCCAAAAGTTCTTTCATTCCTCTATCAAAGGCAACCTCACCCCATTGAGACAAAGTGATTCTACACTTCATCTACAGCACTCCTTGGGCACGTCGGCTCGCCAACTTCGTGCCCGAGTTGCCTCGGTCCAGAGGTGAGAGCCCGTAAAAGAACCCGGCGATGTGGTGTCCGTTCCAACGAGGAGATGAAGACCGGAGGTTCCGCGAGGAGATCGGAGTGGAGGCCGAAGATCGAAGGATACGGATCGCTCGGTATAGCTCTCTACCCCTTCTCTTGTTAGCTAGGTTTAGGTTAATGGTTCAATCCGGGTTTTAGGATGCTGTAGTGCCAGTTTTCTAGTCAAGAAAATTTTTCGTTTCCGCATTTTGGCCTCAGATAGACGGCCGGGGCGCTACCATAGTCCTACAAAAGGATCAGTCTTTTCGAGGCTTGCCACTCCGGCTCCCGTTCCTGCTCAAAGGTCTGTCTTTGACAGATTGGATACTGCTGCTCAACGGACGTCGCTCTTCAAGAGCCTGGTACCAGCAGCGTCTCACCAAGACAGGGGGCATGACGAAGCCACCCCTAAAGTTGAAACAATCCCAACGGCTCGACACGCTCGACGTCGCCACTGGCGCCGAGTAAGGAAGGCTGGGGGCAACTCCCCTTCTAGGCTAACTCCACCAGCCCCAACAGTGGAAGTCAATGCTGTTGTTCCAACTGGGAACAGCTTCGAGCTGCTTAACAGGGTGCGCAGGAATTCACCCACCGCCATACTGTAAAAATCTCCTCCACCCGTGGAGAATGTTACAGAAACGAAGCCGGAGCAGTCCCCTCGGCGGCTGTCCTCCAAAATTTACAAAGTCTGGCGATAGGTTCAAGGGTCGGTGATCAAAAGAGCTTAAAGTTCAACAAGAAGAGAACCGTCCTATCAAGCCACAAAAAACGACAGCTACCTGGGTGCCCGCTGCAACGGCCCCCTCGACTTCAACTGCTCAAAAGAGAAGAAGGCCAGAGAAAGCCCCTGTGAACGTGGCAAATCGTAAAAGTGTTGAATCTAAACACCCCAGGTCCGGGGGCATGATGGTATATACCGTTTATATGGCTTCCGGAAAAGAGGAAAGCCGTACTTCTACGGGTCATCGACCACTTACCCAGTCAATAACAAGGGCTCAGGAACAACAGCAGCAGAAGCTTCAGGAGATGCTGACTGCAATGGCCACACTTACTGGGCCAGAAGAAAATCCAGAGATCTCGGAGCAGCGTCGGGAACAAGAAATTGACACCGAGTTCCTCCGAAGAATGCTCGAGAGGAAAGAAAAATAGGCTGCAGAACAGGCAGCCAATATAAAACGAATGGCTCTCTTGTTCCAAGACATGGTTGGGATGATGTTACAGCCGGAACCTCCAGCTGAAGACCCTCCGATCATCATTGAAGACGACAGAGGGGAGACATCGAATCCTCCTCCGGCTCTTTCAGCAGCCAAAGAGGAAACCATTTCCAAGACTGCTCTGGATGACTACATTGCTCAGCAAATACGAGCTCACCAGGCAAATGAAGAGGCCGGCCAAGTTGTTAAAACTGGGCAACCATATCCAGGCTGGTATGACCAAATAAAGTACCCGCCAGGATATACGATCCCTAAATTTCATGTATACAAAAGGACGGGCAATCCCCACCAGCATGTCGTCCAGTTTAGGGCTCTATGTGGCAACACCGGAGGTGATGATAAATTGCTACTTCTCCAATTCGTCGGCAGCTTGTCGGAAACGGCATTCGAGTGGTGCTCTGAACTCCCGAACGACTCCATCAAGACTTTCGCAGAAATGGAGCTATTATTCACCCAGCGATTCACGAGTGCTAGTGAGCGCACCCCAATCACAGCATTAATTAACGCTAGGGTGAAACCTGGAGAGACATGGGTTCAATACGCAATACGATGGTGGAATCTGTGGTCAAAATGCGAACAGCGCATCGAAGAAGCGCCGGCGGTGGGCATGTTCGTGGGCACTCTGGACCCTCATACAGTTATTTCCCAATTCATGATGTTCTTCAAGCCGACCACGTTCCAAGCCTTGATCGACAAGCTGGCCCAAATGGACCAGATGGGTCATAGACCGTCTCCTCCAAAGCCGGAGCCGCGGAATGAGAAAAGAAAGGGGAAAGCGACCGTCGTTGCTAATGCTCAACAGCAGCCAAGTGGTCTAAGACCAGTTGATCGCCAAAATGATAGAACTCGATCTCTTAGAGATAAAATGAGATGCCCTTACTCGTTCCCTCGAGACAAGATAAAGAGGTTATTCGAGACAGCACTGCGCAACAGGCTCATCACTCTGTCGGAGCCAAGGCGCCCAGCGCAACCAGGCGACATTAGCAATCCTAACTATTGCCCTTATCACCGAATGTTGGGCCATCCGATCGAAAATTGTTACATCTTCAAAAGCTGGATAGAAGATCAGTACTAACAGGGCAAATTCGAATTATCCGAGAATTGGAAGGTGAACCCGCCTCAGCCGCACGCTCTCAAGAAGACGGATACACTGGGGGCATCGTGTTCTTTCGTAGAAGAAGCTCCATAGGAGGTCGCTCTTTCAGCCAAAATTAAAAGAATGCTGAAGGATCTCCACACATGTCCGGCAATTAGGTGGAAGAATCCACTGGAACCTGAGATCATCGAGGGGATGCTGAAGCCACGCCCAACTCCAAAAATTGGTGGTGATAGCCAAAGCACTCACACCTAGCCGTCAAAGTCTTCGAAGAAGAAGACCAAAAAGCCCGTGAAGCCTGGTGACAAGCGCACGGACCTGCAAAAATAGATTGACGCGTTGGAAGAATATAATCAAAAAGCGCGGACTCCAGTCACACTCCAAGAATTTCTCAGCCGCGTCCTTGAGGACGGAGATGATAACAATGGAGAAATCTCATCGGATGAATCTGAAAGCTATGTAGCAAGCTGCCATATGATCTCTCACTCGTCGATAGACGATAAAAAAGCTCCTTACACAGAGAAACTGGGGGCAAATCCTGAACCGGAACTTCTAGGGCCATCAGACGAAACGATTGATGCATTTCTGAACGAAGCTCTTCTTAAAAGCAAAGCTGCTCGAGAGCGCGAGATGGTCATATTTGAAAAGGCCAAACGCCGACGATTGGACGAACAGGTTGAAACACTCTCGCCAGATCAAAGTACATTCGTCGCAAATAAAAATAGGTTCAAGACGGGGAAAAGGTTCGCTAAAGCCATATCGATGGGAATGAAGCTGCCACCCTCCGCAGGAAATATTCTTGGTGAAGCAGAAACACATCCTAACTACTGCTTATATCATCGAAAGATTGCGCACCCCACCGAGGAGTGCAACACTTTTAAAAGATGGTGGCAGGGATATGTTGCTCACCGGCAACATTTCAAGTGGATGAAACGCAAAACTCGTCGGGAGCAAAGAAGTACGACCGAGGAGCGTAAAAGAACTATCGGCAACTGTCGCATGGTTAACGCCCGGGGATCGCAAGTTCTCACCTTCGGGGGTGACTCTGAAGAAGAAATGACTCTTGGCCCTCTCTTTAAAGAATCCACCTTGGGAAAAGAGGAAGAACCGAAGACCTGTGAAAATATTCAGCTGCGGAATCGTACGCTGCCCGAAAAGAATCTTGGGCCCTCGAACAGTGGATCAAATAGAAAAGATAAGGGAAAAGAAAAAGTCCCTGAGGATATCATCCTTGATGACCAAGCCGTCGAAAAGATGACAGCCAAGGACCCGCCAAAGAAAAGTAAGGTGGACTACAACATTCTGGCATACTTAAGGAAGATACCCTCGCAGCTCAGTATTCTCGACGCCCTTCTGCTATCCAAAGAGGCAAGAAATTCTTTAATTAAGGCACTGCAGGAACCCGAGCAATTCCAAGCTTTCCTCGCCGAAGAAAAGATGAAGGACGAGCTGGAAGAAGTATACACAGCCGATATCACTTTCGGCGATGAAGATCACCTTCTTGGGACATGCGAGCACAACTGTCCCCTATATGTCTCCGGATACTGTCATGACATCAAGATAGGTAAAATCCTGATCGACAATGGGTCCTCCGTCAATCTCCTTAACGTGAGGGTATTGAAAGAAATATGCATGAGCGTTCAACACCTCGCTCGGGATAAGATCACCATCTCCGGGTTTGACTCCCAGTCGTCACGGACGCTTGGATCCGTAATACTGACGTTACGCTTTGGGCTGCTCGTCACTGATATCAAGTTCCACGTCATTGACGCCAAGATATGCTATAACGCTTTGCTCGGCCGGCCTTGGTTACACGAGTACAATATCATCCCCTCTACACAACATCAGTGTATGAAATATTTCAAGGATGGTCTCGAGTATACTGTGACAGAAGAGCTAAACCTATTCTCCGTGAGCGAAGTCCGCAAGTACAAAGATGCAAAATACTTCTTACCAGACTTTGAGGACACGGAAAGACGTCACAAACCGAAGACAAAAGCTATCACCACCATTCCGGTCTTCGAGAGTGCTACCGAGGAAGAAGAAGAGATAGTCTATTCAGGGCCACCCCAGTGCAACAACTCGAGACCGTCCACCCCTATGTTGATCTTCGGCAGCGACTCGGAAGATGAGATTAACGCTATATTTTCCACTCGGCCATCAATATAAGCCTTCGCTGGCGATAATCAGAGTTTGCAAATTACCTTGGTTCCACAAGAACATTATAAAGATCTCGATGCGCTTGAAACTTATAGTGTGCAAGAACTGCAAACATTCTATGTCTCCCCAGGCAAAAAGGTGAAAAGGCGATCCTATTTTACCGATCCGGGGAAACCAAAGTGGAGAAAGAAATTTGGCATGGTGCGGATTCTATACTTGACAGGCTCCAACCCATCCGTTTGCCCAGATATTACACAGACGGACTAAAGAGACTCTTGAGACGCCAAGGTGTACCCCTTAAGCAAACTACGTGACAAGCACAGTTCTATAACAGGATCTGGAACATTCCCAGGACTCAACGAAAGTTGCCCAACGAAAGAATGGAAACGACCGGGCTTGGGTATTTTCAATCTAAGAAATGGGAGCTACTCCGCGACTGCTACGTCATACACGACTTTGATGAAGAAGGAGATGCTCTGTGGGAAGATGCTAACCCTGAACCAGAATGAACTCCCGCCGTGAAAATGCCCAGTCCGTCGTTCGAAGAACAAACGGACAAGCTTATAAGGGAAGCGGGTCAAAAGGTTCGAGACGACCATAATCGCGAAATGGCCATCTACGAGAAAGCCAAGACGTAACGCCTCCTTCAACAGGCTGTGAAAAATGGAAATGCTCCTCCTTATCAATCCGTTGTGCAAAAGGCCCGACACAGAGGCAGAAACAAATCAAAGAGCAGGAAAGGCGTTCGACAGCGACAAAGCGGGTCTAAGAAGCCATGCGGTCAGGAATCAAGCAGCCCGGATTCGTCTCTTATAGAAAAGATGAGTCGAGCATATTCTTTTCCCCAAGACAAGATAAGGAAGATATTCGATCTTGTCATAAAACATCAGATGATGACACTTCCGGAGTCCAAGCACCCCGAGCAAGCAGGCGAAGTCTCTCACCCGGACTATTGCTCTTATCACAGGGCAATAGGACATCCTCTCAAAGACTGCTTCACATTTAAAGATTGGTCGAAAACCAATATCAACAAGGCATGTTCGCTCTATCCAGCAGCTGGAAGGTAACCCCGCCGCAGAAGCATGAACCCAAAGCCGTGAGAGTACACCCGGATCAACATCAGTCTTGGAAGCGAGCTCGTACCTGTCATATGATAACGCTGTCAGAAGTGGAGCCCAAGAATATGGATGACCTCCCCCGGTGCTTCGACAACGATGATGACGAGGTAATCTCAGAATTTCCACCGGCACTAAAGGAGCTGGAAGATGGGATACATACTACTGCAGATAACCTTAAGAAAATTGATTTGGGGAAGGCAAGTGACCCGCGGCCGACGTTCGTCAGTGAGCTGTTGTCTGAAGAAAGGGTGGCTACGCTAAAGGACGTGCTCATGCAGCATAAAGATTGCTTTGCATGGAACTATTCCGAGATGCCAGGATTAGATCCAGAGATTGCTGTGCACAAATTGGCAATATCCCCGAACGTCAAGCCGATCAAACAGGCACCGAGAAGAATGCGGCTCGAGCTTGAGATGAGCATCAACGCCGAGGTCAAGAAGCTAATCGACTCCGGCTTTATCCAAGGGGTTCAGTATCCTGATTGGATCGCCAACATCGTCCCAGTGATGAAGAAAAATAGAACGGTGCGCATATGTGTGGACTTTCGGGATCTCAATAAAGCATGCCCGAAGGACGACTTTCCAGTACCGGTCACCGAGCTGATGATAGAAAATACGTCCGCTTATGAAGTTTTCTCCTTCATGGACAGCTCATCAGGATACAATCAGATAAAGATGCATCCCAAAGACCAGAAACACACCGCTTTCCGGACCCCTTTGGGCATATTCTGCTACAAGGTGATGCCCTTCGGTTTAAAGAACGCCGGCACCACCTATCAGAGGGCCATGACGAAAATTTTCGACGACCTCATACATGAAATCGTCGAATGCTATATCGACGACCTTATAGTTAAAAGCAAATCATACAAGGAACATTTAGAGCATTTGAAGATCGTGTTTCAGCGCCTTCGGCAATACAACTTGAAGATGAACCCTCTCAAATGTGCGTTCGGAATCTCCTCAGGCAAATTCCTAGGATTCATTATCCGACACCGAGGCATCGAGATAGATCCGTCAAAGATCAAGGCGATCATGGAAATGCCTCCGCCAAGGACCCTCAAGCAGCTACGGTCTCTCCAAGGAAAGCTCGCATATATCCGGCGATTTATAGCCAATCTCTCAGGCAAGTGTCGTCCTTACAGTTACCTGATGAAGAAGGGAACCCCGTTCGTCTGGGATCGCAAATGCCAAGACGCACTGGACGAAATCAAGCAATACCTGCAGAATCCGCCAGTACTGGCCGCGCCCGTTAAAAGAAAACCTCTTTTCCTGTACACAACAGCCCTTGAAGGTTCTTTAGGAGCGCTGTGGGCACAAGAAAACGACCAAGGGAAGGAGAGAGCGCTTTATTACCTAAGTCGAGTTCTCCTGGGGGCAGAAAGAAATTACTCTCCCATTGAAAAACACTGCCTGGCGTTGATCTTTGCAATAACGAAGCTCAGACACTACGCGTTGGCACATGAGGTCCATCTTATATCAAAAGTGGATCCTCTCAAGTATTTGATGTCGAAGGCCATATTAACAGGACGACTCGCTAAATGGGCCCGGCTCTTGATGGAATTCTCGATAACTTATCGGCCTTTTAAAGCAGTGAAAGGCCAGACTATCGCCGACTTACTCGCTAAGCATCCGATATCTGCCGATTCTCCTTTGAATTGCGAACAGCCAGACGAACATGTGTTTGACATGATCAACGGTGGTGATACCCGATGGGAACTCTATTTGATGAGGCGTCTTCCATGAAGAAGCGCAAACAAAGCACCCCTATAATCAAACCGGGGGTAAGCCTCATCTTCGTAACTCCACAAGGAGGGATTATGCGCTTCGCCTTCTCCTTGACAGAGCCGAGGATGAACAACGAAGCCGAGTATGAAGCTTTGATAGCAGGTCTCGAGATCTCCATCGACATGGGAATTGAAAACCTTCTCATATACGGAGATTCCCAACTGATCGTTAGTCAAGTAAACAGCGACTATAAGACGTGCAATCCTGAGTTAGTGAAATACGGTGAGAGAGTACAGCAACTGTTGACTCAAATTCCTTCCTACACCCTGAAAAGCATACCGCGTGCGGAAAATAGCAAAGCGGATGCATTAGCCAAACTCGCTAAGGAACTGGCCGACGAGAACTTCGATGACGTGAGGATCGTTGTGCAAAGTCGTCGGGTTCTCGCACCGGCAGAAATATCTCTGGAGTCGTCCGAAGAAAAGGGAGCGACCGAGCAAATGAATCTACAAATAAAAGACCAAGAAAAGGCTATGGATTGGAGAGAAGTTTTTATAGACTACTTCAAATCCCGTCAAATACCTGAAGACGCATCCTCAAGACATCAGCTTATGAAACGAGCTCTGTCTTTTGCGTTCGTCAATGATACTCTTTATAAAAGGTCATTTAACTCTTTATGGCTAAGATGCCTAGGACCTGAAGAGGCAAAGAGAGTCGTCCAAGAAACTCACGACGGACTCTGCGGTTCTCACCAAGCCGGCCCAAAGATGAAGCTGAAGATCAAACGGATGGGTTATTATTGACCCACGATGATCCAAGACTGCCTCGAATACGCAAAGCAGTGCCACTCGTGCCAGATTCACGGGGAATTTATCCTTCAGCATCCAAATCCACTACATCCAACAGTGGCTAGCTGGCCGTTCGAAATGTGGGGGACTGACATAATCGACCCCATCGAACCAGCATCGACCAGAGGACATCGATTCATTTTGGCGACAACTGATTACTTCTCCAAATGGGCAGAAGCAGTACCACTGAGGGAAGTGAAGACGGAGAATATCCTCCATTTCTTTAAAACGCACGTCATTTATCGGTTTTGAACTCCGAGACGGATCATCTCCGATAACGGGCCAGCCTACAGAAGCCACAAGATCAGTCGCTTCGCACAACAGAATAACATAGACTGGAGATACTCCTCAGTGTATAATCCTCGAGCTAACGGTCTAGCTGAGGCTTTCAACAAGACCTTGACGAAGATAGTGAAAAAGACGGTGTCCCGAAATAAGAAGGACTGGCATGAGAGACTGCATGAAGCTCTCTGGGCGTATCGAACTACGTTCAAAACGACCACGAACACAACGCCGTACACATTGGTATTCGGTACAGAGGCGGTACTCCCCCTCGAAATAGAGCTACCCTCTCTACGAGTGGCAGTTCATTACGAGCTAACAGACGAAGAAAATGCTCACCTTCGGCTTGAGGAACTCGATGCCCTTGATGAAACCCGACTCATAGCGCAACAAAATCTGGAGGCTTATAAAGCAAAGATGATGCACTCATATGAGAGATTGACTAGGTCGAGAACATTCCGCCAAGACGAACTCGTGCTAGTGGTCAAAAGACCTATGATCCCCAATCGTGCCAAGCGGGGGAAATTCGAGCCGAACTATGAAGGCTCGTATATCATAGACAAGGTCTACCAGGGTGAGGCCTATCTACTCATGCACATGCATGGCGAAAGGCCCTTCAGGCCAATAAATAGTCGCTTCCTGAAAAAGTACTACGCTTGACAAGTCGCGGCCTAGGTCAATGATAGATGACGACGATTATGTCCGCTCGCTATCTTCCTAAGCCCACTAAGCCCAAACTCTATGAGTAGTAGCCGGAAACAACGGACCGAAACGTTCTTAAACTAACAACAGACCGAAACGTCCTTAAACTAACAACGGACCGAAACGTCCTTAAACTAACAACGGACCGAAACATCCTTAAACTAACAACGGACCGAAATGTCCTTAAAACTAACAACGGGCCGAAACATCCTTAAACTAACGATGGACCACTATGTCCTAAAACTAGCTGTTGACCGAGATGTCGATAAACTACGGTGGATTGCAGCATCCCAAGAATGATAAAAAAAATAAATATAAAAAAAAGAAGAAAAAGAAAACGGTATGTCCATAAGCAAAATGGGCACGGATGAAAACCCGAAAGGGCTCCGTGAGTAAAAACAGCAGGACTGCCGGCGAGTTTTGTGAAAACCCGAAAGGGCGCAACCTCGTTAGAATAAAAAAAAAGAGAAAAAAAGAAAAAGGTATGTCCATAAGCAAAAAGGCACGGATGAAAACCCGAGAGGGCTCCGTGAGTAAAAACGGCATGGCTACCGGCGAGTTTTGTGAAAACCCGAAAGGGCGTAATCTCGTTAAAAGACACTTGCAAGGTCCTCTCGACCTTGTGAGGAGAAACCACCTGCGTGAGATCCTTATGACTCACAAGGGAGCAACACACTTAAGGATCCCCACGATTCCTAAGGAGAAATTACACTTGCGAGATCCTCATGACTCGTAAGGAGAACCCTCTTATGGGATCCTCACGGCTCATAAGATTCAAAAGTCTTAAACTACAGGGATCTGAACCTGTTCTTAAGCAACCACCACAACCTCCAATATTGCCCTACAAGCGGTTAAGTATTGACCCTTGTATACAATCTACGGGCGCAAATAAATATTTCCCTAACAAAGTCCCATCCGTGACTAGGGATATGTTTGCACGGTGAACAACCCTTGTGAGTCCTCTCGACTTATAAGGAGAAAATACTCTTGTAAGATCCTTACGACTTACGAGAAGCCATACACTCAGGAGTCATCACGATTCCTAAGGAGAAAACGCACATACGAGATCCTCACGACTCGTAGGGAGAAAAACCTTTATGAGACCCTTACGGCTCATGAAGTCAAAAGCCTTAGTCGACAGGATCCTAACCCTGTTCGCTAAGCCACCTTTGTTCGACATCGACAGAGGCAAATGATGATTCGCTCCTGGCAATATTCCAGTTGTAGAGGTGTTGATGCCGAAATCGGTGTCTAATCCCAAGCTTGCAGTAAGAAGCTAGCAAGCCACACATGCATACGAAATAGCCGAAATGATGGGGCAACTTGCAAAAAAATCAACAAGTAAAAAAATGTATGCATGCAAAATAGCCGAAATGATTAGGCAACTCGCAATAAAAAGCAGCGAGTAAAAATAAAATAAATAGCCGAAATGATTGGGCACCGCGAAAAATAGCCGAAATGATTGGGCAATCGCGACCTTCGCGATATAAAAACTGAAATGATAGAGTATCGCGGAAAGAAATAAAAAAATGAAATTTATGCTCTACAGGTGATATCACATCAATCCCTGTATACAATTTAGGGGCGCAAACAAGGAAGGAATCACACCTTCCCTCCCCAGGCTCCATCAGAAAAAGAAGCCAAATCTTGACGGTTCAGGGATAGCCTAGAGATCATCAACAGCGTTCCTCTCCATTCCAGCAGGATTCAGACGCTGCAGTCAACCCTGGAGCTACGGCAAAACCCCTACTCCAACTCTCAATGGTTCCAAGACAACCTGTCATCCACATGACCCCGTCGCGGAAATACGTCATCCACATGACCCCGTCGTGGAAATACGTCATCCACATGACCCCGTCTCGGAAATACCTCATCCACATGACCCCGTCTCAGAAATACGTCATCCACATGACCCCGTCACGGAAATACGTCATCCACATGACCCCGTCGCGGAAATACGTCATCCACATGACCCCGTCGCGGAAATACGTCATCCACATGACCCCGTCGCGGAAACATGTCATCCACATGACCCCGTCTCGGAAACACGTCATCCACATGACCCCATCATGGAAATACGTCATCCACATGACCCCGTCACGGAAACACGTCATCCACATGACCCCGTCGCGGAAACACGTCATCCACATGACCCCGTCTCGGAAACACGTCATCCACATGACCCCATCATGGAAATACGTCATCCACATGACCCCGTCGCGGAAACACGTCATCCACATGACCCCGTCGTGGAAACACGTCATCCACATGACCCCATCGCGGAAATACGTCATCCAAATAACCTCGTCACGGAAATACGTCATCTACATGACCCCGTCGCGGAAATAAGTCATCCATATGACCCCGTCGCGGAAATACGTCATCCACATGACCCCGTCGCGGAAACATGCCATCCACATGACCCCGTCGCGGAAATACGTCATCCACGTGACCCAGTCTCGGAAACACATCATCTACATGATCCCGTAGCAGAAATACGTCATCCACATGACCCCGTCCACATGACCCCGTAGCGGAAACAGGTCATCCACATGACCCCGTCGCGAAAATACGTCATCCACGTGACCCAGTCTCGGAAACACGTCATCTACATGATCCCGTCGCGGAAATACGTCATCCACATGACCTCGTCGTGAACGTCATCCACACCCGTTTCGGAAATACGTCATCCACATGACCCCGTCGCGGAAACACGTCATTCAAATGACCCCGTCGTGGAAATACATCATCCAAATGACCCCGTCTCGAAAATACGTCATTCACATGACCCCGTCTCGGAAATACGTCATCTACATGACCCCGTCGCGGAAATATGTCATCCAAATGACCCCGTCTCGGAAATACGTCATCCACATGATCCCGTCTCGGAAATACGTCATCTACATGACTCCGTCGCGGAAATACGTCATCCAAATGACCCCGTCTCGGAAATACGTCATCCACATGACCCCGTCTCGAAAATACGTCATCTACATGACCTCGTCGCGGAAATACGTCATCTAAATGACCCCATCTCGGAAATACGTCATCCACATGACCCCGTCTCGGAAATACGTCATCTATATGACCCCGTCGCGGAAATACGTCATCCAAATGACCCCGTCTCGGAAATACGTCATCCACATGACCCCGTCTCGGAAATACATCATCTACATGACCCCGTCACGGACATACGTCATCCAAATGACCCCGTCTCGGAAATACGTCATCCATATGACCCCGTCGCGGAAATACGTCATCCAAATGACCCCGTCGCGGAAATACGTCATCCAAATGACCCCGTTGCGGAAATACATCATCCAAATGACCCCGTCGCGGAAACAAGTCATCCACATAACCCCGTCGCGGAAACACGTCATCCACATGACCCCGTCGCGGAAATACGTCATCCACATGACCCCGTCGCGGAAATACATCATCTACATGACCCCGTCGCGGAAATACGTTATCCAAATGACCCCGTCGTGGAAACACGTCATCCACATGACCCCGTCTTGGAAACACGTGATCCACATGACCCCGTCGTGGAAATACGTCATCCACATCACCCCGTCGCGGAAATACGTCATCTACATGACCCCGTCGTGGAAACACGTCATCCACATGACCCGTCGCGGAAACACGTCATCCACATGACCCCGTCGTGGAAATACGTCATCCAAATGACCTCGTCGTGGAAACACGTCATCCACATGACCCCGTCTCAGAAACACGTCATCCACATGACCCCGTCACGGAAATACGTCATCCACATGAACCCGTCATGGAAATACGTCATCCACATGACCCCGTCGTGGAAACACGTCATCCACATGACCCCGTCGCGGAAATACGTCATCCACATGACCCCGTCGCAGAAATACATCATCCAAATGACCCCGTCGCGGAAACACGTCATCCACATGACTCCGTCTCGGAAATACGTCATCCACATGACCCCGTCGCAGAAATACATCATCCAAATGACCCCGTCGCGGAAACACGTCATCCACATGACTCCGTCTCGGAAATACGTCATCCACATAACCCCGTCGCGGAAATAAGTCATCTACATGACCCCGCCTCGGAAATACGTCACCCAACGGCTCCGTGGAACACGGCCAAAGTTAACCTTGACCCCGTGGGAAACGCCTGGAGCAACTTCTGACGCCGTGAAATGCGGATAATGTCGATCTCATTAAACACTTACGGGTCCTCTCGATTCGTAATGAAGAAAACTCTCTTATAAGATCCTTACGACTTATAAGGGAAAACGCATTTAGGAATCCTCATGATTCCTAAGGAGAAAATACACCTACGAGATCCTCTTGACTCGTAGGGAGAAAAATCTTTATGAGACTCTCACGGATCATAAAGTTGAAAAGTCTTAGGTGGCAGATCCTACCCCTGTCTCCTAAGCTATCACTACCTTGTAAAGAGTTCAAGATGAACTGTTGTCTACCATCTATGGGCCACACTTGCCAAAGCTACATGCCACTGAAATGGAGAAGTTACTCATGAGCATATAAACTACTCCACGCCAGAGTAAAACATAAAGAAATAGAAGGGTGCGGCTCATGGAGCTGAGGGTTTGGGACTATATCCCTTAAAAGTCGAGATTTGAGTCAATGATAAATGACGACGCTTGTGTCCGCTCATTATCTTCTTAGATCAAGATTCTGAAAATTATATACCAACCCGAAACTGGTCATAAACTATGAATTATTCTGCACTACTTCACGCATGTATATAGTTACGTGGGCAAAATAGTGGGGGGCATTTGTTTCCGCCAAAAATTTCTGCGCAAAAGAGCCCAAGGTATCAAATGGCAGCGATGCGCTTAAGAAAATGTGAACCAGTATTTTCCGGGCTGTATTTTGATAAACTCCCGAATGAGAAACAACTAAATTCTGATGGTATTGAAAGTATCTCGAAAAAAACCTTCGATTCGATATATTATGGGCCTCATAATTCACCCGGGATCAAAAGTTATGAGCAAATGTGCTATGCACATGTGATCTAAGGAAGAAGATGCGAACCAGTATTTTCCGAGCTGTATTTTGACAAACTCTAGAATGAGAAACAGCTAAATTCTGATGGTATCAAAATTTTCTCAAAAAATCTTTCGATTTGATATATTATGGGCCTCATAATTCATCCGGGATCAAAAGATATGAGCAAATGTGCTATGCACATGTGATCTAAGGAAGAAGATGCGAACCAGTATTTTCCGAGCTGTATTTTGACAAACTCCGGAATGAAAAATAGCTAAATTCTGATGGTATTGAAAGTGTCTTGAAAAATCCTTCGATTTGATATATTATGGGCCTCATAATTCATCCGGGATTAAAAGTTATGAGCAAATGTGTTATGCACGTGTAATCTAAAGTAATGCTCTACTACATGGGGAATGCATTTTTAGTCCCACATCGGGAAAAGGATAGATCGCTTCTCTACCACTCCCATATAAATAAGAGGGGATACCTCTTAGAAAAAGTAGGATTCAATTCTCAAAGGAGCTTAGTTCTCCATAGGAGCTTAGTTCTCCAAGATAGGAGCCTGCTCCTCCCCATAATGCGCATATGCGTAAGCGCCATGTGCGCTACGTGCAACGCACGTGTGCCCGCCATGCGCGCACCACGTGCAACGCACATGTACGCACCACGTGCAACGCACGTGCGCACCACATGAGAATATTCAATAATATTAAAAGGAGATTCGTTCTCCATAGGAGCATGCTCCTCCCCATAATGCGCATATGCGCAAGCGCCATGTGCACTACGTGCAACGCACGTGTGCCCGCCATGCGCGCACCATGTGCAACGCACGTGCGCAACATATGAGAATATTCAATAATATTAAAAGAAGATTCGTTCTCCATAGGAGCCTGCTCCTCCCCATAATGCGCATATGCGCAAGCGGCATGTGCGCTATGTGCAACGTACGTGTGCCCGCCATGCGCGCACCACGTGCAACGCACGTGCGCACCACATGAGAATATTCAATAATACTCAAAAGAGATTCGTTCCCCATAGGAGCTTGCTCTCCCCATAATGCGCATATGCGCAAACTCCATGTACGCTACGTGCAAATGTGCGCCCAACACGTGCGACGCACGTGCGCGAACGCAAAGAAACATTTTTCAACAGCGAGAAGCTTAAGCTCCAGCAAGTTCTTCCCCCTGATGAGTGGGACATGGTTCAAAAGGTACATCCCTCCACACCTTCGATATATGGCACTGTAATCTCTCAGTGTCGTCGGAGAGGCGGTGGGTCCCAACGACCAATGATCCTCCTTTCCAAAATAAAAAAAAGAGAAGAAATACAAAAAGAGAAAATATAGAGAAACCCCCCTACAAACTTTGAGAAAACTCAAAAGAAAGAGAGCAAGCTCTTGAAAGAAGATCATTTCTTCAAGGTAAAAAGGATGACTCTTGAACACAGAGGTGAAATCATCTCATAAAACAGAAGAATTATCTTTTTAAAAGATCATAGATCTATAAAGACCAAGGTCTTTCATAAAAGAGATCAAAAGATCGCATCACATAATCAAAGAAGAACATGTTCTTCACACAGATCATTGATCTACAAAGGCAAAGCCCTTTCAAAAATAAGAACTGTTGTTCTTGAAAACTTGAGGCAAAGCCTCCTTTAAAAAGAACACAAATTTGTTCGCAGATCATAAATTTGATCAAATGTGTTTTGGCTATTAAAAAGTGCCTTACACTCTTGAACTGCGCTTCTGCGCTCCTTGGACCGGCGCTCAGCGCCAAAACATGCCACGTGTCAACCACGTATGCAACTTGTGCTTTGCGCTTCTGAAACAGCGCACTGCACTCATGGGCTGGCGCTCAGCGCCAAACGCGCTACGTGTCACTCACTTGTGCGCCACTAAACTAGCGCAACGCGCTCATAAATTGAAAGCGCAATGCGCTCATAAACTGGCGCAATGCGCCCATCATCTGGCGCTTAGCGCCAAGCGCGACATGTGTCCTTTTCGTGTGCGCTACTTGGCAGAAGCGCAATGCGCTCTTTAATTGGCGCAAAGCGCCTGGCGCGCCACGTGGCGCGCTGTCAGAACACACATTGTTCTGATGAATGCTATGCATTCAATACAAGACAAAAAAAAGTGTCAGGATCTAATACTCGGCATTATTAAAAGGGTCAAGCCCAAATAAAGGCTCAACAGCCCAGAACAATAAAATGTTAAACATTTTAATTTTATTGGACATAGTCCACTATTGGCCATAAGTCCTCAATTCATATTGAACTGAGCCCATCTGCTCATGAATATTTAACAGATCTTAGTCCTAAACTGGACGACAGATCCTTCAACCAACTCACACCGGTTCAAGGGTACATCACTTTACTCCTCTAATATCTGTCGTTGTAATCCTTCAACGTCTTTAGAGAGGTGACGGGTCCCGACAACCACACATTTTACGGACTGTGGGGTCCTTAAACTCATGGATTACGATGTCCTTAAACTTCATAGAATACGATGTTTTTAAACTATGGACTGTGGGGTCCTTAAACTCGTGGATTACGATGTTCTTAAACTTCACAGACTACAATGTCTTTAAACTACGGACTGTGGGGTCCTTAAACTCATGGACTACGATGTCCTTAAACTTCATAGACTACGATGTCTTTAAACTACGGAATGTGGGGTCCTTAAACTCATGGACTACGATGTCCTTAAACTTCATAGACTACGATGTCTCTAAACTACGGACTGTGAGGTCCTTAAACTTATGGTCTACGATGTCCTTAAACTTCATAGACTACGATGTCTTTAAACTACGGACTGTGGGGTCCTTAAACTCATGGACTACGATGTCCTTAAACTTCATAGACTACGATGTCTTTAAACTACGGACCGTGGGGTCCTTAAACTCATGGACTACGATGTCCTTAACCTGGACCGAGATGTCCTTAAACTAACATTGGACCGAGATGTCCTTAAACTAACATTGGACCGTAAGGTCCTTAAACTAATAGACCGCAATGTCTTTAAACTAAACAATAGAGTCCAAATGCTCTTTTGTTGGATCTAAACGATCCCGTTAAGTTGATCTTAGTCTAAACATTGGACTAACGTATCCTTAACAAACGTTTAAGTTGATCTTAGTCACAAATGAGGCTAACGTATCATTAAACCCAACCCCCAAACCCAAATCTAAGAAGATACGAATTTGGACTAATCCACGTCCTACGGGCGACAACATAAATTAGTCTCCGTATACAATCCACGAGCAACCAGAAACAAAACAAACACACACGACACGAAATGACCATATGGAGAAGGAGAAAGTGGTTACCGCGATGCGGTAGCGTAATTAACTGCAGGGGCTTGCGCCTGCAGGGAAGAGCGTCCCCACAATCAAAAACCCCTCAAATGAGGGGGAATCTGACGAAGTCTGCTATATCGGCCGCATCCGTTTAAACCTTCGATACATGGTGCCATAAATAAACTTGGCATCTTCGGAGAGGTGGACGAATAGCACCAATTAGCATATGCCCCGAATTTCAGGCAAGACGGACCTGCACGGCCGCGTCTCTGTGTTCGGCGGGGAACAGACATTCACCGGCTGTTCTTTTATGCTTATATGTCATGCTTCTTTGTTCCCAACGAGTTTTGCGCTTCATCCGCTTGAAATACTGCCGGTGAGCAACGCATCCCTGCCACCAACTTTTAAAGGCATTGCATTCTTCAGTAGGATTCTGCGGAGGAACTCGGCATCGGTTTCTTGTTCGTGACGCTGTTCTGACGACGTCTCCGGGCTTTCTTTTGGCCCAGTGAGTGCAGTCATCTGTGTTAACATTTTCTGAAGCTTCTGTTGTTTCTCCTAGGCCTTTGTTACGGATCTGGTGAGCGGTCGATGGCCCGTAGAGATACCGCTATCCTCTTTTCCGGATGCCATATAAACAGTGTACACCACCATGCCCCCAGACTTGGGGCGTTTGGATTCAGTGCCTTTGAGCTTTGTCGCAGACAAGGGCATTTTCTTCGACCTTCTTCTTTTGTGAGCGGTCGAAATTGAGGGGGTCGTTGCAGCGGGCACCCAAGTAGACGACACTTTCTGTGGTATAGTAGGATGGTCCTTCTCTTGCCGAACTTTTATCTTCTTTGGTTGGCGGGAGTAGTCTTGGTTGATCACCGAGTTTTGGACCTGTCGCCAAACTTTATGAATTTTAGAGGACAACTGCTGAGGGGGCTGCTCTGGCTTCACCTTTGTAGCGTTCTCCATAGGTGGAGGAGATCTTTTTAGCAAACCTTCGAAGAGTTCATGCGTACCCTCCTAAGTGGTTCAAAGCTGTTCCCAGTTGGAACAGCAGCATTAATCTCCACCATTAGAGCTGGCGGAGTCAGTCCAGAAGGAGAGTTGTCCCCAGCCTTCCTTATTCGGCACCGTGACGACGGCGAGCATGTCGTGTTGACGGGACCGGCTCAGTTATGGGGGTGGCTTCGTCATACCCCCTGTTCTGGCAGAGGGTTGCTGTCGGCGTTAGCCTCTTGAAAACTGACGTCCGTTGAGTGTGGATGGCCAATCTATCGAAGGCAGACTTTCGCACAGGGGGTGCAGTTTTGATGACTTCACCTGGAACGGGAGCTGAAACGGTTAGTCTTGCAAAGACCGATTCCTTAGCAGGGGAAGTCGCTCTGATGACTTTAGGAACAGGAATGACTATCTGCTTTAGGATGGCCGCTTCAGGTATCACGGGCTTCGTTACGGGCCCACTGGAGCTTTGGCCCAGTCTGTTGAAAACCGAGGCGCTGGATTTGGGTGACCCGTTGAGAGGGGCCGCGGTGGTGGTAAGCCAATCAAAGACCGGCTTCTTTGGAGCCTCCTGTGTCGACAATGGGGCGTTGAAGCTCATGGGTGGGAGCATGGTCCCAAAGAATAGCCCTATGGTGGCTTGCTTCACCTGGTCCACCGGCATCGTAAAAAGGGAGGCCGGTTGAGGCCCGTAGGTCACTCCTCCGGTGAGGATGGAGTGGGAGTTGTTGCAGTTTGTGCAGTTGGAAGCCATTGATCTACACGGGAGCAAGACACCAAATCTTAGTACCTCGAATCCAGGGGCAACCATAGCAAACCGCGATTCGTTCGCGAAACACAACACATGAAGTGTGGAGTGGAAAGAGGAAAAGGTCCTACCGGGCGTGCCAGAATCTGTTCACCGCCGAAAGCCGGGAAAGACTGACGTCTTGCCTGAATTTGGGGGCAGATGCTATTTGGGTTTTATCCGTCCACCTCTCCGAAGATACCAAGTTGATTTATGGCACCGTGTATCGGAGGTTTGGACAGATGCGGCCGTTGTAGCAGACTTCGTCAGATTCCCCCTCGTTTGAGGGGTTTTTGATTGTGGGGACGCTCTTCCCTGCAGGCACAAGCCCCTGCAGTTAATTACGCTACCACATCGCAGTAACCACTTTCTCCTTCTCCAGATGGTCACTTCGTGTCGTATGTGTTTGTTTTATTTTTGGTTGCCCGTGGATTGTATACGGAGACTAATTTATGTTGTCGCCCGTAGGGCGTGGATTAGTCTAAATCCGTATTTTCTTAGATTTGGTTTTGGGTTGAGTTTAAGGATCGTTAATCTCATTTGAGATTAAGATCAACTTAAACGTTTGTTAAGGATACGTTAGTCTAATTTTAGACTAAGATCAACTTAACGTTTGTTAAGGACACGTTAGTCTAATTTTAGACTAAGATCAACTTAAAAGAATCATTTAGATCCAACAAAAGAGTATTTGGGCTCTATTGTTTTAGTTTAGGGACTTTGCGGTCTAGTTTAAAGACGTCATAGTCTGTAAAGTTTAAAGACATCATAGTTTATGAGTTTAAGGACCTCACAGTCCATAGTAGTTTAGAGGCATCATAGTCTGTAAAGTTTAAGGACATCATAGTCCATGAGTTTAAGGACCCCACAGTCTGTAAGCTTTAAGGACATCATAGTCCATGAGTTTAAGGACCCCCCTGATAAAGTATTTAATTAGAATTTAATTAGTTCAGAGGGCTCAGGAATCCATCACGTGTTGGCACATGACCCCACTGATTAAGCATTTTCAATTGTTTATTTTATTCAGCGCACATAGGCTTTGCCTGTAAAAGGTCACGTGTCTGCATATGAGACCCCGTCACGTGTGGGCACGTGATGCCCCCTTTGGGGGTTTTCCTTACTGCTTTATTTATATATTTTATTCAGTTCCCATGAGGGAACAAATGCTTTTAATTCCTTTTAATTAGAAATTAATTCTATTAATTCAGTGGGTTCAAAAGCCCATCACGTGTGGGCACGTGACTTTATCAATTAGGCATTCAGGTGTAGATAGAATCTGCCCATAAAAAGGTCATGTGTTTGCACGTGATGCCTGGTCACGTGTGAGCATGTGATGCCCCATTTTGGAGTTTTTCTTGCTTCTTTATTTGTATTTTATTCAGTTCCCATGAGAAAACAGCGGGTTCTAGAGGCGCGATTGCCAAGAATTCAAAAATATAGATTAAAAGAAACCCATTTTGTAAAAATATGGTATTTTAATGTAAAACCTATTCTTTGAATTAACCATATATTTAGATATCGTGCTATGAAACCATAGTGTGCGTGTAGGGTAGGTCGTTACCCTGTGAAATTTTCCTAAAGGTACATATAATAATTATCGAAATAACGGTTATACTGAAGTTCATGGTATTTTTCTGAAAACTTCGTTTTATGATTATTTCTTATGGAAAATTTTATTACACTAAAAACTAAATGATGTAAATAAAGTCAAGAGTGATATTAGGATATTAGTTTGACCTGACTTGCTTATCAAGTGCATTAAAAATGTTAAAAAAGAAATTATCGGAGCCAATTCTACTTTGTCGATATGCTTTTAGAAGGCAATTTGAGATGAAAAGAAATAGAGAAAGAAGGGACTTACGATTTTGGAGTGTCGAGAAAAGAGTAAGGAAGAGGGAAAAGTTGTCGTGGCGTCGCGATAGCTCCAGAAACAACTCCGCTCTTCAACGAAAAGAATTCGGTTCTTGACTCCACTTGCACTTAGAGAATTTTAGGAATTCCGGATAGAATTTTCATAATGGAGGAGGGCTAGAGGGTGAAGTGGTATTTATAGTGAAAAATTTAGGATATGAGAATTAAAATTTTGAATAAAAGAATTAAAATTGGTGTTAATTAGGGATTTGAAAAGTTTCTGTTTGATTGCAGGAAAATCAAATAATGCAGGGGAGTAAAGGGGAGCTGAAGAGGTGTGTATGCAAAGCATAGAGGCTGTTGGAGCCATCTCGACCGTCGGCGGCGGTCCAAATGAAAAACAGGCGGTCGGATCATGGTGGTTTGCTTCGAGATTCGTGCCACGTGCTTTATTCAGTGTTAACTCCGCATTTATCCTGATTGATTTTTCTGAAACTTTTCGATTCTCCGTGTATTACATGTACAACTTTTGGGCTTCCGAAAAATTTAAAAGAAAAATATAAAAAATAAATGGGACTGATAGGAATCGAACACACAGGTTATGTCATAGCAGTGCAGAGGCTTTACCAGTGGGCTACAAGGAGTTTCTTGATTTTATTGAACAGAAATTGTAACAACCGAGTGCAGTTATACCAATTTCTGTCTCAGTATTTTTTATCTGTGGTATTTTACTGATATATCTTGTGTGGATGGGATGGGTAGTTTACTTTTATATTACATTCGACCCGACCCGCTTGTTTGAACCTGTTGATTCATAGTTATAGAGTACCCTAGCTTGTGGCGTTGAAACGTGCATCTAGCATAAACTGCATATCAACATCTTCGCTTAGCATCGCGTATTTTTGCATATAACAATTTAAGTCCCGTAAAATAATTTAAAAATACATAACATGGCCTGCATGATACCCCTAACCCTGTGGTAGCGTCCGTGCATCTTGTTTTCGTCCCGTTCAGTGAAACGGACGTGTTTGGATGGCTACGCGCACGTACGTGCGTCCGTTCTTGGGGGTATGCATTTTTGTTACCTAATCTTTCATTTCAAATTTTGGAACTTACAAATAATTTTCGTATTTTAAATCTAAATTTTTGGACCCGACCCGGGCGCATTTCTGAAATATTTTGTATCCCGCCGAATTCTAATTATTTTAAATTTCTTTAAATTCGTTTATATTTATATATAACAGCCTAAGATTTATTTACAGCTAACGAAAGTATTTTTTTACAACTAAAATATTTTGTTTTATTTTTAAAAAAATCCTTTCACTTAACCCAGCCTATCTCTCTCTCCTTCAGAACCAATCAAATCTCTCTTCTCCTTCTCACCGGGCCCCACACGTCTCTCTCTCTCCCCCAAAAAATCTTTCTCCTTTTCTTTTCTCTCTCCCCGAGCGCAACTCTCTCTCTCTCTCTCTTCTTTCTCTCTCCTCTCGCGCCTCTCTCTCTCATCTCGCGTTTACTGTACATTCCTCGAGTCGCGTCACCGCCTCCCCCTTAGCGTCACCTCCCTCCTTCTAATTCTCTCCTTCTTTTCTTTTTAACCCGAGCCCCTCCCACGAAAACCCATGCAACTGTCACGCCCCGCTTCCCAGAGTACGCTAAATTGGGCACGTGACATAGCCAACCATGCTACCTGTGGGTAGGAAGCATCCATCCACAGTCACATTACGGTCGTAGAGATATCAAGAACAAATGTAACTATTTAAATACATGTCCATAAGCCAAGGTAACATGAGTCAGGAACAATAAAAGTGCAGAAGCAAAAGATCCAATACAAAATAACTGGAATGTATGTCCCATAATGCGGGCTCACATCAGGAAATAAATGCAGGAAATAAAGAACTAACTACTAGCGACACCTCACAGCTCAGCCTGCTGGCTGAAGTACTCCTGCTCGGACTGCAGAAACGGTACAGAATCTGGGCCATGCAAGACCCAGACGTCAGCGCGTCATGTCATCAAGTAATAAAATATAAACAGGGTAATAGGCAATGCAAATATAAACATGAATGAAAAGCAGGTGCAACAGTAATATAATCAGGGCAGTGAAGGGTAGTGTGCAGTGAGTAAACTAAACTGTTCTATTAGGTTTTCTATTCTAAAGTCTTTGAAATCAAATTGATGAATCATCGATGTAACTCAATAGTATCCCGTGCATGCCCGGGACCACGGTCTACAGACTCTCGGGCTGAAACCGAGACGTGCCGCTAGGCAATAAAAGGTAGCAGGTACAGACGAGTGATGTCAGCATCATCACTCCGGGGCTGGCTTAGCCCGTAAGACTGATCAGAACAGGTATCGAACTGTTGAGTTACAAGTCAGGTTTCACCTTTGATTTCCCCATACCCCCAAGTTATAAGTGTTCAAGTCAGGTATTCATTAATCAAGGACTAATGCCAACACAGGATCAGGTAAGAGCAGGTTTGTGTGGATAGGCAACAAGAACAGTCCGTGAGGACTACATGTCAGGTTTGTTGGCATTAGACACAAGATCAGGTAACGGGTCAAGCCATGGTACATCGGGTCAAGTCAAGTAGTGTACGGTACCATGTCGGGTCAATCAATATGTGTGTAGCAAGTCATGTCAAGGTGCGAACGATATCATGTGTGTGCTCATAATCAGCTAGCATAATCAGGGCTATAATAATCAAGCATGGTTATCAACAACACGATCTAAGCAATGAGTTAAGCAATAAAGCAGATTTTATTTATTTAGCTGTACAGTTATCAATTGTGTTTAACGGACAGTGTCAGCATAATGTGAATACAGTATGATAGATGTGAATGCTGAAAACAGGTTAATAAATATTGAGTGATCCATGGATGCAACGACCTGTATAATCTGTTTAATGGATGTAGTTGTAATTAGACCGGTTAAAGTTGCATATGGATGTCTGATAGGCTAAACTGGAAAAAGGGTATCATAGCAATTAACAAATGTGATCTATCATGTACAGGTGATTGTTAGTTATAAATAATCAGATGCAAGATTAAGTTTCAAATTCGGGATCATAAAAATGTGTAACAGAACTTTATACGGTTAACTTGAAATCCATTTCTTTCGATTCTAATTAGAGATTTTAACAGGAAATAAGTAATTTAGCATATGAATGGTTTATTATAGCATGTAGCAAGTTTCACTTGCCTCGACGGGTCGCGAAACGGAAAACGGAACGTTACGCGTCGGCAGGGAAAATCGCGACGCGCGCACGGTTCACGGAACGAACCCAAACGACGAACAGTGGAGTCACACGGGTCGGACGTACCTGCTGGGTCGTCGGGAAACGTCGTCGGTACCATCGGATTTCGGCCACAAGGAAAACAGTAAATCCAGTGAACATTAAAGATACTACAGGAAATGCAAAGCAAATCGACGGAGATCGAAGGATATAGAGGAAGGAACTCACCCACTGGATTCTAGAGGGATGGCTGCGTCGTTGGCGTGTCGTTGACGGAGCTCCGGCGACCTACAGAGGACCCAAAATTTAACAGAGAAGAAAAGAACTAAAATGAAAAGAAGAGACGGAGGAGGAAGAGAAAGAAGAAGAAGAGGAAGGAGAAGAAGATGAGGGTTGCTTACGGGGTTGCAGAGGGGCGTGCTGGCAGTGACGGCAAGATCGACAGCGGTGAGAAACGCCGGCGAAAGGCTTCTGAAGATCTAGGGTTTGTTTAGGGTTTTGGGCTCGGGTAGAAGTTTCTAGGGTTTCTGCTAGGGTTGCCGAGATAGATGCTCGGGGAAAAAGCAGAGGGGACAGAACAGAGGGGGAGGGAGACGATGACGACGAGAAGGGGGAGTCGGCGGCGTTGAAACGGTGGGTTTCTGGGTTCGCTGGAGGGTGAGTGCACAGGGAACGAGACTTAGAAAGGAAGAAGGAGAAGGAGAAGATGAGAACGAGGAGAAGAGGAGGTGCTGGGTTAGGGTTACACGAGGTGATGGGTTTTGGTTTAAAAGGAGAAGAAGCGCTGCGGGGGGTTTTAAACGAGAGAGAAAGGGAAAACGTGAAGGGAGGTGACCGTAAGCGAGGAGCGGCGACGGGAATCGAGGAAGCTACAGTAATCGCGAGATCTGTGAGAAAGTTGCGAGAGGAGAGAGAAAGAGAGGGGGAGAGAGAGAGAAAGGGAAAGGAGAGAGAGGGAGACGT
The DNA here is from genome assembly GCA_030015575.1 of Agapanthus africanus. Taxonomy (NCBI): domain Eukaryota; kingdom Viridiplantae; phylum Streptophyta; class Magnoliopsida; order Asparagales; family Amaryllidaceae; genus Agapanthus; species Agapanthus africanus. The sequence continues at coordinate 934,229,723 of JASDDO010000019.1, read as the reverse complement.
GGGGCCCGGGGCTTTAGAAGAGAATTCTCTGATTGGCTGACGAATTATGAATTGGTTGGGAAAACTTTAGAAAGGATTTTTGATTGGTTGGGGAAGTGGGGCCCAAGGAAAACAGTGCAAAAGTTTACAAAAGATTTGTTTTGTTGGTTAAGGGAAAATATGGTGAACGGCCGAGATTCCCTAACTGAGATCTATTATCTATTATCTATTTTGATTGTTAAACAATCCTTAGCGTAAAATATTATTTGAATAATTTTATTGGTTTAAATTTTGATAACAGTCTAAACAACCTCTTTGGTTGATTTTAAAAAATTAGAAAAATAGGATTTGGCGAAAATACAAAATATTTCAGAATTGCGCCCGGGTCGGGTCCAAAAATTTGAATTCGAAAAATGAAAATTATTGGCGGGTTCCAAAATTTAAAATGAAGGATTTTATAATTAAAATGCATACCCCCAAGAACGGACGCACGCACGCGCGCGTAGCCGTCCAAACACGTCCGTTTCACTGAACGGGACGTAAACACAATGCGAGGACGCTACCACAGAGTTAGGGGTGCCGAGCAGGTCGAGACAAGTATTTTTAATTTAATTTTAGATGACTTATATTGTTATATGCAGAATTTGAATTGTCGGGGTAAATTTATAACTAGCAACGGTCAAGCAAGACAGATGAAATAAATACCACACACCATACATATGATAACTGAAATTAGTAGAATTAGACTCGGTTGTTACATTATACCCAACTACAAAAAGAATTTCGTCCTCGAAATTCCAAGAACACAAAAGATAGACGACCGACAACTACAAGAAAAGATGAGGAAACTTCTGCCGGATTTCATCTTCTCGTTCCCTAGTGGACTCTCCATGCGAGCGATTACCCCAAGAAATAAGTACAAGAGGGATAACCTTGTTCTTAAGAACCTTTTCCCCTCGATCCACAATTTCAACCGGTCGCTCCTCAAAAGTCAAGTCTTCTCGTACCGTCGGCTCCGAATGATCCAATACATGCGTTTCATCCCGAACATACTTACGGAGTTGAGATACGTGAAACACATCGTGTACATTCGCCAAGGACTGCGGCAATGCCAAACGATACGCTACCTCACCAACACGCTCCAAGATCTCAAAGGGTCCAACAAATCGAGGACTGAGCTTTCCTCGACTTCCAAAACGAATCACCCCTCTAGTCGGTGATATCTTCAAGAATACCAAATCACCCACGGCGAACTCTAGAGGTCTTCTCGACGTATCTGCCCAACTCTTCTGTCTGTCTTGTGCTGCTTTCATATGATTCCTGATAGTGTTAACTTTCTCAACTGTCTGCACAACCAAATCTGGTCCCAACAATCTTCGTTCACCGACATCATCCCAACAAACAGGTGAACGGCATTTGCGACCATACAAAGCTTCAAATGGAGCCATCAGAATAGTTGCCTGGAAATTGTTGTTGTAAGAAAACTCCACCAAATGCAGATGATCCTTCCAAGAACCCTTGAAGTCCAACATGCACGCTCTCAACATATCTTCAAGAGTTTGGATTGTTCTCTCCGACTGACCATCAGTTTGAGGGTGATAAGCTGTGTTAAACTTCAATCGAGTCCCCAAACTTTCCTGTAAGCTCCTCCAGAAGTGTGATAAGAACCGAGAGTCCCAATCGGACACGATACTCACCGGTACTCTATGAAATCTTACAATCTCCTGCATGTACCTCTCCGCCAAAGTTTCTGTTGATTGACCAACCCGAAAAGGAATAAAATGAGCTGCCTTGGTCAATCGATCAACAATCACCCAAACTGCATTGTTGCCTTTTGGACTCCGTGGTAGAGCTGTCATGAAATCCATGGTTATATGTTCCCACTTCCACTGAGGAATCGGAAGTGGTTGCAATAAACCAGTAACCCTTTGATGTTCAGCCTTAACTTGCTGACACACCAAGCACTTTGGCACAAAGCGAGCAATCTCCCGTTTCATGCCTTCCCACCAGAAATGCTGTCGTATATCTCGGTACATCTTCGTGCCTCCAGGATGTACGGAATAAGCTGAATTGTGTGCCTCCTTCAACAGCTCTTCGCGAATATCTCCCTTTGGCACACACAAACGGCTACCATATCTCAACGAACCATCTTCATGTATCAGTAAATCTGTTCGTAGTCCGGCTTCAACCTGTTCTCGAAACTTTTGCAATCTAGGGTCCTGTGATTGCGCTGCTTTAATATTCTCGATCAATGACGAATGTACTTGCAGCTGCATTAACTGTCCCGAAGAATGCGGTAGCACAACCTCCAAATCAAATCTTCGAAATTCTTCAACGAGTTCCTTCTGCGTAGTCAACATCTGAATTGCCGGTAACCGATTGAGCGCATCCGGTACGACATTAACCTTCCCCGGATGGTATTTAAGATCAAGATCGTAGTCAGCCATCAGCTCCAACCATCTGCGTTGCCTCATATTAAGCTCCTTCTGCGTGAACACATACTTCAAGATCTTATGATCAGTAAAAACTTCGACCCTTTCGCCCAAAAGGTAGTGTCTCCAAATCTTCAAAGCGAAGATCACTGCCGCAAGCTCCAAGTCATGAGTTGGGTAATTCTTCTCATGGGTCTTCAACTGTCTCGATGCGTACGCTACCACCTTCCCATGCTGCATCAAAACACATCCCAATCCTTTTCCAGATGCGTCGCTGTGAATCACCAATCCTCAGGAATTGTCTGGCACGGTCAGAATAGGGGCGGTTATCAATTTCCACTTCAACGTCTCAAAAGCTGACACATATCTATCCGTTCACACAAAAGGTACCTCCTTACGCGTAAGCTTGGTCAACGGCTCCGCCAGACGAGCAAAGTTCTCCACAAATCGTCTGTAATACCCGGCGAGTCCAAGAAAACTTCTTATCTCCGCGACATTCTTTGGAATCGGCCAATCTCGAACTGCTGCAATCTTTTCTGGATCGACGACGATTCCATCGCCAGATACGACATGCCCCCAAAAACTTTACTTCTTCCAGCCAAAACTCGCACTTGCTCATCTTCGCATATAACTTCTCCTGTCTCAACGTCTGCAGTGCGATCCTCAAATGCTCAGCGTGCTCTTCAAAACTCTTCGAGTAAACCAGAATATCGTCAATGAACACCACAATAAACTGGTCCAAGAATGGTGAAAAGATTCGGTTCATCAAGTCCATGAATATCGCCGGTGCATTCGTTACTCCGAAGGGCATCACTAAGTACTCGTAATGTCCATACCGAGTTCGGAACGCCGTCTTGCAAATATCCTCTGCTTTCACTCGGACCTGATGATATCCGGATCGCAAATCTAGCTTCGAGAATACCCTCGCGCCACTAAGCTGCTCAAAGAGTTCGCCAATGCGAGGGATCGGGTACTTGTTCTTAATAGTCACCCGGTTTAATTCTCGATAGTCGATGCACATCCTCCTCGTACCATCTTTCTTCTTAACTGGAAGAACTGGAGCTCCCCAAGGTGAGTTACTGCTTCGAATCCAACCCTTCTCAAGCAGTTCAGCAACCTGTTTCTTGACTTCTTCCAACTCCACTGGTGCCATTGGATAATACGCTTTAGATACTGGCGCTGCACCAGGAATAAGGTCAATTGCGAACTCCACGTCCCGCTTCGGCGGTAATCCCGATATATCTTCAAACACGTCCATAAAATCACGAACAACAGCTGGCTCTTCACTTCCATCAACCTCCATTGATGCAAGAATATTAGTTGTCGGCCTAGCCCTAAACTCGATTGGCCCGACAGAACTGCTTCCTCCAGTGAAGATAAACTCGGGATGTCCGGGAATTTGGAAAATTACTTTCTTTGCCCTACAATCAATGTGAGCATGGAAAATGCCAAGAAAATCCATTCCCAAGACGACTTCGTAGCTGCCCGTATCAATCACCAAGAAATCTGCAAAAAGCTCCCGTCCGCAAACAACAACTGTACAATCTTTACATTCCCTACTAGATATGATTTTCCCATTCCCAGTGTGTATGTCCCAAAAACTAGACAGGGTCGTGCAAGTAATTGAGTGTGTAGCTATAAACTTGGATGACATAAAACAATGGGATGCACCAGAATCAAATAATGCTAATGCGGGAAAACCATGAACGAGTAGAATACCTGAAACAACTTCTCCCGAAGCCTTAGCTTCCTCAGCTGTCAAGGTAAAAGCTCGAGCCTGATTAGGGCCTTGAGTCAGCTGTTTCTGTCCCTGGAACGGTTTCTGCGGAGGCTTTTGAATATCATCCCTCGTACGAAGTTTCGACGGACAAGCGCTGACATTGTGATCTGCCGCTCCACAAACAAAACAGAGTCCCTGCCTCCTTCGACACTCCTTTTGCACGTGTCCAGGTAAATGGCAGTAGTCACAAATCACGCTCCTTCTTCGATCAATGACAACAGGCTTCTTCATCAGTGTTACGCCACGACGGTCCACTGGAATACCTCTGCGTCCATGAGCTCGGTTTGGTACAAATGCTGGTTTCCTTACCGCAACTGCTGTCTGCTGCAAACTCCCAATCTTCCCAGATAGGCTCTGCTGTTCTCGGGCTGCTGTAAGAACCTGTGAGAAGGTGGTCAAACCCAGGGAGACAATCTGCCTCTGGATGTCCACATCCAAGCTGCGCATGAACCTCCGTGCCCTGTCTGCATCGTTGGCAACTAAAGGTCCAGCGAATCTACTGAGCCGTGTCCACTCAGCTGCATGTACATCTACGGCCGCACCATTCTGCTTCTGACTGATGAACTTCCCTTCCATTTCCTCCCGTGCAGTCCGCGGGAAGAACTTCTCCAGGAAACTCTTCAAAAAATCCGCCCACTTGATCGGCTTGTGCAAGCGGGTCTCCTCCATAAGCCACCATTCACGGGCGTAATCCACTAACTGAATACGTACCACATCCACCTTCTTATCATCTGGGATCTGTGCCGCAATAAGTCCGTATCAACTAGCCACTGCTCCGCTGGCAACGGCTCCTCCAAACCGGTAAAGACAGACGGACCCAAACGTCTGAAATCTGCTACGGTCCCGACCCGATCAACTGGCTTAGCTCCAACATTGTTCACGGACTGCTGAACGGTCCGCAAACCTTCCTGAAACGATTCAGCTTGTTGCTGGATCAGCTCGGTCTGCCTCTTTTGATTCTCCAGCATTCCCCGTATCACTCTAAGCATGGTGGCTTCGTCAACACGCCTTTGGTACGTCTTTAAATTCTTGTCTGCCATACTCCTGAAATCAAAACACCCAAAGATTAGCAAGATAACAGATTCAAAATATAAATCAAGGCTAGAACTCCAAGCTACTTAAATAGAGTACCGCATTGTAACTATGCCACGGTATCATAGCCATAATTACATAACTCCACCCAAGTCGCCTAAGTCCTAGGGATAACAAGGAATCAGGTTTCGAGTCGATATGCAAAGGAAGTTTGCACATCGTAAAAGATATAATCAGGAAGAGCTTGATTCAAGAACGGTAAGGACATGTTTCCTAAACACGGGTTTTCTGATTCGTGTATTGGGTACAATACCCAACTACAAAAGAATCAACCCGACTAACCTATGGCTCTGATACCAAAAGAACCATGTCACGCCCCACTTCCCAGAGTACGCTAAATTGGGCACGTGATATAGCCAACCATGCTACCTGTGGGTAGGAAGCATCAATCCACAGTCACATTACGGTCGTAAAGATATCAAGAACAAATGTAACTATCTAAATACATGTCCATAAGCCAAGGTAACATGAGTCAAGAATAATAAAAGTGCGGAAGCAAAAGATCCAATACAAAATAACTGGAATGTATGTCCCATAATGCGGGCTCACATCAGGAAATAAATGCAGGAAATAAAGAACTAACTACTAGCGACACCTCACAGCTCAGCCTGCTGGCTGAAGTACTCCTGCTCGGACTGCAGAAACGGTACAGAATCTGGGCCATGCAAGACCCAGACGTCAGCGCGTCATGTCATCAAGTAATAAAATATAAACAGGGTAACAGGCAATGCAAATATAAACATGAATGAAAAGCAGGTGCAACAGTAATATAATCAGGACAGTGAAGGGTAGTGTGCAGTGAGTAAACTAAACTGTTCTATTAGGTTTTCTATTCTAAAGTCTTTGAAATCAAATTGATGAATCATCGATATAACTCAATAGTATCCCGTGCATGCCCGGGACCACGGTCTACAGACTCTCGGGCTGAAACCGAGACGTGCCGCTAGGCAGTAAAAGGTAGCAGGTACAGACGAGTGATGTCAGCATCATCACTCCGGGGCTGGCCTAGCCCGTAAGACTGATCAGAACAGGTATCGAACTGTTGAGTTACAAGTTAGGTTTCACCTTTGATTTCCCCATACCCCCAAGTTATAAGTGTTCAAGTCAGGTATTCATTAATCAAGGACTAATGCCAACACAGGATCAGGTAAGAGCAGGTTTGTGTGGATAGACAACAGGAACAGTCCGTGAGGACTACATGTCAGGTTTGTTGGCATTAGACACAAGATCAGGTAACGGGTCAAGCCATGGTACATCAGGTCAAGTCAAGTAGTGTACGGTACCATGTCGGGTCAATCAATATGTGTGTAGCAAGTCATGTCAAGGTGCGAACGATATCATGTGTGTGCTCATAATCAGCTAGCATAATCAGGGCTATAATAATCAAGCATGGTTATCAACAACACGATCTAAGCAATGAGTTAAGCAATAAAGCGGATTTTATTTATTTAGCTGTACAGTTATCAATTGTGTTTAACGGACAGTGTCAGCATAATGTGAATACAGTATGATAGATGTGAATGCTGAAAACAGGTTAATAAATATTGAGTGATCCATGGATGCGACGACCTGTATAATCTGTTTAATGGATGCAGTTGTAATTAGACCGGTTAAAATTGCACATGGATGTCTGATAGGCTAAACTGGAAAAAAGGTATCATAGCAATAAACAAATGTGATCTATCATGTACAGGTGATTGTTAGATATAAATAATCAGATGCAAGATTAAGTTTCAAGTTCGGGATCATAAAAATGTGTAACGGAACTTTATACGGTTAACTTGAAATCCATTTCTTTCGATTCTAATTAGAGATTTTAACAGGAAATAAGTAATTTAGCATATGAATGATTTATTATAGCATGTAGCAAGTTTCACTTGCCTCGACGGGTCGCGAAACGGAAAACGGAACGTTACGCGTCGGTGGGGAAAATCGCGACGCACGCACGGTTCACGGAACGAACCCAAACGACGAACAGTGGAGTCACACGGGTCGGACGTACCTGCTGGGTCGTCGGGAAACGTCGTCGGCACCATCGGATTCCGGCCACAAGGAAAACAGTAAATCCAGTGAACATTAAAGATACTACAGGAAATGCAAAGCAAATCGACGGAGATCGAAGGATATAGAGGAAGGAACTCACCAACTGGATTGTAGAGGGATGGCTGCGTCGTTGGCGTGTCGTCGACGGAGCTCCGGCGACCTACAGAGGACCTAAAATTTAACAGAGAAGAAAAGAACTAAAATGAAAAGAAGAGACAGAGGAGGAAGAGAAAGAAGAAGAAGAGGAAGGAGAAGAAGAGGAGGGTTGCTTACGGGGTTACAGAGGGGCGTGCTGGCAGTGACGGCAAGATCGACGGCGGTGAGAAACGCCGGCGAAAGGCTTCTGAAGATCTAGGGTTTGTTTAGGGTTTTAGGCTCGGGTAGAAGTTTCTAGGGTTTCTGCTAGGGTTGCCGAGATAGATGCTCGGGGAAAGAGCAGAGGGGACAGAACAGAGGGAGAGGGAGACGATGACGACGAGAAGGGGGAGTCGGCGGCGTTGAAACGGTGGGTTTCTGGGTTCGCTGGAGGGTGAGTGCACAGGGAACGAGACTTAGAAAGGAAGAAGGAGAAGGAGAAGATGAGAACGAGGAGAAGAGGAGGTGCTGGGTTAGGGTTACACGAGGTGATGGGTTTTGGTTTAAAAGGAGAAGAAGCGCTGCGGGGGGTTTTAAACGAGAGAGAAAGGGAAAACGTGAAGAGAGGTGACCGTAACGAGGCGCGGTGACGGGAATCGAGGAAGCTACAGTAATCGCGAGATCTGTGAGAAAGTTGCGAGAGGAGAGAGAAATAGAGGGAGAGAGAGAGAGAAAGGGAAAGGAGAGAGAGGGAGACGTGGGGCCCGGGGCTTTAGAAGAGAATTCTCTGATTGGCTAACGAATTATGAATTGGTTGGGAAAACTTTAGAAATGATTTTTGATTGGTTGGGGAAGTGGGGCCTAAGGAAAACAGTGCAAAAGTTTACAAAAGATTTGTTTTGTTGGTTAAGGGAAAATATGGTGAACGGCCGAGATTCCCTAACTGAGATCTATTATCTATTTTGATTGTTAAACAATCCTTAGCGTAAAATATTATTTCAATAATTTTATTGGTTTAAATTTTGATAACAGTCTAAACAACCTCTTTGGCTGATTTTAAAAAATTAGAAAAATAGGATTTGGCGAAAATACAAAATATTTCAGAATTGCACCCGGGTCGGGTCCAAAAATTTGAATTCGAAAAATGAAAATTATTGGCGGGTTCCAAAATTTAAAATGAAGGATTTTATAATTAAAAAGCATACCCCCAAGAACGGACGCACGCACGCGCGCGTAGCCGTCCAAACTCGTCCGTTTCACTGAACGGGACGAAAACACAATGCGAGGACGCTACCACAGAGTTAGGGGTGCCGAGCAGGTCGAGACAAGTATTTTTAATTTAATTTTAGATGGCTTATATTGTTATATGCAGAATTTGAATTGTCGGGGTAAATTTATAGCTAGCAACGGTCAAGTAAGACAGATGAAATAAATACCACACACCATACATATGATAACTGAAATTAGTAGAATTGGACTCGGTTGTTACAGCAACCAGAAACCCTAGCTCCTCAAACTCCAACCAACCACCGTCAACCCCGTCTCCTCGTCGCCTCAAACCACCTTCCTCCTTCTCCTTCTTCCTTCCCCATCTCCCTCCTCTTCTTTTTCTTCTAAACCTTGCCTGCACACCCTCCGCGTCATCACAGAACCTATCACCGTCGTCGTTCCATTGCCGCCGACCATCCCTTATCGCCATCGCCATCTCTTTCCTCTCCTCTCCCTTTCCTCTGCACCCTCACCTCACCCTGAACACCAAACCCCGCCATCAAACCCGGCCCCAAACCCTAAACCTAACCCAAACACCAAACCCTCACCGCCGGAGCTCCGTTCACCGCCGTTCACACTCCCCTCTGCAACCACAGAACACATCTACGGTAAGCTCTCTCTCAAGTTCCCCTTCTTCCATTCCTTCTCTCCATCCTTTCTTTTCTTTCTTTATGTTTTGCTTCTCTTGTTCACTGTTCTTTTGTTGCCGGAATCCGGTCGTGCCGACGACGATCCCGACGACCCAGCAAGCATCTCTAACCCGTGTGATCCACTTGTACGTTGTTTGGATCCGTTCCGTACATTGTGCACGCGTCGCGACTTTTCCCGCCGACGTGCGACGTTCCGTATACCCGTTTCTTGATCCGTCGAGGCAAGTAAAACTTGCTATATGCTATTATATTATTTTATACATATTTAATTTCATGATTAAACCTGTAAATTAAACCTAAGGCTATTGGTTTCCATTTTACATTTCGATGTCCAGTTATATCATTTTAGATTTACAAATTGAACCCTACCATGTTGCACTTTGTCTTACTATACGTAGTACTCACATCCGTGTTTAAATCACATAATAATTATTTACATGGCCCATAGTACCCTTTTAGATAGTTTATAATGTTTCAAACGCCCGTTTGCATCCATCTTGTCTAGTATACATATTATTGCATCAATAGATCACTTGAATGTATAACATTGAAATATTCACATTCCACATTCGATAAAGTGACATTTGATAAAGTGAAGTTTAATTAGTATTGGAACTTAAATTTTAACCCTAATCATAACTGTATATCTATACACCTTAATCTGTACCGGATTACATCTCATATTACAAGGTTCCAGTTTATTGTTCTATTAGTACCCATGCTTGTTTTGTATACCCATGTTTATGTTAGTTTGATTATGAGCACCCACATGACATTTTGTGCATCCCTGACATGACTTGTTACACCTACTACTTGACACGACATGGTACCGTGCACCTCTCGACATGACATGATACCTATATACTACCTGACTTGACCTGATATACCATGGCTTTACCTGTTACCTGATCTCGTGACTAATGCCAACAAACCTGACCTGTTGTCCATTACGGACATTTCCTGTTGTCTATCCAGACAAACCTGTACCTACCTGATCCTGTGTTGGCATTGGCCCCAGATTATTTAATACCTGACTTGAGCACATATAACTTGGGTGTGCGGGGAAACCAATGATGGAACCTGACTTGTAACTCGACAGTTCTATACCTTTTCTGATCAGTCTTACAGGCTAGGCCAACCCCTGGGTGATGCTGCTGACATCACTCGTCATTACCTACTACCCTTTTACTGCCTTGCGGCACGTCTCGGATTCAGCCCGAGAGTCATAGACCGTGATCCCGGGCACACACGGGATACTATTGAGTTACATCGATGATTCATCAAATTGATTTCAGAGACTTGAGAGTAGTTAACCCAATAGACCAGTTTAGATTACTCACTGCATACTACCTTTCACTGCCCTGATATATATTGCTGTTATACCTGCTTTACCATTTATGATCATACTTGCATGACTTGCTACCTTGTTTACATATTATTGCTTGATGTTATGACGCGCTGACGTCTGGGTTTTGCATGGCCCAGATTCCTTACCTTTGCTGCAGTCTGAGCAGGAGTACTTCAGTCAGCAGGCTGAGCAGTGAGGACTCGTTAGTAGTTAGTTCTTTTATTTTTCAGTATTTTCATTCCTGATGTGAGCCCGCATTATGGGACATACATTCCAGTTATTCTTGTATTGGATCTTTTGCTTCCGCATTATTTTATTCTTGACTCATTTTATTTTGGCTTATGGACATGTGTTAGCTAGTTTATTATTGTTCTTGATATCTCTACAGCCGTAATGTGACTGTGGAAGGATAATTCCTATCTACAGGTAGCATGGTTGGCTATGTCACGTGCCTACCTTAGCGTACTCTGGGAAGCGAGGCGTGACATGGTTCTTTTGGTATCAGAGCCATAGGATCTAGGTTAATCAGGTTTGATTCTTTTGTAGTTGGGTATTGGACCCAATACACGAATCAGAATACTCGTGATTAGGAAACATGTCCTGCCACATTACCGTCTTACCATCCTTGAATCTTAACCTCCTCCTGATTCTACTTTTACGATGTGTAAACCTCCTTTGCATATCAACTCGAAACCTGGTTTCTTGTTTATCTCTAGAACTTAGGCGACTTGGGTGGAGTTATGTAATTGTAGCTATGATACCGTGGCATGGTTACAATGTGGTACTCTATTTAAGTAACTTGGAGTCCTAGCCTTGATCTACATTTTGAATCTGTTATCATGCTAATCCTTTTGGTGCTTTGATTTCAGGAACATGGCAGACAAGAATCTGAAGACGTACCAAAGGCGTGTTGACGAAGCCGCTATGCTTGGAGTAATACGTGGGATGTTGGAGAACCAAAAGCGACAGACCGAGCCGATCCAGCAGCAAGCTGAATCTTTTCAGGAAGGTTTGCGGACCGTTCAGCAGTCCTTGAACAATGTTGTGGCTAGACCGGGAGATCGTGTGGGTACCATAGCGGATTTCAGGAGACTGGGTCCGTTTGTCTTTACTGGCTTAGAAGAGCCGTTGCCAGCGGAGCAGTGGCTGGTTGACACGGAGAATTTACTCATTACGGCACAGATCCCAGAAGATAAGAGAGTGGATGTGGTACGCATCCAGTTAGTGGATTACGCCCGTGAGTGGTGGCTTGTGGAAGAGACCCGCTTGCCCAAGCCGATCAAGTGAGCGGATTTTTCAAAGAGTTTCCTGGAGAAGTTCTTCCTGCGGACTGCATGGGAGGAAATGGAAGAAAAGTTCGTCAGTTTGAAGCAGAACGGCACACCTGTAGATATACATGCAGCCGAGTAGACGCGACTCAGTAGATTCGCTGGACCTTTGGTTGCCAACGATGCTGATAGGGCAAGGAGGTTCATGCGCAGTTTGGATGTGGACATCCAGAGGCAGATTGTCTCCCTGGGTTTGACTACTTTTCCCAAGTACTTACAGCGGCTCGAGAGCAGCAAAGCCTATCTATGAAGACTGGGAGTTCACAGCAGCCAGCAATTACAGTACGGAAGCCGGCTTTTGCACCGAACCGAGCACATGGACGCAGAGGTATTCCAGTGGACCGTCGTGGTGTAACACCGATGATGAAGCATGCTGTTGTTGATCAGAGGAGGACCGTGATTTGTGACTACTGCCATTTACCTGGGCACGTGCAAAGGGAGTGTCGAAGGAAACAGAGACTCTGCTTGGTTTGTGGATCGGCGGATCATACTATCAGCACTTGTCTGTCGAAGCTTCGCCCGAAGGATGATGTTCAGAAGCCACCGCAGAAACCGTTTCAGGGACAGAAGCAGCTGACTCAGGGACCCAATCAAGCTCGAGCATTTACCCTGACGGCTGAGGAAGCTAAAGCTTTAGGAGAAGTTGTTTCAGGTATTCTACTTGTTCATGGTTTTCCCGCATTAGCGTTATTTGATTCTGGTGCATCCCATTGTTTTATGTCGTCCAAGTTTATTGCTACACACTCGATTACTTGCACGACCCTGTCTAGTTTCTGGGACATACACACCGGGAATGGGAAAATCATATCTAGTAGAGAGTGTAAGGATTGTGCAATTGTTGTTTGCGGACGGGAGCATTTTGCAGATTTCTTGGTGATTGATACGGGCAGCTATGAAGTCGTCTTGGGAATGGATTTTCTCGGCACTTTCCATGCTCACATTGATTGTAGGGCAAAGAAAGTAATTTTCCAGATTCCCAGACATCCAGAGTTTATCTTCACTGGAGGAAGCAGTTCTGTCGGGCCAGTCGAATTTAGGGCTAGGCCGACAGCTAATGTTCTTTCGTCGATGGAGGTTGCTCAAGATGAAACGCCAGCTGTTGTTCGAGATTTCATGGACGTGTTTGAAGACATATCAGGTTTACCACCGAAGCGAGACGTGGAGTTCGCTATTGATCTTGTTCCTGGTGCATCGCCAGTTTCTAAAGCGTACTATCCAATGGCACCAGTGGAGTTGGAAGAAGTTAAGAAGCAGGTTACTGAATTACTTGAGAAGGGTTGGATTCGAAGCAGTAACTTGTCTTGGGGAGCTCCAGTTCTTCTAGTCAAGAAGAAAGATGGCACAAGGAGAATGTGCATCGATTATCGAGAATTAAACCGGATGACTATTAAGAATATGTACCCGATCCCTCGCATTGGCGAATTATTTGAGCAGCTTAGTGGCGTGAGGGTATTCTCGAAGCTGGATTTGCGATCCGGATATCATCAGGTCCGAGTGAAAACAGAAGATATTTGCAAGACGGCGTTCCGAACTCGGTATGGACATTACGAGTACTTAGTGATGCCCTTCGGAGTAACGAATGCACCGGCAATATTCATGGACTTGATGAACCGAATCTTTTCACCATTCTTGGACCAGTTTATTGTGGTGTTCATTGATGATATTCTGGTCTACTCGAAGAGTATTGAAGAGCATTCAGAATATTTGAAGATTGCACTGCAGATGCTGAGGCAAGAAAAATTATATGCAAAGATGAGCAAGGGCGAATTTTGGCTTGAAGAAGTAAAGTTTTTGGGGCATGTCGTGTCTGGCGATGGAATCGCCGTTGATCCCGAAAAGATTGCAGCAGTTCGAGATTGGCTGATTCCGAAGAATGTTGCGGAGATAAGAAGCTTTCTTGGACTCGCCGGGTATTACAGAAGGTTCGTGGAGAACTTTGCTCGTCTGGCGGAACCGTTGACCAAGCTTACGCGCAAGGAGGTACCATTTGTGTGGACGGATGAGTGTGCGTCATCTTTTGAGGCGTTGAAACAGAGATTGATAACCGCTCCTATTCTGACCGTGCCAGACAATTCCGGAAGATTGGTGATTCACAGCGACGCATCTGGGAAAGGATTGGGATGTGTTTTGATGAAGCATGGGAATGTTATAGCGTACACATCAAGACAGTTGAAGACCCATGAGAAGAATTACCCAACTCATGACTTGGAGCTTGCGGCTGTGATCTTCGCTTTGAAGATTTGGAGACACCACCTTTTGGGCGAAAGGGTCGAGGTTTTCACCGATCATAAAAGCTTGAACTATGTATTCACGCAGAAGTTGCTTAATATGAGGCAACATAGATGGTTGGAGCTGATGGCTGACTACGATCTTGATCTTAAGTCCCATCCAGGGAAAGTTAATGTCGTGCCGGATGCGCTCAGTCGGTTACCAGCAATTCAGATGTTGACTACACAGAAGGAACTCATTGAAGACTTTCGAAGATTTGATTTGGAGGTTGTGCTACCGCATTCTTCGGGACAGTTGATGCAGCTGCAGGTACATTCGTCGTTGATCGAGAATATTAAAGCAGCGCAATCTCAGGACCCTAGATTGCAAAAGTTTCGAGAACAGGTTGAAGCTGGACTTCGAACAGACTTATTGATCCATGAAGATGGTTCGTTGAGATATGGTAGCCGTTTGTGTGTGCCAAAGGGAGATATTCGTGAAGAACTTATGAAGGAGGCGCACAGTTCAGCATATTCCGTACACCCAGGAGGCACGAAGAAGTACCGAGATATACGACAGCATTTCTGGTGGGAAGGCATGAAACGGGAGATTGCCCGCTTTGTGGCAAAATGCTTGGTGTGTCAGCAAGTTAAGGCTGAATATCAAAGGGTTGCTGGTTTATTGCAACCACTTTCGATTCCTCAGTGGAAGTGGAAACATATAACCATGGATTTCATGACAGCTCTACCGCAGAGTCCAAAATGCAACAATGCAGTTTGGGTGATTGTTGATCGTTTGACCAAGGCAGCTCATTTCATTCCTTTTCGGGTTGGTCAATCAACAGAAACTTTGGCAGAACGGTACATGCAGGAGATTGTAAGATTGCATGGAGTACCGGTGAGCATCGTGTCCGACCGTGACACTCGTTTCTTATCACACTTTGGGAGGAGCTTACAGGAAAGTTTGGGGACTCGATTGAAGTTTAGCACAGCTTATCATCCTCAGACAGATGGCCAGTAGGAGAGAACGATCCAAACTCTTGAAAACATGTTGACCGCTTGCATGTTGGGCTTCAAGGGTTCATGGGAGGACCATCTACATTTAGTGGAGTTTTCTTACAACAACAGTTTCCAGGCGACTATACAGATGGCTCCATTCAAAGCTTTATATGGTCGCAAGTGTCGTTCACCTGTTTGTTGGGACGATGTCGGTGAACGAAGATTGTTGGGACCAGATTTGGTTGTGCAGACAGTTGAGAAAGTTAACGCTATCCGGAATCATATGAAAGCAGCACAAGACCGACAGAAGAGTTGGGCAGATACGTCGAGAAGACCTCTAGAGTTCGCCGTGGGTGATTTGGTATTCTTGAAGATATCACCGACTAGAGGGGTGATTCGTTTCGGAAGTCGAGAAAAGCTCAGTCCTCGATTCGTCGGACCTTTTGAGATTTTGGAGCGTGTTGGTAAGGTAGCGTATCGATTGGCGTTGCCGCAATCCTTGGCGAATGTTCATGATGTATTTCACGTATCTCAACTCCGTAAGTATGTTCGAGATAAAACACATGTGTTAGATCATTCGGAGCCGACTGTACGAGAAGACTTGACTTTTGAGGAGTGACCGATTGCGATTGTAGATCGAAGGGAAAAGGTTCTTAAGAACAAAGTTATCCCTCTTGTACTTGTTTCTTGGGATAATCGCTCACATAGAGAGTCAACTTGGGAACGAGAAGATGAAATCCGGCAGAAGTTTCCCCATCTTTTCATGTAGTTTGTTGGTCGTTTATCCTTTCTGTATTCTTGGAATTTCGAGGACAAAATTCCTTTTGTTGTTGGGTATAATGTAACAACCGAGTTCAGTTATACCAATTTCTGTTTCAGTATTTCTTATCTGTGGTATTTTACTGATATATCTTGTGTGGATGCGATGGGTAGTTTACTTTTACATTACATTCGACCCGACCCGCTTGTTTGAACCTGTTGATTCATAGTTATAGAGTACCCTAGCTTGTGGCATTGAAACGTGCATCTAGTATAAACTGCATATCAACATCTTCGCCTGGCATCGCGTATTTTTTCATATAACAATTTAAGTCCCGTAAAATAATTTAAAAATGCATAACATGGCCTGCATGATACCCCTAACCCTGTGGTAGCGTCCGTGCATCTTGTTTTCGTCCCGTTCAGTGAAACGGATATGTTTGGATGGCTACGCGTACGTACGTGCGTCCGTTCTTGGGGGTATGCATTTTTGTTACCTAATCTTTCATTTCAAATTTTGGAACTTACAAATAATTTTCGTATTTTAAATCTAAATTTTTGGACCCGATCCGGGCGCATTTCTGAAATATTTTGTATCCCGCCGAATTCTAATTATTTTAAATTTCTTTAAATTCATTTATATTTATATATAACAGCCTAAGATTTATTTACAGCTAACGAAAGTATTTTTTTACAACTAAAATCTTTTGTTTTATTTTTAAAAAAATCCTTTCACTTAACCCAACCTCTCTCTCTCCTTCAGAACCAATCAAATCTCTCTTCTCCTTCTCACCGGGCCCCACACGTCTCTCTCTCCCCCACAAAATCTTTCTCTTTTTCTTTTATCTCTCCCCGAGCGCAACTCTCTCTCTCTCTTCTTTCTCTCTCCTCTCACGCCTCTCTCTCTCATCTCGCGTTTACTGTACATTCCTCGAGTCGCGTTACCGTCTCCCCCTTAGCGCCACCTCCCTCCTTCTAATTCTTTCCTTCTTTTCTTTTTAACCTGAGCCCCTCCCACGACAACCCATGCAACCATAAACCCTAGCTCCTCAAACTCCAACCAACCGCCGTCAACCCCGTCTCCTCGTCGTCTCAAACCACCTTCCACCTTCTCCTTCTTCCTTCCCCATCTCCCTCTCCCTCCTCTTTCTTCTAAACCTTGCCTGCACACCCTCCGTGCCATCACAGAACCCATCATTGTCGCTGTTCCATCGCCGCCGACCATCCCTTATCGCCATCTCCTTCCTCTCCTCTCCCTTTCCTCTGCACCCTCACCTCATCCTGAACACCAAACCCCGCCATCAAACCCGACCCCAAACCCTAAACCTAACCCAAACACCAAACCCTCACCGCCGGAGCTCCATTCACCGCCGTTCACACTCCCCTCTGCAACCACAGAACACATCTACGGTAAGCTCTCTCTCAAGTTCCCCTTCTTCCATTCCTTCTCTCCATCCTTTCTTTTCTTTCTTTATGTTTTGCTTCTCATGTTCACTGTTCTTTTGTTGCCGGAATCCGGTCGTGCCGACGACGATCCCGACGACCCAGCAAGCATCTCTAACCCGTGTGATCCACTTGTACGTTGTTTAGATCCGTTCCGTACATTGTGCGCGCGTCGCGACTTTTCCTGCAGACGTGCGACGTTCCGTATACCTGTTTCTTGATCTGTCGAGGTAAGTAAAACTTACTACATGCTATTATATTATTTTATACATATTTAATTTCATGATTAAACCTGTAAATTAAACCTAAGGCTATTGGTTTCCATTTTACATTTCGATGTCCGGTTATATCATTTTAGATTTACAAATTGAACCCTACCATGTTGCACTTTGTCTTACTATACGTAGTACTCACATCCGTGTTTAAATCACATAATAATTATTTACATGGCCCATAGTACCCTTTTAGATAGTTTATAATGTTTCAAACACCCGTTTGCATCCATCTCGTCTAGTATACATATTATTGTATCAATAGATCACTTGAATGTATAACATTGAAATATTCACATTCCACATTCGATAAAGTGACATTTGATAAAGTGAAGTTTAATTAGTATTGGAACTTAAATTTTAACCCTAATCATAACTGTATATATATACAACTTAATCTGTACCTGATTACATCTCGCATTACAAGGTTCCAGTTTATTGTTCTATTAGTACCCATGCTTGTTTTGTATACCCATGTTTATGTTAGTTTGATTATGAGCACCCACATGACATTTTGTGCATCCCTGACATGACTTGTTACACCTACTACTTGACACGACATGGTACCGTGCACCTCTCGACATGACATGATACCTATATACTACCTGACTTGACCTGATGTACCATGACTTTACCTGTTACCCGATCTCGTGACTAATGCCAACAAACCTGACCTGTTGTCAATTACGGACATTTCCTGCTGTCTATCCAGACAAACCTGTACCTGCCTGATCCTGTGTTGGCATTGGCCCCAGATTATTTAATACCTGACTTGAGCACATGTAACTTGGGGGTGTGGGGAAATCAATGATGGAACCTGACTTGTAACTCGACAGTTCTATATCTTTTCTGATCAGTCTTACGGGCTAGGCCAGCCCCGGGATGATGCTGCTGACATCACTCGTCATTACCTACTACCCTTTTACTGCCTTGCGGCACGTCTCGGATTCAGCCCGAGAGTCATAGACCGTGATCCCGGGCACGCACGGGATACTATTGAGTTATATCGATGATCATCAAATTGATTTCAGAGACTTGAGAGTAGTTAACCCAATAGACCAGTTTAGATTACTCACTGCATACTACCTTTCACTGCCCTGATTTATATTGCTGTTTCACCTGCTTTACCATTTATGATCATACTTGCATGACTTGCTACCCTGTTTACATATTATTGCTTGATGTTATGACGCGCTGACGTCTGGGTTTTGCATGGCCCAGATTCCTTACCTTTGCTGCAGTCCGAGCAGGAGTACTTTAGTCAGCAGGCTTAGCAGTGAGGACTCGTTAGTAGTTAGTTCTTTTATTTTTCAGTATTTTCATTCCTGATGTGAGCCCGCATTATGGGACATACATTCCAGTTATTCTTGTATTGGATCTTTGCTTCCGCATTATTTTATTCTTGACTCATTTTATTTTGGCTTATGGACATGTGTTAGCTGGTTTATTATTGTTCTTGATATCTCTACAGCCGTAATGTGACTGTGGAAGGATAATTCCTATCTACAAGTAGCATGGTTGGCTATGTCACGTGCCTACCTTAGCGTACTCTGGGAAGCGGGGCGTGACAGAAATGGCTTATAACTCCTACACAGGCTGAAATATTCTTTCTGTACATTAAACAAGTTAATTTTGTACAGGGATTTCAGAGTCGTTACATATCATAAGGTGTTTCTCCACGTAGGATCTGGATAAAATATTAGGGATTCTGGTGACTATATCTATGGTTTTAGATCTAGATTTGGAAAGTGTCCCAATTCGGGTACCTTGACACTATTCTAAAGTGTTTTAGAATGGACGACTCCTGGCGTGGTGGTGTACCCGTAGGCGATGGAGTCACCCTCTCTAAAGAGATATCTTTTAGACTGATGAAAAGATGGATTTGCATGATTGACACATCACTTGCTTAGGCAATTGAGTCAATCATGAGATGTCAAGTACCACACCAGATATTGTTTTTGCACTAACTGCAATAAGCATATATTAATCCAATCCTGGAGAAACATTGGGAAGCAGTTAAGAACATAAGATGATATTCTTAGTGTATGGTAATGGCAGCCTTCTGCACGAAGCGGTTATCGGTTTAGGCTTCCAAGGTGACCTGGATGATAGAGTAACTGTCAGAGTTATATGTTTACCCTCTCCTGAGGTGTAGTATGTTGGATAGTTTTCTAAGCAGGATACTGAGGTGGTCATGGTGCTGGGTGCTGATTATATCAGCAAAGTCTAAGAAGCTTGTTGGATTTGGTGTTCATGTTATAAACAAGGTCCCATCAGATATCCAGACAAGTTCTAATACATGTATCGCTTATTTCGGAAGACAGTCGTTCTCCGCGAAGTTGAGATATAGAGAGATAAAGATAAAAATATTGGAGCGGATCCACTCACTGAGGCTATTTCTCGAACACAAAAGTTTCTTAAAACGGGTTTTGAGAAACTGACTAGTAGAGAAGTTGGGTATTCGGTAGCACACAAGCTGTGAGTATGCGATATTGCAATAATTAGCCTTAAGTGCAAGTGGGAGATTGTTGGATATAGTACCCTCAAGGCAATTATTGTAATTGCAAGTAGGCGATTATGATAATTGAACGAGGACCTATACAGGTAGAACGGTCTTACTCGAGATGATAGTATGCTATCGGGTTTGTCTTTATCCTTATCTGTATACGTTTTGATAAAGCCCGTAGGATTATTGCTTGACTACCAGTATTATGATAGAGATCATATACATGGGAGCTGAGTGGTCCATAAGCACATCCTTAAATGTCTCTAGTCGAGAGAGTATTAAGACTGGGCATCAATACTCCGGAGTAGAATAGTTTAAACATTTTGAGACCCCGACGAGGAGCGATGGCCAGTCTCACAAGCCATTGGTGTCGAGTTACCTAAGATAGTATACAGGTGCTCACTGGAGGTGAGTACACCAGACGGACTCGCCGAGAACTTCTAGATGGTATTATACTTATCGTCAGATGGAAGTTCTCTTGTGGCATGATTACATGTTAGTCCTTTGACCTGATATTTTCATTTGTCTCGTATGAGTTCCCACTGTACTTAGATTACCACTCTACCACGGCTCAAAGGAGCCGTGCAAACAGGTTTTAGTTGGGTACAGTCCCGAGCCACATGGAGGCTGTGAACAATCGTCAAGGATTCATCTTTCCCAGTATTGGGAGTCGATGTTGTGCTGTGTTGGGTCAGCCATTACCGGAAATTCTTGGCCAAGGTGGATGAGATTTACCGATATGATATCAGTAGTTTCTCAGTGAGTGATGAGTTTCAGACTTACACGACTTATCGGGTTAGCAGGGGTTTGACGTTATCCATCCCGAGACTCGGTATGCGATTATCTCAGACGAAGAGACCGGACTGTACGGAGATTGTTATAGACGGGCTTGGTAGGGGTACGGATGAGTTTGCTCATCGACCTTCCTTTCGCTCAATACCTGAATAGCCGTTATGTACAACTAGTGCCGCTGACGTGCTTGTGGTTAAACCCGCTGTCAGCGTATCGATGAGTCTTTAGAGTCCCATACCGAGGGTTTTCCCAGTTCAGGCAAAATGATGTAGTGGCTATATATTGATACGTGCATGGTTCCGATTAGGCATGTGTGCTAGCCACACGGACTTCAATCAGGCGGATGATAATACTAACCAGCTTAGGATTAAGCCAGATTATTAAATCGAGTTTTGATTTAATAATTTACATATATATATTTCGATATGTATATTCTAGTATTATCTTCATTGTATTTTTCTATCTCTTAGGTATTCATATTTTGATACGAATACGAGCATATATTTGCGGGGACGTATTCTTGTATTTATACAAGAATACTTCTAGAAGAAGGACAACTCATTTCAAGGTTTTTCTTTTTAAGAAATTAAGAAATGAGATGGAAAAGAGAAATGGTGGATGGTATGGGAAAATGAATTTATAATTCATTTGCAAATACTATTCAAGCATGATTGCAGTTTTAAAATGAAAAAAATCTTTTTACAAAAGTGTTGAAGCATACTTGAATTTGTGAAGAATTTTATTCATTCCACCATTCTTGTTTCTCTCTCTTCCATGTCTTCTTCTTCTTCTTCTTCTTCTTCTTCCTCTACCTTCTTATGTGTTGAGATTCAAGACTATTAAGAGAAAGAAAAATCATTACAACGCTCACACACATCACTAAGCATCCTAAATTAGCATCTTAGGATCTTTAGTTACTTCATGAATGAAATTGAAGCTTGAACTTGATTTTCTCGGGTGGATTATTTTCAGCGAAGGGAGACTGGATTGCAAGCGCAATCCGGAGCTCTTGAGAGCATGCTAGAGTCCAACCTAATTGAAGCAAATGAAGATGCTACAAAGGTTGTGGTTTCTACCTTTTGTGTTTGCTAGTTTAGGTGTTTGGTTCAATTCTTGAGTTTTAGTTTCTGGTGCCTAGAAAATTTTTGTTTTTGAATACCGCATTGGCCGCGGATTAGCGGCGAGGGTACTAGGAACTTTCACCAGTTCCTATCAAGCCTCAAGAAAAACTACTTTCAAGCATTAGAAATAAAAAACAAAGAAGCTTTTAGTGGAGATATGACTTCAGAATGACTCGTTCGATTGAGGAGAAAAGAAGACAAATGATCAAGAGAAAAAGAGAGGGGGAGGGGGGGGGGGTTAAATGGGGAAACGATCTTGCGCACTTGAGTTTACTGAAGGATGTTTATTAGTAACTGAGAAGATTTGGCAGCGGCGGCGGCGGTTTGGGGTGGGTCTTTTTGTCAAATTAGAAATATTTTAAGGGTTTAGTTTAAAATAGCCAAGATTTTGGGAGCATATCCAACAAAATCCCTATAATAAATTTTACGATTCGGGCCCCTTCCATTTAAATTTGTAAATAAATGCAAAAAATAAGGACCGAATCGGCCAAAAGTCCGGGGGGAAATGGCCGGCGTCAATCGAAGAGCTAGGGTTTCGATTAAATCGATCATCGCCTTGTTCATTTTCTCTCTCTCCGAATCCTTCGATCTGGCATCCTCTCTAAATCCCGAGCTGGGATCAGAGCGCGTTGTGTTTCAGGTCCTCTCTCTCTCTCAGTCTCTCTCAATTTCTGCTCGCTTTTTTTCCACACGAAATTTGGTGTTGATTTAACGATCTTCTCATGTTTGAAGAAATTCGTTCTTCAAACAGTAGTGAAAGCTTCAAATTTTGACTTCACATTGGGTGAAAAAGATGTAGTAGTTGCAGAAGTTTTATTAATCACATATGATTATACTTTTGCTAATTTAGGCAAATATAAAGATCAGTTCTTTAGACCATTGTAGTAAAAGGATGCGTATTGAAAGAAAAGTCACCATTTTGTTGGATACAAAGTTTCCTAGAACTCTAGAACTCGACAAATCGGTTTCCTTGCTTTAATCCATTGACAACGAATTGTAACAACACGATAACACCTTAGTCCCAAATTCTGGTGTCTAACCTTTGCATTTGTGTCTATTAGCTATTATCAAATCACTACATTAAATAATTTAAGTTCCATTAAACAATATGAACAATTAGCAACTTTTGATGACACCTTTTTTGGAATAATAAAATATTGTATAGTGTTGCAAACTTATGCAATAGTAATTAACAAATCCATATAGTATTTGAATTTTACCAAAAAATTCAAAAATAATCTACATCATGGCATGTATGTAGATCACACAGCGTCAAGGTTACATTGAGATGGACACGACATGATGCGATACGACAACATTGCAAAACCCCAAAATATAGGATGCACAAACACGATAATGCACACATACTCTCACAAAGAAATAGAATATCAAACTACTTGAACAATAGTAGACAAGAAAAAATAACAAGTTTAACATTTAAATCGACACATCATATCATAATAATAACATACAAAAATATGCCAATATTCAAATTTAACATCAATATTTCTTAAAAGATTAAATGATAAAAAGTTTCACCTTTTGAAGTTCAGGGTTTTTTCTCAAGTTTTTCGAGGGCAGAGACTTAAGCCTCACTTTTTGGGCCTAGGAACCTAGACCCAATTTTCCCAATGATAAATAAGTGATTAATAAGTTTTTTTCTCAAAAACCAGAACATCCAAAAGACACATTATAACTATATATCGGTAACACACTAAAGATATTTATAAGTCGCATAAGATGCGCATAGGACACAAACATTACATGTATGACACGTATACGCCATCATGTCGTGCAAGTGTCGTCTGAACGACAATTTGTCGGAGGTGTCCATGTAACGTAGCTTGGCGTACATCTGTGCGTTTCTATTATTAATTACTAATTAGATAGGCTGTGTTAGTTTGTTATACTTATCTAGTAAAGTTCTGGTAATTTTGAAGATGTGTTCCATGTATGATATTATCATTAGTAAATAAGGTAGTTTAGTATCAAAACAAAATTATGTCTCAACTGTAACAGGTATGTGTATACAGTAAGGTTATAAATCTAGGAGTTTAATTGTAAAGTATAACTTCAACTAATAGAATTAAGCTGGTTTCCATTCATCCAATCTGATCCCCGATTTCCTTTACTAATCTTGTTGAGAAGCCATAATAATGACCAAATACCCTCCCGCAAGAAGTATGCATGGACTATTATCAACAACCCTTAGCTGCCAATTTCACATTGCTGTCATGCACAACAGCAATCTACTTACACCAGCAATTAGTCCTGAACTATATCTACAAGGGCCTTTGCTTCTATACAAGTTCCACCACCAAACATATTGTGAAGATTATTAGGGGAGAGAGAGGATTAAGAGAGAAAATGTTTTAGGGAAATGTAATGGATGGATTGGACTAATCCTGATCCTTTTTATATAGGCAATGTTATTTTGCTATTACACCCCTACTTAACACCTAATTACATATAAGAAACTCGTATACAATACAAGTGTTCTAACACTCCCTTCAAGCTGGAGCATACATATCATGCATGCCTCGCTTGTTACAAATAAAATGCACTTTATTCCTTACGAAATGTTTTGTGAATAAATTTGCTAACTAATGAGCAGATTGAACATGGTAAGTGTCGATGATCTCATTTTTAAGCTTCTCCTTTATAAAGTGACAATCAACCTTGATGTGTTTCGTTCGCTTATGGAATACATGATTAGAGGCGATATAGATTGCAGCTTTATTATCACAATATAGCCGTATATAAGAAGTGTGCTCAAAACCGAGCTCTCCAAACAAAAAGCGGATCCATACAAGCTCACAAGTATTTTCCATGGCTCGGTACTCGGACTCAGCACTGGAACACGACACTACACTTTGCTTCTTATTCTTTCACGAGACCAAATTACCTCATCTAAACACGCAGTATTCTGTAGTAGATTTGCGATCAGATGGAGATCCAACCCAATCTGCATCAGTGAATTCTGCCACCCGAGAATGTCCATGATCTGAATACAGTAGACCCTTTCCCGAAGCATTCTTCAAACATCGAAGTACTCGAATCACCGCATCCCAATGAGTAACTCGAGGATCGTCCATGAATTTGCTCACACGTTAACAGGATATGCAATATCAGGTCGAGTGACGGTGAGGTAATTAAGCTTACCGACCGATCGTCGATATCTTCCGGGATCTTCAAACAAATCACCTTGTCTTTGAAGCAACTTAGCATTAGGATCCATTAGAGCCGTTGTGGGTTTACACCCAAACATCATAACTTTAGTTAGTATATCAAGCACATACTTTCGTTGTGAAATATAGATACATCCTTCGATCGAGCAACCCCGTACCCAAAAAATATTTAATGCTTCCAAGGTCCTTGGTCTGAAACTTCGTTTGTAGGTGGTGCTTAAGTTGTGCAATATTAGCCACATCATCGCCAGTAATCACTATGTTATCAACATATAACCAATAGACTGCGGAGATCATTGGTGTTATTATGGTAGAATATCGAATGGTCATGTGCACACCATCTAAGGCCAAACAAAATAACCACCTCAGTAAATTTCCCAAAACATGCTCGTGGAGACTATTTTAAGCCATACAATGACTTCAATCGACAAACTAAGCCAGACTTCCCCTAAGCAACAAAACTATGTGGCTTTTCCATTTAGACCTCTTTTACCAAAGAACCATGGAGGAACGCATTCTTCACAGTAAGCTGATGCAACGGATAATAATAAGTAGCTACATGAGATATAAGTAGGCGAACAGAGGCCATCTCGGTCACAGGAGAAAAAGTCTTCTCATAATCAACCCCATAAGTCTGTGAATACCCTTTAGCAACCAAATGTGCTTTTAAGCTGGCAAGGGTCTTATCAGGATGAAGTTTCACAGTGTATATCTGGCGGCACCGAACCGTTTTCTTCCAGTCGAAAGAGAAACCAAATCCCAAGTCTGATTCTATTCTAGGGAGAGTATCTCATCAGTCATAGCATTGATCCACCATGTATGAGATAAAATATCGGAGGACTTGGGTAAAGCATGAGAGTCAAGAGAGAAGAGAAACGTCCGGTATGCTGGAGAAATATAAGAAGTCACCACATGATGGGCTATAGGGTGAGAAGTACAGCTTCAGATGCCTTTCCATAAGGCAATAGGGAGATCAATGCCAGTCTTCGGCGGAGCCTGAGATTCTGGAAGATCAGCAGCAGAAGGCTAAGGTTCAAGAGCTGAATGGGCTCGACGCGTATACACGCTCGTAACCGATCGTGTAGGGCCAACAATGGGGAATCAGGGTTGGAAGGTGGGTTAATGGAAACGGTACAGATGACCTCCAACACGGAAGGTGGAGAATCATTTGGCTCAGAAGGGGTGCTCTCTTGTGAAGGAAGATATGAGATATCTAAAGAAAAGTCACTGTCCATGTCTACAGAAGTGTGAGATGTAGAAAAGTATGCGGTGGACTCATGAAAATTCACGTTAGCCGATATAAATCGACGGCGTAACCCATGACTATAACAACGATATCTATTTTGTGTCCGAAAGTACCCAAGAAAAGCACACTTAATAGCCTTAGTCCAGTTTAGATCCCCAGGTTGTAGATAATGAACAAAACAGACACACCTAAAGACCCGCGGAAGAACATGGAAAGAGACCACCGAAGGGAACAATATAGAATGAGAACTATGACCATCTAGGACAGAGGAAGACATACGATTGATCAAGTAATTAGCAGGAAGAATTGCATCCCCAAAAGGATTTAGGCATTCACATATGAAACAAAAGGGTATGAGTAATCGTTAACAAATGACGATTCTTCTTTTCTGCCACTCTATTTTGTTGGGGAGTATAAGAACAAGAAAATTCATGAATAATATCAAGTTTTTCCATCTACTCTCTAAAGAGTGTACTAAAATACTTCTTGGCATTATCACTCTTTATGGTACCAACGTGACCCCAAATTGAGTCTGAACTTTAGAACAAAAGATTTGGAAATGGGAAAACATTTTATTTTTGGATTTCATCAAATATAACCATGAGACTCGAGAAAAATCATCAATAAAAGTCACAAAATAGTGAAAGCCTCTTTGGGCAATAGCAAGGTATGGCCCCAAAATATTAGAATGTACTAAAACTAAAAGGTTTTTCAACTCTTTTATTGATACGATATGGGTAGATAGAACAATGATACTTACCTAACTCATAAGACTCACTCTAAACTAGATAAAGTACCAAGAGAGAGAACAATCCTCTTCAAGGCTTGCAGAGGAGGGTGACCAAACCGACAATGGGCATTAAAGACAGATGTGGATGTTGTTGGGCAGGCTATAGGACGTGGATGTTCATTGAAGTGGTGCAACCCGTCAACCTTTGTCCCTATGCCAATCGTCCGTCTTGTCCCAAGCTCTTGAAAAACACAGGCACCAGAAAAAAAGGTTGCGTCACAGTTCAAATCTCCGGTTAGCTGGCTAATAAAAAGTAAGCTGAATGGAAAGTCAGGTAAGTATAAGACAATAGAGAGAGGTAACTGTGATGTGGTACGAACAGACTCCACTCTCTCTATCGCAAAGGTGGTGCTGTTCGCTAAGGTCACTGGGGTACACTTAGATCTTAGCTTATACGAGGACAATATGCCGCTCTCCTATCATATGACCCGTCGCTCTTGTATCGATATCCAAGGACGACAAACAGAAATCGAAGTAATAAAAACTGTATGGTTACCTTTCGAAAGACCCAAAGTATATGGTTACCTTTCGAAAGACCCAAAGTGGTCACAGCTGAAACCCGAGATGTAGTCGATCTAGCCTGGCTTTTAGAAACAGACGAGATCACAAGAAACCTCAATCCAGCAATTTTCTTCTCTATAGACTTGACGGAACTCTCGGATGATACTGAGTCCATCGAAATAGTGGAGGATGCAGAATATGAGGTGCCAACATGTACACGGGCAGGAGGCTGAGGAGGCTTCCCATTTAACTTCCAGCAGATACTACGAATATGTCCCTCCTGTTGGCAGTAGTCAGAAAAACGACTCTTATCGGTCTCTGCCTTCGGCTCTACCTCTACGACCTGCGTCCCCTCTCCTTCATAGAGAGTAATAGGCGGGATAACTCTCCGGCTTGATAAGAGCATTGTGCTCACCAGACATAGGCTGTTCATCAGTAATCTCTAACTCTCTAACTGAAATATCTGGTGGAGCATATGATAAGTGGCTGCAAGAGTAATATCTGCCTTCTCAAGCAAGGTCGGACGTGCAGACTGATATTCGGGCCGTAGCCCACCAAGAAAAATGATCACTAGAAAGGCCTCATGTCGCCTCCTCATCTCTGCAACGTCACTAGTGATCGGGAACAACTCTGAGACTAGTTGAGCAAGACGTTGAAACTCTGAGTAGTATGATGCAGTGAGCGAGTTTCTTACTGAATCTTATATAACTGATGAACCAAGTTGTAGGCCTTAGAAAGTTTGTTGCGAAGAATAAAGCTCATGGAGCTGATCCTAAATCGCCTTCACAGATCCCAAGTGGAACAGTCCATCCATGACCCGTCACTCCATCAGGCTAAGTATGAGGTGACTAAGCTGTGCATCACCCACCTCCCAATCGGCGGTAATCGGATCAGAGGGAGGTTTTGTCAAGTGATCGTCCTTTCTCCTTACCTTGATATAACGCTCTACCATGAGCTTCCAACTAAAGAAATTCTGATAATCAAGTATGAAATCCACCATCTTTGTGGCTAAGACATCGGTGGAAGAGATCTGCTTGCTCTCGGATTTGCTCTCCATCTCCAAGAATGCAAGAACCACTCTTCAAACAAGAACAAGCTTCAATCAAACAAAGAAAGGAATCACAAAGATTCCACTACAATTGATCTTCCAAGATCCGATCCACAACATAACACCTACAAATCAACTCAATCGTGGTGATCGATCTCCAAAACTCTGAAAACGCAATCAATACACCAACACATAGCAAAAATATACATGAAAACCTAAAAAATTATCAAGAAACTATCTCAAGTCCATTATTGAGCTCGGGTTACTGTAGCAGTCTCAAAAAAGAACCCCAAAGACCAAATTCGAACCCCGAATACCCAAACCGAGCACTTAATGGCTAGAATTGATCAAACAAATCTTCGATGGCTGGAATTGATCACCTAAAGACTGGAATTGAACTCCAAAACCCAAGAAACTGCAACTTGATGCTTCATGCAGATGCTGGTCGAGGTCGAATCTGAGTCGAAATTGAATTAAAATTGGTCGAAGAAGAGCTCAGGTGAGGTCGATGAACTCAGGCGAGCTCCGGTGAGGCTGAGGAACTCAAGCAACCGCCAACGAGGTCTTCCAAGTGGAGATCGATGACTTCCATGTTGAGATCAATCGTCTTCAAGCTTGGACAGCCATCGATTCGAGTTTGGAGGAGGTCGATGGGGGTCGAGATGCTCAGGCGAGGCTCCGGCGAGACTCAGGTGAGGTCAACAAACTCTGGTGAGGTGGTGGCGAGTCTTGAGGTGGTGACAAGTCTCCGGCGGCGGCTGTGGGTAGGGTTAGGGTTAGGGTTAGGTGGTTGATGTGTAATGAATGGCTGAGATTAGATCATGAAGAAATGAGTGGTTCAAATATGCGCTGATACCATGGAAAGATTTATTAGGGGGGAGAGAGAGGATTAAGAGAGAATGTTTTAGAAAAATGTAATGGATGGATTGGACTAATCCTAATCCTCCACTTTATATAGGTAATGCCATTTTACTATTACACCCCTACTTAACACCAAATTACATATGAGAAACCCGTGTACAATACGAGTATTCTAACACATATCAATTACTATAAGTCTGGCACTGTTAATGTTGCAAAAGTGATACCATTCATGCACCTGTACTGTTATAATCATCAGGGTCGTCCATGGTACTGCAATGGACCTTAGGAGTTAAGAATGCGGATCGCTCACTGAAAATGTATACAGAAGTCATCAAATCAAACAGGTTTTCATTTAAAAAAATGAAAGAAAACACAAAATGTTGGTTCTTACGAAAGACAACACAATATTTTGCACTTGAGTCATTCAATTTCTGATTGTTTTCAAATCTGATGTCTTGTTTTCCTATACATGACTAACTTGTGTACACGTTACGCAGATGAATTATGGTGACATTGAATTTGGATTTTTCCCTGATGTTGCCCCCAAGACAGTTGAACACATTTTCAAACTTGTCAGGCTCGGGTGTTATAATACAAATCACTTCTTTCGGGTAGTCAGCTTGCCCATCCTAGTATTTGTTTTTTCCCTATGAGCAATTTCCTCTCTTTATTAGGTGTTCGTCTTTGGAGAAAACTTCATTTGAAACCGGTGCAGGTTGATAAGGGTTTTGTTGCACAAGTTGCTGCGGTTGTAGGGGGCAGAATGGCTCAAATGAATGAAGAACAAAGCTTCGAAGCTGAAAAAACTGTTCTTGGGGAATTTAGTAAAGTTAACCATGTAAGAGGAATCCTATCGATGGGAAGGTAAGATGTTTTTAAATGACATGTTCTTTTAATTGTGAGAAATACTGTACAACGTGGACACTTAAATGAAGTCATGCTTGTGTGGTGCATGCATAAGCTAAAAAGGAAAATTTCTTTATTGCTCCTCAGGCACATGTGAAACACTTTGTAAACGAGCCCCCAAATTCATAGCATTATTTTTAAATCTAGACTCTTCTTGGACACATCTTGATCAATCCTGCATTCTAATTAGTATTACATAGTTTTTGTAAACAATAGGATGTTCTATTCTAATTAGTATTACATAGTTTTTGTAAACAATAGGATGTTCTATCATAATTGATGCTTGGTCTGATACAAAGCATAGTAGCATAATAAATCGACATGTATACTTTAGAAAGGGACAAGCTGCGTTACTTTAGAAGATTTCCTGGAGAGGCACAGAGTTGAGCGAATGGAGAAATGCAGCGAGTGGTTGGAGACGTCATTGCAATGCTGATTGCACCGCCAATCACTCATCAAATATGATGGAACTGTATTTTGTAAGGAAAAATTATAATATTTTTTGAACTAGCATACACTAGACTTGATGTTGGAAATTGCTAATATGTAGAAGTACAGAGCAGGGAACTCTAAGGCGACAAATTTCACAGTTTTTATCTTAACACATCAACACTAATCAGAGGGAGCTGATTAGGTCTGCAAGGATACTGAATTTGTAAGGAAAATTTCTAATATTTTTTGAACCAGACTTGATGTTGTAATTTGCTAATATATAGAAGTACAGAGCAGGGAGCTCTAAGGCGACGAATTTCACAGTTTTCATCTCAACACATCTAGACTAATCATAGGGAGTTGATTAGGTCTGCAGAGATGCAAACATATTGTGGAGATATACATTCATCTTATTCATCTTTTGAGGTCCGTGGATAGTGGTAAAGTATTGATGGGCTTTGTAGCGGGTCGTTAGATTTTGTCAAGAAAGATATTATGCATGCTGTCAATAACGACGACTCGTGTACAAGCCTATATTTTAGAATTGAGATCATTCTTGCAAAGGCATCATAAAGACTTGATTCTCCTTTATATCTTGCTGTATATAAGCTAAATCCAGTTATTGGTTTTGAAATGATGGATTTCAAGGTAATAAGAAGGCTAAGGTTGCGATGGTTACATGTTTGTTAGGTCATTTACTGATCTTCATAAATAAGATCAAACTAAGACGGTAGAAATTGAAATTCTGTTGTATAAACGATTAAATGTGGTACTAGATTATATTAAAGAATATTGTAGTATGGTATTAAAAACCACATTGATCAATTTTATTCAGGGTACATCAATTATGCCTCTTGTTATTCAAACGAGGACAATGATGGACAATCATTCTAGCTGCAATTTGTAAGCATGAACTAAATTCACATATGACAAAATTTAGAATCTCTTTGAAGGTGCTACAATTTCTTTTCTTCACCCAGATGAGCTAGTGGTGGAACTCAAGGTCTTGATTGTCATAGCTTGCAAATGTGAAAAGCTCTAGGCGATAGTATTACCATCAACGACTTTATACATTTATCACTTCGTATCAACTATTGCCTAATGAAATACATGGTAGTAAAATAGTAATCACTTTGAGAAAAAGTAATTGATTTACAAATCATTATTTGGATCAAATTAATTATTGAATCTTCTCCATTACTATACTACAGCATTCTCTAATATTGTCCTCTTGCATAACGTTATCTTTACTACCTCAACTCGATCCTGAATATCGGCAGTAGACCTTACAACTTTTAATCAACACAAGTTCCTGTCTCCTTATACTCTCGATGTACATCATCTATAAACCTATAATATGGGTTTAGATGATATCCAGCTAGATGTAAAGAGAATAAAGTTTTCCGGCGCCTTCAAATGAAAAATCTCAAAAATAGGCTTGTGTTTACCTTCCTTATTGCTGCGTACTTATGTGATACCTCTCTTGGCATCATCTTGCTCACCCACAACAAAACCGATTGATACTGTATAATTAATCAAACATGCAAAATATATTGGTATATGTCTTCACTAACTGGTTTGTATATCTTCAGGCTTAATCAACTCCCTCTGCTTCGTATAGTAGCATGTTGTGATGTGTTCAGATCAAAACATGAGAGTTTTTAGCAATGCCCTCTGACATCAAGGCTAACCTATTCATCGTAAAACTAGTCTGCAAAATATTGGGCCTTTTTTCCCTTAAAAATTTATTGGGTATCATAATGATGAATTCTCTTCAGTTATAATCTGCACCACATTGGCATTCCCAACCTCTTCGATGCATTTAAAATGTAAGGCCTTGTATGTGCTTCCCTTGAGTCATCTTTTAAACTGATGAAGCTCATCTCTTCCTTGAAGTGCATGCATTTTTACCAAATTGTCGATATACTTATTCTTGACGTACCTCTAGGCCATTCATCTACTAGTGTAGGGTGTTTTTCGTCATCCCATTGAGATGGGAATACGCGTCGCTTGTCAGGTGCATTACAGATTTTCCCTGTGTAGGATAGGCTGGGGTTTATTGATTGTGAGAATCCGAATCTCCGGCAGCCGCGGACTAAGCTGCCGTTAATTACCCATCGTCTTTGAAGTGAAAGAACCTCCGATTGACGGGTCAACTAGTCATGCGAACTCAATATGCAGTGTGCGTATGTGTGTCTTGAGAGGTTTTGGGTATATCGGGGCCTCACAGAGTTTACGGGGGTCCTGCTATTCGGATAGCCGGCTGGGGGTCAAGGGGGCTAGCAGCTTCCTTGCGGGATGCGGGGCAGCGTCCCGTTAGAATTTTTTTTAATAGGGGACGTGTTTTGA
The DNA here is from genome assembly GCA_030015575.1 of Agapanthus africanus. NCBI lineage: Eukaryota > Viridiplantae > Streptophyta > Magnoliopsida > Asparagales > Amaryllidaceae > Agapanthus > Agapanthus africanus. Next base: position 934,196,304 of record JASDDO010000019.1, on the reverse strand, counting down.
GTGTGGAGTGTATGAAAAAAGTGGGGTGATGAGCGTCCTAAGGACGCGTGAGTGACGCGTGGACGCCGGCGCCCCGCTTCACGTGCCCGGCACGTGGGCGCCAGCGCCTCACGCTCCCGGCACGTGATCAGTAGTTAAACTCCTGCAGAAAAAAGGGTTTAGCCCCGGGATTAAGAGTTAAACTCTTGAAAGGATTTTGAGGGGAGTTAAACTTCCAAAAGAGTTTGATTTGTGGAGTTAAACTCCAAAATATTTTGAATGGAGTTAAACTCTTAAATTTTTTTTATTTATGGAGTTAAACTCCTAAAGATTTTGAAAAATGGAGTTGAACTCCCAGAAATCTTTGAAGATGATTAAAGATGACATTTTTCTTCTCTCCTGAGCTCTGTATCCTCTCCTAAGTCTCGAATCTTCCCTAAAGTGGGATTTTTGGAGATGAGTCTCCTTCTTCCTCCTATCTGTTGGCTGGATCTTGGAGAAAAGGGGGCGAGACTAAAAAATCTCCCATTTTAGATATTTGATGGGAGATCTGAGTTCCCCTTCAAGGGTTTTATGGTGAAAACTATTTCTTTTTGGAAAAAAAGAGTTAAACTCTTGAATTAATTCAAAAAGAGAAAGAATGTTTAGAACTAAGAGTAAGGAGAAGGAGGCACAGAAACCCTAGATTTTGAGGGGAATGAATTATTCTTTTTCATTTCATTACTATGTTGTCTTATATAGGCTTACAAATTTACACATAGCCTCTTGGAATTTACAAAATGGTATTTTGCCCATCCCATACCGCATGAGCTCATTTCTTTTGCACATGAGCCACGGGCTTTACAAAAATTTGGTTTTATACACATTTTTCTTACATTTATTCATAAAAATTACATCAAAATTATTTATTATATAATTTTCATATTGGCATGGGGGAGGCTGGCCGCGGGGTTCGATTGGGCATGGACCAACTTGACCTGGGCTTGAGCCCGTTTACTTGGGGTTGATTTTGATTTTGACTTGGTTAATCGGGGTGTAATTTTTGACCCCAACAAAGTGCCCTCCATCAATAAATGCACATCATGTATATGAGTTGTGTGCATGAAATTGATGGTTCTTGGAGTTGGATTTCGAGGTGGAACATCATTCCGGAAGCATAATTCCGGGGATTGGAGCATAATTCCGGGGATCGGAGTATGATTCCAGAGATCGGAGCATGATTCCAGAGAAGCGGAGCATAATTCCGGGGACCGGACATAATTCCGGGGATCGGAGCATAATTCCGACACTGGACAAGTGTATCCTGAGACGAAGCTTAGTTCCGGCATAAGACAGACATTCTGAACGAAGTATAGCTCCGATGCAGAGGTTGATTCCGAGTTGAAACATAATTCCGACAGGGAAGGCATATACTCTGAGGCGAAGCATGATTTCAACATATGGGGTACACTCTGAGACGAAGTATGATTCCGATGCAGAGTTCAATTCACAGGCGAAGCATAATTCCGACGGGGAAAGCAGGTACTTTGAGGCGAAGCATGATTTCGACACGGGGTATACTCTGAGACGAAGCATTATTCCGACGGGGAGGTCATTGGTTGACTTGATTCCGAGACGGAGCATAATTCCGACGGGGAGGTCATTGGTTGACTTGATTCCGAGACGGAGCATAATTCCGACGGGGAGGTCATTGCTACCCTTTTTGCGACTTGGACGGTCGGTGCTGCTCTTTTTGTGACTTGGACGGTTAGTGCTTGATTTGACTTGCTCTGCTTCTTGCGGTGTCAGGGATTGGATTTGACTTACTCCGCTTTTTGCGGTGTCAGTGATTGAAGTTGACTTGCTCCATTTTCTGCGGTGTTGAGATTCGACTTGTTCCCGAGGTGGAGCTTGATTTCGTCAAGGAGGTCGGTTGTCTTGCTGACTTGATATGATTTGGGTTGACGTCAGCATTGCTACACTGGAATATGGTACCAGGAGCGAATCATCATTTGCTATGAGAGGGTTTGAGAATTTTGGTTTTGGGTTGGCATCAACACCGATACACTGGAATATGGTACCAGGAGCGAGTCATCATCTGCCGTGAGGGGATTTCTCTCATTCCCAGTTTAACGACTTATAGGTCATATGTTCTCAGTTTAACGACTTAGAGGTCATCTGTTCCCAGTTTAAAGACTTATGGGTCTATTGGGTCGAAAATTTGGAATTTTAGGGTTGGGGCCGGCATCAACGTTGCTAACACTGAAGCACAGGTGCCATGAGCAATTCATCATTTGCCTTTGCCTGTTGGGGGTGATGGTTTAGGAGACAAGTTTAGGTCCATATCACCTAAGATTTTTCAATTTTATGAGCCGTAAGGGTCCCATAAAAGCATTTTCTCCCTACGAGTCGAAAGGATCTCGTAGGTGTATTTTCTCATTAGGAGTTGTGAGGACTCCCAAGTGTTTTTTTCCTTTATGAGTCGTAAGGATCCCACGAAAGTGTTTTCTTACGAGTCGAGAGGATCTCGTAAGTTCTTATGTATCGTGAGGACACATGAGTGGGGCTTCCTAAATGGGAGCATAATTTTAGGGGCGGAGGCCGGCCGCGTGACTGGTGATTGTGGTGGGACATGGGTGTGATGAGAATTATTTGAGCCCGTGGATTGTATACGGTAGTCAGTTCGGCGACCAACCGTAGGACTGTGAGAATTTTGGGAAATTGGATTTTGGTTGGCGTATGCATCGCTACACTGGAATATGGTACCAGGAGCGACTCATCATTCACCGTTTGGGGATTTTGGATTTGGATGCATCGCTACACTAAAATATGGTGGCAGGAGCGACTTATCATTCGCCGTTGGGGATTTGAATTTTGGTTAGCGTCTGTATCGCTGCACCGGAATATGGTACTAGGAGCGACTCATCATTCGCCATTGGAAGGGTTTATTTTACCGCTATCGCTCTATCATTTCCGCTTTTCTTATCACGAAGGTTGTGTTGCCCTATCATTTCGATTATTTATTCGCGGTTGCCCCATCATTTTAGCTTTATTTTTATCTTTATTTTACTCGCTGATTTTTATTGCGAGTTGCCCCATCATTTCGGTTTTTTTTTTCATATTTTTATTTACACATTTTTTACATTCCCAGTTTAACGACTCAGGGGTCGTGTGTTCCTAGTTTAACGACAGGGTGGTCAACTGTTTCCAGTTTAACGACGTAGTGGTCATCTGTTGAAGCCTGGGCTCGATTCTGCAGGAACCATGGGCTCCTTTGGCTTAATTGCATAAGCGGGCTTTCCGTAATCTAAACCGAGCCGGTGTTGGATGGCAACAACTACGTCATCGTCATGGCTATAAGGCGTAGGATGACTTGTTCCTCTGGGCTCAATCATGTAGACCGTATAGGTTGTGTACCCATCTACCGCTTCTTCATTGGCAATATTGTTCGTTTGGCTCTTAACTTGTTGCCTTGGTCCGCTCTTTTCAGGAAAAAGGCAGATGTCTGAGAGCATCAGGTTCCCGAAGGACTTCGGTCTCCGTTTGTATGAAATTGGCGGTCGCAGCTTGACTGTTTGCTAACATACTTTTAGACAGTTATATCTCTTCTGCCTTGTATTGCTTTTCGATCCAATCTTTAAAGAAAAGCCGTCCCCAATGACATGACCTATCACCCTGTGATAGGGGCAATAGTTGGGGTCGTCGGTCACATTCGCTTCTTAAGGTCTTTTTGATTCTGGCAATTGTAGACCGTTTTTAGGCATCCTTGAATATTTTACAGACTTTGTCCCTTCAAAAGGAATAGACCTTATCCAGCTTCTCTTTCAGTAGAAATTCTCTTCCTTGCACCCTTCTGAAGGAATAGACCTTATCCAGCTTCTCTTTCAGTATAAATTCTCTTCCCTCTCCGAACACTAGCTTCTGAGGTCGGTTGGCATTAGTCCTGCTCATCCCTCGTTTATTTCGGTTAGTTGAACTGTTAAAAGATTCTTGATCGTCGGAATTTCCGCCTTTGCGATTATCGTCATTTTGGTTTCTCCAGGACCTATTGTTATTTTTAGAATCAGAAAAGGACTCCTGCTTTGAACGCTCCAACATCTGAACTTTCTTGGTTAGCTCTTGGAATGTTTTGAAACCCGCAGTACATAGAAACGGGGCCATCCAATTGTTGAGATTTCCGACGAGGAGGCTGACAGATTGGTCCTGCTTTATTAGCGGTTCATATTTGACGGAGAGATTACGCCATCGGGTTATAAAATCTGTGCTGCTTTTGTTGTTCTTTGGCTTCGTCCTTATGAGGTCGGCAATGGTGATCTTATCGCTGACACTCATGAACCTTTGTCGGAACGATTCCATTTGGACGAAAGTAGTAACGGAGCCATCCGGTGTGCTCGCGTACCAGTCGAAAGCGACCTCGGTTAAGCTATCAACGAACTGGTGGAGAAGAAGCATATCATTGCCCCTAGTATTCCCGCATGAGGCTTTAAAATGGGCGATGTGCTGATCTGCATTTCCCGTCCCATCAAATCTTCCGAACTTGGGGATGACATAGCCGCCAGGAAACTGTACCAGATCATACCGAGCTGGATATGGTCTCCCACTACTGCTGATATCTTTTTACGCTTCGGCTTCGGCTACCAATGTTTTGACTTTGTTGGCGACCAAATCCATAATTTGATCTTGCGTTAGCGGGTTGCTGTCATCAGATTTCCCGAGATAGGATGCAGCCAACCTTCATGCGGCTCGCCCACCTTTGGATTTGAGGGAATAGGCATCGGCTGTTCCGGGACACCGTTTCCCGGTTCATGAGCGGAGCTCTGCGCTTGATTGGACGGCTGAGAGGCAAGTTAGGCCGTGAGATGTAAGACGACGTTTGTCAAGTCATCGATCTTCGAGTAGAGCTTGGCCATCTCCTTGTCTTTGTTTCTGAGCTGCTTTTGGAGCTCTTGAAGAAGTTGCTGCTCCGCGGTCTTGGGACGGAAGATTGACCCCCCTTCGCTTTTCAAGCCCGACTCCTTATGAATTGATAGATCTCTCTGCTTATCAGCCTCACTGGAAGGGTTTTCATTACCTTCCAGAGGAGGCTGGTCTTGGAAAGTGGCAGCCACATTCATGCCAGATTGGATTTGAGATGTGATGGTCCCGTCCTTACTCTTGCTGCTTGTGTCCACCATGTGACAATGTGAACCGCATATCCAGCCATCTCTTTTTCTTTGGCGGCTGATTTTTCGGACTATCGTCGTGGCCCTTTCTCTCCTGAAAAGGACATACGACCGAAGACGGTTGGTCTGACTGGGTCCTTGGGTGGTGCTGTCTGGCTCGCAGCTTTCTTGACTCTTGCAGCTATGGCATTCTTCTGGACCAATTTCAGTGGTTCAAAAGAGATAGCGAGTTTTACAGTCGATTCAGCTGTTGTTGTGGGGTAACCCTGTTCTTGGAACTGTTCCCCTCCGAACACAGAGACGCGACCGCGTAGGTCCGTCTTGCCTGAAATTCGGGGCAGATGCTAATTGGTGCTATCCGTCCACCTCTCCGAAGATGCCAAGTTGATTTATGGCACCATGTATCGAAGGTTTAAACGGATGCGGCCGATGTAGCAGACTTCGTCAGATTCCCTCTCGTTTGAGGGGGTTTTGATTGTGGGGACACTCTTCCCTGCAGGCGTAAACCCCTGCAGTTAATTACGCTACCGCATCGCGGTAACAACTTATCCTTCTCCATATGGTCATTTCGTATCGTGTGTGTTTGTTTTGTGTTCGGTTGCCCGTGGATTGTATACGGAGACTAAGTTACGCTGTCGTCCGTAGGACGTGGATAGTCCAAATCCGTACTTTCTTAGATTTGGGTTTGGGGGTTGTGTTTAAGGATACGTTAGCCTTATTTGAGGCTAAGATCAACTTAAACGTTTGTTAAGAACACGTTAGTCTAATTTTAGACTAAGATCAACTTAACGGGATCGTTTAGATCCGACAAGAGAGCAATTGGGTCCTATTGTTTAGTTTAATGACATTGCGGTCGATAATTAGTTTAAGGACATTACGGTCCAATGTTAGTTTTAAGACATCGCGGTCGAGGTTAAGGACATCATAGTCCGTGAGTTTAAGGACTCCACAGTCCGGTGTTAGTTTTAAGACGTCACGGTCGAGGTTAAGGACATCATAGTCCGTGGATTTAAGGACTCCACAGTCCGATGTTAGTTTTAAGACATCACGGTCGAGGTTAAGGACATCATAGTCCATGAGTTTAAGGACCCCACAGTCCGTAGTGTTGTCGGGACCCGTTACCTCTCTGACGACGTTGAGGGATTACAACGACAGATATTAGAGGAATAAAGAGATGTACCCTCGAACCGGGTGTAAATTGATTGGAAGAGCAGATGAGCTCAGTTCAATTTAAATTGAGGATTTATGGCCATAATTGGGCTAAGTCCAGTTAAGTTAAAATGTTTTGACATTTATTTTGGGCTGTTAAACATTTGTTTGAGCTCGGCCCTTTTAACAATACTGAGCATTGATTTAGCTTCTGACAATGTTTGTCTTTTACTGAATACTGAGTATTCATCATAGTTCTGGGGCTTATTCAAAGAACAATTTATGTTCTGCCCAAGCGCACATAAAAGCATGTGGCGCGCTTGGCACTAGCGCCAGTCGATGAGCGCAGTGCGCTCTGGTTAAAGCGTTAATGCGTTTAGCGCTTTCCGCCAGATGTGAAGCGCTGATGCGCTCAACGCTTTGCTCTAAATGAAGAGCACGGATGCGCTTAGCGTTTTGCGCTAGATGTAGAGCGCTGGTGCACTATAATTGAAGCGTTGAAGCGCTCGGCCTAATGCCATATAATAAGTGCAAAGCGCTTTTAGTAATGCAGCGCGCACGTGAGGAGCACGTGGCGCGCTTAGCGCTAGCCAATAAGCGCAGTGCGCTGCGTTTAAAATGCTATTGTGCTGCAGCGCTTTGCGCTAGATGAAGAGCATTAAGACACTTTTAAATCAGGAGCGCTAAGGCACCTCTTAGGTTAACTGTGTCCTCTGAAGATTATCTTCTTTCTGATAAGAGACTTTGTCTCAAGATTCTAAGAACAAAGTTCTTAATTTATAAGAGATATTTCAATCTCTTTTTTGATGAAAGGCTTTGCCTTTATGAATCTACGATCTTAAGAGAATTGAATAATTCTCCCCCCCTTTATAATGAAATGTTCATAATCTCTTTTGTGAAAGACAACTTTGTCTTACAGATCTATGATCAATGAAAGAAGTAAGTACTTCTGATTATATTAAGACGATCTCGTCTGTATATTCTTTTTTACCTTGAAAAAGAATTATCTTTCTTCGCCGAAAGTTCGTTCTTCTTGAGATTTTCTCAAAGTTTATGGGGGGTTCCTCTATCTCAGACTTGAAGTCTTGGGTCATTTATATAGGGGAAGCTGATTTGTTGAATCAGTTAAAGAGATTTATTCTCCAGTTGATTTGGGAATTTCCCCACCGTTGGATTCTTGATCCAAGGGCTTCCGATTTACAGAAGATAATCTTTTTGTTTTAACAAGATTGAGAAATCTTTCCTTCTTTACAGAATTTGTTCTGTATTTTAGTGATTTTTAATCACCATCGGTGTTCCAAATTCAAGGCACAATCTTTTCTGTTTGGAAAGATTCAACAGAATTTTATTCTTATTAACCGATGATTTAATCATATCTGTTGGATATTTGATCCAACGGTGAGGAACATTTAGTTCCAGCGCTAGCGCTTATGCGCTCTGCCCATGGTGCGCTAATTGGAGCTCAGCGTTCTTATTGCTAGCGCACACGTTCTTTTCACGTGGTGCGCTACTTGGAGCGCAGCGCACCCAGAGCTAGCGCCTATGTACTTTGCACGGGGTGTGCTAGTTGTAGCGAAGCACCTTTTATAAAAGCGCCACTTTAATTCAAATTTTGGATTCTGAACAGAGCTTTACTCTAATTGGGGAAACGAATGCCTCCCCCACCGTTGCGCTCACGGGGCCCACACGTGGGTGCGGCGGTGGCAACATCTCGACTCTTGGATCACCCAAGGAACTGAAACGGCGCTTAGTGCCTATAAATAGGACCCTTGGCCCTTGAGATGACTTCTGTTTATCTTCAATCCTTCTTAAAAATTGATTTTCTTCTTTAGAGCGCAGCTCCTCTTCTTAAGAATTTTTAAGGACAGAACTTTGTCAGACTAGGTAAAAGATCAAATCTTTTTGAGATATCTCTTAGGGTTTTACCCATTAACAGAGCTTTGCTCTTCATAGATCTTTGATCTAAAAAAAATCCTTTTTAGGGTTTTATTAATAGAGATTTGCTCTCTTAGAATCATAGATCTAAAAGGATCTTGCTTATGACTTCTTAATCCATTAATGGAGCTTTGCTCCTTTCAGATCATATTGAAGAACTCTTAAGAGTTTGTTCATGGGTCTTGAAGCTCAAATTGAAATTTTATTTTTGGTAGATTATTCCATCATCTTTCCAGAGCAAGGCTCTTCTTGAAGAATTTTATTCCTTCATCATTAGACTTTGACAGATGTCTGTCTAGTGAAGAGCGCTGCTCTCAATGGGAGTTTTACTCCTTTGCCCGAGGGATTTCTTATTTAATGAGAATCTCTTGAGGATTTCTTCATTTAATGTCAGCCTCATCCAATGATGAACTGTCATCTAGATTTTGTGGGTTTCCTTTAACTGCATTGCAGTGCGGTACGGATTTATAGTATCTTGTAACAGAATTTAATTTATAGCATTGGTGGCTGAAAAATTCGTTCTTTTCTGCGCAGGCATCACTTTCGACACCTCTTTTCCATTCATTCGTTCAGAAGGCGGATTTCCTGAAGCACCCGTTGATCGAGAGGTTTTCGCGCTGATAAAAGACCATGACCCGGAGCATAAGAGTCTTCATCTATGGGGTAAATGGTATGATCAAATTATCATGGGCCGACGAAGCTTTTTCTGTGCGACACCCTCGGAGCCTATTTCAGCGATTGCTTATGCAAATGCGCCTCCGATAAATTATGCTGTGGAGGAGGTCAACTGGACTTCAGAAGGTCTCCTTCGGCCTTCTATTGCCGCAATACCCGTGCAGCCGCCGGTGGCTTTGGACATCCTAGGGCGACGTATATGTCAGGGCGAGTCACGCCCCTGGGGACAGCCGTACAATGTAGGACTAACTCCCTGTCATCCAGCCGGGTATTTGCAGTGGGCCCGGTATATTCTATCGGCGAAGAAGCCACAGTTGATGAAGCTCGGATTGTATCCCGCCGTTTATGCTTCTTTGTTTCAATATTCCAAACCCCCTATATGGTGGGTCAGGGCATTTCTGGAACAGTGGAACATCCCAACCCACACCTACCTTCTATCAGATCGAGAAGTCTCCATTTTTTTGGAGGAGTTTGCAGAGGTCTCGGGCTTACCCGTTAGGGGGGAATATTACGAGGAATTGCTTCCTCCGGATGAGCATGTGTTCGCTACCAAATTATTGGTAATGGGTCTGACTCCCGAGAATGCTATCCATCACAAATTCCCGAGCTTAATAAAGGTGTTGAATATGTACGAGAACCTCTCTATTGCATCCGAAGGTCGTGGAGTTAGTTTTACGGCTTTTATCGCTGATTTTCTTCGCATGGAAATATTGAAGGAAGAAGTTGAGAAATTCGCCAATCTTGACGACCCCTTCGGCCTGGTTTAGGAAATCTGCCAGCGGTGGAGGCGGATCAGAAGAGCTTCTATCTACCTGATACCCCGGTTACCCTTCTTGCAGAACTGGCGGCTCCTGGGATCGACGAAGAAGCGTTCTTTTTAGGGTTTCTCGGGCTGTGGCTGAGTTGGTTCGCGCTTCCCATGCACCCTCGCCGTATGAGGCCGTCCGTCTTCTATCCTGCGCATCAGATGGTTGCTGGGATACAAGTGGCTATGGGGATTGCTGGGTTAGCCCATATGTATCACGGCCTCAGCTTGGCGGCTGATACTATTGAGCCAGGGGTGCAGTCGGTAAACTTCCCGATGCATTATTTCACATCATGGCTCGAGTTACACGTGCTAGGTGTCTGGCATCCACAAGAGGCCGGGTTTTTATGACAGGTGCAGGTTCCCTCGGATCATGCGACTGGTTGGCGCTTCTATTGTGACTCCGACGCAACGGGAAGCAAGAGGCTTGCTTCTCCGCCCGCGCACGGTTGGGGCTGGCATGTCCTTTACTGATAAAGTTCTGACCGTCGGCCAAGAGTCGAGGAAGGTGGTGCTGCCACTGCAGGACATATTTAAAGATGGGGCCTCTGTGTTGAAAGCTCGGAAGATCCTTCATTTATACTCCATCAGGCCGGGTTTCTTAGTGTTCAGGCAAAATGATGCGGCGTCGTTCATGAGGTACATTCCGCACCGTTTCGCACAACAGCTAAGTTACAATCAGGGCGTCCCACTTGAAGCCTTCTTGGCCGAACCTGTTGCTACTGAAGAGGGAATGCGGAGCGCACTGCATCATTTCATGCGCTTGAACACAGGGTCCAACTTCTTTATCAGCGAACCGAGTTGCGTCCCAAAGGCTCTAATGCATACGTGGCGTGGTATCAACATTCAATGGGTGCCGTCATCAGGGAAGAGAAGCGATTGTTGCTCGATCGCAAGGGTGCAGTGCCGGCTGGTGATCGAAATGTTCCTCTGAAGCGACGAAACATTGTTCATCCTCCCCTGAGAGAGGCCACTGTAGTTGAGCATCCACGCGTGTTAAACCCTACGCGTGGGTTGCCCCTATCCAGTGTGCCTGAAAAAGAGGTGGCTGCCGCGTCTCCCGAATCGGACGTAGGAAAAGAAATTGGCACTCGTCGTCCGAAGGCGTCTACCAAACGTAAACTCGTGTTATCGGCCACCGGCGCCCGTCCTCAGAAGAAGAAGAAACAAGTACTTTCTTTGGACACCATATTAGGCTCGACGCCCCCTGCTCCGTCTAGCGAAGGCTTGAGCGAATATGGGACCAACGAGGGTTTATTCGGGATGCTTGATGATACCGATTTGGAGGTTGCCATTGAAGCTTCCAAACAGTCAGCCACCCTTGAAAAAGAATTGACCGCCCTTGCGCAGTCAGGTATACTTTGCCCTTATCTCTCCGCTGTTTATTTCACTCTTCTTTTTATCATACTTTGACTGACGCTTGCTGTTTCAACAGGTGTCTCAACAGAAGAAGCCATTGCTGCTTCGCTTAAAACCTTTGAAGAGGAGGAAAGGCTTCGCGCCTCATTGCCAACAGAGGCTTCACTTGAACGACCGATGATGGATACCGTAATGGTTCCGGAGGTAAAACCTGGTTCTGATGATAATGTTCCCTTGGCGGAGGTCCTGAAGAAGTCTTCCCTCTCTGTCAAAACCGAGAAGCAGCCCAGAAAACAGACGGCAAGGGGAAAGAAGCGATCTTCTAGAGCTATTAGCTCTGGGCCAAAATGGGGGAAGAAGACCGCTGCTAGTCCGCCAGACGACAGTCTTCTTTTTCCTGGTTTATCTGCCGAGGAAGCTGCACAACTGGCTGAGGCTATAAGACGTTCTAAAGATGAGTCTCAGAACGTAAGGGTTCCGAAGAAGCCCTATCCTGCCGTAATCTTTTACGAAGACCCTTCGTGGATCTGGCGGCGGTTCATCAGCCTTTTGGAGGAATGGGGCGAAAGGGCCCTTAAGCAGGCTGCTTCGGAGGATGCTGCAGATGCGCTTTCATTGTGGACTGGCGGCCACGAGTCCACCTTCGAATCTCGGCGAGCACACCTCCTCGAAAAGGAGCAGCTTGAACAAGCCATATTGAAAGCTTCCTTACGCATTGGTATGTTCCTGTATTTCTTTGTAATACTTCATATTGCCTGCACTTGTATATATGTATTCTTATTCTTGTGTGAATTGTGCATAGACTTCAGCGATGGGGGAGGTTCCTACGGGCTTATTGATGGTAGAGCATGTTGACACCCCTAATGAAACATTGCTCGATATGGAGAGAGTTGACGACACTGTCCCTCTCGCGATAGAGCCTCCTGCGGTGGTTCTTGCTCCATAAGCACTCGCTCCTTCGGGAGAGGCACCCTTGGTGGTCGCCGGCCTAACGGATCTTCCTGAGGGCGGCCCAGAGGCTGGGATGGAGATAGTCGAGACCACCCTCCCTTCGTTGGAGCCCGCAGCGGCTGCCGCTGCTCGTTCCTCAGAGGCCGTTACACTAGCCCGTGCCCTTGATATTATGCCCGAGGTCACGGCGGAGGCCGTTGAAGCTGCTATTCCTCCAGCTCAGAATGGGAGGAGCGTCGAAGGTAACCTTCCACATTTTAAACTAGTAATCTTTCCGTTATATGAACTCTTTTGTCTTTTCAGAACTGCGCGGAATGGCGGCTTCTATTGCCGATTTGTCTCCCCGGCAATCCTTTCAGCGTCTACTGGAGATGGCCGCTCCGCAGGCGATATCTCCTCAACGCATCGTCCTCTCGTCCGGGCAAGGGTAGTGTTGTTCGCTCCTTTCTCGATATTGTTACCTTTTTACGTAACAATGTTCATGTCTTCTGTAGTTCTGGAGGCTGATGATGAGGTTGAGGTCCTCGATGGGCCCGGAGATCTTCCAGACTCTTCTCGTGTAAACGTGGGTAAGTAAAGTGTCGACGCCTTTGCATCTGTCCTCTGTTTGCAACCTTCGCTGATCATTTATCAATTTTTAACAGCTCTGCCTACTTTTACCGAGTCGGAGACTCGCATTCTCATGCCGTCTGGCCCTTATGCGCTGCGTGCATATGAACGAATGGCCAAGTCAAGCCTTCATTCTTTGTTAGAGTTAATTGAAGACCTTCGTGTTGGTAGCTCGCTCACAGCCGAAGAATTTGCCGCTGAAGCCAACGGTTCTCTCTTTTTTCTTGCTACTTATTACAGTGAGGCATTTGTGCAAGTTTGGGTCGAATTCTGTCGTCGAGTGGAGGCTTGCTTGCATGGTCTTGAATGCGCATGCCTTCCTTCAGAGGTGGTGGCTGCGAAGACAAGTTTGCAGGAGTTGATTAAGCGGTACGCCGCTAATACGCTTTCCTGTGAAAAGAGGCTCCGCCGAAAGTTCTCAGAGAGAAAGCTGGCTTCAACCGCGCTAGGGGAGTTTCAAGCCGAACTTACATCTAAGACCACCCGCGCGTATAAACTTTGGCAAGAGCTTCAAGCCGTAATCAAAGACGTGGTGGCTGTTGATAAAGCTGTTATCTTTACCCGGACGATGGTTGATGCTCATAAAGCTACTGAGCATGAACTCGAAGGCCGGCTCGCCTCGTACCAGGCCCAACAGTCGGAAGCGGAGACCTGCCTCGCAACCATAGTCAATTTTGAAGCTGAGACCCAAGAAAGGAGGGATGAACTGATGAACCTTTTGAATCATCCGCCAACTTGAAGAACTGTATATTTTTATTCTTCTTTTGTGTATACTCCTGAATCAGAGTATTTTTAGTTCTTTTATAAATTGTACTTTGTACTCATTTGGATTCATGAATAAAAGGCATATTTTGCTTTGTGATGGTGTGTCCCTTTTAGTAAGTACATTTTATGGATAATCTACTTTGATTTCTTTGTAGGACAGCGATGGCTTAGGAATCAGGTTAAGATCTACTTCCTAAGGCTTTTCAATTTTATGAGCCGTGAGGGTCTCATAAAAAATTCTCCCTACGAGTCGTGAGGATCTCGTAGGTGTATTTTCTCCTTAGGAATCGTGAGGATTTCTAAGTGCGTTTTCTCTTGAAAGTCGTAACGATCTCACAAGAGAATTTACTGCCTTACAAGTCGTGAGGACCCGCAAGTGATGGGTGAAGTTGTCCTTATCCGCATTTCACGGAGTCAGGATTTGACTCTCGGTTATTTGCGCATCGCCGAGTCGTGGAACTGGGAGTTTCCGTCGCTCCGCTTTGCTTGATGTTGTGTATTCCTGCAGAGACACTGATTTCTCTGCGGGCCGGCACGAATCGAGATGTTCTCGTCAAGGACGCTGATTTCCTCGGAGTTGAAACGAATCGACGTATTCCTGCAAAGACGATGATTTCTCCGCAGGTCGACGCAAATCAAGGTGCTCTCGTCAAGGATGCCGATTTCCTTGAATCGAGGAGGTGCCAAGGACACTGATTTCCTTGGGGTTGAGACGAATCGATGTGTTCCTACAAAGAAGCTGATTTCTCTGCGGGTCGACGCGAATCGAGGTGCTCTCGTCAAGGACGCTGATTTCCCTGGGTCGAGGAGGTGCCAAGGGTTGAGACGAATCGATGTATTCCTGCAAAGACGCTGATTTCTCTACGGGTCGATGCGAATCGAGGTGCTCTCGTCAAAGACGCTGATTTCCGAGATTTTTGCCAAGGATACTGATTTCCTTGGAGGTTGAGACGAATCGATGTATTCCTGCAAAGACGCTGATTTCTTTGCGGGTCGACGCGAATCAAGATGCTCTCGTCAAGGACGCTGATTTCCCTGAATCGAGGAAGTTGCCAAGGACACTGATTTCCTTGGGGTTGAGACGAATCGATGTATTCCTGCAAAGACGCTGATTTCTCTGCGGGTCGACGCGAATCAAGGTGCTCTCGTCAAGGATGCTGATTTCCCTGAATCAAGATTTTTGCCAAGGATACTGATTTCCCTGGAGGTTGGTTGACTTGTTTCCGAGACGGAGCTTTGATCCGGCAGGGAGGTCATTGGTTGACTCTAGGTTGTCTGTGGACCGTAGAGTCTTGGAACTAAGGACTTTACCGTGGCTCCGTTTGGTGATGCTGCGCTCGAATCCTGTTGGAATGAGGAGGATCACCGTTGCTGATTTTTAGGCCGTAGATGTTGTCGTTAAGGTTTGAAACTAGGGACTTTGCCATGGCTCCGCTTCGTTGCGACTCTGAGGTCGGTTGTTGACGTCGCGTCTGCATCCTGGTTGGAGTGAGGAGAAACGCCGTTAGTGATCTCTAGGTTGTCTGTGAACCGTCGAGATTTGGAACTAGAGGACTTTGCCATGGTTCCGTTGTTTTGACCCTAGGGTCATTTGTTGACGTCGCATCTGCATCCTGGTTGGAGGGAAAAGAAACGCCGTTGGTGATCTCTAGGCTGTCTGTGAACCGTCGAGATTTGGAACTAGAGGACTTTGCCATGGTTCCGTTGTTTTGACCCTGGGGTCGTTTGTTGACGTCGCATTTGCATCCTGGTTGGAGGGACGAAGAACTAAGTTGTTGATCTCTAAGTTGTTGATGTTGACGTCGAGACCCTGAAGCTAGGGATCTTCCTTCATTTCGTTTGTTGACATTGTGTCTGCAATACTGCGACGAATGTCGAAATTGTCTCTAGGTTGTCTATGAACCATCAAGATTTGGCTTCGCTTCCTGATGGAGCCTGGTGAAGAGGAGTGTAATTCCTTCTTTGTTTGCGCCCCTGGATTGTATATAGGGATTGACATGACATCACCTGTAGGGCATAAATTTCATTCATTCATTTTTTTTCTTTCTTTCCGCGATACTCTATCATTTCAGCTTTTTATATCGCGAAGGTCACGATTGCCCATCATTTCGGCTATTTTTCGCGGTGCCCAATCATTTCGGCTATTTATTTTATTTTTACTCGCTGTTTTTTATTGCGAGTTGCCCAATCATTTCGGCTATTTTGCATGCATACATTTTCTTTACTTGCTGACTTTGTTGCAAGTTGCCCCATCATTTCGGCTATTTCATATGCATTTTTGGCTCGTTGATTTTTTTATCCCGAGCCTGGAACTTGGAATCTGGTGCCAATTTCAGCATCGGCATCGCTACAACTGGAATATTGCCAGGAGCGAATCATCATTTGTCTTCTGTCGATATCGAACAAAGGTGGCTTAGCGAACAGGGTTAGGATCCTGTCGACTAAGACTTTCGATTTCATGAGCCGTAAGGGTCTCACAAAGATATTTCTCCCTGCGAGTTGTGAGGATCTCATAGGTGTAATTTCTCCTTAGGAATCGTGACGACTCCTAAGTGTATGTTCTCTTATGAGTCGTAAGGATCTTACAAGAGTGTCTTCTCCTTATAAGTCGAGAGGATTTACAAGGGTTGTTCACCGTGTAGACATATCCTTATTCACGGATGAGACTTCGTTAGGGAAATGTTTATTCGTGCCCGTGGATTGTATACAAGGGTCAATATTGAACCGCTTGTAGGGCAGTATCGGAGGTTGTGGGGGTCGCTTAAGAACAGGTTCAGGTCTCTGTAACTTAAGACTTTTGAATCTTATGGGCCGTGAGGGTCCCATAAGAGGGTTCTCCCTACGAGTCGTGAGGATCTCGCAAGTGTAATTTCTCCTTAGGAATCGTGGGGATCCCTAAGTGTGTTGCTCCCTTGTGAGTCGTAAGGATCCCACGCAGGTGGTTTCTCCTCACAAGGTCGAGAGGATCATGTAAGTGTTTTTTAACGAGATTGCGCTCTTTCGGGTTTTCACAAACACTCGCCGGTAGCCCTGCTGTTTTTACTCACGAAGCCCTTTCGGGTTTTCATCCGTGCCCATTTTACTTAGGGACATACCGTTTTTTTACCACGTCAGCCTGAGGATGCTGCGGGTTGATAGTAGTTTAACGACGTTTCGGTCGTTTGCAAGTTTTAGGACATTGCGGTCCGTTAGTTTAGGGACATTTCGGTCCTTTGCAAGTTTTAGGACATTGCGGTCCGCCATTGCCGTATTTGAGGTAAATTTCTAGTATACGAACTTTTCGGTCCACAGGGCTTTCTCTATGAATGAGCATGATATCCCCGGCATGTCCATCTTTTTCGGAGCATGTGGTTATGGCGGGTTCACCTTCCAATTTTCAGACAACGCGAATTTGCCTTGTTGGTATTGGTCTTCAACCTAATTTTTGAAGACGTAGCAATTTTCGAGTGGATGGCCCAATACTCGATGGTAGGGGCAGTAGTTGGGATCGTCGACATCGTTCGGTTGCAGTGGGTATCTTGACTCTGGTAGAGTAATGAGCCCATTGCGCATTACTAGTTCGAACAGTCTTCTTGTTTTATCTTGGGGAAACGAGTAGGGACGTCTCAACTTCTCATCGAGAGATTGCCGCTTGTTGCTTTGGCGAACAACCGCTTTCGGGCCACTCGGTTGTTGTCGAGCGTTGGTGACAAAGGTTGCTTTCCCTTTGCCCTTTTCATTGCGGGAGTCCGGCTTTGGAGAAGGCGGCCTGCGACCCATTTGGTCCATCTGGGCTAGTTTGTCGATTAAAACCTGGAACGTGGTCGGTTTGAAGAACATCATGAACTGTGAAATAGTTGCATGAGGGTCTAGGGTGCCCATGAACATGCCCACTGCTGGTGCTTCCTGGATGCGCTGTTCGCACTTCGACCACAGATTTCGCCATTGGATTGCGTACTGAACCCACGTCTCGCCCGGTTTCACCCTGGTATTGATCAATGCCGTTATCGGGGTGCGTTCATTAGCACTTGCAAATCGCTGGGTGAATAACAACTCCATCTCTGCGAAAGTTTTGACGGAGTCGTTTGGAAGTTCGGAGTACCACTCAAACGCCGTTTCCGACAAGCTGCCGACAAATTGGCGGAGCAAAAGCTTATCATCGCCCCGGTGTTGCCGCACAGAGCTCTGAACTGGGCAACGTGCTGGTGGGGATTGGCCGTCCCCTTGTACACGTGGAATTTGGGGATCGTGTAGCCCGGCGGGTATTTTATCTGATCATACCAGCCTGGATACGTCGCCCAGTTTTGACGACTTGGCCGGCCGCTTCACTTGCCTGGTGAACTCTTATTTGCTGAGCGATATAGTCATCCAGGGCAGCTTTAGAGATTGTTTCTTCTTTGGCTGTTGAAAGAGCCGGATGTGGATTTGATGTTTCTCCTCTGTCGTCTTTGAGGATAATCGGAGGATCTTCGGCTGGAGGATCCGGCTGAATCATCATCCCGACCATGTCTTGGAAGAGAAGCGCCATTCGCTTTATATTAGCCGTCTGCTCTGCGGCTTCTTTGTCCTTCTTTTCGAGTACTCTGCGAAGGAAGTCAGGATCAGTTTCTTGTTCGTGACGCTGTTCTGATGACGCCTCCGGGCTTTCTTTTGGTCCAGTGAGTGCGGCCATTGCAGTCAGCATCTTTTGAAGCTTCTGCTGTTGCTCTTGAGCCTTAGTCACTGATCGCGTAAGCGGTCGATGACCTGTGGAGATACGGCTATCCTCTTTTCCGGATGCCATATAGACGGTATGCACCACCATGCCCCCAGACTTAGGGCGTTTGGGCTTAGTGCCTTTGATATTTGTCGCAGGCATGGGGATCTTCTCCGGCCTTCTCTTCTTATGAGCGGTCGAAGTTGAGGGGCCCGCTGCGGTGGGCACCCAAGTAGTCGTCATCTTTTGTGGCTTAACAGGACGGTTTTCTTCCTGTCGGACCTTCGTCCTTTTTTGTCGGCGAGGGTAATCTTGATCAACCACTGAGTTCCGGACCTGCCGCCAGACTTTGTAGATCTTGGAGGACAGCCGCTGAGGGGACTGTTCTGGTTTCGCTTCCGTAACATTCTCCACCGGAGGAGATCCTTTCAGTACGGCGGTAGGAGAATTCCTACGCACCTTATTCAGCAGCTCAAAGCTGTTCCCAGTTGGAACAGCAGCATTAATTTCCGCCGTCGGGGCTGGTGGAGTTAGCCCAGAATGGGAGTTGCCCCCGGCCTCCCTTACTCGGCGCCAGTGGCGACGTCGAGCGTGTCGAGCTAATGGAGTTGGCTCGGTGATGGGGATGGCTTTGTCTTTCCCCCTGTTCAGGTGAGGGGCCGTTGCTGGTGTCAGCCTGTTAAAGACTGCTGTCCTTTGAGTAGCGGGAGTGGGAGTTGGGACAGTCAGTTTTGTAAAGACCGACCCCTTGGTAGGAGAAGCCGCCTTGACGACTTCAGGAGCAGGGTTGGTTACTCTTTTCGGAATAACCTTCTCTGAGATTGCAGGCTTCATTGTGGGCCCACAGGAATTTTGGCCCAATCTGGAGAAGACCGAGGCGCTGGTGCTGGACGACCCGTTGAGAGGGGCCACAATAGCTGTAAGTCGATCAAAGACCGACTTCTTGGGAGCTTCTGGTACGGGCACAGGGGTGCTGAAGCTCATCGGCGGAAGCATGGTTCCGAAAAACAATCCCGTGGTGGCTTGAGTGACCTGTTCCACGGGCATCGTGAACAGGGAAGCCGCTCGGGGCCCGTAGGCTATGCCCCCAGTTGAGGCAGGACGTGGGTCACAGTTGCATGTGGAACACTTTGAGCAGGTGAACGCCATTGATCCTTTGCTTTCTGCACCAAGCAAAACGCCAAATCTTAGTACCTCGAAACCCAAGGGTAACCATTAGTGAACCGCGATTGGTTCGCGAACACGACACACTAAGTGTGGAGTGGAAAGAGGAAAAGGTCTCACCGGGCGTGCCAGAATCTGTTCCCCTCCGAACACAGAGACGCGACCGCGTAGGTCCGTCTTGCCTGAAATTCGGGGCAGATACTAATTGGTGCTATCCGTCTACCTCTCCGAAGATGCCAAGTTGATTTATGGCACCATGTATCGAAGTGATTATATTCAAATATTTGAAAGAACAATAGCAAGCTCTTCTTCGCCTTATTCTGGATCGAAGCAATCGGCAATTGGCCTTCTTTTTCGCGACCAAAGAGGGCGGCATTTGATCGATCGAACGATTGGGAAGAAGAAGAGAAGAAAGGATTTCTTCTCTTCTTTCTTTCGATCGGGCGCATTTCTAAAAATCCTCCAGGATCACAAGGGGTTAATGCTCTTAATGGTGAATCGATCATTCGCTATCCTTTGAGTTATGAGAGGATAGAATGTTTAAACGGATGCGGCCGATGTAGCAGACTTCGTCAGATTTCCCCTCGTTTGAGGGGTTTTTGATTGTGGGGACGCTCTTCCCTGCAGGCGCAAGCCCCTGCAGTTAATTACGCTACCGCATCGCGGTAACAACTTTCTCCTTCTCCATATGGTCACTTCGTGTCGTGGGTGTTTGTTTTGTGTTCGGTTGCCCGTGAATTGTATACGGAGACTAAGTTACGCTGTCGTCCGTAAGACGTGGATTAGTCCAAATCCGTACTTTCTTAGATTTGAGTTTGGGAGGTTGTGTTTAAGGATACGTTAGCCTTATTTGAGACTAAGATCAACTTAAACGTTTGTTAAGGACACGTTAGTCTAATTTTAGATTAAGATCAACTTAACGGGATCGTTTAGATCCGACAAAAGAGCAATTGGGCCCTATTGTTTAGTTTAATGACATTGCGGTCGATAATTAGTTTAAGGACATTACGGTCCAATGTTAGTTTTAAGACATCGCGGTCGAGGTTAAGAACATTATAGTCCGTAAGTTTAAGGACCTCACCGTCCGGTATTAGTTTTAAGACGTCACGGTCGAGGTTAAGGACATCATAGTCCGTGAATTTAAGGACTCCACAGTCCGATGTTTGTTTTAAGACATCACGGTCGAGGTTAATGACATCATAGTCCGTGGATTGAAGGACTCTATAGTCCGATGTTAGTTTTAAGACATCACGGTCAAGGTTAAGGACATCATAGTCTGTGGATTTAAGGACTCCACAGTCCAATGTTAGTTTTAAGACATCGCGGTCGAGCTTAAGGACATCATAGTCCATGAGTTTAAGGACCCCACAGTCCGTAGTGTTGTCGGGACCCGTTACCTCTCTGACGACGTTGAGGGATTACAACGACAGATATCAGAGGAGTAAAGAGATGTACCCTCGAACCGGGTGTAAATTGATTGGAAGAGCAGATGAGCTCAGTTCAATTTAAATTGAGGACTTATGGCCAGAATTGGGCTAAGTCCTGTTAAGTTAAAATGTTTTGACATTTATTTTGGGCTGTTAAACATTTGTTTGAGCTCGGCCCTTTTAACAATGCTGAGCATTGATTTAGCTTCTGACAATGTTTGTCTTTTACTGAATGCTGAGCATTCATCATAGTTCTGGGGCTTATTCAAAGAACAATTTATGTTCTGCCCAAGCTAGATGTAGAGCGCTGGTGTGCTATAATTGAAGCGTTGAAGCGCTCGGCGCTAATGCCATATAATAAGTGCAAAGCGCTTTTAGTAATGCAGCGCGGACATGAGGAGCACGTGGCGCGCTTAGCGCTGAGCGCTAGCCAATAAGCGCAGTGCGCTGCGTTTAAAATGCTATTGTGCTGCAGCGCTTTGCGCTAGATGAAGAGCACTAAGGCACTTTTAAATCATGAGCGCTAAGGCTCCTCTTAGGTTAACTGTGCGCTCTGAAGATTATCTTCTTTCTGATAAGAGACTTTGTCTCAAGATTCTAAGAACAAAGTTCTTAATTTATAGGAGATACTTCAATCTCTTTTTTGATGAAAGGCTTTGCCTTTATGAATCTACGATCCTAAGAGAATTGAATAATTCTCTCCCCCTTATAATGAGATGTTCATAATCTCTTTTGTGAAAGACAACTTTGTCTTATAGATCTATGATCAATGAAAGAAGTAAGTACTTCTGATTATATTAAGACGATCTCGTCTGTATATTCTTTTTTACCTTGAAAAAGAATTATCTTTCTTCGCCGAAAGTTCCTTCTTCTTGAGATTTTCTCAAAGTTTATGGGGGGTTCCTCTATCTCAGATTTGAAGTCTTGGGTCCTTTATATAGGGGAGGCTGATTTGTTGAATCAGTTAAAGAGATTTATTCTCCCGTTGATTTGGGAATTTCCCCACCGTTGGATCCTTGATCCAAGGGCTTCCGATTTACAGAAGATAATCTTCTTGTTTTAACAAGATTGAGAAATCTTTCCTTCTTTACAGAATTTGTTCTGTATTTTAGTGATTTTTAATCACCATTGGATCATTGATCCAACGGTGTTCCAAATTCAAGGCATAATCTTTTCTGTTTGGAAAGATCCAACAGAGTTTTATTCTTATTAACCGATAATTTAATCATATCCGTTGGATATTTGATCCAACGGTGAGGAACATTTAGTTCCAGTGCTAGCGCTTATGCGCTCTGCCCATGGTGCGCTAATTGGAGCACAACGTTCTTATTGCTAGCGCACACGTGCTTTGCACGTGGTGCGCTACTTGGAGCGCAGCGCATCCAGAGCTAGCGCCTATGTGCTTTGCACGGGGTGCGCTAGTTATAGCGAAGCACCTTTATAAAAGCGCCGCTTTAATTCAAATTTTGGATTCTGAACAGAGCTTTGCTCTAATTGGGGGAACAGGAACCTCATGAAGTTCAGCCTGGCATGAGTCTTAGCCCTTTTGTTGGCTCTGTATCTGAGTCTTTTCTGTCTTAGCTTCTCGATTTTGAGGGCTTGGCGGGCATCCGTCATCCAGGAAGCTATCGTGAGTCGATTGACGGGGAGCTTAGAGAATATACTCGATTGAGCAGTTGTCAGCGGCACCGCTGGAGCTTGCCCGAGATGCCTTATTATTTTGTTGGTGTTGATGGCCTTCCCCTCAGCTGGAGCAATAGAGAGTCGTTCGGAAACGGATTTGTGCTTGGATGAGATGCCTTCGCGACCATGACATTCGGCCTTTTTCCTTTTGAGGCTGGTTTATCCATCACCGGAGCTTAAAGAGCAGGGATGACGTTAGCTGGCACGAACAAAATAGAGCCAAATGGTAGCAACGGCTCTTCCCATTGTCAACCGAGACTGACCGGGAGGACCGTCCTGACGTTCATCTTCATCGTGTAGGAGATGGGAGCTGTGTCGAGAGCTGAACTTGTCCTTGGAGACATTGTTGAGGCTTGATCGCTTGAAATCCTGCATGAAAGAGTCATTTTAGTATAAATATCGATATATATGTTGATTGAGTTCGCATAAACGTTTAACCCGAAATATGGGAGGAGAGAAAAGGTCCCACCGGGCGTACCAGAATCTGTAAGGTGTTTTTCGTCACCCCATTGAGATGGGAATATGCGTTGCTTGTCAGGGCATTACATATTCCCCTGCTTAAGGTAGAATGAGGTTTATTGATTGTGAGTATCCGAATCTCCGGCAGCCGCGGACTAAGCTGCCGTTAATTACCCTTCGCCTTTGAAGCGAAGGAACCTCCGATTGATGGGTTACCCAGCCATGCGAACTCAATGTGCAGTGTGCGTATGTGTGTCTTGAGAGGTTTTTGGGTATATCGGGGCCTCGCAGAGTTTACGGGGGTCCCGCTACCCGGATAGCGGGCTGAGGGTCAAGGAGGCTAGCAGCACTCTTGCGGGATGCGGGGCAGCGTCCCGTTAGAAATTTTTTCTAACGGGAGACGTGTTTTAAGTGTGGAGTGTATGAAAAAAAATGGGATGAGGAGCGTCCTAAGGACGCATGAGTGGCGCGTGGGTGCTGAGCGTCCGCGGGCTATGTGAGAGGCGTGTGGACGTTGGACGCCAGCGTCTCATGCGTCCGACACGTGGACGCCAGCGTCTCATGCGTCCGACACGTGGGCGCTGGGCGTCAGCGCCTCATGCTCCCGGAACGTGATCAGGAGTTAAACTCCTGCAGAAAAAGAGGATTAGCCCTAGAATTAAGAGTTAAACTCTTGAAAGGATCTTGAGGGGAGTTAAACTCCCAAAAGAGTTTGATTTGTGGAGTTAAACTCCAAAAGATTTTGAATGGAGTTAAACTCCTAAAAGAATTTTATTTATGGAGTTAAACTCCCAAAGATTTTGAAAAATGGAGTTGAACCCCTAAAATTCTTTAAAGATGATCAAAGGGGACCCCTTTCTGCTCCCCTGAGTCCTGAATCCTCTTCTAAGTCTCGGATCTTCTCCAAAGTGGGATTTTTGGAGATGTGTCTTCTTCCATATCTCTGTTGGCTGGATCTTGGAGAAAAGAGGGTGAGGCTTAAAACTCTCCTCTTTTTGAAATTTGATGGGAGATCTGAGTTCCTTTTCGAGGGTTTTATGGTGAAAAACTATTTCTTTTTGGAAAAAGAAGAGTTAAACTCTTGATTTAATTCAAAAAGGGAAAAAATGTTTAGAACTTTGAGCAAGGAGAAGGAGGCACAGAAATCCTAGATTTTAAGGGGAATAAATTTACACACAGCCCCTTGGGCTTTACAAAATGGTATTTTGCCCATCCCATGCCTCATGTGCTCATTTATTTTGCACATGAGCCATGGGCTTTACAAAAATTTGGCTTTATGCCCATTTTTCTTACATTTATTCATAAAAATTACATCAAAATTATTTATTACATCATTTTCATATTGGCATGGGGGAGGCTGGCCGCGGGGCTCGACTTGGGCATGGGCCCACTTGACCTGGGCTTGGGTCCGTTTACTTGGGGTTGACTTTGACTTTGACTTGGTCAACCGGGATGTAATTTTTGACCCCAACAACTAGTTTTTCTCATCTTTATCGCACAAGCCTTTTTTCTTATACACTTTTTTGCCTCATCCAGTGCTTTAAAGTATCTCTTTACGCCTTTGGTGATACCCACTATACGATCCTATTTTCTACATCCTTCAATGCTCACATTTTATACTTAAAGGGAAAAATTACAGCTCACCATATTGATATCTTCCTCAAACGAAAGCTTTCCATAATCCCATCAAGGAATCTTTATACTAGGAGGGTTCTTGTGTTTGTTCGGAGCTCCTCCAGAACTTCTACCACTTGCTTAAACTTGACCAGCAGTTGTGGACATCCTATTGGATACAATACCCTACATAAATGATTGTAAATATGAGAACTACCCTACTGACTAGATTTTTAGAAAACTGGTTAAGTTAAAATACGTAGAAATAACTTGGTTTCTTTTATTTACTTCTCTATTCCCTATCTCTTTTTCTTATGATCCACAGTAAATATTTTTGTTTACATTACTGAGGATGGGAACTTATGGGGGGCAATAGCTTCATATACAATTCAGTGGTTATTCGGCTGCTATTTAGAGTTATAAAGCAGGAGGAAGCTACTGCCCTAGTTTGATTCTTCAAGTAATTCTGTTATTTGAAATGTACCTTTTACTGTGGAAATTTGTGTATCATTGGCCAGCTACCTGTGAGAATTCAGAGTAAAAGTCAAGATTATTCCTCTAATCATTGTTGCTAACATCATGTTTAATATTTTAATCAGATTGATTGCAAGATGAGCGTCCTTATGCAAAGAGAAGAAACTAAAAGTCTAAATTTATCGTATAATATCTTCTTTCTCATTCTACATTTCGAATTTGGTGGTTGCTCAGTGATATTTAGTTCCTAATATCTTATCACCTTTCAAAGCTCTTGTTTGGTTCCTAAATTAGACCTGCTTACATGTAGGCACTCTGATCCCGACAGTGGATCATCTTCTTTCTCAATCCTTCTAGGAGATGCACCACATCTTGATGGCGAGGTATTTTACTAGACATCATTTGTGAGTTTTTTATGCAAACTTCTATGGTTACTGATTAATTTGCCACTTCCAACAAACTTAGTATGCCATTTTTGGGAAGGTCACGAAGGGTGACGATACATTAAGGAAGCTAGAGGAGCTTCCAACTCGCCGTGAAGGGATTTTTGTGATGGTAATTCTTTTATTTTTCTTTACCAAATTCTTTATTAGTGTGAACCTGCACCATTCCTTTGCTATGATCCTTTAATGATCCACAGCTGTTCATTCTATTTTACTAATTCTATAGTTTGATTAATCTAACACATGGGCACTGAACCGATGCTTCTCATTTTTTTTCAGCCTATTGAGCGTATCAGTATCCTGTCAACATACTATTACGGTCAGTATGTATAATCAACCTATAATTCCTATATTTCTTTTAATGAGCAAAATTCAGGTCCTGCAATTTCTTTTCAGCACCGAATGCAATTTTGATACAGCTGATAAAATGAAGGAATTAGTCCTTTACGTGTTTACTATGTTTCAAATGCTAGTGAGATCTAAAATAAGTGGTTTCTGTGTCGGTAGAATAAATAAGATCTGTTGGGTTAATGATCAGGCAAATTTGAAATGTTTGTCAATTTGGACTGTTTGCTGCTCGGTGGGATATTTGACAAGTATTTCTTGTTTGATTTTATCATGACCACTTAAACCAACAATACCTCTAAGATGACCAGCATATAATGTACCATGTAAATCAAACATTTTTGAAGCTCTCTTAATACATAATCTCTGGTATCGATTCCCGGTCCCTGGGTCTACTCCCTTAAGAGGCGTGCAAACCATACCTTCTTACTTCCAATCTTTGGTGCATATGGATCGGTGGAAACTCACCCGGCCAGAAAGACTCGGTCAACTTGGACCACCTACGCGTGTATCTGGATTATCAAATTCCTGCTGATATCCTTTTGTTTTCACCTGCCCTTATGAACTGATAGCTTATATAAAATGGACACCTTTATATAGCAAGACAAATAGTTCCTTAATATTTTTGATCCATTCATCGCTTGTTCATATACATTTTGGTTTAATGCACACCACTCATGATGTGAGTTTCTGAAACAGATAACCCTCGATCACAATTTTGAATTCTTGATCATACTAAAATAACTGATAGTGTGATGGTTTAAATCTTACTTTATCTATTCAATATCAGAGTGCATACTTTCCTATGTACTTAATGCTGCAACATGTTGATTACTGTACGTTAATATAAAAACTTAAAAATATTTCTAACGTCTAGTTGAATACAATTTTTCATAAACTACAACCATATCGTTACTCAACAGCTAACACTCAAATACACCAAAAGAAGGAGAAAAAAGGGTGGTGATTAAGATAAAGAAAAAAGGTTGGTGATTAGGATAAAAAAAGGAAGTTATGTTTTCTTGTGTAGTCAACAGATATGACCAACTTGTCGGTATGGCTTGGTTGAAAAATAAGACCGATCAGCTGCTCATGTCGTCACATCTGCTATGGGTCAAGCCGAACAAGCTCATGAATCTTTAGATTCTTTGTACATGACAACAGCTTCCCCACATTTTCATTATCTTTTCTCAAACATTTGAATTCCAACATATGATTCGTTGTTTGATTTTGTTACACTTTTTTGCCTTCTATATCAGTAGGTAGGCATGAACAAACCTGAGCATGTAGTGGGCATTGTTCATTTCCAGTCAGTTTTGAAATAAATAAAAAAAATGTGAAGACTTGCACTAGCATTATTCATCTTGTTGATAATTTTATTCTATTCATTGCGGAGACAATTTTGACTCTGGTTTTTTCTCCTGACATAGATATGAAGGAAGAGAACTGCCAGCATGAGAAATCAGTTCTGAAAAGGAAGCTTTCTGAATCTGCCATTGAGATTGAAAGACAGGTGAATGGAAGCAAGTTTCTTATTCAAAGTAAATAAATTTGTTGTGATATATTTCCATACAATTAACAAATTCGTTTGCATTGCTCCGTTGCAGCGATTGAAATGCTTTTCATGATTCCAATCAAATTTGGCTGGCACCTCTCAGACATCCAAAATTTGTGTAAGTGTCTCAGACATCCATTGCGAATCGAAAGACAACAGTCTTTTTTACCTGCTGTTCCAGTTGTAGTTGCATTATTTTAGATTTTCAAGTTACAGATGACGAACAAAATTCCTGTAAACAACATTTCGATGGAAAAAAAGCTAAAAGTTGCACCTTTAATGGAACTTGCTTTATAATTGATACATGTATTCTTCTGTCCCCTATGACTACGAGATTGGCTATGAGGAAGTGATGCTTCTAGTACTCATATTTCCTCGGATCATTCATTAAACTCTGTAAATCCAGTAGTTTTAAATTGATTTTTCCTACTTACTGGCTTTAATTTGTTTTGTTATATATGCATTTAGGTTTTCAGACCTTAAAAACTCATTTCTCCTGACTTTGACCTGTTTTTCAAGCTTAGTAACATCTTCTCTAACCAATTGGGCTTAACTCATGCGGTAAGAATTTCTTCTATTAAGTGGGAGGTTGCCTATTCGATTTCCAATGGGGTCACTTCAATGTATCGTAACTAGACAAGCAATTTACGAAACCTTAAGAATTGTATATTGAGAACGGACTATATGACTGTTTATGATAACAGTTGAGTCTTTATTCTTTTTTCTTTTGGTGGAAAAAAGGTGGGAAGAGTCCCACTTGATATCATTAGAAATCTTTTGGTGAGCAAAAGTCCCCATGGGTACAAGATTTACAAAAACGAAAATGCAACAGGTCTAAGCAAATACAGCGGAAGAAAAACAACAGAAGGAAGTACACATAAGTGCCATACACAAAATAAATCCAAAATACAAATGTATCTAAACTCTGAAAGCCCGCTAATCTAGATGATGAAGTAGCACTCTTAGAGACAACAGGAGAATCCTCTAACTGTCTTCCACACTATTCCTCAGCTAACCTGTCCTGAGCCGAATCCTGTGCCCCATCCACTTGCAAAGCGCTCTTCGAATCGGGAACTATCTCTGGGATAATCTTGCGAATCTTCCTTCTCGAGTCCACCATGGCAATGTGCAACCAATTAGAGATAAAAGTATAGATGAAGCCAATTAGGACATGCATAGATCTTTTATTTCTCCATTTACTCCAAAGTGATTTTAATAGTACCCGGATGATTTCTAACTTAGTTATAACTTAGTCGTGAAGAATCTCTTAACCTGTCTTACCATACTATAATGTAATAAATAAGCAATTTACCGTTACAATGCCTACATTGCAGAAGATGCACTTGCTCTATCCAACCAATTTGCGTTAATTAAAGTGACCTTAGTCTGAATAGATTTTGTATTCATCATCCAGACAAATGCTTTAACCGTAATGGGGGCATACACTTTTCAGACGCAGGTCGCGTTACAGATAACACCCCTGGTCATTATTGTGGATCCTGTGTAACGATACAACTCAAAAATCTTATCCTTCGCCCAACAGCAACTGTTCCCAACATTGGATCTAATTTGGTATTCTCTGAGCATGTTCAGAAAACCGTGAAAGTTTGTTCTATTGTTGCTATTTAAATTAGAGGTAAATCGCAATGTCCATCCTCGTCCAGTCCAGTTATATTCCACAGCCGTGTTTGGGTTTCTAGGTAAAACTAAACACCTTCCTTCTAAAAATTGATGTCGTAGCAATTAAGTTTTGGGTGTGAAGTGTATATTCTATCTGTTCTGAAGAAGGTAGTGAGAAAAATTAAATGTCAAGGGTGACACCATGATGCTAGTTTCAAGATTTGATGCAACTGTCCAAATAATTACCCCTATTGTGGTCAAACTTAATGAGCAGGATTTGGTTTGAAATTCTTTGTATCAAAGTTAAATCATATGGACTAATCATTTCCCTAGTTGGGATGGACAGCTCAGTGAAGAATGAAAGAGGTTGGCATAGGAAGCAGGAAAATCTGATTGCATCCCAAATGATCCATCCCCGATTTGGCTTAAAATCCTTCCAGTCTTCAGCTCATTTCCCTAGAATAATCTTATATTCCTTTTAATAGGACACCTTAATCATGTTTGCACATGACATGGCCAACTGCCAAGGCTTGCACATGTTTTGGAGTAAACCAGCGAAGGGCTGATCAGTTCTGATATAATTCCTAATTTTAAGATTTTGTATATCGATAGTCAAAATTTGTCGCAGATGTAGTTTATATTGAGATGTATAACTTGAATACGATTATAATTCATCTTTATATACCTTTTCCGATAAAATAAGATTGGGTATGAAGAATTATAGCTATTATCTCTCATGTCAATCATCCATTATCTAGCATCAACAAATTATGGCTAAACGACAAGTTGTCGTCTTTCAGAGTCTTCACATTCGGATAGTTGCATACAATGTCTGCAGCATGAATGAGCGAATTTTAGATTTGCTTTGATAATTATATCCAACAATATTGGTTATGCATGTATATTTATGTATGAAGATTTACATAAAAGGGCAACACTATCGGGATTTGCATTGGGTAAAGCATGGGTAGAGAATGCGATTCATTAGGTAGTAATTTTCTCATCTCCATTTCTATCCAACGAGAACA
This sequence comes from Agapanthus africanus, assembly GCA_030015575.1. NCBI lineage: Eukaryota > Viridiplantae > Streptophyta > Magnoliopsida > Asparagales > Amaryllidaceae > Agapanthus > Agapanthus africanus. Next base: position 934,166,449 of record JASDDO010000019.1, on the reverse strand, counting down.
AGAACACCAATCGTTTCTGGAAAAGTTCATAATTTATCAGGCCGAATTGGGGGTGGGGGGGATGGTTTGGGGTTGTGGGGGTGTCTAATTAATGGTATGACAGCCCTCCTATTGGCACCTTTGGTGGATGCTGGTAGAATTTCGTAAGCTGGTAGGTAAAAGTAGACTCATTTTTTAAGCTCCCTAGTGTTGAATTTATCTTGGATAAAATTATCTTCTTATCTTCCCCTTTATATTATCTCGTTACTAGGGGGAAAAAGTATCCTGACAAATCATGAATAAACTAAGGAGACAACACCCACCCTAGATAACACCTCCTCATATATATATATATATATATTCTTCTAATTGAAAACAAACTTTGGTAGCCTCAATGCATAGAAAGAGGTTTAAAGGCTTTAAAGCCTGCACGTGCACGTGTTCTTCCCTCCCTCAAAGCGGTACAAACTAATCCATGATTCTAAAATCTCCCTTCCCTAGAAACCAAGATACTCTTATTAATCCCATAGTAATTAAAAACCAAAAAAGCTAGGCTATAGGCTCATAGAAGCTATCATCATCAACATCAAATTTTCATCTTGTTTATCGATTACTACTTTGGTCGGTGTTCAGTTTTGAGCCCCACGGCTCTCTCTCCAATGCAAGTTCAAGTTCAACGAGTGAGAAGGAACTAGTTCACTGTTGTCGTGCATATATTATTAACAGTCTAATATTTGATTACATTTTGGATCTCAAGTACTTGATCTTTGATTAAACTACTAATTAGGTGGCTGTCCTTTGATTTAAGGGCCCGATGAAGCGCACGTGGGAAGCACGTGGGGGCAATGATTGTAACGCGGACTAGCCATTTTTTTTTGGGATCCCCCCTCCCCCTCTCTCTATATTCTATTCTATTCTACAATGCAAATGTACTTAGTTAGATTCACCATTCTCCATTTTTAAAAAAAAGAAAAATGAGAGAATTTTTCTCCCATCCTTAAAGTGTCCACATCATCAAAAAAGGACAACACAACAATAAAATGTTGTTCATTTGAATTCTAAAAATTCAATACCTAAAAAGATAAAATAAAAGAACTTTCAAGACATAGTTTTATCCTAAGCATATTTCAACTTTTTAGATTTCTCTTAAAGTTATCTTTTTACTTCAATGTTTTTCTTATTTAAAATTATTCAATGCATATCCACTGAAATGTGTAGTATTGTTTTTCTAGAAATTTCTATACCCTTGCATTTTTTAAATTATATTTTAATAATTTTTTGCAATATATTTGATAACTCATTACCATATCCGTATCCAGCACCTATTTACGAATGCAAATGCAGATACAAATAATTGTCGGTAACAATAATTTACTATCCATATCCGCCACAATCAAATACGAATACGAATCGGATATTGTAAAAACCACATCTGCTAAGACCGGATTTGAATACTATTCGAATAAATATAAAAAGTCATGATTCATAACTACAACTAATAAAATATTTAAATAGTTTAACCAATTTTTTTGATTCAAACACTCGTATCACATGTCTCAATAGTTTCAAATTAGGGCTTTTGCAAATAATACCAAATCCACAGGCTATCCATAAGTCTAGTTATAATTAATTATAATTAGTAGTTGGGCAGCGGATACATTAGTTCGGATATTCAGATCCGGATTCGGATAGGAAATTTGTATCCAAGTCCGATCAAGTCGGATCCGGATTCAAATCCGGATGCTAACAAAATTCGTTCGGATATGGATTTCTAGTATCTATATCCGTAAGTTGTCAGATTCGAAAACGAATCCGGATCAGATTATCCGGGCCGTTTACACCCCCTAACGGTGAGAGCTTGTAACTAATAGAATAGATAGCTTGACTATATATGCAGAGAATGGAGCTTGTTTGATTACTATACTAGTGGCATTGAAATTATTCTACTGCATTTTAGGAGAGTCCATTTGGATTGTATTTTAAAGTTAAGAATTTTTATTACACATATGATGCATAGGTTGGTTTGCATATATAAAGTTGGTGGAGCTGGCTTCCACCTTTTATTCAGAATATATTGGATTTAGGGCCCATGGAAGGTGATTTGGTTTGACTGAAGTTTCATACTTTCTGCAGTCGAGGATTAATCAAAGTTGAGGGTTTTTATTGAGAAAAGGAGTGTGTGTAGTGGTATACCGACTGGTATAATTGTATAGTGAAATAATTTATAATTTATGTAATAATATAAAACATGTATTTCTTTAAATAAAATAGTACTAAATATAATAGTATAATATAAAATCCCGATATATATTAGTATTGACTGATGTGCCGATACAAGTACCGATATACAGCAGCTATCGATTAAGTTCGAACAATATTTCTGGAAGAGATCTGATAGATGACATTAGTAAGCAGCAAGATATTGACTGAGAAAATTATAAATTGTATCATCTTTATAATAATAAAATAGCTGAGAAATTAAGGTTCTATCTTATTATGATTGAGGATCTTGCAAACTTTTGTAGCAAATAATTTTCGGTTTAATAATAGACTTCAGATCCTCCTAGATTTTGAATACTTAGCTAGCTAGTCTCTATAGGGTATCAGTTTATTGTTGCAAGGCCTCTTTTTTCTTGGTCTTTTCTTTTTAAATCAATCCTTTCATCGTATGCCTTAGATTTATAATCATCACTATATTGCACATATTGCATGTGTGTGGAAGAAATAGTTAGATGCTTACAAGAAATTTAATGCGCGCGCGCAATATGTGAGCTGGGAGCTCTCTTCTTATAGACTGTTGCTGTGAGTTGTATCTTCATTATAATTCGTTAACGTCGAACTTTGGATTCTTCTTTGGTTTAAAACCATGCTAATCAGTACCTTTGATGGAGAGAGAGAGAGCGCGCGAATGGGCGCTCATAGTTTCGATTGATGGACTAAAGAAACCGGAAAAGAAAAAAAAGTTGCTCACTGGTACGAACCTCGCTGTCGATTGGACCGAACTCATGTGCTCCGTGATGCATGCTGAGCTTGAAATATATATTTAATTCCCACCATTTTTCTATTAACAATTAACTACTACATCAAGATTACAGTTAATAGAATATTAAGCATATGGCAACTTCTTGTATTTGATTTATAAGAGTTCGTTATGTTTCTAAGAACCTTGTTAAACTAATGCAGATAAATTATAAATATGTCAGACGTGATTATTAAAGCATAATGCGCGTGTGCATATATATATATATATATATATATATATATATATATATATATATATAAAAGCTTGATCCTCTCTGAGTTGCTAAAACTAATTGAGTCTTGATAGTTTATCAACCAAAGGTCAAGTGATTTATTGGATATTTTGGTTGCGGTGATTTGCTTACGAGTCTCCACTCTGTGATTTGGTTGGCTGCTGAATTAATATTTTTGTGCTCTACAAATCCCAAATGCAAGAAAAATCTTATAATTAAATACGTTGCATATGTATGTAGTTTAAGCAAGATCTTTGTGTGTTTATGAGAATTTACTCAACTTCCCATAGATCTCTGGGTACTCCTCGCAGCATCAATGATTAGTATTTCTTACTTGATAGTTGTTTGTATGTTATATGTTTTTTATTACAGGTACTTGAGTGTTAACGAGTAGGTTATACGGAAGATGCAGAGTATAAAATGGCATGGCACGGCAGGAAATTTTTATTTCGGCGGCTTGAAAATTCAACCGACTTTTTGGATGATTGGCGCCGGCAATATTAATCCACGTGATCTGGAATAAACTATGGGCATACCAATTTTTATATTGTTTGAATGCTATTTGCCTATGCATTTAGCATTGTAAAATTTTTTTATTGTTGGAAATATTGAAAAGTCGTTAATTTTGCAATTATCCAATACGAGGACAAACATAATCCAATGTAGAAAATTTAACCACCAATGTAGAAAATTTATCTTCGTTTTCTCCTAAGGTAAGAGGTACAAACTTCTATAAAGTTATTTTTTATTGGATGTGTGTGTATATAATCAATCTTCATCACTCAAGCAATAAAATGTAATTATAAGGAAAATTTTATTTATTCAAAGCAGTGGAGGCTCCTCAAGTTAGCATGCATATCGAATGGCTGTTGATGAAGTTACCCTTTTATTAAATCAAAAAGTAACCTGAATATCCAAATTACACATAATCAAATATGTACTTCAAACATTTAACATCCCTTTTTTCTTTCTTTCTTTCTTTCTTTTTTATATAATTATTTTAAGCATGAATTCAAAAATTAAAAAGCAACGTCCGAGTTGTGAGCAGCACCTGGTGCAACAAACAGTGCTGTGTTTGACCAGTCATGAGTTCTTAATTTACATTTCTTTCTAAGAATAAAGATATCTGATTGCATTATTGCCATGGATCTCCATTATAACGCAGACAATCTTTCTGTATATTTACATATGATAGGGGAAAAAAACTCCACTTCCAATTGATATTAATACAACAAAGGAGATTGGATAATCTAAATATCAAAACAGGCTTATCCTAAAATTTTATGAAAAATATTTTTCCTACCATGATGATGGACTCCATGTAGGCAATATATATGGATTCTCATTGGGAAAAAACTAGACATGATATCCACTATATAGGGAATTTCAATCTTTATCCCATCTTGTAGCTAATAAGCGTCTTTGTAGATGATATGGATTCCACCTATTTGGTTGGGAAAGTATTTCTCAAATTTTAATAAGGTAAAAGAAGATATATATATATGATACCAAGGTATTCAAAAGAAATAGACAAGGAAGTACAAAAAATAGAAAGAAAGTGATATTATATATATATGATACCAAGGTATTCAAAAGAAATAGACAAGGAAGTACAAAAAATAGAAAGAAAGTGATATTTTAACAAAGCGATTTTTTTGTTTGTTGGTATCCAAATGAAAGTAGGAAGAATGATAATTTGGAGCGTGGCAATAGTATTAAAATTTTAAGAAGTATTATGATAACATCTTATCAAGATTATGCATTAAAAAATATAATTTTGTAAAAGAATAAATATAAATCCTTTCTTAAGCTAGTTCTCCGATTTTTTTTTTTTAATACCTAGAAAGTAAAATGAGCAAGACATCTTATGTGACATAGAAAGTGATCATCGGTTTTCTAGTCACTTTCCCTTTCCCAAAACTGGCTTATTTCTATTTTATCAAACACGTCTTAAAGGCCATGAATTAAAAGTCCACGGTAATAGTAATTGTGTCCACTAGTATATATAATTGTAAGAGAAAAGGGCTGTTAAGCAACCCTACACTTGACTACGATGCAAAGGACGGTGCAACACACCTATCACTGTAGGGAAACATGATCTAATTCCACGCGTAGTAAGTGTCAAATTAGCTCTAATTTGACGGTGCTTTCGATAATCGACGGATGACCGCCGTCGTGTTTAATTTCGTCGCTGTAGAGCTAATTCGACGGGTCATACGTGTCGAATTAGATATTTTTTATTCGATGCGAGTTACCCGTCGTATTAGACTTTGTTTTGACGTGAAGAACGCGTCGCATTAGGCATGATTTTATAAGTATAGAATATTATTAAATAATATAATAATAATTTTCAGAATCTAACTCGACGGGTGTTACATGTCGAAATAGACTTTGTTTTGATGGGAAAGGCCCGTCCAATTAGGTGTAAATAGAAGAAAAAATAAATAAATTTTAAAACAGAGAATCTGGAATTTCAATTCCAAATTTCAATCCAATCCAACATTTCAGTATTAATTCAATTCCATTTTAAATTCCTATCCAAATCCAAACACATTCCAATCCAATCCAATCCAAAAATCATTTGACAATCGAATCAAATAACCAATATAAACACATAGGTTCATATTCATCGATATATATGTACATGAAAATGAAAGTTAGAAATGAAATCATAATTAATAACTCATACACACACACACAAAATGACGCGTGTCGGATCCGCGCGTCAAGATGTTACCTTCCGTTGGTCAGCTGATGGCGGTCATGGACGGTTGAGATTTGATCTGGAGGCTGGCTCCTGAAGCGTGTGGATCTCAATCGGTTTGAGGTTGTCTGCGCCGAGCTACCTGCAAGGAAGTCCTGGGGTGGTTGTACCACCGAGAACCCTCCGACGGTCAAGTTAGAGAGGAAATCCGAGCAGAGTAACGGCTTAGTGCAGTAAAAATGGCTTACTTGGACCGTCTGAAGAAGGGGTTTATATAGCGGTGGCAGCAGACAGGGTAGGCGCGAGAATCACGCCGGCCGTTACGCTCCCGACGTCATACTCGCATGATGAGCGAGATCTCCCATTAATGGCGAGACATGGTCGTTAATGGGGGATCGTGATGGCGTGGAACGTGGGATGTGGCTGGCGGATGTCTCGCACATGGCTAGATTCGTGGGATGGCGGTTGCGCCTGCGAGTGGTACTATTGGTCGGTCAATGGGACCGAGGAAGATGACCTCGGCGGGAAAACTAACGGATGAGCGGGAGAGCCGAGGTATCTTGGTTTCGTGGTAGCCCGGAGAGGACTTGTGAGGCCGAGGAGGCCAATTGTGCTGGGGGCTCGGAGGTGCGCCAGCGCTTGTCTGTGGGACGGGCACAGGAGTGGTCTGGTCGGCCACTGTAGGTCCTTTCTTGTGAGCTTTGGGATACGCCATCTGCCACGTGTCATGATCTGGGAGATCACTGATATCGTGCATCATCATTAGCCCCCCACTCTCGTCCCGACCAGCTGACGAGTCGGGTCGGGAGTGGCCTGCCGGGTCACCCGAGGTGAGCTCCTTACGAAGATATCGTCGGGCGTGTTCCCGGACAATCTGTTGTATTTTCTGGATGACGCCAGCGGATTAGGGGAGAGATCTCTGCATTAAAGAGGGCGCGTCGGATCGTGTGTACGTTTACTGAAGCGACGGTCCGCGTGTCAGGCGCTGCTTGGCTGACGCGACGGGCCGCAGACTTCTGGCGTCTGAGGGGATATGCCAATGTGCATGCGAGAGGTGGAGCGATCGTGGCCGTCGAGTGTACTGAACTGTTTCGGAGGGAGATGACTGTCGCCATTGGATGAGAACGCCGGTGGCAATAAGTAGAGGTGGGGTCCACGTGAGGGCCCATTCCTCTTCATAATCTCATCGTCTTTGGTCTTGTTAGCTCGGCGTTCTCCTTTTTAGGTCGGGCTTTCCGCGTTGCTTTTCCGAGGACTCCTCTTCATCAGGTTAGATGTCTTCCTCTGAGGAGTCTGTAAATATAGTTGGTGTAGAGTCTGGAGAGCCCTCGTAGAGTCTTCCTCTTCTTCCCCTTCTTCTTCTTCTGGACTGGAGTCCTCCCAGGGAGTTAGGGTTAGGTCTTCTTCCCAGGGTCGCGCGACGGGGGAGGCTCCCCGAGTGGAGGTCGTGGATGCGCCTAGCGTGCCGTCTACGGTGAGGCACGAGGAAGTGCTTGCCAATGCTCGGACTCGTTTCCATATTCCTCCCGGCTACACGTTGCGTTTGGTCGGGGAGGGGGAAAGGGCAGATCAGGTACGGGGCAAGGAGATTGCCTTGTACTTGGAAGCCTTTTGGGCCGGTATGCGCCTGCCCTTCTCCCCCGAGGTTGTTAGAGCGCTGAATTACTTCGGGTTAGCCCCGGGCCAGCTAGTGCCGAACTCCTGGAGGATTCTCCTCGGGTTCTTGGTCCGTTTGAAGTTGCAGATGATCCTCTTCGATCTGTCCATCCTTGCATCCTCTCTCATTTACAACGGTCACCCCGACACTCACGAGGGCGACCCGAGGTGGGTTTACCTCTCCTTTAGGAAACGACGGGGGAGTGCAGCCGGGTCGGGAGTCGTCGTCTTGCCTTCTTCAATCCACGATTGGAAGAAGAAGTTTTTCTTTGTTGGGCCGCCAGAGGGCGAGGACTGGCCCGTGCCCACCCAGTGGTCTAGGGATAGGTGCTGGCGGGGATGTCCGTCTAACGATCCCGATGCAGTGAGAGTGGCGGAGTGGGAGCCCATTCCTCGGGCCGACGTGCTGCTTTCTGAGCGGGCCTTTAGTTGGGCTGGGCTCAGCCCCGCCCAGTTCGTTGGTAAATTAGGTGCTTGCGTTTGTCTTCATTTCTGTTTGTGTCGCTAATTCCATTGTATTTTGTCTTGTGTAGAACCCATGGACTTAAGCCACCTCCGAGCAGCCATGTGATTGGTAGAGATTTCACGATCAAAAATATAATTACCGCAATCAGGACGGCGTCGCTTCGCAGCTAGCCGGTGAGTACGGGTCGATCCACAGAGACGGGTAAATTCCTTTAGTGTGTCTTAACGAGTTGATTCTATTTGTCGTTTTGGTTTTATAAAAATCTAGATTTAAAACTTAATTAATCTAATTTAAATTCTTGCTAGGGTTAGGCTTAGAGGAAGTTTTGGAGATTGATGTTTCCTCACCGCTTTCAATGCCGTATTTTAGATCCATTAGGTGTTATAGTAATTATCGATAAAGTGGATACGACTCTTTTGGGAAGATGTTTTCTTCCTCTAGATTCGTATCCTTCCTTTATCGTTAATTACCCTAACCCCCATGGAAAACGCGCGCAACCGGCCCTTTATACTGCGGTTCACCGTTACCTCGAGGGGTAGGGTGCCGCAGGGAGCGGTTGTGCGTGCATGCATGGAGTTCTTAATGGGTTAGTTTAATATGGCATTGAAAGGGGTGAGAGATCTCATCTCTCAACCCTTTCCCTAAGGCTAACCCTAACAAGCGAGGAGACTACTCGCTCATTAGGGGATGAAATAACATTAAAAGAATAAAAGAAAAACACTTACTAATGGTGATGGCTCCCTCCAAGCGATAAAGAACAGATCTGAATGTCACTTCCAGAATTTCTGAATTTTATTTATTGAAAAGAGGCATACAATTTTTAGATCTAAGATTACAATTTATAGGAAAATAGGAAACCTAGGGTTACAGACTCTCGCACATGCAAAATTACAGATTTGACCCCTGAAAATCCTAACATCTGCACCGACGCACCGACGCACCAAAATTCCACCGACACGTGTATTAGACGGCCGCGGATCCGCGGCTCCAGGCTGGGTTTGGCCGCGGATCCGCGGCCAAACTGTGGACTTGGGCTGTGAGATTTTGTGGGCTTTCTTCTGGGCTTCTTGGCTTTCTGTTTCTATAGTCCTTTTCTCTGTTAGGCTTCTAGGTATTCTCCAGATATTTCAGTGAATATTCGTAGCGATCTTTCAACCGTTCTCATGACATTTTAGACCTTGCACTGTTCTCTGACTAGGCGTGACTAGTATCGGTCTGCTTGTTGGTCAAAAGTCCCTTTTTCTGTTGTTTTGTGTCTTTTTCACTGTATTTGCTCCAGAAACCTGTATCCTGTAATATGCAACAAACGTGCGTCAAGAGTACCTGTTTATTTATAAAAAGGCTAAGAATAGGGGAATGATAAATGCAATATTATGGTCTGAACAAATACCCCCAAACTTACCTTTTGCTCGTCCTCGAGCAAACTTATTATTTTATTCTCAAAAATCCTAACCGCACTTTCGCAGGGAAACGCGATTGCACTGAGCACGTGCAACAAGCCGTTAAACCTCTAGGTGTCCCTAGTAGGAGGAGTGTTGTCTCCTGAGGGTTTTCAGCGGATTACACCCACAAAATCCTATCAACTCGGCCCATTGATTTTAGTTCTCCAATTAGGTTTTCTAATAAGGAATTCTATTATCTTCTACTTGTAAATTATCCACCCATATTCTTCACACTTCCTCATCATTTAACTTAAGATTATATATGTTATGTAGATCTACTTAGCTTTCAGCATCTCTTAAGTCTTCCTTCTAGGGTTTCATCTCTACTTAGGAATTTTCTATCAACTCCATTAAAGATACAAATTCTATCTTTCATTCCTCTCTTTTATCTAAATTCCAATCACATACCCCTACGTGTGTGTAAAGATCACCCCTACACTTGGAAATTCAATTCAAGCAATCATGCCCTAGTCCATTGTCCAAAGTACTTATTAATTGGTGAATGAAATTTGCTTACACATCCTTCATGCGACCGTTAATACTTCTTGAGGTACCAAACGACCGATTACAAAATGCGTTTGCACTTTAAAGCGTACTTCCTAGTCTTTGCAACACCCAAGGCTTTAGCAGTGACTCCCAAACCAGTTGGTCTAAGGCACTAGGTGATGAAGCACCCTCGCTAAATATTTTTCTATTTTTACATCCTTAAGTAACCACAAAAACCAGTGTCCATTTTTTTTTTCTTTTCACACTTTTTCTTTTATTTTCTTCGTACTAAGGACTTTAGACAAGAGCATTTCAAGGTCTCTTCTACTATTCCAAGTTTCAAGGTGCGTGATTGTGCAATTTTGTAGGGTATACATTTTCAGAATCTAGACTTAAGCGAGGAACTATTTTTCAAACTTATACTTTAATTAGAACATCAATACTCTTCCCTTGTTTCGACTTATCCCAAGAAGTGAACCCAAAATTTGCCTATTTCTAAATAAACTACAAGGCATATACTTTCTACCGTTAAACTTTAAGGAATGTTATTTTTAGGGTTTTTAATTCACTAAGTCTAAGATCTAGTTGTTCCTAGCCAGTTAACCTATTAGTCAAACTCAAGTCAATTAGCCAAAATTGAATACAATTATTTTTATAATTTTTTTGAAATTTTTCAATTTTTATGGGTTTTCAAATAGGTATGCAAATGCAAAAATATGTACAAATGAATGCGAAGGAAGAAGACGTATCGAGCATACCCCCAAACTTGAACTTGACAGTGTCCTCACTGTCATGCTAAACCAAGAGGGTCAAGATACCGATACTCCCCTGTTTATTTATTTATAGTTTTTTTTTTATTTTGTTGTTAAGAAAAACAAAAATATATACAAAAAGGACCCTCCCCCAAACTTCAATTAAACTATGTTAGACAATACTGCCAAACCTTGCATCGGCCAAAAGTCAACACCAACCAGTTGAAAAATTTATCAGTAAAGAATATAGGGTGGTGGAAAAATAAGTTGTGGTGGTCCGCAAAGAATTGGGGAAGATAGAAGTAGTGGTATGGGAGGTGTGGAGGTAAATATACAGGTGATGGTGATGCATCGAAACGAGAATGTAAATGATCAGCAATCAGTGGAGTGTTGGCATTCTCGTACCTTATTAAAAGAAATGGGGGTATTTCAACTTCTAAGGGAGTAGGTTGACTCACCACAATACCCACAAGATATTCCTATGGGTCCTCTATTGACATGGCATCATCCATCAATTGTGTATGATATTCACTTATGAGGGAACTTATCTTCTCGATGTCCGCCATAGTCCAACTGAAAACTTGCCGTCTATCTTGTAAGACTTTTAAAATAGCGTTCTCTTGCTCGAAGGCTAGAGAGGCTGATATGATAATGGGAAAAGTCTCATTCTCACCTATGTAAGCATATCTACGGTGAGACGGCAAGGGCATGAGTTCGAATTTCTGAGGCGAAAGAACCATTGCGGAATCTACCTCGAACTCAAAGGACTCCAACACAGGTTCGAAATCACTGCAAACAACCGATTCGGATGGCTCGACTGACTCATCCAAAAATTCAAACGACTCATATTCGGGCTGTGAGTCGTCATCATCCAAAAAGGTGAAACATTCATAATCAACATCGGTTGTGTCAACGGTAGTAGGTTCAAGGAGGGACGCACTAGTGGCGTCAAAACTGTTTTCATCAAATAGAAATCTTTCAAGCTCGCAGTCCTCCTGCGTGATTTCGTGAATAGAGAAAACATCTCGTGTACTAGTTTTAGGCACGGGGGGCAGACTTCCCATCTTATAAATATTGAACTCACTAGACCTCTTCCCGAAGGATAGAGTCATGGAGCCATTGCGGCAATTTATCACGGCATTGGAAGTGGCCAAAAATGGTCGACCGAGAATCACCGGAATTTGGTTTATTGGGTTGGCAACAGGTTGTGTATCCATAACGATAAAATCAACGGGGAATATGAACTCCCCGACTTTGATCAACACATCCTCTAGTTGACCCCTTGGATAGGTGATTGATCGATCAGCCATTTGGAGAGTGCAACGAGTGGGTTTCAACTCTCCAACCCCTAATTGTTCGTACACGGAGTAAGGAATCAGGTTAACACTAGCCCCAAGATCTAAAAGTGCTTGATTAATTTTCTTATCCCCAATTGTAATTGAAATCGTAGGACAGCCGGGGTCCTTTCGTTTTTGGGGTAAGGTTTGATGGTGGTTAATAGCATTGCTCACTGCACTAGCCACTAGCACTTTCTTGGGTACTTGAGATGCTTTTCTCTTTGAAGTGCATAATCCCTTTAAGATTTTCGCGTATGAAGGGACTTGTTGGATAGCATCCAAGAGGGGTATATTTATACTAACCTGCTTAAATATCTCCACAATCTTCTCCACTTGTGTATTTGGTTTATTAGGACTCAACCTGTTTGGAAATGGTGCATTCTGAAAATTTATTGAGTCAAAAGTCTGTGGAGTAGAATGTGGAATAGGAACGGATCCCAGTGTGGATGTGTTCGTGTTGTTAGAAATGGGTCCGTTCGAGTCAGAAGAAGTAGAGCCGTGTGAAGGATTGAGAATAGGCTCTAAAGAAAAAGGTGAAGAAGGAAGTGAAGAAAATGAAGAAGGGGAAGAAGAACCACCGGCGGGGATGTCATCACTAGTTCCCACATTATTTTGCAACTCTCTTCCGGATCTCAACGTGGTCACCGCATTTACATTGTGATTGTGATATGTGTTTTGTGGGTGACCGGGATTGGGCAATGGTTGAGATGGAAGCTTTCCCTTTTCTCTCTCGCTCAACGCAGCAGTTAATTGTGCAATTTGTGCCTCAATAGATTTGATACTTTGATCGTGTGAGGCATTGTTATTCATTAAAGATTGCACATAACTTTCAAATCTTGCTGCGGATTCTGTAGTTTGCTTGAGAAATGCTTCAAGACTTTTCTCGAGCGAGCTAACCTTATCATCATTAGGTTGAACCAAATTGTTCGTTTGATTTGTATAAGGTTGTTGTTGGAAAGGTTGCTGGTTTTGAGTTTGTAAGGGTGCTTGTTGTTGTTGTGGAGGAGGTCTTTGAAAATTATTATTCCCTTGGACTTGTTGATTTTGGTTTCAAGCGAAATTCGGGTGACTCCTCCACCCCTGATTGTATGTCGAAGAGTAAGGATCATTTCTTTGTCGTTGCTGGAATGCAGCATTGACTTGATCCTGTCCTTGAATAGGTGCATTATAAGGACACTCTTCGGTTAAATGCGATGGGTTCGAACAACAAGCACAAACAGTTCGTGTGGGTAGAGTAGGGGCAGGAGAAGACGATGAGATTTTGGTCTCAATGGCTTCTAGCTTTTTCATAAGTGAGGCCATCTCGGCCTTCATAGCTATCGACATATCTATTTGATGTATGCCTGCCCTAGATTGACCACTAGAAGAAGATGATGTGGTCTTGGTACTCTCCCATTGAATTGTTTGCTCACTTAGGTCCTCAAGAAACTGCCAAGCTTCGTCGCTAGACTTAGAGAGAAAATGACCTTGACATATTGTTTCTAGCAACTGCTTCGTTGCTGCGTTCAATCCCTCGTATAATGTTTGGCAAAGTTGCCAATTTTCTATCCCATGATGAGGACATTGAACGAGTAGGTCCTTAAATCTCTCGAAGCACTTCCAAAATGGTTCGGAAGGAAGCTGTGAAAATTGTATGATTTCGTTTCTGATTCTAGCAGTTTTGTGGTGAGGATAGAACTTTTTCAGAAAAGCTCTCACAAACTCGTCCCAATTTCTAATGGAATGTGATGCGGTGCTGTATAGCCACTTCTCGGCTAGGTCACATAAGGTAAAAGGAATGACCCTTAGCCTTATCGCGTCATCACTTAATTGGGTTGTCTTCATCATGGCGCAAACGTTTTGGAATTTATTAATGAAAATATATGCATCTTCGGATTCCAAACCATGAAACTTAGGCAGCATATTGATGAAGTGTGGTTTTATTTCAAAATTATCCCCATTTACCGGTGGGGGTGAAAGACATGTAGGTAAAGAAGTGCGGACGGGGTAGAAGAGATCCTGGAGCGCAACTCGTGCGGGCGCTACAACAGGCGGAAGATTCGGGTTATTCGCACCTGGCGGAGGTGGAATCATTCCCGTCGTTAAGGTATCGTTGGGGTTGAATCCCGACATACCTTCGAAAGAAGAATTTGAATGTGGAGGTAAGGAAGTGGAAGGAAGATCGACGAAGGGTTCGCCGAAGGGTTCGTTGGTCGGTACCAACGAAACACGGACTAATCGGGCGTTAGTATCCCTAGTCCAAAATGACATACACTAAAGGGTAGTGCAGTCAGAAAAAAAAGAAAAACAGAATGTGGGGGTAAGATAACGTCAGTGAGAAGAAGTGGTGGAAGTGAGTTTGCAAGTTTTCTTTAGCGGCAAGTTGCAAGTTTTTAAAAGATTTTTCTTTTTCTTTTTTTATTTGTGAGTTTTGTAAGGAGGTTTTTAAAAACGGACTCGTGACACAACTGAATCAACCACACATGCACAATCAGGCCTAGATCTAGGGTCGCCTAGGTCTACTAGACAGCTCCTAACTAGGGCTAGAAATAGACCTCTAACCGCCTCTTCACGGACAAATACGGCCAGGTAAGTGGGAAGGAACCACCACTACAGTGGGCCTAATTAAAAACCACTAGCCTAGACACCGCAATGTCGGTTAGGATAAACGGCTGATGCCTACCCTAGTCCTTTTCCTATTGAGCTCGCTGTCCTTAGGTCTGAGTCTAATCTTTTTTTTTTAATTAAAGGTTTTCGATGCAAAATGCTTAGGTGTTTTCTGGGGTCCTGGGAAGGGTGATGAAATCCCCACCCAATCTGAGTTTGGTCAAATATCCCCTTAGAATCCGGTTAAATTATGCAAAACAAATAAAATTTCACTTGCAATCAGAATTTTTTAGCGCGGCGCAAAAAAACCTGCAGAAATCTGTTATTTAGAAGGGGGAGAAAGACTTTTTACGCAAAGAACCCTGCAGAAAAGATTTTTTTACAGTGGATATATGGAGGTTACAGAGGGGAGGAAAAGAGAACAAACCCACAAAATTCCAAGTGCTGACGTGTCAATGAAGGCGCGGATCCGCGGCAAGTTGCCTACTAATGCGGCTGAAGCACGGCCAAGTGTTAAGATCAGGCTCTGGGAAAAATTCTGTGGATCTGTACTTTCAATAACTCTCTGTTCTTATGTACCAATTTTTATTTTGCCCTCTGTAAATTTTCAGATCTTCGATTCTTCGCTGTTCCTGCAAGATTCAAAAGATATACCCTTCAAACAGATCAAATTTGATAATTTTTTTTTTATTTTTATATTTTCAGATTTTTATAATTTTTAAAATTTATATCAACCCGAAAATTCACAAAAAGAAAAATTACGCCGTCCCCGGCAACGGCGCCATTTGATTGGTAGAGATTTCACGATCAAAAATATAATTACCGCAATCAGGACGGCGTCGCTTCGCAGCTAGCCGGTGAGTACGGGTCGATCCACAGAGACGGGTAAATTCGTTTAGTGTGTCTTAACGAGTTGATTCTATTTGTCGTTTTGGTTTTATAAAAATCTAGATCTAAAACTTAATTAATCTAATTTAAATTCTTGCTAGGGTTAGGCTTAGAGGAAGTTTTGGAGATTGATGTTTCCTCACCGCTTTCAATGCCGTATTTTAGATCCATTAGGTGTTATAGTAATTATCGATAAAGTGGATACGACTCTTTTGGGAAGATGTTTTCTTCCTCTAGATTCGTATCCTTCCTTTATCGTTAATTACCCTAACCCCCATGGAAAACGCGCGCAACCGGCCCTTTATACTGCGGTTCACCGTTACCTCGAGGGGTAGGGTGCCGCAGGGAGCGGTTGTGCGCGCATGCATGGAGTTCTTAATGGGTTAGTTTAATATGGCATTGAAAGGGGTGAGAGATCTCATCTCTCAACCCTTTCCCTAAGGCTAACCCTAACAAGCGAGGAGACTACTCGCTCATTAGGGGATGAAATAACATTAAAAGAATAAAAGAAAAACACTTACTAATGGTGATGGCTCCCTCCAAGCGATAAAGAACAGATCTGAATGTCACTTCCAGAATTTCTGAATTTTATTTATTGAAAAGAGGCATACAATTTTTAGATCTAAGATTACAATTTATAGGAAAATAGAAAACCTAGGGTTACAGACTCTCGCACATGCAAAATTACAGATTTGACCCCTGAAAATCCTAACATCTGCACCGACGCACCGACGCACCAAAATTCCACCGACACGTGTATTAGACGGCCGCGGATCCGCGGCTCCAGGCTGGGTTTGGCCGTAGATCCGCGGCCAAACTGTGGACTTGGGCTGTGAGATTTTGTGGGCTTTCTTCTGGGCTTCTTGGCTTTCTGTTTCTATAGTCCTTTTCTCTGTTAGGCTTCTAGGTATTCTCCAGATATTTCAGTGAATATTCGTAGCGATCTTTCAACCGTTCTCATGACATTTTGGACCTTGCACTGTTCTCTGACTAGGCGTGACTAGTATCGGTCTGCTTGTTGGTCAAAAGTCCCTTTTTCTGTTGTTTTGTGTCTTTTTCACTGTATTTGCTCCAAAAACCTGTATCCTGTAATATGCAACAAACGTGCGTCAAGAGTACCTGTTTATTTATAAAAAGGCTAAGAATAGGGGAATGATAAATGCAATATTATGGTCTGAACAAATACCCCCAAACTTACCTTTTGCTCGTCCTTTAAGGAGCGTTATACTGGGTGAGAGAGATTTTGGCGGATACACATTGGACTCTCCCGTGAGTATCCGATCGATACGTGGTGAAAACTTTATCAGCACTGAACTGTCTCTACTGGTCACACTAGTACAAAAATGGCTTGTCCCTGCGGATGGGAAAAATCGTATGGGCACATATTGCTCTACGGTGGTAACCGTAGAGGCATTTATAAATAAATAATCACAAAAAATTACCTTTTATAATTGCCCTAACGGTGGTACAAGAGAAGCCCCTACAATAGACATCGTAAGGAGAAAGTCGGGATTTTTAAAAAATAAATTAAAACAAATAATCCCCTTCCCCTTTCCCCACGCCTAAATCCCTAAATTTCCCTCCCCCAGAAAATTTCCCGCGGCCCTCGCTTCCTCCCTTGATTCTCCTCCTCCTCCGCCATCGTCCTCGAACCCTCCCCACCTCTTCTCCATTGTCAAACCCTCCTCTTCCTTCCCTAACTTCATCCTCGAACCCTCCTCCTTCACTTGGCGATCTCGTCATCGCTGATCGCCACTACCGCCCTCCTCCAAGACTCATCCTCGATCGCCACTGACACCCTTCTCCAAGCCTCACCCTCGATCACCTTTGTCGCCTCCTCAACCGCCGTTGCCA
Organism: Agapanthus africanus; assembly: GCA_030015575.1. Taxonomy (NCBI): domain Eukaryota; kingdom Viridiplantae; phylum Streptophyta; class Magnoliopsida; order Asparagales; family Amaryllidaceae; genus Agapanthus; species Agapanthus africanus. Next base: position 934,149,045 of record JASDDO010000019.1, on the reverse strand, counting down.
CTCTCGATCCAACTTTTCTCCCTCGACGACTCGTCGCTGTCGCCTCCTCGACCATCACCGCCGCCTCCTAGATCGTCGTCGCTCTCCGTGCTCGCCATCGCCGCCCGTCGTGCTCTCCATCTCCGCCATCATCTCCACCTCTCAGGTTTTCCCCCAAAAAATAAAAACCCAGGGTTTTCCTTCAATTTCCCCCAATTTTTTAGTTGACCGCATTTTTGCCCTGGTTTTTGAAATTGGTGATGTGGTGAAAGGTTAGGACCAAATCTGTGTTAAAGTTGAAATTTTAAGTGAAATTTCAGTCGGCCTTGGCTAGATTTTTGTAGATTTTTGCAGAACAAGACTTAGATTGGGAAAGTTGATGAGATCTTTTGGCCTATTAATGAATCGGTGAGCTTTAGATTTGCCTAAATTTTTTGAATTTCAAGTTCAGCTTGTTTTTTTTTCTTAATTTGCTTCATAAGTTATAGTATATATTCATATGTTCAATTGTCTATTTCCATATTGTAAAGAAAGGAAAAAGTACGGATGGTTATATTATGATCTTTGTCCACAATAAGTATTCCCTGTTTACTTGGTACTAGTTAAATTTAGCATCTTTAGCTTTCAATTAAGTTGAATCATAACTGCAATGAATTACGTGAAATCATAATTTTGAGATGAAGTCGTAGTATGTTAATTGTATTGTTTTTCATTGTTTACCATTTCAGTATTTCTCAATCAAGATGATGGAAGGTATTATTGCAACCTCGTATGCTCCTAAAGATAAATTTTACATTGATCCTGTCAAGCTTTTGCCACTTGCTAGATTTCTCCCACAGCCAAAGTATGACTTGTCTCTTTTTGTCATTTTTTTATGTTTACATAAAATCACATTCTCTATTTACACTGCTTAAGTTTTTAAATTGAATTGTTTATATAATTTAGAATGTTTATATTTGGCTGTCTTCATTTTTGTGTGTGCTAAAATTATCTTTCCAGTTTGTTTAATTCTATCTCCTGCGTTTTAGCAGTCTATGATATGACATAGTACATAATATATTTTCTGCAATCAAATTTCTTTTGTTAAATATCTTGATTGACAAAACCCTGACCATAGTTCTTTAAAATGTTATCATTCTTCTTCACTGCTGCTGGCTTTTATATGTACACAATGGTCTGCATTTCTTTTTTTACATGATTTTGCTATACCAGCTTTGATTTCAAAGTTAAACTATTTGTTAACAGAAGTTCTTAATTGATTCAGATGACTGTGTTTACAGTGTACATATTCTTATATAGAAGGGTATACCTGGTAAGTTCATACACAAGTGCCACTCTTCTGTATAATTAGTTTTGTAAGTAGGAATTGTTGGATATAGTGCCCTCAAGGCAATTATTATGATTGCGAGCATGCGATTATGATAATTGAGAGAGGATCTATACAAGTATACCAATCTTACTCGAGATGATAGTATGCTATCTGGTTTATCTTCGTCACTGATGAAGCCCGTAATACTGTTGCTTGACGACCAGCATTATGATGGTGATCATATACGTGGGAGCTGGGTTGTCCATAAGCACATCCTTAAATGTCCCTAGTCGTGGGAGTATCGAGACTGGGCATCGATATTCTGGAGTAGACTAGTGTATACGCTTCTAGATCCCGACGAGGGGCGGTGGCCGGTCTCACAAGTCATTGGTGTTATGTCACCTAAGATAGAATACAGGTGCTCACTGTGTAAGTCTACGTTAGCGCCCCGGCAGTCTACAGACGCCAATTGCGGAATAAAACTTTTTAACTTGGCGCTATCGTATACTTTAACCCGGATCTGCCATTATTGCTAAACTAACAAACAGTAAAGAGTGTAGAAATGTTGTACCGACTGATCCGAGTCCTCCGGTCTTCATCTCCACTCCGATCTCCTCGCGGGATCTCCGTCTGTCTCCTCCTCGTCGGAAAGGGCACCACATCGCCTGTAGCTTTTACGGGCTCCCACCTCAATACCGAGGCAACTCGGGCGCGAAGCTGGCGAATCGACGCGTCCAAGATTTGCTGTAGGAAGTGTAGTGTAGAGGCTACTTGTCTCTTTGGGGTTTGGTTGCCTTTGGATGATGGAGGGATCATGAATGGACTTTGGAAATGAAGTGTAGAATTTTGCAAGCATGTAAGAATGATATGAACCAATCTTTCATCTCAAAATGAACTCACTCTCTCTCTCCAAAGAATTGGCCGGCCACTTGTTAAATTGGTGGAGGAAAAAACAAGAATGGAAAACAATGAAGGGAGGTTATTGTAGGATAACAAGTGGTGACCACAACAAAAGACATCAACCATGCTTATACACTATTGAATCCATACCCACTCAAATCACAAGTCAAAGCAAGCATGGATGAAAGATTCAAACCTATCATAATCAAGACAAGTGCAAGAAACCCCCTCCTCAATATGTTATTTGCACAATTGCAAATAACCCCCTCCATCGGAAAAGTCCGGCCGGGAAAGAACAAAGGAAAACCGGCCGGAACGGAATGCAAACTGGCAACTCCAGAAAACTGGTCCCGTAATAAATTACAGGAAAACCCCGATACTGTGCATACACACCCGCATCTGTATTCCGTCCGGATACAAATGCAAAAAGACAAATTCTACACTGTACTAAACTAGGACCGGCTTAAACCAAAGCCGGCTAGTAATATCTGTTCGATCCTGATCCGTGCAATACCGCACGTATCTGATCGAACCCTGCCATATACCTATACGGCTACTAGTACAAACCGTCCGATCCTGATCCGTGCAATACCGCACGTATCTGATCGGACCCTGCCATATCTCCATACGGCCTCTACAGCGTTTCGCCCGAAAACTGAGTAACTGAAAGTGTGGTAGACTCTAAAGACTCGTCAATACTATGGCTGTGGATTTAACCACTAGCACGTCAGAGGTATAAGCCAATACGTGACGGGCCACCAGCTATTGACTAAAAGGGACGTCGATGAGCGAACTCATCCTGACACCCTACTGAGCCTGTCAGTGACAATATCCGTGCAGTCCGGTCCGTTCGTCTATGAGTATCGCATGGCGGGCCTAGGGGGTTGGTAAAAGTCAGACCCCCAAAAGCGGTACAAGTCGTGTCGGAGTGTAGCCCAGAACACCCTGAGATACTACTGGAATACCTACCAGTAAATCTCCTTGCCTTGGCCAAGGACTTTGTGTAATGGCTCTCCTAGACACAGCACGACCTCACCCCCAATACCGGGAGAGACGAACCCCTGAAGATACGCTCACTGCCTCCATGTGGCTCGGGACTGTACCCAACTAAAACCTGTTTGCACGACTCCTTTGAGCCGTGGTAGGGTAGTAATCAAAGTACAGTGGGAACTCACACGAGACAAATGACGATCCCCAGGTCGATGAACTAACCTGCACACATGTCACCAGGGAACTGCCATCTGACGTCTGGTATATGACCAACTAGCATGTTCCCGGCGAGTCCTGTCCGGTGTACTCATAACCCAATGAGCACCTGTATACATCTTAGGTGATCCAACTGACACCAGTGGCTTGTGAGACCGGCCACCGCCCCTCGTCGGGGTCTCGACCGTATACACTAGTCTACTAATGGAGTATCGATGCCCGGTCTCGAAACTCCCACGACTAGGGACCTTTTAAGGATATGCTTGTAGACCCCCAGCTCCCACTTATATGATCGCCCTCATACTGCTGGTGGTCAAAGCAAGAATCCTAGGGGCTCTATCAACGTGTAATAGCGACGTGTCATGTCACCTAAAGCAGTACACGATGATAAAGGTAAACCAGATAGCATACTATCATCTCGAGTAAGACTGTCCTACCGGGATAGGTCCTCCCTCAATCATTACAATCACGTACCTGTGACCTAATAATTGACTCTGAGGGCACTATCTCCAACACACTGGAGGTGAGTACACTGGACGGACTCGCCGAGAACTTCTAAATGGTATTATATCTATCGTCAGATGGAAGTTCTCAAATGGCATGAGTACAAGTTAGTCTTTTCACCTGAAATCGTCATTTGTCTCGTGTGAATTCCCACAGTACCTTGATTACTGCCTTACCACGGCTCAAGAGAGGCGTGGAAACAGGTTTTAGTTGGGTACTGTCCCGATCCACATGGAGGCAGTGGTCGACTGTCAGGGATTCGTCTTTTCTGGTATTAGGAGTCGATGTCGCGTTGTGTTCAGTTGGTTATCACTAGAAATCCATGGCCACGGTGGATGAGATTTACTGATAGTTGATCAGTAGTATCTCAGTTAGTGATGAGCTTGACTCAGACACGGCTTATCGGGTTAGTAGAGGTCTGACGTTATCCACCCCCTAGACCTGATATGCGATACGCTTTGATGAAAAGACTGGATTGTACGGAGATTGTCACATTCAGGCTCAGTAGGTTAAGTATGTACTTGATTGTCGACTCCCTTTTCGACAAGTACCTGGGTAACCGTTAGTACAGCTAGTGCAGTTGACGTATTTGTGGTTAAACCCACCGCCAGCATATTGTCGAGTATTTAGAGTTCCACACAGAGGGTTTTCCCGGTTCAGGCGACAGATGTAGGAGTCGTATGGTGGTATGTGCAGGGATCCGATTAAATACGTGTACGGGATACACGGACTTTAATCGGACGGTTGATAATACTAGCCGGCTTAGGATTAAACCGGATTATTAAATCAGGTTTTGATTTAATAATTTATATATGTATTTTGATATATATATTTTAGTATTATTGTTCACTATTTATTTTCTCTCTTTGGTGCTATCCGTATTTTTTATACGGATACGCGTATATGTAGCGATACATATACCAGGTAAAATATTCCGTATTTATACGGGAATACTTCTAGAAGAAGGACACCTCATATTTGATTTTCTTTTTTAGAAAATTAAATGGGAAATAAGGTAGAGGTATGGTTTAATGAAGTATGGTGCTAGATATGGCAATTATTGTGCACTATTGATGCATGGTGGGTTATATGTAGCTATTCTCATTTTCATGTGTGGGACTTGATAATGAGATTTTTGGTTTTGTTGCTTCATGCTTCATTCCTCACTTGCTCATGCTCCATGGATGCTTTCTCTTCTCCTTCACCTTCTTCTTCTTCTTGCTCTTCATTTTTTAGCATGGTTTAATAGTGAAAATTAAGTGAAGTACTCCTACATCACCGACCATCCAAACCTAGCGAGTTTGGATCGTCGGTTAGAGCCTCCTCCGTATTCCTTCGGGTGGATCGTCTTTGGCAAGGATGGTCGATTCTCAAACGCGATCCCGGCGGCTATGAATTTGGAGGGGTCTTCCACAATTGGGTGGACACGTGACAAAAATTGTATTTTCTCAACCTCGAACACTTGTAGATTAGCTAGTTTAGATCTGTGCTTCGAATCCTGGGTCGTACAGGCGTCCGGTGCTCGGTAGAATTTTTGTTTTTCGCTTCCGCCTCGGTCATGGCTTCTGTAGCGCGGGTATCGGATCCCAATATGGTATCAGAGCCACTCTATAAACCTTTATTAGCTTGTTGCACAAGTTTCAAGTCTGGATCGACGAAATTTTTCGTATCACATCTCCGTTTACATGTCCGCTGTTTGAATTTGATAGTTGTTCAAAAAATTATTATGGTTGCTTTAAAATTACGTGCAGGCATATTTAGAGAACCTGAAGAAATTTGGGTACATGAGCCCAAAATACGACCGCGGAACCGCCGCCTTACATGCTTATTAGCCGTGGTTCCGCGGTCGAAATGTGGACGTTGTGCTCCAAATTTTTTCTGGCACTCTGAAATATGGAAATGTGATTTTTGGGATGTATGGTTTTGGCCCAGATTTGTTTGAGTACTGGTTTGTACTTGGGGCCAATACGGAAAGTTTTGGTCGATCGAAATTTTGAATTCGTATTTATCAGTGCATATGTTAGTTTCTGCGACCGTGAATATCATAAAGCGATACAATCCGACTAGTTGCTATATGTACAATCAGACGAATTTACAAACATGATATTCACATTGATATTTTGTGTTGAACTAATGTTATGGATGGATTGTCGTGATGGATAGCCTTGTGTGCAATATTAGCTGTACATTTCAAATTCATTTGTATATTGTTTATTACGGGGTGAGCGTCCGACATGTGGACTGCCGTCACTACCAGTTATGTATATTCTTTTATTGGGGCACGACTGGGTTGAGATCGGTGTCACCGTTGTATATATATTTTCTTTTCTGTACTAGGATTACCCCGCGTAGGAGTGCTCGTATAGCCGGATTCTAGAGGGCAACGAGCCCGCATCTCATGGAGTTGAGACCGGGGATGCCTTATTCTAAAATTGGCGGGATATTCGCCGCACTCGTAGGGGGTATAGGTTGACCCACGGAGGGGTGCTCAAGTTACCGGATTCCTTGAAGTGATGAGTGGCCTATTCACTTTGTTGATTGGGGTTGCCTCACTTTGGGGATTGGCGGGTAACTTGCAGCACTCGTACGGGTCTAGGATCTTCACTGCACTGGCTATCCACACGACCGGGGAACGTTGTGTCTCATTTATGGCTAAAATGAAACGCGTGGCTCCTAGATTATCCGCTATTCCATATTGTCGTTCGCATGCTTGTGATGATTTTTATCTGCCTCTGCCTGCGATGTTGATATATATATATATTATATTTAGTAGACGCTTCTATATATTTTGCATCTGCGCTAGCCCTGCTCCTACTCTGCCGTTAGTTAAGTAACCTAACGGTGAATGACGGGGCCCCATAGCGAATGCGGATGGCATATAAAAAGTATGCTATTTTGGTTATTTCTTTTGTGGCTTGGAAACATAAAATGATGGGAACGCATTATCTGAATAATGCAAGGAAAAATAAACCTAAATGATGTTGTCGGAACCAATTTTAAAACTACTCGGGTTTCTTCAAAACTCAAGGTCGTATTATTTTGCTTTGCATAGAGGTATTCGGTTAGGAATATCCCGCACCTCATTCTATAAGGGAAGAGCTTTGATCCCTTCATTGGGAGTTCACTTTTAAGAAAAAGTTTATATTACTAGTTTTAAAATGCGGAGCTTAAACCACTCCATTTCAAAGCCACTCGAGTTCCTTCAACGATATCAAATTCATTACGTTAAAGGTTTTTTCACCAAAAACCAGCCGTAGCCCTCCGTCATTTCAGATAAGTACCTCATAGTATTTGTGCTATGTACGTTGGTCTCTATCAAGGGCTTGTGCGTGTGGATCTAGATCAATCTTGGATAATGATGGGTTGAACTTGACTAGCGACTTATGGTACGTTGGTCTCTATCAAGGTCATGAAGTCGTTAGGGGAATAAACCATATCGGGAGTGTAACAACTCCATTTCTTGTGTACATAAATTCGATTAAAAGTTAATGTATACTTGGGGTATTTACATTTCCTGTGATTACTATAAATATTTGATTTACTTTTGAACAGCAGGAAGGAGCTTGTAACTCACTGGTAAGATCTTGCACTGCTGAACCAAAGCACCGGAGTCCAAATCACATCAGCCACACATTACTTTTATTTTGATTTCTTTTATTATTTTTAGAAGCCCAAGAGTCTACACATGCATAATACGTAAACTGAAGAGTCACACATAAAACAAACGAGTCCATTGCAGTAGACCAAGCGACGGGGACACGTGGCGAGGAGACGCGGCCCGACTCGGCCGACTCGGGCCGGCGACTTGGTCGAATCGGTCGGTGATGCCGGTTTGACTCAATTGAAACCCCGATTTTCTTCTATCCTCTGCAACCTTTGGCCTACCCCATAACTCCTGTACTATTTAATTTCCCTGCACATTTACAGAGCAAATTAAAACCCCCATTTAATCCATTTTTAATACAAAATTTTAATACACCCTTTCATTACCCTAAACCCTAATTTTTCCTATAAATACCACACCTAAAATCACCCCCCTCACTCCTAAATCCCTGCCCAAACTCTCATGAAAATTCCCAAGATTTTTTTTGTGCAAGTGGAGTTAGCAAAGGGCGAAACTCCGACGAACTTCCGACGGCAATCCGAGGAGTTTCCGGCGACGAAATGACGCACCGGTACTTCTCCAATCTTCCTCTTACTCCTCTCTTGACCCTAATCCGGTAATTCCTCATTTTCTCTCTTTTGCCATTCTCAAATTCTTAATTCTTAAAACGTGTTGGAAGCGGAGTTATCCGGCTTCCGATTCTATTTTCTTTCAAAAATACAACATTTTCTTAATAACAAACCTACAACTTTTGATATATTGTTTAATTCTCATTAACAAAGATAATAGAATAAGTTTGGTATCAAAATAATAATCGTAGCAAGTTTTATTCCTCTTTTACATTAAAATACCTTCATGTTTCATTTCGACATACTTGAACTTTGTAAACCGTATTACCTTAGAAAACTCATGAGGTAATGACCTAGCTCCTCACAACACACATATCTAACATAGAATGATAAAATTTGGGAATATAGATTTGGGAAAAATACGACTTTACACATAACTACCTCCGACTTATAAAAACCTTTTTCTACAAGATGTGTATTTTAACAAATCTTTGCAATTGCGTCTCTACAACCCATTTTGGGGAAACCGTTCGGGATGGTGTGGATTATCGCACATCCTCGGACTTAGTAGAGTGAGATGCAGATCTCCGCAAGGAGCATATGATCTCGAAAGATTTAAAATACAATTTTCTTTAGAAATTGTGATTTCTATTATAATTAAAACTTATATTTTTAATAAATAAATATATATGTAATTAATATCAAAATATCTATTTTTAATATTTATAAAATTCCACATTTCCAAAATTCAAGAAAAACATCTCATTTACAAGAAAATACCATACAGTTCCAATATTACAAATACATACCATATATTATGAACTTAGGCTTTATTCACTAGAAATGTCATATTGATAAAATATACATCCATGAAAACTCTAAAGACGATAATAAAATACTTGAGGCATTTTTTGAAAATTATACAAAATTATTTTTACATAAAACCCCCTCAAGTTATACTAAATTACAATAAGGACCCTATTAAGCATAGGTTTAAGCGGGACCAGTCTCTTGAGCCTCAGGGAGCCGGAGATATGGGTGCTTGGCTATTTAAGGTAGACAACTTAACAAACGGCATTATCAACACGGTAATCGTCTTTGAAAAAGACACAAATCCCGCCGTCCATATGCAGCGGTTACCGATAGCACCAAAACATAATTCAGTATTCAATTTTTTTTAATTGTCTGACTCAGACCGAGTCTCAATATAATCAATCTGACCCGAATATGATTCAAGTACAAACTACAATTTAACATGAATCCATGAATTCATATATTCAATCTATTCAATCTATACAATTTGACCGAACCGAACCATGGATATACTCCATTTACAAGCTCATCCATTATATCCGTTCCATTACTGATATCATGGTTTCGGCAAGTCATCCGTCTATATTCAATATACAATACAACAATACAAACAGTACAATCAAGACATCGCGGGGTTTATAAGGGGTAGATTGGTACAGAAGGTGTTAGAAGTGGCACGAGACAGCAACCATAAAGACACCTAATCTGAATTCAATTGCCGTTGTACCGCGGCTGAACGTTTCCTTGTACTCTGTATACCGTAGTCTCTGGTCTAGTGAGACTCCTCTTGTATACACTGGCCTCTTCTGTACCAAGCTACAAACAACAACGTTAACATTAAATACAACATTTTAACAATATACTCTCTATTCTGTCTATTCCATTCTTGTCTATTTACGGGACTTACCGAGCAATTTTTTCGCTGACGACATTCTCTTTCTTCTTCTTTGGAATGTCGTCAGATGATTCGGACTCACTGGAGATCGAGCCAACCAGCGAGGATTTGGACCGGCTAGCTTTCGATCCAGAGCTTTAGATTCCTTGTACACATTTACATTCTGTATTTTCCATTTCTGTTATGCCACTGTTTAGGCATTGCTTTCCATTCCATGTATTTACTTTTCAGATGTATTGTAAAAATAATGTTAATAAATAAAGCTGTTCATTTATATCTTGTCTCTTGTGTACATTACATTTTATATTTCTTAGATACGCTCAGCGTGTTTACTTCTGAGTAAATACGTAGCGGCCTCATCGCGTTCTCTGCCCATATACTGGGAAGCGGAGCATGACAGGTTTTGTTGGTGGCCTATGCAGGTCCGAGCTGTATGGAACCCTACCATGCAGTTCAGTTCTGCGTGGACAACCTAAGCAATATAACACAAGAGCCAGCAACTGAAAACATTCTTTACAATTCATACTTCTTGAATCTTATCATTTCATATACTTTGAATCTGTCTTAACCCAAATATTCCTTTCAAGGTTATGGATTCCCCAAACAATACCAGCACGAATGTCAAGAACACTCCCCCACCACTACCACTCACACCTGCCGTCGCTGCTCCGATCAACGAGCATACGATTCTGCTAGAGGCAATCTGCAGCCTCCTGGAAGGACAGCAGCAGCAGACTGCTATCCTGATGAACCGACCAGAGGCAGAAGCACCTGGGGTGCAACACCCCAGACAATTCTCAGGAAAAGTGAGCCCTCTAGAAGCTGAGGAATGGGCTCAAGGCATTGAAGATGATCTGGCAGCGGCACAAGTGCTAGACATAGCTTGGGTTCATGTTGCAAAGCTGCAGCTCACGGATAATGCATGGGTCTGGTGGAAGACGGAAGAAAGCCGTCTTGATCAACCCATGGAATGGAAGACTTTCCGTGACATGTTCGACGCAAAGTACTTCCTTGAGACTGCCAAGTTCGACATGGAACAATAGTTCATCCATCTGCAACAATGTTGAATGTGGACCAAGTCAGTAGATGAATATGATGCTGAGTTCACCATGCTCAGTCGGTAAGATATATCTCAATAATTCAATTTTTCAATATATTACATACTAAGCTAACACAATACTTTAACAGATTTGCGGCACACTTGATACCGACAGATGAGATCAGAGCCCGTCGATTTCAACAAGGGTTAGACTCGGAGATCCAAGATGCATTAACCATAGGAGATTTTTCGACTCATGAATCGGCTCTAAAAGCTGCCCGCCATTATGAGGCAGTGGTAAAGATGAGGGGAAGATCTCAATCTGCTGGAGTTAAGCGTCCTGCCACCTATATGGCAGGAGGAGCCTCATCAAGGCCACCATTTTTGCACAGGAGACTGGGAGTACCAATCAACCAGCCCAGCCCAGCCTTTTGTACCTACTGCAGGAGAGATGGACATCTGATGAAAGACTGTCGGTGTGCAAATCGTCTTTGTTTAGTCTGCGGCTCAGCTACTCACGATATTGGGTCTTGTCCTCGTAAACAAAACTCATATGCTGCACCCAGGCCAACAATCACTTACCCGCAGCGCCCAGCCCTTCAGGCACCTGTTCCAAGACTCGCTCTCCCTGCTCCACCACCTAGAGGACCACCGACTGCACCTCATCTTCGTCAGTTCCATCAAGCTCAAAGGAACGTTCAGAGGAATGCTCCTCCGGCCAGGAGGAATGTACCACGGCGACAGGCTTTTACGATGACCGTGGAAGAAGCTGAGGCCACTGGCCAAGTCATCACTGGTAACCCTTTCTTCTCAAACTTTTCTTTCAGTCTTAACACCCACCTACATATTTTTTACTATACCTAAAACATATCCCACACATCTTAGGTACAATCGTAGTAGCCTCACTTCCTGCACTAGCACTATTCAATACTGGAGCATCTTATTGCTTTATGTCGCAACGGTTCGTCCGAACTCATGCGATTCCAGTCACACCGCTTGTATCCAGTTGGAATGTCAGTTCAGGGAACGACGTTCTAAAGGTAACAATAGGATACAGCTTGTGTCCAGTAGTCATCCGCAGCAGAGAATTCTATGCTGAATTCAAAGTGCTGGACACACCGAACTTTGATGTGGTTCTAGGTATGAATTGGCTCGGAACATTTTATGCTACCATTGACTGTCTTCAAAGGAGGGTAGTATTCGAGATTCCAGAGCATTCGGTTTTCTATTTCAAAAGTGGAGACCGTACCTTGGAGCCAAGTACTTACAAGGCGAAACTAAAGAAGGCAGTGATTGTGGTAATTCAAGCGGAGGAAGGATCAAAGCCAGAGATAGTTCGAGAGTTCGATGATGTATTTCCTGATGATATATCATGTTTGCCTCCCGATCGAGCTCTTGAATTCAGTATTGATTTAGTACCAGGAGCACAACCGGCGATCAAAGCACCGTATCGATTAAGTCCGAAAGGTTTGAAGGAAGTTCGAACTCAGTTGGACGAATTATTGGCAAAATGATGGATTCATCCCAGCACGTCAAGTTGGGGATCACCGGTTCTACTTGTGAAGAAGAAGGAAGGTTCATACAGAATGTGCATCGATTATAGAGCCTTGAATGAAGTAACGATAAAGAATAAGTATCCACTCTCGCGTGTCGACGATTTATTTGATCAGCTATATGGATCTTGTGTTTTCTCTAAATTAGATCTTCGTTCAGGTTATCATTAGGTGAAGGTCAAGGAAGCTGATATTCATAAAACGGTATTCAGAACTCGTTATGGACATTACGAATTTCTTGTGATGCCATTTGGAGTGACCAACGCACCAGCAATATTCATGAACCTGATGAATCAAGTTTTCCGGGAGTACTTAGACAGGTTCGTTGTCATCTTCATCGACGACATCCTGGTGTATTCTAAGAGTCGGAAAGAACATGCCGAGCACCTACGAATTGTCTTGGAAACTCTACGACAACATCAACTCTACGCTAAGTACTGCAAGTGCGAGTTTTGGCTAGATCAAGTTGGTTTTCTCGAACATATTGTATCAGGCGAAGGAATCTCTGTGGATCCAGCGAAAGTTTCAGCCGTAAGTGAATGTCCGACACCAAAGTCAGTGATGGACATTCGAAGTTTCTTTGGTCTAGCTGGATATTACAGAAGGTCCATTGAAGGCTTTTCGAAGATAGTAACACCCCTGACGAAGCTCACACGTAAAGATGAAAACTTTGTGTGGTCAGAAGTATGCGAGCAGGCTTTCGTAGAACTCAAGTTAAGGTTGACATCAGCGCCTACTCTTATTATACCAGACCAATCTGACCAATCTAGAGGTTTCGAAGTGCATTGCGATGCATCCGGTAAGGGATTAGGATGTGTTCTATATCAGCATGGTAAGGTTGTGGCTTATGCTTCAAGACAGCTGAATATTCATGAGTGCAATTATCCGACGCATGATTTGGAATTGGCAGCCGTTATCTTTGCTCTTAAGATTTGGCGCCATTATCTTCTTGGTGAAAGAGTGAACATATACACAGATCACAAGAGTCTGAAATATGTGTTTACTCAGAAGGAGATTAATATGCGGCAGAGACGATGGTTAGAACTCATGGCGGACTTTGACATCAATCTGCAATATCACCCAGGAAAGGTGAATGTGGTACCTGATGCCCTTAGTCGCCAACCATTAGCAACAAATCTCACCGCTCAGTGGAAGCTTCAACAAGACTTGCATCGGATGGAGATTGAAGTGATCATGCCAGGTAACACTTCAAGCTTGATGAGTTTACAAGTTCAATCTACCATTGTCAATCAGATCAAAGCAGCTCAAGCAAGTGATGCCAAGTTGCAAAAGATCAGAGAACAAGTAGAGAATGGACTCAGAACAGACTTCATCATCCATGAAGACGGATCTTTGAGGTACGGCAGTAGATTATGTGTACCAAAAGATTCTGTTCCGGAAGAGTTAATAAAAGAAGCTCACAGCTCTCCCTACTCGGTACACCCTGGAGGTACAAAGATATAAAAAGATCTACGTCAGAATTACTGGTGGTATGGAATGAAGCGTGAAGTAGCCAGAAGTATCGCTAAATGCTTGGTCTGTTAGCAAGTAAAGGCTGAATATCACAGGACCGCTGGATTACTTCAACTGTTACCTATCCCAGAATGGAAGTAGCAACATATTACAATGGATTTCATGACTGTACTTTCTCGCAGCACGAAGGGTAATGATGTGGTATGGGTTATTATAGTTCGACTCACGAAGTTGGCTCACTTCATCCCATTTTAAGTTGGCCAATCTACTGAGAAATTATCAAAGAGGTACATGGAGCTAAGAATCTAAGTAAGATTTAAACTTTTCAAAATGTACTATCTCTGATACCCATGAGCTCATACAAGAAATTGTGAGATTTTATGGAGTACCGGTCTGCATTGTCTCCGATCGTGACACTAGATTTCGATCACAATTTTGGCAAAGTCTGCAAGCGAGCTTGGGAACAAGTCTGAACTTCAGCACAGTTTATCATCCACAAATAGATGGTCAGTCTGAGCGAACTATTCAGATCTTGGAAGATATGCTCAGAGCGTGTATGTTAGACTTCGGAGGATCGTGGGAAGATCACTTACATCTTGTGGAGTTTTCATACAACAACAACTACCTAGCAAGCATCGGAATGGCTCCTTTTGCAGCGCTATATGGAAGGAAGTGTCAATCACCATTAAGTTGGGACAACATCGGTGATAGGGAACTTCTTGGACATGAGATGATAGTAGCAACCGTTGATGTGGTTCGTACTATCTGGGAAAGAATGCGCATATCCCAAGATCGACAGAAGCACTGGGCTGATGCAAAGCGCCGTCATTTGGAGTTACAGCCGGGAGATCATGTATTTCTGATGATATCTCCAAACCGCGGAGTGATTCGATTTGGAAGACGGGGTAAGCTAAGTCCGAGATATATTGGACCGTTCGACATACTCGAATGAGTCGGTGAAGTGGCATACCGCCTGGCACTTCCACCTTCATTGGAAGGAGTGCACAATGTATTTCACATATCCCAACCCAGAAGGTATGTGAGTGACCCCAGCCATATCCTCGATCATTCTGAGCTCACTGTATAACCCGACTTATCTTGTGAGCAACAACCTGTTGAGATCCTGAACAGGAAGGTGAAGTCACTTCGGAACAAGGAAGTCAACTTGATTCGAGTGATGTGGAGAAAAGACACTCCAGAAGAATCGACATGGGAAAGGGAAGACGAGATGCGTTCAAGATATCCTCACTTATTTGTAAACTAGTCTTTAAAATAAATTGTAAATTTCAAGGACGAAATTTTTGTAAGGAGGGTAGACTGTAACAACTCCATTTCTTCTGTACATAAATTTGATTAAAAGTTAATGTATACCGGGGGTATTTACATTTCCTGTGAGTACTATAAGTATTTGATTTACTTTTGAACAGCAAGAAGGAGCTTGTAGCTCACTGGTAAGACCTTGCATTGCTGAACCAAAACACCAAAGTTCAAATCCTATCAGCCACACATTATTTTTATTTTGATTTCTTTTAATATTTTTAGAAGCCCAAGAGTCTACGCGTGCACAACACGTAAACTGAAGAGTCACACATAAAACAAATGAGTCCACTACAGTAGACTAAGCGACGGGGACATGTGGCGAGGAGACCCAGTTTGACTCGGCCGACTCGTGCCGGCGACTCGGTTGAATCGGCCGGCGGCGCCGGTCCGACTCAGTTGAAACCCCGATTTTCTTCTATCCTCTGCAACCTTTGGCCTACCCCATAACTTCTGTACTATTTAATTTCCCTGCATATTTACAGAGCAAATTAAAACCCCCATTTAATCCATTTTTAATACAAAATTTTAGTACACCCTTTCATTACCCTAAACCCTAATTTTTCCTATAAATACCACACCTAAAATCACCCCTCCTCATTCCCAAATCCCTGCCCAAACTCTCAAGAAAATTCCGAAGACTTTTTGTGTGCAAGTGGAGTTAGCAAAGGGCGAAGCTCCGACGATCTTCCGACGGCAATCCGAGGAGTTTCCGGCGACGAAACGACGCACCGGTGCTTCCCTAATCTTCCTCTTCCTCCTCTCTTGACCCTAATCTGGTAAGTCCCCCTTCTTTCTATCTTTTGCCATTCTCAAATTCTTAATTCTTAAAACGTGTCGGAAGCGGAGTTATCAGGCTTCCGATTCTCTTTTCTTTCAAAAATACAAAATTTTCTTAATAACAAATCTACAACTTTTGATATATTGTTTAATACTCATTAACGAAGATAATAGAACAAGTTTGGTATCAAAATAATAATCATAGCAAGTTTTATTCCGCTTTTACATTAAAATATCTTCATGTTTCATTTCGACATACTTGAACTTTGTAAACCGTATTACCTTAGAAAACTCACGAGATAATGACCTACCTCCTCACAACACACATATCTAACATAGCACAATGAAATTTGGGAATATAGATTTGGGAAAACTACGACTTTACACATAACTACCTCCGACTTATAAAAACCTTTTTCTACAAGATGTGTATTTTAACAAATCTTTGCAATTGCGCCTCTACAACCCATTTCGGGGAATCCATTCGGGATGGTGTGGATTATCGCACATTCTCGGGCTTAGTAGAGTGAGATGCAGACCTCCGTAAGGAGTATACGATCTCGAAAGATTTAAAATACAATTTTCTTTAGAAATTGTGATTTCTATTATAATTAAAACTTATATTTTTAATAAATAAATATATATGTAATTAATATCAAAATATCTATTTTTAATATTTATAAAATTCCACATTTCCAAAATTCAAGAAAAACATCTCATTTACAAGAAAATACCATACAATTCCAATATTACAAATAAATACCATACATTATGAAATTAGGTTTTATTCATTAGAAATGTCATATTGATAAAATATATATCCATGAAAACTCTAAAGACGATAATAAAATACTTGAGGTGTATTTTGAAAATTATACAAAATTATTTTTACATAAAACCCGCTCAAGTTATACTAAATTACAATAAGGACCCTAGTAAGCATAGGTTTAAGTGGGACCAATCTCTTGAGCCTCAGGGAGCCGAAAATATGGGTGCTTGCCTATTTAAGGTAGACAACTTAACAAACAGTGTTATCAACACGGTAATCGTGTTTGAAAAAGACACAAATCCCGTCGTCCATGTGCAGCGGTTACCGATAGCACCAAAACATAATTCAGTATTCAATTTCTTTTCTAATTGTCTGACTCAGACTGAGTCTCAATATAATCAATCTGATTTGAATATGATTCAAGTACAAACTACAATTCAACATGAATCCATGAATCCATATATTCAATCTATTCAATCTATACAACTTGACCGAACCGAACCATGGATATACTCCATTTACAAGCTCATCCATTATATCCGTTCCATTACTGATATCATGGTTCGACAAGTCATCCGTCTATATTCAATATACAATACAACAATACAAACAATACAATCAAGACATCGCGGGGTTTATAAGGGGTAGATTGGTACAGAAGATGTTAGAAGTGGTACGAGACAGCAACCATAAAGACACCTAACCTGAATTCAATTGCCGTTGTACCGTGGCTGAACGGTTCCTTGTACTCCGTATACCGTCTCTGGTCTATTGAGACTCCTCTCTTAGACACTGGCCTTTTCTGTTCCAAGCTACAAACAACAATATTAACATTAAATACAACATTTTAACAATATACTCTCTATTCTGTCTATTTCATTCTTGTCTATTTACGAGACTTACCGAGCGATTTGTTCACTGACGACATTCTCTTTCTTCTTCTTTGGAATGTCGTCAGGTGATTCAGACTCACTAGAGATCGAGCCAACCAGCGAGGATTTGCACCGGCTAGCTTTCGATCCAGAGCTTTAGATTTCTTATACACATTTACATTCTGTATTTTCCATTTCTGTTATGCCACTGTTTAAGCATCGCTTTCCATTTCATGTATTTACTTTTCAGATGTATTGTAAAAAGAATGTTAATAAATAAGGTTTCTGTTCATTTATATCTTGTCTCTTGTGTACATTACATTTTATATTGCTTAGATACGCTCAGCGTGTTTACTTCTGAGTAAATACATAGCGGCCTCGTCATGTCCTCTGCCTGTATACTGGGAAGCGGGACGTGACAGGGAGTTTCAAACATACTGGAAACTTGCCAGGTGCATACCTTCTGGAGTATAGTGACTTGAGTGAATTCCATCAGGTTATCACATGATGATACTTGGGTCCTGATTCCCATTGATGAGTATGTATTACTCCTCGGGAGATTTCTTCACTTCGCAATTAGCTAACCTATTAGGTGTATAGAAAATGTTAACGAGGTTACATCTCTGCGGAAACGAGGTTATTAATTAGGTCCGTACAAAAGAACGAAAAACTCCATCGGAGTATCAACACTAGCCTGGCTGAACGGTTAGCGAACTTGTAAAAGTGTAAATGATCCTGACTAGTTCTCCTTTTAGGATTTGAAGGAGAACGAGGATACAGTGGGAGCCATCCTGATTAGATAAACCAATCTAATCTTGAGAGGGTGCACGCTGAGTGTTTCTTTTCTCTCTCTGGTACAGCGACCGATGACTTACCTTAAAACTCATGAACCAATTTGACCGAACCTTTTTACACCCTTGGCTTTGGCTTTTCTTGATTTGCGACAAAGTCATATATATCCCTGCCACTCCGACTCTACCCTCTGCATTTCTTCAGAACACATCGTATCATTACGATGATCCATATTGCTTGGAACGGCCATCGTTAGTTACATACGAACTCGAAGAAGTTACTTTAGTCGAGAATGATCATAGGTTCTGAAGAAATTTGAATTGAAATATTCGGTTATCTCTTCCCTTTACCTTCTCTCCGATTACGAGAGCTCATTGTATTCGGAGAGTACACCTATTACGCTTATTGGATAGTCTTCTTCCAAACCTTAGGCCGGTGCCGAAAGGTAAGGAAGGAAGAAAACCAGTTAGCGCAAGAACGGTGTACAGAAAGTAAGATGTAGAGACATGTAAAGGGATTGAAATGAGGGAAAAGGAAATTGAGACTACTGTCATGAATCTGGATAATGGAAAAGGCATTATTAGGAATGCCTGACCATCCCCTATGAAACATTTTTATGTTTCAGTATTTATGTGTACTTGTAAAAGAGAACTGTTTTCCCAATCAATTCTGACTCCAGGGTATATATTTACCAGATTTGGATCTCACATCTGTACGGTGTTACAGATGATGAATAAGAGTAAAATATTGGGAAATGGGCGATTTAATCCTCAATATCGGAATTCGTTGCAATTGGTGATATTGGATTAAATCGTCTGGCTTTTGCCTGACGGCAAACATTTGGTTTCGAATTACCGTTGTTATGCACCAAGTTCTAAAATGAAATATCTGTACCTTTATTTTTATAAAGTGAGATATACATTTTGAAAATTATGTTGTAAACATTTATCTTCATCAGTTGAGGATAAGGTAAAGCGCATTGAATAACTGTGTAAAACATTCTTAACCAAGATACAGTTTTCAACTTACAATACATAGAATTTGAGTTAGTATACTCTTTGGACTTATACATGGAGATGTATGTTGTCCAGTGTCCTTCAGGACAAGAGGTTGGTACTCTTACTTTATTCAGGTTTACCTATGGATTCTCTAGTTTTAGACACGCATTCGTAGTAATGCAAGATCCAAATATTTTAAGAGGTTTGTAGGAATAAGAATAAAGTAGAGAACCATACGTTAGAAGTATTGGGATTCTTCAAAGTGATCGAAAATGTAGATACTTATACTAGGTATTCCATTATATTAATATCAAAAACTTGATTCTCTCACAGGTTACACATCAGTGGACGTGCTCCATGATAAGTAATGTTGTATTGGCTTTTTTCCATTAGGTAATATGCGCTGGAAACGGCTGCATGACTTTTGAATCTGGTTCCATCTAAATTAGTGCCTTAATTCTATATGGATATAAAATGGTTGCATATTTATGGTTGTTAAGATATGGAGTTACTTGTTTTTGATTAAAAGAAGAATCCGGACAAACTCGAGGCATGCTTCGGTAATGGCGGTTTGTGGATAATTCCGAGCATTCCCCGGGATTTTCGTTTCTACCATTTTCAAGATCAATAGTTATGTTGTTCTTGACTCGCCACCATTTTATAAAAGGATCTTTTTGCAAAAGAAATTAGTGGGAGTATGGTAGAATTGTAAGTGATTCTAGAATCATAAACGGTTACCGAAAATTTAGTATATTCTAATGATTCAATTGGACTTGACAAACCGTTAGCCACTCCGCAGATTTTAGTAGGTGACCTCAGACATCCGAAAGATACTTCGGTTTTCTCGCAGACGGTGACAGGGAGGTCAGTATCATGGTGATGATGGTCCTACTAGTTATCAGTTGGTCATAGGAAGTGGTAACTTCCAGGTGACCAGATGCTTTTATCCAAGATGGACTCCACGCAATTCAGCAAATCATGGATTTTAGATTTTGCTGGGTGCTCCTGAAGGGGGTAAAACCCATTAGGAGCAGGTAGGTCTTTCGAGATCTGTGCAGGTGAAAAGTTGCTAACCTAATAATACTAAACTTGTTGTATAGAGTTTTCATCAAATACCCGTTGTGGATTATGATGAGACTTTTACTTCAGTGTCTATGCTGAAATCCATATGGATATGACTTGAAACTGCTATTCCCCCTACTTGTTATTAGCAGGTCATAGGAAGTGGTAACTTCCAGGTGACCGGGTATTTCATACCCAAGATGGACTCCACGCACTTCAGCAAATCATGCATTTTGGATTTTGCTGGGTGCTCCTGAAGGGGTAAAACCCATTAGGAGCAAGAAGATCTTTCGGGATCTGTGCAGGTGGAAAGGCACTAACTTAATAAAGCTAGACTTGTTGTAAAGAATCTTCATCAAATAGCCGTTGTGGATTGTGATGTGACTTTTACTTCAGTATCTACGCTGAAGTTCATATGGATATGTTTTGGCGCTGATGCAGTTCATTGCTATGATATCTGGAAGGTAGATGACTATAACGTCTTTCCAAATGGGATTTTGGAAGTGCACATGTATATGACTCTGTCAGAGGGTTATCGTAGTCAGTGGGAGCAGCGGAAGGTGTGAAAGTTGCTTATGCCTATTCGTAGACTGAAGCATGGATAGCGGAGACGGATCATCTATTTTGATATGACAGTAAAGATGATTGATTTTATCAAAACAAAAGATGACCTAGTAAGAAGGATGTAGGGAGTACTGTCCTAGATTTCGATGACATACTCTGTTCTCTGCCGAAAGACGCGACCGGGACGTTGGGACGTCCGGCCTGAATTTTGGTGGCAGATGCTATTTGGTTTTATCCGTCCACCTCTCCGAATATGCCAAATTGATTTATGGCACCATGTATCGGAGGTTTAGACGGATGTGGCCGTTGTGGCAGACTTCGTCAGATTCCTCCTCCTTTGAGGGGTTTTTGATTGTGGGGACGCTCTTCCCTGCAGACGCAAGCTCCTGCAGTTAATTACGCTACCGCATAGCGGTAACCACTTTCTCCTTCTCCAGATGGTCACTTCGTGTCGTGTGTGTTTGTTTTGTTTTTGGTTGCCCGTGGATTGTATACAGAGACTAATTTATGTTGTCGCCCGTAGGGCGTGGATTAGTCCAAATCCGTATTTTCTTAGATTTGGGTTTGGGTTGGGTTTAAAGATCGTTAATCTCATTTGAGACTAAAATCAACTTAAACGTTTGTTAAGGATACGTTAGTCTAGTTTTTAGACTAAGATCAACTTAACGTTTGTTAAGGACACGTTAGTTTAATTTTAGACTAAGATCAACTTAACGGGATCATTTAGATCCAACAAAAGTGCATATTGGCCCTATTGTTTTAGTTTAGGGACTTTACGGTCCATAAGTTTAAAGATATCATAGTCCATGAGTTTAAGGACCCCACAATCCGTAGTTTAAAGACGTCATAGTCTGTAAGGTTTAAAGACATCATAGTCTATGAGTTTAAGGACCTCACAGTCCATGGTAGTTTAGAGACATCATAGTCTGTAAAGTTTAAGGACATCATAGTCCATGAGTTTAAAGACCCCACAGTCCGTAAAGTTTAAGGACATCATAGTACATGAGTTTAAGAACCCCACAGTCCGTGGAATATCTGGTTGTCGGGACCCGTCACCTCTCTGAAGACGTTGAAGGATTACAATGACAAATATCAGAGGAGTGAAGAGATGTACCCTTGAACTAATATTGGTTGGGGGATCTGTAGTTGAATTTATTTAAGAATCGTTAATCTCGTTTGAGATTAAGATCAACTTAAATATTTGTTAACGATACATTAGTCTAATTTTTAGACTAAGATCTACTTAACAGGATTATTTAGATTCAACAAAAGAGCATTAGGGCTATATTGTTTAGTTTAGGGACATTGCGGTCCAAGTTCAGATGCAAACATAGGTTTGGAAATACACCAGATAGTTATTGGTCATTGGGACCCACCACCTCTCTGAAGACGTTGAAGAATTACAATGACATGTATCAGAGGTGTGAAGAGATGTACCCTCGAACCAAAGTTGATTGAAAGGCTCTGGGAATTACTTTGAATGTCAAGAGTATAGTTGGAGTTCAGTTTCAGGGGATCTTGCCTCTGGAAAACTTAGCTAATTTAGGCTAAGATTGGTTTGAATATAGTGTTAAACACTAAAGTACATTCGGCGCTCACGTGCTCCCACGTGAGGTGCTTAAAATAGTGTTAAACACTAGGAATGAAGCGCTCACGTGGGGTCACGTGAGGCGCCTGAAGATTGGGCTTTGCTTCTTCTATTTTGCTCCCAGAATATGCAAGTAAGTGTTAAACACTTAATCTTTATGGCCATCACGTTTGGGCACGTGATGGGTACCCGTGCATTGGATATTAAAAGGATTTTTAGGGGTCACGTGGTGACACGTGAGGGCACCCATGCATTGGATATTAATCCTTCAGTTTTTTCCATTTTTTCTTTTTTAAAGAGGTGTTTGTCAGGGGTCACGTGGGGACACGTGAGGCACCTAAAATTGATTTTGCCCTTTTTATTTTGAGAAGTCTGTTCAAGGGTCACATGGGAGCACGTCACCTAATCTTATTCGTTCTCTTGTGGTCATTGGAGGGGAGGGTCACGTGTTGCCACGTGATCATGTTAGGTACTTGTTCCTTTTACGTGCATGGAGAGATAAATCTCTTGTATAAGAATTAAATTCTCTTATAGGGTTAAACCCTAATTTTATTTAGAGAAATTAAATTCCTATGTGTTAAAAGAATTGAATTCTTTAAACCTAATTCTCCTTCTAAGCTTTAAATCTGCATGGCAGAATCTCCCCGATGAGAATTAAATTCTTAACTTATGGGTAGATCTGCTTCTGCAGATCTACTACCGTGAAGAAAAACTAAGTTCTTGAATTAAGGGTTAAACCCTATCTTTGTTGGAGGAATTAAATTCCTATATGTTTTGTGGGAGAATAGAATTCTCTGAACTTAGGTCTTCCCTTAGGCTTTATATCTGCATGACAGAATCTCCCCGATGAGAATTAAATTCTCAACTTATGGGGAGATCTGCTTCTGCAGATCTTCAACCAAAAGAAAAACTAAGTTCTTATTTAGAAGAGTTAAACTCTTAATTTGAGAATTAAATTCTCTTTTTTTTTGTGAGAGCTTATAGGATGATCTCTTTCTCTCTTTTACCTAAGGTTTCTTTCTTTTCTGAAGAGATCTTCTTTTCTCTTTGGAGAATTAAATTCTCTTTTTTTTGTATTCTCTCTCTGTTGTTGTCTCTCTCTTTCTCTTTTCTTCTTGGCTTCTATTTATAGGAGAAAGAAAAGAATCAGTTTGTTCAGCCAATCTCTCCTTGAGAGATTTTAATTGATTTTGTAACCAACATGATCTTTTAGATCGCTCGGTGAATTTTATTCACCATTGGATTTTTAATCCAAAAGATATTTTATTTGTTGGTCCTGGAAGATTTTAGAAAAATATTTCCTTATGTAGAATCTTTCTATAAACTGGTGATTTTTAATCACCATTGGATTTTTAATCCAACGATGCTCCACTTTTCAGAGTGAAATCTTTTTATTTGGAAAGATCTAGAGAAATATTTTTCCAATTAGGGTTTTTGATTCCCTTTTAATTAGAATTTAATTCTATTAGCTCAGATGGGTTAGGAGTTTATCACGTGTTGGCATATGACCCTATTTGATACAACATTTGATTAGAATTTCAATTCTATTAGTTCAGAGGGCTCAGAGACCCATTACGTGTTGACACGTGACCCCATTGATTAAGCATTTAATTTAGAATTTAATTCAGTGTCTACAGGCTTTGCCTGTAAGTGGTCACGTGTCTGTACGTGAGACCTGGTCACGTGTGGGCATGTGATGCCCGGCCACGTGTAGGCACACGATGCCCGGTCACGTGTGGGCACGTGATGCCTCATTTGAGGTTTTCCTTGCTGCTTTATCTGTATTTTATTTAATTCCCATGAGGGAACATACTCCAAATAGGAAGTGATGTTTCTATACTACAATCGGTCAAACTTTGGTTGTCACACAGTGCTTTTTCCATATTGGATGTGGATAGTATATCAGGAATTCTGGTGACTAGATCTTGATTTGGGATGTTTCCCAAATCGGGTACTTAGACAACATTATAAAATTATTTTAGAATAGACGACTTCTTGCGTGGTAATGTACCCGTAGGTGATGGAGTCACCCTCTCTAAAGAGATGTCTTCTAGACTGATGAAGAGAGGGACTGGCATAAATGGCATATCATTTGCTCAGGAAATTGAGTCAATCATGTAATGTCTTGTACAATACCAGATAGATAATTCTGGTTTTAGATTTAGATTTAGGAAGTTTCCCAATCGTGTACTTGAACAACATTATAAAAGTATTTTAGAATAGACGACTCCTGGCGTTGTGGTGTACCTGCAGGTGATGAAGTCACCCTCTCCAAAGAGATGTCTTCTAGACTGATGAAGAGAGGTACTGGCATAAATAACATATCATTTGCTCAGTCAATTGAGTCAATCATATAATGTCTTGTACAATACCAGATAAATAATTCTGGTTTTAGGTCTAGATTTGGGAAGTTTCCCAATCGTGTACTTGGACATTATTCTAAAAGTATTTTAGAATGGACGACTCCTGGCATAGTGGTGTACCCGCAGGTGATGGAGTCACCCTCTCTAAAAAGGATGCCTTTTTGACTAATGAAGAGAGAGGCTGGCATGAATGACACATCATTTGCTTAGGCAATTGAGTCAATCATGCAATGTCTTGTGCAGCACCAGATATTGCTTGCATACTGGTTATACCAAGCAGATATTAATTCAATCCTAGAGAAACATTGGGAAGCAGTAAAGAACATAAGTTGATGTTCTTGGTATAAGATAACGGCAGCCTCCTCTGAGAGGCGGTTATCAGTTAAGGTTTCCAAGGTGACCTAGATGACAGAGATACTGTCAGAGTTTTGAGTTTAGCCTCTTCTGAGGATCAGTATATTGGATAGTGTTCCAATAGGGATACTGAGGTAATCATGGTGCAGGATGTTGGTTATAACTCAACAGAGGATACAACCCAAAAAAATTGTTGGATGGAGTTGTTCATTGATGAACTTGATCCTATCAAGTATCCAGACAAATTCTTGAGGCGGGGTATCGCTCAGTTTGGGAGATTGTTGATCTCTGCAAAGTTGAGATATAGAGAGATGAAATTAGAACATTGTATCGAATCCACTCACTGAGGCTATTTCTCGAACACGTTAAGTTTTACAAACATATTTTGCGAAACTGATTAGTAAAGAAGTTGGGTATTCGGTAGCACACGAGTTGTGGGTGTGCGATACCACAATAATTGGCCTTAAGTGCAAGTGGGAGATTGTTGGATATAGTGCTCTCAAGGCAATTATTATGATTGCGAGTAGGCGATTATGGTAATTGAGGGAGGACCTATACAAGTATACCAATCTTACTCGAAATGATAGTATGCTGTTTGGTTTATCTTCGTCATCGATGAAGCCCGTAGGACTGTTGCTTGACGACCAGCATTATGATGGTGATCATATACGTGGGAGCTGGGTTGTCCATAAACACATCCTTAAATGTCCCTAGTCGTGGGAGTATCGAGACCGGGCATCGATATTCCGGAGTATACTAGTGTATACGCTTCTAGACCCCGACGAGGGGCGGTGGCCGGTCTCACAAGCCATTGGTGTTATGTCACCTAAGATAGTATATATGTGCTCACTGGAGGTGAGTACACTGTACGGACTCACCGAGAACTTCTAAATAGTATTATATCTATCTTCACATGGAAGTTCTCAAGTGGCATGAGTACAGGTTAGTATTTTGACCTGAGGTCTTCATTTGTCTTGTGTGAGTTCACACTGTACTTTGATTACTATCCTACCATAGCTCAAGAGAGTCATGCAAACAGGTTTTAGTTGGGTACAGTCCCGAACCACATGGAGGCATTGGTCGACTGTCAGGGATTCGTTTCTCCTGGTATTAAGAGTCGATGTCGCACTGTGTTCAGTTGGCTATCACTTAAAATCCGTGGCCACGGTGAACGAGATTTACTGATAGTTGATCAGTAGTATCTCAGTTGGTGATGAGCTTGACTCAGACACGACTTATCGGGTTAGTAGGGGTCTAACGTTATCTACCCCCAGACCCGATATGCGATACGCTTTGACGAAGAGACCAGACTGTACGGAGATTGTCATATTCAGGCTCAGTAGGGTAAGGACGTACTTGATTGTTGACCCCTTTCGACAAGTACCTGGGTAGCCGTTACGTACAGCTAGTGCCGCTGACGTGCTTGTGGTTAAACCCACTGCCAGCGTATTGTCGAGTGTTTAGAGTCCCACACATAGGGTTTTTCTGGTTCAGGCAACAGATGTAGGAGCTATACAGTGGTATGTGCAGGGGTCCAATTAAATACGTGTATGCGATACACAGACTTTAATCGGACGGTTGATAATACTAGCCGGCTTAGGATTAAGCCGGATTATTAAATCAGGTTTTGATTTAATAATTTATATATGTATTTTGATACATATATTTTAGTATTATTCTTCACTATTTATTTTCTCTCTTTGGTGCTATCCGTATTTTTTATACGGATACACGTATATGAAGCGATACATATACTAGGTGAAGTATTTTGTATTTATAACACCCGAGCCCAATAATACTATTTCGGTTACTAGTTGAGTGTTATGCATTGCTCATTTCGATTATCCTGATTGTTTGGTGCTTATTGCTAAATTCTAACCGGTTAAGTCATGTTGGCACATAACAAATTTTAACACCTAAAATGAAATTAAAAATATCCATGTTGGCCTACTCGTCGCCACTAGTCGCGTGGTAGCGTCCGCGTGTCGAGATTTCGTCCCGTTCGGCGAAATGGGCAAGTTTGGACGTCTACGCGCGCGTGCAAGTGTCCGACTTGGGGGCATGCATTTTAATCACAAAACATCTCTTTTCAAAATTTGGAACTCGCTTAAAATCCTATAATTTGAATTTGAAACATTTGGGTGCAAACCGGGCGTGATTTGGAAATGTTTCATTTAGCACCGAAAAGCCCATTTAATTAAATATCTAAAACTATAATATATATTTACTTAACCCCTTCTGTTACATTTAAACCTTTTAAATCTTTTAAAAGATTCCTTTCCTTTTACGCACTAACCAATCGCGAGCTCCCACCTCCGCTGGGCCCCACTTTTCCATATCTCTCTCTCTCTCTATTCTGTCTCTATATCTCTCTAATCTTTATCTCTCTCTCTCACCTCATATCTTTCTCTATCTCTCTCTCTCACCTCATATCTCTCTCTCTCTCTCTCTCTCTCTCTCTTTCACGTTTACACAGCGTCTATCTCCCTCCTCCCTTTTCTTTCACGAACCCAGAAAGCCCAACCCCACGTCGCCTGCAACCCTAGCCGCCGCAGCTTCAACGCCGACGCCCTTTCCCCATCGCTCTTTCCCCTTCCTCCTCACCTCAACAGGGCTTCCCTCGCCTCGCCATCTCCTCCCTACCCGAACACCACTGCAACCCACGAGACCCGCGGCACCCATCGACTCACGCCGGTGACCCCTCGTCGTCGCCTCCTTACTTCCATCGCTGCCTCCATCTTCTTCTTCTTCCTCCAGAACCCTGAGCTCCTCGTCTTCCATCGCCAGGGAGCAAGTCCCACCACCGTGAACCCATCTCGCCGAACCCATTCCACCATCGTTGCCGATCACCGAGTAGCCTGAACCCTGACCACCTTCAACCCATCAACCTCGCCGAGAACCCCGATCGATCTACCTCACCATCGCAGCCTTCGCCCTTGGCGCTTCACCCACACCTTGCGGCTGCCGCGCGCTGGTTTCGAACTCCGGCCATACTCCTCATCCCCTCGTCGGCACCACCCATCTCGACGCGACCCCCTGGCATCATCATCACTCTAGCCAGCAGCCGTGGCATGTCACTGTTGATCGTGGCCACCAGGTTGAGATCCAAGATCTGATCTCGCTTCGCGTCGTGAATGCATGCAGTCGTGTCCGCATTCATCTCACGGTAAGTACCCCAATACTTACTCTAACATGCTAGTTACTGCAAGGACCAATCTTGCCACAAAATTATTGTTATACTAATTGGCTCATAATGAATTATGTATATGGTATTACATTATTGACAAGGAAATAGTTATAAAAGTATACACTGCCGTGAATATTAATTTACTAATCTTAATATTGCATGCTAATGTGAATACCACATATGAAAATATATACTATATACACTTGTTGCATTGATAGAAATATTATGGATATATATAATTGAAAGCTTTAAGGGTGTAATGTGCAATATAAAAGTATAATAATGCTTAATTGTTTGCATTTACCAAGTTAATTAAATATATATCAGTTTAGTATAGTGCATGGACAAGTATTTCATGTGGATAAATAAATACAGTTATAATATATTGGTTTAGTTAAATTATTTCATATGTCTATTTGATAGTCATAACTTTATTGGACCGTTACAAAAGTATTGCACCCCCGGGGTGCTCGAACCTATTAATAAGATAATACAATTGTACCATATTAATGCACCATTGTGATTAAATGAACTGTTACTATTATTTACTGTTTCCTGTTGTTGTTCCCTATTCGCTTCCATACCTGTTATGAGCATACATTCGATTGCACTACAGATTGACCTGACCTTGCTACACATGGCATATATTTACATACCGATGCACCGGACATGGTACCCTATACATACCGACTCATTCTGTTGTACCAGGACACGACTTGTTACCTGATCCCATGCCTAATGCCGACAAACCTGACTTGGGGTCCTCATAGACCATTCCTGCTGTCTATCCAGACAGACCTGCTTTTACCTGATTCTGTGTTGGCATTAGTCATGGACTACTGAATACCTGACCTGACATACATAACTTGGGGGTATGGGGAAATCAAAGATGAACCTGACTTGTAACTCGACAGTTCACTACCTGTTCGAGTGTACACATTCCTGTTTGTGCCTAGCGGCATGTCTCGGTTTCGGCCGAGAATATTGTGGCCGTGATCCCGGGTATGTACGGGATACTACCGAGTGTACACTTTCCTGTTTTGTGCCTAGCGGCATGTCTCGGCTGCAGCCGAGAATATTGTGGCCGTGGTCCTGGGTATGTACGGGATACTATTGAGTTACATCGACGATTTATCAATTGATTTCAAAGACTATAGAGTAGAAACCTGATAGGACAGTTTAGTTACCACTGCACATTACCCTGCACTGTTATTTCTTAGTACTGCTTATTTTGTGTTCATACCTGCATTGCTTAGTACCATGTTTATATTATATTATTTGGTTGACATGACGCGCTGACGTCTGGGTTTTGCATGGCCTAGATTCCTTACCACTGTCGACGACCGAGCAGGAGTACTTCAGCCAGCAGGCTAAACTGTGAGTCCTTAGTGATTAGTTTATTTATTTCATTTCATTTCCAGATGTGAGCCCGCATTATGGAACATACTGTTTATTTATTGTATTGGATCATTTGCTTCCGCACTATTGTTTATTGACTCTTGTTATTATGGATTTGGACATGTGTTAGATTAGTTTATTTATATAATTTCTTGATATCTCTACAACCGTAATGTGATTGTGGATGAATACTTCCTACCCACAGGTAGCATGGTTGGCTATGTTATGTGCCCAATCTTGCGTACTCTGGGAAGCGGGGCGTGACATGGTTCTTTTGGTATCAGAGACAGGTTAATTGGGTTGATTCTTTGTAGTTGGGTATTGCACCCGATACACGAATCATAATACCCGTGATTAGGAAACATGTCCTGCCACCTTGACCGTTTTACCATCCTTGAATCATTCTTCCGGATCATGTCGACATGCAAACTTACTTTGCATTGTCAACTCGAAAACCTAATTTCTTGTTATCTCTAGGACTTAGGCGACTTGGGTGGAGTTAAGTAATTGCGGCTATGATACCGCGGCATAGCCACAATGCAGTACTCTATTTAAGTATCTTGGAGTTCTAGCCTTGATCCACATTCAAAATCTATCATCATGCTAATGTTGGGTGTTTTGAGTTCAGGATTATGACAGGTAAGAGGTTGAAGACGTACCGGAGGCATGTGAACGAAGCCGCCATGCTTGGAGTGATAAGGGGAATGCTGGAAATCAAAGAGACAGACTGAGCTGATCCAGCCACAGCAGATTCGTTTCAGGAAGGTTTGCAGATCGTTCAGCAGTCGGTAATCAACGATGGAACTAGACCAGTCGAATGAGTAAGGACCGTAGCAGATTTCAGACTTTGGGTCCGTCTACATTTACTGGTTTAAAGGAGCTGTTACCAGCCGAGCAGAGGCTAGTGACACGGAGAATTTGCTGATTGCGGCACAGATCCCAGAGGACAAGAGAGTTGTTGTGGTGCGCTTTCAGCTAGTGGATTACACCGAGAGTGATGGCTTGTGGAGGAGACCCGCTTGCCCAAGCCAATCAGTTGGGCTGTTTCTCTAAAAAAAAAAAAAAAAAAATTCCTGGAGAAATTCTTCCCGCGGACTGCACGGGAGGAAATGAAAGAGAAGTTCATCGGACTAAGGCAGAATGGAGCGCCATGGACGCGCATGCAGCAGAATGGATGAGACTCAGAAGTCTCGCTGGACCTTTCGCAGCCAACGATGCAGACGGCAGTTGCGGTAAGGAAGCAGTTCTGTCGGGCCAGTCGAGTTTAGGGCTAGGCCGACAAACAGTGTTCATGCAGCTATGGAAGTTGATAGTAATGAAGAGCCGGCAGTTGTTCGCGACTTTATGGAGGTAATTGAAGATATATCGGGCTTACCGCTGAAGCGAGATGTGGAGTTCGCGATTGACCTTATTCCTGGTGCAGCGCCAGTATCGAAATCAGATTATCCGATGGCACCAGAGGAATTGGAAGAAGTTAAGAAGCAAGTTGGGGAATTACTTGAGAAGGGTTGGATTCGAAGCAGCAACTCGCCTTGGGGAGCTCCAGTTCTTTTAGTAAAGAAGAAGGATGGCACGAGAAGGATGTGCATTGATTATCGAGATTTGAACCGGGTGACTATTAAGAACAAGTACCCGATCCCTCGCATTGGAGAACTTTTGAGCAGCTTAGTGGCGCGAGAGTATTCTCGAAGCTGGATTTACGATCCGGATATCATCAGGTCCGAGTGAAAAAAAAAGAGATATTTGCAAGATGGCGTTCCGAACTCGGTATGGACATTACGAGTATTTAGTGATGCCCTTCAGAGTAACGAATGCGTCGGCAGTATTCATGGGCTTGATGAACCGAATCTTTTCACCGTTCTTGGATCAGTTCATTGTGGTATTCATTGACGATATTCTGGTTTACTCGAAGAGTTTTGAAGAGCATGCTGAGCATTTGAAGATCGCACTGCAGACGCTGAGACAGGAGAAATTACTCGCGAAGATGAGTAAGTGCGAATTCTGGCTGGAAGAAGTGAAATTTCTGGGACATGTCGTGTCGGGCGATGGAATCGCCGTTGATCCCGAGAAGATTGCAGCAGTTCGAGATTGGCCTATTCCAAGAAATGTGGCTGAGATAAGAAGTTTCCTTGGTTTGGCCGGGTACTACAGGAGATTTGTGGAGAGCTTCGCTCGTTTGGCAGAGCCGTTAACCAAGCTTACGCGCAAGGAGGTACCTTTTGTTTGGACGGATGGTTGTGCACTGGCCTTCGAGACGTTGAAGCAGAAGTTGATCTTCGCCCTGAAGATTTGGGGACACCACCTTTTGGGCGAGAGAGTCGAAGTCTTTACAGATCACAAGAGTTTGAAGTATGTGTTCACTCAGAAGGAGTTGAACATGAGGCAACGCAGATGGTTGGAGCTGATGGCCGACTACGACCTTGATCTTAAGTACCATCCGGGAAAAGTTAACGTCGTGCCGGATGCGCTTAGTCGGTTACCAGCAATTCAGGTATTGACCGCACAGAGGGAGATCATTGCGGATTTTCGGAGATTTGACTTGGAGGTTGTGCTACCACAGGCTACGGGACCGTTGATGCAGTTGCAAGTACAGTCGTCCTTAGTTGAGAAGATTAAAGCGGAAAAATCGCAGGATCCTAGACTGCAAAAGTTTCGAGAGCAGGTTGAAGCTGGACTACGAACCGATTCACTGATCCATGAAGATGGTTCGTTGAGGTATGGTAGCCGTGTGTGTGTGCCAAAAGGGGATGTACGTGAAGAGCTCCTGAAGGAGGCACACAGTTCTGCTTACTCTGTACATCCGGGAGGTACAAAGATGTACCGAGATATTCGACAGCACTTCTGGTGGGAAGGTATGAAACGGGAGATTGCTCGCTTCGTGGCTAAGTGCTTGGTGTGTCAGCAAGTTAAGGCTGAACACCAAAGGGTTGCTGGTTTGTTGCAACCACTTCCGATCCCTCAGTGGAAGTGGGAACATATAACATGGATTTCGTGACGGCTTTACCGCGGAGTCCAAAGGGCAACAACGCAGTATGGGTGATTGTCGATCGGTTGACCAAGGCAGCTCACTTTATTCCTTTTCCGGTTGGTCAATCGACGGAGACTTTGGTAGAGCGGTACATGCAGGAGATTGTAAGATTGCATGGAGTACCGGTAAGCATCGTGTCCGATCGGGACACTCGGTTCTTGTCGCACTTCTGGAGGAGTTTACAAGAAAGTTTGGGGACACGATTGAAATTTAGCACAGCTTATCATCCTCAAACTGATGGACAATCGGAGAGAACGATCCAGACCCTTGAAGATATGTTGAGGGCTTGCATGTTGGACTTCAAAGGTTCTTGGGAGGATCATCTACACCTGGTGGAGTTTTCGTACAACAATAGCTTCCAAGCGACTATTCAGATGGTTCCGTTTGAAGCGTTGTATGGTCGTAAATGTCGTTCACCGGTTTGTTGGGATGATGTTGGTGAACGAAGGTTGTTGGGACCAGATTTGGTAGTGCAGACAGTTGAGAATGATAACACTATCAGAAAGTATATGAAGGCAGCTCAAGATAGACAGAAGAGTTGGGCTGACACGTCAAGAAGACCTCTAGAGTTCGCCGTGGGTGATTTGGTATTCTTGAAGCTATCACCGACTAGAGGGGTGATTCGTTTTGGGAGTCGGGGAAAGCTTAGTCCTCGATTCGTTGGACCCTTCGAAATATTGGAGCGTGTTGGAGAGGTAGCGTACCGTTTGGCGTTACCACAGTCATTAGCAGGAGTGCATGATGTGTTTCATGTATCTCAACTACGGGGGTATGTTCGCGATGAAACTCACGTCTTGGATCATTCGGAGTTGACTGTACGGGAAGACCTAACTTTTGAGGAGCGACCGGTTGAAATCAAGGATCGAAGAGAAAAGGTTCTTAAGAACAAGGTTATCCCTCTTGTGCTAGTTTCTTGGGATAATCGATTGCATGGAGAATCCACTTGGGAGCGAGAAGACGAGATTCGGCAGAAGTTTCCTCACCTTTCCCTGTAGTTAGCTATCTTGTATTCTTGGAATTTCGAGGACGAAATTCTTTTTGTAGTTGGGTATGATGTAACACCCGAGCCCAATAATACTATTTCGGTTACTAGTTGAGTGTTATGCATTGCTCATTTCGATTATCCTGATTGTTTGGTGCTTATTGCTAAATTCTAACCGGTTAAGTCATGTTGGCACATAACAAATTTTAACACCTAAAATGAAATTAAAAATATCCATGTTGGCCTACTCGTCGCCACTAGTCGCGTGGTAGCGTCCGCGTGTCGAGATTTCGTCCCGTTCGGCGAAATGGGCAAGTTTGGACGTCTACGCGCGCGTGCAAGTGTCCGACTTGGGAGCATACATTTTAATCATAAAACATCTCTTTTCAAAATTTGGAACTCGCTTAAAATCCTATAATTTGAATTTGAAACATTTGGGCGCAAACCGGGCGCGATTTGGAAATGTTTCATTTAGCACCGAAAAGCCCATTTAATTAAATATCTAAAACTATAATATATATTTACTTAACCCCTTCTGTTACATTTAAACCTTTTAAATCTTTTAAAAGATTCCTTTCCTTTTACGCACTAACCAATCGCGAGCTCCCACCTCCGCTGGGCCCCACTTTTCCATATCTCTCTCTCTCTATTCTGTCTCTATATCTCTCTAATCTTTATCTCTCTCTCTCACCTCATATCTTTCTCTATCTCTCTCTCTCACCTCATATCTCTCTCTCTCTCTCTCTTTCACGTTTACACAGCGTCCATCTCCCTCCTCCCTTTTCTTTCACGAACCCAGAAAGCCCAACCCCACGTCGCCCGCAACCCTAGCCGCCGCAGCTTCAACGCCGACGCCCTTTCCCCATCGCTCTTTCCCCTTCCTCCTCACCTCAACAGGGCTTCCCTCGCCTCGCCATCTCCTCCCTACCCGAACACCACTGCAACCCACGAGACCCGCGGCACCCATCGACTCACGCCGGTGACCCCTCGTCGTCGCCTCTTTACTTCCATCGCTGCCTCCATCTTCTTCTTCTTCCTCCAGAACCCCGAGCTCCTCGTCTTCCATCGCCAGGGAGCAAGTCCCACCACCGTGAACCCATCTCGCCGAACCCATTCCACCATCGTTGCCGATCACCGAGTAGCCTGAACCCTGACCACCTTCAACCCATCAACCTCGCCGAGAACCCCGATCGATCTACCTCACCATCGCAGCCTTCGCCCTTGGCGCTTCACCCACACCTTGCGGCTGCCGCGCGCTGGTTTCGAACTCCGGCCATACTCCTCATCCCCTCGTCGGCACCACCCATCTCGACGCGACCCCCTGGCATCATCATCACTCTAGCCAGCAGCCGTGGCATGTCACCGTTGATCGTGGCCACCAGGTTGAGATCCAAGATCTGATCTCGCTTCGCGTCGTGAATGCATGCAGTCGTGTCCGCATTCGTCTCACGGTAAGTACCCCAATACTTACTCTAACATGCTAGTTACTGCAAGGACCAATCTTGCCACAAAATTATTGTTATACTTATTGGCTCATAATGAATTATGTATATGGTATTACATTATTGACAAGGAAATAGTTATAAAAGTATACACTGCCGTGAATATTAATTTACTAATCTTAATATTGCATGCTAATGTGAATACCACATATGAAAATATATACTATATACACTTGTTGCATTGATAGGAATATTATGGATATATATAATTGAAAGCTTTAAGGGTGTAATGTGCAATATAAAAGTATAATAATGCTTAATTGTTTGCATTTACCAAGTTAATTAAATATATATCAGTTTAGTATAGTGCACGGACAAGTATTTCATGTGGATAAATAAATACAGTTATAATATATTGGTTTAGTTAAATTATTTCATATGTCTATTTGATAGTCATAACTTTATTGGACCGTTACAAAAGTATTGCACCCCAGGGGTGCTCGAGCCTGTTAATAAGATAATACAATTGTACCATATTAATGCACCATTGTGATTAAATGAACTGTTACTATTATTTACTGTTTCCTGTTGTTGTTCCCTATTCGCTTCCATACCTGTTATGAGCATACATTCGATTGCACTACAGATTGACCTGACCTTGCTACACATGGCATATATTTACATACCGATGCACCGGACATGGTACCCTATACATACCGACTCATTCTGTTGTACCAGGACACGACTTGTTACCTGATCCCTTGCCTAATGCCGACAAACCTGACTTGGGGTCCTCATAGACCATTCCTGCTGTCTATCCAGACAGACCTGCTTTTACCTGATTCTGTGTTGGCATTAGTCATGGACTACTGAATACCTGACCTGACATACATAACTTGGGGGTATGGGGAAATCAAAGATGAACCTGACTTGTAACTCGACAGTTCACTACCTGTTCGAGTGTACACATTCCTGTTTGTGCCTAGCGGCATGTCTCGGTTTCGGCCGAGAATATTGTGGCCGTGATCCCGGGTATGTACGGGATACTACCGAGTGTACACTTTCTTGTTTTGTGCCTAGCGGCATGTCTCGGCTGCAGCCGAGAATATTGTGGCCGTGGTCCCGGGTATGTACGGGATACTATTGAGTTACATCGACGATTCATCAATTGATTTCAAAGACTATAGAGTAGAAACCTGATAGGACAGTTTAGTTACCACTGCACATTACCCTGCACTGTTATTTCTTAGTACTGCTTATTTTGTGTTCATACCTGCATTGCTTAGTACCATGTTTATATTATATTATTTGGTTGACATGACACGCTGACGTCTGGGTTTTGCATGGCCCAGATTCCTTACCACTGTCGACGACCGAGCAGGAGTACTTCAGCCAACAGGCTGAACTGTGAGTCCTTAGTGATTAGTTTATTTATTTCATTTCATTTCCAGATGTGAGCCCGCATTATGGGACATACTGTTTATTTATTGTATTGGATCATTTGCTTCCGCACTATTGTTTATTGACTCTTGTTATTATGGATTTGGACATGTGTTAGATTAGTTTATTTATATAATTTCTTGATATATCTACAATCGTAATGTGACTGTGGATAGATACTTCCTACCCACAGGTAGCATGGTTGGCTATGTTACGTGCCCAATCTTGCGTACTCTGGAAAGCGGGGCGTGACAGTATTTATACGGGGACGCTTCTAGAAGAAGGACACCTCATATTTGATTTTCTTTTTTAGAAAATTAAATGGGAAATGAGGTGGAGGTATGGTTTAATGAAGCATAGTGTTAGATATGGTTCTAGCATTTATTGTGCACTATTGATGCATGGTGGGTTATATGTAGCCATTCTCATTTTCATGAGTGGGACTTGATAATGAGATTTTTAGTCTTGTTGCTTCATGCTTCATGCTTCATTCCTTGTTTGCTCATGCTCCATAGATGCTTCCTCTTCTCCTTCATCTTCTTCTTCTTCTTCTTGCTCTCCATTTCTTAGCATGGTTTAAGAGAGAAAATTTAGTGAAGTATTCCTACATCACCGACCATCCAAACCTAGCGAGTTTGGATCATCGGTTAAAGCTTACTGCGCATTCTCTCAGGTGGATCGTCTTCGGCAAAGGCGGTCGATTCTCAAGCGCGATTCTGGTGGCTACGAGCTTGGAGAGGTCTTCCACAATTGGGTGGACACGCGACAAGGTTCGAATCCTGTATCGTACGGGCGTCCGGTGCTCGGTAGAATTTTTGTTTTTCGCTTCCTCTTCGACCGTGGCTTCCGCTGTGCGAGCACCGGATCCCGACAAGAATTTAGCGTACTGGTATATATGAACAATAAATGAACTGGTATTGCTGAAGCCCATGCTCCTACTCACACATTCTGATACTTAAAATTT
Organism: Agapanthus africanus; assembly: GCA_030015575.1. Lineage (NCBI taxonomy): Eukaryota > Viridiplantae > Streptophyta > Magnoliopsida > Asparagales > Amaryllidaceae > Agapanthus > Agapanthus africanus. Next base: position 934,111,301 of record JASDDO010000019.1, on the reverse strand, counting down.
ACAATATCATTTATATACTTGAATGTTCTAACTTCAATTAATTGGAAACAAACAGACATTGTCTGGACTTGACTCTGCAATTTCACGGGAGGCTAACATCTTAGGAAACATTGCTTTAGATGCTGCTTTGAATGCTCAGTTCCTTGTCCAGATCGGTGTTTTTACTGCGGTTATGATGATAATGGGTTTTATTCTTGAACTAGGTCTATCAAAGGTAAGCCTACCTTTAACTTTAACAAACTGCACATCGGTAACCTCTATATGTTCTTCACGCTCATTAAGATATTATATTATTTACGGTTTTTATTGTTGCTACTATTCTTCAGTAATGCAAATATATGTTTCTCGTCATCTTTATCTTAATTTGAGTAGTTTAACTTCTCTTTAAGCAGAAATTTTGCTTAGGATTATTTGGGGATACATATTTTCAGCTTTTTCTAGTTTCCATATTGTCAGGGCAAGTTTGATAGATGTGAAGAGTTGTAGGCCTTATTATATATTTAGGGTTTAAAATGTTACTGGGAGAATGATTGAGAATGGATGGTAAGGCTAACTATTGGATTCAATTAGGAGGAAAAAGTTCACCTGTTCGTTGTGGTTATGGACATAAATTTTGTTTCGCGGATGGATGGTGAGGCTAATTGTTGGATTCAATTAGGAGGAAAGAGTTCATTTGTTTGTTGTGGTTATGGACATAAATTTTGCTTAGGATTATTTGGGGATACATATTTTAAGCTTTTTTTAGTTCCATATTAGGGAATGTTTGATAGCTGTATCAAGTCAAGAATTTTAGGCCTTATTATATATTTAGGGTTTGAAATGTTATTGGGAGAATGATTAAGAATGGATGGTGAGGCTAACTATTGGATTCGGTTAGGAGGAAACAGTTCACTTGTTCGTTGTGGTTATGAATAACTAAATCCGTTATCTGCAATTGTTTCAGTTGATTGCATACAAAACTCTTTGATGAGTAAAATATCTATCCGTCATACAAAAACAAAAATTAATGAAAGGATACACATACAACACGCACACGCAATACACACAACACATACACAAAGCACATACACAGTAAAAACCCTACACCTAAGCGAATCATAAAATGAAACTAAATTATGCTACCCCACGCGAGCGATGTTTGGAGCAGCGGTTGGACGCGCTTACCGCCAAATTCAAGGCTTTTCAAGAGTCGGTGGTACACACACACACACACCCCCCCATACACACCACACACACACACAGACACAAGCATACACACACACACACAAGCAATGCCAAATCTTAATTCATCATCATTCTTCTCTATATTGAACTCTTGTCTAAATCCAACCCTAACCCTAAACCCTAAATTACACAAACTTAAAAATTTTCCAGATTCGGCAAGCAGTGTTGTGAAAAGTAACAATAGTTAAGGGTATTTTAGTGGAAAAGCAACATTAGTTAAGGGTAATTTAGTGTAAATAAGTAAAATTGAGCATATGGGGCTTTTTATTAAAAAATTTAATGACAGTTTATTGGAAAACAACAATAGTTAAGGGTATTTTAGTGAAATTTATAGTAATTTAGTTAATTTAAGAAGATGAATTGTTTAGTTAAAATTTTAAGGTATTTTATTAAAAAACAACAATAGTTAAGGGGGTATGTGTGTATGTGTACGTGTCTCTGTCTCTGTGTGTGTGTATGCTTGTGTCTGTGTATGTATGTGTATGTGTGTGTATACACACACATAGAGACATACACAAACACATACACACACTAACACACACAGACACACACACATACAAACAAGTCCAAAAACTAACCCCAAAACCTAAATTACACAAACTTAAAAGTTTTACAGATTCGGCAGGTCATTGTTTCGGCTACGACTTCGCAAGCCACTACTTCGGCTGCGGCTGCATAAGCTACTCCTTCGGCTTCGGCTTCAGCTCCGTAGGCCACTGCTTCGGCTCCGCATCCCACTGCTTCGGCTTCATAGCCCGCCCCTACTTCTGAAGATCCATTACTCCATATTTTGTCGACCCGGGGTTGCAGTGAAGAGCAGATGCGCCGGATTTCCCAAATACTTGGAGATGGAGCATCTAGACTGAGCCAATAACGATGTATTTATATTTTTTGAATTTTATGCTAAGTACTTTATTTGATACGTATTGTATATCTTGGATATTGTTTGTTGTATCTCTTGATTTTTTTTATCCTGGTTTTATATTTTATTTGGTTATTCCGTCATATATATATTATGCATGAAATGATTTGGATAAATATTTTTGTACTTGTGTGTGCTACATATATTATCCTAGACAGGTCAGCAAAAAAATGATGGAATAATTTTTAAAATTTTTTTTACTTGCCCCTATGGTTGTGACCATAGGGGCAACTATATGTCCCTATGGATACAACCGTAGGGACAAAATATCAGGAAAACTTGAGATTTTGCCCCTACATATACTTGCTCCTACGGTCATAAACGTAAAGGCAAGTAAATTTTTTTTAAAAATAAAAATTTGAATCTTTTTTCCTTGCCCCTACGGTCTCCACCGTAGGGGAATTTTTTTTAAATTAAATTAAAAATAAAAGTAGCCCCTACGGTTCTAATCGTAGGGGCAAATTTTCATCCGTAGGGGCATTTACTTGCCCCTGCGAATGAAAATTTTCCCCCTATGGTTGAAACTTTAGAGGCAGGCGTTTTCCTCTACGGTTAGAACCGTAGTGACAACCTTTCTTTGTAGCAGTGTCGGTAACCAAATGTCTTTACTCCATCTCTATCTTCTCAATCAACCGGTCTCTCTCAGCCACCATCGGCTATTGTTTGGAGAAGAAACATATTATTGTTGTTCTAACGGTTATACAACAATTATTCTGAAATAATTAACACTACTTTAGTGGAGTCTTACATATTGATCCTTAGCCGCAACCGATGCAGGCATGCCATCGTTCTGTACAAATCTGGCCTTGAAGGATTCTGTAACACCGTAAAACGATCGTATGTATTTGAATTAATAAATGGAATTGATTGATTGTGCTGATTTTAATGAGTTTTGGTTGTCGGGCATCATGAGCCGGCTCAAGAATGGTGTGAGTCGTCTCATACACTCAAAAACCAGTGGATTGCTTGGATAGACTTGTGAGCCAGCGCATGCTAATGTTGAGCCATCTCAACCTGACTATGACCTGATATTGGTTCCAGACATGATCTTGACCCATTATCGTTTCTTTAGGATTTGTTATTGATTGTTGGGACATGGTAAAATATTAAATTGATAATGGTATGCATGGTTTGATAGGGGATTAGTATTTTACCTTATCTCTTGTACCTATTCCTATTAGATACAGAATATTCTTGTTACCTGACCTATTGATACAAGTATCCTATTTAAACCATATGATTTCCATGCAAACCCTAATCTTAAAAAATTTCTTTAAAACCCTAGTCTCTATCTCTCTCAATCAAACTGAGCCCTAACCCTAACTCCAAACCCAATCTCCCTCCATCTCGTAGCCGACCCTATCATCACCATCATCATTTACACCGTCTTGAGGAGATCATCGTCTCCTCCATTGTCTTCTTCCTCACATCTACATCCTCTCACAACTGTAGCATCAAGAACAAACATTCAAGCGAGGGTGTTGCGTAAGGTTATGAGATCGTGTACATCGTCGACATCGTGGTATCTATCGTAGAGGCAAGTATTTCTAAATCTTGCTACATGCTAGTGACGATCAGATCTGATCTGGTGTAATATATTTATTAACGTTAAATGATATATTTAAGTTTTATGAATTTATAGTTAACGATATATCAAGATCTGAATCTCGATATGACGCCGAACTTGATCTAGTTATGATACTTATTGTGAAACCCTACAGTTACTCTTTTTATTGATAAGTTAAGCTATTGGAACTTAGAGAAAAATAAGTAATCATAGTTAGTATTGCATGTATCAATTCTAAACTAAAAACCCTAATTAAAACATCACATCATATCAGAAATTAGGCTATGAGCCGGCTCAAACAATTCCTGAGCCGTCTCATATCAACAGAGGATATAAATTGTGTTCCAGGTATTTACTTGAGCCGTCTCAAACCCTTTTGAGCCATCTCAAGATAGTCATGAGTCGTCTCAAGACCATCTTAAGCCGTCCTTTATACACAGAAGAATAAATAACGATTCTGGACGACTTCTGAACCGTCTCAACTCGTTGTAAGCCGTCTCTAACATGCACGAGCCTTCTCATCTATTTATGAGCCATATAAAAATAATCTGAACCTGATATTTAAATCTAAACTGAACCTGACATGTTATATTGATTCATGAATGTATTACCTGAACATATACCTGACCTGATTATGAGACCTTATATGATTGATTGCATGCTATTCATGTTAATGCATATAAACTTGATTTGTACTTGATATGGTTATGATATTCTTAAAATTACCATGTTATTGATTGTTTCCATGAAATCTTGATTAATTGACTATTTCTATCATGTCACCATACCTGAATTGTGATGTTTACCGAAATACCAACAAACCCTGATATTGATTGATTGACTTGTTTTCTTGATAGAAATGACTCATATATATACATGCTTGTTTTTATGTTGGCATCAAGAACTACATTATCGATACTTGACATGAACATGAAACATGGGAAAAAGGGAAATTAAGAATGTAACTGAATTGTAATTCAAGAGTTATTGATTTTTAGAGACTGATCGGTCGACACGAGCTCCGGACTCTGGAATGGTGATGCTGACATCATTCGTCCATCTCGACCTTATTTTACTGCCTAACGGCACATCTCGAATTCAGCCCCAAGAGTCATGAGACCGCGGTCCCGGGAACGTACATGATACTATTGAGTTAAAGTGAGGATTGTATTAATTGGTTTCAAATATCTGTAGTATAGATAATTTAGCGATATGGACTCATATGGTACACATGACATGACTGCTTTACCGTATCTTGACTGCTATATTATATCATTGTTATTGCCATTGTTCATTGGCTACGCACACCATATTGACTTCTTGTATAATGACATGTTACCTCACCTTTTCGGTTGTATTTTTATTATATTATATTCGACACTCTGACATCTGGGTTTTGCATGGCCCAGATACCTTGACTTAGAACAGGAGGACAAGGTTACTTCGAGAAGATTGTCGAGCAGTGGGGCGTCTTATTTACTTAGTTATTTTATGGTCTAGTTATTTTCTCGTATGAAAATTTTAATGGATATTTTGTGAGCTCATAATGGACAACTACCGTTATTGTTTTATTTTTCTTGGATCGTATTGAAACTTGATATTTCTTTATTGCTTTCGCTATTGAGTCTATCATTGGTTATTATGGCTATTGGACATGTGATAGTTAGATTATATTATATTGTGCTTGGTTTACTGCATGACAACCTTAATGTGACTATGGGAAAGACGTTTCCTTACCATAAGTAACATGGCTGGCCGAGTCATGTCCCGTATTTTGTGTATATTGAGAAGTGGAGTGTGACAAGGTTTTGTTGGTATCAGAGCATAGGTTTAGGTTAGCTGGGCTTGATTCTTTTTGTAGTTGGGTATTGTACCCAATACAATGACCTTGAAACCTTTGAACTATAAGAACGTGTCTTGCCACATTATTGCCTTGTTATTCAATTCTTGAATCCCTTGTTTTATTGCATCTTGTTTTCGTTACTAATCTTCGTTGTTCGTGCTTGACTCCAGAATTATGGCAAGAAGGAATCCTCTAGTTCCACCTACTGATAGGGCTACGATGCTTGGCGTCATGCAAGGTATGCTGGAGAATCAACAACGACTTGCCGATCTGATCCAGCAATAGGCTAAGTTGTTCCAAGTGGGCTTGAGGATGACCCAACAGACTTCTACCACCGCAGTTGAGAGGGCGACAATTCCTAGACAGGTTCAACGTGAGGGTACAGTTGCGGATTTCAGGAAGCTTGGTCTGGCAACCTTTACAGGATTGGAGGAACCTCTTCAGGCAGAGCAGTGGCTCGTAGACACGGAGAATTTATTGATTGCTGCTCAAATTCTGGACAAGAAGAGGGTGGATGTGGTATGCATCTAAATGGTTGACTATGCCAAAGAATGGTGGCTTATAAAGGAGACTCGTTTGGCGAAGCCGATCAACTGGGCGGCTTTTACACAGAGTTTCCTGAAGAAGTTCTTTTTGCGGTTCGCAAGGGAAGAAATGGAAGGGAAGTTCATTGGTCTGAAGCAGAATGGAGGATCTGTAGATGCCCATGCGGCTAAGTGGACCCGACTCAGTCGATTTGCAGGGCTATTGGTGGCAAATGAAGCCGATAGAGCACGAAGTTTTCTATACAGTCTCGATATGGAAAGACATAAGCATATTACATCATTGAGATTGGGTATTTTCTCTTAGGTTCTCATGGTGGCTAGAGAACAACAGAAGCTTGCAGAGAGAGAAAAGGGTACACCTTAGCAAGATGTTCCGACATGGAAGACAGTTCAAGCACCAACCTGAAATTCAGGACGCAGGGGTATTCCGGTCAGGAGACAGGGAACAGTTCCTATGAAGAGGCTTTTTGTTTCAGCCTAAAAGAAGAACCTGATTTATGACTTTTGTCAGCGACAGGGACATGTTCAGAGAGAATGTTGGAGGAAGTATGGGCAGTGTTTGATTTGTGGAGCTACTGACCATCATGTCAACACTTGTCCATCAAGAGTTCAGCTAAAGGGTGATGCTTCGAAGGCACCGCAGAAGCAGACTTATGGACAGAAACGGATTACTCAGGGGTCAATTCAGGGACGGGGTTTCACCTTGACGGCCGAGTAGGTAGAAGCTTCGAAAAATGTAGTTACAGGTACTTTATTAGTTTATAATTTTCCCGTATTAGCTTTATTCGATTCTGGTGCATTTCATTGTTTTATATCGTCCAAATTTATTAGTGCACACTCTATCCCACACACAACTTTATCTAGTAGTTAGGACAGATACACTGAGAATGGGAAAATTATTTCTAGTAGGGAATGCAAAGACTGTTCCGTTGTAGTTTGTGGATGGGAGTTGTTTGCAGACTTCTTGATCATTGACACTCACAGCTATGACGTAGTTTTAGGGATGGACTTCTTGGCACCTTTTATGCTCACATAGATCGTAGAGTAAAGAAGGTGATTTTTCAAATTCCTATTCATCTGGAATTTGAATTCTTAGGAGGTAGTAGATCCATTGGACCGGTTGAATTCAGAGCCAAGCCAACGAGTGCTGTTTTATCGGCGTTGGAGGTGAACAAGAAGGAAGCACCGATGGTTGTTCGAGAGTTTATGGATGTGTTCAAAGACATATCGGGTTTACCGCCAAAGCGAGATGTGAAGTCTGTGATTGATTTGATTCTTGGAGCAGAGCCTATTTCAAAGTCTTATTATCCAATGGCACTGGTGGAACTAAAAGAAGTAAGAAGCAAGTTTCAAAACTATTAGAGAAGGGTTGGATTCACACTAATAGTTCTCCTTGGAGAGCTCCAGTTCTATTAGTCAAGAAGAAAGATGGCACTCGGCGTATGTGCATAGATTACCAAGTGTTAAATCGGGTGACCATCAAGAACAAGTACTTAATTCCTCGTATAGGCGAATTGTTTGAGAAATTAAGTAGCGCGAGGGTATTCTCGAAACTGGATTTGCTATCAGGTTATCACCAAGTTCGGGTAAAATCGGAGGATATTTGCAAGACGGCGTTTTGAACTTGCTACGGGCGTTATGAGTACTTAGTTATGCCGTTTGGGGTTACGAACGCACTGGCTGTATTTATGGATTTAATGAACCGAATCTTTTGACCTTATCTAGATCGGTTCATGGTAGTGTTTATTGACGATATTCTAGTGTATTCGAAGAGCAATGTGGAGCATGAAGAACACTTGAGGACCGCACTGCAGACTTTGAGGTAAGAGAAGTTGTATGCCAAATTAAGCAAGTGCAAATTTTGGTTCGACGAAGTGAATTTCTTGGGTCACGTTATATCTGGAGATGGAATTGCGGTTGACCCGGGAGAGATTACGACAGTGCAAGATTGGCCAATTCCGAAGGCCGTAACGGAGATTCAAAGTTTTCTTGGACTTGCGGGATATTATCGAAGGTTCGTGAAGGATTTCACTTGAATAGCAGAACCTTTGACCAAATTTACCCAAAAGGAGGTACCATTCGTTTGGTCCGAGAAGTGTATACAAGACTTTGAGGCGTTGAAGCAGAGATTAACAACCACTCCTATTTTAACTGTGCCGAACGGTTCCGGAGGTTTAGTTATTCACAGCGATGCATTGGGGAAAGGTTTGGGCTGTGTATTGATGCAGCATGGATGGGTAATAGCTTATGCATCAAGACAGCTAAAGACTCATGAGAAGAACTACCCAACGCATGACTTGAAGCTAGCAGCGGTTTTATTTGCGCTGAAATTATAGAGACACTACTTATTGGGCGAGAAAGTTAAGGTGTTCACCAATCATAAGAGCCTAAAGTATATGTTCATGCAGAAAGAGTTTAACATGAGGTAGTGAAGGTGGCTAAAGCCGATGGATGACTACGATTTAGATTTGAAGTGCCATCCGGGAAAGGTGAATGCAGTACTGGATGCCTTAAGCCGATTTCCAGCAATAAGGATGTTAACCTCGCAAAAGGAGATTATTATGGATTTCCAGAGATTCGAGTTAGAGCTCATGTTAGCGGATTCTTTGGGGCAGTTGATGCAACTACAAATACAATCATCGTTGATAGATTACATCAAGACTGCGTAATTGCAAGACCCTAAATTGCAGAAGTTTCGAGACTAAGTTGAGGCAGGTCTTCAAATGGATTTGCTGATTCATGAAGATTGATCATTAAGATACTGAAGACGATTGTGTCTACCTAAAGGAGAAATTCATGAAAAAGTTATGAAAGAAGCGCATGGTCCGGTATATTAGGTACATCCAGAAGGTATGAAGATGTACAGGGATACGCGACAACAATTTTGGTGGGAAGGAATGAAGAGAGTGATCGCTCGTTTTGTGTCAGGATGCTTAGTGTGTCAGCAAGTGAAGGCTAAACATCAAAGAATTGCTGGTTTATAGCAACCACTTCCGATTCATCAGTGGAAGTGGGAATATATAATCATAGATTTCGTGACAGCTTTACCACGAAGTCCAAAGGGCAACAATGCTAAATGGGTGATCGTTGATCTTCTGACAAAGACAACACATTTTATACTGTTTTGGGTTGGTCAGTCGACAGAGGCGCTAGCAGAGAGGTACGTGCAGAAGATTGTGAGATTGCATGAGGTACGAGTTAGTATTGTATCGGATCGTGACACACGATTTCTATCGCATTTCTGGAGGAGTTTAAAGGAGAGCTTAGGAACTCGACTAAAGTTTAGTATGACATACCATCCATAGACTGATGGACAATCCAAAAGGAATATCCAAACACTCGAAGACATGTTGAGAGCTTTCATGTTAGACTTCAAGGGTTTGTGGGAAAATCGTTTGTACTTGGTAGAGTTTTTATACAACAACAGTTTTCAAGCGACTATACAGATGGATCCATTTGAGGCGTTGTACGGACGCAAATATCATTCGCCGGTATGTTGGGACAATATTGGAGAAAAGAGATTATTGGGATCAGAATTGATTGTGTAAACCGTGAATAATATCCGTTTGATTCGAGATCATATGAAAGTAGCGCAAGATCGATAAAAAAGTTGGGTTGACACAAGGAGGAGACCATTAGAATTTGCAGTTGATTACCACGTGTTCTTGAAGATATCATCGACAAGAGGAGTGATTCATTTTGGCATTCGAGGTAAGCTTAGTTCTTAATTCGTGGGGACTTTCGATATTATCGAGCATATTGGAGAAGTAGTGTATCGATTGGCATTACCACCACCTCTGGTGGGGGTACATAACGTGTTTCATGTATCTCAAATTCGAAAATATATTCGAGAAGAGACCCACGTCCTTGATCACTCGGAATTGGCGTTGGAAAATGACTTGTCGTATGAAGAGCGACCGATAGCTATCTTGGATTGACAGGAGAAGGTTCTCAAGAATAAAGTTATCCTATTGGTTCTTGTCTTGTGAGGAGGTTGTTCACATGGAGAATCTATACGGGAACGTGAAGAGGAGATGCAATAAAGATTCTCGAATTTATTTCCTTGATTATGAAATTGCTTGTTCTTGATCGTTCCATTGTATCTTGTTTTGTTTCGTTCGTTCTCGTGAATTTCGAGGACGAAATTCTTTTATAGTTGGGTATAATGTAACACCCTAGAACGATCGTATGTATTTGAATTAGTAAATGGAATTGATTGATTGTGCTGATTTTAATGAGTTTTGGCTTTGGGCATCATGAGTCGACTCAAGAATGGTGTGAGCCGTCTCATACACCCAGAGACTAATGGAATTTTTGGATAGACTTGTGAGCCGGCTCAGGCTAATGTCCAGCCATCTCAACCTGATTACGACCTAATATTGGTTCCTGACATGATCTTGACTCGTTATCATTTATTTAGGCTTCGTTATTGATTGTTGGGGTATGGTAAAATATTAAATTGATAATGATATGCATGGTTTGATAGGGGATTAGTAATTTACCTTATCTCTTGTACCTATTCCTATTGGATATATGATATTCTTGTTACCAGGCCCATTGATACAAGTATCCTATTTAAACCATATGATTTTCATGCAAAACCTAATCTTAAAAAATTTCTCTAAAACCCTAACCTCCATCTTTCTCAATCAAACTGGACCCTAACCCTAACTCCAAACCCAATCTCCCTCCATTTCGTAGCCGACTCCATCATCACCATCATCGTTTACGCTGTCTTGAGGAGATCATTGTTACCTCTATTATCTTCTTCCTCGCGTCTGCATCCTCTCACGGTTGTAGCATAAGACCAAACATGCAAGCGAGGGTGTTATGTAAGGTTCCGAGATCATGTACATCGTGGTATCAATCGTTGAGGCAAGTGATTGGTTTGAAAAAGTGAGTCTTTATGTGTTCTAGTTACCGCAATCAATAACGGTATCACAATAACTAGCCGATAGTGAGTACGGGTCGTCCACAGGGAAATGGTAAATTACTTTTCTTGTTTTAGACGAGTTAATAAAAAAAAGTAGGATTTTTATCGTTTTATACTAAGAAAATTTGAAAATTTTATAAGAGAAGGGTTTGTAGGGTTTAAAGAATTTAGTAATTAATGGATGGAGTTTTAAAAATAATTCTTTTTATCTTTTAATTGTTTAATACTAGAGAAATAGCGATGAATGTGGATTAGGGATCTTGGTAGGAATAAGGTTTCTCTCTATTGACCCTTGTCCTTCCATTGATCCCTATTTATCTCAAGCCCTCAACAAAGCGAGTATTAACGAATCTCAAATCGTAGATGTGATTATCATGAATTGATAGCACACCCGATAAGAGAGTTAAGATTCATTTTGCTAAAATTTATAAAAATTAAAACTTAAAAAGAATTTAATGGATTTTGTTCATCCATTATACTAACTTATCCTACAAATCCTAACAAGCGAGAATTTACTCGCTCATAGGGATAAACGAAGTAAACGATAAATGATTAAAGATTAATGAACCCATAAGAAATAACAAAATTAAAATTGCGGAAAATAAATGCAGAAATTCAAATGCGGAAACTAATGAGACAAGATAAAAAAATCTACCTTTTATTGAATAAACAATTGCATTAGAGAAGTTGATCGCTGAAAAACTAAATTACAAACCCTAGTTTTCTCAAGAGATTTAGATTACTTGATTGGTAGATCAGTGGATAGATAATTAACCCTAATTGCTCTCGGTCCTTTTTATTGGCTCTGAAACTTGAAACCCTAGACGTTGTCTTAAAATATGTGAAAAGACGATCACGTCCCTGGATTTTCATATCCAAAGGCCACGATTAGACCGCGCTTCCACCGCCCCTTGCTCCTTTTAACCGCAGTTCCGCCGCCTTCTGATTGAGTTGCGTCTCCAGATTTTTCATGCCTTCTTCTCTCGATATTTGGAAATCCTTCTAATGAATATATTTTGAAAAAAATATTTTTCTCTCTGCATTTACGAGATTCTTCTAAAATTCGGCAGATTATGTTTGGTAATTCGATTTGATATGATCCTTTCAATCCTCTTTGCAGTCTTAAATTGATTTGTTAATTTAAACCTTCACAAAATCTCAAATCAAATTGTTAGTAGCATTTGGTTTAATTGAGATAATATTCCAACCAATTAAATGATATGATATCTTAATAATATTGGTCAAGAATATTTGATATGACATGATATGCATATTTTAATAATTAATAATTTCATGGATATTTTATTTAAATATGATATACATATATTCCCTAATTATATTAATTATAAACTAAGAAACATATGATAAAAAAATCATTTTATAAATAAACCCACATATGTTCTTAATTTATAATTAACACCTTTTAGTAACTAATAATAATATGGAAAATGACCGTACAAATATGCAATAAATAAGACTGATCAAATACCCCCAAACTTATCTTTTGATCGTCCTGACCAAACTATTTATTTTAAAAAAGAAAAAGAAAAAACCTAACACACTTTCGTAGGCAACACGATTGCACTTAGCTTATACAACAAGTTGTTAGACCTTTAGGTGTCCCTAGTAGGAGGAGTGTTGTATCCTGAGGGTTTTCAGCAGATTACATCCACAAAATCCCAAAAATTAGAAAATAAAGAAAAGAAGACGAAAATTACATGCAAAGATAAGAACATATAAAAGAAAAACTTGAAAATAAAAGTTTCAAACTACATTAGTTTTTAAGTTGTCATGAGTCTTATCTTAATGGTCTTGAAAAGATATCAGAAATTACATCCTCCTTCAATAAAATATCGTCTTTAGCCTTCCTTCCTACCTCTCTTCCAAAATTTGATCATATACCCCTACGTGTGTGTAAAAGACATCCCTACACTTGGAGAATTCAATTCAAGCTATCATACCCTTTGTCCATATTCCTTAGTACTTTTTAGTCGGTGATGTTTTAGATGGATTTGCTCACACATTCTTCATGCGACCGTTAATACTTCTTGAGGTACTAATCAACCGATTACCGAACATGCTCGTTTATTGAGACGTACTTAGCAATATCCTAATCTTTCAACACCTAAGACTTAGCAGTGACCCCTAAACCAGTTGGTCTAAGGCACCAGGTGATAAGACACCCTCTCTATATTTTTTATATGCTGCTTTAAGTAATTACAAAACCAGTGTTCATTTTTCTTTTAAATTTTATTTTATGTGTCATTTATATTTTGTTGATTTTTTTTCATACTAAGGTTTTCAGGCAAGAGTATTTTAAGGTATGCTCTACTATGCCAAGTTTCAGGATGTGTGCAAGTGCGTATAGTAGGGTATCAATATCCAGAAGTTTGGACTCAAGAATATGGACTATTTTTCAAACTTATTTCTATTTGCAGATTAGTGATTTCTTCATCTTACTAACCCTTATGACAACAGCTCATAACCGCGTATTACCAGCTTCGTTTTAAAATATCTAATTTTCTTGCATTTCTTAAGTCTCTTCCTCTATTTCATATGTATTTTTCACTTTCTAACTTTCGTTTTCAAAATCTTCTAGTTTTTTTTGTGCAATGCAAAATTTACATATGATGCATGAATACATACAAACCATCCATACAAACCGTCCTCCCAAACTTGTTTGCAACAGTGTCCTCACTGATATTGTTTTGTAAGCTCAAAACCTGAAGATTAGGAGGAACAGTTAAAAAAGACGGTATAAAGAAGATGTCAAGAGTGAATGACAGTAAAATCCTCCCCCAAACTTGTTCTTGGTTGACAATTGTGCAAAAATTCTTTCTTTCAAGAGCCATTTTAAAAATATTTTTCTTCTTTCCCCCCAAACTTGAGTAAAACAGTGTTTTCATTGAAATTCAACATAAGATGAGGGAATATTATCGGTCTACACAAAACTTTACAAAGACCAAAAATTAAAACCAACCATTCAAATATTTTATCAAGATAACACCATGGTTGGTGAAAGATAGTGTAACGGATAGACGTGAAGAAGAATTGAGACTGTATAAGAATGGAGGTTGTATCATATCTCAAGTAGAAGAAACAGACATGGGAGTAACGATAAGAGATGATGCTACGCGAAGATAAGAAGAGTAATCAAAAGGTTTTACGTCTCGGTTGGTAGAGACGAAAAAGTGAGTGTGAATGAAATGAGAATTTGAAAGATAAGGAATAGATGGAATAGTTGCATTCTCATATGTGATTAGAAGAAGGGGTGGCGGTTCAACTTCTTTGGCCTCAAACAGAGGTGCACAAATTACCGGTGGAGGTTGATCCATCACAGCATACAAGTCTTCAAGGAACACGAGTTCTTCGGCGAAAATATCTTCAAAACTTCCATCGATATTCCAATTGATGATCTCATCAAAAAGAAAGGAATCAATATCCATGTTAGTGGAATAGGCAGATTCACTAGGAAGGTTGAAAGTTTCAAGGTCAATGTGTTGCGCATCATGATTCAAAACACTCGATTCGTCAGAAATTATGGAGGTAGGAGACTCGAAAAACTTATCTACTTTATCCTTAAAAGAGTCTAAATCAAGTGGTCTTTCAAGAATCATATAACTCGAAATATCGGAGTATGATTTACAAAACTCGGTGGAAGTGAAAGAAGATGAGAAGAACCAAAGAAAGTATGTAATGAAATGGGTAAACGAACTTAGATGTCGAGCATTGTTGATCCGGATGTGGGAGGTGAAGGCTGAATATCGTTTTGCATATCGGATAGGTTGGTGGTAAGAATATGATCGGTTAAATGTACAAGAAGATGTTCACATTCACTGGAAGGGACATGATGTGTTGGGGAATCCAACTCATCCAACATAGCGAGTTCATCTTCAAAGATATTCTCAATACCGATCTCACTAGCACCTTCAGTCGAATCAAACAAATAGCTCTTTAAAATTCATCAATTATATTATCTAAAATTGATGGATCACTAGGTTCACTTGATGGAATTGGAAGATTTGAAATGTCAAGTTTAGTCGGATAAGGATCGGTTTGATTTAGAATGGTATAAGGATCTCTTTCACTCTCATGATTGGAAAAATTAAACAGGTTATTCCCGGAGACCTCATCAATTTGATTATTAAGCGGTTGGACATTAAATACATTCGGTTGGGGTTCAGGATGGAAGGTGTTGAGATCAAAAAAATTGGTTTTTAGATTGACTATGAGGGATCCCTGGGAACCACATTATCGATACTTGACATGAACATAAAACCTGGGAAAAAGAAAAATCTGGGAAGGAACCACATTATCGATACTTGACATGAACATAAAACCTGGGAAAAGGAAAAATCAATACTTGACATGTTTGTTCTTGTGTTGGCATCAGGAACCACATTATCGATACTTGACATGAACATAAAACCTAGGAAAAGGAAAAATCTGGGAAATCTGGGAACCGTATTATTGATACTTGACATGAACATAAAACCTGGGAAATGGAAAAATCAATACTTGATATGTTTGTTCTTGTGTTGGCATCAGGAACCACATTATCGATACTTGACATGAACATAAAACCTGGGAAAAGGAAAAATCAATACAACCTAGGAACCACATTATCGATACTTGACATGAACATAAAACCTGGGAAAAGGAAAAATCAATACTTGACATGTTTGTTCTTGTGTTGGCATCAGGAACCACATTATCGATACTTGACATGAACATAAAACCTGGGAAAAGGAAAAATCTGGGAAACCTGGGAACCACATTATCAATACTTGACATGAACATAAAACCTGGGAAAAGGAAAAATCAATACTTGACATGTTTGTTCTTGTGTTGGCATCAGGAACCACATTATCGATACTTGATATGAACATAAAACCTAGGAAAAGGAAAAATCTGGGAAACCTGGGAACCGCATTATCGATACTTGACATGAACATAAAACCCGGGAAAAGGAAAAATCAATACTTGACATGTTTGTTCTCGTGTTGGCATCAGGAACTACATTTTCGATACTTGACATGAACATAAAACCTGAGAAAAGGAAAAATCAAGAATGCAATTGAATTGTAACTCAAGAGTTATTGATTGCTAGAGACTGATCAGTCGACACGAGCTACGGGCTCCGAAATAGTGATGCCGACATCATTCATCCATCTCGACCTTGTTTTACTACCTAACGGCATGTCTCGAATTCAGCCCCAAGAGTCATGAGATCGTGGTCCTGGACACGTACGAGATACTACTGAGTTATATTAAGGATTGCATTAATTGGTTTCAAATACCTGTAGTATAGATAACTTAGCGATATGGACCCATCGGGTAAACATGATATGACTGCTTTACTGTATCTTGCTTGCTATGTTATATCATTGTTATTGCCATTGTTCATTGGCTATGCACACCATATTGACTTTTTTTATAATGACATATTACCTCACCTATTCGGTTGTATTTTTATTATATTATATTCGACGCTCTAACGTCTGGGTTTTGCGTGGCCCAGATATCTTGGCTATAGAACAGGAGGACATGGATTATTTCGAGAAGATTGTTGAGCAGTGAGGCGTCTTATTTACTTAGTTATTTTATGGTCTAGTTATTTTCTCGTATGGAACTTTTAATGGATCTTTTGTGAGCCCATACAAGACAACTACCGTTATTGTTTTATTTTTCTTGGATCGTATTGAAACTTGATATTTCTTTATTGCTTCCGCTATTGATTCTATCATTGGTTATTGTGTCTATTGGACATGTGATAATTATATTATATTATATTATGCTTGGTTTACTGCAGGACGGCCTTAATTTGACTATGGGCAGGATGTTTCCTTACCATGGGTAGCATGCTGGCCGATTCATATCTCGTATTTTGTGTATATTGGAAAGCGGGGTATGACAAATTCGATCCGATCAATGAGGTCTCCATCATGTCCTTCTTGTTGCATATTACATTTATAAAGTTAACACATAAATTTCTAAGATATATTTTGAACGTATTAATATAAAATATTGATTGTCAAAACTTACGTATTCGACGTAAAACTGTTGGGAACTCTTATTCCCTCCCTTGTAAATATCAAGCAACTCAGCGTGAGATGCTTTACCTTGTGCGCTCCTCTCCTGCAGTTATATCAAATATTGTTTATTGAGTTGTTACAAAAGAATAAAAAGGTATCGTCAAAAGACATACCCATAAACCCAGCGCTCATGAAATACCCGACCATGGCACACCAGTAATCGTCGGACCAATCTGGATCTGGTTTCATCGCATACATCTCCTCCGGTGTATTGGTGGATTCAAGTTTTTTGAAGACCTTGTTCTTATGGCATCACCAATTCTTTACCATATGCTTAAACAGTTTATTGTGAACTTCTCGTTCATCGACAACCGCCCCGGGACCCCTTTTTCATACCACTGGAAATCAAATCGACTTTGCAAAACAGGATAATTCATTATCGTATGGGTAGACGTATTTAAACAAATCAAAATACAGTTCAGTATTGAATAGTATAAACAAATCTCACTATAAACTCCTATACAACAATGTTCTTCTTCTACTCCAACTCTAGGCGTTCCCACTTAAGTGCTATCCAATCACCATCATTGTCCTCGATCATATGAGGCATGCGTTCCTCGTTGTTCACTATAGATGACACCATCTTCTTCGCTTCATGACAGCTCTTATGAACAATATCTCCTAAAAATGAAAGATATGCAATTGGCTTGTCGGGGGAATTTGGCATCCTTTTTTAGATCTCAGTAGCCCGTGTGGATCCTCTCATACCCCGTGTCCGTCGCTGGAAAGGCTATCCCTCATCCTCCGTATCCTGATTGGTCCTATCATCACCTGACATATTTAAACCAAATTCACGGTATATAGTTCAATATGTCAGAGAACAAAATAATAGTGAAAAATGAAGTGCGATGATAAAATGTAAATTACATATTATTTAAGTAGATAAAAGTTAGGACAGATAATAGAGCAATAATGCTGAAAAGAATATCATACATGAGCAACAAATATGTAGGTTTCATATTACTTAAGTTAGTTCAGATGACAGAGCAATAATACTAAAAAGAATATCATAAAGATACAATAAATTATAGGTTTCACATTACTTAAGTTAGGAAAACTAACAGAGCAATAACAGTGAAAAAATATCATACATAAGCAATAAAATATAAGTCTCACACACACACACACACACTCTCTCTCTCTCTCACACACACACACACACACACATACACAAACACATGTCCACAATATATTTCACATATAATACACACATCTATACACAATATATTCCACACACATAATACATACACATCCACAATAGACATGCAAATATCACACACCAAATATAGTAAGGACAATCACATCACCAAAATTGTTCGGCAAAGGCATGATACCCTACTCGTTTCCAAGATGAAAATTCATCACTTATAATTCAGAAAAAGATTCTTTTTAATATTGAGCTCCGCAGCAACAAAATTGATTCACTCTATTGGGGTCTCATCATCTACCCCAATAGTTAGTGATATGTATACCCTAGAGGCTATTGTTGTATGATATAGTGGATGCTTGGACATATATATGGAGGACTTTCTTGCTCGACATGATAGTATGCTATCTGGTTGACTTTATCTTAACATGTTAACTGGTATTATTATACCATCTCTCATATACATGTTGATAAAGCCCTTAGGATGTTGGCTTGACTATCAGGACTATGATGCGGATCATACTACTGGGACCTGGGTAGTCCACAAGCACATCCTTCAATTGTTCCTAGTCGAGGGTATATCGAGACAGGGCATCGATACACCAGAGTAGACTAGTGTGTACGTTTCTTGACCCTGTATGGAGCGATTGTTGATCCCATATCTATTGGTGTTTGACATCAAAGATTTTAACCAGGCAATCATTAGAGAATGGGTACACCAAACAGGATTCTCCGAGAACTCCTAGTTGGTATTATACCTGTCGTTAGATAGCAGTTCTCTGGTGACACTGGTATAGGTTAGTCTGTAGACCCGAGATCGTCATATAGTCTTGTGTGGCTCCTACCGTGCTTTAATTTTTCTCTACCACGGCTCAAAGGAGTTGTGTAAACAGGTGGATTTTGGGTACAGTCCCGAGTCATATGGAGGCAATGAGCGATAGGAGGAGTTTCGTCTCTCCCTGTATTGGGAGTTGATATTGCGCTATGCTCGAATGGTTATAACTGGAAGTCCCTGATCAGGGCTGTTGATGAGATTTACTAGTAAGTGTTATCAGTAGTTTCTTGAACCATTATGAGCCATATATCGGCATGACTTATCAAGTTGTTGGGGTCTGACTATTCCACTCCTAGACTCGATATGCGACATATCAGACGAAGAGACCGAACTGCATAGTAAGTGTTACGTATAGGCTTCATAGGAGTTTGGACAAGCTTGCTTGTTGATCTTCTAATCGCTTAATATATGGGTAATCGTTACGTCCAGCTAGTATCGCTGACGGCTTGTGGGTGACTGATGTAATCATCACCTATTCTTGGCGTATTGATGAGTCTTTAAAGTCCCACACAGAAGTTTTCTGGTTCAAGCGAAACGAAGTAGGGCACATATATTGATATGTACGGGGGCCTGATTAGATTCGTGTATGTGATACCGTATTCTAATCTGGCAGTTATTTGTTATCGGTTAGGTTATAT
This sequence comes from Agapanthus africanus, assembly GCA_030015575.1. Classification (NCBI taxonomy): domain Eukaryota; kingdom Viridiplantae; phylum Streptophyta; class Magnoliopsida; order Asparagales; family Amaryllidaceae; genus Agapanthus; species Agapanthus africanus. Next base: position 934,091,552 of record JASDDO010000019.1, on the reverse strand, counting down.
GTGATATAACCGGATTATCGAATCAAGTGTTGATTTGATGATGTGATATACAGATAAATGATATTATTCAATTTTATATGATATAACCGGATTATTAAATCAAGTATTGATTTAATAATTTAATATATATTATATTTGATATAATTATATATTAACTAATATTATTTGCTCACTAATTATTTACTTTATATATATATATATATATATATATATATATATATATATAAATATATATTAAGCATGGTTTGATTTTCTATTTTTGTGAAAAATAGAAATGAGGTGAAAAATGAGAGCATGGGTAGAAGCATGGCATCTATCATTGTTTATTTGTTTGTGTGCACTATTGAAGTATGACTCAATTTTTATAATTGAGAAATATCTATAATTCAATAATGCAACACAAAATGGTTGCCATTCTATCATTTTTTTGATAACTCGGTGGTTTTTCTTGACATGAGCACCTTCTTCCTCTGGCCCCAACATCTTCCACCTCCTCATCAATTTCATGCTTCAAGCTCTAAACAATCACATGTGTTGTGAAATATAGAGCTTGAAACCCTATTGAGCTAAACAAAGCCCCTACCTCACCATCCTACACTTCATTAGCAATCAAGTGTAGCGTGTTTCCTTTACTAAAATGTTTAGTGAAGAGATAGCTTGGATTGCAGAGCTTCGGGTAGATTATCTTCGGCACGAAGGTCATGGAGCAAGCTCGATCCAACTTGAAGTGGAGCCTAGTGGAGTCGCGTGGACTACAACCCGGAGCTTTAGAAGAGAAGGATACGGTCATCAAAGGTTGTAGTCATCCATCCCTTCTTATAGTTTTATCATAGCATCATAGTAAAACCCTAATATTCTAGTTAAATCTTGGTTAGTGTTCATTAGCACCCGGAATTTTTTAAAATTGCATGTGTGATGCCCGTTTTAACCTCGTCGCGGTGCAAGTAAACACTTTCATGGTATCAGAGCTACAAGGCATTAGATGCCGACCTATGGGGGGTTCTTACTGTGTGGCAGTGTGGCGCAGCATAGGCTCTTACTGTAACAATCCTAAACTTTCTGTTCAGAATTTTTTCAAAAATATAGAAAGGAACTATAATACCCAGTTCCGGCTATACCGTAACCGTATTTTAATAAATAATTTTCCAATATTTTCCCCCAAATTTTCATACATAATTTTTCTATATTTTTCTAAATATAATTTCTATATTTTCCTAAATATAATTTCTATATTTTCCTAACCTTTACCCCAAATTAAACCCTAACCTTTTATTTTCCTAATTCTTATTTTTCCTAACTCACTTCAAGCCGAGGCCTACTCCCTCAACTAAATCCTAACTTTTCCCTACCCGAACCTAACCCGACCCGAACTCCCCCCACTCTTTTCTTCTTCTCCCTCTCCTTTCTTTTCCCTCTCGAATCCCCTCTCCTCGCGCTCACCCATGACCCAGCCAACTCCTTCCCCTCTTCTCGCAACCGCTCCACCATACGACCATGTCCTCGCCTACCCCTCCTCCCTCTCAACAACCTCCGCCCTACGACCCCCGCTTGCCCACGCTCTCGTCGCTCGCCAACTCCCCGTGATCCCCTTAACTCACGCAACCTCCGCTTCCAACGTTCGCCCATGAAACCTGCGCCCACCTCCTCTAATCTCGTTCTCTCCAAATCACTATCTCGATCTCTCTCTTCCAACTTCGTTTCTTCTCACTTCTTCCATCGTCGATGACTAGCTCCACAACATAACACCGCCATCACCCGCTATCGAACCCACCTGCCAGCCACCTTCGCCTGCAACTGCGACTACCACTGAGGTCATCTCCGACGAGCTACCGCCGTCGCTACCCATCTCCGACCACTAGCCGCTACACCCAGAGCGCCACCATCAAGACCTCCATCGCTACCATACTCACGTCGTCGCCAAAACCACCACCACCTGCTTCCTCTGTCTCTCCAGCACTGTCAAAGACGACGAGCTCCTCCAAGACGACCCATCTCCATCACCCGAGCGCCAAGCCTCTCCTCGAGCTCCCCCGCAACTCGCACCTCAACCTTCATCGCCTCCACCACCTCTCTGCCGACACCACTACCCAACAATTGCCTTCAAGCTCCACTTCAACCACCGGCGACCTAGCGCACCTTCGACCTCCTCCACGAGCTCCCTGACCTCTCCGCAACCTCACCTCCCTCTCTCCTCTCCCTTGCAAACACCCGGCGACAACCAACCCAAGAACCCACGATCCCATCGCCTCTGTCCTCGTCATCGTCGACCCCCAAGCCACGCCAGCACCTCCAGCTCCTCGTCCATACGTCGTCAGCTGTTGGATATAGTACCCTCAAAGTCAATTATTGGATCGCAGGCACGTGATTGCAATGATTGCGGAGGACTTATACCGATATAACGGTCTTACTCGAGATGATAGTATGCTATCTGGTCTGTCTTTATCATCATGTAGATGTTGATAGAGCCCATAGGATTCTTGCTTGACTACCGGCAGTATGATGGCGATCATATATGTAGGAGCTGGGGTCTATAAGCACATCCTTAAAGTGTCCCTAGTCGTGGGAGTTTCGAGACAGGGCATCGATACTCCAGAGTAGACTAGTGTATACACTCGTGACCCCGACGAGGGGCGGTGGCCGGTCTCACAAGCCATTGGTGTTAGTTGGTTCACCTAAGATGTATACAGATGCTCATTGGATTATGAGTACACCGGACAGGACTCGCCGGGAACTTGCTGGTTGGTATTATACCTAGCGTCAGATAGCAGTTCCCTGATGACATGTGTACAGGTTAGTTCATCGACCTAAGGTCGTCATTTGTCTCGTGTGAGTTCCCACTGTACTTTGATTTATACCCTACCACGGGTCAAAAGAGTCGTGCAAACAGGTATATTTTGGGTACAGTCCCGAGCCACATGGAGGCAGTGAGCAGATCGTCGGGGATTCATCTCTCCCGGTATTGGGGGTGAGATCGCGCTGTGTTTAGGAGAGCCATTACACGAAATCCTTGGCCAGGGTAATCGAGATTTACTGGAAGGTATTCCAGTAGTATCTCAGGGTGTTATGGGCCGCTCTCTGACACGACTTATGCAGCTATTGGGGGTCTGACGTTTACCGGCCCCCTAGGCCTAATATGCGATACTCATAGACGAATAGACCGGACTGTACGGATATTATCACTGTCAGGCTCAGTAGGGTTTCTGGATGAGTTCGCTTGTCAGCTCCCCTTCCTTCAATACATAGGTAACCGTTACGTACAACTTGTACTTCTGACGTGCTAGTGGTTATACCCAGTACCAGTGTATTGATGAGTAATTAGAGTCCCCCACAGACACTTTCCCAAGTTCGGGTGAAACGTTGTAGATGCCGTATGATATTATGGCAGGGTTCGGAAAATGCACGTGCGTTTTCGCACGTGTCATTTTTCGGGCAGTTAATACCGGTAAGCTTTGGTTTAAGCCGGATCCCAGTATTATACCGTGTAGATATAATATCTTTGTCTCAGTTGCATTTGTATTCGGTCGTAATACAAATGCGGGTATGTTTATACTATTACGGGGTTGTCCTGAAATTCGTTTCGGGATCGCTTTTGGAAGTTGCCAGTTTCCAGTTTTCTATCACCCGTCTTTAACATTTGGTTAAATGCGGATTTATCTTTTCTTCTTGGGTGAGTCATGAGGGTGAGTCATGCTTCTAGAAGGTTCTAGACGTGGTGATTAGGCTTGTGACTCATTTGTTCATTAATGGTGCTTTAATTGTGCATTTATTGTGTTCATACTTGGTGTCATGGTGAGTCATGCTTTGATGTTATGTTATGATAAGTTCAAAGCTAAAGATCACCCTCCTAGCTCCTACACTCACCTCCCTCCCTCTCCTTTATATGGCCGGCCCCTCTTGAGAGATTTGATTCATTCAATTTTTGCAAAAAGATTATGATAGTTTAGTGTATGGAAATTTCATATAGTTCAATTTCCATTTGCCCGATTCCAAATGGCAACTTCTTTTAACCGTTCGTCCATAGCTTTGGACGTAACGAGACAAAGTGTTCTACTCATTCTCTACATCAATCTTGGTCGTCTCTTTTAGCAAACTTGACGATCGAGTTGCCTCGGTTCAGAGGCGGGAGCCCGTTTAAAGATCCGTCGACGTGGTGCCACCTGAACGACGAGACCGGAGATCGAGCGAGTTCGGATCAACTGCAACAAAGCGTGGGATGATGGTTGAAGACCGAAGGACTCGGATCGTTCGATATAACATTTCTACTCACTTTACAGTTTGTTAGTTTAGCTTTAATGGCAGATCCGGGTTATAGTACGCGATAACGCCAGTCGTAAAAGTTTTTGTTCCGCAATTGGCGTCTGCTAGACGGCCAGGGCGCTACCGTGGATTTACAGCAGCCACCGTTGAACCCCGGTCGTCAAGCCTCGAGGACAAGCTCACGCCATGCCGAAGCCGTACCACGAGCTCGGGCCAGAGCCAAGACGTAGCTTGTTTTTCTGTTACTGTTGCTGCTTGTGTGTTGTCGTTGTGTCATGATCGTACCCATGCTGCACTCGTTGTAATTGCTGTGCCCGTGCCGTGTTGCGTCATAACTTCTGCCGCGTCCTCATCACCATCGTTGCATCGCCAAGGCAAGTGAAAACCCAATCACTTGCTTTACATGCTATTATTATTTTAAATGGATCAATAGGTTTTTATTCGTAATAATAATATTGCATATATATCTACGTCGTCATAATAATCCACGCTGTGAACCTATAATCCATCGATAATGCCTACAGTGGTCAGAACGTGAACTTGGAATAACTATTGTTTTAATTAATTAAATTAAGCGGACCCCTCGTTAATAACCATGCACTAGTTAAGTGCTCGACACAAATTCCAAGACCAAAACTTATCTTATTATGGTGGAACATGCGATAGTTAGATTCCTTTACTGTTTACGAATATCGTGTTGAAATTTGGATGCAAAATATCATGTTTATAATCATATAAAGTCGCCCCTTAAAGAAGATACTAAATCTGAAGTTTTCCGGACACACTGCACCGTTAAATTCATAATTAATTCCAGGAAAATCCAATTGCAGCGTGCCTAGGTTCGTTGTGAAGGTTACTGCATAATCTTTAATACAACGTGTATCTTTACTGTTATATATATCCTATGAACATCAAAAACAAAGAAATTACCTGACCTTGGACCGCAGTCCAGTGCAGGAACTTACCCCTTGACATGCATTTATACACCTGAAACCTTAATGTTTAATTGTGATAGTGTACAGAGACAATTACCACTGTGTAGAAAATTGTTTTATCTTTCCAATGGTACCAGTTTTACCAAATTCCAGTATCATTTGGTATTTAAATCATATTTTAAACGGATGACATGTACGGCAGATTTCTGTCATTTCAGTTTGCATCCTTCATCAGTAATCTGATCATAACTCATAAACTAAGATGATTATTGTTGATCCGTCTCCCTTTCTATAAATTTAACTCATATACCTGCAATTACTTGAACAGTAGATTCACCTAATTATGCTCCCAATAGGGAGTAAAACGTGTTACGAAACGGACTTCCATTTCAGAAATTGGATTTCCTGCAGTAAACACTTAAAATGAAATGACCATAACTAACAAACCTGAAACCCGATTGACGCGAAACCAATTTTTCTGTATAGATGATTAAATATACTGCCTACTCCTTTTATATCATTTTGCTTAGTTATGCACGTGTAATTTTATAGGAATTTTCCTAGTCCAACCGACACTGGTTGCTCATATGTTTTAGCAGTGCATTTACTATATCCCCATCATGTGCATGATTTTCATACTCTTGTAAATAGTGTTCATTTACATCGATAATCTAGTGACCATGTTACATTACCAACTGATAATGTTAGTGATTGGATTGTGGCAAGTACGTCAGTGTAAAAGCGTGAATGAATAAGTGAAGTGACAAGTACTTGTACACAATCAGCGGAACCAAGTAGTTATTGCATTGTCGACGCTTATGGGACATATGCAAATATAACTATAACTGGAATGGGACGGTTATGGAAGCACTTACATTAGTGTCATAGGTAAGACGTCGAACACTGTCCATTTATCTTGGATACCAGTCGAGACATGTGTTAGTTATATGTATGCCCTAGAGGTCATTACTGTACATACGATGTATATTGTAGTGGATGCTTGGACATATATAGGGAAGACTTTCTTGCTCGACATGATGATACGCTATCTGCTTGCTCTTTATCTTAATATGTACTATGATTGTCTCTATGTTACATGTTGATAGAGCCCTTAGGATGAGTACTTGACTACCAGGACTATGATGCGGATCATACTAGTGGGGACAGTATAGTCGCCAAGTACATCCTTCAAATGTTCCTAGTTGTGGGAGTACCGAGACAGGGCATCGATACTCTAGAGTAGACTAGCGTATGCGCTTCTTGACCCATATGATGGGCGATGGATGATCCCATATCCATTGGTGTTTGACATCAGAGAAGGTATACAGGTGCTCAGTAGAGACTGGGTACACTGGACAGACTTGTCGAGAACTCCCAGATGGTATTATACCTCACGTCAGATGGCACTGGTACAGGTTAGTCTGTAGACCCGAGATCGTCATAGAGTCTTGTGTAATTCCTACTGTGCTTTGATTTCCATCATACCACGTCCAAGAGGGCGTGCAAAAAGGTGGCTTTTGGGTACAGTCCCGAATCACATGGAGGCAATGAGCGATAGGAGGGGTTTCGTCTCTCCCGGTGTAGGGAGTTGATGTTGCGCTGTGTTCGATTGGCTATAACTGGAAATCCCTGGCCAGGGTTGCTGAGATTTACTGATAAGTGTTATCAGTAGTTTCTCGAACTGTTATAGACCACATATCGACACGACTTATCAAGCTACTGGGGTCTGACGTTTACTACCCCTAGGCGAGATATACGACATATCAGACGAAGAGAGCGGACTGTACGGGAGTGTTACTGATTGGATTCGCAGGAGAATGTACAGGCTTGCTTATTGATCTTTTGATCGCTCAATACTTGAGTGGTTGTTATGTTTAGCTGACCGCTTGCAGCTTGTGGGTGTTTGATATGATCATCACCTACTGCCGGCGTATTGACGATTCTTTAGAGTCCTACACAGAGGTTTCTTGGCTCAGGAAAAACGGAGTAGGAGCACATATGTGATAAGTGCGAGACCGAGAACAATACGTGTATGTGATACCGTATTAGATTCTCGCGATATGTGATATCGGCCGGGTATATGTGATATAGCCGGGTTATCGGATCAAGTGTTGATTCGATGAACTGATACAGATTATATTAGTCAGTTATTTATGAAATAGCCGGATTATCGGATCAAGTGTTGTTTTGATAATTTAATGTATAATTATATATTTGATATATTAAATTACATTAACTAATATAAGCTCACTTAAAGATTCTTTTTCTCACTCGGGTAATACATTGATATATATGTGATATATGTTAATTGTATTATTTTATTTTGTTACAATAAATATTGTATATGTGATATATAATATTGTAACATGTTATGGTTATAAATGCAACATGCTTAGTGGAGATTAAACATGGTTAGGGTTTGATTTGGGTTAATCTTTTCTAGAAGTTTCTAGAAATTTTTGTTTTGTTTCTTGCAAAGATATTATGTGTTGATATTTTTGTAGATATTTGTTTAACCCAACCCAACCCTTTAACCATGGTTGATTCTCTACATGGGTTAAGTCTTCATACTTAACCCATGGTTGAATTTCTAACCTCACTTGGATTCATTATTCATGACAAAAAGGATTTGATAATATTCTTCTTCTTCTTCCTTGATGAAAAGCTTTCTAGCTTTTTCATTAGTGATGAAAATGAGTGAGAAATTGAAAACAAATGAGAGCTAAATTCCTACTTCATCATCCTCATCTATTCTTGCCACTTAGATTAGGGTGTTTGCTTTGCTAATACTTGATTAGCAAAGCAAGAGCTTGGGTTTGAGTTTCTTCAAGGTAGATCATCTTTGTTATCGAAGATCGGAAGTAAGCTTACATCTTTCTCTTCGTGGAGCCTCTCTAGAGTCCGGGAACTTGATGATTGCAGCGAAGGGACCTCAACATGGAGCTTTAGAAGTGATGGAACGGACTACAAAGGTTGTAATCCCTAACTCTTAGAAGTAAAGTTGTTTACTTGTTTTGTTTCTCCTAATCTCTAGTCTAAGATCTTGGTTAGGGTTGTTCGGCACGTCTAAAATTTAAATCGGGCATGGTTGATGCCTTGTAGAACCTTGTGAGAGTGCCTAGTAACCCTACAGTAGTATCAGAACCAAGCTAGAGCTTTAGACGTTGTGTAGACGAAGTTAAAAGTCCGATCGAACCCCGAAACGTCGGTTTTTACCCCTTCTCTGGAAATTTTTTAAAATGTTGATTTTTTCGTATTAAAAATACTCAAAAAATTAAGCAGGGAATTGTAAGAATTACTGTGAAGTACGGACCCATGATCCCTCCAAGAGACTGGGGAACCGCGGCCAAACCATGGGTTTGGCGGCGGTTCCGCGGCCATCTTAGGGATTCAGGGGCTCATACTTCATAGTATTATTCTTGGGTACTTCTACATGCTTCTGGGAATTTTTAATATTACTCAAGTGTTGAGTTTTCTGGAGATCTTTTGTATTCGTTGATTCGATCGGAAAGTTTAACTTCGTTTAGTTTTTCAGGGTAATTTAGAACGTGTTAAAAAGTTCGAACGGATATCAATAACTCACTTTTTCCCCTGTCGGAAAATTTCCAAGTGTTGGATTTTTCTTTAGTTAAAGAACATTCATAGTCATGTAAGTAACGCGGTGGACCCTCCAGAAGAACACAAACCTTAACTCGATTATGTGACCGTCTGAACCGCTTCTAAACCTTAGGGTTTGGGGCAGTACGGCGTTGCCACATGTGAGGCATTGGTTTGACCCTTCTACGGCTGGGCCATTGGTACTGTGGCATGCGATGGATAATTTTTGAACTCCACTCAAGTGTTGAGCTATTTGGGAAATCTTAGGTGTTTGTTTATTCGATCGGAAAGTTTAACATCATCTATTTATCTGGAATATGATACAATATTTGGAATCCACAAGTAGTTATGAGATAACTAATTTGAATGTTATAAATCTAGCAGTTCAATCTCAGATGATCGGTTGCCACAGGATTTTGATGCGATCAAAATTCTGTCACAATCACGTAGCGTATGCGGATACTAGCTGGGTAAACTTAATAGACAGCCACGCCCCATAGCCCCAACCAAGTGACTGTAGGAGAACCCCGTCGCCAAAAGCATCCGTTCGGATGCTCGAGGCAGCGGTGTTCCGCCTTAGTGCACTTCGTCGACGGCATCCGGGGATGCGGCCGTTTACTAAAGTTTGCGACGGGCATTCGATCAGGATGTCGGGAATCTTGTTGAATTGCCCGACTTGATATTGAAAAGAGTTTTCGATAATGAGACTAAAATGCGGAGTTTATTATTGTTAGGCATGCGATGTCTAAGGAATTCATTTGGTTAGGCATGCGATGTCTAAGGAAGTTGCGGATTCCAACTATTGTAGTTTTACACTTTCTTTTCTGTGACCGTAAGCGTAGTATGTGGTGTATCGCCGGCTTCGTTGTTATACATCAACGACAATCGGAATACGCATACTTATTTACGTTGATGATATGAGATATTATGTGTTACTGTGATATGTTATATTGGATCGTCGCGTTTTGAATAGCCGGGGATTTTATGTGAGATGAGGGTTTTTATTTTCATTCATGTAAAATTTATTGTATGTAATATTCTTTTATTGGGGCACTTCCGGGCTGAGGATGATGTCACCATTGTATATTATTTACTTTTCCGCATTAGGTAGACCCAAGGCGGGGAGCACAAGTAACCGGGTTCTAGGGTCCAGTGGGAGACCATCTTGAGGAGTCGAGACCGGGTCTCCTAACCCTAGAATTAGCAGTGTTGCTTGCCGCTCTTGTAGTGGTCTAGGGATGTGGGTTTGGCTATTCATCACAACCGTGAAATCCGTGTTTTATACAGGCTCATATTAAAAACACAGACGTACTAGTATATCCAATATTTCATATATGTTCTTCTGCTGCAATGTTCTGTGATGAGATCATATTACTGCCTGAGACGAATGTTTATATTATATATATGAGATATATATTATATTGCAGATTTCGTCTCAAATATGATGCTTGTGAAGCATAATAAAATGGGACTTCATTAATGAGATTAATAAAATAAAAGAAACCTAAATATGTTGTAGAAACTTGTTAAAAACAGGTAGCTCTAGTTCTTACTTCGCATAGCGGTGTTCCTTGTAAAACATCCATCACCTTATTCGATAAGGAAAGAGCCGAGATCCCTTCACCGGGAGTGACCTCTTTAGCGAAACTAGCATATGCTACACACTTGGTTTGTCTTTTGATTGCTTCTATAGTTCTTGCTTTGCACAGCGGTATTTATGAAATATCCTGCACCTTATTCGATGAGGAAAGAGCCGAGATCTCTTCACCGGGAGTGACCTCTTTAGCGAAACTAGAAAAGCCTCAAAAACATTCTTTTTTTCAAAATCACTCAATTCTACAACGATATCAAGTTCATTATGCAAAGGGTTTTCTTAAAAACCTGTCGTAGCCCTCCGTATTGACGATTCTTTAGAGTCCTACACAGAGGTTTCTTGGCTCAGGCAAAACGGAGTAGGAGCACATATGTGATATGTGCGGGACCGAGAACAATACGTATATGTGATACCGTATTAGATTCTCGCGATATGTGATATCGGCCGGGTATATGTGATATAGCCGGGTCATCGGTTCAAGTGTTGATTCGATGAACTGATACAGATTATATTAGTCGGTTATTTATGAAATAGCCAGATTATCGGATTAAGTGTTGATTTGATAATTTAATGTATAATTATATATTTGATATATTAAATTACATTAACTAATATAAGCTCACTTAAAGATTCTTTTTCTCACTCGGGTAATACATTGATATATATGTGATATATGTTAATTGTATTATTTTATTTTGTTATAATAAATATTGTATATGTGATATATAATATTGTAACATGTTATGGTTATAAATGCAACATGCTTAGTGGAGATTAAATATGGTTAGGGTTTGATTTGGGTTAATCTTTTCTAGAAGCTTCTACAAGCTTTTGTTTTGTTTCTTGCAAAGATATTATGTGTTGATATTTTTGTAGATATTTGTTTAACCCAACCCAACACTTTAACCATGGTTGATTCTCTACATGGGTTAAGTCTTCATACTTAACCCATGGTTGCATTTCTAACCTCACTTGGATTCATTATTCATGACAAAAAGGATTTGATAATATTCTTCTTCTTCTTCCTTGATGAAAAGCTTTCTAGCTTTTTCATTAGTGATGAAAATGAGTGAGAAATTGAAAAAAAATGAGAGCTAAATTCCTACTTCATAATCCTCATCTATTCTTGCCACTTAGATTAGGGTGTTTGCTTTGCTAATACTTGATTAGCAAAGCAAGAGCTTGGGTTTGAGTTTCTTCAAGGTAGATCATCTTTGTTATCGAAGATCAGAAGCAAGCTTGCATCTTTCTCTTCGTGGAGCCTCTCTAGAGTCCGGGAACTTGAGGATCGCAGCGAAAGGACCTCAACATGGAACTTTAGAAATGATGGAACAGACTAAAAAGGTTGTAATCTCTAACTCTTAGAAGTAAAGTTGTTTACTTGCTTTGTTTCGCCTAATCTCTAGTTTAAGATCTTGGTTAGGTTTGTTCGACACGTCTAAAATTTAAATCGGGCATGGTTGATGCCTTGTAGAACCTTGTGAGAGTGCCTAGTAACCCTACAACATGTTTGATGGAAACCCTGTCTCCAGTTCTCGCGTAAACTTGTCATGGAGCGACTAGTATTTGGATTCATGGTCGGTGTTTGATGTAGACCACAGGGCATACGGTAGTTTGAGTGTGAGTTTGATCAACGGAATCTCAGGAGTCCTACTGCCGGCACATATAGCGATTTCGGGAGTCGTATGGATGGAATTACTAATTATTAGCGAGCGAAATTCGGGCCCGTGTTCCCTTGCCCCTGGGGCTTATCCTTGGGTTGGGGATACTCCTGCAGTAGTTGATGCTCATATTTGGACTGACGATATATTTAGTGACTTGGACATTGAGACCTAGAGACTGATAGGTTTAGTGACATGGACATTGCATTGATCACTGATTCGATACACCTGCTTTATTGTTTACCTGTATCGGTTACTTCATGCTTATGTCATAACTCCCTATTTACTGTTTCGTGTTCATCATCATTGCACGTGTTTGCATATGTATTTATATTTATTGCTATTAAGTCGCTCTGACGACCTGAGTATGCATGGTCAGAGTGAAAAGTGGACTTAGCTCGGATCAGGATATGTCGTACCTCGAGGATATTGTGCACATCTATATCGGCAATGCCAGCGCTATCTTTCCCTTGATCACTATCTGGTTAGTTTTATATCGGTTTTGGTAGAATTAGTGACTGCATTTCTCATTACCTGTGCTATGTTACTGATTACCACGTAATGCTAGAAGCCGAAATGTGACTACGGCAGGATATTTCCTCGGCCGTAGGAGCATGCTGGCCTTGTCACCCCTCATATTCCGTATTTTGGGAAGCGGTGCGTGACAGGAACACCTAAGCCTGAGCACAAGTTATAAATTTGATTTGCTTTTGAAAAGCAAGAAAACATTTATAGTTCATTGGTAAAGCCTTGCACTGCTATGACATAGCCCCTGTGTTCGAATCCCTCCAGCCATATATATTTTTTATTGACTTTTCTTTTAAACTTTTAGAAGCTCAAAGGTTTACACGTGCAAAACAAGTAAAATGAAAAGTCATAAATAAAACAAACATGTGGAAAATGTTGTACACACTGAACATGACACGTGGCAAGCATCCCAGCCCCCGACCCCACCAAATGACCTGTGCGTTCGGGCTTGGGGCCGGCGCCGCCGGTCCCCCCATGGCTAATGCCACAAAAATTTTACCCCTGAACCCTTTCGCCTACCGCACTACCCCCATGTTGTTTGTTTATTCTGAAAACATCCAGAGAGTGATAATTCCTCTCTTTAATTCATTTTAATGCATTTTTAATTCTCCATTTCAATACCCTAAACCCTAATTTTCTCTATAAATACCACACTACATTTCATTCCTCCTCATTCAGAATTCCATTACAAAAACTCTCTAACATTTCCAAGTCCAAAGTTATACAAGTGGAGTTAGCAAGAGACGAAGTACCGACGAAGTTTCGGGAAGAATCCGGAGACGAAGGACGCCCCAACGGTTCCAATAGCTTCCCCCTCTCTCTCCTCTTGTTTTACAATCAATAAGTCCCCACTCTCCTCCTCCATCTCTATTCTACAACAATCTATTTTCAAAACTCGTCGGAAGCGGAGTTATTCCGAATTCCGATTCGTTTTTCTTTAAATACTCCATTTTTCTTAAACAATACAATATTCCCTCATAATGATCAACAAACATAAACAAACACATTAGAACAAGTTTCATCTCAAAAGAATCTATTATGCAATTTTTATCGCATTTTTACGGTTAAATACCTTATACTTTACTTTCAAAACAATTCAACATATTCTCTTGTATTACCTTTAGAAAACTCACGAGGTAATGACCTATCTCATCACAACACACATTTTTGACATATCACGATAACTCTTAGGACATTAGTTTATGGGAAAATATGAGTTTACGATTAAATACCATAAACATTCAAAAATCACTATCTTTAAAAGTGTATTATTTAATTCCTTGCAAATACGTCTCTACAACCCATTTTGGGGAACCCCGATCGGGATGGTGCGGGTTATCACACGTACTTGAGCCTAGTAGAGCGAGATGCAGACCTCCGCAAGGAGCATTCGATCTCGATGGAATTTTTAAGAAAAATATGATTTCTATTTAATAAATAAATTCTATTTTTATAAATATTAGATATATATAAATATTATCAAAATATCTACTTTAAATATATTATATATATTACAATTTTTTTAAAATCAAAGGAAATCACAAATTTCATGAAACTACCTTTACAATTCATTACCATTCCAAGATTACACTAAAATACCATATACAATGAAAACTAGGTTATATTCACTAGAATATTTCACTTTATAAAAATTACAATTATGAAAACCATAAAGACGATAATTAAATACTTGAGGTGTATTTTGAAAATATATTAAAACTATTTTTCATAAAACCCCCTCAAGTTATATTAATTTACAATAAGGACCCTAGTAAACATAGGTTAAAGCGGGACCAGTCCTCTTGAGCCTCAGGGAACCGGAGAATATGGGTGCTTGCCTATCTAAGGTAGACAACCTAACAACGGTATTATCAACACGGTAATTATCTTAGAAAAAGACATAAATCCTTCCGTCCATATGCAGCAGTTACCGATAACGTCAAAACTAATTCAGGACTTCAATTTCTTTTTAAGTGTCTGACTCAGACAGAGTATCAATCTAATATGAAATCAATCTAACTTAAATTCAATTCATGTATAACTACAATACAACATGAATCCATTTATACCAGAATTCAATCTATATCGATTGAACCGAACCATGGATATACTCAGATTACATAACTATCCATTTATATCCATTCCGTTTACTGATATCATGGTTTCGGCAAGTCTTCCATTTACTACAAGACAATACAATACAATCAGTACAATCAATATAATCAATACAATAAACATCATGGGGTTTATAAAGGGGTAGAATGGTACGGAACATTTTAAAGGTGGCACGAGGTGGTCACTAAAAGACGTAATTACATCCATGCCATTGTTCCGTGGTATTACCGACGAAGCCTTGTACTACGGGTTACCAAAGTCCACGGTGTAAGTTGGACTCCTCTCGTATACACTAGCATATTCTGTACCAAGCTACAACGATTACATTAGTTTAACAAATATAACATTATCTACTTCACCTGTTTTATTCTCTGTCTATTTTTCTCCTTCTTTTTTTGGGACTTATCGAGCGATTGTTCGCTGACGACATTTCTATTTCTCTTTTTTTTTGGAATATTGTCAGGAGGACCCGACTATGAGGAGTTCGAGACCAGCCAGGAGCATTTGGAGCAGTTCACAGAAGACCCTAAGCATTGACTTTACTTGTACTCATTTTATTTTCAGTTCATGCCATTGTTTAGGTATTGCATTCCAGACTTGTATTTATATTTCCAGCTGTATTGAGGAATGTTAAATAAATAAAAGTTGATGTTCATTTATATTTATGTCTGTTGTGTACATTTTACTTTATATTGCTTAGATACGCTTAGCATGTTTACTTCTGAGTAAATATGTCGCGTGACCCGTCGTGTCTCCTTACCGTACATCGGAAAGCGGGGCGTAATAGGTTTTGTTGCGGCCCATGCAGGTCAGTGCTACATGGAACCCTACCATGCAGGTCAGTTCTGCATGGATATGCAGGTCAATTTTGCATGAAGTCCTAAGCAATATAACATAAGAATCAGCAACTAAAAACATTCTTTACATTTCATGTTTCTTGAATCTTACAATTTCGTATACTTTGAATCTATCTTAACCCTATTTTTATTTCAAAGTTATGGCTTCTCTAAACAATATCAGCACCAACTTCAACAACACGCAGCTGCCTGTACCGCTTACACCTACCGTTGCTGCTCTGATCAACGAGCAAACGGTATTGCTTGAGGCAATCCGAAGCCTGCAGCAGACTTCTATCTTACCAAACCGTCCAGAAGCGGAAGCGCCTGGAGTAAAGCAATTCCGGGCATTGCACCCAAAGCAATTTTTGGGGAAAGAGAGCCCTCTGAAAGCTGAAGAATGGGATCAGAGTATCGAGGATGATCTGACAGCAGCACAAGTACCAGAGATCGCTTGAGTACGAGTTGCGAAGTTGTAACTCTCCGACAACGCCCGAGTTTGGTGGAAGGCGAAAGAAAGCCGTCTTGACCATCCGGTCGAATGGAAAACCTTTCGTGACATGTTCGACGTGAAGTACTTTCCAGAGACTGTCCATTTTGACATGGAGCAGCAATTCATCCATCTATAACAGGGTTCGATGTGGACCAAATCTGTGGATGAGTATGATGCTAAGTTTACCATGCTCAGTAGGTAAGATATGTCTCGATATTCGATTTTCTAAATATCACATACTACACAGCTAACACAAGACCGCAACAGGTTTGCGACACACTTGATGCCGACTGCTGAGATCAGGTCTAGACGATTTCAGCAAGGGTTGGACCAGGAAATCCAAGCTGCTTTAGCTACAGGGGATTTCCCAACCCACGAACTGGCCCTGAAAGCTGCCCATCGATATGAGGCAGTGGTGAAAATGAAGGGCAATTCTCAATCTGTCGGTGTGAAGCACCCTGCCACTCAGATGGCAGGAGGAGCCTCTTCAAGGCCAACTTTTGAACCCAGGAGACCGGAAGTAACAAATAACCGACCAAGTCCAAATTTTTGCTTCTACTGCAAGAGAGATGGACACCTGTAGAAGAACTGTATGAGCGCAAAAGGCCTGTGGTTAGTTTGTGGCGCATCCAATCATGCAATTGGAACATGTCCTTATAGGCTCAACACAGTTCCAACTCACAACACTTATCCGCAGCGACCAGCTATCCAGATTCCTGCACCTCGTCTTGCTCTTCCAGCTCTACCTCCACGTGGACCTCCTTCACAGCCTAATCGCCAATTCCATCAGGCACTGAGGAACATACCTCGAGGGCAGAGAAACATGCCCTAAAGACAGAGGAATGTGCCTCCAATTAGGAGGAATGTACCCCGGCGTCAGGCTTTCACATTAGCAGCCGTAGAAGCCGAGACTGTAGACCAAGATAACCCTGGTAATTCCCTTACATTTTCTTCAATCTTTTCAAAACTTTTGTGTTCTTTCATTCTTCCAAATATTTTTATGCATTATCACTAGTTCTATCACCATCACTATCACCAAATTGCTTTGAATCTGTTATACTTTCCTTCTATAAATTTCGAGGGCGAAATTTATAGAAGGAGGGTATAATGTAAAAACCCTAAACTTTCTGTACAGAATGTTTTCAAAAATACAGAAAGGAACACTAAGCCTGAGCACAAATTATAAATTTGATTTGCTTTTGAACAGCAAGAAAACACGTATAGCTCATTGGTAAAGCCTTGCACTGCTGTGACGCAGCCCCTGTGTTCGAATCCCCCCAACCACATATATTTTTTATTGACTTTTCTTTTAAACTTTTAGAAGCTCAAAAGTTTACACGTGCAAAACACGTAAAATGAAAAGTCACAAATAAAACAAACATGTGGAAAATGTTGTACACACTGAACATGACACGTGGTAAGCATCCCAGCCCGAACCCCACCAAAAGACCGGTGAGATCAGGCATGCGGCCGGCACCGCTGGTCCCCCCCGTGGCTAATGCCTTAAAATTTTTACCCCTGAACCCTTTCGCCTACCCCACTACCCCTATGTTGTTTGTTTACTCTGAAAACATCTAGAGAGTGATAATTCCACTCTTTAATTTATTTTTAATTCTCCATTTCAATACTTTAAACCCTAATTTTCTCTATAAATACCACACTACATTTCACCTCTTCTCATTCAGAATTCCATTACAAAAACTCTCTAAAATTTTTAGGTCTAAAGTTATACAAGTGGAGTTAGCAAGAGGCGAAGTTTCGGGAAGAATCCGGCGACGAAACGACGCCCCGACGGTTCCAATAGCTTCCCCCCTCTCTTCTTGTTTTACAATCAGTAAGTCCTCACTCCCCTCCTCCATCTCTATTCTAAAACAATCTATTTTCAAAATTCGTCGAAAGCGGAGTTATTCTAACTTCCAATTCGTTTTTCTTTAAAAACTCCATTTTTCTTAAATAATAAAATACCATATTCCCTCATAATGATTAAAAAACATAAACAAACACATTAGAACAAGTTTCATCTCAAAAGAATCTATTATGCAACTTTTATCGCATTTTTACGGTTAAATACCATATACTTTACTTTCAACACAATTCAACATATTCCCCTGTATTACCTTTAGAAAACTCACGAGGTAATGACCTACTTCATCACAACACACATTTTTGACATAACACGATAACTCTTGGGATATTAGTTTATGGGAAAATACGAGTTTATGATTAAATACCATAAACATTCAAAAACCGTTATCTTTAAAAGTGTATTATTTAATTCCTTGCAAATATGCCTCTACAACCCATTTTGGGGAACCCCGATCGGGATGGTGCGGGTTATCGCACATCCTCGGGCCTAGTAGAGCGAGATGTAGATCCCCGCAAGGAGCATTCGATATCGATGCAATTTTTAATGCAATGTTTAAGAAAAATGTGATTTCTATTTAATAAGTAAATTCTATTTTTATAAATATTAGATTTATATAAATATTATCAAAATATCTACTTTAAATATATTATATATATATATTCCATTTTTTCTAAATCAAAGGAAATCACAAATTTCATGAAAATATCTTTACAATTCAATACCATTCCAAAATTACACTAAAATACCATATACAATGAAAACTATGTTATATTCACTAGATATTTCACTTTATAAAAATTACAATTATGAAAACCCTAAAGACGATAATTAAATACTTGAGATGTATTTTGAAAATATATCAAAACTATTTTTTCATAAAACCCCATTAAATTATATTAATTTACAATAGGACCCTAGTAAACATAAGTTAAAGCGAGACCAGTCCTCTTGAGCTTCAGGGAGCCAGAGAATATGGGTGCTTGCCTATCTAAGGTAGACAACCTAACAACTGTGTTATCAACACGGTAATTGTCTTGGAAAAATATACAAATCCTGCCGTCCATATTCAGCAGTTACCGATAACATCAAAACTAATTCAGGACTTCAATTTCTTTTTAAGTGTCTGACTCAGACAGAGTCTCAATCTAATATGAAATCAATCTGACTTAAATTCAATTCAAGTATAACTACAATACAACATGAATCCATTTATACCAGAATTCAATCTATATCGACCGAACCGAACCATGGATATACTCTGATTACATGACTATCCATTTATATCCATTCTGTTTACTGATATCATGGTTTCGGCAAGTCTTCTATTTACTACAAGACAATACGATACAATTGGTACAATCAATACAATAAACATCACGGGGATTATAAAGGGGTAGACTGGTACGGAACATGTTAAAGGTGGCGCGAGGCGGTCATTAAAAGACGTAATTACATCCATGACGTTGTTCCGTGGTATTATCAACGGAGCATTGTACTACGGGTTACCAAAGTCCACGGTGTAAGTTGGACTCCTCTCGTATACACTGGCATATTCTATACTAAGCTACAACGATTATATTAGTATAACGAATATAACATTTTCTACTTCCCCTGTTCTATTCTCTGTCTATTCTTCTCCTACTTTCTTTGGGACTTATCGAGCGATTGTTCGCTGACGACATTTTTATTTCTCTTCTTCTTTGAAATGTTGTCAGGAGGACTCGACTCTGAGGAGTTCGAGACCAGCCAGGAGCACTTGGAGCAGTTCACAGAAGATCCTGAGCATTAATTTTACTTGTACTCATTTTATTTTCAGTTCATGCCATTGTTTAGGCATTGCATTCCAGACTTGTATTTATATTTCCAGTTGTATTGTAAAGGAATGTTGAATAAATAAAAGTTGCTATTCATTTATATTCATGTCTCTTGTGTACATTTTAATTTTTTTTTTGCTTAGATATGCTTAGCGTGTTTACTTTTGAGTAAATACGCCGCGTGATCCGTCGTGTCTCCTTACCGTACACCGGGAAGCGGGGCATGACACTTACC
Source organism: Agapanthus africanus (assembly GCA_030015575.1). Lineage (NCBI taxonomy): Eukaryota > Viridiplantae > Streptophyta > Magnoliopsida > Asparagales > Amaryllidaceae > Agapanthus > Agapanthus africanus. The sequence goes on along the minus strand of JASDDO010000019.1, from coordinate 934,071,620 downwards.
CCCGGGGTGTCCCGAGACCGGAAGGTGTTCCGGCGGGTTGTAATCCTCGCGAGGGGGCATGCATAAAAAGTAGCTGGTGAGGGACCCATAGGTGCCATGGCGACCCCGTTGGATGGGGTGGCTGCCTAACCTATATGGTATCAGAGCCAAGATAGAACATTTGGGTAGGTCTTTACGGTGTTAAAGTGTTCGATCGATTTTTCGAAGTCGTAGAATATCATGTTTCTGTCAATTTTTTAAAAGTTGGAATTTTGGTGATTAAAAATATACAGAAAATCGTGCATACTTTTCTATGGAATCCCAAGAAATTTGAATCCCCAATTCCCTTAAAGCGTCGCGGAACCGCGGCCCGAACCCTAGTTTGGCCGCGGTTCCGCCGCCGTTTTGGGGGTATTATGGGGTCATGTTTCTTGTGCTTCTCCATGGTTACATTTGGCACTTTCTAGGTGTTTTTAATGATTCTTAAGTTGTTGAGGTCTCTGGAATTTTTGGGCGTTTGATAAATCGATCGAAATGTTTAATGTTGTATAGATCTTGATGATATGTGATACAATTGTTAGAATCCGGAACAATTAGTTTTGTAAAAACTAGTTTGTATATTGTAAATCTAACCGTTTAGTCTCGTTTGATCGATTGCCACGGAGTTTTGATTCGGATCAAAACTCCGTTGCAATTGCGTATAGTACGCGATCACTTAGTCAGGAATCTTGTTGAATTATCCGACAGCGTATTGAAAAGAGTTTTCAATTTGAGACTGAAATTCAAGGTTTATAAGTTAGGCATGAAATCCGGAATATGAGATATTCTGGATTTATGAAGTCTAAGGAAATGTGGATTCTAATTATTGTAGTTTTTTATTTCTTTTCTGTGACTATAAGTGTAATATGCCGGGTATCCCGATCTCGTTGTTATATGTCAACGACTTTTGGGATACACATATTTATTTACGTTGATGATATGTGATGTTATGTGTTGCTATGATATATTTTATTGGATTGTCGTGATTAAATAGCCGGGGGGTTTTGCGTGAGATGAGAGTTTTTTTATTTTCATTCATGTAAAATCTATATGTAATATTCTTTTATTGGGGCACTTTCGGGTTGAGGATGATGTCGCCATTCATATATATTATATACTTTTCCGCATTAGGATAGACCCAAGGCGGGGAGCATAAGTAACCGGGTTCTAGAATCCAGTGGGAAACCATCTCGAGGAGTCGAGACCAGGTCTCCTAACTCTAGAATTTGCAGGGTTGCTTGCAGCTCTCATAGGGGTCTAAGGATATGGGATTGGCTATTCATCACGAATGTGGAATCAATGTTTTTCATTATCGGTTTAATTTAAAACACAGACCTCCTAGTATATCCAATATTTCATATGTTGACTTCTGCAGCTGGGTTCTGTGATGCGATCATATAACCGCGTGAGACGAATGCTATATATATATATGATATATATAATAAACGTTGCTTATATTTTACACCCGCGCTAGTCCAGTCCCCGCTCTGCCGTTAGTTAAGTAACCTAACGGTGCATGACGGCCCCATGGCGAATGCGGATGTCATAAGCCTACGTTTTATTTTCGTTTCTTTTTCTGTGATGTTTAGGAAATATTAAATGATGGGACTTCATTAATGAGATTAATGAAAAGAAAAGAAACCTAAAAATATTGTAGAATCAAAAGTTTTTAAAAAAGTAGCTTTAGTTCTTGTTTTGCATAGTGGTATTCCTTGATGAATATCCAGCACCTCATTCGATGAGGAAAGAGCAGAGATCCCTTCTCCGGGAGTGATCTCTTTAGCAAAACTAGCAAATGCTACAACCTACTCGGTTTATCATCATAGCTTCTATAGTTCATGCTTTGCATAGTGGTATTCCTTGATGGATATCCAGCACCTCATTCAATGAGGAAAGAGCCGAGATCTCTTCACCGGGAGTGACCTCTTTAGTAAAAGCTATTAAAAGCTATTTGGTTTGTTTTTGAAAACTTCTTAATTTTAAAAGCGGAGCTTAAACCACTCCTTTTCAAAATCACTAAATTCTACAACGATATCAAGTTCATTACGTTAAAGGTTTTCTTCAAAACCAGCCGTAGCCCTCCATCGTTTCAGATAAGTGCTATTTAGTATTCGTGTTACGTTTGTTGACTATATTAAGGCGTAGTGTGCGGTAGCTAATTAGTGCTTCTCTGCAACCATATGATGCGATTGGATTAGGGTAGTCGTACGACTTTATTGACTATTTTAAGGGTCGTACGAGTGGGTTTAATTCAATCAAGAAATGACGGGTTGAACTTGGCTAGCGCTTATCATTTGTTGACCTTGTTAAAGTCATAAGTGGTTAAGGGTAAAAATAGTTATTGGGAATTTCAAGTGTTGAAATTTGCAATGAGATTGCATACCTTCCATATGATAGTTGGATCTCGATACCCACTGCGAGTAAAAGTTACTCCTGGGAGAGTTTTGCACTTTACAATTAGCCGATCCATTAGGTGTCTAAAAAAGCTATTAACGGGGTGATGCCCCTGCAGAAACAAGGTTATTTAATTAGTTCCATGCGAAAGCATGGGGAGACTCCCTCGGAGTACCAATACCTGACTGGTCGAACGATTGGCGAACTTATAAGGTGTAATTAATCCCGGCTAATCTTACCTTTTAGGGTTTGGAGGAAGATTTGATAAAAACAGTGAGAGCCATCCCCAATGAACCTAACCCACTCTATAGATGTAGTAAGGTTCCTCATCCACCTGAGAGATACTACGGTTTTCTCATAGATGGTGGGAGCGAGGATTGCATCATGGAAGATGATGACCCAACTAGTTTTGAGTAGGCCATCACAAGTGGAGACTATGTGAAATGGCTGGATGCTATGTGATCTGAAATGGAATTCATGTACACCAACAAAGTATGGACTTTGAAAGTTGCTCCTGAAGGGGTAAAACCCATCGGGAGTAAGTGGATCTTGAGAAGATAATTGGTGTAGATGGAAAAGTTGAGACTTTCAAAGCTAGACTTGTAGCAAAAGGTTTTCGTTAACGACCATATGTCGAATATGATGAAACCTTTCTCTCCAGTGACTATGCTTAAGTCCATCAGGATCCTACTTGCCGTTGCTGCATACCATGACTACGAACTCTGGCAGTTGCACATCATGACCGCTTTTCTAAATGGTGATTTAGAAGAGAGCGTGTACATGACACAGCCAGAGGGCTTCATAGACAATGGGAGCAGCGGAAGTGTGTGCAAGCTGCTTAAATCCATCTACGGATTAAAACAGGTATCGCAGAGCTGGAAAATCTGTTTTGATGAAGCTGTCAAAGAGTTTGACTTCATCAAAAATGTAGATGAACCATATATATATAAGAAGGTTGTAGAAAGTAAAGTTGTCTTCCTCATACTGTACGTGGATGACATACTCTTGATAGGAAACGATGTTCCTATGCTAAACTCGGTCAAGCTCTTCTTATCATACAAGTTCTCCATCACAGTTCTAGGTGATGCCTCCTACATCTTAGGGATAAAGATCTATAGAGATAGATCTAAACGGATGTTGGGATTGTCCCAATCCAGATACATAGACACCATACTAAAGAGGTTTAGTATGAAAGATTCTAAGCGTGGTAATATACCCGCTTGTTCAGGAATCACTCTCTCCAAAGAGATATCTCCCAAGACTGATTTGGAGAGGGCTCGTATGCAAGAGATACCCTATGCTTCGGCAGTCGGGTCGATCATGTATGCGATCTCATGTACCATACCGGATGTAGCTTACTCACTAGGTGTAGTGAGTAGGTATCAATCAGATCATAGGGAGAAACACTGGACAGCTGTGAAGAACATTCTTAAGTACTTGAGAAGGACTAAAAAGATGTTCTTGGTGTATAGTAACGGTGAACTCCAGGTGGAGTCCTTTACCGATTCGAGCTTCCAGAGTGATAAGTACGACAGTAAGTCGGTCTTGGGTTTTGTCTTTACCCTCAGTGGAGGGACGGTATGTTGGAAGAGTTCGAAGCTAGATACCGTAGCAGACTCGATGATGAAGGCTGAATACATCGCTACCAACGATGCTGCCATAGAGGTTGCCTGGATGAAGAAGTTCATGAGATGAACTTGGTGAGGTTCCATCCATTGAGCATCCAATACCTGTGTATTATGATAACAATGGAGCTGTGGTTTTGGCCAAGAAACCCCGGTCCCATCAGTGATCCAGACATATTCTTAGACGGTATCACCTGATCAGGGTGATAGTAGATTGCCAGGAGATCGAGGTCAATATAGTTGACACAGAGGATAACACAGAGGATCCACTCACTAAGGCCCTCCCCCATATGCTAATCAAGAGACTTTTTAGGATGTTGGGTATGAGATAATACAACAACTGGCCTTAGTGCAAGTGAGAGATTGTTAGTGATATGTACGCCCTAGAGGCCATTATTGTATGATATAGTGGATGCTTGGACATATATATAGAGGACTTTCTTGCTCGACATGATAGTATGCTATCTGGTTAACTTTATCTTAACATGTTCACTGGTATTATTATACCGTCTCTTATATACATGTTGATAAAACCCTTAGGATGTTGGCTTGACTACCAGGAGTATGATGCAGATCATACTACTAGGACCTGGGTAGTCCACAAGCACATCCTTCAATTGTTCCTAGTCGAGGGTATATCGAGACAGGGTATCGATACACCAGAGTAGACTAGTGTGTACGTTTCTTGACCCTGTATGGGGTGATGGTTGATCCCATATCCATTGGTGTTTGACATCAAAGATTGTACATAGGTGCTCATTAGAGAATGGGTACACCGAAAAGGACTCGCCGAGATCTCCTAGTTGATATTATACCTATCGTCAAATAGCAGTTCTCTAGTGACACTGGTACAGGTTAGTCTGTAGACCCGAGATCGTTATAGAGTCTTGTGTGGCTCCTACCGTGCTTTGATTTCCTCCCTACCACGGCTCAAAGGAGTTGTGCAAACAGGTGGATTTTGGGTACAGTCCCGAATTACATGGAGGCAATGAGCGATAGAAGGGATTTCATCTCTCCCAGTATTGAGAGTTGATGCTGCGCTGTGCTCGATTGGCTATAACTGGAAGTCCCTGACCAGAACCGTTGATGAGATTTACTGGTAAGTGTTATCAGTAGTTTCTCAAACCGTTATGAGCCATACATCGGCATGACTTATCAAGGTATTATGGTCTGACGATTCCACCCCTAGAATCGATATGCGACATATCAGATGAAGAAACCGGACTGTACGGTAAGTGTTACTTATAGGTTTCATGGGAGTTTGGACAAGCTTTCTTGTTGATCTTCTAATTGCTCAATACCTAGGTAGCCGTTACGTCCAACTAGTACCGCTGACGGCTTGTGGGTGACTGATGTGATCATCACCTACTGTTGGCGTATTGATGAGTCTTTAGAGTCCCACACAGATGTTTCCTGGTTCAAGCAAAATGAAGTAGGGCACATATGTTGATATATGCAGGGGCTTGATTAGATACGTGTATGTGATACCGTATTCTAATCTGGCAGTTATTTGTTATCGGTTAGGTTATATGTGATATAACCAGATTATCGAATTAAGTATTGATTTGATGATGTGATATACAGATAAATGATATTAGTCGGTTATATATGATATAACTGGATTATTAAATCAAGTGTTGATTTAATAATTTGATATATATTATATTTGATATAATTATATATTAACTAATATTATTTGCTCACTAATTGTTTACTTAATATATATATATATATATATATATATATATATCAACATATATATATATATATTAAGCATGGTTTGATTTTTTATTTTTGTGAAAAATAGAAATGAGGTGGAAAATGAGAGCATGGGTAGAAGCATGGCATTTATCATTGTTTATTTGTTTGTGTGCACTATTGAAGTATGGCTCAATTTTTATAATTGAGAAATATCTATACTTCAATAATGCAACACAAAATAGTTGCCATTCTATCATTTTTTTGATCACTTGGTGGTTTTTCTTGACATGAGCTCCTTCTTCCTCTAGCTCCCATCATCTTCCACCTCCTTATCAATTTCATACTTCAAGCTCTAAACAATCACATGTGTTGTGAAACATAGAGCTTGAAACCCTAGTGAGCTAAACAAAGCCCCTACTTCACCATCCTATACTTGATTAACAATCAAGTGTAGCGTGTTTCCTTCACTAAAGTGTTTAGTGAAGAGATAGCTTGGATTGCAGAGCTTCGGGTGGATCATCTTCGGTACGAAGGTCATGTAGCAAGCTCGATCCAACTTGAAGTGGATCCTAGTGGAGTCGCGTGGACTACAACCCGGAGCTTTAGAAGAGAAGGACACGGTCATCAAAGGTTGTAGCCATCCATCCCTTCTTATAGTTTTATCATATCATCATAGTAAAACCCTAATATTCTAGTTAGATCTTGGTTAGTGTTCATTAGCATCCGGAATTTTTTAAAATTGCATGTGTGATACCCGTTTTAACCCCGTCGCGGTGTGAGTAAACACTTTCAACAATATCCCGTGCGAGTTCGAGATGGTGCAAAGTCTGACGGTGCATAAAGATGCGGTAGAGAGTGCTTGCGGAGTACTCGATAGCGCGACTAGAAAGAAAACTCATAGAAATGAAAGAAGTGGAGACGACGATTTGCTTCGCCATGGTGGCCATGGGTTGCTTCTTCAGGAGGAGACGGGAGTGCATCCAATACGACTATGTGCAAGAGCCAAAGGATGATGTGATCGCTCTTGATCGACCAGTTCATACCCCCCGTAATCGATAAAGAATGCCTTCGTAACCCTCGTAGTCTATTCTTATGAATTCAATTTTCATTACGGTGTAAAGAATACTCCTCTTGATCTCATCAATTGATGGCAATCCTATAAATGAGGAGCCATGGCCTCTTGGGGTGCAGATGAAGATCCCGACATTGACTGTTTGTTTAAGGAATGACGAGTAATTGATTTTAAACCCATGAAAGAAAATATGTATATAGCTAATTGGTTTAAGGCACGCCGGGTATCTAGATTAGGATTAAATGGTCAACTAGTTAATTGATTATTAATTATGTAGATCAGGACAACGTGGTTTTCGGTTTAAGTAATATTTAATTGGTGAATTAATCTAGGTTTAGTATATATTTAAGAATTAAAGGGTGTAGGCGGTGTACCGAATACCGACGTATATCGAGATTTCTATACAAATTTTCCAATTACTTTTTCTTGACATTTCTATACAAATCTTCCAATATAACGAAATTAACTAAACTTGCACAACAAATAAACTTTAAAAATGAATTTAATAAAATTTATTCACCTAATTTGTCGTCGATTTCACATAGAAGTAGATCCGGTGGACGATATCGGCGGAGGAGGGAAGCTCAGATGTAGTGGTCGGAGGAGAGATGCCCCAATGAAAGAAGAGGGTGTGCTCGGTGAAGGGGGTAGAAGAGGGGTGATCGGCTCGGGCTCGGGGTTGATGAGGAGAGGGAAGATCGATGGTGGTGATGGTGAGGAGGAGAATGGTCGACCTTGAGGATGATGATAATGATGATGAGGAGGAATGACGATGACGATGAGGATGCACCGACAAGGAGGAGGAGGAGGGGGCGGTCGACGTCGGTGGCGTGCGAGATCGAGATAGCATCGACCGACGAGTGATTTTGGAGTCAAATTTTTTTGGGGAAAGTGATTATTGGGGGAAAAGGAGGCTGCTTCGAGTGGGGGATTCGAGAGAGGATTGTGATTTTGGGAATTTTTTAAGGGAAATTGAAGGCTAAAATCGGGCTAAGATTGTTGATTTTGGTCAATATCTAATTCGACGCGATAATCTCGTCGAAATAGGTTTTGACCAAAATCAAAAAAATTTCAAATATACGCCACTTAATTCGATGGGAGACTCCCGTCAAATTAGGTGGTAGTTTCTTGTAGTGTAGCAGCTTGGTGTGGCCACGTATTTAAGTATGGGGCCCGCGGCTGTGTAGTGTGTTGCGCTTGAATGTTTAATGGAGAGGAGATTTCTATGATGATTTTTGGAGATCCGAGAATAGCCAATTCTGATCGATGATTGAGAGAAGTATGCTCTTCTCACTTATGTAGGCATTTCTCCTATCCCCTTCGTTTCGAAACTGCCCAGATTTTCCTCAACAAATTACTAAGATAGATCTCCACGATCTTAAACAACTTTCGCGTGCGACGCGGTCACGAACGAGAGATTTTTCTCGTTTCTCTAATAACCCGGGCCGGGTTCAAAATATTGAGCCATAAAGCCATAACAACTTATATTTCCCACTGATCGAAATGGCCAAATGCTTTCCAAGCATATTCCCACTATTCCTGAGATGTGGCTCAAGAGATAATTACACATACTCCCACAATCCGTGAGATATGTGCACCTTTCACTCTTCGTGAAAACCGAGGCTACCATTATGCATGATTTGTTTCCTTTTCATTATTCATGAAAAACTTTTCGACTTAGACATTTCTAAGTCCTATCAAACCAACATGTTTGATGAATATTTCTGCTGGGATGCCCTTTGTCAAGAGATCAACTATCTTGTCATTTGTAGGAATGTAAGTCACCTTGACTTCTTCCTTCTCCACAATATCACGAATATAGTGATATTGAACTTTAATATGTCTGCCTTTCGAACTATTTGCACCATTGTGAATCAAGTTGATGGCTGCTTGATTATCACGGTAAATCTCAATTACTCCATCCATAAGATTGAGATCCAAGTTTTCAAGGAATCGTCTAATCCATACTGCGTGAGTATTTTCCATACTACAGGCTTTGTACTCAGCTTCTTGTGTGTGCCTAACTACACATCCTTATTTCTTACTACCCCAAGAAACAGCTGCACCTCCAAAGATAAACAAATGTTCTGAAGTGGACTTCCCATCATTTTTGGCTCCTCCAAAATCAGCACCGGAGTAACCAAGGACCTCAAGCAAGTTTGCTTGATAAACTAACTTGTGGTGTACAACCCTTTAAGTATTTCATAATCCTCTTAACAGCTTTCCAATGTGCTGGACCTGAATTACTTTGGTATCTACTAACTAGACCTACTGGATATACCAAGTCGGGTCTAGTACATAGCATTGCATATATCAAGCTTCCAACTGCTTGAGCATATGGGACATTAAACAGTTTCTGTCCTTCTTTAAGACTTTGTTCTTTATTTAACCGTTTTCCCATAACTAGTGGTGTGGGTGCCGAATTTCTATTCTGCATCCCAAATCTTCTAAGTACGACATGTAGGCATTTTTCTTGATTTAAACTTAATATCCTAGACTTTCGGTCCATAAGATTCTGTATTCCTAGAACATAAGATACTTCTCTCATGTCTTTCATCTCAAATTCTCCATTAAGTAACTTAATTTCATTCAACATATTCATGTCATTTCCAGCAACCAAAATATCATCTACATATAAAGATAATATGAAAAACCTGCTCCCACTTTTCATGATATATATACAACTATCTAATTTATTTACAATGAAACCAAATTGAGTAATTGTATTATGAAATTTGAGATACCACTGTCTAGATGATTATTTTAAACCATATAAAGATTTCTTCAATATGTATATCTTATTCTCTTGTCCTTATACCTGAAATCCTTTAGGTTGCCTCATATATATAGCTTCCTTCAATTTTCCGTTGAGGAATGCTGTTTTGATATCCATTTGGAAAAGTTCGAACTCAAGATGTGCAACGATGGCTAAAACCATCCTAATGGATGCAAACTTAGCTATAGAAGAATACGTCTCCTGAAAATCTATACCTTCCTTTCGATTAGATGTAACATTTTGGAAAAATTATAAATATTTAATTATAATTTTAAATATAAAAATAATGAATTTAATAACTTTATAAAAGTGATGTCACGTACAATTTTTGGTATCAGAATTATATCCGTAAAAAATGAAATTATTTTGGTAAATATGAAGGAAATGTGTGATATCATAAAAAAGATATTTTGATTGTTCTAAACATGACATGAGATGTTATTATAAGATAATGGTAATTAAGTGTTATAAAAAGTATTGTGTTTCTTTTAAAAACATGGATTTAGATTTTTGACATGAAGGGTTTAATTAAGGGGAAAAGAGTTTTCTTTAATTATTGAATTCTTTTAAATTATGGTTGGTATATCTTGTCCTAGGCTAAACCCTCACCCTCAACACACCTCACCCATTCTCACAATCCTCCAGCCTTTTCTACTGAATTTCACACCCCCATCTTCTCCATTGACACCTCCTCCTTACACCATGACACCTCCACCTCTCAACCCTCCACCTCATGCTCTCTCTACACAACACAACACATAGGAATCCCTTAGTTTTCTCAACTGAACACAAAAAATTCTTCATCTCCAAACTAATATTCTCAAGTGTTCCTCAATCCTAATGAAGGAAACCTTAATCCTTTCCTCAATTTGTGCATACCATCAACCTAGAAGCCACTACAATCCCTAGATGCTTCCACAAGCACTTCATGAGCTGGTGTTCCATTGTACATAATCTCTATAGGTATAATTCATTCCCTCCTTGCATATTCAGTATTGTTCAATATCTGTTTTCATGTGCAGTATAGGAAAACAGTTTGTTTTGTGATATATAGCCTACTGAATTTGAATCTGGAACCATTAGGTGTAATCATTAGAAAAACTAACAATACTATAAGTATCATGAGACCACTATAAGACATCACTCAAAGCCCGAGACCCCATCTCCAATTTTTGACCGGCGAGAATTCCCAAATTCCCGATCTTGCCTGATTTTTGGTGAGGTTTGATGTTGTATTTTCTTCTGTGGCTTTGTTTGGGTATTTTATGATCAATAGTATTGTTTGATTTGTCCCAATATGCATACAGAGAAATTTGGGAATGTTTAGTTTGGTTGTTAATTAAGTTTCCGATATTCCGATACGGGTTTTTCGTATTTTTGTACTGCAACTGAAACGTTGACGTTCATACATTAAATTCAGGGGCAATTGATCATTTCTGGAGTAAATAAGCTATAGGTTCTAACCTATGGATGCTTAGCTCGTTGTTTTGATTTTGATATGATATTTACGCCGATATTTCATAACTATGATTATAGGTACGATCGCAAAGGTTTTCGAGACGGAGTTGGCAGATATAGCAGCGTGGATTTCAGTGAGCTCAACAAGTTAGTGAGTAGATTTATATCTATGGGGAAAATCGGGTGGATGGTGTATAGCACCCCCGTAACTTTATAAATAGGATAGTTATGATATCTAGTTAGTTAATAGTATTTATTCAAGTTTATGATATTAGAATGATATTGCATCTAGTAAGTTTTTCATGTGCATATAGTGTTATTCATGGTTTGGTATAGTTGTATAAGAGATCATACCATACTTGAGATGATTGGAGATTGAGATAATGTGGGTTTTGTACGAGAAATCGTACCGTACTAGTGATGACGAGATTTGTATGCCGAATAACGGCCAAATTTCCATTAAACTCGTAGCATTATATTTTATTCCATTTTAGAATGTAATACTTGAATGAGCTATATTCTTTTAAAAACTAACGATTCGTTTCCCTTTTTAATGATAAAAAACAAGGATGCGATACCAATTTCCAAACCAAATATCCATTTTCAACCCAAGGCAGCTCCTTATTTCAAAACCAACGTCTCGTTCCATTTTCAAGGATAATGGTATAACTCATAGCAAGTAGTTATATTTATTAATTTCGCTTAGATTTACTTTACATATTCGCGATGTATTATTCGATGTTATATGTTTCCGTGATACGAACACTCTGATAGAACACTGCATAACTACTAATGATTTTCATGTTGTACGAGCACATACTCATATATTACACTACACCTTATTGGTACTGCCATGTCACTGTAGGACCGTTATACTGCCTAATGCATAGGTAACTATCGATACACGTATGAATTATACACTTATAGAATACTCGCACAAATACTAATGATTTTCATGTTGCACGAGCACAGACGTGTATGCTATACTACACGTCATTAGTATTGCCATGACACAGTAGAATTGATATTTTTGTGCCTGTATGATTTATTTACGCAGTTTTCCTTTATTACCTGTTGCGTATTGCGAATACCAGTACTATGGATGTTCATATTTGATTCTTATGGGTTTTCTGGATGTTTTACTCTTGATAATATATATCAGTGGTATGGGACGCTGTTATATATGTATATATATAATATAACATCAGAATGATCTATGCAAGTATTCTCATTCTTTACTTGATGTTTCTGGATATGATGAGTTGACGATCACCATGAGCTTGATGTTTTCTGATTATTTTATTCCGAACTGAGTGGGGGAGATATACGGTTTCGGACTTGCTACTTATCTGGGCTGAGTGGGGGAGTATACAGATGGATACATGGTGGACCCGGTCGAGACCGAGAGACAGGATAGCCGCATGTGAGGCGGGGAGTCTAGCAAGGATACTCTATACCGGAGAAAGAGATAAGCACGATAGATATCCAGGGGATACTGACCGGGGTTTGTTGGGAAATTCACCAGCGCGCGCAAACGTGTATGTTTTGAAATATGAGATATGTTTTTAGGAAAACGGAATGCGCACGCGAGATCGTTCTCGTTTTAAAATTTATAATCGCAAGTGCACAGCGCGTTGTAGCAAGCCGGCAAGCACGGGTCGATCCGCAGGGAATTGTGATTAGGTATTGCGATTTAAGGTTCAACAAATTAAAGAATGGTTTGGTTGTCACAAAAGAATGGAAAATACGAAAACAAGGAAAATCAAGTAAAGAATTTAAGGAAGAAGTTGGCCGTGGTTTTGGCTCAGATGGTTGAATCGCGGCGATTGCTTTGACGTTCCCTTGATCATGAGTTGTCCGTCTTTACATTGATCCCGGCATGAAGTACGACTTGTCGAAGTGGTTGCGAGACACAAGTCATCAACTTCCGATATTCTCCGCAAGGCACGAAACGATGTCCGATTTGTTCACTTACCGTTTGTTGTTCGCGCTTGAGGTATCAATGCTAAGTACAAGTCTTAACAAGCATACGTCAACAACAATAACACAAAGTGGTTAGTGAGAGCAAATAGCATTGGTGTTAACTTTGCTAAGGGTTTGTGATTGTATACGATATATGAAAACCGAGGGTTTGTCAAGCACTCGGGCACAAAATACCGTATCCAAACTTAGCAAATTCAACACTAACTTTATTCTTGTCAGGACCCGAAATAGCACGTGACTGGCACTTGAATCATATGAAGTCTATAGGACTCCATCCAATTCAAGTAAGCCAAAAGCCCAGAAATCTAAAACCATTTTAAGTGATAAATAAAGGAAAACTAGTTTTAAGAAGTGAAGAAAACATGTTTTAAAAACAAGGTTTTTAAATAAGCAAGCCGAATATGCATTTTTAAAATCCTCAATGTCTTTTCTAAAAATTTCGGCAGAGTTCCCTTTGTAAATACTGGCCCCGAACGGGGTACAACATGAATAATATATACATGCACAATAAAAAAGGCATCCCCAAGCAGGAGCTAGCTCTTCGTCAATCGACGGTTATAACCACGCAAGCAATATAATATACAACGCCAAAGGGCGAGAATCAAAACTCAAAAAAAAAACTCAAATCAGCTTGAAAACCATTATACTACAACGCGCGACTCTAAGGTCGAAATAATACACAACTGGTTTTCTAAGTCTGAAACAATATACAAGTTTGGTTGATGGAATTTCTAGATACAACTGAATAATATATATACAATGGTGGTTTTGATGCAAAAGAATCCACCTACCAAAGCAAGTCACCCGTAAGGGAAGCAGTGTGCCAGAAAAGCCGCAATAAAATCTGTACGGCAAAACCTACAAGAAACTATGGCACAACGGGGGTGAGTTGCCAACTCGTGAATAGAAAACATCACAGAGCAGAAATCGTATGTATGACACAATTCTAGGTCAATACGATCAGATATATATATAAACCTCAAATGAAAGTCTGAAGCAAGGTAAGGTGGTAATGTACATCTATACATGAATGTAGTGCCAAGTGCTCGTGCCAGTGCCTCAGGTAATAACATATCATAAATATGAGGTATGATCAATGTCGAATATATCATGAAGTCTATGAATATGTGGATATCATCCAACTATGTGATCAATATCATCAATGTCAACTATATGTATGTGGATATCATCCATGTGTCACCCAATGACAATAAGCATCATGCATGTAAATATCATAAACATATGCATGGAAGTATGAGGATGTAAATCAACATGTGTCGCTCGTGACATATCAAAATCATGGAACCTGAGTGTCAAGCATCGACACTCGAAATCATCATGAAACCTGTGCCTAGCATCGGCCGTAAATCCTCATATATCGGGCTCCGTCAGTCCGGATCGGCCCATATCATCTCTCGACTACGGTCGGTATCCTCCGGATATCCGCCGAGCCCAAATACTATCACCGGTAGGTAGTAGTCCCTCTGCCAGGCTCACCGTCTACTACACAGTGATCCGTTCTCGCCCCGGGGTACCATACCGGGTCCACCATGTACCCGCAATCGGCCTCATCCACCTCCTCGAATCGGGTTTCATATGTCGCTCTCAGAACCGAGAAAATACATGGTGGACGCACTGAAATATCATATCAAGGGTAACCGGGTTTTTAAAACAATACATACTCTCTTTTAAAATACCCACGGTTCCCAAACCCAGAAATATCATGGAAACAATATATCTCAATGCGTATAATCAGAAAGCATGATGTATGCGACATATAAAAGAATGTAAGCATATCAGTATATCATGCAACATGGAATAGTAATATGCACATATTGAGGAAAACCGCTCTTTTAAAATGAATCAGTTTTAAAGAGTATCTTGCGGTTCCCAAATCTCTAATCAAGCCAGAATCATCTATGTATGTGCAAATACTTATGTATGTAAGTATGGGTGTACAATAGGTATGTACATAAGTATGAATGTACAATAGAGGTGTGCACAAGTATGAGTGTACAATATGTAAGTACACGAGTATGCCATGCAAGGGTCATATCCTGAATGCAACAGTACTACAGTGTAATGACATGGCAATTATCGATGATGAAGTATGTGAGCCGGTAAGCAGGTGTACGTGGAATATATGTATCATCGATAATGGTGATGGTGTCCCGACAGCATGATTTTACTATAACAATAACCATTTGCACATGCAATGCGATGCGAATAACAAGAATATGCAGAAATCGACTAATAAACGCAATAGTGATGCTTCTGCATCAATATAAAAATGTCATACAGTTTGCCTTTTGAAATAAGACGAATCGGGTTTTTTTTGTGAAATAAGGGCTACGGTGTTTTTAAGAAAAGAGGCGTCTTTTGAAGATATCCGTAGAATCCCTTTGCCTGTCTTTAAAATACTCCCGATTCGTTAGTTTTTGAAATAGGTATGATATCGGCCTAGCCTAACATCTACTAGCAAAACCACAGCTCTAACTAACTAGTCAATCAGGAGGGGTATGGAAACCATCTAAATCTGAGTCGATATATATATATATATATATATATATATATATATATATATATAATAGTCGGTGATCCCGCCTCAAAGGTACCGCGTACGATACAATATCATATGACATCCTCGAGTCATGAGTGCGGATCTATCATCAAAATAAAGCTCGTACGGCAAATCATCGTACGGCATCCCAAAGGCTGGGTACGGGTCAATATCACATTCATCTCATCAATTATCTGGTATCCTTATCATCATATCTCATGATCTGGGGTACTGATCTAAGTCTAGTACAAGTCGATACCATCTATATAACTATAAGTGTGTGTGTGAAACACACGTCCAAAGGCCCGCAAAAATCTCGTGTCGTATCTCAAATACGAACCACATTATATCACCGATCTCATGGCACTATACCCAATCTCATCGACTCATCTCCAAATATCATCCACTATCCTCATCATCTAGGTATATGTATATATAATACATAAGCATGTGTGTGCGTGTGGGTGTAAACCTATACTAGGGTTCTGTTCACATCATAATATTGCAATTCATACGCCCCACTTTTATGCATTTTATAAGTAAACAGGTACTTTTGACGCTCGTTTGTTGCATGATACAGGATACAGGATCTTGGAACAAATACAGTGAAAAAGACGAAAGATGCTACAGGAAATGGACTTTTGACCAACCAGCACACGGATCTTACTCAAGCCGAGACGAAAAACAAAGTGAAACGGTCAAAAGATCCTTACAAGTTTTCACTGAGGATCGGGAAAAGATTAAGAAGCCAACAGAGAAAATAAGTATATAAATGAGAGGCCCAAGATATGAGGAACCAAGCCCAGGAAGTTGGTGAGCCAATCCCACCAAAGGGCCGCGGAACCGCAGCCCAAGCGCTCCATTGCCGCGGTTCCGCGGCCATCTTAGGCCCGTGTCGGTGCAAATTCTCTGTGTCGGTGTGTCGGTGCGGGTGTTGGGACTTTTAGGGGGCAAATCTGTAATTGCATGTCTACGAGAGTCTGTAACCCTAGCTTCACTGGTTGGTTATAAATTGTACTCAAAATCTGTAAAATATATGCCTCTTTTCAATCAATAAAAGTTCAGATTTGTTGGGAAATTTAGAGCATCACTTTCTTGTAAGTTTTTCTTTTATTCCTGCCTTAGTCTAATTTTATTACTTGCCCTAGTTATCTAATTGTTTGCTTTAGTTAACTAGTGTAATCCTTTTTAAGCTGCAGTAAGTAATAACACTTTAAAACATAAACAACAAAAATGTCGCTTTTAATTAATCCCCTAACGAGCGAGTAGAATCCTCGCTCGTTAGGGTTAGGAACAAGAGAGGGAGTGAGAGATGGATATCTCTCACCTCCTTCAATGCCAACATATTTTCAAATGAAACCTTCATGCACTTATGTATGATCCGCCCCCTACGGCACCCTACCTACGAGGTAACGGTGAACCGTAGTATAAAAGGCCGGACATACATAACGTCCATGAAGATTGCAGCAATTAATAGGAAAGGACGGACAAGGATCTAGAGGAAGAAACTTTGTTTCTTCCCGATCATCCAAATCCCCTTTGCTAATAATTATTGTGATTTTTCTAAAAAGCTTTAATCAAAAGTATTGAAAGAGGTGACAATATTGATCTCATCACCCCTACCTTCGACCTAACCCTAACGAGTTCTTTCATATCATATCAATTAGTTTTAAATCAATCGACAAGAAAAACCAAACAACCAACGTAATCAACTCGTTAAAACACAAAAACAGACATTTACACATCCCTGCGGATCGACCCGTATTCACCGGCTAGCTGCAAAGCGACGCCGTTTCTGATTACGGTAAACTACAATTTTTGGAATAATCAAATGGCGCCGTTGCCGGGGATGGCGTAATTTTCTCTTTTTGTATGATCTCGGGTTGATATAAATCTTGAAAAATTATAAAAATCAGAAAATACAAAATACAAAAATTATCTTTTCATTATTTTTATCTGTTTGAAGGGTTTCTCGTTGGAATCTTGCAGGAACAGCAAGGACTTTTGGATGTGGAGTTTTACAGAAGGTCAAAACAGAAAAGGGAACATAAGAATAGAGAGGAATCACAAGTACAGAGCAGCACAAAATTTCTCAAAGGCTGAATCCACCAAGGTGCCGCGCTTCCGCCGCATAGTAGTGCCCCAGACCGCGGTTCCGCCGCCATCTAGCCACGTCGGCACATAAAATTTGCATGGTTAGATCCCTCTTTCTCCCCTCTGCAACCTCCATATCTCCACTGTAAAAATTTTCTGCAGGTTTCTTTGCGCTAAAAAAATCTTCTTCCCCCTTCTAAATAACAGATTTGCTGCAGGTTTCTTTGCGCCGCGCTAAAATTGATTGCAAGTGAATTTTTGTTTTGCATAATTTAATTGGACTTAAGGGGCTAATTGACCAAACTCAGATTGGGTGGGGATTTCATCACCCTTCCCAGGACCCCAGAAAACACCTAAAGCATTTTGCATCGACCACAATTAATTAAAAAAAGACTAGACTCAGACCTAAGGACAGCGAGCTCAATAGGAAAAGGACTAGGGTAGGCATCGGCCGTTTATCCTAACCGACATTGCGGTGTCTAGGCTAGTGGTTATTAATTAGGCCCACTGTAGTGGTGGTTCCTTCCCACTTACCTGGCCGTACTTGTCCGTGACGAGGCGGTTTGAGGTCCTATTTCTAACCCTAGTTAGGAGCTGTCTAGTAGACCTAGGCGACCCTAGATCTAGGCCTGATTGTGCATGTGTGGTTGATACAATTGTGTCACGAGTCCTTTTTCAAAAACCTCTTTGCAAAACTCCCATATAAAAAAAAATAAATAAATAAAACTTTTCAAAACTTGCAACTTGTCGCAAAAAGAAAACCTGCAAATTCACCACACCACTTTCCCCCACTGACGTTATCTTACCCCCACATTCTGTTTTTTTTTTTTTTTTCTGACTGCACTATCCCTTTTAGTGTATGTCACTTTGGACTAGGGATACAGACGCCCGATTAGTCCGCGTTTCGTTGGTACCGACCAACGAACCTTTCGACACCGAAGTCGAAAATCCGTCCACTTTCTTAACTTCACCTTCAACTTCTTTCACCGAAGGTATGTCGGGATTCAACCCCAATAATACCTTACCGACGGGAAGGATTCCACCTCCGTTAGGTGCACTATGGGCTTTCCGTACTGATAGATGCACTATGGGCTTTCCGTACTGCATATAAGACCGATCTTGGTATGTCTCCATACCGGCTTGTGTACGGGAAGGCTTGCCACCTCCCAGTGGAGATCGAGCATAAAGCATTTTGGGTTATCAAAGAGCTGAATTTGTCTTTAGGAGATGCGGGCAGCAACAGAAAGCTGCAATTGAATGAGTTGGAGGAGCTGAGGGATGAGGCATATGATAATACCATAACTACTAAAAACCGAGCTAAGGTGTTCCACGATAAACACCTTTTGCGAAAAACTTTTGAACCTGGTCAACAGGTTCTACTTTATGACACTCGGTTACATTTTCATCCCGGGAAGCTCCGGTCCAGATGGAGAGGACCTTTTGTAGTCCGCACCGTTTATCCGCACGGTGCGGTTGATCTTGAGAACCCTGAAGACGGTACCTTATTCAAGGTGAATGGGCATCGACTAAAACCGTTCTTCACAGCGGATCCTTCGGAGGAGCTCCTGCTTTTGCAGGAGCCGATCTACACTGAGTGATATTCCTCCGCTTTCACCCCCAAATTTCGTTTCCTAAGGACACTATTTCAAATAAGTTTGGGGGTGTGTATATTATTTGTATATATATTTCCAAAATACCATAGAAAATAAAAAAATAAAAAAATAAAAAAATAAAAATAAAAATTTTATAAATAAAAAATAATAATTTTTGGACCTAATTGCAAATCTGCAGATTAAGAGCTGATTTTACAAATAAAACCCTCGTTTTAGAGGGTGTTTTATGTAAATCACCCACCCATCCCCTATTTAAAGGAACCCGAGCCCCTGTGTGTTTACCCTAAAAAAAATTTCATCTCATAAAACCCTAGCCGCCGCCCCCTACCCTCTGCAGAAGATTCTCGCCGCGCCGCCACCAGACGACCGCGGAACCGCCGCCGTAGCCGCTTCCCGCCGCGCAACCGCCGTCTCCTTGTGTCTTCACCCCCTGAATTTTTCAGGGGAGGTAAATCTGATCCCTTACTCTCTGTTCCTACATATACTTTTTCTCTGAAACATCCTAATGACACACAAAATGCAGTATGAAAGGGATTTTTCCCCTGTTTTCGCACACGAGATTTACGGTACATATTTCCCACACGAAATCGCACAAAGGGGCTGGAATTTCCTCCTCTATAATCATACATCTGCGTTTGCTCTACCTAACCTGGTTGCCCTATTTTACGAATCCATGGAAGATAATAGCCTTGACAACCTAGGTTACATTAAACTGAATTGGGGAAATCGGGAAATTCACATCGATAGGGACATGATACACGAGGTTACACTCATACCACGTGTAGCAGCACATGAACACCCACTGCGCTTTGAAGATTATATGCCATTAATGGGTAATGACTGTGCACGAGAACCGCGTAAGGGCATCCAAGCACGGACCCTTTTCGCAAACGTTTTAACTGTGTGCCGGTGGGCACAAAACAATATTTTTGGAAGTTCTCACAACACGACCTTTTTCACCCCTTCGTTACATGTCGTCCACACTCTAATGACGAAAAATCCTAGGTTCGACATGTGCACGGTTTTGCTCCAATCCATAGGTACGGGGAAACGAGGGAGTGTATATCCATGTCCCATGCTCGTTACCCAACTCTGCCGTTATTTCCTCCCAGCCGAGGAATTTGACTCATATATGATAGACGGTGTCCCGGTTCGACCACTTTTAGAGGGCGTCTGTCGTCCTACTCTAGACTCACGGATATTTGGACACGAACAGAACCGGCAGAAAATGTACCTGCACACACCCCTAGCTCGAGCTCGACTTCGAGCGGGGAAGAACTAACTCCCCAGGGCATGCGCAATTGATGCGAAGAACGGTGAGAAGAATAGACTCTTTGCGGTATGAGTTTCGGGCAACTGCACGAGAGCACGACCGTCGGTTGACGGAAATTGAGAGGGGGATCCAAACACTTTTGGCTAGAGGGGAAAGATCACGTTCACGCTCACGAGCGCGACGTGGGGCCGGGCAGTGAGGGCACTGCTTTGCTCAAGTTTGGGGGTATTAGAGGGTGATGTAGATAGTTATCCTTCGCATTGCATATTGTATATATCTTTGTTTTACTTTTGCATATTTAATTTCTGCATTGCATTTTTATATAAAAATCATAAAAATTTAAAAATTTGAAAAATATAAAAATTAGAAAACTGAAAAACCCATAAAAATTGAGAAAATTTCAAAAATTATAAAAAAAATTTCAAAAATTATAAAAAATATTCAATTTTGGTTAATTGACTTGAGTTGATAAAAAGGTTAACTAGCTAGGAAAAACTAGATCTTAGACTTAGTAAATTAAAAACCCTAAAAATAACCTTGCTTAAAGTTTAACGGTAGAAAGTGTATATCCTTGTAGGTTATTTAGGAATAGGCAAATTTTGGGTTCACTTCGTGGGTTAAGCCAAAACGAGGGAAGAGTATTAATGTTCTTATTAAAGTATAAGTTCGAAAGATAGTTCCTAGCTTGAGTTTAGATTCTGAAAACATGTAGCCTACAAAATGCACAATCACGCACCGTGAAACTTGGATTAGTAGAAGAGACCTTGAATTACTCTTGTCTAAAGTCCTTAGCACGATGAAAATAAAAAGAAAAAAAAAGGGGGTGAATAAAAAAAATGGACACTGGTTTTTGTGATTACTTAGGGCTAGAAAATTAATTAGCGAGGATGCTTCATCACCTAGTGCCTTAGACCAACTGGTTTGGGAGTCACTGCTAAAAGCTTTGGGTGTTGCAAAACTAGGAAATACGCTTTAAAGGCCTAACGCATCTTGTAATCGGCTGTTAGTACCTCAAGAAGTATTAACGGTCGTATGAAGGATGTGTAAGCGAAAGTTAAGTGCTTTGGACAATGGACGAGAGTACGATTGCTTGATTTGAATTTCCAAGTGTAGGGGTGAAAATTACACACACGTGGGGATATGTGATTAGAGTTTAGATAAGAGAAAGGAATGAAAAATAAAACTTGTATCTTTAATAGAGTTGATAGAAATTCCTAAGTGGAGATGAAACTCTAGAAGAAAAACTTAAGAAATGCTGAATTCTAAGTAATTCTATAGAACATGTACAATCTTAAGTTACATAATAAGGAAGTGTGAAGAATATGGGTGGATAATTTGCGGGGCGACGATAATAGAATTCCTTGTTAGAAAACCTAATTGGAAAACAAAAGTCGAAAAACCAAGTTGATAGGATTTTGTGGGTGTAATCCGCTGAAAACCCTCAGGAGACAACACTCCTCCTACTAGGCACACCTAGAGGTTTAACGGCTTGTTGCACGTGCTCAGTGCAATCGCGTTTCCCGGCGAAAGTGCGGCTAGGTTAGAATAAATTAATAAGATTGCTCGAGGACGAGCAAAAGATAAGTTTGGGGGTATTTGTTCACATCATAATATTGCAATTCATACGCCCCACTTTTATGCATTTTATAAGTAAACAGGTACTTTTGACGCTCGTTTGTTGCATGATACAGGATACAGGATCTTGGAACAAATACAGTGAAAAAGACGAAAGATGCTACAGGAAATGGACTTTTGACCAACCAGCACACGGATCTTACTCAAGCCGAGACGAAAAACAAAGTGAAACGGTCAAAAGATCCTTACAAGTTTTCACTGAGGATCTGGAAAAGATTAAGAAGCCAACAGAGAAAATAAGTATATAAATGAGAGGCCCAAGATATGAGGAACCAAGCCCAGGAAGTTGGTGAGCCAATCCCACCAAAGGGCCGCGGAACCGCGGCCCAAGCGCTCCATTGCCGCGGTTCCGCGGCCATCTTAGGCCCGTGTCGGTGCAAATTCTCTGTGTTGGTGTGTCGGTGCGGGTGTTGGGATTTTTAGGGGGCAAATCTGTAATTGCATATCTACGAGAGTCTTTAACCCTAGCTTCACTGGTTGCTTATAAATTGTACTCAAAATCTGTAAAATATATGCCTCTTTTCAATCAATAAAAGTTCAGATTTGTTGGGAGATTTAGAGCATCACTTTCTTGTAAGTTTTTCTTTTATTCCTGCCTTAGTCTAATTTTATTACTTGCCCTAGTTATCTAATTGTTTGCTTTAGTTAACTAGTGTAATCCTTTTTAAGCTGCAGTAAGTAATAACACTTTAAAACATAAACAACAAAAATGTCGCTTTTAATTAATCCCCTAACGAGCGAGTAGAATCCTCGCTCGTTAGGGTTAGGAACAAGAGAGGGAGTGAGAGATGGATATCTCTCACCTCCTTCAATGCCAACATATTTTCAAATGAAACCTTCATGCACTTATGTATGATCCGCCCCCTACGGCACCCTACCTACGAGGTAACGGTGAACCGTAGTATAAAAGGCCGGACATACATAACGTCCATGAAGATTGCAGCAATTAATAGGAAAGGACGGACAAGGATCTAGAGGAAGAAACTTTGTTTCTTCCCGATCATCCAAATCCCCTTTGCTAATAATTGTTGTGATTTTTCTAAAAAGCTTTAATCAAAGGCATTGAAAGAGGTGACAATATTGATCTCATCACCCCTACCTTCGACCTAACCCTAACGAGTTCTTTCATATCATATCAATTAGTTTTAAATCAATCGACAAGAAAAACCAAACAACCAACGTAATCAACTCGTTAAAACACAAAAACAGACATTTACACATCCCTGCGGATCGACCCGTATTCACCGGCTAGCTGCAAAGCGACGCCGTTTCTGATTACGGTAAACTACAATTTTTGGAATAATCAGGTTCGCAACTAGGAAACCATACTAGTTTACTTCTACCCCTAATCTATCCATAGTACACCTACACACCTCTAGAATATCCATGTCACGCAATAAGCTATCATATATAGTGTATATATATAGTATACTAAATATCGAACTGCGGGGGTGCTATACGCCATCCACCCGACTTCCCCCGTAGATATAATCTACTCACCTTGCATCCTGCGTGTCGGCGTCGATGTTGCCACCATCATCTTCATCACCTCGGATCACCGTGGGGGTACCTACATGTCACACGTATCGCATCGTATTAAAACCAAATCAAAACTAAACGACACACGAAAACCAAAACGATACATTTAAAAGCTTATATGTTAGAACCTATGGACTACGCTTTCAAAACCATCAAACAATCCTCGATATTGTCGTATAAACGCCAAGTAATCGAGGTAAAACGCAATTATACAAATCCAGAATTTAAAATACGCAATACGAAAACACGAATCAAAACAGCAAGTATAGAAAAGGGTCCCAGATTTCACCCTAGGTCAAATTAGACAATTTTGCATATACCAAAGGTCTAGTGTATATGAAATAAAGCTTCAGAACCAACACGATCCAAAATGGTGGGACCCAGGCCGCAATTTGCGGCCAACTGGATTAAATCTGGGCCAGTTTGGGGAATTAGGGGCTAGGGTTTTTGTTGTAGTTTCCTACTTGCCTGCATGTATCACTGCCCTTGCAAAATAATTTTCATAGTCTCGGGGTAATAGAAGATTTCATTTAACCTTCACAGAATCAACAATTTTTCCGATATCGGCTTTTCTAAATCCGTATTCCGGGGTTCTCGTCTCTGGTTTAGGCCTGAATTCTAGCACTAGGGGGTTTGTGTGGCCTCTACTGAGCCTA
Organism: Agapanthus africanus; assembly: GCA_030015575.1. Lineage (NCBI taxonomy): Eukaryota > Viridiplantae > Streptophyta > Magnoliopsida > Asparagales > Amaryllidaceae > Agapanthus > Agapanthus africanus. Next base: position 934,047,223 of record JASDDO010000019.1, on the reverse strand, counting down.
ATTACCCATCACCACTCTCACTTCCCATTAACCCTGTCACGCCCCGTTTCCCAAAATACGGAATACGAGGGGTTGACAAGGTCAGCCATGCTCCTACGGTCGAGGAAATATCCCTCCGTAGTCACACTTCGGCTTCTAGCTTTACGTGGTAATCAGTAATCAATGCACAGGTAATGAGAAATGCAGTAACTAAATAAAAACAAATACAAAAGAACTAACCAGATGGAGATCAAGAGAATATAGCTCTGGGTAGCTGATCAAGATGTCCGCGATATCCTCGAGGTACGTCAGGTCCCGGTCCAGACTAGATCCACTTCTCACTCTGAGCATGCATACTAAGGTCGTCAGAGCGACATGATGGAAATATATATCAATATAGATACAAATATGAACTCATGCAATAATAGTGAACATGAAACAGTAATCAAAGGATAATGACGGGAACGTGAAGTAGTCAATGTAGGTATCCAAATGAACAGGCCAACAGTAAAGCAGTAAACAGTAAGGCAGGTAGGTTGAATCAGTAAGCAATGCATGTCAATATCACTAACCCTATCAGTCTTTAAGTCTCACTGTATAGGTCACTAAGCCTATCGTCAGTCCAAGTGTGAGAGTCAACCACACAGGAGTATCCCCCATCTAAGGGTAGGACCTAAGGGCAAGGGACCACGGGCCCGAAACACACACGGTAATAATCAGTAATATCCCTATATATCTCCATATATCTCCATATGTGCCGGCATGGGACTCTCGAGATTCTGTTGAACTCACACTCAAACTACCCCACACCCCGTGGTCTACATCAAATGCCAACCATAAACTCAAATACCGGTCGGTCCATGACAAGTCTGCGCGAGAACTGGAGACAGGATCTCCATCAAGCATGTCCCGATTGATACCCAAGATAAATGGTCAGTATTTGGTGTCCTACCTGTGACACCCATACAAGTGCTTCCATAATTGTCCCATACCAATTATAGTCACACTTATACACGTCCCACAGACGTCGACAATGCAATAAATCAATAGGGTCCACTGATTGTGTACAAGTACGTGTCACTTTCACTTATCCATTCATGCTCAAACATTAACGTACTTGCCACAATCACCACTAATACCTAACACTGGGTAATGCACATGATCACTAGGTTGCCGACGCAATGACATATATATATATAATGTGATGAGAAAACAGTATTTAAGGCATGATTAAGATGTCATCAAACGATGTCCTACCACTTGCATAATTCTTCATAAATCATACATGAACAATTTAGCGAAACAATGAATAGGGATAAGTAGTATGTTTGATTATCTATCCAGCAAATTTGGTTTCACGTCAATCGGGTTTCAGGATCACTAGATATGGCCATTTCATTTTAAGCGTTCACTGCTGGAAATCCGGTTTCTGAATCGGAAGTCCGTTTCGTAACGCATTTTGATCCCAGTTGGGATCATAATTAGGCGATGCTATAGTTGAACTATATTTAGGATTTCTAGTCAGGTTTCCACCTCAATTGGCAGATTAGTATTATATTACGCCAACAGAGAGTTATGGCCAGATTAAGTTTGAGGTGTAAAATCTGCTTCTGCAGAATTCAGCAAGACACGTCGACAAGGTAAAATGAATTAAAAATATCAAACGGTTGAGGAATCCAGTGAAGCCAGTCGAGTAGGAAATATAATCCAATTTACTACGTAAAAATACAGGGTTCCGTGCATTCTCTTATAAGAACAGTGATGTACAGGGGTTTAGCAACAGGGGTTATCCTGGATTTCCATTCTGGACTGCAGTCCAGAATCATAATCCACTGCAGTTATCTCTATCATAACTTACTAAAATTTAGTGATCAATAATATGTTGCAGTAGGTTAAACAGTTAGCTTCGTTACGAGCCATCGAACGCTAAAATCCGGTTTATACACAATTTATTATAAATTTTATAGTTTGGCATGTACGAAGATTTTCAGGTTTACGACAGAAATTGGGACGCCATTTTACGTGAGCAAATGATCTTATTTTGCAACCAAAATCTTAAGGGGTATTCGTTATAACTCGGTACATTCAAAGTTATCTAGTGCCGTCAATTTAACTAGGTTTGTAGGTCATGGTTCACATCGAACACTTAACTTATAGCAATTTACACGAAAAGTATGTGTGGGAATTTTGGTAACTAGAATTGTAATATAAGATGTAGCATGAAGCAGGTATTAAACTTGCCTGGTGACGAGTCGACAATAGTACGGCAGCAGCAACAGCACGATCACGTCACGAACGCAGCACCGGTTCAGCCTTTGGAATCAGATAAATATGGTCAAACCCAGGTAACTACTGTGCGCTCATTTTCATTAGCTCTAAGGTTTATACATACTTTGATGTGAGAGAGGCAGAGATGCTGAGAGAGAGAGAGAGAGAGATTTAGAGAGAGAGAGAGATTTAGAGAACAAGAGAGAGATTCAAAGAGAGAGAGAAAGCGAAAGATAGAGAGAGAGAGATAGAAAGAGAGAGAGAGAGAGATTCAGAGAGAGAGAAAGAGGAAGAGAGAGAGAAAGATTTAGAGAGAAAGAGAGGGGCAGAGGAGCGCGCTCAGCTGGAGGAGGTCGGAGGTGATTTGGGGTCGCCGGTGGAGGTTACGGCGGTGGGTGCAGGGTTCTTGGGGTCGGGTTTGGAGCGATGGAGGTGCTTGGTCGATGGAGGAAGAGTGGGGCTCGACTGCAATGCAGAGGGGCTTGGAAGAGCTCGGTGGCGGAGGGTCCAAGGAGGAGGTCGCCGGCGAGGAGGCAGCGAGGTGTGGTGGTGGTCTCGGTGTTGATGGATGGAGGAAGTGATGATGGTTGCGGTGTTGGGTGTTTGGAGGGGTGAGAAGGAGGAGAAGGAACGTTGGGGAACCTCGTCGGTGGTGTGAGGTGGTGCCGGTCGTGGGTGTTGGCAGTGGTAGTGAGGTTGGGGAAGGAGAGAGAGCTTGAGAGAAATGAAGAGAGGGAGAGAGATCGATTGAGAGAGAGAGGGGCCGAGTTTGAAGGAGACGGGCGAGGGGATCTCGAGTGGCAGTTGGAAGGCTCGGTCATGGGTGAGGTGCGGGTCGTGGGCGCGCTCGAGAAACGGCCGCAAGGGTGTGGTCGCGAGCAGGGCGGGGACGTCGGCGACGTGGGGAGTGCAGGAATGAAAAAGAAGCGGGAAAGAAATTTTGATGGGGAGAAGATGGCTTAACGGGTTGAGTAGAGTTCGCTTGGGCGTGAGTAGCTGGGCTGGGCTGGCCAAATATATATATTGTTCTATTTATTTTGTTAAGGAATAAAGGGAGAGTGGGCCGGCTTAGGTTGGGTATGGGAATAGAATAAAATAGAAAGGGAGAGAGGGATGGGGTTAGGCCGGAATTTAAGTTTAAATAGGAAATAGAGAATGCGAGCTGGGGTTTAAAAGTTTTGGGTTTGGTTTAAAAAGGGGAAATTTAATTACTTGGTTTACATTTTTCTTCTGTTGGGCTGGTGAAGAAAAGGGAAAGAAAATAAGGAAAAAGGGAATGGGAGTTGGGCTCGGGAAAAGAATGGGGAAAGAATTAGGGTGTTTGGGGGCAAAGAATAAAAGGGTTTAGATAATTTTTGGGCTAGGTTTTTAAAAACAGAACAAAATAATTTTAAATATAAATAATTAAATTTTGTAAGTAGCATTTTATAAAAATACGGATATTAGTGCGCAAAAGAACTGGGTATTACAAACCCTAACTAGAGTTTTCCTAAGTCCACAAAATCACACGATATCGGTTCTATCATAACATGGGGGTAAATGTAATGGAAACACTAAGCTTATGGTTCAGAAAATACCTCATTTGGCAACTCAAGAAAATTCTTGAGTTGCCCCAAGTGGCCAAAATCCTTGCTTTCTAGATCCAATGTGTTTCCCTTGAGCTTGTGCATCTTTTTTGTGAAATGGGATTTGGGTTTTGAGTTGATTTTCATGGTGTATTGGGGGATTGAAGATGGAGGAGGAGGGTGGTGCAGCAGCAGCAGCAACAAAGGAAGGAGAGGGGAGAGAAATGAGAGGATGAAATGATGAGGGATGGCTCATGACAAAGGGTTGACCCTTCACCCACTCTTTCTCTCTCTAATCATACCTCCATATTATAATCTTATCCTTTTCTTCTCTATTTTCATTCTCACATCAATAGTAACCCCAAAATAACAAGCCATGCACCCAAAACATGTAGGAAAATGCAACAAGTGTAGAAAAAGATATGGTGCATATTTTGCACAAAATATGCTTAAAGCACGATTAGCGATTTTTAATCGCGATTAGCATATAATTAATCATAAAAACTTAAAATTTGCATAATTCACATAAAACACGCTCTTTCTAGTAATTTCTATAATTTTCCAAATTTTTCCCCATTTATCGGTATTTAATTATACCAAAATATTAAAATATTCATTAAAATTAATATTAAATTATAAAAATTCCCCAAAAATAATATTTTACTTTTTTTTGAAATGTTACAATTCTATCTTAAACATTGTTAAATAGGGAAGGTGAGTGAATAGGGTATATGAAGAGGTTACAAGTAACCATGATTTCAAAATACCATAACACATCAATATATAAATTAATCTTTAAGTTAGAATCATAAACTTAAGCATATTAAACAATCACAAGAGGAGGAGGAAGGCAAACTCATTCATCTCACATCCTCACCATCACCACAACCAATAAGAATTACTCACACATTACAAAGTAGAAAATGAAACACACAACAAATAACATAAAATACAAGAACAAGAATAAGAATTTAAACAAAAGGGAAGTGCAAGTTATTTATTAACAAAATGAAAGGCTTGAGCTACAAGGTAGATAGCAACTTCAACCTCCTTAATGGAGCACTCAAGTGAGAGCTCAAAGAGGGAAGAAGAAGAAGTTATCAAATGTTACAAACTGTTTTTTCACTCCAAAAGCCTCCCAGAACTATATCTGTGATCTGCTATTTATAGGCAACCCAAAATCAAAAGTTGCATATGACACTGGACTGACATGACAACAAGGGACCCACCAAAAGAGCACGAGGCAATTTGGCCATAACTTGGCCGCAAATTGCGGCCAAAATGATTAAATCTGCGGCCTCAAGTTGGAGTCTGGGGCCCACCTTGCTTCAGTAGTCTTCTGGTCACTTGGGCATCTCTCTGTAATTGCAATTCTTTTTAATTAACATCCGAGTGTAATCTAGAGTAATGTACAGAGAAAGATCAAGTGGGTGTATGTGTGTTCACACTTCAAATCATTGCTTTTCCAAATATATTGAACCACAACCACTTGCTTGCACCACTTGCAAGACACCATGATGGTGTTTGCAACTTGATGCCTCATGATAGTTCATGCCCACTTGATCCATGATGGTTCAAACATGAGTTTGGATCATGTATCATGTTGGACCAAAACTAAATATTTATTTGTACACAACATAATTTTGTTTGCAAAACTTAATGGCTTGATCTGTTATCTGTCCCGTTTGCAGATCCGGCTAAAAACCGTCGTTTCTGTTCGTGTTGTGTACCGTTTCCAGTGTTTTTGCCTATGTACCTATATTCTGTACTAATGAGCAGACAGAGATAAAATAGCGCTGTTTATTGACAAAATGATAGGAAATGAGCGGTACTAAAATGTAATAAATCGTGCCGAACAAATACCCCTAAACCTATCTTTTGCTCGTCCCGAGCAAAACAAAATCCTGACCACACTTTCGCAGGGAACGCGATTGCACTGAGCCCGTGCAACAAACCGTTAAACCTCTGGGTGTCCCTAGTAGGAGGAGTTTTGTCTCCTGAGGGTTTTTAGGGGATTGCACCCACAAAATCCCGTCAAGCTAGTTTTATAAGTTAACGTCGATTCTACTAATACAGTTTAGTATCTAAGTTAGAAATTCTATTATCCTAGGTTAGAAATATTCAATCCTTATGTTTCACACCTCCTATTTATTTAACCTCAGATCCTATATGTTTTACAGTTTAAAAAGATCTTGGTATCTCCTGAGTTTTCCTTCTAAAGTGCGGTCTCCAATCAGGGATTTTTATCATCATTACAGAAAACATAAGTCTTATTCTTCATCCCTATCTTTCCTCCAAACATCGATTGTATACCCCTACGTGTGTGTAAATTTTCACCCCTACACTTAAGAATTCAATTCAAGCTATAGTACTCTTGCCTTAATACCTAATACTACTTCTTTTCATTCCTGGATGGACGGTTTTGCTCATACATCTTTCATGCGATTATTAATGCTTCTTGAGGCACTAACAGCCGATTACTAAATGTATGAGCTTAAAATGTAAATAGCAGTTTTCAGGTCTTGATTTTATTTATTTTTTCTTTTATTTATTTATTTTTCTTTTCAAGACCGGATATATTTTTCAATGATGTTCCTATGGTGGTTAGCTTTAAATACCGTTTTTTCTTTCATACTAGGCTTTCAGGTAAGAGTATTTCTAGATATTCTCTATTATCTCAAGTTTCAAGGTGCGTGTATGTGTAGTTTGTAGGGTATATATTTTCTAAATTTGGACTCAAGAATAGAAACTATTTTTCAGACTTATCTTTAAGTAAAACTTCAATACTCTCCCTTCTGTTGGATATAGCGCCCTCAAAGTCAATTATTGGATCGCGGGTACGTGATTGCAATGATTGAGGAGGACCTATACCGGTAGGACAGTCTTACTCGAGATGATAGTATGCTATCTAGTTTGCCTTTATCAGTCATGTCGTGTACAGGTTCAGGTAACTGATCACTATTACACGTTGATAGAGCCCTTAGGATCTTGCATGACTACCAGCAGTATGATGGCGATCATATACGTGAGAGTTGGGTAGTCCATAAGCACATCCTTAAAAGTGGTCCCTAGTCGTGGGAGTTTCGAGACAGGGCATCGATACTCCGGAATAGACTAGTGTATACAGTCGAGATCCCGACGAGGGGCGGTGGCCGGTCTCACAAGCCATTGGTGTCAGTTGGATCACCTAAGATGTATACAGGTGCTCATTGGGTTATGAGTACACCGGACAGGACTCGCCGGGAACCTGCTAGTTGGTATTTATACCTAGCGTCAGATAGCAGTTCCCTGGTGACATGTGTACAGGTTAGTTCATCGACCTGAGGTCGTCATTTGTCTCGTGTGAGTTCCCACTGTGCTTTGATTTCTACCCTACCACGGTTCAAAGGAGTCGTGCAAACAGGTTTTTTTGGGTACAGTCCCGAGCCACATGAAGGCTAGTGAGCGGATCTTCGGGGATTCGTCTTTCCCGGTATTAGGGGTGAGATCGTGCTGTGTCTAGGAGAGCCATTACACCAAGTCCTTGGCCAAGGCAGGTGAGAATTACTGGTAAGTATTCCAGTAGTTTCTCAGGGTGTTCAGGGCCTGTCTCCGACACGACTTATACCGCTATTGGGGGTCTGACTTTACCAGCCCCCTAGGCCCGATATGCGATACTCATAGACGAACGGACCGGACTGTATGTATATTGTCACTGATAGGCTCAGTAGGGTTCCAGGATGAGTTCGCTCATCGGATTCCCTTGAGGTCAGTACATGGGCAGCCGTTGCGCACAGCTAGTGCCGCTGACGTGCTTGTAGTTAAACCCACTGTCAGGGTACTGACGAGTTTTTAGAGTCCCCCACAGATAGTTTCCCAAGTTCGGGCGAAACGTTGTAGAGGCCGTATGGTTTTATAGCAGGGTTCGGAAAATGCACGTGCATTTATGCACGTGTCATATTTCGGGCAGATAATACTGGTGGGCTTTGGTTTAAGCCGGATCCATGTATTATATTGAGTCAGAATATTTTAGTCTCTCGTATTCGTATTCGGTTGGAATATGGATACAGGTATGTATATACAGGCGAGGGGTATTTTCGTAATCCGTTACGAGAATATTTTAGAAGATGCATTTCTTTTTGGTTAATCATTTTAGTTTAAATGATTAAATGGATTTGGAAAGTGTGACTCATGTAATGAGTCATTATTCTAGCATGTTCACTAATGACTCATGCTAATGAGTCATGTAGTGAGTCATGGTTGAGTTAATGACTTTTGTTTTTGGGTAGGATATTTTAGGGTTTTTTGTGGGATATTTTTGTAAGATATTTGCTTAGTCTTTCCAACACAAAACCTAATAAATAACACACCCAAATTTAATGGACAGCCAAGGGTGATTTTTGTGCTTGGTTTTTTGCTCACTAGAGTTTCTTGAGTTCACTCTCTCCAAACCCTAAGCATCTTCTTCAACCTCCACCCTAACCCTCTCATATGATGAGAACCCTAGGGTGTTTAAGACAAAGTATTCTACTTGTTCTCCACTTCATCTTGGTCATCTCTTTTAGCAGACTTGATGACCGAGTTGCCTCGGTATAGAGGCGGGAGCCCGTTTAAAGATCCGCAGATGTGGTGCCACCTCGACGAGGAGCAAAGAGATCGGAGTTGCCGCAAAGGAGCGTGGGATGATGGCTAAAGACCGAAGGACTCGGATCGATCGGTATAGCCTTTCTACTTCTTTACAGTTTGTTAGTTTAGCGTTAATGGCAAGATCCGGGTTATAGTATGCGATAGCGCCAGTTATAAAAGTTTTTGTTCCGCATTTGGCGTCAGAATGACGGTCGGGGCGCTACCGTAGACTTACATGGTATCAGAGCCACACCATTAACCTTTACTAGCTTGTTCTAACGCGTTTAAAATATCGATCGAACGAAATTTCCGAAACTATGATTTTCAGGCTAAAGTTTCTGTTGATTTTTTAAACAGGTCTAAAAATCATTTTGAGCATCTCAGAAAATCGAGCAGGGTTTTTTAAGAGTACTGTAGAAATTTGGGCCACTGTCTCCACAGTGCTGCCGCGGAACCGCCGCACAAACCATGGTTTGGCCGCGGTTCCGCCGCCAGTTTGTGGCTACAGTGCTCCATATTTCTTCAGGGTGTTCTGCATAGGGAATTGTGGTTTCTGGAATGGTTTGTTTGGGCCCAGATTTTGTTAGTGTACTGCAGATGTACGTAGGGCCCACTTTAGGAAGTTTTGTCGATCGGAATTTTAAACTTGTTAGTTTACAGTACTTACATTATATCTCCGACCGTGAATCTCATTCGAGTGGTAAATTGCGTCTAATTGCTATAGTCCTTTTAGACGGATTTGCGAACGTGACATTCGCGTTGATGTTCTGTGTTGTGCTGTGATGTTGCGGATTTGTCGTGGTGGATAGCAGTATGCAATGGTAGTGCAGTTTGGATTTATTTGTACATTTGATATTGCGGGGCGAGCGTCCAACATGTGGACTGCCGTCACTGCCTGTTTGTATAATGTTCTTTTGGGGCACGACCGGACTGAGATCGATGTACCCGTTGTACATATTTTTCATTTCGGGACTAGGTTTACCCCGCGACGGGGTGCACGGATAGCCGGGTTCTGGAGGGCAACGGGTCCGCATCTCATGGCTTTGAGAGGCAGAGGAGCCTCACTCTAGAATTGGCAGACTATTCGCCGCACTCATAGGGGGTACAGGTTGACCCAAGGAGGGGTGCTCAAGTTACCGGATTCCGTGAAGTGCAGGGTGGTCCATTCACTTTGCTGTAGGAGGCTGCCTCGCTTCAGGTTTTGGCGGGTAACTGTTGGATATAGTGCCCTCAGAGTCAATTATTGGATTACAGGCACGCGATTGCAATGATTGAGGAAGGACCTATGCCGGTAGGACAATCTTAATCAGGATGATTGTATACTATCTGGTTTGTCTTTATCATCGTGTACATGCTTTAGGTGACATTGTAGTTCACTATTGCACGTTGATAGAGAATAGTATGCTACTATGGTTTGTCTTTATCATCGTGTACTGCTTTAGGTGACCTTACAGGTCGCTATTGCACGCTGATAGAGCCCTTAGGATTCTTGCTTGACGACCAACAGTATGATGGCGATCATATACGTGGGAGCTGGGGTCTATAAGCACGTCCTTAAAAGGTCCCTAGTCGTGGGAGTTTCGAGACTGGGCATCGATGCTCCATTAGTAGACTAGTGTATACAGTCGAGACCCTGACGAGGGGCGGTGGCCGGTCTCACAAGCCATTGGTGTCAGTTGGATCACCTAAGATGTATACAAGTGGTCATTGGTTTATGAGTACACCGGACAGGACTCGCCGGGAACATGCTAGTTGGTATTATACCCGACGTCAGATAGCAGTTCCCTGGTGACATGTGTACAGGTTAGTTCATCGACCTGAGATCGTCATTTTTCTCGTGTGAGTTCCCACTGTACCTTGATTACTACCCTACCACGGCTCAAAGGAGTCATGGAAACAGGTTTTAGTTGGGTACAGTCCCGAGCCACATGGAGGCAGTGAGCGGATCGGCAGGGGTTCGTCTCTCCCGGTATTGGGGGTGAGGTTGTGCTGTGTCTAGGAGAGCCATTACACGAAATCCTTGGCCAAGGCAGGAGATTTACTGGTGGGTATTCCAGTAGTATCTCAGGGTGTTCTGGGCTACATTCCGACACGACTTGTACCGCTTTTGGGGGTCTGACTTTTACCAACTCCCTAGGCCCGACATGCGATGCTCATAGACGAACGGACCAGACTGTACGGATATTTTCACTGACAGGCTCAGTAGGGTGTCAGGATGAGTTCGCTCATTGACTTCCCTTTTGGTCAATACCTGGTAGCCCATTACGTACGGCTAATACCTTTGACGTGCTAGTGGTTAAATCCACAGCCAAAGTATTGACGAGTCTTTAGAGTCCCCCACAGACAGTTTCTCAAGTTTCAGGAGCAATGTTGTAGAGGTCATATGGTTTTATGGCAGGGTTCGAACATACGCGTGCACTTGTGCACGTGTCGTGTTTCGGACGGATAATACTAGCGGGCTTTGGTTTAAGCCGGATCCTAGTATTATACATTATAGATTTTGTCTCATTGCATTTGTATTCGGTCGGAATACAAATGCGGGTATGTATATACAGTCGCGGGGTTATCCTGTAATTTATTACCGGATCGCTTTTTGAAGTTTCCAATTTGCATTCTGTTTCAGCCATTTTTCCTTTCTTTCTTTTCTTGACTGATTTTTGCTTGGAGGGGCTTATTTGTAAAAGTGGCTTTTACAAAATGGGAGGTTTTTTTTGTGGTGGAAGGTTCATGAGGATTCTAGAAGTGTTTTGGTTCAAGATTTGCATTAATGTGAATGGATTGATATGGATATGAGTGTGACCCTTTTTTCCTTGTTATCACACACTTATCCTCTTGCTTATGATCACCTCCTTTTGCTCCTACACTTACCTCCCTCCTCTCTAAATTATGGACGGCCACTACATTTGGGAGAGCCCCCATTTTTGTGTGAAAAATGATTCATCTCATTCTACACTAAAATTCTTTAGTTCATCTCCAAAGATTTTTCCTCCACCTCCATCCAAATGGCAACTTCTAATAACCCCTTGAGACAAAGGTTTCTACATATATTCTACAGCAATCTTAGACACATCGGCTAGCAAACTTCGTGTCCGAGTTGCCTCGGTTCAGAGGTGGGAGCCCGTAAAAAGAATCGATGATGTGGTGCCCTTTCCGACGAGGAGATCGAGACTGGAGATGCCGCGAGGAGTTTGGGATGGTGGCTGAAGACCGAAGGACACGGATCGCTCGGTATAGCCTCTCTACCCTTTCTCTAGTTAGCTAGTAGTAGGTTAATGGTTCTATCCGGGTTTTAAGCATACGAGAGTGCCGGTTTAAAGTTTTGAAAAAGTTTTCGTTTCCGCATTTCGGCCTCGGAAAGACGGCCGGGGCGCTACCATAGACTTACATGGTATCAGAGCCATGCCATTAACCTTTTCTAGCTTGCTCTAGCATGTTTAGAACTTCGATCGGACGAAAATTCCAAAAACCGCGTTTCCAAGTCATCAGTTTCTGTCGAAATTTTTCTGTTGTCAAAAATTTATTTGGTACATTGCAGAAAATCAGGCAGGCTTTTTTAAGAATTCCGACAAAATTTGGTAGTCTGTTTTTACTGTAGCGCGGCGGAACCGCGGCCATACCCATGCTTTGGCCGCGGTTCTGCGGCCGTACTGTAGCTTCACTTTACCAAATTTCTTCAGGTGGTCTCTGACTTGGAATTGGGGTTTCTGGTATATTCTTTTTGGGTCCAGATTTGTTTGAGTACTGGGTATTGTGCTTGGGGCCCACTTCGGGAATTTTTGTCAATCGAAAATTTTAAACATGTTAGTTCACAGTATTTACATTATTCTGCGACCGTGAATGTCATTTGATCGGTAAATCCTGTCTAATTGCTATAACCCTTTTAGACGGATTTGCGAACGTGACATTCACGTTGATGTTCTGTGTTGTGCTGTGAAGTTGCGGATTTGTTGTGGTGGATAGCCTGGATGCAATGGTAGTACAGTTTGGTTGTATATGTACATTTGATATTGCGGGGCGAGCGTCCGACATGTGGACTGCCATCACTGCCTGTTTGTATATTATTCTTTTAGGGCACGACCGGGCTGAGGTCGATGTACCCGTTGTATATTTTACTTTCTGTGCTAGGATTACCCCGCGGCGGGGTGCACGGATAGCCGGGTTCTAGAGGGCAACGAGCCCGCATCTCATGGCATTGAGACGGAGGGGGCTTCACTCTAGAATTGGCGGGCTATTCGCCGTACTCGTAGGGGGTATAGGTTGACCCAAGGAGGGGTGCCCAAGTTACCGGATTCTGTGAAGTGCTGGGTGGTCCATTCACGTTGTTAAAGGGGGCTGCCTCGCTTCAGGTTTTGGCGGGTAACTTGCCGCCCCCATAGGGGTCTAAGATTTCATTGCACAGGCTATCCACACGACCAGGGGAACGTCGGGTTTCAGTAGCGGCTCTATGAAACCCGGGGATCCCAGATATCTGTATTGTTCTGTGATGCTTATTATATTTCTGTGATGTTGCATTTTATCACGCTTTGAGCGAATATTATATATTGATATATATACTAGTAGATGTTGTATATGTTTTGCACCCACGCTAGTCCAGTTCCCGCTCTGTCGTTAGTTAAGTAACCTAACGGATGATGACAGGACCCAGTAGCGAATGCGGATGGCATATACGTACATCATTATTTTCGTTCTTTATTGGTGTGATTAATTGATGGGACTGCATTGATTCGGATCAATGCAAGCTAAACAAACCTATTCTGATGTTGTTGGAACATTTTTTCAAAAAGCTGTTATTGCAAGGACGTTCTCTCTTGTTTTACACAGTGGTATTCGGTTATGAATATCAGCACCTCAGTCGACGAGGCAAGGGCCGAGATCCCTTCACCGGGAGTGGCCCCTTGGACAGATGTTTGCGTCAGAGTAATAACTTCACTATAGCCGATTACTTTTTGCTTTGCATCGTGGTATTCAGTTGGAATATCCCGCACCTCATTCTACGGGGAAAGAGCCGAGATCCCTTCTCCGGGAGTGACCTCTTTAGCAAAGGTTTTCGTCACTATATTTTTATAAAAAGCTATCTGGTTCCTTCAACAATATCAAGTTCATTACGTTAAAGGTTTTTCGCCAAAAACCATTCGTAGCCCTCCGTCATTTCAGACGGGTAGCACGTAGTATTCATGCTATGTTTGTTGGCCTTCGTCAAGGCATAGTGAATGGTAGCTGCTTGTTACCTTTCTGCTGTATAGATAGATGCGTTGGTTTGGGACAGTCGTATAGCCTTGTTGGCCTTCGTCAAGGGCTTGTACGGGTGGGTTCAAATTAACCTGGACAATGACAGGTAGAACTTGACATGTGACTTATGATTTGTTGACCTTCGTCAAGGTCATAAGAGCATGGGGTAAAAATCACATCGGGAGTTTCTAAAGAAACTGAAACTTGCCAGGCATGCTCATACCTTCTGGAGTGTGATAACGTGAGTGGATTACATCACGTTATCATGCGATGATAGTTGGATCCCGATTCCCACTGATGAGTTGGTTTACTCCTCGGGTGATCTCGACTAATTCTTCTTTCAGGTTTGGAGGAGAATTTGACGTTACAGTAGGAGGTTTCCCGATTGGATAAATTGATAACCATTCTGATCTAGGTTAGAGTGCACGCTGAGTGTTTCTTTTCTCTCTCTCTTTGGCAGCGACCATGACCCGACTCTTGACTATGACTCAGTGACCAAGTTAACCGAACCTTCTTAAAACACTGGCTTTTGGATTGTCAGAGTTGCATACCTCATTGCCACTCCTACTTTTACCCTTTTCTCCAGAACACCCCGTATTATTACGAACATCCACTTCCATTGGATAAAACCATCGTATGGTTATATACGAACTCGAAGGAACTTGTTCCAGATTCGAGGATGGTTCCGGTTCTGGAGAAAACAAATAGGAATATTCAGTTGTCTTTTCCTTTTACCTTCTCTCAGGTTGCGAGTGATCCTTGGATTAGGGAATAGTACACCTGTTACGCTTATTGGATAGTCTTCTTCCAAACCTTAGGCTGGTGCCGAACGGTAGGGAATGAAGAAAACCATTTAGACTAAAAGGTGTACAGAAGTTATTAAGTAAAGACAAATAAAGGGATTAGTAAGAGGGCAAAGTAAACTGCGACTGCTATTCACGACCAAACCAAGTATTTTATCGCCACTCCTACTTCACCTTTGTATTTCTCCAGGACACTCCGTATCACTACGAAGATCCACAGTTTATTGGATACTCCATCGTATGGTTATATACGAACTCGAAGGGACTTGTTCCAGTTCGGGGATGGATTCTGGTTTAGGAGAAATAGGAATAAGGTTTTATTCAGTTGTATTTTATCTTTACTTTCTCTCGGGTTGCGAGTGCTCCTAGAATTAGGACAGTACACCCATTATGCTTATTGGATAGTCTTCTTCCAAACCATAGGCTGGTGCCGAACGGTAGGGAAGGAAGAAAACCATTTAGCCTAAAGGGGTGTGCAGAAGGTAATGACTAAAGACATATAAAGGGATTTGGAGAGATGGCAAAGAAATATATGGTTACAGTTGTGAATCTGATAATGGAAGAGGCATTACTAGGAATATCCAGATACCCCTTCAAAACATTTATATGTTTCAGTTTCACTGCGTATTGTTAAAAGAAAACTGATTTCCTAATTAGCCCTTGCTCCAGGGTATGTATTTACCAGGTTTGATTCTCACATCTGTATGGTTTTACAGATGATGAGTGGGAGTAAGTTATTGGGAATTGGGTGATCATCCTCATTATATCGGGATTCGTTGTAATTGGTGATATTTGAGGAAATTGCCTGGGTTGTTTGCCAGACGACAAATATTTGGTTTTGAATATCCGTTGTTATGCACCAATTTCAAATTGATATATCTGTACGTTTATTTTTATAAAGTGAGATATAACTTTTTGAAATTATGTTCATGATATTTACCTATATCAGTGGATGGTTAGGTAAGGAGTATTAAACAGCGGTGTAATTCTTCTTAACCATAAGTACAGTTTTCAACCTACGACACACAGCGAATGAGTTATTAGACTCAAGAGACTTATACAGAGTATTGTATGTTGTCCAGTGTCCATGAGGACAGAGGGGTTGGTACTCGTACTATATTCTGTTTACTTGTGACTTCTCTAGTTCTTAGACATGTGTTTCGTAGAAATGCAAGGTCTAAGTTTTGAGAAGTTATAGGTATAAGAATAAAGTAGAGAACCAGGCGTTGCAAGTATCAGGATTCTTCAAGGTAATCGAAGATGTAGATACTTGTGTATGGTATTCAGTTAATAGTAATGGTTTTGAGAAACTTGTTTCTCTTTCAGGTTACTCATATCTGGATGCATTCCTAAGTTGAGTAACGCTGATCGGCCTCCTTCCATTTAGTTGACATGCACTGGAGACAGCTGCATGATTTGAATCTGATTCCAATTAAATCAGTGCCTCTGTTTCTATATTGGATATAGAATAGTTCATATCTTAACAATGTTAAGGTACGGGGAGTTGTCCGGCTTATGCTTAAAACCAGACTCTGGATAACTCTAGGCATGTTTCTGTAATGGCTGTTTGTGGGTTGACCCGGGCTATGACGAGGGTTGACTTTCTACCATCTGGAAGATCAATAGTGATATTGTTCTTGACTCGCTACGGTTTTAGTAAAATGGATTTTTTCAGAAAACAGTAGTGGGAGTATGGTAGAACTTGAAGTGATTCCAGAACCGCAAACGATTACTGAAAATTTGATAAGAACCTAAAGATTCAATCTGGTTTGACATTCCATTGGCCACTCCGCAGATATGGTGGGTAACCTCAGGCACTCGAGAGGTACTTCGGTATGCTCAAAGACGGTGACAAGGAGGTTCTTGTTTACCCAGACATGCCATTGCTGTTGTTCCAGACTGTGAACCCGGCAGGAGGATGAGTATAGCGTCATTCTAAACTAGCTTTAGAAGTGCACGTGTATATGACTCTGCCAGAGGGTTGTCGTAGTCAGTGGGAGCAGCGGAAGCATAGTGGACAAGTAGCTTATGTCTATTTATGGACTAAAGCAGATATAGCGGAGATAAATCATCTATTTCTGACGTGACAGTCATAGGTTTGACTTCATCAGAATAGGGGATGGATCTGTTAAGAAGGTAGTAGGGTGTGATGTCCAGGTATTTGGATGACATACACAGAATAGGAAGTGAAATTCCTATACTACAATCGGTTATACTTTGGTTGTCACACAGTGGTTTCTCCACATAGAATATAGATATAATATCAGACATTCTGGTTACTAGATCTATAGTTTTAGATCTAGATTTGGGTAGTTTCCCAATCTGGGTATTTAGACAGCATTCTAAAGGTGTGTTAGAATGGACGACTCCTGGCACGGTAGTGTACTTGCAGGTGATGGAGTCACCCTCTCTAAAGGTATCTTACAGACTAAAGGGGATAGGGATGTGCATGATTGGCAGATCACTCGCTTAGGCAATTGAGTAAATCATGAGCTGTCAAGTACCACACCAGATATTGTTTCTACACGAGATGCAGTAAGTTGATATTAATCCTTTCCTGGAGAGACATTCGAAAGCAGTTTTAGAACATATGTAGATGTTCTGGGGATTTGATAACGACAGCCTCCTTTAGGAGACGGTTATCATTCCAGGCTTCCAAGGTGACCTGGATGACAGAGTGGCTGTCAGAGTTATAGTTTTCCCTTTAACGAGGGGCAGTATTTTGGACAGGTGGTCCAAGCGGATACTGAGGAAGGTGTGACGCAGGATACTGATTAATTTCAGTTGACGATACAGTCTAAGAAGTTTGGATTTGGAGTTCATTTATGAACTAGGTCCCATCAGATATCCAGACATATTCTAAGACAGGTATTGCTCATTTCGGGAGATGGCTTTCTCCACGAACTTGAGATAAAGAGAGACATAGAAAGAAACATCAGGGCGGATCCACTAGCTGAGGCTATTCCTCGAACGCAATAGTTTCGCAAACGGGCTTTGTGGGACTAATTAGTAGAGGAGTTGGGTGTTCGGTATCACACGGGCCGTGAGTATGCGACATCGCAATAATTAGCCTTGAGTGCAAGTGGGAGATTGTTGGATATAGTGCCATCAGAGTCAATTATTGGATCACAGGCACGCAATTGCAATGATTGAGGGAGGACCTATGCCGGTAGGACAATCTTACTCAGGATGATTGTATACTATCTGGTTTGTCTTTATCATCGTGTACATACTTTAGGTGACATTGTAGTTCACTATTGCACGTTGATAGAGAATAGTATGCTACCATGGTTTGTCTTTATCATCGTGTACTGCTTTAGGTGACCTTACAGGTCGCTATTGCACGCTGATAGAGCCCTTAGGATTCTTGCTTGACGACCAGCAGTATGATAGCGATCATATACGTAGGAGCTGGGGTCTATAAGCACATCCTTAAAAGGTCCCTAGTCGTGGGAGTTTCGAGACTGGGCATCGATACTCCATTAGTAGACTAGTATATACAGTCGAGACCCCGACGAGGGGCGGTAGCCGGTCTCACAAGCCATTGGTGTCAGTTGGATCACCTAATATGTATATAGGTGCTCATTGGGTTATGAGTACACCGGACATGACTCGCCGGGAACATGCTAGTTGGTATTATACCTGACGTCAGATAGCAGTTCCCTGGTGACATGTGTACAGGTTAGTTCATCGACCTGAGATCGTCATTTGTCTCGTGTGAGTTCCCACTGTGCTTTGATTACTATCCTACCACGGCTCAAAGGAGTCGTGCAAACAGGTTTTAGTTGGATACAGTCCCGAGCCACATGGAGGCAGTGAGCGGATTGACAGGGGTTCGTCTCTCCTGGTATTGGGGGTGAGGTCCGCTGTGTCTAGGAGAGCCATTACACGAAGTCCTTAGCCAAGGCAGGAAATTTACTGGTAGGTATTCCAGTAGTATCTTAGGGTGTTCTGGGCTACACTCCGACACGACTTGTACCGCTTTTGGGGGTCTGATTTTTCCAACCCCCTAGGCCCGACATGCGATGCTCATAGACGAACGGACCGGACTGTACGGATATTGTCACTGACAGGCTCAGTAGGGTGTCAGGATGAGTTCGCTCATCGACCTTCCTTTTGGTCAATACCTGGTAGCCCGTTATGTACGGCTAATACCTCTGACGTGCTAGTGGTTAAATCCACAGCCAAACTATTGACGAGTCTTTAGAGTCCCCCACAGACAGTTTCTTAAGTTTTGGGCGAAACGTTGTAGAGGCCATATGGTTTTATGGCAGGGTTCGAATATACGCGTGCACTTGTGCACGTGTCGTGTTTCGGACGGATAATACTAGCGGGCTTTGATTGAAGCCGGATCCTAGTATTATACAGTGTAGATTTTGTCTCATTGCATTTGTATTCGGTCGGAATATAAATGCGGGTATGTATATACAGTCACGGGGTTATCCTGTAATTTATTACCAGATCGCTTTTTGAAGTTGCCAGTTTGCATTCCGTTTCAGCCATTTTTCCTTTCTTTCTTTTCTTGGCTGATTTTTGCTTGGAGGGGCTTATTTGTAAAAGTGGCTTTTACAAAATGGGATGGGTTTTTTGTGGTGGTGGGTTCATGAGGATTCTAGAAGTGTTTTGGTTCAAGATTTGCATTAATGTGAATGGATTGATATGGATATGAGTGTGACCCTTTTTTCCTTGTTATCGCACACTTTTCCTCTTGCTTATGATCACCTCCTTTTGCTCCTACACTTACCTCCCTTTGCTCCTACACTTACCTCCTTCCTCTCTAAATTATGGCCGGCCACTACATTTGGGAGAGCCCCCATTTTTGTGTGAAAAATGATTCATCTCATTCTACACTAAAATTCTTTAGTTCATCTCCAAAGATTTTTCCTCCACCTCCATCCAAATGGCAACTTCTAATAACCCCTTGAGACGAAGGTTTCTACATATATTCTACAGCAATCTTGGACACGTCGGCTAGCAAACTTCGTGTCCGAGTTGCCTCGGTTCAGAGGTGGGAGCCCGTAAAAATAATCGATGATGTGGTGCCCTTTCCGATGAGGATATCGAGACCGAATATGCCGCGAGGAGCTTGGGATGGTGGCCGAAGACCGAAGGACACGGATCGCTCGGTATAGCCTCTCTACCCTTTCTCTAATTAGCTAGTAGTAGGTTAATGGTTCGATCCGAGTTTTAAGCATACGATAGCGCCGGTTTAAAGTTTTGAAAAAGTTTTCGTTTCCGCATTTTGACCTCGGAAAGACGGTCGGGGCGCTACCGTAGACTTACAATAACTTGCCGCACCCGTAGGGGTCTAGGTTTCATTGCACAGGCTATTCACACGACCAGCGGAACGTCGGGTTTCAGCAGCGGCTCTGTGAAGCCCGGGGATCCCAGATTATCTGTATTATTCTGTGATGCTTATTACTTTTATGTAATGTTGCATATATCACGCCTGGAGCGATTATTGTATATTGGTATATATACTAGTAGATGTTGTATATGTTTTACACCCATGCTAGTCCAGTCCCCACTCTGTCGTTAGTTAAGTAACCTAACGGGTGATGACGGGACCCAGTGACGAATGCGGATGGCATAT
This sequence comes from Agapanthus africanus, assembly GCA_030015575.1. NCBI lineage: Eukaryota > Viridiplantae > Streptophyta > Magnoliopsida > Asparagales > Amaryllidaceae > Agapanthus > Agapanthus africanus. Next base: position 934,027,181 of record JASDDO010000019.1, on the reverse strand, counting down.
ACATACATTTTATTTTCGTTCTTTTTTGGTGTGATTAATTGATGGGCTGCGTTGATTCTGATCAATGCAAAGGAAAACAAACCTGTTTGGACGTTGTTGGAACAGTTTTAAAAAGTGTTATTACAAAGACGTTTCCTTTTGTTTTGCACAGTGGTATTCGGTTGGAATATCCTGTACCTCATTCGACGAGGCAAGGGCCGATATCCCTTCACCGGGAGTGACCCCTTGGGCAGAAGTTTGCGTCAGGGTAATAACTTCACTATAGTCGATTACATGTTGCTTTGCATCGCGGTATTCAGTTGGAATATCCTGCACCTCATTCCACGAGGAAAGAGCCGAGATCCCTTCACCGGGAGTGACCTCTTTAGCAAAGGTTTTCGCCACTATATTTTTATAAAAAGCTATCAGGTTCCTTCAGCGAGATCAAGTTCATTACGTTAAAGGTTTTTCGCCAAAAACTAGCCGTAGCCCTCCGTCATTTCATATGAATGGTCAGTAGTATTCAAGCTATGTTGGTTTGGCCCTTAGCCAAGACATAGTGATTGGTAGCTGCTGGGGTGTTCACATATTGCATAGATAGATGCATTGGTTTGGGACAGCCGTACAACCTTGTTGGCCCTTAGTCAAGGGCGAGTACGGGTGGGTTCAAATTAACAAGATAATGATGGGAAGAACTTGACATGCGACTTATGATTTGTTGGCCCTTAGTCAAGATCATAAGAGCATGGGGCAAAAATCCATATCGGGAGTTTCTAAAGAAACTGAAACTTGCCAGGCATGCGCATACCTTCTGGAGTGTGATAACGTGAGTGGATTCCATCACATTATCATGCGATGATAGTTGGATCCCGATTCCCACTGATGAGTTAGTTTACTCTTCGGGTGATCCCGATTGATTTTTCTTTCAGGTTTGGAGGAGAATTTGACAGTACAGTGGGAGGTTTCCTGATTAGATAAAGTGATAACCATTCTGATTTAGGTTAGAGTGTACGCAGAGAGTTTCTTTTCTCTCTCTCTTTGGCAGCGACCATTGACCGACCCTAGACTATGACTCAGTGACCAAGTTGACCGAACCTTCTTAAAATACTAACTTTTGGATTGTCTGAGTTGCATAAGTCATTGCCGCTCCTTCTTTTACCCTTTGCATTTCTCAGAACATCTCATATCACTACGAACATCCACTTCCATTGGATAGATCCATCGTATGGTTATATACGAACTCGAAGGGACTTCTTCGAGGATGGATTCAGGCTCAGGAGAAATTGAATCGGTTTATTCAGTTGTCTTTTATTATCACCTTCTCTCAGGTTGCGAGGGCTCCTAAGTTTAGAAGAGTACACCTATTACGCTTATTGGATAGTCTTCTTCCAAACCATAGGTAGGTGCCGAAAGGTAGGGAATGAAGAAAACCAATTAGCCTAAGTAGGGTGTACAGAAGGTAATAAGTAAAGACAAAATAAAGGGATTAGAAAGAGGGCAAAGTAAATTGCGACTGGTATCATTCACGACCAAACCGCGTACTTCATTGCCACTCCTACTTCACCTTTGCTTTTTTCCCCAGTTCGGGAGAAATAGAATAAGGTATTATTCAGTTGTCTTTTATCATCACTTTCTCTCAAGTTGCGAGTACTCCTAGGATTAGGAGAGTACACCTATTATGCTTACTGGATAGTCTTCTTCCAAACCATAGGCTGGTGCCGAACGGTAGTGAAGGAAGAAAACCACTTAGCCTAAAGGGGTGTACAGAAGGTAATGAATAAAGACAAATAAAGGGATTTTGAGAGATGGCTAAGAAATATACAGTTATAGTCATGAATAGGATTATGAAGAGGCATTACTAGGAATATCAGGATACCCATACGAAACATTTTCATGTTTCAGTTTCACTGTGCATTGTTAAAGGAAAACTGTTTTCCCGATTAGATACTTACTCCAGGGTATGTATTTACCAAATATGATTCTCACATCTGTATGGTTTTACAGATGATGAGTGGGAGTGAGTTATTTGGAATTAGGTGATCATCCTCATTATATCGGAATTCGTTGTAATTGGTGATATTTGAGGAAATCGTCTGGGTACAGTTTTCAACCTATGACGCATAAGGTTTTGAGTTATTAGACTCAGGGGACTCATACAGAGTATTGTATGTTGTCCAGTGTCCATCAGGACAAAGGGGTTGGTCCTCGTACTATGTTCTGTTTACTTGTGACTTCTTTAGTTTTTAGACAAGTGTTTCGTATAAATATAAGGTCTGAGTTTTGAGAAGTTATAGGTATAAGAATAAAGTAGAGAACCAGATGTCGCAAGTATCGAGATTCTTCACAGAGATCGAAGATGTAGATACTTGTGATTGGTATTCAGATGATAGTAATGGTTTTGAGAAACTTGTTTCTCTTTTAGGTTACTCATAATTGGATGTATTCCTAAGTTGAGTAATGCTAATTAGCCTCTTTCCATTATGTTGATATGCACTGGAGACAGCTGCATGATTTGAATCTGGTTCCAATTAAATAAGTGCCAAAGTTTCTATATTGGATATATAATGGTTCATATCTTAACGATGTTAAGGTACGGGGAGTTGTCCGGCTTATGCTTAAAACCAGACTCTGGATAACTCAAGGCACGTTTCTGTAATGGTAGTTTGTGGGTTGACCCAGGCTATGACGAGGGTTGACTTTCTACCATCTGGAAGATCAATAGTGATATTGTTCTTGACTCGCCACAGTTTTAGTAAAATGGATTTTTTCAGAAAACAGTAGCGGAAGTATGGTAGAACTGGAAGTGATTCCAGAACCACAAACGATTACGGAAAATTTAATAGGACCTAAAGGTTCAATCAGGTTTGACATTCCATTATCCATTTCGCAGATATGGTGGGTAACCTCAGACACCCGAGAGGTACTCCGATAGCCTCAAGGACGGTGACAGGGAGGTTCTTGTTTACCCAGACTTGACACTACTGTTGTTCCAGACTATGAGACCCGGCAGGAGGTTAAGTATAGCGTCGTTCTAAACTAGCTTTAGAAGTGCACGTATATATTATTCTGCCAGAAGGTTATTGTGGTCAGTGGGAGCAGCGGAAGCATAGTGGGCAAGTAGCTTATGTCTATTTATATACTTGAGCAGATATAGCGGAGATAGATCATCTAATTTTGATGTGACAGTTATGGCTTTGACTTCATCAGAATAGGGGATGTATCTGTTGAGAAGGTAGTAGGGTGTGATGTCCTGGTATTTGATGACATACACAAGAGTAGGAAGTAAAATACATATACTACGATCGGTTGTACTGTGGTCGTCACACAGTTGTTTCTCCACAAAAGATATGGATATAATATCTGACATTCCGGTTACTAGATCTATGGTTTTAGATCTAGATTTGGGTAGTTTTCCAATGTGGGTACTTTGACAATATTCTAATAGTATTTTAGAATAGATGACTCCTGGCATGGTGGTGTACCTGCAGGTGATAGAGTCACCCTCTCTAAAGGTGTCTTACAGACTAAAGGGGAGAGGGACGTGAATGATTGTCATATCACTTGCTTAGGAAATTGAGTCAATCGTGAGATGTCAAGTACCACACCAGATGTTGTTTTTGCACTAGATGCGATAAGTTTGTATTAATCCAATCCTGAAGAAGCATACGGAAGCAGTTTTAGAACATAAGTGCATGTTCTAGGGATTTGATGACGGCAGCCTCTTTTAGAGACGGTTATCATTCTAGGCTTCCAAGGTGACATGGATGACAGAGTAATTGTCAGAGTTATAGTCTTCCCTCTGACGAGGGGCAGTATTATGGACAGGTGGTCCATGAGGATACTGTAGGAGGCATGGTGCAGGATACTGATTAGGTTCAGTTGACGATACAGTCTAAGAAGTTTGGATTTGGAGTTCATTTATGAACTAGGTCCCATCAGATATCCAGACATATTCTAAGATAGGTATTACTCAATTCGGGAGATGGCTTTCTCCGCGAACTTGAGATTAAGAGAGACATAGAAAGAAACATCGGGGCGGATCCACTCACTAAGGCTATTTCTCGAAAACAAGAGTTTTACAAACGAGCTTTGTGAAACTGATTAGTAGAGGAGTTGGGTGTTCGGTATCACACGGGCTGTGAGTATGCGACATCGCAATAATTAGCCTTAAGTGTAAGTGGGAGATTGTTGGATATAGTGCCCTCAAAGTCAATTATTGGATCGCAGGTACGTGATTGCAATGATTGAGGAGGACCTATACCGGTAGGACAGTCTTACTCGAGATGATAGTATGCTATCTGGTTTGCCTTTATCAGTCGTGTACAGGTTCAGGTGACTGATCACTATTATACGTTGATAGAGCTCTTAGGATCTTGCTTGACTACCAGCAGTATGATGGCGATCATATACGTGAGAGGTGGGTAGTCCATAAGCACATCCTTAAATGTGGTCCCTAGTCGTGGGAGTTTTGAGACAGGGCATCGATACTCCGGAGTAGACTAGTGTATACAGTCGAGACCCCGACGAGAGACGGTGGCTGGTCTCACAAGCCACTGGTGTCAGTTGGATCACCTAAGATGTATACAGGTGCTCATTGGGTTATGAGTACACCGGACAGAACCTGCTAGTTGGTATTTATACTTAGTATCAGATAGCAGATCCCTGGTGACATGTGTACAGGTTAGTTCATCGACCTGAGGTCGTCATTTGTCTCGTGTGAGTTCCCACTGTGCTTTAATTTCTACCCTACCACGGCTCAAAGGAGTCGTGCAAACAGGTTTTTTTGGGTACACTCCCGAGCCACATGGAGGCTAGTGAGCGGATCGGCAGAGGATTCGTCTCTCTCGGTATTGGGGGTGAGATCGTGCTGTGTCTAGGAGAGCCATTACACCAAGTCCTTGGCCAAGGCAGGTGAGAATTACTGGTAAGTATTCTAGTAGTTTCTCAGGGTGTTCAGGGCTTGTCTCCGACATGACTTATACCGCTATTGGGGGTCTGACATTACCAGCCCCTAGGCCCGATATGCGATACTAATAGACGAACGGACCGGACTGTATGTATATTGTCACTGATAGGCTCAGTAGGGTTCTAGGATGAGTTCACTCATCGGCTTCCCTTGAGGTCAGTACATGGGCAAGCGTTACGCACAGGTAGTGCCGCTGACATGCTTGTGGTTAAACCCACTGCCAGGATACTGACGAGTCTTTAGAGTCCCCCACAGATAGTTTCCCAAGTTCGGGCGAAACGTTGTAGAGGCCGTATGGTTTTATGGCAAGGTTCGGAAAATGCACGTGCATTTATGCACGTGTCATATTTCGGGCAGATAATACTGGTGGGCTTTGGTTTAAGATGGATCCATGTATTATATTGAGTCGGAATATTTTAGTCTCTCGTATTCGTATTCGGTCGGAATACGGATACAGGTATGTATACACAGGCGAGGGGTATTTTCGTAATCCGTTACGAGAATATTTTAGAAGATGCATTTCTTTTTGGTTAATCATTTTAGTTTAAATGATTAAATGGATTTGGAAAGTGTGACTCATGTAACGGGTCATTATTCTAGCATGTTCACTAATGACTCATGCTAATGAGTCATGTAGTGATTCATGGTTGAGTTAATGACTTTTGTTTTTGGGTAGGATATTTTAGGGTTTTGTGTGGGATATTTTTGTAAGATATTTGCTTAGTTTTTCCAACACAAAACCTAATAAATAACACACCCAAATTTAGTGGACAGCCAAGGGTGATTTTTGTGCTTGGTTTTTTGCTCACTAGAGTTTCTTGAGTTCACTCTCTCCAAACCCTAAGCATCTTCTTCAAGCTCCACCCTAACCCTCTCATGTGATGAGAATCCTAGGGTGTTTGAGACAAAGTATTCTACTCGTTCTCTACTTCATCTTGGTCATCTCTTTTAGCAGACTTGATGACCGAGTTGCCTCGGTATAGAGGCGGGAGCCCGTTTAAAGATCTGTAGATGTGGTGACACCTCGACGAGGAGCAAAGAGATCGGAGTTGCCGCAAAGGAGCGTGGGATGATGGCTAAAGACCGAAGGACTCGGATCGATCGGTATAGCCTTTCTACCTCTTTACAGTTTATTAGTTTAGCGTTAATGGAAAGATCCGGGTTATAGTATGCGATAGCGCTAGTTATAAAAATATTTGTTCCGCGTTTGGCGTCAGAATGACGGCCGGGTTGCTACCGCAGACTTACACCTTCATCTCTACTTAACCAAATAACTGAACTCAAGATTACCTATTTCTCAAAAAAAAAAAATGTATGGACGTATAATTACCAAGGTTAAACAGAATGATGGTTATTTTTAGGGTTTTCAATTTTTAAGCCTAGGATTTAGTTACTTCTAATATATCAACTAAATTTTCGAAATAACAATCTAAGTTACCTTACTAGCTAACTTAACGACAAAGTTTTTATGTTTTTAGGAAATTTTTTCAATTTTTATGGGTTTTTTAATATGTATGCAATGCAGAATATACACATGATGCAGTGCTCACCCCCAAACCTGAGTTTTACGATGTCCTCATCGTTGCCCTCATCTCCAGTAGCTAGACTTAGACATCAGGGTGAGAATTTTATTCAAGAAAACAGGAAAAACCTAAGACTAATTACAGCATATACAAGTTAAAATATTGGGTTTGTTCAGAAATTAATACCAGCCATTGAAAGATTTTGTCTATATAATACCATGGCTGGCAAAAGAATATGAATATACAAAGAAAAAAGAAAAAGAAAAGATATAAGTTAGATATTAGTGAAAGGCATGGGTAAGGAAAGGTGGGGATCAAAAGACGTTGAAAGTGAAAATGAAATTTTGAGGAGGTTAAAGAATTATTTTCTGAATGAATTGAATGTTCAATAAGCACATGTTGAGTTCCGAAGTCAAGTTCGTGTAAAACCTGGAGTTCGTCCGCAAAAAGTTCGGCAAAATAAAGGTTCTTAAGATGCGCCCAAATTGATCCTGACTCCAACTCACCTAAAATATCAAGTTCATCAGCAAAAATTTTCTCAAAACTCGACATGAAAGAATGTTTTTCAATGCTGTCTTCCTCCCTATTATTTTCCACAATCTTACTCTCATCATTTACTAACTCTCCCAAAACAATTTCCTTCTCATCATATTCACAAATGGGTAGGTTCATATCATCTAAAAAAGTAGGTTCCCACACTAACGTTTCTTCCGAAATAATATCAACAGGTGATACAAAAATTGTGGGTTCCCGATCATTGATCTCTTCTAATCTATCCCAACCATACCTGACAAATTCACAAGTTTTCTCCTCTAAAATTGGAAATAAAAATAAAAAATTAGTTGGAGGATTTTCTTGTGTGTCCTGATAACACTCAATCAATTCAATCGTATCATCATCTATGAAATCATCAAAATTCGTTTGATCATTTATCTCACTTGGATGACTATCTAGATGACAGATATTAACACTATTGGGTTCCGATTGACTGTGTTCACTCCCTAGAATCCTCACAGCTAATTGTTTCATGTGTTCCTCTATTCCAGCCAATGATTGGGCCTGAGCAAGAAATAATTGCTCAGACTGCTGTATGAATAGGGCTAGCGTAGAAGCTGTTTGATTCTTGACCTCGGTCATTACTTCAATACCCTTTTCTAGAACGGTCAACCTAGCATCCATCTCACTATCATACCCTAATGATAGTTCAATTGTTTCAGGTTGGAGGGGTTGCGATGGTGGTGATGCTAAAGCGGTCAACCTGTCGACCTCCTTCTCTAAATTTTCAATCATTTGGTCTATTATTGAAATTGGACTAGGTTTAAGAGTGTTAAGTGGGTGGCCGTTAGAAAAACTCTTGGACGGTTGGTCACCCCTAGAAAAGGACAATTTTCATGAATGTGGGAAGAATTTTGGTAATTTGAACAAACAGTTTGAGATTGAGTATAAACAAAAGAATAGGAATCGTGAAAAAATAAATTGAATTGTTTATCACCCATATTAACAAGAATTCACAAATGTCACAAAAACAAAAAAATCATACCCCTAGCAGTCTATGGTATGCTAGTCAACTAGACCTGCTCAAGAACCTAATTGTCGAAGTAGAACGGTGTCGAGAAACGGGCTCAAGATATACGGATTACGAAGCCAGGTAAGTGCAAGAAAGAAGGGGAGGTTTTCCAACGCTTTCGCGAAGTTCCTTAATTAGATAACCCTTTCTCTTGAACACTTGCCTAGACACCCCGTGAACGATATACCGTTAAGCGGTGTTCTAAACACAGTCAACTTCTTCTAATGAGCACGATGTCCTTAAAGTCAAAGTCTAGTTGATTTTAAATTACTGGGGGTATGCAAGAATGAAGTTGTGTGATTTGTGGGCTATGGAGAAAAGGTGATGAAATCCTTTACCGTATCTTGTTTGGTCATTTTTGCCCTTATATCCGTATTTAAGATGCAAATGCGCAATCAGTAAAAGAATTCAAAAGATCAAGCAATTTAAGCAATTCTTTTTCGTTTTAAATTTATGCGCTGCAAAAAAAATACGGTTAGTTCTCTGTACATTTGGCGGCAAAATTGTGCGAAGAATCCTGCATAAGATAGAATAGTGGAATGCGTCGGATTCAAGATGAATGTGTTAGGAAATACGTATCGATATGATTTTGTTTAAGAAAACCCCTTGAAAGTGATCCGAGTCTTTGATTGTTCGCTTGCGTGGGTCAAACCATCAGTATCTTTGGCACTATACTTCACTAACGTCTTGCAATTAAATTTGAATCTTGCTCCGCACGATCGCTTCTCGTAATCCCGTCGAAATCTGAAAATGTCGAGAAATACGATATTTAGTGCAAAAAGCGATAAATATGTCCAATTAGCTGCACACACATAATTGTGAAATTTTGCATATACAAATAGATCACAAATGGGACAAAGAAGCAAAGAACAAACAATTGGAACAAATGGTGGTAAATGGGCCGCAAATTACGACCATATTGAATTAATTGGCGGCCAACTCTTTGAGTTAGTGCTCCAACTTTTCACTGTGTGGTTCTTTTCCTATTAGTCTCCCGATGTTATATGCAAAATTTTATACTTAAACTTAGAGTGATAGCAAATCAAAAAAGACAGAGAACAAAAGTTAGAAAAGTTAGTTTTGAAAGAATTTTGAGTTAGTAGTTAGTTTGTTAGTACGAACCAGAAATAACAATACCTAATGATTACGAACTCCCCGGAAACGGCGCCAAAAAATTGTTGGGAAATTCACCAGCGCGCAAACGCGTATGTTTTGAAATATGAGATACGTTTTTAGGAAAACGGAATGCGCATGCGAGATCGTTCTCGTTTTAAAATTTAAAACCGCAAGTGCACGGCGCGTTATAGCGAGCCGGCAAGCACGGGTCGATCCGCAGGGAATTGTTATTAGGTATTGCGATTTAAGGTTCAACAAATTAAAGAATGGTTTGGTTGTCACAAAAGAATGGAAAATACGAAAACAAAGAAAATCAAGTAAAGAATTTAAGGAAGAAGTTGGTCGTGGTTTTGGTTCGGATGGTTGAATCGCGGCGATTGCTTTGACGCTCCCTTAATCATGAGTTGTCCGTCTTTACATTGATCCCGGCATGAAGCACGACTTGTCGAAGCGGTTGTGAGGCACAAGTCGTCAACTTCCGATATTCTCCACAAGGCACGGAACGATGTCCGTTTTGTTCACTTATCGTTTGTATGTCCGCGCTTGAGGTATCAATGCTAAGTACATGTCTTAACAAGCATACGTCAACAACAAAAACACAAAGTGGTTAATGAGAGAAATAGTATTGGTTTTAACTTTGCTAAGGGTTTGTGATGGTATACTGTAACAAGCTAGTTCATTTATACCAATTACAGTTCTCGTATTTTCTTATTTGTGGTATTTCTTGATTTATCATGTTTTGGGTGCGAATGATATTTTACATTTTACTTGGCATTCGACCCGACCCTGTTGCTTGAACCTGTTTGATTCATATTTATAAATTACCCTGACTTTTTACATAGACACGTGCATCTCATGTATACTGCATACTGGTATTTTACCTGGCATTGCATGTTTTACCATATAACATTTTAGGTCACGGAAAATATTTTAAAATTTCATAACATGGCTTGCATGATACCCCTAACCCCGTTGTAGCATCCGCGCATCTTGTTCTGTCCCGTTTAGTGAAACGGACGTGTTTGGATGGCTACGCGCACGTACGTGCATCCGTTCTTGGGGGTATGCATTTTCATTACCTGAGCATTCATTTTGAATTTTGAAAGTCGCATATATTTTTCGTATTTTAAATCTGAAACTTTGGACCCGACCCGGGCGTATTTTGGAATATTGTATATCCCGCCTAATTTCAAACTTATTTAATATTTAATATTTATTTTAAAACTTCTACCTTTAAAATTTCGTTAACTAATAAATCTTTTAAAATCTTTTAAATTTTAAATCTTAATCCTAACAACTAATTAACCAATCAGATCCTTCTCCCACTCTCTCTCTTTCTCTTTCCTTCACTCTCTCTTTCTTTTTCTTTCTCTCTTTCTCTCTCTCCCCGCTATCTCTTTCTCTCTCTCCCACAAAAGAACAAATTCATATCTCCTCACTATTCACTCCCCTCTCTCTCTCCTCTTGATCTCACTCTCTCTCTCTTCTCGATCTGATTCTCTCTCTTTTCTCTCTCTCTCCCCTATATTTAACAACACACGTCTCTTTCCCCTCTTCCTTCTTCTTTTCTTTTTTTCTTTTCCGCGAGCCTTTCCCCCTCGTGAACCCAAAATCCCCGACATCGTCACCCTCATCTCCACCCCCACTTCGACGTCAACCCTGAAATCCCACACCTTCCCTCGTCACCGAGCACCCTGCACCCCGCGACGAGATCCCACCGAAACCCTAACCTTAACCCTAGCTCCGACCATCCTCGTCACCTCGACATCTCCTCTGCCTCCTCTCCTTTCTCGACCAACCCAGAACCCAACCCTGCACACCAAACCTCACAACCAAGAACCCAGAAACCTTCACCTCACTTCACCTGCAGCTCGCCGAAGTTCCAACCACCTCACCGTCGGCCTTACCTCATCATCACCACCTTCTCCTTCTCTTCCTCCACTCCCTTCTCATCAACACCAGATCTTTCCTACACCAATACAATACCTAACTTCAAGTAAACCCTAATCAAGAACCCCTCTGCCTCGCCGGAAAACCCCCATTGCCGGAGACCCGTTGATCTCATCGTCGCCCTCGCGTCTCTTCTGACCCCTGTGCACCTACAACCCCAGTGAGCAACCTTCCCTCTTCTTCTTTCTCCTCTTCTTTCCTTTTTCCTTTTCTTCACTTTCTCGATTTCTGTATTTCCAGCGATCGCCGGAGCCGAACGTGACGCCGACGATCCAGACGACGTACCTGACCTGCGTGATCACCCTCGTGCATTATTTGGACCTGTTCCGTGTACCATGCGTGCATCGCGACATTTCGCCGACGTAGGACGTTCCGTACACATTCGTTCTCATTCCGTCTAGGCAAGTTAATCTTGCTACATGCTATTTAAATTATTATATACTTATTTAGTAGATATCATACTTAAAGTTTAAAACTATTGCCCCATGTTTCATTTTTAACGTTTCGATGTTCCGTTTATATCATTTTAGATCTAGATCATGAAAACTAATCTTGTTACATAGTGGATTACATTACAATGCATCCATACCAATATTTATATCACATAGTGCTTATTTGTACATCTCATTGTACCTTTTTTTATAGTTTATAACCTTTCGGATACCTAATTGCATCCATTTCGTCTAATATATATACAATTGCATCCATAAATCATATTAATACATAATAATGTGATATTAACATTCCATGTTTAATAAAGTGCATCCTAATTAGTGTTGGAACTAACTTTGACCCTAATCGATAACTGTGCATCCATATGTTTGAATCTATACCTATTTGCATACCACACCATATTATTCCATTTTATTGTTACATTGGTACCCCATACTTGTTTTTGTGTACCCATGCTTATTATAGTTTGATTATGAGCACCCACGTGACACTTGTGCACCCCCTGACATGACTTGATACACTACTACTTGACACGACCTGATACCGTGCACTACTTGACATGATTTGATCCCTGTACACTACTTAATATGACCTGATGTACCACAGCTTGACCTGTTACCTGATCTTGTTACTAATGCCAACAATCTTGACTTGTTGTCCCTACGGACATTTCCTGTTGTCTATTCAGACAAACCTGTACCTGCTTGATCCTGTGTTGGCATTAGCTCCAGATTTATCAACACCTGACTTGAACGCATAACTTGGGGGTATGAGGAAATCAATGATGTAACCTGACTTGTAACTCGACAGTTTGATACTTATACTGATCAGTCTTACGGGCTAGGCCATCCCCGGGATGCTGCTGCTGACATCATTCATCATTACATACTACCTTTTACTGCCTTGCGGCACGTCTCGGATTCAGTTCGAGAATCATGACCGTGGTCCCAGGCACGCACGGGATACTATTGAGTTACATCAATGATTCATCAAATTGATTTCAAAGACTTGAGAGTAGTTAACCCAATAGACCAGTTTAGATTACTCACTGCACATCACCTGTGCCTTACCCTTCACTGTCCTTATTTATGTTACTGTTATACCTTTATTACTGTTCATACTCGTGCCTGCATGTCTCGTTACCCCCTGATTATATTATTATTGATGTTATGACGCACTGACGTCTGGGTTTTGCATGGCCCAGACCCTCTACCTTTGCAGCTGACTGATCAGGAGTACTTCCGCCGTCAGGCCGTGCAGTGAGGATCCTGTTAGTATTCAGTTAGTTATTTCCTTACTTTCCAGATATTATTATTACTTGGATTTATTGCTTCCGCATATTATTTCTTGACTCGTTTATTCTGGCTCATGGACATGTACTAGATAGTTTATTTACTTTCCTGTTCTTGATATCTTTATAGCCATAATGTGACTGTGGAGGGATTTTTTCTATCCACATGTAGCATGGTTGGCTCTGTCACGTGCCTATCTTAGCGCACTCTGGGAAGCGGGGCGTGACAGGGTTTGTTTGGTATTAGAGCCATAGGATATAGGTTAATCGGGTTTGATTCTTTTGTAGTTGGGTATTGGACCCAATACACGAATCAGAATACTCGTGATTAGGAAAATGTCCTGCCACATTGCTATCATGATTCTTGAATCATATCTTTCTCTTATCCTTTGCCTTGATGGTATGCAAACCACTTTGCATCTCGACTTGAAATCTTTTTGGTTCCCTATTATTTCTTCCTGTTCCTTGATTCTGATACTAGGATTTGGGCAACTTGAGTGGAGTTATGTGATTATAACTATGAACTGCAGTATGGTTACAATGCGGTACTCTATTTAAGTAACTTGGAGTCCTGGTCTTGATTCATTTCCTTGCTCCATGGTCGTTATATTGCCTTGCTTCTCTTGCTTTCCAGTTCATGTTTTATCGCAAGCTTGAATCCTGTTTACCGTGCTTACCTTCTTCAGTGTTTGGCTTCAGGTGAAATCGTTTCAGGTATCCTACTTGTTCATGTCTTCCCCGCATTAGAATTATTTAATTCTGGTGCATCCCTTTGTTTATTGTTGTCTTGGGAATGGATTTTCTTGGCACCGTCCACGTTCACATTGATTGTAGGGAAAAGAAAGTGATTTTCCAGATTCCCGGACATCCGGAGTTGTTTTTGCTGGAAGAAGCAGTTCTGTCGGGCCAGTCGAGTTTAGGGCTAGCCCGACAAATAATGTTCTTTCGTCTATGGAAGTTGATAAGGAGGAAGCGCCAGCCGTAGTTCGAGATTTCATGGACGTGTTCGAGAACATATCCGAAACGAGACGTGGAGTTCGCGATTGATCTTGTTTCTGGTGCAGCGCCAATCTCAAAGACGTACTATCCAATGGCACCAGTGGAGTTGGAAAAAGTCAAGAAGCAGGTTACCGAATTGCTTGAGAAGGGTTGGATTCGCAGCAGTAACTCACCTTGGGGAGCTCCAGTTCTTCTAGTCAAGAAGAAAGATGGCACAAGGAGGATGTGCATCGATTGTCAAGAATTAAACCGGTTGACTATTAAGAACAAGTACCCGATCCCTCGCATTGGCGAATTATTCGAGCAGCTTAGTGGCGCGAGGGTATTCTCGAAGCTGGATTTGCGATCCGGATATCATCAGGTCCGAGTTAAACCAGAGGATATTTGCAAGCCTGCGTTCCGAACTCGGTATGGATATTACGAGTATTTAGCGATGCCATTTGGAGTCACGAATGCACCGGCGATATTTATGGACTTGATGAACCGAATCTTTTCACCGTTCTTGAAACAGTTTATAGTGGTGTTCATCGATGATATTCTGGTCTATTCGAGGAGCCTAGAGGAGCATGCAGAACACTTGAGGATTGCACTGCAAACATTGAGGCATGAAAGATTGTATGCAAAGATGAGCAAGTGAAAGTTTTGGCTTGAAGAAGTGAAGTTTTTGGGGCATGTCGTAGCTGAAAATGGAATCGCCATTGATCCTGAGAAGATTGCAGCAGTCCAAGATTGGCCGATTCCGAAGAACGTAGCACAGTTCAGAAGTTTTCTTGGACTTGCCGGATATTACAGAAGGTTCGTGGAGAATTTTGCTCGTTTGGCTGAGCCTTTGACCAAGCTTACGTGCAAGGAGATACCGTTTGTGTGGATGAATAAATGTGCATCAGCTTTTGAGGCGTTGAAGCAGAGGTTGATTACCGCTTCTATTTTGACCGTACCAGACGGTTCCGGAGGATTGGTGATTCACAGCGACGCATCTGGAAAAAGGATTGGGATGTGTTTTGATACAGCATGGGAAGGTTATAGCTTACGTGTTAGTTATATGTATGCCCTAGAGGCCATTACTATACATAGGATGTATATTGTAGTGGATGCTGGGACATATATAGGGAGGACTTTCTTGCTCGACATGATAGTATGCTATCTGGTTGATCTTTACCTTAACGTGTACACTGATTGTCTCTCTGTTACATGTTGGTAAAGCCCTTAGGATCTGTGCTTGACTACCTGGACTATGATGCGGATCATACTAGTGGGGACATGGTAGTCCATAAGTACATCCTTAAAAGTCCCTAGTCATGGGTGTATCGAGATGGGGCATCGATATACCAGAGTAGACTAGCGTATACCTTCTCGACCCATACAGATGGGCGATGGATGATCCCATATCCATTGGTGTTTGACATCGGAGATGATATACGGGTGCTCAGTAGAGACTGGGTACACTGGACGGACTCGCCGAGAACTCCCAGATGGTATTATACCTCACGTCAGATGGCAGTTCTCTGGTGACACTGGTACAGAGTAGTCTGTTGACCCGAGATCGTCATAGAGTCTTGTGTGGTTCCCACTGTGCTTTGATTTCCATCTTACCACGTCCAAGAGGGCGTGCAAAACGGTGGTTTTTGGGTACAGTCCCGAGTCACATGGAGGCAATGAGCGATAGGAGGGGATTCGTCTCTCCCGGTATAGGGGGTTGATGTTGCGCTGTGTTCGATTGGCTATAAGAGGAAATCCCTGGCCAGGGTTGCTGAGATTTACTGGTAAGTGTTACCAGTAGTTTCTCGAATTGTTATAGACCTCATATCGACGCGACTTATCGAGCTATTGGGGTCTGACGTTTACCACCCCTAGGCGAGATATGCGACGTATCAGACGATCAGACCGGACTGTACGGTAGTGTTACTGGTTGGATTCACTGGAGTGTGAGCGAGCTTGCTCGTCGATCTTCAGATCGCTCAATACCCGGGTGGCCGTTACGTTTAGCAGACCGCTTGCGGCTTGTGGGTGATTGATATGATCATCACCTGCTGCCGGCGTATTGACGAGTCTTTAGAGTCCTACACAGAGGTTTCCTGGCTCAAGCGAAACGAAATAAGAGCGCATATGAGATATGTGCGGGACCGAGAATAATGCGTGTATGTGATACCGTATTTCATTCTCGCGATCAATGTGTCGGATGGTTGTATGCGATATAACCTAGTTATCGATTCAAGCGTTGAATCGATAAGCCGATACATTGAATACTAGTCGGTTGTGTGCGACATGACCGGATCATTGAATCAAGTGTTGATTTAATGATTTAATGCATAATTATATATTTGATATATTACTTTGCATTAACTAGTATTGGTTCACTTTAAATGGATTTTCTCACTTGGATTGTGCACATTGTATATGTGATATACATTTGTACATTTGATTGTATCATGTTTGATGATACATGATAGTTTGGTGTATGGATTAAACCATGGTTGGTCAATGGTTAGGGTTTCTTTTGCTTCATTTATTCATTTATTTATCCATTTTGTTTATTTTAGCAAAAGAAAATAATGAAGAGATAATGGTGGCTTTCTTTGTTTGTTTATGAACCTTCATGAAGGTTTGACCAAAGTGACCATTTTGTCTTCATGTCTTAACCCAACCATTCACTAACCCTTGTTAATTCTCTACACCTAACTACGGTTTGATTATGATAAGGATGATTATTCTTTTCTATTCTTTAATTCTTATTATAACTTATCATATCATCATCTTCTTCTTCTTCATCTTCAACCTTGAAGAAAGCTTTCTACCAACAATGGTGGAATGTGAAAACAAGTGAGAAATCCAATTCTAAAGTCTACCCACTTCCTATTTCTTCATTCTCTACCTCTTGCCAAGTAGTAGAGTGTGTTTTCTTCACAAGTTTCATGACTTGATGAAGTTGGAGCTTGATCTAGCGATGCCTCGACGTAGATCATCTTCGGCATGGACATCGACGACCTAGCCCGTTTCTTCTCCGATGAAGCCGACGCAAGAGCCCGGATTTCGATTTGGACAGCGGAGATGACTTCATTGCGGAGCCATGGAGGTGGAGGACCGGATCTACAAAGGTTGTATTTCCGTATTCCCTTAGTTAAGTGTTAACTAGTTTGCATTTTCGCCTAGACATCTAGCTAACGATCCGTAGTCTAGGGTTTCTCGGCACCGTATTTCTTGATATTGGCATGGTTGATGCCTTGTGAGACCTCATTAGGGTGCCTAGGAACCCTACATTACGCATCAAGACAGTTGAAGACCCATGAGAAGAATTACCCAACTCATGACTTGGAGCTAGCAGCTGTGATTTTCGCTTTGAAGATTTGGAGACACTACTTATTGGGCGAAAGGGTCGAAGTATTCACCGAGCACAAAAGCCTAAAGTATGTGTTCATACAGAAATAGCTTAACATGAGGCAGCGTAGATGGTTGGATCTGAAGGCTGACTACGATCTTGATCTTAAATACCATCCGAGGAAAGTTAATGTTGTGCCGGATGCGCTTAGTCGTTTGCCAGCAATTCAGATGTTGACTGCACAGAAAGAGCTTATCGAAGACATTAGGAGATTTGAGTTAGAGATTGTGCTACCGCATTCTTCAGGACAGTTGATGCAGCTGCAAGTACAGTCGTCGTTGATAGAGAATATTAAAGCAGCGCAGTTATAGGACTCTAGATTGCAAAAGTTTCGATAACAAGTTGAAGCTGGACTTCGAACGGACTTATTGATTCATGAAGATGGTTCGTTGCGATATGGTAGTCGTTTGTGTGTGCCAAAGGGAGATATTCACGAAGAAGTTATGAAGGAGGCACACGGTTCCGGATATTCCGTACATCCAGGAGGCACGAAGATGTACCGCGATCTAAGACAGCATTTCTGGTGGGAAGGCGTGAAAAGGGAGATTGCCCGCTTTGTAGTGAAGTGCTTGGTGTGTCAGCAAGTTAAGACTGAACATCAAAGGATTGCTGGTTTATTGCAACCACTTCCGATTCTTCAATGGAAGTGGGAACATATAACCAAGGATTTCGTGACGGCTCTACCGCGGAGTCCAAAAGGCAACAATGCAGTTTGGGTGATTGTTGATCGATTGACCAAGGCATTTCATACCATTTCGAGTTGGTCAATCAACAGAAACTTTGGCAGAACGGTACATGCAGGAGATTGTAAGATTGCATGGAGTACCGGTGAGTATCGTGTCCGACCGTGACACTCGTTTCTTATCACACTTTTAGAGGAGCTTACAGGAAAGTTTGGGGACTCGATTGAAGTTTAGCATAGCTTATCATCCTCACACAGATGGCCAGTCGGAGAGAACGATCCAAACTCTTGAAGACATGTTGAGAGCTTGCATGTTAGACTTCAAGGGTTCATGGGAGGATCATCTACACTTGGTGGAGTTTTCTTACAACAACAGCTTTCAGGCGACTATTCAGATGGCTCCATTCGAAGCATTGTATGGTCGCAAGTGTCGTTCACCTATTTGTTGGGACAATGTTGGAGAACGAAGATTGTTGGGACCGGGTTTGATCGTGCAAACAGTGGAGAAAGTTAATACTATCCGGAATCATATGAAAGCAGCACAAGACCGACAAAAGAGTTGGGCAGATACATCGAGAAGACCTCTAGAGTTCGCTGTTGGTGATTTGGTATTCTTGAAGATATCACCGACTAGAGGGGTGATTCATTTTGGAAGTCGAGGCAAGCTTAGTCCTCGATTCGTTGGGCCTTTCGAGATTTTGCAGCGTGTTGGAGAAGTGGCGTATCGATTGGATTTACCGCAATCTTTGGTGAATGTTCATAACGTGTTTCATGTATCTCAATTCCGTAAAAATGTTCGAGATGAAACACACGTGCAAGACCATTCGGAGCTGACTGTACGAGAAGATTTGACTTTTGAAGAGTGACCGATGTCGATTGTGGATCGAAGAGAAAAGGTTCTTAAGAACAAAGTTATCCCTCTTGTACTTGTTTCATGGGGAAATTGCTCACATAGAGAATCAACTTGGGAACGAGAAGATAAAATCCGGCAGAAGTTTCCACATCTACTCTTGTAGTTTCTTGATTGTTTATCCTTTCTTGTTCTTGGAATTTCGAGGACGAAATTATTTTTATAGTTGGGTATAATGTACCAACCTAGTTCATTTATACCAATTACAGTTCTCTTATTTTCTTATTTGTGGTATTTCTTGATTTATCGTGTTTTGGGTGCGAATGATATTTTACATTTTACATTGCATTCGACTCGACCCGCTTGCTTGAACCTGTTTGATTCATATTTATAAATTACCCTGACTTGTTACATAGACACGTGCATCTCATGTATACTGCATACTGGCATCTTACCTGGCATTGTATCTTTTACCATATAACATTTTAGGTCACGGAAAATATTTTAAAATTTCATAACATGGCTTGCATGATACCCCTAACTCCGTCGTAGCATCCGCCATCTTGTTCTCGTCCCGTTCAGTGAAACGGACGTGTTTGGATGGCTATGCGCACGTACGTGCATCCGTTCTTGGGGGTATGCATTTTCGTTACCTGAGCATTCATTTTGAATTTTGAAAGTCGCATATATTTTTCGTATTTTAAATCTGAAACTTTGGACCCGACCCGGGCGTATTTTGGAATATTGTATATCCCGCCTAATTTCAAACTTATTTAATATTTAATATTTATTTTAAAACTTCTACCTTTAAAATTTCGTTAACTAATAAATCTTTTAAAATCTTTTAAATTTTAAATCTTAATCCTAACAACTAATTAACCAATCAGATCATTCTCCCACTCTCTCTCTTTCTCTTTCCTTCTCTCTCTTTTTCTTTTTCTTTCTCTCTTTCTCTCTCTCCCCGCTATCTCTTTCTCTCTCTCCCACAAAACAACAAATTGATATCTCCTCACTATTCACTCCCCTCTCTCTCTCCTCTCGATCTCACACTCTCTCTCATCTCGATCTGATTCTCTCTCTCTTCTTACTCTCTACCCTATATTTAACAACACACGTCTCTCTCTCCGCTTCCTTCTTCTTTTCTTGTTTTCTTTTCCGCGAGCCTTTCCCCCTCATGAACCCAAAACCCCAGCTCTCCTCCTCATAGCCGTCGTCGCTTCCATTGCCGCCTCGCCATCTCCCCGACATCGTCACCCTCGTCTCCACCTACACTTCGACGTCAACCCTGAAACCCCACACCTTCCCTCGTCACCGAGCACCCTACACCCCGCGATGAGATCCCACTGAAACCCTAACCTTAACCCTAGCTCCGACCATCCTCGTCACCTCGACATCTCCTCCGCCTCCTCTCCTTTCTCGGCCAACCCAGAACCCGACCCTGCACACCAAACCTCGCAACCAAGAACCCAGAAACCTTCACCTCACTTCACCTGCAGCTCGCCGGAGTTCCTACCACCTCACCGTCGGCCTTACCTCATCATCACCACCTTCTCCTCCTCTTCCTCCACTCCCTTCTCATCAACACCAGATCTTTCCTACACCAATCCAATACCTGACTTCAAGTAAACCCTAATTAAGAACCCCTTTGCCTCGGCGGAAAAACCCCATTGCCGGAGACCCGTTGATCTCATCGTCGCCCTCTCGTTTCTTCTGACCCCTGTGCACCTACAACCCTAGTGAGCAACCTTCCCTCTTCTTATTTCTCCTCTTCTTTCGTTTTTCCTTTTCTTCACTTTCTCGATTTCTGTATTTCCAGCGATCGCCGGAGCCGGACGTGACGCCGACGATCCAGACGACGTACCTGACCTGCGTGATCACCCTCGTGCATTATTTAGACCCGTTCCGTGTACCGTGCGCGCGTCGTGACATTTCACTGACGTAGGAGGTTCCGTACACATCCGTTCTCATTCCGTCTAGGCAAGTTAATCTTGTTACATGCTATTTAAATTATTATATACCTATTTAGTATATATCATACTTGTAGTTTAAAACTAGTGCCCCATGTTTCATTTTTAACGTTTCGATATTCCGTTTATAACATTTTAGATCTAGATCATGAAAACTAATCTTGTTACATAGTGGATTACATTACAATGCATCCATACCAATATTTATATCACATAGTGCTTATTTGTACATCCCATAGTACCTTTTTTATAGTTTATAACCTTTCGGATACCTAATTGCATCCATCTCGTCTAATATATATACAATTGCATCCATAGATCATATTAATACATAATAATGTGATATTAACATTCCATGTTTAATAAAGTGCATCCTAATTAGTGTTGGAACTATAACTTTAACCCTAATCGATAACTGTGCATTCATATGTTTGAATCTATACCTATTTGCATACCACATCACATTATTCCATTTTATTGTTACATTGGTACCCCATATTTGTTTTTGTGTACCCATTCTTATTATAGTTTGATTATGAGCACCCACGTGACACTTGTGCACCCCCTGACATGACTTGATACACTACTACTTGACACGACCTGATACCGTGCACTACTTGACATGATTTGATCCCTGTACACTACTTGATATGACCTGATGTACCATAACTTGACCTGTTACCTGATCTTGTTACTAATACCAACAATCTTGACCTGTTGTCCCTACGGACATTTCCTGTTGTCTATTCAGACAAACCTGTACCTGCTTGATCCTGTGTTGGCATTAGCTCCAGATTTATCAACACCTGACTTGAACACATAACTTGGGCGTATGGGGAATGTAGGGTTGCTAGGCACACGCACAAGGGTCTACGAGGCATCAACCATGCCCAATTAAAAATTTAGCCGTGCCGAACAACCCAAAGCCGGATCTTTAAACTAGATTTTATGCGAAAACAAGCATGTTAAACACTTTAACACTAAGTGAGAGGGATTACAACCTTTGTAGATCCGGTCCTTCACTTCTTAAGCTCCGTATTGAGGTCCCTTCGCTGTGATCATCGTGTTCCGGACTCTCGAGAGGCTCCGCAAAGAGAAAGATGCAAGCTTGCTTCCGATCTTCGATAACAAAGATGATCTACCTTGAAGTTTCATTAACATAAGCTAACACTCACTAAATGAAGTGAACACCCTCATCTAAATGGCAAGGTTAGATGAGGATGATGAAGTAGGATTTTTGCTCTCATTTATTATCTTTTTCTCACACTCATTCATCACTTGGAAAAAAGCTTTCATAAAAGAAGGAAGAAGGAAGAAGAAGATGAATAATCATTGTTAAACCTTTTGTGATGAATAATGAAAGGATAATAATGATGAATAATGCAACCATGGTTAAACAAACCTTTGTAGAGATTTAACTAGGGCTAGGGTTTAGGTTGAGTTAAAGGTGAGTCACTTGAAAATATCAAGCAGAAAACAAAAAGGAAAACCTTGTAGAAGGTTCATGAATGGACTAACCCAAATCAAACCCTAATCTTGTTTAATCTCCACTAAAAAAGTTGCATTAGTAATCATATCATGTTACAATATTATATATCACATATATAATATTTATTGTAACAAAATAAAATAATACAATTAACATATATCGCATATATATCAATGTATTACCCGAGTGAGAAAAAGAATTTTTTAGTGAGCTAATATTAGTTAATGTAATTTAATATATCATATATATTATTATACATTAAATTATCGAATCAACACTTGATCCGACAATCCGGCTATATCGCATATAATCGACTAATATATCATTTACCGATTCATCGAATCAACACTTGATCCGATGACCCGGCTGATATCAAATATCGCGAGAATATAATACGGTATCTCATATCGCATTATCCTCGGTCCCGCACATATCACATATGTGCTCCTACTCCGTTTTGCTTGAACCAAGAAACCTCTGTGTAGGACTCTAAAGAATCGTCAATACGCCGGCAGTAGGTGATGATCATATCAAACACCCACAAGCTGGAAGCGGTCAGCTAACGTAACAGCCACCCAGGTATTGAGCGCTCAGAAGATCAACAAGCAAGCCTGTACATTCTCCTGTGAATCCAAACAGTAACACTCCCGTACAGTCCGGTCTCGTTGTCTGATATGTTGCATATCTTGTTGGAGATAGTGCCCTCAGAGTCAATTATTGGATCACAGGCACGTGATTGCAATGATTGAGGGAGGGCCTATCCCGGTAGGACGGTCTTACTCGAGATGATAGTATGCTATCTGGTTTACCTTTATCATCATGTACTGCTTTAGGTGACCTGACAGGTCGCTATTACACGTTGATAGAGCCCCTAGGATTCTTGCTTGACTGCCACCAGTATGAGGGCGATCATATACGTGAGAGATGGTAGTCTATAAGCGCATCCTTAAAAGGTCCCTAGTCGTGGGAGTTTCGAGACAGGGCATCGATACTCCAGAGTAGACTAGTGTATACATTCGAGACCCCGACGAGGGGCGGTGGCCGGTCTCACAAGCCACTGGTGTCAGTTGGTTCACCTAAGATGTATACAGGTGCTCATTGGGTTATGAGTACACCGGACAGGACTCGCCGGGAACAAGCTAGTTGGTCTTATACCTGACGTCAGATAGCAGTTCCCTGGTGACATGTGTACAGGTTAGTTCATCGACCTGAGGATCGTCATTTGTCTCGTGTGAGTTCCCACTGTACTTTGATTACTACCCTACCACGCTCAAAGGAGACGTGCAAACAGGTTTTAGTTGGGTACAGTCCCGAGCCACATGGAGGCAGTGAGCGGATCTTCGGGGGTTCGTCTCTCCCGGTATTGGGGGTGAGGTCGTGCTGTGTCTAGGAGAGCCAGAACATGAAAAGTCCTTGGCCAAGGTAGGAGATTTACTGGTAGGTATTCCAGTAGTATCTCAGGGTGTTCTGGGCTGATCTCTGACACGACTTGTACCGCTTTTGGGGGTCTGACTTTTACCAACCCCCTAGGCCCGCCATGCGATGCTCATAGACGAACGGACCAGACTGTACGGATATTGTCACTGACAGGCTC
This sequence comes from Agapanthus africanus, assembly GCA_030015575.1. Classification (NCBI taxonomy): domain Eukaryota; kingdom Viridiplantae; phylum Streptophyta; class Magnoliopsida; order Asparagales; family Amaryllidaceae; genus Agapanthus; species Agapanthus africanus. The sequence continues at coordinate 934,003,379 of JASDDO010000019.1, read as the reverse complement.
AGTAGGGTGTCAGGATGAGTTCGCTCATTAACGTCCCTTTTGGTCAATAGCTGGTGGCCCGTCACGTATTGGCTTATACCTCTGACGTGCTAGTGGTTAAATCCACAACCAAGGTGTTGACGAGTCTTTAGAGTCCCCCACATTCAGTTGCTCAAGTTTTCGGGCGAAACGCTGTAGAGGCCGTATGGAGATATGGCAGGGTTCGATCAGATACGTGCGGTATTGCACGGATCAGGATCGGACGGACAATACTAGCAGGCTTTGGTTTAAGCCGGATGCTAGTATAGTACAGTGTAGATTTTGTCTCATTGCATTTGTATTCGGTCGGAATACAGATGCGGGTGTGTATGCACAGTAGCGGGGTTTTCCTGTAATTTATTACGGGACCAGTTTTCTGGAGTTGCCAGTTTGCTTTACGTTTCGGCCATTTTCATTTGTATCTTTCAATGGCCGAAGATTGGTGGATGAGGCTTATTTGCATTTGTGCAAATAAGCATTTGTGGAGGGTGTTCTTTGCATTTTGTTGGATTATGATAGTTGCACTATCCCTTGACCATTTGACTTATTCTTTCATGATGGCTTGACTTTGTGTTGAGATGATGAGGTTGGTGGAGTGTGGGTTTTGTTTTTGTGATCATTTTCTTTCCTGATAGCCTTTTCTCTCTCTCCCTTGGATTATTGGTTGGCTCACTCATTCTTTTGATTCACACACTCACCACACTCTCATTCCTCTCCTCTCTCATTTTGGTGTGGCCGGCCAAGCCATGAAAGGGGGCTTTTCATATTTTGTAAAGGGGAATTTTGCTCTTTTGATGCTAGAAAAATCCCCAAGTTCCTCCACAAAAGGTTCACACTTTATTTCCTCGACAAAAGGGCAACTCCATAACCCCATGAGACACATAGCTTCTACACTATATTCTACAGCAAATCTTGGGCACGTCGACTCGCCAACTTCGTGCCCGAGTTGCCTCGGTATAGAGGTGGAAGCCCGTAAAAGAAGCCGGCGACGTGGTGCCCTTCCGGCGACGAGGTGGAGACCGGACATTCCGCAGGAGATCGGGACGACGACGAGAAGACCGGAGGACACGGATCGCTCGGTATATCTCTCTTCCCATCTTGTAGTTAGCTAGGACTAGTTTAATGGCTCGATCTGGATTATAGTGCGCGGTGGTGCCGGTTTGAAAAATTAAAGTAAATCACCGCTTCCGCATTTTGGCCTCGAGATGGAGGCCGGGGCGCCGCCGTGCACTTACAGTGGTATCAGAGACTCGCCATTAACCTAGTCTAGCTTTGTCTAATGTGTTTTACACTTCCGATCGAACAAATGTTCCGAAAACCCCATAACACATGCATCAGTTTTCTGTCGATTTTTTTCTGGCTCGAAATTTTTTTCAGGTTGTTGAAAAGTGATGTACTGGAAGTTCTAAGCATTCTGGAGAAATTTCATACAGTGATTCGATTATGGGGGCGCGGAACCGCGGCCAAACCCCTCTTTGGGCCGCGGTTCCGCCGCACTATGATCTCCTTGATGTATCAAATTTCTGCAGTTTCTTTCTAGGTTAAAAATAGGGTTTTTGGAATGTTAATTTTTTGGGCTCAGATTTCTTCATGTGCTACAGTAGTGCTTGGGAGCCCACTTGGTAAAATTTGATCGATCGGATATTTTAAACACATGAGTTCACAATATTTACATTATATCTGCGACCGTGAATGTCACTTGATCGGTAAATCCTGTCTAACTGCTATAGCCCGGTTAGACGGATTTGCGAACGTGATATTCACATTGATGTTCTGTGTATTGCTGTGATGTTGCGGATCGGTCGTAGGGGATAGCCTGGATGCAATGCTAGTACAGTTTTTGTTGTATTATGTACATTTGATATTGCGGGGCGAGCGTCCGACATGTGGACTGCCGTCACTGCCCGTTTGTATATTATTCTTTTGGGGCACGACCAGGTTGCGGTCAATGTACCCGTTGTATGTATATTTTACTTTCTGTACTAGGATTACCCCAAGGTGGGGTGCACGGATAGCCGGGTTCTAGAGGGCAACGGGCCCGCATCTCATGGCATTGAGATGGAGGGGGCTTCACTCTAGAATTGGCGGGCTATTCGCCGCACTCGTAGGGGGTACAGGTTGACCCAGGAAGGGTGCCCAAGTTACCGGATTCCGTGAAGTGCTGGGTGGTCCATTCACGTTGCTGAAGGGGGCTGCCTCGCTTCAGGTTTTGGCGGGTAACTTGCCGTGCCCGTAGGGGTCTAGGATTTCATTGCACAGGCTATCCACACGACCAGGGGAACGTCGGGTTTCAGCGGCTCTGTGAAACCCGGGGATCCCAGATATCTGTATTGTTCTGTGATGCTGTACATTTCTGTGATGTTGCATTTTATCACGCCTTGAGCGAAAATTATATATTATATATATACTAGTAGATGTTGTATATGTTTTGCATCCGCGCTAGTCCAGTCCCTGCTCTGTCGTTAGTTAGCTAACCTAACGGGTAATGACGGGACCCAGTGACGAATGCGGATGGCATATACGTACATCAGTATATTTTCGTTCTTTATGGTGTGATCAATTGATGGGACTGCGTTGATTTGGATCAATGCAACTTAAACAAACCTAATCTGATGTTGTTGGAACACTTTTCAAAAAGCTGTTATTTGCAAGGACGTTCACTTTTGTTTTGCACAGTGGTATTCAGTTGGAATATCCTTGCACAGTGGTATTCAGTTGGAATATCCTGCTCCTCAGTCGACGAGGCAAGGGCCGAGATCCCTTCACCGGGAGTGACCCCTTGGACAAAAGTTTGCGTCAGGGAAATAACTTCACTATAGCTGATTAATTTTTCTTTGCATCGTGGTATTCAGTTGGAATATCCTGCACCTCATTCTACGGGGAAAGAGCCGAGATCCCTTCACCGGGAGTGACCTCTTTAGCAAAGGTTTTCGTCACTATATTTTCATAAAAGCTATCCGTTCCTTCAACGATATCAAGTTCATTACGTTAAAGGTTTTCGCCAGAAACCATTCGTAGCCCTCCGTCGTTTCATATGGGTGGTCAATAGTATTCAAGCTGTGTATGTTGGCCAAAGTCAAGGCACAGTGATTGGTAGCTATTGGGTATTCATATGCAGCATAGATAGATGCGTTGGTTTGGGGCAGTCGTACTACTATTTTGGCCAAAGTCAAGGGTATGTACGGGTGGGCTCAAATTAACCTGGAGAATGTCGAGTAGAACTTGACATGTGACTTATGATATGTTGGCCAAAGTCAAGGTCATAAGAGCATGGGGCAAAAATCACATCGGGAGTTCCTAAAGAAACTGAAACTTGCCAGATATGCGCATACCTTCTGGAGTGTGATGATGTGAGCGGATTCCGTCACGTTATCATGCGATGATAGTTGGATCCCAATTCCCACTGATGAGTTGGTTTACTCCTCGGGTGATCCCGACTAATTCTTCTTTCAGGTTTGGAGGAGAATTTGACGGTACAGTGGGAGGTTTCCTGATTAGATAAATTGGTAACCATTCTGATCTAGGATAGAGTGCACGCTGAGTGTTTCTTTTCTCTCTCTCTCTTTGGCAGCGACCATTGACCCGACCTTAGACTATGACTCAGAGACCAAGTTGACCGAACCTTCTTATAAGATTAGCTTTTGGATTGTCAGAGTTGCAGACCTCATTGCCACTCCTACTTTTACCCTTTTCTCCAGGACACCCCGTATTACTACGAACGTCCACTTCCATTGGACAAAACCATCGTATGGTTATATACGAACTCGAAGGGATTTATTCGAGGATGGTTTCCGGTTCTGGAGAAAACGGATAGGACTATTCAGTTGTCTTTTCCTTTTACCTTCTCTCAGGTTGCGAGTACTCCTTGGTTTAGGAGATAGTACACCTATTACGCAAATTGGATAGTCTTCTTCCAAACCATAGGCAGGTGCCGACCGGTAGGGAATGAAGAAAACCAATTAGCCTAACGATGGTGTACAGAAGGTATTAAGTTAAGACAAAGCAAGAGATTAGTAAGAGGGCAAAGTAAATTGCAACTGATATTCACGACCAAACCAAGTATTTCATTACCATTCCCACTTCACCTTTGTATTTCTCCAGAACACTCTGTATCACTACGAAGATCCACAGTTATTTGGATACTCCATCGTATGGTTATATACGAACTCGAAAGGAACTTGTTCCAGTTCGGGGATGGATTCTGGTTCAGGAGAAATAGGAATAAGGTTTATTCGGTTGTCTTTTATCTTCACCTTCTCTCGCATTAGAGTGTTCCTTGGATTAGGGCAGTACTCCCATTATGCTTATTGGATAGTCTTCTTCCAAACCATAGGCTGATGCCGAACGGTAGGGAAGGAAGAAAACCATTTGGCCTAAAGGGGTGTGCAGAAGGTAATGACTAAAGACATGGCAAAGAATTACACGGTTATAGTCGTGAATCTGGATAATGGATGAGGCATTACTAGGAATACCAGGATACCCCATCGAAACATTTCAATGTTTCAGTTTCACTGTGTACTGTTAAAGGAAAACTGATTTCCCAATTAGACACTTGCTCCAGGGTATGTATTTACCAAGTCTGATTCTCACATCTGTATGGTTTTACAGATGATGAGTGGGAGTAAGTTATTGGGAATTGGGTGATCATCCTCATTATATCGGGATTCGTTGTAATCGATGATATTTGAGGAGGTCACCTGGGTTGTTTGCCGGACGGCAAATATTTGGTTTTGAATATCCGCTGTTATGTACCAATTTCAAATTGATATATCTGTACTTCTATTTTTTATAGAGTGAAATGTACCTTTTTGAAATTATGTTGATGACATTTACCTATATCAGTTGATGGTTAGGTAAGGAGCATTAAACAGCGGTGTAATTCTTCTTAACCATAACTACAGTTTTCAACCTACGACACACAGGGATTGAGTTATTAGACTCAGGGGACTTATACAGAGTATTGTATATTGTCCAGCGTCCATTAGGATAGAGGGGTTGGTTCTCATACTATATTCGGTTTACTTATGACTTCTCTAGATTTTAGACAGGTGTTTCGTAGAAACGCAAGGTCCGAATTTTGAGAAGTTATAGGTATTTGAATAAAGTAGAGAACCAGGCATTGCAAGTATCGGGATTCTTCAAGGTGATCGAAGATGTAGATACTTGTGGATGGTATTCAGTTGATAGTAATGATTAAGAGAACTTGCTTCTCTTTCAGGTTACTCATAATTGGAAGTACTCCAAAGTTGAGTAATGCTGATCGGCCTCACTCCATTTAGTTGACATGCACTGGAGACAGCTGCATGATTTGAATCTGGTTCAATTAAATCAGTGCCTCTGGTCCTATATTGGATATAGAACAGTTCGTATCTTAACGATGTTAAGGTACGGGGAGTTGTCTGGCTTATGCTTAAAACCAGACTCTGGATAACTCAAGGCACGTTTCTGTAATGGCTGTTTGTGGGTTGACCCAGGCTATGACGAGGGTTGACTTTCTACCATCTGGAAGATCAATAGTGATATTGTTCTAGACTCGCCACAGTTTTAATAAAAATGGATTTTTTCAGAAAACAGTAGTGGGAGTATGGTAGAACTGGAAGTGATTCCAGAATCACAAACGATTACTGAAGATTTGATAGGAACCTAAAGATTCAATCTGGTTTGACATTCCATTGGCCACTCCGCAGATAAGATGGGTAACTTCAGGCACCCGAGAGGTACTCCGGTAGCCTCAAGGACGGTGACAAGAAAATTCTTGTTTACCCAGACTTGCCATTGCTGTTGTTCCAGACTGTGAGACCCGGCGGGAGGATGAGTATAGCGTCGTTCTAAACTAGCTTTAGAAGTGTACGTCTATATGACTCTGCCAGAGGGTTGTCGTGGTCAGTGGGAGCAACGGAAGTATGGTGGACAGGTGGCTTATGTCTATTTATAGACTAAAGCAGATATAGCGGAGATAGATCATCAGTTTCTGACATGACAGTCATAGGTTTGACTTCATCAGAATAGGGGATGGATCTGTTAAGAAGGTAGTAGGGTGTGATATCCTGGTATTTGAATGACATACACAGAGTAGGAAGTGATATTCCTATACTACGATCGGTTTTACTTTGGTCGTCACACAATGTTTTCTCCACATGGGACTTGGACATTATATCAGACATACTGGTTACTAGATCTATGGTTTTAGATCTAGATTTGGGTAGTTTCCCAATTAAGGGTACTTAGACAGCATTCTAAGAGTATTTAGAATGGACGACTCCTGGCACGGTAGTGTACCTGCAGGTGATGGAGTCACCCTCTTTAAAGGTGTCTTACAGACTAAAGGGGAGAGGGATGTGCATGATTGGCAGATCACTTGCTTAGGCAATTGAGTCAATCATGAGATATCAAGTACCACACCAGATGTTGTTCTTGCAGTAGATGCAATAAGTTGACATTGATCCAATCCTGGAGAAACAGTCGGAAGAATTTTTAGAACATAAGTGGATGTTCTAGGAATATGATAACGACAGCCTCATCGGGAGACAGTTATCATTCCAGGCTTCCAAGGTGACTTGGACGACAGGGAGGTTGTCAGAGTTATAGTTTTCCCTCTGACGAGAGGAAGTATTTTGGACAGGTGGTCCGGGTGGATACCGAGGGAAGGATGGCGCGGGATACTGACTAAGTTCAGTTGATGATACTGTCTAAGATGTTTGGATTTGGAGTTCATTTATGAGCTAGGTCCCATCAGACATCCAGACACATTCTAAGACAGGTATTGCTCATTTCGGGAGATGGCTTTCTCCGCGAACTTGAGATATAGAGAGACATAGAAAGAAACATCAAAGCGGATCCACTCACTGAGGATATTCCTCGAACGCAATAGTTTCGCAAACGAGTTTTGTGAGACTGACTAGTAGAGGAGTTGGGTGTTCGGTATCATACGGGCTGTGAGTATGCGACATCGCAATAATTAGCCTTGAGTGCAAGTGGGATATTGTTGGAGATAGTTCCCTCAGAGTCAATTATTGGATCACAGGCACGTGATTGCAATGATTGAGGGAGGACCTGTCCCGGTAGGACAGTCTTACTCGAGATGATAGTATGCTATCTGGTTTACCTTTATCATCGTGTACTGCTTTAGATGACCTGACAGGTCGCTATTACACGTTGATAAAGCCCCTAGGATTCTTGCTTGACTGCCAGCAGTATGAGGGCGATCATATACATGAGAGCTGGTAGTCTATAAGCACATCCTTAAAAGGTCCCTAGTCGTGGGAGTTTCGAGACAGGGCATCGATACTCCAGAGTAGACTAGTGTATACATTCGAGACCCCGACGAGGGGCGGTGGCCGGTCTCATAAGCCACTGGTGTCAGTTGGTTCACCTAAGATGTATACAGGTGCTCATTGGGTTATGAGTACACCGGACAGGACTCGCCGGGAACATGCTAGTTGGTCTTATACCTGACGTCGGATAGCAGTTCCCTGGTGACATGTGTACAAGTTAGTTCATCGACCTGAGGATCGTCATTTGTCTCGTGTGAGTTCCCACTGTACTTTGATTACTACCCTACCACGCTCAAAGGAGACGTGCAAACAGGTTTTAGTTGGGTATAGTCCCGAGCCACATGGAGGCAGTGAGCGGATCTTCGGGGGTTCGTCTCTCCCGGTATTGGGGGTGAGGTCGCGCTGTGTCTAGGAGAGCCAGAACATGAAAAGTCCTTGGCCAAGGCAGGAGATTTACTGGTAGGTATTCCAGTAGTATCTCAGGGTGTTCTGGGCTGATCTCTGACACGACTTGTACCGCTTTTGGGGGTCTGACTTTTACCAACCCCCTAGGCCCGCCATACGATGCTCATAGACGAACGGAACGGACTGTACGGATATTGTCACTGACAGGCTCAGTAGGGTGTCAAGATGAGTTCGCTCATCGACGTCCCTTTTGGTCAATAGCTGGTGGCCCGTCACGTATTGGCTTATACCTCTGACGTGCTAGTGGTTAAATCCACAACCAAGGTGTTGACGAGTCTTTAGAGTCCCCCACATTCAGTTGCTCAAGTTTTCGGGCGAAACGCTGTAGAGGCCGTATGGAGATATGGCAGGGTTCGATCAGATACGTGTGGTATTGCACGGATCAGGATCGGACGGACAATACTGGCAGGCTTTGGTTTAAGCCGGATGCTAGTATAGTACAGTGTAGATTTTGTCTCATTGTATTTGTATTCGGTCGGAATACAGATGCGGGTGTGTATGCACAGTAGTGGGGTTTTCCTGTAATAATCTTTCAATGGCCGAAGATTGGTGGATGAGGGCTTATTTTCATTTGTGCAAATAAGCATTTGTGGAGGGTGTTCTTTGCATTTTGTTGGATCATGATAGTTGCACTATCCCTTGACCATTTGACTTCTTCTTTTATGATGGCTTGACTTTGTGTTGAGATGATGAGGTTGGTGGAGTGTGGGTTTTGATTTTGTGATCATTTTCTTTCCTGATAGCCTTTTCTCTCTCTCCTTTGGATTATTGGTTGGCTCACTCATTCTTTTGATTCACACACTCACCACACTCTCATTCCTCTCCTCTCTCATTTTGGTGTGGCCGGCCAAGCCATGAAAGGGGGCTTTTCATATTTTGTAAAGGGGATTTTTGCTCTCTTGATGCTAGAAAAATCCCCAAGTTCCTCCACAAAAGGTTCACACTTCATTTCCTCGACAAAAGGGCAACTCCATAACCCCATGAGACACATAGCTTCTACACTATATTCTACAGCAAATCTTGGGCACGTCGACTCGCCAACTTCGTGCCCGAGTTGCCTCGGTATAGAGGTGGGAGCCCGTAAAAGAAGCCGGCGATGTGGTGCCCTTCCGGCGACGAGGTGGAGACCGGACATTCTGCAGGAGATCGGGATGACGACGAGAAGACCGGAGGACACGAATCGCTTGGTATATCTCTCTTCCTATCTTGTAGTTAGCTAGGACTAGTTTAATGGCCCGATCCGGATTATAGTGCGCGGTGGTGCCGGTTTGAAAAATTAAAGTAAATCACCGCTTCCGTATTTTGGCCTCGGGATGGAGGCCAGGGCGCCGCCGTGCACTTACATATCTCGCCTAGGGGTGGTAAACGTCAGACCCCAGTAGCTCGATAAGTCGTGGCGATATGAGGTCTATAACAGTTTGAGAAACTACTGATAACACTTACCAGTAAATCTCAGCAACCCTGGCCAAGGATTTCCAATTATAGCCAATCAAACACAGCACAACATCAACTCCTTATCCCGGGAGAGACGAATCCCCTCCTATTGCTCATTGCCTCCATGTGATTCGGGACTGTACCCAAAAGCCACCTTTTTGCACGCCCTCTTAGACATGGTATGATAGAAATCAAAGGCACAGTGGGAATCACACAAGACTCTGTACCAGTGTCACCGGAGAACTGCCATCTGACGTGAGGTATAATACCATCTGGGAGTTCTCGGCGAGTCCGTCCAGTATACCCAGTCTCCACTGAGCACCCGTACACCATCCTTGATGTCAAACACCGATGGATATGGGATCATCCATCGCCCATCATATGGGTCAAGATGCGTATACGCTAGTTTACTCTGGTGTATCGATGCCCTGTCTCGATACACCCTCGGCTAGGAAAAGTTATAGGATGTACTCGCCGACTACCGTGGCCCCACTAGTATAATCTCATCATAGTCCCAGTAGTCGAGTACATATCCTAAGGGCTTTATCAACATGTAATATAGAGACAATCAGAGTACATGTTAAGATAAAGTACAACCAGATAGCATACTATCATGTCGAGCAAGAAAGTCCTCCCTATATATGTCCAAGCATCCATTACAATATACATCGTATGTACAGTAATGGCCTCTAGGGCATACATATAACTAACAATCTCCCACTTGCACTAGGGCCATCTGTTGTGGTATCACATACCCAACAATTAGCTGTGGTTGAAGTATCTCATACTCAACCATCCCATAAAAGTCTCTACTGGGAAAAAAGGCCTTTGTGAGTGGATCCGCGCTGTTGTTCTCTGTGTCTACTCTCCTAACCTCGATCTCCTTGGAGAACAACCATCTCCGTGATCAGGTGATACTGCCTAAGAATTATATCTGGATTTCTGATGGGACGGGGGTTCCTTGGTATAAGCCACAACTCTATTGTTACACAATAGTAGGAACGAAGTTCATCTCATGAACTTATATATATCCAGACTGCCTCTTTGGTAGCATCCTTGGTAACGATGTATCTTGCCTTTAATCGTCTAGTAAGTCACGGTATCTAGCTTGGAACTCTTCCAACATACCGTCCCTCCGCTGAGGGTAAAGAAAATGCCTGTGACTGACATTCAGTCGTCCTTATCACCCTGGAACCTTTCCAGTGATTCTCCCCAGGATCTATTGATACCATCTCACTACAACTAGTGAGTATCCTAACACCCAATTAGATCTATCTCATAGATCCAAAACCCAGGATTTAGGAGGTATCATTTTGATCCTATATGGAGAATCTTTGTGATAAGCGGAGATTGACCGAGCGTAGCATAGGAAACTCCTTCCCTATCAAGAGTATGTCATCCACGTACTCTATGAGGATCACCACCATACTCTCCACTACCTTTTTGTATATACAAGGTTCATCTACCATTTTGATGAAGTCAAACTCTTTGACTACCACATCAAAACAGATATTCCAACTCCGCGATGCCTTCTTTATCCTATAAAGCATCTTGCACACGTTTCCGCTGCTCCCACTGTCTATGAAGCCCTCTGGCTGTGTACTTATAGACGCTCTCTTCTAAAACATCATTTAGAAAAGCAGTCATGACACCCAACCGCCAGATATCGTAGTCATGGTATGTAGCCGTGGCAAGTAGGATCTGGATGGACTTAAGCATAGTTTTGAAAGTCTCAACTTTTCCATGTACACCAAGTAATCTTCTCAAGATATACTTGCTCCTGATGGGGATTTAACCCTTCAGATAAAGCAACCAAAGTCTATACTTTGTTGGTGTATAAGGATTCCATCTCAGATCGCTAAGCATCCAGCCATTCTTACAGAGTCCCACTCTTGATGGCCAGCTCGAAACTAGTTGGGTCATCATCTCATGATGCAATCCTCGCTCCCACTTTCATAGAGAAACCGAAGTATCTCTCAGGTGGGTGAGGAACCCTGCTAGATCGGCGGAGAGGCTGAGGTTCGTTGGAAACTATTGAATCCATATTCAATAGGTATGCAGCTTCTTAAGTGCATAACTCCCAAAAGGAAATAGGAAACTCAATAGTACTCATCATAGAGCGCACCATATCACATAGGGTGTGATTGCTCCGCCCCGATACACCGAGGTGCTGTGGTGTATACGGAGGAGTAATGCTGAGAGAGAATCTCATTCTCCTTTAGAATAGTCCAGGAATCCCGTGCTCAAGTATTCTCCTCCTTGATCTCATCAAAGGACATAATACTTATACCCGTTTTTGGTTCTCTACTTCTAACTTATATTCTGTGAATATCTCAAAAGGTTCGGACTTGTGTTTCAACAGGAACATATGTCTGAATCTTGAGAGATCATCAGAGAATGTAATGAAGAATAAAGAACCAGTCTTGGCATGTGTAGACAGGGGACCTTCATACATCAGCATGTATCAATCCTAAGAGTTCACTAACTCTTTCTCTGTTTCCAATAAACGGAGCTGTGGTCATCTTATCTCTGTGACATGACCGGCAAGTTTCACAAGATGTAAATTCAAACTAATTTAAATATGCATCTTTATGTAACTTCAGCTAGTCGGGTCGCATTGATATGACCTAGTCTATAATGCCTCAAGAAGGATTCGTTCATTTCTGAACTCTTCCTCTTGTGTGTGTTCTGTATACTAAGAACCGTAGTTTGATTTAGAACGTCAATGCTTTTAGATAACGTGCCTGAACCGATCAACTCTTGATATAGGAAATGTTCAAAACATTATCCAACAATACAAAATTATATCCTTTCTTTACTAATAAAGAGACTGATATGATGTTGTATATCAGGTTCGGTATCTAATAACATTCTTCAGAATCAATGTATTCTGGTAATACAGGGTGATAGTGACCAATAGACTTGGCTGCAACACTTGCACCGTTTCTATCTCATGAAACTTATCACCCGTTCTCAGTTCTCTTCCTATCTGTTGCCCATGTAACAAATTACATATGTGGGATCCTGATCCGGTATCAAATACCCAGGACGTAAAGGATACTAAGAAACAGTTCTCTGTAATGAACACACCCGAAGAAGATGCATCAGCATGCAATTTCTTCGTTTGGGCGGCATGGGAATTCTGGTAATCCCCTATTTCCTGCTCTGTCTTATAACAATTATAAGTTGGAGCGGGACCAACGTTCCCTAGCGCAGTATAACAAGCGGGTTCGGTCAATACATCCATATTATTATCTTGATTAAGGCGTGACATAGTCGTAACCAGGACAGAGAGAGAAGAAAACACTCAGCGTGCGCTTTTACAAGATTAGATTGGTTATCAATTTATCTAATCAGGATGTCTCCCACTGTTTTAGTCAAATCTTCCTTCAAACCCTAAAAGGAAAGACTAGCCGGGATTAATTAGACGCTACAAGTTCGCTAATCTTTCGGCCAGGCCAGTGTCGGTACTTTGAGGGAGGTTCCCCGTGCTTTCGCACGGACCTAATTAAAGTAAATCTCGTTTTCCCAGGGGTGTAACCCCGTTAACACCTTTCTAGACACCTACTTGATCGGTTAATTGTAATGTGTAAAACTCTCCCAGGAGTAACTCTTACTCGCAGCGGGTATCGGGATCCAACTATCTCATAGAAGGTATGCAATCTCATTGCAAATTTCAACACTTGAAATTCCCAATAATATTTTACCTCTAGCATCCTATGACCTTGACGAATGCCAACAAACCATAGGCTACTAGTCAAGTTCAACTCGTCATTTCCCGATTGAATTAAACCCACCCACACGGCCCTTGACGAATGCCAACAAAGTCGACTACCCTAACTCAATCACATCATATGCTTATACAGATAAGCATAAATAGCTACCGCACACTACACCTTGACGAAAGCCAACAAACGCTGCACGAATACTATGAAGTGCTTATCTGAAATGACGGAGGGCTACGACAGGTTTTTAAGAAAACCCTTTGCGTAATGAACTTGATATCGTCGTAGAATCGAGTGGTTTCAAATGGAGTGTTTTTTAGGCTTTTCTAGTTTTGCTAAAGAGGCCACTCCCGGTGAAGGGATCATCGGCTCTTTCCTCATCGAATAAGGTGCAGGATATTTCATAAATATCACTATGCAAAGCAAGAACTATAGAAGCAATCAAAAACAAACTGAGTTTATAGCATCTGCTAGTTTCACTAAAGAGGTCACTCCCGGTGAAGGGATCTCGGCTCTTTCCTTATCGAATAAGGTGCTGGATGTTCTACAAGGAACACCGCTATGCAAAGCAAGAACTAGAGCTACCAGTTTTTAAATAAGTTTCTACAACATTTTTAGGTTTCTTTTAGTTTCATTAATCTCATTAATGAAGTCCCATTTTATTATGCTTCACAAGCATCACATTTGAAACGAAATCTGCAATATAACATATATCTCATATATATAATATAAACATTCGTCTCAGATAGTAATATGATCTCATCACAGAACATTGTAGCAGAAGAACATATATGAAATATTGGATATATTAGGATGTCCGTATTTTAACACGAGCCTGTATAAAACACGGATTCCACGGTCGCGATGAATAGCCAAACCCACATTCCTAGACCCCTACGAGAGCGGAAAGCAACACTGCCAATTCTAGGGTTAGGAGACCCGGTCTCGACTCCTCGAGATAGTCTCCCACTAGACCCTAGAACCCGGTTACTTGTGCTCCCCGTCTTGGGTCTACCTAATGCGGAAAAGTAAATAATATACAATGGTGACATCATCCTCAGCCCGGAAGTGCCCCAATAAAAGAATATTACATACAAATGAATTTTACATGAATGAAAAAGAAAAAAAAAACCATCTCACATAAAACCTCCGGCTATTCAAAACGCGACGATCCAATATAACATATCACAGCAACACATAATATCCCATATCATCAATGTAAGAAAGTATGTGTATCCCGATTATCGTTGATGTATAGCAACGAAGACGGCGATACACCACATACTACGCTTACGGTCACAGAAAAGAAAGTGTAAAACTACAACAGTTGGAATCCGCAACCACCTTAGATATCGCATGCCTAACCAAATGAATTCCTTAGACATCGCATGCCTAACAATTATAAACCCCGCATTTTAGTCTCATTTATCGAAAACTCTTTTCAATATCAAGTCGGGCAATTCAACAAGATTCCCGACATCCTGATCGAATGCTCATCGCAAAATTTAGTAGACGGCCGCACCCCCGGATGCCGTCGACGAAGTGCACTAAGGCGGAACACCGCTGCCGCGAGCACCCGAACGGATGCTTTTGGCGACGGGGTTCTCCTACAGTCACTTGGTCGGGGCTATGAGGCATGGCTGTCTGTTAAGTTTACCCGGCGAGTATCCGCGTACGCTACGTGATTGCGACGGGCTTTTGATCGCATCAAAATCCGTGGCAACCGATCATCTGAGACTAAACTGCTAGATTTATAACATTCAAATTAGTTATCTCATAACTACTTGTGGATTCCAAATATTGTATCACATTCCAGATAAATAGACAGTGTTAAACTTTCTGATCGAATAAAAAAAACACCCAAGATTTCCCAAATAGCTCAACACTTGAGCGGAGTTCAAAAAATATCCATCACATGCAACAGTACCAATGGTCCAGCCATAGAAGGGTCAAGTCAACGCCTCACATGTGGCAACGCCGTACTTCCCCAAACCCTGAGGTTCAGAGGAAGTTCAAGACGGTCACATAATCGAGTTAAGGTTTGTTGTCTTCTAGAGAGTCCACCGCATTACTTGCACGACTTAGAACGTTCTTAAACTCGAGAAAAAATGCAACTTTTGAAAAATTTTCCGACAGGGGAAAAAGTGATTTATTGATATCCGTTCGAACTTTTTAACAATTTCTAAAATTATCCGGAAAAAATTAAACGAAATTAAATTATCCGATCGAATCAACGAGTCCCCAATACAACCCAGAAAACTCAACACTTGAGTAGAATTAAAAATTCTCAGAAGAATCAGGAAACGGCTACGGGTGTAACTGTAGAAAAACGAGTCCCTAATCTCCACATACGGCCGCGGAACCGCCGCCAAAACCAGGGTACGGCAGCGGTTCCGCGGCGCTACAGTAGAGTCAGGAAGTCATATTCTACAGTTATTCTTAGATTTCCCTGCTCAATTTTCTGAGCATTTTTAATACTAAAAAATCAACATTTTTAAAAAATATCCAGAGAAGGGTATTCGTCGGGGTTTCTGGGTTCAATCAGACTTTAAATTTCGTCTAGACTTCGCCTAAAACTCTAGCTTGGCTCTGATACCACTGTAGGATTGATAGGCACACGCACAAGGGTCTACGAGGTATCAACCATGCCCGATTAAAAATTTAGCCGTGCCGAACAACCCAAAGCCGGATCTTTAAACTAGAGTTTATGAGAAAACAAGCATGTTAAACACTTTAACACTAAGTATGAGGGATTACAACCTTTGTAGATCCGGTCCTTCACTTCTTAAGCTCCGTGTTGAGGTCCCTTCGCTGCGATCATCGTGTTCCGGACTCTCGAGAGGCTCCGCGAAGAGAAAGATGCAAGCTTACTTCCGATCTTCGATAACAAAGATGATCTACCTTGAAGTTTCATTAACACAAGCTAACACTCACTAAATGAAGTGAACACCCTCATCTAAATGGCAAGGGTAGATGAGAATGATGAAGTAGGATTTTTGCTCTCATTTATTATCTTTTCTCACACTCATTCATCACTTGGAAAAAAGCTAGTAAGTTTTTTCCATGAAAGAAAGAAGAAGGAAGAAGAAGATGAATAATCATTGTTAAACCTTTTGTGATGAATAATGAAAGGATAATAATGATGAATAATGCAACCATGGTTAAACAAACCTTTGTAGAGATTTAACTAGGGCTAGGGGTTGGGTTGAGTTAAAGATGAGTCACTTGAAAATATCAAGCACAAAACAAAAAGGAAAACCTTCTAGAAAGTTCATGAATGAACTAACCCAAATCAAACCCTAATCTTGTTTAATCTCCACTAAACAAGTTGCATTAGTAATCATATCATGTTACAATATTATATATCACATATATAATATTTATTTTAACAAAATAAAATAATACAATTAACATATATCGCATATATATCAATGTATTACCCGAGTCAGAAAAAGAATCTTTTAGTGAGCTAATATTAGTTAATGTAATTTAATATATCATATATATTATTATACATTAAATTATCGAATCAACAGGGAAATCAATGATGTAACCTGACTTGTAACTCGACAGTTCAATACTTATACTGATCAGTCTTACGGGCCAGGCTATCCCCGGGATGATGCTGCTAACATCATTCATCGTTACATACTACCTTTTACTGCCTTGCGGCACGTCTCGGATTCAGCCCGAGAATCTTGACCGTGGTCCCGGGCACGCACAGGATACTATTGAGTTATATCGATGATTCATCAAATTGATTTCAAGGACTTGAGAGTAGTTAACCCAATAAATCAGTTTAGATTACTCATTGCACATCACCTGTGCCTTACCCTTCACTGTCCTTATTTATGTTACTGTTATACCTTTATTACTGTTCATACTCGTGCATGCATGTCTCGTTACCCCCTGATTATATTATTATTGATGTTATGACGCACTGACGTCTGGGTTTTGCATGGCCCAGATCCTCTATCTTTGCAGCTGACTGATCAGGAGTACTTCCGCCGTCAGGCTGTGCAGTGAGGATCCTGTTAGTATTCAGTTAGTTATTTCCTTACTTTCCAGATATTATTGTTACTTGGATTTATTGTTTCCGCATATTATTTCTTGATTCGTTTATTCTGGCTCATGGACATGTACTAGATAGTTTGTTTACTTTTCTGTTCTTGATATCTCTACAGCCGTAATGTGACTGTGGAGGGATTTTTCCTATCCATAGGTAGCATGGTTGGCTCTGTCACATGCCTATCTTAGCGCACTTTGGGAAGCGGGGCGTGACATATACGGTATATGAAAACCGAAGGTTTGTCAAGCACTCGGGCACAAAAAACCGTATCCAAACTTAGCAAACTTAACACCAACTTTATTCTATTTTAAACATTGTTAAATAGGGAAGGGGAGTGAATAGGGTATATGAAGAGGTTACAAGTAACCATGGTTTCAAAATACCATAACACATCAATATATAAATCAATCTTTAAGTTAGAATCATAAAGTTAAGCATATTAAACAATCACAAGAGGAGGAGGAAGGAAAAGTCATTCATCTCACATCCTCACCATCACCACAACCAATAAGAATTACTCACACATTAGAAAGTAGAAAATGAAACACAAAACAAAGAACATAAAATACAAGAACGAGAAAAAGAATTTAAACAAAAGGGAAGTGCAAGATATTTATTAACAAAATGGAGGGCTTGAGTTATAAGGTAGATAGCAACTTCAACCTCCTTAATGGAGCACTCAAGTGAGTGCTCAAAGAGAGAAGAAGAAGAAGAAGCTATCAAATGTTACAAACTGTTTTCACACTCCAAAAGCCTCCCAGAACTATATTTGTGATCTGCTATTTATAGGCAACCCAAAATCAAAAGTTGCATATGACACTGGACCGACATGACAATAAGGGACCTACCAAAAGAGCACGAGCTAATTTGGCCATAACTTGGCCGCAAATTGCGGCCAAAATGATTAAATCTGCGGTCTCAAGTTGGAGTCTGGAGCCCACCTTGCTTCAGTAGTCTTCTGGTCACTTGGGCATCTCTCTGTAATTGTAATTCTTTTTAATTAACATCTGAGTGTAATCTAGAGTAATGTACAGAGAAGGATCAAGTGGGTGTATGTGTGTTCACACTTCAAATCATTACTTTTCCAAATATATTGAACCACAACCACTTGCTTGCACCACTTGCAAGACACCATGATGGTGTTTGTAACTTGATGCCTCATGATAGCTCATGCCCACTTGATCCATGATGGTTCAAACATGAGTTTTGATCACGTATCATGTTGGACCAAAACTAAATATTTATTTGTACACAACATCATTTTTTTTGCAAAACTTAATGGCTTGATCTGTTATCTGTCCCGTTTGCAGATCCGGCTAAAAACCGTCGTTTCTGTTCGTGTTGTGTACTATCTCCAGTGTTTTTGCCTGTGTACCTGTATTCTGTACTAATGAGCAGACATAGATAAAATAGCACTGTTTATTGACAAAATGATAGGAAATGAGCGGTACTAAAATATAATAAATCGTGCCGAACAGGGTTCGATTGGGCACTGCGGATATCCGGGGGATACCGACCGAGGCCAGGGATATCGGGTGGCGATCATCTGTTGAGATGGTGTCGACGGTATCTGCATTTGCGTGTCGGTGATGGACACAAAAGATTTGAGGATTTGCGTATCGGTGATGGACACGAGAGATTTATGATTTCGGGTTTCTATACTGGACATCCATATATATTGACATATTGCTATCATGAGGTACCCAGTTATGTTATAGTTATTGTAGCCGAGCAGGACTGATCCGGAGGACAGTACCTGCATATCTCTTTACCAGTAATTGCATACATAAAAAAGAATTCAAATCGAGCTATAGTCTCATTATTTTGACATGTCTGGTTATGACATTGAAATCTTTTAAATTGTAAAGCTCTTAACACTATTCATTAATACAACATGACGTATATCTTAAATAAGATACCTATTATATTTTATACTATCACGTCTGCTTTTATGCCGTGGTATATATATTCCGCGGCTATTTTAAATGAAAGGTTTTATATATATATTTTCGGCTACTTATGGGCTTTTATCTAGATACATGTCATTTATATAATATGTCCTACTTTGGGATCGCATGATAAATAGTGTTGCATTTACGATACAAATGCATAACATATATTATATTAGTACAGAATATGATAGTATATGACCTAGGTATCGTTATGCATTCAATTTCTACCTTGTGATCTACATTTATTCACTGAGTTGTCAATTCAGCCCCGTTGTGCCACAGTTTCTTGCAGGTTTTACTGCTCGGATTATCAGTGGATTACCACACACTCTTCTTCTCGGTGGTTGCTTTGGCAGGTGGGCTACTGTTGTTCGTACCCACACTTGTATATTTATATATTCTTGTATCTAGTAAAAACTCCATCAACTTAGAACTGGTATATTGTGGACTTAGAAGCGAGACTTAGAATTGTGTGTTGTGGGCGTCGTACTCATTGGAGTCGGCCATTTTATATTGTTAATTTTGTTTCGCTTTTTTTTCTTCGCCATTGTGCGTCGTATATTGTTTTGCTTGGTTGCTCCGCCGTTTAGACGTGGAAGCTAGCTCCCGTTGGGATGCTATATGTATTTTTATGTTGTCGCGGGTTTTATTCAAATTACAAAGGAGGTGTTGTTGAATTTTAAAAGTCATAGATGCTTTTCAAACATATTTAGTTAAATTTAAATGTTTATTTTAAACTGATTCCATCTGATGGCTATTTTAAACTTCACCTCCAATATTTTTCAAAAGGGGTTTAGATTCCGGATTTCGGTTTACTTGAATTGTGTCGATGTCTTTAGATGTCACGTAATTTAAATGTCGGTCATGTGCCACATTGTGGTCGTGACATTAAATCTCTTGGCAACTAATCGGGTTTTGAATTTATCAACGGACCCATCAACACGATATTTTTTAGTACCCATTTACATCCTATCGACTTCCTATTTTCCGGTAAGTCGTATAGTTCCCTTTATATGGAATCAAGTTCTTCTTTCATGGCCTGTAACTATAATTCTGATCGATGCAACTTCATCGCATCAATTAAAGTTATGGGATTTGTATGTTCATCAATGTCTAAATCAATTGAGAAACATGATGGTTCACATGAGTACAGATAATAGTCATCCATCCATGCTGGTGACGTTCTAGCTCTTTTATTGCAACTTAGGTTTACAGGTTGAACAAGTTCATGAACATGTTCATTTTGTATATTTTCTATAGGTGTATCAACAATTATAGGGTTATCTTCCAAAATGGAATGATCTATCGCATTTCTAATAACTGGGTCATTTACCGGAATATTATTGTAATAGTCATCATTTATTACAACCAGATGTTCTATTTCCTCCTAAACTTATTCCTTTTCTTTTAGATTTTCTAGAAATGTAGCATATCTAGTTTTAATGACTCCCTTCTTTTCATAGAAGAATCTATATCCCATTTGATTTTTCTGAATACCCTATAAATCTACACCTCAATATTCTAAAATCCAACTTATCTCTAAGTTTGAGATGGAATAAGAATATGAGCTACACAACCCCACATCTTAAGATGACTCAACTCGGGTTTGTGCCCATTCCAAAGTTCATACAGTGTAGATTCTACTGATTTAGTGGGAATTCGATTGAGAATATAATTTACACGCAACACCGCTTCTTCTCAAAATTCTTTGGAAAGGCCAGAATGAGATAACATATATTTTACTGCATTTAACAATGCTCTGTTCTTTCTTTCTGCCACACCATTCTGTTGCGGCGAATAAGGAATTGTTGTATGTCTTTTAGTTCTACATTGAATGCAATAGTTATCAAATTCTTTTGTGTAACAACCCTAATTTTCCTATACACTTTTCTACACAAAATTTTAATTTTTTTTTTCAAAATCCATAAAGGGGTATTTTAGCCTGAGCACAAGATATAAGTAATTATTTTGTTTTTATTTACAAGTTACAAGAATGTAATAACTCCATTTTTAGTGTACAAGAAATTACTTTAAATTTAATGTATACTTGGAGTATTTACTCTTGCTGCTATCATTTTAAGTAATTAAATAACTCCATAATTACAAGAAGGAGCTTGTAGCTCATTGGCCTTGCACTGCTGAACCAAGCCACCAGAGTTCAAATCCCATATCCCACATTATTTTTAATATTGATTTTTTTAAAAACCTTTAGAATACCAAGAGTTTACACGTGCATATCTCACAAAAACCCCCCACTACACCCAAAGATGTAACACTTGCAGGAGTCAGATGAACCGTCGGGGGGGATTCTGGACGCCGGACTCAGCCATGAATCGGCCAACTCGGCCTCGACTCGGCCGACTCAGTGCTCCGACCGAGTCACAACCGAGTCACGGCCGAGTCACCCCGAGTCGGACGATTCCGGCGACGGCCACAACATGAAAGTTGTGTCTTTTCATATTCCCTATGCACCTGCAAAATTTTAGCCTCAGACCACTTCCAGAGCTCTTTAAAACCCCCAATTACTCCACTTTTAATACATTTTTATTACATTTTATCACATTTTTATTTTTAACTTTTCATTTAACCTAACCCTAGCCTAACCCTATAAATACCAACCCTACACACTACCCTCTCACCCCCAAAATCTTGAGCTACTCTCTCAAAAGTTTTCCAAGAAGTGTGTACTTTGAAAACAAGTTCGCGGCGAAGCTCCGACGAAATTCCGGCGGGAATTCCGGCGACGTTTTTAGAAACAACCGGCGACGAAGCAACGCCTCAGCAACTCCTTTAGTTCTCCTATACTCTTTAGTATAGATCGAAACCCGTAAGTCTCATTCTATCTCCCTTTCTAATTCTCAAAAATACGAAATTACGAAACCCGACGGAATCGGAACAAATCCGATTTCCGATTCGGTTTTCTATAAAATTTCACTTCTAATCAATTCAAACATGTCTAAACATCTTTATCATGATTATTAAACTTGTAAAAATCAATTTGAATAAGTTTTCACACATGAAATGATAACCTTTTCAACTTACCGTATTTTTTTCACTTTAATACCATCATATTTCAATTTCACATTTAACCCTTTAATATTGCTTTACCTTAAAATAGATCACGAGGTAATGACCTAGCTCCTCACACACATATATGAAGTCATAATACGCTATCTTGAAAACTCCTAATACGATAAAACAAGATTGTACATTAAAATACCATTTCCTTAATAAAACCTTTTATAAAGGTTTAGGTTTGATACATTTGTTTAAACAATATTTTTAATAGGAAAAACATGATAAGTTTTGGACATCGATCGTTTATCTAAACCTGACTTTGTGGTGTCTAGGCAAGTGTGTCTAAGGCGAGTGGTTACTTAATTAGGGCCGCTGCTTGTAGTGGAGAGCCTCCAACTCACCTGGCACTTACCTGGCCGCAATTGGCGGTGAAGAGACGATTTGAGGTTTCTAACGACTTGTCGTTTAGACCATTTAGAAATAGGCTAGTTGGCTTAGGAAACCCTAGAATCTAAAATACGGAAAAATTTCACTTTGCAAATAAATACCTTTTACTTTATAAAACCGTTTTCTAAAAGATTAGTATTTTATAATCTTTGCAAAGCGTCTCTACAACCCATCTTTGGCGAACCCGTTCAAGATCGTGCGGTTTATCGCGCACCCTCGGGCTAGTAGTGCGAGATTCAGACCTCCGCAAGGAGCATTCGGTCTCGAAAGGTTTAAAATACGACATCCTAAGAAAATGAGATTTTTGGAATATAAAATATTTATTAAAAATTATTTTTGTATAAACATATGTATATTTATCATTTAAATATCTATTTTACTATAATATAAATTTTTCCACTTTTTCCTAAAAATCACAATAATAAATTTTACACTAAAATACCATGAACTTCAAAGAATCAATATTACAGATAAATACCTATAACTAGGACATTTTCACTAGAAATGTCACAACATAAAATCCACCCTCATTACAACTCTAAAGACGAACAATAAATACTTGAGGTGTATTTTGAAAAGTATATAAAAGTATTTTTACATAAAACCCCCTCAAGTTTTATAAATTATCCTAAGGACCTTAGCAATTATAAGACTTCGATTCACATTTCTGATTGTCTGACTCGGGTTTGAATCTGATTAATCTGACTTGAATATGATTCAAGTAAATCTATAATCTACAAGTTTCCACTTCAATATGAATTCATGAATCCAATATCAATCTATACATCTTGACTGAACCGAACCATGGATATACCTATTCCTTTTACATGATTCTCAGTTATTCCATTTACATGACTCTATGGTTACAACCGCTTACTGATATCATGATTTCGGTCAGTCAATCAATCTTACAATCAATACAATTTACAAGATAACAATACAAACAAGATATCGCGGGGTTTAAGGGGTAGACTGGTACGGAATATGTTAAAGGTGGCACGAGGTGGTCACTTAAGACGTAATTACATCCATGCCGTTGTACCGTGGTATTATCGACGGAGCCTTGTACTGCAGGTTACCAAGGTCCCCGGTGTAAGTGGGACTCCCCTCGTATACACTGGCAACTTCTGTACCAGTCTACAAACAACAGCGTTAATACAATATTACAATATTATAATACAACATTAAAAGCTACTCTCTCTCTCTCTTACTCTCTGTCTATTTCTCCCTTATCTTTGAGACTTACCGAGCGATCTGTTCGCTGACGACATTCTATTTCTTTCTTCTTTGAATGTCGTCAGGTAGTTTGGATCCGGCGGAGATCGAGCCATCTCAAGAAGACTTGAAGCAGTTTACCGAAGACCCTGCACTTTAGTTTCATTGTACACTTTTCCTTTCTGTATTTTTCATTTCCTATTATGCCGCTGTTTATGCATCTTTTTATTTCAGTTGTATTTCCTTTTCATGTATTGTACAAAAGAATGTTAATAAATAAAAGTTGTTCCTTTTATATCTTGTCTCTTGTGTATTTATTTTATATTGTTTAGATACTCTTAGCGTATGTACTTCTGAGTATATACGTAGCGGGCCTCGTCGCGTCCCCTTCGCCGTATACCGGGAAGCGGGGCGTGACAGGTTTTGTTGTGGCCCATGCAGGTCAGAACTGTATGAAACCCTATCATGCAGTTCTGTTCTGCGTGAAAAACCTAAGCAATATAACACAAGAACCAGCAACTAAAACATTCTTTACAATTTATGTTCCTTGAATCTTACAATTTCATATTCCTTGAATCTTATCATTTCATTTGAATCTGTCCTAACCCAAATTTTTATTCAGGGTTATGGATCCCCGAACAACAACAGCACCAATGTCAACAACACACCTCCAACTCCAGCACTCCCTCTCACACCAGCTGTTCCTGCTCCACTCAATGAGCAAACGGTTCTGCTTGAGGCAATCCGCAGCCTCCTAGAGGGACAGCGGCAACTCCTGAACCGTCCGAAGACTGACGCACCTGGAGTGAAGCAATTTAGAGCTTTACATCCCAAACAGTTCTCAAGAAAGGGGAGCCCACTGGAAGCTGAGGAATGGGCTCAAAGCATAGAGGATGATCTGGCGGCAGCACAAGTGCCAGAAATAGCTTGGGTCCGAGTTGCAAAGCTGCAACTCACGGACAATGCACGGAACTGGTGGAAGGCGGAAGAAAGCCGTCTTGAACAGCCTATTGAATGGAAAACGTTTCGCGAGAAGTTCGACGCGAAATACTTCCCTGTGACTGCCAGGTTTGCCATGGAGCAGCAGTTCATTCATCTACAACAGGGTTCAATGTGGGACAAATCAGTAGATGAATACGACGCTGAATTCACCATGCTCAGTCGGTAAGATATGTCACAGTATTTCAAATTTTTGATATCACATACTACACAACTAACACAAGACCATAACAGATTTGCGGCACACCTGATACCGACGGATGAGATCAGAGCCCGTCGATTTCAACAAGGTTTGGACACGGAAATCCAGGCTACACTAGCCACAGGGAAATTTCCAACTCATGAAGATGCTCTGGAAGCTGCCCGCAGTTATGAGGCAGTGATAAAGGCTAGGGGCAGACCTCAGTCTGCAGGAATGAAACGCCCTGCCACTCAAATGGTAGGAGGGGCCTCTTCAAGGCCAGCTGTCAAACTCAGAAGACTGGAAGAAGCCAAGGATTGGCTAAGACCTGATTTTTGCTTTTATTGTAAGAGGGAAGGACACTTATGGAAGGACTGTAGGTGCGCAAAAGGTCTATGCCTGGTTTGTGGCGCGTCCAATCACAGAATTGGAAACTGTCCTTATAGACGCAACCCAGCACACCCACCCATCAACTACCCGCAGCAGCCAGCTATCCAGGCTCCTGCAACTCATCCTACACTCCCAGCACCACCTCCATATGGATTTCCTGCTCAGTCAAATCGCCAATTCCATCAGACACTGAGAAACATGCCTCGAGTACAGGGGAATATGCCTCCAGCTAGGAGGAACGTGCCACGGCGACAAGCTTTCACCTTAGCAGCCATAGAACCTGAAACTATGAACCAAGATAACCCAAGTAACTCGCTCACAACTTTGACCAAATCTTCTTTACAATCTTTAGTTATGTCATCAAACTGTTACACTTTCCTTTTACAAATTTCGAGGACGAAATTTTTATAAGGAGGGTAGAATGTAACAACCCTAATTTTCCTATACACTTTTCTACACAAAATTTTAAATTTTTTTTTCAAAATCCATAAAGGGGTATTTTAGCCTGAGCACAAGATATAAGTAATTATTTTGTTTTTAATTACAAGTTACAAGAATGTAATAACTCCATTTTTAGTGTACAAGAAATTACTTTAAATTTAATGTATACTTGGAGTATTTACTCTTGCTGCTATCATTTTAAGTAATTAAATAACTCCATAATTACAAAAAGAAGCTTGTAGCTCATTGGTAATACCTTGCACTGCTGAACCAAGCCACCAGAGTTCAAATCCCATACCCCACATTATTTTTAATATTGATTTTTTTTAAAACCTTTAGAATACCAAGAGTTTACACGTGCATATCTCACAAAAACCCCACTACACCCAAAGATGTAACACTTACAGGAGTTAGATGAACCGTCGGGGGGGGGGGATCCTGGCCGCCGGACTCGGCCGGGAATCGGCCAACTTGGACTCGACTCGGCCGACTCAGTGCTCCGACCGAGTCACGGCCGAGTCACCCCCGAGTCGGACGATTCCGGCGACGACCACAACATGAAAGTTGTGTATTTTCATATTCCCTATATACCTACAAAATTTCAGTCTCAGACCACTTCCAGAGCTCTTTAAAACCCCCAATTACTCCACTTTTAATACATTTTTATTACATTTTATCACATTTTTATTTTTAACTTTTCATCTACCCTAACCCTAGCCTAACCCTATAAATACCAACCCTACACACTACCCTCTCACCCCCAAAATCTTGAGCCTCTCTCAAAAGTTTTCCAAGAAGTGTGTACTTTGAAAACAAGTTCGCGGCGAAGCTCCGACGAAATTCCGGCGGGAATTCCGGCAACGTTTTTTGAAACAACCGGCGACGAAGCAACGCCTCGGCAACTCCTTTAGTTCCCCTATACTCTTTAGTATAGATCGAAACCCGTAAGTCCCATTCTATCTCCCTTTCTAATTCTCAAAAATACGAAATTACGAAACCCGACGGAATCGGAACAAATCCGATTTCCGATTCGGTTTTCTATAAAATTTCACTTCTAATCAATTCAAACATGTCTAAACATCTTTATCATGATTATTAAACTTGTAAAAATCAATTTGAATAAGTTTTCACACATGAAATGATAATCTTTTCAACTTACCGTATTTTTTTCACTTTAATACCATCATGTTTCAATTTCACATTTAACCCTTTAACATTGCTATACCTTAAAATAAATCACGAGGTAATGACCTACCTCCTCACACATACATATGAAACCATAATACGCTATCTTGAAAACTCCTAATACGATAAAACAAGATTTTACATTAAAATACCATTTCCTTAATAAAACCTTTTATAAAGGTTTAGGTTTGATACATTTGTTTAAACAATATCTTAAATAGGAAAAACACGATAAGTTGTGGATATCGACCGTTTATCTAAACCTGACTTTGTGGTGTCTAGGCAAGTGTGTCTAAGGCGAGTGGTTACTTAATTAGGGTCACTGCTTGTAGTGGAGAGCCTCCCACTCACCTGGCACTTACCTGGCCGCAATTGGCGGTGAAGAGGCAATTTGAGGCTTCTAACGACTTGTTGTTTAGACCATTTAGAAATAGGCTAGTTGGCTTAGGAAACCCTAGAATCTAAAATACGGAAAAATTACACTTTGCAAATAAATACCTTTTACTTTATAAAACCGTTTTCTAAAAGATTAGTATTTTACAATCTTTGCAAAGTGCCTCTACAGCCCATCTTTGGGGAACCCGTTCGGGATCGTGCGGTTTATCGCGCACCCTCGGGCTAGTAGTGTGAGATTCAGACCTCCGCAAGGAGCATTCGGTCTCGAAAGGTTTAAAATACGACATCCTAAGAAAATGAGATTTTTGGAATATAAAATATTTATTAAAAATTATTTTTGTATAAACATATGTATATTTATCATTTAAATATCTATTTTACTATAATATAAATTTTTCCACTTTTTCCTAAAAATCACAATAATAAATTTTACACTAAAATACCATGAACTTCAAAGAATCAATATTACAGATAAATACCTATAACTAGGACATTTTCACTAGAAATGTCATAACATAAAATCCACCCTCATTACAACTCTAAAGAAGAACAATAAATATTTGAGGTGTATTTTGAAAAGTATATAAAAGTATTTTTACATAAAACCCCCTCAAGTTTTATAAATTACCCTAAGGACCTTAGCAATTATAAGACTTCGATTCACATTTCTAATTGTCTGACTCGGGTTTGAGTCTGATTAATCTGACTTGAATATGATTCAAGTCAATTTATAATCTACAAGTTTCCACTTCAATATGAACTCATGAATTCATGAATCCAATATCAATCTATACATCTTGACTGAACCGAACCATGGATATACCTATTCCTTTTACATGATTCTCAGTTATTCCATTTACATGACTCTATGGTTACAACCGCTTACTGATATCATGGTTTCGGTCAGTCAATCAATCTTACAATCAATACAATTTATAAGATAACAATACAAACAAGACATCGCGGGGTTTAAGGGGTAGACTGGTACGGAATATGTTAAAGGTGGCACGGGGTGGTCACTTAAGACGTAATTACATCCATGCCGTTGTTCCGTGGTATTATCGACGGAGCCTTGTACTACAGGTTACCAAGGTCCCCGGTGTAAGTGGGACTCCCCTCGTATACACTGGCATCTTCTGTACCAGCTACAAACAACAGCGTTAATACAACATTACAATATTATAATACAACATTAAAAGCTACTCTCTCTCTTACTCTCTGTCTATTTCTTCCTTATCTTTGGGACTTACCGAGCGACCTGTTCGCTGACGACATTCTATTTCTTTCTTCTTTGAATGTCGTCAGGTAGTTTGGTCCCGGCGGAGATCGAGTCATCTCAAGAAGACTTGGAGCAGTTTACCGAAGACCCTGCACTTTAGTTTCATTGTACACTTTTCTTTTCTGTATTTTTCATTTCCTGTTATGCCGCTGTTTAGTCATCTTTTTATTTCAGTGTATTTCCTTTTCATGTATTGTACAAAAGAATATTAATAAATAAAAGTTGCTGTTCCTTTTATATCTTGTCTCTTGTGTATTTATTTTATATTGCTTAGATACGCTTAGCGTATGTAATTCTGAGTATATACGTAGCGGGCCTCGTCGCGTCCCCTTCGCCGTATACCGGGAAGCGCGGCGTGGCATTTTGAATTGAATTCTCTACCCCTATTGGTTCTCAATATTTTAATATTCCTTCCAAATTTACATTCTACTTCAACTTTATATCTTTTAAAACATTCAAAAGCTTCCAATTTTCTGTTTAAAAGTTATACAAAAGTAAATTTGGAATAGTCATCTATAAATGTTATGAAATATTCCTTGCTGCCGTGAGTCTTAACACTTAAAGGCCCACAAATGTATGAATGAACTAAACTCAATAATTCATTTTCTTTGACCTCCTAAAAATGGTTTTCTAGTCATTTTTCCGGTCAAGCAATGTTCACAAGGTAATGTTCTTACACCTGTAAGGGTTGGTAATATATTCATTTTATTTATCTGATTTATCTTAGATATATTTGGATGTCCTAATCTCATATGCTAAAAATCATAATCAGATAAATAACACAAGGAATAATTCAAATCAGAAACTTTATTTACAGAATCATCAGTCACTGTAGGAAGACAAAATAAATCATGTTCAGGTACAAATTTGCTCATGGCAAAAACTTTCTTGTTCTTCCCTATTGACACTCAATTACTATAAAAACGGACCTCTAGTCTATTTTTCAGCAATGCAGGTACTGAAACCAAATTACGCCTAATACCTAGCGCATAGGACATCTCTTTGAGGACCATAACACTGTTCCCAAGATCCAGCCTATAAGTTCCAATACCTTCAACATCTAAATAGGTATTATTTCCTATATAAATGCGTTGTTCTCCTTTCTTCGGTTCCTTCATATCTGACAATCCAAGCCGGGTCTTTGCAATGTGCCTAATAGCACCCAAATCAATTCACCAGCCATCAATGTCACTACTTGTGGCATTGCACTCGATCACACCTACGAACTCACACTTTTGTGGTGCTTTATGTTTTGATGTACCCGAATTAGCTTGTTTTTCTGGACAGTCATTCTTAAAATGATCAAACTTTCCGCAATTATAACAAGCTCCTTTTAGTACATTCTTTCAAGTGCCTTGCTGTTTGAATCCCTTGAACCGAACCTTTGAAGTCCCTATATTCCAGTTCTTGCTTTTATGTGCATCACGTGAAGGCCTATTCTGCATAACATTCAGCTCTTCACCCTGCACAAAATTCATTTCTAGACCTTTTCTTCTGCCTACTAAATTCTACTCTATTGCTAACTGAGATGGTAAGTCAATGACGCATTTAATGGTACCATTCAATCTAAGCGTTGTGGCGGCCATATCAAGTGATGGTGGCAAACTATTCAGAATTGTTACCATTTGCATTTTCTCTAAAATTTCAGTTCCAGCAGTAGCAAAATCCTTAGCCATGACAATCATCTTATTACAATGTTTAATTACGTTATCATCTTCTTGCATACGAGAAGAGTTATATCTATGTAATAAAAGTTGTATGTTCATCTCAGATGTAGTGTCATACTTTTCCTTAATTGCATTCCATAACTCTTTTGCAGTTGCATAAATTTCAAAGACTTTTATTAAGCTATCTTTCATAAACGTCAACATAAAACTTTTAGCCTTTTGTTTTAATTTTCACAGTGTATATTTCCTTTCTTGTTCCACAGTAGTATTATCTCCGAGAAAAGGAGCAGTGTCTTCTATGATGTTATCTACATTGTCATGGATAAGACCATAACTAATCTTCTCATACCATATATCATAGTCGGTACCATTTAAACGTTCTATCTTAGTCAATTCAGAAGCAATTAATTTACCAGCCATTTTGATGAAGGGAGAATTGAAGCAAGCGGTGAGTGAAAACGAGATCGAGATCGAAGCACTGGATCTTGGAATCCCCAAAAAATCTAAGCGAGATCAGATCCAGTGGTCGCGGTCGGCGCAGCCGTCGCTGATCTTGGCGGTGGTTGATGATCTCGGCGGGGTGGTAAAAATGAGATCGAGATCGAAGCGCTGGATCTTGGAATCACCGAAGAATCTAAGCGAGGTCAGATCTAGGGGTCGTGGTCGGCACAGCAGTCGCTGATCTTGGCGGTGGTTGATGATCTCGGCAGGGTGGTGAAAATGAGATTGAGATCGAAGCACTGGATCTTGGAATTACCGAAGAATCTAAGCGAGGCCGGATCCAGGGGTCGTGGTCGGCGCAGAAGTCGCTGATCTTAGCAGTGGTTGATGATCTCGGCAGCGAAGTTGGTCGTTGCCGAACTCGAAAGGTATGACGAGTAGCATGGGATGACGCTGGAAAGGATTGTTGCTCGCTCTGATACCACAGAATGTTTAATGGAGAGGAGATTTCTATGATCATGATGATTTTTGGGGCTCCGAGAATACCCAATTCTTATCAATGATTGAGAGAGGTACGCTCTTCTCGTTTATGAAAACAATTCTCCTATCCTTTTCGTCCCGAAACTGCACTGATTTTTCTCAGCAAATTACCGAGATCGATCTTCACGATCTCAAACAACCTTCGTGTGCTATGCGGTCATGAACGAGAGATTTTTCTCATTTCTTTAACAACCCAGATCGGGTTCAAAATATCGAACCATAAGACCATAACAACTTAGAGCGCTGCTTTTGCGTACTTATCTCTAAGTAGTGTTAATATTTGTAGTCTCTTTACCTCCACTTTTGAGGTCCTTACAATTTATCTTGATCCTGTATATAGTCTATACAGTAGCAGCTACTTCTGCAGACCAGGAACTGATTATGATATAACTTCTATATATTTACGTACGTACTTGTTGCATTGCATGAGAAAATTAAATACGTTCTATTTGTTCAGCTCTCGATATATGCATGCTTCCTTAGAGATTATATATATACAACCTCTCGGTCAGCCTAGCTATATACTACTATATAGTCCCCTAGTGAAAGTGAAGAGATTAAAAAGAAAAAAAGAAAAAAATATTACCTGTTGAAGTTACCATGCATATAGTCTCTCTCTCTCTATTTCATGGGTTTGAGTGATGGGAGAGAAAGAGAATATATATATATATATATATATATATATATATATATATATATATAGAGAGAGAGAGAGAGAGAGAGAGAGAGAGAGAGAGTAATGGCGTCGAAAAAATACAACCTCAACAATTTTTTCCGACGATCGGCATCCATCATCATCGTCGTTATTATCTAAGATGTGCATACACCAAATTTTATGTGATTCCACCACTTTTCACCGTTGAATTAGCAATGTAAAAAGTTCTATTGTCGGCAAACCATTTTTTTTGCACCACTTAAATCAACGATGAAAAAATGGTATAATCACATGAAATTTGGTGTATCCACATCTTAGATGATAAAGATGAACGTGATGTATGCTGATTGTCGAAAAAAATTATGGAGGATGTATTTTTCCGACGCCATATAAGGAAATT
This sequence comes from Agapanthus africanus, assembly GCA_030015575.1. NCBI lineage: Eukaryota > Viridiplantae > Streptophyta > Magnoliopsida > Asparagales > Amaryllidaceae > Agapanthus > Agapanthus africanus. Next base: position 933,971,188 of record JASDDO010000019.1, on the reverse strand, counting down.
CCCTTCTAAGGCACCTTTCCTCCGTTAACTATATATATATATATATATATATATATATATATATATATTTTGAGGAAAGAAGCCATAGGAGGGAATTTCCTCCTATGGCGTCGAAAAAGTAAGGCCTTCGTCGTGTTTTCCGACGATCGGCACACATCATCTTCATCGTTATCATCTAAAATGTGGGTACGCCAAATTTCATGTGATTCTATAACTTTTCACCGTTGAATTAGCGGGTTCAAAATTAACGATTTACCGACAATAGAACTTTTTACATTGCTAAATCAACGGTAAAAGTGTTGTAGAATCACATGAAATTTGGAGTACCCACATCTTAGATGATAACGATGAAGATGATGGATCCCGATCATCGGAAAACACGACGGGGGACGTACTTTTTCGACGCCATAGGAGGAAATTCCCTCCTATGGCCTCTTTCCTCCATTATCTTATATATATATATATATATATATATATATATATATATGAATTGCATATTTGTATTCATCAACTTTCACTTTCACGTTTTTCACGATTAATACCATAAACTAATTTAATTATAAACAAGCATCATGAACTGTCACATCCGATTGTAACTAAATACCATCAAGGCATCAACTTTTCTTCCGTCTACAGACGTTCTTTTTAATTGCCATGTCATTAATATTTGACTGGTTTTTCCCATTTTACCCCTATATTCTCTGTCTATCCCTAAAATTTCGAGTGGTATAATAGTACATTAAGATACAAAAGTTAACACCGTATCGTAGTTATGCCAAAAAAAAATAGTTCATGCAATTTATTTCTGATTATTCAAGTTAATGGTAACAATCTCCAAAAACTTGAAAGGTGTTGTGCAATTTGGCCTATATTAAGTTATATATTTAATGGCATCCATGAGACAAATATTACAGTTGTAGCATAACATGGCCTGCGTGTTAACCCCTGACACAAACTGAAGCAATTTCATCTCTCTCCACAAACCCTAAGTTTTTATTTTCTCTAATATATTAAATATACAAGCCCCCGGCCACTTGCAGTAACACTAGGGGGAGAGAGAAGTATGGCGTATCCCTAGATGTGATATCCTCTCTCTCTCTCTCTCTCTCTCTCTCTCTTCACACACACAACACACTATTTAAATACAAAGACGCAGCCCATTTGTTTCACCCATGCACCTTGTATCTTGCTCCTCATCAACGCCTCTTGTGTTATTTTGTTCTTCCATTGCTTTCTTCTTCTCACTTCCATTGAACATCTACCAGTTCTCTAGCTCTTCTCTTCTCCATTACTCCTCTATCTTTGTCTCTTCACAAAACACCACTCACTACATGCTTTCTTGTCCCTTTGACTATTCACTCTCTCTAGCTAGCATCTCTACAAACCACCAACTATTTATACGTATAACCTACATAGCTATCTAGCTTCTATACGCTGCTCAAACAAAGAATAAGGATCCAAAATGTCGAGCCGTAGGTCGAGATCGTCGAGGCAGTCAGGCTCTTCAAGGATCACCGATGATCAAATCGCCGATCTTGTTTCTAAGTTGCAGTCTCTTCTCCCTGAGGCTCAGGCCCGCAGAACTGATAGGGTAAGTATATTTGTGTGCACCACTTAGTCTTTAGAGTTCCGCAATCTTATGTTGTAGTCAGGCTGTTATATATATCTCAAACACAAAACCTAACTCTATATGAGGATTCTATCCATTTGTTGCAACTTAAGCTAAAGTAGGATTTATATCATATGCAAGAAGAAATTCTAAATTGACCATTATATAGAGTTAGAGTGATCTGACCTAGAATTCCTCCATGAGAAGGCAACAGTTTGAGTATGAGTAGCATGACTAGCTAACAAAGCCTAGGAGATCTTTTCTTCTGTTTCAGAGTACTGTTTCCCTTTGGAAAAGAGAGAGAGACTACTGTTTCCCTTTGGAAAAGAGAGAGAGAGCCAGGATGTTAGGGTTAGTTTCAATCTTCTCTCACACTTTTGCTCAGTAGATTTTCTCTCTCTTCTCCTTACCTGGATTCTGATCTCATCATCATCATCATCTAAACATTTTCCCATCCAAATAAAGCCAGCTGATTGTCAACCTGATGTCGACCCTCTCAAAATAATTAATTAGGTGTCAAATTTCTGATTCAGAAAACTAGCTATATATAATTACTGTGAGAGGTTTGTTATAATTCTAGATGACTAATTATATGTTCCGATGCATTGGATTAAAATATGATCGCTAATATATATTGGTCTTGATCAATAATCAAAGAAATTATTAAGAGTTAGGGTTTTGGTCGTGGTTGCAGGCATCGGCATCTAGCGTTTTGCAAGAGACATGCAACTACATTAGGAGCCTGCATCAGGAGGTGGACGACTTGAGCGAGAGGCTCTCCGAGTTGCTTGCTACCACTGACAGTGCTCAAGCTGCCATCATCAGGAGCTTGCTCATGTGATCAATCTTTGTCGATCTCTCCTTTTCTTCTCCTACTTGTTGTAATGGCGTACTTATATATAGTTCTAGGTTTGTTGTTATAGCTATATGCAGCATGACTTTTGCTTGATTAATGTACCAATGTTGGGGAGTAATGCATGCTAATTATATAGGATATGCAACGATTATAAACTTCGAACTACTTTTTCCTTCCCCCCCCCTCTTTTTTCCCGCTTAAATCACTACTTGAATGTACTAAGTTTTGTATCTACGATGGTAATTAATAATCTTTATTAGCCTTTTAAAATTCGAAAGTATTTTCTTTTTATTTGCCACGATTCTGTCCATCACCATCCAAGAATATATATATATATATATATATATATATATATATATAGGGGTGAGCACGGATCTGGTCGGACGGGATTTGGACGATAAATAAACTTGAACCCGCTAGGGCAGGCGGGTTTTCGAGCTACCTTAAACCCACCCGCTGCATGAGTGGATAAACCTGAACCCACACCCAACGGTTTCAGGCGGGTTTCGGGCTTGGGCTCAGATCTAAAAAGTTCGTGCGGGTTTCGGGCTCGGGCTCGGATCTAAAAAGTTCGGACGGGTTCATTACGGTTTCACGCATCAACAGTTTCACGTATCAAACTTGACATAAACCATACATTAGAAAACATTTGAGCTCATAGCATCAATATTACGTATTTACATTTTAACAATAGTTTCTATATACTAAAAACCAATCAAATCGATAAATCATAACAAATTTACATTTCAACTTTACAGTTGCATACACATCTTGCTCATATTAACACAATTGAACCAGAAACAAGTCAACAATACTTACATTAATATAAAGCATACTCATAAAAATACAAAATATAGTGAGATACAAATATTATCACAATTCCACATACTACAGTTTGCAAATTAGAAGCAAACCTAAAACTATTGAACCATTATTATAAAAGTATATAGAATGTACTTATTTATATATGGTTATGCTTTAATATTAGCCGTAGATGAAACAATTAACGGCTTAGATATTTTAGTTGTGAGTGGGTTCGGGTCGATTGCGGACGGGTTCGGGTCGGTTGTGGGTTCAGGTCCGGGGTGGGTTTTAGAAAATTAAATACCCTTCCAATTCTTATGCGGGCGGGTTTGGGTTTCGCACCCGTTAAATACGGACGAATTCGGACGGGTAACGGGTCCAACCCGATCCGTTGCACAACCACACACACCCACACACACCCACACCATGGATCATTTTTGTATTGATATGACATAAATATCGAGATGATACGTTCCCATGTACCTGCTTTCTCTCTAGGAGAAGTATTAACCAAGCTTGAATATCTCAATATCTTCAATCTCGACGACACATTATTAAAGATTATCTTGTAAGTGACTCGATGTCCTTGGAAGGGCCACAAGACAGAGATTTGAAAGTGAAATTTTGGTTATCTCGAAGTTAATTACACCTTGAAGTGGGGAAGAGAGAAGAATGATCAGAGGCAACAAAAGTGAACTGTGTGGTTGCTGTTCTTTTGATGTTAGTGGGGAGACGTTGTTCAAGAAAAATTCTCTCTAATTTCAAGATGTTGCGGGTGAAACAATGCACAAATCAAATGAAAACGAAAAGTAATAAGAAAACCTCAGGCAAGATAGAAATAAAAGAACTTACTAATTGATGGAGCAATACAAATTCTTCTCAAATAAACCCTAACTCTTTCAAAACAATGGGTTCTCTCAAATATTCAGAAGCTATCTTAATTAGGAGTAAAACAAGTTACAATCTAATTGATGGAGCAATACAAATTCTTCTCAAATAAACCCTAACTCTTTCAAAACAATGGGTTCTCTCAAATATTCAGAAGCTATCTTAATTAGGAGTAAAACAAGTTACAATATATATATATATATATATATATATATATATATATATATATATATATATATATATATATATAGCATTGACCAAAATAACAAATTTCTTAACTAAGAGAATTTCGCGCGTTCTAGAACGGTAGACGTCTGCACAAGGAATGGGCAGACGTCTGCCTAAAGTGTCACGAAACACCAGAGCCACCAAACGTCTGAACAAGGATTGTGCAGATGTCTTGCCTTCACATCAAAAATTGCCAGAGCGCTCGCAGACGTCTAGACTTATACAAGTCAAACGTCTACTCTTCGACAGACGTCTGTAGCTCTCAGCTCCAGATGTCTCTTTGCAGATAATATCGAATCTTCAAACAGCTTTGTAATAATGCCGGATAGTAGAAAATTTTCAGGGATCGAATGTTATAACAAATCTCCACCTTTCCTCGCATTCGGCAAACTCCCCCATCAAACTAATAACAGCTCCACCTTCACCACAAAATCCCTAAATGGCTCAATGAGTGCGACGCGCTCCAATTAAGTTTAAACAGTGCTCAAACTTAACAACTGAAAGAGACTTCGTCAATATGTCAACTGGATTATCCGTTGTACCAACCTTCTTCACAATAACATTTTCTTTCTCAACGATTTCCTGCACAAACCAGTACTGTATATCAATGTGCTTCGTCCTCTCATGATCCATCTGATTTTTCGTCAAGTGAATAGCATTTTGGCTATCACACTAGACTATTATAGTATCCTTTGGAATACCAAGTTCTGAAAATAGTCCTTTCAACCAGATTGACTCCTTAACGGCCATAACTGCGGCCATATACTCCATCTCCGTCGTATACAACGCTATAGTAGGCTGTAACGAAGCACATCAACTGATGACACATCCTCCCAAGAAGAATACATAACCGATGATTGATCTGCGTTTGTCAAGATCATCCATATAATCAGAATCGTTGAATCCAACAAAATTATTGTTGTTCCTTCCAAACACCAACCCCACGTCAGATGTACCTCGCAGGTATCGTAAAATCCATTTCACAGCTTGCCAATGGACTTTACATGGAGATGCCATATAACGACTAACACTAACAACATGTGAAATGCCGGGTCGCGTACAAACCATGGCATACGTAATGCTACCCACTGCATTCGCATATGAAACATTCGACATATACTTAATCTCATTCTCTTTTTGTGGTGATGAACGAGCTGAAAGTTTAAAATGAGCTGCCAACGGAGTGCTTATAGATTTAGCGTCTTTCCATGCTGAAACGATTCAAAAGTTTCTCAACATATCGCTGTTGAGACAGGTAAAGTTTTTTTCTTTTGTGATCGCACCTTATCCTCATACCAAGTATTTTTTTGGCCGCACCCAAATCATTGGTATAATACCCGGTGTCTTCTGTATGAAATATTCCGTATTTGAATAAAATAATTTTCCTATATTTTCATTATTATATTTTAATTTCCCTACATCCCTTTCTTTATAATCTCATAAAATTTTAATTATTTCTAATTCCTATTTTTCTATTTTAATCTAAACCCTAACTCTAACTTTTTACCTAAAACTATATCCTTGCAACAATCCTATATCTAAATCCTAACCCAGCCCTCCCCTCTATTTTTATCCCAAGGCCGGCCCACAAAATCCACATCCAAACCCAAACTATTCCTTTTTTTTTCCCTTTGTTCTCTTTTATCTCTCTCCATTTTTCTTTTCTCCTTCATACTTTTAAAACCGGGCCCCACTTCTTCTCCCTTCACCGGCTGCTTCTCCTTCATTGTTTTTTCTTTTCAAATTCAAATTCAAACTAAAAATTTCACCAATCAATCCTATTAACTCACCTTTAATCACAATTATTTCCTCACTAAATCCTTTTATCCCCTTATTATTTCCCATTATTCGCTATTGACTCTAGAATCCATCTCTCTCTCATTTTTTCTCTCTCATTATCTCACCCATTCTCTCTCGCTCTCTCTCTCGTTCTATCTCTCTACCTCCCTCACTCCTCTGCAAGCTGCCACTGCCATCTCTTGCAACACTCGAGCCCTTCCATTTCTTCTCGTCGCCGATCCAGCCATTTCTCCCTCCTCCCCCACAACCCATGAGCCCCACTGCCGCCGGCCACCTCCTTTTCGTCCATCGTCGCCGGCTCCCCATCTCTACCACTGTTACCTCCGATGACAACGCAGCCACCTCACTCCACCTCCAGCTCCCTTCATCGCCTACAACCCAAGTCGACCCCTCTTCCTCTCAACCGAGCTCCGGCCACCGCAACCCATCTCACCGACGCCCCTGTCGCAGCCAAGCACCCCAACTCCATCTCCACCATCACCACAAGCCCCTCCTTCTCTAGCCGCACCCTAGCTTTTCCCCATTACCACGTCATCGGCCACCCGACCACCCGTACCCACCGCAGCTCCGCCCCCCCTTATCCACCGCCTCCGGCCTCGAGCACCCTTGCTACCGCACCCAACAGCCCTGTCTTCATCGCGGCAGCCAAGCTACTGGAGCCTTAGCCGAGTCTACAAGCCAAGCTCATGCCCCTCGCACCCTTCGGCATTTCATTGAGCACTTTCATCCCTCGCAATACCAGAGCACGTCCGTCGCAGGCCGCGTCACATTCGAGCCTCACTCGCTCCGCGTCACGTAAATGCCGTCTAGCGTGTCGAGACGAATACTCGTCATGTGGTGTCGTTTCTTGATGGAGTTCTTTTTCGGGCCTCCGTCAGATGTTGTCTTCCGTAGATCTCGCGGTGAACTTAGCTAATTATCCTTCGTTGCGTGTGGGTCTCAATGGGTTTTTGGAGGAAGGGGTGAGGTGTGGAAGCTGTCGCCGAGTACCTGCAAAGAAGTCCCGAGATGGTTTGGTACCACCGAGGACCCTCCGACGCTCAAGTTAGTGATGAGATCCGAGCAGAATAACGGCGTAAAGTGTAAAGAATCACTTATTTGACCCCTCTGTGATGGGGGTTTATATAGTGGTGATGGCACGCAGCAGCGGGCGCGAGAATCTCGCCGGCAGTTACGCTCCCGGCGTCACGCCCGCATAGAGAGCGGATCGCCCATTAATGGGGATCGCGGAGGCGTGGAACGTAGGATGTTGCTGGCGGAGAATCCGCGCATGGCAAGATTCGCGGAGCGGCGGTTACGCCTGTGTGCGGTGACTTTGGTCGGGAGGCCGAGGAAGATGGCCTCGGCTAGGAGCTCGGGACGAGCGGGGAGGCCGAGGAGTCTTAGTCTTGCGGCAGCCCGGCGTGAGCTGTGGGGACGAGGAAGCCAATTTCAAGGGGCCCCAAGGTGGGCCAGCTGGTGTTTGCAGGTCGGGTACATGGCAGCCGGGTCGGCCCCCTGTGGGCCCTCTTCTGGGTTATGGACACGCCCCCTGCCACGTGTCCTGATCTTAGAGGTCGCCAATATTGAGCATCATCATTAGCCCCCCACTCTTGCCCCGACCAGCTAGCGGGTCGGGTCAGGAGTGGACTGTCGGGCCCCCGAGGTGAGCTCCTTCTCAGGATTATGTCGGGGTGAGTCCTCGAGCCATCAGTTGTCTTTTCCGCTAGCGAATCGAGGCGAGATCTTTGCATTTAAGGAGGGTGCGCCGGTTCATGCACTCTGCAGTCGAAACGACGGTCCACGCGTCGAGCGCCAGTTAGCTGATGCGACGCGCACAGGTCTGCGGCGTCTGATGGGACGCGGTCAATCGCTGGGCTGCCACGCGGTGCGATCGGAGCCGCTGGGCGTAAGGTGCTGTTTCGGTGGGAGATGATGGATGCCATTGGACGAGGCCGTATGCGGTAATAAATACGAGTGGGGCCCGCCCTAGGGCCCTTACTTTCTCATATTTCTCTTCCTCAAGCCCCAGCTGCTCGGCGCTCGTCTCTCCTCTTTCGTTCCCAACCTTTGAAGAATTTCTTTCCCAGGTTAGATGTCTTCCCCTGTAGAATCAGTATATGTTGTAGGAGTAGATGTTAGGGTTCCTTTAGATGTGTTCGAGTCTTCTCGGGGACCAGGGGCTGAGCCTTCTCCCCGAGGCCGTGAGGCGGGGGCCGCCTCTAGGGAGGAGGCGGTAGATGTAGCCCCCAGCACCCCGTGCTGGGTGAGGCATGAGGACGAGCTCGCCAACGCTCTGATTGGTTGATTTAGCGTGCTTGCGCTTTCTAAAAGATAGATCAAAAATATTTGTAACCGCAATCAAGAACGGCGTCGCTTTGCAGCTAGCCGGTGAGTACGGGTCGGTCCACAGGGATGTTGTGAATTTTCTAATCGCGCTAACGAGTTAATTCCGAAGGGTGTTCGGATTGATTATTAAATCTAAAAATTGAAGTTGTATGATACTAGGATTAGAAACTTGCTAGGATTAGGTTTAGGGAAAATTTGGTAAACAAAGATCTACATCTCTTTCCATTGCCTTTAATTAAAGATATCATATTAGTGTTATGGTAAATCTTAACAAAGGGGATTAGGATGATTGGGAAGATTGATTCTTCCTCTAGATCCTTGTCCTTCCTTTCTTAATCTTTACCCTAACCTCCATGGAAAACCTTAAAATCCGGGCCTTTATACTACGGTATCACCGCTACCTCGAGGGATAGGGTGCCGTAGGGAGCGGAATAAGAAGGTATGCATGGAGTTCTAATTTTCATAAAAGATTGGTAAAGAAAAGAGGTGAGAGATCTTCGTCTCTCAAATCCTTCCCCATTCCTAACCCTAACAAGCGAGAAAACTACTCACTCATTAGGGAATTGAAGAACATTTATCTAGGGCAGAGAATAAAAATTAACTAGGGCAAGGAATTAAATTTATCTAGGGCAAGAATAGAAAATTAATCTAGAGCAGAAAATAAAGAACTTACAAAAAAATGATGCTCTCCAAAAGAATGCTGAAATTTATTAATGAAGGGAGGCATAAGAAATTACAATGAGTAGAGTTCCTATTTATAGAGAATAGGAAACCCTAGGTTACAATTGATTTGCATGTCTACATTTACCAAAATATCCTTAGGAAGACCTAGTCAAAGTAGACTTCAAGCTTTGGTAAAATTTTATGTCTCTTTAAAAGAAAGTATTGGGCCTTGGATCTTTGGGCTTCCTTATTATTTGGTTCTTTGTTAAAATAGCTTCTATGTTTCTTCCAGATCTCCAGTGAATAATTGCGGGTGACTTTTAACCGTTCGCTTTATAATCTTGGACCTTGCATTGCCTTGTACTTTGTGAATTTTATCTTTGATGTAGGCTTGATCAAGAGTCTTCTGTTTGTCGGTCAAAGTCCACTTTTTGTATCATCTTTTGTCTTTTTCACTGTTTTCGCTCCAAGAACCTGTAACCTGTAATATGTAGCAGACATGCATCAAAAGCACCTGTTTATTTATAAAAAGAATAAGAATAGGGAATATAATAATGCAATATTATGATATGAACAAATACCCCCAAACTTATCTTTTGCTCGTCCTCGAGCAAACTTATTTTTATTCACTAATATCCTAACCGCACTTTCGCAGGGAAACGCGATTGCACTGAGCACGTGCAACAAGCCGTTAAACCTCTAGGTGTCCCTAGTAGGAGGAGTGTTGTCTCCTGAGGGTTTTCAGCGGATTACACCCACAAAATCCTATCAATTTGGCTTTTCGACTTTTGTTCTCCAATTAGGTTTTCTAACTAAGAATTCTATTATCGTCGACCCGCAAATTATCCACCCATATTTTTCACACTTCCTCATTATTTAACTTAAGATTATATATATCCTATAGACTTACTTAGCTTTCGGCATTTCCTAAGTTTTCCTTCTAGGGTTACATCTCCACTTAGGAATTTCTATCAACTCTACTAAAGATACAAGTTCTATTCTTCATTCCTTTCTCTTATCTAAACTCTAATCACATATCCCCACGTGTGTGTAAATATCACCCCTACACTTGGAAATTCAAATCAAGCAATCGTACTCCCATCCATTGTCCAAAGCACTTGTGAATTTTCACTTTCGCATCCTTCATGCGACTGTTAATACTTCTTGAGGTACCAACAACCGATTACAAGATGCGTTAGCGTTTTAAAGCGTACTTCCTAGTTTTGCAACACCCAAGGCTTTTAGCAGTGGCTCCCAAACCAGTTGGTCTAAGGCACTAGGTGATGAAGCACCCTCGCTAAATATTTTTCTATTTTTACATCCTTAAGTAATCACAAAAACCAGTGTCCATTTTTTTCTTTATCCATTTTTTTCTTTTTCATTGTGCTAAGGACTTTAGACAAGAGTATTTCAAGGTCTCTTCTACTAATCCAAGTTTCAAGGTGCGTGTTTGTGCAATTTTGTAGGGTATAAATTTTCAGAATCTAGATTTAAGCTAGGAACTATTTTTCAAACTTATACTCTAATAAGAATATCAATACTCTTCCCTCATTTTGACTTAGCCCAAGAAGTCAACCCAAAATTTGCCTATTTCTAAATAAACTACAAGGCATATACTTTCTACCGTTAAACTTTAAGGAAGGTTATTTTTAGGGTTTTTAATTCACTAAGTCTAAGATCTAGTTGTTCCTAGCCAGTTAACCTATCTGTCAAACTCAAGTCAATTAGCCAAAATTGAATACAGTAATTTTTATAATTTTTGAAATTTTTCAAATTTTTATGGGTTTTCAAATAAGCATGCAAATGCAAAAATATGTACAAATGAATGCGAAGGAAGAAGACGTACCGAGTATACCCCCAAACTTGAACTTGACAGTGTCCTCACTGTCATGCTAAACCAAGAGGGTCAAAATACCGGCACTTCCCTGTTTATTTATTTACAATTTCTTTTATATTTTTAATGTTTTGAAATTTTTTTTTTTTTAGAAAAAGAAAACGAAAATATATATACATATATACAAAGGTTCCCCCCAAACTTAAGCTTGGCCTTACACAAGCCAAAGGTTAGCACCAACCATTCAAAAATTCTATCGTGGTAATGGTAGAGTTGGTGAAAGAATGGAGTGGAAAGAAAAGAAATGAGAAGCACACGAGACCGTGTGGAGAGAAAGGGATAATATGGTCTCGGTGGAGGAGAATGGCGGAGGGGAAGAAGAAATGGTAGGGGTTCTACTTCTTCGAGTGGAGGTTGATTACTCACAAAATCCATATCATGTAAGAATGCGAGTTCGTCGGCGAAAATATCATCGAAACTTTCCTCGAAGGTCCAATTGAAAATTATCGAACTCAAAATGTCGGATTGTGATTCATCAACACTCGATATCATTAAAGGAAGATTAGAAGAACCAAAGAAAGTGGGAATACGAATTTGAGGATGTGGATGGAGTGTATAGATTAGCACAATTTGTAATGACCGATGTGTAAAAAGCGATTGTGCTAATCTATCAACCCGCGAAAAAATGAGATTAAATCCCTCAAGAGTCGTGAGCAAACATGGGTACGTCGAACTAGGTATTGGAGATGAAAGCGTAACGGTCTCTTGCACAGTCGAAACGATAGGAAGGACGGAAGGAAGTGAGTGAGGAAGGGTATCAGTTAAGGATTTAGGAGGGTGTATTGGAAAATTCGACCCATCAAACGAAAATGGTTCAACCTCAATATTATCCTCAGTACTATCCTCATAATTCTCCTCAATATTTTCCTTAAAAATTTGCTTATCCATGCCAATATCATCAAAATTAAGACGCATATGAGATTCGGGAGAAACATTTAATAACTCGGGATGATGATTTGAACATAAAATTTCAATTAAATCGACAGGTTCATCATCCGAAATATTCCCGGCGTCTATATCCTCAATCAAGTGAAAGTCAATTTCTTTAGACACCTCCTCAAAAGCATGGATGTTTATCAATTTAGGTTCTAGAGTGGAGGTGTAAAGATCGAAAGGATTAAGTCTGGTTTCACTCGAAAGGGGTTCTTCACAATCTGGCAAATCAAACACTACAAAATCACACAACTCGCTTTTATTTTGAACTTGTGAATCATTTAGGACATTCGATGGAAAACTGGAGTTGTGGGCTTCAATTGGGTAAGGGTAGGTTTGATTTGGAAATCCTCTCTCATTCTCACTCTGTCCAACTGCCGCCTCATACATTGAAAAATTTGGAGCTAGTTGGAAACTAGCTACCGGTTCAGCAGGTTGCATAAGGGTGGCCACGGACGCTTCCACATTCCTAACCATTTTGTTTGTTGCTGCGATATACGCCTCCAACGCCTCTTCCAAACTAGACTTAGGTGGTAAGGGGGTTTCGGTAAAAGATTCGAAATTGTTTGGATATGTGAAACTCCCTAATGGCTGTGTAGAAGCAGTGTCTAGTGAAGGGGGAAAGGTCGGGTAGGACTGGTAGGAAGTGGGTGATTGGACTGGGGTAGGGTCAACATGTGGATAAAAAGGTGAATAGTCTTGTTGATCCCTAGAACTAGATGTGTGGAGAGGGGTGAAAGATCGGCTACGAGATTGAGCAATATGCTCAGCAATGGACATCGGCCTAGGAGTGACAGAAGGACTTAAAGAAGTGGTGTCAACATATGTAGGTGGTGAAGGTTGACTTGGTTGACACAAAGTGGGTTGAAAAGTCAAACTATTTCTCCTAGACTCCTCTATGTGATCTTTCAAAGATTTTTTAGGCATGGAAGGATCGTCTTTAAATTGACCGAACACATTGACATATGACGCAAAATTAGGTTCGGGATACCAAGGTTCTTGGACTGGGGTAGGGTCAACATGTGGATAAAAAGGTGAATAGTCTTGTTGATCCCTAGAACTAGATGTGTGGAGAGGGGTGAAAGATCGACGGCGAGATTGAGCAATATGCTCAGCAATGGACATCGGCCTAGGAGTGACAGAAGGACTTGAAGAAGTGGTGTCAACATATGGAGGTGGTGAAGGTTGACTTGGTTGACACAAAGTGGGTTGAAAAGTCAAACTATTTCTCCTAGACTCCTCTATGTGATCTTTCAAAGATTTTCTTGGCAAGGAAGGATCGTCTTTAAATTGACCGAACAAATTTCCGAACGACGCAAAATTAGGTTCGGGATACCAAAGTTCGGCAAGAGATTTATGATGTGGGGTACCCATGATAGAAGAAAGAGAAGATGAAGAAGGTAGGTGGTGCAAGGATTTTTCAGCGACAAAAGTTGCAAGTTTTTTTTTTTAAAAAAAATTTCCTTTTTCTCTTTATTTAGAACTGTTTGCAGAAAAAAATTTCGATAAAGGGCTAAGACACAAATGCAATCAACCAGAAATGCACAATCAGACCTAGATCTAGGATCACCTAGGTCTGCTAGACAGCTCCTAACTAGGGCTAGAAATAGGACCTCAAACCGCCTCTTCACCGACAAGTACGGCCAGGTAAGTGGAAAGGAACCACCACGACAGTGGGCCTAATTAAAAACCACTAGCCTAGACACCGCAAAATCAGTTAGGATAAACGGTCGATGCCTAAACTAGTCCTTTTCCTATTGAGCTCGACGTCCTTAGGGCTGAGTCTAGTATATTTTTTTTTTTTAATTAATCGTGGTCGATGCAAATGCTTTAGGTGTTTTTTGGGGTCCTGGGAAGGGTGATGAAATCCCCACCCAATCTGAGTTGGTCAAAAGCCCCTTAAAATCCGATTAAAGATATGCAAAACAGTAAATCACTTGCAATTAAATCTTTTTTTTTTTGTGAATTTCAAAATTTGCAAGTTTTCTAATTAAAATTTTCCTTTTTTTTTTTCTCTTGCTCTTAATTTGGAAAGATATATTTAGCAAAAAGATTAAGGCTATGCAAATCAGAAAAGATCACTTGCAATCAATTATTATTTTAAGCATAGCGCAACGAATCCTGCATAAGATTTGTTATTTGGAAAAGAATATTTTTAAAGCGCAAAGAAATCCTGCAGGCAAATTTACAGAAGATACATCAAGATTTGCAGAAGAGGAGAGAGAAAACTTACATATTTTTTTTTCTTTTACCGCGCGTCTGCAACCTGTTTTTTTTTTTTTTTTTTTTTTTGAACCTACCAGGCCGCGGCGGTTCCGCGGCCAGAAGGGATGTCCCGCGGCGGTTCCGCGGCCGGAAAGAGCCGCCGGCGATTTTTTTTTTTTTTTTTTTTTTGCAGCTGCACCAGATCGCGCGGTTGACTTGTTGACTCGGTCCTCTAAATTTTTTCTGTTCCTCTGTTGTTGCAATCTTCTGTTGATAGGATCGTCTATTTGCTGTTTCGCTTTCTGTAGATTTCCAGATCCGAATTTGTGCGTAGATCCTGCAAAATTCACACAAAGATACCCTTTCCAAAAATAGCAGATGATATATTTTTAGATTTTTTAGATTTTTCAGATTTTTATGATTTTTTTTTAAATTTTATGATTAACCCGAAATTGCGAAAAGAAAATTCTACGCCATCCCCGGCAACGGCGCCATTTGATTGGTTGATTTAGCGTGCTTGCGCTTTCTAAAAGATAGATCAAAAATATTTGTAACCGCAATCAAGAACGGCGTCGCTTTGCAGCTAGCCGGTGAGTACGGGTCGGTCCACAGGGATGTTGTGAATTTTCTAATCGCGCTAACGAGTTAATTCCGAAGGGTGTTCGGATTGATTATTAAATCTAAAAATTGAAGTTGTATGATACTAGGATTAGAAACTTGCTAGGATTAGGTTTAGGGAAAATTTGGTAAACAAAGATCTACATCTCTTTCCATTGCCTTTAATTAAAGATATCATATTAGTGTTATGGTAAATCTTAACAAAGGGGATTAGGATGATTGGGAAGATTGATTCTTCCTCTAGATCCTTGTCCTTCCTTTCTTAATCTTTACCCTAACCTCCATGGAAAACCTTAAAATCCGGGCCTTTATACTACGGTATCACCGCTACCTCGAGGGATAGGGTGCCGTAGGGAGCGGAATAAGAAGGTATGCATGGAGTTCTAATTTTCATAAAAGATTGGTAAAGAAAAGAGGTGAGAGATCTTCGTCTCTCAAATCCTTCCCCATTCCTAACCCTAACAAGCGAGAAAACTACTCACTCATTAGGGAATTGAAGAACATTTATCTAGGGCAGAGAATAAAAATTAACTAGGGCAAGGAATTAAATTTATCTAGGGCAAGAATAGAAAATTAATCTAGAGCAGAAAATAAAGAACTTACAAAAAAATGATGCTCTCCAAAAGAATGCTGAAATTTATTAATGAAGGGAGGCATAAGAAATTACAATGAGTAGAGTTCCTATTTATAGAGAATAGGAAACCCTAGGTTACAATTGATTTGCATGTCTACATTTACCAAAATATCCTTAGGAAGACCTAGTCAAAGTAGACTTCAAGCTTTGGTAAAATTTTATGTCTCTTTAAAAGAAAGTATTGGGCCTTGGATCTTTGGGCTTCCTTATTATTTGGTTCTTTGTTAAAATAGCTTCTATGTTTCTTCCAGATCTCCAGTGAATAATTGCGGGTGACTTTTAACCGTTCGCTTTATAATCTTGGACCTTGCATTGCCTTGTACTTTGTGAATTTTATCTTTGATGTAGGCTTGATCAAGAGTCTTCTGTTTGTCGGTCAAAGTCCACTTTTTGTATCATCTTTTGTCTTTTTCACTGTTTTC
Organism: Agapanthus africanus; assembly: GCA_030015575.1. NCBI lineage: Eukaryota > Viridiplantae > Streptophyta > Magnoliopsida > Asparagales > Amaryllidaceae > Agapanthus > Agapanthus africanus. The sequence continues at coordinate 933,955,306 of JASDDO010000019.1, read as the reverse complement.
GCTCCAAGAACCTGTAACCTGTAATATGTAGCAGACATGCATCAAAAGCACCTGTTTATTTATAAAAAGAATAAGAATAGGGAATATAATAATGCAATATTATGATATGAACACGCTCGAGCTCGCTTCCACATCCCCCCGCGCTACACGCTTCGTCTGGCCGAGGAGGGAGAGAGGGCAGACCAGGTACGGGGTAGGGAGATTGTCCTGTATTTGGAAGCTTTTTGGGGCGGAATGCGCTTGCCCTTCTCTCCTGAGGTCATCGCCGCTTTGAATTTCTTCGGCTTGGCGCCCGGCCAATTAGTACCGAACACGTGGAGGATCCTCCTCGGGTTCCTGATTTTGCCTGAAGCTGCAGGCGGTTCCTTTTAGCCTTTCCCTTCTCGATTCCTCCCTTGCTTTCAAGAGTCACCCCGGCGGTCGAGCTGGCGACCCGAGGTGGGTTTACTTTACTTTTAGGAAGCGGCCCGGGGTCGCTGCCGGGATCGGGGTCGTGGCCTTGCCCTCTTCCATTCACGACTGGAAGAAGAAATTTTTCTTCGTCTCCCCTCCCGAGGGCGAGGATTGGCCGGTGCCCACCAAGTGGTCGAGGGAGAAGAGTCTGTCGGGGAACCTGTCCGATGACTCCGCCGCGGTGAGAGTGGCGTTGTGGGAACCCATCCCTCGATACGACGTGCTGCTATTCGAGAGGGTTTTGAGCTGGGCCGGGCTTAGCCCCGTCGAGTTCGTCGGTAAGTTAGGCTTGCTTTCTGGGTTTATGTTTTACTCGCGTTGCTGATAAGTTGGGTGTTTGTTTCGTGCAGGATCCATGGACTTCGGCGTTCTCCGAAATGCTATACGCCAACCGAGGCAGCCTGCTAGGGCTGGGGGTGCCAGCTCTTCCCGGGCGCAGCCTGCCCCTGCTCCCACCTCCCCGGTGGCGGTGCCCCGAGGACGCTCGGCGGTGGATCCCGCCCCGGGCCCCAGCAGAGTGTCGGGTCGGAAGCGGGCCCTGATTTTGGAGGACACGGCCTCGGAAGAGGAGATCGGCTCCCCCTCGGAGCCGCTCAAGAGGAGTTCCCGGAGACCTTCCCGGGGCCCGTCTTCGCCGACCGTGGTGGAGGAAGGGGGGCTCCGGTTCGCGGTGCCGTCCGGGCTGTCGGTCACGGACAGCCTCCTCCACGAGATAGAGACCTCGGCCGGGGGTCGGGTTCCTGGGGGAACCCTCAAGGCTCAGCTGGCGTCGATCGCTCAGGAAGCCGTGCAGGTAAGCCCCTAGTGCGCGGTGAGATTTAGTGTTTTCCTTCATATTTCTGATCCTCTCTTTTTTTATGCCTTCCCAGACTCTCCAGCACGTGGCCCTCACCCTTCGCATGGAGACCGAGGTGGTAGCACCTGCGGTGGAGGCCGCGGGCCAGCTCGCCGCATTGCAAGAAAGCTCCAGGCGAGAGCAGGAGGCGATGTCGGCGAGGATCGCCTCCCTGGAGGGCGAGGTGGATGCCGGGAAAAGGGAGGTCGTCCGGCATCGCGAGGCTGCCGTGATCGCCGAGGGCAAGCTCGAGGACTCCCATGTGCTCGCCGGCAACCTGAAGAAGACGGCGAAGACCCTCCGGAAGGAGCTGGGGGCGGTGGCCGAGGCCTATAAGTCGGCTAGATCGAGGGCCGTGGCGAGCTGCAAGGGGTCGAAGGACTTTTATGATGACCTGGCCGTGGCCACGACCCGCATTTGGTACGACGTCCTTGATGCCGTCATGTCTCGGATGCCGGAGTTCGACGACGTGGATCTGCGGGCCGAGTTCCCCCTCGTGGGCTCCGACGAGCAAGGGGGAGAAGCTCCCGGCGGGAGGGGGCCGAGGACCCAGCGCCCCCGGTGGTGGAGGTCGAGGACCTCGAGGTCGCGCCCAGGCCTGAGGTGTAGAGCTCCCGCTCCCCTACCTTCATTTTGTTTTTCTTTTGACTTTTGTAAGGCTGAGGAGCCTAAAAAATACCTTTGTAAAAAACTTATCTTTTGCTGTAGTAATAAAGTTTTTCTTTCTACCATCTATTTGTGAAGAATGCTCGTTTGGGATGTTTTTACTTGTGCCGTTGTGCTTTCATGTCAGTTTGGCCCTCTGTCTAACGATCGTCCGTCGAGCTGACTGCAATCGCTTGCCGACGAGAATCTCCGAGGAGGTATTTCCCTGGGCCCCGGGTCGAGGGGAGATCGTTTAGGCTTGGACAGACCTGACATCCATTTCTGATTTAGAGTATTGGCCGTCATCTGGGGGTGACCGGGCAGGGTAGCTGCGCTGTCATCTCCTGCTAAGGCTTCATGCATCTGTCGCGGTGGTAGGGGGTTACCCGCCAGGGATGGCCGAGCATGGTAGCTGCTCGGTCGTCTCTTTCGAGGGCTTGGTTCTTTTAGAGTTGTGGGTAGGCGACTACCAGCCTTGGGGGGTTGAGCGGGATAGCCGCTCTGATGCCCCTTGTGAGGGCTTTTGATCCCTGGCGTAGAGGGTAGAAGCCGGAGTTTAACCGAGCAGGGTAGTTGCTCGGGTGCCTCTGTATGAGAGCTTTTGATCCTTAAGGACGGCGGTAGGAAGCTACCAGCCGTTGATAGCCGGGCAAGGACCCGACTGCCTCGGGGAGGACTTTTTGATCCCCGGCGTTTTGCAGGGAGGCTGCCCACCGGGAATAGCCGAGCGAGGGAACCTCAGGCTCGGCTGCCTCTGGGAGGGCTTTTAGATCCTTCAGGACGGGGACTGAACAGGGTTACTGCCCAGTGCCTCTTGGCGAGGACTTTGATCCTTGTCGATTGTGGTAGGAAGCTACCAGCCGGGGATAGCCGAGCAAGGACCCGACTGCCTCTGGGAGGACTTTGGCCCTTGGCGCGAGGAAAGCTATAAGGCTGTAGGAAGCCCACTAAGGACCCTTGGCCGGACAGGGTTACTGCCCGGTGCCTCTTGGCGAGGACTTTTGTCCTGAAAGATAGCCAAGTGACGGAACCTCGGGCCTCGATTGCCTCTAGGAGGGCTTTTTATCCCCGGCGTTGTGGCAGGGAAGCTGCCCACAGGGGATAGCCGAGCGAGGGAACCTCGGGCTCGGCTGCCTCTGAAAGGGCTTTCTGATCCCCTGCGCTGTGGCAGGGAAGCTGCCCGCTGGGGATAGCCGAGCAAGGGAACCTCGGGCTCAGCTGCCTCTGGGAGGGCTTTCTGATCCCCGGCATTGTGGCAGGGGAGCTGCCAGCCGGGGATGTCTGAGCAGGGTAGCTGCTGAGTTGAATCCTTGACGAGGTGCAGCCTGGTCGTTCGGCTGTGGGTGCGGGGAACAGGAACGGTCGGGGCAACGGCGCGCGCAGCTAGTGCATTGAATGCAGGGGGAGGTGAAGCGACAGGGGCGCGTCGCTTCGTTTCCACCGGGTGACGTTCAATGGACGCCGCGTGGCGGTCGTTGGGCTGCAAAGCGGGCTATATAAGGAGCACTGGTTCTTCCCCCTTTGTAGACAGGCCATCGAAAAATGGAGGTGTAACGTTTCAGAAATCGTTTTGCGAATTTTTCCGTTTTAGGGCAAAATTATCGGTATTTTCCGTTTTAACCCGATTTCGATCAAACGTCCGTATAAGCTTGCCGGCATCTAGTTTAGCTAAAATAAAGCTTGTGCGCGAACTTTGAGAGTATTTGGGAGGTTTTGGTTCAGATAGAATTTTTCCCAAATAAAATATTATTTTAAGCGGTATTTGGTGCACGTAAATCGGGAAATTTCTTCTTTTGAAAATAAATTATTTTTTTGTCACTAGAATATTTTGGAAACTTCTTTTTAAATATCTAGTTATTTTTTGGAGTGCAAAAGGAATTATTTTAAAAAGAAAAGAAAAGATGTAAAGGTGGCAAAGTGCATTTATTAGCATTTATTATTCTTTTTCCTAGCAATTTCTTCACAAAAAATTCACAAAAATACCCTCTCACCCCCTTGGCCGGCCCTTCCCTTTCCCTTGCTGCCCTACATCATTTCCACCCCTTTTCAACTCATTTTGCATCAAATAAATTATGAAAAATCCAAATAAAATAACAAAAACTCAAATCTATTCATTTTCCTTCATTCTTCTTCACAAAAGTAGCTTGGATCTTCATTCAAAACATCATTTTGGAGGAAAAGATGATGAGTTTGGTTTCTTGGTTTTGATCTTTTGTGGATGTATAAAACCCTAACCCTAATCCTTTTTGTTGTTTCTAAATTTCTAATTAGTATGTTAATTGTTTATTTAAGCTTTTAATTTCATGTTTGAAATTCAAGACTTGATTTTTATGATAATCTAGTTAGGGTAAAACTTGATTTATGTGTTTAATGTTTATTTGAAGTGTTAATTTGTGTTTTGGAGAAGATTAACCTAGTAGAAAATGTTAATTTTTGCTAATGAACAGTTTGTTTAATTAGGCAATTTTGCTTACTAGGTTTTTGCTAAAATTTATTTAGCAAGTGTTAAAAATATAGAAATGGTTTTTATAGCTTAGTTAAGCTATTTTAAGGTTTTTATAATCGCTAGATATGTGTTAGCTTGAAGCTAGTGCGAAATATTGCGATGGGTTGCTTACTAGATTTCAGGGTTTTTCCGACGTGGGTTCGATTGGTCGTTGCGAGATTATATCTATTGTATTCCTCGTAATTTTTGTGTTGTATTGTGCGATCGGGACGATCGGGGTCCAGACTTGGTGTTTGTAGTTTAGCGACCCCAATTAGGGTTTTTGGCCGGTATCGTGTGCGATAGATGCGTTAAGTGCGCAATGTAATTTTCCGGGCGTTTTCTTCGCGTTTCGTTGTCTTTTCGTCATTGTAGGATTTTTTCTTATGTGATGTGTTTGTGAAATTTTAGGTTCGCAAGCGGGGATTTCGGACGCTACGACAAGGGAAAACAGATGGTAGGCTTCACTTAGCCAGGAGCGTTGGTGAGTAGATTTAACATCTACAGGGGAATCGCCCGCATGGCGTTATGCGTCAGGGCTAGAGATTTTATTACTTGTCGCATATTCTAAGTTATTATTAGAATTGCGCCTTTACCCTATTATTTAGATGTAGTTGTTCCTGGACTAGTAGTAGTAGGACACTACACATATTATTGACGATTCATATTGCACGAGTACTGATTGTATGCTACACACACCGTCAATAATTGCCATGTCACACACAAACCACTTATAGATGTTATATTGCTTGGTTAGGGATATTGTGACATTAATTCATACTGCTTATCATATATGGCATTTAGCATACCTGTATTCCTATAGAGTATTGTACCATTAGTGATAGGTACATACACACTCCATGACATAGCTACAGGTATACCTTGCATATACTGTTCTTATACCCAGAGGGTATATTACATCATTTACTTATAGGTAGACACATACATCTGGTGTTAGCTACATGTTTACCTTTACTTGATGTTATTTAGAATCGGATAATATAGGAACCGCATGATATTGGTATTAAGTTGATGCAGTTAATTAGCGGTTTTCCTTTATATGCTTGCATTTCAGATATGTCGCACATATTATATTCATGGATTTTCGCATTGTTATATGGATTTTTCATGATGTTTTCTGGATTTGGGGACCGCGGGAGTTCATGAAATTATGCATTATTTGAAAAACCCGGTTTCCTTGATATGATATTTCAGCAGCCACCATGAGATTTGTCGTTTACGATGTGTATACCCCATGCGAGGAAAGGAGGGGTCCGCGTGCGGGTACATGGTGGGGCCCGGAGGTACCCGAAGCAAGAACGATGTCGTGGTGTCAGGCGATGAGGCTTAGGGGAACCATACTTTCCGGTGACAGGACCAATGACTCAGCAGCTATCATGTGGATACCGACGGGAGTCATGTACGTATGGATACGTCGAGAGGTGAGGGTCAGAGCTAGGCACTCAAGCTTTCGGGATAGCGTATGATACGTACCTATCAGGATGTTAGTCTGGGAGACGGCATATGATAGATCAGTATTTCTGTGTCGATACTTGGCACATTGGTTTCATGATATTTCTAATTACTCTTTGTATATATAACAGGGGATTTATCCGCTGTTATATATACCCTTACACCAATATTAGTGGAATGGGACGCTAATATATGTGTATTGATCTCATCATATTTATTTACGCCTTTATATTTAGGATGTTAGAATTTTGCTGGAGATTTGACTCGGGATATAAGAGATTCATTTGAGATTGGATACTGGATAGATATGTGAGATCTACTTGATTTTGTACATTCGATATATACGAGATATACTTGATGATTGTACATTCGATATATGTGAGATATACTTGAGGTTGTACATTCGGGATATATGAGATATACTTGATATTATGCAATTGAGAAGATGTGATACTTAGATAATATGAGAGCCAATTTGGGGGCTGATTTGAGGAATTAGGATTTAAATTGTCTTGCTGGATTGTGATCCTACCACGATGTCAGGATTCCGTGAAAATGACATACTTCACTTCATACCTCACCTTATCTGTTTGGGCACTGCTTCATGTACTGGTAGTACCTGTTAGTGTACCTTTCATGATTGTTGCACATTTACATTCTCATATCCTTATCGCATGATTATTGCATACTGTTGTCATATCATTATTGCTTTATATATATTGGTTGTACCTGCTAGTGTACTTTTCATTATTCTGCATTCATATGACATGTTATTACTGTTAATTGCATATCTTAGATTCACGCTTTACATGCATACTTGCGATTATCTGCATATGTTATTTACTATTCACGAGTTGGCAACTCACCCCCGTTGTGCCACAGGTGTTACAGAGTGTTCCCCCGAGTAGTCGAGGCTGGCTATTCATCTATCATCTTTTGCTACAGATACCGCATCGGCTCACAGTGTGCTGTTTTGTTCAGGTGGGTTTTGGTGGTTATCTGTATTTGTATTGTATATTCGTTGTATCTTGTACTCTCCATCTACTATTATGTTGTTGACTTAGAGACTTGGTGAGGACGATATTGTATAAATTGTGGATTTGTTGTCTTTTATACAGCTTTCTCCCTATTGTCTTTATTTCTTCGCTACGGCGTCGTATATTTGTGGTGGTGATTGTTTTCCGCCTTTGGGCGTGTATTTGCTCCCGTTTGGGGATACTTTACTTTATATTTATGTTGTACCTATTTTTGGGGCTAGTTTTTACAAAGGAGGTGCTGCCAAAATTTTACAGGAAATAAAATTGGACTTTTAAAGAATTTGGGTTGTGATTTCAAAGACTTTTAAACAATATTTCTTATCCTTTCTTGTCTTTTAATGGTTTAGATTTCTGGGTTTTGGCTTTCTTTTACTGCGTTACGCCTATAGACGTTGCGCAGTATTAGGGCCGTCACGTGCCAATTTCGGGTCGTGACAAAGTTGGTATCAGAGCGCTAGGTTTTTACCTTACGGAGTGTAGGATGACCTTGAAATGATGGAGTAGGTAGCTTAAGCAGAGTAACGTAGTGTGTGTATGTCTGCAGCATACTCACGATGCAGTACTCTGCCTAAAGTGACCTAAGTACAATTACTTGAAATTCCTTCCTTGATGATTCATATCCTTGTGATTCGATTTCCGTGTTCATATCGAATCCTATCCCTATTTATAGCCTTTGCCGCCGACGACTATAGGGACTCAGAGAGGTGCAGCGAGGGCCGAGGTTAGAGTTGACTCAGGTGGGTTAAGGACTGACCAGGATGGCACGCTCGTTGCACAGGTGTAGACGGATCCGCCTTCGACAGATAGTATTGCTAGGCTTGTGGCAGAGATGCAGGACATGCACCAGACGATGAGTTCTTTGGTGGAGACCATTCGAGCGCAGCGACAGGAGGTTGTCACCCTTGTTACCGAGTTGTTCCTTGCGATCAGCACACAGCTTTCCATCACTTACATAGCACCAGTGGATGCAGCCCTAGTTGACGAGACACGTATTCCAGAGACTTCGGGAGTTTCGGGACCGTGAAGGACTCGTACCGGGGTATCAGCTCAGAGACAGAGGCTTAGTCGTCGAGACAGCTTTCGTGACCGTTGCGGGAGTAGCAGAGGTTTGGGACGAGGGGATTCGTGTTAGCTAGATCAGTCGTTTGTTGTGTTAACTTCTGTCAGCGATTCTTTTGTTGCGCGACACGTATTTCAGTCGTATGCCAATCGGTTAGGAGATTCATCCGTCACTTGATCCTTCTAGAGATGTTGGATTTGACGTTCTCCTGGGCACGGGCTGGTTAGTTACGTTCTAGGCGTCTGTGGACTACCGCGAGGAAACCGTCAGGTTTGTTTTCCCGGCAAGTCAGTTCTTGTTGTGCAGGGGGACAGTGGTGCCGCCTCTCACAGCTCGAATTCAGCCTTTTTCGCTAGTCGGCTTTTGAGGAGAGGATGTCGAGGATTCATGGCATTCATTCATGATACCGGAGCCACAGTGGGTTTGTTGGACCGGGTTCTTATCGTGCGAGAGTTTTCCGACGTTGTTCCAGATGAGCCGGCGGAGCTTAGGGAGCTTAAAGATCAGCTGCAGAGTTGTTTGTTGGGGGGCTAGTGCGTCTGAGTGTTTCACATTGAGGAGCTCCTATTTCTGTTCGTCAAGGAGGAAGACGGCAGTTTAGGTTGTGTATTGATGGATCGCCAATTGAACCGCTTACGGTGCGGATAGGTATCCTTTACCTCGCATTGATGATTTCTTCGATCGGCTCCAGCGTGCGAGACATTTTCTAAGTTTGTTCGGGATCAGGTCATCATTGCTGCGGGTTCGGAGTGATGACATTCCGAAGACTGCCTTATGCGTGCTTCGGGCTTTGTGTGTTTTGGTGGTGTCGTCGAACTCACCAATACCCTAGCAGCATTCGTAGATATGATGAACCGGATTTCTTCAGGCCGTTCCTCAACCAGTTATTGTTGTGTTATTGATGACATTCTGGTCTATTCCTTGTGTCTTGAGGGACAGGAGCAGCACTTGAGGATTTGTTTTGCAAACATTGGGAGAGCCCCAGCTGTTTGCTAGATTCTCGGAGTGTTCCTTCAGGCTTGTTTGTGTTGACTCCTAGGTCTTGTAGTTATGGGAGACGGTTTTCGTATGGTTCCGAGAAAGATCGAGTCCATACAGCTTTGGCCCAGACTTGTATACGGGACGGAAGTCCGTAGATTTTGGGCTTAGCAGGTTTTTACCGCCGTTTCATGCAGGATTGCTAGTGTTGTGCTGCACTGTTGACTGGACTGACCTGAAAGGAGGTTTCTTTTTCTTTGGACTGAGGCATGCGTGTGGAGTTTTTCAGCAGTTGGAGATTCGGTTAACAACTGCACCAGTTCCTCTTGCTTTTTGGTTCGGGCGACTTTGTTGTTTTAACTGTGATATTTCGCGAGTGGTGCTCGATTGTGTACTGAGGTGACACTATAGAGTTATCGCTTTTGCTTTCCTACATTTGGAGGAAGTACTAGCAGGATATTCCACTCACGATCTGGAGATGGCCGCGGTGGTCTTGCGTTGGAGATTTGGAGACACTACTTGTTCGAGAGTCGTGTCAGATTTTCACGGACTATCAGAGCTTAATGTACATCTTCCTGCAGCGGATTTTGATTGTTGAGATAGTCTTCTGCAGATTCACAGTTCTTGTGTGATCGTTGAGTACAGCTTAAGTTCGCCTCTACTGAGGGGACAGCTTGCTCATGTCCGCACCCGACCACTTTTCCTTAATCGCTTTCGCGAGACACTGCCTACCGACGCTCGTTCGTTAGAGATACTTGAGCATACTCGGCTGGGTAATGATTCGGAGTCCTTGATTTGTGACAATAGTGTGCTAAGTTAGGGACGCGTTTGTGTACCTGATATTATCGGGTAGAGACGTGAAATCCTAGAGCTGGCACATCTATCTATTCTCTGTACTCATTCAAGTTCCACCAGTATTTGACGTGACTTGTGAGATAGTTACGGGTGGGCCGGGATGTAAAGAGCAGTTTCGGGTTTCGTTTCAAGGTGACTGTGTTGTTGTGAGCTAAGGTTGAGCATCTGAAACTGGCTGGAGAGTTGCAATCTTTAACTGTTCCGAAGTGGGAATGGGAGCAGATCTCCATGAAATTCGTTATGGTGTCTACCCAAGTTTAGTCAGGGTGTGACTCCATTCGGATGCTTGTTGTCCGGTTTTTCTCAGTCTGCTCAGTTGTTCTTTGTTAAGTTTGTGCGTTGCATGGAGTTCCTTCGAGGGTCGTATCCAATGAAGGCACCCTGTTCGCTTGCCGTCTTGGGCAGAAGCTTCAGGAAGCCTTGGGTACTGGTTGAGCTTTAGCTCCGTCTTTCCATCCGCAGGATGATGGTTTTGTGAGAGAGGGCTATACCGACTCTAGAGGTTATACTCGTGCATACGTACCAATTGTTTTCGACAGTTGGGATCGTCACTTGCCATTGTTAGGACTCTCCTTCGATAGCAGTTATCAGGAGACATTCCAATTGGCAACCTTTAAGTTTTGTTTTTGTTAGGTGGTGTCGATCTCCAGTCTGTTTTTCTGACTCTGCGTAGTAGGATTTTTGGACCTCAGCTAGTCTAGAGACTTCAGAAATGATCCAGCTGTTTCAGGTGAGGATGATGACAGTCCTGTGCGGACAGAGGTCTTATGCCGACCATGGTGATCGCAGGCTCGAGTTCGCAGTGGGAGATCATGTATTCCTACGGATTTTTCCGATGAAGGACGTGTTGAGTTTTAGGAAGCTTACCCAGAATTGTAGGTCCTTTCAAGATCCTTAAAGTGAGTTAGTTCCGTTGCCTTTAATTTGGCACTTCCGTCCAGATTATTTAGTATTCACCCCGTATTCCTTGTGTCGATACTTTGCAATTACCTTCATGACCTTTCTCACATGATTCAGCACCAGACCATTTAGCTTGGACGCGATTTTTCGTTCACCAGCATCCAATTGTGTTAATGGCTATGCAGGTGGAGAAACTTCGGTCAAGGGTCTTACCATCTGTGAAGGGTTTTTCTTGGACGTAGCCGTATAGTGAGGTAATCACTTGGGAGGCTGCGAACGAGATATGAGAGTTTAGTAATCCTCTCTTTGAAGGTACGCTTAGTAAAAATTTTTAATTCGGGGACGAATTTTTATAAGGGGGGGGGGAGATTGTAACGTTTCAGAAATCGTTTTGCGAATTTTTCCGTTTTAGGGCAAAATTGTCGGTATTTTCCGTTTTAACCCTATTTCGATCAAACGTCTGTATAAGCTTGCCGGCACCTAGTTTAGCTAAAATAAAGCTTGTGCGCGAACTTTGAGAGTATTTGGGAGGTTTTGGTTCAGATAGAATTTTTCCCAAATAAAATATTATTTTAAGCGGTATTTGATGCACGTAAATCGGGAAATTTCTTCTCTTGAAAATAAATTATTTTTTGTCACTAGAATATTTTGGAAACTTCTTTTTAAATATCTAGATATTTTTTGGAGTGCAAAAGGAATTATTTTACAAACAAAAGAAAAGGTGTAAAGGTGGCAAAGTGCATTTATTAGCATTTATTACTCTTTTTCCTAGCAATTTCTTCACAAAAAATTCACAAAAATATCCCCTCACCCCCTTGGCCGGCCCTTCTCTTCCCCTTGCTGCCCTACATTATTTCCACCCCTTTTCAACTCATTTTGCATCAAATAAATCATGAAAAATCCAAATAAAATCACAGAAACTCAAATATATTCATTTTCCTTCATTCTTCTTCACAAAAGTAGCTTGTATCTTCATTCAAAACATCATTTTGGAGGAAATGATGATGAGTTTGGTTTCTTGATTTTGATCTTTTGTGGAGGTATAAAACCCTAACCCTAATTCTTTTTGTTGTTTCTAAATTTCTAATTAGTATGTTAATTGTTTATTTAAGCTTTTAATTTCATGTTTGAAATTCAAGACTTGATTTTTATGATAATCTAGTTAGGGTAAAACTTGATTTATGTGTTTAATGTTTATTTGAAGTGTTAATTTGTGTTTTAGAGAAGATTAACCTAGTAGAAAATGTTAATTTTTGCTAATGAACACTTTATTTAATTATGCAATTTTGCTTGGTTTTTGCTAAAATTTATTTAGCAAGTGTTAAAAATATAGAAATGGTTTTTATAGCTTAGTTAAGCTATTTTAAGGTTTTTATAATCGCTAGATATGCGTTAGCTTGAAACTAGTGCGAAATTTTGCGATGGGTTGCTTACTAGATTTCGGGTTTTTTCCGACGTGGGTTCGATTGGTCGTTGTGAGGTTATATCTATTGTATTCCTCGTAATTTTTGTGTTGTGTTGTGCGATCGGGACGATCGGGGTCCAGACTTGGTGTTTTGTAGTTTAGCGACCCCAATTAGGGTTTTTGGCCGGTATCGTGCGCGATAGATGCGCTAAGCGCCGTGTAATTTTCCGGGCGTTTTCTTTGCGTTTCGTTGTCTTTTCGTCATTGTAGGATTTTTTCTTATGTGATGTGTTTGTGAAATTTTAGGTTCGCAAGCGGGGACTTCGGACGCTACGATAAGGGAAAACAGGTGGTAGGCTTCACTTAGCCAGGAGCGTTGGTGAGTAGATTTAACATTTACAGGGAAATCGCCCGCATGGCGTTATGCGTCAGGGCTAGAGATTTTATTACTTGTCGCATATTCTAGGTTATTATTAGAATTGCGCCTTTACCCTATTACTTAGATGTAGTTGTTCCTGGACTAGTAGTAGTAGGACACTACACATATTATTGACGATTCATATTGCACGAGCACTGATTGTATGCTACACACACCGTCAATAATTGCCATGTCACACACAAACCACTTATAGATGTTATATTGCTTGGTTAGGGACATTGTGACATTGATTCATACTGCTTATCATATATGGCATTTAGCATACCTGTATTCGTATAGAGTATTGTACCATTAGTGATAGGTATATACACACTCCATAACATAGCTACAGGTATACCTTGCACATACCGTTCTTATATCCAGAGGGTATATTACATCATTTACTTATAGGTAGACACATACATCTGGTGTTAGCTATATGTTTACCTTTACTTGATATTATTTAGAATCGGATAATATAGGAACCGCATGATATTGGTATTAAGTTGATTCAGTTAATTAGCGGTTTTCCTTTATATGCTTGCATTTCAGATATGTTGCACATATTATATTCATGGATTTTCGCATTGTTATATGGATTTTTCATGATGTTTTCTGGATTTGGGGACCGCGGGAGTTTATGAAATTATGCATTATTTGAAAAACCCGGTTTCCTTGATATGATATTTCAGCAGCCACCATGAGATTTGTCGTTTACGATGTGTATACCCCATGCGAGGAAAGGAGGGGTCCGCGTGCGGGTACATGGTGGGGCCCGAAGGTACCCCGAAGCAAGAACTATGTCGTGGTGTCAGGCGATGAGGCTTAGGGGAACCATACTTTCCGGTGACAGGACCAATGACTCAGCGGCTATCATGTGGATACCAACGGGAGTTATGTACGTATAGATACGTCGAGAGGTGAGGGTCAGAGCTAGGCACTCTTGCTTTCGGGATAGCGTATGATACGTACCTATCAGGATGTTAGTCTGGGAGACGGCATATGATAGATCAGTATTTCTGTGTCGATGCTTGGTATTGGTTTCATGATATTTCTAATTACTCTTTGTATATATAACAGGGGATTTATCCGCTGTTATATATACCCTTACACCAATATTAGTGGAATGGGACGCTAATATATGTGTATTGATCTCATCATATTTATTTACGCCTTTATATTTAGGATGTTAGAATTTTGCTGGAGATTTGACTCGGGATATAAGAGATTCATTTGAGATTGGATACTGGATAGATATGTGAGATCTACTTGATTTTGTACATTCGATATATACGAGATATACTTGATGATTGTACATTCGATATATGTGAGATATACTTGAGGTTGTACATTCGGGATATATGAGATATACTTGATATTATGCAATTGAGGAGATGTGATACTTAGATAATATGAGAGCCAATTTGGGGGCTGATTTGAGGAATTGGGATTTAAATTGTCTTGCTGGATTGTGATCCTACCACGATGTCATGATTCCGTGGAAATGACATACTTCACTCCATACCTCACCTTATCTGTTTGTGCACTGCTTCATGTACTGGTAGTACTTGTTAGTGTACCTTTCATGATTGTTGCACATTTACATTCTCATATCCCTATCGCATGATTATTGCATACTGTTGTCATATCATTATTGCTTTATATATATTGGTTGTACCTGCTAGTGTACTTTTCATTATTCTGCATTCATATGACATGTTATTACTGTTAATTGCATATCTTAGATTCACGCTTTACGTGCATACTTGCGATTAGCTGCATATGTTATTTACTATTCACGAGTTGGCAACTCACCCCCGTTGTGCCACAGGTGTTACAGAGTGTTCCCCCGAGTAGTCGAGGCTGGCTATTCATCTATCATCTTTTGCTACAGATACCGCATCGGCTCACATTGTGCTGTTTTGTTCAGGTGGGTTTTGGTGGTTATCTGTATTTGTATTGTATATTCGTTGTATCTTGTACTCTCCATCTACTATTATGTTGTTGACTTAGAAACTTGGTGAGGACGATATTGTATAAATTGTGGATTTGTTGTCTTTTATACAGCTTTCTCCCTATTGTCTTTATTTCTTCGCTACGGCGTCGTATATTTGTGGTGGTGATTGTTTTCCACCTTTGGGCGTGTATTTGCTCCCGTTTGAGGATGCTTTACTTTATATTTATGTTGTACCCATTTTTAGGGCTAGCTTTTACAAAGGAGGTGCTGCCAAAATTTTACAGGAAATAAAATTGGACTTTTAAAGAATTTGGGTTGTGATTTCAAAGACTTTTAAACAATGTTTCTTATCCTTTCTTTTCTTTTAATGGTTTAGATTTCTGGGTTTTGGCTTTCTTTTACTGCGTTACGCCTGTAGACGTTGCGCAGTATTAGGGCCGTCACGTGCCAATTTCGGATCGTGACAGGAGGATTTTCCGTTCACTATCCCCGAAATCGTCAGTTCTGTGGATGTGTATTTTTATGACCCCTACTGCACCGAGGACACGGTGCAGTTGGTTCACGGGCGCATTGAGGAGCATTTCGGTCGGCTGCTCCCTAGGCGCTCCTCCCTGCTGCAGCTACTGATGTACTCCATCTGGAGGGCATCGCCGGGGCTTTACAACCCCCTGTCGGAGCAGCTCTTCGATGAGGCCGTGGGCAAGCTGCGGTCTTTGAAGCGGTTCGGCTTGATCTCCGTGAACTGGCTGGCCCGCTCGGAGGCGCTCGTCCGCGAATGTTATGAGCTGAGGCTCGGGGTCAATGCCCGCGGAGGGAACCGGGAACAGAGGCTGGAACTTGCGCGGCCCCTGTTGGCGGAGATCTTCGCCGAGTACTACGAGCAGTGCTTGCTGCACCCCGTTCCCCCGCTATTGTAACTTTCCCCCCTTTTTTTGCATGTATGGCTGAGGAGCCCATAATACCCTTTGAATAAACAAAGATTTTCTTTCTTTTTCGCAATGCTCCATTGATCTTTGCTAAATCAGCAGTAGATTCTAGGAAGAATTTACATTGCGTCGGAGTGATCTTGGAAGCTCATTCCCGCAGTGAAAGCGTCCAAGTGGTCCTTCGGGTCGGTTTTCCTGTCGAACAGAGAGACCTTCGGGGGCTTATTACGCGAGGAGACGCGCACGGCGAGCAGTTGCTTGGTGAATGGCTTCGTGAGCGAGTCGGAGGCGTACTTAGCCCCGTCGCTCGAGAAGTGAGCTTCTTGGCGCATGCCCTCGATCTTCTTCTCGAGGGCGTCGAGCCGACCGTGGTACCTCGAGGAATCGGCGCCTCGGGATTCCCGGGCCCCACTGCGGGTGGACTGCGTCAGGGAGCGGCCCCAATTTCTCTCAATGAGGTGCCTCAGGTCCCAGGATGGGGTAGCTCTTGAGTCGCCGGGGCGGACCCCTTCTGTGCGTTCCCGCCGATCATGGTGGGGTCGGCCACGCTCGTGGATAGAAGAGGTGACCGATATTTCCTCAGGGGGGTAAGGGTCGCGAGGAGGCTCGGGGCGAGGCCCCCTGGTGGCGGATCTCAGTGTGGAGCCCTGGGGTGCCCAGCGGGCCTCAGGGAGCACCGGTTTGAGGGACCGGCGGCCAGGGGATGCAGCCTGCTGGTGGTTGGCCGTCCAGACAGGGACGGAGTCTTCTGGAGGCGGTGGAGCAGCGATCTGGGGCCCGGGTGTGGCCGTTTGGACACGGACGAGAGCCTCCACGAGGGATTGCAGGCGATATATCCGGCCTGCGAGGGTGTTGATGACGGTCATGGGGGGAGGTTCATCCCCGCCTTCGGTGAGTGGAAGGCGGCGGCTGGTACTGGGATCCCCAGGATGGTCGTCCGCCATGAGAGAGGAGATAGGAAGGTCAACTTTGTATTTTATGGAATTTAGATTCCCACAGACGGTGCCAACTGATGGAGCTCCTTTTCGAGCCTCCGTCAGATGCTGTCTTCCGTAGATCTCGCGGTGAGCTTAGCTGATTATCCTTCATTGCGTGTGGATCTCAATGGGTTTTTGGAGGAAGGGGTGAGGTGTGAAAGCTGTCGCCGAGTACCTGCAAAGAAGTCCCGGGATGGTTTGGTACCACCGAGGACCCTCCGACGCTCAAGTTAGTGATGAGATCCGAGCAGAGTAACGGCGTAAAGTATAAAGAATCACTTACTTGACCCCTCTGCGATTGGGGTTTATATAGTGGTGATGGCATGCAGCAGCGGGCGTGAGAATCTCGCCGGCAGTTACGCTCCCGACGTCACGCCCGCGTAGAGAGCGGATCGCCTATTAATGGGGATCGCGGAGGCATGGAACGTAGGATGTTGCTGGCGGAGAATCCGCGCATGGCGAGATTCGCGGAGCGGCGGTTACGCCTGTGTGTGGTGACTTTGGTCCGGGGGCCCGAGGAAGATGGCCTCGGCTAGGAGCTCGGGACGAGCGGGGAGGCCGAGGAGTCCTGGTCTTGCGGCAGCCCGGCATGGGCTGTGGGGACGAGGAAGCCAATTTACAGGGGGCCCCGAGGTGGGCCAGCTGGTGTTTGCAGGTCGGGTACAGGGCAGCCGGGTCGGCCCCCTGTGGGCCCTCTTCTGGGTTATGGACACCCCCCTGCCACGTGTCCTGATCTTGGAGGTCGCCAATATTGAGCATCATCACTTCTATTTCAGCGACCAAGGCAAGTGAACCTCCCTTACTTACTTAACATGCTATAGTTATCTTAATTATGTTGATTAATGTTAAGTATAACTATATACATATTTAAACACTCGTTGCGATTGCTTGGATCGGACCTCAATTAAAAATGACGGAACTTATGATCATTAAACCCTTTTACCGTTAACGAATATCATGTGAAAATTTGTATGTAAAATAATAAGATTTCACCTATGAAATGACATTCCCGATATAACCGATGCAAAATCTAGAATTTCCATGCGTGTTATCCTGTAAAATTCATAATAAATCGTACAAAAATCGGATCGCGGCGTACTTAGACCCGTTGAGAAGAGGACCGGATAAACTATGAATTATGACGGCTACTGAACATCATATAATTATATAGTGTAAATTGAAAAGATTTTTGACTCTAGACTGTAGTCCGGAGCAGAAATCTCTGCTAATACCTGTAATTAGACATCTTTAACTCATTGTTCAAATGCGAAAATCTACGGAACCCTATATCGTTAAGTAGAAAATTGAGTTATCTTTCTTACTCCACTGGTTTCACTGGATTCCTTTTCTGTATGATATTTTTAACACGTTTTATAATGTCGATTGTCCAACTGAATTCTGCAGTGACAGATTTTACACATCGAACTTAACCTGACCATAACTCCCTGTTGATATAGGATATTACTGATCCGTCAATTGCGTTGGAATAATAACTGATAACCCTAAACTTTAATCAACTGTAGAGACGCCCAAATATGTATGTAAGTGATAGGAAAACACGTTTGAAGATAGATTTTTAGTTCAGAAACTGAAATTTCAGCAGCGAACATCCGTATTGAAACAACCGTAACTCCCTAACCAGAACCCCGATTGGTATGAAACTAATTTTCCTGTCTAGATAATCGAGTCTACTATTTACTTATTTTATATTATTTCGCCTAAATCTGTACGTATGAATAACCGTGATTTCCCAACCTGAATAACACCGATTGTCCATGTTTTATTCTTAGGGTATTTTATTGCATTTTCATTATATTGCTTAATTGCTTTACCCGGGATACCTAATGACTGCTTGCATTGACACCCTAGTAATTATAGAGCATTGTCGAATGATAGCGGTATCAATTGGTTGTGTTAAGTACGCTTGTGAAAGTGATTGAAAAGTGAAAGTGATTGGACAACGACAGTGATGTGTACTTGTATACAACCAGTTCGATACATGAATATATACTGAAACCTGGGGAAATGGGGAAATTGAGGTGGAATTGAACTTGTATTTAGCGAGGTATAGTGTTTTATAGAATGATCATTCGAACAGTGACACACACACACACACATACCGATTAGGTCATGGGCCTAATAGCACGGCTGCAGGGTTATGTCCCAGGCACAGTGGACCATAGTTTCGGGCATGCATGAGACCCTCGTTAAACATGATAAATTTTTTCCACCGATCGATTTCATTGACTCAGAGACCGATAGGTTTAGCGACATAGATATTGCATTGAACACTGATTTGACACACATGCTACACTATTTTCCATGTCTTCTAGTTCATGTTTATTTTACTTCACAATTATATATTTCTATATTGTGTCGTTCTGACGACTTGAGTATGCATGCTTATAGGACGAAGTGGATCCAGGTCAGGATCAGGACTTTCCCTACGAGATCACGGAGATTTAGACCGTGATATCAGTGTTATCGTATTCTGTTTGCAATAAAGAATGGTTAATAGTTTATCTTCTTATTGAACTCCTTGTATCGTTGAACTCATTTTGATTAATATAATAAAATAGTGATTGTGATTTCCTTTATTTGTGCTGTATTTTACTGATTACCATGTAATACTAAAATCCAAAATGTGAGTACGGCAGGATTATTCCATGACTGTAGGAGCATGGCTGACCTAGTCACCATTGTATTCCGTATTTTGGGAAACGAGGCGTGACAATTGATCTCAAACTTTCCTTTCAACTGTTCCTTCAAATTCTGAATATCAACCATATATTTTTCTGCTATCAACATATCATCAACATAAAATAGCAAGTATATGAAAGAACCATCGGCGAGCTTCTTACAATAAACACAACTATCGTCCGTACTTATCGTAAACCCAATATCTATCATGAAAGAGTTAAACTTCTTATACCAACATTTTCAAACCGTAGAGAGACTTCTCTAACAAACAAACGTGACCTTCTTTGCTTTCAACTTCAAAACCCTCGGGATGTTACATGTAAATCTTCTTTATCAAATCGCCGTGCAAGAATGCGGTCTTCACATTGAGCTGCTCAAGCTCTAAATCTTGCATAGCTACCAAACCGAGCAAGACACGTATAGAGATGTATTTAACAACCGGAGAAAATATCTTAGTGAAGTCAACTCCCAACACCTGCGAATAGCCTTTAGCTACCAATCGCGCATTGTATCTCGTATCAACCGTCCCTTGATCACCTTCTTTCTTCTTGAAAACCCACTTGCATTCAACTATCTTATTTCCTTTTTCGTGCTTCACGAGCTTTCAGGTTTGGTTCTTATGAAGATACTCAATCTCTTCATTCATAGCGACTAGACAACGAGCTACTTCATCGGATGAGATAGTTTCTTTATAGCTTGTCGTCTCGCTACTATCAACCGTCTTTGCAACGGACAGTGCATATGCCACTATATCATCATAGCTATATCTCCGTGGTGGTCTAATGCCCCATCTTTGCCGGTCACAAGCAAGCAAATACTCCTCATCATGGGACTGCTCATCTTGAACTTCTTCAGACGATGGTGAAAGAGAGATCTCCTGCGAACCCGAGATCTCACCGACCTCAATATCAACTCTCGACTCATCCTTCTTTGAATCGTCTTCGACCGGAGATTCCTTATTGTTCGGCTTCAACATAGCAGATTCATCAAACGTCATATCTCTGCTAATCATAAATTTAGCCGACTTTGGATCCGAACACCACAATCTATAACCCTTTACGCCGATGGCATAACTAAGAAAGATACATTTCTTCGCTCGAGGATCCAACTTGCGTTCACAGCAATGTGCATAAGCGGGGTAACCAAATATCTTAAGTGTTGAATAATCGGCATGTTTTCTCGACCATACCTGCTCTGGTGTCTTACTACCTAGCGATGTATGAGGTGACCGATTCACAATATAGCACGCCGTATTTACCACTTTTGCCCAAAACCCCTTTCCGAGCCTTGCATTGGAAAACATGCACCATGTTTTCTTCAAAAGAATCTTGTTCATCCGCTCCGTGAATCCATTCTGCTGTGGTGTGTTGACAACGTTATGATACCGAACTATCCCTTAATTTTTGCAAAAATCATTGAAATCTCCACCGCGAAAGTCTAACCTGTTGTCCGTCCTCAGTCTTTTGATCTGCTTCCATGTCTGCTTATCAAGCAACGTCTTCCATTGCTTGAATATAGTAAATAAATCGCTTTTATACTTCAAGAAGTATACCCAAAGCTTTCTTGAAAAGTCATCAATGAATGTAAGTAGATATTTGGCACCGCTTCCTTTAGAAGCAACCGGAGAGGATCCCTAAAAATCCGAATGGATATAATCTAGAGTACCTTTTGTGTTGTGCACCACCGAACTGAAGCTAACCTATTTTTACTTTCCAAAGACGCAATGTTCACAAAGCTCCGGCTTTGTCGTACTTTTATCACCAAGTAGACCCTGCTTTGACAACTTGGCCAAACCTTTCTCACTCATATGCCAGAGCCTCATGTGCCATAATCTGATAGTTTTGGAATCCGTCATAGATTTGGATGATGAAATAGCCGCTAATCCGGAAGTTGTCGAACTCTGCAATGAATACAAAGAACCTTTATTCAAGCCCTTCATTACAATGAGAGCACCTTTGGTTTCCTTCAAAAATCCACTTTCAACGGAAAACTTGTAACCCCTATCATCGAGTGCATCCAAAGATATGAGATTCTTCTTCAAGTCAGGTACGTGCCTGACTTCCGCCAACGTTCTCACAACACCATCGAACAACTTGATTTTGATTGTTGGAGACATGATGTGGGATCAAAAAAACACAATATGCTAACGAACCGTAAACTTCAAAATTACGATTTAAGAAAGTCAGGAAGAAGACGTAGTTGTCGTTACCCACCGTTGACCTAGATCGCAAGATCAAAGACCTAATGGTTCAATCCAAAAGATCCAAAACAGCAAAAATGGCTCTGATACCAGTTTGTTGCGAATAAGACAATCACAAAGTACAAACCAAATGATAACGAGAAGTATTCAAAAATCACAGGTAAGATAGAAATAGGAGAATTTACTAATTGGCGAAGGCAAAGTGTTATTAATATCAAATTCGGAGAAGTGCAAATTGATGGAGTAATATAAATCCCTCTCAAATAAACCCTAACTCTCTTAAAACAATGGATTCCCACAAATATTCAGAAGCTATCTTAATTAGGGTTAAAATAAGTAATCATATATATAACATACAAAGGATTTAAAAAAATAATAAATTTCCTAACTGACCGAATTTCGGCCGGCCCGGAACGGGAGGCGTCTGCATAAGGAGTGGGCAGACGTCTACCCAAAGTGCCACAAAACTCCAAAGCCCCACCAGACATCTGAACAAGAGTTGTGCAGATGTTTGGCCTTCATATCCAAAATTGCCAGAGCGCTCGCAGACGTCTGGACTTATACAAGTCAGACGTCTGAAGTTCTCAGCTCCAGACGTCTGTTTGCAGATAACATTGATTCTTCAAACTGCTTCGTGATAGCGCCGGATCGTAGGAAATCTTCAGTGATACATATATAACACAAGATATAATATCAAGCTCCCTCCTCCCTTTTATACCTTTGAAGAAAAACATAATCATGTAGTTCAACTGTTTTAAGAGAAGTATATGTTTGGATAACTGAACTAGCTAGTAGACTAACACATTGTAATGCTTCAATTTTTATTTTTACACAACTTGGAAATTATGTTGAGCATTAAGTGATTATATTTTTTTGTTCTAAACGTCCCGTTAGGTCGGATGTCCTTTGTTGCTAAAATCTGGATTTTTGCTGTAGTGTTTAAAATAATAATAATAAAACCCTACTCTCGATCTGCTATTTGAATCTGGGTTGCTCTGATACCATTTCTGATGTCTCTACAACTGCACCAAAATTTCAAAGTTTTATGATTAGATTTGAAGGATATATTGTTATACGAATACGATGTCTAATCAATTAATAACACTGTAATGACACTAAAATTCCTATACAGTCGTATCATCTTTAATAAAATACTATAATTATTTTCTATTATCATCTATTCCCGAGTCTTCCAATAGGATATTCAGCAGCCACATGAGTTTTTAAAATTACTCATATTATTTTTTCAATATGAGCTTGTTGTCTCTTCATTATCCATAACATAACCGACAGCCCAGGCTTATTTTCTCAGACATTAATTCTACATGCATAATTAAACCCGCACCTTCATATTCTAAACCCTTTAACTCCCAACCCAATTAAACCCCATTCCAAATAATTACTTATGTTCTTTTCCCCCTTCTTCTTCTTCCCTTTAATTCAAACAAAACCCACTACCCTCTCACCCGTAACCTCCATTCTCTCTTCTTGCACAGACCCTTCTCTTATTTTCTCCTCTCATTCTTAACTTCTCTCCCCCTCTCCCTCCCTCTCTCTTTCACACACACACACACACACACATAAAAGACGCATGCAAAAAAGAAGGATTTCAACGTCGAACCTCCATATAACACCCCAGTGCATTTATACTATTTATTTGGGGTATTTCAAATCTTACGGCAAATTTCTTTACTTTTGGATTTCGATTGGTGCTATTAGCAGTTGCGGTTATTATCCGACCCGACTCGCATATTTGAAACCCATCATGGTTCAAGGTACATCAAATATTTGCTAGTATCGAGTATCCATGCAAATCTAGATTTTATAAACATATATAATATATTTTAGTATCCGCATATCTATTAAAATACAATATAAAAATAAAAAAAATATATTTTCTTATCTAGCCTTGTATGTCATGGTACCTCAAATTATATGGTTGCATCCTTATATCATGTTCATATTCTAATTGTTAAACAAACTCGTTTTTGATCTCTACGTATGTTTACCTAGATCCATACTTGGAGGTATATATTTTTAATTGTAAAATATTGCACTATCGTTTAAACTTTTACGTATATTCTCCATATTTAAAAACTAGATTTTTGAATGGTTACGGGTAATATTTGGAGAGATCCGATACTATCTGTAGAATCTGAATATATATATATATATTATATACAATATATATATATTGTTATATAATGTATGTAATATATTAAATAACTGAAATAACTAATTATAACCTTTCTCTCTCTTTCTTCTTCTATCTCTCTTTCTCTCTCTTCTCCCCGTCCCCACCATATTCTCTCTCTCTCTCTAATAACATATATATATATATAATGATTACAAACTAAACTCTCCCTCTCTTCTTTTCTTCTTCTCTTAAGTCTCCGTCCCCGTCACGAAACCCTAGTCTATGCTCATCACCTTGTCGCCGTCCCATCGCTGTACCCTCACCATCATCACCCCCTTCTCAACCTCGCCTCCTCCTCCTCACCTCTTCTCCTCCCCGACGACACCTGAGCACCACCCAACTTTTCCTCGATGCCAAGATCCAAACCCATCCTCACCGGAAACTTATCACGCCGACCACCCTCTTCACCCTCCTCGCCTTCCAGCAACCCCAGGACGCTATCACCCACCAACGACCTCCTCTACACATCCCCGAGCACACCAAACCCTCGTCCACGACGACCTCGTCGACCATCTCTCCTCTGCCCTCATGTATCCCAGAACCCAGTAAACCCAACAACCTCTGCTTCTTCCTCTTCTTCTCCTTCTCCTTTCTTTTCTTTCTTTCTTTTCTTTTCTTGCCCGGCCGTCTTGCCGGAGTTGCGCACGTCGTCGACGATCCAGATGACCCAGTCACCGTCATTGTCTAGCCCAGTCACCACGTCATGTCACTGCTCAGCCAGGTTCAGTCCTGCGTGCGTAAGTTTGCGTTGTGACTTTATTCCGACGTTGGAATATGGCATCTGTATCTTGACGTGAGATCCGATCAGGCAAGTTCTAAACTTGTAATATGCTATTTTATTATATCAATATTTATTTAATAAATGATAGTGCATGTGTTCTACTATTCAGCAGAAATTACCGATTTACAGTTTTATAGCATCTGTCTGTATCCGTACCGATAATAGTTTATCTAGTTGCATGCCGGAACATCATGATATTATTACACTACTATATCGGTTCAATATGCTATCTAGATTACATCATATATAGTAATAGACGTATAACAGTTATTACAGATAGATACATATGCATCCTGACATTAGTCGTGTTTCGATATCGATTACAGTTTTACATTGGTGTCTATTTTGGTTAATATACAGTACATGATATGTTCACGACACACTACCGGACTTGTTACTTGGATCTTATTGCTAATACCAACAACCCTGATTGTTTTCCTGATGGACATCGTCTACATAGACAAGATCTGTACCTGCTTGATCTTGTGTTGGTATTAGGTTTATATCGTCAATACCTGACTTGAACACAAAACCTGGGGGGAAAAGGGAAAATCAAGAATGTAACTGAAATGTAACTCAGGAGGATATTATTATTGTTTTCTATGATTCCAGGCGTTATGGAATAAATCATTTTTTATTGTACTATAGTCCCGTGGGGAATGAACGGGATATATACCGTTGAGTTATGATGAGAATTACATTAATTAATTTCAAAGACTTCTAGAATAGATAATCTAGAAGCACATATTTTAGGATTACATAAAAAACATATAGCTCACTATTTATACCTATGTTTATCATTTATATTCTTGTTTAATAATAGCATCATATCCTGCTTATTATTATTTTGATATTATGACGCACTGACGTCTGGGTTTTGTATGGCCTGGTTCCTCTACCTCTATCGCAGGAAGATTAGGAGTACTTTAGCAATCAAGCCGAGCAATGAGGAGCTAGTTATTTAGTTTAGAGACTCTTAGTTTATTTATTTCAGCATTTTTATTTCTATTGATGTGAGCCCATATTGGGACGTGATTCAGATGTTATTGTTTTTATTTGGATCTTGATTCATTTCCGCTATATGCATTTCTTTATTATGGCAGATGGACATGTGTTAGCTAGATTATATATTTTACTATTCTTGATATCCGATAGACAGCCGTAATGTGACCGTGGAGGGATGATTCCTAGCCATAGATAGTATGGTTGGCTCTATCACGTGCCGTAGTTACATATCTTAGGAAGCGAGGCGTGACAGGGTTTGTTTGGTATTAGAGCCATAGGATTTAGGGTTAGTCGGGTTTAGTCTTTTATAGTTGGGTATTGAACCCAATACACTAAGAAGGAAACCCGGAATTAGGAAAATGTCCTGCCACATTACTATCTTGCTAGTTTTGAATCTATAGCTATCTTTCTTATTGAATTCTGTTTACTGTTGCTAATCCTCTTCAGTGTCTTGGTTTCAGAATCATGGCGGATAAATACTTGCGATCATACCAGAGGTGTGTTGATAACGCCGTATTGCTTAGAGTTATACGCGGTATGCTTGAAAACCAGAAGCGGCAAATTGAGCTAAATCAGCGGCAGGCCGAGGCTTTCCAGGAGGGTCTGCGGACGGTCCAGCAGTTCATAGTTGCAGTAGCACCCAGGCTAACACAGCGTGAGGGCACCGTGGCGGACTTTAGAAATCTTGGTCCGTCCACATTTACAGGATTGGAGAAGCCATAGCCAGTGGAGCAGTGGGTAGTTGATACAGAGAACCTGCTCGTCGCCATACAGATTCCAGATGAGAAAAGGGTGAATGCAGTAAACATCCAATTAGTAGATTACACTCGCGAGTGGTTGGCTCATAGAGGAGACCCGTCTAACTAAATCGATCAGTTGGGCAACCTTTTCGCGAAGTTTCTTGGAGAAGTTCTTTCCGCAGTCTGCTCGGGAGGAAATAGAAGAGAACTTTATTAGCTTGAAGCAGAATGGCGGATCCGTTGATGCATATGTGGCTTAGTGGACCAGGCTCGGTCGATTTGCGGGGTCCTTGGTTGCCAATGAGGCAGATAAGGCAAGGTGGTTTATGCGTAGTTTGGATGTGGAGATTCAGAGACACATCATATCTCTGGGATTGACCACTTTCTCCCAAGTTCTCAAAGCAGTCAGGGAGCAGCAGAGTTTATCGGTAAAAGCGAAGGGTATGCAACATCAAGCTGTTGTGGTGCGGAAGCCAGCATTTACGCCAAACAGAGCTCATGTACGTAGAGGCATTCCAATAAATAAACAGGGGACAAAACCTATGAAAAGGACCTCTGTTTCAACGAAGAAGAAGGATGTGATGTGTGATTACTGCCAACGACCGGGCCATTTCTGGAAGGAGTGCTGGATGAGGCTTGGGCAGTGTCTGGTTTACGGAGCTACTGATCATCGTATGAATACTTGTCCATCGAGAGTTCAGTTGAAGGGTGATACTCTGAGAGCACAGCAGAAGCAGATTACTCAGAGGCCTAATCAAGCATGGGCCTTCACCTTAACGGCCGAGGAGGCCAAGGCATCAAATGACGTTATTTCAGGTATCCTACTTGTTTTTAATTTTCCCTCATTGGCATTATTCGATTCAGGTGCATCCCATTGCTTCAAGTCGTCCAAGTTTATTAGTGCACACTCTATTTCATACACGTCCCTATCTAGTTGTTAGGACATACACACTGGGAATGGAAAAATTATATCTAGTAGTGAGTACAAGGGTTGCTCGATTGTTATTTGCAGATGAGAGTTATTCGCGGATTTCTTAGTGATTGATACCGGTAGCTATGATGTTGTCTTGGGAATGGATTTTCTTGACATTTTCCACGCTCACATTGATTGTAGGGCAAAGAAAGTGATATTCCAGATTTCCGAACATCCGGAGTTCATATTTTTGGGAGTTAGCAGATATGTCAAGCCAGTCAAATTTAGGGCTAGATCGACTATTGCCGTTCTTTCACCGATGGAAGTAAATAAGGAGGAAGCACCAACAGTAGTTCGGGAGTTTATGGATGTGTTCGAGAATATCTCAGGTTTACCGCCAAAACGAGATGTGGAGTTCGCGATTGATCTTATTCCTAAAGCAGCGCCGTAGAAGAGGTAAAGAAATAAGTTGCCGAACTACTAGAGAAGGGTTGGATTCGCAGTAGCGATTCACCATAAGAAGCTCCAGTTCTTCTAGTCAAGAAGAAGGATGGCACGCAGAGGATGTACATTGGTTATCGAGAATTAAATCGGGTGACTATTAAGAACAATTAACCAATCCCTCGCATCGACGAATTATTTGATCAACTCAGTGGCGCGAAGGTATTCTCGAAGTTGGATTTGCGATCCGGATATCATCAAGTTCGGATGAAAGCAGAAGATATTTGCAAGACAACATTCCGAACTCGATATGGGCCTTACGAGCACTTAGTGGTGCTATTTGGAGTTACTAACGCACCGGCAATATTTATCGACTTGATGAATCGAATCCTTTCACCATATCTGGACCGGTCCGTAGTTGTGTTTATTGATGATATTCTGGTATATTCGAGAAGCAAAGATGAACATGCAGAACACTTGAGGATCGTACTGAAAACGTTGAGGCAAGAAAGGTTATATGTTAAGATGAGCAAGTGCGAGTTTTGGCTCGAAGAAGTGAAGTTCTTGGGTCATGTTGTATCCGGAGATGGAATTGCCGTTGACCCTGAAAAGATTGCAGCAGTTCATGATTGGCCAATTCCAAAGAACGTAGAGGAGATCAAAAGTTTTTTTGGGCTTGCCAGATATTATAGAAGGTTTGTGGAGAACTTCGCTCGAATAGAAGAACCATTGACCAAGCTAACACGGAAGGAGGTACCAATCGTATGGACGAAGAAATGCGCGTCAGCTTTTGAAGTGTTAAAGCAAAAATTGACCACCGCTCCTATTCTGACAGTGCTAGACGGTTCCAGAGGGCTGGTTATTCACAGCGACGCATTTGGAAAAGGCTTGGGATATGTTCTAATGCAGCATGGGAAGATCATATCTTATGTGTCAAGACAATTGAAAATTCATGAGAAAAACTACCCAACTCATGATCTGGAGTTAACAGTGGTGATTTTCGCTCTGAAGATCTGGAGACACTATTTATTGGGCGAAAGGGTAGAAGTATTTACCGATCACAAAAGCCTAAAGTATGTGTTCACCCAGAAAGAGCTCAACATGAGGCAGCGTAGATAGTTAGAGCTGATGGCTGACTATAATCTTGATCTAAAATACCATCTGGGGAAAGTTAATATAGTGCCGGATGCTTTAAGTCGGTTGCCAGCAATACAGATGTTGAATGCGCAGAAGAAAATTATAGCTGATCTTTAAAGGTTCGAATTGGAGATGGTACTACCGAATTCTTCGGCACAGTTGATGCAGTTGATCGATAACATTAAAGCAGCACAGTCACATGATCCAAGATTGTACAAGTTTCGAGAACAAGTAGAAGCGGGACTTTGAACAGATTTTTTAACTCATGAAGATAGTTTGTTACGATACGGGAGTCGTTTATGTGTGCCTAAAGGAGATGTTCATGAAGAAGTCATGAAGGAGGCGCATAGTTCCGCGTATTCCGTGTATCCGGGAGGCATAAAGATGTACAGTGATCTGCGACAACATTTCTGGTGGGATGGCATGAAAAGAGAGATTGCTCGCTACGTATCGAAGTGCTTGGTGTGTTAGCAAGTCAAGGCTGAATATCAAAGGGTAGCTGGTTTGTTGCAACCACTTCCGATTTCTCAATGGAAGTGAGAACATATAACCATAAATTTCATGACAACCTTACCATGTCCAAAGGGAAATAACTCAGTTTTGGTGATTGTCGATCGATTGACCAAGCTAGCCCATTTTATACCATTTCAAGTTGGTCAGTCAACGGAGGTTTTGGCAGAGCGGTACATACAGGAGATTGTGAGATTATATGGAGTACCCGTAAGCATCGTTTCGGATCGTGATATTCGATTTCTATCACACTTTTGGAAGAGTCTACAGGAAAGTTTGGGAACTCGCTTGAAATTTAGCACAGCCCATCATCCTCAGATAGATGGCCAGTCAGAAAGAGCGATATAAATAATTGAAGATATGTTGAGAGTATGCATGTTAGATTTCAAGGGTTCATGGGAGGATCATTTGCACTTGGTCGGGTTTTCATACAATAACAGTTTTCAGGCGACTATACAGATGACTCCATTCGAAGTATTATATGGTTGCAAGTGTCACTCGCCTATTTGTTAGGACGATGTTGGAGAAAGAAGATTATTGGGACCGGATCTTATTGTGCAAACGGTGGAGAAAGTTAACGTGATCCGAAATAATATGAAGGCGACACAAGATCGACAGAAAAGTTAAACCGATACTGGACGAAAAACTCTGGAGTTCGCATTTGGTGATCTTGTATTCTTAAAGATATCACCGAACAGAGGAGTGATCTGATTTAGTAGTCGAAGAAAGTTTAGTCCTCGATTCGTAGGGCCTTTCGGTATTATCGAGCATGTTGGAGAGGTAGCTTATCGATTGGCTTTACTACCATCCTTGGCGGGTGTTCATGACGTATTTCATGTATCTCAACTCCACAAATATGTTCGAGATGAGACGCACGTTCTAGATCACTCGGAACTGACAGTAAGGGAAGATTTAATATACGAAGAGCGACCGATGGCGATTGTGGATCGTCGAGAAAAGCTTCTCAAGAACAAAATTATCCCACTAGTACTTGTTTCATAGGGGAATCATTCGCACGGAGAATCTACTTGGGAACGTGAAGATAAGATCCGACAGAATTTTCCACACATCTTTCCTTAGATCT
This sequence comes from Agapanthus africanus, assembly GCA_030015575.1. Taxonomy (NCBI): domain Eukaryota; kingdom Viridiplantae; phylum Streptophyta; class Magnoliopsida; order Asparagales; family Amaryllidaceae; genus Agapanthus; species Agapanthus africanus. Next base: position 933,925,194 of record JASDDO010000019.1, on the reverse strand, counting down.
GTGTTTTCTTGTCTTTCTTGTTCCGTGAATTTCGATGACGAAATTCTTTTGTAGTTGGGTATAATGTAACACCCTAGTGCATTTATACTATTTATTTGGGGTATTTCAAATCTTGCGGTAAATTTCTTTATTATTGTTGCTTTTGGGTTCTGATTGGTGCTATTAGTAGTTGCGGTTATTATCTGACCCAACCCGCATGTTTGAAATCTATTATGGTTCAAGATTATATCAAATATTTGCTAGTATCAAGTATCCATATAAATTTAGATTTTATAAACATATATAATATCTTTTAGTATCACATATTTTTTAAAATACAATATAAAAATAAAAAAAATATATTTTCTGATCTAACCTTGCATGTCATGGTACCCCAAATCATGTGGTTGCACACATATATCATGTTCATGTCCTAATTGTTAAACAAACTCGTTTTTGATCATTACGTATGTTTACGTAGATCCATACTTGGGGGTATATATTTTTAATTGTAGAATATCGCACTATGGTTTAAACTTTTACGTATATTTTCCATATTTAAAAACTAAATTTTTGAATGGTTACGGGAAATATTTGGAGAGATCCGGTATTATCTGTAAAATCTAACTACACACACACACACACATATATATATACAATATAATATATTAAATAACTTAAATAATTAATTATAACCTTCTCTCTCTCTTTCTTCTATTCGTCTCTCTCTCTCTCTCTCCCTCTTCTCCCCGTCCCCACCATATTCTCTCTCTAATAATATATATATATATAATATAATGATTATAAACCAAACTCTCTCTCTCTCTCTTTTCTTTTCTTCTTCTCTTAAGTCTCCGTCCCCGTCATGAAACCCTAACCCACCCTCATCATCTCGTCGCCGTCCCGTCGCTGCCCCCTCACCATCACCGCCTCCCTCTCGACCTCGCCTCCTAATTGATCGTGCGAAAAAGTGTGTTTTGTAAATAACCGCAATCAAGACGGTGTCGCTAGTAGCTAGTCGCGATGAGTACGGGTCATCTGCAGAGAAACGTGAACTCTTTTCTTGTTTTAGATGAGTTGATAAAAAGATGGATAGTTTGTTGTTGTTTAATATGGATATAAAATTTATAATAAAAAGGCTTGTAGGGTTCATACGACTGAATATTTAAAAATAATTCTTTTATCTTTTAATAGTTTAAAATTAGAGCAATAGTGATGAATGTGGATTAGGGTTCTTGGAGGGAATTAGGATTTCCTACTACCGACCCTTGTCTGTCCATTGATCTCTATTCATGTCAAGCCCTTAACAAAACAAGTGTTTAACCAATCTCAAATTGTAACAACCCTAAAATTTTTGTACAACTTTCTGTACAATTTTTTCAAAAAATACAGAAAAGGGTATTTTTTCCTGAGCATAAAATATAAGTTTGTTTTGCTTTTTAATAGCAAGAAAGAGCTTGTAGCTCATTGGTAAGACCTTGCACTGCTGAACCGAAACACCAGAGTTCAAATCCCATCCCCCACATTATTTTTAATATTGTTTTGTTTTGAATTTTTAGAAGTCCAAGAGCCTACACGTGCATAGCTCGTAAAACCCCCACTATACATATAAAACAAACTGACCCAGGGGCTACACCAAGCGACGAGAGACACGTGGCAGCGAGCCTCGGCTCGACTCGGGCCGGCGACTCGGCCGACTCGGCCCCCCGCCGCCGGCCTAATTCGGTCGGATCGCCGAGTTGCCTTCATGAAAATTCTGCCTTTTTGTATTCTAATAAGCTCTGTATACTTTAATTTCTCTTCACAGTAATAGAGACATTAAAACCCCCCATTAACCTATTTTTTAATACAATTTTAATACAATTTTCATACAACCTTTCACCTACCCTAAGCTTAGCATTACCAAATACCACCCCTAAACACACACCCCTCACTCACAATTTTGTCCAAACTCTCAAGAAAACTCTCTAGAATTTTGTGTACAAGTGGAGTTAGTAAAGGGCGAAACTCCGGCGATCTTCCGACGACGACCCTAGAAGCTCTCGACGACGAAACGGCGCACTGACACCTCCTACCGATTCCTCTCCCTCTTCTCTTAAATCTAAACCCGTAAGTCCCACCTTCTCTTCTCTAATCTTTTCTAAAAAATCATATTACTAAAACTCGACGGAATCGGAGTTAATCCGATTTCCGATTCGGTTCTTCCTAAAAACCTCACTTTTCCTTATATACAATCATACTAAACCCTTAAATGTTGACTATTAAACATTAACAAGTCATATTGAATAAGTTCCATATCAAAAGAATTTCTATTTCAATTTTTATTGTACTTTTTCACTAAAATACCATGTAGTTTAATTTCGACATTAAAACATCACAATTTTGCTATACCTTTAAGTAGATCACGAGGTAATGACCTACCTCCTCACAATACTCATATGCAATATAGCACAATACCTTTCGGGAATATAGAATACGGGAAAACAAAACTTTACATATAAATACCGTTAACTATTAAAACCGTTTTCTATAAGATTAAGTATTTTTATAAATCTTTGCAAAGCGCCGCTACAACCCATTTTGGGGAACCCGACTGGGATGGTGCGGATTATCGCACATCCCTGAGCTTAGTAGTGTGAGATGCAGACCTCCGCAAGATGCATTTGGTCTCGAGAGATTTAAAATACAAATATCTTAAGAAAATGAGATTTCTAGAAAATAATAAATTAAAATTATATATATATATATATATATATATCATCAAAATATCTATTTTTGATATATTATGAATATTCCAATTTTTCTAAATCATAAGAATCACTTTACATAAAAATACCATGAAATTCCATACAAGTCCAACACTTTACAATTAAATACCATGTATTATGAAAAATAGTTTATTCACTAGAAATGTCACAAATATAAAACCTACAACTATGAAAACTCTAAAGACGATAATTAAATACTTGGGGTGTATTTTTAAAAGTATACAAAATTATTTTTATATAAAACCCCCTCAAGTTTTATAAATTACAATAAGGACCCTAGTAAATATAGGTTTAAGCGGGACCAATCTTTTGAGCCTCAGGGAGCCGAAGAAGTGGGTGCTTGCATATTCTAAGGTAGACAACTTAACAAACGGTGTTATCAACATGGTAATCGTCTTTGAAAAAGACACAAATCCTACCGCCCATGTGCAGCGGTTACCGATAACATCAAAACCTAATTCAGGACTTCAAATTTCTTTTCTAATTGTTCTGACTCAGACTGAGTCTCATTATGAATAATCTGATTTGAATATGATTCAAGTACAATCTACAATCTACAACTCAATATGAATCCATGAATCCATATATTCAATCTATATTGACTGAACCGAACCATGGATATACTTCCATTTACATGATTCTCCAGTTACATCCATGATTCTCCAGTTACATCCATTTACTGATATCATGGTTTCGACAAGTTATCCAATTATACAATCTATATTACAAGACAATCTACGTTGCAATACAATACAAACAATACAATCAAGACATCGCGGGGTTTAAGAGGTAGATTGGTACGGAAGGTGTTAGAAGTGGCACGAGACTGCAAGATTTAAGACGCCTAACCTGAATACCACGCCGTTGTTCCGGGCTTTCTAACGGAGCCTTATACTTCCATTTGCCTCTAGTCTCTGGCATATAGAGACTCCTCTCGTATACACTGGTATCATTCTGTACCAAGCTATAAACAACAACGTTAATACTAAATATAACATTATAACAACATAAGACAACTTTAAAAGCTACACTCTCTCTCTTACTCTCTGTCTATTCTACTTCTCCCTTATCTTTGGGACTTAGCGAGCGATTTGTTCGCTGACGACATTCTCTTTCTTTCTTTGAATGTCGTCAGGTGTTTCGGACCTTCCAGAGATCGAGCCCAGCACTGAAGACTTGGAACAGTTTACTGAAGATCCCGAGCTGTAGTTTCACTTGTACATTTTCCATTTCATTTCAGTACTTTCCATTTCTGTTATGCCATTGTTTAGGCATTGCTTTCATTTAAATGTATTTACTTTTCCATGCATTGTACAAAAGAATGTTAATAAATAAAGGTGCTGTTTCATTATATTTGGCTCTTGTGTATATTCTTTTATATTGCTTAGATACGCTTAGCGTATTTACTTCAGAGTAGATACGTAGCGGCCTCGTCACGTCCTCTGCCCGTACACTGGGAAGCGGGGTGTAACACAAATCGTAGTCGTGACTATCAATAAATTGATAGAGCTCCTGATAAGGAGGTTAACATTTATTTTGCTAAAGTTTATAAACTTTAAAATGTTAAAAAGAAGTTAAAAGATTTTTCATCCATTAGTCTACTTTATCCTACAAACCTTAACAAGTAAAGAATTACATGCTCATGGTTGCTTTAGAAGAGAAGTTGAAGATGAATGAAAGTATAATGAAGATGCAGAAAAGTAATGCGTAAAAGTAAATGCAAAAAGAATTTAAAAAACTATCTTTATTAATCAATTACTGCATACAACTTTTCTCCTTAGAAAGTAGATTACAAGAACACTAGTTTGCTCAAGATCTCTCTCTTTGTGGTGGTAGATGAATAGATGATTATGTGATCATTTGGATAATTTTGAATGCAAAACTCTCGGTCCTTTATAGAGTCTCAGAAACCAGAAACCTTAGATTCCATATGAAAGTAGATACTGTTAAGATCAGATCCACAAAATCCCATATCCAACGGCCTATATCTGACTGCGGTTTCGCCGCATTGTGCCACGTTTGGCCGCGGATCCGTCGCTTCCTGGTAGAACTGGGTTTTGAGATTTCTTCTAGTTTTTTGTGTTGATATTTTAAGATCCTTTTGATGTATAGATTCTGAAAATATTGCTTTGAGTCTCTGCCGTTGCTAGATTCCTTAATTTGCTTCTAAAATTTAGCAGATTCGGTTCCGATATTCCGATTTGACTTGGATCTCTTACTTGGATTATAGACCTGAGCTAATATATGCACAATATCTCAAATCAAAGTGTTAGTAGTATTTGGTATTTTTGAGATATCATCCTAACTATTTATATGATATAATATCTTAAGAATATTGATTTGGAATATTTGATATGATAAGCATATTTTAATTACTAATATTTTATTTAAATATTATATGCATATATTTTCCCTTATTATATTAATTAAAATGAAGAAATATATGATAGTAATTTTTTTACAAATAAACCCACATATGGTCTTTATTTACAATAAACACCTTTTAGCACTTAACAATAGTAGAGAAAATGTTCATTCAAATGTGCAATATTTTAGACTCATCAAATACCCCCAAAGTTATCTTTGATCGTCCCGAGCAAACTAGTTATTAAAGAGAAAAAGAAAAACCTAACTAGCACACTTTCGTAGGCAACACGATTCTACGTAGCACGTGCAACAAGCCTTTAAACCTTTAGGTGTCCCTAGTAGGAGGAGTGTTGTCTCCTGAGGATTTTCAGCGGATTACACCCACAAAATCCCATAACAGAAATAAGATGAAAATTACATACAAAAATAAGAAACATATGAAAGAAAGAACTTGAAAATAAGAGTTTCAAACTACACTAGTTTTTTAGTTGCCATGTGCCCTATCTTAATAGTCATGAAAAGATGTCAGAAATCACATCATCACTCAATAAAATATCGTCTTTGGTCTTCCTCCCTACCATTCTTCCAAATATCGATCATATACCCCTACGTGTGTGTAAAAAATATCCCTACACTTAAAAAATTCAATTCAAGCTATCATACTCTTGTCCATCTTTCTTAGTACTTTTTAGTCGGTGAATATTTTAGATGGATTTGCTCACACATTCTTCATACGACTGTTAATACTTCTTGAGGTACTAACCAACCGATCACCAAATGCGCTCACTCTTTTTAGGCATAATTAGCAATATCCTAGTCTTGCAACACCTAAGACTTAGCAGTGACTCCTAAACCAGTTGGTCTAAGGCAGTAGGTGATAAGGCACCCTTGCTATATTTTTTTATACCGCCTTAACTAATTACAAAACCAGTGTTCATTTTTCTTCACCATTTATATTTTATGTGTCTTTTATATTTTGTTGATATATATATATATATATATATATATATATATATTCTTCATACTAAGGCTTTTAGACAGGAGCATTTCATGGTATGCTCTACTATCCCAAGTTTCAAGATGTGTGCAAGTGCGGATAGTAGGTATTAACGTTCAGAAATTTGGATTCAAGAATATGGACTATTTTCAGACTTATTTTTATCCGTAGATTAGTGATTTTTTTCATCTCATTAACCCTTGGGACAACAGCTCATGACTACATATTAATAGTTTCATTTTAAAACATCTAATTTTCTTGTATTTCTTAAATTTCTTCCTATCTTTCATATGTATTTTTCACTTTTTCACTTTTATTTTCTAATTTTTTTTCAGTGCTTTTATTTAGTATACTGCAAAATGATACATGAATAAGCACAAACCTTCCCCAAAACCTATTTGCAGCAGTGTCCTCACTGATGTTATCTTTTAATCTCAAAACCTATAGATTTGGGAGAATTTTTTTTCAATGATTAGTAGAGGGGACAAGAATTAATGACAGTGAAATTCTCCCTCAAACTTATTTTTGGCTCACAATGGTGCAAATTTTTTTTTTCTAGAGCCAAAATATTTTTCTCCCACTAAACTTAATTAAAACATGTTTTTAAGCATTGAAATTTAACATAGGGGGGAATATTATTGGTTTATATAAAGTTTTAGAAAGACCAAAAGTCAACACCAACCATTCGAATATTTTATCAATATGACACCATGGTTGGTAGAAGATCATCTTACATATAGACGTGAAGATGTGGGAGGAGATAATAGGTGTAATTGAATGGGTTTACGTCTTGGTTGGTAGAGACGAAACAGTGATGGTGGATGAAAACGCGAATGTGAAAGATAAGGAGTGGGTGGAATATTAACATTCTCGTACTTGATAAGAAGAAGGGGTGGCGGTTCAACTTCTTCGGGTGGAGGTTGTTTCATTACAACATCCAAGTCTTTTAGGAATGAGAGTTCTTCGGCAAAAATCTCTTCAAAACTTTCATCGATATTCCGAATGATAATCTCATCGGAAAGGAAGGTATGATACTCGAACTCCATAAAAAGTTTATTTCTAGTGTAAGGAATCGACTCGGATAGCTTGACTAAGTTATTCGACAAGTCAAAGGATTCAGACTTAGGTGTGGACTTGTCGATAGAAGGGTCATCACGTGTATAATAAACAGCAAGATCAAATAATAACACACTAGTGGCGTCGAGATCAGTATCGTGAAGCTCCTCAAATTCGCAACTGTCGGGAGCTATCTTGTCGACAGAACATACATCAATTATATGAGCATAAGGTTCAGAGGGCTGACTTCCTAACTTGTAGATGTTAAGCTCAATTTTCATCTTCCCAAAGGACAGGTTCATTGAACCGTTACGACAATTGATTATCGCGTTGGAAGTTGCTAGAAAAGGTCGACCTAAAATCACCGGAATTTAGTTCCGTAGGTTTGCCACAGGCTATGTATCTATAATTATAAAGTCTACAGGGAATATAAATTCCCCAATTTTTATTAGCACGTTCTCTAGCTCACCCCTAAGATGGGTGATAGATCAATCGGCCATCTGGAGAGTGCAGTGCGCAGGTTTCAACTCTCCTATGCCTAATTACTCATAAACAGAATACGGGAGAAAGTTAACACTAGCACCTAAATCGAGTAGAGCGTGATTGATATTTTGCCCACAATAACAATATTTATTGTAGTACAACCAGGGTCTTTACGTTTCTTGGGCATCAATTGGGTAAGAGCATTGCTCATATTACTCGCTAAGAAAACCTTTTTAGGCATTTTAATTTTCCTCTTCCTAGTGCATAAGTCATTTAGAATTTTCGCATAGGATGGATCTTGTTGGATTGCATCTAAGAGGGAAATATTTATGTTAATTTACTTAAAAATTTCCACAATCTTCTCTATGTGTGGACTTGGTCTGTTGGGCCTCAACCGGTTTGGAAAAGGAGCTTTATTGACAAGGGCTGGGTCCAACTCTTGTGGAGAACTTCGTGGGAACGGATTGGATCCCAAAATTGGATTTGGAATGGTCGTAGATGGTAATTCTTTCAAGGAAGTAGGCTGGGGATTCGAGCCTAGTGAAGAACGGAGAATAGGCTCAGAAGAAGATGTTGGATCAGATGAAATAGGAGTAGAAATAGTAGCGGGGGTATCATTTGTATCATCAACTTTAACTTGTTCACCAACTTGGTTATTCATCTCTCTTCCCAATCTCAACGTGGTTACGATACTCATATTATGATTTTGAAGGAATAGATTTGCGCTTTGTGAGTGGCCAGGATTTGGTAGAGGTTGAGATGGAAGTTTCTCTTTCTCTTTCGCACTCATTGCGGCATTTAACTGTGCAATTTGTGCTTCTATCGATCTTATGCTTTCACCATGGGAAGCAGTTTGTTGCATCAGCGTTTAGATAGATGATGTTAAATTAGCCGTCATTTGTATGCATTGTTTAATGAACGTTTCTAAGCTTCGTTCGAGTGCGAAGATTTTATTGGTATCGGCCGTCGAAATATTATTATAAAGAGCAGAGTTATTGGCCAAATTTTGAAAACCTTGCGATTGAAAGGTCTGCTGAATTTGTTGTTATGACGGTTGTTGCCGTGGAGGAAACCTTTGATAGTTATTTTGGCTTGGGAACTGATTTTGATTTTGAGATTGGTTTTGGTTCCAAGCAAAATTAGGATGATTCCTCCATCTCTGATTATATGTGGATGAATAAGGATCATTCTAGGTTGTTACTGAAAAGCAGCATTGGTTTGTTCATGACCTTGAGACGGATGATTCAAAGGACATTCTTTTGTTAAATGTGATGGGTTAAAACAGCAACCACACACGGTTTTGGGGAGCGTAACTTGGTTTGGGGAGGCTGAAGAGAATTTGCTTTCCATAGCTTCGGATTTCTTTTGCATTGCAGCCATTTCAGTTTTTATTGCGATGGAAGCATCAAGTTGATACCTGCCCTAGATGAAGGCGATATTGGTCTATTGCTTTCCCATTGTAACGTCTGTTCGGCGAGATCTTTCAGAAATTGCCTTGCTTCGCCATCGTCTTTTGACATGAAATGACATTGACAAATGGTTTCAAGCATTTGTTTTATAGCTGGATTAACACCCTCATATATAATTCGGCAAAGTTTCCATCTATCGATTCCATGATTAGGTATTTTGACAAGAAGATTTTTAAACCGCTTAAAGCATTTCCAAAAGGGTTCGTTGGGAAGTTAGGCAAACTGGTTAATCTCGCTCCGAATACGGGCGGTCTTGTGATGAGAATAGAATTTCTTAAGAAATGCTATAACGAATTCATCCCATTTACCGATAGAATGTGCGACAGTGCTATAAAGCCACTTTCTGCTAAATCGGTCAAAGTAAAAAGGAGAAGACGTATTCGCAGAGCATCCACTGAAAGTTGAGTTGTACTCTTCATAGCATATACGTTTTTGAATTTGGTTATAAAAACATATGCATCTTCGGATTCAAGCCCGTAGAATTTGGGCAACAAGTTGATGAAGTGGGGTTTAATTTCGAAATTATCCTCATTGGTTGGTGGAAGAGACAGACACATAGAAAGGGGTCTGCGTATGGGATAGCATCTGTCTTGAAGAGTGATGCGTAGTGGATTTTGCGCACCTACTGGTGGTGGCAGGGAGGTGTCGTTAAAACTCGATAGAGATCCGTCCATCTCGGGAGATGTGGTAGGTGGAGGAGAAATAGAAGATGAAGAAGTATCGATTTCGAAGTCGACAGCAAAAACGTGGACTAAACAAGCACTAGAATCTTGTGTCCAGCCGATCATGCACTAAGCGGGTTTAGTGCACGTGGCAGCGTGTAATATATGTGAGAACGATTTTTAAGGTGGCTTGTTTTGAAAAAGATGTCGGACGTGAGGCTTGACTCAAAAAATCACAAAATGCATAATCAATCTCTAGAGCTAGGGTCACCTAGGTCAAGTCACTAGACTGCTCCTAGATTTCCAATGGACAAGTCATAGGATCAATTCTTTCCACCTCCTTATCAATCTTGCGGCTAGGTAAGTGCCAGGTAAGTGGGAGTTTTCTGCTATACGAATCACCGAAATAGCGGGCCTAATTAAGTAACTATTTTCCTCAGTTACCCTTGCCTAGACACCACAAAAGAAATGCGGATAAGCAATAAATTACCCACGACCCTCCTCTGTCCTAATTGAGCGCGACAGTCTTTAGAGTTTTGGTCTAGATATTTTTATTAATGCAGGGTGATAGTATGCATGTTTGTGATTTGTGGGGCCTAGAAGGGTGATGAAATCCCCATCTAATCTGAATTTGGGTTTATTGCCCCTTAATGTTCGGTTTTAGTATGCAAAACAAACCAAAATCAAAACACGCAAAAAGATTTTTGAGCGGCGATATTTGCAGAGAATCCTGCAGGTAAAATCAGATTATTGGAGCTTTAGAGGAGAGAGAAAGAATATAGGAAAATACCACAGAAGATTGGGGGCCCAAATCGTTTAAAAAGTCATGGTTCCGCCGCCAAATGCACCTAATGCCGCGGTTCCGCCGCCGTTTTGAAGGATCTTCTGCTACAATTTCTTTAGAACACCCCTATGCTCCTCTGGTCCAAATTTAAAGTCTCTGAATCTCCGTTGGCTTGCTCCAATTACTCCAGATGTCCTTGCAAAACTTGCACAATAATCGTTAAAAACACAAGATGCGGTTTTGGTTTTCGTTTATTTTATGTTTCCTGGTTTTTATAAGAAATCAACCCGAATAACAAGTAAAAAATTACGACCGTTTCCTCGGCAACGGCGCCATTTGATTGATCGTGAGAAAAAAGTGTGTTTTGTAAATAACCGCAATCAAGATGGTGTCGCTAGTAGCTAACCGCGATGAGTACGAGTCGTCCACAGGGAAACATGAACTCTTTTTTTAGTTTAGACGAGTTGATAAAAAGAGATGTGTGGTTTGTTGTCGTTTAATATGGATATAAAATTTATAATAAAAAGGCCTGTAGAGTTCATAAGACTTAGTAGTTAATGGATGAATATTTAAAAATGATTCTTTTATCTTTTAATAGTTTAAAAGTAGAGCGATAGTGATGAATGCGGATTAGGGTTCTTAGACGGACAAGGGTCGGTAGTGGGAAACTCTAATTCTCTCCAAGAACTCTAATCCACATTCATCACTATCACTCTAGTTTTAAACTATTAAAAGATAAAACAATCATTTTTAAATATTCATCTATTAACTACTAAGTCCTATGAGCCCTACAAGCCTTTTTATTATAAATTTTATATCCATATTAAATGACAACAAACCACCTATCTGTTTTATCAACTCGTCTAAAGAAAGAAAAGAGTTCACGTTTCTCTGCGGATGACCCGTACTTATCGTGGCTAGCTACTAACGACACCGTCTTGATTGCGGTTATTTACAAAACACATTTTTTCCGCACGATCAAATCAAATGATCGAACGACCATCAAAGAGCCGCCTGTCACGCGGGTGACCCGGGTTCGATCCCCGACAACGGCGCCATTTGATTGATCGTGTGAAAAAGTGTGTTTTGTAAATAACCGCAATCAAGATGGTCTCGCTAGTAGCTATCCACGATGAGTACGGGTCATCTGCAGGGAAACGTGAACTCTTTTCTTGCTTTAGACGAGTTGATAAAAGAGATGGGTGGTTTGTTGTTGTTTAATATGGATATAAAATTTATAATAAAAAGGCTTGTATGGTTCATAGGACTTAGTAGTTAATGGATGAATATTTAAAAATGATTCTTTTATCTTTTAATAGTTTAAAACTAGAGCGATAGTGATGAATATGGATTAGGGTTCTTGGAGAGAATTAGGGTTTCCCACTACCGACCACTGTCCGTCCATTGATCTCTATTCATGTCAAGCCTTTAACAAAGCAAGTGTTTAACCAATCTCAAATAGCGGTTGTGACTATCAATAAATTGATAATGCGCCCAATAAGGAGGTTAACATTTATTTTGCTAAAATTTATAAATTTTAAAATGTTAAAAAAAAGTTAAAAGATTTTTCATCCATTATTCTATTTTATCCTACAAACCCTAGCAAGTAAAGAATTACTCGCTTATGGTTGCTTTAGAAGAGAGGTTGAAGATGAATGAAAGCATAATGAAGATGCAGAAAAGTAATGCGTAAAGTAAATGCGTAAAAGTAAATGCAAAAAGAATTAAAAAAAAACTACCTTAATTTATCAACTATTGCATACAATTTTTCTCCTTAGAAAGTAGATTACAAGAACTCTAGTTTGCTCTAGATCTCTCTCTTTGTGAAAGTAGATGAATAGATGATTATGTGATTATTTGGATAATTTTAAATGCATAGCTCTCGCTCCTTTATATAGTCTCAGAAACCAGAAACCCTAGATTCCATATGAGAGTAGATACCGTTAAGATCAGATCCACAAAATCCCACATCCAACGGCCCATATCTGACTGCGGTTCCGCCGCATTGTGCCATGTTTGGCCGCGGATCCGCCGCTTCCTGGTGGAACTGGGTTTTGAGATTTCTTCTGGCTTTTTGTGTTGATATTTGGTGATCTTTTTGATATATAGATTCCGAAAATATTGCTTCGAGTCTCTTCCGTTGCTAGATTCCTTAATTTGCTTCTAAAATTTGGCAGATTAGGTTCCGATATCCCGATTTGACTAAGATCTCTTACTTGGATTCCAAATCTGAGCTAATATATGCACAATATTTCAAATCAAAGTGTTAGTAGAATTTGGTATTTTTGAGATATTATCCTAAGCATTTATATGATATGATATCTTAAGAATATTGATTAGGAATATTTGATATGATATGCATATTTTAATTACTAATATTTCATTTAAATATTATATGCATATATTTTCCCTTATTATATTAATTAAAATGAAGAAACATATGATAATAATTTTTTTACAAATAAACCCACATATGTTCTTTATTTACAATAAACACCTTTTAACACTTAACAATAGTAGGGAAAATGTTCATTCAAATATGCAATATTTTAGACTAATCACCTCCCCCTCCTCACCTCTTCTCCTTCCCAACGACACCCGAGCACCACCCAAATTTTCCCCGACGCTAAGATCCAAACCCATCCTTGCCGGAAACCTATCACGCCAACCACCCTCTTCACCCTCCTCGCCTCCCAGCAACCCCAGAATGCCAACACCACTACCAACGACCTCCTCTATACATCTCCGAGCACACCAAACCCTCGTCTACGACGACCTCGCCACCTCGCCGTCGACCTCGTCGCCTATCTCTCCTCTGTTCTCACGTATCCCAGAACCAAGTAAATGTTAGTTATATGTATGCCCTAGAGGCCATTACTGTATATACGATGTATATTGTAGTGGATGCTTGGACATATATAGTGAGGACTTTCTTTTTCGACATGATAGTATGCTATCTGGTTGCCCGTTATCTTAACATGTACATTGATTGTCTCTATGTTACATGTTGATAAAGCCCTTAAGATGAGTACTTAACTATCAGGATTGTGATACAGATCATACTAGTGGGGACAGTATAGTCGCTAAGTACATCCTTCAAATGTTCCTAGTCGAGGATGTATCGAGACAGAGTATCTATATACCAGAGTAGTCTAGCGTATAGCTTCTCGATCCATGTAGATGGGCAATGGATGATCCCATATCCATTGGTGTTTGACATCAGAGACCGCATACGGGTGCTCAGTAGAGACTGTGTACACTGAACGGACTCACTGAGAACTCCCAGATAGTATTATACCTAACGTCAGATGGCAGTTCTCCGGTGACACTGGTACAGATTAGTCTGTAGACCCGAGATCGTCATAGAGTCTTGTGTGATTCCCACCGTGCTTTAATTTCCACCTTACCACGTTCAAGAGAACGTGCAAAACGGTGGCTTTTGGGTACAATCCCGAGTCACATGGAGGCAACGAGCGATAGGAGGGGTTTCGTCTCTCCCGGTATTGGGAGTTGATGTTGCGCTGTGCTCGATTGGCTATAACAGGAAGTCTTTAGCCAAGGCTGCTTCAGAGATATACTGGTAAGTGTTATCAGTAGTTTCTCGACCCGTTATGAGCCTCATATCGACACGACTTATCGAGTTACTGGGGTCTGGCGTTTACCACCCCTAGACGAGATATGCGACATATCAGACGAAGAGACCGGACTGTACGGTAGTGTTACTGATTGGATTCGCAGGAGTGTGAGCAGACTTTCTTGTTGATCTTCTGAATGCTCAATACCCGGGCGGTCGTTATGTTTAGCAGACCGCTTGCGGCTTGTGGGTGTTTGATATGATCATCACCTACTGCCAGCGTATTGACGAGTCTTTAGAGTCCTACACAGGGGTTTCCTGGCTCAAGCGAAACGGAGTAGGAGCACATATGTGATATGTGTGGGACCGAGATTAATACGATATGAGATGCCGTATTCTATTCTCGCGATATGAGATATCGGTCGGTTATATATGATATAGCCGGGTTTTCGGATCAAGTGTTGATTCGATAAGTTGATTCATATGATATTAGTCGGTTATAGGTGATATTGCCGGATTATTAAATCAAGAGTTGATTTGATAATCTAATGTATAATTATATATTTGATATATTACATTACATTAACTAGTATCAGCTCACTTATGATTTCTTTTCTCACTTTGGATACATTGATGTATATGTGATATATGTTAAATGTATCATGCTAGGTTACAAATGCAACTGGGGTTAATGAGGGTTAAACCATGCTAGGGTTAAGATTAGGGTTTAAATTTTATAATTAAGTAATTCAAATGATATGGATAAATGTCATGGTTGATATTTGTTGAAAGCTTTTAGAAGCTTGTAAGCATCTTTGACTTTGTCCATTTTCTTTGTCTAGCTTAAGATATTTTTTGACCTAACCTTTAACCCTAGATTATGGTTAACTCTCTAAAAGGGTTAAGCATGACATTCTT
Organism: Agapanthus africanus; assembly: GCA_030015575.1. Taxonomy (NCBI): domain Eukaryota; kingdom Viridiplantae; phylum Streptophyta; class Magnoliopsida; order Asparagales; family Amaryllidaceae; genus Agapanthus; species Agapanthus africanus. The sequence goes on along the minus strand of JASDDO010000019.1, from coordinate 933,910,137 downwards.
AACTCTTGGTTGCATTTCTAACCTCAACAATAATTCATTTTCATCACAACTTGTTCTTCTTCTTCTTAACAAAAGCTTTCTAGCTTTTTTAAAAGGTGATGATTTTGAGTGAGAAAATGATTTCTAATATGAGCAAAATTCCTACTTCATCATCCTCTACTACTTACCATTTAGTATAGGGTGTTTGCTTCACTAATTCCATTGTTAGTGAAGAGATAGCTTGGGTTAGTGTCTCCCCAACGTAGATCATCTTCGGCTTCGAAGACTTCGAAGCAAGCATGTTCGTTTATTCATCGGAGCCTCTCTAGAGTCCATAGTTCACGATCGCAGTGAAAAGGACTACTACACGGAGCTATTGAAGTGAAGGACCGGTCTACAAAGGTTGTATTCCTTGCTCACTAGACTTGCAAAGTGTTAGCATTTATATTTCCGTCGATTTCTAGTTAACGATTCTAAATTAGGGTTAGCTAGAACGGCGAATTTTTGAATTTGGCATAGACGATGCCTCCTGAAACCTTGCTTCCATCCTAGCTAACCCTGCAGTGGTATCAGAGCCATGCTAGAAATTTATACGGTTTTTGTTAAGATTACGAAACCGAAATACTCCGAAACTTAAAACGAAAAATTCAAGTTTCTGTCGATTTTAAAAGTTGTTCAAAAAAAGTTTCAAACAAGTACAGAGTGATGTATGAGATATATCATGAAAACTATGAAAATTTCAGGGGGTTTCAAGAAAATTGGGCCGGTCACCACCATGATGATCTCGGCCAAAACCGAGCACCCCCCGTGAAATTTTGTGTGTGTTCAAGTTACTTGGTTTTGATGTTTCAGGTGTTGTTTGTTTTTGCTAATTTTGTATGTTTTGGATTATTCACATATTGTCTAGGCAAAATAAAAAGTTCGATCGAATGTCAAAAACCCATTTTTCCAAATTTAATGTATTCGGAAAAATATGCAAGTATTCTTATGAGCCCTTTAGAAGAATGAAACCCTAACTCGATTTTTTGGATCGCGGAACCGCGGTCAAACCCTAGGGTTTTCCATTGTTCCGTGGCGACATGAGTGAGGCTTGGGTTTGCCCTTTTACGGCTGGTGCATCGGTACTGTGGCATATTCTGGGTATTACTAGACTGTGCTCAAGTGTTGAGCTGTTGGGAAATTGTGGGACTTTGATGAATCGATTGAAAAGTTTAACTTCGTCCGGATATTATGTGATGGGATACAATATTTGGAATCCACAAATATAGTTATGAGATAACTAATTTGAATGTTATAAATCTAGCAATTTAGTCTCATTTGATCGGTTGCCACGGGATTTTGATGTGATCAAAAGTCCGTCGCAATCACGTAGCGTACGCGGATACTCGCCGGGTAAACTTAATAGATAGCCATGCCCCATAGCCCTGACCAAGTGACTGTAGGAGAACCCCGTCGCCAAAAGCGTATGTTCGAGTGCTCGCGGCAGCGGTGTTCCGCCTTAGTGCACTTCGTCGACGGTATCGGGGGGTGCGGCCGTCTACTAAAGTTTGTGACGAGCATTCGATCAGGATTTCAGGAATCTTGTTGAATTGCCCGACTAGATATTAAAAGGCGTTTTCAATATCGAGACTAAAATGCGGGATTTATAATTGTTAGGCATGCGATATCTTAGGAATTCATTTGGTTAGGTATGTGATGTCTAAGGAGGTTGCGGATTCCAACTGTTGTAGTTTTTCACTTTCTTTTCTGCGACCGTAAGTGTAATATGTGGTGTATCACCGATTTCGGTGCTATATGTCAACGACAATTTGGATACGCATATTTACTTACGTTGATGATATGTGATGTTATGTGTTGCTGTGATATGTTATATTGGATCGTCGTGAATGAATAGCCGGGGGTTTTATGTGAGATGGGAGTTTTTTTATTTTCATTCATATAAAATTCATTGTATGTAATATTCTTTTATTGGGACACTTTCGTGTTGAGGATGATGTTCCCATTATATATTATTTACTTTTCCGCATTAGGATAGACCCAAGGCGGGGAGCACAAGTAACCGGGTTTTAGGGTCCAGTGGGAGACCATCTCGAGGAATCGAGACCGGGTCTCCTAACTCTAGAATAGGTAGGGTTGCTTGCCGCTCTCGTAGGGGTCTAGGGGTGTGGGATTGGCTATTCATCACGACCGTGGAATCCGTGTTTTATACAGGCTTAATTTAAAACCCGAAAATCTTAGTATATCCAATATTTCATATGTTTTATTCTGCTGCGATATTCTGTGATATGATCATTGATTATATTCTGAGATGAATGCCTATATTATATATATATATATATTACTGCTTTCGTTTCATATGTGATGCTTGGGAAGCATAATAAATGGGACTTCACTAATGAGATTAATGAAATAAAAGAAATCTAGAGATGTTGTAGAAACTTGTTTTAAAACTGGTAGCTCTAGTTCTTGCTTTGCATAGCGGTATTCCTTGTAGAATATCCAGCACCTTATTCGATAAGGAAAGAGTCGAGATCCCTTCACCGGGAGTGACCTCTTTAGCGAAACTAGCAGATGCTACAAACTCGGTTTGTTTTTTGATTGCTTTTATAGTTTTTGCTTTGCATAACGGTATTTGTGAAATATCCTGCACCTTATTCGATAAGGAAAGAGCCGAGATCCCTTCACCGGGAGTGACCTCTTTAGAAAAACTAGTAAAATTCTCAAAAGCACTCCTTTTCAAAATCACTCGATTCTACGACGATATCAAGTTCATTACGCAAAGGGTTTTCTTAAAAACCTGTCGTAACACTCCATCATTTTAGATAAGTACTTCATAGTATTCGTGCTACGTTTGTTGGCCTGCGTCAAGGCGTAGTGTGCGGTAGCTATTTATGCTTATCTGCTAATGTTAGTTATATGTATGCCCTAGAGGCCAATACTGTACATAGGATGTATATTGTAGTAGATGCTGGGACATATATAGGTACGACTTTCTTGCTCGATATGATAGTACGCTATCTGGTTACTCTTTATCTTAACATGTATACTTGTTGTCTCTCTATTTCATGTTGATAAAGCCCTTAGGATATGTTCTCAACATCCAGGACTGTGATGTAGATCATACTAGTGGGGCCTGGGTAGTCCATGAGTATATCCTTCAATGTTCCTAGTCGTGAGAATATCGAGACGGGGCATCGATATTCCAGAGTAGACTAGCGTATATCTTCTCGACCCATGTGATGGGTGATGGATGATCCTATATCCATTGGTGTTTGACATCAGAGATGGTATGCGGGTGCTCAGTGGAGACTGGGTACACTGAACGGACTCGCCGAGAACTCCCAGATGGTATTATACCTCACGTCAGATGGCAGTTCTCTGGTGACACTGGTACAGCTTAGTCTGTTGACCCGAGATCGTCATAGAGTCTTGTGTGTCTCCCAATGTGCTTTGATTTCCACCCTACCACGGCTCTACCGAGTCGTGCAAATAGGTGGTTTTTGGGTACAGTCCCGATTCACATGGAGGCAATGAGCGATAGGAGGGGATTCGTCTCTCCCGGTATTGGGGGTTGATGTTGCGCTATGCTCGACTGGCCATAACTGGAAATCCCTGGCTAGGGTTGCAGTGATATACTGGTAAGAGTTATCAGTAGTTTCACGCTTGTTATGGACCTTACATCGGCATGACTTATCAAGCTACTGGGGTCTGACGTTTACCACCCTTAGGCGAGATATGCGACATATCAGACGAACAGACCGGACTGTACAGTAAGTGTTACTGGTTGGATTCACATGAGTGTGAGCGGTCTTGCTCGTTGATCTTCTGATCGCTCAATACCCGGGTGGCCGTTACGTTTAGCAGACCGTTTGCGGCTTGTGGGTGTTTGATATGATCATCACCTGCTGCCGGCGTATTGACGAGTATTTAGAGTCCTACACAGAGGTTTCCTGGCTCAAGCGAAACGAAATAGGAGCGCATATGAGATATGTGCGGGACCAGGAATAATACCAGTATGTGATACTGAATTCTATTCTCGCGATTTGTATCATCGGACGGTTATATAAGATATAGCCGGGTTACTGAATCAAGTGTTGATTCGATACATTGATACACTTGATATTAGTCGGTTGTATGCAGTATGATCGGATCATTAAATCAAGTGTTGATTTAATGATTTAATGTATAATTATATATTTGATATATTATTTTACATTAACTAGTATTTGTTCACTTAAGATTATTTTTTTCTCACTAGATTGTGCACATTGTATATATGATATATGTTTGTGCACTAGTTTGTATCATGTTTGATGATACATGCAAACTTGGGTGTGTGTATGCTTTAAACCATGTTTAGGTTAATGGTTAGGGTTTTAATTTATTTATTTATTTTATTTATTTATTTTGGCAAAAACAAAAATGGTGGCTTTCTTTGTTTTATTCTTGAAGTTTCATGAAGCTTCAACCATTTTGTTTTTTCCTTAACCTAACCATTACACCTAAACCCTAGTTAATCTCTACATGTGTTTACTTCACCCATGGTTGCATTATGATAAGATTCACTTGATTTATTATTTTCAAGAGAATTCTTTTTCCTTCTTATTCTTCATCTTCTTCTTCAAATGAAAAAAACCATTCTTGAGAAATTCCAAGTGATGAAATCAAGTGAGAAATCCAAATCCAAAGTGAACCCACTTCCTATTTCTTCATCCTCTACCACTTGCCATGTTGTATAGGGTGTTATCTTCACAAGTTTCATGACCTAGTGAAGATGGAGCTTGAGTTTGAGTTGCCTCGACGTAGATCATCTTCGGTATCGAAGTCAACGACCTAGCCCGATCATTTCTCCGATGAAACCAACGCTAGAGTCCAGGATCCCGATGATCGCAGCGGAGGGACGTCATCACGGAGCTAAAGAAGTGGATGACCGGATCTACAAAGGTTGTAATCCCTTTCACTTGTAGTTAAAGTTGTTAACTTGCTTGTAGTTTCGCCTTACCTCTAGTTATCGATCTTGTTTAGGGTTTCTCGGCACATAAATTTTTGATTTTGGCATGGTTGATCAGTTGTAGAACCTCATAAGTGTTCCTAGGAACCCTACAGTGGTATCAGAGCCAAGTTAGAGCCTTAGGCGAAGTGTAGACGAAGTTAGAAACCCGATCGAACCCCGAAACCCTAAAACTTGACCCCTTTCTGTAAATTTTCTGAAATTGTGGATTTTTGTGAATTAAAAATTGTCAAAACATTCAGCAGGGTTTTCTAGGAATTACTGTGGAGCACGTGACCCTAACTCGTCTAATGCGCCGCGGAACTGCGGCCCCACCCTGGCTTGGGCGGCGGTTCCGCGGCCATAATGGTTAGTCTGGGCACGTGCTTTGCACAGTAATCCCCGACTGTAATTCCTCTGTTTTCTGGGAATTTTTAATTTATGCTCAACAGTTGAGTTTTCTGGGTTGTATTGGGAGTTCGTTGATTCGATCGAAAGTTTAACTTCGTTTATGTGTTTTTCCGGATATTTTAGAACATGTTAAAAGATTCGACCGGATATAAATACCCACTTTTTCCCCTGCCGGGAAATTTCCAAGTGTTGGATTTTTCCGTAGTTTAAGAACGTTCCAAGTAGTGCAAGTAACACGATGGACCCTCTAGAAGACAACAAACCTTAACTCGATTATATGACCGTCTTGAACTGCCCTTTGAACCTTAGGGTTTGGGGCAGTACGGCGTGCCACATGTGAGGCGTTGGCTTGACCCTTCTACGGCTGGACTGTTGGTACTGTGGCACGAAGTGGATGTTTTAAAACTTATTTCAAGTGTTGAGCTTTTCGGGAAACCTTGGGTGTTTTGATTGTTCGATCGGAAAGTTTAACATTTTCTATTTATCTGGAATGTGATACAATAATTGGAATCAACAACATTTGAATGTTATAAATCTAGCAGTCTAGTCTCACTTGATCGGTTGCCACGGGATTTTGATGTGATCAAAAGTCCGTCGCAATCACGTTGTGTACGCGGATACTCGCCGGTAAACTTAATTGACAGCCACACCCCATAGCCCCGACCAAGTGACTGTAGGAGAACCCCGTCGCTGAAAGCATCCGTTCGGTTGCTCGCGGCAGCGGTGTTCCGCCTTAGTGCACTTCATCGACGGTATCGGGGGTGCGGCCGTCTACTAAAGTTTGCGACGAGCATTCGTTCAGGATGTCGGGAATCTTGTTGAATTGCCCGACTTGATATTGAAAAGAGTTTTCGATTTTGAGACTAAAATGCGGGGTTTATAATTGTTAGGCATGCGATGTCTAAGGAATTCATTTGATTAGGCATGCGATGTCTATGCAGGTTGCGGATTCCAACTGTTGTAGTTTTACACTTTCTTTTCTGCGACCGTAAGTGTAATATGTGATATCGCTATGTCAACGACAATTGGGCTGGGCATATTTACTTACGTTGATGACATGTGATGTTATGTGTTGCTGGATATGTTATATTGGATCGTCGTGTTTGAATAGCCGGTTTTTTTTATGTGAGATGAGTGTTTTTCATTTTCATTCATGTAAAAACTTGTATGTAATATTCTTTTATTGGGGTACTTCCAGGTTGCGGAAGATGTCACCGTTGATGTATATTGTTTACTTTTCCGCATTAGGATAGACCCAAGGAGGGGAGCACAAGTAACCGGGTTCTAGGGTCCAGTGGGAGACCATCTCGAGGAGTCGAGTCCGGGTCTCCTAACCCTAGAATTGGTAGGGTTGCTTGCCGCTCTCGTAGGGGTCTAGGGGTGTGGGATAGGCTATTCATCACGACTGTGGAATCCGTGTTTTATACAAGCTCAAAATAAAACACGGACGTCCTAATATATCCAATATTTCATATGATATTTTCTGCTGCGTTATCTATGATGTGATCATGTGATATGTTCAGATAGATATTGTATATAGTATATATGATATATTATATAGACGTTGCTTATGTTTTACACCCGCGCTAGCCCTGCCTCGCTCTGGCGTTAGTTACCTAACCTAACGGTGCAGACGGGACATCGATGCGAATGCGGATGGCATAAGCATACGTTATATTTATCTGTGATGTTTAGGTGGACTTAAATGATGGGACTTCATTAATGTGATTAATGAAAGAAAATAAACCTAAAAGATGTTGTGGAATCGAATTTCAAAAATAAAAACATGTAGCTACAGTTTTTGCTTTGCATCGCGGTTTCCTTGTAGAGCATCCTGCACCTTATTCGATGAGGAAAGGGCCGACGATCCCTTCACCGGGAGTGACCCCTTTAGAAATAACTGGCAAATGCTACAACCCTCGGTTTGTTTTTGATTGCTTCTATAGTTTTTTCTTTGCACAGCGGTATATATGATATATCCTGCACCTTATTTGATGAGGAAAGGGCCGACGATCCCTTCACCGGGAATGACCCCTTTAGCAAAACTAGAAAAGCCTAAAAAACACTCCATTTAAAACCCATTTGATTCCGCAACGAGATCAAGTTCAAAGCGTTAAAGGTTTTCTTAAAAACCATCCGCAACCCTCCGTCATTTTAGGAAGTAAAGTACTTAGTATTCGTGCTGTGTTTGTTGACCATAGTCAAGGCACAGTGTACGGTAGCTAAGTGATGTCTTCCTATACCGCATATGATGCAATTAGTTAGGACAGTCGCGTGACTTTGTTGACCTTAGTTAAGGGTCATGTGGGTGGGTCTAATTAATCACGAAATGACGGGTAGAACTTGACTAGTGCTTATGATTTGTTGACCATAGTTAAGGTCATAAGTGCTAGGGGTAAAAACCATTATCGGGAGTTTCAAGTGTTGAAATTTGCAATGAGATTGCATACCTTCTATATGATAGTTGGATCCCGATACCCACTGCGAGTAATTGTTACTCCTGGGAGAGTTTTGCACTTTGCAATTAGCCGATCAAGTAGGTGTCTAGAAAGGTGTCAACGGGGTTACGCCCCTGGGAAAACGACGTTTATTTTAATTAGGTCCGTGCGAAAGCACGTGGAACCTCCCTCAAAGTACCGACACTGGCCTGGCTGAAAGATTGGCGAACTTGTAGAGTGTAATTAATCCCGGCTAGTCTTTCCTTTTAAGGTTTGAAGGAAGATTTGATAAAAACAGTGGGAGCCATCCTGATTAGATAAAATACATAACCAATCTAATCTTGCAAGAGCGCACGCAGAGTGTTTTCTTCTCTCTCTCTCCAGGTAGCGACCATATCACGCCTTAATCAAGATAATAATATGGATGTATTGACCGAACCCGCTTGTTATACTGAGCTAGGGAACGTTGGTCCCGCTCCAACTTATAATTGTTATAAGACAGAGCAGGAAATAGAGGAATACCAGAATTCCTATGCCGCCCAAACGAAGAAAGTGCATATGATGCATCTCCTTCGGGTGTGTTCATTATAAAGAACTGTTTCTCAGTGTCCTCTACGTCCTAGGTATTAGATACCGGATCAGGATCCCGCAAATGTAATCTGTTACATGGGCTACAGAAAGGTAGAGAACTGAGAACGGGTGATAAGTTTCATGAGACAGAAAATGGTGCAAGTGTTACAGCCAAGTCTGTTGGTCACTGTCATCCTGTATTACCAATACATTGATTCTGAACAAATGCTATTAGATACCGAACCTGATATACAAAATCATATCAATCTCTTTGTTTATTAAAGAAATGATAAAATTTTGTATTGTTGGATAATGTTTCCTATTTCAAAAGTTGATCGGTTCAGGCACGTTATCTAAAATCATTAACGTTCTAAATCAAACTACAGTTCCTAGTATACAGAACACATACAAGAGGAAGAGTTCAGAAATGAACGATTCCTTCTTGAGGTATTGTAACCTAGGTCATATCAATGTGACCCGACTTGCTTAAGTTACATTTAGATGCATATTTAAATTAGTTTGAATTTACATCTTGTGAAACTTGCCAGTCATGTCACAAAGATAATATGACCATAGCTCTGTTTACTGGAAACAGAGAAAGAGTTGGTGAACTCTTGGGACTGATACATGATGATGTATGTATGGTCCCCTGTCTACACATGCCAGGACCGGTTCTTTGTACTTCATTACATTCTCTGATGATCTCTCAAGATTCAGTCATATGTTCCTGTTGAGACATAAGTTCGAAACTTTTGAGATAATCACAGAATATAGGTTAGAAGTAGAGAACCAAAATACCGGTATAAGTATTATGTCCTATGATGAGATCAGGAAGGAGAATACTTGTGCATGTAATTCTTGGACTATTCTAAAGGAGAATGAGATTCTCTTTCAGCATTACTCCTCCGTATACACCACAGCATGTAGGCGTATCGGGGCGGAGCAATCGCACCATATTGGATATGGTGTGCTCTATGATGAGTACTGCTGAGTTACCTATTTCCTTTTGGGGGTTATGCACTTAAGAAGCTGCATACCTATTGAATTAGGTTCGAATCAGATCACTGCCTACCACTCCATTTGAGATATGGTATGGGAAGAACCTATCTCTTAAGTAAGTTAAGATTTGGGATTGTCCGGCCTATGTCAAAAGCAAAATCCGGACAAGATCGAGGCAAGGTCAGTTCTGTAGAACTGGAAAGGTTCCAGCTATACAAACTACAGCTGATGATCTGATAGAACCAAAGGATTCAATAGTCTCCGATGAACCTCAGCCTCTCCGCCGATCTAGCAGGGTTCCTCATCCGCCTGAGAGATACTTCGGTTTCTCGATGATAGTGGGAGCAAGGAATGCATCATGAGATGATGACCCAACTAGTTTCGAGCAAGCCATCGAGGGTAGGGACTCTGTAAGAATGGCTGGATGCTTAGCGATCTGAGATGGAATCCATGTACACCAACAAAGTATGGACTTTGATTGCCATATCTGAAGGGTTAAATCCCCATCAGAAGCAAGTATATCTTGAGAAGATTACTTGGTGTAGATGGAAAAGTTAAGACTTTCAAAGCTAGACTTGTTAGTGGTTTTCGTCATCGACCAGGCGTGGAAAATGATGAAACCTTTTCCAGTGGCTATGCTTAAGTCCATCCGGATCCTACTTACCACGGCTACATACCATGACTACGATATCTGGTGGTTGAGTGTCATGACTGCTTTTCTAAATACTGATTTAGAAGGGAACGTCTATAAGAACACAGCCAGAGGGCTTCGTAAACAGTGGGAGCAGCGGAAACGTGTGCAAGTTGCTTTACAGGATAAAGCAGGCATCGCGGAGTTGGAACATCTGTTTTGATGTGGTAGTCAAAGAGTTTGACTTCATCAAAATGGTAGATGAACCTTGTATATACAAAAAGGTAGTAGGGAGTATGGTAAAGTGATTCTCGTATTGTACGTGGACAACCCACTCTTGATAGGAAAAGAGTTTCCTATACTACACACGGTCAATCTCCTCTTATCACAAGAATTCTCCATATAGGATCGAAGTGATACCTCCTAAATCCTAGATTTTATATCTATGAGATAGATCTAAATGGATGTTAGGATTCTCACTAGGTGCAGTAAGATGGTATCAATCGATCCTGGGGAGAATCACTGAAAAAGTTCCAGGGTGATAAGGACGACTGAATGTCAGTCGCAGGCATTGTCTTTACCCTCAGTGGAGGGACGGTATGTTGGAAGAGTTCCAAGCTAGATACCGTGACAAACTAGAAGATAAAGGCTGGTAACATCGCTATTAAAGATACTACCAAAGAGACAGTTTGGGTGTATAATGGTTCATAAGATGAACTAGGTTCCTACCATTGTGTGACAATGGAAGTATGGCTTTGTCCCAGGAACCCTGGTCCCATCAGTGACCCAGAAATATTCTGAGGCAGCATCACCTGATCATCGAGATAGTTGATCTCCAGGGTGATCGAGGTTAGGAGAGTAGACTCAGAGGACAACACGGCGGATCCACTCAGAAAGGCCTTTTCCCAGAGAGAGACTTATATGGGATGGTTGAGTATTAGATACTACAACCACTGCTACAGATGGCCCTAGTGCAAGTAGGAGATTGTTAGTTATATGTATGCCCTGGAGGCCATTACTTTACATAGGATGTATATTGTAGTAGATGCTGGGATATATATAGGTAGGACTTTCTTGCTCGACATGATAGTACGCTATCTGGTTACTCTTTATCTTAACATGTTTACTTGCTGTCTCTCTATTTCATGTTGATAAAGCCCTTAGGATATGTGCTCGACTTCCAGGACTGTGATGTAGATCATACTAGTGGGGCCTGGGTAGTCCATGAGTACATCCTTCAATGTTCCTAGTCGTGGGAATATCGAGACGGGGCATCGATATTCTAGAGTAGACTAGCGTATATCTTCTCGACCCATGTGATGGGCGATGGATGATCCCATATCCATTGGTGTTTGACATCAGAGATGGTATGTGGGTGCTCAGTGGAGACTGGGTACACTGAACGGACTCGCCGAGAATTCCCAGATGGTATTATACCTCACGTCAGATGGCAGTTCTCTGGTGACACTGGTACAGCTTAGTCTGTTGACCCGAGATCGTCATAGAGTCTTGTGTGTCTCCCACTGTGCTTTGATTTCCACCCTACCATGGCTCTACTGAGTCATGCAAACAGGTGGTTTTTGGGTATAGTCCCGATTCACATGGAGGCAATGAGCGATAGGAGGGGATTCGTCTCTCCCGGCATTGGGGTTGATGTTGCGCTATACTCGACTGGCAATAACTGGAAATCCCTGGCCAGGGTTGCAGTGATATACTGGTAAGAGTTATCAGTAGTTTTACGCTTGTTATGGACCTTACATCGGCATGACTTATCAAGCTACTGGGGTCTGACGTTTACCACCCTTAGGCGAGATATGCGACATATCAGACGAACAGACCGGACTGTACGGTAAGTGTTACTGGTTGGATTCACAGGAGTGTGAGCGGGATTGCTCGTTGATCTTCTGATCGCTCAATACCCGAGTGGCCGTTACGTTTAGCAGACCGTTTCTGGCTTGTGGGTGATTGATATGATCATCACCTGCTGCCGGCGTATGGACGAGTCTTTAGAGTCCTACACAGAGGTTTCCTGGCTCAAGCGAAACGAAATAGGAGCGCATATGAGATATGTGCGGGACCGGGAATAATACCAGTATGTGATACTGAATTATATTCTCGCGATTTGTATCATCGGACGGTTATATAAGATATAGCCGGGTTACCGAATCAAGTGTTGATTCGATACATTGATATACTTGATATTAGTCGGTTGTATGCAGTATGACCGGATCATTAAATCAAGTGTTGATTTAATGATTTAATGTATAATTATATATTTGATATATTAATTTACATTAACTAGTATTTGTTCACTTAAGATTATTTTTTTTCTCACTAGATTGTGCACATTGTATATATGATATATGTTTGTGCACTAGTTTGTATCATATTTGATGATACATGCAAACTTGGGTGTGTGTATGCTTTAAACCATGTTTAGGTTAATGGTTAGTGTTTTAATTTATTTATTTATTTTATTTATTTATTTTGGCAAAAACAAAAATGGTGGCTTTCTTTGTTTTATTCTTGAAGTTTCATGAAGCTTCAACCATTTTGTTTTTTTTCTTAACCTAACCATTACACCTAAACCCTAGTTTATTCTCTACATGTGTTTACTTCACCCATGGTTGCATTATGATAAGATTCACTTGATTTATTATTTTCAAGAGAATTCTTTTTCCTTCTTCTTCTTCAAGTGAAGAAAACCATTCTTGAGAAATTCCAAGTGATGAAATCAAGTGAGAACCAAATCCAAAGTGAACTCACTTCCTATTTCTTCATCCTCTACCACTTGCCATGTTGTATAGGGTGTTATCTTCACAAGTTTCATGACTTAGTGAAGATGGAGCTTGAGTTTGAGTTGCCTCGACGTAGATCATCTTCGGCATCGAAGTCAACGACCTAGCCCGATCATTTCTCCGATGAAACCAACGCTAGAGTCCGGGATCCTGATGATCGCAGCGGAGGGACGTCATCACGGAGCTAAAGAAGTGGAGGACCGGATCTACAAAGGTTGTAGTCCCTTTCACTTGTAGTTAAAGTTGTTAACTTGCTTGTAGTTTCGCCTTGCCTCTAGTTATCGATCTTGTTTAGGGTTTCTCGACACATAAATTTTTGATTTTGGCATGGTTGATCAGTTGTAGAACCTCATGAGTGTGCCTAGGGAACCCTACAACTAAAGCATATGATGCGATTGAGTTAGGGTAGTCGTGCGACTTTGTTGGCCTGCATCAAGGGTCGTGCGGGAGGGTTTAATTCAATCGGGAAATGTACGGGTTGAACTTGACTAGTGGACTATGGTTTGTTGGCATGCGTCAAGGTCATAGGACGCTAGGGGAAAAACATTATTGGGAATTTCAAGTGTTGAAATTTGCAATGAGATTGCATACCTTCTATGAGATAGTTGGGTCCCGATGCCCACTGCAAGTAAGAGTTACTCCTGGGAGAGTATTACACATTACAATTAGCCGATCAAGTAGGTGTCTAGAAAGGTGTTAACGGGGTTATGCCCCTGGGAAAATGAGGTTTATTTTAATTAGGTCCGTGCGAAAGCACGGGGAACCTCCCTCAAAGTACCGGCACTGGCCTAGTTGAAAGATTAGCGAAATTGTTGGGTGTAATTAATCCCAGCTAGTCTTTCCTTTTAGAGTTTGAAGGAAGATTTGACTAAAACAGTGGGAGCCATCCTGATTAGATAAATTAATTACCAATCTAATCTTGCAAGAGCATACGCTGAGTGTTTTCTTCTCTCTCTCTTCAGGTAGCGACCATGTCATGTCTTAATCAAAATAATAATATGGATGTATTGACCGAACCCGCTTGTTATACTGAGCTAAGGAATGTTGGTCCCACTCCAACATATAATCGTTATAAGACCGAGCAGGAAATAGGGGATTGCCAGGATTCCCGTGCCGCCCAAACGAAAAAAGTGCATGATGATGCATCTTCTTCGGGTATGTTCATTACAGAGAACTGTTTCTCAGTATCCTTTACGTCCTGGGTATGAGATACCGAATCAGGATCCCGCATATGTAATATGTTACATGGGCTACAGATAGGTAGAGAACTGAGAATGGGTGATAAGTTTCAAGAGTTGGAAACGGTGCAAATGTTGCAGCCAAACTAGTTGGCATTTATCACTCTGTATTACCAAAATACATTGATTCTGAACGAATGTTATTAGATACTGAACCTGATATACAACATCATATCAGTCTCTTTATTTAGTAAAGAAGGATATAATTTTGTATTGTTGGATACTGTTTTGAACATTTTCCTATATCAAGAGTTGATCGGTTCAGGCACGTTATCTAAAAGCATATACGTTCTAAATCAAACTACAGTTCTCAACGTACAGAACACACACAAGGGGAAGAGTTCAGAAATGAATGAATCCTTCTTGAGGTATTGTAGACTAGGTCATATCAATACGACCCGACTAGCTGAAGTTACATAAAGATATATATTTAAATCAGTTTGAATTTACATCTTGTGAAACTTACCAGTCATGTCATAAAGATAAGATGACCATAACTCCGTTTATTGAAAACAGAGAAAGAGTTAGAGAACTCTTGGGATTGATACATGATGATGTATGTAAGTCCCCTGTCTACACATGCCAGGACTGGTTTTTTGTACTTCATTACATTCACTGATGATCTCTCAAGATTCGCACATGTGTTCCTGTTGAAACATAAGTTTGAACCTTTTGAGAAATTCAAAGAATATAAGTTAGAAGTAGAGAACCAAAAAAAGGTATAAGTATTATGTCCTTTGATGTGATCAGGGAGGAGAATACTTGAGCACGGAATTCCTGGACTATTCTAAAGGAGAATGAGATTCTCTCAGCATTACTCCTCCGTATACACCACAGTACGTAGGTATATCGGGACGGAGCAATTGCACCCTATGTGATATGGTGTGCTCTATGATGAATAATACTGAGTTGCCTATTTCCTTTTGGGGGTTATGCACTTGTGAAGCTGCATACCTATTGAATAGGGTTCCAATCAAATCAGGTGCCTACCACTTTATATGTGATATGAAATGGGAAGAGCCCATCTCTCAAGTATATTAAGATTTGGATTGTCCAGCCTATGTCTAAAAGCAAAATCCGGACAAGCTCGAGATAAGGTCAGTTCTGTGGAAGTTTGTTGGATATCCAAGCATCAGCAAGGGAATATCTTCTACCGGACTGAGGAGCAAAAGGTGTTTTGTTTCTCAGCATGACACCTTCTGGAAAGGGAATTTCTTATGAATAAATTAGTGGTCATGAGGTAGAACTGGAAGGAGTTCCAGCTATACAAACTACACCTGATGATTTGGTAGAACCAGAGGATTCAATAGTTCCCGACGAACCTCAGCCTCTCCGCCGATCTGGTAGGGTTCCTCACCCACCTGAGAGATACTTCAGTTTTCTCTATGACAGTGGGAGAGAGGATTACATCATGAGATGATGACCCAACTAGTTTTGAGGAGGCCATCAGGAGTGGGGACTCTGTGAGAATGGCTGGATGCTAAGCGATCTGAGATGGAATCCATATACACCAACAAAGTATGGACTTTGGTTGCTTTATTTGAAGGGTTAAATCCCCATCAGGAGTAAGTATATCTTGAGAAGATTACTTGGTGTACATGGAAAAGTTGAGACATTCAAATCTAAGACTTGTTGCAGAAGGTTCTCGTCATCGAACAGGTGTGGATAATGATGAAACCTTTTCTAGTCCCTATGCTTAAGTCCATTCAGATCCTACTTGCCATTGCTACATACCATGGTTACGATATCTGGCAGTTGGGTGTCATGACTGCTTTTCTAAATAGTGATTTAGAAGAGATCATCTATCAGTACACAGCTAAAGGTCTTCGTAGACAGTGGGAGCAGCGGAAACGTGTGCAAGTTGCTTTATGGGATAAAAAAGGTATCGCGGAGTTGGAACATCTATTTTGATGTGGTAGTCAAAGCGTTTGACTTCATAAAAATGGTAGATGAACCTTATAAATACAAAAAGGTAGTAGGGAGTATGGTGGTGATCCTCGTATTGTACGTGGATGACATATTCTTGATAGGAAAGGAGTTTCCTATGCTACACTCGGTCAATCTACTCTTATCACAAGGATTCTCCATATAGGATCAAGGTGATACCTCCTAAATCCTGGGTTTTGGATCTATGAGATAGATCTATGTGGATGTTAGGATTCTCACTAGGTATAGTGAGATGGTATCAATCGATCCTGGGGAGAATCACTGGATAGATTCCATGGTGGTAAGGTCGACTGAATGTCAGTCACAGGCATTGTATTTACCCTCAGTGGAGGGGCGGTGTGTTGGAAGAGTTCCAAGCTAGATACCGTAGCAAACTAGACGATAAATGCTCGATATATTGCTACCAAGGATGCTACCAAAGAGGTAGTCTGGATGTATATAAGTTCATGAGATGAACTTCGTTCCTACCATTATGTGACAATGGAGTTGTGGCTTAGGCCTAGGAACCCCCGTCCCATCAGAGATCTAGACATATTCTTAGACAGTATCACTTGATCATAGAGATGGATGATCCCCAGGGAGATCGAGGTTAGGAGAGTAGACACAGAGGAGAACAGGGCGGATCCACTCACAAAGGCCTATTCCCAAGAGAGACTTTTATGGGATGGTTGATTATGTGATATTTCAACCACTGCTGATTGTTGGGTATGGGGTACTACAACAGATGGCCCTAGTGCAAGTGGGGGATTGTTAGTTATATGTATGCCCTAGAGGCCATTACTGTACATACGATATATATTGTAGTGGATGCTTGGACATATATAGTGAGGACTTTCTTGCTCGACATGATAGTATGCTATCTGATTGCCCTTTATCTTAACATGTACACTGATTGTCTTTATGTTACATGTTGATAAAGCCTTTAGGATGAGTATTTGACTATCAGGATTGTGATGCAGATCACACTAGTGGGGACAGTGTAGTCGCTAAGTACATCCTTCAAATGTTCCTAGTCGAGGGTGTATCGAGACAGGGCATCGATATACCAAAGTAGACTAGCGTATAGCTTCTCGACCCATGTAGATGGGCGATGGATGATCCCATATCCATTGGTGTTTGACATCAGAGACAGCATACGGGTGCTCAGTGGAGACTGTGTACACTGAACGGACTCGCCGAGAACTCCCAGATGGTATTATTCCTAACGTGAGATGGTAGTTCTTTGGTGACACTGGTACAGGTTAGTCTGTAGACCCGAGATCGTCATAGAGTCTTGTGTGATTCCCACTGTGCTTTGATTTCCACCTTACCACGTTCAAGATAACATGCAAAACGGTGGCTTTTGGGTACAGTCCCGAGTCATATGGAGGCAATGAGCGATAGGAGGGGTTTCGTCTCTCCCGGTATTGGGAGTTGATGTTACGCTGTGCTCGATTGGCTATAACAGGAAGTCCTTAGCCAAGGCTGCTTCAGAGATATACTGGTAAGTGTTGTCAGTAGTTTCTCGACCCGTTATGAGCCTCATATCGACACGACTTATCGAGTTACTGGGGTCTGACGTTTACCACTCCTAGACGAGATATGCGACATATCAGACGAAGAGACAGGACTGCACGGTAGTGTTAGTGATTCGCTGGAGTGTGAGCAGGATTGCTTGTTGATCTTCTGATCGCTCAATACCCAGGTGTCCGTTACGTTTAGCAGACCGCTTGCGGCTTGTGGGGTTTGATATGATCATCACCTACTGCCGGCGTATTGACAAGTCTTTAGAGTCCTACACAGGGGTTTCCTGGCTCAAGCGAAATGGAGTAGGAACACATATGTGATATGTGCGGGACCGAGATTAATACGATATGATATGCCGTATTCTATTCTCACGATATGAGATATCGGTCGGTTATATATAATATAGCCGGGTTATCGGATCATGTGTTGATTCGATAAGTTGATTCATATGATATTAGTCGGTTATAGGTGATATAGCCGAATTATTAAATCAAGAGTTGATTTGATAATCTAATGTATAATTATATATTTGATATATTACATTACATTAACTAGTATCAGCTCACTTATGATTTCTTTTCTCACTTTGGATACATTGATGTATATGTGATATATGTTAAATGTATCATGCTAGGTTACAAATGCAACTAGGGTTAATGAGGGTTAAACCATGCTAGGGTTAAGATTAGGGTTTAAATTTTATCATTAAGTAATTCAAATGTCATGGTTGATATTTGTTGAAAGCTTATAGAAGCTTGTAAGTATCTTTGACTTTGTCCATTTTCTTTGTCTAGCTTAAGATATTTTTTGACCTAACCTTTAACCCTAGCTTATGGTTAACTCTCTATAAGGGTTAAGCATGACATGCTTAACCCTTGGTTGCATTTCTAACCTCAACAATAATTCATTTTCATCACAACTTCTTCTTATTCTTCTTCTTCTTGACAAAAGCTTTCTAGCTTTTTTAAAAGGTGATGATTTTGAGTGAGAAAATGATTTCTAATGTGAGAAAAATTCCTACTTCATCATCCTCTACTACTTTCCATTTAGTATAGGGTGTTTGCTTCACTAATTTCATGGTTAGTGAAGAGATAGCTTGGGTTAGTGTCTCCCCGACCTAGATCATCTTCGGCCTCGAAGACTTCGAAGCAAGCATGTTCGTTTCTTCATCGGAGCCTCTCTAGAGTCCGGAGTTCACGATCGCAGCGAAAGGGACTACTACACAGAGTTATTTAAGTGAAGGACCGGTCTAAAAAGGTTGTATTCCTTGCTCAATAGACTTGCAAAGTGTTTGCATTTATATTTCCGTCAATTTCTAGTTAACGATTCTAAGTTAGGGTTAGCTAGAACGGCAAATTTTTGAATTTGGCATTGACGATGCCTCCCGAAACCTTGCTGCCATCCTAGGTAACCCTGCGGTAAACCCAGCAACCTCCACTTCTTCCTCTTCTTCTCCTTCTTCTTTCTTTTCTTTTCTTACCCAGCCGTCTCGCCGGAGTTGCGAACGTCATCGATGATCCAAAAGACCCAATCACCGTCATCGTCTAGCCCAGTCAATACGTCACGTCACTGCTTAGCCAGGTTCAGTCCTACGTGCGTAAGTTTGCGTCGTGACTTTATTCCGACGTCGGAACGTGACATCTGTATATCGACGTGAGATCCGATCAGGCAAGTTCTAAACTTGCAACATGCTATTTTATTATATCAATATTTATTTAATAAATGATATTGCATGTGTTATACTATTCAGCAGAAATTACCGATTTACAGTTTTATAGCATCCGTCTGTATCCGTACCGATAATAGTTTATCTATTTGCATGCCGGAACATCATGATATTATTATACTACTATATAAGTTCAATATACTATCTAGATTGCATCATATATGGTAATGTACATATAACGATTATTATAGATAGATACATATGCATCCTGGCATTAGTTGTGTTTCGATATCGATTACAATTTTACATTGGTGTCTATTTTGGTTAATGTATAGTACATGACATGTTCACGACACACTACCAGACTTGTTACTTGGATTTTATTGCTAATGCTAACAATCCTGATTATTGTCTTGATGGACGTAACTTGTTGTCTACATAGAAAAGACCTTTACCTGCTTGATCCTGTGTTGGCATTAGGTTTAGATTGTCAATACCTGATTTGAACACAAAACCTGGGGGAAAAGAGGAAATCTAGAATGTAACTGAAATGTAACTCAGGAGGATATTATTATTGTTTGCCGTCATTCCGGGCGATACGGAATAAATTATTGTTTATTGTACCGTGGTCCCGTAGGGGAATGAACGGGATATATTGTACCGTGGTTCCGTGGGGAATGAACGGGATATATGCTGTTGAGTTATGATGAGAATTATATTAATTAATTTCAAAGACTTCTATAATAGATAACCTAGAAGCACAGACTTTAGGATACACATCATAAACATATAGCTCACTATTTATACCTGTGTTTATCATTTATATTCTTGTTTAATAATAGCATCATATCCTGGTTATTACTATTATTTTGATATTATGACACACTGACGTCTAGATTTTGCATGGCCCGGTTGCTCTACCTCTATCGCAGGCAGATCAGGAGTACTTTAGCAATCAAGCCGAGCAATAAGGAGCTAACTATTTAGTTTAGAGACTCTCAGTTTATTTATTTCAGCAGTTTTATTTCTATTGATTTTAGCCCATATTGGGACATAATTCAGATGTTATTGTTTTTATTTGGATCTTGATTCATTTCCGCTATATACATTTATTGATTTAATTATAGCAGATGGACATGTGTTAGCTAGATTATATATTTTACTGTTCTTGATATCCGATAAACAGCCGTAATGTAACTGTGGAGAGATGATTCCTAGCCATAGGTAGTATGGTTGGCACTGTCACGTGCCGTAGTTACATATCTTGGGAAGCGGGGCATGACACTCCATCATCCTCCCTCTCGTTCTCTTTGTTCTCACCACCAAGAGATTGCCATCCATCGTTGTTTCCATCATCAACATCAACAGCTGCAGCCGCCGTGGTGACAACATCGGCCCCTGACCTTCAATAGCCTGTTTGACACGACCTGAGCTGGGAAATAAGGCTCCATGGATGGGCCCGAGACAGCTTGAACGCATGACCATTTCGCCGCCTCCGTATCCCCGTTCTGTCGTTGTTTTGATTTTCATGAGGCGGTGTTCAACGAAATGCCTCAATGAAAACTTCCGTTGTTTCCTTACGTTCTAACCACATGCAAGTCCTCTTCCTCTTTCTATCTCTCTTGATCTTTCCCACTTTCATTTCCTTGTTGTGCTCCTACTAGATATCGCTGCCCTTACTTTGTTATAGAATCCAATAAGAAACAATTTTTAAGTGCATTATATTCTACTTTGTCTTTCACATCTTACCAATTTTTCTTGTTAATACTGTTGGCATTGCATCCTATAGTTAATCAACTTTTTATGAACCATAAAAAGTTTGCATGTGTAAATCATTGTTTATTTGTAGTTATTCATTTATTTAGTATTAATTAGTTTTTTGTTGCAGCAGTTATTATTCTCATGCTTATAGTAATCATATTAAGTAGTGGTATAAATGTGTAAGTCGATGTCGCACACCCCACATACTTCTGGGGAGGCGGAATTTAAAAAAACGATTTTTATACTTGCAATATCGACCTATCATACATGATCTTTTCGAAAACCTTAACTAGCTAAATTACTTGGAGGTTCTAACTACTCCGTTAGAGTTTATGCCTCCTTGATTCTAGTCCTTCGGGTTTTCTTCTTCTTAGCTTGAGCTCTTCTAAGATGTGGATCTAGCTCAGTCGTCGGCCTCCTCGTATCGAAGACGATCCACCCAAGAGTTTATGGTTCAATCTCCAACCACTAAACCGAGGTAACTAAAGTACCTAGTTCGCTAATCTAGATAGCTTAGGAGATGTAGAGTGTTAATTGGAGTGTTTTATCTCAAAGGACCTTAGAGTTCATAACACATGTGAAGGTTAGGGTCTTGTTGAAGAAGGAGAAGAACAATGGAGAGAGAAAGAGAAAATGCAAATGAGCAAGTGTTTTTGCTAGTGAAGAATGGCTCATTCTTTCTTAATGATCAAGCATGCAATATCTTTCATAAACAAATAACAACTATACTTGAATAGTGAAGGCAAACCAATAAACTAAAAGAATAAGCCATGCTTCACCATGCCACAAATATCTCAATTTCCACGTTATTAATCTATTTTCCAAAAATAGATAAATCCAATAATGAGGTGCCCCTTCTAGAAGCATCTCTTGTAAAATTATAAGAATGCCCTCACCGTATATACATACCTGTATTCGTACTGCAAAAAATACGAATACATGAGATAATAACAATATAATAATATAATTCTAGAATCCGACTTAATCCAAAGCCCACTAGTATTATCCGTCCGATCAATATCCGTGTAGCCAGTACACGTATATGATAGGAACCCTGCACGTAAAACCATACATCCTCTATATCGTTTCGCCTGAACCAGAGAAATGCTCTGTGTGGGACTCTGAAGACTCGACAGTACGTCGGCAGTGGGTTTAACCACAAGTCTGTCAGTGGCACTAGCTGTACGTAATGGCTACCTAGATACCTGTTGAAAATAAGGCCGACAAGCGAACTCATCCGAATCCCTTCTGAGCCTATTCGTGACAATCTCCGTACAGTCTGGTCTGTTCGTCTAAGAGTATCGCATATCAGGCCTAGGGGGTGGTAACCGTCAGACCCCTAATTGCGTAATAAGTCGTGTCAGTGTAGAGCCCAATACACCGTGAGAAACTACTGGTGTACCTACCAGTAAATCTCACTTCCCCTGGCAGGGACTTTGTGTATTGGCTATCCGAACACAGCGCGATATCAACTCCCAATACCGGAAAAGACGAATCTTTTCCATCCACTACTACCTCCAAGTGCTTCGGGACTGCACCTAACCACTACCGGTTTGCACGAATTATTTAAGCCATGGTAGGATAGTAATCTAAGTACAGTGGGAACACACTTGAGAAGAATAGTAATGTCTAGTCAACGGACTAACTTATACTCATGTCACCCGGGAACTGCTAACTGACGACAGGTATAATACCAACCAGCAGTTCTTATCGAGTCCGTCCAGTGTAACTCATAACCTAATAAGCACTTGTATACTATCTCTGGTATCGCATACTAATGGATGCGAGACAGGCCATCTCCCCTAACTGGGATGAGAAGTGTATACACTAGTCTACTCTGGAGTATCGATGCCCTGTCTCGATAATCCTACGACTAGGGACAAGCTTAAGGATGTGTTTATAGACCACCCAGCCCCCACTAGTGTGACTGCCATCATAATGCTGGTAGTCAAGCAAACATCATAAGGGCTCTATCAATATGTATTAGCGATATGCTAAAAGATATATATACATATATTAAGATAGAATCAAACCAGATATCATACTATCATATTGAGCAAGACCGTTATTATATCTGTGTATATCCTAAGCTTCCAAAACGTAATATACAATCCAGTACTATACAATAATGCCCTCTTGGGCATATATCACTAACAATCTCCCATTTACACTAAGGCCATGTATTGGCATATCGCAGACCTAGCATCTTGAATAGCATCTCGAACTGCATCTGAGGGATGGCCTTTGTGAATGGATCTGCAGTGTTGTTCTGCATGTCTACTCTCCACACCTCGATCTCCCGGCGATCCATGATCTCCCTGATTAGGTGATACCGCCTCAAGATATGTCTGGACTTTTGATGGGACCTTGGTTCCTTCGCTAAAGCTATAGCCCCGTTGTTGTCATAATACAAAGGTATTGGATCAACAATGAACGGAACCACTTGAAGTTTTGTAATGAACTTCTTCATCTAGACTGCTTCATTCACGGCGTCACATGCAGTGATATACTCTGCCTCTATCGTCGATTCTGCAACGGTATCCTGCTTGGAGCTCTTCCAACATACCGCCCCTCCATTGAGGGTAAAGGCATAACCCGACATGGATTTAGAGTCATCCTTGTCACTCTGGAAGACGGAGTCGGCGAAGGCTTCGATCTGGAAGTCTTTACTGTCGTACACCAAGAACATCTCCTTAGTCCTTCTCAGGTACTTGAGAATATTCTTAACCGCTATCCAGTGCTTCTCCCCAGGGTTTGACTGATACCTGCTTACCACGCTCAGTGCGTAAGCAACATCTGGTCTGGTACACAACATCGCATATATTATAGAGCCTACCGCAGAAGCGTAGTGTATAATACTCATGCAATCCCTTTCCAAATCAGTATTGGGAGATATCTCTATGGAGAGGGTAATCCAATGACAAGCTGTTAGATTACCGCGTTTGGAATCTTCCATACTAAATCTTTTCGGTATGGTGTCGATATACCTGGACTATGAAAGTTCCAACATCCTCTTAGATCTATCACGATAGATCTGGATCCCCAGAATGTAGAAGGCATCACTTAGGTATTTCAGAAGAATGTCATCCATGTACAAGACGAGAAATACCACAGTTCTCTCTACAATCTTACTATAAATGCATGGTTCATCTGGATTTTTGATAAAGTCAAATTCTTTGACTGTTTCAACAAAGAAGATGTTCCAACTCTGTGATGCCTGCTTTAATCCATAAATGGATTTAAGAAACTTGCACACTCTTCCGCTGCTCCCACTCTCTATAAAACCCTCTGGCTGATCCATATAAACCCATTCTTCCAAACTTTCATTCAGAAAAGCGGTTGTTCTTCGCCAAAAGACGCGACCGGGACGTTGGGAAGTCTGGCCTGAATTTTGGGGGCAGATACTATTTGGTTTTATCCGTCCACCTCTCCGAAGATGCCAAGTTGATTTATGGCACCGTGTATCGGAGGTTTAGATGGATGCAGCCGATGTAGCGGACTTCGTCAGATTCCCCCTCGTTGTGAGGGGTTTTTGATTGTGGGGACGCTCTTCCCAGCAGGCGCAAGCCCTTGCAGTTAATTATGCTACCGCATCGCGGTAACAACTTTCTCTTTCTCTAGATGGTCACTTCGTGTCGTGTGTGTTTGTTTTATTTTTTGGTTGCCCATGGATTGTATACGGAGACTAATTTATGTTGTCGCTCGTAGGGCGTGGACTAGTCCAAATCCGTATTTTTATAGATTTGGGTTTGTGTTTTGGTTGGGTTTAAGGATCGTTAATCTTATTTTAGATTAAGATCAACTTAACGTTTGTTAAGGACACGTTAGTCTAATTTTAGACTAAGATCAACTTAACGTTTGTTAAGGACACGTTAGTCTAATTTTAGACTATGATCAACTTAACGTTTGTTAAGGATACGTTAGTCTAATTTTAGACTAAGATCAACTTAATCGTTTGTTAAGGATATGTTAGTCTAATTTTAGACTAAGACCAACTTAATGGGATCATTTAGATCCAACAAAAGAGCATTTGGGCTCTATTTTTTTAGTTTAGGGACTTTGTTGTCCAGAAGTTTAAGGATATCATAGTCCATAGAGTTTAAGGACATCATAGTCCATAGTTTAAAGGCGTCATAGTCTGTAAAGTTTAAAGACATCATACTCTATGAGTTTAAGGACCTCACAGTCCATAAAGTTTAAGGACATCATAGTCCAAGAGTTTAGGGACCCCACAGTCCGCAGAATTTCTAGTTGTCGGGACCCGTCACCTCTCTGAAGACGTTGAAGGATTACAACGACAAATATCAGAGGAATGAACAGATGTACCCTTGAACCAATATTGGTTGGGAGATCTGTAGTCCAATTTGGGACTAAGATTAAAGATTTATGAGCATATGAGCTCAATTAATCTGAATAAGAGATCTGTGGCCAACTTGGGCTCGGCACATTTATTCAAAATGTTGGACATTTAATTAGGTTCAGTCCTTTTTCATTTAACAATTCTGAGTATTGGTCCAGACAACCTTTTGTCTTTTATTGAATGCCGAGCACTCATTATGGCTCTGGGCTTTATCATTTAAAGAACAATTTATGTTCTCCGCCGAAAGGCGCGACCGAGAAGTTGGGACGTCTGGCCTGAATTTTGGAGGCAGATATTATTTGGATTTATCCATCCACTTCTCCGAAGATGCTAAGTTGATTTATGACACCGTATATCGGGGGTTTAGATGGATGCGGCCGTTGTAACAGATTTCGTCAGATTCCCCCTCGCTTGAGGGTTTTTGATTATGGGGACGCTCTTCCCTGCAGGAGCAAACTCCTGCAGTTAATTACGCTACCGCATCGCGGTAACAACTTTCTCCTTCTCCAGATGGTCACTTCATATCGTGTGTGTTTGTTTTATTTTTCGTTGCCCGTGGATTGTATACGGAGACTAATTTACGTTGTCACCCGTACGGCATGGATTAGTCCAAATCCGTATTTTCTTAAATTTGGGTTTTGGGTTGGGTTTAAGGATCGTTAATCTCATTTGAGACTAAGATCAACTTAAACGTTTGTTAAGGATACGTTAGTCTAATTTTAGACTAAGATCAACTTAACAATTTTTTAAGGATAAGTTAGTCTAATTTTAGACTAAGATCTACTTACCAGGATCATTTAGATCCAACAAAGGAGCATTTGGGCTCTATTATTTTAGTTTAGGGACTTTGCGGTCCAGAAGTTTAAGGACATCATAGTCTATGGAGTTTAAGGACATCATAGTCCATAGTTTAAAGACGTTATAGTCTGTAAAGTTTAAAGACATCATAGTCTATGAGTTTAAGGACTCCACAGTCCATGGAATATCTGGTTGTCAGGACCCGTCACCTCTCTGAAGATATTGAAGGATTACAACGACACATATCAGAGGAGTGAAGAGATGTACCCTTGAACCAATATTGGTTGAGAGATCTGTAGTCCAATTTGGGAATAAGATCAAAGATTTATGAGCATATGGGCTCAATTAATCTGAATTAGGGATCTGTGGCCAACTTGGGCTCGGCCTATTCAGTTAAAATATTGGACATTTAATTAGGCTCAGTCTTTTTTCATTTAGCAATGCTGAGCATTGGTCCTAACAACTTTTTGTCTTTTATTGAGTGTCGAGCACTCATTATGGCTCTGGGCTTTATTATTTAAGGAACAATTTATGTTCTCTCAGCACACACGTGAGGAGCACGTGGCGCGCTTGGCACTGAGCGCCAGATTTAGAGCGCTAAGGCGTTTCAAGTGAAACTAGCGCACACGTGAGGAGCACGTGGCGCGCTTGGCGCTGAGCGCCAGTCAATGAGCGCAGAGCGCTTCTGTGATATAGCGCACACGTAAGGAGCACGTGGCGCGCTTGGCGCTGTGCGCCAGTCAATGGGCGTAGAGCGCTTTTGTGATGTAGAGCACACGTGAGGAGCACGTGGCGTGCTTAGCGCTGTGCGCCAGTTAATGGGCGCAGAGGTGCTTCTTTAAACTTGGAGCGCTAAGGCTCTGCAGCGCTGTGCGCTAGATTTGGAGCGCTGAGGCGCTTCTTTAAACTTGGAGCGCTAAGGCTTCTTTTTAGGCAGCTTTGCGCTCTGAGAATTAAATTTTCTCTTATAAGAGACTTTGTCTCATGGATCTAAGAATAAGGTTCTTATTTTATAGGATATGTTTCAATCTCTTATGTTCTTAGTGAAAGGCTTTGTCTTTATGGATCTGTGATCCTAAGAGAATTGAATTATTCTCCCCCCTTTTTATAATGAGATGTTATGATCTCTTTTGTGAAAAGACAATTTGTCTTATAGATCTATGATCTGGCAAAGGAACTAAGTTCTTTTTCTGATGAGATACTTTGATCTCTCTATTTTTACCTTGAAGAAAAGTTTTTCTTCTGCCGAGAGCTTGCTCTTCTCTCTGAAATTTCTCAAAGTTTGTGGGGGGGGGGTTCCTCTATCTGAGACTTGAAGTCTTGGGGCCTTTATATAGGGTAGGCGGATTTTTTGAATCGGTTGAAGAGATCTTTTCTCTAATTGATTTGGGGATTTCCCCACTGTTGGATCTTTGATCCTAGGGTTTCTGTTTTACAGAAGGCAAGTTTTTGACAAGATTGGGAAATCTTTTCCCCTACAGAATTTATTCTATATTTTGGTGATTTTTAATCACCATGAGATCATTGATCCAATGGTGCTCTGATTTTCAGAGCATAATCTTTCCTATTTGGAAAGATTCTAAGGAATGTTTCCTTAACAGAATTTTATTCTGGTCAATTGATGATTTTTAATCATATTCGTTGGATCTTTAATCCAAAGGCCGAGAACGGTTTGTTTTATCGCTAGCACGTACGTGCTTTGCACGTGGTGCGCTGCTTAAAGTGCAACACTCTTAGCGCTAGCACTCACGTGTTTTGCACGCTCTCACGTGTTTTGCACGTGGTGCACTGCTTAAAGTGCAGTGCTCTTAGCGCTAGCGCTTACGTGCTTTGCACGTGGTGCGCTGTTTAGAGTGCAGCGCTCTTAGCGCTGGCACTGCTATGAAGCGCTGCTTCATTTCAAATTTCAAAATTTGAACAGAGCTTTGCTCTGATTGGGGAAACAAATGCCCCCCCACCGTTGCACTCACGTGGCCTACACGTGAGTGCAACGGTGGCAACATCTATACCATTGGATCAACTCAGAAGTTGAAACGGCATCTCAGTGCCTATAAATAGGACCTTTGGCTTTTGAGATGACTGTTTGTTCATCGTCTTTCTCATTTTCTTGTTCTTGAGAATTTAATTCTCTTTCAGAGCCAAGCTCTCTGTTTTAAGAAATTTCTTAAGAGTCAAAACTCTGCCCAATTTTGGTAAGATTTAAACTTATTAACAGAGTTTTGCTCTTCTCAGATCATAGATCTTAAAAAATTTATTTTTAGGGTTTTACCCATTGACTGAGCCATGCTCATCTTTAGATCATAGATATAAAAGTTTTAGGGTTTTTACCCAGAGCCATGCTCATCTTTTAGATCATAGATCTTCAAGATATAATCTTTTTTAGGGTGATTTTAACCCATGAACTGGAACATTGTTCATGAAGAACTCTTAGAGTTCACAGATATTGAAGATCTCGGAATTTGTAATTCATTAAAAGCTTTACTTTAAATTTTCTGATGAGTTATTCCATCATTTTTTACAGAGCATGGCTCTTCAGAATTTTTCTTGAGGAATTTTATTCCTTTCATCACCAGAGCTGACAGATGTCACTCTGTTGTAGAGCGCTGCTCTCAATGGGAGATTTACTCCTTGGCCCGAGGGCCCTCATTAAATAAGAATCCTTTTAGGATTCCCCCTTTAATTGTACAAATTTGAATCTGTTGGGTGTTTTAGTCAGCACTGGTTTTCTTCATGTCGATATCAAGAGTTGTCTAAATCCCCGTGTCTTGATCAGTCTGTCCGCTAAACTCTCACTGATTTTCATTTTCAGTTCCTACGGCCGCTCATCTGTACTGCCTTAATGAAATCATTTCTTATGAGGACATTCGCGTACATGGCCATTGTCAAAACCAAGAGTTCACAAACGCCCAATGTGTCGAAATTATGAATCGTTTCAATGCATACATCGGCCGACTACTCCCTCGTCGCTCCGCTCTCTTGAAGATTATAGTGGGAGCAATTTGGGAAGCACTTCCTGGATTTCATGAAGCCATGCTGCTTAATGCACTGGATGACGCCGAAGATAAGGTGCACTCTGTGTATCTGACGGGCCTGATCTCGAAGAAACGGCGAGATAATCTCATTGATATTCTACATCAAGTTTTCCAGTAAACGACGATAATTGCTGCTTATCAGAGGGTGGAGGATATCAATGAAGATCCTGACACTTGTGATCGTGAGAGGATGCACACAAGAATGGTCAGAAAGGCCAGAAACACTTTAGACGGACATACTTTTGAATTTCTCAATCCATGTCCTGGATTTGATGTCTTGCCATTGTAAACATTTTAATGACATTTTTGTTTACCGTTTTCATCACTGTAAGAATTTTCTGAAGGATGAATAGACAATTCTTGTTTCCGCATGTTTATTTTATGCACTAAACCTTTTCCGCACATACATAAATCGGTATGTTTCGAACGCTTAACTGGATGCGGATCAAATGTTCTTCTTACTGTCACTCATAGTATGTGATTGACGTCCGTAGATTACGCCTTTTCATCTCGATTTGATGCAGAGCAGTTTACGCACTCTTGAGTAGCACCTCTGTTTCTCTGGCATATAATTTTGGAAAATGTGGTCTGTAAATAGTCCATCTTAACTTCTTTGTAGGGTAGTGATGGCCTAGAAAACAGGTTCAGATCTGCCGCCAAAGACTTTTCAACTTTATGAGCCATGAGAGTCTCATAAAGATTTTTCTCCCTACGAGTCGAGAGGATCTCGTAGGTGTATTTTCTCCTTAAGAATCGTAAGGATTCCTAAGTGTGTTTTTCTCTTGAGAGTCGTAAGGATCTCCCAAGGGAATTTTCTCGCTTACAAGTCGAGAGGACCCGTAAGTGGTTGTTTCCTTCCTTGTTGATGTTCGGCTTCGGAGAGTGTGGCCCGTGAATAGTATGAAAGTGCCTATCTTAGACTGACTTGTAGGGCCCCAGTGCTTAGGAAACTGTTTTTTTACTACCTAAGGCTTTTCCCTACGAGTCGAGACGAATCGAGAAGTTCTCGCAAGAATGTCCTAACGTCACAGTTAACCTCTGCTCTTTATGACAGAGGTTCGTTAGGGTCTGTGGAACTAGGGTTTTGTCCGTCGTACCGTCGCGTCGGCTGATGTATTCCTCGATAGGAAATCTTGCCGTTCGAGTAGCCTTGCAACTGTTGTGTCTCTGATCCCTTCGGGGGTTGGACAAGACGTCTTCAAGCGATCTTCTTAGGCAGTTTGACCGTCGGAAAAGAAAGCGTTAGGAATTTTGCCATGCCGCTTTTTACTTAAGGTTAGGCTCAGTTTGGGGAGCCCCGATGAGTCATAACCACTCCGCGCTGGTATGGGATGATCTCCGATAGTTTTTCAGGTTTTATTTGAGTTGCCGTCAAGATCCTGAAGCTAGAAATTTGGTCTTTGCTTTGTTTGCTGGCATTGCGTCTACTGTATCGAGACGAATGTCGCAGTTGTCTCTAGCTTGCTTGTGAACCGTTGAGGCTTGGAACTAGGGATTTTGCCATGGCTCCGTTGTTTTGACCCCGAGGTTAGTTATTGACGTTGTATCTGTATCCTGCTGGAGTTGAGAAGAAACGCCATTGTTGACACTGCGTCAGCTGTAAAGAGACGAATGTTGAGGTGGTTTCTAGGTTGTCTGTGAGCCGTCGAGATTTGGAACTAGGGATTTTGCCGTGGCTCCGCTTTGCTGACGTTGCGTCTACTGTAACGAGACGAATGTCGAGATGGTCTCTAGGTTGTTGTTCATATCAGAAAACTGCATGTTAATACCGCTCATTCGTTATCTATTTTTTGTATTTATCGGTACTATTAACCAGTGTCTGCTCAGTATTACAGATTACAGGTATCCGTGACAAAATACTGGAAATACACTTAATATCACGGATATATCATTGGTGAGCCGATACTGCAACCAGAACCGCAAACCAACCGATACTTCATGAGTTTCTTTTTGCAACAAGTTTGTGTACACACTTTTTATCTAAATGGTCCAACACAAACAAGTGTGTACACAAGACTTTTTGGCACATGGACCATGATGGGGGCAGCCATGAATCAAGGCACAAGTGGGCATGAAGTGATGTGCATTCAATTCTAAAGATTGTGTGTTGACTTTAAGATCCAAATTTCCCTCGAAGCACTGGGTGCAAACCAAATTCAAATAGACAAATCAAACTGGACCAAAGTGATGTGGGGGAGCACACAAACCAACACACCAAGAACGAGCCTAGGGGCTCAGATTTGGGCCGAGATCATACCTATTATGGCTGGCCAAACAGTGAACAGTGGGCCCTAGTTTTGTACAGTGCATCTCTTGCTGCCATCTCATCTCATTTTTATTGTTTGTTTAATTTTCTTTGGAGCCTATAAATACAGACCAGAGGACAAAGGGGAAGGATACTTTTTGTTTGTTCTAGTTTTGTTTAGAACTCTTGTATTTGTAATTTTGCTGTCTCTTTAATTTCTTGAGCTCTTGCCCCTTTGTCTTGACCTTACAACTTCTCATTTAAACTTGCAAGCTTAAGACTTAGGTTCTTGACTTCAAGATCACTTGTAACTTGTTTGCAATTCAATAAAAAGTTCTCATTTTATTACCATGTCTTGTTCTATTTTTCATATTTGAACTTGTGAAATTCTTGCTTTATTTTGATCTTGCAACCTCTTAAGTGAGCTTGCAACCTTAAAATTTGGTATTTGGATTTCACATTGCACCGGGATTAAGA
The DNA here is from genome assembly GCA_030015575.1 of Agapanthus africanus. NCBI lineage: Eukaryota > Viridiplantae > Streptophyta > Magnoliopsida > Asparagales > Amaryllidaceae > Agapanthus > Agapanthus africanus. The sequence continues at coordinate 933,878,291 of JASDDO010000019.1, read as the reverse complement.
ACACTGGGAGATATTCGCACTTGGATTCATTGGTTCTCTCTTTATCTTTCTTTTCTCGTATTTTTCATTATTTTCCTTACTCTTTTCTCTTTTCTTTATTTTTACTTTGTAAATATGTGTGAGTAGTCGCCTTACTTATTAAAAGTATAATACGGTTGGTCTGCGTTGGGAAATGTTTTGCTAGAACCTTAAAAACTTTAACCTTGAAATTGAAACTCTGAGCAAACCACTCGCAATTTCGCTCCGTTAGACATCCTATCCTACCACGATAGCGATGAATTCTAATCGTGACCGGATTGGAAGTGGTTTGCCGAAGGCTAAAGTCAATATACATCAACGGAAGGACAAGGGACAAGGAATACGGATTTGGCTTTAAACCGCAAAATACCGTATTTCAAGTTCTCTAATCCGCGTTGTTGCCTATTACCTTAGCGTCAATGTCAAGGTTGGGTCTATAAGGAACCGGCAAACATCATCCTAACACAAGCTAACCTAAAAATACCCTTAACAAGTCTTGTAATTGAACATATTCTAGTTACGACGCTTAGCATAACCATCAACTCAAAACACGGTATTAACCCATTAAAACAAGCCTAAATACTTACCATCTTTCTTGTCACGCCCCGCTTCCCAGAGTACGCTAAGGTAGGCACGTGACATAGCCAACCATGCTACCTGTGGATAGGAATTATCCTTCCACAGTCACATTACGGCTGTAGAGATATCAAGAACAAAATAAAACTATCTAGCACATGCCCATAAGCCAAAATAAAATGAGTCAAGAATAAATAATGCGGAAGTAAAAGATCCAATACAAGAATAACTGGAATGTATGTCCCATAATGCGGGCTCACATCAGGAATGAAAATACTGAAAATAAAAGAACTAACTACTAACGAGTCCTCACTGCTCAGCCGGCCGACTGAAGTACTCCTGCTCGGATTGCAGCAAAGGTAAGGAATCTGGGCCATGCAAAACCCAGACGTCAGCGCGTCATAATATCAAGCAATAATATTAACAGGGGTAGTACGACATGCAGGTATGAGTATGAGCAAGAATATAATGAGAATATATAACGGTGAATGTGTCAGTATAAGTGAAGTGCAGAGATATCTAAACTGTGCTACGGGGTCATCTATTCTAAAGTCTTCGAAACTAAGTAGTGTAATCCTTATCGTAACTCGTCGGTGGTTATTCCGTAACGCCCGAAAAGACGGCAAACAATAGGTATTCCGTAACGCCCGGAACAACGGCAAACAATGGGTATTTCGTAACGCCCGGAAAAACGGCAAATAATGGGTATTCCGTAACGCCCGGAAAAACGACAAACAATCGGATGGCCCTTTGAGTTACGTTCGGTTACAATACTGATTTCCCCATAACCCCAAGTTATATATGTTCAAGTCAAGTATAAAATAATCTAGCACTAATGCCAACACATGATCAGGCAGGTACAGGTTTATCTGTATTGACAACAGGAACGGTCCATGAGGACTACAGGACAGGTTTGTTGGCATTAGACGCAAGATCAGGTAACAGGTAAAGCTATAGTACGTCAGGTCAAGCCGGGTAGTATATATAAGTGTCATGTCATATCAAGAGTCGTACGGTACCATGTCGTGTCAAGTAATAGGTGTACAAGTCATGTCAGGGTGTACAAGATATCGTGTGGGTGATCATAATCAAACTAGCATAAGCAAGTGTATACATCACAAGCATGGGTACTAATGGAACAATAAACTGGAACATGCAATATGATAAGCAATTAGGTGCAGATTAAACTACTTGGATGTACGGTTATCTGTTTGAGTTTAAGGGATGGTTTCAACCTTACATGAATGCAGTGTGACAAATATGGAAGTTAAAATCTTGTTAATATATATTAAGTAATCTAGAGATGCAATGATATGTATAATATGTTCAATGGATGCCATTATAACTAAAACAGGTTAAAGATGCACACGGGTGTCCAATGGAGTAAAACTATAGAAAGGGTACCATAGACTATGTAACCAGTTATTATGTGATTAAAGTATAAATGTGGTTACTAGGTTTAGTAAATTAAATGTAACCGTTAGGTTTCAAGTTCTGAATCTAAAATATGTAAACGGAACATCGCACTGTTAACTTGGAATTCTCGACTTTAGTTTCTATCTATAGATTTAATATGAAATTAGATAATTAAAAATAGGAATAGTATGAATAGCATGTAGCAAGTTTCACTTGCCTCGACAGATGAAGAAACGGTTATACGGAACGTCTCACGTCGGCGGAAAAAGTCGCGACGCGCGCACGGTACACGGAACAGATCCAAACAACGTACAAGGGGATCATACGGGTCAGGTACGCTCGCTGGGTCGTCGGGATCGTCGTCGGCACGACCGAATTCCGGCAATCACAATAACAGTGAAGATTAAAAAGAAAAGAAACTCATCGAAGGAAAGAAGAAGGAAGAATGGGAGAAAGAAAAAGAATGAGAGAGGAAGAGTTGCTCACTGGTTATGCAGAGGGATGATGGCTTCGACGGCGATGATCGGAGGAACTCCGGCGAGGCTAGGGTTTAGTTTTAGAGGAGTTAGGGTTAGGTTAGGGTTTGGGGTGATGGTGTTCGGGTGTGCAGGGGTGAGTGAGAAGAGGAGAAGTGCAGATGAGAGAGAGAGGAGGAGAGGAGAATGGTGATGGCGAGGTCTAGGGATCGCCGGCGGTGAGGTGAGGGTAGTTGCTCGGCTCTGTTGGTGTGCAGGTGAGGCCTTGGGAATAGAGGAGGAAGGGAAAGAACATGGCGAGGAGGAGAATGAGGCTTGGTTGAAGGGGAGTTGTGATGAGGTGATGAAGTTTTTCGAGTTAGGGTTTGCGGAGGGCAGACAGTTGATGGGTTCTCGTGGATGTGGGGTTTAGAATAGAAGAGGAGAGAAGAAGGAGGGGGGAGGTGACCGCATCAACATGGCGGTGACGGGACCTATTCCCACCGCGAGAGGAGAGAGAGAGAGAGACACGATAGGAGAGAGATAGAGAGTAGCGAGAGGAGAGAGAAAGGGAGAGGAGAGATGAAGTTGTTGTTTTCTGTGGGAGAGAGAAAGAGAAAGAGAAAGGAGAGAGAGAGAAACAGCGAAGGAAAGAGAGAGATGGAGAGAGGTGTGGGGCCCGGAATCAGTAAGGAAGAATGTGATTGGCTCGTGGGGGTTAAAATGGTTTTAGAAAAATTTATAAAAGATTTTCAAATCATTTCGTTGGCTGGAAAAAATAGGGGAAAGAGATTTCTAGCATAAAAGTATTTTCTACAGTTACCCTAGCTGAAAGAAAAATAGATTAAATGAATTTAAAAATATTTAAATAATTAGAATTTGGCGGGATATAAAATATTTCAGAAATGCGCCCGGGTCGGGTCCAAAATTTTGAATTTTAAATATGGAAATTATTAGCAAGTTCCAAAAATTGAAATGAAGGATTTTGTAACAGAAATGCCTACCCCCAAGAACGGACGCACGTACGTGCGTGTAGCCATCCAAACGCGCCCGTTTCACTGAACGGGACGAGAACACGATGCAAGGACGCTACCACAGGGTTAGGGGTACCATGCAGGCCATGTCATGTATTTTAAATTATTTTTAAGGGACTTAAATTGTTATATGCAAAAATACGTGATGCTAGGTTTTATGAAACAGCAAGCTCAAGCAAGCGGGTCGAAAATAAAGTAAACTACCGTTTGCAACCAAATAGGGTAAATGAAATAAACACCACAACCAGCACATACGGTAACTAAAATTGGTATAGATGGACTCGGTTGTTACATTATACCCAACTACAAAAGAATTTCATCCTCGAAATTCCAAGAACACAAAAGGGATAAACGACCAACAAACCTATAAGAAAATATGGGGAAATTTCTGCCGGATTTCATCTTCTCATTTCCAAGTTGACTCTCCATGTGAGAGACTACCCCAAGAAACCAGTACAAGAGGGATAATCTTGTTCTTAAGAACCTTTTCCCTTCGATCCTCAATCGCAATCGGTCGCTCCTTAAATGTCAACTCTTCTTTTACAGTCAGTTCCGAATGGTCCAACACGTATGTTTCATCCTGAACATACTTACGTAGTTGAGATACGTGAAACACATCATGCACATTCGCCAAGGATTGCGGTAACGCCAATCGATACGCTACCTCATCAACACGCTCCAAAATCTCAAAGGGTCCGACGAATCGAGGACTGAGCTTTCCTCGACTTCCGAAACGAATCACCCCACTAGTCGGTGATATCTTCAAGAATACTAAATCACCCGCGGCGAACTCTAGAGGTCTTCTCGACGTATCTGCCTAACTCTTCTGTCTGTCTTGTGCTGTTTTCATAAGATTTCTGATAGCGTTAACTTTCTCAACGGTCTGCACAACCAAATCTGGTCCCAACAATCTTCGTTCACCAACATCGTCCCAACAAACATGTGAACGAAACTTGCAACCATATAAAGCTTCGAATGGAGCCATCTGCATTGTCACCTGAAAACTGTTGTTGTAAGAAAACTCCACTAAATGTAGATGATCCTCCCATGAACCCTTGAAGTCCAACATGCAAGCTCTCAACATATCTTCAAAAGTTTGGATCGTTCTTTCCGACTGGCCATCTGTTTGAGGATGATAAGCCGTGCTAAAACTTCAATCGGGTCCCCAAACTTTCCTGTAAGCTCCTCCAAAAGTGTGATAAGAACCGAGTGTCACGGTCGGACATGATGCTCACCGGTACTCCGTGCAATCTTACCATCTCCTGCATGTACCGTTCTGCCAAGGTTTCTGTCGATTGACCAACCCGAAAAGGAATGAAATGAGCTGCCTTGGTCAAACGATCAACAATCACCCAACTGCATTGTTGCCTTTTGGACTCCGCGGTAGAGCCGTCACGGAACCCATGGTTATATGTTCCCACTTCCATTGAGGGATCGGAAGCGGCTGCAATAAACCAGCAACCTTTTGCTGTTCAGCCTTAACTTGCTGACACACCAAGAATTTTGCCACAAAGCGGGCAATCTCCCATTTCATGCCTTCCCACCAGAAATGCTGTCGTAAAACTTGGTACCTCTTCGTGCCTCCTGGATGTACGGAATATGCTGAACTGTGCGCCTCCTTCATAAGTTCTTCACGAACATCTGTAATACCCGGCAAGTCTAAGAAAGCTTCTGATCTCTGCAACGTTCTTCGGAATCGGCCAGTCTTGAACTGCTGCAATCATCCTTGGATAAACGGCGATTCCATCTCCAGCTACGATATGCCCCAAAACTTCACTTCTTCAAGCCAAAACTCACACTTGCTCATCTTTGCATGCAATCTTTCTTACCTCACTGTCCGCAGTGCGATCACCAAATATTCTGCATGCTCTTCACTGCTCTTAGAGTAGACCAGAATATTATCAATAAATACCACTATAAATTGGTCCAAGAATGGTGAAAAGATTTGGCTCATCAAGTCTATAAATATCGCCGGTGCATTCGTTACTCCGAAGGGCATCACTAATACTCGTAATGTCCATACCGAGTTCGGAACACAGTCTTACAAATATTCTCTGGTTTAACTCGGACCTGATGATATCCGGATCGCAAATCCAGCTTCGAGAATACCCTCGCGCCACTAAGCTGTTCAAATAATTCGCCAATGCGAGAGATCGGGTACTTGTTCTTAATAGTCACCCGGTTTAATTCTCGATAGTCGATGCACATCCTCCTTGTGCCATCCTTCTTCTTTTCTAGAAGAACTGGAGCTCCCCAAGGCGAGTTACTGCTTCGAATCTAACCCTTCTCAAGTAATTCAGTAACCTGCTTCTTAACTTCTGCCATTGGATAATATGCTTTAGAGATTGGCGCTGCGCCAGGAATTAAGATCAATTGCGAACTCCACGTCTCACTTCGGCGGTAAACCTGACATGTCTTTAAACACATCCATGAAATCTCGAACAACAGCCGACGCTTCACTTTTATCAACCTCCATTGACGAAAGAACATTATTTGTCGGCCTAGCCTCAAACTCGACTGGCCCGACAGAACTGCTAATACAAAACATCCTCTGGATGTCCGGGAATCTGGAAATTCACTTTCCTTGCTCTACACTCAATGTGATCGTGGAAAGTGCCGAAAGTCCATTCCTAAGACGACTTCTTAGCTGCCTGTCTCAAACACCAAGAAATCAACACTAACTCTCGTCCGCCAACAACCATAGAACAATCCTTAGACCCTCTATTAGTTATGATTTTCCCATTCCTAGTGTGTATGTTCCAATAACTAAACAGGCTCGTGCAAGTAATCGAGTGTGTAGTAATAAACTTGGATGACATAAATAAATGGGATGCACAGAATTGAATAACGCTAATGCGAGAAAACCATGAACAAGTAGGGTACCTGAAACGGCTTCCTCTGAAGCTTTAACCTCTTTAGCCGTCAGGGTAAAGGTTCGAGCTTGATTGGGTCCCTGAGTTATCAGCTTCTGCTCCTGAAACTGTCTCTGCGGTGGCTTCTGAGTATCTTCCTTCAACCGTAGTTTCGACGGACAAGTATCAATGGTGTGATCCGCTGATCCGCAAATAAGACAAATTCCAAGCCTCTTACGACAATCTCTTCGATAATGACCCGGTCGTAGGCAGTAATCGCACAACACCCTTACCTTTTGCTCGGGCAAGACTGGCTTCTTCATTGGTACAACGCCACGCCTGTCCACCGGAATACCTTTGCATCCATGTGCTCGGTTCGGTGCTAATTCCGGCTTCCGCACTGTAACTGCTGGCTGCGGTGTACTCCCGGTCTTCATAGATAGACTCTGATGCTCTCGGGCTGCTGTAAGTACTTGTGAGAAAATGGTCAAACCTAGGGAGACAATCTGCCTCTGGATGTCCACATCCAAACTGCGCATGAACCTTCTTGCCCTATCAGCATTGCTGGCAACCAAAGGTCCCGTGAATCTACTGAGCCGCGTCCACTCAGCTGCATGTACATCTACAGGTGCGCCGTTCTGCTTCAAACTGACGAATTTTTCCTCCATTTCCTCTCGTGCAGTCCGCGGGAAGAACTTCTCCAAGAAACTCTTCGAGAAATCCGCCCAACTGATCGGCTTAGGCAAGCGGGTCTCTTCCACAAGCCACCATTCACGGGCGTAGTCTACCAACTGGATGCGTACCATATCCACCCTCTTATCCTCTGGGATCTGTGCCGCAATGAGTAAATTCTCCGTATCAACCAGCCACTGCTTCGCTGGCAACGGCTCCTCCAGGCCAGTAAAGACAGACAGACCCAGTCTCCTGAAATCCGCCATGGTACCCACACGATCCACTGGTCTGGCCACAACATTGCTTACGGACTGCTGAATGGTCCGCAAACCTTCCTGAAAAGATTCAGCTTGCTGCTAGATCAGCTCGGCCTGTCGCTTTTGGTTTTCCAACATCCCACGTATTACTCCAAGCATAGCGGCTTCGTCAACACGTCTTTGGTACGTCTTCAGATTCTTGTCTGCCATATTCCTGAAATCAAAACACCCAAGGATTAGGATGATAACAGATTCAAAATGTAGATCAAGGCTAGAACTCCGAGTTACTTAAATAGAGTACCACATTGTAACTATGCCGCGGTATCATAGCTACAATTACATAACTCCACCCAAGTCACCTAAGTTCTAGAGATAAACAAGGAATCAGGTTTCGAGCCGACATGCAAAAGAGGTTTGCATATCGTAAAAGTATAATCAGGAGGAGGTTAAGATTCAAGAACGGTAAAACGACAAGGTGGCAGGACATGTTTCCTAATCACGAGTATTCTGATTCATGTATTGGGTACAATACCCAACTACAAAAGAACCAACCCGATTAACCTATGGCTCTGATACCAAAAAAACCATGTCACGCCCCGCTTCCTAGAGTACGCTAAGGTAGGCACGTGACATAGCCAACCATGCTACCTGTGGATAGGAATTATCCTTCCACAGTCACATTACGGCTGTAGAGATATCAAGAACTAAATAAAACTATCTAGCATATGTCCATAAGCCAAAATAAAATGAGTCAAGAATAAATAATGCGGAAGCAAAAGATCCAATACAAGAATAACAGGAATGTATGTCCCATAATACGGGCTCACATCAGGAATGAAAATACTGAAAATAAAAGAACTAACTACTAACGAGTCCTCACTGCTCAGCTTGCCGACTGAAGTACTCCTGCTCGGATTGCAGCAAAGGTAAGGAATCTGGGCCATGCAAAACCCAGACGTCAGCGCGTCATAATATCAAACAATAATATTAACAGGGGTAGTACGATATGCAGGTATGAGTATGAGCAAGAATATAATGAGAATATATAACGGTGAATGTGTCAGTATAAGTGAAGTGCAGAGATATCTAAACTGTGCTACGGGGTCATCTGTTCTAAAGTCTTCGAAACCAAGTAGTGTAATCCTCATCGTAACTCGTCGGTGGTTATTCCGTAACGCTCGGAAAGACGGCAAACAATAGGTATTCCGTAACGCCCGGAACAACGGCAAACAATGGGTATTCCGTAACGCTCGGAAAAACGGCAAACAATGGGTATTCCGTAACGCCCGGAAAAACGGCAAACAATCGGATGGCCCTTTGAGTTACGTTCGGTTACAATACTGATTTCCCCATACTCCCAAGTTATATATGTTCAAGTCAAGTATAAAATAATCTAGCACTAATGCCAACACATGATCAGGCAGGTACAGGTTTATCTGTATAGACAATAGGAAAGGTCCGTGAGGACTACAGGACAGGTTTGTTGGCATTAGACGCAAGATCAGGTAACAAGTAAACTCATGGTACGTCAGGTCAAGCCGGGTAGTGTATATAAGTGTCATGTCATATCAAGAGTCGTACGATACCATGTCGTGTCAAGTAATAGGTGTACAAGTCATGTCAGGGTGTACAAGATATCGTGTGGGTGATCATAATCAAACTAGCATAAGCAAGTGTATACATCACAAGCATGGGTACTAATAGAACAATAAACTGGAACATGTAATATGATAAGCAATTAGGTGCAGATTAAACTACTTGGATGTACGGTTATCTGTTTGAGTTTAAGGGATGGTTTCAACCTTACATGAATGCAGTGTGACAAATATGGAAGTTAAAATCTTGTTAATATGTATTAAGTAATCTAGAGATGCAATGATATGTATAATATGTTCAATGGATGCCATTATAACTAAAATAGGTTAAAGATGCACACGGGTGTCCAATGGAGTAAAACTATAGAAAGGGTACCATAGACCATGTAACCAGTTATTATGTGATTAAAGTATAAATGTGGTTACTAGGTTTAGTAAATTAAATGTAACCGTTAGGTTTCAAGTTCTGAATCTAAAATATGTAAACGGAACATCGCACTGTTAACTTGGAATTCTCGACTTTAGTTTCTATCTATAGATTTAATATGAAATTAGATAATTAAATATAGGAATAGTATGAACAGCATGTAGCAAGTTTCACTTGCCTCGACAGATGAAGAAACGGTTATACGGAACGTCTCACGTCGGCGGAAAAAGTCGCGACGTGCGCACGGTACACAGAACAGATCCAAACAACGTACAAGGGGATCACACGGGTCAGGTACGCTCGCTGGGTCATCGGGATCGTCGTCGGCACAATCGGATTCCGGCAATCACAAGAACAGTGAACATTAAAAAGAAAAGAAACTCATCGAAGGAAAGAAGAAGGAAGAATGGGAGAAAGAAAAAGAATGAGAGAGGAAGAGTTGCTCACTGGTTATGCAGAAGGATGATGGCTTCGACGGCGATGATCGGAGGAACTCCGGCGAGGCTAGGGTTTAGTTTTAGAGGAGTTAGGGTTAGGTTAGGGTTTGGGGTGATGGTGTTCGGGTGTGCAGGGGTGAGTGAGAAGAGGAGAAGTGCAGAGGAGAGGGAGAGGAGGAGAGAAGAATGGTGACGGCGAGGTCTAGGGATCGCCGGCAGTGAGGTGAGGGTGGTTGCTCGGCTCTGTTGGTGTGCAGGTGAGGCCTCGGGAATGGAGGAGGAAGGGAAAGAAGATGGCGAGGAGGAGGATGAGGCTTGGTTGAATGGGAGTTGTGATGAGGTGATTGAGTTTTTCGAGTTAGGGTTTGCGGAGGGCAGACGGTTGATGGGTTCTCATGGTCGCGGGTTTAAAATAGAAGAGGAGAGAAGAAGGAGGAAGGAGGTGGCCGCATCAACATGGTGGTGACGGGACCTATTCACACCGCGAGAGGAGAGAGAGAAAGACGCGATAGGAGAGAGATAGAGAGTAGAGAGAGGAGAGAGAAAGGGAGAGGAGAGATGAAATTGTTGTTTTCTGTGGGAGAGAGAAAGAGAAAGAGAAAGGGGACAGAGAGAAACAGCGAAGGAAAGAGAGAGATGGAGAGAGGTGTGGGGCCCGGAATCAGTAAGGAAGAATGTGATTGGCTCGTGGGGGTTAAAATGGTTTTAGAAAAAATTATAAAAGATTTTCAAATCATTTCGTTGGCTGGAAAAAATAGGAGAAAGAGGTTTCCAGCATAAAAATATTTTCTACAGTTACCCTAGCCGAAAGAAAAATAGATTAAAGGAATTTAAAAATATTTAAATAATTAGAATTTGGTGGGATACAAAATATTTCAGAAATGCGCCCGGGTCGGGTCCAAAATTTTGAATTTGAAATATGGAAATTATTAGCTAGTTCAAAAAATTGAAATGAAGGATTTTGTAATAGAAATGCCTACCCCCAATAACGGACGCACGTACGTGCGTGTAGCCATCCAAACGCGCCCGTTTCACTGAACGGGATGAGAACACGATGTAAGGACGCTACCACAGGGTTAGGGGTACCATGCAAGCCATGTCATGTATTTTAAATTATTTTTAAGGGATTTAAATTGTTATATGCAAAAATACGTGATGCTAGGTATTATGAAACAGTAAGCTCAAGCAAGCGGGTCGAAAATAAAGTAAATTACCGTTTACAACCAAACAGGATAAATGAAATAAACACCACAACCAACATATACGGTAACTGAAGTTGGTATAACTGGACTCGGTTGTTACATCTCTGCGGACGACCCGTACTCATTGCGGCTCGCTACACGTGACACCGTTTTAACTGCGGTAATTTCAAAACTCTCTTTAAATACAACACGGTAAAAACGTAACAATCAAATGGCGCCGTTGCCGGGGAGACGGTAATGCTTTTATACTTGTAGTCTCGGGTTAATTTGTGCATATTTTGTATAAAACTAACTTTCTGACACATTCAATTGATAAAACCATTCTTTTTAAAACCAACACGAAAACAAAAACATTCTTTCTTGTTCTCTGGATTTGTGCTCTGATGACACACTGAATTTTAAAGAAAAAGTCAAGTTATAAAAATGGAATGCTCCTAGTGAATATAGGAAACACACACAGTTTTAGAACCAAAATTGTAAATTTGGCTAGCTACATACATCTCAACTCCGAGCTCGCCGACCTTATAGGGAATTTTTGAAATTTGGTTTTTTGTGTTGCCTCCAGTATTACGTAAGCCTCCCATTTTTATTGTTTGATTTTCTTAATTATTTGTGCTTAGAATTTTGGCTATCCATATTGCTTTTTATCTCAAATATCCGTATTTTTTCGACATTTGCAGATTTGACGGATTGTGAGTAGCGATCGTGCGAAACAAGGGGGCATTTTCAAGTACAAGGGGAGTGAACACTTAGTGCCAAAGACCCGTGTAGTTGGACCCGCGCAAGCGAACCATTCAACCACTCGGAGGCAATATTGACACGAGTTTCTTAAACTCGATACTTTTTGGTACGTATTTTTCTGCACTTCCCCTTCTCAAACCTGATGCTCCAATATTCTTGTCTTTGCAGGATTCTTAGTAACATCGCCGCAAAAAGCCAAAGAAAAGACTAACCGTATTTGTTGCAGCGCCACATTTAAAAGTAAAAAACGATAATTGATTGTTTGAAAACAAAATTTTGTTGATTTTTTTCATTGCATCATTTAATACGGACTTAAGGGGCTCTAACACCAATCCAGATTGGGTGGGGATTTCATCACCCTTCCTAAGACCCCGGAAATCACTAATTGCATAAGTGTCACCTCAAGCTTAATAAAAAAATATCTAGACTCAGCCAACTAAGGACTTGTCGCGCTCAATAGGACAAAAGAAGATTGTGGGCATTCGGTCGTTTATCTAAACATGACATTTGTGGTGCCTAGGCTAGACAAGTGAGGAGGTAATTTTAAAAGGCCTGTCTCACGGTGATTCATGAGCGGAACCCTCCTTATCTCACTTGTGCTTACCTGGCCACAACTGGCTGTGAAGAGGCGATTTGAGGGTTATCTCACAATTTGTCGCTTTGAAACAGTTAGGAGCAGGTCTAGTAGACTTAGAGGACCCTAGTCTAGGTGTTGATTGTGCATTTGTGACTGTGCATTTGTGATTGTGTTTGTTGAACTGTCGTTTCATTTTCCCATTCTTTTGAAACAAACACAAACTCGCCATTTTTACCACCATCACCCAGTTTTTCTTCACTTTCGTTTTCTTACCCTCACATTCTACTATTTAACTACACTAAACTCGTTTAGTGTATGTCCGCTTGGACAAGAGACCCTAGTGCCCGTTTAGTCTGCGTTTCGTTAGTCCCTACGGACTACGCGATCGACACCACAGTCGAAACTCCTTCCACGCCTCTTTCACCATTATCTTTGCTGGCCAACTCTGATGTTGACCGGGATTCTGTTCATACATCCTCACCTTCACCTTCACCATCACCAAATTCTTCTTCTGTGTCACGCCCCGCTTCCCAAAATACAGAATACGAGGGGTTGACAAGGCCAGCCATGCTCCTACGGTCGAGAAAATATCCCTTTGTAGTCACACTTCGGCTTCTAGCTTTACGTGGTAATCAGTAATCAATGCACAGGTAATGAGAACTGCAGTCACTAAATCAAAAGAACTAACCAGATGGAGATCAAGGAAGTATAGCTCTGGGTCGCTGATCAAGATGTCCGCGATGTCCTCGAGGTACGTCAGGTCCTGGTCCAAGCTAGATCCACTTCTTACTCTGAGCATGCATACTCAGGTCGTCAGAGCGACACGATAGCAATATATATATATATATATATATATATATATATATATATAGATACAGATGTGAACACGTGCAATAATGATGAATATGAAACAGTAAGCATGGAATAATGACGTGAGCATGAAGTAGCCAATACAGGTAGCTAATAGAGCAGGTAAACAGTAAAGCAGTAAACAATATGGCAGGTATGTTGAATCAGTAAGCAATGCATGTCAATGTCACTAACCCTGTTAGTCTCTAAGTCTCACTGTATAGGTTGCTAAGCCTATCGTCAGTCCAAGTGTGAGAGTCAACCTTTCGTGAGTATCCCCACCTAAGGGTAGGACCTAAGGACAAGAGAACACGGGCCCGAGCCGCTCACAAATAATCAGTAATATCACCCATATATCTCCAGAATCACTGTATGTACCGGCAATGGGACTCCCGAGATTCTGTTGAACTCACACTCAAACTACCCCATACCCCGTGGTCTACATCAAACACCAACCATAAACTCAAATACCAGTCGGTCCATGACAAGTCTACGCGAGAACTGGAGACAGGATCTCCATCAAGCATGTCTCGACTGATACCCAAGATAAATGGACAGTGTTTGGTGCCTTATCTATGACACCCATATAAGTGCTTCCATATTCGTCCCATACCAATTATAGTTACACTTATACATGTCTCGTAGACGTCGATAATGCAATACTTCAATAGGGTCTGCTGATTGTGTATAAGTACGTGTCACTTTCACTTATCCATTCATGCTTAAAACTAACATACTTGCCACAATCAAACACTAATACCTAACACTGGGTAATGTACACGATCATTAGGTTACCAATGCAACGACATCTACACGATATGATGAGAAAACAAGATATGAATAGAATATCATCAGCCCGTGCCTTACCACTTGTATAATTCACTATAAATCATACATGCAGAATTAAGCGAAACAATGTAAAGGGGGTAAACAGTATGTTTAATTACCTATCCATAAAAATTAGTTTCGCATCAATCGGGTTTCAGGTTCGCTAGATATGATCATTTCAATTTAAATGTTCACTGCTGGAAATCCGGTTTCAGAATCGGAAGTCCGTTTCGTAACACATTTTAGTCTGGTTGGGATCATAATTAGGCGACACTATAGTTGAACAATATTTAGGGTTATCAGTTAGGTTTCTACCGCAATTATAGGATCAGTAATATACTATCTCAACAGAGAGTTATGATCAGGTTAAGGTTGACGTGTAAAATCTGTCACCGCAGAATTCAGCTAGACACGTTGACATTATAAAATGTGTTAAAAATAACAAACAGAACAGGAATCCAGTGAAACCAGTGGAGTAAGAAAGCTAACTCAATTTTATACATAACTATATAGGGTTCGGCACATTATCTTATTTGAACAGGAATATACATGGATTTAGAAATAGGGGTTAACTGGGATTTCCGTTCTGGACTGCAGTCCAGAATCGTAATCCTCCGCAATTATCTCTATCATAATTCATTAAAATTCAGTGATCAACTATAGAATACTGTATGTTAAACAGTTAGATTCGATGAGAGCCATGGAACGCTAAAATCCGATTTATACATAATTTATTATAAATTTTACGGTTTAGCATGTACGGAAATTTTCAGGTTTTACGACAGAAATCGGGACACCATTTTACGTGAGCAAACGACATTGTTTTGTAACCAAAATCTTAAGGGATATTCATTATAACTCGGGCCATCAAATGTTATTTGTTGCCGTCAATTTAACGGGGTTTTCCATTCGGGTTTTGCATCGAACACTTGAATTATAACGATTCACATGAAAAGTATATGCGGAATTTATTGGTAAATTGAATTGTAATCGATAAAATTAGCATGAAGCAAGTATTAAACTTGCCTGGTGATGTATTGATAACGGTATGACAAAGACACGACAATGGCGCGATCACGGTGCAAGCACGACAAGGGTTCGCGGCCTCGGCTTGAGCTCGAGTTCTCGGCAGCGACGACGAGCTTGGACGACGGCTGGAGGTGGTCGGTTGAGGTAGGCAAGGGTCATTCTGGTGGTGGTTGCGGTGATTCTTTGGTAGCGATGCGAGAGAAAGAAGGAGCTGGAGGTTGCAGCTGCGGCGATGGAGACAGGGGCCGGAGCCGCGATGGGAACAGTAGTCGGGTGGCCGGTGACGCGACAATGGGGAAAAGCTCAGGTACGGTCGGAAAGGAGGGGCTTGTGATGATGGCAGGAGGTTTGTGGCGGCGGTGTGCACGCGAAGGTGCACGGGTGTTGAGACTCGGTGGTGTGGAAGGAAGGAGTCGTCGGAGATCGGTTGCAGTGACGTAGGCGACGGGGATTGCAGGCACGGGTCGCAGGAGGAGGCGGAAGCACTCATGGTGCAGGCGACGGTTGCCGGCGAGGAGCAGGCAGTGGCCGCTCAGGCGATGGAGTTGGTGATGGTGGTAGCATGGTCGGCGGGGGTCTCGGCTGAAGATGATGTGAGCGAGAGGGGTCTCGGCAAGAGGGAGATCGCACTCGGGAGCGCAACAGCAGGAAGCTCGAGAGGTCGAAGGCGAAGGTGTGGTTGTCGTGGACGGTAGCGCCGGTGAGAAGGAGAGAGAACGGGAGGTTGAAGGAAGCGTTCGGGAAGGCGATGGTGAGGGGTGGAGCTCCGAAGAGGTGATCGAGGTGGGTCGTCAGAGAGATGAAGAGGGTGACGACAACGAGGTCACATGCGATCGACGGTGAGGGTGCAGGCATTGGCGTCGAGGATGGGTGTGCAGGTGAAGAGAGGTGGTGATGGTGCACTGGTGTCGAGGTAGACGTGGTGAGGAGGCGATGGGGGTCATGGGATAGTTGTAGAGAGGAGCGGGTCTCGGAACATGAGCACGAGGAGCGGGGAACGCGGGGGACATTGGAGGAAGTTGCGAGGGAGGGCGAGACGTGGGCGAGGGGGCCATGGGTGCGAGAGAAGCGCGGCGAGGAGGAGAGAAAGAGAGAGAGAGAGAGTAAACAGGGAGAACGAGAGTGAAGGGGGAGGAGGAGAGAGAGAGAGGGCGCAGGCGAGGGGGCCACGGCGGTTGCGACGACATGGGGGCGCACGGCGGGGTCGTGGCGAGCGGGAGCCGTTGGAGAAAACGCGGGCGGTAAAAAAGAAGTGGGGAAGAGAAGATGAAGGAATAGGGAGCGGGTCGGGTAGGAGCGCGTTGGGCCGGTTCGGGGGAAAGAAGAAAGTGAGGTTGAGGTTTTAGGGAGTGGGCCTGGGCTGTGAGGGAAAATAAGAAAAGGAAAATGGAAGTATGGTTAGGGTTTGGGGAAATGAGAGAGAGGGTTTGGGTTTTGGGGTGAAGAATTAGGCCGGGCATAAATTTGGGAAGGGTTTAGGAGTTGAGTTTTTTACAAGTGGGCTTTGGGTCGGGGTAAAATAGGATTTAGGGAAAATAGTTTTAGGATTTTAGTTTTAGATTAGTAGTTTAAGGAATTAGTTTAAATAAAAATTATACATACATAGATACATACATACATACATACATATATATATATATATATATATATATATATATATATATATATATATATAAATTGAAATAAATCTAGATTAAATTCTGGAAAAATACGGAAAATCTGTAGAAAATTTGGGAAAATATCTGGAGTCTTATTTATTAAAATGTGCTAATTATTTATAGGGACTGGGTATTACATCATACCCCACTTATATAAAATTTCGTCCTCGAAATTTAAAATAAACGATAAGCTATAAAAAAAATGCAAGAAGCCACAAAATCAAATACTACTATGTAGTGATTTACTTAAAACAGCTAGATAAAAATCGAAGGTCTTTATATGTATAAGAATAATGCAACTAAAAGGATAGGTCTAAGTAAGTACAAGACAGAACCACCAATAAGGAAAAACTATATGTATAAGAGGATAAAATAGCAATAACAATCAATAGTGAAGGGTTTGCCGATAGGCCAAAGTATTTTAGAATAAATGTATCGATCAAACAATTTTAAAATAACTTGAGAAAACCCACATGGTGAAAATAAGAAACATAGAACAAAATAATACGCGTGATATATATTTGCGCTATTGAAAATGTGAAGAATAGTAAAGCATTTAAAATGGGTAAAACGGAAGCAGGTAATAACACGCAATTTTTTTGTAAACACAAAGTAGTGAAAGCTAAATTTCGAATACGATGTCACTGAATGTAATCATAGTAATAAGGAATGGCACTAATAATGCATAAGGGCTAGTCAGGGTAGGGATTACAAATGGAGTATGGTCCAAAAAGTCGGGGTGCGGTACTTCAATATGGATGTCGAAGAAGCTGGGTCGGGTTAGCACAGGGTGTAAGGGTGAACAGTAATGAATCTCAGGAGGGAAAGAAATGTATTGGGGAGGGAGAACAGTCAATGCATCATGCGAATCAATACTCAAAAGATGTGCGCACTCAGGAACTGTATCATTATTCATTTTCCAGAAGAATTTCAAACAAGGCATACTCGAAAGATAAAAAGGTGGCTGATTCGTATGTCAAAAACTATTTCTAAACCGCAACCAAGAACGGCGTCGCATGAAGCTAGCTGGTGAGTACGGGTCGGTCCACAGGGATGTTGTGAATCTCCTAGTCGCGCTAACGAGTTAATTCCGAAGGGTGTTCGGATTTCTTATTAAATCTAAAATCTAAATTAATCTATCTACGGTTATCTAGATCTATTCTTGCTAGGGTTAAGTTTAGGGATGGTTTGGAAATGCAAGAAAATCTCAATGCTTTCTATACCCGGATTAAGATCTATGAGGGGTTATGGTAATTATCAATAAAGGGGATTAGATCCATTCGGGAAGGTGTTCCTTCCTCTAGGTTCTTGTCCTTCCTTTAGAGATCCTTTCCCTAACCTCCATGGAAAACGCGCGCAACCGGGCCTTTACACTACGGTGTCACCGCTACCTCGAGGGATAGGGTGCCGTAGGGCGCGGTGTGTGCGTGTATGCATGGAATCCTATTGTAAATATTTGATGGGTAAGAAAGGGATGAGAGATTTCATCTCTCAAAAGCCTTCCCCAAAGCTAAACCCTAAACAAGTTCCTAAAGCATGAAATTAAATCTACCTAGGACAAAGAATTGAAATCTAAACTAGGGCGAGAATTTAAATCTACTTACAGATGCATCCCTCCAATCATCCATGCAGGTTTGTCAGATCTGAATTTCTGAATGGAAAAGAAAACACCGATTCTCTCCAAAAGAGTTCTGGAATTTATTATTAAAAGGAGGTATAGGGTTTACAATGACTTGGGTATCTATTTATAAGAGATAGAAACCCTAGGTTACAATTTTCGCACGTCTGTAATTACAAAAATACCCCTAGTAAATCTTTTCAGCACAGCACCCACGTTTTGGTAAAAAATTCATTTCCTCCGGGCTTCTTCTAGCCGCGGAACCGCGGCATTGGTAGGCTTGGGCCGCGGTTCCGCGGCCCATTGATGAGGTCATTTTCTGAAAATTTCTGTGATTACTTATGGCTTTTTGGGGCTTTTGTTTCTTTGGTTCTTTTCTTCATTTGGCTTCTGGGTCTTCTCCAGATCTTTCAGTGAAAACTCGTAGTGGTCTTTTAACCGTTCGCCTTGACATTTTGGACCTTGCGTTGCCTTGTTAATTGTGAACTGTTCTTCGTCTAGGCTTGACTAAGATCCTTCTTTTTGTTGGTCAAAAGACCCTTTTTGTATCGTCTTTTGTCTTTTTCACTGTTTTTCGCTCCAAGAACCTGTAACCTGTAATATATAGCAGACATGGGTCAAAAGTACCTGTTTATTTATAAAACGAATAAGAATGGGGAATATAATAATACAATATTATGGTGTGAACAAATACCCCCAAACTTATCTTTTGCTCGTCCTCGAGCAAACTTATTTTTATTCTCTACAAAAACCTAACCGCACTTTCGCAGGGAAACGCGATTGCACTGAGCTCGTGCAACAAGCCGTTAAACCTCTAGGTGTCCCTAGTAGGAGGAGTGTTGTCTCCTGAGGGTTTTCAGCGGATACTACCCACAAAATCCTATCAATTAAGCCCATTGACTGTAATTCTCCAATTAAGTCTAACAATGAATTCTATTATCTTTGACCCGTAAATTATCCACCCATATTCTTCACACTTCCTCATCATTTAACTTAAGATTATATATGTTCTGCAGACCTACTTAGCTTTCGGCATTTCTTAAGTTTTTCTTCTGGGGTTCCATCTCCACTTAGGAATTTCTATCAACTCTACTAAAGATACAAGTTCTATTCTTCACTCCTTTCTCTTATCTAAACTCCAATCACATATCCCCACGTGTGTGTATAAATCACCCCTACACTTGGAAATTCAAATCAAGCAATTATACCCTTGTCCGTTGTCCAAAGTACTTATTAGTAGGTGAATTTTTAATTGAATTTTGCTTACACATCCTTCATGCGACCGTTAATACTTCTTGAGGTACCAACGATCGATTACAAAATGTGTTTGCACTTTAAAGCGTACTTTCTAGTCTTGTAACACCCAAGGCTTTTTAGCAGTGACTCCCAAACCAGTTGGTCTAAGGCACTAAGTGATGAAGCACCCTCGCTAAATATTTTCTATTTTTACAGCCTTAAGTAATCACAAAAACCAGTGTTCATTTTTTTTTCTTTATTCACTTTTTTTTTCTTTTTTTTTCTTCGTACTAAGGACTTTAGACAAGAGCATTTCAAGGTCTCCTCTACTATTCCAAGTTTCAAGGTGCGTGATTGTGCAAATTGTAGGGTATACATTTTCAGAATCTAGACTTAAGCTAGGAATTATTTTTCAAACTTATACTCTAATAAAAACATCAATACTTTTCCTTTATTTTGACTTAGCCCAAGAAGTGAACTCAAAATTTGCCTATTTCTAAATAAACTACAAAGACATATACTTTCTACCGCTAAACTTTAAGGAATGTTATTTTTAGGGTTTTTAATTTACTAAATCTAAGATCTAGTTGTTCCTAGCCAGTTAACCTATCTGTCAAACTTAAGTCAAATAAGGCCAAAATTGAATACAATAATTTTTATAATTTTTGAAAATTTTCAATTTTTATGGGTTTTCAAATAAGTATGCAAATGCAAAAATATACACATGAATGCGAAGAAAGAAGACTTACCGAGCATACCCCCAAACTTAAACTTGACAGTGTCTTCACTGTCATGCTGCACCAAGAGCGTCAAAATGCCAGCACTCCCCTGTTTATTTATTTATAAAATTATTTCATATATTTTTTTAATGTTTTGAATTTTTTTTATTTTTTTATAGAAAAAGAAAACAAAAATATATATACATATATACAACAAGGTTCCCCCCAAACTTAAGCTTGGCCTTACACAAGCCAAAGGTTAGCACCAACCATTCAAAAATCTTATCGTGGTAATGGTCGAGTTGGTGCAAGAATGTAGTGGAAAGGAAGGAAATGAGAAACACACGAGACCGCGTGGGAAGAAGGGTAGAATATGGTCTCGGTGGAGGAGAAGAATGGCGGAAAAGAGAAAGAAGGGTCGCGCGATCTTGAGGGTGTAAATCGAGTGAATAAATTAGCACAATTTGTGATGACCGATGTGTTAAAAGCGACTGTGCTAACCTATCATCCCATCGAGAAATGGGGTCAAATCCCTCAAGATTCGAAAGAAAACATAGGTACGCCGAACTTGGTATTGGAGATGAAAGCGTAACGGTCTCTTGTACGGTCGGAACGATAGGAAGGGCGAAAGGGAGTGAATTAGGGATAGTCTCATTCTCACCGTAGTAAATTTTCTCGAACTTGAAAGATTCCATTAATGGTTCGAAACTACTGTAAGTAACCGAGTCTGATGGTTCAACTAACTCATCTGAAAATGTAAATGACTCAAACTCGGGCGGGGAGACATCAACATAGTCCGAAAAAGTGAGACACTCGTCTGTGAGAACTGTGTCAGACTCAAAGGAAAATTTTTCAAGCTCACAGTCTTCAAGCGTGGTCGGAACGATGAAAAGGAGGGAGGTTGATTTAGTTAAAGGTTCAAGAGGATGGATTGGAAAATCATACACATCAAACAAAAATGGTTCAACCTCAATATGATCCTCATAACTCTCCTCACTACTATCCTTATAATTCTCCTCAAAATTCAACTCATCCATGCCATTATCATCAAAATCAAGACGCGTATGAAGTTCGGGAGAAGCATTTAATGACTCGGGATGATGAATTGGACATAAAATTTCAACCAAATCGACAGGTTCATCATCCGAAATATTCCCGGCGTCTATATTCTCAATCAAGTGAAAATCAATATGTACCGACACCTCATAAAAAGCATGGATATTTGTAGGTTCTAGAGTGGAGGTGTAAAGGTCAAACGGATTAGGTACGGTTTCACTCGAAAGGGGTTTTTCACAATTTGGCAAATCAAGCACTACAAAGTCACACAACTCATCATTTTGGACAATCGATGGAAAACCGGAGTTGTGGGCTTCAATTGGGTAAGGGTAGGTTTGATTTGGAAATCCTCTCACATTCTTACTCTGTCCTACCGCCTCCTTATACGTTGAAAAATTTGGAGCTAGTGGGAAACTAGCTACCGGTTCACTAGGTTGCATAAGGGCGGTAATGGATGCTTCCACATTCCTAACCATCTTGTTTGTTGCAGAAATATAAGCTTCCAACGACTCTTCCAAACTAGACTTGGGTGGTAAGGGGGTTTCGGTAAAAGATTCGAAATTGTTTGGATACGTGAAACTCCCAAAAGGCTGTGTAGAAACAGGGTCTAGTGAAGGTGGGAAAGTCGGGTAGGACTGGTAGGAAGTGGATGGTTGGACAGGATTAGGATCAACATGTGGATAAAAAGGTGGATGGTCTTGTTGATCCCTATAACTGGATGTGTGGAGAGGAGTGAAAGATCGGCTACGAGATTGAGCAATATGCTCAGCAATGGACATCGGTTTAGGAGTTCTAGAAGGACTTAAAAAAGTGGTATCAACATATGGAGGTGGTAAAGGTTGACTTGGTTGACACAAAGTGGGTTGAAAAGTCAAACTGTTTCTCCTAGACGCCTCTATTTGATCTTTCAAAGATATTTTAGGCAAGGAAGGATCGTCTTTAAATTGACCGAACAAATTGACGTACGACGCAAAATTAAGTTCGGGATACCAAAGTTCGGCAAGTGATTTATTATGTGGGGTACCCATGTTAGAAGAAAGAGAAGAGAAAGAATGTAGGTGGTGCAAGGATTTATTTGCGGCAAAAATTTGCAAGTTTTCTAATAAAAAATTTCCTTTTTCTTTTTATCTTTATTTGGAAAATTTGTTGCAAAAAGATTTTCGAGAAAAGATATGCAACAGAAAAGATTACTTGCAATCAATTTCAATTTTAAGCGAAGCGCAAAAATCCTGCACAAGATTGTTATTTTGGAAAGGAAAAGATTTTAAAGCGCACAGAATCCTGCAGAAATTTTTCAGAAGATATATTATAATTTGCAGAGGAGAAATAACAGGAAGCTTACAGTGCAAATTCCAGAGGATGACGTCACCTATGCGCAGCGTTTCCGCGGCAAAAGAGGTCTCGGGCGGCGGAACCGCGGTCACACGTGCAGATCACGCCTTCAAATTCTCCTGACGTCACCAAAGAGCCGCCCTTCCGCGGTGGGAGAAGCCAAATGCGGCGGAACCGCGGTCTATGGAGCTGATCACTGCTTCGAATTTCTTCTGTGGTTCTTTTAATGAAAGCCTCCTCTGTTCTGATCTTCTGATTTTTGTTTTGTTTTCTGGAAATTTCCAGATCCAAAGTTGTGTAGATCCTGTAAGATTCAAACTACAAAGTACCCTTTCCAAAAATAACAGATGATATATTTTTATATTTTTTGTGATTTTTCAGATTTTTCAGATTTTTTAATTTTAGATTAACCCGAAATCGCAAAAAGAAAATAACACGCCATCCCCGGCAACGGCGCCATTTGATTCGTATGTCAAAAACTATTTCTAAACCGCAATCAAGAACGGCGTCGCATGAAGCTAGCTGGTGAGTACGGGTCGGTCCACAGGGATGTTGTGAATCTCCTAGTCGCGCTAACGAGTTAATTCCGAAGGGTGTTCGGATTTCTTATTAAATCTAAAATCTAAATTAATCTATCTACGGTTATCTAGATCTATTCTTGCTAGGGTTAGGTTTAGGGATGGTTTGGAAATGCAAGAAAATCTCAACGCTTTCTATACCCGGATGAAGATCTATGAGGAGTTATGGTAATTATCAATAAAGGGGATTAGATCCATTCGGGAAGGTGTTCCTTCCTCTAGGTTCTTGTCCTTCCTTTAGAGATCCTTACCCTAACCTCCATGGAAAACGCGCGCAACCGGGCCTTTACACTACGGTGTCACCGCTATCTCGAGGGATAGGGTGCCGTAGGGCGCGGTGTGTGCGTGTATGCATGGAATCCTATTGTAAATATTTGATGGGTAAGAAAGGGATTAGAGATTTCATCTCTTAAAAGCCTTCCCCAAAGCTAAACCCTAAACAAGTTCCTAAAGCATGAAATTAAATCTACCTAGGGCAAAGAATTGAAATCTAAACTAGGGCGAGAATTTAAATCTACTTACAGATGCATCCCTCCAATCATCCATGCAGGTTTGTCAGATCTAAATTTCTGAATGGAAAAGAAAACACCGATGCTCTCCAAAAGAGTTCTGGAATTTATTATTAAAAGGAGGCATAGGGTTTACAATGACTTGGGTATCTATTTATAAGAGATAGAAACCCTAGGTTACAATTTTCGCATGTCTGTAATTACAAAAATACCCCTAGTAAATCTTTTCAGCACAGCACCCACGTTTTGGTAAAAAATTCATTTCCTCCGGGCTTCTTCTAGCCGCGGAACCGCGGCATTGGTAGGCTTGGGCCGCGGTTCCGCGGCCCATTGATGAGGTCATTGTCGGAAAATTTCTGTGATTACTTCTGGCTTTTTGGGGCTTCTGTTTCTTTGGTTCTTTTCTTCATTTGGCTTCTGGGTCTTCTCCAGATCTTTCAGTGAAAACTCGTAGTGGTCTTTTAACCGTTCGCCTTGACATTTTGGACCTTGCGTTGCCTTATTAATTGTGAACTGTTCTTCGTCTAGGCTTGACTAGGATCCTTCTATTTGTTGGTCAAAAGTCCCTTTTTGTATCGTCTTTTGTCTTTTTCACTGTTTTTCGCTCCAAGAACCTGTAACCTGTAATATGTAGCAGACATGCGTCAAAAACACCTGTTTATTTATAAAACGAATAAGAACGGGGAATATAATAATACAATATTATGGTGTGAACAGTGGCCCTAAACTATATAT
This sequence comes from Agapanthus africanus, assembly GCA_030015575.1. Lineage (NCBI taxonomy): Eukaryota > Viridiplantae > Streptophyta > Magnoliopsida > Asparagales > Amaryllidaceae > Agapanthus > Agapanthus africanus. Next base: position 933,853,885 of record JASDDO010000019.1, on the reverse strand, counting down.
AGATTTATTTGGCCAGAGGCAACAAAAGATAAATTGCGTCAGTCGCGGTTGTGGAAGTTTAGCAGGTTACGGTAAGCTCACGCGCTAAGATAGGGGCGTCCATTTCCATAGCGTCTCGTAGGGATCGCCACTGGAGGTTTTTCTGCCGCGGGGTCTTCTTCTTCTGGTCCTTCTTCCTCGGCTGGAGGTTCTTCATCGTGGTATGCTTCCATGTGATTCACCTCTTCTGGATCTTCTTCCACGTGATTTCCTTCCACTGGATTCTCCTCCAGGTCTTCCTCTCCTGGATTTTCTTCTATCGGGTCCTCCCCGGGATCTTCCTCTATCGGGTCCTCTTCTTCGTTGTCAGAGTCGCTGATCAGGTCGACTTCTGGGGCTGCGACTCCCTCATCCTCGGAATCGTTGTTTCCGAAAATAACCTGTGGGTCATTGATCTCGTCATCTGAACTTACCAGCATGCAGTCTAAAGGAACGCACGACCGTGTGTCCTCATCTAGGGGCGGCGCTGCTCCAGGGTGGGCCATAGCCTGAAAAGAAAGAGTCATGATTAGACAGTGGAACACACCAAGAGAATAACCAAGGAAACAGAGTACAAGGAAAATATACAGTAGGTGAGGACTGAAAAATCAAAATTTAGAATACTGATGCAATAAGTAGTATAAGGAAAATGAGTGGCAAGAGGACGATACATACATCACAACTCGGAATTTTATTGCATTCAACTAAAAGTTCAAAGGATACAAGATTTTAAACGAAAGGAAATATTTACAAAAGAGTGACAATATTTTTATTGAAAGCAGAAAGGTGGTAATTCTTCTTTGATATCTAGACCGCTGCATTCTCGTCAAGCGAGTGGAATCCTGCGCTGTGTCCGTACTATCCTCGAAACTCGAACTATGATATAACCATCACTTAGCAGGAGTGGAGAGTGTGGACGAATCTCCTCCTTGTAGCTCCTTCCTTTTAGGGCAACCATTGACAAGATGTTCATTGGATTCACAAATCAGGCATTGTCCTTTGGCCCTGCGATAGTCTCTCTGAAAGTGTCCTGGCTTCTTACAGTATCCACAACATTGAGTCTTCCGCTGCTTCCATTGCCGGGGAACAAGTGGGCACTTCATCTACACCTCTTTTCCTTGTTTAACAGGGATTCCCTTACGATTGGAGGCTTCCGTTGGTGCCTGAGTCATCTGCCTTCCTAATCTTTCAGCTAACAGGTCGTTCATTCTCTCCTGAGCTTCCTTCAAACCTTGCAGTACATTCAAAATCTCGACGGCCTGATTCTGGGGAGTGGAGATAGAAGAAGAGTCGTTGGAAGACATGATCCTGAAACAACAATATTGAGGACGATATAAGGTACGAGCTATCAAAATACAATATAGATTAGGCAAGGAAACAAGGATATCGGGTGAGGTGAAATTCAAACGAGTGGAAATCAAATGTAGAACTTCAAGTCACTCAAACAGAGTACAGTATTGTAACTATACCGCAGTTCACAATTACAATCATGTAACTTCACTAATTTACCCAAAACTCTAGCGTATGGATCAAAATGTATAGCAGAACACACTATGTGAATCAAGATCAAGAATAACAAGTTTACAATCTAGACCGAAGGATATCTTAGATTGTCAAACCTTATACGGAAACTGCAATCCCAATCGAAGCAAAACCTGGCTCTGATACCAACAAAGCCATGTCACGCCCCGCTTCCCAAAATACAGAATACGAGGGGTTGACAAGGCCAGCCATGCTCCTACGGTCGAGGAAATATCCTTCCGTAGTCACACTTCGGCTTCTAGCTTTACGTGGTAATCAGTAATCAACGCACAGGTAATGAGAAATGCAGTCACTAAATCAAAAGAACTAACCAGATGGAGATCAAGGAAGTATAGCTCTGGGTCGCTGATCAAGATATCCGCGATGTCCTCGAGGTACGTCAGGTCCTGGTCCAAGCTAGATCCACTTCTCACTCTGAGCATGCTTACTTAGGTCGTCAGAGCGACACGATAGCAATATATATATATATATATATATATATATATATATATATATATATATATATATACACACAAATGTGAACACGTGCAATAATGATGAATATGAAACAGTAAGCATGGAATAATGACATAAGCAAGAAGTAGCCAATACAGGTAGCTAATAAAGCAGGTAAACAGTAAAGTAGTAAACAGTATGGCAGGTATGTTGAATCAGTAAGTAATGAATGTCAATGTCACTAACCCTATCAGTCTCTAAGTCTCACTGTACAGATCGCTAAGCCTATCGTCAGTCCAAGTGTGAGAGTCAACCACTCGTGAGTATCCCCCACCCAAGGGTAGGACCCAAGGACAAGAGAATACGGGCCCGAGTCGCTCGCTAATAATCAGTGATATCACCCATATATCTCCAGAGTCGCTGTATGTGCCGGCAATGAAACTCTCGAGATTCTGTTGAACTCACATTCAAACTAACCCACACCCTGTGGTCTACATCAAACACCAACCATAAACTCAAATACCAGTCGGTCCATGACAAGTCTACACGAGAACTGGAGACAGGATCTCCATCAAGTATGTCTCGACTGATACCCAAGATAAATGGACAATGTTTGGTGCCTTATCTATGACACCCATATAAGTGCTTCCATAATCATCTCATACCAATTATAATTACACTTATACATGTCTCATAGACGTCGACAATGCAATACATCAATAGGGCCTGCTGATTGTGTACAAGTACGTGTCACTTTCACTTATCCATTCATGCTTAACACTAACGTACTTGCCACAATAAAACACTATTACCTAACACTGGGTAATGTACACGATCACTAGGTTACCAATGCAACGACATCTACATGATATGATGAGAAAACAAGATATGAATAGAATATCATCAGCCCGTGCCCTACCACTTGTATAATTCACTATAAATCATACATGCAGAATTAAGCGAAACAATGTAAAGGGGGTAAATAGTATGTTTAATTACCTATCCATCAAAATTGGTTTTCCATTAATAGGGTTTCAGGTTCGCTAGATATGGCCATTTCAATTTAAGTGTTCACTGCTAGAAATCCGGTTTCAGAATCGGAAGTCCGTTTCGTAACACATTTTAATCCCAGTTGGGATCGTAATTAGGCGACGCTATAGCTGAAAAATATTTAGGGTTATCAGTTAGGTTTCCACCGAAATTGGCGGATCATTAATATACTATCTCAACAGGGAGTTATGTTGACGCGTAAAATCTGTCACTGCAGAATTCAGCTAGACACGTCGACATTATAAAATGAGTTAAAAATATCAAACAGAAAAGGTATCCAGTGAAACCAGTGGAGTAAGAAATCTAACTCAATTTTCTACGTAAATATATAGGTTTCCGCACATTCTCGTATTTGAACAGGAATATACAGGTATTTAGAAACAGGGGTTAACTGGGATTTCCGTTCTGGACTGCAGTCCAGAATCGTAATCCTCCGCAATTATCTCTATCATAATTCGTTAAAATTCAGTGATCAACTATAGAATACTATAAGTTAAACAGTTAGCTTCGATGAGAGCCATGGAACGCTAAAATCCTATTTATACATAATTTATTATAAATTTTACGATTTAGCATGTACGGAAGTTTTCAGGTTTTACGACAGAAATCGGGACACCATTTTACGTGAGCAAAGGACATTGTTTTGTAACCAAAATCTTAAGGGATATTCATTATAACTTGGGCTATCAAATGTTATTTGTTTCCGTCAATTTAATGGGGTTTTCCATTCGGGTTTTGCATCGAACACTTGAATTATAACGATTCACATGAAAAGTATATGCGGAATTTATTGGTAAATTGAATTGTAATCGATAAAATTAGCTTGAAGCAAGTATTAAATTTGCCTGGTGACGTATTTTCGACGGTACGGTAGTGTCACAGCAATGGCGCGATCGCGACGCAAGCGTGGCTAGGGTTTGCAGCCTCGGCTCGAGCTCGAGTTCTCGGCAGCGACAGCGAGCTTGGACGACGGATGGAGGTGGTCGGTTGAGATAGGCGAGGGTCACTCTGGTGGTGGTCACGGTGATGCTCAGGTGGCGATGGGAGAGAGAGAAGGAGCTGGATGTTGCGGCTGTGGCGATGGAGACAGGGGCCGGAGCTGGGATGGGCACAGTAGTCGGGTGGCCGGTGACGCGACAATGGGGAAAAGCTCGGGTTCGGTCGGAAAGGAGGGGCTTGTGATGATGGCAGGAGGTTTGTGGCGGCGGTGTGCACGCGAAGGTGCACGGGTGTTGAGACTCGGTGGTGTGCAGGGAAGGAGTCTTCGGAGATGGGTTACAGTGACGTGGGCGACAGGGATTGCAGGCGCGGGGCGCAGGAGGAGGCGGAAGCACTCATGGTGCAGGAGACGGTTGCCCGTGAGGAGCGGGGCAGTGGCTGCTCGGGCGATGGAGTTGGTGATGGTGGTAGCGTGGTTGGCGGGGCTCTCAGCTAAAGATGATGTGAGCGGGAGGGGTCTCGGAGAGAGGGAGATCGCACTTGGGAGCACAACAGCAGGAGGCGCGAGAGGTCGAAGGCGAAGGTGTGGTTGTCGTGGACGGTAGCGCCGGTGAATAGGAGAGAGAACGGGATGTGAAGGAGGCGTTCGGAGAAGGCGATGGTGAGGGGTGGAGCTCCGACGAGGTGATTGAGGTGGGTCATCAGGGAGATGAAGAGGGTGACGACAACGAGGTCACTTGCGATCGACGGTGAGGGTTCTGACATTGGGGTCGAGGACGGGTGTGCAGGTGAGGAGAAGTGGTGATGGTGCACTGGTGTCGAGGTAGACGTGGTGGGGAGGCGATGGGGGTTATGGGATAGCTGTAGGGAGGAGCGGGTTTCGGGGCGCGAGCACGAGAAGCGGAGAACACGAGGGGCGTTGGAGGAAGTTACGAGGGGGGTGAGACGTGGGCGAGGGGGCCATGGGTGCGAGAGAAGCGGGGCGAGGAGGAGAGAGAGAGAGAATAAATAGGGAGAACGAGAGTGAAGGGGGAGGAAGAGAGAGAGAGGGCGCAGGCGAGGGGGCCGCGGCGGTTGCGACGACGTGGGGGCGCATGGCGGGGTCGTGGCGAGCTGGAGCCATTGGAGAAAACACGGGCGGGAAAAGAGAAGTGGGGAAGAGAAAATGAAGGAATAGGGAGTGGGTCGGGTAGGAGCGCGTTGGGCCGGTTCGGGGGAGAGAAGAAAGTGAGGTTGAGGTTTTAAGGAGTAGGCCTGGGCTGTGAGGGAAAATAAGAAAAGGAAAATGGATGTATGGTTAGGGTTTGGGGAAAAAGAGAGAGAGAGGGTTTGGGTTTTGGGGTGAAGAATTGGGCCAGGCATGAATTTGGGAAGGGTTTAGGAGTTGAGTTATTTACAAGTGGGCTTTGGGCCGGGGTAAAATATGATTTAGGGAAAATAGTTTTAGGATTTTAGTTTTAGATTAGTAGTTTAAGGAATTAGTTTAAATAAAATTTATATATATATATATATATATATAAATTGAAATAAATCTGGATTAAATTCTGAAAAAATACGGAAAATCTGTCGAAAATTTGGGAAAATATCTGGAGACTTATTTATTAAAATAAGCTAATTATTTATAGGGACTGGGTATTACATTCTGAGATGTCAGGATTTCCTCCTAATATCCCTTTACCTCCCCCGGGACTGATTCCACCTCATCTGGGTGTGAATAACCCGTAACCACCTCCTGTTGAAGCGCCAGAGCGAATCGCGCTTGAGGATCGTTTCTATCCCATCCGCTTTGCACTTCCAACCCATCTTTCACTTCCGCCGGCCAATGGGGATAATTTCGAAATTAAGCCCCACTTCATCAACATGTTGCCCAAATTTCACAGGCTGGAATCCGAAATGCCTACATCTTCATCAACAAATTCCAGAACGTCTGTGCAATGATGAAGACAACCCAACTGTCCGACGATGTTATACGGCTACGAGTCATTCCTTTCACTCTGTGTGACCTTGCTGAGAAGTGGCTATATAACACCAGATCGCATTCCATAACCAGTTGGGATGAGTTTGTAAAAGCGTTTCTTAAAATACTCTACCCAAATCACAAGACCGCGAGGATCCGAAACGAAATTAACCAATTTTCCCAACTTCCTACCGAACCTTTTTGAAAGTGCTTTGACCGATATAAAGACCTTCTTGTTCAGTGCCCTCATCATGGTATTGAGAGATAGCAACTTTGCTAGACCTTAAATAAGGGCCTGAATCCAGCAACTGGTTGAATCCAGCAACTAACCAGTTGCTGGAGACCATTTGTCAAGGCTAATTCTTATCCAAATCTGACGAGGAAGTTTTGCAATTCTTCGATGATCTTGCAGAACAGACGCTTCAGTGGGAAAGCACCAGACCAAATACTTTGTCTACTTCTTCTACTTCTTCCGGTCTCTCCAGGAGAGGAGTTCATCAACTCGACATCTCAATTGCAATGAAGGCCGAAATGGCAGCAATCACGCGAAAACTGGAAGCAATTGAGAGCAAATTCTCATCTTCTTCTCCTGCCCCCTGCTCTTCCCCCTCGTACCATCTGCGCTTGTTGTTCTGATCCATCCCATTTGACCGAAGAGTGTCCTTAAAACCCACCTTCTCAAGGACAAGATCAGGTCAATGCTGCATTTCAGCAAAGACCAAGAAATGATCCATACTTTTCCACTTATAATCCCGGTTGGAGGAACCACCCCAATTTCGCTTGGAATCAGAACCAGCATCAATTCCAAGGCCACAACAACTTCTAGAGGCCTCCTCCTCCTCAACAACAAGCTCAGCAACAAACTCAACATCAATATTAGCAGCCCTTCCAACCCCAACCTTTTCAAAATCCGACGAAAAACTTTGCGCCCAACAATTCTTTTCCTCAAAACAACTTTGTTCCGTCAAACAATGATAAGGTTTTCTCGCTAGAACGGAGTCTGGAGGAGTTTGTAAATCAATCGACTCAATCCACCGCCAACATCCAGTCTTCCATTTAGTCTCTGGTGCAACACACCGCTTCTCACGGGCAAAGCATCAAGACCATCGAAGCCTAGATTGCACAACTGAATGCTGCTTTAAACGAGCGAGAGAAAGAGAAGCTTCCATCTCAACCACTCCCAAATCCTGGTCACCCACATAATGTACATGTTGCTCTTGAACAACAGAACCATAATGTGAGTGCCATGACTATGTTGAGATCTGGAAGGATGCTGCACAACAACATTGGGATGCAGATAGATGATGACACCCCGGGCGCTTTTTCTTCTTCTTCTTCTTCTTCTTCTTCTTCTTCGTCTTCTGAGCCTATTCTCCATCCTTCAAAAGGCTCTTCTTCTTCCGCTGCTCTGAACGAACCCACATCCCACTCCATGAAAACTTCAGCTCTGGGATCTATTCCAACTCCACAATCTCCTCCACAAGCATTAGACTCAACCAATTTCAAAAACGTTCCATTTCCAAACTGGTTGAGGTCCAATAAACAAAATCCACAAATGGAGAAGATTCCGGGGTTGTTTAAGCAGGTTAATATCAACATTCCCCTTTTAGATGCAGTCCAACAAGTCCCTTCCTACGCAAAAATCTTGAAGGACTTGTGCACTAAAAAGATGAAACCTCAGGAACCTAAGAAGGTTTTAGCTAGTGTTGTGAGTGATGCTCTTACCCAAGTTTTACCTCAAAAACGGAAGGACCCTGGCTGTCCTATGATTTCAATAACCATTGGGGATAAGAACATCAACCGCGCACTTTTGGATCTTGGTGCCAGTGTTAACCTGCTTCCGTACTCTGTATACGAGCAACTAGGTTTAGGAGAGCTGAAACCCACATACTGTACTCTCCAAATGGCCGACCGATCTATCACCCATCCTAGGGGTGAGCTAGAGGATGCGTTAATAAAGGTTGGGGACTTCATATTCTCCGTTGACTTCATTGTCTTAGACACACAACCTGTAGCTAACCTCCGGAATCAAATTCCCGTGATACTCAGTCGTCCATTCCTTGCAATCTATGATCAATTGTCAAAATGGTTCGATGAACCTATCTTTTGGAAACATGACAATTGAACTCAACATTTTTAGGTTAGGGAATCAGCCCTTTGAACCTAATGCTCATATACTAGACGTTTGTTCGATCCAGGAGATCACTCCAGATGACTTGATTGAGAGATGTTTTGTGCATATGCATTTAGAAATCAAAGAATTAACCGCAATCAATAATGGTGTCGCTTGGTAGCTAGCCGGTTGAGTACGGGTCGGTCCACAGAGAGATGGATTCCTTTTCTTTATGTTCTAACGAGTTAATCCAATCAAGTCGGGTTTTGTTTTACGATCTAAGAATGAGATTAAATTGATTTAAACGCTTGCTAGGGTTAGGATTAGGTTAGTTTGGAAAAGAGATTCTACCCACTGCTTTCAAAGCCCTAATGAAGAATATTGGTGTTAGGGTAATAGTCAATAAAGGGGATTAGCACGACTAGGAAGAAACTAAGTTTCTTCCCTTTGGTCCTTGTCCTTCCTTTCTTAACTCTTAGCCCTAATATCTATTTAAATCAATCACAACCGGTCTAACTAGGGAATCACCGCTACCTCGTGGGATAGGGTGCCGTAGTGAGCGGTGTGTGATTCACTTAAATAGAGTCCGTATTGATTAAAATTATGGGGGTAAGGAAAGGAGTGAGAGATTTCCTTCTCTCAAACCTTCCCGATCCTAACCCTAACAAGTGAGGAATTACTCACTCATTAGGGTATTAATAATGGAATTCATTTTTATAAATTTACTTTAAAAGACTATCTAAATTGCAGATAATAAAAGACAGATAAAAAAAATTACAGGAATTAAATTCAGATAAAGAATGCAAGATAAAAAAAATACTTTTATTGACACCTCTTGACGATTACAATGGAATGAAAATTTTAAACTAGAAAATAAAAAGAGACATCTCAAAAGACGCACACCTAATTAGGCTCTCAACTTTCCTATTTATAGATAGGAGAAACCCTAGGTTTTACATATGATCCACATCTGAAATTACAATACTACCCTAAGAAAGCTGAGTCAATGCACCGACTCCCACCGACACGCACCGACACGTGCACAGAACGGCCGCGGATCCGCGGTAGGAAGTCTTGTTTGGCCGCGGTTCCGCGGCCATCTTGAGGGATCTCTGGCTCGTTTTCTCAGGTTTGCTTCATGTTGCTTTTTACTTCTGTTTTTTTCACTTGCTTCCTCAGAGTCTCTTCTATTTTCTTCCAGATTTCCAACAGTGTAGAATTATGTAGACTTTTACCGTAAGGTTCGCGTTGAAGTCTTGAATCTTGTGCTGCCTTTGTACTTTGTGCATTTGAACTGTTTACTGATCTTCATTTGTTCCTTGAACTGTTAGGCGGCATCATACGGATTCATCTATTGTTGGTCGTAGTCTCACATTTGTAACGTCTTTTCATGAATTTCACTGTAATGATCTGAGAACCTGTAACCTGCAACTATTTAGCAGACATGGATCAAAAGCACCTATTTATTTGAAATATGATTAAGAATGGGTAATATAATAATGCAAAATTCTGATATGAACAGGACTGTGAATTCGAGGAGTTTTTGTTCGATCACAGCAATCTTGACGCCACTAGTACGTTCCTCTTTGAACCTGCTGCTGCTTCTGCTCCCGACAATGATTACGAGTATTTCACTTTTTCGAACAATCTTGACCATTCGCCACCCGAGTTTGAATCTTTTGAATTTCTGGATACGTTAGCTGAACTATCCAACTCGGTCGCTTACACTCATTTTGAACCTCTGCTGGAATCCTTTGAGTTCGAGACTTTTTCACCAATCTTGCCTTCAATCGTTTCACCTCCAACGCTCGAACTCAAGCCGTTGCCATCTCACCTCAAGTATGCTTACTTAGGTGAGAACGAGACCTTCCCTGTCATCATCTCGGCTTCTCTAGCTCCAAAGCAAGAGAAAGCCCTTCTCACGGTCTTGCACAGCAATCGGCAAGCTTTTGGCTGGACAATAGCGGACATCAAGGGGATTAGTCTCCTGATCGTTGAACATCACATTCATAAGATGAATGATGCCAAACCAGCTCGGGATCCATAAAGGCGACTTAATCCAGTCATGAAGGAGGCTGTGAAAAAAGAGATCGTCAAATGTCTAGATAGTGTTATCATTTACCCTATCTCTGATAGCCAGTGGGTCAACCCCAGTCACGTTGTCCCCAAGAAATCGGGCATAACGATCATCACCAACGAGGTGAACGAGTTAATCCCTACTCACACCCAGACTGGGTGGCGAGAATGCATTGATTATAGAAAACTCAACGCCGCAACACGGAAGGACCACTTTCCGCTACCATTCATTGACTAAATGCTAGAACGATTGGCTGGACATGAGTACTACTGCTTTCTGGATGGCTACTCCGGCTATAACCAGATTCCCATCGCCGAAAAAGACCAGGACAAAACTGTGTCACTTGTCCTTTCGGCACGTTTGCATATCGCCGCATGCCCTTTGGGTTATGTAATGAGCCCACTACCTTCCAGTGGTGTATGATGGGAATCTTCTCAGACATGGTGGAGAAATTCTTGGAGATATTCATGGACGATTTCTCTATCTTCGGCGATTCCTTTGACGAGTGTCTGCTGCATCTCGACGCTGTCCTTACCCGGTGTAAGGACAAAAAACCTCACTTTAAACTGGGAGAAGTGCCACTTCATGGTGCGCGAAGGTATTGTCTTAGGACATATCATCTCGCAAAATGGCATTGAGGTGGATAAAGCGAAGATTGAGGTCATTTCCAATCTCCCTCCTCCCAGATGCGTCAGAGACATCCGAGCTTTCTTTGGCCACGCCGGTTTTTATAGACGGTTTATCAAGGACTTTAGCAAGATTGCTAGGCTCTTGACTCTTCTGCTGGCCAAGGACACCACATTCGACTTCAACTCGAGCTGTGTGACTGCGTTCGAATCACTAAAAAGCTCACTCACTTCCGATCCCGTTCTTTCTTCTCCTGACTAGACGTATCCTTTTGAGATTATGTGCGATGCATCTGAATTTGCTATTGGTGCGGTCCTAGGAAATCACATTGATAAAATGCCGCACGTAATCTACTATGCTAGCCGAACCGTGAACGATGCCCAACTGAATTACAGAACAACCGAGAAGGAATTCTTGGCTGTTGTGTTTGCATTAGAAAAATTCAGGCCTTGCTTGATCGGCTCTCCAGTCATTGTCTACACAGACTATTCAGCTCTACGCCATCTTTTTGTGAAGAAGGACGCAAAATCTCGGTTGATACGTTCGATCCTCTTACTTCAAGAGTTTGACCTTGTCATCAAGGACAAAGAGGATGTGAAAACGTGGTGGCCGACCATCTTTCACGACTTTCTTCTTCGCCGACGCTTCCACCTCCAATAAACGACGTTTTTCCGGATGAATAACTCTTGACAGTATAATGCGAACCCTAGTTCGCAGATATTGTGAACTATTTGGCAACAGGATTACTACCGAACGAATAGTCAAGTCAGAACAGACTTCGATTCTTATCCCAAGTAAAACACTTTTACTGGGACGAACCCTATCTGTTCAAGTACTCTTACGACCAGATTATTCGTCGGTGTGTTCCTGATAATAAGTTCAAGAGTGTGCTGTCGTTTTGCCATGATCAGGCGTGTGGCGGGCATTTTGGTCCGAGAAAGACAACCGAGAAGATCTTGCAGTGTGGATTCTACTGGCCACAACTCTTCAAAGACGCGCATAACTACTGTAAGACTTTCTCCCGGTGTAAGTCCACGTTACCCTTCCCCGGTTCTTTGGGGTTGCGAAAATAGTGAAAAACGATTTTTTCTAGGGTGGTAACATGGACTCAAGAAAATGGATCTTTGTTAAACAACTACCTAACAACCTAACTAGGAGTTTTACCTACTCGGTTAGGGGGTTATACCTTTCTTGAACTCCTTCGTCTTCAACTCTTTGTGGTGTACGGACCGGCCTCCCCTCGTCGTCTTCTCGCGCCGAAGATGGATCCATCCGAAAGCTTCTACCTTTTGGCTTCTTCTTCGAACTTGAAGAAACTAGAACACTTGGCTTGCTAGGCCTTGTGAACTGGAATGAGTAGAGGATTGTTTTGGTGTTTTTATCTCTAGGCAATAGTTCTCAACTCATGAGAGGGGGTTGCCTTGAGCTAGAGAGAGTAAGAGGAAGAGGGGGAGCTTGAGCAAGTGATGGCAAGAGAGAGAAATGAAAATGAGAGAATGAATAAACCTTTTGCCATCCAAGCTCTCATAATCCAAAATCATCATAACAAGTAATAATAATTGAGTATATTGTAATGGTTCTTATCATGACAAATGACAATCATTTCTTGCATTAAATGCAAATGGTGAACAAAACAAGCAAGCATAAGTCAATGCAACCAAATGATGGCCATTGTCATGATAATGGTCAATAAGTCCAACCTAGTCAACCGGTCAACAAAAGTCAACAAGTCAACAAGGTCAACCTTTCAACCCTAACCATGTCACTATAATACTCAATTAATATTATTGTTAATTATATTTCTAATTCTCATTAGGGTTAATCAAAAGTCAACAGTCAACAACCCTAATGAGAATTCTCTGCCTCTGTCTCTGTCAACTGTGCATACACACCCGCATTCGCGTTCCGGGGAACACGAATACAAAAGAGATAAAATCAATCCCAAAACGTATACTAGGATCTGGCTTAAACCAAAGCCCGCTAGTATTAACCGCCCGGTCACTAAATATGCACAAGTGCACGGATGTGACCGAACCCTGTCGCAAAACCATGCGACCTCTACTCTTTTGCCTAAAGGCGAATAACTCTCTGTGTGGGACTCTAAAGACTCGACACTACGCTGGCAGTGGGTTTAACCACAGACCGCAAGCGGCACTAGCTGTGCGTAACGGCCCCCAGGTAGATGCCGATAAGAAGACGGACGAAGTGAAACCCATCTGAACTCCTACTGAGCCTGAATGTGACAATCTCCGTACAGTCCGGTCTGTTCGTCTGAGTACATCGCATGGCGGGCCTAGGGGGGCGGTAAACGTCAGTCCCCTAATAGCGGTACAAGTCGTGCCGGAGTGTAGCCCAGAACACCCTGAAATAGCACTGGAAACCTACCAGTATATCTCGCTTGCCCTGGCCAGGGACTACTTTTGTAATGGCTCTCCTAGACACAGCGCGATGTCAACCCCCAATACCGGGAGAGATGAATCCTGTCTAACCGTCACTGCCTCCAAGTGCTTCGGGACTGCACCCAACTACTACCTGTTTGCACGACTCCTTTGAGCCGTGGTAGGGTAGTAATCAAAGTACAGTGGGAACACACTCGAGGCGAAGTGACAGTGTCAAGTCAGCGGACTAAGCTGTACTCATGTCATCTGGGAACTGATAACTGACGATATGTATAATACCAACCAATCAGTTCCCGACGAGTCCTGTCCAGTGTACCCGTAACTTAACGAGCACCCGCATACTATCTCAAGTACGACGTACTAACGGCTGTGGGACAGACCGTCTCCCCTGCTGGGATGAGAAGCGCATACGCCAGTCTACTCCGGAGTATCGATGCCCTGTCTCGATAGTCCTACGACTAAGGACCTGTATAAGGATGTGCTTGTGGATTACCCAGCCCCCACGAGTGTGACTGCCATCTCAACGCTGGTAATCAAGAAAAGATCCTAAGGGCTCTACTAATATGTATAAGCAATATGCTAAAAGAAACACATGCACATATTAAAGTACAAACAAACCAAGTAGCATACTACCATTTTGAGCAAGATTGTCAATACAAGGTGAATATCCCAAGCTTCCATTAAGTAATATACAAACTAGTATGATACAGTAATGGCCTCTAGGGAATATACACTAATAATCTCCCACTTGCACTAAGGCCATGTACTGGCGCATCGAAGACCTATCATCTCGATCAGCCGCTCGAACTGAGTCTGGGGTAAGGCCTTTGTGAGTGGATCAGCAGTGTTATCTTCCGTAGCAACCCTCCGAATCTCGATCTCCTGGCGATCCACGATCTCCCTGATCAGGTGATACCGCCTTAAGATGTGTCTGGTTTTCTGATGGGACCTGGGTTCCTTCGCTAAAGCTATAGCCCCGTTGTTGTCGCAATACAGAGGTATTGGATCAACAATGGACGGAACCACCTGAAGTTCCGTTAAGAACTTCCTTATCCAGACAGCTTCTTTTGTGGCATCAGCAGCAGCGATGTATTCCGCTTCCATCGTCGAGTCAGCAACGGTTTCCTGTTTGGAACTCTTCCAACACACCGCCCCTCCATTGAGGGTAAAGACAAAACCCGACATGGACTTGGAATCATCCTTGTCACTCTGGAAGCTGGAGTCAGCAAAGGCCTCGATCTGGAGGTCTTTTCTGCCGTACACCAAGAACATCTCCTTAGTCCTTCTCAGGTACTTGAGAATGTTCTTTACCGCTATCCAGTGTTTCTCCCCAGGGTTTGACTGATACCGGTTTACCACACTCAGTGCATAAGCTACATCTGGCCTGGTACACAATATCGCATACATTATAGATCCTACCGTAGAAGCGTAGGGTATAATAGACATGCGATCTCTTTCCAAATCAGTCTTGGGAGACATCTCTTTGGAGAGGGTGATCCCGTGACAAGCCGGTAGGTTACTGCGCTTGGAATTTTCCATACTGAATCTCTTCAGTATGGTGTCGATGTACCTGGACTGCGAAAGTCCTAGCATCCTCTAGGATCTATCACGATGGATCCGGATCCCCAGAATGTAAATGGCATCACCCAGGTCTTTCATGGAGAACCTGTGTGACAAGAACCCCTTGACAGATTGTAGCATAGGAATGTCATTTCCTATCAGAAGAATGTCATCCACGTATAAAACGAGGAATACGACAGTTCGTGCTATAAATCTACTATAGATGCATGGTTCATCTGGATTTTTGATAAAGCCAAATTCTTTGACTGTCTCATCAAAGCAGATGTTCCAACTCCGCGATGCCTGCTTTAGTCCATAGATAGACTTAAGCAACTTGCACACCTTTCCGCTGCTCCCACTCTGAATGAAACCCTCTGGCTGGTCCATATAGACACACTCCTCTAAATTTCCATTTAGAAAAGCGGTCTTTACGTCCATCTGCCAAATCTCATAATCGTGGAAAGCATCAATGGCAAGAAGGATTCGAATGGATTTCAGCATAGCTACTGGAGAAAAGGTTTCATCATAGTCCAAACCAGGTCTTTGACGGAAACCCTTTGCAACAAGTCTAGCCTTATAGGTCTCAACCTGTCCATCTACACCAATTTTCCTTTTGAAGATCCACTTGCATCTTACGGGTTTTACCCATCTGGAGCAATGTCCAACTTCCATACTTTGTTGGTGTACATGGACTCCATTTCGGTCCGTATTGCATTTAGCCATTTTACCGAGTCAACGCTCTGAACGGCCTGCTAGAAGCTAGTAGGCTCATCATAATCAATGATGCAATCCTCTCTATCCCCGTCTATGAGAAAACCGTAGTATCTCTCGGGTGGATGAGACTGCCTACTACTCCTGCGGAGCGGCGTAGGAATGTCATGTTCTTTCGAACCCTCTGGTTCTACTAAGCTTTCAGTAATAGTCCGTGGTTCTGGAATTTCTTCCAGTTCTATTGCGCTCCCACTTATTTCTTTTTCTAAGAACTGGTGTTCCAAGAAGTGGGTATGACGAGAAACAAAATCCTTTTGTTTCTCTTCGCAATAGAAGAAATATCCCTTGGAGTTTTTTGGATATCCCACAAACTTGTACTGTACTGAGCGTGCCTCGAGTTTGTCCGCATGCTGCTTTTTAACAAAAGTTGGACAACCCCATGTCTTAATGTGCTTAAGATAGAGTTTCTTCCCACACCACATCTGATATGGTGTGGTAGGCACAGTCTTAGTTGGAACTCGGTTCAAAAGATATGCAGCTGATTCTAGCGCATATCCCTAGAATGATCGCGGCAACTCAGCATTACTCATCATGGAACGTACCATATCCAATAGGGTCCTGTTCCGTCTCTCCGATACACCGTTATGTTGCGGAGTGTATGGAGGAGTAAGCTGAGAGAGAATACCATTCTCTTTTAGGTAATCCAGGAACTCGGCACTCAAGTATTCTCCACCTCGATCAGATCTCAGTGTCTTGATACTTTTGCCGGTTTGTTTTTCTACTTCATTCTTATATTCCTGGAATTTTCCAAAGGTTTCGGATTTATGTTTCATTAAGAAGACATATCCGTACCTTGAAAAGTCATCCGTAAAAGTAATGAAGTAAGAAAAACCGCTTCACGCATGTGTAGACATTGGACCGCACACGTCGCTGTGTACGAGTCCCAAGAGCTCGTTCGCTCTTACTCCGTGTCCAGTGAACGGAGTCTTTGTCATCTTTCCTTTGAGACAGGATTGACAAGTTGCATATGATTGATATTGGAATGGATCCAAATATCCTTCTGTATGTAACTTAGTCAATCTTCTCTCATTGATGTGACCCAGTCTACAATGCCACAAGAAAGCCTGATTAATTTTCGGAGACTTTCTTTTGTGTGTATTCTGGACATTGAAAATCTGTGGTTAGTTTAATACGTATATACCATTGCTTAATGTACCTGACCCAATCAGAGCTTGATTAAGGTGAATGTTCACAACATTACTTACAAATGCAAATTCATAACCTTCTTTAGATAATAAAGATACAGAAATGATATTACAAGTTGCATTGGGTACAAAATAGCAATTACGCAAAACCAAAATGTGTCCATCTGACAAGCCCAGGTGATAGTCTCCCACGGACTCAGCATCCATGCCAGCTCCGTTTGCAACTCTGAGGGTCATATCACCTGCCTTCAAAACCCTACGCTTTCTCAGTGCCTGCAAAGAATTACAGATATGAGATCCTGATCCGGTATCCAATACCCAGGAAGTAGAGTTTATTGAAAGACGGTTTTCAATAACATACACACCTGAAGCCGAAGCCGCAACTTGCTTCGGATCCTGGTTTCTGGCCTTCCAAGCCCTACAATCTTTCTTCCAGTGTCCCTTCTTATGACAGTAGAAGCATTCTTCCTTACCCACAAGCTGCCCCGCTATCTTGTTGCCTTTGCTTTTCCCTTCGTATCCACTTTACTAACACCGCCCCTTGGTTTGGCGGGGGCTTTCTTCTTCTTTCCCTTGGCTTTCGCCTTGGACTTAGAAGAGGAAGATCCTCCTACAAACAAAGTGGATGTTTCCCTACCTTTCTGTAGGGTGCCCTCTGCACTCCTCAGCATGTTGAGGAGCTCCGGAAGTTCAACTTCTTTTCCTTGCAAGTTGAAGTTCAGGATAAACTGGGCGTAAGTGGAAGGAAGGGACTGGAGAATCAAGTCCGTATAGAGCTCGTTCTCTAACGTGGTCCCTAGGTCCGCGAGCTCCTCAATGAAGCCAATCATCTTAAGCACGTGTTCCGCTACCGATGATCCGATGGCCAACCTTGCCGAAAATAGCTTCTTCGACACTTCGTATCTTGCGATACGAGATTGCTCTCCATACAGTTCTTTTGTATGGAGAAATATGGATTCGAGGTCCATATTCTCGCGCCTCCTCTGATGTTCATTGACCATAGAGGCAAGCACGAGGCACTTGGCCTTCGCGCAATCGATCTCCCAGGTCTTACGGATTTCCCTATCCGCGACGCTGGAGGTGGGACCTGGGACAGGGGGAGCTTTGGTGGTAAGAAGATACCCCAGCTTGTCGTAAGTGATTGCCATTTTGACATTCCTGAGCCAATCTTTGTAGTTTGGCCCTTTCAGTATGTTTTTATCTAGAAGTAACTTAAGTCTGGTCATGTCGATTGGTCGCTGCAATTAGGAGAGAGAGAAGAAACACTCAGCATGATACTCTTGCAAGTTTAGAGTGGTTTTTAGTTTGTCTAAACAGGATGGCTCCCACCGTATCTCGAATTCCTCCTCAAACCAAAAAGGAAGAATTAGTCGGAATCAATCTCACCGTATAATACTTGCTTAACCGTTCAGCCAGGCCAGTGTTGGTACTTCGAGGGAGGTTTTCCAACGCTTTCGTGAAGTTCCTTAATTAAATAAGCTCTTTTCCCTGGGGGCGTAGCCCCGCTAATACCTTTCTAGACACCTACTTGGTTTATAGCATCGATCGTTAAGTGAGAAATTTTCTGAGGAGTAGCATATACTCACAGTAGGATCGGGATCCAAATATCATCGCGTGACAAAACTGAAGGAATCCTACCAGAATCATCACACTCCAAATGGTATGCAGCGCTAGCAAGTTTCTGGTTCTTTAGAAACTCTCGATGTGGATTTTTACCCCATGCTCTTATGACATTGACTTTGGCCAAAATATCATAAGTCACATGTCAAGTTCTACCCATCATTCTCTAGGTTAATTTGAACCCACCCGTACATACCCTTGACTTTGGCCAACATGGCAGTACGACTATCCCAAACCAACGCATCTATCTATGCTGCACATGAATACCCAATAGCTACCAATCACTATGCCTTGACTTTGGCCAACATACATAGCTTGAATACTATTGACTATTTATGTGAAACGACGGAGGGCTACGAATGGTTTTGGCGAAACCGTGAACGTAGTGAACTTGATATAATCGATGGAACGAGATAGCTTTTAAAAGGAGTGGTTCAAGCTCCGCATTTAAAAGTTGGTTTTTGAAAAGAACCTAGTGGTTTTGAAAGTGTTCCAACGACTTTACTTTGGTTTATTTCTTGCATTAATTCTTTTTAATGCATCCCATCATTTAATCCTACCATTGCAGAAAACAACCAAAATATGACGTACGCTTATGCCATCCGCATTCACCACGGGGCCCCGTCATTACCCGTTAGGTTACTTAACTAACGACAGAGCGGGGGCTGGACTAGCGCGGATGCAAAACATAAGCAACGCTTAAATAGTTATCATATATAGATATATTGCAATGATAGCCAATCCAGATCACAGATGAACACATTGGATATACTAGGAATCCGCAATTCGTACGAGCCTGTAACGAAAAGCGGATTACACGGTCGCGGTGAATAGCCAATACCCCACCCAAGACCCCTACGGGTGCGGCAAACTACCCGCCAAATACCCGAAGCGAAGCAACCTTCCTCAATGACGTGAGTAGGCCACTTGGCACTTCGAGGTACCCGGTAGTTTGTGCACCCCCTCCATGGGTCTATCCTAGGAGCAAAAACAGTAAAAGAAATTATATAATGACGGCTACAACACCGACCCGGTTGTGCGGCCATACAAATAATATTACATCAATTACAAATTTTACATGAATTGAAAGAAAAGAAAACTCTCATCTTACAACCCCCGGCTATTCACCCGCGACAATCCAATGAATTCATATACACATACCATCAACATTACAGAACACAGATATGTATAACCCCCACTAATCGACGTATAGCGATTAGCAGACGTTCAATACATATATCACATCACAGATATAAACCCGTTAGCTTTAGTCTTTAGAAATTCGATCAAAATACGGGTTTTTAAGCCCCAAAAACAAATTTTGCTTTCTGGAAATTCTGGGCAGAAAAAACATATTGTAAAAATCCCAAAACACCCCTATGACCTCACTGCAAGAAAAATCGTCCATGGCCGAGTCAACTCGGTCGCGGATCCGCGGCGGGAGCAAGCTCCTGCCGCGGTTCCGCGGCTCGTTGATGGGCTCTCTGGACCATTTTTCTACAGTGAGATGCAAAAACCCTGAGTCGAATTTTAAGCTAAGATTTATTATTTTTTGAACAGAGGAAAAATTCGAAAGAAAGTATGCAACCCGGGCGTGTTTCGCGACTTTTTCTCCGATCGAATTTCTAGTTACTTTGCTAACATGTTAGATAGTGTTTAACTAGGCTCTGATACCACTGTAAGTCCACGTTACCTTTCCTCGGTTCTTTGGGGATGCGGAAATAGTGAAAAATGATTTTTTCTAGGGTGGTAACATGGACTCAAGAAAACGGATTTTTGTTAAACAACTACCTAACAACCTAACTAGGAGTTTTACCTACTTGGTTAGGGGGTTATACCTTTCTTGAACTCCTTCATCTTCAACTCTTTGTGGTGTACGGACCGGCCTCCCCTTGTCATCTTCTCGCGCCGAAGATGGATCCATCCGAAAGCTTCTACCTTTTGGCTTCTTCTTCGAACTTGAAGAAACTAGAGCACTTGGCTTGCTAGGCCTTGTGAACTAGAATGAGTAGAGAATTGTTTTGGTGTTTTTATCTCTAGGCAATGGTTCTCAACTCATGAGAGGGGGTTTTCTTGAGCTAGAGAGAGCAAGAGGAAGAGGGAGAGCTTGAGCAAGTGATGGCAAGAGAGAGAAATGAAAATGAGAGAATGAATAAACCTTTTGCCATCCAAGCTCTCATAATCCAAAATCATCATAACAAGTAATAATAATTGAGTATATTGTAATGGTTCTTATCATGACAAATGACACTATCATTTCTTGCATTAAATGCAAATGGTGAACAAAACAAGCAAGCATAAGTCAATGCAACCAAATGATGGCCATTGTCATGATGGTGGTCAATAAGTCCAACCTAGTCAACCGGTCAACAAAAGTCAACAAGTCAACAAGGTCAACCTTTCAACCCTAACCATGTCACTATAATACTCAATTAATATTATTGTTAATCATATTTCTAATTCTCATTAGGGTTAAGCAAAAGTCAACAGTCAACAACCCTAATGAGAATCCTCTACCTCTGTCTCTGTCAACTGTGCAGACACACCTGCATTCGCGTTCCGGGGAACACGAATACAAACGAGATAAAATCAATCCCAAAACGTATACTAGGATCTGGCTTAAACCAAAGCCCGCTAGTATTAACCGCCTGGTCACTAAACGTGCACAAGTGCACGGATGTGACCAAACCCTGTCTCAAAACCATGCGACCTCTACTCTTTTGCCTGAAGGCGAATAGCTCTCTGTGTGGGACTTTAAAGACTCGACACTACGCTGGCAGTGGGTTTAACCACAGACCGCAAGCGGCACTAGCTGTGCGTAATGGCCCCCAGGTAGATGCCGATAAGAAGACGGACGAGGTGAAACCCATCTGAACTCCTACTGAGCCTGAATGTGACAATCTCCGTACAGTCCGGTCTGTTCGTCTGAGTACATCGCATGGAGGGCCTAGGGGCGGTAAACGTCAGTCCCCTAATAGCGGTACAAGTCGTGCCGGAGTGTAGCCCAGAACACCCTAAGATAATACTGGAAACCTACCAGTATATCTCGCTTGCCCTGGCCAGGGACTACTTGTGTAATGGCTCTCCTAGATACAGCGCGATGTCAACCCCCAATACCGGGAGAGACGAATCCTGTCTAACCGTCACTGCCTCCAAGTGCTTCGGGACTGCACCCATCTACTACCTGTTTGCATGACTCCTTTGAGCCGTGGTAGGGTAGTAATCAAAGTACAGTGGGAACACACTCGAGGAGAAGTGACAGTGTCAAGTCAGCGGACTAAGCTGTACTCATGTCACCTGGGAACTGATAACTCACGATAGGTATTGTACAAACCAATCAGTTCCCGACGAGTCCTGTCCAGTGGACCCGTAACCTAACGAGCACCCGCATACTATCTCAAGTACGACGTACTGACGGCTGTGGGACAGACCATCTCCCCTGCTGGGATGAGAAGCGCATACGCTAGTCTACTCCGGAGTATCGATGCCCTGTCTCGATAGTCCTACGACTAGGGACCTGTATAAGGATGTGCTTGTGGATTACCCAGCCCCCACGAGTGTGACTGCCATCACAACGCTGGTAATCAAGCAAAGATCCTAAGGGCTCTACTAATATGTATAAGCAATATGCTAAAAGAAACACATGCACATATTAAAGTACAAACAAACCAAGTAGCATACTACCATTTTGAGAAAGATTGTCAATACAAGGTGAATATCCCAAGCTTCCATTAAGTAATATATAAACTAGTATGATACAGTAATGGCCTCTAGGGCATATACACTAACACCCGGTGCCAACACGTGGGCCGGATATCCAGGAGAAACGAGATGCCGCTCCAACCAATCTTGGTTGTCGAGATTTTCGATGTTTGGGGAATTGATTTCATGAGGCCGTGTCCCAGCTCTTTTGGGAACCTGTATATTCTTCTTGCTGTTGATTATGTCTCTAAGTGGGTCAAGGCCGTGCCAAGCCGGACTAACGACAACAAGGTTGTTGTTAGATTCCTTAAGGAAAACATCTTTTCCCAGTTTGGGCACCCCCGCGCGATCATTAGCGACAATGGAATGCATTCTTGTAATAAGACTTTCGAGGCCTTGATGCGGAAATACTCCATTAATCATAAGCTATCCACGCCCTACCACCCCCAAACGTGTGGGCAAGTCGAAGTTTCTTATCGGAAAATCAAGCAGATATTGGAGAAAACGGTTTCCAAGAAATGGATTGGTCTTTGAAACTCACTGATGCCCTTTGGGCATTTTGAATTGCTTATAAGACTGAACTTGGAATGTCTCCTTATCGGCTTGTTACGGAAAGGCTTGCCACCTTCCAGTAGAACTCGAGCATTGCGCATTTTGGGCGATCAAAGAGCTGAATCTAACCCTTTAAGATGCGGGTAGCTATCGGATGCTGCAGCTGAACGAATTGAACGAGCTTCGAGATGAGGCTTATGATAACACGGTTATTGTAAAGAACCTAACGAAGGTGTTTCATGATAAACACCTTACGCGAAAAACTTTCACACCTGGGCAACAAGTACTTTATTATGACACCCGACTACATTTCCATCCTGGTAACTTCAGATCTCGATGGAAAGGACCCTTTTTTGTGCAGACTGTATATCCGCACGGCGCTGTGGATTTGGAGAATCCAAACGATGGTTCGTTTTTCAAAGTAAACGGACACAGACTGAAACCGTACCTTAGCGCTGAACCATCAGAGGAGCTCCTGGTCTTGCAGGAGCCGGTTTACCCTGCATAATCTTCCTCTTCCTACCACCAAACTTCGGTTATCCAGCTAAAAACAGCAGACACTGTTTCAAATAAGTTTGGGGGGTATGTATATACTATTTTTTGTATATATATGTGGATATTCTTTGCATATCCATCTTTGATGAGCAATCATGTCTGGTGATGCTCAGTTTCATTTCATTTAAAAAAAAAGGTGTATATATAACCGACGATTTTGACCCTTCAATAATTTTGCCTTCTTAATGTACAAAGACATTGGGGGGCATTGTCCAGTTTAAGTTTGGGGGTACGCTCGGTACGCATTTCTGATTTTCGCATTCATGTGTATATTTTGCATTTGCATACTTATTAAAACCCATAAAAATCAGAAAATTTTCTAAAAACATAAAAACTTTGTCGTCAATTTAGCTAGTAGGAGAACTTAGATTCAATATTTCGACGGTTTTGTTTGCTAAGATAGGAACAACTAAATCCTATTTTTAGATTTTGAAAACCTGAAAGATAACCTTCCTTTGATGTTGACTATAGCTCTTATACGTCTTTACATCACACTAGACGTGTCGTGAGTTTTGAAAATTAGATGACAAGTCTATTATGTCTGAAAACTTTTTAATTGATAAACTATTTTCTGAGGATCAAATAGGTTTGTTCTGAAATAAGTAATATCATGAATAGTTTATGAAGTGAAGCGGATATGAAGGGATGTTATTGATGCCTTAATTGGAACTAATTCTGAAGAATAACCCATCTGAAACTTGATTGGAGTGATTACATACCTAACCCACTAAACACGTCTTTTATCCAAAAAAAAAAATTGAACTACCGGTTGTATCTCCGTTCGCATTAAATCGTTATGATTTTCACGCTAAAATTGGTCTTTTGTTTTAGGGCCTAGGTAACTTGAGTAATTAAGTCCACCGAGGTGTCACTACACCTAATGCCCTAAAACCAACCGGTTTGGGTGCATTGGCCCAAAGCTCGCTAAGAAGTCTAGAAAGTCTAAATTAAAACAAAGTCAAGAAAGTGTTCTCTCCGAGTTAAAATTCCTAACGGTTCTTTGTGTGAGAATAATCTTGATAAAAGACAGGTTTTATAAAAATATTTCTAGCGGAGATATGAAGGTTTTATCTTATGATGAAGACTATTGCACGTTCACAGAGGTGTGTATGAAACGAAAACAAGAAAAAAGTGGAGTGAAAAATAAGACCTAGTTTCCTGTTAAGGAAGATAGAAATTCTGAATTTGAAAGCTAACTGGAAAACGAAACTTGAGAAGTGCTTAATTCTTTATAAAACTTGTGTGATCCTTTTTAAGTTTTTATCTGGGCTTTATTTTGTGACATGACGATTTTAATCGATCCTTTTGAAACTTAACGACACTATTTGCACTACACTTAAAGACATATAGAATCTTAAGTTAAATAAGAAACGAGGTGTGAAAAATAAAGGTTCAATTGTTCTAAATTTAGGATAATAGAATTTCTAGCTTTAAAACAAAACCTTAAGGTTAGAATTATAGTTATTTCGCAAAACTACCTTCACGAGATTTTGTGGGTGAAATCCGCTGAAAACCCTCAGGAGACAACACTCCTCCTACTAGGGACACCTGGAGGTTTAACGGCTTGTTGCACAAGCTCAGTGCAATCGCGTTCCTTGCGAAAGTGAGGACATGATTCTTATTTGTTGTTTTGCTCGGGACGGGCAAAACATAAGTTTGGGGGTATTTGTTCATATCAGAAAACTGCATGTTAATACCGCTCATTCGTTACCTATTTTTTGTATTTATCGGTACTATTAACCAGTGTTTGCTCAGCATTACAGATTACAGGTATCCATGACAAATTACTGGAAATACACTTAATATCACGGATATATCATTGGTGAGATGACACTGCAACCAGAACCGCAAACCAACCGATACTTCATGAGTTTCTTTTTGCAACAAGTTTGTGTACACACTTTTTATCTAAATGGTCCAACACAATTAAGTGTGTACACAAGACTTTTTGGCATATGGACCATGATGGGGGAATCCATGAATCAAGGCACAAGTGGGCATGAAGTGATGTGCATTCAATGCTAAAGATTTTGTGTTGACTTTAAGATCCATGTTTCCCTCCAAGCACTGGGTGCAAATCAAATTCAAATAGACAAATCAAACTAGAACAAAGTGAGTGGGGGAGCACACAAACCAACACACCAAGAACGAGCCTAGGGGCTCGGATTTGGGCCGAGATCATACCTATTGTGGCTGGCCAAACAGTGAACAGTGGGCCCCAGTTTTGTATAGTGCATCCCTTGCTGCCATCTCATCTCATTTTTATTGTTTGTTTAATTTTCTTTGGAGCCTATAAATACAGACCATAGGCCGAAAGGGAAGGATACTTTTTGTTTGCTCTAGTTTTGTTTAGAACTCTTGTATTTGTAATTTTGCTTTCTCTTTAATTTCTTGAGCTCTTGCCCCTTTGTCTTGACCTTGTAACTTTTCATTTGAACTTGCAAGTTTAAGGTTTAGGTTCTTGACTTCAAGATCACTTGTAACTTGTTTGCAATTCAATAAAAAGTTCTCATTTTATTACCTTGTCTTGTTCTATTTTTAATATTTGAACTTGTGAAATTCTTGCTTTACTTTGATCTTGTAACCGCTTAAGTGAGCTTGCAACCTTAAAGTTTGGTATTTGGATTTCACATTACACTGGGATTAAGAACACTTGGAGATATTCGCACTTGGATTCATTGGTTCTCTCTTTGTCTTTCTTTTCTCGTATTTTTCATTATATTCCTTACTCTTTTCTCTTTTCTTTATTTTTACTTTGTAAATATGTGTGAGTAGTCTCCTTACTTGTTAAAGGTATAATACGGTTAGTTTGCGTTAGGAAATGTTTTGCTAGAACCTTAAAAACCTTAACCTTGAAATTGAAACTCCGAGCAAACCACTCGCAATTCCGCTCCGTTAGACATCCTATCCTACCACGATAGCAATGAATTCTAATCGTGACCGGATTGCAAGTGGTTTCTCGAAGGCTAAAGTCAAGAGACATCAACGGAAGGACAAGGGACAAGGAATACATATTTGGCTTTAAACCGCAAAATACCATATTTTAAGTTCCCTAATCCGCGTTGTTGCCTATTACCTTAGCGTCAATGTCAAGGTTGGGTCTATAAGGAACCGGCAAATATCATCCTAACACTAGCCAACCTAAAAATACCCTTAACAAGTCTTGTAATTGAACATATCCTAGTTACGACGCTTAGCTTGACCAACAACTCAAAACATGGTATTAATTCGTTAAAACAAGCCTAAAAACTTACCATCTCCCTGCGGACGACCTGTACTCATCACGGCTCGCTACACACGACACCGTTTTGATTGCGGTAATTTCAAAACTCTCTTTAAATACAACACGGTAAAAACGTACCAATCAGTTGTCTGTGAACCGTCGAGATTTAGAACTTGAGACTTTGCCGTGGCTTCGCTTGTTGACGTTGAGTCTGCTGTAACGAGACGAATATCGAGGTGGTCTCTAAGTTGTCTGCGAATCGTCGAGATTTGGAACTAGGGACTTTGTCGTGGCTCCGTTTTGCTGACGTTGCATTTGCTGTAACGAGACGAATGTCGAGGTGGTCTCTAGGTTGTCTGTGAACCGTCGAGATTTAGAACTAGAGACTTTGCCGTGGCTCCGCTTGTTGACGTTGCGTCTGGTGTAACGAGACGAATGTCGAGGTGGTCTCTAGGTTGTATGTGAACCGTCGATATTTGGAACTAGAGATTTTTGCCGTGGCTCTGCTTGTTGACGTTGCGTCTGATGTAACGATACGAATGTCGAGGTAGTCTCTAGGTTTTCTGTGAACTGTCGAGATTTGGAACTAGGGGCTTTGTCGTGGCTCCGTTTTGCTGACGTTGCGTCTGCTGTAACGAGACGAATGTTGAGGTGGTCTCTAGGTTCTCTGTAAACCGTCGAGATTTAGAACTAAAGACTTTGCTGTGGCTCCACATGTTAACGTTGCGTCTGCTGTAACAAGACGAATGTCGAGGTGGTCTCTAGGTTGTCTGTGAACCGTCGAGATTTGGAACTAAAGACTTTGCCGTGGCTCCACTTGTTGACGTTGCGTCTGCTGTAACGAGACTAATGTTGAGGCGGTCTCTAGGTTTTCTGTGAACCGTCGAGATTTGGAACTAGGGACTTTGCCGTGGCTCCGTTTTGCTGACGTTGCGTCTGCTGTAATGAGACGAATGTCGAGGTGGTCTCTAGGTTGTCTATGAACCGTCAAGATTTGGAACTAGAGACTTTGTCATGGCTCCGCTTGTTGACGTTGCGTCTGCTGTAACGAGACAAATGTCGAGGTGGTCTCTAGGTTGTTTATGAACCATCGAGATTTGGAACTAGAGATTTTGCTGTAGCTCCGCTTTTTGACGTTGCGTCTGCTGTAACGAGATGAATGTCGAGGTGGTCTCTAGGTTGTATGTGAATCGTCGAGATTTGGAGCCAGAGACTTTGCCATGGCTCCGCTTGTTGACGTCGCGTCTGCTGTAACGAGACGAATGTCAAGGTGGTCTCTAGGTTGTATATGAACCGTCGAGATTTGGAACTAGGGACTTTGCCGTGGCTCCGCTTTTCTGACGTTGCATCTGCTTCTGATTGGAACGAGAAGGAACGCGGTTGTTGATCTCTTGGGATGCAGATGTTGCTGTTGAGATCTGACTTTCCCTTTTGACAGGATCTGGTGGGGGACATGTGGTTCCCTTTTCGTTTATGCCCATGAATTGTATACAAGGGTCAGTATGGACTCGCCTGTAAGGCAAAAGTTTCATTCTTTCATCATTTTTTTATTTCTTTCCATGATGCTCTATCATTTTAGCTTTTTGTATCGCGAAAGTCACGATTGCCCAATCATTTCGGCTTTTTTTCGCGGTGCTCAATCATTTCGGCTATTTTTTCTTTTTACTCGCTGTTTTTTATTACGAGTTGCCCAATCATTTCGGCTATTTTGTATGCATTTATTTTACTTGCCGATTTTGTGGCAAGTTGCCCCATCATTTCGGCTATTTCATATGCATTTTTGGCTCGCTGATTTTTATCGCGAGTATGAGACTTGGGATCTGATACCGATTTAGGCATCAGCATCGCTACAACTGAGATATTTTCAGGAGCGAATCATCATTTTCCTCTGTCGATGTCGAACAAAGGTGGCTTAGCAAACAGGGTTAGGATCCTGTTGACTAAGACTTTTTGACTTTACGAGCCGTAAGGGTCTCATAAAGGTGTTTCTCTCTATGAGTCGTGAGGATCTCGTAGGTGCATTTTCTCCTTAGGAATCGTGAGGATTTCTAAGTGTGTGTTCTCCTTAATTCATAAGAATCTTACAAGAGTGTTTTCTCCTTATATGTCGAGAGGACTTACAAGTGTCGTTCGCCATATGAAGATATCCCTCGTCAGTGGTGGGACTCTGTTGGGGAAACGTTTATTTGCGCCCGTGGATTGTATACAAGGGTCAATATTGAACCGTTTGTAGGGCAATATGGGAAATGTGATGGCTTAAGAACAGGTTCAGATCCCTGTAGCTTAAGGCTTTTGAATCCTATGAGCCGTGAGGGTCTCAAAGGGGAATTCTCCTTACGAGTCGTGAGGATCTCGTAGGTGTGTTTTCTCCTTAGGAATCGTGGAGATTCCTAAGTGTGTTGCTCCCTTATGAGTCGTAAGGATCTCACGCAGGTATTTTCTCCTTACAGAGTCGAGAGGACCTTGCAAGTGTCTTTTAACGAGATTGCGCCCCTTCGGGTTTTCACAAACTCGCCGGTAGTCCTGCTTTTTTACTCACGGAGCCCTTTCGGGTTTTCATCCGTGCTCATTTTACTTATGGACGTACCCCTTTTTTTTGTGTCAGCCTTAGGATGCTGCGGTCCGTAGTAGTTTATAGAAGTCTCGGTCAGTTGCAAGTTTTAGGACATTGCGGTCCATCGTTAGTTTAGGGACATTTCGGTTTGTCGCACGTTTTCGAAGCGAGGTTTCACTGGATACTACTTATAGAGTTTGGGCTTGGGAAGATAGCGAGCGGATATAGGCGTCGTCATCTGTCGCTGACCTAAGCCGTGACTCGTCAGGCGTAGTATTTTTTCAAGAACCGGCCGTTTATTGGCTTGAAAGGTCTTTCGCCATGCATATTTATGAGCAAGAAAGCTCCACCTTGGTAGACCTTGTCTATGATGTACGGGCCTTCATAGTTCGGCTTGAATTTCTCCCATTTGGCATGATTGGGGATCATAGGTCTCTTGACCACTAGCACGAGTTCGCCTTGGAGGAATGTTCTCGTCCTGGTCAATCTTTCGTACGAGCGCGTCATCCTTGCTTTGTAAGCCTCCAGGTTTTGTTGCGCCATAAGCTGAGTTTCATCGAGGGCGTCGAGCTCCTCCAGCTGAAGATGAGCATTCTCTTCGTCCGTTATCTCATAATGAACTGCCACTCGTAAGGAGGGTAGCTCTATCTCTAAGGGGAGTACTGCTTCAGCGTCGAATACCAATACATACGGCGTTGTGTTTATGGCCGTTTTGAACGCGGTTCGATACGTCCAGAGAGCTTCATGCAGTCTCTCGTGCCAGTCCTTCGTATTTCGAGACACCGTCTTCTTTATGATCTTCGTCAAGGTCTTGTTGAAAGCCTCAGCTAGACAATTAGCTCGAGGATTATAGACCGAAGAGTATCTCCAGTTTATATTATGCTGCTGTGCGAAGCAGCTGATTTTATGACTTCTGTAGGACGACCCATTATCAGAGATGATCCGTCGCGGAGTGCCGAATCGATAGATGACGTGTGTCTTGAAGAAATGGAGGATATTCTCCGTCTTCACTTCTCTTAGTAGTACTGCTTCTGCCCACTTAGAGATGTAATCAGTTGTCGCCAGTATGAACCGATGGCTTCTTGACGATGCTGGTTCAATAAGCCTGATTATATCAGTTCCCCACATTTCGAATGGCCAGCTAGCCACTGTCGGGTGTAGCGGATTTGGATGCTGGTGGATGAAGTCTCCGTGAATTTGGCACGAGTGGCACTGCTTCGCGTATTCGAGGCAGTCTTAGATCATTGTGGGCCAATAGTAGCCCATCCTTTTGATCTTCAGTTTCATCTTCGGCCCGGCTTGGTGAGAACCGCAGAGTCCGTCGTGAGATTCTTGGACGATTCTCCTTGCTTCTTCATGTCCTAGGTATCTTAGCCATAGAGAATCAAATGATCTCTTATATAGAGTGTCATTGACGAAGGCGAAGGATAGAGCTCGTTTCTTGAGCTGATGTTTTGAGGACGCATCTTCAGGTGTTCGACGGGATTTGAAGTTGTCTATAAAGACTTCTCTCCAATCCTTAGCCTTTTCCTGGTCTGTTATTTGTAGAGTCGTTTGCTCGGTCTCTCCTTTTTTTTCGGACGGGTCCGGAGATATTTCTGCCGGTGTAAGAACTCGACGGCTTTGCAAAATGATCCTTACGTCGTCGAGGTTCTTGTCGGCCAATTCTTTAGTGAGTTTGGCTAATACATCTGCTTTGCTATTTTCTGCTCACAGTATGCTTTCCAAAACATAGGAAGGGATTTGAGTCAGCAATTGTTGCACTCTCTCACCGTACTTGACCAACTCTGGTTTGCACGTTTGATAGTCGCCATTTACTTGAATAACGATTAGTTGGGAGTCTCCGTATATGAAAAGGTTTTCGATTCCCATGTCGACAACGATCACAAGATCTGCTATCAAAGCTTCATATTCGGCTTCATTGTTCGTCCTCGGCTCTGTCAAGGAAAATGCAAAGCGCATTATCTTCCTTGTGGAGTCACGAAGATGAGGCCTACCCCAGATTTGATTATGGGGGTATTGTGCTTTCTCTTCTTCATGGAAGATGCCCCGTCGAAGTAGAGTTCCTACCGGGTGTTACTCTCTCCTTTCTCCCCGTCGATTGTATCAAACGCATGCTCGTCTGGAAATTCGCAATTTAAGAGTGAATCGGCAGGTATAGGATGCTCGGCGCGGAAGTCGGCGATGGCCTTGCCTTTCACTGTCTTGAGCGGTCGATATGTTATCGAGAACTCCATCAAGAGTAGGGCCCATTTAGCGAGCTGTCCTGTTAGTATGGCTCTTGACATTAAATATTTGAGAGGATCCACTTTTGATATGAGATGGACCTCATGTGCCAAAGCATAGTGTCTGATCTTCGTTATCGCGAAGATCAATGCCAGGCAGTGTTTTTCAATGGGGGAGTAATTGTTTTCTGCCCCCAGGAGCACTCGACTCAAATAGTAGAGGGCTCTCTCCTTCCCTTGGTCATTTTCTTGTGCCCATAGCGCGCTTAAGGAACCCTCAAGGGAGGTTGTATACAGAATGAGGGGTTTTCCCTTGACCGGAGCGGTCAATACCGGTGGATTCTGCAGGTATTGCTTGATTTTGTCCAGTACACTCTGGCATTTACGATCCCAGACGAAAGGTGTCCCCTTCTTCATTAGATGACTGTAGGGCGGCATTTGCCGGAGAGGTTGGCTATGAACCGTCGGATATACGCGAGCTTCCCTTGGAGAGACCGTAGTTGCTTGAGAGTTCGCGGGGGCATTTCCATGATTGCCTTAATCTTCAACGGGTCTATTTCGATGCCTCGATATCGTACGATGAATCCTAGGAATTTGCCCGAGGAAACTCCGAACGCGCATTTCAGAGAGTTCATCTTCAAGTTGTATTTCTGAAGGCGCCGAAACACGATCTTCAGATGATCCCAATGCTCTTCTTGTGATTTGCTTTTTACAACAAGGTCGTCAATATAGCATTCGACGATTTCATGTATGAGGTCATCAAAAATCTTCGTCATAGCCCTCTGATAGGTAGCGCCGGCGTTCTTCAGACCGAAAGGCATCACTTTGTAGCAGAATATGCCTAGCGGGGCCCGGAAAGCAGTATGCTTCTGGTCTTCAGAATGCATCTTTATTTGATTGTTCCCTGATGATCCATCCATGAAGGAGAAGACTTCGTGAGTGGACGTGTTGTCTATCATCAGCTCAGTGACCGGTACGGGAAAATCATCTTTTGGGCAGGCTTTGTTTAGGTCCCGAAAGTCTACGCAGATGCGCACCGTCCCATTCTTCTTCATCACTGGGACGATGTTGGCGATCCAATCAGGGTATTGAACTTCTTGGATGAAACCGGAGTCGATTAGCTTCTTGACTTCGGCGTTGATACTCATCTCAAGCTTGAGCCGCATTCTTCTTGGCGCTTGTTTGACAGGCTTGACGTCCGGAGAAATTGCTAATTTGTGGACGGCTATTTCTGGATCTAATCCTGGCATCTCGGAATAGTTCCATGCGAAGCAATCTTTATACTACATGAGCACGTCCTTGAGTGTAGCCATCTTTTCTTCAGACAACAGCTTACTGACGAACGTCGACCGTGGGTCGTTTGCCATTCCCAAGTCGATTTTTCTGAGGTTATCTGCAGTAGTATGTATCCCATCTTCTAGCTCTTTTGGTGCTGGTGGAAACTCTGAGATCACCTTGTCATCATCGTTTTCGAAGCACCAGGGGAGGTCAGCCATATCCTCGCGTACTCCTTCTCCTGACAGCGTTATCGCGTGACAGGTACGATATCGCTTCCAAGACCGATGTTGATCCGGCTCTACTCTCGCTGCATATGTGTCTTTCGGTTCATGCTTCTGTGGCGGGGTTACCCTCCAACTGCTGGATAAAGCAAACCTTCCTTGCTGGTACTGGTCTTCTATCCAGTTTTTGAATGTGAAGCAGTCTTCGAGAAGATGTCCTATCGCTCGGTGATAGGAGCAATAATCCGGGTGAGAGACCTCATCTGCTTGTTCGGGGTGTTTGGACCCCGGGAGCGTAATCATTTGATGTTTCATGACAAGATCGAATATCTTCCTTGTCTTGTCTTGGGGAAAAGAGTATGCTCGACCCATTTTCTTTATAAGAGAAAAATCCCGGCTGCTCAATTTTTTATCGCGAGGCCTTTTGGACCCTCTTTGCTGCTGTCAAACATTTTTTCCGTTCTTCAGTTTATTTTTTCCTCCGCGTCGAGTCTTCCGTATGACGGGCTGGCGACGAAGGGCATCATCATTTTTCGTAGCCTGCTGAAGGAGGCGCCGCGTTCTGGCTTTTTCATAGATGGCCATTTCACGGCTATGGTCATCCCGGACCTTTTGACCTGCTTCCCTTATTAGCTTATCCATCTGTTCTTCGAACGACGAACTTGACACTTTCATGGTGAGACCTCGTTTTGGTTCAAATGCAGTGTCTTTTAACAGAGAATCTCCTTCTTCATCGAAATCATGTATAACGTAGCAGCCATGGAATCGCTCCCGTTTCTTGGATTGAACATATCCAAGTCCAATCATTTCTATTCTCCCGTTGGGCAATTTTCGCTGAGTTCTAGGGACGTTCCAGATCCTGTTGTAAAACTGAGCTTGTCGAGCAGTCTGTTTGAAGGGTACGCCTTGGCGCCTCAACAGCCTTTTTAATCCTTCTGTGTAGTATTTGGGCAGACGGATGGGCTGGAGCCTGTCAAGCGTAGAATCGGCGCCATACCAGATTTCTTTCTCCACTTTGGTTTCCGCGGATCGATAAAAGAGGATCACCTTTTCATCTTTTCGCCTGGGAGGGATGTAGAACGTCTGCAGTTCTTGCATACTGTAGGTATCAAGTGCGTTGAGCTCTTTGTAATGCTCTTGCGGAACCATGGCGATCTGCAAACTCTGATCATCTCCAATGAATGCTTGCACTGATGGACGAGCCGAGAATACTGTGTTGACCTTGTTTTCAGAGTCACTGCCAAAGACCAAAATAGGGGTAGACGGTCCCGGTTTGTTGTATTGGGGAGGTCCCGAATAGATTATCTCTTCTTCCTCCTCGGTATCGCTCCCGAAGACTGGAATGGTGGTAATAGCTTTTTGCTTATTCTCCGGTTTATGGCATCTTTCTGTGTCTTCAAAGTCTGGCAGAAAGAACTTTGCGTCCTCATATTTGAGGACTTCATTCATGTAGAATGGGTTTAGCTCCCCCGTTACGGTGTACTCAAGACCATCCTTGAAATACTTCATACACTGATGTTGTGTAAAAAGGATAATGTTGTACTCGTGTAACCAAGGCCTGCCGAGCAAAGCGTTGTAGCAAGTCTTGGCGTCAATGACGTAAAACTTGATGTCAGTGACGAGCAACCCAAAGTGTAACGTTAGTATCACAGACCCGAGCGTCCATGATGACTGCGAGTCGAACCTGGAGATAGTGATTTTATCCCGAGCGAGGTGTTGAACGCTCATGCAGATTTCTTTTAGTACCCTCACATTTAGGAGATTGACAGAGGACCCATTGTCAACTAGAATCTTCCCTATCTTAATGTCAAGGCAATACCCGGAGACATATAGGGGACAGCTGTGCTCACACGTTCCGAGGAGGAGATCTTCGTCGTCGAAAGTGATGTTAGCTGTGTGAATTTCTTTCCACTCGTCCTTCATCTTTTCTTCTGCGAGGAAAGCTTTCTTCTGCGAGGAAAGCTTGAAACTAGTCAGGATCTTGTGCCTTGATCAGAGAATCTCTTGCCTCTTTGGATAGCAGAAGGACGTCGAGAATGCTTAGCTGCGAGGGTATCTTCCTCAGGTGTGCCAGAACGTTGTAATCCACTTTGTTTTTCTTGGGCGGGTTCTTGGCTGCCAGCTCTTCGACGACTCGGTCATCGATGGTGATGTTCTCAGGGACCTTTTTTTCCCCTTATCCTTTCTATCCGATCCCCTGTTTGCGGGTCCGAGATTCTTTTCGGGTAATGTGCGATTGCACAGCTGAATGTTCTCACAGGTCTTCATCTCCTTTGCTTCAGAGATTGATTCCTTGAAGAGAGGACCGAGAGCTATTTCTTCATCCGAATCGCTCCCGAATGTAAGAACTTGCGATCCCCCGGAATCAACCATGTGACAGTTGCCAGTAGTTCTTTTGTGCTCATCTGTTGTGCTTCTCTGTTCCCGACGAGCCTTGCGCTTCACTCGCTGAACGTGTTGTCGGTGGGTAACATACCCCTGCCACCAGTTTTTAAAGGCTATGCACTCTTCGGTAGGGTGTGCAATCATCTGATGGTATAAGCAGAAGTTAAGATGTACGTCTGCTTCATCAAGGTGTATACCGCTAGGAGATTTTCCTCTGAAAGAGGATAACTTCATTCCCATTGACAGGGCTATAGCGAATCGTTTCTTTGTCTTGAACCTGCTTTTGCTGGCGACCGAAGTGCTCCTATCTAGTTAGGGTATTTCAATCCTTTCGTTCAGTCGCCGGCGTTTGGCTTTTTCGAATATAGCCAGTTCGCGCTCTCGATCAGCTTTTCTCTTTAGACAGGCTTCGTTTAGCAGCATGTCAATCATCTCGTCTGACGGTTCTAGGAGTTCCGTTTCGGGATCTGCCCCCAGTTTTTCTGCATCAGGAGCTTCTTTGCCTTTTATCGAGTGAGAGATCATGTGGCAGCTTGCCACATAGTCTTCAGGCCCTTCTGAAGAATCGTCTCCTTCATCTGCGTCATCGTCTTCATTCTCAAGAACATGCTTAAAGAATTCGTCCAACGTGATTGGGGTTCGTGCCTTCTGGTTATATTCTTCCAGTGCATCGATGTATTTCTGCAGACCTGTACGGCTGTCTTCGGGTTGGACGGGCTTTTTGGTCTTCTTCTTCTTCTTCTTCGAAGACTTTGACGGCTGGGCCTGAGTGTTTTGATTATCGCTACCAACTCTTGGCGTTGGGCGCGACTTCAGCATTCCTTCAATGACTTCGGGTTCTAGCAG
Organism: Agapanthus africanus; assembly: GCA_030015575.1. NCBI lineage: Eukaryota > Viridiplantae > Streptophyta > Magnoliopsida > Asparagales > Amaryllidaceae > Agapanthus > Agapanthus africanus. The sequence continues at coordinate 933,818,091 of JASDDO010000019.1, read as the reverse complement.
ACTTTTCCACCTGATTGCCGGGCATGTGTGAAGATCCTTCAGCATCCTTTTTGTCTTGGCTGAAAGAGCGACCTCCCATGGAGCTTCTTCTATAAAAGAGCACAATTCTCCCGGTGTGTCCACCTTTTTAGGAGTGTGCGGCTGGGGCGGGCTTACTTTCTAATTCTCGGACAGTACGAATTTGCCTTGTTGGTATTGGTCCTCAATACAGCCCTTGAAAATGAAGCAATCTTCGATTGGATGTCTTACTGCTCAGTGGTAGGGACAGTAATTAGGATTGTTGGCATTGCCTGGCTGCAGCGGACGTCTTGGCTCTGGAAGATTGATGAGTCTATTGCATACTGCCAGCTCGAATAGTCTCCTTGTTTTATCCCGGGAAAATGAGTAAGGATGTCCCAGTCTCTTCTCGAGGGATTGGCGTGAACGCACATTGCTTTGGCTAACAACAGGTTTTAAGTCGCTCGGCTGTTGTTGAGCATTGGCGAAAAAGGTGGCCTTCCCTTTGCCCTTTTCATTCCGCGGTTCTGTCTTTGAAACGGAAGGCTTATGACTCATCTGGTCCATTTGGGCCAGCTTATAAATCAAGGTCTGAAAGGTAGTCGGCTTGAAAAACATCATGAACTGGGATATTGTCACATGCGGATCAAGAGTACCCACGAACATGCCCACCGCAGGAGCTTCTTCGATGCGTTGTTCGCACTTTGACCATAAATTCCGCCACTGGATCGCGTACTGCACCCACGTTTCACCCGGCTTCACCCTGGCGTTAATTAATGCTGTGATGGGGGTGCGCTCGCTAGTGCTTGCAAACCTTTGTGTGAACAGTAACTCCATTTCTGCAAATGTCTTAATGGAGTCGTTCGGGAGCTCGGAGTACCTTTCAAACGCTGTCTCCGACAAGCTGCCAAGAACTGGTGAAGCAGCAGCTTATCATCACCTCCGGTGTTGCCGCACAGAGCCCAGAATTGAGCCACGTGTTGGTGTGGATTTCCCGTCCCCTTATATACACGAAATTTAGGGATCGTGTATCCTGGTGGGTATTTTATTTGATCATACCAACCCGGATAGGGTCGTCCAGTCTTAACAATTTGGTAGGCCGCTTCGTTTGCCTGATGAGCTCGTATCTGTTATGTGATATAGTCATCTAGGGCGGCTTTAGAAATGGTCTCCTTCTTGGCTGCTGAACAAGCAGGGAGGGGGTTTGACGTCTTCCCTCGGTCGTCTTCGAGGATAATTGGAGGGTCTTCAGCTGGAGAATCCGGCTGTAACATCATCCCGACCATGTCTTGGAATAAAAGCGCCATTCGTTTTATGTTCGCAGATTGTTCCGCTGCCTCTTTGTCTTTCTTCTCAAGGATTCTGCAAAGGAACTAAGCATCAGTTTCTTGTTCATGATGCTGTTCTAACGACGTCTCCGGTCTTTCTTTTGGCCCAGTGAGTGCGGGCATCTGTGTTAACATTTCCTGAGGCTTCTGTTGTTGCTCTTGGGCCTTTGTTATGGACCTGGTGAGCGGTTGATGGCCCGTAGAGATACGACTATCCTCTTTTCCGGATGCCATATAAACAGTGTGCACCATCATTCCCCCAGACTTGGGGCGTTTAGGTTCAGCGTTCTTAAGATTCGTCAAGGACATGGAGATTTTCTCCGGCCTTCTTCTTTTGTGAGCGGTCGAAGTTGAAGGGGCCGTTGCAGCGGGCACCCAAATAGATGACATCTCCTGTGGTATGACAGGGTGGTCCATCTCTTGTCGAACTTTCATCTTCTTCGGTTGGCGAGAGTAGTCTTGATTAATCACAGAGTTTTGGACCTGTCGCCAGACCTTATGAATTTTATAGGACAGCCGCTGAAGGGGCTGCTCCAGCTTTTTCTTTGTATCATTCTCCATAGGTGGAGGAGATCTTTTCAGCACGGCAGTCGGAGAGTTCTTGCGGACTCTCCTGAGTGGTTCAAAGCTGTTCCTAGTTGGAACAGCAACATCAATTTCCACCATTGGAGCCGGCGGGGTAAGTCTAAATGGGGAACTGCCCCCAGCCTTCCTTACTTGGCGCCAGTGGCGACGTCGAGCATGTCGAGCAGACGGTACTGGCTCAGCTATGGGGGTGGTTTCTTTATGCCCCCTGCTCTGATAAGAGGCTATTGTCGTCGTTAACCTCTCGAAAACCGACGTCCGCTGAGAGGGATGACCAACCTGTCGAAGGCAGACTTTCGGACAGGGATAGCAGCCATAGCGGTTTCGTCCGGAACGGGAGTTGGAGCAGCCAGTCTCGCAAAGACTGATCTTTTAGCAGGAGAAGCCGCTTGATTGAATACGATTTCAGGATGTGTATGTAGAAAATTATATAGAAATCACAACCAAAAATATTTGACCGCAATCAATAACGGTGTCGGATGTAGCACGTTAGTAAGTGCGGATCGTCCACAGGAAAAGTGAGATTCGTTCACTTTTCGAATTAGACGAGTCGAAAATTTAAAGAAAAGAAAAGAAAACAATTCATGATTTGTAAAATTGAATATCAAGAATTAGAAAAATCTAGATCTAAGAAAACTTTAAAATCAAGAATAGAGATGTGTGATGATTTCCAAACCAACAATCAAGATTCGAAGTGTGGCTCGTAGGAGTAGATCGGATCTATACATGTGATGAGATCTAATAATTACATATTCTTATCCATTAACGAATTGATACTAGATCGATGAAAATTTATCGAGGGTTAAGGATCTTGCGAAGAAATTAGGGATTCCTCATCTCATCCTTTGTCCTTTCGATGAATCTCATTCAAGATCTAGCTTCTAGTAAATCTAATGATCGATCGTTGATCTCTAGTTTCGAGCGAACACAATCAAGAAAGCATCGTCTCGAAACTAGATCATCGATCATTAGATTCACAAGAATTTACAAACGTTATAAGATTTAAGAATTGTAAAAGAGTTTAAATCATCATCATCTATTGATCGTCACAACTCCTACACGAGCGGAGTTTTACTCAAACATCATAATATCAAACACAATCACAAATTGAGATCGAATCATAATGCTTGAATTAAAAGATAAGCAAGATATAGAAATTTCACCTTTATTTATCGACAAATTTCGTTACAACTCTCTTGAATTTACAAAAGGAAGGAACTAGATCGTCGATTTCGGCTTCGCTCGGCTCCTTGAGTCGCGGATCTCCTTTGATCTCTTGCTCCGATGAAGTCCGGCGTCGCTTTCTAAAGGATCGAAGGCTTCTCGCTTGAATGGTACTCGGGATCTTGATCTTGATTTTTTGGAATTGGAATTAGGGTTAGGGTTTTGAGGCACAAGTCGTGTCACTCAACTTGTGGGTAGAAGATGATGGAGAATTTCTTGAACAACCTCAAGCCTAGATCTAGGCTCCTTTTTATAGACCTTAAAACCCTAGATCTAGGATTTCAAATTTCAAATTTCCCTCCAAAAGTTTGTTAAAGAGAGCCTTCTAGATGAAGTTTGTTAAGCCGAGTCTTCTAGATGAAGCCACGTGGAGAATCGGGAGTCTTCTGGAAGCTTGGACCGTTAGAGATAGGCACGTGGCAAAATTTGAACAATTGGCGCCATCAAGCCGCCGCGGTTCCGCTGCGCAAGCGGGCTCCCGCCGCGGAACCGCGGCGCTTGTGAAGCCTTGGGGCTTGGGCTTTCTGTGATGATTTAGGGCTGACTTTGTGGGCTTTTTTCTGATATGTTGATTTTCCAAATGAGTCCTTGATCACTGCCAGATCTCTAGCCTTTGAGTTGGTGTATTTTATCAGCACTGTTTCACAATTTTGGCTCGGTTTCTGGAATATCCTGCACAGACTTCGAAACAAGTGTTGCGCAATATAGGGATGATGCGATGCCATGATAAACACACAATTTCCCTCGAAATGCCGGTTTTAGAGTATAACACATGCAATCTGGTATTTCAGGACTGTTTTGCTAATATGTGCAATATGAATACCGAACACTTCTAGATGAGTGCAAATGATAGGGAAATTGATGTGTTAAAAATACATTATTTTCGACTAATCAAATTCCCCCAAAGTTATTTTCGGTCGTCTCGAGCGAACTATTTTATTAAAAAGAGAAGGAGAAAATAAAGAAAGAGAAAAACTAACTAGCACACTTTCGTAGGCAACACGATTGCACTGAGCACGTGCAACAAGCCTTTAAACCTCTAGGTGTCCCTAGTAGGAGGAGTGTTATCTCTTGAGGGTTTTCAGCGGATTGCACCCACAAAATCCAATAATAAAAGGAAGATCATGAATATTACATTTAAAGAAAAGAATTGTAAAAGAAAACCCTTGAAAATTAGGGTTTCCAACTAAGCTAGCTTTTAGGTTGTCATGAGCCCTATCTTAATAGTCATGAAAAGATGTCAGAAATCACGTCCTCCCTCAATAAAACATCGTCTTATTCTTCATTCCTATCTTTATTCCATACATCGATCATATCACCCTACGTGTGTGTAATAAACATCCCTACACCTGGAGAATTCAATTCAAGCTATCATACTCTTGTCCATCCACCTCAGTACTTTTTAATTAATGAATATTTAGATGAAGTTGCTCACACACTTTCATGCGACCGTTAATACTTCTTGAGGTACTAACCGACCGATTACTCTTGTGCTTGCTTATTTGGTATTTTTCCTCGTCTTGCACCACCTAAGGGTTAGCAGTGACTCCCAGACCAGTTGGCCTTAGGGCACTAGGTGAAGAGGCACCCTCGCTATATTTTTTTATTGCTGTCTTGGCGATAACAAAACCAGTGTTCAATTTTTTCACCATTTTATATTTTATTCATTTTTCATTTTATTTCCTTCATACTTTGGCTTTAAGACAAGAGCATTTCAAGGTATCCTCTACTATCCCGAGTTTCAAGATGTGTGTAAGTGCGAATAGCAGGGTATCAACGTTCAAAATGTTTGGCTTCCAGAATAGAAACTATTTTTCAGACTTATTTTTATCCTCAGACTAGTGACTTCTTTCATCTTACTAACCCTTGGGACAACGGCTCATAACTACTTATTACTAGTTCGTATAAGAAAACATCTAATTTTCTTGGTTTTCTTAAATTTTTCTAATCTCATGGATGTAATTTTTCACTATCTAATCTTTTATTATCTTATTTATGTACAAAAATGATAAATATTAAATATTTTTATATTTTGAAAAATTTTAAATATTTATGGGTTTTGAAAAATTTTAAATTTTTTATAGGTTTTATTGGGTTTTAAATTTTTTAAATTTTTATAGATTTTTTAAAGAAATGTTTTGTGCTTATGCAAATGATATGCAAATGATGCAAAAATAAACACAAACCTCCCCCAAACTTGTTTTCAACAGTGTCCTCACTGTTGCCAACCGCTATATCTACAAAACCTGTAAGCCTGGGAGGAATTTATTAGTTGGGGCAAAATATATAAGTGAAGTTTCTCCTCCAAACTTATTATTTTCACTCACCTCCATTTAAAAAGATGATGCAGTAATATACAGGACATGGAAGTGAGACGGAGGAATTTTAATCAAGGTAAAATGGCTCCTGTAAGAACAGGAGCTCCTCCGTGGGGTCAGTGGAAAAATACGGCTTTAGTCTATGTCCGTTCACTTTGAAAAATGTGTCGTTTTTAACATTTTCTACCTCTACTGCCCCGTGCGGGTATACAGACCGCAAAACAAAAGGTCCTTTCCACCGAGATCGAAGCTTACCCGCGTGAAGGTGTAGTCGTGAATCATAAAGAAGGACATGCTGACCAGGTGTAAACGTTTTCCTCAAAATGTTTTTATCGTGAAAAATCTTGGTCCTATTCTTTACGATTACAGCGTTATCATAAGCTTCATCGCGGAGTTCGCTTAGCTCATTTAATTGCAGCTTCCGAAAGTTGCAGGCTTGGTTTAAGTCAAAGTTGATTTCCTTAATAGCCCACAATACTTTATGCTCAATCTCGACCGGTAAGTGACATGCCTTCCCAAACACTAGCCTATATGGAGACATCCCTAGATCGGTTTTAAATGCAGTTCGGAATGCCCAAAGAGCATCCGTCAGTTTGGTCGACCAATCTTTTCTATTTTTCGCAACAGTTTTCTCTAGGATTTGTTTGATCTGTCTATTCGAAATCTCAGCCTGTCCACTCGTTTGGGGATGATAGGGTGTAGAAAGTCTGTGGTTGATTGCGTATTTCCGCATCAGAGTCTCGAAAGACCTGTTGCAGAAATGTGTCCCGTTATTGCTAATGATAGCGCGTGGGTGTCCAAATCGCGAAAAGATGTTTTCTTTTAAGAACTTAATGACAACCTTTTTGTCATTAGTGCGACATGGAATGACTTCAACCCACTTTGAGACGTAATTAACCGCAAGCAGTATGTACAAATTCCTAAAGGAGTTGGGAAAGGGACCCATAAAGTCAATGCCCTAAACATCGAAAATTTCAACCACTAAGATGGGTTGCTGAGGCATTTCATTTCTCCAGGAAATCCTACCCGTGTGTTGACACTGTGTACAAGTTTTGCAATAATCAAATGCGTCCCTGAACAAGGTCAGCCAATAAAAACCACATTGCAAAACCTTCTCCGCCGTCTTTTTAGGACCGAAGTGACCCCCACAGGCCTGATCATGACTAAAAGATAGAACACTCTTGAACTCCTCATTCGGGACACACCGGCGAATGATCTGGTCAGGACAATACTTAAACAGATATGGATCATCCCAGTAAAAGTGTTTTACTTGGGATAGAAAACGATGTTTGTCCTGTTTTGACCAATCGCTGGGTATTAGTCCCGTGACAAGATAGTTCACAATATCCCTGAACCAAGGTTCATTGGATACGCTCAAGAGTTGTTCGTCTGGGAAAGAATCATTGATCGGCAGGGTCTGTAACATTTTAAAAATAATTAAATAAATAAAATCGTTTAAGTGAATTTTATAATTTTCGGTAAAGTAAAACGTAGTTTTCATAAAACTAAACCGTAATTATTTTTCACTATAAATTTAAAAATACCTATTTTAATTATGTTATTACTATTAAATGGTGTTTATTTAGCCACTTATAAATTTTTAGTTTAATTAAATATTTTTCTTAAATTAATTAATTTAAATATTAACATAGGCTTTATTTTTACACTAAATTAGTGTAAATTACAAATTTGAATGGGTTTAATTAGAAAAAGTGAACCATTACATATTAGAATCAAGTGTATTTCATGCAAAATTTATTTTCAAAATTTTACAATGGTTCTAGACCATTCTAGGTCAAATGGAGTGAAGAAAATAAAGAATTTTTAAATAAATTCATAAAAAGACTTAATTGTGTGATATTTTTGTGAAACCTTCTACACTTTTCATCACCTTTTCTCACTCTCCTCTCTTTTCCTCACCTCATGGCCGGCCTCACCACCATGGGCAGCCTCAAAATTTCCCCCCCATCATTTTTATATTAAAAATCATCAAAATTCATCAAAAATTCAATAAAAAACCCACAAAATCCTAATTAATTCCTACCCTCTATTCTTTGCTCATCTTTACATGGATTTTGGAGATGGAAAGCATTCATTTTGGAGGCTTATTTTCATGTTTGGATTTCATGTTGTGGAGGTATAAATTTTCTTCTTTTGATTTATTGTTATTAGATGTTTCATTTAAGCATAATTAAATTTAATAAATAATTTCTATCTATAAGTTTTAAAATTCAAGTTAGGGTTTATAAAATTAAGTTATGGTTTTTATTAATTAAGTAGGGTTATAATAACTAGTTTAACATTTTTAGAAGTGGAAAATCTTGTATGGATGATATATTGTAAATTGTTTATCCAAAATTGTTTAAATTAATCCATTTTGCAAACTAGATTTCTATATATTGTATATATTGGTGAGATAAAATTCCAATTAATATTTGTAACACTAGATTGTGGTTTCAATGAGGATATTAACTTGTTAGTGGAATAAAAAACTTAAATTTGTTACTAGTTTCTATTGATAATTGAAAAATACAAATAAAAATGCTATTTTTGCTAACTAGATTTTGGAAATTCTTAAATAAATGAGGTTTAAAATATAAATTATGATTTCATTATATTATTATCATCATGAATTGTAGTTTAATGCATTAATTCATGCAAAATCCAGTTTAGATGTGATATTGTGAAATTTTCCTTAAAAGTATCGAAATCGGGCAAGTTTGCAAACTAGAATTTTCAAACTAATATAAATTAGGGTGTTAAAAAATATAGTGATGGTTTATATAGTCTAGTTATGCTAATTAATCAATACTATGACCATTAGTTTGTTTTAAACATCAAGTTTTGAAGTAAAACGGTAAATTGGTATTTTCAGGTTTTACGGAATCGGACGATTTGATCGATTTTTAGGGTTTCGATGAATTAAATCATGTTTTATATTATAAGTAATGAGTTTTATAACTATGAGTTGTTTGTTGATGCTTATCTCGATCAATCGGCGTTTGTACGCCAATATCGAGCGATATTTGGTTCTTTTGCATGAGCGGGACATAGGTTTTAACCTATGCGCGTTTCGTGCGTCGTTTTGATGTTGTCCGTGATTCAGTTTACGATATTATATGTGTTTGCGTATAGGTACCCCTCACTTGGATTGCGGGCGATGAAGAAGAGGATGGCGACACCGTCTTCGGCAGACAAGGACCAGGTGAGTAGATGTATATTTACGGGGGGAAGTCGGGTGGATGGCGTTTAGCACCCCCGCAAACGTAGAATAGGGATAGTACTTATTGTCATTAGGAAGCCAGACGTGACCTTAGAATTTCAGTGAGTAGGACCCTAGTAGTGACCTCAGGTTGGACTAGATTGATTTAGAAAGACCTTACCCGAGGATGAATATCTTGGAGGAGATTCGTAGGTTTCAGGTAGATGCACACACGCACACACTGAGACTCGACGTGGTGTATACGTGTATGTGTATATATATATAGGACTAGGTGTAGATATATATATATATATATATACATAATACGTATATGTGATACAAGGATGTGATATGATACACGGGGATGAAACATTATAACTGGGCTTGATGCCGTGATTCTTGGCTTTACGGTCGTGTTATGATGTTAGCGGATCATTAGGAAATGAGATAATGAATAGGTATACATAAATAATAAATGGTGGTGATGATATTGAAGTATATGGGACTCTAAAATAGAACCCGGGCCGTAACCTGTGCCTGAAATTCTGATATGATATCATATAGGTGTGACTTGATTACGACATCATATAGGTGTGACTTGATTTCGATATCATATATGTGTGACTTGATTACGATATCATATATGTGTGACTTGATTACGATATGATCTAAGTGTGACTTAATCACAATATGATACATATGACATGATATTTCTGAGGATAAATTAACGATGTATATTTATGCTGACAATGATATATGATTGATGTATGCGATTACAGTATAGCACCTTGATCTTGACATGTGTTGATGATGATATTATACGAATGATGGGACACGTAGGTGATACTTGACCCGTACCCCGATATTGGGATGCCGTACGATGGATTTTACCGGAGGTATAGATATGATGATTGATCCTTACTCTTGATTCGAGGAAGCCGTACTACGTACGTGACGCTATTGAGGCTGGATCGCCGACTTTTAGAGATATGGATTCAGACCTTAGGTGGACTCTTATTTCTTATTGACTAGTTTCTTAGGTTTAGTTTCTTAGGAGGTTAGATGGACACTAGTTTAGGCTCGAGTCATATAGTTGTAGTTATACTTGTATATCACAGATGAGTGGTTATTACACATCCGTCTTTACATTCATACCGTAATCATAATGGTGCATGTTCATTCATATGTTTCTATAATCAGAATAAAACTTTGCCTGTTAGGACACCAGCACCATTACCGATGATGCGCATATTCCACGCACACTTATTTGCCGGCTCTCACACATCATCATCGGTAATTGCTATGTCACGTACACTTTAGATCATATTATCTTTTATTGATACAATCAGCTAACAGCTAAATCGATATAATATTGTGATTACTCTCTGGTGTTAGTATAGACATGGTATTTATTACTTAGACATTTCATGCATTCGCATTTTCATGTTATCATGCAGTATTATGGGGCATATGTTGACACTTATCATATACTTACTCATAATTTTAGGATTTTGGATTTCTATGAGATTTCTGGATTTTTGGGGAAAACCGCAAGAATATATAAAAACTTCTCTCTCTCTCCTCCTCTCTTTTTAAAACATAAGATGCGGTTTTCTCGTGATGTATGTGTCGTCCACCATGAGATTTCATGTTTTCTGTTGGATTTCGAGACCCGATTCGAGGAGTGGATGAACCGTCTCGGGTACATGGTAGGCCCGGTATGGTACCCCGGGGCAAGAAGATCGAGTTGTAGACGATGAGCCTGGCAGGGGAGGACTACCTACCGGTGATGTCTGGCGCGGCGGATATCCGGAGGATACCGACCGTTGTCATGAGATTTGATGATATGGGCCGATCCGGACCGATGGAGCCCGAGATATTGAGACTATGAGATATTGAGATTATGAGGTATTGAGACTTGAGATTTACATGTTTTGTGTCGATGCTTGACACGGATTTCCATGGATTTCATCGTTGATATTTTAAATTTCTTATACAGATATATCTAGATTTCAGGATTGATTGTTTTACATTCATGGTGCATGCATACTCATTCACATGATATATTACTATTTGAGGCACTGACACGGGCACGGAGCTTTTGCACTACACGTAGTTTATTACCCTGCCATTACTAGATGATTAGTATTGTATTAGTATATTATTATGACCTAGGATAGCGTCATGCATTCGATTTCTTTTCACAGATATCTTCTACTCATGAGTTGGCAACTCACCCCCGTTGTGCCAAATTTTATTACAGGTTGATGTACAGGGTTCCTTGGCAGTTTGCTGGCACATCATTTCATTCCGGGTGATTTGCACGGTAGGTCGGTCATTTGTATCTGGACCGCCGTTGTATTTTTATTATTTCATTTGTATCTAGTAAGCTCCATCAACCAAACATGTATTACTTGATAGTTTACTGGACCATTTATTTGTTTCGACCTTAGAGTCGCGCTTGTATTAATATGATATCTGGTGGTTTTGTTTTCTTTTAAGTTTTGAGCCTCGCCCTTTGGCGTTGTATACTATTGTGCATTGGTGTGGTTGTTTCCGCCTGTTGGCGTAGAGCTAGCTCCCGCTTGGGGATGCCTTTTTATTGTTTGTGTATATTATACTTGTTGTACCCGTTTGGGGCCAGTTTTTACAAAGGAGACTCTGCCGAAATTTTTGAGAAAATTGGATGATGCTTTTAAACTTGTTTTCTACATGTTTTCCTTCTTCTTCTTCTTTTATGGTTTAGATTTCTGGGCTTCGGCTTATTTAGGTTACGTTGCGCCTCTAGACGCTTCGTAATCTAAGTGCCGGTCACGTTCCGTACTTTCGGGTCGTGACAGGGTCACAGGGGAAGAAGAGATGCGTGAAAGATGGTCGGCTACAACGTTTTCACATCCTTTCTTATCTTTGATAAAAAGATCAAATTCTTGTAATAGAAGGATCCAACGTATTAGCCTACCTTTTGCATTTTTCTTCGCCAAGAGATGTTTCAAGGCGGAATGGTCAGTGTACACAACTATTGGTGAGCCAATAAAGTAAGGCCTGAATTTTTCTAATGCAAATACAACCGCCAAAAGTTCTTTTTCGGTAGTTGTATAGTTGATTTGAGCATCGTTCAGGGTCTTACTCGCATAATAGATCACGTGTGGCATCTTTTCAATGTGCTGTCCTAAGACTGCACCAACTGCAAAATCTGATGCATCACACATAAGCTCAAAGGGGTAGTCCCAATTTGGAGATGATAGAACGGGGGCTGTAGTGAGGGAGTGTTTGAGTGAGTCGAATGCTGCCTCACAATCCGAGTCTAAGTGGAAGGTCGTATCCTTGGCCAAGAGAAGAGTTAAAGGTCTAGCAATTTTGCTAAAATCCTTAATGAATCCCCTATAAAAGCTCGCATGGCCAAGAAATGATCGGATATCCTTGATGCTTTTGGGATGAGGAAGGTTTTGAATGACATCTATCTTAGCTCTGTCAACCTCAATACCTTTCTGTGAAATAACATGTCCAAGCACAATTCCCTCTTGGACCATGAAATGGCATTTTTCCCAATTCAAGGTTAAGTTCTTCTCTTTGCAACGAGTAAGAATTGCGTCAAGATTCATTAGGCAGTCAGAAAAAGAGTCTCCGAAAATCGAGAAATCGTCCATGAAAATCTCCAAAAAATTCTCGACCATGTCAGAGAATATCCCCATCATACACCGCTGAATAGTAGCGGGAGCATTGCATAACCCAAAGGGCATGCGTCTATAAGCAAAGGTACCAAAAGGACAAGTAAAAGTGGTTTTATCTTGATCCTTTTTGGCTATGGGGACCTGATTATAGCCAGAGTATCCGTCCATAAAGCAATAATACTCACGTCTAGCTAAGCGTTCCAGCATCTGATCAATGAAAGGTAGAGGAAAGTGGTCTTTTCTCGTGGCGGCATTGAGTTTTCTGTAATCAATATATACACGCCACCCAGTTTGGGCGCGTGTCTGAATCAACTCATTTGCCTCATTGGTAATAACAGTGATGCCAGTTTTGTTAGGGACGACATGTATTGGACTCACCCATTGGCTATCGGAGATTGGGTATATGATACCACTATCAAGGCATTTGACGATCTCTTTCATCACCGCTTCCTTCATGACGGGGTTCAACCGTCTCTGTGGTTCTCGGGTTGGTCTGGCATCATCCATCAAGTGTATATGATATTCTACAATCAAGGGACTAATCCCTTTGATGTCCGCCATGGTCCAACCAAACGCCTCCCTATTAGATCTCAATACCGATAAAAGTGCATTCTCTTGGTCTGATGCTAGAGAAGCGGATATGATAACCGGTAAAGACTTATTCTCACCTAAATATGCATATTTAAGATGAGAAGGTAAAATTTTGAGATATAATGCTGGCGGAGAAATAATAGAAGGTGGGATCATCGAGTGTTTTTCGGAGTCACAAAGTAGCTCACAGCCTGTAAAAGATACATACTCGGATGGTGATGAGTCGGGAGTGTCAAACTCAAGCGTGAAAATGGTGTCCTCACTAAGATAGTGTGCAAGATCAAACAGTGATGTGGTAGTGTCGTCGAGATCTTCAAAGCAAAGTTCCTCAACTCCGCAACTTTCGGGAGCAATCTCGTGGACAGAGCACACATCAAGGATTTGAGCAGAGGGTTCTGATGGCTGACTTCCAATTTTGTAGATGTTCAGTTCAATGGTCATATTTCTAAATGATAAGTTCATTGAACCATTTCTACAGTTAATGACCGCATTGGAAGTGGTAAGGAATGGTCGACCCAAAATCACCGGAATTTGGCTCCGGGGGTTTGCTACAGGTTGTGTATCAAGAACAATGAAGTCTACAGGGAATACAAATTCCCCGACCTTTATCAACACATTCTCTAGTTCACCTCTAGGTTTGATGATCGAACGGTCTGCCATTTGGAGAATGCAGTGAGCTAGTTTCAACTCTCCCATCCCTAGCTGCTCATATACAGAATATGGAAGTAGGTTAACACTTGCGCCAAGGTTTAAAAGAGCACGGTTGATGTTTTTACCCCCAATAGAAATCGATATCGTAGGACATCCTGGGTCCTTACGTTTCTTTGGTAGCTGTGGGATAAAAGCAGTGCTAATGTTATTGGATATGAAGACCTTCTTCGGCACTTGAGTCTTCCTCTTCCTAGTGCACAAGTCTTTAAGAATTTTCGCATAAGCGGGGACTTGTTGAATCGCATCTAGTAGAGGGATATTGATATTAACCTGTTTGAACATTTCCATAATTTTCTCCATATGTGGACTCAATCTGTTAGCCCTTAACCGATTCGGGTAAGGAGCTTTAGCAATAAGTGCTGGGTCTATGATAGGAGAAGGAAGTGGGGGTAGACGTGATCCCAAAAGAGGAGTGGGGATCGTCTGTGGAGAACTAGAAGAGGGTTGCTGAGGTGTCGAGCCTAGTGGGAAATGGAGAATAGGCTCGTGAGAAGACGGTGGGGTAGAAGAACAAAGATCAGAAGTAGAAGTGTGTGTGTGAGGAAAGGTCTCAGCCGGGGTGTTATTGATAGGATTTTCAATATCATCAATATCTTCCCCAACATGGTTATTCAGCACTCTTCCTGATCTCAGCGTTGTGACGGCATTGACATTGTAATGCCCAGATTTCGGTAGGGGTTGAGACGGAAGTTTCTCTTTTTCTCTCGCACTCATTTCGGCTTTAAGTCGTGCAATTTCTGCTTCCATCGTTCTGATACTCTTAGCTTGGGACGCTGAGTTTTTCTTTATCTCACTGACGGAAGACCTAACCTCAGCCGACACTTCCATGAAATTTAACAAGAGTGATTTCATGGTTTGAGTGAATTGAGAGAACTCGTCAGAACAGGTCAACTGCATAGGATTAGACGGTGCAGGAGGGTTGACCTGGTTTTGAAAATTTTGTGACTGGTAGGGGTGCTGAGTGAGTTGAAGTGGTTGCTGTTGTGGTGGAGGGACCCTTTGGAAATGATTCGGATTTGGAACCGTGTTTTGAGATTGGGATTGGTTCCAAGCAAAGTTCGGGTGATTCCTCCAAACCTGATTGTACATGGAAGAATATGGATCATTTCTAGGTGTTTGAAATGCGGCATTGGTATGCTCGTGACCTTGAAACGGAGAATTCAATAGACATTCTTCTGTTAAGTGAGAAGGATCAGAACAGCACCCACATACAGTTTTAGGGAGTGACATTGGGTTTAGGGAGGCGGCTAAAAATTTGTGTTCCATAGCTTCGAGCTTCTTTTGCATTGCTGCCATCTCAACTCGAACACCTATGGACACGTCAATTTGGTGTACGCCACCTCTAGACGATGACTGGGTTCCACTTTCCCACTTTAAGGATTTTTCAGCGAACTCTTCTAAAAATTTCCAAGCTTCCCCATCATCCTTGGTCATAAAGGTGCCTTAACACATGTTTTCAAGGTTTTGTTTAGTGGTAGGGTTAATGCCCCCATATATGATTCGGCAAAGATCCCATCTCGGGATGCCGTGATGTGGACATTGAACCAAAAGATCCTTGAAACGTTCAAAGCATTTCGAGAATGGTTCAGTCGGAAGCTGGGTGAATTGATTTAGTTCGCTACGGATTCGAGCTGTCTTTTGCATAGGGTAGAATTTCTTAAGGAATGCCGCAAAGAATTCTTCCCAATTCGTAATAGAATGTGCGGTAGTGTTATACAGCCACTTCTCGGCTATATCGCACAAGGTAAATGGAAGAAGACGTAGACACATAGCATCCACTGAAAGTTGTGATGTACCCATCATTGCGCATACATTTTCAAATTTGGTGATAAAGACGTATGCGTCTTCAGTCTCGAGACCGTGGAATTTGGATAGAAGGTTGATGTATTGGGGTTTAATCTCAAAATTATCCCCGTTGGCTGATGGAATGGATAAGCAGGTCGAAAAAGGACCTCGGAAAGGATAGCACCTCTCTTGGAGAGAGATGCGGGGTGGATTCTGCGCACCTACGGACGGCGGCATAGTAGTGGTAAAGAGATTTGATGGAGTCGGATCCATCGGTGTGGGTGTGGTGGTGGGTAAAGAAGTGGTAAATGTAGAAATACCGACTTCGGAGTCAATCGGGGGGCGCGCGGACTAAACGGGCACTAGAATCGCGTGTCCAGCCTATCTTGCACTAAAAAGGGTTAGTACAAGTAGCTGCGTGACTTATAATTAGGGGAAATGAATGAATGCGGTGTTTGTTTTGAAAAATGATACGGATTTTTTGAAAATATGATGCGATCACAACAAATGCAACAAGCAATACACTAAAATCTAGTGGTCACCTAGGTCAGGCTCTAGACCGCTCCTAACTGCCAAAAGACAAGTTACAGGATAAATCCTCCACTGCCTCTTTGTCTCTCCTGTGGCCAGGTAAGTGGGAGGTTCTCCACTACGTAAGTAGTGGGCCTAATTAAGTAACCACTAGCCTTTGACACACTTGCCTTAGACACCACAAAAGAAACGCGGATAAGCAATGAATTACCCACGGCCTTCTTCTGTCTTAAGTGAGCGTGACGGTCCTTAGAGTCATCTCTAGATATTTTTTAGTTAATGAGGGTAATGCGGATACAAGTTTGTGATTTTTAGGGCTTAGGAAGGGTAATGAACTCCCCACCTAATCTGGATTTGGCCGTGCCCCTTAATGTCCGTATTAATATGCAAACAACCACAAAATCAAAAACACGCACAATTTATTTTTCTTTTTGCGGCGCTGCGATTTTTGCAAAGAAGCCTGCAGCAAATTGTTAATTGGAGCAGATGAGGAAGGAGATAAGAAAGCTTTAGAGGACCTGAGAGAAATTTGGTACTGAGATGCTCCCACCAAGCCGCGGTTCCGCCGCACGAGTAGCCTTATGCCGCGGTTCCGCCGCACCTCAAGCTCCTCTCTGCACAAGATTTTTACAGAGAGCTTCTGTTTAGCCCCTGAGTCCTCTGGAATTCTCCAAATAATTTTTCAATTGCACAGCAAACTCCAGATTTCCTTGCAACAAACCATATCAAATCGTTTAGTGTTTTGCACGAATTTTTGATCTCAAAATTATGATGGAATAAACTTTTCAACTCAAATTTCAAAAAATGTACAAATTAGCACACGATCCCCGGCAACGGCGCCGTTTGATTGAATACGATTTCTGGATGTGTATGTAGAAAATTATATAGAAATCACAACCAAAAATATTTGACCGCAATCAATAACGGTGTCGGATGTAGCGCGTTAGTAAGTGAGAATCGTCTATAGGGAAAGTGAGATTCGTTCACTTTTCGAATTAGACGAGTCAAAAATTTAAAGAAAAGAAAAGAAAACAATTCATGATTTGTAAAATTGAATATCAAGAATTAGAAAAATCTAGATCTAAGAAAACTTTAAAATCAAGAATAGAGATGTGTGATGATTTCCAAACCAACAATCAAGATTCGAAGTGTGGCTCGTAGGAGTAGATCGGATCTATACATGTGATGAGATCTAATAATTACATATTCTTATCCATTAACGAATTGATACTAGATCGATGAAAATTTATCGAGGGTTAAGGATCTTGCGAAGAAATTAGGGATTCCTCATCTCATCCTTTGTCCTTTCGATGAATCTCATTCAAGATCTAGCTTCTAGTAAATCTAATGATCGATCGTTGATCTCTAGTTTCGAGCGAACACAATCAAGAAAGCATCATCTCGAAACTAGATCATCGATCATTAGATTCACAAGAATTTACAAACGTTATAAGATTTAAGAATTGTAAAAGAGTTTAAATCATCATCATCTATTGATCGTCACAACTCCTACACGAGCGGAGTTTTACTCAAACATCATAATATTAAAAACAATCACAAATTGAGATCGAATCATAATGCTTGAATTAAAAGATAAGCAAGATATAGAAATTTCACCTTTATTTATCGACAAATTTCGTTACAACTCTCTTGAATTTACAAAAGGAAGGAACTAGATCGTCGATTTCGGCTTCGCTCGGCTCCTTGAGTCGCGGATCTCCTTTGATCTCTTGCTCCGATGAAGTCCGGCGTCGCTTTCTAAAGGATCGAAGGCTTCTCGCTTGAATGGTACTCGGGATCTTGATCTTGATTTTTTGGAATTGGAATTAGGGTTAGGGTTTTGAGGCACAAGTCGTGTCACTCAACTTGTGGGTAGAAGATGATGGAGAATTTCTTGAACAACCTCAAGCCTAGATCTAGGCTCCTTTTTATAGACCTCAAAACCCTAGATCTAGGATTTCAAATTTCAAATTTCCCTCCAAAAGTTTGTTAAAGAGAGCCTTCTAGATGAAGTTTGTTAAGCCGAGCCTTTTAGATGAAGCCACGTGGAGAATCGGGAGTCTTCTGGAAGCTTGGACCGTTAGAGATAGGCACGTGGCAAAATTTGAACAATTGGCGCCATCAAGCCGCCGCGGTTCCGCTGCGCAAGCGGGCTCCCGCCGCGGAACCGCGGCGCTTGTGCAGCCTTGGGGCTTGGGCTTTCTGTGATGATTTAGGGCTGACTTTGTGGGCTTTTTTCTGATATGTTGATTTTCCAAATGAGTCCTTGATCACTGCCAGATCTCTAGCCTTTGAGTTGGCGTATTTTATCAGCACTGTTTCACAATTTTGGATCGGTTTCTGGAATATCCTGCACAGACTTCGAAACAAGTGTTGCGCAATATAGAGATGATGCGATGCCATGATAAACACGCAATTTCCCTCGAAATGCCGATTTTAGAGTATAACACATGCAATCTGGTATTTCAGGACTGTTTTGCTAATATGTGCAATATGAATACCGAACACTTCTAGATGAGTGCAAATGTAGGGAAATTGATGTGTTAAAAATACATTATTTTCGACCGATCACCGCTTTGACGACTTCTTTCACTGGAGCAGGGATGGCTATCCGCTTCGGGATAACCCTTTCAGGTATTGCAGGTTTCTTCGTGGACCCACTTAAGCTTTGGCCCAGTCTGTTGAAAATTGAGGCAATGGACTTGGGCGACCCGTTGAGAGGGGCCGCGGTAGTTGTAAGCCGATCAAAAACCGACTTCTTCGGAGCTTCTTGCGATGGCAATGGGGCGTTGAAGCTCATTGGTGGGAGCATGGTCCCAAAGAATAGCCCTGTGGTGGCTTGCGTCACCTGGTCGGCATTGTAAAAAGGGAGGCCGCTTGAGGCTCGTACGTCACTTCTCCAACAAGGACGGAGTGGGAGTTGTTGTAGTTTGTGCAGTTGGAAGCCATTGATCTTCTGTTTTTTCTCCACGGAGCAAGATACCAAATCTTAGTAATTCACATCCACAGGCAACCATGTCAAACCGCGACTTGTTCGCGAAACACGACACACGAAGTATGGAATGGAAAGAGAAAAAGGTCCCACCGGGCGTGCCAGAATCTGTTCTCCGCCGAAAGAAGCGACTGGGACATTGGGACGTCTGGCTTGAAATTTGGGGGCAGATGCTATTTGGATTTATCCGTCCACCTCTCCGAAGATGCCAAGTTGATTTATGGCACCGTATATCGGAGGTTTAGACGGATGCGGCCATTGTAGCAGACTTCGTTAGATTCCCCCTCGCTTGATGGGTTTTTGATTGTGGGGACGCTCTTCCCTGCAAGCGCAAGCCCCTGCAGTTAATTACGCTACCGCATCGCGGTAACAACTTTCTCCTCTCCAGATGGTCACTTCATGTCGTGTGTGTTTGTTTTATTTTTGTTTGCCCATGGATTGTATACGGAGACTAATTTATGTTGTCGCCCGTAGGGCGTGGATTAGTCCAAATCCGTATTTTCTAAGATTTGGATTTCGGGTTGGGTTTAAGGATCATTAATCTCATTTGAGACTAAGATCAACTTAAAAGTTTATTAAGGATACGTTAATCTAATTTTAGACTAAGATCAACTTAACAATTTGTTAAAGATACGTTAGTCTAATTTTAGACTAAGATCTATTTAACAGGATCATTTAGATCCAACAAAGGAGCATTTGGGCTCTATTGTTTTAGTTTAGAGACTTTGCGGTCCAGAAGTTTAAGGACATCATAGTCCATGGAGTTTAAGGACATCATAGTCCATAGTTTAAAGACGTGATCAGTCGAAAATATTGTATATTTTTACCGGCAATTTCCTCATCATTTGCATACATATAGAAGTGTACGGTATTCATATTTCACATATTAGCAAATCGGTCGCAAAATATCAGATTACATGTATTCGACCTTAAAACCGGCATTTCTAGGGAAATCGACTGCATTTCATTACATGGCATATTTTCTATATATCGCAACCCGTGTTTCGAAGTCTGTGCAGGAAAAGAGAAGCTTGCTCGATCATTACATCGCTCGAAAGATACGTAAAATCACTAAATTCAAATCTGGTATCATTACAAAGGAGCAAATGAAATTCAACATATCAAAGGAAGCTACAAACATCAGCCAAAGGTCACACCAGAAGACCCAGAGCCCAAGCACACCAACAAGCCGCGGATCAGCGGCATGGGCTTGGTAATGCCGCGGATCCGCGGTGGGCCCAATGGATCACCTCCTCAAATTTGCACCAAAACTCCTGTTTCAGTGGCTACAGCTCAAAAATGTACTCCTACTTCCAGAAGACTCCAGATACTTCCACCAGATCAGCAAACACCTTGAGTTTCACTAAACTAGCCTAATCATTCTAGAACTTTCCCTAAACCCTAGCTTAAACCCTAAGCTAAAGTCTAACAAACTCTTTCAACAAACTTTTGGAGGGAAAGGGAAATTCAAACTTAAACCTAGGGTTTGGGAGCTCTATAAATAAGACCCTAGGCTCATTATCCCCACATTATTCAATCTTGGGAATTATTCATCCAATTAGTGAATCTATCCCTTTCTTCATCTCCTTCTTCCTCAAGTCTAGTGACAGGGCTTGTAGGAAACCCTAACCCTAATTCCAATTGAAATCAAGAATCCCGAGTACCCATTAAGCAAGAAGCCCGACAACCTTTAGGAGCGGAGCCGATCTTCAACAGAGCAAGCGATCCGAGCCGATCCACGACTCATGAAGCCGAGCGACGCCCGATCAACAATCTAGATTCTTCTTCTTGTAGTTCTTGAAGCAAATGTAATCAAAAATTGTTGAGATCAATAAAGGTGATATTCTTTTATCTTGTTTTCTTTAATTTCCGCATCATGATATCTTTACAATCTGTGAATCTTTTCTGTGTGGTGATGTGTGAATAAAACTCCGCTCGTCGAGGAGTCGAGACGGTTAATAGAATGATAATGTAACATAGCTTTAATCGATTCTTGATTCCTATGATGGTTTGTAAACCCTAGCAAGTTCAAGAACCGACAACCCATTTCGTTACGATACTTTCTTGAATGATATCGCTCGAAATTGGGGAGTTAGGATCGTTTCTTGAAATTGTTAGAGGCTAGAATGTGAATGATATCGACAACAGAACAAGGGATAAGATGAAACCCTGGTTTCACGAGAAAACCCTAACTCTTGTCGATCATCATCGATCTAGTATCAATCCTTCGAAGGACAAGAATACGAAATCTTTAGATTACATCACGTCTATCGATCCTATCGATTCCTACGAGCCTCTTTTATATTCTTGATTGTTGATTGGAAATATTATCGAAACACCGATTCTTGATTGTTTATAGTTTCTTGATTCTTGCATAAAGAATAGTGACACTCGAATACAAATCATTCTTGAATCATGTTTTCTTTTATTGTTGCTTAACTTTTCATTTCAAACGTATCAAAATACAAGTGAATCGTGCAATCCCTGTGGACGATCCGCACTCACTACAAACTACATCCGACACCGTAGTTTGATTGCGGTCAAAATATTTTTTGGTTGTGATTTCTTTACAATTTTATACAAACACAACGGAAAAACGATCAATCAAAATGGCGCCGTTGCCGGGGACATTTTGATTCGATAGATACTTTTACATCCAATCACGAAATTATAACAATCAAAATGGCGCCGTTGCCGGGGATCGCGCTAATTCATTTACATTTTTAGTTTGAAATGAAAGAATTATTACATTTTACTTCTTGAAATCAAAATTCGTACAAACTCTTATACGTGTGTTGTGAATTGATTGCAAGGTGATCTGGAGTATTCTGTTCTGTGGAAAAATTATTTGGGATATACCAGAGAGTTGGAGATAGCAACAGAAGGCAGCTGCTGAAAAATTGTGCACTGATTCCAATACTCAACCGCGGAAGCGCGGCAAATAGGGTATTATTGCGGCGGAAACGCGGCTACTTGAAGGGTTCTCTGCAAATTCTTTGCAGCAGGTACTTTCTTGCTCTCTCCCCTCTCCTCTTTTTAGCTCCAACTAACACTTTGCTGCAGGATTCTTTGCAAATAATCGCAGCGCGCAAAAGCAAAATTAAAATTGTGTGTGATTTTTGATTTCTTGGTTGTTTGCATTCTAATACGGAAATTTAAGGGGCACGGCCAAATCCAAATTAGGTGGGGATTTCATTACCCTTCCTAGGCCCCGAAAATCGCAAAACTTGCATCCGCATTACCCTCATTAATTAAAAGAAATCTAGAGAAGACTCTAAGGACTGTCGCGCTCAATTAGGACAAGAGAAGGCCGTGGGTAATTCATTGCTTATCCGCGTTTTCTTGTGGTGCCTAAGGCGAGTGTGTCTAAGGCTAGTGGTTTTTAATTAGGCCCACTACTTACGTAGTGGAGTACCTTCCCACTTACCTGGCACTTATCCGGCCACAGGGGGACAAAGAGGCAGTGGAGGATTCTATCCTGCGACTTGTCTTTTGGCAGTTAGGAGCGGTCTAGAGCCGGACCTAGGTGACCACTAGATTCTAGGGTTGTGTGCTGCATTTATTTTGTCGCATCATTTTTTCAAAAATCCGACCCTTTTTCAAAAGCAAACACCGCATTCATTCACCCCTAATTATAAGCCAACACTGCCACTTGTACTAACCCATTTTAGTGCAAGATAGGCTGGACACGGGATTCTAGTGCCCGTTTAGTCCGCGTACCCTTTATCGACTCCGAAGTCGATATTTCTCCATTTACCTTTTCTTTACCCACTACCACACCCACACCGATGGATCCGAATCCATCAAACTTCTTTAACCCTAATCTGCCGCCGTCCGTTGGTGCGCAGAATCCACCCCACATTTCCCTCCAGGAGAGGTGCTATCCACTTAGAGGTCCTCTTTCGACCTGCTTATCCACACCACCAGCCAATGGGGATAACTTTGAGATTAAGCCCCAGTATATCAATCTTTTACCCAAATTCCACGGACTCGAGACTGAGGACGCTTACGTTTTCATTACCAAATTTGAAAACGTATGCGCAATGATGGGTACGTCACAACTTTCAGTAGATGCTATGCGTCTACGACTTCTCCCATTTACTTTGTGCGATATAGCCGAGAAGTGGCTATATAACACTACCGCACATTCTATTACGAATTGGGGAGAATTCGTCGCGGCATTCCTTAAGAAATTCTACCCACACCAAAAGACAGCTCGAATCCGTAGCGAACTGAACCAATTTGCCCAGCTCCCTGCTGAACCATTCTCTAATTACTTTGAACGTTTCCTGGATCTATTGGTTCAATGTCCTCATCACGGCATCCCGAGATGGGAGCTTTGCCGAATCATATATGAGGGCAGTAACCCTAACACTAAACAGAGCCTTGAAAACATGTGTCAAGGTACCTTCATGTCTAAGGATGATGGGGAAGCTTAGCGATACTTAGAAGAGTTCGCTGAAAAGTCTTTACAGTGGGAAAGTCCATCATTTAGGAGTGGCAATAACCAATCGGATGTTTCCATAGGAGTTAGAGCTGACATTTCAGCTATACAAAAGAAACTCGAGACTATGGAAAACAAACTTTTAGCCGCCTCCCTTAATCAAATGTCACTTTCCAAAACTGTATGTAGCTGCTGTTCTGATCCGTCTCACTTGACGGAAGAATGTCCGTTTCAAGGTCGTGAGCATACCAATGCCGCATTTCAACGACCTAGAAACGATCCTTTTTCTTCCATATATAATCAGGGATGGAGGAATCACCCCAATTTTTCTTGGAACCAATCACAATCACAAAACACGGTTCCAAACCAAAACAATTTTCAAAAGGTTCCTCCGCCACAACAGCAGCCACAACTTCAATTGAGTCAGCACCCCTTTCAAGCACATAATTTTCAAAATCCGGTCAACACACCTGCACTGTCTAGTCCTTTACAGTTGATCGGGACTGATGAATCCTCTTCTTTTGTGCAATACATGAATTTGATCTTAACAAATATCATGCAAGTTTCGGCTGAAATGAAATCTTCCGTCGATGACATGAAGAGAAACTCTGCGTCCCAAAGCGAGAGTATTAAATC
Source organism: Agapanthus africanus (assembly GCA_030015575.1). Classification (NCBI taxonomy): domain Eukaryota; kingdom Viridiplantae; phylum Streptophyta; class Magnoliopsida; order Asparagales; family Amaryllidaceae; genus Agapanthus; species Agapanthus africanus. The sequence goes on along the minus strand of JASDDO010000019.1, from coordinate 933,794,076 downwards.
GATGGAAGAAGAAATTGTACGATTAAAAGCCGAAATGAGTGCAAGAGAGAAAGGGAAACTTCCAGCTCAACCCTTACCCAATCCTGGCTATTCACATCACGTGAATGCAATCACCACGTTGAGATCTGGAAGAGTGCTTGACAATCATGTTGGGGAAGAAGTTGATGATACTGATAATCCTATTAACACCCCGGCTGAGACCTTTCCACACACACACACTTCTGACCCTACTTCTTCTACCCCACCACCCTCTTCCGAGCCTATTCTCCATTTCCCAAAAGGCTCGCCACTACAGCCCACCTCTTTTACCCCTCCACGGACGATCCCCACTTCTATACTGGGATCGGTTCCACACACACTTCCTTCTCCTATGATGGACCCAGCGCTTATTGCTAAAGCACCTTACCCTAATCGGTTAAGGGCTAACACACCAAGTCCACAAATGGAGAAGATCACTGAGATGTTCAAACAGGTTAACATCAATATCCCTCTTCTAGATGCTATCCAACAAGTACCTGCATACGCAAAAGTTCTTAAAGACTTTTGCACTAGAAAGAGGAAGAAACAAATGCCCAAGAAGATATTCATGGCTAAGACAGTAGACACAGCTTTCCCCCAACAATTACCGAGGAAACGTAAGGATCCTGGATATCCTACGATTTCCATCTCTATTGGGGAGAAACACATTAACCGTGCTCTACTAGATCTTGGGGCAAGTGTTAACCTGCTTCCTTTCTCAGTTTATGAGCAGTTAGGGATCGGAGAGTTGAAACCATCTCCTTGCACTCTCCAGATGGCTGACCGATCAATCACCAGACCTAGGGGTGAACTAGAGGATGTGTTAATAAAAATCGGGGAATTTATTTTCCCTGTGGATTTTATTGTAATTGATACACAGCCTGTAGCGAACTCACGGAATCAAATTCCGGTGATTTTAGGTCGCCCCTTTTTGGCCACTTCCAATGCTATCATCAATTGTCGTAACGGTTCCATGACCCTATCCTTCGGAAACAGGACAATTGAGATGAACATTTATAAGTTAGGAAGTGTACCCTCCGAACCTACTGTTCAGGTCTGTTCTGTCGACTTAATGGATATCGACAGCAGCGAATTAGATAATCCTCCTGATACCGATCTAGACTCTTTTCATACGTTGTTGTTTGACCCAACTATGTATCATACACATACGGACTCTTCCACCGAGATGTCCGGGTCAACAATTAACACGGATTATGAAATGCTTTTAGAGTCTGAAGATCACCCCGCACCGTGTGATGACATTATTCTTCGGGGTATAGATGAAACTTTTGAGGAAATCTTCGCTGATGAACTCGCATTTCTAAAAAGCACGGGTGTTGAGATGAATCATATCCAACTCACTGAAATTGAACCTCCACCCCTTCTTCTGAAATGTAAGAAGAATGCGAGTAATCCATCACATACACTGCATCGTCTCTCCAAAATGAGACGCACACACATTCTCTTCCACCACTTACCTTTTCCCCACTTTTTCTTCCACCAACCCGAGCACTGCATTGATAAAATTTTTGAATGGTTGGTGTTAACCTTCGGTCTTTGCAAAGCTTGGCATTGACCAATGATTTTTGACCCCCACTTGTGATTTTCAAAGTTTAACATTGCATAATTCAAGTTTGGGGGGTATAATTTTTTCTGGCTCCTGAAAAGAAAATTTTTTTTACAAAATTTTGAGCCAAAAATAAGTTTGGGGGAGGTTCTTCACTTATATATTTTGCCCCCACTAATAATCCCTCCCAGGCTTACAGTTTTGTAGGTATAGCATTCGGCAACAGTGAGGACACTGTTGAAAACAAGTTTGGGGGAGGTTTGTGCTTATTTTCGCATCATTTGCATATCATCTGCATAAGCACAAAACATTTTTGAAAATCTATAAAAATTGAAAATTTTTCAAAACCCATAAAAATTTAAAAATTTTCAAATATAAAAATAATTTTAATATTTACACTTTTTTGTACAGAAATAAGATAATAAAAGTTTAGATAGTGAAAAATTACATCCATGAGATTAGAAAAATTTAAGAAAACCAAGAAAATTAGAAGTTTTCTTATACGAACTAGTAATAAGTAGTTATGAGCCGTTGTCCCAAGGGTTAGTAAGATGAAGGACGTCACTAATCTGAGGATAAAAATAAGTCTGAAAAATAGTTTCTATTCTGGAAGCCAAACATTTTGAATGTTGCTACCCTGCTATTCGCACTTACACACATCTTAAAGCCTGGGATAGTAGAGGATACCTTGAAATGCTCTTGTCTTAAAGCCGATGTATGAAGGAAATAAAAAAAAAATGAATAAAGAAAATATAAAGTGGTGAGAAAAATGAACACTGGTTTTGTTATCACCGAAGGCAAGAAAAATGTATAGCGAGGGTGCTTCTTCACCTAGTGCCCTAAGGCCAACTGGTCTGGGAGTCACTGCTATGCCTGAGGTGGTGCAAGACGAGGAAAATACACCAAGTAAGCAAGCACATGAGTAATCGTTCGGTTAGTACCTCAAGAAGTATTAACGGTCGCATGAAAGTGTGTGAGCAATTTCGTCTAAATATTCATTGATTAAAAAGTACTGAGGCTGATGGGCAAGAGTATGATAGCTTGAATTGAATTCTCCGGGTGTAGGGATGTCTTTACACACACGCAGGGTGATATGATCGATGTTTGGAAAAAAGATAGGAATGAAGAATAAGACGATATTTTATTGAGGGAGGACGTGATTTCTAACATCTTTTCATGACCATTAAGATAGGGCTCATGACAACCGAAAAGCTAGCTTAGTTGGAAACCCTAATTTTCGAAGTCTTTCTTTTACAATTCTTTTCTTTAAATGTAATATTCATGATCTTCCTTTTATTATTGGATTTTGTGGGTGCAATCCGCTGAAAACCCCCCAGGAGACAACACTCCTCCTACTAGGGACACCTAGAGGTTTAAAGGCTTGTTGCACGTGCTCAGTGCAATCGTGTTGCCTACGAAAGTGTGCTAGTTAGTTTTTCTCTTTCTTTATTTTCTCCTTCTCTTTTTAATAAAACATTCGCTCGAGACGATCGAAATTAAGTTTGGGGGTATTTGATCAGTCGAAAATATTGTATATTTTTACCGGCAATTTCCTCATCATTTGCATACATATAGAAGTGTACGGTATTCATATTTCACATATTAGCAAATCGGTCGCAAAATATCAGATTACATGTATTCGACCTTAAAACCGGCATTTCTAGGGAAATCGACTGCATTTCATTACATGGCATATTTTCTATATATCGCAACCCGTATTTTGAAGTCTGTGCAGGAAAAGAGAAGCTTGCTCGATCATTACATCGCTCGAAAGATACGTAAAATCACTAAATTCAAATCTGGTATCATTACAAAGGAGCAAATGAAATTCAACATATCAAAGGAAGCTACAAACATCAGCCAAAGGTCACACCAGAAGACCCAGAGCCCAAGCACACCAATAAGCCGCGGATCAGCAGCATGGGCTTGGTAATGCCGCGGATCCGCGGTGGGCCCAATGGATCACCTCCTCAAATTTGCACCAAAACTCCTGTTTCAGTGGCTACAGCTCAAAAATGTACTCCTACTTCCAGAAGACTCCAGATACTTCCACCAGATCAGCAAACACCTTGAGTTTCACTAAACTAGCCTAATCATTCTAGAACTTTCCCTAAACCCTAGCTTAAACCCTAAGCTAAAGTCTAACAAACTCTTTCAACAAACTTTTGGAGGGAAAGGGAAATTCAAACTTAAACCTAGGGTTTGGGAGCTCTATAAATAAGACCCTAGGCTCATTATCCCCACATTATTCAATCTTGGGAATTATTCATCCAATTAGTGAATCTATCCCTTTCTTCATCTCCTTCTTCCTCAAGTCTAGTGACAGGGCTTGTAGGAAACCCTAACCCTAATTCCAATTGAAATCAAGAATCCCGAGTACCCATTAAGCAAGAAGCCCGACAACCTTTAGGAGCGGAGCCGATCTTCAACAGAGCAAGCGATCCGAGCCGATCCACGACTCATGAAGCCGAGCGACGCCCGATCAACAATCTAGATTCTTCTTCTTGTAGTTCTTGAAGCAAATGTAATCAAAAATTGTTGAGATCAATAAAGGTGATATTCTTTTATCTTGTTTTCTTTAATTTCCGCATCATGATATCTTTACAATCTGTGAATCTTTTCTGTGTGGTGATGTGTGAATAAAACTCCGCTCGTCGAGGAGTCGAGACGGTTAATAGAATGATAATGTAACATAGCTTTAATCGATTCTTGATTCCTACGATGGTTTGTAAATCCTAGCAAGTTCAAGAACCGACAACCCATTTCGTTACGATACTTTCTTGAATGATATCGCTCGAAATTGGGGAGTTAGGATCGTTTCTTGAAATTGTTAGAGGCTAGAATGTGAATGATATCGACAACAGAACAAGGGATAAGATGAAACCCTAGTTTCACGAGAAAACCCTAACTCTTGTCGATCATCATCGATCTAGTATCAATCCTTCGAAGGACAAGAATACGAAATCTTTAGATTACATCACGTCTATCGATCCTATCGATTCCTACGAGCCTCTTTTATATTCTTGATTGTTGATTGGAAATATTATCGAAACACCGATTCTTGATTGTTTATAGTTTCTTGATTCTTGCATAAAGAATAGTGACACTCGAATACAAATCATTCTTGAATCATGTTTTCTTTTATTGTTGCTTAACTTTTCATTTCAAACGTATCAAAATACAAGTGAATCGTGCAATCCCTGTGGACGATCCGCACTCACTACAAACTACATCCGACACCGTAGTTTGATTGCGGTCAAAATATTTTTTGGTTGTGATTTCTTTACAATTTTATACAAACACAACGGAAAAACGATCAATCAAAATGGCGCCGTTGCCGGGGACATTTTGATTCGATAGATACTTTTACATCCAATCACGAAATTATAACAATCAAGACGTCATAGTCTGTAATGTTTAAAGATGCTGCTGCTCGATAACGGTAATTCCTTAGATCATGACACGTGGCAGATGACGTGTCCCAGAGCATGCAAGGAAGGACCTACAATGGCCGACCGGACCACTCCTATTCCCGTCCTACCGACCAACGCTGGCTCACATCCGAGCCCCCTGCATAACTAGCCTCCTCGGCCTCACGGCTTGTCTCCGGGCTACCGCAGAACCAAGATACCTTGGCTCTCCCGCTCATCCGCGAGCTCTCCCCCCGAGGTCATCTTCCTCAGTCTCAATGACCGACCAACGGCATTGCTCACAGGTGCAACCGCCATCCCGTGAATCTCGCCATGCGTGAGATATCCGCCGGCCACATCCCACATTCCACGCCATCACGATCCCCCATTAACGAGCCTGTCTCGCCATTAATGGGAGTCCCGCTCATAACATGGGCATGACGTCAGGAGCATAAAGGCCGGCGCGATTCTCGCACCTGCCTTGCCTGCTGCCACCGCTATATAAATCCCTTCTTCAGACGGTTCAAGTAAGCCATTTTTACTCCACTAAGCCGTTACTCTGCTCGGATTTCCTCTTTAACTTGACCGTCGGAGGGTCCTCGGTGGTACAACCACCCCGGGACTTCCTTACAGGTAGCTCGGCAACCACAACCTCAAACCCATTGAGATCCACACGCTTCAGGAGTGATAGCTTCTAAATCCAGTCTCAGCTACCCATCGCCACTATCAGCAGATCAACGGAAGGTAACATCTGAAGGAGATCAATGTCCTCCATCAGCTGGCGCCGTCTGTGGGAAATCCTTGATTCCATAAAAACAAAAGTTCACTTTCCGATCTCAACCCAATGGCGAGCGATCACCACGACGATCCAAGCACCAGCCGCCGCCTCCCTCTCAACGGAGGCATGGACGGACCTCCTCTGTGGAATGCCATCTACACCCTTGCCGGCCGGATAGACCGACTCGCGTCTGTCTTGGAGGCGCTCATCCGCGTCCAAAAGGAAAGGAAAGATCCCCAGGTCGCCGGTCCCCCTCCTCGGGATCGGGACCCCTACCGAGGGAGAGAAGACTCTGCTTGCGTCGGCACTGCCGACCATCGCCTCGTTAACTCCCACGGCCACAGATCTCCCGGGCCAATACATTCTGCAACCCGCGTCAGCGCCGAGGTCTGTCGCCCGAGTGCCTCGCACCGAGCCCCAACGTGCTCCTGTCCTTCCCGAGGAGATGTCGGTCAGTTCGCCTGCTCCCAGGCATGACCAACACCCCCTCCCCCGATGGGGTCGCACGGACGGGACTCGTCACGGAAGCTCGAAGACTACCTCGCCAGAGGACCTAAGGAAGTGGGGCCGCGTCTAGACACAGGTCTCCAACATCAGAGGCCAGGGATCAAAGCCCTCGCCAAGAGGCAACCGAGCAGCTTCACTGCTCGGTCAATCCTTAGCAGGCCTTCCATGGCCCCTCCAACACTAAGGATTTAAGCCCTCACTAAGAGGCAGCCGAGTGGCTACCCTGCTTGGCTATCCCTGGCTGGTACTTTGCTACCCGCAGCACCAGGGATCTAAGCCCTCACGAAGAGGCAGCTGAGCGGCTTCACTGCTCGGCTATCCCTGGCTGGTAGCTCCCCTACCACGCAATGCCAGGGATCAAAGGCCTCACCAAGAAGCAACCGAGCAGCTTCACTGCTCGGTCAAACCTTTGCAGGCCTCCTACGGCCCATCTAGCGCTAAGGATCTAAGCCCTCACGAAGTGGCAGCCGAGCAGCTTCACTGCTCGGCTATCCCTGGCTGGTAGCTCCCCTACCATACAACACCAGGGATCAAAGCCTTCGTCAAGAGCCAACCGAGCAGCTTCACTGCTCGGTCAATCCTTAGCAGGCCTCTTACGGCCCCTCCAGCGCTAAGGATCTAAGCCTTCACGAAGAGGCAGCGGAGCGGCTTCACTGCTCGGCTATCCCTGGCTGGTAGCTCCCTACTATGCAATGCCAGGGATCAAAGTCCTCGCCAAGAGGCAACCGAGCAGCTTCACTGCTCGATCAATCCTTAGCAGGCCTCCCATGGCCCCTCAGGATCTAAGCCCTCACTAAGAGGCAGCTGAGTGGTTACCCTACTCGGCTATCCCTGGCTGGTACATTGTTGCCCACAGCGCCAGGAATCTAAGCCCTCATGAAGAGGCAGCCGAGCAGATTCATTGCTTGGCTCTCCCTGACTGGTACTTTGCTACCCGCAGCGCCTGGGATCTAAGCCCACACCAAGAGGCAGCCGAGCGGCTACTCTGCTCGGCTATCCCTGGCTGGTACTTTGCTACCCGCAGCGCCAGGGATCTAAGCCCTCACCAAGAGGCAGCCGAGCGGCTACCCTGCTCATCTATCCCTGGCTGGTACTTTGTGTAAGTCGATGTTCAACACCCCAATACTTGTGGGGAGGCGGAAATATGAAAAACGATCTTGTTCTTTGATTAAACATCGAATAACCGTATGAATCGTTTGCTAAACAATACTTAACAAAAGCTATAGAGTTCTAAACTACTATGTTAAGAGATTATACCAAAAGGTTCTAGTCCTTCGTCTTTATGTTATCTACGGCCTCTTTGGATCTCCACGTCCTCCTCGGCTTCCTTTCGTGATAGACGATCCACCCGAGAACCCTAATCCAAGCTATAACCTCTAAACTTGAGGTTACTTAGTTTCTCTAGTTGCTAAATAGAGTAGCTAAGGTGATGTAGAGATAGGTTATAGAGTAATTAGTCTTTCCTAATCCTTGTTCTCAACTCATGAGGGGTAGGATTAGGGATTGGTGAAGGAGAGAGAGCTTGAAGAGAGAGAGTGAGAAGATGATAATGATAATAATAATAATAATGAAATAGCTTCTCACTAGATATATGAAACATAATGAATTAAAAGAAATGAATAATATGAGATTATTCATCATGTTTCATAAATGCAAGTGGGTGATTCATTATGTGAGTCATTAAGCATTTAATAATGCATTAATGACATGATGAATCACTCACAATGAGTCACTAAATCATTAAATGATAATGCCACCTCTCCCTCCAAGTCATCACCTTCTAGAAGCTTCTCGGAAAATTACGAGAACGCCCCTCTCATCCGTGAAAACACGGAAAAACTTTAGACTGTATAAATCCAATAACCTGATACTAGAATCTGGCTTAAACCAAAGCCGGCTAGTAAAAACTGTCCGAATGTCGTACGTGCGTTTAAACACGTATGCGTCCGAACCTTTGTCTTAAAACCATACGACCTCTATATCTTTTCGCCTGGGTTTGGGAAATCTCTGTGTGGGACTCTAAAGACTCGACTACTACGCTGGCAGTGGGTTTAACCACAGACCGCAAGCGGCACTAGCTGTACGTAACGGTCCCCAGGTAGTTGTCGATAAGAAAGCCGATGAGGTAACCCATCTGAAATCCTACTGAGCCTGTCCGTGACAATATCCGCGCAATCCGGTATGTTCGTCTAAGAGTATCGCATGTATGGTCTAGGGAGGTGGTGGACGTTAGACCCCTAATAACCGTACAAGTCATGTCGGTATGGCTCTATCACCATCCGAGAATCTACTGATCAATCTATCAGTAATTCTCAATCAGCCCTGGCCAGGGACTTATGATAATGACCAACCGATCACCGTGCGATATCAACTCCCTATACTGGGAGAGACGAATCCCTAATAGTCACTCACTACCTCCACGTGGCTCGGGACTGTGCCCAACTAAAACCTGTTTGCACGACTCCTTTGAATCGTGGTAGGGTAATAATCGAAGCACAGTGGAAACTCACACGAGACAAATGATGATCTTAAGTCAACGGACTATCTGCACACATGTCACCTGAGAACTGCAATCTGACGTTAGGTATAATACCATCCAGTCAGTTCTCGTCGAGTCATGTCCGGTGTACTCACACCCAGTGAGCATCTGTATACAATCTTAGGTGCACTCCACCAATGGCTGCGGGACCAGTCCATCGCCCCTCCTCAGGGTCTAGATATGTATACACTAGTCTACTCCGGAGTATCGATGCCCAGTTTCGATACTCCTACGACCAGGGACATCTAAGGATGTGCCTACTGACTATCCAGCTCCCACAAGTATGACTGCCATCACAACGCCGGTAGTCAGGCAAACACCCTATGGGCTTTATCAACATACATATATAAATACCAAGTAAAATATATCATACGTTAAGACAAAGAAAAACCAAATAGCGTACTATCATATCAAGCAAGACTGTTATGTACATACATATCCCAAGCATCCTATACAATGTAAGCCTCTAGAGCATATATATCCAACAATCTCCCACTTGCACTAAGGCCTATAATTGGCGCAATGAGTACCCACTGTCTCTACCAGATCCAGTTGCTGGCGTACCGCATGCCCAACATCTCAAACAGCCTCTCGAACTGCACTTGAGGGATGGCCTTGGTGAATGGATCTGCCGTGTTGTCTTTTGTGTCCACTCTCCGTATCTCGATCTCCCGACGATCCACGATCTCCCTGATCAGGTGAAACCGCCTTAAGATATGCCTGGATTTCTGATGGGACCTTGGTTCCTTCGCTAAAGCTACAGCGCCATTGTTATTGCAATACAAAGGTATTGGATTGGCAATGGACGGAACCACCTGAAGTTCAGAAATGAACTTCCTCATCCAGACAGCCTCTTTTGCGGTTTCACTAGCAGCTATATACTCAGCCTCCATTGTTGAGTCTGCGAAGGTATCTTGTTTGGAACTCTTCTAACATACCGCCCCTCCATTGAGGGTAAACACAAAACCCGAAATGGATTTAGAATCATCTTTGTCACTTTGGAAGCCGGAGTCGGTAAAAGCCTCTACCTGGAGGTCCCCATTACCGTAAATCAAGAACATCTCCTTAGTCCTTCTCAGGTACTTGAGAATGTTCTTTACCGCTATCCAATGTTTCTCACCTGGGTCAGACTGATACCTGCTTACCACACTAAGTGTGTAAGCTACATCCGGTCTGGTACATAACATCGCATACATTATTGATTCTACCGCCGAAGCGTAGGGTATAATGCTCATGCGAACCCTCTCTTCATCAGTCTTTGGAGACATCTCTTTGGAGAGGGTGATTCCGTGACAAGCGGGCATATTGCCACGCTTGGAATCTTCCATACTAAATCTCTTTAGTATGGTGTCAATATACCTGGACTGTGAAAGTCCCAACATTCTATTAGATCTATCACGATGGATCTTAATGCCCAGAATGTATGATGCATCTCCCAAGTCTTTCATAGAGAATTTATGTGACAAGAAGAGCTTTACTGATTGTAGCATAGGGATATCATTCCCTATTAGTAGTATATCGTCGACGTACAAAACGAGGAAGACTACTGCTTTTTCTACAATCTTCCTATAAATACATGGTTCATCTACATTTTTGATAAAGTCAAACTCTTTGACTGTCTCATCAAAGCAGATGTTCCAACTCCGCGATGCTTGCTTTAATCCATAAATGGATTTAAGCAACTTGCAGACTCTTCCGCTGCTCCCACTGTCTAAGAAACCTTCTGGTTGATCCATGTAAACACTCTCTTCTAAATGTCCATTTAGAAAAGCTGTTTTTACGTCCATCTGCCAGATTTCATAGTCATGGAAGGCAGCAATCGCAAGCAGGATCCGAATGGATTTAAACATAGCTACAGGTGAAAAAGTTTCATCATAGTCCAATCCTGGTCTTTGACGAAAACCTTTTGCTACGAGTCTAGCTTTGTAGGTTTCCACTTGTCCAAATGCACCAATCTTCTTTTTGAAGATCCATTTGCATCCAACTGGTTTTACTCCAGGAGGAGCAACTTCTAAAGTCCATACTTTATTGGTGTACATGGATTCCATTTCGGATCTCATAGCATCCAGCCATTTCATCGAGTCACTACTCGTAATAGCCTGCTGAAAACTAGTAGGCTCATCATCCTCGATGATGCAATCCTCTCGATCCCCATCTAGAAGAAAACCATAGTGTCTTTCAGGAGGATGAGAAAGCCTACTAGATCTGCGGAGTGGCGTTGGTTCGTCATGTTCTATTGAAATCTGAGGTTCTACTAAGTCCTCGGTAGCAGTTTGAGGTTCTGGAATTTCTTCCAGTTCTACCGCGCTCCCACTAATTTCTTTTGCAAGAAATTCGCTTTCTAAGAAGACAATGTGACGAGCGACAAACACCTTTTGTTCTTCAGTGTGGTAGACCATATACCCCCTTGAATGCTTGGGGTATCCTACGAACTTGCATAAAACCGATCGTGCCTCGAGCTTTTCCGGATTATGCTTTTTAACATATACCGAGCACCCCCATATCTTGATATACTTGAGATATGGTCTCTTCCCGCTCCATATTTCATATGGAGTGGTAGGCACAGACTTAGTTGGAACTCTATTCAATAAGTATGCTGCTGATTCTAGAGCAAATCCCCAGAAGGAAAGTGGCAACTCAGCACTACTCATTATTGAACGCACCATATCTAATAGCGTGCGATTCCTCCTTTCTGATACACCATTATGCTGAGGTGTATAAGGCGGAGTAAGCTGAGAGAGAATTCCATTCTCTTTTAAGTATTCAAGGAAACTGGTACTTAAGTATTCTCCACCTCGATCAGATCGAAGTGTCTTGATGCTTTTACCAGTTTGTTTCTCTACTTAATTTTTATACTCTTTAAACTTCTCAAAAGCCTCGGATTTATGCTTCATTAAGAACACATGTCCATACCTAGAGAAGTCATCAGTAAAAGTGATGAAGTAGGAGTGACCACTTCGTGCATGTGTAGACATCGGACCACATACATCACTGTGTACAAGTCCCAAAAGTTCAGTGGCTCTTTCTCCGTGTCCGGTGAACGGAGATTTGGTCATTTTTCCTTTGATACATGATTGACAAGTTGCATATGATGAATATTCAAACGGATCTAAATATCCATCTTTATGTAACTTAGTCAACCTTGTTTCATTAATATGACCAAGTCTACAATACCACAGGAAGGCTTGATTCGAATCTAGAGCCTTTCTTTTACGCGTGTTTTGAATATAGAAAATTTGAGGTTGATTAAGTATGTATATGCCGTTTTCCAGTGTGCCATACCCAATCATTTCTTGATTTAGGTGAATGTTCATAATATTTCTTTCAAGCTCAAAACTATATCCTTCATTCGATAACAAAGATACTGATATAATATTACACAACATACTGGGAATACAAAAACAGCTGTACAACACCAAAATGTCCACTAGTCAACCCTAGGTGATATTCCCCTATTGCAATTGCATCTACATGCATTCTATTGCCCATCCGGAGAGTCATATCACCTTTCCCCAGCACTCTACTATTTCTCAGATCCTGCAATGAATTACAGATATGAGAACCAGAACCGGTATCAAGTACCCATGATGTAGAGTTAACTGAAAGACAATTTTCGATTACAAACACACCTGAAGTTGAAGCAACTACTTGCTTCATGTCCTTGGCTTTGAAGGCCTGACAATCCTTCTTCCAGTGCCCTTGCTTGTGACAATAGAAGCACTCGTTTTTTTCTGTCTTCACCCTTCCTGCCTTGTTCGTTCCCTGTATCTTCTTGACCCCACCTTTCGGTTTGGTGGCTTTCATCTTCTTCTTTCCTTTAGCTTTCGCTTTAGATTTAGAAGAAAATGATTGGCTAACATACAGAACGGGGGTCTTCTCCTTTTTCAAGGAGGTCTCTGCTACCCTCAACATATTGAGGAGCTTCGGAAGATCCGCTTCCATTTCGTGCATGTTGAAGTTCAGTACGAACTGAGAGAAGGTGTGGGGAAGGGACTGCAAAATCAAGTCGATATACAAATCGTTCTCTAGCACGCATCCCAGGTTTGCGAGTTCCTCAATGAGGATGATCATTTTGAGGACGTGCTCTCCTACAGGCGATCCTGGAGCTAACCTCATCTGGAAAAGTTTCCTTGAGGTTTCGTACCTCGCGGTACGGGAGTGCTCCCCATACAATTCTTTGACATGGAGAAAGATGGATACAATATCCATACTTTCGTGCTGTTTCTGAAGTTCATTGTTCATGGACGCCAGCACGATACACTTAGCTCGCTCACAATCTAGATCCCAGGTTTTGCGGACTTCCCTGTTCACAACTGAGGAATCTGGTCCAGGGATAAGGGGAGGAACAGCGGTGGTAACATATGTTACTTTGTCATAAGTCAGTGCAATATTGACGTTCCTTAGCCAATCTTTATAGTTCTGCCCGGTCAGTATATTTTTTTCGAGTAATAGTTTTAATCCTGTCATGGTAGCTGCCAGAGAGAGAGAAAAGAAAACACTCAGCATATGCTCTTGCAAGTTTAGATTAGTTTATTAATTTATCTAAACAGGATGGCTCCCACTGTTTCCTCAAATCCTTCTTCAAAACCTTAAAAGAAGAACTAGTCAGGATTTAATCACACGTCACAATACTTGCTTAACCTTTCAGCCAGGCTGGTGTTGGTACTTCGAGGGAGGTTTTCCAACACTTTCGCGAAGTTCCTTAATTAAAGAACCTCTTTTCCCTGGAGGCGTAGCCCCTCTAACACCTTTCTAGGCACCTATTTGGTTTATAGCATTGATTGTTAAGTGAGAGAAATTCCCGAGAGTAATCCTACTCATCAGTGGGATCGGGATCCAACTATCATTGCATGATGCCCTAGATGGAAGCCACTCTAGTCACCACACTCCATAAGGTAAGCTAAATCTGCAAGTTTCCTTTATGTTTGAAACTCCCGATGTGATTTTTACCCCAAGCTCTTATAGACCTTGACGTAGGCCAACAAGTCATAAGACGCAAGTCAAGTTCTACCCGTCGTTGTCCTGATCAATTTAAGTACATCGTACAAGCCCTTGACGTAGGCCAACAAGGTGTACGTCTGTATTAAACTAATGCATCTATCTATGCAACAAATAGGCACACACACTGCTACCATACACTATGCCTTGACGTAGGCCAACAAGTATATCATGAATACGATGTGCTGTCTATCTGAAACGACGGAGGGTTACGGCTGGTTTTTGGCAAAAACCGTTAACGTAATGAACTTGATATTATCGAAGGAATAGAGATAGCTTTTATTTAAAAGGAGTGGTTTAAGCTCCGCATTTAAAATTTGCTTTTTCAAGAAAACCGAGTGGTTTTAGAAATTGTTCCAACGATTCAGTTTAGGTTTTATTTTCTTTGCATTAATAATAATGCGTCCCATCATTAACCTATCATTACAGATAACAACGAAAATACAACGTCCTCTTATGCCATCCGCATTCGCCACGGGGTCCCGTCATCACCCGTTAGGTTACTTAACTAACGGCAGAGCGGGGGCTGGGCTAGCGCGGGTGTAAAACATAAGTGACGTCTAAATAGCTATCATATATAGATATTGTACATTCGTCAGACGCAATAATAGGCATTCCAGATCACAGATAAACAATATTGGATTTGCTAGCAATCCGCATTTCTTTTGAGCCTGCAATGAAAGACGGATTACACAGTTGTGATGAATAGCCATTTACCCCACCCCAGACCCCTACAGGTACGGCAAACTACCCGCCAAGTACCAGAAGTGAAGCGGTCTACCTCAACACTTCAAAATACCAGTAGTTTGTGTACCCCACCTTAGGTCTATCCTAGGAGAAAAAACAGTAAAAGGAATAATACAACGGTGGCTACAACCGCAACCTGGATGTGCCCCGCAAAATAATATTACAACTTATTACAATTACATCGAATGAATTAATACAATAACCCATCACAAACCCGGCTAATCACCACAACAGTCCAATATAGTTTATATACACAAACAGATATATATCACATCACAGATATGTGCAACCCCCTGCCAACCGATATACTAGCAGTTAGGGAGATTTACGAACACATAATACATTTCACAGATATAATCAAACAAGAAAATACCGTATAATTTCGATCGATTAAACACATTTAATTTTTCTCCAATACTTCTCTGTAAATCTGAAACCTGAGCAAAAATAAAAATTACCAGAAAATACCAAATATCACAGAGAATCAACACAAGAAACTTGGGCTGATGAATCGTCCAAAGCGCGGCGGAATCGCGGCGGATCGGTGGGATCCGCCGCGGTTCCGCGGCGCTATGGCCGATTCATGAGCCCAGTTTTCTTGGGTGTTCTAATATATTCATTTAGGTCATTCTGAAGGTCCCTGAAAAATTTTTGGACCTCATTTAAAATTCGACAGAAACTGCAAGATATCGGGGTTTTTCCGGTTTGTTTTTCCGTTCGAAATTCATACAATTTTGCAAGTGTGTTAATTATTGTTTAGTGAGGCTCTGATACCACTGTAAGTCGATGTTCAACACCCCAATACTTCTGGGGAGGCGAAAATATGAAAAGCGATCTTGTTCTTTGATTAAACATCGAATAACCGTATGAATCGTTTGCTAAACAATACTTAACAAAAGCTATAGAGTTCTAAACTACTATGTTAAGAGATTATACCAAACGGTTCTAGTCCTTCGTCTTTATGTTATCTATGGCCTCTTTGGATCTCTACGTCCACCTCGACTTCCTTCCGTGATAGACGATCCACCCGAGAACCCTAATCCAAGCTATAACCTCTAAACTTGAGGTTACTTAGTTTCTCTAGTTGCTAAATAGAGTAGCTAAGGTGATGTAGAGATAGGTTATGGAGTAATTAGTCTTTCCTAATCCTTGTTCGAAACTCATGAGGGGTAGGATTAGGGATTGGTGAAGGAGAGAGAGCTTGAAGAGAGAAAGTGAGAAGATGATAATGATAATAATAATAATAATGAAATAGCTTCTCACTAGATATATGAAACATAATGAATTAAAAGAAATGAATAATATGAGATTATTCATCATGTTTCATAAATGCAAGTGGGTGATTCATTATGTGAGTCATTAAGCATTTAATAATGCATTAATGACATGATGAATCACTCACAACGAGTCACTAAATCATTAAATGATAATGCCACCTCTCCCTCCAAGTCATCACCTTCTAGAAGCTTCTCGGAAAATTATGAGAACGCCCCTCTCATCCGTGAAAACACGGAAAAACTTTAGACTGTATAAATCCAATAACCTGATACTAGAATCTGGCTTAAACCAAAGCCGGCTAGTAAAAACTGTCCGAATGTCGTACGTGCGTTTAAACACGTATGCGTCCGAACCTTTGTCGTAAAACCATACGACCTATATATCTTTTCGCCTGGGTTTGGGAAATCTCTGTGTGGGACTCTAAAGACTCGACTACTACCTGGCAGTGGGTTTAACCATAGACCGCAAGCGGCACTAGCTGTACGTAACGGTCCCAAGGTAGTTGTCGATAAGAAAGCCGATGAGGTAACCCATCTGAAATCCTACTGAGCCTGTCCGTGACAATATCCGTGCAATCCGGTCTGTTCGTCTAAAAGTATCGCATGTATGGTCTAGGGAGGTGGTGGACGTCAGACCCTTAATAACCGTACAAGTCGTGTTGGTATGGCTCTATCACCATCCGAGAATCTACTTATCAATCTACCAGTAATTCTCAATCAGCCCTGGCCAGGGACTTATGGTAATGACCAACCGATCACCGTGCGATATCAACTCCCTATACCGGGAGAGACGAATCCCTAACAGTCACTCACTGCCTCTACGTGGCTCGGGACTATGCCCAACTAAAACCTGTTTGCACGACTCCTTTGAATCGTGGTAGGGTAATAATCGAAGCACAGTGGGAACTCACACGAGACAAATGATGACCTTAAGTCAACGGACTATCTGCACACATGTCACCTGAGAACTGCTATCTGACGTTAGGTATAATACCATCCAGTCAATTCTCGTCGAGTCCTGTCCGGTGTACTCACACCCAGTGAGCATCTGTATACAATCTTAGGCGCACTCCATGAATGGCTGCGGGACCAGTCCATCGCCCCTCCTCAGGGTCTAGATATGTATACACTAGTCTACTCCGGAGTATCGATGCCCAGTCTCGATACTCCTTCGACCATGGACATCTAAGGATGTGCCTACTGACTATCCAGCTCCCACAAGTATGACTGCCATCACAACGCCGGTAGTCAGGCAAACACCCTATGGGCTTTATCAACATACATATATAAATACCAAGTAAAATATATCATACGTTAAGACAAAGACAAACCAAATAGCGTACTATCATATCAAGCAAGACTGTTATGTACATACATATCCCAAGCATCCTATACAATGTAGGCCTCTAGGGCATATATATCCAACACTTTTCTACCCGCAGCGCCAGGGATCAAAGCCCTCACTAAGAGGCAGTCGAGCGGCTACCCTGGTTGGCTATCCCTGGCTGGTACTTTGCTACCCGCAGCGCCAGAGATCAAAGCCCTCGCCAAGAGGCACCAGGCAACAACCCTGTTCAGACATCCTTAGTAGGCCACTTACGGCCCCTCCCGCGCTAAGGATGAAAAGCCCTCGAAAAGAGTCAACCGGGCCCGCCCTTTCTCGGTTATCCCTGGCTGGTAGCTCCCTACCCTAACAAACCAGGGATCAAAGCCCTCGCCAAGAGATAACTGGGCCCGCCTTTGCTCGGTTATCCCTGGCCGGTAGCTCCCTACCAAATCAGGGATCAAAGCCCTCGCCAAGAGGCACCGGGCAGTAACCATGCTCGGCCAGTCCTTAAGGATCAAAGCCTTCACCAAGAGGCACCGGGCGGTAACCCTGCTCGGCCATCCTTAGTAGGCCACTTATGGCCCCTCCCGCGCTAAGGATCAAAAGCCCTCGCTATGAGGCACCGAGAAGCTACCATGCTCAGCACCGTCCTTAGTAGGCCTCTTACGGCCCCTCCCGCGCTAAGGATCAAAGCCCTCGCCAAGAGGCAGCCGAGCAGCTACCCTTCTCGGCACATCCCCAGCAGCCAGCCTCCTGTCCATCGGACGCTGAGGATCTGAAGCCCTCATCGCGAGGCCTCCGAGTCCCTTCCTGCTCGGCGTATCCCCAGCGGGTATCCTCCTGCCCATCAGACGCTGAGGATCTGAAGCCTTCATCGTGAGGCCGCCGAGTCCCATCTTGCTCGGCGCATTCCTAGTGGGCATCCTCCTACCCATCAAATGCTGAGGATATGAAGCCCTCATCGCGAGGCCACCGAGTAGCTACCCTGCTCAGCGCATCCCCAGCGGACAACCTCCTGCCCATCCGACGGTGAGGATCTGAAGCCCTCATCATGAGGCCGCTGAGTCCCTTCCTGCTTGGTGCATCCCTAGCAGGCATCCTCCTGCCCATCAGACGCTGAGGATCTAAAGCCCTCATCACGAGGCCACCGAGTCCTTTCCTGCTCGGCGCATCCCCAGCGGGTATCCTCTTTCCCATCAGACGCTGAGGATCTGAAGCCCTCATCATGAGGCCACCGAGCAGCTACCCTGCTCGGCGCATCCCCAGCGGGCAACCTCCTTCCCATCCGACGCTGAGGATCCGAAGCCCTCATCGTGAGGTTGCCGAGTCCCTTTCTGCTCGGCGCATCCCCAGCGGGCATCCTCCTGCCCATCCGACGCTGAGGATCTGAAGCCCTCATCGTGAGGCCACCGAGCCCCTTCCTGCTTGGCGTATCCCCAGCGGGCATCCTCCCACCCATCAGACGCTGAGGATCTGAAGCCCTCATCACGAGGCCGCCGAGTCCCTACCTGCTCGGCGCATCCCCAGCGGGCATCCTCCTGCCCATCAGACGCTGAGGATCTGAAGCCCGCATCGTGAGGCCGCCGAGTTCCTTCCTGCTCGACGCATCCCCAGCGGGCATTCTCCAGCCCATCAACACGGGGGTCCAAAGCCCTCCTCGTGAGGCCGCTGAGTAGCTTCCTGCTTGGCGCATCCACAGCGGGTAGCTTTCTACCCTACAAAGACACGGATCCAAGACCCGCCAAACAAACTCATACTCAATGCGCGATCAGCGCCTTAACTCTGGAAAAGGGAGGATACCGACCTTCCCACACTCGTCCTTCGTTCGACTTATACTCGATGCGCAACAACAAGAACGCCGTGTCATCCCAGAACAATCCACCACGAGAAATTACCAGCGCCAAGCCGCACAGAAAGAACCAAGCAGTCCACTTTCGACCCGACCTACGAATAGATCGGAACGAGAGTGGGGGGAAAATGATGATGCTCGATAACGGTAATTCCTTAGATCATGACACGTGGTAGATGATGTGTCCCAGAGCATACAAGGAAGGACCAACAGTGGCCGACCAGACCACTCCTATTCTCGTCCTACTGACCAACGCTGGCTCACTTCCGAGCCCCCTACACAACTGGCCTCCTCGGCCTCACAGCTCGTCTCCGGGCTACCGCAGAACCAAGATACTTCGGCTCTCCCGCTCATCCGCGAGCTCTCCCGCTGAGATCATATTTCGCGGTCTCATCGACCGACCAACGGCACCGCTCACAGGCGCAACCGCCATCCCGCGAATCTCGCCATGCGCGAGATATCTGCCGGCCACATCCCACGTTCCACGCCATCACGATCCCCCACTAACGAGCCTGTCTTGCCATTAATGGGAGATCCCGCTCATCACACGGGCATGACATCGGGAGCGTAACGGCCGGCATGATTCTCGCAGCTGCCCTGCCTGCTGCCACCGCTATGTAAACCCTTTCTTCAGACGGTTCAAGTAAGCCATTTTTACACCACTAAGTCGTTACTCTGCTTGAATTTCCTCTCTAACTTGACCGTCGGAGGGTCCTCAGTGGTAAAACCACCCCGGGACTTCCTTGCAGGTAGCTCAGCAACCACAACCTCAAACCCATTGAGATCTATATACTTCAGGAGCGACAGCTTCCAGATCCAGTCTCAGCCACCCATCGCCGCCATCAGCAGATCAACGGAAGGTAACATCTGAAGGAGATCAACGCCCTCCATCAAAAGATATCATAGTCTATGAGTTTAAGGGCCCCACAGTCCGTGGAATATCTGGTTGTCGGGCCCCGTCACCTCTCTGAAGACGTTGAAAGATTACAATGACACATATCAGAGGAGTGAAGAGATGTACCCTTGAACCAATATTCGTTGAGAGATCTGTAGTCCAATTTGGGACTAAGATCAAAGTTTTATGAGCATATGCGCTCAATTAATCTGAATTAGGGATTTGTGGCCAACTTGGGCTCGGCCCATTCAGTTAAAATATAGGACATTTAATTAGGCTTATTTTTTTTCATTTAACAATGCTGAGTATTGGTCCTGACAACTTTTTGTCTTTTATTGAGTGCTGAGCACTCATTATGGCTCTGGGATTTATTATTTAAGGAACAATTTATGTTCTCTCAGCGCACACCTGAGGAGCACGTGGCGCGCTTGGCGCTGAGTGCCAGATTTAGAGCGCTAAGGCGTTTCTTGTGAAAGTAGCGCACATGTGAGGAGCACATGGCGCGCTTGGCGCTGAGCGCAGAGCGCTTTTGTGATGTAGCGCACACGTGAGGAGCATGTGGCGCGCTAGGCGTTGTGCGCTAGTCAATGGGCACAGAACGCTTCTATGATGTAGCGCACGCGTGAGAAGCACGTGGCGCGGTGCTGTGCGCCAGTCAATGGGCCCAGAGGTGCTTCTTTAAACTTAGAGCGCTAAGGCTCTGCAGCGCTATGCGCTAAATTTGGAGTGCTGAGGCACTTCTTTAAACTTGGAGCGCTAAGGCTTCTTTTTAGGTAGCTTTGTGCTCTGAGAATTAAATTTTCTCTTATAAGAGACTTTGTCTCATGGATCTAAGAACAAAGTTCTTATTTTATAGGAGATGTTTCAATCTATTATGTTCTTGGTGAAAGGCTTTGCCTTTATGGATCTGTGATCCTAAGAAAATTGAATTATTCTCCCCCCTTTTTATAATGAGATGTTATGATCTCTTTTGTGAAAAGACAATTTGTCTTATAGATCTATGATCTGGTAAAGGAACTAAGTTCTTTTTCTGATGAGATGCTCTGATCTCTCTGTTTTTATCTTGCAGAAAAGTTTTTCTTCTGCCGAGAGCTTGCTCTTTTCTTTGAAATTTCTCAAACTTTGTGGGGGGTTCCTCTATCTGAGACATAAAGTCTTGGGGCCTTTATATAGGGTAGGCTGATTTGTTGAATTGGTTGAAGAGATCTTTTCTCTAATTGATTTCAGGATTTCCCCACCGTTGGATCTTTGATCCTAGGGCTTCTGTTTTACAGAAGGCGATCTTCTAATTTTTAACAAGATTGGGAAATCTTTTCCCCTACAGAATTTATTCTGTATTTTGGTGATATTTAATCACCATTAGATCATTGATCCAACGGTGCTATGATTTTTAGAGCATAATCTTTCCTATTTGGAAAGATTCTAAGGAATGTTTCCTTAACAGAATTTTATTCTGGTCAATTGACGATTTTTAATCATGTTCGTTGGATCTTTGATCCAAAGGCTTAGAACAGTTTGTTCTATCGCTAGCGCTTACGTGCTTTGCACGTGGTGCGCTGCTTAAAGTGCAGCGCTTTTAGCGCTAGCGCTCACGTGTTTTGCACGTGGTGCGCTGCTTAGAGTACAGCGCTCTAAGCGCTAGCGCTCACATGCTTTGCACATGGTGCGCTGCTTAGAGTGCAGCGCTCTTAGCGCTGGCGCTGCTATGAAGCGCTGCTTCATTTCAAATTTCAAAATTTGAACAGAGCTTTGCTCTGATTAGGGAAACAACGGACTTTACGTCCATCTGCCAAATTTCATAATTCTGGAAGACATTAATGGCAAGAAGGATCCGAATGGATTTAAGTATAGCCACCGGAGAAAAGGTTTTATCATAGTCCATGGCAGGTCTTTGACGAAAACCTTTTGCTACAAGTTTAGCCTTATAGGTTTCAACCTGACCATCTGCACCAATCTTCTTTTTGAAGATCCATTTGCAGCTTACGGCTTTTACCCCTTGAGGTGCAATGTCCAAAGTCCAAACTTTGTTGGTGTACATGGATTCCATTTCTGTCCGCATTGCAACCAGCCATTTTACTGAGTCTCTGCTCGTAATGGCCTGGTGGAAACTAGTTAGCTCATCATTATTGATGATGCAATCCTCTCTATCCCCGTCTATGAGAAAACCGTAGCATCTCTTGGGTGGATGAGACTGCCTACTAGATTTGCGGAGTGGCGCAGGGACGTTCGGTTCTTTTGAAATTTCTGGTTCCTCCATACTTTCAGTAATAGTATGTGGTTTTGGAATTTCTTCCAGTTCTATTGCGCTCCCACTTATTTCTTTTTCAAGAAATTGAGTCTCCAGAAAGTAGGCATGCCGAGAAACAAAACCTTTTGTTTCTCTACTTAATAGAAAAGATACCCTCTGGAGTCCTTGGGTATCCCACAAACTTACACAGTGTCGATCGTGCCTCGAGGTTGTCCGCATGCTGCCTTTGACAAAAGCTAGATATCCCCATATCTTAAGATATTTAAGATAGGGTTGTTTCCCACTCCATAATTTATATGGTGTGGTAGGTGTTCAGTTGATAAAACTACACATTTGTTATTACATTTTTCCTACCATTTCCATATTAAAAAAGGTCTTTATTATAATATATCATACATATGAGGGTTTATCTGTAAAAATAATATTTTCCATGTGTTGATATATTATAATTAGCATTTGGTAGGAAAATTTATGCAAATAATATCATTGACCAAATCCTAAAAGAACAAAGTCTACTAAATATTTTTCCAAGTTGTTGTGCAGAATTTTTCCAAGTTGTTGTGCAGAATTTTTCCAAGACTAAAATCAAGGAAATCAAGTTGTTAAAGAAAACCTGCCTAATTAAGAAAGCAAAACTTGGAGGCCAAGTCTGGCAGCAACCACGAGAAGATTTCCATGTTACAAAGGTTCCAAGGATTGCCAAATGTCACAAATACAGAGCCTAAGAAATTTGATCAAGGGTTGAGATCATATGGCCGCGGATCCGCGGCCATACCCCCCTTGTGCCGCGGATCCGCGGCAAGATTGAGGATTTAGGGGCTGCGCAATTTGTGGGAGATTCTCTACTGTTATTTCCCTAATTTGGACGCAAAGCTTTCTGGCTTTGGACTATAAATATGGACCGAGAGCCTCTTAGAAAAATCATCAAGTCGACGCGATTACGAAGTCCAAGACGGCTCACGCATCCAGGCTGATCATCAACGGTTCATCTACCTCCTTAGAAGAGATCGAGAAGTAACTAGTACTTATAATCATTTTCTAAGGAATTAAAGTGTAATGAATATTGTTGATTAATAAAGGTAGCTTTCTTTTTCTTATTCTATTTCTTCGAAGTTTAATTATGCATTTTCTCTCCATCTCTTTTTCTCCCAATATGCGCGAGTAATTCTCCGCTTGTTAGGGTTCGTAGGATTTGGGTAGGCTAATGGATGATGAATATCCCTAAACCCTTTTTAAGTCCTATAAAGTTTATGAACTTTATCAAAAGAATCATTAACATCCTAATCGGGCGCGCTACCAATTCATTGTTAGTCCCGACCGCGATTAGAGATTAGATTAATGATTGTTTTGGTAAAGGCTAGATATGAACGGAGTTCCATGTCGAGATAAGGGTTAAGAGTGGGATTCCTTTTCCCTCCAGAAACCCTAATCTACACGCATCACCGTCGTTCTAGTTTTAAATCTATTAATGGATAAAAAGGGTAACTTTTAATTAATCATCCATAACTACTAAATCCTAACGAACCCTACAAGCCTCTTATTATATTAACTACATCCCTAAAATAATCTAGATCTATATATTTTGCATTCTTGCTTAATGTAGATCTAGAAACCATTCCACAAAATTCTTTATCCTTCTTCTTTTTTTCAACACATCTAAAGTAAGAATAAAATATTCAACATTTCCCAGAGGACGACCCGTACTCATCTCGGTCTAGCTACACGCGACACCGTTATTGATTGCGGTTAACTAATACAAACACACAATTTTTCAGATCAATCAAATGGCGCCGTTGCCGGGGATACGTGCGTAATTTTTTTTATTCTTACTATTTGTGTTGAATTCTTATTTGATACATATCATAATTAACACAAAACTGCAAAATTGCATATTTAACGATTTGTGCGTGAATTTTGCAAGGAGATCTAGAGTCACAGAATTAAGGAAAAAAGAAGACAGAGACATTCATCGAGATCCAGAGGAGTACAGGAGGCCACTGAAAAATTTTCATCAACTGATCCATCTACTCCGCGGCAGAAGCGCGGCAAAGGAGCTCATTTGCGGCGGAAGCGCGGTGGGAAGGAAGATCTAGGGTTCCAAACTTCTCTGGTAAGATTCTAACCTCCTTCTCTCTCCTCTCAAATCCAATAAAATCTATTTTCTGCAGGATTCTTTGCAAAATAGCGCCGCTCAAAAAAATCTTTTTGCAAAAGTTTTGTGATTGGTTTTGTTTTGCATATTTTAATACGGACTTTAAGGGGAAAAGACCAAATCAAGATTATGTGGGGATTTCATCACCCTTCCTAAGCCCCACAAATCACAAACTGAGCATCTAGATCAACCCTTCATTAATTTAAAAAATATCTAGACCAGACTCTAAGGACTGTCGCGCTCAATAAGGACAGAGGAAGGTCGTGGGTAATCTATCGCTTATCCGCATTAGTTTTGTAGTGTCTAGGCAAATGTGTCCAAAGGCTAGTGGTTATTAATTAGGCCCACTACTGTGGTTCCTTCCCACTTACCTGGCACTTACCTGGCTACAAGGGTAGTACAGAGGCGGTAGAGGATTGATCTTGCGGCTTGTCCTTTGGAAGTCTAGGAGCGGTCTAGAGACTGAACCTAGGTGACCTTAGTTCTAGGGTTGCTTGTGCATTTTAGAGTGGTTTGTCTTGAGTCCCTCTTTTTTCAAAACAAACCAATTTTAAAATCACACACACGCTGCCACTTGCACTAAACCCGCTTAGTGCATGCTCGGCTGGACACGGGATCCTAGTGCCCGTCTTGTCCGCGTTCCTGCTATTGACGCCGAAGTCGGTACTTCTTCATCTTCTTTTACCCCACCACACACCACGACCGAGATGGACGGCACTCCGTCAAAATATAATACCACGCTGCCACCGCCCATAGGTGCGCAGAATCCACCGCGCATCTCTCTCCAAGAGAGATGCTATCCTATCCGTGGTCCTCTTCCCACTTGTCTATCTCTTCCACCAGCTAATGGGGATAATTTCGAAATTAAACCCCACTACATCACTCTGCTGCCCAAATTTCACGGGTTTGAGTCGGAAGACGCGTACGTTTTCATCACCAAATTCGAAAACGTATGCGCAATGATGGGTACTTCACAATTGACTGTCGATGCTATGCGCTTGCGTCTTCTCCTATTCACACTGTGCGACTTAGCAGAAAAATGGCTTTATAATACTGCCGCACACTCTATCACTAATTGGGATGAATTCGTCATAGCATTTCTTAAGAAGTTTTACCCAAACCATAAGACTGCCCATATTAGGAGCGAGATCAACCAGTTCACCCAGCTTCCCAATGAACCATTTTGGAAGTGCTTTGAACGTTTCAAGGATCTGCTTGTCCAATGTCCTCATCATGGAATACAAAGATGGGATTTATGTCGAATTATATATGAGGGCATTAATCTAGCGACAAAGCAGATGCTTGAAACAATGTGTCAATGCAATTTCATGTCTAAAGATGATGGTGAAGCATGGAAATATCTGGAAGATCTCGCTGAAAACACTTTGCCGTGGGAAAGCGTAAGACCACCTTCATCTAGGGGAGGTATTCACCAGATCGATGTTTCCATCGCAGTGAAAGACGAAATGGCAGCGATGCAGAAGAAACTCGATGCTATAGAGAACAAACTTTCATCAGTCTCCCTAAATCAGGCCACGCTTCCTAAGACCGTCTGTGGTTGCTGTTCGGATCCTTCACACTTAACGGAAGAATGTCCTATGAATGCATCGTTTCAAACTGATGCTGCTTTTCAGCAGCGACCTAGAAACGATCCTTATTCTTCCACGTACAATCAAGGATGGAGGAATCATCCTAACTTTGCTTGGAACCAAAACCAACAAAGCAATTATCAAAGACCTCCTCCACAGCAACCACAACCACAAAATCAGCTCCCCTTTCAGTCACAAAATTTCCAAAATCTGGCCAACACTTCTACACCACAAGTGGCCGGTACTGACAACTCTTCACTTGCACAAACTTTGGATTTGTTCATGAAACATTCCATGCAATTGTCGGCTGAGATGAAGTCTTCTATTGATACCATACAGAAAGACTCCGCCTCCCACAGCGAGAGTATTAAATCAATAGAAAACCAACTTGCACAGTTGAACGCCGCAATGAGTGCGAGAGAGAAAGGGAAACTCCCATCTTAACCTATACTTAATCCTGGCCACTCACAAAGTTATAATGTGAGTGCCGTTACTACGTTGAGATCGGGAAAAGTGCTGAATAACCGAGTGGGTGAGCAATGTGATGATAGTGACACCAATGATACCCCAGCTTCTTCTTCTTCCCCTAATTCGTCTAGTCTCCCACCTTCATCCGAGCCTATTCTCCGTTTTCCGCAAGGCTCAAACATTTCGCCAAATCTATCTAAATCGATTCCCACTCCAATTTTGGGATCGAATCCGTCCCCACAATCCTCTCCAATGTTGGACCAAACCCTTATTGATAAAGCGCCTTATCCAAACAGGTTAAGGGGCAACAGACCAAGTCCACAAATGGAGAAGATTGTGGAAATTTTTAAGCAAGTTAACATAAACATTCCTCTCCTAGATGCTATTCAACAAGTTCCGTCATATGCGAAAATCCTAAAGGACTTGTGCACTAGGAAGAGAAAAGTTCAAGTACCTAAAAAAGTTTTCCTTGCGAGTAATGTGAGCACTGCTTTTACACAACAACTACCCAAGAAACGAAAGGACCCCGGAAGTCCTACAATTTCTATTTCTATTGGGGGTAAAAATATTAATCGTGCTCTACTCGATTTAGGTGCTAGTGTTAACTTGCTTCCATATTCTGTTTATGAGCAATTAGGGATCGGAGAGTTAAAACCTGCGCATTGCACTTTTCAGATGGCCGATCGATCTATCACCCAACCTAGGGGTGAGGCAGAGGATGTGTTAATCAAAATTGGGGAATTCATATTCCCTGTGGACTTTATCGTTATAGATACACAACCTGTGGCAAACCCACGCAATCAAATCCCGGTGATACTCGGTCGACCCTTTTTGGCCACTTCCAACGCAGTAATCAATTGTAGAAACGGCTCTATGACCCTATCCTTTGGAAAGAAATCAATTGAGCTTAACATTTACAAGTTGGGAAGTGAACCCTCCGAACCCTATGCTCATGTGTGTTCTGTCGAATTAATGGATGTCGACAGCAGCGAATTTAATCAACCTCATGATACTGACTCTTTTCATATGTTGTTGTTTGACCCAATCATGTACTCTTTCACCGAGTTGTCCGGGTCAACATCTAACGCTGATGAGGAACTTTTTATAGAGTCTGACGATCACCCCATTTTTCCTGATGACATTATTCTTCGGGGTATCGATGAAAGCTTTGAGGAAATTTTCGCTGATGAACTCGCATTTTTAAAAGATACGGGTGTTGAGATAAATCAACTCCAAGATGAAGAAATTGGACTTCCACCCCTTTTTTTGGACAATCATGATAATGCGAGTAATCCATCATTACTATCACTGTGTCGTCTCTCCAAATTGAGACGCAATCCTTTTCCATTACACCTCTTATCACCTCCCCATTTCTTCACGTCGAAAGGCGACATGTTCTTCCACCAACCTTGGTGCTTCATCGATAAATTTTTTGAATGGTTGGTGTTGACTTTTGGTCTTTGCAAAGCTTGGTATTGACCAATAACCTTGACCCCCTCGTGTGATTTTAAAAGATTAACATTGTTTAACTCAGGTTTGGGGGGGTATATTTTGGCTCTTGAAAGAAAATGATTTTTACAAAATTGTGAACCAAAAAAAAGTTTGGGGGAGGATTTTCAATTTCATATATTCTTGCCTCCATTAATAATTTCCTCCTAAGTTTACAGGTTTTAGAGCTTAACGGATGACATCAGTGAGGACACTGCTGTAAATAGGTTTGGGGGAGGTTTGCGCTTATTTACACATCAATTTGCATCATATTTTGCATAAGCACAACATTTTCAAAAATTTTAAAATTTTCTTTTATAATAAAAGAGTAGAAAGTGAAAAATTACATCCAAAGGATAGGAATAGTTTAAGAAAATCAAGAAAATTAGAAGTTTTCTTAAACGAACTAGTAATAAGTAGTTATGAGCTGTTGTCCCAAGGGTTAGTAAGATGAAAGAAGTCACTAATCTGAGGATAAAAATAAGTCTGAAAAATAATTTCTATTCTGGAAGCCAAACATTTGAATGTTGATACCCTACTATATGCACTTACACACGTCTTGAAACTCGGGATAGTAGAGGATACCTTGAAATGCTCTTGTCTAAAAGCCAAAGTATGAAGGAACTGAAAAATGAAAAAATGAAGAAAATATAAAAATGGTGAAAAGAAAAATGAACACTGGTTTTGTCATCGCCAAGGCAGCAATAAAAAAATATAGCGAGGGTGCTTCATCACCTAGTTCCTTAGACCAACTGGTCTGGGAGTCACTGCTAAGCCTTAGGTGGTGCAAGACGAGGAAAAATACTATCACCTAATAAGCAAGCACATAAGTAATCGGCCGGTTAGTACCTCAAGAAGTATTAACGGTCACATGAAAATGTGTGAGCAAATCTAAATTAAAAAGTACTGCGGCAGATGGACAAGAGTATGATAGCTTGAATTGAATTCTCCGAGTGTAGGGATGTCCATTACACACACGTAGGGGTATATGATCGATGTTTGGATGAAAGGTACGAATGAAGAATAAAGACGACGTTTTATTGAGGGATAATGTGATTTCTAACATCTTTTCATGGCTATTAAGATAAGGCTCATGACAACTGAAAAGCTAGTGTAGTTGGAAACTCTTATTTTCAAAGTCTTTCTTTATGGTTCTTATCTTTATATGTAAATTTCACCATCTCTCTTTTGTTATAGGATTTTATGGGTGTAATCCACTGAAAACCCTCAGGAGACAACACTCCTCCTACTAGGGACACCTAGAGGTTTAACGGCTTGTTGCACGTGCTTAGTGCAATCGTGTTTGCCTACGAAAGTGTGCTTAGTTTTCTTCTTTCTTTTTCTCCTTCTCTTGAATAAACTAGTTTGCTTGGGATGATCAAAGATAAGTTTGGGGGTATTTGTTCAGTTGATAAAACTGCACATTTGTTATTACATTTTTCCTACCATTTCCATATTAAAAAAGGTCTTTATTATAATATATCGTACATATGAGGGTTTATCTGTAAAAATAATATTTTCCATATGTTGATATATTATAATTAGCATTTGGTAGGAAAATGTATGCAAATAATATCATTGACCAAATCCTAAGAGAACAAAGTCTACTAAATATTTTTCCAAGTTGTTGTGCAGAATTTTTCCAAGACTAAAAACAAAGAAATCAAGTTGTAAAAAAAACCTGCCTAATTAAGAAAGCAAAACTTGGAGGCCAAGTCTGGCAGCAACCACGAGAAGATTTCCATGTTACAAAGGTTCCAAGGATCGCCAAATGTCACAAATATAGAGCCTAAGAAATTTGATCAAGGGTTGAGATCATATGGCCACGGATCCGCGGCCATACCCCCCCTTGGGCCGCGGATCCACGGCAAGATTGAGGATTTAGGGGCTGCGCAATTTGTGGGAGATTCTCTACTGTTATTTCCCTAATTTGGAAGCAAAGCTTTCTGGCTTTGGACTATAAATATGGACCGAGAGCCTCTTAGAAAAATCATCAAGTCGACGCGATCACGAAGTCCAAGACGGCTCACGCATCCAGGCTGATCATCAACGGTTCATTTACCTTCTTAGAAGAGATCGAGAAGCAACTAGTACTTGTAATCATTTTCTAAGGAATCAAAGTATAATGAATATTGTTGATTAATAAAGCTAGCTTTCTTTTTCTTATTCTATTTCTTCGTAATTTAATTATGCATTTTCTCTCCATCTCTTTTTCTCCCAACATGAGCGAGTAATTCTCCGCTTATTAGGGTTCGTAGAATTAGGGTAGGCTAATGGATGATGAACATCTCTAAACCCTTTTTAAGTCCTATAAAGTTTATGAACTTTATCAAAAGAATCATTAACATCCTAATCGGGCGCGCTACCAATTCATTGTTAGTCCCGACCGCGATTAGAGATTAGATTAATGATTGTTTTGGTAAAGGCTAGATATGAACGGAGTTCCGTGTCGAGATAAGGGTTAAGAGTGGGATTCCTTTTCCCTCCAGAAACCCTAATCTACACGCATCACCGTCGTTCTAGTTTTAAATCTATTAATGGATAAAAAGGGTAACTTTTAATTAATCATCCATAACTACTAAATCCTAACGAACCCTACAAGCCTCTTATTATATTAACTACATCCCTAAAATAATCTAGATCTATATATTTTGCATTCTTGCTTAACGTAGATCTAGAAACCATTCCACAAAATTATTTATCCCTCCTCTCTTTTTCAACACATTTAAAGTAAGAATAAAATATTCAACGTTTCCCAGAGGACGACCCGTACTCATCTCGGTCTAGCTACACGCGACACCGTTATTGATTGCGGTTAACTACTACAAACACACAATTTTTCGTATCAATCAGTAGGCACCGACTTAGTAGAAACTTTGTTCAAAAGATACGCAGCAGATTCTAGTGCATAACCACAGAAGGATTGTAGTAATTCAGCGTTACTCATCATGAAACATACCATATCTAATAAAGCGTGGTTCCGCCTTTCTGATACACCGTTGTGCTGAGGTGTGTATGAAGGAGTAAGCTGAGAGAGAATTCCATTCTCTTTTATATAATCCAGGAACTCGGCACTTAAGTATTCACCACCTTGATCAGATCAAAGTTTCTTGATACTTTTGCCAATTTGTTTTTCCACTTCATTCTTGTATTCTTGGAATTTCTCAAATGCCTCAGATTTATGTTTCATCAAGAATACATGTCCATACCTTGAGAAATCATCCGTAAAAGTAATGAAGTAGGAATAAAAAATTCTTGCATGTGTAGATATTGGACCACACACGTCGCTGTGTATGAGTCCCAAGAGCTCGGTGGCTCTTGCTCCGTGTCCAGTGAACGGAGAATTTGTCATCTTTCTATTGAGACATGATTAACAAGTTGCATAAGACAGATATTCAAACGGATCCAAATATCCTTCTTTATGTAACTTCGTCAACCGTTTTTTATTGATATAACCTAGTCTACAATGCCATAAGAAAACTTGATTTAATTCTGGAGACTTTCTTTTAAGTGTGTTCTGGATATTGAAAATTTGGTGTTAGTTTAATACGTATATATCGTTGTCCAGTGTACGTCTAGTGTACCTGACCCAATCAAACCACGATTAAAGTGAATGTTTATAACAATACTTACAAATGTAAAATCATAACCTTCTTTAGATAGTAAAGATACAGAGATGATATTACATGTCAAATTAGGTACACAAAAACAGTTACGCAAAATCAAAATGTGTCCACTTGTCAATCCTAGGTGATATTCCCCTAAGGAAATAGTATCCACGCTCGCTCCGTTAGCAACCCTGAGGGTCATATCACATACCTTCAAAACTCTACGGCTTCTCAGTGCCTGCAATGAATTACAGATATGAGATCCTAATCCGGTATCCAATACCCAGGAAGTAGAGTTGATTGACAGACAGTTTTCAATCATAAATACACCTGAAACAGAAGCCACAACTTGCTTCGAATCCTTGTTGTTGGCTTTCCAAGCCCTGCGGTCCTTTTTCCAAAAGCCTTTCTTATGACAATAAAAGCATTCCTCTTTCCTTACTGTCGGCCCTCAAACTTTTGCCTTGCCCTTCCCCTGTACCTTATTGACACCTCCTTTCGGCTTTGTGGGGGCCTTCTTCTTCTTCCCCTTGGCTTTTGCATTGGATCTAGAGGAGGAAGATTCCCCAATAAGCAGAGCGGGTGTCTCCTTGGATTTCTTCAGGGTGCCCTCTACACTCCTCAACATGTTGAGGAGTTCTAGAAGTGTAACCTCCATATCTTGAATATTGAAATCCAGGATAAAATAGACATAGATAGAGAAGAGGGACTGTAGAATCAAGTCTGTATATAACTCGTTCTCCAACGTGGTCTCAAGGTCCGCGAGCTTTTCAATATAGCTGATCATCTTAAGGACGTCGTCCCCTACAGATGACCCGACAGCCAATCTCGCTTGAAATAATTTCTTTGAGGTCTTGTATCTTGCGATACGAGATTGCTCTCAATATAAATCTTTGGTATGGAGGAAGATGGAAGCTAAGTCCATCTTCTCATGCCATCTCTGGTGTTCATTATCCATTGAGGCCAATACGAGGCACTTGGCTTTCGCACAGTCTATTTCCAATGTCTTACGGATCTCTATATTCGCGACGGTGGAATCTAGACCTGGGACGATGGAATCTGGACCTGGGATGGTGGGGGCTTTGGTAATAAGGAGGTAACCCAGTTTGTCATAGGTTATGGCCATCTGGAAATTCCTTAGCCAATTTTTATAATTTGGCCCCGTCAATATATTTTTATCTAGTAGTAATTTAAGCCCGGTCATTTTCGTCGCTGCATTTAGGAGAGAGAGAAGAAACACCCAGCATGATGCTCTTGCAACTTTATATTGTTTATTAGTTTATCTAAATAGGATGGCTCCCACCGTTTTCTCAAATCCTCTTTCAAACCATAAAGAAGAATTAGTTAGGATTAATCACACCTTACAATTCTTGCTTAACCTTTCGGCCAGGCCAGTATTGGTACTTCGAGAGTGGTTTTCCAATGCTTTCGCAAAGTTCCTTAATTACATAATCTCTTTTCCCTGAAGGCGTAGCCCCGCTAACACCGTTTTAGATACCTACTTGGTTTATAGCATTGATTATTTAAGTGAAAAACTCTCCCGAGAAGTAATAAAACTCATGGTGGGATCGGGATCCAACTATCATTGTGTGACAATTTTGAAGGAATCCTTCCAAAATTATCACACTCCAGATATTATGCAAAACTAGCAAGTTTCCTTTTCTTTTGAAACTTCCGATGCAGATTTTTGCCCCAGGCTCTTATGACCTTGACGAAGGCCAAAATATCATAAGACGCAAGTTAAGTTCTACCCATCATTGTCCAGGTTAATCTGAACCCATTCATACAAACCCTTGACGAAGGCCAAAATAGCTATATGCATGTCCCAGATTAACGCATCTATCTATGCTACAGATGAATACCCAGCAGCTACCAATCACTATACCTTGGCAAAGGTCAAAATACAAAGCTTGAATACTACTGAATACCCATCTGAAATGGCGGAGGGCTACGACTGGTTTTAGCGAAAACCGTGAACGTAATGAACTTGATATAGTCGAAGGAACCATGATAGCTTTTAAAAGGAGTGGTTTAGGCTCCGCATTTAAAAGTTGTTTTTAAAGAAAACCGAGTGGTTTTGAAATTGTTCCAACGATTTAACTTTGGTTTGTTTTCCTTGTATTAGTCAATATTAATGATGTCTCATCAATTAACCCTATTATTGCAGAAAGAAACGAAACTAGAACGTATGCTTATGCCATCCATATTCACCACGGGACCCCGTCATGCATCGTTAGGTTACTTAATTAACGGCAGAGCTATGGCTGGACTAGCGCGAGTGAAAAACATAAGCAACGTTTATTATTATTATTATAATATATATATATATAGCCATTCGTCTCACGCAATAATAGTCATTCCAGATCACAGATCATAGCAACACAGATAAATATATTGGATATACTAGGATATCCGTCTTTCGTTTTAGCTGTTCATACCAGAATATTGCA
Source organism: Agapanthus africanus (assembly GCA_030015575.1). Lineage (NCBI taxonomy): Eukaryota > Viridiplantae > Streptophyta > Magnoliopsida > Asparagales > Amaryllidaceae > Agapanthus > Agapanthus africanus. Next base: position 933,760,161 of record JASDDO010000019.1, on the reverse strand, counting down.
TTTTATACCGCCCATTCTTACGCTCGTTTGTTTATAGGCAGGTGCTTTTAATCTGTGTTTGCTATATATTTACAGGCTACATGTTCCTAGTCCAAAATAACGCAATTGATACCAAATCTCCACTGTTACGCCAAAATACAGAACATCTGTTGACAGCAGATAAAAGCCGGGTTCCGGTCATCCGTATCCGTCCAGTGCCGCGCACCTGTTCCTGAGACAAGACATATGACAGTGGTCATTCTTGTCTCGGACAAGCACAGAGCACGAGAGGGGCAGCACAAGAATTAATGGGTGCGCGGAGCTCGAGGGAGAAAAGGTCAAAAGTATTATTTTTGATGCCATTTTGGACCATTGCAGATCTGAAGCAATTGTGGAAGCAATTTGCAGTTTTGTATATGTAGAACAGCATAAGACAGCAAACCAAGGAAAACGACAAAACTTGAAGGCCCAAATCCCCATAATGGCCGCGGATCTGCGGCATAAGCGTGCTTAGGCCACGGAACCGCGGCCATGCTGACTTGGCAGGGGTTCATCTTCTGGGGGCATTTTTGTAACTTCCTATAGTGCCTGAAAGTTGCCCTAGAGTTTCTGTTTCCTGCCTATAAATAGTCCAGAACTTGCCAAGCCATGGGATAAATTCTTATGCCCACTTTTTCTTAGGATTTAGTTTAGCTTCTTCTTCTTCTTCATTCCTTCCTCCATGAAAATGGTAGTGAGAGCTTTTTGAGTGGATGATGAAATGAAGATGAGGGTTATTTTGTATCATTCTTTTTCTTAGCTTCCCCCTTGAGCTCTCTACCTTAACTTGATCTTGCAATCTCTTAAGTGAGCTTGCAAATTTAAGCTTTGGTCATTGATCTCAAGGGGTTGTATCATTTTGGAATCAATAATGTTCTCTCTTTTGTGCTTCATTCTCCATGAGTTCTTTGCCTTTTCTTGATCTTGCAACCTCTTAATTGAGCTTGCAAGTTTAAGATTTGGTTATTGAACCCATGTCTTGTTTTGGGTTCTATGGTTCCTAGTTTCATTTCCTGCTCATTTACTTTCTTGCACTTTAATACTTGCTTTACTTTCATGCAACTTTAATTCCATGCACTTACTTACTTGTAATGCTTTTTCCTTTCTTCTCTTTTCTCTTTTCTTTTGCTCTTTTTGGTTTGTTTTGTGAATGGTTGTAATTATGTGTTGTTAGGAATAAATACGATATTGTAAGTTAAGGTTTCATTGCCCATTCCCTTTTCCCGTATTTTCCATTGAACTCCGTCCAAACGTTACGCAAGCGCTCCGTTAGGCACCCTACCCTACCAAGGTAATGGTGATTCCTAGCCGCGACCGGTTGCGTTCGGTTTGGCCGGAGGCAAAAGCAAGAGACAAGAACGGACGGACAAGGGTCAATAATCCGGATTTCATGAATACCGTGCTTAAGTACCCTAATCTACGTTGTTTGCGATTGCTCTAGCTTCAATCGTTAAGTTCGCCTTAAAGGTTTTGAATACGGATTTCCTTAGCTTACACTTTTGTGTCATTTCCTAACAACTTTACTTGTGCATAAAACACATAGGGTAGGTATGAACAATTCCGCCCACGCGCATTAACTCGTTACGACAAGAACGTAAAACATTGCGTCTTCCTGTGGATGACCCGTGCTCAATCGGCTAGCTGCAAAGCGACACCGTCTTGATTGCGGTTAACTAAAATTATAACGATCAAATGGCGCCGTTTCCGGGGAGACGGTAGCGTATTTTTTTTCTTGTTATTCGGGTTAATATTCTTTTTGTATATATTTATAAATAAAATAAATAAAATCTTTTTGTTATTTTTGATAATTTTTGTGAGCAAGTGTGCAGGCTAATCTGGAGCAAGTACAGTGATCCAAAAAGAAAACAGAGGTTTTTATTTTGGAGGAGAGAAGAAGTGGAGTTCGTTGACCAAAGACAAATCCCCAAGTCAACATTTTGACCGTGGAACCGCGGTCAAAAGGTGCCTTCCGCGGCGGTTCCGCGGTCCCATTGAGGCCTCTGTGCCCATTTTTTTTCTCCACCCCTTTTTCTTTTCTTTTATCTTCTCTGTGAATTCCACTATACTGTATTTTCTGCAGATTTTTGCGGATTTACGAACTGCGATTGTGGGGAGCAAAGTGTACGTTCAAGGCTTAGGTGATTGCAAAGTACAGTGCCAAAGATCCGGGTAGTTTGACCCGCGCAAGCGAACTTTTCAAGCTTACCGGATTTGATTCAACGGGGGTTTCCTAACCCAAAAACTTAACGGTACGTATTTCTTAAACACCTTCTTTGTAGGGTTCCTAGGCACTTTTGTGAAGGTTCATAAGGCATCAAACATGCCCGAATAAAAATTTAGACGTGCCGAACAACCCAAACCCGGGATCTTTGCTAGATTATTAGGGTTTAACATGCAAGTAAATATCTTTACTACTAAGTGTGAGGGATTACAACCTTTGTAGTCCAATCCTTCGCTTCATAAGCTCCGAGTAGAAGTCCCTTCGCCGCGATCCACGATCTCCTGGACTCAAGAGAGGCTCCACGACTCGAACGATTCATGATAGCTTGTCGTATTCCTTTTCCCCGATGATCTACGTCGAAGTTGCAATAACTCAAGCTCTCTCACTCTAATGAGGTGAACACCCTAATCTAATGGGCTAGATTAGATGAGGATGATGGAGTAGTATTTATGCTTTCTTTTCATATCATAATCTCACATGAAATCATCACAAAAAGAATTTCTAGTAAGCTTTCTCAAAGCTAAAGAGAGAATAAGAAGATGAATAATGAGATAATTCCTTTTGTCATGAATAATGAAATGTATATATGAATTAATAATGTAACCATAGTTTAGTATGACAAGGATAACCCTTGTAGAGAATAAACTAGAGCTAGGGTTTGGTTAGGTTAAAAAATGAGTCATGGATAAATATCAACCATAATATCTTAACCAAGACAAAAGAGAAAGCTTTTAGATGGTGCAAGAAGAAGCTAACCCTAATCAAGCCCTAACCTTGTTTAATTTTCACTAAACATGTTCCATTATTAATCATATCATGTCACAATAATATATATCACATATATATATTATATATTTGCAACAAAAGAAAATAATACAATTAACATATATCGCATATATATCAATGTATTATCCGGTGAGAAAATGAAATAATAAAGCGAGCCAATATTAGATAATGTAATACAATATATCATATATATTATTATACATTAAATCATCGAATAAACACTTGATCCGACAATCCGGCTATATTGAATATAACCGACTAATATATCATGTACCGATTCATCAAATCAACACTTGATCCGATGTCCCGGTTCATATCTAAATATCGCGAGAATATAATACGGTATCTCATATCGCATTATCCTCAGTTATGCGCATATCACATATGTGCCTCTACTCCGTTTTGCCTGAGTCAAGAAACCTCTGTGTAGAACTCTAAAGAATCGTCAATACGCCGGTAGCAGGTGATGATCATATCAAACACCCACAAGCTGCAAGCGGTCAGCTAAACGTAACAGCCACCCAGGTATTGAGCGATCAGAAGATCAACAAGCTAGCCTGTGCGTTCTCCTGTGAATCCAATCAGTAACACTCCCGTACAGTCCGGTCTGTTCGTCTGATATGTCACATATCAAGTCTAGGGGTGGTATACGTCAGACCCCAGTAAACGATAAGTCGTGTCGATGTGAGGCTCATAACGGGTCGAGAAACTACTAGTAACACTTACCAGTAAATCTTTATATCAGCCCTGGCCAGGGACTTCCAGTTATAGCCAATCGAACACAGCACAACATCAGCTCCCTATACCGGGAGAGACGAATCCCCTCCTATCTCTCATTGCCTCCATGTGATTCGGAACTGTACCCAAAAGCCACCGTTTTGCACGCCCTCTTGGACGTAGTAAGGTGGAAATCAAAACACAGTGGGAATCACACAAGACTCTATGACGATCTCGGGTCTACAGACTACCCTGTACCAGTGTCACCGGAGAACTGCCATCTGACGTGTGGTATATCACCATCTGGGAGTTCTCGGCGAGTCCATCCAGTGTACCCAGTCTCCACTGAGCACCCGTACACCATCCTTGATGTCAAACACCGATGGATATAGGATCATCCATCGCCCATCATATGGGTCAAGATGCGTATACGCTAGTCTACTCTGGTGTCTCGATGCCCTGTCTCGATATACCCTCGACTAGGAACAGTTATAGGATGTACTCATCGACTAACATGGCCCCACTAGTATGATCTCATCATAGTCCCAGTAGTCGAGTACAGATCCTAAGGGCTTTATCAACATGTGAGAGAAAGACAGTAAACCAATACAAGTCAACATGTTAAGATAAAGGAAAACCAAATAGCATACTATCATGACGAGCAAGAAAGTCCTCTCTATATATATCCAAGCATCCATTATAATATACATCATATGTACAACAATGGCATCTAGGGCATATACATAACTAACAATCTCCCATTTGCACTAAGTCCAGCTGTTGTAGTATCTCATACCTAGCATCCCGAATAATCTCTCAAACTATATCTGGGGAATAGCCTTCGTGAGTGGATCCACAGTGTTGTCCTTCGTATCTACTCTCCTGACCTCGATCTCCCGGCGATCAACTATCTCCCTGATCAGGTGATACCGCCTTAGAACATGTCTGGACTTCTGATGGGACCTGGGTTCCTTGGCCAAAGCCATAGCTCCATTGTTATCGCAATACAGAGGTATTGGATGCTCAATGGATGGAACCGCACCAAGTTCACTAATGAACTTCTTCATCTAGACAGCCTCTTTGGCAGCATCGTTGGCAGCGATGTATGCAGCCTCCATCGTCGAGTCTGCAACGGTATCCTGTTTGGAACTCTTCCAACATACCGCCCCTCTATTGAGGGTAAAGACAAATCCCGAGTGCGACTTAGAGTCGTCCTTATCACTTTGGAAGCTGGAATCGGTAAAGGACTCCACCCGGAGTTCTCCGTTACCATACACCAAGAACATGTCTCTAATCCTTCGCAAGTACTTGAGAATGTTCTTCACAGGTGTCTAGTGACTCTCTCCAGGATCTACTTGATACCGACTCACTACACTTAGTGATTATGCTATATCGGGTCTGGTACATAGCATCGCATACATGATAGAGCCTACTGCCGAAGCATAGGATATCCCTTGCATGCGAGCTCTCTTCAAATCAGTCTTGGGAGACATCTCTTTGGAGAGAGTGAGTCCAGAGATCGTGGGTTGGTTCCCACGCTTGGATTCTTCCATACTAAACCATTTTAGTATGGTGTCAATGTACCTGGATTGGGACAATCCCAGTATCCGTTTAGATTTATCTCTATAGATCATTATTTCCAATATGCAGGAGACATCACCTAGATCTTTCATTAAGAATCTTTGTGATAAGAAGAGCTTGACTGATTGCAGCATAGGAATATCATTTCCTATCAAGAGTATGTCATCCACGTACAATATGAGGAAGACAACCTTACTCTCTGCTACCTTCTTATAGATACAAGATTCATCTATATTTTTGATGAAGTCAAACTCTTTGACTACAACATCAAAACAGATGTTCCAACTCCACGATGCTTGCTTTAACCCATAAATGGATTTAAGCAGCTTGCACACCTTTCCGCTGCTCCCACTATCTACGAAGCCCTCTGGCTGAGTCATGTACACGCACTCTTCTAAATCACCGTTTAGAAAGGCGGTCTTAACATCCATTTGCCAGATTTCGTAGTCATGGTATGCAGCGATGGAAAGTAAGATCCGGATGGACTTAAGCATGGCCACTGGAGAAAAGGTTTCGTCATAATCCACACCTGGTCGTTGACGAAAACCCTTTGCTACAAGTCTAGTTTTGAAAGTCTCAACTTTTCCATCTACACAAAATTTCTTTTTAAAGATCCACTTGCTCCCAATGGGTTTTACCCCTTCAGGAGCATTTTCTAAAATACATACTTTGTTGGTGTACATGGATTCCATCTCAGATCGCATTGCATCCAGCCATTTCACAGAGTCACCACTCGTGATGGCCTGCTCGAAACTAGTTGGGTCATCATCTTCCATGATGCAATCCTCACTTCCACCATCAATGAGAAAACCATAGTATCTCTCAGGTGGATGAGAAACCCTGCTAGATCGGTGGAGAGGCTGGGGTTCATCGGGTACTACTAAATCCTCTGGTTCTACCAAGTCTTCTGTTATAGTTTGTGTTGCTGGAACCTCTTCCAGTTCTACCTCAATGCCACTAATCTGTTTCATAAGAAAACCTTTTTCTAAGAAAGTGGCATGTCGAGAAATAAACACCTTTTGTTCCTCGGCGAGGTAGAAGATATACCCTTGTGGATTTTTGGGATATCCTATAAACTTACATAAGACAGATCTTGCCTCGAGTTTGTCCGGATTTTGTCTTTTGACATAGGCCGGACAACCCCATATCTTAATGTAATTAAGATGTGGTCTCTTCCCTTTCCATATCTCATATGGAGTGGTAGGCACAGATTTGGTAAGAACTCTATTCAATAGGTCTATGGCCGTCTCAAGCGCATACCCCCAGAAGGAAATAGGTAACTCAGTTGTACTCATCATTGAGCGTACCATATCTAATAGGGTGCGATTCCTTCGTTCCGATACACCGTTGTGCCGTGGTGTATAAGGAGGAGTAAGCTGAGAGAGAATCCCATTCTCTTTTAGATAATCTAGAAACTCATTGCTTAAGTATTCTCCTCCTCGATCAGATCGAAGGATCTTAATACTTTTGCCCGTTTGGTTCTCTACTTCGTGCTTATATTCTCTGAATTTCTCAAAAGCTTCAGACTTGTGTTTCATCGGGAACACATATCCGTATCTAGAGAGATCGTCAGTGAATGTAATGAAGTAGGAAGAACCGTTCCTGGCGTGTTTAGACATGGGACCGCATACATCACTATGTACCAGTCCTAAGAGTTCCGTAACTCTTTCTCCGTGTCCACTAAACGGAGCTTTGGTCATTTTGCCTTTGAGACATGAATGGCAAGTATCATAGGATGATAATTCGAACGGATTCAGATATCCATCCTTATGTAACTTAGCCAGTCGTGTCGCATTGATATGACCAAGTCTACAATGCCATAAGAAGGATTCGTTCATTTCTGAACTCTTCCTCTTGTGTGTATTTTGTATATTGAGGACTGCATTTTGATTGAGAATGAATATGCCATTATGTAACGGGCCTGATGCAATCAACTTTTGATTTAGGAAGATGTTCATAACATTATCCTGTACTACAAAATTATATCCTTCTTTACTTAATAAAGAAACTGATATAATGTTGCACATCATGTTCGGTATATAATAGCACTCATTCAGAATCAGTGTATTACGACTTGGTAATACTAGGTGATATTCGCCAACTGCTTTGGCTACAATACTTGCACCGTTCCCTACTTGAATGGAATGATCATCTTTTCCAGTTCTCTACCTTTACGTAGCCCATGTAACAATTTACATATGTGGGATCCTGATCCGGTATCTAATACCCAGGACGTAGGGTGAACTGAGAAACAGTTCTCAATAACTAACACACCTGAAGAAGATGCATCAGCATGCATGTTCTTTTGGGCGGTTTGAGAATCCAGATATTCTCCTGTTTCCTGTTCAGTCTTATAAATCTTATAAGAAAGAATGGGTCCAACGTTCCCCTACTCAGTATAATAAGCGGGTTCAGTCAATACATCCATATTATTATCTTGATTATGGACTGACATGGTCGCTACCTGGAGAGAGAGAGAAGAAAACACTTTAGCGTATGCTCTTGCAAGATTAGATTGGTTATTATCTTATCTAATCAGGATGTCTCCCACTGTTTTTATCAAATCTTCCTTCAAACCCTAAAAGGTAAGATTAGCCGGGATTAATTATACCCTACAATTTCGTCAATCTTTCAGCCAGATCAGTGTCGGTACTTGAGGGAGGTTCCCTGTGCTTTCGCACGGACCTAATTAAAGTAAACCTCATTTTCCCAGAGGCGTAACCCCGTTAACACTTTTCTAGACACCTACTTGATCGGCTAATTGTCCTGTGTAAAACTCTCCCAGAAGTAACTTTTACTCGCAGTGGGTATCGGGATCCAACTATCTCATAGGAGGTATGCAATCTCATTGCAAATTTCAACACTTGAAATTCCCGATAATTCTTTTACCCCTAGCGTGCTATGACCTTGACGCATGCCAAACAACTCATAGTCCGCTAGTCAAGTTCAACCCGTACATTTCGTGATTGAATTAAACCCACCCGTACGACCCTTGACGCATGCCAAACAACGCCGTACGAATACCCTAATCCAATCGCATCTCATGCTATAGATAAGTAATTATCAGCTACTGTACACTACGCCTTGACGCATGCCAAACTACCGCAGCACGAATACTAAATATTACTTATCTGAAATGACGGAGGGCTACGCAGGTTTTTCAGAAAACCATGAGCGTAATGAACTTGATATCGTCGTAGAATCAAGTGAATTTTGAAAATGAGTGTTTTTGAGGCTTTTCTAGTTTCGCTAAAGAGGTCACTCCCGGTGAAGGGATCTCGGCTCTTTCCCCATCGAATAAAGTGCAGGGTATATCATATATACCGCTGTGCAAAGCACGAACTATATAAGCTGTCAAAAACTAAACCGCGAGTTTGTAGCATCTGCCAGTTTCGCTAAAGAGGTCACTCCCGGTGAAGGGATCTCGTCTCTTTTCTCATCGAATAAGGTGCAGGGTATATCATATATACCGCTATGCAAAGCAAAACTGTAGCTACCCTTTTTATAAAGTTTTGATTCTACAACATCTTTTAGCTTTCTTTTCTTTTTATTAATCTCATTAATAAAATCCCATCAGCTTATGCTTCCCAAGCATCACAGAAGAAACGAAAGCAGTAATATTTATATATCAGCATATATATATATAGTATAAGCATTCGTCTCAGGCAGTAATATGATCTCATCACAGAACATTGCAGCAGAAGAACATATATGAAATATTGGATATACTAGGATGTCCGTGTTTTTAATACGAGCCTGTATAAAACACGGATTCCACGGTCATGATGAATAGCCAAACCCACATCCCAAGACCCCTACGAGAGCGGCAAGTAACACTGCCAATTCTAGGGTTAGGAGACCCGGTCTCGGCTCCTCGAGATGGCCTCCCACTGGACCCTAAAACCTGGTTACTTGTGCTCCCCTCCTTGGGTCTACCTAATGCGGAAAAGTAAATAATATACAGTGGTGACATCAACCTCATCTCGGAAGTGCCCCAGTAAAAGAATATTACATACAAATGAATTTTACATGAATGAAAATAAAAACCCTCATCTCACATAAAACCCCCGGCTATTCTGAACACGACGATCCAATATAACATATCACAGCAACACATAATATCACATATCATCAACGTAAGTAAGTATGCATACACCGATCGTCGTTGATGTATAGCAACGAAAACCGGCAATACAACTACATACTACACTTACGGTCACAGAAAAGAAATTGTAAAACTACAATATTTGGAATCCACAATCACTTTAGACATCGTAAATCCGAAATATCACATACTTCGCATTTCATGCCTAACTGTATGAATTCCACATATTGTATCACAATCTAGATAAATAGACAGTATTAAACTTTCCGAACAGATAATCAAATACCCAAAATTTCCTAAATAGCTCAACACTTGAGCGGAGTTCAAATAATCCCAGAAAATGTCACAGTACCGATGATCCAGCCATAGAAGGGTCAAGCCAACGCCTCACATGTGGCACGCCGTACTGCCCCAAACCCTAAGCTTTAGAGGCAGTTCAAGACGGTCACATAATCGAGTTAAGGTTTGTGTTCTTCTAGAGGGTCCATCGTGTTACTTGCACATTTTTCCGAAAGATTTAAACCCGATAAAAATTCAACACTAGAAAGTTTTTCGTGCCGGGAAAGAGTGAGTTAATGATATCCGCTCGAACTTTTTAACAGTTTCTAAATATCCGAAAAACATAACGAATGTAAATTTTCCGATCGAATCAACGATTACAAAATAAATCCCAGAACACTCAACCCTTGAGTCAAAATAAAAATACTTAGAAACTATATAAGCATTAAAAAAGAATTACTGTGAAATAAAAATAGTCAAATCAAGCTGAACGGCCGCGGAACCGCGGCCCAAGCAGGGTACGGCCGCGATTCCGCGGCTGTCTGTACGGATTACGTCATCGTATTTCACTGTTATTCTTATTTTTGCCTGCTGAATTTTTTAGGTATTTTTAATTCAGAAAAAATCGCATTTTTGAAAAATATCCAGAGAGGGGTTCATTTCGTAGTTTCAGGGTTCGTTCGGAGTTTTAACTTCGTATACACGTCGCCTAATGCTCTAGCTAGGCTCTGATACCACTGTAGGGTTCCTAGACACTCTTGTGAAGGTTCATAAGGCATCAAACATACCCGAATAAAAATTTAGACGTGCCGAACAACCCAAACCCGGGATCTTTGCTAGATTATTAGGGTTTAACATGCAAGTAAACATCTTTACTACTAAGTGTGAGGGATTAGAACCTTTGTAGTCCGCTCCTTCGCTTCATAAGCTCCGAGTAGAAGTCCCTTCGCCGAGATCCACGATTTCCTGGACTCAAGTGAGGCTCCACCACTCGAACGATCCATGATAGCTTGTCGTATTCCTTTTCCCCGATGATCTACGTCGAAGTTGCAATAACTCAAGCTCTCTCACTCTAATGAGGTGAACACCCTAATCTAATAGGCTAGATTAGATGAGGATGATGGAGTAATATTTATGCTTTCTTTTTATATCATAATCTCACATGAAATCATCACAAAAGGAATTTCTAGTAAGCTTTCTCAAAGCTAAAGAGAGAAGAAGAAGATGAATAATGAGATAATTCCTTTTGTCATGAATAATGAAATGTATATATGAATTAATAATGTAACCATAGTTTAGTATGACAAGGATAACCCTTGTAGAGAATAAACTAGAGCTAGGTTTGGTTAGGTTAAAAAATGAGTCATGGATAAATATCAACCATAATATCTTAACCAAGACAAAAGAGAAAGCTTCTAGATGGTGCAAGAAGAAGCTAACCCTAATCAAGCCCTAAGCTTGTTTAATCTTCACTAAACATGTTCCATTATTAATCATATCATGTCACAATAATATATATCACATATATATATTATATATTTGCAACAAAAGAAAATAATACAATTAACATATATCGCATATATATCAATGTATTATCCGGTGAGAAAATGAAATAATAAAGCGAGCCAATATTAGATAATGTAATACAATATATCATATATATTATTATATATTAAATCATCGAATAAACACTTGATCCGACAATCCGGCTATATCGAATATAACCGACTAATATATCATGTACCGATTCATCGAATCAACACTTGATCCGATGTCCCGGTTCATATCTAAATATCGCGAGAATATAATACGATATCTCATATCGCATTATCCTCAGTCCTGCGCATATCACATACGTGCCTCTACTCCATTTTGCCTGAGTCAAGAAACCTCTGTGTAGGACTCTAAAGAATCGTCAATACGCCGGTAGCAGGTGATGATCATATCAAACACCCACAAGCTGCAAGCGGTCAGCTAAATGTAACAGCCACCCAGGTATTGAGCGATCAGAAGATCAACAAGCTAGCCTGTGCGTTCTCCCTGTGAATCCAATCAGTAACACTCCCGTACAGTCCGGTCTGTTCGTCTGATATGTCGCATATCAAGTCTAGGGGTGGTATACGTCAGACCCCAGTAACCGATAAGTCGTGTCGATGTGAGGCTCATAACGGGTCGAGAAACTACTCGTAACACTTACCAGTAAATCTCTATATCAGTCCTGGCCAGGGACTTCCAGTTATAGCCAATCGAACACAGCACAACATCAACTCCCTATACCGGGAGAGACGAATCCCCTCCTATCGCTCATTGCCTCCATGTGATTCGGGACTGTACCTAAAAGCCACCGTTTTGCACTCCCTCTTGGACGTGGTAAGGTGGAAATCAAAACACAGTGGGAATCACACAAGACTCTATGATGATCTCGGGTCTACAGACTACCCTGTACCAGTGTCACCGGAGAACTGCCATCTGACGTGTGGTATATCACCATCTGGGAGTTCTCGGCGAGTCCGTCCAGTGTACCCAGTCTCCACTGAGCACCCGTACACCATCCTTGATGTCAAACACCGATGGATATGGGATCATCCATCGCCCATCATATGGGTCAAGATGCGTATACGCTAGTCTACTCTGGTGTATCGATGCCCTATCTCGATATACCCTCGACTAGGAACAGTTATAGGATGTACTCATCGACTAACATGGCCCCACTAGTATGATCTCATCATAGTCCCAGTAGTCGAGTACAGATCCTAAGGGTTTTATCAACATGTGAGAGAAAGACAGTAAACCAATACAAGTCAACATGTTAAGATAAAGGAAAACCAAATAGTATACTATCATGACGAGCAAGAAAGTCCTCTCTATATATATCCAAGCATCCATTATAATATACATCATATGTACAACAATGGCCTCTAGGGCATATACATAACTAACATTTTTCTCAAATCCGACGCATCCAATATAATATTCTTTGCAGGATTCTTTGCAAGTTCGCTAGCAAATGCTAAAAATTGACTAACCCGTATTTGTTGCAGTGCCGTGCTTAAACTAAAAAACGATTGTTTGATTCTTTATAGAATTTTTATTAAATTACGCATTGCATACATTAATACGGACTTAAGGGCGAGCGAACCCCACAATATACGGTAAAGGATTTCATCACCTTTTCCGTGGCCCACAAATCACGAACTTGAGCATAACGTTTACCCGCACAAACTTTAAAAGAAACTAGACTTTAAGCCTTAAGGACTTCGCGCTCACTAGGAGAAGTTAACTGTGTTTAGAATACCGCTTAACGGTATATTGTTTACGGGGTGTTTAGAAAAGTGTTTACGGTGAAACCGCCAAAAGAGAAAGGGTTATTTAATTAAGGACCTTCGCGAAAGCGTCGGAAAATCTCCCCTTATCTCTGCACTTACCTGGCCTCGTGATCAGTATATCTTGAGCTTGTTTCTCAACACGGTTTTACTTCGACAATCAAGTTCTTGAGCAGGTCTAGTTGACCTAGGTGAACCCTAGACCGATTAGGTGTGTGGTATTTTTGTGTCGTGATTGTTTTTTTTGTCCAGATTCTTTTTGTGTGTATATTTCATTCTTTTGTTAATAACTAACTAAAAAAAATTTAAAAAAAAAAATCACATTCTTTTTCCCCTCCTTTTCTCTGCCTTTCTTTCTTTCTCTCTTCATATCATGGGTACCCCACCTCGCAAAACTCTTCCCGAACTTTGGTACCCACAACCAGACATTACTTCTTACGGTTCTTACTTTGGCCGAACGTCGAACGATCCCTCCATACCCAAAATCTCTTTGAAAGATCGGATAGACGCGTCCAGGACAAACACTTGCCCTCCGCAATCCACTTTGTATCAACCTTTTCAACCTCCCCCACCCTCTTATATTGATACCCCTTTTGCAAGTCGTCCTTTGTCCATCGCTGAACATATTGAACAATCATGTTGCTGATCTTTCACTCCTTTCACCACTACAGATTCTTGGGATCAACAATTCCATTCACCTTCTTATCCAAATGTTGATCCTGCTCCTGTCCAGCCATTCAATTCTTACTAGTCCTACCCGACTTTTGCACCTTCCCTAGACATTGCTTCTGAATCGCCATTTGGGAGTTTTCAGTATCCAAACAACTTTGAATCTTTTACTGAAACCCCTTCACTACCCATGTCTAGTCTAGAACAGTCTTTGGAAGACTTTAGGGTAGCATCGTACCAACAGATGATGGATTTGAATGCGTCCATGGCCGCCTTCATACAACCTAGTGACCCGGTAGCTAGTTTTCAACTAGCTCCAAATTTTTCAATGTATGAAGAGGCGGTAGGACAGGTTGAGAATTTGAGTGGAGAGAGTGAAATGTACCCCCTTCCGAATCAAGCCTACCCGTTTCAACTTGAATCCCACAACTCCGGTTTTGAATGTCTATCTAGTGTTCCAAACGATTCATTGATTAAAGATAGAACAGATAATGAGTTGTGTGACTTTGTAGTGTTTGATTTGCCCGATTGTGAAGGGTCCCTTTCGAGTGAAACCACACCCAATCCTTTTGACCTCTACACCTCCACTGTAAAACCTGAATTGATTAATATCCATGTTTTTGTTGAGGTGTCTGAGAATATTGATTTTCACTTGATTGAGGATATTGACGCCGGGAATATTTTGGATGATGAACCTATAGATTTGGCAGAGTTTTTCTCTCCAATTCATCATCCCGAGTCATTAACTGCTTTTCCCGAACCCCATATGCGTCTTGATTTTGATGAAATTTGCATGGATAAGCTGAATTTTGAGGAGACTATTGAGGATAGTACTGAGGATGAACCAGTTTTAATTGATGAGTCGGATTTTCCAATTCATCTTGTTCCTTTCATTGACCGTGTACACCCTCCTGAACCTTTAAACGATAACCTTCCTCGATCACCTACCTCATCCTTTCCATCGTTCCGACCTTGCAAGTAACCGTATCACTTCCATTTCCATTGTCTGGTTTACCAAGTTCGACGTACCCATGGTTTCTCATGAATCTTGAGGGATTTGACCCCATTTCTCGCCATATTGATAGATTAGTACAATCCATCTTTTCACATCGATCATTACAGATTGTACTAATTTATTCAATCCATTTCCACCCTCAAGTTCGTATTCCACTTCTTTCTCCCTTCCGCCATTCTTCTTCTCATATACCGAGACTGTCTCCCGCTTCAATCTCCATACGGTCTCGCGTATTCTCCATTTCTTACCGCTCCGCATTCTTTCACCAACCAGCACATTATAGAGATAAAATCTTTGAATGGTTGGTGCTCACTTTTGGCCTGTGTAAGGCCTTGTATAGCTTGATACTGTTCTTCCCCCCCCCCCCGATCCTGAACTTCAACGCTAAACAGTGGAAACATTGTTTTAATTAAGTTTGGGGGGCTTTTTTTTGTATATATTTTTTGGTTTTCTTTTTGTTCTGTATATAATTTTCTTTTGGGGAGCGCCGGCAATTTTGACCCTCTTGGTGTGGCCAGACAGTGAGGGCGCTGTCAAGTTTAAATTTGGGGGTGTGCTCGGTAAGCTTTCTTCCTTCGCATTCAATTGTATATTCTGCATCCGCATACCTTATTTAAAAAACCCACAAAAATTGAAAATTTTTCCAAAAATATAAAAACTTTGTCGTCAAGTTAACTAATAGGGTGATCAGTCGAAAATACTGCAATTTTAACACGGCAATTTCCCTATCTTTTGCACTCATTTAGAAGTGTTCGGTTTTCATATTTCACATATTAGCAAATCGGTCGTAAAATATCAGATTGCATGTGTTAGACTTTAAAACCGGTACTTTAAAGGAAATTGACTGTATTTTATGGCATCGCATCATCCCTATATTGCGCAACACTTGTCTTGAGTCTGTGCAGGAAAATCCGGAAGAAAAGCCAAAGAGCTGATCAAAATTACGCCAACTCAAAAGATGCAGATCTGGTAGCAATGCAGAAGTAATTACAAAATTAAACACATCAAAACAAGGCCCAAATATTATATGTGGAATTACCAGAAAAGATGGAAGCCCAAGGCCCACAAAAAGCCGCGGATCCGCGGCAGGAGCCTGCTTGGGCCGTGGATCCGCGGCGGTTCCAAGGATTCACCTCTCCATTTTCAGTGCAAAATTCATCTCTCAGGGCCCACATCACTTTAATACATGTCAAATTCCAGAATACTCCAGAGTCTTCTGCCAGATCAGCAAAGATCATTAATTAAGCTAATCCTAATTAAGCTCCTAACTAACCTCTTCTAGAAGCTCCCTCCTAACTAATCACATCTAGAAGCTTCTCCTCTAACTAACTTTTGGAAGAAAATTCAAATCTCCTCAACAAACTTTTGGAGGGAAACTTAAAATTCAAATCCTAGATCTAGGGTTTTGATGGCTATAAATAGGAACCTAGATCTAAGGGTTGAGGTTGTTCAATCTTTGGTTGTTCATCAATAGTTCTTCTTTAGTTTCTCATTCTTTACATCTTCTTCCACAAGTCTAGTGACAAGACTTGTGCGAAACCCTAACCCTAATTCCACTCCAAATTCAAGATCCCGAGTACCAATCAAGCGAGAAGCCCTTCAACCTTTTAGGAGCCGAGCCGATCTTCAATCGGGCAAGTGATCCAAGCCGATCCGCGACTCACGGAGCCGAGCGAAGCCAAATCGACGATCGAGTTCTTCCTCTTGTAGTTCTTGAGCGAATGTAATGAAATTGTTGATATAAATAAAAGGTGAAATTCTTTAATCTTGCTTTCTTGTAATTCTTGCATCATGATTAGATCTCAATTTGTAATTGTGATTCTTGTTGTGATGTTTGAGTAAAACTCCGCTCGTAAAGGAGTCGAGACGATCAATAGAATGATGATGCAACAAATCTTAAAACGATTTTTAAGTCCTACGAGTTTTGTAAACCCTAGCAAGTTCAAGAATCGATGACCTAGTTTCGTTGCGATACTTTCTTGATTGTTATCGCTCGAAATTAGGGATCTACGATCGTTTCTTGAAATTACTACAGGCTAGAATGTGAATGATATCGATGAAAGAATAAGGGATAAGATGAAACCGTAGTTTCATAAGAAATCCCTAATTCTCGATCGATCATCATCGATCTAGTATCAATTCATCGAAGGATAAGAATACGTCATTGTAAGATTACATCACATCTATAGATCCGATCGATTCCTACGAGCCTCATTTCGATTCTTGATATTTGGTTTGGAAAAATCATCACAAACATCTCAATTCTTGATTTTATCTTTTCTTGTTATTAGATCTAGATTTTTCTTATTTCTTGAACTTCAATTGCAAATCATGAATTGTTTTCGTTTCTTTTCTTTAAAGTTTCAATTCACCTAATTCAAAAGACGAACGATTACACTTTCCCTGTGGACGATCCGCACTTACTAACGCATTACATCCGACACCGTTATTGATTGGGGTCAAAATATTTTTGGTTGTGATTTCTTTACAATTTCCAACACACACAATCCAGAAATCTCGTATTCAATCAAATGGCGCCGTTGCCGGGGATCATTTGATAAACACAACAAAAATCAACAATCAAATGGCGCCGTTGCCGGGGAATAGTGCGCTAATTGTTCGTATTTTGAAATTTGAGTTAAAAAATTTATTCCATTACAATTTTTTAGATCTAAATTCGTGCAAACACTAATACGAGTTGTTGTGATTTCTTGCGAGGAAATCTTGAATCATTGGAGCTGTGTAAAAATTTTTTGAAAATTCCAGAGAGCTCAGGAGACAATTAGGAACAGTACCAAAAATTTCAGTGCAGTGATCACCTCAAGGGACCGCGATTCCGCGGCATTAGCGCTCATTTGCGGCGGATCCGCCGCGTGATGACGTCATCCCTGCACCAAAATTTCTCAGGTATCTTCTAACTTTCTTATCTTCTCCTAAATCTGCTCCAATTAACATTTTGTGCAGGTTTCTTTGCAAATAATCGCAGCGCCGCAAAAGCAAAATAAAAATTTGTGCGTTTTTTGATTTTAGTGGTTGTTTGCATAATTAATACGGAAATTAAGGGGCACGGCCAAATCCAGATTAGGTAGGGAGTTCATTACCCTTCCTAAGCCCCGAAAATCACAAACTTGCATCCGCATTTACCCTCATTAATTAAAAAATATCTAGAGATGACTCTAAGGACCGTCGCGCTCACTTAGGACAAGAGAAGGCCGTGGGTAATTCATTGCTTATCCGCATTTTCTTGTGGTGTCTAAGGCAAGTGTGTCGAAGGCTAGTGGTTATTAATTACCCCCACTACTAACGTAGTGGAGTACCTTCCCACTTACCTGGCACTTACCTAGCCACATGGGGACAAAGAGGCAGTGGAGAATTCTATCCTGCGACTTGTCTTTTGGCAGTTAGGAGCGGTCTAGAGCCGGACCTAGGTGACCACTAGATTCTAGGGTTTTGCTTGCTGCATTTGTTGTGTTGCATCATTTTTTCAAAAATCTGTCCAATTTTTCAAAGCAAACACCAATCACATTCATTCTTTCCCCTAATTATAAATTCACGCTGCCACTTGTACTAACCCTTTTTAGTGCAAGATAGGCTGGACAACGGGATTCTAGTGCCTGTTCAGTCCGCGTCCCCCGATCGACCCTAAAGTCGGTATTTCTACACTTACCCTTTTCTTTACCCACCACCACACCCACATCGATGGACCCGTCTCTATCGAACTTCTTTACCACTACCCTGCCGCCGTCTGTTGGTGCGCAGAATCCACCTCGCATCTCTCTCCAAGAGAGGTGCTATCCTACACGAGGTCCCCTTTCCACCTGTCTTTCCATTCCACCAGTCAACGGGGAAAATTTTCAGATTAAACTCCAATACATCAACCTTCTACCAAAATTTCATGGTCTCGAGTCTGAGGATGCATACGTGTTTATCACGAAATTTGAAAAGGTATGCACAATGATGGGTACTTCAGAGCTTTCTGTGGATGCTTTACGTCTTCGTCTTCTCCCATTTACCTTGTGCGATTTAGCAGAGAAGTGGCTATATAACACTACCGCACATTCCATTTCAAATTGGGACGAATTCATCAAAGCATTCCTTAAGAAATTCTACCCACATCAAAAGACAGCTCGAGTCCGTAACGAAATCTATCAATTCACCCAGCTTCCAAATGAAACATTTTCAAAATGTCTTGAACGTTTCAAGGATCTGTTAGTCCAATGTCCACATCACGGCATCCCGAGATGGGAATTGTGCCGAATCATTTATGAGGGCATTACTCCTTACACAAGACAGACCCTTGAATCCATGTGTCAAGGCAATTTTATGACCAAAGATGATGGGGAAGCCTGGAAATTCCTAAAAGATTTCGCTGAAAAATCTTTACAGTGGGAGGGTGTGAGTCAATCGTCTAGGGATGGCAATGATATTTCCATAGGAGTTAGAGCTGACATTGCAGCTATATACAAGAAACTCGAGACTATGGAAAATAAATTTTTAGCCGCCACCCTAAATCAAATATCACTTTCCAAAACTGTATGTGGCTGTTGTTCTGATCCGTCTCACTTGACGGAAGAATGTCCGTTTCAAGGTCATGAGCATACCAATGCCGCATTTCAACGACCTAGAAACGATCCATCTTCCTCCACATATAATCAGGGTTGGAAGAACCACCCTAACTTTGCTTGGAACCAATCACAATCTCAAAACACGGTTCCAACCCAACACAATTTCCAAAGGGTCCCTCCACCATAACAGCAGCCACCACTTCAATTGAGTCAGCACCCCTTTCAATCACAAAACTTCCAAAATCCGGCCAACACTTTTGCACCGTCTAGTCCTTTGCAATTGACCGGTACAGATAATACCTCTGCACTAGCACAAACCTTGGATACTTTCATGAAACAATCCATCCAAGGGACGGCAAGTTTGCAATCCTCCGTCGAGAATGTAATGAAGATCATTGTCTCTCAAAATGAGAATATCAAATCGATGGAAGAACAAATTGCACAACTAAAAGCCGAAATGAGTGCAAGAGAGAAAGGGAAACTTCCAGCTCAACCCTTACCCAATCCTGGCTATTCATATCTTGTGAATGCAACCACGTTGAGATCTGGAAGAGTGCTTGACACTCACGTTGGGGAAGAGTTTGATGATACTGACAAATCAATCAATAACACCCCGGCTGAGACCTTTCCTTACACATACACTTCTAATTCTGACCCCAGTTCTTCTACCCCACCACCTTCTTGCGAGCCTATTCTTCGTTTCCCACAAGGCTCGCCACCTCAGTCCATCTCTTCTAGTTCTCCACAGACGATCCCCACTCCTCTTTTGGGATTATGTCTACCCCCACTTCCTTCTCCTATGATGGACCCAGCGCTTATTGCTAAAGCACCTTATCCTAATCGGTTAAGGGCTAACACATCGAGTCCACATATGGAGAAGATTAGGGATATTTTTAAGCAAGTTAACATCAACATCCCTCTCCTAGATGCCATCCAATAAGTTCCGTCCTATGCGAAAACTCTTAAGAACTTGTGCACTAGGAAGAGGAAGACTCAAGTGCCCAAGAATATTTTCATGGCAAAAACAGTAGACACGGCTTTCCCCCAACAATTACCGAGGAAACGTAAGGATCCTGAATATCCTACGATTTCCATTTCTATTGGGGAAAAACACATCAATCGTGCTCTACTTGACCTTGGCGCTAGTGTTAACTTGCTTCCATATTCAGTTTATGAGCAACTAGGTATCGGAGTGTTAAAGCCCTCGAGCATAACTCTCCAGATGGCTGACCGATCAATCACTAAACTTAGGGGTGAACTGGAGGATATATTAATAAAAATCGGGGAATTTATATTCCCTGTGAACTTTATTGTAATTGATACACAGCCTGTAGCGAACCCACGGAATCAAATTCCGGTGATTTTAGGTCGCCCCTTTTTGGCCACTTCCAATGCAATAATCAACTGTCGTAATGGTTCTATGACCCTATCCTTCGGGAATAGGTCAATAGAGCTGAACATTTACAAGTTGGGAAGTGTACCCTCCGAAACTACTGCTCAGGTCTGTTCTATCGACTTAATGGATGTCGAAAGCAGCGAATTTGATGATCCTCCTAATGCCGATCTTGACTCTTTTCATACGTTGTTGTTTGACCCAACTATGTATCATACACATACGGACTCTTCTACCGAGATGTCCGGGTCAACAATTAACACGGATTATGAACTATTCTTAGAGTCTGAAGATCACCCCGCACTTTGTGATGATATTATTCATCGGGGTATTGATGGAACTTTTGAGGAAATCTTCGCTGATGAACTCGCGTTTTTGAATGACACGGGTGTTGAGATGAATCATCTCCCAAACATTGAAATTGAACCTCCACCCCTTCTTCTGAACTGTAAAAAGAATGCGAGTAATCCATCACATTCACTGCATCGTCTCTCCAAAATAAAACGCACGCACACTCTCTTCCATCCCTTACCCTTTCCCCACTTTTTCTTCCACCAACCAGAGCACTGCATTGATAAAATTTTTGAATGGTTGGTGTTGACGTTCGGTCTTTGCAAAGTTTGGCATCGACCATTGATTTTTGACCCCCTCATGTGATTTTCAAAGATTAACATTGTATAACTCAAGTTTGGGGGGGGGGAAATTTTTTTTTCTGGCTCTTGGAAAGAAAATCTTTACAAAATTTTGAGCCAAAAATAAGTTTGGGGGAGGTTCTTCACTTAAATATTCTGCCCCCACTAATAATTCCTCCCAAGCTTACAGGTTTTTTCGAGATTTAGCAGATGGCAACAGTGAAGACACTGTTGAAAACAAGTTTGGGGGGAGGTTTGTGCTTATTTTCGCATCATTTGCATATTATTTGCATAAGCACAACATTTTTTTTGAAAACCTATAAAAATTTCAAAGATAAAAATATTTTTTGTATATAAATAAGATAATAAAAGATTAGATAGTGAAAAATTACATCCATGAGATTAGAAAAATTTAAGAAAACTAAGAAAATTAGAAGTTTTCTTATACGAACTAGTAATAAGTAGTTATGAGCCGTTGTCCCAAGGGTTAATAAGATGAAGGTAGTCACTAATCTGAGGATAAAACTAAGTCTGAAAAATAGTTTCTATTCTGGAAGCCAAACATTTTGAACGTTGCTATCCTGCTATTCGCACTTACACACATCTTGAAACCTGGGATAGTAGAGGATACCTTGAAATGCTCTTGTCTTAAAGCCGATGTATGAAGGGAATAAAAAGAAAAAGTGAATAAAAAAATATATATAAAGTGGTGAGAAAAATGGACACTGGTTTTGTTATCACCAAGGGCAATAAAAATGTATAGCGAGGGTGCTTTTTCACCTAGTGCCCTAAGGACAACTGGTCTGGGAGTCACTGCTATGCCTTAGGTGGTGCAAGACAATACACCAAATAAGCAAGCACATGAGTAATCGGTCGGTTAGTACCTCAAGAAGTATTAACGGTCGCATGAAAGTGTGTGAGCAATTTCATTTAAATATTCATTAATCAAAAAGTACTTAGGCTGATGGGCAAGAGTATGATAGCTTGAATTGAATTCTCCGGGTGTAGGGATGTCCTTTACACACACGCAGGGTGATATGATCGGTGTTTGGAAGAAAGATAGGAATGAAGAATAAGACCATGTTTTATTGAGGGAAGACGTGATTTCTGACATCTTTTCATGACCATTAAGATAGGGCTCATGACAACCGAAAAGCTAGCTTAGTTGGAAACCCTAATTTTCAAGGCTTTTCTTTTACAATTATTTTCTTTAAATGTAATATTCATGATCATTCTTTTATTATTGGATTTTATGGGTGCAATCCGCTGAAAACCCTCAGGAGACAACATTCCTCCTACTAGGGACACCTAGAGGTTTAAAGGCTTGTTGCACGTGCTCAGTGCAATCGTGTTGCCTACGAAAGTGTGCTAGTTAGTTTTTCTCTTTCTTTATTTTCTCCTTCTCTTTTTAATAAAATAATTCGCTCGAGACGATCGAAAATAAGTTTGGGGGAATTTGATCAGTCGAAAATACTGCAATTTTAACACGGCAATTTCCCTATCTTTTGCACTCATTTAGAAGTGTTCGGTTTTCATATTTCACATATTAGCAAATCGGTCGTAAAATATCAGATTGCATGTGTTAGACTTTAAAACCGACACTTTAAAGGAAATTGACTGTATTTTATGGCATCGCATCATCCCTATATTGCGCAACACTTGTCTTGAGTCTGTGCAGGAAAATCCGGAAGAAAAGCCAAAGAGCTGATCAAAATTACGCCAACTCAAAAGATGCAGATCTGGTAGCAATGCAGAAGTAATTACAAAATTAAACACATCAAAACAAGGCCCAAATATTATATGTGGAATTACCAGAAAAGATGGAAGCCCAAGGCCCACAAAGAGCCGCGGATCCGCGGCAGGAGCCTGCTTGGGCTGCGGATCCGCGGCGGTTCCAAGGATTCACCTCCCCATTTTCAGTGCAAAATTCATCTCTCAGGGCCCACATCACTTTAATACATGTCAAATTCCAGAATACTCCAGAGTCTTCTGCCAGATCAGCAAAGATCATTAATTAAGCTAATCCGAATTAAGCTCCTAACTAACCTCTTCTAGAAGCTTCCTCCTAACTAATCACATCTAGAAGCTTTTCCTCTAACTAACTTTTGGAGGGAAATTCAAATCTCCTCAACAAACTTTTGGAGGGAAACTTAAAATTCAAATCCTAGATCTAGGGTTTTGATGGCTATAAATAGGAACCTAGATCTAAGGGTTGAGGTTGTTCAATCTTTAGTTGTTCATCAATAGTTCTTCTTTAGTTTCTCATTCTTTACATCTTCTTCCACAAGTCTAGTGACAAGACTTGTGCGAAACCCTAACCCTAATTCCACTCCAAATTCAAGATCCCGAGTACCAATCAAGCGAGAAGCCCTTCAACCTTTTAGGAGCCGAGCCGATCTTCAATCGGGCAAGTGATCCAAGCCGATCCCCGACTCACGGAGCCGAGCGAAACCAAATCGACGATCGAGTTCTTCCTCTTGTAGTTCTTGAGCGAATGTAATGAAATTGTTGATATAAATAAAAGGTGAAATTCTTTAATCTTGCTTTCTTGTAATTCTTGCATCATGATTAGATCTCAATTTGTACTTGTTGTGATGTTTGATTAAAACTCCGCTCGTAAAGGAGTCGAGACGATCAATAGAATGATGATGTAACAAATCTTAAAACGATTTTTAAGTCCTACGAGTTTTGTAAACCCTAGCAAGTTCAAGAATCGATGACCTAGTTTCCTTGCGATGCTTTCTTGATTGTTATCGCTCGAAATTAGGGATCTACGATCGTTTCTTGAAATTACTAGAGGCTAGAATGTGAATGATATCGATGAAAGAATAAGGGATAAGATAAAACCCTAATTTCATAAGAAATCCCTAATTCTCGATCGATCATCATCGATCTAGTGTCAATTCATCGAAGGATAAGAATATGTCATTGTAAGATTACATCACATCTATAGATCCGATCGATTCCTACGAGCCTCATTTCGATTCTTGATATTTGGTTTGGAAAAATCATCACAAACATCTCAATTCTTGATTTTATCTTTTCTTGTTATTAGATCTAGATTTTTCTTATTTCTTGAACTTCAATTGCAAATCATGAATTGTTTTCATTTCTTTTCTTTAAAGTTTCAATTCACTTAATTCAAAAGACGAACGATTACACTTTCCCTATGGACGATCCGCACTTACTAACGCGCTACATCCGACACCGTTATTGATTGCGGTCAAAATATTTTTGGTTGTGATTTCTTTACAATTTCCAACACACACAATCCGGAAATCTCGTATTCAATCAAATGGCGCCGTTGCCGGGGATCATTTGATAAACACAACAAAAATCAACAATGATAAGGTAACTTAGATTTTTATTCTAAAAGTTTAGTTGATATGTTAGAGACAACTAAATCCAAGGCTTAGGAATTGAAAACCCTAAAAATAACCGTCATTCTGTTTAAACTTGGTGATTATACGTCCTTACAGTTTTTTTTGAGAAATAGGTAATCTTGAGTTCTGTTCTTGAGTTAAGTCAAGATGAAGGGAAAGTATTGAAGCTTTACTGAAGGATAAGTCTGAAAAATAGTTTCTTTTCTTGAGTTCAAATTTAGAAAGTATTTACCCTACAAACTGCACTTACACGCACCTTGAAACTTGGGATAGTAGAGGATACCTAGAAATACTCTTGCCTGAAAGCCTAGTATGAACGAAAAAACGGTATTTAAAGCTAAACACCAAAAGAGCATATTGAAAAATATATCCGGTCTTGAAAAAGAAAAAGGAAAAAAGAAAAAGAAAAATAGAATAAAGTCAAGACCTGAAAACTGCTATTTACGCTTTAAGCTCACGCATTCAGTAATCAGCCGTTAGCGCCTCAAGAAGCATTAATAGTCGCATGAAAGGTGTGTGAGCAACACCGTCCATCATTAATGAAAAGAAGTAGTATTAGGTATTAGGGCAAGGGTACTATAGCTTGAATTGAATTCTTGAGTGTAGGGGTGTAAATTTACACACACGTAGGGGTATACAATCGATGTTTGGATAAAACATAGAAATAAAGAATAAGACTTGTGTTTTCTGTAAAGTTGATAAAAATCCCTTATTTGAGGCCGCACTTTAGAAGGAAAACTCAGGAGAACCAACATCTTTCTAAAAAATTTTTTTGGAACGTATAGGATCTAAGGTTAAATAGATAGGAGGCGTGAAGCATCAGGGTTGGATGTTTCTAACTTAGGATGATAGAGTTTCTAACGTAGATACTAAACTATAGGAGTAGAATCGACGTTAACTTATGAAACTAGCTTGACGGGATTTTGTGGGTGTAATCAGCTGAAAACCCTCAGGAGACAACACTCCTCCTACTAGGGACACCTAGAGGTTTAACGGCTTGTTGGACGTGCTCAGTGCAATCGCGTTCCCTGCGAAAGTGCGGTTAGGATTCTTTCTTGTGAATAATTGGTTTTGCTCGGGACGAGCAAAAGTTAAGTTTGGGGGTATTTGTTCATACCAGAATATTGCATTTTATACCGCCCATTCTTACGCTCGTTTGTTTATAGGCAGGTGCTTTTAATCCGTGTTTGCTATATATTTACAGGCTACATGTTCCTAGTCCAAAATAACGCAATTGATACCAAATCTCCACTGTTACGCCAAAATACAGAACATCTGTTGACAGCAGATAAAAGCCGGGTTCCGATCATCCGTATCCGTCCAGTGCCGCGCACCTGTTCCTGAGACAAGACATATGACAGTGGTCATTCGTGTCTCGGACAAGCACAGAGCACGAGAGGGGCAGCACAAGAATCAATGGGTGCGCGTAGCTCGAGGGAGAAAAGGTCAAAAGTATTATTTTTGATGCCATTTTGGACCATTGCAGATCTGAAGCAATTGTGGAAGCAATTTGCAGTTTGGTACATGTAGAACAGCATAAGACAGCAAACCAAGGAAAACGACAAAACTTGAAGGCCCAAATCCCCATAATGGCCGCGGATCCGTGGCATAAGCGCGCTTAGGCCGCGGAACCGCGGCCATGCTGACTCGGCAGGGGGTCATCTTCTGGGGGCATTTTTGTAACTTCCTATAGTGCCTGAAAGTTGCCCTAGAGTTTCTGTTTCCTGCCTATAAATAGTCCAGAACTTGCCAAGCTATGGGATCAATTCTTATGCCCACTTTTTGTTAGGATTTAGTTTAGTTTCTTCTTCTTCTTCATTCCTTCCTCCATGAAAATGGTAGTGAGAGCTTTTTGAGTGGATGATGAAATGAAGATGAGGGTTATTTTGTATCATTCTTTTGCTTAGCTTCCCCCTTGAGCTCTCTACCTTAACTTGATCTTGCAATCTCTTAAGTGAGCTTGCAAGTTTAAGCTTTGGTCATTGATCTCAAGGGGTTGTATCATTTTGGAATCAATAATGTTCTCTCTTTTGTGCTTCATTCTCCATGAGTTCTTTGCCTTTTCTTGATCTTGCAACCTCTTAATTGAGCTTGCAAGTTTAAGATTTGGTTATTGAACCCATGTCTTGTTTTGGGTTCTATGGTTCCTAGTTTCATTTCTTGCTCATTTACTTTCTTGCACTTTAATACTTGCTTTACTTTCATGCAACTTTAATTCCATGCACTTACTTACTTGTATTGCTTTTTCCTTTCTTCTCTTTTCTCTTTTCTTTTGCTCTTTTTGGTTTGTTTTGTGAATGGTTGTAATTATGTGTTGTTAGGAATAAATACGATATTATAAGTTAAGGTTTCTTTGCCCATTCCCTTTTCCCGTATTTTCCATTGAACTCCGTCCAAACGTTACGCAAGCGCTCCGTTAGGCACCCTACCCTACCAAGGTAACGGTGATTCCTAACCGCGACCGGTTGCGTTCGATTTGGCCGGAGGCGAAAGTAAGAGATAAGAACGGACGGACAAGGGTCAATAAGCCGAATTTCAAGAATACCGTGCTTAAGTACCCTAATCCACGTTGTTGCCGATTGCTCTAGCTTCAAACGTTAAGTTCGGCTCAAAGGTTTTGAATACGGATTTCCTTAGCTTACACTTTTGTGTCATTTCCTAACAACTTTACTTGCGCATAAAATACATAGGGTAGGTATGAACAATTCCGCCCACGCGCATTAACTCGTTACGATAAGAACATAAAACGCTGCGTCTCCTTGCGGACGACCCGTGTTCAACCGGCTAGCTGCAAAGCGACATCGTCTTGATTGCGGTTAACTAAAATTATATTAATCATTAACTTAGAACGAAAAACGGGTTCCACGGTCATGGTGGATAAACAAACCCCATCCTAGACCTTTATGGGTGCAGCAAACTACCCACCAAATTCCCGAAATGAAGCAACCTCCCTCAATAAAATGAGTAGGCCACTCGGCACTTCAAAAACCCGGTAGTTTGTGCATCTCACCTTGGGTCTATCCTAGGTGTAAGAAAAAGTAAATGAAATAATACAGCGGTGGCTACAATCTCAACTCGGATGTGCCTAGCAAAAGAATATTACATTAATTTACAAAAATACATGAATGAAAGAAAAGTACACTCTTCTCATATCCCCCAGTTATTCATTCACGGCGATCCAATACTTCGTATCCATAAACCATCAACAAGATACTAGATATGTGCAACCTCCATTAATCGACATATAGCAATTAGTAGATATTTAGCAACACATATACAAACATAAAACACAGTTAATCAAGAATTTAGAATTTCGATCGATAATAACTTTCCGTATTTACCCCATGTACAAACCAATACACAAACAAATCTGGGCAAAAACCAAATATACCAAAAATCATATTTCTAAGAACCTGAAACCCAAAAAAAAAAATTGGAGCACTTTGGCCACAATTAGACCGCTCATCAGCAGCCTGATTGATAGTTTATGTGCTCAAATTTTTTGTTAGTTCAAGAGAAGCCTGCTTGTAATTTTAAGGTCACTGAAATAATTTTTTGAACAAGTTTAAAATTCGGACAGCAAGCCATATTTGGAAATGTAATTTCGGATGTTTTCCTTCGATCGAAGTTCTAACTACTTACTAACTAGCTAGTTAAGCTTTAAGCAGGCTCTAATACCACTGTAAGTCGATGTCGCAAACCTCACGCACTTGTGGGGATGCGGAATTTACAAAAACGAATTTTATACTTGCAACATCAACCTATCATATAGGATATTTTCGGAAACCTTAACTAGCTAAACTACTTGGAGGTTCTAACTACTGTGATAGAGTTTATACCTCCTTGATTCTAGTCTTTCGGGTCTTCTTCTCCTTAGCTTGAGCTCCTCGAAGATGCGGATCTAGCTCGGTCGTCGTCCACCTCGTGTCGAAGATGATCCACCCGAGAGTCTATGGTTCAAGCTTCAACCTCTAAACCGAGGTAACTAAAATACCTAGTTCGCTAATGTAGGTAGCTTAGGAGATGTAGAGTGTTAATTGGAGTGTTTTATCTCAAAAGACCCTAGGGTTCAAAACACATGTGAGGGTTGGGATCTTGAGGAAGAAGGAGAAGAACAATGAAGAGAGAAAGAGAAAATGCAAATGAGCAAGTGTTTTTGCTAATGAAGAATAGCGCATTCTTTCTCAATGATCAAGCATGCAATATCTTTCATAAACAAATAACAACCATACTTGAATAATGAATGCAAACCAATAAACTAAAGGAATAAGCCATGCTTCAGCATACCACAAATATCTCCATTTCCACCTCATTAATCTATTTTCCAAAAATACATAAATCCAATAATGAGGTGCCCCCTTCTAGAAGCATCTCTTGTAAGATTACAAGAATACCCTCATCGTATATACATGCCTGTATTCATACTGCAAAAAATACGAATACGATGAGATAATAACAATCCAATAATATAATACTATAATTTAGCTTAATCCAAAGACCACTAGTATTATTCGTCCGATCAACATCCGTGTAGCCAGTACATATATATGATCGGAACCCTGCACGTAAAACTATACGACCTCTATATCGTTTCGCCTGAACTAGAGAAAACCTATGTGTGGAACTCTAAAGACTCGACAATAGGCTGCCAGTGGGTTTAACCACAAGTTCGTCAGTGGCAGTAGCTGTACGTAACGGATACCCAAGTACCCGTCAAAAAGAAGGCCGACGAGCGAACTCATCTAAACCCCTACTGAGCTTGACAATCTCCGTATAGTCCGGTATGTTCGTCTAAGAGTATCGTATATCGGGCCTAAGTCGTGTCGGTGTAGAACACAATACAACCTGAAAAACTACTGGTATATCTACCAGTAAATCTCACTTGCTCTGGCTGAGGACTTTGTGTATTGGCTATCCGAACACAGCGCGATATCAATTCCCAATACCGGGAGAAACGAATCCTTTCTATCCACTACTGCCTACAAGTGTTTCGAGACTGCACCCAACCACTACCTGTTTACATGACTCATTTGAGCCGGGGTAGGGTAATAATCTAAGTACAGTGGGAACACACTCGAAACGAATAGTGATGTTTAGTCAACGGACTAATATGTACTCATGTCACCCGGGAACTTCTAACTGACGATGGGTATAATACCAACCAGCAGTTCCCATCGAGTCCGTCCAGTATAACTCATAACCTAATGAGCACCTGTATACTATCTCTGGTATCACATACTGATTGATTCTATGAAAGCGTGTGGTAGTAACCACAATCAATAACGGTGTCACGTGTAGCTAGCCAAGATGAGTACGGGTCATCTGCAGGGATGCGTGGAACTTTTAATCTTGCTTTAGACGAGTTGATTAAAGAATAAAACAATAGGGAGAATAGATTCTAGATCTATGTTAAACACTGATGTAGAATATATATATTTTTAAGATCTAGTTTAAATATGGATATAGAATTTATAAAGAAAAGCCTTGTAGGGTTCGTTAGGATTTAGTAGTCATGGATGACTACTAAAGATTACTCCTTTTATCTTTTGATAGATTTAAAACTAGATAGATAGTGATGAATGAGAATTAGGATTCTTAGAAGAAACTAGGGTTTCTACACTATTGACTCTTGTTTTTTCATTGATCTCTATTCATGTCTAGCCCTTAACAAAACAATTATTAATCTAATCTCAAATCGCGGTCAAGACAATCAATAAATTGATAGCGCGCCCGATTAGGATGTTAACGTTTTTTTGCTAAAGTTTATAATCATAAGACGTAAAAGAAGTTAAAGTATTTTCTCATCCATTGTTCTACCCTAATCCTATGAACCCTATCAAGCGGAGAATTACTCGCGCATGATGGAGATAGAAGAAGAAGAAATGATAGAGATCATAATGTAAATGCGAACTAATTAAACAAATGATCTACCTTTATTAATCAACTTCACAAGTACAATTCTTTGAGTTTAGATTACAAGAAGAAGAAGAAGTTTCTCTCGATCTCTGTATCGTAGGAAGTAGATGCCACGTCGCCTTATCACGTCGAATCGTGGACCTGTCGTGGATGACTTATTCTTTGACGGTGATTTGCTTCATGTAAAAGATGATGATTTCTAAATTTAGCCCTCGGTACTTTATATAGCCCTGGAAGTAGAAACCCTAGATCCCAAGTATCAGGGTTTGTTGTTGCAATCATAGCAAAAAAATCCCAAACCCTAGCTCCTTAGAACGGCGGCGGATCCGCCGCATATTGTATGTTTTGGCCGCGGTTGCGCATTGGGATAGGGGAGTTAAGGCTTCAATTTTCTGGGGCTTATACATGTTGACACGTGGAGATCTTCTAGATATCTGGAATTTGAAAATATTTCCTGAGTCTCTACCAGTATTGATTCTTCAATTTTATTTAACTTCATCGACAGATTTTTGATTCCCGACATCTCGATATCCCGATCTCCTCACCTGAGCTAAATCTTGCACAGTATCTCCATGAATAATGTTAGTAATATTTGTTATAGAGATATTATTCTAACCATTTGTATGATGTTATATCTTTTTAAAGAATCTTGATTAGAATATTTGATATGATATTCATAATAAAAATATTATATAAATATTATATGCATATATTTTCCTTCATAATGTTAATTATAATATATAAACATATGCTAAATAGATATTTTTACAGATAAACCCTCATATGTGTCATATTTATAATAAACACCTTTAAATATTCAAGAAAAGTAAGGAAAATGTTATATCAAACGTGCGATATTTTTGACTGAACACATACCTATGGCTGCGGGACAGGCTATCTCCCCTTACTGGGATGAGAAGCGTATACACTAGTCTATTTTGGAGTATCGATACCCTGTCTCGATAATTCTATGACTAGGGACAAGCTTAAGAATGTGCTTATAGACTACCCAGCCTCCACCAGCGTGACTGCCATCACAATGCTGGTAGTCAAGAAAAGATCCTAAGGGCTCTATCAATATGTATTAGCGATATGCTAAAAGAAACATATACACATATTAAGATAGAATCAAACCAGACAGTATACTATCATATTGAGCAAGACTGTTATTATATCTGTGTATATCCCAAGCTTCTAAAATATAATATACAATCCAGTACTATATAATAATGGTTTCTAAGGTATATATCACTAACAATATGTTTATATTAGTTTCGTACAAAGTTATGTGTGTAGTTTGTTGTGGGTTTGTGTAGATAAAGGATTCAGACTATACAATTATAATACAATTGTATTTTTTGTTGTGAGCTACCATTTTTATTAAATTTTCAGATAGGTCAATTTTTATTATATAATGTTAATTATAAGTATACAGATAGATTTATTCATATTAGGTAATGCATTAATAAGTTATATCATTAGTTTTAGGTCCGAGTATTTTTGTCAATAGCTTATTTTTGGAACGTTAAGATTACATTTAAAATACGTTTAATTTCAAAAGTTAATTTTTTCATAAAAGTAACATTAACTTACATAAGATAAGTTCTTCACAAAAATACCCTTTAGATTAAAAAAAAAGAGAAACATTTAATTGTTTCCTAATACACTTTAGTTTTCTTTTATTTGAAAGTATTAATTCAGGATCAGATAAGTTTCATAATTAAATTGACTATATCTATGAGCTTTATGATAATTTTTGTGGTTAAAAAGTTGTTTCTGTAGCAGATAACCTATCCCTTTTCTGTAACTGAACATGTATTCCAAATTTCTATATGATATTGTTATTATATGGGCTGTAGGACAAGAGACTGGAAATATATGCTACTATGCATATAATTAAACAGTATAAATGATATAGCCTGCATATGGATATGTATATTTTTGTGCATCTGTAATGAAGATAAGGTACCACTTACAGTGTGCATTGAAACATAAAATTCCTAAACCAAATCCGTTAGTTCATTTCAGTGCTTTGAAATCCGAGATCCAAACTGGTGTCACTCAACAAATCTGGTCTGAATATACAACCACCCATAAGCTCCTATAATTAGAGAAGTGGAGCATACACAAATGGCACTCAAATAAATAGATTCTACTACACTGAACACCAACTATTTTCTTTTCCTCACTTAAACATCCGGTCAAACTAACATCTTTGGATCATATGACCATAATCTTAGTAATTTTGAGTAGTTAGTGGTTTATATCATATTAATGTACTAGTATAACCTATTTCTATACTTAACACGTCTCATGAAATGAAACATCATTACTTATGTGCATGACTTGTACACATTATTACATGCTTGATTTGACTTGACCCGAATCATGAATATAACATGACATGAACTTAACATGAATACCTGAATACATGATTATAATTTGAACATGAACTTGCACGTCATTTTTAAATTCATGGATTCGGCCCAGATCTATTAACTTGAACTATACATTACAATACGTGGGGATAAAAGGGTAGATTGGTACGGAACGTATATCGTGGTACGAGAGATCACATTAAAAGACACCTATATGAATTCACGTGTCGTTGTCTGTTCATACCAAAATAATGCATTTTAATACCGCTTATTCATTATCTATTTTTTGTATATATCGGTACTATTAACCAGTGTCTGCTCAGTATTACAGATTACAGGTATCCGTGATAAAATACTGGAAATACGCTTAAAATCATGGATATATCATTTGTGAGCCAACACTGCAACAAGAACCGCAAACCGACCGATACTTCATAAGTTTCCTTTTGCAACATTCATGTGTACACACTTTTTTTAACCAAATGGTCCAACACATACAAGTGGTACAACTAGCTTGTTGGTTCATGAACCTAGTGAAGAGGGCTGCCCATGGCATGATGACTTGGTGCAAGTTGGCATGAGTGTGATGTGCATTTAATGCAAAAAGAGTTGACGTGATTTGAAGCTACAAGTTCCTTCCAAAACCCTGAGTGTATCAAAAGTCAAAACAGAGAAAATAAACAACACCAGAGTGATACTGGAGACAACAGAAGACCACACACAAAATACGAGCCCTTATGCTCGGATTTGACCTAAGCACAAGCCCACATGGTCCGAGCTCGCCGGCCCTATCTCCCCCAAAGTGACTCAAACTTCTGTAGGCCTCTCCTTGCTGCCTTATCATCATTTTGTTATTATTTGTTTATTCATCTTTTGAGCCTATAAATACAGAACAGAGGTCAAAGGAGTGGGATACTTTTTGTTTAGATTTGTTTTAGAATTCTTGTAATTTGTAAGCTTGTTTCTCTTTGTAATTCTTGAGCTTTTGCCCCTTTTTCTTGATCTTGCAACTTCTTCATAGAACTTGCAAGCTTAAGACTTAGGTTTTTGACTTTAAGAATAGTTGTATCTTATTATAGTTCAATAAAATCCTCATTTCATTTCCTATGTCTTATTTTACATATTTGAACTTGTGAAATTCTTGCTCTACTTTGATCTTGCAACCTCTTAAGTGAGCTTGCAAGCTTAAAGTTTGGTGTTGGATTTCACATTGCACCGGGCTTTAGAACACTTGAAGATATTCGCACCTGGATTCATCGGTTCTCTCTTTATCTTTCTTTTCTTGCATCATTCATTATGTTTCTTTTTCTTGTCTCTTTTCTTTATTTTTTCTTTGTGAATATGTGTGAGTAATCTATTTACTTGTTAAGGGTGGAATATGGTTAGATTGTATTTGAAGATGTTCTTCGCTAAAATTTTAAAAACCTTAAACTTTGCAATTGAAACTCCATGCAAATCACTTGCAATTCCGCTCCATTAGGCATCCTATCCTACCACGATAGCGATGATTCCTAATCGTGACCAGATTGCCAGTGGTTTGCCGAAGGCTAAAATCTAGAGACAATAATGGAAGGACAAGGGACATGGAAGACGGATTTAGCGAAATGCCGCAAATACCGTATTTCAAGTTCCCTAATCCGCGTTGTTACCTATTACTTTAGTGCCAATACCAAAGTTGGGGTTATAAGGTATCGGCAAATATCACCTTCATACAATCTAACCTATTACTATCCTTAACAAGTCTTTTTATTATACATATCCTTGTTACGACATTTAGTTTAACCGACAAATCAAAACACGTTGTTAACTCGTTAAAATAAGCGTAAAAACTTATCATCTCCCTGCGAACGACCCGTACTCATCGCGGCTCGCTACTCGCGACACCGTTTTGATTGCGGTAATTTCAAAACTCTTTTTAAATACGACACGGTTAAAACGTAACAATCAAATGGCGCCGTTGCCGGGGAGACGGTAACGCTTTTATACTTGTAGTCTCGGCTTAATTTGTGCATATTTTGTATAAAACTAATTTTCTAACACATTCAAACGGATAAAATCATTCTTTTTAAAACCACACAATAACATTTTTTTAAATTTTTTTTCTTCTCTGGATTTGTATTCTGCTAACACTCTGAGGTTTAAAGAAATAAATCAAGTTATAAAAGTGGAATGATATTACTTCATTGAGGCAACACACAAAATTTGAACCCATTCCCTCACACAAAAACCGGCGACACACCCTTGTTTTCAGAGCTCGCCGGCCGTTTGGTGCCCTTTTCACTTGTGGTTTTTTGTGTTGCCTTCAGTGTTCTAATAGAATTCCATTTTTATTGTTTGATTTTCTTAATTATTTGTGTTCATAATTTTGGCTATTCATATCGCTTTTTGGCTCAAATATCCATATTTTCCGACATTCGCAGATTTGACGGATTGTGAGCAGCGATCGTGCGGAACAAGGGGCATTTTCAAGTATAAGGGGAGTGAACACTTTGTGCCAAAGATCCGGATAGTTGGACCCATGCAAGAGAACCATTAGACCACTCGAAGGCAATATCGACATGAGTTTTCTTAAACTCGACACTTTTGGTACGTATTTCTCTAAACACTTCCTCTTCTCAAACCTGACGCTCTAATATCCTTGTCTTTGCAGGATTCTTAGCAACATCGCCGCAAAAAGCCAAAGAAAAGACTAACCGTATTTGTTGCAGCGCCACATTTAAAGTAAAAAACGAATTGATTGTTTGAAAATAAAACTTTGTTGATTTGCGCATTGTATCATTTAATACGGACTTAAGGGGCTCTAACACCAATCTAGATTGGATGGGGATTTCATCACCCTTCTTAAGACCCCGGAAATAACTAATTGCATAAGTGTTACCTCAAGCTTAATAAAAAATATATAGACTCAGCCAACTAAGGACTTGTCGCGCTCAATAGGACAAAGGAAGATTGTGGGCATTCGGTCGTTTATCTAAAGATGACTTTTGTGGTGCCTAGGCTAGACAAGTGATGAGATAATTTTAAAAGGCCTGTCTCACAGTGATTCGTGAGCGGAACCCTCCTTACCTCACTTGTGCTTACCTGGCCACAACTGGCTGTGAAGAGACGATTTGAGGGTTATCTCACAATTTGTGGCTTTGGAACAGTTAGGAGCAGGTCTAGTAGACTTAGAGGACCTTAGTCTAGGTGTTGATTATGAATTTGTGACTGTGCATTTATGATTGTGTTTGTTGAACTGTCATTTCATTTTCCCATTCTTTTGAAACAAACACAAATTCTCCATTTTTACCACCTTCACCCAGTTTTTCTCCACTTTTGTTTTCTTACCCTCACATTCTACGCTTTGACTACACTAAACTCGTTTAGTGTATGTCCTCTTGGACTAGGGACCCCGCTGCCCGTTTAGTCCCCGTTTCGTTAGTCCCTACGGACTACGCGATCGACACCACAGTCGAAACTCCTTCCACGCCTCTTTCACCCCTACCTTTGCCGGCCAATTCCGACATTGACCGAGATTCTGTTCATACATCCTCACCTTCACCATCACCAAATTCTTCTTCTGAGATGTCAGGATTTCCTCCTAACATCCCTTTACCTCCCCCAGGACTGATTCCACCTCATCTGGGAGCGAATAACCCGCAACTACCTCCTGTTGTAGCACCACGGTGAATCACGCTCTAGGATCGTTTCTATCCCACCCGCTCTGCACTTCTTACCTGTCTTTCACTTCCGCCGGCCAATGGGGATAATTTCGAAATTAAGCCCCATTTCATCAACATGTTGCCCAAATTTCACTGGCTGGAATCCGAAGATACCTATATCTTCATTAACAAATTCCAGAATGTCTGTGCAATGATGAAGGCAACCCAACTGTCCGATGACGCTATACAGCTATGAGTCATTCCTTCCATTCCGTGTGACCTTGCTGAGAAGTGGCTGTATAGCACCGCGTCGCATTCCATAACCAGTTGGGATAGTTTTGTAAAAGCGTTTCTTTAAAAAATCTACCCGAACCACAAGACTGCGAGAATCCGAAATGAAATTAACCAATTTTCCCAGCTTCCTACCGAACCCTTTTGGAAGTGCTTTGACCGATATAAAGACCTTCTTGTTCAGTGCCCTCATCATGGTATTGAGAGATGGCAACTTTGCCAGACCTTATACGAGGGCCTGAATCCAGCAACTAAGCAGTTGTTGGAAACTATTTGTCAGGGCCATTTCCTATCCAAATCCGACGAGGAAGCTTGGCAATTCTTCGATGATCTTTCGGAACAAATGCTTCAAAGGGAGAGCACCAGACCGAGCACTACTACTTCTTCTTCTTCTACTTCTTCCGGCCAGTCTAGGGCAGGCATTCATCAACTCGATATCTCAATTGCAATGAAGGCAGAGATAGCTGCAATCACGCGAAAACTGGAAGCAATTGAGAAAAAGTTCTCGTCTCCTTCTCCTTCCCCTGCTCTTCCCCCTCGTATCATCTGCGCTTGTTGTTCTGACCCATCACATTTGACCGAAGAGTGTCCTTACAATCCACTTTCTCAAGGACAGGATCAGGTCAATGCTGCATTTCCGCAAAGACCAAGAAATGATCCGTACTCTTCCACTTACAATCCCGGTTGGAGGAACCACCCCAATTTCGCCTGGAATCAGAACCAGCATCAATTTCAAAGCCACAACAACTTCTAGAGGCCTCCTCCTCCTCAACAACAAGCTCAGCAACAAACTCAACAGTAATATCAGCAGCCCTTCCAACCCCAACCTTTTCAAAATCCGACGAACAATTTTGCACCCAATAATTCTTTTCTACAAAACAACTTTGTTCCGTCAAACAACGATAAGGTTTCCTCGCTATAACGGAGTCTGGAGGCATTTGTAAAGCAATCGACTCAATCCACCGCCAACATCAGTCTTCTATTCAGTTTTTGGTACAACACACTGCAGCACATGGGCAAAGCATCAAAATCATCAAAGCCCAGATTGCACAGCTGAATGCGGTTTTAAGCGAGCAAGAGAAGGGGAAACTTCCATCTCAACCACTCTCAAATCCTGGTCACCCAAATAATGTACATGTTGCTCTAGAACGACAGAACCATAATGTGAGTGCCATGACTACGTTGAGATCTGGAAGGATGCTGCACAACAACATTGGTACGCGGATAGACGACGACACCCCGGCTGCTTCTTCTTCGTCTTCTGAGCCTATTCTCCATTCTTCAAAAGACTCTTCTTCTTCCGCTACTCCAAACGGACCCACATCTCACTCCACGAAAACACCAGCTCTGGGATCCGTTCCAACTCCATAATCTCCTCCACAAGTATTGGACTCAACCAATTTTAAAAATGTTCCATTTTCAAACCGGTTGAGATCCAATAAACAAATTCCATAAATGGATAAGATTCTAGAGTTGTTTAAGCATGTTAACATCAACATTCCCCTTTTAGATGCAGTCCAACAAGTCCCTTCCTACGCAAAAATCTTGAAGGACTTGTGCACTAAAAAGATGAAATCTTAGGTACCCAAGAAAGTTTTCTTAGCTAGCGCCGTGGTGATACTCTTACCCAATCTTTACCTTAAAAACGGAAGGACCCTGGTTGTCCTACGATTTCAATCACCATTCGGGATAAGAACATCAACCGTGCACTTTTGGATCTTGGTGCCAGTGTTAACCTGTTTCCGTACTCAGTATATGAACAATTAAGTGTAGGAGAGCTGAAACCCACACATTGTACTCTCCAAATGGCCGACCGATCTATCACCCATCCTAGGGGTGAGTTAGAGGATGTGTTAATAAAGGTATGAGACTTCATATTCTCCGTTGACTTCATTGTTTTAGACACACAGCCTGTAGCTAACCCCCGGAATCAAATTTCGGTGATACTCGGTCGCCCATTCCTTGCAACCTCAAATGTTGTGATCAATTGTTGAAATGGTTCGATGAACCTATCTTTTGGAAACATGACAATTGAACTCAACATTTTTAGGTTGGGGAATCAGCCCTCTGAACCTAATGCTCATATACTAAACATTTGTTCGATCCAGGAGATCACCCCGGAGGACTGTGAATTCATGGAGTTTTTGTTTGATCATAGCAATCTTGATGCCACTAATGCGTTCCTCTTCGAACCTGCTGCTACTTCTGCACCCGACAATGACTACGAGTGTTTCACTTTCTCGAACGATCTTGGCCAGTCACCACCCAAGTTTGAATCCTTTGAATTTCCGGATGAGTTAGCCAAACCATCCAACTCGGTCACTTACACTCGTTTTGAACCTCTGCTGGAATCCTTTGAGTTCGAGACCTTTTCACCAATCTTACCTTCAATCGTTTCTCCTCTATTGCTCGAACTCAAGCCATTGCCGTCTCACCTTAAGTACGCTTACTTGGGTGAGAATGAGACCCTCCCTGTTATCATCTCGACTTCTCTAGCTCCAGAGTAAGAGAAAGCCCTTCTTACGATCTTGCACAACAATAGGCAAGTTTTTGGCTGGTCAATGGAGGACATCAAGGGGATTAGTCCCCTAATCGTTGAACATCACATTCATCTGATGGATGATGTCAAACCAGCCAGGGATCCACAAAGTCGACTCAACCCAGTCATGAAGGAGGCAGTAAAAAAGGAGATCGTAAAGTGTCTGGATAGTGGTATCATTTACCCTATCTCTGATAGCCAGTGGGTTAGACCCATTCACGTTGTCCCTAAGAAGTCGGGCATAACGGTCATAACCAATGAGGCGAATGAGTTAATCCCTACTCACACCCAGACTGGGTTGCGAGTATGCATCGATTATAGAAAACTCAACGCCGTAATGCGGAAAGACCACTTTCCGCTATCTTTCATTGACCAAATGCTTGAACGATTGGCTGGACACGAGTACTACTACTTTCTGGATGGCTACTCCGGCTATAATCAGATTTCCATCGCTGAAAAAGACCAGGACAAGACCACATTCACCTGTCCTTTCGGCATGTTTGCATATCGCCGCATGCCCTTTGGGTTATGCAATGCGTCCTCTACCTTCCAGCGGTGTATGATGGGAATCTTCTTAAACATGGTGGAAAAATTCTTGGAGATCTTCATGGATGATTTCTCCATTTTCGGCGATTCCTTTGATGAGTATTTGCTGCATCTCGACGCTGTCCTTACCCGATGTAAGGACAAGAACCTCACTTTAAACTGGGAGAAGTGCCACTTCATGGTGCGCGAAGGTATTGTCTTAGGACATATCATCTCGCAAAATGGTATTGAGGTAGACAAAGCGAAGATTAAAGTCATTTCCAATCTCCCTCCTCCCAGATGCGTCAGAGACGTCCGAGCTTTCCTTGGCCATGCCAGTTTCTATAGACGGTTTATCAAGGACTTTAGCAAGATTGCTAGGCCCTTAACTCTTCTGCTGTCCAAGGACACCACATTTGACTTCAACTCAAGTTGTGTGACTGCGTTCGAATCACTAAAAAGCTCACTCACTTCTACTCCCGTTCTTTCTTCTCCTGACTGGACGTATCCCTTTGAGATTATGTGCGGTACATCTGACTTTATCATCGGTGCGGTCCTTGGACAGCACATCGATAAAATGCTGCACGTAATCTATTATGCTAGCCGAACCCTGAACAATGTCCAACTGAATTACACAACAACCGAGAAGGAATTCTTGGCTGTTGTGTTTACTTTAGAAAAGTTCAGGCCTTACTTGATCGTCTCTCCAGTCATCATCTACATGGACCATTCAGCTCTTCCCCATCTTTTTACAAAGAAGGACACAAAATCTCGGCTGATACGTTGGATCCTCTTGCTTCAAGAGTTTGACCTTGTCATCAAGGATAAAAGAGGATGTGAAAACGTAGTCACGACCATCTTTCATGACTCCCTTTTTCGCCAATGCTTCAACTTCCGATCAACGACGTATTTCCGGATGAAGTGCTCTTGACAGTATCATGCGAACCCTGGTTCGCAGATATTGTGAACTATTTGGCCACAGGATTACTACCGAATGAATGTTCAGGTCAGGACAGACTTCGCTTCTTATCCCAAGTAAAACACTTTTACTGGGACAAACCCTATCTGTTCAAGTACTATCTCGATCAGATTATTCGTCGGTGTGTCCCTGACAATGAATTCAAGAGCGTGCTGTCATTTTTCCATGATCAAGCGTGTGGCGGGCATTTTGGCCCCAGAAAGACAGTCGAGAAGATCTTGCAGTATGGCTTCTACTGGCCACAACCCTTCAAAGACGTTCATGATTACTGCAAGACTTGCTCCCGGTGCCAACACTTAGGCCGGATGTCCAGGAGGAAAGAGATGCCGCTCCAACCAATCTTGGTTGTCGAGATTTTCGATGTTTGCGGTATTGACTTCATGGGGCCGTTTCCCAGCTCTTTTGGGAACCTGTATAATCTTCTAGCTGTTGATTACGTCTCTAAATGGGTCGAGGCCATGCCCAGCCGGACTAACGACAACAAGGTTGTCGTTATATTCCTTAAGGAATACATCTTTTCCCGGTTTGGACACCCCCGCGCGATCATTAGTGACAATGGAACACGTTTCTGTTATAGGACTTTCGAGGCCTTGATGCGAAAATATTCCATTAATCATAAGCTATCTACGCCCTACCACCCCCAAACATGTGGGAAAGCCGAAGTGTCTAATCGACAAATCAAACAGATTTTGGAGAAGACGGTTTCCAAGAACCGTAAGGATTGGTCTTTAAAACTCACTGATGCCCTTTGGGCATTTCGAACTGCTTATAAGACTGATCTTGGCATGTCTCCTTATCGGCTTATTTATGGGAAGGCTTGCCACCTTCCAGTGGAAATCGAGCATCGCGCATTTTGGGCGATAAAGGAGCTGAATCTATCTCTCGAAGATGCGGGCAGCTATCAGAAGCTGCAGCTAAACGAATTGAACGAGCTTCGGGATAAAGCTTATGACAATACGGTTATTGTAAAGAACCGAACGAAGGTGTTTCACGATAAACACCTTACGCGCAAAACTTTCACACCTGGTCAACAGGTACTTCTTTACGACACCCGACTACATTTCCATCCCGGTAAGCTCAGTTCTCGCTGGAAAGGACCATTTTTTGTGCGGACTGTATACCCGCACGGCGCTGTGGATTTGGAGAATCCAAAGGACGGTTCATTTTTCAAAGTAAACGAGCACAAACTGAAACTGTACCTTAGCGCTGAACCATCATAGGAGCTCATGGTCTTGCAGGAGCCGGTTTGCCCTGCATAATCTTCCTCTGTCTACCACCAAATTTCGGTTATCTAGCCAAAAACAGTGGACACTGTTTCAAATAAGTTTGGGGGTATGTATATACTATTTTTGTATATATACATGGATATTCTTGTCCGGTGAATATCCATTTTTGACGAGCACTCTTGTCTGGTGATGCTCATTTCATTTCATTTCATAAAAAAAGTGTATATATAACCGATGATTTTGACTCTTCAATAATTTTGATGTACAATGACAGTGGGGGCACTGTCCAGTTTAAGTTTGGGGGTACGCTCGGTTCACATTTCTAACCTTCGCATTCATATGTATATTTTGCATCTGCATACTAAAACCCATAAACATCAGAAAATTTTCTAAAAACATAAAAACTTTGTCGTCAAGTTAGCTAGTGGGAGAACTTAGATTCAATATTTCGACGGTTTTGTTTGATAAGATAGGAACAACTAAATCTTATTTTTAAATTTTGAAAACCTGAAAGATAACCCTCCTTTGATGTTAACTATAGCTAATATACGTCTTTACATCATACTACACGTGCCGTGAGTTTTGAAAATTAGATGACAAGTCTATTATGTCTGAAAACTTTTTAATTGATAAACTATTTTCTGAGAATCAAATAGATTTGTTCTGAAATAAGTAATATTAAGAATAAATTATGAAGTGAAGCAGATATGAAAATATGTTATTGATTCCTTAATTAGAACTAATTCTGAAGAATAACCCATCTGAAACTTGATTGGAGTGATTACACACCTGACTCACTAAACACGTCTTTTATCTAAAATAATTGAACTACCGGTTATATCTCCGTTCGCATTAAATCATCATGATTTTCACGCTAAAATTGGTCTTTTATTTTAGGGCCTAGGTAACTTGAGTAATTAAGGACGCTGGGGTGTCTCTACACCTAATGCCCTAAAACCAACTAGTTTGGGTGCATTGGCCCAAAGCTCGCTAAGAAACCTAGAAAGTCCAAATTAAAACAAAGTCAAGCAAGTGTTCTCTCCAAGTTAAAATTCCTAACGGTTCTTTACGTGAGAATAATCTTAACAAAAAACAGGATTTTTATAAAAAAATATTTTTAATGGAGATATGAAGGTTTTATCCTATGATGAAGACTTTTGCACGTTCACAGTGGTGTGTATGAAACGAAAACAAGAAAAAGGTGGAGTGAAAAATATGACCTGGTTTCCTGATAAGGAGGATAGAAATTCCGAATTTGAATCCTAACTGGAAAACGAAACTTGAGATGTACTTAACTCTTTATAAAACTTGTGTGATCCTTTTTAAATTTTATCTGGGCTTTATTTTGTGACATGACGATTTTAATCGACCCTTTTGAAACTTAACGACACTATTTGCACTGCACGTAAAGACATATAGGATCTAAAGTTAAATAATAAGCGAGGTGTGAAAAGTAAAGGTTTGATTGTTCTAAATTTAGGATAATAGAATTGCTAGCTTTAAAACAAAACCTCAGGGTTAGAATCATAGTTATTTCGCAAAACTAGCTTGACGAGATTTTGTGGGTGAAATGCGCTGAAAATTCTCAGGAGACAACACTCCTCCTACTAGGGACACCTAGAGGTTTAACGGCTTGTTGCACGAGCTCAGTGCAATCGCGTTCCCTGCGAAAGTGAGGTCAGGATTGTTTTCTTTTTGTTTCGCTCGGGACAAGCAACAGATAAGTTTTGGGGGTATTTGTAACACCCGAGCCCAATGCTGCTATTTTTCTGTTATTGGTTGAGCATTAGATATTACTCATTTCATTTATCTTGCTTATTTGGGTCTTACTGTAAAATTTTATCTGGCTAAGTCATTCTGCATATAACAAATTTTAGCATCTAAAATAAAATATTCATCTTGGCCTACTTGACACCCTTAGCCTCGTGGTAGCGTCCGTGCATTGTGTTCTCGTCCCGTTCAGTGAAACGGGCGAGTTTGGATGGCTATGTGCACGTGCGTGTGTCCGTTTTGGGAGTATGCTTTTTAATCATAAAACATTTCATTTTAAAATTTGGAACCCGCCTAAAATCCTATTATTTGAATTTCGAATTTTTGGACCCAACCCGGGCGCAATTTGGAAATGTTTCATTTGGTGCCAAAATCCTAAATTTTAATATTATTAAAACCTTCGCATATATTTTTCTAACTAATCTGATATCTTACTGTTCATTACCTATCTTTTAAATCTTTAAGTTAACCATGTAATATTTTTACAATCTTTTATATCCTTCTTAAT
Organism: Agapanthus africanus; assembly: GCA_030015575.1. Lineage (NCBI taxonomy): Eukaryota > Viridiplantae > Streptophyta > Magnoliopsida > Asparagales > Amaryllidaceae > Agapanthus > Agapanthus africanus. The sequence goes on along the minus strand of JASDDO010000019.1, from coordinate 933,715,701 downwards.
TTATTCTCTCAGCCAATCGCAACCTCCCCTTTAACCCCGTGGGCCCCACTTTCTCTCTCTCTCTCTCCACTTTTTCCTCTCTCTCCCTCTCCCTTATATATTCTCTCGTACTTCTCTTTATCATTTTTCTCTTCTTGCTTCATGTCTCGTTTCTCATTTCTTGTAACTGTTCTTTTGTTGCCGGAATTCCGTCGTGCCGGTGACGTTTCTCGACGTTCCAGCGAGATACCCCGACCCGTGTGGTTCCTTTGTTCGTCGTTTAGGTTCATTCCATGAACCGTGCGCCGTCGCGAGTTTTCCCCGCCGACGGTTAACGTTCCGTTTTCCCGATTCGCGACCCATCGAGGCAAGTTAATCTTGCTACATGCTATATACTTTTATAATCTTCATTTTATAATATTATACATTTGAAAATCTTATAGTTTACATATGAAATGTCGTTGAAAAATCGGATATGACAAATCTGAAATTTACTATACACCTTATCTTATAAAATTCATTATAAATCATAGAAAAATCATTAGTATACGTTCTTTAGTTCGTTACGAAGCTAATTCAGAATACTATAACTTTATGAAGTATTTACTGGCAAAATAAATTGTTTAAATAACGTAAAATGCAAATGAAAATGCCTTTAAACTGCTGTCCAGGGAAATTCCAGCAGCAAACTTTCAACTTCGAATATTCATAACTTTTTGTAGGGATAACCTGAGATGCTTATACTTATAAATCTGAAAACCTTATTGAATTATCTTTGTTTTGGTATAAGATACGTCTCTTTTGGAGAACATTTGTTATTTTTAAGCTATTTTACAAATTAGGGTGACGCTGAATTTCTGAATGGAACCTTCTTGTGCATGGTTAATCAGTACATCTTTTATAGTTACTAATCGCTTTGAATATGCTATCCATATTAATATTATTATATCAATATTTATATCACATATTGTTTAGTTGTACATCCCACATTACCATTTTACATTTTTATAACTTTTCGGATACCCGTTTGCATCTATCGCATTTAAGATACATATAATTGCAAGCATAGATCACACTATTACATAATAATGTGATATTAACACTCCATGTTTAATAAATTGCATCCTAATTAATATTGGAACTATAAATGTAACCCTAGTCGATAACTGTGCATCCATATCCTTGAAATTATGTTTATTTCCATATCATATTACATGTTCCAGTTTATTGTTCTGATAGTACTCATGCTTGTTTATTTATACATATGCTTATGTTAGTTTGATTATGAGCACCCACATGACATCTTGTGCTTCCTGACATGACCTGTTACACTTCCTACTTGACATGACATGGTACCGTACACTCTTGACATGACATGACACCCTATACATATCGACTCAACCTGTTAAAAACGTGACCTGACCTGTTACCTGATTTCATGCCTAATGCCGACAAACCTGACCATCCCTGCTGTCTATCCAGACAGACCTACTTTTACCTGATGTTCTGTTGGCATTAGTCCTTGACTACTGAATACCTGACCTGACATACATAGCTTGGGGGTATGGGGAAATCAAAGGTGAAACCGACTTGTAACTCAACAGTTCGATACTTGTTCTGATCAGTCTTACGGGCTTGGCCAGCTCCGGAGTGTTGATGCTGACATCACTCATCTATCCTACTACCTTTTACTGCTTAGCGGCACGTCTCGGATTCAGCCCCGAGGATCATGACCGTGGTCCCGGGCATGCACGGGATACTATTGAGTTACATCGACGATTCATCAATTGGTTTCAAAGACTATAGAGTAGAAAACCTGATAGGACAGTTTAGTCACCATTGCACATTACCCTGCTTGTTACTTCTTATTACTGCTTTATTCATGTTCATGTTTGCATTGTTTATTACCATGTTTTACTGTATACTTGATATCATGACGCGCTGACGTCTGGGTTTTGCATGGCCCAGATTCCGGACCCTTGTCGTCGACCGAGCAGGAGTACTTCAGCCAGCAGGCTGAACAGTGAGTCCTTAGGATTTAGTTTATTTATTGCTTTTCATTTCCAGATGTGAGCCCGCATTATGGGACGTGCTGTTTATTCATTGTATTGGATCATTAGCTTCCGCACTTATTGTTTATTGATTCTTGTTATTATGGATTTGGACATGTATTAGTTTAGTTTATTATCTTGTTCTTGATATCCTTACAACCGTAATGTGACTGTGGATGGATACTTCCTATCCACAGGTAGCATGGTTGGCTATGTCACGTGCCCAAATCTTGCGTACTCTGGGAAGCGGGGCGTGACATGGTTTTATGGTATCAGAGCCATAGGTTAGTCGGGTTGATTCTTTTGTAGTTGGGTATTGTACCCAATACACGAATCAGAATACCCGTGTTTAGGAAACATGTCCAGCCATATTGACCGTTTTACCATTCTTGAATCACATTCTTCCTGATTATATCTTTTACGACGTGCAAACTTACTTTGCATGTCGACTCGGAAACCTGATTTCTTGTTATCCCTAGGACTTGGGCGACTTGGGTGGAGTTAAGTAATTGTGGCTATGATACCGCGGCATAGCTACAATGCGGTACTCTATTTAAGTATCTTGGAGTTCTAGCCTTGATCCACATTCAGAATCTATCATCATGCTAATGTTGGGTGTTTTGAGTTCAGGATTATGACAGGTAAGAAGTTGAAGACTTACCAGAGGCGTGTGAACGAAGCCGCCATGCTTGGAGTGATAAGAGGAATGCTGGAAATCAAAGAGACAGACTGAGCTAATCCAGCAATAGCAGATTCGTTTCAGGAAGGTTTGCAGATCGTTCAGCAGTCTGTAAACAACGATGGAACTAGACCAGTCGAACGAGTAGGGACTGTAGCAGATTTCAGACTTTTGGGTCCGTCTACTTTCACTGGTCTGGAGGAGCCGTTGCCAGCCGAGCAGTGGCTAGTGACACGGAGAATTTGCTGATTGCGGCACAGATTCCAGAGGACAAAGGAGTTGATGTAGTGCGCATTCAACTAGTGGATTACGCCCGAGAGTGGTGGCTTGTGGAGGAGAACCGCTTGCCCCAGGACAAGCAGTGGGCGGATTTCTCTAAGAGTTTACTGGAGAAGTCCTTCCGCGGACTGCGCGGAGGAAATGGAAGAGAAGTTCATCGGACCAAGGCAGAATGGAGCAACCGTGGACGTGCATGCAGCAGAATGGACGAGACTCAGTAGTCTTGCTGGACCTTTCGTGGCCAACAATGTAGACAGCGGTTGCGGTAAGGAAGCAGTTCTGTCGGGCCAGTCGAGTTTAGGGCTAGGCCGACAAACAGTGTTCTTGCAGCTATGGAAGTTGATGGTAATGAAGAGCCGGCAGTTGTTCGCGATTTTATCGACGTATTTGAAGATATATCGGGCTTATCGCCGAAGCGAGCTGTGGAGTTCGCGATTGACCTTATTCCTGGTGCAGCGCCAGTATCAAAATCTTATTATCCGATGGCACCGGTGGAATTGGAAGAAGTTAAGAAACAGGTGGGTGAATTACTCGAGAAGGGATGGATTCGAAGCAGCAACTCGCCGTGGGGAGCTCCAGTTCTTTTAGTAAAGAAGAAGGATGGCACGAGAAGGATGTGCATCGATTATCGAGAATTGAACCGGGTGACTATTAAGAACAAGTACCCGATCCCTCGCATTGGAGAACTTTTTGAGCAGCTTAGTGGCGCGAGGGTATTCTCGAAACTGGACTTGCGATCAGGATATCATCAGGTCCGAGTGAAGGCAGAAGACATTTGCAAGACGGCGTTTCGGACTCGATATGGACATTTCGAGTATCTAGTGATGCCCTTCGGAGTGACTAATGCGCTAGCAATATTCATGGATTTGATGAACAGGATCTTTTCACCATTCTTGGACCAGTTTATTGTGGTATTCATTGACGATATTCTGGTGTACTCGAATAGTCCGGAGGAGCATGCTGAGCACTTAAGGATCGCACTGCAGACGCTGAGACAAGAGAAGTTATTCGCGAAGATGAGTAAGTGTGAATTCTAGCTGGAAGAAGTGAAGTTTCTGGGGCATGTCGCGTCGGGCAATGGAATCGCCGTTGATCCTGAGAGGATTGCAGCAGTTCGAGATTGGCCTACCCCAAGAAATGTGGCTGAGATAAGAAGTTTCCTTGGTTTGGCCGGATACTACAGGAGATTTGTGGAGAACTTCGCTCATTTGGCAGAGCCGTTAACTAAGCTCACGCGTAAGGAGGTACCGTTTGTTTGGACGGATGGATGTGCGTTGGCCTTCGAGACGTTGAAGCAGAAGTTGATAACCGCCCCTATCCTAACCGTACCGGATGATTCAGGAGGACTGGTGATTCACAGCGAAGCATCCGGAAAAGGATTGGGATGTGTTCTGATGCAGAATGGGAAGGTTGTCGCTTACGCATCAAGACAGCTGAAGACTCATGAGAAGAACTATCCGACTCGTGACTTAGAGTTTGCAGCCGTGATCTTCGCCCTGAAGATTTGGAGACACTACCTTTTGGGCGAGAGAGTTGAAGTCTTTACAGATCACAAGAGTTTAAAGTATGTGTTCACTCAGAAGGAGTTGAACATGAGGCAACGCAGATGGTTGGAGCTGATGGCTGACTATGACCTTGATCTTAAGTACCATCCGGGAAAAGTCAACGTCGTGCCGGATGCACTGAGTCGGTTACCAAAAATTCAGTTATTGACCGCACAAAGGGAGATCATTGCGGATTTTCAGAGATTTGACTTGGAGGTCGTGCTACCACATGCTAAGGGACAGTTGATGCAACTGCAAGTACAGTCGTCTTTAGTTGAGAAGATTAAAGCAGCACAATCGCAGGATCCTAGACTGCAAAAGTTTCGGGAGCAGGTTGAAGCCGGATTGCGAACCGATTTACTGATCCATGAAGACGGTTCGTTGAGGTATGGTAGCCGTGTGTGTGTGCCAAAAGGAGATGTGCGTGAAGAGCTTATGAAGGAGGCACACAGTTCAGCTTACTCTGTACATCCAGGAGGGACAAAGATGTACCGAGATATTCGACAGCACTTCTGGTGGGAAGGTATGAAATGGGAGATTGCTCGCTTTGTGGCTAAGTGCTTGGTATGTCAGCAAGTCAAGGCTGAACACCAAAGGGTTGCTAGTTTGTTGCAACCACTTCCGATTCCTCAGTGGAAGTGGGAACATATAACCATGGATTTCGTGACGGCTTACCGCGAAGTCCAAATGGCAACAATGCAGTATGGGTGATTGTCGATCGATTGACCAAGGCAGCTCACTTTATTCCTTTCCAGGTTGGTCAATCAACGGAGACTTTGGCAGAGCGGTACATGCAGAAGATTGTAAGATTGCATGGCGTACCGGTGAGCATCGTGTCCGATCGGTACACTCGGTTCTTATCACACTTCTGGAGGAGTTTACAGGAAAGTTTGGGGACTCGATTGAAGTTTAGCACAGCTTATCATCCTCAAACTGATGGACAATCGGAGAGAACGATCCAGACTCTTGAAGATATGTGGAGAGCATGCATGTTAGACTTCAAGGGTTCTTGGGAGGATCATCTACACCTGGTGGAGTTTTCGTACAACAATAGCTTCTAAGCAACTATTCAGATGGCTCCGTTTGAAGCACTGTATGGTCGTAAGTGCCGTTCACCTGTTTGTTGGGATGATGTTGGTGAACGAAGGTTACTAGGACCAGATTTGGTGGTACAGACAGTCGAGAAGGTGAATACAATCAGAAAGCATATGAAGGCAGCTCAAGACAGACAAAAGAGTTGGGCCGACACGTCAAGAAGACCTCTAGAGTTCGCCGTGGGTGATTTGGTATTCCTGAAGATATCACCGACTAGAGGGGTGATTCGCTTTGGAAGTCGGGGAAAGCTTAGTCCTCGATTCGTTGGACCCTTCGAGATATTGGAGCGTGTTGGAGAGGTATCGTACCGGTTGGCGTTACCACAGTCTTTAGCAGGAGTCCATGACGTGTTTCATGTGTCTCAACTACGGAGGTATGTTCGTGATGAGACTCATGTCTTGGATCATTCGGAGTTGACTGTGCGAGAGGATCTGACTTTCGAGGAGCGACCAGTTGAAATCAAGGATCGAAGAGAGAAGGTTCTTAAGAACAAGGTTATCCCTCTTGTGCTAGTTTCTTGGGGTAATCGATCGCATGGAGAATCCACTTGGGAGCGAGAAGACGAGATCCGACAGAAGTTTCCTCACCTTTCCTGTAGTTTTCTATCTTGTATTCTTGGAATTTCGAGGACAAAATTCTTTTGTAGTTGGGTATAATGTAACACCCGAGCCCAATGCTGCTATTTTTCTGTTATTGGTTGAGCATTAGATATTACTCATTTCATTTATCTTGCTTATTTGGGTCTTACTGTAAAATTTTATCTGGCTAAGTCATTCTGCATATAACAAATTTTAGCATCTAAAATAAAATATTCATCTTGGCCTACTTGACACCCTTAGCCTCGTGGTAGCGTCCGTGCATTGTATTCTCGTCCCGTTCAGTGAAACGGGCGAGTTTGGATTGCTACGTGCACGTGCGTGTGTCCATTTTGGGAGTATGCTTTTTAATCATAAAACATTTCATTTTAAAATTTGGAACCCGCCTAAAATCCTATTATTTGAATTTCGAATTTTTGGACCCAACCCGGGCGCAATTTGGAAATGTTTCATTTGGCGCCAAAATCCTAAATTTTAATATTATTAAAACCTTCGCATATATTTTTCTAACTAATCTGATATCTTACTGTTCATTACCTATCTTTTAAATCTTTAAGTTAACCATGTAATATTTTTACAATCTTTTATATCCTTCTTAATTTATTCTCTCAGCCAATCGCAACCTCCCCTTTAACCCCGTGGGCCCCACTTTCTCTCTCTCTCTCTCCACTTTTTCCTCTCTCTCCCTCTCCCTTATATATTCTCTCGTACTTCTCTTTATCATTTTTCTCTTCTTGCTTCATGTCTCGTTTCTCATTTCTTGTAACTGTTCTTTTGTTGCCGGAATTCCGTCGTGCCGGTGACGTTTCTCGACGTTCCAGCGAGATACCCCGACCCGTGTGGTTCCTTTGTTCGTCGTTTGGGTTCATTCCATGAACCGTGCGCCGTCGCGAGTTTTCCCCGCCGACGGTTAACGTTCCGTTTTCCCGATTCGCGACCCATCGAGGCAAGTTAATCTTGCTACATGCTATATACTTTTATAATCTTCATTTTATAATGTTATACATTTGAAAATCTTATAGTTTACATATGAAATGTCATTGAAAAATCGGATATGACAAATCTGAAATTTACTGTACACCTTATCTTATAAAATTCATTATAAATCATAGAAAAATCATTAGTATACGTTCTTTAGTTCGTTACGAAGCTAATTCAGAATACTATAACTTTATGAAGTATTTACTGGCAAAATAAATTGTTTAAATAACGTAAAATGCAAATGAAAATGCCTTTAAACTGCTGTCCAGGGAAATTCCAGCAGCAAACTTTCAACTTCGAATATTCATAACTTTTTGTAGGGATAACCTGAGATGCTTATACTTATAAAACTGAAAACCTTATTGAATTATCTTTGTTTTGGTATAAGATACGTCTCTTTTGGAGAACATTTGTTATTTTTAAGCTATTTTACAAATTAGGGTGACGCTGAATTTCTGAACGGAACCTTCTTGTGCATGGTTAATCAATACATCTTTTATAGTTACTAATCGCTTTGAATATGCTATCCATATTAATATTATTATATCAATATTTATATCACATATTGTTTAGTTGTACATCCCACATTACCATTTTACATTTTTATAACTTTTCGGATACCCGTTTGCATCTATCGCATTTAAGATACATATAATTGCAAGCATAGATCACACTATTACATAATAATGTGATATTAACACTCCATGTTTAATAAATTGCATCCTAATTAATATTGGAACTATAAATGTAACCCTAGTCGATAACTGTGCATCCATATCCTTGAAATTATGTTTATTTCCATATCATATTACATGTTCCAGTTTATTGTTCTGATAGTACTCATGCTTGTTTATTTATACATATGCTTATGTTAGTTTGATTATGAGCACCCACATGACATCTTGTGCTTCCTGACATGACCTGTTACACTTCCTACTTGACATGACATGGTACCGTACACTCTTGACATGACATGACACCCTATACATATCGACTCAACCTGTTAAAAACGTGACTTGACCTGTTACCTGATTTCATGCCTAATGCCGACAAACCTGACCATCCCTGCTGTCTATCCAGACAGACCTACTTTTACCTGATGTTCTGTTGGCATTAGTCCTTGACTACTGAATACCTGACCTGACATACATAGCTTGGGGGTATGGGGAAATCAAAGGTGAAACCGACTTGTAACTCAACAGTTCGATACTTGTTCTGATCAGTCTTACGGGCTTGGCCAGCTCCGGAGTGTTGATGCTGACATCACTCATCTATCCTACTACCTTTTACTGCTTAGCGGCACGTCTCGGATTCAGCCCCGAGGATCATGACCGTGGTCCCGGGCATGCACGGGATACTATTGAGTTACATCGACGATTCATCAATTGGTTTCAAAGACTATAGAGTAGAAAACCTGATAGGACAGTTTAGTCACCATTGCACATTACCCTGCTTGTTACTTCTTATTACTGCTTTATTCATGTTCATGTTTGCATTGTTTATTACCATGTTTTACTGTATACTTGATATCATGACGCGCTGACGTCTGGGTTTTGCATGGCCCAGATTCCGGACCCTTATCGTCGACCGAGCAGGAGTACTTCAGCCAGCAGGCTGAACAGTGAGTCCTTAGGATTTAGTTTATTTATTGCTTTTCATTTCCAGATGTGAGCCCGCATTATGGGACGTGCTGTTTATTCATTGTATTGGATCATTAGCTTCCGCACTTATTGTTTATTGATTCTTGTTATTATGGATTTGGACATGTATTAGTTTAGTTTATTATCTTGTTCTTGATATCCTTACAACCGTAATGTGACTGTGGATGGATACTTCCTACCCACAGGTAGCATGGTTGGCTATGTCACGTGCCCAAATCTTGCGTACTCTGGGAAGCGGGGCGTGACAGTATTTGTTCATACCAAAATAATGCATTTTAATACCGCTTATTCGTTATCTATTTTTTGTATATATCGGTACTATTAACCAGTGTCAGCTCAGTATTACAGATTACAGGTATCCGTGACAAAATACTGGAAATACGCTTAAAATCACGGATATATCATTTGTGAGCCAACACTGCAACCAGAACCGCAAACCGACCAATACTTCATAAGTTTCTTTTTGCAATATTCATGTGTACACACTTTTTTTTAACCAAATGGTCCAACACATACAAGTGGTACAACTAGCTTGTTGGTTCATGAACCCAGTGAAGAGGGCTGCCCATGGCATGATAACTTGGTTCAAGTTGGCATGAGTGTGATGTGCATTTAATGCAAAAAGAGTTAATGTGATTTGAAGCTACAAGTTTCCTCCAAAATCCTGAGTGCATCAAAAGCCAAAACAGGGAAAATAAACAACACCAGAGTGATACTGGAGACAACAGAAGACCACACACAAAATACAAGCCCTTATGCTCGGATTTGACCCGAGCACAAGCCTACATGGTCCGAGCTCGCTGGCCCTATCTCTCCCAAAGTGACTCAAACTTCTGTGGGCCCCTCCTTGCTACTTTATCATCATTTTGTTATTATTTGTTTATTCATCTTTTGAGCCTATAAATACAGAACAGTGGGCAAAGGAGTGGGATACTTTTTGTTTAGTTTTGTTTTAGAATTCTTGTAATTTGTAAGCTTGCTTCTCTTTGTAATTCTTGAGCTCTTGCCCCTTTGTCTTGACCTTGCAACTTCTTCATAGAACTTACAAGCTTAAGACTTAGGTTCTTGACTTCAAGAATAGTTGTATCTTATTATAGTTCAATAAAATCCTCATTTCATTTCCTATGCCTTGTTTTACATAATTGAACTTGTGAAATTCTTGCTCTACTTTGATCTTGCAATCTCTTAAGTGAGCTTGCAAGCTTAAAGTTTGGTATTGGATTTCACATTGCACCGGGCTTTAGAACACTTGAAGATATTCGCACTTGGATTCATCGGTTCTCTCTTTATCTTTCTTTTCTTGCATCATTCATTATGTTTCTTCTTCTTGACTCTTTTCTTTATTTTTACTTTGTGAATATGTGTGAGTAATCTATTTACTTGTTAAGGGTGGAATATAGTTAGATTTTATTTGAAGATGTTCTTCGCTAAAACTTTAAAAACCTTAAACTTTGCAATTGAAACTCTGTGCAAATCACTTGCAACTCCGCTCCGCCAGGCATCCTATCCTACCACGATAGCGATGATTCCTAATCGTGACCAGATTGCTAGTGGTTTGCCGAGAGCTAAAATTAAGAGATAATAACGGAAGGACAAGGGACAAGGAAGACAGATTTAGCGAAATGCCGCAAATACCGTATTTCAAGTTTCCTAATCCGCATTGTTACCTATTACTTTAGTGTCAATACCAAAGTTGGGGCTATAAGGAATCGGCAAATATCACATTCATACAATCTAATCTATTACTACCCTTAACAAGTCTTTTTATTATAGATATCCTTGTTACGACATTTAGTTTAACCGGCAAATCAAAACATGTTGTTAACTCGTTAAAATAAGCGTAAAAACTTACCATCTCCCTGCGGACGACCTATACTCATCGCGGCACGCTACTCGCGACACTGTTTTGATTGTGGTAATTTCAAAACTCTCTTTAAATACAACATGGTAAAAACATAACAATCATTGTTCCGTGGGTTATGACGGGGCCTTATATTACATGTTACCATAGTCCACGGGGTAAGATGGACTCCTCTCGTATACATGAATTCTTTCTTTATCAAAATACAAACAACCATATTGGAATAATCATACTTACACGTTGACATTCACTTTATGTTCACTATACCTATACTATACAGTTATTTCTATACTTGTTTGCTTTGCTCATATTCCATTGTCATGCTTACATAGTTGCCATTATTTACCATGTTATATTGAATTACTATGTTACATAAATTTGCCATACTTATATTAAATGACATATTTAATCACTATATCACACTTAGTCCATTGCTTCATGATATCCTTTTCCAACTCGTCACTATACTTTTATATTTCACATTCATGTTTTTGGGGATTTACCAAGCGTTAGTTCGCTGACGAGCATTCCATCCATCTCTTTGTCTCTTTGAATGTTCGTCGGATGAATTTGGTACAGAGGATTTAGAACCAGTCAATGATGAGTATTTTCATCTCACATCTCAAATGGACAAATAGTTTTGTTCTTCTTTACGGTTATTACATATTTCTTTTTAGTTTATCACATGTTTAGGCTATTTACCTTCATTTTATTTTTATTGTTCAGACATATTGTATCAGTTGAAAATTATGAAATCTTGAATGTAATATATCGATGTTGGATTTTATTACTCTTGTTATTCTTGCATTTTGTTATATTACTTATTTACGCTTAATGTATTTATTAAAAGAAACGACCTTCTCATAATAAATACGTTGCGGGTTTGCCACGTCACCGTTTTCGTCTACTGGGAAGCAGGGCATGACAAACACTATTAAGCTACTCAGGGAATTAATGTAGTATTTTTATAAGCATGAGAGATTTGTAACGGATGATCGAAATAAAACAGTAATAAAGATTAAAACAACGGAATCAAAAAGACCAATCAATACAACGAGATACGCAGACACACATGTTCTTACATTGAAAACCAAAATCGGGAAAAACCACAGGCAACATCAGAGATTGATTTTACTAGTTTTAATGGAGAATTGCGGATTTTCTGATGGAGGCTACTATGCTTCCATAAATCCTTAAATAGCATCTAGGCATCATTTACAAACGGAATTTCCCAAAATACCTCTCAACAATTACGGGTACAATTATAGATAACACCAAACATCAGATTCAGGTATGGGTACGATACCTAAATTTTTTTTCTTGTTAGGATCATTGCCGCATGCCAGTTTAGAGCCATGTCAGACTCATTGTGCTTCATAAAGGCCCTGAACAGTTTTTAAACTGAACCAGCTTGGAAAACATAACAAATTCAGGACATTCTAACAAGATGTTGCTTTTAATAGTAGTTACCGCAGATTATTGGTCTTTGTAGTTCATCTATCTCTAGTTTTATAAATGCAAGCTTCTGGGGGTGTCTAAATTAATTTTGTTTTTCTAAATAGATGCAGAGAGTCTATACTTTGATGGGGAAAAGTTATATATATAAAAAAGAGAAAATCCATCTCCAAAGTCTCTCCATTCTAGCTACGCTATTCATAAATACCCATTTAAATTTTTAAGGGTTCATTTTGATCTTGGCCACAAAATTCTTTGATATTTTCAAAAAAACCCATCAAATACTTATTATTTCTAAAAAAATACCGACTACTTTTAATTTATCTAAAAAAAACACTTTTGTTAATTTTTCATCCAATATTAACCGTTATGAGCTTGAAAAGTCGAAAATGCTCCTGAAAGTTTCAGTAATCTTCTTTCATTTGCTCGGAAAGATCGAGGGCCGTGAATTGGAGGAATCTGATAGAGAAGGGGGTTGGGGGGAGGGAGGGGGTCACCGAAGTTGAGTTCGAAGGGGGCGAAGGAGATGTGGAGGAAGGAAAGGGAGATCTAAGAAGGCAGATGGTTAGGGTTTGAAAATGGATGAGGAGAAGGCGGCGAGGAAGAGGATGAGGAAAGCGAGAGAGGATGTGGAGCTTGTTGGGTCTTGGGGTTTCGGGGTTGGGGGTCGAGAATGAAGGAGAGAGGTGAGATGGAATGGGTGTTTTTGTCTTTTGATGTCTTAATAACAGAAAATTAACGTGATCTGGATGGAAAATTGATGGAGGTGTCCTTTTCAAATAATTTCAAAGAATTTTGTGTTTTTTTAAAAACACAAAAAATTTGGTGTGTGTTTTGAAAATATGAAAAAAGTTAGTGGACAAAAAATGTTCAAACAAGCCAGAATTGAACATGCGGTATTACTAGTATAAACATACCATGTGTTCATGGCTAATTTATGCATTATGAGCACAACCATCAGAATGATTATATATAATTAAACTATAATACATTATTATAATGATGGGTTGTCCCTACAGATGGGAATATCCATAGGGGCAATTTTAGTTTGCTCCTATGGTTCTCACTGTAGAGGCAAAGAATGCCTCTACGGTCCCTACCGTAGGGCAGATATATATTAAAAATTAATAAAAAATAGCATCTGTAATTACCCTTATGGTGCCAAAAGAGAAACCTCTGCGGTGGGCACCGTAGGAGCAAAGTATAAATATTAAAAAAAAATAGATAATGTAGTTTACATGCCTAAATTCATTTCCTATTAATTTTCCTCCTGCGCGCGCCTTTCCTCCTCCTTCCTCGACCGCACTTGCCTCCTCCATCCTTACAACAATCTCCGCAGCAACCTTCTTCCCGGCCGCCTCCTTCTTGGCCTCCTCCTCCTTCCCTTCATTGATCTTCCATCTTCCCAGCCTCCTCCTTATTCCCGTCGTCAATCTTCCTCCTTCCCAGCCTCTTCCTCGTCGCCGATCAATCCTCCCCCACAACCACCTTCCTCCTCGTCGCCAACATCGCAGCCTCCCTTCTCGTTCGATTTGCCAGTTAGTTTCATCACCCTTGTCCTCGAGTTCCATCGTTGTCTAATCAATCCTCGAGCTCCATCGCCACCGTCCTCGAGCTCCTCCGTCGCCATCACTGAGCTCATCTAGTCGAGTCGCCACCAGCGCTGAGTCGGCGACCACTCTCCTCCTCCAGTGCCAAGCCGATCATGGTGAGTAATTTTTTTTAAAAAATAATTGCTAGAAATTATTTTAATTAAGGTTATTAAATTAGTTTGTTTTGAATGTTAATTTTAATTAGAGTTTAGGATGATGGTTAATTATGGTTAAGGTATATTATAGGGTGTTAGGGTTAGGATTAGGGTATTTTGGGGGATGGGAGGCGGTGGGTTATTGTTTAGGATGAAGGTTAGGGTCAAGGGTATTTTAGTGTAATAAAAAATAATAGTTTAGGGTATGTTTATTGCAATTTTGAAAAAAAATTAGGTAGTTTAGTGAAAATAGCAATATTTAAGAGTATTTTTGTGTAATTTTGAATTTTTTTGTTAAGGGGTTAGGATATTTTAGTGAAAAAACAATAGGTAAGGATATATTATAGTAATTTAGTTGTTCTCGTTCGATCATGAAATTTCTGATCTATTGGTACGAGTAAGGATTTAATTAAAGCTAAAGTTGACACTTTTAATAAATTTCATAAGCCCTGGATTTCGATTGAATATGGAATTAAGTGTTGTTGTTGTGAATATTGTTTATATTCCCGGCCTTCGTATCAAGTTATATATCGGCTTTCGTGCCATATTACCAGCCTGCGTACTGTGTATTTTATTGTATCCCAATTTGGGAAATTTTATAAATACAGAGAAGTTGGTATCAAAATTTTCAAAAACTTCTTTTACCTACGTATGTTTTTTACCTACACACAAACAACAACGCACACACAACACATACATACCAAACAACACACACGCAGGGCCCAACTGAAGTTGTCCTCCTCTCTGGCAGTTACCTTTGCTGCCCTCCGCGAGCGATATTTGGAGAAGCAGATGGCCGCACTGAGCGCACATGTCGAGGAGTTGAAGGAGATGATGATACATACGTTACTTTTGTTCATGTATACTCATATTTTTATAGTTCTAATCTATATAGCACGGATTCAAATATGGATACGAGTAGGATTCGTGGATTCGCAAGAATCCGATATTAATACGAATTCGACACGAGTCCTATAGATCAATAATACATCATTTCAATTCGCAAGACTTAATTTCTAGACATAGAATTTCACAATAAGGCATATAGACTGAATCTAGTACACCGTTCATTATTCTTTTATTACACATACTTAAAAACTTTATAGATTCGGTTGGCCGCTCTTTCGGCTTCGGTTCCACAGGCCACTCATCCAGCTTCTTCTGTGCAGACCACTCCTTCGGTTTCGGCTCCGCATGCCACTCCTACTCCTACTCCTGCAGTTTCAATACTCGAACTTTTGTCGTCCTAGGGCTGCACCAAGGAGCAGATATGTCAAATTTCCCAGATATTTCAAGGTGGAGCACCTGGATCGAGGCGGTCGTGATTTATTTATATTTTTTGATTTTTGTAGGATGACTATACTTTATTTGATATATATTGTATATTTTGGATATCGGTTGTTGTATATGTTGATTATGATCCTGATTTTGTAGTATGTTTGTTTATTTCGTTATATATTATACGTGAGATGTTATTGATTAATATTTGCGTATTCAGGTATATAATATATATATATTATTATGTACAAGATGAGAAAATACGAAGAAAGTATTTTTAAAAAAAAATTACCCCTACGGTTGTCACCTTAGGGGCAACCGTATGCCTCTACGGGTCAAACCATAGGGGCACAATGTTTGAAAAACCTGATATTGTTCCCCTACGATAAAATCCGTAAGGGCATATACGAGCCCCTATGGTGACAACCGTAAAGGCACAAAATATAAATGTTTTAAAAAAATATATATGAAAGAATGATCTTTGGTCCCTACTGTTTAATTCGTAGGGGCATATACTTACTCCTATGATGAGAACCGTAGGGGCGAGATATTACTATTTTTATAAAAATAAATTTAAAAAAATAACTGTCCTTAAGTTGGAAATCGTAGGGACAAAGTTATATCTGTAGGGGCAAATACTTGTCCCCGTCCCGTTTTGATCTACGGTTGATACTTTGGTCCCTACGGTGGGAACCGCAGAGGCAGCCCTTGATTGTAGTGGTGATATGCTAGGATATTTGTGAAATCTAGCTTTTCTCTTTTCTTTAAAAACAGGTTAAAAACAGGTTAAGTTGAATTAATAGATATATTTAATAGGACTGCGGGGTCCGCTCTTTGGGGAATGCAAAGAGCAAACTGAACGGACTGGACCTGCTCAGTTTAAAACATTGAGGCCCACGCCTATCTATTTTTCCCTTTTGTGGTTCTGCGGACAGCCAGTTGGCTACGGCATACCGTGGGCCATTACCGTCTTGTTGTATATGCATTTTTCATGAGTTAGTTTTCTTATCACTAAATATGATGTAGAGCTTAGAGAGCCTATGAAAATTCCTTAAACAATTTCCTATGCAACAGAGAAGAGGTGAGGACTACAAAGAGGGTGGGCTTCTTACACTTGAGTCACGTTGTGTAGTAAGTTGCTGTGAGAGGGTTGCTTATGAACTTTTTTCCCTTTATGAAATCTGAAAGTTTATCCTAGCTAGTGAAGTGATATTAGATTGTAAGGATTGCTTTCTATGCATATAGAACTTCCAGTGTGTAAACGGGCTGAGTTATTCAATCTCAGCCCATTTATATACCGGAAGTTCTATATGCATAGAACGCAATCCGGTACAATTTAATATCAATTCTCTAGTATAAACTTCAACTTTCAGAAAAAGAAAAAAGTTTTTAAGCAAACTTTTCTAAACAACTTATTATACAATGTGATGCAGCGGACTACAACTACAGCACTGACACTGCACCGAATTTGTTGATTTCGTTGGGGCGAGTTTGTTGAACTGTTAAGTATGTTTCTGTCCGGTATAGAATTTGAGCTGTTGAGTTTATTTCTGTTTGGTTTAGAATTTGAAGGTTAGGATTGATTAGGGTTTGTTGAGTGATTCATAGTTTAAATAATGGCTGACAGCCTCATTGTACGGAAGAATTTTTTTGATTAATAAAATTCTTGCTACGGAGATTTTTTTCTCTCTTCTCATGGATTCGAGATGTCGCAGACTCGACACAAATCCTTACAATGATCCATTCGTCGACTTCGGTGGCGACCGCAGCTTTATTTATCCAAGGCTCCATTTGTCTACTTTGGTAACGACGCGGTCTTCTACACGCGTGGTTAAGTATTCGCATACAGCCCACGTCAGGTGGTATCAGAGAATCAAGATTCTTCGACCAATTCCGCAACACCACCATCTATGACATCATCTGTGTCGGCCATGACCGGTCAAGGAGGCACCGTAACAAGAGCAGAATTTAACGAACTACCCAATCAGTTGGGCGTGACAAATAATCGGCTCGATATGGTTATCCAGCAGATGGACAAATTACTCCGTGATCTGGAAGGAACATCAGCACTATGGAGTCGACCTCAAACACCAGTGCACGACGACACTTTCGACCACCGTCAAGGTGGGCATTACGTGAACCACTAGTATGACGATGGCTATAATCGATGGTAGCATTAGATGGAAGGTCGCAATGATTACCAGCGTAACCATCATGGATACTATCAGATCAAGAACAAAAAACTTCCTTACGATGGGTGCCTCGATATGGAGGAACTCCTGGATTGGCTCGCTAAAGTTGATAATTTCTTCCGCAATTTTGTGGTTCCCGAGCATCGTGAAGTTCCTATGGTGGAGGCTCGGCTCGAAGGGGGAGCACTTACTTGGTGGGAACGCTTGAAGATCACTCGACGAGATGGGGTTTTTGATCCGGTCAGGCGTTGGACCTAGATGAAAGACCTCATCCACCGCCGATTTCTGTTGGATATAGTGCCCTCAAGCCAATTATTGTAATCGCAGGTTGGCGATTATAATGATTGTGGGTGGACCTATATGAATAGAACAGTCTTACTCAAGATGATAGTATGATATCTGGTTCGACTTTATCATTATATACATATCTTGTGTAGTATAGCATATCACTATTACATATTGAAAGAGCCCATAAGATTCATGCTTAACTACTAGGTTTATTGTGGAGATCACACTTGTGAGAACTGGGTGGTCTATAAGAACATCCTGAAATGTCCATATTTGTGGGAATATCGAGACTGCGCATCGATATTCCAGAGTAGACTAATATATATGTTTCTTGATCCCGACGAAGGGCGATGGCCGGTCTCACAGCCATTGGCGTTAGTCAGTCACCGAGATTGTATACAGGTGCTCATTAGGTTATGAGTTACACTGGATGGACTCGCCGAGATCATGCTAGATGGTATTATACATATCGTCAGGTAGAAGGTCTCTGGTGGCATTAGTACAGACTAGTCTGTCGACCCAAGATCTTCATTTATCTTATGTGAGTTCCCACTGTACTTTGATTACTACCCTACCATGGCTCAAAGGATTCGCGCAAACATATTTTAGTTGGGTACGGTCCCGAACCACTTGGAGGAAGTGAGCGGATTTCTAGGATCCGTCTCTCCCGGTATTTGGGGTTGATGTCGTGCTGTGCCCGGTTGGCCATCACCATAAGACCTGGCCAGGCAGATAATGTAACAACTCTAAATTCTGCGTACATAAAATTCATTTAAAGTTAATGTACACTTGGGGTATTTGATTTCCAGTGAATGCTATAAGAATTTGTTTTACTTTAGAACAACAAGAAAGAACTTGTAGCTCATTGGTAAAACCTTGCACCGCTGTGACGTAGTCCATGTGTTCGAATTCCATCAGTCACATTATATTTTTGTTTTAATTTCTTTTAATGTTTTAGAAGCCCAAGAGTTTTCACGTGCACTACACGTAATAGGATAAGTTACAGAATAAATAAACATAATCACGAGGGAAATTGAATCGACAAGGACACATGGCCCAAGACCCAGCACCCTCCGTTGGTAAAGACCCGACGACTTGTGCATGGAGGCCCGGCGCCGCCGGTTCAACCCATCCCTAATGCTTTCATCTTCTCACCCGAGCACCCCTTGGCCTACCCCACTCTCCCTACACTGTTGGTATTCTCTGCACATTTACAAAGCATAATAAAATTCATATTTAAACATATTTTTATTACAAATTTTAATACACCCATTCACTACACAAAACCCTAACTTTTCCTATAAATAACACCCCTCATTCTACACTTCCTCAAATACAAACCCCTGCCAAAACTCTCAAGAATTCCCCAGTCTCTATATTGTGCAAGTGGAGTTAGCAAAGGGCGAAGCTCCGACGACGATACGAGGAGTTTCCAGTAACGAAACGAAGCACTGATGAATTCAAGACCTCCTTCTACCCCCCTTTCATCAAAGCCAGTAAGTCCCATCTCCCTTCTCATATTTTTCTTTAAAAAGTTTCATTTCTAAAAGCCGACGGAAGCGGAGTTAATCCGACTTCCGATTCGGTTTTCTTTAAAAACTACACTTTTCTTTAACAAGATAAAACCATATTCTCATTTGTTGATTAATAAACATTAAAAAACTCAACAAAACAAGTTTCACATAAAAATAATCATTTTTGTAACTTTTATAATACTTTTTCAGAAAAATACCATATAGTTTAGTTTCGACATAAACCATCATAATTCCTTGCTATCCCTTTAGATAGTTTGCGAGGTAATCACATACCTCATCACAACATACATCTCTATCATATCACGATTGATTTTGGGACAATAGAATATGGAAAATACCACTTTGCAAATAAATCCCTTTAACTTATAAAAACGTTTTCTTTAAAAGATGTATTAAAACATTTCCATGCCATTACACCTGTACAACCCATTTTGGTGACCCCATTCAGGATGTTGCAGATTATCACACATTCTCGGGCATAGTAGAGCGAGATACAGTCCTCCTCAATGAGCATTCGATCTCGATAGAATTTTTATACATTTTTCTTTAGAAAAATGAGATTTCTATAAGAAAATAAATAATTATTTTCATTATATATATATATATTATCAAAACATCTATTTTAATTATATAAATATTCTAAGTTTTCCAAATCAAAGGAATTAGTACTACATGAAAATACCATTCAAATACAACACAAGTACACTATTTCTAGAAAATACCATATACTATCAAACTAGGTTCTATTCACTAGAAATTTCACATTTATAAAATATACATCTATGAAAACCCGAAAGACGATAATTAAATACTTGAGGAGTATTTTTAAATTATGCCAAACAATTTTTACATAAAACGCCCTCAACTTATATTAAATTACAATAAGGACCCTAGTAAACATAGGTTTAAGTGGGACCAGTCTCTTGAGCCTTAGGGAGCCGGAGAAATGGGTGCTTGCCTATCTAAGGTAGATAACCTAACAAACGGTGTTATCAATACGGTAATTGTCTTGAAAAAAGACACAAATCCTACCGTCCATATGCAGCAGTTAACGATAACATCAAAACCTAATTCAGAACTTCAATTTCTTTCCTAATTGTCTGACTCAGACAGAGTCTAAATATAATTAATTTGACTTAAATGTGATTCAAGTATAAAAAACTACAATTCAATATGAATCCATATATTCAATCAATTCAATTTATACAACTTGACTGAACCGAACTATGGATATACTCCATTTACATGTTCATCCATTATATTCGTTCCATTACTGATATCATGGTTTCAATAAGCTGTCCATCTATACAATTATAATACAAGACAATACAATCAAATCAATACAATCAAGACATCACGGGGTTTATAAGGGGTAGATTGGTACGGAATGTGTTAAAAATGGCATGAGAATGCAACCATAAGATACATAATCTGAATCTCCATTGCCGTTGTACCATAGCTGAACGGTTTCTTGTACTCCGTATACCATAGTCTCCGGGATAGTGAGACTCCTTTCGTATACACTGGTATTTTCTTTACCAAGCTACAAATAACAGCGTTAACAATAAAATACAACTTTCTCCTTCTGTCTATTCTGTCTTTTCTTACTTTTGGGACTTACCGAGCGATTGTTCGCCGACGACATTTCTTTTCTTCTTTCTTTGGAATGTTGTCAGGTGGATCGGATCTTCTGGAGACAGAGCCCATCAGCGAGGATTTGGATCAGCTAGCCTTCAACCCGGAGCTCTAGTTTACTTATATATTTCATTTTCATTTCTGTTATGCCATTGTTTAGGCATTTCTTTCAGTACATGTATTTTCATTTCATTTGTATTGTAAAAAGAATGTTATTAAATAAAGTTGTTGTTCATTTAGATCTTGTCTCTTGTGTACATTTTATTTTATATTGCTTAGTTACGCTTAGCGTGTTTACTTCTAAGTAAATGCGTAGCGGCCTCATCGTGCCCTCTGCCAGTATACCGGGAAGCGGGGCGTGACAGGTTTTGTTGGTGGCTTATGCAGGTTCTCTCTATGTGGACATACATGTCAGCTCTGTATGGACATGTAGGTATGTTCTGCGTGGACAACCTAAGCAATATAACACAAGAACCAGCAACTAAAAACATTCTTTACAATTCATATTCCTGGAATCTTCTAATTTCATATATTTTGAATCTCTCCTAATACAAATTTTTCTTTTAAGGTTATGGATTCTCCAAACAACACCAGCACCAATTTCAACAACACTCTATCATCCCTACCAATTGCACCAACCGTAGCTGCTCCGATCAATGAGTAGATGGTACTACTTAAGGCGATCCGTAGCCTCCTAGAGGGATAGCAGCAGCAGACTGCTATCTTAATGAACCGTCCCAAGACAGAAGCACCCGGGGTGAAGCAATTCAAGGCCTTGCACCCTAAGCAGTTCTCAAGAAAAGAGAGCCTCTTAGAAGCTGAGAAATGGGCTCAGAGTATTGAAGATGATCTGGTAGCAGCACAAGTGCCAGAGGTCGCTTAGGTTCAAGTTGCAAAGCTGCATCTCACTGATAATGCACGGGTTTGGTGGAAAGCGGAAGAAAGTCGTCTTCACCAGCCGATCGAATGGAAGACTTTCCGTGATATGTTCGACGCAAAGTACTTCCCTGCGACTGCCAGATTCGACATGGAACAGCAGTTCATCCACCTACAACAGGGTTCAATGTGGACCAAATCAGTGGATGAGTACGATACTGAGTTTACCATGCTCAGTTGGTAAGATACGTCTCAATATTTTGATTTTAAAATATCACATAATACACAACTAAGACAATACCATAACAGATTTGCGGCACACATTATAACGACGGATGAGATCAGAGCCCAACGATTCCAACAAAGGTTAGACCGGAGATCCAGGCTGCATTAACCACAGGAGATTTCCCAACTCACGAATCGGCTCTGCAAGCTGCCCGCGGATATGAGGCAGTGGTAAAGATAAGGGGCAAACCTCAGTCTGCCGGGATGAAGCGCCCTGTCAACCAGATGGCAGGAGGAGCCTCTTCAAGGCCACCTTTTATGCCAAGGAGACCGGGAGTACCAAACAGCCGGCCTAGCCCAGCCTTTTGCACCTATTGTAGGAGGGATGGTCATCTGATGAAGGATTGCCGGCGAGCAAATCGCCTTTGCTTAGTCTGCGGCTCAGCTACTCATGACATTGGGACTTATCCTCGTAGACACAACCCATATGCTGCACCCAGACCAACAATCACATACCCGCAGCGTCCAGCCATTCAGGCACCTGCTCGGAGACTTGCACTACCTGCTCCACCTCCTCGAGGATCGACTGCACCTCCTCCTCGTCAGTTCCATCAAGCTCAATGGAACCCACCTCAAGGACCAAGGAACGGATAGAGGAATGCTCCTCCAGCAAGGAGGAATGTGCCGAGGCGACAGGTTTTCACTATGACTGTGGAAGAAGCTGAAGCCACCGGCCAAGTCATCACTGGTTATACTTCCCTTTCAAATTCTCTTTCAGTTCATAGACATACCTATATACATTTTCCCTTATACCTAAAACATATCCCACATAACTTAGGCACAATTTTAGTAGCCTTACTCACTGCACTCGCACTCTTCGATACTGGAGCATCTCATCGATTTATGTCGTAACGGTACGTCCGAACTCATGCGATTCTAGTCACACCGCTTGTATCCAACTGGAATGTCAGTTCAGGGAACGGAGTTCTTAAGGCAATAATAAGATACAGCCTGTGTCCAGTAGTCATCTGCAGTATAGAATTCTATGCTGACTTCAAGGTACTGGACATACCGAACTTCGATGTGGTTCTGGGTATGGATTGGCTAGGAATCTTCTATGCTACCATCGAATGTCGTCAAAGGAGGGTAGTACTCGAGATTCCAGACTATCCGGTCTTCTATTTCGAAAGTGGAGACCGTACTCTAAAGCCAAGCACTTACATGGCGAAACCAAAGAAGGCAGTGATTGCGGCAATTCAAGTGGAGGAAGGATCAAAGCCAGAAGTGGTTCGAGAGTTCGACGATGTGTTTCCTGACGATATATCAGGTTTGCCTCCCGATCGAGCTCTTGAATTCAGCATTGAATTAATACCAGGATCAAAAACGGTAATCAAAGCACCGTATCGGTTATGTCCGGAAGGTTTAAGGGAGGTCCGAACTCAGTTGGACGAATTATTGAAGAAAAGATGGACTCGTCCCAGCACTTCAAGTTGGGGATCTCCAGTTCTGCTCATGAAGAAGAAGGAAGGTTCATACAGAATATACATTGATTATAGAGCCTTGAATGAATTATCGATATAAAATAAGTATCCACTCCCATGCATTGACGATTTGTTCGATCAGCTAAGTGGATCTTGTGTTTTCTCCAAGTTAGATCTTCGTTCGGGTTATCATCAGGTGAAGGTCAAGGAATCTGATATCCATAAAACGACATTCGGAACTCGCTATGGTTATTACAAATTTCTTGTGATGCTATTTGGAGTGACCAACGCACCAGCAATATTCATGAATCTAATGAATCAAGTTTTCCGGGAGTACCTAGACAGGTTTGCTGTCATCTTCATCGACGACATCCAGGTATATTCTAAGAGTCGGAAGGAACATGCCGAACACTTGAGAATTGTCCTGGAAACCCTACGACAACATCAACTATATGCCAAGTATAGCAAATGTGAATTCTGGATAAATCAAGTTGGTTTTCCGGGACATATTGTATCGGACGAAGGAATCTCTACAGATCCAGCGAAAATTTCAGCAGTAAGCGAATGGCCAACACCGAAGTCAGTGAAGGACATTCGAAGTTTCTTGGGTCAATCTAGATATTACAGAAGGTTCATTGAAGGATTTTCGAAGATAGCAACACCCCTGACCAAGCTCACATGTAAAGATGAAGAATTTGATTGGTCAGAAGCATGCGAACAGGCTTTCGTAGAACTCAAATCAAGATTGACATCAGCGCCTATTCTCGTTATACCAGACCAATCTGGAGGTTTCGAAGTGCATCGCGATGCATCCGGTAAATGAGTAGGATATGTTCTACATCAGCACGGAAAAGTTGTGACTTATACTTCAAGACAACTGAAAATTCATGAGCGCAATTACCCGACGCATGATTTGGAGTTGGCGGCCGTAATCTTTGCTTTTAAGATTTAGCGCCATTATCTTCTTGGTGAACGAGTGAACATATACACAGATCACAAGAGTCTAAAAGATGTGTTTACTCAGAAGGAGTTGAATATGCGGCAGAGACGATGGTTAAAACTTATGGCGGACTTCGACATCAACCTGCAATATCACCTACGGAAGATGAGTGTGGTACTTGATGCCCTTAGTCACCAACCATTAGCAATGAATCTCACCGCACAGTGGAAGTTTCAACAAGACTTGCATCAGATGGAGATTGAAGTGATCATGCCAGGTAACGCTTCAAGTTTAATTAACTTACAAGTTCGATTTACCATTGTCAATCAAATCAAAGCAGCTCAAGAAAGTAATGCCAAGTTGCAAAAGATCAGAGGACAAGTAGAGAATGCACTCAGAACAGACTTCATCATTCATGAATACAAATCTTTGAGGTACGGCAGCAGATTGTGTGTACCAAAAGGTTCTGTTCGGGAAGAGTTAATGAAAGAAGCTCACAGCTCTCCCTACTCACTACACCCTGGAGGTATAAAGATATACAAAGATCTATGTCAAAATTACTGGTGGCATGGAATGAAGCGTGAAGTAGCCAGAAACGTCGCTAAATGCTTGGTGTGTCAGCATGTAAAGGCTGAACATCACAGGACAGCTGGATTACTTCAACCATTACCTATCCCAAAATGGAAGTGATAACACATCACGATGGATTTTGTGACTGCACTTCCTCGCAAGCACAAAGGGTAACGATGCGGTATGGGTTATTGTGGATCAACTCACAAAGTCGGCTCACTTCATCCCATCGAGTTGGCCAATCAACTGAGACATTAGCAAAGAGGTACATGGAGGTAAGAATCTAAATAATATTTAAAATCTTCATAATGTACTATCTCTGATACTTATGAACTCATGCAGGAAATCGTGAGACTTTATGGAGTACCGGTCTGCATTGTTTTCGATCATGACACCAGATTTCGATCGCAGTTTTGGCAAAATCTGCAAGCGAGCTTGGGAACAAGTCTGAACTTCAGCATGGCTTATCATCCACAAACTGATGGTCAGTCTGAGCGAACTATTCAGATTTTGGAGGATATGCTCAGAGCGTGTATGCTAAACGTCGGAGGATCGTGTGAAGATCACCTACATCTTATGGAGTTTTCATACAACAATAGCTACCAAGCAAGTATCGGAATGGCACCTTTTGCAGCACTATATGGAAGGAAGTGTCGATTGCCATTAAGTTGGAACGACATCGAAGATAGAGAACTCTTTGGACCTGAGATGATAGCAGCAACTGTCGACGTAGTTCGTACTATCAGGGAAAGAATGCGCATAGCCCAAGATCGACAAAAGCACTGGGCTGATGTAAAGCGCCGTCATTTGGAGTTTCAGCCAGGAGATCATGTATTTCTGAAGATATCTCCGAACCTTGGAGTGATTCATTTTGGAAGACGGGGTAAGCTAAGTCTAAGGTACATTGGACCATTCGACATACTCGAACGAGTCGGTGAAATGGCTTATCGCTTGGCATTTCATCCTTCATTAGAAAGAGTGCACAATGTGTTCCACATATCCCAACTCAGAAGGTATGTGAGTGAGCCCAGCCATGTATTTGATCACTCCGAATTTACTATACAACCAGACTTATCTTATGAGCAGCAACCTGTTGAGATCCTGAATAGAAATGTGAAGTCACTTCGGAACAAGGAAGTCAATTTGGTTCGAGTGATGTGTAGAAAAGACACACCAGGAGAATCAACATGGGAAAGGGAGGATGAGATGCGTTCAAGATATCCTCACTTATTCGTAAACTAGTCCTTAAAAGAAACTGTAAATTTCGAAGACGAAATTTTTGTAAGGAGGGTAGACTGTAACAACTCCAAATTCTGTGTACATAAAATTCATTTAAAGTTAATGTATACTTGGGGTATTTGATTTCCTGTGAATGCTATAAGAATTTTTTTTTCTTTAGAACAGCAAGAATGATCTTGTAGCTCATTGGTAAAACCTTGCACTGCTGTGACGAAGCCCATGTGTTCGAATCCCATCAGCCACATTATCTTTTTATTTTAATTTCTTTTAATCTTTTAGAAGCCCAAGAGTTTTCATGTGCACTATACGTAATAGGATAAGTTACAGAATAAATAAACATAACAACGAGGGAAATTGAATCGATAAGGACACGTGGCCCAAGGCCCAGCACCCTCCGTCGGTAAAGACCCGGCGACTTGTGCATGGAAGCTCAGCACCGCCGGTTCAACCCATCCCTAATGCTTTCATCTTCTCACCCGATCATCCCTTGACCTACCTCACTCCCCCTACACTGTTGGTATTCTCTGCACATTTACAGAGCATAATAAAATTCAAATTTAAACATATTTTTATTACAAATTTTAATACACCCATTCACTACACTAAGCCCTAGATTTTCCTATAAATACCACCCCTCATTCCACACTTCCTCACACACAAACCCCTGCTAAAACTCTCAAAAATTCCCAAGTCTCTATATTGTGCAAGTGGAGTTAGCAAAGGGTGAAACTCCGACGAAGTTCCGGCGACGATACGAGGAGTTTCCGGCAACGAAACGAAGTACCGACGAATCCTATACCTCCTTCTAACTCCCCCCTCTCATCAAAGCCAGTAATTCCCTTCTCCCTTCTCATGTTTTTCTTTAAAAAGTTTCATTTCTAAAACCCGACGGAAGCGGAGTTAATCCGACTTCCGATTCGGTTTTATTTAAAAACTACACTTTTCTTTTACAAGATAAAACCATATTCTCATATGTTGATTAATAAACATTAACAAACTCAACAAAACAAGTTTCACATCAAAATAATCATTTTTATAACTTTTATCATACTTTTTCAGAAAAATAGCATATAGTTTAGTTTCGACATAAACCATCATTATTTCTTGCTATACCTTTAGATAGTTCACAAGGTAATGACCTACCTCATCACAACATACATCTCAATCATAGCACGATTGATTTTGGTACAATATAATACGGGAAATACGACTTTGCAAATAAATCCCTTTAACTTATAAAACCGTTTTCTTTAAAAGAAGTATTAAAATATTTTCATGCAATTACACCTCTACAACCCATTTTGGCGACACCGTTTTGGATGGGGTGGATTATTGCACATCCTCAGACTTAGTAGAGCGAGATGCAGACCTCCGCTTGGAGCATTCGATCTCGATGGAATTTTTATAAATTTTTCTTTAGAAAAATGAGATTTCTACAAAAAAATAAATAATTATTTTCATTAAATATATATACCTATTATCAAAATATCTATTTTAATTATATAAATATTCCAAGTTTTCCAAATCAAAGGAATCACTATTACATGAAAATACCATCCAAATACAACACAAGTACAATATTCCAAGAAAATACCATATACTATCAAATTAGGTTCTATTCACTAGAAATTTCACATTTATAAAATATACATCTATAAAAACCCTAAAGATAATAATTAAATACTTGAGGAGTATTTTGAAAATATGCCAAAACTATTTTTACATAAAACCCCCTCAAGTTATATTAAATTACAATAAAGACTCTAGTAAACTTAGGTTTAAGAGGGACCAGTCTCTTAAGCCTCAGGGAGCCGGAGATATGGGTGCTTGCCTGTCTAAGGTAGGCAACCTAAAAAATGGTGTTATCAATACGGTAATTGTCTTGAAAAAAGACACAAATCCTGCCGTCCATATGAAGCAGTTACCGATAACATCCAAACTTAATTCAGGACTTCAATTTCATTCCTAATTGTCTGACTCAGACTGAGTCTAAATATAATCAATTTGACTTGAATGTGATTCAAGTATAAAATCACAATTCAATATGAATCCATATATTCAATCTATTCAATCTATACAACTTGACTGAACTGAACCATGGATATACTCCATTTACATGTTCATCCATTATATCCGTTCATTACTGATATCATAATTTCGTCAAGTCATCCTTCTATATAATTATAATGCAAGACAATACAATACAATCAATACAATCAAGAAATCACGGGGTTTATAAGGGGTAGATTGGTACGGAAGGTGTTTAAAGTGGCTCGAGACTGCAACCATAAGACACCTAACCTGAATCTCCATTATCGTTGTACCGCGGCTGAACGGTTTCTTATACTCCGTATACTTTAGTCTCCAGGATAGTGAGACTCCTCTCGTATACACTGGCATTTTCTATACCAAACTACAAACAACAGCGTTAACAATAAAATACGACTTTAAAAGTTACTTTCTCCTTCTGTCTATTCTGTTTCTTCTTACGTTTGGGACTTACCGAGTGATTAGTCGCTGACGACTTTCCTTTTCTTCTTTCTTTGGAATGTTGTCAGGTGGATCGGACCTTCTGGAGACAGAGCCCACCAGCGAGGATTTGGATCAGCTAACCTTCGATCCGGAACTCTAGTTTACTTGTACATTTCATTTTCATTTCTGTTATGCCATTGTTTAGGCATTGCTTTTAGTACATGTATTTTCATTTCAGTTGTATTTTAAAAAGAATGTTAATAAATAAAGTTGTTGTTCATTTACATTTTGTCTCTTGTGTACATTTTATTTTATATTGCTTAGTTACGCTTAGCGTGTTTACTTCTGAGTAAATGCGCAGTGGCATTGTCGCGCCCTCTGCCAGTATACCGAGAAGCAGGGCATGACAGATAAGATTTATGGATTAGGATCAGTAATTTCTCAGATGGTGATGGGCTTGATATCAGCACGATTTATTGCGTTATTAGGAGTCTGATTTTTACCACCCACTTAGACACGATATGCGACAGTCTTTGATGAACATACTGGATTATACGGTGCATGTCACTTATAGGCTCGGTAGGGTTTTGGATGGGTTTGCCTGTCGACCTTCCTTTCGCTAAATATCTGGGTAACTATTACGTACAGCTAGTGCCGCTGGCGTACTTGTGGTTAAACCCACTGCCAGCGTATTGTCGAGTCTTTAGAGTTCCACACAGAGTGTTTTTCCTTGTCCAGGCGATATGAGGTAGATGACGAACGTTGATACGTATAGGGATCCGATTAAATGTGTATACTAGCTCCACGGAATTTAATCGGACATTTAATAATACTAGCCGGCTTAGAATTAAGCCGGATTGTTAAATCAGGTATTGAATTAATAACTTATATATATATATATATTCTAGTGTTATATTCACTATTCATTTTCTTTCTTTACTATTCGTATTTTTTTTTATATAGATACGTGTATATATATTTCGATACATATACCAGGGTCGTATTTCATATTTATACGAGAATACTTCTAAAAGGAGGACGCCTCATTTAGGTTTTCTTTTAATTTGAAAAGAAAAGAAATGAGGTGGAAAGAAGTATGGTGGAGAGTATAGTTGAAAAGAATGGGCACAATTTTATATTGTGTTTTTCATTTGGATGCACCATTTAATTTTTAGGATGGTTGCAAAATGAAAAGTGAGGACTATTATTTTCCCAAGTGTTTTTTATTCCTCTCACACTCTCTCCTCTCATCATTTTCTTCCTCCTTGTTAAGCTCTCTTGAGCTAATGAAAAGAGAGATTTTGGCAAGTAAAAAATCCTACATCCCCCACACTTCATTTCTAGCAAATTTAGAGTGTCGGTTGCTTTCTCAATGTTCAATTCGGAGCGAAGCTGATGCTTGGATCCGTTTCCCTTAAGTGGATCATCATCGGCGTAGGGAGGCCCTCACTAAGTTCATCCCCTCACCTAAGAGCCTAGCTATAGTAGATTACCTAAGCTCACTTGGTTTTTGTTTGCAAATTTAGCTCTTTATTTTTTATTTTATATAATGGTGTGTTGCATTCTAGAGAATTTTTTAAAATCATATTGTTCTCTCCAAAAGTAGTAGGCTACATTGCAACCTCACCCCAACAGTGGTATTAGAGCCACCTGTTTTCACAAAGTTAAAGTATGGATCGAATTTTTTTTTCCCGATTCACATTTCCAAATTTTTGCTTGCTGTTCAGATTTTCAAAGGTGTCTAAATTTTTTTCTGAGACCCTTCAAATTATAAGCAGGTAATATAAGGCCCCTAGAAAAATTTTGGGGTCTTGAAGCCAAAATTTGGCCACTAAACCGCTGCAAAATGGCGTTTTGGCCATTGATCCATGGCTGTATTTTAGCTTTAGGCTACCAATTTTTTTCCAGTGCTCCTAAACTTGAAATTGTGATTTTTGGCATATTTAGTTTTGGTCTAGATTTGTTTGAGTACTGGTTTGTACTTTGGGCCAATACGGAAAGTTTAATCGTCGAAATTTTAAATTCATAGTTTACCTTGCGCTTGTTTCTGCGACCGTGAAAATCATAGCGCGGTATAATCCGACTAGTTTCTATATGTACAATCAGATGGGTTTATGAACATATTATTCGCGCTGATGTTCTGTATTGCTCTGTGATTATGCTTGTGTTGGTTTGTCACGATGGATAGCCCGGTAGTACATAGTATTAGATAGCTCTGTGATGTAATGTATATTTATATTATGTGGCGAGTGTCCGACATGTAGACTGCCATCATCACGGCTTATATTATTCTTTGGGGCACGTTGATCAGTCGAAAATATTGCATTTTTAACACATCAATTTTCCTACTCTTTGTAATCATCTAAAGGTGTTTAGTATAAATATAGCACATATTAGCAATTTGTCTGCAAAATACCAAATAACATGTGTTATACATTATAACCAGCATTATGAGGGAAATTGTGTGTTTATTATTGTATGCATGATCTTTTGTGTATCAACACTTGTCTCGAGATTGTGTGCAGGAAATTCTCCAGGTAAAAGAGCCGGAACTGCTAAAAGTGCTGATAAAATAAGTCAAGTCCAAGACTTGAAATTCGGCAGTAAATAAGAAAGCATAAAAATATTCCAGATATCAGGAGAGTGCCATAAAGCCAACATCAGAATTACCCTGGAAGAATAATGCACCGAGTCGTCCAAACGGTCGCGGATCTGCGGCCGAGTCAGGCCGATCCACCGCGGATCCGCGGCCGAGTTGACTCGTCGACTGTTGGTCATTTTTGCAGAGGTCTCCTTTTTACGGCCAAGCTTCTCCAAGACATTTCAGATTGTATAGATTTCTCCAGAAGCCTCCCTTCTAACAGCCAAGCTTCTTATACAAGTTTCATAACCACCAAGCTTCTTATGCAAGCTAGCTACATACCTTAATCTAGAAACTTCTCTACCCTATCTTCTTATGCAAGCTTCATCACAACCAAACTTCCAAAGGAAGCTAGACCTAGCTTCTAGGGGAAGCTAAAGGAAAAATCTATGAAAAGGGACCTAGTGCTTCATTACAAAGGTTGTTGAATATTGAGCCAAAATTCCACAAGTTGAGTGACACAACTTGCAACTCAAAACCCTAGCCCTAATCCAATTCCAAAGCGAAAGCAAGATTCATAGAGTACCAAATCAAGCAAGCATTCAATGAGCCTTTGAAGCAACGCCGATCTTCATCCGAGCAAGAGATCCACGACGATCCGCGACTCACGACGATCGAGCCATGCAAAGATCGACGCCAAGTTCCTTCTCAATTGAGTGAGCTAGAGCTAGTCTTGTAAACTTGAGTGAGAGTTGTAATTTGAAGAAGATCTAAATAAAGGTGAAAATCTCTATTCTTGCTTTCTATTCATTCTTGCATTATGATATTCTTAGTTCTTGATTGCTTTATAATGATGCGTGAGTAAATTCTCCGCCTATAGCGGAATCGAAAGAATAGGCAGATGATATTGATTAAATTCTTGAACGATTCTTAAGTCTTATGTGTTTTGTAAACTTTAGGAATTGAATCATCGAAAACCTAATTTGAGTGAGATCACTTTCTTGAATGTTTTCGCTCCAAATTAGAGATCAACGATCGGTGATTTAATTTGCTAGAATCAATGAAAGGACGAGAGATGATGATAGAGAAACCCTAGTTTCTTCAATAGATCCCTAAATCTCGTTGATCATCATCGATCTAGCAACAAATCTTCAATAGATAAGAATTTGTAATAATTAGTATTCATCATCACTATCAATTGGATCGATTCCGACAAGCCTCTTTACAAATCTTGATAATTCAAACAATTTGGACAATTTCATGATTCTTGATTCTAGATCTTTATTTTCTTTATGTTTCTTGAAATGAAAACTCACAAATCTTGAATCAATTTTCGTGCAATTTCTTTTATCTTTTAATTTTGAACTCAACTAAAACAATAATGAACAAATCACACTTTCTCAGTAGACGATCCGTATTCATTAACGCGCTACTTCGACATCGTTAATTGATTGCGGTATAAATTTCTTTGGTTGTGATCTTTTACAGTTTTCAAAACACGACACGGAAATGATATCAATCAAATGGCACCGTTGCCGGGGATAGTGTGCTAATTTGTTCGTTTTTGTAATTTGAGTTGGAAAATTTATTATTCCATCAGAATTTTTAGATCAAAATTCGCACAAGCGCTTAACGATTTGCTGTGATTTTTTGCAAGGAGATCTGGAATATGTGGAGCGAAAGGAAAAATTTTCAGGACATCTCAAAAAGTTCAGAGAGGCAACAGGAGAATTTGCTGAAAATTTTGTGCAGGGATCTCTCTGTCTTGCGGCTGATCCGCGGCTAAACTAGGCATCTCGCGGCGGTTCTGCGGCATTACTAGGGTTTCAGTGCACTAAAAATTCTCAGGTCCTCTTCTGTCTTTCTTATCTTCTCCCTGCTCTGTCCATTAACCAATTTCTGCAGGATTCTTTGCAAAAATTCGTAGCACCGCAAAAAGAAAAATTGTTGCGTGTTTGATCTTGGTTGTTTGCATTTTTATACGGAAATTAAGGGACAAAGACCAAACTCAGATTAGGTGGGGAGTTCATTACCCTTCCTAAGCCCCAAAAATCATAAACTTGCATCCGCATCACCCTCATTAACTAAAAAATATCTAGACATGACTCTAAGGACCGTCGCGCTCACTTAGGACGGAAGGAGGTCGTGGGTTATCTATTGCTTATCCGATTTTCTTTTGTGGTGTCTAAGGCAAGTGTGTCTAAGGCAAGTGGTTACTTAATTAGGTCCACTACTTACGTAGTGGAGAACCTCCAACTTACCTGGCCACAGAAAGGGCAAAGAGGCAGTAGAGGATCTATCTTGCGACTTGTCTTCTGGAAGTCTAGGAGTGGTTTAGAGACTTGACCTAGGTGACCACTAGATTTAGGGTTGCTTGTGCATTGTTTGTGTGAATTTTTCAAAAATCTGTTTTCTTTTTCAAACCAAACACTAAACTCATCTTTTCCTTAATTATCACTTAACGCTACCACTTATGCTAAACCATTTAGTGCATGTCCGGCTAGACACGGGATTCTAGTGTCCGTCTTGTCCGCGTTCCTCCTATCGACTCCGAAGTCGGTGATTCTACGTCTACTTTTTCTTCACCCACCACCACACCCACTTCGATGGACGGTTCTCCATCAAACTTCTTTAACACTACTCTGCCACTGTCTGCAGGTGTGCAGAATCCGCCCCCCATCTCTCTCCAAGAGAAATGTTACCTTATGCGAGGTCCTCTTTCGACCTGTCTCACCATTCCACCAGCCAATGGGGACAATTTTGAAATCAAATCTCAATACATCAATTTTTTACCCAAATATCACGGTCTCGAGTCTGAAGACGCATATGTTTTTATTACCAAATTTGAAAATGTATGCGCTATGATGGGTACTTCACAGCTTTCTATGGATGCTATGAGATTACGTTTTCTCCCATTTACTTTGTGCGATATAGCCAAGAAGTGGCTTTATAAGAGCCGCACATTCTATTTCGAACTGGGGAGAATTCATAACAGCTTTCCTAAACAAATTCTACCCTAATCATAAAACAGCTCGAGTCCCTAGCGAAATAGATCAATTTACCCAGCTTCCAAATGAACCATTCTCGAAGTGTATTGAACGCTTCAAGGATCTGTTGGTTCAATATCCTCATCACGGAATTCCTAGATGTGATCTGTGCAGAATCATATATGAGGTCATTAATTCTACAACAAAATAGACCCTTGAATCCATGTGTCAAGGCACTTTCATGAATAAAGATGATGGTGAAGCCTGGAGATTTTTTAGAAGATTTTGTTAGGTCCACGTTACCCACCCCGGCTCTTTCGGGAAGGCGGAATAGGTAAAAATCAAAATTTTCTCACAAGGTAACATGGACCAACCATGAAGGATCTTTGCTAAACAAAAACTAACAAACTAACTACAAGTTTAGCTACTCGATTAGGTGGTTATACCTAGGTCTTGAACTCCTTCCCTTCTTCTTGTAGTGGTCCTCCTTCTTGCTAGCTCCTTGGAGTGGTGTAGACGGCTCCTCCTCGTCGTCTTCTCTTTGCCGAAGAAAGATCCACCCGAAGGCCTCTACCTTGAGCTCCTGCCTCAACCAAGAGGTAACTAAAATGCTTGGCTTGCTAAATCTAGAACCCCAAAATGAGTAGAGAGTAGTTTTGATGGTTTTATCTCACAAGCTCATGGTTTTCAACACATGAGAGATGAGAGCTTTGAGAGAGGAAAATGATGAGCTTTTTCAAGAGAGAGAAAGAGCATGATAGAATGAGAATGGAATTCTACAACCTTGCTCACAAAAGAGATAATATGAAATAATAATAACAATAAAGATAAATGTGATGGTTCATTTGGAATGACCATTATCATTTCACAATAAATGCAATTTGTAAGAATCAAGAAGCATCTTTCAAATAAAATGATGATCGTCAAAATGTCAACAAAAGTCAACCGGCCAACCAAAGTCAAAAGGTCAACCAAAGTCAAATGGTCAACCTAACCATGGCACAATTATCCTTAATTAATATCATTAATCATATTTCTCATTCTCATTAGGGTTAAGAAAAAGTCAACTGTCAAAAACCCTAATGAGATTCCTCTGCCTCTGTCAACTGTGCATACACACCCGCATCCGTGTTCCGAAGAACACGAATACAATGAGACAAAACCAATCCCAAAAAAAATACTAGTATCTGGCTTAAACCAAAGCCCGCTAGTAATAACTGCCCGGACACCAAACGTACATAAGTGCGCGGATGTGAACGAACCCCGTCGCAAAACCATGCGACCTCTACTCTGTTTTGCCCAAAGGCGAATAACCCTCTGTGTGGGACTCTAAAGACTCGACACTATGCTGGCAGTGGGTTTAACCACAGGCCGCAAGCGGTACTAGCTGTACGTAATGGTCCCCAGGTAGATGCCGATAAGAAGACTGATGAGGTGAACCCATCCGAACTCCTACCGAGCCTGAACGTGACAATCTCCATACAGTCCGGTCTGTTCGTCTGAGAGTATCGCATGGCGGGCCTAGGGGGCGGTAAACGTCAGTCCCCTAATAGCGGTACAAGTCGTATCGGAGTGTAGCCCAGAATACCGTGAGAAACTACTGGAAACACTACCAGTAATTCTCGCTTGCCCTGGCCAGGGACGACTATGTGTAATGGCTCTCCTAGACACGGCGCGATATCAACTCCCAATACCGGGAGAGACGAATCCTGTCTAACCGTCACTGCCTCCGAGCGCTTCGGGACTGCACCCAACTACTACCTGTTTGCACGACTCAATAGAGCCGTGGTAGGGTAGTAATCTAAGAACAGTGTGAACATACTCGAGGAGAAGTGACAGTGTCAAGTCAGTGGACTAAGCTTTACTCATGTCACCTGGGAATTGTTAACTGACGATAGGTATAATTTCAACCAACAGTTCCCGACGAGTCCTATCTAGTGTACTCGTAACCTAACGAGCACCTGCATACTATCTCCAGTACGACGTACTGATGGCTGTAGGACAGACCATCTCCCCTGCTAGGACGAGAAGCGCATGCACCAGTCTACTCTGGAGTATCGATGCCCTGTCTCGATAATCCTACGACTAGAGACCAAAATAAAGATGTGCTTATAGACTACCCAGCCTCCACTAGTGTGATCGCCATCACAACGCCAGTAGTCAAGCAAAGATCCTAAGGGCTCCATCAATATGTTTTTAGCGATATGTTAAAAGAAACATATACACATATTAAGATAGAAACAAACCAAGTAGCATACTACTATATCGAGCAAGACTGTCGTAAATCCGTATATATATCCCAAGCCTCAAAAATGTATTATACAAACTAGTACTATACAATAATGGCCTCTAGGGCATACATATTCAACAATCTTCCACTTGCACTAAAGGCCAGTAATTGGTGTACCGCATACCCAACGTCTGCACTAAGGCCAGCTGCTGGCATACCGCATACCCAATAGCTCAAAAAGTCGCTCGAACAGTATTTGAGGGAGGGCCTTTGTGAATGGATCCGCCGTGTTGTCTTTTGTGTCCACTCTCCGTACCTCGATCTCCTGGCGATCAATGATCTCCCTGATCAGGTGATACCGCCTTAAGATGTATCTGGATTTCTGATGGGACCTTGGTTCCTTCGCTAAAGCTATAGCCCCATTGTTATCGCAATACAATGGTATTGGGTCAACAATGGACGGAACCACCTGAAGTTCACTACTGAACTTCTTCATCCAGACTGCCTCTTTTGCGGCATCGCTTGCAGCAATGTATTCAGCCTCCATCGTCGAGTCTGCGATGGTATCCTATTTGGAACTCCTCCAACACACCGCCTCTCCATTCAGGGTAAACACAAAACCCGAGACAGACTTGCTGTCATCTTTGTCACTCTGGAAGCTTGAATCGGTAAAGGACTCGACCCTGAGGTCTCTATTACCGTAAACCAGGAATATCTTCTTAGTCCTTCTCAGGTACTTGAGAATGTTCTTCACTGCCGTCCAGTGGTTCTCACCTGGGTTTGACTGATACCGGCTCACCACGCTCAGCGCGCAAGCTACATCTGGTCTTGTACATAGCATCGCATACATTATAGATCCTACCGCCGAAACGTAGGGTATAGTGCTCATGCGAACCCTCTCCTCGTCAGTCTTAGGAGACATCTTCTTGGAGAGGGTGATTCCGTGCAATGCGGGTATATTACCGCGCTTGGAATCTTCCATACTAAATCTCTTTAGTATGGTCTCTATGTACCTGGACTGCGAAAGTCCCAGTAATCTCTTGGATCTATCTCTGTAGATCTTGATCCCCAGAATGTATGAAGCATCACCCAGGTCCTTCATGGAGAACCGTTGTGACAAGAATAGCTTGACCGATTGTAACATAGGAATGTCATTTCCTATCAAAAGAATGTCGTCGACGTACAAGACCAGGAACACGACAGTTCGTCCTACAATCTTCTTATAGATACAAGGTTCATCTTCGTTCTTGATGAAATCAAATTCCTTGATTGCCTCATCAAAACAGGTGTTCCATCTCCACGATGCCTGTTTTAATCCATAAATGGATTTAAGCAACTTGCACACTTTCCCTCTGCTCCCACTGTCTACAAAACCTTCTGGCTGATCCATGTAAACGCACTCTTCCAAACAGCCGTTTAAAAAGGCCGTTTTTATGTCCATCTGCCAGATTTCATAGTCATGGAAGGCAACAATGGCAAGTAGGATCCGGATGGATTTGAGCATAGCCACTGGAGAAAAAGTTTCGTCATAGTCCACACCAGGTCTTTGACGAAAACCTTTTGCAATGAGTCTAGCCTTATAGGTTTCCACCTGCCCATCTACACCAAGTTTCCTTTTGTAGATCCATTTGCATCCAACGGGTTTTACCCCAGGTGGAGCAATATCCATGGTCCACACTTTATTGGTGTACATGGACTCCATTTCGGATCGCATAACATCCAACCACTTATTAGAGTCCCAACTGATAATGGCCTGCCTGAAACTGGTAGGGTCATCTTCTTCCAAGATGCAATCCTCTCAATCCCCGTCTATGAGAAAACTGTAGTATCTCTCGGGCGGATGAGAAATCCCACCAGATCTGCGGAGTGCCTGAGGTTCGTTGGGTGTAACTGAATCTAGCGGTTCCACCAAATCTTCAGCTATAGTTTGTGTCTTTGGAATTTCATCCAGTTCTACCATGCTGCGACTAATATTTTTAACAAGAAATTCTTTTTCCAAAAATATGGCGTTCCTGGAAACAATTATCTTCTGTTCCTCTGCATGGTAGAATAGATACCCACTAGAATCTTTTGGGTATCCTACAAACTTACACAAAACTGACCGTGCCTCAAGTTTGTCTGGGTTCTGCTTTTTGACATAAGATGGGCAACTCTAAATCTTAATATGTTTAAGATACAAACTCTTACCACTCCATATTTTATACGGAGTCTTAGGCACGGATTTGGATGGAACTTGATTCAATAGATGTGCTGCTGTTTGAAGTGCATATCCCCAGAATGAAAGAGGCAACTCAGCACTACTCATCATGGAGTGAACCATATCCAATAGGGAACGATTCCTCCGCTCCGATACACCGTTGTGCTGTGGTGTATAAGGAGGAGTAAGCTGAGAGAGAATACCATTCTCTTTTAAGTAATCTAGGAATTCTGTGCTTAAGTACTCCCCTCCTCTATCAGACCGAAGGATCTTGATACTTTTGCCTATCTGGTTCTCCACTTCGTTTCTGAATTCTCTGAATTTCTCAAAAGCTTCAGATTTGTGTCTCATCAGATACACGTATCTGAACCTAGAGAGATCGTCAGTGAATGTGATGAAGTATAAGAACCCACCCCTTGCATGTATAGACATTGGACTACATACATCACTGTGAATGAGTCCCAAGAGCTCTGTTTCTCTTTCTCCATGTCCGGTGAACGGAGATTTGGTCATCTTTCCTTTGAGACAAGATTGACAAGTTTCATAAGATGAAAACTCGAACGTATTCAAGAGTCCATTTTTATGCAACTTACTTAGTCTTTTCTCTCCGATATGACCAAGTCTACAATGCCACAAGTAGGATTCATTCGTATCTGAATTCTTCCTCTTGCGTGTGTTTTGTACATTGAGAACTGTATTCTAATTTAGAACATAGATACCATTACACAGTGTACCTTCTGCAACTAGTACCTTATGAAGGTAAATGTTCATGATAATTCTATCAAGAACAAAGTTATATCCATCTTTATCGAGTAAAGAAATAGATATGATGTTGCAAACCATGGAAGGTATATAGTAGCATTCGTTCAAAATCATAGTATTGCCATTTGGCAACAATAAGTGATATTCACCGACGGCTGCAGCATTAAGTTGTGCTCCGTTCCCTACCATGAGGGTCATATCACCAGGTGCAACTTTCCTACTTTTTCTCAGTCCCTGCAATAAATTACAGATATGAGATCCTGATTCGGTATCAAGTACCCAGGAGGTAGGGCTGACCGAAAAGCAGTTCTCAATTACAAGAACACCTGAAGTAGATGCAAAACTATGCTTCTTCTTCAACTGGGTATCCTTGGTATCCATAAAATGCTCTTTCCCTTGCTCATACTTATGACTGTTGTCACAAGATAGAGCCGAACCGACGTTCCCCAGCCCCGAATAAGAATTCGGATCGGTCAAGTGATACATTTTATTATCTTGATTAAGGCATGAAATGGTTGCTACTTTGAGGGAGAGAAAAGAAACACTCAGCGTGCGCTCTTGAAAGATTAGATTGGTGTATTAATTTATCTAATCAGGATGGCTCCTACTGTTTCGTCAAATTCTTCTTCAAACCCTAAAAGAAGAATTAGTCAGGATTAATCGCACGTCACAATACTTGCTTAACCTTTCATCCAGGCTAGTGTTGGTACTTCGAGGGAGGTTTTCCAATGCTTTCGCGAAGTTCCTTAATTATATAACCTCTTTTTCCTGGAGGCGTAGCCCCGCTAACACCGTTCTAGTCACCTGCTTGGTTTATAGCATTGATTGTTAAGTGAAATAATCTCCCGAGAGTAATCCAAATCATCAGTGGGATCAGAATCCAACTATCATTGTGCGATGACCTAAATGGAATCCACTCTAGTCACCACACTCCAGAAGGTATGCTGAATCTGCAAGTTTCCTATATGTTTGAAACTCCCGATGTGGTTTTTACCCCTAGGACCGAAGTGATCTTGACACAGTCAACAAATCAAAGAGTCCTAGTCAAGTTCAACCCGTCATTATCTTGATTGCATTAAACCCACCCGCATAACCCTTGACACAGTCAACAAGGTTACACGACTGTCCTAACCAATCACATTATATGCTACAGATAAGCAATACTCGGCTACCGTTCACTGCGCCTTAACACAGTCAACAAACGCAGCACGAATACTAAGTATAACTTATAAGAAATGATGGAGGGCTACGGCTGGGTATTTGGCGAAAAACCCGTTAACGTAATGAACTTGATATCGTTGAAGGAACCTGATAGCCTTTTAAACAATATAGTGACGAAAACTTTTGCTAAAGAGGTCACTCCCTGTGAAGGGATCTCGGTTCTTTCCTCGTCGAATGAGGTGCAGGATATTCCAAACTGAATACCTCGATACAAAGCAAGAGTAATCGACTATAGTGAAGTTATTACCCTGACGCAAACTTTTGTCCAAGGGGTCACTCCCGATGAAGGGATCTCGGCCCTAGCCTCGTCGAATGAGGTGCTGGGCATTCATAACCGAATACCTCTGTGCAAAACAAAAGAGAACGTCCTTACAATAACAGCTTTTTGAAAATTGTTCCAACAACATCTTTTAGGTTTGTTTTTCTTTGCATTAATATAATGCGTCCCATCAATTAATCCTACCATTGCAGAAAACAACGAAAATATGACATACGCTTATGCCATCCGCATTTGCCACGGGGCCCCGTCATCACCCGTTTGGTTACTTAACTAATGACAGAGCGGGGGCTGGACTAGCGCGGGTGCAAAACATAAGCAACGCCTACTAGATATCATATATAGATATATACATTCGTCAGATACAATGATAGCCATTTCAGATCACAGATGAACACATTGGATATGCTAGGAATCCGCGTTTCGTTCGAGCCTGCAACGAAAGACGGATTACACGGTCGCGATGAATAGCCAAAACCCCATCCTAGACCCCTACGGGTGCGGCAAACTACCCGCCAAGTACCCGAAGTGAAGCAACCTCTCTCAATAACGTGAGTAGGCCACTCGGCACTTCAAAGTACCCAGTAGTTTGTGCACCCCACCTTGGTCTATCCTAGAAGCAAAAACAGTAAAACAAATAATATACAATGGCGGCTACAACCTCATCCCGGATGTGCGGCCATAAAAATAATATTACATCAATTTACAATTTACATCAAATGAAAGATAAATAAACTCTCATCTCACAAACTCCGGCTATTCATCCGCGACAATCCAACAAGTTCTTATACACAATCCAACATCACAGATCAGAGATTTGCACAACTTCCACTAATCGACGTATAGCGATTAGTCGACGTTCAGTACATATATCACATTACAGATATAACCATTTAGCTAAAATTTATAGAATTTCGATCAATATACCAATTTGTAACTACCCCAAACACAACACTGTTCTCTGAAGAATCTGGGCAGAAACAAAGTAAGTCAAAAATCACAAAACCAACACAGAGAACCCCAGAAGAAATTTGGTGCGCTGCCGAGTCAACTCGGCCATGGATCCGCGGCGGATCGCTTGGATCGGCCGCGGATCTACGGTCTTCTGAGGGACTCAGGTGCCCAAATTTCTGCAGTTTTCTCAAAAAAGCCTGCTTGTATTTTTCATGTCACTTAAAATATTTTTAGGCCTGTTTTAAAAATCGACAGAAAACACAAGATTTTAGATGGATTTTGCGATTTTTTTCCGGATCGAAGTTCTAAACACTTTGCTAACATGTTAGTTGATGTTTAGCTAGGCTCTGATACCAATGTTAGGTCAACGTTACCCACCCCGGCTCTTTCGGGGAGGCGGAATAGGTAAAAATCAAAATTTTCTCACAAGGTAACATGGACCAACCATGAAGGATCTTTGCTAAACAAAAACTAACAAACTAACTACAAGTTTAGCTACTCGGTTAGAAGGTTATACCTAGGTCTTGAACTGCTTCTCTTCTTCTTGTAGTGGTCCTCCTTCTTGCTAGCTCCTTGGAGTGGTGTAGACGGCTCCTCCTCGTCGTCTTCTCTTTGTCGAAGAAAGATCCACCCGAAGGCTTCTACCTTGAACTCCTACCTCAACCAAGAGGTAACTAAAGTGCTTGGCTTGCTAAACCTAGAACCCTAGAATGAGTAGAGAGTAGTTCTGATGGTTTTATCTCACAAGCTCATGGTTCTCAACACATGAGAGATGAGAGCTTTGAGAGAGGAAGAGGATGAGCTTTTTCAAGAGAGAGAAAGAGCATGATAGAATGAGAATGGAATTCTACAACCATGCTCACAAAAGAGATAATATGAAATAATAATAACAATAAAGATAAATGTGATGGTTCATTTGGAATGACCATTATCATTTCACAATAAATGCAATTTGCAAGAATCAAGAAGCATCTTTCAAATGAAATGATGATGGTCAAAATGTCAACAAAAGTCAACCGGTCAACCAAAGTCAAAAGGTCAACAAAAATCAAATAGTCAAGCTAACCATGGCACAATTATCCTTAATTAATATCATTAATCATATTTCTCATTCTCATTAGGGTTAAGAAAAAGTCAATTGTTAAAAACCCTAATGAGATTCCTCTGCCTCTGTCCACTGTGCATACACACCTGCATCCGTGTTCCGAGGAACACGAATACAATGAGACAAAACCAATCCCAAAACAAATACTAGGATCTGGCTTAAACCAAAGCCCGCTAGTAATAACTGCCCGGACACCAAACGTGTACAAGTGCGCGGATGTGAACGAACCCCGTCGCAAAATCTTGCGACCTCTACTCTGTTTTACCCAAAGGCGAATAACCCTCTGTGTGGGACTCTAAAGACTCGACACTATGCTGGCAGTGGGTTTAACCACAGGCTGCAAGCGGTACTAGCTGTACGTAATGGTCCTCAGGTAGATGCCGATAAGAAGACTGATGAGGTGAACCCATCCGAACTCCTACTGAGCCTGAACGTGACAATCTCCGTACAGTCTGGTCTGTTCGTCTGAGAGTATCGCATGGCGGGCTAAGGGAGGAGGTAAACATCAATCCCCTAATAGCGGTACAAGTCGTGTCGGAGTGTAGCCCAGAACACCCTGGGAAACTACTGGAAACACTACCAGTAATTCTCGCGTGCCCTGGCCAGGGACGACTATGTGTAATGGCTCTCCTAGATACAGCGCGATATCAACTCCTAATACCGGGAGAGACGAATCCTGTCTAACCGTCACTGCCTCCAAGCGCTTCCGGACTGCACCCAACTACTACCTGTTTGCACGACTCAATAGAGCCGTGGTAGGTTAGTAATCTAAGAACAGTGGGAACACACTCGAGGCGAAGTGACAGTGTCAAGTCAGCGGACTAAGATGTACTCATGTCACCTGGGAACTGTTAATTGACGATAGGTATAATACCAACAAACAGTTCCCGACGAGTTCTGTCTAGTGTACTCGTAACCTAACGAGCACCTGCATACTATCTCCAGGACGACGTACTGATGGCTGTGGGACAGACCATCTCCCCTGCTGGGATGAGAAGCGTATGCACCAGTCTACTCTAGAGTATCGATGCCCTGTCTCGATAATCCTACGACTAGGGAACAAAATAAGGATGTGCTTTTAGACTACCCTGCTCCCACTAGTGTGATCGCCATCACAATGGCGGTAGTCAAGCAAAGATCCTAAGGGCTCCATCAATATGTTTTTAGCGATATGTTAAAAGAAACA
The DNA here is from genome assembly GCA_030015575.1 of Agapanthus africanus. NCBI lineage: Eukaryota > Viridiplantae > Streptophyta > Magnoliopsida > Asparagales > Amaryllidaceae > Agapanthus > Agapanthus africanus. Next base: position 933,671,542 of record JASDDO010000019.1, on the reverse strand, counting down.
TATACACATATTAAGATAGAAACAAACCAAGTAGCATACTACTATATCGAGCAAGACTGTCGTAAACCCGTATATATATATCCCAAGCCTCCAAAATGTATTATACAAACAAGCACTATACAATAATGGCCTCTAGGGCATACATATCCAACAGATTTTGCTGAAAGAACTTTACAGTGGGAAAGTGTAAACCAACCATCATTTAGGGGTGGTAACCACGAATCTGATGTTTCCAAAGGAGTTAGAGCTGAAATGGCATCAATGCAAAAGAAACTCGAAGCTATAGAACATAAATTTTTAGCAGCCACCCTAAATCAGATGTCACTCTCCAAAACTGTCTATGGATGCTGTTCTGATCCATCTCATCTTATGGAAGAATGTCCTTTAAATTCTCTGTTTCAAGGTCAAGAGCATACCAATGCTGCTTTCAAACAAAGACCGAGAAACGATCCATATTCTTCCACTTATAATCAGGGTTGGAGGAATCACCCTAACTTTTCTTGGAACCAATCACAAACTCAAAACACGGTTCCAAACCAAAATAATTTCCAAAGGGGTCCTCCACCACAACAGCAACCACTTCAAATAAGTCAGCACCCCTACCAATCACAAAATTTTCAAAATCCGGTCAACACTTCTGCACTGCACAACAATTCTTTGCAACCGACCAGTACTGATAACTCCTCCACTCGAACAAACCATGAATTTGTTTTTGACAAATATCATGCAAGTTTCGGCCGAGATGTAGTCTTCCGTCGATAAAATCCAGAAAAACTCTAACTCCCAAAGTGAGAGTATTAAATCGATGGAAGCACAAATTGCCCGTATAAATGCCGAATTGAGTGCTAGAGAGAAAGGGAAACTTCCAGCTCAACCACTACCAAATCCTGGCTATTCACATCATGTGAATGCTATCACCACGTTGAGATCTGGAAGAGTGCTTGACAACCATGTCGATGAAGAGATTGATAATAATGAAGAATCAATCGATGATACCCCGGCTGAGACTTTTCCTTCCACTTCTACTTCTACTTCTGACCCTAGTTCGTCTACCCCACCGTTTTCTCCCGAAACTATTCTCCGTTTCCCCCAAGGCTCTAACCCTCAACACACTTCTTCTAGTCCACCAAAGATGATCCCCACTCCTATCTGGGATCTTTTCTACCCACACGATCTTCTCCAGTATTGGACCCCGCTATTATTGCTAAAGTTCCTTATCTGAATCGGTTAAGGGGAAACAGACCAAGTCCGCAAATGGAGAAGATCACTGAAATCTTTAAGCAAGTTAACATCAATATCTCTCTCCTAGATGCTATCCAACAAATCCCGGCTTATGCGAAAATTCTCAAGGACTTGTGCATTAGGAAGAGGAAGACTCAAGTGCCAAAAAAGACGTTCATGTCGAGTATTGTAGACACAGCTTTTCCCCAACAATTACCTAGAAAACGTAAGGACACTGGCTGTCCTACAATTTCTATTTCTATTGGGGGCAAACACATCAACCGTGCTCTACTTGACCTTGGCGCAAGTGTAACTTGCTTCCTTACTCGGTTTATGAGCAGTTAGGGATTGGAGAGTTGAAACTAGCTCATTGCACTCTCCAGATGGCCGACCGATCAATCACCAAACCTAGGGGTGAGCTGGAGGATGTGTTAATAAAAATCGGGGAATTTGTATTCCCTGTGGACTTTATTGTTCTTGATACACAGTCTGTAGTGAACCCACGGAATCAAATTCCGGTGATCCTTGGTCGCCCCTTTTTGGCCACTTCCAATGCTATAATCAACTGTCGTAATGGCTCTATGATCCTATCCTTCGGGAAGATGTCAATTGAGCCGAACATTTACAAGTTGGGAAGTGTACCCTCCGAACCTACTGCTCATGCATGTTCTGTCGAATTAATGGATGTCGACGGCAGCGAATTTGATCAGCCTCATGATACTGATCTAGACTCTTTTCATATGTTGTTGTTTGACCCAACTATATATTATACACATATGGACTCTTCCACCGAGTTGTCCGGGTCAACATCTAACATTGATTATGAACCGTTTTTGGAGTTTGAAGATCACCCCGCGTTTTTGATGATATTATTCTTCGGGGTATCGATGAGAGTTTTGAGGAAATTTTCGCTGATGAACTTGCATTTTTAAAAGACACGGGAGTTGAGATGAATCCACCTCAATACAAAAAAATTAAACCTCCACCCCTTCTTCTGGACTATAAAGAGAATGCGAGTAATCCATCACAATCACTGCGTCGTCTCTCCAAAACGAGACGCAAACACATTCTATTCCACCACTTATCTTTTCCCTACTTCTTCCTGCCTCCTTATAACATGTTCTTCCACCAACCGATGCACTACACTGATAAATTTTTTGAATGGTTGGTGTTAGCTTTCGGTCTTTGCAAAGCTTGGCATTGACCAATAATTTTGACCCTCTCTTGTGATTTTAAATGCTTAACATTGTTTAACTCAAGTTTGGGGGGTATAATCTGGCTCTTGAAAATAAAATTTTTACTTAAAATTGTGAGTTAAAAATAAGTTTGGGGGAGAATTTTCACGGTTATATTTATTGCCCCCGTTAATAAATTTCCTCCCAAGCTTACAGGTTTTTTATGATCCAACAGACAGCAACAGTGAGAACACTGTTGAAAACAAGTTTGGGGGAGGTTTGTGATTATTTACGCATCACTTTGCATCATACTTTGCATAAGCACAAAACATATAAAACATATGAAAATTTAAAAAAAAATTAAAAGATAAAAATATTTAATATTTAATTTTATAATAAAAGATTAGATAGTGAAAAATTACATCCAAAAGATTGGAAAAATTTAAGAAAACCTAGAAAATTAGAAGTTTTCTTAAACGAACTAGTAATAAGTAGTTATGAGCCGTTGTCCCAAAGGTTAGTAAGATGAAGGAAGTCACTAATCTGAGGATAAAAATAATTCTGGAAAATAGTTCCTATTCTGGAAGCTAAATATTTGAATACTGATACCCTACTATACGCACTTACACACGTCTTGAAACTCGGGATAATAGAGAATACCTTGAAATACTCTTGTCTAAAAACCAAAGTATGAAGGAAATTATAGATGAATAAAAGATAAAATGGTGTAGAAAAATGAATACTGGTTTTGTTATCACCAAGGCAGTAATAAAAAAATATAGCGAGGGTGCTTCATCACCTAGTGTCTTAGACCAACTGGTTTGGGAGTCACTGCTAAGCCTTAGGTGTTGCAATACGAGGAAAATGCTACTTACGCCTAATCATGCAAGCACATGAGTAATCGGTCGGTTAGTATCTCAAGAAGTATTAACGGTCGCATGGAAAACGTATGAGCAAATTCATCTAAATATTCATCGATTAAAAAGTACCGAGGTAGATGGATAAGAGTATCATAGCTTGAATTAAATTCTCCGAGTGTAGGGATGTCTTTTACACACACGTAGGGGTATATGATCGATGTTTGGAAGAAAGGTAGGAATGAAGAATAAAGACGATGTTTTATTGAGGGATGATGTGATTTCTAACATCTTTTCATGACTATTAAGATAGGGCTCATGACAACCGAAAAGCTAGTATAGTTGGAAACTCTAATTTTCAAAGTATTTCTTTTACAATTCTCATCTTTATATGTAACCTTCACGGTCTTCCTTTTATTATGAGATTTTGTGGGTGCAATCTGCTGAAAACCCTTAGGAGACAACACTCCTCCTACTAGGGACACCTAGAGGTTTAAAGACTTGTTGCACGTGCTCAGTGCAATCGTGTTGCCTACGAAAGTGTGCTACTTAGTTTTTCTTTCTTTTTATTTTCTCCTTCACCCGAATAAAACAAGTTTGCTCGATACGACCAAAATTAAGTTTGGGGGAATTTGATCAGTCGAAAATATTGCATTTTTAACACATCAATTTCCCTACTCTTTGTAATCATCTAAAAGTGTTTGGTATAAATATAGCACATATTAGCAATTTGTCTGAAAAATACCAAATAACATGTGTTATACATTATAACCAGCATTATGAGGGAAATTGTGTGTTTATTATTGCACGCATGATCTTTGTGTATCAACACTTGTCTCGAGATTGTGTGCAGAAAATTCTCCAGGTAAAAGAGCCGGAACTACTAAAAGTGCTGATAAAATACGTCAATTCCAAGACTTGAAATCTGGCAGTAAATAAGGAAGTATAAAAATATTCCAGACATCAAGAAAGTTTCATAAAGCCAACATCAGAATTACCCTGGAAGAATAATGCACTGAGTCCTCCAAACGGCCGCGGATCCGTGGCCGAGTCAGGCCGATCGGCCGCGGATCCGCGGCCGAGTTGACTCGTCGGGGGTTGGTCATTTTTGCAGAGGTCTCCTTTTTATGGCCAAGATTCTCCAAGACGTTTCGGATTGTGTAGATTTCTCCAGAAGCTTCCCTTCTAACAGCCAAGCTTCTTGTGCAAGTTTCATAACCACCAAGCTTCTCATGCAAGCTAGCTAACTATCTTAATCTAGAAACTTATCTACCCTAGATTCTTATGCAAGCCTCATAACAACCAAGCTTCCAAGGGAAGCTAGACCTAGCTTCTAAGGGAAGCTAAAGGAAAAATCTATAAAAAGGGACCTAGTGATTCATTACAAAGGTTGTTGAATATTGAGCCAAAATTCCGCAAGTTGAGTGACACAACTTGCAACTCAAAACCCTAGCCCGAATCCAATTCCAATGCGAAATCAAGATTCATCGAGTACCAAATCAAGAAATCATTCAATGAGCCTTTGAAGCAACACTGATCTTCATCCGAGCAAGAGATCCACGACGGTCCGCGACCCACGACGTTCGAGCCACGCAAAGATCGACGCCAAATTTCTTCTCAATTGAGTGAGCTAGATCTAGTCTTGTAAACTTGAGTGAGAGTTGTAATTTGAAGAAGATCTAAATAAAGGTGAAAATCTCTATTCTTGCTTTCTATTCATTCTCGCATTATGATATTCATAGTTCTTGATTGCTTTATAATGATGCGTGAGTAAATTCTTCACTTGTAGCGGAATCGAGAGAATAGGTAGATGATGTTGATTAAATTCTTAAACGATTCTTAAGTCTTATGAGTTTTGTAATTTTAGGAAATTGAATCATCGAAAATCTAATTTGAGCGAGATCACTTTCTTGAATGTTTTCGCTCCAAATTAGAGATCAACGATCAGTGATTTAATTTGCTAGAGGCTAGAATTTGAATGATAATCAATGAAAGGATAAGAGATGATGAAAGAGAAACCCTAGTTTCTTCAATAGATCCCTAAACCTCATTGATCGTCATCGATCTAGCAACAAACCTTCAATAGATAAGAATTTGTAATAATTAGTATTCATCATCACTATCAATTGAATCGATTCCGATAAGCCTTTTTACAAATCTTGATAATTCAAACAATTTGGACAATTTCATGATTCTTGATTCTAGATCTTTATTTTCTTTATGTTTCTTGAAATGAAAACTCACAAATCTTGAATCAATTTTCGTGCAATTTCTTTTATCTTTTAATTTTCAACTCAACTAAAACAATAATGAACAAATCACACTTTCTCAGTGGACGATCCGTATTCATTAACGCGCTACTTCGACACCGTTAATTGATTGCGGTATAATTTCTTTGGTTGTGATCTTCTACACTTTCAAAACACGACACGGAAACGATATCAATCACACGTCCTGGTTGTGGATGAAGTCACTGTTGTATATTCAGGTTTTCATTACATGCACTAAGATTACCCCGCGGCGGAGTTCTCGAGTAGCCGGGTTTTAGAGAGCAACGGGCCTCCATCTCATGGCGTTGAGACTGGAGTGCATTACTCTAAAATTGGCAGGCTATTTGCTACACTTGTATGGGGGATAGGATTGACCCGTGGAGGGGTGCCTAAGTCACCAGATTTTTGAAGTGCTGGGTGGCACACTCACTTCGTTGATTGAGATTGCCTCGCTTCTGGGATTGGCGGTCGGCTTGCCGCACTCATAGAGGTCAAGGATCTGTACTACAGGCTATCCACATGACTGAAAAAATTGCATTTCATATTTGGCTCCATTGAAATGTACTTTTCCTGAATTATCCACATTTCCATACTATGTTTGATCCTATTGTGATGGTTCTGTGATGTTACTTGATATCATGTGTGAGACAAATGTTTATCTTATATATATATATATATATATATATATATAGTGGACGCTATATATGTTTTGCTATCCGCGCTAGTACTTTCTCCGCCCTGCCATAAGTTAAGTAACCTTATGGTGAAGAACCGGGATCCTGTGGCGAATGCGGATGATATATATGTACGTGCCTATTTTCGTTTCTTTTCTGGCATGATATGATTAATTGATTGGACTGCATTAATTCTGATTAATACAAGAAAAACAAATCTAAATGATGTTGTCGGAACCAATTTTTAAAATTACTCGGTTTTCTTCAAAACCATAGTTATATTCTTTTGCTTTGCAAAGAGGTATTCGGTTAGGAATATCCTGCACCTCTTTCTATAAGGAAAGAGCCTTGATCCCTTCATGAAGAGTTCGCTCTTAAGAAAAAGTTTATGTTACTAGTTTTAAAAGCGGAGCCTAAACCACTCCATTTCAAAACCACTCGAGTTCCTTCAATAGTATCAAGTTCATTACGTTGACGGCTTTTTCGCCAAAAACCAGGCATAGCCCTCCGTCATTTCAAACGGGTAGCGCCTAGTATTCATGCTATATTTGTTGGCTTTCGTCAAGGCATAATGTATAGTAGCCGTGTGTTACTTTTTTGCAGCATAGAGATGCATTAATCTAGGACAGTCGTGCAGTCTTGTTGGCCTTCGTCAAGGGCTAGTACGGATGTGTTTAGATTAATCAGGACAATGACAGGTAGAACTTGACTTGCGACTTATGATTTGTTGGCCTTCGCTAAGGTCGTAAGACGCTTGAGGCAAAAACCATATCGGGAGTTTCAAATATATAGGAAACTTGCCAAGTATGTGCATACCTTCTGGAGTATGGTAATTTTGGTCTGCTTCCATCAAAGTTATCATACAATAATAGTTGGGTCCTGATTCCCACTGATGAGTAGGTATTACTCCCTGAGAGATTTTCACTTCACAACTAGCTAATCTATTAGGTGTCTAGAAAGTGTTAATGAGCTTACGCCTCTGCGGAAATAAGGTTATTTAATTAGGTCCATGCCAAAGCACGGGGGACCTCCTTCGGAGTATCAATACTGACCTTGCTGAAAGGTTAGTAAAGTTGTAAGGTGTATATGATTCCGACTAGTTTTCCTTTTATGGTTTGAAGGAGAATTCGAGGAAACCATGGGAGTCATTCTGATTAGATAAAATGATTAACCAATCTAAATTTTGATAGAGTACACGCTGAGTATTTCTTCTCTCTCTCTCTCTCTGTGTGTGTGTGTGTGTGTGTGGTTACAGCGACCCATGACTTACCTTAAACTATAACTCAATACCTAGTTGACCGAACTTTTTTCCATCCAGTTTTAGATTGTCATGATTCACAACAAAGTCGCATATATCCCTGTCACTCTTACTTACCCTTTGCATTTCTCCAGAACACTCCGTATCACTACGGAGATTCATATTGTTTGGAATGACCATCTCATATGGTTATATATGAACTTGAAAATATTTATTTTAGTTCGAGGATGGCCACGGGTTTTGGAGAAAATGAATAGGATTATTTAGTTGTCTCTTTCCTTTACCTTTTCTCAGGTTGCGAGAGCTCCTCGTATTAGGAGAGTACACCTATTATGCTTATTAGATAGTCTTTTTCCAAACCTTAGGTAGGTGCGGTAAGGTAGGGAATGAAGAAAACTAATTAGCCTAAGTATAGTATGCAGAAATTAAGAAGTAAAGACATATAAAGGGATTGAAGTGAGGGCAATGGAAATTGTAACTAGTGTCATGGATCTGGTATAGGAAGAAGCATTGCTAGGAATACCCTGCCACTCCCTCGAAGCATTTTCATATTTTAATTTTCCTGTATGGTAGTTATTGAAAATTTCTTTCCCAAATTGATTCTAACTCCGAGGTACGTATATACCGGTCTGAATTCTTACATCTGTATAGTATTATAGATTATGAGTCAAAGCAGAACATTGGAAATTAGGTGATTAGATCCTTGATGTCATAATTCTTTGTAATTGATGATGTTTGAGGAAATCACCTGGGTTAGCCTAATGGAAACAGTTGGTTTTGAATATCGGTTGTTGTGCACCAATTTCAAAGTGATATATCTGTACGTTTATTTCATAAAATGAGATATAACCTTTTGAAATTATGTTTACAACATTTACTTTTATCAATTGATGATTAGGTAAGGTGCATTCAATAACTATGTAATTCTTCTTAACCAAAATACAGTTTTCAACTTACGACACACAGGGTTTGAGTTAGTAAACTCAGAGGACTTGATTAGTCTAAAATATTGCACATAAGATTATTATCATATGTTTCTACATTATAATTAACATAATGAGGGAAAATACATGCATATAATATTTATATGAAATATTGTAATTAAAATATGCATATCATATCAAATATTTCTAATCAATATTCTTAACATATAATATCATATAAAATGGTTAGGATAATATCTCAAAAATACCAAATAGTACTAACACTTTGATTTGAGATATTATGCAGATTAGCTCAGGTCTGGAATCTAAGAGATCCCGGATAAATCAAGATGTCAGAATCAAATCTGCCAAAATATTGAAGCAAATCATAAGATCTAGCAACGACAAAGACTCAGAGCATTATTTCCAGAATCTAGACATCAAGAGGATCTCCAAATATTAATACAAAACACCACCAAAAATCCCTAATTTCTATAATATTGCGGCGGAAGGGCGGCAAAAGGGGGGTATCCGCGATGGATCCGTAGCGGCTTGGTAGCCGTAAGATTTGAGATTTTGTGGTTTAGATTTTAGCTGCATATCCTCAATTATGGAATCTAGGGTTTATAGTTTCTGTGGCTATATAAGAGACCGAGAGCTTCATATAAAAAATAATCATCGAAGTGATCAAGAGGTCCAAAGCGATCCACACATTCGAGTGATCATCAACTAGTTATCTACTTCCAACAAGATAGAGATCTAGAGCAACTAGGGTTCTTGTACTCTACTTTTACAAGTTGTATGCAATAGTTGATCAATAAAGGTAGTGTTTTTATCGGTTAATTTTTTTTTGCACTTACTTTCTGCATCTTAATCATGTTTTCATTCTTCAACCTTTCTTCTAAATGTCAAACCATGAGCGAGTAATTCCTTGCTTGATAAGGTTCGTAGGATAGGGTAGATCAATAGATGATAAAATCTTTTAACATGTTTTATACATTTAAAGTTTATAAACTTTAGCAAAATAAATGTTAACATCCTTATCGGGCGCGCAACCAATTTATTACTTGTCACGACCACGATTTGAAATTGGTTTAACACTTATTTTGTTAGGAGTTAAACATGAATAGAGATCAATGCAAAGACAAAGGTTAAGAGTAGGGAAACCTTAGTTTCTTCCAAAAGAACCCTAATCTATATTCATCACTATCGATCTAGTTTTAAACTATTAAAAGATAAAATGAATCATTTTTAATTATTCATCCATTACTACTAAGTCCTATGAACCCTACAAGGCTCTTCTTTATAAATCTTATATCCGTAGTATATCCATAACGACAAACAATTACCCATCTTCTTTAATCAATTCATCTAAAGCAAGAAAAAGTTTCACGTTTCCATGCGGACGACCCGTACTCATCGCGGCTAGCTACTAGCGATACCGTCTTGATTGCGGTTATTTACAACACACTTTTTTATACACATCAATAAGGACTTATACAAAGTATTGTATGTTGTCCAGTGTCAAGAAGAAACGGTGTTGGTACTCGTACTATATTCCATTTACTTATAATTTCTCTTATTCTGGGCTCGCATTTATGCAAGGTCCGAAATCTAGAAAATTTCATAGGTACAAGAATAAAGTAGAGAACCATACGATAGAAGTATCAAGATTCTTTGAGGTGATCGAAGATGTAGATACTTCTTCAAGGTATTCTACTATAGTAATGTTGAGAGTATTGTTTCTCAGATAAGTTACCCATCCGTGGGTGCGCTCCTTAATGAGTAATACTGTAAGGGCCCTCTCCCATTAAGGTGGTAGTGCACTGGAAACAACTACATACTATTTGAATCTGGTTTCATCTAAATTAGTGCCATTATTTCTATATGGATATAGAATGGTTCATATCTTAACAATGTTAAGATATATGGAGTTATCTTGTTTATGTTTAAAACCAGAATCCGGCTAAACTCAAGGTATGTTTAAGTAATGGCAGTTTGTGGGTTATCCCGGGCATTGTCGAGGAATTGACTTTCTACCATTTGCAAGATCAAAATGTATTTTGTTCTTGTTTCGCCACATTTTTGTAAAATGGATTCTTTTCAAAAAACTTAAATGGGAATATGGTAGAACTAGAAGCGATTCCAAAACCACAAACGGTTATTGAAAATTTAGTTGAACCTAAGAATTCAATTCGATTCGACAATCCATTAGCCACTCCGCAGATTTTGTGGGTAAGCTCAGCCACCCGAGAGGTATTTCGATTTCCTCATAGATGGTGACAGGGAGGTTTTCATCATGGTATGATGACCCAAGCTTGCCACTATTGTTGTCCTTGACTATGAGACTTGGCATGTCGATGATTATAACGTCGTTTTAAATGGACTTTTAGAAGTGCATGTTTATATGACTCTGCTAGATAGTTGTTGTAGTTAGTGGGAGCAACAGAAGCATGGTGGGAAAGGTGCTTATGTCTATTTATAGACATCAGCAGTTATAGCGAAGATGAATCATCTGTTTTGATGTTACAATCATGGTGTTTGACTTCATCAAAACAACAGATAAACCCGGTAAGAAGGTAATAGGGAGTATTGTCCAGAGATTTAGATGACATACTCTTGATAGGAAATGAGGTTCTTATAATATAATCGGTTAAACTATGGTTGTCACAGGGGTTTCTCCGGTAAGGATATGGATAATGTTGCTTTTGCATTTAATGCAGTTAGCAAGTATAATCCAATCGTGGAGAAACGATGAGAAGCAGGTTTGAACATAAGAGAATGTTCTTGGTATATTGTAATTACAACCTCCTATAAAAGGTGGTTACCGGTTATTGCTTCTAAGGTGACCTAGATGACAGAATGACTGTCAGAGTTATAAGTTTACCCGCTTGTGAGGGGCAGTATGTTGGACAGGGATCCAAGCAGATAATGAGGTAGGCATGACGCAGGATACTGATTAAATTCAGTGGATGATATAGTCTAAGAAGATTGTTGGATTTGGTGTTCGTATTATGAACTTGGTCCCATCATATATCCAAACAAGTTCTAAGATAGGTATCACTCATTTTTTGGGAGATAGTCATTCTCCGCGAAGTTGAGATATAGAGAGATGAAGATAGAAATACTAGAGCGGATACACTCACTGAGGCTATTTCTCGAACATGATTGTTTCATTAAACTCGGTTTGTGAAACTGATTAGTAGAGAAGTTGGGTATTGAGTAGCATATGGGCTGTGCGTATGTTGTTGGCTATAGTGCCCTCAAGGCAATTATCATAGACGCAGGTATGCGATCATAATGATTGAGCGAGGACCTATACCGATAAAACAGTCTTACTCGAGATGATAGTATGCTATCTAGTTTGTCTTTATCATCATATGTTGATAAAGCCCATAGGATTCTTGCTTGACTGCCAGCATTGTGATGGCGATCACATACGTGGGAGCTGGGGTCTATAAGCACATCCTTAAATGTCCCTAGTCGTGGGAGTATCGAGACTGGGCATCGATACTCTAGTGTAGATTGGTGTATACTTATCTAGACCCTGACGAGGGGCGGTGGCCGGTCTCATAAGCCATTGGTGTTAGTTGTTCACCTAAGATAGTATACAGGTGCTCATTGGGTTATGAGTACACTGGACGGACTCGCCGGGAACATGCTAGTTGGTATTATACCTATAGTCAGATAGCAGTTCCCTGGTGACATGTGTACAGGTTAGTCTGTCGACCTGAGATCGTCATTTGTCTCGTGTGAGTTCCCACCGTGCTTTGATAACTACCCTACCATGGCTCAAAGGAGTCGTGCAAACATGTTTTAGTTGGGTACAGTCCCGAGCCACATGGAGGCAGTGAGCGGATCGTCGGGGATTCGTCTCTTCCGGTATTGGGGGTTGATACCGCGCAGTGCACGGGTAGCCATCACTAGAAATCCTCGGCCGGGGTATGTGAGAATTATCGATCCAGGATCGATAGTTTCTCAGGTAGTGATGGGTTTCATACCGACACGAATTATCGCGTTGTTAGGGGTCTGACTTTATCCACCCCCTAGACCCGATATACGATACTCTTAGACGAACAGACCGGACTGTACGGATATTGTCACTGACAGGCTCAGTAGGGGTTTGGATGAGTTTGCTCGTCGGCCTTTCTTTCGCTCAATACCTAGGTAGCCGTTACGTACAGCTAGTGCCGCTGACGTGCTTGTGGTTAAACCCACTGCCAGCGTATTGACGAGTCTTTAGAGTTCCACACAGAGGGTTTTCACGGTTTAGGCGATATGGTGTAGTTGTTGTTTGTTGGTACATACAGGTGTCCGATTGAATATGTCCACAGGCTGCGCAGACTTTAATCGGACGGTTGTAATACTAGCGGCTTAGGATTAAGCCAGATTGTTAAATCAAGTTTTGATTTAATAATATATATGTATTCTAGTATTATTGCTCACTGTTTAATTTATCTCTCTTTAGCTATTCGTATTTTCAGACGAATACTCGTATGTGTATTTCGATACATGTACCGGGAAGCATTCCGTATTTATGCGGAATGGTTTCTAGAAGATGCCACCTCATTATTGATTTTCTTTTGAAAATCATTTGTTTTAGATGAGGTGGAAATGGTGACATGGCAATCCATGGGCTTAAGGTAAAGTATGGGCTTTTCCATGTAGTAATTGGTATGGTGAAAATTGTTTATTCAAAAATCGAAATGAGGTATTTTGTGAGGGGATGAGAGAGGGGCCGGCCACAATTTTTTTTGGTGGGGAAAAAGCTTGCTCATTTTGGTGATTCACTTAGTGCTCTCTTACTCTCATGCTCACACAAGATACATAGCCAAATTTAGCTCATGCCATTCTTGCTTTCATCACCTCCACATCTTCCATGGTTGCTCTATGAGCATTAAAGTTTGAGAGAAAATTATGGTGAGACTATCCTAGACCCCCATTCTCTACTACTAGCAATCCTAGAGAGTCGGTTGGTCCGCTTGGCAAATCTGGAGCTTGCGCCGTTTTCCTCGGGTGGATCATCGGAGATGAAGGAAGACCGGCGACCAAAGTCGATCCGCATCACTAGGAGCTTGGAAATGGTTGAAGACCCGAAGGACTTGGTTCATTAGGTATAACCATTCTATCTCTTTGTGATTGGCTTGCTAGTTTTAGGGTTAATGGTTTCGATCTTGGAAATCAGGTAATTGTAGCACCGGGTTTTAGAAAATTTTTGTTCCGCATTTGGCCACGGTTCGATGGCCGGGGCGCTCCCATAACCCTTCATGGTATCAGAGCCACCCATTAAACCCTACTAGCTAGTTTGCACAAGCTTAAAATCTCCATCGATCAAAATTTCCAAATCAATTTTCCAATTTGCCTGTTTTCTGTCGATTTCTGAAAGTGCTCTAAAAATGTTTCTGTATATCTTAAAAATCCGTGAAGGCAAAACTAAAGCTACAAAAAAAAATTGGTGACCTAACCCCAAAATTTCACCGCGGAACCGCCGCGAAATGTCACATTTGGCGGCGCTTCAGCGGCCATTTTTGGGCTATAGTGACCAAATTTTTTTCTGGAGTTCTAGTTGGTGGAAAAATTATTTTTTTGATATATAGTTTTGTCCCAGATTCATTTAAGTACTGGTTTAACACATGGGGCCATTTTTGGAAAGTTTAGTCGATCGGTACATTACATTTCTATTTGCGACTGTGAATGTCATTTGATCGGTAAATCTTGTCTAATCGCTATAGTCCTTTTATACGGGTTTTCGAACGTGACAATCACGTTGCTGTTCTGTGTTGTGCTGTGATATTGCGAATTGTCGTGGTGGATAGCCTGGGTGCGGTGGTACTACAGTTTTTTTGTATTTGTACATTTGATATTGCGGGGCGAGCGTCCGACATGCGGACTGCCGTCACTGCCTCTTTGTATATTATTCTTTTGGGGCGCGACCGGATTGAGGTCGATGTACCCGTTGTATATATTTTCTTTTCTGTACTAGGATTACCCCGCGGTGGGTTGCACGGATAGCCGGGTTCTAGAGGGCAACGGGCCCGCATCTCATGGCGTTGAGACGGAGGGGGCTTCACTCTAGAATTGGCGGGCTATTCGCCGCACTCGTAGGGGGTACAGGTTGACCCAAGGAGGGGTGCTCAAGTTACCGGATTTCATGAAGTGCTGGGTGGTCTATTTACTTTGTTGAAGGGGGCTGTCTCGCTTCAGGTTTTGGCGGGTAACTTGCCGCGCTCCTAGGGGTCTAGGATTTCATTGCACAGGCTATCCACGAACAGGGGAACGTCGGGTTTTCAGTTGTGGCTCAAAGGAAACCCGGGGCTCCCAGATTATCTGTATTATTCTATGATGCTTATTACTTTTCTGTGATGTTGCATTTATCTTGCCTGGGACGATTGTTATATATATTTACATATACTAGTAGATGTTGTATATGTTTTGCACCCACGCTAGCCCGGTCCCCGCTCTGTCGTTAGTTAAGTAACCTAACGGGTGATGACGGGACCCAGTGGCGAATGCGGATGGCATATACGTACATTTTATTTTTGTTCTTTTCTTGTGTGATTAATTGATGGGACTGCGTTGATTCTTATCAATGCAAGGAAAAAAACCTATATATATATGATATTGTTGGAACCAAGATTTTAAAAACTGACATTACAGACGTTCTCTTTTGCTTTGCATAGTGGTATTCTGTTATGAATATCCAGCACCTCATTCGACAAGGCAAGGGCCAAGATCCCTTCATCGGGAGTGACCCCATGGGCAGAAGTTTGCGTCAACGTAATAACTTCACTATAGTCGATTACTTTTTGCTTTGTATCGTGGTATTCAGTTTGGAATATCCTGCACCTCATTCGACGAGGAAAGAGCCGAGATCCCTTCACCGGGAGTGACCTCTTTAGCAAAAGTTTTTGCCACAATATATTTATAAAACCACTTGGATTCCTTCAACGATATCAAGTTCATTACGTTAAAGGTTTTTCGCCAAAAACCAGCCGTAGCCCTCCGTCATTTCAGAAAAGCAGCGCCTAGTATTCGTGCTATGTTTGTTGGCTTCCGTCAAGGCATAGTGTGCAGTAGCTATGTGTTAATTTTCTGTAGCATGGATATGCATTAATCTAGGACAGTCGTGCAGCCTTATTGGCATCTGTCAAGGGCGAGTACGGGTGGGTCTAGATTAATCAGGACAATGAAGGGTAGAACTTGACTTGCAACTTATGATTTGTTGGCATCCGTCAAGGTCATAAGCTGCTTGGGGTAAAAAATAATATCGGGAGTTTCAAAGATACAGGAAACTTGCCAGGCATGCGCATACCTTCTGGAGTGTGGTGACTTGAGTGGCTTCCATCAAGTTATCATACGATGATAGTTGGATCCCGATTCCTACTGATGGGTAGGATTACTCCTCGGGTGATTCCGACTAATTCTCCTTTTAGGTTTGGAGGAGAATTTGAGAAAACAGTAGGAGCCATCCAGATTAGATAAAGTGATTATCCATTCTGATCTAGGTTAGAGTGCACGCAGAGTGTTTCTTTTCTCTCTCTCTTTGACAGTGACCATGGCCCGACCCTAGACTATAACTCAGTGACCAAGTTAACCGAACTTTCTTAATAACACTGGCTTTTGGATTGTCCAAGTTGCATACATCATTGCCACTCCTTCTTTTACCCTTTGCTTTTCTCCAGAACACCCCGTAACACTACGAATATCCACTTCCATTGGATAAAACCATCGTATGGTTATTTACGAACTCGAAGGAACTTATTCGAGGATGGTTTCCGGTTCTGGAGAAAACGAATAGGACTTGTCTTTTCTTTTTACCTTCTCTCAGGTTGTGAGGGCTCCTAGGATTAGGAGATGGTACACCTATTATGCTTATTGGATAGTCTTCTTCCAAACCATAGGCAGGTGCCGAAAGGTAGAGAATGAAGAAAACCAATTAGTCTAAGTGTGGTGTACAGAAGGTAATGAGTAAAGACAAATAAAGGGATTAGAAAGAGGGCAAAGTAAATTGCGACCGCTATTCACGACCAAACCAAGTCTTTCAACGCCACTCCTACTTCGCCTTTATATTTCTCCAGAACACCCCGTATCACTACGAACATCCAATCCTATTGGATAAATTCATCGTATGGTTATATACGAACTCGGAGGAACTTTTTCGAGGATGGATTCTGGTTCAGGCGAATTGGAATAAGATTTATTCAGTTGTCTTTTATCTGTACCTTCTCTCAGGTTGTGAGTGCTCCTAGGACTAGGAGAGTACACCTATTACGCTTATTGGATAGTCTTCTTCCAAATCATAGGCTGGTGCCGAATGGTAGGGAAGGAAGAAAACCATTAAGCCTAACGATGGTGTGCAGAAGGTAACGAATAAAGACAAATAAAGGGATTTGGAGAGATGGTAAGGAAATATATGGTTTCAGTCATGAATCTGAATAATGGAAGAAGCATTACTATGAATACCAGGATACCCCTACAAAACATTTTAATGTTTCAGTTTCACTCTGTGTTGTTAATTGAAAACTGTTTTCCCTATTAGGCCCTTACTCCAGGGTATGTATTTACCAGTTTTGATTCTCACATCTGTATGGTTTTACAGATGATGAGTGGGAGTAAGTTATTGGGAATTAGGTGATCATCCTCATTATATCGGAATTCGTTATAATTGGTGATATTTGAGGAAATCGCCTGGGTTGTTTGCCGGACGGCAAGTATTTAGTTTTGAATATCCGTTGTTATGCACCGATTTCAAACTGATATATCTGTACGTTTATTTTTATAAAGTGAGATATAACTTTTTGAAATTATATCCATGATATTTACCTATATCAGTTGATGGTTAGGTAAGGAGCATTCAACATCGGTGTAAGTCTTTATAACCATAGTACAATTTTCAACCTGCGACGCACAGGGTTTGAGTTATTAAACTCACCGGACTTATACAAAGTATTGTATGTTGTCCAGTGTCCATTAGGACAAAGGAGTTGGTTCCCGTACTATATTCTGTTTACTTGTGACTTCTCAAGTTTTGGACAAGTGTTTCATAGAAATACAAGGTCCAAGTTTAAGAAGTTATAGGTACAAGAATAAAGTAGAGAACCAGGTGTCGTAAGTATCGGGATTCTTCAAGGTGATCGAAGATGTAGATACTTGTGTATGGTATTCAGTTGATAGTAATGGTTTTGAGAAACTTGTTTCTTTTTCAGGTTACTCATAATTGGATGCACTCCTAAGTTGAGTAATGCTGATCGGCCTATCTCCATTTAGTTGACATGCACTGGAGACAGCTGCATGATTTGAATCTGGTTCCAATTAAATTAGTGCCTTTATTTCTATATTAAATATATATAGAATCAATTTATATCTTAACGATGTTAAGGTATCGGGAGTCGTCCGGCTAATGCTTAAAACCAGAATCCGGATAAACTCAGGGCACGTTTCAGTAATAGCTGTTTGTGGGTTATCCCGGGCTTTGACGAGGGTTAACTTTCTACCATCTGGAAGATCAATAGTGATATTGTTCTTGACTTGCCACAGTTTTAGTAAAATGGATTTTTTCAGAAAACGGCAGTGGGAGTATGGTAGAACTGGAAGTGATTCCAGAACCACAAACGATTATGGAAAATTTAATGGGACCTAAAGATTCAATCAGGTTTGATATTCTATTAGCCACTCCGCAGATATAGTGGGTCACCTCAGGCACCCGAGAGGTACTTCGGTAGCCTCAAGAACGGTGGTAGGGAGGTTCTTGTTTACCCAGACTTGACACTACTATTGTTCCAGACTATGAGACCCGGCAGGAGGATGAGTATAGCGTCATTCTAAACTGGCTTTAGAAGTGCATGTGTATATGACTCTGCCAGAGGGTTGTCATAATTAGTGGGAGCAGCGGAAGCGTAGTGGACAAATAGCTTGTGTCTATTTATAGACTAAAGCGGATATAGCGGAGATAGATCATCTATTTTTGATGTGACAGTCATGGGCTTTGACTTCATCAGAATAGGGGATGGATTTGTTAAGAAGATAGTAAGGTGTGATGTCCTGGTATTTAGGATGACATTCTTTTTGTATGAAGTGAAATTCCTATACTACGATCGGTTATACTTTTGTTGTCACACAGTGTTTTCTCCACATAGGTTATGGATATAATATCAGGCATTCTGGTAACTAGATCTATGGTTTTAGATCTAGATTTAGGAAGTGTCCCAATCTGGGTACTTAGACAGTATTCTAAAAGTATTTTAGAATGGATGACTCCTGGCATGGTGGTGAATCTGCACGTGAAGGAGTCACCCTCTCTAAAGGTGTCTTACAGACTAAAGGGAGAGGGATGTGCATGATTGATATATCACTTGCTTAGGCAATTGAGTCAATCGTGACATGTCAAGTACCACACTAGATGTTGTTTTTGCACTAGATGCAATAAGTTGATATATTAATCCAATCCTGGAGAAAAACGAATGGAAGCAGTTTATGAACATAAGTCGATTTCTAGGGATTTGATAACGGCGGCCTTCTTTGAGAGACGGTTATCATTCCAGGCTTCCAAGGTGACCTGGATGACAGAGTGACTGTCAGAGTTATAGTTTTCCCTCTGACGAGGGGCAGTAGTTTGGACAGGTGGTCCAAGCGGATACTGAGGATGTATGGCGCAGTGTACTGATTGAGTTCAGTAGACGATACAGTCTAAGAAGTTTGCTGGATTTGGAGTTCTTTTGATGAACTGGGTCCCATCAGATATCCAGAAATATTCTAAGACGGGTATTGCTCATTTCGGGAGATAGTTTTCTCCGCAAAGTTAAGATAAAAAGAGACATAGAAAGAAATACAGGAGCGGATCCACTCACCGAAGCTATTTCTCGAACAAGGTTTGTGAAACTGATTAGTAGAGGAGTTGGGTGTTCGGTATCACACGGGCTGTGAGTATGCGACATCGCAATAAATTAGCCTTAAGTGCAAGTGGGAGATTGTTGGCTATAGTGCCCTCAAGGCAATTATCATAGTCGCAGGTATGTGATCATGATGATTGAGCGAGGACCTATACCGATAAAACAGTCTTACTCGAGATGATAGTATGCTATCTAGTTTGTCTTTATCATCATATGTTGATAAAGCCCATAGGATTCTTGCTTGACTGCCAGCATTGTGATGTCGATCACATACGTGGGAGATGGGGTCTATAAGCACATCCTTAAATGTCCCTAGTTGTGGAAGTATCGAGACTGGGCATCGATACTCTAGTGTAGATTGGTGTATACTTATCTAGAACCTGACGAGGGGCGGTGGCCGGTCTCACAAGCTATTGGTGTTAGTTGTTCACCTAAGATAATATACAGGTGCTTATTGGGTTATGAGTACACTGGACGGACTCGCCGGGAACATGCTGGTTGGTATTATGCCTATAGTCAGATAGCAGTTCCCTGGTGACATGTGTACAGGTTAGTCTGTCGACCTGAGATCGTCATTTGTCTCGTGTAAGTTCCCACCGTGTTTTGATTACTACCCTACCACGGCTCAAAGGAGTCGTGCAAACAGGTTTTAGTTGGGTACAGTCCCGAGCCACATGGAGGCAGTGAGCGGATCGTCGGGGATTCGTCTCTCCCGGTATTGGGGGTTGATATCGCGCAGTGCACGGGTGACCATCACTAGAAATCCTCGGCCGAGGTATGTGAGAATTACCGATCCAGGATCGATAGTTTCTCATGTAGTGATGGGTTTCATACCGACACGAATTATCGTGTTATTAGGGGTCTGACTTTATCCACTCCCCTAGACCCGATATGCGATACTCTTAGACGAACAGACCGGGCGGTACGGATATTGTCACTGACAGGCTCAGTAGGGGTTTGGATGAGTTTTCTCGTCGGCCTTTCTTTCGCTCAATACCTGGGTAGCCGTTACGTACAGCTAGTGCCGCTGACGTGCTTATGGTTAAACCCACTGCCAGCGTATTGGCAAGTCTTTAGAGTCCCATACAGATGGTTTTCACGGTTTAGGCGATATAGTGTAGTTGTTGTATGTTGGTACATACAGGTGTCCGATTGAATATGTGCACAGGCCACGCAGACTTTAATCGGACGGTTGATAATACTAGCGGCTTAGGATTAAGCCAGATTGTTAAATCAAGTTTTGATTTAATAATATATATGTATTCTAGTATTATTTCTCACTGTTTAATTTTTCTCTCTTTGTCTATTCGTATTTTCGTACGAATACTCGTATGTGTATTTCGATACATGTACCGGGAAGCATTCCGTATTTATGCAGAATGGTTTCTAGAAGATGCCACCTCATTATTGATTTTCTTTTGAAAATCATTTGTTTTAGATGAGGTGGAAGTGGTGACATGGCAAGGCATGGGCTTAAGGTCAAAGTATGGGCTTTTCCATGTATTGATTGGTATGGTGCAAATTGTTTATTCAAAAATGGAAATGAGGTATTTTGTGAGGGGATGAGAGAGGGGCCGGCCATAATTTTTTTTGGTAGGGAAAAAGCTTGCTCATTTTGGTGATTCACTTAGTGCTCTCTTACTCTCATGCTCACACAAAATACTTAGCCAAATTTAGCTCATGCCATTCTTGCTTTCATCACCTCCACATCTTCCATGGTTGCTCTATGAGCATTAAAGTTTGAGAGAAAATTATGGTGAGACTATCCTACACCCCCAGTCTCTACTACTAGCAATCCTAGAGAGTCGGTTGGTCCGCTTGGCGAACCTGGAGCTTGCGCCGTTTTCCTTGGATGGATCATCGGAGATGAAGGAAGACCGGCGACCAAAGTCGATCCGCATCACTAAGAGCTTGGAAATGGTTGAAGACCCGAAGGACTTGGTTCATTAGGTATAACCATTCTATCTCTTTGTGATTGGTTTGCTAGTTTTAGGGTTAATGGTTTCGATCTTGGAAATCGGGTAATGGTAGCGCCGGGTTTTAGAAAATTTTTGTCCCGCATTTGGCCATGGTTCAATGGCCGGGGCGCTCCTATAACCCTTCATGGTATCAGAGCCACCCATTAAACCTTACTAGCTAGTTTGCATAAGCTTAAAATCTCGATCGATCAAAATTTCCAAATCAATTTTCCAATTTGCCTATTTTTATTCGATTTCTGAAAGTGCTCCAAAAATGTTTCTGTATATCTTAAAAATCCGTGCAGGAAAAACTAAAGCTACAAAAAAAATTTGGTGACCTAACTCCAAAATTACACCGCGGAACCACCGCGAAATGTCACATTTGGCGGTGCTTCCGCGGCCATTTTTGGGCTACAGTGACCAAAATTTTTTCTGGAGCTCTAGTTGGTGGAAAAATGATATTTGTGATATATAGTTTTGTCCCAGATTCATTTGAGTACTGGTTTAGCACATGGGGCCATTTTGGGAAAGTTTAGTCGATCGAAATTTTAATTGTGTGTTTTCAGTACATTACATTTCTATCTGGGACCGTGAATGTCATTTGATCGGTAAATCTTGTCTAATCGCTATAGTCCTTTTAGACGGGTTTGCGAACGTGACAATCACGTTGATGTTCTGTGTTTTGCTGTGATATTGCGGATTGTCGTGGTGGATAGCCTGTGTGCAGTGGTAGTACAGTTTTGTTGTATTTGTACATTTGATATTGCGGGACGAGTGTCCGACATGTGGATTGCCGTCACTGCCTTTTTGTATATTATTCTTTTGGGGCACGACCGGGTTGAGGGCGATCATACTAGATGGTATTATACCTATCGTCAGGTAGCAGGTCTCTAGTGGCATTAGTACAGGTTAGTCTGTCGACCCAAGATCATCATTTGTCTTGTGTGAGTTCCCACTGTACTTTGATTACTACCCTACCACGGCTCAAAAGAGTCGTGCAAACAGATTTTTGTTGGGTACAGTCCCGAGCCATATGGAGGCAGTAAGCGGATTGCGGGTATTCGTCTCTCTCGGTATTTAGGGTTGATGCCGGGTTGTGCCTGGTTGGCCATCACCATAAGACCTGGCCAAACAGATAAGAATTACGGATTCGGATTAGTAGTTTCTCGGATGGTGATGGGCTTGATATTGGCATGACTCATTGCGTTATTAGGAATCTGACTTTTACCACCTACATAGACACGATATGCGACAGTTTTTGACGAACAGACCGGACTGTACAGTGCATGTCACTTATAGGCTCAGTAAGGATTTGGACGGGCTTGCCTGTCGACCTTCCTTTTGCTCAATACCTGTGTAGCCGTTATTTACAGCTAGTGCCGCTGACGTTCTTATGGTTAAACCCACTTCCAGCGTATTTTCGAGTCTTTAGACTCCCACACAGAGGGTTTTTCCCGGTCCAGGCGATATGATGTAGATAACGTACGTTAATATGTACAGGGGTCCAATTAAATGTGTGTACTAGCTACACGAACTTTAATCGGACATTTGATAATACAAACCAGCTTAGGATTAAGCCATATTATTAAATCAGGTATTGAATTAATAATTTACATATATATATATATTTCGATATATATATATATATATATATATATATTCTAGTATTATGTTCACTATTCATTTTCTCTCTTGGCTATTCGTATTTTTTTATACGGATACACGTATATATATTTCGATATATATACCGGGGTCGTATTCCGTATTTATACGGGAAGACGTCTAAAAGGAGGACACCTCATTTAGGTTTTATTTTAATACGAAAAGAAAATAAATGAGGTGGAAAGAAGTATGGTGGAGAGTATGGTTGAAAGGAATGTGCACAATTTTATATCGTGTTTTTCATTTGGATGCACCATTTAATTTTTAGGATGGTTGCAAAATGAAAAGTGAGGATTATTATTTTCCAAAGTATTTTTCATTCCTCTCACTCTCTCCTCTCATCATCTTCTTCCTCCTTTTTCAGGAGCTCTTTTGAGCTAAAGAAAAGAGAGATTTTAGCAAGTGATAAATCCTACATCCCCCACACTTCATTTATAGTAAGCTTAGAGTGTCGGTTGCTTCCTCGATGTTCGATTCGGAGCGAACGTGGAGCTTGGATCAGTTTCCCTCAGGTGGATCATCTTCGACGTAGGGAGGTAATGTTCAGTCGAAAATATTGGACATTTGATATAACATTTTCCTTAATTTTCTTAAATATTTAAAGGTGTTTATTATAAATATAGAATATATTTGGGTTTATCTGCAAAATACTCTTTACCATATATTTATATATTATAATTAACATTATGAAGAAAAATATATGCATATAATATTTATATAATATTTTGGTAATTTAAATATGCATATCATATCAAATAATCTTAATCAAATTTCTTAAAGATTTATTACCATATAAAATGATTAAGATTATATCTCTAATATAACAAATATTACTAACATTTCATGGAGATATTGTGCAGATTTAGCTCAGGCCAGGAAATCGAGATTTTCAAGATGTCAGGATAAAAAATCTGCCAATAAAATCGTAGAATCAATACTGGCAGAGACTCAGGAAATATTTCCAAAATCTAGATATCCAGAAGATCTTCACGTGTCAACATGAGGCTACGGCAGAAAACCCAAACCCTAAGTCCACCAAAGCGCGGCACTTCCGCAGCCAAAGTGCCTTAAATGCGGCGGATCCACGGCCCCTTTATGGCCGTTGGATCTGAGATTTTTGGTGGGTGATTGTGATTGCATATCTTAACCTATGAGATCTAGGTTTTCTGATTTGAGGGCTATATAAAGGACTGAGGGCTAAAGTTAGAAATATATCACCTTTTACGCGAAGCAAATCACCGTCAAAGACCAAGAGATCCATGACAGGTCCGCGTTTCGACGTGAATATTGACGGAGCAAATACTTCCTACGAGGTAGAGATCGAGAGCAACTACTTCCTCTTGTAATCTAAATTCGAAGGATTTGTACTTGTAACGTTGATTAATAAAGGTAGATCATTAGTTTAATTATTTCGCATTTATATTCTGCATTTACATCATGATCTCCTTCTCTATCTCTTCTTCTTCTTCTATCTCAACCGTGCGTGAGTAATTCCTAGCTTGTTAGAGTTCATAGGATTAGGGTAGATCAATGGATGAAAAAAATATTATAACTTCTTTTACATCTTATAAAGTTTATAAACTTTAGCAAAGTAATTGTTAACGTCCTTATCGGACGCGCTACCAATTTATTGATAGTCTCGACCGCGATTTGAGATTAGATTAATAATTGTTTTGGGGGAAACCCTAGTTTCTTCCAAAAGAACCCTAATCCACATTCATCACTATCGATCTAGTTTTAAATTTATTAAAACATAGAAGGAGTCATCTTTAATTAATCATTCATTACTACTAAATTCTATGAACCCTATTAGCCTCTTCTTTATAAATTCTATATCTGTATATCGTAGATCTATAACCAATCTCCCTTCTTTCAATCAAATCGTCTAAAACAAGATTAAAAGTTCCACGCATCCCTGAGAACGACCCGTACTCATCTCGGCTAGCTACACGCGACACCGTTATTGATTGCAATTAAGTACAAACACTTCTTTCACATTAATCAAATGGCGCCGTTGCCGGGGATACGTGTGTAATTTTTTTTTCTTGCTATTCGGGTTGAATTCTTATTCGATCCATATCATAAAAATAAAAACCAAAACCGCATCTTGCATATATAACGATTATTGTGCGAATTTTTGCGAGAGAATCTGGAGTCACTGTAGCGGGGAGATAAAGTTTCAGAGACTTTCCAAAGTATTCTAGAGGAGCATAGGAGGGCACGGGAACAATTTTTTTCAAACGATCCCATCAAGGCGCCACAGAAACGCGGCAATAGGGTGCATTTAGCTGCGGAAGGGCAGCAGTTCTGGGGAGTTGTGCTTCCAAACTCCACCGGTATCTTTCTCTGATTCTTCTCTCTCCTCTGAAATCCAATAATTTGATTTTCTATAGGATTCTTTGCAAAATATCGCCTCTCAAAAATCTTTTTCGTGTTTGTAATTGGTTTGTTTTTGCATATTTTAAAACGTACTTTAAGGGGTATGATAAAAATTCAGATTAGGTGGGGATTTCATCACCCTTCCTAAGCCCCATAAATCACAAAACGAGCATCCGCATAACCCTATATTAATTAAAAAATATTTAGACCAAGACTCTAAAGACTGTCGCGCTCAATTAGGACAGAGGAGGGTCGTGGGTAATCTATCGCTTATCCACATTTCTTATGTGGTGTCTAGGGAAGTGTGACTAAGGTAAGTGGGTACTTAATTAGGCCCGTAATTTTCGGTGATTCGTTTAGCGGATACCTGCCACTTACGTGGCACTTACCTGGCCACAGGAGCGATAAAGAGGTGGTAGAGGATTGATCTCGTGACTTGTCCTTTAAAACTTTAGGAGCGGTCTAGTGACTTGACCTAGGTGACCTTAGTTATAGGGTTGATTGTGCATTTTTTGTGTGATTTGTCTCGCGTCCGACACTTTTCAAAACAAACCTTTTTAGTTCTCACACACGCTGCCATGTGCGCTAAACCCACTTAGTGCATGATCGGCTGGACACGGGATTCTAGTACCCATCTTGTCCGCGTTTCTGCTATCGACCTCGAAGTCGGTATTTCTTCATCTTCTTTTTCCCCTCCACCCACCACATCGACCGAGATGGACGGTTCTCCGTCAGATTATAACACCACCCTTCCACCACCCGCAAGTGTGCAGAATCCACCACGCATCTCTCTCCAAGAAAGATGCTACCCGATACGCGGTCATCTTCCTACCTGTTTATCTATTCCACCAGCCAATGGGGATAATTTCGAAATTAAACCCCAATTCATCAAACTGTTGCCTAAATTTCATAGGCTTGAATCCGAAGACGCATACGTTTTCATAACCAAATTCGAAAATGTATGTGCAATGATGGGCACTTTACAACTTTCAGTGGATGCTATGAGATTACGTCTTCTCCTTTTTACCTTGTGCGATCTAGCAGAAAAATGGTTTTATAACACTGCCGCACACTCTATTGCCAATTGGAATGAATTCTTTATAGCATTCCTTAAGAAATTTTATCCCAATCGTAAGGTCGTCCGTGTTTGAAGCGAGATTAACCAGTTTACCCAGCTTCCTAATGAACCATTTTGGAAATACTTTGAATGGCTTAAAAATCTGCTAGTCCAATGCCTTCATCACGGAATTAATAGATGGGACCTTTGCTGAATCATATATAAAGGTATTAATCCAGCAACAAAACAGATGCTTGAGACCATTTGTCAATACCATTTCATATCCAAAGACGACGGTGAAGCTCTGCAATTCCTAGAAGATCTCGTTGAACAAACTTTACAGTGGAAAAGCGTTAGACCACCATCATCTTCATCTAGGGCAGGCATCCATCAGCTCGATATTTCCATCGCAATGAAAGCCGAAATGACAGCTATGCAGAAAAAACTCGAAGCTATGGAAAACAAATTTTCATCAGCCTCCCTAAACCAGGTTATGCTCCCCAAAACCATGTATGGTTGCTGTTCAGACCCATCAAATCTGACGGAAGAATGTCTTTTGAATCCTCCGTTTCAAGGTCAAGAACATACTAATGATACTTTTCAACAACGACCTAGAAATGATCCTTATTCTTCCACATAGAATCAGGGATGGAGGAATCATCCTAATTTTGCTTAGAACCAAAACCAAATTCAAACTCACAATACGTTCCCAAGCCAAAATAACTATCAAAGAGTTCCTCCACAGCAATAGCAAGCACCACAGAGTTAGCACCCCCTTCAACCACAATCCTTTCAAAATTTGGCGAACAATTTTGCACCCTATAATAATTATTTCCAAACGGCTGGTACCGAATAATTCTCCGCACTCGAACGAAGCTTGGACACGTATATTAAACATTCCTCGCATACGACGGCTAATTTAACGTCTTCTATTCAAACGTTAGTGCAAAACACTGCTTCCCACGGTGAAAGCATCAAATCAATTGAAGCACAACTTGCACAGTTAAATGTCGGGATGAGTGCAAGAGGGAAAGGAAAACTTCTATCTCAAACTCTACCGAATCCTGGCCACTCCTAAAGTCATAATGTGAGTGTCGTAATCACGTTGAGATCGGAGAGAGTGTTGAACAATCAAGTCGGTGAATAGGTTGGTGATGAAGAATCAATTGAAACCCCGGCTTCTACTTCTAACCCTATTTCGTTTAGTCCCCCTTCTTCCAAGCCTATTCTCCGTTTTCGACTAGGCTAGAACCCTCCGCCCACTTCCTCAAGTCAACCTAAAACGATCCTATCTCCAATTCTAGGATCGATTCCATCCCCATAAATTTCTCCACCAATGTTGGACCTAACCCTTATCGATAAAGCTCCTTTTCTAAACAGGTTGAGGGCCAACAAACCTAATGCACAAATGGAAAAGATTTTGAAAATGTTTAAGCAAGTTAATATAAATATCCCTCTCCTAGATGCTATTCAACAGGTTATGTCTTATGCGAAAATCCTTAAGGACTTGCGCACTAGGAAGAGGAAAACTCAAGTGCCAAAAAAAGTATTCTTAACTAGTAATGTGAGCACGAATTTTACCCAACAATTGCCTAAGAAACGTAAGGACCCCAGTTGTCCTACAATATCTATATACTATTAGGGGTAAAAGCATCAATCGTGCGCTACTTGACCTAGGCGCTAGTGCTAGTTAGGTATAGGAGAGTTGAAACTTGTACACTGCACTCTCCAGATGGCAGATCGGTCTATCATCCAACATAGGGGTGAGCTAGAGGATGTGTTAATGAAAGTCAGGGAATTTTTATTCCCTGTAGACTTTAGTATTTTAGATACATAGCCTGTGGCGAACCCACGAAACCAAATTCCGGTGATTCTAGGTCGGCCTTTTTTAGCAACTTCTAACGCAGTAATTAATTGTCGTAATGGTTCTATGAACCTATCCTTCGGGAAGATGACAATTGAGCTTAACATTTACAAGCTAGGAAGTCAACCATCTGAACCTTCTGCTCATCTAATCGATAACTGTTCTGTCAACGAGATAGCTTCCGATAGCTGCGAAACTGAGGAACTTTGCTATAATGATCTTGACGAAACTAATGCGTCATTGTTGATCTAGAAAACAATTATACTAGTGAGGAGACTTTTGACGAGTCCACCCTCGAGTTCGAATCCTTTGACTCGTCGCAAAAGCCTATCAAGCTTTCTGAGTTTATATCCTACGCTAGTTATGAACCTCTTAGGGAGTTCAAGTATAATTCCCCTATCTACCTTCTATCGTTTCTCCGCCGGCACTAGATCTTAAGCTTCTACCTTCTCATCTTAAATATTCATATTTAGGTGAGAATGAGTCTTTACCCGTCGTCATATCCGCTTCTCTAGCTTTAGAGCAAAAGAGCGCTCTTTTATCGGTCTTGAGATCAAATCGGCAAGCTTTTGGTTGGACAATGGCAGATATCAAAAGGATTAGTCCCTTGATTGTGGAACATCATATACATTTGATGGATGAAGCCAAACCAGCCCAAGACCCACAAAGATGGTTGAATCCCGTCATGAAGGAGGCGGTAAAGAATAAAATCGTCCAGTGCCAAGATAGTGGCATAATTTATCCAATATCTGATAGCCAATGGGTAAGTTCTATTCATGTAGTCCCTAAAATGTCTGGCATCACGGTCATAACTAATGAGGCTAATGTGTTGATTTAAACACGCATTCAAACTGGGTGGCGCTGTCACATCCCGAAAGTACGGAACATGACCGGTACTTAAACTACGAAACGTCTCGAGGCGTACGTAATCTAAGTAAACCGAAAACCCATAAATCCAAACCAAGAAAAGTAGTAGAGTGAAGGAAAACCAATTTAAAATCCAGTAGTTTTAATAGCATAAGCCGAAATATGCGTTTTTTTAAAAACATCAACTATTTCCCGAAAATTTTGGCAGAGTCTGCTTTGTAAATACTGGCCCCCAAACGGGATACAACATGAATAGTATACGAAATCAATAAAAGGCATCCCCAAGCGGAAGCTAGCTCTTCGTCAATCGACTGTCACAACCACACAAGCAATATAATATACAACGCCAAGGGTGAGGATCAAAACTCAAAAGGAAACTCAAAACAATAAGAAATCCACAGAAATATAACGCGCGACTCTAAGGTCGAAAGAATAACATCACTGGTCTCTATCTCAAAATAAATACATGTTTGGTTGATGGAACTTCTAGATACAACAGAGTAATAATATACAAGGTATATAATGGGGGGGTACGATACAAATAAACCCACCTAATAGCAAGTCACCCGAAAGAAGCAGTGCCAGCAAAGCCGTAATGAAACCTGTACGGCAAAACCTGCAAGAACTATGGCACAACGGGGGTGAGTTGCCAACTCGTGAGTAGAAAAACATCTACGAACAGAAATCGCATAAACAACGCAATCCTTGGTCAACAATCATAATATATCCTCAAATATATATAACCAGCAGCCTATAATAATGGCTAGGGTAAAAGTCTAACCCAAGTGCAATCTCAAGTGCCCGTGTCAGTGCCTCAGGTAGCAATATATCATATGAATGATGTATGAATGCATGAAACAGAATGCATGTACTGAAGAAAACTGCTTTCATAAATTAGTGAGATTTCTGTATCTTTTTAAAAATGAGGTATCATAAATGAAATCAGCATAAACAGTGTCTAGCATCGACACAAAACATAAATCCCAATGACTCAATATCTCAGGATCTCAATGTCTCAATCTCACTATCTAGGGCGCCATCAATCCAGACCGGCCCCTACCATCAATCTCAAGATCACGACGGTATCCTCCGGATATCCGATGCGTCGGGTAATATCACCGGTCAGTAGTGCTCCCCTGCCAGGCTCAACGCCATCATCTGTGATCCTCTTGCCCCGGGGTACCGCACCGGGTCCACCATGTACCCGAAACGGTTCCTCCACTCCTCGAACTCGGGTCTCGAAATCCATCAGCAAACTCATGGTGGACGACTCATACATCATGGGAAAACAGCACTTTTCTTTTAAAAAAAAGAAAGAATTTTATAAGTGTTTTTGCGGTTTTCCCCCAAATCCAGGAAATCTCATGAAAATCCGAATCCAAATCCTCAATAGCATGTAAACAGTGAATACAGACATAAAAATCCATGAATGCGGCATATCAATGAATAATAACATGCATGAAGTAGCAAGTAATATCTACAATGTCTAAACTAGCATATAAGGCAAGTGCACTAATATCATGTCTAAACTATTAGCTAACAACCTATGTCAAATGAAATAGTATTTTCTAAAGTGTTCGTGACATAGTAATTACCGATGAAGATGTGTGTGAGCCGGCAAGTAAGTGTACATGGTACATACGCATCATCGGTAATGGTGCTGGTGTCCTAACAGCATGATATCAATAATAGAATATGAATCATAATGTAAGCAGGCGATACGGAGCGAACAACAATAATGAGCGGGAGCTGAATACTAGACACAACGACAACTAATATGGGCTAACAACTACACTAAACTATAGGGCTAAGCTGTCAAACTAAACTAAAGGTAAGGACACCGCCTAACACCTGAGTCGATACATATGTATATATATATATATATATATATATATATATATATATATATATATATATTAGTCGGTGATCCCGCCTCGATAATGTCACATCCGATACCATATCTATAATCAATATTCCCAAGTCAAGAGTGCGGATCAAACATCAATAAATAGCTCGTACGCAAATCCGTCGTACGGCACCCCAAATCTGGGTACGGTCAATATTATATTCCTCATATTATTCATCTGGTATCCTTTTTATCAAGGTCATAAAACGGGTACTGATCTATGTCTACTACAATACTAATATTATCAATATAATCATGATCTGACTACTTATCGACAATCTCGTACAACCGATATCATCAGCACATAACATCATAAGGAAGTATACATCGCTCAATGCGGCCTATCATAAACATCCTAACATATCATATCTCATAACACGATCACATGTCGATCATTTTATTGATATCACTATTCACATAGTATCGTCGTCCAACAATCCTCTATAATATCATAACGTATCTCAAACATGAATTCTACCAAATCACCGATCTTATGATCTCAAATCACATCTCATCGACTCACCTCAAATCCTAAACACTGTCCTCAAAACCAGTATGTGAACACATAGTCCCATACCCATGTGAACACATAACAATATAACCCCGTATAAGCACATATGAAAGAACAATGCATGCAAGTATGGGTGTGTGTGTGTGTAAATGTGGTGCAACCTCTACTCTAGGGTCTCGCAACACTAAACCTATCCAATCACACCTAAAATCTATCTTTATCATCTATAAACTCAATAATAAATAATCAATATATATGTGTGTATACGTATTCGTATACATCACCACGAACTGCGGGGGTGCTATACGCCATCCACCCGACTTCTCCCCATAGATATAAATCTACTCACCTGGTCCTTGCTCGCCGGTGCCGACGTCGCCACGCGCTTGCTTATCGTCTCGAAGTCCACATGGGATACCTACATGTCATAACGCACCGTATCGCATTAAAAACCAAATTCGAAATCAAAACGGCATACGAAAATCAAATCGGCACGCGTATCACGCATAGGTCAAAACCTATCGCCTACACATGCACGAATAGCTAAACCAACCCTCGATGTCGATGTACAAATGTCAAACCATCGAGAAAAACCCAAACACACTCATTTGCTCATTCACGAACACTAATTATAATATAAAATAGGTTAAAATTCACAAAAACCCTAAATTCACTTTAAAAGCCATTTTTCCGAAATCTAGTAAGAAAAAATTACCCGTTTTAGTACAAAACTTGACGTTTAAGCAAATCTAGCGGCTATAATACTTATTAAACATCTCTAATAAGTCATACAACCCATTTCAAGAATTTAATATCATCAATTCTTATAAAAATAAAAATTCTAGTTTTGCAATTTATCTAATTTTAACAATTTCAACTAAAAATGCACAAAACAATAACTACGCTTGATTTTGCATGGTCCAAGGCATTAAACCACTCATTATAATATTAATGATGATATGAAACCATAATTATATTTTAATCTAAAGCATTTAACAATTTTCCAAAAACCCTAGTTAACAAAATAATTTAATTAGGACATTTTATAAGTAATGGTTTGTAATTAACAACTAGATTAGCTTTCTACAAAACTTAAGATGTTAGTCCACATCACTAAACCATGCACAATTTATCACAAGACAAATCCACGACAAAACCCTAATCTAATCCTTCTCTTGAAAACCCACATCTTTCAATTAAACCACAATTAAACTTATAATTAAGCTAGACTAAAGTATTTAGCAACAATTTAAACAAAAGGCCAAGATTTATACCTCATGAACCATGGATCAAACTTAAGATCTAGACCTCCAATTTGAAATCCTTGCACCAAGATCCATGCTAGATAGGCAAATGAGAAATGGGTAGGAGTTGGATTTTGATTTTGGTGAGGTTTTACTTTGATTTTGGACAATTTTTTTGATGGAAAAAGAGAGGAGAAGAGTGAAGGGGGGCTGCTATTGGGGACTGCAATATTCGGCCAGAATTGGAGGGGGGTGAGGGAGGAGAGAGAGTGAGGTGGAGAAAGTCGGGAGAAAAGTCAAAATCCACCCTTTTACTTTTTTCATTTTCCTTTCCTTTCCTTTCTTTTCTTTTGCAAAACAAGTGGGGAAAATTGAGGGGGGGCTGCTGAATTCAGCCAAGGGAAAGGATAAATGGGGGTGTGTGAGTGTGGGTATGGGTGTGGGGTGATGAAAAATGATAAATACTATACCCCAAACATCCATTTACACTAAATTCTCTATTTAAGCCTCTTTCTTCGATATTTTCTAACACCGTTTAGCAACTTCATTTCAATTCAAAAACCACATGTTAAAATTTTCTTTAATGTGTTATGATGCACAAAATTTGTTTCAACTCATTCCAATTTGTAATTTTTCCTAATTAAATGTATTAGTGACGGCTTAAAATAATATTAAGATAATTAATTTCGGAAAATTTTTCAGAAAATTTGAAATTTCACCAGTGGCTCAATAAACACCAAATACTAGCAATTACATAACTAGAATATATATATTTAATTTTATAATAATGATATTTGTATTTTGAATTTTTACAGAAAATCCCCTTATTTTACCGATTTTCCGAAATTTCACCGAAACGATTTTCAAAACGTTACAATCTTCCCCCCTTAAAGAAATTCAGTCCCCGAATTTAAATTAAAACCCCCCCCAAACACTAAAACATCTAAGCAAAACCATCAAGTCGTCGGGGCTCCGAAGTCATAAATACATAAAACAAATCGTAGCGCAGCGCATACGCATGAAAAATGAGCATGTAGCTCAAAATCAAAACTCAATCCAGCATCCCGCAATCATCGAAGTCATGGTGAAGACACAATGTCTAAATCCAAAATGAAAATCAATATGATATACATCATTAAAACATCTGGAAGCAATGCATGCCAAATCTTCTTCAAATCGCTGTGCGATGCTCGCAGCACTGCACAGTGGCGGACGTCTACTGTAAGAAAATAACTACATATATATATATCCTTTGTTTAATATGTACATTCCGACGTTTTGGAAACAATTTAGAAGGGTCTCCTTGTTTTAAATATTTCGTGTCATATCAGACACGTAGGTAAATACTGAGACTATAGCTCGCTTTTTGGAAATCCCTTCAATAACTATCAATGCATGCAAAATATATTCAGATACTGTCCTCTGACTAGTCCTGCTCAGTACAAAAACTCATAGCAATCATCATAAAAACGTACTGCTCCATAAGAAATCAATCCCAAAATATGCATATAAATGCTATGTGCGTCTGGTGCGCACGGAAATCAAAATCCATATATGTGCCATACATGCGTACAGAAACAACATCTAAGTGCATCGGGTGTGCACACAACATCTGTCATAGGCAACGTGTGTGCCTGACAGCAAGGACAGGTGCGTCTGACACGCATGAAGAATCTCGATTTAGTGCATCTGGTGTGCACCAAAATCGCTTCTCAAAACATGCGCTCAACATGCGCGAAAATCCAAACCAGGTGCATCCATCATGCACGAAATCATGAAATCCAATATCAAGCGCCGAACATACACAAAATCAAATCAGGTGCACAAAAAATATATCGAGTATCACAATCGAAATCGAAGTCCAGTGCATCTAAGTGCACAAAATGCGTATCACTGCACTGCAAGCATATGTGAATCATACCGAGTGCAAAAACCAAATCGTGTGCGTATATACGCACGAAATCAACTCAACCGTATGAAACCCATAAAATCATAAACGTGTGAAACCAAGGCACGAAAATGAGATCAAGTACAACAACTGTGCAAAATCGCAAATACTCAGCAGGTGCAACCATGGTCCATGAAAACAAATATCATGCAACTCAATCATCAAAATCAATCATGCGAATAGATCGCCCAAAATACCGAAATCAAATATGGCGGAATAGTCCACGCTCAAGCACTTCCTCTAAGAACCTCTGGCCAACTGTCGTGGTCACTCATAGCATGTCTCGTCGACGATCCTGAACTCTGGCCTGCCGGTGTGCGTAACATGACCACTCCTGGGTCCAAGTCTTCTCGTAATTCATTCCAGAAAGGTCCTGTCGAGATCTCTCCCAAATCTCGTCTCTGCCGAACTGTCCGGAAGTCATCGTCCCTTACTAGATCTGTTCTCGTTCCGGAACGGCTGCATACTCATCTCGACTCCTTCTGGAAGGTATATCCAAGTACAATGTCTCGGCAAGCGTATCGCATCTCTGATGTCGGCGGAGTGGAACGTCGTCTCATCAAGATATCGTACGAACCTCTTACTCCACTTTCTTTAATGTCGACTGCTTCGGACTCATCTCGTCGTGGCTTAATGGACTGAGCTTCTACGGCTATCTTCGTATCTAGAGTCTCCCAAGAAATGCATCTCACCACCTGGCATCCGAATGAAGTCGAACCATCCGATCGATTTGTCAAAACCTCATAATCTCCCAAGTGCTCAACATCTTGGGTACAGTTTAACAGTATCGAGTACGTACCACAGCATCGATGGTCCAGCCGTAGAAGGGCAAACCCAAGCCTCACTAATGGCGCCGCGGAACTGCCGCAAACCCTAAGGTTCAAAGGCTTTCACACAGTCATTAAGTCGAGTTAGGGTTTCATTCTTCAAGAGGGTCCATAGAATTGCCTGCATGTCTTTCCGAATACTTTAAACTTGGAATAATAGGTTGCTGACATTCCATCGTCTCTGTCGACTCTCAACGTCTCCGCGTGAAGTCGTCTCTAGCTGGAATCAATCTATCTGATGACCTCGCATCGGGGTAGCGAATGAACCACAGGTCCTAGTCATTCATCCTCGGTGACTAGAGACCTTCTATCATCTCTTAGTACAACTCGTACTGCAATAGCTCCAACATCTGGGGCGATATCTCATCATTCGCAGTAATGACTGGCTCACTCGTCTGCACGCTGAACAGTGCCTCACTCATCAGGAGTAAGCAATACGCCAATGGTCATCAAAATCTGGCTGGCCTCTATCATTGGCTCAATCCTCTGGCGCTGATCTGCACGTCCGAGTAATCTCATACAGCGATCCATCCAAACGCTCGTGGCGCGAAAACACAATCAGACGACGCCTCTCAATGCAATCGTATGTCGCCGGAATCACGCCCTGGTCAGTCCTCGTTCGTAATGAGCTCATGCTGACCGCAACTCTAGCCGTAGCTCTCCCTACCCGTAATCGTGGCAGCAAAACCATAACTGGTACCGATGAGGCTAGATCAGGAATGAATATAATACTGAACAAAGAAATCAACATCCTAAGGCTTCTTAAGTG
Source organism: Agapanthus africanus (assembly GCA_030015575.1). Lineage (NCBI taxonomy): Eukaryota > Viridiplantae > Streptophyta > Magnoliopsida > Asparagales > Amaryllidaceae > Agapanthus > Agapanthus africanus. The sequence continues at coordinate 933,635,283 of JASDDO010000019.1, read as the reverse complement.
GAGTAGCGTATCGTAAGTATGCCGCGGAACATACCCACGGTACGTCACTCTACTTTAGTCACCTATTCCATCAACCAAGGGTCATCCTACGCTCCGAAGGTAAAACCTAACGCTCTGATACCAACTTTGTCAAGTCCCGAAAGTATGGAATATGACCGGCACTTAAACTACGAAACGTCTCGAAGCGTACGTAATCTAAGTAAACCGAAAATCCAGAAATCCAAACCAAGATAAGTAGTAGAGTGAAGGAAAACCAATTTAAAATCCAGTAGTTTTAATAGCATAAGCCGAATTATGCATTTTTTTAAAAACATCAACTATTTCCCGAAAATTTCGGCAGAATCTCCTTTGTAAATACTGACTCCCAAACGGGATACAACATGAATAGTATACGAAATCAATAAAAGGCATCCCCAAGCGAAAGCTACCTCTTCGTCAATCGACGGTCACAACCACACAAGCAATATAATATACAACGCCAAGGGCGATGAACAAAACTCAAAAGGAAACTCAAAACAACAAGAAATCCACAGAAATATAATGCGCGACTCTAAGGTCGAAAGAATAACATCACTGGTCTCTATCTCAAAATAAATACATGTTTGGTTGATGGAACTTCTAGATACAACAGAGTAATAATATACAAGGTATATAATGGGGGGTACGATACAAATAAACCCACCTACTAGCAAGTCACCCGAAAGAAGCAGTGCCAGCAAAGCCGTAATGAAACCTGTACGGCAAAACCTGCAAGAACTGTGGCACAATGGGGGTGAGTTGCCAACTCGTGAGTAGAAAAACATCTACGAACAGAAATCGCATGAACAATGCAATCCTAGGTCAACAATCATAATATATACTTAAATATATATAACCAGCAGCCTATAATAATGGCTAGGGTAAAAGTCTAACCCAAGTGCAATCCCAAGTGCTCGTATCAGTGCCTCAGGCAGCAATATATCATATGAATGATGTATGAATGCATGAAACAGAATGCATGTACTGAAGAAAACTGCTTTCATAAATTAGTGAGATTTCTGTATCTTTTTAAAAACGAGGTATCATAAATGAAATCAGCATAAACAATGTCTAGTATCAACACAAAACATAAATCCCAATGACTCAATATCTCAGGATCTCAATGTCTCAATCTCATTATCTAGGGCGCCGTCAATTCAGACTGGCCCCTACCATCAATCTCAAGACCACGACGGGATCCTCCGGATATCCGACATGTCGGGTAATATCACCGGTCGATAGTGCTCCCCTGCCAGGATCAACGCCATCATCTGCGATCCTCTTGCCCCGGGGTACCGCACCAGGTCCACCATGTACCCGAAACGGTTCCTCCACTCCTCGAACTCGGGTCTCGAAATCCATCAGCAAACTCATGGTGGATGACTCATACATCATGGGAAAACCGCACTTTTCTTTATAAAAAAAAAAGAAAGAATTTTATAAGTGTTTTCGCGGTTTTCCCCCAAATCCAGGAAATCTCATGAAAATCCGAATCCAAATCCTCAATAGCATGTAAACAGTGAATATAGACATAAAAATCCATGAATGCGGCATATCAATGAATAATAACATGCATGAAGTAGGAAGTAATATCTAAAATGTATAAACTAGTATATAAGGCAAGTACACTAATATCATGTCTAAACTATTAGCTAACAACCTATGTCAAATGAAATAGTATTTTCTAAAGTGTTCGTGACATGGCAATTACCGATGAAGATGTGTGTGAGCCGGCAAGTAAGTGTACGTGGTACATACGCGTCATCGGTAATGGTGCTGGTGTCCTGACAGCATGATATCAACAATAGAATATGAATCATAATGTAAGCAGGCGATGCGGAGCGAACAACAATAATGAGCGGGAGCGAATACTAGACACAACGACAACTAATATGGGCTAACAACTACACTAAACTATAGGGCTAAGCTGTCAAACTAAACTAAAGGTAAGGACACCGCCTAACACCTGAGTCGATACATATGTGTGTGTGTGTGTGTGTGTATATATATATATATATATATATATATATATATATATATATTAGTCGGTGATTCCGCCTCGATAATGTCAAATCCGATACCATATCTATAATCAATATTCCCAAGTCAAGAGTGCGGATCAAACATCAATAAATAGCTCATACGTGAATCCGTCGTACGACACCCCAAATCTGGGTACGGTCAATATTATATTCCTCATATTATTCATCTGGTATCCTTTTTATCAAGGTCATAAACCGGGTACTGATCTATGTCTAGTATAATACTAATATCATCAATATAATCATGATCTGACTACTGATCGACAATCTCGTACAACCAATATCATCAGCAGATAACATCATAAGGAAGTATACATCGCCCAATGCGGCCTATCATAAACATCCTAACATATCATATCTCATAACACGATCACATGTCTATCATTTTATTGATATCACTATTCACATGGTATCGTCGTCCAACAATCCGCTATAATATCAAAACGTATCTCAAACATGAATTCTACCAAATCACCGATCTTATGATCTCAAATCACATCTCATCGACTCACCTCAAATCCCAAACACTATCCTCAAAACCCGTATGTGAACACATGGTCCCATACCCTTGTGAACACATAACAATATAACCCCGTATAAGTACATATGAAAGAAGAATGCATGCAAGTATGGGTGTGTGTGTGTGTAAATTTGGTGCAACCTCTACTCTAGGGTCTCGCAACACTAAACCTATCCAATCACACCTAAAATCTATCTTTATAATCTATAAACTCAATAATAAATAATCAATATATATGTGTGTATACGTATTCGTATACATCACCACGAACTGCGGGGGTGCTATACGCCATCCACCCGACTTCTCCCCGTAGATATAAATCTACTCACCTGGTCCTTTCTCGCCGGTGCCGACGTCGCCACGCGCTTGCTTGTCGTCTCGAAGTCCACATGGGATACCTACATGTCATAACGCACCGTATCACATTAAAAACCAAATTCGAAATCAAAACGGCATACGAAAATCAAATCGGCACGCGTATCACGCATAGGTCAAAACCTATCGCCTACGCATGCACGAATAGCTAAACCAACCCTCGATGTCGATGTACAAACGTCAAACCATCGAGAAAAATCCAAACACACTCATTTGCGCATTCACGAACACTAATTATAATATAAAATAGGTTGAAATTCACAAAAACCCCAAATTCACTTTAAAAGCCATTTTTCCGAAAATCTAGCAAGCAAAAATTACCCGTTTTAGTACAAAACTCGACGTTTAAGCAAATCTAGCGGCTATAATACTTATTAAACATCTCAAATAAGTCATACAACCCATTTCAAGAATTTAATATCATCAATTCTTATAAAAATAAAAATTCTAGTTTTGCAATTTATCTAATTTTAACAATTTCAACTGAAAATGCACAAAACAATAACTACGCTTGATTTTGCATGGTCCAAGGCATTAAACCACTCATTATAATATTAATGATGACATGAAACCATAATTATATTTTAATCTAAAGTATTTAACAATTTTCCAAAAACCCTGGTTAGCAAAATAACTTAATTAGGACATTTTATAAGTAATGGTTTGTAATTAACAACTAAATTAGCTTTCTACAAAACTTAAGATGTTAATCCACTTCACTAAACCATGCACAATTTATCACAACACAAATCCACAACAAAACCCAAATCTAATCCTTCTCTTGAAAACCCACATCTTTCAATTAAACCACAATTAAACTTATAATTAAGCTAGACTAAAGTATTTAGCAACAATTTAAACAAAAGGCCATGATTTATACCTCATGAAACATGGATCAAACTTAAGATCTAGACTTCCAATTTGAAATCCTTGCACCAAGATCCATGCTAGATAGGCAAATGAGAAATGGGTAGGAGTTGGATTTTGATTTCGGTGAGGTTTTACTTTGATTTTGGACAATTTTTTTGATGAGAAAAGAGAGGAGAATAGGGAAGGTGGGGCTGCTGTTGGGGACTACAATATTCAGCCAGAATTGGAGAGGGGTGAGGGAGGAGAGAGAGTGAGGTGGAGAAAGTGGGGAGAAAAGTCAAAGTCCACCCTTTTACTTTTTTCATTTTCCTTTCTTTTCTTTTCTTTTCTTTTGCAAAACAAGTGGGGAAAATTGAGGGGGGGCTGCTGAATTCAACCAAGGGGAAGGATAAATGGGGGTGTGTGAGTGTGGGTATAGGTGTGGGGTGATGGAAAATGATAAATATTATACCCCAAACATCCATTTACACTAAATTCACTATTTAAGCCTTTTTCTTCGATATTTTCTAACTCTTTTTAGCAACTTCATTTCAATTCAAAAACCACATGTTAAAATTTTCTTTAATGTGTTATGATGCACAAAATTTGTTTCAACTCACTCCAATTTGTAATTTTCCCTAATTAAATGTATTAGTGACGGCTTAAAATAATATTAAGATAATTAATTTCGGAAAATTTTTCAGAAAATTTGAAATTTCACCAGTGGCTCAATAAACACCAAATACTAGCAATTACATAGCTAGAATATGTATATTTAATTTTATAATAAAAATATTTGTATTTTGACTTTTTACAGAAAACCCCCTTATTTTACCGATTTTCCGAAATTTCACCGAAACGATTTTCAAAACGTTACAGGCGCGTATGTATTGATTATAGAAAACTCAATACCGCAACGAGGAAAGATCGCCTCCCTCTACCTTTCATTGACCAGATATTAGAACGATTACCACGGCATGAATACTACTTTTTCTTAGACGGATACTCAGGCTATAACCAAGTCCCCATCGTTGAAAAGGATCAAGATAAAACAACATTTACTTATCCTTTTGGCACTTTTTCTTATAAACGCAGGCCCTTTGGGTTATGCAACGCTCCCGCTACATTTCAGCGGTGTATGATGGGGATATTCTCGAACATGGTGGAGAATTTTCTGGAGATTTTTATGGACGATTTCTCCATATTTTAGGACTCCTTTGAGGAATGCCTACGTCATCTTGACGCGGTTCTTACCCGTTGTAAGAATAAGAACTTAACTTTAAATTAGGAAAAATGTCATTTCATGGTCCAAGAAGGTATTGTCCTTGGACATATCATTTCATAAAAAGGCTTTGAGGTAGACAGAGCTAAAATAGATGTCATCTATAATCTTCCCCCTCCCAAATGAGTCAAAGATATACGATCCTTCCTTGGTCATGCAGGATTTTATAAGAGATTCATTAGGGACTTTAGCAAAACTGCTAGACCCTTAACCCTTGTCTTGGCCAAGGATACAACTTTTCACTTCGAATCGGATTGTGAGGCCGCTTTTGAATCACTTAAAAGTTCCCTCACTACAGCCACCATTCTATCGTCTCCGGATTAGAACCACCCATTCGAGCTTATGTGTGATGCATCAGATTTTGCTATTGGTACAGTCTTAAGATAGTACATTGATAAGATGCCACATGTAATTTACTATGCAAATAAGACCCTGAATGATGCCCAATTAATTATACAACTACCGAGAAAGAAGTCTTGGCAGTTGTATTTGCATTAGAAAAATTCAGGCCCTACTTGATTGGCTCGCCAATAGTGGTTTACACCGATCACTCCGCCCTTAGACATCTTTTATCGAAGAAGGATGCTAAAGCCAGGCTTATACGTTGGATCCTGTTGTTACAAGAGTTTGATCTTATTATACGGGACAAGAGTTTATGTGAAAACGTAGTAGCCGACCAACTTTCACGCATCTGTTTTTCACCAACGTTGACATTGACAATAAACGACTCATTTCCTAACGAACAACTCTTGACCGTATCCTGCAAACCTTGGTTCGTGGATATTGTGAATTATCTAGCAATGGGACTTATACCCAGCAATTGGTCGAAACAAGACAATCATTGATTTCTATCCCAAGTAAAACACTTTTACTGGGATGAACCTTATTTGTTTAAGTATTGTCCCGATCAAATCATTCGCCGATGTGTTCCCAATGATGAGTTCAAGAGTGTATTGTCTTTCTGTCATGATCAGGCTTGTGGCGGTCACTTTCTTCCACGTAAAACAGCAGAGAAATTTTTGCAATGTGGGTTTTATTGGCCAACATTATTTAAAAATGCATATAATCATTGCAAAACTTGTCCTTGGTGTCAACACATGAGTCAGAATTCATGGAGAAATGAGATGTCGCTCCAACCTATCTTGGTTGTGGAGATATTTGATGTTTGGGGAATTGATTTTATGAGCTCTTTTCCCAACTCTTTTGGAAATTTATATATCTTGCTTGTGGTTGATTATGTCTCTAAATGGGTGGAAGCAGTACCTTCTCGCACTAATGACAACAAGGTTGTTATTAAGTTCCTTAAAGAAAATATTTTTTCGCAATTCGGTACCCTCGTGCTATAATTAGCGACAACGGGACGCATTTCTGTAATCGGTCTTTCGAGTCTTTGATACAGAAATATTCAATCAACCACAAGTTTTCTACGCCCTAGCATCCCAAAACGAGCGGGTAAGCCGAGATCTCCAATCGACAGATCAAACAAATTTTGGAGAAAACAGTTTCTAAGAACCGTAAAGATTGGTCCACCAAATTACGGATGATCTTTGGGCATTCCGTACCGCTTATAAGCACGATCTTGGTATACCTCCATACCGACTTGTGTTTGGGAAGACTTGCCACCTTCCTGTCGAGATCGAACATAAAGCAATGTGGGCTATTAAGGAGCTAAACTTTGATCTTAATCAAGCCTGCAGATATCGGAAGCTGCAATTAAAAGAGCTAAGCGAACTTCGCGATGAAGCTTACGATAATGCAGTTATAGTAAAGAACCGGACTAAAATATTCCACGATAAAAACCTATTTAGAAAAACTTTCACACCGGGACAACAAGTCCTTCTTTATGATTCCCGTCTCCACTTTCACCCGGGTAAGTTAAGATCTCATTGGAAAGGACCTTTTGTGGTGCGGTATGTGTACCCACACGGTGCAGCGGATATTGAAAAAGTTAAAAACGGTTCTATTTTTAAAGTAAATGGGCATAAATTAAAACTGTATTTTTTCGCTGACCCAGCGGAGGAGCTCCTGTTTTTACAGGAGCCGCTTTATCATAACTAATCTTCCTCCGCCTCACCTCCATGTTTCGATAACATTATTTCATCTAAGAATGGAGGTGAGTGAGTTAAGATATAATTGAATATCCGTGCGTGACAAAGAACAAGTTTGGAGGTAGTTTTCAAATATTATTTCACCCCTATTATTTTCCTTCCAAGTATACAGGTCTATGTGCTCAAAGAACAATATCAGTGATGACACTGCTGAAAACATGTTTGGGAGGAGGTTTGTATTTTCTGATATGATATTTGGCACTAAGCACTATATATAAAAAAAATTGAGTGTATAAAAAAAAAAATTTTATAATAAAAGATTAGAAAGTGAAAAATGTACATATGAAAAATAGGAATAGTTTGAGAAAAGAAAGAAAGTTAGATATTTTCTTAAACGAAACTAGTAATAAGTAGTTATGAGCTGTTGTCCCAAGGGTTAGTAAGATGAAGGGAATCACTAATCTAAGAATAGATCCGAGTCTGAAAAATAGAACCTATTCTTGAGTCCAAACATTTGAACGTTGATACCCTACTATACGCACTTGCACACATCTTGAAACTTGGGATAGTAGAGAATACCTTGAAATGCTCTTGTCTAAAAGCCTTAGTATGAAAAATATATATATAAGCGGTGAAAATAAAAAAATGAACACTGATTTGGTAATTACCAAGGCAGTATAAAAAAATATAGCGAGGGTGCTTTATCACCCAGTGCCTTAGACCAACTGGTTTGGGAGTCACTGCTAAGCCTTAGGTGTTGCAAGACAAGGATAGTTACGCCTAAATAAGCGAGAATATTTGGTAATCGGTCGGTTAGTACCTCAAGAAGTATTAACGGTCGTATGAAGGATGTGTGAGAAATTCCATCTGATAATGTTTACCGACTAAAAAATACTAAGGAAGATGTACAAGAGTATGATAGCTTGAATTGAATTCTCTCAGTGTAGGGATGTTTTTTACACACACGTAGGGGTATATGATCGATGTTTGGAAGAAAGGTACGGAAGAAGACTAAAGGCGATGTTTTATTGAAGGATGATGTGATTTCCGACATTTTTCACGACCATTAAGATAGGCCTTATGGCAACTGAAAAGCTGGTGTAGTTGGAAACTCTTATTTCAAGTTCTTTATTTTATAGTTCTTATCTTTGTACGCAACTTTCATTTTCTTTCTTTTATTATGGGATTTTGTGGATGTAATCCGCTGAAAACCCTCAGGAGACAACACTCCTCCTATTATGGACACCTAGAGGTTTAATGGCTTGTTGCACGTGCTAAGTACAATCGTGTTGCCTACGAAAGTATGCTACTTAGGTTTTTCTTTTTCTTTTTTCTCCCTCTCTTGAATAACTAGTTTGCTCGGGACGATCAAAATTAAGTTTGAGGGTATTTATTCAGTCAAAAATATTGCATATTTGATATAATATTTTCCATAATTTTCTTAAATATTTAAAAGTGTTTATTATAAATATAGAACATATTTGGGTTTATCTGAAAAATACTCTTTACCATATATTTATATATTATAATTAACATTATGAAAGAAAATATATGCATATAATATTTGTATAATATTTTGGTAATTTAAATATGCATATCATATCAAATAATCTTAATCAAATTTCTTAAAAATTTATTACCATATAAAGTGATTAAGATTATATCTCTAATATAACAAATATTACTAACATTATTCTTAGAGATATTGTGCAGATTTAGCTCAGGTCGGGAAATCGAGATTTTCAAGATGTCAGGATAAAAAATCTGCAAATAAAATTGTATAATCAATATTGGCAGAGACTCAGAAAATATTTCCAAAATCTAGATATCCAGAAGATCTCCACGTGTCAATATGAGGCCACAACAGAAAACCCAAACCCTAAGTCTACCAAAGAGCGGCACTTTCGCGGCCAAAGTGCCCTAAATGCGGCGGATCCGCGGCCCCTTTATATCCGTTAGATTTGAGATTTTTAGTGGGTGATCGTGATTGCATATCCTAACTTAAGAGATCTAGGGTTTCTGATTTGAGAGTTATATAAAAGACCGAGGGCTAAAGTTATAAATCTATCACCTTTTACACGAAGCAAACCACCCTCAAAGAACAAGAAATCCATGACAGGTCCACGATTCGACATGATAGAGCGACGTGAATATTGACGGAGCAAATACTTCCTACGAGGCAGAGATCAAGTGCAATTTCTTCCTCTTGTAATCTAAATTCGAAGGATTTGTACTTGTAACGTTGATTAATAAAGGTAGATCATTAGTTTAATTATTTCGCATTTATATTCTGCATTTACATTATAATCTCCTTCTCTATCCCTTCTTCTTCTTCTATCTCAACCTTGTGTGAGTAATTCCTAACTTGTTAGGGTTCATAGGATTATGGTAGATCAATAGATGAAAAGAAATATTATAACTTCTTTTACATATTATAAAGTTTATAAACATTAGCAAAATAATTGTTAACATCCTTATCGGGCGTGCTACCAATTTATTGATAGTCTCGACCGTGAATTAAGATTAGATTAACAATTGTTTTGGTAAAGGATAGACATAAATAAATATCAATGCAAGGATAAGGGTTAAGAGTGGGGAAACCCTAGTTTCTTCCAAAAGAACTCTAATCCACATTCATCACTATCGATCTAGTTTTAAATCTATTAAAAGATAAAAGGAGCAATTTTTAATTAATCATCCATTACTACTAAATTCTATAAACTCTACAAGCTTCTTCTTTATAGATTCTACATCCGTATATCGTAGATCTACAACCAATCTCCCTTCTTTCAATCAACTCATCTAAAGTAAGATTAAAAGTTCCACGCATCCCTGAAGATGAACCGTACTCATCTCGGCTGGCTACACGCGACACCGTTATTGATAGTGGTTAACTATGAACACTTCTTTCATATCAATCAGGTCCTCACCAAGCTCATCCTCTCAACTAAGAGCCTAGCTAGAGTTCATCAATGGAGCTCTTGAAGAAAACTTAAAGATGTGAGTATTCTACACATAGTAGAATTGCTAAACTCACTTGGTTTTTGTTTGCAAGTTTAGCTCTTTAGTTTTGATTCTATGTAGTAGTGTGTTTTCATTCTAAGAAATTTTTTAAAATCCTATTGTTCTTTCCAGAAGTAGTAGGCTAGATTGCAATCTCACCCCAACAATTTCTCCTCAGTGATTGATTGATGAGAATTCTTGTTGTGTATGTTTTAGAAAATGTGTAGAAATCACAATCAAAGAATTATTTGACCGCAATCAATAACGGTGTCGAATGTAGCGCGTTAGTAAGTGCGGATCGTCCATAGGGATTGTGAGATTCGTTTGTATTTGTTTTGTTTGAATTGAAAATTTAATAGAAAAGAAAAGAAAATGATTCAAGATTTATATCAATGAATTTCAAGAATCAACTAGATCTAATCAAGAATCAAGAAAGTATTAAAAATCAAGAATCAAGAAGTAAAAGAATTCCAATCTATTTAAGTTTCAAGAATTGAAGTGAAGCTCGTAGGAGTCGATTAAATCTATAGATGTAAAGAAGACTAACGATTACTTTTTCTTATCCATTAACGAATTGATGCTAGATCGATGACGATTTATCGAGGATTAAGGATCTTGCAAAGAATTAGGGTTTCCTCATCTTATCCTTTGTCCTTTCGATGAATCTCATACACAAGATAGCTTCTAGAAAATCAAATGATCGATCGTTGATCTCTAGTTCTGTGCTAAAATAATCAAGAAAGTATTTCGCATCGAAACTAGATCATCGATCATTCGATTATCAAGAATTTTCAAACGTTATAGGACTTAAGAAAATATTTAAAGATTCATCAACTTCATCATCTATTGATTTTCTCGACTCCTCCACGAGCGGAGTTTACTCAAGCATCATCACAAAGAACACATTCAAGAATCTAGATTGAATCATAATGCTTGAATTTAAAGAAAGCAAGATAAAAGAATTTCACCTTTATTTATCGACAAGTTCGTTACAACTCTCTTGAAATTTACAAAAGGAAGGAACTAGATCGTCAATTTTGGCGTCGCTTCGGCTCCTTGAGTCACGGATCGGCTTGGATCACTTGCTCCGATGAAGTCCGGCTTCGCTTCTAAAGGCTTTGAAGGATTCTTGCTTCGATTGAACTCGGTATTCTTGAACTTTTGGCTTTTTGATTGGATTAGGGTTAGGATTTTGAGGCACAAGTTGTGTCACTCAACTTGTGGGGAGAATTGTTGAACATCCTTTAGAAGTGAAGCCTAGGGTCCCTTATATAGCCTTAAGAGTAGTTAGCTTCCTTAAGAAGCTTGGATTAGGTTAGCTTCCCTTGTAAGCTTAGTCTAGGTTAGCATCCGTTGTAAGCTTTAGATTAGCTTAGCTTCTATCATAAGATTGGTAGTTAGGGAGAAGCTTCTAGGCTTTAAGGTAGTTAAGGTGAAGCTTGCTTTGGAAGCTAGGACATTATTTGATTGTACAAGGAACCCTTTCTGATCTGGCAGAATGTTCTGGAGTGTTCTGGAAATTGCAGTAGCTTAAAGGGGTACTTGACTTGAGAGAAGAGAGCTGAGCTGAAGAACTGCTGCTGTCGTGTCAATACTACCGCGGATCCGCGGCAGCAAGTGGGTTTGGGCCGTGGATCCGCGGTCCAATAATGCCCTCACTGCATCAACTTCTCTGGTAATTCTTCCTCTGACTTTAGGGTTATTATCTGATATGCTGAATCATGTAATACCCTTTAGTTTATTTCCATATCTCAAGTCATTGAGTTGGCGTATTTTTTTATCAGCATTTTAACAACTTTGGCCTTTCTCCTGGAATTTCCTGCACAGACTTCGAAACAAGTGTTGCGCTACACAAGAATGATGCAATGCCATGATAAACAGTCAATTTCCCTAAAAATGCCGGTTTTAGTATATAGTACAGGTAATTTGGTATTTTACGGCTGTTTTGCTAATATGTGATATATTAATACCGAACACCTCTAGATGAGTGCAAATGGTAGGGAGATTGACGTGTTAAAAATGCAGTATTTTCGACTGATCAAATTCCCCCAAAGTTATTTTCGGTCATCTCGAGCGAATTGTTTTATTAAAAAGAGAAGGAGAAAATAAAAAAAGAGAAAAACTAACCAGCACACTTTCGTAGGCAACACGATTGCACTGAGCACGTGCAACAAGCCTTTAATCCTCTAGGTGTCCCTAGTAGGAGGAGTGTTGTCTCCTGAGGGTTTTCAGCGGATTGCACCCACAAAATCCAATAATAAAAGGAAGACCTTGAATATTACATTTAAAGATAAGAATTGTAAAAGAAAAGCTTTGAAAATTTGGGTTTCCAACTAAGCTAGCTTTTCGGTTGTCATGAGCCCTATCTTAATAGTCATGAAAAGATGTTAGAAATTACGTCATCCCTCAATAAAACATCGCCTTATTTTTCATTCCTATCTTTCTTCCAAACATCGATCATATAACCCTACGTGTGTGTAATATACATCCCTACACCCGGAGAATTCAATTCAAGTTATCATACTCTTATCCATCTGTCTCATTACTTTTTAATTAATGAATATTTAGATGAAGTTGCTCACACATTTTCATCCGACCGTTAATACTTCTTGAGGTACTAACCGACCGATTACTCATGTGCTTGCTTATTTGGTGTATTTTCCTCGTCTTGCACCACCTAAGGCTTAGCAGTGACTCCCAGACCAGTTGGCCTTAGGGCACTAGGTGAAGAGGCACCCTCGCTATATTTTTTTATTGCTGCCTTGGCGATAACAAAACTAGTGTTCATTTTTCTCACCATTTTATATTTTTATTCATTTTTTTTATTTCCTTCATACATCGGCTTTTAGACAAGAGCATTTCAAGGTATTCTCTACTATCCCGAGTTTCAAGACGTGTGTAAGTGCGAATAGCAGGGTATCAACGTTCAAAATGTTTGGCTTCCAGAATAGAAACTATTTTTCAGACTTATTTTTATCCTCAGATTAGTGACTTCCTTTATCTTACTAACCCTTGGGACAACGGCTCATAACTACTTATTACTAGTTCGTATAAGAAAACTTCTAATTTTCTTGGTTTTCTTAAATTTTTCCAATCTTTTGGATGTAATTTTTCACTATCTAATCTTTTATTATCTTATTTATATACAAATTTTTTTTATTTTATTTTATTTTATTTTATTTTTTGAAAATTTTTAAATTTTTATAGGTTTTCAAAAAATGTTTTGTGCTTATGCAAAGTATGATGCAAATGATGCGAAAATAAGCACAAACCTCCCCCAAACTTGTTTTCAACAGTGTCATCACTGTTGCCAACCGCTATATCTCGAAAAACCTGTAAGCCTGGGAGGAAATTTATTAATGGGGCCAAAATATTTAAGTGAAAATCCTTCCCCAAACTTATTCTTTTCACTCACCTCCATTCAAAAAGATGATGCAGTACTATACAGGACATGGAGGTGAGACGGAGGAATTTTAATCAAGATAAAATGGCTCCTGTAAGAACAGGAGCTCCTCCGTGGGGTCAGTGGAAAAATACGGCTTTAATCTATGTCCATTAACTTTGAAAAATGTGCCGTTTTTAACATTTTCTACCTCTACTGCCCCATGCGGGTATACAGACCGCACAATAAAAAGTCACTTCCACCGAGATCGAAGCTTACCCGCGTGAAGGTGTAGTCGTGAATCATAAAGAAGGACTTGTTGACCAGGTGTAAATATTTTCCTCAAAATGTTTTTATCGTGAAAAACCTTAGTCCTATTCTTTACGATTACAGCGTTATCATAAGCTTCATCGCGGAGTTCGCTTAGCTCATTTAATTGCAGCTTCCGAAAGTTGCATGCTTGGTTTAAGTCAAAGTTGATTTTCTTAATAGCCCACAATGCTTTATGCTCAATCTCGACTGGCAAGTGACAAGCCTTCCCAAACACTAACCTATATGGAGACATCCCTAGATCGGTTTTAAATGCAGTTCGGAATGCCCAAAGAGCATCCGTCAGTTTGGTCGACCAATCTTTTCTATTCTTCGCAACAGTTTTCTCCAGGATTTGTTTGATCTGTCTATTCGAAATCTCAGCCTGCCCGCTCGTTTGGGGATGATAGGGTGTAGAAAGTCTGTGGTTGATTGCGTATTTCCGCATCAGAGCCTTGAAAGACCTGTTGCAGAAATGTGTCCCGTTATCGCTAATGATAGCGCGTGGGTGTCCAAATCGCGAAAAGATATTTTCTTTTAAGAACTTAATGACAACCTTTTTGTCATTAGTGCGACATGGAATGGCTTCAACCCACTTCGAGACGTAATCAACCGCAAGCAGTATGTATAAATTCCCAAAGGAGTTGGGAAAGGGACCCATAAAGTCAATGCCCCAAATATCAAAAATTTCAACCACTAAGATGGGTTGCTGTGGCATTTCATTTCTCCGGGAAATCCTACCCGTGTGTTGACACTGTGTACAGGTTTTGCAATGATCAAATGCGTCTTTGAACAAAGTCGGCCAATAAAAACCGCATTGCAAAACCTTCTCCGACGTCTTTTTAGGACCGAAGTGACCCCCACATGCCTAATCATGACTAAAAGATAGAACACTCTTGAACTCCTCATTCGGGACACATCGGCGAATGATCTGATCAGGACAATACTTAAACAGATATGGTCCATCTCAGTAAAAGTGTTTTACTTGGGATAGAAAACGATGTTTGTCCTGTTTTGATCAATCGCTGGGTATCAGTCCCGTAGCAAGATAGTTCACAATATCCCTGAACCAAGGTTCATTGGATACGCTCAAGAGTTGTTCGTCAGGAAAAGAATCATTGATCGGTAGGGTCACAGGTGAAGAAGAGATGCGTGAAAGATGGTCGGCAACAACGTTTTCACATCCTTTCTTATCTTTGATAATAAGATCAAATTCTTGTAATAGAAGGATCCAACGTATTAGCCTACCTTTAGCATCTTTCTTCACCAAAAGATGTTTCAAGGCGTAGTGGTCAGTATACACAACTATTGGTGAGCCAATCAAGTAAGGCCTGAATTTTTCTAATGCAAATACAACCGCCAAAAGTTCTTTTTCGGTAGTTGTATAGTTAATTTGAGAATCATTCAGGGTCTTACATGCGTAATAGATCACGTGTGGCATCTTTTCAATGTGCTGTCCTAAGACTGCACCGACTGCAAAATCTGATGCATCACACATAAGCTCAAAAAGATAGTCCTAATCTGGAGACGATAGAACGGGGGCTGTAGTGAGGGAGTGTTTGAGTGAGTCGAATGCTGCCTCACAATCCGAGTCAAAGTGGAAGGTCGTATCCTTGGCCAAAAGAAGAGTTCAAGGTCTAGCAATTTTGCTAAAATCCTTAATGAATCTCCTGTAAAAGCCCGCATGGCCAAGAAATGATCGGATATCCTTGACGCTTTTGGGATGAGGAAGGTTTTGAATGACATCTATCTTAGCTCTGTCAACCTCAATGCCTTTTCGTGAAATAACATGTCCAAGCACAATTCTCTCTTGGACCATGAAATGGCATTTTTCCCAATTCAAGGTTAAGTTCTTCTCTTTGCAACGAGTAAGAACTGCGTCAAGATTCGATAGGCAGTCAGAAAAAGAGTCTCCGAAAATCGAGAAATCGTCCATGAAAATCTCCAAAAAATTCTCGACCATTTCAGAGAATATCCCCATCATACACCGCTGAAAGGTAGCGGGAGTATTGCACAACCCAAAGGGAGGTACCAAAAGGACAAGTAAATATGGTTTTATCTTGATCCTTTTTGGCAATGGGGACCTGATTATAGCCAGAGTATCCGTCCATAAAGCAATAATGCTCATGTCCAGCTAAGCGTTCTAGCATCTGATCAATGAAAGGTAGAGGAAAGTGGTCTTTCCTCGTAGCGGCATTGAGTTTTCTGTAATCAATACATATACGCCACCCAGTTTGGGTGCGTGTCTGAATTAACTCATTTGCCTCATTGGTAATAACAGTGATGCCAGATTTCTTAGGGACGACATGTATTGGACTCACCCATTGGCTATCGGAGATTGGGTAAATGATACCATTATCAAGGCACTTGACGATCTCTTTCTTCACCGCATCCTTCATGACGGGGTTCAACCGTCTCTGTGGTTTTCGGGTTGGTTTGACATCATCCATCACATGTATACGATGTTCTATAATCCAGGGACTAATCCCTTTGATGTCCGCCATGGTCCAACCAAACGCCTCCCTATTAGATCTCAATACCGACAAAAGTGCATTCTCTTGCTCTGATGCTAGAGAAGCGGATATGATAACCGGTAAAGACTCATTCTCACCTAAATATGCATATTTGGGATGAGAAGGTAAAATTTTGAGATCTAATGCTGGCGGAGAAATAATAGAAGGTGGGGTCATCGAGTGATTTTCGGAGTCACAAAGAAGCTCATAGCCTGTAAAAGATACAGACTCGGATGGTGATGAGTCAGAAGTGTCGGACTCAAGCGTGGAAATGGTGTCCTTACTAAGATGTTGTGCCAGATCAAATAGTGATGTGGTAGTGTCGTCGAGATCTGTAAAGCAAAGTTCATCAACTCCGCAACTTTCGGGAGCAATCTCATGGACAGAGCACACATCAAGGATATGAGCAGAGGGTTCTGATGGCTGACTTCCAATTTTGTAGATGTTCAGTTCAATGGTCATATTTCCAAAGGATAAATTCATTGAACCGTTTCTACAGTTAATGACAGCATTGGAAGTGGTAAGGAATGGTCGACCCAAAATCACCGGAATTTGGCTCCGAGGGTTTGCTACAGGTCGTGTATCGAGAACAATGAAGTCTACAGGGAATAAAAATTCCCCGACCTTTATCAACACATCTTCTAGTTCACCCCTAGCTTTGGTGATCGAACGGTCTGCCATTTGGAGAGTGCGGTGAGCTGGTTTCAACTCTCCAATCCCTAGCTGCTCATAGACAGAATATGGAAGTAGGTTAACACTTGCGCCAAGGTCTAAAAGAGCACGGTTGATGTTTTTACCCCCAATAGAAATCGATATCGTAGGACATCCTGGGTCCTTACATTTCTTTGGTAGCTGTGGGATAAAAGCAGTGCTAATATTATTAGACATGAAGACCTTCTTTGGCACTTGAGTCTTCCTCTTCCTAGTGCACAAGTCTGTAAGAATTTTCGCATAAGTGGGGACTTGATGAATAGCATCTAGGAGAGGGATGTTGATGTTAACCTGTTTGAACATTTCCATAATTTTCTCCATATGTGAACTCGATTTGTTACCCCTTAACCGATTCGGGTAAGGAGCTTTAGCAATAAGCGCTGGGTCCATCATAGGAGAAGGAAGTGGGGGTAGACGTGATCCCAAAAGAGGAGTGGGGATCGTCTTAGGAGATCTAGAAGAGGGTTGCTGAGGTGTCGAGCCTAGAGGGAACTGGAGAATAGGCTCGTGAGAAGGCGGTGGGGTAGAAGAACAAGGATCAGAAGTAGAAGTGTGTGTATGAGGAAAGGTCTCAGCCGGGATGTTATTGATAGGATTTTCAATATCATCAATTTCTTCCCCAACATGGTTATTCAGCACTCTTCCTGATCTTAACGTTGTGATGGCATTTACATTGTAATGCCCAGGATTCGGTAGGGGTTGAGACGAAAGTTTCCCTTTTTCTCTCGCACTCATTTCGGCTTTAAGTCGTGCAATTTCATCTTCCATCGCTCTGATACTCTCATCTTGGGATGCTGAGTTTTTCTTTATCTCACTGACGGAAGATCTAACCTCAGCCGACACTTCCATGAAATTTGACAAGAGTGACTTCATGGTTTGTGTGAATTGAGAGAACTCGTCAGAACAGGTCAACAACATAGGATTAGACGGTGCAGGAGTGTTGACCTGGTTTTGAAAATTTTATGACTGGTAGGGGTGCTGAGTGAGTTGAAGTGGTTGCTGTTGTGGTGGAAGAGCCTTTTGGAATTGATTCGGGTTTGGAACCATGTTTTGAGATTGGGATTGGTTCCAAGCAAAGTTCGGGTGATTCCTCCAACCCTGATTATATGTGGAAGAATATGGATCGTTTCTAGGTCTTTGAAATGCGGCATTGGTATGCTCGTGACCTTGAAATGAAGAGTTTAATGGACATTCTTCCGTTAAATGAGAAGGATCAGAATAACACCCACATACAGTTTTGGAGAGCGACATTAGGTTCAGGGAGGCTGCTAAAAATTTATGTTCCATAGCCTCGAGCTTCTTTTGCATTGCTGCCATCTCAGCTCGAATACCTATGGACACATCAATTTGGTGTACGCCACCCCTAGACAATGACATGTTTCCACTCTCCTATTGTAAGGACTTTTCAGCGAACTCTTCTAAAAATTTCCAAGCTTCCCCATCATCCTTGGTCATAAAATTTCCTTGACACATAGCTTCAAGGTTCTGTTTAGTGTTTGGGTTAATGCCCTCATAAATGATTCGGCATAGATCCCATCTCGGGATGCCGTGATGAGGACATTGAACCAATAGATCCTTGAAGCGTTCAAAGCACTTCGAGAACGGTTCATTCGGAAGCTGGGTGAATTGATTAAGTTCGCTATGGATTCGAGCTTCTTTTGCATAGGGTAAAATTTCTTAAGGAATGCCGCAACGAATTCTTCCCAATTCGTAATGGAATGTGCGGTAGTGTTATATAGCCACTTCTCGGCTATATCGCACAAAGTAAATGGGAGAAGACGAAGACGCATAGCATCCACTGAAAGTTGTGACGTACCCATCATTGCGCATACATTTTCAAATTTGGTGATAAAGGCATATGCGTCTTCAGACTCGAGACCGTGGAATTTTGGTAGAAGCTTTATGTATTGGGGTTTAATCTCAAAATTATCCCCTTTGGCTGGTGGAATGGAGAGACAAGTCGAAAGAGGACCTCGAATAAGATAGCACCTCTCTTGGAGAGAGATGCGGGGTGGATTCTGCGCACCAACGGACGGCGGCAGATTAATGGTAAAGAAGTTCGATGGAGAAGGATCCATCGATGTGGGTGTGGTGGTGGGTAAAGAAGAGGTAAGTGTAGAAATACCGACTTCAGACTCGATCGGGGGGACGCGGACTAAACGGGCACTAGAATCCCGTGTCCAGCCTATCTTGCACTAAAAAGGGTTAGTACAAGTGGCAGCGTGACTTATAATTAGGGGAAATGATGAATGCGGTGTTTGTTTTGAAAAATGATACGGATTTTTGAAAAAATGATGCGATCACAACAAATGCAACAAGCAAAACCCTAATTCTAGTGGTCACCTAGGTCAAAGCTCTAGACCGCTCCTAACTGCCAAAAGACAAGTCGTAGGATCAATCCTCCACTGCCTCTTTGTCTCCCCTGTGGCCAGGTAAGTGCCAGGTAAGTGGGAAGGTACTCCACTACGTAAGTAGTGGGCCTAATTAAAAACCACTAGCCTTAGACACACTTGCCTTAGACACCACAAAAGAAACGCAGATAAGCAATGAATTACCCACGGCCTTCTCTTGTCCTAAGTGAGCGCGACGGTCCTTAGAGTCATCTCTAAATATTTTTTAGTTAATGAGGGTAATGCGGATGCAAGTTTGTGATTTTTGCGGCTTAGGAAGGGTAATGAACTCCCCACCTAATCTGGATTTGGCCGTGCCCCTTAATGTTCGTATTAATATGCAAACAATCAAAAACCAAAAACACGCACAATTTTTATTGCTTTTTGCGGCGCTGCGATTTTTGCAAAGAAACTTGCAGCAAATTGTTAATTGGAGCATATGAGGAAGGATATAAGAAAGTCAGGATTTTACAGAGCAAATTTCGTGCAGCGATGCCTTGAAGAGGCCGCGGAACCACCGCATGAGAGGGCTAATGCCGCGGAAACGCGGTGCGATGAACAGTTCCCTGCACAAAAAAATTCACAGAGCGCTCCTGATCACTTCCTTAGCTCTCTGGAATGTTCCAAATATTTTTCCAATTGCACAGCAAGCTCCAGATTTCCTTGCAACAAACCACAACAAATCGTTTAGTGTTTTGTGCGAATTTTGATCTCAAAATTATGATGGAATAAACTTTTCAACTCAAATTTCAAAAACGAACAAATTAGCACACAATCCCCGGCAACGGCGCCATTTGATTGATGAGAATTCTTGTTGTGTATGTTTTAGAAAATGTGTAGAAATCACAATCAAAGAATTATTTGACCGCAATCAATAACGGTGTCGAATGTAGCGCGTTAGTAAGTGCGGATCGTCCACAGGGATTGTGAGATTCGTTCGTATTTGTTTTGTTTGAATTGAAAATTTAATAGAAAAGAAAAGAAAATGATTCAAGATTTATATCAATGAATTTCAAGAATCAACTAGATCTAATCAAGAATCAAGAAAGTATTAAAAATCAAGAATCAAGAAGTGAAAGAATTCCAATCTATTTAAGTTTCAAGAATTGAAGTGATGCTCGTAGGAGTCGATTAAATCTATAGATGTAAAGAAGACTAACGATTACTTTTTCTTATCCATTAACGAATTGATGCTAGATCGATGACGATTTATCGAGGATTAAGGATCTTATGAAGAATTAAGGTTTTCTCATCTTATCCTTTGTCCTTTTGATGAATCTCATACACAAGATAGGTTCTAGGAAATCAAATGATCGATCGTTGATCTCTAGTTCCGTGCAAAAATAATCAAGAAAGTATTTCGCATCGAAACTAGATCATCGATCATTCGATTATCAAGAATTTTCAAACGTTATAGGACTTAAGAAAATGTTTAAAGATTCGTCAACTTCATCATCTATTGATTTTCTCGACTCCTCCACGAGCGGAGTTTACTCAAGCATCATCACAAAGAACACATTCAAGAATCTAGATTGAATCATAATGCTTGAATTTAAAGAAAGCAAGATAAAAGAATTTCACCTTTATTTACAAACAAGTTCGTTACAACTCTCTTGAAATTTACAAAAGGAAGGAACTAGACCGTCGATTTTGGCGTCGCTTCGGCTCCTTGAGTCGCGGATCGGCTTGGATCACTTGCTCCGTTGAAGTCCGGCTTCGCTTCTAAAGGCTTTGAAGGATTCTTGCTTCGATTGAACTCGGTGTTCTTGAACTTTTGTCTTTTTGATTGGATTAGGGTTAGGGTTTTAAGGTACAAGTTGTGTCACTCAACTTGTGGAGAGAATTGTTGAACAACCTTTAGAAATGAAGCCTAGGGTCCCTTTTATAGCCTTAAGAGTAGTTACCTTCCTTAAGAAGCTTGGATTAGGTTAGCTTCCCTTGTAAGCTTAGTCTAGGTTAGCTTCCCTTGTAAGCTTTAGATTAGCTTAGCTTCTTTCATAAGCTTGGTAGTTAGGGAGAAGCTTCTAGGCTTCAAGGTAGTTAAGGTAAAGCTTGCTTTGGAAGCTAGGACATCATTTGATTGTATAAGGAACCCTTTCTGATCTGGCAGAATGTTCTGGAGTGTTCTGGAAATTGCAGTAGCTTAAAGGGGTACTTGACTTGAGAGAAGAGAGCTGAGCTGAAGAACTGCTGCTGTCGTGTCAATACCACCGCGGATCCGCGGCGCCAAGTGGGTTTGGGCCGTGGATCCGCGGTCCAATAATGCCCTCACTGCATCAATTTCTCTGGTAATTCTTCCTCTGACTTTAGGGTTATTATCTGATATGCTGAATCTTGTAATACCCTTTAGTTTATTTCCAGATCTCAAGTCATTGAGTTGGCGTATTTTTTTATCAGCATTTTGACAGCTTTGGCCTTTCTCCTGGAATTTCTTGCACAGACTTCGAAATAAGTGTTGCGCTACACAAGAATGATGCAATGCCATGATAAACAGTCAATTTGCCTAAAAATGCCGGTTTTAGTATATAGTACAGGTAATTTGGTATTTTACGGCTGTTTTGCTAATATATGCTATATTAATACCAAACACCTCTAGACGAGTGCAAATGGTAGGGAGATTGGCGTGTTAAAAATGCAGTATTTTCGACTGATCAATGATCACCAACAGACACTCTACCGAATATTCCAGCGGTGTTCTCAAGGAAACTGCATAGTTTTCGAGTACTGAACCGATTTCTATGCACTTCAGACGTGATGCGACATCCGTGAAAGCGAATTCCATTTTAATGCCTGGTATATCAGTGGATTGCGGGATGATATCTACCGCATGATTCACCTCTATATGGTCGAGACATTGAGTCAAGCACATACATTGGCATGCCATGCGGAAGAGGATCATCGCAGGCCCATTTGGTCCAACAGCCGCTCCAACTTTTGATCTCTTCCAAGAAAGCTGGCATAAGATAAACCATCTTCATCCAGCCATGAGGTAGAAAAAAAGGCCAGTTCAGTGCCAGCAACAAAAGTAAAGCCACAAAAGGATCAAACGACCAATCCCAATCCTTACACGAAGCCACAAGGTGACAATTGTTACCGGTGGGGCGGAAAGGGCCATATGTCCAATTAATGTCCTTCTCACCGAGGCATTAATACGGTCTAAGAAGAAGAGGATGAGGAAGATCAGGAAGACGAGTAGGAAATCTACAACGGCGATAATGATGTCGAAGAGCGGCTTTCCCTCATGCTTCATCACATCATGCTGGCACCCAAAGAAACCGAGCCTTTTCAACACTACAATATTTTCCGTACGAGGTGTTCCATCTTAGGAAAATTGTGTACAGTCATGATTTGCAACGGGTGTATGGAGAATGTAGTCTCCAGAAGCTTGGTAGACAAGCTACATCTTCCAGTACATGAACATCCGTCCCCTTACAAAATCAGATGAATTAAGAAAGACACCAGGGGATATCTAAGACTTTCCGAATTAGTTTCTCATTTAGTAAACATTTCTCCGATGAATTTATTTTTGATGTAGTCAACATAGATATGTGGCACCTCATCCTGGGGAGACCGTGGCAATACGATGTCGATGCGACACATCGAGGGAGGGATAATATTTATGAAATCAGGAAAAATGGCAGGCTCACGAAAATGAGTTCAATTGGCTATGAGGGACCACCTCCTCTTTTGAAGTATACTACAAGAGCATGCATTGTTGTGGAACAATAGGAGTTTGATGAGTCAGCTTCCGAAAATTAGCAAGCATACATGCTTATGAGCAAAAGTGAGGAATCACCATCTCTTACCGACATCCCTGAACCAGTCAAGCCACTTCTTAAGGAATTCCACAACGTGTTTCCGGAGGACTTGTCGGAGGAACTTCCACCTATGCGCAACTTTCGGCATGAGATTAACCTCGTGCTGGGCTCTCGCTTCCCAAACTTGTCTTACTACAGGATGAGCCCGAAAGAGTGCGAGATATTACAAGGGCAGATAGAAGATTTGTTGAAGAAGGGGTTTGTTCGAGAAAGTATGAGCCTGTGTGATGTACCCTTTTTGCTTACACCTAAGAAGAATGGCTCACGGTGTATGTGTGTGGATAGCCGAGCCATCGACAAGATCATTATCAAGTACCGGTTTCCAATTCCACGCTTGGAGGATATGCTTGATATGTTAGCCAGTTCGAGCCTCTTTTCAAAGATCGATCTTAGGAGCGGCTACCACCAAATTCGAATTTGTCCAGGCGACGAATGGAAGACGGCGTTCAAGATGCAGGAAGGACTCTATGAGTGGCTAGTCATGCCATTTAGGCTTTCCAATGCTCTCAGCACCTTCATGAGATTAATGAACCAAGTGTTGAAGCCCTTCATCGGTAAATTCGTAGTGGTCTATTTTGATAATAAACTGATTTATACTCGTTGCATTGATGATCATCAACAGCACTTAAGAGAGGTATTAAAAGTTTTGTAGGAGAAAAAACTATTTATTCATCTCAAGAAGTGATATTTCATGACAAACCGTCTCCTCTTTTTAGGGTTTGTTGTGAGCTCCGAAGGCATCGCGGAGGACGAAGAAAAGGTGCGTTCCATACAGGAGTGGCCCACTCCCAAGATGGCTATAGAAGTGCGGAGTTTCCACGAACATGCTACTTTCTACAGGAGATTCATGCCCAACTTCAGTTCAATCATGGCACCAATCACGGAGTGCATGAAGAAAGGAGCATTAAATTGGGGTCCTGAAGGTGAAGCTAGTTTCTCTCTTATCAAGGAGAAGCTCACCACTGCGCCAGTATTAGTATTACCAGATTTTGGTAAAGTGTTCTAACTGGATTGTGATTCGAGAGTACAGTAATGGAAATCATTGTTTGAGTGAGAGCTTCTAGTATCAATGGGGTTGGCACTATACTTATGCAGGAGGGCTAACCTGTGGCTTATAGAAGCGAGAAGCTCGGCGATGCAAGGAAAAAGTAGATGTCACGCACCGCTTCCTTGTAGACGGAAACGGGCACGTGACAAACCCACCACGTATTTATTACGAGAAGATCATTTCCCGGAATAAATATGCTAAGCGTAAATGAGCAATATAAAATTATAACAAATTAACATGAGATTTAAACTTAAACAACTTTATTTACATTCAAACTTGATACATTTACAATACATAAGTTCAACTGAAAAGAAGATACAAGAAAAGAAATGCCTAAATAGGTAGCATGCATAAACTGAAAGTAAAGGTTAACTAGTCTAGGCCTCAGTCACAATATAACCGTGCTCCTCCTCTGTGGTGTCTACCTCCTCAGTCTCCACAGAATCTGACGAATATTCCAAGAAGTAAAGGTGGGTGGAATTCCCGTCAGCGAACTTTCGCTCGGTAAGTCCCTAAGAAAAAAGGTATGAAGTATAAAAATATAATGACAAAGAAAAATGGATATCATGAAGCAATGGACTGTGAGATATGGTGTTTAAACATGTCATTTAATGTAAGCATGACAATTCTATTTAACATGCATTTATATATATATATATATATATATATATATATATATCATAGCAAAATAACATAAGCATAGTATAGCATGGACGTGTAGTGTAGGTATAGTGAACCTGAAATGCATGTAAGTGTCCTAAAAGGTCTCTAAATGGGTAAATTTAATGTAAGTTCAAGGGTGAATGTCAACCAATCTTAAAAGTGTTCTCGAACCCAACATGCTGTAATCAAGGGGTAAGGTAGTGTTGGTAACGGGAATTCAACCTAGTGTTGAAGTATTGCAAACACAACAGGCTATAATCCAGGAGTAAGGAAACACGGGCCCTCATTATAGCTTGCTTGTGTTAGTAGACATGGATTCATGATCTCAGGGGACTCCTGAGATTTCATTGGATTCTTACTTGAACTACCCTAACACCCCGTGTATTCTAGATTACAGTTAAAATTACCAGTCATGCTCGAATCCGTGAATACATCAAGTTGCAAGATTGAGCTCATGTCAATATCAAGTATTCGTGTCAAGTGTCCATGTATTCATGGTTCAAGTCAAGTCAGTTTCAATAGTAGTCATTGTGTTCTGGTATTCATGTTAAGTTCATATCAAGTCATAGTATTCTAGTGTTCAAGTTTCGGGATATTCAAGTTCAAGTATTCTGGTTCAAGATCAAGGATTCAAGTTTATGTTAAAATTTGGATCCTTATTGAGTTTGTATTCATGTTAGAGTAAATATCTTATGAAAGTTAGCTCTTGAATTTCTTAAGTTCAGAAGTAATCGGGCAACTGCTGCACATGGACGGCATGATTTATGTATTTTTCCAAGACAATTTCCTTTGATAACTCCGTTAAGTTGTCTAACCTGAATTGGTAAGCACTCACTTTCTCTGTCTCCTCGAGGCTCAAGAGAAATAATACCGCTTAAGCCTATATTAATCTAGAGTTCTTAAATATTTATTATAGATTGGTTACATTGTATTTATATTGTTTGCATTTCTCGAGGGGGCTTTATGAAAAATACTTTAATATAGTTAAAAAATAAACATCGAGGGTGATTTGTAATATTTAGAGTTTTCATGAACACGTATTTTAATTGTTATGGTATTTTAGTGCTAAAACCTAGCTTTTTAAAAGCTTATAGTGTTTTTATGAAAACTACTACTTTTGAAAACTTGTTGGTATTGTATTAAAATTTTAATTTTTCATTTAAAAAAAATATAGTTTTCATAATTTGTTTTTATTGAAAATACGAATTCCTAGTTTTATATAATTTTCCAAAGTTTAGTTTTGCTTAGAAAAGTCATATTTCTTAAAAACTGCATTCCTAATTCCTTTCGAGACCGAATACTCCATGAGGAGTTCTGTATCTCACTCTACTATCTCTAGGATGTACGATAATCCGCACCATCTATTAGCGGGTCCCCTAACGAGGGTTGTAGAGGCGCAATTACCAAGGATGCAAAAATAGCGATAAAACGTTTTATAAAAGTGATGACATTTTAATGTAAATTGTTTCTTTAAAATTTAACCAAAATATCGTGTTATGAAACCATAGTGTTGTGAGTGGGGTAGGTTGTTACCCCATGAATGTTATAGAGGTAAGTATGCTAATTATCGGTTAAAAGGTTATATTTAAAGTTCATGATATTTTGGCGTTACATGCATTCTATGGTAGTTTTAACAATAACAAACTTTCATTTTAAATTCATATGATATGTAGGTGAAACATGTTATGTAATTGGTGGTATGATGGTAAGGGATGATTTCTTGTTAATACTAGTATGAAACTATAATGAATATGTCAAAACTTTACAACAATTAAATTAAAAATGATGTTAGCCACTAAATGTCGTATTTTTTTATGGTGATGTAAGAAAGGGGCAAAAAAAAGATGTCAAGAAGGTTGAGACTTACAAATTTGAATGTAGAATAGAAAGAAAAAGGGAGATAGGGATAGAGACTTACGGTTTCCGCTTGTACTTGTACAAGTGAAAAAAAAGAAGAGAAGAAGTCTCGGTTGAGGAACCGAGACCTACGGTGTGTGGAAACTTGAGCTTGGGTCCGATTAAGCGCACAAGAACGGGCTCTAGGTAGCTAACGTACGGAGGAACAAACTTGAGTGACGGAGTTAGCTTAGAAATGTGCACTTATCTTCCTTTGCTTGAGTAAGGCTTGAGAGAGAGAATTTCGAGTGGTATTTTCAGAATAATCTAGAAGAAGAACTAATGAGAAATGCTAGATATTTATAGGGGTAAATATATGTGTAGAGGAAAATAAACAGATAATAAAAATGTATTAAAAGTAAGAGTAAAAGGGGTAAATGAAGGGTCTGAGATTCTCTAGTTAATTGCAAGAAAATCAAATAGGAAAAAAGAGGAGTAGGGAGCTGAAGGGATGCACAGGCAAAAAGGGGGATTTGGGGTTACTCCAACTACTGGTGGTGGTCACAATAGGAAAACCGACAGTCCAAAAGTGGGGGTTGGTCCCGGGGTTCAGTGCATTCATCTAGATATTTATGTCTCGTTTTTATTGTTTGATTTATTTGCAACTCTTCATTTCTCCGTGTAATGCGCGTGCAACTCTTGGGCTTTCGAAAATAATTAAAAAGAAAAATATTAAAAATAATTGGAACTGATGGGATTCGAACTTGCAGGCTATGAGACAGCAGTGTAGAGGCTTAACCAGTGAGTTATAAGGAGTTTCTTGTACATAAGTTAGCAAAAATAACTTATAATTCAAAACCAGGATAAAAATACACTCTTTTATTAACATTGGATCAATAAAAGTGTATAGGACTTTTAGGGTCGTTACAGTGGACCACATATGAGCTGGAATTTTATTCCATCATCCAAGCGCTCAAGTAGGGGGGCACTAACTTATTCAGCGGGAGTTTATGCTTAATACCGACAACCAAGCACTGAAGTTTATTGAAAGTCAGAAGAACATCAGTCGGATGCATGCACGATGGGTCGAATTCTTGCAACGATTTTCCTATTCGATCAAGCACAAGGCCGGTGACAAGAACAAAGTTGCTGATGTGTTGAGCCAACGTTCTTTCTTCTTGGAGACGCTACACAACGAGGTCGTATCGAACATCTGAAGGAACTCTACACCATTGATGATGACTTCAAGGAGATTTGGGAGATTTGCTCGATTAAAGGAGCTAAGGATGGTTTCCATATACAAGATGGATTTCTCTTTAAAGGAAATTAGTTGTGTATTCTTCGAAATTCCTTGTGTATGCATTTGATTCGAGACCTCAATGGAGGGGGACTCGGTGGATACTACGGAAGGGATAAGACTTACGCTCTTACCGAGGATCATTATTATTGGCCTCAACTTTGGAAGAAGGTTGACAACTTTGTTCGGTGTTTCCAAGTTTGTCAAGTGGCCAAAGGGCAAGGTCAAAGGCTCTATCAACCGTTACCTGTCCTGAAGCATCGTAGGAGGTTGTGACAATGGATTTCGTTCTTGGTCTACCGCGCACTCAACGAAGCCATGACTCCATCTTCGTGGTCATTAACAGATTTTCAAAGATGGCCCACTTCATCGTGTGTCGGAAGACGAATGATGCATCCAATATGGCCGATATATTCTTTCGAGAGGCGGTGCATCTGCATGGGGTTCCAAAGACCATCACATTGGATCGGGATACTAAGTTTCTTTCGCACTTTTAGAGGAGCTTATGGTGAAGATTTGATACTGTCCTAAACTACAGTAGCACTTGCCATCCTCAAACTGACGGCGACGGAAGTCGTGAATCGAATGTTAGGAAATGTTCTAAGGAGCATTACTGGGACAAGGCCGAAGCAATGTTGTTGGGGTCAAAAATTACAGCCCGGTTGATCAAGCCAAAGTCAGTCAACCCCCAGCCAAGCGGGCTCAAGCTCAAGCGAAGTGGGCCCATGCCTAAGTCAAGACCAAGAATGGAAGGGCCCAGCTCCATGCCAAGAATGAAGCAATAAATTAGTTCAATACAATTTTTTAGAAATAAATGTATGGAAAATGGGCAGAAAAGCAAAATTTTGTAAACCCCATGGCTTATGTGCAAAAACAAATAAGCACATAAGGCATGGGGTGGCACAAGTGCCATTTGGCAAAGCCCAAGGGGCTATATGTAAATTGTGTACCTATAAAGGCAAACATGATGAAAAAATCAACAACAACTTTTCATTCTCTCCAAAAGTTAGTGTTCTATGTCTCCTTCTCCTTCCTCAAGGTTCTAAACTTTCTTCTTTTTTCTGAATTAAATCAAGAGTTTAATTCTTCCATTTTCAAAAAAGAAATAGTT
The DNA here is from genome assembly GCA_030015575.1 of Agapanthus africanus. Taxonomy (NCBI): domain Eukaryota; kingdom Viridiplantae; phylum Streptophyta; class Magnoliopsida; order Asparagales; family Amaryllidaceae; genus Agapanthus; species Agapanthus africanus. The sequence goes on along the minus strand of JASDDO010000019.1, from coordinate 933,606,068 downwards.
TTTCACCATAAAACCCTTGAAGGGGAACTTGGATCTTCTATTAAACCTCCAAAATGGGAGATTTTTAAGTCTCACCCCCTTTTTTTTCAAGATCCAGCCAATAGAGAGGAGGAAGAAGGAGACCCATATCTAAAAACCCTACTTTAGAAAGATCCAGGGCTAAAGGGGAGAAGAAAGGGCTCCCTTTTGATCATCTCCGAAGATTTTTGGGTGTTCAACTCCATTTGTCAAAATCTTTTGGAGTCTTTCAGAGTTTAAATCCATTCAAAATCTTTGGAGTCTAAATCCACATATAAAATCCTTTTAGGAGTTTTACTCCATTTAAAATACTTTGGAGTTTAACTCCATAATGAAAATTCTTTTGGAGTTGAACTCCACAATAAAAAAATAAAAATCCTTTTGGGAGATTAACTCTAGATCTCAGGGATAAGCCCCTTTTCTGCAGGCGCCCAGCGCCCACGTGCCGGGCACGTGAGGCACCGGCGCCAAGCACCCATGCACCTTGTACATGGCCCGCAGACGCCCAGCATCCACGTGCCGGGCGCATGAGGTGCCAGCGCCCACGCGTCCTTAGGACACTACTCACTCATCTTTTTTTCCATACACTTCCCACTAAAAATACCTCTCTCGTTAGAAAAAAAATTCTGACGGGATGCTGCCCCATACCCCATAAGGGGGCTGCTAGCCCCCTTGACCTCTTGCCCGCTATCCGGGTAGAGGGACCTCCGAGGCCCCCGATACGTCCAAATACCCCTCAAAACACAACACACCCACATGGCATATTGAGTTCGCATGACCAGTTTGACCAGTCAATCGGAGGTTCCCTCGCTTCAAAAGCGAGTGGTAATTAACGGCAGCTTAGTCCGTGGCTGCCGGAGATTCGGATCCCCACAATCAATCAACCCCAGCCTGCCCCTGGCAGGGGAAATCTGTACATGCCTGACAAGCACGGGCATTCCCATCTCAATAAGGTGATGAAAAACACCCTTCAGATTCTGACACACCCGGTGTGACCTTTTCTCTCCTCCTAGATTTCGGGTTAAACGTTTATGCGAACTCAATCAACATATATATCGATTGCCTGTAATGAAGTCATTTTTTTGTGTATACAGGTTAACAAGTTTTCAGTCACAATCTTGAACCCAGCAATCATGTCTCCCAAGACGGGTTTCGTTTCTGACACGACTCCGATTCCCTACATGGTAAAAATTAATGCCCGTGTGGTTCTCCCTGCAAGTCTCAGCCGGAAATGGGAGGAGTCACCCCACCAATTTGTTTCTGTCATCATCTACCCTGCCGGAAGCGCTCGTCTGGCAGAAATCCTGGCAAACCAGGTGGCCAAGCCGGTCTCAAGGGGTAAAAGGCCAAATGTTGTGATCGCTAAGGCATTACAACCCAAACATAAGACGGTGTCTTAATGACTCCCTGGTGCTCCAGCTAGGGGCAAGACTTCCGGTACAAAGGGCATCATCAAACGTTGCGGACGAGCTCAAGCGACGACTCCAACAGGTGCACAATCAGGCGTATCTCCAAATCCCTCCATCGCCTGGTCTACGGCGGCTTTCTAAAAAGCCATAGCCAGCCAAGTACTCAAAATAGAAAGTTTGAAACAAAAGCGGCTCAGGTATCGAGCCAACAAGAGGGCCAGGACTCCGGCTAAATGGAATCTTATGAGATTCCAAGCAGGGTCACCCCGCAACGACGGCTGAGTCGGTCATAAAAGTCAGCAATTCCTTCGAACCTGTGGGTTTAGAAAAACGCCAAAACCGCTAGAATCAGGAAGACAGCTGTCCAAATGATGCTATAAAAAGACATATCTCAGCCCCAACAAAGAAAGTATGACACCGTCTCTTCAAGAGTCTATCAGGCGCTTTGTGTCGCGGGAAAACAGCGGGGCAAAACCAAAAAGGAAGCGCAAGCACCATTTAAGAACCCGGTCAGGCTAGCCGCCTTCAGTCGATTGTCCATTACCGAAAAAGAAAGTACACGACATCAGTACGCAAAATCAGCTGCCAATAATGAAAAAACTGCTGTATATGTTATCCATATGGTCTATATGGCGGGCGCGCGTCCCGGCGACAATACGTGCAACAAAAGCAAGGATGGGGCCACCACATCCCAAGCCTAATTTGGCTTGAATGTGGTTGCCGTTTCCCAAGATCAGCCGCCTCCGCTGGACGATGAAAACCTTCTCGATGAGGCTGATAGGCAGAAGGACCCCTCGGTCCATATGAAGTCAAGCTCGGATAGCGAGGAAGAGCCGACTTTACGTCTCAAGACCACAGAGTAAGAGCTGCTTCAAGAGCTTCGAAAACAGCTCAGGTGCAAAGATGAAGAGATGGCCAAGCTCTACTCAAAAATTGATGACATGACGAATGTTGTGATACAGCTCACGGCTCAAATTTGGTGAGCTGGGTGATGACAACCCGAAGCAACCGATGTGTGTCCCCTTGGGTCCAAGATTTGGTGAGCCACACGAAAGCCGACCACATTCCACTTCTGGTGACTCCTTGGCCCCATATAGCACTACCCGCTAACACAAGATCGTATAATGGATTTGGTCACCAGCAAGGTTAAAACATTGGTGGCCGAAGTCGAAGCTCAGAAAGAAATTGGCAGTAGTGGGCGGCCAAATCCCGCACAGTATGATCTGATCGAGTTCCTGATCGGCTACGTCATTCCTAAGTTCGGAAGATTTGACGAGATGGAAAACGCAAATCAGTACGTCGCCCACTTTAAAGCATCGTGCGAAAATACAGGGGGCAATGATGCGCTCCTTGTTCGTCAGTTTGTCAACAGCCTGATTGGTGTTGTGTTCGACTGGTACGCAAGTATACCAGATGGATCCGTCACTACTTTCGCCCAAATGGAGTCTCTGATTTGGCAAAGATTCATGAGTGATAGTGACAAAATCTCCATTGCTGACCTCGTGAGAACCAAGCCGGGGAAAAACGAACGCAACACGGACTTTATTGCCCGATGGCGCAACCTCACTGTCAAGTGTGAACCGCCGCTAGAGCAGGACCAGTCCGTCAGTCTCCTCTTTGGGAACCTCAGCAATTGGATGGTCCCATTTTTATATACAGCAGGTCTCAGGACATTTCAAGAGCTGGCCAAGAGAGTACAAATGTTGGAATGCTCGAAGCAAGAGTCTACCCCGGAATCTCAGGGTGACAAGTCTTGGAAGAGAAGAAAAGACGACAATCGTAAAAGTGGGAGCTCCAACAAGACCAACACCTTCAATGCGTCTGACAGTGAAGATAAGAGAAAGGTGGGGTGGGGGGGGTTTAAAAACAGACTGAGCCCAAAAACCAATGCTAGGAGGAGAAGGGTCTTCTCTAGAGGAGAAAAAGAACAAAGTCTACTCTTTCAGGAGGGACAAGGTCCGCAAGATATTCAAGAATGCCCTGAACAACGGTCTACAATTGCCGGAGTCGAAAAGACCTCACGAAGCAAAAATGAACGACAATCCCCTGTATTGCCCGTACCATATAGTAGTGAGCCATGAAATCGAGGATTGCTGCATTTTCAAAGACTACGTCGAAAAGCAATACAAAACCGGAGAGATCGAGATATCCAAGAGTGTATTGGTGAACAACCAAGCCGCAACCACCAACTTTATACAGACAGAAGCTGAAGCCTTTTGGGAGCAGACAATTGAATCCGCTGTCCCGAGAAATGAATCCGACTCGCCGCAACCTCTATGGAGCATGCACATGTCCAAAAAGATGAAGAAGATACTAAAGCTACTTCAGAAATAGCCCAGAACAAAATGGGAGGGGCAGAAGGAGCTCACCGTTCCAGCTACCACTTCGGCTGAATCAGGCTCAAAATCTAAAAATCTCAAGAAGAAGAAAAGTGCAGCTCAACGCGAAAAAGATTCTTCAGGGAGATCGACCATTCAAAAATATATCGATTCCCTTGAAAACTATGAACAGAAGGAAAGAACTCTAATTCAATTGAAGGAGTTCTTCCCCGTAGAAGCGGCTGAGATTCTGAAGGAGTTAGAAGAAGACTCCGTGACGAGATCCCTATAGTGACCTGCTATGTCATCCACCTTGGTAGCAACTCTGAGGAAGAACTTTGTTTTCCTGAAGAGGACGAGGAGCTCTCCATGAAAGCCAACAAAATCCAGCTAAGAAGCGGCAAACCTCTACCGCTAAATCAAGGCAACGCCTCAAAAGGGAAAGAAAAACAAGTCGCTAATGAAGAATATGGAAGAGAGCTTTCTCATGAAGACTCGGTTCCTTCCCCAGTGGACTATAAGGTCTTGGCTCATCTCCGGAAGCTTCTGTCTCTCTTAAGCATCTACGACGCTCTGGTCCTGTCCAAGGATCTCAGAGGTATTCTCATTCATGCTCTACAAAATCCCGAGCGGTACCTCGCTCGTTTTGCGGAAATTAATATGAAAGAGGCCCAGTACACTCTGCATACAGCCACAGTCACATTTAAGGATGAAAACCTGTTACTGGGAACAGCTGAGCACAACCGATCGCTTTACGTGATAGGGTACAACGACGGAGATAGGATTAACCACATTTTGATTGATTCGGGGTCTTTAGTGAACATCATGAACTTGCGGACTCTAAAGAGTTTATCAATATACGTCCGATACCTATCAAGGGAGAGGATTGTCATCCAGGGCTTCAATCAAAACTGTCAGCAAGTTCTGGGATCCATAGCTTTGCCGATCAGGTTTGGGGACCTGCAAACCGAAACTAAGATATATGCGATCGACGCTGACACATCCTATAAGATCCTCCTGGGACGACCTAGCTTCACAATTATGGCATTGTTCCATCAACTCTCCATTAGTGCATGAAGTATACCAAAAATGGCGAAGAAAGATGCATTGACGGGGACATCCAGCCGTTCGGTGTGCATGAAGTCCGATACGAAAATTCTCGATACTTTGTGAACCTCCAAAGTACCAAGCCACAGCTGAACAAAGACAGAACGACCCTGAAACTCAAAATAAAATCTGTGCCGGCTGTCACTTTCAAAAGCAAAAACCCCATGTGCGTTCGCATTTCGGCCGTGACACTGATGAGTCCGATGCTGAAAGTCCGTCCTTCCGTAAAACTCGCACTCATTTCGGTAGTGATATGGATGAGTCTGATATTGAAGGCTCATCCGGCAACAAAATTCACCCTCGTTTAGGCAGTGACATTGAAGAATCAGAAGAAGAGGATTTGTCTTGCAACAGCTGTGCAAATCGGGCTCTCATGCAAAAAGCGAAGCTAGGATAGACCTTTAAAGTTTCAGAAGGGTCCCTAGCCGTCACAAGGGTGCCAGAGCAGATGTGCAAAGAGCTTGATGCATTTTCAGTCTCCACCGTGGACCAGCTGAAGACTTTCTAAGTTCCCGGAAAAAAGAGTGGACAGAATAGCATTCTGTTTTATGGGTCAAATCTTGTCGTGCACCCGGACGATTTTTCTGTCACGTGCCTTCCCTATGAAAGAGGTATAAGAGCCGTCCTAAACTCTAGATATTATGCGCCCGAGATGCAGGAATATTTTAAAAAGTGCGGATGTTGGTTATATCAAACGGACTCCGAAGCGAAGTTTTATGAGGGGCTATGACACTCGGTTCAGGTCCGAGAACTCATCGATGGACGAATCCCAGATAGACGGGGCATATATTTCATTCAACCTGACATCAAGGCATGCTACATGATCCATATTGGTGAAGCCAGCGAAGAGTCAAATGATGAAAAAGAGCTAGCCGAGCCAGAAGAAGCCCTTCAAGAGTTTGAAGATGGCGGACAAAAAACCTTCGAAGAGCTAACCGAGGTTGATTTGGGAACGCCCGATAATCTAAGGCCGACCTACATCAGCTCACTCTTGTCATAGGAAATGAAAGAGCAGATAATTGCTCTACTGCATGAGTTCGCCAACTGCTTCATGTGGACGTACAAAGAAATGCCTGGCCTTTCTCCTGAAGTGGTCATACATAAGCTGGCTATATCTCCCGATACCAAGCCAGTCAAATAAGCCCTTCGAAGAATGAGAAGGGAGCTAGAAGAAAAGCTCATTAAGGAAACTAAGAAACTTATCGATGCTAGCTTTATCAAAGAAAAGAAATATGCGGACTAGATCGCTTGCATCGTCCTAGTGAAAAAGAAAATGGGCAAAGCCGAGTTTGCGTCGATTTCCGGGACCTCAACAAGGCATGCTCTAAAGACGACTTCCCGCTACCGGTCATAGAAATGATGTTCGATGACACCTCAAATTAAGAGTTGTTCACCTTTATGGATGGCTCGTCTGGATATAATCAGATCAAGATGCCACCCGAGAATGAGAAACACACGGCATTTTGAACCCCGATCGGAATATACTGCTACAAGGTGATGCCGTTCGGATTGAAGAATGCGGGCGCCACATATCAAAGGGCAATGACCAAGATCTTTGACGACTTAATCCATAAAGTTTTCGAATGTTATGTCGATGACTTGGTCGTCAAGACTAAAGCCAAGGCCAATCGTATCCAAGATCTCAGGACCGTTTTCACCAGACTGAGAGAACACGATCTGAAGATGAATCCTCTAAAATGCGCTTTTGGCGTGTCATCGGGAAAATTCTTGGGTTTCATAGTTCGACATCGGGGGGTCGAAATTGATCCATAAAAAATAAAGGCCATTATGGAGATGCCCCCTCCAAAGAATCCGACACAGCTAAGATCCTTTCAAGGAAAACTCGCTTACATATGAAGGTTCATCTCGAACCTATCGAGGAGATGTCGGCCTTTCTCAAAGCTCATGAAGAAGGGAGCTCCCTTTGTCTGGGATGTCGAATGTCAAGAAGCGTTCGAAAGTATCAAATAGTATATGTTGCACCCTCCAGTGCTTGCTGCTCCTATTCCAAATAAACCGTTGATTCTCTATACTGCCATGCTAGATGAGTCACTCGGTGCGCTCCTTGCCTAGAACAACGAGGAGAAAAAAGAAAATGCCCTCTACTATCTCAGTAGAAATTTAGTTGGGGCGGAACACAACTATTCCCCGATCGAAAAGCAATGTCTGGCTCTGATATTCGCTGGGAAGAAGCTGAGGTACTATCTGCTCGTTCATCGAGTTATGGTGAACTCCAAGCTCGACCTGCTCAAACACTTAATGACCAAAGCAAGCCTAGCCGGTAGAATGGAAAGATGGGCTGTCATACTACTTGAATTCGACATAATCTATACTTCTTAGAAAGCAGTAAAAAGGCAAGCCTTTGCCGACTTCCTTGGTGCTCATCCCATACCAGAAGGGTAACCGCTCAATTGCGAGTTACCCGACGAACAAGTGCTGCACCGCGAGGATGATGAGCCATGTTGGGAGCTCTACTTTGATGGAGCCTCATCAATAAGGACCTCCAGCAAATAAAGCGTCCCGGAGATAAAAGCAGGGATAGGATTGGTGTTCGTCACGCCATCAGGAGGATCCCTACGACGTTCCTTCGCTCTTACCGAGCCTCGCACAAAAAATGAGGCTGAGTACGAAGCTCTGATAGCTGGTTTGGAGCTTGCCATGGAAATGAAAATCCTTCAACTACGGGTTTACGGTGACTCCCAGCTTTTCGTCTACCACGTGAGCGGAGACTACAAGATATATAAGCTCGAATTAGCTCGATACAAAAGCCGGGTGGTGGAACACACGAAACATTTCACTCACATTGAACTAGTGAGAGACCCTAAGGCGTTGAACGACGTACTCGTTCTCCTAGCCAAAGAGCTGGATGATCCCGACATGGATGAAATTCATATCACGGTCAAGAGCCGGCAAATTCAGCCTCGAGTCTCTTTACAAGAAGAGGAAAGTGCAGAACAAAAGAGCAATCCTGCAGAAAAAGCTCTGATCATTTGTAACGAATCTAAAATCTTAGTACGAAAATTCTTCTGTTAAAATACAGAATAGAGTTTCACAGCCTGAGTACAAGTTATAAGTTAATTTTGTTTAAGAACAACAAGAAACAACTTATAGCTCACTGATAAAGCCTTGCACTACTGTGATGTAGCCCCTGCATTCGAATCCCATCAGACACATTATATTTTTTCTGATTTTTCTTTTAAACTCTTTGAAAGCCCAAAAGTTTACACGTGTAATGCATATAAAAATGAAAAGTCTGAAAAAATAAACATGTGCAAAAGAGTATTAACAAAGAGAGGAACACGTGTCAAGAATCCACCGGCCCCCCTCCACAAATCGACTGGCGGAAACTTTGTTTGGGCCGGCACCGACGGTCCCCCCGTGGCCAATGAGGCCCGTGATTTGCACATCTGCCCCTTCCCCTACCCCTAACTCCACTGCACTGTTTGATTTCAATTCCCCATTCATCCTCATTTTAATGCATTTTAATTCACTCTTTTAATTCCAAAACCCTAATTCCACACTATAAATACTACCCCATGCCCTAGCCCTTCATTATTCTGAAAGTTCTAGCTAAAATTCTCAAAATTTCTCAAGTACAAGTGAAGTACAAGTGGAGTTAGCAAGTGGTCAAGTTCCGGTGAGAATTGAAACAAAAGCCGGAGATTCCGCGACACCACGACGACAACCCTCTCGCCTTCTACCTTCTCTTAACCTAACCAAGTGGTAAGTCCCTTCTGTTAGTTATGTGTATGCCCTAGAATCCATTAATGTACATATGATGTATATTGTAGTGGATGCTTGGACATATATAGGGAGGACTTTCTTGCTCGACATGATAGTACGCTATCTGGTTGATCTTTATCTTAACATGTACTCTGATTGTCTCTATGTTACATGTTGATAAAGCCCTTAGGATGAGTACTTGACTACCAGGACTATGGTGCGGATCATACTAGTGGGGACAATGTAGTCGCCAAGTACATCCTTCAAATGTTCCTAGTCGTGGGAGTACCGAGACAGGGCATCGATACTCTAGAGTAGACTAGCGTATGCGCTTCTTGACCCATATGATGGGCGATGGATGATCCTATATCCATTGGTGTTTGACATCAGAGAAGGTATACGGGTGCTCAGTGGAGACTGGGTACACTGGACGGACTCGCCGAGAACTCCCAGATGGTATTATACCTCACGTCAGATGGTAGTTCTCTGGTGACACTGGTACAGGTTAGTCTGTAGACCCGAGATCGTCATAGAGTCATGTGTGATTCCCACTGTGCTTTGATTTCTATCATACCACATCCAAGAGGGCGTGTAAAAAGGTGGCTTTTGGGTACAGTCCCGAATCACATGGAGGCAATGAGCGATAGGAGGGGTTTCGTCTCTCCCGGTATAGGGAGTTGATGTTGCGCTGTGTTCGATTGGCTATAACTGGAAATCTCTGGCCAGGATTGCTGAGATTTACTGGTAAGTGTTATCAGTAGTTTCTCGAACTGTTATAGACCTCATATCGACACGACTTATCAAGCTACTGGGGTCTGACGTTTACCACCCCTAGGCGAGATATGCGACATATCAGACGAAGAGAACGGACTGTACGGGAGTGTTACTGATTGGATTCGCAGGAGAATGTACAGGCTAGCTTGTTGATCTTCTAATCGCTCAATACCTGGATGGCTGTTACGTTTAGCTGACCGCTTGCAACTTGTGGGTGTTTGATATGATCATCACCTACTGCCGGCGTATTGACGATTCTTTAGAGTCCTACACAGAGGTTTCTTGACTCAGGCAAAACGGACTAGGAGCACATTTGTGATATGTGCAGGACCGAGGATAATACGATATGATATACCGTATTCTATTCTCTTGATCTTTTGATATGAGCCGGGTCATCGGATCAAGTGTTGATTCGATGAATCGGTACATGATATATTAGTCTGTTATATGCGATATAACCGGATTGTCGGATCAAGTGTTGATTCGATAATTTAATGTATAATTATATATATGATATATTGCATTACATTATCTAATATTGGCTCGCTTTATTGATTCATTTTCTCACCGGGTAATACATTGATATATATGCGATATATGTTAATTGTATTATTTTCTTTTGTTAGAAAAATATATTATATATGTGATATATAATATTGTAACAAGTTATGATTACTAATGCAACATGATTAGTGGAGATTAAACATGGTTAGGGTTTGATTTGGGTTAAACTTTTCTAGAAGTTTCTAGAAACTTTTCTAGAAGTTTCTAGAAGCTTTTCTTTTGTTTCTTGTAAAGATATTATGGTTGATATTTTGTGATATATTTCCAAACCCAACCCACACCCATTAACCCTAGTTAACTCTCTGCAATGGTTAAGTCTTTCTTGACTTAACCATGGTTGCATTTGTAATTATAATAACTTATCATTATTCATCACAAAGAATTATTCATTGATTCTTCTTCTTCCTCCTCCTTGCAAAGCTTTCTAGCTTTGGGTTTTGTGATGGATTAATGTGAGATTATGAAAACAAAAGAGAGCATAAATCCTACTTCATCATCCTCATCTAATCTAGCCAATTAGATTAGGGTGTTCACTTGATTAGTGAGTGAGAGCTTGAGTTAAAGAAACTTCAAGGTAGATCATCTTAGTTATCGAAGATCGGAAGTAAGCTTGCATCTTTCTCTTCGTGGAGCCTCTCTAGAGTCCGGGAACTTGATGATCGCAGCGAAGGGACTCCTACTCGGAGCTTATGAAGCGAAGGACCGGACTACAAAGGTTGTAATCCCAAACTCTTAGAAGTAAAGTTGTTTACTTGCTTTGTTTCGCCTAATCTCTAGTCTAAGATCTTGGTTAGGGTTATTCGACACGTCTAAATTTTAAATCGGGCATGGTTGATGCCTTGTAGAACCTTGTGAGAGTGTCTAGTAACCCTACACCTTCCAATCCTCATTCTTCTTCTCTAAAAATTCTTTTTCAAAACATATGTCAGAAGTGGAGTTAATACCGACATCTTCTTCTATACTATATAAAATCCACTTTTTCTTAAATATTTGGCATCCATATCCTTACACAAAGTTTGTAATCATAAAACTAAGCTTTAGGACCAACTTTCACTCAAAAATATCATGTAACATAACTTTAACTTAACTTTTATATTAAAATACCATGAACTTTATATATGTCATCTTATATTGCTTTGCTTAAAACATACCTTTAGGAAAATTCACGAGGTAACGACCTACCTCTCACATACACATATGGTTCCATAGCACGATACTCTTTGAATGTACTTACAAACATAAGATTACATTAAAATACATTTTACTATAAAAACGGTTTTCTTTGGAATTATATTTTAAAATTACTTTGCAAATAAGCTTCTACAACCCTTTTTAGGGAACCCGCTATTGGATGGTGCGGATTATCGCACATCCTTGGGCTAGTAGAGCGAGATGAAGACCTTCTCACGGAGCATTCAGTCTCGAAAGGTTTTTAATACGGTTTTTAAGAGAAATGCAATTTTCTACTTAAATAAAAATTAATTTTTATAATTATATAAATATTAAAAATCCATATATTTTCAAAATATAATAACCTTATATTTTTCAAATTAAAGAATTACAAGTTTCATCAAAATGCCATCAAGATACTGAAAGCCTACCCTAACACCACCATGAGGTCTAAAACGGCATCAAGCATGAAAATTTCAAAAATTCTTGGTGCTAAGCTAGACTATCCTAGAATCTAACTAGAATATTAGGGATAACTATGATGATATCATAAAAACTAGCTAAGAGAAAGAGACTACAACCTTTGTAGACCGTGTCCTTCTCTTCTCAAGCTCCATGTAGTAGTCACGCAACTCCATTAGGCTCCACTTGAAGTTGGATTGAGCTTCCTTTGCGATCTTCGTGCCGAAAATGATCCATCCGAAACCCCGCTAATCCAAGCTACCTCTTCACTAAACTCTTTAGTGAAGTAAACAAACTACACTTAATTGCTAATTAAGTGTAGGATGGTGAAGTATGGGAGTTTATTTGCTCACTATGGTTCTCACAAGCTCAAGGTTTCACAACTCGTGTGAAGTATTAAGCTTGGAGGAGGTGAGGAGGAAGATCGAGAGAGCTGGTGAGGACAACTCATCATATGAGCTCAAGTCAAGAAAGATTGATAAAGTGAAGAAAATGCAAGTGTAGAATGGCTTTTACAAACTCACACTTATTGAAGCATTATTTTTTCTCAATAATAAAATGAAGCCATGCTACAATAGTGAAGTAAGATGAATAAAATATTTATCAAGCCATACTTCACCCCCATTCCTCAAAAATCTTCTCCTTTCTACCTCATATTTTCTATTTTCTAAAAATAGAAAATCAACCATACTTCATATAATATATATATATATATATATTACATATATATTAATATATATAAAGATAAGCAAATAATTAGTGAGCAATAATATCAATTAATATATAATTATATCAAATATAAATATATATCATATTATTTAATCAACACTTGATTTAATAATCCGGTAATATCACATATAACCGACTAATATCATTTATCTGTATATTACATTATCAAATCAACACTTGATTCAATAATCCGGTTATATCACATATAACTTAACTGATATCAAATAACCGCCAGATTAGAATACGGTATCATATACTCGTATTAAATCAGGCCCCCGCACATATCAGCATATGTGCCCTACTTTGTTTCGCTTGAACTAGAAAACTTCTGTGTGGGACTCTAAAGACTCGTCAATACACCAGCAGTAGGTAATGATCACATCAGTTACCCACAAGCCGTCAACGGTACTAGCTGGACGTAACGACTACCCAGGTATTGAGCCAATATAAGATCAACAAGTAAGCTTGTCCAAACTCCCATGAAGCCTGTAAGTAACACTTACCGTACAGTCCGGTCTTTTCGTCTGATATGTTGCATATCGAGTCTGGGGGTGGAATCGTCAGACCCCAATAACATGATAACTCATGACGATGTGTAGCCTATAATGGTACGAGAAACTACTGATAACTCTTACCAGTAAATCTCATCAACAGCCTGGCCAAGGACTTCCTGTTATACCAATCGATCATAGCGCAACATCAACTCCCTATACCGGGAGAGACGAAACCCCTCTTATCGCTCATTGCCTCCATGTGACTTGGGACTGTACCCAAAATCCACCTGTTTGCACGACTCCTTTGAGCCGTGGTAGGGAGGAAATCAAAGCACAGTGGAAACCACAGAAAACTCTATGAGGATCTCAGGTCTACAGACTAACCTGTATCAGTGTCACCAGAGAACTGCTATCTGACGATAGGTATAGTACTATCTAGGAGTTCTCGGCGAGTTCTGTTCAGTGTACCCATTCTCTAATGAGCACCTGTGTACAATCTTTGATGTTAAACACCAATGGTTATGGAATCAATCATCGCACCATACAGGACCAAGAAACTTACACACTAGTCTACTCTGGAATATCGATGCCCTGTCTCGATACTCTCTCGCCTAGGAACTGTTAAAGGATGTGCTTGTAGACTAAACAAGTCCCAGTAGTATGATCTGCATCATAGTCCTGGTAGTCAAGTAAATATCCTAAGGGTTTTATCAACATGTATCAGAGAGACAGTATAATAATACAAGTGTACATATTAAGATAAAGAGAAACCAGATAGTATACTAACATGTCGAGCAAGAAATTCCTCTCTATATATGTCCAAGCATACTATATATCATTCAATAATGGACTCTAGGTATACATATTCCTAATAATCTCCCACTTGCACTAAGACCAGTTATTGTAGTATCTCATACCCAACATCCCAAAATGTCTCTCAAACTGTGTCTAGGGGAGGGCCTTTGTGAGTGGATCCACTGTGTTATCCTTCGTGTCAACTCTCCTGACCTCGATCTCCCGGCGATCTACTATCTCCATGATCAGGTGATACCACCTAAGAATATGTATGGATCACTGATGGGACCGGGGTTCCTTGGCCAAAGCCACAGCTCCAGTGTTATCACAATACACAGGTATTGGATGCTCAATGGATGAAACCACACCAAGTTCAGCTATGAACTTCTTCATCCAGATAGCCTCTTTGGCAGCATCATTGGCAGCGATGTATTCAGCTTCCATCGTCGAGTCTGCTACGGTATCTCGCTTGGAACTCTTCCAACATACCGCCCCTCTATTAAGGATGAAGAAAAAACCCGAGACTGACTTACTGTCGTCCTTATCACTTTGGAAGCTCGAATCGGTAAAGGACTCCACCTGGAGTTCACCGTTACCGTACACCAAGAATATTTCTTTAGTCCTTCTCAAGTAATTAAGAATTTTCTTCACAGCTGTCCAATGTTTCTCCCCTGGATCTGATTGATACCTACTCACAACACCCGGTGAGTAAGCTACATATGGTCTGGTACATAACATTGTATACATGATAGACCCGACTGCCGAAACATAGGGTATCCTTTGCATGCGATCCCTCTCCAAATCAGTCTTGGGAGACATCCCCTTGGAGAGAGTGATTCCTGAACAAGTAGGTAAATTACCACGCTTAGAATCTTCCATACTAAACCTCTTTAGTATGGTGTCTATGTACCTGGATTGGGACAATCCCAACATCTGTTTAGATCTATCTCTATAGATCTTTATCCCTAAGATGTAGGAGGCATCAACTAGATTTTTCATGGAGAACTTATGTGATAAGAAGAGCTTGACCGAGTGTAGCATAGGAACATCGTTTCCTATCAAGAGTATATCATCCACATACAATACGAGGAAGACAACCTTACTCTCTACAACCTTCTTGTATATACATGGTTCATCGATATATTTGATGAAGTCAAACTCTTTGATAGCTTCATCAAAATAGATGTTCCAGCTCTGCGATGCCTGCTTTAATCCGTAAATTGATTTAAGCAGTTTGCATACGTTTCTGCTGCTCCCACTGTCTATGAAGCCTTTTGGCTGTATCATGTACACGCTCTCTTCTAAATCACCATTTAGAAAAGCGCTTTTGACGTCCATCTGCCAGATTTCGTAGTCATAGTATGCAACAATGGCAAGTAGGATCGTGATGGACTTAAGCATGGCAACAGGAGAAAAGGTCTCATCATAATCGACACCAGGTCGTTGAAGAAAACCTTTTGCTACAAGTCTAGCTTTGAAAGTCTTAACTTTTCCATTTACACCAATTTTCTTCTTAAAGATCTACTTGCTCCCGATGGGTCTTACCCCTTCAGGAGAAACTTCCAAAGTTCATACTTTGTTGGTGTACATGGATTCCATTTCAGATCACATAGCATCCAGCCATTTCACATAGTCTCCACATGTTATGGCATGCTCGAAACTAGTTGGGTCATCATCTTCCATGATGCAATCCTCTCTCCCACCATCTATGAGAAAACCGTAGTATCTCTCAAGTGGATGAGGAACCCTACTAGATCTGCGGAGTGGCTGAGGTTTTTCGGGGTCTATTGAATCCTCCGGTTCTACCAAATCATAAGTTATAGTTTGTGTAGCTGGAACTTCTTCTAGTTTTACCTCATTACCACTAATTTCTTTCACAAGAAATTCCTTTTATAAAAAGGTGGCATGTTGAGAAACAAACACTTTTTGTTCCTCGGTATGGTAGAAAATATATTCATATGAATTCTTTGGATATCCTACAAACAAAATAGACATTGCCTCAAGCTTGTCCGGATTTTTCTTTTTAACATAGGCCGGAAAACCCCATATCTTAACTCGTTTAAGAGATGGTCTCTTCCCATTCCATATCTCATATGGAGTGGTAGGCACGGATTTGGTTGGAACTCTATTCAATAAGTATGCAGCTATCTCAAGTGCATAACCCCAAAAGAAAATAGGCGGCTCAGCATTACTCATCATAGAGCGCACCATATCTAATAGGGTGCGATTTCTCCGCTCCGAAACTCTATTGTGTTGTGGTGTATACGGAGGGGTAATCTGAGAGAGAATCCCATTCTTTTTTAAATAGTCTCGGAACTTCGTGCTTAAGTATTCTCTTCCTCGATCAGATCGAAGGATTAATAATTTTACCCGTCTGGTTCTCTACTTCGGACTTATATTCCTTGAATTTCTCAAAACATTCAGACTTGTGTTTCAACAGGAACATATGTACGAATCTTGAGAGATCATTTGTGAATGTAATAAAATACGAGGAACCATTCCTGGCATGTGTAGACATAGGACCGCATACATCACTATGTATCAATCCTAAGAGTTCAGCAGCTCTTTCTCCGTGTCCAGTAAACGGAGTTTTGGTCATCTTGCCTTTGAGACATGACAGGCAAGTTTCATAAGATGAAAATTCGAATGAATTCAAATATCCATCCTTATACAACTTAGCCAGTCTTTTCGCATTAATATGACCTAGTTTACAATGCCATAAGAAGGCTTTTTTCATTTCTAAATTGTTCCTCTTGTGTGTGCTTTGTATACTTAGAACTGTTTTGTGATTTAGAATGTATATACCATTATACAACATACCATACCCAATCAACACTTGATTTAGGAAAACATTCACAATATTTTTGGTACGAAATAACAGTCGCTCAGAATCATTGTGTTACCACTTGGTAATACAAGGTGATATTCGCCAACTGCTTTGGCTGCAACAATTGCACCATTCCTTTCTCTGAGGGACATATCACATTTTTCCAGTTCTCTACCTCTACTTAACCCATGTAACAAATTACATACGTGGGATCCTGATCCGATATCCAATACCCAGGACGTAGAGCAAACTGAGAAACAGTTCTCGGTAACAAACACACTTGAAGAAGATGTATTAGTATGCTCTTTCTTCGTTTTGGATGGCATAGGAATCCGATTATTCTACTATTCCTTGCTAAGACTTATGACAGTCATAAGATAGTGCGGAACCTAGCCCAATATAATAAGTGGGTTCGGTCAATATATCCATATTATTATCTTGATTAAGACATGTCATTGGTCACTACCAGGAGAGAGAGAAGGATAATCACTTTTGCATGCGCTCTTTGAAAGATTAGATTGGTTATTATCTTATCTAATCATGATGTCTCCCACTGTTTTTATCTAATCTTCCTTCAAACCCTAAAAGGTAAGATTAGCCAGAATTAATTACACTCTACAAGTTCGCCAATCGTTCGACCAGGCAGGTATTAGTACTCCGAAGGAGTCTCCCCATGCTTTCGCATGGAACTAATTAAATAATCTCGTTTCCGCAAGGGCATAACTTCGTTAACACCTTTCTTAGACACCTACTGGATCAGCTAATTGTAAAGTGGAAAACCCTCTCAGGAGTAACTCTTACTCGCAGTGGGTATCGGGATCTAACTATCTCATAGAAGGTGCAATCTCATTGCAAATTTCAACACTTAAAATTCCCAATATCTGTTTTTACCCCTAGCGACTTATGACCTTAGTTATGGTCAACAAATCATAAGCATTAGCCAAGTTCAACCCGTCATTTCGTGATTGAATTAAACCCACCCGTACGACCCTTGGCTAAGGTCAACAAAGCCGTACAACTACCCTAATCCAATCACATCACATGCGGCAGATAAGCACTAATCAGTTACCGTACACTGCGCCTTGACTAGGTCAACAAACGCAGCACGAATACTATATATCACTTATCTGAAATGACGGAGGGCTACGACTGGTTTTGAAGAAAACCTTTAACGTAATGAACTTGATATCGTTTTAGAATCTAGTGATTTGAAATGAAGTTTTTTTGTAGTTTTTACTAGTTTTGCTAAATAGGTCACTCCCGGTGAAAAGATCTTGGCTCTTTCCATATCAAATGAGGTGCTGGATATTCATCAATGAATACCACTATGCAAAGCAAGAACTAGAGAAGCTATAAAAACAAAACCGAGTGGGTTATAGCATTTGCTAGTTTTGCTAAAGAGATCACTCCCGGTGAAGGGATCTCGGCTCTTTCCTCATCGAATGAGGTGCTGGATATTCATCAAGGAATACCACTATGCAAAGTAAGAACTAGAGCTACCTTTTAAAACTTTCGATTCTACAACAAATTTAGGTTTCTTTTCTTTTCATTAATCTCATTAATGAAATCTCATCATTTATGTTGCCCTAAATATCATAGAAAAGAACGTACGCCTATACCATCCGCATTCGCCACGGGCCCCATCATGCACCGTTAGGTTACTTAACTAATGGCAGAGCGGAGGCTGAACTAGCGCGGGTGCAAAACATAAACAACGTTTATTATATATATCATATATTATAGCATTCGTCTCACGCAGTTATATGATCACATCATAGAACCAAGCAGCAGAAATCAACATATGAAATATTGGATATACTAGGAGGTCCGTGTTTTAAATTCAATCAATAATGAAAAACACGTATTCCATGGTCATTATGAATAGCCAAACCCACATCCCTAGACCCCTATGAGAGCGGTAAGCAACCCTGTCAATTCTAGAGTTAGGAGACCCGGTCTCGACTCCTCGAGATGGTCTCCCACTGGACTCTAGAACCTGGTTACATGTGCTCCCCGTCTTGGGTCTATCCTAATGCAGAAAAGTAAATAATATACAGCAATGGCGGTATCATCCTCAACCCGGAAGTGTCCCAATAAAAGAATATTACATACAATTTTTACATGAATGAAAATTGAAAAACTCTCATCTCACGCAAAAACCCTCGGCTATTCAATCACGGCGATCTAATATAACATATCACAGCAACACATAATATCACATGTCATCAACGTAAGTAAATATGTGTATCCCAAATTCCGTTGACATATAGCAACGAGATCGGGGATAAACCACATATTACACTTACGGTCGCAGAAAAGAAATGAAAAACTACAATATTTAGAATCCGCAAATATCTTAGACATCATAAACCCAGAATATCTCATATTCCGAATTTCATGCCTAACCCTATAAACCTTGCATTTTAGTCTCAAACAGAAAACTCTTTTCAATAAGCAGTCGGATAATTCAATAAGATTCCCAACTGTTGTTCGCGTACTATACGCGATTGCGACGGAGTTTTGATCCGAATCGAAACTCCGTGGCAACCGATGAACCGAGATTAAAACGTTATATTTATAAACTACTAACTAGTTTTCACAAAACTAATTATTATGGATTCCAAATATTGTATCACATATCATTATAATTTATATGACAATAAACATTTCGATCGATTTTTCAAACACCCATAAATTATAAAGACCTCAACAACTTGAGTCTCATTAAAAACACCCAGAAAGTGCCAAATATGATAATGGAGCATCAGAAGAAAACAAAATCCCAAAACACCCTAAAAATGCGGCAGAACCGCGGCCAAACAACGGTTTGGGCCGCGGTTCCGCGGCACTTTGTAGGAGTTAGGGGTTCAAATTTCTTGGGCTCCATTAAAAAGCCTACACGATTTTCTGTATATTTTTAATCACTAAAATTTCAACTTTTGAAAAACGGAAAGAAACTTGCCAAAACCCTGTCTCGAAAATTCAATCGAACACTTTAATGTCGCGAAGACTTACCAAAATGTTCTTGCTTGGCTCTGATACCATAAAAGTCTACCCTAGCACCACCATGAGGTCTAAACCAGCATCAAGCATGCAAATTTCAAAAATTCTTAGTGCTAAGCTAGACTATCCTAGAATCTAACTAGAATATTAGGGTTAATTATGATGATATCACAAAAACTAGCTAAGAGAAAGAGGCTACAAGCTTTGTAGACCTTGTCCTTCTCTTCTCAAGCTCCATATAGTAGTCCACGCGACTCCGCTTGGATCCACTTGAAGTTGGATCGAGCTTCTTTTGCGATCTTCATGGCGAAGATGATCCACCCGAAGCTCCGCTAATCCAAGCTACCTCTTCACTAAACTCTTTAGTTAAGTAAACACATTACGCATAATTGCTAATCAAGTGTAGGAAGGTGAAGTAAGGGTGTTTATTTGCTCACTAGGGTTCTCACAAGCTGAAGGTTTCACAACTCATGTGAGGGATTGAGCTTGGAGGAGGTGAGGAGGAAGATCGAGAGAGCTAGAGAGGAGAACTCATCATATGAGCTCAAGTCAAGAAAGATTGATTAAGTGAAGAAAATGCAAGTGTAGAATGGCTTTTACAAACTCACACTTATTGAAGCATCAATTTTTCTCAATAATAAAATGAAGCCATACTTCAATTGTCACGCCTTGCTTCCCAGTGTACGGGTAAGGAGACGTGACTGGCCCGCTACGTATTTACTCAGAAGTAAACACGCTAACCGTAACTAAGCAATATAAGGTAAATATACACAAGAAGACATGAAATGTAAATGAATAACAACTTTTATTTATTAAACATTTCTTTACAATACAGCTGAAAAGTAAATACAATGATGAAAACAATGCCTAAACAATGGCATGAACATGAAAGTAAAGTATATACAAGAGTCTAGAGCTCGGGGTCCTCGCTGAACTGATCCAAGTCCTCTGAACTGGAATCTATCTCGAGTGAGTTGGATCCACCTGACAATATTCCAAAAAAGAAGAGAGAAGGAATGTCATCAGCGAACAATCGCTCGGTAAGTCCCAAAGAAAAGTAGGAATAGAATAGACAGATGAATAGACAGATATGAGAATATAACTGGTGTATTGTGAGTTTGTTATGTTAACACAGTTGTTTGTAGCTTAGTACAGAATATGCCAGTGTATACGATAGGAGTCCAACTATTCCGTGGACTAAGGTATACGGAGCACAAGGATCCATTAAGCCACGGAACAACAAAAATGGATATTCAGGTTATGTGTATTAAAGTGACCGTCTCGTGCCACTTCTAACACATTCCGTACCAGTCTACCCTTTTAAAACCCCGTAATGTATTGATATATATTATTTTATTTAATAGATGTACGACTTGCCGAAAACATAATATCAGTAGTTCATGTAAATGGAAAGGATATAGATGGATAGTCATGTAGACCAGTCAAATATATATCCATGGTTCGGTCAAATCATGTTCATGTTGATATAGATTGAATTCTGGTATAAATGGATTTATGTTGAATTGGAGTTATACTTAAATCATATTCAAGGATAGATTGATTTATTTCATATTAGACTGAGACTCTGCCTGAGTTAGAAACTTAAACAGAATTGAAGTCCTGAATTAGTTTTGGAGTTATCGGTAACTGCTGCATATGGACGACAGGATTTGTGTCTTTTTCCAAGATAATTACCGTATTGATAACACCGTTATTATGTTGTATACCTTAGATAGGCAAGCACCCATATTCTCCGGCTCCCTAAGACTCAAGAGAACCGGTCCCGCTTAAACTTATATTTACTAAGGTCCTTATTGTAAATTAATATAACTTGAGGGGTTTTATGAAAAATAGCTTTGATATATTTTCAAAATAAAGCTCAAGTATTTATTTATCTTCTTTAGGGTTTTCATAGTTTTAATTTTTATAAAATGAATTATTCTAGTGGATATAAAACTAAATTGAATAGTATATGGTATTTTCTTGTAATTTTACTTGTATTGAATGTGATGGTATTTTTATGATCTTTTGTGACTCTTTTGATTTGGAAAACATGGAATATATATAATATATTTAAAGTAGATATTTTGATAGTACATATATATATATATATATATATATATATATATATATTAAAAAACATAGAATTTATTTATTAAATAGAAATCACGTTTTTCTTAAAATTGTAATACAAATTCCATCGGGATCGTATGTTTTGTGAGGAGGTCTGCATCTCGCCGTACTAGTCCGATGGATGTGCGATAACCCGCACCAACCAAGTCGGATTTTCCAAAATGGGTTGTAAGGACTTAATCGTATGGAATTTAAATAAGACAATTTAAAGAATACAATTTTGTAATAGTTTAGGGTATTTTATTGTAAACTTGTAATTATCCCACAAACTAAAGTTCTAAAAGCCATCGTGCTATATCAAGAATGAGTGTTGTGTTGAGGTAGGTCATTACCTCATGAATTTTCTAAAGGTAATACAAAGAAATATGATGAAATATGTAGAATGTAAAGTTTGTGGTATTTAATCGTAAAAATATGATAAAAGTTGCATAACATGTTATTTTGAGATGAAACATGTTCTAAAGTGTCTGGTTATAATTTTTAAACAATATATGAATAATTGGTAGGTTTGTTATTAAGAAAATTTGGGTTTTAAAAAAAAAGAAAATCGAAAATCGGAATAACTCCGCTTCCGACGAGTTTTGAAATGAGAGTGTTTTAGATTAGAATGAGAGGAGGGAAGAGGGACTTACTGATTTGGAGAAGAGAGGGAAGGTAGAGGGAACTTTTGATGGTGTCGGGGATTCGCGGTGTTGCCGGATTCTTCCCGAAACGTTGTCAGAATTTTGACATCGGCTAACTCCACATGTACAACTTTTGGACTTAGGAATTTTATAGAGTTTTGGCAATAGATTTCAGAATGAGGAGGGCCAAAGTGTAGGATGGTATTTATAGGATAGAATTAGGGTTTAGGGTGTAAATAGAGAATTAAAAATATATTAAATCTTGGATTAAAGAGGTGAATTAATACTTTCTATTAATATGCAGAAAAATCAAACAGAATAGGAGTAGTGGGTAGAGACCAAGGGTGCTAGGGCAATGATTGGGAGCATATGGGACGGATGGGACAGGCGGCGCCGGCCCCTAAGGAAATCTCGCTGGTCCAATCCAAGGGGTTGGGTTCTGGATTTTGGCCACGTGTCAGGGTCGCTTCATATAGCTCATTGCATATGTTTGATTTCTGAGACTTTTCAAATTTACATGTTTTGCACGTGTAAACTTTTGAGCTTCTAAAAGTTTAAAAGAAAAATCAGCAAAAAAAATATATGTGGCTGAAGGGATTTGAACATAGGGACTACGTCACAGCAGTGCAAGGCTTTACCAATGAGCTACAAGTGCTTTCTTGCTATTCAAAAGCAAATTAAATAATTATAGCATACACAGGATTGCAAATACTCTATTTGTACATTGACTTTAAACAAATTTCCTGTACATTAAAACGGAGTCGTTACATTCTACCCTCCTTACAAAAATTTCTTCCTCGAAATTTACAATTATTTAAGGACTGATTTATAAACAAGTGAGGGTATCTTGCACGCATATCGTCTTCTCTTTTCCACGTTGATTCTCCTGGTGTGTCTTTTCTCCACATCAACCGGACCAAGTTTACTTCCTTGTTCCGAAATGACTTCACCTTTCTATCCAGGATTTCAACGGGTTTCTTCTCATAAGATAGATCCATCTGTACAGTGAGCTCAGAGTGATCAAGAATATGACTGGGATCACTTACATACCTTCTGAGTTGGGATATGTGGAACACATTGTGCACTCCTTCCAATGAGAGTGGAAGTGCTAAGCGATAAGCCACTTCTCCGACTCGTTCTAGTATGTCGAATGGTCCAATATAGCTCGGACTTAGCTTACCCCGCCTTCCAAAGAGAATCACTCCACGGTTTAGTGAAAAAGACATGATCTCCCGGTTGGAACTCTAAATGACGGCACTTTGCATCAGCCCAGTGCTTCTATCAGTCTTGGGCTAGGCGCATTCTTTCCCTGATAGTACGAACCACATCGACCGTTGCTACTATCATCTCAGGTCCAAGGAGTTCTCTATCTCCGATATCGTCCTAACTTAATGGTGATCGACACTTCCTTCCATATAGAGCTGCAAAGGGTGTCATTCCAATGCTTGCTTGGTAGCTGTTGTTGTATTAAAACTCCACAAGATGTAGATGATCTTCCCACGATCCTCCAAAATCTAGCATACAAACTCTTAGCATATCTTCAAGTATCTGAATCGTTCGCTCAGACTGTCCATCTTTTTGTGGATGGTAAGCTGTGCTAAAGTTCAGACTTGTTCCCGATCTAGTTTGCAGACTCTACCAAAATTGCGATCGGAATCTGGTATCACGATCGAAGACGATGCAAACCGTACTCCATGTAATCTCACGATCTCCTGCATGAGTTCATGGGTATCAGAGATAGTACATATTGAAGAGTTAAATCTTACTTAGATTCAAACTTACCTCCATGTAGTTCTTTGCTAATGTCTCGGTAAATTGGCCAACTCGAAATGGGATGAAGTGAGCCGAGTTTGTGAGTCGATCCACAATAACCCATACCGCATCGTTACCTTTCGTGCAGTGAGGAAGAGCAGTCATGAAGTCCATGGTGATGTGTTGCCATTTCCATTCTGGAATAGGTAACGGTTGAAGTAAACCAGTAGTCCTGTGATGTTCAGCTTTCAGTTGCTGACACACCAAACATTTAGCGACGCTTCTGGCTACTTTACGCTTCATTCCATGCCACCAGTAATGTTGTCGCGGATCTTTGTACATCTTTGTACCACCAGGGTGTACTGAATAAAGAGAGCTATGATCTTCTTTCATCAATTCTTCCCGAACAGGACCTTGTGGTACACACAATCTACTGCCGTATCTCAAAGATCCGTCTTCATGGATGATGAAGTATGTTCTAAGTCCACCTTCTACTTGTTCTCGGATCCTTTGCAACTTGGCATCACTTGCTTGAGCTGCTTTGATTTGATTGATAATTGTAGACTGAACTTGTAAGTTCATCAAACTTGAAGCGTTACCTGGCATGACCACTTCTATCTCCATCTGATGCAAATCTTGTTGAAGCTTCCACTGTGCAATGAGATTCATTGATGGTGGTTGGAGACTAAGCGCATCAGGTACTACATTCACCTTCCCTGGATGATATTATATGTTAATGTAGAAGTCCGCCATGAGCTCAAACCATCTTCTCTGCCGCATATTCAACTCTTTCTGAGTAAACACATATTTCAGACTCTTGTGGTCTGTGTATATGTCCACTCGTTCTCCAAGAAAATAATGGCGCCAAATCTTAAGAGCAAAAATAACGGCTGCCAACTCCAGATCATGCGTCGGATAGTTGCGCTCGTGAATCTTCAACTGTCTTAATGCATAAGCTACAACTTTTCCGTGCTAATGTAGAACACATCCTAACCCCTTACTAGATGCATCGCAATGCACTTCAAAACCTCCTGATTGGTCTGGTATTGAGAGAATAGGCGCTGATGTCAATCTTTACTTGAGTTCTACGAAGTCATGTTCGCATGCTTCTGACCACAGGAATTCTTCATCTTTACGCGTGAGCTTGTCCAGGGGTGTTGCAATCTTCGAAAATCCATCAATGAATCTTCTGTAATATCCTTCTAAACCTTAGAAACTTCGAATGTCCTTCACTGACTTCAGTGTCGGCCATTCGCTTACTGCTGATACCTTAGCTGGATCTACAGAGATTCCATCACCTGATACTATATGTCCGAGAAAACCGACTTGATCTAGCTAAAACTCACACTTGCTGTACTTGGAATAGAGTCGATGCTGTCGTAATGTCTCCAGGACAATTTGTAAGTGCTCGGCATGTTCTTTTCTACTCTTAGAATACACTAGAATGTCTTCGATGAAAATGACAATAAACCTGTCTAGGTACTTTCGAAAAAATTGATTCATTAGGTTCATGAATATAGCTGGTGCATTGGTCACTCCAAATGGAATCACAAGAAACTCATAATGACCATAGCAAGTCCTGAATGCCGTCTTTGGAATATTAGACTCTTTGACCTTCACCTGATGATATACCGAACGAAGATCTAACTTGGAGAAAACACAAGACCCACTTTTCTGGTCGAATAGATCATCGATGCGCTGTAGTGGATACTTGTTCTTTACCGTGACTTCGTTCAAAGCTCTATAATCAATGCACATTCGATATGAACCTTCCTTCTTCTTCACAAGCAGAACTGGCGATCCCCAACTTGAAGTGCTGGGACGAATCCATTCTTTCTTCAATAATTTGTCCAATTGAGTTCGGATCTATTTCAAACCTTCGGGACTCAAGTGATACAGAGCTTTAATCACCGGTTGTGCTCCAGGTACTAAATCAATGCTGAATTCAAGAGCTTGATCGGGAGGCAAACCTGATATGTCTTCAGTAAATACATCATCGAACTCTCGAACTACCTTTGGCTTCGATTCTTCCTCTGCTTGAAGTGTTGCGATTGCTGCCTTCTTCGGTTTTGCATTGTATGTGCTTGGCTCCAGGGTATGGTCTCCACTTTTGAAATAAAAGACCGGATGCTCTGGAATCTCGAACACTACCCTGCTTTGACGACAGTCGATGGTAGCGTAGAAAGATCCTAGCCAATCCATTCCCAAAACGATATCGAAATTTGGTATGTCCAGCACCTTGATGTCAGCATAGAATTCCCTGCTGCAGACGACTACTAGAAACAGGTCATATCCCATTGTTTCCTTTAGAACGCCGTTCCCTGAACTGATATTCCAGTTGGATACAAGCGATTTGACTGGAATCGCAGGAGTTCGGACGAACCGTTGCGACATAAAGCAATGAGATGCTCCAGTATCGAAGAGTGTTAGTACAGGAAGTGAGGCTACTAAAATCGTACCTAAGTAATGTGGGATAGGTTTTAGGTATAAGAAAAAGATATATGGGTATGTATAAAGATTGAAAGAAAAGAGTTACCAGTGATGACTTGGCCAGTGGCTTCGGCTTCTTCCCCAGATATTTTGAAAGCCTGTCACCTCGGTACATTCCTCCTTACTGGAGGAGCATTCCTATGTCCATTCCTCTATCCTTGAGGTAAGTTCCTTTGTGCTTGATGGAACTGACGGGGAGGAGGTGCAGTCGGTCCACGAGGAAGTGGAGCTGGGAGAGCAAGACGTAGAGCAGGTGGCTGGATAGTTGGCCGCTGCGGATAGGTAATTGCTGGTCTGGGTGCAACATTTGGATTGAGTCTACGAGGATAAGACCCAATATCATGTGTGGATAAGCCATAGACTAAGCAAAGGCAATTAGCATGCCTACAATCCTTCGCCAGGTGTCCATCCCTCCTGCAGTAAGTGCAAAAGGCTGGACTGGGCCGGTTGAATGGTACTCCCGGTCTCCTGGATACAAAAGGTGGCCTTGAAGAAGCATCTCCTGCCATTTGAGTGGTAGGGCGCTTCACTCCGGCAGATTGGGGTATGCCCTTCATCTTTACTACTACCTCATATCGACGGGCAGCTTTCAGAGCCAGTCCGTGGGTTAGGAAATCCCCTGTAGCTAAGGCAGCTTGAATCTCTGGATCTAACCCTTGCTAAAATTGTCTGGACCTATCTCAGTAGTAGGAATGAGGTGTGCCGTAAACCTGTTACGGTCTTATGTTAGCAGTGTAGTATGTGATATTAGAAAATTGAATATTATGACATATCTTACCTGCTCAATATGTGAACTCGGCATCATACTCATCCACTGATTTGCTCCACATAGAGCTTTATTGTAAGTGGATGAATTGATACTCCATGTCGAATTGGGCAGTCTCGGGAAAATACTTCGCGTCGAACATGTCACGAGAAGTTTTCCATTCGATAGGCTGAGCAAGACGGCTTTCTTCTGCCTTTCACCATACTCGGGCGTTGTCGGTGAGTTGGAGCCTTGCAACCCGTATCCAAGCGATCTTTGGAACTTGTGCTGCTACCAAATTGTCCTCAATGCTCTGAGCCTATTTTTCAGCTTTCAAAGGGCTCCTTTCTAAGAAAATTGCTTTGGGTGCAATGCCCATAATTGCTTCACTCTGGGTGCTTCCGCTTCTGGGCGGTTCAATAATATAGCAGCCTACTGCTGCTGTCCTTCCAGGAGGCTTCGGATTGCTTCAAGAAATACTGTTTGCCCGTTGATCGGAGCTGCAAAGGTAGGCGTAAGTGGAAGAGGTGGTGGTGGTGTGTTGTTGACGTTTATGCTGGTATTGTTTGGAGAATCCATAATCTTAAAAGAAAAAAATAGGGTTAGGATATATTCAAAGAATATGAAATTGTAAGATTCAAGGAATATGAAATGTAAAGAATGTTTTCAGTTGCTGAGCCTTGTGTTATATTGCTTAGGACTTCATGTAGAATTGACCTGCAATTCCATGCAGAACTGACCTGCATGGGCCGCCAACAAAACCTATCATGCCTCGCTTCCCAGTATACGGGTAAGGAGACATGACTAGCCTGCTACGTATTTACTCGGAAGTAAACATGCTAAGCGTAACTAAGCAATATAATGTAAATATACACAAGAAGATATGAAATGTAAATGAACAGCAACTTTTATTTATTAAACATTTCTTTACAATACAACTGAAAAGTAATACAATGATGAAAGCAATGCCTAAACAATGGTATGAACATGAAAGTAAAGTATATACAAGAGTCTAGAGCTCGGGGTCCTCGCTACACTGATCTAAGTCCTCTGAACTGGTCTCTATCTCTAGTGAGTCGGATCCACCTGACAACATTCCAAAGAAAGAAGAGAGAAGGAATGTCGTCAGCGAACAATCGCTCGGTAAGTCCCAAAGAAAAGTAGGAATATAATAGATAGATGAATAGATAGATATGAGAATATAACTGGTGTATTGTGAGTTTGTTATGTTAACGCAGTTGTTTGTAGTTTGGTACAGAATATGCCAGTGTATACGAGAGGGGTCCAACTATTCCATGGACTAAGGTATATGGAGCACAACGAACCGTTAAGCCACGGAAAAATAGCAATGGATATTCAGGTTAGGTGTATTAAAGTGACCGTCTCGTGCCACTTCTAACACATTCCGTACCAGTTTACCCCTTTAAAACCCCGTAATGTATTATGTATTGATGTGTATTGTTTTGTTTAATAGATGTGCGACTTGCCGAAAACATGATATCAGTAGTTCATGTAAATGGAAAGGATATAGACAGATAGTCATGTAGACCAGTCAAATGTATATCCATGGTTCGATCAAATCATATTCATGTTGATATAGATTGAATTCTGATATAAATGGATTCATGTTGAATTGGAGTTATACTTGAATCATATTCAAGTATAGATTGATTGATTTCAAATTAGATTCAGACTCTGTCTGAGTCATATACTTAAACAGAATTGAAGTCCTGAATTAGTTTTGGAGTTATCGGTAACTATTGCACATGGACAGCAGAATTTGTGTCTTTTTCCAAGAAAATTACCGTATTGATAACACCGTTATTAGGTTGTCTACCTTAGATAGGCAAGCACCTATATTCTCTGGCTCCCTGAGGCTCAAGAGAGCTGGTCCCACTTAAACCTGTATTTACTAGGGTCCTTATTGTAAATTTATATAACTTGAGGGGGTTTTATGACAAATAATTTTGATATATTTTCAAAATAAAGCTCAAGTATTTATTTATCGTCTTTAAGGTTTTCATAATTGTAATTTTTATAAAATGAAATATTCTAGTGGATATAAACCTAAATTGAATAGTTTATGGTATTTTCTTGTAATTTGACTTGTATTGAATGTGGTGGTATTTTCATGATCTTTTGTGACTCTTCTGATTTAGAAAACATGGAATATATATAATATATTTAAAGTAGATATTTTGATAGTGTGTGTGTGTGTGTATTTAAAAAATAGAATTTATTTATTAAATAAAAATCACGTTTTTCTTAAAATTGTAATAAAAATTCCATCGAGATCGTATGCTCCGTGAGGAGGTTTGCATCTCGTCCTACTAGTCCGATGGATGTGTGATAACCCACACTAACCAAGTTGGATCCTCCAAAATGGGTTGTAAGGACTTAATCGTATGGAATTTAAATAAGACAATTTAAAGAATACGGTTTTGTAATAGTTTAGGGTATTTTATTGTAAACTTATAATTATCCCATAAACTAAAGTTCTAAAAGCCATCGTGCTATGTCAAGAATGAGTGTTATGATGAGGTAGGTCATTACCTCTTGAGTTTTCTAAAGGTAATACAAAGGAATATGATGAAATATGTAGAATGTAAAGTTTGTGGTATTTAATCGTAAAAATATGATAAAAGTTGCATAACATGTTATTTTGAGATGAAACTTGTTCTAAAGTGTTTGGTTATGATTGTTAAATAATATATGAAGAATTGGTAGGTTTGTTATTAAGAAAATTTGGGTTTTTAAAGAAAAGAGAATCGGAATAATTCCGCTTCCAACGAGTTTTGAAATGAGAGTGTTTTAGATTAGAATGAGAGGAGAGGAGAGGGACTAACTGATTTGGAGAAGAGATGGGAGGTAGAGAGAACTTTTGTAGGTGTCGGGAGTCACGGTATCGCCGGATTCTTTCCGAAATATCGCCGGAATTTTGACCTTGGCTAATTCCACTTGTACAACTTTTGGACTTAGGAATTTTTAAGAGTTTTGGCAATGGATTTCAGAATGAGGAGGGAAAAAGTGTAGGGTAGTATTTATAGAATAGAATTAGGGTTTAGGGGGTGAATAGAGAATAAAAATGTATTAAATTTTGGATTAAAGAGGTGAATTAACGCTCTCTGTTAATATACAGAAAAATCAAACGGAATAGGAGTTGTGAGGGAAGGTCAAGGGGTGCTAGGGCAAAGTTTGGGAGCATATAGGACGGTTGGGACCGGCGCCGCCGGCCCCTAAGGAAATCTCACCTGTCCAATCCAAGGGGTTGGGCTATGGATTTTAGCCAAGTGTCAGGGTCGCTTCATATAGCTCAGTGCACATGTTTGATTTCTGAAAATTTTAATTTTTATGTGTTTTGCACGTGTAAACTTTTGAGCTTCTAAAAGTTTAAAAGAAAAATCAGCAAAAAAATATATGTGGCTGAGGGGATTTGAACACAGGGGCTACGTCACAGCAGTGTAAGGTTTTACCAATGAGATACAAGTACTTTCTTGCTGTTCAAAAGAAAATTAAATAATTAAAGCATGCACAGGATTGTAAATACTCTATTTGTACATTAACTTTTAAACAAATTTTCTGTACATTAAAACAGAGTCGTTACATCAATGGTGAAGTAAGATGAATAAAATATTCATTAAGCCATACTTCACCCCATTCCTCAAAAGTCTCCTCTTTTCCACCTCACATTTTCTATTTTCTAAAAATATAAAATCAACCAGCTTTATATAATATATATATATATAACATATATATTAATATATATATAAAGATAAGCAAATAATTAGTGAGCAATAATATTAATTAATATATAATTATATCAAATATAAATATATATCATATGATTAAATCAATAATTGATTTAATAATCCGGTTATATCACATATAACAGACTAATATCATTTATCTTTATATCACATTATCAAATCAACACTTGATTCAATAATCTGGTTATATCACATATAACCTAACTGATATCAAATAACCGCTATATTAGAATACGGTATCACATACTCGTATTTGATCAGGCCCCTGCAGCATATGTGCCCTACTTCTTTTTGCTTGAACTAGAAAACTTCTGTGTGGGACTCTAAAGACTCGTCAATACGCCAGCAGTAGGTAATGAACACATCAGTTACCCACAAGCCGTCAGCGGTACTAGCTGGACGTAACGGCTACCCAGGTATTGAGAGAATAGAAGATCAACAAGAAAGCTTGTCCAAACTCCCATGAAGCCTTTAAATAACACTTACTGTACAGTCCGGTTTCTTGGTCTGATATGTCGCATATCGAGTCTGGGGGTGGAATCGTCAGACCCTAATAACTTGATAAGTCATGCCGATGTATGGCTTATAACAGTACGAGAAACTACTGATAACTCTTACCAGTAAATCTCATCAACTGCCCTGGCCAGGGAGTTCTTATTATAGCCAATCGAGCATAGCGCAACATCAACTCCATATACCGGGAGAGACGAAACCTCTCTTATCGCTCATTTCCTCCATGTGACTCGGGACTGTACCCAAAATCCATCTATTTGCACGACTCCTTTGAGCCATGGTAGGGAGGAAATCAAAGCACAGTGGGAACCACACAAGACTCTATGACGATCTCGGGTCTACAGACTAATTTGTACCTGTGTCACCAGAGAACTACTATCTGACTATTGATATAGTACCATTTAAGAGTTCTCGGAGAGTCTTGTTCAGTGTACCCATTCTCTAATGAGCACCTGTGTACAATCTTTGATGTCAAACACAAATGATTATGGGATCAACCATCGACCCATACAGTGTCAAGAAACGTATACACTAGTCTACTCTAGAATATCGATGCCTTGTCTCGATACTCCCTCGACTAGGAAATGTTAAATGAAGTGCTTGTAGACTACATAGGTCCCAGTAGTATGATCTGCATCATAGTCCTGGTAGTCAGGCAAACATCCTAAGGGTTTTATCAACATATATCAGAGAGACGGTATAATAATACAAGTCTACAAGTTAAGATAAAGAGCAACCAGATAGCATACTATCATGTCGAGTAAGAAAGTCCTCTATATATATGTCCAAGCATCCACTATATCATACAATAATGGCCTCTAGGGCATACATATTCCTAAAAAATACCAAAATAGTCAAGCTTTACAGTAAAATACCATAAACTTTCCAAGCTAAGCTACTATCACTGAAATACCTCAAATCTCTAAAATTCACATCCATGAAAACCCTGAATAATATAAATAATTTCTCAAGGTTATTTTGAAACTATATTAAAATTATTTTTCATAAAACCCCCTCGAGTTATATAAAACTATATTTAAGGACTTTAGTAAATATAGGTTTAGGCTGGATCAATTCTCTTGAGCCCCAGGAAGCCAGAGAAATTGAGTAGTTGCTTATTTAAGGTAGAAAACTTAACGGTGTTATCAATGGTAATTGTCTTGGAAAAAGGCACAAATCCTGCCGTCCATGTGCAGCAGTTACCGATAACTCCCAAACTTAATTCAGGATCTAAATCAGTTTATAAGTGTCTGACTCAAGTCTGAGTTTAACTCAAGTTTGAATTTAACTCAAGTCTGAATCCAAAGTCAAACCTGAATTTAAAACCAAATATGAATACTTGATCATGAATACTTGAATTCAAATATCAAAAGCAAACAGGTATACTTGACCCTTGATCATGAATAGGAATACTTGAACTTGACTCAATCAAAACATGAATATTTGAACACTATGACTTGACTCGAACCATGAATACAACTTGACATGAATATATAAATACTTGATATATACATGAAATCAATCTTGCAACTTGATGTATTCATGGATTCGAGCAATGCTGGTAATTTTAGCTGTAACTTAGCATATACGGGGTGCTGGGGTAGTTTATGCGTGAATCCAACGAAATCTCAGTAGTCCCACTAAATCATGAATCCATGTCTACTAACACAAGCAAGCTATTATGAAGGCCCGTGTTTCCTTACTGCTGAATTACAGCCTGTTGAGTTTGGAATACTTCAATATTAGGTTGAAGTCCCGTTACTAACACTTGATTCGGGCCCGTGGTTCATTACCCCTGGATTACAGCCTGTTGGGCTCGAAAACACTCTTGAGATTGGTTGACATTCATTCTTGAACTTACGTTAAATAAGTATACCCAAGTAGAGACCTGTTAAGACACTTACATTTACTGCATGTTCACCATACCTACACTACACGGCCATGTTATAATTGTTTGCCATGCTCATGCTATGCTGTCATGTTTACCTACTTTCCATTCTTGTTCACATATATTACGAAATAACCGCATGCTAAATAAAATTGCCGTGTTTACATAAAATGACATGCTGAGACACCATATCTCATAATCAATTGTTTATAATATACACTTCCTTTATCATTACACTCTATATTTCACTTCATATCTTGGGGACTTACCGAGCGAAAGTTTGCTGACGGGCATTCCACCCACCTTTGTTTATTCTTGGAATGTTTGTCAGATAATGTGAAGACCGAGTAGGTAGACATCTTAGAGGAGGAGCACGATCAGATCGCGACCCAGGCCTAGACCAGTTATCTTCTTCTCAGTTTATGTATGCCACCTGTTTATGTATTTCTTTTCTTGGATTTCCTTTCAGTTGAAATCATGTATTGTAAATGAATCAAGTTGAATGTAATTAAAGTTGTTGAAGTTTTAATCTTATGTTAATTTTCTTATCATTTTATATTTCTTCTTTTAAGATTACCGTATTTATTCCAGGAAATGACCTTCTCGAAATAAATACGTTGCGAGCCTCGTCATGTACCTGCTTCCGTCTACTGAGAAGCGAGGCATGACAGGTTTTGTTGGCGGCCCATGGAGGTCCATTTTGCATGAAGTCATCAGCAATATATAACAAGAAATATGAGATTCAACAACTTTACATTCCTTACAATTCAATTTCCATTGAATCTATCCTAATCTTTCTTCTCTATCTAAGGTGATGGATTCTCCCAGCAACCCTAGCACCAACGATGGAACTACACCACCACCTATCCTTACTGTCCTACCACCTCAACCTACCGTAGCCGCACTACTCACAGAATAAACGATGCTTCTAGAGGCTATCAAAAGCCTGCTTGAAGGTCAGCAGGCTCAAAACACGATTTTGCAGGAGCAGACCGCTCTCCTTCAGTAGAGTTTCATCTTCTCCGAAGCAGAAACACCGGGAGTAAAACAATTTCGAGCGTTCCACCCAAAGAACTTCTCAGGGAAGAAGAAACTACTTGAGGCTGAGAAATGGGCACAGAGTATTGAAGACGACTTAGCCGTAGCATAAGTTCCAGAAGTGGCTTGGGTCAGAGTAGCAAAACTCCAGTTTACTGACAATGCCAGAATCTGGTGGAAGGTCGAGGAGAGCCGCCTTGAGAAGTCAATCGAGTGGAAGAATTTTTGTGATCTCTTTGATGCCAAGTATTTTCCAGAAACCGCGAACTTCGAGATGGAACAGAAATCCATCCACCTACAACAAGGATCCATGTGGGATAAGTCAGTGGACGAGTACGATGCTGAATTCACCATGCTCAGCAGATTCACTGCCCATCTAATTCCTACTGCAGAAATCAAAGCCAGGCGCTTCCAGTAAGGATTAGACCCATGAAGCAGCTTTGAAGTCAGCCCGTCGCTATGAAGCTTATATTAAGAAGAAGGGAAGGCCACAGTTGGTCGGTATGAAACGTCCTGCCCATCAGATTACTTGAGGAGCCTCTTCTAGGCCAACTCTCCCAGCGCCAACTATGCGGCCAGGAGGATCATTTTCCGAGACTGAACCAAACTTCTGCATATATTCCAAAAGATCCGGACACCAAGTCAAAGATTGTCGTCGAGCGAATGGTCTTTGTCTGATATGTGGATCATCCTCAAACACTATAGGCACTTGCCCACACAACCGAACTGGCCTAATTCCCGCAGTTAGACCAGCTATTCAATCTCCACCCACTCATTTAGCCCTTCCTGCACCACCTTCACAGGGACCACATTTACCTCGTTACTCATCGATGTACCAGCATGCACAGAGAAATGTGCAGAAATGTCAGGCTTACACCTTGGCGGCCGTAGAAGCCGAAACTATAGGTCAAGGTAACACTGGTAAATCCTCTCCCATCTTTTTCAGCCTTTTCAAACTCTTGCATCCTTTCGTTCTTTCAAATATTTTTCATACACTTCCGGTACAATATCAGTAGTTCTTTCACCACCGCTGTAATCAAGGTTTTCTTGAATCTTTTACAACTTCCTTATATAAATTTTGAGGACGAAATTTTTATAAGGAAGGTAGAATATAACAACTCTGAAATCTTAGTACGGAAATTTTTCTGTTAAAATACAGAATAGAGTTTCACAGCCTAAGTACAAGTTATAAGTTAATTTTGTATAAACAGTAAGAAACAACTTGTAGCTCACTGGTAAAATCTTGCACTGCTATAACGTAGCCCCTGTGTTTGAACCCCATCAGACACATTATATTTTTTTCTGATTTTTCTTTTAAACTTTTTGGAAGCCCAAAAGTTTACACGTGCAATGTACATAAAAATGAAAAGTCTAAAGAAATAAACATGTGCAAAAGATTATTAACAGAGAGAGGAACAAGTGGCAAGAATTCACCGGCCCCCCAACATAAATTGACCGGCGAAAACCTTGTTTGGGCCCTCGTGGCTAATAAGGTCCGTGCTTTGCACACCTGACCCTTCCCCTACCCCTAACTCCCATGCACTGTTTGATTGCTCTGCAATCAAATACTACCCCTTCAATTCCCCATTCATCCTCATTTTAATGCATTTTAATTCACTCTTTTAATTCCAAAATCCTAATTCCACACTATATATACTACCCCATGCCCTAACCCTTCATCATTCTGAAAATTCTAGCCAAAATTCTCAAAATTTCTCAAGTACAAGTGGAGTTAGTAAGCGGTCAAGTTCCGGCGAGGATCAAAACAAATTCCGGTGATTCCGCGATACCATGATGACAACCCTCTCTCCTTCTACCTTCTCTGAACCTAACCAAGTGGTAAGTCCTTTCCAATCCTCATTCTTCTTCTCTAAAAATTCTTTTTTCAAAATATATGTCAGGAGTGGAGTTAATACCGACATCTTCTTCTATACTATATAAAATTCACTTTTTCTTACATATTTGATATCCATATCTTTACACAAAGTTTGTAATCATAAAACTAAGGTTTAGAACCAATTTCACTCAAAAATTTCATGTAACATAACTTTAACTTAACTTTTACAATAAAGTACCATGAACTTTATATATGTCATCTTATATTGATTTGCTTAAAAATACCTTTAGGAAAATTCATGAGGTAATGACCTACCTCTCACATACACACTTGGTTCCATAGCACGATACTCTTCGAACGTATTTTTAGTTACGAACACAAGATTACATTAAAATACCTTTTACTATAAAAACAGTTTTCTTTGGAATTGTATTTTAAAATTCCTTTGCAAATAAGCCTCTACATCCCTTTTTAGGGGACTCGCTATTGGAGGGTATGGATTATCGCACATCCTTGAGCTAGTAGAGCGAGATGCAGACCTTCTCACGGAGCATTCGGTCTTGAAAGATTTTTAATACGGTTTTTAAGTGAAACACAATTTTCTACTTAAATAAAAATTAATTTTTTATAATTATATAAATATTACAAATCCATATATTTTCAAAATATAATAACCTTATATTTTTTCAAATTAAATAATTACAATTTTCATCAAAATACCATCTAGATACCAACAAAAGTCAAGCTTTACAGTAAAATACCATAAACTTTCCAAGCTAAGCTACTATCACTAAAATACCTCAAATCTCTAAGATTCACATCCATAGAAACCTGGAATAATATAAATAAATTCTCAAAGTTATTTTGAAACTATATTAAAAATATTTTTCATAAAACCCTATCGAGTTATATAAATCTATATTTAAGGATTTTAGTAAATATAGGTTTAAGTGTGATCAATTCTTTTGAGCCCTAGGGAGCCGGAGAAAGTGAGTGCTTGCCTATTTAAGATAGAAAACTTAACGATGTTATCAATGGTAATTGTCTTGGAAAAAGATACAATACATGTCGTCCATTTGCAGCAGTTACCGATAACTCCCGAACCTAATTCAGGATCTAAATCAGTTTATAAGTGTCTGACTCAAGTCTGAGTTTAACTTAAGTCTGAATCCAAACTCAAACCTGAATTTAAAACCAAACATGAATACTTGATCATGAATACTTGAATTCAAACATCAAAAGCAAACAGGTATACTTGACCCTTGATTATGAATCGTAACACTTGAACTTGACTCAATCAAAACATGAATATTTGAACACTATAACTTGACTCGAACTATGAATACAACTTGACATGAATACATGAATACTTGACATGAATACTTGATTTATACATGAACTCAATCTTGCAACTTGATGTATTCATGGATTCGAGCAAGACTGGAAATTTTAGCTGTAACTTAGCATATACGAGTTGCTGGGGTAGTTCACGCGTGAATCCAACGAAATCTCAGGAGTCCCACTAAATCATGAATCCATATCTACTAACACAAGCAAGCTATCATGAAGGCCCGTGTTTCCTTACTCCTGGATTACAGCCTGTCGAGTTTGGAATACTTCAACACTATGTTGAAATTCCGTTACTAACACTTGATTCGGGCCCGCAGTTCCTTACCCCTAGATTACAGCCTGTTGGGTTCGAGAACACTCTTGATATTGGTTGACATTCATCCTTGAATTTATGTTAAATTAGTGTACCCAAGTAGAGGTCTGTTAAAATACTTATATTCACTGTATGTTCACCATACCTACACTACACGGCCATGTTATAATTGTTTGCCATGCTCATGCTATACTGTCATGTTTACCTACTTACCATACTTGTTCATATATATTACGAAAGAACTGCATGCTAAATAAAATTGCCATATTTACATAAAATGACATGCTGAGACACCATACCTCATAATCAATTATTCATGATATACACTTCCTTTATCATTACACTTTATATTTCACTTCATATATTGGGGACTTACCGAGCGAAAGTTCGCTGACGGGCATTCCAACCACCTTTATTTTCTTGGAATGTTCATCAGATACTATGGAGACTGAGGAGATAGACATCTCAGAGGAAGAGCATAATCAGATTGCGGCCCGGGCCGAGACTAGTTATCTTCTTCTCAGTTTATGTATGCCACCTGTTTAGGCATTTCTTTTCTTGTATTTCTTTTCAGTTGAAATCATGTATTATAAATTAATCAAGTTGAATGTAATTAAAGTTGAAGTTTTAATCTCATGTTAATTTTCTTATCATTTTATATTTCTTCTTTTACGCTTAGTGTATTTATTCCGGAAAATTACCTTCTCAAAATAAATACGTCGCGGGCCTCGTCACGTACCTGCTTCCGTCTACTGGGAAGCGGGGCATGACATCATTCGAGACGAACCCGATTGGAGAGAACCCTTCATAGAGTACCTCCGATACAACAAGCTGCCAAATGAAAAATCTGCGAGGGTTCAGCTGAAGAAAAGAGCCCTCCGATATGTGTTTGTAAATAATACACTATACCGCAGATCATATGACCAATTCTGGTTCAGGTGTCTGTCATTGGCCGAAACCCAAAAATTCATGAAAGAAATTCACTCAGGCGTCTTTGGAGCTCTCCAATCTGGCCCCAAAATACGGCTTCAAATCAAACGGCTTGGGTATTACAGGCCTACCATGATAAGGGATTACGAAGAAATGTCATCTCTTCCAAATTCACGGTGACTTCATTCACAAGTACCCCAATCTGTTGTATCCTACGGTGGCGTCATGGCCCTTCGAAGTTTGGGGCACCGACATAATTTGGTCCAATTGATCCTCCGTTATCCAAAGGCCACTGGTTTATATTGGCCGCAACCGACTACTTCTCCAGATGGGCTGACGTTGTCCCACTAAAAGAAGTCAAGACATAAGATATTCTGACGTTCTTTCGGCATAATATTCTATACCGCTTCGGTACACCTAGAAGAATCATTTCTGACAACGAGCATTCTTTCAAGAGCTTCAAAGACTCGAGGTTCGTTACTCAGCACAAGATAGATAGGAGATATTCCTCCATCTATAATCCAAGGGCCAATGGGCTAGCCGAAGCCTTCAATAAAACTCTATGCAAGCTCCTGAGGAAAAATACTTCCAACAAGAGAGACTGGAATCTCAAACTTCACGAGGCATTGTGGGCATATCGTACCGCGCACAACACTCCAACTCAGTCCACTCCATACTCATTACTCTTCGGACTGGAAGCGATCCTCCCCACTCGAAGTCGAAGTTCCAAGCCTCAGGATGGCCGTCCAGTATAATTTGACGGAGGAGGAAAACGTTCTCCTTCGGCTCAAAGAACTTGACGCCCTCGAAGAAAAGTGGCTCGCAGTATAGAAAAATCTAGAGCTATACTGAGCCTAAATGTCATGGGCCTATGACAAGACGACCCGTCTGCGTGCTTTCAAGAAAGACGAATTAGTGTTGGTTCTCAAAATACCGATCATCCCCAATCGACATGCCTAGAGAAAATTCGAGCCAAATTGGGAAGGGTCATACGTCATCGAGAAAGTGTTCGACGGAGGATCCTACCATCTAATAAGTGCCAAGTGAGAAAGGCCCATGCCACCATCAATGGCAGATATCTCAAGAAATACTATGCATGAATGCTCCAAGTCGTAGACGAATTGAGCACACTGGCCCTACGGTTTGGATTATACATCCTGTAAAACCGTATACAATCCACGGGTATAAACGACCTTTATCTCTCTCAAGTCCTACCGACGAGACTATATTTTAAGTCTCACCGGCGATGAAACTCCACCAATGTAAAAAAAGAGAGGAAAAAAAGGTTTGTACACAAGCAAAACGGGAACAGACGAAAACCCGGAAGGGCTCCGTGAGTAAAAGAATAGCAGGACTGCCAGCGAGTTTGTGAAAACCCGAAAGGGCGCAAACTCATGAAAAGAGATGAAATACACTCGCAAAGTCCTCTCGACCTTGTGAGGAGAAAATCCCCGCGTGAAATCCTTACGACTCACAAAGGAGCAACACACTTAGGAATCCCCACGATTCCTAAGGAGAAAATACACCTGCAAGATCCTCTCGACTTGTGGGGAGAAAATACTTTTATGAAACCCTTACGGCTTATAAAATTGAAAGGCTTTAGGTGGTAGGGAACTAAAGATGTCTCTTAAGCCATCGTTTCCCAATGGGCAATGGCAAATGATGAGTTGCTCCTGGTATTATGCTTCAATGTTAGTGGTGCTGATGCTGACCCAAAATCTAAATCCCAAGTTTTCCCAACGGCAAATGATGAGTCGCTCTTGGCACTATACTTCAGTATTAGCGGTGCTGATGCCGACTCAAAACCAAATCCCAAGTCCTCCCAGGGTAAATGATGAGTTGCTCCTGATATTATTCCAGGATTTTAATGTTGATGCTAAACAAATTCCAAATTCCTCTCAAATTCAAAAGTCCTACCAAATAAGGCAGAAATCAAACAGATCAAATCAACATCGCACCCGGCAGCACTTATAAGCTCAAAAGTCCCGCTGAGCAGGTAGGGAACTCCCAAAACAAATCAAATCAAACAAGTCAACCAATCATCTCATCGGTGGAATCAAGCTCCATCTAGGAAAAAAATCAATCCTGACACCGCAAAAAGCGAAGCAAATAAACTTCAATCCCGACACCGTAAGAAGCGGAGCAAGTCAAATCAAGTATCGACCGCCCAAGTCACAAAAATGACAGCATCGACCGTCCAAGTCGTAAAAATGGCAGTATCGACCGTTCACGTCGCAAGAAGGGCAGCACCGACCGTCCAAGTCATAAAAAGGGCAGCACCGACCGTCTACGTCGCAAAAAGGGCAGCACCGACCGTCCAAGTCGTAAAAAGGGCAACACCGACCGTCCAAGTCATAAAAATAGCAGCACCAACCTTCCACGTCGCAAAAAGGACAGCACCGACCTTCTACGTCGCTAAAAGGGCAGGATCGACCGTCCACTTCATGAAAAGGGCAGCATTGACCTCCACGTCGTCAAAACGGAAATCAAATCAAGTCAACCTCCACGCGAAAGAAGATCCATCAATTTTATGCACACGACTCATATATGTGGTGTGCATTTATTGATGGGGGCTACTTTGTTGTGGTCAAAAATTACATCCCGGTTGACCAAGTCAAAATCAATCAACCCCCAGCCAAGCGGGCCCAAACTCAAGCGATGTAGGCCCAAGCCCAAGTCAAGACCAAGAATGGAAGGGCCCGGTTCCATGCCAAGAATGAAGCAATAAATTAGTTCAGTACAATTTTTTAGAAATAAATGAATTAAAAATGAGCAGAAAACCAAAATTTTGTAATCCACATGGCTTATGTGCAAAAATAAATAAGCAGATAAGGCATAGGGCGGCACAAGTGCCATTTGGTAAAATCCAAGGGGCTATACGTAAAGCGTGTAGCCTATAAAAGAAAATATGATGAAAAAATCAACAAAACTTTTAATTCTCTCCAAAAGTTAGGGTTATGTGCCTCTTTCTCCTTCCTCAGGGTTCTAAACATTTTTCTCTTTTCTAAATTAAATCAAGAGTTTAAC
Organism: Agapanthus africanus; assembly: GCA_030015575.1. Classification (NCBI taxonomy): domain Eukaryota; kingdom Viridiplantae; phylum Streptophyta; class Magnoliopsida; order Asparagales; family Amaryllidaceae; genus Agapanthus; species Agapanthus africanus. Next base: position 933,564,269 of record JASDDO010000019.1, on the reverse strand, counting down.
TCTTCCTTTTCCAAAAAGAAATAGTTTTTCACTATAAAACCCTTGAAGGGAAACTCAGATCTTTCATTAAATCTTCAAAAGGGAAGATTTTTAAGCTTCGCCCTCTTTTTCTCTAAGATCCAGCTAACAGAGATGAGGAAGTAGGAGATCTATCTCCAAAAATCTCACTTTGGGAAGATCTAAGGCTCAAAAGAAGATCCAGGGCCAAAGGAAAGAAGAAAGGAATCCCCTTTGATCATCTCCAAAAATTTTTAGGGGTTCAACTCCATTTGTCAAAATCTTTTGGAGTTTTTCGAAGTTTAATTCCATTCAAAATGTTTTGGAGTCTAACTCCACAAATAAAATCCTTTTAGAAGTTTAAATCCATTTAAAATCTTTTGGAGTTTAACTCCATAATAAAAATTCTTTTGGAGTTGAACTACACAATAAAAATATTAAAATATTTTGGGAGTTTAACTCCAAATCTCGAGGCTAAGCCCTTTTTTTCTGAAGACACCCAGCGCCCACGTGCCGGATGCGTGAGGCGCTGGCACCCAGCACCCACACGTCCTTAGGACGCTACTCATCCCTCTCTTTTCCATACACTTTCCACTAAAAATACCTCTCTCGTCAGAAAAAAATTTCTAACGGGACGCTCTCCCGTACCCCTAAGGGGGATGCTAGCCCTCTTGACCCTCAGCCAGCTATCCGGGTAGCGGGACCCCCGTAAACTCTGCGAAGCCCCCGATACGTCTAAATGCCCTTCAAAACACAACACACGCACACAACATATTGAGTTCGCATGACCAGTTTGACCTGTCAATCGGAGGTTCACTACTACAAATAGGGGTTGCCCCTATGGATAAAGACGTAAGGGCAAAGCACTGCCCCTACGGATATATTCGTAGGGGCATAAAAATACACCGTAGGTGCAAGTCTTAGCCTTAAACATGCCCCTACGGCTTAATGCATAGGTCCCTCGGTCCCTACGGATTCCACCGTAGGGACAAAATATTTATTTAAGTTATCGGTTTATAAAATAAAATAGTTGCCCCTCCGGATAACTCCGTAGGGAAAAATACATGCCCCTACGGGTAAATGTGTAGGGGTAAAGCTAAGGCCCCTACGGATTACACCATAGGGACAAGCCTAACCCCTGTTACTGAGTCCATAGGGTCAAAATATCAGGTATCCTGATATTTTATCCCTACGGATAAATGTGTAGGGGCGAAGCGTGTCCCTACGGATTAAACGGTAGGCGCAACATGTGTCCCTATGGATGGACATATTATCAGTTTTTTTTAAAAAAGGGCTTCCTTTTTTTTCCTCACCCTGTGCACAATAATATATACATCATATATGAAAGTAATCAACAAGCAGAATATATACTGCAGTATTCATAATCAACATCTCACGCATAATATATAAAAGAAATCAACAAGCAGAATACGATATCAATCTAAATCAATATGAACACGCAAACACCATCAATATCATCCAAAATATATACAATATGTATCATATAAGTAAATACATGTTTAAAATATAAAAATCAAAAAGCTACCCTAGCTCGGTCCAGCTCCACCTTTGATAATCGTCGTAATCTGGTGAACCTGCTCCTCGGATAAACCCTGAGTCACGAACTCGAGCAATGCGGACGGTGCGGGAATCTAAGCGGGCTGTGGAGCTGTAGGAGTGGTCTGCGCATCCATAACCGAGGCAGTGGTTTGCGGAGCCACAGCTGTGGGAGTCTGAATGGGCTGTGGAGCTGTAGGAGTGGTCTGCGCCACCGCAGCCGAGGTAGTGGCTTGCGGAGCCGCAACTGAAGGAGATGCATTGTAGGGTGTTTTTCGTCACCCCATTGAGATGGAAATACGCGCGCGCTTGTCAGGAGCATTACAGATTCCCCCTGCCTAGGGTAGGCTGGGGTTTATTGATTGTGGGGATCCGAATCTCCGGCAGCCGTAGACTAAGCTGCCGTTAATTACCCTTCGCATTTGGAGCGGAGGAACCTCCGATTGACGGGTTAAACCGGTCATGCGAACTCAATATGCAGTGCGTTGGTGTGTGTGTATTTTTTTGTTTTGTTCCACTTGTGAAAAAAAAGATATATATATATATATACATATATATTTTATATATATAAAAACAAAAAAAATAAGTAAAAAAAAATTTATTATTATTATTTTTTTTATTTTAAAATATTTTTTTTATTTATTTAATATTTATTATTTTTATTTTTTTTAATAAAAAAGCTTAAAATAACGAAAAGAAGAAAGAGTAAAAAAAATGGGGGCCATCACATGCTCAGCATGTGAGGGGGGCCATCACATGCTCAGCATGTGACCCGTCACATGCTCAGCATGTGAGAAGGCCATCACATGCTTTGCATGTGACCCGTCACATGCTTTGCATGTGACCCGTCACATGCGTCACATGCTAAACATGTGAGGGGGCCGTCACATGCTTTGCATGTGACCGGTGCATGTGACCCGTCACATGCTTTGCATGTGACCACCTTTTTTTCTTGAATGAAACGTGGAGTTCAACTCCAAAAGAATTTTATATGGCTAAAAAAATATAATGTGGAGTTAAACTCCCCCCTAAAAAGGATTTTTACTGTGGAGTTAATCTCCAAAAGAATTTCTGTAGTGGAGTTAAACTCCAAAAGAATTTTATTTGTGGAGTTGAACTCCAAAAGATTTTCTATAGTGGAGTTAAACTCCAAGAGAGTTTTATTTGTGGAGTTGAACTCCAAAAGATTTTCTCCTTTCTCCTTTGAGAAGAAACCCAAAATGGGTTCTCTTGAAACTCCAAGATCTAGATCTTGGATGATAAAAAAAGAGACCCTTTTTCTTCTCTTGATGGAGTTTTGGGAGATGGGTTTATGGTAAAACTTTTTTTAGTTTTTTTTTTTTAAAAAGGAGAGCTAAGCTCTTGATTTATTTGGAAAATGAAAAGGAAGAGGAAGAACTTGAAAAAGAGAGAGTGGAGGCACAAACCCTAGTTTTTTTGGGAGAATGAAAAGTCTCTTCTTCTTTTATTCATCATCATGTTGCCTTATATAGGCTTACACATTTACATATAGCCTTTTGGGCTTTACAAAATGACATTTTGCCCATCTCATGGCTCATGTGCCATTTCATTTTTGCACATAAGCCATGGGCTTACAAAATATTGGCTTTATGCCCATTTTGCATACATTCATGTATAAAAAATTACACAAAAATTATTTATTACATGATTTTGTTGTTGGCATGGGGAGGCTGGCCGCGGGCTTGACTTGGGCATGGGCCCGCTTGACCTGGGCTTGGGCCCACCTAGCTTGGGGGTTGACCTTGACTTTGGCTCGGTCAACCGGGGTGCAAATTTTGACCCCAACAAAGTGCCCCCCATCAATAAATGCACACCGCACATTTGAGTTGTGTGCATGAAATTGATGGATCTTGAAGCTGGACTTCGAGGTGGAGCATCATCCCGATTTGCGGAGCATCATCCCGATTTGCGGAGCATAATTCCACGGTCGGAGTATCCCTCGGGGAGCATGATTCCCGGGGATCGGAGCATCATTCCGATTTGCGGAGTATGATTCTAGGGATCGGAGGAGATCGGAGCATCAATTCGAAGCGCGGAGCATAATTCCCAGGATCGGAGCATCATTCCAACAAGCGGAGCATAATTCCAGAGATCGGAGCATCATTCCGATAAGCGGAGCATGATTCCAGAGATCGGAGCATCATTCCGATGAGCGGAGCATGATTCCAGAGATCGGAGCATCATTCCGATGAGCGGAGCATGATTCTAGAGATCGAAGCATCATTCCGATGGGTGGAGCATGATTCCAGGGATCGGAGCATCATTCCGATGAGCAGAGCATGATTCCAGATATCAGAGCATCATTCCGAAGGGCGGAGCATGATTCCAGGGGATCGGATCATCATTCCGATGAGCGGAGCATGATTCCAGGGGATCGGAGCATCATTCCGATGAGCGGAGCATGATTCCAGGGTTCGGAGCATCATTCCGAAGAGCGAAGCATGATTTCAGGATTTGGAGCATCATTCTGAAAAGCGGAGCATAATTCCAGGGATCGGAGTATCATTCCGATGAGCGGAGCATGATTCCTGGGGATCGGAGGAGATCGGAGCATCAATCCGAAGCGCGGAGCAAAATTCCCGGGATCGGAGCATCATTCCGACGAGCGGAGCATAATTCCATAGATCAGAGCATCATTCCGACAAGCGGAGCATGATTCCAGAGATCGGAGCATCATTCCGATGAGAGCGGAGCATGATTCTAGAGATCAGAGCATCATTCCGATGAGCGGAGCATGATTCCAGAGATCGGAGAATCATTCCGATGAGCGGAGCATGATTCCAGGGATCGGAGCATCATTCCGATGAGCGGAGCATGATTCCAGGGATCGGAGCATCATTCCGAAGGGCGGAGCATGATTCCAGGGGATCGGAGCATCATTCCGAAGAGCGAAGCATTATTCCAGGGATCGGAGCATCATTCCGATAGGCGGAGCATCATTCCAGAGGATCGGAGTATCATTCCGATGGAGGAGCATGAGTCCAGGGGATCGGACCATCATTTCGAAGAGCGGAGCATGATTCCAGGGATCGAAGCATCATTCCGAAGGGCGGAGCATCATTCCAGGGTTGGAGTATCCCTCGGGGAGCATGATTCCCAGGGATCGGAGCATCATTCCGATTTGCGGAGCATAATTCCAGGGTTCGGAGCATCATTCCAGAGATCGGAGCATCATTCCGAAGAGCGGCAGACATTTTGACCGAAGCATAATTTCGATGCAGAGGTTGATTCCCAGGTGAAGCGTAATTTCGACAAGGAAGGCAGATATTCCGAGGCGAAACATTGATTTCGACACGGGATACATTCTGAGACGGAGCATGATTCTGGCGCAGAGGTTGTTGGCTGACTTGATTCCGAGATGAAGCATAATTTCGACGGGGAAGGCAGGTATACCGAGGCGAAGCATCATTTCGACATGGGGTGCATTCTGAGACGAAGCATAATTCTAACGCAGAGCTTGCTGGTTGACTTGATTCCGAGGTGGAGCATAATTCCAACGAGGAGGTCGTTGGTTGATTCCGAGCCGAAGCATAATTCCGACAGGGAAGGCAGATACACCGAGGCGAAGCATCATTTCAACACGGGGTGCATATTCTGAGACGAAGCATGATTCCGACGCAGAGCTTGTTGGTTGATTTGATTTCGAGGCGGAGCATAATTCTAGCAGGGAAGGTAGATATCCCGAGGCGAAGCATGATTTCGACATGGGGTAAATTCTGGGACGGAGCATGATTCCGCCGTAGAGGTTGTTGGTTTGATTTGATTTGGGTTGACATCAGCATCGCTACACTGGAATATGGTACCAGGAGTGAATCATCATTTGTCATGAGAGGATTTGGGAATTGTTTTTTTTGTTTGGCATCAGCATCGCTACACTGGAATTTGGTACCAGGAGCGAATCATCATTTGCGTTTGCTTATTAGGAAACGATGGCTTAAGAGACAGGTTTTAGGTCCCTATCACCTAAGACTTTTCAATTTTGTGAGCCTTAAGGGTCTCACAAAGCATTTTCTCCCTACGGGTCGTAAGGATCCCGTAAGTGTATTTTCTCCTTAGGAGTCGTGGGGACTTCCAAGTGTGTTTCTCCTTTGTGAGTCGTAAGGATCTCATGCGGGAATTTTCTCCTCACAAAGTCGAAAGGACTTCTCGAGTGCATTTCGTCTCTTTTTTTCTTTTTTTTTACGAGTTTGCGCCCTTTCGGGTTTTCACAAACTCGCCGGCAGTCCTGCTGTTTTTACTCACGGAGCCCTTTCGGGTTTCATCCGTGCCCATTTTGCTTGTGGACATACCTTCTTTTTTCTTCTCTTTTTTTTTGAATCTTCCCCGCCGGTGGGACTTTGAATGTGGTCTCGCCGGTAGGACTCGAGAGAGATTTGGATCGTTTTACGCCCATGGATTGTATACGGTTTTACAGGATGTATGATCCAGACCGTAGGGCCGGAAAAATTTGGGGACTTTGTTGGCGTCTGCATCGCTGCACTGGAATATGGTACCAGGAGCGACTCATCATTCGCTGTTGGGGTATGGGATTTGGAAGTTGGTTGGCGTCTGCATCGCTGCACTGGAATATGGTACCAGGAGCGACTCATCATTCGGCGTTGGGGTATGGGATTTGGAATTTGGTTGGCGTCTGCATCGCTGCACTGGAATATGGTACCAGGAGCGACTCGTCATTCACCGTTTGTGATTTGAGTTTGGAATTTGGCTGGCGTCTGCATCGCTACACTGGAATATAGTACCAGGAGCGACTCATCATTCGCCGCTTGGGGATTGGGATTTGGAATTTGGTTGGCGTCTGCATCGCTGCACTGGAATATGGTACTAGGAGCGACTCATCATTCGCCGCTTGGAGATTGGGATTTGGAATTTGGTTGGCGTCTGCATCGCTGCACTGGAATATGGTACCAGGAGTGACTCATCATTCACCGTTTGTGATTTGAGTTTGGAATTTGGTTGGCGTTTGCATCGCTACACTGGAATATGGTACCAGGAGCGACTCATCATTCGCCATTGGCGATTGGGATTTGGAATTTGGTTGGCGTCTACATCGCTGCACTGGAATATGGTACCAGGAGCGACTCATCATTCGCCGCTTGGGGATTGGGATTTGGAATTTGGTTGGCGTCTGCATCGCTGCACTGGAATATGGTACCAGGAGCGACTCATCATTCGCCGTTTGTGATTTGAGTTTGGAATTTGGTCGGCGTCTGCATCGCTACACTAGAATATGGTACCAGGAGCGACTCATCATTCGCCATTGGGGCATGAGATTTGGAATTTGGTTGGCGTCTGCATCGCTGCACTGGAATATGGTACCAGGAGCGACTCATCATTCGCCGTTTTTTTTTATTTCGTTTTTTTTTGGTTTTTTTTTTGTTTTACCGCGATTGCTCTATCATTTCAGCTTTTCTTATCGCGAAGGTCGCGATTGCCCCATCATTTCGGCTTTTATTCGTGGTTCCCCCATCATTTCGGCTTTATTTTCATTTTTATTTTTACTCGCTGATTTTTATTGCGAGTTGCCCCATCATTTCGGCTTTATTTTCATTTTTATTTTTACTCGCTGATTTTTATTGCGAGTTGCCCCATCATTTCGGTTTTTCTTTATTTTTCTTTTATTTACACATTTTTTTGTTTATTTACATATATATATATATATATATATATATATTTACATTCCCAGTTTAACGACTTAGAAGTCGATTATTCCCAGTTTAATGACGTGGTGGTCGATCATTCCAAGTTTAATGACGTGGTGGTCCTGGATCAGAAGCTTGGAGAAGATACCCAATTGAGCAGTTGTCAGGGGCACCGCTGGAGCTTGCCCGAAATGCCTTATTACTTTGTCGGTGTTGATAGCCTTGCCCCCAGCTGGGACCAAGGAAAGCCTTTCAAATACCGACTTGCATTCGAAAATTGCAGTCGAAAGTCATTAACCCCTGCAAAAAGAAGCATGATTTCAGTACAGGTAATCAATGTATATTGATTGAGTTCGCATGAATATTTAACCTGAAATATGGGAGGAGAGATTAGGTCCCACCGGGCGTGCCTGAATCTGTAGGGTGTTTTTCGTCACCCCATTGAGATGCGAATACGCGCGCGCTTGTCAGGCGCATTACAGATTCCCCCTGCCTAGGGTAGGCTGGGGTTTATTGATTGTAGGGATCCGAATCTCCGGCAGCCGCGGACTAAACTGCCGTTAATTACCCTTCGCATTTGGAGCGGAGGAACCTCCGATTGACGGGTTAAACCGGTCATGCGAACTCAATATGCAGTGCGTTGGTGTGTGTGTATTTTTTTTGTTTTGTTCCACTTGTAAAAAAAGATATATATATATATATATATATATACATATATATTTTCTATATATAAAAAAAAAAAGTAAAAAAAAATTATTATTATTATTATTTTTATTTTAAAATATTATTTATAATTTATTTTTTTTTATTTAATATTTATTTTTTTTATTTTTTTTAATAAAAAAAGCTTAAAATAACGAAAAGAAGAAAGAGTAAAAAAATGGGGGCCATCACATGCTCAGCATGCGACCCGTCACATGCTCAGCATGCGACCCGTCACATGCTCAGCATGTGAGAAGGCCATCACATGCTCAGCATGTGAGGGGGCCGTCACATGCTTAGCATGTAACCCGTCACATGCTTTGCATGTGATGCCCGTCACATGCTTTGCATGTGACCCACGTCACATTCTTAGCATGTGACCCACGTCACATGCTAAACATATGATGGGGCCGTCACATGCTTAGCATGTGACCCGTCACATGCTTAGCATGTGACCCGTGCATGTGACCCGTCACATGTGACGCCCGTTACATGACCCTTGTCACATGCTTAGCATGTGACCACCTTTTTTTTTTGAATGAAACGTGGAGTTCAACTCCAAAAGAATTTTATATGGCTAAAAAAATATAATGTGGAGTTAAAATCCCAAAAATAAAGGATTTTTACTGTGGAGTTAAACTCCAAAAGAATTTCTGTAGTGAAGTTAAACTCCAAAAGAATTTTATTTGTGGAGTTGAACTCTAAAAGATTTTCTGTAGTGGTGTTAAACTCCAAGAGAATTTTATTTGTGGAGTTGAACTCCAAAAGATTTTCTCCTTTCTCCTTTGAGAAGAAACCCAAAATGGGTTCTCTTGAAACTCCAATATCTATATCTTGGATGATAAAAAAAGAGACCCATTTTCTTCTCTTGATGGAGTTTTGGGAGATGGGTTTATGGTAAAACTTTTTTTAGTTTTTTTAAAAAAAAAAGGAGAGCTAAGCTCTTGATTTATTTGGAAAATGAAAAGGAAGAGGAAGAACTTGAAAAAGAGAGAGTGGAGGCACAGACCCTAGTTTTTTTTGGGAGAATGAAAAGTCTCTTCTTTTTTTATTCATCATCATGTTGCCTTATATAGGCTTACACATTTACATATAGCCTCTTGGGCTTTACAAAATGGCATTTTGCCCATCCCATGGCTCATGTGCCATTTCATTTTTGCACATAAGCCATGGGCTTACAAAATATTGGCTTTATGCCTATTTTGCATACATTCATGTATAAAAAATTACATAAAAATTATTTATTACATGATTTTGTTGTTGGCATGGGGATGCTGGCCACGGGCTCGACTTGGGCATGGGCCCGCTTGACCTGGGCTTGGGCCCACCTAGCTTGGGGGTTGACCTTGACTTTGGCTCGGTCAACCGGGGTGCAAATTTTGACCCCAACATGCATGTGGAGCCTCAGCCGAAGTACCCTGTCGCGTCTGTTCAGTTTTGCGTGTAATAAACGAGTAAGAACTGTGTATTAGTTGAATTCGTATCATTATCAGATTATTGCGAAACCCCAATCTATGAATACTTAAGGACTTAGGCCTCGTTTGGATATCTAGTTTGGAAAACCGTAGTTTATTTTAATTAGACAGTTCTATGTATGTATGATTAATCAAAGCTAAGTCTACAACCAAATAAGCTCAGGCTACGTACTAATATTGGATATGTTGCTATCTATAATATGACATAATATTTTACTATTAAGTAGTATATATACCATCATCTCCTTCAACTCCTGGACGGTGGCCTTCAAGGTGTCAAGTTCTTGCTCTAGACGTCGCTCACGGAAGATAGAAGAAGTAACCGCTGAGTGGAGTCTAACCTCATATGGGCCCTGCTAGGACCCAGTCCCCGGCCTCTCTCCCAACCTCCGTGGTGCCCTCCGTGTGCGGCGTCTAGAACTGGGGTCAGCTGCATCGGATCGTTCTGTCCAGTAAAATCGATCCATGATGCCTCTGCCTGCTCAACCACCCACTCCTACACCCACATTAACCAGTAAAATATAAGTATATCATTTAAATTTGAACTTTTGAAAATAAAAATTTCAAATAGGGGTTGAATAAATATTAACACTTACGCAATACTCCTGGATAGCGGTGTCGGGTATCGAAGCTCGCCCATGGAGGGATCTGTCGAGGTGCCGTGGACGGCAAGATACGCGGACAACACGCTCGGTGTACCACCCTGCGCTAGGGTCTGAGCTCTTTGCAATTCGCAAAAAAAAATACATATATTATAAAATAACTCTTAATATTACATTATATCTATTGTAATTTACCAATGCCTCCATGGCACGAGTAATATTTCTCGAGCCACCTGTATAAGTGGGGCGACCCCTCTTTACCAACTTGCTATTCTCTTTATTTTGATCCGCCTATTTCTGCACAACACATTCAGATTTAGTTTTCTAATTAGGCAACACAAAAAATAAATTATATACTAAACAATGGATTACATTTAAAATACATACATGTTTGCGCTGAAAGTCGATATATTAGTACAATAGAGGCCATGTATCTACGTCGACTCTCGCAAAGGCCGGAGTATGTAGGAGGGCCGCTCTCTCTGCCTCGGGGGTCACCATCCACAGGGAATAGCAGTCGATCTTCAGCTCGTTCCTATTGTATCGGACCTTCGATTGCATGTTATTCATCAGGCCATGGTACAGAGCATGAAGATCGAGCACTCTCCCAAGGTGATCAAGGTCGGATACAGGCTGAAAATCGTAATCCAACCGCAAATACAAAAAAAAACAATGTTATTAAATTGCAAGTGTTAATAATAAATATATTGGATAAATCAAATGAAAATATATATTAATACCCGAGCCTGATCCCAGAAGAGGGCGAATGAGCGCCGGTGCTGGTCGCCCCACTCAACGTGAAGTGGATACTTCTTCACGAGGCGGCTCTCATCCCCCATATACCGGCCGAACCTTTCGGCATAATCGCCGGTATAGCGATAATCAGGGGTAAAGAAGAGGGGGAATGCTGCCTCCCCCTAACTCTGTCGGGCCTCAGCCTGTAGGACTGATTCGGGCCTCGAGTCCCCCTCTCGGGATGGGGATGCCCTGCCTCTACAAGAAATATCAAGACAATAAATATTAAGACAAAGTGGTATTAAGAAATCAAGATTTAATGAAAATTGAAGTGTGATATATACCTCCGGCGACAGAAGCGCGAGCCTGGGCCCGGGCAGCAGCACGAGCGGGGCGATAGTTCCTCCAGTGAGTAACAGCCGGTGACCCGGACGTGGACGCATCCCCTCCAACTAGAAAATAAATATCGATAAAATTACATGAAGTTCATGTTTATTCTTAAAGGATATGTAAAATGAATAAATATTTTATATTTATTCATACAAACCTGCAGACTAAGCGGAGGGTATAGAAGTGATGGTAGTGCTCCCTGCACCAGATGTGGACGCACCACCTATAATTAGACAATCAAACATTGACTATATAAGTAATTGCAAAAAGAATGCGTATATCAATAATATAACATTCTAAATCAACATGTATACACTATAAGATATATAAATATACCCGCAGGTACGGTGGTGGGCTCTGCCCCTGATGTAAGTACGTAAGAGCAAAAAGAACGTATGTATATTTATGATATAGCATTCTAAATCAATATACATGCACTATATGATATATAAACATACCTGGAGGTGCGGGAGTGGCCTCTGTCCCTGATGTGGACGCACCAACAGCTAGACATGAAAAATATTGACTATGTAAGTAATTTTGACATGAATATGCATGCATATCTATAATATTACATTCAAAATGAATATGCGTGCAACATACCTGGAGGTGCGGAAGTGGCCTCTATCCCTGATGTGGACACACCACCAACAACTAAACAATCAAACATTGACTATGTAAGTAATTTTGACATGAATATGCATGTATATCTATAATATTACATTCAAAATGAATATGCATGCAATATACCTAGAGGTGCGGCCAAGTCCACACGGAAGGAGGCATCCGAAGGGGTCTCCGATCGGGGTGCAAGACCGGCCCTCTGAAGCTCCCTACGCAGCTCTCCTGGCGGCAGAATCGCTCTGCCTCTGCCTCTGTCGGTGCCGCGGCTGGAGCTCCTGCCGCCCCTCGCTGCTCCCATCGTCGTCATCAAATCTAGATAAAATGGTTCATGGACGCATTAGACAATCATTACATATGCATGCTATATATGTATAGATCGTAAAATATGAAGTAATAATATAACATTACTGATAACCTTTTTCGTTTCGTAGATGCATTAGACATCTCTACTTGGATTTCATCATCGATATCATTTCTAACCCATGTAACTTCATGATCAGCCGAAGATAACCGTCTTTCGAAACAGACGGTCGGAGCATTCTAAGTCTTCTCTCTTCTTCATCCTCATCATTGTCCTCGAATTCTAGGACAACGTAAATATCCCTGGGTTTCCAACGGAATACAACACTCCATCCCGGATGCTTCAAACACTGTGAGTAGTATACTTGGAACACTTGGTTCGGAAAGATATACGAATCTTCCAGACAGTAAAATCGAAGTGTGTTCACACTGGTCAATCCATATTCATCTTTCCAAGTCCCGAGATTGCTTCTCCACTTATCCGTATCGTTTCGTGTATCGTACCATATACACTGAAATATATAAAAGGGTTCTGATCGTCCGGGATATTCGATGCCGAGTATACAATTTAAGTATACATAATAAATTACACCATCCGATCTTACCGTCGCAATCCCATTATTCTGAGTGGTTCTAGATGTTTCTATGTCCTAAACTTCGAATTTGTATCTAAGGACACCGAATCTTTTATAATATGCAACCTCCATACTAGGAAACTGAGATAAACAACTTGAATCACTTTCTAATGATGCAGACAAGTTCGGATCGTGGATCTAACAAAAAATTTTTTACGACAAATACATAACGATATAAGTTTAGATTAAAACTGATAGCAATAACATGTTATTCGAATAACTTACATGATCTGCAACCTAATCGCAAAAATTATCCAGATGATATTTTTCCAATCGTTCATCGTTCCAATCAGGATGCCCCTCACGTACCTCGTTAAAATGAATTCTATTCTCGACAATAAATTATGACATTAATAATATATCATTTCATACACACACACACAAATATAATAATTAATCCAAAAAAAACTTACTCTTTAATTTTTTCAAGACATGCGCTATTGAGGAGGATGTGTTTCGGCTGTACCTCACGTACCGCGTTGTATGTGTGTGTTTCGGCTGTCGGGGGTAAGGCTTCTATCACATTAAGAATGTATAGAGCAGACACCCATTCGCTTTTGCTTTCAACCGTTTCGAGTAAATTTCGGCAGCACCCCCCCACTGTTCTCCGAGTATACTGTGATAGAATAGATAATCATTTCAAAGCTGTGAAACAACGTTGAAATGAAATCTAATCTATCTTTGTACACGAAGAACCAGCAGAAATGTACTGATGAAATAACTTGAAACAGATGAAAACACAAGTGAATGCAGGTGTTTGCTTTATACATTCCTAACTTTTCCACACTGGACAAATCTATCGCTTATCATACGATTGAATCTTTTCCTCACATAGACTATACGACGTTTGTTAATACCGAACTATACCGTTCGATATTTAAGAACCTTCGTATAGTTCTATATCACGACGAACATCGAACGTATGTTAACCGATAGACAGGGACTAAGTGGCGCTTTGATTTTCATATATCAGTATCGATGAGAATATGAAAGTTTCATATTATCATCGAGTATCATATACTGGTTTTAATTTGAACATTTAACTTGAATAGGTTTTACGTTTACGTTTCGTTAAGGGTTCGAAATTTTTAGTTTAGGGTAAATTTTTCTTGTGTTTATGGTAAAGTTGTACGTATACGTTATCATCGAGTATCCTACTGAATGAACTAGTGCGTCCTAAAATCCTAACCCTAATTAACCCAAATTAACCTAATTAACCACAACTAACCATAATCATTATCCTAACATAAATTATCCCTAATTAACCCAAATTTAACCCAATTTACCCAAATTAACCTAATTAACCATAATCAACATCCTAACCCTTTCAAATTATCAATAATTAACCCAAATTAACCCTAGCCTCTAATTAACCCAAATTAACCCTAGCCACCCTAAACCTGAACCAAACCCTAACCCTAACCTTATAATGAAGGCCTAACCCTAACCCTAGCCCAAGTCTTACCCTAACCCTAACCGCAACTAACTAACCCTAACCCCAAACCACAGACGCCGCCACAACCACCACCACAACCACTAAAGCCATCATGCACCCACCACCACTGACCACCACAGCCACCACCGACCGCCGCCGCCGACCACCGACCAGTACAGCAACCACCACAACCACCTCTCTAATTAACCGAAATTTACCCAAATTACCACCACAACGACCATGAACTCCATCATCATGAACATCACCAAAAAACCATGACCACCAACAATTATCATCATCGGCATCATCTACTTCTTTTTCTTCTTTAAAAAATCAATTTTTAAAATTGGAATTAAAAATTTTTACGAACCTGGAAAATGATTACGGCACTGGACGGCGACGGCGACGGCGACGATGACTGCTCACCGGCGATGGAAGCTAGACAGCAAAGAAGACTCAACAATGGAACTCGAGGAGATGGAACGGGTGATGGAGCTCGAGGAGATGGAAAGAGGAGTTGGAGCTCGCCGACGATGGAAGCGGGGATGGAGTCCGTGACTTGGCCACTAGAGGATCGGAGGATCGACCGAAGAAGGTCGCTGCAGGATCAGAGGAGGGCTCGCCATTGGAGGATCGAATGAAGATCAGAGGAGGGCTCCCCGAGGTCACTGGAGGTGGCGATTGGAGGACCGGAGAAGGCGTTAATGATCGGAGGAGACGAAGGGAAGGAGGGTGACGAGAAGGGTGGCTGCGGCGATCGGCGATGATGGGAGTACGGTGGCGACGAGAGGAGAGGCGCGGAGGAGGAATTTTGGGGGGTAGGGGAAATGATCAATTGGACGTGGAAAACATTATCTGGTAAATTATTTTATTTTTTTAATAAATCAACTTTGCCCCTACGGTTCAAACTGCAGGGGTTTCTTTTGCGGCACCGTAGGGGCATTTACAAAGGTTATTTTTTATTAAATTTTTATATAAAACAGTCCCTACGGTGTTATCCGTAGGGACATTTGTTGCCCCTACGGTTTCCACCGTAGGTGCAAAGAAAAATTGCCCCTACGTATTTGCCAATCCGTAGGGGCAACCCATTATTATAGTAGTGGTTCTCTTGCTTAAAAAGCAAGAGGTAATTAACGGCAGTTTAGTCCACGGTTGCCGGAGATTCGGATCCACACAATCAATAAATCCAGGCTTGCCCCAGACAGGGGGAATCTGTACATGCCTGACAAACGCGTGCATTCCCATCTCAATGGAGTGACGAAAAACACCCTACAAATGTGATATTGCCTTAGCACGAGCAGAGTTTTCTTACAACTCGATGGAGAATAGGTCGACGGGCAAAGCACCATTTTCTGTAGTCTATTTCCACCTGCCGCGACATGTGCTAGACTTGGTGAGTCTACCAAAACTATCGGGGCAGAATATTATGGCGGATAATATGCTGCAGAGAGGTCAATTAATACATGAAGAAGTTCGACTGAAGCTCCATGAATCTAACGCCAAGTATAAGAGACTTGCTGATCAAAAGCGACGGAAGTAAATTTTTAAGGAAGGTGACTTGGTGATGATACAGTTACGCAAAGGCCGCTTTCCAATTGGCACCTACAGCAAGCTCGCCAACAGGAAGATTGGTTCCTATCCAATATTTCGGAAAATCAACGACAATATGTATATGGTTGATCTACCGGATGAGTACAACATTTCAAACACCTTCAACGTGGCTGATCTTTATCCATTCTTTTGGCATGAAGATCTGCCAGAGGTTCCCAAATATACCGCCATTAACTCGAGGACGAGTTTCTTTGAAGATGGGGAGCCTGATGCAACGGACTGCAACTACAACACTGGTGCTGCATCGAATTTGTTGAGTTTGTTGCACCGAGTTTGTTGAATTGTTGAGTTTGGTTCTGTTTGGTTTAGAATTTGAGTTGTTGAGTTTGTTTCTGGTTTAGAATTTGAAGGTTAGGATTGAGTAGGGCTTGTTGAGTGATTCATAGTTTAAATAATGGCTGACAGCTTCATTTCAGGGAGGAAATTTTTTGATTAATAAAATTCTTGCTTTGGAGATTTTTTTCTCTCTTCTCATGGATTTGAGATCGTCGTGGATTCGACACAAATCCCACAATGCTCCGTTCGTCGACTTCGGTGGCGACGCGGATTTAGTTATCCAAGGCTCCATTCATCTACTTCAGTAACAACGTGGTCTTCTACACGCGAGGTTAGGTATTCGCATACCGCCTGCGTCATAATGTGACTAAAAAGTGAGGAGCCCATCTTCCTGAGTGGTTCTCATCCCTCTCTGTTATATAGGAAATTGATTAATTAGAGAAGCGTTGCGTAGGCCCCCTAGGCTCTTCAGAAAAATATATTAAAATAAATTTTGACATCGCTCGTTTCATACTTTCATCAAGGATATTTTTCAATGAGAAGGAAAGGTAGTATTTCTATCTGCTGTAAAATAAAGACTTAATTGTGTGTAGATCTTCATTATCATTTTGTTAAATTAATGAAATAATTAAATTAATACAATAAGCAATGATTAAAGTAAAGTTATTAGAAGAGCAAAATTAATACAATTACCAAATTCTTTGATATTTTCAAAAAGCCTATCAAATACTTGTTATTTCTATAAACAACACCAACTAATTTTAATTTATCTAAAAAGGACACTTCCGCATGCTTTCCATCCAATATTAATCGTTAAGAGCTTGAAAATACCAAAACGCTTCTGAAAGTCTCAGTAATCGTCTCTCATTTGCTCAAAAAGATCAAGAGCGGCGAATTGGTGGATCCGACAGGAGAGGAGGTTAGGGGAGGAAGGGGTTGCTGGAGGTAAGTTCGAAAGGGGCGAAGGAGATGGGGAGAGGGGACAGGGAGACCCAAGAAGGCAGATGGTTAGAGTTTAAAAATGGATGAGGAGGAGAAGGTGAGGAAGAGGATGAGGGAGGACAAGGAGAAGCAGGAGAGGTTGTGAAGCTTGTTGGGTCTTAAGGTTTCGGGGTTAGGGTTCAAGGAGGAAGTAGAAGGGTGATATGGAAGGGGGTTTTGTCTTTTCATACCTTAATAACAGAAAATTAACATGATCTGGATGGAAAGTTGATGAAGGTGCACTTTTCAAATAATTTCAAAGACTTGTGTGTTGTTTTTGAAAATACAAAGAATTTGGTGTGTTTTTTAAAAATATTGAAAAGGTTGGTGGGCAAAAAATGTTCAAACAAGCCAGCATTGAACGTGTATGTTGGATATAGTGCCCTCAAGGCAATTATTGTAATTGCAAGTAAACGATTATGATAATTGAGGGAGAATCTATACATGTATAACCGTCTTACTCGAGATGATTGTAACGACCCTAAATTTTCTGTACAAAATTTTTCTTTTTAAAAGTACAGAAAAGAGTTTGCAATTCTGAGCACAATTTAAAAGTTATTCTTTTTTAAGAATAGCAAGAAAAAGCTTGTAGCTCACTGGTAAAGTCTTGCACTACTGCGACATAGCCCCTGTGTTCGAATCCTATCAGCCACATATTATTTTTTCTGAATTTTTCTTTTAAAATTTTTGGAAGTCCAAAAGTTTACACATGCAATACACGTAAAAATGAAAAGTTAGAGAAATCTAACATGTGCAAAATATTATATGAACTGAGATAGACACATGGCAAGCATCCGTCGGCTCCATTCAACATTTTGGCTGGCGAGATGGGCCTTATGGCCGGTGGCGACGGGCATCCGTAAGGGAAAAGTCCTCATACTCTGCTAACTTGACTCTTGGCCTACCCCCATTACCCCTGCACTGTTTATTTTCTCTGCAATTTAACAAAGTATTCAATTTCTCAATTAATCCAATTTTAAATGCATTTTTATTCATTCTTTTAATATAAAAAACCCTAATTCCACACTATAAATACAACATCATACCCTAACTCCTCCTCATTCTGAAATCCTTAACCAAAATTATCAAATTTTTCTAAGTACAAGTGGAGTAGAAGTCGAGTTGGCCCAAGGCCAACTTCCGACGAGGAAACGAAGCAATTCCGGCAACCCCGCAATGCCACGGCGACTACACAATCTTCTTCTACCCTATCTTCACCCTTCTAGCTAGTAAGTCCCACCCCCTTCTTCTCTTTCTAAATAAAAAGTCTATTTTTATAAAATATGTCGGTAAGTGGAGTTATACCGACAATTGATTCTAAAATCTTTGAAACTACAATTTTTCTTAAGAATTGCTCATTCTCCTATACATTGCTTGTTAATCATAAAAATAAAGTTTAGAACAACTTTCACCCTAAATCATCATGCTAAACAACTTTAACTTGAGTTTTACGTTTAAATATCATGAACTTTGTATCGACCATATTTATTTGTTTTGCTTTCTATTACCTCTAGAAAAATTCATGGGGTAATGACCTACCTCTCACATGCACACATATTGACATAGCACGATACCCTTAGAAACCTATTTTTGTGGCGATTACAACTTTTCATTAAAGTACCTTGAACTATAAAAACCTGGTTTTCTTCGAATTGTATTATCAAAATTCTTTGCGATTATACCTCTACAATCCTTTTTAGGGGATCCGTTATTAGATGGTGCAGATTATCGCACATTCTTGGGCTAGTAGAGCGAGATGCAGACCTCCTCACGGAGCATTCGGTCTCGAAAGAATTTTAATACGATTTTTAAGAAAAACGACATTTTCTATTTAATAATAAAATTAATTTTAATAAATATATAAATATTATTAAAACTACATATTTTCAAGATATAATAAAATTCCATATTTCTAAAAAGATAAAAGAATGATAGGTTTTACTAAAATACCATCAAGTATTAATACAAGACAAGTCTTTCACTAAAATACCATGAACTATACAAGCTAAGTTAATTTTCACAATAATACTTCACATTCTTAAAATTCATAAATTATGGAAACCCTAAATATAATAAATAAATACTTGAGATTTATTTTGAAAGTATATAATATATTTTTCATAACACCCCTCGAGTTATATAAAAAATTACATTAAGAACCTTAGTAAATATAGATTTAAGCGGGATCATTTCTCTTGAGCCTCAGGGAGCAGGAGAAAGTGAGTGCTTGCTTATTTAAGCTAGAAAACTAAAACGGAGTTATCAATGGTAATTGTTTTGGAAAAAGACACAAATACTGCCGTCCATATGCAGCAGTTACCGATAACACCCAAACCGAATTCAGGATCAAAATTATGTTTAAAGTGTCTGACTCAAATCTGAGTCTAACTCAATCTGAATCCAACCAGAATCCAATCCAAACTTGAATCCAATACAAACATGAATCCAATTCAACATGAATCCAAACTATAACATGTATGCTTGAACCTGAACCTGAATATCAAAACAAGATCAACATGAAAACATGACTCGACTTGACCGAAACATGGCTATGACTTGACTTGACTACATGACTACTTGATACAATCCTGAAACCGTTTACATGAACAACTTATATCCATGGTCTCGGAAAGTCTAATAACTACAATCTATACAATATACATTACAGGGTTTTAACAGGGTAGATTGGTACGGAATGTATTAAAAGTGATATAATGATGGTCACTAAAAGACGTAGATTAACATTCATTGTTGTTGTCCTGTGGGTTTTGACAGGCCTTGTACTTTCCTGTTCCTATAGTCTACGGGATAGTTGGACTCCTCTCATATATACTGATACATTCTGTACCAAGTTACAAACAACTACGTTAGTATAACAAACATATACCTGTTTATATTACCAGTTCTCTCCTCTTTACGTGATATGTTCCACTCTTACTTTTGGGACTTACCGAGTGCTAGTTCGCTGACGACATTCCTGTCTCTTTCTCTCTTTGGAATGTTCGTCAGGAGGACCCAACTCTTACGAGACAAACCCCAGCCAGGAGAATATGGATCAGTTCACAGAGGAGCCAGACTTTTAGCTTTTACTTGTACTTACCTTTTCTTTTATATGCCACTGTTTAAGTATTGCTTTCATCATTGTACATTTCCTTTTCAAATCAGTTGTAAAGTAAAGAAAGAATGTTAATAAAAGTTGCTGTTATTATTACATCTCTTATTATTCTTGTGTATTCATTTATATTGCTTATTTACGCTTAACGTGTTCACTTCTGAGTAAATACGTCGCGGCCCATCGCGTCTACTTCTCTGTATACTGGGAAGCAGGACGTGACAATGATAGTATGATATCTGGTTTGTCTTCATCATTGATGAAGCTCGTAGGATTGTTTCTTGACAACCAGCATTATGATGATGATCATATATATAGGAGCTGGGTTGTCCATAAGCACATCCTTAAATGTCCCTAGTCGTGGGAGTATCGAGACTGGGCATCGATATTCCGAAGCAGACTAGTGTATATGTTTCTAGACCCCGACAAGGGGCGGTGGCTGGTCTCATAACCCATTGGTGTTGTGTCACCTATGATAATATACAGGTGCTCACTAGAGGTGAGTACACTAGACGGACTCGCCGAGAACTTCTAGAAGGTATAATATCTATCGTCAGATGGAAGTTCTCAGGTGGCATGAGTACAGGTAAGTCCTTTGACCTGAGATCGTCATTTGTCTCGTGTGAGTTCCCACTGTACTTTGATTACTACCCTACCACGGCTCAAAGGAGTCATGCAAATAGGTTTTAGTTCGGTACAGTCCCTAGCCACATGGAGGCAGTGGTCGGTTGTCAGGGATTCGTCTCTCCTGGTATTAGGAGTCAATGTCACTCTGTGTAGTTGGCTATCACCAGAAATCCATGGCCACGGTAGATGAGATTTACTGATAGTTGATCATTAGTATCTCTGTAACACCCTAGCACTATTATACTATATTTCTATTTGGGGGATTTCAAATCTTACGACTGATTTCTTTATTATTATTACTTTTGGGTACGGATAGTGCATTCGGTAACTATGGTTAGTATCCGACCCGACCCGCATATTTGAAACCCGTCATGGTTTAAGATTACGTCATATATTTGCTAGTACAGAGGATCCATGCACATCTAGATTCTATACACACATACGTAACATATTTTGTATCTGCATATCTTTTAAATAATATATTTTGATATCTAGCATTGCATGACATCGTACCCCATATCATATGGTTGCACCCACGTAGCATGTTCATGTACAAATTGCTAAAACAGACTCGTTTGGATCACTACGTATATTTATGTAGATCCGTACTTGGGGGTATGCATTTTTACTGACCGGGTATCGCATTATGGTTTTAACTTATACGTATATTCTCCATATTTAAAAACTAGATTTTTAGAAGAAATCCGGGTAATATTCGGAGTAATTTGATATTAGCTGTTTAAACCTAATATATATATTATAATAATATTTTAAACTAACGTATATATATAATATATTTATATTTCACTAATATAATTATCCTATTCTCTTTCTCTCTCCCAGTATCTGTCTCTCCCTCTTTCCAGCTTGTCTCTCTCCTCTTGCTCGCTGTCTCTCTCTCCTATATATATATATATATATATATATATATATATATATATATAACCTAATAATTAAATACCCTCACTAACTCTCTCTTTCTCTCTCTCTTCCTCTCTTTTCTTCTTTCTGTTTGTCACCACGAGAAACTCAAACCCTAGCCCATGCCTGCACCACCGCCGCTGATCACCTCGCCCTTTCATCCTCGTCGACCTCACCCCCGTCACCACCTCCACCTCCTTTCCCCTTCTTCTTCCCGAGCACCACGACAGCCCTGCACCACGACGACGCCACCTGCAATAACCCCCGACCTCAGAAACCTCACCCCTCGTCGCTGGAGACTCGCCGTCACCATCACCCCCGCCTTCATCTCCTCACCTCTCTCTCCTCTCTCTGGCACCCAGAACTCCACCAACACCATACCCTTGTCAACCCCCAACCCCGATCACAACCCAAGAACCCTATTGCCCCTTATCGCCAACGGCAACCCATCATCGCAGCCATCTCACCTCTGTCCTCACCACCTCAGAGCCCGACACAATAGCAATAGTTCTCTCCTCTCTTCTTCTTCTTCTTTCTTCTGTTCTTTTCCGATAGTCTCGCCGGAGTTGCGCACGTCGCCAACGATCTGGACGACCCAGTCACTGTCATCATCTAGCCTAGTTACCATGTCATGCAGCTGCTCAGCCAGGTCCAGTCCTGCGCATGTAAGTTTACATCGCGACGTTATTTCCGACATTGGACGTGGCATATGCATCTCGACGTGAGATCTGATCAGGCAAGTTATAAACTTGCAACATGCTATGTTACTATATCAATATTTATTTAATAAATGATAGTGCATGTGTTTTACTATTCAGTATAAATTACCGATTTACCATTTTTCAGTATCCGCTTGCATCCGTACTGATAATAGTTTATCTAGTTGCATGCCGGAACGTCACAAAGTTATTATACTACTATATTAGTACAACATGTTATCTAGTTTGCATCATACATGGTAATGGACGTATAATGGTTATTACAGATAGATACATATGCATCCTGGCATCAGTTTTGTTTACTGTGTTCCATTATTGATTACAGTTTCATATTGGGTATCTATTTGTTTAATATATATCACATGACATGTTTACGACACACTAACTGACTTGTTACTTGGATTTTATTGCTAATACCAACAATACTGGCGTATTGTCGAGTCTTTAGAGTCCCACACAGATAGTGCCACTGACGTGCTTATGGTTAAACCCATTGCCAGCGTATTGTCGATTCTTTAGAGTCCCACACGGAGAGTTTTCCCGGTTCAGGTGATAAATGTAGAAGCCATATGTTGGTACGTGCAGGGGTCCGATTAAATACGTGTATGTAATATACAGACTTTAATCGGGCGGTTGATAATACTGGCCGACTTAGAATTAAACTGGATTATTAAATCAGGTTTTGATTTAATAATTTATATATGTATTTTGATACATATAGTTTAGTATTATTGTTCACTATTCATTTTCTCTCTTTGGTGCTATCCGTATTTTTATACGGATACGTGTATATGTAGTGATACATATACCAGGTGAAGTATTCCGTATTTATATGAGAATGCTTCTAGAAAAAAGATACCTCATATTTGTTTTTCTTTTTAGAAAAATAAATGGGAAATGAGGTGGCATGAAGGATGCTTGTGATTGTAGAGAGAAATGGCTTGGATTGTAATGTGCATTTATTGGTGCACTATTGCACCATGATTGCAAAAAGAGATGGCCATTCTCTTTTCATGGGACTTGATCATTTTTGTTTTCATCCAGCATGCTTCATGCTTCATGGTGGAGAAAAACACTTAGCCATTTTTCTCTTCTCCTTCTTCTTCTTCTTGCTCTCATGAGTATGGATTCTTGAGGGAAAAGTTTAGTGAAATATTCATACATCACTGACCATCCACACGTAGCAAGTTTGGATCATCGGTTAGATTATCCTCCGGTTTCTCTCGGGTGGATCGTCTTCGGCAAGGGTGGTCGATTTTCAAGCGTGATCTCGGCGGCTACGAGCTTGGAGGGGTCATCCACAATTGGATGCATACGCGGAAAAGGTTGTAGTTTCTCAACTCTTGTATATCTAGTTAGCTAGTTTAGGTTTTTGGATCGTTTTCCGGGGTTACGGGTGTTTGGTGCTCGCGTAAATTTTTCGTTTTCACTTCCGTCTCGGCCGCGGCTTCCACGGCGCGGGCACCGAAACCCAACATAGTATCGGAGACACTCCATAAACCTTAACTAGCTAGTTTGCATTAGTTTAGAGTTTCGATCGACGTAATTTTTCGATTCGCATTTCTATTTCATTGCCCACAATTCGAATTATAAAGTTGTTCAAAAAATTGTTCAGATTTTCTTAAAATTATGTGCAGACAATACTAGAGGCTACAAAGAAATTTGAGCACATGAACCCAAATTTTGGCCACGGAACCGCCGCCTAACATGGCATTTGGCTGGGGTTCCGCGGTCAAATTTGGGCCGATGTGCTCCAAATTTTTTCCGGTGCTCTTAGTTATAGAAATGTGATTTTTGTGATATTTGGTTTTGGCCCAGATTTGTTTGAGTATTGGTTTGTGCCTGGGGCCAATGCAGAAAGTTTTAATCGATCGAAATTTTGAATTCATGGTTTCCAGTGTGTTTGTTAGTTTCTGCGACCGTAAATATCATTGTACGGTAAAATCCGGCTAGATGCTCTATGTACAATCAGACAGGTTTACGAACATGATATTCACGTTGATGTTCTGTGTTGCACTAATGTTATGAATGGATTGTTGTGATGGATAGCCTTATGTATGATATTAGATGTACGGTTCAGATTCATCTGTATATACATTATTGCGAGGCGAGCGTCCGACATGTGGACTTCCATTTCTGCCAGTTTGTATATTCTTTTATTGGGGCACAACCGGGTTGAGGTCGATGTCACCGTTGTATATATATATATATTCTTTTCTATACTAGGATTACCCTGCGGTAGAGTGCTTGAATAGCCGGGTTCTAGAGGGAAATGGGCCCGCATCTCATGGCGTTGAGACCAGGGGGCCTTACTCTAGAATTGGCGGGATGTTTGCCGCACTCGTAGGTAGTATAGGTTGACTCACGGAGGAGTGCTCAAGTTACCGGATTCCGTGAAGTGCTGGGTAGCCCATTCACTTTGTTGATTGGGGTTGCCTCACTTTGGGGATTGGCGGGCAACTTTCCGCGCTCATAGGGGTCTAGGTTCTTCATTGTACTGGCCATCCACACGACCGGGGAACGTCACGTCTCATTTACGGCTCAAATGAAACGCGGGGCTCCTAATTTATCCGCTGTTCTATATTGTTATTCGTGTTCCTGTGATGATTTTTATTTTCCTGTGATGACTATTATCTACCTGCAATGTTGATATATATTATATATATTTAGTAGATGCTTCTATATATTTTGCATCCGCACTAGTCCTGCCCCCGCTCTGTCGTTAGGCAAGTAACCTAACAATGCATGACGGGGCCCACGGCGAATAAGGATAGCATATAAAAAGCATATTATTTTGGTTGTTTCTTTTGTGGCTTGGAAACTTAAAATGATGGGAATGCATTATCTGAATAATGCAAGGAAAAATAAACCTAAATGGTGTTATCGGAACCAATTTTAAAACTACTCGGTTTTCTTCAAAACTCATAGTCATATTCTTTTGCTTTGCATAGAGGTTTTCGGTTAGGAATATCCCGTACCTCATTTGATGAGGGAAAAGCCTTGATCCCTTCACTGGGAGTTCGCTCTTAAGTAATGGTTTATGTCACTAGTTTTAAAAAGCAGAACTTAAACCACTCCATTTCAAAGCTACTCGAGTTCCTTCAACGATATCAAGTTCATTAAGTTAAAAGTTTTTCTCCAAAAACCAGCCGTAGCCCTCTGTCATTTCAGATTAGTATTATTTAGTATTCATGCTGCGTTTGTTGACCTAGTCAAGGCATAGTTAACGGTAGCTAAGTGGTGCTTTTCTGTGCATTGTAATGTGATTGGTTAGGACAGTCATGCAGTCTTATTGACCTAGTCAAGGGTACATGCAGGTGGGTTTGATGCAATCAAGAAAATGATAGGTTGAACTTGACTAGCGGTTTACGGTTTGTTGACCTATTCAAGGTCATAAATTATTTGGTGCAAAAACCATATCGGAAGTTTCAAACATAAGGGAAACTTACCAGGCATGTGCATACCTTCTAGAGTGTGGTGACTTGAGTGGATTCCGTCAGGTTATCACATGATGATAGTCGAGTCCCGATTCCCACTGATGAGTATGTATTACTCCTCAGGAGATTTTTCACTTCACAATTAGCTAACCTATTAGGTGTCTAGAAAGTGTTAAAGAGGTTATGGCTCTGTGGAAATGGGGTTATTATTTGGGTCCATGCGAAAGCACGGGGGATCTCCCTTGTAGTACCAACACTAGCCTAGCTGAACGGTTAGCGAACTTGTAAAGTGTAAATGATCTCGACTAGTTCTCCTTTTAGGGTTTGAAGGAGAATTCAAGGAAACAGTGGGAGCCATCCTGATTAGATAAAGTGAAAACCAATTTAATATTGATAGATTGCACGCCGAGTGTTTCTTTTCTCTCTCTCTTTCATACAGCAACCCATGCCTTACCATAAAAACTCATGAACCAAATTAACCGAATCTTCTTACATCCTTTGGCTTTGGCTTGTCTTGAATCGCGACAAAATCGCATATATCCCTGCCACTCCTACTTAACCTTTTGCATTTCTTCAGAACACTTCATATCACTACGATGATCCATATCGCTTGGAACGGCCATCGTATAGTTACATACGAACTCGAAAAAGTTACTTCAGTCGAAGATGGCCATAGGTTCTAAAGAAATTGAATAGGATTCTTCGGTTGTCTCTTCCATTTACCTTCTCTCAGGTTACGAGAGCTCCTTGTATTAGCAGAGTACACCTATTACGCTTATTGGATAGTTTTCTTCCAAATCTTAGGCTGGTGCCGATAGGTAGGGAAGGAAGAAAATCAATTAGCCTAAGGACGGTGTGCAAAAGGTAAAATATAGAGACATATAAAGGGATTGAAGTGAGAGCAAAAGAAATTGCGATTCTGGATAATGGAAAAGGTATTACTAGGAATACCTGACCACCCCCTATGAAACATTTTCATGTTTCAGTATTTCTGTGTACTTGTTACCGAGAACTATTTTCCCAATTAATTCTGACTCTAGGGTATGTATTTACCGGATTTGGATCTCAAATCAGTACGGTGTTACAGATGCTGAGTAGGAATAGAATATTAGGAAATGGGCGATTTGATCCTCAATATCGGAATTCATTGCAATTGGTGATATTGGATCAAATCGCCTGGTTTTGCCTGACGGCGGATATTTGGTTTCGAATAACCGTTGTTATGCACCAAATTTTAAAATGAAATATATGTACATTTATTTTATAAAGTGAGATATACATTTTGAAAATTGTGTTTTAAACATTTACCTTTATCAATTGAGAATAAGGTAAAGTGCATTGAATAATGGTGTAAGACATTCTTAACCAAGATACAGTTTTCAATTTACAAAACACAGAATTTGAGTTAGTATACTCTGGAGACTTATACATGAAAATGTATGTTGTCCAGTGTTCATCGGGACAAAGGGTTAGTACTCTTATTTCATTCAGGTTTACCTATGATTTCTCAGGTTTTGGATACGCATTCGTTGTAATGTAAGGTCCAAAGATTTTGAGAAGTTTGTAGGTATAAGAATAAATTAGAGAACTATGCGTTGGAAGTATCAGGATTCTTTGAGGTGATCGAAGATATAGATACTTATGCTAGGTATTCCATCATAATAATATTAAGAACTTGATTCTCTCACAGGTTACTCATCCGTGGGTGCGCTCCCTGATAAGTAATGTTGTATTGGCATTTTTCCATTAGGTAATATGCACTGGAAACAGCTGCTTGACATTTGAATTTGGTTTTATCTAAATTAGTGCATTGATTTTATATGGACATAGAATGGTTACATATCTTGAGACTGTTAAGATATGAGTTTTCTAGTTTCTGTTTAAAATTAGAATCCGGACAAACTCGAGGCACGCTTCGGTAATGGCGATTTGTGAATTATCCCAAGCATTCGCTAGGATTTTGTTTCTACCATTTTCAAGATCAATAGTTACATTATTCTTGACTCGCCGTCTTTTTATAAAAGGAATATTTTTGCAAAACATACTAGTGGGAGTATGGTAGAATTGGAAGTGATTCCAAAACCACTAACAGTTACCGAAAATTTAGTAGAACATAAGAATCAATTGGACTTGACAAACCATTAGCCACTCTGCAGATTTTAGTAGGTGACCTCAGACAACCGAGAGATATTTCGGTTTTCTCGTAGACGGTGACAGGGAGGTCAGTATCATGGTGATGATGACCCTACTAGTTATCAGTAGGTCATAAGAAATGGTAACTTCCAGATAACCAGATGCTTATATCCAAGATGGCAAAATTATAGATTCTGGATTTTGCCGGGTACTCCTGAACCCATAAGGAGCAAGTAGATCATTTGAGATCTGTGCAGGTGGAAAGGTACTTACCTAATAAAGCTAGAGTTATTGTAAAAAGTTTTCATCAAATACCCGTTGTGGATTGTGATAAGACCTTTATTTCAGTGTCTATGCTGAAGTCCATACGGATATGACTTGACACTATTGTTCCCCTACTTATTATCAGCAGGTTATATGAAGTGGTAACTTCCAGATGACCAGGTATTTCATACCCAAGATGGGCTCCACGCACTTTAGCAAATCATGAATTTTGGACTTTGCTGGGTGCTCCTGAAGGGGTAAAACTCATTAGGAGTAAATAAATTTTTCGAGATCTGTGCTGGTGGAAAGGTACTAACCTAATAAGGCTAGACTTGTTGTAAAGAGTTTTCATCAAATACCCGTTGTGGATTGTGATGTGACTTTTAATTCAGTGTCTACACTGAATGTAACACCCTAGTGCATTTATACTATATATTTGGGGCATTTCAAATCTTTTGGAAAAATTCTTTACTATTGTTGCTATTGGGTTCCGAATGATGTAATCGGTAGCTGTGCTTATTATCCGACCCGACCCGCATATTTGAAACACAATATGGTTCAAGATCACATCAAATATTTGTTAGTACAGTGTATCCAAGCAAATGTAGAATATATATATACATATATGATATTTCTAGACTCTAAACATCTTTTTATAATACAATATAAAATCAAATTATATATTTTCTTATCTAGCCTTGCATGTCATAGTACCCTATATCAGAGGGTTACGCTCATATATCATGTATGTATCATAAGGGTTAGACAGATCGATTATTGGATCGCTACGTATATTTACGTAGATCTTTATTACGGGGTATATGTTTTTAATTATATTCATTTGCATCGTGGTTTAAATTCTTACGTATATTCTTCATATTTAAAAACTAGATTTTTAAAGGGATACGGGTAATATTCATAGCAATCTGGTATTATCTGTAAAATCCCATAATATATATATATATATATATATATTTAAATTAATTATTTTTTAAAAAATAAATCTTTCTCTCTCTCAAATTCTCACCCTATCCTCCTCCTCTCTATATATATAATTTATATTAAAACTCTCTCTCTCTCCCTCGTCTTCTCCCGCACACCCGCAAACGACGAACCCTAACCCATGCCCCTCGTTGCCCTCTCCCCATCGCCGCTCCCTTGTCGTTGCCATCCCCGTCTCCTCATCTTCCCTAGCCTCGCCATCTCCTCCCCCTCCTCCTACCCATTCCCGAGACCTTGACAAAAGGATCCCGACACCAAGAACTCATCGACTCCCACCTCGTCTCGACCTTGTCGCCGAAACCGACCACCACCCTCACCCCCGTCACCTCCTCGTCTCCCCAGCAACCCCAGAGCACCACCACCACACCCTCTTCTCTTCCTCTGCTCATCCCCGATCACACCAAATCCCATTGGCCCCTCACCACCTGCAACACCTCGTGGCAGTTGGCATCCCCGTCACGTCGTTGTCGACCTACTCCTTCTTTTTTCCTCGCCAACCCCAGAACTTAGTAACAGCCTCATTTCTTATTTCTTTTTCTTTTCTTTTCTTTCCGACTTTGCCGGAGCGGACTGCCATCACCACCATGGTTCGTCACCGACGAGCATGACCCAGACCTTGTCCCTAGTTGATATCTCCACAAAACCAGATCCCCTTTTTCTCGTTCTCTTTCTTTTCTTCTTTCCAAGTTCAAACCCCGACTTTATCGCATCGCTGGCGAACTCCGACTCATCGCCGTCGCTTTCGACCCTAAACACCAGCCTCTGGGAATTCCACAGAGCATCAGCGGCTAACCTAGAACATTACGCGGTCATTTGAAGGCAAGGTCATATTTACGTCATGATTTCTGACATCACCGTCGTTCAGAAAATCCGTATTCGTCGTGAGATTTCAATCAGGCAAGTTTTGAACTTACAACAAGCTACTTTATTTACATTCATATGATTAATGATAGTATACATTTTAATACTCAGCAAGTAGTAACGATTTACATTTTTATAGTATCCGTCTGTATCCGTACTGATAATGGATTATCCAGTTGCATGCCGGAACATCACGATATTATTATAATACTATATTTATTCAATATGTTATCTAGTTTGCAGTATACATGGTAATGGGCGTATAAAGGTTATTACAGATAGATACATATGCATCCTGGCATTAGTTGTGTTTACCATATCTAGATATTGGTTACAGTTTCACATTTGGTATCTATTCTGGTTAAAATACAATGCATGACATGTTCAAGACACATTACTAGACTTGTTACTTGGATCATCCGCTAATGTCGACAATCCTGACTTGTTGTCCTGATGGACATGACCTGTTGTCTAGATAGACATAATATGTACCTGATTGTTCCTGTGTTGGCATTAGGTTGACACTCTATTGATACCTGACTTGAACACGAAACCTGGGGGAAAAGGGGAAATCAAGAATGTAACCGAAACATAACTCAAGAGGATATTATTATTATTTGTCGTGATTCCAGGTGTGAACGGAATAATCCTTGTTTATTGTGCCGTGGTCCCATGGGGGTATGAACGGGATATATTGAGCCGTGGTCGCGTGGGGGTATGAACGGGATATATACTGTTGAGTTACGATGAGGATTACATAAATTGATTTCAAAGACTTGTAGAATAGATAACCTAGAAGCACAAATTTTAGGATACACATCACATATATACACCTCACTGTGTTACACTTGTATTTAATTATTCATACTCATGTTTAATCATGGCATCCTATCCCTGTTATCACTATTATTTTGATATTTATGGCACACCGACGTCTGGGTTTTGCATGGCCTAGTTCTTTTGACATTATCGCGGGCTGATCAGGAGTATTTTAGCAAGCAAGCCGAGCAATGAGGAGCTAGATGTTTAGTTTAAAGTTGCTTAGTTTATTTATTTCCGTAGTGTTATTTTTATTGATGTGAGCCCATATAGGACGCGACTCAGATATTGTTTTTATTTGGATCTTGATTCGTTTCTGCTATATGCATTTCTTGATTTTATTTATTGTGGCAGGTGGACATGTGTTTGCTAGATTTTATTTTACTGTTCTTGATATCATCTTAACAGCCGTAATATGACTATGGAGGGATTATTCCTAGCAATAGGTAGCATGGTTGGTTCTGTCACGTGTCATATTTACATATTTTAAGAAGCGGGTCGTGACAGGTTTTTTTGGTATCAGAGCCATAGGATTTAGAGTTAGTCAGGTTTGGTTCTTTTGTAGTTTGGTATTGAACCCAATACAGTAACCAGGAAACTCGGAATTAGGAACATGTCCTGCCACATTACTATCTTGCCAGTCTTGAATCTACAGCTATCAATATCTTGTTTATTGAATCATGTTTACCGTTGTCAATCCCCTTCAGTGTCTTGGCTTCAGAATCATAGCGGATAGAGATTTGCGGTCATACCAGAAGCGTGTCGATAACGCCACATTGCTTGGTGTTGTACGTGATATGATTGAAAACCAGAAACGACAAACTGAGCTGAATCAGCGGCAGGCTGAAACTTTCCAAGGGGGTTTACGGACGGTCCAACAGTCCGTAGTTGCAGCAGCACCCAGGCCATCACAGCGTGAGGGTACCGTGGCGCACTTTAAAAAGCTCGGTCCGACCACATTTACTGGATTGGAGGAGCCATTGCCAGCGGAGCAGTGGCTAGTGGATACAGAGAAGATTCCAAATGAGAAAAGAGTGGATGTAGTATGCATCCAATTTGTAGATTACGCTCGCAAGTGGTGGCTCGTAGAGGAGACCAGTCTTATCACGCCGATCAGTTCGGCAGCTTTTTCATGAAGTTTCTTGGAGAAGTTCTTTCCGCAGTCCGCTTGGGAGGAAATGGAAAAGAAGTTCATTAGCTTGAAGCAGAATGGAGGATCCGTTGAAACACATGCGGCTGAGTAGATCCGGCTCAGTCAATTTGCGGGGCCCTTGGTTGCCAACGAAGCAGATAGGGCAAGGAGGTTTATGCATAACTTGGATGTGGAGATTCAGAGACACATCATATCGTTGGGATTGACCACTTTCTCCCAAGTTCTCAAGGCGGCTAGAGAACAACAGAGTTTATCGGTAAGAGTAAAGGGTACTCAACAGCAACCTGTTGTGGTGTGGAAGACTCCGAATGCACTAACTAGAGCTCATGTACGTAGAGGCATTCCGATAAAAAAATAGGGGACAATACCTATGAAAAGGACCTCTATTTCAACGCAGAAGAAGGATGTGATTTGTGATTATTGCCAACGACCGGGGTCATTTCCGGAGGGAGTGCCTGATGAGGCTTGGGCAGTGTCTGATTTGCGGAGCTGCTGATCATCGAATTAATGCTTGTCCATCAAGAGTTCAGTTGAAGGGTGATGCTCCGAAAGCACAGCAGAAGCAGATCACTCAGAGGCCTAATCAAGCACGGGCCTTCACCTTGACGGCCGAGGAGGCTAAAGCTTCAGACGATATTGTTTCAGGTATCCTACTTATTTATAATTTTTCCGTATTGGCATTATTCGATCTAGATGCATCCCATTGCTTTATATCGTCCAATTTATTAGTGCACGCTCTATTCCACACACGGCCCTGCCTAGTTGCTGGGACATACACACTAGGAATGGGAGAATTATATCTAATAGTAAGTGCAAGTGTCTTTTACCACCGAAAACAGAGATGAACAGGGATTGAATATCTTGCCTGAATTTGGGGGAAGATGCTATTTGGACTTCTCCATCCACCTCTCCGAAAATACCAAGTTGATTTATGGCACCATATATCGGAGGTTTGGATAGATGCGACCGTTGTAGCAGACTTTATCAGATTCCCCCTTATTTGTGAGGGGTTTTTTTTATTGTGGGGGCGCTATTCCCTGCAGACGCAAGCTCCTGCAATTAATTACGTTATCGCGTTGCGATAACCACTTTCTCCTGCTCCAGCAGTTCACTTCGTGTCGTGTGTATTTTTGTTTATTTTGGTTGCCCGTGAATTGTATACAGAGACTATTTATGTCGTCGGACATAGGGCGTGGATTATTCCAAATCCGTATATTTTAGATTTGGGATTTTGATCTTAAGTTATATTTTTCCTTTAGTTCAAAAATATTTTGTTTGGTTTAAGGACCATTAATCTAGTTTGAGATTAAAATCAATTTAAACATATGAACATTTGGGCCCAATTTATATTTTAACTAAGGATAAATTAGTCCTATTTGAGACTAAAATCAACTTAGCAATATTTTAAGGATCATTAAATTTTATTAAGATCCAGAGAATTGGGCTCAGTTGCAAGAAACTTAGCCAATTTGGGCTTAGTCTACTCAGTCTTTTTTTTCAAAAGTGCTAAGCACTTATTTGGGCTCTGTTTGTTCAGCCTCCCTTTTTATGCAAAAGTGTTAAGCACTTATTTGACACTCTGGCGCTCAAATGGGTATCATGTGAAGCCTTCAGTTATTGGTGTTGCCCAATCAGTGCTAAGCACTCAGTTATATATATAATGCTAAGCACTTTTTTATATGGCGTCCACGTGAAGAGAACGTGCGGCGTTGCGCAATTAGTGCTAAGCACTCAACCATTTTGGCTGTGTATAAAGTGCTAAGCACTTTTGTGTGGCATCCACGTGAGGAGCACGTAAAGCGCTGGGCACTGCCCAATCAGTGCCAAGCACTTAGCCGTTCTGGCTATATATGAAGTGCTAAGCACTTTTATTCAGTGCTCACGTGTATTTCACGTGAGGCACTGGCCTTTTACTTTGGCCACCCGTATGTTTTTTAAGTGAGGCGTTGTGTGCTATTGGGAGGGCACCCACATGGGAAACACATGAGGCGGTAAACTCTTTTCTTTTTCAGATATTGAATCTCTGTTAATGTCATTTTGGCCATTAATGATCATCAAGATCTCTATTTTGAAGACCTTGGATCGTTTTTTCTTCATTGGAGAACTAAGTTCTTCTTTTCTTTCTATAAGAACTAAGTTCTTTATGTAGATTTAAACCCTAATTTCGGAAGAATTAAATTCTCAGAACATATGTTCTTTTCCTTTTTTCTTTCTTTTTAACCTACTTCTTTTATGAATCTTTGATTCTCAAGAACAAAATCTTCCCGATGAGAATTAAATTCTCAAATTGTGGAAGACTTGTCTTGTGAATCTCTGATCCAGAGAAAGAACTAAGATCTTTGAGAAGGGTTAAACTCTTAGATAGGTAAAAGGAGATATTTTGAGCTCTGTGTTTTCTTTACCTAGGGTTTTGAGGAGGCAAGTCTTCTTTTTTTATTGAGAATTAAATTCTCTGTTGTTTTGAAAGCTTTCTGTATTTTTTAGAAGTTTTTGGGGGTTCCTTCTATATGAGACTTGAAGTCTCGGGTCCTTTATATAGTGGAGGCAAATTGTTAATTAGTTTTGAGAAAATCTCTCTTTGAAAGATTACAATTGATTTAATTGGTCTCAAAATTTGTTTGGGGAATTTTACCCACAGTTTAATCTTTGATACAATGATTTCAGTTTTACAGAATATGTTTTCATGTTTTTAACAAAATTGGGGAAATATTTTCCCATAAATAGATTTTTATTCTATCATTGGATCTTTGATCCAATCGAGAATAACTTTCTCATTTAGAAAGAATTGGAAGATATTTTCTCCTAATAGAATTTAATTCTATATTTTGATGATTTGTTATCTCCATTGGATTTTTGATCCAACGGCTCTATTTAACAAAGAGGGTATCTCAGTTTTTAGGGAAATATCTTCATGTAGAATTTAATTCTACTCAATTTTAATTTGGGCGTTGGCGCTCACGTGCTGTGCACGTTTGCACCACTTAAGAATTTAATTCTTAAATATGATAGGCACCCTTGTGCTTTGCACATTGGCGCCCACGTGAGCTTCGCGTACGGTGCCATCATAGGATTTAACCTTAAGGGGTTGGCACTAGCGCTGGCGTCCTCGTGGGTAGCATATGAGGCGCTACCTCATTAATATTTTAACAAAGTTTAGCTCTTTTATTATGTTTAAATATTGGAGGAACAAATGCCCCTCATTGTTGTTCTCACGTGGCTCATACGTAAGTGCAATGATGTCACTTTTTTCACCGTTTGATCTTCTAGGGAGTTGAACTGTCCCTTCACATCCTATAAATAGGGCTTTGGCCCTTAAGATGACTGTCGTCTCATCATCTTTCTTGAGTCTTCTTCTTCTTTGAGAATTTAATTCTCATCTCAGAGCTTAGATCACTGCCCACAGAACTTTTCAGAGTTAAACTCTGCTAAAAAAATTTGTTAGGATTATGACCAAAGTTCAACTCTTAAAAGAAGCTTCCTTTTTGTTTTGGATTTTTAACCCAGTAACAGAGCTTGGCTCTTTTTTAAATGATCTCTCAGAGATCTTACGAAGAACTTCTCACCTTCTTTTGAGTAGACCGTAGGTCTCAACTTCCTGAGAATCGTTAGTTCTCTTCTTAGACTTTTACCCTATCATTGATCTTGATCTTTAAGGGTTTCTGGAATTCAATTCCATTATATTTCATATCTGTCTCCCAAAATAGGGGATTTCTGGGATTTAATCCCATTATCTGAGGAATTTAATTCCATTTTGTCTTACAGAGCTTAGCTCTGAGAAATTTTGGATCTTTTGGGAATTTTATTATTCCTTTCTCTTTTTTTATATATAGGGTTCTAGTACCCCTTTTTACAGATTTGAATCTGTTGCAGAGCTCGTTTTTCGAGAGCATTTGGAGTTTTCAACTCCACTGCTCAATAGAATTATTCATTTAATAAGAATCCTTTTGGATTCTCATAATGGGTGCATGTCTCATCATTGATGAGCCATCACCTTGATTTTGTGGGGCCCATTGTTATTATTATTTTTTGAATGTAGTGATTTTAATATGCCATAATGGAGTACAGATTTGGGTGTACTGAAAATGCTAAGGGTCTTAGTTGCAGTTAATTATATTATACCAATCGCTAACTCTCTATAAGTTTTTCTTTTCAGGTACTATGGCTTCCAATTCTTTTTTTCCTTATGTCCATTCGGAGAGCACTTTTGCCGACGCGCCTACAGATCGAGAAGTCTTTGCTTTAATCCAGGACTAAGATCCAGAGCAAAAGTCTCTTCATCTATGAGGATCGTGGTATAGTTATAGTATCTGGGGTCGGCGCAGCTTTACTTATGCGGTGTCATCATAACCGATCCCATTGATTCATTATGTTGACCTTCCGTAGGTCGCTAATGCAGTGGAAGGGGTCAATTGGACTACAGAAGGTCATCTCCAACCTTCCATGGTATCGATACCGGTCCAGCCGTCGATAGCCCTAGATATTCTGAGGCATTGCATATGTCAAGGAGAAGCGCGTCCTTAGGGTCAAGTTTATACAATAGGAGTGACCCTTCGACACCTGGCTGGTTATCTGCAGTGGGCCCGTTACATTTTATCGGCCAAGAAAACGTTACTGTTGAAGACCGGGTTATACCCAAGGGACTATGCGTCTCTTTTCTATTACCACACTCCTCATGTGTGGTGGGTGAAATCCTTCTTGGAACAGTGGAATATTACGACCCACACGTTTCATTTATCGGACCGTGAGGTATCGATTTTGCTGGAAGAATTCGCAGAAATTTTCGGGTTACCCGTCAAAGGGGAGCATTATGAGGAGATACTTCCTCATGACGAGTACATTTTTTCTACCAAGTCGGTAGTCATGGGCCTTACCTCGGAAAACGCTATCCAACACAAATTCCCTAGTTTGATCAAAGTGCTGAATTTCTATGAGAGCTTGTTTTTGGAGTCTAGAGGGCATGGGGTTAACTTTTCTGACTTCATCGCTCGTTTCCTTCGTTCGGAGGTTTTATCGAAAACGGCTGTGAAGTTTTCCAAGCTTGATGATCCGTTCGGATTTGGCTCGGAAAAATTGCCAACTGCATAGGTAGATTTAAAGCAGGTTTTTTTATTCCGGATACCCCTATCGTCCCTGATTAGTCAAAAATATTACACATTTGTATGAACATTTTTCCTACTATTATTAACTGCTAAAAGGTGTTAATTGTAAATAAAGAACATATATGGTTTTATTTGTAAAAACATTATTATCATATGTTTCTTCATTTATAATTAATATAATTAGAGAAAATAAATGCATATAATATTTAAATGAAATATTAGTAATTAAAATATGCATATCATATCAAATATTCCTAATCAATATTCTTAAGATATTATATCATATAAATGGTTGGAATAATATCTCAAAAATACTAAATACTACTAAAAAATTTGATTTGAGATATTGTGCAGCTATTAGCTCAGGTCTAAAATCCAAGTAAGAGATCCAAGTCAAATTGGTATATCGAAACCGAATCTGCCAAAGTTTAGAAGAAAATCGAGGAATTTAGCAACGGCAGAGACTAAGGGCAATATTTTCAAAATCTATATATCAATAGGATCTCCAAATATCAAAAAGAAAAGCAAGAAAAAATCTTGAGTCACCATTCCACCATAAGGTGACGAAACCGCGGTCAACAAGGGGTATGGACGGCGGTTCCGCGGTCCTTTAGTGGCCGCTGGATCTACGATTTTGGGGGCATGATCGTAGCTACACTTACTCCCATATGGTATCTAGGGTTTCTGGTTTCAGAGACTATATAAAGGACCGAGAGCTGTGCATTCAAGGCATCACATAATCCAATCTCAGAATTCAACATCCACATCTATTCATCTACATCCATAGAGAGAGATCTAGAGCAAAACTAAGGTTGTTGTAATCTACTTTCTAAGAAGAAAAGTTGTAATGCAATAGTTGATTAATAAAGGTAGTTTTTTTTTTGCATTTACTTTCCGCATTTTACTTTATGCATTATTTTTCCGCATTACTTTTCTGCACCTTCAATTATGGTTTCATTCATCTTCAACCTTTCTTCTAAATCACTACCAACCATGAGCGAGTAATTTCATGCTTTTTAGGGTTTGTAGGATAGAGTAGAATAATGGATGAAATATCTTTTAATTTCTTTTGACATTTTAATATTTATAAACTTTAGCAAAATAAATGATAACCTTCTTATTGGGCGCGCTATCAATTTATTGATAGTCACGACCACGATTTGAGATGAGTTAATACTTGTTTTGTTAAGGGCTTGAGATAAATAGAGATCAATAGAAGGATAATGGTCAGTAGAGGGAAACCCTAATCCCTCCGAGAACCCTAATCCACATTCATCACCATCTCTTTAGTTTTAAACTATTAAAAGATTAAAAGAATCATTTCTAAATATTCATCCATTAAACACTAAGTCCTATAAACCCTACAAGCCTTTCTATTATCAATTTTATCTCCATCTTAAAATAAAACGACAACAAACCATCCTCTCTTTTATCAACTCGTCTAAAGCAAGAAAAGAAGTTCACATTTCCCTGCGGATGACCCATACTCATTGCGGCTAGCTATTTGTGACACCATTTTGATTGCGGTTATTTACAAAACACTTTTTCGCACGAACAATCAAATGGTGCCGTTGCCGGGGAAACGGTTGTAATTTTTTTTTCTTATTATTCGGGATGATTTCTTATAAAAACCAGGAACATAAAAATAAAAATAAAAACCGCATTTTGTATTTTTAACAATTTTTATGCGAGTTTTGCGAAAAATCTGGAGCACTTGGAGCGAACCATCAGAGATTCAGAGACTTTCAAATTGGACTAGAAGAGCAGTTGAGTGTTTTGAAGAAGTTTGGAGGGAAGATTACATCACCTGGCGGCGGAACCGCGGCCCTATTGAAGAATTAGGCCGCCAATCTTCTCTGGTATTCTCCCATTGTCTTCTTCTCTCATTTAAAGCTCCAATACATTATTTTTACCTGCAGGATTCTTTGCAAATATCGCCGCTAAAAATCTTTTGCGTGTTTTAGATTTTGGTTGTTTTGCATATCTAAAATAGACATTAAGGGGCAATAAACCCAAATTCAGATTAGCTGGGGATTTCATCACCCTTCTTAGGCCCCACAAATCACAAACGAGCATACGCATAACCCTACATTAATAAAAAAAAATATTTAGACCTAGCTTTTAAGAATAGTCGTACTCAATTAGGACAAAGGAGGGTTATGGGTAATCTATTGATTATACGAATTTCTCTTGTGGTGTCTAAGGAAAGTGTGATTAAGGAAAGTGGTTACTTAATTAGGCTCGCTATTTCGGTGATTCGTATAGAAGATACCTCCCATTTACATGGCACTTACCTGGCTGCAAGAATGATAAGGAGGTGATAAAAGATTTATCCTACGTCTTGTCCTTTGGAAGTCTAGAAGCGGTATAGTAATTTGACCTAGGTGACCCTAGTTGTAGGTATTGTTTGTGCACGTTTGTCAAGTCTCTCTTTCAAAGTAAAACGATTTTCAAAATCTAAAAAAAGAGCTTAAAGTATTACCATTTCACCCTCTTTTCTTTTCACTTTCTTATAATGGGTAACCCAAACAGACGAACTCTTGCCGAGCTTTGCTATCCAGAACCAGATATTTCTTGTTTTCGTTATTGCTTCGGTACAAATTCCGACTCTACCATGTCTTTAAGGGATAGGATAGAACATGTAAGTCCATGCTACCTCTCCCGGTACTTTCGGGAATGCGGAATTTGGTAAAAAACGATTTTTATAGAGGTGGTAACATAGACCTATAACCCGGATCTTGGTTAAACATCTAACTAACAGCCTAACTACGAGTTTCTAGCTACTCGGTTAGGGGGTTATACCTTGCTTGTCTTGAACTCCTTCGTCTTCAAGCTCCGATGGTGGCCCGGATTGGCTTCTTCCCGTCGTCTCCGTACGCCGAAGATAGATCCACCTGAAAGCACCAACCTTTGACTCCTTCTTCGAACTTTGAAGAAACTAGTTCACTCGGTTTGCTAAACCTTGTGAACTAGAGTGAGTAGAGAAGAGTTTGTATGGGATTTTATCTATGGTTCTTGATTCTCAACTCATGAGATATGTGAACCATAGAGTCAAGAGAGGGAGCAAGAGGAAGAGGGTGAAAGCAAGAGCAAGAGAGCTCAAGAACAAGAGAGAGAATGAGCAAGAAAGAATGAGCAAGTCTTTTGTCTTTCACCCTCTCATAATCCAAAACCATCATAACTCATTATACCAAATCAAGTGTTATGTGATGGTTGAAGCAACCATAACCATATCATTTCATGCACTCATTTTGCACAAATGAGCAAGCAAACAAAAGTCTTTGCCATGAAATGATGGCTATAGTTATCATGATGGTCAACTAGTCAAGCCTAGTCAACCGGTCAACAAAGTCAACAAGTCAACAAAGTCAACAAAAGTCAACAAGCATGTCACCATAATACTTAATCAATATAATAGTTAATCACATATCATATTCTCATTAGGGTTGAGCAAAAAGTCAAATAGTCAACGGTCAACTGTCAACAACCCTAATGAGAATCCGCTGCCTCTGTCTCCCCGTCATCTGTGCATACACACCCGCATCCGCGTTCCGAGGAACACGAATGCATACTGGATAAATCCAATCCCAAAAGGTACACTAGGATCTGGCTTAAACCAAAGCCCGCTAGTGTAAACTGTCCGGACACTGTACGTGCATAAGTGCACGGATGTGACCGAACTCTGTCGCAAAACCATGCGACCTGTCGTAAAACCATGCGACATCTACTCTTTTGCCTAAAGAAGAAAAGCTTTCTGTGTGGGACTCTGAAGACTCGACACTACGCTGGCAGTGGGTTTAACCACAGACCGCAAGCGGCACTAGCTGTGCGTAACGGTCCCCAGGTAATGCCGACAAGAAGACCGACGAGGCGAAACCCATCTGAACTCCTACTGAGCCTGAATGTGACATTCTCCATACAGTCCGGTCTGTTCGTCTGATACATCGCATGGCGGGCCTAGGGGGCGGTAAACGTCAGTCCCCCAATAGCGGTACAAGTCGTGTCGGAGTGAAGCCCAACCCTGAGATAACACTGGAAGCCTACCAGTATATCTCGTTTGCCCTAGCCAGGGACTACTCGTGTAATGGCTCTCCTAGACACAGCGCGATGTCAACCCCCAATACCGGGAGAGACGAATCCTGTCTAACCGTCACTGCCTCCAAGTGCTTCGGGACTGCACCCAACTACTACCTGTTTGCACGACTCCTTTGAGCCGTGGTAGGGTAGTAATCAAAGTGCAGTGGGAACACACTCGAGGCGAAGTGACAGTGTCAAGTCAGCGGACTAAGCTGTACTCATGTCACCTGGGAACTGATAACTGACGATAGGCATAATACCAACTAGTCAGTTCCCGACGAGTCCTGTCCAGTGTACCCGTAACATAACGAGCACCCGCATACTATCTCAAGTACGACGTACTGACGGCTGTGGGACAGACCGTCTCCCACACTGGGATGAGAAGCGTATGCGCTGGTCTACTCCGGAGTATCGATGCCCTGTCTCGATAGTCCTGCGACCAGGGACCTGCATAAGGATGTGCTTATAGATTACCCAGCCCCACTAGTGTGACGGCCATCACATCGCTGGTAATCAAGCAAAGATCCTAAGGGCTCCACTAATGTGTATAGGCGATATACAAAAATAAACACATGTACACATTGAAGTAGAAACAAACCAAGTAGCATACTACTATTTTGAGCAAGATTGTATATACAAGGTGAATATCCCAAGCTTCCATTAAATAATATACAAACTAGTATGATACAGTAATGGCTTCTAGGGCATATACACTAACAATCTCCCACTTGCACTAAGGCCATGTACTGGCGTATCGAAGACCTATCATCTCGATCAGCCGCTCGAACTGAGTCTGGGGCAGGGCCTTGGTGAATGGATCTGCAGTGTTATCTTCCGAAGCGACTCTCCGAACCTCGATCTCCTGGCGATCCACGATCTCCCTGATCAGGTGATACCGCCTCAAGATGTGCCTGGATCTCTGATGGGACCTGGGTTCCTTCGCTAAAGCTATAGCCCCGTTGTTGTCGCAATATAGAGGTATTGGATCAACAATGGACGGAACCACCCGAAGTTCTTTCAAGAACTTCCTCATCCAGACAGCTTCTTTTGCGGCATCAGATGCAGCGATGTATTCCGCTTCCATCGTCGAGTCTGCAACGGTTTCCTGTTTGGAACTCTTCCAACACACTGCCCCTCCATTGAGGGTAAAGACAAAACCCGACATGGACTTGGAATCATCCTTGTCACTCTGGAAGCTGGAGTCAGCAAAGGCCTCGATCTGGAGGTCTTTTCCGCCATACACCAAGAACATCTCCTTAGTCCTTCTCAGGTACTTGAGAATGTTCTTTACCGCTATCCAGTGTTTCTCCCCAGGGTTTGACTGATACCGGCTTACCACACTCAGTGCATAAGCTAGATCCGGTCTGGTACACAATATCGCATACATTATAGAGCCTACCGCAGAAGCGTAGGGTATAATAGACATGCGATCCCTCTCCAAATCAGTCTTGGGAGACATCTCTTTAGAGAGGGTGATCCCGTGACAAGACGGTAGGTTACCGCGCTTGGAATCT
Organism: Agapanthus africanus; assembly: GCA_030015575.1. Taxonomy (NCBI): domain Eukaryota; kingdom Viridiplantae; phylum Streptophyta; class Magnoliopsida; order Asparagales; family Amaryllidaceae; genus Agapanthus; species Agapanthus africanus. Next base: position 933,521,551 of record JASDDO010000019.1, on the reverse strand, counting down.
TCCATACTGAATCTCTTCAGTATGGTGTCGATGTACCTGGACTGTGAAAGTCCTAATATCCTCTTGGATCTATCACGATGGATCCGGATCCCCAGGATGTATGAGGCATCACCCAGGTCTTTCATGGAGAACCTGTGTGACAAGAACCCCTTGACAGATTGTAGCATAGGAATGTCATTTCCTATTAAGAGAATGTCATCTACGTATAAAACGAGGAATACTACAGTTCTCGCTACAAATCTACTATAGATGCATGGTTCATCTGGATTTTTGATAAAGCCAAATTCTTTGACCGTCTCATCAAAGCAGATGTTCCAACTCCGCGATGCCTGCTTTAGTCCATAGATGGACTTAAGCAACTTGCACACCTTTCCGCTGCTCCCATTCTGAATGAAACCCTCTGGTTGGTCCATATAGACACACTCCTCTAAATTTCCATTTAGAAAAGCGGTCTTTACGTCCATTTGCCAGATCTCATAATCGTGGAAGGCAGCAATGGCAAGAAGGATCCGAATGGATTTCAGCATGGCTACTGGAGAAAAAGTTTCGTCATAGTCCAAGCCAGGTCTTTGACGAAAACCTTTTGCTACCAGCCTAGCTTTATAGGTCTCAACCTGTCCATCTACACCAATCTTCCTTTTGAAGATCCACTTGCATCCTACGGGTTTTACCCCGTCTGGAGCAATGTCCAACGTCCATACCTTGTTGGTGTACATGGACTCCATTTCGGTCCGCATTGCATCCAGCCATTTCACTGAGTCAACGCTCTGAACGGCCTGCTGGAAGCTAGTAGGCTCATCATAATCTATGATGCAATCCTCTCTATCCCCGTCTATGAGAAAACCGTAGTATCTCTCGGGCGGATGAGTCTGCCTACTACTCCTGCGGAGCGGCGTAGGAATGTCCTGTTCTCTCGAACCCTCTGGTTCTACTAAACTTTCAGTAATAGTCCGTGGTTCTGGAATTTCTTCCAGTTCTACTGTGCTCCCACTTATCTGGTTTTCCAAAAACTCAGTTTCCAAGATGTAGGCATGACGAGAAACAAGAACTTTTTGTTCCTCTTCACAGTAGAAGAAATATCCCTTAGAGTTCTTTGGATATCCCACAAACTTGCACTGTACTGAGCGTGTCTCGAGCTTGTCCGCATGCTGCTTTTTGACAAAAGCTGGACATCCCCATGTCGTAATGTGCTTAAGATAGGGTCTCTTCCCACACCACATCTCATATGGTGTAGTAGGCACAGTCTTAGTAGGAACTCGGTTCAAAAGGTATGCGGCTGATTCTAGCGCATAACCCCAGAATGATCGCGGTAACTCAGTGTTACCTATCATGGACCGTACCATATCCAATAGGGTGCGGTTCCGTCTCTCCGATACACCGTTATGTTGCGGAGTGTATGGAGGAGTAAGCTGAGAGAGAATTCCATTCTCTTTTAAATAGTCCAGGAACTCGGCACTTAAGTATTCTCCACCTCGATCCGATCTTTGAATCTTAATACTTTTGCCGGTTTGTTTTTCTACTTCATTCTTATACTCCTGGAATTTTCCAAAGGATTCGGACTTATGTTTCATTAAGAAGACATAACCGTACCTTGAGAAGTCATCCGTAAAAGTAATGAAGTAAGAATAACCGCTTCGCGCATGTGTAGACATTGGACCGCACACGTCACTATGTACGAGTCCCAAGAGCTCGCTCGCTCTCACTCCATGTCCAGTAAACGGTGTCTTTGTCATCTTTCCTTTGAGACAGGATTGACAAGTGGCATACGATTGATATTCGAACGGATTCAAATATCCTTCTGTATGTAACTTCGTCAACCTTCTCTCATTGATGTGACCCAGTCTACAATGCCACAAGAAAGTCTGATTTATTACCGGAGACTTTCTTTTGTGTGTATTCTGGACGTTGAAAATCTGTGGTTGGTTTAACACGTATATACCATTACTCAATGTACCTGACCCAATCAAGACTTGATTAAGGTGAATGTTTACAACATTACTTACAAACGCAAATTCATAACCTTCTTTAGAAACTAAAGATACAGAAATGATATTACAAGTTGCGTTGGGTACAAAAAAGCAATTACGCAAAACCAAAACATGTCCATCTGACATTCCCAGGTGATAGTCCCCCACGGCTTTAGCATCCATGCTAGCTCCATTCGCAACTCTGAGGGTCATGTCACCTGCTTTCAAAACACTACGGTTTCTCAACGCCTGCAAAGAATTACAGATATGAGATCCTGATCCGGTATCCAATACCCAGGAAGTAGAGTTTATTGAAAGACAGTTTTCAATAACATACACACCTGAAGCTGAAGCTGCAACCTGCTTCAATTCCTGTGTTCTGGCCTTCCAGGCCCTGCAATCATTCTTCCAGTGACCTTTCTTATGACAATAGAAGCATTCTTCCTTATCCACTAGCTTCGCCGCTTTCTTTGTTGCTTTAGCTTTTCCCTTCGTATCCACTTTACTAACACCGCCCCTTGGTTTGGCGGGGGCTTTCTTCTTCTTTCCCTTGGCTTTCGCCTTGGACCTAGAAGAAGATGATCCTCCTACAAACAAAGTGGATGTTTCCCTACTTTTCTGTAGGGTGCTCTCTGCGCTCCTCAGCATGTTGAGGAGCTCTGAAAGTTCAACCTCTTTTTCTTGTAAGTTGAAGTTCAGTATAAACTGGGCGTAAGTGGAAGGAAGGGACTGGAGAACTATGTCCGTATAGAGCTCACTCTCCAATGTGGTCTCTAGGTCCGCGAGCTCCTCAATGTAACCGATCACCTTTAGCACGTGCTCGGCTACTGATGATCCGACGGCCATCTTTACCGAAAATAACTTTTTCGACGCTTCGTATCTTGCGATACGAGATTGCTCTCCATACAGTTCTTTTGTATGGAGAAATATGGATTCAAGGTCCATATTCTCGTGCCTCCTCTGATGTTCATTGTCCATCGAGGCAAGTACGAGGCACTTGGCCTTCGCGCTATCAATCTCCCAAGTCTTGCGGATTTCCTTATCCGCGACGCTGGAAGTGGGACCAGGGACAGGGGGAGCTTTGGTGGTAAGAAGATACCCCAGCTTGTCGTAAGTGATTGCCATCTTGACATTCCTAAGCCAATCTTTGTAGTTTGACCCTGTCAGTATGTTTTTATCTAGAAGTAACTTAAGTCCAGTCATGTCGATTGGTCGCTGCAATTAGGAGAGAGAAGAAGAAACACTCAGCATGATGCTCTTGCAAGTTTAGAGTGGTTTTTAGTTTGTCTAAACAGGATGGCTCCCACTGTTTCTCGAATCCCTCCTCAAACCATAAAGGAAGAATTAGTCGGGATCAATCCCACCGTACAATACTTGCTTAACCGTTCGGCCAGGCTAGTGTCGGTACTTCGAGGGAGGTTTTCCAACGCTTTCGCGAAGTTCCTTAATTAAATAACCTCTTTTCCCTGGGGGCGTAGCCCCGCTAACACCTTTCTAGGCACCTACTAGGTTTATAGCATTGATCGTTAAGTGAGAAATTTCCCGAGGAGTAGCATATACTCACAGTAGGATCGGGATCCAAATATCATCGCGTGACGAAACTGAAGGAATCCTACCAGAATCATCACACTCCAAATGGTATGCAAATCTAGCAAGTTTCAGTACTTATGAAACTCCCGATGTGGATTTTTTCCCCATGCTCTTATGACCTTGACTTTGGCCAACAAGTCATAAGTCACATGTCAAGTTCTACCCGTCATTCTCCAGGTTAATTTGAATCCACCCGCACCTACCCTTGACTTTGGCCAACAAGGCAGTACGACTGTTCCAAACCAACGCATCTATCTATGCTGCACATGAATACCCAATAGCTACCAATCACTGTGCCTTGACTTTGGCCAACAAACACAGCTTGAATACTATTGACTATTCATGTGAAACGACGGAGGGCCACGAATGGTTTTGGCGAAACCGTGAACGTAGTGAACTTGATATAGTCGATGGAACGAGATAGCTTTTAAAAGGAGTGGCTCAAGCTCCGCATTTAAAAGTTGGTTTTGAAAAGAACCGAGTGGTTTTTCGAAAGTGTTCTAATGAATTTAACTTGGTTTATTATCTTGCATTAGTTGTTTTAATGCGTGATATTCTTGCATTAGTTCTTTTAATGCGTCCCATCATTTAATCCTACCATTGCAGAAAACAACCAAAATATGACGTACGCTTATGCCATTCGCATTCGCCACGGGGCCCCGTCATTACCTGTTAGGTTACTTAACTAACGACAGAGCGGGGGCTGGGCTAGCACGTCTGTAAAACATAAGCAACGCCTAAATAATATCATATATAGATATGCTGCAATGATAAACATTTCAGATCACAGATGAATACATTGGATATACTAGGAATCTGTAATTCGCACGAGCCTGTAACGAAAAACAGATTACACGGTCGCGGTGAATAGCCAAAACCCCACCCAAGACCCCTACGGGTGCGGCAAACTACCCACCAAGTACCCGAAGCGTAGCAACCTCCTTCATCTCCATGAGTAGGCCACTCGACACTTCGGCATACCCGGTAGTTTGTGCACCCCCTCCATAGGTCTATCCTAGGAGCAAAAACAGTAAAAAGAAATTATACAATGACGGCTACAACCCCGACCCGGTTGTGCGGCCATACAAATAATTATTACATCAATTTACAAATTTACATGAATTGAAAGAAAAGAAAAAACTCTCGTCTCACAACCCCCGGCTATTCACCCGCGACAATCCAACACATTCATATGCACATTCTAGCAACATTACAGATCACAGATTTGTATAACCCCCACTAATCGACATATAGCAATTAGCAGACGTTCAATACAAATATCACATTACAGAAAAACCCGTTAGCTTAAGTCTTTTAGAAGTTCGATCAAAAATACGGATTTTCGGGACCCCAAAAATAAAATTTTCGTTCTGGAAAATCTGGGCAGAAAACACATATATCAAAAATCCCAAAATACCCCCAGAATAACACTGCACCAAAGATGGACCTCGGCCGAGTCAACTCGGCCGCGGATCCACGGCGGGAGCGTGCTCCCGCCGCGTTTCCACGGCTCTTTGACTCGATCGTTGGACCATCTTTGGTGGTTATTCACAGAAAAGCCTAAGCCTATTTTAGGTGTGAAAATAATCAACTTTTGAACAGTATAAAAATCGACAGAAACTTCGAATTTTGGGGTTCGTTTTCGGGACTTTTTCTTTGATCGATCTTCTAGTTACTTACTAACATGTTAGATAGAGTTTAACTAGGCTCTGATACCACTGTAAGTCCATGCTACCTCTCCCGGTACTTTCGGGAATGCGGAATTTGGTAAAAAACAATTTTTATAGAGGTGGTAACATGGACCTATAACCCGGATCTTGGTTAAACATCTAACTAACAGCCTAACTACGAGTTTCTAGCTACTCGGTTAGGGGGTTATACCTTTCTTGTCTTGAACTCCTTCGTCTTCAAGCTCCGATGGTGGCCCGGATTGGCTTCTTCCCGTCGTCTCCGTACGCCGAAGATAGATCCACCTGAAAGCTCCAACCTTTGGTTCCTTCTTCGAACTTTGAAGAAACTAGTTCACTCGGTTTGCTAAACCTTATGAACTAGAGTGAGTAGAGAAGAGTTTGTATGGGATTTTATCTATGGTTCTTGATTCTCAACTCATGAGATATGTGAACCATAGAGTCAAGAGAGGGAGCAAGAGGAAGAGGGTGAAAGCAAGAGCAAGAGAGCTCAAGAACAAGAGAGAGAATGAGCAAGAAAGAATGAGCAAGTCTTTTGTCTTTCACCCTCTCATAATCCAAAACCATCATAACTCATTATACCAAATCAAGTGTTATGTGATGGTTGAAGCAACCATAACCATATCATTTCATGCACTCATTTTGCACAAATGAGCAAGCAAGCAAAAGTCTTTGCCATGAAATGATGGCTATGGTTATCATGATGGTCAACTAGTCAAGCCTAGTCAACCGGTTAACAAAGTCAACAAGTCAACAAAAGTCAACAAGTCAACAAAGTCAACAAAAGTCAACAACCATGTCACCATAATACTTAATCAATATAATAGTTAATCACATATCATATTCTCATTAGGGTTGAGCAAAAAGTCAAATAGTCAACGGTCAACTGTCAACAACCCTAATGAGAATCCGCTGCCTCTGTCTCCCCGTCATCTGTGCATACACACCCGCATCCGCGTTCCGAGGAACACGAATGCATACTGGATAAATCCAATCCCAAAAGGTACACTAGGATCTGGATTAAACTAAAGCCCGCTAGTGTAAACTGTCCGGACACTGTACGTGCACAAGTGCACGGATGTGACCGAACTCTGTCGCAAAACCATGCGACCTGTCGTAAAACCATGCGACCTCTACTCTTTTGCCTAAAGGCGAAAAGCTTTCTGTGTGGGACTCTGAAGACTCGACACTACGCTGGCAGTGGGTTTAACCACAGACCGCAAGCGGCACTAGCTGTGCGTAACGGTCCCCAGGTAATGCCGACAAGAAGACCGACGAGGCGAAACCCATCTGAACTCCTACTGAGCCTGAATGTGACATTCTCCATACAGTCCGGTCTGTTCGTCTGATACATCGCATGGCGGGCCTAGAGGGTGGTAAACGTCAGTCCCCCAATAGCGGTACAAGTCGTGTCGGAGTGAAGCCCAAAACACCCTGAGATAACACTGGAAGCCTACCAGTATATCTCGTTTGCCCTGGCCAGGGACTACTTGTGTAATGGCTCTCCTAGACACAGCACGATGTCAACCCCCAATACCGGGAGAGACGAATCCTGTCTAACCGTCACTGCCTCCAAGTGCTTCGGGACTGCATCCAACTACTACCTGTTTGCACGACTTTTTTGAGCCGTGGTAGGGTAGTAATCAAAGTGCAGTGGGAACACACTCGAGGCGAAGTGACAGTGTCAAGTCAGCGGACTAAGCTGTACTCATGTCACCTGGGAACTGATAACTGACGATAGGCATAATACCAACTAGTCAGTTCCCGACGAGTCCTGTCTAGTGTACCCGTAACCTAACGAGCACCCGCATACTATCTCAAGTACGACGTACTGATGGCTGTGGGACAGACCGTCTCCCACACTGGGATGAGAAGCGCATGCGCTGGTCTACTCCGGAGTATCGATGCCCTGTCTCGATAGTCCTGCGACCAGGGACCTGCATAAGGATGTACTTATAGATTACCCAGCCCCACTAGTGTGACGGCCATCACATCGCTGGTAATCAAGCAAAGATCCTAAGGGCTCCACTAATGTGTATAGGCGATATACAAAAATAAACACATGTACACATTGAAGTAGAAACAAACCAAGTAGCATACTACTATTTTGAGCAAGATTGTATATACAAGGTGAATATCCCAAGCTTCCATTAAGTAATATACAAACTAGTATGATACAGTAATGGCCTCTATGGCATATACACTAACAGAACACGCTAGAAATAACAGTTGAACACCTCACTCAAAGTCCTATCAACGGTGTCAAAATTCAACATCTCCTTATGTTGATAATCTGTCTAAGGCTAGTAAGTCAACTTCTAAATGCATATCTATCGCTGAGCATATTGCGAAGGCTCGTAGCCAAAGTTTCATACCTTTCATTAATCCAAAACCGTTAGGACAACAATTACCATCATTTCCATACGAAAATGTTGATACTCGTTTTGAGGTGAATATGGTATCTTTTACACTCATGACCATTGCTGAACAAATAGTAATTGCCAGTCGCCAACTAACCAACCAATCTCAATATTCTTCATATCACAATGTTGATCATAATCCTATCTATGAAACTTGGATACACCCTTCTAATTCTTATCAACAGTTTCAAATTTTCACATGCTCTCATGTTGACACTTCTCTTGAGGCTAATATGGAAAATCATAAATGCATGTCGATTGCGGAACACATTGAACTCGCCCGTAGCCAACAATTAAAACCATCTCTTATTAACACTTCTCTTGAGGCTAATGTAGCAAATCATAAACGCATGTCGATTGCGAAACACATTGAACTCGCCCGTAGCCAACAATTAAACACATTCCAACCATTCTCAACTTTTTCACCTTATCTAGACAATGCTTCTGAAAGTCAATTAGGAAGTTCCATAGTTCAAAGTGAATCCTCCATTGGAACTTCTTCACAAACCATGTCTAGTCTTGAATTAGTGTTGGAATTGAGTAGTGAAAAAGAACAAGAGATCCATCAAAATCAAACCAAAACCAATTCTTTTGATCTCGACACCTTCCATCATGTACCCAAACAGGATGTATTTAATGATCAACCGTTTAATAATCTAAGTGTTGAGGTGTCCGAGAATAACTTGTTTGACTTTTCCAATATTGAATGTGAAAGAGAGCCTTACACCAGTCCAAATCAAACCGATCCTTATTTAACTGCACTTGATATTTCAAACCTTTCAATTCCATCAAGTGAACCAAGTGATTTATCGATTGAGGATAGTATAATTGATGAATTTTTAAAGACTTATTCGTTTGATTTGGCCGAAGGTGTTAGTAAGAGCGATGGTGAGAATATTATTGAAGATGAACTCGTTATGTTGGATGAGTTAGATTCTCCTACCCATCATGTCCCATCTATTGAATGTGAACATCTTCTTGTATATTTAACCGATCCTATTCTTACCACCGACCTATCCGATATGCAAAATGATATTCAGCCTTCATCTCCCACATCTGGTTCAATAACGCTCGACACCCAAGTTTGTTTACCCATTTCATCACCCACTTTCTTTGGTTTTTCTAATTTTCTTTCAACTCCACCAAGTTTTGATGAACCACACTCAGATATTTCGAGTTCTATGATTCTTGAAAGACCACTTGATTTAGACTCTTTTGAAAATAAGGTAGATAAGCTTTTCGAGTCTCCTACCTCCATAATTTCTGACAAATCAAGTGTGTTAAATTCTAGCGCAAAAAAATGACCTTGAAACTTTCAGTCTTCCTAGTGAATCTGCCTATTCCACTGATTCTTTTCTTTTCGATGGGATCGTCATCGATGAAAGTTTCAAAAATATTTTCGCCGAAGAACTCGTGTTCCTTAAAGACTTGGATGTTGTGATGAATCAACTTCCATTGGAAATTCATGCGCCTCCCTTTGAGGCCGGAGGAGTTGAACCACTACCCCTTCTTCTTATCCCATTTGAGAATGTAACTATTCTATCTATTTCTAGTCATTCACATTCTCGTTTTCACCCACCATCACTTTTTCGTCTCTACCAACCGAGACGTAAATCTTTTCGATTACACCTCTTTTCTCCTTCCTACTTCTTCACGTCTATCTGTAACATGATTTTCTACCAACCATGGTGTTACCTGGATAAAATATTTGAATGGTTACTGTTGACTTTTGGTCTTTGTAAAGTTTTATATTGACCAATAATATTCCCCCCCCTCTCTTATATTAAATTTTAATGCTTGATAATGAAAACACTGTTTTACTCAAGTTTGGGGGGAGAAGAAAAATATTTTGAAATGGCTCTTGAAAGTAAAGAAATTTTTGCACAATTGTGAGCCAAAAACAAGTTTGGGAGAAAAATTTCATGGTTATTCACTCTTAACCCCTTCTTTTTACCATCTTATTGAACCGTTCCTCCTAATTTTCAGGTTTTGAGCTTATAAAGCAGTATCAGTGAAGACACTGCTGCAAACAAGTTTGGGGGATATTTTGTATGGATGGTTTGTATATATCTATGCATCATATGTAAATATTGCATTGCATAAAAAAATTTATAAAATTTAGAAGTGAAAATACATATGAAAGAGGGGAAGAGATTTAAGAAAAGAAAGAAAATTAGATATTTTGAAACAAAGCTAGTTGTTCCCTTATAAAAAAATAAATAATAAATAAAAAGCGATGGGAAAAATTTCCCTAATGGAGTATCACGTGCCCACACGTGATGCGCCTTGGAGCAAAGATTATAGGAATTATGCTTAACAATTAAGGCTGAAATTAAGCCTCACGTGCAAACACATGAGCATCTATATACAAAGAATATCGGGGCTTTCCTAAAAAAAATAACAGGCCAGAGAAGCTCACGTGTCAGAACGTGATGCTCTTTGTTAGGCTTAACTTCGTAGGGGTCACGTGCCACACGTGACATTCCTGAACATCAGCTCACGTGCCAACACATGATGCCTTTTCTCTGGGACTGCTGCATATAAGCAAACCAGTTTAATGTTATGGGGGTCACGTGCTACACGTGATGGTTCCTAATCACCTTCCAAGCTGATAGTATTAAATTCTAAATAAAATGGATCAAAACCCTATTTAGGAAATATTTTCTTAGATCTTCCTAAAAAAGAAAGATTACGCTCCGTAAAACAGAGCACTGTTGGATTAAAAATCCAATGGTGATTAAAAATCACCATGCTACAGAATAAGCTCTGTATGGGAAAATATTTCCCCAATCTTTCTAAACAAGAAAGATTACGCTCTGTAAAACAGAGTACCGTTGGATTAAAGATCCAATAGTGATTAAAAATCACCAAGCTACAGAATAAGCTCTGTTTGGGAAAATATTTTCCCAATCTTATTAAAAAAAAGAAAAATATCTTCTAAAAAACGAAGTCCTTGGATCAAAGATCCGAAGGTGGATAAAATCCCCAAATCAATTAAGATATCTCAATGAGAGATTTTCTTAATTAAATCAACAAACTTACCTCTACTATATAAAGGACCCGAGACTAAAGGGAGAAAACGAGGAAACCCCCCATAAGATTTGAGAAACAAAAGAAGAGAAAGAAGAAGAGGAGTTCTCTTTTAAGAAAAGAAGCTTAGGTAAAAAAAGACCTAGAGATCATTTTTATCTCATCTTCACCATTATAAGAGTTTAACTCTTCCAAAAAAAAGAAGTTAGTTTTTCCTCTGCTTGAGGTCTGCAGAAGCAGATCTTCCCACAAGTTGAGAATTTAATTCTCATCAGGAAGATTCTATCATGCAGTCCCAAAACTTAGAGGAAAGAACTAAGTTTGAAGAATTTAATTCTTCCAAAAGATATAGGAATTTAATTCCTCTGACAAAACTAGGATTAAACCCTGCATAAAAAAAACAACTGAGATCGACTCATGTGTTCCCACGTGACCCCTTAAGACAAGTGTTTAGCACTTATAAAAGAAAAAGGGAATAAACCCAAAGACAGACCCTGTTTTAGGGCGCCTCACATGTTCCCACGTGACCCCCAAACTGTTGTTCAACTCTCATAAGAAAAAAGAGGAAATTCCAAAGACAGTTCCCATTTTAGGGCGCCTCACATAATCCCACGTGACCCTCTAATAGTGCTTGGTACTTTCAAAAGAAAAAAGGGGGAAATTCCAAAGACAGTTCCCATTTTGGGGCACCTCACGTGATCCCACGTGACCCTTTAATAGTGCTTGGCACTTTCAAAAGAAAAAAGCGGGGATAAATCCAAAGACAGTTTCCATTTTGGGACGCCTCACGTGATCCCATGTGACCCCCAATAGTGCTAACCACTTATAAAAGAAAAAGGGAATAAACCCAAAGAATCGATGCCCAACTCTGGGGCACCTCATATGTCCACACGTGATGGCCACAAGATCTAAGTGTTTAACATTTATATGTATAGACGGGGATGTGAACACAAGGGAACCACACCAACTTTCGGGTGCCTCACGTACTACACGTGAGCGTCTCAATTTTCAATGTTTAACGCTACCTTAGAGTCTCACGTGGGAGCACGTGAGCACTGAGTATACATTAGTATTTAACACTATAGGAAGCCAACATCAGCCCCAAATTGGGTATGTCCTCTTGAGGTTAAAACGTCTTGGATCACCAAATAGTTTGAGTCTCTATGCTCATAACTTCTCAAACTAATTGATCAGAATGATGTCCATCACATATCTCCTGAGTTAATCTTAGTCTCCCAAAAATGACTAATGATTCTTAGATGGTCCACCATGATCCCTCGCCTCAGTCTGGAATTTGGTTCAAGAGTACATCTCTCCATACCTCTGATACATGTCATTGCAATTTCTCAATGTCTTCAGAGAGGTGAAGGGCCCCTACAGCCAACAGCTCTTATGTGCACTCCTAAACCCATGAGAACATGACAATGGACCGTAATGTCCTTAAAATAGCTGTGGACTGCAACGTTCTTAAACTAAACCCTCACCCCAAAAAAATGGTGATCTATGGACCGTAATATCCCTAAACTAAAACGATAGAGCCCAAATACTCTTTCGTTGGATCAAAAATGATCCTAAACCCTCGTTAAGTATTTCTTAGTCCAATATCGGATTAATATATCCTTAAAAAATATTTAAGTTGATATTAATCTCAAACAAGGTTAACTATCCTTAAATCAAACCAAACCCAAATATAAGAATATAAGGATTTGGACTAATCCACGCCCTACGGGTAACAACACAAATTAGTCTCCGTATACAATGCACGGGCAACCAAAAATAAAACAAACACAGATGACACGAAGTGAACATCTGGAGCAGGAGAAAGTGGTTATCGCTACATGGTAACGTAATTAACTGTAGGGGCTTGCGTCTGCAAGGAAGAGCGTCCCCACAATCAAAAACCTCTCACAATGAGGGGAATTTGACGAAGTCTGCTACAACGGTCGCATCCGTCCAAACCTCCAAAAAAAGGTGCCATAAATCAACTTGGCATCTTCGGAGAGGTGGACGGATAAACCCAAATAGTATCTGCCCCCAAATTCAGGCAAGACGTTTGTCTTTCCCGGCTTTCGGCGGTAAACAGATTCTGGCATGCCCGGTGGGACCTTTTCCTCTTTCCACTCCACACTTTGTGTGTCGTGTTCGCGAATGAATTGTGGTTTAATATGGTTGCCCCTGAATTCGAGATACTAAGATTTGGTGTCTTGCTCCTATGAAGAAGAGAAGAAGATCAATGGCTTCCAAGTGTAACAGCAACAACAACTCTCGTTGTGTCCCCGCTGGAGGAGTGACTTATGAGCCCCAGGCGGCCACTATCTTTGCAATGCCGGTGGACTCAGGCCACCACTGGACTGTTTTTTGGGACCATGCTCCCGCAAATAAGCTTTAATGGCTCAATGCCATCACAAGAGGCTCCAAAGAAGTCGGTCTTTGATCGGCTCGCAACCACCACGTCCCCTCTCAACGGGTCATCCAAGTCTGCCGCCTCAGTCTTCGATAGGATGGGCTAAAGCTCCAGTGGGCCCGCAAAGAGGCTCGCGATACCTGAAGAGATTATCCCGAAGCGGATAGCCATTCCAGCTCCGGCAGACGAAGTCGTCATAGGGGCTTCTCCTATTAAAGGATCGGTCTTCATAAGAATGGCTGTTCCAACTCCCGCTTCGGGCAAAGTCACCAAGGCTGCTTACCCTGCCAAAAAGTCTGCCTTCGATAGACTAACCGTTCCTTCTCAGCGGACGTCAGTCTTCTACAGGCTGCCGTTGACAGTGGCTTCTCATCAAAGCAGGGAGTATGACGAAGTCGCTCCAAAGAAAAAGGTAGTCCCGTCTGAACGAGATGCTCGACGTCGCCACTGGCCGCGAGTGAGGAAAGTCGGGGGCAGTTCCCCCTCTAGACTTACCCCACCAGCTACAACGGCGAAAACTGACGCTGTTGTTCCAACTGGGAATAGATTCGAGCTGCTCAGGAGGGTGCGCAAGAAATCTCCAACCGCCGACTTGAAGAAGTCTCCTCCGCCTGCTGAAAGCATGACACAGGTGAAGCCGGAACAACCTCTTCAGCGGTTGTCCTCCAAGATCCACAGAGTTTGGCGGAAAGTCCAAGACTCTGTAATTGACAAAGATTACACTCGCCGTTTGAAGAAAACGAAGTCTTGGCAAGAGGAGGACCATCCCTCTGTCATACCACGAAAGGTATCATCTGCATGGGTGCCTGCTGCAACGGACCCCTCAACTTCGACCTCCCATAAGAGGAGAAGGCCGGAGAAGATCCCCATGCCTGCGGAAAATTTCAAAGGCAGTGGACCCAAATGCCTTAAGTCTGGGGGCATGGTAGTATACACGGTGTACAAGGCTTTCGGGAAAGAGGAAAGCCGTACTTCCACTGGTCATCGACCACTCACACGGTCTGTGACAAAAGCTGAGGAGCAACAACAAAAGCTCCAGGAGATGTTGACAAGGATGGCCGCATCACTGGGCAGAAAGAAAGCCCGGAAGTATCGTCGGAACAACGCCAGGAGCAGGAGACCGACACCGAATTCCTACGGAGGGTGCTTGAAAAGAAAGATAAAGAGGCCGCGGAACAAGCGGCTAATATAAAACAAATGGCGCTTCTGTTCCAAGACATGGTTGGGATGATGATCCAGCCGGATCCTCTAGCTGAAGACCCTCCAATAATCATTGAAGACTATAGAGGGGAGACATCAAAGCCTCCTCCAGCTTTATCAGCATCCAGAGAAGAGACGATCTCCAAAGCTACCCTTGATGACTACATAGCTCAACAAAATATGAGCTCATCAAGCGAACGAAGAGGCATGCCAAGTCGTTAGAACTGGGCGACCTTATCCAGGCTTGTACGACCAAATTAAGTACCCGCCAGGATATACGATCCCCAAATTTCATGTGTATAAGGGGACAGGAAGTCCTCACCAACACGTTGCTCAATTCAGAGCTTTGTGCGGTAATACCGGGGGTGATGACAAACTGTTGCTTCGCCAGTTTGTTGGCAGGTTGTCGGAGAAGCATTTGAATGGCACTCCGAGTTCCCAAATGACTCTGTCAAGACATTTACGGAGATGGAACTACTGTTCACACAACGGTTCGCAAGCACAAGCAAGTGCACCCCAATCACGACATTAATCAACGCCAGAGTGAAGCCAGGAAAGACCTGGGTTCAATACGCGATTCGGTGGCGTAACCTATGGTCAAAGTGTGAACAACGCATAGAAGAAGCTTCTGCTGTAGGCATGTTCGTAGGGACCCTTGATCCTCAGGCAACTATATCCCAGTTTATGATATTCTTCAAGCCGACCACCTTCCAGGCCTTGATTGACAAATTGGCCCAAATGGACCAGATGGGCCATAGGCCGTCCTCTTCAAAGACAGATCTTTGGAATGAAAAGGTCAAAGGGAAAGCGACCTTCGTCGCCAACGATCAACAAAAACCGAGTGACCCGAAACCGGTAGCTCGCCAAAACAACAAACCAAGATCCCTTGAAGAAAAGTTGAGACGTCTTTATTCGTTCCCCGGGGATAAAACAAGGAGACTATTTGAACTGGCGGTGCACAACAGGCTCATCACTCTGTCGGATCTGAGACCCCCACTGCAATCGGGTGACGTCAACAATCCCAATTACTGCCTCTACCACCGAATAGTGGGCCATACAATCAAAGATTGCTACGTATTCAAAAACTGGGTTGAAGACCAGTACCAACAGGGCAAGTTCGTGTTGTCCGAAACCTGGAAGGTAAACCTGCCACAGCAGCACGCTCCTAAAAAGGTGGATACGCCGGGGGCATCATGCTCATTTGCGAAGGAAGCTCCGTGGGAAGTTGTCCTTTCGGCTAAAACTAAAAGAATGCTGAAGAATCTTCAAGCATGTCCGGCGATTAGGTGGAAAAGCCCGCTAGAGCCTGAGATTATTGACGGAATGCTGAAACCCCACCCAACGCCAAAAGTTGGTAATGATGAGCAAAACCTCCAGGCCAAGCCTCCGAAGTCTTCACAGAAAAAGAAGAAGGCCAAGAAGCCCGTCCAGCTCGACGACAATCGTACGGATCTGCAAAAATACATCGATGCACTGGAGGAATACAACCAAGTGGTACAGACCCCAGTCACACTGGAAGAATTCTTCAAGCATGTTCTTGAGAACGGAAACAGTGACATTGATGAAGGAGACGATTCTTCAGAAGAACATGAGGATTATGTGGCGATTTGCCATATGATCTATCACTCGTCGATAAATGTCAAAGAGGCTCATGATGTAGAGAAACTGGGGGAAGATCCAGAACCAGAATCCATGGAACCATCAGATGACATGATCGATAAGCTGCTGAACGAAGCTCTTCAAAAGAGCAAAGTTGATCGAGAACGTTAAGCGTCCATTTACGAAAAGGCCAAGCTTCAGTGTCAGGCTGAAAAAGATCTGATAATGAGAAGCCATAAAGTACCTCAACTGGATCGAAGCGCCCTTGCCACCAGCAAGAGCAGAATCAAGATAAGGAAGCAGTTCGCCAAAGCTCTGTCAGTGGGAATGAAGCTGCCATCTTTCAAAGAAAATACTTCCGGGAGTACGTGCCCCGACGAAACGGATGTACATCTGAACTACTGCTCATACCATTGGAAGGTCACGCACCCTACCGAAGAGTGCAATGCCTTCAAGAAGTGGTGGTAGGGATACGTTGCCCATCAACAACGATTCAAGCGAATGAAGCGCAAAGCCCGTCGGGAGCGGATAAGCACGACAGATGTCACGCCCCGCTTCCCAGAGCGTGCTAAGATCAGCATGTGACAGAGCCAACCATGATACCTGTGGCTAGGAAACAACCCTCCACATTCACATTACGGCTGTCTATAAGATATCAAGAACAGTAGAAATAAAATAAACTATCTAGTACATATCCATATGCCAGAATAAATGAGTTAAGAAATAATATGCGGAAGCAATAAATCCAATAAACAATAACAATCTGGAAAGTACGTCCCAAATACGGGCTCACATCAGGAAATGAAAATGCCGAAAGAAAACTAAACTAAAATACTAACAGGATCCTCACTGCTCGGCCTATCGGTTAAAATACTCGTGGTCAGCCTGCGACAAAGATAAAGGATCTGGGCCATGCAAAACCCAGACGTCAGTGCATCATAATATCAATAATAATAAGCAACCAGGATGTAACGAGATATGCAGGCATGAATTATAAATAGTAGCATGAATGTAATAAGTAAACACAGATATAGAACAGTGAAGAGTATCAGTATATGTGACGTGCAGTGATCAATCTAAACTGTGCTACTGGGTTATCTATTCTAAAGTTTGTTTGAATCAATTAGTGTACTCCTCCATGTAACTCAAAGAATATGTCTCATTATCCCCCGGGACCACGGATCAGGTAGTGGAAGTCACGAATGACTCTGTCCCGTTATCCCCCGGGACCACGGATCAAGTAAGAATCACGAATGATTCTGTCCCGTTATCCTACGGGACCACGGATCAAGTAATACCCTTTTAAGCTATACTTCAGTTACACTTTTAATTTTCCTATACCCCTAAGGTTATGTGTTCAAGTCAGGTATTGATAATCTGGAGCTAATGCCAACACAGGATCAAGCAGGTAAAGGTTTGTCTTTATAGACAACAAGATACGTCCGTCAGGACGACAAGTCAGGATTGTCGGCATTAGGAACAGGATCAGGTAACAGGTCAAGTAGTGGTGTATCAGGTCATGTGAGGTAGTGCACATGCATCAAATGGATGCCCAACAGTAAAATGTAGCAAGTATCGAATCAGGCTAAAAGTACAGATGTATGGTAAAAGTATGGATGCACAAATATCTATCAGGGGTTACATCATGACTATGTAGGATGCACATTATCAAGCATGGGGTACTAATGCAACAGTAATATGAATTAATATGACATGGCATGCAACTAGATATATAGAATTAATGGTATGGATACACAATAAAATATCGATGCACAAATATCTATCAGGGGTTACAACTACAGTTCCATGACTATGTAGGATGCACATTATCAAGCATGGGGTGTTGATACAACAATAACATGAAATAATACGATCTGTAGATGCAGCTACATATATAATAAATGATATGGATGCATACGGGTATCCGAAAACAGTAAAACATTAATATGGGTGTACAGTGGAATCAACATGCGATATTTTTATTCATATAGATGAAAAATAAGATACATAGCATGTAGCAAGATGAACTTGCCTGAACGGATCACACGACGGGGTGCGCACGCTGCGTCCGACGTCGGGTAAACGTCGCAACGTACACACGGCACACGGGACAGGGAAAGGTAAGGCAAGAAGGTAGCCACGCTGGCTGGGAACATCCACAGGGTCTCCCTGATCGGCGGCGGCGAGCACGGATCCGGCGATCACCGAAAAAACCAGATCAAGAAAAGGAAAAGAGAAAGAAAGAAGAAGAAGAAGAAGGAGAGGGTTGTAGTGGTTGCAGGGTGTATTGGAGAGGAGAAAGAGGATATAGAGACGGTGATGAGGGTAAGCGGTCGTCGGGGTGATCGGAGCTACGGCGAGGAGGGTTGCAGGGGCTCGAGTTGGGTGTAGGAGGTCGGGTTCTTGGTGCTCGGGTGAGGGTGGTGTCGGGTTGAGTGAGGGGAGAGGAAGAAGTCGTGGTGATGGGGATGGTAAGGACGTGAAAAAGTCGACGGCGGTAAGGGGTTGACGGTGGCGAGGTATGTGGGTTTTGGGTTCATGCAGGGTTTTAGGAGCTCGGGAAATGAGAAGCGATGAAGGTGATGAGGTGGTCGAGGAGAAGAGGAGAGGTCGACGATGATGAGGGCGTTGGGGTGAGGCGAGGGTGAAGGCTAAGGTTAGGGTTTTCTTTTCTAATGGAAGCGGCATAATATATAAAGAAGAGGAAGAAGAAGGAAGGTGAGCGTAGGGGGAAGTGGTGACGGGATCCTCGTGAGTTAAAGAAGAGAGAGAGAGATCGCGAGAGGAGAGAAAGAGAGAGAGAAGAGTTCTGTTAATCAAAAGATTTGATTTTAAATCTTAAAAATATTTTTAGTTTACAAAATTTTAAACGTAAGTATGTGAATATTTAACAGTATACTAAAATATAATATTAATAAAATTTGAGATTTTGGTTAATACAAAAATGGTCCAAAATATGCCCGGATTTTTAAAATACGGATAATATACGTGTTAACCAACATCAAAATAGGATATCCGGGTCACAAAAAAGTATACCCCTGAGAACGGATGCACGTAGCGTACACGTAGCAATCCAAACAAATCCGTTTCACTGAACGGGACGAGAACAAGATGCGCAGATGCTACAACAGGGTTAGGGGTATCATGCAGGCCATGCAATATATTTTTTAAAAATATTTTACTTGACTTTGTATGTTATATTGAAAAAATGAAGATACCAGATATAATGCCAGTATGCAGTATATATATAAAAAAAAATATGAAAGTGCATGGATCCACATAACAAGCCGGGATAAATGATAAACAGGAATCAAGTTGGGTTTCCAGCAAGCGGGTCGGGTCAGATGTAAATACAAATGTCAAATACACTATTCGCACCCAAAACACAATAAATCAGGAAAATGCCATAAATAAAGAAATACTCGAAATAGAACTGGTATAAATGAACTAGGGTGTTACATTATACCAAACTACAGAAGAATTTCGTTCTCGAAATTTCAGGAAAAAGAAAAGATAAACAAACATGAATCTACAAGAATAGGTGTGGAAACTTCTGTCGAATATCGTCTTCTCGTTCCTAAGTCAATTCTCCATGCGAGCGATTCCCCCATGAAATAAGTACGAGAGGGATAACCTTATTCTTGAGGACCTTTTATTTTCGATCAACAATCGACATCGGTCGTTCCTCAAAGGTCAAATCCTCCCTTACAGTCGGCTCCGAATGATCTAGCATGTGTGTTTCATCTCGAACATACTTACGGAGTTGAGATACATGAAACATGCCATGAACATTCGCCAAAGATGGTGGTAAAGCCAATCAATAAGCCACTTCTCCAACACGCTCCATAATCTTGAAAGGTCCCACGAATCGAGGACTAAGCTTGCATCGACTCCCAAAACGAATCACTCCTCTAGTCGGTGATATCTTCAAGAATACTAGATCATCAACAGCGAACTCCATAGGTCTTCTCGATATATCGGCCCAACTCTTCTGCCGATCTTATGCTGCCTTCATACGATTCCGGATAGTATTAACTTTCTCCACGGTTTGCACGATCAAATCCGGTCCCAACAATCTTCGTTCTCCAACACCGTCCCAACAAACGGATGAGCGACACTTGAGACCATATAATGCTTCAAATGGAGCCATCTGAATAGTCTCCTGAAAGCTGTTATTGTAAGAAAACTCCACCAAGTGTAGATGATCCTCCCATGAATCCTTGAAGTCTAACATGCAAGCTCTCAACATTTCATCAAGAGTTTGGATCATTCTTTCTGACTGGCCATCTGTCTGAGAATGATAAACGGTGCTATACATCAATCGCGTCCCTAAACTTTCCTGTAAACTCCTCCATAAGTGCGATAAGAATTGGGTATGACGATCAGAAACGATGCTCACAGGTACTCCATGCAATCTCACAATCTGCTGCATGTACCATTCTGCCAACGCTTCCGTTGACTGACTAACTCGAAACGGAATGAAATAGGCTGCCTTGGTCAATCGATCAACAATCACCCAAACTGCATTGTTGCCCTTTGGACTCCGCGGTAAAGCTGTCACGAAATCCATGGTTATATGTTCCCAATTCCATTGAGGAATAGGAAGTGCTTGCAATAAACCAGCTACCCTTTGATGTTCAGCCTTAACTTGCTGACACACTAAGCACTTCGCTACAAAATGGGCGATCTCCCTTTTCATACCTTCCCACCAGAAATGCTGTCGTAGATCACGGTATATCTTCGTGCCTCCTGGATGTACGGAATATGTGGAACTGTGTGCCTCCTTCATGACTTCTTCACGAATGCCTCCTTTCGGCACACACAAATGGCTACCATAACGCAACGAACAATCTTCATGAATCAACAAGTCCATTCGCAGTCCCGCTACTACCTTTTCTCGAAACTTCTACAATCTTGGGTCCTGCGACTGCGCTGCTTTAATACTCTCGATCAACGACGACTGTACTTGCAGCTGCATCAACTGACCTGAAGAATGCGGTAACACGATCTCCAACTCGAATCTCCGAAAATCTTCAATATGCTCCTTCTGTGCAGTCAACATCTGAATTGCTGGAAACTGACTAAACGCATCCGGCATTACATTAACTTTCCCCGGATGGTACTTGAGATCAAGATCGTAGTCAGCCATCAGCTCTAACCATCTACGCTGCCTCATGTTAAGCTCTTCAAATCGAAAATCACTGCTGCAAGCTCCAAATCATGAGTTGGGTAATTCTTCTCATGGGTCTTCAACTGTCTCTATGCGTAGGCTATAACCTTCCCATGCTGCATCAAAACACATCCTAAACCTTTCCCAGATGCGTCGCTTTGAATTACCAATCCTCCGGAACCGTCTGGCACGGTCAAAATAGGAGCGGTTATCAACATTT
This sequence comes from Agapanthus africanus, assembly GCA_030015575.1. Taxonomy (NCBI): domain Eukaryota; kingdom Viridiplantae; phylum Streptophyta; class Magnoliopsida; order Asparagales; family Amaryllidaceae; genus Agapanthus; species Agapanthus africanus. The sequence goes on along the minus strand of JASDDO010000019.1, from coordinate 933,500,263 downwards.
GCTTCAACACCTCAAAAGCTGACGCAAAATTATCCGTCCATACGAACGGTGCCGCCATTCGCGTAAGCTTGGTCAAAGGCTCAGCCAATCGAGCAAAATTCTCCACGAACCTTCTGTAATATCCGGAAAGTCCAAGAAAACTTCTGATCTCTGCTACGTTCTTCGGAATCGGCCAATCTTGAACTGCTGCAATCTTCTCAGGATCAACGGTGATTCTATCTCCGGATACTACATTCCCCAAAAACTTCACTTCTTCAAGCCAAAACTCGCACTTGCTCATCTTTGCATATAATCTTTCTTGCCTCAATGTCTGCAGTGCGATATTCAAGTGTTCTGCATGCTCTTCTACGCTCCTCGAGTAGACCAGAATATCATCGATGAACACCACTATAAATTGGTCCAAGAATGGTGAAAAGATTCGGTTCATCAAGTCCATAAATATCGTCGGTGCATTCGTGACTCCGAATGGCATCACTAAATACTCGTAATGCCCATATCGGGTTCGGAACGTAGTCTTGCAAATATCCTCTGATCTAACTCGGACCTGATGATATCCGGATCGCAAATCCAGCTTCGAGAATACCCTCGCACCACTAATTTGCTCGAATAATTCGCCAATGCGAGGGATCGGGTACTTGTTTTTAATAGTCACCCGGTTCAATTCTCGATAGTCGATGCACATCCTCCTTGTGCCATCTTTCTTCTTGACTAGAAGAACTGGAGCTCCCAAAGGTGAATTACTGCTGCGAATCCAACCCTTCTCTAACAATTCAGTAACCTGCTTCTTGACTTTTTCCAACTCCACTGGTGCCATCGGATTGTACGCCTTTGAGATTGACGCTGCACCAGGAACAAGATCGATCGCGAACTCCACATCTCGTTTTGTTGGTAAACCCGAGATGTCCTCGAACAGGTCTATGAACTCTCGAACTACAGCTGGCGCTTCCTCCTTATCAACTTCCATCGACGAAAGAACATTGTTTGTCGGCCTAACCCTAAACTTTACTGGCCCAACAGAACTGTTACCTCCAGCAAAAACAAACTCCGGGTGTCCGGGAATCTGGAAAATCACTTTCTTTGCCCTACAATCAATGTGAGCATGGAAAGTGCCGAGAAAGTCCATTCCCAAGACAACATCATAACTGCCGGTATCGATCACCAAGAAATCTGCAAATAACTCTCGTCCACAGATAACAACAACACAATCCTTGCACTCACTACTAGATATGATCTTCCCGTTCCCAGTGTGTATGTCCCAACAACTAGATAGGGTCGTGCAAAAAATCGAGTGTGCAGCAATAAACTTGGACGACATAAAACAATGGGATGCATCATAACCGAATAATGCTAATGCGGGAAAATCATGAACAACTAGGATACTTGAAACAACTTCATCTGAAGTCTTGGCCTCTTCGGCCGTCAGAGTAAAGGCTCGAGCTTGATTAGGTCCTTGAGTTATCTGCTTCTGCCCCTGAAACTGCCTCTGCGGTGGCCTCTGAACATCATCCTTCAAACGTAGCTTCGACGGGAAAACACTGACAATATGATTTGCTGATCCGCAAACCAAACAAAGTCCAAGCTTCTTTCGACAATCCTTCTGCAGGTGTCCAGGTAGATGGCAGAACTCACAAAACATCCTTCCCTTCTGCTCGGGTACGATGGGCTTCTTCATCGGTACTACGCCACGTCGGTTCACCAGAATTCCTCTGTTTATAGGCGCTCGGTTCGGCATAAACGCCGGCTTCCGTACCACAACTGCCTGCTGCTGCGTACCCTCAAACTTCATTGATAAGCTCTGCTGCTCTAGGGCTGCTTTAAGAACATGCGAGAAAATGGTCAATCCCAGAGATATAATGTGCTTCTGTATTTCCATGTCCAAATTGTGTATAAACCTTCATGCCCTATCAGCTTCTTTGGCCACTAAAGGTCCAGCGAATCGACTGAGCCATGTCCACTCAGCCGCCTGCGTATCTACTGATCCGTCATTCTGCTTCAAGCTGATAAACATTTCTTCCATTTCCTCCTGAGCAGTCTGCGGAAAGAACTTCTCTAAGAAAATCTGCGAGAAAGCATCCCAACTGATCGGCTTGGATAAACGGGTCTCTTCCACAAGCTACCACTCACGGGCATAGTCCACCAATTGGATGCGTACAACATCCACTCTTTTGTCCTCCGGAATCTGTGCTGCAACGAGCAGATTCTCCGTATCGACTAGCCACTGCTCCGCTGGCAACGGCTCCTCCAAACCAGTTAAAGTGGACGGACCACGTCTCTTGAAATCCGCCATGGTACCAACATGTTGTACTGGTTTGGCAGCAACAGTGTTTATGGACTGCTGGACGGTCCGCAAACCTTCCTGAAAAGCTTCGGCTTGCCACTGGTTCAGCTCGATTTGCCGCCTTTGGTTCTCTAGAATCCCACGAAATACTCCAAGCAATGCGGCGTCATAAACATGCCTCTGGTACGATCACAGATTTCTGTCCGCCATGATTCTGAAGCCAAAACACCGAAGAGGATTAGCATGATAAACAAGATTCAATAAATAGGATACAAGAAGCGAGATAGTTATGGATTCAAGGATAGCAAGATAGCAATAAGGCAGGACATGCTCCTAGTTACGAGTATTCTGATTCGCGTATTGGGTCCAATACCCAACTACAAAAGAATCAAACCTAAATAACATAAATGCTATATCTCTGATACCAAACAAACCCTGTCATGCCCCGCTTCCCAGAGTGCGCTATGATCGGCACGTGACAGAGCCAACCATGCTACCTATGGCTAGGAAACATCCCTCCACAGTCATATTACGGCTGTCTATAAGATATCAAGAATAGTAGAAATAAAATAAACTATCTAGTACATGTCCATATACCAGAATAAACGAGTCAAGAAATAATATACGGAAGCAATAAATCCAATAAACAATAACAATCTGGAAAGTACATCCCAAATACGGGCTCATATCAGGAAATGAAAATGCTGAAAGAAAACTAAACTAAAATACTAACAGGATCCTCACTGCTCGGCCTGTCGGCTAAAATACTCCTGGTCAGCCTGCGAAAAAAATAGAGGATCTGGTCCATGCAAAACCCAGACGTCGGTGCGTCATAATATCAATAATAATAAGCAATCAGGATATAACGAGATATGCAGGCATGAATTATAAATAGTAATATGAATGTAATAAGTAAACACGGATATAAAATAGTGAAGAGTATTAGTATATGTGACGTGCAGTGATCAATCAAAACTGTGCTACTGGGTTATCTATTCTAAAGTTTGTTTGAAATCAATTAGTGTAATTTTCCATGTAACTCAAAGAATATGTCCCGTTATCCCCCGAGACCACGGATCAGGTAGTGGGAGTCACGAATGACTCTATCCCGTTATCCTCCGGGACCACAGATCAGGTAAGAATCACGAATGATTCTGTCCCATTATCCCCCGGGACCACGGATCAAGTAATACCCTTTTAAGCTATACTTCAGTTACACTTTTGATTTCCCCATACCCCCAAGGTTATGTGTTCAAGTCAGGTATTGATAATCTGGAGCTAATGCCAACACAAGATCAAGCAGGTACAAGTTTGTATTTGTAAACAAACAGATACGTCCGTCAGAACGACAAGTCAGGATTATCGGCATTAGGAACAGGATTTGGTAACAGGTCAAGTAGTGGTGTATCAGGTCATGTCAGATAGTGCACATGCATCAAATGGATGCCCAACAGTAAAATGTAGCAAGTATCGAATCAGGGTAAAAGTATAGATGTATAGTAAAAGTATGGATGCACAAATATCTATCAGGGGTTACATCATGACTATATAGGATGCACATTATCAAGTATGGGATACTAATGCAATAGTAATATGAATTAATATGACATGGCATGCAACTAGATATATAGAATTAATTGTATGGGTACACAATAAAACATCGATGCACAAATATCTATCAGGGGTTACAACTATAGTTCCATGACTATGTAGGATGCATATTAACAAGCATGGGGTGTTTATACAACAATAACATGAAATAATACGATCTGTAGATGTAGCTACATATATAATAAATGATATGGATGCATACGGGTATCCGAAAACAGTAAAACATTAATATGGGTGCACAGTGCAATCAACATGCGATATTTTTATTCATATGGATGCAAAATAAGATACATAGCATGTAGCAAGATGAACTTGCCTGAACGGATCACGCGATGGGGTGCGCACGCTGCGTCCGACGTCAGGTAAATGTCGCAACACACACACGACACACGGGACAGGTCCAAGCAAGGCAAGAAGGTAACTACGCTGGCTGGGAACGTCCACATGGTCTCCCTGATCGGCGGCGGCGAGCACGGCTCCGGCGATCACCGGAAAACCAGATCAAGAAAAGGAAAAGAGAAAGAAAGAAGAAGAAGAATAAGAAGAAGAAGGAGGAGGAGAGGGTTGTGGTGGTTGCAGGGTGTATTAGAGAGGAGAAAGAGGATATAGTGATGGTGATGAGGGTAAGCGGTTGTCGGGGTGATCGGAGCTCCGGCGAGGAGGGTTGCAGGGGCTCGAGTTGGGTGCAGGAGGTCGGGTTCTTGGTGCTCGGGTAAGGGTGGTGTCGGTTGAGTGAGGGGAGATGAAGAAGTCGTAGTGATGGGGATGGTGATGACGACGAAAGGTCGACGGCAGTGAGGGGTTGACGGTAGCGAGGTATGTGGGTTTTGGGTTCGTGCAGGATTTTGGGAGCTCAGGAAATGAGAAGCGAGAGGAAGGTGATTAGGTGGTCGAGGAGAGGAGGGGAGGTCGTCGATGATGAGGGTGTTGGGGTGAGGCGAGGGTGAAGGCTAGGGTTTGGGTTTTTTTTTCTCGTGGAGGTGGCAAAATATATAAAGAAGAGGAAAAAGAAGGAAGGTGAGCATAGGGGGAAGTGGTGACGAGATCCTTATGAGTTAAAGAAGAGAGAGAGAGAGATCGCGAGAGGGGATAGAGAGAGAGAGAGAAGAGTTCTGTTAATCAAAAGATTTGATTTTAAATCTTAAAAATATTTTTAGTTTACAAAATTTTTAAGCGTAAGTATATGAATATTTAATAGTATACTAAAATATAATATTAATAAAATTTAAGATTTTTGTTAATACAAAAATAGTCCAAAATATGCCCGGATTGGGTCTAAAACTACGGTTTGAAAATACGGATAATATACGTGTCAACCAACATCAAAACAAGATATCCGGGTCACGAAAAAGCATACCCCCAAGAACGGATGCACGTAGCATGCACGTAGCAATCCAAACAGGTCTGTTTCACTGAACGGGACAAGAACAAGATGCGTGGATGCTACGACAGGGTTAGGGATATCATGTAGGCCTTGCAATATAGTTTTTAAAAATATTTTACTTGACTTTATATGTTATATTAAAAAAATGCAGATGCCAGATATAATGCCAGTCTGCAGTATATATAAAAAAAAATATAAAAGTGCACGGATCCACGTAACAAGCCAGGATAAATGATACAAAGGAATCAAGACGGGTTTCCAGCAAGCGGGTTGGGTCGGATGCAAATACAGATGTCAAATACACTATTCGCACCCAAAACACAATAAATCAGGAAAATACCATAAATAAAGAAATACTCGAAATAGAACTGGTATAAATGAACTAGGGTGTTACAACAGATGAGCATAAAAGAACAGCCGGTAACTGTCATATGGTTGATGCCATCCCAACAAAAGCGAAGTCTCAAGTTCTTACCTTCGGGAGCGATTCGGACAAGGAAATGGCCCTCGGCCCTCTTTTCAAGGAATACACCTCTGGAAAAGAAGAAGAGATGTGGAACTGTGAAAAAATTCAGCTGTGTAACCGTACGTTGCCTGAAAAGAATATCGGACCCTCAAACAAAGTTTCGGGCAAAAGAGATAAAGGGAAGGAAAAAGTCCCTGAGGAGATTGCCTTCGATGATAAAGTCGTCGAAAAGCTCACAACCAATGACCCGCCTAAGAAGAACAAGGTGGATTATAATGTCCTGGCATACCTGATGAAGATACCCTCACAATTAAGCATTTTGGATGCCTTTCTCCTATCTAAAGAGGCACGAGATTCCTTGATCAAGGCGTTACAAGATCCCGACCAGTTTCAAGCCTTCCATGCAAAAGAAAAGATGAAGGACGAGCTCGAAAAAGTCCACACGGCTGACATCACCTTCAGCGATGAAGATCTCCTTCTCGGAACGTGTGAGCACAACCGTCCACTGTATATAACCGGGTATTGTCACGATATCAAGAAGGGGAAGATCCTGGTCATCAACGGGTCCTCCGTCAACCTTCTCAATATAAGGGTGTTGAAAGAGATTTGCATGAATGCGCAGCACCTAGCTCGGGATAAAATTACCATCTCCGGTTTTTACTCCCAATCATCACAAATGCTCGGGTCTGTAATACTGACATTACGCTTCGGGCTGCTCGTCACTGACATCAAGTTCCATGTCATTGATATCAAGACTTGCTACAACGCTTTGCTCGGCAGGCCTTAGTTACATGAGTACAACATCATCCCTTCTACACAACATCAGTGTATGAAGTACTTCAAAGACGGCCTTGAGTACACAGTTATAGTGGAGTTGAACCCATTCTCCATAAATGAAGTCCGCAAACATGAAGATGCCAAGTACTTCTTACCAGACTTCGAAGACATAGAAAGATGTCGTAAACCGAAGAATAAACAAAAAGCCATCGCCACTATCCCGATATTTGGGAGTGATACCAAGGAGGATGAAGAGATGGTCTACTCAGAACAACCCCAAGGCAACGCGCCAGGACCATCTACTCCTATTCTGGTATTTGGCAGTTACTCTGAAGACGAGGCCAACACAGTGTTCTCCGTCTGCCCGTCAATGCAGGCCTTTACCAGAGCTGACCAGAGTTTACAAATTGCCATGGTTCCGCAGTGGCATTACAAAGAACTTGATGCACTTGATACGTACAGCGTGCAAGAGCTACAGAATATCTACGTCCAACCTAAGCAAAAGGGTGAGAAGGCGATCCTTTTCTACCAATCCACGGAGACCAAAGTGGAGAAAAAAGTATGGCATGGTGCCGAACCTGCGCTTGATAGGCTTCAACCAATCTGTCTGCCCAGATACTATGCAAAGGGACTGAAAAGGCTATTTAGATGCCAAGGCGTACCCTTCAAACAGACTGATCGACAAGTCTGGTTCTATAACAAGATTTGGGATGTTCCCGGGACTCAGCGAAAGATACCCAACGGGAGAATGGAGACGACTGGCCTTGGATACGTTTGGTCCAAGAAAAGGGAGCGGTTCCATGGCTGCCATGTCATAAATAACTCTGGTGGAGAAGCGAATGCATTTCCAGATAGCGTTGATGTCGAACCAGAGCGAGATCCCGCGGTGAGAATACTAAGCCCGTCATTCGAAGAACAGATAGACAAGCTAATAAGAAAAGTGGGTCAAAAGGTTCGGGATGGCCATAGCCACGAAATGGCCATTTATGAGAAAACCAGGACGCAGTGTATCATTCAGCAGGCTACGGAAGGAGAAGACGACGATGCCCTTCACCCTCAGCATGCTGTGCGCTCCCGCGACAAGGAAAAAGCTTGACGCAGAAGCAATGACAAGATCAAGAATGGGGACGGTGTTCGAAGATAGCGAAGCAGATCCAAGAAGCTACGCGAGCGAGAAAAAGTCAGCTGGAACCCATCTTTTATGAAGAAGATGGGTCGGGAGTACTCTTTCCCTCAAGATAAGACAAGGAAAATATTCAACCTTGTCATGAAGTATCAAATGATGACGCTCCCGGAGTTTCGATACCCCGAACAGATAAACAAGGTCCATCACCCGGATTATTTCTCCTACCACAGAGTAGCGGGGAATCCTCTTGAAGACTGCTTCACCTTCAAAGACTGGGTTGAAGATCAGTATTAGCAAGGAAGGTTTGATCTATCAGACAGTTGGAGGGTAGCCCCGCCAAAAAAGTATGAGCCAAAAGCAATCTATAGGGCGAGAATGGAACCAGAGCAACACCGGTCTTGGAAACAGGCCCGTACCTGCCATGCGATAACATTCTCAAACGAAAGAGAGCATGAGAATATGGATGACCTCTCCCAATGCTTCGCAAATGAAGGTGAAGATGAGGCGACCTCAGAATTTCCACCAGCACCAAAGGAGTTGGAAGACGGGAAACATACCACATCATACAATCTGAGGAAAATCGACTTGGGGACAGCAAACGAGCCAATGCCAACGTTCGTCAGCGAGCTATTGTCTGAAGAGCAGATGGCTACACTAAAAGATATGCTTATGCAGTATAAAGACTGCTTCGCATAAAACTATTCCGAGATACCAGGACTAGATCAAAAAATAGCCGTGAATAAATTGGCAATATCACCGGACGTCAAGCCAGTCAAATAAGCACCAAGAAGAATGCGGCTCGAGCTTGAGATGAGTATCAATGCCGAAGACAAGAAGCTAATCGACTCCGGCTTCATCAAAGAAGTTCAATATCCTGACTGGATCGCCAATATCGTTCTGGTAATGAAGAAAAATAGGACAGTACGCATCTGCGTAGATTTTCGGGATATCAACAAAGCTTGTCCGAAGGATGACTTCCCAGTGCCTGTTATTAAGCTGATGATCGATAACACATCCACCCATGAAGTCTTCTCCTTCATGGATGGATCTTCGGGGTATAATCAAATAAAGATGCATCTTGAAGACCAAAAGCACACTGCTTTCCGGACTCCGCTGGGTATATTCTGCTACAAAGTGATGCCCTTTAGTCTGAAAAATGCTGGCGCCACCTACCAGAGAGCCATGACAAAGATCTTCGATGACTTCATACACGAGATTGTCGAATGTTATATCGACGATCTCGTGGTTAAAAGAAAATCGTATGAGGAGCACTGGGAGCATTTGAGGATAGTGTTCCAGCGTCTTCGGAAATATAATCTGAAGTTAACCCTCTGAAATGCGCGTTTGGAGTATCTTCAGGCAAATTCCTGGGATTCATCGTACGACATCGAGGCATCGAAATAGACCCGTCAAAGATCAAGGCGATTATGGAAATGCTTTCGCCAAGAACTCTCAAACAACTGTGGTCTCTCTAAAGAAAGCTCGCGTATATCCGGTGGTTCATAACTAACCTCTCCGGTAAATACCGCCCCTATAGTTATCTAATGAAAAAGGGGACCCCGTTCATTCGGGATCGTAAATGCCAAAGCGCACTGGACGAAATCAAGCAATATCTGCATAACCCACCAGTACTGACCGCTCCAGTCAAGAGAAAGACTCTCGTCCTGTACACAACAGCCTTTGACGGTTCTTTAGGTGCGCTATGGGCATAAGAGAACGACCAGGGGAAGGAGAGAGCTCTCTACTATTTGAGTCAAGTTCTCCTAGGGGCAGAAAACAATTACTACCCCATCGAAAAGCATTTCCTGGCACTAATCTTCGCGGTAATGAAGCTCCGACATTACGTCTTGGCACATGAGGTCCATCTCATATCAAAGGTGGATCCTCTCAAATATTTGATGTCAAGAGCCATACTAACGGGAAGGCTTGCCAAATGGTCTCTCCTCTTGATGGAGTTCTCGATGGTGTATCGACCCCTCAAGGCGATAAAAGGCCAGGCCATCGCTGACTTTCTCACTGAGCATCTGATACCAGCTAATTCTCTCTTAAACTGCGAGTTGCCGGACGAACACGCGTTTGACGCAATCGATGGGGAGAAAGAAGGAAGTGATACCCGATGAGAACTCTACTTCGATGAGGCATCGTCTATGAAGAGGCGGAAGGAAAGTACCCCCATAATCAAAGCCGGAGTAGGCTTTATCTTTGTAACTCCATAAGGAGGGATAATGCGTTTTTCCCTTTCCTTAAAAGAGCCAAGAACAAACAACGAAGCGGAATCTGAAGCTTGGATAGCAGGTCCCGAGATCGCCATTGACATGGGAATCGAGAACCTCCTCATATATGGAGACTCCTAGCTGGTCGTTAGCCAAGTAAATGGCGACTATCAGACGTGTAAGCCAGACTGGTAAAATATGGCAAAAGAGTGTAACAATTACTAAATCAAATCCCCTCTTACGTCCTGGAAAGCATACCGCGGACGGAAAATAGCAAGGCAGATGCAATAGCCAAGCTCGCTAAAGAACTGGCCGACGAAAGCCCCGATGACGTAAGGATCATCATGCAAAGCCGCCGGATTCTCGCACCGGCAGATATATCTCCGAAGACGTTTGAAAGAAATGAAGCAATCGAACAAGCGGCCTTCCAAATAGAGGACGAAGAAAAGGCTAAGGATTGAAGAGAAGTCTTCATAGACTACTTCAAATCCCATCGAACACCCGAAGTCGCGTCGTCAAAACATCAGCTCATGAATCAAGCTCTGTCTTTCGCCTTCGTCAATGATACTCTATATAAGAGATCTTTCAATTGTTCGTGGCTAAGATTTCTTGGACCAGACGAAGCAAGGAGAGTCGTCCAAGAAACTCATGATGGACTCTGAGGTTCTCATCAAGCCGGGCCAAAGATGAAGCTGAAGATCAAAAGAATGGGTTACTATTGGCCCATGATGATTCAGGACTGCCTCGAATATACGAAGCAGTGTCACTCATGCCAAATTCATGGGGACTTCATCCACCAGCATCCGAATCCGCTACACCCAACACTGGCTAGCTGGTCATTCGAAATATGGGGAACCAATATAATTGGGCCTATCGAACCGGCATCATCCAAAGGACATCGGTTCGTATTGGCAACGACCGATTACTTCTCCAAGTGGGCAGAAGCAATACCGCTAAGAGAGGTGAAGATGGAGAACATCCTCAATTTTTTCAAGACACATATCATCTACCGGTTTGGCACTCCGCGACGGATCACTTGGATAATGGGACAGCCTACAGAAGCCATAAGATCAGCCGCTTCACACAGCAGCATAAAATAGATTATAGATACTCTTCAGTCTAAAACCCCCGAGCTAACGGTCTAACTGAGGCTTTCAACAAGACCTTGACGAAGATCATAAAGAAGACGGTGTCCAGAAACAGAAAGGATTGGCACGAGATATTGCATGAAGCTCTCTGGGCTTATTGGACCACATTCAAGACGGCCAAGAATACAATGGCATTCGCATTGGTATTTGGCACGGAAGCAGTACTTCCCTTAGAGATAGAGCTACCCTCTTTATGAGTAGCGGTCCGACATGAGCTGACGGATGAAGAAAATGCCCACCTTCGGCTTGAGGAGCTCGATGCCCTCGATGAAACTCGTCTCATGGCGCAACAAAACCTAGAAGCTTACAAAGCGAGGAAGACGCGCTCATACGAAAGGCTTATTAGGCCAAGAGCATTCTGACAAGGAAAACTCGTGCTAGTTGTCAAAAGACCTATGATCCCCAATCGTCCCAAACGGGGGAAATTCGAGCTAAACTATGAAGGCCCGTATATCATAGACAAAGTCTACCAAGATGGGGCCTACATGCTCATGGATATGCATGGCGAAAGACCCTTCCGGCCAATAAACGGCCAGTTCCTTAAGAAATACTATGCTTGACAAGTCACGGCTCAGGTTAATAATGGATGACGACGCTCGTGTCCGCTCGCTTTCTTCCTAAGTCCAAACTCTATAAGTAGTATCCGGCGAAACCTCACCTCAAAATCCCGACGGACCGCAACATCCTTAAACTAGCTGTGGACCAAGATGTCCCTAAACTAACAACGGACCGCAACGTCCTTAAACTAGCTGTGGACCGAGATGTCCCGAAACTAACAATGGACCTTAGCTACGGACCGAGATGTCCCTAAACTAACAATAGACCGAGATGTCCTTAAACTAATATTAGACCGAGATGTCTTTAAACTAACAATAGACCGCAATGTCTTTAAACTAAATACGCTGCCTCAAACATGGCGAGAGTGGAATTCAGGTCTACAGGTCCCAGCGACGAGGATTGCAACTTAAGTCCCGCTGGCTACACAACCGCCCCAGCAGTGAAATTCCCCTTAAGTGCCATTGGAAAACGGAGAAGTTAAAAAATGCGGTACGTCTACAAGCAAAAGGGGCACGGATGAAAACCTGAAAGAGCGTCGTGAGTAAAAACAGCAGGGCTACTGGCGAGTTTGTGAAAACCCGAAAGGGCGCGATCTCGTTAAAATAAAAAACACCTGCAAGGTCCTCTCGACATTATGAGGAGAAAACACCTGCGTGAGATCCTTACGACTCACAAGAGAGCAACACACTTAGGGATCCTCACGATTCCTAAGGAGAAATAACGCTTACGAGATCCTTATGACTCATAAGGAGAATCCCCTTATAAGACACTCACGGCTCATACAATTCGAAAGACTTAAGTTACAGGGATCTGAACCTATTCTTAAGCCATCACATTTCCCAAGTTTCCCTACAGGCGGTCTGATATCAGCCCTTGTATACAATCTACGGGCACATATAAACGTTTCCCCCACCAAGTCCCGCCGACGATGAGGAATGTCCTCATATGGTGAACGACACTTGTAAGTCCTCTTAACTTATAAGAAGAAAACGATCTTGTAGGATCCTTACGACTTATAAGAGAACGCACACTTAGGAATCCTCATGACTCCTAAGGAGAAAACATAACTATGAGATCCTCACGACTCGTAGGGTGAAACACCTTTATGAGACCCTTACGGTTCATGAAGTCAAAAGCCTTGGTCGACAGGATCCTAACCCTGTTTACTAAGCCACCTTTGTCCAAATCGACAAAGGCAAATAATGATTTGCTCCTGGAAATATAACAGTTATAGCGGTGTTGATGCCTAAATCGGTATCAAATTCTAAGTCCATTCACGGCAAATGATGATTCGCTCCTGGCCATATTCCAGTCGCAGCGATGCTGATACTAAGATTGGTATCAGATCTCAAGTTCCATACTCGCAGCAAAAAATCAGTGAGCCAAAAATGCATATGAAATAGCCAAAATAATTGGGCAACTCGCAACAAAAATCAGCGAGTAAAATATATGCATATAAAAATAGCCGAAATGATTAGGCAACTCGCAATAAAAAGCAGCGAGAAAAGAAAAATAGCCGAAATGATTGGGCACCATGAAAAATAGCCAAAATGATTGGGCAATCATGACTTTCGCGATATAAAAAACTAAAATGATAGAGTATCGCGGAAAGAAACAAAAAAAATGAAACTTTTGCCCTACAGATGAGATCACATTGACCCCAATATACAATCCATAGGCACAAACGGAAAGGGAACTATATTACCCCACCGGGCTTCTTCAAAGGGAAACCGGATCTCAATGGCTACATCTACAGCCTAGAAATCAACAACGGCGTTCCTTGTCGTTCCAACTAGAAGCAGATACGACGTCAGCAAAACGGAGCCACGGCAAATGCCACCCCCCGCTTCCCAGTATACAGGCAGAGGACGCAACGAGGCCGCTATGTATTTACTCTGAAGTAAATACGCTAAGCGTATCTAAGCAATATAAGTAAAATGCACAAGAGACATAGACAATAGATATAATTGAACAGCAACTTTATTTATTCATATTCTTTTTGTTACAATACATCTAAGCAATGCTTAAACAGTGGCATAATAGAAATGGAAAGTACTGAAATGAAATGTACAAGTAACTAGAGCTCTGGGTCGAAGGCTAGCTGATCCAAGTTCTCGTTGGTGGGCTCGATCTCTTGAAGGTCCGATCCACCTGACAACATTCCAAAGAAGACAGAGAAGAGACGTCGTCGGTGAACAATCGCTTGGTAAGTCCTAAAGATAAGGGAGAAGTAGAATATGCAGAGAGAAAGAGAGAGAGAGAGAGTGTGTGTGTGTGTATCTTTTAAAGTGGTATTATATTGTTATTATGTTGTATTTAGTGTTAACGCTATTGTTTGTAGCTTGGTACAGAAGAGGTCAGTGTATACGAAAGGAATCTCGTTAGACCAGAGACTACGGTGGACGGAATACAAGGAACCGTTCAGTCACGGTACAACGGCAATTGAATTCAGGTTAGGTGTCTTAATGGTTGCAGTCTCGTGCCACTTCTAACACCTTCCGTACCAATCTACCTCTTAAATCCCGCGATGTCTTGATTGTATTGTTTGTATTGTATTGTAAATTGTATTGTCTTGTATTATAGATTGTATAGATGGATGACTTGCCGAAACCATGATATCAGTAAATGGATGTAACTGGAGAATCATGTAGATGGATGTATATCCATGATTCGGTTCGGTCAAGTTGTATATATTGATAATTGAACAGATTAAATATATGGATTCATATTGAATTGGTATATATACTTGAATCTCATTCTAGTCAGATTGATTATATTGAGACTCGGTCTGAGTCAGACAATTAGAAAAGAAATTGAATCCTGAATTAGGTTTTGGTGTTATTGGTAACCGTTGCACATAGACGGCAGGATTTGTGTCTTTTTCAAAAACGATTACCGTGTTGATAACACCGTTTATTAAGTTATCTACCTTAAATAGGCAAGCACCCATATCTCCGGCTCCCTAAGGCTCAAGAGACCGGTCCCGCTTAAACCTATATTTACTAAGGTCCTTATTGTAATTTAGTATAACTTGAGGGGTTTTATATAAAAATAATTTTGTATAATTTTAAAAATACACCTCAAGTATTTTATTATCATCTTTAAAGTTTTTATTGATGTATATTTTATCATTGTGACATTTCTAGTGAATAAAACCTATTTTTCATAATATATGATATTTATTTGTAAAGTATTGAACTTGTATGGAATTGCATTGTATTTTCTTATAAATGAGTCGTTTTTCTTAAATTTTGGAGATGTGGAATTTTTATAACTATTAAAATAAGTATTTTGATATTATTTACATATATATTTATTTATTAAAAATATAAGTTTTATTTATAATAGAAATCATATTTTCTAAAGAAAATTGTATTTTTTAAATCTTTCGAGACCGTATGCTCCTTGCGGAGGTCTGTATCTCGCATTACTAAGCCCGAGGATGTGCAATAATCCGCACCATCCCGAACGGGTTCCCCAAAATGGGTTTTAGAGGCGCATTGCAAAGATTTGTTAAAAATACATATCTTGTAGAAAAAGGATTTTATAAGTTTGAGATAGTTTTGTGTAAAATCGTATTTTCTCAAAACTATGTGTTTCCCCCAATCAGAGTAAAGCTTTGTTCAAATTTTCAAAATTTGAAATGAAATAGCGCTTCATAGAAACGCCAGCAAACAGCGCTCACGTGCAAAGCACGGGCGTGCTGGCGCTAAGAGCGCCAGCGCTCTGAAGCAAAACCCACGTGCAAAGCGCGTAAGCGCTAGCGCTAAGTGCGCTACACTCTAAGCAGCGCACCACGTGCAAAGTACGAGAGTGCTAGCGCTGAAACTAAATTTTCCCAAACGTTGGATCAAAGATCTAACGAATATGATTAAAAATCATCAACTTACCAGAATAAAATTCTGTTGAGAAAACATTCTTCAGAATCTTTCCAAAGAAAATGATTTTGCTCTGAAAATCAGAGCACCGTCGGATCAATGATCCAATGGTGATTAAAACTCACTAAAATACAAAATAAATTCTTTGTGGGAAAATATTTCCCAATCTTGTTAAAAACAAGAAGATTGCCTTCTGTAAATCAGAAGCACTGGGATCAAAGATCCAATGGTGGGGAGATCCCCAAATCAATTAAAGAAAAGATCTCTTCAACTGATTGAACAAATCAGCCTTGCCCTATATAAAGGCTCCAAGACTTCAAGTATGATATAGAGGAACCCCGCTCTAAACTTTGAAAAAATTCAAAGACGAAGAGCAAGCTCTCAGAAGAAGAAGAAGATTTTCTTCAAGGTAAAAATAGGAATAGAGAGATCATCTCATATAAAATGAAGAATTTACTTCTTTTTCTAAGATCATAGATCTATAAGACCTAGGTCTTTCACAACAAAGATCAAAGTATCTCATCACAAAAAATAAGGGGAAGAACTTAATCTTCTTCAGATCATAGATCTATGAGGAAAATTGTCTTTCCGAGATTATAATATCTCATTATAAAAAGGGGGAGAATAATTCAATTCTCTTAGGATCTGTCCAAAAAGGCAAAGCCTTTCACCAAAAATCTAAGAGGTTGAAACATCTCCTATAAAAATAATAAGAACTTTGTTCTTAGATCCATGAGACAAAATCTCTTACAAGAAAGAGAATTTAATTCTCAAGACGCAAAGCTGCCTAAAAAGAGCCATAGTGCTCCAATCAAAAGAAGCGCTTCAATGCTCCAAAAATTAACGCATAGCGTTGCAAAGCCTTAGCGCTCCAAAAGCGCAATGCGCTCATTGTCTGGCGCTCAGCGCCACGTGCTCCTCACGTGTGCGCTACTTCACCGAAACCGCAATGCGCTCATTATCTGGCGCTCAGCGCCAAACGCGCCACGTGCTCCTCATGTGTGCGTTGCCTGACAGAAGAGTTCTGCGCTCATTGACTGGCGCTCAGAGCCAAGCGCGCCACGTGCTCCTCACTTGTGCGCTACTGCATTAGAAGCGCAATGCGCTCATTGTCTGGCGCACAGCGCCAGGCAAGCCACGTGCTTCTCACGTGTGCGCTAAATGAACATAAATTGTTTTATCAAAAAAGGGCCCCAGAGCTATAATGAGTGCTCAGCACTCAACAAAAGAAAAAAAACAATTATCAGAAACCAAACCAATGCTCAGCATTGTTAAATGTTTAACATTTTAACTGAATGGGCCGATCCCAAAGTGGCCACGGAACCCTCATTCAGATTAATTAAGCCCATATGCTCATAAATCTTTGATCTTAGTCCCAAATTGGACTACAGATCTTCCAACCAACATTGGTTCAAGGGTACATCTCTTCACTCCTCTGATATGTGTCGTTGTAATCCTTCAACATCTTCAGAGAGGTGATGGGTCCCGACAACCAGACATTCTATGGACTGTGGGGTCCTTAAACTCATGGACTATGATGTCCTTAACCTCTATGGACTGTGAGGTCCTTAAACTCATGGACTATGATGTCCTTAACCCTTATCGACTGTGGGGTACCTAAAATCATAGACTATGATATCTTTAAACTTTATAGACTATGACGTCTTTAAACTGGACCGTAATGTCCTTAAACTAATTATGGACCGCAATGTCCCTAAACTAAAACGATAGAACCCAAATGCTCTTTTGTTGGATCTAAATGATCCTGTTAAGTAGATCTTAGTCTAAATGAGGATAACGTATCCTTAACAACCGCTTAAGTTGATCTTAATCTCAAACGAGATTATGTAAGTCCACGGTAGCGCCCCGGCCGTCTAACAGACGCCAAATGCGGAACAAAAACATTTACAACTGGCGCTATTGCGTACTATAACCCGGATCTGTCATTAAAGCTAAACTAACTAACTACAAAGTGAGAAGAAATGTTATACCGAACGATCCGAGTCCTTCGGTCTTCAACCATCATCCCACGCTTCGTTGCGACTGCTCCGATCTCCTGAATCTCCAATCTTCTCGTCCAGGTGGCACCACGTCGACGGATCTTTAAACGGGCTCCCGCCTCTGAACCGAGGCAACTCGGTCGTCAAGTTTGCTAAAAGAGACGACCAAGATGATGTAGAGAATGAGTAGAACACTTTGTCTCACTTCTTCCAAAACCGTGGACGAACGGTTAATGAAGTTGCCTTTTGGATCGGGTGAAATGAGAAATGAGGCTATCTAATTTTCATGAATCCAAAACTATCATAATCTTTTCAAGAAAACAACCATCATCATCCACCAAGGGGTGGCCGGCCATATATGAAGGTGGGGGTGAGTGTAGGAGCAAGGGGCGAGTGACCATAACCATAAATGAAAGAATGAGTCATGTAACACCTTGCACTAAACAATAAATGCAAGTGATGAATCATAAACCTAGTCACTAAAACCATTAATGCAAATGGTGACACACTAATCCTAGTCACCACAACAAGAAGCTTCTACTCATGACTCACCTCATAACTCACCCTCAAGAAGAAAAGATAAATCCGTATTTAACCGAATGTTAAATACGCCGATAGAAAACTGGAAGCTGGCAACTTCCAAAAGTGATCCCGAAACGAATTTCAGGATAACTCCGTATCAGTATAAACATACCCGTATTTGTATTACGACCGAATACAAATGCAACTGAAACAAAGATATTATATCTACACAGTATAATACTCGGATCTGGCTTAAACCAAAGCCGACCAGTATTATCTTCCCGAAATATGACACGTGCGAAAACGCACGTGCATTTTCCGAACCCTGCCATAAAACCATACGGCCTCTACAACGTTTCGCCCGAACTTGGGAAACTGTCTGTGGGGGACTCTAATGACTCATCAACACACTGGCACTGGGTATAACCTCTAGCACGTCAGAGTTACTAGCTGTACGTAACGGTTGCCTATGTATTGATTGGAAGGGAAGCTGACGAGCGAACTCATCCTGAAACCCTACTGAGCCTAACAGTGACAATATCCGTACAGTCTGGTCCGTTTGTCTAAAGAGTATCGCATATCGAGTCTAGGGGGTGGATAAAGTCAGACCCCTAATAACGCGATAAATCGTGTCGGCATGAAGCCCATCACCACCTGAGAAACTACTGATCCAAATCAGTAATTCTCTACTACCTCGGCCGAGGATTTCTAGTGATGGCCACCCGTGCACTGTGCGACATCAACCCCCAATACCGGGAGAGACGAATCCCCGACGATCCGCTCACTGCCTCCATGTGGCTCGGGACTGTACCCGAAAAATACCTGTTTGCACGTCTCCTTTGAGCGTGGTAGGGTAGAAATCAAAGCACAGTGGGAACTCACACGAGACAAATGACGATCTCAGGTCGAAAAACTAACCTGTACACATGTCACCAGGGAACTGCTATCTGACGATATGTATAATACCAACTAGAATATTCCCGGCGAGTCCTGTCCGGTGTACTCATAACCCAATGAGCACCTGTATACATCTTAAGTGAACCAACTGACACCAATGGCTTGTGAGACCGGCCACTGCCCCTCGTCGGGGTCTCGACTGTATACACTAGTCTACTTTGGAGTATCGATGCCCTGTCTCGAAACTCCCATGACTAGGGACACTTTAAGGATGTGCTTACAGACCCCAGCTCCCACGTATATGATCGCCATCATACTGCTGGCAGTCAAACAAGAATCTTATGGGCTCTATCATCATGCAATAGTGAACTAAAGCATGTATACGATGATAAAGACAAACCAGATAGCATACTATCATCTCGAGCAAGACTGGCATATCGGTATAGGTCCCGCCTCAATCTTTGCAATCACGTACCTACGATCCAATAATTGAGTTTGAGGGCACTATATCCAACAATCTCCCACTTGCACTTAAGGCTAATTATTACGATGTCGCATACTCACATCCCGTGTGATACCGAACACCCAACTCCTCTACTAATCAGTTTCACAAAGCTAGTTTGTAAAACTCTTTTGTTCGAGAAATAGCCTCAGTGAGTGAATCCGCCTTGATGTTTCTTTCTATGTCTCTCTTAATCTCAAATTCGCGGAGAAAGCCATCTCCTGAATCGAGCAATACCTGTCTTAGAATATGTCTGGTTATCTGATGGGACCTAGTTCATAAATAAACTCCAAATCCAAACTTCTTAGACTTTATTGATAACTGAACCTAATCAGTATCCAGCACCATGCCTCCCACGGTATCCTCTTGGACCATCTGTCCATAATACCGTCCCTCGTCAGAGGGAAAACTATAACTCTGACAATCAATCCGTCATCCATGTCACCTTGGAAGCCTGGAATGATAACCGTCTCCTGAAGGAGGCTGCCGTCATCAAATCCGTAGAACATACACTCATGTTCTCAAACTGCTTCCTTATGTTTCTTCAGGATTGGATTAATATAAACTTATCGCAACTAGTGCAAATAAAACATCTGGTGTGGTACTTGACATCTCATGATTGACTCAATTGCCTAAGCAAGTGATCTGCCAATCATGCACATCCCTCTCTCCTTTAGTCTCTAAGACACCTTTAGAGAGGGTGACTCCATCACCTGCAGGTACACCACCATACCAGGAGTCATCTATTCTAAAATACTATTAGAATATTATCAAAGTACCCACATTGGGAAACTACCCAAATCTAGATCTAAAACTATAGATCTAGTAACCAGAATGTCTGATATTATATCCATATCCTTTGTGGAGAAATAACTGTGTGACGACCACAGTACAACCGATCGTAGTATAGGAATTTTACTTCTTACTCTGTGTGTGTCATCCAAATACCAGAACATCACACCCTACTACCTTCTCAACAGATCCATCCCCTATTCTGATGAAGTCAAACCCATGACTGTCATATCAAAAAAATAGATGATCTTATCTCCGCTATATCTGCTCAAGCCTATAAATAGACATAAGCTACTTGCCCACTATGCTTCCGCTGCTCCCACTGACTACGACAACCCTCTGGCAGAATAATATATACGTGTACTTCTAAAGCTAGTTTAGAATGACGCTATACATATCTTCCTGCCGGGTTTCATAGTCTGGAACAACAATAGTGTCAAGTCTGGGTAAACAAGAACCTCCCTGTCACCGTCCTTGAGGCTACCGGAGTACCTCTCGAGTGTCTGAGGTTACCCACCATATCTGCGGAGTGGCTAATGGAATGTCAACCTGATTGAATATATAGGTCCTATTAAATTTTCCGTAATCGTTTGCGGTTCTGGAATCACTTCCAGTTCTACCATACTCCCACTACTGTTTTCTGAAAAAAATCCATTTTAATAAAACTGTGCCGAGTCAAGAACAATATCACTATTGATCTTCCAGATGGTAGAAATGTCAACCCTCGTCAAAGCCAGGGTCAACCCACAAACTGCCATTACAGAAACGTGCCTTGAGTTATCCATTGTCTGGTTTTAAGCATAAGCTGGACAACTCCCCTTACCTTAACATCGTTAAGATATGAACCATTCTATATACAATATAGAAATAGAGGCACCAATTTAATTGGAACCAGATTCAAACCATGCAGCTGTCTCCAGTGCATATCAACTTAATGAAGAGAGGCTAATCAGCATTACTCAACTTAGGAATCCATCCAATTATGAGTAACCTGAAAGAGAAACAAGTTTCTCAAAACCGTTACTATCAACTGAATACCTATCACAAGAATCTACATCTTCGATCTCTTTGAAGAATCCCTATACTTGCGATACTTGGTTTTCTACTTTATTCTTATACCCACAACTTCTCATAACTCAGACATTGTATTTCTACGAAACACTCGTCTAAAAACTAGAGAAGTCACAAGTAAACAGAATATAGTACGAGGACCTACCCCTTTGTCCTGACGGACACTAGACAACATACAATACTCTGTATAAGTCCGCTGAGTTTGAATAACTCAAAACCTGTGCATCGTAGGTTGAAAACTATACCAATGCGATTTCCTCAAATATCACCAATTACAACGAATTCCGATATAATGAGGATAATCACCTAATTCCCAATAACTTACTCCCACTCATCATCTGTAAAACCATACAGATATGAGAATGAAACCTGGTAAATACATACCCTGGAGTAAGTATCTAATCGGGAAATCAGTTTTCCTTTAACAATGTACTGAAACATGAAAATGTTTCATAGGGGTATCCTGGTATTCTTAGTAATGCCTCTTCCATAATCCAATTCATGACTATAACCGTATATTACTTTACCATCTCTCTAAATCCCTTTATTTGTCTTTATTCATTACCTTCTGTACACCATCGTTAGGCTAAGTGGTTTTCTTCCTTCCCTACCGTTCGGCACCAGCCTATGATTTGGAAGAACACTATCCAGTAAGCATAATAGGTGTACTCTCCTAAACCAAGGAGTACTCGCAACTTGAGAGAAGGTGATGATAAAAGACAACTGAATAATACCTTATTCCATTAAAAGTGAAATAGGAGTGGCGATGAAGTACGCGATTTGGTCGTGAACGATAACAGTCGCAATTTACTTTGCCCTCTTTTTAATCCCTTTATTTTGTCTTTAGTTATTACATTCTGCACACCCTACTTAGGCTAATTGGTTTTCTTCATTCCCTACCTTTCGGTACCAGCCTATGGTTTGAAATAAAACTATCCAATAAGCGTAATAGGTGTACTCTCCTAAACTAAGGAGCCCTCGCAACCTGAGAGAAGGTGATAATAAAAGACAACTGAATAAACCAATTCTATTTCTCTTGAACCTGGATCCATCCTCGAAGAAGTCCCTTCGAGTTCGTATATAACCATACGATGGATCTATCCAATGGAAGTGGATGTCCGTAGTAATACGGGGTGTTATGAGAAATACAAAGGGTAAAAGAAGAAGCGGCAATGACTTATGCAACTATAGACAATCCAAAAGCCAGTATTTTAAGAAGGTTCGGTCAACTTGGTCACTGAGTCATAGTCTAGGGTCGGTCAAAGGTCGCTGCCAAAGAGAGAGAGAGAGCAAATAAACACTCTGCGTGCACTCTAACCTAGATCAGAATGGTTATTACTTTATCTAATCAGGAAACCTCCCACTGTAATCTCAAATTCTCCTCCAAACCTGAAAGAAGAATTAGTCGGGATCACCCGAAGAGTAAACCAACTCATCAGTGGGAATCGGGATCCAACTCTCATCGCATGATAACGTGACGGAATCCACTCACGTTATCACACTCCAGAAGGTATGTGCATACTTGGCAAGTTTCTTTATGTTTGAAACTCCCGATATGATTTTTGCCCCATGCTCTTATGACCTTGGCTTTGGTCAAAATGTCATAAGTCACATGCCAAGTTCTACCCATCACTATCCAGGTCAATTTGAACCCGCCCGCACATGCCCTTGACTTTGGCCAAAATGGCAGAACGACTGTCCCAAACCAACTTATCTATCTATGCAACAAATGAATACCCAGCAGCTACCAAACATTATACCTTGACTTTGGCCAAAATACATAGCTTGAATACTACTGAATACCCAAAAGAAATGACGGAGGGCTACGGCTGGTTTTTGGCGAAAAAACCTTTAACGTAATGAACTTGATCTCGTTGAAGAAACCTAATAGCTTTTTATAAAAATATAGTGGCGAAAACCTTTTGCTAAAGAGGTCACTTCCGGTGAAGGGATCTCGGCTCTTTCCTCATGGAATGAGGTGCAGGATATTCCAACCGAATATCACTATGCAATGCAACTTGTAATCGACTATATTGAAGTTATTACCCTGACGCAAAATTCTGCCCAAGGGGTCTCTCCCGGTGAAGGGATATCAGCCATTGCCTCATCGAATGAGGTGCAGGATATTCCAACCGAATATCACTATGCAAAACAAAAGGAAACGTCTTTGTAATAACACTTTTTAAAATTGTTCCAACAACATCAAATATATGTTTGTTTTATCCTTGCATTGATAAGAATCAATGCAGTCCCATCAAATAATCACACCAGAAAAGAACGAAAATAAAATGTACGTATATGCCATCCGCATTCGTCACTGGGTCCCGTCATCACCTGTTAGGTTACTAAACTAACGACAGAGCGGGGACTGGACTAGCGTAGGTGTAAAACATATACAACATCTAATAGTATATATACCAATATACAATAATCGCTCCAGGCATGATAATATGCAACATTACAGAAAAGTAATAGGCATCACAGAACAATACAGATAATCTGGGATCCCCGGGTTTCTCAGAACCACTACTGAAACCCGACGTTCCCCTTGTCGTGTGGATAGCCTGTGCAATGAAACCTAGACCCCTACGGGTGCGGCAAGTTACCTGCCAAAACCTGAAGCGAGGCAGCCCCCTACAGCATAGTGAATGGACCACCCGGCACTTCACGGAATCCGGTAACTTGAGCACCCCTCCTTGGGCCAACCTGTACCCCCCACGAGTGTGGTGAATAGTCTGCCAATTCTAGAGTGAGGTCCCTTTGCCTCTCAATGCCATGAGATACGGACCCGTGGCCCTCCAGAACCCGGCTATCTGTGCACTCCGTCGCGGGGTAATCCTAGTACATAAAAGAAAATATATACAACGGGTACATCGACCTCAGCCCGGTCGTGCCCCAAAAGAATATTATACAAACAGGCAGTGACGGCAGTCCACATGTTGGACGCTTGCCCCGCAATATCAAATATACAAATAAATCCAAACAGCACTACCATTGCACACTGCTATCCACCACGACACATCCGCAACATCACAGCACAACACAGAACATCAACGCGAATGTCACGTTCGCAAACCCGTCGAAAAGAACTATAGCAATTAGACGCAATTTACCGCTCAAATGACATTCCCGGTCAGAGATATAAAGTAAGTACTGTAAACTAACACGTTTAAATTTCGATCGACAAAACTTCCCGAAGTGGGCCCCACGTACATCTGCTGTACAGTAACAAAATCTGGGCCCAAAATAACAGTACCAGAAACCACAATTTCCTAATGTGAAGCTCTCTGGAAAACTTGGAGCACTGTTCCCTCAAAACAGTCACGGTTCCGCGGTCAAACCCTAGTTTGACCGCGGATCCACGGTGGTAATGAGGGATCACGTGCCCAAATTTTCCCAGAATGCTTAGAAAAGCCTGCTCTGGTTTCTGTGATATGTAAAATTATTTTTAGAACCCTTTTAAAATCGACAGAAACTTAGAACATGGAAAATTGCGATTTTTGAAAATCCGTTCGATCGATATTTTAAACGTGTTAGCACAAGTTAGTAAAGCTTAATGGTGAGACTCTGATACCACTGTAAGTCCACGGTAACGCCCCGGCCGTCTAACAGACGCCAAATGTGGAACAAAAACTTTTACAACTGGCGCTATCGTGTACTATAACCCGGATTTGCCATTAAAGCTAAACTAACTAACTACAAAGTGGGAAGAAATGTTATACCGAATGATCCGAGTCCTTCGGTCTTCAACCATCATCACACGCTTCGTTGCGGCTGCTCCGATCTCCTGAATCTCCAATCTTCTCGTCCAGGTGGCACCACGTCAAACGGATCTTTAAACAGGCTCCCGCCTCTGAACCGAGGCAACTCGGTCATCAAGTTTGCTAAAAGAGACAACCAAGATGATGTAGAGAATGAGTAGAACACTTTGTCTCACTTCGTCCAAAGCCGTGGACGAACGGTTAATGAAGTTGCCTTTTGGATCGGGTGAAATGAGAAATGAGGCTATCTAATTTTCATGAATCCAAAACGGTCATAATCTTTTCAAGAAAACAACCATCATCATCCACCAAGAGGTGGCCGGCCATATATGAAGGTGGGGGGGTGAGTGTAGGAGCAAGGGGAGAGTGACCATAACCCTAAATGAAAGAATGAGTCATGTAACACCATGCACTAAACAATAAATGCAAGTGATGAATCATAAACCTAGTCACTAAAACCATTAATGCAAATGGTGACACACTAATCTTAGTCACCACAACAAGAAGCTTCCACTCATGACTCATCTCATGACTCACCCTCAAGAAGAAAAGATAAATCCGCATTTAACCGAATGTTAAATACGCCGATAGAAAACTAGAAACTGGCAACTTCCAAAAGTGATCCCGAAACGAATTTCAGGATAACTCCGTATCAGTATAAACATACCCGCATTTGTATTACGACCGAATACAAATGCAACTGAGACAAAGATATTATATCTATACAGTATAATACTCGGATCCGGTTTAAACCAAAGCCGACCAGTATTATCTGCCCGAAATATGACACGTGCGAAAACGCACATGCATTTTCCGAACCCTGCCATAAAACCATACGGCCTCTACAACGTTTCGCCCGAACTTGGGAAACTGTCTGTGGGGGACTCTAATGACTCATCAACACACTGGCACTGGGTATAACCTCTAGCACGTCAGAGTTACTAGCTGTACGTAACGGTTGCCTATGTATTGATTGGAAGGGAAGCTGACGAGCGAACTCATCCTGAAACCCTACTGAGCCTAACAGTGACAATATCCGTACAGTCGGGTCCGTTTGTCTAAAGAGTATCGCATATCGAGTCTAGGGGGTGGATAAAGTCAGACCCCTAATAACGCGATAAATCGTGTCGGCATGAAGCCCATCACCACCTGAGAAACTACTGATCCAAATCAGTAATTCTCTACTACCTCGGCCGAGGATTTCTAGTGATGGCCACCCGTGCACTGTGCGACATCAACCCCCAATACCGGGAGAGACGAATCCCCGACGATCCGCTCACTGCCTCCATGTGGCTCGGGACTGTACCCGAAAAATACCTGTTTGCACGTCTCCTTTGAGCGTGGTAGGGTAGAAATCAAAGCACAGTGGGAACTCACACGAGACAAATGACGATCTCAGGTCGAAAAACTAACATGTACACATGTCACCAGGGAACTGCTATCTGACGATATGTATAATACCAACTAGCATGTTCCCGGCGAGTCCTGTCCGGTGTACTCATAACCCAATGAGCACCTGTATACATCTTAGCTGAACCAACTGACACCAATGGCTTGTGAGACCGGCCACCGCCCCTCGTCGGGGTCTCGACTGTATACACTAGTCTACTCTGGAGTATCGATGCCTTGTCTCGAAACTCCCACGACTAGGGACACTTTAAGGATGTGCTTACAGACTCCAGCTCCCACGTATATGATCGCCATCATACTGCTGGCAGTCAAGCAAGAATCCTATGGGCTCTATCATCATGCAATAGTGAACTAAAGCATGTATACGATGATAAAGACAAACCAGATAGCATACTATCATCTCGAGCAAGACTGTCATATCGGCATAGGTCCTGCCTCAATCATTGCAATCACGTACCTGCGATCCAATAATTGTCTTTGAGGGCACTATATCCAACAGATTAACGATCCTTAAATCAATCCAACCACAGATCCCTCAACTGACACAGGATCATGGGTACATCTCCTCACACCGCTGATATATGTCGTTGTAGTTCTTCAATGTCTTCAAAGAGGTGGTGGGTTCCAGCAATCAGACACTCAATGGACCGAAATGTCCCTAAACTAAACAACAGAACCCAAATGCTCTTTTGTTGGATCTAATGGGTCCCGTTAAGTATATCTTAGTCTAAAATTAGACTAACGTATCCTTAACAAATGGTTAGGTTGATCTTAGTCTAAAATTAGACTAATGTATCCTTAACAAACGTTTAAGTTGATCTTAGTCTCAAATGAGATTAACGATCCTTAAACCCAACCCAAAACCCAAATCTAAGACAATACGGATTTGGACTAATCCACGCCCTACGGGCGACAACATAAATTAGTCTCCGTATACAATCCATGGGCAACCAAAAATAAAACAAACACACACGACACGAAGTGACCATCTGGAGAAGGAAAAAGTGGCTACCGCAATGCGGTAGCGTAATTAACTGTAGGGGCTTACGCCTGTAGGGAAGAGCATCCCTACAATCAAAAAACCCTTCAAACGAGGGGGAATCTTTTACATCGGCCGCTTCCGTCTAAACCTTCGATACATGGTGCCATAAATCAACTTGGCATTTTCGGAGAGGTGGACGGATAAAACCAAATAGCATCTGCCCCCAAATTCAGGCAAGACGAACCTACGCGGTTTCCTCTGTATTCGGCGGTATACAGATTCTGGAATGCCCGGTGGGACCTTTTCCTCTTTCCACTCCACACTTTGTGTATCGAGTTTTGCGAACGAATCGCGTTTTGCTATGGTTGCCCCTGGATTCGAGGTACTAAGATTTGGTGTCTTGCTCCCGCGCAGATCAATGGCTTCCAACTGCACAAACTGCAACAACTGCAACAACACTCACTCCGTCGTCGCCGGAAGAGTGACCTACGGGCCTCAAGCGGCTTCCCTTTTTACGATGCCGGTGGAGCAGGTGACACAAGCCACCACTGGGCTGTTCTTTAGGACCATGCTCCCACCCATGAGCTTCAACACTCCAGTGCCATCTCAGGAAGCTCCAAAGAAGTCGTTCTTTGATCGGCTTACAGCTGCCGCGGCCCCTCTCAACGGGTCGCCCAAATCCAGCGCCTCAGTCTTCGACAGACTAGGCCAAAGCTCAGGTGGGCCCGTGAAATAGCCTGCAAATACAAGAAGGCGTTATCCCAACGCGGATAGCCATTCCTTCTCCTGAAGTCCTCAAAGCGGCTTCTCCTGTTAAGGGGTCGGTCTTCACAAGACTGGCCGTTCCGATTCCCGCTCCAAGCGAAATCGCTAAGACCGCTTCCCCTGGTCGAAAGTCGACTTTCACAAGACTGACTATCCCCTCTCAACGGACGTCAGTCTTCGACAGGCTAGCGCCAATAACAGCCTCTCCTCAAAGCAGGGGGTATCAGGAAGCTCATCCAACAGCGGAGGTGATCCCGGCCGCACGACATGCTCGACGTCGCCACTGGCGCCGAGTGAGGAAGGCTGGGGGCAGTTCCCTTTCTGGACTGACTCCGCCAGCTCCAACTGTGGAAGTTGATACTGCTGTTCCAACTGGGAACAGCTTTGAACCACTCAGGAGGGTCCGCAAGAATTCTCCGACTGCTGTGCTGAAAATATCTCCTCCAACTATGAAGAACGTTACAAAGGTGAAGCTGGAGTAGCCCCCTCAGCGGCTGTCCTCTAAAATTTACAAGGTCTGGCATCAAGTCCAAGACTCGGTGATTGATCAAGATTACTCCCGCCAACCGAAGAAGGTAAAGGTTCGGCAAAAGAAGGACCACTCTGTTGTACCACAGAAGGTATCGTCCACCTGGGTGCCCGCTGCAACGGCTCCCTCAACTTCGACCACCCACAAAAGAAGGAGGCCAGAGAAGGTCCCTGCGTCTTTGACAAATCGCAAGGACACTGAATCT
The DNA here is from genome assembly GCA_030015575.1 of Agapanthus africanus. Taxonomy (NCBI): domain Eukaryota; kingdom Viridiplantae; phylum Streptophyta; class Magnoliopsida; order Asparagales; family Amaryllidaceae; genus Agapanthus; species Agapanthus africanus. The sequence continues at coordinate 933,471,388 of JASDDO010000019.1, read as the reverse complement.
AAACGCCCCAAATCTGGGGGCATGGTAGTGCACACTGTTTATATGGCTTCCGTAAAAGAGGATAGCCGTATCTCTACGGGTCACCGACCACCTACACGGTCTGTGACTAAGGCTCAGGAGCAGCAACAACAAAAGCTCCAAGAAATGCTGACAGCCATGGCTGCACTCACTGGACCAAAAGCAGGCCTGGAGACATCTTCGGAGCAGCGTCATGAGCAAGAAATAGATGCCGAATTCCTTCGGAGAATTCTTGAGAAGAAGGACAAAGAGGCTGCGGAACAAGCGGCCAACATAAAACAAATGGCCCTCCTATTCCAAGATATGGTGGGCATGATGATCCAGCCGGACTCTCCAGCCGAAGATCCTACAGTAATAATTGAAGATGATAGAGGAGAGACATCAAATCCTCTGCCGGCCCTGTCAGCAGCCAAGGAGGAGACCATCTCCAAAGCCATGCTCGATGATTATATAGCTCGGCAAATACGAGCTCATCAAGCGAATGAAACAACCGGCCAAGTCGTCAGAACTGGGCGACCATATCCAGGATGGTACGATCAGATAAAGTACCCTCCAGGATACACAATTCCTAAGTTCCATGTGTATAAAGGGACAGGCAATCCCCATCAACATGTCGCTCAGTTCAGGGCTCTCTGCGGCAACATTGGTGAGGATGATAAGCTACTGCTTCGCCAATTCGTCGGCAGCTTGGCGGAGACAGCGTTCAAATGGTACTCAGAGCTTCCCAACGACTCCGTCAAAACTTTTATGGAGATGGAATTGCTGTTCACCCAACATTTCGCCAGCGCTAGCGAACGCACCCCGATCACCGCATTAATTAACGCCAGAGTGAAGCCAGGCGAAACATGAGTGCAGTATGCGATACGGTGGCGGAATCTATGGTCGAAGTGCGATCAGCGCATCGAAGAAGCGCCTGCGGTAGGCATGTTCGTAGGGACCCTCGACCCTCAGGCGACCATTTCACAATTCATGATGTTCTTCAAGCCAATTATTTTCCAGGCCTTGATTGACAAGCTGGCCTAAATGGATCAGATGGGTCATAGACCATCTTCTTCGAAGTTGGAATCTCGAAACGAAAAGGGGAAAGGGAAAGCGACCTTCGTCGCCAATGCTCAGCAGCAGCCCAGTGGTCCAAACCCAACAGATCACTAAGACGATAGGCGGCGATTCTTTAATGAGAAACTGAAGCGCCCATATTCGTTTCCCTTGGATAAAACGAGGAGGCTGTTCGAGCTGGCGGTGTGCAACAGGCTCATCACCTTGCCGGATCCAAAACGCCCATTACAACCCGGTGAGGCCAATAATCCCAATTATTGCCCCTATCACCAAGTGGTAGGACATCTAATCGAAAATTGTTTCGTCTTCAAAGGATGGATTGAGGACCAATACCAACAGGGAAAATTCGCACTGTCCGAGAATTGGAAAGTAAGCCCGCCACAGCTGCACGCTCTTAAAAGGGGGGACACACCGGGGGCATCATGCTCTTTTATAGAAGAAGCTCCATGGGAGGTCGCTCTTTCAGCCAAGACGAAAAGAATGGTAAAGGATCTTCACACTTGCCCGGCGATCAGGTGATAAAACCCGCTAGAGTCCGAGATCATTGAGGGAATGCTGAAGCCGCACCCGAAACCAAGAATTGGCCGCGATAATCAAAACGCTCATGCCCAACCGTCAAAGTCTTCGAAGAAGAAGAAGAAGACCAAAAAGCCCGTGAAGCATGGTGACATGCGCATGACCTGCAAAAACATATTGACGCGTTGGAAGAATATAACCAGAAGGCGCGAACCCAGGTCACGCTTCAAGAGTTTCTCAACCACATCCTTGAAGATGGAGATGGTGACGAAGATGAGGGAGAAGACTCATCAGATGAACCTGAGGATTATGTAGCAAGCTGCCACGTGATCTCTCATTCATTAATAAACGATGAAGAAGCTCTGGATGAAGAGAAACCGAGGGCAGATCCCGAACTTGAACTCCTAAGACCGTCAGATGAGATGATTGACGCATTCCTGAATGAAGCACTTCTGAAAACCAAAGCTGATCGAGAACGTGAAATGGCCATGTTTGAAAAGGCAAAACGCCGACGACTGGACGAGAGGGTTAAAACGCTCCCACCAGATCAAGGCACATCCGCCGCAAATAAAAGCAGGTTTAAGATGAGGAAAAGGTTCGCCAAAGCCGTATCGATGGGAATGAAGCTACCAGCCTTCAAAGGAAACACTCCTGACTGGATGCACCCTAACGAAGAGGATGCATGTCTAAACTACTGCTTATACCATCGAAAGATTGCGCACCCCACTGAAGAGTATAATGCCTTTAAAAACTGGTGGCAGGGATATGTTGCCTGTCGGCAGCATTTCAAGCGAATGCAGCGCAAGACACGTCGAGAGCAGAAGAGCGCGACAGATGAGCATAAAAGAACTGCCGGCAATTGTCACATGGTTAATTCCGGAGGATCGCAAGTTCTCACCTTCGGGAGTGATTCCAATGAAGTAATAGCCCTCGGCCCTCTCTTCAAGGAATCCATCTCTGAAACAGAAGAGATGAAAACCTGCGAGAACATTCAGCTGCGCAATCGCACGCTACCTGAAAAGAATCTCGGTCCCGCAAACAAGGGATCGAACAAAAAGGATAATGGGAAAGAAAAGCTCCCTGAGGATATCGCCCTCGATAATAGAGTCGTCGAAGAACTGGCAGCCATGGACCCGCCCAAGAAAAACAAGGTGGACTACAACATGCTGGCACACCTGAGGAAGATACCCTCGCAACTAAGCATTCTCGATGCCCTTCTGCTATCTAAAGAGGTGAAAGATTCTCTGATCAAGGCATTACAAGAACCTAACCAATTTCAAGCTTTTCTTGCCGAAGAAAAGATGAAGGACGAGCTGGAAGAAGTTCATACAGCCGACATCACCTTCAGCGACGAAGACCTCCTCCTCGGAACATGCGAGCATAACCGTCCTTTGTACGTCACCGGATACTGTCATGAAATCAAGATAGGGAAGATCCTGGTCGATAATGGATCCTCCCTCAACCTTCTCAATGTAAGAGTGTTGAAAGAGATTTGCATGAGCGTTCAACACCTCACTCGAGATAAAATCACTATCTCCGGGTTCGACTCTCAGTCATCATGGACGCTCAGGTCTGTGATACTGACATTATGCTTTGGGATGCTCGTTACTGATATCAAGTTCCACGTTATTGACGCTAAAACTTGCTACAATGTTTTGCTCGGCCGGCCTTGGTTACACGAGTACAACATTATCCCTTCTACACAATATCAGTGTATGAAGTATTTTAAAGATGGGATTGAATACACTGTGACAGGGGAGCTGAACCCAATCTCCGTGAATGAAGTCCGAAAGTACGAAGATGCAAAATACTTTTTGCCAGACTTTGAAGACACGGAAAGGTGCTATAAGCCGAAGAATAAGAAAAAAGCTATCACCACCATTCCGGTCTTCGGGAGCGATACCGAGAAGGAGGAAGAGATAGTCTATTCAGGACCGTCCCAATGCAACAAACCGGGACCGTCCACCCCTATTCTGGTCTTCGGGCGCGACTCTGAGGATGAGGTAAATGCGGTATTTTCTGTTCGGCCATCAGTATGAGCCTTTATTGAAGGCGATGAACGAAGTTTGCAAATCGCCATGGTTCCGCAAGAGCATTACAAAGAGCTCGACCACTTGACACCTACAGTGTGCAAGAACTGCAGACGTTCTACGTCCCTCCCAAGCGAAAAGATGAAAAGGCGATCCTCTTTTATCGATCCACGGAAACCAAGGTAGAAAAAGAGATCCGGTATGGTGCCGATTCTACACTTGACAGGCTCCAGCCCATCCGTCTGCCTAGATACTACACAGAAGGATTAAAAAGACTGTTAAGACGCCAAGGTTTGCCCTTTAAACAGACCGCGCGACAAGCTCAGTTCTACAACAGGATCTGGAACGTCCCCGGAACTCGGCGAAAGTTGTCCAATGGGAGAATGGAAGCGATCGGGCTTAGATATGTTCAATCCAAGAAACGAGAGCGATTTCATGGCTGCTATGTTATACGTGACTTTGATGAAGAAGGAGATGCTCTGTTAGAATACTCTAACCCTGAACCAAAATGAAGTCTCGCCATGAAAGTGCCAAGTCCGTCGTTCAAAGAACAAATAGATAAGCTAATAAGGGAAGCGGGTCAAAAGGTCCGGGATGTCCATAGCCGCGAAATGGCCATCTATGAAAAAGCCAGAACGTAGAGCCTCCTTCAGCAGGCTACGAAAAATGACGATGCCCTTCGTCACCAGCCCGTCATACGGAAGACCCAACGCGGAGGCAAAAACAAACTAAAGAATCGAAGAAATGTCCGACAGAGGTCAAGCGGGTCTGAGAAGCCACGCGATCGAGAATTGGGCAGCCTGGATTCGTCTCTTATAAAGAAGATGGGTCAAGCATACACTTTTCCCCATGACAAGACAAGGAAGATATTCGATCTTGTCATAAAACATCAGATGATCACCCTCCCAGAGTCTAAGCACCCTGAACAAGTAAGTGAGGTTCATCACCCAGACTATTGCTCCTATCACCGAGCGATAGGACATCCTCTCGAAGACTGCTTCATATTCAAAGACTGGGTAGAAGACCGGTATCAGCAAGACAGGTTCACTTTATCCAGCAGTTGGAGGGTAACCTCGCCACAGAAGTATGAACCGAAAGCCACGTATGCGGCGAGAGTAGAACCGGATCAACATCGGTCTTGAAAGCGATCTCGTACCTGTCACGCGATAACGCTGGCAGGAGAAGGAGTACGCAAGGATATGGATGACCTCACCTGGTGCTTTTAAAATAATGATGACGAAGTGATCTCAGAGTTTCCACTGGCACCAAAAGAACTGGAAGATGGGATATACACTACTGCAGATAACCTCAGAAAAATCGACTTGGGAACGGCAAACGCCCCACGGCCGACGTTCGTCAGTGAGTTATTGTCTGAAAAAAGGTGGCTATGCTCAAAGACGTGCTCATGCAGTATAAAGAATGCTTTGCATGGAACTATTCCGAGATGCCAGGATTAGATCCAGAAATAGCCGTCCACAAATTGGCGATTTCTCCAGACGTCAAACCAATCAAACAAGCGCCGAGAAGAATGTGGCTCGAGCTTGAGATGAGCATCAACGCCGAAGTCAAAAAGCTAATCAACTCTGGATTCATCTAAGAGGTTCAGTACCCTGACTGGATTGCCAACATCGTCCCAGTGATGAAGAAAAATGGGACAGTGCGCATCTGCGTAGACTTTCGAGACCTCAACAAAGCTTGCCCAAAAGATGATTTTCCCGTACCGGTTATCGAGCTGATGATAGACAACACGTCCACTCACGAAGTCTTTTCCTTCATGGACGGCTCATCAGGGTACAATCAAATAAAGATGCATCCCGAAGACCAGAAGTATACCGCTTTCCAGACCCCTTTGGGCATATTCTGCTACAAAGTGATGTCGTTCGGTCTGAAGAACGCCGGCGCTACCTATCAGAGGGCCATGATGAAGATTTTTGATGACCTCATACATGAAGTTGTCGAATGCTATATCAACGACCTCGTGCTAAAAAGCAAATCGCACGAGGAACATTGGGTGCATCTAAAAATCGTGTTCCAACATCTTCAGAAATACAACTTGAAGATGAACCCTCTCAAATGCGCATTCGGAGTTTCCTCAAGAAAATTCCTGGGATTCATCGTACGACACCGGGGCATCGAAATAGACCCGTCGAAGATCAAGGAAATCATGGAAATGCCTCCGCCAAGAACTCTCAAGCAACTGTGGTCTCTCCAAGGAAAGCTCGCGTATATCCGACGGTTCATAACTAACCTCTCCGGCAAATATCGTCCCTACAGTCAACTGATGAAGAAGGGAACCCCGTTCGTCTGGGATCGCAAATTCCAAAGCGCACTCGACGAAATCAAGCAATACCTGCAGAACCCGCCGGTACTGACTGTTCCGGTCAAAGGAAAGCCCATCATTCTGTACACAACCGCCCTTGAGGGTTCTCTAAGCGCATTATGGGCACAAGAAAACGACCAAGGGAAAGAGAGAGCCCTCTACTATTTGAGTCGAGTTCTCCTGGGGGCAGAAAACAATTACTCTCCTATCGAAAAACATTGCCTGGCGTTAATCTTCGCTATAACGAAACTTCGGCATTATGCTTTGGCGCATGAGGTCCATCTCATATCAAAAGTGGATCCTCTAAAATATTTGATATCAAGAGCCATACTAACAGGGCGGCTTGCTAAATGGGCCATACTCTTAATTGAATTCTCGGTGACATACCATCCCCTCAAGGCAGTGAAAGGCCAGGCCATCGCCGACTTCCTTGCTAAGCATCCTATACCTGTCGATTCACCCCTAAATTGCGAATTGCCAGACGAGCACGAGTTTGACACGATCGATGGGGTGAAAGGAGAGAGTGACACCCGATGGGAACTCTACTTCGACAGGGCATCTTCCATGAAGAAACGAAAGCACAGCTCCCCCATAATCAAGTCTGGGGTAGGCCTCATCTTCGTAACTCCAAAGGGAGGGATAATGCGCTTTGCCTTTTCCCTAACAGAGCCGAGGACAAACAATGAAGCCGAATATGAAGCTTTAATAGCAGGTCTTGAGATCGCTGTCGACATGGGAATTGAAAACCTCCTAATATACGGAGACTCTCAACTAGTCATTAGCCAAGTGAACAGCGACTATCAAACATGCAAACCAGATTTGGCAAAGTACGGTGAGAGAGTGCAGCGATTGCTGACTCGGATCCCTTCCTACGCTCTGGAAAGCATACCGCATGCGGAAAATAGCAAGGCGGATGCATTAGCCAAGCTCGCTAAAGAACTGGCCGACGAGAACCTCGATGACGTAAGGATCATTATGCAAAGCCGTCGGGTTCTTACACCGGCAGAAATATCTCCGGAGTCATCCGAAAAAAAGGGAGCGACCGAGCAAACGGCCCTATAAATAAAAGAGCAGGAAAAGGCTAAGGATTGGAGAGAAGTCTTTATAGACTACTTCAAATCCCGCCGAACACCTGAAGATGCGTCCCCAAGACATCAGCCCATGAAACGAGCTCTATCCTTCGCCTTCATCAATGACACTCTATATAAGAAATCGTTTGATTCCTTATGGCTAAGATGCCTGGAACCTGAAAAAGCAAGGAGAGTCATCCAAGAAACTCATGACGGACTCTGCAGTTCACATCAAGACGACCCAAAGATGAAGCTGAAGATCAAAAGGATGGGCTATTATTGGCCCAAAATGATCCAAGACTGCCTCAAATACGCGAAGCAGTGCCACTCGTGCCAGATTCACGGAGACTTCATCCATCAGCATCCAAATCCACTACACCCGATGGTGGCTAGCTGGCCGTTCGAAATGTGGGGAACTGACATAATCGGGCCCATTGAACCAGCATCGCCCAGAGGACATCGGTTCATACTGGCGACAAATGATTACTTCTCCAAGTAGGCAGAAGCAGTACCAGTAAGAGAAGTGAAGACGAAGAATATCCTCCATTTCTTCAAGACACACGTCATCTATCGGTTCGTCACTCCGCGACGGATTATCTCCGCTAACGGGCAGGCCTACAGAAGCCATAAAATCAGCCGCTTCGCACAGCAGCATAATATAAACTGGAGATACTCTTCGATCTATAATCCCCGAGCTAACGGTCTGGCTGAGGCTTTCAACAAAACCTTGACGAAGATCGTGAAAAAGATGGTGTCTCGAAATAAGAAGGACTGGTACGAGAGACTGCATGAAGCTCTCTGGGTGTGTCGAACCACGTTCAAAACGGCCACAAACCTAACGCCGTATGCATTGGCATTTGGCACTGAAGCAGTACTCCCCTTGGAGATAGAGCTACCCTGCTTACGAGTGGCGGTTCATTACGAACTGACGGACGAAGATAATGCTCATCTTCGGCTTGAGGAACTGGATGCCCTCGACGAAACCCGGCTCATGGCGCAGCAAAACTTGGAAGCTTACAAAGAAAAAATGACGCGCTCATACGAAAGATTGACTAGGCCGAGAACATTCCGCCAAGGCGAACTCGTGCTAGTGGTCAAGAGACCTATGATCCCCAATCATGCCAAACGGGGGAAATTCGAGCCGAACTATGAAGGTCTGTACATCATAGACAAAGTCTACCAGGGTAGGGCTTACTTGCTCATGGATATGCATGGCGAAAGACCCTTCAGGCCAATAAATGGCCGGTTCCTAAAGAAATACTACGCCTGACGAGTTACGGCCTAGGTTAATGATAGATGACGACCCCTATGTCCGCTCGCTATCTTCCTAAGCCTAAACTTTATAAGTGGTAGCCAACGAAACCGTTGCAACAACGGACCAAAATGTCCATAAACTTACAGCGGACCGAAACGTCCCTAAACTAACAACGGACCGAAACGTCCCTAAACGAACGATGGACCGTGATGTCCTAAAACTTGCAACTGACCCAGACATCTATAAATTACTACGGACCGCAGCATCCCAAGACTGACACCAAAAAAACGGTACGTCCATAAGCAAGATAGGCATGGATGAAAACCCGAAAGGGCTCCATGAGTAAAAACAGCAGGACTACCGGCGAGTTTGTGAAAACCCGAAAGGGCGCAATCTCGTTAAAAGACACTTGCAAGGTCCTCTCGACCTAGTAAGGAGAAAATACCTGCGTGAGATCCTTACGACTCACAAGGGAGCAACACACTTAGGAATCCCCACGATTCCTAAGGAGAAAACGCACTTACGAGATCCTCATGACTCGTAAGGAGAATTCCCCTTTGAGACCCTCATGGCTCATAGGATTCAAAAGTCTTAAGTTACAAGGATCTGAACCTGTTCTTAAGCCATCACAACCCACATACTGTCCTACAAGCGTTTCAATATTGACCCTTGTATACAATCTACGGACACGAATAAACATTTCCATAACAGAGTCCTACCAGCGACTAGGGATATGCTCACACGGTGAACAAACACTTGTAGGTCCTCTCGACTTGCAACTAGAAAACACTCTTGTAAGATCTTTACGACTTATAAGAGAACACACACTTACGAATCCTCACGATTCCTAAGGAGAAAATGCACCTACGAGATCCTCACGACTCGTAGGGAGAAAAATCTTTATGAGACCCTTACGGCTCATAAAGTCAAAAAGCCTTAGTCAACAGGATCCTAACCCTGTTTGCTAAGCCACCTTTGTTTGAATCGACAAACGCAAATGATGATTCGCTCCTAGCAATGTCCCAGTTGTAGCGATGCTGATGCCAGAATCAGAATCAAATTCTAAGTCTTTTCAAGTCAAATGATGAATCGCTCCTGGAAATATTCCAGTCGTAGCGATGTTGATGCTAAGATTGGCACCAGATTCCAAGTTCCACACTCGCGATAAAAATCAGCGAGCCAAAAAATGGATATGAAATAGCCGAAATGATAGGGCAACTTGCAACAAAATCAGCAAGTAAAATATATGCATACAAAATAGCCAAAATGATTGGGCAACTCGCAATAAAAAGCAGCGAATAAAAACAAAAAGAAAATAGCCGAAATGATTGGGCACCGCGAAAAATAGCCGAAATGATTGGGCAATCGCGATTTTCGCAATACAAAAAGCTAAAATGATAAAGCATCGCAGAAAGAAAATAAAAAATATACATATGAAATGAAACTTTTGCCCTACAGATGAGATCACATCGATCCCTATATACAATCCAGGAGCATAAACAAAGAGGGAATCAAATCATCCCACCAGGCTCTTTCAAACGGATAGTCAAATCTCAACGGAGACATCTACAGCCTAGACATCATCAACAGTGTTTCTCCTCATTCCAGCAGGATTCAGACGTGGCAATCAATCTCGGAGCCACGGCAGAGTCCCTAGTTCGAAGTCTCGACGGCCACATCTACAGCATGGAGACTCACAACAGCGTTCCTCCTCATTCCAGCAGGATACGGACGCGACATCAACCAACGGAGCTATGGCAAAGTACCTAGTTTCAGATCTCGACGGTTCACAAATAACCTAGAGACTACCTCGAAATTCGCCTCGTTACAACATGCGCAAAGTCAGCACAGCGGAGCCACGACAAAGTTACCAGTTCCAGGACTCGGCAGTGCACAGACAACCGAGAGTCAACCCCTGACCCCGTACGGCCAAAGTCAATCCTAACCCCGTATGGCTAAAGTCAACCCCTGACCCCGTACAGCCAAAGTCAATCCTGACCCCGTATGGCTAAAGTCAACCCCTGACCCCGTACGGCCAAAGTCAATCATGACCACGTATGGCTAAAGTCAACCCCTGACCCCGTACAACCAAAGTCAATCTTGACCCATATGGCTAAAGTCAACCCCCTGACCCCGTGGAAAACGGCCAAAGTCAACCCTCGACCTCCCCGTCAAAGCAACGCTTTGATTCAGGAGCAGGTCAATTCATCAATCACTTACGAGTCCTCTTGAATTGTAAGGAAGAAAATTCTTTTGTGAGATCCTTACGACTCTCAAGAGAAAAGCACACCTAGGAATCCTCACGATTCCTAAGGAGAAAATACACCTATGAGATCCTCTCGACTCATAGGGAGAAAAATCTTTATGAGACCCTTACGGCTCATAAAGTTGAAAAGTCTTAGGTGGCAGATCCTAACCCTGTCTCCTAAGCCATCATTGCCCTGGAGGGAGGTCAAGATAGACTATCTACGGGCCATATTCTCCAAAGTCGAACATCGGCAAGTAGGGAAACAATCACTTACGAGTCCTCTCGACTTGTAAGGGAGAAAATTCTCTTGTGAGATCCTTACAACTCTCAAGAGAAAACACACTTATGAATCCTCACGATTTCTAAGAAGAAAATACACCTACGAGATCCTCACGACTCGTAGGGAGAAAAATCTTTGTGAGACCCTCATGGCTCGTAAAGTTGAAAAGTCTTAGGTGGCAGATCCTAACCCTGTTTCATAAGCCATCATCACCCTGCAAAGAGTCCAAGATGGACAGCTACATACTATCTATAGGCCATACTTGCTAAAATCACACGGCAACAACACAACAAAGAGAAGAAAGCAACAGTAGAACAAAAAAATGAGTATCTTTTATTCATGAATTCAATTGAGTACAAGACGAATCATATAAAAGAATAAAAATGGATACATGTTACGAGTGTTCAATATATACAAAAACAGCTACTGAGAGGGATGCGTCTTCAATAAATCACCTAGATGCTCGCGCACTCCTCTCAACTCCTTCTCATGATCAGCCGCTGCGGCCAGCTCTGCTTCAATTTGGGCCCATTGCTGTAGATAGGATGAAAGTTTCTGATCAATTTCCCACTGAGCAGCCTCCTGACTATGTGCAACCTGCTCACTAAGATCAAGCTTCTTCCTCAGCACCAGCCCATCAGAGATACATCGTTGAAGGTTTTCAAAGAGAAAGTTCAGCTGGGCAGCATTTGCTGCGACCTCGGCTCGCAGTTGAACAAATCCAGTGGAAGCCGTCTCACGTTCCTTTCGTTTAAGGGTTGCCTCTCGTTCGAAATGGCGAAGGAACGGAACGCTCTGCTCAACCCATGCATCTCGCTGGGAGTTCAAATTCAACACCTCCGGAACAGGACGCCTAAGCTCAAGCTCATGCAGGAAGGCCTCAATCTTCCTGCAGTGATTAGCCCAAGACTAAACGACGCCTTCGCTATGGAAGTTTACGAGCGTCGCCACCACGGGATTAACCTCGGCAGCAAAATCTGTAGCAAATGCAGGGGCCTCCGCATCAAGCTCCTCGATGTATTCGCTCAATATACGCAGGCTGGTCACAGCGCCTTTTGAAGATGGACGTCTATAAAAGGGTCCTGCCGGTATTATGATGCGAGACTCGAACGGAGCCGGAGTCGGTGCGACCACTGCAAAACAAATCATAGTCAGATATTGGCTTAAGAGACAAAGAAGATGCAAGAGCAATGAAGGCTACTATACCGGTTACGGCAGGTGGCAGAGCTGGGAGTACTGGTGGCACGGCAGTTCTCTTGTCCCTTCTTTCAATTTGTAGCGCTGTAATCAATTTAAAGTTAACAACGGCAGGGTCACCCATTAAAGAAAAGAAAAGACGTCAGTTAGAGAAGATACTCACCGGCACCAATAGGTAGACTAACTTCCGACTGGAAAGAGAAGTGCGGGTTCAACACTTGATATAGATGATCAAAGAGAACTCTTGCCAGGTTACGATGCTACATAGTCAGTACACAAAAGATGGTGTCCCTGATTTAAATTAATCACAAACCCATTCCTTCCAGCATTTGAGAGGATATAAGAGGAGATGAAGGGGCAGCGACCGTCAAAACAGCAGCTGGTGGTGCTTCTTCAAGTGTCGCAACCTCAGCGCTCACCACACCTACATTCGAAAGGAACAAAATGTCATTGTAAAACGAAAGGAATACAACGACCCAAGACCTACCAGACAGGTCATCAGCAAAAACGGTGACGGAAGCATCTCCAAGCATCACGACTTCTTCGATCTCATTCAGGGGGATGGTTTCGCCGCCCGTGGCTTCGTCCTCTGATTCCACGAGGGCCATCGTGACACTCGCAATGCCAGGCGATGGCAAGGAACCACAGGTGGAAAGAGCGGCAATTGGAGCAGTCCCGGAATCCTGAGAAAGAGTAGCCGCTTGAGCTCGGTAGTTGCCGTCATCCCTCCTGCCACCTCCTCACCCGGATTTAGCCCTGCAGGGTATGATATATGAGAATCTGAAGATTAAACTCTAATAAAAGGACCTAGTGTTACGTTACCTTGGGTCGACTTTCCAATTGCTTCCCGAGCCACGCGTGCCGCCGGTCTATGAGTGGTAGACAGGGTGACCGGAGCACCCTCTGAAGAACCAGGGACAGGGGAAGCAGCACTCGAGCCTGCACCTACAGCCAAGGCGGCGTTACGTTCTCTGGATGCACGCCTCCTGTGCTTCCTTTCTTCCTGGGCCGTGAGAGCTGATCTTCTTAAGACCCCCGACTAGGAGACGTCATCGTCCGAGCCAGAAGCTACCTCTGGAGCCGTTATGGCGTCCGTCATCGGTTGCTTAAGTGAAGCCTCTTTTGGCAATACTAGGGAAACTGGGACTTCGGCAGTCGGCCTTGGGAGCATCGCCGCGTCACCAATCGCGATTGGCGTTGCACTTGGGATAACCTGATTCAAAGTAGTCCCTGCAATAAGATGGAAAAGAAGAGTTAGTTTACCCATAAAACGGGAATGGAGACACAGTGAGCCAAAATTTACCAATGCCCAAGGAAGCACGAAGCCTTTCTTCCTCTTCAAAAATCTTGAGAGAAGCCGCGAGAGCTTCTTCAGTGGAGATGCCTGTTGAAGAAGAAGTGTCAGTCAAGGCATGATAATAAAAACGTAACAGCGAAAAGATACGACTGAAATTTACCTGACTGTGCAAGGGTGACCAGTCCTACTTTGTGGCTTGCTAATCGCTCGGAAGCTGCAATAGCAGCCTCGAGATCGGTATCATCTGGCGCCATGAATAAGCTTTCATTGGTCCCGTATTCGCTCAAGCCCTCGCTGTAAGGAGCATGGGGCTCTTGGCCAAATACAACGTCCACAGAAAGTATAGACTTCTTTTTCTTCTGACGAGCGCCGGTAGCCGATAACACAAGCTTGCGCTTGGAGGGCAACTTTGGGCGACGAGTCCCAATTTCCGTACCCACATCCGACTCGGGAGACGCGGCAGCTACCTCTTTTTCAGGCACACTGGGTAGGGGTAGCTTACGTATAGCATATGGAACCACAGCCGCAGTAGCTTCTCTCAAGGGAGGACGAACAATGGTCCGTCGCTTCAGAGGAACATTTAGATTACCAGCCGGCGCTGCACCCTTGCGATGAAGCAGCAATCTCTTTTCCTCTCTAATAACGGCGCCCATTGAATGCTGGTACCACGCCACATATACGTTTAGGGCTTTTTGAACGCAACTCAGCTCACTAATAAAGAAATTGGATCCGGTGTTCAACCGCATAAAATGATGCAACGCGCTCCGGATACCCTCCTCAGTAGCGGCCGGTTCTGCCAAGAAGGCCTCAAGTAGGACGCCCTGATTATAGCTTAACTGCTGGGCAAAATGATGCAGGCTGTATCTCATAAACAACGCTGAATTATTCTGCCTAAACACGAGAAAGCCCGGCCTGATGGAGTATAAATGAAGAATCTCCCGAGCTTTCAAGACAAAGGCCCCATCTTTAAAGATGTCCTGCAATGGCTACACCATTTTTATGGATTCCTGGCCGACGGTCAGAATTTTATCGGTGAAGGTCATGCCATCTCCATCCATGCGCGGACGAAGGAGCAAACCCCTAGCTTCCCGCGGTGTCGGATTTACAATGGATGCGTCGACTAGCCGCATGATCCGAGGGAACTTACACTTGTCATAGAAGCAAGGCCTTTTGTAGATACCGAAGACGCCAAGTACATGTAGCTCGATCCAGACATAAAATAATGCATCGAGAAGTTCACGTACTGCACCCCTGATTCAGTGGTGTCTGCTGCCAAGCTGAGGCCGTGATATAAATGGGCTAACCCAGCGATCCCGACGGCCACTTGCATCCCAGCAACCATTCGGTGAGCTGGATAAAAAACGGACGGCCTCATATGGCGAGGGTGCATTGGAAGTACAAACCAGTTTAGCCATAACCCAAGGAACCCAAAAAGAATGTTTCTTCGTCAATTCCAGGAGTTGCAAGTTCTGTGAAAGAGACGACCGGGGTGTTGGGGAGAAAGAAATTTCTCTGATCCGCCTCTGCTGCCAGTTGGTTGTCCAAACCGAAACAAAAAGGATCGTCGAGTTTGGTAAATTTCGCGACTTCCTTCGACAGGACTTCCGAGTGGAGAAAACGGGCGATGAAATCTGTGAAATTAACCCCGTGGCCTCCGGATTCGAGAAAGAGGCTCTCATAGATATTCAACGCCTTTATCAAACTTGGGAATTAGTGTTGAATGGAGTTCTCTGGGGTAAGACCCATTACCACTGATTTGGTGGCAAAAATATACTCATCCGGAGGAAGCAGCTCCTCATAATGTTCCCCCCTAACCGGTAAGCCAGAAACCTCGGCAAACTCCTCTAAAGAAATTGAAACTTCTCGATCCAACAGAAGGAAACTGTGGGTCGGAATATTCTATTTATCCAGAAAAGCCTTGACCCACCAGGCAGGAGGTGTGGAAAACTGGAAGAGTGACGCATAAACTGCGGGATACAATCCAAGCTTCAGCAGTTGCGACTTCTTAGCCGACAAAATATAGCGGGCCCATTGCAGATATCTGGCTGGGTGACGGGGAGTTAAGCCTATGTTATATGAATGTCCCCAAGGACACGACTCACCCTGGCATATACATCGTCCTAGAGTATCCAAAGCCGCCGCCGGCTGTACAGGTATTGCAGCCATAGAAGGCTGAAGGAGACCCTCCGAAGTCCAATTAACCTCCTCCACGGCATAGTTTATCGGGGGTGCATCTGCATAAGGGATCATCGAGATAGGCTCTGAGGGCGTCGCACAAGAAAAGCTCCGTCGGCCTCTGATAATTTGACTGTACCATCTACCCCATAGATGAAGATTCTTGTGCTCTGGGTCATAATCCTTTATCAATGCGAAAACTTCCCTATCCACTGGCGCTGTAAGGAATCCACCTTCTAAACGGACAAAGGGAAACGAAGTATCGAGAGACATAGTACCTGCGCAGAAAAGAACAAAGTTAGCCGTCAATGCTGCAAGTCAAGTTCGGTACTTGGTACTTTAAATCCGTACCACACTGCAATGCAGGCCAAAGGGGACCCACACAATCTAGATGATAACTCATCATTAATAAGACAATCTCATCATTTAATGAGACTCTTATTAAATGAGAAAATCCTCAAAAGATTCTCATTTAATGAGGGCCCTTGGGCCAAGGAGTAAATATCCCATTGAGAGCAGCGCTCTACAACAGAGTGACATCTGTCAACTCTGATGATGAAAAGAATAAATTCCTCAAAAATATTGAAGAGTCATGCTCTGTAAAATGATGGAATAAACCATCAGAAAATTTAAAGCAAAGCTTTTTAATGAATGAAAAATTCCGAGATCTTCAAGATCTATGAACAAACTCTAAGAGTTTTCATGAATGATTAACAAATCTATATGACTTGAAAAGAACAAAGCTCTGTTAATGGGTTAAGAAACCCTAAGAAAAGATCTCTTTAGATCTATGAAAAGCAAAGCTCTATTAAGAAACCCTAAAAATCTATATAATTTGAAAAGAGCAAAACTCTATTAATTTGTGAAACCCTAGAAAGATTTAATCTTTACCTAAATTTTTGGCAGAGTTTTGTTCCTAAGAAAATTCTTAAGACGAAGAGCAGTGCTCTGAAGGAGAAATAATTCTCAGAAAAAAGTAAGAAGATGAACAGAGATCATCTCAAAGCGTCAAGGGTCCTATTTATAGGCACTGAGAGCCGTTTCAACTTCTAAGTTGATCTAAGGGCGCAGATGCTGCCACCGTTGCACTCACGTGTGAGCCACGTGAGCGCAACGGTGGGGGGAATTTGTTTCCCCCAATCAGTGCAAAACTTTGTTCAAATTTTCAAAATTTGAAATGAAGAAGCGCTTCATAGAAGCGCCAGCAGGCGGCGCTCACGTGCAAAGCATGGATGCGCTAGCGCTAAGAGCTCCAGTGCTCTGAAGCAATGCCCACGGGAAAAGCGCGTAAGCGATAGCGCTAAGTGTGCTCACTCTAAGCAGCACACCACGTGCAAAGCACGAGAGTGCTAGCGCTGGAACTAAATGTTCCCAAACGTTGGATCAAAGAACAACGAACATGATTAAAAATCATCAACTTATCAGAATAAAATTCTGTTGAGAAAATATTCTTCAGAATCTTTCCAAACAAAAAGATTTTGCTCTGAAAATCAAAGCACCGTCGGATCAATGATCCAATGGTGATTAAATATCACTAAAATACAGAATAAATTCTGTGTGGGGAAAGATTTCCCAATCTTATTAAAAACAAGAAGATTGCCTTCTGTAAATCAGAAGCCCTAGGATCAAAGACCCAACGGTGGGGAGATACCCAAATCAATTAGAGAAAAGATCTCTTCAACTGATTGAACAAATCAGCCTTGCCCTATATAAAGGCCCCAAGACTTCAAGTCTGATATAGAGGAACCCCCCCATAAACTTTGAAAATATTCAAAGACGAAGAGAAAGCTCTCAGAAGAAGAAGAAGATTTTCTTTAAGGTAAAAAAAAGGAAAAGAGAGATCATCTCATATAAAAAGAAAATTTTACTTCTTTTTCTGAGATCGTAGATTTATAAGACTAAGGTCTTTCACAACAGAGATCAAAGTATCTCATCATAAAAAATAAGGGCAAGAACTTAATCTACTTCAGATCATAGATCTATGAGACAAATTGTCTTTCCGAGATTATAATATCTCATTATAAAAAGGGGGAGAATAATTCAATTCTCTCAGGATCACAGATCCAAAAAGGCAAAGCCTTTCACCAAAAATCTAAGAGGTTGAAATATCTCCTATAAAAATAATAAGAACTTTGTTCTTAGATCCATGAGACAAAATCTCTTATAAGAAAGTGAATTTACTTCTTAGGGCGCAAAGCTGCCTAAAAAGAGCCATAGCGCTCCAATCAAAAGAAGCGCTTCAGCGCTCCAAAATTAACGCATAGCGTTGCAGAGCCTTAGTGCTCCAAAAGCGCAATGCGCTCATTATCTGGCGCTCAGCGCCAAGCGCGCCACGTGCTCTTCACGTGTGCGCTACTTCACCAGAAGCGCAATGCGCTCATTATCTGGCGCTCAGCGCCAAGTGCGCCACGTGCTCCTCATGTGTGCGCTACTTGACAGAAGCACTCTGCGCTCATTGACTGGCACTTAGCGCCAAGCGCGCCACATGCTCCTCACATGTGCGCTAATTCACCAGAAGTGCAATACACTCATTGTTTGGTGCACATCGCCAAGCGCGCCACGTGCTTCTCACATGTGCGCTAAATGAACATAAATTGTTCTATCAAAAAAAGGGTCCCAGAGATATAATGAGTGCTCAGCACTCAACAAAAGACAAAAAAAAAAACAATTGTCAGAAACCAAACCAATGCTCAGCATTGTTAAATGTTTAACATTTTAACTGAATGGGCCGAGCCCAAAGTGGCCACAGAACCCTCATTCAGATTAATTGAGCCCATATGCTCATAAATCTTTGATCTTAGTCCCAAATTGGACTACAGATCTCCCAACCAACATTGGTTCAAGGGTACATCTCTTCACTCTTCTGATATGTGTCGTTGTAATCCTTCAACGTCTTTAGAGAGGTGACGGGTTCCGACAACCAGATATTCTACGGACTGTGAGGTCTTTAAACTCATGGACTATGATGTCCTTAACCTCTATGAACTGTGAGGTCCTTAAACTCACGAACTATCATGTCCTTAACTTTTATGGACTGTAGGGTTCCTAAACTCATAGACTATGATATCTTTAAATTTTATAGACTATGACGTCTTTAAACTGGACCGTAATGTCCTTAAACTAATTATGGACCGCAATGTCCTTAAACTAAAATAATATAGCCCAAATGCTCCTTTGTTCGATCTAAATGATCCTGTTAAGTAGATCTTAGTCTAAATGAGACTAACGTATCCTTAACAACCGCTTAAGTTGATCTTAATCTCAAATGAGATTAACGATCCTTAAATCAATCCAACTACAGATCTCTCAACTGACACTGGATCATGGGTACATCTCCTCACACCTCTGATATATGTCGTTGTAATTCTTCAATGTCTTCAGAAAGGTGGCGGGTCTTAGCAATCAGACACTCAATAGACCGAAATGTCCCTAAACTAAACAATAAAGCCCAAATGCTCTTTTGCTGGATCTAAATGGTCCCGTTAAGTAGATCTTAGTCTAAAATTAGACTAACGTATCCTTAACAAATAGTTAAGTTGATCTTGGTCTAAAATTAGACTAACGTATCCTTAACAAACGTTTAAGTTGATCTTAGTCTCAAATGAGATAAACGATCCTTAAACCCAACCCAAAACCCAAATCTAAGAAAATAAAGATTTGGACTAATCCACGCCCTACGGGAGACAACATAAATTAGTCTCCGTATACAATCCACGGGCAACCAAAAATAAAACAAATACACACGACACGAAGTGACCATCTGGAGAAGGAGAAAGTGGTTACCGCGATGCGGTAGCGTAATTAACTGCAGGGGCTTGCGCCTGCAGGGAAGAGCGTCCCCACAATCAAAAAACCCCTCAAACGAGGGGGAATATTTTACATCGGCTGCATCCGTCTAAACCATCGATACACGGTGCCATAAATCAACTTGGCATTTTCAGTGAGGTGAACAGATAAAACCAAATAGTATCTGCCCCTAAATTCAGGCAAGACGAACCTATGCGGTTTCGTCTCTGTATTCGGTGGTAAACACTACGTTCCTAAAGATCATCGTGCTATGTTACATATGAGTGTTGTGAGAAGGTAGGTCATTACCTCGTGAACTATCTAAAGGTATAGCAAGGGGTAATGAGGTTTATGTCGAAATTAAACTATATAGTATTTTTCTGTAAAAGTGCTATAAAAATTGAAATATAAATTCTTTTGACATGAAACTTGTCAATTTGTTTTGTTAATATTTAATGATCATGATGTGATAGTTTGGAATTATTTTGTTTAAGAAAAATATGATTTTTAAGGAAAAAACCGAATCGGAAGTCGGATTAACTCTACTTCCGTCGGGTTTTAGAATTCTAAGATTTTAGAATAGTAAAGAGAAGGGGGAGAAGGGACTTAATAGATTGTAATGGAGAGGAGAGGAAAAGGAAGAAGTAGGAGGTGTCGATGCATCGTTTCGTCACCGGAATCTCCTCGGAACGTCGTCGGAAGTTCGCCGGAGCTTCGCCCTTCGCTAACTCCACTTGCACACAAAAAGTCTAAGGAATTTCTCTTGAGAGTTTGGACAGAGATTTGGAAGTGAGGAGGTGTGAGTTTAGGTGTGGTATTTATTGGAAAAATTAGGGTTTAGGGTAGATGAAAGGGTGTGATAAAATTGTATTTAATTTTGCATTTAAAAAATTGAAAAGGGTGTTTTAAATTCTCTGTCTAATTTCAAAGATTTTATAGAGTGCAGAGGGAGTGGGATAGGCCAAAGGTCTTTGGGAGTTGAAGAAAAAATGGGTTTAGGCCGAGTTAACCCGACGCCGCCGGCCGAGTCGCTCGTTCTGCCGGCCCGAGTTGGTCGAGTTAGGCCGAGTCAGGCTGCCACGTGTCCCCTTATGCTGTGTCTTAACTCGTGGACCCGTTTGTTTTATGTGTGACTCTTGGTTTTTATGAGTTATGCACGTGTAGACTCTTGGGCTTATAAAAAATTAAAAGAAACTAATTAAAAAATAATGTGGCTAATGGGATTTGAACTCTGGTGCTTTGCTTCAGCAGTGCAAGGTCTTACCAATGAGCTACAAGCTCTTGCTTGTTGTCCAAAAGTAAATTAAATACTTATAGTACTCACAGGAAATGTAAATACCCTAAGTATACATTAACTTTAAATCAAATTTACGTACAAAAGAATTGGTGTTGTTATAATCTACCCTCCTTACAAAAATTTCGTTCTCGAAATTTACAATTTATTTTAAGGACTAATTTACAAATAAGTGAGGATATCTTGAACGCATCTCATGTTCCCTTTCCCATGTTGATTCTCCTAGAGTGTCTTTTCTCCACATCACTCGAACCAAGTTGACTTCTTTGTTCCGAAGTGACTTCACTTTCCTGTCCAGGATCTCAACAGGTTGTTGGTCACAAGATAAGTTGGGATGTACAGTGAGCTCGAAATGATCGAGAATATGGCTGGGGTCACTCACATACCTTCTGAGTTGGGATATGTGGAATACGTTATGCACACCTTCCAATGAGGGTGGAAGTGCTAAGCGATAAGCCATTTCACCGACTCGTTCGAGTATGTCGAAAGGTCTAATGTATCTTAGACTAAGCTTACCCCGTCTTCCAAATCGGATCATCCCACGGTTCGAAGATATATTTAAGAATATGTGATCTCCCGGCTGGAACTCCAAGTGACGTCGCTTTGCATCAACCCAGTGCTTCTGTCGATTTTGGGCTATGCGCATCTTTTCTTTGATAGTGCGTACCACATGTACGGTTTCTACTATCATTTCAGGTCCAAAAAATTCCCTATCTCCGATGTCGTTCTAACTTAATGGCGATCAACACTTCCTTCCATAGAGCGCTGCAAAAGGTGACATTCCAATGCTTGCTTGCTAGCTGTTGTTGTATGAAAACTCCACAAGATGTAGGTGATCTTCCCACGATCCTCCGAAGTCCAACATACCCGCTCTGAGCATATCTTCCAAGATTTGAATAGTTCGCTCAGACTGACCATTTTTTTGTGGATGATAAGTCATGCTGAAATTCAGACTTTTTCCCAAGCTCGCTTACAGACTCTGCCAAAATTGCGATCGGAACCCGGTGTCACGATCTGAGACAATGCAGACCGGTACTCCATGAAGTCTCACAATTTCCTGTATGAGTTCATGGATATCAGAGATAGTACATTATGAAGAGTTTAAATCTTAAGTAGATTCTTACCTCCATGTACTTCTTTACTAATATCTTAGTTGATTGGCCAACTCGAAATGGGATGAAGTGTGCCAACTTTGTGAGTCGGTCTATAATAACCCATACCACATCGTTACCTTTTGTGCTGCGAGGAAGTACAGTCATAAAATCCATTGTGATGTGTTGCCACATACATTCTGGGATAGGTAACCGTTGAAGTAATCCAGCTGTCCAGTGATGTTCAGCCTTTACTTGCTGACACACCAAGCATATAGCGACGCTTCTGGCCACTTCACTGTCACGCCCCGCTTCTCAGAGTACGCTAAAGTAAGCACGTGACATAGCCAACCATGCTACCTGTGGATAGGAATTATCCCTCCACTGTCACATTACGGCTGTAAAGATATCAAGAACAAAAAAAATAAAACTATCTAGCACATGTCCATAAGCCAAAATAAAATGAGTCAAGAATAAATAATGCGGAAGCAAAACATCCAATACAAGAATAACTGGAATGTATGTCCCATAATGCGGGCTCACATCAGGAATAAAATGCTAAAAAGTAAAAGAACTAACTACAACTGAGTCCTCACAGCTCAGCCTACTGGCTGAAGTACTCCTGCTCGGACTGCAGCAAAGGTACGGAATCTGGGCCATGCAAAACCCAGACGTCAGCGCGTCATAACATCAAGCAGTAATAATGTAGCAAGACATGCAAATATAATCATAAATGGTAAAGCAGGTGTAACAGCAATATAAATCAGGGCAGTGAAATGTAGTGTACAGCGGGTGATCTAAACTGGTCTATTGGGTTGAATAGTCTCACGAATTTGAAATCAATTTGATGAATCATCGATGTAACTCAATAGTATCCCGTGCGTGCCCGGGATCACGGTCTAAGACTCTCGAGCTGAAACCGAGACATGCCGTTAGGCACTAAAGGAAAAGGGTAAAGATGAATGATGTCCATGGCATCATCCTAAGGCTGGCCTAGCCTGTAAAAGGTAATGGATAACGATGGATGATGTCAGCGGCATCATCCCAAGGCTGGCCCAGCCTCTAAAACTGATCGGTAAAGGTAGCACACTGTCGAGTTACAAGTCAGGTTTCATCATTGATTTCCCCATACCCCCAGGTTGTGTATTCAAGTCAAGTATTTAAATAATCTAGAGTTAATGCCAACACAGGATCAGGCAGGTATAGGTTTGTCTGGATAGACAACAGGAACGGTCTGTAAGGACAACAGGTCAGGTTTGTTGGCATTAGACACAAGATCAGGTGACAGGTAAGACCATGGTACATCAGGTCAAGCCAAGTAGTATATAAAGGTGTCATGTTATGTCAGAGTTGTACGGTACCATGTCGTGTCAAGTAATAGATGTAATAGGTCATGTCAGGGTGTACAAGATATCATGTGGGTGCTCATAATCAACTAGCAAAATCATGGTTACAAATAAACAAGCATGGGTATTATCAGAACAAGAATCTGGCACATGTAATATGATATGTAAATAGGTACAGATTAAACTACTTGGATGCACGGTTATCAGTTTGGGTTTAAGGGATAGTTTTAACATTTCATGAATGCAGTATAACAAATGTGGATGATAAAATCATATTAATATGTACAAAAACAATCTAGAGATGCAGTTGAATATGAATTAGGCTAGATGTATGCAATCGGTCGTCCGATAGGGTATAAACTACAAAAGGGTATTATGGCTATGCAAACAATTGTGATTACGTGATCTAACATATAAATGTGGTTACTAGGTTTAGTAAACTAAATGCAACAGTTAGGTTTCAAGTTCTAAATCTGAAATATGTAAATGGAACGTCGTGCTGTTAACTTGGAACTCATGGCTTTACATTCTATCTATAGATTTAATAAGAAAATAGATAAATTAATATAGGAATAGTATGAATAGCATGTAGCAAGTTTCACTTGCCTCGACGGATCGCGAAGCGGTAAACGGAACGTCACATGTCGACGAGAAAATTCGTGACGCGCGCACGGCACACGGAATGAGTTCGATCAACGCACGATGGAATCACACGGGTCAGATGTCCTTGCTGGGTCGTCGGGATTGTCACCGTCGTCAAAAGATCAGCGATCTACAGTGGTGAAAGATTATTCAGAGAAGAAAAGAGACATGCACAGAAGAAGCGAAAGATACAGAGAAGAAGAGAGGAGGTGCAAGAAGGAGAGGAGGCTTACTGGGTTGGACTGGTGACACAACGGGAGACGAGATGGCGGCTTGAGATTGTCGGACCTACGGCCAGGGAACGTGTAGGGGTGTGCAGGTCCTGGCAGCTAGGGTTTGGAGTCGGTTGGGGTTTGGTTTTGATGTGGGTTCTGGTGTTCGGGAAAGGCAGAGGAGAGGAAGAGAGGGAGAGGAAGGAGGTGACGATGAAATGAAGGAGTCGACGACGATGAGGTCGTGATGGTGGATAGAGGTGCTCAGGTTAGAAGTTGCAGTGGGTTCGTTCGAAGGAGAACGAAGGAGAAGGAGGTGCTGGAGAAGAGGGTGACGAGGGGATGCAGAGGGCGTCGATGAGGGTAGAGGAGATGAGGAGATAGGTTACGGTTGAAAGAGGCGATAAGGTTATGGGTTTAAAGAGGAGGAGCTGTGGTTTTAAAAAGAAGATGAAGAAATATTATGAAGGGAGGTGACGGGACTCTTCGCGCGGTGACGGGAATCGAGGAGTGCACAGCATTCGCAAGCGGAGAGAGAAAGTGCGATAGGAGAGAGAAAGAAGAGAGAAAGAGAGAGAAAGAAAGAGAAAGGGAAAGAGAGAGAGGGAGACGTGGGGCCCGGGGGTTTAAAGGGAGATTCTCTGATTGGCTGGAAAATAAGAATTTGTTTGTAAAATAAATAAAAAGATACTTGGTTGAGGAATATAGAGAGAGGATAGAAGAGATTTAGTGGTTTAAACAGATATAACTTTTGGCTTAGAAAAATATGATAGGCTGTAATAGATTACACTATAATTAGATTTTTTTTTTTAAAAATCGTTTTAAGAAATATTATGAACTGAAAGATATTTAGAAATGAATTTTAAAATTTAACCAATTGAATTTTAGTGGATGTAAAATAATTCAGAAAAGCGCCCGGGCCGGGTCTAAAATTTTGAATTTGAAATATGAAAATTATTAACAAGTTCCAAAAATCAAAATGAAAGATTATGTAATGAAAAAGCATACCCCCAAGAACGGACGCACGTACGTGCGCGTAACCGTCCAAACACGTCCGTTTCACTGAACAGGACGAGAACACGATGCAAGGATGCTACCATAGGGTCAGAGGTATCAAGCAGGCCATGTCATGTATTTTTAAATTATTTTAAGTGACCTAAAATGTTATATGCAAAACATGTGATGTTAAGGTACTCTACAATTAAGAAACAACAAGCTCAAGCAAGCGGGTCGAATATAAAGTAAACTACCATTCGCATCCACACAGTAAAAGAAATAAACACCACAAACAACACCTACGGCTACAGAAAATTGGTATAACAGAACTCGGTTGTTACATTATACCCAACTACAAAAAGAATTTCGTCCTCGAAATTCCAAAACAAGAAAGGATAAACAATCAATCAACTATAAGAAAAGATGGGGAAACTTCTGCCGGATTTCATCTTCTCGTTCCCAAGTTGACTCTCCATGTGAGCGATTACCCCAAGAAATAAGTACAAGAGGGATAACCTTATTCTTAAGAACATTTTCCCTTCAATCCACAATCGCAATCGGTCGCTCCTCAAAAGTTTGGTCTTCTCATACAGTCAGCTCCGAATGATCCAACACATTTGTTTCATCTCGAACATACTTACGGAGTTGAGATACGTGGAACACATCATGAACATTCACCAAGGATTGCGGTAACGCCAATCGATACGCTACCTCACCAACACGCTCCGAGATCTCGAAAGGTCCGACGAATCGAGGACTGGGCTTTCTTCGACTTCCGAAATGAATCACCCCTCTAGTCGGTGATATCTTCAAGAATACCAAATCACCCACGGCGAACTCTAGAGGTCTTCTCGACGTATCTGCCCAACTCTTCTGTCGGTCTTGTGCTGCTTTCATATGATTCCGGATAGCGTTAACTTTCTCAACTGTCTGCACGACCAAATCTGGTCCCAACAATCTCCGTTCACCGACATCGTCCCAACAAACAGGTGAACGACACTTACGACCATATAAAGCTTCGAATGGAGCCATCTGAATAGTTGCCTGGAAACTGTTGTTGTAAGAAAACTCCACTAAATGTAGATGATCCTCCCATGAACCCTTGAAGTCCAACATGCAAGCTCTCAACATATCTTCAAGAGTTTAGATCGTTCTCTCTGACTGGCCATCTGTTTGAGGATGATACGCTGTGCTACACTTCAATCGAGTCCCCAAACTTTCCTGTAAGCTCCTCCAGAAGTGTGATAAGAACCGAGTGTCACGGTCAAACACTATGCTCACCGGTACTCCATGCAATCTTACAATCTCCTGCATGTACCGCTCTGCCAAAGTTTCCGTTGATTGACCAACCCAAAAAGGAATGAAATGAGCTGCCTTGGTCAAACGATCAACAATCACCCAAACTGCACTGTTGCCTTTTGGACTCCGCGGTAGAGCTGTCACGAAATCCATGGTTATATGTTCCTACTTCCATTGAGGAATCAGAAGTGGTTGCAATAAACCAGCAACCCTTTGATGTTCAGCCTTAACTTGCTGACACACCAAGCATTTTGCCACAAAGCGGCCAATCTCCTATTTCATGCCTTCCCACCAGAAATGCTGTCGTAAATCTCGGTACATTTTCGTGCCTCCCGGATGTACGGAATATACTGAACTGTGCGCCTCCTTCATAAGTTCTTCGCGAATATCTCGCTTTGGCACACACAACCGGCTACCATATCTCAACAAACCATCTTCATGGATCAATAAATCCGTTCGAAGTCCAGCTTCAACCTGTTCTCAAAACTTCTGCAACCTAGGGTCCTGCGATTGCGCTGCTTTAATATTCTCGATCAACGACGAATGTACCTACAGCTGCATCAACTGTCCCGAGAAATGCGGTAGTACAACCTCCAAATCAAACCTTCGAAAGTCTTCAACGAGTGCCATTTGTGTAGTCAACATCTGAATTGCTGGTAACCGACTGAGCGCATCCGACACGAAATTAATTTTCCCCGGATGGTATTTAAGATCAAGATCGTAGTCAGCCATCAGCTCCAACCATCTACGTTGCCTCATATTAAGCCCCTTCTACGTGAACACATACTTCAAGCTTTTATGATCCGTGAAAACCTCGACCCTTTCGCCCAAAAGGTAGTGTCTCCAAATCTTCAAAGCGAAATCACAGCCGCAAGCTCCAAGTCATGAGTTGGGTAATTCTTTTCATGAGTCTTCAATTGTCTCGATGCGTATGCTACCACCTTCCCATGCTGCATCAAAACACATCCCAATCCTTTCCCAGATGCGTCGCTATGAATCACCAATCCTCCGGAACTGTCTGGCATGGTCAAAATAGGAGCGGTTATCAATTTCTGCTTCAACGCCTCGAAAGCTGACGCACACTTATCCGTCCACACAAAAGGTACCTCCTTACGCGTAAGCTTGGTCAACGGCTCCGCCAGACGAGCAAAGTTCTCCACAAATCTCCTGTAATACCCGGCTAGTCCAAGAAAGCTTCTTATCTCCGCAACATTCTTCGGAATCGGCCAATCACGAACTGCTGCAATCTTTTCGGGATCGACGGTGATTCCATCGCCAGACACAACATGCCCCAAAAACTTTATTTCTCCCAGCCAAAACTCGCACTTGCTCATCTTTGCAAACAGTTTTTCTTGTCTCAGCGTCTGCAGTGCGATCTTCAAATGTTCTGCATGCTCTTCAATACTCTTCGAATAGACCAGAATATCATCAATGAACACCACAATAAACTGGTCCAAGAATGGTGAAAAGATTCGGTTCATCAAGTCCATGAATATAGCCGGTGCATTCGTTACTCCGAAGGGCATCACTAAGTACTCGTAATGTCCATACCGAGTTCGGAACGCCGTCTTGCAAATATCTTCTTTTTTCACTCGGACCTGATGATATCCGGATCGCAAATCAAGCTTCGAGAATACCCTCGCGCCACTAAGCTACTCAAATAGTTCGCCAATGCGAGGGATCGGGTACTTGTTCTTAACAGTCACTCGGTTCAGTTCTCGATAATCGATGCACATCCTTCTCGTGCCATCTTTCTTCTTAACTAGAAAAACTGGAGCTCCCCAAAGCGAGTTACTGCTGTGAATCCAACCCTTCTCAAGTAATTCAGTAACCTGCTTCTTAACTTCTTCCAACTCCACTGGTGCCATTGGATAATACGCTTTAGAAACTGGCGCTGCACCAGGAACAAGATCAATTGCGAACTCCACATCTCACCTCGGCGGTAAACCTGATATGTCTTCGAACACATCCATGAAATCTCAAACAACAGCTGGAGTTTCATCTTGAGCAACCTCCATTGATGCAAGAATATTAGCTGTCGGCCTAGCTCTAAATTTGACTGGCCCAACATAACTGCTTCCTCCAGTGAAGATAAACTCGGGATGTCCGGGAATCTGGAACATTACTTTCTTTGCCCTACAATCAATATGAGTATGGAAAGTGCCGAAAAAATCCATTCCCAAGAAGACTTCGTAGCTGCCCGTATCAATCACCAAGAAATCTGCAAAAAGCTCCCGTCTGCATACAACAACTGCACAATCTTTACACTCTCTACTAGATATGATTTTCCCATTCCCAGTGTGTATATCCCAGAAACTAGACAGGGTTGTGCAGGTAATCGAGTTGTACTAATAAACTTGGATGACATAAATCAATGGGATGCACTAGAATTGAATAACGCTAATGCGAGAAAACCATGAACAAGTAGGGTACCTGAAACGGCTTCCTCTGAAACCTTAGCCTCTTAAGCCGTCAGGGTAAAAGCTTGAGCCTGATTAGCTCCCTGAGTTAATTGCTCCTGCTCCGGAAACTGCTTCGGCTCCTGAAACTGTCTCTGCGGTGGTTTCTGAGTATCTTCCTTCAACCGTAGCTTCGACGGACAGGTATCAAGGGTGTGATCTGCAGATCCATAAATAAGACAAAGTCCAAGCCTCTTACGACAATCTCTTCGATAATAACCCAGCCGTTGGCAGTAATCACACAATACCCTTCCCTTTTTCTTGGGCAAAACTGGCCTCCGAACATTCTCTTTCTTACGAAGCTTCACGAACAAGCATTGATATTGTGATCCGCCGATCCACAGACCAAACAGAGTCCACGCTTTCTCTGACACTCCCTTTGCACATGCCCAAGCAAATGGAAAAAGTCACAGATCATGCTCCTTCTCCGACCAGCAACGATTGTTTTCTTCATTGGTGCCACGCCGCACCGGTTTACCGGAATACTTCTACGTACGGGCATTTGATTTGGTGAAAACGCCGGCTTCAGCTCGGTCTGCTGCTTGTGGTCCTCAAGTAAGTCACGAATTACTCCAAGCAGAGTGGCGTCATCCATACACTTCTGGTACGATTGTAGATCTCTGGCTTCCATGATACTGCAACCAAGACACCAAAGAGGATTAGTATGATAACAGATTCAAATATAGATCGAGGATGAGAATCAAGGCTAGAACTCCAAGTTACTTAAATAGAGTACCGCATTGTAACCATGCCGCGGTATCATAGTTACAATCACATAACTCCACTCAAGTCGCCTAAGCTCTAGAGATAAACAAAGGAAACCAGGTTTTCGAGTCGATATGCAAAGGAGGTTTGCACATCGCAAAAGTAGAATTAGGAGGAGTTAAGATTCAAGAATGGTAAGGCGGTAAGGTGGTAGGACATGTTTCCTAATCACGAGTATTCTGATTCGTGTATTGGGTCCAATACCCAACTACAAAAGAATCAAACCCGATTAACCTATTTCCTAGGGCTCTGATACCAAAGGAACCATGTCACGCCCCGCTTCCCAGAGTACGCTAAGGTAAGCACGTGACATAGCCAACCAAGCTACCTGTGGATAGGAATATCCCTCCACTGTCATATTACGGCTGTAGAGATATCAAGAACAAAAAAAAATAAAACTATCTAGCACATGTCCATAAGCCAAAATAAAATGAGTCAAGAATAAATAATGCGGAAGAAAAACATCCAATACAAGAATAACTGGAATGTATGTCCCATAATGCGGGCTCACATCAGGAATAAAATGCTGAAAAGTAAAAGAACTAACTACAACTGAGTCCTCACAGCTCAGCCTACTGGCTGAAGTACTCCTGCTCGGACTGCAGCAAAGGTACGGAATCTGGGCCATGCAAAACCCAGACGTCAGCGCGTCATAACATCAAGCAGTAATAATGTAGCAAGACATGCAAATATAATCATAAATGGTAAAGCAGGTGTAACAGCAATATAAATCAGGGCAGTGAAAGGTAGTGTACAGCGGGTGATCTAAACTGGTCTATTGGGTTGAATAGTCTCACGAATTTGAAATCAATTTGATGAATCATCGATGTAACCTAATAGTATCCCATGCGTGCCCGGGATCACGGTCTAAGACTCTCGTGCTGAAACCGAGACATGCCGCTAGGCACTAAAAGAAAAGGGTAAAGATGAATGATGTCCATAGCATCATCCCAAGGCCGGCCTAGCCTCTAAAAGGTAATGGATAACGATGGATGATGTCAGCGGCATCATCCCAAGGCTGGCCCAGCCTCTAAAACTGATCGGTAAAGGTAGCATACTGTCGAGTTACAAGTCAGGTTTCATCATTGATTTTCCCATACCCCCAGGTTGTGTATTCAAGTCAAGTATTCAAATAATTTAGAGTTAATGCCAACACAGGATCAGGCAGGTATAGGTTTGTCTGGATAGACAACAGGAACGGTCTGTAAGGACAACAGGTCAGGTTTGTTGGCATTAGACACAAATCAGGTAACAGGTAAGACCATGGTACATCAGGTCAAGCCAGGTAGTATATAAAGGTGTCATGTTATGTCAGAGTTGTAGAGTACCATGTCGTGTCAAGTAATAGATGTAATAGGTCATGTCAGGGTGTACAAGATATCATGTGGGTGCTCATAATAAACTAGCAAAATCATGGTTACAAATAAACAAGCATGGGTATTATCAGAACAAGAATCTGGCACATGTAATATGATATGTAAATAGGTACAGATTAAACTACTTGGATGCACGGTTATCAGTTTGGGTTTAAGGGATAGTTTTAACATTTCATGAATGCAGTATAACAAATGTGGATGATAAAATCATATTAATATGTACAAAAACAATCTAGAGATGCAATTGAATATGAATTAGGCTAGATGTATGCAACCGGTCGTCCGATAGGGTATAAACTACAAAAGGGTATTATGGCTATGTAAACAATTGTGATTACGTGATCTAACATATAAATGTGGTTACTATGTTTAGTAAACTAAATGCAACAGTTAGGTTTCAAGTTCTAGATCTGAAATATGTAAACGGAACGTCGTGCTGTTAACTTGGAACTCATGGCTTTACATTCTATCTATAGATTTAATAAGAAAATAGATAAATTAATATAGAAATAGTATGAATAGCATGTAGCATGTTTCACTTGCCTCGACGGATCGCGAAGCGGTAAACGGAACGTCACGCGTCGGCGGGAAAAGTCGTGACGCGCGCACGGCACACGGAATGAGTCCAAACAACGCACGATGGAATCACACGGGTCAGATGTCCTTGCTGGGTCGTCGGGATTGTCGCCGTCGTCAGAAGATCAGCGATCTCCAGTGGTGAAAGATTATTCAGAGAAGAAAAGAAACATGCACAGAAGAAGAGAAAGATACAGAGAAGAAGAGAGGAGGTGCAAGAGGGAGAGGAGGCTTACTGGGTTGGACTGGTGACACAACGGGAGACGAGATGGCGGCTTGAGATCATCGGTGCTCCGGCCAGGGAACGTGTAGGGGTGTGCAGGTCCTGGCAGCTTGGGTTTAGAGTCGGTTGGGGTTTGGTTTTGATGTGGGTTCTGGTGTTCGGGAAAGGCAGAGGAGAGGATGAGAGGGAGAGGAAGGAGGTGACGATGAAATGAAGAAGTCGGCGGCGACGAGGTCGTGATGGTGGATAGAAGTGCTCAGGTTAGAAGTTGCAGTGGGTTCGTTCGAAGGAGAAGGAGGTGCTGGAGAAGAGGGTCATGAGAGGATGCAGAGGGCGTCGACGAGGGTAGAGGAGATGAGGAGATAGGTTACGGTTGAAGGAGGCGATGAGGTTATGGGTTTAAGGAGGAAGAGCTGTGGTTTTAAAAAGAAGAAGAAGAAATATTATGAAGGGAGGTGACGGGACTCTTCGCACAATGACGGGAATCGAGGAGTGCACAGTATTCGCAAGCGGAGAGAGAAAGAAGAGAGAGAGAGAGAGAGAGAAAGAGAAAGGGAAAGAGAGAAAGAAAGAGAATGGGAAAGAGAGAGAGGGAGACGTGGGGCCCGGGGGTTTAAAGGGAGATTCTCTGATTGGCTGGAAAATAAGAATTTGTTTGTAAAATAAAAAAAAAGATACTCTGATTGGTTGAGGAATACAGAGAGAGATAGAAGATATTTAGTGGTTTAAACAGATATAACTTTTGACTTAGAAAAATATGGTAGGCTGTAAAAGATTACACTATAATTAGATTTTTTTTTTTAAAAATCGTTTTAAGAAATATTATGAACTGAAAGATATTTAGAAATGAATTTTAAAATTTAACCAATTGAATTTTAGCGGATGTAAAATAATTCAGAAAAGCGCCCGGGTCGGGTCCAAAATTTTGAATTTGAAATATGAAAATTATTAGCAAGTTCCAAAAATCAAAATGATGGATTATGTAATGAAAAAGCAAACCCCCAAGAACGGACGCACGTACGTGCGCGTAGCCGTCCAAACACGTCCGTTTCACTGAACAGGACGAGAACACGATGCAAGGATGCTACCACAGGGTTAGGGGTATCAAGCAGGCCATGTTATGTATTTTTAAATTATTTTAAGTGACCTAAAATGTTATATGCAAAATATGTGATGTTAGGGTACTCTACAATTAAGAAACAACAAGCTCAAGCAAGCAGGTCGAATATAAAGTAAACTACTATTCGCATCCACACAGTAAAAGAAATAAACACCACAAACAACACCTACGGCTACAGAAAATTGGTATAACAGAACTCGGTTGTTACATTCACGCTTCATTCCATGCCACTAGTAATTTTGAAATAGATCTTTGTACATCTTTGTACCTCCAGGGTGTACTGACTAGGGAGACCTCTGAGCTTCTGTCATTAACTCTTCCCGCACAAAACCTTTTGGTACACACAATCTACTGTCGTATCTCAAGCATCCGTCTTCATGGATGATGAAGTCTGTTCTGAGTCCATTCTCTACTTGTTCTCTGATCTATTGCAACTTAACATCACTTGCTTGAGCTGTTTTGATCTGATTGACAACGGTAGATTGAACTTGTAAATTAATCAAACTTGAAGCGTAACCTGGCATGACTACTTCAATCTCCATCTGATGCAAATCCTGCTGAAGCTTCTACTGGACGGTGAGATTCATCGATAATGGTTGGCGACTAAGGGCATCGGGTACTACATTCACCTTCCCTGGGTGATATTGCAGGTTGATATCGAAGTCCGCCATGAGTTCTAACCATCGTCTCTGCCGCATATTAAGCTCCTTCTGAGTAAACACATATACAGACTCTTGTGATCTATGTATATGTTCACTCATTCACCAAGAAGATAATGGTGCCAAATCTTAAGAGCAAAAATAACGGCTGCCAATTCCAAATCATGCGTCGGATAATTGCGCTCATGAATCTTCAGCTGTCTTGAAGTATAATCCACAACCTTATCGTAATGATGTAGAACACATCCTAATCCCTTACCGGATGCATCGCAATAAACTTTGAAACCTCCAGTTTGATCCGGTATCACGAGAATAGGCGCTGATGTCAACTTTGACTTGAGTTCTACGAAAGCTTGTTCGCATGCTTCTGACCACACGAATTCTTCATCTTTACGTGTGAGCCTTGTCAGGGGTGTTGCTATCTTGGAAAATCCTTCAATGAACCTTTTGTAATATCCAGCTAGACCCAAGAAACTTCGAATTTTCTTCACTGACTTTGGTGTCGGCCATTCGCTTACTGCTGAAACTTTCGCTGGATCTATAGAGATTCCTTCACCTGATACAATATGTCCGAGAAAACCGACTTGATCTAGACAAAACTCATATTTGTTGTACTTGGCGTAGAGTTGATGTTGTCGTAGAGTTTCCAAGACAATTCGTAGGTGCTCGAATGTTCTTTCTGACTCTTAGAATACACTAGGATGTCGTCGATGAAGATGACAACGAATCTGTCTAAGTACTCCCGGAAAACTTTATACATCAGGTTCATGAATATTGCTGGTGTGTTGGTCACTCCAAATGGCATCACTAGAAATTTGTAAAGACCATAGCGAGTTCTGAATGCCGTTTTGTGAATATCAGATTCCTTGACGTTCACCTGATGATAACCTGAACGAAGATCTAATTTGGAGAAAACACAAGATCCACTTAGCTAATCGATAAATCGTCGATACGCGGTAACGGATACTTGTTCTTTATCTTTACTTCATTCAAGGCTCTTTAATCGATGCACATTCTGTATGAACCTTCCTTCTTCTTCACAAGCAATACTGGTGATCTCCAACTTGAAGTGCTGGGACGAATCCATCCTTTCGCCAATAATTCATCCAACTGAGTTCGGACTTCCTTCAAACCTTCCGGACTTAATCGATAAGGTGCTTTGATCACCGGTTGTGCTCTAGGTACTAAATCAATGTTAAATTCAAGAGCTCGATCGGGAGGCAAACCTGATATATCGTCAGGAAACACATCGTCGAACTCTCGAACCACTTCTGGCTTTGATTCTTCCTCCGCTTGAGTTGCTGCAATTACTGCTTTCTTCGGCTTTGCTTTGTAAGTACTTGGCTCTAGGGTACGATCTCCACTTTTGAAATAGAAGACCGGATGGTCTGGAATCTTGAATACTACCCTCCTTTGACGACAATCAATGGTAGCATAAAATGTTCCGAGCCAATCCATACCCAGAACCACATCGAAGTTCGGTATGTCCAGCACCTTGAAGTCAGTATAGAATTCTCTACAGCAGACGACTACTGGACACAAGCTGTATCCCATTGTTTTCTTTAGAACGCCATTTCCTGAACTGACATTCCAGCTGGATACAAGCGGTGTGACTGGAATCGTGAGTTCGGACGAATCGTTGCGACATAAAGCAATGAGATGCTACAGTATCGAAAACTGCTAGTGCAGGAAGTGATGCTACTAAAATTGTACCTAAGGTATGTAGGATATTCCCCTCCGAATGGCGGCGCACAAGACTGCGATGTCTTGGCACTGAGACTCGGGGCAGATGCTAATTGGTGCTATCCGTCCACCTCTCCGAAGATGCCAAGTTGATTTATGGCACCATGTATCGAAGGTTTAGACGGATGCGTCCGATGTAGCAGACTTCGTCAGATTCCTCCTTGTTTGAGGGGTTTTTGATTGTGGGGACGCTCTTCCCTGCAGGCGCAATCCCCTGCGGTTAATTACGCTACCGCATTGCGGTAACAACTTTCTCCTTCTCCAGATGGTCACTTCGTATCGTGGGTGTTTGTTTCGCATTTTGTTGCCCGTGGATTGTTTACGGAGACTGAGTTATGTCATCGCCCGTAGGGCGTGGACTAGTCCAAATCCGTATTATCTTAGATTTGGGTTTGGGGGTTTGGTTTGAGGATACGTCATCCATACTTGAGGCTAAGATCAACTCAAACGTTTGTTAAGGATACGTTAGTCTAACTTTGAGACTAAGATCGACTTAACGGGATCGTTTAGATCCGACAAAGGAGCGTTTTAGGCTCCATTGTTCCAATTTAGGGACATAGTGGTCCATCGTATGTATGGCCGTCGGGACCCGTCACCTCTCTGACGACGTTGAAGGATTACAACGACGGATGTCAGAGGAGTTCAGGGATGTACCCTCGAGCCAGAGTTAATTGGAGGGATTCATAGTCCAGTCTGTTTGAAGGTTTAAAGATACGTTAGCCATCTTTAAGGCTAAGATCAACTTAAACGGTTGTTAAGGATACGTTAGTCCAGTTTGGGACTAAGATCGACTTAACGGGATCGTTTAGATCCGACAAAAGAGCATGCGGGGCTCTATTTTCTAGTTTAAGGACATTGCGGTCCATGGGTAGTTTAAGGACGTTGCGGTCCATGGGTAGTTTAAGGACCTTGCGGTCCACGGGTAGTTTAAGGACATTGCGGTCCATTGTTAGTTTTAAGACATCTCGGTCGAGGTTAAGGACGTCGTAGTCCATGGGTTTAAGGACTCCATAGTCCGGTATGTGCTCTGGATGCTTCACACGGGTTCACTGCCGTGCTTGGCGAGGACCAGGCTCTGCTCTGGGCGTTTTCCGCGGGGTCAAAGAGAGACGTTATCCGCGTTCCACGTAACCAGGAATTTTGCACTAGATGCTTCACATGGGTTCACTGCCGTGCTCGGCGAGGACTAGGCTCCGCTCTGGGCGTTTTCCGCGGGGTCAAAGAGTGACGTTATCCGCGTTCCACGTAACCAGGAATTTTGCATTAGACACGGGTTTAAGGACCCCACAGTCCATATCAATGTGTGGTCGTCGGGACCCGTCACCTCTTTGAAGACATTGAGGGATTACAATGCCAAGTATCAAAGGAGTGAAGAGATGTACCCTAGAACCGGAATGGCTTAAATAGTCCTTGACCCAATTTGGGATCAAGACCGATTAATTATGTTATGAGCACATTAGCCCAGTTAATTACGAATTGAAGACTCATGGCCCAGCTTGGGCTAAGTCCGATCATGTCTGGAATATTGGCTTCTTGTTGGTCCATTGAAGGAGAGGCTTTGCCTCTATCCATTTAGCCAATTGGGCCAAAGCCTAGTGTTAAACACTACAGAGCAATCAGTGTTGAACACTGGGAATGAGGTTGACAAGTTAGTGTTTAACACTAAAAGATAATTGGTGTTAAACACCAGCAACAAGGCTTTCAAATTATCATAAACACTAAAACAGATCAGTGTTGAACACTGGCAATGGAGATCTCAGATTAGTGTTAAATACTAAGGTAATCAGTGTTGAACACTGCGAATAAAGTTCTTTGATTAGTGTTGAACACTAGGGCCCAACAGTGTTTCAATACTGGATTCGAGAGTTCCAATTTAGTGTTGAACACTAAGGCAGGAGGGGTCATGTGGCAACACGTGAGAGCGCCCTCCCTTCATTTATTCTGCTGAGATTATCGCATCTTTCAGAGCATCACGTGCCATCACGTGACGGGAATTCAAATGCTTGTGTGTTAAAGCTTCTGTCAAGGGTCACGTGGGTCGCGTGGGGTGCTGCCTCAAAAGGGCTTTCTGTAGATCTCTTGGGGGGGTCACGTGGTGACACGTGACCCTGCCTCTATGTATGTTGTTTAGAGGATCTGTTAATCTTTTCCAGGAATTAAATTCCTCGTAGGGTTAAACCCTGACAGTAATTTCAGAGGAATTAAATTCCTACTTTCTTTTGAAGATTTATATTCTGAATAGAGTTGGACCCTGAATTTTCCGTAGGAATTAAATTCTTCATATATGTGAAGAACTGAATAGGGTTAAACCCTAATAAAAACTTTTAAGGAATTAAATTCCCACTCTCTGTTAAATTATGATCAATGGAATTAAATCCCCGCTGTTCCAACAGTACTAGGTTCTTAATTAGGGTTAAACCCTGTTTCTTTTTGTTCTGAAGGAATTAAATTCCCATAACACAGGGTCAAGCCCTAGTTTTATTTTAAAGGAATTAAATTCCTATAGTTCTGTGAGAATTAAATTCTCGTGCTTCCATTCCCTCTCTATGTTTTGGATCTGCATGGCAGGATCTCGACCCATTGAGAATTAAATTCTCAACTTCAAGGGGAGATGTGCACTTTGCAGATCCTCTATCAAAGAGAGAAGAAATATGTTCTTCTGTTTTATATATCAGAGTTAAACTCTATTGAGAATTAAATTCTCCTTTCTTTCAAGGAGCCTTCCCCTTCTTACCTAGGGTTTTCTTTTGCAGAAGATCCAAGTTCTTCGAAGTATCAAGGCTCTCTCTCCCTTTCTTCCCTCTGCGTATATATATATTTTTTGTGTCTCTTGGCTCCTATTTATAGGAGAAGCAGCCGAGTCAATTAGTTTTTTGACGAATCTTCCTTGAGATATTTGATTTGCATCCATTATTTGTTCTGGACCTTTGGATTGTTAGGTGAATTTTATTCACCATTGGATTTCAAATCCAGTGATTCTCCTTTGTGATTTCTGTTAGATTTAAAGGGGAAATCTTTCCAAGTTCGGGATTTTTCCATAGATAGATGATATTCAATCAGCTTTAAATCTTTAATTTGATTGGTTCCAGATAATCGCTTTCCTTTGGAAAGATTCGAATCTCTTTCAGAATTTAATTCTGTCAACGAAATGGGCTTTGAAAGCTGGTCACGTGTGACCACGTGACCCATGGTCACGTGTGGGCACGTGACCCCCTTGGAACGAGCCTTCTTCTTTCTTTCTGCGCTCTGCCTTCTGGTTGCTGTTTAGCTGTCACGTGCCACCACGTGACCCCTGGTCACGTGTAAGCACGTGACCCTCGTCTGGAGTCTTTTTCTTGCTTTAACCGGACAATGAGTCTGATGTTTTGATCGTCACGTGCCAACACGTGACCCTGGTCACGTGGGAGCACGTGACCACTTCTGAAGCTTTTTCCTTGATTTGATCAGGAAGCGTTGGGTCTTTGCTGCTGCTTTTAAATGTCACGTGCCGACACGTGACCCAGGTCACGTGGGAGCACGTGACTCTTTCTGAAGCCCTTTTCTTCGATGTAGTCGGGAAGCTGAATCTGTCTTGATGATGTTTTTAGATGTCACGTGCCAACACGTGACTGCTGGTCACGTGTAAGCATGTGACCCTCTTCTGAAGCTTTTTCCATAAGCTTTTCTGATTTTAAATCTGGAAACAAATGCCCCCCACAGCGTTGTTCTCACGTGTCTGCACGTGAGTGCAACGCTGTCACCTCTTGTGACCGTTGGATTCCTCTAGGGATCTGGGGAGATGAAACGTTTCCATTGCCTTCTATAAATACCTCTGTCTCTTCATAGAAGCCTTCATTTTGCTCATCTTCTTCTTCTGAGAACTTTTTCCTTGAGAATTTAATTCTCGCTTCCAGAGCTTAGTTCTCTGTCTTGAAACAATCTTCAGAGTTTAACTCTGTTCGAAAAGAATTCTTTTCCTCAGGTATTGTTCTCGGACAAACGATGGACCTTCACATTCCTCTGGATTTTAAATCCAAGACAAGGGTTTTTACCCTTTTTTCTTCATGTTTTTCCATAAGAACATGAAACCGCTTAACCTTCAGACTGTAGATCTCTTAGGGTTTAGATGATCTTTGGGGAGATGATGACGGCGTTTCAACTCTATGGAATTTAATTCCATCAAAAAAATGTTTCTGGAAATTTAATTCCCTTTTCTTAACAAGGAATTTAATTCCAATGAAGGACTTGATTTCTTCACGCGGAGGCTTCCTGAGGTCTCTTGGCCCGAGGTTGTTCTTCTGTAATTAATGAAATAGGGGTTTTGTAATGATTCTCATGACCTTTATTTCAGGTATCATGGATGTCCATCTGTATGGTCTTGACGAGATCATTTCCTATGGGAATATTCGGGCACTGGGCCGCAGTCAGAACCAGGAGTTCACCGATGCTCAGTGTGCCAAGATCATGAGCCGCTTTGACGAGTACAACCATAGGCTGCTTCCCCGTCGCTCTTCTCTTCTGAGGCTGATCGTGCTGGCGATCCGGGAGGCACTTCCTCTCTTTTGCACCGGCATACCGCTCGGGGCCTTGGACACTGCCGAGGATAAGGTGCATTCGGTGTACCTGATGGGCTTGATCTCAAAGAGGAGGCGAGATCACCTCATCGATCTCTTGCACCAAGCCTTTCAGCAGTCGGTCATACTTGCCGCCTATCGGAGGGCGGAGGACATTCGTGAGGATCCCGACGCTTATGACCGCGAGAGGAAGCATACTCGGGAGGTTCGAAATGCTTGGAGAATCTTGGACAAAGTTAATCTTGAGTTTCTCAACCCATGCCCTGCGTCTGAAGTTTTACCATTGTAAATGTGTCCTCTTTATTTTGTATGAACCTCTTGAAGTATGAGTGACAAGTTTAATTATGCCTTTCCATGTTTGCGTGCCTTTCTCTGGGATTTTATCATTTTGCTACTGTTGTTGTTGGCGCTTTTAATATGCAGGGTGCTACTCCATTTTTTTTAGTGTAAATCAGGTTTGGGCCTCACGTGTTCTGCACGTGGGGTCCCTTGATGGGGCTGTTCACAAAATTTTTCCATGCTATATTTCCAGCGCACGATATCAGATGCAGGAAAAGGGCCTTGGAAATAGTTCCACCTCCTTGATTTTCGATGCCTTTCCTTTTTTGGGCCTTGGAAATAGCTTCAGCATGCAAGATTTTCCGCGCACAGCACTTAATGCACCCCTTTATATCTAAGGCAATGGTTTTCCTTTTCTCTTCACAAAGAACTTTTTATTCCCATTTTAACGCGATTTAATTCGAGAACTAAGTGCCATGGCCTGCAACCGTCCGCACGCTCGTCGACAGCCATGGGAAGTTCCTATTGAGGAGATGGTCCCCCGCTTTGCTGCTCGGTTGGTGGATCCCCTCCTCACTGACAACGAATGCGACTCAACCATGCATGAACTCTCGATCCGTAGGGGGTCCCCCCTCCCGATGGGTTCCCTCTGGCTCCGGATGATTCTCACGGCCGTGCTTGCCGACATCCCTCCTCACCCGGCGGAGATGACCCTGGCGATGCTCGACGCGGCGGAAGAAAAGCTCGAGGGCTTTCATGAAGCGTGCCTGATTACTCAGGCTTTGAAGGATTGCTCAATTCATCTGCTGAGCCAGATAAAGGCCTGGCGAGCTATTATGTCTGCTTTCGCGGACGAACACGGCGCCAATCGATGGGGAGCGACTCCTCGTGAGAACCGTCGCTTCGATGTGCTGGAGAAAGCAGAGAGAGAGATGGAGAATTTTGTCCTTTGCTTCATTAACCCCTGTGCCGTTGATCCCATGTTTGGTGACCTTTTCCGTTAGCGTAGAACATTTTTAAATTAGTCCCTCCTTTTTTACGCTTTATGCCGAACTTCCATGTAGGCTTGGTACTAGTATGTATGTTTCCGCTTGCATAAATAAACTTCATATTCTTCTCATGAGAATTTTCTTTAGTTGCAAATGCTATTATTACTTTCCTTTGCATCAGACCTTTTTGGGCATTATGAACGTTCATGCGATTGCAAATGCCATTATTATTATTATTTTCTTTTTGAATAT
This sequence comes from Agapanthus africanus, assembly GCA_030015575.1. Classification (NCBI taxonomy): domain Eukaryota; kingdom Viridiplantae; phylum Streptophyta; class Magnoliopsida; order Asparagales; family Amaryllidaceae; genus Agapanthus; species Agapanthus africanus. The sequence continues at coordinate 933,430,266 of JASDDO010000019.1, read as the reverse complement.
TCATATGATTGCGAACGCATGCTTGAAATATGTCAGAAATCTTTCTTGTTGCCGTTCACGTCAGGTGATGTGAGCGCGTTTTAGATCGATTATTCCCGTCGACTGGAAGCCCATTTATACGGTCTTGTAAATGTCTTGTTTCCAAGGCTGTGGTCACGAAAGCGAGCTTACGTGGCCTGATAGAGCGACACGTAGCGAACATATTGTTGTGCGAGAAGAGGGCTCGGCCGTAAATTTTCGGAGAGAGAGCTAGCTGCTAAGGCGCTGAGCGAGCTTCGCACCACTCTTATCGCCAAGGCCAACAAAGCGTATGAACTCTGGCGGTTGTTTCGGGAGTCCATCAAAGAGATGGTGGCTCTTGATAAAGCTGCCACGTTTACTCACGAAAGGGTTGAGGCCCATAAGGCTACCGAGAAAGAGCTTGAAGCTCGGCTTGCTTCATACCAGGCACAACAAGCTCAGGCCGAGGCTCGTCTTCTGGAGATCTTACGTTATGAAGCCGTGGCTCAACAAAAGCAGGATGAGCTGACCAAGCTGCTGAATCGCCCGCCGGCTTGAAACATTCGTATCTTTTCCTTCCTTTTTGTACATACTCATGGATGAGAGTATCTTTCTTTTTTTTGTTTCTTTCATGAATTGTACTTTGTATCCATTTTGGTTTATGAATAAAAGATACATTTTTCTTCTCAATGGTGTGTCCCCTTTTTATTGAATGTATTCTGCGGATATTCTATTTCGATCTCCTTGCTGGACAGTGATGGCTTAGGATTCAGGGTTAAGATCTGCTTCCTAAGACTTTTGCATTTTATGAGCCACTAGGGTCTCATAAAGAGTTTTTCTCCCTACAGGTCGAGAGGATCCCATAGGTGTAAGTCCTTCTTAAGAATCATGGGGATTCTTAAGCAGGTTTTTCTCTTGAGAGTCGTAAGGATCTCACAAGAGAGTTTTCTTGCTTACAGGTCATGAGGACCCGCAAGTGCTGGATGTGGTCGCCCTTATCCGTGTTTCACGGGGTCAGGGGTCGCTCAAGGTATCGTAGTTTAAAGACATCACGGTCAAGGTTAAGGACCTCATAGTCCGTGGATTTAAGGACTCCACAGTCCGATGTTAGTTTTAAGACATCACGGTCAAGGTTAAGGACCTCATAGTCCGTGGATTTTAAGGACTCCACAGTCCGATGTTAGTTTTAAGACATCGCGGTCAAGGTTAAGGACCTCATAGTCCGTAGATTTAGGGACTCCACAGTCCAATGTTAGTTTTAAGACATCACGGTCAAGGTTAAGGACCTCATAGTCCGTGGATTTAGGGACTCCACAGTCCGATGTGTGGTTGCAGGGACCCGTCACCTCTTTGAAGACGTTGAGGAATTACAACGCCGGGTATCAAAGGAGTGAAGAGATGTACCCTTAAACCAAGGCAGAATCCGTAGGGAATCAGGGTAGTTGATCGTTAGTTTTAAGACATTACGGTCGAGGTTAAGGACGTCATAGTCCGTGGATTTTAAGGATTCCACAGTCCGGTATTTGCTCTGGATGCTTCACACGGGTTCACTGCCGTGCTTGGCGAGGACCAGGCTCCGCTCTGGACGTTTTCCACGGGGTCAAAGAGTGACATTATCCGCGTTCCACGTAACCAGGAATTTTGCACTAGATGCTTCACACGGGTTCACTGCCGTGCTCGGCGAGGACTAGGCTCCGCTCTGGACGTTTTCCACGGGGTCAAAGAGTGACATTATCCACGTTCCACGTGACCAGGAATTTTGCACTAGATGCTTCACACGGGTTCACTGCCGTGCTCGGCGAGGACTGGGCTCCGCTCTGGACGTTTTCCACGGGGTCAAAGAGTGACATTATCCGCGTTCCACGTGACCAGGAATTTTGCACTAGATGCTTCACACGGGTTCACTGCCGTGCTCCGAGGACTAGGCTCCGCTCTGGACGTTTTCCACGGGGTCAAAGAGTGACATTATCCGCGTTCCACATAACCAGGAATTTTGCACTAGATGCTTCACACGGGTTCACTGCCGCGCTCGGCGAGGACTAGGCTCCGCTCTGGATGCTTCACACGGGTTCACTGCCGTGCTCTGCGAGGACCAGGATCCGCTCTGGACGTTTTCCACGGGGTCAAAGAGTGACATTATCCGCGTTCCACGTAACCAGGAATTTTGCACTAGATGCTTCACACGGGTTCACTGCCGCGCTCGGCGAGGACTAGGCTCCGCTCTGGATGCTTCACACGGGTTCACTGCCGTGCTCTGCGAGGACCAGGATCCGCTCTGGACGTTTTCCACGGGGTCAAAGAGTGACATTATCCGCGTTCCACGTAACCAGGAATTTTGCTGATTGTATCCGCATTTCACGGGATGGAGGTTTGACTGTTGGCGATATGTATACCACCGAGCCATGGAACTGGGAGTTGCCGCTGTTCCGCTTAGCTTGAAGTTGTGTCCGTTGTTACGAGACAAGTGTTGGGATGATCTCTAGGTCGCTTGTGGCCCGTCGAGATTTAGCTTCTTTCCTTGGTGAAACCTGGGGGAGGGAGGTATGTTCCCTTTTTGTCTATGCCATTGGATTGTATACAGGGTGTGATGGAACATCACCTGTAAGGCATACATTTTATTTTTATTTTATTTCTTTTTCCGCGATGCTCTATCGTTTCAGCTTTTATATCACGAAGGTCGCGATTGCCCCATCATTTCGGCTATTTTTCGCGGTGCCCAATCATTTCGGCTATTTATTTATTTTCTACTCGCTGCTTTTTTATTGCGAGTTACCCCATCGTTTCGGCTATTTTTCATGCATACATTTTTACTTGCTGCTTTTTATTGCAAGTTGCCCCATCATTTCGGCTATTTCGTAGGCATGTGTGGCTTGCTAGCTTTTTCGCCGCAAGCTTGGATTTTAGACACCGATTTCGGCATCAGCACCGCTGCAACTGGGATGTTGCCAGGAGCGAATCATCATTTGCCTCTATCGATATTGAACAAAGGTGGCTTAGTAAACAGGGTTAAGGGTCCTGTCGACCAAGGCTTTTGACTTCATGAGCCGTAAGGGTCTCACAAAGGTATTTCTCCCTACAAGTCGTGAGGATCTTGCAGGTGTATTTTCTCCTTAGGGATCGTGAGGATTCCTAAGTGTATGTTCCTCTGCAAGTCGTAAGGATCCTACAAGAGGGCTTTCTCCTTATGGGTCGAGAGGACCTACAAGGGTTGCTCATCATATGGGCATATCCCTATTCACGGGTGGGACTTTGCTGGGGAAATGTTTTTTTGCGCCCGTGGATTGTATACAAGGGTCAGTATTGAGCCTCTTGTAGGGCAATATCGAAGGTCGTGGAGGATTTGCTTAAGAACAGGTTTAGGTTTCTGTAACTTAAGACTTTCAAATCTCATGAGCCGTGAGGGTCCCATAAGAGAATTCTCCTTACGAGTCGTGAGGATCTCGTAAGTGTATTTTCTCCTTAGGAATCGTGAGGATCCCTAAGTGTGTTGCTCCTTTGTGAGTCGTAAGGATCTCACGCAGGTGGTTTCTTTTTACAAGGTCGAGAGGACCCTACAAGTGTCTTTTAACGAGGTTGCGCCCTTTCGGGTTTTCACAAACACTCGCCGGTAGTCCTGATGTTTTTACTCACGGAGCCCTTTCGGGTTTTCATCCGTGCTCATTTTGCTTATGGACATACCGTTTTTTTTTATTCTTTTTCACTTTTTTTTACAAGGTCGCGCCCTTTCGGGTTTTCACGAACACTTGCCAGCAGCCCTGCTGTTTTTACTCACGGAGCCCTTTCGGGTTTTCATCCGTGCCCATTTTGCTTATGGACATACCATTTTTTTTTGTTTTTTTTCCATATATTTTTTTTATTTTTTTTTTCTTTCTCCTTTTTTTTTATCTCGTCAGCCTAAAGATACTGCGGTAGTAGTTTTAGGGACGTTTCGGTCCGTCGATAGTTTAAGGACGTTTCGGTCCGTTGTTAGTTTAAGGACGTTTCGGTCCGTCGTTAGTTTAAGGACGTTTCGGTCCGTCGCTATGGGAAGGTCGGCTGCTGCTTGTAAAGTCTGAGCCTAGGAAGATTGTGAGCGGACATAGTCGTCGTCATCTATCATTGACCCAGGCTGTGGCTTATTAAGCGTAGTATTTCTTTAAGAAGCGGACGTTTATTGGCCTGAAAGGCCTTTCACCGTGCATGTCTATGAGTAGGTAGGCTCCACCCTGGTAGACCTTGTCTATGATGTACGGGCCTTCATAGTTTGGCTCAAATTTTCCTCGCTTGGCATGATTGGGGATCATAGGTCTTTTGACCACTAGTACGAGTTCGCCTTGGCGGAATGTCCTCGGCCTGGTCAATCTTTCGTACGAGCGCGTCATCTTTGCTTTGTAGGCCTCTAGATGTTGTTGCGCTATGAGCCGGGTTTCGTCGAGGGCATCAAGCTCCTCAAGCCGAAGGTGAGCATTTTCTTCGTTCGTCAGCTCGTGGTGGACTGCTACTCGTAGAGAGGGTAACTCTATCTCGAGGGGGAGCACTGCTTCCGTCCCAAATACCAACGCGTACGGCGTTGTGTTTGTGGCCGTCTTGAATGTAGTTCGATAAGCCCAAAGGGCTTCTTGCAGCCTTTCGTGCCAGTCTCTCTTATTCCTGGAAACGGTCTTTTTTATGATCTTCGTCAAGGTCTTATTGAAGGCCTCGGCCAGACCGTTAGCTCGTGGATTGTAAACCGAAGAATATCTCCAGTCTATATTGTGCTGCTGTGCGAAGCGGCTAATCTTATGGCTTCGGTAGGCCGGCCCATTATCGAAGATAATCCGCCGTGGAGTTCCGAACCGATAGATGACGTTCGTCTTGAAGAAATGGAGGATATTCTCCGTCTTCACTTCCCTCAGTGGTACTGCTTCTGCCCATTTGGAGAAATAATCAGTTGTCGCCAGGATAAAACGGTGTCCCCGGGATGATGCTGGCTCAATGGGGCCGACTATGTCAGTCCCCCACATTTCGAACGGCCAGCTAGCCACCGTTGGGTGCAGTGGATTCGGATGTTGGTGGATGAAGTCTCCATGAATCTGGCATGAGTGGCATTGCTTCGCATACTCGAGGCAGTCCTGGATCATCGTGGGCCAGTAGTAACCCATCCGTTTAATTTTTAACTTCATCTTTGGGCCTGCTTGGTGAGAACCGCAAAGTCCGTCATGAACTTCCTGAATGACTCTTTCTGCTTCGTCAGGTCCTAAGCATCTCATCCATAGAGAATCAAACGATCTCTTGTATAGAATATCGTTGACGAAAGCGAAAGATAGAGCTCGTTTCATGAGCTGATGTCTTGAGGACGCTTCTTTGGGCATTCGGTGGGACTTAAAGTAGTCTACGAAGACTTCCCTCCAGTCTTCGGCCTTCTCATGGTCTTTTATTTGTAGGGTCGTCTGCTCAGTCGCTCCCTTCTCCTTATATAATTCCGGAGGTATTTCCGCCGGGGCGAGCACTCGACGGTTTTGTACCACGATTCTGACGTCATCGAGGTTCTCGTCAGCCAGTTCTTTAGCAAGTTTAGCCAACGCGTCTGCTTTGCTGTTTTCCGCGCGCGGTATGTTCTCCAAAGTATAGGAGGGAATTTGGGTCAATAGTTGTTGCACCTTTTCGCCGTACTTCACCAACTCCAGTTTGCACGTTTGGTAGTCACATTTTACTTGACTAACGACCAGTTGAGAATCCCCGTTTATAAGGAGGTCTTCAATTCCCAGGTCGATGGCGATTTCGAGGCCTGCTATCAGAGCTTCGTATTCAGCTTCATTGTTTGACCTCGGCTCTGTTAAGGAGAAGGCGAAGCACATTATCCCTCCTTGTGGAGTTGCGAAGATGAGGCATATCCCCGATTTGATCATTGGGGTACCTTGTTTTTGTTTCTTTACGGAGGACGCTCCATCGAAATAGAGTTCCCATCGGGTGCTTCCGCCGCTAATCGCATCAAATGCATGTTCGTCCGGCAAATCACAGTTCAGAGGAGAATAGGCTGGTATCGGGTGCTCAGCGAGGAAATCGGCAATGGCCTGACCTTTCATTGCCTTGAGAGGTTGATACGTTATCGAGAACTCCATCAAGAGCAGGGCCCACTTAGCGAGTCGTCCCGTCAATATGGCTTTCGACATCAAGTATTTAAGGGGATCCACCTTTGAAATGAGACGGACTTCATGTGCCAACGCATAGTGCCTGAGCTTTGTTATCGCGAAGATTAACGCCAAGCAATGTTTTTCAATGGGAGAGTAGTTGCTTTCTGCCCCCAGTAAAACTCGACTTAAGTAGTAGAGTACTCTCTCTTTCCCCTGATCGTTCTCTTGTGCCCATAATGCGCCCAAGGAACCTTCGAGGGCGGTCGTATAAAGAATGAGGGGTTTTCCCTTGACTGGCACAGCTAACACCGGCGGGTTCTACAGGTACTGCTTGATTTCATCTAGCGCGCTCTGGCACTTTTGGTTCCAGACGAACGGGGTTCCCTTCTTCATCAGGTGACTGTAAGGACGGCACTTGCCTGACAGGTTGGCGATAAACCGCCGGATATACGCGAGCTTCCCCTGGAGAGACCGCAGCTGTTTGAGAGTCCTTAGGGGTGGCATTTCCATGATCGCCTTGATCTTTGACGGATCTATTTCAATACCTCGGTCTCGAACGATGAATCCCAAAAATTTGCCCGAGGAGACTCCAAACGCGCATTTGAGGGGATTCATTTTCAAATTATATTGCCGAAGGCGTCGAAATACAGTCTCCAGATGCTTTAAATGATCTTCGTATGACATGCTCTTTACTACGAGGTCATCGATATAGCACTCGACGACGTCGTGTATGAGGTCATCAAAGATCTTTGTCATGGCCCTTTGATAGGTAGCGCCAGCATTCTTTAGACCAAAGGGCATAACCCTGTAGCAGAATATACCCAAAGGGGTGCGGAAAGCGGTGTGCTTCTGGTCTTCGGGATGCATCTTTATCTGATTGTATCCTGATGAACCGTCCATAAAGGAGAAAACCTCGTGAGTGGATGTGTTATCTATCATTAGCTCGGTTACCGGCACCGGGAAATCGTCCTTTGGACAGGCTTTATTGATATCCCTGAAATCCACGCATATGCGTACCGTCCCATTCTTCTTCATTACCGAGACGATATTGGCGATCCAGTCGGGATATTGGACTTCTTGGATAAATCCGGAATCGATCAGCTTCTTGACTTCGGCGTTGATGCTCATCTCAAGCTCGAGTCGCATCCTCCTTGGCGCCTGCTTGACTGGCTTGATATCTGGGGATATTGCTAATTTATGCACAGCAATCTCCGGATCTAATCCTGGCATCTCGGAGTAGTTCCACGCGAAGCAGTCTTTATGCCGTAGAAGCACGTTCTTTAACGCAGCTACCCTTTCTTCGGATAGCAGCTCGCTGACAAATGTCGGTCGCGGGTCGTCTGCCGATCCCAACTCAATCTTCTTGAGGTTATCTGCAGTAGTATGTATACCATCTTCCAGTTCTTTCGGAGCGGGCGGAAATTCTGAGATCACCTCATCATCCCTGTTCTCAAAGCACCGGGGAAGGTCATCTACGTTCTCGGGCTCTTCTCTTAATATCGTAATCGTATAACAGGTGCGAACCCGCTCCCCGGACTGAGGTGGACCCGGTTCTGCTCTTGCGGCCTTGGGTTCATGCTTTTGTGGCGGCGTTACCCTCCAGCCGTCGGATAAAGCGAATCTGCCCTGTTGGTACTGGTCCTCGACCCAGTTCTTGAAGGTGAAGCAGTCTTCGGTAGGATGTCCTATGGCTCGGTGATAAGAGATATAGCTCAGATGAGAAGCCTTGTTAGCTTGCTCAGGATGTCTAGACTCTGGAAGCGCGATCATTTGATGTTTTATAGCGAGCTTGAGTAACTTCTCCGTCTTGTCTCGGGGGAAGGAGCACGCTCGACTCATCTTCTTCATGAGGGACAAATCCGAGCCGTGCAACACCAGACCACGTAACCCTCTAATCCTGCGTCGTTGTTGTCGGCTCCTCTTTCCGCTTCTTGATTTATTTTCGTCTCTGCGTCGGGCCTTTCGTACAACGGATTGACGAGGATGAGCGTCTTTGTCTTTTGCAGCCTGTTGAAATAGACGTTGCGTCCTGGCCCTCTCGTAGATGGCCATTTCACGGTTGTGGTCTTCCCGAGCTTTCTGACCCACTTTCCTGATAGGCTTGCCCATTCGTTCTTCAAACGACGGACTCGGCGCTTCAATCGCGGGGTCTAGTTTTGATGAGGGGTTGGCATCTCCCGACGAGGCGTCCTCTTCTTCATCAAAGGTATATATGGTGTAGCTACTGTGGGCCCGTTCCCATTTTCCGGCTCTTGCGTATCCAAGCCCGAGTGTTTCCATTTTCCCGTTGGGCAATTTGCGTTGAGTCCCGGGGACATCCCAAATCCTGTTGTAGAACCGAGCCTGCCGAACAGTCTGTTTTAAGGGTACTCCTTGGCGCTTCAATAGCTTCTTTAATCCATTTGTATAGTATCTGGGCAGACGGATGGGTTGGAGCCTGTCAAGTGTAGCATCCGCGCCATGCCAGATCTCTTTCTCTATTTTCGACTCTGAGGATCGGTAGAATAGGATCACCTTCTCACCCCTTTGCCTGGGAGGGACGTAAAATGTTTGCAGGTCCTGCACATTGTGAGCCTGAAGCGTGTCGAGATCCTTGTAGTGTTCTCGCGGTACCATGGTGATTTGCAAACTATGGTCATCGCCAGGGGGTGCTTGTATTGACAGCCGATTGGAGAACACAGCATTAACTTCATCTTCTAAATCACTTCCGAAGACTAACATGGGGGCGGGCGTCCCCAGGTTGTTGCGTTGAGATGGCCCTGCATAAACTATCTCTTCCTCTTCTTCGGTATCGCTCCCGAAAACAGGGATGGTGGCGGTGGTTTTGTTCTCTGGGTTGCGACAGCTTTCTGTATCCTCGAAATCTGGCAAAAAGTACTTCGCATCTTCGTATTTACGGACTTCGTTCACGGAAAATGGGTTTAACTCACCTGTTACGGTATACTCGAAACCATCCTTAAAGTACTTCATACACTGATGTTGTGTAGAAGGGATGATGTTGTATTCGTGTAACCAAGGACGACCGAGCAAGGCGTTGTAGCAGGTCTTGGCGTCAATGACATGGAATTTGATGTCTGTGACGAGAAATCCAAAGCGTAATGTTAGTATCACAGATCCGAGAGTCCGTAACGATTGTGAATCGAAACCTGAGATAGTAATTTTGTCACGAGCGAGGTGTTGCACACTCATGCAGATTTCCTTCAACACCCGAACATTAAGGAGGTTGACGGAGGATCCATTATCCACCAGGATCTTGCCTATCTTGATGTCATGGCAGTATCCGGAGACATATAGGGGACGGTTGTGTTCGCACGTCCCGAGAAGGAGGTCTTCATCACCGAAAGTGATGTCGGCCGTATGCACTTCCTCCAGTTCATCCTTCATCTTTTCAGTGGCGAGGAAGGCTTGGAATTGCTCAGGTTCTTATAACGCCTTAATTAGTGAGTCTCGCGCTTCTTTTGATAATAGGAGGGTATCGAGAATGCTAAGCTGAGAAGGTAGCTTCCTTAGGTGTGCGAGGATGTTATAGTCCACCTTACCCTTCCTAGGAGGGTCTTTGGCAGCCAGCTCTCTAATGACTTGGTCATCTAAAGTGATATCTTCAGTGACCTTTTCCTTTCCCTTATCCTTTCTACTTACGGGCCCGAGATTCTTTTCTGGGAGTGTGCGATTGCGCAGCTGAATGTTCTCGCAGATCTCCGATTTCTCCTCTTTTCCTAAAACGGATTCTTTAAAGAGAGGGCCCAAAGCCATTTCTTCATCAGAGTCGCTCCCAAAGGTGAGAACTTGTGACCCCCTGGCATTAACCATGTAACAGTTGCTAGTAGTTCTGTTGTGCCCATCGACGGTACTTCTTCGCTCCCGGCGGATCTTGCGTTTCATGCGCTTAAACTGTTGCCGATGAGCAACATATCCTTGCCACCATATCTTAAAGGCGTCGCACTCCTCCGTGGGGTGTGATATTTTCCGGTGATATGCGCAATAATCAGGGTGCCTCTCCACCCCATCGTGTGTGTTTCCTTCCGAGGGTGGTAGCTTCATCCCCATTGACATGGCTTTGGAAAACCTTTTTCTCGTCTTGAATATCTTCTTGTCTACTTCGGATGCCTTTCACTCTGGCAGGGGTAGGTCAACTCTTTCGTTCAGTCGCCTACATTTGGTTCCTTCTGATGCTGCCATCTCACGCTCCTGATCCGCTTTACTTTTTAGACGAATCTCGTCTAGAAAAGCGTCGATCATTTCGTCTGTTGGCCATGCACGCTCTGGTACAGGCTCTGCCTCCAGCTTCTTAGTGCCAGGAGTTTTCCCATCATCGGTAAACGAGTGGGAGATTACGTTACAACTCGCCATATACCCTTCAGATTCCTCCGACGAGCTCTCTCCATCGTCTCCCTCTTGAAAGATGTGGTTGAGGAACTCTTGCAGTGTGACAGGAGTTCGCGCCTTTTGATTGTACTCTTCCAATGCGTCGATTTGCTTCTGCAAGTTCGTGTGCTCGTCTCCAAGCTTCACGGTCTTCTTGGATTTCTTCTTCTTTTTCTTCGAAGATTTTGACGGTTGGGCGTAAGTATTTGGGTCCTCATCGCGAGTCTTCATAGTTGGGCGGCGCCTTAGCATCCCTTCGATAATTTGAGGTTTAAGAGGGTCCTTCCATTCGATCGCAGGGCACGCATGAAGGTCTCTCAGCATTCTTTTGGTTTTAGTTGATAGCACGACCTCCCATGGAGCTTCTTCAATAAAGGAGCAGGTTGCCCCCGGTGTATCTGCTTTCTTAGGAGTATGCAGTAGTGGTGGGTTCACCTTCCACTTTTCGGACAGTACAAACTTCCCCTGGAGGTATTGATCTTCAATCCATCCTTTGAAGACGAAGCAATCTTCAATCGGATGGCTTACCGTTTGATGGTAAGGGCAATAGTTAGGGTTATTCACCTCGGTGGGTTGCGGCGGTCGCCTTGGATTTGGTAGGCTTATAAGTCTGTTGCGTATTGCCAGCTCGAATAACCGTTTCGTCTTGTCTCGTGGGAACGAGTAGGGACGCTTCATCTTCTCATTATAATACCGACGTCTTTCCTCCAGTTGATCTGCCGGTTTCGGGGCGTTAGGTTGCTGTTGGGCATTCGCAACAAAGGTTGCCCTTCCTTTACCCTTGTCATTCCGAGGTTTTGACTTTGGGGGAGGTGGTCTATGACCCATCTGGTCCATCTGAGCCAACTTGTCGATTAAAGCCTGGAATGTGGTTGGCTTAAAGAACATCATAAACTGGGAGATAGTTGCGTGGGGGTCTAGGGTTCCCACGAACATGCCCACTGCGGGTGTCTCCTCAATGCGTTGTTCACATCTCGACCACAAGTTCCGCCAGCGTATAGCATACTGGACCCAGGTTTCGCCTGGTTTTACCCTGGCGTTAATCAGTGCAGTTATTGGAGTGCGTTCGCTGGCACTTGCGAATCGCTGAGTGAATAACAACTCCATTTCAGCGAACGTTTTGATAGAATCGTTCGGGAGTTCCGAATACCATTCGAACGCAGTTTCTGATAAGCTGCCCATAAACTGGCGGAGCAACAGTTTATCATCACCGCCGGTGTTACCGCAGAGGGCCCGGAACTGGGCAACATGTTGATGGGGGTTGCCGGTCCCCTTGTACACGTGGAATTTTGGTATCGTATAGCCTTGCGGGTATTTGATTTGGTCGTACCAGCTTGGATACGGCCGTCCCGTTTTCACGACTTGACCAGCTGCCTCAGTCGCGTGACGAACCCGGATTTGCTGGGCTATGTAGTCAACCAAGTCAGCCTTAGAGATTGCCTCCTCCTTGGCCGTTGAGAGGGCTGGTGGTGGATTTGACGTTTCTCCTCGGTCGTCTTCAAGAACGATTGGGGGATCCTCGGCGGGTAAGTCCTGCTGGATCATCATTCCTATCATATCTTGGAAGAGAAGGCCCATACGTTGTATGTTGGCCGCTTGTTCAGCAGCCTCTTTGTCCTTTTTCTCCAGTATCCGGCGAAGGAATTCAGCGTCGGTTTCTTCCTCCTGGCGCGCGTCTGAGGACGTTTCTGGGCTTTCTTTTGGCCCGGTAAGTGCGGCCATAGCATTCATCATTTCCTGAAGCTTTTGTTGCTGCTCCTGGGCTTTCGTCACGGATCGGGTTAGCGGTCGGTGGCCCGTAGAAGTGCGGCTTTCCTCCTTTCCAGAGGCCATGTAAACAGTGTGCACCACCATTCCCCCAGACTTAGGGCGTCTGGGCTCAGTGCTTTTAGTCGTCGTTGCATGCTGGGGGGTCTTCTCTGGCCTCCTCCTTGTATGAGCCATGGAGGTTGAGGGGGCCGTTGAGGTGGGCGTCCAGACAGCCTTTTGGGGTTTAGCCTGGTGACCAGCTTCCGGTTGGATTTTCAGCTTCTTGTGCTGGCGGGAGAAGTTTGGATCGATGATCGAGTCTCGGGCCTGCCGCCAAACCTTATAGATTTTAGAAGACAGCCGTTGAGGAGATCGGGGCTGTTCTGGTTTTATTTCCACAACCTTTTTTAATAGGGGAGGAGACCTCTTCAGCACTGCAGTAGGAGAATTCCTTCGCATCTTATTTAGCATTTCGAAGCTGTTCCCAGTTGGAACAGCAGCATTAACTTCTGCCACCGGGGCTGATGGAGTCAACCCGGAGGGGGAGTTGCCCCCAGCCTTCCTTACTCGGCGCCAATGGCGACGTCGAGCGTGTCGAGCGGATGGCGTAGGGTCAGCGGTAAGAATGGTTTCGTCTTCCCCCTGTCTGGGTGGGGGGTCGCCGTTGGTATTAGCCTGTCAAAGACCGATGTCCTTTGGGCAGCAGGAGCGAGAGCTGAAGCCGTCAATCTTGTAAAGACCGACCTTTTGGCCGGAGAAGCCGCCTTGACGATTTCGGGGGCAGGAGCAGCCACTTTCTTAGAAGCAGCCTTCTCTGAGATTGTAGGTCCCATGATGAGTTCGCAGGATTTCTGGCCCAATCTAGAGAAGACCGAGGCATTGACGTTGGGCGACTCGTTGAGAGGAGCCGCGGCAGGAGTAAGACGATCAAAGACCGACTTCTTAAGAGCTTCCGTTGTCAGCACTGGAGCGGTGAAGCTTGTCGGCGGGAGCATGGTCCCAAAGAACAATCCTGTGGTGGCGCGAGTGACCTGTTCCACGGGCATTGTGAATAGCGAAGCAGCTTGGGGTCCGTAGGCTATACCTCCTGGCGAGGCAGAGCGTTGGTTGCAATTGCAGTCCAAGCAGTTGGAGAATTTCGCAGAAGTAGAAGCCATCGATCCTTTGCTTTCTGTAATAAGCAAGACGCCAAGTTTTAGTATCTTGAAACCCAAGGGAAACCATTAGCGAACCGCGATTGGTTTGCGAGTCACGACACACGAAGTGTGGAGTGGAAAGAGGAAAAGGTCCCACCGGACATGCCAGAATATGTTCCCCTCCAAATGGCGGCGCACAAGACTGCGATGTCTTGGCACTGAGACTCGGGGCAGATGCTAATTGGTGCTATCCGTCCACCTCTCCGAAGATGCCAAGTTGATTTATGGCACCATGTATCGAAGGTTTAGACGGATGTGTCCGATGTAGCAGACTTCGTCAGATTCCCCCTCGTTTGAGGGGTTTTTTATTGTGGGGATGCTCTTCCATGCAGGCGCAACCCCCTGCAGTTAATTACGCTACCGCATTGCGGTAACAACTTTCTCCTTCTCCAGATGGTCACTTCGTGTCGTGGGTGTTTGTTTTGCGTTTTGTTGCCCGTGGATTGTTTACGGAGACTGAGTTATGTCATCGCCCGTAGGGCGTGGACTAGTCCAAATCCGTATTATCTTAGATTTGGGTTTGGGGGTTTGGTTTGAGGATACGTCAGCCATACTTGAGGCTAAGATCAACTCAAACGTTTGTTAAGGATACGTTAGTCTAACTTTGAGACTAAGATCGACTTAACGGGATCGTTTAGATCCGACAAAGGAGCGTTTTAGGCTCCATTGTTCCAGTTTAGGAACATAGTGGTCCATCGTATGTATGGCCGTCGGGACCCGTCACCTCTCTGACGACGTTGAAGGATTACAACGACGGATGTCAGAGGAGTTCAGGGATGTACTCTCGAGCCAGAGTTAATTGGGGGGATTCATAGTCCAGTCTGTTTGAAGGTTTAAGGATACGTTAGCCATCTTTAAGGCTAAGATCAACTTAAACGGTTGTTAAGGATACGTTAGTCCAGTTTGGGACTAAGATCGACTTAACGGGATCGTTTAGATCCGACAAAAGAGCATGCGGGGCTCTATTGTTCTAGTTTAAGGACGTTGCGGTCCATGGGTAGTTTAAGGACGTTGCGGTCCATGGGTAGTTTAAGGACACTGCGGTCCATGGGTAGTTTAAGGACATTGCGGTCCATTGTTAGTTTTAAGACATCTCGGTCGAGGTTAAGGACGTCGTAGTCCATGGGTTTAACGACTCCATAGTCCGGTATGTGCTCTGGATGCTTCACACGGGTTCACTGCCATGCTTGGCGAGGACCAGGCTCCGCTCTGGGCGTTTTCCGCGGGGTCAAAGAGTGACGTTATCCGCGTTCCACGTAACCAGGAATTTTGCACTAGATGCTTCACACGGGTTCACTGCCGTGCTCGGCGAGGACTAGTCTCCGCTCTGGGCGTTTTCCATGGGGTCAAAGAGTGACGTTATCCGCGTTCTACGTAACCAGGAATTTTGCATTAGACACGGGTTTAAGGACCCCACAGTCCATATCAATGTGTGGTCGTCGGGACCCGTCACCTCTTTGAAGACATTGAGGGATTACAATGCCAAGTATCAAAGGAGTGAAGAGATGTACCCTAGAAGCGGAATGGCTTAAATAGTCCTTGACCAAATTTGGGATCAAGACCGATTAATTATGTTATGAGCCCATTAGCCCAGTTAATTACGAATTGAAGACTCATGGCCCAGCTTGGGCTAAGTCCGATCATGTCTGGAATATTGGCTTCTTGTTGGTCCATTGAAGGAGAGGCTTTGCCTCTATCCATTTAGCCAATTGGGCCAAAGCCTAGTGTTAAACACTACAGAGCAATCAGTGTTGAACACTGGGAATGAGGTTGATAAGTTAGTGTTTAACACTAAAAGATAATTGGTGTTAAACACCAGCAACAAGGCTTTCAAATTATCATAAACACTAAAACAGATCAGTGTTGAACACTGGCAATGGAGATCTCAGATTAGTGTTAAATACTAAGGTAATCAGTGTTGAACACTGCGAATAAAGTTCTTTGATTAGTGTTGAACACTAGGGCCCAACAGTGTTTCAATACTGGATTCGAGAGTTCCAATTTCGTGTTGAACACTAAGGCAGGAGGGGTCACGTGGCAACACGTGAGAGCGCCCTCCCTTCATTTATTCTGCTGAGATTATCGCATCTTTCAGAGCATCACGTGCCATCACGTGACGGGCATTCAAATGCTTGTGTGTTAAAGCTTCTGTCAAGGGTCACGTGGGTCGCGTGGGGTGCTGCCTCAAAGGGGCTTTCTGTAGATCTCTTGGGGGGGTCACGTGGTGACACGTGACCCTGCCTCTATGTATGTTGTTTAGAGGATCTGTTAATCTTTTCCAGGAATTAAATTCCTCGTAGGGTTAAACCCTGACAGTAATTTCAGAGGAATTAAATTCCTACTTCCTTTTGAAGATTTATATTCTGAATAGAGTTGGACCCTGAATTTTCCGTAGGAATTAAATTCTTCATATATGTGAAGAACTGAATAGGGTTAAACCCTAATAAAAACTTTTAAGGAATTAAATTCCCACTCTCTGTTAAATTATGATCAAGGGAATTAAATCCCCGCTGTTCCAAAAGAACTAGGTTCTTAATTAGGGTTAAACCCTGTTTCTTTTTGTTCTGAAGGAATTAAATTCCCATAACACAGGGTCAAGCCCTAGTTTTATTTTAAAGGAATTAAATTCCTATAGTTCTGTGAGAATTAAATTCTCGTGCTTCCATTCCCTCTCTATGTTTTGGATCTGCATGGCAGGATCTCGACCCATTGAGAATTAAATTCTCAACTTCAAGGGGAGATGTGCACTTTGCAGATCCTCTATCAAAGAGAGAAGAAATATGTTCTTCTGTTTTATATATCAGAGTTAAACTCTGTTGAGAATTAAATTCTCCTTTCTTTCAAGGAGCCTTCCCCTTCTTACCTAGGGTTTTCTTTTGCAGAAGATCCAAGTTCTTCGAAGTATCAAGGCTCTCTCTCCCTTTCTTCCCTCTGCGTATATATATATTTTTTGTGTCTCTTGGCTCCTATTTATAGGAGAAGCAGCCGAGTCAATTAGTTTTCTGACGAATCTTCCTTGAGATATTTGATTTGCATCCATTATTTGTTCTGGACCTTTGGATTGTTAGGTGAATTTTATTCACCATTGGATTTCAAATCCAGTGATTCTCCTTTGTGATTTCTGTTATATTTAAAGGGGAAATCTTTCCAAGTTCGGGATTTTCCCATAGATAGATGATATTCAATCAGCTTTAAATCTTTAATTTGATTGGTTCCAGATAATCGCTTTCCTTTGGAAAGATTCGAATCTCTTTCAGAATTTAATTCTGTCAACGAAATAGGCTTTGAAAGCCGGTCACGTGTGACCACGTGACCCATGGTTACGTGTGGGCACGTGACCCCCTTGGAACGAGCCTTCTTCTTTCTTTCTGCGCTCTGCCTTCTAGTTGCTGTTTAGCTGTCACGTGCCACCACGTGACCCCTGGTCACGTGTAAGCACGTGACCCTCGTCTGGAGTCTTTTTCTTGCTTTAACCGGAGAATGAGTCTGATGTTTTGATCGTCACGTGCCAACACGTGACCCTGGTCACGTGGGAGCACGTGACCTCTTCTGAAGCTTTTTCCTTGATTTGATCAGGAAGCGTTGGGTCTCTGCTGCTGCTTTTAAATGTCACGTGCCGACACGTGACCCAGGTCACGTGGGAGCACGTGACTCTTTCTGAAGCCCTTTTCTTCGATATAGTCGGGAAGCTGAATCTGTCTTGATGATGTTTTTAGATGTCACGTGCCAACACGTGACTGCTGGTCACGTGTAAGCATGTGACCCTCTTCTGAAGCTTTTTCCATAAGCTTTTCTGATTTTAAATCAGGAAACATAGGATATGTTTTAGGTATAGAAAAATAAGTAGATAGGGGTTAAGACTGAAAGAAAAGCTTGAAAAGAAAAGGTTACCAGTGATGACTTGGCCAGTAGTCTCAGCTTCTTCCACGGTCATGGTGAAAGCCTGTCGCCGTGATACATTCCTCCTGGCCGGAGGAATATTCCTCGGAATATTCCGTTGAGCTTGATGGAACTGGCGAGGTGAAGGTGCAGTCGGTGGTCCTCTAGGTGGTGGAGCAGGGAGAGTTAGTCTTGGAGCAGGTGCCTGAAGGGCTAGTCTCTGCTGATAATTGATTGCTGGCCTGGGTGCAGCAATTAGGTTGTGTCTTCTGGGACAATACCTAATATCATGAGTAGCTGGGCCGCAGACTGAGCAAAGAAAGTTGGCTCTCCGGCAGTCTTTCATCAGATGCACATCTCTTTTGCAGTAGGTACAAAAGGTAGGGCTGGGCCGATTGATTGATACTCCCGATCTCCTTGGCACAAAAGATGGCCATGATGAGGCTCCTCCTGTCATTTGGTTGGCAAGGCGCTTAACTCCAGCAGATTGAGATTTGCCCCTCATCTTTGCTACTGCCTCATAACGGGGGGCAGCTTTCAGAGCCTATTCGTGAGTCTAAAATCTCCTGTGGCTAGTGCAGCATGGATTTCCGGATCTAACCCTTGTTGAAATCGACAGGCTCTGATCGCATCCGTCGGTATCAGGTGTGCCACAAATCTGTTAAAATATTGTGTTAGCTGTGTAGTATGTGATATATTGGAAAAATCGAATTATTGAGACATATGTTACCGACTGAGCATGGTGAATTTAGCGTCATATTCATCTACTGACTTGGTCCACATTGAACCTTATTGCAGATGGATGAACTGTTGTTCCATGTCGAACCTGGCAGTCTCAAGGAAGTACTTTGCGTCGAACATATCACGGAAAGTCTTCCATTCGATGGCTTGATCAAGACGGCTTTCATCCGCCTTCAACCAAACCCATGCATTGTCCGTGAGCTGCAGTTTCGCCACACAAACCCAAGCTATCTCTGGCACTTATGCCGCTGCCAGGTCATCTTCAACGCTTTGAGCCCATTCCTCCGCTTCTAGAGGGCTCTCTTTTTTTGCAAAATGTTTGGGGTGCAAGGCTCGGAATTGCTTCACCCCAGGTGCTTCCGCCTCTGGTCGGTTCATTAGGATAGCAGTCTGCTACTGCTGTCCTTCCAAGAGGCTGCAGATTGCCTCAAGCAGAACCGTCTACTCGTTGATCGGATCAGCGACGGAAGGTGTGAGTGGTAGTTGTAGAGGTGTGTTGTTGACATTGGTGCTGGTGTTGTTCGGGGAATCCATAACCTTGAAAGAATTTTATTTTGGTTATGACAGATTCAAAGTATATGAAATGATAAGATTCAAGAAATATGAATTGTAAAGAATCTTTTCAGTTGCTGGTTTTGTGTTATATTGCTTAGGTTGTCCACACAGAACTGAACTACATGGTATGGTTCCATACAGCTCTGACCTGCATGGTCCATCAACAAAACCTATCACACCCCGCTTCCCAGTATACGGGCAGAGGACGCGACGAGGCCGCTACGTATTTATTCTGAAGTAAACACACTAAGCGTATCTAAGAAATATAAGTAAAATGCACAAGAGACATAGACAATAGATATAATTGAACAGCAACTTTATTTATTCACGTTCTTTTTTTTTACAATACATCTAAAAAGTAAATACATGGAATGAAAAGCAATGCTTAAACAGTGGCATAATAGAAATGGAAAGTACTGAAATAAAATGTACAAGTAACTAGAGCTCTGGGTCAAAGGTCGGCTGATCCAAGTTCTCGTTGGTGGGCTCGATCTCTTGAAGGTCCGATCCACCTGACAACATTCCAATGAAGACAAAGAAGGGATGTCGTCGGCGAACAATCGCTTGGTAAGTCCCAAAGATAAGGGAGAAGTAGAATAGACAGAGAGAGAGTGTGTAACTTTTAAAGTGGTATTATATTGTTATTATGTTGTATTTAGTGTTAACACTGTTATTTGTAGCTTGGTACAGAAGAAACCAGTTTATACGGGTGGAGTCTCGTTAGACCAGAGACTATGGTGGACGGAATACAAGAAACCGTTCAGCCACGGTACAACGGCAATTGAATTCAGATTAGGTGTCTTAATGGTTGCAGTCTCGTGCCACTTCTAACACCTTCCGTACCAATCTACCCCTTAAACCCCGCGATGTCTTGATTGTATTGTTTGTATTGTATTGTCTTGTATTATAGATTGTATAGATGGATAACTTGCCGAAACCATGATATCAGTAAATGGATGTAACTGGAGAATCATGTAGATGGATGTATATCCATGGTTCGGTTCGGTCAAGTTGTATATATTGATAGATTGAACAGATTAAATATATTGATTCATATTGAATTGTTATATATACTTTAATCTCATTCAAGTCAGATTGATTATATTGAGACTCAGTCTGAGTCAGAAAATTAGAAAAGAAATTGAATACTGAATTAGGTTTTAGTGTTATCGGTAACCGCTGCACATGGACGGCAGAATTTGTGTCTTTTTCAAACATAATTACCGTGTTGATAACACCGTTTATTAAGTTGTCTACCTTAAATAGGCAAGCACCCATATCTTCGGCTTCCTGGGGCTCAAGAGACTGGTCCCGCTTAAACCTATATTTACTAGGGTCCTTATTGTAATTTATTATATCTTGAGGGGGTTTTATATAAAAATAATTTTGTATAATTTTAAAAATACACCTCAAGTATTTTATTATCGTCTTTAAAGTTTTCATTGATATATATTTTATCATTATGACATTTCTAGTGAATAAAACCTATTTTTCATAATATATGGTATTTATTTTTAAAGTATTGAATTTGTATGGAATTGCATGATATTTTCTTGTAAATGAGTTGTTTTTCTTAAATTTTGGAAATGTGGAATTTTTATAACTATTAAAATAGGTATTTTGATATATTTATATATATATATATATATTTATTATAAATATAAGTTTTATTTATAATAGAAATCACATTTTCTAAAGAAAATTGTATTTTTTAAATCTTTCGAGACCGTATGCTCCTTGCGGAGGTCTGCATCTCGCACTACTAAGCCTGAGAATATGCGATAATCCGCATCATCCCGAACGGGTTCCCCTAAATTGGGTGTAGTGGCGCATTGCAAAGATTTGTTAAAAATACATATCTTGTATAAAAAGGTTTTTATAAGTTTGAAGTAGTTTTGTGTAAAATCGTATTTTCCCAAAACTATGTTCCCAAAAATTATCATGCTATGTTACATATGAGTGTTGTGAGGAGGTAGGTTATTATCTCATGAACTATCTAAAGGTATAGCAAGGGGTAATGACGTTTATGTCGAAATTAAACTATATGGTATTTTTCTATAAAAGTGCTATAAAAATTGAAATATAAATTCTTTTGATATGAAACTTGTCAATATGTTTTGTTAATGTTTAATGATCATGATGTAATAGTTTGGAATTATTGTGTTTAAGAAAAATATGACTTTTAAGGAAAAAACCGAATCGGAAGTCGGATTAACTCCACTTCCGTCAGGTTTTAGTATTCTAAGTTTTTAGAATAGTAAAGAGAAGGGGGAGAAGGGACTTACTGGATTGCAGTAGATAGGAGAGAAAAGAAAGAAGTATGAGGTGCCGGTGCGTCGTTTCGTCGCCGGAATCTCCTCAAAACGTCGTCGGAAGATCGCCGGAGCTTCGCCCTTTGCTAACCCTACTTGTACACAAAAAGTCTAGGGAATTTCTCTTGAGAGTTTGGACAGAGATTTGAAAGTGAGGAGGGGTGAGTTTAGGTGTAGTATTTATAGGAAAAATTAGGGTTTAGGGTAGATTAAAGGGTGTGATAAAATTGTATTTAATTTTGCATTTAAAAAATTAAAAAGGGTGTTTTAAATTCTCTGTTTAATTTCAGAGATTTTAAATAGTGCAGAGGGAGTGGGGTAGGCCAAAGGTCTTTGGGAGTTGAAGAAAAAATGGGTTTGGGCCGAGTTAACCCGGCGCCGCCGGCCGTGTCTCCCATTCCGCCGGCCCGAGTTGGCCGAGTTAGGCCGAGTCAGGATGCCATGTATCCCCTTATGCCGTGTCTTGACTTGTCGACCCGTTTGTTTTATGTGCGACTCTTGGTTTTTACGAGTTATGCACGTGTAGACTCTTGGGCTTTTAAAAAGATTAAAAGAAACTTATTAAAAAATAATGTGGCTGATGGGATTTGAACTCTGGTGCTTTGGTTCAGCAGTGTAAGGTCTTACCAATGAGCTACAAGCTCTTGCTTGTTGTCCAAAAGTAAATTAAATACTTATAGTACTCACAGGAAATGTAAATACCCTAAATATACATTAATTTTAAATAAAATTTACGTATACAAGAATTGGAGTTGTTACAGCAAAGTCCCCTAGTTCCAAATCTCGACGATTCACAGGCAACCAAGAGACTACCTCGGAGCCACGGCAAAGTCCCCTACTTCCAAATCTCGACAGTTCACAGACAGCCTAGAGACTACCTCGGAGCTACGGCAAAGTCCCCTACTTCCAAATCTCGACGGTTCACAGACAGCCTAGAGACTACCTCGGAGCCACGGCAAAGTCCCCTAGTTCCAAATCTCGACGGTTCACAGACAGCCTAGAGACTATCTCGGAGCCATGGCAAAGTCCCTAGTTCTAAATCTCGACGGCAGCATCCATAGCCTAGAGATCAACAACAACGTTCTTCCTCCCCCAGCAGGATGCAGACGCGACATCAACAA
Source organism: Agapanthus africanus (assembly GCA_030015575.1). Classification (NCBI taxonomy): domain Eukaryota; kingdom Viridiplantae; phylum Streptophyta; class Magnoliopsida; order Asparagales; family Amaryllidaceae; genus Agapanthus; species Agapanthus africanus. Next base: position 933,408,256 of record JASDDO010000019.1, on the reverse strand, counting down.
AAGGAGCCATGGCAAAGCCCCCTAACTCCAAATCTCGACGGTTCACAGACAACCTAGAGACAATCTTAACATTCGTCGCGGTATTGCATACACAATGTCAACAAACGAAGCAAAGGAAGATCCCTAGCTTCAGAGTCTTGATGGCAACTCAAATGAGACCTGAAAGACTATCGGAGATCATCCCACTCCAGCGCGGAGTGGTCATAACTCATCAGGGCTCCCCAAACTGAGCCTAACCTCAAGTAAAAAGTAGCATAGAATATCCCTAACGCTTGCTCTTTCGACGGTAATATCACCTGGAAGATTACTTTAAGACGCCTTGTCCAGCACCCGAAGGGATCAGAGACACAACAGTCGCGGGGCTACTCGAACAGCAGGATTGCGTATCGAGGAATACACTAGCCAACGCGGCGGTACGACAGGTAAAAAACCCTAGTACCACAGACCCTAACGAACTTCTATTAGCAGGAGTTAACTGTGACGTTAGGACATCCTTACAAGAACTTCTCGATTCGTCTTGGCTCTTAGGGAAAATAATGTTCCTACGAGAACTTCTCAACTCGTCTCGACTCGTAGGGAAAAGCCTTAGGCAATGAGGATAAGGACCTATTTCCTAAGCACTGGGACCCTACAAGTCAGTCCAAGATGGACTATTGCATACTATTCACGGGCCACACTCTCCAAAGTCGAATATCAAAAGTGAGGGAAACAACCACTTACGAGTCCTCTTGATTTGTAAGGGGGAAAATTCTCTCGTGAGATCCTTACGACTCTCAAGAGAAAACGCACTTAGGAGTCCTCACGACTCCTAAGGAGAAAATACACCTGCGGGATCCTCTTGACTTGTAGGGAGAAAAATCTTTATGAGACCCTCACGGCTGATAAAGTTAAAAAGTCTTAGGCGGTAGACCTAAACCTGTTTCCTAAGCCATCGCTGCCCTGCAAGAAAAGCAAGATGGACTATCTACGAGCCACATTTTCCAAAGTTACATCCCGCTGAAATAAAGAAGCTACTTATGAGTCCTCAAGATTCGTAAATAAAATATATCCGAGCGAGATCCTGGTGACTCAAGAAGGCGATGAACGCTTGGAAATCCTCACGATTTCTAGGGAGGATGTGCTCTCCCGACAGTAATATGACCTGGGAAATTATTTGAGGCTGCCTTGTCCAGCCCCGAAGAGAGTAGAGACGCGACAGCAAGACTACGTATCAGGAATGCCTTAGTACCACACACCCTAACGGACCTCTGTCGTAAAGAGCAAGGGTTAACTATGACGTTAAGACGGGTTTACCTATAAGCCCAAGGGAGGTAAACTAAACAAACTCCGAAATGAGTATATAAACTACTTCACGTCCAATCAAGAAAGAAAGGCGCAACCCATGAGCACCAACCATGTACTGTGCAAGGCAGTAGGGAGAGTCTTTGGTTCGCGCCCCACTAAGCATGCATTCACGACTGCGTTCCTGCTTAAATGGAAATGGTTTCCAAAACGTGTTGATTTATGTGCGATACTACAATGGCGCTCGCACTCAAAAAAAATTCTAAGGGTAAAGTATAAAGCTCATGTACAGGGGCAAGATACACATACAAATATATGATGAACAGAAAACATTCAACAGAAAGCATTCAACATGTAATAATAAGAAAAATACATTGAACCAAATATACTACTCTACAGGGAAGAGATTATGAAATGTGGGATCAGAGATACAAGGGTTAAAAAAATAATAAATAAAGTTTTCCAGTTCTCTCTCTCTACCCTCTCTACCATGTCGAAGCGGCGGCCTTCGCGAGGAGTTGCTCCCCATCGATTAGTGCCATGCTCATCGGTGAACGCAGACATGATGGCCCGCCGAGCTCATATCTGACTCAGTAAATGAACTGAACGATCCTTCAGAGGCTGAGTAATCAAGTGGGCCTCGTGGAAACATTCAATCTTGTCCTCCGCTGCATCGAGAATCGTCGGAGTCATCTGCGCTGGATGAAGAGGGATATCAGCAAGCACGGACAAGAAAATCATCCGGAGCCAAATGGAACCCATAGGAATAGGAGAACCCCTACGAGCTAGGAGCTCGTACAATACCACGTCACATTGGTCATCAGTAAGAAGAGGATCCGCTAACCGCACGGCAAAGCGAGGAATAATCTCCTCGATAGGCACCTCCCAGGGCTGCCAACGAGCATGGGGATGGTTGCAAGCCATAATTCTTGGTTTGTTTCTAAATAATGATCACCTTAAGGTCTGAATGGGTCTCTCTCTATGAAAAAAGAAAAAGACGAAGCTTCAGGTTATAAAGAGAAGCATTGAAGTCTAGACACGGAAAATTTGGTGCTTGGTGGAACTATTTCCAAGGCCGGAAAAAGGGGCGTGGGGAACAAGATAGTTGACCCATAGGAATTAGAACAAGGAGGTGAAACGACCCTCTCGGCAGAGTCTCACGTGCATGATGCGTGAGCACCCGTGTTGATCCTTTTGGGGACTAAAGCGGTGCCGCACGTGCATAACACGTGAGCGCCGACGCTAGTACAGGATTAAAATCCTCAAAAGCGCCTCACACGCAAAATACGTGAATGCCAACAATAGTATAACGACACTTCATGCAAGAAACATGTGAGCATTGGTAAAAAAGGAGGAAAGAGGAAGTTTTGTAATTCATGCTCCAGGAACTTATACATGGTAAAAAAAATGGTAAAACACTAAATCCCGGACATGGATTGAGGAATTCAGAAGCAAGGCCGAGTAAAATTCTTCTGGCTTCTCTGACCATTTTCGTGTGCATTTTCTCACAAATGCAAGCGTCAGGATTCTCGCTGATATAGTCCGTCCTATGGTAGGCAGAGATTATCGTCGTCTGTTGGAAGACTTAATGCAAGATATCAATAAATAATCTCGCCGCCTCCTCGAGATCAAGCCCATCAAATATACTGAGTGCACCTTGTCTTCGAAATCATCAAGTGCCTCAAGCGGCATGGCTTCGTTAAATTTAGGAAGTGCTTCCCAAATCGCCACAATGATGATTTTCAAAAGTGTGAAACAACGTGGGAGTAGTCGACCGTTGTATTCATCGAAGCAATGCATAACCTCAGCACATTGGGCATTTGTAAACTCCTGGTTTTGACAGCGGCCTTGGACACGAATTTCTTCATAGGAGATAATTTCGTCAAGATCATATAGATAAGCGGCCATAGTATCTAAAAAGAAAAATCAGTAAGAGTTTAGTGATCAAAATGATCAAAAAAATGCTTATTATGAGAATCTAAAAGGATTATTTTCAAATGAACACTGGAGTTTAAACAACTCCTAACAAACTCTTAAAGCAAGTTTTATTAGAGAATGCAACAGATTCAAATCTGCTTTAAGGGTATTAAAACCCTAAAATATTCGAGGAAAGCAGGGGATAAAATTTCCCCAGAACCAAGCTCTATGGGTATACGGAATTAAATTCCTTTGATAAAGGGATTAAATCCCAGAAGACTCCCATGGCAAGGAGGCAATGAAAACAGAATTAAATTTCAATATTCTTAAAGATTGGTGATGGGGTAAAACCTTAAAAGGAGGATTAATAATTCCCACTAATCCAAGACTCCAAAATCTACAAAAAAAAATATGTTTTGGGGGTCTTTAAGAACTCGGTTCAAGAAAGAACTATTCTTTAATTGATGAATTTAAAATCAATGGCAGGAAGCAAGCTAGGGTCGTTCAAGATCCTTACCCAACGGAAAGTTTTAACAGAGTTTAACTCTGAAATTGCAATAGGTAGAGAACTAAGCTCTGAAGAAGGGAATTCAATTCTCGAGGAAGACAAGGAAGGAAGAAGATGAAGGAACAGTGGCTTCCCAAAGGCAAAACCCTTGCATTTATAAGACATGACAAGAGCGGTTCATCTCCCCATTCCCCTAGGCAATCCAACGGACGTAAAGGTAACAGCGTTGTACTCACGTACAAGTCACGTGAGAAAAATGCTATGGGGGCATTGGTTCCCTTATAAAAAATAAATAATAAATAAAAAGTGATGGGAAAAATTCCCCTAATGGAGCATCACGTACCCACACGTGATGCGCCTTGAAGCAAAAATTATAGGCATTGCGCTTAACAATTAAGGCTGAAATTAAGCCTCACGTGCAAACACGTGAGCATCTATATACAAAGAATATAGGGGCTTTTCTAAAACAAATAACAGGCCAGAGAAGCTCACGTGTCAGCACGTGATGCTCTTTGTTGGGCTTAACTTCATGGGGGCCACGTGCCACACGTGACATTCTTGAACATCAGCTCATGTGCCAATACATGATGCCTTTTCTCTGGGACTGCTGCATATAAGTAAACCAATTTAATGCTATGGGGGTCACGTGCTACACGTGAGGGTTCCTAATCACCTTCCAAGCAGATAGAATTAAATTCTAAATAAAATGGATCAAACCCCTATTTGGGAAATATTTCCTTAGATCTTTCTAAACAAGAATGATTACGCTCTGTAAAACAGAGCACCGTTGGATTAAAAATCCAATGGTACTTAAAAATCACCAAGCTACAGAATAAGCTCTTTATGGAAAAATATTTCCCTAATCTTTCTAAACAAAAAAGATTACTCTATGTAATATAGAGCACCGTTGGATTAAAGATCCAATGGTAATTAAAAATCACCAAGCTACAGAATAAGCTCAGTATGGGAAAATATTTTCCCAATCTTGTTAAAAGCAAAAAAAATATCTTTTGTAAAACAGAAGTCCTTGGATCAAAGATCCGACGGTAGATAAAATCCCCAAATCAATTAAGATCTCTCAATGAGAGATTTCCTTAACTAAATCAACAAACTTACCTCTACTATATAAAGGACCTGAGACTAAAGGGAGAAAAGGAGGAGACCTCCCATAAGATTTGAGAAACAAAAAACAGAAGAAGAGGAGTTCTCTTTTAAGAAAAGAAACCTTAGGTAAAAAAAAAGACCTAGAGATTATTTTTATCTCCTCTTCGCCATTATAAGAGTTTAACTCTTCCAAAAAAAAGAACTTAGTTCTTCCTCTGGTTGAGGTCTGCAGAAGCAGATCTCCCCATAAGTTGAGAATTTAATTCTTATCAGGGAGATTCTATCATGCAGTCCCAAAACTTAGAGAAAAGAACTAAGTTTGAAGAATTTAATTCTTCCAAAAGATATATGAATTTAATTCCTCTGACAAAACTAAGGTTTAACCCTGCATAAAAAAACAACTGAGATCGACTCGTGTGTTCCCACATGACCCCTTAAGACAAGTGCTTAGTACTTATAAAAGAAAAAGGGGATAAACCCAAAGACATTCCCCGTTTTAGGGCACCTCACGTGTTCCCACGTGACCCCCAAACAGTTGTTCAACACTCATAAGAAAAAAGGGAAAATTCCAAAAACAGTTCCCATTTTGGGGCGCCTCACGTGATCCCACGTGACCCTCTAATAGTGCTTGGCACTTTCAAAAGAAAAAAGGGGGAAATTCCAAAGACGGTTCCCATTTTGGGGCGCCTTACGTGATCCCACGTGACCCTCTAATAGTGCTTGGCACTTTCAAAAGAAAAAAGGAGGATAAATCTAAAGACAGTTCCTATTTTGGGGCGCCTCACGTGATCCCACGTGATCTCCAATAGTGCTTACCACTTATAAAAGAAAAAAAGAATAAATCCAAAGAATCAGTGCCCAACTCTGGGGCGCCTCATATGTCCACACGTGATGGCCACAAGATTTAAGTGTTTTAACATTTATATATATAGACAGGGATGTGAACCCGAGGGTATCACACCAACTTTCGGGCGCCTCACGTGCTACACATGAGCGTCTCAATTTTCAATGTTTAACGCTACCTTGGAGTCTCACGTGGGAGCACGTAAGCACTGAGTATACATTAGTATTTAACACTATAAGAAGCCAACTTCAGCCCCAAATTGGCTATGTCCTCTTGAGGTTAAAACGTATTGGATCTCCGAATAGACTGAGCCTCTATGCTTATGACTTCTCAAACTAATTGATCAGAATGATGTCTATCACATATCTCCTGAGTTAATTTTAGTCTTCCAAAAATGACTAATAATTCTTAGATGGTCCACCATGATCCCTCCTCTCAGTATGGAATTTGGTTCAAGAGTACATCTCTCCATATCTCTGATACATATCATTGCAATTCCTCAATGTCTTCAGAGAGGTGGAGGATCCCTACAACCAACAGCTCTTAGGTGCACTCCTAAATCCATGAGCATATGATAATGGACCGTAATGTCCTTAAACTAGCTGTGGACCGCAACGTCCTTAAACTAAACCCTCACCCCAAAAAAATGGTGATCTATGGACCGTAACATCCCTAAACTAAAACGATAGGGCCCAAATGCTCTTTCGTTGGATCAAAAATGATCCTAAGCCCCCGTTAAGTAAATCTTAGTCCAATATCGGATTAACGTATCCTTAACAAATATTTAAGTTGATCTTAATCTCAAACAAGGTTAACATCCTTAAATCAAACCAAACCGAAATCTAAGAATATACGTATTTGGACTAATCCACGCCCTACGGGCGATAACACAAATTAGTCTCTGTATACAATCCACGGGCAACCAAAAATAAAACAAATACACACGACACGAAGTGAACATATAGAGCAGGAGAAATTGGTTATCGCTACGCGGTAACGTAATTAACTGCAGGGGTTTGCGCCTGTAGGGAAGAGCGTCCCCACAATCAAAAACCTCTCACAATAAGGGAGGATCCGACGAAGTCCGCTACAACGGTCGCATCCGTCCATTCCTCCGAAACACGGTGCCATAAATCAACTTGGTATCTTCGGAGAGGTGGACGGATAAACCCAAATAGCATCTGCCCCCAAATTCAGGCAAGACGTTTGTCTTTCCTGACTTTCGGCGGTAAACACTAGTAATAGGTAGTCATGAGCTGTTATCCTAAGAGTTAGTAAGATGAAAGGAATCACTAATCTACGGATAGAAATAAGTCTGAAAAAATAGTCTCTATTCTTGAGTCCAAACTTCTGAACGTTGATACCCTACTATACGCACTTGCACATATTTTGAAACTTGGGATAGTAGAGGATACCTTGAAATGCTCTTGTCTAAAAGCCTAAGTATGAAAAATATATATATATAAATCAACAAAATATAAATTACACATAAAATATAAATGGTGAAGAAAAATGAACATTGGTTTTGTAATTACTTAAGGCAGCATAAAAAATATGGCGAGGGTGCATTATCACTTAGTGGTTTCGACCAACTGGTTTGGGAGTCACTGCTAAAGCTTAGGTGTTGCAAGATTAGGATATTGCTAATTACGCCTTAATGAGTGAGTGCATTTGGTAATCGGTTGGTTAATACCTTAAGAAGTATTAACAGTCACATGAAGAATGTGTGAGCAAATCTATATAAAACATTCACCAACTAAAAAGTACTAAGGAAGATGGGCACGGGTATAATGGCTTAAATTAAATTCTCTAAGTGTAGGGATGTCTTTTACACACAAGTAGAGGTATATGATCGATATTTCGAAGAAAGGTAGGGAGGAAGACTAATGATGATGTTTTATTAAGGGATGATATGATTTTTGACATCTTTTCAAGACCATTAAGATAGAGCTCATGACAACTAAAAAGCTAGTATAGTTTGAAACTTTTCTTTTCAAGTATTTCTTTTATATATTCTTATCTTTACATGTAATTTTCATCTTCTTTCTTTATGGGATTTTGTGGGTGTAATCCGCTGAAAACCCTCAGGAGACAACACTCCTCCTACTAAGGACACCTAGAGGTTTAAAAGCTTGTTGCACGTGTGAGTGCAATCGTGTTACCTATGAAAGTATGCTAGGTTTTTTCTTTTTCCTTTTAATAAATAGTTGCTCGGGACGATCAAAGATAAGTTTGGGGGTATTTGATTAATCAAAAATATTACATATTTGTATAAACATTTTCCCTACTATTATTAAATGCTAAAAGGTGTTAATTGTAAATAAAGAACATATATGGGTTTATTTGTAAAAAGATTATTATCATATGTTTCTTCATTTATAATTAATATAATTAGGGAAAATATATGCATATAATATTTAAATGAAATATTAGTGATTAAAATATGCATATCATATCAAATATTTCTAATCAATATTCTTAAAATATTATATCATATAAATGGTTGGAATAATATCTCAAAAATACCAAATGCTACTAAAAATTTGATTTGAGATATTATGCAGGTATTAGCTCAGGTCTGAAATCCAAGTAAGAGATCCAAGTCAAATTGGGATATCGAAACCGAATCTACCAAATTATAGAAGCAAATAGAAGAATCTAGCAACGGCAGAGACTAAGACAATATTTTCAGAATCTATATATCAATAGGATCTCCAAATATCAAGAAGAAAAGCCAAAAAAAATCTCGAGTCACCATTCCACCATAAGGTGGTGGAACCGCGGTCAACAGGGGGTATAGGCGGCGGCTCCATGGTCCATTAGTGGCCGTTGGATCTGGGATTTTGGGGGCATAATCGTGGCTACACCTACTCCCATATGGCATCTAGGGTTTCTGGTTTCAGAGACTATATAAAGGACCGAGAGCTGTGCATTCAAGGGATCACATAATCCAATCTCAGAATTCAACATCCACATCTATTCATCTACCTCCATAGAGAAAGATCTAGAGCAAAACTAGGGTTCTTGTAATCTACTTTCTAAGAAGAAAAGTTGTAATGCAATAGTTGATTAATAAAGATAGTTTTTGTTTTTTGTTTTTGTTTTTTTTGCATTTATTTTCCGCATTTTACTTTCCGCGTTACTTTTCTGCACCTTTAATTATGGTTTCATTCATCTTCAACCTTTCTTCTAAATCACTACTAACCATGAGCGAGTAATTTCATACTTGTTAGGGTTTATAGGATAGGGTAGAATAATGGATGAAATATCTTTTAACTTCTTTTGACATTTTAATATTTATAAACTTTAGCAAAATAAATGATAACCTTCTTATCAGGCGCGCTATCAATTTATTGATAATCACGACCACGGTTAGATATGAGTTAATACTTGTTTTATTAAGGGCTTGAGATAAATAAATATCAATGGAAAGACAAGGGTTAGTAGAGGGAAACCCTAATCCCTCCGAGAACCCTAATCCATTCATCACTATCTCTCTAGTTTTAAACTGTTAAAAGATAAAAAGAATCATTTCTAAACATTCATCCATTAACCACTAAGTCCTATAAACCCTACAAGCCTTTCTATTATCAATTTTATCTCCATCTTAAAATAAAACGACAACAAACCATTCTCTCTTTTATCAACTCGTCTAAGGCAAGAAAAGAAGTTTACGTTTCCCTGTAGACGACCTGTACTCATCGCGGCTAGCTATTTGCAACACCGTTTTGATTACGGTTATTACAAAAATACTTTTTCGCACGAACAATCAGTCCCTTTTGCAAAGATTGCCACTCCGAATATTGATGAGGAGACATTTTTCATGGGCTTTATTGGTTTGTGGCTAATCTGGTTTGCATTCCCAATACAACCTCGCTACATGAGACCATCTGTTTTCTATCCGGCTCATCGCATTGCGGCGGGGACACGTATGGCTGTTGGGGTTGCAGGATTGGCCCACTTGTATCATAGTCTAAGTATAGCGGCCGACACCGCCCAGCCGGTTTTGAAGCCCGTAAATCCCCCTTGCACTACTTTACCTCATGGATCGAGATGCACGTGTTGGGTGCTTTTGGTGTACATAAGAGACCTAGATTTTATGAAGGGTGCAACTTCTTTCGGGTCATGCAATTGGTTGACGCTTCTTCTCCAGACCCAACACAGCGAGAGGATCGGCGATTGCTCCTACGTCCATGCATGGTTGGGGACAGCATGACTTTCGTTGATAGGGTTCTGACCATTGGTAAGGAATCCTCCAAAGTGATCCAGCCGCTCCACGATGTCATTAAGGATGGAGTTTCTGGTTTGAGGTCTCGGGAGATTGCGCATTTGTATTCCATCAGGCTGAGTTTCCTTGTATTCAGGAAAAATGCCTCAGTATTATTCATGAGATATAACCCGCATCGCTTTGCTCAGCAATCTGGTTATAACCAAGGTGTTCCCCTTGAAGCGTTTCTCGTTGATCCGGTTGCTACAGAGGAGAGCGTTCGCAATGCGGTGCACCATTTTATGTGGCTAAATACGGGGTCTCACTTTCTAATCGCTAAGCCTAGTCATATCCCAAAGGCCTCCAACGCTTAAATTGCCTGGTATCAGCATACAACGGGTGCCATTGTCAAGGAGGAAAGGCGGATGCTTCTTGACCATAAGGATTCTGTCCCGGCCAGTAATCCTGTGGTTCCGCTGAAGCGACGAGCAGTTGTCCGTCCTTCTTTGAGAGAGAGCAACGCGATTGTAGTTCCGCGAGCCTTTCCAGCTAAGCCACGACCAAATGTAAGTGCTCCTAGGAATGTGGTAGCTGCGGCATCTCCTGAGTCGGGTATTGGCTAAGAAATCGGGGTCGCCATCCCAAGAAGCATGTAAAGCGAAAGCTTTTATCATCGGGTGTTTTTGCTGGCTCGCAGAAGAAAAATAAATCTTTATTTTCGGCTGATGTTGTGTTTGGTCAGGAGCCTCATGCTACCTACAGCAAAAGCTTGTCCGAATACAGCACCAACAACAGTCTGTTCGGGGCTTCAACTGATGAGAATATCGCTACTGATCTTCAAACCACTATTGAGGCTTCTGAGAGATTAGCCCGCGAGCAAGAAGCGCTTGCATCTCTTGCGGCATCAGGTATATCTATTTACATTCTTTCGTATATATCTTTTTCTTTATAGAATTTATTATGTTTTATAACGCTCTTTTCTTAACAGGCATCTCTGCTGAAGAGGCTCTTTTGGTGTCCTTCAAAACATCCGAGGAAGAGGAGAGGTTTCGCGTTTCTATGGGCCTCGGTATGATTCATTCTGTGATGCCTTTGAATACACATATTTAGCTCGTTTCGTTCACACCCTGACTCCCCCTTTTTTTACAGGAACCACCTCAACTTGTGTTATTCCGAGTGCGGAGGATCTCCTTCCCTCGATGGCACCTACGAAGCCTGCAGAGCTACCGGCTATAGTTGAGGTCTCCCTATGGCCGCTACGGGAAGCGTCTCTAAAGCAGCTGATGACGGACATTGCAGCAGATCCGGAGGCCGAGCCTGACTTAGATAAAGGCGTTCCTCTATCTGAGGTTCTAAAGAGATCTTTTCGTACGGCTAAATCCGAAAAGAAGCGCTGGAAGCACGCAGCGAGGGAGCATCATTCTAACTTGGCCATAAGTGCGGGCTCGAGTGATGTACAAACACCTGATGTTCCGATGGAGGACATTCCTTCTTCCTTGTCAACTGCTCATAGGTAAAATGCGTGTGCAGCTCGTGAAGAAGTGATTAGTCTAAAATATTGCACATTTGAATGAATATTTTCCCCATTATTGTTAAGTGCTAAAAGGTGTTTATTGTAATTATAGAACATATGAGGGTTTATATGTAAAAAGTTTATTATCATATGTTTCTACATTATAATTAACATAATGAGGGAAAATACATGCATATAATATTTATATGAAATATTGTAATTAAAATATGTATATCATATCAAATATTTCTAATCAATATTCTTAACATATAATATCATATAAAATGGTTAGGATAATATCTAAAAAATACCAAATACTACTAACACTTTAATTTGAGATATTGTACAGATTAGCTCAGGTCTGGAATCTAAGAGATCCGGGATAAATCAAGATGTCGGAATCAAATCTTCCTAAATATTGAAACAAATTGTAAGATTTAGCAACGTCAAAAACTCAGAGCATTATTTTCAGAATGTAGACATCTAGAGGATCTCCACATGATGATACAAAACACCCAAAAAAATCCCAAAAATTGAAGACATCATACTGCGGCGGATCCGCGGCCAAATAGTGAGATATGCGGCGGAACCGCGGCGGATCTAAGGAAGCTGGATGAGAGGTTTTGGTGATTGGATCGTATCAGCATATATTCACATATGGTATCTAGGGTTTCTAGTTTCTATGACTATATAAGGGACCGAGAGCTTCACATTGAAAATCATCACCGAAGAGATCAAGAGGTCCAAAGCGATCCACGCATCTGAGTGATCATTAACTAGTCATCTACTTCCAACAAGATAGAGATCTAAAGCAACTAGGGTTCTTGTAATCTACTTTCAAAAGTTGTATGTAATAGTTGATTAATAAAGGTAATGTTTTTATTTGTTAATTATTTTTTGCACTTACTTTCTGCACTTACTTTCTGCATCTTAATCATGTTTTTATTCTTCAACCTTTTTTCTAAATCTCAAACCATGAGCGAGTAATTCCTAGCTTGCTATAGTTCGTAGGATAAGGTAGATCAATGGATGATAAAATCTTTTAACATCTTTTATATATTTTAAAGTCTATAAATTTTAGCAAAATAAATGTTAACATTCTTATCGGGCGCGCTACCAATTTATTGCTAGTCACGACCACGATTCGAGATTGGTTTAACACTTATTTTGTTAGGGGCTAGACATGAATAGAGATCAATGCAAGGACAAGGGTTAAGAGTGGGGAAACCCTAGTTTCTTCCAAAAGAACTTTAATCTACATTCATCACTATCGATCTAGTTTTAAACTATTAAAAAATAAATGGAGTCATTTTTAATTATTCATCCATTACTACTAAGTCTTATGAACCCTACAAACCTCTTTTTTATAAATCTTATATCCGTAGTATATCCATAACGACAAACAATCACCTTTCTTCAATCAACTCGTCTAAAGCAAGAAAAAAGTTCACATTTCCCAGCGAACGATCCGTACTCATCGCGAATAGCTACTAGTGACACCGTCTTGATTGCGGTTATTTACAACACACTTTTCAGCAGATCAATTAAGAAGCTAAGCGATTACTTCAAGGTAAGACAGCGCACGATATCTTAATGAAACTTGGTAGGACTTATTTATTTGTCCAGGTTTCTTTCCTCGGCATTTTTTCTTGAATTATAACACATTTTCCTTAAATGATATAGCAGGGCCAAGTTCAGGCATCAGCGATGCAGGTGAGGTGCCAGCGTCTGGGGATTCTACGACACAGCCTTCATTTCGAATCTTAGGCTGTCTCGGCTGCTACCTCTTCTCCTTGTAGATCCCCGATATCTACGGGTGACGCTAGCGTAACGACGGCCCTTATTGATTCAGGAGACGAAAGTGCAGATATTGAGTCCGTGTTCCCCTCCGAATGGCGGCACGACGTAGAGACGTCTTGCCAGAGATTCGGGGCAGATGCTATTTGGTTTTATCCGTCCACCTCTTCGAAGATACCAAGTTGATTTATGGCACCGTGTATCGGAGGTTTAGACGGATGCGGCCGATGTAGCAGACTTCGTCAGATTCCCCCTCGTTCGAGGGGTTTTTGATTATGGGACACTCTTCCCTGCAGGCGCAAGCCCCTGCAGTTAATTACGCTACCGCATCGCGGTAACAACTTTCTCCTTCTCCAGATATTCACTTCGTGTCGTGGGTGTTTGTTTTGTTTGTGGTTGCCCGTGGATTGTATACGGAGACTAATTTATGCTGTCGCCCTTAGGACGTGGATTAGTCCAAATCCGTATTTTCTTAGATTTGGGTTGGGGGTTTTGGTTTAAGGATACGTTAGCCATATTTGAGGCTAAGATCAACTTAAACGTTTGTTAAGGACACGTTAGTCCAATTTGAGACTAAGATCAACTTAACGGGATCGTTTAGATCCGACAAAAGAGCATTTGGGCTCTATTGTTCCAGTTTAGGGACGTAGTGGTCCATTTCCAGTTTAGGGACATGGTAGTCCATTATTCCCATTTTGGGGACGAATATTGGTTTAAGGACGTATTAGTCCATGAGTTTAAGGACCCCAAAGTCCATATTACCAGTTTAGGGACATGGTGGTCTAACATTCCCATTTTGGGAACGAATATTGGTTTAAGGACGCATTAGTCCATGAGTTTAAAGACCCCACAGTCCGTATTACCAGTTTAGGGACATGGTTGTCCGACATTCCCATTTTGAGGACGAATATTGGTTTAAGGACGCATTAGTCCATGAGTTTAAGGACCCCACAGTCCGTAGCAATGTGTGGTTGTCGGGACCCGTCACCTCTCTGACGACGTTGAAGGATTACAACGACAAATATCAGAGGAGTGCAGAGATGTACCCTTGAACCGGGTGTAAATTGATTTGCGAGAGCAGTTGTGCTTAGTTCAATTTAATTTTGAGGACTTATGGCCAGAATTGGGTTAAGTCCAGTTAGGAAATGTCCAACATTTTGTTCACATTTGGCCTGTTAGGCCTTTCAATTGGGCTCTGCCCCCCTTTTTTAATAATGCAGAGCATTGGACTTTTTAATTAAATGCATAGCATTTATTTTGGCCTGTTAGGCCTTTTTAATTGGGCCATGTCCCTTTTCTTTAATAATGCAGAGCATTTAATGGTCTGACAGCGCACCACGTGTCTTGTCAGGCGCTCTGCGCCAATTAATGAGCGCAAGGCGCAAGCGCATGTGGAGGTGACACGTGTCACGCTCTGGTGAGTGCAAGCGCAGTGCGCTGCGCCAGTGTGCTGTGCTATTGCGCTGCTGACACGTGGCGTGCTCTGGCGCAGTACGCTAATCCAAGAGCGCAGCGCTCTGTTTTTAGGAGCGCAAGGCGCAGATTGACACGTGGCGCTCTCTGGTGATTTGCGCCAATCCAAGGAGCGCAACAGCGCAAATCAAAAGTGCAAGGCACTGTACAGTAGCGCAGAGTGCATCTTGATCAAATTTAGATCAAAGAAAAGAATCTTTTTAGAGGTTCTACCTCAAGATCAAGAACCAATGGTTCATCAAAAGGCAATGCCTTTATATAGATCAAAAGATCTAGTAAAGAAGTAAATTACTTCTTTTTTATTATTATTATTATTACTATTATTATTATTTATCCAAGATCTTGATCTTGTTCTGAGATCATTGATCTTTTTAGAAGAAATTCTTCTTTTATTCAAAGGTTTACCTTTTTTCTTTCTTTTTGAATTCTTCTCAAAGTTTTAGAGGAGGTCTCTGTATCTCTATCTCTGTATATGTCTATTTTAGACTTGGAGTCTAGGGGCCTTTATATAGTGCCAATTGATTTGTTAAATCAGTTGAAGAGATCTTTATCTGAGTGATTTAGGGATGTTTCCCCACCGTTGGATCTTTAATCCTAGGGCTCTATTTTACAGAAGAGAATCTTCTTGTTTTTAACAAGATTGGAAAGATCTTTCCAGAATTTTTCTATTTAAATACTGGCACAGCTGGCGCAAGCGCACTTGCGCTTGATACGTGTCGCGCAGCGTAGAGCGCAGCGCAACTGCGCTGACAAGTGTCACGCAACGCAGAACGCAGCGCAACTGCGCTGACACGTGTCGCGCAGCGCAGAGCGCAAGTCATCTGAAGCGTTGCTTCCTTTATTATTATTTGAATTTTTAACACAGAGCTTTGCTCTGATTGGGGGAAACAGAAGCATTACTTCATTTCCCGTCTTGGAATTTGAACAGAGTTTTGCTCTGATTGGGGGAAACAAATGCCCCCCACCGTTGCGCTTACGTGACCCCAGACGTGAGCGCAGCAGTGGCAGAATTCCAACCGTTGGGAAGTTGAAACGGCTCTCAATGCCTATAAATAGTACCTTTGGTCCCTTAGATGATTTTCATTTCTTCATAAGAATTTTTATTCAGAACCTTGCTCTTCAATTTAAGAACTTTTCAAGAGTAAAACTCTGTCAAAACTTAGGTAAAATTTAAAAACTTTTAAGAATCCAGGATTTTACCCATTAACAGAGCTTTGCTCTTCATAGATCTTTGATCTAAAGAAAACCCATTTAGGGTTTCATTAATAGAGCTTTGCTCTCTTCAGATCATCATCTCTTCTTGGGGTTTCTTAGCCCATGAATCAAAGCTCTGCTCTCTTGATACATGTAGATTTCTTAATCTTTTGTGAAGAACTCTTAAGAGTTTGATCATGGATAATGAAGATAAAAAATGGAGTTTTATCTTTAATGAATTACATCATCTTTTCATAGCAAGGCTCTCAGCGTTCTCGGGGAATTTCTTTAAATTCCCTTCATTACTAAATTTGATAGGTGTCACTCATGTTTGCAGAGCATTGCTCTCGAGGAGTTTAACTCCCTGTGCCTGTTTTTAATAAGAATTCGCTTAATCAGTCTGTTTGCTAATTCAGTTAATTTTCTTTTACAGGAGCAATGGACGCCCATATGTACGATCTCGATGAAATCATCTCTTACGGAGACATCCGCCAACTCGGCCGTTCTCAGAACCGAGAATTTACCAACACCGAGTGTGCTGAAATCATGAGCCGCTTCGACGCATACAACGGTCAACTGCTTCCTCGGCGCTCCCTTCTCCTGAAGCTTATTGTGGGGGCAATTTGGGAAGCGCTTCCTCTATTCTGTACTGGTGTGCCACTTGGAGCATTGGATGCCGCCGAAGATAAGGTGCACTCGGTGTATCTGATGAGCCTAATCTCAAAGAGGAGGCGAGATAACCTTATCGATCTTCTGCCAAGCTTTTCAACAGTCTGCAATACTTGCTGCCTATCGGAGGGAGGAGGACATCAGTGGGGATCCCGACGCTCGTGCTCGCGAAAGGAAGCACGCTAGGATGGTTCGCCAGGCTTGGAAAGTCTTGGACAAGGTCACTGTTGAGTTCCTCAATCCATGTCGTGGATCTGAGGTTTTACCATTGTAATCATTTGGATAGTGTCTTTGTTTATTGCATTTATTGATGTAAAAACTTTCCAAGTATGAATGACAAAACTTTTGCCTCCTTCCTTTCATTTTCTGCTTTGTTATTGGCATATTCCTTAAGTAAGTATAGCCTGTAGGTGATATAGAACATTCTGTCTTGAATACTTCGAGGAGTAGTGATGGCATAGGAGGCAGGTTCAGATCTGCTGCCTAAGACTTTTCAACTTTATGAGCCGTGAGGGTCTCATAAAGACTTTTCTCCCTATGGATCGAGAGGATCTCGTAGGTGTATTTTCTCCATAGGAATCGTGAGGATTCCTAAGTGCGTTTTCTCTTATAAGTCGTAAAGATCTTATAAGAGAATTTTTCCCTCTTACGAGTCGAGAGGACCCGTAAGCGGTTGTTTCCCTCCTTGTCGAGATTCGACCTTGGAGAGTGTGACCCGTGAATAGTGTGCAGGAGTCCATTTCAGACTGACTTGCAGGGTCCCAGTGCTTAGGAAACAGGTTTTTTAATCCCCGCTGCCTAAGGCTTTATCTCACTAGTCGAGACTAATCGAGAAGTTCCCGCGAAGACACTAATTTCTTCACGAGTCGAGACGAATCGAGCAGTTCTCGCAAGAATATTCTAACGTCACAGTTAACCTTTGCTCTTTACGACAGAGGTCCGTTAGGGTCTGTGGTACTTAGGATTTTGTCCGTCGTACCATCGTGTTGGCTGATGTATTCCTCGATAGGCAATCTTGCTGTTCGAGTAGCCTTGCGATTGTCGTGTCTCTGATCCCTTCGGGGGTTGGACAAGACGACTTCAAGTAATCTTACAGGTAATATTACCGTCGAAAGAGCAAGTGTAGGGATATTCCATGTCACTTTTTACTCGAGATTAGGCTCATTTTGGAGAGCCCCGATGAGTCATAACCACTCCGCGCTGGTGTAGGATGATCTCCGATGGTCTTTCACGTTTTATATGAGTTACCGTCAAGACCCTAAAGCTAGTAATTTGTCCTTCGCTTCGTTTGCTTTGGTGTGTCCGAGTCCTGTTGGAGGGAGGATGCTGTAGTGACATTTCGTCTGTTGTGTCGAGACGAACGTCGAGCTTGTCTCTAGGTTGCTGGTGAACCGTCGAGATTTGGAGCTAGGGATTTTGCCGCGGCTCCGTTGTTGTTGTCACGTCCGATCCCTGCTGGACTGTAAAGGAACGCCGTTGTTGGTCTCTAGGTTGTTGGTGAACCGTTGGGACCTGGAACTAGGGACTTCGCCATGGCTCCGTTTGTTGACGTCGTATATTCCTGCAGAGACACTGATTTCTCTGCGGGTTGGCATGGATCGAGATGTTCTCGTCAAGGACGCTGATTTCCTTGAATTGAAGTATTGCCAAGGACGCTAATTTCCTCGGGGTTGAGACGAATCGAGGTATTCCTACAAAGACGCTGATTTCTCTGCAGGTCGACGCGAATCGAGATGCTCTCGTCAAGGACACTGATTTCCCTGAATCGAGGTTGTTGCCAAGGATGCTAATTTCCTCAGAGTTGAGACAAATCGATGTATTCCTGCAAAGACGCTGATTTTTCTGCAGGTCGACGCGAATCGAGGTGTTCTCGTCAAGGATGCTGATTTCCCTGAATCGAGGAGGTTGCCAATGACACTGATTTCCTTGGGGTTGAGACAAATCGAGGTATTCCTGCAAAAACGCTGATTTCTCTACAGGTCGACGCGAATCGAGGTGCTCTCGTCAAGGACGCTGATTTTCCTGAATCGAGGAGGTTGCCAAGGACACTGATTTCCTTAGGGTTGAGACGAATCGAGATATTCCTGCAAAGACATTGATTTCTCTGCGGGTCGACGCGAATCGAGATGCTCTCGTCAAGGACGCTGATTTCCCTGAATCGAGGTTGTTGCTAAGGACACTGATTTCCTTGAAGTTGAGACGAATCGATGTATTCCTGCAAAGATGCTGATTTCTCTACAGGTCGACGTGAATCGAGGTGCTCTCGTCAAGGACGCTGATTTCCCTGAATCGAGGTATTTGCCAAGGATACTGATTTCCTCGGAGTTGAAACGAATCGAGGTATTCCTGCAAAGACACTGATTTCTCTGCGGGTCGACGCGAATCAAGATGCTCTCGTCAAGGGCACTGATTTCCCTGAATCGAGGTTGTTGCCAAGGACGCTAATTTCCTCGGAGTTAAGACGAATCGATGTATTCCTGCAAAGACGCTGATTTCTCTGCAGGTCGACGCGAATCGAGGTGCTCTCGTCAAGGACGCTGATTTCCCTGAATCGAGGAGGTTGCCAAGGACACTGATTTCCTTAGGGTTGAGACGAATCGAGGTATTCCTGCAAAAACGCTGATTTCTCTACAGGTCGACGCGAATCGAGGTGCTCTTGTCAAGGACGTTGATTTTCCTGAATCGTGGAGGTTTCCAAGGACACTGATTTCCTTGGGGTTGAGACGAATCGAGGTATTCCTGCAAAGACGCTGATTTCTCTGCGGGTCGACGCGAATCAACATGCTCTCGTCAAGGACGCTGATTTCCCTGAATCGAGGTTGTCTCTAGGTTGTCTATGAACCGTCGAGACTTGGAGCTAGGGATTTTGCCGTCACTCCGTTTTGTTTCAACCATGGGGTCTTTCGTTGACGTTGCATCTGCATCCTGCTGGACTGCGAAGGAACGTCGTTGTTGACATTGCGTCTGCTGTAACGAGACGAATGCTGAGGTAAAGCCGGGATTTTGCCGTCACTCCGCTTTGTTTCGACCATGGGGTCTTTCGTTGACGTTGCATCTACATCCTGCTGGACTGCGAAGGAACGCCGTTGCTGATTCTTAGGCTGTAGATATTGCCGTTAAGATTTGGAACTAGGGACTATGCTGTGGCTCCGTTTCATTGCGACTCTGAGGTCGGTTGTTGACGTCATGTCTGCATCTGGTTGGAGTGAGGAGAAACACCGTTGGTGATCTTTAAGTTGTCGATATCGACGTCGAGACCCTGAAGCTAGGGATCTTCTTTACTTCGTTTGTTGACATTGTGTCTGCAATATTGCAACAAATGTCGAGGTTGTCTCTAGGTTGTCCATGAACCGTCGACATTTGGCTTCGCTTTCTGGTGGAGCCTGTTGGGAAGGTATGGTTCCTTCTTTGTTTGTGCCCCTGGATTGTATACAGGGATCGATGTGATCTCACCTGTAGGGCATAAATTTCATTACATATATTTTTTTATTTTATTCATTTCCGCGATACTCTATCATTTCAGCTTTTTATATCGCGAAAATCGCGATTGCCCAATCATTTCGGCTATTTTTCGCAGTGCCCAATCATTTCGGCTGTTTATTTTATTTTCACTCGCTGCTTTTTATTGCGAGTTGCCCAATCATTTTGGCTATTTTTTTTATTTTCACTCGCTGCTTTTTATTGCGAGTTGCCCAATCATTTCGGTTATTTTGCATGCATACATTTTTACTTGCTGATTTTGTTGCAAGTTGCCCCATCATTTCGGTTATTTCGTATACATGTGTGGCTCGCTGATTTTTTTTATCGCGAGTGTGGAACTTGGAATATGATGCCAATCTTAGCATCAGCATCGCTACGGCTAGAATATTGCCAGGAGCGAATCATCATTTGCCTCTGTCGATGTTGAACAAAGGTGGCTTAGCAAACAGGGTTAGGATCCCGTCGACTAAGGCTTTTGACTTCATGAGCCGTAAGGGTCTCACAAAAGTATTTCTCCCTGCAAGTCGTGAGGATCTCGTAGGTGTGTTTTCTCCTTAGGAATCGTGGGGATTCCTAAGTGCATGTTCCCCTGTAAGTCGTAAGGATCTTACAAAAGGGTTTTCTCCTTATAAGTCGAGAGGACTTACAAGGGTTGTTCACCATATGGACATATCCCTAGTCACGGGTGGGACTTTGCTAGGGAAATGTTTATTCGCGCCCGTGGATTGTATACAAGGGTCGGTATCGAGCCACTTGTAGGGCAATATTGGAGGTTGTGGGGGTTGCTTAAGAACAGGTTTAGGTCTCTGTAACTTAAGACTTTCAAATCTTATGAGCCGTGAGGGTCCCATAAGAGGGTTCTCCTTACGAGTCGTGAGGATCTCGCAAGTGTAATTTCTCCTTAGGAATCGTGAGGATCCCTTAGTGTGTTGCTCCCTTGTGAGTCGTAAGGATCTCACGCGGGTGGTTTCTCCTTACAAGGTCGAGAGGACCCTGTAAGTGTCTTTTAACGAGGTTGCCCCCTTTCGGGTTTTCACAAACACTCGCCGGTAGCCCTGCTGTTTTTACTCACGGAGCCCTTTCGGGTTTTCATCCGTGCCCATTTTGCTTATGGACGTACCGTCTTCTTTTTTTTCTCTTTTTTTTTCTAACGAGGTTGCGCCTTTTCAGGTTTTCACAAGACTCGCCAGTAGCCCTGCTGTTTTTACTCACGGAGCCCTTTCGGGTTTTCATCCGTGCCTATTTTGCTTATGGACATACCGTTTTTATTATTTTTTTTATTTTTTTTGACGTCGGCCTGAAGATGCTGCGGTAGTAGTTTAAAGACGTTTCGGTTATAAGTCAACGTACGATTGCGCTGCTAGATTTTGTCGCAAATTTTCGCATGTTTTGTGCCGGAGGTAGATTCCTTGAAGAGATGGCTGAGGGCGACTTCTTTGTCAGCGTCGCTTCAAAATATGGTAACTTGCGATCCCTTAGTGTCGGCTATGTGACAGTTGCCAGCAGCTCTTTCGTGCTCATCTATCGTGTTTTTCCGTTCCCGACGAGCCTTGCGCTTCACTCGTTGAACGTGTCGTCGATGGGCAACATATCCCTGCCACCAGTTTTTTAAAGGCTATGCACTCCTCGGTGGGGTGTGCAATCCTCTGATGGTATAGGCAGAAGTTAGGATGTATGTCTGCTTCATCAAGACATATATTGCCAGGGGAATTTTCTTTGAGAGAGGGCAACTTCATTCCTATTGCCAGGGCCCTAGCGAATTGATTCCTTACTTTAAGCTTGCTTTTGCTGGCGATAGGGACGCTTTGCTCCATTCGGGGCGTCTCGACCTTTTCCTCCAGTCGTTGGCGTTTGGCATTTTCAAATATAGCCAGTTCACACTCTCGATTGGCTTTGCTTTCCTGGCGGGCTTCGTTTAGGAATGCATCAATCATTTCGTCTGACGGTCCTAGAAGTTCTGGTTCGGGACCTGCCCCCAGTTTCTCTGTGCAAGAATCCTTTTCATCGTCTGTAAACGAGCGAAAGATCACATGACAACTTGCTACGTAACCCTCAGATTCATCTGACGAGCTTTCTCCATCATGTTCCTCCTGAAAGACGTGGCTGAGGAACACTTGGAGCGTGATGGGAGTCCATGCCTTTTGATTATATTCCTCCAGCGTGTCGATCTGTTTTTGCAGGCTCGTGCGCTTGTCACCAGGTTTCACGTCCTTTTTGGACTTCTTCTTCTTTTTTGAAGATTTTGATGGCTGAGTGTGAGCACTTTGGCTATCACCAATCTTTGGAGTTGGGCGCGGCTTCAGCATCCCCTTGATGATCTCAGGTTCCAACGGGTTCTTCCATCTGATCGCTGGGCATGTCTGGAGATCATTCAGCATTGTTTACCCCAATCAGAGCAAAGCTCTGTTCAAATTCCAAGGCGGGAAACGAAGCAACGCTTCTGTTTCTCCCAATCAGAGCAAACCTCTGTTTTGAAAATTAAAGTGAAAATTAAAATTAAAATAAATAAAGCAACGCTTCAGATCCCCTGCACTGCGCGCAGAACGCCACGTGTCAAAATCAGGCACGCCAACGCAGGGAGCGCAGCACTCAAGGCAGCGCACTCAATCAGAGCAAGGCTCTATGAAAGAAGCAACGCTTCAGCTGACTTGCGCTCTGCGCTGCGCGACACGTGGCAGCGCAGTTGCGTTGCGCTCTGCGCTGCGCGATACGTGGCAGCACAGTTGCGCTGTGCTCTGCACTGCGCGACACGTGTCAAGCGTAGGTACGCTTGCGCCAAACAGAATTAAAATTCTGGAAAGAGCTTTCTCAATCTTGTTAAAAACAAGAAGATTGCCTTCTGTAAAACAGAAGCCCTTAGATCAAAGATCCAACGGTGGGGAAAAATCCCCAAATCACTCAGAGAAAGATCTCTCTAACCAATTTAACAAACTAATTGACACTATAAAAAGGCCCCTACACCCCAAGTCTAAAACACACAGAGAGACAGAAAAAAAAGAGAGAACTCCTCTAAAGAACTTTGAAAAGAATTCAGAAAGGAAAAAGAAGGTAAAACCTTTATAAAAAGAAGAATTTTTTCTGAAAAGATCATTGATCTAAGAACAAGATCAAGGATCTTCAATAAAAAATATAATAAATAACAAAGGCATTGCCTTTTTATGAACCATTGGTTCTGGAATCTTAAAGATTCTTTTCTCGAATCCAAAATTGGATCAAGATATTAAAACAATGCCTTGCAGTTGTAAATCTGCACTGTTGCGCTCTCGGGTTGGCGCAAGCCACCAGAGAGCGCCACGTGTCAGCCCCATAACGATCTGCGCTATGAGCTTATAAAAATAGAGCATTACTCTCAGAATTGGCGCAACTCACCAGAGTGCGCCACGTGTCAGCAGCGCAACAACGCAGCGCACTGCGCTTGCGCTCACCTGAGCGTGACATGTGTCACCTCCCCATGGACTTGCGCCTTACGCTCCTCAATCGGCGCAAAGCGCCTGACAAGCCGCGTGGCGCTTTGTCAGACTAATTAATGCAGCGCATTATTAAAGGGCAGAGCCCAATTAAGAGGCCCAATGGACCAAAACAAATGCTCTGCATTATAAAAAAGGGGACAGAGCCCAACTTAAAAGGCCTAACAGGCCAGAATAAAATGCAGTGCATTATTAACAGGGGCAGAGCCCTAATAAAGGCCTACTAGGCTAAATATAAATAAAAATGTTGAACATTCTCAACTGGACTTAGCCCAATTCTGGCCGTAAGTCCTCAAATTAAATTGACTGAGCACGGCTGCTTTCTTAAATCAATTTACACCTAGTTCAAGGGTATATCTCTGAACTCCTTTGACACCTGTCGTTGTAATCCTTCAACGACGTCAGAGAGGTGATGGGTCCCGACGACCATATATGAAATGGACCACCATGTCCCTAAACTGGTAGTGGACCACCATGTCCCTAAACTGGAACAATAGAGCCCCCAATGCTCTTTTGTCGGATCTAAACGATCCCGTTTAAGTTGATCTTAGCCTCAAATATGGCTAACGTATCCTTAAACCTTCAAACAGACTTTAGTCCCAAATTAGACTATAGACCCCCCAATCGACTTTGGTTCATGGGTACATCTCTGAACTCCTCTGACACCTGTCGTTGTAATCCTTCAACGACGTCAGAGAGGTGACGGGTCCCGACGGCCATACATGCATTGGACCACCATGTCCCTAAACTGGAAATCGACCACAATGTCATTAAACTAAACAACAGAGCCAATTGCTCTCTTGTCGGATCCAAACGATCCCGTTAAGTTGATCTAAGTCTGGAGATTAGGCTCACGTATCCTTAACGAACGTTTAAGTTGATCTTAGCCTTAATAGGGCTAACGTATTCTTAAACTAAAACCACAAACCTAAATCTAAGAAAATACGGATTTGGACTAATCCACGTCCTATGGGCGACGGCATAACTTAGTCTCCGTATACAATCCACGGGCATCCACAAACAAAACAAACACACACGACACGAAGTGAAATTCCGGAGAAGGAGAAAGTTGTTACCGCGATGCGGTAGAGTAATTAACTGCAGGGGCTTGCGCCTGCAGGGAAGAGCGTCCCCACAATCAAAAACCCCTCAAGTGAGGGGGAATCTGACGAAGTCTGCTACATCGGCCGCATCGTTCTAAACCTCCGATGCACGGTTCCATAAATCAACTTGGCATCTTCGGAGAGGTGGACGGATAAAACCAAATAGCATCTGTCCCGAACCTCAGGCAAGACGTCCCATGTCTTGGCGTCTCTGTGTTCGGAGGGGAATAGATTCTGGCATGCCCGGTGGGACCTTTTTCTCTTTCCACTCCACACTTTGTGTGTCGTGTTCGCAAACGAATCGCAGTTTGCTGTGGTTGCCTATGGGTTTGAGGTACTAAGATTTGGTGTCTTGCTCCGTGCAGAAAATAGAAGATCAATGGTTTCAAACTACACTGCCTGCAACTGCAACTCTCGCTCCGTCCTTGCTGGAGGAGTGACTTATAGGCCCTCCCTTTTCAAGATGCCAGTGGAGCAGATAACTCAAGCCACCGCTGGACTATTCTTCGGGACCATGCTCCCACTGATGAGCTTCAATACCCTAATGACGTTGCAAGAAGCCCCAAAGAAGTCGTTTTTTGATCGACTTACCACTGCCGCGGCCCCTCTCAACGGGTCGCCCAACTTCAATGCTTCAATTTTCAACAGACTGGGACAGAACGTCTACGAGCCCGCGATACCCAAAGCTGCCATCCAAAAGCGGATAGCCACCCCGGCTCAAGCGGACGAAATCATTGGAAAGGCTCCTCCTTCCAAGAAGTCAGTTTTTACAAGGCTGGCCATTCCGATTGCTGCTCTAGGCGAGGTCCTCAAAGCTGCTTCCCCTGCTCAGAGGTCTATCTTTGACAAATTAGACATTGCTTCTCAACGGGTGTAACGTTTTGAAAATCGTTTCGGCGAAATTTCGGAAAAACGGCTTTTAGAGTGAATTTAGGGTTTTTGTGAGTTTTAACCTATTTTATATTAAAATTAGTGTTCGTGAATGTGCAAATGAGTTTGATTGGATTTTTTTCGATGGTTTGACGTTTGTACATCGACATCGAGGGTTGGTTTGACTATTCTTGCATGCGTAGGCGATAGGTTTGGACCTATGCGTGATAGGCGTGCCGATTTGATTTTCGTATGCCGTTTCGATTTCGAATTTAGTTTTAATGCGATACGGTGCGTTATGATATGTAGGTACCCCATGCGGACTTCGAGACGACAAGCAAGCGCGTGGCGACGTCGGCACCGGCGAGCGAGGACCAGGTGAGTAGATTTATATCTACGGGGAGAACTCGGGTGGATGGCGTATAGCACCCCCGCAGTCTGTGGTGATGTATACGGATGCGTATACACACCAACAATTTATGATATGTTGTTAGGATTTATTATTGATGATTTTAGATGGATATTGGTGTTGGATTGGCGCATGGTTACGAAACCTTAGGTAGTGGTTGCACCACACATACACACACACCCATATTGGCATACATTCTTCTTTCATATGTGCGTACATGGGATTATATATTGATGTGTATATTTACACATGGGTATGGGACTATGTGTTTATATACTGGATTTGAGGATAGTAATTGGGATTTGAGATGAGTCGATGATATTGGGCTTGAGGCCAGAAGACCCGTGATGTGTTTTGGTTCGTATTGAGATATGACATGATGTTTTAGCGGGTCTTTTGACGTAGTGATTCTTACATGCATGCATACATAGATGGTATCAATATTGTACTAGACGTAGATCAGTACCCCGATCATGATATTTGATAAAGAGGATATCAGATGAATAGTATGATGAATGTGATATTGACCCGTACCCAGATTTGGGATGTCGTACGACGGATTTACGTACGAGCTATATTTTGATGATTGATCCGCACTCTTGACTTGGGATGTCTGATTATAGATATGGTATCGGATATGATATTATTGAGGCGGGATCACCGACTATACATATACAGGTAGGTAAATGTATCGACTCAGATGATAGGCGGTTTCCTTACCTGTAGTTCAACTTGTTAGTTCAGCCGTATAGTTTAGTGTAGTTGTTAGATTAGATTAGACTCCTACCTATTTCAAAAACTAACGAATCGTGGGTATTTTAAAAAACAGCCCAAGGGATCCTACGGATATTTCAAAAGACTTATCTTTTCATAAAAACACCGTAGCCCCTATTTTCAAAACCCCATGATTTGTGTTATTTCAAAAGGCACCATTTGTAGAACTTATATTAGATTAATACAGATTAGTTATAGTTGCGTCTAGTATTCAGCTCCCGCTTATTATTGTGGTTCGCTTCGCATCGCATACTTATGTTATAAATTCTTATTGAAATGTTGATATCTTATTGTTAGGACACCAGCACCATTACCGATGATGCGTATGTACCACGTACACTTACTTGCCAGCTCACACACATCTTCATCGGTAATTGCCATGTCACGTACACCTTAGAAAATATTATTGCTTAACTTAGCTTGATAGCTAGTATTTTGACATAATATTAGTGTACTTACCTTATATGCCAGCTTAGATATTGTAGTTATTACTTGTCGCTTCATGCATACTGTTATTCATTCTCATACTTATATTCATGGTTTTACATGCTATTGATGATTCGGATTTCCATGATATTTTCTGGATTTGGAGGAAAACCGCAAAACATATATAAACTGCTTTCTCTCTTTTAAAATAAAAATGCGGTTTTCCCATGATGTATGAGTCGTCCACCATGAGTTTGCTGATGGATTTCGAGACCCGATTCGAGGAGTTGGATGAACCGTTTCGGGTACATGGTGGACCCGGTATGGTACCCCGGGGCAAGATGAATGTGGTGTTGACGTTGAGCCTGGCAGGGGACAGATTACCTACCGGTGATATTACCCGACGCGTCGGATATCCGGAGGATACCGTCGTGGTCTTGAGATGGATGGTAGGGGCCGGTCTGGACTGACGGCGCCCTAGATATTGAGATTGAGACATTGATATTTCGAGACAGTGAGATTTATGTTTTGTGTCGATGCTAGACACTGTTAATACAGATTTCATTATGATACCTCAGTTTAAAAATACGAAGGAAATCTCACTAATTTATGAAAACAGTTTCTTCATTTACATGTATTCTGTTTTCATGCATTCATACCCCATTCATATGATATATTGCTACCTGAGGCACTGACACGGGCACATGAGATTTCACTCGGTTAGATATTACCCTAGCCATTGTTATAGGCTGCTTGTTATGTATATTTTGAGGATATATTATGATCGTATGACCTAGGATTGCGTCATACATGCGATTTCTGTTCGTAGATGTTTTTCTATTCACGAGTTGGCAACTCACCCCCGTTGTGCCCCAGTTTCTTGCAGGTTTGCCGTACAGGTTTCATTACGGCTTGCGGGCATAGTTTCCTTCGGGTGATTTGCTAGTAGGTGGGTTTACTGTATCGTACCCCCCATTATATAACTTGTATATTATTATTCAGTTGTATCTAGAAGTTCCATCAACCAAACATGTATTTATTTTTGAGATAGAGACCAGTGATGTTATTCTTTCGACCTTAGAGTCGCGCGTATATTTCTGCGGTTTTCTTGTGGTTTCGAGTTTCCTTTTGAGTTTTTGATCCTCGCCGTTGGCGTTGTATATTATTGCTTGTGTGGTGGTGACCGTCGATTGACGAAGAGCTAGCTCCCGCTTGGGGATGCCTTTTATTGATTTCGTATACTATTCATGTTGTATCCCGTTTGGGAGCCAGTATTTACAAAGGAGACTCTGCCAAAATTTTTAGAAAATACTTGATGTTTTTAAAAACCGCATAATTCGGCTTATGCTATTAAAACTTCTTGTTTTAAATTGGTTTTCCTTCACTCTACTACTTTTCTTGGTTTGGATTTCTGGGTTTTCGTCTTACTTAGAATACGTACGCCTTGAGACGTTCGTAGTTTAAGTGCCGGTCATGTTCCGTACTTTCGGGTCGTGACAACGGGTGTCAGTCTTCGACAGGCTAGCACCAATAACAGTCTCTCCTCAAAGCAGGGGGCATGACGAAGTCACCCTTATAGCTGAAACAACTCCATCCGCAAGACACGCTCGACGTCACCACTGGCGCCGAGTGAGGAAGGCTGGGGGCAACTCCCCCTCTGGGATAACTCCGCCAGCTCCAACGGTGGGGATCGATGCTGCTGTTCCAACCGGGAACAGCTTTGAATTGCTGAATGCGGTGCGCAGAAACTCTCCTACTGCGGTGCTGAAACGAACTCCTTCACCTGTGGAGAATACTCCAGAGAAGAAGCTAGAGCAGCCCCCTCAACGGCTGTCCTCTAAAATTTACAAGGTCTGGCGTCAAGTCCAAGACTCCGTAATGGATCAAGACTATCTCCACCGACAGAAAAAGATGAAGGTTCGGCAGGAGAAGGACTACTCTGTCAAGCCAGAAAAAGCAACAGCTGGCTGGGTGCCCACTGCAACGGCTTCCTCAACGTCAATCACTTAAAAGAAAAGGAGGCCGCAAAAATCCCCTGTGAATATGGCGAACCGTAAAAGCGCTGAGCACAAACGCTCCAAGTCTGGGGGCATAGTGGTGCATACTGTTTATATGGCATCCGGGAAAGAGGACAGCCGCGCTGCGACGGGTCACCGACCACTCACCCGATCCGTGACGAAAGCTCAAGAACAGCAGCAAAAGCTTCAGGAAATGATGACTACAATGGCCGCACTTACCGGGCCAAAAGAAAGCTCGGAGGCATTGTCAGAACAGCATCACGAACAAGAAACCGACGCTAATTCTTACGCAGGGTCCTCGAAAAGAAGGACAAAGAAGCCGCAGAGCAAGCGGTTAACATAAAACAAATGGTGCTCCTCTTTCAAGACATGGTCGGGATAATGTTACAGCCGGATTCCCCAGCTGAAGACCCTCCGATCATTATCGAGGACGATAAAGAGGAGACATCTAATCCTCCGCCGGCTTTTTCAGCAGCCAAGGAGGAAACCATTTCCAAAGCTGCACTAGACGACTATATAGCTCAGCGGAAACGCGTTCATCAGGCGAATGAAGCGGCCGGGCAAATAGTCAAAACTGGACGACCCTATCTGAGCTGGTATGACCAAATCAGTTACCCACCGGGATGGGGAACGGGGAACCCACATCAGCATGTCGCTCAATTCAGGGCCTTATGCGGCAACACTGGAGGCGACGACAAATTGTTGCTTCGCCAATTCATCGGCAGCTTAGCGGAAACTGCCTTTGAGTGGTATTCGGAGCTACCTGACGACTCTATCAAAACATTTGCGGAGATGGAGCTACTGTTTACACAAAGATTCGCGAGTGTTAGTGAACGCACCCCGATAACAGCATTGATCAATGCCAGGATAAGGCCAGGCGAAACATGGGTCCAATACGCAACACGATGGCGGAACCTATGGTCGAAATGCGAACAATGCATCGAAGAAGCACCTGCGGTAGGCATGTTCGTGGGCACTCTTGATCCGCAAGCGACCATCTCGCAATTCATGATGTTCTTCAGGCCGACCACCTTCCAGGCCTTGATCGACAAATTAGCCCAAATGGACCAGATGGGCCATGGACCGTTTCCTCCAAAACCGGACTCTCGAAATGAAAAGGGGGAAGGTAAAGCGATCGTCGTCGCCAATACTCAACAACAGCCAAGCCACTTGAAGCCGGTTGTCCGTCAAAACAATATGCGTCCACGCGTATCCCTTCAGGAGAAGCTAGGACGTCCTTACTCGTTTCCTCAAAATAAAGCGAGAAGACTGCTTGAGCTGGCACTGCGCAACAGGCTCATCAATCTGCCAGATCCAAGACACCCGTTGCAGCCAAACGACGTCAATGATCCTAATTACTGTCCTTACCGCCGACTGTTGGGTCATCCGATTGAGGATTGCTATGTCTTAAAAAACTGGATTGAAGACCAATACCTACAAGGCAAGTTTGCGCTGTCTGAAAAGTGGAAGGTAAACCCACCACAGCCGCACACTCCAAAGAAGATGGACACGCCGGGGGCAGCTTGTTCCTTTGTTGAGGACGAAAACGATGGAGAAGACTCATCAGATGAATCCGAGGACTACGTAGCGAGTTGTCATGTGATCTTTCACTCATTGATAGACGATAAAGAGGCTCCTTGCGCCGAGAAAATGAGGGCGGATTCTAAACCGGAACTTCTGTGGCCGTCAGACGAGATGATCGATACTTTCCTGAATGAGATTCGTCTGAAAGTTAAAGCCAATCAAGAGCGTGAGATGGCTATATTGGAAGAAGCCAAACACTGGCGACTAGACGAAAGAGTCGAGACACTCCCGTCAAATCAAAAGACATACGCTGCCGATAAAAACAAAATCAATACGAGGAAAAGGTTCGCTAAGGCCATATCAATAGGAATGAAGCTACCGCCCTCTGAAGAAAACACTCTCGATGGAGTAGAGATGCATCCTAACTACTGCTTGTATCATCGGAAGATCACACATCCCACTGAAGACTGCGACTCCTTTAAGTGTTGGTGGCAAGGGTATGTCGCCCGTAGGCAATACGTCAACAGAAGAAAGCGTGAAGCTCGTAGACAGCGGAAGAATATGACGGATGAGCATAAAAGAGTTGCCGGCAATTGTCATAAGGATGAGCCCGGGGGATCACGAGTTCTCACCTTCGGGAGCGATTCCAACGAAAAAGTAGCCCTTGGCCCTCTCTTCAAGGAGTCCATCTCTGAAAGATTGAGGAATTGCGAGAACATTCAGCCACTCAATTGCACGATATCCGGAGAGAATCTCGGATCCACCAACAACGGAGCGAATAAAAAGGATAAAGGAAAGGGAAAAATGACCTTCTTCACCAACACTCAACAACAATCGAGTGGCCTTAGACCGGTTGTTCGTTAAAACAATATGCGTCCACGCATATCTCTCGAGGAGAGGCTAGGACGTCCTTACTCGTTTCCTCAGGATGAAACAAGGAGACTGTTCGAGCTGGCACTACGCAACAGACTCATCAATCTACCGAGTCCAAAACGTCTGTTGCAGCCAGGCTGTCTCAACGATCCCAATTATTGCCCTTACCACCAAACAGTAAGTCACCTAATCGAGGATTGCTACGTCTTCAAAAACTGGGTTGAAGACCAATACCAACAGGGCTAGTTCGTCATCTCCGAAAACTGGAAAGTGAGCCCGCCACAACCGCACGCTCCGAGAAAGATGGATACGCCGGGGGAATCATGCTCATTCATAGGGAAAGCCCCATAGACCGAAAAGTCAGTAAACCAGAGATTCGCCTCAAATACGGCGACGGCAGACCGAAACGTCCTTAAACTAATAACGGACCAATACGTCCTAAAACTAGCTGACGACCGAAACGTCTTTAAACTACTACCGCAGCATCCTCAGGCTGGAGAGATAAAAAAAATATAATAATAAAAATAATAATAATAAAAAAAGGGGAACGGTATGTCCATAAGCAAAATGGGTACGGATGAAAACCCGAAAGGGCTCCGTGAGTAAAACAGCAGGGCTACCGGCGAGTGTTCGTGAAAACCCGAAAGGGCGCGACCTCGTAAAAAAAACGGTATGTCCAGAAGCAAAATGGGCACGGATAAAACCCCGAAAAGGCTCCGTGAGTAAAAATAGCAGGGCTACCGGCGAGTGTTTGTGAAAACCCGAAAGGGCGCAACCTCGTTAAAATACACTTACAGGGTCCTCTCGACCTTGTAAGGAGAAACCACCCGCGTGAGATCCTTACGACTCACAAGGGAGCGACTCACAAGGGAGCAACACACTTAGGGATCCCCACGATTCCTAAGGAGAAAATACACTTGCAAGATCCTCACGACTCGTAAGGAGAACTGTCTTATGGGACCCTCACGGCTCATAAGATTTGAAAGTCTTAAGTTACAGAGGCCTAAACCTGTGCTTAAGCAAACCCCCCACAGCCTTCGATATTGCCCTACAAGTGGCTCAATGCTGACCCTTGTATACAATCCACGGGCGCAAATAAACATTTCCCTAACAAAGTCCCATCCGTGACTAGGGATATGTTCGCACGGTGAACAACCCTTGTAAGCCCTCTCGACTTATAAGAAGAAAACATTCCTGTAAGATCCTTACGACTTATAGGAGAACACGCACTTAGGAATCCTCACGATTCTTAAGGAGAAAACATACCTACGAGATCCTCACGACTCGCAGGGAGAAATACCTTTATGAGACCCTTACGGCTCGAAGTCAAAAGCCTTAGTCGACGGGATCCTAACCCTGTTCGCTAAGCCACCTTTGTTCGACATCGACAGAGGCAAAATGATGATTCGCTCCTGGCAATATCCCAGTTGTAGCGATGCTGATGCCTAAACCGGTATCAAATTCCAAGTCCTTTCATGGCAAATGATGATTCACTCCTGGCAATATTCCAATTGTAGCGCTGCTGATGCTGAGATTGGCGTCAGATTCCAAATTCCACACTCGCGATAAAAGAAAATCAGCGAGCAATACATGCATACGAAATAGCCGAAATGATGGGGCAACATGCAATAAAAAGCAGCAAGTAAAAATTTATGCATGAAAAATAGCCTAAATGATTGGGCAACTCGTAATAAAAAGCAGCGAGTAAAATAAAAAAAACAGCCGAAATGATTGGGCAACTCGCAATAAAAAGCAGCGAGTAAAATTAAAAAAACAACCGAAATGATTAGGCAACTCGCAATAAAAAGCAGTGAGTAAAATAAAAAAAACAGCCGAAATGATTGGGCAACTCGCAATAAAAAGCAGCGAGTGAAAATGAAATAAATAGCCGAAATGATTGGGCACCGCGAAAAATAGCCGAAATGATTGGGCAATCGTGACCTTCGCGATATAAAAGCTGAAATGATAGAGCATCGCGGAAATATAATAATAATAATAATAAATGAATGAAACTTTTACCCTACAGGTGAGATCACATCAATCCCTGTATACAATCCAGGGGCACAAACAAAGAAGGAAACACATCTTCCCCCCAAGACTCCGTCAGAAAGCGAAGCCAAATCTCGATGGTTCATAGACAACCTAAAGGCAACCTTAACATTTTTCGCAATATTGCAGACGCAATGTCAACAAACGGAGCAAAGGAAGATCCCTTGCTTTAGGGTCACGGCGTCAACATAGACAACTTAGAGATCACCAACGGCGTTTCTCCTCAATCCAGCAGGATGCAGATACAACGCCAACAAAAGACCTTACGGTCGGAACAAAACGATGCGACGGCAACATCCCAGCTCCACCACAGCATTCGTCTCGTTATAGAAAACGCAATGTCAACAAGTGAAGCAAAGGAAGATCCCTAGCTTCAGGGTCTCAACGTCAACATCGACAACTTAGAGATCACCAGCGGCGTTCCTTCGCAGTCTAGCAGGATGTAAATGCAACGTCAGCAAAAAGACCCCATGGTCAGTAAAGCGGAGTGATGGCAAAATCCCAGCTCCACCTCAGCATTCGTCTCGTTACGGCAGACGAGATGTCACCCCAGCGTTCTTCCTCCAACAGGATTCAGACGCGACAATAAAACAGCGGAGCCACGGCAAAGTCCCTAGTTCCAAACCTCGACGGTTCACCAACAACCTAGAGACAACCGTGACATTCGTCTCGATATAGAGGACACAATGCCAGCAAACGAAGTAAAGGCCAAATTCCTAGCTTCAAGGTCTTAACGGCAAGTCATATAAATCCTGAAAGACAACCGGAGATCATCTCACACCGGTGCGGAATGATCACCATCTCGACGTTCGTCTCAACACAGCAGACGCAACATCATCAAACAGCGGAGCCACGGCAAAGTCCCTAGTTCCAAACCTCGACGGTTCACCAACAACCTTGAGACAACCACGACATTCGTCTCGATATAGAGGACGCAATGCCAGCAAACGAAGCAAAGGCCAAATTCCTAGCTTCAGGGTTTTGACGGCAAGTCATATAAAGCCTGAAAGACTATCGGAGATCATCCCACACCAGCGCGGAGTGGTTATGACTCATCGGGGCTCTCCAAAATGAGCCTAACCTCAAGTAAAAAGTGACATGAAATATCCCTACGCTTTCTCTTTCGACGGTAATACTACCTGGAAGATTACTTGAAGACGTCTTGTCCATCCTCCGAAGGGATCAGAGACACGACAATCGCAAGGCTACTCGAACAGCAAGATTGCATATCGAGGAATATATCTGCCAACGCGACGGTACGACGGCCAAAACCCTAAGTACCACAGACCCTAACGGATCTCTGTCGTAAAGAGCAGAGGTTAACTGTGACGTTAGGATATTCTTGCGAGAAATGCTCGATTCATCTCGACTCGTGAGGAAATCAGTGTCTTTACGAGAACTACTCGATATGTTTCGACTCGTAAGGAAAAGCCTTAGGCGGCAAGGATTAAAAAACCTATTTCCTAAGCACTGGGACCCTGCAAGTCGGTCCAAAATGGACTCTTGCATACTATTCATGGGTCACACTCTCCAAAATCGAATCTCGACAAGGAGGGAAACAACTGCTTACGGGTCCTCTCGACTCGTAAGAGGGAAAATTCTCTTATAAGATCCCTACGACTTATAAGGGAAAACGCAATTAGGAATCCTCACGATTCCTAAGGAGAAAATACACCTACGAGATCCTCTTGACTCGTAGGGAGAAAAGTCTTTATGAGACCCTCACGGTTCATGAAGTTGAAAAGTCTTAGGTAGCAGACCTGAACCTGCTTCCTAAGCCATCACTACTCCCCAAGATGTTCAAGATAGAATGTTCTATATCGCTTACAGGCTATGCTTACTTAAATAATATGCCAGTAACAAAGCAGAAAATGAAAAGAAGGGGGCAAAAGATTTCTCATTCATACTTGGAAAGTTTTTACATCAATAGAGGAAATAAACAAAGACATTATCCAAATGATTACAACGGCAAAACCTCAGATCCTGGACAGGGATTGAGGAACTCGAAAGTGACCTTGTCCAAGACTTTCCAAGCCTGGCGAACCATCCTGGTGTGCTTCCTTTAGCAAGCACGGGCGTCGGGATCCCCACTAATTTCCTCCACCCTCCGATAGGCAGCAAGAATGGCGGACTGTTGAAAGGCCTGGTGCAAGAGATCGACAAGATTGTCTCGTCGTCTCTTCGAGATTAAGTTCATCAGGTACACTGAGTGCACCTTATTCTCGGCGGCATCCAATGCCCCAAGTGGCACACCAATACAGAATAGGATAAGCGCTTCCCAGATGGCTCCCACGATAAGCTTCAGGAGAGAGGAACATCGGGAAAGCAATTGACCGTTGTATGCGTCGAAGCGACTCATGATCTCAGCACACTCGGCATTAGTAAATTCTCAATTTTGGGAACGGCCGAGTCGGCGGATGTCCCCGTAGGAGATAATCTCGTCGAGGTCGTACATGTAGGCGTCCATCACTCCTATAAAAGAAGATTGACAAAAATCAGCAACTCTTAAGGGTTCTGCTATATGATTTAAAAGGAGCAAAGCTCTATTAATGAATCAAGAAATTATAAATGAAATCTTTCAGAGAGCGGAACTCTATTGATGGAATCCTAACAGGGTTCTCTTTAGTTCTCTTTAGATCCTTTTAGAGCAAAGCTCTGCTAAGTGAAACCCTAAATGGGTTTTCTTTAGATCAGGGATCTATTGAGAGCAAGGCTCTGTTAATGAAAATTAATTTAATTTAATTAAAAATTTTACCTAAAAAGTGTTTTCTAAAGAAATTCTAATTCTTGGAGTTCTTGAAGGCAAGAGCAAGACTCTGAAGTTTTGAAAGTAAAAATCTTAAAAGATGATGATCATCTGTGGAGGACCAAAGGTCCTATTTATAGGCATCAAATGACCTTTCAACTTCCAAGAGTTGCCACGGCGGTTGGAATTCTGCCACCGCTGCGCTCACGTTTAGAGGGCCACATAAGCGCAACGGTGGGGGGCATTTGTTTACCCCAATCAGAGCAAAACTCTGTTCAAATTCCAAAGCAGGAAACGAAGCAACGCTTCTGTTTCCCCCAATCAGAGCAAACCTCTGTTTTGAAAATTAAAGTGAAAATTAAAATTAAAATTAAAATAAATAAAGCAACGCTTCAGATCCCCTGCGCTGCGCGCAGAATGCCACGTGTCAAAATCAGGCACGCCAACGCAGGGAGCGCAGCGCTCAAGGCAGCGCACTCAATCAGAGCAAGGCTCTATGAAAGAAGCAACGCTTCAGCTGACTTGCGCTCTGCGCTGCGCGACACGTGGCAGCGCAGTTGCGCTGCGCTCTGCGTGTCAAGCGTAGCTGCGCTTGCGCTAAACAGAATTAAAATTCTGGAAAGATCTTTCTCAATCTTGTTAAAAACAAGAAAATTGCCTTCTGTAAAACAGAAGCCCTTGGATCAAAAATCCAACGGTGGGGAAAAATCCCCAAATCACTCAGAGAAAGATCTCTCTAACCAATTTAACAAAATAATTGACACTATAAAAAGGCCCCTAGACCCCAAGTCTAAAACACACAGAGAGACAGAAAAAAAAGAGAGAACTCCTCTAAAGAACTTTGAAAAGAATTCAGAAAGGAAAAGAAGGTAAAACCTTTATAAAAAGAAGAATTTCTTCTGAAAAGATCATTGATCTAAGAACAAGATCAAGGATCTTCAATAAAAAAATATAATATATAACAAAGGCATTGCCTTTTTATGAACCATTGGTTCTGGAATCTTAAAGATTCTTTTCTCGAATTCAAAATTGGATCAAGATATTAAAACAGTGCCTTGCACTTGTAAATCTGCACTGTTGCGCTCTCGGGTTGGCGCAAGCCACCAGAGAGCACCACGTGTCAGCCCCATAACGATCTGCGCTATGAACTTCTAAAAATAGAGCATTGCTCTCTGAATTGGCGCAACTCACCAGAGTGCGCCACGTGTCAGCAGCGCAACAGCGCAGCGCACTGCGCTTGCGCTCACCTGAGCGTGACATGTGTCACCTCCCCATGGACTTGCACCTTGCGCTCCTCAATCGGCGCAAAGCGCCTGACAAGCCACGTGGCACTTTGTCAGACTAATTAATGCAGCGCATTATTAAAGGGCAGAGCCCAATTAAGAGGCCCAATGGACCAAAACAAATGCTCTGCATTATAAAAAAGGGGACAGAGCCCAACTTAAAAGGCCTAACAGGCCAGAATAAAATGTAGTGCATTATTAACAGGGGCAGAGCCCTAATAAAGGCCTACTAGGCTAAATATAAATAAAAATGTTGAACATTCTCAACTGGACTTAGCCCAATTCTGGCCGTAAGTTCTCAAATTAAATTGACTAAGCACGGCTACTCTCTTAAATCAATTTACACCTGGTTCAAGGGTACATCTCTGAACTCCTTTGACACCTATCGTTGTAATCCTTCAACGACGTCATAGAGGTGATGGGTCCAGACGACCATACATGAAATGGACCACCATGTCCCTAAACTGGTAGTGGACCGCCATGTCCCTAAACTGGAACAATAGAGCCCCCAAATGCTCTTTTGTCGGATCTAAACGATCCCGTTTAAGTTGATCTTAGCCTCAAATATGGCTAACGTATCCTTAAACCTTCAAACAGACTTTAGTCCCAAATTGGACTATAGACCCCCCAATCGACTTTGGTTCAAGGGTACATCTCTGAACTCTTCTGACACCTGTCGTTGTAATCCTTCAACGACGTCAGAGAGGTGACGGGTCCCGACGGCCATACATACATTGGACCACCATGTCCCTAAACTGGAAATCGACCGCAATGTCATTAAACTAAACAACAGATTCAATTGCTCTCTTGTCGGATCCAAACGATCCCGTTAAGTTGATCTGAGTCTGGAGATTAGGCTCACGTATCCTTAACGAACGTTTAAGTTGATCTTAGCCTCAATAGGGCTAACGTATTCTTAAACTAAAACCCCAAACCCAAATCTAAGAAAATACGGATTTGGACAAATCCACGTCCTACGGGCGACGGCATAACTTAGTCTCCGTATACAATCCACGGGCATCCACAAACAAAACAAACACAGACGACACGAAGTGAAATTCTGGAGAAGGAGAAAGTTGTTACCACGATGCGGTAGCGTAATTAACTGTAGGGGCTTGCGCCTGCAGGGAAGAGCGTCCCCACAATCAAAAACCCCTCAAGTGAGGGGGAATCTGACGAAGTCTGCTACATCGGCCACATCCGTCTAAACCTCGGATGCACGGTGCCATAAATCAACTTGGCATCTTCGGAGAGGTGGACGGATAAAACCAAATAGCATCTGTCCCGAACCTCAGGCAAGACGTCTCATATCTTGGCGTCTCTATGTTCGGAGGGGAACAAGCATCTTTTTGGTTTTGGCGGAAAGCACGACCTCCCATGGAGCTTCTTCAACAAAAGAACAAGTTGCCCTCGGCGTACCCGTCTTTTTTGGAGCGTGCGGCTGTGGTTGGTTTACTTTCCACTTTTCAGACAGCGCAAACTTGCTTTGTAGGTACTGATCCTCGATCCATCCCTTAAAGATGAAGCAATCCTCGATCGAGTGACTTACCATTTGGTGGTAAGGGCAATAATTGGGATTATTCACCTCGCTGGGTTGCAGTGGTCTCCTTGGATTCGGGAGATAGATAAGCCTATTGCGCATCGCCAGCTCGAACAGCCTCTTCGTTTTATCCCGCGGGAATGAGTAAGGGCACTTCATTTTCTCATTATAATACCGCCGTCTCTCTTCTAGTTGATCCACTAGTTTTGGGGCACTGGGCTGCTGTTGGGTGTTCGCAACGAAGGTCGCCTTCCCTTTACCCTTGTCGTTTCGGGGTTCCGGCTTCGGAGGAGACGGTCTGTGATCCATTTAATCCATCTGGGCTAGCTTATCAATTAAAGCCTGGAACGTGGTCGGTTTAAAGAACATCATGAACTGTGAGATGGTCGCTTGCGGATAAAGGGTGCCCACGAACATGCCCACCGCTGGTGCTTTTTCGATGCGTTGTTTGCACTTCGACCACAGATTCCGCCATCGTGTTGCGTATTGAACCCAAGTTTCGCCTGGCTTCACCCTGACATTAATCAGTGCTATTATCGGGATGCGTTCACTAGCACTCATGAATCTCTGTGTAAACAATAGCTCCATCTCCGCAAATGTTTTGACAGAGTCGTTAGATAGCTTCGAATACCATTCAAAGGCCGTTTCTGCTAAGCTGTCGACGAATTGGCGAAGCAGCAGTTTGTCGTCGCCTCCAGTGTTGCCGCATAAGGCCCTGAATTAAGCGACATGCTGATGGGGATTCCCCGTCCCTTTATATACATGAAAATTAGGGATCGTATATCCCAGTGGATAACTAATTTGATCATATCAGCCCGGATATGGTCGTCCAGTTCTAACAATTTGCCCAGTCGCTTCATTCGCCTGGTGAGCTCGTATCTGCTGAGCTATATAGTCGTCTAGTGCAGCTTTGGAAATGGTTTCCTCCTTGGCCGCTGAAAGAGCCGGAGGAGGATTAGATGTCTCCCCTCTATCGTCTTCAACAATGATCGGAGGGTCTTCAGCTGGAGGGTCCGGCTGTAACATCATCCCTACCATATCTTGGAAGAGGAGCGCCATTTGTTTTATGTTAGCCGCTTGCTCTGCGGCTTCTTTGTCCTTCTTTTC
The DNA here is from genome assembly GCA_030015575.1 of Agapanthus africanus. NCBI lineage: Eukaryota > Viridiplantae > Streptophyta > Magnoliopsida > Asparagales > Amaryllidaceae > Agapanthus > Agapanthus africanus. The sequence continues at coordinate 933,368,080 of JASDDO010000019.1, read as the reverse complement.
GAGGACTCTGCGTAAGAAGTCAGCGTCAGTTTCCTATTCGTGACGCTGTTCTGATGATGCCTCCGAGCTTTCTTTTGGCCCAGTAAGTGCGGCCATCGCAGTCATCATCTCCTGAAGCTTCAGTCGCTGCTCCTGGGCTTTTGTCATGGATCGGGTGAGCAGTCGGTGACCCATCGAAGCGCGGCTATCCTCCTTCCCGGATGCCATATAAACAGTGTGGACCGTTATTCCCCCAGACTTGGGGCGTTTGTGCCCAGCGCTTTTACGTTTCGCCATGTCTACAGGGGCCTTTTGCGGCCTCCTTTTCTTTTGAATGATTGACGTTGAGGGAGCCATTCCAGTAGGCACCCAGCCAGCTGTTGCTTTTTCTGGCTTGACAAAGTAGTCCTTCTCCTACCGAACCTTCATCTTTTTCTGTCGGCGGAGATAGTCTTGATCCATCACAGAGTCTTGGACTTGACGCCGGACCTTGTAAATTTTAGACGACAGCCGTTGAGGGGACTGCTCTGGTTTGGTTTCCGTAACATTCTCCGCCGGAAGAGGAGATCTTTTCAGTACGGCAATTGGCGAGTTTTTGCGCACCCTTCTTAGCGGTTCAAAGCTATTCCCGGTTAGAATAGCAGTATCGATCCCCACCGTTGGAGCCGGTGGAGTAAATCCAGAAGGAGAGCTGCCCCCAGCCTTCCGTACTCGGCGCCAGTGACGACAGCGAGCATGTCGTGCGATTAGAAATGGTCTAGCCGTAGGGGTGACCTCCTCATGCCCCCTGTGTTGGTCAGAATTTGCTGGTATCAGCCTTTTAAAGACCGACGTCCGTTGAGTGGGGATGGCCAACCTATCAAAAGCAGACTTCCGAGTAGAAGAAGCAACCTTGGCGATTTCTCCTGGAACGGGAGCAGGGATGGCTATGCGCTTCGGGATAACGCCTTCTGGTATTGCAGGCTTCTTCATGGGCCCGTTGGAGCTCTGGCCTAGTCTGTTAAAAACTGAGGCAGTGGACTTGGGCGACCCGTTGAGAGGGGCTGTGGTAGTTGTAAGCCGATCAAAGACCGACTTCTTTAGAGCTTCTTGCGACGACATTGGGGCGTTGAAGCTCATGGGTGGGAGCATGGTCCCGAAGAACAGACTGGTGGTAGCATGAGTCACTTATTCCACTGGCGTAGCAAAGATGGAGGCCGCTTGAGGCCCATAAGTCACTCCTCCGGACGGGACGGAGCGAGAGTTGCAGTTGCAGTTTGTGCTGTTTGAAGCCATTGATCTTCTGTTTTCTGCACGGAGCAAGACACCAAATCAAGTACCTCGAATCCATAGGCAACCACAGCAAACCGCGATTTGTTTGTGAACACGACACACGAAGTGTGGAGTGGAAAGAAGAAAAGGTCCCACCAGGCGTGCCAGAATCTGTTCCCTTCCGAATGGCGGCGCGACGTAGAGACGTCTTGCCTGAGATTCGGGGCAGATACTATTTGGTTTTATCCGTCCACCTCTCCGAAGATGCCAAGTTGATTTATGGCACCGTGTATCGGAGGTTTAGACGGATGCGGCCGATGTAGCAGACTTCGTCAGATTCTCCCTCATTCGAGGGGTTTTTGATTGTGGGGACGCTCTTCCCTGCAGGCGTAAGCCCCTGCAGTTAATTACGCTACCGCATCGTGGTAACAACTTTCTCCTTTTCCAGATGTTCACTTCGTGTCGTGGGTGTTTGTTTTGTTTGTGGTTGCCCGTGGATTGTATACGGAGACTAATTTATGCCGTCGCCCGTAGGACGTGGATTAGTCCAAATCCGTATTTTCTTAGATTTGGGTTTGGGGTTTTGGTTTAAGGATACGTTAGCAATATTTGAGGCTAAGATCAACTTAAACGTTTGTTAAGGATACGTTAGTCCAATTTGAGACTAAGATCAACTTAACGGGATCGTTTAGATCCGACAAAAGAGCATTTGGGCTCTATTGTTCCATTTTAGGGACATAGTGGTCCATTGCCAGTTTAGGGACATGGTGGTCCATTATTCCCATTTTGGGGACGAATATTGGTTTAAGGACGCATTAGTCCATGAGTTTAAGGACCCCACAGTCCGTATTACCAGTTTAGGGACATGGTGGTCCAACATTCCCATTTTTGGAACGAATATTGGTTTAAGGACGCATTAGTCCATAAGTTTAAGGACCCCACAGTCCGTATTACCAGTTTAGGGACATGGTGGTCCGACATTCCCATTTTGGGGACGAATATTGGTTTAAAGACGCATTAGTCCATGAGTTTAAGGACCCCACAGTCCGTAGCAATGTGTGGTTTTCGGGACCCGTCACCTCTTTGACGACGTTGAAGGATTACAACGACAAATATCATAGGAGTTCAGAGATGTACCCTTGAACCGGGTGTAAATTGATTTGAGAGAGTAGTTGTGCTCAGTTCAATTTAATTTTGAAGACTTATGGCCAGAATTGGGTTAAGTCCAGTTAGGAAATGTCCAACATTTTGTTCACATTTGGCCTGTTAGGCCTTTCAATTGGGCTCTGCCCCCCTTTTTTAATAATGCAGAGCATTGGACATTTTAATTAAATGCATAGCATTTATTTTGGCCTGTTAGGCCTTTTTAATTGGGCCCTGTCCCTTTTTTTTAATAATGCAGAGCATTTAATGGTCTGACAGCGCACCACGTATCTTGTCAGGCGCTCTGCGCCAATTAATGAGCACAAGGCGCAAGCGCATGTGGAGGTGACACGTGTCACGCTCTGGTGAGTGCAAGCGCAGTACGCTGCGCCAGTGCGCTGCGCTATTGCGCTGCTGACACGTGGCACGCTCTGACGCAGTGCGCCAATCCAAGAGCACATCGCTCTGTTTTTAGGAGCGCAAGGCACAGATTGACACGTGGCGCTCTCTGGTGACTTGTGCCAATCCAAGGAGCGCAACAGCGCAAATCAAAGGTGCAAGGCACTGTACAGTAGCGCAGAGCACATTTTGATCAAATTTAGATCAAAAAAAAGAATCTTTTTAGAGGTTCTACCTCAAGATCAAGAACCAATGGTTCATCAAAAGGCAATGCCTTTATATAGATCAAAAGATCTAGTAAATAAGTAAATTACTTCTTTTTTATTATTATTATTATTATTTTTTATCCAAGATCTTGATCTTGTTCTTAGATCATTGATCTTTTTAGAAGATATTCTTCTTTTATTCAAAGGTTTACCTTTTTTCTTTCTTTTTGAATTCTTCTCAAAGTTTTAGAGGAAGTCTCTGTATCTCTATCTCTGTATATGTCTATTTTAGACTTGGAGTCTAGGGGCCTTTATATAGTGCCAATTGATTTGTTAAATCAGTTGAAGAGATCTTTCTCTGAGTGATTTAGGGATGTTTTCCCACCGTTGGATCTTTGATCCTAGGGCTCTGTTTTACAGAAGAGAATCTTCTTGTTTTTAAAAAGATTGGAAAGATCTTTCCAGAATTTTTCTGTTTAAATGCTGGCACAGCTGGCGCAAGCGCACTTGCGCTTGACACGTGTCGCGCAGCGCAGAACGCAGCGCACAGCGCTGACAAATGTCGCGCAGCGCAGAGCGCTAGCGCAACTGCGCTGACACGTGTCGCGCAGCGCAGAGCGCTAGCGCAACTGCGCTGACACGTGTCGCTCAGCGCAGAGCGCAAGTCATCTGAAGCGTTGCTTCCTTTATTAGTATTTGAATTTTTAACACAGAGCTTTGCTCTGATTGGGGGAAACAGAAGCATTGCTTTATTTCCCACCTTGGAATTTGAACAGAGCTTTGCTCTGATTGGAGGAAACAGTCCGTCTTTCCGGTGATGATGAAAATCGAGGAAGCTATTATGTCTAGTGACACTCCAGATACCGCTATGGTTTCTGCCCTATCAGGTATTCCTCGTGTTATCACATTTGGGTTCTCAGTCCTGCTAGACACATTTTCTAATATCTCCTTTATATATGTGCCGTAAATCCTGGCGCTATGCTGATTGATAAATCCCCGGCAGCCATCACTATGACTATCGATGTTCCACATATCTCTTTCGCACCCCTACCCCTACCCCACCCCACCCCCCGAGTTCTCTCGGGTTCAGCGACGGAAGGTAAATATCTTTTATTTTCTTGTTTCAGTATTAATATTATTTCTTCGATTAATTTCTTTACCGTATGTTATTGTAATCCTGTAGGAGTGCTTTTTGACTGCTTATGCCAACTGTTAAACTCGCACTTCGCCTTCCAATCAGAATTCATCCCTCCTTCGGGCGTTGGTTAGTATATTCTTCATTTCTTATTTCATATTTCCATGAGTAATCTTTATATTGCTAAGCTTTTCTCATATTGAACAGAGTCTTACGACTCGAAGGAGAGGACGAAGGAATAGTTGAGCCTTCTATGCTCCCTAATTTGCACTTTCGACTATTGGTATGTTAGATCTCGCTCATCATCATATTATTAGGTTGATACCTAACTCTTCTTTATGCGTGTCTTATTCTGTAGCATCTATACCGGCTTTGTCTCCTTTCGAGTCTCGTATTTCTAAGCCCGTAGGACCCTTCGCTAAGCATCAGTCTTCCATAGGTGCAGCAAATAGCAGGCGGATGCTGAGTGAATTTATCGAAGACCTTAATGTCGAAGCTCTCACTTCTGCTGCGGACTTTGCGGACGAAGTCAACCCCATGCTGGCGACTCTTGTGATTTTCCACAATGAAGATTTCGTTGGCATCTGGGTTGAATACTGTAAGCGAATTGAGGTTTTCCTCCATGAGATCGACCACAAACATCATGCGCCTGAGGCATTATCCTCGAAGGCTCAACTGGTTGCATGGATCGAGCAAAGTGCCGCTTCCATTCAATACTTCGAGCAAAAATTGGTCCTGAAGCAAAAGGAGCATGGGATGGCTTTTGGCGAATCCAGTCAATTGCGTGCCAAAGTCGAAGTGAATACCGCGCAACTGCAAGTTATCTTTGAAAATCTTCAACAATGCATTTCTGAAGGAGTGGATCTGAGGCAGAACCTTGACTCTACTGAGCGGGGAATGCGAGATTACGAAGTTGCTAAGCAGGAAATTACTGAGAAGCTTTCTTCATGCTTGAAACAACGGGCTCAAGTCGAAGAAATGCTGGCTGCAATAGTGGAGCGTGAGCAGGAGCTGCAGCAAGAGAGTAAACGGGTTGCCAGTTTATTGAAAGCACGCCTTCTTAGAGGCTAGAATTGTATCCCTCACACACACACACACACACACACACACACACACACACAAATTATACCTTTCAAACATTTTGATTCATGAATAAAGAGCATATATTTTTTGCATGCACTCCTCTATGTTTGATGTCTTGATTCAGTGCTAATTAGTTTATTTACTCGTTTCGGAGTTTGTAGTTTATTCACTCATTTCAGAGTCTCCAGTTTAAGTACTCATTTCGGAGTTTGTAATTTATTCACTCATTTCGGAGTCTCTAGTTTATATTCTCGTTTCAGAGTATTTTTAGTTTACCTCCCTTGGGTTTACAGGCAAACTTGTCCTAACGTTTTATGTAAATAACCCCCATTCTTTATGACAGGGGTCTGTTAGGTTTGTGGTACTAGGGTTTTAGTCCGTGGTACCGTCGCGTTGGCTGATATATCCCTCAATATGCAGTCTTTAAGCCATTGTTCGAGTAGCCATGCGACTGTCGTGTCTCTGATCCCCTCGAGGGCTGGATAAGACATCTTCAAGTAATCTCCTTAGATCATATTACCATCGGAAGAGCAAGCGTTAGGAATTTTCCGTAACGTTTTTTACTTGAGGTTAGGCTCAATTTGGAGCCCCGATGAGTCATAACCGCATCCTCTTGGGGTGGGATGATCTCCAACGGTCTTTAGGCTTTATATGAGTTGCCGTCAAGACCCAAACCTAGGAATATGCCGTCACATAATTTTTTGCTTTGACGATATCATGCTAATTCTTTGCTGAAGTAGGGTAGACATTTGTAGGACCTCTATGCTGTATGTATTGCAATTGAAGTTCGGAGCTAGAAATATTCCATTGCTCGAATTTCATTTGATGGCTACGTCCGCATCCTGCTGAAATGAGAGGGGAACGCCAGGATAGTCCTTAGTTAGTTATTTATGAACCGTCCGATTTTGCCATGGCTCTATTTTTAGTTTGACCCTTGAGTCTTTTGTTGATGTTGCGTCTGCATCCTGCTGGCATAAGAAGTACATCAAGCTGGAGCTAGGATTTTTCCATTACTCCTTTTTTATCTGACCCTTAGGTCCTTGTTGACATTGCATCTGCACCGAGAAGGAACGTCGAGCTGACCTGATCTCTAGGCCATAAATGTTGCCGTCGAGATCAAGAGCTAGGAATATGCTATTGCTCCACTTTTATTTTGGTAATGTCATACCGATTCTTTGCTGAAGTTGGGTAGACATCCAAACGACCTTTATATTGTATGTATCGCCATCGAGATCTGGAGCTAGGATTTTTCCATCACTCCTCTTTTATTCGACCCTTAGGTCTTTGTTGACGTCGCGTCTGCACCCTGCTGGCATGAGAAGCACGTCGAGTCGATCTTTAGGCTGTATATGTTTCCATCAAGATCTGGCTCTCCCTTTGACAGAGCCTGGTGGGAAAATACGGTTCTCTTTCTTTCATTTGTGCCCATGGATCGTATACAAGAGTCAATATGGACATACTTGCAGGGCAGAAAGTTTTATTTTTATTATTTTTTTATTTCTTCCCGCGATGCTCTATCTTTTCAGCTTTTTTATCGCGAAAATCGCGATTGCCCAATCATTTTGGCTATTTATCATGGTGCCCAATCATTTCGACCTTTTTTTAAGACTTGCTGAGTTTTATTACAAGTCAGCTGATACCAATTTTGGCATCAGTATCGCTGCAACTGGATGTTACCAGGAGCGAATCATCATTTTACTTGAGAGCACTTAGAGTTTGACACCTGTTTAGGCATCAGCATCGCTACAACTGGAATGTTGCCGGGAGCGAATCATCATTTGCCTTGAGAGGACTTAGAGTTTGACACCTGTTTAGGCATCAGCATCGCTACAACTGGAATGTTGCCGGCAGCGAATCATCATTTGCCTTGAGAGGACTTAGAGTTTGACACCTGTTTAGGCATCAGTATCGCTACAACTGGAATGTTGCCAGAAGCGAATCATCATTTGCCTTTATCGATTTGAACAAAGATGGCTTAGTAGACAGGGTTAGGATCCTGTCGACTTAGACTTTTGACTTCATGAGCCGTAAGGGTCTCATAAAGGTATTTCTCCCTATGAGTCATGAGAATCTTGTATGTGTATTTTCTCTTTAGGAATCGTGAGGATTTCGAAGTGCATTTTCTCTTGTAAGTCGTAAGTATCTTCCAAGAGTGTTTTCTCCTTATAAGACTTACAAATGTCATTCACCACATAGGGACATTTCTCGTCATTGGTGGAACTTGGTTGGGGATATATTTATTTATGCCCGTGGATTGTATACAAGAGTCAATATAGGACCGTCTGTAGGGCAACATTAGAGGAATATGACGACTTAAGAACATGTTTAGCTCCCTGTAGCTTAATACTTTCGAATCCTACGAGCCGTGAGGGTCTCATAGGGGGAATTCTCCTTATGAGTCGTGAGGATCTCGCAAGTGCAATTTCTCCATAGGAATCGTGGATATTCCTAAGTGTGTTGCTCCTTTGTGAGTCGTAAAGATCTCACGCGGGTATTTTCTCCTCACAAGGTCGAAAGGGCCTTGCAAGTGCACATAAAAAAATTTATGAGTTTGGGCCCTTTTTGGGTTTTCACAAATCGTCGGCAGTCCTGCTATTTTTACTAACGGCGCCCTTTCAGGTTTTCATCCGTGCTCATTTCGCTTGTGAACATAACCCCCCTTTTTTAACGAGATTGCGGCTTTTTGGGCTTTCACAAACTCGCCGGCAGTCCTGCTGTTTTTACTCATAGTACCCTTTCTGGTTTTCATCCTTACCCATTTAGCTTGTGGACATAAACCCATTTTTAACGAGATTGCGCCATTTCAGGTTTTCACAAACTCGCCGGCAGTCCTGCTGTTTTTACTCATGGCGCCCTTTCGAGTTTTCATCCGTGCCCATTTCTCTTGTGGACATACCCTTTTTGCTCTTCACCACAAGATCGTCGATGTAGCATTCGACGATCTCATGTATGAGGCCATCAAAGATCTTTGTCATGGCCCTCTGGTAGGTGGCGCCAGCGCTCTTCAAACCGAAGGGCGTTACTTTATAGCAGAATATGCCTAATGGGGTTCAGAAGGCGGTATGCTTTTAGTCTTCTGGATGCATTTTTATTTGGTTGTGTCCTGAAGATCCATCCATGAAGGAGAAGACCTCATGGGTAGACGCGTTATCGATCATCGGCTCGGTAACAGGTGATGGAAAATCATCCTTTGGGCAATCTTTGTTGAGGTCCCAAAAGTCCACGCAGATGCGCACCGTCCCATTTTTCTTTATCACTGGAACGATATTAGCGATCCAGCCCGGATATTGAACTTCTTAGATGAAGCCGGAGTCGATTAGTTTCTTGACCTCAGCATTGATGGTCATCTCAAGTTCGAATCGCATCCTTCTTGGTGCCTGTTTGATTGGCTTTATTTCCGGTGACATAGCCAGTTTATGTACTGCCACTTTTGGATCTAGACCCGGCATTTCAGAATAATTCCACGCGAAGCAGTCCTTATACTGCATGAGCACGTCTTTTAACGTAGCTACCTATTTTTCAGATTGCAGTTCACTGACGAACGTTTGCCTCGGATCATTTTCTGTCCCTAAATCAATTTTTCTTATGTTGTCCGCCGTAGTGTGTATCCCATCTTCCAGCTCTTTTGGTGCTGGTGGAAACTCTGAGATCACCTCTTCCTCGTCTTCATTTGCGAAGCACATGTAAAAGTCATCCATAGTCTTGTGCCATCTCTCTTTTGAGAGGGTTATCATATGGTAGGTACGAGCATAATTCACTTTTTGTTGTCGAGCCGGTCCTAACCTAACGTTGTAGGTTCTTTTCGGCTCATGCTTTTGTAGCAGGGCTACCCTCCAGCTGTTGGATAACATAAACCTAGCTTATCGATATTGGTCTTCTACCCAGTCTTTGAAGGTAAATCAGTCTTCAAGGGGATGACCTATTACTCGATGATAGGAGCAATAATCCGGGTGATGGACCTTGCTTATTTGTTCGGGGTACCGAGACTCCGGAAGCATTATCATTTGGTGCTTCATGACAAGGTTGAATATTTTCCTTGTCTTGTCTTGAAGGAAAGAATATTCCTGACCCATCTTCTTCATAAAGGACGGGCTCCAATCGAGTTTTTCTCAATTGCACGGCGTCTTGAATCCGCTTTGTTGTTTTCGAACGTTGTTTGCGCTCTTTGCCCTGTTTTTTCCTCTATTTCGGGATTTCCCCTTTCACAAGAACATACAGTGTGCCGGGGATGAAGAGCATTATAGTCTATCTTCTCCGCAGATTACTAACTGAGACGCTGCGTCCTGACCTTTTCATAAATAGCTATTTCACGTCTGTGATTGTCCTGGCTCGTTTGGCAAGCTTCTTTTATTAACCTGTCAATTTGTTCTTCCAGCAACGGACTTGACGTTTTTAGAGCGGGATCTCGTTCCGATTTGAAGTCACGGCTATTTGGAAAAGCGTTTCCGCTTCACTGGAGTTATTTATGACGCGGAAACTGTGGATCTGCTCCCGTTTTTTAGATCGAACATACCCAAGCCCAGTTGTCTCCATCTTCCCGTTGGGCATCTTTTGCTGAGTTCCGGGAATATACCAAATCTTTTTGTAGAATTGGGCTTGTCAAATAGTTTTTTCGAGGGGTACACCTTGGTATCTTAACGGCCTTTTCAATCCCTCCGCATAGTATCATAGCAGATGGATTGGTTGAAGCCCGTCGAGTGCAAGATCAGCACCATGCTAGACTTCTTTTTCTACTTTATTTTCTATAGATTAGTAAAAGAGGGTCGGTTTTTCACCTCTTCGCCTGGGAGGTATGTAGAAAGTTTGCAGTTCTTGTACGCTGTGTGTATGTAGCGCATCAAGTTCCTTGTAATGCCGAAGCGGAGCCATTGTAATTTGTAGACTCTGATCCGTTCTGGCAAAAGTTTTCATTGACGGGCAGATGGAGAACACTGCATTGGCCTCGTCCTCTGAATCGCTGCCAAAGACCAAAATAGGAGTAGATGGTCCGGGTTTATTGTTTTCTTTTTGGCGTTTCCCTGAGTAGACTATTTTTTCATCTTCTTCGATATCGCTCCCAAAGATCAGGATGGTGGCGACGGACTTCTGTTTATCCTCCGGCTTATGACACCTTTCCGTATCTTCGAAGTCTGGTAGAAAGTACTTTGCATCTTCGTATTTCCGGACTTTGTTTACGGAGAACGGATTGAGCTCTCCCATGACGGTGTACTCCGAGCCATCCTTGAAATACTTCATACACTGATATTGTGTATAAGGGATGATATTGTACTCGTATAACCAAGTACTGTCGAGCAAAGCGTTGTAGCAAGTTTTGGCGTCAATGACATAAAATTTAATGTCGGTGACGAGAAACCCGAAGCGTAACATCAATATTACAGACCCCCAGTGTCCGTGATGAGTGTGATTCGAACCTGAAGATGGTAATTTTATCTCGAACGGGGTACTGAACGTTCATGCAAATCTCCTTCAGCACTCTTACGTTGAGCAGGTTAACGGAGGATCCGTTGTCGACAAGCATTTTCCCTATCTTAATGTCGTGGCAGTACCCGGTGACGTATAATGGAAGATTATGCTCGCACGTACCGAGGAGGAGATCTTCATCACTGAATGTAATGTCAGCCGTATGGACCTCTGCCAGCTCATCCTTTATTTTTTCTTCTGCGAAGAAAGTTTGGAACTGATCGGGCTCTTGTAATGCCTTGATCAGAGAATCTCGTGCCTCTTTGGACAGGAGGAAAGCGTCCAATATGCTCAGTTGCGAGGCTATTTTTCTCAGATGTGTTAGGACATTGTAATCCACCTTATTTTTCGTAGGCGCGTCCTTTGCGGCGAGCTCTTTGCCAACTCCATCCTCGAGGGTGATCTCCTCAGCGATTTTCCCTTTCCCTTTGTACTTTTTGTTCGAATCTTTGTCTGTAGGTCCGAGGTTCTTCTCAGGCAGTGTGCGGTTACGCAGCTGAATATTCTTGCAGTTCTTCTCCTCTTCTTCTTTGTCGGAGGCGGAGTCTTTAAAGAGAGGGATGAGGGGTATTTCTTCCTCAGAATCACTCCCGAAGGTAAGAACTTGGGGTTTTCCCCTTACGAACTGGTACCAACTATATGACAGTTTCCAATCATTTTCTCATGCGCGTTTGTTACACTATTTTGCCATCGACGAGCACGTTCTTCTCTCTTCATCATCTTGAAGTGTTTTTGGTGAGCAACGTATCCTTGCCACCAATTCTTGAAGGCACTGCATTCCTCGGTGAGGTGGGTGACCCTCCGATGATATAGACAGTAGTTTGGGTATGTATCTTTTCTATTGAGGCATATGACCCCCGGAGTGTTCCTTACAAGAGGCGGCATCTTCATCCCCATTGACAAGGTTTTGGCGAACCGCTTCTTTGTTTTGATCATGCTCTTATTTGTAGCAAGTGTGCTTCGGTTTGGTTGGAATACTTTACGACTCGTCCTCACCACAACTTCTTTGTCCTGACGCTGACGCTTAGCCTTTTCGTATATGGTTGTCTCGCATTCTCGGCCAACTTTGCTTTTTTGAAAAGCTTCATTTAACAGCCTATCGATCGGGTCTTTGGGCAGTTCCGAGGATTTTAGCGCCGATTCTGCTCCCACTTCCTCCGTGTTGTTTTCTGATGCTGAAAGAGTTTCTTCGTCATATAACGACGAATAGGAGACCATGTAGCAACTTGCTACACGGTTTTCAGTGTCTTTTGATGAGTCATTTTCCTCATCATTGTCACTGTCTTCGCCCTCAATAATATGCTTGAGGAACTCTTCGAGCATGACCGGTGTCCGCGTCTTTTGGTTATACTCCTCCAGCGTGTTAATGTATTTTTGTAGATCCGTGCGCTTGTCGTCATACTCAACAGGATGCACAGGCTTCTTGGTCTTCTTCCTTTTCTTTGAAGACTTTGAAGGCTTGACTTGAGGGTTTTTCCCCTCGTCAACAATTTTCGGTGTAGGACGAGGTTTTAACATCTCTTCGATTATTTCGGGTTCAAGTGGGCTTTTCCACCTGACTGCCGGACATGCCTATAGATCCTTCATCATTCTTTTGGTTTTTGCTGAAAGAATGACTTCCCATGGAGTTTTTTCCAAGAGTGAGCATGATGCCCTTTGTGCATCCATCTTTTTGGGAGTGTGCTTCTGGGTGGGTTTACCCTCCAGTTATCAGACAGCGCAAATTTTCCCTGTTGATACTGGTCTTCGACCCAGTTCTTGAAGACGTAGCAATTCTCAATTAGGTGGCTCACCATTCTGTGATAGTAGTAGTAGTTAGGGTTGTTGACGTCGCCGGGTTGCGGCGGACGCCGCGGGTCTGGCAATGTGATCAGTTTATTATGCATTGCCAATTCGAACAGTCTCCTCGTATTTTCGCGGGGAAAAAATAAGCACGCCCTAGTCTTTCCTCCAAGGATAGACGCGGACTAGCATTGTTTTGGTGTGCAATTGGTTTTGGACCACTCGACTGTAGTTGCGTATTGGAAACGAAGGCCGCTTTCCTTTTACCCTTGGCATTTCGAAGGTCCTTATTTAAGGAGGAAGGCCCGTGGCTCATCTGGTCCATTTGGGCCAGTTTATCTATCAGAGCCTGAAAGATTGTTGGTTTGAAGAATGTCATGAACTGAGACACAGTCGTATGAGGATCAAGTGTCCCGATGAACATGCCCACGGCCGGGGATTCTTCAATTGGCTGTTCGCATTTAGACCACAGGTTCTGCCACCGGATCGCGTATTGGACCCAGGTTTCTCCCGGCTTTACTATGGCATTAATTAATGCAGTGATCGGAGTGCATTTGCTCACGCTGGTGACCCGCTGTGTGAACAGCAGCTCCATTTCTGCAAATGTTTTCACAGAGTCATTTGGGAGCTCTGAGTACCATTTGAAGGCTGTTTCTGACAGGCTGCCAACGAACTGGCGAAGCAATAGTTTGTCGTCGCCTCCCGTGTTGTCACACAGAGCTTTGAACTGCACGATATGCTGGTGAGGGTTTCCTTTCGCTTTGTATACATGGAACTTAGGGATCGTATATCCCGGCGGGTATTTGATTTGATCATACCAGCCTGGATACAGTCGTCCAGTTCTGAAAATTTGGCCAGTGGTTTCACTAGCTTGATGAGCTCTTATTTGTTAAGAAATTAGTCATCAAGGGCAGCCTTAGAGATCGTTTCCTTCTTGGCCGTCGAAAAGGCCGGAGGAGGGTTTGATATTTCCCCTCTGTCATCATCGACGATTATCGGCGGATCCTCGGCCAGGGGTTCTGGTTGGATCATCATTCCAACCATGTCTTGGAACAAAAGATCCATCTTCTTTATGTTGGCAGCTTGTTCAGCGGCTTCTTTGTCTTTTCTCTCGAGCACCCTTCGCAGGAACTCTGTATCGGTCTCCTGCTCATTGCGTTGTTCGGCCTCTTTGTCCAAACTTTCTTTTTGTCCGGTAAGCACTGCCATTTTGGTCAGCATTTCCTAGAGCTTTTGTTGTTGCTCCTAAGCCTTAGTCGGCGACCGAGTTTGCGGTCGGTGACTTACTGAAGCACGGCTCTCTTCTTTTTCCGAAGCCATGTAGACCGTATGTTATGTTATGCCCCCGGCCTTGGGGCGTTTAGGTCTATCGCCTTTGGAATTTGCCGCGGACGGTAGAGTTTTCTCCAGCCTCGTTCTTTTATGAGAGATTGGAATTGAAGGAGCTGTTATGACAGGAATCTACTTAGGAGAAGTCCTCCGTTGTATGGCGGAGGAGTAGTCCTTTTCTTATTGAGCCTTCGATTTCTTCGGTCGACGAGAGTAGTTCTGGTCAATCATAGAGTCCTGGACTTTTCGCCAGACCCTATGAATTTGCAAGGAGAGCCGCTGATGAAGCTGCTCCGGTTTTTCTTGCACTGTAACTTCGGCAGGCGGGGGTGATTTCCTTAACACCGTTGTTGGAGAGTTTTTGCGCTCCCGCTTAAGCGGATAAAAGTTGTTCTTGGTTGGAACAGCAGCGTCGACTTCCACCATTAGAGCTGGTGGGGTGAGTCCAGAGGGGGAGTTTCCCCCAGCTTCTCTCACTCGGCGCCAGTGGTGACGTCGAGCGTGCCTCGCAGAAGGGACCTCCTCAGTTTTGGAAGAGGCTTCATCATGCCCCTGGTTTTTCTGAGGAGCTTCAATCGGCGTCAGCCTGTTGAAAACCGATATCCTTGTTAAAGTTTGAGAAGAAGCGGCCAGCCTTTCGAAAACCGATCGTCTGATGGGGGAAGTGCTTTTGACGGCTTCACCTGTATGAGGAGTTGGGGGGTTATCCATTTTGGGGTAGCCCCTTCAGGTATTACAAGCTTCTTTATAGGCCCGTTCGTGCTCTTGCTCAGCCTATTGAAGACTGGTCGCCAGATTTGGAAAACCCGTTGAGAGGGGCCATTGTGGTTGCCAGTCGTTCAAAAATCGACCTTTTAGAAGCTTCTTCTTGCAGCGCAGAAGCACCGAAGCTCACAGGTGGGAGCATGGACCCAAATAACAATCCAGTAGTGTCTTGTGTGATTTGCCCCGCTAGCATTGAGAAGATAGAGGTCGCATTGGGCCCATAGGTCACTGTTCCCCCAATCAGAGCAAGGCTCTGCTTGAATTTTGAAAATTCAAATTTTGAAGCAACGCTTCAGTTCCCGTGCGCTGCGCGCAACGCGCCACGTGTCAGAAGTTTACACGGCAGCACAACGCCCAAGGCAGTACGTCCAATCAGAGCAAGGCTCTTTAAAAAACATAAACAACGTTCAATTGCGCAAGCACAACTGCGCAAGCGCACGGCAGCGCGACACGTGTCTGCGCAGTTGCGCAAGCACAACTGCGCAAGCGCACGGCAGCACGACACGTGTCTGCGCAGTTGCGCAAGCGCTATTGCGCAAGTGCTTCGCTGCGCGACACGTGTCTGCGCACTTGCGCAATCGTGTCTGCACAGTTGCGCAAGCGCTGTTGCGCAAGCGCCTCACTGCGCGACACGTGTCTGCGCAGTTGCGCAAGCGCTGTTGCGCAAGCGCCTCACTGCGCGACACGTGTCACACGCTGGTGAGTTGCGCAACAACAGAGTGAAGATTTAAGGATATTTTTCTGTTCTTATTTAAACAAGAAGATTTCTTCTGTAAAACAGGGGCCTTTGGATCAAAGATCCAACGGTGGGGAAAATTCCCTAAATCACTCAGAAAAGATCTTTTTAACAAATTTAACTAATTTTTGAGCACTATAAAAAGGACCCCAGACCCCATTTCAAAGATATAGAGAATTGGATAAAAAAAAAAAAAAGTGAGAAAAGAGCTCTGGAGAACTTCTTGAGAACAAAAAAAAGAAGAAGGTAAAAACCTTTGAAATAAGAGAAAATTCTCTTAGGAATAGATCATTGATCTAAAAGACAAGATCAGTGATCTTCAATAAATAAATAAATAAATAAATAAATAATAAAAAATAGTGCCTTGCACTTGCTAGAGAACCTCTGGTTCTCTGAGATAGAAAGAAAGAAAAGATTTTTTTCTTTTCTTTGATCTAAATCTAGATCAAGAAAATAAAAAGTGCTCTGCACTCCTTTCCTTGAATCTAAAAGATTCTTGATGCTTTGCACAAATGCAATGCATTACTTGAAGGGCCAGGCCCAAATCAAAAAGACCTAGCAGGCCAAAATAAATTGCAAAGCAATAAAAGGGCTGAGCCCAAATAAAATTGATGCTCTGCATCATTCATAAAGAACAGAGCCCAAAAACAAATTGATGCCCTGCATCTTTTCTGGGCAAAGCCCAAATAAAAATAAAAGGAAATGTAAAAGCAATGTTGGACATTTTTTTTTACTGGGCTTAGCCCAATCGTGGCCATAAGTCCTTAAATTAAATTGGCTGAGCAAAATGGCTCTCCTAAATCAATCTACATCCGGTTCGAGGGTATATCTCCGAACTCCTTTGACATCCATCGTTGTAATTCCTCAACGACGTCAAAGAGGTGACGGGTCCCAACGGCCACACACCCAATATCGGACCGAAACGTCCCTAAACTAACACCGGACCGAAACGTCCCTAAACTAATACCGGACCGAAACGTCCCTAAACTAACATCGGACCGAAACGTCCCTAAACTAACATAGGACCGAAACGTCCCTAAACTAATATCGGACCACCACGTCCCTAAACTGGCACAATAGAGCCCAAATGCTCTTTTGTCGGATCTAAATGGTCCCGTTAAGTTGATCTTAGTCTCAAACTGGGCTAACGTATCCTTAACAAACGTTTAAGTTGATCTTAGCCCCAAACACGGCTAACGTATCCTTAAATATTCAAATGGATTATAAAACTCCCAATCAACTCTGGTTCGAGGGTACATCTCTGAGCTCCTTTGATATATGTCATTGTAATCCTTCAACGACGTCAGAGAGGTGACGAGTCCCGATGGCCATACATTAAATTAATCACTACGTTGAGTTGATCTTAGTCTAAAACAGGATTAACGTATCCTTGACGAACGTTTAAGTTGATCTTAGCCGCAACGCGACTAATGCATCCTTAAACTGAAAACACCAAACCCAAATCTAAGTAAATACGGATTTGGACTAATCCACGTCCTACGGGCGACGGCATTACTCAGTCTCCGTATACAATCCACGGGCAACCACAAACAAAATGAACACACACGACACGAAGTGAAATTCTGGAGAAGGAGAAAGTTGTTACCGCGATGCGGTAGCGTAATTAACTGTAGGGGCTTGCGCCTGCAGGGAAGAGCGTCCCCATAATCAAAAACCCTTCATCCTGAGGGAGAATCTGACGAAGTCTGCTACATCGGCCGCATCCGTCTAAACCTCCGATACACGGTGCCATAAATCAACTTGGCATCTTCGGAGAGATAAACGGATAAAACCAAATAGCATCTGCCCCGAATATCAGGCATGGACGCAAAGTCCAGGCCGCCATTTGGAAGGGAACAGATTCTGGCATGCCCAGTGGGACCTCTTCCTCTTTCCACTCCACACTTCGTGTGTCGTCTTCGCGAACCAATCGCGGTTCATTAAATGGTTGTCTTCGGATTTCAAGTTACTAAGATTTGGTCTTTTACCTGGCGCAGAATTCAAGATTCAATGGCCTCTAGCTGTACCAACTGCTCGAAATGCCGCTGCAACGGACGCTCCACCTCACCAGGAGGTGTAACATATGGGCCCCAAGCGGCTTCCTTCCTTACTCTGCCGGTAGACCAAGTGACCCAAGCCACCACCGGCTTGTTCTTCGGGACTATGATCCCACCTGCAAGCTCTTCTGCACCAATACCTGCACCGGAAGTGGGTAAAAAGTCGGTCTTCAACCGGCTCACTGTTCCGACAGCCCCTGTTAACGGGTCGCCCGCTACTAAACCGACAGCCTCCGTTTTCACCAGGCTAGGTCAGAACTATAAAGTGGCCGTCCCAAAGGGGGCAACGGCCACTGCTTCGGAAATCGTTAAAGCGGCTTCTCCCATCAGAGAGTCAGTCTTCGCAAGATTGACGGTTCCCACTCCTCCCCCAACTGGTCAAAAGGCATCAGTCTTCGAGAAGCTGACATCGGCAGTTACCCCACACTCAAACAGGGGGCAACAAGAAACCATCTCGATTTCCGAGCCAGTCCCAACGGCTCGTCGTGCGCGACGTATCCATTGGCGACGAGTAAGGAAAGCAGGGGGCAACTCCCCCTCAGGGATAACTCCACCCGCTCCAATGGTGGAAGTCAACGCTGCTGTTCCAACCGGGAACAGCTTTGAACTACTAAGAAGAGTGCGTAAGAACTCTCCAACCGCTATCTTGAAAAGATCTCCTCCACCTGCGGAGAGAATTCCAGAAACAAAACAAGAACAGCCCCCTCAACGGCTATCCTCAAAAGTTTATAAAGTATGGCGGAGGGTTCAAGACTCCGTGATCGATCCAGACCACTTGCGTTACCAAAAAAAGGCGAAGGTGGAAAATAATAAAAACCGCCCTATTAAACAACAGGGGGCAACAATTGCTAGGATGCCCACTCCAACGGCTCCTTTAACCTCGATGGCCCACAAAAGAAGGAGGCCAGAGAAAGCTTCCGCGTCAGCGGCAAAGTTTGAAAGCGGTGAACCTAAACGCCCCAAGTCAGGGGGCATAATTGTTCATACGGTTTATATGGCTTCTGGAAAGGAAGAAAGCCGTACTTCTACGGGTCACCGACCGCTCACCCGATCAGTGACCAAGGCTCAGGAGCAGCAACAAAAGCTCCAGGAGATGATGACCACAATGGCTGCACTCACTGGGCCAAAAGAGAACCCTGAGGCGTCCTTAGATGAGCGCCAGGAGGAAGAGACCGACGCCGAGTTCCTTCGCCGAGTACTGGAGAAGAGGGACAAAGAGGCTGCTGAAAAAGCGGCCAACATACAGTGGATGGGCCTCCTCTTCCAAGACATGATAGGGATGATGATACAACAAGATCCTCCCGCTGAAGAATCCTTAATCGTCCTTGGAGATGATAAGGGAGAGACGTTGAATCCGCAGCCCGCTCTATTAACAGCTAAAGAGGATACAATCTCTAAGACTGATCTGGACGAATACATAGCCCAGCAAATAAAGGTTCATCATGCGGCCGAAGCAGCCGGCCACGTCGTAAAAACGGGACGGCCATATCCAGGCTGGTATGACCAAATCAAGTACCCGCCGGGTTACACAATTCCCAAGTTTCATGTCTACAAAGGGACTGGCAATCCCCATCAGCATGTCGCCCAGTTCAGGGCGCTTTGCGGTAACACCGGCGGCGATGACAAGCTTTTGCTCCGCCAGTTTGTTGGAAGTCTATCAGATACGGCGTTCGAGTGGTACTCTGAACTCCCTAATGATTCTATTAAAACCTTCACGGAGATGGAGCTGCTGTTTACCCAACGCTTTGCAAACGCCAGTGAACGTACCCCGATGACGGCACTAATCAACGCCAGGGTAAAACCCGGCGACACATGGGTTCAGTACGCCATACGGTGGCGTAATCTATGGTCGAAGTGCGAGCAGCGCATAGAAGAAGCCCCTGCGGTGGGAATGTTTGTTGGAACTCTTGATCCACAAGCAACCATCTCACAGTTTATGATGTTTTTTAAGCCGACTTCCTTCCAGGCCTTGATTGACAAACTGGCGCAGATGGACCAGATGGGCCATAAACCCCCTCTCCCAAAACCGGATTCCCGAACTGACAAAGGAAAGGAAAAAGCGATCATTGTCGCTAATGCTCAACAACAACCGAACGACTTGAAGCCGGTTGCTCGTCCAAACAATACGCGCCCTTACGTACCCCTTGAGGATAGGATGGGACGTCCTTATTCCTTTCCCCGAGATAAAACGAAGAGGTTATTCGAGCTGGCATTACGCAACAGACTCATAAATCTGCCAGACCCAAAACGTCCGTTGCAACCAAGTGATGTCAACGAACCTAATTACTGCCCCTATCATCGAGTGCTAGGCCATCCGATTGAAGACTGCTACGTTTTCAAAAATTGGCTTGAAAACCAGTATAGACAGGGAAAATTTGCGTTATCTGACAAATGGAAGGTGAATCCCCCGCAACCCCACACCTCTAAAGGGACGAATACGCCGGGGGCAACATGCTCTGTCATTGAAGAAAATCCGTGGGAGGTTGTATTATCATCAAAAACGAAGAGAATGCTAAATGATCTTCGGACATGTCCGGCGATCAAGTGGAAAAGCCCATTGGAACCGCAGGTCGTAGAGGGGATGTTAAAGCCACGTCCAACTCCAAAGACCAGTGATGGGGGTTCAAGCACTAGTAGCCAGTCGTCAAAGTCTTCGAAGAAAAAGAAGAAGGCCAAGAAACCGGTGAAGCCTAGCGATAGGCGCACGGACTTGCAAAAGCAAATTGACGCGCTGGAAGAGTACAACCAGAAGGCGCGGACTCCCATTACGCTGCAAGAGTTCCTCAACCATGTCTTCCAAGAAGAAGATGAGGGAGGTAGTTCGTCAAATGAATCTGAAGAACATGTGGCAAGTTGCCATGTGATTTCCCATTTGTCCACAACCGATGAGGAGACTCCTCGCGCTGGAAAGCTGGGGGCAGAGCCTGCACTAAAAATGCTGGAGCCGTCGGATGAAGTGATTGATGCATTCTTAAATCAGGCGTTCTTAAAGGGCAAAGCTGATCGGGATAACGAAACGGTTATATTCGAAAGGGCCAAACGCCAGCGCATTGACGAAAGAATTGCGGTACTCCCGCTAGAACAAAATACACCCACCACAGATAAAATCAAGTTCAAGATAAAGAAGAGATTCGCTAAGGCTGTGTCGATGGGTATGAAGCTACCACCCTTCGAGAAAAACATTACGGGTGAAATGGAAAATCACCCCTCCTATTGCTTGTACCATCGGAAGGTGTCGCATCCCACCGAAGAGTGCAAAGCTTTCGGTAAGTGGTGGCAAGGATATGTTACTCACCGGCAACAGTTTAAGCGGGAAAAGCGCAAAGCCCGCCGAGAGCAGAACGGAATAAACAAAGTGCTTGATAAAACTAGCAGTGGTTGTTGCATGATTGACGCCGGGGAATCACAAGTACCTGTATTTGGGAGCGATTCTGATGAGGAGCTAGAGCTTGGCCCCCTCTTTAAAGAATCCACTTCGGGAAAAGAAGAAGGACCAAAGGCTTGCGAAAATATACAGCTACGCAACCGGACGTTACCCGAAAAGAATCTCGGACCCTTAAACAAGAAAGACAAAGGAAAAGAAAAGGCCTCTGAAGACATCGCCTTGGATGATCGAGTTGCGGAAAAGTTAACCGCCAAGAACCCACCAAAGAGGAATAAAGTGGATTACAATGTCTTGGCGCATCTGAGGAAGCTACCCTCATAACTCAGCATTCTCGATGCCCTGTTGCTATCAAAAGAGGCGAGGGATTCTTTGATTAAAGCCTTACAAGAACCGGAACAATTCCAAGCATGCCTGACCGAGGAAAAGATGAAGGATGAGTTAGAGGAAGTTCACACGGCTGATGTTACTTTTGGCGATGAGGACCTTCTACTTGAGACTTGCGAACACAATCGCCCTCTCTATGTTTCGGGATACTGCCATGATATAAAGATAGGCAAAATTCTGATCGATAACGGGTCGTCTGTTAACCTACTCAACGTGCGGGTGTTGAAGGAGATCTGCATGAGCGTCCAGCACCTTACTCGGGATAAGATCACCATATCCGGGTTCGACTCCCAATCGTCAAAGACTCTTGGATCTGTGATACTGACGCTACGTTTCGGATTACTCGTCACGGACATTAAGTTCCACGTCATAGATGCCAAGACATGCTACAACGCTTTGCTCGGCCGACCATGGTTACACGAGTACAATATCATCCCTTCTACACAACATCAGTGTATGAAGTATTTTAAGGATGGTTTCGAGTATACCGTGATGGGAGAACTGAACCCGTTCTCTGTGAACGAGGTCCGCAAATACGAAGATGCCAAATACCTCTTGCCAGATTTCGAAGACACGGAGAGGTGTCACAAGCCGGAAAATAAAACTAACGCCACCATCCCTGTCTTCGGCAGTGATACCGAGGAAGAAGAGGAGATCGTTTATTCGGGTCCGCCCCAACATAACAAGCCAGGACCGTCCACTCCTACATTGGTCTTTGGTAGTGATTCGGAGGATGAGGTCCATATCGTATTCTCTGCTCGGCCTTCAATACGGGCTTCCGCTGATGAAGAGCGAAGTCTGCAGATAACCATGGTACCGCTTGAACATTACAAAGAACTAGATGCACTCAACATCAACAACGTAGAAGAATTGCAGACATTTTATATCCCTCCCGGGCGGGAAGGCGAGAAGGCAATCCTATTCTACCGTTCTGAAGAAAACAAGGTGGAAAAAGAAGTTTGGCATGGCGTGGATCCCACGCTCGACAGGCTTCAGCCTATCCGTCTTCCCAGATATTATACCGAAGGTTTGAAGAAACTACTGAAACGCCAGGGGATATCCTTCAGACAGACCGTTAGAGAGGCTAAATTCTATGACAGGGTCTGGAATGTTCCCGGGACCCAACGCAAACTGCCTAACGGGAGAATGGAAACAAAAGGGCTTGGGTACATCCGGCTAAAAAAAATGAGAGCTAGTAAATAGCTGTTATGTTATGTATGACTTCGATGAAGATGCGGACGCTCAATGGGAGGACGCTAATCCTAAGTCAGTAAAAGTTCCTGATGAAAAAGTGCCCGGTCCATCATTTGAAGAACAAATGGACAGGCTTATAAGGGAAGCTGGTCAAAAAGTCCAAGATGACCACAATCGCGAGACGGCCATCTATGAGAAAGCCAAGACGCAACGCCTTCTCCGACAGGCCGTGAAGGATGGAAAGGCCGCTCAACCTGCTACAAAAAAGGTTCGACGCGAAAGCAAAAACAAGTCAGAGGGCAGAAAAGACGCTCAACAATCACAAGGCAGAGCTAAGAAACCACGTATCCGAGAGTCGAGCGTTATTGACTTAGCCCTCATCAAGAAAATGAGTCGAGCATACTCTTTTCCTCGGAACAAAACAAGGAAGATATTTGAGCTTGCTCTAAAACATCAAATGCTTACATTGCCGGAGTCCAAGCACCCCGAACAAGCAGGCGAAGCCTCACACCTGGACTATTGCTCTTACCATCGAGTAGTAGGTCATCCTCTTGAAGATTGCTTCACCTTCAAGAATTGGGTCGAAGATCAATATCAGCTTGGTAAATTCGCTCTGTCCAACAACTGGAAGGTAGCACCACCACAAAAGCACGAGCCTAAGGCCATGAAAGAAGAACCAGTTCCACATTGGGATTGGCAGAAAATTCGCACCTGTCGTATGATAACGATATTAAAAGAGGAGTCCGAGAATGTGGACAGCCTTCCCTGGTGCTTCGAAAACAGCAATGATGAGGTGATCTCAGAATTTTCCCCAGCTCCGAAAGAACTGGAGGACGGCATACATACCACTGCGGATAGCCTCAAGAAAATTGAGTTGGGGACGATAAACGATCCGCGACCGACATTCGTTAGCGAGCTGCTGTCCGAGGAAAAGGTGGCTGCGTTAAAGGACGTCCTTATACAGTATAAAGATTGCTTCGCATGGAACTATTCCGAGATGCCGGGACTTGATCCAGAAGTTGCTGTGCATAGACTGGCAATATCCCCGAGTGTCAAGCCGGTCAAACAAGCGCCGAGAAGAATGTGGCTTGAGCTCGAAATGAGCATCAACGCGGAAGTCAAAAAGCTGATAGACTCCGGCTTTATCCAAGAGGTTCAATACCCTGAATGGATTGCTAATATCGTCCCAGTGATGAAGAAAAATGGTTCGGTGTGCATATGCGTGGACTTTAGGGATCTCAACAAAGCCTGCCCGAAGGATGATTTCCCAGTACCAGTCACCGAACTGATGATAGACAACACGTCCACGCATGAGATTTTCTCATTCATGGACGGCTCATCAGGATATAATCAAATAAAAATGCACCCTGAAGACCAGAAACATACGGCTTTCCGGACTCCTTTGGGAATATTCTGTTACAAGGTGATGCCCTTCGGTTTAAAGAACGCCGGTGCAACCTACCAAAGGGCCATGACGAAGATTTTCGATAACCTTATACACGAAATTGTTGAGTGCTATATCGACGACCTCGTTGTTAAAAGCAAATCATATGAGGAACATCTCGAGCATCTGAAGACCGTATTTCAACGTCTTCGACAATACAACTTGAAGATGAACCCTCTGAAGTGTGCATTCGGGGTTTCCTCGGGAAAATTCCTGGGATTCGTCGTTCGACACCGAGGTATCGAGATAGATCCGTCCAAGATCAAGGCAATCATGGGAATGCCTCCGCCGAGAACTCTCAAACAGCTGCGGTCTCTCCAAGGAAAGCTCGCGTACATACGGCGATTTATAGCTAACCTCTCGGGAAAGTGCCGCCCTTACAGTCACCTGATGAAGAAGGGAACCCCGTTCGTCTGGGATCAAAAGTGCCAAAGCGCACTAGACGAGATCAAACAGTACCTGCAAAACCCTCCAGTGTTGGCTGCTCCAGTGAAGGGAAAGCCTCTCATTCTTTACACGACCGCCCTTGAAGGTTCTTTGGGCGCATTATGGGCACAAGAGAATGACCAAGGGAAAGAAAGAGCACTTTACTATTTAAGTCGAGTGCTGCTGGGGGCAGAAAGCAATTATTCCCCCATTGAAAAACACTGCCTGGCGTTGATCTTCGCAATAACAAAGCTTAGACATTACGCATTAGCGCATGAAGTCTATCTCATTTCAAAGGTGGACCCTCTCAAATATCTAATGTCAAAGGCCATATTGACAGGACGACTCGCTAAATGGGCCCTACTCTTAATGGAGTTCTCGATAGCATATCGACCACTCAAAGCAGTAAAAGGGCAGGCCATCGCCGACTTCCTTGCTGAGCACCCGATACCAGCCGACTCTCCTTTAAACTGCGATCTTCCAGACGAACATGCGTTTGATGCGATCGATGGTGATAATACCCGATGGGAGCTTTATTTTGACGGAGCATCATCCGTGAAGAAGCGCAAACAAAGTACCCCTATAATCAAATCGGGGGTAGGACTCATCTTTTTAACTCCACAAGGAGGGATAATGCGCTACGCGTTCTCCCTGACGGAACCGAGGACAAACAACGAAGCCGAATACGAAGCTCTGATAGCAGGCCTCGAGATCGCCATTGACATGGGAATTGAAAACCTCCTCATATACGGAGATTCGCAACTGGTCGTTAGTCAAGTAAACGGCGATTACCAAACATGCAAACCGGAATTAGTAAAATACGGTGAAAAGGTGCAACAACTGCTAACCCAAATTCCCTCCTATACTTTGGAGAGCATACCACGCGCGGATAACAGCAAAGCGGACGCGTTGGCCAAACTCGCTAAAGAAATGGCTGACGAGAACCTCGATGACGTTAGAATCATGGTACAAAGTCGTCAGGTGCTCGCCCCCGCAGAAATACCTTCGGAATCACCCGAAGAGAAGGGAGTGACTGAACAAACGACCTTGCAAATAAAAGAACATAAGAAGGTTGAAGATTGGAGGGAAGTCTTTATAGATTACTTCAAGTCCCACCAAATGCCCGAAGATGCGTCCGCAAGACATCAACTCATAAAACGAGCTCTGTCTTTCGCCTTCGTCAATGATACTCTATACAAGAAGTCATTCGATTCTCTGTGGATGAGATGCTTAGGGCCAGACGAATCGGAAAGAGTCGTTCAGGAAGTTCATGACGGAATCTGCGGTTCTCACCAAGCAGGTCCAAAGATGAAGTTGAAGATCAAACGGATGGGCTATTACTGGCCCACGATGATTCAAGACTGCATCGAATATGCGAAGCAATGTCACTCATGCCAGATTCATGAGGACTTCATCCACCAGCACCCAAATCCTTTACATCCAACGGTAGCTAGCTGGCCATTCGAAATGTGGGGGACTGATATAGTCGGCCCCATCGAGCCAGCATCATCTAAAGGACATCGTTTCATCCTAGCGACGACTGACTACTTCTCTAAGTGGGCAGAAGCAGTACCATTGAGAGAAGTGAAGACGGAGAATATCCTCCATTTCTTCAAAACGCACGTCATATATCGGTTTGGAACTCCGAGGCGGATCATCTCCGATAACGGGCCAGCCTACCGAAGTCATAAAATCAGCCGCTTCGCACAGCAGCATAACATAGACTGGAGATATTCCTCAGTCTATAATCCACGAGCTAACGGTCTCGCCGAGGCCTTCAACAAGACCTTGACGAAAATTATAAAGAAAACAGTGTCCCGAAATAAGAAAGACTGGCATGAGAGACTGCAAGAAGCTCTTTGGGCGTATCGAACCACGTTCAAGACAGCTACAAACACAACGCCATATGCGTTGGTGTTCGGTACCGAAGCAGTACTCCCTCTCGAGATAGAGTTACCCTCTCTACGAGTGGCAGTTCACCACGAGCTAACAGACGAAGAAAATGCTCACCTTCGGCTTGAGGAGCTTGACGCCCTTGATGAAACTAGGCTCATAGCGCAACAAAATCTGGAAGCTTATAAAGCAAAGATAATGCGCTCATACGAAAGATTGACCCGACCGAGGACATTCCACCAAGGCGAACTCGTGCTAGTGGTCAAAAGGCCTATGATCCCCAATCGCGCCAAGCGGGGAAAATTCGAGCCGAACTATGAAGGCCCATACATCATAGATAAAGTTTACCAAGGTGGGGCCTATCTACTCATGGACATGCACGGTGAAAGGCCTTTCAGACCAATAAACGGTCGCTTCCTAAAGAAATACTACGCTTAATGAGCCACAGTCAACGATAGATGACGACGACTGTGTCCGCTCGCTATCTTCCTAGGCTCAAACTGTATAAGCAGTAGCCAGCTTCTCAACAGCGGACCGGAATGTCCTTAAACTAATAGCAGACCGAAACGTCTTTAAAACTACTACCGCAGTATCTTTAGACGGGCGAGAAAAGAAAAAGAAGAGAGAAAGAAAAAATAAAAAATATATATGAAAAAGAATAAAAAAAAACGGTATGTCCATAAGCAAAATGGGCACGGATGAAAACCCGAAAGGGCTCCGTGAGTAAAAACAGCAGGGCTGCCGGCAAGTGTTCGTGAAAACCCGAAAGGGCGCGACCTTGTAAAAAAAAGAAAGTAAAAAAAAAATATAATAATAATAAATAAATAAATAAAAAACGGTATGTCCATAAGCAAAATGGGCACGGATGAAAACCCGAAAGGGCTC
This sequence comes from Agapanthus africanus, assembly GCA_030015575.1. Lineage (NCBI taxonomy): Eukaryota > Viridiplantae > Streptophyta > Magnoliopsida > Asparagales > Amaryllidaceae > Agapanthus > Agapanthus africanus. Next base: position 933,341,144 of record JASDDO010000019.1, on the reverse strand, counting down.
CGTGAGTAAAAACAGCAGGACTACCGGCGAGTGTTTGTGATGACCCGAAAGGGCGCAATCTCGTTAAAAGACACTTGTAGGGTCCCCTCGACCTTGTAAGGAGAAACCACCTGCGTGAGATCCTTACGACTCACAAAGGAGCAACACACTTAGGGATCCTCACGATTCCTAAGGAGAAAATACACTTACGAGATCCTCACGACTCGTAAGGAGAATTCTCTTATGGGACCCTCCCGGCTCATGAGATTTGAAAGTCTTAAGTTACAGAAACCTAAACCTGTTCTTAAGCAAATCCTCCACAACCTTCGATATTGCCCTACAAGAGGCTCAATACTGACCCTTGTATACAATCCACGGGCGCGAATAAACATTTCCCTAACCAAGGTCCATCCGTGACTGGGGATATACTCGCATAACCCTTGTAAATCCTCTCGATTTGCAAAGAGAAAACCCTCCTGTAGGATCCTTACGACTTACAGAGGAACAAAACACTTAGGAACCCTCACGATTCCTAGGGAGAAAATACACCTATAAGATCCTCACGACTTGTAGGGAGAAATACCTTTATGAGACCCTTACGGCTCATGAAGTCAAAGCCTTAGTCGACAGGACCCTAACCCTGGTCGCTAAGCCACCTTTGTTCGACAGCGACAGAGGCAGATGATGATTCGCTCCTGGCAATATCCCAGTTGTAGCGGTGCTGATGCCGAAATCGGTGTCTAGTTTCAGGTTCACGGCGAAAAGCCAGTAGACCGTACATGCATACGAAATAGCCGAAATGATGGGGCAACTTGCAATAATAAAAAGCAGCAAGTAAAAATATATGCATGCGAAATAGCCGAAATGATTGGGCAACTCGCAATAAAAAGCAGCGAGTAAAAATAAAATAAACAGCCAAAATGGTTGGGCACCGCGAAAAATAGCCGAAATGATTGGGCAATCGCGACCTTCGCGATATAAAAGCTGAAATGATAGAGCATCGCGGAAATAAAACAAAAAAAATAATGATAAAATTTTGGCCCTACAGTTAAGATCACATCGATCCCTGTATACAATCCAAGGGCGTAAACAAAAAGGGAGCCATACTCTCCCAACAAACTCCTCGACTCACGGATACAAACACTCCTTGACGAGAGCCTCCTGATCCGCATCGACCCGCAAAGCCACCAGTGCCTCCGTAGGAATCCTCGACTCGTTTCAAACCCCAAGGAAACAAATAATCCTTGGCGCTTGGGAAACAAATAATCCCTAGCAAAACTCCTCGACTCACGGATACAAACACTCCTTGACGAGAGCCTCCTGATCCGCGTCGACCCGCAGAGCCACCAGTGCCTCCGTAGGAATCCTCGACTCGTTTCAAACCCCAAGGAAACAAATAATCCTTGGCGCTCGGGAAACAAATAATCCCTAGCAAAATTCCTCGACTCACGGATACAAACACTCCTTGACGAGAGCCTCCTGATCCGCGTCGACCCGCAGAGCCACCAGTGCCTCCGTAGGAATCCTCGACTCGTTTCAAACCCCAAGGAAACAAATAATCCTTGGCGCTTGGGAAACAAATAATCCCTAGCAAAACTCCTCGACTCACGGATACAAACACTCCTTGACGAGAGCCTCCTGATCCGCGTCGACCCGCAGAGCCACCAGTGCCTCCGTAGGAATCCTCGACTCGTTTCAAACCCCAAGGAAACAAATAATCCTTGGCGCTCGGGAAACAAATAATCCCTAGCAAAATTCCTCGACTCACGGATACAAACACTCCTTGACGAGAGCCTCCTGATCCGCGTCGACCCGCAGAGCCACCAGTGCCTCCTTAGGAATCCTCGACTCGTTTCAAACCCCAAGGAAACAAATAATCCTTGGCGCTCGGGAAACAAATAATCCCTAGCAAAATTCCTCGACTCATGGATACAAACACTCCTTGACGAGAGCCTCCTGATCCGCGTCGACCCGCAGAGCCACCAGTGCCTCCGTAGGAATCCTCGACTCGTTTCAAACCCTAAGGAAACAAATAATCCTTGGCGCTCGGGAAACAAATAATCCCTAGCAAAACTCCTCGACTCACGGATACAAACACTCCTTGACGAGAGCCTCCTGATCCGCGTCGACCCGCAGAGCCACCAGTGCCTCCGTAGGAATCCTCGACTCGTTTCAAACCCCAAGGAAACAAATAATCCTTGGCGCTCGGGAAACAAATAATCCCTGGCAAACTCCTCGACTCACGGATACAAACACTCCGTGATGAGAGCCTCTTAACTCATGTCAACTCGCAGAGCCATCACCCTCTCCGCGAGCAAATTCCCGATTCGTCTCAATTTGTAAGAAGAAGTCTCAGACAGCAAGGATTGAAAAGCTTGCTTCTTGTGCAATGGGGCCCTGCAAGTCAATCCAAAATGGTCTCTTGCATACTATTCACGGGTCTCACTCTCCGAAGTCGAATTTCGACGAGGAGGGAAACAACCGCTTACGAATTCTCTCGACTCGTAAGAGGGAAAATTCTCTTATAAGATCCCTACGGCTTATAAGAGAAAACCACACTTAGGAATCCTCACGATTCCTAAGGAGAAAATCCACCTATGAGATCCTCTCGATCCGTAGGGAGAAAAGCCTCTATGAGACCCTCACGGCTCATAGAATTGAAAAGTCCTAGGCGGCAGATCTGAACCTGCAGTCTAGGCCATCGTTATCTCTGAGAGAAATGAAGTTATCTGTCAATAAGGTGCATTAAATATGTCGTGCTGAAAAGAGTGAAAAAGGCGAAGAAATGACACAGGACGTTACAAAAATGTGTATCTTTTATTCATGAATATTGACTGGGTACAGGATACATTGTACTAAAGAATAAAAAAAGATATATATACATATATTTTACAAGTACAAATGATACAAGGAGAAATTACTGGGAAGGAAGCGTCTTGCATAGATTTAGCAATTGCTCGCATACTTCCTTCCACGTCTTCTCTCGATCGGCTACCACCGCCAGCTCTGCCTCCACTTGGGCTCGCTGCTGCAAGACCGACGCAAGTTGCTCCCTGACGGCCTGATAGGCAGCTTCCCGACTTGGGATATTGCGCTCAGCTACGTCAAGCTTCCGCTTCAAGTTTAGCCCATGGGAGATACGCTCCAAGAGACCCTCGAAGATAGTCTTCACTTGGGCAGCATTTGCCTCAACCTCAGCGCGCAGATGGGCCGTTTCGTTCGAGGTCTTTTGGCATTCCCTTAGTCTTGAAGCTGCTTCTTGCTCCAAGTGGCGGAGGTGCGAAGTGCTTTGCTCGAGCCAAGTTGTGCGTTGTGTGCTCAGAGCTAAAACTTCGGGAGAAGGGCGCATCGACTCCAGCCGATATAGACAGGCCTCGATCCCCCTGCAGTGGTTAACCCAAGATTCGACGATGCCTTCGTTATGAAAATTTACGAGCGCCGCCAACATCGGGTTAACCTCCGCGGCAAAATCTACGGCAGAAGGGAGAGCGTCCACATTGAGCTCTTCAATATACCCGCTCAGCATGCCCAAACTCATCACAGCACCCTTGGAAGATGGACGTCTCAAGAAAGGGCCTGCCGGTGAAAGGACACGAACCTCAAAGGGGACCGGAGCCGGAACAATAGCTGCAAAATAAAAAATGGTTAAACGATGGTTCGGAAGATGTTGAAGGATTACCAAAAAAGGAAATTTACTATACCAGCTGCAACGGACGGTAAAGCCGGAAGGGCCGGTGGCGCGGCAAGTCTTGCATCCCCTCCTTCGATTTGTGGCACTGCAATAAAGAAAAGGAAAAGTCAGAAATTATCCCATTGCTAGAAAAAAAAAGGGGGTAAGTAAGGATATTATAGTGAAGGTATACTCACCGGCGCCACCAAAGGGAGAAGCGAGTTCGGATGGGAAAGAGAAGTGTGGGAGCAACACTTAATATAAATGATCGAAGAGCACTCCTGCAAAAGCACAATGGTATAACGTTAGTACAAAGCTACATTTTTGAAAGATTAATGCATGAGTCGTGAATCCATACCTTCCAACATCCGTGATGGTACAAGGGAAGGCGGGGAGGTGACCACCACCAGAGCAGTAGTTGACGGTGCCCCCTCGAGCAAAGGAGCATCGGCACTGGCCGCACCTGCAAAGACAAGCTTGTCAGAAAAGATCGCAAGATATATAGAAAAAAGGGGGAACGCTGGTGACAAAAATTTTTACCCGACGAGCTACCAGCAGAAACTGAAGCAATCCCCTCATCCATCGACATGAGACCACCGCCCGTAGCCTCATCACCCGACTCGATGGGAACCGTTGTTGTGCTCGCGAGCCCGGGAGACGGCAAGGAACCATACGCGGGGAGGGCTATGATCGGAGTATTACCAGATTCCTGGGAAAGAGCGGTTCGCTCCTCCTCAGGAATCGTGGCCGCCTCACCCGATACTCCCTCGGTTGCTGCGGTCACGGTTGTCTCGTCCATCGGCACCGTGACGTCCCCAGCCTCAAGCGCCTCGACTTCTACTGCCTTCGGCTCGACAATCATCTCATCTGCCGCCACTTCAGACGCGGCATCAATGACCTTCTCGGCGGCGGATCCTTCAACTTCTGTTTCAGGCACCGTGGTCCCGACGACGGTGCCCACCGTTGGCTCAGGTTCGACAGGCGCCGCTTCCATCGTTTCCTGGGGTCCAACGGTCTCCGCCTCCCCCTCAGTCGGACTTGGTCCTGCAAGATAGAATGCATATGAGCCAATGGCTTTATAATAATTCTTACAACAAGGTTCTGAAAGAGATGCTACCTGAAGGGGATTTATTGTTTGCACTTCGGGCCGCGCGTGCCACTTGCCTATAAGCAGTAGACAGGGCGACAGGGGCCTCTTCAGAAGGAGTGTCAGCACGAGGAATGGTACTGGGACCCGCTCCCGCGGCCAAAGCAGCTCTACGCGCCTTTGCTTCACGTCTCAACCGCTTCCGCTCCTCCCGAGCCGTTGAGACGGATGCCACTAGAGCTTCCCTAATTGAGGTGTCTTCGTCCGTGAATAGGGAAGCCTCTAAGGTTTTCAGGGCATCCCTCGTCGTTTTGTCAAGCCGAGGCTCTTGCGGCAACTTCGACGAAGCCGGGACTTCAGTAACAGGCTCGGGAAGAATCCCCGCATCAACTGATATAACCCCTGCTAAGAAACGAAAGAAGGTTAGGTTGACCTTCAGAAAAAGACAACAAACTTTCCTTATAAAAGAGAAAGGGGTGAAACATACCAGCGCCTGCTAGGGCACGCTTCTCCTCCTCCTCCTGGAAGGTTTTCAGGGAGGCAGCAATAGCCTCTTCAGTAGAGACACCTGTTGAAAATGGAGCAAATGTTAGTTAAATATAACAATACAAAGTGCAATAAAACAACAAATAAAGCGTCTGATGATAACTGGACTCAGCGAGTTTGCTTAACATCGCTTCAAGCCTCACCGATCGTTCCGAAGCTGCAATGGCGGCAGCCAGATTGGTGTCCGCAGGATCTACCACGAAACCCTCATTGCTGCCGTATTCACATATGGCCTCGGCGGGAGGAGCTGCAGGCTTTAAGCTGAGGATCGCGTCGAGGGATAGGGTGGACTTCTTCTTCTTCTGTCCGCCAACTTTAGATCCACCCGGAGCAGCTTTGCGCTTGGCAGTCACTTTAGGGCGGCGAGTCCCGATATCCGCTCCTGCGCCAGACTCTGGCGATACCACTTTAACCGTCTTTGTGGGAGCACGGGGCGCCGGTGGTGCATCCACCGTAGTAGGCAGTGGCAATCCACACGGGGGGCCAACACGCGTGGTCGGTCAGCTCCGGCATCTTTCATCGGGAGGGTGACCTGGATCCTTGGCTGCAAGGGAGCCTTGCGATCACCACCAGGAGGCGCACCCCTACGGTCAACCAGCAAGCGTTTCTCCATTAAAATAATTGGGCCCATAGCATGCGCATACCAGGCTACATACGGATGGATTATTTTAGGGGCACAGCTAGGCTCACTGATAAAAAAATAAGAGCCTGTATTGAGCCGGGTGAAATGATGCATAGCATTCCTTATTCCCCCTTGGTTGGCTGCGGGTGTTTCCAGAAAGGCTTCCATCGGGATCCCTTGATTGTAACTCGATTGTCGAGCAAATCGATGTGGGTTATATCTCATAAAGAGAGCCGTCTCATTCTGCTTAAATACTAGGTAGCCCGGCCGAATGGAGTAAAGGTGAAGGATTTCCCGAGCCTTCAATACAGAAACCCCACCCTTAAAGTCATCACGCAGCGACACCACTGACTTAGTGGTCTCGGAGCCTATGGTGATGACCTTATCCACAAAAGAGGTCTTCGCTCCGACTAGATGTGAACGCAGGAGCAGTCCCCTAGACTCCCGCGGGGGTGCAACCACAATTGAAGCCCCAACCAACCGCATGATTCTTGGGAGTCTGTATTTCTCAAAAAACGGAGGAGTCTTATGGGCACCAAACACCCCTCGCACATGTAGCTCCATCCAAGAAGTGAAGTAGTGCATCGGGAAGTTAGCAGGCTGTACCCCAGGCTCATTAGCATCCGCCGCTACGCTAAGTTCATTGTAGAGGTAAGCCAGCCCGGCGATCCCTACTGATAACTGTAAACCAGCCGCCATTCGATGCGCCGGGTAAAAGACAGAGGACCGCATGAGGCATGGGTGCATGGGAAGCGCGAAGCTGCATAGCCATAGACCCAAGAACCCTATGAAAAAAGTCTCCTCGTCCGTGCCAGGAACGGCGATCTCTGAGAAAGGGACGCTGGCAGCGCCAGGGAAATAAAAATCCCGCTGGTCATTTTCCAATGAAGGTCGACGGTCCAAGCCGAAACCAAAGGGGTCAGCAAGCTGAGCGAACTTCTCGCCCTGCTCTGATAGGAACTCCGGGCGGACAAAACGAGCAATGAAATCCGTGAAACTGACGCCCCGGTCGCCCGATTCCAAATGGAGTTCCTCATAAATCTCCAACACCTTCACCAAGCCCGGGTGCTGATGCTGAATGGTATTTTCCGGAGTTAAGTCAAATACAAGCTGCTTGGTGGCGAAGACATACTCGTCAGGAGGAAGCAGCTCCTCGTAGTGTTCTCCCCTCATTGGCAGACCTGAAATCTCAGCAAACTCCTCCAGAGAGATGGAGACTTCCCTATCCGCTGTCAGGAAGGTATGGGTGGGGATATTCCATTGTTCGATGAAGGCCTTTATCCACCACGTCGGAGGAGAGGGATACTCGAAGAGCGAGACGTAGATAGCTGAGTATAAACCAATCGTCGTCAGGAGAGCCCTCTTCGTCGCCAAAATGTAACGGGCCCATTGCAAATATCCGGCAAGCGGCCGCGGGATCAATCCAATGTTATAAGCCTGTCCCCAAGGGCGTGCTTCGCCCTGACAGATTCGCCTCCCCAAGATATCTATAGCCGGCGGCGGCTTCACCGGAATGGCACCGATTGCAGGCTGAAGGAGGTCGTCGGCATTCCAATTTTTAACCTCCACGGCATACTCCACCGGGGGCTTGTCCGCATAAGGGATCGTAACTATGGGCTCAGAGGGCGAAGCGGAGCTGAAGCTGCGACGGCCTTGGATGATTTGGCTGTACCACCTTCCCCACAAGTGAAGTCTCTTGCACTCTGGATCATGATCTTTAATCAAGGCGAACACCACCCGGTCCACCGGCGCATGGGGGAACCCTCCTTCCGAGCGAACAAAGGGGAAAGATAAGTCGTCAGACATGCTTCCTGTAGAAAGATAAAAATAACCGTTAGTGTTCTGACACTTGGCATTTTGAAATCTTACTCAACACTATGATGTAATGGGTAGGGGACAAAAAGAGGGACCCACAAAATCTGAATGACGATACATCATTTAATAAGATAACCCCATCATTAGATGAGACTGTCAATTAATGAAAAGGTCCCCAAAAGAATATCCTCACTGATGGGAAATCCCTAGATACAAGGAGAAATATTCTCTTTCAGAGCAAAGCTCTGTCACAGAGTGACATTTGTCAAACTCTAGTCTCAGGGGAACAAGATTCCTTAAAAGAGCATAGCTCTATGGTAATGGTGGAAAAATCCATCAATTTTATCTTTAGAGTTTGGGAATCTTGAAAAATCCATGAAAACTTATAAAACAAAATTTTTCTCCAATTATCACATCTAAAAAGATCTACATTTGATCTAAGAGCAATGCTCTGTTCATGGGTTATAACCCATGGATCAGATCTCTGTAAATCTGTAAATTTTTTGAGAGCAAGGCTCTGTTAAAGAAACCCCAAAGGGGTTTTCCTTTAGATCAAAGATCTATAAGAGCAAGGCTCTGTTAATTAAATTTAATTTAGATTAATTTAATTTAATTAATTTTACCTAGAGTGATTCTAAAACTAGAACTTTGAAGTTCTCACAAGAGCAAGGCTCTGGAAGTTCTCACAAGAGCAAGGCTCTGAAATTCAAATTCTTGAAATTGGTAAAAAATTACCAAGGACCAAGGGTCCTATTTATAGACGCCTGCGTCTTTTCAACTGACCCCCATGATCCAACAGTCAGGATCTTGCCACCGCTGCACTCACGTGCGCGCCACGTGAGCGCAACGGTGGGGGGGCATTTGTTCCCCCAATCAGAGCAAGGCTCTGCTTGAATTTTGAAAATTCAAATTTTGAAGCAACGCTTCAGTTCCCGTGCGCTGCGCGCAACGCGCCACGTGTCAGAAGTTTACACGGCAGCACAACGCCCAAGGCAGTACGTCCAATCAGAGCAAGGCTCTTTAAAAAACATAAACAACGTTCAACTGCGCAAGTGCACGGCAGCGCGACACGTGTCTGCGCAGCTGCGCAAGCGCAAGCGCCTCGCTGCGCGACACGTGTCTGCGCACTTGCGCAAGCGCTGTTGCGCAAGCGCCTCAATGCGCGACACGTGTCACACGCTGGTGAGTTGCGCAACAACAGAGTGAAGATTTAAGGATATTTTTCTGTTCTTATTTAAACAAGAAGATTTCTTTTGTAAAACAGGGGCCTTTGGATCAAAGATCCAACGGTGGGGAAAATTCCCCAAATCACTCAGAAAAGATCTTTTTAACAAATTTAACTAATTTTTTAGCACTATAAAACCCCAGACCCCATTTCAAAGATATAGAGAATTGGATAAAAAAAAAAAGAAAAGTGAGAAAAGAGCTCTGGAGAACTTCTTGAGAACAAAAAAAAGAAGAAAGTAAAAACCTTTGAAATAAGAGAAAATTCTCGTAGGAATAGATCATTGATCTAAAAGACAAGATCAGTGATCTTCAATAAATAAATAAATAAATAATAATAATAAAAAATAGTGCCTTGCACTTGCTAGAGAACCTCTGGTTCTCTGAGATAGAAAGAAAGAAAAGATTTTTTTCTTTTCTTTGATCTAAATCTAGATCAAGAAAATAAAAAGTGCTCTGCACTCCTTTCCTTGAATCTAAAAGATTCTTGATGCTTTGCACAAATGCAATGCATTACTTGAAGGGCCAGGCCCAAATCAAAAAGACCTAGCAGGCCAAAATAAATTGCAAAGCAATAAAAGGGCTGAGCCCAAATAAAATTGATGCTCTGCATCATTCATAAAGAACAGAGCCCAAAAACAAATTGATGCCCTGCATCTTTTCTGGGCAAAGCCCAAATAAAAATAAAAGGAAATGCAAAAGCAATGTTGGACATTTTTTTTTTACTGGGCTTAGCCCAATCATGGCCATAAGTCCTTAAATTAAATTGGCTGAGCAAAATGGCTCTCCTAAATCAATCTACATCCGGTTCGAGGGTACATCTCCGAACTCCTTTGACATCCATCGTTGTAATTCCTCAACGACGTTAAAGAGGTGACGGGTCCCAACGGCCACACACCCAATATCGGACCGAAACGTCCCTAAACTAACACCGGACCGAAACGTCCCTAAACTAACATCGGACCGAAACGTCCCTAAACTAACATCGGACCGAAACGTCCCTAAACTAATATCGGACCACCACGTCCCTAAACTGGCACAATAGAGCCCAAATGCTCTTTTATCAGATCTAAATGGTCCCGTTAAGTTGATCTTAGTCTCAAACTGGGCTAACGTATCCTGAACAAACGTTTAAGTTGATCTTAGCCCCAAACACGGCTAACGTATCCTTAAATATTCAAATGGATTATAAAACTCCCAATCAACTCTGGTTCGAGGGTACATCTCCGAGCTCCTTAGATATATGTCGTTGTAATCCTTCAACGACGTCAGAGAGGTGACGAGTCCCGATGGCCATATATTAAATTAATCACTACGTTGAGTTGATCTTAGTCTAAAACAGGACTAACGTATCCTTAACGAACGTTTAAGTTGATCTTAGCCGCAACGCGACTAATGCATCCTTAAACTGAAAACACCAAACCCAAATCTAAGTAAATACGGATTTGGACTAATCCACGTCCTACGGGCGACGGCATTACTCAGTCTCCGTATACAATCCACGGGCAACCACAAACAAAATGAACACACACGACACGAAGTGAAATTCTGGAGAAGGAGAAAGTTGTTACCGCAATGCGGTAGCGTAATTAACTGCAGGGGCTTGCGCCTGCAGGGAAGAGCGTCCCCATAATCAAAAACCCTTCATCCTGAGGGGGAATCTGACGAAGTCTGCTACATCGGCCGCATCCGTCTAAACCTCCGATACACGGTGCCATAAATCAACTTGGCATCTTCGGAGAGATAAACGGATAAAACCAAATAGCATCTGCCCCGAATATCAGGCATGGACGCAAAGTCCAGGCCTCCATTCGGAGGGGAACAGTCACTCCTCTAGTTGGGATGGAGCGAGAGTTGCTGTTGCATGAGGTGCAGTTGAGAGCCATTGATTTTCTGTACATGAGCAAGACACCAAGTTTTAGTATCTCGAATCCAAGGGCTACTATAGCGAACCGCGATTTTGTTCGCGAAACACGACACATAAAGTGTGGAGTGAAAAGAGGAAAACGTCCCACCGGGCGTGCCAGAATCTGATTACCACCGAAAACAGAGACGAGCTGGGATTGAACGTCTTGCCTGAATTTGGAGGCAGATGCTATTTGGACTTCTCCATCCACCTCTCCGAAGATACCAAGTTGATTTATGGCACCATATATCAGAGGTTTGGATAGATGCGACCGTTGTAGCAGACTTTATCATATTCCCCCTCATTTGTGAAAGGTTTTTGATTGTGGGGACGCTCTTCCCTGCAGGCGCAAGCCCCTGCAGTTAATTACGTTATCGTGTTGTGATAACCACTTTCTCCTACTCCAGCAGTTCACTTCGTGTCGTGTGTATTTTTGTTTATTTTGGTTGCCCGTGGATTGTATACGGAGGCTATTTATATCGTCGCCCGTAGAGCGCGGATTAGTCCAAATCCGTATATTTTAGATTTAGGATTTTGAACTTAAGTTATATTTTTACTTTAGTTCAAAAATATTTTGTTTGGTTTAAGGATCGTTAATCTAGTTTGAGATTAAGATCAACTTAAACATATGAACATTTGGGCCAAATTTATTTTTTAACTAAGGATACATAAGTTCTATTTGAGACTAAGATCAACTTAACAATATTTTAAGGATCATTAAATTTTATTAATATCCAAAGCATTTAGGCACATTTGCAAGAGATTTAGCCAATTTGGGCTTAGTCTACTCAGTCTTTTTTAATTCAAAAGTGCTAAGCACTTATTTAGGCTCTGTTTGTTCAGCCCCCCTTTTTATGCAAAAGTGATAAGCACTTGTTTGACGCTCTGGCGCTCACATGGGTATCATGTGAAGCCTTCAGTTATGGGCGCCACCCAATCAGTGCTAAGCACTCAGTTATATATATAGTGCTAAGCACTTTTTTATATGGCGTCCGCGTGAAGAGCACGTGCGACGCTGGGCGCTGCCCAATTAGTGATAAACACTCAGTCGTTTTGGCTATATATAAAGTGCTAAGCACTTTTGTGTGGTGTCCACGTGAGGAGCACGTGAGACGCTGGGCACTGTCCAATCAGTGCTAAGTACTCAGCCATTTTGGCTATATATGAAGTGCTAAACACTTTTATTCAGTGCTCACGTGTATTTCACGTAAGGCGATGGCCTTTTATATTGGGCACCCACGAGTTTTTCACGTAAGGCGTTGGGCGCTATTCGGAGGGCACCCATATGGGAAACACGTGAGGCGCTAAGCTCTTTTCTTTTTCAGAGATTGAATCTCTGTTAATGTCATTTTGGTCATTAATGATCATCAAGATCTCTATTTTGAAGACCTTGGATCGTTTTTTTTTCATTGGAGAACTAATTTCTTCTTTTCTTTTTATAAGAACTAAGTTCTTTATGTAGGGTTAAACCCTAATTTTGGAGAAATTAAATTTCCAGAACATAAGTTCTTTTCCTTTTTTCTTTCTTTTTAACCCAGTTCTTTTCTGAATCTTTGATTCTCAAGAACAAGATCTTCCATATAAGAATTAAATTCTCAATTTGTGGGAGACTTGTCTTGTGGATTTCTGATCCAGAAAAAGAAATAAATTCTTTGAGAAGGGTTAAACCCTTAGATAGGTAAAAGGAGATATTTTGACCTCTGTATTTTCTTTACCTAAGGTTTTAAGGAGGCAAGTCTTCTTCTTTTATTGAGAATTAAATTCTCTGTTGTTTTGAAAGCTTTCTGTATTTTTCAGAAGCTTATGGGGGGTTCCTTCTATATGTCTCGGGTCCTTTATATAGTGGAGGCAAATTGTTAATTGGTTTTGAAAAAATCTCTCATTGAGAGATTCCAATTGATTTAATAGGTCTCAAAACTTGTTTGGGGAATTTTACCCACCGTTGGAACTTTGATCCAATAATTTCTGTTTTACAGAATATGTTTTCTTGCTTTTAACAAGATTGGGGAAATATTTTCCCATAAATAGAATTTTATTCTATCATTGGATTTTTGATCCAACCGAGGGTATCTTTCTCACTTAGAAAGATTTGGAAGATATTTTCTCCTAATAGAATTTAATTCTATATTTTGATGATTTGTCATCTCCATTTGATCTTTGATCCAACGGCTCTGCTTAACAGAGAGAGTATCCCAGTTTTAGGGAAACATCCTCATGTAAAATTTAATTCTACTCAATTTTAATTTGGGCGCCGGCGTTCACGTGCTGTGCACCTGGCCCCCACTTAAGAATTTAATTCTTACATATGATAGGCACCCCTGTACTTTGTATGTTGGTGCCCACGTGAGCTTCACGTGTGGCGCCATCATAGGATTTAACCTTAAGAGGTTGGTGCGGGCAACGGCGCCTTCGTAGGGAGCACGTGAGGCGCTACCTCATTATAATTTTAACAGAGATTAGCTCTTTTATTATGTTTAAATATTGGGGGAACAGGGTTGCTCGATTGTTATTTGCGGACGGGAGTTATTTATGAATTTCTTGGTGGTTAATACTGGCAGCTATGATGTTATCTTGGGAATGGATTTCCTTGGCATTTTCCACGCTCACATTGATTGTAGGGCAAAGAAAGTGATTTTCCAGATTCCCGGACATCCGGAGTTCATATTTTTGGGAGGTAGCAGATCTGTCGAGTCAATCAAATTTAGGGCTAGGCTGACTAATGTCGTTCTTTCGTCGATGGAAGTAAATAAGTAAGAAGCGCCAGCAGTAGTTCGGGATTTTATGGATGTGTTCGAGGACATCTCGGGTTTACCGCCAAAATGAGATGTGGAGTTTGCAATTGATCTTATTTCTGGAAAAGCGCCGATTTCCAATAGCGCCAGTGGAACTGGAAGAGGTAAAGATACAAGTTGCTGAATTACTGGAGAAGGGTTGGATTTGTAGCAGCGGTTCACCGTGGGGAGCTCCAGTTCTTCTAATCAAGAAAAAGGATGGCACACGGAGGATGTGCATTGACTATCGAGAATTAAATAGGGTGACTATTAAGAATAAGTACCCAATCCCTCACATCGGCGAATTATTCGATCAGGTCAATGGCGCGAGGGTATTCTCGAAGTTGGATTTGCGATCTAGGTATCATCAAGTTCGGGTGAAATCAGAAGACGTTTGCAAGACGGCGTTCTGAACTCGATATGGGCATTACGAGTACTTAGTAATGCCATTTGGAGTTACTAACGCACCGGCAATATTTATGGACTTGATGAACCGAATCTTTTCACTATATCTGGACCAGTTCGTAGTGATGTTTATTGATGATATTCTGGTCTATTCGAGGAGCAAAGAAGAGCATGCAAAACACTTGAGGATCGCACTGCAAACGTTAAGACAAGAAAGGTTATATGCTAAAATGAGCAAGTGCGAGTTTTGCCTCGAAGAAGTGAAGTTCTTAGGTCATGTTGTATCCGAAGATGGAATTGCGGTTGACCTCGAAAAGATTGCAGCTATTCATGATTGGCCAATTCCAAAGAACGTGGGGGAGATCATAAATTTTCTTGGGCTTGCCGGATACTATAGAAGGTTTGTGGAGAACTTCGTTCAAATAGCAGAACCATTGACCAAGCTAACACGAAAGGAGGTACCGTTGGTATGGACTGAGAAATGTGCGTCTGCTTTTGAAGCGTTGAAGCAAAGATTGACCACCGCTCCTATTCTGACAGTGCCAGACGGTTCCAGAGGGTTGGTTATTCACAGCGACGCATCTGGGAAAAGCTTGGGATGTGTTCTAATGCAGCATAGGAAGGTCATAGCTTATGCGTCGAGACAATTGAAAACTCATTAGAAGAACTACCCAACTCATGATCTGGAGTTAGCAGTAGTGATTTTCGCTCTGAAGATTTGGAGACACTACTTATTGGGTGAAAGGGTAGAAGTATTTACGAATCACAAAAGCTTAAAGTATGTGTTCACACAGAAAGAGATCAACATGAGGCAGCGTAGATGGTTAGAGCTGATGGCTGATTATGATCTTGATCTAAATTACCATCCGGGGAAAATTAATGTAGTGTCGGATGCTCTAAGTCAGTTGCCAGCGATACGAATGTTGACTGCACAAAAAGAGATTATAGCTGATCTTCAAAGATTCGAATTGGAGATTGTACTACCAAATTCTTCAGAACAGTTGATACAGTTGCAAGTACAGTCATCCTTGATCGATAATATTAAAATAGCGCGGTCGCATGATCCAAAATTGCAAAAGTTTCAAGAACAAGTAGAGGCGGGACTTTGAACAAATTTGTTGATTCATGAAGATTGTTCATTACGATATGAGAGCCATTTATGTATGCCTAAAGGAGATGTTCATGAAGAAGTCATGAAAGAGGCTCATAGCTCCGCGTATTCAGTACGCCCGGGAGGCACGAAGATGTATAGAGATCTGCGACAACATTTCTGGTGGGAAGGCATGAAAAGGGAGATTGCTCGTTACATATCGAAGTGCTTGGTGTGTCAGCAAGTTAAGGCTGAATATCAAAAGGTAGCTGGTTTGTTGCAACCATTTTCGATTCCTCAATAGAAGTGGGAACATATAACCATGGATTTCGTAACAACTTTACCACGGAGTCCAAAGGGCAATAACGTAGTTTGGGTGATTTTCGATCGATTGACCAAGACAGCTCATTTTATACCATTTTGTATTGGTCAATCGACGGAGGCTTTGGCAGAGCGGTACATGAAGGAGATTATGAGATTGTATGGAGTACCCGTGAGCATCGTTTCCGATCGTGATACTCGATTTCTATAACACTTTTGGAGGAGTCTACAGGAACTTTGGAAACTCGCTTGAAGTTTAGCACGACCTATCATCTTCAGACAGATGGCCAGTCTGAAAGAACGATCCAAACTCTTGAAGATATGCTGAGAGCATGCATGTTAGACTTTAAGGGTTCATGGGAGGACCATTTGCACTTAGTGGAGTTTTCATACAATAACAGTTTTCAGGTGACTATACAGATGGCTCCATTCAAAGTATTATACGGTCGTAAGTGTCGCTCACCTATCTGTTGGGACGATGTCGGAGAAAGAAGATTATTGGAATCGGATATTATTGTGCAAACGGTGAAGAAAGTTAACGTGATCCGAAATCATATGAAAGTGGCACAAGATCGGCAGAAAAGTTGGGATGATACTAGACGAAGACCTTTGGAGTTCACAGTTGGTGATCTGGTGTTCTTGAAAATATCACCAACTAGAGGAGTAATCCGATTTGGCAGTCGAGGCAAGCTTAGTCCTCAATTCTTGGGGCCTCTCGATATCATCGAGCGTGTATTAGAAGTAGCTTATCGATTAGCTTTACCATCATTCTTGGTGGGTGTTCATGACGTGTTCCATGTATCTCAACTCTACAAATATGGTTGAGATGAGACGCACGTCCTAGATCACTCGGAACTGACAATAAAGGAAGATTTAACGTATGGAGAACGGCCAATAGCGATTGTGGATCGACGAGAAAAAGTCCTCGATAATAAAGTTATCCCGCTAGTACTCGTTTCATGGGGGAATCGTTCGCACGGAAAATCTACTTGGGAACGTGAATACGAGATTCAACAAAAGTTTCCACACCTCTTTTCTCAGATCCGTGTTTTCTTGTCTTTTCTTGTTCCGTGAATTTCGAGGACGAAATTATTTTGTAGTTGGGTATAATGTAACACCCTAGTGCATTTATACTATATATTTGGGGCATTTCAAATCTTGCGGCAAAATTCTTTACTGTTGTTGCTATTGGGTTCCGAATGATGCAATTAGTAACTGTGGTTATTATCCGACCCGATCCACATATTTGAAACCCAACATGATTCAAGATTATATTAAATATTTGCTAGTACAGTGTATTCACGCAAATCTAGAATTTATATATACATATATGATATTTCTATACTGTAAACATCTTTTTATAATACAATATAAAATCAAATGATATATTTTCTTATCTAGCCTTACACGTCATAGTACCCCATATTAGGGGTTTGCGCCCATATATCATGTTCGTATCCTAAGGGTTAGACAAACGGATTATTGGATCGCTACGTAGATCTTTATTAGGGGGTATATGTTTTTAATTATATATATTTGCATCATGGTTTAAATTCTTACGTATATTTTTCATATTTAAAAACTAGATTTTTGAAGGGATACGGGTAATATTCGGAACAATCTGGTGTGTGTGTGTGTGTGTATAATTTTTTTTAAAAAATAAATCTTTCTCTCTCTCTCTCAAATTCTCATCCCCCCACTCTCTCTCTCTATCCATATATATATAATTTATATTAAAACTCTCTCTCTCCCCCCCTCGTTTTCTCCCTCACGCCCGCGAATGACGAACCCTAACCCACGCCCCTCGTCACCCTCTCCCCGTCGCCACTCCCTCATCGTCGCCGTCCCCATCTCCTCGTCTTCCCCTGCCTTGCCATCTCCTCCTCCTCCTACCCGTTCCCGAGACCTCGACTGAAGGATCCTGACTCCAAGAACCCATCGACCCCTACCTCGTCTCGACCTCGTCACCGAAACCGACCACCACCTTAACCCCCGTCACCTCCTCGTCTCCCCAGCAACCCCAGAGTACCACCACCACACCCTCTTCTCCTCCTCTGCTCATCCCCGATCACACCATCCCATCGGCCTCTCACCGGCCGCAACACCTCGTCACAGTCAGCCTCCCCATCACCTTGTTGCCGACCTACTCCTTCTTTTGTCCTCGCCAACCCCAGAACCCAGCAGCAGCCTCATTTCTTCTTCTTTCTTTTCCTTTTCTTTTCTTTCTGACTTCGCCGGAGCCGACTGCCATCGCCACCATGGTTCGTCGCCGACGAGCACAACCCAGACCTTGTCCCCAGTTAATATCTCCACAAAACTAGATCCCCTTTGTCTCGTTCTCTTTCTTTTCTTCTTCCCAAGTTCAAAACCCGACTTTATCACATTGCCGTCGAACCCCGACTCATTGCCGTCGCTTTCAACCCTGAACACCAGCCTTTGGGAATTCCACAGAGCATCAGTGGCTACCCCAGAACATTAAGCAATCGTTTGTCGGAAAGGACGTATTTACGTTGTGATTTCGGACATCACCGTCGTTCGGAAAATCCGTATTCGTCGTGAGATTTCAATCAGGCAAGTTTTAAACTTGCAACATGCTATTTTATTTACATTCATATAATTAATGATAGTATACGTTTTAATATTCAGCAAGTAGTAGCGATTTACAATTTTATAGTATCTGTCTCTATCCGTACTGATAATGGGTTATCCAGTTACATGCCGAAACATCGCGATATTATTATAATACTATATTAGTTCAATATGTTATCTAGTTTGCAGTATATACGGTAATGGACATATAACGGTTATTACAGCTAGATACATATGCATCCTGGTATTAGTTGTGTTTACCATGTCTAGATATTGGTTACAGTTTCACATTTGGTATCTATTCTGGTTAAAATACAATGCATGATATGTTCACGACACATTACTAGACTTGTTACTTGGATCATCCGCTAATGCCGACAATCCTGACTTGTTGTCCTGATGGACGTGACCTGTTGTCTAGATAGACATAATATGTACCTAATTGTTCCTGTATTGGCATTAGATAGACACTCCATTGATACCTGACTTGAACATGAAACCTGGAAGAAAGGGGAAAATCAAGAATGTAACCGAAACGTAACTCAAGAGGATATTATTATTGTTTGCCATGATTCCGGACGTGAATAGAATAATCATTGTTTATTGTGCCGTGGTCCCATGGGGGTATGAACGGGATATATTGAGTTGTGGTCTCATGGGGGTATGAACGGGATATATACTGTTGAGTTACGATAAGGATTACATAAATTTATTTCAAAGACTTATAGAATAGATAACCTAGAACCACAGAGTTTAGGATACACATCACATACATACACCTCACTGTTTTACACATGTGTTTAATTATTCATACTCATGTTTAATCATGGCATCCTATCCTGGTTATCACTATTATTTTGATATTTATGACACACTGACGTCTGGATTTTGCATGGCCCGGTTCCTTTGACATTATCACAGGCAGATCATGAGTATTTTAGCAAGCAAGCCGAGTAATGAGGAGCTAGATGTTTAGTTTAGAGATACTTAGTTTAATTATTTCTGTAATGTTATTTTTATTGATGTGAGCCCATATGGGACGTGACTCAGATATTATTTTTATTTGGATCTTGATTCGTTTCTGCTATATGCATTTCTTGATTTTATTTATTGTGGCAAATGGATATGTGTTAGCTAGATTTTATTTTACTGTTCTTGATATTACCTTGACAGCCGTAATGTCACTATGGAAGGATTATTCCTAACCATAGGTTGTATGGTTGGCTATATCACGTGCCGTATTTACATATTTTGGGAAGAGGAGCATAACATTGAATTCTATATGGATATGATTCGGCACTGATGCAGTTCATGGATATGATATCCGGCAGGTGGGTGACTATAACGTCTTTCCAAATAGAAATTCGGAAGTGCACGTGTATATGACTCTGCCAGAGAGTTATCGTAGTCAGTGAGAGCAGTGGAAGGTGTGCAAGTTGCTTATGTCTATTCGTAGACTCAAGCATGGATAGCGGAGACGGATTATCTGTTTTGATATGACAGTCAAGGTGATTGACTTCATCAAAACAATAGATGAACCTAGTAAGAAAGATATAGGGAGTACTATCCTAGATTTAGATGACATACTGCAGATAGGAAGTGATATTCCTATACTACAAGCAGTCAGACTTTGGTTGTCACACAGTGTTTTCTCCACATTGGATATGGATAATATATCAGGAATTCTGGTGACTAGATCTAAATTTGGGAAGTTTTCCAAATCGAGTACTTAGACAACATTCTAAAAGTATTTTAGAATAGACGAATCCCGACGTGATAGTGTACCCGCAGGCGATAGAGCCACACTCTCTAAAGAGATGTCTTCTAAACTAATGAAAAGAGGGACTGACATGAATGACATATCATTTGTTTAGGCAATTGAGTCAATTATACAATGTCTTGTACAAAACCAGATGGATAATGTATCAGGGATTCTGGTTTTAGATCTAAATTTTGGAAGTTTCCCAATCGGGTACTTGGACAGTATTCTAAAAATATTTTAGAATGGACGACTCCTGGCGTAGTGGTGTACCCGCAAATGATAGATTCACCCTCTCTAAAATGGATGTCTTCTAGACTAATGAGAAGAGAGAATTGCATGAATGACATATCATTTGCTTAGGCAGTTAAGTTAATCATGCAATGTCTTGTACAATACCAGATATTGCTTTTGCACTAGCTGCAATAAGCATATATTAATCCAATCCTCTAGAAACAAAGGGAAGCTATCATGAACATAAGAGAATGTTCTTAGTATAAGATAACGGCACTCTGGAAGGAGGTTATCAGTTAAGGCTTCCAAGATGACCTGGATGACAGAAATGTTGTCAGGGTTTTGAGTTTAGCCTCTTCTGAGGATCAGTATATTGGATAGTGTTCCAATAGGGATACTGAGGTAATCATGGTACAGGATACTGGTTATAACTCAATAGAAGATACAGCCCAAGAAATTTGTTGGATGGAGTTGTTCATTTATGAACTTGGTCCCATCAAGTATCCAGATAAATTCTTGAGGCGGGGTATCGCTCAGTTTAAGAAATTGTTGATCTTCGCAAAGTTGAGATATAGAGAGATGAAGTTGGAATATTGTAGCGGATCCACTCACTGAGCTTATTTCTCGTACAAATTAAGTTTCACAAATATGGTTTGTGAAACTGATTAGTAGAGAAGTTGGGTATTTGGTAGAACACGAGCTGTGGGTACACGATACTGCAATGATTGGCGTTAAGTGCAAGTGGGAGATTATTGGATATAGTGCCCTCAAGGCAATTATTGTAATTGCAAGTAGATGATTATGATAATTGATGGGGGACCTATACAGGTATAACAGTCTTACTCGAGATGATAGTATGCTATCTGGTTTTTCTTCATCATTGATAAAGCCCGTAGGATTGTTGCTTGACAACCAGTATTATGATGGCGATCATATATGCGGGAGCTGGGTTGTCCATAAGCACATCCTTAAATATCCCTAGTCGTGGGAGTATCGTGATTGAGCATCGATATTCTGGAGCAGACTAGTGTATACGTTTCTAAACCCCGACGAGGGGCGGTGGCCGGTCTCATAAGCTATTAGTGTTGTGTCACCTATGATAGTATACAGGTGCTCACTGAAGGTGAGTACACTGGACGGACTCGCCGAGAACTTCTAGATGGTCTAATATCTATCGTCAGATGGAAGTTCTCAAGTGGCATAAGTACAGGTTAGTCTTTTGACCTGAGATCATCATTTGTCTCATGTGAGTTCCCACTGTACTTTGATTACTACCCTACCACGGCTCAAAAGAGCCGTGCAAACAGGTTTTAGTTAGGTACAGTCCCGAGCCACATGGAGGCAATGGTCGATTGTCAGAGATTCGTCTCTCTTGATATCAGGAGTCGATATCGCACTGTGTTTAGTTGGCTATCACCATAAATCCGTGGCCACGGTGGATGAGATTTACTAATAGTTGATCAGTAGTATCTCTGTTGGTGATGAGCTTGACTCAGACACGACTTATCAAGTTAGTAGGGGTCTGACGTTATCCACCCTCTAGACCCGATATGCAACACTCTTTGACGAAGAGACCGGACTGTACGGAGATTGTCGCATTCAGGCTCAGAAGGGTAAGGACGTACTTGATAGTCGAACCCCTTTCGACAAGTACCTGGGTAGCCATTACGTACAGCTAGTGCCGCTGACGTACTTGTGGTTAAACCCACTGCCAACGTATTGTCGAGTCTTTAGAGTCTCACACAGAGGGTTTTCCCGGTTCAGACGATAGATATAGGAGCCGTACGTTGGTACGTGTAGGGGTCCAATTAAATACGTATACGTAATACACGGATTTTAATCGGGCGGTTTATAATACTAACTGACTTAGGATTAAACCAGATTATTAAATCAAATTAAATCAAGTTTTGATTTAATAATTTATATATGTATTTTGATACATATATTTTAGTATTATTGTTCACTATTCATTTTCTCTCTTTGGTGCTATTCGTATTTTTATACGGATACGCGTATATATAGCGAAACATATACCAGATGAAGTATTCCGTATTTATTTGAGAATACTTCTAAAAAAAGGACACCTCATATTTGTTTTTCTTTTTAGAAAAATAAATGGGAAATGAGATGGCATGAAGCATGCTTGTGATTGTAGAGATGAATGGCTTGAATTGTGATGTGCATTTATTGATGCACTATTACACCATGGTTGTAAAAAGAGGTAGCCATTCTCTTTTAATGGGACTTGATCATTTTTGTTTTTATCCAACATGCTTCACGTCTCATGGTGGAGAAAAATGCTTCCATTTTTCTCTTCTCTTTCTTCTTCTTCTTCCTGCTCTCATGAGCATGGATTCTTGAGAGACAAGTTTAGTGAAATATTCATACATTACCGACCATCTACACCTAACAAGTTTGGATCACCGATTAGAGCCTCCTCCGATTTCTCTCGGATGGATCGTCTTCGGTGAGGATGGTCGATTTTCAAGAGCAATCCCGACGGTTACGAACTTGGAGGGGTCTTCCACAAGTGAGTGGACATACGACAAAACTTGTAGTTTCTCAACCTTTGTATATCTAGTTAGCTAGTTTAGGTTTTTGGATCGTTTTCCGGAGTTGAGGGTGTTTGGTGCTCGCGTAAATTTTTTATTTTCGCTTCAGTCTCGGCCGCGGCTCCCACGACACGGCCCCGAAACCCAACGGTGCAGTATAACAAGTATAAATATATGATGTATTCTTGGTTAATTTATGCATTATGAGCACAACCTTATAATCATCCGGAAGCGACTGATTATATATAAATTAAACCATGATAGTTAAGGATATTTGTGAAATCTAGCTTTTCCCTTTTCTTAAAAAAGGTTAAAAACATGTTAAGTTGAATTAATGGTTTGTGGTATATGATATGTTTAATAGGACTGTGGTATACCACAGGGTGCAAAGAGCAAACAGAACAGACGGGACCTGCTCAGTTTAAAACATTGAGGCTCACGTCTCTCTATTTTTCCGTGTTGTGGTTCTGCAGGAAGCCAGTTGGCTACGGCATACCGTGAACCATTACCGTCTTGTTGTATATGCATTTTTCATGAGTAAGTTTACTTCTCACTAAATATGACGTAGGCTACACAACTTCGCTAAACAAACTCCTATAAAAGAGAGAAGGGATGTAGAGACTACTGCTTAGGGGGTGGACTTCTCACGCTTAAATCACGTTGTGCAGTAAGTTGTTTAAAGAGGCTCGACTATGAACTTTTTTCCCAATCTGAAAACTGAAAGTTTATGCTAGCCAGAGAAATGATATTAAATTGTACGGATTGCTTTCTATGCAAATAGGACTTCCAGCTGAGATTGAATAGTTGAATTCAATCTCAGCCCATTTACATATTGAAGTTCTATATTCATAGAACGCATCAATTCTCTAGTATAAACTTTAACTCTTAGAAAAATAGAAGAGTTTCTAAGCAACCTTTTCTAAACAGATTACTACAAAACGTGATTAAAAATTAAGGAGACCGCCGCCATGAGCAGTTCTCATCCTCCTCTGTTGCGAAGTAAATTGCTTAGAGGAGTTACCTTGCGTAGCCCGCTAAGCTCTTCAGAAATTATATTAAAATAAATTTTTGCAGTGCTCGTTTCATGCTTCCATCAAGGATATTTTTGAAGGAAAAGGAAAGGTAGTGATGATGCTCAATAACGGTAATTCCTTAGATCATGACACGTGGCGGATGACGTGTCACATGCGTAAGCCAATTAGACCCCTGAGGGTCACGGAGGGGGAACCAGTGTGCTACAGTGGGGGCTTCCCTCGAGCCCCGTCTCTGAGATTGCACCCTACTCCTTACCCCCGAGCACTTCAGCAGGCATGCCAACTGTCCCTTTGCTCTACTTCGAACTATCACAGGCCCGAGCTTCCTCAGCCATCCGGCTCGCCTCCGAGCCTTCCTTCGGGCTGAGCTTCCTCGCCCTCCCGGCTCGCCTCCAAACCATCCTCCGGCCCGAGGAGTCTCCCGACCTTCGGTGGCCTTCCAGACCACCACAGCTCACCTCCGGGCTGCCACAGAATTGGCCTCCTCGGCCCTCTCAGCTCACCTCCGGGCTACCACAAAACCGAGACAGCCCGGCCTCCTGCTCGGTCCCGAACCCCCGCCGAGCTCATCTTCCTCGGTCCCTTCGACCGACCAACGGCAACATTCTCAAGTGCTTCCGCCTCGCCTCCGCGAATCTCGCCATGCGCGAGATATCCGCTGCCCACGATCCCGCGTTCCACGCCATCACGATCCCCATTAACAAGCATGTCTCGCTATTAATGGGAGATCCCGCCCATCACGCGGACGTGACTTCGGGAGCGTAACGGCCGGCGTGATTCTCGCACCTTCCTGCCTGCTACCACCGCTATATAAACCCTTCCTTCAGACGGTTCAAGTAAGTCATTTTCTACTCACTAGGCCGTTACTCTGCTCGGATTTCCTGTCTAACTTGATCGTCGGAGGGTCCTCGGTGGTACAACCATCCTGGGACTTCCTTGCAGGTAGCTCGGCCCCAAACAACCTCAAATCCATTGAGATCCACACACTTCAGGAGCTATCCTCCAACTCAAATCTCGGCCGTCCATCATCACCAACAGCAGATCAACGAAAGGTAACATCTTGACGCGATTCCGCCCGCATCAGCCGGCGCCGTCCGTGGGAAACTCTTGATTCCACTCAACAAAGTTCATCTTCCGATCTCAACCCATTGGCGAGCGGTCACCATGACAATCCAAGCACTAGCCGCCGCCTCCCCCACAACGGAGGCGCGGACGAATCTCCTCCTCCGAACACCATCAACGCCCTTGCTGCCCGAATAGAACGACTTGCATCCATCGTGGATGCACTCGTTCGTATCCAAACGGCGGCATAAGCTCCACAAGTCGCCGCTCCTCCACCTCGGGACCGGGACCCCTACAGAGGGAGAGAAGACTCTGGTCGTGTCGGTACTGCCGACCACCGCCTCACTGCCTCCCATGGCCGTAGGTCTCCCGGGCTAACATATTCTATGACCCGCTAGACGCCCCACAGTTCAACACCGAGGTCTGTCGCCCAAGCGCCTCGCCCCGAGCCCCTTCAAGCCCCCGTTCCTCCCAAGGAGATGTCGGTCAGCTCGCCTGCTCATAGGCATGACCGACACCCCCTCTCTCGACAGGGTCATGCGAATGGGACTCGTCACGTCAGCTCGAAGACTACCTCACCAAGGGACCTAAGGAATATTACCGAGAGGAACCGGGGCCGCGGCCAGACACAGTTCTCCAACAGCAGAGGCCGAAGATCAGAATGTGCCGAATCGTCGAGATACCACGGCCGACTCGACTCCTTCAAAAAGAAGATCGAGGGTATCCATCGAGAAGGTCATCATTCAAACGACGGGGCTAAGTACGACGCCGACTCGCTCACAAGAACCTTCACCAAGGAGCTGCTCGCCATCCATGTCTCCCCCCGGAATAAGCCCCCAAAAGACTCTCTCTCTGACGGTAAGTCTGACCCGAAGGACCATTTGGACGCATTCACCGCAGGAACGAGCTTCCAAGACAACCCTGACGTCACGCACTCATTACGGCACTCAGGTCAGGTCTTAGGCACAAGGAGTGGTTACGCTCCTTTGCATTAGCGCAACCTAAGGCCATGACCGAAGTAAAGGCCTGGACCAAACGTGAGATCCAGCTTGAGTCCGGGGTGAACGCCAACCTTCCCCGAATAGAGCAAACCAATCAGAAGAAAATGGGCAGAGAAGAAAAGAAGAAGACCGAGCGGCTACCCTGCTCGTCTATCCCTGGCTAGTAGTTCCCTACCCTACAACGCCAGGGATCAAAGCCCTCACCAAGAGGCACCCAAGGCTACCCTGCTCGGCTATCCCTGGCTGGTAGTTCCTTGCCCCACGACGCCAGGGATCAAAGCCCTCACCAAGAGGCAGCCGAGCAGCTACCCTGCTCGGCTATCCCTGGCTGGTAGTTCCCTGCCCCTACGACGCTAGGGATCAAAGCCCTCGCCAAGAGGCACTGAGCAGCTTCACTGCTCGATCCGTCCTTAGCATACCTCTTACGGCCCTTCCAGCGCTGAGGATCAAAGCCCTCACCAAGAGGCAACCGAGCGACTACCCTGCTCGGCTATCCTTGGCTGGTAGTTCCCTACCCCACAACGCCAGGGATCAAAGACCTCACCAAGAGGCACTGAGCAGATTCACTGCTCGGTGCGTCCTTAGCATACTTCTTACGGCCCTTTCAGCGCTAAGGATCAAAGCCCTCACCAAGAGGCAGCCGAGCGGCTACCCTGCTCGGTTATCCCTGGCTGGTAGTTCCTTACCCCACGACGCCAGGGATCAAAGCCCTCACCAAGAGGCATCCGAGCGGCTACCCTTCTCGGCTATCCCTGGCTGGTAGTTCCCTACCCAATGACGCCAGGGATCAAAGCCCTCACCAAGAGGCAGCCGAGTGGCTACCCTGCTCGGCTATCCCTTGCTGGTAGTTCCCTACCCCACGACGCCAGAGATCAAAAGCCCTCATCAAGAGGCAACTGGGCCCGCCCTTGCTCGGTTATCCCTGGTTGGTAGTTCCCTACCCCACGATGCCAGGGATCAAAGCTCTCGCCAAGAGGCACCGGGCAACAACCCTGCTCAGCCCGTCCTTAAGGATCAAAGCTCTCGCCAAGAGGCACCGGGAAGTAACCCTGCTCGGCCCATCCTTAGTAGGCCTCTGACGGTCCCTCCCGCGCTAAGGATCAAAAGCCCTCATCAAGAGGCAACCGGCCTGCCCTTGCTCGGTTATCCCTGGCCGGTAGCTCCCTACCTCGTAACGCCGGAGATCAAAGCCCTCGCCAAGAGGCACCGGGCAGCAACCCTGCTCGGCCTGTCCTTAAGGATCAAAGCCCTCGCCAAGAGGCACCGGGCAGTAACCCTGCTCGGCCCGTCCTTAGTAGGCCTCTTACGGCCTCTCCCGCGCTAAGGATCAAAGCCCTCACCAAGAGGCAACCGGGCCGGCCCTTACTTGGTTATCCCTGGCTGGTAGTTCCCTACCCCCACAACACCAGGGATAAAAGCCCTCACCAAGAGGCAACTGGGCCCGCCCTTGTTCGGTTATCCCTGGCTGGTAGTTTCCTACCTCGCAACGCCAGAGATCTAAGCCCTCACTAAGAGGCAGCCCAGTGGCTATCCTGCTCGGCTATCCCCGGCTGGTAGTTCCCTACCTCGCAACGCCAGGGATCTAATCCCTCATTAAGAGGCAGCCCAGCGGCTACCCTGCTCGACTATCCCCGGCTGGTAATTCACTACCCCACGACGCCAGGAATTTAAGCCCTCGTCAAGAGGCAACTGAGCAGCTTCACTGCTCGGTCCATCCTTAGCAGGCCTCTTACGGCCCCTCTGGCGCTAAGGATCAAAGCCCTCGCCAAGAGGCAATCGAGCAGCTACCCTGCTTGGTCATCCATGGCTGGCAGTCCACTACCCACCAACGCCAGAGATCAAAACTCTCGCTAAGAGGCAACTAAGCAGCTTCACTGCTCGGTCCATCCTTAGCAGGCCACTTACGGCCCTTCTAGCGCTAAGGATCGAAACCATCGCCAAGGGGCAATCGAGTAGCTACCCTGCTCGGTCATCCATTGCCGGTAGTTCACTACCCACCAACGCCAAGGATCAAAGCCCTCGCCAAGAGACCACCAAGCAGCTACCCTGCTCGGCGCATCCCCAGCGGGCAGCCTCCTGCCCATCGGACGTTGAGGATCTGAAGCCCTCATCGCGAGGCCGCCGAGTTTCTTCCTGCTTGGCGCATCCCCAGCGGGCAGCCTCCTGCCTATCGGACGCTGAGGATCTGAAACCCTCATCGTGAAGCCGCCGAGTTTCTTCCTGCTCGGTGCATCCCCAGCGGGCAGCCTCCTGCCCATCAGACGCTGAGGGTCCGAAGCCCTCTTCGCGAGGCCGCCGAGTTTCTTCCTACTCGGTGCATCCCTAGCGGGCAGCCTCCTGCCCATCAGACGCTGAGAATCTGAAGCCCTCTTCATAAGGCCGCCGAGTTTCTTCCTGCTCGGCGCATCCCCAGCGGGTAGCTTCCTACACTACAAAGACACGGATCCAAGACCCTCCGAATAAACTCATACTCAACGCGCGATCAGCGCCTCAACTCCGACAAAGGGAGGATACCAACCTTCCCACACTCGTCCTTCGTTCGACTCATACTCGATACGCGATAACAAGAACGCCGTGTCTTCCCCGAACAATCCACCACGAGGAATTACCAGCTCCAAGCCACATAGAAAGAACCAAGCAGTCCACTCTCGACCCGACCCACAAATAGATCGGAACGAGAGTGGAGGACTAATAATGATGCTCAATAACGGTAATTTCTTAGATCATGACACGTGGCGGATGACATGTCACATGCGTAAGCCAATTAGTCCCCTGAGGGCCACAAAGGGGGAACTAGTGTGATACAGTGAGGGCTTCCCTCGAGCCTCGTCTCCGAGGTTGCACCACACTCCTTGCCCCCGAGACTTCAGTAGCCACGCCAACTGTCCTTTTGCTCTACTCCGAGCTATCACAGGCCCGAGCTTCCTCGGCCATCCGACTCGCCTCCGAGCCTTCCTTCGGGCTGAGCTTCCTCGCCCTCCCGGCTCGCCTCCGAGCCATCCTCCGGCCTGAGGAGTCTCCCGACCTTCGGTGGCCTTCCAGAACACCCACAGCTCACCTCCGGGCTGCCATAGAATTGTTCTCCTCGGCCCTCTCAGCTCGCCTCCAGGCTACCACAAAACCGAGACAGCTCGGCCTCCCACTCGGTCCCGAGCCCCCGCCGAGCTCATCTTCCTCGGTCCTTTCGACCAACCGACGGCATGATTCGCAGGTGCTTCCGCCTCGCCTCCGCGAATCTCGCCATGCGCGAGATATCTGCTGCCCACGATCCCGCGTTCCACGCCATCACGATCCCTATTAACGAGCATGTCTCGTCATTAATAGGAGATCCCGCCCATCACGCGGGCATGACGTCGGGGACGTAACGGCCGGCGTGATTCTCGCATCTGCCTGTCTGCTGCCACCGCTATATAAACCCCTCCTTCAGACGGTTCAAGAAAGTCATTTTCCACTCACTAGGCCGTTACTCTGCTCGGATTTCCTATCTAACTTAATCGTCGGAGGGTCCTCGATGGTACAACCATCCCGGGACTTCTTTGCAGGTAGCTCGTCCCCAACAACCTCAAACCTATTGAGATCCACACACTTCAGGAGCTACCCTCCAACTCAAATCTCGGCCGTCCATCATCGCCAATAGCAAGATTAACGGAAGGTAACATCTTGATGCGATTCCGCCCGCGCCAGTAGTATTTCTATGGGCTGTAATATAAAGACTTAATTGTGTGTAGATCTTCATTATCTTTTTGTTAAATTAATACAATAAGCAATGATTAAAGTAAAGTTAATCCAAGGGAAGGGGAAAATGGCCATTTGATAAGCCAAATTAACACTGTTAGCCATTATGGTAAAAAAAAATTAGTTTTTAAACATTTTGGTAATTTTATGGGATTGGACGAAAACCTTTGTAAACTAATGAATTAAAAATGAAACAAACTATGAATTATTAACCAAATTATATGACATCAAAAATGTGGGAGAAGAAGTAAAATCCAATATGGCTAGCTACAGTGTACAATTTGTCCAAAAAGGCCTCGGCTCGCTCAGAGCTTGTGTAAAAAAAACCCTAAGCTTTTCGGTCTTGTTAACAAACCCTAGACCCAATGAAATCCTCGTGATTTTTATTGTAAATTCGAGTCGTATTTTCAAATAACACCAAATTTCTCTTGTCCATGTGGGCTGATAGTCTTTTACAGCAGAATTTAAGGCAGTTATAGAATAGAGGAGTTGTCTATAATATCTAAAGATTTACCTGTAATACCTGAAGAGTTGCATGTAATATCTGGAGACTTCCCTTTAATAACTATTCTCTTTCATTTTCCTCTCAAAATATACTTTTTGCCACCAAAAATCTCACTTTCCGTCCGCCAAATATACTTCTTTTCTTCTTTACTGTAACCAAATATACTTCTTTCCCATCAAAAGCCTCTAAAATATCTTCGTACATCATATTATTTCTAATTAGTTGCCTGTAAACTCTAACCAGTTGCCCGTAATATCTAAATATGCAGTTGATTATAATATCTAAGCAACGCTCGGGAGAAGAAGAGGTATAATTTTTAATTGCATTTAAAATAAAATACAACGCCTAAATGAAATACAATTCAGGAGGTTTTTCACAAAGATTTTGAACAGCAGGCCCTGTCCAACAATTTTGAAAATACTGGGGGTTTTTAGACAACTTCCGAACGGGCCAGGGGCTTTGTGAGAAATTACCCTTTGTGTTATTGTGTAAGGGGATATGCACAGTTCTT
The DNA here is from genome assembly GCA_030015575.1 of Agapanthus africanus. Classification (NCBI taxonomy): domain Eukaryota; kingdom Viridiplantae; phylum Streptophyta; class Magnoliopsida; order Asparagales; family Amaryllidaceae; genus Agapanthus; species Agapanthus africanus. The sequence goes on along the minus strand of JASDDO010000019.1, from coordinate 933,310,726 downwards.
GCAGTTCCAAAAAAGAAATTAGTGCTTGCCTGATTGGGCCTTTTGGGCCTAAAAGTGATTTTTTATCATTCGAATAAAAGGAGAGCTGGCTAGATATTAGCTGCATACTTATGGAGTGTTGGCTAAATACTTTGCATGAAAGGCTAAATTTCACTATAATTCCATGTCATATCAGCATTTCTTCAGTTAATCACATATACTTTGTAAAATGCAATTTATTAGCATACATAGTTTCCATTCACATATTTTTCGACGAGGATACTTGTATCTTTACACGTATTTTAGTTATTTCATTGTTAATGACATAAATTAAACACTAATTGGTAGAATTCAGGAAAATGTTGTCGCCCACCTTCGATAGGACCATGACCAATTGAGTTATATATGTGTGTGCAGTGCGTGCACCCTTAGTCATACATAAGCCATATTTTAAATATGCGTGCAGGGAAAGAACTAGAGAAGATCGATGGTGACAATCACCAAGAATATGGGACACGAAATGCTTACACTATCGAATAATACAAGATGTGTTAATTTAACACTACTACAATATAGGTTGCCCCTACGGACTCAGGAATCCGTAGGGGCAAATATTTCTTGCCCCTACGGATTTATCCGTAGGGCCACATCGTTGTCCCTACGGTGCCTTACGTTCTAATTTTTTGTTTGGCCCTACGGAGCCGCAAAAGGTGGACCTACGGTTATGTCCGTAGGGGCATATAAATAGGTTATTAATAAAAAAAAAGCACAGAAAAGTTATTCATCGTTCCCAAAATTTCTCTCTCACTCCCGCGCCTCATATCGCCTGTGCCCGTGCCTCGTCGCCACCGCGCTCCACGCCTCGTCGCCACCTTCGTCGGTCGTTCCCACACCTTCGTCGACTTCCCGCACCTCGTAGCCACCTTCGCCGATCGTCGTCGACCACCGATTTCTGTCGTCTCCTCCACCGCGCACCCGGTTAGTAATTAAATCTCAAATTATTTTTAATTTTGATGATGTTAGGTCTAGGGTTTAGGCCAGGTTCGGGTAGGGGTGAGGGTTTGGCATCGGCATCGGGTTCGGTTAGGGTTAGGGTTAGGGTTAGGGTTAGGGTTCTGGGGTTCGGTTGGGGTTGGGGTTGGGGGTTGGGGCTGGGGCTAGGGTTCGGTTGGGGCTGGGGCTGGGCTGGGGCTGGGGCTAGGGTTCAGTTGGGGTGGGGCTGGGCTGGGGCTGGGGCTGGGGCTAGGGTTCCGTTAGGGTTGGGGCTGGGCTGGGGCTGGGGCTGGGGCAAGAGTTCGGTTGGGGTGGGGTGGGGCTGGGGCTAGCTAGAGCTTGGGCTTCATCACCTGATATAGCGAAATACAAAGCGTACTTTAGTACACCCGACCTCATTGAGTTTCCTATTGAAGTTCCCGGTCAAACGGCATATGCATATTTTTATTCGCCATGAAATCCCAATTATCAAACTACCGAGGACGAAAAGCCACCTTTGTTAATCGAGAGTCATGGTAATAGACTTGTCATTATAGATCATAGTCAATTGTTTTTCCTATCATTTTCTTGATCCAGATGCTAATCAACTTGTTAATTAGTTACTGTTTTTATGACGTATTTGTCTATATTTGTTGACAGTGGCATTTCTTTTGGATGAACATGTTTTTTTGATGCATGTTTCAGTCATGTGAATTCATATGTTGCGTATAACAGTTTATGATATCAGTATCCTACATTTGTAGTTTTAATTGTTGATTGTTATAGATGAATGCCATTGCAATAATAGTTTTTGGTTGATATATTAATTTTTCAAATATTTGCATGTATGTATCCATGCATGCCTGCATATATGTATATATGAGGATAATGGGTATATTATTAGGTTGCCGTAGGAGAAAATTTTCCTTCATATGGCTGTCAAAAGTCAATCCTTAATCTCTTTGTGGATGATCAGTTCTATCAATCTTGATCTCAATGGTTTAAAATCATGTTACACATACAACACAAATGCACAACAAACGCATAATTAGAGAGTGATTCAAGATGTTCAAATTAAAACCAATATATGATACTCGATTGTAGGGTGTTTTTCGTCACCCCATTGAGATAGGAATACGCGCGCGCTTGTCAGGCGTACTACAGGTTCCCCCTGCCTAGAGTAGGCGAGAGTTTATTGATTGTGGGGATCCGAATCTCCGGCAGCCGCGGACTAAGCTGCCGTTAATTACCCCTCGCCTTTGGAGCGAGAGAACCTCCGATTAACGGGTCAAAACAGGTCATGCGAACTCAATGTGCAGTGTATGTGTGTTTTGTTCTGGAGGGGTTTGGATATATCGGGATCCACGCAGAGTTTTTACGGGGGTCCCGCTACCCGGATAGCGGGCTGGGGGTCAAGGGGGCTAGCAGCCCCCTTGCGGGGTGCGAGGCAGCGCCCCAGCCCAAAATTTTTTGGGAGGGACAGTGGTGTAGAGTATGTGTGTGTGTATGTGTGTGTACATATATATATATAAAAAGGAAAGGGAAAGGGCATCCAAAGGATGCGTGGGAAAAAGCGCCAACGCTCCACGTGTCAGCACATGGGCGCTCGGATGCTAGCGCTCTGAGCACAAGAGCGCTAGCACTTTGAGCGCTAGCGCTCCACGTGTCAGCATGTGGGCGCTCGGACGCTAGCGCTCTGAGCGCAAGAGCGCTAGCGCTCCACGTGTCAGCACGTGGGCGCTAGCGCTCTGAGCGCTAGCGCTTTGAGTGCTAGCGCTCCACGTGTCAGCACATGGATGCTCGGGCGCTAGCGCTCTGGGCGCAAGAGCGCTCTGGCGCTTTGAGCGCTAGCGCCCCACGTGTCAACACGTGGGCGCTCGGACGCTAGCACTTTGGGCGCTAGCGCTCTGAGCGCAATAGCGCTAGCGCTCCATGTGTCAGCACGTGGGCGCTCGGACGCTAGCGCTCTGAGCGCAAGAGCGCTAGCGCTCCACGTGTCAGCACGTGGGCGCTCGCGCGCTAAAAGGGACTTGGTCCCTGCAATGGGAGTTGTACTCCCAGAAAGGAGCACTTATTATTTTGTATGTATGTATGTATGTGTGTATATATATATATATGAGGAGTTAAACTCCTAGGATGTTATGAAGCTAATGAAGGGCTTCTCCCCTTGAGCTCTAGTTCTTCCCCAAAGTGGGGTTTCTGGAGATGAGTCTCCTTCTTCTTCCTTTGTTGGCCGGATCTTGAAGATCAAGAAGTATGAGATTTTAAAAATTTCTCCTTTTTGAGATCTAATAGTAGATCCAAGTTCCCATTTGTGGGTTTTGTGGTGAAAACTATTTAGTTGTAGATAAGGAAGAGTAAAACTCTTGATTTAATTCAAAAGAAAGAAGAAGCTTTGGAACCTTCAGAAAGGGGAAAGAGACACAAAGCCTAGGTTTTTGAAAGAATGAAAAGTATATGCTTTATTCATCATCATGTTGCCTTATATAGGCTTACACATTTATATATAGCCCCTTGGGCTTTACAAAATGGCATTTTGCCCATCCCATGGTTCATGTGCCATTTCTTTTTGCACATAAGCCATGGGCTTACAAAAAATTGGCTTTATACCTATTTTGCATACATTCATGCACAAAAAATTACATCAAAATTATTCGTTACATGATTTTTATTTTGGTATGGAGGAAGGCCGGATGCTTCGTGTTCGGGCTCGACCCGGGTATTGGCCCACTTGCTTGGGCTTGGGCTTGGGCCCACCTGGCTTGAGGTTGACCTTGACTTTGACTTGGTCAACCGGGGTGCAAATTTTGACCCCAACAAAGTGCCCCCATCAATAAATGCACACCACATATGTGAGTCGTTTGCATGAAATTGATGGATCTTCTTTGGCGTGGAGGCGACTTGTTTTGGTTCCCACTTTTTGGGATGCACTGCCCTTTTTACGACGTGGACGGTCGACGCTTGACGCGTCTCCGAGACGGAGTGTCCGTGATAGACGTTTCCCTGGCCCGAAGTGATTTAGTAGACGTGCCCCCAGCACGGAGTGTCGCTGGTCGACGTTTCCCCGAGACGGAGTGTCTGTAGTTGACGTGCCCCCGCCACGGAGTGTCTGCTTGACGTTTTCCCGAGGCGGAGTGTCTGCTTTCGATGTGCCCCCGGCACGGAGTGTCTGCTTGACGTTTCTCCGAGGCAGAGTATCGGCTGGTTGACGTATCCCCAAGACGGAGTGTCTGCTGTCGATGTGCCCCCGGCACGGAGTGTCTGCTTGACGTTTCCCCGAGGCGGAGTATCAGCTGGTTGACGTGTCCCCGGCACGGAGTGTCTGCTTGATGTTTCCCCGGCACGGAGTGTCGCTGTTGGACGTTTCCCTGATGCGGAGTGTCTGTGTTGGACGTTTTCCCGATGCAGAGTGTCACTGGTTGACGTGTCCCCGGCACGGAGTGTCTGCTTGACGTTTCCCCGGCACGTAGTGTCGTTCTTGGACGTTTCCCTGATGCGGAGTGTCTGTGTTGGATGTTTCCCCGATGCAGAGTGTCTCTGGTTGACGTGTCCTCGGCACGGAGTGTCTGCTTGACGTTTCCCCAGCACGGAGTGTCGCTGGTTGACGTGTCCCCGGCACGGAGTGTCTGCTTGACGTTTCCCCGGCACGGAGTGTCGCTGGTCGACTTGTCCCCGGCACGGAGTGTCGCTGTTCTACTTGTCCCCGGCACGGAGTGTCACTGGTCGACTTGTCCCCGGCACGGAGTGTCGCTGATCGACTTGTCCCCGGCACGGAATGTCGCTGGTCGACTTGTCCCCGGCATGGAGTGTCGCTGATCGACTTTTCTGTCACGCCCCGCTTCCCAGTGTACGGCGAAGTGGACGCGACGAGGTCCGCTATGTATATACTCAGAAGTACATACGCTAAGCGTAACTAAGCAATATAAATACACAAGAGACAAGAGTATAAAAGAACAGCAACTTTTATTAATAACATTCTTTGTACAATACATGAAAGGAAATACAACTGAAATAAAAGATGCCTAAACAGTGCATAACAGGAAACGAAAAGTACAGAAAGGAAAAGTGTACAATGAAACTACAGTGCAGGGTCTTCAGTAAACTGCTCCAAGTCTTCTTGCGATGGCTCAATCTCTGCCGGGTCCAAACCACCTGACGACATTCAAAGAAGAAAGAAATAGAATGTCGTCAGCGAATAGGTCGCTCGGTAAGTCCCAAAGAAGAATGAAGAATGAGAGTGACAGAGTATAGTATTTTTTAAAGTATTGTATTGTAGAATATTATGAAATATTGTTTAACTATATTGTTTGTAGCTTGGTACAGAAAGCTGCCAGTGTATACGAGGGGAGTCTCTATATGCCAGAGACTAAGGGCACGTATAGTACAAGGAACCGTTTATGCCACGGTACAACAGCAACGGAATATAGGTTAGGTGTCTTAATCTGACCACCTCATTCCACTTTTAACATCTTCCGTACCAATCTACCCCTTTAAACCCCGTGATGTCATATTTGTATTGTTATCTTGTAAACTTGTAATGATTGCTTGATTGACTTTGATTGACTGATTGACTGATTGACTGACCGAAACCATGATATCAGGAAACGGTTATAACCATAGAGTCATGTAAATGGAATACTGGGAATCATGTAAAAGGAATATCCATGGTTCGGTTCGGTCAAGTTATATAGATTGTTAACTGGAATCTGGAATTCATGTATTCATCTTGAGTTGGATTATAAAAGAATATAGATTGACTTGAAACATATTCAAGTTTTGTAGCTTGGTACAGAAGGATGCCAGTGTATACGAGAGGAGTCTCTATATGCCAGAGACTAAGGGCACGTATAGTACAAGGAACCGTTTATGCCACGGTACAACAGCAACTGGATTCATGTTAGGTGTATTAAATCTGACCACCTCGTGCCACCTTTAACACCTTCCGTACCAATCTACCCCTTAAACCCCGCGAAGTCTTATTTGTATTGTTATCTTGTAAATTGTAGTAATTGTAGATTGATTGACTGACTGACCAAAACCATGATATCAGGAAACGGTTGTAACCGTAGAGTCATGTAAATGGAATACTGAGAATCATGTAAAAGGAATATGTCCATGGTTCGGTTCAGCCAAATTGTATAAATTGATAATTGTATTCATGGATTCATGTGTTCATTTTGAATTGGAATCTTATAGATTATAGGTTGACTTGAATCAGATTCAAGTCAAACTAATCAGACTCAAACCCGAGTCAGACAATCAGAATTATGAATCGTGGTCTTATAATTGTTAGGGTCCTTAGGGTAATTTATAAACTTGAGGGGGTTTTATGTAAAAATATTTTTGTTTAGTTTTCAAAATATAACTCAAGTATTTAATTATCGTCTTTAAGTACATACAACAATTTAATGATCAAGATAAATATGTATACATGTTCGAATAGCATGAAATGAGTCAAGTATATTATTCGAGTAACTACCATAAACAATGCTGTAAAGAAATATTATGTACGACTAATTAATCAAGTTGAACGAATGCGAAATATAAACAGAAATACGGCTCTAAATGTTTTGCATGCGTGAGTTCCAGTTTTACCTAAATATGACTACCGGTTTAAGAGATATATATGTTTTCGTATCGTTGCGCAAAACAGATCAGAATCTATTCGGCACCGTCACATATTTTTAAAACGCAGTTTGAGTTAATTTGTATCAGGTTTCAGCTTACGAAAATTATTAGAAAATTGTAGGTATTTTGATGTACTTATCGAAAACACCAAGATTCACATGATTTGGATTTCTGAAGCTCTAGTTATGATCATTTTAATATCAGCATTTAAAACAAAAATTCAGATTTCTGGACAGCAACTATATATTCTATTGCAAAGCCTATATCAGGTTGTTTCATGCATTCCTAAGTAATATAATATACATAAAATTATAGTTCTATCAATGGTGCATCTACACATCTAAATTTTGTCACAAACGGACATCGGGTGTTCGAGTTATGTCCAATTTAAAAACAGTGTGCGAATCGGAACAGATTCTGTCCAGATCCGTCACTTAATATTGTAACACAGTTTTCTATATTTTACGTCGGTTTTCAGTAAAAATATAAAACTAATAAAATATAGTTCATTCGATGTAGATATCAAAAACACCTGAGTTTGCTCAATTTGGATACCGGTATACCAAGTTATGTGTCCTAGAAATTGACCGACAGCTGCAGTTTTCTGTTTTACGATCAGTGAATAAATACGATGTAATTCCTAAACCGTTATGCTGATCGATCTAAAATTTTTACAGCGTATACAAAATAATATATTATATCATATGTAAATTTCCTGAAATTTTCAGAGTTAAAAATTAATTTATAAAAATTATTTTAAAACTAAAGGTATTGATGTGTATACTAAAATCGGCAGAAAGATTAACTCGTATTTTATGCAGGCTTCATCCTTTCTTTTAATAACCAAACCGATTCCATGAGATATCGTAGATATATTATGGATTGAAATCTATGTTCTCACAACTTGTAATAAACATTCATAATCATGAAGAAAGAATTAAAAATACTTTAATTTGAACAAGAGATAATAAGATATTATTAAACCATATAGAATCATATATATCTAAACTTATGTATATGTATATGTATATGTTTATGTGTATCTTCTCTTATGGATTATGATATGAAAAGAATAGGGGGTTCACGATGCATGACAAGAGGAAAAAATAGAGGTGAGGGGAAAGGAGAGAGAAGGGACTTACATACACAAGCCGGTATTGTCACCGGGTTTGTCTATCCGCCGATAGCCTCGCGTTACTAGCGAGACCTTCTTGAAAACTTCTTCATGTTCTTCTTCTTGAACTTTAGGTGAAGAGGGAGAAGTGAGAGATAGAAAAATGTGAGGAATGAAAAGATAGAGGAGGACAATAAAGATGGTGTAATGGTGAATTATAATATATGCATTTAACATGAGAATTAAAAGAGAAATGAAAAGTCACCATTCATTTTGGAAATAAAAGGTCTCATTTGTAGGTTATGAGAAGAATAAAAAATGATAAAAAATAATTGCAAGAATGGGGATTTGAACATGCGACTTATAGAATAACAATGCAAGGACTTAACCAATGAGCTATAAAGTTGTTCATGCACATATTTAATTAGAATTAAATATATGATATTGCTTAAAAAGAAAATGGGCTTTTTAGATGGGCTGTAGATAATGTGAATGAAAAGAAAGGAATTGGGCTTAAAGAATAAGTTTGGGTAAAAAGAAATGAGTTTTAGAAAATACTTAGATGAGAAAAATAGATGAAGGGATTAAATATAACTAATAACATGGAAATAAAAATATACCAAATATAAAAATACAGAATTTTATCAATACGAAGATATAGGAATTTTAGAGTCGTTACATTTTCCCCGGCACGGAGTGTCGCTGATGTTCGATTTGTCCTCGGCACGGAGTGTCGCTGATCGACTTTTCCCCGGCACGGAGTGTCGCTGGTCGACTTGTCCCCGGCACGGAGTGTCGCTGATGTTCGACTTGTCCCCGGCACGGAGTGTCGTTGATCGACTTTTCCCCGGCACGGAATGTCGCTGGTTGATTTCGAGTCGAAGCATAATTCCGACAGGGAAGGCAGATACGCCGAGGCGAAGCATGATTTCGACACGGGATATATTCTGGGACGAAGCATGATTTCGCCGCAGAGATTGTTGGTTTGATTTGGGTTGGCATTAGCATCGCCATACTGGAATATGGTACCAGAAGCGAATCATTACTTTCCATGAGAGGAATTAGGGATTTTGTTTTGGTTTGGCATCAACATTGCTGCACTGGAATAATGCCAGGGGCAACTCATCATTTGCCCCGAGAGGATTTGGGAATTAGTTTTTGCTTGGCATCAGTATCGCTATACTGGAATATGGTACCAGGAGAGAATCATCATTTGCACTTGCTTCTCAGGAAGCGATGGCTTAGGAGACAGGTTTTAGGTCCCTATCACCTAAGACTTTTCAATTTTGTGAGCCGTGAGGGTCTCACAAAGCATTTTCTCCCTACGGGTCGTAAGGATCCCGTAGGTATATTTTTTCCTTAGGAGTCGTGAGGACCCCCAAGTGTGTTGCTCCTTTGTGAGTCGTAAGGATCTCACGCGGGAATTTTCTCCTCACAAAGTCGAGAGGACTTCGCGAATGCATTTCATCTCTTTTTTTTACGAGTTTGTGCCCTTTCGGGTTTTCACAAACTCGCCGACAGTCCTGCTGTTTTTACTCACGGAGCCCTTTCGGGTTTTCATCCGTGCCCATCTTGCTTATGGACATACCATTTTTTTTTAATTATTTTTTTTCATTTTTGGTGGGACTTTGAATGTGGTCTCACCGGTACGACTTGGGAGAGATTGGGATTGTTTTTACGCCCGTGGATTGTATACGGCTTTGTAGGATATATGATCTAGACCGTAGGGCCGGAAAGTTTCGGGACTTTGTTGGCGTCTGCATCGCTGCACTGGAATATGGTACCAGGAGCGACTCGTCACTCGCCATTTAGGGACTGGGATTTGGAATTTGGTTGGCGTCTGCATCGCTACACTGGAATATGGTACCAGGAGCGACTCATCATTTGCCACTTGGGGATTGGGGAGCAATGGCTTAGGAGACAGGCTTATGTAGGGTTCCTAGGCACTCTTGTGAAGGTTCATAAGGCATCAAACATGCCCGAATAAAATTTTAGACGTGCCGAACAATCTAAAGCCGGGATCTTTGCTAGATTATTAGGGTTTAACATGCAAGTAAACATCTTTACCACTAAGTGTGAGAGATTACAACCTTTATAGTCCGCTCCTTCGCTTCATAAGCTCCGAGTAGAAGTCCATTCGCCGCGATCCATGATCTCCCGGACTCAAGAGAGCCTCCACGACTCGAACGATCCATGCTAGCTTGTAGTGTTCCGTTTCTCCGATGATCTACGTCGAAATTGCTATAACTCAAGCTCTCTCACTCTAATGAGGTGAACACCCTAATCTAATGGGCCAGATTAGATGAGGATGATGGAGTAGTATTTATGCTATTTTTTTATATCAATTTCTCACAAGAAATCATCACAAAATGAATAACTAGTGAGCTTTCTCAAAGCTCGAGAGAGAAGATGATGATGGAAAAAGAGTTAAACATTTTGTGATGAATAATGAAAAGTATATATGAATTAATAATGTAACCATAGTTTAGTATGACAAGGATAACCCTTATAGAGAATAAACTAGAGCTAGGGTTTGGTTAGGTTAAAGAATGAGTCATGGATAAATATCAACCATAATATCTTAAGCAAGACAAAAGGAATTCCTTCTAGAATGTGCAAGAAGGAGCTAACCCTAATCAAACCCTAACCTTGTTTAATCTTCACTAAACATGTTCCATAATTAATCATATCATGTCACAATAATATATATCACATATATATTATATATTTGCAACAAAAGAAAATAATACAATTAACATATATCGCATATATATCAATGTATTATCCGGTGAGAAAATGAAATAATAAAGCGAGCCAATATTAGATAATGTAATACAATATATCATATATATTATTATACATTAAATTATCGAATCAACACTTGATCCGACAATCCGGCTATATCGAATATAACCGACTAATATATCATGTACTGATTCATCGAATCAACACTTGATCCGATGTCCCGGTTCATATCTAAATATCGCGAGAATATAATACGGTATCTCATATCGCATTATCCTCGGTCCTGCACATATCACATATGTGCCTCTACTCCGTTTTGCCTGAGCCAAGAAACCTCTATGTAGGACTCTAAAGAATCGTCAATACGCCGGTAGCAGGTGATGATCATATCAAACACCCACAAGCTGCAAGCGGTCAGCTAAACGTAACAGCCACCCAGGTATTGAGCGATCAGAAGATCAACAAGCTAGCTTGTACGTTCTCCTGTGAATCCAATCAGTAACACTCCCGTACAGTCCGGTCTGTTCGTCTGATATGTCGCATATCAAGTCTAGGGATGGTATACGTCAGACCCCAGTAACCGATAAGTCGTGTCGATGTGAGGCTCATAACGGGTCGAGAAACTACTAGTAACACTTACCAGTAAATCTCTATATCAGCCCTGGCCAGGGACTTCCAGTTATAGCCAATCGAACACAGCACAACATCAACTCCCTATACTGGGAGAGACGAATCCCCTCCTATCGCTCATTGCCTCCATGTGATTCGGGACTGTACCCAAAAGCCACCGTTTTGCACGCCCTCTTGGACGTGGTAAGGTGGAAATCAAAGCACAGTGGGAATCACACAAGACTCTATGACGATCTTGGGTCTACAGACTACCCTGTACCAGTGTCACCGGAGAACTGCCATCTGACGTGTGGTATATCACCATCTGGGAGTTCTCAGCGAGTCCATCCAGTGTACCCAGTCTCCACTGAGCACCCGTACACCATCCTTGATGTCAAACACCAATGGATATGGGATCATCCATCGCCCATCATATGGGTCAAGATGCGTATACGCTAGTCTACTCTGGTGTATCGATGCCCTGTCTCGATATACCCTCGACTAGGAACAGTTATAGGATGTACTCATCGACTACTCCGGCCCCACTAGTATGATCTCATCATAGTCCCAGTAGTCGAGTACAGATCCTAAGGACTTTATCAACATGTGAAAGAAAGACAGCAAACCAATACAAGTCAACATGTTAAGATAAAGGAAAACCAAATAGCATACTATCATGACGAGCAAGAAAGTCCTCTCTATATATATCCAAGCATCCATTATAATATACATCATATGTACAACAATGGCCTCTTGGGCATATACATAACTAACAAACTCCCACTTGCACTAAGGTCAGCTGCTGTAGTATCTTATACCTAGCATCCCGAATAATCTCTCAAACTGTATATGGGGAATGGCCTTCGTGAGTGGATCCGCAGTGTTGTCCTTCGTATCTACTCTCCTGACCTCGATCTCCCGGCGATTAACTATCTCCCTGATCAGGTGATACCGCCTCAGAATATGTCTGGACTTCTGATGGGACCTGGGTTCCTTGGCCAAAGCCACAGCTCTATTGTTATCGCAATACAAAGGTATTGGATGCTCAATGGATGGAACCACACCAAGTTCACTAATGAACTTCTTTATCCAGACAGCCTCTTTGGCAGCATCGTTGGCAGCGATGTATTCAGCCTCCATCGTCGAGTCTGCAACGGTATCCTATTTGGAACTCTTCCAACATACCGCCCCTCCATTGAGGGTAAAGACAAATCCCGAGTGCGACTTAGAGTCATCCTTATCACTTTGGAAGCTGGAATCGGTAAAGGACTCTACCCTGAGTTCTCCGTTACCATACACCAAGAACATGTCTCTAGTCCTTCGCAAGTACTTGAGAATGTTCTTCACAGCAGTCCAGTGACTCTCTCCAGGATCTGCTTGATACCAACTCACTACACTTAGTGAGTATGCTATATCGGGTCTGGTACATAGCATCGCATACATGATAGAGCCTACTGCCGAAGCATAGGGTATCCCTTGCATGCGAGCTCTCTCCAAATCAGTCTTGGGAGACATCTTTTTGCAGAGAGTGAGTCCAGAGATCGTGGGTTGGTTCCCACGCTTGGATTCTTCCATACTAAATCTCTTTAGTATGGTGTCAATGTACCTGAGTTGGGACAATCCCAATATCCGTTTAGATCTATCTCTATAGATCATGATTCCCAATATGCAGGAGGCATCACCTAGATCTTTCATTGAGAATCTTTGTGATAAGAAGAGCTTGACTGATTGCAGCATAGGAATATCATTTCCTATCAAGAGTACGTCATCCACGTACAATACGAGGAAGACAACCTTACTCTCTGCTACCTTTTTATAGATACAAGGTTCATCTATATTTTTGATGAAGTCAAACTCTTTGACTACAACATCAAAACAGATGTTCCAACTCCGCGATGCTTGCTTTAACCCATAAATGGATTTAAGCAACTTGCACACCTTTCCGCTACTCCCACTATCTACGAAGCCCTCTGGCTGAGTCATGTACACGCACTCTTCTAAATCACCGTTTAGAAAGGCGGTCTTAACATCCATTTGCCAGATTTCGTAGTTATGGTATGCAGCAATGGCAAGTAAGATCCGGATGGACTTAAGCATAGCCACTGGAGAAAAGGTTTCGTCATAATCCACACCTGGTCGTTGACGAAAACCCTTTGCAACAAGTCTAGCTTTGAAAGTCTCAACTTTTCCATCTACACCAAATTTCTTTTTAAAGATCCACTTGCTCCCAATGGGTTTTACGCCTTCAGAAGCATTTTCCAAAGTCCATACTTTGTTGGTTTACATGGATTCCATCTCAGATCGCATTGCATCCAGCCATTTCACAGAGTCATCACTTGTGATGGCCTGCTCGAAACTAGTCGGGTCATCATTTTCCATGATGCAATCCTTGCTTCCACCATCAATGAGAAAACCGTAGTATCTCTCAGGTGGACGAGAAACCCTACTAGATCGGCGGAGAGGCTGGGGTTCGTCGAGTACTACTGAATCCTCTGGTTCCAATAAATCATCAGTTGTAGTTTGTGGTGCTGGAACCTCTTCCAGCTCTACCTCTTTGCTACTAATTTCTTTTGCAAGAAATTCCTTTTCCAAAAAGGTGGCATGTTGAGCAACAAACACTTTTTGTTCATCAGCGTGGTAGAAAAAATATCCTTGAGAATTCTTTGGATATCCCACAAACTTGCAAAGAACTGATTGTGCCTCGAGTTTGTCCGGATTTTGCTTTTTGACATAGGCCGGACAACCCCATATCTTAACTCGTTTAAAATATGGTCTCTTCCCACTCCATATCTCATATGGTGTGGTAGGTACAGATTTAGACGGAACTAGATTCAATAGGTATATGGCTGTCTCAAGCGCATACCCCCAGAAGGAAATAGGTAACTCAGCATCGCTCATCATAGAGCGCACCATAACTAATAGGGTGCGATTCCTTCGCTCCGATACACCGTTGTGCTGTGGTGTATAAGGAGGAGTAAGCTGAGAGAGAATCACATTCTCTTTTAGATAATCTAGGAACTCATTGCTTAAGTATTCACCTCCTCGATCAGATCGAAGAATCTTAATACTTTTGCCCGTTTGGTTCTCTACTTCGTGCTTATATTCTCTGAATTTCTCAAAAGCTTCAGACTTGTGTTTCAACAGGAACACATGCCCGTATCTAGAGAGATCGTAAGTGAATGTAATGAAGTAGGAAGAACCGTTCCTGGCGTGTGTAGACATAGGACCGCATACATCACTATGTACCAGTCCTAAGAGTTCCGTAACTCTTTCTCCTTGTCCACTAAACGGAGTTTTGGTTATTTTTCCTTTGAGACATGAATGGCAAGTATTATAAGATGATAATTCGAATGAATTCAAATATCCATTCTTATGTAACTTAGCTAGACGTGTCTCATTGATATGGCCAACTCTACAATGCCACAAGAAGGATTCGTTCATTTCTGAACTTTTCCTCTTGTGTGTATTTTGTATATTGAGAACTGTATTTTGATTGAGAATGAATATACCATTATGTAACGAGCCTGATACAATCAACTTTTGATTTAGGAAGATGTTCATAACATTATCTTGTATTACAAAATTGTATCCTTCTTTATTTAATAAAGAAACTGATATAATGTTGCACATCATGTTCGGTATATAATAGCACTCATTCAGAATCAGTGTATTACAACTTGGTAATACTAGGTGATATTCGCCAACTGCTTTGGCTACAATACTTGCACCATTCCCTACTTGAACGGAATGATCATCTTTTCCCAGTTCTCTACCTTTCCGCAGCCCATGTAACAGTTTACATATGTGGGATCCTGATCCAGTATCTAATACCCAGGATGTAGGGTGAACTGAGAAACAGTTCTCAATAACTAACACACCCGAAGAAGGTGCATCAACATGCATGTTCTCCGTTTGGGCGGCGTGAGAATCCAGATATTCTCCTGTTTCCTGTTCAGTCTTATAACACTTATAAGATAGAACGGGTCCAATGTTCCCCTGCTCAGTATAATAAGCGGGTTCAGTCAATACATCCATATTATTATCTTGATTATGGCCTGACATGGTCGCTACCTGGAGAGAGAGAGAAGAAAACACTTTAGCGTATGCTCTTGCAAGATTAGATTGGTTATTATCTTATCTAATCAGGATGTCTTCCACTGGTTTTATCAAATCTTCCTTCAAACCCTAAAAAGCAAGATTAGCCGGGATTAATTACACCCTACAATTTCGTCAATCTTTCAGCCAGATCAGTGTCGGTACTTGAGGGAGGTTCTCCGTGCTTTCGCACGGACCTAATTAAAGTAAACCTCATTTTCCTAGAAGCGTAACCCCGTTAACACTTTTCTAGACACCTACTTGATCGGCTAATTGTCCTGTGTAAAACTCTCCCAGGTGTAACTCTTACTCGCAGTGGGTATCGGGATCCAACTATCTCATAGGAGGTATGCAATCTCATTGCAAATTTCAACACTTGAAATTCCCGATAAAATTTTGCCCCTAGCGATCTATAATCTTGACTAAGTCAACAAACCATAAATCGCAAATCAAGTTCAACCCGTACATTTCCAGATTGAATTAAACCCACCCGTATGACCCTTGACTGAGTCAATAAGGCCGTACGACTACCCTAATCCAATCACATCTCATGTTTTAGCAGATAAACACTATTTAGCTATCGTACACTACGCCTTGACTAAGTCAACAAATATAGCACGAATACTAAATAATATCTATCTGAAATGACGGAGGGCTACGCAGGTTTTTCAGAAAACCTTGAGCGTAATGAACTTGATATCGTCGTAGAATCATGTAGTTTTTGAAAAAGGAGTGTTTTTGAGGCTTTTTTCTATTTTCGCTAAAGAGGTCACTCCCGGTGAAGGGATCTCGGCTCTTTCCCCATCGAATAAGATGCAGGATATATCATATATACCGCTGTGCAAAACAAGAACTATATAAGCTGTCAAAAACTAAACCGCGAGTTTGTAGCATCTGCCAGTTTCGCTAAAGAGCTCACTCCCGGTGAAGGGATCTCGGCTCTTTCCTCATCGAATAAGGTGCAGGGTATATCATATATACCGCTATGCAAAGCAAAACTGTAGCTACCCTTTTTATAAAATTTTGATTCTACAACATCTTTTAAGTTTCTTTTCTTTTTATTAATCTCATTAATAAAATCCCATCAGCTTATGCTTCCTAAACATCACAGAAGAAACGAAAGCAGTAATATTTATATATCAGCATATATATATATAGTATAAGCATTCGTCTCAGGCAGTAATATGATCTCATCACAGAACAATGCAGCAGAAGAACATATATAAAATATTGGATATACTAGGATGTCCGTGTTTTTAATACGAGCCGGTATAAAAACACGGATTCCACGGTCGCGATGAATAGCCAAACCCACATCCCAAGACCCCCACGAGAGCGGCAAGTAACACTGCCAATTCTAGGGTTAGGAGACCCGGTCTCGACTCCTCGAGATGGCCTCCCACTGGACCCCAGAACCCGGTTACTTGTGCTCCCCTCCTTGGGTCTACCTAATGCTGAAAAGTAAATAATATACACAGGTGACATCAACCTCATCCTGGAAGTGCCCCAATAAAAGAATATTACATACAATTGAATTTTACATGAATGAAAATAAAAACCCTCATCTCACATAAAAAAACCCGGCTATTCAGAACATGACGATCCAATATAACATATCACAGCAACACATAATATCACATATCATCAACATAAGTAAGTATGCATACACCGATCGTCGTTTATGTATAGCAACGAAGACCGGCAATACAACTACATACTACACTTACGGTCACAGAAAAGAAATTGTAAAACTACAACATTTGGAATCCACAATCACTTTAGACATCGTAAATCCGAAATATCACATATTTCGCATTTCATGCCTAACTATATGAATTCCATATATTGTATCACATTCCAGATAAATAGACAGTATTAAACTTTCCAAACAGATAATCAAATACCTAAAATTTCCTAAATAGCTCAACACTTGAGCGGAGTTCAAATAATCCCAGAATATGTCACAGTACCGATGATCTAGCCGTAGAAGGGTCAAGCCAACGCCTCACATGTGGCACGTCGTACTGCCCCAAACCCTAAGGTTTAGAGGCAGTTCAAGACGGTCACATAATCGAGTTAAGGTTTGTGTTCTTCTAGAGGGTCCACCGCGTAACTTGTACAATTTTTCCGAAAGATTTAAACCCGATACAAATTCAACACTTGAAAGTTTTTCGTGCCGGGAAAAAATGAGTTAATGATATCCGTTTGAACATTTTAACAGTTTCTAAATATCCGGAAATCAAAACGAATTTAAATTTTCCGATTAAATCAACGATTACAAAATAAACCTCAGAACACTCAACACTTGAGTCAGTTTAAAAATACCCAGAAATTATAACTAACAGAAATAGATATTACTGTGCAAAAAGATAAGTTAAACACCACTGTACGGCCGCGGATCCGCGGCCCAAGCAAGGATTGGCCGCGGTTCCGCGGTGGTCTGTACTGATTAGCCTGTCGTTTTGCACCATAATTCTTATAATTTCCTGCTGTTATTTTTAGGTATTTTAATTCAGAAAAATCACAGTTTTTGAAAAATATCCAGAGAGGGGTCTAAAATTGCGTTTCGGTGTTCGATCGGAGTTTTAACTTCGTATACACATCGCCTAATGCTCTAGCTAGGCTCTGATACCAATGTAAGGTTCCTAGGCACTCTTGTGAAGGTTCATAAGGCATCAAACATGCCCGAATAAAATTTTAGACGTGTCGAACAACCCAAAGCCGGGATCTTTGCTAGATTATTAGGGTTTAACATGCAAGTAAACATCTTTACCACTAAGTGTGAGGGATTACAACCTTTGTAGTCTGCTCCTTCGCTTCATAAGCTCCGAGTAGAAGTCCCTTCGCCGCGATCCATGATCTCCCGGACTCAAGAGAGCCTCCACGACTCGAACGATCCATGCTATCTTGTAGTGTTCCGTTTCTCCGATGATCTACGTCGAAATTGCTATAACTCAAGCTCTCTCACTCTAATAAGGTGAACACCCTAATCTAATGGGCCAGATTAAATAAGGATGATAGAGTAGTATTTATGCTATCTTTTTATATCAATTTCTCACAAGAAATCATCACAAAATGAATAACTAGTGAGCTTTCTCAAAGCTCGAGAGAGAAGATGATGATGGAAAAAGAGTTAAACCTTTTGTGATGAATAATGAAAAGTATATATGAATTAATAATGTAACCATGGTTTAGTATGACAAGGATAACCCTTGTAGAGAATAAACTAGAGCTAGGGTTTGGTTAGGTTAAAGAATGAGTCATGGATAAATATCAACCATAATATCTTAAGCAAGACAAAAGGAATTCCTTCTAGAATGTGCAAGAAGGAGCTAACCCTAATCAAACCCTAACCTTGTTTAATCTTCACTAAACATGTTCCATTATTAATCATATCATGTCACAATAATATATATCACATATATATTATATATTTGCAACAAAAGAAAATAATACAATTAACATATATCGCATATATATCAATGTATTATCCGGTGAGAAAATGAAATAATAAAGCGAGCCAATATTAGATAATGTAATACAATATATCATATATATTATTATACATTAAATTATCGAATCAACACTTGATCCGACAATCCGGCTATATCGAATATAACCAACTAATATATCATGTACTGATTCATCGAATCAACACTTGATCCGATGTCCCGGTTCATATCTAAATATCGCGAGAATATAATACGGTATCTCATATCGCATTATCCTCGGTCCTGCACATATCACATATGTGCCTCTACTCCGTTTTGCCTGAGCCAAGAAACCTCTGTGTAGGACTCTAAAGAATCGTCAATACGCCGGTAGCAGGTGATGATCATATCAAACACCCACAAGCTGCAAGCGGTCAGCTAAACGTAACAGCCACCCAGGTATTGAGCGATCAGAAGATCAACAAGCTAGCTTGTACGTTCTCCTGTGAATCCAATCAGTAACACTCCCGTACAGTCCGGTCTGTTCGTCTGATATGTCGCATATCAAGTCTAGGGGTGGTATACGTCAGACCCCAGTAACCGATAAGTCGTGTCGATTTGAGGCTCATAACGGGTCGAGAAACTACTAGTAACACTTACCAGTAAATCTCTATATCAGCCCTGGCCAGGGACTTCCAGTTATAGCCAATCGAACACAGCACAACATCAACTCCCTATACTGGGAGAGACGAATCCCCTCCTATCGCTCATTGCCTCCATATGATTCGGGACTGTACCCAAAAGCCACCGTTTTGCACGCCCTCTTGGACGTGGTAAGGTGGAAATCAAAGCACAGTGGGAATCACACAAGACTCTATGACGATCTTGGGTCTACAGACTACCCTGTACCAGTGTCACCAGAGAACTGCCATCTGACGTGTGGTATATCACCATCTGGGAGTTCTCGGCGAGTCCGTCCGGTGTACCCAGTCTCCACTGAGCACCCGTACACCATCCTTGATGTCAAACACCGATGGATATGGGATCATCCATCGCCCATCATATGGGTCAAGATGCGTATACGCTAGTCTACTCTGGTGTATCGATGCCTTGTCTCAATATACCCTCGACTAGGAACAGTTATAGGATGTACCCATCGACTACTCCGGCCCTACTAGTATGATCTCATCATAGTCCCAGTAGTCGAGTACAGATCCTAAGAGCTTTATCAACATGTGAGAGAAAGACAGCAAACCAATACAAGTCAACATGTTAAGATAAAGAAAAACCAAATAGCATACTATCATGACGAGCAAGAAAGTTCTCTCTATATATATCCAAGCATCCATTATAATATACATCATATGTACAACAATGTCCTCTAGGGCATTTACATAACTAACAGTTTAGATCCCTATCACCTAAGGCTTTTCAATTTTATGGGCCGTGAGGGTCCCATAAAAGAATTTTCTCCCTACGAGTCGTAAGGATCCCGCAGGTGTATTTTCTCCTTAGGAGTCATGAGGACTCCCATGTGTGTTTTTCCTTTGTGAGTCGTAAGGATCCCACGAAGGTTTGTTCTCCTCATGTATCGTGAGGACACATGAGTGGGTCTTCCCAATGGAGCATAATTCCGAGGGCGGAGACCGGCCGCGTAATTGGTGACTGCGGTGGGGCATGGGCATGGTGAGAATTATTTAAGCCCGTGGATTGTATACGGTAGTCAGTTTAGGGACTGGCCGTAGGGCCGGAAGAATTTTGGAAAATTTGATTTTTGTTGGTGTCTGTATCACTGCACTGGAATATGGTACCAGGAGCAACTCATCATTCGCCGTTGGGACATTCGAAGTTTTGGACAGCGTCTGCATCGCTGCACTGGAATATGGTACCAGGAGCAACTCATCATTCGCCGTTGGGACATTCAGAGTTTTGGACGGCGTCTGCATCGCTGCACTGGAATATGGTACCAGGAGCGACTCATCATTCGCCGTTGTTTTTTTTTGTTTTTGTTTTTGTTTTTGTTTTTGTTGTTTTTTTGTTTTACCGCGATTGCTCTATCATTTCAGCTTTTCTTATCACGAAGATCGCGATTGCCCCATCATTTCGGCTTTTATTCGCGGTTGCCCCATCATTTCGGCTTTATTTTCATTTTCATTTTTACTCGCTGATTTTTATTGTGAGTTGCCCCATCATTTTGGCTTTTATTTTTCTTTTATTTACACATTTTTTTGTTTATTTACATATATATATTTTTTTACATTTCCAGTTTGACGACTTAGAGGTCGATTGTTCCCAGTTTAACGACGTGGTGGTCGTTTGTTCCCAGTTTAACGACGTGGTGGTCATCTTTGCTTATCCTAGCCCCTTGAACTTTGAACTTGGCGGAGCTGTGTTGATGACCGTAGCTGTGTGGCTTGCCGATACATCTGAAGACTGTGAGGTTCTTCCAAGCTTGTATTGGTTCTCCACCCAATCTTTAAAAATATAGCAGTCTTCGATGGTATGACTCACCATTCTATGATATGGGAAGTATATGGGATGGCCGGTCATGTCCATTTCATATGGCCTCTTTAGAATGGGCAGTTGCAGACCGTTGTTCAAGACGTCCACGAATATTTTGCGGACTTCATCCCTCCTGAAAGAGTATACCTTCTTCTTTCTCTCTATTGGAGCAGGTCCCTTTACTGATGCTGGTCCTCGAGGCCGATCAGTCTTTGGTTCGCCCTTTTCAGATAATGGCACATGTCTGGGAGGATTAGGTTCCCGAAAGGCTTCGGTCTCCATTCGTATGAAATCGGCGGTCGTAGCTTGACTGTTTGCTAACACGCCTTTAGACAATTCTATCTCTCCCGTCTTGTATTGCCTTTCGACCCAATCTTTGAAGACGAAGCAGTCCTCAATGGCATGACCTATCACCCTATGATAGGGGCAATATTCTGGGTCGTTGGTCATATTCGCTTCTTGCGGTCTCTTTGATTCTGGCAGTTGTAGACCGTTTCTTAGGGCGTCCCTGAATATCTTATGGACTTTTTCCCTTTTGAAGGAATAGACTTTTTCCAGTTTCTCTTTCAGAGGAGATTCCCCCCCGACGTATGTATCGGAGGGACTGGAGGCTGATTGCGGCCGTTTTCCGCGAAGGCACTCCGCTCTTAGGTTAAAGGGGGTATCAGTTGGCTGCCTCCGGGTATCAATCCCTGGCTCATGAACCAAAATTTGATTCCGCTGTAATTGCAATGGGGCGACCTGGGTCGCGAGATCTGCCGCGACGTTTGCCAATTCGTCGACCTTGGACTGCACCTTGGCTAACTTCTCGTCCCTGTCCTGAAGCTGCCTCTGAAGCCATCGGAATAACGCTTGTTCTGTAGTTCCGGCTATGACAACCAGGTCGTCTTTATTGCCTGAGCTTAATTCTGTAGAAACCACGGGCTCCTCTGGCTTATCGGCCTGAGCGGGCTCTACATCACTTAGATCGAGCCGATGCTGGGTAGCGTCAATCATATCATCACCATGGCTGTGAAGAAGAGGAGGATTCGTTTCTTCATGTCCGACCATGTAGACAGTGCGGACCACATACCCAGCCATCTCTTTATCTCTGGTGGCTGATTTCGTAGGGCGGTCCGGGCTCAAAAATTTTAACATGGCCAGAGCCCTAGTCCTTTTGTTGGCTCTGTATCTGAGCCGCTTCTGCCTCAGCTTCTCTACCTTGAGCGCTCGGCAGGCTTCTGCTCTTCGGGAAGCCGCCATGGGCTGAGTAATGGGGAGACTTGAGAAGACACCCAATCGAGCAGTTGTCAGAGGTGCCGCTGGAGCTTACCAAAGATGCCTTGTTTCTTTGCTGGTGTTGATGGCCTTGTCCCCAGCTGGGGCCAAGGTCGTTCAAACACCGACTTGTGTTTGTGTTGGGGCGCCTTCGAGACCACCACATTTGGCCTCTTGCCTTTCGAGATCGGTTTGTCTGCCACCGGGGCTTGAGGTGCTGGGATGGCGTTAGCTGACACGAACATAATAGAGCCAAATGGTAGCGGCTCCTCCTCCCATTGTCGTCCAAGACTGGCCGGAAGGACCGTCCTGGAGTCTATCTTCATCGTATAGGAGATGGGAGCTGTGTCGAGAGCTGAGCTTGTCCTTGGAGACATTGTTGGAAAGTGATTGCTTGAAAACCTGCATGAAAGAGCATTATTTTAGTATAAATATAGGTATGTATATTGACTGAGTTCACATGAACGTTTAACCCGAAATATGGGAGGAGAGATATGTCCCACCGGGCATGCCAGAATCCGTAGGGTGTTTTTCGTCACCCCATTGAGATGGGAATACGCGCGCGCTTGTCAGGCGTACTACAGATTCCCCCTGTCTAGGGTAGGCGGGGGTTTATTGATTGTAGGGATCTGAATCTCCGGCAGCCGCAGACTAAGCTGCCGTTAATTACCCCTCGCCTTTGGAGCGAGGGAACCTCCGATTAATGGGTCAAAACAGGTCATGCGAACTCAATGTGCAGTGTACGTGTGTTTTGTTCTGGAGGGGGTTTGGATATATCGGGAGCCACGCAGAGTTTTTACGGGGGGCCCGCTACCCGGATAGCGGGCTGGGGGTCAAGGGGGCTAGCAGCCCCCTTGCGGGGTGTGGGGCAGCGTCCCGGCCCAAAAAATTTTAGGAGGGACAGTGGTGTAGAGTGTGTGTGTATGTATACATATATATATAAAAAGGAAAGGGAAAGGGCATCCAAAAGATGCGTGGGAAAAAATACCAGCGCTCCACGTGTCAGCACGTGGGCGCTCGGACGCTAGCGCTTTGGGCGCTAGCGCTCTGAGCGCAAGAACACTAGCGCTCCACGTGTCAGCATGTGGGCGCTCGGACGCTAACGCTCTGAGCGCAAGAGCGCTAGCGCTCCACGTGTCAGCATGTGGGCGCTCGGACGCTAACGCTCTGAGCGCAAGAGCGCTAGCGCTTTGAGCGTTAGCGCTCCACGTGTCAGCACGTGGACGCTCGGGCGCTAGCGCTTTGGGCGCTAGCGCTCTGAGCGCAAGAGCACTAGCGCTCTAAGCGCTAGCACTCTAAGCACTAGCGCCCCACGTGTCAGCACGTAGACGCTCGGGCGCTAGCGCTTTGGGCGCTAGCGCTCTGAGCGCAAGAGCGCTAGCGCCCCAGTGTCAACACGTGGGCGCTCGGACGCTAGCGCTAGCGCTCCACATGTCAGCACGTGGGCGCTCGGGCGCTAGCGCTTTGGACGCTAGCGCTCTGAGCGCAAGAGCGCTAGCGCTCCACGTGTCAGCACGTGGACGCTCGCGCGCTAAAAGGGACTTGGTCCCTGCAATGGGAGTTGTACTCCCAGAAAGGAGCACTTATTATTTTGTATGTATGTATGTATGTATGTATGAGGAGTTAAACTCCTAGGATGTTTTGAAGGTGATGAAGAGCTTCTCCCCTTGAGCCCTAGTTCTTCCCCAAAGTGGGGTTTTTGGAGATGAGTCTCCTTCTTCTTCCTTTGTTGGCCGGATCTTGAAGATCAAGAAGTATGAGATTTTAAAAATTTCTCCTTTTTGAGATCTAATAGTAGATCCAAGTTTCCCTTTGTGGGTTTTGTGGTGAAAACTATTTAGTTTTGGAAAAGGAAGAGTAAAACTCTTGATTTAATTCAAAACAAAGAAAAAAGTTTAGAACCTTCAGATAGGAGAAAGAGGCACAAACCCTAGGATTTTGAGAGAATGAAAAGTATATACTTTATTCATCATCATGTTGCCTTATATAGGCTTATACATTTACATATAGCCCCTTGGGCTTTACAAAATGGCATTTTGCCCATCCCATGGTTCATGTGCCATTTCTTTTTGCACATAAGCCATGGGTTTACAAAAAATTAGCTTTATGCCCATTTTGCATACATTCATGCACAAAAAATTACATCAAAATTATTCGTTACATGATTTTTATTTTGGTATGGCGGAAGGCCGGACGCTTCATGTTCGGGCATTGGCCCACTTGCTTGGGCTTGGGCCCACCTGGGTTGAGGTTGACCTTGACTTTGACTTGGTCAACCGGGGTGCAAATTTTGACCCCAACATTGATGATAATATGAAACCTTCATATTCTCATCGATACTCATATATGAAACTAAAAGCACCACTTAGTCCCCGTCTATCGGTTAACATACATGCGATGTTCGTCGTGACATAGAACTATACGAAGGTTATTAAATATCGGACGGTATAGCTCGATTCTAACAACCGTCGTATAGTCTATGTGACTAGAAGATTCAATTGTATGGTAACCGATAGATTTGTCCCGTGTGGACAAGTTAGGAATGTATAAAGCAAACACTTTCATTCACTTGTGTTTTCATCCGTTTTGAGATATTTCGTCGATACCTTTCCGCTGGTTCTCCATGTACAAAGATAGATTAGATGTTCATTTTAACGTTGTTTCACAGCTTTGAAATGATTATTTATTCTATTACAGTGTACTCGGAGAACAGCGGGGAGGTGCTGCCGAAATTTACTCGAAACGGTTGAAGGCACAAGTGAATGGGTGTTCGCTCTATACATTCTTAATGGGATAGAAGCCTTACCCCCGACAGCCGGAACACACACATACTACAAGAATAAATAACAAACGCATAATTAGAGAGTGATTCAAGATGTTCAAGTTAAAACCAATATATAATACTCGATGATAATATGAAACCTTCATATTCTCATCGATACTTATATATGAAACTAAAAGCGCCACTTAGTCCCCGTCTATCGGTTAACATGCGTGCGATGTTCGTCGTGACATAGAACTATACGAAGGTTGTTAAATATCGGACGGTATAGCTCGATACTAACAACCTTCGTATAGTCTATGCGACGAGAAGATTCAATCGTATGGTAACCGATAGATTTGTCCCGTGTGGACAAGTTAGGAATTTATAAAGCAAACACCTTCATTCACTTGTGTTTTCATCTGCTTCGAGATATTTCGTCGGTACCTTGCCGCTGGTTCTCCGTGTACAAAGATAGATTAGATGTTCATTTCAACGTTGTTTCACAGTTTTGAAATGATTATCTATTCTATTATAGTGTACTCGGAGAACAGCGGGAAGGTGCTGCCGAAATTTACTCGAAACGGTTGAAAGCACAAGCGAATGGGTGTTCACTCTATACATTCTTAATGGGATAGAAGTCTTACCCCCGACAGCCGGAACACACACATACAACAAGAATACACAACAAACGTATAATTAGAGAGTGATTCAAGATGTTCAAGTTAAAACTAATATATGATACTCGATGATAATATGAAACCTTCATATTCTCATCGATACTCATATATGAAACTAAAAGCGCCACTTAGTCCCCGTCTATCGGTTAACATACGTGCGATGTTCGTCGTGACATAGAACTATACGAAGGTTGTTAAATATCGGACGGTATAGCTCGATACTAACAACCGTCGTATAGTCTATGTGACGAGAAGATTCAATCGTATGGTAACCGATAGATTTGTCCCGTGTGGACAAGTTAGGAATGTATAAAGCAAACACCTTCATTCACTTGTGTTTTCATCCGTTTCGAGATATTTCGTCGGTACCTTTCCACTGGTTCTCCGTGTACAAAGATATATTAGATGTTCATTTTAACGTTGTTTCACAGCTTTGAAATGATTATGTATTCTATTACTGTGTACTCGGAGAACAGCGGGGAGGTGCTGCCGAAATTTACTCGAAACGGTTGAAAGCACAAGCGAATGGGTGTTCGCTCTATACATTCTTAATGGGATAGAAGCCTTACCCCCGACAGCTGGAACACACACATACAACAAGAATACACAACAAATGCATAATTAGAGAGTGATTCAAGATGTTCAAGTTAAAACCAATATATGATACTCGATGATAATATGAAACCTTCATATTCTCATCGATACTCATATATGAAACTAAAAGCGCCACTTAGTCCCCGTCTATCGGTTAACATACGTTCGATAATTTATTCTTTTCAACGACAAACGCACACACAAAGCATATACACAGATTTTCTCCTTTGTCAGTAACTATCCCGTTCTTATATTTCTCAATATAGTCACCATAACCTACAATTTATATGTTATGCAGTCTAACATGGCCCATGAGTACGTCAGAGTTAAGGACTGGATGTATGTGGATTGGCAACAACGTATGCAACCTAAGTTTGTCGCAGGAGTTGCTGCTTTCATTGAATTTGCACGCGCACATAATAAGATCATAATAGAGAAGATTCTCTGTCCGTCCGATAGATGTGGCAATAAGTACTGGCAGAAGGTAGAATTGGCAGAGCTTCATATTATAAAATATGGGTTTACTAGACTTTATACAACTTGGAAATATCACGGGGAAGGAGAAGAATGTAGTAATGCGGCAGAAGAAGAAGGAGAACACAATAATACGGCAGGAGAAGAAGGAGAATTCGGTAATGTGGCACAAGGAGAAGACGGTAAATTATTTCCATCAGAAGAAATGGAGGATATGGTAGAGGCTGCCCTAGGTGAATCTATTCGTACCGAAGATGGCATTCCTTCCGGTCAAGGATCGCATGCTGATAAATATGAAAATTTCATGAATAATACTAGAAAACCAATTTATGAGAATGCGAAGTATTCCACCCTCTCATGGTTCGTCCAACTTTTCCAGATTAAGTGACTAAATGGATGGAGCAACAAGTCATTCACAATGCTTCTTTCGTTCTTGAAAGATTCTATGCCCCCGGGAAATAACGTGCCCGACAGCTGGTACGGAGCCCAGAAGATGACGTCTGATTTGGGTCTAAAGTGCGAGAAGATTCAAGCAAGTCCTAAAAATTGCGTGTTGTACCGGAAAGAGAATTCAGATTTGAAAGAGTGTCCAACATGCGGAGAGGCCAGGTATAAGCCGAAAGATTCTGATAAGAAGCCTGATATACCTGTCAAGATAGCACGATACTTTTCCATAACACAGAGGCTACAGAGGCTATTCAGGTGCAAGAAAACAGCCGAGGCAATGATTTGGCATCACCGTACTCCTCCAAGTGAAGATGGAAAAATGAGCCATCCAAGAGATTCACCAGCATGGAAGGATTTCGATAGGAGGCACGCAATATTCAGTAGCGATCCTCGCAATGTTCGGCTCAGACTGGCTACTGATGGCTTCTGCCCATTCAACTATATGGCTGGAAGTCACAGCACATGGCCCGTTGTAACGATAATTTATAATCTGTCGTCTTGGTTGGTTATGGACCAATCATACTTTATGATGCCTCTTCTTATCGACGGACCAAACTCACCGGGAAATAATATCGACGTCTATCTCCGACCTCTGATCGAGGAGTTGAAATCTTTGTTCATTGATGGTGTAGATACATACGATGCAAACACAAATACAGCCTTCATACTGCGTACGGCTTTAATGTGAAGAATTAATGACTTTCCTGCGTATGGAATACTATCAGGTTGGTCCGTACATGGTCACAAAGCATGTCCTCATTGCCATGAACACACAATATCGAAATTCTTGAATTTTAGCAGGAAAGTTTGTTATTACGGCCATCGACATTTCCTGCCTCTAGACCACCCCTATAGGTTAGACACGGTTCACTTTGATGGTCATCAGGAGCTTCTTGGACCTCCATCCCCATTGTCCGGAGAGGACGTGACTGTTCAATGGGATGGTTACAATAATGTGACCTTCGGGATGGATCCGACGAAACAGGTCAAACCACCATTTTGGAACAAGTTAAGCATTTTCTTCGAGCTTCCGTACTGGTCAACAATTTAGTGCGTCATTGTCTGAACGTTATGCATATAGAGAAGGGAGTATCAGAGCACATACTCAACTTGCTTCTTTGTAAAGACGGGAAATCGAAAGACAACCTGAATGCTCCGATGGATCTACAGGAGTGGGGAATAAGAAGTGAATTGCACCCTAGACCGGTAGAGGGTAAACCGGGCAAGTTTATACTTCCCAATGCCGCTTATCATATGTCATAACCGGAGAAGAAAAGATTCCTGCAGGTGTTGCATGATTTGAAAGTTCCCACAGGTTTCTCAGGATCATTCAGCAAGAAAATAAAAATTGTGAAAGGCAAGATCGATGGGCTGAAAAGTCATGATCACCATGTTATCGTGGAGCACCTTCTTCCATTAGCCCTCAGGACTTCTCTCCCTGAATCGGTTGGTCTAGTAATCAACGACCTATGTTGTTTTTTCAGAGAGTTGTGTGCTAAAACACTGGAGGTTGTGACGCTGGATAAACTAGAAAATTCTATTGCGTTGATACTTTGCAAGTTTGAGCGTATTTTCCCACCATCATTCTTCGATATCATAATACACTTGACGGTTCATCTTGCAACTGAGGCTAAGTTAGCCGGACCGGTACAATATTGATGGATGTATCCCGTCGAGAGGTACGTGTAATTTTTCGTTTCGTGCAATTTATAAATTTATTGTTGTCCTGTATGCCCGTATTTATTTATTCAACATATTTTCATTAGGTACCTCTACACTCTTAAAAAGTATATACGCAATAAAAATCGACCAAAGGGTTCTATCATGCAAGGTTATCTTCTTGATGAAGCAACCACATTTTGTTCCCGCTATCTGGACGAGAACATTGAGACAAGACTTAACCGGCCTCGAAAAATTCAAGACGGGCCATATGGTAAAGCCGAGTATAAGAGGGTAGACACTATGTTTATCAACAAGATATACCGGTTTATCTTGCTTAATTGCACATGTCTTGAACAAATTAGAGAGTAAGTTTTTTTTGGATTAATTGTTATATTTGTGTTTGTGTGTGTATGAAATGTTATAATATTAATGTCACCATTATTTGTCGAAAACAGAATTCATTTTAACGAGGTACGTGAGGGGCATCCTGATTGGAACGAAGAACGATTGGAAAAATATCATCAGAATAATTTTTGTAATTGGGTCACAGATCATGTAAGTTATTCGAATAATATTTTATTGCTATCAGTTTTAATCTAAACTTGTATCGTTATGTATTTTTCGTAAAATTTGTTTTATTAGATACACAATCTGAACTTGTCTGCATCATTTGAGAGTGATTCAAGATATTTAGCTCAATTTCCTAGTATGGAGGTTGCATATTACAAAGGATTTGGTGTCCTTGGATACAAATTCGAAGTTAAGGATATAGAAACATCTAGAACCACTCAGAATAGTGGGATTGCGACGGTAGGATCGGACGGTGTGATTTATTATGGGTACTTAAATTGTATACTCGGTATCCACTATCCCGGACGATCAGAACCCTTTTATATATTCCAGTGTAGTTGGTACGATACGCGAACCGATACGGATAAGTGGAGAAGCAATCTTGGGACTTGGAAAGATGAATATGGATTGAGCAGTGTGAGCACACTTCGATTTTACGGTCAGGAAGATCCGTTTATCTTTCCGAGCCAAGCGTTCCAAGTATACTACTCACAGTGTTTGAAGCATCCGGGATGGAGTGTTGTATGCCGATGGAAACCCAGAGATGTCTACGATGTCCCAGAATTCGAGGACAGCGATGAGGATGAAGAAGAGAGAAGGTTTAGAGTGCTCCGACCGTCTGTTTCGAAGGACGGGTTGTCTTCGGCCGATCATGAAGTTACGTGGGTTAGAAATGATATCGACGATGAAATCCAAGTAGATATGTATAATGCGCCCACGAAACGAAAAAGGTTATCAGTAATGTTATATTATTACTTCACATTTTACGATCTATACATATATAGTCAATACTTTTAATGATTGTCTAATGCGTCCACGAACCGTTTATCTAGATTTGATGACGATGACGGGAGCAGCGAGGAGCGGCAGGAGCTCCAGCCGCGGCACCGGCAGAGGCAGAGGCACAGCGGTTCTGTCGCCCGGAGAGCTGTGTAGGGAGCTTCAGAAGGCCGGTCTTGCACCCAGATCGGAGACCCCTTCGGATGCCTCCTTCCATGTGGATTTTGCCACACCTCTAGGTATATTGCACGCACATCCATTTTGAATGTAATATTATAGATATCCATGCCTGTTTATGTCAAAATTACTTATATTGTCAATGTTTGATTGTCTAGTTGTTGGTGATGTGTCCACATCAGGGACAGAGGCCACTCCCGCTCCTCCAGGTATGTTTATATATCATATAGTGCATGTATATTGATTTAGAATGTTATATCATAAATACACACACATTCCTTTTGCTCTTACTTAGATAGTAATTTTTATTATTGTCTAGCTGTAGGTGGTGACACTACTGCACCTGCGGGTATGTTTATATATCCTATAGTGCATGCATATTGATTTAGAATGTTATATTATTGATCTACACATTCTTTTTGCAATTACTTATATAATCTATTTTTAATTGTCTAATTATAGGTGGTGCATCCACATCTGACGCAAGGGCCACTCCTGCCACTTCCGTACCCTCCGCATCGTCTGTAGGTTAGTATGAATAAATATAAAATATTTATTCATTTTACATATGCTCTATAGAATAAATATGAATTTCATGGAAATTTAGCATCAATGTTTATTTTCTAGTTGGAGGGGATGCGTCCGCATCAGGGACACCGGCTGTTCCTCGCCGGAGGAACTATCGTCCCGCTCGTGCTGCTGCCCGGGCCTAGGCTCGTGTTTTAGTCACCGGAGGTATATATCACACTTCAATTTTCGTTTAACCTTGATTTCTTGATACAACTTTGTCTTAATATTGATTGTCTTGATATTTCTTGCAGACGCAGGGCCTCCCCATCCCCAGAGGGGGACTCAAGGCCCGAATCAGTCCCATAGGCTGAGGCCTGACAGAGCTAGGGGGGAGGCAGCATTCCCCCTCTTTTTTACCCTTGATTATCACTGTACCGGTCCTCATGCCGAGAGGTTCGGCCGGTATATGGGGGATGAGAGCCGGCTCGTGAAGAACTATCCACTTCACGTTGAGTGGGGCAACCAGCACCGACGCTCATTCGCCCTCTTCTGGGATCAGGCTCGGGTATTAATATATATTTTCATTTGATTTATCCAATATATTCATTATTAACATTTGCAATCTAATAACAATGTTTTTTTTGTATTTTCAGTTGGATTACGATTTTCAGCCTGTACCCGACCCTGATCACCCTGGGAGGGTGCTCGACCTTCATGCTCTGTATAATGGCCTGATGAAGAACATGCAGACCAAGGTCCGATACAACAGGAATGAGCTGAAGGCCGACTGCTACTCCCTGTGGATGGAGACCCCCGAGGCAGAGAGAGCGGCCCTCCTATCTACTCCGGCCTTTGCGAGAGTCGACGTAGAGACATGGCCTCTATTGTGCGAATATTTCGACTCTCAACGCAAACAGGTATGTATTTTAAATGTAATTTATTGTTTAGGATATAATTTATTTTTTTGTGTTTCTTAATTAGAAAACTAAATGTGAATGCATTGTGCAGAAACAGGCCGCTCAAAATATAGAGAATAGGAAGTCGGCGAAGAGAGGTCGCCCCACTTATACAGATGGCTTGAAGAATATTACTCGAGCCATAGAGTTATCGGTAAATTACAATAGACCGGCTTTTGTGATATAATGCAATATTAAGAGTTATTTTCTAATATATCTAATATTAAGATTTATTTTCTAATATTGCAGACAGCTCAGACCCTGGCGCAAGGTGGTACACCGAGCGTGCTGTCCGCATATCTTGCCGTCCACGGCACCTCGACAGATCCCGCTACGGGCGAGCTTCGATATCCCGACGTCGCTATCCAGGAGTATTGCGTAAGTGTTAATATTTATTCAACCCCTATTTGAAATTTTAGTTTTGGAAGGTTCAAATTTAAATTTTATATTTATACTTTACTGCTTGATGTGGGTGTAGGAACGGGTGGTTGAGCAGGCCGAGACATCGGGGATCGATTTTACCAGACAGAGCGATCCGAGGCTGTTGACCCCAGTCCTGGACGCCGCACACGGAGGGAACCACGGAGGTTGGGAGTGTGGCCGGGGACTGGGCCCTAGCAGGCCCATATGAGGTTGGACTCCACCCCGGCGGTTACTTCCTCCGTCTCCAGTGAGCGACGTATCCAGCAGGAAATGGAGAGCTTGAAGGCCACCGTTCAGGAGTTGAAGGAGATGCTGGTATGTATACTACATAATAGTAAAATATCATGTCATATTATAGATATCAATATATCCAATATTAGTACGTAGCCTGAGCTTATTTGGTTGTAGACTTAGTTTTGATTAATCATACATACATATCTAATTAAAATAAACTACGGTTTTCCAAACTAGATATCCAAATGAGGTTTTGAAATAACTTGATAATGATACGAATTCGAATAATACACAGTTCTTACACGCTTATTACACACGTTAGGTCCAGACGCGACAGGGTATATCGGCCAAGCCTCCACATGCATCTCCTTCGGCTGCGGCTCCGCAAGCCACAACATCGGCCGCGGTTCCGCAGACAGCTCCTATAGCTCCACCGCCCGCTCAGACTCCAGCAGCCGCGGCTCCGCAAGCCACTACCTCGACGGCGGCTGCGCAGACCACATCGCCAGCTCCACAGCCCGCTCAGACTCCCGCACGCTCCGAATTGCATGATTTATTAACCGAGGAGCAGGCGCGCCAGATTCTAGCGTTTATCAGAGGTGGAGCTGGACCGACTTAGGGTAGCTTTTTGATTCTTATTTTTGAAACATGTATTTATTTATATGATACATATTGTACTATATTCTGGACGATATTGATATTGGTGGTCTACGGTGTTTATATTTATATCATATTCTGTTTTTTTGTTTCTTTTGTATATTATATGCGTGAGATGTGATTATGAATACTGCGATATATGTTGTGTGATGATTAATTTTATATTTGATCGATGTATATATTATTGTGCACAGGGTGAGAAAAAAATAGGCAGCCCTTTTTAAAAAAAAAACTGATAATATGCACCTACGGATTAATCTGTAGGTACCAACGTTGCCCTTACGGATTAAACCGTAGGGGCAAAATATCAGGATAACTGATATTTTCCCCTGTGATCTCAGTATTAGGGGGTTGAGCTTGCCCCTACGGGTATATCCATAGGGGCAAACAAATGCCCCTACCCAGTTATCCGTAGGGGCAAAATATCAGGATTCCTGATATTTTGCCCCCACGGGTATGTACCTACGCATGTATCCGTAGGGGCTATTACTTGGCCTTACGGATTCATCCGTATGTACACGTAAACTATTTTAAAAAACCGTAAATAAAATAAATTTTTTGCCCCTACGGCCTATTCCGTAGGGCAAACGGGACATACACAGAACTCCGTAGGGGCAAATTTTTGTCCGTAGGGGCAAGTTCAAGGCTTCGACTTGCACCTACGGCGTTTGTACCTACAGGGTATTTTCTTGTCCGTACGGCTATATCCGTAGGGGCAGTGGTTTGCCCCTACGGATAAATCCGTAGAGGCAACCCTTATTTGTAGTAGTGTAATAATCAATTCATTATGTGTCTTCTTGTATGAGATATCATAAGGTTCCTATATATATGTAGTTATCCAATCGATCAACAACATTTGCAAATCAACCAAGGAATGATGATCATCATGGAGACTAATGACTCATCATCAGGAATTAAACAAATTAAACAACTTAATCTAGTGTTTGAAACAATTGGGCTTGTACTGTTAAATAGTTGCCTTGAATACATATAATTATATACAAAAATTTTAGTTAGTTATACTAAATGGGAATGCGCTCGATCGAGCACAGCTTCTTGGCGGTGGCCGCCAGGGTAAAACAATTGAAACTATTCGGTGTCCGTGGATAGCGCCGCATTGGCATGATGGCTTGGTGGTTCTGACTAATAAACCGAGCTCGAGAGAGGGTCACATGTCGAAAATAAATTAGATACAAATGTGAAGGTAAAATTGAAACAATCCAAACATTCTTGTGTAAATTAAGTCATTGAGAACATAGAGCTGGCCATTAATTTATGACAAAGTTGTTGTAAAAAGAGAAAATTATTAAGAAGGTAATGAATCTGATCTCTCCATTGATTTGCTCATGGACTTGAAAAAATGTTATTATTAATTAATTTGCACATTTAATTGTATTAAGATTGCATTATTTTAGATGGCCTTAAATAAAAAATTTGAACATGGTACTCGGTAGCTTTAAAGAACCATGCATTGCCATAATTGTATGATTAAATAGACCATATGCACATGCATTGATATCCATCCAAATATTATTATTTGGATAAGTGTATGATAAAATAGACTATATACATGCACAATAAGATTCATCTAAATATATGCACAAAATGAAGGACAACTTGAGAAAGTGGAATTGTAGCTGTTGCAGCCTGTCGAACCGGTCCTGGAATTCTGATCGAGGTGATTTTTAACTTCTTGTTTTTGTGGTTTGTTAAATCCAAGTCTTCAACCAAAATGCAAAGCTAAATTTTGTACCTTGGTTCTTGACAAGATGATTTGTATCTCTATTAAAGATGGGAAACTAGAATTCCATTATATATTACGGGTCCAAAAACCAGTACAAATGTATAAACCCATGGTTATGCGAAAAAGGAATTATAGAAGAGAGAGAAAGAGAGAGAGAGAGAGAGAGAGAGATGATAGGCACAAATACAACTCGCAAATAATAGTCTAAATTTAATTATTTTTGCCTTAATTGTTCATTCAGGTTTGCTTCCAATTAATTTTTGATAGTTGTCTTTATCCATATCTCAGGAAATCCCTACAAAAATTAAAGGAAAGAAAATTGAAGAGGATGCATGCATACAAACTTATATTTTAAGGATATGTGTGCATATCAAATTAATTTAAGGATAAAGAGAGCATTAATTTCCTCCCTAATAATTGATCTTAATTAATTGTTTCGAAAAAAATAATTAATGCAAATGGATTAACATTAAGAACCATTCAAGGCAATCAAAGTACACCCGACGGACAAAATATCTCAGAGCAGACGCATATATATATACATATATATATATATATATATATAATTTGTCTCCTAAAATTTTCTTTCCCCTGACTTTTGTTATTTGTGATTAGCTTGACCATAAAGAAAAAGTTTTGTGAGACTAAGAGATGGCAGAAAAGTATAGACGAGGGGAGGTAGAACTGGCGGTGGTGGAGGCCGAGGAGGAGGAGGAGGAGGAGGCGGCGGCGGCACCGGCGGGGAAAGATATAAGCTTGGTGAGGCTGATATTCTCGTGCATGGTGGCTGGTGGGGTCCAGTTCGGGTGGGCCCTACAACTCTCCCTTCTCACTCCTTACGTCCAGGTTAATTAGAGTTAATTATTATTCACTCGTTGATCATGTATGTGTGTTCTGTTTGCGAGGGAAATATACATTAATTATGAGTAATATTCTTCCCTGAATATAGATATGAAATGAGAAAAATTAACAATCGAGATAAATAGATACAATCAGAAAAATATATATCACCTGACCCCTTTTGTAGAGTCAATGAAATCAGTTGCACACAGTCTCCGATCAATATGCACATCGATCCCCGTCTTCATTAATCCTAAAGAATATATATATATATATATATATATATATATATATATATATATATATATATAAACACATGCGCGCGCACGGATGATGGCTATTTTAGCCGAGCATGGGGAAAAAAATTAAAATAAATGAAACGGAAAGGAGAATAAAATAAACTGATAAAATAGAATAAGTTAGGTACACTATTACATATAAGGGTTGCCCCTACGGATTTATCCGTAGGAGCAAACCACTGTCCCTACGGATATATCCGTAGGGGCAAAAAAATATCCTGTAGGTGCAAACGCCGTAAGTGCAAGTCGTAGTCTTGAACATGCCTCTACGGTCAAAAACTTGTCCTTACGGAGTAATGTGTAGGTCCAGTTGTCCCTACGGATTAGTCTGTAGGGACAAAAAATTTATTTAATTTATATTTTTATAAAATAAATTAGGTGGCCGTACGGACTTATCCGTAGGGCCAAATAGTTGCCCCTACGGATAAGTGCGTAGGTATAAATCTGTAGGGACAAAATATCAGGTATCCTGATATTTTGTCCTTACGGATACCTGTGTAGGGGCAAGCGTAACTCCTGATACTGAGATTATAGGGGCAAAATATCAGGTATCCTGATATTTTGCCCCTACGGATAAATCTGTAGGTACATTTGTTAGGCCCTGCGGATTAATCCGTAGGTACATATTATCAGTTTTTTTTTTAAAAAAAGGCTGCCTATTTTTTTCTTGCCCTGTGCACAATAATATATACATCATATATAAAATTAATCATCACGCAGAACATATATCGCAGTGTTCATAATCACATCTCACACATAATATATAAAAGAAATCAACAAGCAGAATATGATATCAATATAAACACGCAAACACCACCAATATCAATATCGTCCAAAATATAGTATAATATGTATCATATAAATAAATACATGTTTAAAATATAAGAATCAAAACGCTACCCTAACTTGGTCCAGCTCCACCTCTGATAAACGCCATAATC
This sequence comes from Agapanthus africanus, assembly GCA_030015575.1. Classification (NCBI taxonomy): domain Eukaryota; kingdom Viridiplantae; phylum Streptophyta; class Magnoliopsida; order Asparagales; family Amaryllidaceae; genus Agapanthus; species Agapanthus africanus. Next base: position 933,273,645 of record JASDDO010000019.1, on the reverse strand, counting down.
TGGCGCGCCTACTCCTCGGATATATCCTGAGTCAATAAATCATGCAATGCGGAGTGTGCGGGAGTCTGAGCGGGCTGTGGAGCTGTAGGAGTGGTCTGCGCAGCCGCCACCGAGCTAGTGGCTTGCGGAGCCACGGCTGCGGGAGTCTGAGCGGGCAGTGGAGCTATAGGAGCTGTCTGCGGAACCGCAGCCGATATAGTGGCTTATGGAGCCGCAGCCGAAGGAGATGCATGTGGAGGCTCGGCCGATGTACCCTGTCGCATCTGGACCTACGTGTGTAATAAGCGAGTAAGAACTGTGTATTATTCGAATTCGTATCATTATCAAGTTATTTCGAAACCCCAATCTATGTATACTTAGGGACTTAGGCCTCGTTTGGATATCTAGTTTGGAAAACCGTAGTTTATTTTAATTAGATATCTATGTATGATTAATCAAAGCTAAGTCTACAACCAAATAAGCTCAGGCTACGTGCTAATATTGGATATGTTGCTCTCTATAATATGATATAATATTTTACTATTAAGAAGTATACATACCAACATCTCCTTCAACTCCTGAACGGTGGCCTTCAAGCTCTCCAGTTCTTTCTGGAAACGTCGCTCACTGGAGACGGAGGAAGTAATCGCCGGGGTGGAGTCCAACCTCATATAGGCCCTGTTAGGGCCCAGTCCCCGGCCTCTCTCCCAACCTCCGTGGTTCCCTCCGTATGCGGCGTCCAGGACTGGGGTCAGCAACATCGGATCGTTCTGTCCCGTAAAATCGATCCCCGATACCTCGGCCTGCTTAACCACCCGCTCCTACACCCACATTAACCAGTAAAATATAAGTATATCATTTAAATTTGAACCTTTCCAAACTAAAATTCCAAATAGGGGTTGAATAAATATTAACACGTACGCAATACTTCTGGGTAGCGGCGTTGGAGTATCGAAGCTCGCCCGTGGCGAGATCTGTCGAGGTATCGTGGACGACAAGATATGCGGACAGCACGCTCGGTGTACCACCTTGCGCCAGGGTCTGAGCTCTCTGCAATATTAGAAAATAACTCTTAATATTAGATATATTAGAAAATAACTCTTAATATTGCATTATATCACAAAGGCCGGTCTATTGTAATTTACCGATAACTCCATAGCACGAGTAATATTCCTCGAGCCACCTGTATAAGTGGGGCGACCCCTCTTCGCCGACTTCCTATTCTCTATATTTTGAGCGGCCTGTTTCTGCACAACACATTCACATTTAGTTTTCTAATTAAGCAACACAAAAAAATAAATTATATACTAAACAATGAATTACATTTAAAATACATACCTGTTTGCGTTGAGAGTCGAAATATTCGCACAATAGAGGCCATGTTTCTACATTGACTCTCGCAAAGGCCGGAGTAGATAAGAGGGCCGCTCTCTTCCTCGGGGGTCGCCATCCATAGAGAGTAGCAGTCGGTCTTCAGCTCATTCCTATTGTATCGGACCTTCGTCTGCATGTTCTTCATCAGGCTATTGTACAGAGCATGAAGATCGAGCACCCTCCCAGGATGATCAGGGTCGGGTATAGGCTGAAAATCGTAATCCAACTGAAAATACAAAAAAAAACAATGTATTAGATTGCAAGTGTTAATAATAAATATATTGGATAAATCAAATGAAAATATATATTAATACCCGAGCCTGATCCCAGAAGAGGGCGAATGAGCGCCAGTGCTGGTCGCCCCACTCAACGTGAAGTGGATAGTTCTTCACGAGCCGGCTCTCATCCCCCATATACCGGCCGAACCTCTCGGCATGATCGCCGGTATAGCGATAATCAGAGGTAAAAAAGAGGGGGAATGCTGCCTCCCCCTAGCTCTGTCAGGCCTCAGCCTGTGGGATTGATTCGGGCCTCGAGTCCCCCTCTGGGAATGGGGAGGCCCTGCGTCTGCAAGAAATATCAAGACAATCAATATTAAGACAAAGTTGTATTAAGAAATCAAGGTTTAACGAAAATTGAAGTGTGATATATACCTCCGGTGACTAAAGCACGAGTCTGGGCCCGGACAGCAGCACGAGCGGGACGATTGTTCTTTCGGTGAGGAACAGCCGGTGTCCCGGATGCGGACGCATCCCCTCCAACTAGAAAATAAACATTGACGCTAAATTTCCATGAAGTTCATATTTATTCTTTAGAGGATATGTAAAATGAATAAATATTTTATATTTATTTATACTAACCTACAGACTGAGCGGAGGGTACGGAAGTGGCGGGAGTGACCCCTGCGTCAGATGTGGACGCACCACCTATAATTAGACAATTAAAAATAGATTATATAATTAATTGCAAAAAGAATGTGGAGATCAATAATATAACATTGTAAATCAATATGCATGCACTAGGATATATAAACATACCCGCAGGTGCAGTGGTGGCCTCTGCCCGAGATGCGGAGGCACCACCTACAGCTAGACAATAAAAAAATGATTATCTAAGTAAGAGCAAAAGGAATGTGTGTATATTTATGATATAACATTCTAAATCAATATACATGCACTATATGATATATAAACATACCTGGAGGTGCGGGAGTGGCCTCTGTCCCTGATGTGGACGCATCACCAACAGCTAGACAATCAAATATTGACAATATAAGTAATTTTGACATGAACATGTATGAATATCTATAATATTACATTCAAAATGGATATGCGTGTAATATACCTGGAGGTGTGGCAAAGTCCACACGGAAGGAGGCATCCGTTGTTGCCAATCCACATATATCCAGTCCTTAACTCTGACGTATTCATGGGCCATGTTAGACTGTATAACATATAAATTGTAGATTATGGTGACTATATTGAGAAATCTAAGAACGGGATTGTTCCCCTCCGAAAGACGGAGATGCGATCGCGTAGGTTCGTCTTGCCTGATATTCGGGGCAGATACTAATTGGTGTTATCCGTCCACCTCTCCGAAGATACCAAGTTGATTTATGGCACCGTATATCGAAGGTTTAAACGGATGCGGGCGATATAGCAGACTTCGTCAGATTCCCCCTCGTTTAAGGGTTTTTTGATTGTGGGGACGCTCTTCCCTGCAGGCGCAAGCCCCTACAGTTAATTATGCTACCGCATCGCGATAACAACTTTCTCCTTCTCCAGATGGTCACTTCGTGTCGTGGGTGTTTGTTTTGTTTGTGGTTGCTCGTGGATTGTATATAGAGACTAATTTATGTCATCGCCCGTAGGGCGTGGACTAGTCCAAATCCGTATCTTTCTTAGATTTGGGTTTGGGGGGTTGGGTTTAAGGATACGTTATCCTCTTTTGAGACTAAGATCAACTTAAACGTTTGTTAAGAATACGTTAGTCTAATTTTAGACTAAGATCAACTTAACGGGATCGTTTAGATCAAACAAGAGAGCAATTGGACTCTATTGTTTAGTTTAGTGACATTGCGGTCAATTAGTTTAAGGACATTATGGTCCATTGTTAGTTTAAGGACATCTCGGTCCGTTGTTAGTTTAAAGACATCACGGTCGAGGTTAAGGGCATCATAGTCCATGGGTTTAAGGACCCCACAGTCCAATGTTAGTTTAAAGACATCACGGTCGAGATTAAGGACATCATAGTCCATGGGTTTAAGGACCCCACAGTCCAATGTTAGTTTTAAGATATCACGGTCAAGGTTAAGGACATCATAGTCCATGAGTTTAAGGACCCCAAAGTCCGTAGTTTAGAGACATCATAGTCTATGAAATTTGTGGTTGTCGGGATCCGTCACCTCTTTGAAGACGTTGAGGAATTACAACGACAAATATCAAAGGAGTGAAGAGATGTACCCTTGAACCAAGATGGATTAAATGATATGTAGTCCGATTTGGAACTAAGATCAATTAATTATATTATGAACACATTGGCTCAGTTGAGTCTGAGTTGAGGACTTATGGCCAACTTGGACTAAGTCCAATTAAGTTTGAAGTATTGGCCCTCTGTTGGACCATTAGACATTTGTCTGGTTTCAGCCCACATTATTTAGCAATGCTAAACAAGAGTTTGAGGGTTTTGGCCACATTTTTTCTGTCTTTGATTGAGCAGTGAATATTATAGCTCTGAATTTTACTCAATTTTGAATGGGAGGCTTTGCCTCTGAAAGATTAACCAATTTGGTTTAAAATAGTGTTAAACACTAGAGAAAACAGTGTTAAACACTGGAAATATATCCATCAAATTAGTGTTAAACACTAAAAGATAATCAGTGTTAAACACTGAAAATATAATTCTCAATTTAGTGTTAGACACTAGAAAGCAACAATGTTAAACACTGGAAATGGGGTTCTCAAATTAGTGTTAAGCACTAAAAATAAAGTTCTCGAATTAGTGTTAAACACTAAAAAAAGGGGTCACGGGGGGACACGTAAGGGCGCCCAGAGGTGGGACCAGATCCCTTTACTTCATTCTGCAATTAAGTGTTAAACACTTTTTTTATATTTTTTTATTTTTGAGCATCATGTGCTGACACGTGACGGTGATTTATGCGCTGACTGTTAAAGCGTTTGCTAAGGGGTCACGTGGTATCACGTGAGAGCGCCTAAAGCCTTCATTTCCTTTGCTTTTCCTTTCTATGTTTTGTAAGTCGCGTGGGAGCACGTGAGGCGTTGCCTCAGAACTTTTTCCTTCTTGTTTTTTGGGGATCTTTTCAGGGGTCACGTGGGGTTACGTGACTTTAGTTCTTTACATGAATGGAGATCTTTTAAGTCTCCTTTTTTTAAGAATTAAATTCTCTGTAGGGTTAAACCCTAATTATAATTTTGGAGGAATTAAAATTCCTATTGTGAAAGAATTAAATTCTTATGTAGGGTTAAACCCTAATTTTCTTTAGAGAAATTAAATTCCTATTAATCTGAGAGAATTAAATTCTCAATTAGGGTTAAACCCTAGTTTTGTCCATCTTGAAGGAATTAAATTTCTATAGTTTTAATAGAATTAAATTCTCAGATAGGGTTTAAACCCTAATTCATCATGAAGGAATTAAATTTCTGTGAGTTTGGGAGAATTAAATTCTCATATAGGGTTAAACCCTAATTTTGTTTTGGGAGAATTAAATTCTCATATAGGGTTAAACCCTAATTTTGTTTTGGGAGAATTAAATTCTCTAAACTCAATTCCCCGTCTAAGTTTTGGATCTGCATGGCAGGATCTCAACCCGATGAGAATTAAATTCTCAACCTATGGGGAGATATGCTTCTGCAGATCTTCAACCAGAAGAAGAACTAAGTTCTTTTGTGCAGAAGAGTTAAATTCTTAAATTTGAGAATTAAATTCTCTGTTTGAAGTTTTGATCCCCTTTCTTTTCTCACCTAGGATTTTCTTTGTTGAGAATTAAATTCTCCTTTCTTTTCTCTCTGAAATTTCAAGATACCAAAACTCTCTCTATTTTTTTCTCTTCTCTTGGCTCCTATTATAGGAGAAGGAAAAGAATCAATTTGTTTAGTAAATCTTTCGTTGAAAGTTTTTGTTTGTTTTCATAATTAATATGATCCTTTAGATCATTCAGTGAATTTTATTCACCATTGGATTTTAAATCCAAAGATATTCTGTTTGTTATTTTCGGTGAGATTTAGGGGAAATCTTTCCTTGTCTAAGATTTTTTCCATAAATTGGTGATTTTTAATCACCCTTGGATCTTTAATCCAACGGTCCCCATAATCTTTTTCCATTTGGAAAGATTTAGAATCTTTTAGAATTTAATTTTATTAAACTGTAAGGCTTTCGAAGCCAGTCACGTGGTGACACGTGACCCTTGGTCACGTGTGAGCACGTGACCCCCAATTGAGTCATTTTCTCAGCGTTTATTTACGCTCCAGTTTTAACCATCATGTGTCAACACGTGACCATTGGTCACGTGTGAGCACGTGATACCTCATTGAGGTATTTCCTTCAGCCATTTGTTTTTATTTCTGTTTTAACTATCACGTGTCAACACATGACCATTGGTCACGTGTGATCACGTGATACCTCATTGAGGTAATTCCTGATTTTTAATCAGGGAACAAATCACAGTTCATATTTTCTTTCTTAGATTACACGTGCATAGCATATTTGCTCATAACTTTTGATCCCGGATGAATTATGAAGCTCATAATATATCAAATCGAAGGATTTTTTGAGACGCTTTCGATACCATCAGAATTTAGTTGTTTCACATTCGGGAGTTTGTCAAAATACAGCTCGGAAAATACTGGTTCACATTTTCTTAAACATATCGCTGCCATTTGATACCTTAGGCTCTTTTGTGCAGAAATTTTTTTGGCGGGAACAAATGCCCCCCACTACTTTGCCCACGTAAGTATATACGTGGGTGAAGTAGTGTAGAGTAAATCATAGCGTATGACCATTTTCGGGTTGGTATATAATTTTCAGAATCTTAATCTGAGAAGATAACGAGCGGACACAAACGTCGTCATTTATCATTGACTCAAATCTCGACTCTTAAGGGATATAATTCCAAACCCTGAGGTCCATGAGCTGCACCCTTTTGTTTCTTTATATCTTACTCTGGCGTGAAGTAGTTTATATACTCATGAGTAACTTCTCCATTTCAGTGGCATGTAGTTTTGGCAAGTGTGGCCCATGGATGGTAGATAACAGTTCATCTTGAACTCTTTATAAGCCAGCGATGGTTTAGGAAACAGGGTTAGGATCTGCTGCCTAAGAGTTTCCAACTTTATGGGCCGTGAGGGTCTCACAATGGCTTTTCTCCTTACGAATCATGAGGATCTCGTAGGTGTTTTTTTTCCTTAGGAGTCGTAAGGACTCCTAAGTGCGTTTTCTCTTAAGAATCGTAAGGATCCTACGAGGGAATTTTCTTCCTTATAAGTCGAGAGGACTCGTAAGTGATTGATGAGTTGACCTACACCCGAGTCAAAGCATTGCCTCAATAGGGAGGTCAAGGGTTGACTTTGGTTTGTCCGTGTACCGCCGAGTCATGGAACTGGGAACTTTGCCGCGGCTCCGCTTCTCTGACATTGTATATTCCTGCAGAGACACTGATTTCTCTGTGGGTCGGCGCGAATCGAGATGTTCTCTTCAAGGACGTGGATTTCCCTGAATCGAGGTTTTGCCAAGGACACTGATTTTCTCGGAGTTGAGACGAATCGAGGTATTCCTGCAAAGACACTGATTTCCTTGCGGGTCGACGCGAATCGAAATGCTCTCGCCAAGGACGCTGATTTCCCTGAATCGAGAAGGTTGCCAAGGACACTGATTTCCCTGGGGTTGAAATGAATCGAGGTATTCCTGCAAAGACGCTGATTTCTCTGCGGGTCGATGCGAATCAAGATGCTCTCATCAAGGATGCTGGTTTCCCTGAATCGAGGTATTTGCTAAGGACACTGATTTCCCTGGGGTTTGAGACGAATTGAGGTATTCCTGCAAAGACGTTGATTTCTCTGCGGGTCGATGCGAATCAAGATGCTCTCGTCAAGGACGCTGATTTCCCTGAATCGAGGTTTTTGCCAAGGACACTGATTTCCTCGGAGTTGAGACGAATCGAGGTATTCCTGCAAAGACGCTGATTTCTCTGCGGGTCGATGCGAATCAAGATGCTCTCGTCAAGGACGCTGGTTTCCCTGAATCGAGGAGCTTGCTAAGGACACTGATTTCCTCGGAGTTGAAACGAATCGAGATATTCCTGCAAAGACGCTGATTTTTCTGCAGGTCGATGCGAATCAAGATGCTCTCATCAAGGACGCCGGTTTCCCTGAATCGAGGTATTTGCCAAGGACACTGATTTCCTCGGAGTTGAAACGAATCGAGGTATTCCTGCAAAGACGCTGATTTCTCTGCGGGTCGATGCGAATCAAGATGCTCTCGTCAAGGATGTTGGTTTCCCTGAATCGAGGTATTTTCCAAGGACACTGATTTCCCTGGGGTTGAAACGAATCGAGGTATTCCTGCAAAGACGCTGATTTCTCTGTGGGTCGACGCGAATCGAGATGCTCTCGTCAAGGACGCTGATTTCCCTGAATTGAGGAGGTTGCCAAGGACACTGATTTCCCTGGGGTTGAGACGAATCGAGGTATTCCTGCAAAGACGCTGATTTCTCTATGGGTTGACGCGAATCGAGATGCTCTCGTCAAGGATGCTGATTTCCCTGAATCGAGGAGATTGCCAAGGACACTGATTTCCTTGGGGTTTGAGACGAATCGAGGTATCCTGCAAAGACGCTGATTTCTCTGCGGGTCGACGCGAATCGAGATGCTCTCGTCAAGGACGCTGATTTTCCTGAATCGAGATTTTTGCCAAGGACGCTGATTTCCTCGGAGTTGAGACAAATCGATGTATTCCTGCAAAGACACTGATTTCTCTGCGGGCCGACGCGAATCGAGGTGCTCTCGTCAAGGACACTGATGTCCCTGAATCGAGGTTTTGCCAAGGATACTGATTTCCCTGGGGTTGAGACGAATCGAGGTATTCCTGCAAAGACGCTGATTTCTCTGCGGGTCGACGTGAATCGAGGTGCTCTCGTCAAGGATGTTGATTTCCCTGAATCGAGGAGGTTGCCAAGGACACTGATTTCCCTGGAGTCAAAACGAATCGAGGTATTCCTACAAAACACTGATTTCTCTGCGGGTCGACGCGAATCAAGGTGCTCTCGTCAAGGACGTTGATTTTCCTGAATCGAGGTTTTGCCAAGGACACTGATTTCCCTGGAGGTCGGTTAACTTGTTTCCGAGACGGAGCGTTGATCCGGCTGGGAGGTTATTGGTTGACTCTAGGTTGTCTGTGGACCGTAAAGTCTTGGAACTAGGGACTTTGCCATGGCTCCGCTTTGTTAACGTTGCATCTGAATCCTGCTGGAATGAAGAGGAACGCCGTTGTTGGTCTTCGGGCTGTAGATGTGGCCGTCGAGACTTGAAACTAGGGACTTTGCCATGGCTCCGATTGGTGATGTCGCATCCGAATCCTGCTGGAATGAGGAGGAACGCTGTCGTGGGTCTCAGGCTATAGATGTGGCCGTCGAGACTTGGAATTAAGGACTCTACCGTGGCTCCGAGATTGATTTTCGCGTATGAATCCTGCTGGAATGAGGAGGAACGCTGTCGTGGGTCTCCAGGCTGTAGATGTGGCCGTCGAGACTTGGAAGTAGGGACTTTGCCGTGGCTCCGAGATTGATTTTCGCGTATAAATCCTGCTGGAATGAGGAGGAACGCCATTGTTGTTCTCTAGGCTGTAGACATGACAGTCGAGATTTGGAACTAGGGACTTTGCCATGGCTCCTATTGGTGATGTCGCGTCCGAATCCTGCTGGAATGAGGAGGAACGCTGTCGTGGGTCTCCAGACTGTAGATATGGCCGTCGAGACTTAGAACTAAGGACTCTACCGTGGCTCCGAGATTGATTTTCGCGTATAAATCCTGCTGGAATGAGGAGGAACGCCATTGTTATTCTATAGGCTATAGACATGGCCGTCGAGATTTGGAACTAGGGACTTTGCCGTGGCTCCGAGATTGATTTTCGCGTATAAATCCTGCTGGAATGAGGAGGAACGCCATTGTTGTTCTCTAGGCTATAGACATGGTCGTCGAGATTTGGAACAAGGGACTTTGTCGTGGCTCCGAGATTGATTATCGCGTCTAAATCCTGCTAGAATGAGGAGGAACGCCATTTTTGTTCTCTAGGCTGTAGACATGGCCGTCGAGATTTGGAACTAGGGACTTTGCCGTGGCTCCGAGATTGATTTTCGCGTATAAATGCTGCTGGAATGAGGAGGAACGCCATTGTTGTTCTCTATGCTGTAGACATGGCCATCGAGATTTGGAACAAGGGACTTTGCCGTGGCTCTGAAATTGATTGTCGTGTCTAAATGCTGCTGGAATGAGAAGGAACACTGTCGTGGGTCTCCAGGCTGTAGATGTGGTCGTCGAGACTTGGCTCTCTATCTGATGGAACCTGGTGGGATGATATGCTTCCCTTTTTGTTTGTGCCCCTTGATTGTATACAGGGATCGATGTGATCTCACCTGTAGGGCAAAAATTTCACTCATATTATTATTTTTTGTTTTCTTTCCGCGATACTCTATCATTTCAGCTTTTTGTATCGCGCAAGTCGCGATTGCCCAATCATTTCGGCTATTTTTCGCGGTGTCCAATCATTTCGGCTATTTGTTTTATTTACTCGCTGCTTTTTATTGCGAGTTGCCTAATCATTTCGGCTGTTTTTGTAAGCATACATTTTTACTTGCTGATTTCGTTGCAAGTTACCCCATCATTTCGGCTATTTTATATGCATTTTTGGCTCGCTGATTTTTTTATCGCGAGTGTGGAACTTGAAATTTGATGCCAATCTTAGCATCAGTATCACTGCGACTGGAATATTGCCAGGAGTGAATCATCATTTGCCTCTGTCGATGTCGAACAAAGGTGGCTTAGCAAACAGGGTTAGGATCCTGTTGACTAAGGATTTTTGACTTTACGAGCCGTAAGGGTCTCATAAAAGTATTTCTCACTACAAGTCGTGAGGATCCCGTAGGTGCGTTTTCTCCTTAAGAACCATGAGGATTCTTAAGTGTGTGTTCTCTTATAAGTAGTAAGGATCTTACAAGAGTGTTTTCTTCTTGCAAGATATCACGTCGACTCTTGTCTGGCCACACCAACCCTACCAGGGATCCCCATTTCATATTCGAGAGGACCTACAAGTGTTTGTTCATCGTGTGAGCATATCCTTAGTCGCTGGTGGGACTCTGTTAGGAAAATGTTCATTCATGCCCGTGGATTGTATACAAGGGTCAATATTGAACCGCTTATAGGGCAAAATTGGAGATTGTGATGGCTTAAGAACAGGTTCAAATCCCTGTAACTTAAGGCTTTTGAACCCTATGAGCCGTGAGGGTCTCAAAGGGGATTTCTCCTTACGAGTCGTGAGGATCTCGTAAGTGTAAGTTCTCCTTAAGAATCGTGGGGATCCCTAAGTGTGTTTCTCCTTTGTGAGTCGTAAGGATCTCACGCAGGTGGTTTCTCCTTACAGGGTCGAGAGGACCCTGCAAGTGTCTTTTAACGAGATTGCGCCCTTTCGGGTTTTCACAAACACTCGCAGGTAGCCCTGCTGTTTTTACTCACGGAGCCCTTTCAGGTTTTCATCCATGCCCATTTCGCTTATAGACGTACCGTTTTTTTTACCATGTCAGCCTGGGGATGCCGCGGGTCTGTAGTAATTTAAAGACGTTTCGGTCATAGGTCCGTGATTTTTTGGGCAACGTACGATTACGAAGCTAGATTTTCTCACAAATCTTCGTATCTTTTTTGTCGGAGGTGGATTCCTTGAAGAGAGGGCTGGGAGCGATTTCTTCGTCAGAGTCGCTTCCAAAGGTGATAACTTGCGATCTCTTGGTGTTGACTATGTGACAGTTGCCAGCAGCTCTTTTGCGCTCATCTGTCGTGCTTTTATGTTCCCAACGAGCCTTGCGCTTCATTCGTTGAACGTGTTGTCGGTGGGCAACATATCCCCGCCACCAGTTTTTAAAGGTGATGCAGTCCTCGGTAGGGTGTGCAATCCTCTGATGGTATAAGCAGAAGTTAGGATGTATGTCCACTTCATCAAGATGTATACTGCCAGGAGAATTTCCTCTGAAAGAAGGCAATTTCATTCCTATTGATAGCGCCCTAGCGAATCGTTTCCTTACTTTAAGCTTGCTTTTGCTGGCGATAGGGACGATCCAGTTGGGGTGCCTCGACCTTTTCATTCAGTCATCGACGTTTGGCTTTTTCGAAAATAGCCAGTTCGCGCTCTCGATTGGCTTTGCTTTTCTGACGGGCTTCATTCAGTAGCAAGTCGATCATCTTGTCAAACGGTTCCAAGGGTTTTGGTTTCGATCCTGCCCCCAGCTTTTTTATGCCGTCCTCTATCGCCGAGTGAGCTTCTTCGTTAGTTAACGCCGAATGAGAGATCATGTGGCAACTTGCCACATAGTCCTCAGATTCTTCTGACGAGTCATCCCCGTCGTTATTGTCGTTATCTCCGCTCTCAAGGATATTGTTGAGAAATTCTTGGAGTGTGAATGGGGTTCGCGCCTTCTGCTTATATTCCTCCAGCACGTCAATATGCTTTTGCAGATTCGTGCACTTGTTATCAAACTGGGCGGGCTTTTTGTTCTTCTTCTTTTTCTTCGAAGACTTTGAAGGCTGGGCCTGAATGTTTTGTCCACCATCACTGTTAACTCCCAATGTTGGGCGTGGTTTCAGCATCCCCACGATGGTCTCCGGCTCTAGCGAGCTTTTCCACCTGATCGCCGGGCATGTTTGAAGATCTTTCAGCATTCTTTTAGTCTTTGTCGAAAGAACGACTTCTCATGGAGCTTCTTCTATAAAAGAGCATGATGCTCCCGGTGTGTCAACCCTTTTAGGAGTGTGCTGTTGTGGCGGATTCACCTTCCAGTTTTCAGATAGCGCGAACTTGCTTTGTTGGTATTGGTCTTCAACCCAATTTTTGAAGACGTAGCAGTCTTCGATCGGATGGCCCAATACTCGGTGGTAGGGGCAGTAATTGGGATCGTTGACGCCGTTTGGTTGCGGTGGGTGTCTCGACTCCGGTAGAGTAATGTGCCCATTGCGCACTTCCAGTTTAAACAGTTTCCTTGTTTTATCCCGGGGAAACGAGTAAGGACGTCTCAACTTCTCATCAAGAGATTGCCGCTTGTTACTTTGGTGAACAACCGGTCTCGGGCCACTCGGTTGTTGTTGAGCGTTGGCGACGAAGGTTGCTTTCCCTTTCCCTTTCTCATTCCGAGGATCCATCTTTGAGGAGGATGGTCTATGGCCCATCTGGTTCATTTGGGCCAGCTTGTTGATCAAGGCTTGGAAGGTGGTCGGCTTGTAGAACATCATGAACTGGGAAATCGTTTCCTGAAGGTCTAGAGTGCCCACGAACATGCCCACCGCTGGCGCTTCCTCGATACGCTGTTCACATTTTGACCATAAATTTCACCACCGTATTGCGTATTGTACCCAAGTTTCGCCTGGGTTTACCCTGGTGTTAATTAATACGGTAATCGGGGTACGCTCGTTAGCGCTCGTGAATCTCTGCGTAAACAGCAGCTCCATTTCCGCGAATATCTTGACAGAGTCGTTTGGAAGTTCAGAATACCATTCGAATGCTGTCTCTGATAAGCTGCCGACGAACTGGCGAAAGAGCAGTTTATCATCACCTCCAGTATTACCACATAGAGCCCTGAACTGAGCGACATGCTGGTGCGGATTTCCCGTCCCTTTATATACATAAAACTTAGGGATGGTATATCCCGGCGGGTACTTTATCTGGTCATACCGGCCTGGATATGGTCGCCTAGTTTTAACGACTTGGCCAGCTGCTTTATTTGCCTGGTAAGCTCGTATTTGCTGAGCAATATAGTCATCCAGAGCGACCTTGGAAATAGTTTCCTCTTTGGCTGCTGAAAGAGCCGGAGGAGGATTCGACGTCTCCCCTTTGTCGTCTTAAATAATGATCGGAGGGTTTTCGGCTAGAGGATCTAGCTGTAACATCATCCCGACCATGTCTTGGAAGAGAAGCACTATTCGCTCTATATTAGCCGCTTGTTCTGTGGCTTCTTTGTCCTTCTTTTCGAGGACTCTGCGAAGGAAGTCAGCACCGGTTTCTTGTTCATGACGCTGCTCCGATGACGCCTCCGGGCTTTCTTTTGGTCCGGTGAGTGCAGCCATTGCAGTCAGCATCTCTTGAAGCTTCTGCTGTTGTTGCTTCTGAGCCCTTATTATTGATCGGGTGAGCGGTCGGTGGCCCGTCAAAGTGCGGCTTTCTTCTTTTCCGGAAGCCATTTAAACAGTATGTACCATCATGCCCCCAGATTTTGGGTGTTTGGGCTCAGCACCTTTGCGGTTTGCCGCAGTCACAGGGGCTTTCTCTGGCCTCCTTTTCTTTTGAGCAGTTGAAGTCGAGGGGGGCGTCGCAGTGGGCACCCATACAGCTTTTTGTGGTTTGGCAGGATGGTTCTCTTCTTGTTGAACCTTTACCTTTTTCTGTCGGCGAGGGTAAGCTTGATCAATTACTGAGTCCCGAACCTGCCGCCAGGCTTTGTAGATTTTGGAGGACAGCCGCTGAGGGGATTGTTCCGGCTTCGCTTCCACAACATTCTCCACTAATAGAGGAGATCTTTTCAGTATGGCGGTAGGAGAGTTCCTGCGCACCTTGTTCAGCAATTCAAAGCCGTTTCCAGTTGGAACAGCAGTATTGACTTCCACCGTTGGGGCTGGTGGAGTTAGCCCAGAGGGGGGGTTGCCCCGAGCCTTCCTTACTCGGCGCCAGTGGCTACGTCGAGCGTGTCAAGCTGTTGGGATGGTTTCAGCTTGAGGGGTGACTTCGTCATGCCCCCTGTTCTGGTGAGGCGTTGCCGGTATCAGCCTCTAGAAGACCGATGTCCATTGAGAAGCAATGTCCAATCTGTCAAAGACAGACCTCTGGGCAGGGGAAGCAGCTTTGAGGACTTCACCTGGAGCGGGAGCCGGAATGGCCAGCCTTGTGAAGACTGAATTCTTGGCAGAAGAATCCTCTCCTATTATTTTGTCTGCTTGAGCCGGGATGGCTATCCGCTTTGGGATGGCTGCCTCAGGTATCGCGGGCTTGTTGGTGTTCTGGCCCAGTCTGTTGAAAACTGAGGCATTGAATTTGGGCGACCCGTTGAGAGGGGCCGCGGCAATGGTAAGTCGATCAAAGACCAACTTCTTTGGGGCTTCTTGCGACAACAACAGGACATTGAAGCTTATCGGTGGGATCACAGTCCCAAAGAACAGCCCAGTGGTGGCCTTGCTCCACCGGCATCTTGAACAGGGAGGCTGCTTGAGGCCCGTAAGATATGCCTCCAGATGAGGCGGAGCGTGGGTTGCAATTGCAATTGGAACACTTTGCATAAGTGAACGCCATTGATCCTTCGTTTTCTGCACCAAGCAAAACGCCAAATCTTAGTACTTTGAAACCCAAGGGCAACCATCAGCAAACGGTGATTGGTTCGCGGACACGACACACGAAGTGTGGAATGGAAAGAGGAAAAGGTCCCCCAGGACGTGCCAGAATCTGTTCCCCTCCGAAAGACGGAGACGCGACCGCGTAGGTTCGTCTTGCCTGATATTCGGGGCAGATGCTAATTGGTGCTATCCGTCCACCTCTCCGAAAATGCCAAGTTAATTTATGGCACCGTATATCGAAGGTTTAAACGGATGCGGCCGATGTAGAAGACTTCGTCAGATTCCCCCTCGTTTGAGGGGTTTTTGATTGTGGGGACGCTCTTCCCTGCAGGCGCAAGCCCCTGCAGTTAATTACGCTACCGCATCGCAGTAACAACTTTCTCCTTCTCCGGATGGTCACTTCGTGTCGTGGGTGTTTGTTTTGTTTGTGGTTGCCCGTGGATTATATACGGAAACTAATTTATATCATCGCCCGTAGGGCGTGGACTAGTCCAAATCCGTATGTTTCTTAAATTTGGGTTTGGGGGGTTGGGTTTAAAGATACGTTAGCTTCTTTTGAGACTAAGATCAACTTAAACGTTTGTTAAGAATGCGTTAGTCTAATTTTAGACTAAGATCAACTTAACGGGATCGTTTAGATCCAACAAGAGAGCAATTGGACTCTATTGTTTAGTTTAGTGACATTGCGGTCGATTAGTTTAAGAACATTATGGTCCATTGTTAGTTTAAGGACATCTCGGTCTGCTGTTAGTTTAAAGACATCACGGTCGAGGTTAAGGACATCATAGCCTATGGGTTTAAGGACCCCACAGTCCAATGTTAGTTTAAAAACATCACGGTCGAGTTTAAGGACATCATAGTCCATGGGTTTAAGGACCCCACAATCCAATATTAGTTTAAAGACATCACGGTCGAGATTAAGGACATCATAGTCCATGAGTTTAAGGACCCCATAGTCCAATGCTAGTTTTAAGACATCACGGTCAAGGTTAAGGACATCATAGTCCATGAGTTTAAGGACCCCATAGTCCGTAGTTTAGAGACATCATAGTCTATGAAATTTGTGGTTGTCGGGACCCGTCACCTCTTTGAAGACGTTGACGAATTACAACGACAAATATCAAAGAAGTGAAGAGATGTACCGTTGAACCAAGATGGATTAAATGATCTGTAGTCCGATTTGGAAGTAAGATCAATTAATTATATTATGAGCACATTGGCTCAGTTGAGTCTGAATTGAGGACTTATGGCCATTTTGGGCTAAGTCCAATTAAATTTGAAGTATTGGCCCTCTGTTGGACCATTAGACATTTGTTTGGTTTCAGCCCACATTATTTAGCAATGCTAAACAAGAGTTTGAGGGCTTTGGCCACATTTTTTCTATCTTTGATTGAGCAGTGAACATTATAGCTCTGACTTTTACTCAATTTTTAATGGGAGACTTTGCCTCTGAAAGATTAACCAATTTGGTTAAAAATAGTATTAAACACCAGTGAAAACAGTGTTAAACACTGGAAATATATCCATCAAATTAGTGTTAAACACTGGAAATATAATTTTCAATTTAGTGTTAGACACTAGAAAGCAACAGTGTTAAACACTGGAAATGGGGTTCTTAAATTAGTGTTAAGCACTAAAAATAAAGTTCTCGAATTAGTGTTAAACACTAAAAAAAAAGGGTCACGTGGGGACACGTGAGGGTGCCCAGAGGTGGGACCAGATCCCTTTACTTCGTTCTGCAATTAAGTGTTATACACTTTTTTTATATTTTTTTATTTTTGAGCATCACGTGCTGACACGTGACGGTGATTTATGCGCTGACTGTTAAAGCGTTTGCTAAGGGGTCACGTGGTATCACGTAAGAGCGTCCAAAGCCTTCATTTCCTTTGCTTTTCCTTTCTGTGTTTTGTAAGTCACGTGGGAACACGTGAGGCGTTGCCTCAGAACCTTTTCCTTCTTGTTTTTTGGGGATCTTTTCAGGGGCTACGTGGGGCCACGTGACCTTAGTTCTTTGCATGCATGGAGATCTTTTAAGTCTCCTTATTTTGAAGAATTAAATTCTCTGTAGGGTTAAACCCTAATTATGATTTTGGAGGAATTAAAATTCCTATTGTGAAAGAATTAAATTCTTATGTAGGGTTAAACCCTAATTTTCTTTAGAGGAATTAAATTCCTATTAATCTGAGAGAATTAAATTCTCAATTAGGGTTAAACCCTAGTTTTGTCCATCTTGAAGGAATTAAATTCCTATAGTTTTAAGAAAATTAAATTCTCAGATAGGGTTTAAACCCAATTCATCATGAAGGAATTAAATTCCTGTGAGTTTGGGAGAATTAAATTCTCATATAGGGTTAAACCCTAATTTTGTTTTGGGAGAATTAAATTCTCATATAGGGTTAAACCCTAATTTTGTTTTGGGAGAATTAAATTCTCTAAACTCAATTCCCCGTCTAAGTTTTGGATCTGCATGGCAGGATCTCAACCCGATGAGAATTAAATTCTCAACCTATGGGAAGATGTACTTCTGCAGATCTTCAACCAGAGGAAGAACTAAGTTCTTTTGTGCAGAAGAGTTAAACTCTTAGATTTGAGAATTAAATTCTCTGTTTGAAGTTTTGATCCCCTTTCTTTTCTCACTTAGGGTTTTCTTTGTTGAAAATTAAATTCTCTTTTCTTTTCTCTCTGAAATTTCAAGATTCCAAAACTCTCTTTATTTTTTTCTCTTCTCTTGGCTCCTATTTATAGGAGAAGGAAAAGAATCAATTTGTTTAGTAAATCTTTCGTTGAAAGTTTTTGTTTGTTTTCATAATTAATATGATCGTTTAGATCATTCAGTGAATTTTATTCACCGTTGGATTTTAAATCCAAAAATATTCTGTTTGTTATTTTCGGCAAGATTTAGGGGAAATCTTTCCTTGTCTAAGATTTTTTCCATAAATTGGTGATGTTTAATCACCCTTGAATTTTTAATCCAACGGTCCCCATAATCCATTTCCATTTGGAAAGATTTAGAAACTTTTAGAATTTAATTCTATTAAACTGTAAGGCTTTCGAAGCCAGTCACGCGCTGACACGTGACCCTTGGTCACGTGTGAGCTCGTAACCCCCAATTGAGTCCTTTTCTCAGCGTTTATTTACGCTTCAGTTTTAACCATCACGTGTCAACACGTGACCATTAGTCACGTGTGAGCACGTGATACCTTATTGAGGTATTTCCTTCAGCCGTTTGTTTTTATTTCTGTTTTAACTATCACGTGTCAACACGTGACCATTGGTCACGTGTGATCACGTGATACCTCATTGAGGTAATTCCTGATTTTTAATCAGGGAACAAATCACAGTTCATATTTTCTTCCTTAGATTACACGTGCATAGCATATTTGCTCATAACTTTTGATCCCGAATAAATTATGAAGCCCATAATATGTCAAATCGAAGGATTTTTCGAGACGCTTTCGATACCATCAGAATTTAATTGTTTCACATTCGGGAGTTTTTCAAAATATAGTCCGGAAAATACTGGTTCACATTTTCTTAAACATATCGCTGCCATTTGATACCTTGGGCTCTTTTGTGCAGAATTTTTTTTGGCGGGAACAGGGATGGTTACTGACAAAGGAGAAAATCCGTGTATATGCTTTGTGTGTGCGTTTGTCGTTGAAAAGAATAAATTATCGAACGTATGTTAACCGATAGAGGGGGACTAAGTGGAGCTTTGAGTTTCATATATGAGTATCGATGAGAATATGAAAGTTTCATATTATCATCGAGTATCATATATTGGTTTTAACTTGAACATCTTGAATCACTCTCTACTGAAGCGTTTGTTGTGTATTCTTGTTGTATATGTGTGTTTCGGCTGTCGGGGGTAAGGCTTCTATCCCATTAAGAATGTATAGAGCGAACACCCATTCGCTTGTGCTTTCAACAGTTTCGAGTAAATTTCGGCAGCACCTCCCCGCTGTTCTCCGAGTACACTGTAATAGAATAGATAATCATTTCAAAACTGTGAAACAACGTTGAAATGAACATCTAATCTATCTTAGTACAAGGAGAACCAGCAGAAAGGTATTGACGAAATATCTCGAAACGGATAAAAACACAAGTGAATGAAGGTGTTTGCTTTATACATTCATAACTTGTCCACACGGGACAAATCTATCGGTTATCATACGATTGAATCTTCTCGTCACATAGACTATACGACAGTTGTTAGTATTGAGCTATACCGTCCGATATTTAACAACCTTCGTATAGTTCTATATCACGACGAATATCGAACGTATGTTAACCGATAGACGGGGACTAAATGGCGTTTTTAGTTTCATATATAAGTATCGATGAAAATATGAAAGTTTCATATTATCATCGAGTATCATATATTGGTTTTAACTTGAACATCTTGAATCCCTCTCTAATGATACGTTTGTTGTGTATTCTTGTTGTATGTGTGTGTTTCGGCTGTCGGGGGTAAGGCTTCTATCGGTTATCATACGATTGAATCTTCTCGTCACATAGACTATACGAAGTATTTAAATAAAATATAAAGTAACTGATATAACATGATTTTAAACTTATGAAATAATACTTGCTTAGTTACTTGCAAGTTGCAACTTGAGAATAAGATATATAAAGAATTGAGCATCAAAGAACTAAGATGCATTAGACTTGAGATTGAGATACATACGTTCAACATAGAAAAGAAATCAATAAACAAGATGAATATAATATAAATTCAAGTTGAAAGAATATATATCCTCTTTTCAAATGCAATTAAGTCTCGATGATGCTGAAAATGTTACAAGAAAAACAAAAATTAGGAGACAGAATCAAGTTTCAATGCTAAAAAGAACAAGTTTAAAGGTCAACAGAGCCCCAATTTTTTTTTTGAGAATTGTTAATTGATGAATACTTATTTTTGGAATGTGAGAGGAATCGTTATGGTATAGAAAAACAGAGAATTTCAAATTTTCTGTATTATGGAGCCTATGGTGGACTTCTCAAAAGCAAAATATATTGCTCAATCTACAGGCTTTGCACAAATATGGGGGAATTTGTATAATAAGATTTGGATTTTTGTTGAATCTACTGTTCAGGCTGATATTATGAAATTTTCAGATCAATGCCTTGCAATGAAAATTGTTCACAATAATACGTTTTGATGGAAAATTTTATATAACTGCTTGGGATATTATTCTTTTGATTGTCATGACCCTAACCCCGAGCCTAACCCCAGCCCCAGCCGAACCCCAACCCCAACCCTAACCCCAACCCCAACCGAACCGCAACCCCAACCGCAATCCCAGCCCCAGCCCCAACCGCAACCCCAACCCTAACCCTAACGCTAACCCCAACCGATGCCTAACCCTAACCCTCATCGGTACCCAAACCCTGAACCCTAACCCTAAAATAATCAAAAATTTGTTTAATTGAAGATTTAATTACTAACCTGTGCGGTGGAGGAGACAATCGATGCAATCGGCGACGAGATCGGGAATGAGATCGGCGACGAAAGAGAGAGAACGTCGACGAGATCGGCGACGCGGCGACGAGATTTAGGGATTTTGGGAGTTTCACGCGCTCGAGAGAGGAGATAATCAGCGTAGGGAAATTATGTGCCTTTTTTTTATTCAATCCTCATTTAGATGCCCCTACGGATTAGTTCGTACGTCCTTGGTTTGCGGCTCCGTAGGGGCAAACAACAAATTACGATTTAATATTTTTAAATTAAACGTTTGGGGCCGTAGGGGCAACCGTCTGGCCCTACAGACTAATTCGTAAGGCCAAAATAAATCTGCCCCTACGGATTTCATTATCCGTAGGGGCAACCCTCTATTTTACCAGTGGTATATACTAGCTAGCTCTTCTTTTGATTATTGATATATACTTATTTTTATGATAAAAAATCTATACACACATATATAAATATACACACACGTGAGGGCGTGCCTGTCACTGTGCTTGTTAAGAGGGGCACAAAATTGGCTTTTTCTACTCTTCTTTTTAAATATTTTGTCCTTTCCTATATTTTTTGGATGTCCTTTTCAATCTATATAATTAGCCCTCTACCTCCCGAGAAATTATTTTCTACCTGGGGTGGGGTGTAATACGAGAGAGAGTAAAGGAAAATTTTGGGCAGTCTTGGACAGCGTAGAGTACCGCACTTCTATTTCTTCTCTCTTGTTCGGACCTATTTGGCCGGCATAGGGAATAATTTTCCGTACCTTCTACCTTTTTCCCTCTTCTTTTAGGTAATTAGCTACACATTTTTATTTTATGTGATCGTTTTTCTGACAAAACCATATGGAAAAATAAAAGATTAAATTTTTAGATTTCTTATTTAATTTGATTTGGCTCATTTATTTGCCCATTTAATTCTTGTTTTGCTGAAATGTGAAATGTTGTCTTTCTAAAGAAAATTTTCATTCATCTACTATAATTATGGAGTAGTGTATTTTTTTTCCTAAAAAAAAGTTCCTTTAGTTGTTTCTATGAATCTAGCTAGTACATTGCCTTTTTAAACCCCACTCTTCTTTTTCATCCCCCCCCCACAACCCTTCTTTCTTCTATCATTTTTTAACTTACAAAATTCATGATCTTGTGCAGACACTTGGACTATCACATGCCCTTTCTTCGATCATGTGGCTTTGTGGTCCCATTGCAGGTTTTTTGGTAGGTGTTTAACTTCATTTTCTTAATTTCTTATTCCTTTTTTAAACCTTTAATTTGTTTTTGTTTTTTGGTTGATACAATGTAATTATAATAAATCATATGATTTCAGGTTCAACCTTGTGTTGGTTTATATAGTGACAAATGTCAGTCGAAATTTGGCAGAAGAAGACCATTCATATTCATCGGATGTCTTCTTATCTGTGTAGCTGTGAGTACAAATTGGTCATAATTGTCAGCTTTTATCTTCTATTTATTTCATTTTGCTCAGTTTTCATTTTTCTTATATATATATATTGACCCTCAGGTGGTCATAATAGCCTTTTCTTCCGATATTGGCTACGCCTTTGGCGACACTAAGGAGGATTGCAGGTAAAAGTTTCCTTCTATTAATATCTTTTTTTCTTAGTTATCTTAGCACATATGTACGTTTGAAGCACTGATCTCTTACATCAATCAAATGTGTAGTATTTATCATGGCCCTCGATGGAAAGCAGCAATTACATTTGTTTTCGGGTTTTGGATATTGGATTTTGCCAATAATGCAGTACAAGGCCCGGCTCGAGCTTTGATGGCCGATCTCTCAGGTATTCTTTTTTGCAAATTTTCTTTTGATTTCTTTCCATAAATATACCAAAATCACTCAATGTTCCGTTTGCGATATAGGCCGGCACGGGACTAATGCCGCAAATGCGATATTTGCGTCCTGGATGGCTTTTGGAAATATCTTAGGTTATTCTTCCGGTTCTACTGGTGAATGGCACAAGTATGTTGTTTTTTTAAAAAATTTATACTAAATTTAAATTACAAGCAAATTTGTGTTCATTAGTTTGTTTCATTTAATTATGAAATGCTTTCGGTTGCTTGTGACCTTTGAGCAGTTGGTTTCCCTTCCTCAAATCAAAAGCCTGCTGTGAAGCTTGTGCAAATTTGAAGGGTGCATTTCTCGTCGCTGTGGTAA
This sequence comes from Agapanthus africanus, assembly GCA_030015575.1. NCBI lineage: Eukaryota > Viridiplantae > Streptophyta > Magnoliopsida > Asparagales > Amaryllidaceae > Agapanthus > Agapanthus africanus. The sequence goes on along the minus strand of JASDDO010000019.1, from coordinate 933,251,070 downwards.
AATTTTATATATAACCATCATAAAATAAAATTTGTCAAAATATAATCTCACATCCGATTTCATTGTGTTTTATAACTTGTTATATATACAAATACGATAATTAATCAAATTATCGAATGCTTGTTCGCCAAACAGATCTTCCTCCTCATTTGCATGCTCGTGACAATTACCATCGCAAAAGAAATCCCTCTCTCTAGCATTCCTGGCGAAGGCGAAGTGGATAGAGCAGAATTCCTCGATATTTTCAGAAGTATAAAAAAATTGCCACCCGGAATGCCTTCGGTTCTTCTCATCACCGCTCTTACTTGGGTGTGTAATTTCTTTATTTTTTTTTTCCCTATTTGTTCATATATTGTAGAGCAATTTAAACACTTTGGTTGCTTAATTTCAGTTGTCATGGTTTCCGTTTATCCTATTCGACACGGATTGGATGGGCCGTGAGGTTTTCCATGGCGATCCAAAGGGAACTCAATCTCAAATCGATGCTTACGATAGAGGCGTTAGAGCCGGTGCATTTGGTTTGCTGTTGAATTCAGTAAGTTTTCTTCTAGTCTAATTTTACTAAAATACCATAAACATTTTATAGTTGCAAATAAATACCATTGGATTTTACTTGATGGTTTTTACATTTTACAATTGACTAGGCTAATGATTTTTTTCCCCTTCTGCAAGTTACAATATGTATATTAATTATCTTTAAAATGCTGATAGTTCAAGGCATACATTTTAGTACTAATAAGTTTCCCAAAAGGCTCTAGCGGAAAGTCTTTTTATTATATATAAAAGTTTCCTTGTTCTTATTATCTATAGATTGTTCTTGGGGTGGGCTCATTCATGATTGAACCATTGTGCCGCAAATTCACAGCAAGAATCGTGTGGGTGACAAGCAACTTCATGGTGTGCATTGCCATGGCCGCTACAACAATTATAAGCACGTGGTCCTTGCACAAATTCAACAATGCAGGGCTTGAGCAAGTCATCGGAGCAGACGGTGGAGTGAAGGCCGTGGCATTGGTTCTCTTCGCTTTCCTTGGCTTCCCCTTAGCTGTATGTATCTCAACTTCACTTTCTGTTAATTTCATTGACTATATACAAATAATTAATATTTTATTTGAAAAATATTGTAGGTTTTGTTTAGTATTCCTTTCGCGGTTACAGCGACTCTAGCGGCTACTAGAGGAGGCGGCCAAGGACTCTGTACTGGGATTTTGAACATTTCAATCGTCCTTCCTCAGGTGGGTGCAATAAAATGAAATAAGACAAAATTAAAATAGAATACAAACAAATTAATATATGATGATAATTAGCCGGGATAATGAAATTTGCAGGTGATAGTGGCTTCAGGAGCAGGGCCATGGGACCAACTTTTCGGTAAGGATAATAATCTACCAGCATTCGCTCTCGCATCCGCGTTTGCTTTCTTCTGTGGGTGCCTCGGGCTTTTCTTGCTGCCCAAACTTCCGAAATCGGGTTTCAGGACCGGCGGGATAGGCGGCGGGCACTGATTCAACACTCCTCAACTCTATTATCTGCGATAACTTGCTATTTGATCTGGTTAAAGTGGATATTTATTCTTTCCAGTTTTGAATTTTCTTTTTCTTTTTTTTATTTATATTTTTTGTTTTGCCCCCGGGATGCCTTTGTTTCCGATTATTTGTAAAATGCAAAAACTGTAAAACGGTCAATTTGCATTAAATCGAAAGTTTACATATCTATGTCCCAATAATGAGTTTTACCTTTAATCTGTTTGCATTTCTCTTCTCTTTTTTTTTACATGTTTTATGTTTGATGAAATATTCAAGGCCGAATCGGGATCTTTCTTTTTGGTTCAGATCCTGGTTCAGGAATCACGTTCAAAGCGCGGTTTTAATCTGACAATACAAACACATTTCAAAAATCTTGTGTACAACATTGCAAAATTCCTGACAGTATGAATTCAGTTCAAACCGAGAAAAATTCCTGAACCGGTTTCCAGCCCAAGCACACACAGTCTCATTGGATAGCACGCTCTTAAAGTCTCTCCAGATTCGTATCAAACGACTTCAACAACAAACAGGGCACCTCACAATCCCGTTCTCATTGCAACTTGAACACCGTTGCCACTCGTCGTCCTCATCGGAAAACACTCTGCAGCTCCCCGAACAATTCACACACATGACGAACCTTACGTCACCGCACACTTGGCAATATGCCTCCCCTGTTTCTTCTTCTTCTTTTTCTTCTTCTTCTTCTTCCCGTCTCATTTCAACTCTACACCCTTGAAACACCTTACCCAACTCGCCCGCTTCATGCATTCTCTTAATCTCCTTTGCTCCTCCTAACTCTCGGCCATCGAGAAAAACCATTGGCAGCGTAAAAGAACTTTCTCGACTCATCTGTTTCAGCTCCTCCTTGAACTCCCCATGCATCGAGACGTCTCTCTCGTCGATACAAATCCGGTATTCTTTTAGTATATTCTTCACTGAGCAGCAGTCGTCGTACGTCTTTCGGATCACTCTTAGGCTGGTGAAGTAGAAAATGACTGAACCGCCCTTCTCTTCTACAATGCAAGAAGAACACGATTCGGGTTTCGAACGTGGAGTCGGATCAAGATGACCAATGGGGCAAAAGGCGAAGGAGCGGCGATCGAGAGGGGAGTAATCGCCATGAAACCCGGCCATTAGCTCCAACGCATCGATAGACTCCGGCTCGTTAGGCGGCGTCTCGACGGGTGTTTTGGGGATTTTTCGATCTATCGCATTCGACCAGGCTCGGGCATTATCAAGCTCTATAGGGAGCTCAATCTCCCTATCATCTCCATTGCCCTGTTTTTTCATCTCTTCTTCTTTTGAATTGAGATCGAGAGAGCCGAGAGTCGAAGAAGTGAGCAAGACGTAATGGGAATCTTCGGGTGGGGATTTGGATCGAGGGAGAGGAGACGGGCTAAGAGTGAGGTCCCGGCGAGCTAGCTTTGAGCCATGGCAGCCCATATAGGACTAAAAGTGTGGAGAGAGAGAGAGAGAGAGAGATGCAAAACAGGGGAGGGTGCTCTGTTTCTATGGGGAATGAATGAAAGTGATGAGAATAGGTTATAAGGAACATTCTATGAGAAGGTGATGAGCTGGATTCTCTTGGGATTTGAGTTGCCAAATGGGGGAATGATGAGATATCATAAGAAGGATAAACAGAGGAAATGTCAAGTTGATGATTGATGTGAATTGTGAAGAGTTAAAAAGATCAAGTTGAAAATTTTTATGAAGGGATTGGAGTGTGGAAAACTAGTAAGATTACAACACAGCTATCAAAACAAGTTGTAGTGGATTATGATGGAGAGGAGAAGATTGCATTGGTTTTGGGAAGCTGGGTCTTCTCCGATATCCGAGAGTCTGGTATTGGAAAATCAACCATTCAATACATAAAACCGACTTGCTGTTAAATAACCCAAGTCTTGTTACAGAGAGGTTTTATATAGAATTACAAAGCAATGAACATGAGAGGTATAAAATGATTTGCCCTTTTGCACGAAAATAAATCAAGATATTTTGCTCTCGCCCTCAACTATTTTCTCCCCTACTCACTACTCTTATATATCATGTTCAATTTATTTATTTATTTATTTATTTATTTATTTTGACAACAGTGTAATCTTGATTATATCACTTATGATTGAAAGACAATTTAGTCATTTTAACCGACTTATTTGAACAAATATTAGCCGACAAAAATTTCACCAACTCAAAGTCACATCAGCCATGGTTAACTGCACCACTATCATTAAAAAATCAGATTTTATCTATGAACTTATAATTAATTAAACTAGGTTTTTTTGCTCATGATGCGCTTGTATAAAATAAATATTTATATGCAATATTGTGTGTAAGGGGGAAGCAGGAGGGAGAAGCAGGAGGGAGGAAGAGGAAGGGATGATTGAAATAAATAAATAAAAAGCCAAATTAAAATTTTAAAAAGAAACAATGATGTGAATAGCTTTGGAAATTAAGTATAAGAGAGAGGGAGGGGGATTTCAAATTTTGAAAGCTAGAAGTTGTTATGGCTATATTGAAATGAGGTGATATATTTGAGAATTTTTTTCCTCAATTTTTATAACTCATTCTGAAAAAGGTAGACCATCAAACAATTAAAGATATTCCTTACACCCTTGAAGTTTGCATATCTAGGAATTTTATGTCACGCAAATACTTCGTTCTAGACTTATGGGAACTGATGGACGTTGAGATCTCCCTCAGATGTTGTTCTCCGTCGATCTTGTGGCCGGCGAGACTGAACGGTTGAGATTTGTTATGGAAGGTTGAATGTGTGGATCTTAATGGGTTGTTGATCGTTATCGACGCCGAGCTATCCGCAAAGGAATTCCCGGGATGGGAAACCACCGTAGGACCCTCCGACGATCAAAAGTTAGAACCGGGGAATAATTTGGCAAAGTAGCGGCGTATTGGATTGAGTTCCAGTTACCTGAATCGTCTGGAGGAGGGGTTTATATAGGTGTCGCCTGAGGACGAGCCGATGCGAGATTCTCGCCGCTCGTTTTGCCCCTGCGTAACGTCCGTATTGATGGAGAAATACGCTCATTAATGGCGAGATAAGCTAGCGTAGGATGCAGGACGTAGAACGGCGGAGATCTCATCGTGGCGAGAAACACTGAGCGGGATGCGGGGCGTGGAGCGGCGGAGATCTCGTTGAGGCGAGATACACAGAGCCGTTACGTGGACACCCGTGCTCCATGCTTCCGGCCAAACATGGGTGCCGAGGAACCTCAGCTATAGGATAGCTCGGAGGCAAGTAAGAAAATGTCACGACCCAATTTAGGAACGCGACCGGCACTCAAATCACCCAACGTCTAAAAGCGTAGCGTAATTCAAATAAGCCGAAACCCATAAATTTAAACCATACAAAGAAGCGGAGTGGGAAAACATTTGTTTCAAAACATTACAACTCTTTTAAAATCTCAAATTATTATAAAAATTTTGGCAGCATCTCCTTTGTAAAAACTGATCCAAAACGGATACAAAATATAGTATATGAAAAGGCATCCCCAAATGGGAGCAATTTCACGCCTAAAGGCAAAACACAACCACAACATATATATACGATGCCGTAGGCGAAGAAATAAGTAAATAAGAAATGAAAACAATATCGCAACATAAAACAAAAATTCAGCTCACACGAGCGCGACACCCAGAGTCGCATATAATACAAGTATCGAATCTCTCAATCCCGTCTCTAAGTCAAATACATACAGATGGTAGATAGAGAGTACTAGATACAAGAATAGATATATAAGTAGAGCATATGGATACTCGCACAAAAACTCACCTATAAAATATCTCACGCCCAAAAGTAGCGGTATCCACGGAAATAGATGCAAAGGCGTGTCCTGCCGCAACTACACTGAGAATCAACCCTGCAAGACACTGTGGCACAATGGAGGTAAATTGCCAACTCGTGAGCAGTACATAACACCATACAGGTAATCACAAGCATGCACGAAAAAGCGACAAATCCTAAGTATGCGGTCATGATGGTATGCGTATAACAGTGTGGAAAGCAACATAATCATAATCAAGGTGGAACATCAATATAACAGAGCATGTCATAAGAAGTCATGAATGTGGGATAAACAGCTGTACCATCAATAAATCATCATCAAATCTGGGGTCAATCAACGACACTCAAATCCCAATATCTCAGGCGTTGTCACTCTGATCGGCCCTCATATCCATCTCATCATATAACTTCGAACGGTATTCTCCGGATATCCGCCGAATTTTCATACAATCACCGGTAGGCAATGCTCTCATGCTAGGCTCATCGTCTACTTCACTATCTTCTTGCCCCGTGGTACCTTACCGGGCCCACCATGTACCCGCAAACGGTTCATCCTTACTCCTTGAATCGGGTATGCTTATAACTCAGAATCGAGAAAACTCGTGGTGGACACGAAATATCATATCAAGGGAATACCGCCTTTTTAAATAATTAAAGGTTTCAAATGTACTTTGCGGTTTCCCAAATCCACGAAACAGAAATCTCATGAAACATCATATGAGAATATGGCACTACAGCAATATATGTATGATGCTAACATGATGCGTACTAGTACAATGAACAATGTTTAACTGTCAATTATGAATGTGGTACAATACATTTATCCATGACAATTTCTATAGTGTACGTGATATGGCAATTACCAACGGTGTGTGTGGGCATATGAATCAGTGCTCGTGCAACATGAATCGTTAGTAATGGTGCAGTGCCCTATTAATAATATGTCAATGTACAACAGATAATAGGATGCACAATATGATACTCATGTACAAATCACGTTATATATGCATATAGCACAAGGTTATGTCACTTGAATCGAGCCATCGGCGCTTAACGCCATACAGGCGATTCCCCCGTAGATGTTAAATCTACTCACCAGACGATCTCGAGCTAAGTGAATCCGACCACTTCTTTCCCCTTCCTAGCAGCGTCCGAAGTCCCCGCAAGTGATCCTAGCATCGTACAAAACCAAAAACGAGTGAGGTTAATAAACTTCCGACAAGACACGGACACAAACGCATAACTAACGAACTAACTCTCACAAGCTATCAAGTGTTAGCTTAGCGGCTAAACGTGTGCAGCGATATTTTAGACCACCCCTAAGGCTGTTAACCACAGGAAACACCTAAACGAAAGTCGGATAAATCCGTATCGCATGTTAAGAAACACTCTAAATATAGAAAATCAGTCCCAGATTTTCCTACAAAAGGAATTAGGGAAAGTTGCACACACCATAAGCCTACATATAGTTGCAGAGAACCCACGACCAAGAAACAAACCCAAACTCTCTACTTTGACCGCAATTTGCGGCCAAAAATTGAAGGGGAGGGCTCAGGTTTTGGGGATAGGTTTTAGGCCTCTAAACTATCTCTCAGTCATGGCAATTCCACAAAAAGGTCTCGGGTTTGATAGCAGATCTAAACAGAAACCCTAACCTCACACAAAAACAATATTAAACACTAAACTAAAACATTAAGGTAGTTTAGTGAAACTAGGTAACATAGAAACTTCTCTTAAAGCCTAATTAGGAGTTTTAGATTATTACCTCACCAAAACTTAGAAGAAACCTTAACCATGCAAGCTCCGAGACTCAAAAAGGGGTTAAACATGTTTAATGAAGGGTTTAATGAGGTTTAGTGGTGATCTAAGCTCATGGTTTGTGGGCAAAATATTTTCAAGAGGAGAACTTGAAGAAGAGGAAGAAGAAGAGAAATGAGAGAGTTGAGAGTTGAGAGAGAGAGGTAAGGGTTGGGAGTTGACTTTTGAGAGCCATGCCTTCTCTCACTCTTCATTAAATGCCTTTCACTCCTTGTCCCCCATGCTTCATGTCTTGTCTTTTTCTCTCTCTTTCAATTGAAAACAAAACCCTTTTATTTTAAAATATATATATTTATCATAAACAAAATATGGTTAATGTGCCATGGTTAGCCAAACATGATTAGCATATCCTTAATACTAGATTAGCATGCACATGTGCCTAAAAATACCGCAAGTACAAGAATAATTAAATAAAATATTAGAAAAATAATTATTAGTTAAATTATTAAAACCCACGTTATATCGCTTAATTAACTCTAATCGTGTTTTAAGGTATTAAAATCTTCCCCCCTTAAAGAAATTTGGTCCCCGAATTTAAAATCTTACTACACGTACCTTCGAAGAAATGAGAGAATTTCTTCCACATTTCGCTCTCGGCTTCCCATGTGACCTCTTCGCTGTTCGGGCCATGCCATAGAGCCTTCACTGACAGTAAGACCTTTGACCAAAGTTTCTTCACCTGCCGGTCCAGAATAACTACCGGCTGCTGGGTGAAAGAAAGATCACGCTCCAGCTGGATGGTCTGGTGCTAAATTACGTGAGAAGGGTCATGAAGGTACTTGCGAAGTATCGATACATGAAATATAGGGTGTACATCTGAAAAACTGTACGGAAGTGCCAAACGATAGGCAACGTTACCGACTCGCTCAAGGATCTCGAAAGGACCAACATATCTGGGACTAAACTTTCCTTTCTTTTCGAACCTCATCACACCCTTTATCTGCGCGATCCGTAAGAAAACATGATCACCCACTATGAACTCAAGTCTGCAACGACGACGGTCGGCATAAAACTTCTGCCTACACTGGGCTGCTCTCATCCTGTCCTGAATTAACCGGATCTTCTCCGTAGTCTCCTGAACTAACCGTGGTCCTAAAATCCTGCTTTCGCTGAGTTCGGTCCAACAGACTGGCGATCGACACTTTCTCCCATACAAGGCTTCGAAAGGTGTCATCTGAATCGTCTCCTGATAACTGTTATTATAGGAGAACTCTATCAAGGGCAAGTAACGATCCCAACTGCCACTAAAATCAAGCACGCACACTCGAAGCATATTCTCGAGAGTCTGTATAGTCCGCTCCGACTGACCATCGGTCTGTGGATGGAAAGCGGTGCTGAAACTCAATCGGGTACCCAAAACTTCCTGAAGTTTTGTTCATATCATAATATTGCATTATTATATTCCCCATTCCTAGTCATTTTACAAATAAACAGGTGCTTTTGACCCATGTCTGCTAATTAGTTGCAGATTACAGGTTCTTGGAATAAAAACAGTGAAAAAGACAAAAGACGATACAAAAGTGAGATTTCGACCAACAAACAGAGAATCTTGATAAAGCCTACACGAAGATCAGTTCACAAAATACAAGGCAGCGCAAGGTTCAAGACTTCGTCACGAAGCAACGGTAAAAGTCCACTACAATTATTCACTGTGAAATCTGGAAGAGAACTAGAAGCCAACCTGAAGAACAAAGTGAAGAAAAAAGTACCCAAATACATCCAAAACCAGCACAGGAATTTTAAGAAGACAAGCTCACTGTTTGGCCGCAGAACCGCGGCCAAACCTGGCTTGCGGCCGCGGTTCCGCGGCCGTGCGGAGCCCATAGTGGCAGAAAAATTTCCAAAAGATTGGCGGTGCGCGGAGCGTTGACTAGGTCTTTTTCTTAGGGGGTATTTTTGTAAAAGCAGATATCCGAGTCAATTGTAACCCTAGGGTTTCTATCCTCTATAAATAGGAACCCTAGATCTTGTATTAGGGTATGCCTCCTTTCATTAATAAAATTCAGAATTCTTTTTGGAGAGCATCAATTTAGGAGTAAGTTTTCAATTCTTGCCCTAGGTAATTTCTTATCTGCCCTAATTAAATATAATTCCTTGCCCTAATTAGATAGTTAGATCTTTTATTCTCTGCCCTAGATAAATGTTTTTCAATTCCCTAATAAGTGAGTAGTCTCCTCGCTTGTTAGGGTTAGCTTTGGGGAAGGTTTGAGAGATGAAGATCTCTCACCCCTCTCTTGCCCATCACATATAATTCATAGGACTCCATGCATACATGCACATACCGCTCCCTACGGCACCCTATCCCATGAGGTAGCGATGATACCGTAGTATAAAGGCCCGGTTGAGCGTGTTTTTCATGGAGGTTAGGGTAAGGATTGATAAAGGAAGGACAAGAACCTAGTGGAAGAAATATCTTCCCGAATGGTTCTAATCCCTTTTATTAATAATTACCATAACTCCTAATAGAACTTAATATGGGTATAGAAAGTGGTGAGATTTATTAACTTTCCAAACTCAACCTAAACCTAGCCCTAGCAAGATTTAGATCTAGATTAATTTAGTTTTTAGATTCAATCAATCCGTTCACACCGTTCGGAATTAACTCGTAAGAGCAATTAGGAAATTCACAAAATCCCTGTGGACCGACCCGTACTCACCGGCTAGCTACCAAGCGAAGCCGTTCTTGATTGCGGTTTAAAAATATTTTTGACATACAAATCAAATAGCGCCGTTGCCGAGGATGGCGTGTTATTTTCTTTTTGCGATTTCGGGTTAATCTAAAATTAAAAAATCATAAAAACTGAAAAATAAAAAAATATATATATAATTTTTTGTATTGTTTGAAGGGTATTTTCGTTTGAATTTTGCAGGAACAACGAAGAAGTTCGGATCTGGAAAAATCCAGAAATCAAAACAGAACAAAGCAGATTTGAACAACAGAAGATCACAACAACCAAGGAGCAAAAAATTTTTGGTGAACAGAACCGCTCGGCCTGCCGCGTTTCCGCCGCCGTAGGTGCATTTCCGCCGTGGAAACGCGGTCCCATTGTGATGTCATCGCGTGAATTTTTTTTTTGGGAACAGAGCCTCACATTCAACCGCGGACCCGCGGTCGTGAAGGGCTTTTGGCGGCTAAACCGCGGCGCTCTGGTGACGTCGGCAGGTGGAAAAAGCGCTGTAATTTTTCTCTCTCCTCCTCTGCAAATCTCCAATATATCTTCTGTAAAATCTCCTGCAGGATTCTTTGCGCTAAAAAATCTCTCCCCGTTCCAATAATAGATCTCGTGCAGGATTCTTTGCACCGCGCTAAAAATAAATTGATTGCAAGTGGTTGTTACTGTTTTGCATATATTTAATCTGACTTTAAGGGACTTGAGACCAATCCAGATTGGGTGGGGATTTCATCACCCTTCCCAGGACCCCAGAAATCACATAAGGCATCTGCATTGACCAATATTTAATTAAAAAAATACTAGACTCAGCCCTAAGAACGTCACGCTCAATAGGACAGAGGACTAGTCGTAGGCATCGGCCGTTGATCCTAACCTGACTTTGCGGTGTCTAGGCAAGTGTGTCTAAGGCGAGTGGTTACTTAATTAGGGCCACTACTTGTAGTGGAGAGCCTCCCACTCACCTGGCACTTACCTGGCCGCAATTGGCGGTGAAGAGGCGGTGAAGAGGTCCTATTTCTAGCCTTTTGGAACAGTTAGGAGCTGTCTAGCTGACCTAGGTGACCCTAGATCTAGGCCTGATTGTGCATTTGTGGTTGATTGAAAGTGTGTCTAAGCCCTTTATCGAAAATTTTTGCAAAGAGTACCACATAAATAAAAAAAAAAGGAATTTTTTTGTAAAAACTTGCAAAATTTTGTCGCTAAGAACTCCTTGCACCACCCATCTTCTTTCTCTTCTCCTCTTTACATCATGGGTACCCCACCTCACAAATCTCTAGCCGAACTTTGGTATCCTGAACCTAACTTTGCCTCTTACGTGAATTGTTTCGGTCGATTTAAGGACGACCCCTCCATGCCAAAAATTTATTTGAAAGATCGAATAGAAGCGTCTAGGAGAAACAGTTCGACTTTGCAATCCACTATGTATCAACCGTGTCAACCTTCACCACATTCTTACGTTGATACTACCTTTTCGAGTCCTATTGTAACTCCTAAACCCTTGTCTATTGCTGAACACATTGAACAATCTCGTAGCCGATCTTTCACTCCTCTCAACACATCTAGTTCTAGGGATCAATAAGTCCATTAATTTTTTTTATCCAAATGTTGATCCTATTCCTGTCCAACCATCCAATTTCTACCAGTCCTACCCGACTTTCCCATCTTCACTAGACATTGCTTCTACACAGCCATTTGGGAGTTTCACGTATCCAAACAATTTTGAATCTTTTACCGAAACCCCTTCACAACCCATGTCTAGTTTGGAACAGTCGTTGGAAGCTTATATTTTAGCAACAAACCGAATGATGAGGAATGTGGAAGCGTCCATAGCCGCCCTTATACAACCTAATGAACCGGTAGCTAGTTTCCAACTAGCTCCAAAAATTCCAATAAATCATGAGGCGGTTGGACAGAGTGAGAATTTGAGAGGAGAGAGTGAGTTTTACACCCTTCCAAATCAAACCTACCCATACCCAATTGAACCCCACAACTCTCGTTTTCAAACAAGTGTCCCAAATGATTCAACAGTTAAGGATAAAAACGAGTTGTGTGACTTTGTAGTGCTTGATTTGCCAGATTGTGAAGAATCCCTTTCGAGTGAAACCATATCGAATCCTTTTGAACTTTACACCTCCACTCTAGAGCCTAAATTAATTGATATCCAGGCTTTTGATGAGGTGTCAGAAAAAAATTGATTTTCACTTAATTGAGGATATAGACGCCGGGAATATTTTGGATGATGAACCCGTAGATTTGATTGAAATTTTATGTCCAATTCATCATCCCGAGTCATTAAATGTTTCTCCCGAACTTTATATGTGTCTTGATTTTAATGATAATGGCATGGATATGCTGAATTTTGAGGAGAATTATGAGGATAATATTGAGTATGAACCATTTTTGTTTGATGTGTCGGATTTTTCAAGTCATCCTCCTGAACCTTTAACTGTTATACTTCCTACATCACCCTCCCTCCTTTCCATCATTCCGACCACGCAAAAGATCACGCTTGAAGACTGTGAGCTTGAAAAATTTCTCTTTGAATCCGACACAGTTCTCACAGACAATAACGATTACGAGTGTTTCACTTTTTCGGACGATGTTGAAGACTCACCGCCCGAGTTTGAGTCCTTTGAATTTTCAGATGAACCATCAGACTCGGTTGCTTACGATCATTTCGAACCATTGATGGAATCCTTCAAGTTCGAGACAGATTACTTAGGTGAGAATAAGACTATCCTTAAATCACTCCCTTTCGTCCTTCCTATCGTTTCGACCACGCAAGACTCCGTCGCGTTGCCATTTTCAATAGAGGGTTTACCAAGTTCAATGTACCCATGTTTTCTTGCGAATCTTGAGGGATTTGACCCCATTTCTCGACGGGTTGATAAATTAGCACAATCGCTTTTAACACATCGGTCATCACAAATTGCGCTAATTTATTCACTCAATATACACCCTCAAGTTCGTGCTACACTTCTTTCTCTTTTCCGCCATTCTTCTTCTCCATCGAGATCATATTCCACCCTTCTTTCCATACGGTCTCGTGTGTTTCTCCACTCCTTCCTCTACACTCCATTCTTCCACCAACCCTACCATTATCACGATAGAATTTTTGAATGGTTGGTGCTAACTTTTGGTCTGTGTAAGGCCTTGTTTAGTTTGGGGAGGACCTTGTTGTATATATGTATATATATTTTTGTTTTTCTTTTAACAATAAAAAATAAAAAAAGTTTTATAAATAAATAAACAGGGGAGTGCCGACATTCTCAACCCTCTTGGTGTAGCATGACAGTGAGGACACTGTCAAGTTTAAGTTTGGGGGTATGCTCGGTAAGCCTTCTTCCTTCGCATACATATGTACATTTTGCATTTGCATACTTATTTTAAAACCCATAAAAATTGAAAAATTATAAAAATTATAAAAATTAAAGTATTCAATTTTGGCTATAATTGACTTGAGTTTGACAAAAAGGTCAACTAGCTAGGAACAACTAGATTTAGACTTAGTAAATTAAAAACCCTAAAAATAACATTTCTTAAAGTTTAACGGTAGAAAGTATATGTCTTTGTAGTTTATCTATAAATAGGCAAATTTTGAGTTCACTTCTTGGGCTAACTTAGAACAAGGAAAAAGTATTGATGTTTTTATTAAAATATAAGTTTGAAAAATAATTCCGAGCTTAAGTCTAAATTCTAAAAATATATACCCTACAAATTGCACAAACACGCATCTTGAAACTTGGAATAGTAGAGGAGACCTTGAAATGCTCTTGTCTAAAGTCCTTAGTACGAAGAAAATAAAATAAAAATTCAAGTGTGATTAAAGAGATAAAAAAATGAACACTGGTTTTTGTGATTACTTAAGGATGCAAAAATAGAAAAATATTTAGCGAGGGTGCTTCATCACCTAGTGCCTTAGACCAACTGGTTTGGGAGTCACTGCTAAAGCCTTAGGTATTGCAAGACTAGGAATTACGCTTTAATGTGCAAACACGTCTTGTAATCGGTTGTTGGTATCTCAAGAAGTATTAACGGTCGCGTGAAGGATGTGTGAGCGAAATTCATCTAAAAATTCACCTATTAAGAAGTGCTTTGGACAACGGACAAGAGTATGATTGCTTGATTTGAATTTCCAAGTGTAGGGGTGATTTATACACACACGTAGGGGTATGTGATTGGGGTTTAGATAAGAGATAGGAAAGAAGAATATGACTTGTATCTTTAGTAGAGATGATAAAAATTCCTAAGTTGAGATAGAACTCTAGAAAGAAAACTTAAGAGATGCCGAAAGCTAAGTAAGTCTACAGAATATATATAATCTTAAGTTAAATGATAAGGAAGCGTGAAGAATACGGGTGTATGATTTATGAGTCGAAGATAATAGAGTTCTTGTTAGAAAACCTATTTGGAGAATAAAATTTAATGGGCCAAATTGATAGGATTTTGTGGGTAGTATCCGCTGAAAACCTTCAGGAGACAACACTCCTCCTACTAGGGACACCTAGAGATTTAACGGCTTGTTGCACGAGCTCAGTGCAATCGCGTTTCCCTGCGAAAGTGAGGTTAGGTTTTTGTCGAGAATAAAACTAGGTTTGCTCGAGGACGAGCAAAAGATAAGTTTGGGGGTATTTGTTCATATCATAATATTGCATTATTATATTCCCCATTCCTAGTCATTTTACAAATAAACATGTGCTTTTGACCCATGTCTGCTAATTAGTTGCAGGTTACAGGTTCTTGGAATAAAAACAGTGAAAAAGACAAAAGACGATACAAAAGTGAGACTTCGACCAACAGACAGAGAATCTTGATAAAGCCTACACGAAGATCAGTTCACAAAATATAAGGCAGCGCAAGGTTCAAGACTTCGTCACGAAGTAACGGTAAAATTCCACTACAATTATTTACTGTGAAATCTGGAAGAGAACTAGAAGTCAACCTGAAGAACAAAGTGAAGAAAAAAGTACCTAAATACATCCAAAACCAGCACAGGAATTTTAAGAAGACAAGCTCACTGTTTGGCCGTGGAACAGCGGCCAAACCTGGCTTGCGGCCGCGGTTCTGCGGCCGTGCGGAGCCTGTAGTGGAAGAAAAATTTCCAAAAGATTGGCGGTGCGCGGAGCGTTGACTAGGTCTTTTTCTCAGGGGGTATTTTTGTAAAAGCAGATATGCGAGTTAATTGTAACCCTAGGGTTTCTATCCTCTATAAATAGAAACCCTAGATCTTGTATTAGGGTATGCCTCCTTTCATTAATAAAATTCAGAATTCTTTTTGGAGAGCATCAATTTAGGAGTAAGTTTTTAATTCTTGCCCTAGGTAATTTCTTATCTGCCCTAATTAAATTTAATTTCTTGCCCTAGTTAGATAGTCAGATCTTTTATTCTCTGCCCTAGATAAATATTTTTCAATTCCCTAATGAGTGAGTAGTCTCCTCGCTTGTTAGGGTTAGCTTTGGGGAATGTTTGAGAGATGAAAATCTCTCACCCCTCTCTTGCCCATCACATATAATTCATAGGACTCCATGCATACATGCACACACCGCTCCCTACGGCACCCTATCCCACGAGGTAGCGGTGATACCGTAATATAAAGGCCCGGCTGAGCGTGTTTTCCATGGAGGTTAGGGTAAGGATTGATAAAGGAAGGATAAGAACCTAGAGAAAGAAACATCTTCCCGAATGGTTCTAATCCCTTTTATTAATAATTACCATAACTCCTAATAGATCTTAATATGGGTATAGAAAGCGGTGAGATTTATTGACTTTCCAAACTCAACCTAAACCTAGCCCTAGAAAGATTTAGATCTAGATTAATTTAGTTTTTAGATTCAATCAATCCGTTCACACCGTTCGGAATTAACTCGTAAGAGCAATTAGGAAATTCATAAAATCCCTGTGGACCGACCTGTACTCATCGGCTAGCTACCAAGCGACGCCGTTCTTGATTGCGGTTTAGAAATATTTTTGACATACAAATCAAGTTTCTGCTAAAGACGGCTGGTAAACTGGGTGCCTCTGTCGGATACAATACATGTCGGAACGCTGTGCAACCGCACAATCTCATCAATGTACAACTGAGCATACTGAGCAAATCCGAAAGTGGTCTTCACTGGGAGGAAGTGAGCCACTTTTTTCATCCGGTCAACAATCACCCAAATAGAGGCATACCCTCGACTGGACCTAGGTAGATCCACAACGAAGACCATGGAGATCTGTTCCCATTTCCACTCCGGAATGGGTAAAGGCTGTAACTCTCCTACCAGTCTCTGGTGCTCAGCCTTGACTTGCTGGCAAGTCAGGCACCTCAAAACGAAATCAGAAACATCTCTTTTCATCCTTTCCCACCAGTAGATATCTCTCAAATCACGATACATCTTAGTGGAACCTGGGTGAATGCTGTATACCGACTGATGTGCCTCCTCCAAGATCTCATGTCTCAACCCTCCGGAATCCGGTACACATAAACGAGTCCCAAATCGTAGCACACCCTGGTCATCAATCATAAACTCTAAATCTCTCCTCTGCCGAACATGCTCCATAATCTCAAACAAACAAGTATCGTCGGACTATGCTTCTCGAATGCGATCGAGTAGAAGTGGACGGGCGCGGACATGAGCAAGCTTCCCTCCGGTGGAAGTGAACTCGAACTGTACTCTACTGTCGCACAAGATCTGCTAATCTGCAGAAGGCTGTCTCTGAATCGCGCTCAAATGGAACAAGCTACCTCCGGGCCTACGACTCAAAACATCAACTACCACATTCGCCTTGCCCGGGTGATAAAGGATTTCACAATCATAGTCCTTTACAAGCTCCATCCATCGGTGCTGCCTCAAATTCAGATCCTGCTGGTGGAAGATGTACCTTAAGCTCTTGTGGTCCGTAAAAGTCTGACACGACTCTCCGTACAAAAAATGTCTTCAAATCTTGTGCGCAAAGACCACCGCGACCATCTTTAGATCGTGCATGGGATAGTTCTGCTCGTGCTTCTTCAACTGCTGAGAAGCATAAGCGATAACTCTTTCATACTGCATCAACATACAACCCAGCCCCACTCGAGAAGCATCACAATGGATGACGTAGCCGCCTGATCCTGAAAGCAAAGATAGAACTGGTGCGATCGTCAAACGAGTCTTTAACTGCTGAAAACTCTGCTCACATGCCTCAGTCCAAAGAAAAGGAACTCCCTTCCGGATCAGTCCGGTCAGAATTGCAGCGATACTCAAGAAATCCTACACGAAACGGCGGTAATAACCGGCTAAGCCCAAGAAACTGCGGACCTCTGTCACTAATACCGGTCTGGGCCAATGCTGTACGACCTCGATTTTCTTCGGGTCCATCCGTATACCATCTCCCGTAATCACATGACCCAAAAAGTCAACACTGTCAAGCCAGAATGCACACTTCAAGAATTTAGCAAACAGCCGGTGCTCTGTCAATATCTGCAGAGTAATCCTCAAGTGTTGTTCATGCTCCTCTCGACTTTTGGAGTAGACCAGAATATCGTCAATAAATACAATAATGAACTGGTCGAGGAACGGCCTGAAAATCTGGTTCATCAAATCCATGAATGTTGTCGGGGCATTTGTGAGTCCGAACGACGTCACCAAGAACTCGTAATGCCCGTAGCATGTACGAAAAGCAGTCTTCGGAATGTCATCATTCTGGACCCGCAACTGATGATAACCCGACATCAAATCAATCTTCGAAAGTGTCCCGCATCCTGGAGCTGATCAAACAAATCGTCAATGCGAGGTAAAGGATACCTATTCCGCAATGTAATTCGGTTCAATTTACGATAATCGATGCACAGTCTCATACTGCCGTCCTTCTTCTTAACGAACAAGACAGGAGCTCCCTAAGGTGACACACTGTCACGCCCCGCTTCTCGGTATACGGCAACGGGGACGCGATGAGGCCGCTACGTATTTACTGTGAAGTAAATACGCTAAGCGTATATAAGCAATATAAAAGTAAGCACAAGAGACAAGAGATATAAACTGAACAGCAACTTTATTTATTACCATTCTTTTGTACAATGCATGAAAAGTAAATACACTGGAATAAAAGCGATGCCTAAACAATGGCATAACAGGAAATGAAAAGTACTGAATGGAAATGAGTACAATGAAACTAAAGCTCTGGGTCTTCCGCAAACTGATCCAAATCTTCAACAGAAGGCTCGTTCTCTGACGTGTCCAAATCACCTGACGACATTCAAAGAAGAAAGAAAGAGAATATCGTCAGCGAACAGGTCGCTCGGTAAGTCCCAAAGACAAGGGAGAAATAGAATAGACAGAATAAGAAGGTATCTTTTAAAGTTGTATTATATTGTTGTAATATTGTGTTAACGCTGTTGTTTGTAGTTTGGTACAGAAGGATGCCAGTGTATACGAGAGGGGTCCCTATATGTTAGAGACCAGGGCAAACAGAATGTAAAAGGAACCGTTAAGCCATGGCACAACAGCAACGGAATATAGGTTAGGTGTCTTAATTTTACCGTCTCGTGCCACTTTTAACACCTTCCGTACCAATCTACCCCTTAAACCCCGTAGTGTTTTGATTGTATCGTAGTATTATATTGTATAGGTTGTATAGTTGGATAACTGACCAAAACCATGATATCAATAACGGATGTAACTGTATAATTATGTAAATAGAATGTATATCCATTGTTCGGTTCAGTCAAATTGTATAGATTGGTAGATTGAATATATGGAATAATGAATTGATGGATTCATGTTGAATTGTAATATTGTGGATTGTAGATTGTGATTGTAGATTGTAGATTGTACTTGAATCATATTCAAGTCAGATTATAATGAGACTCAAGAGATTGGTCCCACTTAAACCTATATTTACTAGGGTCCTTAAGGTAAATTATAGAACATGAGGGGGTTTTATGTAAAAATACTTTTATATACTTTTCAAAATACACCCCAAGTATTTATTAATCGTCTTTAGAGTTGTAATGAATGTATATTTTATATGGTGATATTTCTAGCGGAAATATCCTAATTTCATGATAAATGGTATTTATTTGTAATATTGGTTTTGTATGGAATTCATGGTATTTTAGTGTAAGATTGGTTCTTGTGATTTTTGAAAAGAGTTAGAATATTTATATTATAACAAAATAGGTATTTTAATGATAAATATACATATATTTATACCAAAATAATTTTAATATATATTTTATATTCTAAAAAAATCTCATTTTCTTAAGATGTCGTATTTTAAATCTTTCGAGACCGAATGCTCCTTGCGGAGGTCTGAATCTCGCACTACTAAGCCCGAGAATATGCGATAATCCGCACCATCCAGAACGTGTTCCCCAAAATGGGTTGTAACGGCGCTTTGCAAAGATTTGTATAAATACTAAATCGTTTAGAAAACGGTTTTATTAAGTAAATGGTATTTATTTGTAAAGATGTCGATTTCCCGTATTCTATGTTCTAGGGTCTTCTAAGTCAACTAGACTGCTCCTAACTGATCTAAAGCGACAAGTTGTGAGATATCTCAAATCGCCTCTTCACCGCCAATTGTGGCCAGATAAGTACGAGTGAAGAAAGGAGGGATCCGCTCACGAATCACCGTGAGACGGGCCTTTTAAAGTTACCTTTCTCACTTGTCTAGCCTAGGCACCACAAAGTCAGGTTTAGATAAACGACTAAATGCCCACAATCTTGCTCTGTCCTAATGAGTGCGACAGTCCTTAATTGGCTGAGTCTAGATATTTTTATTATTAGCTCAAAAGTTATTTATTTGTAAGATGTATCAATAATAAATCTTTTAGAAATGATTTTATTAAGTAAAGGGTATTTAAATGAAAATATTTGTTTTCCATATTCTAAGTTTTCGAGGGTATCATTTTATGTTGCATATGAGTGTGTGAGGAGGTAGGTCGTTACCTCGTGATCTACTTAAAGATATAACAAGTTTAATAGAGTTAAATGTAGAATTGAAACAATGTGGTATTTAAGTGAAAAATACGATAAACTTGAAATAGCCATCATTTTATGACATGAAACTTGATCAATTTGGTTGATTAGTGTTTAATAGTCAACATGAGAGAGTTTAAGCATAATTTTATTAACGATAAGTGAAGTTTTATAAGAAAACCGAATCGGAAATCGGATTTGTTCCGATTCCGTCGGGTTTTGTAAATCCGTATTTTTAGAATAGAAAAGAGAGATAGAAAATAGGACTTACGGGTTTTGGACAATTAGAAGAAAGAGATTGAACGGGAGGAGTCACCGGTGCGTCGTTTCGTCGCCGGGAACTCCAAGGATGATCGCCGGAAGTTCGCCGGAAATTTCGTTGTAGCTTCGCTTCGTGCTCGTTTTCAAAGTACACAAGTTTTCTTGAGAATTTTTAAGAGTTGGCTCAGAGTTTTGCTGTGAGATGGTAGAGGGTAGGGGTGGTATTTATAGGGTTAGGGTAGAGTTAGGGTAAATGTAGGGTTTTAATTAAAAAAATTGTAAAATGTATTAAAATCATTAAAAATTGGAATAAATAGGGTATAATGAGCTCTCTGGAAACGATCTCAAAAATTAAAGTATGCAGGGAAGTTGGGAAGGGGAAAAGACAGATTTTCATGTTGATGACTCGACCGACCGGCCAAGTCCGGCCGGTGGCGCCGGCCCGAGTCGGCCTGTCCGCCGGCCGACTCGGCCGAGTCAGGGCGAGTCGGGGTCTCGGGAGGTGGGGGGTCGCCGGGGGTAGCCACTGGTACTTTCATTTTTTCAAGTGTAGTGGGGAAATCTAGAGTTATCTTGTGTGGACTGTTGGACTTCTAACAAATTTAAAACAAAATAAATATTAAAAATAATGTGGGACATGGGATTTGAACTCTGGTGGCTTAGTTCAGCAGTGCAAGGTATTACCAATGAGCCACAAGCTCCTTCTTGTAATTATGGAGTTATTTAATTACTTAAAGTAGTTACAGAAAATGTAAATACCCCAAGTATACATTAATTTTCAAGCAAATTTTTGTACACTAAAAATGGAGTTGTTGCATTCTTTTAACTTGTAATTAAAATGCAAAATAATTACTTATAACTTGTGCTCAGGCTAAAATACCCCTTTATGGATTTTGAAAAAAAATATTTGGAAAAAATCTGTATAGGAAAATTAGGGTTGTTACATTCTACCCTCCTTATAAAAATTTCGTCCTCGAAATTTGTAAAAGGAAAGTGTAACAGTTTGGTGACAGAACTAAAAATTGTAAAAGTTTTGGTCAAAGTTATGAGGGAGTTACTTGGGTTACCTTGGTTCACAGTCTCAGGTTCTATGGTTGCTAAGCTGAATGTCTGTCGCCGTGGTACATTTCTTCTAGCTGCAGGCACATTCTGTCCTTGAGGCATGTTTCTCTGCCCTCGAGGCATGACCTTCATTGCCTGTTGGAATTGGCGAGTAGGCTGTGCTGGAGTTCTATGTAGAGATGGTGCTGGGAGTGCAGGACAAGTTGCAGGAGCCTGAATAGCTGGTTGCTGCGGGTAATTGACGGGTGTGTGTGCCGGGTTGCGTCTATAAGGACAGTTTCCAATTCCGTGAAAGGACGCGCCACAAACCAAGTATAGGCCTTTTGCGCGCCTACAGTCTTTCCACAAGTGTCCTCCCCTCTTGCAGTAAAAGCAAAAATCGGGTCTTGGCTGATCATTGGCTACTTCCAGTCTTCTGAGTTCAACAACTATCCTTGAAGAGGCCCCTCCTGCCATTTGGTTGGCAGGGCGCTTAAATCTAGCAGATTGAGGTCTTCCCCTCGCCTTTACCACTGCCTCATAACGGCGGGCAGCTTTCAGAGCCGATTCATGAGTCGGAAAATCTCCTGTGGCCAGTGCAGCCTGGATCTCCAAATCCAAACCTTGTTGAAATTGACGGGCTTTGATCTCATCCGTCGGTATCAGGTGTGCCGCAAATCGACTGAGCATGGTGAACTCAGCATCATACTCATCTACTGACTTGGTCCACATCGAACCTTATTGCAGATGGATGAACTACTGTTCCATGTCGAACTTGGCAGTCTCAGGGAAGTACTTAGCGTCGAACATGTCGTGGAAAGTCTTCCATTCTATGGGTAGTTCAAGACGGCTTTCTTCCACCTTCCACCAGTATCGTGCATTGTCCGTGAGCTGTAATTTTGCAACATGAACCCAAGCTAATTCTGGCACTTGTGCCGCTGCCAGATCATCTTCGATACTCTGAGCCCATTCCTCAGCTTCCAGTGGGCTCTCCTTTCCTGAGAACTGTTTGGGGGTGCAAAGCCCTGAATTACTTCACCCCAGGTGCTTCTGCCTCGGGACGGTTCATTAAAATAGCAGTCTGATGCTGCTGTCCCTCTAGGAGGCCGCGGATTGCCTCAAGAAGACTCGTTTGCTCGTTGAGTGGAGCAGGAACGGCAGGTGTGATTTGTAGTGGAGGTGGAGTGTTGTTGAAGTTGGTGCTGGTGTTGTTTGGGGAATCCATAACCTTGAATGAAAAATTTAGCTTATGACAGATTCAAAGTATATGATTCAAGGAATATGAAATTGATAAGATTCAAGGAACATGGATTGTAAAGAATGTTTTAGTTGCTGGTTCTTGTGTTACATTGCTTAGGTTGTTCACGCAGAACAGAATTGCATGGCAGTGTTCCATACAACTCTGACCTGCATGGGCCACCAACAAAACCTGTCACGCCCCGCTTCTTGGTATACGGCGAAGGGGACGCGACGAGGCCGCTACGTATTTACTGTGAAGTAAATATGCTAAGCGTATCTAAGCAATATAAAAGTAAGCACAAGAGACAAGAGATATAAACTGAACAACAACTTTATTTATTAACATTCTTTTGTACAACGCATGAAAAGTAAATACACTGGAATAAAAGCGATGCCTAAATAATGGCATAACAGAAAATGAAAAGTACTGAATGGAAATGAATACAATGAAACTAAAGCTCTGGCCGCAAACTGATCCAAGTCATCAGCAGTAGGCGCATTCTCTGACGTGTCCAAATCAGCTGACGACATTCAAAAAAGAAAGAAAGAGAATGTCGTCAGCGAACAGGTCGCTCGGTAAGTCCCAAAGACAAGGGAGAAATAGAATAGACAGAATAAGAAGGTATCTTTTAAAGTTGTATTATATTGTTGTAATGTTGTGTTAACGCTGTTGTTTGTAGCTTGGTACAGAAAGATGCCAGTGTATACGAAAGGGGTCCCTATATGCTAGAGACCAGGGCAAACGGAATATACAAGGAACCGTTAAGCCACGGTACAACAGCAACCGAATATAGGTTAGGTGTCTTAATCTTACCGTCTCGTGCTACTTTTAACACCTTCCGTACCAATCTACCCCTTAAACCCCGTAGTGTTTTGATTGTATTGTAGTATTATATTGTATAGGTTGTATAGTTGGATGACTGACCAAAACCATGATATCAGTAACGGATGTAACTGTATAATCATGTAAATGGAATGTATATCCGTTGTTCGGTTCAGTCAATTGTATAGATTGGTAGACTGAATATATGGAATAATGGATTCATGTTGAATTGTAATATTGTAGATTGTAGATTGTGATTGTAGATTGTAGATTGTACATGAATTATATTCAAGTCAGATTATAATGAGACTCAAAAGATTGGTTCCGCTTAAACCTATATTTACTAGGATGCTTAGGGTAAATTATAGAACTTGAGGGGGTTTTATGTAAAAATACTTATATATATTTTTCAAAATACACCCCAAGTATTTATTAATCGTCTTTAGAGTTGTAATGAATGTAGATTTTATATAGTGATATTTCTAGTGGAAATATCCTAATTTCATGATAAATGGATTTTATTTGTAATATTGGTTTTGTAGGAAATTCATGGTATTTTAGTGTAAGATTGGTTCTTGTGATTTTTGAAAAGAGTTAGAATATTTATATTATAACAAAATACGTATTTTAATGATAAATATACATATATTTATACCAAAATAATTTTAATATATATTTTATATTCTAAAAAAATCTCATTTTCTTAAGATGTCGTATTTTATATCTTTCGAGACCGAATGCTCCTTGCGGAGGTCTGAATCTCGCACTACTAAGCCCGAGGATGTGCGATAATCCGCACCATCCCGAACGGGTTCCCCAAAATGGGTTGTAGCGGCGCTTTGTAAAGATTTGTATAAATACTAAATCGTTTAGAAAACGGTTTTATTAAGTAAATGGTATTTATTTGTAAAGGCGTTGATTTCCCGTATTCTCTGTTCTGGGGTCTCTTAAGTCAACTAGACTGCTCCTAACTGGTCCAAAGCGACAAGTTGTGAGATACCTCAAATCGCCTCTTCACCGCCAATTGTGGCCAGGTAAGTACAAGTGAAGAAAGGAGGGATCCACTCATGAATCACCGTGAGACGGGCCTTTTAAAGTTACCTTTCTCACTTGTCTAGCCTAGACACCACAAAGTTAGGTTTAGATAAACGACTGAATGCCCACAACCTTCCTCTGTCCTAATGAGTGCGACAGTCCTTAATTGGCTAAGTCTAGATATTTTTATTATTAGCTCAAAGGTTATTTATTTGTAAGATGTATCAATAATAAATCTTTTAGAAATGATTTTATTAAGTAAAAGGTATTTAAATGAAAATGTTTGTTTTCTGTATTCTATGTTCTCGAGGGTATCATGTTATGTTGCATATGAGTGTGTGAGGAGGTAGGTCATTACCTCGTGATCTACTTAAAAATATAGCAAGTTTAATGGAGTTAAATGTAGAATTGAAACAATGTGGTATTTAAGTGAAAAATACGATAAACTTGAAATAGCCATCATTTTATGACATGAAACTTGATCAATTGGTTGATTAGTATTTAATAGTCAACATGGGAGAGTTTAAGCATAATTGTATTAATAAGAAGTGAAGTTTTATAATAAAACCGAATCGGAAATCGGATTTGTTCCGATTCCGTCGGGTTTTGTAAATCCGTATTTTTAGAATAGAAAAGAGAGATAGAAAATGGGACTTATGGGTTTTGGAAAACTAGAAGAAAAAGATTGAACGGGAGGAGTCGCCGGTGTGTCGTTTCGTCGCCGGGAACTCCTAGGATGATCGCTGGAAGTTCGCCGGGAAATTTTGTCATAGCTTCCCTTCGTGCTCGTTTTCAAAGTACACAAGTTTTCTTGAGAATTTTTGAGAGTTGGTTAAGAGTTTTAGGGTGAGAGGGTAGAGGGTAGGGGTGGTATTTATAGGGTTAGGGTAGATGTAGGGTTTTAATTTAAAAAATTGTAAAATGTATTAAAATCATTAAAAATTCGAATAAATAGGGTATAATGAGCTCTCTGGAAACGATCTCAAAAATTAAAGTATGCAGGGAAGTTGGGAAGGGAAAAAGACAGGATTTTCATGTTGATGACTCGGCCGACCGGCCAAGTTCGGCCGGCGGCGCCGGCCCGAGTTGGCCGGTCCGCCGGCCGACTCGGCCGAGTCAGGCGGAGTCGGGGTCTCGGGAGGTGGGGGGTCGTCGGGGGTAGCCATTGGTACTTTCATTTTTTCAAGTGTAGTGGGAAAATCTGAAGTTATCTTGTGTGGACTGCTGGACTTCTAACAAATTTAAAACAAAATAAATATTAAAAATAATGTGGGGTATGGGATTTGAACTCTGGTGGCTTGGTTCAGCAGTGCAAGGTATTACCAATGAACCACAAGCTCTTTCTTGTAATTACGGAGTTATTTAATTACTTAAAATAGTTACAGAAAATATAAATACCCCAAGTATACATTAATTTTCAAGCAAATTTTTGTACACTAAAAATGGAGTTGTTATATTCTTTTAACTTGTAATTAAAAATCAAAATAATTACTTATAACTTGTGCTCAGGCTAAAATACCCCTTTATGGATTTTGAAAAAAAATATTTGAAAAAAATCTGCATAGGTAATTTAGGGTTGTTACATTCTACCCTCCTTATAAAAATTTCGTCATCGAAATTTGTAAAATGAAAGTGTAACAGTTTGGTGACAGAACTAAAGATTGTAAAAATTTTGGTCAAAGTTATGAGGGAGTTACTTGGGTTACCTTGGTTCACAGTCTCAGGTTCTATGGCTGCTAAGCTGAATGTCTGTCGCCGTGGTACATTCCTTCTAGCTGAAGGAACATTCTGTCCTTGATGCCTGTTTCTCTGCCCTCGAGGCATGTCCCTCATTGCCTGTTGGAATTGGCGAGTAGGCTGTGCAGGAGTTCTATGTGGAGGTGGTGCTGGGAGTGCAGGACAAGTTGCAGGAGCCTGAATAGCTGGTTGCTGCGGGTAGTTGACGGGTGTGTGTGCTGGGTTGTGTCTATAAGGACAGTTTCCAATTCCGTGATTGGACGCGCCACACACCAAGCATAGGCCTTTTACACGCCTACAGTCCTTCCACAGGTGTCCTTCCCTCTTGTAATAAAAGCAAAAATCGGGTCTTGGCTGATCATTGGCTACTTCCAGTCTTCTGAGTTCAACAGTTGTCCTTGAAGAGGCCCCTCCTGCCATTTGGTTGGCAAGGCGCTTAAATATAGAAGATTGAGGTCTTCCCCTCGCCTTTACCACTGCCTCATAATGGCGGGCAGTTTTCAGAGCCGATTCATGAGTCGGAAAATCTCCTGTGGCCAGTGCAGCCTGGATCTCTGAATCCAAATCTTGTTGAAATCGACGGGCTCTGATCTCATCCGTCGGTATCAGGTGTGCTGCAAATCGACTGAGCATGGTGAACTCAGCGTCATACTCTTCTACTGACTTGGTCCACATCGAACCTTGTTGCAGATGGATGAACTACTGTTCCATGTCGAACTTGGCAGTCTCAGGGAAGTACTTAGCGTAGAACATGTCGCGGAAAGTCTTCCATTCTATGGGTAGTTCAAGACGGCTTTCTTCCGCCTTCCACCAGTTTCATGCATTGTCCATGAGCTGTAATTTTGCAACACAAACCCAAGCTAATTCTGGCACTTTTGCCGCTGCCAGATCATCTTCGATACTCTGAGCCCATTCCTCAGCTTCCAATGGGCTCTCCTTTCATGAGAACTGTTTAGGATGCAAAGCCCTGAATTGCTTCACCCCAGGTGCTTCTGCCTCGGGACGGTTCATTAAAAGAGCAGTCTGATGCTGGTGTCCCTCTAGGAGGCCGCGGATTGCCTCAGGCAGACTCGTTTGCTCGTTGAGTGGAGCAGGAACGACAGGTGTGATTGATAGTGGAGGTGGAGTGTTGTTGAAGTTGGTGCTGGTGTTGTTTGAGGAATCCATAACCTTGAATGAAAAATTTAGGTTAGGACAGATTCAAAGTATATGATTCAAGGAATATGAAATTGATAAGATTCAAGGAACATGGATTGTAAAGAATGTTTTAGTTGCTGGTTCTTGTGTTATATTGCTTAGGTTGTTCATGCAGAACAGAATTGCATGGCAGTGTTCCAGAAAACTCTGACCTGCATGGGCCACCAATAAAACCTGTCACGCCCCGTTTCCCGGTATACGGCGAAAGGGACGCGACGAGGCCGCTACGTATTTACTGTGAAGCAAATACGCTAAGCGTATCTAAGCAATATAAAAGTAAGTACAAGAGACACGAGATATAAACTGAACAACAACTTTATTTATTAACATTCTTTTATACAACGCATGAAAAGTAAATACACTGGAATAAAAGCGATGCCTAAACAATGGCATAACAGGAAATGAAAAGTAATGAATGGAAATGAGTACAATGAAACTAAAGCTCTGGGTCTTCCACAAACTGATCCAGGTCTTCCGCAAACTGATCCAAGTCTTCAGCAGTAGGCTTGTTCTCTGACGTGTCCAAATCTCTCGACGACATTCAATGAAGAAAGAAAGGGAATGTCGTCAGCGAACAGGTTGCTCGGTAAGTCCTAAAGACAAGGGAGAAATAGAATAGACAGAATAAGAAGGTATCTTTTAAAGTTGTATTATATTGTTATAATGTTGTGTTAACGCTGTTGTTTATAGCTTGGTACAGAAGGATGCCAGTGTATACGGGAGGGGTCCCTACATGCTAGAGACTAGGGCAAACGGAATGTACAAGGAGCCATTTAGCCACGGCACAACAGCAACGGAATATAGGTTATGTGTCTTAATCTTACCGTCTCGTGCCACTTTTAACACCTTCCGTACCAATCTACCTCTTAAACCCCGTAGTGTTTTGATTGTATTGTAGTATTATATTGTATAGGTTGTATAGTTGGACGACTGACCAAAACCATGATATCAGTAACGGATGTAACTGTATAATCATGTAAATGGAATGTATATCCATGGTTCGGTTCAATCAAATTGTATAGATTGGTAGATTGAATATATGGAATAATGGATTCATGGATTCATGTTGAATTGTAATATTGTGGATTGTAGATTATGATTATAGATTGTAAATTATACTTGAATCATATTCAAGTCAGATTATAATGAGACTCAAGAGATTGGTTCCGCTTAAACCTATATTTACTAGGGTCCTTAGGGTAAATTATAGAATTTGAGGGGGTTTTATGTAAAAATACTTTTATATACTTTTCAAAATACACCCCAAGTATTTATTAATCGTCTTTAGAGTTGTAATGAATGTAGATTTTATATAGTGATATTTCTAGTGGAAATACCCTAATTTCATGATAAATGGTATTTATTTGTAATATTGGTTTTGTATGGAATTCATGGTATTTTAGTGTAAGATTGG
Source organism: Agapanthus africanus (assembly GCA_030015575.1). Taxonomy (NCBI): domain Eukaryota; kingdom Viridiplantae; phylum Streptophyta; class Magnoliopsida; order Asparagales; family Amaryllidaceae; genus Agapanthus; species Agapanthus africanus. The sequence goes on along the minus strand of JASDDO010000019.1, from coordinate 933,222,567 downwards.
TTCTTGTGATTTTTGAAAAGATTTGGAATATTTATATTATAACAAAATAGGTATTTTAATGATAAATATACATATATTTATACCAAAATAATTTTAATATATATTTTATATTCTAAAAAAAATCTCATTTTCTTAAGATGTCGCATTTTAAATCTTTCGAGACCGAATGCTCCTTGCGGAGATCTGAATCTCGCACTACTAAGCCCGAGGATGTGCGATAATCCACATCATCCTGAATGGGCTCCCCAAAATAGGTTGTAGCGGCGCTTTGCAAAGATTTGTATAAATACTAAATCCTTTAGAAAACGGTTTTATTAAGTAAATGGTATTTATTTGTAAAGATGTCGATTTCCCGTATTCTGTGTTCTAGGGTCTCCTAAGTCAACTAGACTGCTCCTAACTGGTCCAAAGCGATAAGTTGTGAGATACCTCAAATCGCATCTTCACCGCCAATTGTGGCCAGGTAAGTACAAGTGAAGAAAGGAGGGATCCGCTCACGAATCACCGTGAGACGGGCCTTTTAAAGTTACCTTTCTCACTTGTCTAGCCTAGACACCACAAAGTCAGGTTTAGATAAACGACTAAATGCCCACAACCTTCCTCTGTCCTAATGAGTGCGACAGTTCTTAATTGGCTGAGTCTAGATATTTTTATTATTAGCTCAAAGGTTATTTATTTGTAAGATGTATCAATAATAAATCTTTTAGAAATGATTTTATTAAGTAAAGGGTATTTAAATAAAAATGTTTGTTTTCCGTATTCTAAGTTCTCAAGGGTATTGTGTTATGTTGCATATAAGTGTGTGAGGAGGTAGGTCGTTACCTCGTGATCTTAAAGATATAGCAAATTTAATGGAGTTAAATGTAGAATTGAAACAATGTGGTATTTAAGTGAAAAATACGATAAACTTGAAATTGCCATCATTTTATGACATGAAACTTGATCAATTTGGTTAATTAGGGTTTAATAGTCAACATGAGAGAGTTTAAGCATAATTGTATTAACGAGAAGTGAAGTTTTATAAGAAAACCGAATCGGAAATTGGATTTGTTCCGATTCCGTTGGGTTTTGTAAATCCGTATTTTTATAATAGAAAAGAGAGATAGAAAATGGGAATTATAGGGTTTGGAAAACCAGAAGAAAGAGATTGAACGGGAGGAGTCGCCAGTGCGTCGTTTCGTCGTCGGGAACTCCTAGGATGATCGCCGGAAGTTCGCCGGAAATTTCGTCATAGCTTCCCTTCATTCTTGTTTTCAAAGTGCACAAGTTTTCTTGAGAATTTTTGACAGTTGGCTCAGAGTTTTGGGGTGAGAGGGTAGAGAGTAGGGGTGGTATTTACAGGGTTAGGCTAAAGTTAGGGTAGATGTAGGGTTTTAATTAAAAAAATTGTAAAATGTATTAAAATCATTAAAAATTGGAATAAATAGGGTATAATGAGCTCTCTGGAAACGATCTTAAAAATTAAAGTATGCAGGGAAGTTGAGAAGGGGAAAAGACAGGATTTTCATGTTGATGACTCGGCCGACTCGGCCGAGTCAGGCCGAGTCGGGGTCTCGGGAGGAAGGGGGTCGCCGGGGGTAGCCATTGGTACTTTCATTTTTTCAAGTGTAGTGGGAAAATATGGAGTTATCTTGTGTGGACTGTTGGACTTTTAACAAATTTAAAACAAAATAAATATTAAAAATAATGTGGGGTAAGGGATTTGAACTCTGGTGGCTTGGTTCTGCAGTGCAAGGTATTACCAATAAGCCACAAGCTCCTTCTTGTAATTATGGAGTTATTTAATTACTTAAAGTAGTTACAGAAAATGTAAATACCCCAAGTATACATTAATTTTCAAGCAAATTTTTATACACTAAAAATGGAGTTGTTACATTCTTTTAACTTGTAATTAAAAAGCAAAATAATTACTTATAACTTGTGCTCAGGCTAAAATACCCCTTTATGGATTTTGAAAAAAAATATTTGAAAAAAATCTGTATAGGAAAATTAGGGTTGTTACATTCTACCCTCCTTATAAAAATTTCGTTCTCGAAATTTGTAAAAGGAAAGTATAACAGTTTGGTGATAGAACTAAAGATTGTAAAAATTTTGGTCAAAATTATGAGGGAGTTACTTGGGTTACCTTGGTTCACAGTCTCAGGTTCTATGGATGCTAAGCTGAATGTCTGTCGCCGTGGTACATTCCTTCTAGCTGGAGGCACATTCTGTCCTTGAGGCATGTTTCTCTGCCCTCGAGGTATGTCCTTCATTGCCTATTGGAATTGGCGAGTAGGCTGTGCAGGAGTTCTATGTCGAGGTGGTGCTGGGAGTGCAGGACAAGTTGCTTGAGCCTGAATAGCTGGCTGCTGCGTGTAGTTGACGGGTGTGTGTGCTGGGTTGCGTCTATAAGGACAGTTTCCAATTCTATGATTTGACGCGCCACAAACCAAGCATAGGCCTTTTGCGCGCCTACAGTCCTTCCACAAGTTTCCTTCCCTCTTGCAATAAAAGCAAAAATCGGGTCTTGGCTCATCATTGACTACTTCCAGTCTTTTGAGTTTAACAACTGTCCTTGAAGAGGCCCTTCCTGCCATTTGGTTGGCAGGGCGCTTAAATCTAGCAGATTGAGGTCTTCCCCTCGCCTTTACCACTGCCTCATAACGGCAGGCAGCTTTCAGAGCCGATTCATGAGTCGGAAAATCTCCTGTGGCCAGTGCAGCCTGGATCTCCGAATCCAAACCTTGTTGAAATCGACGGGCTCTGATCTCATCTGTCGGTATCAGGTGTGCCGCAAATCGACTGAGCATGGTGAACTCAGCGTCATACTCATCTACTGACTTGGTCCACATCGAACCTTGTTGCAGATGGATGAACTGCTGTTCCATATCGAACTTGGCAGTCTCACGGAAGTACTTAGCGTCGAACATGTCGCGGAAAGTCTTCCATTCTATGGGTAGTTCAAGACGGCTTTCTTTCGCCTTCCACCAGTTTCATGCATTGTCCGTGAGCTGTAATTTTGCAACACGAACCCAAGCTAATTCTGGCACTTGTGCCGCTGCCAGATCATCTTCGATACAGCTCATTCCTCAGCTTCTAGTGGGCTCTCCTTTCCTGAGAACTGTTTGGGGGTGCAAAGCCCTGAATTGCTTCACCCCAGGTGCTTCTGCCTCGGGACGGTTCATTAAAAGAGCAGTCTGATGCTGCTGCCCCTCTAGGAGGCCGCGGATTGCCTCAAGCAGAACCGTTTGCTCGTTGAGTGGAGCAGGAACGGTAGGTGTGATTGGTAGTGGAGGTGGAGTGTTGTTGAAGTTGGTGCTGGTGTTGTCTGGGGAATCCATAACCTTGAATGAAAAATTTAGGTTGGGACAGATTCAAAGTATATGATTCAAGGAATATGAAATTGATAATATTCAAGGAACATGGATTGTAAAGAATGTTTTAGTTGCTGGTTCTTGTGTTATATTGCTTAGGTTGTTCACGCAGAATCGAATTGCATGGCAGTGTTCCATACAACTCTTACCTGCATGGGCCACCAACAAAACCTGTCACGCCCCGCTTCCTGGTATATGGCGAAGGGGACGCGACGAGGCCGCTACGTATTTACTGTGAAGTAAATACGCTAAGTGTATCTAAGCAATATAAAAGTAAGCACAAAAGACAAAAGATATAAACTGAACAGCAACTTTATTTATTAACATTTTTTTGTACAACGCATGAAAAGTAAATACACTGGAATAAAAGCGATGCCTAAATAATGACATAACAGAAAATGAAAAGTACTGAATACAAATGAGTATAATGAAACTAAAGCTCTGGGTCTTCCGCAAACTGATCCAAGTCTTCAGCAGTAGGCTCGTTCTCTGACGTGTCCAAATCACCTGACGACATTCAAAGAAGAAAGAAAGAGAATGTCGTCAGCGAACAGCTCGCTCGGTAAGTCCCAAAGACAAGGAAGAAATAGAATAGACAGAATAAGAAAGTATCTTTTAAAGTTGTATTATATTGCTGTAATGTTGTGTTAACGCTGTTGTTTGTAGCTTGGTACAAAAGGATGCCAGTGTATACGAGAGGGGTCCCTATATGCTAGAGACCAGGGCAAACGGAATGTACAAGGAACCGTTAAGCCACGGTACAACAGCAACCGAATATAGGTTAGGTGTCTTAATCTTACCGTCTCGTGCCACTTTTAACACCTGTTCACATTATAATATTGCAATTCATACGCCCCACTTTTATGCATTTTATAAGTAAACAGGTACTTTTGACGCTCGTTTGTTGCATGATACAGGATACAGGATCTCGGAGCAAATACAGTGAAAAAGACAAAGATGATACAGGAAATGAACTTTTGACCAACCAGCACACGGATCTTACTCAAGCCGAGACGAAAAACAAGTGAAATGGTCAAAAGATCCTTACAAGTTTCACTAAGGATCTAGAGAATGCTAAGAAGCCCAACAGAGAAAAGAACAATGAAAATAGGAAGCCCAAGAGAAGACAAACCAATCACAGAAAGTTGGTGAGCCAAGCCCACCAAAAGGCCGCGGAACCGCGGCCAAAGGCATGTCTTTGCCGCGGAACCGCGGCCATATGGTGCCCGTGTCGGCACCGACTTCTTGTGTCGGTGTGTCATTTCATATGTTGGGATTTTTAGGGGGCAAATATGTAATTTCATGTCTACGAGAGTCTGTAACCCTAGCTTCACTAGTTGCTTATAAATTGTACTCAAGATCTGTAAAATAGCATGCCTCTTATCAATCAATAAAAGTTCAGACCTGTTGAGAGATCAAGAGCATCATCTTTTCTTGTAAGTTTTAATTTATTTAATTCCTGCCTTAGTTTAATTTCACTACTTGCCCTACTTATCCATTTGTTTGCTGTAGTTCACTAGTTTTAGCTATTTTTAATCTGTCGTAAGGTAACACTTTAAAACATAAGCATAAAAAATGTCACTTTCAAATAATTCCCTAATGAGCGAGTGAAATCCTCGCTCGTTAGGGTTAGGAACAAGAGAGGGAGTGAGAGATGGATGTCTCTCACCTCCTTCAATGCCAACATATTTTTTAAAAACGAAATTTTCGTGCACGCATGTATGATCTGCCCCCTACGGCACCCTACCTACAAGGAAAAGGTGAACCGTAGAATAAAAGGCCGGACATATATGACGTCCATGAAGATCACAGCAATTAATAGGAAAGGACGGACAAGGATCTAGAGGAAGAAACTTTGTTTCTTCCCGATCATCCTAATCCCCTTTGCTAATAATTGATGTGATTTTTTCTAAAAAGATTAAATCAACGGCATTGAAAGAGGTGAAAACACTGATCTCAACACCCCTACCTTCGACCTAACCCTAACGAGTTCTTTCATATCACATAAATTCGTCTTAAATTCAATCGACAAAAACCAAACAACCAACGTAATCAACTCGTTAAAACACAAAAACAGAAATTTACACATCCCTGCGGATCGACCCGTATTCACCGGCTAGCTGCAAAGCGACGCCGTTTCTGATTACGGTAAACTACAAACTTTGGATTAATCAAATGGTGCCGTTGTCGGGGATGGCGTAATTTTCTTGTTTTGTATGATTTCGGGTTGATATAAATTTTGAAAAATTATAAAAATCAGAAAATACAAAATATAAAAATTTTCTTTTCATTATTTTTATCTGTTTGAAGGGTTTCTCGTTGGAATCTTGCAGGAACCGCAAAGACTTTTGGATCTGGAATTTTACAGAGGTCAAATCAGAAAAGTGAACATCACAACAGAGGAAGATTGAACCAGCAGAGCACCAGAAATTTTCTGAGTCCCTGATCTGCTCAAGGAGCCGCGGATCCGCCGCAAAACACCCGTTAAAACCGCGTTTACGCGGCCGTCTGTTGGACTCTTTGCACAAAAATTGCATGGTTAGTTTTTTCTTTCTCCCCTCTGAAACCTCCATATCTCCACTGTAAAAATTTTCTGCAGGTTTCTTTGCGCTAAAAAAAAAATCTTCTTCCCCCTTCTAAATAACAGATTTGCTGCAGGTTTCTTTGCGCCGCGCTAAAATTGATTGCAAGTGAATTTTTGTTTTGCATAATTTAATTGGACTTAAGGGGCTAATTGACCAAACTCAGAATGGGTGGGGATTTCATCACCCTTCCCAGGACCCCAGAAAACACCTAAAGCATTTTGCATCGACCACAATTAATTAAAAAAGACTAGACTCAGACCTAAGGACAGCGAGCTCAATAGGAAAAGGACTAGGGTAGGCATCGGCCGTTTATCCTAACCGACATTGCGGTGTCTAGGCTAGTGGTTATTAATTAGGCCCACTGTAGTGGTGGTTCCTTCCCACTTACCTGGCCGTACTTGTCCGTGAAGAGGCGGTTTGAGGTCCTATTTCTAGCCCTAGTTAGGAGCTGTCTAATAGACCTAGGCGATCCTAGATCTAGGCCTGATCGTGCATGTGTGGTTGATACAGTTGTGTCACGAGTCCTTTTTCCAAAACCTCTTTGAAAAACTCCCACATAAAACAAAAAAATATAAATAAAACTCTTCAAAACTTGCAACTTGTCGCAAAAAGAAAACCTGCAAATTCACCACACCACTTTCCCTCACTGACGTTATCTTACCCCCACATTCTGTTTTTCTTTTTTCTGACTGCACTATCCCCTTTAGTGTATGTCACTTTGGACTAGGGATACAGACGCCCGATTAGTCCGCGTTTCGTTGGTACCGACCAGCGAACCCTTCGACACCGAAGTCGAAAATCCGTCCACTTTCTTACCTTCACCTTCAACTTCTTTCACCGAAGGTATGTCGGGATTCAACCCCAACAATACCTTACCGACGGGAAGGATTCCACCTCCGTTAGGTGCGAATGACCCGAACCAGCCGCCTGTTGAAGCGCCCGCACGAGTTGCGCTCCAGGACCTCTTTTACCCCATCCGCACTTCTTTACCCACCTGTCTTTCACCCCCATCGGCAAATGGGGACAATTTTGAGATTAAACCACATTTCATCAATATGCTGCCGAAATTTCATGGTTTGGAAACTGAAGACGTTTATATCTTTATTAATAAATTCCAAAATGTGTGCGCTATGATGAAAACGACCCAATTGAGTGATGACGCTATAAGGCTAAGGGTCATTCCTTTCACCTTATGTGACCTAGCCGAGAAGTGGCTATATAGCACCGCATCACATTCTATTAGAAATTAGGATGAGTTTGTGAAAGCTTTTCTAAAAAAGTTTTATCCTCACCATAAAACTGCCAGAATCCGCAATGAAATAATTCAATTCTCACAACTTCCTTCCGAACCATTCTGGAAGTGCTTCGAGAGATTCAAGGACCTATTAGTTTAATGCCCTCATCATGGGATAGAAAGTTGGCAACTTTGCCAAACATTATACGAGTGATTGAACTCGGCAACGAAGCAGTTGCTAGAAACCATCTGTCAAGGTCATTTTCTCTCTAAGTCTAGTGATGAAGCGTGGTAGTTTCTCGAGGATCTTACTGAGCAGACAATACAGTGGGAGAGCACCAAGACCACATCATCTTCTAGTGGTCAATCTAGGGCAGGCATACATCAAGTAGAGATGTCGATTGCCATGAAGGCCGAGATGGCCGCTCTTACGAAAAAGCTAGAAGCGATCGAGACCAAAATCTCATCGTCTTCTCCTGCCCCTGCATGCCCCCACGAACTGTCTGTGCTTGTTGTGCAGATCCATCGCACCTGACCGAAGAGTGTCCTTATAATGCATCTACACAAGGACAGGATCAAGTCAATGCTGCATTTCAGCAACGACAAAGAAACGATCCGTACTCTTCGACGTATAATCTGGGGTGGAGGAGTCATCCAAATTTCGCTTGGAACCAAAATCAACAATTCCAAGGAAATAATAATAATTTTCAAAGACCTCCTCCTCCACAACAACAACAACAACAAGCACCCTCGCAAACTCAATATCAACCACAACAATTTCAACAACCTTACCCTAATCAGGTGAACAATTTTGTGCCAAACAATGCTTACCAGCCAAACAATTATGTTCAACCTAATAATGATAAGGTTAGCTCGCTCGAAAGAAGTCTAGATGCGTTCTTTAAGCAATCTACACAGTCTACAGTAAGACTTGAGACTTCTATTCAATCTTTAGTGCAAAATAGTGCCTCACACGATCAAAGCATCAAATCTATTGAGGCACAAATTGCACAACTCAATGCAGCTTTGAGCGAGCGTGAAAAAGGAAAACTCCCGTCTCAACCGTTGCCCAACCCCGGTCACGCACATGCTGCACACAATCAGCAAAATCATAACGTAAATGCTGTGACCACGTTGAGATCAGGAAAAGTGTTGCGAAACAATGTGGGCATTAACAATGACTCCCCTGCCGGTGGGCCTTCTTCATCTTCTTCACCATCTTCTTCTTCTTTAGAGCCTATTCTCCACCCTTCACATGGCTCTACCTCTTCTAGCTTGAACGGACCTAATTCTCACGACACGAACACATCTACACGGGGTGCCGTTCCAACTCGACAATCTGATCCGCAAAAATTGGACTCAACCACCTTTCAAAATGTTCCTTTTCCTAATCGATTGAGATCCAATAAACCAACTCCTCAAATGGAGAAGATTGTCAAGTTGTTCAAACAGGTTAACATAAATATCCCTCTTTTGGATGCAATTCAGCAAGTTCCTTCATATGCCAAAATTTTAAAGGACTTGTGCACCAAAAAGAGGAAGTCGCAAGTGCCAAAGAAAGTTTTTGTGGTTAGTGCTATTAGTGATGCTCTTGTAAATTCCCTTCCCCCAAAACAAAAGGACCCCGGGTGTCCTACCATTTCGATAACAATTGGGGACAAGAACATCAATAGAGCACTATTAGATCTTGGTGCGAGCGTAAATTTGCTATCCTATTCTGTGTACGAGCAATTGGGCGTTGGAGAGCTTAAGCCCACTCACTGTACTCTCCAAATGGCTGACCGGTCAATAACCCATCCTAGGGGAGAGCTGGAGGATGTGTTAATAAGAGTAGGGGATTTCATTTTCCCCGTTGACTTTATTGTGATGGACACACAACCTGTTGCTAACTCCCGGAACTAAATTCCGGTAATACTTGGTCGACCATTTCTAGCTACTTCCAACGCAGTGATCAATTGTCGTAATGGTTCAATGAACCTATCTTTCGGCAATATGACAATTGAGCTCAATATTTTCAAGTTAGGAAGTCAGCCTGCTGAGCCCAATGCTAGCGTACTTGATGTTTGCTCGATCAATGAGATCGCGGAGGAGGACTGTGAATTCGAGAATTTTTTGTTCGATCACAGCAATGTTAACGCCACCAGCGCGTTCCTCCTAGAATCCGACGCAGCTTTCACCACGGATAATGATTTTGAGTGTTTTACATTCGTCGACGACTTTGAAGACTCATCACCTGAATTGGAGTCTTTTGCTTTTTCGGATGAGTTAGTTGAACCATCCGACACTGTTGCGTACACTCGGTTCGAACCTTTGATGGAATCATTCGAGTTTGAAACAACTACCCCATTGTTACCATCTGTTGTTTCACCTCCTAAACTCGAATTAAAGCTTTTGCCGACACACCTAAAATATGCTTATCTAGGTGATAATGAGACCTTACCTGTCATTATATCAGCCTCTCTAGCTCTTGTGCAAGAGAAGGCTCTTTTGATGGTCTTACATAATTATCGGCAAGCTTTCGGCTGGTCTATGGCGGACATTAAGGGGATTATTCCCCTCATAGTCGAACATCATATACACTTAATGGATGATGCCAAGCCAGCACGAGATCCACAAAGGCGCCTCAACCCCATCATGAAAGAGGCTGTTAAGAAGGAAATTGTCAAATGTCTGGATAGCGGTATCATTTACCCTATCTCGGATAGCCAATGGGTGAGCCCAATCCACGTTGTGCCAAAGAAATCGGGCATTACGGTCATTACAAACGAGGCAAATGAGTTGATCCCCACTCGCACCCAAACTGGGTGGCGAGTCTGCATAGACTATAGGAAACTCAATGCCGCAACAAGGAAGGACCACTTTCCTTTACCTTTCATTGACCAAATACTCGAGAGATTGGCAGGGCACGAGTTCTACTGCTTTCTCGATGGCTATTCCGGTTACAATCAAGTCCCCATCGCCAAAGAGGATCAAGACAAGACAACATTCACTTGTCCCTTTGGCACTTTTGCTTATCGTCGCATGCCCTTTGGGTTATGCAACGCACCCGCTACATTTCAGCGGTGTATGATGGGGATCTTTTCAGACATGGTTGAAAAGTTCTTGGAGATTTTTATGGATGATTTCTCCATCTTTGGCGACTCCTTCGACGAGTGTTTACGCCAACTTGACGCTGTTCTTACCCGCTGCAGGGATAAGAACCTAACATTGAATTGGGAGAAGTGCCATTTCATGGTGCGAGAGGGCATCGTCTTAGGACATGTCATCTCGCAAAACGGCATCGAGGTTGACAGGGCTAAAATCGAAGTGATTTCTAACCTACCTCCCCCAAAATGCGTCAAAGATATTAGAGCCTTCCTTGGCCACGCCGGTTTCTACAGACGGTTTATCAAGGACTTTAGCAAGATTGCTAGACCCTTGACTCTCTTACTGGCCAAGGACACGACCTTCGCTTTCGACTCCACGTGCATTGAAGCATTCGAGTCTTTAAAACATTCACTCATCACTGCGCCCATCCTCTCATCTCCCAACTGGACGCACCCTTTTGAAATCATGTGCGACGCATCAGACTTTGCTATTGGCGCTGTTCTTGGACAGCACATTAATAAGATGCCGCACGTGATTTATTATGCTAGCCGAACACTAAATGAGGCCCAACTTAATTACACAACAACAGAGAAAGAATTTTTAGCTGTTGTGTTTGCACTCGAAAAATTTCGGCCTTATTTAATCGTCTCTCCAGTCGTTGTTTATACTGATCATTCGGCTCTTCGCCACCTTTTTGCGAAGAAGGATGCTAAGTTAAGGCTAATACGTTGGATCCTTTTATTGCAAGAGTTTGACCTTGTCATTAAGGACAAAATGGGATGTGAAAACGTAGTAGCTGATCACCTATCACGACTTCCTTCTTCGCCCACGCTCGATCTTCCAATCACTGACGTTTTTCCCGACGAGCAACTCTTGACCATTTCTTGCGAACCATGGTTCGCCGATATTGTAAACTATTTAGCCACCGGCCTGATTCCTAATGATTGGTCGAAACAGGATAAGCTTCGATTTTTGTCCCAAGTAAAGCATTTTTACTGGGATGAACCCTATCTTTTTAAATACTGTTCCGACCAAATCATTCGTCGGTGTGTGCCCGAGAGTGAGGTCAAGAGCGTGCTGTCTTTCTGCCACGATCAAGCATGTGGCGGGTACTTTGGCCCAAAGAAGACAGCCGAAAAAGTTTTGCAGTGTGGTTTCTATTGGCCACGACTCTTCAAGGATGCATTTGAATACTGCAAAACTTGCTCCCGGTGCCAACACTTGGGCCGGATTTCGCGGAGAAACGAAATGCCACTCCAACCCATTTTGGTAGTGGACATTTTTGATGTTTGGGGTATAGATTTCATGGGACCATTTCCTAACTCTTTTGGAAATGTGTATATTCTGTTGGCAGTTGACTATGTTTCTAAGTGGGTCGAGGCTATGCCCAGCCGAACGAACGATAATAAAGTTGTCGTTCGATTCCTTAAAGAACACATATTTTCTCGATTTGGGCACCCTCGGGCGATAATAAGTGATAATGGTTCTCACTTCTGCAATAGGACTTTCGAGTCCTTAATGCGTAAATACTCTATCACCCACAAATTGTCAACGCCGTATCACCCCCAAACATGTGGGCAAGCCGAGATTTCAAATCAGCAAATAAAGCAAATTTTGGAGAAAACGGTTTCCAAAAACCGTAAGGATTGGTCACTTAAATTGATAGATGCACTATGGGCTTTCCGTACTGCATATAAGACCGATCTTGGTATGTCTCCATACCGGCTTGTGTACGGGAAGGCTTGCCACCTCTCAGTGGAGATCGAGCATAGAGCATTTTGGGCTATCAAAGAGCTGAATTTGTCTTTAGGAGATGCGGGCAGCAACAAAAAGCTGCAATTGAATGAGTTGGAGGAGCTGAGGGATGAGGCATATGATAATGCCATAACTGCTAAAAACCGAGCCAAGGTGTTCCACGATAAACACCTTTTGCGAAAAACTTTCGAACCTGGTCAACAGGTTCTACTTTATGACACTCGGTTACATTTTCATCCCGGGAAGTTTCGGTCCAGATGGAGAGGACCTTTTGTAGTCCGCATCGTTTATCCGCACGGTGCGGTTGATCTTGAGAACCCTGAAGACGGTACCTTATTCAAGGTAAATGGGCATCGACTGAAACCGTTCTTCACAGCGGATCCTTCGGAGGAGCTCCTGTTTTTGCAGGAGCCGATTTACACTGATTGATCTTCCTCCGCTTTCACCCCCAAACTTCGTTTCCCGTAGACACTATTTCAAATAAGTTTGGGGGTGTGTATATTTTTTGTGTACATATTTCCAAAATACCATAAAAAAAAAATTAATAAAAAAAATAATAACTTTTGGACCAAATTGCAAAATTGCAGATTAAGGGCTGTTTTTACAAATAAAACCCTCGTTTTAGAGGGTGTTTTATGTAAATCACCCTCTCACCACCCTATTTAAAGGAACCCGAGCCCCCTGTGTGTTTACCCTAAAAAATTTTCATCTCATAAAACCCTAGCCGCCGCCCCCTATCCTCTACAGAAGATTCTCGCCGCGCCGCCACCAGATCGCCGCGGAACCGCCGCCTCTGCCGCCTCCCGCCGCGCATCCTCCGCCGTCCTGATTCTTCACCCCCTGAATTTTTCAGGGGAGGTAAATCTGAGCCTTTACTATCTGTTCCTGCATATATTTTCTCTGTAAAATCGTGATGGCACACAAAATGCAGTATGAAAGGGATTTTCCCCCTGTTTTCGCACACGAGATTTACGGTACATATTTCCCACACGAAATCGCACAAAGGGGCTGGAATTTCCTCCTCTATAATCATGCATCTGCATTTGCTTTACCAAACCTAGTTGCTATATTTTACGAATCCATGGAAGACAATAGCCTAGACAACTTAGGGTACATTAAACTGAATTGGGGAAACCGTGAAATTCGCATCGATAGGGACATGATACACGAGGTTACACTCATACCACGTGTACCTGCACATGAACACCCACTTCGCTTTGAAGATTATATGCCATTAATAGGTAATGACTGTGCACGAGAACCGCGTAAGGGGATCCAAGCACGGACCCTTTTCGCAAATGTTTTAACTGTGTGCCGGTGGGCACAAAACAATATTTTTGGAAGTTCTCACAACACGACCTTTTTCACCCCATCGTTACATGTCGTCCACACTTTAATGACGAAAAATCCTAGGTTCGACATGTGCACGGTTTTGCTACAATCCATAGGTACGGGGAAACGAGGGAGTGTATATCCATGTCCCATGCTTGTTACCCAACTCTGCCGTTATTTCCTCCCAGCCGAGGAATTTGACTCAATTATGATAGACGATGTCCCGGTTCGACCACTGTTAGAGGGCGTCTCATCGTCCTACTCTAGACTTACGGATATTTGGACACGAACAGAACCGGCAGAGAATGTACCTGCATACACCCCTACCTCGAGCTCGACTTCGAGTGGGGAAGAGCTAACTCCCCAGGAGCATGCGCGATTAATGCGAAGAACAGTGAGAAGAATAGACTCTTTGAGAGATGAGTTTCGGGCAACTGCACGAGAGCACGACCGTCGGTTGACGGAAATTGAGCGGGGGATCCAAACGCTTTTGGCTAGAGGGGAGAGATCACGTTCACGCTCACGAGCGCGACGTGGGGCCGGGCAGTGAGGGCACTGCTTTGCTCAAGTTTGGGGGTATTAGAGGGTGATGTATATAGTTATCCTTCGCATTGCATATTGTATATATCTTTGTTTTCCCTTTGCATATTTAATTTCTGCATTGCATCTTTATATAAAAATCAGAAAAAGTTGAAAAATTTGAAAAATACAAAAAAAATAAAATTAGAAAACTAAAAACCCATAAAAATTTGAAAAATTTGAAAAAATTATAAAAATTATTGTATTCAATTTTGGTTAATTGATTTGAGTTTGATAAAAAGGTTAACTGAGTAGGAAAAACTAGATCCTAGACTTAGCAAATTAAAAACCCTAAAAATAACATTCCTTAAAGTTTAGCGATGGAGAGTATATGTCTTTGTAGGTTATTTAGAAATAGGTAAATTTTGGGTTCACTTCCTGGGCTAAGTCAACATGAGGGAAGAGTATTAATGTTCCTATTAAAGTATAAGTTCGAAAGATAGTTCCTAGCTTGAGTTTAGATTCTGAAAATATGTACCCTACAAAATACACAATCACGCACCTTGAAATTTGGATTAGTAGAAGAGACCTTGAATTACTCTTGTCTGAAGTCCTTAGCACAATCAAAATCAAAAGAAAAAAAAAGGGGGATGAATAAAAAAAAAATGGACACTGTTTTTTGTGATTACTTAGGGCTAGAAAATTAATTAGCAAGGGTGCTTCATCACCTAGTGCCTTAGACCAACTGGTTTGGGAGTCACTGCTAAAAGCCTTGGGTGTTGCAAAACTAGGAAATACGCTTTAAAGGCCTAACACATCTTGTAATCGGCTGTTGGTACCTCAAGAAGTATTAACGGTCGCATGAAGGATGTGTAAGCGAAATTTAAGTGCTTTGGACAATGGACGAGAGTACGATTGCTTGATTTGAATTTCCAAGTGTAGGGGTGAAGATTACACACACGTGGGGATATGTGATTAGAGTTTAGATAAGAGAAAGGAATGAAGAATAAAACTTGTGTCTTTAATAGAGCTGATAGAAATTCCTAAGTGGAGATGTAACTCTAGAAGGAAAACTTAAGAAATGCTGAATTCTAAGTAATTTTATGGAACATGTATAATCATAAGTTGCATAATAAGGAAATGTGAAGAATACGGGCGGATAATTTGTGAGGCGACGATAATAGAATTCCTTATTAGAAAACCTGATTGGAAAACAAAAGTCGAAAAACCAAATTGATAGGATTTTGTGGGTGTAATCCGCTGAAAACCCTCAGGAGACAACACTCCTCCTACTAGGGACACCTAGAGGTTTAACGGCTTGTTGCACGTGCTCAGTGCAATCGCGTTTCCCTGCGAAAGTGTGGCTAGGTTAGAATAAAATAATAAGTTTGCTCGAGGACGAGCAAAAAGGTAAGTTTGGGGGTATTTGTTCACATTATAATATTGCAATTCATACGCCCCACTTTTATGCATTTTATAAGTAAACAGGTACTTTTGACGCTCGTTTGTTGCATGATACAGGATACAGGATCTCGGAGCAAATACAGTGAAAAAGACAAAGATGATACAGGAAATGGACTTTTGACCAACCAGCACACGGATCTTACTCAAGCCGAGACGAAAAACAAGTGAAACGGTCAAAAGATCCTTACAAGTTTCACTAAGGATCTGAAGAATGCTAAGAAGCCCAACAGAGAAAAGAACAATGAAAATAGGAAGCCCAAGAGTAGACAAACCAATCACAGAAAGTTGGTGAGCCAAGCCCACCAAAAGGCCGCGGAACCGCGGCCAAAGGCATGTCTTTGCCGCGGAACCGCGGCCATATGGTGCCCGTGTCGGCACCGACTTCTTGTGTCGGTGTGTCGTTTCATATGTTGGGATTTTTAGGGGGCAAATATGTAATTTCATGTCTACGAGAGTCTGTAACCCTAGCTTCACTAGTTGCTTATAAATTGTACTCAAGATCTGTAAAATGGCATGCCTCTTATCAATCAATAAAAGTTCAGACCTGTTGAGAGATCAAGAGCATCTTCTTTTCTTGTAAGTATTAATTTATTTAATTCCTGCCTTAGTTTAATTTCACTACTTGCCCTACTTATCCATTTGTTTGCTGTAGTTCACTAGTTTTAGCTATTTTTAATCTGTCGTAAGGTAACACTTTAAAACATAAGCATAAAAAATGTCACTTTCAAATAATTCCCTAATGAGCGAGTGAAATTCTCGCTCGTTAGGGTTAGGAATAAGAGAGGGAGTGAGAGATGGATGTCTCTCACCTCCTTCAATGCCAACATATTTTTTAAAAACGAAATCTTCATGCATGCATGTATGATCCGCCCCCTACGACACCCTACCTACAAGGAAAATGTGAGTCGTAGTATAAAAGGCCGGACATATATGACGTCCATGAAGATCACAGCAATTAATAGGAAAGGACGGACAAGGATCTAGAGGAAGAAACTTTGTTTCTTCCCGATCATCCTAATCCCCTTTGCTAATAATTGATGTGATTTTTTCTAAAAAGATTAAATCAACGGCATTGAAAGAGGTGAAAACACTGATCTCAACACCCCTACCTTCGACCTAACCCTAACGAGTTCTTTCATATCACATAAATTCGTCTTAAATTCAATCGACAAAAACCAAACAACCAACGTAATCAACTCGTTAAAACACAAAAACGGAAATTTACACATCCCTGCGGATCGACCCGTATTCACCGGCTAGCTGCAAAGCGACGCCGTTTCTGATTACGGTAAACTACAAACTTTGGATTAATCAACACCTTCCGTACCAATCTACCCCTTAAATCCCGTAGTGTTTTGATTGTATTGTAGTATTATATTGTATAGGTTGTATAGTTGGATGACTGACCAAAACCATGATATCAGTAACAGATGTAACTGTATAATCATGTAAATGGAATGTATATCCATTGTTCCGTTCAGTCAAATTGTATAGATTGGTAGATTGAATATATGGAATAATGGATTCATGGATTCATGTTGAATTGCAATATTGTGGATTGTAGATTGTGATTGTAGATTGTAGATTGTACTTGAATCATATTCAAGTCAAATTATAATGAGACTCAAGAGATTGGTCCCGCTTAAACCTATATTTACTACGGTCCTTAGGGTAAATTATAGAACTTGAGGGGGTTTTATGTAAAAATACTTTTATATACTTTTCAAAATACACCCCAAGTATTTATTAATCGTCTTTAGAGTTGTAATGAATGTAGATTTTATATGGTGATATTTCTAGTGGAAATATCCTAATTTCATGATAAATGGTATTTATTTGTAATATTGGTTTTGTATGGAATTCTTGGTATTTTAGTGTAAGATTGGTTATTGTGATTTTTGAAAAGAGTTGGAATATTTATATTATAACAAAATAGGTATTTTAATGATAAATATACATATATTTATACAAAAATAATTTTAATATATATTTTATATTCTATAAAAATCTCATTTTCTTAAGATGTCGTATTTTTAAATCTTTCGAGACCGAATGCTCCTTGCGGAGGTCTGAATCTCTCATTACTAAGCCCGAGGATGTGCGATAATCCACACCATCCCGAACAGGTTCCCCAAAATGGGTTATAGCGGCGCTTTGCAAAGATTTGTATAAATACTAAATCATTTAGTAAGCGGTTTTATTAAGTGAATGATATTTATTTATAAGGATGTCGATTTCCCGTATTCTATGTTCTAAGGTCTCCTAAGTCAACTAGACTGCTCCTAACTGGTCCAAAGTGACAAGTTGTGAGATATCTTAAATCGCCTCTTCACCGCCAATTGTGGCCAGGTAAGTACAAGTGAAGAAAGGAGGGATCCGCTCACGAATAACCGTGAGACGAGCCTTTTAAAGTTACCTTTCTCACTTGTCTAGTCTAGGCACCACAAAATCAGTTTTAGATAAACGACTGAATGCCCACAACCTTCCTCTATCCTAATGAGTGCGACAGTCCTTAATTGGCTGTGTCTAGATATTTTTATTATTAGCTCAAAGCTTATTTATTTGTAAGATGTATCAATACTAAATCTTTTAGAAATGGTTTTATTAAGTAAAGGGTATTTAAATGAAAATGTTTGTTTTCCGTATTCTATGTTCTCAAGGGTATCGTGTTATGTTGCATATGAGTGCGTGAGGAGGTAGGTCGTTACCTCGTGATCTACTTAAAGATATAGCAAGTTTAATGGAGTTAAATGTAGAATTGAAACAATGTGGTATTTAAGTGAAAAATACGATAAATTTGAAATTGCCATCATTTTATGATATGAAACTTGATCAATTAGGTTGATTAGTGTTTAATAGTCAATATGAGAGAGTTTAAGCATAATTGTATTAACGAAAAGTGAAGTTTTATAAGAAAACCGAATCAGAAATCAGATTTGTTCCGATTCCGTCGGGTTTTGTAAACCCATATTTTTAGAATAGAAAAGAGAGATAGAAAATGGGTTTACGGGTTTGGACAACTAGAAGAAAGTGATTAAATGGGAGGAGTCGACGGTGCGTCGTTTCGTCGCCGGGAGCTCCTAGGTTGATCGCCGGAAGTTCGCCGGAAATTTCGTCGTAGCTTCGCTTCATGCTCGTTTTCAAAGTATACAAGTTTTCTTGAGAATTTTTGAGAGTTGGCTCAGAGTTTTAGGGTGAGAGGGTAGAGGGTAGGGATGGTATTTATAGGGTTAGGCTAGGGTTAGGGTAGATGTAGGGTTTTAATTAAAAAAGTTGTAAAATGTATTAAAATCATTAAAAATTGGAATAAATAGGGTATAATGAGCTCTCTGGAAATGATCTCAAAAATTAAAGTATGCAGGGAAGTTGGGAAGGGGAAAAGATAGGATTTTCATGTTGATGACTTGGCCGACCGGCCAAGTCCGGCCGGCGGCGCTGGCCCGAGTCGGCCGGTCCGCCGGCCGACTCGGCCGAGTCGGGGTCTCGGGAGGTGGGGGTCGCAGGGGGTAGCCACTGGTACTTTCAGTTTTTCAAGTGTAGTGGGGAAATCTGGAGTTATCTTGTGTGGACTGTTGGACTTCTAACAAATTTAAAATAAAATAAATATTAAAAATAATGTGGGGCATGAGATTTGAACTCTGGTGGCTTGGTTCAGTAGTGCAATGTATTACCAATGAGCCACAAGCTCCGTCTTGTAATTATGGAGTTATTTAATTACTTAAAGTAGTCACAGAAAATGTAAATACCCCAAGTATACATTAATTTTCAAGCAAGTTTATGTACACTAAAAATAGAGTTGTTATATTCTTTTAACTTGTAATTAAAAAGCAAAATAATTACTTATAATTTGTGCTTAGGCTAAAATACTCCTTTATGGATTTTGAAAAAGAATATTTGAAAAAAAATTGTATAGGAAAATTAGGGTTGTTACACACACTCGGACGAATAAGTCCCCTATCAAGCAAATCTTGCAACTGATCCTCAAGCACTTTAAGTTCCGCCGGGGCCATCCGATAAATCTGTATAGAAATAGGCCCCGTGCCGGGGATCAAGTCGATGCAGAACTCAACATCGCGCTTTGGCAGCAATCTAGGTAACTCATCAGGAAATACATCGGGAAACTGTCTCACAATCGGAACCTGATCCAACGGATCTGCTATGGCTCCAGTATCACGATTATAAGGTAAGAATCCCCGGCATCCTTTTCTCAAGAATCGACTAGCACAAAGGGCAGAAATCAAACTGTGAGGGGCTTCCTCCCGCACAACAAGAACTGGCTCTTCCGAAAAACAGAACCTGGCCATCTTCTCACGGCAGTCCACGGACGCATAGCAAGTAGCTAACCAGTCCATGCCGAGGTGAACGTCAAAGTCCAACATATCAAGAAGGATCAAATCGACGGACGAATTTCTATCTCCAATACGAACGGTACACGACCGAAACACATGTCAGGCGACAAAAGGCTCTCCAACAGGAGTAATCACAATGATCGGCTGATCTAACAAAGATGAATCTCAGCCCAAACTCGGTACGAAATGTGTGGATACATACGAGTGCGTAGAACCAGGGTCGAACAATATGCGCGCATTGAAAGAACACACCGAAAGAGTATCTGTCACAACTGTGTTCGATGCCTGGGCATCCTGAGGAGTCAAAGCAAAAACTCGGGCCTGTCTTCTATCTCTCCACCTCATCCCCTCTAAACAAGACCACCATGACCACGACATCTCTGAGCATCGGTCTGGCATGAAGTAACGATGGACGTAAGAGGCAATGCTCTCTGAGGAGGTGAAGGTGGTAAGGTAACATGTGGAACTGCTTCCTTATCTTGGCCTCCCTCAGTACAATCCCTGATGCGGTGATACAGACTCCCACACCGAAAACATCCTGACGATGGCTGCTTACCTTGTGGGTAAGAGCTATATAACTAGCCTCGTCTCAAGGCTCTGCTACCACCACGACCTGGAAAGAATCTGCCGTGGCCTCTACCTAACTGCCTCTGGGGTGATATACCAGTACGAATCTGCTTCGGTCCTGAAACGACCGAAGTCTCGGCAATATGCTCCTCTACTAGTAGGTCTGCGTCCATCGCTGCTGCATACGTATCAAAGTGCTGGACTCCAATAGAGAGGAACAACCGGGTATCAAGGCCTCGCACGAACCTCTTGACGCACTTCTCTTCAGTATCCACCAAATAAGGAGCAGATACGGATAGCTGGGTGAACTGGATATCATACTCGGCCACTGTCATACCAGGAGTTCTGCGCAACGACTCAAAACTGCGAGCTCGGGCATCCCAGACGCTTTGCAGAAGGAAACGAGTCAGAAAAACCATCGTGAACTTACCCCAGGTCATAGGAGGAAGACATGCGGCTCGACCTCTCTCCATAGACTCGCACCAAGTCTGGGCAAGACCCTCCAGATGAAAACTAGCAAACTAAACCGATCTCGTATCGGAACATCTCAAAGAACGACAAATCATGGCCATCCGGTCGAGGAACGACTGTGGATCCTCTGCCGCATCAGTGCCAGTGAAAACCGGAGGCTTCAGCCTTATAAACTCCGATAAGGATACGGCGATAACTTCGGTAGAAGTTGGTATGACTGTCTGAGCAGTAGGTACAATCATGGTCCCCGTACTAGGTGGAAAAACATCTGATCTCTGTGCTCGGCCGGTCTCAACCAAAGATCCAACCATCTGACATAAATCCTGAATACTGGCCTCTAGCCTAGCAATACGAAATGAAGAAGGTGGATCAATCTGCTCCTGAAGGGTAGGTGTACCGCCCTGGTCAGTCCTCGTCTTAGACGAGCCTACCCTGACCTCATCTCTAGCGGCAGCCCTCTGGGCCTTCATAGTCTTTGGTGGCATAGTGGTTGGAACAAGGAAACGGGATTCGATAAGAACATAGAAATCGAATAATAAGAATACATGGAATCAAGGAAGGAATTACAAACAAATATGTTCTAAAGTCACTTAGGAGGAGTACCGTGTCGTAAGTATACCGCGGAACATACACACGCTACGCCACTCTGCTTAAGCTACCTACTCCATCATACCAAGGGTCATCCTACATTTTGAAAGATAAAACCTAATGCTCTGATACCAACTTTATCACGGCCCAATTTAGGAACGCGACCGGCACTCAAATCACGCAACGTCTAAAGGCGTAGCGTAATTCATGTAAGCCGAAATCCAGAAATCTAAACCATGAAAAGAAGTAGAGTGGTAAAACATTTGTTTCAAAACATCACAACTCTTTTAAAATCTCAAGTTATTACAAAAATTTCGGTATCATCTCCTTTGTAAAAACTGGTCCAAAACGAATACAAAATATAGTATATAAAAAGGCATCCCCAAATGGGAACAATCTCATGCCTAAAGATGGAACACACCCACAACATATATATGACGCCGTAGGCGAAGAAATAAGCAAATAAGAAGTGAAAACAACATCGCAACATAAAACAAAAAGTCGGCGCACACGAGCGCGACACCCAGAATCACATATAATACAAATATCGAATCTCTCAGTCTCGTCTCTAAGTCAAATACATACAGGTGGTAGATGGAGAGTACTAGATACAAGAATAGATATACAAGTAGAGCATATGGATACTCACACAAAAACCCACCTATAGAATATCTCATGCCCAAAAGTAGCGGTATTCACAGAAATAGATGCAAAAGCGTGTCCTGCCGCGACTACACTGAGGATCAACCCTGCAAGACACTGTGGCATAACGGGGGTGAGTTGCCAACTCGTGAGCAGTATATAACATCATACAGGTAATCACAAGCATGCATGAAAAAGCGACAAATCCTAAGTATGCAGTCATGAAGGTATATGTATAACAGTGTGGAAAGCAACATAATCATAATCAAGGTGAAACATCAATATAACAGAGCATGTCATAAGAAGTCCTGAATGTGGGATAAATAGCGGTACCATCAATAAATCATCATTAAATCCGGTGTTAATCAACGACACTCAAATTCCAATATCTCAGGCGTTGTCACTATGATCGGCCCTCATATCCATCTCATCATATAACTCCGAACGGTATCCTCTGGATATCCGCCGAGTTTCCATACAGTCACCGGTAGGCAGTGTTCCCCTGCCAGGCTCATCGTCTACTCTACGATCTTCTTGCCCCGGGGTATCTTACCGGGCCCACCATGTACCCGCAAACAGTTCCTCCTCACTCCTCGAATCGGGTATGCTTATAACTCAGAACCGAGAAAACTCATGGTGGACACGAAATATCATATCAAGGGAAAACTGCCTTTTTAAATAACCACCTTTTAAAATAATTTAAGCTTTCAAATGTACTTTGCGGTTTCCCAAATCCACGAAACGGAAATCTCATGAAACATCATATAAGAATATGGTACTACAGCAATGTATGTATGATGCTAACATGATGCGTACTAGTACAATGAACAATGTCTAACTGTCAATTATGAATGTGGTACAATACATTTATCCATGGCAATTTCTATAGTGTACGTGACATGGTAATTACCAACAGTGTGTGTGGACATATGAATCAGTGCTCGTGCAACATGAACCGTTAGTAATGTTGCACTGTCCTATTAATAATATGTCAATGTACAACAGTTAATACGATGCATAATATGATACTCATGTACAAATCACGATATATATATGCATATAGCACAAGGTTATGTCACTTGAACCGAGCCATCGGCGCTTAACGCCATACATGCGATTCCTCCGTAGATGTTAAATCTACTCACCAGACGATCTCGAGCTAAGTGAATCCGACCACTTCTTTCCCCTTCCTAGCAGCTCCGAAGTCCCTGCAAGTGATCCTAGTATCATACAAAACCAAAAACGAGTGAGGTTAATAAACTTCCGACAAGACACGGACACATACGCATAACTAATGAACTAGCTCCCACAAGCTATCAAGTGTTAGCTTAGTGGCTAAACGTGTGCAGCGACATCCTAGGCCAACCCTAAGGCTGTTAACCACACGAAACACCTAAATGAAAGTCGTATAAATCCGTATCGCATGTTAACGAAACACTCTAAATATAGCAAATCAGTCCCAGATTTTCCTACAAAAGGAATTAGGGAAAGTTGCACACACCATAAGCCTGCATATAGTTGCAGAGAACCCATGACCAAGAAACAAACCCAAACTCCCTGCTCTGGCTGCAATTTGCGGCCAAAAATTGAAGGGGAGGGCCCAGGTTTTGGGGGTAGGTTCTAAGCCTCTAGACTATCTCTCAGTCATGGCCACTCCACAAAAAGGTCTCGGGTTTGATAGCAGATCTAAATAGAAACCCTAACCTCACACAAAAACGATATTAAACACTAAACTAAAACATTAAGGTAGTTTAGTGAAACTAGGTAACATAGAAACTTCTCTTAAAGCCTAATTAGGAGTTTTAGATCATTACCTCACCAAAACTTGGAAGAAACTCTAGCCATGTAAGCCCCAAGACTCAAAAAGGGGTTAAACATGCTTAATAAAGGGTTTAGTGAGGTTTAGTGGTGATCTAAGCTCAAAGTTTGTGGGAAAAATATTTTCAAGAAGAGAACTTGAAGAAGAAAAAGAGAAATGAGAGAGAGGAAGGAAAGAGTTGAGGGTTGAGAGAGAGATGAGATTTGGGAGTTGACTCTTGAAAGTCATGCCTTCTCTCTCTTCATTATATGCCCCTCGCTCCTTATCCCCCCATGCTTCATGCCTTGTCTTTTCTTCTCTTTCAATTAACAAAACCATTTTATTATATATATATATATATATATATATATATATATATATATATATATATATATATATCATAACAAATATGGTTAATGTGCCATGGCTAGCCAAACATGGTTAGCACATCCTTAATACTAGATTAGCATGCACATGTGCCTAAAAATACCGCAAGTACAAGAATAATTAAATAAAATATTAGAAAAATAATTATTAGTTAAATTATTAAAAACCCATCTTGTATCGCTTAATTAACTCTAATCGCATTTTAAGGTGTTACAGGAAGTTGAGGAACCTCGGTTATATGATAGCTTGGAGAGGAGTTAGGAAGCCGAGGAATCTCAACTCTATAATTGCTCGGAGACGAGCTATTGACTAGTGGTTAGGCAAAGAGAGAACATACTTAAGAGAGGCCTCCAAAAGGTCGGGTGCTACCTCGGAAGCGAGGCACCGAAGAATATCCCCGTTGCATCATACTTATTCTAGCTCCATAACCCCCAGGAGTCTAGTGGGCTTACGTGGACGACACGTATCTACTACGTGTCGTGATCTGGAGAATCCCCACTTATAAATATCATCATTAGTCCCCCCACACTTGTCCCAGACTAATTTTTGGGTCGGGTCATGGGCGGATCGCTTGGTTTTCTCCCTCCAACCTTTTGCCGAGGAATCTACGTGGTGGAACGTTCGGGAATGGCACGGCATTTGGGGTTTGTGTCTCCCCGACTTCCGGGTCTACGTGGCCTTCACCATGCGCCTTAATTTCCGCACATATCCTCGATGATGTCAGCGAATCGCTAGGAGGGCGGCGCCATCATGGAGACGTCGCTTCTCTTGTTCGGGCCGTCATGACGACAGGCCGACCGTCGATTTTATGCCACGCGGTCGCAATCAGATGGTAGATTGTAAGTCATCGCTTCAGCCGATTAGATCCACGTTAGGGGGAAGCATCCAATAGTTTTCCACCGTATGTTGTCATCTGGGTCATTGGGCGCGACGCTTCATTTTGGCGGGAGCGGATCTGGGCCACAGGATGACGTTTGCTGAGTGTATAAATAGGTACAGCATGTCCCTAGGAAACACCTTTGCTACGCTTGCCTTCTGTCGTCTGTAGATTGATCGGCGCTCCCGCACTTAGGTCAGATCTACAGTTCAAACCCTTCTTCAGCTCCCCTTCCTTTGAATCAGGTCAAATGTCTTCCACTGATTCTCTAGTAGATGTAGTTAGGGTAGAGTTAGGCGATGAGGTTTCGACCTCTGAAGCCGAGTCTAGTGGGTCTTCCTCGTCTTCTGATAGCCGAGGAAGTTCTTATTCCTCTGTGTCGGGTTCGCTCCCAAGGAGTGGCGATTCCCTTATTCCCCGTCGTCGAGGGGCCAAGAAGGCCCCTAAGGTGCATATCGAGAACACTCATGACGATGCCTCAGCGCTGAACAAGTTGGATGAGCTTTCCAACATACGGACTCGTTTCCACATTCTCTCTAGCTACATGCTCCGTCTGGCCAGGGAAGGTGAATAGGAAGACTAGGTACAGGGCAATGAGATTGCTCTATATTTGGAAGCATTCCGGGCAGGGATGCGTCTGCCTTTTTCGCCCGAGATTTGAGCAGTCCTTCACTATTTTCATCTCGCCCTGGGCCAGCTAGCATCGAATTCGTGGAGGATTCTCCTCGAATTCCTGGTCCGGCTTAAAATCGATCAAATCCCCTTTAATCTAGGGCTTCTATTGTCCTTTCTTTGCTATAAGAACCATCTGAGTACCCGTAAGGATGAGCCAAGTTGGGTATACTTTTCTTTTAAGAAACTCAAGGGTAGGACGGCCGGGTCAGGGGTAGTGATCGTCCCTTCTTCTATCCACGAGTGGAAGGAGAAGTTCATCTTCGTCGGTCCTTCGAAAGGAGAGGAGTGGCCGGTGCCGACCCAGTGGCATAGGATAGATTGCCCGAAGGCCAAGCTGTCAAATGCCCCAGAGCGGGGATCGTGTCCCGGTGGGATCTGATCCAGCGCACCGACGTCTTGCTTTCCGAGTAGGCCCTGAGCTAGGCGGTACTCAATCCCGCGTGCTTCGTAGGTATGTTTGGTCTCAGCCGACTTGGTATATTTCACTGCTTTTGGTACTAACCCTTTTTTGTTTCCACCCGCAGAGCCCATGGACTGGTCGAAGATAATTGTTGTCTTGGCCGTCAAGGTACGTGGCAGGAAGGGCAGCAGAGGCATCTTGTCCAAGCTCACACCGAGTGGGACGCTCTACCAAGATCCCACAGCAATGAACACCGCCCCTTCGCCTGTCCCTACGTAGCGCAGGAGAGGCGGGCAGAAACAAGCCCGGGAACAGGTTCCCCGGGTGAGGCCGGAGACGCTTTCTTCCGCCGAGTCTCCGGCCAAGAGGATCAAGAAGGTGATTTCCCGGCCGTCTCCGGCTGGGATACATATACAGGAGAGCGACCTCTACCTCAAAGTGTCGTCGGGGCTATCCATGGCCGACAGCCTACGGCGGACATGGAGAAAGCAGCGAGGGCCAAAATACCTCGGGGACACTTTGAAAGCTCAGGTTGCTGTGATAGCCCAGGAAGCCGTCCAGGTTGGTGATTTCTCCATAAAATTTTCAAGTAATTTTTTCCCTGTTCGGTCCCTGACGAATGTTGTCCGCTTTTTTTTGCAGATCTTTCAACACTATGCCTTCCTGGATGCCATGGAGGTCGAGAAAGTTGCCCCGGCAATAATAAAAAGTCCGGGGAGACATCTTCGTGCGAGCAGGAAATCCTCACCAAGCTGAAGGAGGCCGAGAACAACGCCGCCTCCCTCGAGACACGGTTGCTCTCGGAGGGGGTGAAGGCCACCAGGCTGAAGGAGTCCTACCAGGCTCTGACTGGGTCCATCCGGGCCGTCCAGGCCCAGGTCAGCGAAGTCAACGAGCTCTTTGATGCTATGAGGAAACAAAGAGACTCGCTCAAGGAGAAAGCAGAGAAAGCTGTGGAGAACTACAAGATGTCCGACCAGTTCTACGTCGACCTCGCTGACTCTGTGGCCGTTGGGTGGCGTAATGCCCTCGACGCCGTTAAAGAGATGGTTTTCGGGTTCGATGACCAGGAGCTCCGTGCGAGGTACCCTCTCCTGGAGAAAGTGCCTAAGGGTGGAGGCACCGGGCGGGCGGGCTGCGTCGATACCTTGGCCAAGAAGACGACTTGAAGTTGTCGCTCTTCCCGCTCTTTTTTTCTTGTTTTCCATTGTAACCCCTTGGGCAATTTTGCAATAATTTTGTAAAGCTGAGGAGCTCATAATACCTTGTACATAATTTTGACATCAATGAAGTAATTTTTGCTCATCTGTAATGTGTCTAATTGGAAAATTTTCATTTTCATTTTTATTTTTCCGAGTGTGGATAGACCGGTGTCCCTCCTTGCCCCGAAGACAAAGTAGCATGAGTCGAGCGAACGCTAGGTTTATCCTTCCAAGTGTAGATAGAACGATTCCAGAGACGAGGTAACGTGAGACGAGCGAACACTAGGTTTATTCTTCTAAGCATGGATAGACCGGTGTCCCCCCTCACCCAGAAACTACATGAGTCGAGCAGACACTAGGCTTATTCCTCCAAGTATAGATAGACCGGTATCCTCTTAGAAACTATAGGAAATCAGACTGAACTTTGCAAAGCTCGGTGATATCCCTTCTTCGGATTCGAGTGGAATTAGATTTGGGCCGGCTATCGACCGTGGACGAGCTTTCTTTACTTGGGCTAATGCAGGAGTCTGCCTGATTCGAGCATGTGTGCCGGGTAGGGGTATGCCTGCTAGTTTAATGTGAGGTTTTAGGATCCCCCGTTTAAACGGAGCACGAATCTATTCGTCATGAATGGGTATGCCTTGGCATCGAAAAGGAGTCTACCTGTCACGACCTAGAAACGACACATGACCAACACTTGAATCACGTGAAGTTTATAAGACCCACCGTAACCCAAGTAAGCCGAAATCAGGAATCTAAACCTTTTTAAGTAAATAATGGAGGTGAAGTTTTGGAAAAGGGGTATTAAATGAAATCAAGTCCCCTTTTAAAGTATAAGTAACGTTTGTTTAAACGCAAGTGGGTTTTAAACTAAAATTTGAAAACATTTTCGTCATTTAAAATTTTGATAGCACCTCCTTTATAAATTTTGATAAAAACCAATACATATACATAAATAATATTAATGTTTCCCATCGGGAGCTATCTCATCGCCCAAACGGCGGAAACATAACCACATAGTAATATACGACGTCCAAGACGAAGATCAACACAATAAAAAGTAAAGGAAATACTAAAAGCATTATCAACTCAACTACATCCAAACTCGACATATAAAACAATAACATACAAGTCTTGCTTCTAAGTTCACAAAAATATACAAGTTTGATCAATGGAGTTTTTAACTAGATCACAAAAGATTATACATATACAAGCAGCGATTACGATCTGGAATGTAACCCACCCACCAAAGCAATCACCCGAAGAAGAATAAGCATACCAGCAAACCGCTACTGATCCGATTGGTCGATCCTGCAAGAAACTATGGCGCAACGGGGGTGAGTTGCCAACTCGTGAGTAGCAGATATCATCAGGTAGAAATCGAATGCATAACGATCTACCTCGGTCAGACTGTATAATAATATCATACTATATGATAACGAAAGTGAACAAGTATATACATAAATATCACCTTAGTATCAATAAATGCATCATGTCAGGTCGCGCATAACACACAAGATCCCCAGGTCAATCAATATGTGGAAATATGTCATCCATAACACACACACACACACACACACACATATATATCACATCCAATAAGTGTCCCTCAACGACGCTCAAAATTCTCATAAAACACAGAAACTCATGGTGGACGCCAAATCATCATATCAAGAGAAAACCACATTTTAAAACATTCACAAGTTTTATAAAATCATATCCACAGTTTCTCAAATCTTATAGAAACAGAAATCCCATGAAAAAACTATCTCATAAGGACATGGCAATAATAGAACAAATTAAAAGGTACAGAACAGTGGTATAATACATGCAAAGATGTGATGAGCAGTGATCTAAGGTACTGGCAGGAATATAGTATGATGCAACATAACATGGCAAGTTCTATATGTGTACGTGGCATGGAAATTACCGATGATGTGTTTGTGAAAATACGAGTCTGTGTATGTACAATATGTAAATCATCGGTAATGGTACAGTGTTTTACAAGTGTTTTCATAGAAGCAATGTAAAGAGAGTATAATCTACGGAACCGTACGCGATGCTAGGTAATAAACAGTAATCTATAATACTAACAGGGTATAATGTGATACAAGTGACATGGCAAGTTCTATATGTGTACGTGGTATATTAATTACCGATGATGTGTATGTATAGCATGCAAGAATGTGTAAGTGCAACATGAAGTCATCGGTAATGGTGCGAGTGTCCTAGCAAACGAAGTTGAGTAGAGCTAAAGGTATAAACGTAGTATATATCATAAGTAACCGAAGCGCGAGCATAAACAAAAATAAGGAAATTGTAACGTGAGAAAGTGTTTAAAATATCTAACTACGTATGAGCCATACAGTTATAATTTAAAATAGCACGAAACGTTATTTTGGAAATAAAGGACTATGATGTTTTTGAAATAGCACCTATGACGTTATTGTAGAGTGTTTTTTGTCACCCTATTGAGATAGCAATGCGCGTCGCTTGTCAGGCATATTTCATATTCCCCCTGTCTGGGGTAGGCTGGGTTTATTGATTGTGAGAATCCGAATCTTCGGTAGCCGCGGACTAAACTACCGTTAATTACCTCTCGACTTTGGAGCGATGGATTCTCCGATTGACGGGTAAAACTGGTCATGCGAACTCAATGTGCAGTGTGCGTGTGTTGTGTTTTGGAAATGTTTTGGACATATCGGGGACCTCGCAGAGTTTACGGGGGTCCCTCTATCCGGATAGCGGACTGAGGGTCAAGGGGGATGTTTCCCCCCAATAAAAGAGCAAAGCTCTATTCAAAATTTGAAAGAGGCAGCGCCTCACGTGCCTTGCATGAGGGCACCAGCGCCAAGAGTTAAAAACTCTGAAGCAGCGCCACATGTGCCTTGCACGAGGGCGCCAGCGCCAAGAATTAAAAACACTGAGGCAGCGCCTCACGTGCCTTGCACGAAGGCGCCAGCGCCATAACTAAAAGTTCTCTGCCATTAGATCAAAGATCCAACAGAGATGATAAATTATCAAAATACAGAATTAAATTCTGTTGAGGAAATATTCCTAAAATCTTTCTAAACGAGAAAAATTACTCTCAAACAGAGCATCGTTGGATTAAAAATCCAATGGTGATTAAAAATCACCAAGTTACAGAATAAGCTCTGTATGGGAAGATATTTCCCTAATATTTCTAAACAAGAAAGATTATGCTCTGTAAAACATAGCACCGTTGGATTAAAGATCCAATGGTGATTAAAAATCACTAAGCTACAGAATAAGCTCTGTAGGGGAAAATATTTTCCCAATCTTGTTAAAAACAAGAAAAATATCTTATGTCCTTGAATCAAAGATCCAACGGTGGATAAAATCCCCAAATTAATTAAAAAATCTCTCAATGAGAGATTTCCTTAACTGAATCAACAAATCCACCTCTACTATATAAAGGCCCCAAGACTTCAAGTCTTGTATAGAGGAACCCCTCCATAAACTTCATGTTCAAAAAGAAGAGCAAGCAAAAATGAAAGCTTTAAGAGAGAAGAAGGAAGAAGAACTTTCTTCAAGGTAAATAAAGATAATAGAGATCATAGTATCTCATCTGCATATCTAAGGGTTTAACTCTCATTCAGAACATAGTTCTTTCCCCTGGATTCGAGACCCATGAGACAAGTCTCCTACAAATAAGAATTTAATTTTCGTGGGGACGAATTTGTTCTTGGGGATCAAAGATCCAGGGGAGAACAGAGAATTGAACATCTTCAGAAAAATGCATAAAGAAAGAAACAGCGCCAAGCGCCTCATGTGCCCCTCATGTAGGCGCTGCTAAAAAAAAGAGTGCTTAGCACTCAATAGTTGGCGCTCAGCGCCAAGCGACTCACGTGCCCCTCATATGGGCGCTGCTCAGATAAAGAGTGCTTAGCACTCAGTAGTTTTCGCTCAGCGCCAAGCGCCTCACGTGCCAATCACGTGGGCGCTGCTTAACATGAAGTGCTCTACACTCATCAAACAGCGCCTAGCGTCTACCATCTAGCGCCAAGCGCCTCACGTGCTCCTCACACGGGCGCCATAAAGGGTGTTTAACACCTCATAAAAAACAAAAAAAAAAGAAAAGCAAGATAAAGTGTGGGTGTCAGAACCCATATGGATGCTCAGCATCGTTGGTACAGAAAGGGGACCAAGCCCAAGCGAGTGTTTAACACTTTATTCAAAAATAAAATGACTGGGCTGAGCCCAAGTTTGGCCAAACTCCTAATCAATCGAGCACATGGGCTCTTTATTTTCCAGAGTAGTCTTAATCCCAAATAAGACTACTGAGCTTCTGATGAATATTCATTGGTTCCAGGGTACATCTCCCCACACCTCTGATATATGTCGTTGTAATTCTTCAACGTCTTCAGAGAGGTGGCGGGTCCCGACAACCAACAACTCTACGGAACGAAATGTTCTTAAACTTACAATGGACTGCAACGTTCTTAAACTAAGACAATATAGAGTCCAAATGCTCTTCTGTTGGGTCTGAACGATCCCAAAAATCCTGTTGAGTATATCTTAGTCTAAAATTAGACTAACGTATCCTCGACAAATATTTAAGTTGATCTTAATCTCAAACGAGATTAACGATCTTTAAATTAACCCAAACCCAAATCTAAGAGTATACGGATTTGGACTAATTCACGCCCTACGGGCGACAACATGAATTAGTCTCCGTATACAATCCATGGGCAACCAAAAATAAAACAAATACACACGACACGAAGTGAACATCTGGAGCAGGAGAAAGTGGTTATCGCTATGCGGTAACGTAATTAACTGCAGGGGCTTGCGTCTGCAGGGAAGAGCGTCCCTACAATCAAAAACCCTTCGCAAAAGAGGGGGAATCTGATGAAGTTTGCTACAACGGCCGCATCCGTCCAAACCTCCGATGCACGGTCCCATAAATCAACTTGGCATCTTCGGAGAGGTGAACGGATAAACCCAAATAGCATTTGCCTCCAAATGCAGGCAATACGTTTGTCTTTCCCGGCTTTCGGCGGTAAACAAATTCTGGCACGCCCGGTGGGACCTTTTCCTCTTTCCACTGCACACTTCGTGTGTCGTGTTCGCGAACGAATCGCGGTTTAATATGGTTGCCCCTGGATTCGAGGTACTAAGATTTGGTGTCTTTCTCCATGCAAAAGAGAAGATGACATCGATGGCTTCCAACTGCACCAATTGTAACAGCGACTCCCACTCCGTCCTTGCTGGAGGAGCGACTTATGGGCCCCAAGCGGCCTCTATCTTTGCAATGCCAGTGGAGCAGGTGACTCAAGCTTCCACTGGATTGTTCTTCGGGACTATGCTCCCGCCAATAAACTTCAATGCTCCAGTGCCATCACAAGAGGCCCCGAAGAAGTCGGTCTTTGATTGGCTTGCAACTACCGCGGCCCCTCTCAACGGGTCATTCAATTCCTGTGCCCCAGTCTTCGACAGGCTGAGCCTAAGCTCGAGTAGGCCTGTAAAGAGGCTCGCGATACCTGAGAAGGCTATCCCAAAAAGGATAGTCCTCCCAACTCCTGCTGTGGGTGAGGTCGTTACAAGTGCTTCCCCTACCCGAAAGTCGGTCTTCGACAGGTTAGACGTTCCCTCTCAGCGGATGTCAGTCTTCGACAGGCTGGCACCAACAGCAGCTTCTCATCAAAGCAAGGGGCATAATGAGGTCGCTTCTACAACTAAGGTGATCCCATCCGCAAGACATGCTCGATGTCGCCACTGGTGCCGAGTAAGGAAAACTAGGGGCAACTCTCCCTCTGGACTTACTCCACCAGCTCCAATGGTGGAAGTTGATGATGCTGTTCCAACTGGGAACAGCTTTGAACCGCTCAGGAGGGTGCGAAAGAACTCTCCAACCACCGTGCTGAAGAAGTCTCTGCCACCAGTTAATAACGTGTTACGGGCAAAGCCGGAGCAGCCCCCTCAGCGGCTGTCTTCCAAGATCCAAAGAGTCTGGTAGAAAGTCTAAGACTCTGTAATTGACAAAGACTACTCTCGCCGACTAGAGAAAAAGAAGGCTCGGCAGGAGGAAGACCATCCCGCCGTCATACCACAAAAGGTATCGTCTGCATGGATGCCTGCTACAACGGCCCTCTCAACTTTGGCCTCCCACAGAAAGAGAAGGCCAGAGAATCAACCACCACCTGCGGAAAATTTCAAAGGCAGTGGACTCAAACGCCCCAAGTCTGGGGGTATGGTAGTACACACGGTGTACATGGCTTCTGGGAAAGAGGAAAGCCGCACTTCCACGGGTCATCGACCATTTGCACGATCTGTGACAAAAGCTCAGGAGCAACAACAGAAACTCCAGGAGATGCTGACAAAGATGGCCACACTCATTGGGCAGAAAGAAAGCCCGGAAATATCGTCAGAACAACGCCAAGAGCAGGAGACCGACATCGAATTCCTATGAAGGGTGCTTGAAAAGAAAGATAAAGAGGCCGCGGAACAAGCGGCTAATATAAAACAAATGGCGCTTCTGTTCCAAGACATGGTGGGGATGATGATCCAGCCGGATCCTCCAGCCGAAGACCCTCCGATAATCATCGAAGACGACAGAGGGGAAACGTCAAACCCTCCTCCGGCTATCTCAGTAGCCTAAGAAGAGACAATTTCCAAGGCTACCCTTGATAACTACATACCTCAACAAATACGAGCTCATCAAGCGAGTGAAGCG
Source organism: Agapanthus africanus (assembly GCA_030015575.1). Classification (NCBI taxonomy): domain Eukaryota; kingdom Viridiplantae; phylum Streptophyta; class Magnoliopsida; order Asparagales; family Amaryllidaceae; genus Agapanthus; species Agapanthus africanus. Next base: position 933,188,585 of record JASDDO010000019.1, on the reverse strand, counting down.
GCTGGCTAAGTCGTCAGAACTGGGCGGCCTTATCCAGGCTGGTACGATTAAATCAAGTACCCGCCGGGATATACGATCCCAAAGTTCTACGTATACAAGGGGACAAGCAACCCGCATCAGCAAGTCGCCCAGTTCAAAGCATTATGCGGCAATACTGGAGGCGACGACAAATTGCTGCTTCGTCAGTTTGTTAGCAGCTTGTCGGAGACGGCATTTGAATTGTACTCTGAGCTCCCAAATGATTCTATCAAAACATTCACGAAGATGGAATTACTATTCACACAGTGGTTCGCGAGTGTAAGCGATCGCATCCCGATCCATGTATTAATCAATGCCAGGGTGAAGCCAGGAGAGCCTGGGTTCAATACGTAATTCGGTGGCGGAACCTATGGTCAAGGTGTGAACAACGCATAGAAGAAGCTCCTGTTGTGGGAATGTTCATGGGGACCCTTGATCCTCAAGCAACTATATCCCAGTTTATGATGTTCTTCAAGCCGACCACTTTCCAGGCCTTGATTGACAAACTGGCCCAAATGGACCAGATGGGCCATAGGCCGTTCTCTTCAAAGACAGATCTTCGGAATGAAAAGGGCAAAGGGAAAACGACCTTCGTCGCCAACGCTCAACAACAACCGAGTGACCTGAAACCGGTAGCTCGCCAAAAAAAAACCCCAAGATCCCTCGAAGAAAAGTTGAGACGTCTTTACTCGTTCTCCCAAGATAAAACGAGGAGACTATTCGAACTGGCGGTGCACAACAGGCTCATCACTCTGCCGGATCCGAGATGCCCACTGCAACCGGGCGACGTCAACAATCCCAATTACTGCCCTTACCACCGAATAGTGGGCCATCCAATCGAAGATTGCTACGTTTTCAAAAACTGGGTTGAAGACCAGTACCAACAGGGCATGTTCGCGCTGTTCGAAAACTGGAAGGTAAACCTGCCGCAGCAGCACGCTCCTAAAAAGGTGGATACGCCGGGGGCATCATGCTCATTTGTAGGAGAAACTCCGTGGGAAGTGGTCCTTTCAGCTAAAACTAAAAGAATGCTGAAGGATCTTCAAACATGTCTGGCGATTAGGTGGAAAAGCCCGCTGGAGCCTGAAATTATTGACGGAATGCTGAAACCGCGCCCAACGCCAAAAGTTGGTAATGATGGACAAAACCTCCAGGCCAAGCCTCCGAAGTCTTCAAAGAAAAAGAAGAAGGATAAGAGGCTGTCCAGCTCGATGACAATCGTATGGGTCTGCAGAAATACATCGATGCACTGGAGATATACAACCAAGAGGCACGGACCCCAGTCATACTGGAAGAGTTCTTCAAGCATGTTCTTAAGAACGGAAACCGTGACATTGATGAAAGAGACGATTCTTCGGAATAACCCGAGGATTATGTAGCGAGTTGCCAAATGATCTCTCACTCGTCGATAAATAGCAAAGAAGCTCCTGGCGTAGAGAAACTGGGGGAAGATCCAGAACCAGAATCCATGGAACCGTCAGATGACCTCATCGACAAGCTGTTGAACGAAACTCCTCAAAAGAGCAAAGCTGACCGAGGAAATGAAGCGGCCATATATGAAAAGGCCAAGCGTCGGCGTCAAGCTGAAGAAGCCCCGGTAATGAGAAGTCATAAAGTACCTCAACCGGATCAAAGTGCCCTTTCCACCAACAAAAGCAGAATCAAGATAAGGAAGCAGTTTGCCAAAGCTCTGTCAATGGGAATGAAGCTACCACCTATCAAAGAAAATACTTCCGGAAGTACGTTCCCCGACGAACTGGATGTACATCCGAACTACTTCTTATACCATCAGAAGGTCACGCACTCTACTGAAGAGTGCAATTCCTTCAAGAAGTGGTGGCAGGGATACATTGCCCACCGACAACACTTCAAGCGAATAAAGTGCAAAGCCCATCGAGAACAGAGAAGCGCGGCAGACGAGCATAAAGGAACAGCCGGTAACTGTCATATGATCGATGCCATCCCGACAAGAGAAAAACCTCAAGTTCATACCTTCGGGAGCGATTCTGATGAAGAAATAGCCCTCGGCCCTCTCTTCAAGAAATCCACCTCTGAAAAAGAAAAGGAGATGAAGAATTGTGAGAACATTCAGCTGCGTAACCGTACGTTACCTGAAAAGAATCTCGGACCCTCAAACAAAGGTTCGGGCAAAAGAGACAAAGGGAAGGAAAAAGTCCCTGAGGAGATTGCCCTTGATGATAGAGTCGTCGAAGAGCTCACAGCCAAGGATCCGCCCAAGAAAACAAGGTGGATTACAATATCCTGGCACATCTGAGGAAGATACCCTCACAATTAAGCATTTTGGATGCCCTTCTCCTGTCTAAAGAGGCACGAGATTTCCTGATCAAAGCGTTACAAGAGCCCGACCAGTTTCAAGCCTTCCTTGCAGAAGAAAAGATGAAGCAAGAGCTGACAAAGGTTCATACAGCTGACATCATATTCGGCGATGAAGATCTCCTCCTCAGAACGTGCGATTACAACCATCCTCTGTATGTCACTGGGTATTGTCACGATATCAAGATAGGGAAGATCATGGTCGACAACAAGTCCTCCATCAACCTCCTCAATGTAAGAGTGTTGAAGGAGATTTGCATGAATGTGCAGCACCTGGCTCAGGATAAAATTACCATCTCCGGTTTTGACTCCCAATCATCACAAACGCTCGGGGTCTGTAATACTGACATTATGCTTCGGGCTGATCGTCACTGACATCAAGTTCCATGTTATTGACGCCAAGACTTGCTACAACTCTTTGCTCGGTAGGCCTTGGTTACATGAGTACAATATCATCCCTTCTACACAGCATCATCAGTATATGAAGTACTTCAAGGATGGCCTCGAGTACACAGTTATAGGGGAGCTGAACCCATTCTCCGTAAATGAAGTCCGCAAATATTAAGATGCCAAGTACTTCTTACCAGGTTTCGAAGATATGGAAAGATGTCCCAAACCCGAGAATAAGCAAAAAGCCATCGCCACTATCCCGATATTTGGGAGCGATACCGATGAGGATGAAGAGATGGTCTACTCGGGACAACCCCAAGGAAACAGGCCAGGAACATCTACTCCTATTCTGGTCTTTGGCAGTGACTCTAAGGACGAGGCCAACACAGTGTTCTCCATCCGCCCGTCAATACAGACCTTTGCTGGAGCTGACCAGAGTTTACAAATTACCATGGTTGCGCAGCGGCATTATAAAGAACTTGATAAACTTGATACGTACAGCGTGCAAGAGCTGCAGACTTTCTGCATCCCTCCTAAGCAAAGAGGTGAAAAGTCGATTCTTTTCTACCAATCCACGGAGACTAAAATAGAGAAAGAAGTATGGCACGATGCCGAACCTGTGCTCGACAGACTTCAACCAATCCGTCTGCCCAGATACTATGCAGAAGGACTGAAAAGGCCATTGAGATGCCAAGGTGTACCCTTTAAACAGACTGCTCGACAAGCCCAGTTCTATAACCAGATTTGGGACGTTCCTGGGACTTAGCGGAAGATGCCCAATGGGAGAATGGAGACGACCGGCCTTGGATACGTTCGACCCAAGAAACGGGAGCGATTCCATGACTGCCATGTTATAATGATTTCGGTGGAAAAGAGAACGCCTTTCCAAATAGCGCTGATATTGAAACAGAGCGAAATCCAGCCTTGGGAATACCAAGCCCGTCATTCGAAGAACAGATTGACAAGCTAATAAGAGAAGCCAGTCAAAAGGTTCGGGATGACCACAGCCGCGAAATGGACATTTACGAAAAAGCCAAGACGCAACGTATCATTCAGCATGCTACGGAGGATGATAATGCCCTTCACCCTCAGCTTGCTGTGCACTCTCATGGCGAGGGAAAAGTCCGACGCAGAAGTAATGATAAGATCAAGAATAAGACGGCGTTCAAAGACAACAATGCGGATCTAAGAAGCCACGCGAGCGAGGAAAAGTCAGCTGGAACCTGTCTTTTATGAAGAAGATGGGTCGGGAGTACTCTTTCCCTCAAGACAAGACAAGGAAAATATTCAGCCCTGTCATGAAGCATCAAAAAATGATGCTCCCGGAGTCTCAGCGTCCCGAACAAATAGACGAGGTCCATTACCCGGCTTATTGCTCCTATCACCGAGCAATAGGACATCCTCTTGAAGACTGCTTCACCTTCAAAGACTGGGTCGAAGACCAGTATCAATAAGGTAGGTTTGCTCTATCCGAAAGTTGGAGGGTAATCCCACCATGAAAGCATGAGCCAAAAGCAACCTATACTGCGAAGGGAAGTTCAGATCAACATCGAGCTTGGAAACGAGCTCGTACCTGCTACATGATAACGTTCTCAAAGGAGGGAGAGTATGAGAATATGGATGACCTCTCCCATTGCTTCGCAAATAAAGATGAAGATGGGGTGATCTCAGAATTTCCACCGGTGCCAAAAGAGCTGGAATATAGGATACACACAATAGCAGACAACTTGAAAAAAATCGACTCGGGGACGGCAAACAAGCCAAGGCCAACGTTCGTCAGTGAGCTGCTGTCTGAGAAACAGGTGGCTACATTAAAAGACGTGCTTATGCAGTATAAAGACCCCTTCGCATGGAACTATTCTGAAATGCCGGGATTAGATCCAGAGATAGCTGTGCATAAACTGGCGATATCGCCGGACGTCAAGCCAGTCAAACAGGCGCCAAGAAGAATGCGGCTCGAGCTTAAGATGAGTATCAATGCCGAAGTCAAGAAGCTAATCGACTCCGGCTTTATCCAAGAAGTTCAATACCCTGACTGGATCGCCAATGTCATTCCTGTAATGAAGAAAAATGGGACAGTACGCATCTGCGTAGATTTTCGGGATCTCAACAAAGCTTGTCCGAAGGATGACTTCCCAGTACCTGTTACCGAGCTGATGATCGATAACACATCCACCCATGAAGTCTTCTCCTTCATGGATGGATCTTCGGGGGTATAATCAAATAAAGATACATCCTGAAGACCAAAAGCACACTGCTTTCCGGACCCCGCTAGGCATATTCTGCTACAAAGTGATGCCCTTCGGTCTGAAGAACGCTGGCACTACTTACCAGAGGGTCATAAAAAAGATCTTTGATGACCTTATACATGAGATTGTCGAATGTTATATTGACGACCTCGTGGTGAAAAGAAAATCGTACGAGGAGCATTGGGAGCATCTGAAGATAGTGTTCTAGCGCCTTCGGAAGTACAACCTGAAGATTAACCCTCTGAAATGCGTGTTTGGAGTTTCCTCAGGCAAATTCCTAGGATTCATCATACGACACCGGGGCATCGAAATAGACCCGTCAAAGATCAAGGCGATTATGGAAATGCCTTCGCCAAGAACTCTCAAACAACTGCGGTCTCTTCAAGGAAAGCTCGCGTATATCCGGCAGTTCATAGTTAACATCTCCGACCAATGCTGCCTTTACAGTCATCTAATGAAGAAGGGGACCCTATTCGTTTGGCATCGTAAATGCTAAAGTGCACTGGACAAAATCAAGCAATACCTGCAGAACCCGGCGGTACTGACCGCTCCGGTCAAGGGAAATCCCCTCATCCTGTACACAACAGCCCTTGAAGGTTCTTTAGACGCGCTATGGGCAAAGGAGAACGACCAGGGGAAAGAGAGAGCTATCTATTATTTGAGTCGAGTTCTCCTAGGGGCAGAAAACAATTACTCCCCGATCGAAAAGCATTTCCTGGCACTGATCTTCGCGGTAACGAAGCTCCGACATTGTGCCCTGGCACATGAAGTCCATCTCATATCAAAGGTGGATCCTCTCAAGTATTTGAAGTCGAGAGCCATATTAACAGAAAGGCTTACCAAATGGGCTCTCCTATTGATGGTTTCTCAATAGTATATCAACCCCTCAAGGCAATAAAAGGCCAGGCCATCACCGACTTTCTCGCTGAGCATCTGATACCCGCCGACTCTCTCTTAAACTGCGAATTGCCGGACGAACACGCATTTGACATAATCGACGGGGAGAAAGAAGGGAGTGATACCCGATGGGAACTTTACTTCGATGGAGCATCCTTCTTGAAGAAGCGAAAGCAAAACAGCCCCATGATTAAAGCCGGGGTGGGCCTTATTTTCGTGACCCCACAAGGAGGGATATTATGTTTTGCCCTTTCCTTAACGGAGCCAAGAACAAACAATGAGGCTGAGTATGAAGCTCTGATAGCGGGTTTCGAGATTGCTGTCAATATGGGGATCGAAAACCTCCTCATATATGGAGACTCCCAGTTGTTCGTTAGCCAAGTAAATGGAGACTACCAGACGTACAAGCCAGAACTGATCAAATATGGAGAGAGAGTGCAGCAATTGCTGACGCAAATCCCCTCCTACACCCTGGAAAGCATACCACGTGCAGAAAATAGCAAGGCAGATGCGTTAGCCAAGCTCGCTAAAGAACCAGCCGACGAAAACCTCGATGACATAAGGATCATTGTGCGAATCCGCCGGATTCTCGCACCAGAAGAGATATCTCTGAAGTCGTCTGAAAGAAAGGGAGTGACTGAACAAGCGGTCTTCCAAATAGAGGATGAAGAAAAGGAGAAGGATTGGAGAGAAGTCTTCATAGAAACTTCAAATCCCATAGAACGCCCGAAAACGCATCATCGAGACATCAGCTCATGAAGCGAGCTCTGTCTTTCGCCTTCGTCAATGATACTCTATACAAGAGATCGTTCGATTGTTTGTGTTTAAGGCGTCTGGGGCTAGAAGAAGCAAGGAGAGTCGTCCAAGAAACTCATGACGGACTCTGCGGTTCTCATCAAGTCGGGCCAAAGATGAAGCTAAAGATCAAAAGAATGGGTTACTATTGGCCCACGATGATTCAGGACTGCCTCGAATATGCGAAGCAATGTCACTCATGCCAAATTCACGGGGACTTCATCCACCAGCATCCGAATCCGCTACACCCAATATTGGCTAGCTGGCCATTTGAAATGTGGGGAACCGATATAATCGGGCCCATCGAACCAGCATCATCCAATGACTATCAGTTCATACTAGAAACAACCGATTACTTCTCTAAGTGGGCAGAAGTAATACCGTTAAGAGAGGTAAAGACGGAGAACATCCTCCATTTCTTCAAGACACATGTCATCTACCGGTTCGGCACTCCGCGGCGGATCATCTCGGATAATGGGTCGGCCTACAGAAGACATAAGATCGGCCGCTTCGCACAACAATATAAAATAGATTGGAGATACTCTTTGGTCTATAATCCCTGAGCTAACGCTCTAGCTAAGGCTTTCAACAAAACCTTGACAAAGATTATAAATAAAACGGTGTCCAGAAATAAAAAGGACTGGCACGAGAGATTGCATGAAGCTCTCTGGGCCTATCGGACCACGTTCAAGACGGCCATGAACACAACGCCATTTGCGTTAGTATTCGGCAAGGAAGCGGTACTTCCCTTGGAGATAGAGCTATCCTCTCTATGAGTGGCGGTTCGGTATGAACTGACAGAGGAAGAAAATGCCCATCTTCGGATTGAAGAGCTAAACGCCCTTGATGAAACTCGTCTCATGGCGCAGCAAAACCTAGAAGCTTACAAAGTAAGGATGACGCGCTCATACGAAAGATTGACTAGGCCGAAAACATTCCGCCAAGGCGAACTCGCGCTAGTCGTAAAAAGACCTATGATCCCCAATCATGCTAAACAGGAGAAATTTGAGCCGAACTATGAGGGCCCATACATCATAGACAAGGTCTACCAAGGCGGGGCCTACTTGCTCATGGATATGCATGGCGAAAGACCCTTCCGGCCAATAAACGGCTGGTTCCTTAAGAAATACTATGCTTGACAAGTCACGGCTCAGATTAATGATGGATGATGGCGCTTGTGTCCACTCGCTATCTTCCTGAGTCCAAACTCTATAAGTAGTATCCGGCGAAACCTCACCTTAAAATAACAACGGACCGCAACGTCCTTAAACTAGCTGTGGATCGAAATGTCCCTAAACTAACAATGGACCGAGATGTCCTTAAACTAACATTGGACCGAGATGTCTTTAAACTAAAAACGGACTGAGATGTTCTGAAACTAACATCGCCTTAAATACGGCGGTAGTGGAATCCAGGTCCATAAGTCCTAGCGGTGACGACTGCAACTCAAATCCAACCGGCAAACAAATGGGTCACATGCAGCGAAACTATTCTCGAGAGTTTCATCGCCAAAAAAAAGTGTATGTCCACAAGTGAAATGGGCACGGGTGAAAAACCGAAAGGGCTTCGTGGGTAAAAACAGCAGGAGTGCCGGCGAGTTCGTGAAAACCCGAAAGGGCGCAGACTCGTAAAAAAATTCATGCACACTTGCAAGGACCTCTCGATCTTGTAAGGAGAAAATACCTGCGTGAGATCCTTATGACTCACAAGGGAGCAACACACTTAGGGATCCCCACGATTCCTAAGGAGAAATTACACTTACGAGATCCTCATGACTCGTAAGAAGAATCCCCCTATGAGGCCCTCACGGCTCATAGGATTCGAAATCCTTAAGTTACAGGGATCTAAACCTGTTCTTAAGCTATCACATTCCCCAGATTTCCCTACAAGCGGTTCAATATTGACCCTTGTATACAATCCACGGGCACAAATAAACGTTTTCCCTACCAAGTCCCACCAACGACGAGGAATGTCCTCATGTGGTGAACGACACTTGTTAGGAAGAAACACTCTTGTAAGATCCCTACGACTTATAAGAGAACACACACTTAGGAATCCTCACGGCTCCTAAGGAGAAAACACACCTACGAGATCCTCACGACTCGTAGGGAGAAACACCTTTATGAGACCCTTACGGCTCATGAAGTCAAAAGTCTTAGTCGACAGGATCCTAACCTTTTTTGCTAAGCCACCTTTATTCGAATCGACAAAGGCAAATGATGATTCACTCCTAGCAATGTCCCAGTGGTAGCGATGCTAATGCTTAAGATTGGTATCAGATTGCGAGCCTTTTCACAGCAAATGATGATTCGCTCCTGGCAATATTCCAGTCGCAGCGATACTGATGCTAAGATTGGTATCAGACCTCGGGTTCCATACTCGCAATAAAAATCAGCGAGCCAAAAATGCATATGAAATAGCCGAAATGATAGGGCAACTCGCAATAAAAATCAACGAGTAAAATATATGTGTATAAAAATAGCCGAAATGATTGGGCAACTTGCAATAAAAATCAGCGAGTAAAGAAAAAGAAAAACAATCGAAATGATTGGGCACCACAAAAAAACAGCCGAAATGATTGGGCTATCATGACTTTCGTGATATAAAAGGCTGAAATGGTAGAGCATCACGGAAAGAAATAAAAAAATGAAACTTTTGCTCTGCAGGTGGGATCACATCGACCCCTGTATACAATCTATGTGCACAAATGAAAAGGGAACCGCATTATCCCACCAGGCTTCGTCAAAGGGAAGCTAGATCTCGATGACTACATCTACAGCCTAGAAATCAACAACGGCGTTCCTTCTCGTTCCAACCAGAAGCAGATACGACGTTAATAAAACGGAGCCACGGCAAAGTCCCCTAGTTCCAAATCTCGACGGTTCACAGTGTAAGTCCACGGTAGCGCCCCGGCCGTCTAACAGACGCCAAATGCGGAACAAAAACTTTTACTACTGGCGTTATCACGTACTATAACCCGGATCTGCCATTAAAGCTAAACTAACAAACTACAAAGTGGGTAGAAATGTTATACCGAATGATTCGAGTCCTTCGGTCTTCAACCATCATCCCACGCTTTGTTGCGGCTGCTCCGATCTCCTGAATCTCCAGTCTTCTCATCCAGGTGGCACCACGTCGACGGATCTTTAAACGGGCTCCCGCCTCTGAACCGAGTTATCTCGATCATCAAGTTTGCTAAAAGAGATGATCAAGATTGATATAGAGAATGAGTAGAACACTTTGTCTCGCTTCGTCCAAAGTTATGGACGAACGGTTAATGAAGTTGCCTTTTGGATTCAAATGAAATGAGAAATGAATATATGAAATTTCCATGAAGCCAAAACCCTAATCTTTTTGCAAATGAACAACCATGATCATTTGTGAAGAGGGGCCGGCCACTTAAAGAGAGGGGGAGGTGAGTGTAGGAGGGGGAAGGTGACCACAAGTATGAATCCTTATCACTTCATTAAAGGAAAGATGAATCACTAATGACACCTTGCATAACATTAAATGCAAGAATGAGTCATTAATCTAGTCATCCATTCAATTAATGCAAGTGAATGATTCATGAACCTAGTCACCATTCTAGAACCTTCTAGAAACACGACTCACCTCATGACTTACCCAAGTGACGAAAAGATAAATCCGCATTTAACCGAATGTTAAATACGGGTGATAGAAAACTGGAAACTGGCAACTTCCAAAAGCGATCCTGAAACGAATTTCAGGATAACCCCATATCAGTTATACATACCCGCATTTGTATTACGACCGAATACAAATGCATCTGAGACAAAGATATTATATCTACACAGTATAATACTCGGATCCGGCTTAAACCAAAGCCCACCAGTATTATCTGCCCGAAATATGACACGTGCGTAAACGCACGTGCATTTTCCGAACCCTGCCATAAAACCATACGGTCTTTACAACGTTTCGCCCGAACTTGGGAAATGGTCTGTGGGGGGACTCTAATGACTCATCAATACACTGGCACTGGGTATAACCACTAGCACGTCAGAGGTACAAGCTGTACGTAACGGTTGCTTATGTATTGATTGGAAAGGAAGATGACGAGCGAACTCATCCAGAAACCCTACTGAGCCTGACAGTGACAATATCCATACAGTCCAGTCCGTTCATCTAAGAGTATCGCATATCGAGTCTAGGGGGGTAGATAAAGTCAGACCCCTAATAGCGCGATAATTCGTGTCGGTATGAAGCCCATCACCACGTGAGAAACTACTGATCCAAATCAGTAATTCTCCACTACCTCGGCCGAGGATTTCTAGTGATGGCCACCTGTGCACTGTGCGACATCAACCCCCAATACCGGGAGAGACGAATCCCCGACGATCCGCTCACTGCCTCCATGTGGCTCGGGACTGTACCCAAAAAATACCTGTTTGCACGTCTCCTTTGAGCGTGGTAGGGTAGAAATCAAAGCACAATGGGAACTCACACGAGACAAATGACGATCTCAGGTCGACAAACTAACCTATACACATGTCACCACGGAACTGCTATCTGACGATATATATAATACCAACTAGCATGTTCCCGGCGAGTCCTGTCCGGTGTACTCATAACGAGATGAGCACCTGTATACATCTTAGGTGAACCAACTGACACCAATGGCTTGTGAGACCGGCCATCGCCCCTCGTCGGGGTCTCGACTGTATACACTAGTCTACTCTGGTGTATCGATGCCCTGTCTTGAAACTCCTACGACTAGAGACACTTTAAGGATGTGCTTACAGACCCCAGCTCCCACGTATATGATTGCCATCATACTGCTGGCAGCCAAGCAAGAATCCTATGGGCTCTATCAACATGCAATAGAGAACTAAAGCATGCAAATGATGATAAAGTCAAACCAGATAGCATACTATTATCTCGAGTAAGACTTTCATATCGGTATAGGTCCTTCCTCAATCATTGCAATCACGTATCTGCGATCCAATAATTGACTTAGAGGGCACTATATCCAACAATCTCGCACTTGCACTTAAGGCTATTATTGCGATGTCGCATACTCATAGCCTCAGTGAGTGGATCTGCCATGATGTTTCTTTCTATGTCTCTCTTAATTTCAAGTTCGCGGAGAAAGCCATCTCCCGAATCGAGTAATACCTGTCTTAGAATATGTCTGGATATATGATGGGATCTAGTTCATAAATGAACTCCAAATCCAAACTTCTTAGACCGTATCGATAACTGAACCTAATCAGTATCGCGCACTATGCCTCCCACAGTATCCTCTTGGACCATCTGTTCAAAATACTGTCCCTCGTCAGAGGAAAAACTATAACTCTGACAATCACTCTGTCATCTATGTCACCTTGGAAGCCTGGAATGATAACCGTCTCCCGAAGGAGGCTGCAGTCATCAAATCTGTAGAACATGCATTCATGTTCTTAAACTGCTTCATTATGTTTCTCCAGGATTGGATTAATACAAACTTATCGCATCTAGTGCAAAAACAACATCTGGTGCGGTACTTGACATCTCACAATTGACTCAATTGCCTAAGCAAGTGATATGCCAATCATGCACATCCCTCTCCCCTTTAGTCTATAAGACACCTTTAAAGAGGGTGACTCCATCACCTGCAGGTACACCACCATGCCAGGAGTCGTCTATTCTAAATACCTTTAGAATACTGTCAATGTACCTACATTGGGAAACTACCCAAATCAAGATCTAAAACCATAGATCTAGAAACTAGAATATCTGATATTATATCCATGTCCTTTGTGGAGAAACAACTGTATGACGACCAAAGTACAACCGATCGTAGTATAGGAATTTTACTTCCTAATCTGTGTATGTCATCCAAATACCAGGACATTACGCCCTACATCTTCTTAACAGATCCATCCCCTATTCTGCTGAAGTCAAACCCATGACTGTCACATCAAAAAATAGATGATCTTATTTCCGCTATATCTGCTCAAACCTATAAATAGACATAAGCTACTTGCCCACTATGCTTCCGCTGCTCCCACTGACTACGACAACCCTCTGGCAGAATAATATATACGTACACTTCTAAAACTAGTTTAGAACGACGCTATACTTATCCTCCTGCCGGGTCTCATAGTCTGGAACAACAGTAGTGTCAAGTCTGGGTAAACAAGAACTTCCCTGCCACTGTCCTTGAGGCTACCGGAGTACCTCTCGGGTGTCTGAGGTTACCCACCATATCTGCGGAGTGGCTATTGGAATGTCAAACCTGATTGAATATATAGGTCCTATTAAATTTTCCGTAATCGTTTGCGGTTCTGGAATCACTTCCAGTTCTACCATACTCCCACTACTGTTTTCTGAAAAAATCCATTTTACTAAAACTGTGGCGAGTCAAGAACAATATCACTATTGATCTTCCAGATGGTAGAAAATCAACCCTCGTCAAAGCCAGGGTCAACCCACAAACTGCCATTACAGAAACGTGCCTTGAGTTATCCAGCGTCTGGTTTTAAGCATAAGCTGGACAACTCACCGTACCTTAACATCGTTAAGATATGAACCATTCTATATCCAATATAGAAACATTGGCACTTATTTAATTGGAACCAGATTCTAATCATGCAGCTGTCTCCAGTGCATATCAACTTAATGGTGAGAGACTAATCAGCATTACTCAACTTAGGAATACATCCAATTATGAGTAACCTGAAAGAGAAACAAGTTTCTCAAAACCATTACTATCATCTGAATACCAATCATAAGAATCTACATTTTCGATCTCTTTGAAGAATCCCGATACTTGCGACATTTGGTTCTTTACTTTATTCTTGTACCCACAACTTCTCAAAACTTAGACATTGTATTTCTACGAAACACTTGTCTAAAAACTAGAGAAGTTACAAGTAAATAGAACAGAGTATGAGGACCAATCCCTTTGTCCTGATGGACACTGGACAACATAGAATACTCTGTATAAGTCCGCTGAGTTGAATAACTCAAAACCCGTGCGCCGTAGGTTGAAAACTGTACCCAGGCGATTTCCTCAAATATCACCAATTACAACGAATTCCGATATAATGAGGATGATCACCTAATTCCCAATAACTTACTCCTACTCATCATCTGTAAAACCATACAGATGTGAGAATCATACCTGGTAAATACATACCCTGGAGTAAGTATCTAATTGGGAAATCAGTTTTCCTTTAACAATGCACTGAAACATCAAAATGTTTCATAGGGGTATTCTGGTATTCCTAGTAATTCCTCTTCCATAATCCAATTCATGACTATAACCGTATATTTCTTTGCCTTCTCTCCCAATCCCTTTATTTGTCTTTAGTCGTTACCTTCTGTACACCATTGTTAGGCTAAATGGTTTTCTTCCTTCCCTACCGTTCGGCACCAGCCTATGGTTTGGAAGAAGACTATCCAGTAAGCATAATAGGTGTACTCTCCTAATCCTAGGAGTACTCGCAACTTGAGAGAAGGTGATGATAAAAGACAACTGAATAATACCTTATTCTATTAAAGGTGAAATAGGAGTGGCGATGAAGTACGCGGTTTGGTCGTGAATGATTACAGTCGCTATTTACTTTGCCCTCTTTCTAATCCCTTTATTTTGTCTTTACATATTACCTTCTGAACACCCTACTTAGGCTAATTGGTTTTCTTCATTCCCTACCTTTCGGCACCAGCCTATGGTTTGGAATAAGACTATCCAATAAGCGTAATAGGTGTACTCTCCTAAACTAAGGAGCCCTCGCAACCTGAGAGAAGGTGATAACAAAAGACAACTGAATAAACCAATTCTTATTTCTCCTGAACCTGGATCCATCCTCGAAGAAGTCCCTTCGAGTTCGAATATAACCATACGATGGATCTATCCAATGGAAGTGGATATCCGTAGTAATACGGTGTGTTCTGAGAAATACAAAGGGTAAAAGAAGGAGCGGCAATGACTTATGCAACTCGGACAATCCAAAAGCCAGTATTTTAAGAAGGTTCGGTCAACTTGGTCACTGAGTCATAGTCTAGGGTCGGTCAAAGGTCGCTGCCAAAGAGAGAGAAAAGAAACACTCTGCATGCACTCTAACCTAGATCAGAATGGTTATCACTTTATCTAATCAGGAAACCTCCCACTGTTCCGTCAAATTCTCCTCCAAACCTAAAAGAAGAATTAGTCGGGATCACCTGAAGAGTAAACCAACTCATCAGTGAGAATCGGGATCCAACTATCATCGCATGATAACTTGATGGAAGCCACTCAAGTTATCACACTCCAGAAGGTATGCGCATGCCTGGCAAGTTTCCTGTATGTTTGAAACTCCCGATATTTATTTTTTGCCCCATGCTCTTATGACCTTGGCGTTAGGTCCAAATGTCACAAGTTACATGTCAAGTTCTATCCATCATTATCCAGGTTAATTTGAACCCACCCGCACATGCCCTTGGCATTAGGTCAAAATGGCAGAACGACTGTCCCAAGCCAACTCATCTATCTATGCAACATGTGAATACCCAGCAGCTACCGAACACTATGCCTTGACGTTAGGTCAAAATACATAGCTTGAATACTACTGAATACCCAAAAGAAATGACGGAGGGCTACGGCTGGTTTTTGGCGAAAAACCTTTAACGTAATGAACTTGATATCGCTGAAGGAACCTGATAGCTTTTTATAAAAATATAGTGGCGAAAAGCTTTTGCTAAAGAGGTCACTCCCGGTGAAGGGATCTCGGCTCTTTCCTCGTGGAATGAGGTGCAGGATATTCCAACTGAATACCACGATGCAAAGCAACTTGTAATCGACTATAGTGAAGTTATTACCCTGACGTAAACTTCTGCCCAAGGGGTCACTCCCGGTGAAGGGATCTCGGCCCTTGCCTCGTCGAATGAGGTGCAGGATATTCCAACTGAATACCGCTATGCAAAACAAAAGGAAATATCTTTGTAATAACACCTTTTAAAATTTGTTCCAACAACATCAAATATAGATTTGTTTTATCCTTGCATTGATAAGAATCAATGCAGTCCCATCAATCAATCACACCAGAAAAGAACGAAAATATAATGTACGTATATGCCATCTGCATTCGCCACTGGGTCCCGTCATCACCCGTTAGGTTACTTAACTAACGACAGAGCGGGGACTGGACTAGCGCGGGTGTAAAACATATACAACATCTAATAGTATATATACCAATATACAATAATCGCTCCAGGCGTGATAATATGCAACATTACAGAAAAGTAATAAGCATCACAGAACAATACAGATAATCTGGGATCCCAGGGTGTCACAGAGCCGCTACTGGAACCCAACGTTCCCTTGGTCGTGTGGATAGCCCGTGCAATGAAACCTAGACCCCTACGGGTGCGGCAAGTTACCCGCCAAAACCTGAAGCGAGGCAGCCCTCTACAGCAAAATGAATGGACCACCCGGCACTTCACGGAATCCGGTAACTTGAGCACCCCTCCTTGGGTCAACCTGTACCCCCTACGAGTGCGGCGAATAGTCTGCCAATTCTAGAGTGAGGCCCCTCTGCCTCTCAAAGACATGAGATACGGACCCTTTGCCCTCCAGAACCCGGCTATCCGTGCACTCCGTCGCGGGATAAACCTAGTACAGAAATAAAAATATGTACAACGGGTACATCGACCTCAACCCGGTCGTGCCCCAAAAGAATATTATACAAACAGGAAGTGACGGCAGTCCACATATTGGACACTCGCCCCGCAATATCAAATGTACAAATAAATCCAAACAGCACTACCATTGCACACTGCTATCCACCACGACAAATCCGCAACATCACAGCACAACACAGAACATCAACGCGAATGTCACGTTCGCAAACCCGTCTAAAAAAACTATAGCAATTAGACGCGGTTTACCGCTCAAATGACATTTCCGGTCGGAGATATAATATAAGTACTGCATACTAATAAGTTTAAAATTTCGATCGACAAAATTCCCGAAGTGGGCCCCACATACATCTGCTGTACTGTAACAAAATCTGGGTCCAAAAGAATAGTACCAAAAACCACAATTTTCTCTGTAGACCCACCAGAAGAAATTTGGCCTCCTGAAGCACCAATATGGCCGCGGATCCGCGGCCAAAGCATGGCTTTGGCGGCGGTTCCGCGGCCGTACGGTCGGATCATGGGACCAATTTTCTTCTGTGTTCTTCAAAAAGCCTGCTCTGTTTTCTGTGATACTCAAAATAATTTTTAGGCCCTTTTAAAAATCGACAGAAACTATTGCACAGAAAATTGTAGTTTTGGAAAATCCGTTCGATCGATATTTTAAACACGTTAGCACAAATTAGTATAGCTTAATGGTGAGGCTCTGATACCGCTGTAAGTCCACGGTAGCGCCCCGGCCGTCTAACAGACGCCAAATGCGGAACAAAAACTTTTACAACTGGCGCTATCGCGTACTATAACCCGGATCTGCCATTAAGGCTAAACTAACAAACTACAATGTGGGTAGAAATATTATACCGAACGATCCGAGTCCTTCGTTCTTCAACCATCATCCCACGCTTTGTTGCGGCTGCTCCGATGTCCTGAATCTCCAGTCTTCTCGTCCAGGTGGGACCACGTCGACGGATCTTTAAACGGGCTCCCGCCTCTGAACCGAGGCAACTCGATCATCAAGTTTGCTAAAAAAGATGACCAAGATTGATGTAGAGAATGAGTAGAACACTTTGTCTCACTTCGTCCAAAGTTATGGACGAACGGTTAATGAAGTTGCCTTTTGGATTCAAATGAAATGAGAAATGAATATATGAAATTTCCATGAAGCCAAAACCCTAATCTTTTTGCAAATGAACAACCATGATCATTTGTGAAGAGGGGCCGGCCACTTAAGGAGAGGGGGGAGGTGAGTGTAAGAGGGGGAAGGTGACCACAAGCATGAATCCTTATCACTTCATTAAAGGAAAGATGAATCACTAATGACACCTTGCATAACATTAAATGCAAGAATGAGTCATTAATCTAGTCATCCATTCAATTAATGCAAGTGAATGATTCATGAACCTAGTCACCATTCTAGAACCTTCTAGAAACACGACTCACCTCATGACTCACCCAAGCGACGAAAAGATAAATCCGCATTTAACCGAATGTTAAATACGGGTGATAGAAAACTGGAAACTGACAACTTCCAAAAGCGATCCTAAAACGAATTTCAGGATAACCCCGTATCAGTATAAACATACCCGCATTTGTATTACGACGGAATACAAATGCATCTGAGACAAAGATATTATATCTACACAGTATAATACTCGGATCCGGCTTAAACCAAAGCCCACCAGTATTATCTGCCCGAAATATGACACGTGCGTAAACGCACGTGCATTTTCCGAACCCTGCCATAAAACCATACGGCCTCTACAACGTTTCGCCCGAACTTGGGAAACGGTCTGTGGGGGGACTCTAATGACTCATCAATACACTGGCACTGGGTATAACCACTAACACGTCAGAGATACATGCTGTACGTAACGGTTGCCTATGTATTGATTGGAAGGGAAGCTGACGAGCGAACTCATCCAGAAACCCTACTGAGCCTGACAGTGACAATATCCGTACATTCCGGTCCGTTCGTCTAAGAGTATCGCATATCGAGTCTAGGGGGTGGATAAAGTCAGACCCCTAATAGCGCAATAATTCGTGTCGGTATGAAGCCCATCACCACCTGAGAAACTACTGAACCAAATCAGTAATTCTCCACTATCTCGGCCGAGAATTTCTAGTGATGGCCACCCGTGCACTGTGCGACATCAACCTCCAATACCGGGAGAGACGAATCCCCGACGATCCGCTCACTGCCTCCATGTGGTTCGGGACTGTACCCAAAAAATACCTGTTTGCACGTCTCCTTTGAGCATGGTAGGATAGAAATCAAAGCACATTGGGAACTCACATGAGACAAATGACGATCTCAGGTCGACGAACTAACCTGTACACATGTCACCAGGGAACTGCTATCTGACGATATATATAATACCAACTAGCATGTTCCTGGCGAGTCCTGTCCGGTGTACTCATAACGAGATGAGCACCTGTATACATCTTAGGTGAACCAACTGACACCGATGGCTTGTGAGACCGGCCATCGCCCCTCATCGGGGTCTCGACTGTATACACTAGTCTACTTTGGAGTATCGATGCCCTGTTTCGAAATTCCTACGACTAGAGACACTTTAAGGATGTGCTTACAGACCCCAGCTCCCATGTATACGATCGCCATCATACTGCTGGCAGTCAAGCAAGAATCCTATGGGCTCTATCAACATGCAATAGAGAACTAAAGCATGCAAACGATGATAAAGTCAAACCAGATAGCATACTATCATCTCGAGTAAGACTTTCATATCGGTATAGATCCTCCCTCAATCATTGCAATCACGTATCTGCGATCCAATAATTGACTTAGAGGGCACTATATCCAACATACAGACAGCCTAGAGACTATCTCGGAGCCACGGCAAAGTCCCCTAGTTCCAAATCTCGATGGTTCACATACAGCCTAGAGACTACCTCGGAGCCATAGCAAAGTCCCCTAGTTCCAAATCTCGACGGTTTACAGACAGCCTAGAGACTACCTCGGAGACATGGCAGAGTCCCTAGTTTCAAGTCTCGACGGTAGCATCCACAGCCTAGAGATCAACAGCAAAGTTCTTCCACCCTCCAGCAGGATACAGACAAGACATCAACAAACGGAGCCATGGCAAAGTCTCCTAGTTCCAAATCTTGACGGTTCACAGACAGCCTAGAAACTACCTCGGAACCACGACAAAGTCCCCTAGTTCTAAGTCTCGACGGCAGCATCCACAGCCTAGAGATCAACAACAACGTTCTTCCTCCCTCCAGTAGGATACAGACGCGACATCAACAAACGAGCCATGGCAAAGTCCCCTAGTTCCAAATCTCGACGTTTCATAGACAACCCAAAGACAACCTCGACATTCACCGCAATATTGCAGACACAATGTAAACAAACGAAGCAATGAAAGATCCCTAGCTTCAGGGTCTTGACGGCAACTCAAATGAGACCTGAAAGACTATCGGAGATCATCTTGCTCCAGTGCGGAGTGGTCATGACTCATCGGGGCTCCCAAACTAAGCCTAACCTTAAGTAAAAAGCGATAAAGAATATCCCTAACGCTTGCTCTTTCGATGGTAATATTACCTAGAAGATTATTTAAAGACGTCTTGTCCAGCCCCCGAAGGGATCAGAGACACGACGGTCGCGGGGCTACCCGAACAGCAAGATTGCATACCGGGGAATACATCAGCCAGCGCGACGGTGCGATTAGTAAAAAACCATAGTACCACAGACCCTAACGGACTTCTATTAGCAGGAGTTAACTGTGACGTTAGGAAACCCTTACGAGAACTTCTCGATTCGTCTCGATTCGTAAGGAAATTAGTGTTCTTGCGAGAACTTCTCGATTCGTCTCGACTCGTAGGGAAAAGCCTTAGGCAATAGGGATAAGGAACTATTTCCTAAGCACTGGGGCCCTGCAAGTCGGTCCAAAATAGACTATTGCATACTATTCACGGGCCATACTCTCCAAAATCGAATATCGACAAGAAGGGAAACAACCACTTACGAGTCCATTCGACTTGTAAGGGGAAAATTTCTCTTGTGAGATCCTTATGACTCTCAAGAGAAAACACACACTTAGCAGTCCCCACGACTCCGAAGGAGAAAATACACCTACGGGATCCTCTCGACTCGTAGGGAGAAAATTCTTTATAAGACCCTCATGACTCATAAAGTTGAAAAGTCTTAGGCGGTAGATCTGAACCTGTTTTCTAAGCCATCGCTGCCCTGTAAGGAGATCAAGATAGACTATCTACAAGACGCATTTGCTAAAAGGACATGCCAGTATGAAATAAAATATGTCTTTTATTGATGAATCCAAATGAATACAAGATACATTCCCTAAAAGAATCAAAATGAATACAAGATACTCTCGTTCAAGAGTAAATCAAAAAAAGGGGGATATACAAAAAATCTTTATGCCGGCGGATGGTGCAATATGCTTGTTAGTTCATCGTTCTTCCGCTGGGCCTCGGCTTCAAGCTTTGTTATTGCTACAAGACGGGTCTTCGCCTGAGACTGTTGAGTCTGATACGAAGTGAACCGACTTTCAAGCTCCTTTTCAGCAAGTTTATGAGTTTCAACTATCTCACGGGTGAAGTTAACAGTTTTATCAAGAGCTACCACCTCTGTGATAGCTTGTCGAAGCACCTGCCAAATTTCGTATGCATGGGTGGTCGTGATAGTGAGTTGAGCCCGGAGTCCCCGCAAAGCATTCGAGGCCAGCCCTTTCTCCGAGAATTTTCAGTTGAGCCTCTTCTCGCAAGACTGTTGTTCCCACCAAAAATTTTTTTTTTTTGCGTAAAAGAGCCTAAGATATCAAATGGCAACGATATGCTTCAGAAAATACAAACCAGTATATTCCGTGCTGTATTTTGAAAAACTCAAGAATGAGAAACAGCTAAATTCTGATGGTATCAAAAGCGTCTCGAAAAATCCTTCGATTTGATATATTATGGGCTTCATAATTCATCCGGGATCAAAAGTTATGAGCAAATGTGCTACGCACGTGTAATCTAAAGTAATGCTCTACTATATGGGGGCATTTGTTCCCTCATGGGAATTAAATAAAATACAGATAAAACAGCAAGGGAAACCTCAAATGAAGCATCACATGTCTACATGTGACCGGCCATCACGTGCCCATACGTGACCAGGCCTCACGTGCAGACACGTGACCATTTACAGGTAAAACTTGTAGACACTGAATAAAATAAACAGATTGGAAATGCTGTGTCAGTGGGGTCACGTGTCAACACGTGACCAGGTCTCACGTGTAGACATGTGACCATTTACAGGCAAAATCTGTAGACACTGAATTAAATTCTAAATTGAATATTTAATCAGTAGGGTCACGTGCCAACACGTGATAGGCTCTTAAACCCTCTAAAACAGTAGAATTAAATTGTAATTTGAATGCTTTGTCAAATGGGGTCACGTGCCAACACGTGATAAACTCCTAAATCATCTGAACTAATAGAATTAAATTCTAATTAAGAGGGAATCAAAAACCCTAATATTTCCTTAGATCTTTCCAAACAAAAAGATTGCGCTCTGTAAAGTGGAGCACCGTTGGATTAAAAATCCAATGGTGATTAAAAATAACCAATTTATAGAAAGATTCTATACAAGGAAAAATTTCCATAAAATTTGCCAGGAATAACAGACAAAATATCTTTTGGATTAAAAATCCAATGGTGAATAAAATTTACCGGGTGATCTAAAAAATCATATTGGTTAAAAAATCAATTAAAATCATTCAATGAAAGATTGACTAAACAAACTGATTCTTTCCTTTCTCCTATAAATAAGAGTTAAGGGGCAAGAAAAATAGAATACAGAGACAACAACAGAAAGTGAAAAAAGAAGAGAATTTAATTCTCCAGAGAGAAAACAAGATTTCCTCAGAAGAAAAAAAAACCCTAGGTGAGAAAGGGAAAGAGATCTAAGCTCCATAAAACAAAAAGAGAATTTAATTCTCAAATTAAGAGTTTAACTCTTCTGAATAAGAACTTAGTTCTTCCTTTGGTTGATGATCTGCAGAAGCAGATCTCTCCATAAGTTGAGAATTTAATTCTCATCGGGGAGATTTTGCTATGCAGATCCAAAACTTATAAGGAGAATTGAGTTTAGGGAATTTAATTCCTCCAAATACTTAGGAATTTAATTCCTCCAACAGAAACAGAGTTTAACCCTTAAAACAAGAACTTAGTTCTTTTTCATGGTTGAAGATCTGCAGAAGCAGATCTCCCCATAAGTTGAGAATTTAATTCTCATCGGGGAGATTCTGCCATGCAGATCCAAAACTTAGAGGGAGAGTTGAGTTTAAAGAATTTAATTCTTTCAAAACACATGGGAATTTAATTCCTCTAAACAAAATTAGGGTTTAACCCTACCAAAGAATTTAATTCTTAAATAAGGGACTTGGACTTTTCATGCACGTAAAAGAAGTCAGTGCCCAACTTGATCATGTGGCAACACGTGACCTTCCCCCTGAATAGTCAGAATAAAATGAATGAGATGGGGTCACGTGTTCCCACGTAACCCTTGGATAAATTCCTCAAAATAAAAGAACAAAGCAAGGGCAGAATCAACTTTGGGCGCCCTCACGTGTCCCCACATGACCCCTAACAAATCCCTTTAATATCCAGTGCATGGATGCCCATCACGTGTGAGCACGTGATGGCCTAAAAGACTAAGTGTTTAACAGTTATTTGCTGATTTTGAGAGTAAAATAAAGGAGGTTTGGCCCAATTCTCAGGCGCCTCACGTGAGCCCACGTGACCACCTCATTTTTAGTGTTTAACACTATTTTGAGCGTTTTATCTCTAGTGTTTTACATTGTTTTAAGTACATCACGTGGGAACATGTGATCGCCAAATATGCTTTAGTGTTTAACACTAGTCTCAAACCAGCCTTAGCCCAAATCAGCTAAGTTTTCCAGAGACAAGATCTCCCCTTTGATTGAACCCCAACTACATTCTTCTAAACTTGATCATTTCTTATGACATTCAAAATAAAACCCCAGAGTCATGATGAATGGTCAGTGCCCAGTAAAAGGCAAAATATTTTCAGAGCCCCAAACCCCTGTTTAGTATTGCTAAATAATGGGAGGCTAAACCCAAACAAATGTTCAACAGTCCAAACAAAAGTCCAATATTTCAAACCTAATTGGATTTAGCCCAAGTTGGCCATAAGTTCTCAATTCAGATTTAACTGAGCCCATGTGCTCATAATCCAATTAATTGATCTTAGTCCCAAACGGACTACATATTTCCTAATCAACATTGGTTCAAGGGTACATCTCTTCACTCCTTTGATATTTGTCGTTGTAATCCTTCAACGTCTTCAGAAAGCTGACGGGTCCCGATAGATAATCATTCCATGGACTGTGGGGTCCTTAAACTCATGGACTATGATGTCCTTAAATTTTATAGACTATGACGTCTTTAAACTACGGACTGTGGGGTCCTTATGCCCATGGACTATGATGTCCTTAACCTCGGACTGTGGGGTCCTTAAGCCCATGGACTATGATGTCCTTAACCTTTACAGACTATGACGTCTTTAAATTGGACCGTAATGTCCTTAAACTAATAATGGACCGTAAAGTCCCTAAACTAAAACAATAGAGCCCAAATACTCTTTTGTTGGATTTAAATGATCCCGTTAAGTAGATCTTAGTCTAAAATTAGACTAACGTATCCTTAACAAATTGTTAAGTTGATCTTAGTCTAAAATTAGACTAACGTATCCTTAACAAACGTTTAAGTTGTTCTCAGTCTCAAATGAGACTAACGTACCCTTAAACCCAAATCTAAGAAAATACGGATTTGGACTAATCCACGCCCTACAGATGACAACACAAATTAGTCTCCGTATACAATCCACGAGCAACCAAAAAACAAAACGAACACACACGACACGAAGTGACAATCTGGAGAAGGAGAAAGTTGTTACCGCGATGCGGTAGCATAATTAACTGCAGGGGCTTGCGCCTGCAGGGAAGAGCGTCCCCATAATCAAAAACCCCTCAACGAGAGGGAATCTGACGAAATCTGCTACATCAGCCGCATCCGTTTAAACCTTCAATACACGGTGTCATAAATCAACTTGGCATCTTCGGAGAGGTGGACGGATAGCACCAAATAGCATCTGCCCTCGAAATTCAGGCAAGACGAACCTACGCGGTTCCGTCTCTGTATTCGAAGGTGAACAGATTCTGGCACGCCCGGTGGGACCTCTTCCTCTTTCCACTCCACACTTCGTGTGTCGTGTTCGCGAATGAATCGCGGTTTAATATGGTTGCCCTTGGGTTCGAGGTATTAAGATTTGGTTTTTCCCTCGTGCAAAAAAAGAGCATCAATGGCCTCTAACTGCTCCAGCAGCAACTGCAACTCCCGTTTCGCCTCATCTGGAGGTGTAACCTACGGGCCCCAAGCGACCTCCTTTTTCACAATGCCAGTGGAGTAGGTAACTCAAGCCACCACTGGGCTATTCTTCGGGACCATGCTCCCATCGATGAACTTCAACGCCCCTGTACCATTGCAAGAAGCCCTAAAGAATTCGGTCTTTGATTGACTTACCACTACCGCGGTCCCTCTCAATGGGTCGCCCAAACTTGACGCCTCAGTCTTTGACAGATTAGGACAAAGCTCATGTGGGCCCATGAAGAAGCCTGCGATACCAGAAAGGGTTATCCCAAAAAGGATAGCATTCCTGCTCTCGAAGTCATTAAAGCGGCTTCTCCTGCCAAATGGTCGGTCTTCACAAGACTGACTGTTTCAGCGCCCTTTTCAGGTGAAATCGTCAAGGCTGCTTCACCTGCTCGGAAATCTGCTTTCGATAGGCTGGTTATCCCCATATAAGTTTTCAATAGGCTGACAACGACAACTTCTAACCAACACAGGGGGCATGAGGAAGTCACCTCTACAGCTGAGATAATCCCAACGGCTCGACACGCTCGACGTCACCACTGGCGCCGAGTAAGGAAGGCTGGAGGCAACTCTCCTTCTGGACTGACTCCGCCAGCTCCAACGATGGAAATTGATGTTGCTGTTCCAACTGGGAACAGCTTTGAACCGCTAAGGAGGGTGCGCAAAAACTCTCCGACTGCGATGCTGAAGAGATCTCCATCTGTGGAGAATGCCCCAAAGGCGAAGCTAGAGCAGCCCCCTCAGCGGCTGTCCTCTAAAATTTACAAGGTTCGGCGTCAAGTCCAAGACTCGGTAATTGATCAAGATTACTCTCGCCGACAGAAAAAGGTGAAAGTTCAGCGAGAAGAGGACCATCCCGTCAAGCCACAAAAGGGGACAGCTACTTGGGTGCCCACTGCAACGGCCCCCTCAACTTCGACCGTTCACAAGAGGAGAAGGCCGGAGAAAATACCTGAGTCTGCGACGAATCGCAAGACCACTGAACCTAAACGCCCTAAGTCTGGGGGCATGGTGGTGCATACCGTCTATATGGCATCCGGAAAAAAGGATAGCCGTATATCCACAGGTCATCGACCGCTTACGAGATCAGTGGCTAAGGCTCAGGAGCAATAATAACAAAAGCTCTAAGAAATGCTAACAGCTATGGCCGCACTTACGGGACCAAAAGCAAGCCCGGAGACATCCTCGGAGCAGCGCCGTGAGCAAGAAAATGATGCTGAATTCCTTCGGAGAATACTTGAAAAGAAGGACAAAGAGGCCGTGGAACAAGCGACCAATATAAAACAAATGAGCCTTCTATTCCAAGATATGGCGGGCATGATGATCCAGCGGACCCTCCAGCTGAAGATCCTCCGATTATCCTCAAAGACGACCGAGCGAAGACGTCAAACCCTCTTCCAGCTTGCTCAGCAGCCAAAGAGGAGACCATCTCAAAAGCTGCCCTGGACGATTACATCGCTCAGCAGATACGAGTTCATCAAGCGAATGAAGCGGCTGGGAAAATTGCTAAAACTGGACGACCCTATCCGGGTTGGTATGACCAAATAAAGTACCCTCCGGGATACACGATCCCCAAATTCCACGTATATAAGGGGACGGGAAATCCGCATTAGCACGTCGCTCAATTCAGAGCCTTGTGCGGCAACACCGGAGGTGACGACAAATTGTTACTTCGTCAGTTCGTCGGCAGCTTGGCGGAAACGGCCTTTGAGTGGTATTCGGAGCTGCCCAATGACTCCGTCAAAACTTTTACAGAGATGGAATTGTTGTTCACCCAACGTTTTACGAGCGCTAGCGAACATACACCAATCGTAACACTGATCAATGCTAGGGTGAAGCCTGGAGAGACATGGGTGCAGTATGCGATACGGTGGCGGAATTTGTGGTCGAAGTGCGAGCAGTGCATCGAAGAGGCGCCTGTGGTAGGCATGTTCGTGGGTACTCTCGACCCTCAGGTGACCATTTCCCAATTCATGATGTTTTTCAAGCCAATCACTTTTCAGGCCTTGATTGACAAGCTGGCCCAAATGGATCAGATGGATCATAGACCATCTCCTTCGAAACTGGAATCTCGAAACGAAAAAGGGAAAGGGAAAGCGACCTTCGCCGCCAATACTCAACAACAGCCGAGTAACTTAAAGCCGGTTGTTTGCCAAAATAACGTTCGTCCACGCCCATCCCTCGAGGAGAGACTGGGACGTCCTTACTCGTTTCCCTGGGATAAAACGAGGAGACTGTTCGAGCTGGCAGTGCGCAACAGACTCATCAATCTGCTAGATCCAAAATGTCCGTTGCAGCCGGGCGATATCAACAATCCTAATTACTGCCCTTACCACTAAGCAGTAAGCCATCCAATCGAAGATTGCTTCGTCTTCAAAGGCTAGATTGAGGACCAATACCAACAGGGCAAATTCGCGCTGTTTGAAAAATGGAAGATGAACCCGCCACAACCACATGATCCGAAAAAGATGGATATGCCAGGGGCATCATGCTCATTCATAGAGAAATCCCCTGGACCGAAAAGTCCGTAAACTAGAAATTCGCCTCAAATATGGCAACGACGGACCGAAACGTCCCTAAACTAACGATGGACCACTATGTTCTAAAATTGGCTGTTGACCGAGACGTATACTGACCGCAGCATTCCAAGGCAGCAGAAAAAACAAAAAAAAATGGTACGTCCATAAGCAAACGGGCACGGATGAAAACCCGAAAGGGCTCTGTGAGTAAAAACAGCAGGACTACCGGCGAGTTTTGTGAAAACCCGAAAGGGTGCAATCTCGTTAAAAGACACTTACAAGGTCCTCTCGACCCTGTAAGGAGAAACCACATGCATGAGATTCTTACGACTCACAAAGGAGAAACACACTTAGGGATCCCCACGATTCCTAAGGAGAAATTACACTTGCGAGATCCTCACGACTCGTAAGGAGAACCCTCTTATGAGACCCTCACGGTTCATAAGATTCAAAAGCCTTAAGCTATAGGGATCTGAACCTGTTCTTAAGCAGTCATACCCCCCCCCCAATTTTTCCCTACAAGCGGTTCAATGTTGACCCTTGTATACAATCCACGGGCACGAATAAACATTTCCCTAACAGAGTCCCACCGGCGACTAGGGATATGCTCACATGGTGAACGGCCCTTGTAAGTCCTCTCGACTTATAAGGAGAAAACACTCTTGTAAGATCCTTACGACTTATAAGAGAACACACACTTAGGAATCCTCACGATTCCTAAGGAGAAAACGCACTTACGAGATCTTCACGACTCGTAGGGAGAAATACCTTCATCAGACCCTTACGGCTCATGAAGTTAAAAGCCTTAGTCGACAGGATCCTAACCCTGTTCGCTAAGCCACCTTTGTTCGACATCGACAGAGGCAAATGATGATTCGCTCCTGGCAATATCCCAGATGTAGCGATGCTGATGCCTAAATCGGTATCAAATTCCAAACTCGCGGCGAAAAGTCGGCGAGCCACAAATACATATGAAATAGCCGAAATGATGGGGCAACTTGCAACAAAATCAGCAAGTAAAATATATGCATATGAAATAGCCGAAATGGTTGGGCAACTCGCAATAAAAAGCAGCGAGTAAATAAAACAAATAGCTGAAATGATTGGGCACCACGAAAGATAGCCGAAATGATTGGGCAATCGCGACTTTCGCGATATAAAAGCTGAAATGATAGAGCATCGCGGAAAGACAACAAAAAAATACATATGAAATAAATTTTTTTGCCCTACAGATGAGATCACATCGATCCCTGAATACAATCCAGGGGCACAAACAAAGAGGGAACCATACCTTCCCACCAAGCTCCATCAGAAAAAGAAGCCAAATCTCGACGGTTCAAAGACAACCTAGAGATCATCTCGACATCCATCTCGTTACAGTAGATGCAACGTCAGCAAAGCGGAGCCACGGAAAAATCCCTAGTTCCAAATCTCGACGGTTCGCAGATAACCTAGAGACCACCTCGACATTCATCTCGTTACAGTAGGCGCAGTGTCAACAGCGGCGTTTCTTCTCAACCCCAGAAGGATGCAGATACAACGTCAAAAACTGACCCCAAGGTTAAAACAACGGAGCCATGACAAAGTCCCTAGTTCAATGTACGAATGGTTCACAGGCAACCTAGGAACCACCTCGATGTTAGTTTCGATACAGTAGACACGATGTCACCACATCGTTCTTTCCCCAGCAGGATCCAGATGCGACACCAACAACGGAGCCATGGCAAAGGCCTTAGTTCTAGGTCCCGACGGTTCACCAACAACCTAGAGACTACCTTGACGTTCGTCTCGATACAGCAGACGCGATGTCACCACAGCGTTCTTCCTCCAGCAGGATTCAGACGCGACAATCAAACAATGGAACCACGGCAAATGGAAAAATCCTTAGTTCCAAACCTCGACGGTTCACCAAAAACCTAGAGACAATCGCGACATTCGTCTCGATACAGCGGACGCAATGCCAGCAAACGAAGCAAAGGCCAAATTTCTAGCCTCAGGGTCTTGACAGCAACTCATATGAAACCTGAAAGACTATCGAAGATCATCCCACACCAGCGTGGAGTGGTCATCACCTCGACGTTCGTCTCGATCTAGGAGACGAGATGTCACTACAGCGTCCTTCCTCCAACAGGATTCGGACACGCCAAAGCAAATGAAGCAAAAGCCAACTTCCTAGTTTCAGGGTCTTGACGGCAACTCATATAAAACCTGAAAGACTATCGGAGATCATCCCATACCAACGTGGAGTGGTCATTACCTTGACGTTCGTCTCGATACAGCAGATGAGATGTCACTACAGCGTTCTTCTTCCAACAGGATTTGGACACGCCAAAACAATGAAGCGAAAGCAATATTCCTAGCTTCAGGGTCTTGACAGCAACTCATATAAAACCTGAAAGACTATCGAAGATCATCCCACACCAGCGCGGAGTGGTCACCGCCTCGACGTTCATCTCGATACAGCAGACGAGATGTCACCATAACGTTCTTCCTCCAGCAGGATTCAAACGCGACAATCAAACAATGGAGCCACGGCAAAATCACTAGTTCCAAACCTCGACGGTTCACCAACAACCTAGAGACAACCGCGACATCCGTCTCGATACAGCGGACGCAATTCCAGCAAAGGCCAAATTCCTAGCTTCAGGGTCTTGACGACAACTCATATAAAACCTGAAAGACTATTGGAGATCATCCCACACCAGCGTGGAGTGGTCACCACCCGACGTTCGTCTCGATACAGTAGATGAGATGTCACTACAGCGTCCTTCCTCCAACAGGATTCGAACACGTCAAAGCAAACGAAGTGAAGGCCAAATTCCTAACTTCGGGTCTTGACGGCAACTCATATAAAACCCGAAAGACTATCGGAGATCATCCCACACCAGCGCGGAGTGTGTAGGGTTGTCTTAGCACCTTGTGAAGGTTTTGGCAAGCATCAATCATGCTACTTTAAAAATTTTAGGGTGCTAAACAAACCCTAACCAAGATCTTAACTAGAGACTTAGGGTTAAACATGATATGTAAACTCTTTACATCTAAGTGAACAAGAAATACAACCTTTGTAGACCGGTCCTTCACTTCAATAGCTCCGTGTAGTAGTCCCTTCGCTGCGATCACGATCCTCAGACTCTAGAATGGCTCCCATGAAGAAACAAACAAGCTTGCTTCGAAGTCTTCGAGGCCGAAGATGATCTACGTCAAGGAGAAACTAGCTCATGCTATCTCTTCACTAATTGTGTAGATTAGTGAAGCAAACACCCTAAACTAAATGGCTAGTAGTATAGGATGATGAAGTAGGAAGTGGGCTCACTTTAGATATATTTTTCTCACAAGTTTCCATCACTTTTCAAAAAGCTAGCAAGCTTTTCTCACTTGATGAAGAAGAAGAAGATGAATGAACTCATGAGGTTAGAAATGCAACCATGGGTGAGTATATCATATATCTAACCCTTGTTGAGAGTTAACCATGGTAAGGGGTTAAAGGTTAGGTCACAAAATATCTTAAGGAAAACAAAAGAGTGGACTTAGTCAATACTTATCCACAAGCTTCTACAAGTTTCTAGCAATGATTTAATCCACTAATTTGTAATTACTTAATCATAAATGAAACTCTAACATAAACCCTAGCATGGTGTAAGTCTCATACATACACGTTGCATGTATAACTTAGCATGACACAATAATATATATCATATATATATTATATGCTAAAAGAATACAATTAATATATATCACATATATATCAATCTATCAAAAAGTGAGAAAAGAAATCTTAAGTGAGCTAATATTAGTCAATGTAATTTAATATATCAAATATATAATTATACATTAAATTATTAAATCAACTCTTGATTTAATAATCCGGCTATAATACATATAACCGACTAATATCATATATTGCGAGAATAGAATACCATATCACATACTCGCATTAATCTCGGTCCTGCACATATCACATATGTGTTCCTACTCCGTTTCGCATGAACCAGAAAACCTCTGTGTAGGACTCTAAAGACTCGTCAATACGCCGGCAGTAGGTAATGATCATATCAAACACCCACAAGCCGCAAGCGGTCTGCTAAACGTAATGGCCACCCGGGTATTGAGCGATTAGAAGATCAACAAGCAAGCCTGCTATAACTCCTGCGAATCCATTCAGTAACACTACCGTACAGTCCGGTCTCTTCGTCTGATATGTCGCATATCACAGCCTAGGGGTGGTATAACGTCAGACCCTAATAGCCTGATAAGTCATGTTGATGCAAGGTCCATAACGGTTCGAGAAACTACTGCTAACACTTACCAATAAATCTCAGCAACCCTGGCCAGGGATTTCCTGTTATGGTCAATCGAGCACAGCGCAACATCAACCCTAAATACCGGGAGAGACGAAACCCCTCCTATCGCTCATTGCCTCAATGTGATTTGGGACTGTACCCAAAAGCCACCGTTTTGCATGATCTCTTGACCGTGGTATGGTGGAAATCAAAGCACAGTGGGAATCACACAAGACTCTATGACGATCTCGGGTCTACAGACTAACCTGTACCAGTGTCACCAGAGAACTGCTATTCGACGATAGGTATAATACTATCTAGGAGTTCTCGGCGAGTCCTTCCAGTGTACTCAGTCTCCACTGAGCACCCGTATACCTTCTCTGATGTCAAACACCAATGGATATGGGATCATCCACCGCCCATCATATGGGACAAGAAGCGCATACGCTAGTCTACGCTGGAGTACCGATGCCCTGTCTCGATACTCCCACGACTAGGAACATTTGAAGGATGCACTTATCGACCACTCAGTCCCCACTAGTATGATCTACATCATAGTCCTGGTAGTCAAGTACTCATCCTAAGGGCTTTATCAACATGTGATCACAAAACAGTATTTGTTTACATGTTAAGATAAAGTGCAACCAGATAGCATATTATCATGTCGA
Source organism: Agapanthus africanus (assembly GCA_030015575.1). Lineage (NCBI taxonomy): Eukaryota > Viridiplantae > Streptophyta > Magnoliopsida > Asparagales > Amaryllidaceae > Agapanthus > Agapanthus africanus. The sequence goes on along the minus strand of JASDDO010000019.1, from coordinate 933,156,402 downwards.
GGAAGAAAGTCCTTCCTATATATGTCCAAGCATCTACTACAATATAAATCGCATGTACAGTAATGGCCTCTAGGGCATACATATAACTAACAATCTTCCACTTGCACTAAGGCCATCTGTTGTAGTATCCAATACCCAACAATATAGCAGAGGTTGTAGTATCCCATACTCAACCATTGTAGAGAAGTCTCTCTAAGGGTAAGGCCTTTGTGAGTGAATCCGCTGTGTCAACCTTCTAGTCTACTCTCCTAATCTCGATCCCTTGGAGATCAACCATCTCCCTGATCAGGTGATACATGTCTCAGAATATGTCTGGAACGTTGATGGGACCTGCGTTCCTAGGCCTAAGCAACAACTCCATTGTTGTCATAATAACAGTTATTGGACGCTCAATGGTAGGAACCTTGTTCATCTTATGAACAAGAAATGTCCAGACAGCCATTTTGGTAGTATCATCGGTAGCAATGTATTCAGCCTTTATCGTCTAGTATGTCACGGTATCTAGCTTGGAACTCTTCCAACATACCGTCCATGTACTGAGGGTAAAGACAATGCTTTGACTGACCCTCAGTCGACCTTGTCACTCTGGAAGCTCCAACCAAGAACTTTCTTTTAGTGCTTCTCAAGTACTTAAGAATGTCCTCCACAGCTGTCCAATGATTCTCTCCAAGATCCGACTGATTCCTGATCACTACACCTAGTGAGTCATCTACATCTAGTCTGGTACATAACATCGCACACTCTGATAGAGCCTACTGCCGAAGCATAGGATATCCTTTGCATGCGAGCTCTCTCCAAATCAGTATTGGAGAGAGTGATCCATGAGTAAGTGGGCGAACTACCACGCTTAGAATCATCCATACTAAACACCTTTAGTATGGTGTTTATGTACCTGGATTTGGGACACTCCCAACATCCTCATAGATCTATCACCATAGATCATAATCCACAAGATGTAGTAGGTATCGTCCAGATCTTATATTGAGAATCTCCGTGATAAGAGGAGTTTGGCCGAGTGTAGCATAGGAAACCATTTCCTATCAGGAGTATGTCATCTATATACAATATGTGGAAGACAACCTTACTCTCTACAACCTTCTTGTATATACAAGGTTCATTTACCATTTTGATGAAGTCAAACTCTTTGACTATCACATCAAAACAGACGTTCCATTCGCCTGAACCCGGTTGGGCCATCATCTCATGATGCAATCCTCGCTCCCACTGTCACCGAGAAGACCGTAGTATCTCTCAAGTGGATGAGAAAACCCCACCAGATTTATGGAGAGGCTGAGCTTCGTTGGAGACTATTGAATCCTTTGGTTTCACCAAATCATCAGCTGTTAGTTTGTCTAGCTGGAACTCCTTCCAGTTCTACCTCATGACCACTTAATTTCTTCACAAGAAGTTCCTTTTCTAAAAGGTGGCATGCTGAGAAACAAAACACCTTTTGCTCCTCAGTTAGGTAGAAGATATTCCTTTACTAATGTTTGGGATATCCCGACAAACTCTCACAACCGACCTTGTCTCGAGCTTGTCCGGATTTTGCTTTTCAACATAGGCCGGACAACCTCATATCTTAACTTGTTTAAGACATGGTCTCTTCCCATACCATATCTCATATGTAATGGTAGGCCCTGATTTGGATGGAACCCTTATTCAATAGGTATGCATCTTCTCAAGTGCATAACACCAAAAAGAAACAGGTAACTCAGCAGTACTCATCATAGAGCGCGCCTTATCTCATAGGGTGCGATACCTCCGTCCCGATACACCGTTGTTTATATGAAGGAGTAAGCTGAGAGAGAATCACATTCTCCTTTTTAGAAACTCCAGGAACTCCATGCGCAAGTATTCGCCTCCTCGATCACATCGTAGGACTTTAATACTTTTACCCGTTTGGTTCTTAAAAGAACCAACCTTGGCATTTGTAGACATGGGACCATATACATCATCATGTATCTGTCCCAAGAGTTCAATAACTCTTTCTCTGTTTCCAGCAAACGGAGTATTGGTCATTTTTATCTTTGAGACAAGACTAGCAAGTAGTATAAGATGAAAATTCGAATAGATTCTTATATTCATCCTTATGTAATTTAGCTGGTCGTGTCGCACTGATATGACCTAGTCTACAATGCCTCAAGAAGGATTCGTTCATTCCTGAACTACTCCTCTTGTCTGTGTTCTAGATACTTTGAACTGTGGTTTGATTTAGAACGTATATGCTATTATATAGCGTGCCTGATCGAATCAACTCTTGATTCAGGAAAATGTTCACAACATTATCCTCCAGTACAGAATTATATCCTTCTTTAACTCAGTAAAGAACATGATGTAATGTTGTATATCAGGTTCGGTATGTAATAACATTCCTTCAGAATCAATGTATTAATACAAGGTGATATCTGCCAACTGATTTGGCTGCAACAATTTCACCATTCTCTAACACTTAGAAACATATCACCCATTCTCAGTTCTCTACCTTTCTGTAGCCCATGTAACATATTACATATGCGGGATCCTGATCTGGTATCACATACCAATGACGTAGAGAATACTGAGAAATAGCTCTCGGTAATGAACACACTCGAAGAAGATGCATCATTATGCACTTTCTTCTATTGGGTGGCATGGGAATCCGGATATTCCCCAATTTCCTGCTCGGACTTATAACAGTTATAAGATAGAGCGGAACCAACATTCCCTAGCTCAGTATAATAAGCAGATTCGGTCAATGCATCCATATTATTATCTTGATTAAGGCGTGACATAGTCGCTACTAGGAGAGAGAAAGAAGAAAACACTCTGCGTGCGCTTTGGCAAGATTAGATTGGTTATCAATTTATCTAATCAGGATGGCTCCCATTGTTTTAGTCAAATCTTCCTTCAAACCCTAAAAGGTAAGACTAGCCGGGATTAATTACACCCTACAAGTTCGCCAATCTTTCGGCCAGGCCAGTGTCGGTACTTTGAGGGAGGTTCCCCATGCTCTCGCACGGACCTAATTAAAATAAACCTCATTTTCACAGGGGCTTAACCCCGTTTAACACCTTTCTAGACACCTACTTGATCGGCTAATTATAATGTGTAAAACTCTCTCAGGAGTAACTCTTACTCGCAGCGGGTATCGGGATCCAACTATCTCATAGAAGGTATGCAATCTCATTGCAAATTTCAACTCTTGAAATTCCCAATAATATTTTGCCCCAAGCGATCTATGACCTTGATTGATACGAAAAAGTGTGTTTGTAGTGTAACCGCAATCAATAACGGTGTCGCGCGTAGCTAGACCGAGATGAGTACGGGTCGTCCTCAGGGAAACGTTGAATCTTTTACTCTTAGTTTAGATGTGTTGAAAAAGAGAGGAGGGATAAAGAATTTTATAGAAAGGTTTCTAGATCTACGTTAAGCAAGAATGCAAAATATAGCTTCTCGATCTCTTCCAAGGAGGTAGACGAACAGTTGATGATCAGTCTGGATGCGTGAGCCGTCTCGGACTTCGTGATCGCGTCGACTTGATAAATTTTCCTAGAGGCTCTCGGTCCCTATTTATAGTCCAAAGCCATAAACCTTTACTTCCAAATTAGGGAACTAACTGTAGAGAATCTTCCACAAAAATTGCAACAAATAAATTCTCAATGTTGCCGCGGATCCGCGGCCAAAGGGGGGGTATGGCCGCGGATCCGCGGCCATTACATCTCATCCCTTCATCAATTTTCTCAGGCTCTGTACTCGTGACATTTGGCGATCCTTGGAACCTTTGTACATGAAAATCTTCTCGTGGTTGCTGCCAGACTTGGTTTCCAAGTTTTGCTTTCTTAATTAGGCAAGTTTTCTTCAACAACTTGATTTCCTTGATTTTAGTCTTGGAAAAATTCTGCACAACAACTTGGAAAAATTCTGTACAACAACTTGAATAATATTTAGTAGACTTAGTTCTACTAGGATTAGGTCAATAATATTATATACAGTTTCCTACCAAATGCTAATTATAATATATCAACACATGGAAAATATTATTTTTACACATAAACCCTCATATGTATGATATATTATAATAAAGACCTTTTTTAATATGGAAATGGTAGAAAAAATGTAATAACATATGTGCAGTTTTATCAACTGAACAGACCTTGACTAAGTCAACAAACCATAGATCGCAAGTAAAGTTCAACCCGTCATTTCCTGATTGAATTAAACCCACCCGCGCGACCCTTGACTAAGTCAATAAGGCCGCACGACTACCCTAATCCAATCGCATTATATACTTTGCAGATAAGCACTAATCAGCTACCGCTCACTACGCCTTGACCGAGTCAACAAACGCAGCACGAATACTAAATACTACTTATCTGAAATGACGGAGAGCTACGATAGGTTTTTATGAAAACCCTTTGCGTAATGAACTTGATATCGTCGTAGAATCGAGTGAATTTTGAAAAAGGAGTGTTTTTGAGGCTTTTACTATTTTTGCTAAAGAGGTCACTCCCGGCGAAGGGATCTCGGCTCTTTCCTTATCGAATAAGGTGCAAGATATTTTACAAATACCACTATGCAAAGCAAAAACTATAGAAGCAATCAAAAGACAAACCGTGTTTGTATCATCTGCTAGTTTCGCTAAAGAGGTCACTCCCGGTGAAGGGATCTCGGCTCTTTCCTTATTGAATAAGGTGCTGGATATTCTATAAGGAATACCGCTATGCAAAGCAAGAACTAGAGCTACCAGTTTTTAAACAAGTTTCTACAACATCTTTAGGTTTCTTTTTGTTTCATTAATCTCATTAATGAAGTCCCATTTATTTATGCTTCCCAAGCATCACAGAAGAAACGAAAGCAATAATATTTATATATCATATATATATATATAGTATAAGCATTTGTCTCACGCATATAAAATGATCACATCACAAAATATCAGTAGCAGAAGTCAACATATGAAATATTGGATATACTAGAACGTCCGTGTTTTATTTTGAGCCTGCATAAAACACGGATTCCACAGTCGCGATGAATAGCCAAACCCACATCCCTAGACCCCTACGAGAGCGGCAAGCAACTCTGCCAATTCTAGGGTTAGGAGACCCGGTCTCGACTCCTCGAGATGGCCTCCCACTGGACCTTAGAACCCGGTTACTTGTGCTCTCCGCCTTGGGTTTATCCTAATATGGAAAAGTAAATAATATACAATGGTGACATCATCCCCAACCCGGAAGTGCCCCAATAAAAGAATATTACATACAAATGAATTTTACATGAATGAAAAAGAAAACTCTCATCTCACAGAAAACCCTGGCTATTCAAAACACGATGATCCAATATAACATATCACAGCAACACATAACAACCATGTCATCAACGTAAGTAAATATGCCTATCACAATTGTCGTCGATCTATAACGACGAAAACGGCGATATACCACATATTACACTTACGGTCACAAAAAAGAAAATGAAAAACTACAACATTTGGAATCCACAATCACTTTAGACATCTTAAATCCGAAATATCATATACTTCGCATTTGATGCCTAACAATATGAATTCCACATATTGTATCACATTCCAGATAAATAGACAATGTTAAACTTTCCGATCGAATAAACAAACACCCAAGATTTCCTAAATAGCTCAACACTTGAGCGGAGTTCAAAAAGTCCCAGAACATGTCACAGCCGCTATGAACCAACCGTAGAAGGGTCAAACCAACGCCTCACATGTAGCAACGCTAAACTACCACAAACCATATGGTTCAGTGGTGGTTTTGACGGTCACATAATCGAGTTAAGGTTACGTTCTTCTAAAGGGTCCATATATTCGCTTGCATGATTTTCTGAAAGTTTTAAACTTAGGAAAAATCCAACACTTGAAAGTTTTCCGACAAGGGAAAAAGTGAGTTTTTGATATCCGTTCGAACTTTTTAACACGTTCTAAATTACCCGGAAAAACTTAAATGAAGTTAAACTTTCCGATCGAATCAATGAGTTCCCAATATTTCCCAGAAAGCTCAACACTTGAGTAGAATTAAAAATTCCCAGAAGCATGAAAAAGTACCCAAGAATAAATCCCTGAAGTATTAGCCCCTAACTCCCAAAGTTGGCCGCGGAACCGCCGCCAAACGCATGGTTTGGCCGCGGTTCCGCGGTCACTTGAGTGAGTTATGGCTTCGTACTTCACAGTAATCCTTAGAATTCCCTGCATGATTTTCTGAGCATTTTTAATATGAAAAAAATTCAACTTTTGAAATTTTTTCCAGAAAGTGGGATTTATCGGGGTTTCGGAGTTCGATCAGACTAAAAACTTCGTCTACACAACGCCTAATGCTCTAGTTTGGCTCTGATACCACTGTAGGGTTGTCTTAGCACCTTGTGAAGGTTTTAGCAAGTATCAATCATGCTACTTTAAAATTTTTGGGGTGCTAAACAAACCCTTACCAAGATCTTAACTAGAGACTTAGGGTTAAACATGATATGTAAACTCTTTACATCTAAGTGAACAAGGAATACAACATTTATAGACCGGTCCTTCATTTCAATAGCTCCGTGTAGTAGTCCCTTCGCTGCGATCACGATCCTCGGACTCTAGAATGGCTCCCATGAAGAAACGAACAAGCTTGCTTCGAAGTCTTCAAGGCCGAAGATGATCTACGTCGAGGAGACACTAGCTCATGCTATCTCTTTACTAATTGTGTAGATTAGTGAAACAAACACCCTAAACTAAATGGCTAATAGTATAGGATGATGAAGTAGGAAGTGGGCTCACTTTAGATATATTTTTCTCATAAGTTTCCATCACTTTTCAAAAAGCTAGCAAGCTTTTCTCACTTGATGAAGAAGAAGAAAATGAATGAACTCATGAGGTTAGAAATGCAACCATGAGTGAGTATATCATATATCTAATCCTTGTAGAGAGTTAACCATGGTAAGGAGTTAAAGGTTAGGTCACAAAATATCTTAAGGAAAACAAAAGAGTGGACTTAGTCAATGCTTATCCACAAGCTTCTACAAGCTTCTAGCAATGATTTAATCCACTAATTTGTAATTACTTAATGATAAATGAAGCCCTAACATAAACCCTAGCATGGTGTAAGTCTCATACATACATGTTGCATGTATAACTTAGTATGACACAATAATATATATCATATATATATTATATGCTAAAAGAATACAATTAATATATATCACATATATATCAATGTATCAAAAAGTGAGAAAAGAAATCTTAGGTAAGCTAATATTAGTCAATGTAATTTAATATATCAAATATATAATTATACATTAAATTATTAAATTAACTCTTGATTTAATAATCCGGCTATAATACATATAAACGACTAATATCATATATCGCGAGAATAGAATACGGTATCACATACTCGCATTAATCTCGGTCCTGCACATATCACATATGTGCTCCTACTCCATTTCGTATGAACCAGGAAACCTCTGTGTAGGACTCTAAAGACTCGACAATACGCCGGCAGTAGGTGATGATCATATCAAACACCCACAAGCCACAAGCGGTCTGCTAAACGTAACGGCCACTCGGGTATTGAGCGATTAGAAGATCAACAAGCAAGCCTGCTATAACTCCTGCGAATCCATTCAGTAACACTACCGTACAGTCTGGTCTCTTCATCTAATATGTCGCATATCACAGCCTGTCGGTGGTATAACGTTAGACCCCAATAGCCTGATAAGTCATGCTGATGCAAGGTCCATAACGGTTCGAGAAACTACTGGTAACACTTACCAATAAATCTCAACAACCCTGGCCAGGGATTTTCTGTTATGGCCAATCGAGCACAGCGTAACATCAACCCTAAATACCGGGAGAGACGAAACCCCTCCTATCGCTCATAGCCTCCATGTGATTCGGGACTGTACCCAAAAGCCACCGTTTTGCACAATCTCTTAACCATGGTATGGTGGAAATCAAAACATAGTAGGAATCACACAAGACTCTATGACGATCTCGGGTCTACAGACTAACCTGTACCAGTGTCACCAGAGAACTGCTATCCGACGATAGGTATAATACCATATAGGAGTTCTCGACGAGTCCGTCTAGTGTACCCAGTCTCCACTGAGCACCCGTATACCTTCTCTGATGTCAAACACCAATGGATATGTGATTATCCACCGTCCATCATATGGGATAAGAAGCACATACGCTAGTCTACTCTGGAGTACCGATGCCCTGTCTCGATACTCCCACGACTAGGAACATTTGAAGGATGTACTTATTGACCACCCAGTCCCCACTAGTATGATCTACATCATAGTCCTGGTAGTCAAGTACTCATCCTAAGGGCTTTATCAACATGTGATCACAAAACAGTATTTGTTACATGTTAAGATAAAGTGCAACCAGATAGCATACTATCATATCGAGCAAGAAAGTACTTCCTATATATGTCCAAGTATCCACTACAATATACATCGCATGTACAGTAATGGCCTCTAGGGCATACATATAACTAACAGAGTGGTCACCACCTCGACATTCGTCTCGACACAGCAGACGAGATGTCACCACAACGTTCTTCTTCCAACAGGATTTAGACACGCCAAAACAACGAAGCGAAGGCAATATTCCTAGCTTCAGGGTCTTGATGACAACTCATATAAAACCTGAAAGACTATCGGAGATCATCCCACACCAGCGCGAAGTGGTCACCGCCTCGACGTTCGTCTCGATATAGCAGACGAGAAGTCACCACAGCATTCTTCCTCCAGCAGGATTCAGTCACGACAATCAAACAACGGAGCCATGGCAAAATCCCCAGTTTCAAACCTCGATGGTTCACTAACAACCTAGAAACAGCCGCGACATTCATCTCGATACAGCAGACGCAATGCCAGCAAACGAAGCAAATGCCAAATTCCTAGCTTCAAGGTCTTGATGGTAACTCATATAAAACCTGAAAGACTATCGGAGATCATCCCACACCAGCGCGGAGTGGTTATGATTCATCGGGGCTCCCCAAACCGAGCCTAACCTCAAGTAAAAAGCGGCATGGAAAAATTCTTAACACTTGCTCTTCCGATGGTCAAACTGCCTAAGAAGATTGCTTGAAGACGTCTTGTTCAGCCCTCGAAGGGATCAGAGACACGACAGTCGCAAGGCTACTCGAACAGCAAGATTGCTTATCGAGGGATACATCAGCCAATACGACGGTACGACGGGCAAAACCCTAGTACCACAGACCCTAACGGACCTCTGTCGTAAAGAGCAGAGGTTAACTGTGATGTTAGGAAATGTTTGCGAGAACTTCTCGATTCGTCTCAATTCCGAGGAAATCAGTGTCCTTGGCAAAAACCTCGATTCAGGGAAATCAGCGTCCTTGACGAGAGCATCTCGATTCGCGTCGACCCGCAAGGATGTCAGTGTCTTTGTGAGAATCTCTCGATTCAGCTCAACTTGCGGGAAAATTAGTGTCCTTACACATAATAAAAATTCTCTTGTGGGATCCTTACGATTCTCAAGAGAAAATGCACTTAGTAGTCCTCACGACTCCTAAGGAGAATAGACACCTACGAGATCTTTACGACCCGTAGGGAGAAAAGTCTTTGTGAGACCCTCACGGCTCATAAAGTTGGAATTCTTAGGCAACTGGTCCTAACCCTGTTTCCTAAGCCATCTCTACCTTATAAAGAGTTCAAGATGAACTGTTATCTACCATCTATAGGCCACACTTGCCAAAACTGTGTGCCACTGAAATGGAGAAGCTGCTCATGAGTATATAAACTACTTCACGCCAGAGTAAAACATAAAGAAATAGAAGGTGCGGCTCATGGAGCTGAGGGTTTGGAACTATATCCCTTAAAAGTCGAGATTTGAGTCAATGATAAATGACGACGCTTGTGTCTACTCGTTATCTTCTCAGATCAAGATTCTGAAAATTATATACCAACCCGAAACTGGTCATACGCTATTAATTACTCTGCACTACTTCATCCACGTATATACTTATGTGGGCAAAGTAGTGGGAGGCATTTGTTCCCGCCAATAAAAAAAAAATTTTTTTGCGCAAAAGAGCCCAAGGAATCAAATGGCAACGATACGTTTAAGAAAATGCAAACCGGTATTTTCTGGGCTATATTTTAACAAACTCGTGAATGCGAAATAGCTAAATTCTGATGGTATTAAAACCGTCTCAAAAAATCCTTCGATTTGATATATTATGGGCCTCATAATTCATCCGGGATCAAAAGTTATGAGCAAATGTGCTACGCACGTGTAATCTAAAGTAATGCTCTACTACATGTGGGCATTTGTTCTCTCATGGGAATTAAATAAAATACAGATAAAGCAGCAAGGGAAACCTCAAATGAGGCATTACGTGTCTACACGTGACCGGACCTTACGTGCAAACACGTGACCATTTACAGGCAAAGCCTGTAGACACTGAATAAAATAAACAGATTGGAAATGCTGTGTCAGTGGGGTCACGTGTCAACACGTGACCAGGTCTCACGTGCAGACACGTGACCATTTACAGACAAAGCCTGTAGACACTGAACTAAATTCTAAATTGAATAATTAATCAGTAGGGTCACGTGCCAACACGTGATAGGCTCTTAAACCCTATGAAACAATAGAATTAAATTCTAATTTGAATGCTTTGTCAAATGGGGTCACGTGCCAACACGTGATAAACTCCTAAACCATCTGAACTAATAGAATTAAATTCTAATTAAGAGGGAATCAATAACCCTAATATTTCCTTAGATCTTTCCAAACAAAAAGATTGCGCTCTGTAAAGTGGAGCACCGTTGGATTAAAAATCCAATGGTGATTAAACATCACCAATTTACAGAAAGATTCTATACAAGGAAAAATTCCCCTAAAATTTGCCAACAATAACAGACAAAATATCTTTTGGATTAAAAATCCAATGGTGATTAAAATTCACTGGGTGATCTAAAAAATCATGCTGGTTACAAAATCAATTAAAATCTTTTAATGAAAGATTGACTAAACAAACTGATTCTTTCCTTACTCCTATAAATAAGAGCCAAGGGGGAAGAAAAAAGGAATACAGAGACAACAACAGAGAGAGAAAAAAGAAGAGAATTTAATTCTCCAGAGAGAAAACAAGATTTCCTCAGAAGAAAAAAACCCTAGGTGAGAAAGGGAAAGAGATTTAAGCTCCATAAAACAAAAAGAGAATTTAATTCTCAAATTAAGAGTTTAACTCTTCTGAATAAGAACTTAGTTCTTCCTTTGGTTGATGATCTGCAGAAGCAGATCTCCCCATAAGTTGAGAATTTAATTCTTATTGGGGATATTTCGCCAAGCAGATCCAAAACTTAGAGGGAGAATTGAGTTTAAGGAATTTAATTCCTCCAAATACTTAGGAATTTAATTTCTCCAACAGAAACAGGGTTTAACCTTTAAAACAAGAACTTAGTTCTTCTTCATGGTTGAAAATCTGCAGAAGCGGATCTCCCCATAAGTTGAGAATTTAATTCTCATCGGGGAGATTCTGCCATGCAGACCCAAAACTTAGAGGGAGAGTTGAGTATAAAGAATTTAATTCTTTCAAAACACATGGGAATTTAATTCCTCTAAACAAAATTAGGGTTTAACCCTACCAAAGAATTTAATTCTTAAATAAGGGACTTGGACTTTTCATGCACGTAAAAGAAGTCAGTGCCCAACTTGATCACGTGGCAACACGTGACCTTCCCCCTGAATGGTCAGAATAAAATGAATATGATGGGGTCACGTGTTCCCACGTGACCCTTGGATAAATTCCTCAAAATAAAAGAATAAAGCAAGGGCAGAAGCAACTTTGGGCACCCTCACGTGTCCCCACGTGACCCCTAACAAATCCCTTTATTATCCAGTGCATGGATGCCCATCACGTGTGAGCACATGATGGCCTAAAAGACTAAGTGTTTAACAGTTATTTGCTGATTTTGAGAGTAAAATAAAGGAGGTTTGGCCCAATTCTCAGGCGCCTCACGTGAGCCCACGTGACCACCTCATTTTTAGTGTTTAACACTATTTTGAGCATTTTTTCTCTAGTGTTTAACATTGTTTTAAGTACATCACGTGGGAACACGTGATCGCGAAATATGCTTTAGTGTTTAACACTATTCTCAAACCAGCCTTAGCCCAAATCAGCTAAGTTTTCCAGAGACAAGATCTCCCTTTTGATTGAACCCCAACTACATTCTTCCAAACTTGATCATTTCATATGACATTCAAAATAAAACCCCAGAGCCATGATGAATGGTCAGTGCCCAGTAAAAGACAAAATATTGTCAGAGCCCCAAACCCCTGTTTAGCATTGCTAAATAATGGGAGGCTGAACCCAAATAAATGTTCAACAGTCCAAACAAAAGTCCAACATTTCAAACCTAATTGGACTTAGCCCAAGTTGGCCATAAGTCCTCAATTCAGATTTAACTGAGCCCATGTGCTCATAATCCAATTAATTGATTTTAGTCCCAAACAGACTACAGATTTCCCAATCAACATTGGTTCAAGGGTACATCTCTCCACTCCTTTGATATTTGTCGTTGTAATCCTTCAACGTCTTCAGAAAGCTGACGGGTCCCGATAGTTAATCATTTCATGGACCGTGGGGTCCTTAAACTCATGGACTATGATGTTCTTAAATTTTATAGTCTATGACGTCTTTAAACTACAGACTGTGGGGTCCTTAAGCCCATTGACTATGATGTCCTTAACCTCGGACTGTGGGGTCCTTAAGCCCATGGACTATGATGTCCTTAACCTTTACAGACTATGACGTCTTTAAATTGGACCGTAATGTCCTTAAACTAATAATGGACCGTAAAGTCCCTAAACTAAAACAATAGAGCCCAAATACTCTTTTGTTGGATCTAAATGATCCCGTTAAGTAGATCTTAGTCTAAAATTAGACTAACGTATCCTTAACAAATTGTTAAGTTGATCTTAGTCTAAAATTAGACTAACGTATCCTTAACAAACGTTTAAGTTGATCTTAGTCTCAAATGAGACTAACGTATCCTTAAACCCAAACCAAAACCCAAATCTAAGAAAATACGGAATTGGACTAATCCACGCCCTACAGGAGACAACACAAATTAGTCTCCGTATACAATCCACGGGCAACCAAAAAACAAAACAAACACACATGACACGAAGTGACCATCTGGAGAAGGAGAAAGTTGTTACCGCGATGCGGTAGCGTAATTAACTGCAGGGGCTTGGGCCTGCAGGGGCTTACGCCTGCAGAAAAGTGCATCCCCACAATCAAAAACCCCTCAACGAGGGGGAATCTGACGAAGTCTGCTACATCAGCCGCATCCATTTAAACCTTCAATACACGGTGTCATAAATCAACTTGGCATCTTCGGAGAGGTGGACGGATAGCACCAAATAGCATCTGCCCTCGAAATTCAGGCAAGACGAACCTACGCGGTTCCGTCTCTGTATTCGGAGGAAAACAACTGTAGATTAGCGGCGTACCGCTCAATCCACCCCCGCAGGCTCACCTTTGTAGTTAGGAGCTCGGAAGGAAGGCGTATGCACTCAAGATTATGTAAGCAAGCCTCCACTCGACGACCATACTCAACCCAAACATGCAAAAACCATGTACTATGCAAGGCAATAGGGAGAGTCTTTGGTGCACACCCTACTAAGCATGCATTCGTGACTGTATGCCTGCTTAAATGGAAATGGTGTCCTAAATGCGCTGATTTGTAGGCAACACGACAATTGCGCTCGCACTTAAAAGAAAATTCCTAAGGGTAAAGTATAAAGCTTATGTACAGAGGCGGGATACACGTACGAATATATGATGAACAGAAAACATTCAACAGTCAATAATAAGAGAAATACATCGATTTAAATATACTACTCTACAGGGAAAAGATCACCAAATATGGGATCAGAAATACAGGGGTTAATAAAACAAAATACAAAGTTCTCCAATTCCCACTCTGCCCTCTCCACCAGGTCGAAGCGACGGTCTTTGTGAGGAGTTGAACTCCCTCGAGAGTAGTGCTCTGCAGACAGAAATCATATCTGTCAAATGTAATTAAGAGGGGAATAAAATCCCCCAAAATTTTCTAAAGAGCTATGCTCTGTAAAAACAATGGTATAATCTACCAGAACCCTCACAAGCAAAGCTTTTTACAGAGTAAAACCCCAAGATCTTCAAGATCTGTAAAACAAACTCTTAAGAGTTCTTCATGAAAGATGAACAGTGTTCTAATTAACGGGTTAAAGAAACCCGAAAATACATCTTAAGATCTACGATCTCAGAAGAGCAAAGCTCTGTCAAGGGGTTCGATTATAATCCTTACCAATTTTTTGGGCAGAGTTCTAACTCTAAAAGCGATTTCTTTGGGCAAAGATCTAAGCTCTGAAAGGAGAATTAAATTCTCAGAGGAAGGAAGAACAAAAGAAGAGGAACGGCAGTCTTCTCAAGGGCCAAAGGCCCTCTTATAGGCATGGGAAGACGATCCAACTTCCAAGAAGATCCAACGATGGAAAAGCAGCTACCGCTGCACTCACGTGTAAGCCACGGGAGCACAATGGTGAGGGCATTTGTATCCCCCCAATAAAAGAGCAAAGCTCTATTCAAAATTTGAAAGAGGCAGCGCCTCACGTGCCTTGCACGAGAATGCCGGCGCCAAGAGTTAAAAACTCTGAGGCAGCGCCTCACGTACCTTGCACGGGGGCGCCAGTGCCAGGAGTTAAAAACTCGGAGGCAGCGCCTCACATGCATTGCACAAGGGCGCCAGCGCCAGGAGTTAAAAACTCTGAGGCATCGCCTCACGTGCCTTGCACGAGGGCGCCGGTGCCAGAACTAAAAGTTCTTTACCATTGGATCAAATATCCAACGGAGATGATAAATCATCAAAATACAGAATTAAATTCTGTTGAGGAAATATTTCTCAAATCTTTCTAAACGAGAAAAATTACTCTCTGTAAAACAGAGCACCGTTGAATTAAAAATCCAATAGTGATTAAAAATCACCAAGCTACAGAATAAGCACTGTATGGGAAGATATTTCCCCAATCTTTCTAAAAAAGAAAGATTATGCTCTGTAAAATAGAGCGCCGTTGGATTAAAGATCCAATGGTGATTAAAAATCACCAAGCTACAGAATAAGCTCTGTAGGGGAAAATATTTTTCCAATCTTGTTAAAAACAAGAAAAATATCTTCTGTCCTTGGATCAAAGATCCAAAGGTGGATAAAATCCCCAAATCAATTAAAAAATCTCTCAATGAGAGAATTCCTTAATAGAATCAACAAATCCACCTCTACTATATAAAGGCCCCAAGACTTCAAGTCTTGTACAGAGGAACCCCCAATAAACTTCAAGTTCAAAAAGAAGAGCAAGCAAAAAATAAAGTTTTAAGAGAGAAGAATAAAGAAGAACTTTCTTCAAGGTAAATAAAGATAATAGAGATCATAGTATCTCATCTGCATATCCAAGGGTTTAACCCTCATTAAGAACATAGTTCTTTCCCCTGGATCTGAGACCCATGAGACAAGTCTCCCACAAATAAGAATTTAATTCTCATGGGGACGAATTTGTTCTTGGGGATCGAAGATCCATGGGAGAACAGAGAATTGAACATCTTCAGAAAAATGCATAAAGAAAGAAACAACGCCAAGTGCCTCACGTGCCCCTCACGTGGGCGCTGCTAAAAAAGGAGTGCTTAACACTCAATAGTTGGTGCTCAGTGCCAAGCGCCTCACATGCCCCTTACGTGGGCTGCTCAGATAAAGAGTGCTTAGCACTCAGTAGTTGTCGCTCAGCGCCAAGCGCCTCATGTGCCAATCACGTGGGCGCTGCTTAACATGAAGTGCTCAGCACTCATCAAACAGCTCCTAGCGCCTAGCGCTTAGCGCCTAGCGCTTCACGTGCTCCACACGCGGGCGCCATAAAGGGTGTTTAACACCCTATAAAAAACAAAAAATGGGGAAAAGCAAGATAAAGTGTGGGTGTCAGAACCCATATGGATGCTCAGCATCGTTGGTATAGAAAGGGAACCAAGCCCAAGCGAGTTTTTAACACTTTATTCAAAAATGAAATGACTGGGCTGAGCCCAAGTTTGGCCAAACTCCTAATCAACCGAGCACATGGGCTCTTTATTTTCCAGTGCGGTCTTAGTCCCAAACAAGACTACCGAGCTTCTAACGAATATTCATTGGTTCCGGGATACATCTCCCCACACCTCTGATATATGTCGTTGTAATTCTTCAACATCTTCAGAGAGGTGGCGGGTCCCGACAACCAACAACTCCACGGACCGAAATGTTCTTAAACTAACAATGGACCGCAACGTCTTTAAACTAAGACAATATAGAGTCCAAATGCTCTTCTGTTGGGTCTGAACGATCCCAAAAATCCTGTTGAGTAGATCTTAGTCTAAAATTAGACTAACGTATTCTCGACAAACATTTAAGTTGATCTTAATCTCAAATGAGATTAACAATCCTTAAATTAACCCAAACCCAAATCTAAGAATATACGGATTTGGACTAATCCACGCCCTACGGGCGACAATATGAATTAGTCTCCGTATACAATCCACGGGCAACCAAAAATAAAACAAACACACACGACACGAAGTGAACATCTGGAGCAGGAGAAAATGGTTATCGCTACGCGGTAACGTAATTAACTGCAGGGGCTTGCGCCTGTAAGGAAGAGTGTCTCCACAATCAAAAACCCCTCGCAAAAGAGGGGGAATCTGACGAAATCTGCTACAACGGCCGCATCCGTTCAAACCTCCGATGCACGGTGCCATAAATCAACTTGGCATCTTCGGAGAGGTGAACAGATAAACCCAAATAGCATCTGCTCCAAAATGCAGGCAAGCCGTTTGTCTTTCCCGGTTTTCGGCGATAAACAGGGGATAGCAGCCTCCTTGTGGGATGTAGGGCGGCGCCCCGTTAGAAATTTTTTTTCTAATGGAAAGTGTTTCGAGTATGAAATGTGTGGGAAAAAGTGGGGTGAGCAGCATCCTAAGGACGCGTAAAAGGACACGTGGCCGCTGGATGCCAGCAGCTCACGTGCCCTGCACTTAAGCGCTTGGTACCAGTGGGTCACGTGCCCGGTACGCGGCCGCTGAACTCCTGCGAAAGAAGGGGCTTTGCCCTTGAACTGAGAGTTGAACTCCCGAGAGACCTTAGAGTTAAACTCTTAGAAGAAGTAGGAATTTTATTTAGAGTTAAACTCCGAAAAGATCTGGATTTTTGGGTTAATTCCTTTAACGATGTGGATCTTGGAGTTGAGCTCCTCAAAGATTGGTTTGGAGTCAAACTCCTAAAGAAGAGGTTTTTGTTTGAAGTTAAACTCCCAAAAGATTTTTGGAGATGATGAAAAAGGACCTCTTTCTTCTCCCTTGAGCCTTGAATCCTCTCTTGAGCTTTAGATCCTCCCAATGTGGGATTTTTGGAGATAGGTCTCCTTCTTCCTCCTCTCTGTTGGTTGGATCATGGAGAAAAAGGACGATGAGGTTTAAAAACCTCGCCTTTTAGAGATTTGATGGGAAATTTAAACTCCCCTTCAAGGGTTTTATGGTGAAAACCTATTTCTTTTTGGGAAAGCAAGAGTTAAAGTCTTAATTTAATTCAAAAAAAGAAGAATGTTTAAAATCTTGAAGAAGGAGAAGGAGGCACAAAACCCTAAAAATTATGAGAGAATGAAAGTTGTTATTGTTCTCATCATATTTGCCTTTTATAGGCTACGCATTTTACATATAACCCCTTGGGTTTTTCCAAATGGCGCTTGTGCCTCCCCATGCCTCATGTGTTTATTTATTTTTGCACATAAGCCATAGAGTTTACAAAATTTTGGCTTTTTGCCCATTTTCCATACATTTATTTCTAAAAAATTACATTAAACTAATTTATTGCTTCATTCTTTTTATCATGGGGCCGGTCCCTTCCATGCTCGGTCTTGATTTGGGCTCGGGCCCACTTGGCTTAGGCTCGGGCCCCCTTGCTTAGGCTCAGGCCTACTTGATTTAGGGTTGACTTTAACTTTGACTTGGTCAACCGGGGTGTAATTTTTTACCCCACTAGTTATCATTTAAAAGTAAGTAACGAATCGTTTGTTTTCAAAATAAGCATGGCTTTAAACATATCATAAATTCCTGATTTAGGATTTACCAAGACTCTCCGAGTCAAGTGAATATCGGCCGTATTCGGTAGTCTATCATCATCATATCATGTACGGAATCCCCCTCGTACGATATCATCCAAAGAAAACAGTATGGATCTATAGTCGCGTACGCCAATTCATATCATGCCATATAAAGTATGGATATCTAGTCGCGTATGTTAGTTATATGTATGCCCTAGAGGCCATTACTATACATAGGATGTATATTGTAGTGGGTGCTTGGACATATATAGGGAGGACTTTCTTGCTCGACATGATAGTATGCTATCTGGTTGCTCTTTACCTTAACGTGTACGCCAATTGTCTCTCTTATACATGTTGGTAAAGCCCTTAGGATGTGTACTTGACTTCCTGGACTATGATGCGGATCATACTAGTGGGGAAATGGTAGTCCATAAGTACATCCTTCAAAGTCCCTAGTCGTGGGTATATCGAGACGGGGCATCGATATACCAGAGTAGACTAGCGTATACCTTCTCGACCCATACAGATGGGCGATGGATGATCCCATATCCATTGGTGTTTGACATCAGAGATGATATACAGGTGCTCAGTAGAGACTGGGTACACTGGACGGACTCGCCGAGAACTCCCAGATAGTATTATACCTTACGTCAGATGGCAGTTCTCAGGTGACACTGGTACAGAGTAGTCTGTTGACCCGAGATCGTCATAGAGTCTTGTGTGGTTCCCATTGTGTTTTGATTTCCACCTTACCACGTCCAAGAGGGCGTGCAAAACGGTGGTTTTTGGGTACAGTCCCGAATCACATGGAGGCAATGAGCGATAGGAGGGGATTCGTCTCTCCCGGTATAGGGAGTTGATGTTGCGCTGTGTTCGATTGGCTATAACCGGAAATCACTGGCCATGGTTGCTGAGATTTACTGGTAAGTGTTACCAGTAGTTTCTCGAACTGTTATAGGCCTCATATCGACATGACTTATCGAGCTATTGGGGTCTGACGTTTACCATCCCTAGGCAAGATATGCGACATATCAGACGATCAGACCGGACTGTACGGTAAGTGTTACTGGTTGGATTCACAGGAGTGTGAGAGGGCTTGCTCGTCGATCTTCTGATCGCTCAATACCCGGGTGGCCGTTACGTTTAGCAGACCGCTTGCGGCTTGTGGTTGTTTGATATGATCATCACCTACTGCCGGCGTATTGACGAGTCTTTAGAGTCCTACACAGAGGTTTCCTGGCTCAAGCGAAACGAAATAGGAGCGCATATGAGATATGTGCGGGACCGAGAATAATGCGTGTATGTGATACCGTATTCCATTCTCGCGATTTGTAACATTGATCGGTTATATGCGTTATAGCCGGGTTATCGGATCAAGTGTTGATTCGATAAGTTGTTACTATTGATATTAGTCGGTTATATGCGATATGACCGGGTCGTTAAATCAAGTGTTGATTTAATGATTTAATGTATAATTATATATTTGATATATCACTTTACATTAACTAATAAAGGTTCACTTAAAAAGGATTTTCTCACTTGAAGCGCACATTGTATATATGATATACTTTTGTGCATTTGATTGTATCATGTTTGATGATACATGATAGTTTGGTGTATAGTTTAAACCATGGTTGGTCAATGGTTAGGGTTTCTTTTGCTTCATTTACTTATTCATTTATTCATTTATTTATCCATTTTGTTTATTTTAGCAAAAGAAAATGATGAAGAGAAAATGGTGGCTTTCTTTGTTTGTTTTTGAAGCTTCTTGAAGCTTTGACCTAGTGACCATTTTGTCTTCATGTTTAACCCTAACGCTTCCAATTAACCATGGTCTATTCTCTACACCTAATCATGGTTTCCATATGATAAGTATTGATTTTATTATTCATTTTGGATATACTTATCATAATATATCTTCTTCTTCTTCTTCTTCACATGAAGAAGCTTGCTACCAACAATGGCAAAGTGAGAAAAAGAGTGAGAAATCCAATTCTAAAGTGAACCCACTTCCTATTTCTTCATCCTCTACCTCTTGCCAAGTGGTATAGGGTGTTTTCTTCACAAGTTTCATGACTTGGTGAAGTGGGAGCTTGATCTTGTGATGCCTCGACGTAGATCATCTTCGGCATCGTAGTCGATGACCTAGCCCGCCCATTTCTCCGATGAAGCCGACGCTAGAGCCCGGGATTCGATTTGGACAGCGAGGAGACTTCATTGTGGAGCTATGGAGGTGGAGGACCGGATCTACAAAGGTTGTATTTCCGTTCTTGTAGTTAAGTTGTTAACTAGTTTCATTTGTCGCCTATATATCTGGCCAACGATCCGTATTAGGGTTTCTCGGTACCCGTAAAATTTGAAATTTGCATGGTTGATGCCTTGTGAGACCTCATTAGAGTGCCTAGGAACCCTACAGCGTACAACACATACATTAATCATCTTTATACTTACATGCCTATATGTGTGTGTGTGTGTGTGTGTGTGTGTGTGTGTAGCATAATGGATAAAAAATATCTACTAAGTATATGAATATATGCATATGGTGTTCTAGCAAACTCTATAGGCTAGGTACATGTTTCTAATATATATAGTATTCAAATTACCACGGTTGCGGGGGTGTTATGCGCCATCCACCCAACTTTCCCTATAGATATGCATCTACCCACTGATACGTGCCTCGTTCTAGTCAAAGCCATCGAATGCCTTGCCCTTTTTCGTCGTCTTGGAAGTCTCTGCGGTTGTACCTACAATCAAAATCATAACAAAATCGCATAAAAACCCATATCAAAATCGAAACGATGAGCGAAGCGCACATAGGTTAGAACCTATGGTCATCGCGTGCCAAAATGACAAAATACCCCCGGAGTCGACGTACGAACGTCGAACGACCATGTCAAGACATAAAAATCCGAAAACCAAGTTTCAAAAATTGCAAAATATTGCCAAAACCAATTCGAAATGCTCCCAAATTTTGAGACAGGTAGTCTGGGACAAAACTAAGAATATAATGGCTAAGATATCAAGTGTGTGAGCTATAGACCAAACCTCAAACCCTAACTCAACTTCATGGCCGCAATTTGTGGCCAAATGGGATATATCCACGGCTAGCATATAGGTTTTGGGGCTCGAACTTCTATGGAGGCTTTCTACTGGTTCTAGCATCTCATAGTACTCTCTAAATATTTTTCAGAGCTCTCAAGTTGCATCAGATTTTAATCAAATTTCAAAACTCAATGAAAAGCAAGATTTAAAACTTGAAACTCTTTAAAACCAATGATACTTGCACTAAAATATCCTCATCTATCACTAATAAGGTTGTGATCGCTAATTAACCCACTACTATCTCCATCACAATAACTAACCTTATAAAAAATCATAACTTTAATATAAACACTTCACTTTTGAAATCTCAAGACTAAGAAAACATGCACTTTAGTTCCAAATAAGATTTGTCATGGCAAGTGTACTTAAAATATGGTTAAAGAGAGCATTTTACCTCTAGATAGGGATTAAGGAAAGTTCCAAGCTTGCAAATGGTCTCAAGGTGAAGAATTGATCACTTCATCATGTGTAGGATAAAAAATTGAACATCTTTAATAAAGGTTTCATGGTGATTGGAAGGGATTTGTGTTGGTGTATGTGGGTTTGGAGTTGGAGGTGGAAGAGATGGAGAAGGAGAAGGAGAAGAGGAAGAAGAAGGAGAAGAAAAGGATATGGAGAATAAATGGTTGCCAAGCCATAACCCTCCCCCTCCCCCCTTCACTCTCTCTCCCTCTCCCATTCCCATTATTATATACACCATACCTCCATGTCTCCCTCCCTCCCTCTCATTTAAATAAAAGAAATGAAAATAACCATAAAAACACAAATGAAAAAGAATAAAAAGAAAGCTAATATACACCCACTTGTTATCATGTCATGTACACTAATCATATATTTAAAGTAAGTCTTAGTTTAGTGTACTAATTAGGAAAAAACAAATTAGTTTTAACATTATAACTTGTATGGATATAATTATATGCTAATTTATGAAGATCCCGCTTAAATAAATGCTTTCATAATTATAAATTCATTTTAAATTCCAATTACCTTCCAAAAATAGAGGTATATAATTATACCAATCTATGAAAACTCAAATCCACATTGGTTATCATGTCCATAAAACCCAAAATATTATTATTTAAATTCCAAAATAATATTTACTATTTTTCTGAAATGTTACACTACCCGTACGAGCACTTGGGATTCATAGTTTAGGTCGAACGGGAATCTGCCCGCTGTGAATTGGCCGGACAAGAAGCTACCCCGCGGCCTCGTGAGTGGGCTTCTGACTCACAGTTCAGGCCAAGCAGGAATCTACTCGCTGCGAGTTAGCCTGGCAAGAAGCTACCCAGTGGTCTCGTGAGAGGTTTTCTGGTCCACAGTTCATACCGAGCAGGAATCTACTCGCTGCGAATTGGCCAGACAGGAAGCCACCCAGCAGTCTCGTATGAGGGTTTCTAACCTACAGTTTGGGCCGAGCAGAAATCTACTCGTTGTGAGTTGGCCAGGCAAAAAGCTACCCAGCGGTCTCATAAAAGGACTTTAGATCTACAGTTTATGCCGAGCAGGAATTTACTCGCTGCGAGTTGGCCGGGCAGGAAGCTACCCAGCGGCCTCATAAGAGGGCTTCATATCCACAGTTCATGCCGAGCAGGAATCTACTCGCTGCGAATTGAGCGGGCATGAAGCAATCCAGCGGTCTCGTGAGAGGGATTCTGATGCATAGTTTGGGTCGAGCAGGAATCTACTCACCGCGAATTGGTCGAGTAAGAAACTACCCAGCGGCCTTGTGAGAAGGCTTCCGAACAATGGAAGGTAGGATCGCCTTGAGGTTGATATTTGCGTCTCCCCGACTCCCAGTGCCACATAGCCCATGGCAGGTATCTTGAGATTCGCATGTATCTTATGACGGATCTTGAGATCTGCGCGTATCTTCCGACGGCGTCGTTCAATCTTCCCGGATCCTCGTGAAAGGGAGGCGGCATGGAAGGAAGCCGCGTGGCGACGCCTCACCCGATAGATGCGATACTCCATAATTCACGTCTTGGCGGGAGAAGATCTCGACCGTAGGGGAATTTTTGCTGAGACTATAAATAGAGGAGTCTTGGCTTCTTCTTAGGCACTTTCGTCGATTTGCTTTTAGTTGTCTCCGTTTCCTGACTTTTTTTTCTTCCTCCGACCTTCGTAGTCAATTGTTTTCCGATAGCCAGGAACACGTACAACATCCGAGATATCGTATCCCACGATGATGTCTACCACTACGACTATGACAGTTCTGAGGCAACATACGGGGCTGTGATAGGTCGGCTGGAACGTCATTTTGGGCGGTTACTTCCACGCCGATCGAGTAATATTTCAGAAAATAGAAAATATTATTTTGGAATTTAAATAATAAAATTTCACAGATATTATATGAATATAGATTTGAGTTTTAGTAGAATGGTATAATTATATACCTATATTTTGGAATATAATTGGAATTTAAAAATGAATTATTATTTATGAGATCATTTATTTGACTTGGTTTATTTTATAAATTAATATATAATTATTTACATACAAGTTTAATGTTAAACTTGATTAGTATTTTTCTTAATTGTGTATTAAACCAAGTCCATTTTGTTAAACATGTTTTGTGTGCATGACATGTAACATTTATTCATGATTTATACCATAGTTTGTTTTAAAAGGAAAGAAAAGAAAAGATAGAAGAAAAAAAAAAAAGAAATGGGAGGGGACAAGAAAACATAGAAGTATGGACATGAGAGAATGAGAGGGGGGGCATGGTTGTAGCCATTTGGTTTCTTCATCTCCTTTCATTATTTTCTTCATCTCGCCTCCTTTCTCATCTCCTTCATCTCCATTTCCTCCACCTCACTACCACCCTACAACACCCCCAAAACCTCACCAAAACCTTACGAACACTTCATAAAAAATGTTCATCACCTCATCCTACACATCATGGTGGGATCAAGTTTGAGTTTTGAGCTTCTTTGGTCATTTAGGAATTTTCTTGAGTTGTTTTTATAAGATAATATTCTTATCTTAGACCAAGTCTTTAAGTTTCCTAACCTCATATATTAGTTAGGATTTGTTTTAAAGCTTTTAGTGTAGGTTTTGAAAACTTAAGTTTTCAAATGTGAGTTGTAGTGGATAATATGAATAGTAGTGGTGCAATAGAGGCCTAGTTAGTGACCATAACCTCTTTAAGCGATAGATAAAGATCTGTTAGTGTAAGTAACCTTGGATTAGACAAGCTTAGAATTTTTCGATATCGGTTTTTTATTGACTTTTGATGTTCAAATGAAATCTGGGATGATTTTGGAACTCTGAAATTAAATAGAGGATATTGTGAGATGTGCAGACCTATAAGAAGCCACCCTAAAAGGCCGAGCCCAAGCCCTCAAGACTTGGCCGTAATTTGCGGGTCGTTCGTGGAGTTAGGTTATGAATCTTGTTCTATATCTCACTCATTAGATAACTAAGACTGTCCTATACGCTAAAAATTCTAAAATCGCCTTAAAAAAATCTGGGAGCATTTTACTAAGTTACTGTCAATATTTTACGATATTTGAAAACATGGTTTTTGATATTTGAGTTTTGACTCAGTCGTTCGACGTTCGTACGTCGACGTCGGGGGTTGTTTTGTTGTTCTAGCACGCGTTGACCATAAGTTCTAACATATGTGCCTTTCGCTTGTCGTATCGGTTTTGGATATGGATTTCTATGAAATTCGATTTGGGTTTTCATTAGATTTTGATTAAGGATTTCGATTGCAGGTACATTCGCGTGGACATCCGAGACTATGAAAAAGAGCAAGGTGTTCATCGACTTCGGCTAGAACAAGAATATTACGTGAGCAGATGTATATCTACAGGGGAAGTCGGATGGATGGCGTATAGCACCCCCGCAACCATAATACTAGGATAATATATATATATATATATATATATATATATATATATATATATATATCCTATAGGGTTTTTAGAATTCTATATGCGATAGTAGCAGACTTAGTAGAAGTTATACCTATAGTGTTGTTCCTTAACCTATGAACCATATCTACTTATGTAAGTGTGTTTATATATATATATATATATATATATATATATATATATATATATGATGAGATGAGGATATGATCTGTTTCTAGGATACGAGTCGATATGATTGGATACGATGATATGAGGCGATATGATATGATATGATATATGATAACATAAGATGATATATGATGAGATGAGATGAAATGATGTACGTGACGATAGATTCGTACTATTGAATTGATGATAACGTACGATGGATTATTCCGTACGTGATATGATGATGATGGATCACCGATATTTATTCAACTCGAGAAAAACTTGTTTAAATTCACATAGTAGATATTATGATATATTTAGAGACATACCTATTTTCAAAATTAACGAATCGTTACGCGATTGTAATGATAATTTCAAGAGGAAGCTACGACTTTTCAAAATAACATCCTTTCAAAAACATTGCAGCCCTCTATTTTCTAAAACAACGATTCGTACTATTTTAAACTATAACTGTATGGCTCATGTATGGTTTTGTATTTTTATATTGTTCACGTTTACGATTTCTCTATTCTTTTTACGCTTGCGTTGCAATTTCTTATTTCTGCATACACTTGCATTATTTTCATTTACGGCATATATACTACGCTTCATACACTTATCTTTACGTGACTTTATTTGCCAGGACACCCGCACCATTACCGATGATGCACATGTTGCACGTACACATTACTTACCGGCTCACACACACATCATCGGTAATTGCCATGCCACGTACACATTATAACTCACTATATTACCATATCACCTTATAATCTGTTAATATTTTAGTTACTGATTAGTACACAGTACCCATATTATTATAGATATTGCACTTTTTTTTACCTTACTACACGACACGCGCATATGAACACACTTGCTATGTATTACAGTATTGTTCTGTGCCTTTTCATATTATTTCATCACTGCCATGCTTTTATGAGATTCTGTTTTCATGAGATTTCTGGATTTGAGAAACCGAAGGTATTATTTAAAAACTTGTGATTATTTTAAAAACGCGGTTTCTCTTGATATGATATTTCGGCATCCACCATGAGATTTCTCGGTGCTGAACTATGATGATTATCCGAATCGAGGCAGGGGGAGAAACCGATTGCGGATACATGGTGACCCGGTATGGTACCCCGGGACAAGAAGATCGTATAGAAAGGCGTTGAGTCTGGCAGGGGAACGCTACCTACCAGTGACAATACTGGACCAGTGGATATCCGGAGGATACCGACCGGAGTGATATGAGACAGATGGATATGAGAACCGATCTGATGAGACGGTGCCTGAGATATGAAGGCTGATCCGATGAGACGGCGCCTGAGACATGGGGATTTACGTATCAATGCTGGACACGGGATTTATGATAATTTCGAGTGTCGATGCTGGACACTCAGGATTTTATAATGATTTCGAGTGTCGTTGATGGACACTCCTTGGATGATATGTATATTCACACGATATGGATGACTTAGTATCACATACTGACACGGCTGTTGGGGTAAAAATTTACACCCCGGTTGACCAAGTCAAAATCCAAGTCAACCCCAAGCCAAGTGGGCCCAAGCCCAGACCCAGTGGGCCCATGCCCGGGTCGAGCCCGAACATGAAGCGGCCGGCCTCCCCCCGTGCCAAGATAAAAATTTTGTAATAAATAATTTTGTTGCATTTTCTTTTATTTTATTTTATGGATAAATGTAAGAAAATGGGCATGAAGCCAAATTTTTGTAAAGCCCATGGCTTATGTGCAAAAAGAAATGGCACATGAGCCATGGGATAGGCAAAATGCCATTTTGTGAAGCCCAAGGGGCTATGTGTAAAATGTATGGCCTATAAAGGCAAGGATAATGAAATATCCCAACAACTTTTTCTCTCTCCAGAAATTTCTAGATCTGAGATCTCTTTCTCCTTCTTCAAGGTTCCAAAACCTTCTTCTTTCTCTTGAATTAAATCAAGAGTTTTACTCTTCCTTTTTCAAAACTAAATAGTTTTCCACCACAAAACCCACAAAGGGGAACTTGGATCTGCCATCAGATCTTAAAAAGGAGAGATTTTGAGATTTTACATCTCTTGATCTTCAAGATCCAGCAAGCAACAGGAGGAAGAAGAAGAACCCTTCCATTAACCCAACAAAAAAAAAAACACACTCAGGAGTCTAACTCCTCTTTGATTTCTCTTCAGAGAAATCTTTTTAGGCTAAAAGCCTGTTGTGTGCGCAAGTCGCCCGCGTGCCGACACGTGGCGCGCGCGCTTGCGCAACTGCGCAAGTGCGCAAGTCGCCCGCGTGCCGACACGTGGCGCGCGCGCTAGCGCAACTGCGCAAGTGCGCAAGTCGCCCGCGTGCCGACACGTGGCGCGCGCGCTAGCGCAACTGCGCAAGTGCGCAAGTCGCCCGCGTGCCGACACGTGGCGCGCGCGCTTGCGCAACTGCGCAAGTGCGCAAGTCGCCCGCGTGCCGACACGTGGCGCGCGCGCTTGCGCAACAGCGCAAGTGCGCAAGTCGCCCGCGTGCCGACACGTGGCGCGCGCGCTTGCGCACCTGCGCATCCCTTGGATGTCTTTTCCCCTCTTTTGTGTACATATATACACATATACATATGTATACAAATTTATACATACACGTACTCCACGACACTGTCCCTGTTAGAAAAAAAATTTCTAACGGGACGCTGCCCCGCACCCCGCAAGGGGGCTGCTAGCCCCCTTGACCCCCAGCCCGCTATCCGGGTAGCGGGACCCCCGTAAAAACTCTGCGTGGCTCCCGATATATCCAAACCCCCCTTTCAGAATTGAACACACGTATACTGCACATTGAGTTCGCATGACCAGTTTAACCCGTTAATCGGAGGTTCCCTCGCCCCAAAGGCGATGGGTAATTAACGGCAGCTTAGTCCGCGGCTGCCGGAGATTCGGATCCCCACCATCATTAAACCCCGGCCTACCCTAGGCCGGGGGAATCTGTAGTACGCCCGACAAGCGCGCGCGTATTCCCATCTCAATGGGGTGACAAAAACACCCTACAGATTCTGGCACGCCCGGTGGGACCAATCTCTCCTCCCATATTTCGGGTTAAAACGTTTATGTGAACTCAATTAATATACATATCTATTGTCTATGCTGAAATGATATTTTCTTTTCTATGCAGCAATCAACCTTCGACGACAATGTCTTCCCAGACGAATTCAACTTCCAAAGCGACCCCGATTCCATACGTGGTCAAGATCAACGCTCGTGTGGTTCTCCCTGCAAGCCTCAGTCGACAGTGGGAGGAACCGCCCCGCCAGTTTGGCTCCGTCATCATCTATCCTGCTGGAAGCGCTCATCTGGCGGAAATCCCGGCGGAACAGGTGGTCAAGCCGGTCCCAAGGGGCAAGAGGCCGAATGTTGTGATTGCTAAGGCACCACAACCGAAACTTAAGATGGTATCTGAACGATTCCCTGACGCTCTAGCTGGGGGCAAGACTTCCGGTGCGAAGGGCAACAACAAATGTCGCGGACGAGATCAAGCGATGACTCCAACAAACGCACAATCGAGCGTATCTCCAAAGCCCTCCGTCGCCCGGTCTGCGGCGTCTTCCCAAAGAGCTGAAGTCTGCCAGGTGCTTAGAATAGAAAAGTTAAGGCAGAAGCGGCTCAGGTATCGAGCCAACAAAAGGGCCAAGGCTTCGGCCAAATGGAACCATGTGAAGTTCCAAGTGCAGGGTTTCCCCGCGACGACGGCTGAGTCGGACGTAAGAATCAGCAATTCCTTCGAGCCTCTGAAGTGGGTTCAGAAAAACGCCATGACCGCCAGAATCAAGAAGACAGCGGTCCGAACAGTGCCACAAAGAGACGTGTCCCCGCCTCAACAGAAAAAGTACGACACTATCTCTTCAAGAGTCTATCAAGCGCTCTGTGCCGCACGAAAGCAGCGGGGCAAATCCAGAAAAGAAGCGCCATCACCATTCAAGAACCTGGTTAGGCCAGCCGTCTTCAATCGATTACCAGCTACCGAAGC
This sequence comes from Agapanthus africanus, assembly GCA_030015575.1. NCBI lineage: Eukaryota > Viridiplantae > Streptophyta > Magnoliopsida > Asparagales > Amaryllidaceae > Agapanthus > Agapanthus africanus. The sequence goes on along the minus strand of JASDDO010000019.1, from coordinate 933,127,157 downwards.
AAGGGGGTCAAGACAGCGATCCGTGAAATCAGCTTCCAATGATAGAAAGACGGCCGGATACATCATCCATACGGTCTATATGGCGGGCGGACGCCCCAGCGACAACCTTCGCAGCAAAAGCAAGGATGGGGCCACCACATCCCAAGCTCAATCTAGCCTGAATGTGGTTGCCGCTGCCCAAGAACAGCCGCCCCCGCTGGATGAAGAAAACCCTCTCGATGAGGATGATAGGCAGAAAGACCCCTCGGTCCATGCAGAGTCAAGCTCGGACAGCGAGGAAGAACCGACTTTCCGCCCCAGGACTGCGGAGCAAGAGCTGCTTCAAGAGCTTCGAAAACAGCTCAGGAGCAAAGATAAAGAGATGGCCAAGCTCTATTCGAAGATTGACGACTTAACGAATGTGGTGATGCAGCTTACGGCTCAAATTGCTCGAGCGCCTCCTAATCAAGCGCAAGCCGCTACTAATCAGCCGGGTGAGGACAATCCGAGGCAGCCAATGCCTGTTCCTTCGGGTCCAAGACTGGTCGAGCCACATGAAAGCCGGCCACACTCCGCTTCTGGGGACGCCTTGGCCCCAGATAGCACTATCCCGTTAACACAGGATCGGATAATGGATTTGGTCACCAGCAAGGTTAAAACATTGGTGGCCGAAGCTGAAGCTCAGAAAGAAATCGGCAGTAGTGGCCGTCCATATCCCGCGCAATACGATCTGATCGAGTTCCCAAGCGGCTACGTCATTCCTAAGTTCGGAAGATTTGATGGAACGGGGAATGCAAATCAGCACATTGCCCACTTCAAAGCATCGTGCGGAAATACAGGGGGCAATGATGCGCTCCTTCTTCGTCAGTTTGTCAACAGCCTGACCGGTGTTGCTTTCGACTGGTACGCGAGCATACCGGACGGGTCCGTCATTACCTTTGCCCAAATGGAGTCCCTGTTTCGGCAAAGGTTCATGAGTGTCAGTGATAAAATCTCCATTGCCGACCTTGTGAGGACTAAGCCGGGGAAGAATGAAAGCAACACCGACTTTATCGCCCGATGGCGTAATCTCACAGTCAAATGCGAACCGCCGCTGGAGCAGGACCAGTCCGTCAGCCTTCTCATTGGGAACCTCAGCAATTGGATGGTCCCATTCTTGTGTACAGCGGGCCTCAAGACATTTCAGGAGCTAACCAAGAAAGTTCAAATGCTGGAACGCTCAAAGCAAGAGTCCCCGCCGGACACTCAGAGAGACAAAACCTGGAAAAGCAAGCGGGACGACAACCGTAGAAGCGGGAGTTCCAGCAGTACCAATGTCTTCAATGCCTCCGACAATGAAGAAAAGCGAAGGGCGGGCGAATCCAAAACCAACCGGTCTCGAAAGCCATTGCTGGGAGGAGATGGGCCTTCCCTAGAAGAGAAGAAGAACAAGGTTTACTCTTTCAGAAGGGACAAGGTCCGTAAGATATTTAAAGATGCCTTGAACAACGGCTTACAATTGCCGGAGTCGAAAAGACCCCAAGAAGCAAAAATGACCGACAATCCTCTGTATTGCCCGTACCACCGAGTAGTGAGCCATGCGATCGAGGATTGCTATATCTTCAAAGACTGGGTCGAGAAGCAGTACAAGGCTGGAGAGATCGAGCTATCCAAAAGCGTGTTGGTGAACAATCAAGTTGCAACCGCCAACTTTATACAGACGGAAGCCGAAGCCTTCTGGGAGCAGACAGCCGAACCCGCGGCCCTAAGAAATGAAACTGACTCATCGCGGCCTCCGTGGAGTACGCACATATCTAATAAGACGAAGAAGATGCTAAAGCTACTTCAGAAAGAGCCCAGGATGGAATGGGAAGAACAGAAGAAGCCTACCAGTCCAGCTGCCTATGCGGCTCCATCAGGCTCAAAATCCAAGAAGCTCAAGAAGAAGAAAAGTGCAGCTCGGCACGAAAAAGAGTCTGCAGGGAGATCGACCATTCAAAAATATATCGATTCCCTCGAAGAATATGAACAAAAGGAAAGAACATTGATTCAATTGAAGGAGTTCTTCCCTGTACAAGCGGCTGAAATTCTGGAGGAGTTAGAAGAAGACTCCAATGAAGAGATCCCAGTAGTGACCTGCTATGCCATCCATCTTGGCAGCGACTCCGAGGATGATCTCTGTTTTCCCGAAGAGGACGAGGAGCTCACCACAAAGGCCAATCAAATCCAGCTCAGAAGCGGCAGGGCTCTACCGCAGAATCAGGGCAACGCCCCAAAAGGGAAGGAAAAACATGTCGCTAATGAAGAAGATGGCAGAGAACCGGCCGATGAAAACATAAGTCCTTCCTCGGTGGACTATAATGTCTTGGCACATCTCCGGAAGCTTCCATCTCTCCTGAGCATCTACGACGCCTTGGTCCTATCTAAGGAGCTTAGAGACGTTCTCATCCATGCTCTACAAAACCCCGAGCGGTATCAGGCTCACTTTGCGGAAATTAATATGAAAGAAACCCAGCACGCTTTGCATGCCGCCGCAGTCACATTTAAGGATGAAGACTTGCTACTGGGAACGGCTGAGCATAATCGGCCGCTTTACGTGACCGGGTACAGCGACGGAGATCGAATTAATCGTATATTGATTGATCCGGGGTCCTCAGTGAACATCATGAACTTGCGAACTCTGAAGAGTTTGTCAATGGACGTCCGACACCTGTCAAGGGAAAGGATTGTCATTCAAGGCTTCAACCAAAATTGCCAGCAAGTTCTCGGGTCTATAGCTCTGCCAATCAAATTCGGGGATCTGCAAACTGAAGCTAAGATATACGTGATCGACGCCGACACATCTTATAAGATTCTCTTGGGGCGGCCGTGGATCCATGATTACGGCATCATTCCGTCGACTCTCCATCAATGCATGAAGTATACTAAAAATGGCGAAGAATGACGCATTGACGGAGACATCCAGCCGTTCGGTGTGCATGAAGTCCGCTATGAAGATTCTCGGTACTTTACGAACCACCAAAATTCTAAGCCACAACTGACTGAGGATAGACCAGCCCCAAGACTCAAAAGCAAATCTGCGCCGGCTGTCACTTTCAAAAGCAAAAATACCCAAGTGCGCCCGCATTTCGGCAGCGACACTGATGAGTCCGATGCTGGAAGCCCGTCCTCCCGTAAAACTCGCCCTCGTTTCGGCAGCGATACGGACGAATCTGTTACCGAAGGCCCGTCTAGCAGCAAAGTCCGCCCTCATCTTGGCAGTGACACTGAAGAGTCAGAAGAAGAGGACCTGCCGTGCGACAGCTGTGCAGATCGACCCCCCATGCAGCAAGCGAAACTACGAGAGACCTTCGAAGTCGCAGAAGGGTCCCTGGCTATCACAAGGGTGCCGGAACGGATGTGCAAAGAGCTCGACGCATTGTCAGTCTCTACCGTGGACCAGCTGAAAACTTTCTACGTGCCCGGGAGGAAAAATGGACAGAAGGGCATCCTGTTTTACAAGTCAAACCCCGTTGTGCACCCGGACGATCGTTCTATCGCGTGCCTTCCCTATGAGAGAGGCATAAGAGCCGTCCTCAATCCCAGATACTATGCGCCCGAGATGCGGGAATATTTTAAGAAGTGCGGATGCCGGTTATATCAAACGGAGTCCGAAGCAAAGTTTTACGAAGGGCTATGGTATCCGCCCCAGGTCCGAGCACTCATCGATGGACGAATTCCAGATAGACGGGGCATAGGCTACATTCAACCTGATTCCAAAGCGTGCTACATGATCCGTGTTGGTGAGGCCAGCGAAGGATCGAATAATGATGACGAGATAGCCGAGCCAGAAGAAGCTCCTCAAGAGCTCGAAGATGGCGGACAAGCAACCTTTGACGAGCTAACCGAGATTGACTTAGGAACGCCCGATAATCCAAGGCCGACCTACATCAGCTCGCTCTTGTCGGAGGAAATGAAAGAGCAGATAATTGCCCTGCTGCGCGAATTCGTCGACTGCTTCGCGTGGACGTATAAAGAAATGCCTGGCCTTTCCCCTGAGGTGGCCGTACATAAGTTGGCCATATCTCCTGATGCTAAGCCAGTCAAACAAGCTCCTCGAAGAATGAGAAGGGAGTTGGAAGAAAAGGTCATCGAGGAAACCAAGAAACTCATCGATGCCGGCTTCATCAGAGAAGAGAAATATGCGGACTGGATCGCATGCATAGTCCCAGTCAAGAAGAAAAATGGGCAGATCCGAGTCTGTGTCGATTTCAGGGACCTCAATAAGGCATGTCCTAAAGACGACTTTCCGCTGCCGGTCATGGAAATGATGGTCGATGACACCTCAAATTACGAACTGTTCACCTTTATGGACGGCTCGTCTGGATATAATCAGATCAAGATGTCGCCTGAGGATGAGAAGCACACAGCATTTCGAACCCCGATCGGAATATATTGCTACAAGGTAATGCCATTCGGACTGAAGAACGCAGGTGCTACATATCAAAGGGCGATGACTAATATCTTTGATGACCTAATCCATAAAGTCGTCGAATGCTATGTTGATGATCTGGTCGTCAAGACTAAAGCCAAGGCCGATCATATCCAAGATCTCAGGACCGTTCTCACCAGACTGAGGGAATACGATCTGAAGATGAATCCTCTGAAGTGCGCTTTTGGCGTGTCATCGGGAAAATTCCTGGGCTTCATAGTCCGACATCGAGGGATCGAAGTTGACCCATCAAAGATAAAGGCCATCATGGAGATGCCTCCTCCGAAAAGTCTGACGCAGCTAAGATGTTTTCAAGGCAAGCTTGCTTATATAAGGAGGTTTATCTCAAATTTATCGGGGAGATGTAGGCCCTTCTCAAAGCTCATGAAGAAAGGAGCTCCTTTTATCTGGGATGCCGAATGTCAAGAGGCGTTCGAAAGCATCAAACAGTACTTGTTGCACCCTCCAGTGTTGGCCGCTCCCATTCCAAATAAACCGCTGATTCTCTACACTGCCGCGCTGGACGAGTCACTCGGTGCGCTCCTTGCCCAGAATAACGAGGAGGGAAAGGAAAATGCCCTCTACTACCTCAGTCGAACTCTAGTCGGGGCGGAACACAACTATTCCCCAATCGAAAAGCAATGCCTGGCTCTGATATTTGCTGTGAAGAAGCTGAGGCACTATCTGCTGGCTCATCGGGTTATGCTGATCTCCAAGGTCGACCCGCTCAAACACTTGATGACCAAAGCAAGCCTAGCCGGCAGGATGGCAAGATGGGCTGTCATGCTACTTGAGTTTGACATAGTTTATACCCCTCAGAAAGCAGTAAAAGGGCAAGCTATTGCAGACTTTCTCGCCGCTCATCCCATACCAGAAGGGTCGCCGCTAAATTGTGAGTTACCCGATGAACAAGCGCTGCACCTCGAGGAAGATGAGCCATGTTGGGAGCTCTACTTCGATGGGGCCTCATCGATAAGAACCTCCAGTAAATCAAGCGTCCCGGAGATAAAAGCAGGGATAGGATTGGTGTTTATCACACCATCAATGGGAACCCTACGGCGTTCTTTTGCTCTCACCGAGCCTCGGACAAATAATGAGGCCGAGTATGAAGCTCTGATAGCTGGTTTGGAGCTCGCCATAGAAATGGAAATCCTTCGGCTACGGGTTTACGGTGATTCCCAGCTTGTCGTCAACCAAGTAAGCGGCGACTATAAGATATACAAACCCGAGTTGGCTCGATACAGAAGCCGGGTGGTGGAACTCATGAAACGGTTCACTCATATCGAACTAACAAGAGTCCCTAGAGCATTGAACGGAAAGGCCGATATACTCGCTCGCCTAGCCAAGGAGCTGGCTGATCCTGACATGGACGAAATTCTGATCACAGTCAGGAGCCGACAAATTCTACCCCCAGTCTCTCTACGAGAAGAGGAAAGCGCGGAACAGAAGAGCGGTCCTGCGGAAGAAGCTTCGATCATCCAAGACGCGCCCGATTGGAGAGAACCCTTCATAGAGTACCTCCGATACGACAAGCTGCCCGAAGAAAAATCTGCGAGGATTCAGCTGAAGAAAAGAGCTCTCCGATACGTGTTTGTAAATGACACGTTATACCGCAGGTCATACGACCAACTATGGCTCAGGTGTCTGTCATTGGCCGAAGCCCAAAAGGTCATGAAAGATGTCCACTCGGGCGTTTGCGGTGCTCACCAATCTGGCCCCAAGATGCGACTTCAAATCAAACGGCTTGGGTATTACTGGCCCACCATGATACGGGATTGCGGAGAGCATGCAAAGAAATGTTATATCTGCCAAATTCACGGTGATTTTATTCACAAGCATCCCAACCCATTGCATCCTACAGTGGCGTCGTGGCCCTTCGAAGTTTGGGGCACCGACATTGTTGGCCCAATTGATCCTCCGTCATCTAAAGGCCACCGGTTCATACTGGCTGCGACAGACTACTTCTCCAGGTGGGCTGAAGCTGTCCCGCTAAAAGAAGTCAAGACAAAGGATATTCTGACATTCTTCCAGCATAATATTCTATACCGCTTCGGTACACCAAGAAGAATCATTTCTGACAACGGGCCTTCTTTCAAGAGCTTCAATGTCTCAAGATTCGCTACTCAGCACAAGATAGACTGGAGGTATTCCTCCATCTATAATCCAAGAGCCAACGGGCTAGCCGAAGCCTTCAATAAGACTCTATGCAAGCTCCTGAGGAAAAATGCTTCAGCCAACAAGAGAGACTGGAATCTCAAACTTCACGAGGCGTTGTGGGCATATCGTACCACACACCGTACTCCAACTCAGTCCACTCCATACTCATTGCTCTTCGGAGTGGAGGCGGTCCTCCCCCTCGAAGTTGAAGTTCCAAGCTTAAGAATGGCCGTCCAACATGAGTTGACGGAGGAAGAAAACGTGCTCCTTCGACTTGAAGAACTCGATGCCCTCGAAGAAAAGAGGCTCGCGGTGCAGCAAAATCTGGAGCTATACCGAGCCCAAATGTCACGGGCCTATGACAAGATAACTCGTCTCCGTGCTTTCAAGAAAGGTGAATTGGTGTTGGTCCTCAAAAGACCGATCATCCTCAATCGACATGCCAAAGGAAAATTCGAGCCAAACTGGGAAGGACCATACGTCATTGAGAAAGTGTTCGACGGAGGATCCTACCAACTAATAAGTGCAGAGGGAGAAAGGCCCATGCCGCCCATTAATGGCCGATATCTCAAGAAATACTACACATGAATGCTCCAAGTCGCAGGCGAATTGAGCACATCAGCCCTACGGTCTGGATCAGACATCCTGCAAAACCGTATACAATCCACGGGCGTAAATAACCCCTATTTCTCCCAAATCCTGCCGGTGAGACTACTTTTAAAGTCCCACCAGCAGCAAAAAAAAAAGAAAAAGAAAGAAAAAGAAAAAAAAAGAAGAAGAAATAAACGGTATGTCCACAAGCAAAACGGGCACGGATGAAAACCCGAAAGGGCTCCGTGAGTAAAAACAGCAGGACTACCGGCGAGTCTGTGAAAACCCGAAAGGGCGCAAACTCGTGAAAAGAGATGAAAAACACTCGCAAAGTCCTCTCGACCTTGTGAGGAGAAAACCCCTGCGTGAGATCCTTACGACTCACAAAGGAGCAACACACTTAGGAATCCTCACGATTCCTAAGGAGAAAATACACCTGCGGGATCCTTACGACTCGTAGGGAGAAAATGCTTTATGGGACCCTCACGGCCCATAAAATTGAAAAGCCTTAGGTGGTGGGGACCCAAACCTATCTCCTAAGCCATCGTTCCCCAACGGGCAACGGCAAATGATGATCCGCTCCTGGCATTTCGCTTCAGTGTTAGCGGTGCTGATGCCGACCAAAAACCCAAATCCCAAGTCCTCCCGAGGCAAATGATGAGTTGCTCCTGGCATTATTCCAGTGCAGCAATGCTGATGCCGACCAAAAACCCAAATCCCAAGTCCTCCCGAGGCAAATGATGAGTTGCTCCTGGCATTATTCCAGTGCAGCAATACTGATGCCAAACAAGATCCAAATTCCAAGTCCCCAGACGGCGAATGATGAGTCGCTCCTGGTACCATATTCCAGTGTAGCGATGCAGACGCCAACCAAAATCCAATTTCTCAAAATTTTCCGGCCCTACGGTGGGTCCCCAAATTGACCATCGTATACAATCCACGGGCTCAAATAATTCTCATCATACCCATGCCCCACCGTAATCACCAGTTATGCGGCCGGTCTCCGCTTTGGGAATGATGCTCCATTGATAAGACCCACTCATGTGTCCTCACGATATATGAGGAGAACAAACCTTTGTGGGATCCTTACGACTCATAAAGGAAAAACACACTTAGGAGTCCTCACGACTCCTAAGGAGAAAATACACCTGTGGGATCCTTACGACCCGTAGGGAGAAAATGTTTTTATGGGACCCTCACGGCCCATAAAATTGAAAAGTCTTAGGCGATAGGGATCTAAACCTGTCTCCTAAGCCATCGCTCCCCAATCCCCAAATGGCGAATGATGAGTCGCTCCTGGTACCATATTCCAGTGCAGCGATGCAGACGCCAACCAAATTCCAAATCCCTTACCCCAACGGCGAATGATGAGTCGCTCCTGGTACCATATTCCAGTACAGCGATGCAGACGCCGACAAAATCCCGAAATTTTTCCGGCCCTACGGTCTGGATCATACATCCTGCAAAACCGTATACAATCCACGGGCGTAAAATAATCCCAATTTCTCCCAAATCCTCTCGGGGCAAATGATGAGTTGCTCCTGGCATTATTCCAGTGCAGCAATGCAGATGCCAAACAAAAACCAAAAAAATCCCCAAATCCTCCCCATGACAGATGATGATTCGCTCCTGGTACCATATTCCAGTATAGCGATGCTGATGTCAACCCAAATCAAAATCAACAAGTCAACTTCCACTCCGACACCGCAGAAAGCGGAGCAAGTCAGAATCCAATCTCAACACCGCAAGAAGCGGAGCAAGTCAAGTCTACCCCTGACACTGCAAGAAGCAGAGCAAGTCAAATCAAGAACCGACCGTCCAAGTCGCAAAAAGGGCAGAATCGACCGTCCAAGTCGCTAAAAGGGCAGCACAGACCGTCCAAGTCGCAAAAAGGGCAGCATCGACCGTCCACGTCGCTAAAAGGGCAGCACCGACCGTCCACGTCGCTAAAAGGGCAGCACCGACCGTCCACGTCGCTAAAAGGGCAGCACCGACCGTCCACGTCGCTAAAAGGGCAGCACCGACCGTCCACGTCGCTAAAAGGGCAGCACCGACCGTCCACGTCGCTAAAAGGGCAGCACCGACCGTCCACGTCGCTAAAAGGGCAGCATCGACCGTCCACGTCGCTAAAAGGGCAGCATCGACAGCCCATGTCGCTAAAAGGGCAGCATCGACCGTCCAAGTCGCTAAAAGGGCAGCATCGACCGTCCAAGTCGCAAAAAGGGCAGAACCGACCGTCCACGTCGCTAAAAGGGCAGCACCGACCGTCCAAGTCGCAAAAAGGGCAGCGCAGGATTCCTACAAAGCGGGAACCAGATAACTCCGGGCCAGGGAAAACGTCTATCACGGACACTCCGTCTCGGAGACATGTCAAGCAACGACCGTCCATGTCGTAAAAAGGGCAGTGCCAGCTTCCCAAAAAGCGGGAACCAAATCAAGTCGCCTCCACGTGAAAGAAGATCCATCAATTTCATGCACACGACCCACATATGTGGTGTGCATTTATTGATGGGGGGCAATTTGTTGGGGTAAAAATTTACACCCCGGTTGACCAAGTCAAAATCCAAGTCAACCCCAAGCCAAGTGGGCCCAAGCCCAGACCCAGTGGGCCCATGCCCGGGTCGAGCCCGAACATGAAGCGGCCGGCCTCCCCCCGTGCCAAGATAAAAATTTTGTAATAAATAATTTTGTTGCATTTTCTTTTATTTTATTTTATGGATAAATGTAAGAAAATGGGCATGAAGCCAAATTTTTGTAAAGCCCATGGCTTATGTGCAAAAAGAAATGGCACATGAGCCATGGGATAGGCAAAATGCCATTTTGTGAAGCCCAAGGGGCTATGTGTAAAATGTATGGCCTATAAAGGCAAGGATAATGAAATATCCCAACAACTTTTTCTCTCTCCAGAAATTTCTAGATCTGAGATCTCTTTCTCCTTCTTCAAGGTTCCAAAACCTTCTTCTTTCTCTTGAATTAAATCAAGAGTTTTACTCTTCCTTTTTCAAAACTAAATAGTTTTCCACCACAAAACCCACAAAGGGGAACTTGGATCTGCCATCAGATCTTAAAAAGGAGAGATTTTGAGATTTTACATCTCTTGATCTTCAAGATCCAGCAAGCAACAGGAGGAAGAAGAAGAACCCTTCCATTAACCCAACAAAAAAAAAAACACACTCAGGAGTCTAACTCCTCTTTGATTTCTCTTCAGAGAAATCTTTTTAGGCTAAAAGCCTGTTGTGTGCGCAAGTCGCCCGCGTGCCGACACGTGGCGCGCGCGCTTGCGCAACTGCGCAAGTGCGCAAATCGCCCGCGTGCCGACACGTGGCGCGCGCGCTTGCGCAACTGCGCAAGTGCGCAAGTCGCCCGCGTGCCGACACGTGGCGCGCGCGCTTGCGCAACTGCGCAAGTGCGCAAGTCGCCCGCGTGCCGACACGTGGCGCGCGCGCTTGCGCAACAGCGCAAGTGCGCAAGTCGCCCGCGTGCCGACACGTGGCGCGCGCGCTTGCGCACCTGCGCATCCCTTGGATGTCTTTTCCCCTCTTTTGTGTACATATATACACATATACATATGTATACAAATTTATACATACACGTACTCCACGACACTGTCCCTGTTAGAAAAAAAATTTCTAACGGGGCGCTGCCCCGCACCCCGCAAGGGGGCTGCTAGCCCCCTTGACCCCCAGCCCGCTATCCGGGTAGCGGGACCCCCGTAAAAACTCTGCGTGGCTCCCGATATATCCAAACCCCCCTTTCAGAATTGAACACACGTATACTGCACATTGAGTTCGCATGACCAGTTTAACCCGTTAATCGGAGGTTCCCTCGCCCCAAAGGCGATGGGTAATTAACGGCAGCTTAGTCCGCGGCTGCCGGAGATTCGGATCCCCACCATCATTAAACCCCGGCCTACCCTAGGCCGGGGGAATCTGTAGTACGCCCGACAAGCGCGCGCGTATTCCCATCTCAATGGGGTGACAAAAACACCCTACAACGGCACTGTATTATATTATTATACTTATGTATACACGATCACTTTGATACCACACGGTATGATATTGTTATATTACTGTATGACCTAGGAGATCGTCATACATCCGATTTCTATCTGATGATGTTTTCTACTTACGAGTTGGCAACTCACCCTCGTTGTGCCATAGTTTTCTTGTAGGATCGACCACTCGGATTCAGTAGCGGCTTGCTGGCATATTGCTTCTTTCGAGTGATTTGCATTGGTAGTTGGGTTACAGTTCAGAGTGTAACCACCGTTGTATATTTATTATTTATTTGTATCTAGTTAAAAGCTCCATCAACCAGACTATATATATTTGGTAGACCTAGAGTCCAGTTTGTATATTCTTTGAATTTAGAGTCGAGACTTGTATATATATTCTTTATATTGGATTGGATGATGTTTTTGGTTTTCTATATTATTTTATGTGATTGATCTTCACTTTGGGAGGCGTATATTCTTGATGTGTGGTTGTGTTTCCGCTGATTGGCGAAGATCTAGCTCTCTCTTGGGGATGCAATATTATTATCGTTTATGTACTGGTTTTGATCAAAATTTACAAAGGAGGTGCTGCCCAAATTTCAAATGACGAAAACGTTTTTAAACTTTAGTATATGTTCAGTTGATAAAACTGCACTATTGATGTGACATTTTCCTCACTATTTCTATATAATAAAATATGTTTATTATAAATATGACACATATAAGGGTTTATCCGTAAAAATACTATTTTCATGTGTTTATATATTATAATTAACATTACGAAGGGAAATGTAAGCATATAATATTCATGTAATATTTGGTCTATTTAAATATGCTTATTTTATTAAATATCTTTGACCAATTCTCTTAAAACTAAAATATCATGACAAATGGTTAAAATATTATCTCAATAAAAACAAATTCTACTAATATCATTTATTGAGATAATTGTGCAGAAATTATATCATGACTGAAATCAAGAAGATCTGAGTTGGCGAGATCAAATCTGCCGAAGATATTCAAGTAAATTGAATAAACCAATTCTGGCAAAAACGTAGAAAAGATTTTAAAAGTCTAGATATTCAAAAGATTAATAAGTGCTACAGATATGAAGCCACAGAAATTAGAGCCCATGATCCCACCAGAAGGCGGCGGATCCGCGGCTAAACCCACCTATTGGCCGCGGTTCCGCCGCATATGTGAAGAGTCAGGGTTCTGGATTTTTTTGGTTGGGATCCTAACAACTAGTGACCATATTAGGAAACTGGGGTTCTGGCTCTGTAACTATAAATAAGGACCGAGAGCCTCTTGGAAAAATTATCAAATCTACGAGATCACGAAATCCAAGATGGCTCAAGAATCCTGGTTGATCATCGACAGTTTATCTACCTCCTTAGAAGAGATCGAAAGCAAACTAGGGTTTTGTAATCATTTTCTAAAGGAACAAAGTGTACTTGATATTGTTGATTAATAAAGGTAGTTGTTTTCTTATATCATTTTATTTTCTGTAGTTTTCAATACGATTTCCCTTTCTATCTTTTCTTTTCCTAACATGCTCGAGTAATTCTCCGCTTGTTAGGGTTCGTAGGATTAGGGTAGATTAATAGATGATGAAGATCCTTAAACTCTTTTTACGTCCTATAAAGTTTATAAACTTTACCAAAAGAATCATTAACATCCTAATCGGGCACGTTACCAATTTATTGCTAGTCTCGACCGCGATTAGAGATTAGATTAATGATTATTTTGGTAAAGGCTAGACATGAACGGAGATCAATATCAAGATAGGGTTTAAGAGTGGGAACCCTTTTCCTCCCAGAAACCCTAATCTACATGCATCACTGTCGATCTAGTTTTAAATCTATTAAAGAATAAAAGGAGTAATCTTTAATTAATCATCCATGACTATTAAATCTTAACGAACCCTACAAGCCCCCTTCTAATATAAAATCTATATCCGTAGTTAATATAGATCTATATTCTAAATCCGTGTTTAACGTAGATCTAGAAAAACTATTTCCACTATTCATTATTCTCCTTCTTTTCCTAATCAACACGCCTAAAGTAAGATTTAAAGATTCAACGTTTCCCTGAGAACGACCCGTACTCATCTCGATCTAGCTACACGCGACACCGTTATTGATTGCGGTTAACTACTACACTAAAAACATCTCCAATCAAATGGCGCCGTTGATGGGGATACGTGCGTAATTTTTTATTCTTACTATTTATGTTGAATTCTTATTCGATCTATATCATAAAAATAAACAAAACTGCAAATTGTATATTTAACGATTATTGTATGAAATTTACGAGGGGATCTGGAGTCACAGAATTGAGGAAACAGAGATCCAGAGACATTAATCAAGATCCAGAGGAGCAAGGGAGGCCACATAGCGAAAATCTCCACCTGATCTCCTAAGTCGGCGGCGGAAGCGCGGCAAGAAATCCTATTCGGCGGCGGAACAGCGGCTTAATTGAGGATCTAGGGTTCCAAACTTCTCTGGTAAATTTCTCAACTCTTTCTCTCTCCTCTGAATGTAGGGTTACTAGGCACACTAATAAGGCTCTACAAGGTATCGACCATGCCAAAATTAAAATTTTATGTGCCGAACAACCCTAAGCAAGATCGTATACTAGAGATTAGGTGAATAAAATAGCAAGTAAACAACTTTACGACTAAGGGTATGCGAAATACAACCTTTGTAGATCGGTCCTTCACTTCTAAGGCTCCTTGTCGTAGTCCCTTCGCTGCGATCATGGTTCTCCTGGGCTCTTGCATGGCTTCACGAGGAGAAAGACATGTTCTTGCTTGAAGTCTCCGAGGCCGAAGATGATCTACGTCGAGAGAATACCGACTCAAGCTACTACTTCACTAACTAGAGAATTGGTGAAGCAAACACCCTAAACTAAAGTGCTAATCTAGTAGAGGATGGAGAAATAGAAAGTGGGTTCTCTTTGGAATTTTATTTCTCACAATGATTCTTACTTTGGATCAAACCCTAGCAACCCTTTTTTCTTTTTGAACCAAGAAGAAGATGAACAAAAGAAAGAGAAGAGGATAATGATAAAGTGAGTGAACTAACCATGGTGAGTGAGTATCATATACTAACTCTTGTAGAGACTTAACCCATGGCTAATCCTTATGGTTGGGTTAACAAATATCCATAGTAAAAACAAACTCAAGTGGACTTAGTCAATGCATCCACAAGCTTCCACAAGCTTCATGCATTGATCTAATCCTCTACTAATTTTGTAATTACTTAAAATATAAAAACCCAACATAATTAATAGCATGGTGTAAGTCTCATACACCCAAATCATGTGTATCATCAACCATGATACAAAAAGAAAACACATTTTAATATATATCACATATATATTAAAGTTGTGTTCATGTGAGAAAAAATCTAAAGTGAACAAGTGTTAGTAAATGTAAACTAGTATATCTAATATACAATTATACACTTAATTATTAAATCAACACTTGACTTAATAATCCGGTCATATCTCATATAACCGACTAACATCCATTGTATCGACTTATCGAATCAACACTTGATTCGATAACCCGGCTATATCATATATAACCGACCGATACAATAAGTCGCGAGAATAAAATACGGTATCACATACACGCATTATTCTCGGTCCCGCACATATCACATACGTGCTCCTATTTCGTTTTGCCTGAGCCAGTAAAAACCTCTATGTAGGACTCTAAAGACTCGTCAATACGCCGGCAGTAGATAATGATCACATCACACACGCACAAGCCGTCAGCGGTACTAGCTGGACGTAACGGCTATCCGGGTATTGAGCGATCAGAAGATCAACAAGCAAGCCCGCTCCAACTCCTGTAAAAGCTTGCCGGTAACACTTCCCGTACAGTCTGGTCTCCTCGTCTGATATGTCGCATATCAAGTCTAGGGGTGGAAATCGTCAGACCCCAATAACCGATAAGTCGTGCCGATGTGAGGCTCATAACGGGTCGAGAAACTACTGGTAACACTTACCAGTAAATCTCTGAATCATCCCTGGCCAGGGACTTCCCTGTTACGGCCAATCGAGCACAGCGCAATATCAACCCCCAATACCGGGAGAGACGAAACCCCTCCTATCGCTCATTGCCTCCATGTGACTCGGGACTGTACCCAAAAACCACCTTTTTGCATGCCCTCATGGACGTGGTAATGTGGAAATCAAAGCACAGTGGGAATCACACAAGACTCTATGACGATCTCGGGTCTACAGACTAACCTGCACAAGTGTCACAAGAGAACTGCCATCTGACGTGAGGTATAATACCATCTGGGAGTTCTCGGCGAGTCCGTCCAGTGTACCCAGTCTCCACTGAGCACCCGTATACCATCTCTGATGTCAAACACCAATGGATATGGGATCATCCATCGCCCATCTCATGGGTCGAGAAGCATATACGCTAGTCTACTCTGGTATATCGATGCCTCGTCTTGATACACCCACGACTAGGGACCTTGAAGGATGTACTTATGGACTACCATGTCCCCACTAGTATGATCCGCATCATAGTCAAGGTAGTCAAGTACACATCCTAAGGGCTTTATCAACATGTAACTATAAGACAGTATCAAGATACAAGTATACATGTTAAGATAAAGAGCAACCAGATAGCATACTATCATATCGAGCAAGAAAGTCCTCTCTATATATGTCCAGGCATCCAATATAATATACATCATCTGTACAATACTGGCCTCTAGGGCATACATACAACTAACAATCTCCCACTTGCACTAGGGCCAGCTGCTGTAGTATCGCATACCGAGCATCCCGAAGAGTCTCTCAAACTGTATCTGGGGAATGGCCTTCGTGAGTGGATCCGCTGTGTTGTTCTTCGTGTCAACCCTCCTGACCTCGATCTTCCGGCGATCAACTATCTCCCGGATCAGGTGATACCGCCTCAGAATATGCCTGGATCGCTGATGGGACCTGGGTTCCTTGGCTAAAGCCACCGCTCCATTGTTATCGCAATACAAAGGTATTGGATGCTCAATGGACGGAACTACTCCAATTTCAGTAATGAACTTCTTGATCCAGACAGCCTCTTTGGCAGCATCGTTGGCAGCGATGTATTCAGCCTCCATCATCGAGTCTGCCACGGTTTCCTGCTTGGAACTCTTCCAGCTAACCGCCCCTCCGTAAAGAGTAAAGACAAATCCCGACTGCGACTTAGAGTCGTCCTTATCACTCTAGAAGCTCGAATCGGTAAAGGACTCCACTTGGAGTTCTCCGTTACCATACACCAAGAGCATCTCCTTAGTCCTTCGCAAGTACTTGAGAATGCTCTTCACAGCTGTCCAGTGACTCTCTCCAGAATCAGCTTGATACCTACTCACTACACTTAGTGAGTATGCTACATCGGGTCTGGTACATAGCATCGCATACATGATAGAGCCTACTGCCGAAGCATAGGGTATCCCTTGCATGCGAGCTCTCTCCAAATCAGTCTTGGGAGACATCTCTTTGGAGAGAGTGAGCCCTGAGATCGTGGGTAAAAACCCACATTTGGACTCTTTCATACTAAACCTCTTTAGTATGATGTCAATGTACCTGGATTGGGACAATCCTAATATCCTTTTAGATCTATCTCTATAGATCATAATTCCCAATATGCAGGAGGCATCACCAAGATCTTTCATTGAGAATCTTTATGATAAGAAGAGCTTGACCGATTGCAGCATAGGAATGTCATTTCCTATCAAGAGTATGTCGTCCACGTACAATACGAGGAAGACAACCTTACTCTCTGCCACCTTCTTGTAGATACAAGGTTCATTTATGTTTCTGACGAAATCAAACTCTTTGATAACGACGTCAAAGCAGATGTTCCAACTCCGCGATGCTTGCTTTAATCCATAAATGGATTTAAGCAGCTTGCACACCTTCCCGCTGCTCCCACTATCTACGAAGCCCTCTGGCTGAGTCATGTACACGCACTCTTCTAAATCACCGTTTAGAAAGGCGGTCTTAACATCCATTTGCCAGATTTCGTAATCATGATATGCAGCGATGGCAAGCATGATCCGGATGGATTTAAGCATAGCCACTGGAGAAAAGGTTTCGTCATAGTCCACACCTGGTCTTTGACGAAAACCCTTTGCAACAAGTCTAGCTTTGAAAGTATCCACTTTCCCATCTACACCAAGTTTTTTCTTGAAGATCCACTTGCTCCTAATGGGTTTTACCCCTTCAGGAGCATCTTCCAAAGTCCATACTTTGTTGGTGTACATGGATTCCATCTCGGATCGCATTGCATCCAGCCATTTCACTGAGTCTCCACTCGTGATGGCCTGCTCGAAGTTAGTTGGGTTATCATCAACCATGATGCAATATTCGCTCCCACCATCCATGAGAAAACCGTAGTATCTCTCAGGTGGGTGAGGAATCCTACTAGATCGGCAGAGTGGCTGGGGTTCATCGGGAACTACCGAATCCTCTGGTTCTACCAAATCTTCTGTTATGGTTTGTACAGCTGGAACCTCTTCCAGTTCTACCTCAGAGCCACTAATCTCTTTTGCAAGAAATTCCTTTTCTAAAAAGGTGGCGTGTTGAGCAACAAACACCCTTTGTTCCTCACTGTGATAGAAGATATACCCTCGCGAATGCTTGGGATATCCAACAAACTTACACAAAACATGCCTTGCCTCGAGTTTATCCGGTTTTTGTCTTTTGACATAGGCCGGGCAACCCCATATCTTAATAAAATTAAGATATGGTCTCTTCCCCTCCCATATCTCATATGGGGGTGGTAGGCACAGATTTGGTAGGAACCCTATTCAGTAGGTATTCTGCTGTCTCCAGTGCATATCCCCAGAAGGAAATAGGTAACTCAGCTATACTCATCATAGAGCGCACCATATCTAATAGGGTGCGGTTCCTCCGTTCCGATACACCGTTGTGCTGTGGTGTATATGGAGGAGTTAGCTGAGAGAGAATCCCATTCTCTTTTAGGAAGTCCAGGAATTCATTGCTCAAGTATTCACCTCCTCGATCAGATCGAAGGATTTTAATACTTTTCCCGGTTTGGTTCTCGACTTCTTGTTTATATTCTCTAAATTTCTCAAAAGCTTCTGATTTGTGTTTCATCAGGAACACATATCCGAATCTAAAGAGATCGTCAGTGAATGTAATGAAGTACGAAGAACCATCCCTGGCATGTATAGACATGGGACCGCATATATCACTATGAATCAGTCCCAAGAGTTCGGTAACTCTTTCTCCGTGTCCCGTAAACGGAGTTTTGGTCATCTTGCCTTTGAGACATGACTGACAAGTATCATAAGATGAAAATTCAAACGGATTTAAATATCCATCCTTATGCAACTTAGCTAGTCGTGTCGCATTGATGTGACCCAGTCTACAATGCCACAAGAAGGATTCGTTCAGTTCTGAACTCTTCCTCTTGTGTGTGTTATGCTCAGAACTGTTGATTGATTTAGAACATAAATGCCATTGCACAACGTGTCTGATCCAACCAACTTTTGGTTAAGGAAAATGTTCCTAATATTATCTTGTAATACAAAATTATATCCCTCTTTACTTAGTAAAGAAACCGATATAATGTTGCATATCAGGTTCGGCATGTAATAGTATTCGTTCAGAACCAATGTATTACCAGTTGGCAATACAAGGTGATATTCCCCGACGGTTTTAGCTGCAACAATTGCACCATTTCCAACCCTTATATCTTTATCACCTTCTCCAAGTTCTCTATGTTTCCTAAGCCCATGTAACTGATTACATATATGGGATTCTGACCCGGTATCTAATACCCAGGACGTAGAGCAAATGGAGAAACAGTTCTCAGTAATGAACACACCCGAAGAAAATGCATCAACATGTACTTTCTTCATTCGGGTGGCATGGGAATCCTGGTATTCCCCTATATCCTGTTCAGTCCTATAACTCTTATAAGAAAGAACGGAACCAACGTTCCTCGGCACAGTATAACATGCGGGTTCGGTCAATACATCCATATTATTATCTTGATTAAGGCATGATATGGTCGCTACCTGGAGAGAGAGAGAAGAAAACACTTTAGCGCATGCTCTTGCAAGATCAGATTGGTTATTATTTTATCTAATCAGGATGGCTCCCACTGTTTTTATCAAATCTTCCTTCAAATCCTAAAGGAAAGACTAGCCGGGATTAATTACACCCTACAACTTCGCCAATCTTTCAGCCAGGCCAGTGTCGGTACTTTGAGGGAGGTTCCCCGTGCTTTCGCACGGACCTAATTAAAGTAAACCTCGTTTTTCCAGAGGCGTAACCCCGTTGACACCTTTCCAGACACCTACTTGATCGGCTAATTGTCCTGTGTAAAACTCTCCCAGGAGTAACAATTACTCGCAGTAGGTATCGGGATCCAACTATCTCATAGAAGGTATGCAATCTTATTGAAAATCTCAACTCTTGAAATTCCCGATAATATTTTGGCCCAAGCATCCATGACCTTGACGGAGGTCAACAAACCATAGGGTGCAAGTCAAGTTCAACCCATTATTTATTGATTGAATCAAACCCACCCGCACGACCCTTGACGGAGGTCAACAAGGTCGTACGACTACCCTAATCCAATCTGCATCATATACATAAGCAGATAAATACTGGTTAGCTACCGCACACTACGCCTTGACGGAGGTCAACAAACGTAGCACGAATACTAAGTAGGACTTATCTGAAATGACGGAGGGCTACGACAGGTTTTTCTGAAAACCTATTGTGTAATGAACTTGATATCGTTGTAGAATCATGTGAATTTTGAAATGGAGTGATTTTGAGGCTTTCATTAGTTTTGCTAAAGAGGTCACTCCCGGTGAAGGGATCTCGGCACTTTCCTCATCGAATAAGGTGCAGGACATATCATATATATATCACTATGCAAAGCAAAACTTCAAAAGCAATCAAAAACCAAACCGAGTTTTGTAGCATCTGCCAGTTTTGCTAAAGAGATCACTCCCGGTGAAGGGATCTTGGCTCTTTCCTCATCGAATAAGGTACATGGTATATCATATATACCGCTATACAAAGCAAAACTGTAGCTACCCTTTTTGAAAAATTTGATTCTACAACATCTTTTAGGTTTCTTTTCTTTCATTAATCACATTAATGAAGTCCCATCATTTAAGTCACCTAAACATCACAGATAAATACGACGTACACTTATGCCATCCGCATTCGCCTCGATGTCCCCTCGTGCACCGTTAGGTTAGGTAACTAACGGCAGAGCAGGGCAGGGCTAACGCGGGTGTAAAACATAAGTAACGTCTATATAATATATCATATATACTATATACAGTATTTATCACAGAACATCAAATGATCACATCATAGATATCGCAGCAGAAGAAACATATGAAATATTGGATATACTAGGATGTCCGTGTTTTATTTTGAGCCTCTATAAAACACGGATTCCACGGTCACGATGAATAGCCAAACCCACACCCCTAGACCCCTACGAGAGCGGCAAGAAACCCTACCAATTCTAGAGTTAGGAGACCCGGACTCGACCCCTCGAGTTGGTCTCCCGCTGGACTCTAGAACCCGGTTACTTGTGCTCTCCTCCTTGGGTCTATCCTAGTGCGAAAAAGTAAATAATATACAAATGGTGACATCGACCTCATCCCGGAAGTTCCCCAATAAAAGAATATTACATACATTTAATTTACATGAATGAAAATAAAAAACTCTCATCTCACATAAAAACCCCCGGCTATTCATAACGCGATGATCCAATATAACAAATCCAGCAACTCATAACATCACATGTCATCAACGTAAGTAAATATGCGCATCCCAATTGTCGTTGACATATAGCAATGAAACCGGCGATATCACATATTACACTTACGGTCACAGAAAAGAAAGTGTAAAACTACAACATTTGGAATCCACAATCTCTTTAGACATCGTAAATCCGAAATATCACATACTTCGCATTTCATGCCTAACCGTATAAATTCCACATATTGTATCACATTCCAGATAAATAGACAGTATTAAACTTTCCGATCGAATAATCAAATACCCAAGATTTCCATGATAGCTCAACACTTGAGCAGAATTCAAAAATTCCAGAATACGTCACAGTAGCAACGGTCCAGCCGTAGAAGGGTCAAGCCAACGCCTCACATGTGGCACGCTGTACTGCCTCAAACCCTAAGGTTCAAAAGGCAATTCAAGACGGTCACATAATCGAGTTAAGGTTTGTTGTCTTCTAGAGGGTCCATCGCGTGACATGCACGTTTTTCCGAAAGATTTAAACCTGAGAAAAATTCAACACTTGAATGTTTTTCGTGCCGGGATAAATTGAGTTAATGATATCCGTTCGAACATTTTAGTACTTTCTAAATTATCCGGAATACCAAAACAAAATTAAATTTTCCGATCGAATCGACGATTACAAAATAAACCCCAAAATACTCAACACTTGAGTCATAATAAAAATACCTAGAAAGATGCAGGTATGCTAGTGGATATTACTGCATAAAGATCTGGCCCCAATTCATTTTATCTGTCGCGGAACCGCCGACAGAAATGGGGTGGGACCGCGGTTCCGCGGCGGCCGTACGGAATTAGAGTCTCGAACTTTGTGGTAATTCTTAGAAAACCCTGCTTATTTTTTTAGGTATTTTTAATTCAGAAAAAACACAGTTTTGAAAAAATGTCCAGAGAGGGGTTAATTTTGACGTATTCGGGTTTGTTCGGAGTTTTAACTTCGTTAACACATCGCCTAATGCTCTAGCTAGGCTCTGAAACCACTGTAGGGTTACTAGCATACTAACAAGGCTCTACAAAGCATCGACCATGCCAAAATTAAATTTTTATATGCCGAACAACCCTAAGCAAGATCGTATACTAGAGATTAGGCGAATAAAATAGCAAGTAAACAACTTTACGACTAAGGGTATGCGAAATACAACCTTTATAGATTAGTCCTTCACTTATAAGGCTCCTTGTCGTAGTCCCTTCGCTGCGATCATGGTTCTCCCGGGCTCTTGCATGGCTTCACGAGGCGAAAGACACGTCCTTGCTTGAAGTCTCCGAGGCCGAAGATGATCTATGTCGAGGGAATACCGACTCAAGCTACTACTTCACTAACTAGAGAATTAGTGAAGCAAACACCCTAAACTAAAGTGCTAATCTAGTAGAGGATGGAGAAATAGGAAGTGGGTTCTCTTTGGAATTTTATTTCTCACAATGATTCTCACTTTGGATCAAACCCTAGCAACCCTTTTTTCTTTTTGAACCAAGAAGAAGATGAACAAAAAAAAGAGAAGAGGATAATGATCAAGTGAGTGAGCTAACCATGGTGAGTGAGTATCATATACTAACTCTTGTAGAGACTTAACCTATGGCTAATCCTTATGGTTGGGTTAACAAATATCCATAGTAAAAACAAACTCAAGTGGACTTAGTCAATGCATCCACAAGCTTCCACAAGCTTCATGCATTGATCTAATCCTCCACTAATTTTGTAATTGCTTAAAATATAAAAACCCAACATAATGAATAGCATGGTGTAAGTCTCATACACCCAAGTCATGTGTATCATCAACCATGATACAAAAAGAAAACACATTTTAATATATATCACATATATATTAAAGTTGTGTTCATGTGAGAAAAAACCTAAAGTGAACAAGGTTTAGTAAATGTAACTAGTATATCTAATATACAATTATACACTTAATTATTAAATCAACACTTGACTTAATAATCCGGTCAGATCTCATATAACCGACTAACATCCATTGTATCGACTTATCGAATCAACACTTGATTCGATAACCCGGCTATATTATATATAACCGACCGATACAATAAGTCGCGAGAATAGAATACGGTATCACATACACGCATTATTCTCGGTCCCGCACATATCACATACGTGCTCGTATTTCGTTTTGCCTGAGCCAGTAAAAACCTCTATGTAGGACTCTAAAGACTCGTCAATACGCCGGCAGTAAGTTATGATCACATCACGCACCCACAAGACGTCAGCGGTACTAGCTGGACGTAATGGCTACCCGGGTATTGAGCGATCAGAAGATTAGCAAGCAAGCCCGCTCCAACTCCTGTAAAATCCTGCATGTAACACTTCCCGTACAGTCCGGTCTCCTCGTCTGATATGTCGCATATCAAGTCTAGGGGTGGAAATCATCAGACCCCAATAACCGATAAGTCGTGCCGATGTGAGGCTCATAACGGGTCGAGAAACTACTCGTAACACTTACCAGTAAATCTCTGAATCAGCCCTGGCCAGGGACTTCCCTGTTACGGCTAATCGACACAGCGCAACATCAACCCCCAATACCGGGAGAGACGAAACCCCTCCTATCGCTCATTGCCTCCATGTGACTCGGGACTGTACCCAAATACCACCGTTTTGCACGCCCTCATGGATGTGGTAAGGTGGAAATCAAAGCACAGTGGGAATCACACAAGACTCTATGACGATCTCGGGTCTACAGACTAACCTGCACAAGTGTCACCAGAGAACTGCCATCTGACGTAAGGTATAATACCATCTGCGAGTTCTCGGCGAGTCCGTCCAGTGTACCCAGTCTCCACTGAGCACCCGTATACCATCTCTGATGTCAAACACCAATGGATATGGGATCATCCATTGCCCATCTTATGGGTCGAGAAGCGTATACGCTAGTCTACTCTGGTATATCGATGCCCCGTCTCGATACACCCACGACTAGGGACCTTGAAGGATGTACTTATGGACTACCATGTCCCCACTAGTATGATCCGCATCATAGTCCAGGTAGTCAAGTACACATCCTAAGGGCTTTACCAACATGTAACTATAAGACAGTATCAAGAGATAAGTATACATGTTAAGATAAAGAGCAACCAGATAGCATACTATCATATCGAGCAAGAAAGTCCTCTCTATATATGTCCAAGCATCCAATATAATATATATCATCTGTACAATACTGGCCTCTAGGGCATACATACAACTAACACTGAAATCCAATAAAATATCTTTCCTGCAGGATTCTTTGCAAAATATCGCCGCTCAAAAATCTTTTTGCAAAGTTTTGTACTTGGTTTTTTTATTCATATTTTAATACGGATTTTAAGGGGCAAGACCAAAATTCAGATTAGGTGGGGATTTTATCACCCTTCCTAGGCCCCACAAATCACAAAACGAGCATCCGCATAACCCTATATTAATTAAAAAAATATCTAGATCAAGACCCTAAGGACCGTCGCGCTCAAGTAGGACAGAGAAAGGTCGTAGGTAATCTATCGCTTATCTGCATTTCTTTTGTGATGTCTAGGCAAGTGTGTCTAAGGAATGTGGTTACTTAATTAGGTCGCTATTTTCGGTGATTCGTATAGCGGATACCTCCCACTTACCTGGCCACGGGAGAGATAAAGAGGCAGTAGAGGATTTATCTTGAGATTTGTCCTTTGGAAGTCTAGGAGCGGTCTAGTGCTTGACCTAGGTGACCTTAGTTCTAGGGTTTGCTTGTGCATTTTGTGATTTTTATGAGTAAACCCCCAAGTCCACTTTCAAAGCAAAACAATCCAAATAGAGCTTAAATCTTTTCACCCTCTTTTCTTTTCACCTTCTTATAATGGGTAACCGAAACAGACGAACTCTTGTCGAGCTTTGCTATCCACAACCAGATATTTCTTGTCTTCGTAATCGCTTCGGTATACCATCCGACTCTCCCATATCTTTAAGAGATCGGATAGAATAAGCGGATAAAAACAGTTGGCCACCTCAGTCCAGGTCTTATCAACCGTATCCTAATTCTACATCTGTTTCAGTTGATACTCCAAGTGAAGGAACTCCTAAACGCATGTCTATCACTGAGCATATAGCCAGGGCTAACGGCCAAAGTTTCAATCCGGACCAATATCAACCATCACCACCACTTTCTAAAGAAGAATTTCATAATCGGTTTGTGGCATATATGATGTCTATTGAAAACAGCCAACCAACCAACCCATATCAATATTCTTCTTATCATAATGTTGATCCTACTCCTGCCCAATTTTCGCAACCATATTATTCCTATCAATCCTATCCGATCTTTACACCTTCTCTAGACAGTCCTTCTAATCAGTCATTTGGGAGTTTTAATTATCCACAAGAATTTCAATCTTATGATGAAACCCCTTATCGACCCAGGTCTAGTCTTGAGCGGAAATTAGAAGAAGGTGTGGAATCAATGCGCTGCCTCAGAAAGGAATTGGCAGAAAACATGGCTGAGTATAAACGAGCAACTAGTTTTGAAACTGCTCAAAAATTTTCAGCGTATGATACGGCCATAGGACAAAGTGAGAATTTGGATAGTGAAAGAGAACGATATACCCTTCCTAATCAAACCTCCCCATCCCAAATTGAAATCCACAACTCCAGTTTCACTGATCTATCGAGTGCACCAATTGAAGATAGAATGTCTGATAAGTTGTGTGACTTTGTAGTATTTGATTTACCAGATTGTGAAGGGTCCATTTCAAGTAAAACCATACCCAACCCTTGTGATCTTTACAACTCCACACTTGAACCAAAATTGATTGAAAACCATAATTTTAATGAGGTGTTTGAGAATTCTAACCTTCACTTGAATAGGAAGATTGACATTGGGGATATATTGAATGATGAACCCAAAAATTTAGATGAGTTTGTCCCACCAATTCATCAGGTCCTTCCACTTCCTTGTGGTCATCATCTCGAGCCATTAATTATTCTTCCCGAACCCCAAATATGTCTTGAAGTTGATGATAATTGTATAACCGAACAACAGACCGAAATTCAGCCTTCATCTCCCATATCTGGATCAGCGATACTCGACACACCAATTTGTTTACCCATTTCACCTTCTACTTTCTCAGGTTCCTCTTCTATTCTTCCTATAATTTCAGTGAGTGTTGATGAATCACATTCCGATAATTCAAGTTTGATAATTCTAGAAAGCCAACTTGATTTGGATACTTTTGAAAATGAGGTAGATGAGTTTTTCGAGTCTCCTACCTCCATAATTTTTGACAAATCAAGTATGATAAATCTGGCATAAAACTTACTGACAGCAAAATGTTCAATCACACCATCGATGAAAGTTTTGAAGAACTTTTTGCTGATGAACTTGCATTCCTAAACAATACGGATTTTGTGATTAATCAACCTCCACCTATAGAAGTTGAACCACCACCCTTTCTTCTTATAAAATATGAGAATGCCAATTTTCCACTTATTTCTGATCATTCACATTCTTGTTTTTATTTATCATCACATTTTATCTCTTCACATTCACGTTCACGCAAACCCTTTCCATGCCACCACTTATCTCTTCCCTACTTCTTCTTGGCTCTATATAACATGTTCTTCCACCGACCTATACGTTGTATTGATAAAATCTTTGAATGGTTGGTATTAACTTTTGGTCTTTGTAAAGTCTTATATTGACCAAATAACTTTACCCCTACCCCCCTAAAATGCTTAATATTGTTTAACTTAAGTTTGGGGGGGGGGTTTTATATTTTAGGCTCTTGAAAATAAAATTTGTCCTCAAAATTGAAAGCCAAAAATAAGTTTGGGGGAGGATTTTCACTTTCAATTTTTGTAGCCCCCCGCTAATAACCTTTCCTCCCAAGTCTACAGGTTTTTGAGATTTAAAAAAGACAACTGTGAGGACACTGCTGCAAACAGGTTTGGAGGAGGTTTGTGTTGGATATATATGCCCTAGAGGCCTTCATTGTATAGGATGCTGGGGATATGTATGTACATGACAATCTTGCTTGATATCATAGTACGCTATTTGGTTTGTCTTTATCTTAACGTGTGATATATTTTACTTTGTATTTATATACATGTTGATAAAGCCCATAGGGTGTTTGCCTGACTACCGGCGTTGTGATGGCAGTCATACTTGTGGGAGATGAATAGTCAATAGGCACATACTTAAATGTCCCTGGTCGCAGGAGTATCGAGACTGGGCATCGATGCTCCAGAGTAGACTAGTGTATACATATCTAGACCCTGACGAGGGGCGATGGATTGGTCCCGCAGCCATTGGTGATGTGCACCTAAGATTGTATACAGATGCTCACTGAGTGTGAGTACACCGGACAGGACTCGCCGAGAACTGACTGGATGGTATTATACCTAACGTCAGATAGCAGTTCTCAGGTGACATGTGTGCAGATAGTCTGTCGACTTGAGGTCGTCATTTGTCTCATGTGAGTTCCCACTGTACTTTGATTACTACACTACCACGGCTCAAAGGAGTCGTGCAAACAGGTTTTAGTTGGGTACAGTCCCAAGCCACATGGAGGCAGTGAGTGACTATTAGGGATTCGTCTCTCCCGGTATAGGGAGTCGATATCGTACTGTGATCGGTTGGTCATTACCATAAGTCCCTGGCCAGGGCTGATTGAGAATTACCGGTGGACTGACCAGTAGATTCTCGGATGGTCTTGAGCCATACCGGCACGACTTGTACGGTTGTTAGGGGTTTGACGTTCACCACCTCCCTAAACTATACATGCGATACTCTCAGACGAACAAACCGGACTGCGCGGATATTATCACGGACAGGCTCAGTAGGGGTTACGGACGAGTTCGCTCGTCGGCCTCCTTTTCGACACGTACCTGGGTTGCCGTTACGTACAGCTAGTGCCACTGACAGACTTGTGGTTAAACCCACTGCCAGCGTACTGTCGAGTCTTTAGAGTCCCACACAGAGGGTTTCCCTGGATCAGGCGAGACGATGTAGATGTCGTATGGTCTTACGGCAGGGTTTCGATCGCATTCTTGTACTGGCTACTCGAATGACTATCGGACGGATAATACTGGTAGGTTTTGGTTTAAGCCGGATACTAGTATTGTAGTATTGGATTATACTGATCTCAGTATATCCGTATTTTTCGGAATACGGATACAGGTATGAAAATACGGAAAAAGGGCATTCTTGTAAATTCACAAGATTGACCTTCTAGAAGGAGACACCTCATTATTGTTTTATTCTTTTTCATTAAAGAATTAATGAGGTGGAAATTAGGAGGCATGGGTTGAAGAATGGTTATGTATTTGTTTATTTCATTTGGAGCCACTATTCAAGCATGGTTGTAGATTATATGATTTTATAATGCCATGGTTGAATTATTGGCTCAAGACTTAACCATTCTCTCTTCTCATTTTTCATTGATTCTCACAAAAGCTTTCTCTCTCCTAGGTTTTCTTCTCTCCTTCTTCCTCAAGCTCATACACTTGCATGTGTTGCAAAACAATGAGCTATAAGATCAACTAGTCCATAACACATCCTCTCTACATCCCCTTAGTAATCTCTCCTAGCAAGTAAGATCACTAAGGTATCTCATGAAGGTTGGAGCTTGATCGTAGGCCCCTCGGGTGGATCCATCTTTGACGCAAAGGAGACCGGCAACCGAACTCTTCCAAGACCTAGAAGAAGCCAAAGAAAGGAGATCAAGAACAAGGAGCAACTTGAAGACCCGAAGGACTAGGAACGAGGGTATAACTCCTTTACATAGTAGCTAACTCTCTCTCTTAGTTTAGTTTTGTTAGTTAAGGTTTAATCAAGATCCTAAAGTGGAAAAAAGTTCATAATGCTAATCAAAAACTAGTTTCTTTTGAGGTGAGAAAACCGTTTTTAAAGTATTCCGCCTCGCCGCGACCCGTGGGGTGTGCATCATGGACTTACACTGGTATCAGAGCCATATTAAACATTATCTAACTTGTTAGCAAAGTGTTAGAAATTCGATCGTCGGAAAAATCCTAAAAACATGCCCGAAAAACCAACTTTCTGTCGATTTTGAAATCTAGTCCTAAATTTTTTCAGAAGGCTTAAAAATACAGGCAGGGTTTTTTTTAGGAAAACTGAAGAAATCTGGGCTCCTGAGTCGGTCAACTCACCGCGGAACCACGGCAGAACCCAGCGTTCTGCCGCGGATCCGCGGCCGAGTTGGCTCCGACTCGGTCCAAATTTCTCTGTTATTCTTATTTTACGTTTTTGTGATTTTTGGGATATTTTGATTCTGCCCAGATATTTTCTGTAATCTGTGGAACTGAGGGTAGATTCAAAATTGCTTAATCGATCGAAATTCTAATTGCTTTAGCTAATCGGTTCTTCTATAATGCTTTATGTGTTTTGAAACGTCCGCTAATCGCTATACGACGATTAGTGTGGGTTGCACATATCTGTAATGGTTGGTTTGTATATATGAATGTTATTGGATTGTCGATGATGAATAGCCGGGGAATGTGAGACGAGTGTTTTCTTTTCTTTCATTCAATATAATTTGTGAAATTGATGTAATATTATTTTTGCGGGGCACATCCAGGATGAGGTTGTAGCCACCGTTGTATTATTTCTTTTACTGTTTTTTGCTCCTAGGATAGACCTAAGGAGGGGTGCACAAACTACCGGGTATTTTGAAGTGCTTAGTGGCCTACTTACGTTGTTGAGAGAGACTGCTTCACTTCTGGTACTTGACGGGTAGTTTGCCGCACCCGTAGAGGTCTAGGGTAGGGTTTTGGCTATTCATCACGACCGTGGAACCCGTCCTTCGTTATGGGCTTAAATGAAGTGCGGTATTCCTAGTATATCCAATATGTTTATCTGTGATCTGGAATGCTTATTATTACGTGCGACGAATGGATATATCTATATATGATATTTATTAGGCGTTGCTTATATTTTACACCCGCGCTAGTCCAGCCCCCGCTCTGTCGTTAGTTAAGTAACCTAACGGGTGATTACGGGGCCCAGTGGCGAATGCAGACGGCATAAGCGTACGTTGTATTTTCGTTGTTTTCTGCAATGGTAGGATTAAATGATGGGACAACATTAATTCATTAATGCAAAGAAAATAAACCTAAACTAAATCGTTGGAACAATTTCAAAACCACTCGGTTTTCTTCAAAAAGCAAATTTTAAATGCGGAGCTTAAACCACTCCTTTTAAAAAGCTATCTTGGTTCCTTCGATCATATCAAGTTCACTACGTTAACGGTTTTTGCCAAAAACCAGCCGTAACCCTCCGTCGTTTCAAATAAACAGCACATCGTATTCATGCTATGTTTGTTGGCCTACGTCAAGGCATAGTGTATGGTAGCAATGTATTGCTGATTTGTTGCATAGATAGATCCATTAGTTTAGGACAGTCGTACAGCCTTGTTGGCCTACGTCAAGGGCGAGTACAGATGGATCTAAATTAATCAGGACAACGACGGGTAGAACTTGACTTGCATCTTATGATTTGTTGGCCTACGTCAAGGTCATAAGTGTAAGTCCACGTTGCGACCCCCGGTTCTTACGGGGAGGCGGAAACGGTATAAAAATCAAATTTTTAGCGCAAGGGGCAACATGGACTAAGCAAAGTCGGGATCTTTGACTAAACTAAAACTAGCATACTTAGCTAAAGAGAGTTAGCTACTCGGATGGAGATGGTTATACCTTGCTTGTCTTGAACTCCTTCGTCTTCAAAGCTCCGATGGTGGTCCGATGGCTTCTTCTCGTCGTCTCCGTACGCCGAAGATAGATCCACCTGAAAGCTCCAACCTTTAGCTCCTTCTTCGTTCTTTGAAGAAACTAGTTCACTTGGTTTGCTAAACCTAGTGAACTAGAATGAGTAGAGAAGAAATAGAATGGGATTTTATCTATGGTTCTTGATTCTCAACTCATGAGACAAGAGAACCATAGATCAAGAGAGGGAGCAAGAGGTTGAGGGTGAGAGCAAGAGGAGAGCTCAAGAACAAGAGAGAGAATGAGCAAGAAAGAAATGAGCAACTCTTTTGTCTTTCACCCTCTCATAATCCAAAGTGATCATAACTCATCATATCAAAAAAGTCTTATATGATGGTTTGAAGCAACCATAACCTTATCATGTCATGCACTCATTTTACTCAAATGAGCAAGCAAGTAAAAGTCTTTGGCATGAAATGATAACCATGGTTATCATGATGGTCAACTAGTCAAGCCTAGTCAACCGGTCAACAAGTCAACAAAAGTCAACAAGTCAACAAGTCAACAAAAGTCAACAAGTCAACAACCATATCACCATAATACTTAATTAATATAATAGTTAATCACATATCATATTCTCATTAGGGTTGAGCATAAAGTCAAATAGTCAACGGTCAACTGTCAACAACCCTAATGAGAATCCGCAGCCTCTGCCTCCCTGTCAACTGTGCATACACACCCGCATCCGCGTTCCGAGGAACACGAATGCAAACTGGATAAATCCAATCCCATAAGGTACACTAGGATCTGGCTTAAACCAAAGCCCGCTAGTGTAAACTGTCCGGACACTGTACGTGCATAAGTGCACGGATGTGACCGAACCCTGTCGCAAAACCATGCGACCTGTCGCAATACCATGCGACCTCTACTCTTTTGCCTAAAGGCGAAAAGCTTTCTGTGTGGGACTCTAAAGACTCGACACTACGCTGGCAGTGGGTTTAACCACAGACCGCAAGCGGCACTAGCTGTGCGTAACGGTCCCCAGGTAATGCCGATAAGAAGACCGACGAGGCGAAACCCATCTGAACTCCTACTGAGCCTGAGTGTGACATTCTCCGTACAGTCCGGTCTGTTCGTCTGATACATCGCATGGCGGGCCTAGGGGGCGGTAAACGTCAGTCCCCCAATAGCGGTACAAGTCGTGCCGGAGCGAAGCCCAAAACACCCTGAGATAACACTGGAAACCTACCAGTATATCTCGTTTGCCCTGGCCAGGGACTACTCGTGTAATGGCTCTCCTTGACACAGCGCGATGTCAACCCCCAATACCGGGAGAGACGAATCCTGTCTAACCGTCACTGCCTCCAAGTGCTTCGGGACTGCACCCAACCACCACCTGTTTGCACGACTCCTTTGAGCCGTGGTAGGGTAGTGATCAAAGTACAGTGGGAACACACCCGAGGCGAAGTGACAGTGTCAAGTCAGCGGACTAAGCTGTACTCATGTCACCTGGGAACTGATAACTGACGATAGGTATAATACCAACTAGTCAGTTCCCGACGAGTCCTGTCCAGTGTACCCGTAACCTAACGAGCACCCGCATACTATCTCAAGTACGACGTACTGACGGCTGTGGGACAGACCGTCTCCCACACTGGGATGAGAAGCGCATGCGTTGGTCTACTCCGGAGTATCGATGCCCTGTCTCGATAGTCCTGCGACCAGGGACCTGCATAAGGATGTGCTTATAGATTACCCAGCCCCACTAGTGTGACGGCCATCACATCGCTGGTAATCAAGCAAAGATCCTAAGGGCTCTACTAATGTGTATAGGCGATATACAAAAATAAACACATGTACACATTGAAGTAGAAACAAACCAAGTAGCATACTACTATTTTGAGCAAGATTGTATATACAAGGTGAATATCCCAAGCATCCATTAAGTAATATACAAACTAGTATGATACAGTAATGGCCTCTAGGGCATATACACTAACAATCTCCCACTTGCACTAAGGCCATGTACTGGCGTATCGAAGACCTATCATCTCGATCAGCCGCTCGAACTGAGTCTGGGGCAAGGCCTTGGTGAATGGATCTGCAGTGTTGTCTTCTGAAGCGACTCTCCGAACCTCGATCTCCTGGCGATCCACGATCTCCCTGATCAGGTGATACCGCCTCAAGATGTGCCTGGATTTCTGATGGGACCTTGGTTCCTTTGCTAAAGCTATAGCCCCGTTGTTGTCGCAATACAGAGGTATTGGATCAACAATGGACGGAACCACCTGAAGTTCTTTCAAGAACTTCCTCATCCAGACAGCTTCTTTTGCGGCATCAGATGCAGCGATGTATTCCGCTTCCATCGTCGAGTCTGCAACGGTTTCTTGTTTGGAACTCTTCCAACACACCGCCCCTCCATTGAGGGTAAAGACAAAACCCGACATGGACTTGGAATCATCCTTGTCACTCTGGAAGCTGGAGTCAGCAAAGGCCTCGATCTGGAGGTCTTTTCCGCCATACACCAAGAACATCTCCTTAGTCCTTCTCAGGTACTTGAGAATGTTCTTTACCGCTATCCAGTGTTTCTCCCCAGGGTTTGACTGATACCGGCTTACTACACTCAGTGCATAAGCTACATCCGGTCTGGTACACAACATCGCATACATTATAGAGCCTACCGCAGAAGCGTAGGGTATAATAGACATGCGATCCCTCTCCAAATCAGTCTTGGGAGACATCTCTTTAGAGAGGGTGATCCCGTGACAAGCCAGTAGGTTACCGCGCTTGGAATCTTCCATACTGAACCTCTTCAGTATGGTGTCGATGTACCTGGATTGTGAAAGTCCTAATATCCTCTTGGATCTGTCACGGTAGATCCGGATACCCAGAATGTATGAGGCATCACCCAGGTCTTTCATGGAGAACCTGTGTGACAAGAACCCCTTGACAGATTGTAGCATAGGAATGTCATTTCCTATTAAGAGAATGTCATCCACGTATAAAACGAGGAATACTACAGTTCTCGCTACAAATCTACTATAGATGCATGGTTCATCTGGATTTTTGATAAAGCCAAATTCTTTGACCGTCTCATCAAAGCAGATGTTCCAACTCCGCGACGCCTGCTTTAGTCCATAGATGGACTTAAGCAACTTGCACACCTTTCCGCTGCTCCCACTCTGAATGAAACCCTCTGGCTGGTCCATATAGACACACTCCTCTAAATTTCCATTTAGAAAAGCTGTCTTTACGTCCATTTGCCAGATCTCATAATCGTGGAAGGCAGCAATGGCAAGAAGGATCCGAATGGATTTCAGCATGGCTACTGGAGAAAAGGTTTCGTCGTAGTCCAAGCCAGGTCTTTGACGAAAACCCTTTGCTACCAGCCTAGCTTTATAGGTCTCAACCTGTCCATCTACACCAATCTTCCTTTTGAAGATCCACTTGCATCCTACGGGTTTTACCCCGTCTGGAGCAATGTCCAACGTCCATACCTTGTTGGTGTACATGGACTCCATTTCGGTCCGCATAGCATCCAGCCATTTCACTGAGTCAACGCTCTGAACGGCCTGCTGGAAGCTAGTAGGCTCATCATAATCTATGATGCAATCCTCTCTATCCCCGTCTATGAGAAAACCGTAGTATCTCTCGGGCGGATGAGTCTGCCTACTACTCCTGCGGAGCGGCGTAGGAATGTCCTGTTCTGTTGAACCCTCTGGTTCCACTAAGCTTTCAGTAACAGTCTGTGGTTCTGGAACTTCTTCCAGTTCTATTGTGTTCCCACTTATCTGGGTTTCCAAAAACTCAGTTTCCAAGAAGCGGGCATGCTGAGAAACAAAGACCTTTTGTTCCTCAGCTGAATAGAAAAGATACCCCCTGGAGTTCCTTGGGTATCCCACAAACTTACACTGTACTGAACGTGCCTCAAGTTTGTCCGCATGCTGCTTTTTTACAAAAGCTGGACATCCCCATACCTTAAGATACTTAAGACAGGGTTTCTTCCCAGTCCACATCTCATATGGGGTGGTAGGCACAGTCTTGGTGGGAGCCTTGTTCAAGAGATATGCAGCTGCTTCTAGTGCATATCCCCAGAATGATCGCGGTAACTCAGCGTTACTCATCATGGACCGAACCATATCCAATAGGGTTCGGTTCCGTCTCTCCGATACACCGTTATGTTGCGGAGTGTATGGAGGAGTAAGCTGAGAGAGAATACCATTCTCTTTTAAGTAATTCAGGAATTTGGCACTTAAGTATTCTCCACCTCGATCCGATCTTAGAATCTTAATACTTTTGCCGGTCTGTTTCTCTACTTCATTCTTATACTCCTGGAATTTTCCAAAGGCCTCGGACTTATGTTTCATTAAGAAGACATAGCCGTACCTTGAGAAGTCATCCGTAAAAGTAATGAAGTAAGAATGTCCGCTTCGGGCATGAGTAGACATTGGACCGCACACGTCACTGTGTACGAGTCCCAAGAGCTCGCTCGCTCTTACTCCTTGTCCAGTAAACGGAGTCTTTGTCATCTTTCCTTTGAGACAAGATTGACAAGTGGCATACGATTGATATTCGAACGCATTCAAATATCCTTCTGTATGTAACTTAGTCAACCTTCTCTCATTGATGTGACCCAATCTACAATGCCATAAGAAAGTCTGATTCATTTCCGGAGACTTTCTTTTGTGTGTATTCTGGACGTTGAAAATCTGTGATTGGTTTAACACGTATATACCATTACTCAATGTACCTGACCCAATCAAAACTTGATTAAGGTGAATGTTTACAACATTACTTACAAACGCAAATTCATAACCTTCTTTAGAAACTAAAGATACAGAAATGATATTACAAGTTGCATTGGGTACAAAAAAGCAATTACGCAAAACCAAAACATGTCCATCTGACATTCCCAGGTGATAGTCCCCCACGGCTTTAGCATCCATGCTAGCTCCGTTCGCAACTCTGAGGGTCATGTCACTTGCTTTCAAAACACTACGGTTTCTCAACGCCTGCAAAGAATTACAGATATGAGATCCTGATCCGGTATCCAATACCCAGGAAGTAGAGTTTATTGAAAGACAGTTTTCAATAACATACACACCTGAAGCTGAAGCTGCAACCTGTTTCAATTCCTGTGTTCTGGCCTTCCAGGCCCTGCAATCATTCTTCCAGTGTCCTTTCTTATGATAATAGAAGCATTCTTCCTTATCCACAAGCTTCCCCGCTATCTTTGTTGCTTTACCTTTTCCCTTCGTATCCACTTTACTAACACCGCCCCTTGGTTTGGCGGGGGCCTTCTTCTTCTTTCCCTTGGCTTTCGCCTTGGACCTAGAAGAAGATGATCCTCCTACAAACAAAGTGGATGTATCCCTACCTTTCTGTAGGGTGCCCTCTGCGCTCCTCAGCATGTTGAGGAGCTCTGAAAGTTCAACCTCTTTTTCTTGTAAGTTGAAGTTCAGTATAAACTGGGCGTAAGTGGAAGGAAGGGACTGGAGAACTATATCCGTATATAGCTCACTCTCCAATGTGATCCCTAGGTCAGCGAGCTCCTCAATGAAGCCGATCATCTTTAGCACATGCTCGGCTACTGATGATCCGACGGCCATTCTTGTCGAAAATAACTTTTTCGACGCTTCGTATCTTGCGATACGAGATTGCTCTCCATACAGTTCTTTTATATGAAGCAATATGGATTCCATGTCCATATTCTCATGCCTCCTCTGATGTTCGTTGTCCATCGAGGCAAGCAGGAGGCACTTGGCCTTCGCGCTATCAATCTCCCAAGTCTTGCGGATTTCCTTATCCGCGACACTGGAAGTTGGACCAGGGACAGGGGGAGCTTTGGTGGTAAGAAGATACCCCAGCTTGTCATAAGTGATTGCTATCTTGACATTCCTGAGCCAATCTTTGTAGTTTGGCCCTGTCAGTTTGTTTTTATCTAGGAGTAACTTAAGTCCAGTCATGTTGATTGGTCGCTGCAATTAGGAGAGAGAAGAAGAAACACTCAGCATGATGCTCTTGCAAGTTTAGAGTGGTTTTTAGTTTGTCTAAACAGGATGGCTCCCACTGTTTCTCGAATCCCTCCTCAAACCATAAAGGAAGAATTAGCCGGGATCAATCCCACCGTACAATACTTGCTTAACCGTTCAGCCAGGCCGGTGTCGGTACTTCGAGGGAGGTTTTCCAACGCTTTCGCGAAGTTCCTTAATTAAAGAACCTCTTTTCCCTAGGGGCGTAGCCCCGCTAACACCTTTCTAGGCACCTACTAGGTTTATAGCATTGATCGTTAAGTGAGAAATTTCCCGAGGAGTAGCATATACTCACAGTAGGATCGGGATCCAAATATCATCGCGTGACGAAACTGAAGGAATCCTACCAGAATCATCACACTCCAAATGGTATGCAAATCTAGCAAGTTTCAGTACTTATGAAACTCCCGATGTGGATTTTTTCCCCATGCTCTTATGACCTTGATGAAGGTCAACAAATCATAAGTCACATGTCAAGTTCAGCCCGTCATTATCCAGGTTAATTTGAATCCATCCGTATATACCCTTGACGAAGGTCAACAAGGTAATGCGAATGTCCCAAACCAACGCATCTATCTATGCTACATATGAATACCCAATAGCTACCAATCACTATGCCTTGACGATGGTCAACAAACACAGCTTGAATACTATTGAATATTCATACGAAACGACGGAGGGCTACGAATGGTTTTGGCAAAACCGTGAACGTAGTGAACTTGATTTGGTCGATGGAACGAGATAGCTTTTTAAAAAGGAGTGGCTCAAGCTCCGCATTTAAAAGTTGGTTTTGAAAAGAACCGAGTGGTTTTTCGAAAGTGTTCCAACGACTTTAGCTTGGTTTATTATCTTGCATTAGTTCTTTTAATGCGTGATATTCTTGCATTAGTTCTTTTAATGCGTCCCATCATTTAATCCTACCATTGCAGAAAACAACCAAAATATGACGTACGCTTATGCCATTCGCATTCGCCACGGGGCCCCGTCATTACCCGTTAGGTTACTTAACTAACGACAGAGCGGGGGCTGGGCTAGCGCGTCTGTAAAACATAAGCAACGCCTAAATAATATCATATATAGATATACTGCAATGATAAACATTTCAGATCACAGATAAATACATTGGATATACTAGGAATCTGTAATTCGTACGAGCCTATAACGAAAGACAGATTACACGGTCGCGGTGAATAGCCAAAACCCCACCCAAGACCCCTACGGGTGCGGCAAACTACCCGCCAAGTACCCGAAGCGTAGTAACCTCCCTCATCTCCATGAGTAGGCCACTCGACACTTCGGCATACCCGGTAGTTTGTGCACCCCCTCCATGGGTCTATCCTAGGAGCAAAAACAGTAAAAAGAAATTATACAATGACGGCTACAACCCCGACCCGGTTGTGCGGCCATACAAATAATTATTACATCAATTTACAAATTTACATGAATTGCAAGAAAAGAAAACTCTCGTCTCACAACCCCCGGCTATTCACCCGCGACAATCCAACATATTTATATACACATTCCAGCACATTACAGATCATGTATAACCCCGACCAATCGACTTATAGCGATTAGCCGACGTTCAATACATGCAAACATCACAGATATAACCATCATAGTCAAAGTGCAGTGAAGTTCGGAAAAATACGGAATTATAGGACCCCAAAAGGAAATTTCTTTTCTGGAAAATCTGGGCACATATAATATATTTCAAAAATCCCAAAACCAACACAGACACACACTGCACGAAAAACGATGCAGAGAAGACGACAAACCGCGGCGCTTCCGCGGCACATGCCTACCTCGTGCGGCGGAAGCGCGGCGGTTTGAACGAAACAGTGGACCGTTTTTCATGGGTGTTCACACAAAACCCTGAGCCGAATTTAGGAGTATAAAGTTATTCATTTTGACCAGAAAAAATTTCAACAGAAACTCAGGTTTTGTAAAAGTTTGGTTTTTTTGATTTTTCCGGTTCCGAACTTCGTTACACTTCACTACCAAGCTAGTTTAAGTTTAGTTAGGCTCTGATACCACTGTAAGTCCACGTTGCGACCCCCGGTTCTTACGGGGAGGCGGAAACGGTATAAAAATCAAATTTTTAGCGCAAGGGGCAACATGGACTAAGCAAAGTCGGGATCTTTGACTAAACTAAAACTAGCATACTTAGCTAAAGAGAGTTAGCTACTCGGATGGAGATGGTTATACCTTGCTTGTCTTGAACTCCTTCGTCTTCAAAGCTCCGATGGTGGTCCGATGGCTTCTTCTCGTCGTCTCCGTACGCCGAAGATAGATCCACCTGAAAGCTCCAACCTTTAGCTCCTTCTTCGTTCTTTGAAGAAACTAGTTCACTTGGTTTGCTAAACCTAGTGAACTAGAATGAGTAGAGAAGAAATAGAATGGGATTTTATCTATGGTTCTTGATTCTCAACTCATGAGACAAGAGAACCATAGATCAAGAGAGGGAGCAAGAGGTTGAGGGTGAGAGCAAGAGGAGAGCTCAAGAACAAGAGAGAGAATGAGCAAGAAAGAAATGAGCAACTCTTTTGTCTTTCACCCTCTCATAATCCAAAGTGATCATAACTCATCATATCAAAAAAGTCTTATGTGATGGTTTGAAGCAACCATAACCTTATCATGTCATGCACTCATTTTACTCAAATGAGCAAGCAAGTAAAAGTCTTTGGCATGAAATGATAACCATGGTTATCATGATGGTCAACTAGTCAAGCCTAGTCAACCGGTCAACAAGTCAACAAAAGTCAACAAGTCAACAAGTCAACAAAAGTCAACAAGTCAACAACCATATCACCATAATACTTAATTAATATAATAGTTAATCACATATCATATTCTCATTAGGGTTGAGCATAAAGTCAAATAGTCAACGGTCAACTGTCAACAACCCTAATGAGAATCCGCAGCCTCTGCCTCCCTGTCAACTGTGCATACACACCCGCATCCGCGTTCCGAGGAACACGAATGCAAACTGGATAAATCCAATCCCATAAGGTACACTAGGATCTGGCTTAAACCAAAGCCCGCTAGTGTAAACTGTCCGGACACTGTACGTGCATAAGTGCACGGATGTGACCGAACCCTGTCGCAAAACCATGCGAGCTGTCGCAATACCATGCGACCTCTACTCTTTTGCCTAAAGGCGAAAAGCTTTCTGTGTGGGACTCTAAAGACTCGACACTACGCTGGCAGTGGGTTTAACCACAGACCGCAAGCGGCACTAGCTGTGCGTAACGGTCCCCAGGTAATGCCGATAAGAAGACCGACGAGGCGAAACCCATCTGAACTCCTACTGAGCCTGAGTGTGACATTCTCCGTACAGTCCGGTCTGTTCGTCTGATACATCGCATGGCGGGCCTAGGGGGCGGTAAACGTCAGTCCCCCAATAGCGGTACAAGTCGTGCCGGAGCGAAGCCCAAAACACCCTGAGATAACACTGGAAACCTACCAGTATATCTCGTTTGCCCTGGCCAGGGACTACTCGTGTAATGGCTCTCCTTGACACAGCGCGATGTCAACCCCCAATACCGGGAGAGACGAATCCTGTCTAACCGTCACTGCCTCCAAGTGCTTCGGGACTGCACCCAACCACCACTTGTTTGCACGACTCCTTTGAGCCGTGGTAGGGTAGTGATCAAAGTACAGTGGGAACACACCCGAGGCGAAGTGACAGTGTCAAGTCAGCGGACTAAGCTGTACTCATGTCACCTGGGAACTGATAACCGACGATAGGTATAATACCAACTAGTCAGTTCCCGACGAGTCCTGTCCAGTGTACCCGTAACCTAACGAGCACCCGCATACTATCTCAAGTACGACGTACTGACGGCTGTGGGACAGACCGTCTCCCACACTGGGATGAGAAGCGCATGCGCTGGTCTACTCCGGAGTATCGATGCCCTGTCTCGATAGTCCTGCGACCAGGAACCTGCATAAGGATGTGCTTATAGATTACCCAGCCCCACTAGTGTGACGGCCATCACATCGCTGGTAATCAAGCAAAGATCCTAAGGGCTTTACTAATGTGTATAGGCGATATACAAAAATAAACACATGTACACATTGAAGTAGAAACAAACCAAGTAGCATACTACTATTTTGAGCAAGATTGTATATACAAGGTGAATATCCCAAGCATCCATTAAGTAATATACAAACTAGTATGATACAGTAATGGCCTCTAGGGCATATACACTAACAATAAGAGCTTGGGGTAAAAATCATATCGGGAGTTTCAAACATAAAGGAAACTTGCAGATTTAGCATACCTTCTGGAGTGTGGTGGCTAGAGTGGCTTCCATCTAGGGCATCATACGATGATAGTTGGATCCCGATCCCACCGATGAGTAGGATTACTCTCGGGAGATTTTCTCACTTAACAATCAATGCTATAAACCAAGTAGGTGTCTAGAAAAGTGTTAGTTGGGCTACGCCTCCAGGGAAAAGAGGTTATTTAATTAAGGAACTTCGCGAAAGCGTTGGAAAACCTCCCTCGAAGTACCAACACTGGCCTGGCTGAAAGGTTAAGCAAGTATTGTGACGTGTGATTAAATCCTGACTAATTCTTCTTTTAGGGTTTGAAGAAGGATTTGAGGAAACAGTGGGAGCCATCCTGTTTAGATAAACTAATAAACCAATCTAAACTTGCAAGAGCATATGCTGAGTGTTTCTTTTATCTCTCTCTGGCAGCTACCATGACAGGACTAAAACTATTACTTGAAAAAAATACACTGACCGGGCCAAACTATAAAGATTGGCTAAGGAACGTCAACATTGCACTCACTTATGACAAAGTTGCATATGTTACCACCGCTGTTCCTCCCCCTATCCCAGGACCAGATTCCTCAGTTGCGGACAAGGAGGTTCGCAAAACCTAGGATCTAGACTGTGAGAGAGCTAAGTGTATCGTGCTGGCGTTCATGAACAATGAACTCCAGAAACAGCACGAGAGTATGGGTATTATATCCATCTTTCTCCATTGCAAGGAACTGTTTGGAGAGCACTCCCGTATCGCGAGGTACAAGACCCCAAGGAAACTGTTCCGATGAGGTTAGCTCCAGGATCACCTGTAGGAGAGCACGTCCTGAAAATGATCAACCTCATTGAGGAACTCGCAAACCTGGGATGCGTGCAAGAGAATGAGTTGTACATCGACTTGATTTTGTAGTCCTTTCCCCACACCTTCTCTCAGTTCGTGCTGAACTTTAACATGCACGAAATGGAAGCTGATTTTCCAAAGCTCCTCAACATGCTGAGGGTAGCAGAGACCTCCTTGAAAAAGGAGAAGACCCCCGTTCTGTATATTGGCCAATCATCCTCTTCTAAATCTAAAGCGAAAGCTAAAGGGAAGAAGAAGATGAAAGCCACCAAACCGAAAGCCGGGGTCAAGAAGGTGCAGGGAATGAACAAGGCAGGAAGGGTGAAGGCAGATAAGAACGAATGCT
This sequence comes from Agapanthus africanus, assembly GCA_030015575.1. NCBI lineage: Eukaryota > Viridiplantae > Streptophyta > Magnoliopsida > Asparagales > Amaryllidaceae > Agapanthus > Agapanthus africanus. Next base: position 933,084,997 of record JASDDO010000019.1, on the reverse strand, counting down.
ACTATTGTCATAAGAAAGGGCACTGGAAGAAGGATTGCATGGCTTTCAAAGCCAAGGACACGAAGCAAGCTGCTTCTTCTGCTTCAGGTGTGTTTGTAATCGAAAATTGTCTTTTAGTAAACTCTACATCATGGGTACTTGATACCGGTTCTGGTTCTCACATCTGTAATTCTTTGCAGGCTCTGAGAAATCGTAGAGCACTGAAGACAGGTGATATGACTCTCCGGATCGGCAATGGAATGCACGTAGATGCTGTTGCAATGGGGGAATATCACCTGGGGTTGACTAGTGGGCACATTTTAGTGTTGTACAGCTGTTTTTGTATTCTCAGTATGCTGTGTAATATTATATCAGTATCTTTGTTATTTAATGAAGGATATAATTTTGCGCTTGAAAGAAATGTCATGAACATTCTCCTAAATCAAGAAATGATTAGGTTTGGCATACTGGAAAACGGCATATACATACTTAATCAACCTTAAGTTTTCAATATTCAAAACATGCTAAAAAGAAAGGCTCCAGATTCAAACCAAGCCTTCCTATGGCATTGTAGACTTGGTCATATAAATGAAACAAGGTTGACTAAGTTACATAAAAATGGATATTTAGATCCGTTTGAATATTCATCATATGCAACTTGTCAATCATGTATCAAAGGAAAAATGACCAAATCTCCGTTCACCGGACACGGAGAAAGAGTAACAGAACTCTTGGGACTTGTACACAGTGATGTATGTGGTCCAATGTCTACACATGCACGAAGCGGTCACTCCTACTTCATCACTTTTACTGATGACTTCTCTAGGTATGGACATGTGTTCTTAATGAAGCATAAATCCGAGGCCTTTGAGAAGTTTAAGGAGTAAAAAAATGAAGTGGAGAAACAGACTGGTAAAAGCATCAAGACACTTCGATCTGATCGAGGTGGAGAATACTTAAGTACCAGTTTCCTTGAATGCTTAAAAGAGAATGGAATTCTCTCTCAGCTTACTCCACCTTATACACATCAACATAATGGTGTATCAGAAAGGAGGAATCGCACGCAACTGGATATGGTGTGTTCAATGATGAGTAATTCTGAGTTGCCACTTTCCTTCTGGGGTTTTGCGCTAGAATCAGCAGCATACCTATTGAATAGAGTTTCGACTAAGTCTGTGCCTACCACTCCATGTGAAATGTGGAGCGGGAAGAGACCATGTCTCAAGTATATCAAGATATGGGGGTGTCCGGCATATGTTAAAAAGCATAATTCGGACAAGCTCGAGGCACGATCGGTTTTGTGCAAGTTTGTAGGATACCCCAAGCATTCAAGGTGATATCCGGTCTACCACACTGAAGAACAAAAGGTGTTTGTCGCTTGCCACATTGTCTTCTTAGAAAGCGAATTCTTGCAAAAGAAATTAGTGGGAGCGCGGTAGAGCTGGAAGAAATTCCAGAACCTCAAACTACTGCCGATGATTTAGTAGAACCTCAGGTTTCAATGGAGCCCGACGAACCAACGTCACTCCGCAGATCTAGTAGGCTTTCTCGTCCTCCTGAAAGATACTAAAGGTTTCTTGTAGATGGGGATCGAGAGGATTGCATCATCGATGATGATGAGCCTACTAATTTTCAGCAGGCTATCACAAGTAAAGACTCGGTGAAGTGGCTGGATGCTATGAGATCCGAAATGGAATCCATGTACACCAATAAAGTATGGACTTTAGAAGTTGCTCCTCCTAGGGTGAAACCAGTTGGATGCAAATGGATCTTCAAAAAGAAGATTGGTGCATTTGGACAAGTGGAAACCTACAAAGCTAGACTCATTGCAAAAGGTTTTCGTCAAAGACCAGGATTGGACTATGATGCAACCTTTTCACCAGTAGATATGCTTAAATCCATTCGGATCCTGCTTGCCATTGCTGCCTTCCATGACTATGAAATCTGGCAGATGGACGTAAAAACAGCTTTTCTAAATGGACATTTAGAAGAGAGTGTTTACATGGATCAACCAGAAGGTTTCTTAGACAGCGGGAGCAGCGGAAAAGTGTGCAAGTTGCTTAAATCCATTTATGGATTAAAGCAAGCATTGCGGAGTTGGAACATCTACTTTGATAAGACGGTCAAAGAATTTGACTTTATTAAAAATGTAGATGAACCATGCATTTATAGGAAGATTGTAGAAGGAGCAGTAGTCTTCCTCGTTTTGTACGTCGACGACATACTACTGATAGGGAATGATGTCCCTATGCTACAATCAGTAAAGCTCTTCTTGTCACAGAAATTCTCCATGAAAGACTTGGGAGATGCATCCTACATTCTGGGTATTAAGATCTATCGTGATAGATCCAAAAGGATGTTGGGACTTTCACAGTCCGAGTATATTGACACTATACTAAAATAATTTAGTATGGAAGATTCCAAGCGCGGTAATTTACCCGCTTGTCACGGGATCACCCTCTCCAATGAGATGTCTCCAAAGACTGATGAAGAGAGGTCTCGCATGGGCATTATACCTTACGCTTCGGCAGTAGGATCCATAATGTATGCAATGTTATGTACCAGACCAGATGTAGCTTACGCACTTAGTGTGGTAAGCAGGTATCAGTCTGACCCAGGTGAGAAGCATTGGATAGTGGTAAAGAACATTCTCAAGTACCTGTGGTAAAGAACATTCTCAAGTACCTGAGAAGGACTAAGGAGATGTTCTTGGTTTACAGTAATGGGGACCTCCAGGTCGAGGATTTTACCGACTCCAGCTTCCAAAGTGACAAAGATGACTCTAAATCCGTTTCGGGTTTTGTGTTTACCCTCAATGGAGGGGCGGTATGTTGGAGGAGTTCCAAACAGGATACCGTCGCAGACTCAACTATGGAGGCTGAGTATATATCTGCTAACGATGCCGCGAAAGAAGCTGTCTGGATGAAGAAGTTCATTTCTGAACTTCAGGTAGTTCCGTCCATTGCCAATCCAATACCTTTGTATTGTGATACCAATGGGGTTGTAGCATTAGCGAAAGAACCAAGGTCCTATTAGAAATCCAGGCATATCTTGAGGTGCTATTACCTGATCAGGGAGATCGTGGATCGTCGGGAGATTGAGGTGCGGAGAGTGGACACAAAAGACAACACGACAGATCCATTCACCAAGGCCATCCCTCAAGTCCAGTTCGAGAGGCTGTTTGAGATGTTGGGCATGCGGTACGCCAGCAACTGGATCTAGTGCAGACAGTGGGTACTCATTGTGCCAATTACAGGCCTTAGTGCAAGTGGGAGATTGTTGGATATATATGCCCTAGAGGCCTTCATTATATAGGATGCTGGGGATATGTATGTACATGACAATCTTAATTGATATGATAGTACGCTATTTGGTTTGTCTTTATCTTAACGTGTGATATATTTTACTTTGTATTTATATACATGTTGATAAAGCCCATAGGGTGTTTGCCTGACTACCAGCGTTGTGATGGCAGTCATACTTGTGGGAGATGGATAGTCAATAGGCACATCCTTAAATGTCCCTGGTCGCAGGAGTACCGAGACTGGGCATCTATACTCCAGAGTAGACTAGTGTATACATATCTAGACCCTGACGAGGGGCGATGGATTGGTCCCGCAGCCATTGGTGATGTGCACCTAAGATTGTATACAGATGCTCACTAAGTGTGAGTACACCGGACAGGACTCGCCGAGAACTGACTGGATGGTATTATACCTAACGTCAGATAGCAGTTCTCAGGTGACATGTGTGCAGATAGTCTGTCGACTTGAGGTCACCATTTGTCTCGTATGAGTTCCCACTGTACTTTGATTACTACCCTACCACGGCTCAAAGGAGTCGTGCAAACAGGTTTTAGTTGGGTACAGTCCCGAGCCACATGGAGGCAGTGAGCGACTGTTAGGTATTCGTCTCTCCCGGTATAAGGAGTCGATATCGCACTGTGATCGGTTGGTCATTACCATAAGTCCCTGGCCAGGGCTGATTAAGAATTACTGGTGGACTGACCAGTAGATTCTCGGATGGCCTTGAGCCATACCGGCACAACTTATACGGTAGTTAGGGGTCTGACGTTCACCACCTCCCTAAACCATACATGCGATACTCTCAGACGAACAGACCGGACTGCGCGGATATTGTCATGGACAGGCTCAGTAGGGGTTACGGACGAGTTCGCTCGTCGGCCTCCTTTTCGACACGTACCTGGGTTGCCGTTATGTACAGCTAGTGCCACTGACGGACTTGTGGTTAAACCCACTGCCAGCGTACTGTCGAGTCTTTAGAGTCCCACACAGAGGGTTTCCCTGGATCAGGCGAGACGATGTAGATGTCGTATGGTCTTACGGCAGGGTTTCGATCGCATTCGTGTACTGGCTACTCGATTGACGATCGGACGGATAATACTTGTAGGCTTTGGTTTAAGCTGGATACTAGTATTGTAGTATTGGATTATACTGATCTCAGTGTATCTGTATTTTTCGGAATACGGATACGGGTATGAAAATACGGAAAAAGGGCATTCTTGTAAATTCACAAGATTGACTTTCTAGAAGGAGACACCTCATTATTGTTTTATTCTTTTTCATTAAAGAATTAATGAGGTGGAAATTAAGAGGCATGGGTTGAAGAATGGTTATGTATTTGTTTATTTCATTTGGAGCCACTATTCAAGCATGCTTGTAGATTATATGATTTTATAATGCCATGGTTGAATTATTGGCTCAAGACTTAACCATTCTCTCTTCTCATTTTTCATTGATTCTCACAAAAGCTTTCTCTCTCCTAGGTTTTCTTCTCTCCTTCTTCCTCAAACTCATACACTTGCATGTGTTGCAAAACAATGAGCTATGAGATCAACTAGTCCATAACACATCCTTTCTACATCCCCTTAGTAATCTCTCCTAGCAAGTAAGATCACTAAGGTATCTCATGGAGGTTGGAGCTTGATCGTAGGCCCCTCGGGTGGATCCATCTTTGACGCAAAGGAGACCGGCAACCGAACTCTTCCAAGACCTAGAAGAAGCCAAAGAAAGGAGATCAAGAACAAGGAGCAACTTGAAGACCCGAAGGACTAGGAACGAGGGTATAACTCCTTTACATAGTAGCTAACTCTCTCTCTTAGTTTAGTTTTGTTAGTTAAGGTTTAATCAAGATCCTAAAGTGGAAAAAAGTTCATGATGCTAATCAAAAACTAGTTTCTTTTGAGGTGAGAAAACCGTTTTTAAAGTATTCCGCCTCGCCGCGACCCGTAGGGTGTGCATCATGGACTTACAGTTTGTGCTTATTTACGCATTATTTTGCATTATACTTTATAAAAGCACAAAAAAAATTTGATAATAAAAGTTTTGAAGTGAAAATTTACATATGAAAGATAGGAATAGTTTGAGAAATACAAGAAAGTTAGATGTTTTCTTAAACAAAACTAGTAACAAATAGTTATGGGCCATTGTCCCAAGGGTTAGTAAAATGAAGGAAATTACTAATATTAGGATAAAAATAAGTCTGAAAAATAGTTCCTATTCTTGAAGCCAAATATCTGAACGTTGATACCCAACTATACGCACTTACACACATCTTGAAACTTGGGATAGTAGAGGATACCTTGAAATGCTCTTATCTAAAAGCCTTAGTATGAAAGAAAAAAAGAAGAGTATAAATGAAAAAAATAAACAATAGTTTTGTAATTACCAAGGAAGCATAAAAAAATATAGCGAGGGTGCTTTATCACCTAGTGCCTTAGACCAACTGGTTTGAAAGCCACTGCTAAGTCTTGGGTGTTGCGAAACGAGGAATTACGCCTAAATGCGCAAGCACATTTTGTAATCGGTCGGTCAGTATCTCAAGAAGTATTGACAGTCGCATGAAGAATGCGTGAGCAATTTTATCGAAAATATTCACCAACTATAAAGTAGTTTGGAAGATGGACAAGACTATTATAGCTTGAATTGAATCTTTAAGTGTAGGGATGTCTTTTACATACACGTAGGGGTATATGATCAATTTTTGGAAGAAAAATAGGGAGGAAGAATAAAGGCAATGTTTTATTGAGGGATGATGTGATTTCTAACATTTTTTCACGACCATTAAGATAGGGCTCACAGCAACTGAAAAGCTAGCGTAGTTAGAAACTCTTATTTTCAAGTTCTTTCTTTTATAAGTTCTTATCTTTATATGTAATTTCCACCATCTATCTTTTATTATAGGATTTTGTAGGTGTAATCCGCTGAAAACCCTCAGGAGACAACACTTCTCCTACTAGTAACACCTAGAGGTTTAACGGCTTGTTGCACGTTCTCAGTACAATCGTGTTGCCTACGAAAGTGTGTTGCTTAGTTTTTTCTTTCTCTTTTTCTCCTTCTCTTGAAAAACAAGTTTGCTCGGGACGATCAAACTTAAGTTTGGGGGTATTTGTTCAGTTGATAAAACTGCACTATTGATGTGACATTTTCCTCACTATTTCTATATAATAAAAGATATTTATTATAAATATGACACATATAAGGGTTTATCCGTAAAAATACTATTTTCATGTGTTTATATATTATAATTAACATTATGAAGGGAAATGTAAGCATATAATATTCATGTAATATTTGGTCTATTTAAATATGCTTATTTTATTAAATATCTTTGACCAATTCTCTTAAAACTAAAATATCATGATAATTGGTTAAGATAATATCTCAATAAAAACAAATTCTACTAATATCATTTATTGAGATAATTGTGCAGGAATTATATCATGACTGAAATCAAGAAAATCCGAGTTGGCGAGATCAAATCTGCCGAAGATATTCGAGTAAATTGAAGAAACCAATTCTGGCAGAAACGTAGAAAAGATTTTTAAAGTCTAGATATTCAAAAGATCAACAAGTGCTACAGATATGAAACTAAAGAAATTAGAGCCCATGATCCCACCAGAAGGCGGCGGATCCGCGGCCAAACCCACCTATTGGCCGCGGTTTCGCCGCATATGTGAAGAGTTAGGGTTCTGGATTATTTTGGTTGGGATCCTAACAACTAGTTACCATATTAGGAAATTAGAGTTCTGGCTCTGTGACTATAAATAAGGACCGAGAGCCTCTTGGAAAAATTATCAAACCTATGAGATCACGAAGGCCAAGACAGCTCAAGAATCCTGGTTGATCATCAACAGTTCATCTACCTCCTTAGAAGAGATCGAGAAGCAAACTAGGGTTTTGTAATCATTTTCTAAAGGAACAAAGTGTACTTGATCTTGTTAATTAATAAAGGTGGTTGTTTTCTTATATCATTTTATTTTCTGTAGTTTTCAATATGATTTCCCTTTCTATCTTTTCTTTTCCCAACATGCTCGAGTAATTCTCCGCTTGTTAGGATTCATAGGATTAGGCTAGATTAATGGATGATGAAAATCTTATACTCTTTACGTCCTATAAAGTTTATAAAGTTTACCAAAAGAATCATTAACATCCTAATCGGGCGCGCTACCAATTTATTGCTAGTCTCGACCGCGATTAGAGATTAGATTAATGATTGTTTTGGTAAAGGGTAGACATGAACGGAGATCCATGTCAAGATAGGAGTTAAGAGTGGGAACCCTTTTCCCTCCAGAAACCCTAATCTACATGCATCACTGTCGATCTAGTTTTAAATCTATTAAAGGATAAAAGGAGTAATCTTTAATTAATCATCCATGACTACTAAATCTTAACGAACCCTGCAAGCCCCCTTTTAATATAAAACCTACATCCGTAGTTAATCTAGATCTATATTCTACATCTGTGTTTAATGTAGATCTAGAAACTATTTCCACTATTCATTATTCTTCCTCTTTCCCTAATCAGCACGCCTAAAGTAAGATTTAAAGATTCAACGTTTCCCTGAGGACGACCCGTACTCATCTCGGTCTAGCTACACGCGACACCGTTATTGATTGCGGTTAACAACTACACTAAAAACATCTCCAATCACTATACTACATACATGTAATTCTATAAACTTGTTCATACCTTAAAAAAAGAACTTGATTTCATTTATAGCCTATTTCAAAACTTCACCTCCACAATATTTTCCTAAAAAGATTTAGATTTCTGGGTTTTAGCTTACTTGGGTTATGATGGAGTCCTATAGACTTCACGTAATTTAAGTGTCTGTCATGTGCTATTTCCGGGTCGTGACAGATCATCTCTTCTGTAACTGCTCGTCTACGTGATCTGGAGGTCTTCCCCCGGCCTTTTAGGGCGTTGTCCCAACAAGCACTGGACGAGGCCGTCGATAAGATGCGCACGGCCTATGAGTTGGGCCTGATCTCGAAGAGCGGATGAGATTGCTCGATATATATCTTGCACCGATCTTTTCAACAGAGATTTATCATAGCTTCCTGCGCGACGGTGGGAGTCCCCGACGGAACCATAGCTGCTCGGGTCCACAGACATAGGCAAAGGGAGCGATAGGACGCTGCCTGGGCTCGGCTATCGGATCTTTCTTTTGAGTACCACGATCAATGTTTTCAAGACCCTCTTCCTCCTTTGCTGTAATCGTTAAGTGACAAAATAATGTTTTCTTTTGAGAGCCCCTGAGCACTTTTGCAAGGCTGAGGAGCCAAGAATACCTCTTATTAATAAATTTTTATTTTGATTATGAATTCTTCTCTGCTAAGAATGCCAGAACATCGAAATTTTTCATTTCTATTTTTCTAAGTGCAGATAGATCGGTGCCCCTGCTCCAATCCTTCACCCCGGAGTCGAGCTAAAATAGGCGGAGCGAGACTTAGATCGGCTACCTACAAGCGCACCCATGTTTTATTCACCTGAGTAAAGAGCTGTCCTGGGATACTTCTCTTGCCTCCGAGCCGGGCTGGAGATAGCCTGTAGGCTCAAGAGAAGGCTTCAGATCCTCAGTTAGTTTGGGCAGTAAGCTACCCATTTTGAATGGGCGTGACAAGCATGATGCCGTCCGCCGGCCTTGCGTGGCGTCAAGGTTTAGAATCAGGAGAAACAGTTCGGATTGCACAGAAGCAAGGATATTTATTATTGAAGGGAGTACAAGTTTAGCAATACAATTTAAGCTTTTCGGTATTATACAACCGCGGAAGGTCACGTTCCAAGGAATTTTAGATGCGGTATGCTCCTCCGGGCAATACCTCGATCACGAGGAAGGGGCCATCCCACTTTAGGGAGAACTTGCGCAGCTTCCCTTGGTCCTCGAATTCGTTGCCCCGGAGGACTAAATCTCCTGATTTAAACGTTCAGTGTTTGACCCGAGCATTATAGTACCGGGCGGTCTGCTGCTGATATATGGCCATTCTTATTTATGTCTGATCTCTCTTCTCCAGCAGGATGTCCAGGTTGCTTCGAAGGGCTAAGATGTTGGATTCATCGTCAAAGTTGTAAGTCTACGGCAGTGCCCTGGCCGTCAATCCGAGGCCAAACGCAGAAACAAAAGCTTTTTACGAAACTGGCACTATCGTAGGCTTTTACCCGGATCGAACCATTAACACTAAACTAGCTAACTAGAAAGAAGATAGAATGGCTATACCGATCGATCCGTGTCCTTCGGTCTTTAGCCACCTGATTGTTAGCGATTCTGCGTGTTCAAGTTTAGTTAATTACCGCAATCAAAACGGTTTCGCTTGTAGCTAGCCGGTTGAGTACGGGTCATCCGCAGGGAGATGGGAATCTTTTTCTATGTGCTTTAACGAGTTAAGTCTGAAAGTCCAGATTTGTTTGTGATTATCTACGCGTTAGAATGATATGTAAAGAGAGCTTGTTAGGGTTAGGATTAGGTTAGTTTGAGTTAGGAGTCGCTCACTTCTTTCGTTGCCACTCTTATTATCGGTGTTACGGTAATCAGCAACAACGGGGATTAGCACAACTAGGAAGGAACTTGCGAGTATAAGCTAGGCTTTCCAACGCTTAAGTCCTTCCTTTTGGTGCTTGTCCGTCCGTTCTTGGCTCTTAGCCATAACCTCCGGTTAATTCAACCACAACCGGTCTCACTACGGAATCACCGCTATCATGTAGGATAGGGTGCCGTAAGGAGCGGATTGTGGTTCAATTAACGGGAGTCGATTTAAGATGTTTGGAAAGGAAAGAGTGAGAGAGATTTCCTTCTCTCAAACTTCCCTTATCCTACCCTAACAAGTATGGAAACTACTCACACATCATAATGAAAAGAAAATAAAACAAAAGAGGAAGATAGAAAGAAAGAGATTAGAAGATAACAACTAGCTATTTGCGACCTCACCTTGGCAAGGATCAAGCGTAAGCATCATGGTTGTTTAAGGATAAAGGAAAAGAGAAAAGAAAGAAACAACAAGAAATAACAACAACTAAGTTAACAAATGAAAATTACAAGCATTTAACATAAGAGCAAGACAAGTATTATAATAAAATGAACTTCTTTATTCATTATTCTTCACTCACAAAAGCTCACTACAAGTTTTTCAATGGAGAAGAGATGAGAAGAGGAAGAACAAGTATTCTAAAACCTAGAAAATACAAGATTAAGCACCATTTGCTTTGGCAAGTTCTGGACTATTTATAGGCAGGGAGATGGAAATCTAGGGCAAAATTCTGATCCTTCATGAAATGACAAAACTGCCCCTAAAACCCTACCCACTGCCGACACCGTACGGCCGCGGTTCCGCGGCCTAAGCATGCTTAGGTCGCGGTTCCGCGGCCATAGTAGGCAGTTGGGCCTTCAAATTTGGTGGCTTTCTTTGGTCAGCTGTGATCTTTATTCTGGTATATGATTTTTCTCATAATTTCTTCACGATTTTTCCAGAATTTCTGTTGATCAAAAGATGATTTGATGTGGATCTTTTTTTCATGATTTCCTCGAGCTCCGTATAGATTTCTTGGATCTTGTGTTGCCATTGAGCCTTGTGCATGAAAATGACATTGATTTGCCATTTTGTCTCTTAAATGGTGTGTGGCAACAGACGGATAAAGAGCAGAGATCCGTGTTTTATCTGTGAATGGCAGGAACCCGGATTTTGTCGTGTTTTTCCATGAATTTCACCGTTTAGAGCCGAGAACCTGTATCCTGCAATTGACTAGCAAACACGGATCAAGAGTACCTACCGATATGCAATGTGATAAAAATTGGGCGGTATGAAAATGTAAAAATCTGATATGAACAAATACCCCCAAACTTATCATTTGCTCGTCCCGAGCAAAGCCAATTTATTCACAAAAAATTTCCTAACCTCACTTTCGCAGGGAACACGATTGCACTGAGCATGTGCAACAAGCCGTTAAACCTCTAGGTGTCCCTAGTAGGAGGAGTATTGTCTCCTGAGGGTTTTCAGCGGATACTACCCACAAAATCAGGTCAAGCTAGTTTTGCAAAATAACTATGATTCAAACCCTAAAGTTTTGTTTCAGAAAATAACAATTCTATGATCCCAAGTCTAGATTATCAAACCCTTATTTTTCGCACCTCGCTTCTTATTTAACTACAGATTTTATATGTCTTTACGTGCAGTGCAAATAGTGTCGTTAAGTTTCCAGAAGGATCGATTTACGTCATCATGTCACACAATAAAGCCCAGATAAAAATTTTGAAAGGATCACATAAGTTTTATAAAGAGTTAAGCATTTTTCAAATTTCGTTTTTTCAGTAAAGTTTCAACTTTAGAATTTCTATCTTCCTTAACAGGAAACTAGTCTTATATTTCACTCCACCTTTTTCTTGTTTTCATTTCATACACACCTCTGTGAACGTGCAATAGTCTTTATCATAGAATAAAACCTTCATATCTCCGCTAAAATTTTTATAAAAGCCTGTCTTTTATCAAGATTATTCTCACACAAAGAACCGTTAGGAATTTTAACTCGGAGAGAACACTTGCTTGATTTTGTTTTAATCTGGACTTTCTAGGATTCTTAGCGAGCTTTGGGCCAATGCACCCAAACCAGTTGGCTTTAGGGCATTAGGTGTAGAAACACCCCAGCGGACTTAATTACTCAAGTTACCTAGGTCCAAAAACAAAAGACAGTTTGGCGTGAAAATCATGATGATTCAATACGAACGGAGACATAACCGGCAGTTCAATTATTTTTTTGGATAAAAGACGTGTTTAGTGGGTTCGGTGTGTAATCATTCCAATCAAGTTTCAGATGGGTTATTTTTCAGACTTAGTTCCAATTAAGGCATCAATAACATTCCTTCATATTCACTTCACTTCATAAACTATTCTTGACATTACTTATTTCAGAACAAACCTATTTGATCCTCAAAAAAAATCATTTATCCATTTAAAAGTTTTCAGACAGAAAAGACTTGTCATCTAATTTCCAAAACTCACGACACGTGTAGTGTGATGTAAAGACGTATATCAGCAATAGTTAACTTCAAAGGAGAGTTATCTTTCAGATTTTCAAAATCTAAAAATAAGATTTAGTTATTCTTATTTTATCAAACAAAACCGTCGAGATGTTGAATCAGAGTCCTCCCACTGGCTAACTTGACAAAAAAGTTTTTATGTTTTTAGAAAATTTTCTGATTTTTATGGATTTTATGGATTTTAATATGCAGATGCAAAATATACATATGAATGCGAAGGTAAGAAATGCGTACCGAGCGTACCCCCAAACTTAAACTGGACAGTGTCCTCACTGTCATTGCATGAAGAGATCATTTGAAGGGTCAAAATTGTCGGTTAGCTATACACACATTTTTTTTTGTTTTTAAAGAAAAGAAAAGAAAAGCAAAAATGGAAAAGAATATCCACAGAAATGTACAAAAATGGTATATACATACCCCCAAACTTATTTGGAACAGTGTCCACTTGTTCTTGGCTGGATAACCGAAGTTTGGACGTAGGCAGAGGAAGATTATGCAGGGTAAACCGGCTCCTGTCAGAATAGGAGCTCCTCTGTTGGTTCGGCGCTAAGGTACGGTTTAAGTCGGTGTCTGTTCACTTTGAAAAATGAACCGTCCTTTGGATTCTCCAAATCCACAGCGCCATGCGGATACACATTCCGCACAAAATACGGCCCTTTCCAGCGAGATCTGAGCTTTCCTGGATGGAAGAGTAGTCTGGTGTCGTAAAGCAGTACCTGTTGACCAGGTACGAAAGTTTTGCGCAAAAGGTGTTTATCGTGAAACACCTTCGTTCGGTTCTTAACGACAACCGCGTTATCGTAAGCCTCATCCCTAAGCTCGCTCAATTCGTTCAACTGCAGCTTCCGATGGCTGCCCGCATCTTCGAGAGACAGATTCAGCTCCTTTATCGCCCAAAATGCGCGATGCTCTATTTCGACAGGTAGGTGGCAGGCTTTTCCGTATACAAGCCGATAGGGAGACATGCCAAGATCGGTCTTATAAGTGGTTCAAAATGCCCAAAGGGCATCAGTGAGTTTCAGCGACCAATCCTTACGGTTCTTGGAAACCGTCTTCTCCAGTATCTGCTTGATTTGCCGATTTGAAACTTCGGCATGCCCGCAGGTTTGGGGGTGGTAGGGCGTAGAGAGCTTATGATTAATGGAATATTTCCGCATCAAGGTCTCGAAAGTCTTGTTGCAGAAATGACTTCCATTGTCGCTAATGATCGCTCGGGGGTGCTTAAAACGGGAGAAAATGTTTTCTTTAAGAAACCTAACGACAACCTTATTGTTTTTAGTCCGGCTGGGCACAGCCTCGACCCATTTAGAGACGTAATCAACAGCGAGAAGAATGTACAAGTTCCCGAAAGAGCTGGGAAATGGCCCCATGAAATCTATCCCCCAAACGTCGAAAATCTCCACAACCAAGATTGGTTGGAGCGGCATCTCGTTCCTCCGGGATATCCGGTCCAAGTGTTGGCACCGGGAGAAAGTCTTGCAATAGTCATGAGCGTCTTTGAAGAGTTGTGGCCAGTAAAAACCACATTGCAAGATCTTCTCAGCAGTCTTTCTGGGGCCAAAATGCCCGCCACATGCTTGATCGTGGCAAAATGACAGCACACTCTTGAATTCCTCGTCAGGGACACACCGATGAATAATCTGGTCGGGACAGTACTTGAACAAATAGGTTTCGTCCCAGTAAAAGTGTTTTACTTGGGATAAGAAGCGAAGTCTGTCCTGACTTGACCATTCAGTCGGTAGTAATCCCGTGGCCAAATAGTTCACAATATCTGCGAACCAGGGTTCACAAGATACTGTCAAGAGTTGTTCATCCGGGAAAACGTCATTGATCGGAATTGGAAGCGAAGGTGAAGAAGGAAGTCGTGAGAGATGGTCGGCAACTACGTTTTCACATCCTCGTTTGTCCTTAATGACAAGGTCAAACTCTTGAAGCAAGAGGATCCAACGTATTAACCGAGATTTTGCATCTTTCTTCGCAAAAAGATGGCGCAGAGCAGAGTGGTCTGTGTAGACAATGACTGGAGAGCCGATGAGGTAGGGCCTGAACTTCTCTAAAGCAAATACAAAAGCTAAGAATTCCTTCTCAGTTGTTGTATAATTGAGTTGGGCGTCGTTCAGGGTTCGGCTCGCATAATAGATTACGTGCGGCATCTTGTTTATGTGTTGTCCAAGGACATCACCAATGGCAAAGTCGGATGCATCGCACATAATCTCAAATGGGTGCGTCCAGTCAGGCGAAGAAGAACGGGAGCAGAAGTGAGTAAGCTTTTCAATGACTCGAATGCAGTCACACAGCTCAAGTTAAAGTCGAATGGCGTATCCTTGGCCAGCAAAAGAGTCAAGGGCCTAGCAATCTTGCTAAAGTCCTTGATGAACCGTCTATAGAAACCGGCATGGCCAAGGAAGGCTCGGATGTCTCGGACGCATCTGGGAGGAGGTAGATTGGAAATGACCTCAATCTTTGCTTTGTCAACCTCTATGCCATTTTGCGAGATGATATGTCCTAAGACAATACCTTCGCGCACTATGAAGTGGCACTTCTCCCAATTCAAAGTGAGATTCTTGTCCTTACATCGGGTAAGGACAGCGTCAAGATGCAGCAAACACTCGTTGAAGGAATCGCCGAAGATGGAGAAATCATCCATGAAGATCTCCAGAAATTTTTCCACCATGTCTGAGAAGATTCCCATCATACACCGCTGGAAGGTAGCGGGCGCATTGCATAACCCAAAGGGCATGCGACGATATGCAAACGTGCCGAAAGGACAAGTGAAAGTGGTCTTGTCCTGGTCTTTTTCGGCGATGGGAATCTGATTATAGCCGGAGTAGCCATCAAGAAAGCAGTAGTACTCGTGTCCGGCCAATCGTTCAAGTATTTGGCCAATCGTTCAAGAATGAGGAGTTTGCTTATTGTGTTGGATGATAATTGTGAGAGAGCACTAGAATAGATCTTAAGAGCCAACCCCAAGCCTTGTGGTTGCCGTCTCTCTCTCCACCCATCAATTCAACACAATAATCAATCAATAAAATTGATATGGCTCAAAAAAATAACACCATGAGTCACTAAACATGCACATGTCACATTTAATGCACTTCATGATGACTTGCACTCACAATTTCCACTTAATAAACATTAACCCAAATGTTTATAACAATAAATAGAATGGAATCTTCTAAAGTAAACTCGTGACGGATCACAAGGATACCCCTCACCAGTATATACATACGTGCATCCGCATTCCGACTGAATGCGAATGCAATGAGACGAAAGCAATCCAACAAATCTAATACTAGGATCCGTCTTAAACCAAAACCCACTAGTATGATCCGTCCGATCATGATCCGTGCACAAGTACACGTATATGATCGAACCCTGCGATAATACCATACGGCCTCTACAATATTTCGCCCGAACTTGGGAAACTATCTGTGGGGGACTCTAAAGACTTGTCAATTCGCTGGCAGTGGGTTTAACCACAAGCACGTCAGTGGTACTAGCTGTACGTAACGGCCGCCCAGGTATTGACCAAAAGGGAGTCTGGTGAGCGAACTCATCCTGAAACCATACTAAGCCTGTCAGTGACAATATCCATACAGTCCGGTCCGTTCGTCTATGAGCATCGCATGTCGGGACTAGGGGCTGGTAAACGTCAGACCCCCAAAAGCGGTACAAGTCATGTCGGAGTGTAGCCCAGAACACCCTGAGATACTATTGGAATACCTACCAGTAAATCTCATTTGTCTTGGCTAAGGACTTCGTGTAATGTCTCTCTTAGAAACAGCGCGATCTCACCCCCAATACCGGGAGAGACGAATCCCCTGCCGATTTGCTCACTGGCTCCTTGTGGCTCGGGACTGTACCCAACAAAAACCTGTTTGCACGACTCCTTTGAGCCATGGTAGGGTAATAATCAAAGCACAGTGGGAACTCACAAGAGACAAATAACGATCTCAGGTCGATGAACTAACCTATACACATGTCACTAGGGAACTGCTATCTAACGCTAGGTATAATACCAACTAGCAAGTTCCCAGCGAGTCCTGTCCGGTGCACTCATAACCCAATGAGCACCTGTATACATCTTAGGTGAACCAACTGACACCAATGGCTTGTGAGACCAGCCACCGCCTCTTGTCGGGGTCTCGATCGTATACACTAGTCTACTATCGAAGTATCGATGCCCAGTCTCCAAACTCCCATGACTAGGGACACTTTAAGGATGTGCTTATAGACTACCCAACTCTCACGTATATGATCGCCATCATACTGCTGGTAGTCAAGCAGGAATCCTAAGGGCTCTATCAACGTGTAATAGTGACCTGTAATGTCACCTAAAGCATGTACACGATGATAAAGATAAACCAGATAGCATACTATCTTCTCAAGTAAGACTGTCCTACCGGCATAGGTCCTCCCTCAATTATTGCAATCACTTGCCTGCGATCCACTAATTTACTTTGAGGGCACTATATCCAACAATCTCCCACTTGCACTCAAGGCTAATTATTGCGATGTCGCATACTCACAGCCCGTATGATACCGAACACCCAATTCCTCTACTGATCAGTCTCACAAAGCCTGTTTGTGAAACTATTGCGTTCGAGGAATAGCCTCAGTCAGTGGATCCGCTCAGATGTTTCTTTCTATATCTCTCTTAATCTCAAGTTCGTGGAGAAAGCCATCTCCCGAATTGAGCAATACCTGTCTTAAAATATGTCTGGATATCTGATGGGACCTAGTTCATAAATGAACTCCAAATCCAAACTTCTTAGACTGTATCGTTAACTGAACCTAATCAGTATCCTGTGCCACACCTCCCTCAGTATCCGCTTGGACCACCTGTCCAAACAACTGCCCCTCGTCAGAGGGAAAACTATAACTCTGACAGTCACTCTGTCATCTAGGTCACCTTGGAAGCCTGGAATGACAACCGTCTCCTAAAGGATGCTGCGTTATCAAATCCCTAAAACATTCACTTATGTTCTAAAACTGATTCCGAAAGTTCTTCCAGGATTGGATCAATATATCAACTGATTGCAACTTGTGCAAAAACAACATCTGTTGTGGTACTTGACATCTCATGATTGACTCAACTGCCTAAGCAAGTGATGCCAATCATGCACTTCCCTCTTCTCTTTAGTCTGTAAGAAACCTTTAGAGAGAGTGACTCCATCACCTACAGGTTCACTACCATACCAGGACTCGTCCATTCTAAAACACCTTTAGAATACTGTCTAAGTACCCAAATTGGGAAACTACCCAAATCTAGATCTAAAACTATAGATCTAGTAATCAGAATGTCTGATATTATATCTGTTAGTGTATATGCCCTAGAGGCCATTACTGTATCATACTAGTTTGTATATTACTTAATGGAAGCTTGGGATATTCATCTTGTATAGACAATCTTGCTCAAAATAGTAGTATGCTACTTGGTTTGTTTCCACTTTAATGTGTACATGTGTTTATTTTAGTATATCACCTATACACATTAATGGAGCCCTTAGGATCTTTGCTTGATTACCAGCGTTGTGATGGCAGTCACACTCGTGGGGGCTGGGTAATCCACAAGCACATCCTTATGCAGGTCCCTAGTCGTAGGACTATCGAGTCAGGGCATCGATACTCCGAAATAGACTAGTCTATGCGCTTCTCATCCCAGCAGGGGAGACAGTCTGTCCCACAGCCGTCAGTACGTCGTACTTGAGATAGTATGCGGGTGCTCGTTAGGTTACGAGTGCACTGGACAGGACTCGTCGGGAACTGTTGGTTGGTACTATACCTATCGTCAGTTATCAGTTCCCAGGTGACATGAGTACAGCTTAGTCCGCTGACTTGACACTGTCACTTCGCCTCGAGTGTGTTCCCACTGTAGTTAGATTACTACCCTACCACGGCTCAAAGGAGTCGTGCAAACAGGTAGTAGTTGGGTGCAGTCTTGAAGCACTTGGAGGCAGTGACGGTTAGACAGGATTCGTCTCTCCCGGTATTGGGGGTTGATATCGCGCTGTGTCTAGGAGAGCCATTACACAAAGTCCCTGGCCAGGGAAAGCGAGATATACTGGTAGGTTTCCAGCGTTATCTCAGGGTGTTCTGGGATACACTCCGACACGACTTGTACCGCTATTAGGGGACAGACGTTTACCGCCCCCTAGGCCCGCCATGCGATATTCTCAGACGAACAGACCGGACTGTACGCAGATTGTCACATTCAGGCTCAGTAGGAGTTCAGATGGGTTTCACCTCGTCCGTCTTCTTATCGGCATCTACCTGGGGGCCATTACACACAGCTAGTGCCGCTTGCGGTCTGTGCTTAAACCTACTGCCAGCGTAGTATCGAGTCTTTAGAGTCCCACACAGAGAGCTATTCGCCTTTAGGCAAAAGAGAAGAGATCGCATGGTTTTGCGACAGGGTTCGGTCACATCCGTGCACTTGTGCACGTTTAGTGTCCGGGAAGTTATCACTAGCGGGCTTTGGTTTAAGCCAGATCCTAGTGTACGTTTTGGGATTGGTTTTATCTCGTTTGTATTCGTGTTCCTCGGAACGCGGATGCGGGTGTGTATGCACAGTTGACAGAGAGACAGAGACAGAGGATTCTCATTAGGGTTGTTGACTGTTAACTTTTGCTAAACCCTAATGAGAATAAGAAATATGATTAATGATAATATTAATTAAGTATTATTGTGCCATGGTTGGTTTGAAGGGTTGACTTTGTTGACTTGTTGACTTTGTTGACCGGTTGACTAGGTTGGACTAGTTGACCATCATCTTGACAATGGCTATCATTTCTTGGCATTGACCTTGGCTTGCTTGTTGGTTCACAAATTGCATTTAATGCAAGAAATGATATGGCCATTTGATATGATAACAACCATCACATAATACTCAATTATTATTATGTGTTATGATGATTTTGGATTATGAGAGCAAGTGTGACAAAAGTCTTGCTCATTCTTTCATTTGCTTTCTCTCTCATGAAAGCTCTCTCATCCTCAAGCTCTCCCTCTTCCTCTCTCTTTAGTTCAAGGCAAAAACCTCTCATGTGTTGAGAATCATTTGCCTTGGAGATAAAAACCCAAAACACTTCTCTACTCATCCTAGTACACAAAGTCTAGCAAGCCAAGTGTTCTAGTTTCCTCTAGTTTGAGGTTGAAGCCAAAGGTAGAAGCTTTCAGGTGGATCCATCTTCGGCACAAAGAGACGACGAGGAGAGAACCATCCGACCACCACAAGGAGTCCAAGAGAAGGAGTTCAAGTTAAGGTATAACCCCTAACCGAGTAGGTAAAACTCTTAGTTAAGTTGTTAGATAGTTGTTTAACAAAGATCCGTATTTTGAGTCCATGTTACCACCAAAAGAAAAATCGTTTTTCATCATTTCCGCAAGCCCGTAAGAACCGGGAGAGGTAACGTGGACTTACAATATCCATATCTTGTGTGGAGAAAAACTGTGTGACAACCACAGTATAACAGATCGTAGTGTAGGACTATCACTTCCTACAAGTGTATGTCATCCAAATACCAGGACATCATACCCTACACCCTACTACCTTCTTAACAGATCCATCCCCTATTCTGATGAAGTCAAAGCCCATGACTGTCACATCAAAAAATAGATGATCTATCTCCGCTATATCTTCTTTAGCCTATAAATAGACATAAGCTACTTGTCCATTATGTTTCCGCTGCTCCCACTGACTACGACAACCCTCTGGCAGAGTCATATACACGTGCGCTTCTAAAGCTAGTTTAGAACGACGTTATACTCATCCTCCTGCCGTGTCTCATAGTCTAGAACAGCAGTAATGGCAAGTTTGGGTAAACAAGAACCTCCCTGTCACCGTCCTTGAGGATACCGGAGTACTTCTTGGGTGCCTGAGGTTACCCACCATATCTGCGGAGTGGCTAATGGAATGTCAAACCTGATTGAATCTTTAAGTCCTATTAAATTTTCAGTAATCATTTGCGGTTCTGGAATCACTTCCAGTTCTACCATACTCCCACTACTGTTTTCTGAAAAAGTTCATTTTACTAAAACTGTGGCGAGTCAAGAACGATATCACTATTGATCTTCCAGATGGTAGAAAGTTAACCCTCGTCATAGCCCGGGTTAACCCACAAACTGCCACCATTGAAACGTGTCTTGAGTTATCCAGAGTCTGGTTTTAAGCATTAGCCAGACAACTCCATATACCTTAACATCATTAAGATATGAGCCATTCTATATACAATATAGAAACAGATGCACTGATTTAATTGGAATCAGATTCAAATCATGCAGCTGTATCCAGTGCATGTGAACTAAATAGGGAGAGGCTGATCAACATTACTCAACTTAGGAGTGCATCCAATTATAAGTAACCTGAAAGAGAAACAAGTTTCTCAAAACCATTACTATCAACTGAATACCATACACAAGTATCTATATCTTCGATCACCTTGAAGAATCCCGATACTTGTGACACCTGGTTCTCTACTTTATTCTTATGCCTATAACTTTTCAAAACCTAGACTTTGTATTTCTACGAAACACTTGTCTAAAAAGTAGAGAACTCATAAGTAAATAGAATATAGTACGATGACCAACCCCTCTGTCCTTATGGACACTGGACAACATACAATACTCTGTATAAGTCCCCTGAGTTTAATAACTCAAAACCTTGTACGTTGTAGGTTGAAAACTGTACTATGGTTATGAAGAATTACACCGCTGTTGAATGCTCCTTACCTAACCATCAACTGATATAGGTAAATGTTATGGACATAATTTCAAAAAGTTATATCTCACTTTATAAAATAAACATACAGATATATCAGTTTGAAATTGGTGCATAACAACGGATATTCAAAACCAAATATTTGTCGTCTGGCAAAAACCTGGGCGATTTCCTCAAATATCACCAATGGCTACGAATCTCGATATAATGAGAATGATCACCTAATTCCCAATAACCTACTCCCACTCATCATCTGTAAAACCATACAGATGTGAGAATCATACCTGGTAAATACATACCCTGGAGCAATGGTCTAATTGGGAAATCGGTCTTCAATTAATAATGCACAGTGAAACTGAAATATGAAAATGTTTCGAAGGGGTATCCGGGTATTCCTAGTAATGTCTCTTCCATTATCCAGATTCATGACTGTAACCGTATATTTCCTTGCCATCTCTCCAAATCCCTTTATTTGTCTTTACTCATTACCTTCTGTACACCCCTTTAGGCCAAGTGGTTTTCTTCCTTCCCTACCATTCGGCACCAGCCTATGGTTTGGAAAAAGACTATCCAATAAGCATAACAGGTGTACTCTCCTAATCCTAGGAGTACTCGCAAGCTGAGAGAAGGTAAAGATAAAAAACAACTGAATAAACCTTATTCCTATTTCTCCTGAACCAGAATCCATCCCCGAACTGGAAAAAGTTCCTTCGAGTTCGTATATAAACATACAATGGAGTATCCAATAACTGTGGATCTTCGTAGTGACACGGTGTGTTCCGGAGAAATACAAAGGTGAAGTAGGAGTGGCGATGAAATACGTGGTTTGGTCATGAATGATAGTAGTCGCAATTTCCTTTGCCCTCTTTCTAATCCCTGTATTTGTCTTTACTTATTACCTCCTGTACACCACACTTAGGCTAATTGGTTTTATTCCTTCCCTACCTTTCGGCACCTGCCTATGGTTTGGAAGAAGACTATCCAATAAGCGTAATAGGTGTACCCTCTCCTAATCCCAGGAGCCCTCACAACCTGATAGAAGGTAAAAAGAAAAGACAACTGAATGATCCTATTCAATCTCTCCAGAACCAGAATCCATCCTCGAATCTGGAACAAGTTCCTTCGAGTTCGTATATAACCATACGATGTATTTATCCAATGGAAGTGGATGTTCGTAATGATACGGGGTGTTCTGGGAAACGCATAGGGTAAAAGAAGGAGTGGCAATGATGTATGCAACTCAGACAATCCAAAAGTCAATATTTTAAGAAGGTTCGGTTAACTTGGCCACTGAGTCATAGTCTAGGGTCGGGCCATGGTCGCTGCCAAAGAGAGAGAGAAAAGAAACACTCAGCGTGCACTCTAACCTAGATCAGAATGGTTATCACTTTATCTAATCAGGATACCTCCCACTGTATCCTCAAATTCTCCTCCAAACCTAAAAGAAGAATTAGTCGGGATCATCCGAAGAGTAAACCAACTCATCTGTGGGAATCGAGATCCAACTATCATCGCATGATAACGTGATGGAATCTACTCACGTTATCACACTCCAGAAAGTATGCGCATGCCTGGCAAGTTTCAGTTTCTTTAGAAACTCCCGATATGATTTTTACCCCATGCTCTTATGACCTTGACTAAGGCCAAAAAATCATAAGTCACGTGTCAAGTTCTGCCCATCATTGTTCAGGTTAATTTGAACCCACCCGTACAAACCCTTGACTAAGGCCAACAAGGTTGTACGACTTTCCCAAACCAACGCATCTATCTATGCAACAGAAAAGTAACAAATAACTACCATACACTATACCTTGACTAAGGCCAACAAACATAGCATGAATACTAAGTGCTACCCGTCTGAAATGACGGAGGGCTACGGCTAGTTTTTGGCGAAAAATCTTTAACATAATGAACTTGATAGCGTTGAAGGAACCTGATAGTTTTTTACAAAAATATAGTGGCGAAAACCTTTGCTAAAAAGGTCATTCCCGGTGAAGGGATCTCGGCTCTTTCCACGTAGAATGAGGTGCAGGATATTCCAAATTGAATACCACGATGCAAAGCAAAAAGTAATCGACTATAGTGAAGTTATTACCCTGACGCAAACTTCTGCCCAAGGGGTCACTCCCGATGAAGGGATCTCGGCCATTGCCTCGTCGAATGAAGTGCTAGATATTCCAACTGAATACCACTGTGCAAAACAAAAGAGAACGTCCTTATAATAACAGATTTTTGAAAATTGTTCCAACAATATCAAATAGGTTTGTTTTCTTTGCATTGATCAAAATCAACGCAGTCCCATTAATTAATCACACCACAAAAGAACGAAAATATAATGTACGTATATGCCATCCGCATTCACCACTGGGTCCCGTCATCACCCGTTAGGTTACTTAACTAACGACAGAGCGGGGACTGGACTAGCGCGGGTGTAAAACATATACAACATCTACTAGTATATATATCAATATACAATAATCTCTCCAGGCGTGATAAATGCAACATTACAGAAAAATAATAAGCATTATAGAACAATACAGATAATCTGGGATCCCCGGGTTTCATTGAGCCACAACTGAAACCCGACGTTCCCCTGGTCGTGTGGATAGCTTGTGCAATGAAAACCTAGACCCCTACGAGTGCGGCAAGTTACCCGCAAAAACCAGAAGCGAGGCAGCCCCTTTCAGCAAAGTTAATAGACCACCCAGCACTTCATGGAATCCGGTAACTTGAGCACCCCACCTTAGGTCAACCTATACCCCCTACGAGTGCGGCAAATAACCCGCCAATTCTAGAGTGAAGCCCCCTTTGTCTCAAAGCCATGAGATGCGGGCCTGTTTCCCTCTAGAACTCGGCTATCCGTGCACTCCACCGCGGGGTAATCCTAGTACAGAAAGAAAATATGTACAAGGGTGACATCGACCTCAACCCGGTCGTGCCCCAAAAGAATAATATACAAACAGGCAGTGACGACAGTCCACATGTCGGACGCTCGCCCCGCGATATCAAATGTACAAATAAAACTAAACTGTACTAACATTACATCCAAGCTATCCACCACAACAAATCAGCAACATCACAGCACAACACAGAACACCAACGTGAATGTTACGTTCGCAAACCCCTCTAAAAGAGCTATAGCAATTAGACAAGATTTACCGCTCGAATGACCTTCACGGTCGCAGATAGTAATGTAAGTACTGTGAACTAAAATATTTAAAATTTCGATCGACAAAATTTCCCGAAGTGGGCCCCAAATGCAAAACCCAGCACTCAAACAAATCTGGGCCTAAACTAAATATTCCAGAAACCGCAATTCCACCTCAAAGACACCTAGAAGAAAGACGAAGCTCTGAGCCTACATTTCCACCGTGGATCCGCGGTAAACATGCCAGTTCTGCCGCGGTTCCACGGTGTAATGATGGGATCGTACTATCAAATTTCTTCAGAGGTCTTAAAAAAGCCTGCATGATTTTCTGACATACTCAAAATAATTTTTAGACCACAAAAAAATTTCGACAGAAACTGCAAAAAATGGAATCGCGGTTTTGGAAATTTCATTCGATCAATATTTTAAACATGTTAGAACAAGCTAGTAAAGGTTAATGGCATGACTCTGATACCATGTAAGTCTACGGCAGCACTCCGGACGTCAATCCGAGACCAAACGCGGAAAAAAAAACTTTTTACGAAACTGGCGCTATCGTAGGCTTTTACCCGGATCGAACCATTAACACTAAACTAGCTAACTAGAAAGACGATAGAATGGCTATACCGATCGATCCGTGTCCTTCGGTCTTTAGCCACCATCTCTAGCTCCTCGCGGCATCTCCGATCTCGCTCGATCTCCGGTCTCCTCGTCGAAAAGGGCACCACATCAAGAAGTCTTTTTACGGGCTCCCGCTTCAAACCGAAGCAACTCAGACATGAAGTTTGCTAGCCGACATGTCCAAGCTAAAGTAGAGAATGTGTGTGATAACTTTGTCTCTATACATACATTGATTTTCAACACATGAGATTCTATGGATGGAGGTTGAAGAAGAAGCCATTGATGAGAAACTTGTGAGCTCAAGAGAAGAAGAATGAGGAGCTTGCTTACTGTGTTGGATGATAATTGTGAGAGAGCACTAGAATAGATCTCAAGAGCCAACCCCAAGCCTTGTGGCTGCCCTCTCTCTCTACCCATCAATTCAATACAATAATCAATCAATAAAATTGACATGCTCAAAAAATAACACCATGAGTCACTAAACATGCACATGTCACATTTAATGCACTTCATGATGACTTGCACTCACAATTTCCACTTAATAAACATTAACCCAAATGTTTATAACGACAAATAGAATGGCATCTTCTAAAGTAAACTCATGACGGATCACAAGGATACCCCTCACCAGTATATACATACCTGCATCCGCATTCCGACTGAATGCGAATGCAATGAGATAAAAGCAATCCAACAAATCTAATACTAGGATCCGGCTTAAACCAAAGCCCACTAGTATGATCCATCCGATCATGATCCGTGCACAAGTGCACGTATATGATCGAACCTTGCCATAATACCATACAGCCTCAACAACGTTTCGCCCGAACTTGGGAAACTATCTGTGGGGGACTCTAAAGACTCGTCAATATGCTGGCAGTGGGTTTAACCACAAGCACGTTAGTAGTACTAGCTGTACATAACGGCCGCCCAGGTATTGGCCAAAAGGGAGACTGGTGAGCGAACTCATCCTGAAACCCTACCAAGCCTGTCAGTGACAATATCCGTACAGTCCGGTCCGCTCTTCTATGAGCATCGCATGTCGGGCCTAGGGGGCTGGTAAACGTCAGACCCCCAAAAGCGGTACAAGTCATGTCAGAGTGTAGCCCAGAACACCTTGAGATACTACTGGAATACCTACCAATAAATCTCACTTGCCTTGGCCAAGGACTTTGTGTAATAGCTCTCCTAGACACAGCGCAATCTCACCCCCAATACCGGGAGAGACGAATCCCCTGCCGATCTGCTCACTGTCTCCATGTGGCTCGGGACTGTACCCAACTAAAACCTGTTTTCATGACTCCTTTGAGCCGTGGTAGAGTAATAATCAAAACACAGTGGGAACTCACACGAGACAAATGACAATCTCAGGTCGATGAACTAACCTGTACACATGTCACCAGGGAACTGCTATCTGACGCTAGGTATAATACCAACTAGCAGGTTCCCGGTAAGTCCTGTCCGGTGCACTCATAACCCAATGATCACCTGTATACATCTTAGGTGAACCAACTGACACCAATGGCTTGTGAGACCAGCCACCGCCCCTCGTCGGGGTCTCGATCGTATACATTAGTCTACTATCGGAGTATCGATGCCCAGTCTCGAAACTTTCACGACTAGGGACACTTTAAGGATATGCTTATAGACTACCCAACTCTCACGTTTATGAGTAGTCAAGCAAGAATCCTAAGGTCTCTATCAACGTGTAATAGTGACCTGTAATGTCACCTAAAGCATGTACACGATGATAAAGATAAACCAGATAGCATACTATCATCTCGAGTAAGACTGTCCTACCGGCATAGGTCCTCCCTAAATCATTGCAATCACTTTCCTGCGATCCAGTAATTGACTTTGAGGGCACTATATCCAACAGAAGTGTTCGAGTCGATAACTAGGTAGACCGATTTCTGTGGGGACCATTGCCTCGGTGCCATAACAGAGACTGAACAGGGTTTCCCCCGTGGGCGTCTTATTCGACGTATGCAATTGCCCACAGTATCCGGGGAAGTTCTTTAACCCATCCGCCCTGTCTTCCTTCCAGACAGACTCTGCGCCCCCAGATTTCCTTCTTTTCATCACGTATATCCATCGATTCCTGAGTATCACAAGGCCCGTCAGTCAGATCAACTTCTTTTTCCTCGGGAACTGTCGTAGCGAGACACACCCTAATGATTTGCTGATCTCCGTAGGCTCGGCCTATACTACCATCGCTTAGTGGAAACTTAAGGGCAAGGTGGTAAGTTGAGATCTGAGCTTGAAGGGTGTTTAAGGTGGGGTGACCTAAGAGGATGTTATAAGACAAAGGAGCCCGAACGACGAGAAAACACACCGACATTGTTCGGGCTCTTCCAGTCTCCCCAATATTGAAAGGGAGAGTGATCGTTCCCTCAGATTAGATGGAGTAGTTAGTAAACCCGGAGAGAACATACGAGGTAGGCTGAAGATCGGATGGGTTTAATCCCATACGCTGAAAGCAGTCGTAAAATAGGATGTCCGCCGAGCTTCCTGAGTCAACAAGAATTCTCCTGACTTCGCACCGATTGACCCGGGCTATGATCACTAAGGGATCATTGTGCGGGACGGATATGCCATACAGGTCCTCGTCGGTGAAGGTGATGGGGGCAACCTTCTTGTACTTCTTGGATGGGAAGCATTTAAGGTCATGATCGGACGGATACGGCGGGTGTCTCCGTTGCTCGGTGTCGAGCCAACAGAAACGACCCTGATCTCCCCGACCGTCAACTCTTCGATGGGAAGTTGGTCTGCTTTCTCCCTATCTGCTTGACATTTGTCTCGCAGGTGCTTTGCCAAGTGACCGAAGCGGATCAGCTACTCGATGTAATCACGCAGTTGTTTGCAGTTCTCGGTCGGGTGTCCCTGCGACCGATGAAAGGCACAATATAGGCCGCAGATTCGCTTGCTCGGCCTTTGAATCATTGGCAGGAGTTTGAAGAATCTCTTGCTCTTCGCCTCCTATGGCAGCTTGGCATGAGAAACGTTCCGAGGAGTGTACTCGTGAAACCTCGGAGAATAGGCTTTCGAACGATCGGTCTTTTTCTTCTCTTCACAGTCTCGTTTCTCTCGGCCTGTTCTGTCTCCATAGGGAAGGTTAGTGTTCACCTCAGACTCGAGTTGGATTTCCCGTTCGGTCCAGACTTTTACTTCGGCCATGGTCTTAGGTTGCGCCAATGCAAAAGAGTGGAGCCACTCTTTGTGCCTAAGACCGGATCTTAGGGCCGTGATGACCGTCTTGTCCTGGTGCTCGGGTACTGTTCAATCAAAAATACTGCATATTTGATATAAAATTTTCCTTACTTTTCTTAGATATTTAAAGGTGTTTATTATAAATATGAAACATATAAGGGTTTATCTTCAAAATGTCTATTTTCATAAGTTTATATACTATAATTAACATTATGAAGGAAAATGTATGCATATAATATTTATATAATATTTTGATAATTTAAATATGCATATCATATCAAATATCCTCAACCAATATTCTCAAAATATAATATCATATCAAATGGTTAGGATAATAAATCAAAAATACTAAATATTACTAACATTATTCATTGAGATATTGTGCAAGGTTTAGTTCAGGTCAGGAGATCAAGATGTTGAGATATCGGGAATCAGAAATCTGCCGATGAAGTTAGATAAAATCGAAGAATCAATACTGACAGAGACTCAGGAAATATTTTCAAGTTCCAGACATCAAATAAATCTTCATGTGTCACATCGAAGCATACCCAGAATTTTGAAGCCAGGATTCGCGGCCAAACTATGCAATATGCGGTGGATCCGTGGCCGATTCACCGAGTCAGGAGTTGGGATTTTCAGGTTAGATTTGCTACAACTAACCCTAATTCTGGGGATCTTTAGTTTCTGGCTTTGGGGCTATATAAAGGACCGATGGCTAAACCTAGAAATCATCAAATAGAACAGATCACGAAGTTCCAGTTGACTCAGGCATCCAGGTTAATCAATCAGCTGTTCATTTACCTCCTTCAAGATAGATCGAGAAGCAAACTAGGATTTTGTATTCCACTTTCTAAAGGAACAAAAAGTGTAATTGATTAAGTTGATTAATAAAGGTAGTTGTTTTATTCTTATTGCATTTATTTTCTTTATTTACATCATGATCTCTATCCGTTCTTCTATCTCCATCATGTGCGAATAATTCACCGCTTGATAGGGTTCGTAGGATTATGGTAGATCAATGGAAGATGAAGAATTTCTTAACTCCTTTTAAGTCTTATGAATTTTATAAACTTTAGCAAAAGAATCGTTAACATCCTCATCAGGCACGCTATCAATTTATTGATAGTCTTGACCGCGATTTTAGATTAGATTAACAATTGTTTTGTTAAAGGCTATACATGAATATAGATGAATGAAGGGACAAGGGTCAATTGTGTGAAAACACTAGTTCCGCCTTATGCAAGAATCCTTAAGGACTTGTTGTCACGACCCAAATGTGGCACGTGACCGGCACTTAAATCACGTGACATCTAAAGACGTCGACGCGGTTCAAGTAAGACGAAACCCGGAATTTAAACCCTTTTTCAAATTATTGGAGGTGAGTTTAAAATAGTCATCAGATGGAATCAGTTTAAATAACATTTAAATTTAACAAAGTATGTTTGAAAAGCATCTATGACGTTTTGATTTTTGACAGCACCTCCTTTGAAAATTTTACATAAAACCCGATACAACTATAACAATAAAATAACATCCCAACGGGAGCTAGCTTTCACGTTCAAACATCGGAACAACCAAAAAATCTATATCAGAAGTCGACTCTAAAGATTGCGACCTCAGAATTTCTAAGTCTCGCTTCTAAGTCCACAATATATATCTAAGTTGATGGAGTTTCCACTAGATATAAGAATATATGAATAATCAAGTGTGAGTACGATACAATAGTAACCCACTTACCAATCAATCACCCAAAGGAATGTGTGCCCTAGCCATTGATAATCCAAGCGGTGAAACCTGCAAGAAACTGTGGCACAACAGGGATGAGTTGCCAACTCAGTGAATAAAAGTACATATAAGGGTAGAAATCGAAATGCACGACGATACTTAGGTTATAAGTATAGTACTACCATAATCTGTAAAAATATAATATGATATGCGTATGTATCATAATTCAACACTAACTGTCATGCAATCGCAAGTAGAATACATATATAGGGACTGTCCCTCGGATCATTCCTAGTCTAATCCAATAAATGATATCTAACTGTGTACCTTATGATAACAATCATATCAATATATATATATGGAAATCCAGCATCGACATCGAAATCAGAAATCACTTGTGTCCAGCATCGACACGTAAATGCAGATACCGTTGACACCATCTCAACAGATGATCGCCATCCGATATCCCTGGCCCTGGTCGGTATCCCCTGGATATCCGCCATGCCTAATCGAACCCCGGTAAGTATCCCCTGGATATCTGTCGTGCTCATCTCTATCTCTGGTATCGAGTATCCTCGTTATGCTCCCCGCATATAATGCGGCTATCCTGCCCCTCGTCTTCGAACCGGGTCCACCATGTATCCTACTGTATAGCTACCCCACTCAGTACGGATAAGTCACAAATCCGAAACCGTATAGCTACCCCACCCGGTTCGGAACAAAAACTCAGAAAAACATAAAACTCATGGTGGACGTTAAATCATCATCTTCAGAAAACATCAAGTAAAGAAAGAAAATATTAGCCTAGATTATCCTGATGATATATATATATATATATATATATATATATATATATATATATATATATATAACAGCATCCCATACCACTGATATATATCATCAAAAGTAAAACGTCCAAAAAACTCATAAAATCAAATATAACATTCATAATACTGGTATTCACAATGCTTAACAGATAATAAGGTAAAGTGCGTAAATAAATAATACAAGCAGATACACTTATCAATCCTACTGTGTCACGGCAATACTAATGATGTGTAGTGTAACAAACGCATCGGTGCTCATGCCGCATAGGAATCATTAGTATTTGTGCAAGTATTCTAAAGGTGTAATAGCCTACTCATATCAACATCTATATACGTATTACGGAGTATAACAGTTCTACAGTGATATGGCAGTACCAATGAGATGTGGTGTAACATACATGTACGTGCTTGTGCAGCATAGTACTCATTGGTATTTGTGCAGTGTTCTAACAGAGTGTTAGTATTACAGAAACGTGTACTATCGATAAATATAATGCGAATATGTAAAGTAAATCTAAGCATAACTAATAACTGTACTTACCTGCTATGAGCTATATCATTATCTTTGAAAAGGAAACGAAACGTTGGTTTTGAGATAAGGAAGCTGACTTAGATTAAAATAGATATTCGTTTTGGAAATTGGCACCACATCCTTGTATTTTATCATTAAAAGGGAAACGAATCGTAGTTTTTAAAAGAATATAGCTCACACAAGTATTACATCCTAAAACGGAAAATAATCTAATTCTATGAGTCTAAAGGAACACTTGGCCGTTATTCGGCATATAAATCTCATCAATTCCAATACATATAATTCCTCGTTTAATGTCTCACATTATCACTATATCTCAAATCCTCTCTAGTACGGCATGATCTTTCGTACCAACTTACCAAACCATCCATAAACTATATGCACATGAGTATCATACTAGATGCAATTTAATTCAAATATCCATATCTTAATAAATTTCTAAAACTGCTATATATCATAATACTATTTATAAGGTTGCGGGGGTGCTATACGCCATCCACCCAACTTCCCCCGTAGATGTAAATCTACTCACTAACTTGATGAGCTTCCTGAATTCCATGCTGCTAAGTTCGTCAACTCCATCTCGGAATCCTTCGCGATCGCATCTATAATCGTATTTAAAATCACATAGATGTAAATATCATATTGAAAACCAAAACAACGAGCTAAGTAGTCGTAGGTTAGACCCTACAGCTCAATTACTCCAAAGATGATCAATTGCCCCTGAACTTAACATACAAACATCAACGTTTCAGTTGCGGTACAGAAATACTGAAAATCATATCGAAATGTCGGAAAATTTAATAAAACTCAACTAAATATTCCCAGATTTCTCTGTATGAATATTGGGACAAGTCAAACAATACCATAGCTCATAACATAACCTATTAGAGCTCCAGAAGAAAACACAATCCCAAAGCTCACCACAAATCCGGCGAGCTCGGATATTGGGCTTATGTCGCCGGCCAAAACATGGGGTTGGGGTCTTGGGCTTTGAGTGAACTTCTCCAGTGATCTCATTATAGTTTTGGTCTTGCTAGTTTTTCTAGTAATTGTACCTAATGGTTCCAGATTCAATTGCAGTGAGCTAGATATCACAAAATCCTAGTTTATGATACTGCACCAACTAAACATGCTATGCAAGGATAATGTGACTAACTAACACCTATACTAACCTACTTTAACCTTATTCTGGTCGTAACGGGTAAAAACAGAACTCATGATACGATATATCCGTGTCGTATATAGGATTTTAACTCCAAAACTGATATTAGCTTCCAGATTTTCTATACTGTTAAAATAACTTAAATAAACAATACCAAACATCTTAACACCTATACAGAAACCTACCCTAAAAACCACAACACCTAAATCCCTCAAAAAACCGGCGAGCTCGGAATTACCCTATATGTCGCCGGCCAAAATCTGAGCTACATGGTTCGTCTTCTTAGGGTTTATTCTAGGTCCATTTTATAAGGTGATGGCACTGTTTGATTCTGTTAAATATTATCTAAACTACAGCAGATCTTCACAGAGCCTATTCCTATCAAAATAAGATATTTTACCGATATTATACTTCTATACTAAACCAGTATTAATTTAAAGTAAGTACAAGTTTGGAAATTATACCTATCCAGAAGATCAACTGAAAGCTTCCTTCAAGATGCACAAGCTCAAAGATCCTAGCAAGAGGATGGGGGTATTGATCCTTAGTACTTAGGCTCTCTCTTCTCTTCTCTTTTCTTTCTTGTTCTTAGATTTCTATTTTCTTTTAAATTAAACACATGCTTCAAAATTATATATGAACTAAACAATTTTAGGACATAAGGAGAATGAGTGAGATTTGTAGGAGGAGGTGTCACTTAGCAAGGAAGTGGTAATCTCATGCAAGTAGGATGTGTAGCATGGAAGAGGGTGGTGTTTTCATGCAAGGAGGAGGTGTAGCATGAAGTGTTATCTAGGATATGTTATGCCATGAGTTTAATTTAATCTTAACATTGACCTTTACCCCTTTTACACCTAAACCCTCACAAATTTCAAATTTCCACAATTAACTAAACTCTTCACAAAACCCCTTATGATACTTACTATTATCAAAATAAACTATTTCTTTACAAATTTATTCTACCACATTTTAAATGACCTTTTTATTACAACCACAATAAAATTAATTGTTTTAATTAAATAAATAAAATAATTAATTAACTAAAATATTTCAAAATGTTACAATATTTCCCCTTTAAGAAAATTCGGTCCCCGAATTTAAATTAAATCCCCTGCTTAAAATATTTTTCTTGATTCAATCTGCTCAAATCAAAAGAATTTTCCGGGGTCCAACTTAAAACATACAATGTCCGTGCAAATAATGGAACTCCATAGTCCTACATGAGCTAAAATGCATCATAACGCAACCGTGTACATGAAACCTCAAAATATATAAAAACTTACATAACTGTAACTCTAGCGGACGCTATGAGAATTACTCCAGTTATGATGTTATTTGCCAAATACGAAAACCGTTGTGCATCCTAAGTACACAATCAATGCCATAATCGTAGTGCAACATCGGTGCACACGACCAAGCGAAAATGTATAAATCAGATCTATAACATATCCTATCAAGTGCGAAGTACGAAAACAAAATCAACCCTAATGGGTTTGCATGTATATCTCAAACCACACGTCACGGGGTGCATGAAAACAAAACAGCGCTAAGTGCAACAGGACTGCACAAACGATTATCTACTGCATCCACTGTGCATGGAATAAGTATACAAAATAGTACCAAGTGCATCGGGGTGCACAAAAATCAATAAAAGTATACAAAATAGTACCAGGTGCATCGGGGTGCACAAAAATCAAATCCAAGTGCATCAGGGTGCACAATTAAATCTCAAGTGCATCGGAGTGTACAAAACTAAAATCAAGTGCATCAGAGTGCACAAAATCAAAACGTGCAACTGGTGTGCATGAAATCATACCAAGTATACCTAGGATATATATATATATATATATATATATATATATATATAAATTCTTAACCATGTGCATCTGATGTGCACGGAAATATCAGTGTAGTGCATCCGGTGTACACAACACTCCAATCGAGTGCAGTCGCCTCGTACTAAAATCTCAACAAGTACACCTGGTGTGCACAAAACATAAATCAAAATGAAATTACTGTACATGGAAATCTCATCAAGTGTACCGGTGTGCACAAAGCATAAATTGACCCTCAAATCCTCAAAGATGAATATATCAAAATAACGGACGTTGAGTTGACCTTTCTTCAACGTTGAAAATGAAATATTTAGATTATAAAAATGCAAATCGAACTCAAATGACATCGAAGTATATCCTCTTCAATGTCGAAAAGTGTTTATACACCCGGAACTGGCATATCAAGGATTTCTACTTGCCGTCTACCACGATCTAACGTTCTCTATCTCTGAATTCTGGTTCTCCTTGTGGATCCCTAATACTATGACTTCTTTATGCAATCGTCCGGTGAGGAGCAACGACACCATTCTTCTTATTGCTGATACATCCCATCACATCTTCTTGGCCAGTAGTCCCGTCTCTCGTAACGCAACATGTTGATGACGGAAATCTCTATCCTCTGCTTGTGTGCTAACAACTGATCCTGGGTCCAATCTTACTTATTATCAACTTTCAGAAAGAATCCCTTCATGTCTCCTGCTGATCTTAACTATCCATCCTGCCCGGAACTAACACTTATTTTTGAATCTACTTTCTCTTTAGTAACGACTGTCATTCCTTAAGATTTTCCCTAAAAATATGGCCGTACTCGCTTTTGCATTTGCTTTGAATCTTCAACATCGGCGGTGAAGAACAACGGTCCACTAAAACTCTGCATCAATCTCCTATTTCACAAATTTCCAATATCAACCACTTAAAGAGCGTATCTCGACTATCCGGCGAGTTGCAAGTCATGCTCAATCATGACCTTGCCCGGAGCCTTACAAGATTTCCAAAAACACGAATCCGGCATCCCTGATACTCTGTAGAAGAATCTGGTTAAGCTCACCTTCGAAAACTCATCCTAATTCGTCGGAGGAAAACTTACTGCACGATCTCTTTCTCGAGCGACTTGCATCAGGTCTGAGCAAGATCCATCGGAAGAAGCTAACTAACTTTCTCGAATTCACCTCGGAGCGCCACTATGGATTAAAAGTCCTAACCATCCCACATCTGAACGGCTACGACTCCTTCTGATCCATCTACACTTCTAAACATCGTCAACTTTTAACTTCATGAACTCTCGAAGCAGCATCTCGATAACTTCAGCAAAGATTGGTACCGCTGTCTGAACAGTAGGCGACACTACGATCTTTGAAGAGGGGAAAACATCACGCCTCAAGTCCGGCTAATCTCCATCAATGACTCTACCATCTGGTGCGGATCCCGAAGGAACTCGCTTTAATATTAGAACTCGATCAATATCAATAAACGACGTGTCTCTATATCATCGGAATGTCACCCTGGTCAGTCTTTGTCCCAGACAAGTCTGCTCTGACCGTACCTCTAACTGCAGCACTCTTGACTTCCCTAAATATGGTGACCGGACCAATCAACATGCACTGATGAGGATAAATCAACGAAAGGAATAAAAGGAAGATCTCAAGATATAAATCCTAAGGTAACTTAGTCGGAGTATCATATCGTAAATATACCGCGAAACATATGTATGGTACGTCACTCTACTTAGCACCTACTCCATCAACTAAGATCATCCTACATAACGAAAGTTCGGGTATAAGACCCCCAAAGTCAAGGCTAAGTCCTATAAGGTCAATTCTAGGTAACAAAATGTATGCCCAGACTCCATATAGCCAACCTAGACTCGAACAAAGGTTAAACCAAACGCTCTGATACCAACTTTGTCACGATCTAAATGTGTTACGTGACTGGCACTTAAATCATGTGACATCTAAAGACGTCGACGCGGTTCAGGTAAGCCGAAACCCGGACTCTAAACCCCTTTTGAAATTATTAGAGGTGAGTTTAAAATAGTCATCAGATGGAATCAGTTTAAATAACATTTAAATTTAACTAAGTATGTTTGAAAAGCATCTATGACGTTTTGAAATTTGACAGCACCTCCATTGAAAATTTTACATAAAAACCCGATACAACTACAACAATAAAATAACATCCCAACGGGAGGTAGCTTTCACGTCTAAACGACGGAACATCCAAACAATCTATATCAGAAGTCGATTCTAAAGAGTGCGACCTTAGAATTTCTAAGTCTCGCTTCTAAGTCCACAATATACCATTTCTAAATTGATAGAGTTTCCACTAGATACAAGAATATATGAATAATCAAGTGTGAGTACGATACAATAGTAACCCACTTACCAATCAATCACCGAAAGGAATGTGTGCCCAAGCCGCTGATAATCCAAGCGGTGAAACCTGCAAGAAACTGTGGCACAACGGAGATGAGTTGCCAATTCAGTGAATAAAAGTACATCTAAGGGTAGAAATCGAAATGCAGGACGATAGGTAGGTCATAAGTATAGTACTGCCATAATCTGTATAAATATAATATGATATGTGTATGTATCATAATGCAACACTAACTGTCATGCAATCCCAGGTAGAATACATATATAGGGACTGTCCCCCGGATCAGTCCTAGTCTAATCCAATAAATGATATCTAAATGTGTACCTCATGATAACAATCATATCAATATATATGGATGTCCAGCATCGACATCGAAATCAGAAATCTCTCGTGTCCAGCATCGACACGTAAATGCAGATACCGTCAACACCATCTCAACAGATGATCGCCACCCGATATCCCTGTCCCCGGTCGGTATCCCCTGGATATTCGCCGTTCCTAATCGAACCCCGGTCAGTATCCTCTGGGTATCCGCCGTGCTCATCTCTATCTCCGGTATCGAGTATCATCGTTAAGCTCCCCGCCTATAATGCGGCTATCCTGCCCCTCGGTCTCAAACCGGGTCCACCATGTATCCCGATGTATAGCTACCCAACTCAATACGGATAAGTCACAAATCCGAAACCGTATAGCTACCCCATCCGGTTCGGAACAAAAACTCAAAAAATATAAAACTCATGGTGGACGTTAAATCATCATCTTCAGAAAACATCAAGTAAAGAAAGAGAATATTTGCCTAGATTATCCTGATGATATATTATATATATACACATATATAACAGCGTCCCATACCACTGATATATATCATCAAAAGTAAAACGTCCAGAAAACTCATAAAATTAAATATAACATTCATAATAATAGTATTCACAATGCTTAACAAATAATAAGGTAAAGTGCGTAAATAAATTATACAAGCAGATACACTTATCAATCCTACTATGTCATGACAATACTAATGATGTGTAGTATAATATACGCGTCTGTGCTCATGACGCATGGCAATCATTAGTATTTGTGCAAGTGTTCTAAAGGTGTAATAGCCTACTCATATCAACATCTATATATGTATTACGGAGTATAATAGTTCTACAGTGACATGGCAGTACCAATGAGATGTGGTGTAACATACATGTACGTGCTTGTGCAGTATAGTTCTCATTGGTATTTGTGCAGTGTTCTATCAGAGTGTTATTATTACAGAAACGTGTACTATCGATAAATATAATGCGAATATGTAAAGTAAATCTAAGCATAACTAATAACTGTACTTACTTTCTATGAGCTATATCATTATCTTTGAAAAGGAAACGAAACGTTGGTTTTGAGATAAGGAAGCTGACTTAGATTAAAATAGATATTCGTTTTGGAAATTGGCACCACATCCTTGTATTTTATCATTAAAAGGGAAACGAATCGTAGTTTTTAAAAGAATATAGCTCACACAAGTATTACATCCTAAAACGGAAAATAATCTAACTCTATGAGTCTAAAGGAACACTTGGCCGTTATTCGGCATATAAATCTCATCAATTCCAATACATATAATTCCTCGTTTAATGTCTCACATTATCACTATATCTCAAATCCTCTCTAGTACGGCATGATCTTTCGTACCAACTTACCAAACCATCCATAAACTATATGCACATGAGTATCATACTAGATGCAATTTAATTCAAATATCCATATCTTAATAAATTTCTAAAACTACTATATATCATAATACTATTTATAAGGTTGCGGGGGTGCTATACGCCATCCACCCAACTTCCCCCGTAGATGTAAATCTACTCACCAACTTGATGAGCTTGCTGAATTCCATGCTGCTAAGTTCGTCAACTCCATCTCGGAATCCTTTACGATCGCACCTATAATCGTATTTAAAATCACATCGATTTAAATATCATATTGAAAACCAAAACAATGAGCTAAGTACCTGTAGGTTAGAACCTACAGCTCACTTGCCCCAATGATGATCAATTGCCCCTGAACTTAACGTACAAACGTCAACGTTTCAATTATGGTACAGAAATATGGAAAATCATATCGAAATGTCGGAAACTTTAATAAAACTCAACTAAATATTCCCAGATTTCTCTGTATGAATATTGGGACAAGTCAAACAATACCATAGCTCATAACATAACCTATTAAAGCTACAGAAGAAAACACAATCCCAAACTCACCACAAATTCGGCGAGCTCGGATATTGGGCTTATGTCGCCGGCCAAAACATGGGGTTAGAGTCTTGGGCTTTGAGTGAAGTTCTCTAGTGATCTCATTATAGTTTTGGGCTTGCTAGTTTTTCAAATAATTGTACCTAATGGTTCCAGATTCAATTGCAGTGAGCTAGATATCACAAAATCCTTGTTTATGATACTGCACTGACTAAACAGGCTATGTGAGGATAATGTGACTATCTAACACCTATACTAACCTACTTTAACCCTATTTTGTTCGTAACGGGTAAAAAAAGAACTCATGATACGATATATCCGTGTCATATATAGGATTTTAACTCCAAAACTGATATTAGCTTCCAGATTTTCTATACTATTAAAATAACTTAAATAAACAATACCAAACATCTTAACACCTATACAGAGACCTACCCTAAAAACCACAACACCTAAATCCCTCAAAAAACCGGCGAGCTCGGAACTTCCCTATATGTCCCCGGCCAAAATCCGAGCTACATGGTTCGTCTTCCTAGGGTTTATTCTAGGTCCATTTTATAAGGTGATGGCACTGTTTGGTTCTGTTAAATATTATCTAAGCTACAGCAGATCTTCACAGAGCCTATTCCAATCAAAATAAGATACTTTACCGATATTACACTTCTATACTAAACCAGTATTGATTTAAAATAACTACAGGTTTGGAAATTATACCTATCCAGAAGATCAACTGAAAGCTTCCTTCAAGATGCACAAGCTCAAAGATCCTAGCAAGAGGATGGGGGTATTGATCCTTAGTACTTAGGCTCTCTCTTCTCTTCTTTTTTCTTTCTTGTTCTTAGATTTCTATTTTCTTTTAAATTAAACACATGCTTCAAAATGATATATGAACTGAACAATTTTAGGAGATGAGGAGAATGAGTGAGATTTGTAGGAGGAGGTGTGATTTTGAGAGATTTTTATGTCAAAGAATAATTTATAACCGCAATCAAGAACGGCGTCGCTTGGTATCTAGCCGGTGAGTACGGGTCGGTCCACAGGGATTTTGTGAATTTCCTAATTGTTCTAACGAGTTAATTCCAAACGGTGTGAATGGATTAATTAAATCTAAAAACTAAATTAATCTAGATCTAAATCTTGCTAGGGTTAGGTTTAGGTTAAGTTTGGAAATGCAAAGATTTCCTCACCGCTTTCTTTACCCAAATTAAGATCTCTTTAGGAGTTATAGTAATTATTAATAAAGGGGATTAGTACCATCGGGAAGAAACAGTGTTTCTTTCTCTAGGTTCTTGTCCTTCCTTTCTTAATCCTTACCCTAACCTCCATGGAAAAATTGCTCAACCGGGCCTTTATACTACGGTATCACCGTTATCTCGAGGGGTAAGGTGCCGTAGGGTGCGGTGTGTGCATGTATGCATGGAGTCCTATTAATTATATGTGATGGGCAAGAAAGGGGTGAGAGATCTTCATCTCTTAAGCCTTCCCTAAAGCTAACCCTAACAAGCGAGGAGACTACTCGCTCATTAGGGAATTGAAGAACATATCTAAACTATCTATCTAGGACAAGGAATTAAAGATCTAAGTAGGGTAGATAAGAAATTATCTAGGGCAGATATTAAAATTACTAGGGCAAATAAAAAGAACTACTTACAAATTGATGCACTCCAAAACTTCAAAAGAATTCTGAATTTTATTAATGAAAGGAGGCATGACCTAATACAAGCATTTGGGTCTCTATTTATAGGACATAGAAAACCCTAGGTTTACAATCGCTGCATGTATGCTTTTACAAAAATACCCCTAGGAAGACTAGTCGCGCCGCCAAGCATTTTGGTAAAAAATTTTGCCACTACGGGCTCAGCACGGCCGCGGAACCGCGGCCGTAGGCTAGGTTTGGCCGCGGTTCCGCGGCCAAATAGGAGGCTTGGATGCTGCAGTTTCTTGTGTTGGTTCTGGGTGTCTTTGTCTTCCTATTTCTTTAGTTGGTTCTTCATAAGGTCTTCTATTTCTCTTCCAGATCTTCACAGTGAGTAATATAGTGGACTTTTACCATTTGCTTCGTGTCGAAGTCTTGAACCTTGCACTTCCTTGTTCTTTGTGAACTGATCTTCGTATAGGCTTGATCAAGATCCTTCTATTTGTTGGTCATAGTCTCACTTTTGCATCGTCTTTTATCTTTTTCACTGTTTTTATTCCGAGAATCTGTAACCTGTAACTATGTAGCAGACATGAGTCAAAAGCACCTGTTTATTTATAAAATATATAAGAATGGGGTCCAAAAGAATGCAAAATTATGATATGAATAAATACCCCCAAACTTATCTTTTGCTCGTTCTCGAGCAAACCT
Organism: Agapanthus africanus; assembly: GCA_030015575.1. Taxonomy (NCBI): domain Eukaryota; kingdom Viridiplantae; phylum Streptophyta; class Magnoliopsida; order Asparagales; family Amaryllidaceae; genus Agapanthus; species Agapanthus africanus. Next base: position 933,043,946 of record JASDDO010000019.1, on the reverse strand, counting down.
AGTTTTATTCTCAATAACAACCTAACCTCACTTTCGCAGGGAAACGCGATTGCACTGAGCTTGTGCAACAAGCCGTTAAACTTCTAGGTGTCCCTAGTAGGAGGAGTGTTGTCTTCTGAGGGTTTTCAGCGGATACTACCCACAAAATCCTATCAATTTGGCTTTACGACTTTTATTCTCCAATTAGGTTTTCTAACAAGAAATTCTATTATCGTCGACTCGTAAATTATCCACCCGTATTCTTCACGCTTCCTTATCATTTAACTTAAGATTATATATGTTCTGCAGACCTATTTAGCTTTTAGCATCTCTTAAGTTTTCCTTCTAGGGTTCCATCTCAACTTAGCAATTTTTATCATCTCTATTAAAGATATAAGTCCTATTTTTCATTCCTATCTCTTATCTAAACCCCAATCACATATCCCTACGTGTGTATAAATATCACCCCTACACTTGGAAATTCAAATCAAGCAATCATACTCTTGTCCGTTGTCATTTTTGCTCACACATCCTTCATACGACCGTTAATACTTCTTGAGGTACCAACAACCGATTACAAGATGTCTTTGCACATTAAAGTGTAATTCCTAGTCTTGTAACACCTAAGGCTTTAGCAGTGACTCCCAAACCAGTTGGTCTAAGGCACTAGGTGATGAAGCACCCTCGCTAAATATTTTTCTATTTTTGCAGCCTTAAGTAATTACAAAAACCAGTGTTCATTTTTTTCTTTATTCACACTTGTATTTTTCATTTTTCTTCGTACTAAGGACTTAAGACAAGAGCATTTCAAGGTCTCTCCTACTATTCCAAGTTTCAAGGTCCGTCTTTGTGCAATTTTGTAGGATATATATTTTCAGAATTTAGTCTTAAGCTAGAAATTATTTTTCAAACTTATACTTCAATAAAGATATCAATACTTTTCCTTTGTTTTAACTTAGCCCAAGAAGCCAACTCGAAATTTGCCTATTTCTAAATAAACTACAAAGACATATACTTTCTACCGTTAAATTTTTAAGAAAGGTTATTTTTAGGGTTTTTAATTTACTAAGTCTAAGATCTAGTTGTTCCTAGCTAGTTAACCTTTTTGTCAAACTCAAGTCAATTTGTGGCCAAAATTGAATACTTTAATTTTTATAATTTTTGAAATTTTTTAATTTTTATGGGTTTTAAAATAAGTATGCAAATGCAAAAATATACACATGAATGCGAAGGAAGAAGGCTTACCGAGCATACCCCCAAACTTAAACTTGACAGTGTCCTCACTGTCAGGCTACACCAAGAGGGTCATAATGTCGGCACTCCCCTGTTTATTTATTTATTGTTTTTTTTATTTATGGTTAAAAGAAAAAAGAAAAGAAAAAGCAAAATATATATACAACAGTCCCCCCCCAAACTTAAGTGAGACAGTGTTTCCACTGTTTTAAGCGTTTAAAGTTCAGAGTTAGGGAGGAGAAAAATCAAACTATACAAGGCCTTACACAGGCCAAAAGTTAGCACCAACCATTCAAAAATCTTATCGTGATAAAGGTAGAGTTGGTGAAAGAATGGAGTGTAAAGAAAAGAAATGAGAAGCACACAAGACCGTGTGGAGATAGAAACGGTATACGGTCTCGGTAGAGGAGAATGATGGAAGGGAAAAAGAAATGGTAGTGGTTCTACTTCTTCGAGTGGAGGTTGATTAATCACAAAATCCGTATCGTTTAAGAATGCGAGTTCGTCGGCTAAAATATCTTTGAAACTTTCATCGATGGTCCGATTGAATGTTTCAATCTCAATAAGTGTCACGCCAGAATTCAACACACTTGATTGTTCAAAAATCACGGAGGTAGGAGACTCGTAAAGCTCATCTACCTTATTCTCAAAAGATTCTAAATCAAGTTGTTTTTCTAAAATTATTGAACTCAAAATATCGGATTGTGATTCATCAACACTCGATATCATGAAATGAAGATTAGAAGAACCAAAGAAAGTGGGAATACGAACTTGAGGGTAGGAATGGAGTGTAAAAATTAGCACAATTTGTAATGACCGATGTGTAAAAAGCGATTGTGCTAAGATATCAACCTACGGAAAAATGAGATCAAATCCCTCAAGATTCGTGAGCAAATATGGGTACGTCGAACTTGGTATTAGAGATGAAAGCGTAACGGTCTCTTGCAAGGTCGGAACGAGGACGGAGGGAAGTGAGTGAGGAAGGGTATCAGTTAAACATTCAGGAGGGTGTACACAATCAATGGAAGGGACATGATGAATTGGGAAATCCGGCTCATCAAACAAAACTGGTTCATCCTCAATAATTTCCTCAATATTCTCCTCAAAATTTAGCTTATCCATGCCAACATCATCAAAATCAAGACGCATATGAAGTTCGGGAGAAACATTTAATGACTCGGGATGATGAATTGGAGATAAAATTTCAGTCAAATTTACGGGTTCATCATCCAAAATAATCCCGGCGTCTATATCCTCAATCAAGTGAAAATCAATTTTTTCCGACACCTCATCAAAAGCATGGATATTTATCAATTTAGGTTCTAGAGTGGAGGTGTAAGGTTCAAAAGGATTAGGTGTGGTTTCACTCGAAAGGGACTCTTCACAATCTGGCAAATCAAGCACTACAAAGTCGCACAACTCATTAAATGTTTTATTTTCAACTGATGAATCATTTGGGACATTTGTTTGAAAACTGGAGTTGTGGGATTCAATTGGGTATGGGTAGGTTTGATTTGGAAAGGTGTAGAACTCACTCTCTCCTCTCAAATTCTCACTCTGTCCAACCACCTCCTTACACATTGGAATATTTGGAGCTAGTGGGAAACTAGCTACCGGTTCATTAGGTTGCATAAGGGCGGCAATGGACGCATCCACATTCCTAATCATTTGGTTTGTCGTTACCATATAAGCCTCCAACGACTGTTCTAGACTAGACATGGGTTGTGAAGAGGTTTCGGTAAAAGATTCAAAGTTGTTTGGATACGTGAAACTCCCAAATGGCTGTGTAGAAGCAATGTCTAGGGAAGGTGTGAAAGTTGGGTAGGACTGGTAGGAATTGAATGGTTGGACAGGAGTGGGATCAACATTTGGATAAAAAGGTGAATGGACTTGTTGATCCAAAGAGCTCGAAGTGTTGAAAGGAGTGAAAGATCGGCTACGAGATTGTTCAATATGCTCAGCAATAAACATGGGTTTCGGAGTTACAATAGAACTCGAAAAAGGAGTATCAACGTAAGAAGGTGGTGAAGGTTGAAATGGTTGATACAAAGTGGACTGCGGAGTCGAACTGTTTCTCCTAGACGCTTCTATTCGATCTTTCAAAGAAATTTAGGCATGAAGGGGTCGTCCGTAATTCGACCAAAACAATTCGCGTAAGAGGCAAAGTTTGGTTCAGGGTACCAAAGTTCGGCAAGAGATTTGTGAGGTGGGCTACCCATGATGTAAGAAAGGAGAAGAAAAAGAATGTGGAGTGCACGGATTTCTTGGTGACAAAATTTTGCAAGTCTTTGTAAAAAAATTTCTTTTTTTTTTATGTGGTGCTCTTTGCAAAAAGATTTTCGATAAGAGGCTTAGACACCAATTCAATCAACCACAAATGCACAATCAGGCCTAGATCTAGGGTCACCTAGGTCAACTAGACAGCTCCTAACTATTCCAAAGGGCTAGAAATAGGACCTCAAACCGCCTTTTCACCGCCAATTGCGGCCAGGTAAGTGCCAGGTGAGTGGGAGGCTCTCCACTACAAGTAGTGACCCTAATTAAGTAACCACTCGCCTTAGACACACTTGCCTAAACACCGCAAAGTCAGGTTAGGATCAACGGCCGATGTCTACAACTAATCCTTTGTCCTATTGAGCACGACGTCCTTAGGGCTGAGTCTAGTATTTTTTTTAATTAAATAATGGTTAATGCATATGCCTTATGTGATTTCTAGGGTCCTGGAAAGGGTGATGAAATCCCCACCCAATCTGGATTGGTTTCAAGCCCCTTAAAGTCCGATTAAAAATATGCAAAGCAGTAACAATCACTTGCAATCAAATTTTTTTATTTTTAGTGCGGCGCAAAGAATCCTGCACAAGATCAATTATTGGAAAGGGAAAGATTTTTTTAAACGCAAAGAATCCTGCAGGAGATTTTTCAGAGGAGATATTGAGATTTGCAGAGGAGAGAGAAAGAGAGATTACAGTGCAAATTCTACGCGCTGACGTCACCAGAGAACCGCACTTCCGTGGCCAGAGTAGGGGTCCTGCGGTGGTTCCGCTGCGTGCTGTACGGTTCAGATCCCGAGACTTCACCAGAGGACCGCGGATGCACGCAGAAGGGCTGTTTCGGCGGCAGAATCGCGGTGGAGTCGGCGGCGCAGTTCTCAAATTTTTTTCTGTTGTTCTGTTGGTAAAATCCTCTGCTGTTCAGATCTGCCTTTTCTGTTTTGATTTCTGGATTTTTCCAGATCCGAACTTCTTCGTTGTTCCTGCAAAATTCACACGAAAATACCCTTCACAAAAAAAAAGATGATAAATTTTTATATATATATTTTTAATTTTTCAGTTTTTTCATGATTTTTCAATTTTAGATTAACCCGAAATTGCAATAAGAAAATAACACGCCATCCCCGGCAACGACGCCATTTGATTTTGAGAGATTTTTATGTCAAAGAATAATTTATAACCGCAATCAAGAACGACGTCGCTTGGTAGCTAGCCGGTGAGTACGGGTCGGTCTACAGGGATTTTGTGAATTTCCTAATTGTTCTAACGAGTTAATTCCAAACGGTGTGAATGGATTGATTAAATCTAAAAACTAAATTAATCTAGATCTAAATCTTCCTAGGGTTAGGTTTAGGTTAAATTTGGAAATGCAAAGATTTCCTCACCGCTTTCTTTACCCAAATTAAGATCTCTTTAGGAGTTATGGTAATTATTAATAAAGTAGATTAGTACCATCGGGAAGAAACAGTGTTTCTTCCTCTAGGTTCTTGTCCTTCCTTTCTTAATCCTTACCCTAACCTCTATGGAAAACACGCTCAACCGGGCCTTTATACTACGTTATCACCGTTACCTCGAGGGGTAAGGTGCCGTAGGGAGCGGTGTGTGCATGTATACATGGAGTCCTATTAATTATATGTGATGAGCAAGAAAGGGGTGAGAGATCTTCATCTCTCAAGCCTTCCCCAAAGCTAACCCTAACAAGCGAGGAGACTACTCGCTCATTAGGGAATTGAAGAACATATCTAAACTATCTATCTAGGGCAAGGAATTAAAAATCTAAGTAGGGCAGATAAGAAATTACCTATGGCAGATATTAAAATTACTAGGGCAAATAAAAAGAACTACTTACAAATTGATGCACTCCAAAACTTCAAAAGAATTCTGAATTTTACTAATGAAAGGAGGCATGACCTAATACAAGCATTTGGGTGTAAGTGCACGGCGGCGCCCCGGCCGTCAATCCGACGCCGGAATGCGGAAACGAAAAACTTTTCTTCAAACTAGAAACCGGCACCACCGCGCACTAGAATCCCGGATCGGGCCATTAACCTAACTCTAGAAAATACGAGAAAGGGGTAGAATGCTATACCGAGCGATCCGTGTCCTTCGGTCTTCGGCCTCCACTCCGATCTCCTCACGGAACCTCCAGTCTTCAGCTCCTCGTCGGAACGGGCACCACAACGCCGGGTTCTTTTACGGGCTCCCACCTCTGGACCGAGGCAACTCGGGCACGAAGTTGGCGAGCCGACATGCCCAAGAGATGCTGTAGGCGAAGTGTAGAAGGCTTGTCTCGATGCGGGTATGAAGTTTCCATGATAGTGTGGAGGAAAGAACAATGGAAATGAGCTTTTGATTTTTAGTGCAAGCAAAAAAGATGAGATGAATAATTTTCCCTTTACAAAAATGAACCTCTCTCTCTCCCACCAAAATTGTGGCCGGCCTCTAAGAATGGGGAGTGGGGAAAAAAACAAGCAAGGGAGGTGAGTGTAGGAGAGGAAAAATGGTGACCACACCCCAAAAGCAAGCCTCACATAAAAATCCAAATCAACTCTCATCTCACTCCCATCATCATTAATGCAAAACATGATGAAGGAAAAAGCAAAGATGCTAAAACATCATAATCATCCAATTACAAGAAACCCCTCCACAATTGCTAATTTGCACAACTGCAAATTAGCCCCTCCATCGAAAAAATCCGGCCGTGAAGGAACAAAGAAAAACTGGCCGGAATAGAATGCAAACTGGCAACTTCAGAAAACTGATCCCGTAATAAATTACAGGAAAACCCCGCGACTGTATATACATACCCGCATTTGTATTCCCACTGAATACAAATGCAAAGAGACAAAATCTACACTGTACAATACTAGGATCCGGCTTAAACCAAAGCCCGCTAGTAAAATCCGTCCGATCACGATCCGTGCAATACCGCACGTATCTGATCGAACCCTGCCATATCTCCATACGGCCTCTACAGCGTTTCGCCCAAAACTTGAGAAAACGGTCTGTGGGGGACTCTAAAGACTCGTCAATACTTTGGTTGTGGATTTAACTACTAGCACGTCAGAGGTATTAGCCTATACGTAACGGGCCACCAGGTATTGACCAAAATGGACGTCTGTGAGCGAACTCAACCTGACACCCTACTGAGCCTGTCAGTGACAATATCCGTACAGTCCAGTCCGTTCGTCTATGAGCATCACATGGCGGGCCTAGGGGGTTGGTAAAAGTCAGACCCCCAAAAGCGGTACAGGTTGTGTCGGAGTGTAGCCCAGAACACCCTGAGATACTACTGGAATACCTATCAGTAAATCTCCTGCCTTGGCCAAGGACTTCGTGTAATGGCTCTCCTAGACACAGCACGAACTCACCCCCAATACCGGGAGAGACGAACCCCTGCAGATCCGCTCACTGCCTCCATGTGGCTCAGGACTGTACCCAACTAAAACCTGTTTGCACGTCTCCTTTGAGCGTGGTAGGGTAGTAATCAAAGCACAGTGGGAACTCACACGAGACAAATGAAGATCTCAGGTCGATGAACTAACCTGTACACATGTCACCAGGGAACTGCTATCTGACGTCTGGTATAAAACCAACTAGCATGTTCCCGGCGAGTCCTGTCCGGTGTACTCATAACCCAATGACCACCTGTATACATCTTAGGTGAACCAACTGACACCAGTGGCTTGTGAGACCGGCCACCGCCCCTCGTCGGGGTCTCGACTGTATACACTAGTCTACTCTGGAGTATCGATGCCCTGTCTCGAAACTCCCTCGACTAGGGACCTTTTAAGGATGTGCTTATAGACCCCAGCTCCCACGTATATGATCGCCCTCATACTGCTGGTAGTCAAGCAAGAATCTTAGGGGCTCTATCAACTTGCAATAGTGACCTGTAAGGTCACCTGAAGCAGTACACGATGATAAAGATAAACCAGATAGCATACTATCATCTTGAGTAAGACTGTCCTACTGGGACAGGTCCTCCCTCAATCATTGCAGTCACGTGCCTGTGATCCAATAATTGACTCTGAGGGCACTATCTCCAACAATCTCCCACTTGCACTCAAGGCTAATTATTGTGATGTCGCATACTCACAGCCCGTGTGATACCGAACACCCAACTCCTCTACTAGTCAGTCTCACAAAGCTCGTTTACGAAACTATTGTGTTCGAGGAATAGCCTCAGTGAGTGGATCCGCTGTGATGTTTCTTTCCATGTCTCTCTTTATCTCAAGTTCGCGGAGAAGCCCATCTCCCGAAATGAGCAATACCTGTCTTAGAATATGTCTGGATATCTGATGGGACCTAGTTCATAAATGAACTCCAAATCCAAACTTCTTAGACTGTATCGTCAACTGAACTTAATCAGTATCCTGCGCCATGCCTCCCTCAGTATCCGCCTGGACCACCTGTCCAAAATACTGTCCCTCTTCAGAGGGAGAACTATAACTCTGACAGTCACTCTGTCATCCAGGTCACCTTGGAAGCCTGAAATGATAACTGTCTCCCAAAGGAGGCTGCCGTTATCATTTCCCTAGAACATCAACTTATGTTCTAAAATTGCTTCCGATCATTCCTCCAGGATTGGATTAATATCAACTTATTGCATCTCGTGCAAAAAATAACATCTGGTGTGGTACTTGATATCTCATGATTAACTCAATTGCCTAAGCAAGTGATCTGCCAATCATGCACATCCCTCTCCCCTTTAGTCTGTAAGACACCTTTAGAGAGGGTGACTCCATCACCTGCAGGTATACTACCGTGCCAGGAGTCTTCCATTTTAAAAACTCTTAGAATGCTGTCTAAGTACCCTGATTAGGAAACCACCCAAATCTAGATCTATAGATCTAGTAACCAGAATGTCTTGATATTATATCCAAGTCCCATGTGGAGAAACCACTGTGTGACAACCAAAGTATAACCGGTCGTAGTATAGGAATATCACTTCGTACTCTGTGTGTGTCATCCAAATTCCAGGACATCACACCCTACTACCTTCTTAACAGATCCATCCCCTATTCTGATGAAGTCAAACCTATGACTGTCACATCAGAAATAGATGATCTATCTCCGCTATATCTGCTTTAGTCCATAAATAGACATAAGCCACTTGTCCACTATGCTTCCGCTGCTCCCACTGACCACGACAACCCTCTGGCAGAGTCATATAGACGTACACTTCTAAATCCAGTTTAGAACGACGCTATACTCATCCTCCTGCCGGGTCTCACAGTCTGGAACAACAGCAATGGCAAGTCTGGGTAAACAAGAACCTCCCTGCCACCGTCCTTGAGGCTACCGGAGTACCTCTCGGGTGCCTGAGGTTACCCACCTTATCTGCGGAGTGGCCAATGGAATGTCAATCCAGATTGAATCTTTAGGTTCTTATCAAATTTTCAGTAATCGTTTGCGGTTCTGGAATCACTTCCAGTTCTACCATACTCCCACTACCGTTTTCTGAAAAAATCCATTTTTATTAAAACTGTGGCGAATCAAGAACAAGATCACTATTGATCTTCCAGATGGTAGAAAGTCAACCCTCGTCATAGCCTGGGTCAACCTGCAAACAACCATTACAGAAACGTGCCTTGAGTTATCCAGAGTCTGGTTTTAATCATAAGCCGGACAACTCCCCGTACCTTAACATAGTTAAGATATGAACTGTTCTATATCCAATATAGAACCAGAGGCACTGATTTAATTAAACCAGATTCAAATCATGCAGATGTCTCCAGTGCATGTCAACTAAATGGAAAGAGACCGATCAGCATTACTCAACTTAGGAGTACTTCCAATTATGAGTAACCTGAAAGGGAAGTAAGTTCTCTTAATCATTACTATCAACTGAATACCATACACAAGTATCTACATCTTCGATCACCTTGAAGAATCCCGAAACTTGCAACACCTGGTTCTCTACTTTATTCATATACCTATAACTTATCAAAACTCGGACCTTGCATTTCTACGAAACACATGTCTAAGAACTAGAGAAGTCGTAAGTAAATAGAATATAGTACGAAGACCAACCCCTCTATCCTAATGGACACTGGACAATATACAATCCTCTGTATAAGTCCCCTGAGTCTTGTAACTCATTCACTGTGTGTCGTAAGTTGAAAACTGTACTTATGGTTAAGAAGAATTACACCGCTGTTCAATGCTCCTTACCTAACCATCCACTGATATAGGTAAATGTCATAGACATAATTTCAAAAAGGTATATCTTACTCTATAAAAAATAGACGTACAAATATATCAATTTGAAATTGGTGCATAACAACGGATATTCAAAACCAAATATTTGCCGTCCGGCAAACAACCCAGGTGACTTCCTCAAATATCACCAATTACAACGAATCCCGATATAATGAGGATGATCACCTAATTCCCAATAACTTACTCCCACTCATCATCTGTAAAACCATACAGATGTGAGAATCATACTTGGTAAATACATAACCTGGAGCAAGTGTCTAATTGGGAAATCAGTTTTCTTTTAACAGTACACAGTGAAACTGAAACATTGAAATGTTTCGATGGGGTATCCGGTATTCCTAGTAATGCCTCTTCCATTATCCAGATTCACAACTGTAACCGTATAATTCTTTGCCATTTCTCCAAATCCCTTTATATGTCTTTAGTCATTACCTTCTGTACACCCTCTTAGGCTAAATGGTTTTCTTCCTTCCCTACCGTTCGGCACCAGCCTATGGTTTGGAAGAAGACTATCCAATAAGCATAATGGGTGTACTGTCCTAATCCTAGGAGCACTCGCAATGCGAGAGAAGGTGAAGATAAAAGACAACCGAATAAACCTTATTCCTATTTCTCCTGAACCAGAATCCATCCCCGAACTGGAACAAGTTCCTTTCGAGTTCGTATATAACCATACGATGAAGTATCCAATAAATTGTGGATCTTCGTAGTGATACAGAGTGTTCTGGAGAAATACAAAGGTGATTTAGGATTGGTGAAGAAATACTTGGTTTGGTCGTGAATAGCAGTCGCAATTTACTTTGCCCTCTTACTGATCCCTTGATATGTCTTTACTTAATACCTTCTGTACACCATCGTTATACTAATTGGTTTTCTTCATTCCCCACAGTTCGGCACCAGCCTAAGGTTTGGAAGAAGACTATCCAATTTGCGTAATAGGTATACTATCTCCTAAACCAAGGAGTACTTGCAACCTGAGAGAAGGTAAAAGGAAAAGACAACTGAATAATCCTATTCGTTTTCTCCAGAACCGGAAACCATCCTCGAATAAATTCCTTCGAGTTCGTATATAACCATACGATGGTTTTGTCCAATGGAAGTGGACGTTCATAGTAATACGGGCTGTCCTGGAGAAAAGGGTAAAAGTAGGAGTGGCAATGAGGTATGCAACTCTGACAATCCAAAAGCCAGTGTTTAAGAAGGTTCGGTCAACTTGGTCACTGAGTCATAGTGTAGGGTCGGGTCATGGTCGCTGCCAAAGAGAGAGAGAAAAGAAACACTCAGCGTGCACTCTAACCTAGATCAGAATGGTTATCACTTTATCTAATCAGGAAACCTCCTACTGTAACGTCAAATTCTTCCCCAAACCTGAAAGAAGAATTAGTCGGGATCACCCGAGGAGTAAACCAACTCATCAGTGGGAATCGGGATCCAACTATCATCGCATGATAATATGACGGAATCCGCTCACGTTATCACACTCCAGAAGGTATGCGCATATCTGGCAAGTTTCAGTTTCTTTAGAAACCCCCGATGTGATTTTTTCCCCATGCTCTTATGACCTTGACGAAGGTCAACAAATCATAAGTCACATGTCAAGTTCTACCCGTCATTGTCCAGGTTAATTTGAACCCACCCGTACAAGCTCTTGACGAAGGTCAACGAGGCTATACGACTGTCCCAAACCAACGCATCTATCTATGCAGCAGAAAGGTAACAAGCAGCTACCATACACTATGCCTTAATGAAGGTCAACAAACATAGCATGAACACTACGTGCTACCCGTCTAAAATGACGGAGGGCTACGAATGGTTTCTGGCGAAAAACCTTTTACGTAATGAACTTGATATCGTTGAAGAAACTGGATAGCTTTATAAAAATATAGTGACGAAAACCTTTGCTAAAAAGGTCACTCCCGGTGAAGGGATCTCGGCTCTTTCCCCGTAGAATGAAGTGCAGGATATTCCAACTGAATACCACGATGCAAAGCAAAAGTAAACGAGTATAGTGAAGTTATTTCCCTGACGCACACTTCTATCCAAGGGGTCACTCCCGGTGAAGGGATCTTGGCCCTTGCCTCATCGACTGAGGTGCTGGATATTCATAACCGAATGCCACTGTGCAAAACAAAAGATAACGCCCTTGCAATAACAGCTTCTTGAAAAATTGTTCCAACAACATCAGAATAGGTTTGTTTAGCTTGCATTGATCCGAATCAACGCAGTCCCATCAATTGATCACACCACAAAAGAACGAAAATAATGATGTACGTATATGCCATCTGCATTCGCCACTGGGTCCCGTCATCACCTGTTAGGTTAGTTAACTAACGGCAGAGCGGGGATTGGACTAGCGCGGATGCAAAACATATACAACATCTACTAGTATATATATCAATATATAATATTCGCTCAAGGCGTGATAAAATGCAACATCACAGAAATGTAATAAGCATCACAGAACAATACAGATATCTGGGATCTCCGGATTTCATAGAGCCACTACTGAAACCCGACATTCCCCTGGTCGTGTGGATAGCCTGTGCAATGAAATCCTAGACCCCTACGGGCGCGGCAAGTTACCCGCCAAAACCTGAAGCGAGGCAGCCCCCTTCAGCTACGTGAATGGACCACCCAGCACTTCATGGAATCCAGTAACTTGGGCACCCCTCCTTGGGTCAACCTGTACCCCATACGAGTGCGACGAATAGCCTGCCAATTCTAGAGTAAAGCCCCCTCCGTCTCAAAGCCATGAGATGCGGGCCCGTTTCCCTCTAGAACCCGGCTATCCGTGCACCCCTCCGCGGGGTAATCCTAGTACAGAAAGTAAAATATACAACGGGTACATCGACCTGAGCCCGGTCGTTCCCCAAAAGAATAATATACAAACAGGCAGTGACGGCAAACCACATGTCGGACGCTCGCCCCGCAATATCAAATGTACATATAAAACAAAACTGTACTACCATTGCATCCAGGCTATCCCCCACGACCGATCCGCAACATCACAGCACAACACAGAACATCAACGTGAATGTCACGTTCGCAAATCCGTCTAAAAGGGCTATAGCAGTTAGACAGGATTTACCGATCAAATGACATTCACGGTCGCTGATATAATGTAAATACTGTGAACTAACATGTTTAAACTTTTCGATCGATCAAATTTACCGAAGTGGGCCCCAAGCACAACTATAGCACTCAAAGAAAATCTGGGCCCAAACAGAACATTCCAAAGAACCCCATTTCTAACACTGGAATCCCACTGGAAAAATTGTGTACGGCATTGACTCTTTTCCACCATGGAACAGCGGCCAAAACAGGGTTTTGGCCGCGTTTCCGCGGTCATACTGTAGCAACACCTAACAAAATTTTAGCAGATTGCTTAGAATTCCCTGCACGTATTTCTGCAATGCACTGGAAAAAATTTCGAGCCAAAAGAAAATCGACAGAAACTTGTGCACTAGAAAATACGGTTTTTGGGATTTTTATTCGATCGAGTTCTAAACACGTTAGAGCAAGGTAGGCTAAGTTAATGACGTGTTTTTATACCAATGTAAGTGCACAGCGGTGCCCCGGCCGTCAATCCGACGCCGGAATGCGGAAATGAAAAACTTTTCTTCAAACTAGAAACCAGCACCACCGCGCACTAGAATCCCGGATCGGGCCATTAACCTAACTCTAGCAAATACGAGAAAGGGGTAGAATGCTATACCGAGCGATCCGTGTCCTTCGGTCTTCGGCCTCCACTCCGATCTCCTCGTGGAACCTCCGTTCTTCAGCTCCTCGTCGGAACGGGCATCACAACGCCGGGTTCTTTTACGGGCTCCCACCTCTGGACCGAGGCAACTCGGGCACGAAGTTGGCGAGCCGACGTGCCCAAGAGATGCTGTAGGCGAAGTGTAGAAGGCTTTTCTCGATGCGGGTATGAAGTTGCCATGATAGTGTGGAGGAAAGAAAAATGGAAATGAGCTTTGGATTTTTGGTGCAAGCAAAAAAGATGAGATGAATAATTTTCCCTTTACAAAAATGAACCTCTCTCTCTCCCACCAAAATTGTGGCCGGCCTATAAGAATGCGGAGTGGGAAAAAAAACAAGCAAGGGAGGTGAGTGTAAGAGAGGAAAAATGGTGACCACACCCCAAAAGCAAGCCTCACATCAAAATCCAAATCAACTCTCATCTCACTCCCATCATCATTAATGCAAAACATGATGAAGGAAAAAGCAAAGATGCTAAAACATCATAATCATCCAATTACAAGAAACCCCTCCACAATTGCTAATTTGCACAACGGCAAATTAGCCCCTCCATCGGAAAAATCCGGCCGTGAAGGAACAAAGGAAAACTGGCCGGAATAGAATGCAAACTGGCAATTTCAGAAAACTGATCCCGTAATAAATTACAAGAAAACCCAGCGACTGTATATACATACCCGCATTTGTATTCTCACTGAATACAAATGCAAAGAGACAAAATCTACACTGTACAATACTAGGATCCGGCTTAAACCAATGCCCACTAGTAAAATCCATCCGATCACGATCCGTGCAATACCGCACGTATCTGATCGAACCCTGCCATATCTCCATATGGCCTCTACAGCGTTTCGCCCGAAACTTGAGAAAACGGTCTGTAGGGGACTCTAAAGACTCGTCAATACTTTGATTGTGGATTTAACTAGTAGCACGTCAGAGGTATTATCCTATACGTAACGGGCCACCGGGTATTGACCAAAAGGGACGTCTGTGAGCGAAGTCAACCTGACACCTTACTGAGCCTGTCAGTGACAATATCCATACAGTCCGGTCCGTTCGTCTATGAGCATCGCATGGCGGGCCTAGGGGGTTTGTAAAAGTCAGACCCCCAAAAGCGGTACAGGTCGTGTCGGAGTGTAGCCCAGAACACCCTGAGATACTACTGGAATACCTACCAGTAAATCTCCTGCCTTGGCTAAGGACTTCGTGTAATGGCTCTCCTAGACACAGCGCGACCTCACCCCAATACCGGGAGAGACGAACCCCTGCAGATCCGCTCGCTGCCTCCATGTGGCTCGGGACTGTACCCAACTAAAACCTGTTTGCACGTCTCCTTTGAGCGTGGTAGGGTAGTAATCAAAGCACAGTGGGAACTCATAAGAGACAAATGACGATCTCAGGTCGATGAACTAACCTGTACACATGTCACCAGGGAACTGCTATCTGACGTCTGGTATAAGACCAACTAGCATGTTCCCGGCGAGTCCTGTCCGGTGTACTCATAACCCAATGAGCACTTGTATACATCTTAGGTGAACCAACTGACACCAGTGGCTTGTGAGACCGTCCACCACCCCTCGTCGGGGTCTTTACTGTATACACTAGTCTACTCTGGAGTATCGATGCCCTGTCTCGAAACTCCCTCGACTAGGGACCTTTTAAGGATGTGCTTATAGACCCCAGCTCCCACGTATATAATCGCCCTCATACTGCTGGTAGTCAAGCAAGAATCCTAGGGGCTCTATCAACGTGCAATAGTGACCTGTAAGGTCACCTGAAGCAGTACACGATGATAAAGATAAACCAGATAGCATACTATCATCTTGAGTAAGACTGTCCTACTGGGACAGGTCCTCCCACAATCATTGCAATCACGTGCCTGTGATCCAATAATTGACTCTGAGGGCACTATCTCCAACATTGGGTCTTTATTTATAGGACATAGAAAACCCTAAGTTTACAATCGCCGCATGTATGCTTTTACAAAAATACCCCTAGGAAGACTAGTCAGCGCCGCCAAGCATTTTGGTAAAAAATTTCGCCACTACGGGCTCAGCACGGCCGCGGAACCGCGGCCGTAGGCTAGGTTTGGCCGCGGTTCCGTGGCCAAACAGGAGGCTTGGATGCTGCAGTTTCTTGTGTTGATTCTGGGTGTCTTTGTCTTCCTATTTCTTTGGTTGGTTGTTCATAAGGTCTTCTATTTCTCTTCCAGATCTTCTCAGTGAGTAATGTAGTGGACTTTTACCATTTGCTTCATGTCGAAGTCTTGAACCTTGCGCTGCCTTGTTCTTTGCGAACTGATTTTCGTGTAGGCTTGATCAAGATCCTTCTATTTGTTGGTCGTAGTCCCACTTTTGCATCGTCTTTTATCTTTTTCACTGTTTTTGTTCCGAGAACCTGTAACCTGTAACTATGTAGCAGACATGGGTCAAAAGCACCTATTTATTTGTAAAATGTATAAGAATGGGGTCCAAAAAAATGCAAAATTATGATATGAACAAGGTGTCACTTAGCAAGGAGGTGGTAATCTCATGCAAGTAGGATGTGTAGCATGGAAGAGGGTGATGTTTTCATGCAAGGAGGAGGTGTAGCATGAAATGTCATCTAGGATATGTTATGCCATGAGTGTAACTTAAGCTTAACCTTGACTTTTACCCATTTTACACTTAAACCCTCACAAATTTCAAATTTCCACAATTAACTAAACTCTTCACAAAACCCCTCATGATACTTACTATTATAAAAACAAACTATTTCTTTACAAATTTATTCTACCACATTTTAAAAGACCTTTTGATTACAACCACAATAAAAATAATTATTTTTAATTAAATAAATAAAATAATTAATTATCTAAAATATTTCAAAATGTTACACTTGTGCACTAGGAAGAGAAATACTCAAGTGCCGAAAAAGGTATTCATGACAAGTAACGTGAGCACAGCTTTTACCCAACAATTGCTTAAGAAACGTAAGGACCCCGGTTGTCCTACAATATCTATAACTATTGGGGATAAAATTATCAATCGTGTTCTACTTGACCTCGGTGCTAGTGTTAATTTTCTTCCATATTCTATCTATGAGCAATTAGGTATAAGAGAGTTGAAACCTGCCTACTGCACTCTCCAGATGGCAGATCGATCTATCGTCAAACCTAGGGGTGAACTCGAGGATGTGTTAATCAAAGTCGGGGAATTCATATTCCCTGTGGATTTTATTGTTTTAGATACATAGCCTGTGGCGAACCCACGTAATCAAATCCCGGTGATACTCGGTCGACCTTTCCTAGTAACTTCCAACGCTGTTATTAATTGTCATAATGGTTCTATGAACTTATCCTTCGGGAAGATGACAATTGAGCTTAATATTTACAAGCTGTGAAATCAATCATTTGAACCTTCTGCTCATTTAATCGATGTCTTTTCCATCAACGAGATATCTTCCGACAGCTGCGAAGCTGAAGTACTTTATTATGATGATCTCGACAACACTAGTGAGACATTGTTTGATCTGGCAATTATTATAGTGAGGATATCTTCAATGAGTCTATCCCCGAGTTTGAATCCTTTGACTCGTCGCAAAATTCAGCAGCGCTTTCCGAGTCAATATCCTATGCAAATTATGAACCTCTTAGGGAGTCCGAATATCATTCCCTTACCCCACCTTCTATCGTCTCTCCGCCGACACTAGATCTCAAACCGCTACCTTCTCATCTTAAATACTCATATTTAGGTGAGAATGAGTCTTTTCCCGTGATCATATCCGCTTCTCTAGGTTTAGAGCAAGGGAACGCACTTTTGGCAGTATTGAGATCAAATAGGCAAGCATTTGGTTGGACAATGGCTGACATCAAAGGGATTAGTCACTTGATTATTGAACATTATATACATCTGATGGATGAAGCCAAACCAACCCGAGACCCACAAAGACGGTTGAACCCCGTCATGAAGGAGGCGGTAAAGAAAGAAATCGTCAAGTGCCTAGATAGTGGTATAATTTACCCAATATCTGATAACCAATGGCTAAGTCCTATTCATGTGGTCCCTAAAAAGTCTGGCATCAAAGTCATAACTAATGAGGCTAATGAGTTGATCCAAACATGCACCCAAACTGGGTGGCGCGTATGTATTGATTATAGGAAACTCAATGCCATAACGAGGAAAGATCACTTCCCTCTACCTTTCATTGACCAGATGTTAGAACGATTAGCTGGACATGAATACTATTGTTTCTTGGACGGATACTCCAGCTATAACCAGATCCCCATCGCTGAAAAGGATCAAGATAAAACAACATTTACTTGTCCTTTCGGTACTTTTACCTATAGATGCATGCCCTTTGGGTTATGCAACGCTCCCGCAACATTTTAGCAGTGTATGATGGGAATATTCTCAGACATGGTTGAGAATTTTCTGGAGATATTTATGGATGATTTCTCTATATTTGGGGACTCCTTTGAGAAATGCCTACGTTATCTTGACGCGGTTCTTACCCGCTGTAAAGATAAGAACTTAACTTTGAATTGGGAAAAATGTCATTTCATGGTCCAAAAAGGTATTGTCCTTGGACATATCATTTCACGAAAAGGCATTGAGGTAGACAGAGCTAAAATTGATGTCATCCATAACCTTCCTCCTCCCAAATGCGTCAAAGATATACGATCCTTCCTTGGTCGTGCAGGATTTTATAGGAGATTCATTAAGAACTTTAGCAAAACTGCTAAAACTCTTGGCCAAGGATACAACATTTCACTTCGATTCGGATTGCGAGGATACTTTTGAATCACTTAAAAGATCTCTCACTACAGCCCCCGTTCTATCATCTCCGAATTGGAACCACCCGTTCGAGCTTATATGTGATGCATCAGATTTTGCTATTGGTGCGGTCTTAGGACAACACATTGATAAGATGCCACATGTAATTTACTATGCAAGTAGGACTTTGGACGATACCCAAATTTATTACATAACTGCCGAGAAAGAACTCTTGGCAGTTGTATTTGCATTAGAAAAATTCAGGCCCTACTTGATTGGCTCGGCAATAGTGGTTTCCACCGATCACTCTGCCCTACGACACCTATTATCGAAAAAGGATGCTAAGTCCAGGCTAATACGTTGGATCCTCTTGTTACAAGAATTTGATCTTGTTATACGAGACAAGAGTGGATGTGAAAACGTTGTAGCCGACCATCTTTCATGCATCAATTCTTCACCATCGTTGACCGTGCCAATAAACGACTCCTTCTCTGACGAACAGCTATTGACCATATCCTGTGAACCTTGATTCGTGGATATTGTGAATTATCTAACGACGGGACTTATTCCTAGCGATTGGTCGAAACAAGACAATCTTCGATTTCTATTCCAATTAAAACACTTTTACTGGGATGAACCTTATTTGTTTAAGAAGTGTTCCGATCAAATCATTCGCAGATGTGTCCTTAACGATGAATTCAAGAGCGTATTGTCTTTTTGTCATGATCAGACATGTGGCGATCACTTTGGTCCATGTAAAACGGCAGAGAAAGTTTTGCAATGTGGCTTTATTGGCCAACATTATTTAAAGATGCATATGATCACTGTATAACTTGTCCATGGTATCAACACATAGATCGGATTTCACGAAGAAATAAGATACCGCTCCAACATATCTTGGTTGTGGAGATATTCGATATTTGGGGTATTGATTTTATGGGCCATTTTCCCAACTCTTTTGGGAATTTATATATCTTGTTAGCGGTTGATTATTTCTCAAAATGGGTGGAAGCAATACCGTGTCGCACTAATGACAACAAAGTTGTTATTAAGTTCCTTAAAGAAAATATCTTTTCACGATTCGGGCACCCTCGCGCTATAATTAGCGACAACGGGATGCATTTCTGTAATCGGTCTTTCGAGGCTTTGATGTGGAAATATTCAATTAACCACAAAGTTTCTACACCGTATCATCCCCAAACGTGCGGGCAAGATGAGATTTCCAATAGGCAGATCAAACAAATTTGGAAGAAGGTTTCTAAAAACCGTAAAGATTGGTCAACCAAATTGACGGATGCTCTTTGGGCATTTTGTACCGCTTATAAGGCTGATCTTGGTATGTCTCCATACCGTCTAATGTTTGGAAAGCCTTGCCACCTTCCTGTCGAGATCGAACATAAAGCAATGTGGGCTATTAAAGAGCTTAACTTCGATTTTGATCAAGCCTGCAGCTATCGGAAACTGCAATTAAATGAGCTAAGCGAACTCCGCGATGAAGCTTACGATAATGCGGTTATAGTAAAAAACCGGACTAAAGTATTCCATAATAACAAACATTTTAGAAAAACCTTCACACCGGGACAACAAGTCCCTTTTTACGATTCGTGTCTCCATCTTCATCCGGGTAAGCTAAAATCTCATTAGAAGGGACCTTTTATAGTGCGGTATGTATACCCGCACGAGGCAGTAGAAGTTGAAAATTTTATAAACGGTTCAATTTTTAAAGTAAATGGGCATAGATTGAAACCGTATTTTTCTGCTGACCCAGCGGAGGAGCTCCTGTTTTTACAGGAGCCGCTTTATCATAACTAAATTTTCTCCGTCTCACCTTCATGTTTCGGTAACATTTTCTCATTTTATGAATGGAGGTGAGTGAAAAAGGACTTAACTGAATATCTGTGCGTGTCAAACTACAAGTTTGGGGGTAGTTTTCATTTGACTATTATTTTACCCCTCTTAATTTCTCTCCCCAAGTCTACAGGTCTATGCATTTAAAGATGACATCAGTGAGGACACTATTGAAAACAGGTTTGGGGGGAGGAGGTTTGTATTCACTGAATTATCTTTTGGCACTAGGCACTATACAATTTTTTTTATAATAAAAGTTTGAAAGTGAAAAATTTACATTCTAAAGGTAGGAATAGTTTGAGAAAAGCAAGAAAGTTAGATATTTTTCTTAAACGAAACTAGTAATAAGTAGTTATGAGTCGTTGTCCCAAGGGTTAGTAAGATAAAGCAAATTACTAATATGAGGATAAAAATATGTCTGAAAAATAGTCCTTATTCTTAAGGCCAAATATCTGAATGTTGATACCCTACTATACGCATTTACACACATCTTGAAACTTGGGATAGTAGAGGATACCTTGAAATGCTCTTGTCTAAAACCCTTAGTATGAAGAGAAAAAAATATAAGTGGTGAAGAAAAAAAATAAACACTAGGTTTTGTAATTGCTTAAGGCAGCATAAAAAAAATATAGCGAGAGTGCTTTATATAGGGTTCCTAGACACACTCAAGAGCTTCTACAACTGATCAACCAAGCCAAAATCAAAAATTTTCATGTGCCGAGAAACCCTAATTGAGATCGTTAACTAGAGATTAGGCGAAAAGCAAGCAAGCAAACAACTTTGCTAATAAGTGAAAGGGATTACAATCTTTGTAGATCGGGTCCTCCACTTCTAAAGCTCCGTGATGACGTCCCTCCGCTGCGATCATTGGAATCCCGGACTCTAGCGATGGTTTCGTCGGAGAAATGATCGGGCTAGGTCGTTGACTTCGATGCCGAAAATGATCTACGTCGAGGCGACTCAAACTCAAGCTCCATCTTCACTTGGTCATGAACCTTGTGAAGAAAACACCTTATACAACATGGCAAGTGGTAGAGGATGAAGAAATAGGAAGTGGGTTCACTTTGGATTTGGATTTCTCACTTGATTTCATCACTTGAAATTTTTCTAGAAAACTTTTCTTTTCTTCATGATGAAGAAGAAGAAGAAGAAAGGAATGAATGAATATCAAAAAATAGAAAATCAAGTGATGCTTATCATTTAGCAACCATGGGTGAGTGTAACTAATGTAGAGAATAAACTAGGGTTTAGGTAAATGGTTAGGGTTAAGGAATAAAACAAAATGGTAAGAATTTTTCAAAGATGCTTAAATAGCTTCATGAAGCTTCAAGCATAAAACAAGAAAAACCACCATTTTGTTTAATCAAAATAAATAACGAAAATAAAACCCTAAACCCCTTTTCCTAAACATGGTTTAAAGCATACACACCCAAGTTTGCATGTATCATCAAACATGATACAAACTAGTGCACAAACATATATCATATATACAATATGCACAATCAAGTGAGAAAATCAATCTTAAGTGAACAAATACTAGTTAATGTAAAGTAATATATCAAATATATAATTATACATTAAATCATTAAATCAACACTTGATTTAATGATCCGGTCATATTGCATATAACCGACTAATATCTAATGTATCAATATATCGAATCAACATTTAATTCGGTAACCCGGCTATATCACATATAACCGTCCGATGATACAAATCGCGAGAATAGAATACAGTATCACATACTGGTATTATTCTCGATCCCACACATATCTCATATGCGCTCCTATTTCGTTTCGCTTGAACCAGGAAACCTCTGTGTAGGACTCTAAAGACTCATCAATACGCCGGCAGCAGGTGATGATCATATCAAACACCCACAAGCCGCAAGCGGTCTGCTAAACGTAACGGCCACCCGGGTATTGAGCGATCAGAAGATCAACGAGCAAGCCCGCTCACACTCCTGTGAATCCAACCAGTAACACTTACCGTACAGTCCGGTCTCGTCGTCTGATATGTCGCATATCTCGCCTAGGGGTGGTAAACGTCAGACCCCAGTAGCTCGATAAGTCGTGTCGATATGAGGTATATAACAGTTCGAGAAACTACTGGTAACACTTACCAGTAAATCTCAGCAACCCTGGCCAGGGATTTCCAGTTATAACCAATCGAACACAGCGCAACATCAACTCCCTATACCGGGAGAGACGAATCCCCTCCTATCGCTCATTGCCTCCATGTGATTCGGGACTGTACCTAAAAACCACCGTTTTGCATGCCCTCTTGGACGTGGTAAGGTGGAAATCAAAGCACAGTGGGAATCACACAAGTCTCTATGACGATCTCGGGTCAACAGACTAACCTGTACCAGTGTCACCAGAGAACTGCCATCTGACGTAAGGTATAATACCATCTGGGAGTTCTCGACGAGTCCGTCCAGTGTACCCAGTCTCCACTGAGCACCCGTATATCATCTCTGATGTCAAACACTAATGGATATGGGATCATCCATCGCCCATCTGTATGGGTCGAGAAGGTATACGCTAGTCTACTCTGGTATATCGATGCCCCGTCTCGATACACCCACGACTAGGGACCTTGAAGGATGTACTTATGGACTACCATGTCCCCACTAGTATGATCCGCATCATAGTCCAGGTAGTCACGTACACATCCTAAAGGCTTTACCAACATGTAACAGAGAGACAATCAGTGTACACGTTAAGGTAAAGAGCAACCAAATAGCATACTATCATGTCGAGAAAGAAAGTCCTCCCTATATATGTCCAAGCATCCACTACAATATACATCCTATGTATAGTAATGTCCTCTAGGGCATACATATAACTAACAATCTCCCACTTGCACTAGGGCCATCTGATAGCAGTGGTTGCAGTATCTCATACTCAACCATCCCATAAAAGTCTCTATCTGGGAAAAGGCCTTTGTGAGTGGATCCACCGTGTTGTCCTCTGAGTCTACTCTCCTAACCTCGATCACCCTGGAGATCAACTATCTCCATGATCAGGTGATGCTGCCTCAGAATATGTCTGGGTCACTGATGGGACCAGGGTTCCTAGGCCAAACCCACACTTCCATTGTCACACAATGGTAGGAACCTAGTTCATCTTATGAACTAATATACACCCAAACTGCCTCTTTGGTAGTATCTTTGATAGCGATGTCACTAGCCTTTATCGTCTAGTTAGCCACGGTATCTAGCTTGGAACTCTTCCAACATACCGTCCCTTTACTAAAGGTAAAGACAATGCCTGTGACTGACATTCAGTCGTCCTTATCACCCTGGAACCCTTCCAGTGATTCTCCCCAGGATCGATTGATACCATCTCACTACAACTAGTGAGTATCCTAACATCCAATTAGATCTATCTCATAGATCCCAAACCCAGGATTTAGTAGGTATCAGTTTGATCCTATACGGAGAATCATTGTGATAAGCGGAGATTGATCGAGCGTAGCATAGGAAACTCCTTCCCTATCAAGAGTATGTCATCCACGTACTCTACGAGGATCACCACCATACTCCTTACTACCTTTTTGTATATACAAGGTTCATCTACCATTTTGATGATGTCAAACTCTTTGACTGACACATCAAAACAGACGTTCCAACTCCGCGATGCCTGCTTTATTCTGTAAAGCAACTCGCACACGTTTCCGCTGCTCCCACGGTTTACGAAGCCCTCTGGCTGTATACTTATAGACGCTCTCTTCTAAAACATCATTTAGAAAAGCAGTCATGACACCCAACCACCAGATATCGTAGTCATGGTATGTAGCCGTGGCAAGTAGGATCTGGATGGACTTAAGCATAGCCACTGAAAAGGTTTCATCATTATCCACGCCTGGTCAATGACGAAAACCTTTAACAAGTCTAGCTTTGAAAGTCTCAACTTTTCCATGTACACCAAGTAATCTTCTCAAGATATACTTGCTCCTGATGGGGATTTAACCCTTCAGATAAAGCAACCAAAGTCCATACTTTGTTGGTGTATAAGGATTCCATTTCAGATTGCTAAGCATCCAGCCATTCATACAGAGTCCCACTCTTGATGGCCAGCTCGAAACTAGTTGGGTCATCATCTCATGATGCAATCCTCGCTCCCACTGTCATAGAGAAACCGAAGTATTTCTCAGGTGGGTGAGGAACCCTACTAGATCGGCGGAGAGGCTGAGGTTCGTTGGAATCTACTGAATCCTTTGGTTCTACCAAATCATCTGCTGTAGTTTGTATAGCTGGAACTTTTCCAGTTCTACATAACAGACCTTGCCTCGAGCTTGTCCGGATTTTGCTTTTAGACATAGACCGGACAACCCCAAATCTTATCTAACTTAAGAAATGGGCTCTTCCCTTTCCATATCACATATAAAGTGGTAGGCAACTGATTTGATTTGAACCCTTTTCAATAGGTATGCAACTTCATAAGTGCATAACTCCCCAAAAGGAAATAGGTAACTCAGTAGTACTCATCATAGAGCAGACCTTATCATATAGGGTGTGATTGCTCCGCCCTGATACACCGACGTGCTGTGGTGTATACGGAGGAGTAATGCTGAGAGAGAATCTCATTCTCCTTTATAATAATTCAGGAATTCCGTGCTCAAGTATTCTCCTCCCTGATCATATCAAAGGACATAATACTTATACCCGTTTTGGTTCTCTACTTCTAACTTATATTCTTATGAATATCTCAAAAGCTTCGGACTTATGTTTCAATAGGAACATATGTTTGAATCTTGAGAGATCATCAGAGAATGTAATGAAGTACAAAGAACCGGTCTTGGCATGTGTAGACAGGGGACCTTTATACATCAACATGTATCAGTCCCAAGAGTTTACTAACTCTTTCTCTGTTTCCAATAAACAGAGCTGTGGTCATGTTATCTTTGTGACATGACTGGCAAGTTTCACAAGATGTAAATTCAAACTGATTTAAATATGCATCTAAAATGTAACTTAAGCTAGTCAGGTCACATTGATATGACCTAGTCTACAATACCTCAAGAAGGATCCGTTCATTTCTGAACTCTTCCTCTTATGTGTGTTCTGTATACTAAGAACTGTAATTTGATTTAGAACATCAATGCTTTTAGATAACGTGCCTGAACCGATCAATTTTTGATATAGGAAATGTTCAAAATATTATCCAACAATACAAAATTATATTCTTTCTTTACTGATAAAGAGACTGATATGATTTTGTATATCAGGTTCGGTTTCTAATAACATTCGTTCAGAATCAATGTATTCTGGTAATACAGGGTGACAGTGACCAACAGACTTGGCTGCAACACTTGCACCGTTTTCTGTCTCATGAAACTTATCACCCGTTCTCAGTTCTCTACCTTTCTGTAGCCCATATAACAGATTATGTATGCGGGATCCTGATCCGGTATCACATACTCAGGACGTAAAGGACACTGAGAAACAGTTCTTTATAATGAACACACCCGAAGGAGATGCATCATATGCACTTTCTTCGTTTGGACGGCATGGGAATCCTGGTATTCCCCTATATCCTGCTCTGTCTTATAACAATTATAAGTCGGAGCGGGACCAACGTTCCCCAGCTTAGTATAACAAGCGGGTTCGGTCAATACTTCCATATTATTTTCTTGATTAAGGCGTGATATGGTCGCTGCCTGGAGAGAGAGAGAAGAAAACACTCTGCGTGCGCTCTTGCAAGATCAGATTGGTTATTATTTTATCTAATCAGGATGGCTCCCACTGTTTTTATCAAATCTTCCTCCAAACCCTAAAAAGAAAGACTAGCCGGGATTAATTACACGCTACAAGTTCGCCAATCTTTCAGCCAGGCCAGTGTCGGTACTTTGAGGGAGGTCTCCCGTGCTTTCGCACGAACCTAATTAATGTAAACCTCGTTTTCCCAGAGGCATAACCTCGTTAACACCTTTCTAGACACCTACTTGATCGGCTAATTGTAATGTGTAAAACTCTCCTACGAGTAACTCTTACTCGCAGCGGGTATCGGGATCCAACTATCTCATAGAAGGTATGCAATCTCATTGCAAATTTCAACACTTGAAATTCCCGATAATTTTGCCCCTAGCACCCTATGACATTGACGGAGGTCAACAAACCATAGGCTACTAGTCAAGTTCAACCCGTCATTTCTTGATTGAATCAAACCCACCCTCACGACCCTTGACGAAGGTCAACAAGGTCGCACGACTACCCTAATCCAATCTGCATCATATGCATAAGCAGATAAATACTAGTTAGCTACCGCACACTACGCCTTGACGGAGGTCAACAAACGTAGCACGAATACTAAGTAGGACTTATCTGAAATGACGGAGGGCTACGACAGGTTTTTCTGAAAACCTATTGCGTAATGAACTTGATATCGTTTTAGAATCAAATGATTTTTAAAATGGAGTGTTTTTTAGGCTTTTCTAGTTTTGCTAAAGGGGTCACTCCCGATGAAGGGATCGTCGGCCCTTTCCTCGTCGAATGAGGTGCAGGATATATCATATATACCACTATGCAAAGCAAGAACTATAGAAGCAATCAAAAGACAAACCGAGGGTTGTAGCATCTGCCAGTTATTGCTAAAGAGGTCACTCCCGGTGAAGGGATCGTCGGCCCTTTCCTCATTGAATAAGGTGCAGGATGTTCTACAAGGAACACCACGATGCAAAGCAAGAACTGTAGCTACCTGTTTTATTTTTTTTTGAAATTCGATTCCACAACATCTTTTAGGTTTCTTTTACTTTCATTAATCATATTAATGAAGTCCCATCATTTAATTCCACCTAAACATCACAGATAAATATAACGTACGCTTATGCCATCCGCATTCGCCTCGATGTCCCGTTTGCACCGTTAGGTTAGGTAACTAACGGCAGAGCGACGCAGGGCTAGTGCGGGTGTAAAACATAAGCAACATCTATATAATATATCATATATACTATATACAATATCTATCTGAACAAATCACATGATCACATCATAGATAACGCAGAAGAAGAATCATATATGAAATATTGGATATACTAGGACGTCCGTGTTTTGAATACGAGCCTGTATAAAACACGGATTCCATGGTCGTGATGAATAGCCAAACCCACACCCCTAGACCCCTACGAGAGCGGCAAGCAACCCTACCAATTATAGGGTTAGGAGACCCGGACTCGACTCCTTGAGATGGTCTCCCACTGGACCCTAGAACCCGGTTACTTGTGCTCCCTTCCTTGGGTCTATCCTAATGCGGAAAAGTAAATAATATACATCAACGGTGACATCTTTCGCAACCTGGAAGTGCCCCAATAAAAGAATATTACATACAAGTTTTTACATGAATGAAAAAGAAAAACACTCATCTCACATAAAAACCCTCGGCTATTCAAACACGACGATCCAATATAACATATCCAGCAACACATAACATCACATGTCATCAACGTAAGTAAATATGCTCATCCCAATTGCCGTTGACATATAGCAACGAAATCGGCGATATCACATATTACACTTACGGTCGCAGAAAAGAAAGTGTAAAACTACAACAGTTGGAATCCGCAAACTCTTTAGACATCGCATGCCTAAACAAATGAATTCCTTAGACATCACATGCCTAACAATTACAAACCCCGCATTTTAGTCTCATTTATCGAAAACTCTTTTCAATATGAAGTCGGGCAATTCAACAAGATTCCCGGCATCCTGACTGAATGCTCGTCGCAAACTTTAGTAGACGGCCGCACCCCCGATACCGTCGACGAAGTGCACTAAGGCGGAACACCGCTGCCTCGAGCACCCGAACGGATGCTTTCGGCGACGGGGTTCTCCTACAGTCACTTGGTCGGGGTTATGGGGCGTGGCTATCTATTAAGTTTACCGGCAAGTATCCGCGTACGCTACGTGATTGCGACGGACTTTTGATCACATCAAAATTCCGTAGCAATCGATCAAGTGAGACTAGACTGCTAGATTTATAATATTCAAATCAGTTATCTCATAACTACTTGTGGATTCCAAATATTGTATCACATTCCAGATAAACAGAAAATGTTAAACTTTCCGATTGAACAATCAAACACCCAAGTTTTCCCGTAACAGCTCAACGCATGAAATAAGTCTAAAAACATCCATTTCATGCTACAGTACCAATGGTCCAGCCGTAGAAGGGTCAAGCCAACGCCTCACATGTGGCACGCCGTACTGCCCCAAACCCTAAGGTTCAAAGGGCAGTTCAAAACGGTCACATAATCGAGTTAAGGTTTGTTGTCTTCTAGAGGGTCCATCGCGTTACTTGCACTACTTAGAAAGTCTTTAAACTACGGAAAGATCCAACACTTGGAAATTTCCCGACAGGGGAAAAAGTGGGTATTTATATCCGGTCGAACTTTTTAACATATTCTAAATTACCCGGAAAAACACATAGACGCAGTTAAAGTTTCCGATCGAATCATCGAATCCCCAAAACACCCCAGATTACTCAACTCTTGAGTGTAAATTAAAATTACCCAAAACACAGAGGACTACCATGTGGACATTACTGTAGAAACGGTGGAGCAAGAAGCCACTTTCTTGCCGCGGAACCGCCGCCCAACCAGGGGTTAGGCCGCGGTTCCGTGGCTCAGTGATGGAATCAGGGCCACGTGTTTCACTGTAATTCCTAGAAAACCCTGCTGAATTTTTTGAGTATTTTTAATTGACAAAAATCCACGATTTCAGAAAATGTACAGAAAGGGGTGAAATTTAGGGTTACGGGGTTCGATCGGGTTTCTAACATCATCTACACTTCGCCTAAGGTTCTAGCTAGGCTCTGATACCACTGTAGGGTTCCTAGGCACACTCAAGAGGTTGTACAATTGATCAACCAAGCCAAAATCAAAATTTTTCATGTGCCGAGAAACCCTAATTGAGATCGTTAATTAGAGATTAGGCGAAAAGCAAGCAAGCAAACAACTTTGCTAATAAGTGAAAGGGATTACAACCTTTGTAGATCGGGTCCTCCACTTCTAAAGCTCCGTGATGATGTCCCTCCGCTGCGATCATCGGAATCCCGGACTCTAGCGATGGTTTCGTCGGAGAAATAATCGGGCTAGGTCGTTGACTTCGATGCCGAAGATGATCTACGTCGAGGCAACTCAAACTCAAGCTCCATCTTCACTTGGTCATGAACCTTATGAAGAAAACACCCTATACAACATGGCAAGTGGTAGAGGATGAAGAAATAGGAAGTGGGCTCACTTTGGATTTGGATTTCTCACTTGATTTCATCACTTGAAATTTTTCTAGAAAACTTTTCTTTTCTTCATGATGAAGAAGAAGAAGAAGAAAGGAATGAATGAATATCAAAAAATAGAAAATCAAGTGATGCTTATCATTTAGCAACCATGGGTGAGTGTAACTAATGTAGAGAATAAACTAGGGTTTAGGTAAATGGTTAGGGTTAAGGAATAAAACAAAATGGTAAGACTTTTTCAAAGATGCTTAAAAAGCTTCATGAAGCTTCAAGCATAAAACAAGAAAAACCACCATTTTGTTTAATCAAAATAAATAAAGAAAATAAAACCCTAAACCCTTTTTTCTAAACATGGTTTAAAGCATACACACCCAAGTTTGCATGTATCATCAAACATGATACAAACTAGTGCACAAACATATATCATATATACAATGTGCACAATCAAGTGAGAAAATCAATCTTAAGTGAACAAATACTAGTTAATGTAAAGTAATATATCAAATATATAATTATACATTAAATCATTAAATCAACACTTGATTTAATGATCCGGTCATATTGCATATAACCGACTAATATCTAGTGTATCAATATATCGAATCAACATTTGATTCGGTAACCCGGCTATAACACATATAACCGTCCGATGATACAAATCGCGAGAATAGAATACAGTATCACATACTGGTATTATTCTCGGTCCCGCACATATCTCATATGCGCTCCTATTTCGTTTCGCTTGAGCCAAGAAACCTCTGTGTAGAACTCTAAAGACTCGTCAATACTCCGGCAGCAGGTGATGATCATATCAAACACCCACAAGACGCAAGCGGTCTTCTAAACGTAACGGCCACCCGGGTATTGAGCGATCAGAAGATCAACGAGCAAGCCCGCTCACACTCCTGTGATTCCAACCAGTAACACTTACCGTACAGTCCGGTCTCATCGTCTGATATGTCGCATATCTCGCCTAGGGGTGGTAAACGTCAGACCCCAGTAGCTCGATAAGTCGTGTCGATATGAGGTCTATAACAGTTCGAGAAACTACTGGTAACACTTACCAGTAAATCTCAGCAACCCTGGCCAGGGATTTCCGGTTATAGCCAATCGAACACAGCGCAACATCAACTCCCTATACCGGGAGAGACGAATCCCCTCCTATCGCTCATTGCCTCCATGTGATTCGGGACTGTACCCAAAAACCACCGTTTTGCACGCCCTCTTGGACGTGGTAAGGTGGATATCAAAGCACAGTAGGAATCACACAGGACTCTATGACGATCTCGGGTCAACAGACTAACCTGTACCAGTGTCACCAAAGAACTGCCATCTGACGTAAGGTATAATACCATCTGGGAGTTCTCGGCGTGTCCGTCCAGTGTACCCAGTCTCCACTGATCACCCGTATATCATCTCTGATGTCAAACACCAATGGATATGGAATCATCCATCGCCCATCTGTATGGGTCGAGAAGGTATACGCTAGTCTACTCTGGTATATCGATGCCCCGTCTCGATACACCCACGACTAGGGACCTTGAAGGATGTACTTATGGACTACCATGTCCCCACTAATATGATCCGCATCATAGTCCAGGTAGTCAAGTACACATCCTAAGGGCTTTACCAACATGTAACAGAAAGACAATCAGTGTACACGTTAAGGTAAAGAGCAACCAGATAGCATACTATCATGTCGAGCAAGAAAGTCCTCCCTATATATGTCCAAGCATCCACTACAATATACATCCTATGTATAGTAATGGCCTCTAGGGCATACATATAACTAACACTTTATCACCTAGTGCCTTAGACCAACTGGTTTTAGAGCCACCGCTAAGCCTTAAGTGTTGCAAGACGAGGAATTACGCCTTAATACGCGAGCACATTTTGTAATTGGTTGGTTATGTTAGTTGTATGTATGCCCTAGATGCCAGTATTGTACAGATGATGTATATTATACTGGATGCTTGGACATATATAGAGATGACTTTCTTGCTCGATATGATAGTATACTATCTGGTTGCTCTTTATCTTAACATGTACACTAGTCTTTTTAAACTGTCTTATAGTTACATGTTGGTAAAGCCCTTAGGATGTGTACTTGACTACCTGGACTATGATGCAGATCATACTAGTGGGGACATGGTAGTCCATAGGTACATCCTTCAAGGTCCCTAGTCGTGGGTGTATCGAGACGGGGCATCGATATACCAGTGTAGACTAGCGTATACGCTTCTCGACCCATGAGATGGGTGATGGATGATCCCATATCCATTGGTGTTTGACATCAGAGATGGTATACGGGTGCTCAGTGGAGACTGGGTACACTGGACGGACTCGCCGAGAACTCCCAGATGGTATTATACCTCACGTCAGATGGAAGTTCTCAGGTGACACTTGTACAGGTTAGTCTGTAGACCCGAGATAGTCATAGAGTCTTGTGTGATTCCCACTGTGCTTTGATCTCTACCTTACCACATCCATGAGGGCGTGCAAAACGGTGGTCTTTGGGTACAGTCCCGAGTCACATGGAGGCAATGAGCGATAGGAGGGGTTTCGTCTCTCCCGGTATTGGGGGTTGATGTTGCGTTGTGCTCGATTGGCCGTAACAGGGAAGTCCCTGGCCAGGGCTGATCAGAGATTTGCTGGTAAGTGTTACCAGTAGTTTCTCGACCCGTTATGAGCCTCATATAAGCATGACTTATCGGTTATTGGGGTCTGACGTATACCACCCCTAGACTTGATATGCGACATATCAGACGAACAGACCGGACTGTATGGTAAGTGTTACTGGTTGGATTCACAGGAGTGTGAGCGGGCTAGCTCGTCGATCTTCTGATCGCTCAATACCCGGATGGCCGTTACGTTTTGCAGACCGCTTGCGGCTTGTAGGTGCTTGATATGATCATCATCTGCTACCGGCATATTGACGAGTCTTTAGAGTCCTACACAGAGGTTTCCTGGCTCAAGCGAAACGAAATAGGAGCGCATATGAGATATGTGCAGGACCGAGAATAATGCGTGTATGTGATACCGTATTTCATTCTCGCGATGGATGTATCGATTGGTTATATTCGATATAACCTAGATATCGAATCAAGGATTGATTCGATAAGCCGATACATAGGATACTGGTCGGTTATATGCGATATGACCGGATCGTTAAATCAAGTGTTGATTTAATGATTTAATGTATAATTATATATTTGATATATTACTTTGCATTAGCTAGTATTAGTTCACTTTAAATGGATTTTCTCACTTGATGTGCAAGTTGTATATGTGATATACTTTTGTGCACGTTTTTGTATCATGTTTGATGATGCTTGCTCATTTGGTTAAGTGTATAGAATTAAACCATGGTTAAGTTGATGTTTAGGGTTTTGTTTTTCATTTATTTATTTATTTGTTTATTTATTTATTTGGAAAAGATAAAGATGAGAATGGTGGCTTTCTTTGTTTCTTATTGAAGCTTCATGAAGCTTTGACTTAGTCACCATTCTTGTCTCATGCTTAACCCTAACCATTTCAACTAACCCTAGTTCATTCTCTACACTTAACTATGGTTAAGATTATGATAAGTCTTCATTTTCTTTTTCATTTTAGAATACTTATCATATTCTTTCTTCTTCTTGATCATCTTCTTCTTCAAGAAAAGCTTAAGTCCATCAATGGCAACTTGAGCAAAAGTGAGAGAAATCCAATTCTAAAGTGAACCCACCTCCTATTTCTTCACCTTCTACCTCTTGCCAAGTAGTATAGGGTGTTTTCTTCACAAGTTTCACAACTTGGTGAAGTTGGAGTTTGAACTTGTGATGCCTCGACGTAGATCATCTTCGGCACGAAGCCGACGACCTAGTCCGCCCATTTCTCCGATGAAGCCGACGATTGAGTTCGGGATTCGACATGGACAGCGAGAGGACGCCTACGTGGAGCTAAGGAAGTGGAGAACCGGATCTACAAAGGTTGTAGCCTCTCTCCTTTAGTTAAGATGTTAACTAGTTTCGTTTTTCGCCTAAATTTCTAGTCGACGATCTAGTCTAGGGTTTCTCGGCACCGTAAAATCAAAAATTGGCATGGTTGATGTCTCGTGAGACCTCTTGAGAGTGCCTAGGAACCCTACAGTGGTATCAGAGCCTAGTTAGAGCCTTAGGCGATGTTTAGACGACATTTGAAACCCGATCAAACCCAAACCCTAAAATCCAAAATGCTCTCTGGAAATTTTCTGAAAATTTGGATTTTTGTCAATTAAAAATATGCAGAAAAATAAGCAGGGTGTTATTTGAATTACTGTGAAATACGAGGACCTGAATCGATTTTTCCACCGCGGAAACGCGGCACAAGCTAGGCATGTACGGCGGTTCCGCGGCCGTACTGTCCCCTTGTCTGGTGATTTCTGCACAGTAACTCATATAATTTAATGCTATATTTTCTGGGTATTTTTATTGTGACTCTACAGATGAGTATTCTGGGGTTGTATTGGGAATCAATGATTCGATCGGATTTTCAAATTTAGTCTGTGTGGTTTTCCGGATAATTTTCGAATATGTTAAAAAGGTTCGACCGGATATAAATACCCAACTTTTCCCCTGCCGGAAAATATCCAAGTGTTGGATTTTTCTGTGGTTTAAAGACGTTCTGAGTGGTGCAAGTAACGCGATGGTCCCTCTAGAAGACAACAAATCTTAACTCGATTATGTGACCGTCTTGAACTGCCCTTTGAACCTTCGGATTTGGGGCAGTACGGCGTGCCGCATGTGAGGCGTTGGCTTGACCCTTCTACGGCTGGACCGTTGGTACTGAGGCATGAAGTGAATGTCATTGAACTTATTTCATTGGTTGATCGGTTTCGGGAAAACTTGGGTGTTCGAATGTTCGATCGGAAAGTTTAATATTTTCTATTTATCCGGAATGGGATACAATAATTGGAATTCACAAACAGTTATGAGATAACTGGATGAATGTTATAAATCCAGCAGTTTAGTCTCACTTGATATTGAAAAGAGTTTTCGATAATGGGACTAAAATGCGGGGTTTATAAGTGTTAGACATGCGATGTCTAAAGAGGTTGCGGATTCCAACTGTTGCAATTTTACACTTTCTTTTCTGTGACCGTAAGTGTAATATGTGATATCGCCGGTTTTGTTGCTATATGTCAACGACAATTGGGATGCGCATATTTACTTACGTTGATGACATGTGATGTTATGTGTTGCTAGATATGTTATATTGGATTGTCGTGTTTGAATAGCCGGGGTTTTTTATGTGAGATGAGTGTTTTTCATTTTCATTCATGTAAAAACTTGTATGTAATATTCTTTTATTTGGGGCACTTCCAGGTTGCGGAATTTGTCACCCTTTGTATATTATTTACTTTTCTGCACTAGGATAGACCCAAGGAGGGGAGCACAAGTAACCGGGTTCTAGGGTCCAGTGGGAGACCATCTCGAGGAGTCGAGTCCGGGTCTCCTAACCCTGGAATTGGTAGGGTTGCTTGCCGCTCTCGTAGGGGTCTAGGGGTGTGGGATTGGCTATTCATCACGACCGTGGAATCCGTGTTTTATACTGGCTCGTATTGAAAACACGGACGTCCTAGTATATCCAATGTTTCATATGTTTCTTCTGTTGCGATATCTGTGATGTGATCATGTGATGTTCTGTGATAGATACAGTATATAGTATATATGATATATTATATAGACGTTACTTATGTTTTGCACCCGCACTAGCCCTGCCCTGCTCTGTCGTTAGTTACCTAACCTAACGGTGCACGAGGGGACATCGAGGCGAATGCGGATGGCATAAGTGTACGTCGTATTTATCTGTGATGTTTAGGTATTTAAATGATGGGACTTCATTAATGTGATTAATGACATAAAAGAAACCTAAAGATGTTGTAGAATCGAATTTCAAAATAAAACAGGTAGCTACAGTTCTTGCTTTGCATAGCGGTATATATGATATACCCTGCACCTTATTCGATGAGGAAAGGACCGAGATCCCTTCACCGGGAGTGACTCCTTTAGCAATAACTGGCAGATGCTACACACTCGGTTTGTTTTTGATTGCTTCTATAGTTTCTGCTTTGCACAGTGATATATATGATATATCCCGCACTTCATTCTACGAGGAAAGGGCCGACGATCCCTTCACAGGGAGTGACCCCTTTAGCAAAACTAGAAAAGCCTCAAAAGCACTCCATTTTAAAATCATTTGATTCTACAACGATATCAAGTTCATTACGCAATAGGTTTTCAGAAAAACCTGTTGTAGCCCTCCGTCATTTCAGATAGGTCCTATTTAGTATTCGTGCTACGTTTGTTGACCTCCGTCAAGGCGTAGTGTGCGGTAGCTAACTAGTATTTATCTGCTTATGCATATGATGCAGATTGGATTAGGGTAGTCGTGCGGCTTTGTTGACCTCCGTCAAGGGTCGTGCGGGTGGGTTTAATTCGATCAAGAAATGACGGGTTGAACTTGACTAGTAGCCTATGGTTTGTTGACCTCCGTCAAGGTCATAGGGTGCTAGAGGCAAAATATTATCGGGAATTTCAAGTGTTGAAATTTGCAATGAGATTGCATACCTTCTATGAGATAGTTGGATCCCGATACCCACTGCGAGTAAGAGTTACTCCTGGGAGAGTTTTACACATTGCAATTAGCTGATCAAGTAGGTGTCTAGAAAGGTGTCAACGGGGTTACGCCTCTGGGAAAACGAGGTTTACATTAATTAGGTTCGTGCGAAAGCACGGGGGACCTCCTTCAAAGTACCG
Source organism: Agapanthus africanus (assembly GCA_030015575.1). NCBI lineage: Eukaryota > Viridiplantae > Streptophyta > Magnoliopsida > Asparagales > Amaryllidaceae > Agapanthus > Agapanthus africanus. The sequence continues at coordinate 933,007,866 of JASDDO010000019.1, read as the reverse complement.
ACACTGACCTGGCTGAAAGATTGGCGAACTTGTAGTGTGTAATTAATCCCGGCTAGTCTTTTCTTTTAGGGTTTGAAGGAAGATTTGATAAAAACCAGTGGGAGCCATCCTGATTAGATAAGATAATAACCAATCTGATCTTGCACGAGCATACGCTAAAGTGTTTTCTTCTCTCTCTCTCCAAGTAGCGACCATTTCATGCCCTAATAAAGATAATAATATGGATGTATTGACCGAACCCGCATGTTATTCTGTGCTGGGGAACGTTGGTTCCGTTCTTTCTTATAAGATTTATAGGAATGAACAGGATATAGGGGAATACCAGGATTCCTATGCCACCCGAATGAAGAAAGTACATGTTGATGCATTTTCTTCGGGTGTGTTCGTTACAGAGAACTGTTTCTCCATTTGCTCTACGTCCTGGGTATTAGACACCGGGTCAGGATCCCATATATGTAATCAGTTACATGGGCTAAAGAAAGGTAGAGAACTTGGAGAAGGTGATAAAGACATTAGAGTTGGAAATGGTGCAATTGTTGCAGCTAAGACTGTCGGGGAATATCACCTTGTATTACCAACTGGTAATACATTGGTTCTAAACGAATGCTATTACATGCCGAACCTGATATGCAACATTATATCGGTTTCTTTGTTAAGTAAAGAGGGATATAATTTTGTATTACAGGATAATGTTATGAACATTTTCCGTAACCAAAAGTTGGTTGGATCAGGCACGTTGTGCAATGGCATTTATGTTCTAAATCAATCAACAGTTCTGAGCATAACAAACACACACAAGAGGAAGAGTTCTGAACTGAACGAATCCTTCTTGTGGCATTGTAGACTATGTCACATCAATGCGACACGACTAGCTAAGTTGCATAAGGATGGATATTTAAATCTATTTGAATTTTCATCTTATGACACTTGCCAGTCATGTCTCAAAGGCAAGATGACCAAAACTCCGTTTACGGGACACGGAGAAAGAGTTACCGAACTCTTGGGACTGACACATAGTGATGTATGCGGTCCAATGTCTACACATGCCAGGGATGGTTCTTCGTACTTCATTACATTCACTGACGATCTCTCTAGATTCGGATATGTGTTCCTGATGAAACATAAATCATAAGCTTTTGAGAAATTTAGAGAATATAAACAAGAAGTCGAAAACCAAACCGGAAAAAGTATTAAAATCCTTCGATCTGATCGAGGAGGTGAATACTTGAGAAATGAATTCCTGGACTTCCTAAAAGAGAATGGGATTCTCTCTCAGCTAACTCCTCCATACACACCACAGCACAATGGTGTATCAGAACGGAGGAACCGCACCCTATTGGATATGGTGCGCTCTATGATGAGTATAGCTGAGTTACCTGTTTCCTTCTGGGGATATGCACTGGAAACAGCAGCATACCTGCTGAATAGGGTTCCCACCAAATCTGTGCCTACCACACCATATGAGATATGGGAAGGGAAGAGACCATATCTTAATTTTATTAAGATATGGGGTTGCCCGGCCTATGTCAAAAGACAAAAACGGGACAAACTCGAGGCAAGGTCTGTTTTGTGTAAATTTGTTGGATATCCCAAACATTCGCGAGGGTATATCTTCTACCACAGTGAGGAACAAAGAGTATTTGTTGCCCAACATGCCACCTTTTTAGAAAAGGAATTTCTTGCAAAAGAGATTAGTGGCTCTGAGGTAGAACTGGAAGAAGTTCCAGCTGAACAAAACGCAACAGAAGATTTAGTGGAACCAGAGGATTCAGTAGCTCCCAATGAACTTCAGCCTCTCTGCCGATCTAGTAGGGTTCCTCGCCAACCTGAGAGATACTACGGTTTTCTCATGGACGGTGGGAGCGAGGATTGCATCATGGAGGATGATGACCCAACTAGCTTCGAGCAGGCCATCACGAGTAGGGACTCAGTGAAATGGCTGGATGCTATGCGGTCCGAGATGGAATCCATGTACACCAACAAAGTATAGACTTTGGATGTTGCTCCTGAAGGGGTAAAACCCATTGGGAGCAAATGGATCTTCAAGAAGAAACTTGGTGTAGATGGGAAAGTGGAGACTTTCAAAGCTAGACTTGTTGCAAAAGGTTTTCATCAAAGACCAGGTGTGGATTATGACGAAACCTTTTCTCCAGTGGCTATGCTTAAATCCATCCGGATCATGCTTGCCATTGCTTCTTATCATGACTACGAAATCTGGCAAATGGATGTTAAGACCGCCTTTCTAAATGGTGATTTAGAAGAGTGCGTGTACATGACTCAGCCAGAGGGCTTCGTAGACAGTGGGAGCAGCGGGAAGGTGTGCAAGCTGCTTAAATCCATTTATGGATTAAAGCAAGTATCGCGGAGTTGGAACATCTGCTTTGACGTCGTTATCAAAGAGTTTGATTTCGTCAGAAACCCAGATGAACCTTGTATTTACAAGAAGGTGGCAGAGAGTAAGGTTGTCTTCCTCGTATTGTACGTGGACGACATACTCTTGATAGGAAATGATATTCCTATGCTGGAATCGGTCAAGCTCTTCTTATCACAAAGATTCTCAATGAAAGACTTGGTGATGCCTCCTGCATATTGGGAATAAGGATCTATAGAGATAGATCCAAACGGATATTGGGATTGTCCCAATCCAGGTACATTGACACCATACTAAAGAGGTTTAGTATGGAGGAATCCAAGCGTGGGAACTTGCCCACGATCTCTGGAGTCACTCTCTCCAAAGAGATGTCTCCCAAGACTGATTTGGAGAGAGCTCGCATGCAAGGGATACCCTATGCTTCGGCTATAGGCTCTATCATGTACGCGATGCTATGTACCAGACCCGATGTAGCATACTCACTAAGTATAGTGAGCAGGTATCAAGCTGATCCTGGAGAGAGTCACTGGACAGCTGTGAAGAGCATTCTCAAGTACTTGCGAAGGACTAAAGAGATGCTCTTGGTGTATGGTAACGGAGAACTCCAAGTGGAGTCATTTACCGATTCGAGCTTCCAGAGTGATAAGGACGACTCTAAGTCGCAGTAGGGATTTGTCTTTACCCTTTACAGAGGGGCGGTTAGCTGGAAGAGTTCCAAGCAGGAAACCGTGGCAGACTCGACGATGGAGGCTGAATACATCGCTGCCAACGATGCTGCCAAAGAGGCTGTCTGGATCAAGAAGTTCATTACTGAACTTGGAGTGGTTCCATCCATTGAGCATCCAATACCTTTGTATTGCGATAACAATGGAGCGGTGGCTTTGGCCAAGGAACCTAGGTCCCATCAGCGATCCAGGCATATTCTGAGGCGGTATTACCTGATCCGGGAGATAGTTGATCGCCGGGAGATTGAGGTCAGGAGGGTTGACACGAAGAACAACACGGCGGATCCACTCACGAAGGCCATTCCCCAGATACAGTTTGAGAGACTCTTCGGGATGCTCGGTATGCGATACTACAGCAGCTGGCCCTAGTGCAAGTGGGAGATTGTTAGTTGTATGTATGCCCTAGAGGCCAGTATTGTACAGATGATGTATATTATATTGGATGCTTGGACATATATAGAGATGACTTTCTTGCTCGATATGATAGTATGCTATCTGGTTGCTCTTTATCTTAACATGTACACTAGTCTTTTTAAACTGTCTTATAGTTACATGTTGGTAAAGCCCTTAGGATGTGTACTTGACTACCTGGACTATGATGCAGATCATACTAGTGGGGACATGGTAGTCCATAGGTACATCCTTCAAGGTCCCAAGTCGTGGGTGTATCGAGACGGGGCATCGATATACCAGTGTAGACTAGCGTATACGCTTCTCGACCCATGAGATGGGCGATGGATGATCCCATATCCATTGGTGTTTGACATCAGAGATGGTATACGGGTGCTCAGTGAAGACTGGGTACACTGGACGGACTCGCCGAGAACTCCCAGATGGTATTATACCTCACGTCAGATGGCAGTTCTCAGGTGACACTTGTACAGGTTAGTCTGTAGACCCGAGATCGTCATAGAGTCTTGTGTGATTCCCACTGTGCTTTGATCCTCCACTTTACCACGTCCATGAGGGCGTGCAAAACGGTGGTCTTTGGGTACAGTCCTGAGTCACATGGAGGCAATGAGCAATAGGAGGGGTTTCGTCTCTCCCGGTATTGGGGGTTGATATTGCGCTGTGCTCGATTGGCCGTAACAGGGAAGTCCCTGGCCAGGGCTGATCAGAGATTTGCTGGTAAGTGTTACCAGTAGTTTCTCGACCCGTTATGAGCTTCATATCGGCACGACTTATCGGTTATTGGGGTCTGACGTATACCACCCCTAGACTTGATATGCGACATATCAAACGAACAGACCGGACTGTATGGTAAGTGTTACTGGTTGGATTCACAGGAGTGTGAGCGGGCTAGCTCGTCGATCTTCTGATCGCTCAATACCCGGATGACCGTTACGTTTAACAGACCGCTTGCGGCTTGTAGGTGCTTGATATGATCATCATCTGCTACCGGCGTATTGACGAGTCTTTAGAGTCCTAAACAGAGGTTTCCTGGCTCAAGCGAAACGAAATAGGAGCGCATATAAGATATGTGCAGGACCGAGAATAATGCGTGTATGTGATACCGTATTTCATTCTCGCGATGGATGTATCGATTGGTTATATTCGATATAACCTAGATATCGAATCAAAGATTGATTCGATAAGACGATACATAGGATACTGGTCGGTTATATGCGATATGACCGGATCGTTAAATCAAGTGTTGATTTAATGATTTAATGTATAATTATATATTTGATATATTACTTTGCATTAGCTAGTATTAGTTCTCTTTAAATGGATTTTCTCACTTGATGTGCAAATTGTATATGTGATATACTTTTGTGCACGTGTTTGTATCATGTTTGATGATGCTTGCTCATTTGGTTAAGTGTATAGAATTAAACCATGGTTAAGTTGATGTTTAGGGTTTTGCTTTTTCATTTATTTATTTATTTGTTTATTTATTTATTTGGAAAAGATAAAGATGAGAATGGTGGCTTTCTTTGTTTCTTATTGAAGCTTCATGAAGCTTTGACTTAGTCACCATTCTTGTCTCATGCTTAACCCTAACCATTTCAACTAACCCTAGTTCATTCTCTACACTTAACTATGGTTAAGATTATGATAAGTCTTCATTTTCTTTTTCATTTTAGAATACTTATCATATTCTTTCTTCTTCTTGATCATCTTCTTCTTCAAGAAAAGCTTAAGTCCATCAATGGCAACTTGAGCAAAAGTGAGAGAAATCCAATTCTAAAGTGAACCCACCTCCTATTTCTTCACCCTCTACCTCTTGCCAAGTAGTATAGGGTGTTTTCTTCACAAGTTTCACAACTTGGTGAAGTTGGAGTTTGAACTTGTGATGCCTCGACGTAGATCATCTTCGGCACGAAGCCGACGACCTAGTCCGCCCATTTCTCCGATGAAGCCGACGATTGAGTTCGGGATTCGACATGGACAGCGAGAGGACGCCTACGTGGAGCTAAGGAAATGGAGAACCGGATCTACAAAGGTTGTAGCCTCTCTCCTTTAGTTAAGATGTTAACTAGTTTCGTTTTTCGCCTAAATTTCTAGTCGATGATCTAGTCTAGGGTTTCTCGGCACCGTAAAATCGAAAATTGGCATGGTTGATGCCTCGTGAGACCTCTTGAGAGTGCCTAGGAACCCTACAGGTTAGTACCTCAAGAAGAATTAACGGTCGCATGAAGAATGTGTGAGCAATTCCATCTAAAATATTCACCAACTAAAAAATACTAAGAAAGATGGACAAGAGTATTATAGCTTGAATTGAATTCTCTAAGTGTAGGGATGCCTTTTACACACACGTAGGGGTATATGATTAATGTTTGGAGGAAAGATAGGGAGGAAAACTAAAGACGATGTTTTATTGAGAGATGATGTGATTTCTAATATCTTTTCACGACCATTAAGATAGGGCTCATGACAACCGAAAAACTGGTGTAGTTGGAAACTCTTATTTTCAAGTTCTTTCTTTTATAATTATTATCTTTGTATGTAATTTTCACTATCTTTCTTTTATTATAAGATTTTTTGGGTGTAATCCGCTGAAAACCCTCAGGAGACAACACTCCTCCTACTAGGGACACCTAGAGGTTTAACGGCTTGTTGCACGTGCTTAGTACAATCGTGTTGCCTACGAAAGTGTGCTACTTAGGTTTTTCTTTTTCTTTTTCTCCCTCTCTTGAATAAATAGTTTGCTCGGGACGATCAAAGTTAAGTTTGGGGTATTTGTTCAGTTGAAAATACTGCATATTTGATATAAAATTTTCCTTACTTTTTTTTAGATATTTAAAGGTATTTATTATAAATATAAAACATATGAGGGTTTATCTGCAAAATATCTATTTTTGTATGTTTATATACTATAATTAACATTATGAAGGAAAATGTATGCATATAATATTTATATAATATTTTGATAATTTAAATATGCATATCATATCAAATATCCTCAACCAATATTCTTAAAATATAATATCATATCAAATGGTTAGAATAATATCTCAAAAAACCAAATATTACTAACATTATTCATTGAGATATTGTGCAAGGTTTAGTTCAAGTCAGGAGATCGAGATGTTGAGATATCGGGAATCAAAAATCTGCCGATGAAGTTAGATAAAATCAAAGAATCAATACGGTGGGGAACCCGTAGGAAGGAGGACGACCCACCGAATTCACATCAGAAATCGCCAACATGACCACAAATATCATCTTCGAATTTCATATAGAAACAAACCACTCCTCACTCGAAAGCCGAAGAAGCCCGGCTACTCCCTATGGGGCTGCACGTAGGTCCTATCCTATCTGAATTGACTTCTTCGTCACCATCTCAATTCTGTCTTATCTTAACCCGATGGAGATAAGAAAACCAGTTAACTAGCCTATCTCTCTTTTCTTGACGGGAGCTGCTATTAGTGCAAATACCAAATATTGCTAATATTATTCATTGAGATATTGTGCAAGGTTTAGTTCAGGTCAGGAGATCGAGATGTTGAGATATCGGGAATCAAAAATCTGTCGATGAAGTTAGATAAAATCGAAGAATCAATATTGGCAGAGACTCAGGAAATATTTTCAAGTTCCAGACATCAAATAAATCTCCATGTGTCACATCGAAACATACTCAGAATTTTGAAGCCAGGATCCGCGGCCAAACCATGCAATATGCGGCGGATCCGCGGCCGATTCACCGAGTCAGGAGTTGGGATTTTCAGGTTGGATTTGCTACAACTAACCCTAATTCTAGGGATCTTTAGTTTCTGGCTTTGGGGCTATATAAAGGACCGATGGCTAAACCTGGAAATCATCAAACCGAAGAGATCACGAAGTTCCAGTTGACTCACGTATCTAGGTTGATCAATCAGCTATTCATTTACCTCCTTCAAGATAGATCGAGAAGCAAACTAGGATTTTGTATTCCACTTTCTAAAAGAACAAAAAGTGTAATTGATCAAGTTGATTAATAAAGGTGGTTATTTTATTCTTATTGCATTTATTTTCTTTATTTACATTATGATCTCTATACGTTCTTCTATCTCCATCATGTGCGAATAATTCACCGCTTGATAGGGTCATAGGATTATGGTAGATCAATGGAAGATAAATAATTTCTTAACTCCTTTTAAGTCTTATGAAGTTTATAAACTTTAGCAAAAGAATCGTTAACATCCTCATCAGGCACACTATCAATTTATTGATAGTCTTGACCGCGATTTGAGATTAGATTAACAATTGTTTTGTTAAAGGCTAGACATGAATAGAGATCAATGAAGAGACAAGGGTCAATAGTGTGAAAATACTAATTTCTTCGAAAAACCCTAATTCTCATTCATCACTATCAATCTAGTTTTAAATCTATCAATAGATAAAAGGAGTCATCTTTATTAGTCATCCATTACTACTAAATCCGAATGAACCCTACAAGCCTTCTTCTGATATAAAATATACATCTTTATTTAAACTAGATCTGCTTTCTACATCCGTATTTTGATGTAGATTTAGAAACTATTCTCCACTATTCTTTATTCTTCTATTATTCCTCTTTTTCAACATGTCTAAAGTAAGATTGAAAGATTCAACGTTTCCCTGAGGACGGCCCGTACTCATCTCGGTCTAGCTACACGCAACACCGTTATTGATTGCGGTTATTCTACAAACACTTCTTTAAAACAGACCAGTCAGGTACTTCTAGGAGAGCATTGAAGAAGTAGGTGATATAGCCCATGAAAGATTCTCTATCTTCACTCTTAATGGTGAAAGGTAGTTGACCGGTCTCTTCAACCGCCGGTTGCTGACGAAGTGCCTGAGGAACTGAGTAGCCAACTTGTCGAAAGTTGAGATCGAACATGGAGTCAGGCCACGAAACCAGTCTCTCCATGCCCCGATGAGGGTGGTGGGGAAGGTTCGTGTAACGACTCTGAAATCCTTGTACAAAAATTACTTGTTTAATATATAGAAAAGGTATTTCAGCCTGCTGTAAAGTTATAAGTCATTTTTGTTTAATAAAAACAAGAAGCAACTTGTAACTCACTGGTAAAGCCTCTATACTATTGTGACATAGCCTGTGTGTTCGATTCCCATCAGTCCCAATTATTTTTTTGGTTTTTCTTTTTAATTTTTCGGAAGCCCAAGAGTTGCACGTATAATACATAGAAAAACTAAAAGTTTCAGAAAAATTAAACAAGCACGAAGAGGAGTAAACACCAAACTAGACACATGGCACGAATCTCGAGGCAAACCAACCAAATCCGACCGTAGTTTTCTTTCTATTGACCGGTGCCGACGATTGGATCACCCCCTGTCACGCCCCACTTCCTAAAATACGTAAACACGGCACGTGACAGAGCCAACTATGCTATCTGTAGTTAGGAATCATCCCTCCACAGTTACATTACGGCTGTCAATCGGATATCAAGAACAGTAAAATATATAATCTAGCTAACACATTTCCATCTACCAAAATAAATAAAACCAAGAAATGGGTGTAGCGGAAACGAATCAAGATCCAATAAACAATAGTATCTGAATCACGTCCCAATATAGGCTCACATCAATAGAAATAAAACTGCTGAAATAAATAAACTAAGAGTCTCTAAACTAAATAGCTAGCTCTTCATTACTCGGCTTGATTGCTAAAGTACTTCTGATCTGCCTACGATAAAGATAGAAGAATTGGGCCATGCAAAACCTAGACATCGGCGCGTCATAAATATCAAAACAATAGTAATAATCAGGATCTGATGATATGATTAAACATGCATAAATAATAAACACAGGTATAAATAGTGAGCTATATGTATGTGATGTGTATCCTAAAGTCTGTGCTTCTAGGTTATCTATTCTACAAGTCTTTGAAATCAATTAATGTAATTCTCATCGTAAATCAATAGTATATATCCCGTTCAAACACCCATGGGATCATGACATAATGATTTATTCCGTAACGCCCTGAATCACGGCAAACAATGATTTATTCCGTAACGCCCGGAATCATGGCAAACAATAATAATATCCTCTTGAGTTACATTTCAGTTACATTCTTGATTTTCCCTTTTCCCCTAAGGTTCTGTGTTCATGTCAAGTATTGATGATATAAATCTAATGCCAACACAGGATCAAGCAGGTACCGATCTTGTCTATGCAGACAACAAGTCACATCCGTCAGGACAACAATCAGAATTGTTGGCATTAGCAATAAGATCTAAGTAACAAGTCTGGTAATGTGTCGTGAACATGCAATGTACTGTATATTAACCAAAATAGATACCAATGTAAAACTGTAATTAATATCAAAACACAATTAATACTAGGATGGATATGTATCTATCTGTAATAACCATTATACGTTCATTACTATATATGATGCAATCTAGATAATCATATTAAACTGATATAGTAGTACGATATTAACGTGATGTTCTGGCGTGCAACTGGATAAGCTATTATCAGTATGGATACAGACCGATACTGTAAAACTGTAAATCGCTACTACTCGCTAAATATTAATCTAGTCGAGCATATCGATATAATTAACATAGCATGTTGCAAGTTTAGAACTTGTCTGATCGGATCTCACGTCGAGATACGGATGTCACGTTCCGACGTCGAAATAAAGTTACGGCGCAAACTTACACACGCAGGACTGGACCTGGCTGAGCAGCTGCGTGACGTGGTGACTAGGCCAGATGACGATGGTGACTAAGCCGTCCAGATCGTCGGCGACGTGCGCAACTCCTGCGAGACGGTCGGAAAAGAGAAAAGACAAGAAAGAAAGATAAGAAAGAAGAAGAAGAGAAGAATAAGAAGAAGCTGTAGGGGTTCTCTGTACTTGGCGAGGACGGAGGGGAGATAGGCGACGAGGTGACAGAGACGAGGCGAAGTCGTCGGCGGCGAGGTGGGTGTGGATTCTGGTGATCGGGGAATGTGGTGGTGGTGTATGGTGTTCTGGGGTTTGCTGGAGAGACAAGGAGATTAGGAGAGTGATCGGTGTTAGTTGGTTTACCGGCAACGAGGGGTTGCCGTCGAGGTGTTGGTTTGGACGAGATGGGTTCTTGCGGTCGGGGTAAAGGTTAGGACGTGGGTCGTCGGGAGAGGAGAAGAGGTGAGGAGAAGGAGATGATGGAGGTGAGGACGAGAAGGCGAGGTGAGGGGGACGGCGACGGTAATAGGGCGACGACGGTGAGTGGGAAACGAGGGTTAGGGTTCGGGGACGTAAGGAAAAAAATGAGGAGGAGAGAGAGGCGAGGTTTTATATATTAATTATATTATAATATATATATATATATATATATATATATATATATATTAGAGAGAGAGAATGAGAAACGGAGAGAGACAAAGATGATAGATAGAGAGAGATTGAGAGGGAGGGAGAGGGAGATTTATTATTAGTTAATTAATATATATTATATAACAGTTTATATTATATGTTAGTTATATAAATATTATATATATATATATAGAATTTTACAGATAATACCATATTACTCCGAATATTATCCGTGTCTGTTCAAAAAACTAGTTTTTCAATATGGAGAATATACGTAAAAGTTTAAACCATAATATGATATCCAATAAATAAAAACATATAACCCCCAAGTACGGATCTACGTAAATATACATAGCGATCAAATAATCTGTCAGTTTAACAATTAGGATATGAACATGATATATGGGTGTGGACACATGAATGGGGTATCATGACATGCAAGGCTAGACAAGAAAATATGTTATTATATTTTAAAAAGATAATTAGATTCTAAAATATATTATATATGTATTTAAAATCTAGATTTACATGGATACACTGTACTAGCAAATATTTGATATAATCTACCAATTGCAAAGTTGGGTCTAAGAAAAGAGGTGTGGAAACAAAGTTGGGTACAATGATGGGTTTCAAACATGCGGGTCATGTCGGATAATAACCATAACTACCAATTGCACTATTCGCAACCCAAAAGCAACAATAATCAAGAATTTTGCCGCAAGATTTGATATACCCCAAATAAATATAGTATAACAGTGCTAGGGTGTTACATTATACCCAACTACAAAAGAATTTCATCCTCAAAATTCTCGGAACAAGAAAAATAAGAAAACACGGATCTAAGAAAAGAGGTGTGGAAACATCTATCGGATCTCGTCTTCACGTTTCCAAGTAGATTCTCCATGCAAATGATTCCCCCATGAAACAAGTACTAGTGGGATAACTTTATTCTTGAGGAACTTTTCTCGTCAATCCACAATCGACATTGGTCGCTCTTCATATGTTAAATCTTCCCTTACTGTTAATTCCAAGCAATCTAGGACATGCGTCTCATCTCGAACATACTTGCGAAGTTGAAATACATGAAATACGTCATGAACACCCGCCAAGGATGGTGGTAAAGCCAATCGATAAGCTACCTCTCTAACACGTTCGATAATACCGAAAGGCCCTACGAATCGAGGACTAAGCTTGCCTCGACTACCAAATCGGATCACTCCTCTAGTCGATGATATCTTTAAGAATACAAGATCACTAACTGCAAACTCCAGAGGTCTTCGTCCAGTATCAGCCCAACTTTTCTGTCGATCATGTGCCACCTTCATATGATTTCGGATCACGTTAACTTTTTCCACCATTTGCATAATAAGATCCGGTCCCAATAATCTTCTTTCTCCAATATCTTCCCAACAGATAGATGAGCGACACTTACAACGGTATAATGCTTCGAATGGAGCCATTTGTATGGTCGCCTGAAAACCGTTATTATAAGAAAACTCCACCAAGTGCAAATGATCCTCCCATGAACCCTTGAAGTCTAATATGCATGCTCTTATCATATCTTCAAGAGTTTGGATTGTTCTTTCAGACTGACCATCTGTCTAAGGATGATAAGCTGTGCAAAACTTCAAGCGAGTTCCCAAGCTTTCCTATGGACTCCTCCAAAAGTGTGATAGAAATCGAGTATCACGATCCGAAACGATGCTCATGGGTACTCCATGGAATCTCACAATCTCCTGCATGTACCGCTCTGCCAAAGCCTCCGTCGATTGACCCACACGAAACGGTATAAAATGAGCCATCTTGGACAATCGATCGACAATCACCCAAACTGAATTATTGCCCTTTGAACTCCGTGGTAAAGCTGTCATGAAATCCATGGTTATATGTTCCCACTTACATTGAGAAATCGGAAGTGGTTGCAATAAACCAGCTACCCTTTGATGTTCATCCTTGACTTGCTGACACACCAAGCACTTCGATACGCAGCGAGCTGTAACACCACTGTTATTCTATATTTTATTTAGGGTATTTCAAAACTTGCGACAGATTTCTTGAGTATTATTGCTTTTGGGTGCAGATAGTGCATTTGGTAACTGTGGTTAGTATCCAACCCGACCCACATGTTTGAAACCATCATGGTTCAAGATTACGTCAAATATTTGCTAGTACAGAGAATCCATGCACATCTAGATTCTATACACATATATAATATTTTTGTATCCACATATCTTTTAATAATACAAATAAAAACCAAATAATATATTTTGATATCTGGCATTGCATGGCATCGTATTGTTCACCGCCGAAAATAGAGACAAACTGGGATAGATCGTCTTGGCTGAATTTGGGGGCATATACTATTTGGGCTTCCCCATCCACCTCTCCGAAGATACCAAGTTGATTTATGGCACCGTATATCGGAGGTTTGGATATATGCGACCGATGTAGCAGACTTTATCAGATTTCCCCTCATTTGTGAGGTGTTTATTATTATGGGGACGCTATTCCCTACAGGCGCAAGCCCCTGCAGTTAATTATGTTACCGCATTGCGATAACCACTTTCTCCTCATCCAGCAGTTCACTTCGTATCGTGTGTTATTTTGTTTTTATGTAGTTTCCCATGGATTGTATACGGAGACTAGTTTATGTCGTCGCCCGTAGGGCATGGGTTAGTCCAAATCCGTATATTTGAGATTTGGGTTTAGGTCAAGAATTTTTCTTGATAGGGACCACGTTGGTAGCTTGGTTTGCCAAAGGGAATGAACTTAGGACGCATTTCTCACATTTGTGAAGTCCATCGGTTCATGGGATATTTGGGTTTGATCTAAGGATCATTAGCCATATTTGAGACTAAGATCGACTTATGAGTAGTGAGCATATGAGCTTAACTGATCATTAGATTATATATGAATAACGCATGGATAGTATAGGGTAGTCATTATGGAGACAGTCCGCAAGGCAAAACATATTAGTTTAAGGACGTCACGGTCCAACATTCCCTGTTTGGGATGAATGTTAGTTTAAGAACATTTCGGTCCAGCATTCAACTTGCGCGCATATGTGTTTGTTACATGGCGGAGTGAACAATGGTGACATGGAATGCGCCCAATTTGGGGTGCGATCCGATTTGAGGTATACACGTTAATTTGGAAGTGCATCAATGTGGGGTGTTTCCCTCAATCAGAGCAAAGCTCTGTTCAAATTTTGAAATTTGAAATGAAGCAGTGCTTCATAAAAGCGCTGGCACCAAGAGTCAAAGACCCTGAGGCAGCGCTCACATGCAAAGCACGAGAGCGCTAGCGCCAAGTGCGCCAGCGCTAAAAGTCGAATACTTTGAGGCAGCGCTCACGTGCAAAGCACGAGAGCGCTGGCGCCAAGTGCGCCAGCGCTAAGAGTCAAAGACTCTGATGCAGCGCTCATGTGCAAAGCACGAGAGCGCTGGCGCCAAGTGCGCCAGTGCTAAGAGTCAAAGACTCTGAGGCAGCGCACACGTGCAAAGCACGAGAGCGCTAGCGCCAAATGCGCCAGCACCAAGAGTCAAAGACTCTGATGCAGCGCTCACGTGCAAAGCACGAGAGTGCTAGCGCTGGAATTAAATGTTCCCCACCCTCAAAGATCCAACAAAGATGACTAAAAATCATCAGATTACCTCCGAAAATTAGAGCACCGTTGGATCAAAAATCCAATGGTGATTAAAAACCACCAAGATACAGAATAAATTCTATATGGGAAAAGATTTTCCCAATCTTGTTAAAAACAAGAAGATTGCCTTCTGTAAAACAGAAGCCCTAAGATCAAAGATCCAACGGTGGGAACATTCCCAAATCAATTAGAGAAAAGATCTCTTCAACTGATTCAACAAATCAGCCTCCCCTATATAAAGGACCGAAGACTTCAAGTCTTGCATAGAGAACCCCCCCCCCTAAACTTTGAGAAATTTCAAAGAGAAGAGCAAGCTCTCGGAAGAAGAAGGATTTTTTCAAGGTAAATAAAACAGAGAGATAAAATCATTTCATAAGAGAAGAAAAACCTATTTCTTTTTCTAGATCATAGATCTATAAGACCGAGGTCTTTCACAAAAGAGATCATAGTATCTCATCATAAAAAGTGAGGGAGAAGAACTTAATTCTCTTCAGATCATAGATCTATAAAATAAAGACGAAATCTTTCACAAAAATAGAAGAGATTGTAAAATCTCCTATTAAATTAAAAACGTGGTTCTTAGATCTATGAGACAAAGTCTCCTATGAGCGAGAATTTAATTCTCGGAATGCAGAACTGATCAAAGTTGCCTAAAAAGAGCCTTAGCGCTCCAATTAAAAAAAAGCGCCTTAGCGCTCCAAGACTGGCGCATAGCGCCGCAGCGCTCCTAGCGCTCCAATTTAAAGAAGCGCCTTAGCGCTCTAAGACTGCCACACAGCACCGCAGCGCTCCTAGTACTCCAATTTAAAGAAGCGCCTTAGCGCTCCAAGACTGGCGCACAACGCCGCATCGCTCCTATCGCTCCAATGTAAAGAATCCCCCAGCGCTTCAAGGTTGGTACTCAGCGCCAAGAGCACCACGTGCTCCTCACGTGTGCACTAATTTATAAAGAGCGCTCTGCACTCATTGACTGGCGCTCAGCGCCAAGCGCGCCACGTGCTCCTCACGTGTGCGCTATTTCATAAGAAGCACTTTAGCGCTCTAAGTCTGGCGCTCAGCACCAAGCACGCCATGTGCTCCTCACATGTACGCTATCCCGTAGGAAGCGCCTTAGTGCTCTAAATCTGGCGCTCGGCGCCAAGCACGCTAGGTGCTCCTCATGTATACACTGAGGGAACATAAATTGTTCTTTAAATAAAGCCTCAGAGCCATAATGAGTGCTCAGTACTCAATAAAAGACAAAAATGTTGTCAGAATCCAAACCAATACATAGCATTGTTAAATGAAAAAGGACTGAGCCTAATTAAATGTCCAACATTTTAACTGAATGGGCCGAGCCCAAGTTGGCCACAGATCCCTAATTGAGCTCATATGCTCATAAATCTTTGATCTTAGTCCTAAACTTGACTACAGATCTCCCAACCGACATTGGTTCAAGGGTACATCTATTCATACCTCTGATATATGTTGTTGTAATTCTTCAACGTCTTCAGAGAGATGGAGGGTCCCAATAACCAATAACTTTTGGTGCATCCCCAAACGGTTGAACTAAAACTACACAGACTATGATGTCTGTAAGTCGATGTACAACACCCCACGAGTTGCGGGGAGGCGGAAATATGAAAAACAATCTTGTTCTTTGAGTTAACATCGACTAACCGAAGAATCTTTGCTAAACTATAACTAACATATACATAGGAGTTGTTAACTACTATGAGAAGTGATTATACCTAGTGAATCTAGTCTTTCGTCTTTTCGTTATCAACCTCCTCCTCGGCCTCCTCTACGTAATAGACGATCCACCCGAGAGCTTCTATTCCAAGCTTCACCTCTAATCTTGAGGTAACTAGGTTTCTTTAGTTGCTAATCAAAGGCACCTAAGTGATATAGAGTGAGGTTATGGACTAATTAGTCTATCTAATCCTTGATCTCAACACATGAGAGGGGAGGATTAGGGTTTGAAGAGAGAGAGCTCGAGGAGAGAGAATGTGAGCAAGAGAATGAGAATGAGATAATGATCTCTCTTGAATATATGAAGCATAATGATTTATCAAAATAAATAAATAAAATGATTAATCATCATGCTTCATTTATTCATATGAGTGATTCATCTACATGAGTCATTAACCATTAATGATGCATTAATGACATGGATGAATCACACAAATGAGTCACTAAATCATTTAATGCTTATGCCACCTAAACCCCCAAGTCATCATCCTTCTAGAAGCTTCCCGCCAAATTACGAGAACGCCCTTCCTATCTGTGAAAATACGGAAAAACTTTAGACTATATAAATCCAATAATCTGATACTAGAATCCGGCTTAAACCAAAGCCGGCTAGTAAAAACTGTCCGAACGTCGTACGTGCGTAAACACACGTATGCATCCGAATCCTTGTCGTAAAACCATATGACCTCTATATCGTTTCGCCTGGAGCAGGGAAACTCTCTGTGTGGGACTCTAAACACTCGACTACTACGCTGGCAGTGGGTTTAACCACAGACCGCAAGCGGCACTAGCTGTACGTAACGGTCCCCAGATAGATGTCGATAAGAAGGCCGATGAGGAAACCCATCCGAACTCCTACTGAGCCTGATGTTACAATCACCGTACAGTCTGGTCTGTTCGTCTAAGACTATCGCATATCGGGCCTAGGGGGCGGCAAGCGTCAGTCCCCTAATAGCGGTATAAGTCATGTCGGAGTGAAGCCCATTACACCTTGAGAAACTACT
The DNA here is from genome assembly GCA_030015575.1 of Agapanthus africanus. NCBI lineage: Eukaryota > Viridiplantae > Streptophyta > Magnoliopsida > Asparagales > Amaryllidaceae > Agapanthus > Agapanthus africanus. The sequence goes on along the minus strand of JASDDO010000019.1, from coordinate 932,990,663 downwards.
GGAACCTACCAGTAAATCTCGCTTGCCCTGGCCAGGGACTTTGCGTAATGGCTCTCTGACACAGCGCGATATCAACTCCCAATACCGGGAGAGACGAATCCTGTCTTACCGCCACTGCCTCCAAGTGTTCGAGACTGCACCCAAATGCTACCTGTTTGCATGACTCCTTTGAGCCGTGGTAGGGTAGCAATCTAAGAACAGTGGGACACACTCGAGGCGAAGTAGCAGTGTCAAGTGTGCGGACTATACTGTACTCATGTCACCTGGGAACTGTTAACTGACGACGGGTATAATACCAACCAACAGTTCCCCGCGAGTCCTGTCCGGTGTACCCGTAACCCAACGAGCACCTGTATACTATCTCCAGTACGACGTACTGACGGCTGTGGGACAGACCATCTCTCCAACTGGGATGAGAAGCATACAAACTAGTCTACTCCAGAGTATCGATGCCCTGTCTCGATAATCCTACGACTAAGGACCTGGAAAAGGATGTGCTTGTAGACTACCCAGCCCCCACTAGTGTGACTGCCATCACAACGCTGGTAGTCAAGCAAGATCCTAAGGGCTCTATCAATACGTATACTCACATATTAAGATAGATAAAACCAAGTAGCATACTACCATGTTTACCAAGACTGTTATATAACTGTGCATATCCAAAGCTTCCATTAAGTAATATACAAGCTAGTATGATACAATAATGGCCCCTAGGGCATATACACTAACAATCTCCCACTTTCACTAGGGTCATGTACTGGCATATCGAAGACCGATGATCTCGAGTAGCCTCTCGAACTGAATCTGAGGTAGGGCCTTTGTGAATGGATCAACAATGTTCTCTTCAGTAGCAACTCTCTGGACCTCGATCTCCCTGCGATCTATGATCTCCCTGATCAGGTGATACCACCTTAAGATGTGTCTGGACTTCTGATGGGACCTTGGTTCCTTCGCTAAAGCTATAGATCCGTTGTTGTCGCAATACAGAGGTATTGGATCAACAATGGTAGGAACCACCTGAAGTTCTGTTAGGAACTTCTTCATCCAGACCGCTTCTTTTGTGGCATCGCAAGCAGCAATAAACTCCGCTTCCATCGTCGAGTCAGCAACAGTGTCCTGCTTGGAACTCTTCCAGCACACCGCCCCTCCATTGAGAGTAAAGACATAACCTGACATGGACTTGGAATCGTCCTTATCACTCTGGAAGCCGAAATCAGCAAAGGCCTCCATCTTGAGGTCTTTTCCGCCGTAAACCAAGAACAACTCCTTAGTCCTTCTCAGGTACTTGAGAATGTTCTTTACTGCTATCCAGTACTTCTCTCCTGGGTCTGACTGATACCGGCTTACCACGCTCAGTGTGTAAGCTACATCTGGTCTGGTGCACAACATCGCATACATTATAGAGCCTACCGCAGAAGCGTAGGGTATAATAGACATGCGTTCCCTTTCCAAATCAGTTTTGGGAGACATCTCTTTGGAGAGGGTGATTCCATGACAAGCCGGTAGATTACCGCACTTAGAATCTTCCATACTGAATCTTTTCAGTATAGTGTTGATATATCTGGACTGTGAAAGTCCCAACATCCTCTTGGATCTATCACGATAGATCCGGATCCCCAGAATGTAAGAGGCATCACCCAGGTCTTTCATGGAGAACCTGTGTAACAAGAATCCTTTGACAGATTGTAGCATAGGAATGTCATTTCCTATCAATAGAATATCATCCACGTACAAGACGAGGAATACGACAGTTCGTGCTACAACTTTACTATATATACATGGTTCATCTGGATTTTTTGATAAAGTCATATTCTTTGACTGTTTCATCAAAACAGATGTTCCAACTCCACGATGCCTGCTTCAGTCCATAAATGGACTTAAGCAACTTGCACACTTTCCCACTGCTCCCATACTGATTAAAACCTTCTGGCTGATCCATATAGACGCACTCTTCTAAATTACCATTCAGAAAAGCCGTCTTTACGTCCATCTACCAGATTTCATAATCATGAAAGGCAGCAATAGCAAGAAGGACCCGAATGGATTTGAGCATAGCCACTGGAGAAAAAGTTTCGTCATAGTCCAAACCAGGTCTTTGACAAAAACCCTTTGCAGCAAGTCTAGCCTTATAGATTTCCACCTGTCCATCTACACCAATCTTTTTCTTGAAGATTCATTTGCATCCTATGGGTTTTACCCCATCTGGAGCAAGGTCCAAAGTCCATACTTTGTTGGTGTACATGGACTCCATTTCGGTCCGCATTGCATCTAGCCATCGTACCGAGTCGCCGCTCTGGATTGCCTGTTGGAAGCTAGTAGGTTCATCATCATCAATGATGCAATCCTCTCCATCCCCATCTATGAGAAAACCGTAGTATCTCTCAGGCGGATGAGACGGCCTACTACTCCTGTGGAGGGGTGCGGGAATGTCCTGTTCTTCTTGAACTACTGGTTCTACCAAACTTTCAGTAGTAGTTTGTGGTTCTGGAATTTCTTCCAGTTCTATTTCGCTCCCACTTATTTCCTTTTCTAAAAACTGATATTCTAGAAAATGGGCATTACGAGAAACAAAAACCTTTTGTTCCTATGCGTAATAGAATAGATATCCCTTGGAGTTCTTTGGATATCCCACAAATTTATACTGTACTGATCGTGCCTCGAGCTTGTCCACATGCTGCTTTTTAACAAAAGTTGGACATCCCAATATCTTCAGATACTGAAGATAGGGTTTCTTCTGATATGGCGTGGTAGGCACAGTCTTAGTAGGAACCATGTTCAAAAGATATGCCGCTGATTCTAGCGCATAACCCCAGAAAGATCGCAGTAACTCAGCATTACTCATCATGGAACGTACCATATCCAATAAGGTTCGATTCCGTCTCTTCGATACACCGTTATGCTGTGGAGTGTATGGAGGAGTAAACTGAGAGAGAATTCCTTTCTCTTTTAGGTAACCTAGGAACTCGGCACTTAAGTATTCACCACCTCGATCAGATCTTCGTGTCTTGATACTTTTGCCGGTTTGGTTTTCTACTTCATTCTTATACTCTTGGAATTTCTCAAAAGCCTCGGATTTATGTTTCATCAGAAAAATGAATCCGTACCTAGAGTAATCATCCGTAAAAGTAATGAAATAGGAAAAACCACCTCTTGCATGTGTAAACATTGGACCACATATATCACTGTGTATGAGTCCTAAGAGCTCGCTCGCTCTTACTCCATGTCCAGTGAATAGAGTCTTTGTCATCTTTCCTTTGAGACATGATTGACAAGTGGTATAAGTTTGATATTCGAACGAGTCCAAATATCCTTCTCTATATAACTTAGTTAACCTTGTCATATTGATGTGACCTAGTCTACAATACCATAAGAAAGCCTTATTTAAATCTGGAGACTTTCTTTTTAGTGTGTTCTGGACATTGAAAATCTGTAGTTGGTTTAAGACATATATACCGTTATCCAGTGTACCGGACCCAATCAAACTATGATTAAGGTGGATGTTAACAACATCACTTACAAACGTGAAATCATAACCTTTATTTGATAACAAGGAAACTGATATGATATTACACGTTAAGCTAGGTACACAAAAATAGTTATGTAAAACCAAATTGTGTCCACTCGTCAATCCCAGGTGATAATCCCCTACGGACACAGCTCCCACGCTAGCTCCGTTAGCAACCTTTATGGTCATATCACCATCCTTCAACACTCTACGGTTTCTCAGTGCCTGCAATGAATTGCATATATGAGATCCTGATCCGGTATCCAATACCCAGGAAGTAGAGTTGATTGACAGACAATTCTCAATTACAAACACACCTGAAGTCGAAGCCATAGCTTGCTTCGGTTCCTGGTTCTTGGTGTTCCACGCCTTACAATCTTTCTTCCAGTGCCCTTTCCTATAACAATGGAAGCACTCATCCTGGGCCACTACTGGCACCACAATCTTTTTCTTTCCCTTCGCTCCCACCTTACTAACACCTCCTCTAGGTTTGGTGGCGGCCTTCTTCTTCTTTCCTTTGGCCCTAGCCTTGGACCCGGAAGAAGAAGCACCGCTAACAAACATAGCGGGTGTTTCCCTTGCTTTCTGCAAGGTGCCCTCTGCACTCCTCAATATGTTAAGGAGTTCTGGAAGTTCAACTTCTTTTCTTTGAATGTTGAAATTCAGAATAAACTGGGCGTAGGTGGAAGGAAGGGATTGGAGAATCAAGTCTGTATAGAGCTCATTATCCAAAGTCGTCCTAAGGTCTGCGAGCTCTTCAATATAGCCAATCATCTTTAGGACATGTTCTCCTACCGATGATCCGACGGCCAACCTCGCTCGAAACAAGTTCTTTGAGGTCTCGTATGTTGCTATACGAGATTGCTCTCCATAAAGTTCCTTTGTATGGAGAAATATGGCATCAAGATCCATATCCTGGTGCCTCCTCAGATGTTCATTGTTCATCGAGGCAAGCACGATGCACTTGGCCTTCGCGCAATCTAACTCCCAGGTTTTACGGATTTCCTTATCCGTATTACTGGATTTGGGACCTGGGACTGCAGGTGCCTTAGCGGTGAGGACATATCCCAACTTGTCATAGGTCAAAGCCATTTTGACATTCCGCAGCCAATCTTTATAGTTTGGCCCTGTCAGTATATTTTTTTCTAAAAGTAACTTAAGTCCAGTCATTTTCAGGGTCGCTGTAAATAGGAGAGAGAGAAGAAACAGTTTAGCATGATGCTCTTGCAAGTTTAGAGTGGTTTTTAATTTATCTAAACTGGATGGCTCCCACCGGTTTTTCGAATCCCTCCTCAAACCAAAAAGGAAGAGCTAGCCAGGACTATTCTCACCGTACAATACTTGCTTAACCGTTCAGCCAGGCCAGTGTCGATACTTCGAGGGAGGTTTTCCAACGCTTTCGCGAAATTCCTTAATTAAATAACCTCTTTTCTCTGGGGGCGTAGCCCCGCTGACACCATTCTAGGCACCTACTTGGTTTATAGTATTAATCGTTAAGTGACGAATCTCCTGATGAGTAGCATATACTCACAGTAGGATCGGGATCCAAATATCATCGTATGATAATGTTGAAGGAATCCTACCAACATTCATCAAACTCCAAATGGTATACATCTCTTTATAAATTTCAGTTTCTTTAGAAATTCCCGATATAAATTTTTGCCCCATGATCTTATGACCTTGGCGTTGGTCAAAATGTCATAAGTCACATGTCAAGTTCTACCCATCATTATCTTGTTAATTTGAACCCATCCATACATATCCTTGACGTTGGCCAAAATGATAATACGACTGTCCCAAACTAACTCATCTATCTATGCAACAAATGAATACCCAGCAGCTACCAAACACTATGCCTTGGCGTTGGTCAAAATACATAGTTTGAATACTACTGAATACCCAAATGAAATGACGGAGGGCTACGAATGGTTTTGGCGAAACCGTGAACGTAGTGAACTTGATATGACCGAAGGAACCTGATAGCTTTTAAAAGGAGTGGTTAAAGCTCCGCAATTTAAAAAATATCTTCTGTTTTAAAAATAACCGAGTGGTTTCTTTTAAACTGTTCCAACGATTGAACTTTGGTTTATTTTCTTTGCATTAATAATAATGCGTCCCATCATTAACCTATCATTGCAGAAAACAACAAAAATACAACGTCCTCTTATGCCATCCGCATTCGCCACTGGGTCCCGTCATCACCCGTTAGGTTGCTTAACTAACGATAGAGCGGGGGCTGGACTAGCGCGGGTGTAAAACATAAGTGACGTCTAAATAGCTATCATGTATAGATATTGTACATTCGTCAGACGCAATAATAGGCATTCCAGATCACAGATGAACATTATTGGATATGCAAGCAATCCGCATTTCTTTTGAGCCTGCAACGAAAGACGGATTACACAGTTGTGATGAATAGCCATTACCCCACCCTAGACCCCTACGGGTACGGCAAACTACCCGCCAAGTACCCGAAGTGAAGCGGTCTCCCTCAACAGCGTGAGTAGGCCACTAAACACTTCAAAGTACCCGGTAGTTTATGCACCCCACCTTGGGTCTATCCTAGGAGCAAAAACAGTAAAATGAAATAATACAACGGTGGCTACAACCGCAACCTGGATGTGCCCCGCAAAATAATATTACAACATATTACAATTACATCGAATGAATGAATATAATAACCCATCTCAAACCCCGGCTAATCATCACAACAATCCAATCAAGTTCATAATCACAAACAGTTAAATCATTACAGAAATGTGCAACCCCCTACCAACCGACATACTAGCAGTTAAAGGAGGTTTACGAACACATTATACAATCACAGATATAATCTAATTAGCCAAACATCGTATAATTTCGATCGAGCAAACACATTAGATTCTACTCCAAAACTTCTCTGTGCACCTTAGACTTGAGCAGAAAATAAACATTCTAGGAAAAACAAAAAACATCACAGAGGAGTTCTGGGGAAAGTTGGGTTGAATCGGCCCCAACTCGGCCGCGGATCCACGGCCGATCGCTTAGATCGGACGCGCTTCCGCGGCGTCATGGCCGATTCAGGAACCCGATTTTCTCCAGAAATCTTATATTTTCCTTCTTGTCTTTTTAGAGGTCCCTGAAAAATTTTTAGACCTCAATTTAAATTCGACAGAAACTATGTGATTTCGATGTTTTTTCTGGTTCGTTTTGCGTTCGAAATTCTTACGACTTTGCTAATGAGTTAATTATTGTTTAGCAAGGCTCTGATACCACTGTAAGTCGATGTAAAACACCCCATGAGTTGCGGGGAGGCGGAAATATGAAAAACAATCTTGTTCTTTGAGTTAACATCGACTAATCGAAGAATCTTTGCTAAACTATAACTAACATATACATAGGAGTTGTTAACTACTATGAGAAGTGATTATACCTAGTGAATCTAGTCCTTCGTCTTTTCGTTATCAACCTCCTCCTCGGCCTCCTCTACGTAATAGATGATCCACCCGAGAGCTTCTATTCCAAGCTTCACCTCTAATCTTGAGGTAACTAGGTTTCTTTAGTTGCTAATCAAAGGCACATAGGTGATATAGAGTGAGGTTATGGATTAATTAGTCTATCTAATCCTTGATCTCAACACATGAGAGTGGAGGATTAGGGTTTGAAGAGAGAGAGCTCGAGGAGAGAGAAGGTGCGCAAGAGAATGAGAATGAGATAATGATCTCTCTTGAATATATGAAGCATAATGATTTATCAAAATAAATAAATAAAATGATTAATCATCATGCTTCATTTATTCATATGAGTGATTCATTTACATGAGTCATTAACCATTAATGATGCATTAATGACATGGATGAATCACACAAATGAGTCACTAAATCATTTAATGCTTATGCCACCTAAACCCTCAAGTCATCATCCTTCTAGAAGCTTCCCGCCAAATTACGAGAACGCCCCTCCTATCCGTGAAAACACGAAAAACTTTAGACCGTATAAATCCAATAATCTGATACTAGAATCCGGTTTAAACCAAAGCCGGCTAGTAAAAACTGTCCGAACGTCGTACGTGCGTAAACACACGTATGCGTCCGAACCCTTGTCGTAAAACCATACGACCTCTATATCGTTTCTCCTGGAGCAGGGAAACTCTCTGTGTAGGACTCTAAAGACTCGACTACTACGCTGGCAGTGGGTTTAACCACATACCGCAAACGGCACTAGCTGTACGTAACGGTCCCCAGATAGATGTCGATAAGAAGGCCGATGAGGAAACTCATCCGAACTCCTACTGAGCCTGATGTGACAATCACCGTTCAGTCCGGTCTGTTCGTCTAAGACTATCGCATATCGGGCCTAGGGGGCGGCAAGCGTCAGTCCCCTAATAGCGGTATAAGTCGTGTCGGAGTGAAGCCCATTACACCTTGAGAAACTACTGGAACCTACCAGTAAATCTCGCTTGCCCTGGACAGGGACTTTGTGTAATGGCTCTCTGACACAGCGCGATATCAACTCCCAATACCGGGAGAGACGAATCTTGTCTAACCGCCACTGCCTCCAAGTGCTCGGGACTGAACCCAACCGCTACCTGTTTGCACGACTCCTTTGAGCCGTGGTAGGGTAGCAATCTAAGAACAGTGGGACACACTCAAGGCAAAGCAGCAGTGTCAAGTTTGCGGACTATGCTGTACTCATGTCACCTAGGAACTGTTAACTGACGACGGGTATAATACCAACCAACAGTTCCCTGCGGGTCCTGTCCGGTGTACCCGTAACCCAACGAGCACCTGTATACTATCTCCAGTACGACGTACTGACGGCTGTGGGACAGACCATCTCCCCAACTGGGATGAGAAGCATACACACTAGTCTACTCCGGAGTATCGATGCCCTGTCTCGATAATCTTACGACTAAGGACCTGGAAAAGGATGTGCTTGTAGACTACCCAGCCCCCACTAGTGTGACTGCCATCACAACGCTGGTAGTCAAGTAAGATCCTAAGGGCTCTATCAATACGTATACTCACATATTAAGATAGATAAAACAAGTAGCATACTACCATGTTTAGCAAGATTGTTATATAACTGTGAATATCCCAAGCTTCCATTAAGTAATATACAAGCTAGTATGATACAATAATGGCCCCTAGGGCATATACACTAACAGTCTTTAAACTGGACTATGATGTCCTTAAACTTTACGGACTGTGGGGTCCTTAAACTCATGGACTATAATGTCCTTAAATTTTATGGAGTGTGAGGTCCTTAAACTCATAGACTATGATGTCTTTAAACTTTACAGACTATGATGTCTTTAAACTTTACAGACTATAACGTCTTTAAACTGGACTGTGATGTCCTTAAACCCAATGGACCGCAATGTCCTTAAACTAAAACGATAGTGTCCAAATACTCTTTCGTTGGATCTAAATGGTCCCAAAACCTTGTTGAGTAGATCTGAGTGTAAAATTAGACTAACGTATCCTTAACAAGCATTTAAGTTGATCTTAATATAAAACAAGATTAACAATTCTTAAACCAACCCAAACCCAAATCTAAGAAAATACAGATTTGGACCAATCCACGCCGTACGGCGACAACATAAATTAGTCTCCGTATACAATCCATGGGCAACCAAAAATAAAACAAAAAAACACGACACGAAGTGACCATCTGGAGAAGGAGAAAGTGCTTACCGCTATGCGGTAGCGTAATTAACTGCAAGGGCTTGCGCCTGCAGGGAAGAGCGTCCCCACAATCAAAAGCCCCTCGTAAACGAGAGGGAATCTGACGAAATCTGCTTCAACGGCCGCATCCGTCTAAACCTCCGATACACGCTGCCATAAATCAACTTGGCATCTTCGGAGAGGTGGACGGATAAATCCAAATAGCATCTTCCCCCAAAATTCAGGCCAGACATCCCAACGTCCCAGTCGCGTCTTTCGGCGGGTAACAGATTCTGGCACTCCCGGTGGGATCTTTTCCTCTTTCCACTCCACACTTCGTGTGTCATGTTCGCGAATGAATCGTGGTTTAATGTGGTTGCCCCTGGATTCGAGGTACCAAGATTTGGTGTTTTACTCCGTGTAGAAAACAGAAGATAAATGGCTTCCAACTGCACTAGTTGCAACAACAACTCCCACTCCGTCCTCACCGGAGGAGTGACTTATGGGCCCCAAGCGGCCTCCATCTTCGCCATGCCAGTGGAACAGGTGACTCAGGCCACCAATGGACTGTTCTTCGGGACCATGCTCCTACTAATGAGCTTTAACGCCCCAGTGCCATCGCAAGAATCTTCAAAGAAGTTGGTCTTTGATCGGCTTGAAACTACGCGGCTCCTCTCAACGGGTCACCCAAATCCAACGCCTCGGTCTTTAACAGACTGGGCCAAAACTCCAATGGGTACGTGAAGAAGCCCGCGATACCTAAGGGGTTTATCCTGAAACGGATAGCCATCCCTGTTCCAGTAGATGAAATCGTCGGAGAGGCTTCTCCTGCTAAGGGGTCGGTCTTCACAAGACTGGCTATGCAAACTCCCGCTCCAGGCGAAGTCACCAAAGCCGTTACCCCTGCTCGAAAGTCTACCTTTGACAGGTTGACCATCCCCTCTAAACGGACGTCGGTCATTGACAGGCTGACACCAACAACGGTCTCTCATCAAAGCATGAAGCACGATGCAGCTACCCCAATAGCAGAGGTGGTCCCAGCCGCTCGACGCGCTCGACGTCACTACTGGCACCGAGTGAGGAAAGCTGGGGGCAGTTCCCCTTCTTAACTGACTCCACCAGCTCCACCGGTGGAAATTGATGCTGTTGTTCCATCTGGGAACAGCTTTGAACCACTTAGGAGGGTCCGCAAGAATTCTCCGACCACTGTATTGAAAAGATCTCCTCTACCGATGGAAAATGTTACACACTCGAAGCCGGAGTAGCCCCCTCTGCAGGGTTACTAGGCACTCACACAAGGTTCTACAAGGTATCAACCATACCCGATTTAAAATTTAGACGTGCCGAAAAACCCTAACCAAGATCTTTAAACTAGAGATTAGGCGAAACAAAGCATGTTAAACACTTTAACATCTAAGAGTTTGAGATTACAACCTTTGTAGTCCGGTCCTTCACTTCTAAAGCTCCGTGTTGAGGTCCCTTCGCTGCGATCATCGAGTATCCGGACTCTAGAGAGGCTCCACGAAGAGAAAGATGCATGCTTGCTTCCGATCTTCGATAACAAAGATGATCTACCTTGAAGTTTCTTTAACACAAGCTCTCACTCACTAAATGAAGTGAACACCCTAATCTAAATGGCTAGGATAGATTAGGATGATGAATTAGGATTTTAGCTCTCATTTATTTTTATTAACTCACTCATTTTCATCACTTCATAAAAAGCTAGAAAGCTTTTCTGAAAGAAGAAGGAAGAAGAAGAAGAAGAAGAATAGTAATCCTTTTGTGATGAATAATGAAAGTGTGTTGATAATTACTTATGCAACCATGGTTAAAGATGATAGGCTAACCATTGTAGAGACTTAACTAGGGTTAAAGGGTGTGGGTTGGGTTTTGAAATATCTTGCAAAATATCTAAATGAAATATCTTTGCAAGAAACAAAATAAAAGCTTCTAGAAGCTTCTAGAAAAGTTTAACCCAAATCAAACCCTAACCTCGTTTAATCTCCACTAATCATATTGCATTAGCAATTATAACATGTTACAATATTATATATCACATATATAATATATTTTTGTAACAAAAGAAAATACAATTAACATATATCGCATATATATCAATGTATTACCCGAGTGAGAAAAAGAATCTTTTAGTGAGCTTATATCAGTTAATATAATTTAATATATCAAAGATATAATTATACATTAAATTATCGAATCAACACTTGATCCGATAATCCGGCTATTTCACAAATAACCGACTAATATAATCTGTATCAGTTCATCGAATCAACACTTGATCCGATGACCCGGCTATATCACATATACCCGGCCGATATCTCATATCGCGAGAATCTAATACGGTATCACATACACGTATTGTTCTCGGTCCCACACATATCATATATGTGCTCCTACTCCATTTTGCCTGAGTCAAGAAACCTCTGTGTAGGACTCTAAAGAATCGTCAATACGCCGGCAGTAGGTGATGATCATATCAAACACCCACAAGCTGCAAGCGGTCAGCTAAATGTAACAGCCATCCAAGTATTGAGCGATCAGAAGATCAACAAGCAAGCCTGTACTTTCCTCCGCGAATCCAATCAGTAACACTCCCGTACAGTCCGGTCTCTCCGTCTGATATGTCGCATATCTCGCCTAGGGGTGGTAAACGTCAGACCCCAATAGCTTGATAAGTCGTGTCGATATGAGGTCCATAACAGTTTGAGAAACTACTAATAACACTTAACAGTAAATCTCAGCAACCCTGGCCAGGGATTTCCAGTTATAGCCAATCGAACACAGCGCAACATCAACTCTCTATACGGGGAGAGACGAATCCCCTCCTATCGCTCATTGCCTCCATATGATTTAGGACTGTACCCAAAAGCCACCTTTTTGCATGCCCTCTTGGACGTGGTATGATGGAAATCAAAGCACGGTGGGAATCACACAAGACTCTATGACGATCTCGGGTCTACAGACTACTCTATACCAGTGTCACCAGAGAACTGCCATCTGACGTGAGATATAATACCATCTGGGAGTTCTCGGCGAGTCCGTCCAGTGTACCCAGTCTGTACTGAGCACCCGTACACCATCCTTGATGTTAAACACCGATGGATATGGGATCATCCATCGCCCATCATATGGGTCAAGATGCGTACACGCTAGTCTACTCTGGTGTATCGATGCCCTGTCTCGATACACCCTCGACTAGGAACAGTTATAGGATGTACTCGTCGACTACCGTATCACCACTAGTATGATCTCATCATAGTCCCAGTAGTCGAGTACATATCCTAAGGGCTTTATCAACATGTAACATAAAGACAATCAGAGTACATGTTAAGATAAAGTACAACCAGATAGCATACTATCATGTCGAGCAAGAAAGTCCTCCCTATATATGTCCAAGCATCCATTACAATATACATCATATGTACAATAATGGCCTCTAGGGCATACATATAACTAACAATCTCCCACTTGCAGTAGGGCCATCTGTTGAGGTATCGCATACCCAACAATTAGCTGTGGTTGAAGTATCTCATACTTAACTATCCCATAATAATCTTTACTGGGAAAAAGGCCTTTGTGAGTGGATCCGCGCTGTTGTCCTCTGTATCTACTCTCCTAACCTCGATCTCCCTGGAGATCAACCATCTCCATGATCAGGTGATACTGTCTAAGAATTATATCTGGATTTCTGATGGGACGGGGGTTCCTTGGAATAAGCCATAACTCCATTGTCACACAATGGTTGGAACGAAGTTCATCTCATGAACTTATATATATCCAGACTGTCTCTTTGGTAGCATCCTTGGTAACGATGTATCTTGCCTTTAATCGTCTAGTAAGTCACGGTCTCTAGCTTGGAACTCTTCTAACATACCGTCCCTCCACTGAGGATAAAGACAATGCATGCGACTGGCATTCAGTCGTTCTTATCACCCTGGAACTTTTCCAGTTATTCTCCCCAGGATCGATTGATACCATCTCACTACAACTAGTGAGTATCCTAACTTCCATTTAGATCTATCTCATAGATCCATAATCCAGGATTTAGGAGGTATCACCTTGATCCTATATGGAGAATCCTTATGATAAGAGGAGATTGACCGAGCGTAGCATAGGAAACTCATTCCCTATCAAGAGTATGTCATCCACGTACTCTACGAAGATCACCACCATACTCCCTACTACTTTTTTGTATATACAAGGTTCATCTACCATTTTGACGAAATCCAACTCTTTGACTACTACATTAAAACAGATGTTCCAACCCCGCGATGCCTGCTTTATCTCATAAAACATCTTGCACACGTTTCCGCTGCTCCCACTATCTACGAAGCCCTCTGGCTGTGTACTTATAGACACTCTCTTTCAAAACATCATTTAGAAAAGCTGTCATGACACCCAACCGCCAGATATCGTAGTCATGGTATGTAGCCGTTGCAAGTAGGATCTAGATGGACTTAAGCATAGCTTTGAAAGTCTCAACTTTTCCATGTACACCAAGTAATCTTCTCAAGATATACTTGCTCCTGATGTGGATTTAACCCTTCAGATAAAATAACCAGAGTCCATACTTTGTTGGTGTATAAGGATTCCATCTCAGATCGCTAAGCATCCAGCCATTCTTACAGAGTCCCACTCCTGATGGCCAGCTCGAAACTAGTTGGGTCATCATCTCATGATGCAATCCTCGCTCCCACTGTCATAGAGAAACCGAAGTATCTCTCAGGTGGGTGAGAAACCCTACTCGATTGGCGGAGAAGCTGAAGTTCATTGGAAACTATTGAATCCTTTGGTTCTACCAAATCATCAGCTGCAGTTTGTATAGCTGGAACTCTTTCCAGTTCTACCTCATAACCACTAATTTCTTCATAAGAAATTCTCTTTCACAAAGGTGGCATGTTGAGAAACAAAATATATTTTGTTCCTCGGTTAGGTAGAAGATATTCCCTTGCGAATGCTTGGGATATCCAACAAACTTCCACAGAACCGACTTTACCTCAAGCTTGTCCGGATTATACTTTTAGACATAGGCCGGACAACCCCAAATCTTAACATACTTAAGATATGGGCTCTTCCCATTCCATATCACATATGAAGTGGTAAGCAACTGATTTGATTGGAACCCTATTCAATAGGTATGCAGCTTCTCAAGTGCATAACTCCCAAAAGGAAATAGGAAACTCAGTAGTACTCATCATAGAGCGCACCATATCAAATAGGGTGTGTTTTCTCTGCCCCGATACACCGACGTGCTGTGGTGTATACGGAGGAGTGATGGTGAGAGAGAATCTCATTCTCCTTTAGAATAGTCCAGAAATTCCGTGCTCAAGTATTCTCCTCTTTGATCTCATCAAATGACATAATACTTATACCCGTTTTTGGTTCTCTACTTCTAACTTATATTCATTGAATTTCTCAAAAGTTCCAGACTTGTGTTTCAACAAGAACATATGTCCGGATCTTGAGAGATAATCAGTGAATGTAATGAAGTACAAAGAACCGACCTTGGCATGTGTAGACAGGAGACCTTCATACATCAGCATGTATCAATCCCAAGAGTTCTCTAACTCTTTCTCTGTTTCTAATAAACAGTGCTATGGTCATCTTATCTTTGTGACATGACCGGCAAGTTTCACAAGATGTAAATTCAAACTAATTTAAATATGCATCTAAATGTAACTTCAGCTAGTTGGGTCACATTGATATGACCTAGTCTACAATACCTCAAGAACGATTCGTTCATTTCTGAACTCTTCCTCTTGTGTGTGTTCTATACATTAAGAACTATGGTTTGATTTAGAACGTCTATGCTTTTAGATAACGTGCCTGAACCGATCAACTCTTGATATAGGAAATGTTCAAAACATTATCCAACAATACAAAAGTATATATTTCTGTACTAATAAAGAGACTGATATGATGTTGTATATCAGGTTCGGTATCTAATAACATTCGTTCAGAATCAATGTATTCTGGTAATACAGGGTGATAACTACCAACAGACTTGGCTGCAACACTTGCACCGTTTCTATCTCATGAAATTTATCATCCGTTCTCAGTTCTCTACCTATCTGTAGCCCATGTAACAGATTACATATGTGGGATCCTGATCCGGTATCTCATACCAAGGACGTAAAGGATACTGAGAAACAGTTCTGTGTAATGAACACACCCGAAGAAGATGCATCAGCATGCACTTTCTTCGTTTGGGTGGCACGGGAATTCTGGTAATCCCCTATTTCCTGCTCTGTCTTATAACAATTATAAGTTGGAGTGGGACCAACGTTCCTTAGCGCAGTATAACAAGCGGGTTCGGTCAATACATCCGTATTATTACCTTGATTAAGGCGTAACGTAGTCGTAACCAGGAGAGAGAGAGAAGAAAACACTCAGCGTGTGCTTTTACAAGATTAGATTAGTTATCAATTTATCTAATCAGGATGTCTCCCACTGTTTTAGTTAAATCTTCCTTCAAACCATAAAAGGAAAGACTAGCCGGGATTAATTACACCATACAAGTTCGCCAATCTTTCAGCCAGGCCAGTGCCGGTACTTTGAAGGAGGTTCCCCGCGCTTTCGCACGGACCTAATTAAAATAAACCTCGTTTTCCCAAGGGCGTAACCCCGTTAACACCTTTCTAGACACCTACTTGATCGGCTAATTGTAATGTGTAAAACTCCCCCAGGAGTAACTCTTACTCGCAGCGGGTATCGGGATCCGACTATCTCATAGATAGTATGCAATCTCATTGCAAATTTCAACACTTGAAATTCCCAATAATATTTTACCCCTAACCTCCTATGACCTTGACAAAGGCCAACAAACCATAGGATGCGAGTCAAGTTCAACCCGTCATTTCCTGATTGAATTAAATCCACCCGCACGACCCTTGACAAAGGCCAACAAGGTCGCACTACTACCCTAACTCAATCGCATGATATGCTTATATAGATAAGCAGTAATCAACTACCGCACACTACGCCTTGACAAAGGCCAACAAATGCAGCACGAATACTAACTATCATTTATCTGAAATGACGGAGAGCTACGACAGGTTTTTAAGAAAACCCTTTGCATAATGAACTTGATATCATTGTAGAATCGAGTGATTTTAAATGGAATGTTTTTTAGGCCTTTTCTAGTTTTGCTAAAGAGGTCACTCCCTGTGAAGGGATCGTCGGCTCTTTCATTATTGAATAAGGTGCAGGATATTTCACAAATACCACTATGCAAAGCAAAAACTATAGAAGAAATCAAAAGACAAACCGTGTTTGTAGCATTTGCTAGTTTCACTAAAGAGGTCACTCCCGGTGAAAGGATCTCGGCTCTTTCCTTATCGAATAAGGTGCTGGATGTTCTATAAGGAACACCGCTATGCAAAGCAAGAACTAGAGCTACAAGTTTTTTTTAAAACAATTTTCTACAACATCTTTAGGTTTCTTTTAGTTTTCATTAATCTCATTAATGAAGTCCCATTTTATTATGCTTCACAAGCATCACATTTGAAACGAAATCTGCAATATAACATATATCTCATATATATAATATAAACATTCGTCTCGGGAAGTAATATGATTTCATCACAGAACATTGCGGCAGAAGAACATATATGAAATATTGGATATACTAGGACGTCCATGTTTTAATACGAGCCAGTATAAACACGGATTCCACGGTCGCGATGAATAGCCAAACCCACATCCCTAGACCCCTATGAGAGCGGCAAGCAACACTGCCAATTCTAGGGTTAGGAGACCCGGTCTTGACTCCTCGAGATGGTCTCCCACTGGACCCTAGAACCCGGTTACTTGTGCTCCCCGCCTTGGGTCTACCTAATGCGGAAGAGTAAATAATATACAATGGTGACATCATCCTCAGCCCGGAAGTGCCCCAATAAAAGAATATTACATACAAATAAATTTTACATGAATGAAAAAGAAAAACTCTCATCTCACATAAAAACCCCGGCTATTCAGAACGCGACGATCCAATATAACATATCACAGCAACAAATAATATCTCATATCATTAACGTAAACAAGTATGCGTATCCCGATTGTCGTTGATGTATAGCAACGAAGCCGGTGATACACCACATACTACGCTTACGGTCACAGAAAAGAAAGTGTAAAACTACAACAGTTAGAATCCGCAACCTCTTTAGACATCGCATGCCTAAAAAAATGAATTCCTTAGACATCGCATACCTAACAATTATAAACCCAGCATTTTAGCCTCATTATCGAAAACTCTTTTCAATATCAAGTCGGGCAATTCAACAAGATTCCCGACATCCTGATCGAATGCTCGTCGCAAACTTTAGTAGACGGCCACACCCCCAGATGCCGTCGACGAAGCGCACTAAGGCGAAACACCGCTGCCGCGAGCACCCGAACGGATGCTTTTGGCGACGGGGTTCTCCTACAGTCACTTGGTCGGGGCTATGGGGTGTGGCTGTCTATTAAGTTTACCCGGCGAGTATCCGCGTACGCCACGTGATTGCGGCGGACTTTTGATCGCATCAAAATCCCGTGGCAACCGATCATCTGAGACTAAACTGCTAGATTTATAACATTCAAATTATTTATCTCATAACTACCTGTGGATTCCAAATATTGTATCGCATTCCAGATAAAAAGACAGTGTTAAACTTTCCAATCGAATAATCAAACACCCAAGATTTCCCAAATAGCTCAACATTTGAGCGGAGTTTAAAAGCATCTATCACATGCCACAGTACCAATGGTCTAGCCGTAGAAGGGTCAACCCAACGCCTCACATATGGTAACGCCGTACTGCCCCAAACCCTAAGGTTCAGAGACGGTTCATACGGTCACATAATCAAGTTAAGGTTTGTGTTCTTCTAGAGGGTCTACCGCGTTACTTGCATGATTTTCCGGAAGTTTCAAACTCGAGGAAAAAAAATCCAACTTTTGAAAAAATTTCCGACAGGGGAAAAAGTGAGTTATTGATATCCGTTCGAACTTTTAACACGTTCTAAAATTACCCGGAAAAAAGTTAAACGAAGTTAAATTATCCGATCGAATCAATGAATCCACAATACATCCCAGGAAACTCAACACTTGAGTATAATTAAAAATACTCAGAAGCATGCTTGGATACCTACAGACTTTACTGTATAAAAAGAAAACACTGATGCCCCTATACGGCCGCGGAACCGCTGCGCAAGCAGGGTAATGCCGCAGTTCCGCGGCGATTTAGGGGTATTGTGTTCTCGTTTTTCACAGTATTTCCTAAAATACCCTGCTTAATTTTCTGAGTATTTTTGATACAGAAAAATCAATATTTTGAAATTTTTTCCAGAAACTAGGGTTTTACGGGTATTCGGAGTTTGATCGGACTTTGAACTTCGCCTAGACTTCGCCTAAAGCTCTAGCTTGGCTCTGATACCACTACAGGGTTACTAGGCACTCTCACAAGGTTCGATAAGGCATCAACCATGCCCGATTTAAAATTTAGACGTGCCGAACAACCCTAACCAAGATCTTTAAACTAGAGATTAGGCGAAACAAAGCATGTTAAACACTTTAACATCTAAGAGTTTGGGATTACAACCTTTGTAGTCCGGTCATTCACTTCTAAAGCTCCGTGTTGAGATCCCTTCGCTGCGATCATCGAGTACCCAGACTCTAGAGAGGTTCCACGAAGAGAAAGATGCATGCTTACTTCCGATCTTCGATAAAAAAGATGATCTACCTTGAAGTTTCTTTAACACAAGCTCTCACTCACTAAATGAAGTGACCACCCTAATCTAAATGGCTAGGATAGATTAGGATGATGAAGTAGGATTTTAGCTCTCATTTATTTTCATTAACTCACTCATTTTCATCACTTCATAAAAAGCTAGAAAGCTTTCTAGCTTTTCATGAAAGAAGAAGGAAGAAGAAGAAGAAGAATAGTAATCCTTTTGTGATGAATAATGAAAGTGTGTTGATAATTACTTATGCAACCATGGTTAAAGATGATAGGCTAACCATTGTAGAGACTTAACTAGGGTTAAAGGGTGTGGGTTGGGTTTGGAAATATCTTGCAAAATATCTAAATGAAATATCTTTGCAAGAAACAAAATAAAAGCTTCTAGAAATTTCTTGAAAAGTTTAACCTAAATCAAACCCTAACCTCGTTTAATCTCCAGTAATCATGTTGCATTAGTAATTATAACATGTTACAATATTATATATCACATATATAATATATTTTTGTAACAAAAGAAAATAATACAATTAACATACATCGCATATATATCAATGTATTACCCGAGTGAGAAAAAGAATCTTTTAGTGAGCTTATATCAGTTAATGTAATTTAATATATCAAATATATAATTATACATTAAATTATCGAATTAACACTTGATCCGATAATCCGGCTATTTCATAAATAACCGACTAATATAATCTGTATCAGTTCATCGAATCAACACTTGATCCGATGACCCGGCTATATCACATATACCCGGCCGATATTTCATATCATGAGAATCTAATACGATATCACATACACGTATTGTTCTCGGTCCCGCACATATCATATATGTGCTCCTACTCCATTTTGCCTGAATCAAAAAACCTCTGTGTAGGACTCTAAAGAATCGTCAATACGCCGGCAGTAGGTGATGATCATATTAAACACCCACAAGCTGCAAGCGGTCAGCTAAACGTAAAAGCCACCCGGGTATTGAGCGATTAGAAGATCAACAAGCTAGCCTGTACTTTCTCCCATGAATCCAATCAGTAATACTCCCGTACAGTCCGGTCTCTCCGTCTGATATGTCGCATATCTCGCCTAGGGATGGTAAACGTCAGACCCCAGTACCTTGATAAGTCGTGTCGATATGAGGTCCATAACAGTTCGAAAAACTACTGATAACACTAACCAGTAAATCTCAGCAACCCTGGCCAGGGATTTCCAGTTATAGCCAATCGAACACAGCGCAACATCAACTCCCTATACCGGGAGAGACGAATCCCCTCCTATTGCTCATTGCCTCCATGTGATTCGGGACTGTACCCAAAAGCCACCTTTTTGCACGCCCTCTTAGACGTGGTATGATGGAAATCAAAGCACAGTGGGAATCACACAAGACTCTATGACGATCTCGGGTCTACAGACTACTCTGTACCAGTGTCACCAGAGAACTGCCATCTGACGAGAGGTATAATACCATCTGGGAGTTCTCGGCGAGTCCGTCCAGTGTACCCAGTCTGTACTGAGCACCCGTACACCATCCTTGATGTCAAACACCGATGGATATAGGATCATCCATCGCCCATCATATGGGTCAAGATGCGTATAAGCTAGTCTACTCTGGTGTATTGATGCTCTGTCTCGATACACCTTCGACTAGGAACAGTTATAGGATATACTTGTCGACTACCGTGGCCCCACTAGTATGATCTCATCATAGTCCCAGTAGTCGAGTACATATCCTAAGGGCTTTATCAACATGTAACATAGAGACAATCAGAGTATATATTAAGATAAAGTACAACCAGATAGCACACTATCATGTCGAGCAAGAAAGTCCTCCCTATATATGTCCAAGCATCCATTACAATATACATCATATGTACAGTAATGGCCTCTAGGGCATACATATAACTAACACCCTCAGTGGCTGTCTTCCAAAATCCACAAGGTCTGGCGGAGAGTCCAGGATTCTGTGATCGACAAGGACTATTCCCGCCGACAGAAGAAGTTGAAGACTCAACAGGAAGAGGACTATCCCTCTGCCATGCCACGCAAAGTATCGTCTGCTCAGTTGCCTACTGCAATAGCCCTCTCAACTTCAATCGTCTATAAAAAGAGGAGGGCGGGGAAGATCCCTATGCCTGCGACGAATCTCAAGGGCACTGAACCCAGACGCTCCAAGTCTGGGGGCATGGTGGTGCATACTGTTTATATGGCTTCCGGGAAGGAGGAGAGCCGTGCCTCTGGGGGTCATCGACCACTCACCCGATACGTAACAAAAGCCTAGGAGTAACAACAGAAGCTCCTGGAAATGTTGACAAATATGGCCGCACTCACTGAGCCAAAAGAAAGCCCGGAAATATCGTCGGAACAGTTTCAGGAGCAGGAAACCGATGCCGAGTTCCTCTGAAGAATGCTCGGGAAGAAAGACAAAGAGGCCGCGAAACAAGCGGCTAACATAAAATAAATGGGGTTATTGTTCCAAGATATGGTGGGCATGATGATGCATCAAGACCACCCAGCCGAAGACCCCCCGATTATCCTTGATGACGACATAGGGGAGACATCGAACCCTCTTCCGGCTCTATCAACAGCCAAAGAGGAGACGATCTCCAAAACCGCCCTGGATGATTATATCGCTCAACAGATACGAGCCCATTAGGAGAGCGAAGCGGCCGGCCAAATCGTTAAGACTGGACGACCCTATCCGGGTTGGTATGACAAAATAAAGTACCGCCGGGATATACGATCCCTAAATTCCATGTATATAAGGGGACGGGGAATCCACACCAGCACGTTGCTCAATTCAGGGCCTTGTACGGTAATATTGGGGGTGACGACAAACTACTGCTTCCGCAATTCATTGGCAGTTTGTCGGAGACAGCATTCGAGTGGTACTCTGAGCTTCCCAGCGATTCCGTCAAAACTTTTACAGAGATGGAGTTTCTATTCACCCAGCATTTCGCAAGCGCCAGCGAACGCACCCCAATCACGGCATTGATCAATGCCAGGGTGAAGCCTGGAGAAACATGGGTTCAGTACGCGATACGGTGGCGGAACCTATGATCAAAGTGCGAACAGCGCATAGAAGAGGCTCCTGCAGTAGGCATGTTTGTAGGAACCCTCGATCCGCAGGCGACCATCACCTAGTTTATGATGTTCTTCAAGCCGGCCACTTTCCAGGCCTTGATCGACAAGCTGGCCCAAATGGACCAGATGGGCCATAGGCCTTCCTCTTCAAAGACGGAGCCTCGAAATGAAAAGGGGAAAGGGAAAGCGACCCTTCTCGCCAATGCTCAGCAACAGCCGAGTGGTCCAAATCCAGCTGATCGCCAAAACGACAAACAGCGATTTATCAACGAAAAGTTAAAGCATCCTTACTCATTCCCTCGGGATAAAACAATGAGACTGTTCAAACTGGCGGTGCGCAACAGGCTCATCACTCCAGATCCGAGATGCCTACTGCAGCCAAGTGACGTCAACAATCCCAATTACTTCTCCTACCACCGAGTAGTGGGTCATCCAATCGAAGATTGCTTCATCTTTAAAGGCTGGATTGAGGACCAATACCAACAGGGCAAATTCGCACTGTCCGAGAATTGGAAAGTAAGCCCGTCTCAGCCGCACGCTCCTAAAAGGATAGACACGCCGGGGGCATCATGCTCATTTATAGAAGAAGCTCCATGGGAGGTCGCTCTTTCAGCCAAAACGAAAAGAATGCTGAAGGATCTCCAAACATGCCCGGTGATCAGGTGGAAAAGTCTGCTGGAGCTCAAAGTCATTGAGGGAATGCTGAAGCCACGCCCGACGTCAAGAATTGGTAGTGATAGTCAAAACGCTCATGCCCAGCTGTCAAAATCTTCAAAGAAGAAGAAGAAGACCAAAAAGCCCGTGAAGCCTGATGACAAGCGCACGGACTTGCAAAAACATATTGATGCACTGGAGGAATACAACCAAAAGGCGCGAACCCCAGTCACACTCCAAGAATTTCTCAACAATATCCTTGAGAGAGGAGATAACGACAATAACGACGGAGATGACTCGTCAAAAGAATCTGAGGATTATGTGGTAAGTTGCTACATGATCTTTCATTCAGCATTAACTAACGAAGAAGCTCACTCGGCGTCAGAAGACAGCATAAAAGAGCTGGGGGAAGGATCAAAGCCAAAACCCTTGGAACCGTCTGACGAGATGATCGACCTACTTCTGAACGAAGCACGTCAGAAGAGCAAAGATGATCAAGAGCATGAAATGGCCAAATTCGAAAAAGCCAAACGTCGGCAACTGAATGAAAGGGTGGAAGCACTCCAACCAGATCGAAGCACGCCTGCGGCAGACAAAAGCAGGCTTAAGACGAGGAAACGGTTTGCCAAAGCCTTGTCCATGGGAATGAAGCTGCCACCGCCTAAAGAAGATATCCCCGAGGATACGCACCTTGACGAAGCAGACGTACATCCTAACTATTGCTTATACCACCAGAGGATTGCACACCCAACTGAAGAGTGCATGGCTTTTAAAAAGTGGTGGCAAGGGTATGATTGCACGCTTTTGGCGTGTCGGATGTTCAAAGTTCTAAAGTATAACCGCGATCAGGACGGTGTCGCTTTGCAGCTAGCCGGTTGAGCACGGGTCGATCCACAAGAAGATGGTTGTATGTCATTTCTTATTTTAGACGAGTCAATAAAGAATTTGTACATGTTTGTTCAGTTCTAACCTATGTGTTTTATGCGCAAGTATGAAGTTGTTAAGAAAAAGATAAGAAATTGTAAGCTAAAGAAATCCGTACTCAAAACCTTTGAGCCGAGTCTGACCAATTGAAGCTAGAGCAATCGGCAACAGCGTGGATTAGGGGATTTAAGCACGGTATTCGTGGAATCCGGCTTATTTACCCTTGTCCTTCCGTTCTTGTCTCTTGCTTTCGCCTCCGGCCAAACCGAACGCAACCGGTCGCGGTTAGGAATCACCATTACCTTGGTAGGGTAGGGTGCCTAACGGAGCGCTTGCGTAACGTTTGGGCGGAGTTCAATGGAAAATAACGGGAAAAGAAAATGAGCAAAGAAACATTAACTTACAATACCGTATTTATTCTTAACAACGATAATTACAATCATTCACAAAAAGAACCAAAGAGAGAGAACAAAAAGAACAAAGAAAATAAAAGATTACAAGTAAGTAAGGGCATGGAATTTAAAGTGCAAGAAAGTAAAGTAAGGTAGTAAAAAGCAAGAAAGAAATAAGCAATAAAAAGAACTAGAAACTAGAACTCAAGACAAGCATGGGATCAATAGCCAACCCTTAAACTTGCAAGCTCAATCAAGAGGTTGCAAGATCAAGAGAAGGGTAAAGAACTCATGTGAAATGAAGCACTAATTCCATAAGAAGATACAACCCTTGAGATCAATAACAAACCCTTAAACTTTCAAGCTCAATGAAGAGGTTGAAAGATCAAGAGAAAGCAAGAATCTCAAGGGGAAGCTAAACAAACAAGAATGATACAAAAACTCTCATCTTCATTTAACATCGACTCAATGCTCTCACTACATTTTCATGGAGGGAAGATGAAGAAGAAGAAGAACAAAACTACACTAAAAGAGGCTAAAGAATTTTTTTTAACCTTGGCTTGGCTCAGATCTGGGGTATTTATAGGAAGGGAACTGGAAACCTAGGGCAAGAATCTGGCTCAATATGAATTCCCCAAACTACCCTTGAAAAACGACACAGAGAGGACACCATATGGCCGCGGTTCCGCGGCCTAGACCCCCTATTGGCCGCGGAACCGCGGCCATCTTGATGAGTTGGGTGATGGGATTGTTTGTACTTCCCTGGTTTTATGTTTCTTCGTGTTTGAAAACTTTACACTGCACAAAGTCTTCCAGAATATCTTCAGATTTCTTAGTCCAAGATTGCATTATTTTCTTCACTTTTGACTTCTATCTCCCTCGAGCTCCGCGCACCCATTGATTCTTGTGCAGCCCCCCTCGTGCTCTGTGCTTGTCCGAGACATGAATGACCACTGTCATATGTCTTGTCTCTGGAACTGGTACTCGGCACTGGACGGATATGGATGACCGGAACCCGGCTTTTATCTGCTGTGACAGATGTTCTGAGTTTGGTGTAACTGTGGAGATTTTGTCTTGATTTGCAATATTTGTACTGGAAACCTGTAATCTGTAAATATGTAACAAACACGGATTAAAAGCACCTACCTATAAACACACGAGCATAAGATTGGGCGGTATAAAATGCAATATTCTGTTATGAACAAATACTCCCAAACTTAACTTTTGCTCGTCCCTAGCAAAACCAATTATTCACAAAAATAAAATCCTAACCGCACTTTCGCAGGGAACGCGATTACACTGAGCACTGCAACAAGCCGTTAAACCTCTTGGTGTCCCTAGTAGGAGGAGTGTTGTCTCCTGAGGGTTTTCAGCGGATTACACCCACAAAATCCCATCAAGCTAGTGTCATAAGTTAACGTCGATTCTACTCCTACAGTTTAGTATTTACGTTAGAAATTCTATCATCGTAAGTTAGAAATATCCAACCCTTATTTTTCACGCCTCCTATCTATTTAACCTTAGATCCTATACGTTCCAAAAAAGTTTAGAAAGATATTGGTATTTCCTGAGTTTTCCTTCTTCAAGTGTGGTCTTAAATCAGGGATTTTTTATCAACTTTACAGAAAACATAAGTCTTATTCTTTATTTCTATCTCTTATACAAACATCGATTGTATACCCCTACGTGTGTGTATATTTGCACCCCTACACTCAATAATTCAATTCAAGCTATAATACCCCCGCCCTAATACCTAATACTACTTCTTTTCATTAAGGATGGACGGATTTGCTCACACACCTTTCATGCGACTATTAATGCCTCTTGAGGCACTAACGACCGATTACTGAATGTGTGAACTTTAAAGCGTAAATAGCAGTTTCCAGGTCTTGACTTTATTCTATTTTTTCTTTTTTTTTCTTTTTCTTTTTCTTTTTCTTTGTCTTTTTCAAGACCAGATATATTTTTCAATATGCTCTTTTGGTGTTTAGCTTTAAATACCGTTTTTTCTTTCATACTAGGCTTTCAGGCAAGAGTATTTCTAGGTATCCTCTACTATCCCAAGTTTTAAGGTGCGTGTAAGTGCAGTTTGTAGGGTATATACTTTCTAAATTTGAACTCAAGAAAAGAAACTATTTTTCAGACTTATCCTTCAGTAAAGCTTCAACACTTTCCCTTCCTCTTGACTTAACTCAAGAACTGAACTCAAGATTACCTATTTCTAAAAAAAACTGTAAGGACATATACTTACCAAAGTTAGACAGAATGAGGGTTATTTTAAGGGTTTTCAATTTCTAAGCCTAGAATTTAGTTATTTCTAACATATCAACTAAACTTTCAGAATAAAAAATCTAAGTTACCCTATTAGCTAACTTGACGACAAAGTTTTTATATTTTTTGGAAAATTTTCAATTTTTTTGTGGGTTTTTTAATAAGGTATGCAAATGCAAAATATACAAATGAATGCGAAGGAAGAAAGCTTAACGAGCACACCCCCAAACTTAAACTTAACAGTGCCCTCACTGTCAGGCTACACCAAGAGGGTCAAAATTTTCGGCGCTCTCCCTAAAAACAAGTTATATACAAAACAAAAAGGAAAACAAAAAATATATACAAAAAAAAGAGTCCCCCCCAAACTTAAGTAAAACAGTGTTTCCACTGTTAAGCGTTGAAGTGTAGGATTTAGGGGGGAAAGAGAATAGTATCAAGCTATACAAGGCCTTACAAAGGCCAAAAGTTAACACCAACCATTC
Organism: Agapanthus africanus; assembly: GCA_030015575.1. Lineage (NCBI taxonomy): Eukaryota > Viridiplantae > Streptophyta > Magnoliopsida > Asparagales > Amaryllidaceae > Agapanthus > Agapanthus africanus. The sequence continues at coordinate 932,963,970 of JASDDO010000019.1, read as the reverse complement.
AAAAATTATATCTCTGTAAGATGCGGGTTGGTGAAAGAAGGTGAAGAGGAAAGAAATGGAGAATACGCGAGACCGTATGGAGATAGAAGCAGGATACGGTCTCGGTATATGAGAAGAAGAATGGCGGAAGGGAAAAGGAAGTGGAATACGAACTTGAGGGTGGAAATGGAGTGAATAGATTAGCACAATTTGTGATGACTGATGTGTAAGAAGCGTTTGTGCTAATCTATTAACCCATCGAGAAATGGGGTCAAATCCCTCAAGATTCGTAAGAAACCATGGGTAAGCCGAACTTGGTAAACCAGACATACGAAATGAAAGTGATACGGTTTCTTGCGATGCCGGAACGATGGAGAGGAGTGATCGAGGAGGGGTATCGGTTAAGGGTTCTGGAGGGTGTACACAGTTAGTGAAAGGAACAGGATGAATTGGAAAATCCGACTCATCAACAAGAACTGTTTCATCCTCAAAAATATCCTCAATAGTCTCCTCAAAATTCAGCTTATCCATGCAAATTTCATCAAAATCAAGACACATATGGGGTTCGGGAAAAACATTTAATGACTCGGGATGATGAATTGAAGAGAAAAACTCAGCCAAATCTGTGGGTTCATCATCCAAAATATCCCCAGCGTCAATATCCTCAATCAAGTGAAAATCAAAATTCTCAGACACCTCATCAAAAGCATGGATTTCAATCGATTCTGGTTCTAAGATAGAGGTGTAGAGGTCAAAAGGATTGGGTGTGGTTTCACTTGGCAAGGTCCCTTCACAATCGGGTAAATCAAACACTGCAAAGTCGCACAACTCATCAAACATTCTATCTTTAATTGATAATTCAGTTGGGACACTTGATAGACTTTCAACACAGGAGTTGTGGGATTCAATTTGAAACGGGTAGGTTTGATTCCGAAGGGGGTACAGATCACTCTCTCCACTCAAATTCTCAACCTGTCCTACTGCCTCTTCATACATTGGAAAATTTGGAGTTAGTTGAAAACTGGCTACCGGGTCACTAGGTTGTATGAAGGCGGCCATGGACGCATTCAAATCCATCATTTGTTGGTACGACGCTACTCTAAAGTCTTCCAAAGACTTTTCCAGACTAGACATGGGTTGTGAAGGGGTTTCAGTAAAAGATTCAAAATTGTGTGGATACTGAAAACTCCCAAATGGCGGTTCAGAAGCAATGTCTAGGGAAGGTGCAAAAGTCGGGTAGGACTGGTAGGAATTGAATGGCTGGACAGGAACAGGATCAACATTTGGATAAGAAGGTGAATGGAATTGTTGATCCCAAGAATCTGTAGTGGTGAATGGAGTGAAAAATCGGCTACAGGATTGTTCAATATGTTCAGAGATGGACAAAGGACGACTTGCAAAAGGGGTATCAACATAAGAGGGTGGGGGAGGTTGAAAAGGTTGATACAAAGTGGATTGCGCAGGGCAAGTGTTTGTCCTAGATGCGTCTATCCGATCTTACAAAGAGATTTTGGGCATGGAGGGATCGTTTGACGTTCGGCCAAAGCAAGAACCGTAAGAAGTAATGTCTGGTTGTGGGTACCAAAGTTCGGCAAGAGTTTTGCGAGGTGGGGTACCCATGATATGAAGAGAGAAAGAAAGAAAGGCAGAGAAAAGGAGGGGGAAAAGAATGTGATTTTTTTTTAGTTAGGTATTAACAAAAGAATGAAATATACACACAAAAAGAAACTGGACAAAAACAATCACGATACAAAAATACCACACACCTAATCGTTTTAGGGTACTCCTAGGTCAACTAGACCTGCTCCAGAACTTGATTGTCGAAGTAAAACTGTGTCGAGAAACGGGCTCAAGATACACTGATCACGAGGCCAGGTAAGTGCAGAGATAAGGAGAGGTTTTCCAACGCTTTCGCGAAGTTCCTTAATTAAATAACCCTTTCTCTTTAGGCGGTTTCGCCGTTAACACTTTCCTAGACACCTCGTAAACAATATACCGTTAAGCGAGGTTCTAAACACAGTTAACTTCTCCTAGTGAGCGCGAAGTCCTTAAGGCTTAAAGTCTAGTTTCTTTTAAATTTTGTGCGGGTAACGTTATGCTCAAGTTCGTGATTTGTGGGCCACAGAAAAGGTGATGAAATCCTTTACCGTATGTTGTGGGGTTCGCTTGCCCTTAAGTCCGTATTAATGTATGCAATGCGCAATTTAATAAAAATTCTATAAAGAATCAAACAATCGTTTTTTAGTTTAAGCACGGCACTGTAACAAATACGGGTTAGTCAATTTTTAGCGTTTGCTAGCGAACTTGCAAAGAATCCTGCAAACAATAGTATATTGGATGCGTCGGATTTGAGAAGAAGGTGTTAGAGAAATACGTACCGTTAAGTTTTTGGGTTAGGAAACCCCCGTTGAATCAAATACGGTAAGCTTGAAAAGTTCGCTTGCGCGGGTCAAACTTCCCGGATCTTTGGCACTGTACTTCGTAATCACCTTAACCTTGAATGTACACTTTGCGCCCCACAATCGCAGTTTGCAAATACGCAAAAATCTGCACTCCTGCCCACAAAAATGATCAAAAATAACAAAAAGATTTTTTTTTATTTATAAATATATACAAAAAGAATATTAACCCGAATAACAAGAAAGAAAATATGCTACCGTCTCCCCGGCAATGGCGCCATTTGATCGCACGCTTTTGGCGTGTCGGATGTTCAAAGTTCTAAAGTATAACCGCGATCAGGACGGTGTCGCTTTGCAGCTAGCCGGTTGAGCACGGGTCGATCCACAGGGAGATGGTTGTATGTCCTTTCTTATTTTAGACGAGTCAATAAAGAATTTGTATATGTTTGTTCAGTTCTAACCTATGTGTTTTATGCGCAAGTATGAAGTTGTTAAGAAAAAGATACGAAATTGTAAGCTAAAGAAATCCGTACTCAAAACCTTTGAGCCGAGTCTTGACCAATTGAAGCTAGAGCAATCGGCAACAGCGTGGATTAGGGGATTTAAGCACGGTATTCATGGAATCTGGCTTATTTACCCTTGTCCTTCCGTTCTTGTCTCTTGCTTTCGCCTCCGGCCAAACCGAACGCAACCGGTCGCGGTTAGGAATCACCGTTACCTTGGTAGGGTAGGGTGCCTAACGGAGCGCTTGCGTAACGTTTGGGCGGAGTTCAATGGAAAATAACGGGAAAAGGAAATGAGCAAAGAAACATTAACTTACAATACCGTATTTATTCTTAACAACGATAATTACAATCATTCACAAAAAGAACCAAAGAGAGAGAACAAAAAGAACAAAGAAAATAAAAGATTACAAGTAAGTAAGGGCATGGAATATAAAGTGCAAGAAAGTAAAGTAAGGTAGTAAAAAGCAAGAAAGAAATAAGCAATAAAAAGAACTAGAAACTAGAACTCAAGACAAGCATGGGATCAATAGCCAACCCTTAAACTTGCAAGCTCAATCAAGAGGTTGCAAGATCAAGAGAAGGGTAAAGAACTCATGTGAAATGAAGCACTAATTCCATAAGAAGATACAACCCTTGAGATCAATAACAAACCCTTAAACTTTCAAGCTCAATGAAGAGGTTGAAAGATCAAGAGAAAGCAAGAATCTCAAGGGGAAGCTAAACAAACAAGAATGATACAAAAACTCTCATCTTCATTTAACATCGACTCAATGCTCTCACTACATTTTCATGGAGGGAAGATGAAGAAGAAGAAGAAGAAGAACAAAACTACACTAAAAGAGGCAAAAGAATTTTTTTTAACCATGGCTTGGCTCAGATCTGGGGTATTTATAGGAAGGGAACTGGAAACCTAGGGCAAGAATCTGGCTCAATATGAATTCCCCAAACTACCCCTGAAAAACGACACAGAGAGGACACCATATGGCCGCGGTTCCGCGGCCTAGACCCCCTATTGACCGCGGAACCGCGGCCATCTTGATGAGTTGGGTGATGGGATTGTTTGTATTTCCCTGGTTTTTTGTTTCTTCGTGTTTGAAAACTTTACACTGCACAAAGTCTTTCAGAATATCTTCAGATTTCTTAGTCCAAGATTGCATTATTTTCTTCACTTTTGACTTCTATCTCCCTCGAGCTCCACGCACCAATTGATTCTTGTGCAGCCCCCCTCGTGCTCTGTGCTTTTCCGAGACATGAATGACCACTGTCATATGTCTTGTCTCTGGAACTGGTACTCGGCACTGGACGGATATGGATGACCGGAACCCGGCTTTTATCTGCTGTGACAGATGTTCTGAGTTTGGTGTAACTGTGGAGATTTTGTCTTGATTTGCAATATTTGTACTGGAAACCTGTAATCTGTAAATATGTAACAAACACGGATTAAAAGCACCTACCTATAAACACACGAGCATAAGATTGGGCGGTATAAAATGCAATATTCTGTTATGAACAGGGTACGTTGCTCGCCGACAACATTTCAAGAGGATAAAGCGCAAGGCTCATCGGGAACGGAGAATCACGACAGAAGAGCATAAAAGAGCTGCCGGCAACTGTCATATGGTCGATGCCAGGGGATTGCAAGTTCTCACCTTCGGAAGTGATTCTGACGATAAGAATCTATCGTCCCTCTCTTCAAAGAATCCATTTCAGGAAAAGAGGAAGAGATGAAGAACTATGAGAACATTCAGCTGCGTAACCGCACATTACCTGAAAAGAATCTCGGACCCGCAAACAAGAGATAGAACAAAAAAAATAAGGGGAAGGAAAAAGTCCCCGAAGATATCGCCCTCGATGAGCGAGTAGCCGAAGAGCTCGCATCCAAGGATCCGCCAAAGAAAAACAAGGTGGATTACAATGTTCTGGCACACCTGAGGAAGATACCCTCGCAACTGAGCATTCTCGATGCCCTTCTGCTATCTAAAGAGGAGAAAGATTCTTTGATCAAGGCACTACAAAAGCCTGAGCAGTTCCAAGCTTTCCTTGCCGAAGAAAAGATGAAGGACGAGCTGGAAGAAGTGCACACGGCTGATATCACTTTCGGCGATGAAGATCTCCTCCTCGGAACGTGCGAGCACAACCGTCCCTTGTATGTCACCGGATACTGCCATGACATCAAGATAGGGAAGATCCTAGTTGACAACGGGTCCTCTGTCAATCCTAAATGTGAGGGTGTTAAAAGAAATTTGCATGAACGTCCAGCACCTCGCTCGAGATAAAATCACCATCTCCGGGTTCAACTCCCAGTCATCACGGCCGCTGGGGTCTATGGTACTGACATTACACTTTGGTCTGCTCGTCACTGACATCAAATTTCATGTCATTGATGCCAAGACTTGCTACAATGCTTTGCTCAGCAGGCCTTGGTTGCACGAGTACAACATCATCCCTTCTACACAACATCAGTGTATGAAATATTTCAAGGATGGTCTCGAGTACACCGTAACAAGGGAGCTAAACCCATTCTCCGTGAATGAAGTCCGAAAGTATGAAGATGAAAAGTATTTCCTGCCAGACTTTGAAGACACGGAAAGATGTCGTAAACCAGAGAATAAGCAGAAAGCTATCACCACTATTCCGGTCTTTGGAAGCGATACCGAGGAAGAAGAAGAGATAGTCTATTCGGGGCAGCCCCAATGCAACAAGCCGAGACCATCTACCCCTATTCTGGTTTTTGGCAGTGACTCTGAAGACGAGGTCAACACAGTGTTCTCGGTCCGTCCATCAGTGCAGGCCCTCACTGGAGATGATCAGAGTTAGAAAATCTCCATGGTTCCGCGAAAGCATTACAAAGATCTCGATGCACTTAATACCTATAGTGTGCAAGAACTGCAGACGTTCTACGTCCCTCCCAAGCGAAAAGATGAAAAGGCGATCCTCTTTTATCGATCCGCGGAAACCAAAGTGGAGAAAGAAATCTGGCAGGGTGCCGATTCTACGCTTGACAGGATCCAGCCCATTCGTCAGCCCAGATACTACACAGAAGGATTAAAAAGGCTGTTGAGGCGCCAGGGTGTACCCTTGAAATAGACTGCTCGACAAGCTCAGTTCTATAACAGGATCTGGAATGTCCCCGAAACTCAGCAAAGATTGCCCAACGGGAGAATGGAAACGATCGGGATTAGTTATACATGATTTCAATGAAGAAGGAGATGCTCTGTTAGAAGACACTGCAATTGAACCAAAACGAGATCCTGCTGTAAAAATGCCAAGTCCGTCGTTTGAAGAACAGATGGACAAGCTAATAAGGGAAGCAGGTCAAAAGGCCCGGGATGACCACAACCGTGAAATGGCCATTTACGAGAAAGCTACGATGCAGCACCTCTTTCAGCAGGCTACGGAGAATGACGATGCCCTTCGTCGCCAACCCGTCGTACAGAAGACCCGATGCGGAGGCAAAAACAAACTAAAGAATGGAAAAAATGTCCGATAGCGGTAAAGCGGGTCCAAGAAGCCATGCGATCGAGAATTGAGCAGCCGGGATTCGTCTCTTATAAAGAAGATGGGTCGAGCATATTCTTTTCCCCAAAACAAGAAAAGGAAGATATTCGATCTTGTCATGAAACATCAGATGATTACTCTCCCGGAGTCCAAGCACCCCGAACAAGCAAGTGAGGTTCATCACCCGGATTATTGTTCCTATCACCGAGCGATAGGACATCCTCTTGAAGACTGCTTCACCTTCAAAAATTGGGTAGAAGACCAGTATCAGCGAGGCAGGTTCGCTTTATCCAGTAGTTGGAGAGTAACCCCGCCACAGAAGCATGAACCGAAAGCAACGTATATGGTGAGAATAGAACTAGATCAACATCGGTCTTGGAAACGATCTCATACCTGTCACGCGATAACGCTGTCAGTGTTGGTTATATGTATGCCCTAGAGGCCATTACTGTACATTGGATGTATAATGTAGTGGATGCTGGGACATATATAGGGAGGACTTTCTTGCTCGACATGATAGTATGCTATCCGGTTACCCTTTACCTTAACGTGTACACTGATTGTCTCTCTGTTACATGTTGGTAAAGCCCTTAGGATGTGTACTTGACTACCTGGACTATGATGCGGATCATACTAGTGGGGACATGGTAGTCCATAAGTACATCTTTCAAAGTCCCTAGTCGTGGGTGTATCGAGACGGGGCATCGATATACCAGAGTAGACTAGCGTATACCTTCTCGACCCATACAGATGGGCGATGGATGATCCCATATCCATTGGTGTTTGACATCGGAGATGATATATGGGTGCTCAGTGGAGACTGGGTACACTGGATGGACTCGCCGAGAACTCCCAGATGGTATTATACCTTACGTCAGATGGCAGTTCTCTGGTGACACTGGTACAGAGTAGTCTGTTGACCCGAGATCGTCATAGAGTCTTGTATGGTTCCCACTGTGCTTTGATTTCCATCTTACCACGTCCAAGAGGGCGTGCAAAACGGTGGTTTTTGGGTACAGTCCCGAGTCACATGGAGGCAATGAGCGATAAGAGGGGATTCGTCTCTCCCGGTATAGGGAGTTGATGTTGCGCTGTGTTCGATTGGCTATAACCGGAAATCCCTGGCCAGGGTTGCTGAGATTTACTGGTAAGTGTTACCAGTAGTTTCTCGAACTGTTATAGACCTCATATCGACAGGACTTATCAAGCTATTGGGGTCTGACGTTTACCACCCCTAGGCGAGATATGCGACATATCAGACGAACAGACCGGACTGTACGGTAAGTGTTACTAGTTGGATTCACAGGAGTGTGAGCGGGCTTGCTCGTCGATCTTCTGATCGCTCAATACCCGGGTGGCCGTTACGTTTAGCAGACCGCTTGCGGCTTGTGGGTGTTTGATATGATCATCATCTGCTGCCGGCGTATTGACGAGTCTTTAGAGTCCTACACAGAGGTTTCCTGGCTCAAGCGAAACGAAATAGGAGCGCATATGAGATATGTGCGGGACCGAGAATAATGCGTGTATGTGATACCGTATTTCATTCTCGCGAACAATGTGTCGAATGGTTGTATGCGATATAACCTAGTTATCGAATCAAGGATTGATTCGATAAATCGATACAATGGATATTAGTCGGTTATATGCGATATGACCGGATCGTTAAATCAAGTGTTGATTTAATGATTTAATGTATAATTATATATTTGATATATTACTTTGCATTAACTAGTATCGGTTCACTTTAAATGGATTTTCTCGCTCGGATGTGCGTATTATATATGTGATATGATTTTGTACACATGCTTGTATCATGTTTGATGGTGCATGTAAAATTGGTTAAGTATAAAGAATTAAGCCTTGGTTAATGAAATGGTTAGGGTTTATTATTTGCTTATTCATTTTATTCATTTATTTATTCTTTTGGAAAAAGAAAAGGAAATGATAAAATGGTGGCATTCTTTGTTCTTTCATGAAGCTTCATGAATACTTTGACTTTGTGACCACTTTGTCTCATCCTTAACCCTAACCATTCCACTTAACCCTAATTAATTCTCTACACCTAACCATGGTTCTATTATGATAAGAATTCATTGTTCTTTTCATTTTAGGATTAACTTATCATAATAAGATATGTTTTCTTCTTCTTCATCTTCTTCAATGAAGAAAACCTTTCTTCATCAATGGTGATTGATGAAAAAGAGTGAGAAATCCAATTCTAAAGTGAACCCATTTCCTATTTCTTCATCCTCTACCTCTTGCCAAGTAGTATAGGGTGTTCCTTCAAAAGTTTTCATGGCTTGGTGAAGGTGGAGCTTAATCTAGTGATGCCTCGACGTAGATCATCTTCGGCACGTCGTCGACGACCTAGCCCGCTCTTTCTCCGATGAAGCCGACGCTAGAGCCCGGGATTTCATTTGGACAGCGGAGAGGACTTCATCATGGAGCCGTGGAGGTGGAGGACCGGATCTACAAAGGTTGTATTTCCGTATTCTTGTAGTTAAGTGTTAACTAGTTTGCTTTGTCGCCTAAAAATCTAGCCAACGATCTTGTTAGGGTTTCTCGGCACCGTTAAATTTTGAATTTGGCATGGTTGATGCCTTGTGAGATCTCTTGAGAGTGCCTAGGAACCCTACAGTGGTATCAGAGCCTAGCTAGAGCCTTAGGCGAAGTCTAGACGGAGTTTGAAGTCCAAACGAACCCGAAAACCCATTTCCAAATTGCTCTCTATCCATTTTTTAAAAATCTGGATTTTTCGAAATTAAATATATGCAGAAAATTAAGCAGGGTTTTGTAGGAATTACTGTAAATTTCATGGACCTAATTCATCTAAACCGCCGCGGTTCCGCGGAATGAGCATGGCTCATGCGGCGGTTCCGCGGCCGTACGGTCGAGTCTCACAGTAAAAGTTTCACAGTAATTCCTCCTTAGTTGTGCTGTATTTTCTGGGATATTTTAATATTTATTATTGAGATGAGTGTTTTGGGGTTGTTTTGGGGATTCGGTGTTTCGATCGGAGTATCAGATTTTGTCTATGTGGCTTTCCGGATAATTTTTGAATATGTTAAAAAGTTCGACCGGATATAAATACCCACCTTTTCCCCTGCCGGAAAATTTCCAAGTGTTGGATCTTTCCGTAGTTTAACGACGTTCTAAGTAGTGCAAGTAACGCGATGGACCCTCTAGAAGACAACAAACCTTAACTCGATTATGTGACCATCTTGAACTGCCCTTTGAACCTTCGGGTTTGGGGCAGTACGGCGTGCCACATGTGAGGCGTTGGCTTGACCCTTCTACGGCTGGACCGTTGGTACTGAGGCACGAACTGAATATTGTTAGACTTATTTCATGTGTTGAGCTGTATCGGGAAAACTTGGGTGTTCGATTGTTCGATCGGAAAGTTTAACATTTTCTATTTATCCGGAATGTGATACAATAATTGGAATTCACAAGTAGTTATGTGATAACTGAATGAATGTTATAAATATAGCACTTTAGTCTCATTTGATCGGTTGCCACGGAGTTTTGATGTGATCAAAAGTCCGTCGCAATCATGTAGCGTACGCGGATACTCGCCGGGTAAACTTAATAGACAGCCTCACTCCATAGCCCCGACCAAGTGACTGTAGGAGAACCCCGTCGCCGAAAGCGTCCGTTCGAGTGCTCGCGGCAGCGGTGTTCCGCCTTGGTGCACTTTGTCGACGGTATTGGGGGTGCGGCCGTCTACTAAACTTTGCGACGAGCATTCGATCAGAATGTCGGGAATCTTGTTGAATTGCCCGACTTGATATTGAAAAGTGTTTTCGATTTTGAGACTAAAATGCGGGGTTTATAATTGTTAGGCATGTGATGTCTAAGGTATTCATTTGATTAGGCATGCGATGTCTATGGAGTTTGCGGATTCCAACTGTTGTAGTTTTACACTTTCTTTTCTGTGACCGTAAGTGTAATATGTGATATCGCCGGTTTCGTTGCTATATGTCAACGACAATTGGGATGCGCATATTTACTTACGTTGATGACATGTGATGTTATGTGTTGCTGGATATGTTATATTGGATCGTCGTGTTTGAATAGCCGGGGGTTTTTATGTGAGATGAGTGTTTTTCATTTTCATTCATGTAAGAACTTGTATGTAATATTCTTTTATTGGGGCACTTCCAGGTTGCGGAAGTTGTCACCGTTGATGTATATTATTTACTTTTCCGCACTAGGATAGACCCAAGGAGGAGGGCACAAGTAACCGGGTTCTGGAGTCCAGTGGGAGACCAACTCGAGGAGTCGAGTCCGGGTCTCCTAACTCTAGAATTGGTAGGGTTGCTTGCCGCTCTCGTAGGGGTCTAGGGGTGTGGGTTTGGCTATTCATCGCGACCGTAGAATCCGTGTTTTATACTGGCTCGTATTAAAAACACGGACGTCCTAGTATATCCAATATTTCATATGATTCTTCTGCTGCGATATCTGTGATGTGATCATGTGATGTTCTGTGATAGATACTGTATATAGTATATATGATATATTATATAGATGTTACTTATGTTTTACACCCGCGCTAGCCCTGCCCCGCTCTGCCGTTAGTTACCTAACCTAACGGTGCACGAGGGGACATCGAGGCGAATGCGGATGGCATAAGTGTACGTCGTATTTATCTGTGATGTTTAGGTACTTAAATGATGGGACTTCATTAATGTGATTAATGAAATAAAAGAAACCTAAGATGTTGTAGAATTGAATTTCAAAAATAAAACAGGTAGCTACAGTTCTTGCTTTGCACAGCGGTATATGTGATATATCCTGCACCTTATTCGATGAGGAAAGGACCGAGATCCCTTCACCGGGAGTGACTCCTTTAGCAATAACTGGCAGATGCTACACACTCGGTTTGTCTTATGATAGCTTTTAAGAGTTTTTGCTTTGCACAGTGATATATATGATATATCCCGCACCTCATTCGACGAGGAAAGGGCCGACGATCCCTTCACCGGGAGTGACCCCTTTAGCAAAACTGGAAAAGCCTCAAAAGCACTCCATTTTAAAATCATTTGATTCTACAACGATATCAAGTTCATTACACAATAGGTTTTCAGAAAAACCTGTCGTAGCCCTCCGTCATTTCAGATATGTACTAGTTAGTATTCGTGCTGCGGTAGTTTGGCATTCGTCAAGGCGTAGTGTACGGTAGCTAACTAGTATTTATCTGCTTGAGCATATGATGCGATTGGATTAGGGTATTCGTACGGCGTTGTTTGGCATTCGTCAAGGGTCGTGTGGGTGAGTTTAATTCAATCAAGAAATGTACGGGTTGAACTTGACTAGTGGACTATGGGTTGTTTGGCATTCGTCAAGGTCATAGAACACTAGGGGCAAAATATTATCGGGAATTTCAAGTGTTGAAATTTGCAATGAGATTGCATACCTTCTATGAGATAGTTGGATCCCGATACCCGCTGCGAGTAATTGTTACTCCTGGGAGAGTTTTACACATTACAATTAGCCGATCAAGTAGGTGTCTAGAAAGGTGTTAACGAGGTTACGCCTCTGGGAAAACGAGGTTTACATTAATTAGGTTCGTACGAAAGCACGGGGGACCTCCCTCAAAGTACCGACACTGGCCTGGCTGAAAGATTGGCGAACTTGTAGTTTGTAAGTAATCCCGGCTAGTTTTTCCTTTTAGGGTTTGAAGGAAGATTTGATAAAAAGCAGTGGAACCCATCCTGATTAGATAAAATAATAACCAATCTATTCTTGTAAGAGCGCACGCTGAGTGTTTTCTTCTCTCTCTCTCCAGGTAGCGACCATATCACGCCTTAATCAAGATAATAATACGGAATATTGACCGAACCCGCTTGTTATACTGAGATGGGGAACGTTGGTCCCGCTCCAACTTATAATTGTTATAAGACAGAGCAGGAAATTGGGGATTACCAGAATTCCCGTACCACCCAAACGAAGAGAGTGCATACTGATGCATCATCTTCGGGTGTGTTCATTATAAAGAACTGTTTCTCTGTATCCTCTACGTCCTGGGTATGTGATACCAGATCAGGATCCCAGACATGTAATCTGTTACATAGGGCTACAGCTAGGTAGAGAACTGAGAACGGGTGATAAGTTTCATGAGGCAGAAAACGGGGCAAGTGTTGCAGCCAAGTCTGTTGGTCACTGTCACCCTGTATTCCAAATACATTGATTCTGAACGAATGTTATTAGATACCGAACCTGATATACAAAATCATATCAGTCTCTTTATAAGTAAAGAAATGATAAAATTTTGTATTGTTGGATTATGTTTTGAACATTTCCTATATCAAAAGTTGATCGGTTCAGGCACGTTATCTAAAAGCATTGATGTTCTAAATCAAACTACAGTTCCTAGTATATAGAACACACACAAGAGGAAGAGTTCAGAAATGAACGAATCCTTCTTGAGGCATTGTAGACTAGGTCATATCAATGTGACCCGACTAGCTGAAGTTACATGTAGATGCATATTTAAATCAGTTTGAATCTACATCTTGTAGAACTTGCCAGTCATGTCACAAAGATAAGATGACCATAGCTCCGTTTACTGGAAACAAAGAAAGAGTTAGTGAACTCTTGGGATGATACATGTTGATGTATGAAGGTCCCCTGTCTACAGATGCCAAGACTGGTTCTTTGTACTTCATTAAATTCTCTGATAATCTCTTTAGATTCAGACATATGTTCTTGTTGAAACACAAGTCCGAACCTTTTGAGATATTCACAGAATATAAGTAAGAAGTAGAGAACCAAAACGGGTATAAGTATTATGTCCTTTGATGTGATCGAGGAGGAGAATACTTGAGCACGAAAATCCTGGATTATTCTAAAGGAGAATGAGATTCTTTCTCATCATTACTCCTCCGTATACACCACAGTACGTCGGTGTATCGGGGTGGAGCAGATGCACCATATATGATATGGTGTGCTCTATGATGAGTACTACTGAGTTTCCTATTTCCTTTTTGGGAGTTATGCACTTGAGAAGTTGCATACCTATTGAATAGGGTTCGAATCAAATCAGTTACCTACAACTTCATATGTGATATGGAAAGGGAAGAGCCCATGTCTTAAGCTAGTTAAGATTTGGGGTTGTCCGGCCTATGTCTAAAAGCAAAATCCGGACAAACTCGAGGCAAGGTCAGTTATGTAGAACTGGAAAGGTTCCAGCTATACAAACTACAGCAGATGATTTGATAAAACCAAAGGATTCAATAGTTACCAACGAACCTCAGCCTCTCCGCCGATCTAGTAAGGTTCCTCACCCACCTGAGAGATATTTCGATTTCTCTATGACAGTGGGAGCGAGGATTGCATCATGAGATGATGACCCAACTAGTTTCGAGCTGGCCATCGAGAGTAAGACTCTGTAAGAATGGCTGGATGTTTATCGATCTGAGATGGAATCCTCATACACCAACAAAGTATGGACTTTGGTTGCTATATCTGAAGGGTTAAATCCCCATCAGGAGCAAGTATATCTTGATAAGATTACTAGGTGTAGATGGAAAAGTTGAGACTTTCAAAGCTAGACTTGTTAAAGGTTTGCATCATTGACCAGGTGTGGATCATGAGGAAACCTTTTTCTAAGGAGCTATGCTTAAGTCCATCCAGATCCTACTTACCACGGCTGCATACCATGACTACGATCTCTGGTGGTTGGGTGTCTTGACTGCTTTTCTAAATGATGATTTGGAAGAGAGCGTCTATAAGTACACAGCCAGAAGGCTTCGTAGACAGTGGGAGCAGCGGAAACGTGTGCAAGATGTTTTATAGGATAGAGCAGGCATCGCGGAGTTGGAACATCTGTTTTGATGGATAAGTCAAACAGTTTGACATCATCAAAATGGTAGATGAACCTTGTATATACAAAAAGGTAGTAGGGAGTATGGTGATGATCCTCGTAGAGTACGTGGATGACATACTCTTGATAGGGAAGGAGTTTCCTATGCTACGCTCGATCAATCTCCGCTTATCACAATGATTCTCCACATAGGATCAAAATGATACCTGCTAAATCCTGGGTTTTGGATCTATGAGATAGATCTAAATGGATGTTAGGATACTCACTAGCTGTAGTGAGATGGTATCAGTTGATCCTGGGGAGAATCACTGGAAGGGTTCCAGGGTGATAAAGACAACTGAATGTCAGTCGCAGGTATTGTCTTTACCCTCAGTAAAGGGACGGTATGTTGGAAGAGTTCCAAGCTAGATACCGTGACATACTAGACGATAAAGGCAGGATACATCGCTACTTAAGATGCTACCAAAGAGGCAGTCTGGGTGTATAATGGTTCATGAGATGAACTTAGTTCCTCCCATTGTGTGACAATGGAGTTGTGGCTTATGCCAAGGAACGCCAGTCCCATCAGTGATCCAGACATATTCTAAGGCAGTATCACCTGATCATGGAGATAGTTGATCTCCAGGGTAATCAAGGTTAGGAGAGTTGACTCAGAGGACAACACAGCGGATCCACTCACAAAGGCCTGTTCCCAGAGAGAGATTTTTATGGGATGGTTAAGTATGAGATACTACAACCACTGCTATCAGATGGCCCTAGTGCAAGTGGGAGATTGTTGGTTATATGTATGCCCTAGAGGCCATTACTGTACATTGGATGTATAATGTAGTGGATGCTGGGACATATATAGGGAGGACTTTCTTGCTCGACATGATAGTATGCTATCTGGTTACCCTTTACCTTAACGTGTACACTGATTGTCTCTCTGTTACATGTTGGTAAAGCCCTTAGAATGTGTACTTGACTATCTGGACTATGATGCGGATCATACTAGTGGGGACATGATAGTCCATAAGTACATCCTTCAAAGTCCCTAGTCGTGGGTGTATCGAGACGGGGCATCGATATACCAGAGTAGACTAGCGTATACCTTCTCGACCCATACAGATGGGCGATGGATGATCCCATATCCATTGGTGTTTGACATCGGAGATGATATATGGGTGCTCAGTGGAGACTGGGTATACTGGATGGACTTACCGAGAACTCCCAGATGGTATTATACCTTACGTCAGATGGCAGTTCTCTGGTGACACTGGTACAGAGTAGTCTGTTGACCCGAGATCGTCATAGAGTCTTGTGTGGTTCCCACTGTGCTTTGATTTCCATCTTACCACGTCCAAGAGGGCGTGCAAAACGGTGGTTTTTGGGTACAGTCCCGAGTCACATGGAGGCAATGAGCGATAGGAGGGGATTCGTCTCTCCCGGTATAGGGAGTTGATGTTGCGCTGTGTTCGATTGGCTATAACCGGAAATCCCTGGCCAGGGTTGCTGAGATTTACTGGTAAGTGTTACCAGTAGTTTCTCAAACTGTTATAGACCTCATATCGACACGACTTATCAAGCTATTGGGGTCTGACATTTACCACCCCTAGGCGAGATATGCGACATATCAGACGAACAGACCGGACTGTACGGTAAGTGTTACTGGTTGGATTCACAGGAGTGTGAGCGGGCTTGCTCATCGATCTTCTGATCGCTCAATACCCGGGTGGCCGTTACGTTTAGCAGACCGCTTGAGGCTTGTGGGTGTTTGATATGATCATCATCTGCTGCCGGCGTATTGACGAGTCTTTAGAGTCCTACACAGAGGTTTCCTGGCTTAAGCGAAACGAAATAGGAGCGCATATGAGATATGTACGGGACCGAGAATAATGCATGTATGTGATACCGTATTTCATTCTCGCGAACAATGTGTCGAATGGTTGTATGCGATATAACCTAGTTATCGAATCAAGGATTGATTCGATAAATCGATACAATGGATATTAGTCGGTTATATGCGATATGACCGGATCGTTAAATCAAGTGTTGATTTAATGATTTAATGTATAATTATATATTTGATATATTACTTTGCATTAACTAGTATCGGTTCACTTTAAATGGATTTTCTCGCTCGGATGTGCGCATTATATATGTGATATGATTTTGTGCACATGCTTGTATCATGTTTGATGGTGCATGTAAAATTGGTTAAGTATAAAGAATTAAGCCTTGGTTAATGAAATGGTTAGGGTTTATTATTTGCTTATTCATTTTATTCATTTATTTATTCTTTTGGAAAAAGAAAAGGAAATGATAAAATGGTGGCATTCTTTGTTCTTTCATGAAGCTTCATGAATACTTTGACTTTGTGACCACTTTGTCTCATCCTTAACCCTAACCATTCCACTTAACCCTAATTAATTCTCTACACCTAACCATGGTTCTATTATGATAAGAATTCATTATTCTTTTCATTTTAGGATTAACTTATCATAATAAGATATGTTTTCTTCTTCTTCATCTTCTTCAATGAAGAAAACCTTTCTTCATCAATGGTGATTGATGAAAAAGAGTGAGAAATCCAATTCTAAAGTGAACCCACTTCCTATTTCTTCATCCTCTACCTCTTACCAAGTAGTATAGGGTGTTTCCTTCACAAGTTTTCATGGCTTGGTGAAGGTGGAGCTTGATCTAGTGATGCCTCGACGTAGATCATCTTCGGCACGTCGTCAACGACCTAGCCCGCTCTTTCTCCGATGAAGCCGACGCTAGAGCCCGGGATTTCATTTGGACAGCGGAGAGGACTTCATCACGGAGCCGTGGAGGTGGAGGACCGGATCTACAAAGGTTGTATTTCCGTATTCTTGTAGTTAAGTGTTAACTAGTTTGCTTTGTCGCCTAAAAATCTAGCCAACGATCTTGTTAGGGTTTCTCGGCACCGTTAAATTTTGAATTTGGCATGGTTGATACCTTGTGAGATCTCTTGAGAGTGCCTAGGAACCCTACAGTCAGGAGAAGGAGTACGCAAGGATATGGCTAACCTTCCCTGGTGCTTCGAAAACGATGATGACGAAGTGATCTCAGAGTTTCCACCGGCGCCAAAAGAGCTGGAAGATGGGATACATACTACTGCAGATAACCTCAGAAAAATCGACTTGGGAATGGCAAACGACCCACGGCCGACGTTTGTCAGTGAGCAGTTGTCTGAAGAAAAGGTGGCTACGCTCAAAGGCGTATTCATGCAATATAAAGACTGCTTCGTATGGAACTACTCCAAGATGCCGGGATTAGATCCAGAAATAGCCGTCCACAAATTAGCAATATCTCCGGATATCAAGCCAGTCAAACAAGCGCCGAGAAAAATGTGGCTCGAGCTTGAAATGAGCATCAACGCCGAGGTCAAGAAGCTAATCGACTCCGGTTTCGTCCAAGAGGTGAAATACCCTGACTGGATCGCCGACATTGTCCCAGTGATGAAGAAAAATGGGACGGTACGCATCTGCGTAGACTTTCGGGACCTCAACAAAGCTTGCCCAAAGGATGACTTTCCCGTACCGGTTACCGAGCTGATGATAGACAACACGTCCACTCACGAAGTCTTCTCCTTCATGGACGGATCATCAGGGTACAATCAAATAAAGATGCATCCTGAGGACCGGAACCATACCGTTTTTCGGACTCCTCTGGGCATATTCTGCTATATAGTGATGCCTTTCGGTCTGAAGAACGCTGGCGCCACTTATCAGAGGGCCATGACGAAGATTTTCGATGACCTCATATATGAAATCGTCGAATTCTATATCGATGACCTCGTGGTTAAAAGCAAATCATTCGAGGAACATTGCGAGCACCTGAAAATCGTATTTCAGCGCCTTTGGAAATACAACCTGAAGATGAACCCTCTGAAATGCGCGTTCAGAGTTTCCTCAGGCAAGTTCCTAGGATTCATCGTACGACACGGGGCATCGAGATAGACCCATCGAAGATCAAGGCGATTATGGAAATGCCTCCGCTAAGCACTCCGAAACAACTGCGGTCTCTCCAAGGAAAGCTCGCATATATCCGATGGTTCATAGCTAACCTCTCCGGCAAATGCCGCCCCTACAGTCACCTAATGAAGAAGGGGATCCTGTTCGTGTGGGATCGCAAATGCCAAAGCACACTGGATGAAATCAAGAAATACCTGCAGAATCCGCCGGTGCTGACCGCTCCAGTCAGGGGAAAACCTCTCATCCTGTACACAACAGCCCTTGAAGGTTCTTTAAGTGCACTATGGGCACAGGAGAACGACCAAGGGAAAGAGAGGGCCCTCTACTATTTGAGTCGGGTTCTCCTGGGGGCAGAAAATAACTACTCCCCAATCGAAAAACACTGCCTGGAATTAATCTTCGCGATAACGAAGATCAGACACTATGCGTTGGCGCATGAGGTCCACCTCATATCAAAAGTGGATCCTCTCAAATATTTGATGTCAAGAGCCATACTAACAGGACGGCTCGCTAAATGGGCCCTACTATTAATAGAATTCTCGATAACATATCGACCGCTCAAGGCAGCGAAAGGCCAGGCCATCGCCGATTTCCTCGCTGAGCATCCGATACCCACCGATTCACCTCTAAATTGCGAATTGCCAGATGAGCACGCGTTTGACACGATCAACGGGGGGAGTAGAGAGAATGATACCCGATGGGAACTCTATTTCGACGGAGCATCTTCCATGAAGAAGCGAAAGCACAACACCCCTATAATCAAATCTGGGGTAGGCCTTATCTTCGTGACTCCACAAGGAGGGATAATGCGCTTCGCCTTCTCTCTAACAGAGCCGAGGAAAAACAATGAAGCTGAATATGAAGCTTTGATAGCAGGTCTTGAGATCGCTGTCGACATGGGAATCGAAAACCTCCTCATATACGGAGACTCCCAGTTGGTCGTTAGTCAAGTAAACGGCGACTATCAAATATGCAAACCGGAGTTGGTAAAGTACGGTGAGAGAGTGCAGCAACTGCTGACCCAAATCCCCTCCTACATGCTGGAGAGCATACCGCGTACGGAAAATAGCAAAGCTAATGCACTAGCCAAGCTCGCTAAAGAATTGGCTGATGAAAATCTCGATGACGTAAGGATCATTGTGCAAAGCCGTCGGGTTCTTGCAACGGCAGAAATATCTCCAGAGTCGTCCAGAGAAAAGGGAGAGACCAAGAAAACGGCCCTACAAATAAAAGACCAGGAAAAGGCTAAGGATTGGAGAGAAGTCTTTATAGACTACTTCAAATCCCGTCGAAGGCCTGAAGATGCGTCCTCGAGACATCAGCTCATGAAAAGAGCTGTCTTTCGCCTTCGTCAATGATACTCTGTATAAGAGATCGTTCGACTCCCTGTGGCTAAGATGCCTGGGATCAGAAGAAGCAAGGAAAGTCGTCCAAGAAACTCACGATGGACTCTGCGGTTCTCATCAAGCCGGGCCGAAAATGAAGCTGAAGATCAAAATGATGGGCTACTATTGGCCCACGATGATCCAAGACTGCTTCGAATACGCGAAGAAGTGTCATTCGTGCCAAATTCACGGAGACTTCATCCACCAGCATCCAAATCCGCTACACCGGACAGTGGCTAGCTGGCCGTTCGAAATGTGGGGAACCGATATAATCGGACCCATCGAACCAGCGTCATCCAGGGGACACCGGTTCGTATTGGCGACAACTGATTACTTCTCTAAGTGGGCAGAAGCAGTACCACTAAGAGAAGTGAAGATGAAGAATATTCTTCATTTCTTCAAGGCACACGTCATCTATCGGTTCGGCACTCCGTGACGGATTATCTCCAATAATGGGCCGGCCTACAGAAGTCACAAAATCAGCCGCTTCGCACAACAGCATAACATAGACTGGAGATACTCCTCGGTCTATAATCCCTGAGCTAACGGTCTAGCTGAGGCATTCAACAAGACCTTGAAGAAGATCATAAATAAGATGGTGTCCAAAAACAAAAAGGACTGGCATGAGATATTGCATGAAGCTCTCTGGGCGTATCGAACTACGTTCAAAACAGCCACAAATACAACGCCGTATGCATTGGTATTCGGCGCAGAAGCGGTACTCCCCTTGGAGATAGAGCTACCGTCTCTGCGAGTGGTAGTTCATTACGAGCTAACAGACGAAGAGAATGCTCACCTTCGACTTGAAGAGCTCGACGCCCTTGATGAAACTCGTCTCATGGCGCAACAAAACTTGGAGGCTTACAAAGCAAAGATGACGCGCTCATACGAGAGATTGACTAGGCCGAGGACATTTTGCCAAGGCGAACTCATGCTGGTGGTCAAGAGACCTATGATCCCCAATCATGCCAAACGAGGAAAATTCGAGCCAAACTATGAGGGCCCGTATATCATAGACAAGATCTACCAAGATGGGGCTTACTTGCTCATAAATATGCATGGCGAAAGACCCTTTAGGCCAATAAACGGTCGGTTCTTGAAAAAATACTATGCCTGACCGAAACGTCTGTAAACTACTACAAACCCGCAGCATCCTCGGGCAGACTCATAAAAAAAAGGTATGTCCACAAGAAAAACGGGCACGGATGAAAACCCGAAAGGGCTCCGTGAGTAAAAACAGCAGGGTTACCGACGAGTTTGTGAAAACACGAAAGGGCGCAATCTCGCTAAAAGACACTTGTAAGGTCCTCTCGACCTTGTAAGGAGAAAACTACCTGCGTGAGATCCTTACGACTCACAAAGGAGCAACACACTTAGGGATCCCCACGATTCCTAAGGAGAAATTACACTTACGAGATCCCCACGACTCGTAAGGAGAACCCTCTTATGAGATCCCCACGGCTCATAAGATTCAAAAGCCTTAAGCTATAGCGATCTGAACATGTTCTTAAGCCATCACCTTTCCTAGATTGCCCTACAAGCAGTTTAATACTGACCCTTGTATACAATCCACGAGCACAAATAATCATTTCCTTTCCGAGTCCCATCAACGACAAGGAATGCCCTCATTTGATGAACAAACACTTGTAAGTCCTCTTGACTTATAAGGAGAAAACACTCTTGTAAGATCCTTATGACTTATAAGAGACACACACTTAGGAATTCTCATGATTCCTAAGCAGAAAAGACACCTACGAGATCCTCACGACTCGTAGGGAGAAACACCTTTATGAGACCCTTACGGCTCATGAAGTCAAAAACCTTAGTCGACAGGATCTTAACCATGTTTGCTAAGCCACCTTTGTTCGAACTGACAAAGGAAGATGATGATTCGCTCCTGGCAATGTCCTAGTGGTAGCAATGTTGATGCCTAAATCGGAATCAAATTCCAAGTCCTTTCACGGCAAATGATGATTCTCTTCTGGCAATATTCCAGTCGCAGCGATGCTGATGCTAAGACTGGCACCAGATTCCAAGTTCCATACTCGCGATAAAAATCAACGAGCCAAAAATGCATATGAAATAGCCGAAATGTTTGGGCAACTCGTAATAAAATTCAGCGAGTAAAATATATGCATACAAAAATAGCCGAAATGATTGGGCATCGCGAAAAATAGCCGAAATGATTGGGCAATCGCGACTCTCGCGATATAAAAGCTGAAATGATAGAGCATCGCGGAATGAAATGAAACTTTTTGCCTGCAGGTAAGTCCATACTGACCCCTGTATACAATCCATGGGCATAAACGAAAGGGAACCACGTGTCCCAACAAACTCTGTCAAAGGGAAAAGTCAGATCTCGACAGCAACATCTGCATTCCAGAAGACCAACAATGGCATTTCTTCTCAACTCCAGCAAGATGCAAACGTAACGTCAACAACCGACCTCAGGGTCGCAACCAATCAGAGCCACGGCAAAGTCCCTAGTTCCAAATCTCGACGGCCATGTATACATCCTAGAGAACAACAATGGCGTTCCACCTCATTCCAGCAGGATTCGGACACGACATCACCAATCGGAGCCACGGCAAAGTCCCCAGTTCCAAGACTCTACGGTTCACAGACAACCTAGCATCATCCAATGACCCCGTTTCAGAAACACGTCAGCAAATGACCCCGTCTCGGAAACATGTCAGCTAATGACCCCGTCTCGGAAACACGTCAGCAAATGACCCCGTCTCGAAAATATGCCATCCAGTGACCCGTCGCGGAAATACATCATCCAATGACCCCGTCTCGGAAATACGTCGGCAAATGACCCCGCCGCGGAAATGCGTCATCCAATGACCCCATCGCGGAAATACGTCATCCAATGACCCCGTCGCAGAAATACGTCATCCAATAACCCCGTCGCGGAAACACGTCAGCAAATGACCCCGTCGCAGAAATACATCATCCAATGACCTCGTCTCAGAAATACGTCAGCAAATGACCCCGTCGCGGAAATACGTCATCCAATGACCCCGTCGCGGAAACACGATAGCAAATGACCCCGTCGCGGAAATACGTCATCCAATGACCCCGTCGCGGAAATACGTCAGCAAATGACCCCGTCGCGGAAACACGTCAGCAAATGACCCCGTCGCGGAAACACGTCAGCAAGTGACCCCGTCGCGGAAACACGTCAGCAAGTAACCCCGTCGTGGAAACACGTCATGTAACATTTTAAAAATTTAGAAACAAATAAAATTAATTAAGTAAATAATAAAGTGTTAAATTAAAAAGTTATTGAAACCAAATAAGACAATTTCATAAGATATATGTAAAACAAATTAAAATTTAATTTTAGTATGCAACATAAATAAATTATAAGGGTTTTAGTGATATATTTAGCTTCATTTTAATAAAAAGGGTGTTTTATAATAACATAAGTTGTGAGGGGTTTCTATGTAAAGTTTAGGAATTTGTGCAAATGGGAATTTATTAAGGTTGTAAGTGAAAAGGAGGTAAATTAGGTTTTGTTCAGAATTTTTATCTTAAGATAAATTAAAATGGAATGATAGATTTTGCCACCACTTCTTCTCATGCACAATACACTCCCCACACCTCCTCCTTGCATGAAACCACCACACCATGCTTGGTGACACCTCCTCCTTCACCTTATCCTTCCTTTTTATCACATATCTCCTGTGATCAGATCATTCATCTAGTTAAAATCTAAAAATTTAAAAGATAGAAAAAGAAAACAAAGAAAAACCAAAGAAAAGAGAAGAGATGAACTAAGCCTAGGATGTCCTCACCATCAAGCTAAGAGCTAGGAGCTAAGGGTTTGGGTGTCTTGGAGGAAGCTTTTCAATCATCCTCATTTGGTAAATTCCTAGCTCAGTAGAGTAGATTCTGGATTTTTTTTAAGTTTGAAATCATAGTGTCCATATTATCGTATTTTAAGCAAAATTGGACCCTGTAGTAATCTGCTGTAGGTTGGATAAATTTTAACTTAACAAAACAGTTCCAAGATGATATATGTTGAACCTAGAACAAACCATAGAACCACAAGCCCAGGGGATCGGCTTTGGGCCGGCGACTAACAGAGAAATTCCGGCGTCGCCGGATTTGTAGGGGGAGTTGGTGATTTGGGTTGTTGGGTAGGTCTTTGTGTAGAAGTTTGGATCATCTGGTACTGTTTAATCAAATTTGTTTAGCTGTATATAAAATCTGGGAATATATATCGGAAATAGGTATCTAAAACCCATAATACGACTCGGGAAATTCGTAACGCGTTCTGTTTCTATTACGAAATAGTGTTAGGTTAATTACCAGTAAAATTGAGTGTTAGATCATATGCAATAGTCGGATGTGGTATAACTAGAACGTACAACTTGTGTTTTCATGATTTTGTCGTGTCGGAATAGCCGTTTTCTTATACAAGTTATTACTATGTTAGATTCAAATACGGAGACTTTGGAGGCTGCGAGAAAAGGAAAAAGGATTGGCGATTCCTGAGAAGATACGACAAATTTCCGGTGAGTAGATTTACATCAACGGAGGAAGTCGGGTGGATGGCGTATAGCACCCTCGCAACCTTATAACTATTATTGTGATATCTAGTTAAGTTAAGCTTTTCTTCAAAATATTGATACAGTATTGCATCTTGTACGCCCCCTGTTTGCATAAAGTTTTATATAAAGTTTGTAAATGAGATATATGTGATATTGATCCGTATGATAGGGGTATGATTTAATAGTTCTATACGAGGAATCATGCCGTACTTAAGACAATATGGATATAGCGATAGGATGAGCTATAATACAAGGATTTATACGTATTGGAAATGATGAACCTTGTATGCCGAATAACGGCAAAATTATTCTTTGATTCGTAGAGATAGATTATGTTCTGTTTTAGGAGATAATACTGGTATGAGCTATATTATTTTAAAAACCACAGTTCGTTGCATTTTAAATAAACTACCGGGATGCATGCCAGTTTCTAAAACAAACATCTATTTTAAATCTAAGCAGCTTCCTTATTTCAAACTTAACGTTCCAATCATTCTAAAGATAATGATATAGCTCATAATAAGTAATTACAATAAGTACGTTTAGATTACTTTACAGGTTTGCATTATATTATCTATATTATATGTTTCTGGGTTGCGCATGCTGGGACGTATATAGTGAGGACTTTCTTGCTCGACATGATAGTATGCTATCTGGTTGAACTTTACCTTAACGTGAATACTGATTGTCTTTCTGTTACATGTTGGTAAAGCCCTTAGGATGTGTGCTTGACTACCTGGACTATGATGCGGATCATACTAGTGGGGACATGGTAGTCCATAAGTACATCCTTCAAAGTCCCTAGTCGTGGGTGTATCGAGATGGGGCATCGATATACCAGAGTAGACTAGCGTATACCTTCTCGACCCATACAGATGGGCGATGGATGATCCCATATCCATTGGTGTTTGACATCAGAGATGATATACGGGTGCTCAGTAGAGACTGGGTACACTGGACGGACTCGCCGAAAACTCCCAGATGGTATTATACCTCACGTCAGATGGCAGTTCTCTGGTGACACTGGTACAGAGTAGTCTGTTGACCCGAGATCGTCATAGAGTCTCGTGTGGTTCCCACTATGCTTTGATTTCCATCTTACCACGTCCAAGAGGGCGTGCAAAACGGTGGTTTTTGGGTACAGTCCCGAGTCACATGGGGGCAATGAGCGATAGGAGGGGATTCGTCTCTCCCGGTATAGGGGGTTGATGTTGTGCTGTGTTCGATTGGCTATAACAGGAAATCCCTGGCCAGGGTTGCTGAGATTTACTGGTAAGTGTTACCAGTAGTTTCTCAAATTGTTATAGACCTCATATCGACACGACTTATTGAGCTATTGGGGTCTGACATTTACCACCCCTAGGCGAGATATGCGACATATCAGACGGACAGACCGGACTGTACAGTAGTGTTACTGGTCGGATTCACTGGAGTGTGAGCGGGCTTGCTCGTCGATCTTCAGATCGCTCAATACCCGGGTGGCCGTTACGTTTAGCAGACCGCTTGCGGCTTGTGGGTGTTTGATATGATCATCATCTGCTGCCGGCGTATTGACGAGTCTTTAGAGTCCTACACAGAGGTTTCCTGGCTCAAGCGAAACGAAATAGGAGCGCATATGAGATATGTGCGGGACCGAGAATAATGCGTGTATGTGATACCGTATTCTATTCTCGCGATGTATGTGTCGAATGGTTGTATGCGATATAACCTAGTTATCGAATCAAGGATTGATTCGATAAATCGATACATTGGATATTAGTCAGTTATATGTGATATGACCGGATCGTTAAATCAAGTGTTGATTTAATGATTTAATGTATAATTATATATTTGATATATTACTTTGCATTAACTAATATTGGTTCACTTTAAATGGATTTTCTCACTTTAAGTTCACATGTTGTATATGTGATATACTTTTGTGCACTTGATTGTATCATGTTTGATGATACATGTTTACTTGAGTTTGTGTAAAGATTAAACCATGGTTATTTAAATGGTTAGGGTTTTGTTTTTCATATCTATTTATTCATTTATTTATTTATTTTCTTTTTGGAAAAAGAAATGAGAAGAATGGTGGCTTTCTTTGTTTGTATTTGAAGATTCATGAAGCTTTGACTTTGTCCACCATTCTTATCTCATGCTTAACGCTAACCATTTGATTTAACCCTAGTTTATTCTCTACACTTCACCATGGTTAGTTTATGATAAGCATTCCTTTTATTTTCTATTTTGGAATTAACTTATCATAACAATTTCATCTTCTTCTTCCTTTCTTCAAGTGAAGAAAGCAAGCTCCATCAATGGTGATTGATGGAAACAAGTGAGAAATCCAATTCTAAAGTCTACCCACTTCCTATTTCTTCATCCTCTACCTCTTGCCAAGTAGTAGAGTGTGTTTTCTCCACAAGTTTCTTGACTTGGTGAAGTCGGAGCTTGATTTAGCGATGCCTCGACGTAGATCATCTTCGGCATGGACATCGACGACCTAGCTCGCTTATTCTCCGATGAAGTCGACGCTAGAGCCCGGATTCTTTTTGGACAGCGGAGAGGACTTCGTTGCGGAGCTATGGAGGTGGAGCACCGGATCTACAAAGGTTGTATATCCGTATTCTCATAGTTAAGTGTTAACTAGTTAGTTTTTTCGCCTAGTTTTCTAGCAAACGATCCGTAGTCGGGTCTCTCGGCACCTAGAATTTTTGAAAATGGCATGTTCGATGCCTTGTGAGACCTCACTAGAGTGCCTAGGAACCCTACAGTGGTATCAGAGCCTAGCTAGAGCCTTAGGCGAAGTCCAGACGGAATTTGAAACCCGAACGAACCCGAAACCCACACCCGAGAATGCTCTCTGGACATTTTTGAAATATCTGGTTTTTTGTGAATTAAAAATTGCTAAAAAATTCAGCAGGGAATTTCATGAGTTACTGTGAAGCACGTGATGGTAACTCGACTACAGAGGCGCGGAACCGCGGCCCCACCATGGGATTCGCGGCGGTTCCGCGGCCACTGTGTTGAGTTACACCACGTGGAGTGCACAGTAATTCATGTCTTGTAGTGCTGAGTCTTCTGAAAATTTTTAGAATTTACTCTACAGTTGAGTTTTCTGGGGTAGTGTTGGGACTTCGTATATTCGATCGGATTGTCAAACTTCATCTATTCGGCTTTCCGGATAAATTTCAGAATATGTTAAAAAGTTCGATCGGATATAAATACCCAATTTTTCCCCTGTCGGGAAATTTCCAAGTGTTGGATTTTTCCGAAGTTTAACGACGTTCTAAGTAGTGCAAGTAACGCGATGGACCCTCTAGAAGACAACAAACCTTAACTCGATTATGTGACCGTCTTGAACTGCCCTTTGAACCTTAGGGTTTGGGGCAGTACGGCATGCCACATGTGAGGCGTTGGCTTGACCCTTCTACGGCTGGACCGTTGGTACTGAGGCACGAACGGAATGTTGTTAGACTTGTTTCATGTGTTGATCTGTATCGGGAAAACTTGGGTGTTCGAATGTTCAATCGGAAAGTTTAACATTTTCTAATTATCTGGAATGGGATACAATAATTGGAATTCACAAATAGTTATGAGATAACTAAATGAATGTTATAAACATAGCAGTTTAGTCTCACTTGATCGGTTGCCACGGAATTTTGATGTGATCAAAAGTCCGTCGCAATCACGTAGCGTACGCGGATACTCGCCGGGTAAACTTAAAAGACAGCCTCGCCCCATAGCCCCGACCAAGTGACTGTAGGAGAACCCCGTCGCCGAAAGCATCCGTTCGGGTGCTCGCGGTAGCGGTGTTCCGCCTTGGTGCACTTCGTCGACGGTATCGGGGGTGCGGCCGTCTACTAAAGTTTGCGACGAGCATTCGATCAGGATGTCGGGAATCTTGTTGAATTACCCGACTTGATATTGAAAAGAGTTTTCGATTATGAGACTAAAATGCGGGGTTTATAATTGTTAGGCATGCGATGTCTAAGTAATTCATTTGGTCAGGCATGCGATGTCTGAGGTGGTTGCGGATTCCAACTGTTGTAGTTTTACACTTTCTTTTCTGTGACCGTAAGTGTAATATGTGATATCGCCGGTTTCGTTGCTATATGTCAACGACAATTGGGATGCGCATATTTACTTACGTTGATGACATGTGATATTATGTGTTGCTGGATATGTTATATTGGATCGTCGTGTTTGAATAGCCGGGGGTTTTTATGTGAGATGAGTGTTTTTCATTTTCATTCATGTAAAAACTTGTATGTAATATTCTTTTATTGGGGCGCTTCCAGGTTGCGGAAGTTGTCACCTCTTGTATATTATTTACTTTTCCGCACTAGGAAGACCCAAGGAGGGGAGCACAAGTAACCGGGTTCTGGAGTCCAGTGGGAGACCAACTCGAGGAGTCGAGTCCGGGTCTCCTAACTCTAGAATTGGTAGGGTTGCTTGCCGCTCTCGTAGGGGTCTTGGGGTGTGGGTTTGGCTATTCATCGCGACCGTGGAATCCGTGTTTTATACTGGCTCGTATTGAAAACACGGACGTCCTAGTATATCCAATATTTCATATGTTTCTTCTGCTGCGATATCTGTGATGTGATCATGTGATGTTCTGTGATAGATATATTATATAGTATATATGATATATTATATAGACGTTACTTATGTTTTACACCCGCGCTAGCCCTGCCCTGCTCTGTCGTTAGTTACCTAACCTAACGGTGCACGAGGGGACATCGAGGCGAATGCGGATGGCATAAGTGTACGTCATATCTATCTGTGATGTTTAGGTACTTAAATGATGGGACTTCATTAATGTGATTAATGAAATAAAAGAAACCTAAGATGTTGTAGAATCGAATTTCAAAAATAAAACAGGTAGCTACAGTTCTTGCTTTGCATAGCGGTATATGTGATATATCATGCACCTTATTCGATGAGGAAAGGACCGAGATCCCTTCACCGGGAGTGACTCCTTTATCAATAACTGGCAGATGCTACACACTCGGTTTGTCTTTTGATTGCTTTTAAGGGTTTTTGCTTTGCACAGTGATATATATGATATATCCCGCACCTCATTCGACGAGGAAAGGACCGACGATCCCTTCACCGGGAGTGACTCCTTTAACAAAACTAGAAAAGCCTCAAAAGCACTCCATTTTAAAATCATTTGATTCTACAACGATATCAAGTTCATTACGCAATAGGTTTTCAGAAAAACCTGTCGTAGCCCTCCGTCATTTCAGATAAGTCCTATTTAGTATTCGTGCTACGTTTGTTGACCTCCGTCAAGGCGTAGTGTGCGGTAGCTAACTAGTATTTATCTGTTTATGTATATGATGCAGATTGAGTTAGGGTAGTCGTGCGGCCTTATTGACCTCCGTCAAGGGTCGTGCGGGTGGGTTTAATTCGATCAAGAAATGACGGGTTGAACTTGACTAGTAGCCTATGGTTTGTTGACCTCCGTCAAGGTCATAGGGTGCTAGGGGCAAAATATTATCGGGAATTTCAAGTGTTGAAATTTGCAATGAGATTGCATACCTTCTATGAGATAGTTGGATCCCGATACCCGCTGTGAGTAAGTGTTACTCCTGGGAGAGTTTTATACATTACAATTAGCCGATCAAGTAGGTGTCTAGAAAGGTGTTAACGAGGTTACGCCTCTGGGAAAACGAGGTTTACATTAATTAGGTTCGTGCGAAAGCACGGGGGACCTCCCTCAAAGTACCGACACTGGCCTGGCTGAAAGATTGGCGAACTTGTAGTGTGTAATTAATCCCGGCTAGTCTTTCCTTTTAGGGTTTGAAGGAAGATTTGATAAAAAGCAGTGGGAGCCATCCTGATTAGATAAAATAATAACCAATCTATTCTTGACAGAGCGCACGCTGAGTGTTTTCTTCTCTCTCTCTCTCCAGGTAGCGACCATATCACGCCTTAATCAAGATAATAATACGGATTATTGACCGAACCCGCTTGTTATACTGAGCTGGGGAACGTTGGTCCCGCTCCACCTTATAATTGTTATAAGACAGAGCAGGAAATTGGGGATTACCAGAATTCACGTGCCGCCCAAACGAAGAGAGTGCATGCTAATGCATCATCTTCGGGTGTGTTCATTATACAGAACTGTTTCTCAGTATCCTTTACGTCCTGGGTATGTGATACCAGATCAGGATCCCAGATATGCAATCTGTTACATAGGGCTACAGAAAGGTAGAGAACTGAGAACGGGTGATAAGTTTCATGAGGCAGAAAACGGGGCAAGTGTTGCAGCCAAGTCTGTCGGTCACTGTCACCCTGTATTACCAATACATTGATTCTGAACGAATGTTGTTAAATACCGAACCTGATATACAAAATCATATCAGTCTCTTTATTAGTAAAGAAATGATAAAATTTTGTATTGTTGGATAATGTTTTGTACATTTCCTATATCAAAAGTTGATCGGATCAGGCACGTTATCTAAAAGCATTAATGTTCTAAATCAAACTACAGTTCTAAGTATACAGAACACACACAAGAGGATGAGTTCAGAAATGAACGAATTTTTCTTGAGGCATTGTAGACTAGGTCATATCAATGTGACCCGACTAGCTAGAGTTACATAAAGATGCATATTTAAATCAGTTTGAATTTACATCTTGTGAAACTCGACAGTCATGTCACAGAGATAAGATGACCATAGCTCTGTTTACTGGAAACGGAGAAGGAGTTAGTGTACTCTTGGGATGATACATGTTGATGTATAAACGTCCCCAGTCTACATATGCCAGGACTGGTTCTTTATACTTCATTACGTTCTCTGATAATCTCTCAAGATTCAGTCATATGTTCCTGCTGAAACATGAGTCCGAACCTTTTGAGATATTCACAGAATATAAGCGAGAAGTAGAGAACCAAAATATGGGTAAAAGTATTATGTCCTTTGATGAGATCAAGGAGGAGAATACTTGAGCACGGAAATCCTGGACTATTCTAAAGGAGAATGAGATTCTCTCTCAGCATTACTCCTCCGTATACACCATGGCATGATGGTATATCGGGACGGAGCAATCACACCCTATATGATATGGTGTGCTCTATGATGAGTATTACTGAGTCACCTATTTCCTTTTGGGATTTATGCACTTAAGAAGCTGCATACCTATTGAATAAGGTTCCAATCAAATCAGTTGCCTACCACTTCATATGTGATATGGAAAGGGAAGAGCCCATCTCTTAAGATAGTTAAGATTTGGGGTTGTCCGGCCTATGTCTAAAAGCAAAATCCGGACAAGCTCGAGGCAAGGTCTGTTATGTAGAACTGGAAATGTACCATCTATACAAACTGCAGCTAATGATTTGACAGAACCGAAGGATTCAGTAGATTCCAACGACCCTCGGCCTCTCCGCCGATCTAGTAGGGTTCATCACCCACCTGAGAGATACTTCGGTTTCTCTATGACAGTGGGAGCGAGGATTGCATCATGAGATGATGACCCAACTAGTTTCGAGCTGGCCATCAGGAGTGGGACTCTGTAAGAATGGCTGGATGCTTAGCGATCTAAGATGGAATCCTTATACACCAACAAAGTATGGACTTTGGTTGCTATATCTGAAGAGTTAAATCCCCATCAGGAGCAAGTATATCTTGAGAAGATTACTTGGTGTAGATGGAAAAGTTGAGACTTTCAAAGCTGAACTTGTTAAAGGTTTTCGTCATCGACCAAGCGTGGATAATGATGAAACCTTTTCAAGTAACTATGCTTAAGTCCATCCAGATCCTACTTGTCACGGCTACATACCATGACTGCGATATCTGGTGGTTGGGTGTCTTGACTGCTTTTCTAAATGATGATTTAGAAGAGAGAGTCTATAAGTACACAGCCAGAGGGCTTCGTAAACAGTGGGAGCAGCGGAAACGTGTGCAAGATGTTTTATCTGATAAAGCAGGCATCGCGGAGTTGGAACGTCTGTTTTGATGTGTTAGTCAAAGAGTTTGACATCATCAAAATGGTAGATGAAAATTGTATAAACAAGAAGGTAGTAGGGAGTATGGTGACGATCCTCGCAGAGTACGTGGATGACATGCTCTTGATAGGGAAGGAGTTTCCTATGCTACGCTCGATCAATCTCCGCCTATCACAATGATTCTCCATATAGGATCAAAGTGATACCTCCTAAATCCTGAGTTTTTGGATCTATGAGATAGATCTAACTGGATGTTAGGACTCTCACTAGTTGTAGTGAGACGGTATCAACCGATCCTGGGGAGAATCACTGGAAGGGTTCCAGGGTGATAAAGACGACTGAATGTCAGTCACGGGCATTGTCTTTACCCTCAGTGGAGGGACGGTATGTTGGAAGAGTTCCAAGCTAGATACCGTGACATACTAGACGATAAAGGCAGGATACATCGCTACTTAAGATGCTACCAAAGAGGCTGTTTGGGTGTATATAGGTTCATGAGATGAACTATGTTCCTCCCATTGTGTGACAATGGAGTTGTGGCTTATGCCAAGGAACGAAGGTCCCATCAGTGATCCAGACTTATTCTAAGGCAGTATCACCTGATCATGGAGATGGTTGATCTCCAGGGGATCGAGGTTAGGAGAGTAGACTCAGAAGACAAACACAGCGGATCCACTCACAAAGGCCTGTTCCCAGAGAGAGACTTTTATGGGATGGTTGAGTATGAGATACTACAACCACTGCTACAGATGGCCCTAGTGCAAGTGGGAGATTGTTAGTTATATGTATGCCCTAGAGGCCATTACTGTACATAGGATGTATATTGTAGTGGATGCTGGGACGTATATAGGGAGGACTTTCTTGCTAGACATGATAGTATGCTATCTGGTTGAACTTTACCTGAACGTGAATACTGATTGTCTCTCTGTTACATGTTGGTAAAGCCCTTAGGATGTGTGCTTGACTACCTGGACTATGATGCGGATCATACTAGTGGGGACATGGTAGTCCATAAGTACATCCTTCAAAGTCCCTAGTCGTGGGTGTATCGAGATGGGGCATCGATATACCAGAGTAGACTAGCGTATACCTTCTCGACCCATACAAATGGGCGATGGATGATCCCATATCCATTGGTGTTTGACATCAGAGATGATATACGGGTGCTCAGTAGAGACTGGGTACACTGGACGGACTCGCCGAGAACTCCCAGATGGTATTATACCTCACGTCAGATGGCAGTTCTCTGGTGACACTGGTACAGAGTAGTCTGTTGACCCGAGATCGTCATAGAGTCTCGTGTGGTTCCCACTGTGCTTTGATTTCCATCTTACCACGTCCAAGAGGGCGTGCAAAACGGTGGTTTTTGGGTACAGTCCCGAGTCACATCGGGGCAATGAGCGATAGGAGGGGATTCGTCTCTCCCGGTATATGGGGTTGATGTTGTGCTGTGTTCGATTGGCTATAACAGGAAATCCCTGGCCAGGGTTGCTGAGATTTACTGGTAAGTGTTACCAGTAGTTTCTCGAATTGTTATAGATCTCATATCGACACGACTTATTGAGCTATTGGGGTCTGACGTTTACCACCCCTAGGCGAGATATGCGACATATCAGACGGACAGACCGGACTGTACGGTAGTGTTACTGGTCGGATTCACTGGAGTGTGAGCGGGCTTGCTCGTCGATCTTCAGATCGCTCAATACCCGGGTGGCCGTTACGTTTAGCAGACCGCTTGCGGCTTGTGGGTGTTTGATATGATCATCATCTGCTGCCGGCGTATTGACGAGTCTTTAGAGTCCTACACAGAGGTTTCCTGGCTCAAGCGAAACGAAATAGGAGCGCATATGAGATATGTGCGGGACCGAGAATAATGCGTGTATGTGATACCGTATTCTATTCTCGCGATGTATGTGTCGAATGGTTGTATGCGATATAACCTAGTTATCGAATCAAGGATTGATTCGATAAATCGATACATTGGATATTAGTCGGTTATATGTGATATGACCGGATCGTTAAATCAAGTGTTGATTTAATGATTTAATGTATAATTATATATTTGATATATTACTTTGCATTAACTAATATTGGTTCACTTTAAATGGATTTTCTCACTTTAAGTTCACATGTTGTATATGTGATATACTTTTGTGCACTTGATTGTATCATGTTTGATGATACATGTTTACTTGAGTTTGTGTAAAGATTAAACCATGGTTATTTAAATGGTTAGGGTTTTGTTTTTCATATCTATTTATTCATTTATTTATTTATTTTCTTTTTGGAAAAAGAAATGAGAAGAATGGTGGCTTTCTTTGTTTGTATTTGAAGATTCATGAAGCTTTGACTTTGTCCACCATTCTTATCTCATGCTTAACCCTAACCATTTGATTTAACCCTAGTTTATTCTCTACACTTCACCATGGTTAGTTTATGATAAGCATTCCTTTTATTTTCTATTTTGGAATTAACTTATCATAACAATTTCATCTTCTTCTTCCTTTCTTCAAGTGAAGAAAGCAAGCTCCATCAATGGTGATTGATGGAAACAAGTGAGAAATCCAATTCTAAAGTCTACCCATTTCCTATTTCTTCATCCTCTACCTCTTGCCAAGTAGTAGAGTGTGTTTTCTTCACAAGTTTCTTGACTTGGTGAAGTCGGAGCTTGATTTAGCGATGCCTCGACGTAGATCATCTTCGGCATGGACATCGACGACCTAGCTCGCTTATTCTCCGATGAAGTCGACGCTAGAGCCCGGATTCTTTTTGGACAGCGGAGAGGACTTCGTTGCGGAGCTATGGAGGTGGAGCACCGGATCTACAAAGGTTGTATATCCGTATTCTCATAGTTAAGTGTTAACTAGTTAGTTTTTTCGCCTAGTTTTCTAGCAAACGATCCGTAGTCGGGTCTCTCGGCAACTAGAATTTTTGAAAATGGCATGTTCGATGCCTTGTGAGACCTCACTAGAGTGCCTAGGAACCCTACAGCGCATACTCTGATAGAGCACTGCACAAATACCAATGAGTACTATGCTGCACAAGCACGTAAATATATATTACACTACACCTCATTGGTACTGCCATGTCACTGTAGAATCGTTCTGATATATATGTGTTAATATATAGATTGTTACACCGTAGGACACTTGCACAAATACTAATGATTTCTATATTGCACAAGCACAGACGCGTATGCTACACTACACATCATTAGTAGTGCCATGACACATTAGGATTGAAATCATTATGTTATGTGATATGATTACGTAGTCGTTTCCTATTCATACTGTAGTACTATAGATGCTGTATTTGATTCTTAGGATTTCTGAGTATTTTACTCCTGATGATATATATAGCGGTGGTATGGGACACTGTTATATATATACATATATAATATATCATCAATACAACCTATGCAGGTTCTTATTCCTCACTTGATATTTTATATGATGAGTAGATGTCCACCAGGAGATTTTGTTTTCTGATTTGGATATCCGGACCGAGTCGGTGGGTATACGGTTACGGATTTACAATTCTTATCCAGACTGAGTTGGTGGGGATACAGTTGGATACCTGGTGGACCCGGTCGAGACCGAGGGGCAGGATAGTCGCATTTGAGGCGGGGGAGCCTAACGAGGCGACTCGATTCCGGAGATAGAAATGAGCACGGAAGATATTCATGGGACACTGACCGGGGTTCGATTAGGTACGATAGATATCCAGGGGATACTGATCATAGCCAGGATATTGGGTGACGATCATCTATTGAGATGGTGTGGACGGTATCTGTTTTTACGTGTCGATGCTGGACACTAGATATTGCAGATTTCGATGTCGGATGCTGTACATCTATATGTATATTGATGTGATCATTATTATGAGGTACACAGATAGATATGTATTTATTGGATTCCACTATGAATGATCCGGGGGACAGTACCTGCATATATTTGTACAGACATTCATAGACAACAGGGAATTCCAATACAGATAATAGATTCATGATTTTGATTCATATGACATTGAGATACTATACCGGGGATTGCATGATAGTTAGTATTATACGTATGCATATCATATAGTATATCGATACAGATTATGATAGTACTATACTTATGATTTAGGTATCGTCATGCATTTCGATTTCTACCTTCAGATGCATTTTTATTCACTGAGTTGGCAACTCATCCCCGTTGTGCCACAGTTTCTTGCAGGTTTTACCGCTTGGATTATTAGCGGGTTGGGCACACATTCTTTTGAGGATTGCTGGGTAAGTGAGTTTTTATTGTATCCTACCCACTCTTGATTTTTCATATATTCTTGTATCTGGTGGAAACTCCATCAACTTAGAAATGGCATATTATGGACTTAGAATCGAGGATTAGAGTTGTGTTTTGTTTGTCGCACTCTTTAGAGTCGACTACTGCTTTAGATTGATTGGTTGCTCCATTGTTTGGACGTGGAGACTAGCTTCCGTTGGAATGCTATTTCATTATGTTAGCGGGTTTTTATAAAAATGTAAAGGAGGTGATGACAAGTTTCAAAACGTCATAAATAATTTTCAACATACTTAGTTAAATTTAGATGTTATTTTAAATTGATTTTATCGGATGATTATTTAAACCTCACCTCCAATGTTTTCAAAAAGGGTTTAGATTTCGGGTTTCGGCTTACTTGGATTGCGTCGATGTCTTTTGATGTCATGTGATTTAAGTGCCGGTCAAGTGCCATTTTTGGGTCATGACAAAGTTGGTATCAGAGTGTTTGGTTTAACCTTTGTTCGAGTCTAGGTTGACTATATGGAGTCTGGGAATGTATTTTGTTACCTGGGCTTGACCTTATAGGACGTAGACTTGACTTTGGGGGTCTTATACCCGAATTTTCGTTATATAGGATGACCTTTGTTGATGGAGTAGGTACTAAGTAGAGTAACGTACCGTACATATGTTCCGCGGTATATTTACGATATGATACTCCACCTAAGTTACCTTAGGATTTATATCTTGAGACTTTCCTTCTATTCCTTCCGTTGATCTATTTTCGTCAGTGCATGATTGATTGTTTTGATTACCATGTTATGAGGGCTGAGAGGACTACAGTTAGAGATACCGTCAGAGCAGACTTGTCGGGGACAAGGACTGACTGGGGTGACTTTCGATGATATAGAGACACGTCATTTATTCATATATGATCAAGTTCAAATGGTGGGGCGAGTTTCTTCGGGATCCGCACCAGATGGAGGAGTCATTGTTAGAGATTTGACAGATTTGGTACGTGATATTTTTCCCCTCTCCGATGATCATGGTGTTGTGTACGGTTTAGACAATGGTACTAATCCTTGTTGAGATTGTCGAGGTGTTGCTTCCCACGTCCATGAAGTTAAATGGTTGACGACGTTACCAGTATAGATGGATTGGCAGGATTCATAGCCATTCAGATGTGAGATTAAACAGACTTTTCTACAAGGTATCAAAAGTAATGGATTCGCTAAATTCTCCAAGTGTACTTTCTGGATAGATAGTGTAGATTTCTTGGGTCACATGGTTGCAAAAGATGGGATACATAGGGACCCAAAGAAGATAGAAGCGATACAGCACTGGTCCAGACCGGTGTCAGTTATAGAGGTTCGAAGTTTCTTGGGTCTGGCCAGCTATTACAGAAGTTTTGTGCAGAATCTTTCTTGGATCGCCACACCGTTGACCGGACTGACTAGGAAGGAAGTTCCATTTCTTTGGACAGATGCATGTGAACAGAGTTTCCAACATTTAGAGCCTCGATTGACGACTGCACCTGTCTTATCGTTACCTTCCGGGTCAGGTGGTTTTGTTGTGTATTGTGATGCATCTCAAGTGGGTGTAGGCTGTGTACTGATGCAGCACGGTAGGGTTGTAGCTTATACTTCTCGACAGTTGAAGAGGCACGAGTAGAACTACCCCACTCATGATTTGGAGATGGCTGCTGTAGTATTCGCACTGAGGATTTGGGGGCATTCCTTATATGGAGAGTCGTGTCAAATTTTCACAGATCATAAGGGCTTAAAGTATATTTTCAACAGAGGGATCTGAATCTAAGGCAGCGTAGATGGAGGGAACTCATGAAGGATTACGATTGTGAGATCTTATATCATCCAGGCAAGGCAAATGTTGTAACAGATGCCTTGAGTCGGAGGCCTGGAGGTAGCGCATCTTATCTGCGCACCTGGCAGATTTTATGTGATAGCCGTATTCAGTTCGAGTTCACATCTATAGGAGGACAGTTAGCGCCTGCTCACACCGTCCTCCGTTATTGGATTGTATCCTGGAGACACAGCCGCAGAGGCTCGTATGTCAGAGATTATGGATCAAAATAGGCAAGGCAGAGAGTCGGAGTTGGTGATAGATGACCGTGGAGTATTACGTTTTGGGACTCGTCTTTGTGTACCAGATTCAGATGGACTGAGACGTGAGATCTTAGGGGAGGCCCTTAGATCAGCATACAGTATTCATCCTGGTTCCACCAAGTTATAGCATGACTTGAGGGATGTTTATTGGTGGGAAGGAATTGAAGAAGGATGCTGCGGAGTTTGTTTCAAGATGCTTGATTGTCAGCAAGTCAAGGTAGAGCACGAGATGCTAGCTGGAGAATTGCAGCCCTTACCCATTCCGGAGTGGAAATGGAAACAGATTTCCATGGAGTTCGTTGTGGGTCTAACCAGGACTTTAGAGGATATGCTTCGGGATTGTAGCCTTGATTTCGGTAATAGTTGGGATCGTCACTTACCTTTGATAGAATTCTCATACAATGACAGTTTTCAGGAGGCGATCTAGATGGCACCCTTTGAAGCTTTGTATGGGAGGAAATGTCGATCACCGTTTGTTGGACGGAACAGAGCGAGGGTAGCATCTTGGGACCGTGAATAGTACATGAGACTACAGAGAAGATTCAATTGATATGGGATATAATGAAGGTGGCCAATGCAGACAGGAATCATATGCAGATCGACGACGCCGTAAACTCAAGTTTGATGTGGGAGACCATGTGTTCTTTCGTGTGTCTCCGATGAAGGGGTGATGCGTTTCGGGAAAAAGGAAAAGCTCAACCTGGATGTGTCGGACCCTATGAGTAGCTGAAGAGAGTGGGTGATGTAGCTTATCGGTTAGCACTTCCAATGAGTTTTCCCGATGTGCATCCAGTGTTTCATGTATCGAGGCTTCACAAGTATCTTCATGATCCTTCTCACGTGATCCAGTATCAGACCTTACAGTTTGAGTCGGATTTATCCAACACAGTGCAGCCAGTCACTATTCTAGAGAGGCAGGCAAAGGAACTAGGATCAAGGGCACTTCCGTCTGTAAAGGTTCTTTGGCATGGAAAGAATCGCGAGGAGGTTACTTGGGAGACCGAAGATGCGATGGGAAAGAGATTTCCACATTTTTTGGTGGTATGTCTAATTAATTTTTAAATTCGGGGACCGAATTTTCTTAAAGGAGGAATATTGTAACATTTTGAAAATTTAGAAATAAATAAAATTAATTAAGTAAATAATAAAGTGTTAAATTAAAAAGTTTTTGAAACCAAATAAGACAATTTCATAAGATATATGTAAAACAAATTAAAATTTAATTTTAGTATGCAACATAAATAAATTATAAGGGTTTTAGTGATAAATATAGCTTCATTTTAATAAAAAGGGTGTTTTATAATAACATAAGTTGTGAGGGGTTTCTATGTAAAGTTTAGGAATTTGTACAAATGGGAATTTATTAAGGTTGTAACTGAAAAGGAGGTAAATTAGGTTTTGTTCAAAATTTTTATCTTAAGATAAATTAAAATGGAATGATAGGTTTTGCCACCACCTCTTCTCATCCACAATACACTCCCCACACCTCCTCCTTGCATGAAACCACCACACCATGCTTGGTGACACCTCCTCTTTCACCTTATCCTTCCTTTTTATCACATATCTCCTGTGATCAGATCATTCATCGAGTTAAAATCTAAAAATTTAAAAGATAAAAAAAGAAAACAAAGAAAAGAGAAGAGATGAACTAAGCCTAGGATGTCCTCACCATCAAGCTAAGAGCTAGGAGCTAAGGGTTTGGGTGTCTGGGAGAAAGCTTTTCAATCATCCTCATTTGGTAAATTCCTAGCTCAGTAGAATAGATTCTGGATTTTGTTTAAGTTTGAAATCATAATGTCAATAATATCGTATTTTAAGCAAAATTGGACCCTGTAGTAATCTGCTGTAGGTAGGATAAATTTTAACTTAACAAAACAGTTCCAAGATGATGTATGTTGAACCTAGAACAAACCATAGAACCACGAGCCCAGGGGATCGGCTTTGGGCCGGGGACTGACAGAGAAATTCCGACGTCGCCGGATTTGTAGGGGGAGTTGGTGATTTGGGTTGTTGGATAGGTCTCTGTGTAGAAGTTTGGATCATCTGGTACTGTTTAATCAAATTAGTTTAGATGTATATAAAATCTGGGAGTAAATATCGGAAATAGATATCTAAAACCCATAATAAGACTCGGGAAATTCATAACGCGTTCTGTTTCTGTTACGAAACAGCGTTAGGTTAATTACCAGTAAAATTGAGTGTTAGATCATATGCAATAGTCGGATGTGGTATAACTAGAACGTACAACTTGTGTTTTCATGATTTTGTCGTGTCGGAATAGCCGTTTTCTTATACAAGTTATTGCTATGTTAGATTCAAATACGGAGACTTTGGAGGCTGGGAGGAAAGGAAAAAGGATTGGCGATTCCTGAGAAAATACGATGTATTTCCGGTGAGTAGATTTACATCTACGGGGGAAGTCGGGTGGATGGCGTATAGCACCCTCATAACCTTATAACTATTATTGTGATATCTAGTTAAGTTAAGCTTTTCTTCAAAATATTGATACAGTATTGCATCTTGTACGCCACCTGTTTGCATAAAATTTTATATAAAATTTGTAAATGAGATATAAGTGATATTGATCCGTATGATAGGGGTATGATTTAATGGTTCTGTACGAGGAATCATGTCGTACTTAAGACAATATGGATATAGAGATAGGATGAGCTATAATACAAGGATTTATACATATTGGAAATGATGAACCTTGTATGCCGAATAATGGCAAAAATTATTCTTTGACTCGTAGAGATAGATTATGTTCTGTTTTAAGAGGTAATACTGGTATGAGCTATATTATTTTAAAAACCACGGTTCGTTGCATTTTAAATAAACTACCGGGATGCATGCCAGTTTCTAAAACAAACATCTATTTTAAATCTAATGCAGCTTCCTTATTTCAAACTTAATGTTCCGATCATTCTAAAGATAATGATATAGCTCATAATAAGTAATTACAATAAGTACATTTAGTTTACTTTACAGGTTTGCATTATAATATCTATATTATATGTTTCTGCGTTGAGCACACTCTGATAGAACACTGCACAAATACCAATGAGTACTATACTGCACAAGCACGTAAATATATGTTACACTACACCTCATTGGTACTGCCATGTCACTGTAGAATCGTTCTGATATATATGTGTTAATATATAGATTGTTACACCGTAGAACACTTGCACAAATACTAATGATTTCCATGTTGCACAAGCACAGACGCGTATGCTGCACTACATATCATTAGCAGTGCCATGACACATTAGGATTGAAATTATTATGTTATGTGATATGATTACGTAGTCGTTTCCTATTCGTACTGTAGTACTATAGATGCTGTATTTGATTCTTGGGATTTCTGAGTATTTTACTCCTGATGATATATATAGTGGTGGTATGGGACACTGTTATATATATACATATATAATATATCATCAATACAACCTATGCAGGTTCTTATTCCTCACTTGATATTTTATATGATGAGTAGATGTCCACCAGGAGATTTTTGTTTTCTGATTTGGATATCCGGACCGAGTCGGTGGGTATACGGTTACGGATTTACAATTTTTATCCAGACTGAGTCGGTGGGGATGCAGTTGGATACCTTACAGCTTGATGTCATATGATTTAAGTGCCGGTCACGTGCCATTTTTGGGTCGTGACACGTCAGCAAATGACCCCGTCGCGGAAATACGTCAGCACATGACTCCGCCGCGGAAATACGTCAGCCAATGACCCCATCGCGGAAACATGTCAGCAAACGACCCCGTCGCGGAAATACGTCATCCAATGACCCCATCGCGGAAATACGTCAACCAAATGACCTCCTCGTCTGAGCAGTGCTTCGACTCGGAAAAATGCCAACTCATCGATCACTTACAAGTCCTCTCGACTTGTAAGGGAGAAAATTCTCTTGTGAGATCCTTACGACTCTCAAGGGAAAGCACACATAGGTGTCCTCATGACTCCTAAGGAGAAAATATACCTACGAGATCCTCACGACTCGTAGGGAGAAAAATGTTTATGAGACCCTCATGGCTCATAAAATTGAAAAGTCTTAGGCGGCAGATCTGAACCTGTTTCCTAAGCCATCACTACCCTACAAAGAGTTCAAGATGAACTATTATCTATCATCTACAGGCCAAATTTGCTAAAATCACATGACAGCAAAGAAAAGAAGGCGATAATACAAGATAGAAAAGAAATGTGTCCTTTATTCATGAATTCAACTGGATACAAAGTACATCATATGAAAATGAATGGAATAAAAGAATGAATAAAATGAATACATGTTATTCATAAGTTACAAGTGTACAATCGATACAAAGGCAGCTACTGAGAAGAAAGCGTTTTCAATAAATCAGCCAGTTGCTCATGCACTCCTCTTAACTCCTTTTCATGGTCGGCCGCTGCAGCCAGATCCGCTTCGACTCGAGCCCGTTGCTGTAGACAGGATGAAAGTTTCTCATCAATTTCCTGCTGAACAGCCACCTGACTCTGTGCGACCTGCTCAATAAAATCAAGCTTCTTCCTTAGCACCAGCCCGTTAGAAATACATCGTTGAAGGTTTTCAAAGATGGAGTTCAGCTGCGCAGCATTCGCTTCGACCTGGGCACGTAGTTGGATGGACTCAGTGGAAGTCGCCTCACGTTCCTTTCACTTGAGGGTCGCCTCTTGTTCAAAATGGCAAAAGAAAAGGGCACTTTGCTCAACCCATGCAGCCCGCTGAGAGTTCAGGGCCAGAACCTCGGGAGCAGGACGCCTGAGCTCAAGCTCATGCAGGCAGGCCTCAATCTTCCTGCAGTGATTAACCCAAGACTCAATGACCCCTTCATTATGGAAGTTCACGAGCGTCTCCAGTGTTAGATTAATCTCGGCAGCAAAATCTGCAGCGAATGTAGGAGCCTCCGCATCAAGCTCCTTGATGTATTCGCTCAATATACGCAGGTTGGTCACAGTGCCTTGGGAAGAGGGATGTCTAGAAAAGGGCCCTGCCAGCATTAGGATGCGAGACTCGAAGTGAGCAGGAACCGGTGCGATTGCTGCAAGATGAATTACGGTTAAAAGCTGACTCGCGAAATAAAAACCACACGAACGATGAAGTTTACTATACCGGCTGCGACGGGGGGCAGAGTTGGGAGTACTGGTGGCGCGACGATTCCCTCATCCCCTCCTTCAATTTTTGGTGCTGCAATCAATTTAAAATTAACAACGGCAGGGTCGCTCATCAAAGAAAGGAAAGGATGTCAGTTAAAAACTATACTCACCGGCACCAGCAGGCAAAGTGACTTCCGACTGGAAGGAGAAATGCGGGTTCAACACTTAATACAGATGATTAAAGAGAACTCCTGCAAGGTTGCGATGATACATGGTCAGTACAAGAAAGACGTGGGTCATAGTTCAATTAAATGGATCGAAAATCTATACCTTCCAGCATCTTGTAGGACATAGGAGAAGGTGAGGGAGCAACCGTCATGGCAGCGACCGCAAGTGTTTCAAATGACACAATCTCAATGTTCTCTACACCTATAAATAAAATACCGTCAGAAAAAGATGAAAAGGATCACGAAATAGAAAATAAGCAGCGACCCGAGATCCACCGGATGGTTCATCAGCCAAAATTGCGACGGAAGCATCACTGGCCGTTGCGGTTTCTTCGCTCTCCTTCAGTGGAATGGTTTTGGCGCTAATGACTTCATCCCCTGATTCTACAAGAGCCTTCGTGACACTTGCAATGCCAAGCGATAGCGGGAAACCACAGAGGGAAAGAGCGGCAGTTTGGACAGTCCCGGACTCCTGAGAGAGAGTAGCCGCTTCAGGCTCGGTGGTTGCCGTCATCTTACCTACCGCCTCATCGCTAGGACTTGGCCCTGCAGGATATGATATGTGAGAATTTGAAGATCAAATTCTAATAAAAAACCCAGTATTACGTTACCTTGGGGCGGTTTTTCAATTGCTTCCCGAGCCGCGCGCACAGCCTGTCTGTGAGTGGTGGATAAGGCAGCTGAAGCATCCTCTGAAGAAATGGCGATAGATGGGACAATACTTGAACCCGCACCCACAGCCAAGCTGGCATCATGCTCCCTCGTCGCACGCTTTCGACGCTTCTTGTCAGCCTTGGCAGTAAGAAAAGACCTCCTCAAGACCTCCGTCAAAGTGACATCATCGTCCGAGCCAGGAGCTACCTCTAGAGCCGTTACGGCGTTCGTCATCGACTGCTTAAGCGAAACCTCTTACGGCGATACTGGGGGAGCTGGGACTTCAGCAGCCAACCCTGGAAGCATCGCTGTGCCACCCTGTGGGATCAGCACTGCACTCGGGATAACCTGGGTTGAGGTAGTCCCTGCAATAAGATGAAAAAAGAAGGGTCGGACTACCCATGAAGAAAAAGAGAATGAGGGCACAATGAACCGAAATATACTGAGGCCCAAGGAAGCGCGAAGCCTCTCTTCCTCTTCAAAAGTCTTGAGGGA
Organism: Agapanthus africanus; assembly: GCA_030015575.1. NCBI lineage: Eukaryota > Viridiplantae > Streptophyta > Magnoliopsida > Asparagales > Amaryllidaceae > Agapanthus > Agapanthus africanus. The sequence continues at coordinate 932,919,036 of JASDDO010000019.1, read as the reverse complement.
AGCTGCGAAAGCCTCTTCGGCAGAGATACCTGTTGAAGAAGAAAGCGTCAGTCAAAGCATAATAATTAAAATAGCCGCGGAAAGATATGACCGAAGGATACCTGATTGTGCTATGGTGATTAATGCTGCTTCATCGTGAGCTAGTTGCTTTGAAACCGCGATGGCCGCCTCTAGATCTGTATCATCCGGCGCCATAAATAAACTCTCGTTGGTCCCGTACTCACTTAGGCCCTCACTGTAAGGAGCATGAGGCTCCTGGCCGAATACAACGTCTGCAGAAAGTATCGACTTCTTTTTTTTTTTGCGACTTAACGCCGGCAGCCGATAACACGAGCTTGCGCTTGGCGGGCAATTTGGGGCGATGAATCCCGATCTCCGAACCTACCCCAGAATCCGGAGACACTACATCCACCACTTCCACGGGCACACGGGGGAGGGGTAACTCAGGTATAGCGCGCAGGACCACGACCGCAGCAGCTTCTCTCATGGGAGGACAAACGATGGTCCGCCTCTTTAGGGGAACGGCTGGATTACCAGCAGGGGTTGTACCCTTACGATCAAGCAAGAGTTGTCTTTCTTCCCTAATAATGGCGCCCACCGAATGCTAATACCACGCCATATATGCGTTCAAGATTCACGGAATGCAACTCGGCTCACTGATAAAGAAATTGGAGCCGGTGTTCAACCGCATAAAATGGTGTAATGCACTGCGGATACCTTCTTCTGTGGCAACTGGCTCAGCTAGGAAGGCCTCGAGCGGGACGCCCTGATTATAGCTTGATTGCTGGGCAAAACGGTGTGGATTGTACCTCATGAACAACGCCGAATCATTCTGCCTAAACACGAGAAAGCCCGGCCTGATTGAATATAAATGAAGAATCTCCCGAGCTTTCAAAGTAAAGGCCCCGTCTTTAAAAGTGTCCCATGGCGGCTGCACCGTCTTAGTGGACTCTTTGCCGATGGTTAAAACCTTATCGATAAAGGTCATGCCGTCTCCGACCATACGTAGACAAAGGACCATACCCCTAGCCTCTCGCTCTGTCGGAGTTAAAACGGAAGCGTCAACTAGTCGCATAATCCGAGGGAAGTTGTAACTGTCGTAAAAATGAGACCGTTTGTGAGCACCAAAAGCGCCAAGTATGTGCAGCTCGATCCATGACATAAAATAGTGCAGCAAGAAAGTGACTGGCTGTACCCCTGGCTCGGTGGTGTCCGCCACTAAGCTGAAACTATGGTACAAGTGTGCCGACCCAGCAATCCCGATAGCCACTTGCATTCCCACAACCATACGATGGGCTGGGTAAAAGACTGATGGCCTCATATAACGAGGGTGCATTGGAAGCACGAACCAGTTTAGCCATAACCTAATGAACCCCAGCACAAACGTCTCTTTATCGATGCCCGGAGCAGCAAGCTCCGTGAAGGGAACGACAGGAGCAGCCGGAAAAAAGAAATTTTTTAAATCTGCCTCCGCCGTCGATTGGTTATCCAAACCAAAACCAAACGGATCGTCAAGCTTGGCGAACAGCGTAGCTTGCTTCGATAAGAATCCCGGACAAAGAAAACGAGCGATGAAGTCTGCGTAGCTGACTCCGTGCCCTCCGGACTCTAGAAATAGACTTTCGTAGATATTCAACACCTTGATCAAGCTCGGGAATTGGTGTTGAATAGCGTTTTCCGGGGTAAGACCCATTACCACTAATTTGGTGGCAAATATGTACTCGTCCGGAGGAAGCATCTCCTCGTAGTGTTCTCCCCTAACGGGTAAGTCAGAGATCTCTGCAAACTCCTCTAAGGAGATCGAGACTTCTCGATCCGACAGAAGGAAGGTGTGGATCGGAATATTCCATTGCTCCAGAATAGCCTTAACCCACCAAGCAGAGGGCGTAGAATATTGGAAGAGAGACACATAAACGACGGGGTACAACCCAAGCTTCAGCAGCAACGATCTCTTGGCCAATAAAATGTAGCGGGTCCACTGCAAATACCCAGCTGGATGGCAAGGAGTCAAGCCTATCATGTACGGCTGTCCCCAAGGGCGCGACTCGCCCTGACATATGCGCCGCCCCAGAGTATCCAAAGCCATCGGCGGCTGCACGGGTATCGCGGCCATAGAAGGCTGAAGGCAACCCTCTGAGGTCCAGTTGACCTCCTCCACAGCATAGTTCACCGGAGGTGCGTCAGCGTAATGGATCGCCGAAATGGGCTCCGAAGGTGCTGCGCAGGAAAAACTACGCCGACCTTTAATGATCTGATTGTACCACATTCCCCATAAATGAAGATTCTTCTGCTCTAGGTCGTGATCCTTGATCAACGCAAAGACTTCCCTATCCACAGGCGCCTCAGGGAATCCGCTTTCCGAACGGACGAACGGGAAAGAAGTGTCGAAAGTCATAGTACCTGCGTGAAAAAGAACAAAAGTTAGCTATCAATGCTACGGTTTAAGTTCTGATACTTGGTAGTTTAATTTTGTGTCACAGTCTCATCATTTGATGCGACGGTCATTAAATGAGGGAATCCTAAAAAGATTCTCATCTAATGAGGGCCCCTCGGGCCAGGGAGCAAATCTCCCTTGAGAGCAGCGCTCTATAACAGATATGACATCTGTCATAATTAATGATGAAGAGAATAAAATTCCCCCCAAAAATTCTAAAGAGCAATGCTCTATGAAGAAGATGGAATAATCCATCCAAAAACCCTAAAATCAAAGCTTTATTGAGTTAAAAACTCTGAGATCTTTAAGATCTGCAAGATGAACTCTAAGAGTTCTTCTTTAATGGGTTAAGAGACCCTAAGAAAGATCTCTTTAGATCTATGATTTCAAGAGAGCAAAGCTCTGTTAAGAAAACCCTAAAAAAATTCTTTAGATCTATGATCTGAAAATAGCAAGGCTTTGTTAATGGGTGAAACCCTAAATTATGAAGTAATCCCTTCAAATATTTAATCTTTACCTAAAATTTTCGACAGGGTTCTGTCTCTAAGAGAGTTCTTAAGAAAAAGTGCTATGCTCTGAAAGAAAATTAATTGCCAAGAGAAAACAAGAAGATGAACAAACAATCATCTCAAGGGGCCAAAGGCCCTATTTATAGGCACTGAGAGCCGTTTCAACTTCTAAATTGATCTAACGGCGGAGATGCTGCCACCGCTGCACTCACATGTGAGCCACGTGAGCACAACGGTGGGAGGGCATTTGTTTCCCCCAATCAGAGCAAAGCTCTGTTCAAATTTTGAAATTTGAAATGAAGCAGCGCTTCATAAAAGCGTTGCGCCAAGAGCGCCAGCGTTAAGCGTCAAAGACTCTGAGGCAGCGCTCACGTACAAAGCACGAGAGCGCTTGCGCCAAGTGCGCCAGCGCTAAGAGTCAAACACTTTGAGCTAGCGCGTGACTCTTAGGCAGCGCTTACGTGCAAAGCACGAGAGCGCTGCCAAGTGCGCCAGCGCCAAGAGTCAAAGACTCTGAGGCAGCGCTCACGTGCAAAGCACGAGAGCGCCAGCGCCAAGTGCGCCAGCGCCAAGAGTCAAAGATTCTAATGCAGCGCTCACGTGCAAAGCACGAGAGCGCTGGCGCCAAGTGCGCCAGCACCAAAAGTCAAAGACTCTGATGCAGCGCTCACGTGCAAAGCACGAGAGCGCTAGCGCTGGAATTAAATGTTCCTCACCCTTGGATCAAAGATCCAATAGAGATGACTAAAAATCATTAGATTACCTCCGAAAATTAGAGCGCCGTTGGATCAAAGATCCAATGGTGATTAAAAATTACCAAGATACAGAATAAGTTCTGTATAGGAAAAGATTTTCCCAATCTTGTTAAAAACAAGAAGATTGCATTCTGTAAAACAGAAGCCCTACGATCAATGATCCAACGGTGGGAACATCCCCAAATCAATTAGAGAAAAGATATATTCAACTGATTCAACAAATCAGCCTCCCCTATATAGAGGACCGAAGACTTCAAGTCTTGCATGGAAGAACCCCCCCCCCATAAACTTTAAGAAATTTCAAAGAGAAGAGCAAGCTCTCGGAAGAAGAAGAATTTCTTCAAAGTAAATAAAATAGAGAGATAAAATCATCTCATAAGAGAAGAAGAACCAATTTCTTTTTCTAAATCATAGATCTATAAGACCGAAGTCTTTCACAAAAGAGATCATAGCATCTCATCATAAAAAGTGAGGGGGAAGAACTTAATTCTCATAGATCTATAAAATAAAGACGAAGTCTTTCACAAAAACAGAAGAGATTGTAAAATCTCCTATTAAATTAAGAATGTAGTTCTTAGATCTATGAGACAAAGTCTCCTATGAGCGAGAATTTAATTCTCAGAATGCATAACTGATTAAAATTGCCTAAAAAGAGCCTTAGCGCTCCAATTAAAAAAAAGCGCCTTAGCGCTCCAAGACTGGAGCATAGCGCCGCAACGCTCCTAGCGCTCCAATTTAAAGAAGCGCCTTAGCGCTCCAACACTGGCGCACAGCGCCGCAGCGCTCCAATTTAAAGAAGCGCCTTAATGCTCCAAGACTGGCGCACAGTGCCGCAGTGCTCCTATCGCTCCAATGTAAAGAAGCACCCAGCGCTTCAAGGTTGGTGCTCAGCGCCAAGCGCACAACGTGCTCCTCACGTATGCACTATTTCATAAAGAGCGCTCTGCGCTCATTGACTGGCGCTTAGCACCAAGCGTGCCACGTGCTCCTCACGTGTGTGCTATTTCATAAGAAGAGCCTTAGCACTCTAAGTCTGGCGCTTAGCGCCAAGCACGCCACGTGCTCCTCACGTGTGCACTATGCCACAGGAAGCGCCTTAGTGCTCTAAATCTGACGCTCGATGCCAAGCATTCCACGTGCTCCTCACGTGTGCGCTGAGAGAACATAAATTGCTCTTTAAATAAAGCCCCAGAGCCATAATAAATGCTCAGCACTCAATGAAAGACAAAAATATTGTCAAAACCCAAACCAATGTTTAGCATTATTAAATGAAAAAGGACCGAGCCTAATTAAATGTCCAACATTTTAACTGAATGGGCCGAGCCCAAGTTGGCCACAGATCCCTAATTGAGCTCATATACTCATAAATCTTTGATCTTAGTCCAAACTTGACTACAAATCTCCCAACCGATATTGGTTCAAGGGTATATCTATTCATACCTCTGATATATGTCGTTGTAATTCTTCAACGTCTTCAGAGAGATGGAAGGTCCCAATAACCAATAATTTTTTGTGCATCCCCAAACGGTTGAACCAAAACCACACAGACTATGATGTCTTTAAACTGGACTATGATGTCCTTAAATTTTACGGACTGTGGGGTCCTTAAACTCATGGACTATAATGTCCTTAAACTTTATGGACTGTGAGGTCCTTAAACTCATAGACTATAATGTCTTTAAACTTTACAGACTATGGTGTCTTTAAACTTTACAGAGTATGACGTCTTTAAACTGGACTATGATGTCCTTAAACCCAATGGACCGCAATGGACCGAAATGTCCCTAAACTAAAACGATAGAGTCCAAATAATCTTTCGTTGGATCTAAATGATCCCAAAATCTTGTTGAGTAGATCTTAGTCTAAAATTAGACTAACGTATCCTTAACAAGCATTTAAGTTGATCTTAATCTAAAACAAAATTAACGATCCTTAAACCAACCCAAACCTAAATCTAAGAAAATACGGATTTGGACTAATCCACGCCCTACGGGCGACAACATAAATTAGTCTCCATATACAATCCACATGCAACCAAAAATAAAACAAACAAACACGACACAAAGTGACCATCTGGAGAAGGAGAAAGTAGTTACCGCTATGCGATAGCATAATTAACTGCAGGGGCTTGCGCCTGCAGGGAAGAGCATACCCACAATCAAAAACCCCTCGTAAACGAGGGGGAATCTGATGAAATCTGCTACAACGGCCGCATCCGTCTAAACCTCCGATACACGGTGCCATAAATCAACTTGGTATCTTCGGAGAGGTGGACAGATAAATCCAAATAGCATCTGCCCCCAAAATTCAGGCCAGACGTCCCAACGTCCCGGTCGCGTCTTTCGGCGGAGAACATGGGGTGTATAATTCGCTATCTTGATGAAATTTTACATCAAGTTAGGACGAGGAGTTGTTATTGGTTTTCGAGTCCCGCCACCGCTCTGAAGACTCTGAGGAATTACAACGACATATATCAGATGTGTCGAGAGATATACCCTTAAACCAAATCCCGTATTTGAGGGAAAGGGGGTGATGGACCTAAGAATCGTTAATCATATTTGAGACTAAGATTATCTTAGGAGGTATAGGATGAAGATCGGTTTGGATATCAGTTTGGATATCACAAACATAAGCTTAGCCAATTTGGGCTAAAATTGGGTTTTGGGTTTTGAACTTAGGTTATATGTTCCTTTAGTTCACAAATATTTTGTTTGGCTTAAAGACCGTTAATCTAGTTTGAGATTAAGATCAACATAAACATATGAGCATTTAGGCTCAATTTATTTTTAACTAAGGACACGTTAGTCTTATTTGAGACTAAGATCAACGTAGCAACATTTAAGGATCATCAAATTTTAGTTGAAATCTAACAACAGAGCATTTGGGCTCAGTTGCAATTGACTCCAGAGGGTCTCAGCTAATTTGCGCTAGGTCTGCTCAGTCTTCTTTTTATTGCAGAAGTGTTGAGCACTTATTTGGAGCTCTAGCGCTCACATGTGTATCACGTAAGGCGCTCAGACATGGACGCTGCCTAATAAGTGCTAAGCACTTGGTTGTTTTTGGCTGTATATGAAGTGCTAAGAACTTTTGTATGGTGCCCACATGAAGAGCACGTGCGGCGCTATTTTGTTGAGCGCCCACGTGTGTTTCATGTGAGGCGCTAGCCTTCTGTTGGGGAGAGATCTTTTGGGCGCCCACTTGTTTTTCACGTGAGGCGCTATGTAATTTAGCCTTGGGCGCTCAGGTGCTTTTCACGTGATGCATTACAACAGTGCTAAGCATTAATTTTCTCTGGTGCACACATGTGTTTCACGTGAGGAACTATTTTAATCTCTGTTGATGGTTTTTTAGAGAACTTAAATCTCTGTTAATGGTATTTTGACCATTAACGATCACCAAGATCACTATTTTGAGGATCTAAGATCAAATGCTTTAAAAACTAAGTTTTTGTTTTGAAGGAACTAAGTTCCCGAAGTATTATGAACTCCATCTTCTTCCTGTTCTTGTATCCATGTTCTCCCCTGACTTTTTTATTCTCAAGAACAAGATCTTCCCAATGAGAATTAAATTCTCAACTTGTAGGAGACTTGTCTTGTGGATCTCAGATTCAGAGAAAAAACTAAGTTCTTTCAGAAGGGTTAAACCCTTAGATTTGGTATGTTAGGTAAAGGTGATATTTCGATCACTTCTTTTTTTTTACCTAGGGTTTTTTAAGGAGGTGGATCTTATTCTTTAAGAGAATTAAATTCTCTGTTGTTTTAAGAGCTTTCTGTATTTTTACAGAAATTTATAGGGGGTCTCCTCTCCTTTTTTTCTCTCCCTCTTTCTTGATTAATCTCTTTGCTCCTATTTATAGGAGAAAAGAAAAATCAATTTGTTGAGAAAATCTCTCATTGAGAGATCATGATTGATTTCATGATCGATCAAAATGATCTTTTAGATCAATCGGTGAATTTTATTCACCGTTATATTTTTAATCCAAAGGCTTTTTGTTTAATGTTTAACAAGATTAGGAAATATTTTCCTAAGATAGAATTTTATTCTATCATATGAACATCTTGTTAGTTTAACAAGATTGGAATTTTATTTTATCATATGGATATCTTGTTAGTTTAACAAGATTAGAATTTTATTCCAACATAGAACTTAATTCTATCACATAGAATTTTATTCTATCATATGAATATCTTGTTAGTTTAACAAGATTAAGAATATGTTTTCCAATTTATTCTATCAGATGATCACCGTGGGATCATTGATCCAAGGGTCCTCTGATTAACAGAGAAGATCTTTCTAGTTTGAGAAAGATCAGCGAAATATTTTCCATATAGAATTTAATTCTATCAGATGGTTTATTTGGTGATATTTTATCACCGTTGGATTTTAAATCCAAGATTCTTTGCCAGAGAAAGATCTTTCCATATTAGAAAGATCAAGGAAAATATTTTCCAAATAGAATTTAATTCTATCAGATGGGAGCATTTTAAATTGGGGCGCTCACATGTTTTGCATGTGAGCGCTGCCAAAGAAAGCGGCAAAAGAACCCACGTGTTTAATACGTGACCCCTTGTATGGGTTTTAGCCTATTTATTTTTAGCGCTCATATGCTTTGCATATGCGCGCTCACGTGTTTAACACGTGAGATCTGTTTGGCCTTTGGTATTTATATTTAGTTCTCATATACTTTGCATATGAGCATTCACGTGTTTAACACGTGAGGCCAGTTTGGCCTTTAGGTTTATTTTATTCAGCACTCATATTCTTTGCATATGAGCGTCCACATGTTTAATACGTGAGGCTAGTTTGGCCCTCAGTTATTTGTTTTCAGCGCTTATATGCTTTGCATATAACCGTCCACGTATTTAACACGTGCTACCAAACTATGAGGATTCTTTTCCTCTTTCTTCTCTCCCTTTTTTTATAAGGGAACAAGTAGCTCTTAGCCAAAAAAATTGGCGGGAACAAATGCCCCCCACTACTTTGCCCACGTAAGTATGTACGTGGGTGAAGTAGTGCAAAGTTATGCCTGGCCATAGAATTGATGGCTTAGGAGACAAGTTTAGGGTCCTTGTAGTCTAAAGTTGTTTTCATCTTCATGAGTCGTAAGGGTCTCAAGAAGGTTTTTTCTCCCTATGAGTCGTGAGGATCTCATAAGTGCATATTCTTCTTGGAAATCGTGAGGATTTCTAAGTGTTCATCTCCTTCGTGAGTCGTAAGGATCTCACTCGGGTATTTTTTCCTTACGAGTCATGAGGACCTGTAAGTTGCTTCTTTATTTCATTAGCATATAACTTTGGAGAATGTGCCTTGTGGATAGTATACAAGAGTCCATCTTGACCTCCTTGTAGAGCAACGATGGCTTAGGAAATAGCTTTAGATCTGTCGCCTAAGGCTTTTCAATTTTATGAACCGTGAGGGTCTCATAAAAATGTTTCTCCCTATGAGTCGAGAGGATCTTGTAGGTGTATTTTCTCCTTAGAAGTCGTGAAGACTCATAAGTGCATTTTCTCTTGAGAGTCGTAAGGATCTCACAAGGGATTTTCTCCTTACTAGTCGAGAGGACTCGAAAGTGGTTTCTTCACCTCATCGGTATTCAACTTTGGAGAATGTGGCCCGTGGATAGTATACGAGAATCAATTTAGACCTACTTGTAGGGTCACAGTGCTTAGGAAATAGGTTGATATCCCCGTCGCCTAACGCTTTTCACCTTCATGAGCCGTGAGGGTTTCATAAAGATATTTTTCCCTACGAGTCGAGACGAGTCGAGAGGATCTCGCAGGTTTATCCTAACATGAAATATAGATAACCTCTTTTTTGATATAGATCCGTTAGGTTTGTGGTACTGGGGTTTTATTCCGTGGTACCGTCGTGTTGGCCGATATATTCCCCGATATGCAGTCTTTAAGCCGCTGTTCGAGTAGCCCCGCGACTGTCATGTCTCTAATCTCTTCAGGGGCTAGACAATACGTCTTTAAGTAATCTCCTTAGATCATATTGCCGTCGGAAGAGCAAGCGTTATGAATTTGCCATGACACTTTTTACTTGAGGTTAGTCTCAATTTGGAGCCCCGATGAGTCATAACCGCAACCTTCTGGGGTGGGATGATCTCCATTGGTCTTTTAGGCTTTATATGAGTTGCCGTCAAGACCCGAAACTAGGAATATGTCGTCACTTTGTTGTTGTTTTTACGATGTCACGCCGATTCTTTGCTGAAGTCGGGAAAACAACTGTGTGATCTCTATGCTGTATGTATTGCAATCGAGATCTGGAGCTAGGGATATACCATTGCTCTCCAATTTCATTTAATAGTTGCGTCCGCATCCTGCTGAAATGAGGGGGAACGTCAAGATATTCTCTAGGTTGTATATGAACCGTCAAGACTTGGAGCTAGGATTTTTCCATTACTCCATTTTTGTTCGACCTTTGGGTCTTTGTTGACGTTGCGTCTGCACTGAGAAAGAACGTCGAGCTGGAGCTAGAAATATGTCATTGCTCCACTTTTGTTCGACCCTTGGGTCTTTTTTGACGTTGCGTCTTCGCCGAAAAGGAACGTCGAGTTGATCTCTAGGCTGTAGATGTTACCATGGAGATCTGGAGCTAGGAATATGCCTTTACTCCAGTTTTATTTTAGTGATGTCATACTGATTCTTTGTTGAAGCTGGGCAGACATCCAAATGACCTTTATGCTATATGTATCGCCATTGAGGTCTGGAGCTAGGAATATGCCATTACACCAATTTCATTTGACAGTTACGCCCGCACCCTGCTGGAATGAGAAGAACGTCGAGCTGAAGATAGGATTTTTGCCATCACTCCACTTTTATTTGACCCTTGGGTCTTTGTTGACGTCGCGTCTGCACCCTGCTGGCATAAGAAGCACGTCAAGTCGATCATTAGGCTGTGGATGTTTCCATTAAGACCTGAAACTAGGATTTTGTCGTCACTTCACTTTTATTTGATTGTTGTGTCTGCCTCTACTGGAATGAGGAAGGAACACAGGGATAGTCTTTAGGTTGTATATGTATCATCAAGACTTAGAGCTAGGAATCTGCCATGGCTCCATTTTTGCTTTGACCCTTGGGTCTTTTGTTGATATTGCATCTGCATCCTGTTGGCATGGGAAGCACGTCGAGCTGGAATTAGGATTTTGCCATCACTCCTTTTTGATTCAGCTCCTTAGAGTCTTTGTTGACGTCGCGTCTGCATCAAGAAGGAACGTCGAGCTGGAGCTGGGATTTTTCCATTACTCCATTTTTGTTTTGATCCTTGGGTTTTTTCTTTTTTTTAAGGTGACGTTGCGTCTGCATTCTACCGGAATCAGAAGGAACGCTGGGATAGTTTCTAGGTTGTATATGAACCGTCAAGACCTGGTTCTCCTTTTGACGAAGCGTGGTGGGAAAATATGGTCATTTTCCTTTATTTATGCCCATGGATCGTGTACAAGAGGCAATATGGACATACTTGTAGGGCAGAAAAATTTCATTTTCACATTTTTTCCTTTCCGCGATGTTCTATCTTTTCAGCTTTTTATGTCACGAAAGTCGCGATTGCCCGATCATTTCGGCTATTTTGTTCGCGATGCCCAATAATTTTGGCTATTTCATTTTTTATTTTTACTCGCTATTTTTTATTGCGAGTCTCCCAAACATTTCGGCTGTTTCATATGCATATTTTTTTGCTCGCTGATTTTTATTACGAGTTGCCCCATCATTTCGGCTATTTCATATGCATTTTTTTGACTCGCTGAGTTTTATTACGAGTCAGGGACTTGAGATATGATACCAATTTTGGCATCTGTATCGCTGCAACTGGAAAATTGCTAGGTGCGAATCATCATTTGCCGTGAGAGAGCTTGGAGTTTGACACCTGTTTAGGCATCAGTATCGCTACAACTGGGATATTGCTAGGAGCGAATCATCATTTTCCCTTGTCGATTTGAACAAAGGTGGCTTAGCAAATAGGGTTAGGATCCTGTCGACTAAGACTTTTTGACTTTATGAGCCGTAAGGGTCTCATAAAGGTTTTTCTCCCTACGAGTCGTGAGGATCTCATAGGTTTATTTTCTCCTTAAGAATCATAAGGACTCCTAAGTATGTTCTCTCTTATAAGTTGTAAGGATCTTACAAGAGTATTTTCTCTATAAATCGAGAGGATTTACAAGTGTTGTTCACCATATAAGGACATTTCTCGTCATTGGTGGAACTTTGTGGGAGAATATTTATTTATGCCCGTGGATTGCATCTAAGGGTCAATATTGGACCGGCTGTAAGGCAATATAGGGGAATATGACGGTTTAAGAACGGGTTTAGATCCCTGTAGTTTAAGACTTTTGAATCTTATAAGACGTGAGGGTCTCATAGGGGGAATTCTTCTTTCGAGTCGTGAGAATCGCGCAAGTGTAATTTCTCCTTAGGAATCGTAGGGATTCGTAAGTGTGTTGCTTCTTTGTGGTCGTAAGGATCTCACACAGGTATTTTCTCCTCGCAAGGTCGAGAGGACCTTGCAAGTGCACATGAGTTTTTTTTATTTTACGAGTTTGCGCCCTTTTCGGATTTTCACAACTCGCCGGTAGTCCTGCTGTTTTTACTCACGACACCCTTTCGGGTTTTCATCCGTGCCTATTTTGCTTGTGGATGTACCATTTTTTTATTAAAAAAAACGAGTTGTGCCCTTCCGGATTTTCATAAGCTCGCCGGCAGTACTACCATTTTTACTCACGGTACCCTTTCGGGTTTTTGTCCGTGCCTATTTCGCTTGTCGACATACCGTCCTTTTTGTTTTGCGAGCGATGGTACTCTTGAAAGTAGTTTCGTCGCAGGTGACCCATCTATTTGCTTGTGGGACTTAGGGGTGGTTTCACCACTAGAGTAGTTTTATAGCCGGTAGGACTTGAGTTGCAACCTTCACCATTGGGACTTCAATTGCAATATAGATCTCAAGGGAGTATATCACCGTATTTGGGGCGATGCGCTAGTTTAGGGACATTTCAGTCCATTATCGCCGTGTTTGAGGCTATACACTAGTTCAGGGACATTTCGGTCCAGTGTCACCGTGTTTGAGGCGACGCTTTAGTTTAAGGACATTTCGGTCAATTATCGCCGTGTTTGGGGTGGATTGTTAGTTTAGGGACTTCTCGGTCCATTCTTTTTCATTTGGTCGGGACATTACATAACTCATCCCTTCCGACTCTTGTTTGCTGAGGCATTGTTGCCTGTCCTTTGTATGTATGGACACTTCACACATTAAGCTCTTTTCACCCTTTTGGACTGCTTCTTTTATTATCACAGCAATCAGGTTTTTTTAGGGAAATACCTGGCATTTTACACGGCACCTGCCCCCTTCTCATCAATGTCGCTTTCCGATACTGATGGAGCATCTTCTTCATATACGAAGGAACGAGATATCACGTCATTCCTTCTACCGAGTCTTCCTCTTTTTGGAAGAATGAACTTGACTTGGGGGGTTTTCTCCTCATCGTCCGATTCGGAGTGGGACATGTAGGGTTACTAGGCACAGTCATAAGGTTCTACAAGGTATCAACCATGCCCGATTTAAAATTTAGACGTGCCGAACAACCCTAACCAAGATCTTAGACTAGAGATTAGGCGAAACAAAGCATGTAAACAACTTTACATCTAAGAGTTAGAGATTACAACCTTTGTAGTCCGTTCCTTCACTTCTAAAGCTCCGTGTTGAGGTCCCTTCGCTGCGATCATCGAGTACCTGGACTCAAGAGAGGGTCCATGAAGAGAAAGATACAAGCTTGCTTCTGATCTTCAATAAAAAAGATGATCTACCTTGAAGAAACTCAAACCCAAGCTCTTACTTTGCTAATCAAGTATTAACAAAGCAAACACCCTAATCTAAGCGGCTAGAATAGATGAGGATGATGAACTAGGAATTTATCTCTCATTTGTTTTCGAAATCTCACTCAATATCATCACATATGAAAAAGCTAGAAAGCTTTTCAAGAACTCAAGGAAGAAGAAGAAGAATATTCCTTTTTGTGATGAATAATGAATCATATGAGGTTAGAAATGCAACCATGGGTTAAGTATGAAGACTTAACCCATGTAGAGAATTAACTATGGTTAAAGGGATGGGTTAAAGAAATATCTTTGCAAAATATCACAAAATATCAAGGTCAAAGTCAAAGCTTCAAGAAGCATCAAGAAAGCTTCATGAAAGCTTAACCCTAATCCAAACCCTAACCATTTTTAAACTCCACAAATCATGTTTCATTTATAACCATAACATGTTACAATATTATATATCACATATACAATATTTATTGTAACAAAATAAAATAATGCAATTAACATATATCACATATATATCAATGTATTAACCGAGTGAGAAAAAGAATCTTTAAGTGAGCTTATATTAGTTAATGTAATTTAATATATTAAATATATAATTATACATTAAATTATCGAATCAACACTTGATCCGATAATCCGGCTATTTCACAAATAACCGACTAATATAATCTGTATCAGTTCATCGAATCAACACTTGATCCGATGACCCGGCTATATCACATATACCCGGCCGATATCTCATATCGTGAGAATCTAATACGGTATCGCATACACGTATTATTCTCGGTCCCGCACATATCACATATGTGCTCCTACTCCGTTTTGCCTGAGCCAGGAAAGCTCTGTGTAGGATTCTAAAGAATCGTCAATACACCGGCAGTAGGTGATGATCATATCAAACACCCACAAGCTGCAAGCGGTCAGCTAAACGTAACAGCCACCCAGGTATTGAGCAATCAGAAGATCAACAAGCAATCCTGTACAATCTCCCGTGAATCCAACCAGTAACACTCCCGTACAGTCCGGTCTCTTCGTCTGATATGTCGCATATCTCGCCTAGGGGTGATAAACGTCAGACCCCAGTAGCTTGATAAGTCGTGTCGATATGAGGTCCATAACATTTTGAGAAACTACTGATAACACTTACCAGTAAATCTCAGCAACCCTGGTCAGGGATTTATAGTTATAGCCAATCGAACACAGCGCAACATCAACTCCCTATACCGGGAGAGACGAAACCCCTCCTATCGCTCATTGCCTCCATGTGATTCGGGACTGTACCCAAAAGCCACCTTTTTGCACGCCCTCTTGGATGTGGTATGATGGAAATCAAAGCACAGTAGGAATCACACAAGACTCTATGACGATCTCGGGTCTACAGACTAACCTGTACCAGTGTCACCAGAGAACTGCCATCTGACGTGAGGTATAATACCATCTGGGAGTTCTCGGCGAGTCCATCCAGTGTACCCAGTCTCCACTGAGCACCCGTATACCTTCTTTGATGTCAAACACCAATGGATATGGGATCATCCATCGCCCATCATATGGGTGAAGAAGCGCATACGCTAGTCTACTCTGGAGTATCGATGCCCTGTCTCGGTACTCCCACAACTAGGAACTTTTGAAGGATGTACTTGGCGACTACACTGTCCCCACTAGTATGATCTGCATCATAGTCCTGGTAATCAAGTACTCATCCTAAGGGCTTTATCAACATGTAACATAGAGACAATCAGAGTACATGTTAAGATAAAGAGTAACCAGATAGCATACTATCATGTCGAGCAAGAAAGTCCTCCCTATATATGTCCAAGCATCCACTACAATATACAATGTATGTACAGTAATGGCCTCTAGGGCATACATATAACTAACAATCTCCCACTTGCACTAGGGCCATCTGTTGTGGTATCGCATACCCAACAATCAGCTGTGGTTGAAGTATCTCATACCCAACCATCCCATAAAAGTCTCTACTGGGAAATAGGCCTTTGTGAGTGGATCCGCGCTGTTGTCCTGTAGGGTTGTTTGGCACTGTCACAAGGGTCTACAAGGCATCAACCATGCCCGATTCAAAAAATTAGACGTACCGAACAACCCTAACCAAGATCGTATACTAGAGATTAAGCGAAACTAATAGCAAGCAAACAACTTTACTTCTAAGAGTTAGGGATTACAACCTTTGTAGATCCGGTCCTTCACTTCTAAAGCTCCGTGTTGACGTCCCTTCGCTGCGATCATCGAGATCCCGGACTCTTATGACGGTTTCCTCGGAGAAATGAACGGGCTAGCTCGTTGACTTCGAGGCCGAAGATGATCTACGTCGAGGAGACTCAAACTCAAGCTCCATCTTCACTAGGTCATGAACTTTGTGAAGAGAACACCCTTAACTAAATGGCAAGTAGTAGAGGATGATGAAATAGGAAGTGGGTTCACTTTGGATTTGGATTTCTCACTCTATTTCTTCACTTGAAAATTTCTAGCAAGCTTTTCTTCTTCTTGAAGAAGAAGAAGAAGAAAAAAAAGAATAAGAAAAATGAATTATATAAAAAGAATAATCAAGTGAAGTCTATCATAATGCAACCATGGGTGAGTTAACCTTTGTAGAGACTAAACCATAGTTTTAGTTAATGGTTTGGTTAATAAAAATCTTATGCAAAACAAAATGAGTGGACTTTGTCAAAGATGCTTAAAAGTTTCATGAAGCTTCAAGCCAAGACAAAGAAAGCCACCATTTTGTTTTACCAAAATAAATAAAAACCCAAACCATTATCTTAAATATAGTGTAAGTCATACACACACCCAAGTTTGTATGTATCATCAATCATGATGCAAACTAGTGCACAAACATATATCACATATACAACTTGTGCACATAAAGTGAGAAAGTCAATCTTAAGTGAACAAATACTAGTTAATGTAAAGTAATATATCAAATATATAATTATACATTAAATCATTAAATCAACACTTGATTTAACGATCCAGTCATATCGCATATAACCGACTAATATCTAGTGTATCAATATATCGAATCAACACTTGATTCGGTAACCCGGCTATATCTCATATAACCGACTGATGATACAAATCGCGAAAATAGAATACAGTATCACATACTGGTATTGTTCTCGGTCCCGCACATATCTCATATGCGCTCCTATTTCATTTCGCTTGAGCTAGGAAATCTCTGTGTAGGACTCTAAAGACTCGTCAATACGCCGGCAGTAGGTGGTGATCATATCAATCACCCACAAGCCGCAAGCGGTCTGCTAAACGTAACGGCCACCCGGGTATTGAGTGATCAGAAGATCAACGAGCAAGCCTGCTCACACTCCTGCGAATCCAATCGGTAACATTTACCGCACAGTCCGGTCTGTTCGTCTGATATGTCCTATATCTCGCCTAGGGGTGATAAACGTCAGCTTGATAAATCATGCCGATGTAAGGTCCATAACAAGCGTAAAACTACTGATAACACTTACCAGTAAATCACTGCAACCCTGGCCAGGGATTTCCAGTTATGGCCAGTTGAGCATAGCGCAATATCAACCCCCAATACCGGGAGAGACGAATCCCCTCCTATCGCTCATTGCCTCCATGTGAATCGGGACTGTACCCAAAAACCACCTGTTTGCACGACTCAATAGAGCCATGGTAGGGTGGAAATCAAAGCACAGTGGGAGACACACAAGACTCTATGACGATCTCGGGCCAACAGACTAAGCTGTACCAGTGTTACCAGAGAACTGCCATCTGACGTGGGGTATATTACTATCTGGGAGTTCTCGGCGTGTCCGTTCAGTGTACCCAGTCTCCACTGAGCACCCGCATACCATCTCTGATGTCAAACACCAATGGATATGGGATCATCTATCGCCCATCACATGGGTCGAGAAGATATACGCTATTCTACTCTGGAATATCGATGCCCCGTCTCGATATTCACACGACTAGGAACATTGAAGAATGTACTCATGGACTACCCAGGCCCCACTAGTATGATCTGCATCATAGTCCTGCAAGTCGAGTACACATCTTAAGGGTTTTATCAACATGTAATAGAGAGACAGTAAGTATACATGTTAAGATAAAGAGCAACCAGACATCGTACTATCATGTCGAGCAAGAAAGTCCTACCTATATATGTCCCAGCATCCACTACAATATACATTTAATGTACAGTAATGGCCTCTAGGACATACATATAACTAACATGTCCTCTGTGTCTTTTCTCCTAACCTCGATCTCCCTGAAGATCAACCATCTCTATGATCAGGCGATACTGCCTAAGAATATGTCTGGATCTCTGATGGGACGGGGGTTCCTTGGCATAAGCCACAACTCCATTGTCACACAATGGCAGGAACTAAGTTCATCTCATGAACTAAAATATATCCAGACTGCCTCTTTGGTAGCATCCTTGGTAACGATGTATCTTGCCTTTAATCGTCTAGTAAGTCACGGTATCTAGCTTGGAACTTTTCTAACATACTGTCCCTCCACTGAGGGTAAAGACAATGCCTGCGACTGACATTCAGTCGTCCTTATCACCCTGGAACCTTTCCAGTGATTATCCACAGGATCGATTGATACCATCTCACTACAACTAGTGAGAATCTTAACATCCAATTAGATCTATCTCATAGATCCATAACCTTGGATTTAGGAGGTATCACCTTGATCTTATATGGAGAATCCTTGTGATAAGAGGAGATTGACCAAGCGTAGCATAGGAAAACCCTTCCCTATCAAGAGTATGTCATCCACGTACTCTACGAGGATCACCACCAAACTCTCTACTACCTTTTAGTATATACAAGGTTCATCTACCATTTTGATGAAGTCAAACTCTTTGACTACCATCAAAACAGATGTTCCAACTCCGCGATGCCTGATTTATCACATAAAACATCTTGCACACGTTTCCGCTGCTCCCACTGTCTACAAAGCCCTCTGGCTGTGTACTTATAGACGCTCTCTTCCAAATCATCATTTAGAAAAGCAGTCATGACACCCAACCGTCAGATATCGTAGTCATGGTATGTAGCAGTGGCAAGTAGGATCTGGATGGACTTAAGCATAGCTTTGAAAGTCTCAACTTTTCCATGTACACCAAGTAATCTTCTCAAGATATACTTGCTCCTGATGGGGATTTAACCCTTCAGATAAAACAACCAAAGTCCATAATTTGTTGGTGTATAAGGATTCCATCTCAGATCGCTAAGCATCCAGCCATTCTTACAGAGTCCCACTCCTGATGGCCTGCTCGAAACTAGTTGGGTCATCATCTCATGATGCAATCCTCGCTCCCACTGTCATAGAGAAACCGAAGAATCTCTCGGGTGGATGAGGAACCCTACCAGATCGGTGGAGAGGCTGAGGTTCGTTGGAAACTATTGAATCCTCCGGGTTTACCAAATCATCAGCTGCAGTTTGTATAGCTGGAACTCCTTCCAGTTCTACCTCATGACCACTTATTTCTTCACAAGAAATACCCTTTCCCAAAGGTGGCATGCTGAGAAAACAAAACATCTTTTGTTCCTCAGTTTGGTAGAAGATATTCCCTTGCGAATGCTTGGGATATCCAACAAACTTCCACAGAACTGACCTTTCCTCGAGCTTGTCCGGATTTTGATTTTGACATAGGCCGGACAACCCCAAATCTTAACTTCCTTAAGAGATGGGCTCTTCTTATACCATATCACATATGGAGTGGTAGGCATCTGATTTGGTTGGAACCCTATTCAATAGGTATGCAACTTCTCAAGTGCATAACCCCAAAAGAAAATAGGCTACTCAGTAGTACTCATCATAGAGAACACCATATCACATAGGGTGTGATTGCTCCGCCCCGATATACCGATGTGCTGTGGTGTATTCAGAGGAATAATGCTGAGAGAGAATCTCATTCTCCTTTAGAATAGCCCAGGAATTCCGTGCTCAAGTATTTTCCTCATTGATCACATCAAAGGACATAATACTTATACCCGTTTTTGGTTCTCTACTTCTAACTTATATTCATTGAATTTCTCAAAAGTTCCAGACTTGTGTTTCAATAGGAACATATGTCCGGATCTTGAGAGATAATCAGTTAATGGAATGAAGTACAAAGAACCGGTCTTGGCATGTGTAGACAGGGGACCTTCATAAATCAGCATGTATCAATCCCAAGAGTTTACTAACTCTTTCTCTGTTTCCAATAAACAGAGTTGTGGTCATCTTATCTTTGTGACATGACCGGCAAGTTTTACAAGATGTAAATCCAAACTAATTCAAATATGCATCTTTATGGAACTTCAGCTAGTCGGGTCGCATTGATATGACCTAGTCTACAATACCTCAAGAAAGATTCGTTCATTTCTGAACTCTTCCTCTTGTGTGTGTTCTGTACGTTAAGAACTGTGGTTTGATTTAGAACGTCTATGCTTTTAGATAACGTGCCTGATCCGATCAACTCTTGATATAGGAAATGTTCAAAACATTATCCAACAATACAAAATTATATCCTTCTTTACTAATAAAGAGATTAATATGATGTTGTATATCAGGTTCGGTATCTAATAACATTCGTTCAGAATCAATGTATTCTGATAATACAGGGGGATAACTGCCAACAGACTTGGCTGCAACACTTGCATCATTTCCAACTCTTGAAACTTATCACCCGTTCTCAGTTCTCTACCTATCTGTAGCCCATGTAACAAATTACATTTGCGGGATCCTGATCCGGTATCTCATACCCAGGACGTAAAGGATACTGAGAAACAGTTCTCGGTAATGAACACACCCGAAGAAGATGCATCATCATGTACTTTCTTCGTTTGGACGGCACGGGAATTCTGGTAATCCCCTATTTCCTGCTCTATCTTATAACAATTATAAGTTGGAGCGGGACCAACGTTCCCTAGCGCAGTATAACAAGTGGGTTCGGTCAATACATCCGTATTATTATCTTGATTAAGGCGTGACATGGTCGCTACCTGGAGAGAGATAGAAGAAAACACTCAGCGTATGCTCTTGCAAGATTAGATTGGTTATTAATATATCTAATCTGGATGTCTCCCACTGTTTTAGTCAAATCTTCCTTCAAACCCTAAAAGGAAAGACTAGCCGGGATTAATTACACCGTACAAGTTCGCCAATCTTTCAGCCAGGCCAGTGCCGGTACTTTGAGGGAGGTTCCCCGTGCTTTCGCACGGACCTAATTAAAGTAAATCTCGTTTTTCCAGGGGCGTAACCCCGTTGACACCTTTCTAGACACCTACTTGATCGGCTAATTGTTATGTGTAAAACTTTTCCAGGAGTAACTCTTACTCGCAGTGGGTATCGGGATCCAACTATCTCATAGAAGGTATGCAATCTCATTGCAAATTTCAACTCTTGAAATTCCCAATAATATTTTACCCCTAGCGTTCTATGACCTTGACGAATGCCAAACAACCCATAGTCCGCTAGTCAAGTTCAACCCGTACATTTCTTGATTGAATTAAACCCACCCGCACGACCCTTGACGAATGCCAAACAACGCCGTACGAATACCCTAATCCAATCGCATCGTATGCTAGCAGATAAGCACTAGTTAGCTACCGTACACTACGCCTTGACGAATG
This sequence comes from Agapanthus africanus, assembly GCA_030015575.1. Classification (NCBI taxonomy): domain Eukaryota; kingdom Viridiplantae; phylum Streptophyta; class Magnoliopsida; order Asparagales; family Amaryllidaceae; genus Agapanthus; species Agapanthus africanus. The sequence continues at coordinate 932,897,901 of JASDDO010000019.1, read as the reverse complement.
CCAAACTACCGCAGCACGAATACTAAGTAGTACATATCTGAAATGACGGAGGGCTACGACAGGTTTTTAAGAAAACCCTTTGCGTAATAAACTTGATATCGTTGTAGAATCAAGTGATTTTAAAAGGAATGTTTTTTAAGCCTTTTCTAGTTTTGCTAAAGAGGTCACTCCCGGTGAAGGGATCTCGGCTCTTTCCTTATCGAATAAGGTGAAGGATATTTTACAAATATCACTATGCAAAGCAAAAACTATAAAAACAATCAAAAGACAAACCGAGTTTGTAGCATCTGCCAGTTTTGCTAAAGAGGTCACTCCCGGTGAAGGGATCTCGGCTCTTTCCTTATCGAATAAGGTGCTGGATATTCTACAAGGAATACCTCTATGGAAAGCAAGAACTAGAGCTACCAGTTTTTAAACAAGTTTCTACAACATCTTTAGGTTTCTTTTATTTCATTAATCTCATTAATGAAGTCCCATTTAAATTATGCTTCATAAGCATCACATTTGAAACGAAATCTGCAATATAATATATATCTCATATATATAATATAAACATTCGTCTCAGACAGTAATATGATCTCATCACAGAACATTGCAGCAGAAGAACACATATGAAATATTGGATATACTAGGACGTCCGTGTTTTAATACGAGCCTGTATAGAACACGGATTCCACGGTCGCGATGAATAGCCAAACCCACATCCCTAGACCCCTACGAGAGCGGCAAGCAACACTGCCAATTCTAGGGTTAGGAGACCCGGTCTCGACTACTCGAGATGGTCTCCCACTGGACCCTAGAACCCAGTTACTTGTGCTCCCCGCCTTGGGTCTACCTAATGCGGAAAAGTAAATAATATACAATGGTGACATCATCCTCAGCCCGGAAGTGCCCCAATAAAAGAATATTACATACAAATGAATTTTACATGAATGAAAAAGAAAAACTCGCATCTCACATAAAACCCCCGACTATTCAAAACGCGACGATCCAATATAACATATCACAGCAACACATAACATCACATGTCATCAACGTAAGTAAATATGCGTATCCCAATTGTCGTTGATGTATAGTAACGAAACTGGCGATACACCACATCTTACACTTACGGTCGCAGAAAAGAAAGTGTAAAACTACAACAGTTGGAATCCGCAACCTCCTTAGACATCTCATGCCTAACCAAATGAATTCCTTAGACATCGCATGCCTAACAATTATAAACCCCGCATTTTAGTCTCAATATCGAAAACACTTTTCAATATTTAGTCGGGCAATTCAACAAGATTCCCGACAACCTGATCGAATGCTCGTCGTAAACTTTAGTAGACGGCCGCACCCCCGATGCCGTCGACGAAGTGCACTAAGGTAGAACACTGCTGCCGCGAGCACCCGAACAGATGCTTTTGGCGATGGGGTTCTCCTACAGTCACTTGGTCGGGGCTATGGGGCGTGGTTGTCTATAAAGTTTAACCGGCGAGTATCCACGTACGCTATGTGATTGCAACGGACTTTTGATCGCATCAAAATCCCGTGGCAACCGATCATCTGAGACTAAACTGCTAGATTTATAACATTCAAATTAGTTATCTCATAACTACTTGTGGATTCCAAATATTGTATCACATTCCAGATAAATAGACAATGTTAAACTTTCCGATCAAATAAGCAAACACCCAAGATTTCCCAAATAGCTCAACACTTGAGCGGAGTTTAAAAAGTATCCATCACATGCCACAGTACCAATGGTCCAGCCGTAGAAGGGTCAAACCAACGCCTCACATGTGGCAACGCCGTACTACCACAAACCCTAAGGTTTAGAGGCAGTTCAGACGGTCATATAATCGAGTTAACGTTTGTGTTCTTCTAGAAAGTCCACCGCGTTACTTGCACGACTGTGAATGTTCTTTAACTAAGGAAAAATCCAACACTTGGAAATTTTCCAGCAGGAGAAAATGTGAGTTATTGATATCCGTTCGAACTTTTTAACACGTTCTAAATTACCCGGAAAAAACTTAAACGAAGTCAAACTTTCCGATCGAATCAACGAATACAAAAGATCTCCAGAAAACTCAACACTTGAGCAGAATTAAAAATTCCCAGCAGCATGCAAAATTAACCAAGAATAAACCCCAGAAGAATTAGCACCTGAAAACCTAAGTTGGCCGCGGAACCGCCGCCAAACGCATGGTTTGGCCGCGGTTCCGCAGTCTCTTGAAGGGATCATTGCTCCGTACTTCACAATAATTCTTAGAATTCCCTGCTTATTTTTCTGAGTATTTTTAATACAGAAAAAATCAACATTTTAAAAAATTTCCAGAGAAGGGTGTAAAATGGGGTTTCGGGGTTCGATCGGACTTTAAACTTCGTCTAGACTTCGCCTAAAGCTCTAGCTTAGGTCTGATACCACTGTAGGGTTACTAGGCACAGTCACAAGGTTCTACAAGGTATCAACCATGCCCGATTTAAAATTTAGACGTGCCGAACAACCCTAACCAAGATCTCAGACTAGAGATTAGGCGAAACAAAGCATGTAAACAACTTTACATATAAGAGTTAGGGATTACAACCTTTGTAGTCCGTTCCTTCACTTCTAAAGCTCCGTGTTGAGGTCCCTTCGCTGCGATCATCGAGTACCTGGACTCAAGAGAGGCTCCATGAAGAGAAAGATGCAAGCTTGCTTCTGATCTTCAATAACAAAGATGATCTACCTTGAAGAAACTCAAACCCAAACTCTTGCTTTGCTAATCAAGTATTAACAAAGCAAACACCCTAATCTAAGCGGCTAGAATAGATGAGGATGATGAACTAGGAATTTAGCTCTCATTTGTTTTCAAAATCTCACTCAATATCATCACATATGAAAAAGCTAGAAAGCTTTTCAAGAACTCAAGGAAGAAGAAGAAGAATATTCCTTTTTGTGATGAATAATGAATCATATGAGGTTAGAAATGCAAGCATGGGTTAAGTATGAAGACTTAACCCATGTAGAGAATTAACTATGATTAAAGGGATGGGTTGGGTTAAAGAAATATCTTTGCAAAATATCAAGGTCAAAGTCAAAGCTTCAAGAAGCTTCTTGAAAGCTTCATGAAAGCTTAACCCTAATCCAAACCCTAACCATTTTTAAACTCCACAAATCATGTTTCATTTATAACCATAACATGTTACAATATTATATATCACATATACAATATTTATTGTAACAAAATAAAATAATACAATTAACATATATCGCATATATATCAATGTAATACCCGAGTGAGAAAAAAAATCTTTAAGTGGGCTTATATTAGTTAATGTAATTTAATATATCAAATATATAATTATACATTAAATTATCAAATCAACACTTGATCCGATAATCCGGCTATTTCATAAATAACCGAATAATATAATCTGTATCAGTTCATCGAATCAACACGTGATCCGATGACCCGGCTATATCACATATACCCGACCGATATCTCATATCGCGAGAATCTAATATGGTATCGCATACACGTATAATTCTCGGTCCCGCACATATCACATATGTACTCCTACTCCATTTTTCCTGAGCCAGGAAACCTCTGTGTAGGACTCTAAAAAATCGTCAATACGCCGGCAGTAGGTGATGATCGTATCAAACACCCACAAGCTGCAAGCGGTCAGCTAAACGTAACAGCCACCCAGGTATTGAGCAATCAGAAGATCAACAAGCAAGCCTGTACATTCTCCCGTGAATCCAACCAGTAACACTCCCGTACAGTCCGGTCTCTTCGTCTAATATGTCGCATATCTCGCCTAGGGGTGGTAAACGTCAGACCCCAGTAGCTTGATAAGTCGTGTCGATATGAGGTCCATAACAATTCAAGAAACTACTGATAACACTTACCAGTAAATCTCAGCAACCCTGGCCAGGGATTTCCAGTTATAGCCAATCGAACACAGCGCAACATCAACTCCCTATACCGGGAGAGACGAAACCCCTCCTATCGCTCATTGCCTCCATGTGATTCGGGACTGTACCCAAAAGCCACCTTTTTGCACGCCCTCTTGGACGTGGTATGATGGAAATCAAAGCACAGTGGGAATCACACAAGACTCTATGACGATCTCGGGTCTACAGACTAACCTGTACCAGTGTCACCAGAGAACTGCCATCTGACGTGAGGTATAATACCATCTGGGAGTTCTCGGCGAGTCCTTCCAGTGTACCCAGTCTCCACTGAGCATCCGTATACCTTCTCTGATGTCAAACACCAATGGATATGGGATCATCCATCGCCCATCATATGGGTCAACAAGCGCATACGCTAGTCTACTCTGGAGTATCGATGCCCTGTCTCAGTACTCCCACGACTAGGAACTTTTGAAGGATGTACTTGGCGACTACACTGTCCCCACTAGTATGATCTGCATCTTAGTCCTGGTAGTCAAGTACTCATCCTAAGGGCTTTATCAACATGTAACATAGAGACAATCAGAGTACATGTTAAGATAAAGAGTTACCAGATAGCATACTATCATGTCGAGCAAGAAATTCCTCCCTATATATGTCCAAGCATCCACTACAATATACAACGTATGTACAGTAATGGCCTCTAGGGCATACATATAACTAACAGGACGTGGATTTCACATCCCTCCAATGGTTTTTTTTGTTCAAGCGGGATATTCCACTTGATTGTAGGACCCGTTTGTTGGTCCCTTAATATCATTTCTGTTCTTTGAGAAGAAAGGACCATCTCACGTAAAGATTCTGTCATCTGTGAGGAATATGCCCCATGTGCATATTTCGGGGGGTCGAGTGCCCATGCCGTCGCTATTTTGGCGATAGATTGCTTCAGAGCTGCTCATCTTGTTGAGCGTTGGCGACGAACGCTACCTTGCCTTTACTTTTCATTCATCTTCATCGGATGAGGAAGGATCTTGACCCATCTGATCCAATCGAACCATTTTATCTATGGGCTCTTGGAAGGTCATTGGTTTGAAGAGGGCCATATATGAGAACACCTTTGAATTTGGGTCAAGGATGGCTATGAACATTCCCATGGCTGCAATTTCGTCGATGCGTTGCTCGCATTTTGACCAGAGATTTCACCATCGGGTAACATATTAAACCCAGGTCTCATTCGGTCCAACCCTTTCGTTGACCAACGCCGCCACGGATGTGTGTTTATTCACACTAGCGAATCTCTGACAGAAGAGTATCTCTATCTGTTCGAAAGTGTTCACGGAGTCATTTGGGAGTTCCGCATACCATTCAAAGGCAATGCCCGCCAGACTGGTGACGAACTGTCGGAGGAGCAATATATCACTTCCTCCAGTGTTGTCGCACATGAATTTAAATCGCGCGATGTGCTGGCAAGGATTCCCAGTTCCTTTGTACATGTGGAACGTTGGAAGTGTTTACTCTGGTGAGTAATGTATTTGATCGTAGCACACCGGATATGGTCAACCGGTCTTGATCGATCTATTTGCAGTATTACTGGCATAGTGAGCTTTGATTTGCTAAGCGATATATTTGTCCGGTTTTGCTTTTGGAATCATTTCCTCTTCGGCCGTTGATGAGGCTTGCAGAGAATTTACAATGTCACCCTTCTCTTTGAGAGCAACTACCGGCGGTTCATCTGCCAGTGGTTCCAATTGAACCATCATTCCAGCCATATTCTGGATCAGAAGGGTCATCTAGGTCATTTTAGCGGGCATCCCTGCCGCTTCTTCATCTCTCTTTTTGAGAGCGCGTTTTAGGAAATCAATATCCGACTCCTTCCCTACTCTTTCTTTGGGTGCATTCTCAGGATTTTTCTTAGGCGGTGGATTAGCGAGTGCCGCCGCCTGAGCGAGCATCTCCTGCAGCTTTTCACATTGCAGTTGAACTTTTGTCAGGGACCGAGTTTGAGGTCGGTGATTAGTAAAAGCTCGAACTTCGTCTTCGGGGTTCACCACATAGACTATGTGAACTACCATGCCCTCAGGCTTGGGGCATCTGGAATCTTGACCCTTGGAGTTTGCCTCAGGCATTTGAATTTTATTAGGCATCTCTTTTTTGTAAGAAGCTGCTTTGGCTTTAGGAGGAACCGTTGTATCAGGAACCATCTTGGGATGAGTCTCCTTATATTTGAAAGGGGATTTGTCAGAATTTGGCTGACGTTTAGTGGAAGAACCGCGGTTGACGACATAATCCTTCACCTGCTTCCACACCTTATATATAAATAAGGAAAGTTCTTTTGGGGAGCGAACTATTTTCTGCTCGCGTCGGAGCTCCACAGGCTGCGGAGATTTCTTCAATATTGCGGTAGGAGAATTTTGTCTAACCCTTCGCAAAAGTTCGAAACTGTTCCCGGTTGGAACAACAGCATTCACCATTGGGGTTGAAACAGGACCATACGGAGAACTGCCCCAGCTTGTTTTGTATGACGCCAATATCGATGTCGACCGTTTCTTACGGCCGGAATTTGATTTACCTCAGAATTTTGCTAAGTCCGCCCCCTGTTTTCTTTGAGAGCTTGAATATTCTGCCCTCTGCGTCGACCATGGCCTTTGGAAGGTACCAGTTGTTTGGAGATCAATTCCATTGGCAAAGCAGAAACTTGAGGACCAGATTGTGGAAGAGGGACTTCTTCTGGGATTCCTCCTTCAGTGTTGAGGTGCCGAGGAAGGGAGGTGGGAGCATAGACCCAAAGAGAAACCTATTGATTTCTTGAAGAGCCGGATTGTAGAGATTTGAGCCTGCAAGTGTCCCATACTTGACTCCACCAGATGTGACAGAGCATGAGTTGTGGTGAGTGGAAGCAAACGCCATTCTGCATAGAGATGAAACGCCGGCTTCAATATCCTATCACCCAAAGGCAACTACAAACATCTATACCGTGATTATTTGATCGCGGAAAAACACGACACATGAAGTGTGGAGTGGAAAGAGAAAGAGGTCCCACCTTGCGTACCAGAATCTGTTCACCGCCGAAAATAGAGACGAACTGGGATAGATCGTCTTGCCTGAATTTGGTGCCAAATGCTATTTGGACTTCACCATCTACCTCTCCGAAGATACCAAGTTGATTTATGGCACCGTATATCGGAGATTTATGTTGGATATGTATGTCTTAGAGGCCATTATTGTATATGTATACATGTGGATGCTGGGGATATGTATGTACATGACTTTTTTGCTCAGTTATATAGTATATTATTTGAGTTGTCTTTATCAGGATATGTGTATTTGTTTATATTGATGTTTTATCCCGCTTACACATATTGATAAAGACTTGATACAGTAGTATACTATTATGGTTTGACTTTATCTTAACATGTGCATATGTTATACTCATTATTATATATTGCGGTTACATGTTGATAAAGCCAGTAGGATCTTGCTTGACTACCAGCGTTATGATGGCGATCATACTTATGAGAGCTGGGTAGTCCATAAGCACATCCTTAAAAGGTCCCTAGTCGTGTGAGTATCGAGACTGGGCATCGATATTCTGGAGTAAACTAGTGTATACGTTTCTAGACCCCGACGAGGGGCGATGATTGGTCCCGCAACCATTAGTCTGATGCACCTAAGATCGTATACAGGTGCTCACTGGGTGTGAGTATACAGGACGGACTCACTGAGAAATTCTAGATGGTACTATACCTATCGTCAGATGGAAGTTCTCAGGTGACATGTGTATAGGTTAGTCGTCGGACCTGAGATCGTCATTTGTCTCATGTGAGTTCCCACTGTGCTTTGATCACTACCCTACCACGGCTCTACTGAGTCATGCAAATAGGTTTTGGTTGGGTACAGTCCCGAGCCACATAGAGGCAGTGAGTGATTGTTGAGGATTCGTCTATCCCGGTATTGGGAGTCGATATCACACTGTGTTCGATTGGTCAGGACCATAAGACCTTGGCCAAGGCCGTTGGGATTTACTGATAGGTTGATCGGTAGTTTCTCGGATTGGTCGTGAGCCGCATCAGCATAAATTATCGGGTTATTAGGGTCTGACGTTTGCCACCCCCTAGACCCGGTATTCGATACTCTTAGACGAATAGACCAGACTGTACGGAGATTGTCACGGATAGGTTCGGTAGGAGTTCGGACGAGCTCGTCGGCCTTCCTTTTTCGACAGGTACCTGGATAGCCGGTACGTGCAGCTAGTACCGCTGGTGTGCTCATGGTTAAACCCACTGCTAGCATACTGTTGAGTCTTTAAAGTCCCACACAGAGGGTTTCCCTGCTTCGAGCGAAACGATGTAGAGGCCGTATGGTTTTATGGCAGGGTTCGATCACATACGTATACTTATGAACGTATGATGTTCAGGCAGATAATACTAGCGGCCTTTGGTTTAAGCCGGATCCTAGTATTATATTTTTGGATTATTTTGTTTCTTTGTATTCGTATTTTTCGGAATACGGATACGGATATGTATATACGGTGAGGGGTACTCTTGTAATTGTGCAAGATGCTTCTAGAAGAAGACACCTTATTATTGTTTTAACCATTTAGGTTAAATGGTTAATGAAGTGGAGGTATGAGGTGTTCATTTATCATTAAATGAAGTATGGCTACTTGGTGACTCATGTAGTGACTCATGGTTTACTATTGAGGCAAGGTGGTTTCAAGATATTTTGGTGAATTGTTGATGCTTGATATTATTCACATGAGTTAGCCATTCTTCATTCTATGCTTGTCACAAACACTCTCTTATCACCTCCAAGCTTCATCTTCTTCTAACTCAAAACCCTAAAAGTCTCATGTGTTGAGAAACTTAGGGTTAATGAGACAAATCAATCCATCATCACTCTCTACTTCATCTAGACGACTTAGATTAGCATACTAAGTGTAGGGTTAGCTTAGCACCTTGGCAAGGTTTAGGCAAGCATCATTCATGCTATCTTGAAATTTTTGGGGTGCTAAACAAACCAACCAAGTGATCGAACTAGAGAATTAGGGTTAACTTTGCATGTAAACAACTTTACAACTAAGTGATTAGGGATTACAACCTTTGTAGTCCGCTCCTTCACTTCACAAGCTCCAAGTAGTGGTCCCTTCGCTGCGATCAACGAGCTCCCGAACTCTTGAGAGGCTCCACAAGATGTATGATGCTTCCTTGCTTGAAGTCTTCAAAGTCTATGATGATCTATGTCGAGGAAATACGGACTCAAGCTCTCTCTTCGCTAATATGAAATTAGTGAAGCTAACACACTAATCTATATGGCTAGTATAGAAGAGGATGATGAAGTAAGAATTTTGCTCACTTTAGAATTAAATTTCTCACTATTTTTCTTCTTGATCTCAAAGTCAAGAGAGCTCAAAAAGATGAGGAAGAAGAAGATGAATGAATGAGATAAGGTTAGAAATGCAACCATGGGTTAGTATATGTCAAACCCTAACCCATATAGAGAGTTAACTATGGTTATGTGTCATGGTTGGGTTAGAAAATATCTTAAGCAAAACAAAAAGGGTAAACTTTGTCGATGGTTATCAACAAGCTTCATGAAGCTTCCACCATGACTCATTTCCACATTTTTGAATTACTTAAGAATTTAAACCCAAACATTATATTTAGCATGGTATAATTCTCATACATCCATGTTGCATGTATAACCTAGCATGTCATAATATTATATATCACATATATAATATTTATGTAACATTAGAAAATAATACAATAAACATATATCACATATATGTTAAATGTATCATAAGTGAGAATAATAAATATTTAAGTGAGCATATAATATATATATATATATATATATATATATATATATCATTTCATCGAATCAACACTTGATCCGATAACCCGGCTATATCACATATAACCGGCCGGTATCCCATATCGCGAGAATAGAATACGGTATCGTATACACGTATCAATCTCGGTCCCGCACATATCAAATATGTGCTCTTACTCCATTTCGTCTGAGCCAGGAAACCTCTGTGTAGGGCTCTAAAGACTCGTCAATACGCCGGCAATAGGTGATGATCATATCAAACACCTATAAGCTGCAAGCGGTCAGCTAAACATAACAGCCGCCCGGGTATTGAGCGACCAGAAGATCAACAAGCAAGCCTGTACATACTCCTGCGAATCCAATCAGTAAACACTACCGTACAGTCCGGTCTTTTAGTCTGATATGTCGCATATCCAGTCTAGGGGTGGTAAACGTCAGACCCCAGTAACCGATAAATCGTGTCGATGTGAGGCTCATAACAGGTCAAGAAACTACTGATAACACTTACCAGTAGATCTCCATATCATCCCTGGCCAGGGACTTCCAATTACAGCCAATCGAACACAGCGCAACATCAACCCCCAATACCGGGAGAGACGAAACCCCTCCTATCGCTCATTGCTTCCATGTGATTTGGGACTATACCCAAAAGCCACCGTTTTGCACATTCTCATGAACGTGGTAAGGTGGAAATCAAAACATAGTGGGAATTCCACAAGACTCTATGACGATCTCGGGTCTACAGACTAACTTGTACCAGTGTCACCTGAGAACTGCTATCTGACTATAGGTATAATACCAACAAGGAGTTCTCGACGAGTCCGTTCAGTGTACCCAGTCTCCACTGAGCACCCGTATACCATCTTTGATGTCAAATACCAATGGATGTGGGATCATCCATCGCCCATCATATAGGTCATGATGCGTATACGCTAGTCTACTCTGGAGTATCGATGCCCTGTCTCGATACACCCTCGACTAGGAACAGATATAGGATGTACTTGTGGACTACCCTGGCCCCACTAGTATGATCTGCATCACAGTCCTAGTAGTCAAGTACATATCCTAAAGGCTTTATCAATATATGAGAGCAAGGCAGTAACACAATACAAGTCAACATGTTAAGACAAAAAGCAACCAAATAGCATACTATCATATCGAGCAAGAAAGTCCTCTCTATATATATCCAAGCATCCACTATAATATACATCATATGTACAACAATAGACTCTAGGGCATACATAACTAACACTAAGTACCCTAGTTACCTCATTTTGGAGGTAGGAGCTCAAAGTAGACACTCTCGGGTGGATCATCTTTGACGCGAGGAGGCCGTTGATCAAGCGCGATCCGTACATCCTTTGAGGAGCTAAAGGAGAGAAGTGAAAACCCGAAGGACTTAATTCGTTAGGTATAAACTTTGATCATAGTAGATAGCTTCTTTAGTTGCTAGTTAGGTTTTATGGTAGATCCGGTTTAGTTATTCTAGCACCAGTTTAAATCATTATAAAAAAATTTGTTCCGCAAATCGTCCACGGATAATGGCCAGGGCGTTAGTGTAACCCAACAGTTTGGATAGATGTGACCGATATAGCAGACTTTATCAGATTCTCCCTTATTTGTGAGGGGTTTTTCATTGTGGGGACGCTCTTCCCTACAGGCGTAAGCCCCTGCAGTTAATTACGTTACCGCATTGCGATAACCACTTTCTCCTTCTCCAGCAGTTCACTTCGTGCCGTGTGTTATTTTGTTTTTATGTAGTTTCTCATGGATTGTATACGGAGACTAGTTTATATCGTCGCCTGTTTATCACTGAAAACTGCATTTTAATATCACTCATTCATTATCTGTTTTGTTATTATATCGGTACTATTAATCAGTGTCTGCTTAGTAAATACAGATTACAGGTATCCGTGAGACAATACTGGAAACACACTCAAAATCATGGATATTACATTTGTGAGCTGACACTGCAACCGGAACTGTAAACCGATCGATATTCAAAGAGATTTTGCAAATAAATAAGTGTACACACATTTTGGTCCAACACATAGCAAGTGTGCACTAGCTCTTTGATGGCTTGGACCTAAGGTGGTGGCTGCCATGGCATATGGTGGGCACACAAGGGGGACAAGAATGATAAATACAAAAAGGTATAATATGATATAAAGTATCAAGTCTCCCTCCAATCTACTGAGTACAACCCAGGCTTCTATAGAGAAATCAAGTCATACCGGTGGAATTGTGGAAAGCACACAACATCACACAACAAGCATGAGTCCCAAACTTCTTGGTGAAACCGGCGACACCCTACCAAAGCCCGATCTCGCCGGCCCCACCATATCCAATTGTCCCTAATTTTCTGCTGGCTCTCCCTTGTTGTCACATCAACTGATTTTTATTACTTGTTTAATCTTATTTTGTGCCTATAAAAGGTAGATCAGTGAGCAAGGGAAAGGGTCATACTTTGTATACTCTTTGTCCAAGACTTCATACTCTTTTTGTTTCTTTTTCAATTTAGTTGTTGTACATAGCTAGTTTCCCTTGAGCTCATTGCCTTCTCTTGATCTTGCAACCTCTTCATTGAGCTTGCAAGATTAAGTTTTGGTTATTGAACTCAAGATTTGTATCATCATTTGAGATTAATAAAGCTTTCATTTTGCCTTCACTTCACCTTGAGTTCTTTGCCTTCTCTTGATCTTGCAACCTCTTCATTGAGCTTGCAAGTTTAAGTTTAGGTTATTGAACCCATGGCTTGTATTGTCACTTTAAGTTAAAGCTTTCATTCGTGTTCTATGGTTCTTAGTATTTATCTTCCTTTACTTACTTGCTCTTTTATATTCTTGCCATTTACTTACTTGCATTTTATTACCTTGAAATTTACTTACTTGTAATGTTGCTCTTTTCTTTTCTTTTTATCTTTTATTTGCTCTTTTCCTTTGTTGTTTTGATGGTTGTGAATATGGTGTTGTTAGGAAATAAAATGGTGTTGTAAGTTAAGGTTTCTTTTCTCATTTTCTTTTGCCCGATATTTTCTATTTGAACTCCGTCCAAACGTTACGCAAGCGCTCCGTTAGGCACCCTACCCTACCAAAGTATTGGTGATCCCTAACCGCGACCGGTTGCGTTCGGTTTGGCCGAAGGCGAAACCCAAGCGACAAGAACGGACGGACAAGGGTCCATAAGCCAGATTTCACTAATACCGTGCTTAAGTACCCTAATCCACGTTATTGCCAATTACTCTAGCTTCAATGGTTGAGTACGGTACAAAGGATTGAGTACGGAAATCCCTAACTTACACTAACCTAGCTATTCCTAACAACTTATACTTTGCATATATACACTTAGGTTAGATACGAACAATTTCGCCATGTGCATTAACTCGTGATAATAAGAACGTGAAACGCTCCGTCTCCCTGCGGACGACCCGTGCTCATCACGGCTAGCTACCAAGCGAAACCGTCCTGATTGCGGTAACAAAAACTCTTTCCAATCATCGCCCGTAGGGCACGGGTTAGTCCAAATCCGTATATTTGAGATTTGGATTTAGGTCAAGAATTTTGCTTGACGGGGCCATGTTGGTAGCTTGGTTTGCCAACAGGATTGAACTTAGGACGCATTTCTCACATTTGTGAGGTCTATCGGTTCATGAGATATTTGGGTTTCATCTAATGATCATTAGCCATATTTGAGACTAAGATCGACTTATGAGTAGGGAGCATATAAGATCAACTGATTATTAGATCATATATGAATAGCCTACGGATAGCATACGGTAGTCATTATGGAGACAGTTCGCAGGGCAAAACATATTAGTTTAAGGACGTCGCGGTCCAACATTCCCTGTTTGGGACGAATGTTAGTTTAAGGACATTTCGGTCCAGCATTCAACTAGCGCGCATGTGTATTTGTTATGCGGCGGATTGAACGATGGTGACATGGAATGCGTCCAATTTGGGGTGCGATCCGATTTGAGGTGTGCACGTTAGTTTGGAAGTGCATCAATGTGGGGTGTATAATTCTCTATCTTAATAAAATTTTACATCAAGTTGGGACGAGGAGTTATTGTTGGTTGTCGGGACCCGCCACCTCTCTGAAGACGTTGAGGAATTACAACGACATATATCAGAGATGTGGAAAGATGTACCCTTAAACCAAATTCCATATTTGAGGGAAAAGGGGAGATGGACCTAAGAATCGTTAGTCATATTTGAGACTAAGGTTATCTTAGGAGGTATGGGATGAAGATCGGTTTGGATATCACAAATATAAGTTTAGCCAATTTGGGCTAAGATTGGGTTTTGGGTTTTAAACTTAGGTTATATGTTCCTTTAGTTTAAAAATGTTTTGTTTGGTTTAATGATCGTTAATCTAGTTTGAGATTAAGATTCACTTAAATATATGAGCGTTTGGGCTCAATTTATTTTTAACTAAGGACACATTAGTCTTATTTGAGACTAAGATTACCTTAGCAACATTAAAGGATCATCAAATTTTAGTTGAGATCCAACAACAGAGCATTTGGGCTCAATTGCAATTGACTCAAGAGAGACTTAGCCAATTTGGGCTTGGTCTGCTCAGTCTTCTTTTTATTGCAGAAGTGTTGAGCACTTATTTGGAGCTCTGGCGCTCACATGTGTATCACGTGAAGCACCCAGACATGGACGCTGCCCAATAAGTGCTAAGCATTTGGTCTTTTTTGGCTGTACATGAAGTGCTAAGGACTTTTGTATGGCGCCCACGTGCGGCACTATTTTGTTGAGCGCCCATGTGTGTTTCACATGAGGTGCTAGTCTTCTGTTGGGGAGGGATCTTTTGGGCGCTCATGTGTTTTTCACGTGAAGCGCTATGTAACTTAGCCTTGGGCGTTCAGGTGCTTTTCACATGAGGCGTTACAAAGTGCTAAGCACTAATTTTCTCTGGTGCTCATGTGTGTTTCACATGAGGCGCTATTTTAATCTCTGTTAATATTGTTTTAGAGAACTTAAATCTCTGTTAATGGTATTTTGACCATTAACGATCTCCAAGATCACTATTTGAGGATCTAGGATCAGGTTCTTTAAGAACTAAATTCTTGTTTTGAAGGAACTAAGTTCCCGAAGTATTATGAACTCCATCTTCTTCCTGTTCTTGTATCCATGTTCTCCCCTGAATTTTTAATTCTCAAGAATAAGATTTTCCCGATGAGAATTAAATTCTCAACTTGTGAGAAACTTGTCTTGTGGATCTCAGATCCAAAAAAGAACTAAGTTTTTTTAAGAGGGTTAAACCCTTAAATATGGTATGTTAGGTAAAAAAGATATTTTAATCTCTTCTTTTTTTTACCTAGGGTTTTTTAAGAAGGGAGATCTTCTTTTTTTAGAGAATTAAATTCTATGTTGTTTTGAGAGCCTTATGTATTTTTACAGAAGCTTATGGGGGGTCTCCTCTCTCTTTTTTTTCTCTCCCTCTTCCTTGATTAATCTCTTTGCTCTATTTATAGAAGAAGAGAAAAATCAATTTGTTGAGAAAATCTCTCATTGAGAGATCATGATTGATTTCATGATCAATCAAAATGATCTTTTAGATCAATCGGTGAATTTTATTCACCGTTGGATTTTTAATCCAAAGGCTCTCGGTTTAACAGAGAAGATTTATTGTTTGTTTAATAAAATTAGGAAATATCTAAGATAGAATTTTATTTTATTATATGAATATCTTGTTAGTTTAACAAGATTAGTAATTTATTCTATCATATGGATATCTTGTTAGTTTAACAAGATTAGAATTTTATTCCAACATAGAATTTAATTCTATCACATAGAATTTTATTCTAACATATGAATATCTTGTTAGTTTAATAAGATTAGAATTTTATTTTATCATATGAATATCTTATTAGTTTAACAAGATTAGGAATATATTTTCTAACATAGAATTTTATTCTATCAAATGATCGCCGTTGGATATTTGATCTAAGGGTCCTCTGTTTAACAGAGAAGATCTTTCTAGTTTGAGAAAGATCGGGGAAATATTTTCCACATAGAATTTAATTCTATCAGATGGTTTAATTGGTGATATTTTATCACCATTGGATTTTAAATCCAACATTCTCTGTTAAAGAAAGATCTTTCCATATTAGAAAGATCAGAGAAAATATTTCCCAAATAGAATTTAATTCTATCATATGGAAGCATTTTAAATATGGGCGCTCACATGCTTTGCATGTGAGCGCTGCCAAAGAAAGCGGCAAGAGAACTCACGTGTTTAACACGTGGCCCCTAGTATCGGTTTTAGCCTGTTTATTTTCAGCGCTCATATGCCTTATATATGCACGCTCACGTGTTTAGGCCTGTTTGGCCTTTGATTATTTATGTTCAGCGTTCATGTGCAAAACATATGAGCGCTCACGTGTTTAACACGTGAGGCTTGTTTGACCTTTAGATTTATTTTATTTAGCGCTCATATACTTTGCATATGAGCGCCCATGTGTTTAATACGTGAGGCTTGTTTAGCCTTTAGATTTATTTTATTTAGCGCTCATATACTTTGCATATGAGCGCCCATGTGTTTAATACGTGAGGCCAGTTTGTCCCTTAGTTATTTGTTTTCAGCGCTTATATACTTTGCATATAAGTTCCCACGTGTTTAACATGTGATGCCAAACTATGAGGATTCTTTTCCTCTTTCTTCTCTCCCTTTTTTATAAGGGAACAAGTAGCTCTTAGCCAAAAAAATTGGCAGGGACACGTACCCCATATCATATGGTTGCACCCATATAGCATGTTCATGCCCTAATTGCTAAAACAGACTCGTTTGGATCGCTACGTATATTTACATAGATCCGTACTTTGGGGTATACATTTTTATTGACTGGATATCGCATTATAGTTTTAATTTTTACGTATATTCTCCATATTTAAAAACTATATTTTAGAAGAGACCCGGATAATATTCGGAGTAATTTGATATTAGCTGTATAATCCAAATATATATATATATATATATATTATAATATTTAATACTAACAGTACATAATATATACATACATATATATATAATATTTATAATAACAAATCTCCCCCTCTGTCTCTCCCCCCTATCTGTCTCTCTCTCTCTCTCTCACTATATATATTATATAATTTATATAATTTAATATATTATATAACCCTTAACCTCGCTTCTCTCCTTCCTCTTTCTTTTTCCCCGCCGCGAGAAAAACCCTCGCCCGCTCCAGAAACCCTCACCAAACCGTCGCCGCCGGCCTCACCTTATGGTCGCCCTCAACTCCTTGCCCTCATCACCTCCATCACCACCTCCACCTCCTCTTCCTCTCTCCACTCCCGAGCACCCTGCAGCAACCTCCCTGCAACACCAACCTAAGAACCCACATAACCTCTCACCGGAGACCTCGCCGTCGCCACCCATCATCACCTCCATCCCCTCCTCCTCACCTCCCTCTCCTCTCCCCCAAGAAACCTCGGCCACCTTGCCGACGCAGTACGTCGTTGTCGGCCATCATCGCCGTCACCTCACCACCTTCCCTCTGTCCTCACCACCCCAGAACCCAACAGCAACAACCACCCACTCTTCTTCTTCATTTCGTGCTTTTTTCGATAGTTTCTTAATTCTCCGATCGGCTCGTCGGAGTTGGACACGCCGTCGATGATCCAGACGACCCAGTCATCGTCGTCGTCTAGCCTAGTTACCACATTACGTCATAGCTCAGTCAGGTCCAGTCCTGCGCGCGTAAGTTTGCATTGAGACATTATTCCAACATCAGACATGGAATCCATATCTCGACGTGAGATCTGATCAGGAAATTTTTAACTTGCAACATGCTATGTTATTATATCGATATTTATATGAATAAGAATAGTGCATGTGTTTTATTATTCAGCAAATATTACAGATTTACGGTTTTACGATATCCGTTCGTATCCGTACTGATAATCGTTTATCTAATTGCATGCCGGAACATCGTGATATCATTATACTACTATATCAGTACAACATGTTATCTAGATTGCATCATACATAGTAATGGACGTATGGTTATTACAAATAAATACATATGCATCCTGATATCAGTTGTGTTAACTGTGTTCCGATATTGATTACAGTTTCACATTGGGTATCTATTTAGTTAATATGCATTACATGATACGTTCACGACACACTACCAGACTCGTTACTTGGATCTAGTTACTAATGCCAACAATCCTGATTGTTGTCCTGATGGACATGGCTTGTTGTCTGCATAGAAAAAAATTGTACCTACTTGATCCTGTGTTGGCATTAGATTTATATCGTTAATACCTGACTTGGACACAAATCTGGGGGGAAAAGGGGAAATAAAGAATGTAACCGAAACGTAACCCAAGAGGATATTATTATTGTTTGTCATGGTTCCGAGCGTTACAGAATAATCATTATTGTTTGTCGTGTTTTCTGGCGTTACGGAATAAATCAATGTTTGTCGTTTTTCCGGGCGTTACAGAATAAATCATTGTTTGCCGTGTTTCCAGACGTTACGGAATAAATCATTGTTTGCCTTGTTTCCGGACGTTATAGAATAAATACTGTTACCGTGGTCCCGTGGGGAATGAACGGGATACATACTGTTAGGTTACGATGAGAATTACATTAATTGATTTTAAAGACTTATAGAACAGAAAACCTAGAAGCACAGATCTAGGATACACATCACACGCCCATACATACACATAGCTCATTGTTTTATATCTGTGTTATTTATTTAAATTCATATTTACTTATATCATCATATCCTGGTCATTACTATTATTTTGATATTATGACGCACAGACGTCTGGGTTTTGCATGGCCCAGTTTCTTTACCTTTATCGCAGGCAGATCAAGAGTACTTTAGCAATCAAGCCGAGCAATGAGGAGTTGAACGTGTGTTGTTAGAGATATTTAGTTTATTTATTTCCATAGTTTTGTTTATTGATGTGAGCCCATATTGGGACATGATTCAGATATTGTTTATTGGATCTTGATTCGTTTCCGCTTTATGCATTTTTCCTGATTTTATTTATTGTGGCAGATAGACATGTGTTAGCTATATTATATTTTACTGTTCTTGATATCCGATTGGCAGCCGTAATATGACTATGGAGGGATGATTCATAACCACATGTAGCATGGTTGGCTCTGTCGCGTGCCGTGTTTACATATCTTGGGAAGCAGGGAGTGACAGGGTTTGTTTAGTATCAGAGACATAAGATTTAGGGTTAGTCGGATTTAGTTCTTTTTGTAGTTGGGTATTGAACCCAATACACTAACCAGGAAACCCGAAATTAGGAACATGTCCTGCCACATTATTGTCTTATCATTCAAATTCTTGAATCTTATATTTCTCTTAACTCTTGTATCTTGACGATATGGAAATGACTTTGTATCTTAACTTGGAATCCTCCTGATTCCTTATTGTTTCTCTCTTCTTATTCTTTGATTATGATAGTAGGATTTAGGCGACTTAAATGGAGTTATGTGATTGTAACTATGTACCGCAGTATGGTTACAATACGGTACTCTATTTAGGTAATCTGGAGTCCTATTTTGTTTCATTTTCTTGATTTATGATCGTTGTATTACCTTGTTTCCTCTCGGCATCATTGCTTATGAGTTTATGTCTTATCGTGAGCTTGAATCCAGCAATCACGTTATATCTTTCCTCTAGTCCCGTAACAACCAATCCATTTGCGTTCTGATGAATAAGGAGAAACACAGGAGAACATATGATGATTGCAGTAGTACAGACTGCTTCAAGACCGATCAGAGGTAAGATGTTTTGATTAAAGAAGTTCTAACGAACCCGCCTCAGTTTATCAGAGTAGTGTAGCGAAAATTTGCTTGGCTGTTAACCCACGAGTCTTAGAACAAACTTGCAAATTCATGAGGAAGGGAACCGTTTACTGAAAGGTGAAATTCGTAAACAAGTTGCAGATAAAGCGCTGATAGCAGTTCGCGATTTCATAGATGTGTTCAAGGATATCTTGAGTTTATCGTCAAAACGAGATGTGGAGTTCGTAATTGATCGTATTCCTTTAGCAGCGCCAATTCAAAGGCTGTTATCTGATGTCACCGGTGGAACTAAAAGAGGTAAAGAGACAAGTTTTTGAGTTATTAGAGAAAGGTTCGATTCACAGCAGCGGTTCACCATGGAGAGCTCCAGTTCTTCTAGTCAAGAAGAAAGATAGCACACGGAAAATGTGCATCGATTATCGAGAATTAAATCGGGTGACTATTAAGAATAAGTACCAAATCCCTCGCATAGGTGAATTATTCAATCAACTCAGTGGCGCGAGAGTATTCTCGAAGTTGGATTTGCGATCCGAATATCATCAAGTTCGGGTGAAATCAGAAGATAATTGCAAGACAGCATTCCAAACTCGATATGGGCATTACGAGTACTTAGTGATGCCATTTGGAGTTACTAACGCACCGGCAATATTTATGGACTTGATGAACGGAATTTTTTCACCGTATCTGGACCGGTTCGTAGTGGTGTTTATTGATGATATTCTGGTCTATTCGAGAAGCAAGGAAGAGCATGCAGAACATTTGAGGATCGCACTGCAAACGTTGAGACAAGAAAAATTATATGCTAAGATGAGCAAGTGTGAGTTTTGGCTCGAAAAAGTTAAGTTCTTGGGTCATGTTGTATCTGGAGATGGAATTTTTGTTGACCCTGAAAAGATTGTAGCTGTTCATGATTGGCCAATTCCAAATAATGCAGGAGAGATCAGAAGTTTTCTTAGGCTTGCCGGATATTATAGAAGATTTATAGAGAACTTCGCTCGAATAGCAGAACCATTAACCAAGCTAACACGAAAGGAGGTACCGTTCGTATGGACAGAGAAGTGTGCGTCAGCTTTTGAAGCGCTGAAGTAAAGATTGACAACCGCTCCTATCTTGACTGTGCCAGATGATTCTCGAGGGTTGGTTATTCACAGCGACGCATCTGGAAAAGACTTGGGATGTGTTCTAATGCAGCATGGGAAGGTTATAGATTATGCGTCGAGATAATTGAAAACTCATGAGAAGAACTACCCAACTCAAGATTTGGAGCTAGCAACAATGATTTTTTCTTTGAAGATTTGGAGACACTACTTATTGGGCGAAAGGGTAGAAGTATTTGCCGATCACAAGAGCCTAAAGTATGTGTTCACACAGAAAGAGCTCAACATGAGACAGCGTAGATGATTGGAGCTGATGGCTGACTATGATCTTGATCTAAAATACCATCCGGAGAAAGTTAATGTAGTGCTGGATGCTTTAAGTACGTTGCCAGCAATATGGAAGTTGACAGCACAGAAGGAGATTATAGCTGATCTTCAGAGGTTCGAGTTGGAGATTGTACTACCGAATTCTTCAGGACAGTTGATGCAGTTGCAAGTACAGTCATCCTTGATCGATAATATTAAAGCAGCACAGTCGCACGATCCAAGATTTCAGAAGTTCCGAGAATAAGTAGAAGCGGGACTTCGAACGGACTTGTTAATTTATGAAGATGGTTCGTTATGATATGGGAGCCGTTTATGTGTGCCTAAAGAAGATGTTTGTGAAGAAGTCATGAAGGAGGCTCATAGTTCCGCATATTCCGTATATCTTGGAGGTACAAAGATGTATAGAGATCTGCGACAACATTTTTGGTGGGAATGCATAAAAAGGGAGATTGCTCGCTATGTATCAAAGTGCTTGGTGTGTTAACAAGTCAAGGCTGAACATCAAAGGGTAGCTGGTGTAACAACTCCAATTTTAGTGTACAAAAAAATTTGTTTAAAATTTAATGTATACTTGGGGTATTTACATTTTCCTGTGATACTATAAGAATTTGTTTTACTTTTTAATAGCAAGAAGGAGCTTTTATCTCACTGGTAAGACCTTGCACTGCTGAACCAAAGCACCAGAGTTCAAATCTCATTAGCCACATTATATTTTTAAATCAGTTTTCTTTTAAATTTTTAGAATCCTAAGAGTCTGCACGTGCTAAACACATAAAACCAAAAGTCACATATAAAACAAACTGGCCCAGGAGGTAGACCAACAGACATAGGACACTTGGCGGCGAGACCCGGCTCGACTCGGCCAAATCAGACCGGCGACTCGGGCGAATCGGCCGGCGCCGCCAGCCGACTCAGTATGGATCGTCGATTTCTCTTCATGACTCCTCTGCCTCTTGGTCTCCCCATAACCCCTGTCATGTTTAAATACCCTGCACATTAACAGAGACTTTAAAATACAATTAAAACCTAAATTAAATCTATTTTAATGCATAATTTTTAATACATTTGTATCAAACCCTAACCCTAAGTTTTACCTATAAATACCACTCCATTCCACACACCTCTCACTCACAAACTCTGTCCAAACTCTCAAGAAAATTCTCTAGAACTTTTGTGCACAAGTGGAGTTAGCCAAGGGAGAACCTCCGGCGAACTTCCGACGACGACTCTAGGAGCTCCCGGCGATGAAACGACGCACCGGAACCTCCTACGTCTACCTATTCCTTTTCTCTAATCCGCAAACCCGTAAGTCCCTCCTCCCTCTTCCCTTTTCTATTCTTAAAACTCGTATTTCTAAAACCCGACGGAAGCGGTGTTAATCCGACTTCCGATTCGGTTTTCTTTAAAAAGTTTCAATTTTCTTAAATACAACATACCAAACCCTCACATCTTGACTATTAAACATTAACAAAATATCATGAACAAGTTTCATAGCAAAATATTTCATATTGTAATTTTTATCGTACTTTTTCAGTAAAATACCATATAGTCTAGTTTTGACATTAAATATCATATTTCTTGCTATACTTTTAAATAGATCACGAGATAATGACCTACCTCCTCACAACACTCATATGCAACATAGCACGATACCTTTCGGGAACATAGAATACGGGAAAATGCAATTTTACACATAAATACCTTTTACTATAAAAACATTTTTCTACAAGATTATGTATTTTAAACAAATCATTGCAAAGCGCCGCTACAACCTATTTCGGGGAACCCGTTCGGAATGGTGCGGATTATCACACATCCTCGAGCTTAGTAGTGTGAGATGCAGACCTCCGCAAGGAGCATTCGGTCTCGAAAGATTTAAAAATACAAATATCTTAAGAAAATGAGATTTCTAGAAAAATAATAAATTAAAATTATTTTATATAAATATATATATATATATATGTATCATCAAAATATCTATTTTTGATATAATATAAATATTCCAACTTTTCTAAATAAAAAAGAATCACTTTACATGATAATACCATGCAATTCCATACAAGTTCAACACTTTACAATTAAATACCATATATTATGAAATTAGGTTTATTCACTAGCAATATCACAATGATAAAATATACATCAATGAAAACTTTAAAAACGATAATAAAATACTTGAGGTGTATTTTGGAAACTATACAAAATTATATTTACATAAAACCCTCTCAAGTTTTATAAATTACAATAAGGACCCTAGTAAATATAGGTTTAAGCGAGACCAGTCTCTTAAGCCTCACAGAGTCGGAGATATGGGTGCTTGCCAATTTAAGGTAGACAACTTAACAAACGGTATTATCAACACGGTAATTGTCTTTGAAAAAGACACAAACCCTGCCGCCCATGTGCAGCGGTTACCGATAACATCAAAACCTAATTTAGGACTTCAATTTCTTTTCTAATTGTTCTGACTCAGACTGAGTCTCATTATAAATAATCTGACTTGAATATGATTCAAGTACAAACTAAAATTCAATATGAATCCATGAATCCATATATTCAATCTATTCAATTTGTTTTGACTGAACCGAACCATGGATATACTTCCATTTACATGATTCTCCAGTTACATCCATTTACTGATATCATGGTTTCAGCAAGTCATCCATCTATACAGTCTATAATACAAGATAATACAACTTACAATACAATACAAACAATGAAATCAAGACATCGCGGGGTTTAAGGGGTAGATTGGTACGGAAGGTGTTAGAAGTGGTACGAGACTGCAAGATTTAAAATACCTAATCTGTATTCCGTTGCTGTTGTACCGTGACATAAACGGTTCCTTATACATTCTGTTCACCTCAGTCTCTGGTCTACTGAGACTCCTCTCGTATACACTGGCATTCTTCTGTACCAAGCTACAAACAACAGCGTTAACAATATAATACAACTTTAAAAGCTATATTCTCTCTCTGTCTATTATACTTCTCCCTTATTTTTGGGACTTACTGAGCGATTGTTCACTGACGACATTTCTTCTCCTTCTTCTTTGGAATGTTGTCAGGTGTTTCGGATCTTCAGGAGATCGAGCCCACCAGCGAGGACTTGGATCAGCTAACCTACGTACCAGAGCTTTAGATTCATTGTACACATTTCATTTCAGTACTTTCCATTTCTGTAATGCCATTGTTTAGGCATTGCTTTCATTCAGATGTATTTACTTTTCCGTGTACTGTAAAAAAATGTTAATAAATAAAGTTGTTGTGCAGTTATATCTTTTGTCTCTTATACATTTTATTTATATTGCTTAGATACGCTTAGCGTATTTGCTTCAGAGTAAATACGTAGCGGCCAGTCGCGTCCTCTGCCTATACACCGGGAAGCGGGGTGTGACATGTTTTGTTGGTGGCTGATGCAGGTCAGAACTGTATGGAACCCTACATGCAGTTCAGTTCTGCGTGGGTAACCTAAGCAATATAACACAAGAACTAGCAACTGAAAACATTCTTTACAATTCATACTCCTTTAATTTTATCATTTCATATACTTTGAATATGTCCTAACCCAAAAATTTTCATTCAAGGTTATGGATTCCCCAAACAACACCAGCACGAATGTCAACAACACACCTCCACCACTACCACTCACACCTGCCGTCCCTGCTCCGATCAACGAGCAGACGGTTCTGCTTGAGGTTATCCGCAGCCTCCTAAAAGGACAGCAGCAGCAGACTGCTATTCTAATGAACCAACCAGAAGTGGAAGCACCTGAGGTGAACCAATTCAGAGCTTTACACCCCAAATAATTCTCAGGAAAAGAAAGCCCTCTGAAAGCTGAGGAATGGGCTCAGAGCATCAAAGATGATCTGGCAGCGGCACAAGTGCCAGAAATAGCTAGGATCCGTGTTGTGAAGCTACAACTTACGGACAATGCACGGGTTTGGTGGAAGACGGAAGAAAGCCGTCTTGATCAACCCATCGAATGGAAGACTTTCCGAGACATGTTCGACGCAAAGTACTTCCCTAAGACTTCCAGGTTCGACATGGAATAGCAGTTCATCCATCTGCAACAGGGTTCAATCAAATCAGTGGATGAATACGATGCTGAGTTCACCATGCTCAGTCGGTAAAATATGTATCAGTAATTCGATTTTTCAATATATCACATACTACACAACTAACACAATACTTTAATAGATTTGCAGCACACCTGATACCAACAGATGAGATCAGAGCACGTTGATTTCAACAAGGTTTGGATTCGGAGATCCAGACTGCACTGGCCACAGGAGATTTTATGACTCATGAATCGGCTCTGAAAGCTGCCCGCCATTATGAGGTAGTGGTAAAGATGAGGGGCAAATCTTAATCTGCTGGAGTTAAGCGCCCTGCCAACCAGATGGCAGGAGGAGCCTCATCAAGGCCATCTTTTGTGCCAAGGAGACCAGGAGTACCAAACAACAGGCCCAGCCTAGCCTTTTGTACCTACTGCAAGAGAGTTGGACATATGATGAAAGACTGTCGGCGAGCCAACCGTCTTTACTTAGTCTACGGTTAAGCTACTCATGATATTGGGTCTTGTCCTCATAGACAAAATCCAATTGCTGCACTCAGGCCAACAATCACTTATCAGCAGCGACCAGCCCTCAAGCACCTGCTCCAAGACTCGCTCTCCCTGCTCCACCACCTAGAGTACCACCGACTGCACCACCTCCTCGTCAATTCCATCAAGCTCAATGGAATATTCCAAGGAATGCTCCTCCGGCCAGGAGGAATGTACCACGGCGACATGCTTTCACGATGACAGTGGAAGAAGCTAAGGCCACTGGCCAAGTCATCACTGGTAACCCTTTCTTCTCAAACTTTTCTTTCAGTCTTAACACCTACCTACATATTTTTCCTATACCTAAAACATATCCCGCATACTTTAGGTACAATCATAGTAGCCTCACTTCCTGCACTAGCACTCTTCGATATTGGAGTATCTCACTGCTTTATGTCGCAACAGTTCGTCCGAACTCATGCGATTCCAGTCACACCACTTGTATCCAGTTGGAATGTCAGTTCAGGAAATGGCGTTCTAAAGGCAACAATGGGACACAGCTTGTGTCCAGTAGTCGTCTGCAGCAGAGCATTCTATGCTGACTTCAAAGTACTGGACATACCGAACTCCGATGCGATTCAAGGAATGGATTGATTAGGAACCTTTTACGCTACCATCGACTGTCGTCAAAGAAGGGTAGTGTTCGAGATTCCAGACCATCCGGTTTTTTATTTCGAAAGTGGAGACCGTACCCTGGAGCTAAGTACTTACAAGGCAAAGCCGAAGAAGGCAGTGATTGCAGCAACTCAAGCAGAGGAAGGATAAAAGCCAAAAGTGGTTCAAGAGTTCAACGATGTACTTCCTGACAATATATCAGGTTTGCCTCCCGATCGAGCTCTTGAATTCAGTATTGATTTAGTACCAGGAGCACAACCGGTGATCAAAGCACCTTATCGATTAAGTCCGGAAGGTTTGAAGGAAGTCTGAACTCAATTGAACGAATTATTGACGAAAGGATGGATTCATCCCATCACGTCAAGTTAGGGATCACCAGTGCTGCTTATAAAGAAAAAGGAAGGTTCATACAGAATGTGCATCGATTATAGAGCCTTGAATGAAGTCATGATAAAGAACAAGTATCCGCTACCACGTATCGATGATTTATTCGATCAGCTAAGTGGATCTTGTGTTTTCTCCAAATTAGATCTTCGTTCAGGTTATCATCAGGTGAAGGTCAGAGAAGCTGATATTCATAAAACGGATTTTAGAACTCGCTATAGTCATTACGAATTTCTAGTGATGCCATTTGGAGTGACCAACGCACCGGTAATATTCATGAACCTGATGAATCAAGTTTTCCGGGAGTACTTAGACAGGTTCGTTATCATCTTTATCGACGACATCCTGGTGTATTCTAAGAGTCGGAAAGAACATGCCGAACACCTACGAATTGTCTTGGAAACTCTACGACAACATCAATTATATGCCAAGTACAGTAAGTGCGAGTTTTGGCTAGATCAAGTTGGTTTTCTTAGACATATCGTATTAGGCGAAGGAATCTCTGTGGATCCAGCAAAAGTAGCAGCAGTAAGAGAATGGCCGACACTAAAGTCAGTGAAGGACATTTGAAGTTTCTTAGGTTTAGCTGGATATTACCGAAGGTTCATTGAAGGCTTTTTGAAGATAGCAACACCCCTGACCAAGCTCACACGTAAAGATGAAGACTTTGTGTGGTCAGAAGCATACGAACAAGCTTTCGTAGAACTCAAGTCAAGGTTGACATCAGTGCCTATTCTCGTTATATCGGATCAATCTGGAGGTTTCGAAGTGCATTGCGATGCATCCGGTAAAGAATTAGGATGTGTTCTACATCAGCACGGTAAGATTGTGACTTATGCTTCAAGACAGCTGAAGATTCATGAGCACAATTATCCGACGCATGATTTGGAGTTGGCAGCCATTATCTTTTCTCTTAAGATTTGGCGCCATTATCTTCTTGGTGAGCGAGTGAACATATACACAGATCACAAGAGTCTGAAATATGTGTTTACTCAGAAGGAGCTTAATATGCGACAGAGACGATGGTTAGAACTCATGGCGGACTTTGACATCAACCTGCAATATCACCCAGGGAAGGTGAATGCGGTACCTGATGCCCTTAGTCGCCAACCATTAGCAATGAATCTCACCGCTCAATGGAAACTGCAACAAGACTTGCATCAGATGGAGATTGAAGTAGTCATGCCGGTTAACGCTTCAAGTTTGATGAATTTACAAGTTCTATCTACCATTGTCAATCAGATCAAAGCAGCTCAAGTAAGTGATACTAAGTTGCAAAAGATCAGAGAACAAGTGGAGAATGGACTCGGAACTAACTTCATCATCCATGAAGACGGATCTTTGAGATACGGCAGCAGATTATGTGTACCAAAAGGTTCTGTTCGGGAAGAGTTAATGAAAGAAGCTCATAGCTCTCCCTACTCAGTACACCATGGAGGTACAAAGATGTACAAAGATCTACGTCAGAATTACTGGTAGTATGGAATGAAGCATGAAGTAGCCAGAAGCGTCGCTAAATGCTTGGTGTGTCCGCAAGTAAAGGCTGAACATCACAAGATAGCTGGATTACTTCAACCATTACCTATCCCAGAATGGAAATGGCAACACATCATGATGGATTTTGTGACTGCACTTCCTCACAGCACAAAGGGTAACGATGCGGTATGGCTTATTGTGGATCGGCTCACAAAGTCGGCTCACTTCATCCCATTTCGAGTTGGCCAATCAATTGAGACATTAGCAAGGAAGTACATGGAGGTAAGAATCTAAGTAAGATTTAAGCTCTTCAAATATGTACTATCTCTGATACCCATGAACTCATACAGGAAACTGTATGACTTCATGGAGTACCGGTCTGCATTGTCTCCGATCGTGACACCAAATTCCGACCACAAGTTTGGCAGAGTCTGCAAGCAAGCTTAGGAACAAGTCTGAACTTCAGCACGGCTTATCATCCACAAACTGATGGTCAGTCTGAGCGAACTATTCAGATCTTGGAGGATATGCTCAGAGCGTGTATGTTAGACTTTGGAGGATCGTGGGAAGATCACCTACATCTTGTGGAGTTTTCATACAACAACAGCTACCAGGTAAGCATTGGAATGGCACCTTTTGCAGTACTCTATGGAAGAAAGTGTCGATCGCCATTAAGTTGGGACGACATCGGAGATAGAGAACTCCTTGGACCTGAGATGATAGTAGCAACTGTTGATGTGGTTCATACTATCAGAGAAAGGATGCACATAGCCCAAGATCGACAGAAGCACTGGGTTGATACAAAGCGACGTCACTTGGAGTTTCGGGAGATCGCGTATTTTTAAAGATATCTCCAAACCGCGGAGTGATTCGATTTGGAAGATGAGGTAAGCTAAGTCCGAGATACATTGGACCGTTCGACATACTCGAACGAGTCGTTGAAGTGGCATACCGCTTGGCTTTTCCACCTTTATTGGAAGGAGTGCACAATGTGTTCCACATATCCCAACTCAGAAGGTATGTGAGTGACCCCATCCATGTTCTCGATCATTCCGAGCTCACTGTACAGCCCGACTTATCTTGTGAGCAACGACCTGTTAAGATCCTGGACAAGAAAGTGAAGCCACTTCGGAACAAGGAAGTCAACTTGGTTCGAGTGATGTGGAGAAAAGACACTCCAGGAGAATCGACTTGGGAAAGGGAAGATGAGATGCGTGCAAGATATCCTCACCTATTTGTAAACTAGTCCTTAAAATAAAATTTGTAAATTTCGAGGACGAAATTTTTGTAAGGAGGGTAAACTGTAACAACTCCAATTTTAGTGTACAAAAAAATTGTTTAAAAGTTAATGTATACTTGGGGTATTTACATTTTCCTGTGAGTACTATAAGAATTTTTTTTACTTTTTAATAGCAAGAAAGAGCTTGTAGCTCACTGGTAAGACCTTGCACTGCTGAACCAAAGCACCAGAGTTCAAATCTCATTAGCCGCATTATTTTTTTTAATTATTTTTCTTTTAAATTTTTAGAATCCGAAGAGTCTACACGTTCTAAAAACGTAAAACCAAAAGTCATATATAAAACAAACTGGCCCAAGGGGTAGACCAACAGACATAAGACACGTAGCGGCGAGACCTGGCCCGACTTGGCCGAATCGGGCCGGCGACTCGGGCAAATCGGCCGGCGCCGCTGGCCGACTCAGCATGGATCGCCGATTTCTCTTCATGACTCCTCTGCCTCTTAGTCTGTAACACCCTACTTCATTTATACCAGTTCTATTTTGGGCATTTCTTTACTTATGGCTATTTTTTGATTTATTGTGTTTTGGGTGCGAATAGTGTAATTGACATCTGTATTTGCATCCGACCCGACCCGCTTGCTGGAAACCCATCTTGATTCCTGTTTATGATTTATCCCGGCTAGTTACGCGGATCCGTACACTTTCATTTTTATATACTGCATACTGGCATTATATCTGGCATCTGTATTTTTTTTTATATAACATTTAAATTCAAATAAAATATTTTAAAAAATATATCTAGCATGGCTTGCATGATACCCCTGACCTTATGGTAGCATCTGCACCTCATGTTCTCATCCCGTTCAATGAAACGGACTCGTTTAGATAGCTACGTGCATACTGCGTGCATCCGTTCTTGGGGGTATGCATTTTCGTTACCCGGATATCCTATTTTGATTTTAGTTAACACGTATATTATCCGTATTTTCAAACTATAATTTTAAACCCGACCCGGACGTGTTTTGGACTATTTTTGTATTACCCAAAAACCTCAATTAAAATCAATATTTTATTTCTCAAAAACTTTACTGTTAAAAAATATCTTTCTTATATTTAATTAGTTTAAAATAGTTTTAAAAAGATTTGAACAGACTCAACTCTCTCTCTCTCTGTCAAATATATATATATATATATATATATATATATATATATATATCCTTTTATATTTTCTTAACATTATTTTTTTTTAAAACCCACTGTTCCTCCACGTCCTTTCTCTCTTCCTCATCTTCTCAAAAATTTTCTTCCTTTCCCGCCTCCCGCCGCTCGCGAACCCACGCCCCCTGCCTCGCCGTCGCCGCCACCGACGACGACTTCGCTCACCTCACCTCTCTCACCTCCATCTCCTCCTCATCTTCCTCCACTTCTTCTTCTCACCCTATCTTTTCCCGACGACCCAAGAACCCAACACCCTCGCACTAACCCTTCTCGCCGTCGAACCTTCGCCGTCGCCTCCATCCTCATCACCACCTTCGCCTACTCCCCTCTCCTTCTCCTTGACCTCATCCTTACCTTCCATGCAGTCCCGACCTCCTCTCCTCCCTGCACACCCGCAACCCCGACCACTGCAACCTTTTCCGGCGCCCTCACGTCGCCGACCCTTTGCCTCCACCTCGTCGTCGCCTCTCCCCGCTCGTCTCCCTCTCCCCAACACCACAGCCTCCTCCCTGCACCCCTGACCAAAACCCTGCACACCAAGAACCCATCACCCGAACCCCCTAGCCTCGCCTGAACCCTCGTCACCGAAGCTCCGACGTTCCCGTCGCCTCCTCGTCATCACAGAAACTTCCTCGCCTTGTTCCAAACCCCGAACACCAAACCCTAGCCTCCTTCTTCTCTTCTTTCTTTTCCTTCTTCTTTCCTTCTCTTTTCTTTTCTTGATCTGTTTTTCCGGCCAGCGCCAGAGCCGTGCTCGCCGCCGCCGATCCGGGAGACCCTGTGGACGTTCCCAGCCAGTATGGTTACCTTCTTGCTTTGCCTGGACCTGTCCCGTGTACCGTGTGTGCGTTGCGACGTTTACCCGACATCGGACGTAGCGTGCGCACCCCGTCGTGTGATCCGTTCAGGCAAGTTTATCTTGCTACATGTTATACTACTATATTTTGCATTCATGCGAATAATAATATTACATATTGTTTAGTTATGCATCCATATTACTATTTTACAGTTTTTCGATACCCGTATGCATCCATACCGTTATTTACATATCTAGTCGCATGCAAGTTCATCTTGCTACATACTATGTATCTTATTTTGCATCCATATGAATAAAAATATCACATGTTGATTGCACTGTGCACCCATATTAATGTTTTACTGTTTTCGGATACCCATATGCATCCATTATATATGTAGCTGCATCTACAGATCGTATCATTTCATGTTATTGTTGTATTAACACCCCATGCTTAATAATTGTGCATCCATGTTTTATTGTGTATCCATACCATTAATTCTATATATCTAGTTGCATGTCATGTCACATTAATTCATATTACCGTTACATTAGTACCCCATGCTTGATAATGTGCATCCTATATAGTCATGATATAACCCCTGATAGATATTTGTGCATCCATACTTTTACCGTACATCCGTACTTTTACCCTGATTCGATACTTGCTTCATTTTACTGTTGGGCATCCATTTGATGCATGTGCACTACCTGATATGACCTGATGCGCCGCTGCTTGACTTTATACCTGATCTTGTTACTAATGCCAACAATCTTGACCTGTTGTCCCGACAGACATATCCTGTTGTCTATTTAGACAAACCTGCACCTGCTTGATCCTGTGTTGGCATTAGCTCCAGATTATCAATACCTGACTTGAACACATAACCTTGGGGGTATGGGGAAATCAAAAGTGTAACTGAAGTGTAGCTTAAAAGGGTATTACTTGATCCATGGTCCCAGGGGATAACAGGACAGAATCATTCGTGATTCTTACTTGATCCATGGTCCCGGGGGATAACGGGGAAGGGTCATTCATGACTCCTACTAGCTGATCCGTGGTCCCGGAGGATAACGGGACATATTCTTTGAGTTACATGGAGGATTACACTAATTGATTTCAAACAAACTTTAGAATAAATAACCCAGTAGCACAGTTTAGATTGATCACTGCACGTCACATATACCGATACCCTTCACTGTTCTATATCTGTGTTTACTAATTACATTCATGTTACTATTTATAATTCATGCCGGCATATCTCGTTATATCCTGGTTTCTTATTATTATTGATATTATGATGCACTGACGTCTGGGTTTTGCATGGCCTAGATCCTCTATCTTTGTCGCAGGCTGACCAAGAGTATTTTAGCCGACAGGCCGAGCAGTGAGGATCCTGTTAGTATTTTAGTTTAGTTTTCTTTCAGCATTTTCATTTCCTGTTGTGAGCCCATATTTGGGACGTACTTTCCTGATTGTTACTGTTTATTGGATTTATTGCTTCCGCATATTATTTTTTGACTCGTTTATTTTGGCATATGGACATGTACTAGATAGTTTATTTTTATTTTCCTGTTCTTGATATCTTCTAGACAGCCGTAATGTGACTGTGGAGGGATGTTTCCTAACCACAGGTAGCATGGTTGGCTCTGTCACGTGTCAATCTTAGCGCACTCTGGGAAGCGGGGGCGTGACATGGTCTTTCCTTAACCCCTGTCATGTTTAAATACCCTGCATATTAACAGAGACTTTAAAATACAATTAAAACCTAAATTAAATCTATTTTAATGCATAATTTTTAATACATCTCTATCAAACCCTAACCCTAAGTTTTACCTATAAACACCACTCCATTCTAAAGCCCCCTCACTCACAAACTCTGTTTAAACTCTCAAGAAAATTCTCTGGAACTTTTATGTACAAGTGGAGCTAGTGAAGGGCGAAGCTCCGGCGAACTTCCGACGACGACTCTAGGAGCTCCCGACGACGAAACGACGCACCAGCACCTCCTATGTCTACCTCTTCCTTTTCTCTAATTCGCAAACCCGTAATTCCCTCCTCCCTCTTCTCTTTTCTATTCTTAAAACTCGTATTTCTAAAACCCGACGGAAGCGGAGTTAATCCGACTTCCGGTTCGGTTTTCTTTAAAAAGTTCCAATTTTCTTAAATACAATATACCAAACCCTCATATCTTGACTATTAAACATTAACAAAACATCATGAACAAGTTTCATAGCAAAATATTTTATATTGTAATTTTTATCGTACTTTTTCAGTAAAATACCATATAGTCTAGTTTTGACATTAAACATCATATTTCTTGCTATACCTTTAAATAGATCACGAGGTAATGACCTACCTCCTCACAACACTCATATGCAAGATAGCACGATGCCTTTCGGGAACATAGAATATGGGAAAATGCAATTTTACACATAAAAACCTTTTCTATAGGATTATGTATTTTAAACAAATCTTTGCAAAGTGCCGCTACAACCCATTTTGGGGAACCTATTCGGGATGGTGCGGATTATCGCACATCCTCAAGTTTAGTAGTGCAAGATGCAGACCTCCGCAAGGAGTATTAGGTCTCGAAAAATTTAAAAATACAAATATCTTAAGAAAATGAGATTTCTAGAAAAATAATAAATTAAAATTATTTTATATAAATATATATATATATATGTATCATCAAAATATCTATTTTTGATATAATATAAATATTCCAAATTTTCTAAATCAAAAAGAATCACTTTCACTTTACAATTAAATACCATATATTATGAAATTATGTTTTATTCACTAGAAATGTCACAATGATAAAATATACATCAATGAAAACTTTAAAGACGATAATAAAATACTTGAGATGTATTTTGGAAACTATACAAAATTATTTTTACATAAAACCCCTCAAGTTTTATAAATTACAATAAGGACCCTAGTAAATATAGGTTTAAGCGGGACCAGTCTCTTGAGCCTCAGGGAGCCGGAGATATGGGTGCATGCTTATTTAAAATAGACAACTTAACAAACGGTGTTATCAACACGGTAATCGTCTTTGAAAAAGACACGGATCCTGCCACCCATATGCAGCGGTTACCGATAACATTAAAACCTAATTCAAGACTTCAATATCTTTTCTAATTATTTTGACTCAGACTGAGTCTCATTATAAATAATCTAACTTGAATATGATTCAAGTACAAACTACAATTCAATATGAATCCATGAATCCATATATTCAATCTATTCAATCTGTTTTGACTGAACCGAACCATGGATATACTTCCATTTACATGATTCTCCAGTTACATCCATTTACTGATATCAGGTTTCGGTAAGTCAACCATCTATACAGTCTATAATACAAGACAATACAAGTTACAATACAATACAAACAATGAGATCAAGACATCGCGGGGTTTAAGGGGTAGATTGGTACGGAAGGTGTTAGAAGTGGCACGAGACTGCAAGATTTAAGACACCTAACCTGTATTCCGTTGCTATTGTACCGTGGCATAAACGGTTCCTTGTACATTCCGTTCACCTCAGTCTCTGGTCTACTGAGACTCCTCTCGTATACACTGGCATTCTTCTGTACCAAGGTACAAACAACAGCGTTAATAATATAATACAACTTTAAAAGCTACATTCTATCTCTATCTATTCTACTTCTCCCTTATCTTTGGGACTTACCGAGCAATTGTTCACTGACGACATTCCTTCTCTTTCTTCTTTGAAATGTTGTCAGGCATTTCGGATCTTCAGGAGATCGAGCCCACCAGCGAGGACTTGGATCAGCTAACCTACGTACCAGAGCTTTAGATTCATTGTACACATTTCATTTCAGTACTTTCCATTTCTGTTATGCCACTGTTTAGGCATTGCTTTCATTCAGATGTATTTACTTTTCCATGTACTGTAAAAGAATGTTAATAAATAAAGTTGTTGTTCAGTTATATCTTTTGTCTCTTGTGCATTTTATTTATATTGCTTAGATACGCTTAGCGTATTTGCTTCAGAGTAAATACGTAGTGGCCAGTCGCGTCCTCTGCCCGTACACCGGGAAGCGGGGCATGACAGCTGGTTTGTTGCAACCACTTCCAATTTCTCAGTGGAAGTGGGAACATATAGCCATGGATTTCATGACAGCATTACCACGGAATCCAAAGGGAAATAATACAGTTTGGGTGATTGTCGATCGATTGACCAAGACAGCTCATTTTATACCGTTTCGAGTTGGTCAGTCGACAGAGTCTTTAGCAAAATAGTACATGCAGGAGATTGTGATATTGCATGGAGTACTTGTAAGCATCGTTTCCGATCGTGATACCCAATTTTTATCGCACTTTTGGAGGAGTCTACAGGAATGTTTGGGGACTCGCTTCAAATTTAGCACCGCCTATCATCCTCAGACAGATGGCCAGTCTGAAAGAATGATCCAAACTCTTGAAGATATGTTGAGAGCATGCATGTTAGACTCAAGGGTTCATAGGAGGATCATTTGCACTTGGTGGAGTTTTCTTATAATAACAGTTTTCAGGTGACTATACTGATGGCTCCATTCGAAGCATTGTACGGTCGTAAGTGTCACTCGCCTATCTGTTGGGACGATGTTGGAGAAAGAAGATTATTGGGACCGGATCTATTATGCAAACAGTGGAGAAAGTCAACGTGATCCGAAATCATATGAAGGCGGCACAAGATCGACAGAAAAGTTGGGCCGATACAGAACGAAGACCTCTGGAGTTCGCAGTTGGTGATCTTGTATTCTTAAAGATATTACCGATCAGAGGAGTGATCCGATTTGGCAGTCGAGGCAACCTTAGTTCTCGATTCGTGGGGCCTTTCGGTATTATCGAACGTGTTGGAGAGATAGCGTATCGATTGGCTTTACCACCATCCTTGGCGGGTATTCATGATGTGTTTCAGGTATCTCAACTACGCAAGTATGTTCGAGATGAGACGCACAACCTAGATCACTCGGAGCTGATAGTAAGGGAAGATTTAACATATGAAGAGCGACCAATGGCGATTGTGGATCGACGAGAAAAGGCCTTCAAGAATAAAGTTATCCCACTAGTACATATTTCATGGGAGAATCGTTCGCACGGAGAATCTACTTGGGAACGTGAAGATGAGATCCGACAGAAGTTTCCACACCTTTTTTCTTAGATCCGTGTTTTCATATCTTTTCTTGTTCCGTGAATTTCGAGGATGAAATCTTTTTGTAGTTGGGTATAATGTAACACCCTGGCACTATTATACTATATTATATTTGGGGTATTTCAAATCTTGCGACAGATTTCTTGAGTATTATTGCTTTTGGGTGCAGATAGTGCATTTGGTAACTATGGTTAGTATCCGACCCGACCATCATGGTTCAATATTACGTCAAATATTTGCTAGTACAGAGGATCCATGCACATCTAGATTCTATACACATATATAATATTTTTGTATCATATCTTTTAATAATACAAATAAAAACCAAATAATATATTTTGATATCTAGCATGGCATATCATCGTACCCCATATTATATAGTTGCACCCATGTAGCATGTTCATACCCTAATTGCTAAAACAGACTCATTTGGATCGCTGTGTATATTTACATAGATCCATACTTGGGGGTATGCATTTTTATTGACCGGATATCGCATTATAGTTTTAACTTTTACGTATATTCTCCATATTTAAAAACTATATTTTAGAAGAGACCCGAGTAATATTCGGAGTAATTTGATATTAGCTGTATAATCCAAAAATATATAAAAATTATAATATTTTATACTAACAGTACATAATATATACATATACATATATATATATATATATATATATATATATATAATATTTATAATAACAAAACTCTATCTCAGCCGCTCTCTCTCTCCCCCCCCCCCCTCTCTCTCACTATATATATTATAAAATTTATATAACTTAATATATTATATAACCCTTAAGCTCACCTCTCTCCTTCCTCTTTCTTTCTCCTCGCCCTAAGAAAAATCCTCGCCAAATTCTTACCGCCGACCTCACCTCGTAGTCGCCCTCAACTCCTCGCCCTCATCACCTCCGTCACCACCTCCACCTCCTCTCCTTCTCTCCACTCCTGAGCACCTTGCAACAACCTCCCCGCGACACAAACCCAAGAACCCACACAACTCCTCGCCAAAGACCTCGCCGTCGCCACCCATCATCACCTCCATCCCCTCCTCTTTACCTCCCTCTCTTCTCCCGACACCCCAGACCATCGCCACCATCAACCTCACAACTCCCCAACCCCGAATCACCAACCTAAGGAACCCCAGCCACCTTGCCGACGCAGCACGTCGCCGTCGGCCGTCGTCGTCATCACCTTGCCACCTTCCCTCTGTCCTCGCCACCTTCCTTCTATCCTCGCTATCCCAGAACCCAACAGCAGCAGCCACCCACTCTTCTTCTTCATTTCTTGCTTTTCTCGATCGTTTCTTGATTCTCCGATCGGCTCGTCGGAGTTACACGCGTCGCTGACGATCCAAAAGACCCAATCACCGTCGTTGTCCAGCCTGGTCACCATGTCACGTCACTGCTCAACCAGTCCGGTCTTGCGCTTGTAAGTTTGCATCGCGACGTTATTCTGACGTCAGACGTGGCATCCGTATCTCGATGTGAGATCCGATCAGGCAAGTTTTAACTTGCAACATGCTATGTTATTATATCGATATCTATATGAATAAGAATAGTTCATGTGTTTTATTATTCAGCAAATATTACAGATTTATGGTTTTACGGTATCCGTTCGTATCTGTACTGATAATTGTTTATCTAGTTGCATGCCGGAATATCATGATATCATTATACTACTACATCAGTACAACATGTTATATAGATTGCATCATACATGGTAATGGACGTCTAATGGTTATTACAGATAGATACATATGCATCCTGACATCAGTTGTGTTTACCGTGTTCCAATATTGATTACCGTTTCACATTGGGTATCTATTTGGTTAATATGCATTACATGACACGTTCACGACACACTACCATAGATAAGAATTGTACCTATTTGATCCTGTGTTGGCATTAGATTTATATCGTTAATACCTGACTTGAACACAAACCTGGGGGAAAAGAGGAAATCAAGAATGTAACCGAAATGTAACCGAAGAGGATATTATTATTGTTTGCCATGGTTCCGGGCGTTACGGAATAATCATTATTGTTTGCCGTGTTTCTGGGCATTACGGAATAAATCATTGTTTGCCGTGTTTCTGGGCGTTACGTGTTACGGAATAAATCATTGTTTGCCGTATTTCCGGACGTTACGGAATAAATCATTGTTTGCCATTTTTCCGGGCAATACGGAATAAATACCGTTACCGTGGTCCCATGGGGAATGAACGGGATATATACTGTTGGGTTACGATGAGAATTACACTAATTGATTTCAAAAACTTATAGAATAGATAACTTAGATACACAGATCTAGGATACACATCACACACCCATACATACACATAGTTCACTGTTTATATGTTATTTATTTATATTCATGTTTACTTATATCATCATATTCTGGTCATTACTGTTATTTTGTTATTATAACGCACTAACGTTTGGGTTTTGCATGGCCCAGTTCCTCTACCTTTATCGCAGGCAGATCAAGAGTACTTTAGGAATCAAGCCGAGCAATGAGGAGTTGAACGTGTGTTGTTAGAGAAATTTAGTTTATTTATTTCCGTAGTTTTGTTTATTGATGTGAGCCTATATTGGGACATGATCCAGATATTGTTTATTGGGTCTTAATTCGTTTCCATTTTATGCATTTTTCTTGATTTTATTCATTGTGGCAGATAGATGTGTTAGCTAGATTATATTTTACTATTCTTGATATCCGATTGACAGCCGTAATGTGACTGTGAGGGGATAATTTCTAACCACAGATAGCATGGTTAGCTCTATCGCGTGCCGTGTTTACGTATCTTGGGAAGCGGGGCATGACACGAGCAATCTCCCTTTTCATGCCTTCCTACCAGAAATGTTGTCGTAAGTCTCGGTACATCTTCGTGCCTCCCGAATGTACAGAATATGCGGAACTATGAGCCTTCTTCATGACTTCTTCACGAACATCTCCCTTAGGCACAAATAAACGGCTCCCATATCGTAACGAACTATCTTCATGAATTAACAAGTCTGTTCGAAGTCCCGCTTCTACTTGTTCTTGAAACTTCTGCAATCTTGGATCGTACGACTGAGCTGCTTTAATGTTATCGATCAAGAATGACAGTACTTTCAACTGTACCAACTGTCCCGAAGAATTTGGTAGTACTGTCACGCCCCGCGTCCCATAGTGCGCTAAGATCGGCACGTGACAGAGCCAACCATGCTACCTGTAGTTAGGAAGCATCCCTCCACAATCACATTACGGCTATCTATAAGATATCAAGAACTGTAAAATTAAAATAAACTATCTGGCACATGTCCATATGCCAGAATAAACGAGTCAAGAATATGCGGAAGCAATAAATCCAATAAACGATAACATCTAGAAAGTACGTCCCAAATACGGGCTCACATCAGGAAATGAATACTTATTAAACATGTAGTTGAGTGCTCCATCGTAAAGTATGGAAATAAACTAAACTAAACTAGATACTAACAGGATCCTCACTGCTCGGTCTGACGGCGGAAATACTCCTGATCAGCCTGTGAAAGAGACAGAGGATCTGGGCCATGCAAAACCTAGACATCAGTGCGTCATAATATCAAACAATAAAATATAATCAGGAGGTAACAAGATATGCAGGCATGAGTATAAATAGTAATGAGTGTATAACAGTAACACGAATATAGAACAGTGAAGTGTATGTGCATGCGGTGAGTAATCTGTGCTACTGGGTTAATTACTCTCAAGTCTTTGAAATCAATTTAATGAATTGTCGATGTAACTCAATAGTATCCCGTGCGTGCCCGGGACCACGGTCCAGATTCTCGGGCTGAAATCCGAGACATGCCGCTAGGCATTAAACAGGAAA
Source organism: Agapanthus africanus (assembly GCA_030015575.1). Classification (NCBI taxonomy): domain Eukaryota; kingdom Viridiplantae; phylum Streptophyta; class Magnoliopsida; order Asparagales; family Amaryllidaceae; genus Agapanthus; species Agapanthus africanus. The sequence goes on along the minus strand of JASDDO010000019.1, from coordinate 932,857,590 downwards.
TATGTAAAGATGAATGATGTCAGCAGCAGCATCCCGGGGCTGACCTAGCCCGTAAAACTGATCAGTAGAAGCGTCGAACTGTTGAGTTAAAAGTCAAGTTTCATCATTGATTTCCCCTTACCCCCAAGGTTATGTGTTCAAGTCAGGTATTGATAAATCTGGAGCTAATTCCAACACAGGATCCAGCAGGTACAGGTTTGTCTATGCAGACAACAGGATACGTCCGTCAGGACAACATGTCAGAATTGTCGGCAATAGAAACAGGATCAGATAACATGTCAAGTAGTGGTGTATCAGGTCATGACAGGTAGTGCACAGGTATCAAACGGATGCTCATAATAAAACTGTAGCAAGTACGGATGCGCGATAAAAGTATGGATGCACAGTAAAACACGGATGCACAAATATCTATCAGGGATTACATCTACAACTCTATGATTACGTAGGATGCACATTATCATGTATGGGATGCCAAGGAAACAGTAATATGAAATAGTATGACATGGCATGCGACTAGATATATAATAAATTGTACGGATGCGAATGGATATTGTAAAATTGTAAAACTGTAACACAGGATGCACAATACAATGAACGTGTAATATTATTATTAATATGGATGTAAAATATGCATCATATCATGTAGCAAGATAAATTTGCATGTGACTATATATGTGATAAATGATACGGATATGAACGGCTATCCGAAAATAGTAAAACCGTAACATAGATGTACAATGCAATGAACATGTAATATTATTATTAATATGGATGCAAGTGTAATAACATAGCATGTAGCAAGATAAACTTGCTTGATCGGATCTCCAGACGGGATGCGCACGCCGCGTACGATGTCGGTAAATGTCCCGATGCATACACGGGCATACAGAACTGAACCAGGCAAAGAAAGAATGTGACCACGCTGGCTGGGGATGTCCACTGGGTCGGCCGGATCAGCTGCAGCGGCACGGCTCTGGTGATGACCGGAAAAATACGGAAACAAAAAACAAGAAGAAGAGAAGAAGAACTATAAGAAGAAGAAGGAAGAAGAAGAGAGGGTTGTTCTCTGGGCTTGGGTGCTTTGGGGTAAGAGGTGAGGCGAGGGAGTCATCGACGACGATGGGCCGTCGACGGCGAGGTGCGGGCGATGGTTTTCAGGCAAGGGCAGTGGGTGTTCTGGTTCTCTGGGTTGGTTGCAGCGGGGTTAGCAGGAGGGAGAAAAAAGGTGAGGAGGTTGGCGATGAGATGATGGAGGCGAGGTCGAGGGTGAGGCGACGACGAGCGTGGTTGCCGGCGGTGGAAGCAGGGTGTACAGGAGAGGTGCGGGTTCTGGGTAGGGTTTTGAGCTATCGAGGACGAGAGAGAGAGAGGTGTTCTCCGCCGAAAACCGGGAAAGACTGACGTCTTGCCTGAATTTGGGGGCAGATGCTATTTGGTTTTATCCGTCCACCTCTCCGAAGATGCCAAGTTGATTTATGGCACCGTGTATCGGAGGTTTAGACGGATGCGGCCGTTGTAGCAGACTTCGTCAGATTCCCCTTCTTTTAAGGGGTTTTTGATTGTGGGGACGCTCTTCCCTGCAGGCGCAAGCCCCTGCAGTTAATTACGCGACTGCATCGCGGTAACCACTTTCTCCTTCTTCATATGATCACTTCGTGTCGTGTGTGTTTGTTTTATTTTTGGTTGCCCGTGGATTGTATACGGAGACTAATTTATGTTGTCGTCCGTAGAGCGTGGATTAGTCCAAATCCGTATTTTCTTAGATTTGGGTTTGGGTTAGGTTTAAGGATCGCTAATCTCATTTGAGACTAAGATCAACTTAAACGTTTGGTAAGGATACGTTAGTCTAGTTTTTAGACTAAGATCAACTTAATGTTTGTTAAGGACACGATAGCCTAATTTTAGACTAAGATCAACTTAACAGGATCATTTAGATCCAACAAAAGAGCATTTGGACTCTATTGTTTTAGTTTAGGGACATTGTGGTCCATAAGTTTAAGGCATCATAGTCCATGAAGTTTAAGGACATCAAAGTCCACAGTTTAAAGATGTCATAGTCTGTAAAGTTTAAAGACATCATAATCTATGAGTTTAAGAACCCCACAGTCCATGGCAGTTTAGAGACATCATAATCTGTAAAGTTTAAGGACAACGTAGTCCATGAGTTTAAGGACCCCACAGTCTATGGCAGTTTAGAGACATCATAGTTTGTAAAGTTTAAGGAAATCGTAGTCCATGAGTTTAAGGACCCCACAGTCTATGGAATGTCTGGTTATCAGGACCCGTCACCTCTCTAAAGACGCTGAAGGATTACAACGACAAATATCAGAGGAGTGAAGAGATGTACCCTTGAACCAATGTTGGTTGAAAGGCTCTGGGTTTTGCTTTGAATGTCATATGAAATGATCAATTTTGGAAGACAAGAGTGTATTTGCGGTTCAGTCAAAAGGGGGGACCTGCCTCTGAAAGACTTAGCTAATTTAGGCTAAAATTGGCTCGAATATAGTGTTAAACACTAGAGTAAACTCGTCTATCACGTGCTCCCACGTGATGCGCTTAAAATAGTGTTAAACACTAAGGATAAAGAGCACAAAATAGTGTTAAACACTAAAAAAAGAAGGGCTCACGTGGGGTCACGTGAGGCGCTTGAGTGTTGGGCTAAACTTCCTTTATTTTATTCTCAGAATATGCAAGTAAGTGTTAAACACTTAATCTTTATGACCATCACATGTGGACACGTGATGGTGCCCATGCATTGGGTATTAATCCCTCAGTTTTACCTCATTTTCTCTTTTTTAAAGAGGAGTTTGTCAGGGGTCACGTGGAGACACGTGAGGCACCGAAAAATCGATTCAGCCCCTTTTTATTTTAAGAAGTCTTTTCAAGGGTCACGTGGGAGCACGTGACCTAATCTTATTCGTTCTCTTTTGGTCATTAGAGGGGAGGGTCACGTGTTACCACGTGATCATGTTGGGTACTTGATCCTTTTACGTGCATGGAGAGATAAATCCCTTGTATAAGAATTAAATTCTCTTATAGGGTTAAACCCTAATTTTATTTAGAGGAATTAAATTCCTATGTGTTTAAAAGAATTAAATTTTTTAAACCCAATTCTCCTTCTAAGCTTTAAATCTGCATAGCAGAATCTCCCTGATGAAAATTAAATTCTCAACTTATGGGGAGATCTACTTCTGCAGATCTATTACCATGAAGAAGAACTAAGTTCTTATATTAAGAGTTAAACCCTATCTTTGTTGGAGGAATTAAATTCCTATATAATTTGTGGGAGAATAGAATTCTCTGAACTTAGGTCATCCCTCAGGTTTTAGATCTGCATGACAGAATCTCCCCGATGAGAATTAAATTCTCAACTTATGGGCAGATCTGCTTCTACAGATCTTCAACCAGAGGAAGAACTGAGTTCTTATTTATAAGAGTTAAAATCTTAATTTGAGAATTAAATTCTCTTTTGTTTTGTGGGAGCTTATAGAATGATCTCCTTCCCTCTTTTACCTAGGGTTTCTTTCTTTTCTGAAGAGATCTTCTTTTCTCTCTGGAGAATTAAATTCTCTTCTCTTTTTTCTCTTCTGTATTCTCTCTCTGTTGTTGTCTCTTCTTTTTCTTCTCTTCTTGGCTCCTATTTATAGGAGAAAGAAAAGAATCGGTTTGTTTAGTCAATCTTTCATTGAAAGATTTTTGATTGATTTTATAACCAACATGATCGTTTAGATCATTCGGTGAATTTTATTCACCATTGGATTTTTTAATCCAAAAGATATTTTATTTGTTGTTCCTAGCAAATTTTAAGAAAATATTTCCTTGTATAGAATCTTTCTATAAATTAGTGATTTTTTAATCACCATTGGATTTTTAATCCAACGGTGCTCCACTTTACAGAGTACAATCTTTTTGTTTGGAAAGATCTAGGGAAATATTTTTCCAATTAAGATTTTTGATTCCCTTTAGTTAGAATTTAATTCTATTGTTCAGAGGGTTTAAGAGCTCATCACGTGTTGGCACGTGACCTTACCGATTAAGCATTTGATTAGATTTTAATTCTATTAGTTCGGAGGGTTCAGGAGCCCAGCACGTCTTGACACGTGACCCCGCTGATTAAAATTTAATTCTGTTAGTGCAAAGGATTTAGGAACCCATCACGTGCTGACACGTGACCCCATTAGTTAATCATCTCCAATTGTTTATTTCAGCGCCTATAAACCTTGTTCATAGAAGGTCACGTGTCCTCACGTGACGCCCGATCACGTGTGGACACGTGATGCTCCTCTTGGGTGTTTCCTCATTGTTTTATTCATTTTTTATTTAGTTCCCACGAGGGAACAAATGCCCCCACAGTTTTGTTCTCGCATGTTTGCACGTTACTGCAACGTTATAACTTTTGTGACCGTTGGATTTGCCTAGGGAACGGGGAAAATGAACCGTTTCCTATCACGTCCTATAAATGTAGAGGTCTCTTCAACAGCGCCTCCATTCCTTCATCTTCTTCCTTGTTCAATTTCTTTGAGAATTTAATTTTCTTCCTCAGAGCTCAGTTCTCTGTTCAAAAAAAAATTCCAGAGTTTAACTCTGTCCACACAAAAAGAATCGCTTTTCAGGTAAGGGTCTTGAACGACCGAGGAAGTTTTTTATAAAATTCTTTTTGGATTTTAAATCCACACCAAGGGTTTTTCCTTTTACAAAAAACTCATCTTTCTAAACTCTAAGAATGCACGATCTTTAGGTAGTAAGCCCCCAATGTTGGGTATCTTTCTCTGATCTTAGGGGATTGATGATGGTACTCATTTTCTTTTAGAATTTAATTACATTCCAAAGAGCTTAGCTCTGAAAATTTTCTTGGAATTTAATTCCTCTATTAAAAGGAATTTAATTCCCTCAAAGAACGTAGTTCTAACAAGAAGACTTCTTGAGATTTTTATCTTCAGTTGTTCTTGATAAAACAAAAAAAAATTAGGAGAGATTCTGCTTGATTTGCACAGAGTTCATGATGGGGGTTTTCTTGGGGGAACCGTTCCCCTCCGAAAGACGGCGCGACACCGCGTCTTGCCTGAGATTCGGGGCAGATGCTAATTGGTGCTATCCGTCCACCTCTTCGAAGATGCCAAGTTGATTTATGGCACCACGTATCGAAGGTTTAGACGGATGCGTCCGATGTAGCAGACTTCGTCAGATTCCCCCTCGTTTGAGGGGTTTTTGATTGTGGGGACGCTCTTCCCTACAGGCGCAAGCCCCTGCAGTTAATTACGCTACCGCATTGCGGTAACAACTTTCTCCTTCTCCAAATGGTCACTTCGTGTCGTGGGTGTCTGTTTTGTATTTTGTTGCCCGTGGATTGTTTACGGAGACTGAGTTATGTCGTCGCCCGTAGGGCGTGGACTGGTCCAAATCCGTATTATCTTAGATTTGGGTTTGGGGGGGGTTTTGGTTTGAGGATACGTCAGCCCTTCTCGAGGCTAAGATCAACTCAAACGTTTGTTAAGGATACGTTAGTCTACCTTTATGACTAAGATCAACTTAACGGGATCGTTTAGATCCGACAAAAGAGCGTTTGGACTCTAATGTTCCAGTTTAGGGACATAGTGGTCCATGAATGTGTGGCCGTCGGGACCCGTCACCTCTCTGACGACGTTGAAGGATTACAACGACGGATGTCAGAGGAGTTCAAGGATGTACCCTCAAGCCGGAGTCAATTGGGGGGATTTATAGTCCACTCTGTTTGAAGGTTTAAGGATACGTTAGCCATCTTTAAGACTAAGATCAACTTAAACGGGACCGTTTAGATCCGACAAAAGAGCATGCGGGGCTCTATTGTTCTAGTTTAAGGACATTGCGGTCCATGGGTAGTTTAAGGACATTGCGGTCCGTGGGTAGTTTAAGGACATGGCGGTCCATTGTTAGTTTTAAGACATCTCGGTCAAGGTTAAGGACGTCGTAGTCCATGGGTTTAAGGACCCCACAGTCCATTGTTAGTTTTAAGACATCTCGGTCAAGGTTAAGGATGTCGTAGTCCATGGGTTTAAGGACCCCACAGTCCGGTATGTGCTCTGGATGCTTCACACGGGTTCACTGCCGCGTTTGGCGAGGACCAGGCTCCGCTCTGGACGTTTTCCACGGGGTCAAAGAGTGACATTATCCGCGTTCCACGTAACCAGGAATTTCGCATTAAACACGGGTTTAAGGACCCCGCAGTCCATATCAATGTGTGGTCGTCGGGACCCGTCACCTCTTTGACGGCATTGAGGGATTACAATGCCAAGTATCAAAGGAGTGAAGAGATGTACCCTAGAACCGGAGTGGATTAAATAGCCCTTGGCCCAACTTGGGGTCAAGAAGAATTAATTATGTTATGAGTCCATTGGACCAGTTAATCACAAATTGAGGACTTATGGCCATCTTGGGCTAAGTCCAATCAAGAGAGGCTTTGCCTCCATCCATTTAGCCAATTGGGCCAAAGCCTAGTGTTAAACACTACAGAGCAGTCAGTGTTGAACACTGGGAATGGGGTTGACAAGTTAGTGTTTAACACTAAGAGAATATTTGGTGTTGAACACCAGCAACAATGTTTTTTCAGGTTAGTGTTAAACACTAAGGTAATCAGTGTTGAACACTGCAAATAAAGCTTTTTAATTAGTGTTGAACACTAAGGCCCAACAGTGTTTTAACACTGGGTTCGAGAGTTTTAGTTTAGTTGTTTAAACACTGAGGTAAGAGGGGTCACGTGGCAGCACGTGAGAGCGCCCTCCCTTCATTTGTTCTGCTGAGATTATCGCGTCTTCCAGAGCATCACGTGCCATCACGTGATGGGCATTCAAATGCCTATGTATTAGAGCTTCTGCCGAGGGTCACGTGGGTCACGTGGAGTGCTGCCTCAAAGGGGCTTTCTGTAGATCTCTTGGGGGGTCACGTGATGACACGTGACCCTGCCTTTAGGTATTTTGTTCAGAGGCTTTGTTAATCTTCTTTCAGGAATTAAATTCCTCGAACTATAAATTTCAGAGGAATTAAATTCCTCCTTCCTTTCGAAGACTTTGTTTTCTGGAATAGAGTTTAACTCTGAATTCTCTGTAGGAATTAAATTCCTCATATACGTGAAGGGCTGAATAGGGTTAAACCCTAATAAAAGTTTTTAAGGAGTTTAAACTTCCATCCTCTGTATGATTAAGGGAATTAAATTCCTGCTGTTTCAACAGAACTAGGTTCTTAATTAGGGTTAAACCCTGTTTCTTTTTTGTTCTGGAGGAATTAAATTCCCATAATATAGGGTCAAGCCCTCCTTTTATTTTAAAGGAATTAAATTCCTATAGTTCTGTGAGAATTAAATTCTCGTGCTTGCATTCCTTCTCCATGTTTTGGATCTGCATGGCAGGATCTCAATCCATTGAGAATTAAATTCTCAACTTAAGGGGAGATGTGCACTTTGCAGATCCTCCATCAAAGAGAGAAGAAATATGTTCTTCTGTTTTTACATTATTAGAGTTAAACTCTGTTGAGAATTAAATTCTCTTTCTTTCAAAAGGCCTTCCCTTTCTTACCTAGGGTTTTTCGCAGAAGATCCGAGTCTTTTCAAAGTATCAAAGCTCTTCTCCTTTTTTTTTTCTTCTCTGCGCATGTATATGTATGTATGTCTCTTGGCTCCTATTTATAGGAGAAGCAGCCGAATCAATCAGTTTTTGACGAATCTTCATTGAGATTTGATTTGCATTCATCATTCATTTTGGACCTTTGGATTATTAGGTGAATTTTATTCACCATTGGATTTTAAATCCAGAGATTCTCCCTTGTTATTTTGGTTAGATTTAAAGGGGAAATCTTTCCAAACCCGAGATTTTCCATAGATAGATGATATTCTATCACCTCTGAATCTTTAATTTGATCGGCCCCAGATAATCACTCTCCTTTGGAAAGATTTAAATCTCCTTCAGAATTTAATTCTGTTAACACAATGGGCTTTGAAAGCTGGTCACGTGTGACCACGTGACCCATGGTCACGTGTGGGCACGTGACCCCCTTTGGAATGAGCCTTTTCCTTTCTTTTGCGCTCTGTCTTCTGATCGCTGCCTAAGCGTCACGTGCTACCACGTGACCCCTGGTCACGTGTGAGCACGTGACCCTTGTTTGAACTCTCTTTCTTCGGTTCTTCTGGAGAACGAGTCTGCTGTCTTGACCGTCACGTGCCAACACGTGACCCTGGTCACGTGGGAACACGTGACCTCTTCTGAAGCCTTTTCTTGACTTGATCAGAGAACTTGTGTGCCTTTGACGCTTGCATTTAAATGTCACGTGTCGCCACGTGACCCTGGTCACGTGGGAACACGTGACTCTTTCTGAAGTCCATTTTCTTCAGCGTATTCAGGAAACTGAACTTGACTTGATGATCCCTTTTAGGTGTCACGTGCTAACACGTGACCCCCTTTTTTGAAGCTTTTCCCAGAAGCTTTCCTGATTTTAAATCAGGAAACAAATGCCCCCACAGCGTTGTTCTCACGTGTCTGCACGTGAGTGCAACGCTGTCACCTCTTGTGACCGTTGGATTCCTCTAGGGATCTGGGGAGACGAAACGTTTCCATTGCCTTCTATAAATACCTCTGTCTCTTCATAGGAGCCTTCACTTTGCCCATCTTCTTCTTCTGAGAACTTTTTCTGAGAATTTAATTCTCTTCTTCCAGAGCTTAGTTCTCTGTTTTAAAATATTTTCAGAGTTTAACTCTGCTCAAAAGGAATCCTTTTTCCTCAGGTAATGTTCTTGGACAACGATGGACCTTCACATTTTCCTGGATTTTAAATCCAAAACAAGGGTTTTTACCCTTCTTTCTTCATATTTTCCATAAGAACATGAAACTGTTTAATCTTTCAACTGTAGATCTCTTAGGGTTTAGATGATCTTTGGAGAGATGATGATGGCGGTTCAAATCCATGGAATTTAATTCCATCCAAAAATGTTTTTTGGGAATTTAATTCTCTTTTCTTAATAAAGAATTTAATTCCAACGAAGAATTCGATTTCTTCACACAGAGGCTTCATGGGGTCTCTTGGCCCGAGGTTGTTCTTCATGCAATTAATGCAATGGGGGCTTTGTAATGATGTCTTTTTGTGTGAATTCAATTCCTTTGATTTTATTGGATCCACTGTAGAGCCCGAGACAGATCCTGCTGGGGGAATGTGCGTGGCCATCATTTTTATTAAATGGGGATATTCCCTTTTGTTTTATTGTAACTGTTTGGTCTCATTATTAATGAGCCGTCATCCGGATTCTGTGGGGCCCATGTGTTTTATAGCCAATGGTCCCAGGAAACTTTGCTGTTGCTTTCTCCCACTAGTCTTCATGTTCATGCATGAGTAAACATCGTTGACTTTCCTATTAACGGTCTTCTTTTCGTTGGATTTCAGGTGCGATGGCTTCTGCTCCACGCTTTCCCTTTTCTCGCTCGGAGGCGGCTTTTCCTCAGTCACCGTCTGATGAGGAAGCGATGGCGATGATTCGGGCTCATGACCCGAACTGCACCAACCTCCTTCAGTGGGGGTCTTGGTATAGTCAGATTATTCAGGGTCGTCGGAGTTTTCTCTGCGCGGTGCCAACGGAGCCTACTTTCCCCTTTTTACCGATGGATCCTCCAAGAACAGCTTTTGCTGTGGAAATGCCCAACTGGACTCCAACGGGGAGGCTTGAGCCTTCGACGACCGGTATTCCGAACCATCCGATTCCGGCCATAGACATACTGGGGCGGCGTATCTGCCAGGGTGAGGCCCACCCATGGGGGCAAATTTATAAGATAGGGCTCACTCCCAGGCATCCTACGGGCTACCTTCTCTGGGCTCGCTACATCCTTTCCGCCCATCGGGCGCGGTTGCAGAAAGTTGGGCTTTATCAGGCCATATATGCGTCACTGTTCCATTACAAGTCCCCGCATGCCTGGTGGGTCAAGGCGTTTTTGAACCAGTGGAATCTTCCCACTAATACTTTTCTTCTGGGGGATCGCGAGGTCTCGATCTCTCTTGCAGAATTTTATGAAATCTCAGGATTGCCAATCAGGGGCGCACTGTATGAGGAGTTGTTGCCTTCTGACGAGTATGTCTTCGAGCCCGAGTCTGCACCGATTGACGGTCTGTCCGCTGAGAATGCTGTTCGCCATAAGCGCCCCAGCTTGATCAAGGCGCTGGGTATTTTTGATCAATTGTTCACTGAGTCTGAGGAGCAGGGTGTTACTTTTAAAAGCTTCATTTCCTGCTTCCTTCGTGAGGATATCATATCGAAGACTGCTCCGAAATTTGCTAACATCAGAGACCCCTTTGGGTTTGGTCCGAAGAAGCTACCGACTGCTGAATCGGACCTGCCATAGTATTATATTCCCATCGTGTCGCCGATGTCTTTTGAGTCCATTGCAGCACCTGGTATGGATGAGGAAACATTCTTTGTGGGGTTTGTCAGTGTTTGGCTTAGCTGGTTCGTTATCCCCATGCATCGCCGCTTCATGAGAGCCTCGGTCATCTACCCGGCTCAACGTATTGCTGAGGGGACGCGGTTGGCCATCGGCATCCCGGCCTTGGCACACCTCTATAATGGATTGGGCACCGCGGCTAATACCTCTACGCCTGGCGTGGATGTGGTGAACTTTTCGCTTCATTATTTCACGTCCTGGATCGAAATGCATGTATTGGGGGGGTTCGCCATGCATCAGAGGCCCTCATTTTACGATGCCTACCCCTTTCCACGACTTATGCGGCTAGTGGATGCTTCTGCCGCCGACCCGACTCAATTCGGGGCCATTCGGGTGCTAATTTCTCCTCATGCCACCGCTGGCGGGTTGGTTTTTACTGATCGGGTCTTGTCTACTCCTTCGGGTCCCGTCCAACAACTCTGGGACCAGTCGAAAGACAACGCACCTTCTCTGAAGCCCCGGGAGGCCACGCATTTGTATGCAATCAGACCGGGTTACTTGGTGTTTCGCCAGGACAATGCGGCTCTTTTCATGCGGTACAATCCGCATCGATTTGCCCGGCAGCTCGGGTACGACCAGGGTGTTCCTTTCGAGGCTTTTATGGTCGCCCCGATCCCTTCGCTTGATGCTGTTCGCGATGCTGCTCATCATTTTATGAGGCTGAACACCGGCTCTTATTTCATGGTCCCTGAATCTGAGTACATGCCTCGATGCGTGGGCGCGTTTACGGGTTGGTATCTTCATCGGGTCAACCCAATCATTCTCGAGGAAAGGAGGGTGCTTCTTGGCCACGATGCCCCTCCTCTGGCTCCTGGGGCTGAGTTACGACCGAGGGTTCCAGTCCGCTTTCCTTTGAGGGAGATCGGCACCGCGCTCATTCCAGGGGAATCCGGGGTAGACCTTACTCCGATAGCTGGTATGCCTTTGGGTTCTCGCTCACGGGGTAAGCGGGCTCCGGTAGTAGTACCCCCGCCGGTGGCGGCGCCACCCCCCATGGTGTCGACGATGGCGGTATCGTCCTCGGTTGTGGCGCCGAGCGATAGAAACAAGGATGAGGGCGCTGAGGGCGATGTGGGCCAGCGCCGCCCTAAGGCTTCGCGAGGGAGGAAGCGATCATCCTCGGCGACCGGCTCCGGGTCTAAACGGCGGAAGAAAGCGGCTACTGCCCCGCTTGATTCTGTGATGGAGTCTGAGCCTATCCTTGAAGACGAACCATTGGCCGTGCAAGGGTCGGACGCTGGACTTCTTTTCCCGAGTTCAGTGGATGAGGAGGCTGCGCAGTTGGCCGAGGCCATACGGCGCTCAAAAGACGCGTCTCACAATGCCAAGGTTCCGAAGAAGTCTTACCCCGCTGTAATTTTCTACGAAGACCCTTCGTGGATTCGGCGGCGATTTATTGGCCCTTTGGAGGAATGGGGGGAAAGGGCTCTGAAGCAGGCCGCTTCAGAAGACGCAGCTGATGCACTTTCTTTGTGGACTGGCGGTCATGAGTCTACGCTCGAACCCCGGCGAGCCCATCTCCTTGAGAAGGAGCAGCGGCTTGAAGAAGCCATATTGAGGGCTTCTTTGCGTATAGGTACGTTGTGCTTCCTTTGTAGTCTCTCCGATTATTTATGCCCATGCATATACATCATTATTCTTACTTGGATCATGCAGAATCTTCGACGCTGGGGGAGCTTCCTACGGGCTTATTAAAGCTAAAGCCCGCCGAAACTCCCGATGAAGCCTTGCTGGATGTGGAAAGGGCTGACGAGGCTGTTCCTCTCATGATGGAACTTCCAGCGGCGGTTCTTGGCCAGGGCGTGCTTGCCCCTTTGGAGGAGGCTCCTTTGGAGGCCGATGCCCCAATGACTCTTACCGAGGGCGACCCAAAGGCTGGGAGTGAGGTAGTCGGGACTATTCTCCCTTTGTTGGAGCCTGAGGTTACGGCGGAGACCGTTGAAGCTGCTATCCCCCCGGCTCAGAATGGGAGGAGTGTTGAAGGTATCCCTCCGCGTTTTGATTTAGCAACCCCTTCATAGTCTGAACTCTTTTATCTTTCCCAGAATTGCGCGGTTTGGCGGCCACGATCGTGGATCTGTCGCCTCGACAGTCATTTCAGCGTTTATTGGAGATGGCAGCTCCGCAGGCGATCTCCCCTCGGTGCATTGTCCTTTCGTCTGGGCAAGGTTGGTGTCGTCCATCCCTTCTCATAGCATCGTTGTTATTTTTGCGTACTGACATTGACGTTTCCTGCCGTTCTGGAAGCCGATGACGAGGTCGAGATTCTCGAAGGGCCAGGGGAGCCTTCAGCTCCTACTTGTACGACTGTCGGTGAGTGACATTTCATTGCACTCTCACCTGTTCCTTGCTTAAGAGTTTTGTTGACGTCTTTTAAATTTAAACAGCTCTACCAGTCTCCACGGCGTTGGAGTCGCGCATTGTGATGCCACCCGGCCCTTATGCCTTGCGGGCTTCAGAACGCTTGGCCCAATTAAGCCTCGTCTCCTTGTCGTCTCTGATCGAGGAGCTTCGTGCTGGCAGCACGACCACGGCTGAAGCATTCGCTGCCGAGGCTAACGGCTCTCTTCCTTTTCTTGCCACCTACCACAGCGAAGAGGTGGTGCGAGTCTGGGTGGAGTTCTGCCGGCGAGTGGAGGCTTGCCTGCACACTCTCGAGTGTTCTCGCCTTTCCTCGAAGGCCGTGGCTGCAAAGGCGGAATTGCGAGGGCTGATAGTATGGTGCGCGGCCAACATGACGTCATGTGAGAAGAGGCTCGGTCGCAAGTTCTCGGAAAGGGAGCTAGCCTCCAAGGCGCTGAGCGAGCTTCAATCCAATCTCACAGCCAAGGCCAACAAAGCGTATGAACTCTGGCGGGTGCTTCAGGAGTCCATCAAAGAGGTGGTGGCTCTCGATAAAGCTGCCATGTTCACTCGTGAGAGGGTCGAGGCTCATAAGGCCACTGAGAAAGAGCTTGAAGCCCGGCTCGCTTCGTATCAGGCTCAGCAAGCTCAAGCGGAGGCTCGTCTTCTGGAGATCTTGCGTCATGAAGCCGTGGCTCAGCAAAAGCAGGATGAGCTGACCAAGCTGCTGAATCGCCCGCCGGCCTAAAACATTTGTATCTTTTTCTTCCCTTTTGTACATACTCATGGATGAAAGTATTTTATTTTTGTTTCTTTCATGAATTGTATTTTGTACCCATTTTGGTTTATGAATAAAAGATACATTTTTTGTCAATGATATGTCTCCTTTTCATTGAATGTATTCTGCGGGTATTCTATCTTGATTTCCTTGCAGGACAGCAATGGCTCAGGACTCAGGGTTAAGATCTGCTTCCTAAGGCTTTTGCATCTTATGAGCCGCGAGGGTCTCATAAAGAGTTTTCTCTCCCTACAGGTTGAGAGGATCCCATAGGTGTGAGTTCTTCTTAAAGATCGTGAGGATCCTTAAGCGGGTTTTCCCTTGAGAGTCGTAAAGATCTCACAAGAGAGTTTTTCTTCCTTACAGGTCGTGAGGGCCTGCAAGTGCCGGATGTGATCACCCTTATCCGTGTTTCACGGAGTCAGGGGTCTCTCAAGGTATCGTAGTTTAAAGACGTCACGGTCAAGGTTAAGGACCTCATAGTCCGTGGATTTAAGGACTCCACAGTCCGCTGTTAGTTTTAAGACATCACGGTCAAGGTTAAGGACCTCATAGTCCATGGATTTAAGGACTCCACAGTCCGGTGTTTGGTTGCAGGGACCCGTCACCTCTTTGAAGACGTTGAGGAATTACAACGCCGGGCATCAAAGGAGTGAAGAGATGTACCCTTAAACCAAGGCAAAGTCTGTAGGGAATCGGGATGGTTGATCGTTAGTTTTAAGACATCACGGTCGAGGTTAAGGACGTCATAGTCCGTGGATTTTAAGGACTCCACAGTCCGGTATTTGCTCTGGATGCTTCACACGGGTTCACTGCCGTGCTTGGCGAGGACCAGGCTCCACTCTGGACGTTTTCCACGGGGTCAAAGAGTGACATTATCCGCGTTCCACGTAACCAGGAATTTTGCGCTAGATGCTTCACACGGGTTCACTGCCGCGTTAGGCGAGGACTAGGCTCCTGCTCTGGATGCTTCGCACGGGTTCACTGCCATGCTCTGCGAGGACCAGGATCCGCTCTGGACGCTTTCCACGGGGTCAAAGAGTGACATTATCCGCGTTCCATGTGACCAGGAATTTTGCACTAGATGCTTCACACGGGTTCACTGCCGCGTTAGGCGAGGACTAGGCTCCGCTCTGGATGCTTCGCACGGGTTCACTGCCATGCTCTGCGAGGACCAGGATCCGCTCTGGACGTTTTCCACGGGGTCAAAGAGTGACATTATCCGCGTTCCACGTAACCAGGAATTTTGCACTAGATGCTTCACACGGGTTCACTGCCGCGTTAGGCGAGGACTAGGCTCCGCTCTGGATGCTTCGCACGGGTTCACTGCCATGCTCTGCGAGGACCAGGATCCGCTCTGGACGTTTTCCACGGGGTCAAAGAGTGACATTATCCGCGTTCCACGTAACCAGGAATTTTGCACTAGATGCTTCACACGGGTTCACTGCCGCGTTAGGCGAGGACTAGGCTCCGCTCTGGATGCTTCGCACGGGTTCACTGCCATGCTCTGCGAGGACCAGGATCCGCTCTGGACGTTTTCCACGGGGTCAAAGAGTGACATTATCCGCGTTCCACGTAACCAGGAATTTTGCACTAGATGCTTCACACGGGTTCACTGCCGTGTTAGGCGAGGACTAGGCTCCGGTCTGGATGCTTCGCACGGGTTCACTGCCATGCTCTACGAGGACCAGGATCCGCTCTGGACGTTTTCCACGGGGTCAAAGAGTGACATTATCCGCGTTCCACGTAACCAGGAATTTTGCACTAGATGCTTCACACGGATTCACTGCCGCGTTAGGCGAGGACTAGGCTCCGCTCTGGATGCTTCGCACGGGTTCACTGCCATGCTCTGCGAGGACCAGGATCCGCTCTGGACGTTTTCCACGGGGTCAAAGAGTGACTTATCCGCGTTCCACGTAACCAGGAATTTTATCGATTGTATCCGCATTTCACGGAATGGAGGTTTGACTCTTGGTGATGCGTATATCACTGATTCATGGAACTGGGGGTTGCCGCTGTTCCATTTCGCTTGATGTTGTGTCTGCTGTGTCGAGATGATCTCTAGGTTATTTGTGAACCATCGAGATTTGGCTTCCTCTCATGATGAAACCTGGGGGAGGAGTACGACTCCTTCTTTGTTTGCGCCCCTGGATTGTATACAGGGATTGATGTAGCATCACCTGTAGGGCATCACCTGTAGGGCAAAAAGGTTTCATTTTTCCATCATTTCTTTTATTCTTTCCGCGATGCCCTATCATTTCAGCTTTTTATATCGCGAAGGTCGCGATTGCCCAATCATTTCGGCTATTTTTTCGCGGTGCCCAACCATTTCGGCTATTCATTTTATTTTTACTCGCTGCTTTTTATTGCGAGTTGCCCCATCATTTCGGCTATTTTTCATGCATACATTTTTACTTGCTGCTTTTATTGCAAGTTGCCCCATCATTTCGGCTATTTTGTAGACATGTGTGGCCTGCTAGCTTTTTCGCCGCAAGCTCGGATTTCGGACACCGATTTCGGCATCAGCATCGCTGCGACTGGGATGTTGCCAGGAGCGAATCATCATTTGCCATGAAAGGACTTAGGATTTGATACCGGTTTAGGCATCAGCATCGCTGCAACTGGAATATTGCCAGGAGCGAATCATCATTTGCCTCTGTCGATGTTGAACAAAGGTGGCTTAGCAAACAGGGTTAAGGTCCTGTCGACTAAGGCTTTTGACTTCATGAGCCGTAAGGGTCTCACAAAGGTATTTCTCCCTACAAGTCGTGAGGATCTTGCAGGTGTATTTTCTCCTTAGGGATCGTGAGGATTCCTAAGTGTATGTTCCTCTGTAAATCGTAAGGATCCTACAAGAGGGTTTTCACCTTATGGGTCGAGAGGACCCACAAGGGTTGGACTTTGCTGGGGAAATGTTTATTTGTGCATGTGGATTGTATACAAGGGTCAGTATTGAGCCTCTTGTAGGGCAATATCGGAGGTTTTGGAGGATTTGCTTAAGAACAGGTTCAGGTTTCTGTAACTTAAGACTTTCAAATCTCATGAGCCGTGAGGGTCCCATAAGAGGATTCTCCTTACGAGTCGTGAGGATCTCGTAAGTGTATTTTCTCCTTAGGAATCGTGAGGATCCTTAAGTGTGTTGCTCCTTTGTGAGTCGTAAGGATCTCACGCAGGTGGTTTCTCCTTACAAGGTCGAGAGGACTCTGTAAGTGTCCTTTAACGAGGTTGCGCCCTTTCGGGTTTTCACAAACACTCGCCGGTAGTCCTGCTGTTTTTACTCACGGAGCCCTTTCGGGTTTTCATCCGTGCCCGTTTTGCTTATAGACATACCGTTTTTTTATTTTTTTTATATTTATTTTTTATTTTTTTTTACAAGGTCGCGCCCTCTCAGGTTTTCACGAACACTTGCCGGCAGCCCTGCTGTTTTTACTCACGGAGCCCTTTTCGGGTTTTCATCCGTGCCCATTTTGCTTATGGACATACCGTTTTTTTTTTTGTTTTTTTTTTATTTATCCATCTCGTCCACCTAAGGACGTTGCGGTAGCAGTTTAGGGACGTTTCGATCCGTCGATAGTTTAAGGACGTTTCGGTCCGCCGTTAGTTTAAGGACGTTTCGGTCCGTTGTTAGTTTAAGGACGTTTCGGTCCGTTGTTAGTTTAAGGACGTTTCGGTCCGTTGATATGGGAAGGCTGGCTGCTCCTAGGAAGATAGTGAGTGGACATAGTCGTCGTCATCTATCATTGACCCAGGCTGTGGCTTATTAAGCATAGTATTTCTTCAGGAAGCGGCCGTTTATCGGCCTGAAAGGCCTTTCACCGTGCGTGTCCATGAGTAGGTAGGCTCCACCCTGGTAGACCTTGTCTATGATGTACGGGCCTTCATAGTTTGGCTTAAATTTTCCCCGCTTGGCACGATTGGGGATCATAGGTTTTTTGACCACTAGTACGAGTTCGCCTTGGCGAAATGTCCTCGGCCTGGTCAATCGTTCGTACGAGCGCGTCATCTTTGCTTTGTAGGCTTCTAGATGTTGTTGCGCTATGAGCCGGGTTTCGTCGAGGGCATCAAGCTCCTCAAGCCGAAGGTGAGCATTTTCTTCGTTCGTCAGCTCGTGGTGGACTGCTACTCGTAGAGAGGGTAACTCTATCTCGAGGGGGAGCACTGCTTCCGTCCCAAACACCAACGCGTACGGCGTTGTGTTTGTGGCCGTCTTGAATGTAGTTCGATAAGCCCAAAGGGCTTCTTGCAGCCTTTCGTGCCAGTCTCTCTTATTCCTGGAAACGGTCTTTTTTATGATCTTCGTCAAGGTCTTATTGAAAGCCTCGGCCAGACCGTTAGCTCATGGATTGTAAACTGAAGAATATCTCCAGTCTATATTGTGCCGCTGTGCGAAGCGGCTAATCTTATGGCTTCGGTAGGCTGGCCCGTTATCGGAGATAATCCGCCGTGGAGTTCCAAACCGATAGATGACGTGCGTCTTGAAGAAGTGGAGAATATTCTCTGTCTTCACTTCCTTCAGCGGTACTGCTTCTGCCCATTTGGAGAAGTAATCGGTTGTCGCTAGGATAAAGCGGTGTCCCCGGGATGATGCTGGCTCAATGGGGCCGACTATGTCAGTCCCCCACATTTCGAATGGCCAACTAGCCAGCGTCGGGTGTAGTGGATTCGGATGTTGGTGGATGAAGTCTCCATGGATCTGGCATGAGTGGCATTGCTTCGCATACTCGAGGCAGTCCTGGATCATCGTGGGCCAGTAATAACCCATCCGTTTAATTTTTAACTTCATCTTTGAGCCTGCTTGGTGAGAACCGCAAAGTCCGTCATGAACTTCCTGAACGACTCTTTCTGCTTCGTCAGGTCCTAAGCATCTAAGCCATAGAGAATCAAACAATCTCTTGTATAGAATGTGGTTGACGAAAGCGAAGGATAGAGCTCGTTTCATGAGCTGATGTCTTGAGGACGCTTCTTCGGGCATTCGGTGGGACTTAAAGTAGTCTATGAAGACTTCCCTCCAGTCTTCGGCCTTCTCATGGTCTTTTATTTGTAGGGTCGTCTGCTCAGTCGTTCCCTTTTCTTCGCATAATTCCGGAGATATTTCTGCCGGGGCGAGCACTCGACGGCTTTGTACCACGATTCTGACGTCATCGAGGTTCTCGTCAGCCAGTTCTTTAGCAAGTTTAGCCAACGCGTCTGCTTTGCTGTTTTCCGCGCGCGGTATGTTCTCCAAAGTATAGGAGGGAATTTGGGTCAATAGTTGTTGCACCCTTTCGCCGTACTTTACCAACTCCGGCTTGCACGTTTGGTAGTCACCATTTACTTGACTAACGACCAGCTAGGAATCCCCGTATATGAGGAGGTCCTCAATTCCTATGTCGATGGCGATCTCGAGGCCTGCTATCAGGGCTTCGTATTCGGCTTCATTGTTTGTCCTCGGCTCTGTTAAGGAGAAGGCGAAGCGCATTATCCCTCCTTGTGGAGTTGCAAAGATGAGGCCTATCCCTGATTTGATCATTGGGATACCTTGTTTCTGTTTCTTTATGGAGGACGCTCCATCGAAATAGAGTTCCCATCGGGTGGTTCCGCCGTTAATCGCATCAAATGCATGCTCGTCCGGCAAATCGCAATTCAGAGGAGAATTGGCCGGTATCGGGTGTTCGGCGAGGAAGTCGGCAATGGCCTGGCCTTTCACTGCCTTGAGAGGTTGATACGTTATTGAGAACTCCATCAAGAGCAGGGCCCACTTAGCAAGTCGTCCCGTCAGTATGGCTTTCGACATCAAATATTTGAGAGGGTCCACCTTCGAAATAAGACGGACTTCATGTGCTAATGCGTAATGTCTAAGCTTTGTTATTGCGAAGATCAATGCCAAGCAGTGCTTTTCAATGGGGGAATAGTTGCTTTCTGCCCCCAGTAGAACTCGACTTAAGTAGTAGAGTGCTCTCTCTTTCCCCTGATCGTTCTCTTATGCCCATAATGCGCCCAAGGAACCTTCGAGGGCGGTCGTATAAAGAATGAGGGGTTTTCCCTTGACCGGCGCGGCCAACACCGGAGGGTTCTGCAGGTACTGCTTGATCTCGTCTAGTGCACCTTGACATTTGTGATCCCAAACGAATGGGGTACCCTTTTTCATCAGGTGGCTGTAAGGACGGCATTTGCCTGAAAGATTGGCGATAAACCGCCGGATGTATGCGAGCTTCCCTTGGAGAGACCGCAGCTGCTTGAGCGTTCTCGGCGGAGGCATTTCCATGATCGCTTTAATCTTTGCCGGATCTATTTCAATACCTCGGTGTCGAATGATGAATCCCAGAAATTTGCCCGAGGAGACTCCAAACGCGCACTTGAGGGGATTCATTTTCAAATTATATTGCCGAAGGCATTGAAATACAGTCTCCAGATGCTTTAAATGCTCCTTGTACGACATGCTCTTTACTACGAGGTCATCGATATAGCACTCGACGATGTCATGTATGAGATCGTCGAAGATCTTTGTCATGGCCCTTTGATAGGTAGCGCCTGCGTTCTTTAGGCCAAAGGGCATAACCCTGTAGCAAAATATACCCAAAGGGGTGCGGAAAGCGGTATGCTTCTGGTCTTCGGGATGCATCTTTATCTGATTGTATCCTGATGAACCGTCTATAAAGGAGAAAACCTCGTGAGTGGACGTGTTATCTATCATTAGCTCGGTTACCGGCACCGGGAAATCGCCCTTTGGGCAGGATTTATTGAGATCCCTGAAATCCACGCATATGCGTACCGTCCCGTTCTTCTTCATTACCGGGACGATATTGGCGATCCAGTCGGGGTATTGGACTTCTTGGATAAATCCAGAATCGATCAACTTCTTGACTTCGGCGTTGATGCTCATTTCAAGCTCGAGTCGCATCCTTCTTGGCGCCTGCTTGACTGGCTTGATATCTGGGGATATTGCTAATCTATGCACAGCAATCTCCGGGTCTAATCCCGGCATCTCGGAGTAGTTCCACGCGAAGCAGTCTTTATGCCGTAGAAGCACGTTCTTTAACGCAGCCACCTTTTCTTCGGATAATAGCTCGCTGACAAATGTCGGTCGCGGGTCGTCTGCCGATCCCAGCTCAATCTTCTTGAGGTTATCTGCAGTAGTATGTATACCATCTTCCAGTTCTTTCGGAGCGGGCGGAAATTTTGAGATCACCTCATCATCGCTGTTCTCCAAGCACCGGTAAAGGTCATCTACGTTCTCGGGCTCTTCTCCTAATATCGTAATCGTATAACAAGTGCGAACCCGCTCCCTGGACTGAGGTGGACCCGGTTCTGCTCTTGCGGCCTTGGGCTCATGCCTTCGCGGCGGCGTTACCTTCCAGCCGTCGGATAAAGCGAATCTACCCCGTCGGTACTGGTCCTCGACCCAGTTCTTGAAGGTAAAACAGTCTTCGGTAGGATGTCCTATGGCTTGGTGATAAGAGCAGTAACTCGGATGAGAGACCTTGCTAGCTTGCTCAGGACGTCTAGATTCTGGAAGCGTGATCATTTGATGTTTTATAGCGAGGTTGAGTAACCTCTCCGTCTTGTCTCGGGGGAAGGAATACGCTCGACTCATCTTCTTCACGAGGGGCAAACCCGAGCCGCTTCTTGATTTATTTCCGTCTCTGTGTCGGGCCTTTCGTACAACGGATTGACGAGGATAAGCGTCTTTGTCTTTTTCGGTATGTTGAGATAGACGTTGCGTCCTGGCCTTCTTGTAGATGGCCATCTCGCGGTTGTGGTCTTCCTGAGCTCTCTGACCCGTTTTCCTGATAGGCTTGTTCGTTCGCTCTTCAAACGACGGACTCGATGTTTCAATCGCAGGGTCTAGTTTTAATGAAGGGTTGGCATCTCCTGACAGGGCGTCCTCCTCTTCATCAAAGGTATATATAGGGTAGCTGCTGTGAGTCCGTTCCCGTTTTCCAGCTCTTGCGTATCCGAGCCCGAGTGTTTCCATCTTCCCGTTGGGCAATTTGCGTTGAGTCCCGGGGGCATCCCAAATCTTGTTGTAGAACCGCGCCTGCCGAACGGTCTGTTCTAAAGGTACTCCTTGGCGCTTCAATAGCTTCTTTAATCCATTTGTATAGTATCTGGGCAGACGGATGGGTTGGAGCCTGTCGAGCGTAGTATCTGCGCCGTGCCAGATCTCTTTCTCTATTTTCGACTCTGAGGATCGGTAAAATAGGATCACCTTCTCGCCCCTTCGCCTGGGAGGGACGTAAAATGTCTGCAGGTCCTGCACATCGTGAGCCTGAAGCGCGTCGAGGTCCTTGTAGTGTTCTCGCGGTACCATGGTGATTTGCAAACTATGGTCATCGCCAAGGGGTGCTTGTGTCAGTAGCCGATTGGAGAACACAGCATTAACTTCATCTTCTGAATCACTTCCGAAGACTAATACGGGGGCGGGTGTCCTCAGGTTGTTGCGTTGAGATGGCCCTGCATAAACTATCTCTTCCTCTTCTTCGGTATCGCTCCCGAAAATAGGGATGGTGGCGGCGGCTTTGTTCTCCGGCTTGCGACACCTTTCTGTATCCTCGAAATCTGGCAAAAAGTATTTCGCATCTTCGTATTTGCGGACTTCGTTCACGGAAAATGGGTTTAACTCACCTGTTACGGTATACTCGAAACCATCCTTGAAGTACTTCATACACTGATGTTGTGTAGAAGGGATGATATTGTACTCGTGTAGCCAAGGGCGGCCGAGCAAGGCGTTGTAACAGGTCTTGGCGTCAATGACATGGAATTTGATGTCTGTGACGAGAAGTCCGAAGCGTAATGTTAGTATCACGGATCCGAGAGTCCGTGACGATTGTGAATCGAAACCGGAGATAGTAATTTTGTCACGAGCAAGGTGTTGCACACTCATGCAGATTTCCTTCAACACCCGAACATTCAGGAGGTTGATGGATGATCCATTATCCACCAGGATCTTGCCTATCTTGATATCATGGCAGTATCCGGAGACATATAGGGGCCGGTTGTGGTCGCACGTCCCGAGAAGGAGGTCTTCATCACCGAAAGTGACGTCGGCCGTATGCACTTCCTCCAGTTCATCCTTCATCCTTTCAGTGGCGAGGAAGGCTTGGAATTGCTCGGGTTCTTGTAACGCTTTAATTAGTGAGTCTCGCGCTTCTTTTGATAATAGGAGGGCATCGAGAATGCTAAGCTGAGAAGGTAGCTTCCTTAGGTGCGCGAGGATGTTATAGTCCACTTTACTCTTCCTAGGAGGGTCTTTGGCAGTCAGCTATCTCGTGACTTGGTCATCTAGAGTGATATCTTCAGTGACTTTTTCCTTTCTCTTATCTTTTCTATTCCCGGGCCCGAGATTCTTTTCCGGGAGTGTGCGATTGCGCAGCTGAATGTTCTCGCAGATCTCCGATTCCTCCTCTTTCCCCAAAACGGATTCTTTAAAGAGAGGGCCCAGAGCCATTTCTTCATCAGAGTCGCTCCCAAAGGTGAGAACTTGTGACCCCTTGGCGTTAACCATGCAACAGTTGCCAGTCGTTCCGTTGTGCCTATCGACGGTACTTCTTCGCTCCCGACGGATCTTGCGTTTCATGCGCTTAAAATGTTGCCGATGAGCAACATATCCTTGCCACCATATCTTAAAGGCGTCGCACTCCTCCGTGGGATGTGAGATTTTCCGATGATATGTGCAATAGTCAGGGTGCGTCTCTACCCCATCGTGTGTGTTTCCTTCCGAAGGCGGTAGCTTCATTCCCAGTGACATGGCTTTGGCAAACCTTTTTCTCGTCTTGAATATCTTCTTGTCTGCTTCGGATGCCTTATGTTCCGGCAGGGGTAGTTCAACTCTTTCGTTCGGTTGCCCGCATTTGGCTCCTTCCGATGTGGCCATCTCACGCTCCTGGTCCGCTTTACATTTTAGACGAATCTCGTCTAGAAAAGCGTCGATCATTTCATCTGTTGGCCATGCATGCTCTGGTACAGGCTCTGCCTCCAGCTTTTTAGTGCCATGAGTTTTCCCATCATCAGTAAACGAGTGGGAGATCACGTTACAACTCGCCGCATATTCTTCGGATTCATCTGACGAGCTCTCTTCATCATCTTCCTCTTGAAAGATGTGGTTGAGGAACTCTTGCAGTGTGACAGGAGTTCGCGCCTTTTGGTTGTACTCTTCCAATGCGTCGATTTGCTTCTGCAAGTTCGTGTGCTCTTTTCCAGGCTTTACGGACTTCTTGGATTTCTTCTTCTTTTTCTTCGAAGATTTTGACGGTTGGGCGTGAGTATTTGGGCCATTATCGCGAGTCTTCGTAGTTGGGCGGGGCTTCAACATTCCTTTGATAATTTGAGGTTCAAGAGGGTCCTTCCATTCGATCGCAGGGCACGCATGAAGGTCTCTCAGCATTCTTTTGGTTTTAGTTGATAGCACGACCTCCCATGGAGCTTCTTCAATAAAAGAACATGTTGCCCCCGGTGTATCCGCTTTCCTCGGAGCATGCGGCTGTGGTGGGTTCACCTTCCACTTTTCGGACAGTACAAACTTCCCCTGGAGGTATTGGTCTTCAATCCATCCTTTGAAGACGAAGCAATCTTCAATCGGGTGGCCTACCGTTTGATGGTAAGGGCAATAGTTAGGGTTATTCATCTCGGTGGGTTGCGGCGGTCGCCTTGGATTTGGCAGGTTTATAAGCCTGTTGCGTATTGCCAGCTCGAATAGCCGTTTCGTCTTGTCCCGTGGGAACGAGTAGGGACGCTTCATCTTCTCATTATAATACCGACGTCTTTCCTCCAGTTGATCTGTCGGTTTCGGGGCGTTAGGTTGCTCTTGGGCATTTGCAACAAATGTTGCTCTTCCTTTACCCTTGTCATTCCGAGGTTCCGACTTCGGTGTAGGTGGTCTATGACCCATCTGGTCCATCTGAGCCAACTTGTCGATCAGGGCCTGGAATGTGGTTGGCTTAAAGAACATCATAAACTGGGAGATAGTTGCGTGGGGGTCTAGAGTTCCCACGAACATGCCCACCGCAGGTGCTTCCTCAATGCGTTGCTCACATCTTGACCACAAGTTCCGCCAGCGTATAGCGTACTGGACCCAGGTTTCGCCCGGTTTTACCCTGGCGTTAATAAGTGCAGTTATTGGAGTGCGTTCGCTGGCACTTGCAAATCGCTGAGTGAACAACAACTCCATTTCAGCGAACGTTTTGATAGAATCGTTCGGGAGTTCCGAGTACCATTCGAACGCTGTTTCTGATAAGCTGCCCACAAACTGGCGGAGCAACAACTTATCATCACCGCCGGTGTTACCGCAGAGGGCCCGAAACTGGGCGACATGTTGATGGGGATTGCCGGTCCCCTTATACACGTGGAATTTTGGTATCGTATAGCCTTGCGGGTATTTGATTTGGTCGTACCAGCTCGGATACGGCCGCCCCGTTTTCACGACTTGACCAGCTGCCTCAGTCGCGTGGTGAACCCGGATTTGCTGGGCTATATAGTCAGCCAAGTCAGCCTTAGAGATTGCATCCTCCTTGGCCGTTGAGAGGGCTGGTGGTGGATTTGACGTTTCTCCTCAGTCGTCTTCAAGAACGATCGGGGGATCCTCGGCGGGTAAGTCCTGCTGGATCATCATTCCTATCACATCTTGGAAGAGAAGGCCCATCCGTTGTATGTTGGCCGCTTGTTCAGCAGCCTCTTTGTCCCTTTTCTCCAGTGTCCGACGAAGGAATTCAGCATCGGTTTCTTCCTCTCGGCATGCGTCTGAGGACGTTTCTGGGTTTTCTTTTGGCCCGGTGAGCGCGGCCATAGCATTCATCATTTCTTGCAGCTTCTGTTGCTGTTCTTGGGCTTTCGTCACGGATCGGGTTAACGGTCGGTGGCCCGTAGAAGTGCGGCTTTCCTCTTTTCCAGAGGTCATGTAAACAGTGTGCACCACCATTCCCCCAGACTTAGGGCGTCTGGGCTCAGTGCTTTTAGCCGTCGCTGCATGCTGTGGGGTCTTCTCCGGCCTCCTTCTTTTATGAGTCAGTTGTTCCACAGCCTTTTGGGGTTTGGCCTGGTGACCAGCTTCCGGTTGGGTTTTCAGCTTCTTGTGTCGGCGGGAGAAGTTCGGATAGATGATCGAGTCCCGTGCCTGCCGCCAAACCTTATAGATTTTGGAAGATAGCCGTTGAGGAGATTGGGGCCGTTCTGACTCCATTTCCACAACCTTCTTTAACGGGGGAGGAGACCTCTTCAGTACTGCAGTAGGAGAATTTCTTCGCACTTTATTTAGCATTTCGAAGCTGTTCCCAGTTGGAACAGCAGCATTAACTTCTGCCACCGGGGCCGATGGAGTCAACCCGGAGGGGGAGTTGCCCCCAGCCTTCCTCACTCGGCGCCAATGGCGACGTCGAGCGTGTCGAGCGGACGGTGTAGGGTCAGCGGTAAGAATGGTTTCGTCTTGCCCCCTGTCTGGGTGGGGGTCGCAGTTGGTATTAGCCTGTCAAAGACCGATGTCCTTTGGGCAGTAGGAGCGGGAGCTGAAGCCGTTAATCTTGTAAAGACCGACCTTTTGGCCGGAGAGGCTGCCTTGACGACTTCGGGAGCAGGAGCAGCCACTTTCTTGGAAGCAGCCTTCTCTGAGATTGTAGGTCCCATGATGGGTTTGCAGGATTTCTGGCCCAATCTAGAGAAGACCGAGGCGTTGACGTTGGGCGACTCGTTGAGAGGAGCCGCGGCAGGGGTAAGACGATCAAAGACCGACTTCTTGAGAGCTTCCGTTGTCAGCACTGGAGCGATGAAGTTCTTCGGCGGGACCATGGTCCCAAAGAACCATCCTGTGGTGGCGCGAGCGACCTGTTCCACGGGCATTGTGAATAGCGAAGCAGCTTGGGGTCCGTAGGCTATACCCCCTGGCGAGGCAGAGCGTTGGTTGCAATTGCAGTCTGAGCAGTTGGAGAATTTCACGGAAGTAGAAGCCATCGATCCTTTGCTTTCTGCAATAAGCAAGACGCCAATTCTTAGTATCTTGAAACCCAAGGGCAACCATTAGCGAACCGCGTTTGGTTCGCGAGTCACGACACACGAAGTGTGGAGTGGAAAGAGGAAAAGGTCCCACCGAGCGTGCCAGAATCTGTTCCCCTCCGAAAGACGGCGCGACACCGCGTCTTGCCTGAGATTCGGGGCAGATGCTAATTGGTGCTATCCGTCCACCTCTTCGAAGATGCCAAGTTGATTTATGGCACCACGTATCGAAGGTTTAGACGGATGCGTCCGATATAGCAGACTTCGTCAGATTCCCCCTCGTTTGAGGGGTTTTTGATTGTGGGGACGCTCTTCCCTGCAGGCGCAAGCCCCTGCAGTTAATTACGCTACCGCATTGCGGTAACAACTTTCTCCTTCTCCAAATGGTCACTTCGTGTCGTGGGTGTCTGTTTTGTATTTTGTTGCCCGTGGATTGTTTACGGAGACTGAGTTATGTCGTCGCCCGTAGGGCGTGGACTGGTCCAAATTCGTATTATCTTAGATTTGGGTTTGGGGGGGTTTTGGTTTGAGGATACGTCAGCCCTTCTCGAGGCTAAGATCAACTCAAACGTTTGTTAAGGATACGTTAGTCTACCTTTATGACTAAGATCAACTTAACGGGATCGTTTAGATCCGACAAAAGAGCGTTTGGACTCTAATGTTCCAGTTTAGGGACATAGTGGTCCATGAATGTGTGGCCGTCGGGACCCGTCACCTCTCTGACGACGTTGAAGGATTACAACGACGGATGTCAGAGGAGTTCAAGGATGTACCCTCAAGCCGGAGTCAATTGGGGGGATTTATAGTCCACTCTGTTTGAAGGTTTAAGGATACGTTAGCCATCTTTAAGACTAAGATCAACTTAAACGGGACCGTTTAGATCCGACAAAAGAGCATGCGGGGCTCTATTGTTCTAGTTTAAGGACATTGCGGTCCATGGGTAGTTTAAGGACATTGCGGTCCGTGGGTAGTTTAAGGACATGGCGGTCCATTGTTAGTTTTAAGACATCTCGGTCAAGGTTAAGGACGTCGTAGTCCATGGGTTTAAGGACCCCACAGTCCATTGTTAGTTTTAAGACATCTCGGTCAAGGTTAAGGACGTCGTAGTCCATGGGTTTAAGGACCCCACAGTCCGGTATGTGCTCTGGATGCTTCACACGGGTTCACTGCCGCGTTTGGCGAGGACCAGGCTCCGCTCTGGACGTTTTCCACGGGGTCAAAGAGTGACATTATCCGCGTTCCACGTAACCAGGAATTTCGCATTAAACACGGGTTTAAGGACCCCGCAGTCCATATCAATGTGTGGTCGTCGGGACCCGTCACCTCTTTGACGGCATTGAGGGATTACAATGCCAAGTATCAAAGGAGTGAAGAGATGTACCCTAGAACCGGAGTGGATTAAATAGCCCTTGGCCCAACTTGGGGTCAAGACGAATTAATTATGTTATGAGTCCATTGGACCAGTTAATCACAAATTGAGGACTTATGGCCATCTTGGGCTAAGTCCAATCAGGAGAGGCTTTGCCTCCATCCATTTAGCCAATTGGGCCAAAGCCTAGTGTTAAACACTACAGAGCAGTCAGTGTTGAACACTGGGAATGGGGTTGACAAGTTAGTGTTTAACACTAAGAGAATATTTGGTGTTGAACACCAGCAACAATGTTTTTTCAGGTTAGTGTTAAACACTAAGGTAATCAGTGTTGAACACTGCAAATGAAGATCTCAGATTAGTGTTTAAACACTAAGGTAATCAGTGTTGAACACTGCAAATAAAGCTTTTTAATTAGTGTTGAACACTAAGGCCCAACAGTGTTTTAACACTGGGTTCGAGAGTTTTAGTTTAGTTGTTTAAACACTGAGGTAAGAGGGGTCACGTGGCAGCACGTGAGAGCGCCCTCCCTTCATTTGTTCTGCTGAGATTATCGCGTCTTCCAGAGCATCACGTGCCATTACGTGATGGGCATTCAAATGCCTATGTATTAGAGCTTCTGCCGAGGGTCACGTGGGTCACGTGGAGTGCTGCCTCAAAGGGGCTTTCTGTAGATCTCTTGGGGGGTCACGTGATGACACGTGACCCTGCCTTTAGGTATTTTGTTCAGAGGCTTTGTTAATCTTCTTTCAGGAATTAAATTCCTCGAACTATAAATTTCAGAGGAATTAAATTCCTCCTTCCTTTCGAAGACTTTGTTTTCTGGAATAGAGTTTAACTCTGAATTCTCTGTAGGAATTAAATTCCTCATATACGTGAAGGGCTGAATAGGGTTAAACCCTAATAAAAGTTTTTAAGGAGTTTAAACTTCCATCCTCTGTATAATTAAGGGAATTAAATTCCTGCTGTTTCAACAGAACTAGGTTCTTAATTAGGGTTAAACCCTGTTTCTTTTTTGTTCTGGAGGAATTAAATTCCCATAATATAGGGTCAAGCCCTCCTTTTATTTTAAAGGAATTAAATTTCTATAGTTCTGTGAGAATTAAATTCTCGTGCTTGCATTCCTTCTCCATGTTTTGGATCTGCATGGCAGGATCTCAACCCATTGAGAATTAAATTCTCAACTTAAGGGGAGATGTGCACTTTGCAGATCCTCCATCAAAGAGAGAAGAAATATGTTCTTCTGTTTTTACATTATCAGAGTTAAACTCTGTTGAGAATTAAATTCTCTTTCTTTCAAAAGGCCTTCCCTTTCTTACCTAGGGTTTTTCGCAGAAGATCCGAGTCTTTTCAAAGTATCAAAGCTCTTCTCCTTTTTTTTTTCTTCTCTGCGCATGTATATGTATGTATGTCTCTTGGCTCCTATTTATAGGAGAAGCAGCCGAATCAATCAGTTTTTGACGAATCTTCATTGAGATTTGATTTGCATTCATCATTCATTTTGGACCTTTGGATTATTAGGTGAATTTTATTCACCATTGGATTTTAAATCCAGAGATTCTCCCTTGTTATTTTGGTTAGATTTAAAGGGGAAATCTTTCCAAACCCGAGATTTTCCATAGATAGATGATATTCTATCACCTCTGAATCTTTAATTTGATCGGCCCCAGATAATCACTCTCCTTTGGAAAGATTTAAATCTCCTTCAGAATTTAATTCTGTTAACACAATGGGCTTTGAAAGCTGGTCACGTGTGACCACGTGACCCATGGTCACGTGTGGGCACGTGACCCCCTTTGGAATGAGCCTTTTCCTTTCTTTTGCGCTCTGTCTTCTGATCGCTGCCTAAGCGTCACGTGCTACCACGTGACCCCTGGTCACGTGTGAGCACGTGACCCTTGTTTGAACTCTCTTTCTTCGGTTCTTCTGGAGAACGAGTCTGCTGTCTTGACCGTCACGTGCCAACACGTGACCCTGGTCACGTGGGAACACGTGACCTCTTCTGAAGCCTTTTCTTGACTTGATCAGAGAACTTGTGTGCCTTTGACGCTTGCATTTAAATGTCACGTGTCGCCACGTGACCCTGGTCACGTGGGAACACGTGACTCTTTCTGAAGTCCATTTTCTTCAGCGTATTCAGGAAACTGAACTTGACTTGATGATCCCTTTTAGGTGTCACGTGCTAACACGTGACCCCCTTTTTTGAAGCTTTTCCCAGAAGCTTTCCTGATTTTAAATCAGGAAACAGGAACGTGTAGAGATGTTTAAAATCCACTATTCATTTATTGAGAATCTTCCTTTTATTCTCATAATGATTACCCTGCCTCATCATTAGTGAGCCGCCATATTGATTTTGTGGGGCCTATGTGTTTTGCAACCAATGATCCCACGAAATAAGTGGCTCGTCGTTTTCTTCCACTGTCTTTTTATATATATATTTATAGATATATATATATATATACACACGTGTGGGTTTCATTAACAGTTTCCCCTTTCTTTGTTTCAGGAACAATGGCTTCTATTCCATACTTCCCTTTTACCCACTCGGAGGCTGCCTTTCCTCAATCACCGTCTGACGAAGAGGTGATGGCGATGATTAGGGCCTATGACCCGGATTGCACCAATATGCTTTTGTGGGGAACCTGGTATAGTCATATCATCTGTGGTCGCCGAAGTTTTATTTGCGGGGAGCCGATGGAACCTCTTCGTCCTATATTGCCGATGGAACGCCCATAGACTGCTTATGCAGTAGAAGTGACGAATTGGACTCTTTCGGGCCGGCTGGAGCCCTCTACCTCTGGGATACCTAACCAGCCCCTGCCAGCTATAGACATCTTGGGGCATCGAATTTGTCAAGGTGAAGCTCGATCTTGGGGGCGGGTTTATAAAGTGGGTATCACCCCCTGGCACCCAGTGGGCTACCTTATTTGGGCTCGCTATATTCTTTCTGTCCACCGCGCAAGACTGCAGAAGGTTGTACTATATCAGGAGGTATATGCATCGCTCTTTCATTACCATGCTCCTCACGTCTGGTGGATCAAAACCTTCTTGAACCAGTGGAATCTGCCCACCAACACCTTCCTGCTAGGGGATCGAGAGGTGTCTGTCTCATTGGATGAATTCCGTGAGATTTCAGGACTGTCCATTAGGGGGAGCATTACGAGGAACTGCTGCCTCTAGATGAATATGTTTTCTCCACCATGCCGTCTATGCTCAATGGTCTGACAGTCAAAACTGCCATTCGTCATAAGTATCCCAGTCTGATCAAGGCCTTAGGAATTTTCGACAGATTGTTTGCGAAGTCAGAAGGGCAGGGTGTCACTTTCGAGAGCTTTATCGCCTGTTTCATTCGGGGGATATTTTATCCAAGGAGGCCCCGAAGTTTGCGAGCATTGATGACCCTTTTGGGTTTGGTGTGGATAAACTGCCGACTAAAGCAGAAGATCTACCACAGTTTTACATCCCGATCTTGTCAGACGTTCCTTTTGGTTCGATTGCGGCTCCCGACATGGACGAAGAGACCTTCTATGTTGGTTTTATCAGCCTTTGGCTCAACTGGTTTG
Source organism: Agapanthus africanus (assembly GCA_030015575.1). NCBI lineage: Eukaryota > Viridiplantae > Streptophyta > Magnoliopsida > Asparagales > Amaryllidaceae > Agapanthus > Agapanthus africanus. The sequence goes on along the minus strand of JASDDO010000019.1, from coordinate 932,826,126 downwards.
TGATACCGTCACACCGGTGCTTCATGAGAGCTTTCGTCTTCTATCCCACCCATTGTGTAGCTGAAGGGGCGAAGTTGGCCGTCGGCATTGCGGGACTATTGCATCTTTATCACGGGTTAAGTGTTGCGGCCAACACATCGACTCCAGGTGTAGATGTTGTGAATCTCTCCCTTCATTACTTTACATCTTGGATCGAAATGCATGTGCTGGGGGCATTCACGGCATATCAACAGCCAAACTTCTATGACTCATACACCTTCCCTCGAATTATGAGATTGGTGGATGCCTCCGCTCCCGATCTGACTCAATTAGGGGCCCTCCATGTTCTGCTCAATACATATACCTATGAGGGAGGAATGGTGTTTGTTGATCACGTTCTTTCTGCTCCAGCGGGGCCTGTCCAGCAGCTATTCGACTTGTCGAAAGGGGGAGCACCCTCTTTAAAGTCTAGGAAGATCATGCATCTATACTCAATCAGGCCAGGCTACTTAGTATTCCGCCAGAATGATACGGCTCTCCTTATGCGGTATAATCCGCACCGCTTTGCCCGGCAACTGGGCTATAATCAAGACGTCCCTTTCGAAGCGTTCTTGGTCGAGCCTACTTCATCGTTGGGAGTTATTCACGACGCTATTCATCATTTTATGCGGCTGAATACGGGCTCCGTGTTCATGATCCCAGAACCTGCCCATCTCCCCCGATCTGTGGGTTCCTTTGTAGGCTGGTATCGCCACCGGGTTGGTCCTATCATTGCCGAGGAAAGGCGGGTGCTCTTCAAATATAAAACTCCTACCCCAACCCAAGATGCTAGCGTTCCATTGCGACCGTGGTCAGCCATTCGCCCTCCTCCGAGGAATGGTGGTGCGGTCGTCATCTCGCAGGTCACAGAACCCGAGTCAATTCCTCCCACTGCAGGGATGCCGATGCGTACTAGAGCTCGAGCAAAGGCTTCCGATGAGGTGTTGGTAGTAGTTCCATCAGTTGCGACGTCATCGATGGCAGTGTCATCATCGGTAGCACTACCACAAGAGGATACTGGAGGTGAGGTTGGGCAACGTCGCACTAAAGCGCCAAAGGGAAGGAAGCGATCATCTTCCAGCGCCAGTTCCGGATCGAAGCGGAGGAAGAAGACAGTCACCGGTCTGCTTGACTTTTTAACAGAATTTGGGCCTATCATTCTAGACGAACCAATATCTATGCAAGAACCGGATGATGGTCTTCTTTTTCCAGGTTCATCTGCCGAGAAAGCCGCACAATTGGCTGAGGCTATAAGGCGTTCCCAGGATGAGACCGAGAACGTGCGCGTCTCGAAGAGTTCCTATCCTGCCGTAATATTCTATGAAGATCCTCCATCAGTACGGCGAGTATTCATAGGTCCTCTGGAGTAGGGAGGCGAGATAGCCCTCAAACAACATATCTCTGCCGCTTCTGAAGATGAGTTGTCGTTATGGACTGGCGGCCATGAATCCACCTTAGCACCCCGGCGAGCATACCTTCTTAGGAAGGAACGTCGGCTTGAAAAATCTATACTTGAGGCATCTTGGCGAATCGGTATGCACGTTTTATGTATTTTTCCTTTGGCAAGTAATTTGTTTTGCTTTCTATGTCTTCTTACCTTCGTAAAACTTTGCAGGGACTTCGGCCATGGCAGAGGATCTAAGCTCGAGTAGCGCCTTGACCGTGGACTCTGTAAATATCCCCGATGAGACACCAGTAGGTGTAGAGGGGGTCGCTACAGTTGCTATTCCTGTGACAGAGCTTCCATTGGTGGCTTCCGTTCTCCCGGTGCTTGCTCTCCCGGAAGAAGCATCTTCATTGGCCACAGATTCAATGGATCTTTCCGGTGACGGCCCGGAGACTGTGGGACAGGTAGTCGAAGCTGTCTTCCTTTCATTGGAGCCTGAAGAGGTGGATGCTGCTCCTCAGCTGGAAGCTGTTATACCGGCCCATGTCCCCGATGATGTGTCTGAGGGCATGGAGGAGGCTGTCGAAGCTGCTATCCCTCCAGTTCAAAGCGGGAGGAGTATCGAAGGTATTATTCTATCTTTTGTTTTAATAGTCTTTTCATTATCTGAATCCTTCTGTCTTTTCAGAATTATGCGGATTGGCGGCGTCTATTGCGGATCTATCCCCCAGAAAGTCTTTCCAGCGTTTGCTCGAGATGGCCGCTCCGCAGGCAATATCCCCTCAACGCATCGTCCTCTCTTCTGGGCAAGGTTAGTGTTATTTGTCCTCTTGAGGGCATTATTATTATTTTGTATAACGATGCTGATGTCTTCTGTAGTTCTGGAAGCTGACGACGAAGTTGAGATCCTTGACGGGCCTGGAGATCTTTCAGACCCTTCTTGCATGACTGTGGGTAAGTAAGGTTTCAACGCTGTTCCATCTGCTCTTTGTTTGTAAATCTCGCTGATTTTTAATGAATCTTAATAGCTTTGCATGTTCCTACCCCGCTGGAATCTCGCATTATTATGCCACCCGGCTCTTATGCTCTACGCGCATCTAAACGAATGGCGAAGCTAAGCCTTCATTCTTTGTCAGCTCTTATCGAAGACCTTCGTGCTGGTAGCGCGCTCACAGCCAAAGAATTTGCTGCCGAAACCAACATTTCTCTCCCCTTTCTTGCTGCTTACCATGGTGAAACATTGGTGCATGTCTGGGTTGAGTTTTGTCGTAGGGTGGAGGCTTGCTTACATGGTCTTGAGTGCATGCGCCTGTAGGGTGTTTTTCGTCACCCCATTGGGATGGGAATGCGCGCACGCTTGTCAGGCGCATTACAGATTTCCCCTGCCTAGGGTAGGCTGGGGTTTATTGATTATGGGGATCCGAATCTCCGGCAGCCGCGGATTAAGCTTTCGTTAATTACCCCTCGCCTTTGGAACGAGGGAACCTCCGATTAACGGGTTAAACTGGTCATGCGAACTCAATGTGCAGTGTTGTGTTTTGCAGGGGTTTTAGATATATCAGGGGCCTCGCGGAGTTTTTACGGGGGTCCCGCTACCCGGATAGCGGGCTGGGGGTCAAAGGGGCTAGCAGCCCCCTTGCAGGGTGTGGGGCAACGCCCCGTTAGAAATTTTTTCCAACGGGGGACAGTGTTGTAGAGTATGTGTGTATATGTATATATATACATATATATATATATATGAAGGAAAGAGCATCCAGAGGATGCGTGGGAGAAAGCGCCAATGCCTCACGTGCACGGCACGCGGGCGCTCGGGCGCTGGCGCTATCGCCTTGGGCGTTAGCGTCTTGGACGCAAGGGCACTAGCGCTTTGGGCGCTAGCGCCTCATGTGCCAGGCACGCGGGCGCTCGGGCGCTAGCGCTTTGCGCGTAAGGGCGCTAGCGCCTCACATGCTAGGCACGTCGGCGCTAGGGCGTTAGTGCTTCGGGCGCTAGCGCCTTGAGCGCAAGGGCGCTTGCGCCTCACGTGCCAGGCATGTGGGCGCTCTGGCGCTAGCGCTTTGAGCGCAAATGCGCTTGCGCCTCACGTGCCAAGCATGTGGGCGCTCGGGCGCTAGCGCTTTGAGCGTAAGGGCGTTAGCGCTTTGGACGCTTGGGCGCAAAAAGGGAGTTGGTTCCCCCACTGGGAGTTGTACTCCCAAAAAAAATACTTATTGTTTTTTTTTTTTTTTGTGTGTGTGTGTGTGTGTGTGTGTTGAGGAGTTAAACTCCTAATATATTTTTGGAGCAGATGGAGGGGCTTCTCCCCTTGAGCCCTGGATCTTTCCCAAAGTGAGATCTTTAGAGATGGGCCTCCCTCTTCTTCCTCTTGACCGGCTGGATCTTGGAGAAAAGGGGGTGAGACTTAAAAGTCTCCCCTTTTTGAGATCTAATTAAAGATCTGACTCCCCTTTGTGGGTTTTGTGGTGAAAAACTATTTAGTTTTTCAAAAGAAAGAGTAAAACTCTTGATTTAATTCAAAAGAAAGAAGGTTTAGAACCTTGAGGAAGGAAAAGAAGGCACAGGAACCCTAGTTTTTGGGGAGAATGAAAAAGTGTATATTTTATTCATAATCATGTTGCCTTATATAGGCTTACATATTTACATATAGCCCCTTGGGCTTTACAAAATGGTATTTTACCCACCCCATGGCTCATGTGCCATTTCTTTTTCACATAAGCCACGGGCTTTACAAAAATTTGGCTTTATGCCCATTCATGCATAAAAAATTACATTAAAATTATTTATTACATGATTTTTATGTTGGCATAGGGAGGCTGGCCGCGGGCTCGACTTGGGCATGGGCCCACTTGATCTGGGCTTGGGCCCACCTGGCTTGGGGTTGACCTTGACTTTGACTTGGTCAACCAGGGTGCAATTTTCGACCCCAACAAAGTGCCCCCCATCAATAAACGCACACCGCACATTTGAGTTGTGTGCAAGAAATTGATGGATCTTGAAGCTGGACTTTGAGGTAGAACATCATTCCGGGGGCGGAGCATCCCGTGGGGAGCATGATCCCCGGGGATCGGAGCATCATTCTGATTTGCGGAGCATAATTCCAGGGATCAGAGCATCATTCCGAAGAGCGGAGCATGATTCCAGGCATCAGAGCATCATTCCGAAGAGCGGAGCATGATTCCAGGGATCGGAGCATCATTTTGATGAGCGGAGCATGATTCCAAGGATCAGAGCATCATTCCGAAGAGCGGAGCATGATTCCAAAGGGTCGGAGCATAATTCCGACGAGCGGAGCGTGATTCCCAAGGGTCGGAGCATAATTCCGAGGATCGGAGCATCATTCCGGAGAGCGGGGCATGATTCCAGGGATCGGGGCATCATTCTGAAGAGTCAGAGCATCATTCCGAGGGTTGGAGCATGATTCCAGGGATCGGAGCATCATTCCGAGGATCGGAGCATCATTCCGGAGCGGCAGACATTCTGACTGAAGCATAATTTCGATGCAGAGATTGGTTCCCAGGCGAAGCATAATTCCGATGGGGAAAGCAGATACTCCGAGGAAAAACTTGATTTCGACACGGGGTACATTCTGAGACGAAGCATGATTTCGACGCAGAGCTTGCTGGTTGACTTGATTCCGAGGCGGAGCTTAATTCCGACGAGGAGGTCGCTGGTTGATTCTGAGCCGAAACATAATTCTGACAGGGAAGGTGGATACTCCGAGGCGAAGCATGATTTCGACACGGGGTACATTCTGAGACGAAGCATGATTCCGACGCAGAGCTTGCTGGTTGACTTGATCCGAGGCGGAGCTTAATTCCGACTGGGAGGTCGCTAGTTGATTCCGAGCCGAAGCATAATTCCGACAGGGAAGGTAGATACACCGAGGCGAAGCTTGATTTCGACGCGGGGTATGCTCTGAGACGAAGCATGATTCCGACACAGAGCTTGTTGGTCGATTCCGAGCCGAAGCATAATTCCGACAGGGAAGGCAGATACACCGAGGCGAAGCTTGATTTCGACGCAGGGTACACTCTGAAACGAAGCATGATTCCGGCGCAAAGCTTGTTGGTCGACTTGATTCCGAGGCGGAGCTTAATTCCGACAAGGAGGTCGCTGGTTAACTTGATTCCAGGACGGAGCATAATTCCGACGAGGAGGTTGCTGGTTGAATTGATTCCAGGATGGAGCATAATTCCGACGAGGAGGTTGCTGGTTTTGATGTAGTGGATGATTCCAAGGCGAAACATAATTCTGACAGGGCAGATGGATACTCTGAGGCGAAACATGATTTCGACACGGGGTACATTCTGAGACGAAGCATGATTCTGCCGCAGAGGTTGTTGGTTTGGTTTGATTTGGGTTAACATCAGTATCGCTATACTGGAATATGGTACCAGGAGCGAATCATCATCTGTCATGAGAGGATTTGGGGATTTGATTTTTTGGGCGACATCTGTATTGCTGCACTGGAATAATGCCAGGAGCAACTCATCATTTGCCCCGGGAGGATTTGGGAATTGGTTTTTTGCTTGGCATCAGTATCGCTACACTGGAATATGGTACCAAGAGCTAATCATCATTTGCGCTTGCTTATCAGGAAGCAATGTCTTAGGAGACAGGTTTTAGGTCCCTATCACCTAATACTTTTCAATTTTGTGAGCCGTAAGGGTCTCATAAAGCATTTTCTCCCTGCGGATCGTAAGGATCCCGTAGGTGTATTTTCTCCTTAGGAGTCGTGAGGACCCCCAAGTGTGTTGCTCCTTTGTGAGTCATAAGGATCTCACGCAGGAATTTTCTCTTCACAAAGTCGAGAGGACTTTGCGAGTGCATTTAATCTCTTTTTTATGAGTTTGTGCCCTTTCGGGTTTTCACAAACTCGCCGGCAGTCCTGCTGTTTTTACTCACGGAGCCCTTTCGGGTTTTCATCCGTGCCCATTTTGCTTGTGGACATACCATTTTTTTAATTTTATTTATTTTGTTTTATTATATTATTTTTTTGTGGGACTTTGAATGTGGTCTCACCGGTAAGACTTGGGAGAGATTGGATTGTTTTATGCCCGTGGATTATATACGGTTTTGCAGGATATATGATCCAGACCGTAGGGCAGCAAAATTTTCAGGACTTTGTTGGCGTCTGTATCGCTGCACTGGAATATGGTACCAGGAGCGACTTATTATTCGCCGTTGGGGTATGGGATTTGGAATTTGGTTGGCGTCTGCAACGCTGTACTGAAATATAGTACCAGGAGCGACTCATCATTCGCCACTTAGGGATTTGGATTCTGGCCGGCGTCTGCATCGCTGCACTGGAATATGGTACCAGGAGCGACTCATCATTCGCCACTTGGGGATTTGGATTCTGGCCGGCGTCTGCATCGCTGCACTAGAATATGGTACCAGGAGCGACTCATCATTCGCCATTTCCTATTGGGAAGCAATGGCTTAGAAGACAGGTTTAGATCCCTATCACCTAAGGCTTTTCAATTTTATGGGCCGTAAGGGTCCCATAAAAGCATTTTCTCCCTACGAGTCGTAAGGATCTCGTAGGTGTACTTTCTCCTTAGAAGTCGTGGGGACTCCCAAGTGTGTTTTTCCTTTGTGAATCGTAAGGATCCCACGAAGGTGTTTTCTTACGAGTCGTGAGGATCCCGTAAGTTTTGTTCTCCTCATGCATCGTGAGGACACATGAGTGGGTCTTCCCAAATGGAGCATAATTCCGAGGGCGGAGACGGGCTGCTGGACTGATAATTGCAGTTGGGGTATGGGTATGCTGAGAATTATTTGAGCCCGTGGATTGTATACGGTAGTCAATTTGGGGACTGGCCGTAGGGCTGGGGGAATTTTGGAAAATTAGATTTTGGTTAGCGTCTGCATCGCTACACTGGAATATGGTACCAGGAGCAACTCATCATTCGCCTTTTTTTTGTTTTTGGTTTTTGCATTTTTTTGTTTTACAGCAATTGCTCTATCATTTCAGCTTTTCTTATCGCGAAAGTCGCGATTGCCTTATCATTTCGGCAATTTATTCGCGGTTGCCCTATCATTTCTGCTTTATTTTTCATCTTTATTTTACTCACTGATTTTTATTGAGAGTTGCCCTATCATTTCGGCTTTTCTTTTTATTTATTTATTTACACATTTTTTTGTTTATTTATTTACACACATTTTTTTTACATTCCCAGTTTAACGACTTAGAGGTCGACTGTTCCCAGTTTAATGATGTGGTGGTCGACCGTTTTCAGAGAAAGGCAGATGTCTGAGAGAATCAGTTTCGCGAAGAACTTCGGTCTCTATTTGTATGAAATTAGCGGTCGCAGCTGGACTGTTTGTTAACACGCCTTTAGACAGTTCTATCTCTCCTGCCTTGTATTGCTTTTTGACCCAATCTTTGAAGACGAAGCAGTCCTCAATGACATGACCTATTACTCTGTGGTAGGGGCAGTATTTGGGATCGTCGGTCATATTTGCTTCTTGCGGTCTTTTTGATTCTGGCAATTGTAGACCGTTCCTCATTGCGTCTTTGAATATTTTACGGATTTTGTCCCTTCTGAAGAAATAGACCTTATCCAGCTTCTCTTTCAGTGGAGATTCTCCTCTCTCTCCGAACACTGGCCTCCGAGGCTGGTTGGCATTAGGCCCGCTCATCCCTCGCTTATTTCGGTTAGCCGAAGTGTTGAAAGATTCAGTATCGTCAAAATTTCCACCTTTGCGATTTTCGTCCTTTCGGTTTCTCCAGGACCTATTGTTATTTTGGGAGTCAGAGGAAGACTCCTGCTTTGAGCATTCCAACATCTGAACTTTCCTGGTCAGCTCTTGGAATGTTTTGAGACCCGCGGTGCATAGAAATGGGGCCATCCAATTGTTGAGATTTCCAACGAGGAGACTGACAGATTGGTCCTGCTCTATCGGCAGTTCACATTTGACGGAGAGATTGCGCCATTGGGTTATAAAATCCGTGTTGCTTTCGTTGTTCTTTGGCTTGGTCCTTACGAGCTCGGCAATGGTGATCTTATCGCTGACGCTCATGAACCTCTGCCGAAACAGAGACTCCATTTGGACGAAAGTTATGATGGAGCCATCCGGTATGCTCGCGTACCAGTCGAAAGCAACATCGGCCAAGCTATTAACGAACTAGCGGAGGAGAAGCGCATCATTGCCCCCAGTATTCCAGCATGAGGCTTTAAAATGGGCGATGTGCTGATTCACATTTTCCGTCCCATCGAATCTTCCGAATTTAGGGATGACATAGCCGCTAGGAAATTCTACCAGATCATACTGAGCAGGATATGGTCTCCCGCTACTGCTAACATCTTTTTGCGCTTCGGCTTCAGTTACCAATGTTTTGACTTTGTTGGCAACCAAATCCATGATTTGATCTTGAGTTAGCGGGCTACTGTCATCGGTAGCCAAGACATTTCCCGAGATAGGATGCGACTGATTTTCATGCGGTCCGCCCACTTTTGGATTTGAGGGAATAGGCGTTGGCTGTCTCGGGACACTGTTTCCCGGTTCATGAGCAGAGCCCTGTGCTTGATTGGGCGGCTGAGAGGCAAGTTGGGCCGTAAGCCGTAAGATGGCATTTGTCAAGTCGTCGATCTTTGAGTAGAGCTTGGCCATCTCCTTGTCTTTGCTTCTGAGCTGTTTTTGGAGCTCTTGGAGAAGTTGCAGCTCTGCGGTCTTAGGATGGAAAGTTGGCTCATCTTCGCTTTCCGAGCCCGACTCCTCATGAACTGAGGGCTCTCTCTGCCTATCAGCCTCACTGGTAGGATTTTCATCACCCTCCGAAGGATGCTGGTCTTGAGAAGTGACAGCTATATTCACACCGGGTTGGATTTGAGATGCGGTGGCCCTATCCTTGCTTTTGCTGCGAAGGTTGTCGCTGGGATGCGTGCCCACCATGTAAACGGTGTGGATAACACATTCAGCCATCCTTTCATCACTGGCAGCTGGTTTCGCGGAGTGGTCCGGGCTCTGGAAATTCACAAATTTTAACATGGCCGGAGCCCTAGTCCTTTTGTTGGCTCTGTATCTGAGCCGCTTCTGCCTCAGCTTCTCTGCCTTGAGCGCTTGGCAGGCTTCTGCTCTTCGGGAAGTCGCCATAGGCCGAGTAATGGGGAGGCTTGAGAAGACATCTGTCCGCGTGTCCGTCGAAGGCATCACCTGGGCTTGCCCGTGACGTCTGGCAACCTCTTTTGTTCTGAAGGCTTTGCCCCCAGCTGGGGCCATAGAAAGCCGTTCAGACACCGATTTGCGTTTGGGTTGGGGCGCCTTCGAGACCACCACATTTGGCCTCTTGCCTTTCGAGGCTGGTTTGTCGGTTACCGGAGCTTGAGGTCCAGGGATGGCATTAGCCGAGACAAACAGAATAGACCCAAATTGTAGCAGCGGTTCTTCCCACTGTCGTCCGAGACATGCCGGGAGGACCGTCTTGGAGTCCATCTTCATCGTGTATGAGATGGGAGCTGAGTTCATCTTGAGAGACATTGTTGAGAAGTGATTGCTTGAAAACCTGCATAAAAGAGCATTATTTTAGTATAAATATAGATATGTATATTGATTAAGTTCGCAGGAACGTTTAACCCGAAATATGGGAGGAGAGATTGGTCCCACCGGGCGTGTCAGAATCTGTAGGGTGTTTTTCGTCACCCCATTGAGATGGGAATACGCGCACGCTTGTCAGGCGCATTACAGATTCCCCCTGCCTAGGGTAGGCTGGGGTTTATTGATTATGGAGATCCGAATCTCCGGCATCCGCGGACTAAGATGTCGTTAATTACCCCTCGCCTTTGGAGCGAGAGAACCTCCGATTAACGGGTTAAACTGGTCATTCGAACTCAATGTGCAGCGTTGTGTTTTGCAGGGGTTTTGGATATATCGGGGGGCCCACAGGGTTTTTACGGAGGTCCCGCTACCCGGATAGAGGGCTGGGGGTTAAGAGGGCTAGTAGCCCCTTTGCGGGGTGCAGGGCAGCGCCCCGTTAGAAATTTTTTCCAACGGGGGACAGTGTTGTAGAGTATGTATGTGTGTATATGTATATATATACATATATATATATATAAGCGAAAGAGTATCCAGAGGATGCGTGGGAGAAAGCGCCAGCGCCTCACATGCACGGCATGCGGGCGCTCGGGCGCTGGTGCTATTGCCTTGGGTGCTAGCGCCTTGGGCGCTAGCACTTTGGGAGCTAGCGCCTCACGTGCCAGGCACGTAGGTGCTCGGGCGCTAGTGCCTTGAGCGCAAGGGCACTATCGCCTCACGTGCTAGGCACGTGGGCGCTCGGGTGCTATCGCTTTGGGCGCTATCGCTTTGGGCGCTAGCGCTTTGCGCACAAGGGCGCTAGCGTTTTGGACGCTTGGGCGCAAAAAGGGAGTTGTTTCCCGCACTGGGAGTTGTACTCCCAAAAAGAAATACTTATTATTTTGTGTGTGTGTGTGTGTGTGTGTGTATTTTGAGGAGTTAAACTCCTAAGATATTTTTGGAGCAGATGGAGGGGCTTCTCTCCTTGAGCCCTGGATCTTCCCCAAAGTGGGGTCTTTGGAGATGGGTCTCCTTCTTCTTCCTCTTGACCGGCTGGATCTTGGAGAAAAGGGGGTGAGACTTAAAAGTCTCCCCTTTTTGAGATCTAATGGAAGATCTGAGCTCCTCTTTGTGGGTTTTGTGGTGAAAAACTATTTAGCTTTTGGAAAGAAAAAGTAAAACTCTTGATTTAATTCAAAAGAAAGAAAAAGATTTAGAACCTTGAGGAAGGAGAAGAAGGCACTGGAACCCTAGTTTTTAGGGAGAATGAAAAAGTGTATATTTTATTCATCATCATGTTGCCTTATATAGGCTTACATATTTACATATAACCCCTTGGATTTTACAAAATGGCATTTTGCCCACTCCATGGCTCATGTGCCATTTCTTTTTGCACATAAGCCATAGGTTTTACAAAAATTTGGCTTTATGCCCATTCATGCATAAAAAATTACATTAAAATTATTTATTACATGATTTTTATGTTGGCATAGGGAGGCTGGCCGCGGGCTCGACTTAGGCATGGGCCCACTTGAGCTGGGTTTGGGCCCACCTGGCTTGGGGTTGACCTTGACTTTGACTTGGTCAACCGGGGTGCAATTTTTAACCCCAACAGTACCTTCCTTCAGAGGTCGTAGCTGTAAAGGCGAGCTTGCGGGGGCTGGTTGAACGATGCGCCGCAAATTTGCAGTCTTGTGAGAAGAGGCTCAACCGAAAGTTTTCGGAGAGGGAGTTGGCTTCCAATGCGCTGGGGGAACTTCATGCTGAACTCACGGCCAAGACCACTCGTGCGTATAAACTTTGGCGAGTGCTTCAATAAGCTATCAGGGAGGTGGTAGCTATTGATAAAGCCATCGTTTTTACTCGCGAGATGGTTGAAGCTCACAAAATTACCGAAAAGGAGCTTGAAAGTCGGCTCGCCTCGTACCAGGCCCAACAGTCTCAAGCGGAGGCCCGACTCATAGTAATAACAAATTATGAAGCCGAGGCCCAGAGGAAGAAGGATGAACTGACGAATCTACTGAATCGTCCGCCGGCTTGAACAAATGTATATGTTTCTTTTTATTCTCCTTTTGTACTTACTCCTGAATGAGAGTATTTTTTGATTCTTTTATAGATTGTACTTTGTATTCATTTTGATTCATGAATAAAAGATATATTTTGTTTCATGGTGATGTGTCCCTTTTAAGCAAATGCATTTTGTAGATAATCTATTTCGATATCTTTGTAGGACAGCGATGGCTTAGTAGTCAGGTTCAGATCTGCCTCCTAAAGCTTTCCAACTTTATGAGCCGTGAGGGTCTCATAAAGATTTTTTTCCTCCCTACGAGTCGAGAGGATCTCGTAGGTGTATTTTCTCCTTAGGAATCGTGAGGATTTCTAAGTGTGTTTTTTTCTTGAGAGTCGTAAGGATCTCCCAAGAGAATTTTCTTCCTTACAAGTCGAGAGGACTCGTAAGTGATTGATGAGTTGACCTGCTCCCGAATCAAAGCATTGCTTTGATGGGGAGGTCGAGGGTTGACTTCGGCCATACAGGGTCAGTTGATGACGTATTTCCGCGACGGGGTCATTGGATGACGTATTTCCGAAATGGGGTCATTTGCTGACGTATTTCCGAGACGGGGTCATTTGCTGACGTGTTTCCGCGACGGGGTCATTAGCTGACGTATTTCCGAGACGGGGTCATTTGCTGACGTGTTTCCGCAACGGGGTCATTGGCTGACGTGTTTCCGAGACGGGGCCATTGGATGACGTATTTTCGCGACAAGGTCATTGGCTGACGTATTTCCGCGACGGGGTTATTGGATGACGTGTTTCCGTGACGGGGTCATTTTCTAACGTGTTTCTGCGACGGGGTCATTGGCTGACGTATTTCCGAGACGGGGTCATTTGCTGACGTGTTTCCGCGACGGGGTCATTGGATGACGTATTTCCGCGACGGGGTCATTGGCTGACGTATTTCCGTGACGGGGTCATTGGCTCACGTGTTTCCGAGACGGGGTCATTGGCTGACGTATTTCCGCGACGGGGTCATTAGATGACGTATTTCCGTGATGGGGTCATTGGATGACGTATTTCCGAGACGGAGGTCGTTAGCTGATGTATTTCCGTGACGAAGGTCATTTGCTGACGTATTTCCGAGACGGAGGTCGTTGGCTGACGTATTTCCGAGATGGAGGTCATTTGATGACGTTGCGTCTGCTGTAACGAGACGAATGTCGAGGTAGTCTCTAGGTTATCTGTGATCCGTCAAGATTTGGAACTAGGGACTTTGCCGTGGCTCCATTTGTTGATGTCATATCTATTTCTGATTGGAACAAGAAGGAACGTCGTTGTTGATCTCTTGGTTGTAGATGTTGCCATCGAGACTTGGCTCTCTTTCTGATGGAGCCTGGTGAGATGATATGATTCCCTCTTTGTTTGTGCCCCTGGATTGTATACAGGGATCGATGTGATCTCACCTGTAGGGCAAAAGTTTCATTCTTTCATTTTTTTTTCTTTCCGCGATGCTCTATCATTTCATATTTTTAAGTCGCTATTGCTCAATCATTTCAGCTATTTTTTGTGGTGCCCAATCATTTCGACTATTTTTTCTTTTTACTCGCTGTTTTTTATTACGAGTTGCCCAACCATTTCGGGTATTTTGTATGCATATATTTTTTGTACTTGCTGTTTTTATTGCAAGTTGCCCCATCATTTCGGCTATTTCATATGCATTTTTAGCTTGTTGACTTTGGTGTCAATCTTAGCATCAGATCGCTGTGACTGGAATGTTGCCAGGAGCGAATCATCATTTGCCGTGAAAGGACTTAGAATTTAACACCGATGTAGGCATCAGCATCGCTACAACTGGGATATTGCCAGGAGCGAATCACTATTTGCCTCTGTCGATGTCGAATAAAGGTGGCTTAGCAAACAGGGTCAGGATCCTGTTGACTAAGGCTTTTTGACTTTATGAGCCGTAAGGGTCTCATAAAGAATTTTCTCCCTACGAGTCGTGAGGATCTCGTAGATGCATTTTCTCCTTAGGAATCGTGAGGATTCTTAAGTGTATGATCTCTTATAAGTCATAACGATCTTACAAGAGTGTTTTCTCCTTATAAGTCGAGAGGACTTACAAGGGTTGCTCACCGTGTGAGCATATCCCTAGTCGCTGGTGGGACTTTGTTAGGGAAATGTTTATTCATGCCCATGGATTGTATACAAGGGTCAATATTGAAATGCTTGTAGGGCAAAATCGGGGTGTATGATGGCTTTAGAACAGGTTCAGATCCCTGTAGCTTAAGGCTTTTGAATCCTATGAGCCGTGAGGGTCTCAAAGGGTAATTATCCTTATGCGTCGTGAGGATCTCGTAAGTGTGTTTTCTCCTTAGGAATCATGGGGATTCCTAAGTGTGTTGCTCCCTTGTGAGTCGCAAGGATCTCACGCAGGTATTTTCTCCTTACAGGGTCGAGAGGACCTTGCAAGTGTCCTTTAACGAGGTTGCGCCCTTTCGAGTTTTCACAAACTCGCCGGTAGTCCTGCTGTTTTTACTCATGGAGCCCTTTCGGTTTTTCATCCGTGCCCATCTTGCTTATGGACGTACCTTTTTTTTACGTCAGCCTTGGGATGCTGTAGTCCGTAGTAATTTATAGACGTCTCGGTCAGTTACAAGTTTTAAGACATTGCGGTCCATTACTAGTTTAAGGACATTACGGTCCGTTGTTAGTTTAAGGACATTACGGTCCATTGCTAGTTTAAGGACATTACGGTCCATTGCTAGTTTAAGGACATTACGGTCCGTCGCACGTTTTCGAGTCGAGGTTTCGTCGGATACTACTTATAGAGTTTGGTCTTGGGAAGGTAGCGAGTGGACATAGGCGTCGTCATCTATCGTTGACCTAGGCCGTGACTCATCAGGCGTAGTATTTTTTCAAGAACTGGTCGTTTATTGGCCTGAAGGGTCTTTCGCCATACATATTTATGAGCAAGTAAGCCCCACCTTGGTAGACCTTGTCTATGATGTACGGGCATTCATAATTCGGCTCGAATTTTCCCCGTTTGGCACGATTGGGGATCATAGGTCTCTTGACCACTAGCACGAGTTCGCCTTGGTGAAATGTTCTCAGCCTAGTCAGTCTCTCGTATGAGCGCGTTATCTTTGCTTTGTAAGCCTCCAAGCTTTGCTGCGCTATGAGACGAGTTTCGTCAAGGGCGTCGAGCTCCTCAAGCCGAAGATGAGCATTGTCTTCGTCCGTTAGTTCGTAATGAACCGCCACTCGTAAGAAGGGTAGCTCTATCTCCAAGGGGAGTATTGCTTCAGTGCCGAATACCAATGCATACGGCGTTGTGTTTGTGGCCGTTTTAAACGTAGTTCGATACGCCCAGAGAGCTTCATGCAGTCTCTCATGCCACTCCTTTTTATTTTTGGACACCGTCTTTTTCACGATCTTCGTCAAGGTCTTGTTGAAAGCCTCAGCTAGACCGTTAGCTCGGGGATTATAGACCGAAGAGTATCTCCAGTCTATATTATGTTGCTGCGCAAAGTGGCTGATTTTGTGACTTCTGTAGGCCGGCCCGTTATCGGAGATAATCCGTCGCGGAGTGTCGAACCGATAGATGACGTGTGTCTTGAAGAAATGGAGGATATTCTTCGTCTTCACTTCTCTTAGTAGTACTGCTTCTTCCCACTTGGAGAAGTAATCAGTTGTCGCCAGTATGAACCGATGTCCTCTAGACGATGCTGGTTCAATGGGTCCGATTATGTCAGTTTCCCACATTTCTAATGGTCAGCTAGCCACTGTTGGATGTAGCGGGTTTGGATGCTGGTGGATAAAGTCCCCGTGAATCTGGAACGAGTGGCACTGCTTCGTATATTCGAGGCAGTCTTGGATCATTGTGGGCCAATAGTAGCCCATCCTTTTGATCTTCAGTTTCAACTTTGGCCCGGCTTGGTGAGAACCGCAGAGCCTGTCGTGAGTTTCTTGGATGACTCTCCTTGCTTCTTCAGGTCCCAGGCATCTTAGCCATAGAGAATCGAACGATCTCTTATATAGAGTGTTGTTGACAAAGGTGAAGGATAGAGCTCGTTTCATGAGGTGATGTCTTGAGGACGCATCTTCAGGTGTTCGACGGGATTTGAAGTAGTCTATAAAGACTTCTCTCGAATATTTAGCCTTTTCCTGGTCCTTTATTTGTAGGGTCGTCGGCTTGGTCGCTCCCTTTTTTCCGGAAGACTCGGGAGATATTTCTGTCGATGCAAGAACCCGACGGCTTTGCACAACGATTCTCACGTCATCGAGATTTTCGTCAGCCAGTTCTTTAGCGAGTTTGGCTAACGCATCCGCCTTACTATTTTCCGCTCGCGGTATGCTTTCCAGCGCGTAGGAAGGGATTTGAGTCAGCAATTGTTGCACTCTCTCACCGTACTTTACCAACTCTGGTTTGCACGTTTGATAGTCGTCGTTTACTTGACTAATGACCGGTTGGGAGTCTCCGTATATGAGGAGGTTTTCGATCCCTATGTCGACAGCGATCTCGAGTCCTGCTATCAAAGCTTCATATTCGGCTTCATTGTTTGTCCTCGGCTCTATTAGGGAAAAGGCAAAGCGTATTATCCCACTTTGTGGAGTCACGAAGATGAGGCCTACCCCAGACTTGATTATGGGGGAGCTGTGCTTTCGTTTCTTCATGGAAGATGCCCCGTCGAAGTAGAGTTCCCATCGGGTGCTACTCTCTCCTTTCTCCCCGTCGATTGTGTCAAACGTGTGCTCGTCTGGCAATTCGCAATTTAGGAGTGAATCAGCAGGTATGGGATGCTCAGCGAGGAAGTTGACGATGGCCTGGCCTTTCACTGCCTTGAGAGGTCGATAAGTTATCGAGAATTCCATTAGGAGTAGGGCCCATTTAGCGAGCCGCCCTGTTAGTATGGCTCTTGACATCAAATATTTGAGGGGATCCACCTTTGATATGAGATGGACCTTATGTGCCAATGCATAGTGTCTGAGCTTCGTTACTGCGAAGATTAACGCCAAGCAGTGTTTTTCGATGGGGGGTAGTTATTTTCTGCCCCCAGGAGAACTCGACTCAGATAGTAGATGGCTCTCTCCTTCCCTTGGTCATTTTTCTGTGTCCATAGTGCGCCTAAAGAATCTTCAAGGGCAGTTGTGTACAGGATTAGGGGCTTTCCCTTGACCGGCGCGGTTAGTACCGGCAGATTCTGCAGGTATTGCTTGATTTCGTCTAGTGCACTTTGGCATTTGCGATCCCAGACGAACGGGGTCCCCTTCTTCATTAGATGACTATAGGGACGGCATTTTCCGGAGAGGTTAGCTATGAATCGTCGGATATACGCAAGCTTTCCTTGGAGAGACCGCGGTTGTTTCAGAGTTCTTGGTGGAGGCATTTCCATGATCGCCTTGATCTTTGACGGGTTTATTTCGATGCCTCGATGTCGTACTATGAATCCTAGGAATTTGCCCGAGGAGACTCCGAACGCGTATTTCAGAAGGTTCATCTTCAAGTTGTATTTCCGAAGACGTTGGAACACTATTTTTAGATGCTCCCAATGCTCTTCGTGCGATTTGCTTTTCACCACAAGGTCGTCGATATAGCATTCGACGATTTCATGTATGAAGTCGTCGAAAATCTTCGTCATGGCCCTCTGATAGGTGGCGCCAGCGTTCTTCAGGCCGAAAGGCATTACTTTGTAACAAAATATCCCCAGCGGAGTCTGGAATGCGGTATGCTTCTAGTCTTCGGGATGCATCTTTATTTGATTGTACCCTGATCAACCATCCATAAAGAAGAAGACTTCGTGAGTGGACATATTGTCTATCATCAGCTCGGTGACCGGTACGGGGAAGTCATCCTTCAGACATGCTTTATTGAGGTCTCGAAAGTCCACGCATATGTGCACGGTCCCATTTTTCTTCATCACTGGAACGATATTGGCAATCCAGTCAGGGTACTGAACCTCTTGGATGAAGCCGGAGTCGATTAGCTTCTTGATCTCGGCGTTGATGCTCATTTCAAGTTCGAGCAGCATTCTTCTCGGCGCTTGTTTGACTGGCTTGACGTCCGGAGATATCGCCAATTTATGCACCGCTATTTCCGGATCTAGCCCCGGCATCTCGGAGTAGTTCCATGCGAAGCATTCCTTATACTGCATGAGCATGTCTTTGAGTGTAGCCACCTTTTTTTCAGACAACAGCTCACTGACGAACGTCGGCAGTGGATCGTTTGCCGTTTCCAAGTCGATTTTTCTGAGGTTATCTGCAGTAGTTTGTATCCCATCTTCTAGCTCTTTTGGCGCCGGTGGAAACTCTGAGATCACTTCGTCATCATTTTCGAAGCACCGGGAGAGGTCATTCATATCTTTGGGCACTCCTTCTCCTGTCAGCGTTATTACGTGACAGGTACGAGATCGCTTCCAAGACCGATGTTGATCCGGCTCTACTCTCGCTGAATACGTGGCTTTCGATTCATGCTTCTGTGGTGGGGTTACCCTCCAACTGCTGGATAGAGAGAACCTGCCTTGCTGATACTAGTCTTCTACCCAGTTTTTGAATGTGAAGCAGTCTTCGAGAGGATGTCCTATCGCTCGGTGATAGGAGCAATAATCCGAGTGATGAACCTTGTTTGCTTGCTCGGGGTGTTTGGACTCCGGGAGGGAAATCATCTGGTGTTTAATGACAAGACTGAATATCTTTCTTGTCTTATCTTAGGGAAAAGAATATGCTCGGCCCATCTTCTTCATAAGAGACGGATCCCGGCTGCTCAATTTTCGATCGCGAGATTTCTTGGACCTGCTTTGCTGCTGTCGAACATTTTTTCCGTTCTTCATTTTGTTTCTACCTCTGCGTCGGGTCTTTCGTATGACGGGCTAGCGACGAAGGGCATCGTCATTCTCCGTAGCCTGCTGAAGGAGGCGCTGCGTCCTGGCTTTCTCGTAAATGTCCATTTCGCGGCTATGATCATCCCGGACCTTTTGACCCGCTTCCCTTATTAGCTTGTCCATCTTTTCTTCGAATGACGGACTTGGCAATTTCATGACGGGACCTCGTTTTGGTTCAACTGCAGTGTCTTTTAACAGAGCATCTCCTTCTTCATCGAAATCATGTATAACGTAGCAGCCATGGAATCGCTCCCGTTTCTTGGATTGAACATATCCAAGCCCAATCGTTTCCATTCTCCCGTTGGGCAATTTTCGCTGAGTTCCAAGGACGTTCCTGTTGTAGAACTGGGCTTGTCGCACGGTCTGCTTCAAGGGTACGCCTTTGCGCCTCAACAGCCTTTTTAATCCTTCTGTGTAGTATCTGGGCAAACGGATGGGCTGGAGCCTGTCAAGCGTAGAATCGGCACCATGCCAGATCTCTTTCTCCACTTTGGTTTCCATGGATCGATAAAAGAGGATCGCCTTTTCATCTTTTTGCCTGGGAGTGACGTAGAACGTCTGCGGTTCTTGCACACTGTAGGTATCAAGTGCGTCGTACTCTTTGTAATACTCTTGCTGAACCATGGCGATCTGCAAACTTTGATCATCTCCAATGAAGGCTTGCACTGATGGACGAGCCGAGAATACTGCATTGACCCCGTCTTCAGAGTCACTGCCAAAGACCAGAATAGGGGTAGACGGTCCCTGTTTGTTGTATCAGGGAAGTCCCGAATAGACTATCTCTTCTTCCTGCTCGGTATCGCTCCCAAAGACTGGAATGGTGGTGATAGCTTTTTGCTTATTCTCCGGCTTATGGCACCTTTCCGTGTCTTCAAAGTCTGACAGGAAATACTTCGCATCCTCGTATTTTCGGACTTCATTCACGGAGAATGGGTTTAACTCCCCTGTCACAGTGTATTCAAGCCCATCTTTGAAGTACTTCATACACTGATGCTGTGTAGAAGGGATAATCTTATACTCGTGTAACCAAGGCCGGCCGAGCAAAGCGTTGTAACAAGTCTTGGCGTCAATGACGTGAAATTTTATGTCAGTGACGAGCAGCCCAAAGCGTAATGTCAGAATTACAGACCCGAGCGTCCGTGATGACTGGGAGTCGAATCCGAAGATAGTGATTTTATCCCGAGCGAGGTGTTGAACGCTCATGCAGATTTCTTTTAGCACTCTCACATTTAGGAGGTTGACAGAGGATCCGTTGTCGACTAAAATCTTCCCTATCTTGATGTCATGGCAGTATCCGGTGACATACAAGGGATGGTTGTGTTCGCATGTTCCGAGGAGGAGATCTTCATCGTCGAAAGTGATGTCAGCTATGTGAATTTCTTCCAGCTCATCCTTCATCTTTTCTTCGGCGAGGAAAGCTTGAAACTGGTCAGGCTCTTATAATGCCTTGATCAGAGAATCTCTCGCCTCTTTGGATAGCATAAGGGCGTCGAGAATGCTTAGCTACGAGGGTATCTTCTTCAGGTGTGCCAGAACGTTGTAATCCATCTTGTTTTTCTTGGGCGGGTCCTTGGCTGCCAGCTCTTCGACGACTCGATCATCGAGGGTGATATCATCAAGGACCTTTTCTTTCCCCTTATCCTTTTTGTTCTATCCCTTGTATGCGGGTCCGAGATTCTTTTCAGGTAGCGTGCAATTGCGCAGCTGAATGTTCTCGCAGGTCTTCATCTATTCTGTTTCAGAGATGGATTCCTTGAAGAGAGGGCTGAGGGCTATTTCTTCATCAGAATCACTCCCGAAAGTGAGAACTTGGGATCCCCCGGAATTAACCATATGACATTTACTGGCAGTTCTTTTATGCTCATCTGTCGTGCTTCTTTGTTCCCGACGAGTTTTGCGCTTCATCCGCTTGAAATGCTGCCGGTGAGCAACGTATCCCTGCCATCGGTTTTTAAAGGCCATGCACTCTTCGGTAGGGTGTGCAATCCTCTGATGGTATAAGCAGAAATTAGGATGTGCATCCTCTTCGTTAAGGTGTATCTTATCAGGAGTGTTTCCTTCGAAGGGTGGCAGCTTCATTCCCATCGATATGGCTTTGGCGAACCTTTTCCTTGTCTTGAACCTGCTTTTGCTGGCGGCCAAAGTGGTTTGATCTGGTGGGAGTGTTTTTACCCTTTCATCCAGTCGCCGGCGTTTGGCTTTTCGAATATGGCCAGTTCGCGCTTTCGATCAGCTTTGCTTTTCTGACAGGCCTCATTCAGGAATACGTCAATCATCTCGTCGAACGGTTCTAGGAGTTCAGGCTCAGGATCTGCCCCCAGTTTTTTTGTATCAGGAGCTTCTTCACCATTTATCGAGTGAGAGATCATGTGACAGCTCACCACATAGTCATCAGGCCCTTCCGAAGAATCGTCTCCTTCATCAGCGTCATCGTCTTCATTCTCAAGAACATGCTTAAAGAATTCGTCCAACATGATTGGGGTCCGTGCCTTCTGGTTATATTCTTCCAGTGCATCGATGTATTTCTGCAGACCTGTACAGCTATTGTCGGGTTGGATGGGCTTCTTGGTCTTCTTCTTTTTCTTTAAAGACTTTGGAGGCTTGACTTGAATGTTTTGTCCACCATCATCAACTTTCAGCGTTGGACGCGGTTTCAGCATCCCTTCAATAATCTCGGGCTCCAGCAGGTTTTTCCACCTAATCGCCGGACATATTTGAAGGTCCTTCAGCATTCTTTTAGTCTTAGCTGAAAGAGCCACCTCCCATGGGGCTTCCTCTATAACTGAGCATGATGCTCCCGGCGTGTCCACCTTTTTAGGAGCGTGAGGTTGTGGCGGGTTCACCTTCCAATTTTTGATAACGCAAACTTGCCCTGTTGGTACTGATCTTCAATCCAACTTTTGAAGATGTAAAAATCTTCGATTGGATGACCTAATATTCGGTGGTAAGGGCAGTAATTAGGATTGTTAACGTCGCCTGGTTACGTTGGGCGTCTTGGCTCCGGCAGAGTGATGAGCCTGTTGCGCAGCGCTAGCTCGAATAACCTCTTCGTCTTATCCCGAAGGAACGAGTAAGGGCGTCTCATCTTTTCTCCAAGGGATCGCTGTCTATCACTTTGGCGATCAGCTGGTTTTGGACCACTGGGCTGCTACTGAGCATTGGCGATGAAGGTCGCTTTCCCTTTCCCTTTTTCGTTTCAAGATTACAACTTCGAAGAAGACGGTCTATGACCCATCTGATCCATTTGGGCCAGCTTGTCAATCAAGGCATGGAAGGTGGTCGGCTTGAAGAACATCATGAACTAGGATATGGTCGCCTGCGGATCGAGGGTACCCACGAACATGCCTACTGCAGGAGCTTCTTCGATGCGCTGTTCGCACTTCGACCATAGATTCCGCCACCGTATCGCGTACTGCACCCATATTTCGCCTGGCTTCACCCTGGCGTTAATTAATGCAGTGATCGGGGTGCGCTCGCTAACGCTGGTGAAACGTTGGGTGAACAGCAATTCCATCTCCGTAAAAGTTTTGACGAAGTCGTTGGGAAGCTCTGAGTACCATTCGAACGCCGTCTCCGCCAGGTTGCCGATGAATTGGCAAAGCAGTAGCTTATCATCCCCTCCAGTATTGCCGCAGAGAGCCCTGAACTGAGCGGCATGTTGATAGGGATTGCTTGTCCCCTTATACGCATGGAATTTAGGAATTGTGTAACCTGACGAGTACTTTATCTGATCGTACCATCCTGGATATGGTCGCCCAGTTCTGACGACTTGGCCGGTTACTTCATTCGCTTGATAAGCTCGTATTTGCTGAGCTATATAATCATCGAGCATGGCTTTGGAGATGGTCTCCTCCTTAGCTGCTGACAGAGCCGGCAGAGGATTTGATGTCTCTCCTCTATCATCTTCAATTATTACTGGAGGATCTTCGGCCGGATCATCAGGACCACCATATCTTGGAATAAAAGGGCTATTTGTTTTATGTTGGCCGCTTGTTACGCAGCCTCTTTGTCCTTCTTCTCAAGCATTCTCCGAAGGAATTCGGCATCCGTTTCCTGCTCATGACGCTGCTCCGAAGATGTCTCCGAGCCTGCTTTTGATCCAGTGAGTGAAGCCATGGCTATTAGCATTTCTTGGAGTTTTTGTTGTTGTTGCTCCTGAGCCTTAGTCACAGACCGTGTATGTGGTCGGTGACCCGTAGAGATACGGCTATCCTCTTTTCCGGTAGCCATATAAACAGTATGCACCACCATGCCCCTGACTTGGGACGTTTAGATTCAGTGTCCTTGCAATTTTCCAAAGACGCAGGGATCTTCTTAGGCCTCCTTCTTTTATGGGCGGTCGAAGTTGAGGGAGCCGTTGCAGCGGGCACCCAAACAAATGACACCTTCTATGGCTTGACAGGGTGATCCCCTTCTCGCCGAACTTTCATCTTTTTCTGTCGGCGGGGGTAGTCTTGATCAATCACGGAGTCTTAGACATGTCTCCAGACCTTGTGAATTTTAGAGGACAGCCGCTGAGGGGGCTGCTCCAGCTTCGCCTTTGTAGCGCTCTCCACAGATGGAGGAGATCTCTTCAGCATGGCCGTCGGAGAGTTCTTACGCACCCTCCTGAGTGGTTCAAAGTTGTTCCCAGTTGGAACAACAGCAGCAACTTCCACCGTTGGAGCTGGTGGGGTGAGTCCGGAAGAGGAGCTGCCCCCAGCTTTCCTCACTCGGTGCCAGTGGCGACGTCGAGCATGGCAAGCGGCCGGGACCACCTCCATTGTTGGATCAACTTTTCCATGCCCCCTGTTCTAATGAGAGCCTGTCGTTGGCGTCGGCCTGTCAAAGACAGACGTCGGCTGAGAGGGAATGGTCAACCTGTTGAAAGCTGACCTTCGAGTAGGGAGAGCAGCCTGGACGACCTCAATTGTAGCAGGAGTTGGAATGTCCTTCTCTGGTATTGCGATCCTCTTTACGGGCCCACTTAAGCTTTGACCCAGCCTGTCGAAGACTGAGGCATTGGAGCTGGACGACCCGCTGAGAAGGGCCGGGGTGGTTGCAAGCCAATTAAAGACCGACTTCTTCGCAGCTTCCTGTGACGGCATCTGAACGTTGAAGCTTGTAGGTGGGATTGTTAGCGCGCCCGATTAGGATGTTAAAGATTCTTTTGATAAAGTTCATAAACTTTATAGGAGTTAAAAAGGGTTTAAGGATGTTCATCATCCATTAACCTACCCTAATCCTACGAACCCTAACAAGCGGAGAATTACTCGCGAATGTTGGGAGAAAAAGAGATGGAGAGAAAATGCATAATTAAACTACAAAGAAATAGAATAGGAAAAAGAGCTACCTTTATTAATCAACAATATTCATTACACTTTGATCCCTTAGAAAATGGTTACAAATACTAGTTTGCTTCTCGATCTCTTCCAAGGAGGTAGACGAACAGTTGATGATCAGCCTGGATGCGTGAGCCATCTTGGACTTCATGATCTCGTCGGCTTGATAAATGTTCCAAGAGGCTCTCGGTCTTTATTTATAGTCCCAAAACCAGAACCTTTGCTTCCAAATATGGAAGTTTAACAGCAAAGATTCACCCCCAAAAATCTCCAACTCTATCTCCTCTATACTACCGTGGATCCGCGGCCAACAGGAGGGTTTGGCCGCGGATCCGCGGCCAAGGGTCATGATCAATTGATCATTTCTCTGTGGCTTTCTCCTTGCGACATGTGGCTATCTCTGGTACCTTCAGAATTTGGAAATCTTCTCGTAGTTGCTGCCAGACTTGATCTCCAAGTTTTGATTCCTTAATTAAGCAGGTTTACTTTAACAACTTGATTTTCTTGATTTTAGACCTGCAAATTCTGCACAACAACTTAACAAATAATATTTAGTAGACTTAGTTCTACTAGGATTTGGTCAATAATATTATTTGCATACATTTTCCTACCAAATGCTAATTACAATATATCAACACATGGAAAATAGTATTTTTACACATAAATCCTCATATGTATGATATATTATAATAAAGTCCTTTTTAATATGAAAATGGTAGGAAAAATGTAATAACAAATGTGCAGTTTTATCAACTGAATAAATACCCCCAAAATTATCTTTGATCGTCCCGAGCAAACTAGTTTATTTAAGAGAAGAAGAAAAAAGAAAAGATAAAACTAAGCACGCTTTCGTAGGCAAACACGATTGTACTGAGCACATGCAATAAGCCGTTAAACCTCTAGGTGTCCCTAGTAGGAGGAGTGTTGTCTCCTGAGGGTTTTCAGCGGATTACACCCACAAAATCCTATAACAAAAGAGAGATGGTGAAATTTACATATAAACATAAGAACCATAAAAGAAAGACTTCGAAAAGAAGAGTTTCCAACTACACTAGCTTTTAAGTTATTATGAGCCATATCTTAATAGTCATGAAAAGATGTTAGAAATCACATTATCTCTCAATAAAACATCATCTTTATTCTTCATTCCTACCTTTCATCTAAACATCGATCATATACCCCTACGTATGTGAAATGGACATCCCTACACTCGGAGAATTCAATTCAAGCTATCATACTCTTGTCCATCTACCTCAGTACTTTTTAATTTGATGAATATTAAGATTTGCTCACACATTTTCATGCGACCGCTAATACTTCTTGAGGTACTAACCGACCGATTACTCATGTGCTTGCTGATTCGGTGATAATCTTTTCCTCGACTTGCACCACGTAAGGCTTAGCAGTGACTCCCAGACCAGTTGGCCTTAGGGCACTAGGTGAAGAGGCACCCTCGCTATATTTTTTTATTGCTGCCTTGGCGATAACAAAACCAGTGTTCATTTTTTTTTCTTTTCACCATTTTTATATTTTCTTCAATTTTTCATTTCCTTCATACTTTGGCTTTTAGACAAGAGCATTTCAAGGTATCCTCTACTATCCCGAGTTTCAAGATGTGTGTAAGTGCAAATAGTAGGGTATCAACATTCAAATGTTTGGCTTCCAGAATAGAAACTATTTTTCAGACTTATTTTTATCCTCAGATTAGTGACTTCCTTCATCTTACTAACCCTTGGGACAACAGCTCATAATTACTTATTACCAGTTCGTTTAAGAAAACTTCTAATTTTCTTGGTTTTCTTAAACTATTCCTATCTTTTGGATATAATTTTTTTTCACTTTCTACTCTTTTGTTATAAAAGAAAAAAAATTAAAATTTTTGAAAATGTTGTGCTTATGCAAAATATGATGCAAATTGATGTGTAAATAAGCACAAACCTCCCCCAAACCTGTTTACAGCAGTGTCCTCACTGATGTCATCCGTTAAGTTCAAAAACCTATAGACTTGGGAGGAAATTATTAATGGGGCAAGAATATATGAAAGTGAAAATGCTCCCCCAAACTTATTTTTGGCTCACAAATTTGAGGACAAAAGTTATGTTCAAGAGCCAAAAATATAACCCCCCCTCAAACATGAGTTAGACAATATGAAGCATTTTAAGAGGGGGTGAGTCTTTTGATCAAAATAAAACTTTACAAAGATCAAAAGTTAACACCAACCATTCAAACATTTTATCAGTATATCGTATAGGTTGGTGGAAGAATGCGTTGTATCGAGTCAAGAAAAAGTGGGGAAGGGATAAGAGGTGGTCTAGAAAGGGTTTGAAATTAGAGAAAAGAAAGAATGAGGATGAATGTGAATGATTAGGAAGAAGGAATGGTGACGGTCCAACCTCTATAGGTGGAGATTGATTAATCACAAAATCCGTATTGTTTAAAAATTCAAGTTCGTCGGCAAAAAGTTCTTCAAAACTTTTATCAATGGTGTGATTGAACATTTTGCTGTCAAAGAGTTTTGTGCCAGAATTTATCCTACTTGATTCAAAAATTATTGAGGTAAAGGACTCGAAAAACTCATCTACCTCATTTTCAAAAATATCCAAATCAAGTTGAATTTCTGGTATTATTGAACTTGAATTAACGGACTGTGATTCATCAAAACTCACTGAAACTATAGGAACAGAAGAAGAACCGGAGAAAGTAGAAGGTGAAATGGGTAAATAAATTGGTATGTCGAGTGTTGCTGAACCAGATGTGGAAGATGGAGGCTGTATTTTGGTCTGATCTTCGGGTATACCATTATCATCAACTTCAAGACATATTTAGGGTTCGGGAAGAATTAAAGGCTCAAGATGATGACCACAAGGAAGTGAAAGGATTTGATAAATTGGTGGGACAAAATCATCCAAAATTTCGGGTTCATCAATCAATATATCCCCAACGTCAATCACCTCATTCAAGTGAAGGTTAAAATTCTCAAACTCCTCATCAAAAATATGGTTTTCAATCAGTTTTGATTCAAGAGTGGAGGTGTAGAGATCACAAGGGTTGGGTATGGTTTCACTTGAAATGGACCCTTCACAGTCGGGTAAATCAAACACTACAAAGTCACACAACTTATCAGTCATTCTATTTGGTATACTTGATGAATTTATGAAACTGGAGTTGTGGATTTCAGTTTGGAAACAGGAAGTTTGATTAGGAATGGTGTACAGTTCTATCTTACTACCCAAATCCATCATAATTTGGTTCGACAGTTCCATAAATTTTTCTAATGTCTGCTCCAGACTAGTCTTGGGTTGATAAGGGGGTTCAGTATAAGATTGAAATTCCTATGGATAACTAAAACTCCCAAATGACTGATTAGAAGAACTGTCTAGAGTAGGTGGAAAAGTCGGACTCGATTGATAGGAATAGAATGGTTGTGGAATTTGGGTAGGAGTAGGATCAATATTATGATAAGAAGAATATTGTTATGGGTTGGTTGGTTGTCTATTTTCAACAGACATCTTATATGCCACAAACCGCATATCAAACTCCTCTCCGGACAGTGGTGGTGATGGTTGATATTGGTCCGAGTTGAAACTTTGGCCTCTAGACCTAGCTATGTGCTCAGCAATGGACATTCGTCTAGGGGCTTCCTCACTCTGGGTATGAACTGAAACAGGTGTAGGATTAGGATACGGTTGATAAGACCTAGACTGAGGTGGCCAACTGTTTCTTCCTGCTTGTTCTATATGATCTCTTAAGGACATGAAAGAGCCGGACGGTATACCGAAGGGATTACGAAAACAAGAGATATCTAGTTGTGGACAGCAAAGCTCGGCAAGAGATCGTCTGTTTGGGTTACCCATTATAAGAAGAGAAGAAGGGAGAAGGGGTAAAAAGGGGAGAAAATAATTGGTTTGTTTTGAAAAATGACGGATTTAGACAAATCACACAAAAATGCACAAACAACCCTAGAACTATGGTTACCTAGGTCCAGTCTCTAGACCGCTCCTAGACTTCCAAAGGACAAGCTGCAGGATCAATCCTCTACCGCCTCCGTACTACCCTTGTAGCCAGGTAAGTGCCAGGTAAGTGGGAAAGAACCACAGTAGTGGGCCTAATTAAAAACCACTAGCCTTTGACACACTTGCATAGGCACTACAAAAGTAATACGGACAAGCGATAGATTACCCACGACCTTCCTCAGTCCTTAATGAGCGCGACAGTCCTTAGAGTCTGGTCTAGATATTTTTTAAATTAATGAAGGGTTGATGCAGATGCTCGGTTTGTGATTTGTGGGGCTTAGGAAGGGTGATGAAATCCCCACCTAATCTGGATTTTGGTCTTGCCCCTTAAAAATCCGTATTAAAATATGCAAAAACAAACCGCGAAACAAAACTTTGCAAAAAGATTTTTGAGCGGCGCTATTTTGCAAAGAATCCTGCAGAAAATAGATTTTATTGGATTTGAGAGGAAAGAGAAAGAGTTAAGAAAGATACCAGAGAAGTGTGAAACCCTAGATCTCCTGTTCCTCAAGTCCGTGACTCCAGATTCCCTCGCAAAATTCACACACAAATCATTAAATATGCAATTTGTAGTTTTGTTTTAATAATGATATGAATCGTCTAAGAATTCAACACAAATAACAAAAATAAAAAATTACGCACGTTTCCCCGGCAACGGCGCCATTTGATTGGTTCGAAAGATAGTGTGTTTGTAGTTTAACCGCAATCAGAACGGTGTCGCGTGTAGCTAGACCGAGGTGAGTACGGGTCGTCCTCTGGGAAACGTGGAACCTTTTACTCTTACTTTAGATGTGTTGAAAAAGAGAGGAGGAAGGATAAAGAATGTTGTAGAATAGTTGTAGGATCTAGATCTACGTTAAACACGGATGCAAAATATAGATCTAGATTAACTACGGATGTAAGTTTATATAAGAAGAGGGCTTGTAGGGTTCGTTAGGATTTAGTAGTTATGGACGATTAATTAAAAGTTACCCTTTTTATCGTTTAATAGATTTAAAACTAGAACGACGGTGATGCATGTAGATTAGGGTTTCTGGAGAGAAAAGGAATCCCACTCTTAACCCTTATCTCGACACGGAACTCCGTTCATATCTAGCCTTTACCAAAAAAATCATTAATCTAATCTCTAATCGCGGTCGGGACTAACAAAGAATTGTTAGCGCGCCCGATTAGGATGTTAAAGATTCTTTTGATAAAGTTCATAAACTTTATAGGACTTAAAAAGGGTTTAGGGATGTTCATCATCCATTAACCTACCATAATCCTACGAACCCTAACAAGCGGAGAATTACTCGCGCATGTTGGGAGAAAAAGAGATGGAGAGAAAATGCATAATTAAACTACAAAGAAATAAAATAGGAAAAAGAGCTACCTTTATTAATCAACAATATTCATTACACTTTGATCCCTTAGAAAATGATTATAAATACTAGTTTGCTTCTCGATCTCTTCCAAGGAGGTAGACGAACAGTTGATGATCGGCCTGGATGAGTGAGCCGTCTTGGACTTCGTGATCTCGTCGGCTTGATAAATGTTCCAAGAGGCTCTCGGTCTTTATTTATAGTCCCAAAGCCAGAACCTTTGCTTCCAAATATGGAAGTTTAACAGCAAAGATTCACCCCCAAAAATCTCCAACTCTATCTCCTCTATACTGCCGCGGATCCGCGGCCAACAGGGGGTTTGGCCGCGGATCCGCGGCCAAGGGTCATGATCAATTGATCATTTCTCTGTGGCTTTCTCCTTGCGACATGTGGCTATCTCTGGTACCTTCAGAATTTGGAAATCTTCTCGTAGTTACTGCCAGACTTGATCTCCAAGTTTTGATTCCTTAATTAGGCAGGTTTACTTTAACAACTTGATTTCCTTGATTTTAGACCTGCAAATTCTGCACAACAACTTAACAAATAATATTTAGTAGACTTAGTTCTACTAGGATTTTGGTCAATAATGTTATTTGCATACATTTTCTTATCAAATGCTAATTACAATATATCAACACATGGAAAATAATATTTTTACACATAAACCCTCATATGTATGATATATTATAATAAAGTCCTTTTTAATATGAAAATGGTAGGAAAAATATAATAACAAATGTGCAGTTTTATCAACTGAACAGGGATCATGGTCCCAAAGAATAGCCCAGTGGTGGCTTCGGTCACTTATTCCACTGGCATTATGAAAAGGGAGGCCGCTTGGGCCCCGTAGATTACTCCTCCAGATGAGGCGGAATGGGAGTTGTTGTTGCAGCTGGAGCAGTTAGAGGCTATTGATGTTCTCTTTTCTGCACAGGAACAAAACCAAATCTTAGTACCTCGAACCCAAGGGCAACCATATTAGACCGCGATTCGTTCGCGAACACGACGCACGAAGTGTGGAGTGGAAAGAGGAAAAGGTCCCACCGGGCGTGCCAGAATCTGTTCTCCGCCGAAAACCGGGAAAGACTGACGTCTTGCCTGAATTTGAGGGCAGATGCTATTTGGTTTTATCCGTCCACCTCTCCGAAGATGCCAAGTTGATTTATGGCACCGTGTATCGGAAGTTTAGACGGATGCGGACGTTGTAGCAGACTTCGTCAGATTCCCCCTCGTTTAAGAGATTTTTAATTGTGGGGACGCTCTTCCCTGCGGACGCAAGCCCCTGCAGTTAATTACGCTACCGCATCGCGGTAACCACTTTCTCCTTCTCCAGATGGTCACTCGTGTCATGTGTGTTTGTTTTATTTTTGGTTGCCCATGGATTGTATATGGAGACTAATTTATGTTGTCACCCGTAGGGCGTGGCTTAGTCCAAATCCGTATTTTCTTAGATTTGGGTTTGGGTTGGGTTTAAGAATCGTTAATATCATTTGAGACTAAGATCGACTTAAACGTTTGTTAAGGATACGTTAGTCTAGTTTTTAGACTAAGATCAACTTAACGTTTGTTAAGAATACGTTAGTCTAATTTTAGACTAAGATCAACTTAACAGGATCATTTAGATCCAACAAAAGAGCATTTGGACTCTATTGTTTTAGTTTAGGGACATTGCGGTCCATAAGTTTAAGGACATCATAGTCCATGAAGTTTAAGGACATCATAGTCCATATTATAAAGATGTCATAGTCTGTAAAGTTTAAAGACATCATAGTCTATGAGTTTAAGGACCCCACAGTCCATGGCAGTTTAGAAACATCATAGTCTGTAAAGTTTAAGGACATCGTAGTCCATGAGTTTAAGGATCCCACAGTCCGTGGCAGTTTAGAGACATCATAGTCTGTAAATTTTAAGGACATCGTAGTCCATGAGTTTAAGGACCCCACAGTCCATGGAATGTCTGGTTGTCGGGACCCGTCACCTCTCTGAAGACGCTGAAGAATTACAATGACAAATATCAGAGGAGTGAAGAGATATACCCTTGAACCAATATTGGTTGAAAGGCTATGGGTTTTGCTTTGAATGTCATATGAGATGATCAATTTTGGAAGACAAGAGTGTATTTGCGGTTCAGTCAAAAGGGGGGTCCTGCTTCTAGAAGACTTAGCTAATTTGGGCTAAGATTGGCTCGAATATAGTGTTAAACACTATAGTACACTCGTCTATCACGTGCTCCCACGTGATGCGCTTAAAATAGTGTTAAACACTAAGAATGAAGCGCACAAAATAGTGTTAAACACTAAAAAAAGAAGCGCTCACGTGGGGTCACATGAGGCGCTTGAGTGTTGGGCCAAACTTCCTTTATTTTATTTTCGGAATATGCAAGTAAGTGTTAAACACTTAATTTTTATGACCGTCGCGTGTGGACACGTGATGGTGCCCATGCATTGGGTATTAATCCATCAGTTTTACTTCATTTTCTCTTTTTTAAAGAGGAGTTTGTCAGGGGTCATGTGGGGACACGTGAGGCACCCAAAATCGATTCTGCCCCTTTTTATTTTGAGAAGTCTGTTCAAGGGTCACGTGGGAGCACGTGACCTAATCTTATTCGTTTTCTTTTGGTCATTGGAGGGGAGGATCACGTGTTACCACGTGATCATGTTGAGTACTTGATCCTTTTACGTGCATGGAGAGATAAATCTCTTGTATAAGAATTAAATTCTCTTATAGGGTTAAACCCTAATTTTATTTAGAGGAATTAAATTCCTATGTGTTTACAAGAATTAAATTCTTTAAACCCAATTCTCCTTCTAACCTTTAAATCTGCATGGCAGAATCTCCCTGATGAGAATTAAATTCTCAACTTATGGGGAGATCTGCTTCTGCAGATCTATTACCATGAAGAAGAACTAAGTTCTTGTATTAAGGGTTAAACCCTATCTTTGTTGGAGGAATTAAATTCCTATATATTTTGTGGGAGAATAGAATTCTCTGAACTTTGGTCCTCCCTCAGGTTTTAGATCTGCATGATAAAATCTTCCCGATGAGAATTAAATTCTCAACTTATGGACAGATTTGCTTCTGCGGATCTTCAACCCGAGAAAGAACTGGGTTCTTATTTAGAAGAGTTAAACTCTTAATTTGAGAATTAAATTCTCTTTTGTTTTGTGGGAGCTTATAGAATGATCTCTTTCCTTCTCTTACCTAGGGTTTCTTTCTTTTGTGAAGGGATCTTCTTTTCTGTCTGGAGAATTAAATTCTCTTCTCTTTTTTCTCTTCTGTATTCTCTCTCTGTTGTAGTCTCTTCTTTTTCTTCTCTTCTTGGCTCCTATTTATAGGAGAAAGAAAAGAATCAGTTTGTTTAGTCAATCTTTTATTGAAAGATTTTTGATTGATTTTATAACCAACATGATCTTTTAGATCATTCGGTGAATTTTATTCACCATTGGATTTTTTAATCCAAAAGATATTTTATTTGTTGTTCCTGGCAAATTTTAGGAAAATATTTCCTTGTATAGAATCTTTCTATAAATTGGTGATGTTTTAATCACCATTGGATTTTTAATCCAACGTTGCTCCACTTTACAGAGTGCAATTTTTTTGTTTGGAAAGATCTAGGGAAATATTTTTCCAATTAAGGTTTTTTATTCCTTTTAGTTAGAATTTCATTTTATTGTTCAGAGGATTTAAGAGCTCATCGCGTGTTGGCACGTGACCTTACTGATTAAGCATTTGATTAGAATTTAATTCTATTAGTTCGGAGGGTTCAGGAGCCCATCACGTGTTGGCACATGACCCCACTGATTAAAATTTAATTCTGTTAGTTCAAAGGGTTTAGGAACCCATCACGTGCTGGCACGTGACCCCATTGGTTAATCATCTCCAATTGTTTATTTCAGCGCATATAAACCTTGTTCATAGAAGGTCGCGTGTCCTCACGTGACACCCGATCACGTGTGGACACGTGATGCCCGATCACGTGTGGACACGTGATACTCCTCTTGGGTGTTTCCTCATTGCTTTATTCATTTTTTATTCAGTTCCCATGAGGGAACAAGAGGCGAGTCGGGAAAGGAGAAGAGAGGAGGAAGGGATGGTGGTAGAGTCGATGACGGCGAGACTGGGACGGCGCCGACGAGGGTAGCGATGGGTTCCTGGGTCTGTAGCAGGGAAAGAGAGGAGGAGAAGAGAAGGAAGACGAGGAGGTGGAGACGAGGGGGTGGAGATGGTCGACGACAATGAGGACAGAGGTGAGGCGGCGGGCGAAGGTTTGAGCTCCGTGACGAGGCGAAAAAATGAAAAGAAGAAGAAGACGAGAGAGGAGAGAGAGACGTGGGGAACAGTGGGTTAATGGGATAAAAAAAAATATAAAAGAATATATATATAAATCAAAAGAGAGAGAGAGCAGGTGAGATTAGGATGTTAGGAAAATACTTTTAAAATATTTTTTTGGTTAAAGAAAATTTTAAACTTATATAATTTATATATTAAACAGTTAATATTATAAGAATAAAATATTAAGAAAATTTGAGTTTTTGTCTAATACAAAAATAGTCCAAAATACGTCCGGGTCGGGTCTAAAATTACAGTTTGAAAATACGAATAATATATGTAGTAACCAAAACCAAAATAGGATATCCGGATAACGAAAAGGCATACCACCAAGAACAGATGCGCGTAGCATGCACATAGCTATCCAAACGAGTCCGTTTCACTGAACGGAACAAGAACACGATATACGGATGCTACCACAGGGTCAGGGGTATCATGCAGGCCATACTAGATATTTTTAAAATATTTTATTTGACTTTATTTATTTTATTAAAAAATGTAGATGCCAGATATAATGCCAGTATGCAGTATAAAAAAATATGAAAGTGCACGGATCATCATAACTAGCCGGAATAAATCATAAACAGGAATCAAAACGGGTTTCCAGCAAGCGGGTCGGGTCGGATGCAAATACAGATGCCAATTATACTATCCGCACCCAAAACAGCAATAAATCAAGAAATAGCCATAAATAAAGAAATGCCTAAAAATAGAACTGGTATAAATGAACTAGGGTGTTACAAGTACAATCTCCAAATCGAATCTCTGAAAATCAGCTATAATCTTCTTTTGTGCAGTCAACATCCGTATTGCTGGCAATCGACTTAGAGCATCCGGCACTACATTAACTTTCCCCGGATGGTATTTTAGATCAAGATCATAGTCAACCATTAGCTATAACCATCTACACTACCTCATGTTGAGCTCTTTCTGTGTGAACACATATTTTAGGGTTTTGTGATCGATAAATATTTCTACCATTTCGCCCAATAAATAGTGTCTCCAAATCTTCAGAGCGAAAATCACTGCTGCTAACTCCAGATCATGAGTTGGGCAGTTCTTCTCATGAGTCTTCAAGGACACATAAGTTATAACCTTCCCATGCTGCATTAGAACACATCCTAAGTCTTTCCCAGATACGTCGCTGTGAATAACTAACCCTCCGGAACCGTCTGGCACTGTCAAAATAGGAGCGGTGGTCAATCTTTGCTTCAACGTTTCAAAAGATGACGCACACTTCTCAGTCCATACAAACAGTACCTCCTTTCGTGTTAACTTGGTCAATGATTCTGCTATTCGAGCGAAGTTCTCCACAAACCTTCTATAGTATTCGGCAAGCCCAAGAAAACTTCTGATCTTTCCTACGTTCTTTGGAATTGGCCAATCATGAACAGCTGCAATCTTTTCAGGATCAACGACAATTCCATCTCCGGATACGACATGACCTAAGAACTTCACTTCTTTGAGCCAAACCCGTACTTGCACATCTTAGCATATAACTTTTCTCGTCTCAACGTTTGCAATGCAGTCCTCAAGTGTTCCGCATGCTCTTCTTTGCTCCTCGAATAGACCTGAATATCATCAATAAACACCACTATGAACTGGTCCAGGTATGGTGAAAAGATTCGGTTCATCAAGTCCATAAATATTGCCGATGCGTTAGTAACTCCAAACGACATCACTAAGTACTCGTAATGCTCATATCGAGTTCAGAACGCTGTCTTGCAAATATCTTCTGATTTCACATGAACTTGATGATACCCAGATTGCAAATCCAGCTTCGAGAATATCATCACGCCACTGAGTTAATCGAATAATGCACCGACGCGAGGGATTGGGTACTTGTTCTTAATAGTCACCTGATTCAATTCTCGATAGTCGATGCATATCCTCCGCGTGCCATCTTTCTTCTTGACTAGAAGAACTGGAGCTCCCATGGTGAATTACTACTGCGAATCCAACCTTTCTCTGGTAATTCAGTAACCTATTTCTTTACCTCTTCTAGTTCCACCGGCGCCATTGGATAATAAGCCTTTGAAATCAACGCTGCTCCAGGAATAAGATCAATCGCGAACTCCACATCTCGTTTTGGCAGTAAACCCGAGAAGTCCTCGAACACATCCATAAAGTCCCAAACTACTGCTGGCACTTTCTCCTTGTTTACTTTCATCAACAAAAGAACGACACCAGTCGGCCTAGCCTTAAATTCAACTAGCCCGACAGATTTTCTATCTCCAAAAAATATGAACTCTGGATGTTCGGAAATCTGGAAAATCACTTTCTTTACCCTACAATCAATGTGAGCATGGAAAATGCCAAGAAAATCCATTCCCAAGACAACATCATAGCTGCCAGTATCAATCACCAAGAAATCCGCGAATAACTCCCGTCCGCAAATAACGATCGAGCAACCCTTGCACTCACTACTAGATATAATTCTCCCATTCCCAGTGTGTATGTCCCAGTAAGTAGACAGGGCCGTGTGTGGAATAGAGTATGCACTGATAAACTTGGATGACATGAAACAATGGGATGCACCTGAATCGAATAATGCCAATGCGGAAAAATTATAAACAAGCAGGATACCTGAAACAACGTTATCTGACGCCTTGGCCTCTTCGGCAGTCAAGGTGAAGGCCCGTGCTTGATTAAGCCTCTGAGTGATCAGCTTCTGCCCATGAATCTGCTTCTGCGGTGGTTTCTGAATATCATCTCTCAATCGTAGCTTTGAAGGGCAAATACTGATGGTATGGTCAGCTGATCCACAAACCAAACAAAGTCCGAGCCTCTTTCGACAGTCCTTCTGTATGTGTCCGGGTAGATGGCAAAAGTCACAAATCGCAACCCTTTTCTGATCGGATACAAAAGGCTTCTTCATGGGTACAGTGCCTCGCTTGTTTATCGGAATGCTTCTGCATACAGGAGCACTGTTTGGCGTAAACGCCAGCTTCCTCACTACAACTTCTTTCTGCAGATTACCTTTTACATTTGCTGATAAACTCTGCTGCTCCCTGGCTGCCTTGAGAACTTGGAAGAAGGTGGTCAATCCCAGAGATATGATGTGTCTCTGAATCTCCACATCCAAGCTACGCATAAACCGCCTTGTCCTATCAGCCTCGTTGGCAACCAAGAACCCCGCAAATCGACTGAGCCGAATCCACTCAGCCGCATGTACATCAACGGATTCACCATTTTGATTCAAGCTAATGAACTTCTCTTCCATTTCCTCCCAAGCAGATTGCGGGAAGAGCTTATCCAAGAAGCTACATGAAAACGTTGCCCAACTGATCGGCTTGGTATTCAGACCATAATATTGCATTATTATATTCCCCATTCTTATTCTTTTTATAAATAAATAGGTGCTTTTGACGCATGTCTGCTACATGTTACAGGTTACAGGTTCTTGGACAGAAAACAGTGAAAACGATGTAAAGACGATGAAAAAGTGGACTTTGACCAACAAACAGAGGACTCTTGATCAAGCCTACATCAAAAATAAAGTTCACAATTAACAAGGCAACGCAAGGTCCAAGTTGTCAAATCAAACGGTTAAAAATCCACTACAAATGTTCACTGGAAATCTGGAAGAAAACCCAAAAGCCAAATGGAGAAAAAACTAAAGAAATGAAAAGCCCAAAGAACCCTGAAGCAGCCCAGCAAAAAATAATACTCTGAACTCATTATTGGGCCGCGGAACCGCGGCCCAAGCCTGCTGTTGCCGCGGTTCCGCGGCCATAAGAAGCCCAAAGGAGAATTATTTTTTACCAAAATTCAGTGGCTTCGTTGACTGGTCTTTATAGGGCTATTTTTGTAAATGTAGACATGCGAATCAGATGTAACCTAGGGTTTCCTATTCTTTATAAATAGAAACTCTAATCATTGTAATTTTTTATGCCTCCTTTTAATAATAAAATACAGATCTCTTTATGGAGAGCATCGGTGTTTCTTTTCAACTCATGAATTCAGATCTGACAAACCTGCGTTGATGATTGGAGAGATGCATCTGTAAGTAGATTTAATTCCTTTCTCTAGTTTAGATTTTAATTCTTTGCCCTAGGTAGATTTAATTCCTTGCCGTAGATAAATTGTTTAGAGTTAGCTTTGGGGAAGGACTTTGAGAGATGAGATCTCTTATCCCTTTCTTACCCATAATATATTCTCAATAGGACTCCATGCATACACGCACACACCGCGCCCTTCGGCACCCTACCCCTCGAGGTAACGATGACACCGTAGTATAAAGGCCCGGTTGCGCGCGTTTTCCATGGAGGTTAGGGTAAGGATCTCTAAAGGAAGGACAAGAACTTAGAGGAAGGAACATCTTCCCGAATGGATCTAATCCCCTTTATTGATAATTACCATAACTCCTCATAGATACTAAATTGGGTATAGAAAGCATTGAGATTTCCTTGCATTTCCAAACCATCCCTAAACCTAACCCTAACCCTAACAAGACTAGATCTAGATAATCGTAGATAGATAGATTTAGATTTTAGATTTAATAATCAATCCGAACACCCTTCGGAATTAACTCGTAAGCGCGACTAGGAGATTCACAACATCCCTGTGGACCGACCCGTACTCACCGGCTAGCTTCATGCGACGCCGTTCTTGATTGCGGTTTAGATATAGTTTTTGACACACAAAATCAAATGGCGCCGTTACCGGGGATGTCGTGTTATTTCCTTTTTGCACTTTCGGGTTAATCAAAAAAAAATTCATAAAAATCTGAAAAATAAAAAAAATATAAAAATATATCATCTGTTATTTTTGGGAAGGGTATTTTTGTGTGAATTTTGCAGGATCTACGAACAAATTCGGATCTAGAAATCTACAGAGATCAAAACAGCAAATATCAAATCCAAACAAAAAGAGGAATATCACAATAGACAACAGAAGAAATTTGGAGGAACAAGTCAACCGCGGAGATCTGGAGCAAAAAAAAACTGCCGAAGGCACCAACCCGCAGCGGATCCGCGGTCGGAGGCGGTACTTCGCGGCTGTACCGCGGTGGAGGCGACAGATCGGTTGCCCAGAAAAAAGGCAGAAGCGCGGTATAAAAAAAATGTTCCGCCACTGCAAATCTCTGTGTGTTTTCTCTCTCCTTCTCTGCAAATCTCTGATATCTCCTCTGAAAAATCTTCTGCAGGATTCTTTGCGCTTAAAAATCTTCCCCCTTCCAATAACAAATCTTGTGCAGGATTCTTTGCGCCGCGCATAAAATAAAAAGATTTGATTGCAAGTGATTTTTCTGTTTTGCATATCTTTAAAACTGACTTTAAGGGGCTTTTGACCAACTCAGATTGGATGGGGATTTCATCACCCTTCTCAGGACCCCAGAAATCACATAAGGCATTTGCATTGACCATTCTTAATTAAAAAATATTAGACTCAGCCCTAAGGACTTCGAGCTCAATAGGACAAAGAACTAGTTATAGGCATCGGCCGTTAATCCTAACCGGACTTTGCGGTGTCTAGGCAAGTGTGTCTAAGGCAAGTGGTTATTTAATTAGAACCGCTACTTGTAGCGGGGAGCCTCCCACTTACCTGGCACTTACCTGGCCGCAATTGGCGGTGAAAAGGCGGTTTGAGGTCCTATCTAGCCCTTTGGAACAATTAGGAGCTGTCTAGCTGACCTAGGTGACCCTAGAGTTAGGCCTGATTGTGCATTTTTGGTTGATCGAAAGTGTGTCTTAGCTCTTTTCTCGAAAATCTTTTTGCAAACAGTTCTAAATAAAGAGAAAAAGAAAAAAGGAAAAATTTTATAAAAAAAAAGAAGAGAGACTTGCAACCTTTGCCGCTAAGAAATCCTTGCACCACCCAACCTTCTTTCTTTTTCCCTTTCTTCTATCATGGGTACCCCACATCATAAATCTCTTGCCGAACTTTGGTATCCCGAACCTAACTTTGCGTCGTACGTCAATTGTTTCGGTCGATTTAAAGAAGATCCCTCCGTGCCCAAAATATCTTTGAAAGATCAAATAGAAGCGTCTAGGAGAAACAGTTTGACTTTGTAACCCACTTTGTGTCAACCATATCAACCTTCACCACCTTCGTACGTTGATGCCACTTTTTCGAGTCCAGCTGTAACTCCTAAACCGATGTCCATTGCTGAGCATATTGCTCAATCTCGTAGCCGATCTTTCACCCCTCTCAACTCATCTAGTTCTAGGGATCAACAAGTCCATTCGCCTTTTTATCCACATGTTGATCCTAATCCTGTCCAACCATCCACTTCCTACCAGTCATGCCCGACTTTCCCACCTTCACTAGACCCTTGTTTCCTGATTTAAAATCAGGAAAGCTTACGGAAAAGGCTTCAGAAAAGGGTCGCGTTCTTACACGTGACCAGCAGTCACATGTTGGCACGTGACATCTAAAAGCATCAGCAAGGCAAATTCAGCTTCCCGACAACATCAAAGAAAAGGGCTTCAGAAAGGGTCACGTGCTCCCACGTGATCTGGGTCACGTGTTGGCACGTGATAATTAAAAGCGGCTTCAAAAGCAAACCGGTTCCCTGATCAAATCAAGGAAAAGGCTTCAGAAGAGGTCACGTGCTCCCACGTGACCAGGGTCACGTGTTGGCACGTGATACTCAAAAGCAGCAGACTTGTTCTCCGGTTAAATCAAGAAAAAAAGTCCAGACGAGGGTCACGTGCTCACACGTGACCAGGGGTCACGTGATGGCACGTGACGGTTAAGCAGCAACCAGAAGACAGAGCGCAAAAAGAAAGAAGAAGGCTCGTTCCAAGGGGGTCACGTGACCAAGGGTCACGTAGCCGACTTCAAAGCCCATTTGTTAACAGAATTAAATTCTGAGAAAAGACCTCTCAAATCTTTCCAAAAGCAACCGGTTGAATTAAAGATGATTAAATATCATCTATCTATGGGAAAATCTCGAATTTGGAAAGATTTCCCCGTAAAATCTAACCAAAATAACAGAGGAGAATCTCTGGATTTAAAATCCAATGGTGAGTAAAATTCACCTAATAATCCAAAGGTCCAAAACGAATGATGGATACAAATCAAATCTCCTAATGAAAGATCCACCAAAACTAATTGACTCGGCTGCTTCTCCTATAAATAGGAGCCAAGAGACACACAAGAGAAGGATATATGCAGAGGGAAGAAAAGAGAGAGAGCCTTGATACTTTAGAGGAATTTGGATCTTCTGCAAAAGAAAACCCTAGGTAAGAAAGGGAAGGTTTCATTGAAAGAAAAGAGAATTTAATTCTCAACAGAGTTTAACTCTGATATAAAACAGAAGGACATATTTCTTCTCTCTTTGATGGAGGATCTGTAAAGTGCACATCTCCCCTTGAGTTGAGAATTTAATTCTCAATGGGTTGAGATCCTGCCATGCAGATCCAAAGCATAGAGAGGGAATGGAAACACGAGAATTTAATTCTCACAGGACTATGGGAATTTAATTCCTTCAAAATAAAATTAGGGTTTGACCCTGTGTTATGGGAATTTAATTCCTTCAGAATGAAAAGAATCAGGGTTTAACCCTAGTTAAGAACTTAGTTCTGTTAAAACAACAAGAATTTAATTCCCTTAATCTTATTCCCCAGAATAATTCTCTAACAGAGGGTGAGGGTTTAATTCCTTAAAGCTTTTATTAGGGTTTAACCCTATTCAGTTCTTCACATATATGAGGAATTTAATTCCTACAGAAAATTCAGAGTTCAACTCTTCAAAAGGAATTAGGAATTTAATTCCTCTGAAATTATTGTTAGGGTTCAACCCTACGAGGAATTTAATTCCTGAAAGGGATTAACAGATCTTCTAAACAACTACAGAAAAGCAGGGTCACGTGTCACCACGTGACCCCCCCCCAAAAGATCTACAGAAAGCCCTTTGAGGCAGTGCCTCACGTGACCCACGTGACCCTTGGCAGAGGCTCTAACATACTCCATTCAAACACCCGTCACGTGATGACACGTGATGCTCCAAAAGATGCGATCTTCTCAGCAGAACAAACGAAGGGAGGGCGCCCTCACGTGCTACCACGTGACCCCTCTTGCCTCAGCGTCTAACGCTAAATTGGAACCCCTGAATTCAGTGTTAAAACGTTGTTTGGCCTTAGTGTTCAACACTATGCAAAGAACTTTATTTGCATGTTCAACACTGATTACCTTAGTGTTCAACACTAATTTGGGATTTCTGTTGCCAGTGCTTAACACTGGTCTGTTTTAGTGTTTAACACTAATTTGAAAGCCTTGTTGCTGGTGTTGACACCAACTATCTTCTAGTGTTAAACACTGACTTATCAACCTCATTCTCAGTGTTCAACACTGATTGGTCTTTAGTGTTTAACACTAGGCATTGGCCCAATTGGCTAAATGGCCAGAGGTAAAGCCTCTCCTTCAAGGGACCAACAGGAGGGCCGATGTCCCAGACATGATTGGACTTAGCCCAAGCTGGCCATAAGTCCTCAATTCGTAATTAACTGGGCTAATGGGCTCATAACATAATTAATTGGTCTTGATCCCAAATTGGGCCAAAGACTATTTAATCCACTCCGTTTCCAGGGTACATCTCTTCATTCCTTTGATACTTGGCGTTGTAATCCCTCAACGTCTTCAAAGAGATGACGGGTCCAGATGACCACACATTGATATGGACTGTGGGGTCCTTAAACCCATGGACTACGACGTCCTTAACTTTGACCGAGATGTCTTAAAA
The DNA here is from genome assembly GCA_030015575.1 of Agapanthus africanus. Taxonomy (NCBI): domain Eukaryota; kingdom Viridiplantae; phylum Streptophyta; class Magnoliopsida; order Asparagales; family Amaryllidaceae; genus Agapanthus; species Agapanthus africanus. The sequence continues at coordinate 932,783,616 of JASDDO010000019.1, read as the reverse complement.
CTAACAATGGACTGTGGGGTCCTTAAACCCATGGACTACGACGTCCTTAACCTTGACCGAGATGTCTTAAAACTAACAATGGACTATGGGGTCCTTAAACCCATGGACTACGATGTCCTTAACCTTGACCGAGATGTCTTAAAACTAACAATGGACCGTAATGTCCTTAAACTACCCATGGACCGCAATGTCCTTAAACTAACGACGGACCACCACGTCCCTAAACTGGAACAATAGAGCCCCAAATGCTCTTTTGTCGGATCTAAACGATCCTGTTTAAGTTGATCTTAACCTCAAATATGGCTAACGTATCCTTAAACCTTCAAACAGACTTTAGTCCCAAATTGGACTATAAATCCCCAAATCAACTCTGGTTCAAGGGTACATCTCTGAACTCCTCTGACATCTGTCGTTGTAATCCTTCAACGTCGTCAGAGAGGTGATGGGTCCCGACGGCCATACATTAAATGGACCACCATGTCCCTAAAGTGGAACAATCGAGCCCCCAAACGCTCTTTTGTCGGATCTAAACGGTCCCGTTAAGTTGATCTTAGTCTCAGGTTAGACTAACGTATCCTTAACAAACATTTGAGTTGATCTTGGCCTTAAATATGGTTAACGTATCCTCAAACCAAACCCCCAAACCCAAATCTAAGATAATACGGATTTGGACTAGTCCATGCCCTACGGGCGACGACATAACTCGGTCTCCGTAAACAATCCACGGGCAACAAAACATAAAATAAACACACACAACACGAAGTGACCATCTGGAGAAGGAGAAAGTTGTTACCGCGACGCGGTAGCGTAATTAACTGCAGGGGCTTGCGCCTGCAGGGAAGAGCGTCCCCATAATCAAAAAACCCCTCAAGCGAGGGGGAATCTGACGAAGTCTGCTACATCGGACGCATCCGTTCATACCTTCGATACACGGTGCCATAAATCAACTTGGCATCTTCGGAGAGATGGATAGATAGCACCAATTAGCATCTGCCCCGAACCTCAGGTGAGACGTCCCGCGTCTCGGCCGCCGTTCGGAGGGGAACAACCCTGTTTCTACACAGCCATTTGGGAGTTTCACATATCCAAACAATTTCGAATCTTTTACCGAAACCCCCTCACCACCCATGTCTAGTTTGGAACAGTCGTTGGAAGCTTATATTTCAGCAACAAACAAAATGGTTAGGAATGTGGAAGCATCCATTACTGCCCTTATGCAACCTAGTGAACAGGCAGCTAGTTTTCAACTAGCTCCAAATTTTTCAATGTATAAGGAGGCGGTTGGACAGAGTGAGAATTTGAGAGGAGCGAGTGAGTTCTACACAATTCCAAATCAAACCTACCCTTACCCAATTAAAGCCCACAACTCCGGTTTTCCATCGATTGTCCCAAATAGTTCACCAGTTGAAAATAAAAACGAGTTGTGTGATTTTGTAGTGCTTGATTTGCCAGATTGTGAAGAACCCCTTTCGAGTGAAACCACACCTAATCCTTTCGATCTTTACACCTCCACTCTAGAACCTAAATCGATAAATATCCATGCTTTTGATGAAGTGTCAGAAAATATTGATTTTCACTTGATTGAGGATATAGACGCCGGGAATATTTTGGATGATGAACCAGTAGATTTGATTGAAATTTTATGTCCAATTCATCATCCCGAGTCATTAATTGTTTCTCCCAAACTTCATATGCGTCTTGATTTTGATGATGATGGCATGGATAGGCTAAATTTTGAGGAGAATTATGAGGAGAGTATTGAGGAGAGTATTGAGGATAATATTGAGGTTGAACCGTTTTTGTTTGATATATTGGATTTTCCAATTCATCCTCTTGAACATTTACCTAAATCACCCTCCCTCCTTTCCATCGTTCCGACCACGCCTAGTTTCACGGTTGAAGACTGTGAGCTTGAAAATTTTTTCTTTGAATCTGACACAGTCCTCACCGCTGATAACACTTACGAGTGTTTCACTTTTTCGGATGATGTTGATGACTCACCACCCAAATTTGAGTCCTTTGAATTTTTAGATGAGTTAGTTGAACCATCAGACTCGGTTAATTACAGTAGTTTCGAACCATTGATGGAATCTTTTAAGTTCGAAACAGTTTACTACGGTGAGAATGAGACGATCCCTAATTCACTCCCTTTCGTCCTTCCTATCGTTCCGACCGTACAAGAGACCGTTACGCTTTCATCTCCAATACCAAGTTCGGCGTACCCATGCTTTCTTGCGAATCTTGAAGGATTTGACCACATTTCTCGACGGGTTGATAGATTAGCACAATCGCTTTTAACACATCGGTCATCACAAATTGCGCTAATTTATTCACTCGATTTACACCCTCAAGATCGTACTCCACTTCTTTCTCCTTTCCGCCATTCTTCTCCTCCACCGAGACCATATTCTACCCTTCTTCCCATACGGTCTCGTGTGTTTCTCATTTCTTTCCTCTACACCCCATTATTTCACCAACTCGGCCATTACCACGATAAGATTTTTGAATGGTTGGTGCTAACCTTTGGCTTGTGTAAGGCCAAGTTTAATTTGGGGGGAACCTTGTTGTATATATGTATATATATTTTTGTTTTCTTTCTGTACAAATAAAAAAAATAAAAGAAAAAAATTTCAAAACATTAAAAAAAATTATAAATAAATAAACGGGAGAGTGCCGACAGTTTGACCCTTTTGGTGTGGCATGACAGTGAGGACACTGTCAAGTTTAAGTTTGGGGGTATGATGCTCGGTACATTTTCTTCCTTCGCATTCATATGTATATTTTTGCATTTGCATACTTATTTTAAAAATCCATAAAAATTGAAAAATTTCGAAAATTATAAAAATTAATGTATTCAATTTTGGCCTTATTTAACTTGAGTTTGACAAATAGGTTAACTGGCTAGAAACAATTAGATCTTAGACGTAGTAAATTAAAAACCCTAAAAATAACTTTCCTTAAAGTTTAACGGTAGAAAGTATATGTCTTTATAGTTTATTTAGAAATAGGCAAATTTTGGGTTCACTTCTTGGGCTAAGTCGAAACAAAGGAAAAGTATTGAAACTTTTATTAGAGTATGAGTTTGAAAGATAATTCCTAGCTTAAGTCTAGATTCTGAAAATGTATACCCTACAATTTGCACAATCACGCACCTTGAAACTTGGAATAGTAGAGGAGACCTTGAAATGCTCTTGTCTAAAGTCCTTAGTACGAAGAAAAGAAATAAAAAATACAAGTGTGAATAAAGAAAGAAAAAAATGAACACTGGTTTTTGTGATTACTTAAGGCTGCATTAATGAAGAAAAAAAATATTTAGCGAGGGTGCTTCATCACCTAGTGCCTTAGACCAACTGGTTTGGGAGTCACTGCTAAAAGCCTTGGGTGTTGCAAGACTAGGAATTACGCTTTAAAGTGCAAACGCATCTTGTAATCGGTCGTTGGTACCTCAAGAAGTATTAACGGTCACATGAAGGATGTGTAAGCAAAATTCAATTAAAAATTCACCAATTAAAAAGTGCTTTGGACAACGGACAAGAGTATGATTGCTTGATTTGAATTTCCAAGTGTAGGGGTGATATATACACACACGTGGGGATATATGATTGGAGTTTAGATAAGAGATAGGAGTGAAGAATAGAACTTGTATCTTTAGTAAGAGTTGATAAAAATTCCTAAGTGGAAATGGAACCCTAGAAGGAAAACTTAAGAGATGCCGAAAGCTAGGTAAGTCTATAGAACATATATAATCTTAAGTTAAATGATAAGGAAGTGTGAAGAATATGGGTGGATAATTTGCGAGTCGAAGATAATAGAATTCCTTGTTGGAAAACTCTTTTGGAGAACAAAAGTCGATGGGCCAAATTGATAGGATTTTGTTGGTGTAATCCGCTGAAAACCCTCAGGAGACAACACTCCTCCTACTAGGGACACCTAGAGGTTTAACGGCTTGTTGCATGAGCTCAGTGCAATCGCGTTTCCCTGCGAAAGTGCGGTTAGTTTTTTTTGTAGAGAATAAAAAATAATAAGTTTGCTCGAGAACGAGCAAAACATAAGTTTGGGGGTATTTGTTCAGACCATAATATTGTCTTATTATATTCCCCATTCTTATTCTTTTTATAAATAAACAGGTGCTTTTGACGCATGTCTGCTACATGTTACAGGTTACAGGTTCTTGGACAGAAAACAGTGAAAACGATGTAAAGACGATGAAAAAGTGGACTTTGACCAAAAACAGAGGACTCTTGATCAAGCCTACATCAAAGATAAAGTTCACAATTAACAAGGCAACGCAAGGTCCAAGTTGTCAAAGCAAACGGTTAAAAATCCACTACAAATGTTCACTGGAAATCTGGAAGAAAACCCAAAAGCCAAATGGAGAAAAAACTAAAGAAATGAAAAGCCCAAAGAACCCTGAAGCAGCCCAGCAAAAAATAATCCTCTGAACTCATTATTGGGCCGCGGAACCGCGGCCTAAGCCTGCTGTTGCCGCGGTTCCGCGGCCATAAGAAGCCCAAAGGAGAATTATTTTTTACCAAAATTCAGTGGCTTCGTTGACTGGTCTTTATAGGGCTATTTTTGTAAATGTAGACATGCGAATCAGATGTAACCTAGGGTTTCCTATTCTTTATAAATAGGAACTCTAATCATTGTAATTTTTTATGCCTCCTTTTAATAATAAAATACAGATCTCTTTATGGAGAGCATCGGTGTTTCTTTTCAACTCATGAATTCAGATCTGACAAACCTGCGTTGATGATTGGAAAGATGCATCTGTAAGTAGATTTAATTCCTTACTTTAGTTTAGATTTCAATTATTTGCCCTAGGTAGATTTAATTCCTTACCGTAGATAAATTGTTTAGAGTTAGCTTTGGGGAAGGACTTTGAGAGATGAGATCTCTCATCCCTTTCTTACCCATAATATATTCTCAATAGGACTCCATGCATACACGCACACACCGCGCCCTACGGCACCCTACCCCTCGAGGTAATGATAACACCATAGTATAAAGGCCCGGTTGTGCGCGTTTTCCATGGAGGTTAGGGTAAGGATCTCTAAAGGAAGGACAAGAAGCTAGAGGAAGGAACACCTTCCCGAATGGATCTAATCCCCTTTATTGATAATTACCATAACTCCTTATAGATCCTAAATTGGGTATAGAAAGCGTTGAGATTTCCTTGCATTTCCAAACCATCCCTAAACCTAACCCTAACAAGACTAGATCTAGATAATCGTAGATAGATAGATTTAGATTTTAGATTTAATAATCAATCCGAACACCTTTCGGAATTAACTCGTAAGCGCGACTAGGAGATTCACAACATCCCTGTGGACCGACCCGTACTCACCGGCTAGCTTCATGCGACGCCGTTCTTGATTGCGGTTTAGATATTGTTTTTGACACACAAAATCACTTGGTCAGACAGGTCTCCTCTACGAGCTACCACTCGCGAGCGTAATCTACTAATTGGATGCATACTACATCCACCCTTTTCTCATCTGGAATCTGCGCGGTGACGAGCAGGTTCTCTATATCAACTAGCCACTGCTCCACTGGCCATGGCTTCTCCAATCCTGTAAATATGGATGGACCGAGCTTTCTAAAGTTTGCCACGGTGCCCTCACGCTGCGTTGGCCTGGGTGCTACTGCAACTACGGACTACTGGACTGTCCGCAAACTCTCCTGGAAAGGCTTGGCCTGCTGCTGATTTAGCTCAATTTGCCGCTTCTGGTTTTCAAGCATACCACGTACAACTCCAAGCAATGTGATATTATCAACACGCCTCTGGTATGACCGCAAATCTCTATTCGCCATAATTCTGAAGCCAAGGCACTGAAGAAGATCAGTAACGGTAAACAGAATTCAATAAACAAGATAGCTATAGATTCAAGACTGCCAAGATAGTAATGTGGCAGGACATGTTCCTAATTCTGGGTTTCCTGGTCAATGTATTGGGTTCAATACCCAACTACAAAAGAACTGAACCCGACTAACCTTAAATCCTATAGTTCTGATACCAAACAAACCCTGTCACGCCCCGTGTCACGCCCCGCTTCCCAGAGTACGCTAAGATGGGCATGTGACATAGCCAACCATGCTACCTGTGGGTAGGAAGTATCCATCCACAGTCACATTACGGCTATAGAGATATCAAGAACAAAATAAAACTATCTAGCACATATCCATAAGCCAAAATAAAATGAGTCAAGAATAATAATGCGGAAGCAAAAGATCCAATACAAGAATAACTGAAATGTATGTCCCATAATGCGGGCTCACATCAGGAATAAAATGCTGAAAAGTAAAAGAACTAACTGCAACTGAGTCCTCACTGCTCAGCCTGCTGGCTGAAGTACTCCTGCTCGGACTGCGACAAAGGTACGGAATCTGGGCCATGCAAAACCCAGACGTCAGTGCGTCATGTTATCAAGAAATAAAATATAAACAGGGTAACACGACATGCAAGTATAATCATAAATGGTAAAGCTGGTGTAACAGCAATATAAATCAGGGCAGTGAAGGATAGTGTGCAGTGAGTAAACTAAGCTGGTCTATTAGGTTATCTACTCTCAAGTCTTTGAAGTCAATTTGATGAATCATCGATGTAACTCAATAGTATCCTGTGCATGCCCGGGACCACGGTCTAAGACTCTCGGGCTGAAACCGAGACGTGCCGCTAGGCACTAAAAGGAAAGGGTAAAGACGAATGATGTCAGCAGCAGCATCCCGAGGCGGGCCTAGCCTCTAAAACTGATCAGTATAAGCAAGCAACTGTCGAGTTACAAGTCAGGTTTCATCATTGATTTCCCCATACCCTCAAGTTATAAGTGTTCAAGTCAAATAATCTGGAACTAATGCCAACACAGGATCAAGCAGGTACAGGTTTGTCTGGATAGACAACAGGAACGGTCCGTGAGGACAATAGGTCAGGTCAGTTGGCATTAGACACAAGATCAGGTAACAGGTAAAACCATGGTACATCAGGTTAAGCTAGGTAATATATAAAGGTGTCACGTTATGTCAAGAGCTGTACGGTACCATGTCGGGTCAAGTAATATGTGTGTAGCAAGTCATGTCAGGGTGTACAAGATATCGTGTGGGTGCTCATAATCAACTAGCATAATCATAGTTATAAATAAACAAGCATGGTTATCATCAGAACAATAAATTGGCACATGTAATAGGTTAAGCAATATGTGCAGATTAAACTACTTAGCTGTACGGTTATCAGTTTGTGTTTAAGAGATAATTTTAACATTACATGAATACAGTATGACAACTATGGATGTTAAAATCATGTTAATAAGTATTAAGTGATCTAGGGATGCAATGACAGGTATAATATGTTCAATGGATGCAATTATAACTAAAACCGGTTAAACATGCACACGGATGTCCGATAGAGTAAAACTAGAGAAAAGGGTGTCATAGACTATGTACAATAGTTATTATGTGATTAAAATGTAACTGTGGTTACTAGGTATAGTCAACTAAATGCAACAGTTAGGCTTCAAGTTCTAGATCTGAAATATGTAAACGGAACATCATATTGTTAACTTGGAACTCATGGATTTAGATTCTATCTATAGATTTAATAAGAACATAGATAAATTAATATAGGAATAGTATGAATAGAATGTAGCAAGTTTCACTTGCCTCGACGGATCGCGATACGGAAAACGGAACGTCTCGCGTCGGTGGGAAAAGTCGCGACGCGCGCACGGTACACGGAATGAGTCCAAACGACGAACAGTGGAATCACACGGGTCAGGGGTCCTCGCTAGGTCGTCGAGATCGTCGACGGCCCGACCGGAATCCATCGATCTAAAGAAACAGTGAACGAGAAAGCGACAACTTAAAGAAAGAAAAGAAAAGAAAGCAAGAAAGGAGAATGGAGGAGGAATGAGTGTAGGATTGATTACTGGGCTGCAGAGGATGTGTTGGTGGTGAGATCAACGGCGGTGCGGGCACCGGCGAAGGGGTTAGGTGTAAGGGTTAGGTTTAAGGTTTGGTTGCTGGTTTTGGGTGCAAGGCTAGATGTCGGGGGTATTGGTGAGGGGATGATGTCGAGGAGAGGAAGGAAATGAGGTGGTGACGATGGTGGGTATGAGGCTAGGGTCGTCGGCGACGACCGGAGACGTTGGGTTTAAGGGTGCTGTGGGTTATGTGTAGGGTGCACGGCCTCGGGGAGAAGAAGAAGGAGAAGATAGAGATGAGGAAGAGATGGGTGCTCGGTGCGGTGATAGGGTTAGGGTGATGGAGGCGATGAGGAGTTGGGTTCGTGGAGGCGATGAGGAGTTGGGTTCGTGGAGGTGATGAGCTGCAGCGTTTTAAAAAAAGAAGAAGAAGAAGAAGGTATAAGGAGGAAATATAAGGGAGGTGACGATAGCAGCTCGGGAAGTGACCAGAGTCGAGGAGCGAACAGTGTTCGCGAGAGAAGAGAGAGAGAGCGCGAGAGAAGAGAGAAAGGAGAGAGAGAGAGAGAAATCTGCGGCGGAGGAGAGAGAGGGAGAAAGGGAAAGGCTGAGGGGGAAATTGTGTGGGCCCGGCGCAAGAGAAGAAGGCGTTTGATTGGTTGGGGAAGTGGGACCCAAGGAAAACAGTGCAAAGAGTTTACAAAGGATTTATTTTGTTGGTTAAGGGAAAAATATATGGTGAACAGTCAAGATTTCCCTAACTAAGATTTATTATATATTTTGGTTGGTAAACAATCTTTAGCTGTAGATTGTAATTTTTAAACGAATATAAAGAAATTTAAAATGGTTAGAAATTTGGCGGAATACGAAATATTTCAGAATTGTGCCCGGGTCGGGTCCAAAAATTTGGATTTGAAATATGAAAATTATTAGCAAGTTCCAAAAATTGAAATGAAGGATTATATAACAGAAATGCATACCCCCAAGAACGGATGCACGTACGTGCGCGTAGCCATCCAAACACGTCCGTTTCACTGAACGGGACGAGAACACGATGCAAAGACGTCACCACAGGGTTAGGGGTATCAGACAGGCCATGAAATGCAATTTTAATTTATTTTACATGATTTAAATTGTTGTATGCAACAGATGCGATACTAGATAAAATGCTAGTATATACTAAATTCTGAGATGCACTAGTCCATGCAATAAGTTAAGGTAATCTATAAATAAAAGTTAACCAGGTTCAAGCAAGCGGGTCGGGTCGAATGCAAAGTAATATGTAAAAATACCTGTAGGGTTCCTATGCACTCAAGTGGAGTCTCACAAGGCATCAAACATGGCTAATTCAAATTTTACGGGTGCCTACAAACCCTAATACGGATCGTTAACTAGATAATGAGGCGATGCAAGCATGTAAACGATTTAAATGCTAAAGGAAAGTGGCTACAACCTTTGTAGATCCGGTCCACCACCTCCATGGCTCCACGATGAAGTCTCCTCGCTGTACAAATCGGATCTTGGGCTCTAGCGCTGGCTTCATCGGAGAAAAAGCGGGCTAGGTCATCGACGACGATGCCGAAGATGATCTACGTCGAGGCATCGCTAGATCAAGCTCCAACTTCACCAAGTCAAGAAAACTTGTGAAGGAAACACCCTATACTACTTGGCAAGAGGTAGAGGATGAAGAAATAGGAAGTGGGTAGACTTTAGATTTGGATTTCTCACACTTTTTCATCAATCACCATTGATGTAGCAAGCTTTCTTCATGGAAGAAGAAAATGAAGAAGAAGAAGAAGATGATATATATCATAAGTGTTTTTAAAATAAAAACAATATGATACTTATCATAATCTCAACCATGGTTTAGTGTAGAGATTTAACTAAGGTTAGATGAGTGGTTAGGGTTAGAGAAGAGACAAGAATGGTGGACTTGTTCAAAGCTTCAAGAAGCTTCAAATAAAACAAAATTAGCAACCATTCTTTTCTCTTTTTCTTTTCAAATGAAATAAATAAAATAAATAAATGAATATGAAAAAGAAATGATACCCTAACCACTAACTAACCATGGTTTAATACTTTACACAAAACCAAGCTAGAATGTATCATCAAACATGATACAATCATGTGCACCAAAATATATCACATATACAATGTGCAATACAAGTGAGTAAATCCATTTAAAGTGAACCAATACTAGTTAATGCAAAGTAATATATCAAATATATAATTATACATTAAATCATTAAATCAACACTTGATTCAATGATCCGGTCATGTCGCATATAACCGGCTAGTATCCAACGTATCGGCTTATCGAATCAATCCTTGATTCGATAACTAGGTTATATCGCATACAACCATTCGACACATACATCGCGAGAATGAAATACGGTATCACATACACGCATTATTCTCGGTCCCGCACATATCCCATATGTGCTCCTATTTCGTTTCGCTTGAGCCAGGAAACCTCTGTGTAGGACTCTAAAGACTCGTCAATACGCCGGCAGCAGATGATGATCATATCAAACACCCACAACCCACAAGCGGTCTGCTAAACGTAACGGCCACCCGGGTATTGAGCGATCAGAAGATCGACGAGCAAGCCCGCTCACACTCCTGTGAATCCAACCAGTAACACTTACCGTACAGTCCGGTCTGTTCGTCTGATATGTCGCATATCTCGCCTAGGGTTGGTAAATGTCAGACCCCAATAGCTCGATAAGTCATGCCGACGTAGGGTCCATAACATTCGTGAAACTACTGATAACTCTTACCAGTATATCACTGCAACCCTGGCCAGGGATTTCCTGTTATGGCCAGTCGAGCATAGCGCAACATCAACCCCCAATACCGGGAGAGACGAATCCCCTCCTATCGCTCATTGCTTCCATGTGAATCGGGACTGTACCCAAAAACCACCTGTTTGCACGACTCAGTAGAGCCGTGGTAGGGTGGAAATCAAAGCACAGTGGGAGACACACAAGACTCTATGACGATCTCGGGTCAACAGACTAAGCTGTACCAGTGTCACCAGAGAACTGCCATCTGACGTGAGGTATAATACCATCTGGGAGTTCTCGGCGAGTCCGTTCAGTGTACCCAGTCTTCACTGAGCACCCGCATACCATCTCTGATGTCAAACACCAATGGATATGGGATCATCCATCGCCCATCGCATGGGTCGAGAAGATATACGCTAGTCTACTCTGGAATATCGATGCCCCGTCTCGATATTCCCACGACTAGGAACAATGAAGGATGTACTCATTGACTACCCAGGCCCCACTAGTATGATCTGCATCATAGTCCTGGAAGTTGAGTACTCATCCTAAGGGCTTTATCAACATGTAATCAGAGAGACAGAAAGTATACATGTTAAGACAAAGAGCAACCAGATAGCGTACTATCATGTCGAGCAAGAAAGTCCTACCTATATATGTCCCAGCATCCACTACAATATACATCCAATGTACAGTAATGGCCTCTAGGGCATACATATAACTAACAATCTCCCACTTGCACTAGGGCCATCTGTAGCAGTGGTTGCAGTATCACATACTCAACCATCTCCTAAAAGTCTCTCTTTGGGAAAAGGCCTTCGTGAGTGGATCCGCCGTGTTGTCCTCTGAGTCTACTCTCCTAACCTCGATCACCCTGGAGATCAACTATCTCCATGATCAGGTGATGCTGCCTCAGAATATGTCTGGGTCACTGATGGGACCAGGGTTCCTTGGCCAAAGCCATAGTACCATTGTCACACAATGGTAGGAACCTAGTTCATCCTATGAACCAATATACACCCAAACTGCCTCTTTGATAGTATCTTTAATAGCGATGTTACCAGCCTTTATCGTCTAGTTTGTCACGGTATCTAGCTTGGAAATCTTCCAACATACCGTCCCTTTACCAAAGGTAAAGACAATGCATGTGACTGACATTCAGTCGTCTTTATCACTCTGGAATCCTTCCAGTGATTCTCCCCAGGATCGATTGATACCATCTCACTACAACTAGTGAGTATCCTAACATGCAATTAGATCTATCTCATAGATCCAAAGCTTAGGATTTAGTATGTATCACTTCGATCCTATATGGAAAATTATTGTGATAAGCGGAGATTGATCGAGCGTAGCATAGGAAACTCCTTCCCTAACAAGAGTATGTCATCCACGTACTCTACGAGGATCGTCACCATACTCCCTACTACCTTTTTGTTTATACAAGGTTCATCTACCATTTTGATGATGTCAACTTCTTTGACTAATCCATCAAAACAGATGTTCCAACTCCGCGATGCCTGCTTTATCCTATAAAGTATCTTGCACACGTTTCCGCTGCTCCCACTGTCTATGAGGCCCTCTGGCTGTGTACTTATAGATGCACTCTTCTAAAACATCATTTAGAAAAGCAGTCATGACACTCAACCACCAGATATCGTAGTCATGGTATGTAGCCGTGGCAAGTAGGATCTGGATGGACTCAAGCATAGTCCCTAGAAAAGGTTTCATCATTATCCACACCTGGTTGATGACTAAAACCTTTAACAAGTCTAGCTTTGAAAGTCTCAACTTTTCCATCTATACCAAGTAATCTTCTCAAGATATACTTGCTCCTGATGGGGATTTAACCCTTCAGATATAGCAACCAAAGTCCATACTTTGTTGGTGTATATGGATTCCATCTCAGACCGCTAAGCATCCAGCCATTCTTACAGAGTCCCTACTCTTGATGGCCTGCTCGAATCTAGTTGGGTCATCATCTCATGATACATTCCATGCTCCCACTGTCATCGAGAAACCAAGGTATCTCTCATGTGGGTGAGGAACCCTACTAGATCGGCAGAGAGGCTGAGATTCGTTGGAAACTATTGAATCCTTTGGTTCTGTCAAATCATTAGCAGTTTTGTACAGCTGGAACCATTCCAGTTCTACAGAACTGATCTTGCCTCGATCTTGTCCGGATTTTTCTTTTAACATAGGTCGGAAAATCCCAAATCTTAACTTACTTAAGAGATAGGCTCTTCCCATACCATATCTCATATGGAATGGTAGGCAGTGATCTGATTCGAACCTAATTCAATAGGTACGCAGCTTCTCAAGCGCATAACCCCAAAAGGAAATAGGTAACTCAGTAATACTCATCATAGAGCACACCATATCTAATATTGTGCGATTGCTCCGCCCTGATACACCGTTGTGCTGTGGTGTGTTCAGAGGAGTAATACTGAGAGAGAATCTCATTTTCCTTTAGAATAGTCCAAGGATTCCATGCACAAGTATTCTCCTCCCTGATCTCATCATAGGACATAATACTTATACCCGTATTTTGGTTCTCTACTTCCTACTTATATTCTGTGAATACCTCAAAAGGTTCGGACTTATATTTCAACAGGAATATATGACTGAATCTTGAGAGATTATCAGAGAATATAATGAAGTACAAAGAACCAGTCCTGGCATGTGTAGACAGGAGACCTTACATACATCATTATGTATTAGTCCCAAGAGTTCATTAACTCTTTCTCTGCTTCCAGTAAACAGAGCTGGTGTCATTATATCTTTGTGACATGACCAGCAAGTTTCACAAGATGTAAATTCAAACTGATTTAAATATGCATCTAAATGTAACTTCAGCTAGTCGGGTCGCATTGATATGACCTAGTCTACAATACCTCAAGAAGAATTTGTTCATTTCTGAACTCTTCCTCTTGTGTGTGTTCAGTATACAAGGAACTGTAGTTTGATTTAGAACGTCAATGCTTTTAGATAACGTGCCTGAACCGATCAACTTTTGATATAGGAAATGTTCAAAACATTATCCAACAATACAAAATTATATCATTTCTTTACTAATAAAGAGACTGATATGATTTTGTATATCAGGTTCGGTATCTAATAGCATTTGTTCAGAATCAATGTATTGGTAATACAGGGTGACAGTGACCAACAGACTTGGCTGCAACACTTGCCCCGTTTTCTGTCTCATGAAACTTATCACCCGTTCTCAGTTTTTCTACCTTTTTGTAGCCCTATGTAACAGATTACATATCTGGGATCCTGATCCGGTATCATATACCCAGGATGCAGAGGATACCGAGAAACAGTTCTTTGTAATGAACACACCCGAAGGAGATGCATCATATGCACTTTCTTCGTTTGGGCGGCATAGGAATTCTGGTATTCCCCAATTTCCTGCTCCGTCTTATAACAATTATAAGTTGGAGCGGGACCAACGTTCCCCAGCTCAGTATAACAAGCGGGTTCGGTCAATACATCCATTTTATTATCTTGATTAAGGCGTGATATGGTCGCTACCAGGAGAGAGAGAGAAGAAAACACTCTGCGTGCGCTCTTGCAAGATCAGATTGGTTATATATTTTATCTAATCAGGATGGCTCCCACTGTTTTTATCAAATCTTCCTTCAAACCCTAAAAGGAAAGATTAGCCGGGATTAATTACACTCTACAAGTTCGCCAATGTTTCAGCCAGGCTAGTGTCGGTACTTTGAGGGAGGTTCCCCGTGCTTTCGCACGGACCTAATTACAGTAAACCTCGTTTTCCCAGAGGCGTAACCCCGTTGACACCTTTCTAGACACCTACTTGATCGGCTAATTGTAAAGTGCAAAACTCTCCCAGGAGTAACAATTACTCGCAGTGGGTATCGGGATCCAACTATCACATAGAAGGTATGCAATCTCATTGCAAATTTCAACACTTGAAACTCCCGATAAAGGTTTTTACCCCTAGCACCTATGACATTAACTATGGTCAACAAATCATAAGTACTAGTCAAGTTCTACCCGTTATTTCGTGATTAATTAGACCCACCCACATGACCCTTAACTAAGGTCAACAAAGTCACGCGACTGTCCTAACTAATCGCATCATATGCGGTGTAGGAAGACATCACTTAGCTACCGTACACTGTGCCTTGACTATGGTCAACAAACACAGCACGAATACTAAGTACTCTACTTCCTAAAATAACGGAGGGTTGCGAATGGTTTTTGTGAAAACCTTTAACGCTTTGAACTTGATCTCGTTGCGGAATCAAATGGTTTTTAAATGGAATGTTTTTGAGGCTTTTTCTAGTTTTGCTAAAGGGGTCACTCCCGGTGAAGGGATCGTCGGCCCTTTCCTCGTCGAATGAGGTGCGGGATATATCATATATATCACTGTGCAAAGCGGAAACTATAGAAGCGATCAAAGACAAACCGAGGGTTGTAGCATCTGCCAGTTATTGCTAAAGGAGTCACTCCCGGTGAAGGGATCTCGGTCCTTTCCTCATCGAACAAGGTGCAGGATGTTCTATAATGAACACCTCGATGCAAAGCAAGAACTGTAGCTACCTGTTTTTATTTTGAAATTCGATTCCACAACATCAATTAGGTTTATTTTCTTTCATTAATCTCATTAATGAATATCCCATCATTTAAGTCCACCTAAACATCACAGATAAATATAACGTACGCTTATGCCATCCGCATTCGCCTCGATGTCCCGTCTGCACCGTTAGGTTAGGTAACTAACGACAGAGCGGGGCAGGGCTAGCGCGGGTGTAAAACATAAGCAACATCTATATAATATATCATATATACTATATATAATATCTGTCACAGAACATCACATATCATCAACGTGCAAACATGCGTATCCCAATTGTCGTTGACATATAGCAACGAAACCGGCGATATCACATATTACACTTACGGTCACAGAAAAGAAAGTGTAAAACTACAACAGTTGGAATCCGCAACCTCCTCAGACATCGCATGCCTGACCAAATGAATTACTTAGACATCGCATGCCTAACAATTATAAACCCCGCATTTTAGTCTCATTATCGAAAACTCTTTTCAATATCAAGTCGGGCAATTCAACAAGATTCCCGACATCCTGATCGAATGCTCGTCGCAAACTTTAGTAGGCGGCCGCACCCCTGATACCGTCGACGAAGTACACCAAGGCGGAACACCGCTACCGCGAGCACCCAAACGGATGCTTTCGGCGACGGGGTTCTCCTACAGTCACTTGGTCGGGGTTAAGGGATGTAGCTGTCTAATAAGTTTACCCGGCGAGTATCCGCGTACGCTACGTGATTGCGACGGACTTTTGATCACATCAAAATTCCGTGGCAACCGATCAAGTGAGACTAAAGTGCTTGATTTATAACATTCATTCAGTTATCTCATAACTACTTGTGAATTCCAATTATTGTATCACATTCCAGATAAATAGAAAATGTTAAACTTTCCGATCGAACATTCAAACACCCAAGTTTTCCGAAACAGATCAACACATGAAATAAGTTTAAAAACATTCAGTTCGTGTCTCAGTACCAACGGTCCAGCCGTAGAAGGGTCAAGCCAACGCCTCACATGTGGCACGCCGTACTGCCCCAAACCCTAAGGTTCAAAGGGCAGTTCAAGACGGTCACATAATTGAGTTAAGGTTTGTTGTCTTCTAGAGGGACCATCGCGTTACTTGCACTACTTAGAATGTTATTAAACCACGGAAAGATCCAACACTTGGAAATTTCCCGACAGGGGAAAAGTTGGGTATTTATATCCGGTCGAACTTTTTAACATATTCTAAAATATCCGGAAAAACATAAACGAAGTTAAATTATCCGATCAAATTAACGAATCCCCAATAAAACCCTAGAAAACTCAACACTTGAGTGGAATTAAAAAATTCACATAAAAAATTGCCAAGAAAGGACCTAAGAATAAATATATGAAATTTGAGGGACTAAGTCCAAATTTAGGCCGCGGAAGAGCCGCCAAACCCCTGGTTTGGCCGCGTTTCCGCGGTCGAATTATGGAATTAGGGGCCCAAACTTCACAGTAATTCTTAGTTTTTCCTGCTTACTTTTCTGCATATTTTTAATTCACAAAAATCCACGAATTTCAAAAATGTACAGAGAGCATTTTAGGGTTTGGGTTTCAGTTCGATCGGACTTCTAATTCCGTCTACGCATCGCCTAAGGCTCTAGCTAGTCTCTGATACCACTGTAGGGTTCCTATGCACTCAAGTGGAGTCTCACAAGGCATCAAACATGGCTAATTCAAATTTTACGGGTGCCTACAAACCCTAATACGGATCGTTAACTAGATAATGAGGCGATGCAAGCATGTAAACGATTTAAATGCTAAAGGAAAGTGGATTCAACCTTTGTAGATCCGGTCCACCACTTCCATGGCTCCACGATGAAGTCTCCTCGCTGTACAAATCGGATCTTGGGCTCTAGCGCTGGCTTCATCGGAGAAAAAGCGGGCTAGGTCATCGACGACGATGCCGAAGATGATCTACGTCGAGGCATCGCTAGATCAAGCTCCAACTTCACCAAGTCAAGAAAACTTGTGAAGGAAACACCCTATACTACTTGGCAAGAGGTAGAGGATGAAGAAATAGGAAGTGGGTAGACTTTAGATTTGGATTTCTCACACTTTTTCATCAATCACCATTGATGTAGCAAGCTTTCTTCATGGAAGAAGAAAATGAAGAAGAAGAAGATGATATATATCATAAGTGTTTTTAAAATAAAAACAATATGATACTTATCATAATCTCAACCATGGTTTAGTGTAGAGATTTAACTAAGGTTAGATGAGTGGTTAGGGTTAGAGAAGAGACAAGAATGGTGGACTTGTTCAAAGCTTCAAGAAGCTTCAAATAAAACAAAATTAGCAACCATTCTTTTCTCTTTTTCTTTTCAAATGAAATAAATAAAATAAATAAATGAATATGAAAAAGAAATGATACCCTAACCACTAACTAACCATGGTTTAATACTTTACACAAAACCAAGCTAGAATGTATCATCAAACATGATACAATCATGTGCACCAAAATATATCACATATACAATGTGCAATACAAGTGAGTAAATCCATTTAAAGTGAACCAATACTAGTTAATGCAAAGTAATATATCAAATATATAATTATACATTAAATCATTAAATCAACACTTGATTCAATGATCCGGTCATGTCGCATATAACCGGCTAGTATCCAACGTATCGGCTTATCGAATCAATCCTTGATTCGATAACTAGGTTATATCGCATACAACCATTCGACACATACATCGCGAGAATGAAATACGGTATCACATACACGCATTATTCTCGGTCCCGCACATATCCCATATGTGCTCCTATTTCGTTTCGCTTGAGCCAGGAAACCTCTGTGTAGGACTCTAAAGACTCGTCAATACGCCGGCAGCAGATGATGATCATATCAAACACCCACAACCCACAAGCGGTCTGCTAAACGTAACGGCCACCCGGGTATTGAGCGATCAGAAGATCGACGAGCAAGCCCGCTCACACTCCTGTGAATCCAACCAGTAACACTTACCGTACAGTCCGGTCTGTTCGTCTGATATGTCGCATATCTCGCCTAGGGTTGGTAAATGTCAGACCCCAATAGCTCGATAAGTCATGCCGACGTAGGGTCCATAACATTCGTGAAACTACTGATAACTCTTACCAGTATATCACTGCAACCCTGGCCAGGGATTTCCTGTTATGGCCAGTCGAGCATAGCGCAACATCAACCCCCAATACCGGGAGAGACGAATCCCCTCCTATCGCTCATTGCCTCCATGTGAATCGGGACTGTACCCAAAAACCACCTGTTTGCACGACTCAGTAGAGCCGTGGTAGGGTGGAAATCAAAGCACAGTGGGAGACACACAAGACTCTATGACGATCTCGGGTCAACAGACTAAGCTGTACCAGTGTCACCAGAGAACTGCCATCTGACGTGAGGTATAATACCATCTGGGAGTTCTCGGCGAGTCCGTTCAGTGTACCCAGTCTTCACTGAGCACCCGCATACCATCTCTGATGTCAAACACCAATGGATATGGGATCATCCATCGCCCATCGCATGGGTCGAGAAGATATACGCTAGTCTACTCTGGAATATCGATGCCCCGTCTCGATATTCCCACGACTAGGAACAATGAAGGATGTACTCATTGACTACCCAGGCCTCACTAGTATGATCTGCATCATAGTCCTGGAAGTTGAGTACTCATCCTAAGGGCTTTATCAACATGTAATCAGAGAGACAGAAAGTATACATGTTAAGACAAAGAGCAACCAGATAGCGTACTATCATGTCGAGCAAGAAAGTCCTACCTATATATGTCCCAGCATCCACTACAATATACATCCAATGTACAGTAATGGCCTCTAGGGCATACATATAACTAACAATACCATCCGCACCCAAACACCCTAAATCAAGAAAGACCATGGCTAGGTAAATATGGAAACTGGAATTGGTATAAATGAACTCGGGTGTTATACCCCGCTTCCCAAAATACGTAAACACGGCACGTGATAGAGCCAACCATGCTACCTGTGGTTAGGAATCATCTCTCTACAATCACATTACGGCTGTCAATCGGATATCAAGAACAATAAAATATATAATCTAGCTAACACATGTCCATCTATCATAATAAATAAAACCAAGAAATAGGTGTAGCGGAAACGAATCACGATCCAATAAACAATAGTATCTGAACTATATCCCAATATGGGCTCACATCAATAAAAATAAAACTGCTAAAATAAATAAACTAAGAATCTCTAAACTAAATAGCTAGCTCCTCATTGCTCGGCTTCATTGCTAAAGTATTCATGATCTACCTGCGATAAAGGTAGAGGAACTGGGCCATGCAAAACCCAGACGTCAGTGCGTCATAAATATCAAAACAATAGTAATAACCAGGATATGATGATATGGTTAAACATGCGTAAATAATAAACACAGGTATAAATAGTGAGCTATATGTATGTGATGTGTATCCTAAAATTTGTGCTTCTAGGTTATCTATTCTACAAGTTTTTTAAATCAATTAATATAATTCTCATCGTAACTCAACAGTATATATCCCGTTCAAACCCCTGCAGAATCACGGCACAATGATTTATTCCATAACGCCTAAAATCACGACAAACAATGATTTATTCCGTAACGCCCGGAATCATGGCAAACAATAATAATATCCTCTTGAGTTATGTTTCGGTTACATTCTTGATTTCTCCTTTTCCCCCAAGGTTCTGTTTTCAAATCAGGTATTGATGATATATATCTAATACCAATACAAGATCAAGCAGGAACCGGTCTTATCTATGCAGACAACAAATCACATCCGTCAGGACAACAATCAGGATTGTTGGCATTAGCAATAAGATCCAAGTAACAAGTTTGGTAATGTGTCGTGAACATGTCATGTACTGTATATTAACCAAAATAGATACCAATGTAAAACCGTAATCAATATCGAACACAATTAATGCCAAGATGCATATGTATCTATCTGTAATAACCGTTATAGGTCCATTACCATATATGATGCAATTTAGATAATCATATTGAACTGATATAGTCATACAGTATTATCATGATGTTCCGGCATGCAACTGGATAAGCTATCATCGGTACAGATACAGACGGATACTGTAAAACTATAAATCGCTACTACTCGCTAAATATTAATCTAGTCGAGTATATCGATATAATCAAAATAGCATATTGCATGTTTAGAACTTGCCTGATCGGATCTCACGTCGAGATACGGATGTCATATTCCAACGTCGAAATAAAGTTACGGCGCAAACTTACGCATGCAGGACTGGACCTGGCTGAGCAGCTGCATGACGTGGTGACTGGGCCAGATGAGGATGGTGACTGGGTCGTCCGGATTATCGGCGACGTGTCCAACTCCGGCGAGACGGCCGGAAAAAAGAAAAGACAAGAAATAAAGAAAGAAAAGAAAGAAAAAGAAGAAGAAGAAGAAGAAGAGAAGAATAAGAAGAAGCTGTTGGGGTTCTCTGTACTTGGCGAGGATAGAGGGGAGATAAGCGACGAGGTGACGGCGACGAGGCGAAGTCGGCGGCAGCAAAGTGGGTGTGGGTTCTAGTGACCGGGGAATGAAGCTAGGGTCGATGGTGGTGATGTATAGTGTTCTGGAGTTTGCTGGAGAGACGAGGAGATGAGGAGGGTGGTCAGTGTTAGTGGGTTTACCAGCGACGAGGGGTTACCGGCGAGGTGTTGGTTTGGACGAGATGGGTTCTTACGGTCGGGGTAAAGGTTAGAGCGTGGGTCGTCGGGAGAGGAGAAGAGGTGAGGAGGAGGAGATGATGGTGGTGAGGACAAGGAGGCAAGGTGATGGGGATGGCGACGGTGAGAAGGAAACGAGGATTAGGGTTCGGGGACATGAGGAAAAAAATGAGGGAGAAAGAGAGGGTAAGGTTTTATATAATAATTATATATATATATATATATATATATATATATATATATATATATATATAGTGTGTGTGTGTGTGTGTGTGTGTGTGTATTAAAGAGAGAGAGAGGGAGAGATAGAGAGACAAAGACAAGAGATAGAGGGAGATTGAGACAGGGAAAAAGAGAGAGAGATTTATTAGAGAGATTTATTATTAGTTAATTAATATATAATATATATTATATAACAGTTTATATTATATATGTTAGTTATATAAATAATATATATATGGGATTTTACAGATAATACCAGATTATTCCGAATATTATCCGTGTCTCTTCAAAAGACTAGTTTTTCAATATGGAGAATATACGTACAAGTTTAAACCATAATATAATATCCAGTAAATAAAAACATACAACCCCCAAGTACGGATCTACGTAAATATACGTAGCGATCAAATAATATGTCGGTTTAACAATTAGGATATGAACATGATATATGGATGCAACCACATGATATGGGGTACCATGACATGTAAGGCAAGACAAGAAAATATGTTATTGTATTTTAAAAAGATAATTAGATTCTAAAATATATTATATATGTATATAAAATCTAGATTTGCATGGATACACTCTACTAGCAAATATTTGATATAATTTTGAGCCATGATCGGTTTCAAACATGCGAGTCGTGTCGGATAATAACCATAACTACCAATTGCACTATCCACAACCCAAAAGCAACAATAATCAAGAATTTTGCCGCAAGATTTGAAATACCCCAAATAAATATAGTATAACGGTGCTAGGGTGTTACACCCCCAATCGCATTCGTGCTTTGCACATGCATCCCTTCGACTCCTTTCAACTTCCCTGCACTGTTTAATTTCTCTGCAATTAAACAGTGACCATTCAATTCACCATTTAACACCAATTTTAATTCTTTTAATCCAAATTTTTAATTTTATACCCTAAATTCTTCACTATAAATACCACCCCATACTCTAGCTCCCCTCAATTCTGAAAATTTCTATCAAAATTCTTCCAAAAGTTTCTAAGTGCAAGTGGAGTCAAGTGGAGTTAGCAACCAAGCTCTTTTCGTTGAAGATCGAAGTCGTTTCCGAAGTTTCCGCGACGCCACGGAACCCTCCCTCTCTTCTTTAACCTCTTTCTTATGCTAGACAATGAGTAAGTCTATCTTCTCTCTTTTCCTTTTACCTCAAATCATCTTCAAAAAACATATCGGTAAAGTGGAGTTAACTCCGATATGCGTAATTTTAACCACTTCCCTCATTAAGGAAGATAAGTCAAACTAACTTTCTCACACCATTCGTAATCTTATTTGCAATTATTTAGATTTAGTTTAATAAAGTTTTCATGAGAAATAATCAAATAACGGACTTTTTCATTAAAATATCATGAACTTTAATATAATCTTTCTCGATAACTAGTTTATCTACCTTTAGGAAAATTTCACGGGGTAACGACCTATCTCACACACACACTATGGTTTCATAGCACGGTATTCCAAATATATTGTTTATTTAAAGAATAGGTTTATATTAAAATACCACACCTTTTCAAAACAGGTTTCTTTTAATCGGTATTTTTGGAATCCTTGGCAATTATACCTCTACAACTCAATAGGGGACCCGCTAATGGATGGTGCGGATTATCATATATTCTTGGGACAGTAGAGCGAGATGCAGAACTCTTCATGGAGTATTCGGTCTCGAAAGGAAATAAAAATACGATTTTTAAGAAATACGACTGTTCTAAACAAAACTAAATTTTTGAAAATTATATAAAACTATGAATTCGTATTTTCAATAAAAACATATTATAAAACTATATTTTTAAAATGAAAGATTAGAATTTTTAATAAAATACCACATAGTTTCCAAAAGTAGTATTTTTCATAAAAAAAATACCATAAAGTTTTAAAAACTAGGTTTTATCATCAAAACATCACAACAATTAAAATACATGTTCATGAAAACCCTAAATATTATAAATCGCCCTCGAGATTTATTTTTTAAACTATATTAAAGTATTTTTCATAAGACCCCTTTGAGATATGCAAACCATATTTAAGGACTCCAGATTAATATAGTTTTAAGCGGTATCATTTCTCTTGAGCCCCGGAGAGCCGGAAAAGGTGAGTTCTTGCCTATTCAGATTAGAAAAGTTTAACAGAGTTATCAATGACAATTGTCTTGGAAAAAGACACAAATCCTGCCGTCCATATGCAGCAGTTGCCCGATTACTCCCGAACTTAAGAAATTCAAGAGCTAAATCCTTTCATAAGATATTTACTCTAAGCTGAATACAAACTCAATCAGAATCCAAACTTTAACATAAACTTGAACCTTTGACCATGAACCAGAACACTTGAACTTGAATATCCCAAAACTTGAATACTAGAATAATATGACTTGACATGAACTTATCATGAATACCAAAACACAATGGTTGCTATTAAAACTGACTTGATTCGAACCATGAATATAACTTGACAGGAATACATAAACACTTGACACGAATACTTAACATTGACATAAACTCAATCTTACAACTTGATGTATTCATGAATTCGAGAAAGGCTAGTAATTTTAACTGTAACCTAGAATACATGGGGTGTTAGGGTAGTTCAAGTGCGAATCCAACGAAATCTCAAGATTCCCCTTAGATCATGAATCCATGTCTACTAACACAAGAAAGCTATTTTGAGGGCCCGTGTTTCCTTGCTCTTGGATTATAGCCTATTGAGTTTGGAATACTTCAACATTAGGCTGAAGTCCCGTTACTAACACTTGATTCGGGCCCGTGGTTCCTTACCCCTGAATTACAGCCTGTTGGGTTCGAGAACACTCTTGAGATTGGTTGACATTCACCTTTGAACTTACGTTAAATTAGTTTACCCATGTAAAGACCTTTTAGGACACTTACATGCACTTCATGTTCACTATACCTACACTATACAACCATGTTGTACTATGCTCATGTTAATTTGTCATGATATATAGAACTGCAAGTTAAATAGAATTGCTATACTTACATTAAATGACATGTTTAAACACCATATCTCATAGTCCATTGCTTCATGCTATCCATTTTTCTTTGTCATTATACTTTTATACTTCACACCCTTTTCTTGGGGACTTACTAAGCGAAAGTTCACTGACGGACATTTTCTACCCACCTTTATTTTTTAGAATGTTCGTCAGATACTGTGGAGATTGAGGAGGTGGACACCACAGAGGAGGAGCACAATCAGATCACGTAGTTATCATTTTCTTTCAGTTTATGTATGCCATCTGTTTAGGCATTTCTTTTCTTGTATTTTCTTTTCAGTTGAACTCATGTATTGTAAATGTATCAAGTTTGAATGTAAATAAAGTTGTTGAAGTTTAAATCTCATGTTGATTTCTTGTCATTTTATATTGCTTATTTACGCTTAGCGTATTTATTCCGGAAAATGACCTTCTCAAAATAAATACGCCGCGGGCTTGTCACTTGCCCGTTTCCATCTATTGGGAAGCGGGGAGTGACAGCTCGGCACTGAGCCACGCTCGAGTTATCTTGAAAGCTCATGCCTGTGGTGAATGCGTCCAAGTGGTCTTTCGGATCAAACTTCCCGTCAAAAAGAGCCACTTTGGGCGGTTTATTCCAGGATGAGACCCGCTCCCTCAGTAGCTGCTTAGTGAAAGGTTTTGTGAGAGAGTCCACAGAGTATTTGCCGATCCGCTGGGCGAACGGGTGGCGAGTCACATGTCCTTTATCTTCTTCTTGAGGACCTCGATCCGCTGCTGGTACCCCGAGGATTCTCCATAATTGGAGTGCCTGCTGTCTCTGCTTTGAGCTTAGGCGATGGAGCGGATTCTTCTTCGCTCTATCACATTCCTCGGATCCTCGGGATGAACCTTTCGTGGCTCCCCCCGACGTGCGTCCTGGGCACAGCCTCAATGATTATGGTGACATCGGTCTTCCTTGGAATCAGGTGAGCTGACTGACATCGCCTTAGAGGGCGAGAGAACGCATCGAGTGTTGAAGCGACCATTTGGTTAGTCCTAAAACCTTGGTGTTGGACTGTCCGGAGCCCAATGATTTATGGAATCATTCCACATACGGGGGTCGCGACTGCCGGAATTGACACGCCGGTATTCCACGGTGTCATGGTTTGCACGAGCGAGGCCGAGAACCTGAACACGTCCCTCTGCCGTCTCATGCACGCCACCGTTTTGGGGAGCAGGGGCGGCGGCTTGCCGTGCATCACTAGCAGTTTGCACCGCATCCACCATACCTGTTAGTCGGTCAATCCATGCCGTTAGGGGTTCGACGATATTGGAAGGAGGAGTAGAACCGCCCCCGCCTCCGTTGCGGAGGACGGGATGGTTCATGCTAGGATTTTCGCGGCGATGATCGCTGGCCATCGAATCGAAGGCAGAAGATCAACTTTTTGGATGGAAAAGCTTAGTTTCTCATAGACGGCGCCAGTTGATGGAGGTCAGGATCTCCCTCAGATGTTGCTCTCCATGGATCTTGTGGCCAGTAGGGCTAAACAGTTGAGATTTGTTGTGGAAGGTTGAGCGTGCGGATTTCAATGGGTTTCGTTGTCGACGCCGAGCTACCTGCAAAGGAAGTCCCGGGATGGGAAACCATTGTAGGACCCTCCGACGATCAACTTAGAACCGAGGAATAATTGGGCAGAGTAGCGACGTATTGGATTGAGTTCCAGTTACCTGAATCGTCTGGAGGAGGGGTTTATATAGGGGTCGCCTGAGGGCTAGCCGATGCTAGATTTTTGCCGCCCGTCTCGTCCCTGTGTAACGTCCGCATTGATGGCGAGATACGCTTATTAATGGTGAGATACGCTGGCATAGGATGCAGGACGTAGAGCGGCGGAGATCTCGCAGTAGCGAGATACGTGGAGCAGGATGTGGGATGTGGCGTGGCGGAGATCTTGTTGTGGCGAGATACACGGATCCGTTACGTGAACGTCCGTGCTCCATGTTTTCAGCCAAACAAGGGCGCTGAGGAACCTCAGCTATAGGATAGCTTGGAGACGAGCTATCCTAGCTGAGAAACCTGAATTATAGGATAGCTCGAAGATAAGCTAGGAAACTGAGGAAGCTCAACTCTATGATTGCTCGGAAACGAGCCGTCGGCTGATGGTTAGACGAAGAGGGAACGTACTCAGGGGAGGCCTTCAAAAGGTCAGGTGCTATCTCGGAGACGAGACACCGAGTAGTGTCCCTGTTGCATCATACCTATTCCAGCTCCATAGCCCTAGGAATTTAGTAGGCTTACGTAGTGACACGTCATCTGCTGCATGTCGTGATCAGAGGAATCCCCATTTATGAGTATCATAAGGAACATATTTCTCCCCAAGGTTTTTTAGCGCATGTCTCTTAACAATAGTGTTCAAAAGAAGGGACATTAATTTTGAACAAACCCCCCCCCCCCCCCCCCCCACACACACACACACAACAAGATGTGGGATTGGTAACCAAAAGCAGTGTATTCCATTGTCACTCGCTAGGTTGAATATGATCGTTTAAATGATAATTGATACAGCTGAAATCAAAGTACAATCTATCTATTGATTCTTGTTTGAGCATTAAAAGATATTTTGGGCTAGTAACCTAAAACAGGTAATTTCGTATTTTGATTCTGAGTGAAGTAGAAAGAATTTTTTCCTTGACTCCTTAGTCGACAATTCTTTACCCCGACAAATGTGGGGTTACTTGAACAATGTGATATCTCACACTCGGTAATTCCATAACCCTTCCTCCTCTGCTAACACTACATAATCTTCTTGTGAGCCCTAGCAAATATCAAGTATATAAGCAATGATTTAAAATCCACCTGAATTAGTTCGGCTAATCTTTTTATACCGAAAGCAAAAAATATTTGAGATTAAGCTGCCATTAAAAATTGCCAATGAATTAAAAGTGGGCCATTTATGCTCTGAAAACAGGGAGAAGTAAGGTTGCGCAGAAAGTTGAGTCAACGTTGCCTTCTTTTTGCCGTCGATTGAGTAATTAGTGGAGTGGGATATGGCTGTGGGACCAGCTCCTGAGGATGGAAAGGCCCAAAAGGATACGTGCGCGATAATCGAGGTAAAAATAAAAAGATTGGATTTTTATCTACTTTTTATTGTTTACACATTTGTTGATTAGTAAATGGATTAGTCTTGTGGTTCACATTTTTCAAAACCTAGAAAACTATATATTTTTTTAACGAATTTGGACTCTCATTCTCTTTCTTGATTGTTTTTGCAGGGTGTAATTTTTTGCCCACCAACTGTTTGCTGTTTTGTCTCAATGAGAAGCCATGCTGCATTTGTTGTCAACAGGTGCATCTCTAACTAGAATTCTAGCCTTTTTTTATTTGACTTTTGAATATGATTTTATAATCATCATTTAATCCCTGTTTGGGAATGGAGTCGAGTTCAGATAACTATCTAAACTTAACTCCAACATCTTAACTATGCCATGTTTGGCATTGGATTTTGGAGTTTAGAAAACTTTTGTTATCTAAACTCCAAAGTTGAGATAGCCGAGTTTACTAAACTCCAGTCCAATCAGAGATTTCTGAACTCCAAATTTTGTGATGAAAACTCCTTGTTTTGGAGTTTAAATAACTCCAAAACAACATTGGCATATTAGATAACTACAATACCAAACACCCCATCAAAGTTTAACTTTGAAGTGGTGGTAGGGCCTTGTTAACCATAGTTTGCATGTACTCTACCCCTGCTTAAAAATAAACTCTAATTATCCAAACTCCATACCCAAACAGGACCTAAGATACGTACTTCATGCTGCTTGGAACAACTTTACACAGAAAGTTTTGAAAGTAGATTTTGATTCTAATTTCTAACTTCACATATGAAAATTCTGGTGAAAAACTTTATGCTAACAAGTTTGCAAGTCCCCTTGAAATGGATTGAATGCCGATGTAGTCTCATTTACTCTACTGTCTCACATTACCTCTAATTGTGAGTTGTGACAGGGACAATGTGCATGTGTCCATAGTTCATTATGCTTCTTCAAAACATCAAGAGAACTAAACCCACGACACATCAAATAATGAACGGAATAAACTGTTTTGACTAAGCGTTAGATTTGTGAAACTAGTTACTTTTGCAACATGGATTCTGCATATGAATATATACACAAGGCCTATAAGAACTAGGAATTATGAGGAGGTTTCGCTCTTTTGTCTATGCTTTTGGAAGAGCTGTACCAACATGATACTCTGCTCAAATTCCAATAATCCTCATGTGTAGAACTACTCAAATAGTTCACCAGAATTATGTTCATTGGAACTTGTATGAAATGTTGAATTTTGATTTGGATAACAAAAGCTGAAGTGTACTACATAGTTTCCATATTTGCTGAATTGCCATGAAATATAGTTTTATGCCTATGGTACAAAAAATAAAACAAATTCTATCGCACTGAGATATCATATCATGCCACTGGAAATTTTATCGCCCTTTTTTGGGCCGAAATCGGTCCTTTTTGCTATGGAGAAGGTAGGGACTAGGGAGAATTGTGCCAAGTCATTTTTCTTTGTTTTTGCCTGATTCCTTTACTTGCTTAGGATTCTCTTCTCTTGTTACATCTATCTTTATCTCTAAACCTAGTAACCAGCATCTATATTTGACCACAATTTTGTAGCTTATATTGCTTTCACATTTTGGCAGCAAATGTCTCATTTTCATTTTAAAGACCAGTGAATTTGTTCCCATTGCTTGGCTTAGGATTCTTTTTTTTTCTTCCCTTGTTCTGATGTTAAACTCTGATATATGAAGATAGTGATTCAATAGTGTAACCTGACTTAATTGTCATGATCTCTAACTAAATCTTCTATCAAAATTAATATTGAAGATATTTTTTCGTATAATATACTCGACCATTCTAGCGAAAGTTAAAGCCGCTCATTTCTTCCGGACAACTTGTACTAAGTAGCAACAAAGTGAAATAAAAAGGAGAAAATACACTGACAACTAACAATAGATATAGTATTAAGTATCCTTTTGATTGACATTACCATTTTTCATATACTTCGTTCCTCGTATATCAATTAGTTCCCTCGTTATTCTATATGCTATGATGCACGTTGTTCATTTTTTTTAATTAAAATCTATTTTATATTATTTCTGTTTCATTTCCCTTTCATCATATTGACTCTGTGACCCCATGCTCACAATCTAGACCAAATGGCTTGCAATGGAATAGCCTTCACCTCCCCTTTCTCCTCTCACAACTTTCTTCAGCAAATTCAAATCTCTGATGAAACAGAATATCAACAAGAATTCCAAGGTAATCGTAAAACTTGAAATTATCAATATACGTACTTTATATGATTTAAACTATAGTTTTGGCCTGCAATTGCATTGAGCCAATTGGTCTTTGTAGGTGTAGATATAGGGACAATGTTAGGGAAGAAATCAATGTTCAAACCTTGTGAAGACGATCTCTCTTCTGATGAGCTCACTCAGGCCGGCGACAAGAAGAGAAGGCTCAGCATAGAACAAGTGAGGACATTGGAGAAGAGTTTTGAGATTGGAAATAAGTTAGAGCCTGAGAGGAAAATGCAACTGGCTCGAGCACTTGGGCTTCTGCCTAGGCAAGTTGCTATTTGGTTTCAAAATAGGAGAGCCAGATGGAAGAACAAGAAATTGGAGAAGGACTATGATGTGGTCAAGAGGCAGATTGAGGCTGTAAGATTAGAGAATGAGGCTCTCCAAGCACAAAACAAAAGGCTTCAAGCCGAGGTGATGTGTACATTATCTTTCTATGTACTCTTTTGAGCATATCATAGCTTTGAGAATTTTGAGAAAGTGATCGGATAAAATCACGGTTTCCTTCTCTCATTTGAATTCCATTTGATTTGGTTTTAAGAGCTACTTCCTTGATTTTGGATTGATTTACATCTTTTCCATCCAATATAAACCTTTTAAATTCTCTTTGACATTAAGTGTCTATTTATAATATTTTTCTTTCATTAGGCTCATTCATAAAAGTGTCTATGCTAGTGATATGTCCTATCCTCTAGAAGCCATTGAACAATTAAAAGATTTATAATTTTTGCTCTTTACAGTTTCAGTGATAGGGGAGTACATGGATTATTTTTTTCCTTGATAAATGATTTAATCCCCCCCCCCCCAAAAAATATGGATCTTGAAAACTTTTGCATACTTCATCCTTAAATTATTATAAGTTACACAGTATTCAATTCTTATATCACTTTTAAGAGAGGTAATCATTTCATAAACAAGAAAAGAAAAGAAAATGATCATGTCACTTTAGCATTATATTTACATGATTTTTAGACTGAAGCAATTAAAATTGTGCAGATTTGGGCTATTAAAGGCAGAGAAACATCACAACTGATCAATCTCAATAAAGAAATCGAGGGATCTTACAGCAATAGAAGTGAGGATAGCTCTGAAATCAACTTGGACATATCAAAAACACCAACCATCGAGAGCCCTCTTAATCCTCATCAAAGCATTTCCTTTTTCCCCACAATTAGGCCACCAACAATGATCCAACTATTTGAAGAATCTAATAGGCCAGAGCTCTCATGCCCCAAGATTCAACACAATTTGAATTTTAATAATTTAATATGTGGTATAGACGATCAATCTCAGTTTTGGCCATGGTCGGATCACCACAATCTTCAATAGTTTCATATGTCACACACCATGATATTGATCGATGCGGGTAATATTTGAATTATGTCAAAACCTTGGGGTTCTTATTTCGCTTGAAGATTGTTTTTAGGATGAAGAAGGTACTATGGCAACATATATTTCTTGTTGCCCAGTAGAAGTTTGAGTTACACCTTGTCTTTATATATATATATAATTTCCATGTTTATATCTATATTGCTAAAAGTGTGAAATATTATTATTAGATGGTGTTGCATTCAGTCTCTAAACTCTATGTACCTTTGTATGATTATAAAGATGTATATTCTGATTACTTCTGACTTGTAGTTCCGTTATCTTTGAAGCCAACGGTGAATGTTAATTGTGATGGCTAACTTGATTTGTTTAGACTCCTTGTGTATACAATCTGTAGTTTATTTTCTTTTTCAAAGCATCATTCATGTGATTCATTAGTTCTGTGCATGCTTTTTGAAATATCCAGTAAAACTTGATGTGGTTTACATTATATTTGAAGTCCTTTGCTCATGCAAATTCACACATGAATCCTATTTCTTTTTCATTCCGGACACTCTTTTTCATTTCTTAAGGAAACAAACTTGTTATTGATATTCTGATCATTGTGCCTGGAACACAATTATTTAGTACCTGAAAAGCTATCCATAGGATACTTGTGAATTATTGGCTGATAATATGCCATTAAAGCCAATTCGGTTGGATAGCGATAACGACATGGAAATATATTAATATATAATAGAATTGCCATTCTATAATTTCCAAGTTATACTTGAACAATCTTGGACAAAAGCTCGTAAGTCGTATTTTAGGCTTGATCGGTTACAATTCACGTAGCTGTTAAATGAAAACTGGCAACTTCATGTGGATCCTTCTTTATCTAAGATAAATTTGAAGCATTGTATGATGTAGGCAACTCTGCTACCTATATATCTTCTCATCTTTAATCTAGTTTAGATTGGTGTATCATGTGCGCATGCAAGTGTGCTTATGAATAATTCCAACACCCTGCTGTCAAAACCCTTGGATTCTTCAGAAATAGGGAAAAAAGAAGAATTGGACAAGCAGTCATTATGAAGAAGAGCTGGGCCCAGACATCCACTTCTCAAGGTAAAGAAAGCATATATTATCGTTTCTTTCAAATTTGAAGGAATGTTTTTTCCCTTCG
Organism: Agapanthus africanus; assembly: GCA_030015575.1. Lineage (NCBI taxonomy): Eukaryota > Viridiplantae > Streptophyta > Magnoliopsida > Asparagales > Amaryllidaceae > Agapanthus > Agapanthus africanus. The sequence goes on along the minus strand of JASDDO010000019.1, from coordinate 932,751,567 downwards.
GTAATTTCCAAATTTGAATGGTTAAAGTTTACAAAGATATCACATAGCTATATGTCTCGTTTGCAGTAGGAGCCTTGTTCTCTTCAGAAGAACCTAACAGATCGTTGGAGATGTTTGCGCTGTACCAGGTTCAGAATTTGAATCCCTATATTAAGCAATACTTACTGTTAAATATCTCAGAGAAGGAATTTCCAGCCAAAAGTTTTCATCAATGGTAAGTAATTGAAATTAGATCTCTTCTTTCCTTTTCTTTTTCCTCAATTTGCATGCACTATAGATGGGCTTTTGGTCTGCCTATTATTTATTTATTTTGTTTGTTTGCTTGCATGTATGTTATAGGCTGGAAATTTTCTTTTTCCTCTATTTTCTGTCATTTTATATATGAACATACCATATGGCTGGTGGACACGTGCCCTTCTGAACAAAATCCATAGACACAACTCAACTGCACAAATTAATTCCAAAATTTGTGCTGAATGGTATGTTTAGCAATTATCTAATTCAAGGCATGCAGCCGAAACAAGAGGCGAGGAGATGAACCTTGTTTATTAATGAAGGGACGGATCCCAAATGAATCGCAACATTTAAGTCCGCTTTAAATAATCTTTAAAAACTAGTGGTTAACTTTAGTTCTCAACTTAATTCCTTCATTACCAAATTGAACTGTTTCATACTAGCATTTCTGCCGTATATTTTAACTTGATAAAGGATACTATGGCAACCGACATTTTGGTTGTTGGGCATTCGAGTGTGTGCTGCAACCGAAGAGAAGATGGTAGGTTGAAAAACAGAGGTGTAGGACCCAACCAATAACAATCAAAAGAGATTAAATGAGATAACACATACTGGCATCGATCCTTTAGTGCTGCAGGTATATTTATGTTGTTGGCCAAGCGGCAAGCCTCTGCCACATTTTCTGGGCTTAGCCGATGATCTATGCTAATTTGTAATGATAACTTGTAACCTTTTTCTATGTTTTGTAGTAACTTAGGAACTAATTAATGTCCCATCAGTATACCATTGTTTTAGAACTTTTTAAGTTGTCATCATAGCCTCCTTTCTGCTCATCTCCGGTTACTTCATTTGTCGCCGTGTTCTTCGGTGTCAACTTTTGGATTGTGTTCTTCAAAATTTCGATGTTAATAGATCACCATTTCTGATACCCCTCGTAAGTCAATTTATTTATTCCGGTGTATGTATATAAAGTATTCTATTAAGATGTGAGATTACAATCATACATGTCATATTCACCAAAATTCTGGGAAGAAAACCCTTTCAGCTACAGATGGCTTTCGACTATCGGAATTGTGGTAGGTTGGTTTTGAGAGGACGAGGTGAGCCATAAGGCGGTTTTGGTGAAAATACCGTTCTTCTATATGACATTTTATTTTATATGTTGTTTGCTTTCGAGGAACCAGGTTTGAACCGCAGACCTCCTGTTTTATATATTCCGGAGATGAAGATGTCTGCGTCTTCTTCTATATTAACAGCCACTAGTTGCGATGACAAAAAAATTCAATCTATTAATTGTGCAATACTATAATTTTATCGAAATTGGTAATTATGCATGTAATCCACTATCAACCCTCCCCTTTGGGTTTGTAAAGGCTCTTGAAGGTTACAGTTTCGTTCGCATGGCAAATCTCTCTCTGGTTTAGTTTTCTGATGTTCAATTACTTTGCCTTTATGATATATATGTTGCATTAAGATAGCAAACCGCAAAAGTTTACACCAAAGCTAGCAGTCAAGGTAATATGAAAGCTCTTATAATTAAGTGCAGACAAATTTAAATAAAAACACTTGCGCAACTTTTTGACTGGATTTGTTCTCACATGTCATTCACGATAAGACCCACAGATCTACAAATGATCTTATAAATATTCTCAGCACTTAGGAGCCATCTTTAAAATTATGCTTAAGAGTTTATATAAATTCCATGTCCAAGCCCCCCACTATCCATTTAGTCACCAAGAATTGGAGGTACCACAAGAGGGTACCTTTTCTAAAAGATAAGAATCTATGGTAGTTAGGCAATTGCTTTCTTTGCCAGGAAAAATTTATAAATCGACCCCTTGGAATTTTTGTATAGAATTTCTATTCATATTTAAAAATTTATCATGTCTTACCTACTTAGAATATTTTGTGACAGTCTCTAACTGGTTCGATATTTTTGAGATAATGACTGAAAATAAGCTCAGAATAACGTTGTTTGTATTTATTGACCTTAAAATTTTAACACTTTTAAATATATACCTTGGAATCAGTCATGATCGATGTGGTGACACGCTTGCAGACATATTAACCTAATCGATGTGGACGTCTTAACCACGCATTTCCTTTTATTTTTATTTTTTTGCAAATACACAAGGTTTCTTTAGGTTCGTAAAAGTCCGAAAACAAATGAATTATGTATATTCTTCAGTGACTAATATGATATGTTCTAATGCCATGCATGATCTTCATCTGACAAAATGTTTTGATAAGTGCAGGTTCAGCAATGACCTCAATTCGAAGTGAGAAGTCCATAAGAGAATTGACCAAATTTTCCAACAATATTCTATGATTCGATATGGTTTCCCTATAGATCACTTGGATATATTGTAAGAGTTTCCTACAATTATCCTTATTTTCCAGAGAGCACTTGCTTCCTGATCATATTGTTTTTAGGAAATTTCCTACTCATATTATATATAAAGGCTAAATTGCTGGACACATCTCTAACTTTTGCCCCAATAACACGAAACACCCCTAACTTTCTAAACATATGCACTTTGCCTTCCCCCATCCCCACTTTAATTTATTCCCAAACTACCCTCCATTCAAATGCTTAAATGAAATAAGAAAGAGAGAAAAAAGAAATTTCCTAGTTAAATATTTATATGAAGAGCAGTTTGGGAATAATTAAAGCCTTGGAAGGCAAAGTGCAGGTTTAGAAAGTAGGGGTAATTACTGCTATTGGGATAAAGGATAGGGGTATTTCCTGCAAGTTAGCCTATTATATTATGTTATATAAATATTATAGTATAAAGAGGACAAATTTGCTTTGCTATAAGATATTGCATTCATATCAGGGACAAGATACTATTGAGCCCCCTTGCAAGTTAACCCCCTCACTTTTGTCCATTAGCGACTTAGCGTGATACCGTTCTCTTTATTTATGAAGACAACCTTCAATTTTCCTTCTATATCAACTGTAGCTAACTTTTTTCTGTTTCTCTCCCAAAATACTTTTTATATTTCTCATTCTATTTCCAGTAACGGCTAATAATTTACACTTTCACTGTATGGTATGTTAGACATCTAAAATTTATAGAAACAAAAAATAAAGCCAACGATCGTTAAAATAGAAGTCAAGTGCAAGCTATTTAGAAACATGGGTGTTTTCCACTTGCTAGAGGGCTGCAGCACAAGTACAATGCCCCCTACACTTTGTTTAAGTGAAATGAATGTATATGGTCTTCACCACTTACCACCATATCTTAGCCAAAGGTCAATGCTTAATACCAAAACATCCTAAATGCATATGAACACAAATATGATAACCAGTTGAAAGAAATTTAAAAGCATGATGAGACTTGAATAAAGTATTTCAGCTGAGAATACATATGATTAGTTAAGATTAGTGATCACCACCTAACACATTATGCACCTAAATTTTAATTATCAACACCATAATCTTTTTTCTTTTCCTTTTGTTATACTTCTAAGTTACTTCTAGAAACAACTCATTAGGATGACTTCTAAGCCATTGATTGACCTTCATAAATAAGTAAAATTAATTATTGAGTTCTATACTTAGATAAATATTGTTTTGTTTTTCCATTATTCTTGGTGATATTAAAGTTAAAGTGGTGTACTGTTAAGAAGAAGACTAATCTTGCTATTGCATTTCCTCATGTGGGATGCACTTTCTAATTTAAAACATGTCACTATTGCTTCTCCATGTTAGCCTGGACCTAGTCTAGTGATTTAAAATTGCTCAATGGAATGGTGAATGTGGTTATTTTAATTGCCTCATTAACAAGTAGCTCTATGCTAGTTAATTAAAATTATTCGGTAGGAATCAAAGGAATAAGACAAAGGCTTTATTTTTTCTCTTTAAGAATGAGGCCTTGCATTGGATGAGTTGTGAAGGTGGGACCACACAATTTGACTAACTTGTATAACTTCCATCATCATCATCATCATCATCATCATCAACAACACGTAAGACTTTTCCATTAAATGATGTGGGCGATAGAACTGAAAACCAAATGAAAAGCTTGACAAAGTTTTAAGCTCAACTATTATTACAATTTTAAATGAACGGTAGGGATTTTTCAAAAATTTCAAGACTAAAAATGAATACGATATATTTCTATAAAAGAAGCAAAACGCCAGAAAAAATATTAGAAATATATTCCAAATATCATGACTTTCTGGTATAAGACAAAAAAGTCGGTTAATTTTTGGCTGTAGATTGCTCTCAAATGCCAACTTCTTGAAAATTTCATCACAATTTTTATCATAGTCTGTAATTTTCTAATTGGTTTATGTACTGAACTTTTGAAGCATTGAAACTTTCCTGAGGAGAGGAGGAGGAGAGATAGCTACTGCTAAACTTTGAAATGCTCAAGGGTTACTAAAATCGTTGACCCCTGGTAATTTTTCTTCCCTGTTGATTTACCTTGTTGGCCCAATATATTTGCTGTAATGGATATTGATTGAGGTCATATTCATCTGTTTATACTAAAATATGACAAAGTCCAGAATTCAGAAATAGGAATTATTTGACAAGGTCATGTTGTAAGTGGCTATAAATCATAATCTTGTATTTCTTGCAGTTAAACTTCCCTTAAGTACTTGTTAATTGATTCCACAATTTACAACACAAAATAAAATAATGACACATGTTGTTCTGTATATGTTGAGGAATGGATAGTTAGAAGGGGTGTGCTAGTTAGTATGATATCAACTTTCTGACAAGTAAATTCATTTTAAGAGATTAGCTGTTTTTGTTGCTTGAACCAAGGTCAAAAAACTCGGTATTAGTCTGGACGGTCAATTCTAGTATCGGAATTGGCCATCTCAGTCGTATTGGCTATTTCGGATCAGAAATATCGGAATTTATACTGTTTGACAAAAAAAAATTAATTAACAAACTTCAACTATATTGTAAAAGCAATTCCAAACAATAATGATGTCTAAAATATTAGTTTTAATACTTGGTAAAGATAATTATGATATTTTTAATATATTATTTAGTAATTGATGATGTCATTGCATTCGTGAAACGGTAGCTTCCGCGCCCTTCCTAATCAGTAATTCAATTCGAGAGCCTTGAAGACTTCAGGTCGTCGCTTCGAGTTGAGGAGGCCAGTAAACTATTAATAAACTCACTGGCTCAATAATAAAATTGACATGAGAATCCTGCTAATCAAATGATAAACTTAATATTACTCAAAATCAATGATAAACACAAGATACCTCAATATCGGATGAAATCGGTATCGTAACTCAAACAGTTATATCTCGGATCGTTATCGGTCATCACAGATCCGGATGATCGAGATTTCAAACATCTTGGTTGGAGAAGAGAGTATGAGTCATTGTGGTGAATATATCAACTCATAGAACCTTTTAACACTTTGAGAAGTTGTCATAATCTCAAAATGCTGGAAGTTAATTAGGATAACCGTACTTTCATAAAGTTATATCAATTTATATTCCATCATCATGTTGTTAAATGGAAGATATGAAGGTAAATTTACGACCAATAAAAAAATTATTATTGAGCAAAAGAAGAAACAATTAGATAGGTAGAAAAATAATTGAAGATAATGGAAGGAATATGGCAAGAATTTGTTTTCTATGGTTATTCACAAAATGATAACCCAACTCCAATTATTATGAGCAGGCTATATACAGAACTGCCATATGGGGCACTTGAGTGATGTGCTTGTTTGTTCTTGCAAGTTGCAATACTAATAATGCTCACCACTTGCAGCTTCAAACTGTTTGAAATCACATGGGAATTTTATTAAAGAATTTTAAATCAAACGCCGGCGAAACCACAGAGTACACAGATCAGCAATAAAATTCTGGTTCTTGACAAGGGAAGAGGGGCAGCTTGGTAATTATCCAGCTCCCAACCTTGTCTTTTTCACTGGGAAACAAGCCTGAGGAGTAGACTCGATGTTTCCTTCCTTCACTTCTCTTTCTCTCTCTTTCTTCTCCTCCTTTTTCATCCCCTTCCTTCCTTCCTTTTGGAAACAGTAAGAATCAAGAATCTGAAAAGAAAAAGGAAGATTTTGAGGGAATTTTGGAGTTTTTAGAGATATCCATATCTTAGGTTCCTCAAAATCTCTTAGATTTGGAGGAAAGATTGTTCTTTTTTTGGGTATCATTTAGATTTTTTGTGTGATGGGTATTTGATTTATACTGTTTTGGAAGTGGTGGTGGTTATGGGAAACTGCTTGAATCCTTCTTCAAGAGTTGAGAGTGCTCATAGCTCTCACCATCCCTCAGGTTGGCCTCTTTCTCTTCTTAATTTTCTCTCTAGGGTTATCTCTTACTTTAGCCTTTTTTTGCTTAAAGTTGCCTCCTTTGTGATTTTGTTGTGTTTAGAAAACTAGTGTTTTTGTCATTTTGTTGCTAGAAGGTTAGAAAGTGGTTGTATAACTATGGGAGCTTGAGACCAGTTACTAGATTCAAGCTGACACAATTATAGAAAGAGAAGCTGACATCTTTCCCTCTCTTTCTCTCTCATTTACATGATAAAATTGGGTTTTGTGTTTCTGTTGTTGGGAGCTTGTTGAAAGTTTTAGATTCCTTCAATTGGATTGTGGACCAGATGTTAGATTCAAGTAAAAGTTGCAAATTTTGCATCTTTGGGACACAGACAGATATTTCCCCTAAATAGAAATCTTTTCCCAGTTTTCCTTTAGATGGTGTAGTAATTTGTAGTTTTAGTTATGAAGGTTGATGTTAGAAATAGAAGGTTGGTTTCCATATCTCTTAACATTGGCATATTTTTCTATTTATGGGGTTTGATTGTGTGTTGAGAACTGAGTTTTATATTCTCTTGTTTAAAGTTGATAAATATTTAGTTATAATCTGCCTATGTGATCAGATGTTATCTCAAGGGAACTGAAGATATAGAATATGTCATGACCTTATTTCATTGAATATGGGTTTGTGTAAAAAGTTTGGTTTGAATCGGCTGTTTTTAAGCTGATTATTGAGGGAGGGTTGCTAATGGTGGCATTTGTATCTAAATTGAGTATGGATTTTCTTTGCATTGGTAGTTGGGTGTAAATTGACTGCTCATATTCTATTAATGGGTCTGATGTTTTTGATGTTGAAATTTATAAGTAGTGAAATATATATTGTCAAATATCTAAATATAAACGACGTTGATTATAAATTTTGAAAGACCGCATGCTATTTAGTGTAGAATAACCAAATCATGTCTTAACATTATTGTTAATCCATTTTTAATTTTAGAAAGTCACTTCCAACTGTGAAATGCAGCTGAATTCATAATGTGGATGTCTACATCTAATTGTAACAATACTTGTCATCTGCCAAGCTTCTTTTCATCAAATCGGGTAAGGGAATAGGATACCAATACAAACAACAACAAGCTTTTACCCCAAACTTCCAAGTTTGGTGGTATGAACCTTTTCTCGACTCAATTAGAAACATAGTGCTAAGTTAAGAAATTTATAAGTCAAGGGTTTCGGGTATATATATTGCCAATTAGTTTGTGTAGTTGCTTATATCTAATTCCACATCTCGAGGTTGAAATACAAATAGATCTTGAATTATTGATGGAGACAGACTGCACATTATTTGCAATTTACGTAAAAAAAATTCATCACGATTTCTTTTCATGGCATTTCCTTTTGAAAAGTACATCTAAAATTTGTGCAAGGTTCTCATAATCTTTTTCTTAATGTAGGTACGTCAAAAATCAGCAGCAAGTCAAGCTTATCTACATCCACTCAGACATTCTCAACTCCATCTACTTTGACCGTACCTTCCTATAGCGAAAGCAGTAGTCTCGATGTTCTTCCAACACCAAGAACCGAAGGAGAAATTTTATCGTCCTCGAATGTGAAGGCCTTCACATTCAGTGATCTAAGAAGCGCTACTAGAAACTTTAGGCCGGATAGTCTTTTGGGTGAAGGAGGGTTTGGTTATGTCTACAAAGGTTGGATTGATGAACACAGCTTTGCGCCTTCAAGGCCCGGTTCAGGCATGGTGGTTGCTATCAAGAAGCTTAAGCCTGAAGGTTACCAGGGTCATAAGGAGTGGCTGGTAAATTTTTTCTCGATATCTATAGATATTGGCTAAATTACACATTATACACAAACACCCTTAACTATCGTAGTTTTCCGTAAACTACTTTATAGATTTTTATACAGCAGGTTCCAATAAAAAACTGCGACATTCAAGGGTATTTTAGTGAAAAATTATACCCCTTCAAACCCAAGTCTAAGAAGCTTTATGTAATTAAGAACAGCTACAGTTAAGGGTATTTTAGTGTAATTTAGTTATTTCCTTTAGTTGTCCTTTTTCAGCCCTAGTTAACAATTACCTTCTTTTTGAATATATATATATATATATATATATATATATATATATTGTGGCAGACAGAGGTTGAGTATCTTGGCCAGCTTCACCATCCGAATTTGGTTAAGCTCATTGGGTACTGTTCAGATGGTGACAACCGTCTTTTGGTATACGAATTCATGCCAAAAGGAAGCTTGGAGAATCATCTATTTCGAAGTGAGTTATTGTTAATTTGCTAGTTTGTTTCCGAAAATTGATTCTCTAATCATTGTAGGCAATGCCACCAAAAATGAATACATTCATCTCAGAGCATAAGTTCTGTATTCCAACATGCTCTAGTTACATTAAATTTACACTAAACTACCCTTCACTAAGAATGATTTTCACGAAACTACCTTTAAACTTTGTTTATTACAGTAAGCTCTCTTGAACTCTGCATTTAAGGTATGTTAGTGCGAGACAAATCTCTTAAAACCAAAATTTAACTGTAATAAAAAAATCTTTGAGGCAGTTTTCTAATATGGTGATAGCTAAGGGTATTTTTAGTGTAATTTAGCCTAACAATTAATAACATGAGACTGTAGATGTATCTTACTAGCTTTTGGATGAATTATATAATGACATTTTTTATTTACTTTCCATATTTAAAGAAAAATCGATATATTGATTTTTCCTTGTTCTAATTAAGTTCTCGTGGTTGGTTTTACCAGGAAGTTCGCAGCCCCTTCCTTGGGCCATAAGGATTAAAGTGGCCGTTGGAGCTGCTAGAGGATTTGCATTTTTGCATGACCGTGAGTCCCAAGTAATATACCGTGATGTCAAGGCCTCAAACATTCTCCTTGACTCGGTATGAGATGCTTCCGTGTAGTGACATTAAGTTTTATAAAATAAAGACTTCCCCTATTTTGACTTATAAACTTTTATTTGTTTGAATGCAGGATTTTAGTGTAAAGCTTTCAGACTTCGGCTTGGCGAAAGCGGGGCCAACTGGGGATAATACTCATGTCTCGACGCAAGTTATGGGAACTCATGGTTATGCCGCTCCAGAATATGTAGCAACAGGTGGTTATTTTGCTGGTTTTATATCTCAAGTTTTAGAAATCGAAAAATCAGTACTAATTTAACATGATAGTAATTTGTGTTCCTCAAAAAACATGATAAAAATTTGTTATCTACATTGACTTCTTTTACAAAGTGAGTCGCGACTCAAATGAAAGTTTTTATTCTTTTTCCAGAAACTTGACAATACTCTTCTTATTTTTGACTTTCGAAAATATGTTACAACTTGCAGGGAGGCTTACTGCAAAGGCCGATGTCTACAGCTTTGGCGTTGTGCTTCTCGAGCTCCTTTCAGGCCGTCGTGCTCTTGACAAAAACAAGATCGGCATCGAGCAAAACCTTGTAGACTGGGCCCGGCCTTATCTCGCCGACAAGCGAAAGCTATTTCGAATAATGGACACAAGACTAGAAGGCCAATACCCTAAAAAAGGCGCCCACACTGTGGCCATACTTGCATTGCGGTGCATTGGCAAGGAACCCAAGCTTAGACCTAAAATGTGTGAGGTTTTAGCGGCACTCGAGCCGCTTCAAGATTCAAAGGAAATGGCGAAGCTACAAATGCAGATGAGGCAAGTAAATTCGCCAAGGCGGCCAATGGCTGATTGAAGAAGTTCGACTAGGGTGCATTGAGTGTTTGATTGTAAATGTGACTGTGTTTTGATATGGTGAAGAAATTTTTGGGAGTTTGTTGTTTGGTTGAAGTCATGTGAAAGAGATCATGATATGGCTAATTGGATGTGTTGAAATGTTTTCATGATAAATGTTTTTGATGGATTCATCAGTTGCAGTCAGTTTGTTTTTATTTACGTGCATTTCCTTTATCTTAGCGATTGTGTTTCTGCTCTATTGTTGAGATCCTGTTAGCAGGTCTTTGATATTGAAAGTTTGAAACTGTGGTTTGAAACTTGTAACTTATTAAAATTGTGGTTTGAAGAACTTTTATTGCAGTAGTCAAACAAGTTATGGTTTCAACTTTTTGGGGGTTTCGTAACCCTCTAGGATTTCGAAAACCGTAATCCTGTTGGCAAAAGAGGCTTAATAGATTCTTTAAAGAAAATTATAATGGGTTTGCTAATGGGTTTGCCGTCATCCGCATGGAAGTGTTGCCGGTGCGGATGCGTTACCTACAAGTGACCGCAGACCCATTAATCCTTTTTTTTTTGGACCCATTAATCTTTTACTAATTACAAAACAGTGTCCTTAGTTTGTGTTTCACTAATCCAACATGAAAAGTGCCAAAAAGAAAATGAAAAAACACAATATAACAATGGCAACACAAATTTTCTAAGGAAAAAAAAAATAACGTTGGGGAATTGCACTAAATGTGAAAATTTCATCTGGGCCCACTATACACATGGGCCTTTTCCAAAATATTCCTAAACACAAAATTCCCCAAATGATTCCCCCATGAAATCAAAAGCAAATTAAAAAAAAGGACGTCAATTTTATCCATCCCCATGGCCAGAATCCCTAATCCCTCGGCTCTCTCCCCAACTCTAACAAATGGTACTCCCTCTCAATTCAATGATTTTATAATGGGCAATCTCTATATTCCTAGGAAAAGATCTAACCTTTGTTTCATTTTTAGTTATTATTCTGAATTTTGACTCATGGGTCATTTTCAATTTTTGAAAACTTGCAGCTCTAATTTGCTCTAATTCGAGAATTGGGATGCATTGTTGTGCCATTAATGGTGATGATAGGTTTGAGCAATCAAAGCTTGTGTGGGTTTGGACTGAGAGCAAGCAGGTCATGACTGCAGCTGGTGAGAGAGGATGGAACACTTTCATTTTCCCTTCAGCGCCTCGCTTCAAGGAGATTGCCAATGAGTGGTGCTGTATGATCTCTATAGTTTAAAAATGTGACACTTTTAACACCTAAAGTTTTACTTCTCCGCACTTTAGTGCATACCATTTTTCAGAAATGTGTATATTCCCTTTTCGATTTCCAATGGCAAGAAAAAGACTTATAAAGTTACATGATAGGTATACATGGCAATCTAGAAGGGAATATGAATGATAGGGTAGCAAAGCGTCGAGAAAGTAAATTTGAGATATTAAAAAACTGTAGGTATTTAAGTGCTATATTGGTGAAATGTTCGGTATTAAAATTCCATCGGACCTTTCTAACATTATCTTGTACTGGTTTTTTGCACATGCAAGTGTATCTATAGTAACATTGTATGGTACAATCAATTCTGTTTGATTTAAATATTCTAATTTTAGATTCAAATTCTAGATATGTCTCTAGAAATGTAGATCTATCACTTAGATATGTGTCTTCGGGCACCCTTCGGGCAGCTTGGTGGGCCCATGTTTTTATTTCTTTCTCTCTCATGACCGGGCAATATATGGCCGGCATGCTGAATAATTTCTTGTCTAGATGGATGAAGATGTGTGTGTGTGTGTGTGTGTGTGTGTGAGAGAGAGAGAGAGAGAGAGAGAGAGAGAGAGATTGGATGTTTTTTTCTCTTTTCTCCCATTCTTTTCTTTTAAAAAAAAGAGTGGCATGATGTACACCTTGGAGTTTGCATTAAGAGTAGAGATGGTGCTTTATGCTAAACCTTTCATGTCGTCTTAGTTCTTACTAGCTGCATAACGAAGAAAAATTTAGTAACCCTAAAAACACATAAGTAGAGTATGGGTAAGATTAGTTGTGCACTTGCATTTTCATTTTACTTTATGCCCTCATTTCAATAATGGATTATTAGATATATCTGTTGGTAATAAGAATTAGAGGGGGAGTGAATCATTAACCTTTTTCTTTTGGTAGAAGGTTTACACCATCTTTATTATCTTGCCACAACCAAAGCTATTAATCTTTATCAAAGGAAAAAACTCGGTAGGCACGTTGTTGCTATGAAACTCGGTCCTTTAGCGCCTGCGTTGCATGCTTCCATGAGGTCTCTGGGTCCATATTTTGTCTAAATCATGATATTTTCGTATTTGTCTCCATTGTCATTTTACCTCTTCCAACTATGTTGGTGTTAATAACCAATTCATTAAACAACCAGAGATATAATTGATAATATAAAGTTACAAGTACAACTCACAATTTCGAAGACCAACAACCACAAAGATTAGTAATATTGTACTACAGCCAGCACTGTGATATCAATTTGATCAAACTTGATTTGGATAGAATCTCGATCAAGCGACTGGTTAAAGTTGTTATCCTTTTAATGTCGGTGCTCTTACTCTTGTGACTAATTCAAGTCCCCCAACTTGTTAACTACAGATATTGTTGGTTTCCACAGCGATTGCTTTGATAAGACCTCTCTTCATGGAAGGTTCAGAGCTGTTTGATGAAGAAAACCAAAAGGTAGCAACTTTTTATGATGTTTCTTCACCACGAGAATTGGAACTCCTTCAACCCGATGACAATCAAATGGATAATGTCATAAATTTCCAGGGACAATGGCAGGTTTGATCATTTTACACTCTCAATTGCATCCTTATATCTCATCTCTGCTCATTTAATTTAACTGTTCATGTGGTCATATAAATGATCTCCTACTATTCATATTAGATACAATGATCCATAACTGTCCATAGAACTACAATTTTGCAGTATAATCATATTGTGTCTACTTCTCTCGACCGACAAAGAAGAGAAGTAGAATTAAAAACGAGAAGAAACCGGTCACTTATTCTCAGTAAATTGTATCATCTATCATAAGTCTTTTCTACAACAACAACAACTGAGCCTTTTATCCCAAGCATATGTGGTAGGCTACATGAACCAACATGAGAATCACGCCGGGTCCAGCACATGAATCCTCCGCCTCCACTCACTCCTATCGAACAATATACTTTCATTGAGTCCTTTGGCAACCATATCGTTTCGTATCATCTCCATCCATATTTTCTTCGGTCTCCCTTTTGCCCTTTTGTCATTGTCCATATCGAGAGTATTTATTCGTCGAACCGGTGCTTCCATAGATCTGCGTCGCACATGACCAAACCATCTTAGCCGGTTTTCCCGCATCTTCTCCTCCACAGGTGCTACACCAACTTTTGTACGAATATCCTCATTTCGCACCTTCTCTTTTCTAGTGTTACCGCACATCCAACGAAGCATGCGCATCTCCGCTACGGGCATCTTCTGTGTATGATGCTTCTTAGGAGCCCAGCATTCTGTACCCATATAATAAGGCAAGCCGAATAGCGCTCCGATAAAACTTCCCTTTCAATTTAACGGAAAGTTACGATCACACAAAATCCCTGTTGCACTTCTTCATTTCAACCAACCAGCTTAGATCCTTTGATTAACATCACTATCGATCTCCCCATTCTTTTGGATGATGGAACCTAGATATCTAAACTGGTCGCTCGGTGATATCTCTTGCCCTTCCAATATTATACCAATATGGTTTTGACTTCTCTGGTTACTAAATTTGCAATTCATATATGCTGTCTTGAACCTGCTCAATCTGAATCCCCGAAATTTCAATGTTTGCCTCCATATTTCCAATTTGGCATTAACCCCTGCTTTCGTCTCATTTACTAGAACAATATCATCAGCGAATAGCATACACCAAGGTACCTCATCTTGGATAGTTCTAGTAAGCTCATCCATCACGATGTTTAACAGGAATGGACTTAATGCAGATCCTTAATGTAAACCAATTGTAATCGGAAAATCACTCGTTAAGCCGCCGCAAGTTCTGACATTTGCCACTACTCCATCGTACATATCCTTGATTATGTCAATATACTTGACGGGGACCCCCTTCTTCATCATTGCCCCCCATAATACCTCTCTAGGTACTTTGTCGTACGCTTTTTCTAAATCAATAAATATCATATGCAAATCTCGGATAAGTTGATGAAACAAATGAATAACCTCTGTCGTCGATCGTCCAGGCATGAACCTAAACTGGTTCTCTGTTATCTTAATATCCTTCCTTAGCCCGTGTTCAATCACTCTCTTCCAAAGTTTCATGGTGTGACACATAAATTTTATTCCACGGTAATTTGAGCAACTTTGAATGTCACCCTTGTTCTTGTAGATACGTACAAGGATATTTTTCCTTTATTTATTTGGCATCATTTTTGTCTGCCAAATCTTATTAAACAGATCTGTCAATCATTTAACGTCTATTTCTCCTAAGCATCTCCAAATCTCGATAGAAATCCCGTCAGGACCAACCGCTTTTCTTAAACTCATTCTGTTCAAAACTTCTTTAACCTCAGATAGTCTTATTTTACGCATGAAATCACGGTTTATATCTTGAGATTGAATGATAAGTCCATCCAAATTCTTAGTAAAGCTCTCATTGAACAATTTGTCAAAATAATCTCTCCATCTTTCCTTGATATCCTCATTTCGAACTAAAACCTTCTGATTTTTATTTTTGACACACTTCATCGCACATAAGTCTCTAGTCTTCCTTTCCCGCATCCGAGCAATCCTGTATATATCATTTTCAGCCTCTTTAGTGTCTAATTTCTCGTACACCTCCTTGTAGACCTTAGATTTAGCTTCTCGAACAGCTTTCTTAACTTTCTTTTTAGCTATTTTATACTTCTCAAATCTCTCCACATCTCTACTTTTCTTCAAATTTTTATAAGAATCCCTTTTAATTTTAATAGCAGACTTTACTTCTTCATTCCACCATGATGTGTCCTTAGATGGTGGAGCACAAGCTCTCGACTCACCAAGTAGATCTCTAGCTACCTTTTTTATACAACTAGCCATTTTGTTCCATATTCTGTCTGAATCATCTTGCGACTGTCAATCCGCTTCTTGGACTACACGATCAATAAAAGCCTTTTCGTTACCTTCTTTCAATCGCCACCATTTAATTATAGGCTCTACCTTACGTCTAATCTTCCTAGGTCCTCTTCTAAATCGAAAATCTAGAACTAAAAGTCTATGTTGAGTGGTTACACTCTCACCTGGCACTACCTTACAGTCGATACAACAATCTCTATCTATTCTTCCCGTCAGAAAAAAGTCTATTTGACTAGCATTTGATCCGCTCCTAAAAGTGACAAAGTGAGACTCTTTTTTCCTAAACCAGGTGTTTGCTAAGATCAAGTCATAAGATAAGGCAAAATCTAGAATCGAGTCATCTACTTCATTCCTTTGTCCAAAACCAAAACCTCCATGGATAGTATCAAGCCTACTACGACTAGTACCTACATGTCCATTAAGATCACCACCAATAAATAACTTCTCTCCACTAGGTATACTTTGCACCATCTCGTTTAAATCCTCCCAGAATAGACGCTTACTAGCGTCATCAAGACCTATCTGTGGTGCATAAGCACTAATAACATTAAGGATCTCTCCACCTAGAATAAGCTTAACCAGTAAAATTCTATCACAAGTCTTTTCTATCAATTTAAATCTAAGGGTAAAAAGCGATATAATGGTCACATGGTAGTCCCATGACAACTACAGGATTTAAATACTGCCAACAGTTAGTAGAAAGAAAAAAGGGAGTTCATGGTATTAATATAAGAATTAATGTGGCTAGGGTCGAGCGCAGCTAACACCCAGCCAGGGGTGGGCCCTAGCCCTCTTCAAACTCCCAGCCCCCTGTAGCAGCTAATTAGCTACGGTCGATATCTCTAATGTAATCATAAACATCATGCTATATTTGTCTCAAAAGGATAAAATGTCATTTTGGAGCAATATACCCTCTAGAAACTGCAGCATTTGTCTTTTCTTTAATTCATGCCTCTATAATTACATCCCTTATTTTTCATTTTGTAGGTGATACCAGCAGAAAATATTGTTGCAGCATTCCAAGGCTGCAAGAGGAACGTATTGGCAGTTTCAACTGTTTCATCTGAGGCACAAGTATTTCTGGAGGTACTTAGAATAGCCCTCTTACGGATGACTGTGCGTGTGTAATAGTGTCAGCTTTCCTTCTGGATCATCTAAATCAGCGTTGCGTAATTGTAGGCCTTAGAGCATGGTCTTGACGGAGTTGTTCTAAAAGTTGAGGAAATTGGTGAAATTCTCAAAGTAAAGGTAGATATTCTCATAATTGTATAATTATTCCTAGTTTTGGTCAATTGCACAAAACGCACATGTAGTTTACCCCGTGTAGGACTTATATGCTCTCAAGTTATATATTAGCACAAACACCTCCTCTGCTTATCGACAAAAACCCTAATGACACCCATTCAATCCTAAATAACTCAAATGATTTCCTCATTTAATTTGAGAACTTGTTTTGTTGTTGAGGGTTTTTGATGGTTTTGGATGATGAACAGAAGGGTGTTTGCGCTAAAATATTACTTGATGGGGTATAAGTGCTGCACGGTAAACCATAGGAGTGTTTTGTGCAATGAACCCTTTTATTTTCATTTGACAATGTTGTTGAAGCTATCATGAAGCATTCTTCTCAAATCAGGAATACTTTGACCGAAGATGCGAAGTAAGAAATATTTTAAGTTTGACCAAGGCAACTGTAACACGGGTTCAAGCTGTTGGAATGGGTGACAGAGTATGCATGGATCTCTGCAGTCTCATGAGACCCGGTGAAGGTCTTCTGGTTTGTGTTCATTTTTAATCATTTCTTGCCTCTACAACATATAGGATTATTATATGTATTGATATTTTGATGCTAAATATTTTGATGCGTTTCCGTAGGTTGGTTCCTTTGCTAGAGGGCTTTTCCTTGTTCATTCCGAATGCTTGGAATCAAATTACCTCGCTAGCAGGCCTTTCAGGGTCAATGCAGTGAGTTGCTTTTTCTCCATATCTCATGTATAGCATTTCTTGTTGCATCTCCAGAAGGGCTATTTGTATATTGCTATATTTGTAGAGGGATAAACTAAATTTTGCCAGGATCTTCTACTAATGTATTTGGGCTGAAAGAAATACCAGGATCTTCCATGATAAAAGGTGTTCTTGTATAATTGTACTTCATAGAGTTGATATTCTTCTGGACTTTAGGACGAGCGTTTTGAAGAGGAGGATGTCTACATGCACATAATTTACCGAAGTTTTTTGAAGAATTTTGTGGAGAAATGGTTTAAATCACTTTATAGTTTATTTTTTATTGTCTATAGAGGTGGTTTTCTAGAACTTGTTTTTTTTCCTTACTTCCCTTGTTTACTTGTTATTGTAACTTTCCTCATTTCATATTTTTAGTGAAATGTTTTATTTGGCTAGGGTTTTATTGACCATATCATTTTTCTCAAAATAATAATGATAATAATAATCTATGCTTTCTACAACATAACAAACGTTTCTCTATTTGTTTTGGGTTCATTACATATAAAACCCTTCGGCTATACCTTGTAGAATTTATCACCGCTCAATTTATTTATTAGCATATGGCACCCTTGAGTTTGACCTTATCGGGTCAGATTTCCTCTTCTAAGTCGTATTGACACTGACGCTAGGGTGTTATGCGCGATTAAACCAAGTGATGGGTGATAAGGGGATGAGATATAAATGAGGTTTTTCTTTAATTAATGTTTTCTTTTCTTTTCTTTTCTTTTTTGGGTAATCCTTTTTTTAGAATATATTTTCTTTGTTTTAATTTGAGGCATAACTTCAGGGGCCGGTCCATGCGTATATTGCAGTTCCTGGGGGAAAGACTAGTTACCTCTCAGAGTTGAAAGCAGGTAAAGAGGTAACAGTGGTTGATCAAAGAGGCTTTCAAAGGACGGCAATTGTGGGGCGCTTGAAAATAGAATCAAGACCACTTATTCTTGTCGAGGCAAAGGTTAACACCATTTGTTTTTTCTGTTTTTTCAGTTGAATAATAGTGTAGTCGAATCACATTGCATATAAAAGATAACCCCACCTTGCGACTTTCGATAAATTTTCATGTGCATGTGCACGAGTTTATGAATGTTGTATTATATGTTTTCTCTCTCCTTGCAATTTTTTTCAGGACCAAAACTACAACACTTACAGCATCTTTCTGCAAAATGCAGAAACAGTCGGTTTAGTTTGCTTGAATGAAGGTGTGTACTCCTATTTAAACCAAGTAGGTTTATGTTAATTTATCTCTCATTATATTGTACGAAAACAGGAGATAAAACTACAAAGACAACTATCCCTGTAACCTCGCTGAAGATTGGAGACGAGGTTCTGTTAAGATTACAGGGTGGCGCACGACACACTGGACTAGGGATCCAAGAGTTCATTCTTGAGAAATAGATAGCATCAAATGATTGTACCAATCTTAAATTCTCATTATAGCTTTAGTCTACTTCGATTGAGTTTTGTATTTACAAAAATCTCTGTAACCTCGACTTTCTCTGCTTTGGTAAATTTAATTTCGATTTATATCTTTCTTCTTCGATTGAATTTTCTGACTTGCTCGCCCCCCCTACCTCCATGTCTGTGTGTGGTATAGTGAAATTCAGGATGTGCGCGTGCGCAAATACACATCAAGTGCAACTATTCTTAAATGTAAAATATTAAGCACACATGTTAATCCGGATCCTTCATTAGTGCTAGGGTGTGCTATTCAAATCTAAAGTTTCTCTGTAACATGATGCGAGCAGGATTCGAATTTCAGATCTCCTGTTCAATTGTAAAGAGATTTTAGCATTAGGCTACGGCGGCGCGTAACCTTTCACTGATTCTAATTGTTTTTTTCTTCTCTGCACAAAGCATGATCGCACAAGCAATTGGAAGATTTGTAAAACTGAAAAAAAAAAACTGTAAAAATGAAACAATTCCAACTAAATACAGCAACACGCCATCACAACAATGCTTCACACATTTAATTTTGGCATATCATGTGCTCTTCCACATGAAGTAAAACCCAAAAATTCAATCTGAAACACAATCAAATTTACAGTATAAAAATTCTCTCACTTCTGATCAGCCGTCGGCCGCTTTGGTGAAGGTAAATGCTTCTTTGGTCCCTTAAATTCTTGAAGCGGACGCTTTGGTGAAGGTAAATGCTTCTTTGGTCCCTTGAATTCTTGAAGCGGTTCGAGTGTAGCCAAGACCTCACTCATTTTAGGTCTGCTCTTGGCGTCATTGCTAAGGCACTGCAATGCAAGTGTTGCGACGGTTTGGGCTCCTTGCTTAGAGTATTGACCCTCTAATCTCGAGTCCATTACCCGCAAAAAACTCCGCTTGTCACCGATTAAAGGCTTAGCCCAGTCGACAAGGCTTTGTTCGAGTCTGGTTTTGCACTTGTCGAGGGCCCGACGCCCAGAAAGTAGTTCCAAAAGCACGACGCCAAAGCTGTAGACATCAGCCTTTGCAGAAAGTCGACCTAAAGTTGTTGCAAGCATTAAAATTAAAATTTAAAAAAAAACGACGACAACGCATTCTAGAAATATTTCAACATTTCTTAATTAAGTCTTCTGCTACAAAATGAATTGTTATTCATATTAAATAATTTATGCAAGTGCAATCTCCATCCTTCTCAATCTTAATACATTTTAAACTTGAGTCTTTACTATTTCTCTCTCAACTGGTCAAATTTGTAAAGTACAGTATGCCCTCCTCCTTTTTTCATATAAATTCAAATGAGTTTTAGTTTGTTTGTTTTTTAAATTTTGATGAAAAAATAAGCTTAGATATGAAATCATTTACTGCTTTCATAGCTTTACTCCTGAGTTAGTGACAATATGACACCTCAAATTCTTAAAAATTGAGGGAATAAGGTGCAAATTCTCAGTTAATATTACAAGAAAACCAAATTATTAAATTCTTGTTCTATCAGTATCATAAGGATTACTCGTGAATATTAAAAAAAAGTTACTACCATCCTAATATTCTTAAGCTATAAAAATATAAATATAGCAACCTGTTGCGATATATTCTGGAGCAGCGTAACCATGAGTTCCCATGACTCGTGTCGAGACATGCGTTTTCTCCCCAGTCGGGCCAGCTTTTGCCAAGCCAAAATCAGAAAGCTTCGGATTAAAATCCTGCGACCGAACATATGAAATTAAGAAAGGTAAAAGTTAAAATTAAAAAAAAAGGTTTTTCATTCTATGGAAAGATAAAAGCCCGTAGCATCTCATACCGAGTCTAGAAGAATGTTTGAGGCCTTCACATCTCTAAAAATTACTTGGAACTCACCATCATGCAAAAATGCAAATCCCCTGGCGGCTCCGACGGCTACTTTTATCCTTGTGGCCCAAGAAAGTGGCTCCGAACTTCCTAGTAAAATCAACCATAAAAGTTGAAAATTATCGATCGGATGTGCCTAAATCAAACAACAATTTTTTTGGATAAGAAAACAATATATGATCCTTACTTTTAAATAGATGGTTCTCCAAACTTCCTTTAGGCATGAATTCATAGACCAATAGCCGGCTGTCTCCATCCGAACAGTACCCGATGAGCTTTACCAAATTCGTATGTTGAAGCTGGCCAAGATACTCAACCTCTGTCTACAATAAAATATTTTAAAACAAGAAAGTAAATGTTAATTAAAATTCACAAAATACTAAATTGCTAGAAAACTAGAACGGTTTCGCTGGTTCAACAAAATACCACCTTCTATCATAGAGAACAAACACTTTGCCCCGATTTTTTCCCCTCCAACGATTACCCTGTTTTCGTTTTCTGCCATAGTTTTATTTTCTGAGCAAACACTAGATTTTCTACAATTTCTTATGCCACGATGCAAATAAGAGATCAAAAAATATATTAAAAAATCGAGAAAAGAAAAGTTACCAGCCACTCCCTATGACCCTGAAAACCTTCTGGTTTGAGTTTCTTGATAGCAACCATGATGCCCGGACCGGGCCTTGCAGGAGCGAAAGTTTGTTCGTCGATCCAACCTTTGAAGACACAACCAAATCCTCCTTCGCCCAAAAGACTATCTGGCTTAAAGTTTCTAGAAGCGCTTTTCAGTTCACTGAATGTGAAGGCCTTCAAATTTGAGGAAGACAGAATCTCTCCTTCTGTTCTTGGTATCGAAGGAACATCGAGACTGCGGCTTTCGCTATAAGAAGTTGTCGATGAAGATGGAATTGATAATGTCTGAGTGGATGCAGACAAGCTTGACTTGCTGCTGGTTTTTGAAGGACCTGCATTTTTGGCAACATTTATTAATAAAAATTAAAGCCTGTAAGAACATTTCTAAAGTCTCCAATAAATTCAAAACGCTGCATGATAAGAACTTCCAGATAAATTTCAAATAACATGCAAGAATAGCATTTGGGCGATTTGGTTGAATAGGAACGACATTGGCATAAAATTAAAGAGCCTCTCTTTATCGACACTACTTCATTGCAAGATTCCTGATGAGGTTAGATGCTCAGCTTTATACCCTTTGACAAGGTTCTGGGCCTTTGTCTGTTTGCTTGAATTTTATGTTTATTGTTATATTTGGATTTGTTGACGCGGAGCCAATCTACTTGGCTGTCCGAACTTGAATTGGAACTTTTGTGTTTCATTACCGATCTTTAATGAAGGTTGGTGTGGTTAACACCTATTATCATAAAAAAAATACATGCAAGAATAGCTTCCTTTTATACTTCGAGTTCATTGATTGGACTTTGGTAATAGATCATAAGGAACTTCTCAAATTAATTGGAGACATAATTAAGGTCAAGAAATTCTCTTAAAACTAAAATAAGTTTTCTTTAACTCAAAGATGCACAAGTTGCAAGTATTAATCTGATACATAATCAAATTTCAGAAATCTTGAAAACTAAAATAAGTTTTCTTTGTCAAGAACTTCTCAAATATACAAGAACCAATTATCAAAAAATTTCAACCAAATTGAAAACCCAGAACAGAAACAAAGAGAACTTTAACCCAACAAGGGGTCAGCTTCCCTTTCTATATATATTTGTATCAGCTTGAATCAAATTAATATCCAATTAATAAAAAGACAAAGCTCATCTTTCCGAACACTAGCAAGATCACAATAAAGTTAGAGCAAGAGACACCCCAAAAGAGAAGAGAGAGAAGCAACAACCTGAAGCATGGTGAGAGCTTTGAGCAATCTCAACTCTTGGAGGAGTATTCAAACAGTTTCCCATAACCAACACCACTTCCAAAAAGAATAACATCAAACACCCATTTACAAAAATCTAATGATAGATTTTGAGCCAAAATGAAGATGCAAAATTTCCCACAAAAAACTCGTTTTGAAGAGAGGTCAAAATGAGGAAAGAGAAAGAGAGGAGAAGCTGCATAGCAGCAGTCAAGTCTTCTCTAGTTAATTAATCTTTAAAAAATATATATATATAATCTCTGAGCCAATGAATTGCTAATGAATACTAAAAGGAGCATTCATGGAAATGGTGGGATTTCTCTTCTTGTCAGGAAACGTGATGCTGATCTGTAATACTTTTGAGCTTGGAAGCGGAGGGCATCAAACATGAATTTTTTCCTTTTAAAAACATCCAATACCGACATGGCATGCTCATGTAGGCTCCACTCGTCTATAGTTTATTCAACGCATATAATAATGATAATAATTAATTCCATAATTTAGATCAACTATCGGACTCCTCTGTTAATTGGACTCCTCTGTTAATTGGAAACCAAGTTCATATTTGCACCAAGTCAAATTTAAGTATATAAAACTTTATCATATTTTATAAGATTTTCTTCCGTTTCCGTGCAATATATGGATACGAAATGCAAAGTTAAGAAAAAAGCATATTGCATTTAAAATTTTATTGTTATCTAATTTGTAGGTTGTAACATCTCATATTTATTAACTTGTAAATACTTCGGCATTTATATCCGGCTTTTTTCAATATTTCTCTTGTATAGCTTACGAAAAACGCGAAATTTTTAATCCTAAATTTTTTCTTCGGCTTTTCTATATTTATTTTTTATAACACATGAGAATCATGGAATGTACAAAATCCAAATTTATTTTGTTTATTTCAAATTTTTAACATTTTGCACACTATAGCACAAGCTGACAAAAGTATGGTTAAATTTCTAAAATCGAATAATTTCATGTTTTTCGTTTTTTTATATTTTGCCTGCTTAGCACAAGAAAATCATGAAATTTTAAAAAATAAAATATTTTTATCTTTTCTTTGATTTTTCAATATTTTCCATGATACAACATACTAAAATAATAATAAAAAATCGATTTTTTTATTTTCTTCCTTTTTTCAATATTGACGATCATGAAAATCATGAAATTCTTTTTTAAAAAACTCATTTTTTTTTATTTTTCGGTTTTTCAATATTTTGCATGCACATGACAATCACGAAATTTACAAAAATAGAAAAATTATTTATTTTCTTTAAATTACAATATTTTGCACGCTCCTACATGAAAATTGAATAATTTTCAAAAATCTCAAAAAATTTAATTTTTTTCGGTTTTTAATAATTTGTTTGATATAGCATATGTAAATTCATGAAATTTTCAAAATTTCATGAAATTTCAATTTTTTACTATTTTTCATGATATATTGAACACGAAAATTATAAAATTATAAAATATCTATAAAAAAAAATTGTGTTATGCAATTCTTTCAATATTTTGCTTTGCTGTAGTATACGAAAATCACGATATCTTTAAAAATCCCAGTCTGATTGCTTCAAACTTTCAGTATTTTGTATGCTATGTAGCACAAGAAATTCGTGAATTTTTTAAAAATTCTAAATATTTCAATTTTATCTTTTTTACGGATGTTTAATATTTTGCATGCTATATATATAGCACACAAAAATCATAAAATTTTATGTTCTATGTTTTATTCAGCTTTTCAATATTTTGTTTGCTACAGAAAGCGCATGAACTTTTCAAAAAAAAATCAATATTATCTGTTTTCTTCCGTTTTTCAATATTATGATTCTCATAACACATAAAAATCGCTAAATTTTAACTCTCAAAATAAATTTTTTTCTTTGGTTTTGCAATCTTTTAATGCTATATAGCACAAAAAATTCTTCGAATTTTCATACATGTTAATTTTTTCTCCTTTTCAGGTTTTAATTGTTTTGCCTGTTATATAAAGTCTAAAAATTGCAATATTTTTAAAAATCTCAAAATTTTCTATTTTTCAACATTTTCTTGCTAGCAAACGGATTAAGATTTTTTTTAGAAATATCGATAAAAAAAATTTCGATATTTTACACAGCACGTGAAAATCGCAAAATTTTTAAAAATCTTAAATTTTGTTTCCCTCCTTTTCTTCATTATTGTGCATTTAGCACATTAGAATCATGAAGTATCACAAATCTTAGAATTTTTTGTTTTATTCGATTTTTCCAATATCTTACATGCTTATGCTTTTTGAGGAATTTCAGGTATTCAGAAAACTAAAGGTTATGTAAAGTAAAGGAAGAAAAGGCCGCTGATTGTTGTTAAGAGCCTAACAGATCAAAAAATCGGTCTGAGTGGCTGAGACCACGGGTAACTAAAAACCCATGGCAACACACGAAATCAATGAAAATTTTTAAAATCCCATTTTTTTTCTTACTTCAGATTTCCATTATCATGGTTGCTTGTTGCAAAAAAAAATCTCAAAAATTTCCGGTATTTTTTATTTTTCAACATTCTACATGTTATATAGCATATGGAAATCGCAAAATCTGCAAAATCCTCAAGAATCTTTTATTTTCTTCCGTTTTTCGATATTTTTTGTTTTTATAGCACACGACAATCGCGAAAATTTTAAAAGTCTCAATAATATGTTTTCGTTTTTCTATATTTTACATATTATAGCACACGAATCTGCAAAATTTTATGTTTTTTTTCGTTTTTCAATATTATGCATGTTATATAGCACACCAAAATCGCAAAATATTTAAAAGTCCCAAATTTTCTATTTCTTTTAAAATCACATGAAAATAGCAAATTTTCTAAGAATGTCAAAATTTTCTTATTTCTTTGGTTTTCCTATATTTCTTTGTCGTACCAAACGAGAACCTTAAAAAAAATTCAATATTTTGCATGTTATATAGCACACAAAAATCGTAAAAATTTTCAATATTTTACTAGTACAATCTAAGTAAAGAGAAAATATTAAAAAGAGATTTTAAAAAAAAGATGCCTGATCAGTATATTTCCACAATATAAACCTATTTGTATGAGATAAAAAAGTGATAAATATTGAGTAAGAAGCCAACAAAATAATTTCCATGACCAAAATACAGTAAAAGAATTAAATAGGAATTAGATTAAAAAAAATACAAGCTAGATTAGAGAATTTTCCGAGAAATATTCTTCATATAGATTCTAGCTAGTTTTCTTAATTGTAAATAAGCTTGGAAAAGCTCAAAAATTGATTCTGGGCTATTTAGTCATGTAAAGGGTTGCTATTAGTTGGGGTCTCTTTAGTTGTAGGATTATGAAAGAATTGGACTGTGGAATCCAAAAATCAGAAAGGATTCTATAATTTTGTATTTGGTTGTGAGATTTGGATCCGTAGGATTCCTTTGTTTTTTATGGGGAGTCCACCACAAAACAAGGAGCCTTGAATCTTAAAAAATTTAGAGAATTTGCAAGGATTTGGCACTATTCATTGTATTTTTAGATGGGACCCGGCTATTTTATTTATTTAATAATCCTCTCTCTATCTCTCTCTCTTAAAAATCCTCAAATCCAAATCCCACTTTCTTTTCACCGACCAAACAAAGATTACAAGTGATGGAGCTCTGGATCTCCTTCAGATGTTATCTTCCGTTAATCTGCTGCGAACGTTGATGGACGATTGAGGTTGAGTTGGAGGGTTATTGTCACGACCCGAAATGGCACGTGACTGGCACTTGAATCATATGAAATTTATAAGACCCCATCTAATTCAAGTAAGCCAAGAAATCCCAGAAATCTAAACCATTTAAAGAAAGAAGTGAAAAAAACATGTTTTAAAATAAGGGGTTTTTAAATAACATAAGCCAAATGTGCATTTTAAAA
The DNA here is from genome assembly GCA_030015575.1 of Agapanthus africanus. NCBI lineage: Eukaryota > Viridiplantae > Streptophyta > Magnoliopsida > Asparagales > Amaryllidaceae > Agapanthus > Agapanthus africanus. The sequence continues at coordinate 932,725,163 of JASDDO010000019.1, read as the reverse complement.
TCTCAAATTTTTTCTGAAAATTTCGGCAGAGTTTCATTTGCAAATACTGGCCCCAAAAGGATACAACATGCATAATATATGTACAATGAAAAAAGGCATCCCAAGCGGGAGCTGACTCTTCGTCAATCGACGGTCACAACCACGCAAGCAATATAATATACAACACCGAAGGGCGAGGATCAAAACTCAAAAGAAACTCGAAATTATCAAGAAAACCATAATACTACAACGCGCGACTCTAAAGTCGAAATAATACGCTGCTGGTTTTCTAAGTCTGAAACAAATATACAAGTCTTGTTAATGGAATTACTATAACTGATTAAAATAAATACAGGGTGGTCACGATGCGAGTGAACCTACCTACCAAAGCAATCACCCAGAAAGAAAGCAGTGTGCCAAAAAACCGCAATGAAACATGTACGGCAAAACCTGCAAGAACTGTGGCACAACGGGGGTGAGTTGTCAACTCGTGAGTAGAAAACATCACAGAGCAGAAATCGTATGTATGACTCAATTCTAGGTCAAACGATCAGTAATAATATATCCTCAAAATGATAAAGTCTGAAGCATGATAAGGTGGCAATGGTAAACATCTATACATCAGTATAATACCAAGTGCTCGTGTCAGTGTTTCAGGTAGCAACATATCATAAATATGAGGTATGATCAATGTAATCAACATGAATCAATGTCAACTATATCATGAAGTCTATAAATATGTGGATATCATCCAACTATGTAATCAATGTCTGTATGCATGTGGATCTCGTCCACGTGTCAACCAATGACACAAAACATCATGCATGTAAGTATCATAAAGCATATGCATGGAAGTATGAGGATATAAATCAACGTGTGTCCCTCGCGACACATCAAAATCATGAAACCTGAGTATCCAGCATCGACACTCGAAACATCAAGAAACCCGTGCCCAGCATCGGCACGTAAATCCTCATATATCGGGCTCCGTCAGTCCGGATCGGCCCACGGGCTCCGTCGGTCCGGATCGGCCCATATCATCTCTCGACTCCGGTCGGTATCCTCCGGATATCCGCCGAGCCCAAATACTATCACCGGTAGGTAGTAGTCCGCCTGCCAGGCTCACCGTCTGCAGCACAGCAATCCGTTCTCGTCCCGGGGTACCATACCGGGTCCACCATGTACCCGCAATCGGCTTCATCCAACTCCTCGAATCGGGTTTCACATGTCATACGTCTCAGAACCGAGAAAACACATGGTGGACGCACTAAAATATCATATCAAGGGAAACCGGGTTTTTTAAAACAATAATACTCTCTTTTGAAATAACCACGGTTCCCAAATCCAGAAATCTCATGAAAACAAATATCTCAATGCGTACAATCTAAAGCATGATGTATGCGACATATAACAGAAATGTAAGCATATCTGTATATCATGCAACATGGAACGGTAATATGCACATATCGAGGGAAAACCGCTCTTTTAAAATGAATCCAGTTTTAAAATATATCTTGCGGTTCCCAAATCACCAAAATCAAGCCAGAATCATCTATGTATGTGCAAATACGTATGTATGCAAGTATAGGTGTACAATATGTATGTACACAAGTATGTCATGCAAGGGGTCATATCCTGATGCAACAATCCTACTGTGTAGTGACATGGCAATTATCGATGATAAAATGTGTGAGCCGGCAAGCAGGTGTACGTGGAGTATACGCATCATCGATAATGGTGCTGGTGTCCTGACAACATGGGTTTAGTATAATAATAAACACATTTAAACATGCAATGCGATGCGAATAGAAAGAATATGCGGAAAATGAATAATAAATACAACAGTGAAGAATCTACATCAATATATATATACACACACACACACACATCATACAGTTTTGCCATTTGAAATAACACGAATCGTGGTGTTTAGAAAAATAAGGGCTACGGTGTTTTTAAGAAAAGATGCGTCTTTTAAAAATATCCGTAGAATCTCTTGACCTGTCTTTAAAATACTCATGATTCGTTGGTTTGAAATAGGTATGACTCGGGTCTAGTCTAACATCTACTAAGTACTACAGAACTAAACGAACAGTCTAACCGAAAGGGTAAAAGAAACCACCTAAATCTGAATCGATATACATATAAATATAATAGTCGGTGATCCCGCCTCAATAGTATCACATACGATACAATATACAATATGACATCCTCGAGTTAAGAGTGCGGATCTATCATCAATATATAGCTCGTACGTAAATCCGTCGTACGACATCCCAATTTTAGGTACGGGTCGAATCTCATATTTATCTCATCAATTATTTGGTATCCTTATCATCATATCTCATGAACTTGGGGTACTGATCTAAGTCTAGTCCAAATAATACCATCGATATATATATATATATGCGTGTGTAAAAGACACGCCTAAAGGCCTGCTATAATCTCATGTTGTATCTCAAAATACGAACCACATCATATCACCGATCTCATGGCACCATGCCCAATCTTATCGACTCATCTCCAAATACCATATACAATCCTCATCATCCATGTGTAGGTATACATGTATATATATACATAGTCCCATACCTATGTGTGTGTATATATATACATATCCCCATATACGCACAAACATAACAAAGTAAGTATGTGTGTACGTGTGGGTGTAAACCTATTCTAGGGTTCACGACTAAGAAGCTATACTAGTTCACATCGAATAACCCTAATCTAACCATTGAACACCTAATCATATCTTGAATATCCATGTCTCATATAAAAGATATCATATATATATAGTATATATAGCATACTATACATCGAACCGCGGGGGTGCTATACGCCATCCACCCGACTTCCCCCGTAGATATAATCTACTCACCTTGCTTTTCACTTTCCGTTGTTGACGTCGCCACACGCTTGCTTGTCGTCTCGAAGTTTTCTTGGGGTACCTACACATCATAACGTATCGTGTCGCATTAAAACCCAATTCAAAACCAAAACGACACGCTAAAAGCCTATAGGTTAGAACCTATGAACTACGCTTTCAAAACCACCAAATAACACTCGATTTCGACATACAAACATTAAGTGATTGAATACAACACAAATTACACAAATCCAGAATCCATAATACGCAAAACGAAACCCCGAATCAAAACAGCAACTCTTGAAAATGGTCCCAGATTTTACCCTAGGTCAAATTAGTCAATTTTGTATATGCCAAGGGTCTAGTTTTCAGGACATGGAGCTACAGACGAAGCACGAAGCCCAATGCTCAAGATCTGGCCGTAAATTGCGGCCAGAAGGGTTTTATTTGCGGCCCAGAAGTGAGTGTAGAGGCTGGGGTCTTGGGGTTAGCTTCCTAGGTGCCTGCACACTCCTCTGTACTTGCTAAATATTTTTCAGAGGCTCCGGATGATAGCAGATGTCAAAATACCCTCACAGAATTCACAAAATACGATGTCGGGAATTTCTAAGTTCGCTAATTGGGGTTCTAGTCTCTGGTTTAGGTCTCCAATTAATCACCACAGGGGTTGTATAGTCTCTACTAACCTTAATTTCACCTTTGGGTTCAACTAAAACCCTAATCCTCAACTTAAAGTTTTCAAAGTTCCCAAAACCACAAAATATCGATTTTAAATTAACATGGATGCTAAAGGAATGGAAATTCTACACTAATGATGGAATAATTATCTCATTTTGCTCTCATGAATCCCGTAGGGCACCAAAATCAAAATTTTCTCGGTCCATAGTGTACCTTGTGAGCTTGTGCACAAATTTTGTGAAAGCGAGATGGACTTTTAATGGGTTTTTATTGTGATGGATTGTGAGGAGGTGGAGGGGAAAAGGGAGAGAGGGCAGCAGCAGCAGCAATGGGTGAGGGAGAGGAGAGAAAATGATGAAGATGGTGAGATGAGAGAATGGCCAAGTCAAAGTTAACCCCTCACCTTTCTCTCTCATGTCCATGCTTTATTGTTTATTCCTTTCCCTTTTCTTTTCTTTTCCTTTTCTTTTCTCTTCTCACAAAACCAAAGCCATGAATGAAAAATGAAGAGAAAGCCATGTAGGAAAATGTAACACAAGTGTAAAAATGATATGGTGCATGTTTTGCACAAAACAAGCTTAATGCGCGATTAGCGATATTTAATCGCGATTAGCACTAAATAGCCTATAATTAATCATAAAAACTTATAATTTGCATAATTCACATAAAACACCATCTTTTTAGTAATTTCCATAATTTTCCAAAATTTTCCCAATTTGTCGGTATTTAATTATACCGCCTTAATAAAATATTCAATATAATATTATTTAATCATAAAAATCCCTAAAAATAATATTTTATTTTTCTGTAATGTTACAGTTATCTCCTGGAGCGTGTGGATCTCAATGGGTTTTGTGTGGTTGAGGCCGAGCTACCTGTAAAGAAGTCCCGGGGTGGTTGTGCCACTGATGATCCTCCGACGATCAAGTTAGACAGGGTATTTTGGCAGAGTGACGGCCTGTTGGAGTGAAAATGGCTTACCTGAATCGTCTGAGAGAGGGATTTATATAGCGTCAGCAATGGGCAAGCGGGCGCGAGATTCACGCCGGTCGTTACGCCCCTGGCGTCATGCCCGCGTGATAGGCGAGATCCTGCATTAATGATGAGACAGGCTCGTTAATGGGGGATCGTGATGGCGTGGAATGCGGGATCATGGGCGGCGGATATCTCGCGCATGGCGAGATTCGTGAAGCTTTGGCGGAGGCGCCTGTGATCAGCGTTGCGGGTCGGTCGGTGGGACCGAGGAGGATGAGCTCGGCAGGAGGCTCGGGCACGAGCGGGAGGCCAAGGCATCTTGGTTCTGTGATAGCTCGGAGGCAAGCCGGGGGATGGTCTGGAAGGCCACCGAAGGTCAGGAGACTCCTCGGGCCGGAGGCCCGAGGTGTGATCCCAACTGAAATTCTTGATAATTTCTTGTAGGTTCTGGGACACGTCATCTGCAACGTGTCAACATCTGGAGAGTCACCGATATCGAGCCTCATCATTAGCCCCCCACTCTCTTCTCGACCCGTTCCTGGGTCGGATCGAGAGTGGTCTGACCGATCACCCAGGGTGAGCTCTCACTCGAAGATATCGTCGGCTCGCATTCCCGGGCAAAGAGTGGTATTTTCTTGATAACGTCAGCGGATCAGGGGAGAGATTCCGTATTAAAGGGGAAGCGCCAGATCGCGTGTACATTCGTCAAAGCGACAGCCCGCGTATCTTGCGCTGGTTGGCCGGCGAGACGTGCTGCAGGCGTTTCCGCGCTCGAAGGGACACGCTCAATGTGAGTGCGACAGGTGGAACGTTGTCGGCCGTTGTTTGCGAAACGTTGTTTTGGCGGGAGGCGATCGGAGCCATAGGATGCGTACGCCGACAGCTATAAATAGAGGTGGGATCCTCATCAGGGTTTATACCTCTTCATAATTCCCTCGTCCCTAGTCGTGTTAGCTCGGCGCTCTTCTCCTCAGGTCGGATTCCTTGTGTTTGATCTCCCGAGGACACCTCCTTTTGATTAGGTTAGATGGCTTCTTCCGAGGAGTCTGTAGATGTAGTCCGGGTAGAGTCTAGGGAGTCTTCTGAAGCTTCCTCTTCTACTTCTCCCTCTTCCTCCTCTGAGTCGGAGTCCCCCTGGGAAGTTAGGGTTAGTAACACTCCCCGGGGTCGTGCGACGGGGGCGGTCCCCAGAGCGCAGGTCGCGGGTGTTGTTGGCGTGCGATCCACGCTAAGACATGCGGATGAGCTCGCCAACATCCGGACTCGTTTCCTCATTCCTCCCGGCTATTCGCTTCGTCTGGCCGAGGAGGGGGAGAGGGTAGACTAGGTACGGGGTAAGGAGATTACCTTATACCTGGAAGCCTTTTAGGCCGGAATGCGTCTGCCCTTCTCCCCCGAGGTGAGTGCGGCGTTGAATTGTTTTGGGTTAGCCCCGGGCCAGCTAGTGCCGAACTCCTGGAGAATCTTCCTTGGGTTCCTGGTCCGGTTGAGATTGAGTCTCCCTTTCAGCTTGAGCCTTCTCATTTCTTCTCTTTGCTACAAAAACCACCCTGGCGCTCGCAGAGGCGAGCCGAGCTGGGTATACATCTCTTTTAGAAAACAATGGTGGGACGCTGCCAGGTCGGGGATCGTCGTAATACCCTCTTCCATTCACGAATGGAAGAAGTTTTTGTTTGTTGCGCCGCCCGAGGGTGAGGATTGGCCTGTGCCCACCGAGTGGAAAGAGGCCAGCTGTCCGCGGGTGAGTCGGTCGAATGATCTCGACGCGGTGGTGGTGTCGAAGTGGGAGCCCCTCCCTCGGGCTGATGTGTTGCTGTCTAAGCGGGCCCTCAGTTGGGCCGGGCTCAGCCCCGCCCATTACGAGGGTAAGTTAGGAGATTTCAGGCGACCTGTTTGGACTTGTGCATTCTTTCATTTTTCCTGGCATCGCTGACTCCTTGTATTTTGTCTTATGTAGGACCCATGGACCTGGAAAGTTTTGGGCAGCCCCGGTCGACACGAGGAAGGGGAAGAAGGCCGGAGGTGCCGGCCCTTCTCGCCCGTCGTCGGCTCCGGCTCCACCGGCGGCCGCTCCATCCAAGCGCCCGAGCGCGTCCCGGGTCCCAGAGTCCTGCTGTGCACCGAGCCGAAAGCGTGCTCGGGAGAAAGAGCCCCGGGCTCCCGAGGTGGGAGGCGAGACTGGTTTTCCCGCATCGCTCCTCAAGAGCTTTCATAGGACGGCGCCCCGCTCACCGGCTTCTCCGATCCTCGTGGACGATGGGGAGTTTCGCTTCGAGGTGCCCTCGAGGCTTTCCGTCACCGACAGCCTGCTCTAGGAGATGGAAAGGTCGGCCGGGGGCAGAATCCCTCGGGGGACCCTCCGGGCCCAAATGGCGGCCATAGTGCAAGAGGCCGTGCATGTTAGTGGTTGCACCCCACTTGGTTCTTCATTCAGTGCTTTTGTCCACGTGATTGGGGTGCCCCCTTTCCTTTTTAACCCTCTTTATTTCCTTCAGGTCCTCCAGCACGTCGCCCTCATCATCAACATGGAGGACGAGGAGATAGCCCCGGCGATGCAGGCCGCGGGAGAGTTCTCCTCGCGGGAGGAGAGCTCGAAGCTAGAGTTGGAGGCAACGATGGAAAGGGTCGCAGCCTTCGAGGACCGGCTGGCGGCCGTGGACCGGGAGATCGCCAGGTGTCGAGAGGCCGCTCGAGCCGCCGAGGCCAAGTTAGAAGATTCCAAGGTGCTCGTCGCCACCCTGAAGAAGACGGCGAACACCCTCCGGAGGAAGAATGAGGCGGCGAAGGAGGGGACGAGGCGTGCTGAGCTTCGGGCGTCGAAGGCGGTGGAGGGCTACAAGAAGTCGGATCAATTCTATGCCGACCTCGCTGGAGCCGTTGCCGTCGTTTGGCACGACGCCCTCGACGCCGTCAAGGCCCATATGCCGGAGTTCCCTGACGGCAAGCTCCGGGATGTGTACGCTCTCGAGGATGACGCGCAGGGGAATGCCCCTGGAGATGCTGCAGAGGAAGAGGCCCCCGGTGGGAGTGTTGGGGAGAAATCGGTCCCTCCGGCTCCCGGTGCCGAGGCTCCTGCGATAGACGCCGACCTTCAAGATGCAACCCCGGTTGTCGTAGTGGGGGCGCAGCTCATTGACGTTCTCCCCGGCCCCGAGGCCTGAACTTCCCCGCCTTCTTATTTTCTTTGCGCTAAAATTTTGTAAGCCTCCGGGCGTTTTTGTAAGGCCGGCGAGCCCAAAATACCTCTGTAAAGACTTCTGATTTTTATGAATAGAAAATCCATTCGCAGTACTTCTTTCATGTTAGGTTGGTTTTTCGTCTAGCGATTGCACGTCGAGTTGAGAGTTGAAGTCGACCATTTGCCAAGTATGCAAAGACCGGTGAAAGGTCGGTATCTCCATGGCCCCGAAGTCGAGGTGCAGATCCTTAGACGTGGATGAACCGAGCAGGGTAGCTATGCGGTGGCCTCTTGATGAGGGCTTTAACCCTTGGCGTCGTGGGTAGTGAACTACCAGCCAAGGCTGGACCGAGCAGTATAGCTGCTCGGTGGCCTCTCGGTGAGGGCTTTGATCTTTGGTATCGGTGGGTAAGAAATTACCAGCCAAGGATGGACCGAGCAGGGTTGATGCCCAGTTGCCTCTTGGTGCGGGCTTGGATCCTTAGCGTCGGTGGGTAAGAAATTACCAGCCAAGGATGGACCGAGCAGGATAGCTGCTCGGTGGCCTCTTGGTGAGGGCTTTGATCTTTGGCGTCGGTGGGTAAGAAATTACCAGCCAAGGATGGACCGAGCAGGGTAGCTTCACGGTGGCCTCTTGGTGAGGGATTTGATCTTTGGCATCGGTGGGTAAGAAATTACCAGCCAAGGATGGATCGAGCAGGGTTGCTGTCTGGTGGACTCTTGATGAGGGCTTTGATCTTTGGCGTCGGTGGGTAAGAAATTACCAGCCAAGGATGGACCGAGCAAGGTTGCTGCCCGGTTGCCTCTTGGTGAGGGCTTGGATCCTTAGCGCGGGAGGGCATTGGGAGGCCTGCTAAGGATGGACCGAGCGGGGTTGCTGCCCGGTGGCCTCTTAGTGAGGGCTTTGATTCTTGGCGTCGGTGGGTAAGAAATTACCGGCCAAGGATGGACCGAACAGGGTAGCTGCTTGGTAGCCTCTTGGTGAGGGCTTTGATCTTTGGCGTCGGTGGGTAAGAAATTACCAGCCAAGGATGGACCGAGCAGGGTAGCTGCTCGGTGGCCTCTTGGTGAGGGCTTTGATCTTTGGCGTCGGTGGGTAAGAAATTACCAGCCAAGGATGGACCGAGCAGGGTTGCTGCCCGGTTGATTCGTGTGGTTCTATCAAACCTTCCCCGGTGTTTGAACATCGAGAAGAGTGACCGTCGCAATCGACACGTGTTATGAACGCACGGGGGAAGGCGAAGCGTAAGAGCCGTGTCGTTCCGATTTCGCCGAGAAAGGCAGGATGTCCGCCGCGTGGCGATACAGTAGTGGAAGAAACAAGCGACTGTTGGACCCTTAGGGCGTTGTGGGGCTATAAAAAGGAGGGCGTGTTGATCACACCTTTTTCATCCCCAAAATGTAAGAATGGACACTTTCCCTTTCACCATTCTCGAGATCATCTCCTTCGAGGACGTGTACTTGTACGACCAGCTGTGCTCCGAGGATACGCTGCAGGCGGTGATCGGCCGTGTTGAGGATCATTTCGGCCGACTTCTTCCCCGGCGCTCACCCCTGCTTCAGCTGTTGATGTACTCAATCTGGAGGGCGTCGCCGGGGTTGCACAACCCTTTGTCCGAGCAGCTGAAGGACGAGGCGGTTGGTAAGCTGAGGTCTTTATGCCGCTTCGGCATGATCTCAACGAGTCGGCGGGATCGCTCGGTGGCACTCGTCCTCGAGTGTTACCAATTGAGGCATCTCGCCGATGTTCGCGGACGGCATCAGAGGCAGATGTCCGAGACGGCGAGGACTCGGCTGGCGGAAATAACCTCGAAGTATCATGAGCAATGTTTTCTGCACCCCCTTCCCCCGCTATTGTAATCTTTTTTTTTTGTAATGTAAGGCTGAAAAGCCTACAATACCTTTTTTGAAACAATAAAATTCTTCTTTTCTGCAATGCTCGACTGCTTTGTCCTTCTTGTTTGTTTAAATAAAGAGAACTTAGAAGAATTTACATTGCTTTGTTGAAGAATCCAAGCAGCGGCCTGCGAAGGATGGACCGAGCAGGGTAGTTGCTCGGTGGATCCGGAGGTTCAGCCTGGCCTTCCCTGGTTCGTGAACATTGGGAGGGCGATCGTCACGGGCGGCACGTGCCAGGAATTCTTAGGAGAGGCGTAACTTTCGGGGAGCCGCGTCACTTTTGCCACGAGGCAGCTCGGTATTGGATTAATCTTGGCGGATCCCAGGATTCGTGCGCGAATCTAGGCCCTTAAGGATTCTATTTGGGGTTATAAATAGAGAAGGAGATGGCAACCCTTTCGGCACCATTTTCTTTTGAGATGACTGGGCGCATATATTCGATCGAAGAGATCATGACCTTTGACGACGTCTCCTTGTATGATCAATCCCTGGCTGAGGATGGGTACCGGGGAGTGGTTCAGCGCCTCGAAGGTCACGTCGGCCGGCTTCTCCCTCGGCGGTCGTCCCTGCTTCAGTTGCTGATGTGTGCGATTTGGAGGAGTCCCCGGGGTTGGACAACCCCTTCACCGAGGATCTTCTGGATGAGGCGCTCGACAAGATGCGTTCGATCTTCCTGCTCGGCCTCATCTCGAAAGCCAGGCACGACCGACCCTTAGCCCTCATTCTGGAGTGCTTCAAAATGAGGTACATCGTGAGCCAATGCTCAGAGGGTGGAGCGTCGGGTGCTTCTGTGGCGTCCCGGGTTCGCGTGCTGCATCGGCAAGAGCGGGCTGCAGAGGCTAGGGCTCGGCTAGCGGAAATATACTCTGAGTATCACCGGGAGTACTTCCTCGATCCCATTCCACCTCTGTTGTAACTTTTTTCCTTTTTCTGTAAGGCTGAGGAGCCCGTAGTACCTTTTGAATGAATAAATTCTTTTTTGCAATGTTCCAGTGTTCCCTTCTTATTATTTAAATAGAAAGAACTTTAGAAAGGTTTACATTGTCTTTGTGAAAGAAAAAATACACACTCGTAGATATTCTTTTCATTGGTACAGTTTGAGCTTTTCGGCGTTGTAAGGCCGTGGAAACTTGCGCCCATCCGCGTCTTGCAAGCGGTAGGCTCCGCCGTGCAGGACCTCGGAGACGAGGAAAGGACCGTCCCATTTTGGTGAAAACTTATGCAGCTTTCCTTGGTCGACGAACTCGTTCCACTTTAGGACTAAATCTCCGGTCTTGAAGAAGCGACGCTTAACTCGCGCGTTGTAGTAGCAGGCTGTTTGCTGTTGATAGGCGGCAGCTCTGATCTGAGCCCGGTCTCTCTTCTCTAACAAGATGTCCAGGTTAGTTCGTAGGGATGAGGTGTTCGCTTCGTCGTCGAAATGCTAGACCCGGTGACTGGGGAGCCCGATCTCCGCTGGAACCATTGCCTCTGTACCGTAGCAGAGGCTGAAAGGGGTCTCCCCGGTGGGGGTTTTCTTCGACATGCGCAGGGCCTATAGGACCCGGGGTAATTCCTCGACCCAACTGCCTTGGCGTCCTTCTATGCATGTCCGAAGACCTCGGAGGACGTCCCGATTAGCGACCTCGGCTTGCCCATTGCATTGGGGATGTGCGACCGCAGCAAATTTCATAAGGATATGATATTCGCTGCAAAATTCCTTAACTCTTTCGTTTTCAAAATTTGTCCCATGGTCGGTGATGATACACCTCGGGATGCCGAACGAGAGTATCACGTTGTTCTGCAGGAACTTAATAGTCGTGGTGGCGTCCAGTTTCCTGATGGGAATGGCCTCGATCCACTTCGTGAAGTAGTCCACTGCAACAAGGACGTACTTGTGCCCGCTCGTATCCATGGGGAACTGGCCTATCATGTTCATTCCCCACTGGGCAAACGGAAACGGGGAGGTCAGGGCGGTTAGCTCGGTAGCAGGAAGGCGAGGTATGCTTCCATAGAGTTGGCAGCTCTTGCATCTCCTGACGAGTTTCTGGGCGTCCTGATGAATTGTCGACCAGTAGTACCCCTGGAGCAGCGCCTTCTGGATTAAGGTGCGGGCCCCTTGGTGCCCGCCACCGACCCCTTCATGGATCTCACGGAGGACATAGTCGGCTTTGTGGGAGTCGACGCACCGGAGCAGGGGCTTAGTGAAGTACTTCTTGTAGAGGTTCCCATTGCTCCAGACAAAATGGCGAGTTTTGGCTCGGAGACGGCGGGCTTCTTCCCGATCTTCTCGGAGCATACCTTCCCTCAGAAATTCCACGAGGGGCTTTCTCTAGTCCCGGTCTTCTTCCCGGGCTGTATACACTTGAAGTATTGTTGCCCCGTCTTCCACGCTGGGCCGTGGCAGGACCTCGAAGAGGATGCTCCTCTTGTTGTTGGCCAAGTAGGATGAAGCCAGCTTACTCAAGGCGTCGGCTTGGGCGTTGAGCTGTCTGGGGATCTGCTCTACTTGGACTTCGTCGAAGTCCTTTCACAGTCTTCTTACCTCGGCCAGATACTTCACCATCAGAGGCTCCCGTACCTCAAATCGGCCGGTCACTTGGCCAATGACTAGGGCGGAGTCGCTGTGAATCCGAATCATTTTCAGCCCCAGTCCAGAGGCTATCCGCAGTCCGACAAGCAAGGCCTCGTATTCCGCCGCGTTATTTGAGGCCTTGAACCCGAGCTTCAGAGAATACTCCATTTCCTCCTCGTTTGGGCCCCGAATGATGAGACCGACACCACAGCCTTCCTCGGTCGAGAACCCGTCGACGTAAAGGATCCAATCAGGGATGGAGTCGGGCTTCCCATCGACCAAGGGTTGAGCTATGAGGGCCGGCATTGACTCCGGCTCCTTGCTGGGAATGGTGCACTCGACGATAAAATCGACCAGGACTTGTGCTTTGATGGCCTGCCTCGAGCGGTATTTTATATCGAATTGGGACAACTCCCACCTCCACTTCTCCAAACGGCCAGAGGACTCAGGGGAGGCAAGGATAGCCCCCAAAGGGCGCTCGGTAAGAACGAGGATGGTATGCGCCTAGAAATAGTGTCGAAGTTTCCTTGAGGCCATGATGAGTGCCAAGACGATCTTCTCTATGGCTGGGTACCTCGTTTCTATGTCCTTGAAGATGTGGCTCACATAGTATACTGGCTTCTGGACTCCGTCGACCTCTCGGACGAGCACCGAGCCTGCAGCTTGGTCGGATATTACAAGATATAGCGAAATATCACCCCCTTCAACTGGTCGAGTGAGCAGCGGTGGAGTCGCAAGGTGCCTTTTTAATTGGTCAAAGGCGGTCTGGCACTCCTCCGACCACTCGAACCTTGGAATCTTCCTTAGAGCCTTGAAGAACGGGAGGCACTTCTCCCCGGACCTCGATATGAAACGGCTCAGAGCGGCTATCCGCCCTACCAGCCGCATGATTTCGACGTTAGTCGTGGGCGCGACCATGTTAAGGATGGCGTTGATTTTCTCCGGGTTAGCTTCGATCCCGCGGTGAGTGACCATGAAACCGAGGAACTTTCCCCCGGTGACCCCGAATGCGCACTTGTCCGGGTTCAGCTTCATCTTGAACTTGCGGAGGACGTCGAAGGCCTCGCCCAGATCCTTAGCGTGGTCGACCTATGAGACCGACTTGACGAGTATGTCGTCGACATAAACATCCATGTTCTTGCCGATCTGCAATTTGAACATGCGATTAACCAAGCATTGGTACGTAACTCAGGCGTTTTTGAGGCCGAAAGGCATCACCTTATAGCAGTATACCCCCCGGTCCGTTGTGAATGCGGTGAGATCCTCGTCTGCCGGATTCATACGGATCTGGTTGTAGCCGGAAAAAGCATCCATGAAGCTAAATAGCTCATGGCCTGCCGAGCTGTCGACGAGCTAATCTATCCGAGAGAGGGGATAGTTGTCTTTCGGGCAGGCCTTGTTGAGGTCGGTGAAGTCGATGCACATGTGCCACTTCCCGCTTGAATTTTTGACCATGATCACGTTTGCCAACCATTCAGAGTAAGGCACATTCTGAATGAAGTTGGCGGTAAGGAGCCTGTCCACCTCGTCCTCGATCGCCTTCTGTTTAATCGGGGCGAAGCTCCGCTTTTTCTGCCAGACGGGTCAGGCCGTAGGGTCTACCCCGAGCTTGTGCGATATGATTTTGGGGTCGATCCCCGACATGTCGGTAGGTGCCCAGGCGAATACGTCAGAGTTGTTTCTGAGGAAGTGAACCAGGTCGTCTCGCTGAGTCCCTGTCAGAAGCGACCCAATCTGAACGGTTCGTTCGTCGTCCCCTTCTACGAGAGGGACCTCTGTCAGTGGCTCCACCGAGGTCCTTCGGACCTCTTTTTGCTCGTCTCGAGTGTCCAGAGAACCCCTGATGTCACCCTCGCCCTCAACATCATTGTTTGGCTGCTCAGACGAGGATGTTGCGGTGAAGTAAACCTTTGCAGTCCGTTGGTCTCCGTAGGCCCGACCTATCCCTCCTTGGTCGAGCGGGAATTTCATCGTCAGGTGGAAGGTCGATATTTTGGCCCTGAGGGAGTTCGGTGTAGGACGGCCGAGGAGGATGTTGTAGACCGACGGGATTCTCGCTACGATGAATTCCACAGGCACGGTGCGCGTACGGCCGGCCTCCCCGATGTTAAATTGGAGAGTGATTATCCCTTCCGCTGGGATGGAGTGGTTGGTGAACCCTGATAGGACGTGGGTGGTCGGCCTTAGGTCCGACGGGGTGAGTCCCATACGCAGAAAACAGTCATAAAATAGAATGTCTGCCGAGCTTCCAGAGTTGACCAGTATCCTCTGCACCTTGAAGCAGTGGACCCGAGCTGTGATCACTAGTGGGTCGTTGTGTGGCAGGGATATACCGTGGAGGTCCTTATCATTAAAAACAATCGGCTCGGCTACCCTGGCCTTCTTCCTCGGGTGGTTGTCAGTCCCTCGATCGGTGAGGGGTGCTGAGCCTCGTCGGTATTCGCCGTACCTCCCGCTGATATGGCCAAGATTTGGCCGATTGTCAATTCACCGGGAGGGGACGTTGTTCTTGCTCACGATCAGCTTGCCGCTTGTCCCGCAAGTACGTTGCCAGGTGCCCCGAGCGGATTAAATCCTCGATGTAGTCTCGGAGCTGCTTGCAGTTTTCCGTGGAGTGGCCCTGCGACCTATGGAAGCCGCAGTAAGGGCCCCGGGTGTGCTTTTCCTCCCTGTTCGAGACTGGGGGGAGTTTGACGAATCTCTCGCCCTTAGCCTCCTCCAGCAGTACCATCTGGGAGACGTTAAGCGGGGTGTACTCCTGAAACTTCGGGGAGTAGAGCTTCGGCCGCTCAACCTTCTTTTTCTCTTCCCGGGCCCTTTTCTTGTGATCAGTTTGTTCTGTCCGGGGTGGATTGGCGTTCACCTCGGATTCAAGCTGGATCTTACGTTCGGTCCAAGCCATTTCCTCGGCTATGGTCTTAGGTTGCACTAATGCAAAGGAGCATAACCACTCCTTGTGTCTAAGACCTGACCCAAGCACCGTAATGACCGTCTCGTTCCATTGTTCTGGGACCTCGAGGAGGGTGCTGTAGAAGCGGGTGATGTACCCTTAGAAGGTTTCTTTGTCCCCTCTCTTTATGGTGAAGAGGTGGTCGACGGTCCGCTTTTGCTGTCTGTTCCTGACTGTTCTCCGCCGAATAGACGCGACCGAGACGTTGGGACGTCTGGCCTAAATTTTGGGGGTAAATGCTATTTGGATTTATCTGTCCACCTGTCCGAAGATGCCAAGTTGATTTATGGCACCGTATGTCGGAGGTTCAGACAGATGCGGCCGTTATAGCAGACTTCGCCAGATTTCTCCTCTCTACGAGGGGTTTTTGATTGTGGAGACGCTCTTCCCTGCAGGCGCAAGCCCCTGCAGTTAATTACGCTACCGCATAGCGGTAACCACTTTCTCCTTCTCCAGATGGTTACTTCATGTCGTGTGTGTTTGTTTTGTTTTTGGTTGCCCGTGGATTGTATACGGAGACTAATTTATGTTGTCGCCCGTAGGGCGTGGATTAGTCCAAATCCATATTTTCTTAGATTTGGGCTTTGGTTGGTTTAAGGATCGTTAATTTTGTTTCAGATTAAGATCAACTTAAACGTTTGTTGAGAATACGTTAGTCTAATTTTAGACTAAGATCTACTCAACGGAATTTTGGATCTTTTAGATCCAACGAAAGAGTATTTGGACTCTATCGTTTTAGTTTAGGGACATTGCGGTCCATAAGTTTAAGGACATCATAGTCCATAGAGTTTAGATTAGGGACGTTGCGGTCCATAAAGTGTCTGGTTGTCGGGACCCGCCACCTCTCTGAAAATGTTGAAGAATTACAAAGACATATATCAAAGGTGTGAAGAGATGTACCCTTGAACCAATGTTGGTTGGGGGATCTATAGTCAGGTTTGGGACTGAGACCAATTAAAAATATTGAGAGCACATGGCCCAGTTAATCTGAATTGGGGGATTTATGGCCTACTTGGGCTCAGCCCATTCAGTTAAAGTGTTTGAACACTTATTTGGACTCAGTCCATTCATTTTTGAACAAAATGTTAACATTTGTTTGGGCTTAGGCCCTTTCTGTTCAATAATGCAGAGCATTAATTTTGGGTTCTGACACCCCTTCTTCTTTTGTCTTTTATTGAGTGTTGAACACTCTTTGTAGCGCAAAGCGCTTTATATACAGAGTCTTTATGTACAGAGCACTTGGCGTTGAGCGCCAGACTTGGAGCGTTGAAGCGCTCCTTTTTAAAATTGGAGCGCTAAGGCTCTTCTTTAACAGATCTAATTAGTTTTGAGTTCTGTGCTCCGAGAATTAAATTCTCTGTTTACAAGAGACTTTGTCTCGTGGATCTAAGAACTAAGTTCTTATTTCAATAGGAGATGCTATGATCTCTTCTGTTTTTATGAAAGACTTTATCTTTGTCTTATAGATCTGTGATCTAAAGAGAACTAAGTTCTCATGATGTGAGAGTTAAAACTCTCAAATGTTAAGGAGATGTTATGATCTCTCTTCTTTTTTTTGTTTATCTTGAAGTAATTTTCTTCTTCTGAGAACTTGCTCTTCTCTTTTTTCTTTTCTGAGAACTTGAAACTTATGAGAGGGTTCTTCTGTGTTTGGAAAGAGAGATCATTGGTCGTTGGGACCCACCACCTCTCCGACGACGCTGAGGGATTACAATGCCATATATCGAAGGTGTGGAGGGATGTACCCTTTGAACCATGTCCTACTTATCAGGAGGAAAAATATGTTGAAGCTTAAACTCCTAACTGCTGAAAAAGGCCTCTTTGTGTTCGCGTACATGCATCGCACGTGTTGGGCGCACGTGCGTCGGACGTGGCGGTTACACGTCATGGGGGGCAGCTAAGGCCCTAACATGGAGAACTAAGCTTCTTTGAAAATTGTATTCTCGCACGTGCGTTGCACGTGGTGCGCACGTGCGTTACGTATATGCACATTATGGATGGCGGCTAAGTCCCTAACTTGGAGAACTAAGCTCCTTTGAGAATTGAATTCTCCCACGTGCGTTGCACGTGTTTGGCTCACATGCGTTGCACATGGAGCACATGTGGTGGGCGCAGGTGCATTGCACGTGGCGCACATGGTGCTTGCGCATATGCACATTATGGCGGGGCAGCTATAGCCCTAACTTAGAGCACTAAACTCCTATAGAGACTAATCTCCTTTGAGAATTGAATTCTCCCACGTGCGTTGCACATGTTTGGCACACGTGTGTTGCACGTGGCGCGCATATGGTGGGCGCACGTGCATTGCACGTGGCGCGCATATGGTGGGTGCACGTGCATTGCATGTGGCGTGCATAGCACTTGCGCATATGCGCATTATGGGGGGCAGCTATGGTCCTAACTTGGAGCACTAAGCTCCTATGGAGAACTAATCTCCTTTTAGAATTGAATTCTCATCCTTTTCTAAGAGATATCCCCTCTTATTTATATGGGAGTGGTAGAGAATTGATCTCTCTTTTTCTCGATGTGAGACTAAAAATGCATCCCCATGTAGTAGAGCATTACTTTAGATTACACGTGCATAGCACATTTGCTCATAACTTTTGATCCCGGATGATTTATGAGGCCCATAATATATCGAATAGAAGGATTTTTTGAGACGCTTTCGATACCATTAAAATTTAGCTGATTCTCATTCGGAATTTTGTCAAAATACGGCCCGGAAAATACTGATTTGCATTTTCTTCCTTAGATTACACGTGCATAGCACATTTGCTCATAACTTTTGATCCCGGATGAATTATGAGGCCCATAATATATCAAATCGAAGGATTTTTCGATACTATTTCGATATCGTCAGAATTTAGCTGTTTCTCATTCAAGAGTTTATCAAAATATAGCCCAGAGCATATTGGTTTGCATTTTCTTAAGCGTATTACTGCTATTTTATACTTTAGGCTCTTTTGCGCAGAAATTTTTGGCGGGAACAAATGCCCTCACTATTTTGCCCACGTAAGTATGTACATGGGTGAAGTAGTGCAGAGTTATGCATGACCATAGAATTGAGGGCTTAGGAGACAAGATTAGGTCCTTGCAGCCTAAGACTTTTCATCTTCATGAGCCGTAAGGGTCTCAAGAAGTTTTTTTTCCCTACAAGTCCAGAGGATCTCATAGGTGCATATTCTCCTTAGAAATCGTGAGGATTTCTAAGTGTTCATCACCTCTGTGAGTCGTAAGAATCTCACTCGGGTATTTTTCTTTACGAATCGTGAGGACCCGTAAGTAGTTTCTTTATTTCAGTAGCATGTAATTTTGGCAAATGTGGCCCATAAATAGTCCATCTTGATCTCCTTGTAGGGCAGCGATGGCTTAGGAAACAGGTTAGGATCTGTCGCCTAAGACTTTTCAACTTTTTGAGCCGTGAGGGTCTCATAAAGAATTTTCTCCCTACGAGTCGTGAGGATCTCGCAGGTGCATTTTCTCCTTAGGAATCGTGAGGGTTCCTAAGTGTGCTTTCTCTTGAGAGTCGTAAGGATCTCGCAAGAGAATTTTCTTCCTTACAAGTCGAGAGGACTCATAAGTGGTTGATGAGTTGACTGGTTCCCGAGTCGAATCGTTGCTTTACGACAGGGAGATCAGGGGTTGACATGTATCCGAGTCAAAGCGTTGCTTTACGACAGGGAGGTCCGAGGTTGACATGTATCCGAGTCGAAGCATTGCTTTACGACAAGGAGGTCAGGAGTCGACATGTATCCGTGTCGAAGCGTTACTTTACGATAAGGAGGTCAGGAGTTGACATGTATCCGTGTCGAAGCGTTGCTTTACGACAGGGAGGTCAGGAGTTGACGTGTATCCGTGTCGAAGCGTTGCTTGACGACAAGGAGGTCAGGAGTTGACATGTACCCGAGTCGAAGCGTTGCTTTACGACAAGGAGGTCAGGAGTTGACATGTTTCCGAGTCTAAGCGTTGCTTGACGATAAGGAGGTTAGGAGTTGACATGTATCCGAGTCGAAGCATTGTTTTACGACAAGGAGGTCAGAGGTTGACATTCTCCGTTTTCTACGGTGTCAGGATCGACTTTCTCCGTTTTCTACGGTGTCGGGATCAACTTTCTCCGTTTTCTACGGTGTCAGGGTTGACTCTAGGTTGTCTGTAAACTACAGAGTCTTGGAACTGGGGGCTTTGCCGTGGCTCCAATTGGTAATGTCGCGTCCGTGTCCTGCTAGCATGAGGAGGAACGTCGTTGCTGGTTTTCTGGGATGCAGATATTGCCGCTGAGACCTGACTCTCCCTTTGATAGACTTTGTTGGGACATGTGGTTCCCTTTTTCGTTTATGCCCATGGATTGTATACAAGGGTCCGTATGGACTTACCTGCAGGGCAAAAAGTTTCATTTCAATTTTTTTATTTCTTTCCGCGACGCTCTATCATTTCTGCTTTTTATATCGCTAAAGTCGCGATTGCCCAATCATTTTGGCTATTTTTCGTGGTGCCCAATCATTTCGGTTTTTTTTCTTTTTACTCGCTGTTTTTTATTGCGAGTTGCCCCATCATTTCGGCTATTTTTGTACGCATATATTTTACTCGCTGATTTTTATTGCGAGTTGCCCAAACATTTCGGCTATTTCATATGCATTTTTTTCGAATATGGAACTCATGGTCTGATACCAATCTTGCATCAGTATCGCTGCGACTGGAATGTTACGAGGAGCGAATCATCATTTGCCATGAAAGGACTTGGAATTTGATACCAATTTAGGTATCAACATCGCTACAACCGGGATATTGCCAGGAGTGAATCATCATCTACTTTTGTCGGTTCGAATAAAGGTGGCTTAGCAAATAAGGTTAAGATCCTGTCGACTAAGGCTTTGGATTTCATGAGCCGTAAGAATCTCATAAAGGTGTTTCTCCCTACGAGTCATGAGGATCTCGTAGGTAACTTTTCTCCTTAGGAATCGTGAGGATTCCTAAGTGTATGTTCTCTTGTAAGTCGTAAGGATCTTACAAGAGTATTTTCTCCTTGTAAATCGAGAGGACCTACAAGTGTCTGTTCATCAAATGAGGGCATTTCTCGTCGTTGGTGGGACTCGGCAAGGAAATGATTATTTGTGCCCGTGGATTGTATACAAAGGTCATTATTGAACCGCTTGTAGGGCTGTCTGGGAAAGGTGATAGCTTAAGAACAGGTTCAGATCCCTATAGCTTAAGGCTTTTGAATCTTATGAGCCGTGAGGGTCTCATAAGAGGGTTCTCTTTATGAGTCGGGAGGATCTCGTAAGTGTAATTTCTTCTTAGGAATCGTGGGGATCCCTAAGTGTGTTGCTCCTTTGTGAGTCGTAAGGATCTCACGCAGGTAATTTTCTCCTTACAAGGTCGAGAGGACCTTGCAAGTGTCTTTTAACGAGATTGCGCCCTTTCGGGTTTTCACAAACTCGCCGGTAGCGCTGCTGTTTTTACTCACGGAGCCCTTTCAGGTTTTCATCCGTGCCCATTTTGCTTGTGGACGTACCCTTTTTTTTTTACGAGTCTGTGCCCTTTTGGGTTTTCACAAACTCGCCGGTAACCCTGCTGTTTTTACTCGTGAAGCCCTTTCGGGTTTTCATCCGTACCCATTTTGCTTGTGGACGTACCGTTTTTTTTACGCATCAGCCTAAGGATGCTGCGGGTTTGTAGTAGTTTAAAGACGTTTCGGTCAGTAGTTAGTTTTAGGACATTTCGGTCCATAGCTAGTTTTAGGACATTACGGTCCATTGTTAGTTTAGGGACGTTTCGGTCCGCTATTAGTTTAGGGACATTTCGGTCCACTATTAGTTTTGGGAAGATAGCGAACGGACATAGGCGTCGTCATATATCGTTGACCTAGGCCGTGACTCGTCAGGCATAGTATTTTTTTAAGAACCGGACATTTATTGGTCTGAAGGGTCTTTCACCATACTTATCCATGAGCAAGTAAGCCCCACCTTGGTAGACTTTGTCTATGATGTACGGGCCCTCATAGTTCGGCTTTAATTTCCCCTGTTTGGCATGATTGGGGATCATAGGTCTCTTGACCACTAGCACGAGTTCGCCTTGGCGGAATGTTCTCGGCTTAGTCAATCTCTCATATGAACGCATCATCTTTACTTTGTAAGCCTCCAAGTTTTGCTGCGCCATGAGCCGGGTTTCGTCAAGGGCGTCAAGCTCATCAAGCTGAAGATGAGCATTCTCTTCGTCTGTCAGCTCATAATGAACCGCCACTCGTAGGGAGGATAGCTCTATCTCCAAGGGGAGAACCGCTTCCGTTCCGAATACCAACGCGAATGGCGTTGTATTCGTAGCCGTCTTGAACGTGATCCGATAAGCCCAGAGAGCTTCATGCAATCTCTCGTGCCAATCTTTTCTGTTTCTGGACACCGTCTTCTTTATGATCTTCGTCAAGGTCTTGTTGAAAGCCTCAGCTAGACCGTTAGCTCGGGGGTTATAGACTGAAGAATATCTCCAATCTATTTTATGCTGCTGTGCGAAGCGGCTGATCTTGTGGCTTCTGTAGGCCGGCCCATTATCCAAGATAATTCGTCGTGGAGTGCCAAATCGGTAGATGACATGTGTCTTGAAGAAATGGAGGATGTTCTCCATATTTACCTCTCTTAACGGTATTGCTTCTGCCCACTTAGAGAAGTAATCGGTTGTTGCTAGTATGAACCGGTGACCCTTGAATGATGCTGGTTCAATGGGCCAGATTATATCGGTTTCCCACATTTCGAATGGCCAGCTAGCTAACGTTGGGTGTAGCGGATTCAGATGCTGGTGGATGAAGTCCCCATGAATTTGACACGAGTGACACTGCTTTGCATATTCAAGGCAGTCATGAATC
The DNA here is from genome assembly GCA_030015575.1 of Agapanthus africanus. NCBI lineage: Eukaryota > Viridiplantae > Streptophyta > Magnoliopsida > Asparagales > Amaryllidaceae > Agapanthus > Agapanthus africanus. The sequence continues at coordinate 932,703,225 of JASDDO010000019.1, read as the reverse complement.
ATTGTGGTACAATAGTAACCCATTCTCTTGATTTTTAACTTCATGTTTGGCCCAGCTTGATGGGAACCACAGAATCCGTCGTGAGTTTCTTGGACGACTTTCTTTGCTTTTTCTGGTCCCAGGCATCTCAACCATAGACAGTCAAATGATCTCTTATATAGAGTATCATTGACGAAGGCGAAAGACAGAGCTCATTTCATGAGCTGATGTCTTGAAGATGCATTTTCGGGCATTCGATGGGATTTGAAGTAGTCTATGAAGACTTCTCTACAATCCTTAGCCTCTTCTCCGTCCTCTACTTGGAATGCCGCTTGTTCGGCCGCTTCCTTTTCTTCAGACGACTCCGAAGACATTTCTGCTGGCGCAAGAATCCGGCGGCTTTGCACAATGATCCTTACATCATTGAGGTTTTCGTCAGCCAGTTCTTTAGCGAGTTTGGCTAACGCATCTGCCTTACTATTTTCCACTCGTGGTATGCTTTCCAGGACATAGGAGGGGATTTGAGATAGCAATTGCAGCACTCTTTTGCCATATTCTACCAGCTCTGGCTTACACGTCTGATAGTCGCCAATTACTTGGCTAACGACTAGCTGGGAGTTTCCATATATGAGGAGGTTCTCGATTCCCATGTCAATGGCGATCTCGAGACCTGCTATCAAAACTTCATATTCCGCTTCGTTGTTTGTTCTTGGATCTGTTAAGGAAAGGGCAAATCGCATTATCCCTCCTTGTGGAGTCACAAAGATAAGGCCTACTCCGGCTTTGATTATGGGGGTGTTGTGCTTTCTCTTCTTCATGGAAGATGCCCCATCGAAGTAGAGTTCCCATCGGGTATCACTCCCTCCCTCTCCCTATCGATCGTGTCAAACGCGTGCTCGTCCGGCAATTCACAATTTAGGGGTGAATCGGCAGGTATCGGATGCTCAGCGAGAAAGTCGGCGATGGCCTGGCCTTTCACTACCTTGAGAGGTCAGTATGTTATCGAGAATTCCATCAAGAGGAGGGCCCATTTTGCGAGTCGTTCTGTTAATATGGCTCTTGACATCAAATACTTGAGAGAATCCACTTTTGATACGAGATGGACCTCATGCGCCAGAGCATAGTGTCTGAGCTTCGTTATCGCGAAGATTAACGCCAGACAGTGTTTTTCAATGGGGGAGTAGCTATTTTCTGCCCCCAGGAGAACTCAACTCAAATAGTAGAGGGCTCTCTCCTTCCCTTGGTCATTTTCTTGTACCTATAGCGCACCTAAGGAACCTTCAAGGGCTGTTGTGTACAGGATGAGAAGCTTTCCCTTGACTGGAGCGGTCAGTACTGGCGGATTCTGCAAGTATTGCTTGATTTCGTCCAGTGCATTTTGACATTTGCGATCCCAGATGAAAGGGGTCCCCTTCTTCATTAAATGGATGTAGGGGCGGGATTTGCCGGAGAGATTTACTATGAACTGCCGAATATACGCGAGCTTCCCTTAGAGAGATCGCAGTTGCTTGAGAGTTCTTGGAGGAGGCATTTCCATGATCTCCTTGATCTTTGATGGGTCTATTTCGATGCCTCGGTGTCGTACAATGAATCCCAGGAACTTGCCTGAGGAAACTCCGAACGCGCATTTGAAAGGGTTCATCTTCAGGTTGTATTTCCGAAGACGTTGGAACACTATCTTCAGATGCTCCCAATACTCCTCATGCGATTTTCTTTTCACCATGAGGTCATCGATATAACATTCGGCAATCTCGTGTATAAGGTCATCAAAGATCTTCGCCATGGCCCTCTGATAGGTGGCGCTGGCGTTCTTCAGACCGAAAATCATCACTTTATAGCAGAATATGCCCAGAGGAGTCCAGAAAGCGGTATGCTTCTGGTCCTCAGGATGCATCTTTATTTGATTGTACCCTGACGAGCCGTCCATGAAGGAGAAGACTTCGTGAGTAGATGTGTTGTCTATCATCAACTCGGTAACTGGTACGGGAAAATCGTCTTTCGGACAGGCTTTGTTAAGGTCCCGAAAGTCCACGCAGATGCGCACCGTCCCGTTCTTCTTCATCACTGGGACGATGTTAGCAATCCAGTCGGGGTATTGCACCTCTTGGACGAAGCCGGAGTCGGTTAGCTTCTTGATCTCGGCGTTGATGCTCATTTCAAGTTCGAGACACATTCTTCTCGGCGCTTGTTTGACTGGCTTGATGTCTGGAGATATCGCCAATTTATGCACAGCTACTTCTGGATCTAGTCCCGGCATTTCGGAGTAGTTCCATGCGAAACAGTCTTTATACTGTATGAGCACGTCCTTGAGCGTAGCCACCTTTTTTTCAGACAACGGCTCACTGACGAACGTCGGCTGTGGGTCGTTTGCCGTCCCCAAGTCGATTTTTCTGAAGTTATCTGCAGTAGTATGTATTCCATCTTCCAATTCTTTTCGCGCCAGTGGAAACTCTGAGATCACCTCGTCATCATTGTTTTCAAAGCACCAGGACAGGTCATCCATGTTCTCGCGCATTCCTTCTTTTGACAGCGTTATTGCGTGACAGGTACGAGATCGTTTCCAAAACCTATGTTGGTCTGGTTCTACTCTCACCATATACGTTGCCTTTGGTATATGCTTTTGCGGTGGGGCCACTTTCCAACTGTTGGATGGAGCGAACCTGTCAAGTCGATATTGGTCTTCGACCCAATTCTTGAATGTAAAGCAGTCTTCAAGAGGATGACCTATTGCTCGGTGATAGGAGCAATAATCTGGGTGATGAACTTCGTTTACTTGATCGGGGTGCCGAGACTCCGGGAGTGTCATCATTTGATATTTCATAACGAGGTCAAAGATTTTCCTTATCTTTTCTCGGGGGAAAGAATATGCTCGGTCTATATTTTTCTTTAGAGACGGATTCCGGCTGATCTTTTCTTGATCGTGTGGCCTTTTGGATCCGTTTTGCCGCTGTCGAACGTTTTTTCCGTTCTTCAACTTGTTTTTGTCTCTGCATCGGGCCTTTTTCTTGTCTTGGGAATGCATGGCGAGCTGACGGTGAAGGGTATTGTCGTTCTCCGTAACTTGCTGAAGGAGGCGTTGTGTCTTGGCTTTCTCGTAAATAGCCATTTCGCGACTGTAGTCGTTCCGAACATTTTGACCCGATTCCCTTATTAGCTTGTCCATCTGTTCTTCAAATGATGGACTCGGCATTTTTACGGCAGGACCGCGTTTTGGTTCGACGTCAGCTTCTTTTAAAAGAGCATCCCCTTCTTCATCAAGGTCCTTTATGGCATGGCAGCTATGGAACTGCTCCCATTTCTTGAACTGGACATATCCAAGCCCGATCATTTCCATTTTCACGGTAGGCAATTTTCGCTGAGTTCCAGAGACGTTCCAAATCCTGTTGTAGAACTGAGCTTGCCGAGGGGTTTGTTTGAAAGGTACGTCTTGACATCTTAATAACCTTTTTAATCCCTCTGTGTAGTACCTGGGCAGACGAATGGGTTAGAGCTTGTCGAGTGCAGGATCGGCACCATGCCAGACTTTTCTTTCAACTTAGTCTCCGTGGATCGGTAGAATAAGATCGCCTTTTCACCTTTTCGCCTGGGAAGGACATAGAATGTTTGCAACTCTTGCACACTATATGTTTTGAGCGTATCAAGCTCTCTGTAGTGCTGTCGCAGAACCATAGCGATTTGCAAGCTTTGATCTTCTCCAGTGAGGGTCTGTATCGATGGCCGGACCGAGAACACTGCGTTAACTTCGTCTTCAGAGTCGCTACCAAAGACCAGAATAGGTGTAGATGGTCCTGGCTTGTTGCATTGGGGTGGCCCTGAATAAACTATCTTTTCTTCCTCTTCGGTATCGCTCCCAAAGACCGGAATAGTGGTGATAGCTTTCTGCTTATTCTCCGGTTTACGGCATCTTTCCGTGTCTTCAAAGTCTGGCAGGAAATACTTTGCATCCTCGTACTTTCGGACTTCATTTATGGAGAATGGATTTAGCTCTCCTGTGACGGTATACTCGAGACCATCTTTGAAGTACTTCATACACTGGTGTTGCATAGAAGGGATGATGTACTCGTGTAACCAAGGCCTGCCGAGCTAAGCGTTGTAGCAAGTCTTGGCATCAATGACATGAAATTTGATGTCAGTGACGAGCAGCCCAAAGCGTAATGTCAGTATCACAGACCCGAGCGTCCGTGATGACTGGGAGTCGAACCCAGAGATAGTGATTTTATCCCGAGCGAGGTGCTGGACGCTCATGCAGATTTCTTTTAGCACCCTCACATTTAGGAGATTGACAGAGGACCCATTGTCAACTAGGATCTTCCCTATCTTGATGTCATGGCAATACCCGGAGACATATAGGGGACGGTTGTGCTCACACGTTCCGAGGAGGAGATCTTCATCGCCAAAAGTGATGTCAGCTGTGTGCACTTCTTCCAGCTCGTCCTTCACCTTTTCTTCAGCAAGGAAGGCTTGAAACTGCTCGGGCTCTTGTAGTGCCTTGATCAACGAATCTCTCGCCTCTTTAGATAGCAGAAGGGCATCGAGACTACTTAGCTATGAAGGTATCTTCCTCAGGTGTGCCAGAACGTTTTAATCCACCTTGTTTTTCTTTGGCGGGTTCTTGGCTGCCAGCTCTTCGATGACTCGGTCATTGAGGGCGATATCTTCAGGGACTTTTTCTTTCCCCTTATCTTTTTTTGTCCGCTCCTTTGTTTGTGGGTTCGAGATTCTTTTCGGGTAACGTGCGATTGCGCAGCTGAATGTTCTCGCAGGTCTTCATCACTTTTGTTTCGGAGATGGATTCCTTGAAGAGAAGGCCGAGTGCTATTTCTTTATCAGAATCGCTCCCGAAGGTGAGAACTTGCGATCCCCCAGAATCAACCATGTGACAGTTACCGGCGGTTCATTTGTCCTCATCGGTCGCGCTTCTTTGTTCCCGACGTTTGGCGCTTCATCCACTTGAAATGCTATCGATGAGAAACATATCCCCGCCACCAATTTTTAAAGGCCATGCATTCCTTGATAGGGTGTGTAATCCTTCGATGGTATAAGCAGTAGTTTGGATATGCATCTAGTTCGTCGGGGAACATATTTTCTGAAGTGTCTTCTTTGAAAGGTGGCAACTTCATTTCTCGACAGGGCTTTGGCTAGCTGCTTCCTTGTCTTAAACTTGCTTTTGCTGGCGGATGGAGTACTTCTATCCGGTTGGGGTACTCTATGACTTCTCAATACCGAAGCTTCTTCAACGCGACGCCAACGTTTGGCCCTTTCATATATGGTCGTTTCACGCTCTCGGTCAGATTTGCATTTCTGAAGGGTTTCGCTCAGCAGTTTGTCAATCAATTCGTCCGATGACTCCAGAGATTTTGATTCCGGTTCTGGATCTGTCCCCAGTTTCTCTGCATCAGGAGCTTCTTTGTCATTTATTGATGAGTGAGAGATCATGTGGCAGCTTGCCACATAATTCTCGAGCTCTTCTGAAGAATCGTCACCTTCATCAGCGTCATCGGCTTCATTTTCAAGAACATGCTTAAAAAATTCATCCAACGTGATTAAGGTCCGTGCCTTCTGGTTATATTCTTTCAGCACATTGATGTATTTCTGCAGACCTGTACGGCTGTCTTCGGGTTGGACGGGCTTCTTGGCCTTCTTCTTTTTCTTTAAAGACTTTGGAGGCTTGGCCTGAACGTTTTGTCCACCTTCACCAACTTTCAGCGTTGGGCGCGGCTTCAGCATCCCCTAAATAATCTCGGGTTCCAACGGGCTTTTCCACCTAATCGTCGGACATGCTTGGAGATCTTTCAGCATTCTTTTCATTTTGGCTGAATGAGCGACCTCCCATGGAGCTTCTTCTATAAAAGAGCACGATGCCCCCGGCGTGTCCACCTTTTTAGGAGCATGTGGCTGGGGCGGTGATTGACACGAAAGAGTGTGTGTAGTTAACCGCAATCAGAACGGTGTCGTGTATAGCTAGACCGAGATGAGTACGGGTCGTCCTCTGGGAAATGTGGAACTTTTTATTTTTTACTTTAGATGTGTTGAGAAAGAGAGGAGGGATAAAGAATTTTTATAGAATGGTTTCTAGATCTACGTTAAACAAGAATGTAAAATATAGATCTAGATTATTTGAGAGATGTAGATAATATAATAAGAGGGCTTGTAGGGTTCGTTAGGATTTAGTAGTTATGGACGATTAGTTAAAAGTTACCCTTTTTATCCATTAATAGATTTAAAACTAGAACGACGGTGATGCGTGTAGATTAGGGTTTCTGGAGGGAAAACGAATCCCACTCTTAACCCTTATCTCGACACGGAACTCCGTTCATATCTAGCCTTTACCAAAACAATCATTAATCTAATCTCTAATCGCGGTCGGAACTAGCAAAGAATTGCTAGCGCGCCCGATTAGGATGTTAGTGATTCTTTTGATAAAGTTCATAAACTTTATAGGACTTAAAAAGGGTTTAATTATTTTCATCGTCCATTAGCCTACCCTAATCCTACGAACCCTAACAAGCGGAGAATTACTCGCGCATGTTGGGAGAAGAAGATGAAAAGACAGAGAGAGAAAACATAATGTAAAATGCAAAAACAATTAAAAAGAACTACCTTTATTAATCGACTTGAACAAACTACACTTTTAATCCATAGAAAATGATTACAACTAGTTGCTTCTCGATCTTTCCTAAGGAGGTAGTCGAACAGTCGATGATCAGCCTGGATGCGTGAGCGTCGGGAGCTTCGTGATCTCTTCGGCTTGATGGCTTTTCCAAGAGGCTCTCGGTGCCTTTTTATAGTGTAAACCCAGAATATTATTGTTGAAAAGTTGGTAAAATTCATCAGTTATCAATCTCCCAAAATCTTGCACTCTATCTCCCTTAAATTGCGGCGGATCCGCGGCCCAATGGTGGGTTTGGCCGCGGATCCGCGCTCAAGGGTAGGGATCATTTGATTCTTTTTCTTGGGCTTTCATCTGGTGACATGTGGCAATCCTAGGAATCCTCAGAATCTGAAAATCGTTTCTCGGTTGCTTCCAGACTTGGTCTCCAAGTTTGCTTCTTAATTTGGCAAGATTTCTTCAACAACTTGATTTGCTTGATTCTAGCCTTGGAAAATTCTGCACAACTTGGAAAGATTCTGCATAACAACTCAAATAAGATTTTAGTAGATTTTGTTCTACTAGGATTAGGTCAATAATATTATTTGCATACATTTTCCTACCAAATGATAATAAAAATATATTAACATATGGAAAATAATGTTTTTACACATAAACCCTCATATGTATAATATATCATATTAAAGTCCTTTTTTAATATAAAAATGGTTGGAAAAATGTACTACAAATGTGCAGTTTTATCGACTGAACAAATACCCCCAAACTTATCTTTGATCGTCCCGAGCAAACTAGTTTATTCAAGAGGAGAAAAAGAAAGGAGAAAACTAAGCACACTTTCGTAGGCAGATACGATTGCACTGAGCACGTGCAACAAGCTGTTAAACCTCTAGGTGTCCCTAATAGGAGGAGTGTTGTCTCCTGAGGGTTTTTAGCGGATTACACCCACAAAATCCTATAACAAAAGAGAGATGGTGAAATTTACATATAAAGACAAGAACCATAAAAGAAATACTTTGAAAAGAAGAGTTTCCAACTATACTAGCTTTTCAGTTGTCATGAGCCCTATCTTAATAGTCATGAAAAAATGTTAGAAATCACATCATCCCTCAATAAAACATCGTCTTTATTCTTCATTCCTACCTTTCATCCAAACATTGATCATATAACCCCACGTGTGTATAAAGAACATCCCTACACTCGGAGAATTCAATTCAAGCTATCATACTCTTGTCCATCTACCTCAGTACTTTTTAATTTGATGAATATTAAAGATTTGCTCACACATCTTCATGCGACCATTAATACTTCTTGAGGTACTAACAGACCGATTACTTATGTGCTTGCTGATTAGTGTAACCGCAATCAGAACGGTATCGCGTGTAGCTAGACCGAGATGAGTACGGGTCGTCCTCAGGGAAACGTGGAACCTTTTACTTTTACTTTAGATGTGTTGAGAAAGAGAGGAGGGATAAATAATTTTATAGAATGGTTTCTAGATCTACGTTAAACAAGAATGTAAAATGTAGATCTAGATTATTTTAAAGATGTAGTAAATATAATAAGAAGGCTTGTAGGGTTCGTTAGGATTTAGTAGTTATGGACGATTAATTAAAAGTTACCCTTTTTATCCATTAATAGATTTAGAACTAGAACGACGGTGATGCGTGTAGATTAGGGTTTCTGGAGGGAAAAGGAATCCCACTCTTAACCCTTATCTCGACATGGAACTCCGTTCATATCTAGCCTTTACCAAAACAATCATTAATCTAATCTCTAATCGTGGTCGGAACTAGCAAAGAATTGCTAGCGCGCCCGATTAGGATGTTAATGATTCTTTTGATAAAGTTCCTAAACTTTATAGGACTTAAAAAGGGTTTAATTATTTTCATCGTCCATTAGCCTACCCTAATCCTACGAACCCTAACAAGCGGAGAATTACTCGCGCATGTTGGGAGAAGAAGATGAAAAGAAATCGAGGGAAAACATAATGTAAAGTGCAAAGACAATTAAATAAAAATAACTACCTTTATTAATCGACTTCTTCAAACTACAATTTTAATCCATAGAAAATGATTACAACTAGTTGCTTCTCGATCTTTCCTAAGGATGTAGTCGAACAGTCGATGATCAGCCTGGATGCGTGAGCGTCGGGAGCTTCGTGATCGCGTCGGCTTGATGGCTTTTCCAAGAGGCTCTCGGTGCCCTTTTATAGTGCAAGGCCAGAATCTTATTGTTGAAAACTTGGAAAAATATAGATTTGATTCACCCCAAAAAATCTTGTGCTTTAACTCCCTAGACTTGCGGCGGATCCGCGGCCCAAAGATGGGTTTGGCCGCGGATCCGCGCTCAAAGGTGGGGATCTCTCGATCAAATTTCTTGGGCTTTCTTCTCATAACATGTGGCAATCCTAGGCACCTTTAGAATTCAGAAATCTTCTCTCGGTTGCTTCCAGACTTGGTCTCCAAGTTTTGCTTCTTAATTTGGCAAGTTTCCTTCAACAAATTGATTTGTTTGATAAATTCTTCATAACAACTTGGAAATATTCTGCACAACAACTCAAATAAGATTTTAGTAGACTTTGTTCTACTAGGATTAGGTCAATAATATTTGCATACATTTTCCTACCAAATGATAATTAAAATATATTAACACATAGAAAATAATGTTTTTACACATAAACCCTCATATGTATAATATATTATAATAAAGTCCTTTTTTAATATGAAAATGGTAGGAAAAATGTTATATAAATGTGCAGTTTTATCAACTGAACAAATACCCCCAAACTTATCTTTGATCGTCCCGAGCAAACTAGTTTATTAAAGAGGAGAAAAAAAGAAAGGAGAAAACTAAGCACACTTTCGTAGGCAAACACGATTGCACTGAGCACGTGCAACAAGCCGTTAAACCTCTAGGTGTCCCTAGTAGGAGGAGTGTTGTCTCCTGAGGGTTTTCAGCGGATTACACCCACAAAATCCTATAACAAAAGAAAGATGGTGAAATTTACATATAAAGATAAGAACCATAAAAGAAATACTTTGAAAATTTAGAGTTTCCAACTACACTAGCTTTTCAGTTGTCATGAGCCCTATCTTAATAGTCATGAAAAGATGTTAGAAATCACATTATCCCTCAATAAAACATCGTCTTTATTCTTCATTCCTACCTTTCATCCAAACATTGATCATATAACCCCACGTATGTGAAATGGACATCCCTACACTCGGAGAATTCAATTCAAGCTATCATACTCTTGTCCATCTACCTTAGTACTTTTTAATTTGATGAATATTAAGATTCGCTCACACATTTTCATGCGACCGTTAATACTTCTTGAGGTACTAACAGACCGATTACTCGTGTGCTTGCTGATTAGGTGATAGTATTTTCCTCGTCTTGCACCCCCTAAGGCTTAGCAGTGACTCCCAGACCAGTTGGCCTTAGGACACTAGGTGAAGAGGCACCCTCGCTATATTTTTTTATTGCTGCCTTGGCGATAACAAAACCAGTGTTCATTTTTCTTTTCACCATTTTTATATTTTCTTCATTTTTTTTCATTTCCTTCATACTTTGGCTTTTAGACAAGAGTATTTCAAGGTATCGTCTACTATCCCGAGTTTCAAGACGTGTGTAAGTGCATATTGTAGGGTATCAACATTCAAATGTTTGGCTTCCAGAATAGAAACTATTTTTCAGACTTATTTTTATCCTCAGATTAGTGACTTCCTTCATTTTACTAACCCTTGGGACAACAGCTCATAACTACTTACTACTAGTTCGTATAAGAAAACTTCTAATTTTCTTGGTTTTCTCAAACTATTCCTATCTTTTGGATGTAATGTTTCACTTTCTATTAATTTGTTATAAAAAAATTTTAATGCCCGGTGTCAAAGATAATTCAGTGAATACAAACCTCCCCCCCAAACCTGTTTTCAGCAGTGTCCTCACTGATGTAGCCTTTTGAGAACATGGATCTGTATACTAAGGGAGAGATACAAGGGGTGAAATAATAGTTAAATGATAAATTCCCCCAAACTTATTCTTTGACACGCACAGATATTCAATCAAATCCATTTTTTACTCACCTCCATTTTTAAAATGAGAAAATGATATAAAACATGGAGGTGAGGCGGAGGAAATTTTAGTTTTGATAAAGCGGCTCCTGTAAAAACAGGAGCTCCTCCGCGGGGTCAGCAGAAAAATACGGTTTTAATCTATGCCCATTTACTTTAAAAATCGAACCGTTTTTCAAATTTTCGACTTCAACTGCCCCGTGCGGGTGTACATACCGCACCACAAAAGGTCCTTTCCAACGAGATTTAAGCTTACCCGGATGAAGATGGAGACGGGAATCGTAAAGAAGGACTTGTTGCCCCGATGTGAAGGTTTTTCTAGAAAGATTTTTATCGTGGAACACTTTAGTCCTATTCTTTACTATCACCGCATTATCGTAAGCTTCATCGCGGAGTTCACTTAGCTCATTCAATTGCAGCTTCCGATAGCTGCCTGCATGATCAAGATCAAAATTAAGCTCTTTAATAGCCCACATTGCCTTATGTTCAATCTCGACAGGGAGGTGGCATGCCTTCCCAAACACAAGGCGGTATGGAGACATACCAAGATCGGTTTTATAAGCGGTGCGGAATACCCAAAGAGCATCCGTCAATTTGGTTGACCAATCCTTACGGTTTTTGGAAACCGTCTTCTCCAATATCTGTTTGATCTGCCTATTTGAGATCTCAGCCTGCCCGCTTGTTTGGGGATGATAGGGCGTAGAAAGCTTGTGAGTGATTGAATATTTCCGCATCAAGGCCTCGAAAGACCTATTGCAGAAATGTGTCCCGTTGTCGCTAATGATAGCGCGAGGGTGTCCGAATCGCGAGAAGATGTTTTCTTTAAGGAACTTAATGACAACTTTGTTGTCATTAGTGCGACACGATATAGCTTCCACCCACTTCGAGACATAATCAACCGCTAACAAGATATATAGATTCCCAAAGGAGTTGGGAAAAGGGCCCATAAAATCAATACCCCAAACATCAAATATTTCCACAACCAATATAGGTTGGAGCGGCATCTCGTTCCTTCGTGAAATCCGACCCAAATGCTGACATCGCGGACAAGTTTTGCAATGTTCAAATGCATCTTTAAATAATGTTGGCCAATAAAAGCCACATTGCAAAACTTTCTCCGCCGTTTTTCGAGGTCCAAAATGACCGCCGCATGCCTGATCATGACAAAATGATAACACGCTCTTGAATTCATCGTTAGGGACACACCTGCGAATGATTTGATCGGAACAATACTTGAATAGATTTGGTTCATCCCAGTAAAAATATTTTACTTGGGATAAAAACCGAAGTTTGTCTTGTTTCGACCAATCGCTAGGTATAAGTCCCGTCGCAAGATAGTTCACGATATCCACGAACCAAGGTTCGTAGGATACATTCAAGAGCTGTTCGTCGGGAAATGAGTCATTTATCGGCACGGTCACAGTTGGCGAAGAAGTGATGCGTGAAAGATGGTCGGCTACTACGTTTTCACATCCACTCTTGTCTTTGATAACAAGATCAAATTCTTATAACAATAGGATCCAACGTATTAGCCTGGCCTTTGCATCCTTCTTCGTTAAAAGATGTCGTAGGGCGGAGTGATCTGTGTAAACCACAATAGGCGAGCCAATCAAGTAGGGCCTGAACTTCTCTAATGCAAATACAACTGCCAAGAGTTCTTTCTCGGTAGTTGTGTAATTTATTTGTGCATCATTCAAGGTCCTACTTGCATAGTAAATTACATGTGGCATCTTATCAATATGCTGTCCTAAGACAGCACCAATAGCAAAATCTGATGCATCACACATAAGCTCGAACGGGTGGTTCCAATCCGGAGATGATAGAACGGGGGCTGTAGTGAGTGATTCTTTAAGCAATTCAAAAGCAGCCTCACAATCCGAATCGAAGTGAAAAGTAGTGTCCTTGGCCAATAGAAGGGTTAAGGGTCTAGCAATTTTGCTAAAGTCCTTAATAAATCTCCTATAAAATCCTGCATGACCAAGGAAGGATCGTATATCTTTGACGCAATTGGGACGAGGGAGGTTTTGAATGACATCTATTTTAGCTCTATCAACCTCAATGCCTTTATGTGAAATTATATGTCCAAGTACAATACCTTCTTGGACCATAAAATGGCATTTTTCCCAATTCAAAGTCAAGTTCTTATTCTTACAGCGGGTAAGAACAGCGTCAAGATTACGAAGGCAGTCCTCAAAGGAGTCCCCAAAAATGGAGAAATCGTCCATAAAAATTTCTAGAAAATTTTCCACCATATCTGAAAATATCCCCATCATGCACCGCTGAAATGTAGCGGGAGCGTTGCATAACCCAAAGGGCATGCGTCTATAAGCAAAAGTTCCGAAAGGACAAGTAAAAGTGGTTTTATCTTTGATCCTTTTCGGCGATGGGGACCTGGTTGTAACCAGAGTATCCGTCCAAGAAACAGTAGTATTCGTGTCCCGCTAATCGTTCCAACATCTGGTCAATGAAAGGTAGAGGGAAGTGATCTTTCCTCGTCGCGGCATTGAGTTTCCTGTAATCGATACATACGCGCCACCCAGTTTGGGTGCGTGTTTGGATTAACTCATTAGCCTCGTTAGTGATGACCGTGATGCCAGACTTTTTAGGGACCACATGAATTGGACTTACCCATTGACTATCAGATATGGGGTAAATTATTCCACTATCAAGGCACTTGACGATTTCTTTCTTTACCGCCTCCTTCATAACGGGATTTAACCGTCTTTGTGGGTCTCGGGTTGGTTTGGCTTCATCCATCAGATGTATGTTATGTTCAACAATTAAGGGACTAATCCCTTTGATGTCGGCCATTGTCCAACCAAATGCTTGCCGATTCGATCTCAACACTGCCAAAAGTGCATTCTCTTGCTCTAAGGCTAGAGAAGCGGAAATAATCACTGGCAAAGTCTCATTCTCTCCTAAATATGCATATTTAAGATGAGAAGGTAGCGGTTTGAGATCAAGAATTGGCGGAGAGACTATAGAAGGTGGGGTAAGCGAATGATATTCGGACTCCCGAAGAGGTTCAAAACTTGCATAAGATATTGACTCGGAAAGTGCTGCTGACTTTTGCAATGAGTCAACGGGTTCAATCTCAAGGTCGGACTCATTGAACATATCCTCACTGTAAAGTGGTGCAAGATCGAACGATGTCTCATTAGTGTTGTCGAGAACATCAAAGCAAAGTTCCTCATCCATGCAGCTTTCGGGAGCTATCTCGTGGATGGAACAAACATCCAGCAATTGAGCAGAAGGTTCTGATGGCTGACTTCCTAGCTTGTAAATATTAAGCTCAATTGTCATTTTCCCGAAGGATAAGTTCATAGAACCGTTACGACAATTAATCACAGCGTTAGAAGTTGCTAGGAAGGGTCGACCAAGTATCACCGGGATTTGATTGCGTGGGTTTGCTACAGGTTGTGTATCTAAAACAATAAAGTCCACGGGAAATATGAATTCCCCGACTTTAATTAACACATCCTCTAGTTCGCCCCGAGGTTTGGTGATAGATCGATCAGCCATTTGGAGAGTACAATGGGCGGGTTTTAACTCTCCAATTCCTAACTGCTCGTATACTGAATAAGGAAGCAAGTTGACACTAGCGCCTAGATCGAGTAAAGCACGATTTATATTTTTACCCCCAATAGAAATAGAGATTGTAGGACAACCGGGGTCCTTACGTTTCTTTGATATTTGTTGGGTAAAAGCTGTGCTAACATTACTCGTCATGAAAACCTTTTTAGGCACTTGAGTTTTTCTCTTCCTAGTGCACAAGTCTTTAAGGATTCTTGCATAAGATGGGACTTGTTGAATAGCATCTAGGAGAGGAATATTCACGCTAACTTGCTTAAACATTTCCATAATCTTCTCCATTTGCGGGTTAGGTCGGTTGGCCCTTAATCGGTTTGGAAATGGAGCTCGATCAATAAGTTTTGGGTCCAACGTTTGTGGAGAAGACTGTGGCGACGGATTCGATCCCAAAATTGGAGTGGGAATCGACTTAGATAGATTTGGTGAAATGTTTGAGCCTTGGGGAAAACGGAGAATAGGCTCGGACGAAGGTGGGAGACTAGACGAATTAGGGGAATAAGAAGAAGAAGGGGTATCAAATGTGTCACTATCATCAATTTGCTCACCCACTTGGTTATTCAGCACTCTCCCCGATCTCAACGTAGTGACGGCATTCACATTATGACTTTGTGAATGGCCAGGATTCGGTACGGGTTGAGATGGGAGTTTCCCTTTCTCTCTCGCACTCATTGCGGCGTTTAACTGTGCGATTTGGTTTTCTATTGATTTAATACTCTCACCATGGGAGGAGGAGTTTTTCGTTAGGGTATCAATAGAAGACCTTATCTCAGCCGAATTTTGCATGGATTGTTTCATGAACATATCCAAAGTTTGTGCGAGTGAGTTGTCAGTACCGGCCACTTGTGGTGTAGAAATGTTGGCCGGATTTTGGAAATTCTGTGACTGAAAGGGGGGCCGATTCTGTGGTTGTGGTTGCTGTGGAGGAGGTCTTTGATAATTACTTTGTTGGTTTTGATTCCAAGCAAAGTTAGGATGATTCCTCCATCCTTGATTATATGTGGAAGAATAAGGATCATTTTTAGGTCGCTGCTGAAAAGCAGCATTAGCTTGAAACGATGCATTCATAGGACATTCTTCCGTTAAGTGTGAAGGATCCGAACAGCAACCACAGACAGTCTTGGGAAGCGTGACCTGATTTAGGGAGACTGATGAAAGTTTGTTCTCAATAGAATCGAGTTTCCTTTGCATCGCTGCTATTTCGGCTTTCACTGCGATAGAAACGTCGAGCTGGTGAATACCTCCCTTAGTTGTAGGTGGTCTTACGCTTTCCCACTGCAACGTGTGTTCAGCGAGATCTTCCAGATATTTCCATGCTTCACCATCATCTTTAGACATGAAATTACATTGACACATTGTTTCAAGCATCTGCTTTGTCGCTGGATTAATGCCCTCATATATAATCCGACATAAATCCCATCTTTGTATTCCGTGATGGGGGCATTGGACAAGCAGATCCTTGAAACGTTCAAAGCACTTCCAAAATGGTTCATTGGGAAGCTGGGTGAACTGGTTGATCTCGCTCCTAATATGTGCAGTCTTATGATTTGGGTAAAACTTCTTAAGAAATGCTACGACGAATTCATCCCAATTAGTGATAGAGTGTGCGGCAGTATTATAAAGCCATTTTTCTGCCAAGTCGCACAGTGTGAATGGGAGAAGACGTAAGCGCATAGCATCTAAAGTCAATTGTGAAGTACCCATCATTGCGCATACGTTTTCGAATTTGGTGATGAAAACGTACGCGTCTTCCGACTCAAGCCCGTGAAATTTGGGCAGCAGATTGATGTAGTGGGGTTTAATTTCGAAATTATCCCCGTTAGGTGGTGGAAGAGATAGACAACTAGGAAGAGGACCACGAATAGGATAGCATCTCTCTTGGAGAGAGATGCGTGGTGGATTCTGCTCACATGCGGGCGGTGGCAGCGTGGTGTTATAATTAGATGGAGTGTCGTCCATCACGGTCGATGTGGTGTGTGGTGGGGGAAAAGAAGATGAAGAAGTACCGACTTCGGCATCGATAGCAGGAACGCGGACAAGACGGACACTAGGATCCCGTGTCCAGCCGAGCATGCACTAAGCGGGTTTAGTGCAAGTGGCAGCGTGTGTGTGATTTAAAATTGGCTTGTTTTGAAAAATGTGGGACTCAAGACAAATCTCCCTAAGATGCACAAGCAACCCTAGAACTAAGGTCACCTAGGTCCAGTCTCTAGACCGCTCCTAGACTTCCAAAGGACAAGCCGCAGGATGAATCCTCTACCGCCTCCGTACTACCCTTATAGCCAGATAAGTGCCAGGCAAGTGGGAAGGAACCACGTCGTGGGCCTAATTAAAAACCACTAGCCTTTGTCACACTTGCCTAGGCACTACAAAAGTAATGCGGATAAACGATAGATTACCCACGACCTTCCTCTGTCCTTATTGAGCACGACAGTCCTTAGAGTCTGGTCTAGATATTTTTTAAATTAATGAAGGGTTGATCTATATGCTCAGTTTGTGATTTGTGGGGCTTAGGAAGGGTGATGAAATCCCCACCTAATCTTGATTTGGTCTTTGCCCCTTAAAGTCCGTATTAAATATGCAAAACAAAACCAATCACAAAACTTTTGCAAAAAGATTTTTTTTTTGAGCGGCGCAATTTTGCAAAGAATCCTGCAGAAAATAGATTTTATTGGATTTGAGGGGAGAGAGAAGGAGTTAAGAAAGATACCAGAGAAGATTGAAGCCCTAATTCCTCCAACTTGCCGCGATTCCGCCGCAGAAGGGGCACTTTCGCCGCGGTTCCGCCGCGTGGCAGAGGGATCACTTGATGAAAATTTTTGTATAGCCTTCTGTGCTCCTTTGGATCTCTAAAAATGTCTCTGTTTCCTGTTCTCCTTAATTCTGTGACTCCAGATCTCCTTGCAAAAAATTCACGCACAAATCGTTAAATATGCAATTTGCAGTTTTGTGTTAATAATGATATGACTCGTCTAAGAATTCAACACAAATAGTAAAAATAAAAAATTACGCACGTATCCCCGGCAACGGCGCCATTTGATTGATACGAAAATTTATATTTGTAGTGTAACCGCAATCAGAACGGTATCGCGTGTAGCTAGACCGAGATGAGTACGGGTCGTCCTCAGGGAAACGTGGAACCTTTTACTTTTACTTTAGATGTGTTGAGAAAGAGAGGAGGGATAAATAATTTTATAGAATGGTTTCTAGATCTACGTTAAACAAGAATGTAAAATATAGATCTAGATTATTTTAAAGATGTAGTAAATATAATAAGAAGGCTTGTAGGGTTCGTTAGGATTTAGTAGTTATGGACGATTAATTAAAAGTTACCCTTTTTATCCATTAATAGATTTAGAACTAGAACGACGGTGATGCGTGTAGATTAGGGTTTCTGGAGGGAAAAGGAATCTCACTCTTAACCCTTATCTCGACATGGAACTCCGTTCATATCTAGCCTTTACCAAAACAATCATTAATCTAATCTCTAATCGTGGTCGGAACTAGCAAAGAATTGCTAGCGCGCCCGATTAGGATGTTAATGATTCTTTTGATAAAGTTCCTAAACTTTATAGGACTTAAAAAGGGTTTAATTATTTTCATCGTCCATTAGCCTACCCTAATCCTACGAACCCTAACAAGCGGAGAATTACTCGCGCATGTTGGGAGAAGAAGATGAAAAGAAATCGAGGGAAAACATAATGTAAAGTGCAAAGACAATTAAATAAAAATAACTACCTTTATTAATCGACTTCTTCAAACTACAATTTTAATCCATAGAAAATGATTACAACTAGTTGCTTCTCGATCTTTCCTAAGGATGTAGTCGAACAGTCGATGATCAGCCTGGATGCGTGAGCGTCGGGAGCTTCGTGATCGCGTCGGCTTGATGGCTTTTCCAAGAGGCTCTCGGTGCCCTTTTATAGTGCAAGGCCAAAATCTTATTGTTGAAAACTTGGAAAAATATAGATTTGATTCACCCTAAAAAATCTTGTGCTTTAACTCCCTAGACTTGCGGCGGATCCGCGGCCCAAAGGTGGGTTTGGCCGCGGATCCGCGCTCAAATGTGGGGATCTCTCGATCAAATTTCTTGGGCTTTCTTCTCATAACATGTGGCAATCCTAGGCACCTTTAGAATTCAGAAATCTTCTCTCGGTTACTTCCAGACTTGGTCTCTAAGTTTTGCTTCTTAATTTGGCAAGTTTCCTTCAACAAATTGATTTGTTTGATAAATTCTTCATAACAACTTGGAAATATTCTGCACAATAACTCAAATAAGATTTTAGTAGACTTTGTTCTACTAGGATTAGGTCAATAATATTTGCATACATTTTCCTACCAAATGATAATTAAAATATATTAACACATGGAAAATAATGTTTTTACACATAAACCCTCATATGTATAATATATTATAATAAAGTCCTTTTTTAATATGAAAATGGTAGGAAAAATGTAATATAAATGTGCAGTTTTATCAACTGAACAGGCGGGCTTACCTTCCAATTCTCAGACAGTGCGAATTTGCCCTGTTGGTATTATTCATCAATCCATCCTTTGAAGACGGAGCAATTTTCGATTGGATGGCCTACTGCTCGAAGATAGGGGCAGTAATTAGGATTATTGGCGTCGCCGGGCTGCAGTGGACATCTTGGATCTGGCAGATTGATGAGCCTGTTGCGCACCGCCAGCTCGAACAGTCTCCTCGTTTTATCCCGGGGAAACGAATAAGGGCGTTTTAGCTTCCCGTTGAAGAATCGGTGTCTATCATTTTGGCGATCAGCTGATTTTGGGCTGCTGGGCTGCTGCTGAGCATTGGCGACGAAGGTCGCTTTCCCTTTCCCTTTTTCGTTTCGAGGCTCCATTTTCGAGGAAGACGGTCTATCGCCCATTTGATCCATTTGGGCCAACTTGTCAATCAAGGCCTGGAAGGTAGTCGGTTTGAAAAACATCATGAACTGGGATATGGTCGCCTGCGGATCGAGGGTACCCACGAACATGCCTACTGCAGGAGCTTCTTCGATGCGTTGTTCGCATTTCGACCATAGGTTCCGCCACCGGATTGCATACTGAACCCATGTTTCTCCCGGCTTCACCCTGGCATTGATCAACACCGTGATTGGGGTGCGTTCGCTGGCGCTTGCGACCCTTTGTGTAAACAGTAGCTCCATTTCTGAAAATGTCTTAACGGAGTCATTCGGGAGCTCAGAGTACCATTCAAATGCTGTCTCCGACAAGCTGCCAACAAACTGGCGAAGCAGCAGTTTGTCGTCACCCCCTGTATTACCGCACAGGGCTCTGAATTGAGCAACGTGCTGGTGTGGATTACCCGTCCCTTTATACACGTAGAACTTAGGGATCGCGTATCCCGGCGGGTACTTTATTTGGTCGTACCAACCCGGATAGGGTCGTACAATCTTGACGATTTGGCCAGCCGCTTGGCTCGCCTGATGAGCTCGTATTTGTTGAGCTATATAGTCGTCAAGGGCGGCTTTGGAGATGGTCTCCTCCTTGGCTGCTGAACAAGCAGGAAGAGGGTTCGATGTCTCCTCTCTGTCCTCTTCAAGGACAATCGGAGGGTCTTCAGCTGGAGGATCCGGCTGTATCATCATTCCGACCATATCTTGGAATAAAAGCGCCATTCGTTTTATGTTGGCTGCTTGTTCCGCGGCCTCTTTGTCTTTCCTCTCAAGCATTCTTCGGAGGAATTCGGCATCAGTTTCCTGTTTCTGACACTGCTCCGACGATATTTTCGGGCTTTCTTTTGGCCCAGTGAGCGTGGCCATGGCTATTAGCATCTCTTGGAGCTTTTGTTGTTGTTGCTCCTGAGCCTTGGTTACTGACCACGTAAATGGTCGATGGCCCGTGGAGATTCGGCTATCCTCTTTCCTGGAAACCATGTAAATAGTGTGCATCACCATGCCTCCAGACTTGGGGCGTTTGGATTCAGTGCCTCTGAGCTTTGTCGTGGACACGGGGATTTTCTCCGGCCTTCTTTTTTTGTGGGCGGTCGAAGTCGAGGGGGCCGTTGCAGCGGGCACCCAAGTAGATGATACCTTCTGTGGTACGACAAGATGGTCTTTCTCTTGCCGAACCTTCATTTTTCTTGGTTGGCGGGAGTAGTCTTGGTTAATCATAGAGTCTTGGACCCTTCGCCAGACCCTATGGATTTTAGAGAACAGCCGCTGAGAGGGTTGTTCTGGCTTTGCTTTAATAACGTTCTCCACCGGTGGAGGAGACCTTTTCAGCACGATAGTTGGAGAGTTCTTGCGCACCCTCCTGAGTGGTTCAAACCTGTTCCCAGTTGGAACAGCAGCGTCAATTTCTACCATCGGAGCTGGTGGAGTCAATCCAGAAGGGGAACTGCCCCCGGCTTTCCTCACTCGATGCCATTGGCGACGTCGAGCGCGTCTTGCAGATGGGATCACCTCCGTTGTCGGGGTAGCTGCATCTTCATGCTTTGATGAGAAACTGATGTTGGTGTTAACCTGTCAAAGACCGACATCCGTAGAGAGGGGATGGCCAACCTGTCGAAGGCAGACTTTTGAGCAGGGGTAGCAGCTTTGGTGACTTCGCCTGGAGCGGGAGTTGGAGCGGCCTGTCTTGTGAAGACCGACCCCTTAGTAGGAGAAGTCTCTCTGATGACTTTATTTACTGGAGCAGGGATGGCTATCCGTTTCGGGATAACCCCTTCAGGTATTGCGGGCTTCTTCATGAGCCCATTGGAGTTTTGGACCAGTCTGTTAAAGACCGAGGTGTTGGATTTGGGCGACCCGTTGAGAGGGGCCGTGGTAGTTGCAAGCCGATCAAAGACCGACTTTTTCGGAGCTTCTTGCGATGGCAGTGGGACGCTGAAGCTCCTTGGTGGGAGCATGGTCCCAAAGAACAGTCCAGTGGTGGCTTGCGTCACCTGTTCCACTGGCATCGCGAAAATGGAGGCCGCTTGAGGCCCGTAGGTCACTTCTCCTGCGAGGACGGAGCGGGAGTAGTTGCAATTGTTGCAGCCGGAGCAGTTAGAAGCCATTGATCTTCTTTTTCTGCACGGAGAAAAACACCAAATCTTAGTACCTTGACACCATGGGCAACCACATTAAACCGCGATTCGTTCGCAAACACGACACACGAAGTGTGGAGTGGAAAGAGGAAAAGGTCCCACCGGGCGTGCCAGAATCTGTTCTCCGCCAAAAAGACGCGACTGAGACGTTAGGACGTCCGGCCTGAATTTTGGGGGCAGATGCTATTTGGATTTATCTGTCCACCTCTCCGAAGATACCAAGTTTATTTATGGCACCGTATGTCGGAGGTTTAGACAGATGCAGCCGTTGTAGCAGACTTCGTCAGATTCCCCCTCGTCTACGAGGGGTTTTTGATTGTGGGGACGCTCTTCCCTGCAGGCGCAAGCCTCTGCAGTTAATTACGCTACCGCATAGCGGTAACCACTTTCTCCTACTCCAGATGGTTACATCATGTCGTGTGTGTTTGTTTTGTTTTTAGTTGCCCGTGGATTGTATACGGAGACTAATTTATGTTGTCGCCCGTAGGGCGTGGATTAGTCTAAATCCGTATTTTCTTAGATTTGGGTTTGGGTTGGTTTAAGAATCGTTAATTTTGTTTCAGATTAGGATCAACTTAAACATTTGTTGAGAATACGTTAGTCTAATTTTAGACTAAGATCTACTCAATGGGATTTTGGATCTTTTAAATCCAACGAAAGGGTATTTGGACTTTATCGTTTTAGTTTAGGGACATTGCGTTCCATAAGTTTAAGGACATCATAGTCCATACAGTTTAGTTTAGGGACGTTGCGGTCCATAAAGTGTCTGGTTTTCGGGACCCGCCACCTCTCTGAAGGCGTTGAAGAATTACAACGACACATATCAGAGGTGTGAAGAGATGTACCCTTGAACCAATGTTGGTTGGGGGATCTATAGTCAGGTTTGGGACTGAGACCAATTAAAAATATTGGGAGCACATGGGCTCAGTTAATCTGAATTGGGGGATTTATGACCTACTTGGGCTCAGCCCATTCAGTTAAAGTGTTTGAACACTTATTTGGACCCAGTCCATTCATTTTTGAACAAAATGTTAACATTTGTTTGGGCTTAGGCCCTTTCTGTTCAATAGTGCAGAGCATTAATTTTGGGTTCTGACACCCCTTCTTCTTTTGTCTTTATTGAGTGTTGAACACTCTTTGTAGCGCAGAGCGCTTTATGTACAGAGCCTTTATGTACAGAGCACTTGGCGTTGAGAGCCAGACTTTGAGCGTTGAAGCGCTTCTTTTTAAAATTGGAGCGCTAAGGCACTTCTTTAACAGATCTGATTAGTTATGAATTCTGTGCTCCGAGAATTAAAATCTCTGTTTACAAGAGACTTTGTCTCGTGGATCTAAGAACTAAGTTCTTATTTCAATAGGAGATGCTATGATCTCTTCTATTTTTGTGAAAGATTTTGTCTTTGTCTTATAGATCGGTGATCTAAAGAGAACTAAGTTCTCATGATGTGAGAGTTAAAACTCTAAAATGTTAAGGAGATGTTATGATCTCTCTTCTTTTTTGTTTACCTTGAAGAAATTTTCTTCTTCTGAGAGCTTGTTCTTCTCTTTTTTCTTTTCTGAGAACTTGAAACGTATGAGGGGGTTCTTCTGTATTATTTGGAAAGAGAGATCATTGGTCGTTGGGACCCACCACCTCTCCGACGACGCTGAGGGATTACAGCGCCATATATCGAAGGTGTGAAGGGATGTACCCTTTGAACCATGTCCCACTTATCAGGAGGAAAAATATGTTGAAGCTTAAACTCCTAACTGCTGAAAAAGGCCTCTTTGCGTTCGCGCACATGCGTCGCACGTGTTGGGCGCACGTGCGTCGGACGTGGCGGTTGCACATCATGGGAGGTGCAGCAAAGGCCCTAACATGGAGAACTAAGCTCCTTTGAAAATTGAATTCTCGCACGTGCGTTGCACGTGGTGGGCGCACGTGCGTTGCACGTGGTGCGCACGTGCGTTGCGCATATGCACATTATGGAGGGGCGGCTAAGGCCCTAACTTGGAGAACTAAGCTCTTTTGAGAATTGAATTCTCCCACGTGCGTTGCACGTGCTTGGCTCACGTGCGTTGCACATGGCGCGCATGTGGCAGGCGCACGTGCATTGCCCGTGGCACCCATGGCGCTTGCGCATATGCGCATTATGGCGGGGCAGCTATGGCCCTAACTTGGAGCACTAAGCTCCTATGGAGAACTAATCTCCTTTGAGAATTGAATTTTCCCACGTGCGTTGCACATGTTTGGCACACGTGCGTTGCACATGGAGCGCATTTGGCGGGCGCACGTGCATTGCACGTGGCGCACATGACGCTTGCGTTATGCGCATTATGAGGGGGCAGCTATGGCCCTAACTTGGAGCACTAAGCTCCTATGAAGAACTAATCTCCTTTGAGAATTGAATTCTCATCCTTTTCTAAGAGATATCCCCTCTTATTTATATGTGAGTGGTAGAGAAGAGATCTCTCTTTTTCCCTATGTGGGACTAAAAATGCATCCCCCATGTAGTAGTGCATTACTTTAGATTACACGTACGTAGCACATTTGCTCATAACTTTTGATCCCTGATGAATTATGAGGCCCATAATATATCAAATCGAAGGATTTTTTGAGACGCTTTCGATACCATTAGAATTTAGCTGATTCTCATTCGGGAGTTTATCAAAATACGGCCCGGAAAATACCGGCTTGTATTTTCTTTCTTAGATTACACGTGCATAGCACATTTGCTCATAACTTTTGATCCCGGATGAATTATGAGGCCCATAATATATCAAATCGAAGGATTTTTTGAGACGCTTTCGATACCGTCAGAATTTAGCTGTTTCTTATTTAGAAGTTTGTCAAAATACAGCCCGGAAAATACTGGTTTCATTTTCTTAAGTGCATCGCTACCATTTGATACCTTAGGCTCTTTTGCGTAGAAATTTTTGGCGGGAACACCAACGAAGTAGCCGAGGAATTAGGTGGCCAGATCATCAAAAGTTGAGATTGAGCGAGGCGCGAGTCCTCGGAACCAGTCTCGTCCGGAACGGATGAGAGTGGCCGGGAAAGCGCGGCATTGGGCGGCGTCAGAACAGTCCTGGAAACTCATCCCGGCTGTGAACGCGTCCAAATGGTCCTTCGGATCGGACTTCCCGTCGAAGAGTGAAACCTTCGAGGGCTTGTTCCGGGAGGAGACATGGACGGCGAGTAGCTCTTCGGTGAAGGGCTTCATGGGCAAGTCGGCGGCGTATTTATCCCCGTCGCTCGAATGAAGACCTTCCCGATGCATACCTTCGATCTTCTTTTCGAGGGTGTCGAGTCGGCCGTGGTATCCTGATGAGTCGACATGCTCCGATTTTTGGCCTCTGCTGCCGGAGACCTCTGCCTGGCCACGGCCCCAATTCCATTCGATGACGTTCCTCAGGTCTCCTGGCGAGGTCATTTTCGAGCTGCCGTGGCGAGTCCCGTGCATGCGGCCCCGTCGAGGGAAGGGGTGCTAGTCATGTCTGGGCGCAGGCGAGCTGACCGACACCTCCTCGGGAGGGACAGGGACATGATGCGGCTCAGGGCGAGGCGCTCTAGCGTAAGACCTCGGAGTTAAACTGTGCGGCGTCCACCGGGTCATTGAATATGTCGACCCGGGGGATCTGCGACCGCCGGAGACAGCGAGGCGGTGATCGGTCGTGCCAACGCGGGCAGAGTCTTCTTTCCCTCTGTAGGGGTCCTGGTCCCGCGGAGGGGAAGCGGCAACCTCGGGAGCTTGCCCGGCCGCTTGGACACGGACAAGCACATCCACGACGGACGTGAGTCGATCTATCCGAGCGGATAGGGCGTGAATGGCGTTCGGTGGAGGAGGGGATTCTCCCTCGTCTCCATTGTGAGGAGACCGATGGTTGGGGCTTGGATTGTCGCGGTGACCGCTTGCCATGCAGACGAGATCGGAGATGAACTTTTGGTTGAGTGGAACTAAATTCCTACAGACGGCGTCAACTGATGGAGCTCTGGATCTCCTTCAGATGTTATCTTCCGTTGATCTGCTGCGAACACTGATGGACGGCTGAGGTTGAGTTGGAAGGTTGTCTTCTGGAGCGTGTGGATCTCCATGGGCTTTGTGTGGTTGAGGCCGAGCTACCTGCAAAGAAGTCCCGGGATGGTTGTGCCACCGAGGACCCTCTGACGATCAAGTTAGACAAGGTATTTTGGCAGAGTAACGGCATGTTGGAGTGAAAATGGCTACCTGAATCGTCTGAAAGAGGGGTTTATATAGCGGCAGCAATGGGCAGGCGGGCGCGAAATTCACGCCGGTCGTTACGCCCCTGGTGTCATGCCCGTGTGATAGGCGGGATCCCGCATTAATGACGAGACAGTCTCGTTAATGGGGGATCGTGATGGCGTGGAACGCGGGATCATGGGCGGCGGATATCTCGCGCATGGAGAGAATAGCTGAGCCGCGGCGGCGGAGGCGTCTGTGATCAGCGCTGCAGGGCGGTCGGTGAGACCGAGGAGGATGAGCTCAGCGGGAGGCTCGGGCACGAGTGGGAGGCCGAGGCATCTTGGTTCTGTGATAGCTCGAAGGCGAGCCGGGGGGTAGTCTGGAAGGCCACCGAAGATCGGGAGACTCCTCAGGCCGGAGGCTCGAGGTGTGATCCCAACTGAAGTTCTTGATCCTTTCTTGTAGGTTCTGGGACACGTCATCTGCAACGTGTCAGCATCTGGAGAGTCACCGATATCGAACCTCATCAACAAGGATCTACAAATCCAATACTAGAATTCCAATACCAACCAAACAAAAAATTACCAAATCCAGAAATTTTCGTACTATTTTGGAATCCAAATTTCATAATCTTGCAACCAAACAGCCCCTTACGCAATCGTTTACTGTGCAAAACTTTCACAGCACGCCTAGCCTTGGATGTGGGGCCGAACGGGGCCCACATATTTAAGTGCAGAGGTTGCACAACAACCTTTTACTCTGTTTAGTGATATAAAAGGTAGAGTTTGAACAAGTTTTTAAAGCTCGAATTCGATATTTTGAACGAGCATGAGCAACATAAGCTCTGTTCATTTGTTTCGTTTAACAAATAGGCATGAGTTGACGTGACACTTCAGTTGACATGTTTGATTGTTAATTGCATCCGTATAAGCTCTCAAACCGACTTGAACTTGAATTTCATATTTTCTCGCAAGGTTGCTCATCTTAAATTTCAAGCGAGATATGATTAGACTCAAAACAGAATGTGAAACCGGACGGGATTGGATGGACTTTTGACAACTTTAATATCCGATCCAAAATTCAAACCTATATTTATGAAAGAGAAAGAGAAAGAGAATAGAAGTATGAACCCACAAACCTATCCAAAGGGTGCCTAAAAATCCCATGTGTTTCAATTGGTACACCGAATAATTTCTCATTAGTAAAATAATTAGATTTGGACTTGATATTATTAGCGACAATATACAGCTTTCAAGCTGCCTGAATGGGCTAAAGCTGTAAACCTTTCCGTATATTTAATCTTTTTTCCTTTTCGATTATTTGATATGTTTTGAAATGAATTTTTGGTTTTGAAATGAAATTTTGGTTAAATTGCAGGAAAAACTTATAACTTTTACCTTAATAGAAGAGGAATACCCATTACTTTTTGAAACCAACGTCTTTATACCCCTCTCAACTTTAATCATGGCAAACGATTAGATGTATTTCTTGCAATTCAGCCAAATTTTTTATGCAAATATAAAAATAGACAAGCATAGAGCATTAAATAAAAATATTTAAAAAAATCCCCAGCTGTGGCTATGGCCCTCGATGGCAACGAACCTTGTGAGAACTAAGTTGGGGGCGGGGGGCGGGGGTGTTTATATATTATGATAACAATATTTTGGCCAAAAGCAAAAACGAGTTATTCTATATCACACTAAACTTCATATATATACTAGCCTTTGACCCCACATGTAACGCGTGGAATAAAAAACGATTCAATACATTCATCGATGAATTCATATGGTACACAAAAGTTGTTACAATTTGATATGTAAGAAACACATGGTAAAAAAAATACAAAGTCGTCTTCTTCTAACTCAAAATAATCGTCATTAATAGGATTCTTTATAGATTGTGATATTTCTTCATAGACATTAAAATTCTTACGAAAATAAAGAGAGTTAGCATTTGTTTTTTTCTTTTACTTTTGTATGAATTACAAGCACATAATACATTTATTAGTTGTAATGGATCTATAATTATTGAATGAAAACGGAGAATTATATACTTTATATTATGCATGATAAACAATATAATTATAGAATATAGTTTTAATAATTTTCTAAATAGTCTTTCTTTTTATTTGATTATCAAGATAGTATTTGATTTTTTTTCTATAAGAAATATCATATGACAACTTAGCTCTTAGCTTAATATTTCAAGACTTTATAAACTAAGGCTAAATTTCACTTAAATACCAAAACCTTTTGGTAATTTTTTAATATAAATACAATATACTTTGTAATTTGTGAGTAGATACTAAAAATAATCATCATATCTAAATAAATACCAAGTTTTGGTGTTTTCAATTTAGAATTTACAAATACGAACGTTTTATGTTATGTAATGTGGTTATAAACCGATGTAAATGATAAATTATGTCAATATTTTAGCTAAAATGATTATTTTTCAATAAATTCATAACCTAGTAAATTTTTAAATAGCGATAGTTGTTTGAGTCGTGAAATTTTAGTATAAATTTTAAAGCAATTATAGTTTCTATAAATAAATGTAAAAGAACTATTGCTATTTGAAACATTATTGTTTCACCATATTTGAAAAAAAGATACAGGATATTTTTTGTGACTATTTTGATATAAATATTATTATTTCTCTTTTTGTAAAGATTTTGTAAATTCCTATCAAATATTATGAACTAACTCAAGGATAATAAAGGGAAAAACTCCATTGTATTCATACCATATATGGAGATAGGCTCATAAATTATACCCAAGGGAAGAAATGTCATGTTAGACAATGAGCAAGCATTTCTTAAGGATTTTGCAAATCCTTTACATGAATAACATGAGAATTATTAAGAATTTTTTCCTTAAATATATCCTTTCTAAGCCAAAATCCTTTATGGTTTTCCTAAGGTTTTTGAAAATCCTTTATACGAACAACTTGGAAAATACGTCTCATCAAGAATTTGGCATTTCAAAAATACTCTTAAGGAATATTGTTACATTTAAATTTATAAGGGTATTTTGGGGAAAACTTGCCAAAAATAGTGTTTTTGGCAAAAGATTCCATTTTCATGACCCCACTTTATATTAGTTAATTAGATGGAAACTTCCAACTGCTCTCTCCACACCTAATAAAAAACAGACCATTTAATTTATGATTCTATATATTATTATATCCCAAATATCTTATATATAGAAAACTCGACCTTTGTGTTTTTTCCTCCCTATTTCCTGCCACAAATCACAACAAAATCCAAGTAATAAAACCAAAGCCCCTCTCACACACACTCTCTCTCTCTCTCATGGCAATGGGTTGTTGCATGTTCTTCGCTTGGCCATCCTATGTCGCTCGCCATGGCTACCGAGCTTTCGAAATCGAGGAGGAACCGACGGCGAAAGTGATCGTCGGAAAAGAGAGAAGGGTGTTTTTGGTTGACCCATTTGTTCTTCAAAAACAACCCTTCAGAGTTTTATTGGTGATGGAGGTTTGGATCTCCTTCAGATGTTGTATTCCTTTGATCTGTCACGAGCGGTGATGAGTGGCTGAGATTGGGTTTGAGGGTTGCCTCCTAATGCGTGTGGATCTCAGTAGGCTGGGTTTGGAATGAAGTCGAGCTACCTGCAAGGAAGTCCCGGGATAGTTGTACCACCCTGGACCCTCCGACGATTAAGTTAGTCGAGATATTTAGGCAGAGTAACGGCCTATTGGATAATAATTGCCTTATCTGAGTCGTCTGAGAAGGGGTTTATATAGTGGCAGTCATGGGCTGGCGGACGTGAGATTTACGCCGGCCGTTACGCCCTTGGAGTTGCGCTTGCACCGATGGAGGGATCCTCCATTAATGGCGAGATACACGCGTTAACGGGGGAACGCGATGGCGTGGGAAGCGGGATCGTGGGGTGGCGGATATCTCACGTATGGCGAGATTCATGGAGCCATGTCTGGGATGCTTATGATCTGCGCTCTGGGTCGATCGATGAGACCGAGGAAGCTGAGCTCGGCGGGAGGCCGAGCGAGCTTGGTTATGTGATAGCTCGGAGGCGAGCTGGGGGGCTAAAGAGGCCCAGCGTGCAGGAGGGCTCGGAGGTGAGCCAATGGTTGTTTGTAGGACGAGCATAAGAGTGTTCTGGGAGGTCATCAAAGGTCGAGAACATCCTCGGGTCGAAGGCCCGGGATATGCCTCCAATGTACCATTCTTGCTCTTTTCCCGTAAGCCTTGGGATACGCCATCTTCCACGTGTCATGATCTGAGGAGTTTTCAGTACCGAGCATCATCATTAGCCCCCCACTCTCGTCCTGACCTATTTATGGGTCGGGTCGAGAGTGATATGATCGGTCACCCGGGCTAAGTTTTTATTTGAAGACATCGTCGGCGCGGATTCCCGGGAAATTAGTTGTATTTTTTGATGACGTCGGCGAATCAAAGAAGAGATCGTGCATTAAAGAGGAAGCGCCGATTCAATCGTACGTTCGTTGAGATGCCAGGCCACGCGTCCGGCGCTGGTTGGCTGACGTGACGGGCCGCCGGTGTCCTTGGCACTTGAGGGGATGCGTCCAATGCCCTTGTGACACGTAGAAAGTTGATGGCCGTCGAACGCGAAGCATCTGTTTTGGCGGGAATCGATCGGCGCCGTTGGATGCGCTTGCCGAATGCTATAAATAGAGACGGGACCCCCTCAGGGTCCACACTTTGCTATAATTTCCTCATCGCTGCGTGTGTTAGCTCGGCGCTCTTCCCTTTAGGTCGGACTTCTCGCTCCTTTTTCCTCGGAGGGCTCCTTCTTTTGCTCAGGTTAGATGTCTTCTTCTAGGGAGTCAGTTGAGATAGTTGAGGTAGAGTCTAGGAAGTCTTCTGCCGCTTCTTCCTTTGCCTCGTCCGAGTCGGAATCCCCGCAGGGAGTTAGGGTTAGTCATGCCACCCGGGGTCGCACGACGGGGAAGGTCCCCAAAGTGCGTGTCAAGAGTGTCCATGACGCGCCTTCCGTCCTGAGGCATGTGGACGAGCTCACCAAAATCCGGGCTCACTTCCACATTCCCCCCGGCTACTTGCTTCTCTTGGCCGGGGAGGGAAAGAGGGCAGACCAGGTACGGGGCAAGGAGAGTGCCTTGTACTTAGAAGCTTTTTGGGCTGGAATGCGTCTGCCCTTCTACCCCGAGGTGAGTGCGGCGCTGCGTTGCTTTCAAATAGCCCCGGGCCAGCTAGTGTCGAACTCGTGGGGGATTCTCCTCGGGTTCCTGGTCCGGCTGAGACTGCAGGAGATAACTTTTAGCTTGAACCTTCTCCTTTCCTCCATCTGATTCAAAAATCACCCTGGCACTCGTAAGGACGAGTCTAGCTGGGTATACATTTCTTTTAGAAAACACAGAGGAAGGGCGGCCAGGTCGGGGGTCATAGCAGTACCTTCTTCCATTCATGAATGGAAGGAGAAGTTCTTGTTTATCGGGCCACCCGAGGATGAGGATTGGCCTGTGCCTTTCCAGTGGCACAGAGCCAACTGCCCATGGGTGAGGCGATCGTCCGATCCAGAAGCGAGGGCAGTGTCGGCGTGGGAGCCCGTCCAACAGGACGATGTGTTGCTGTCCGAGCAGGCTCTCGGTCGGGCCGGGCTCAGCCCCGCTTGGTTTGCAGGTAAGTTAGGAGCTTAGGCGACCTGTTTATACTTGTGTATTCTTCCATTCTTTCTGGCATTGCTAACCCCTCTTTGTATTTTTGCTTTTTTTGCAGAACCGATGGACCGATCTAAATTCCGGGCTGCCATGGCCGAGAAGCAATGGAGGAAGGCCGGAGGCGCCTGCCCGTCATACCCCGCTGCGAGCCCGGCCCCATCGGCGACTGCTTCGGCTAGGCGTTCCACTACTCCCCGGGCTCTGGAGACCAGCCACGGGGAGAGCCGCAAACATGCTCGGGAGCAGAAACCCCGGGTTGTGGAGGTGGCGGATGAGTCCGAACCTACTATGGCCCCCCCTCAAGCGGCGCAAGACGACGGTGTCCTGAGCCCCATCTTCCCCAATTTTCGTGCAGGAGGGGGATCTTCGCTACGAGGTACCCTTGGGGCTTTCTGTCACCGATAGCTTGTTCTCAGAGATGGAGCAGTCGGCTGGGGGCAGAATCCCCTGGGGAACCCTCAAGGCCCAAATCGCGGCCATAGCTCAGGAGGCCGTGCATGTTAGTGTCCGCCTCCCATTCGGGTTTTCATTAAGCCTTTTTTGTTTGTAAGGTCGTATACCTTTTTAACCCCTCCTTTTGTTTTCCTCAGGTCCTCTAGCACTGCGCCATCGTCACCAACATGGAGCACGAGGAAATCGCCCCGGCGTTGCAGCTAGCAGGCGAGTCTTCCTCGCGGGAGGAGAGCCTGAGCCGGGAGCTGCGTCAGGCGATAGAGAGGATCTCCGTCCTCGAAGACCGGGTGTCTGCCGAGGAGGGGGTGAACACCAACTGCCGGGAGTCCATCCGAGCTTTGATGGAGTTCAACAAGGTCGTTGAGGCTAAGTTGGAGGATACCAGGGTGCTCGCCGCCACTCTGAAGAAGACGCGGGACACCCTAAAAAGGGAAAATGAGGCACTGAAGGAAGGGATGAGGCGCGCCAACCTCCGGGCTGCGAAGGCGGTGGAGAACTACAAGACGTCGAGTCAATTATACCCCAACCTCGCTGACGCCTCGGCTCTCATCTGACATGATGCCCTCGACGCCGTCAAGGCGCTGATGCCGGAGTTTCCCGACGATGAGCTCCGGCTCGAGTACCCCCTCGAGGGTGAGATGCAGGGGGATGCTGCCGGAAGCATTGCCGGAGGGAAGGCTCCTGGTGGGGGTGTTGGGGAGAAGTCGGTCACCCCGGCTCCCAGTGCCGAAGTTCTTGCGGTGGGCGCCGACCTTCAAGCCGCCACCCCGGCTCCCGACGTTGCCGCGGAGCACGTCGAGGTCCTTCCCGGCCCCGAGGCCAGAATCTCCCTGCCTTCTTACTATATTTTTTGTTTTGGGATTTTTTAAGCCTCCGGGCGTTTTTGTAAGGCTGAGGAGCCCACAATACCGTTGTAAAAACTCCCGAGCTGTGAATAAAGCCCTTTTGCAGAAATTTGTGTGGCAATGTTTTCGTTTTGCTCGCCTGATGAGTGCTAGGTCGGCGACCGTTCCTTTAGTTGGTGGTCGCGCGTCGAGTTAAATCTAATTATATGTCAACTGTGCAAAGGCCGATATTAGGTCGGCGTCGTTATGGCCCCAAAGTCGAGGTGGCGATCGCACGTTGAAGGTATATCTGTTGGTACCTCCGAGTAGAAAGGCGTAGACTCTCCCATTTCCTCGAATTGGACTGGCGACCATCTCCCTGAAGATAGGTCGGCGTAGACGAGGTTGAGGGCTTCCGATCCTTGGTATAGATGGGTAGGGAGTTACCTACTAAGGATAGACCGAGCAGGGAAGCTGCTCGGTGACCTCTTGGGAGGGCTTAGATCCCTAGCACAGATGGGTAAGAAGTTACCCACTAAGGATGGACCGAGCAGGAGAGCTGCTTGGTGGCCTCTTGACGAAGGCTTTGATCCTTAGCGTAGACGGGTAAGATGTTACCCACTAAGGATGACCGAGCAGGGAGGCTGCTCGGTGGCCTCTTGATGAGGTCTTAGATCCTTGGCGTCGGTGGGTGTTCACCGCCGAAAACGGGAGGCGGATCTGGGATGGATTGTCTTGCCTGAATTTGGGGGCAGATGCTATTTGGGTTTATCCGTCCACTTCTCCAAAGATGCCAAGTTGATTTATGGAACCGTGTATCGGAGGTTTGGACGGATGCGGCCGTTGTAGCAGACTTCGTCAGATTCCCCCTCATTTCTGAGGGTTTTTTTATTATGGGGATGCTTTCTCTGCAAGCGTAAGCCCCTGCAGTTAATTACGTTACCGCGTAGCGATAACCACTTTCTCTTGCTCCAGAAGGTCACTTCGTGTCGTGTGTGTTTTATTTTTTGTTGCCCGACGATTGTATACAGAGACTAATTTATGTTGTTGCCCGTAGGGCGTGGATTAGTCCAAATTCGTATATTCTTAGATTTGGGTTTGGTTTGATTTAAGGATAGTTAATCTCGTTTGAGATTAAGATCAACTTAAATTTTTGTTAAGGATACGTTAGTCTAATTTTAGATTAAGATCTACTCAACAGGATTTTGGGATCATTCATACCCAACAAAAGAGCACTTGGGCTCCATTGTTTTAGTTTAAGGACATTACGGTCCGTTGTTAGTCTAAGGACGTTTCGGTCCACAGCTAGTTTAAGGACGTTGCAATCCATTGTAGTTTAAGGACGTTACGGTCCGTTGGGATGTGCTCATCGGTTTGGGAGTGCACCAAAGAGTTGTTGGTTGTCGGGACCCTCCACCTCTCGGAAGACATTGAAGAATTATAACATGTATAAGAGGTGTGGAGAGATGTACCCTTGAACCAAATTCCAGATTGAGGAGAGAGATCATGATGGACCATATAAGAATCATTAGTCATTTTTGGGAGACTAAGATTAATTTAGGAGATATGTGATGGACATCATTCTGGTCAATTAGTTTGGGAGGTCATGAGCATAGAGGCTCAGTCTATTTGGAGATCCAAGACGTTTTAATCTCAAGAAGACTTAGCCAATTTGGGGCTGAAGTTAGCTTCTTATAGTGTTAAACACAAATATATGCTCTGTGCTCACGTGTTCCCACGTGAGATTCTAAAGCAGTGTTAAGCACTGAAATTTGGGACGCTCACGTGCGGTACGTGAGGCGCCTGAAAGTTGGCGCGGTATACTTGGGTCCAAATCCCCGTCTGTATATAAGTGTTAAACACTTAATTCTTGTGACCATCACGTGTGGGCACGTGAGGCGCCCCAGAGTTGGGCACTGTTTCTTTAGATTTATTCCCTCTCCCTTTTATAAGTGCTAAGCACTTAGCTCATATAATACTCACGTGTGAACACGTGAGATGCTCAAAAGTGAGTGTTGTCTTTAGATTTTTCCCGTTTTCTATTTAAGCAACTGTTTGGGGTCACGTGAGAACAAGTGATTCGATCTCAGTCCTTCCTTTTTGTTCCTCAGAGGTGCTCACGTGGGAACACGTGAGCTTTTGTTATATAGCGTTGAACACTAATGAATCACCAGTCTGTTCTTTTATATGTATGGAGATTTTGATCTGCGCTTTGAGAATTTCAGGCCCCTTTCTTTATAAGAATTAAATTCTTTGGCAGGGTTAAACCCTAGTTTTATCAGAGGAATTAAATTCCTGTATACTTTTGGAAGAATTATATTCTTTGAACTTAGTTCTTTCCCTTAAGTTTTGAATCTGCATAACAGAATCTCCCCGATGAAAATTAAATTCTCAACTTGTGGGGAGATCTACTTCTGCAGACCTCAACCAGAGGAAGAACTAAGTTCTTTTTTTTTAAAGGGTTAAACCCTTAAGGAAGAGATAAGATAATCTCTGTGTCTTTCTTCTCACCTAGGGTTTCTTTTTTCTAAAAGAGAGATCTTCTTCTTTAGAGAATTGAATCCTCTTCTTTTTTTTTTGTTCTGTCTCTTCTCTTTTCTTTTTTCTAAGTTTGAAGCTTATGGGGGGTTTCTCTCTTTGTCCAAGACTTGAAGTCTTAGGTCATTTATATAGTAGAAGTAAGTTTGTTGATTTAGTTAAAGAAATCTCTCATTGAGAGATCTTAATTGATTTGGGATTTTATCCACCGTTGGATCTTTGATCCAAGGACTTCTGTTTTACATAAAATATTTTTCTTGTTTTTAACAAGATTAGGAAAATATTTTCCCATACAGTGATTTTTAATCACCATTGGATTTTTTAATCCAACGGTACTCTATTTTACAAAGAGTAATCTTTCTTGTTTAGAAAGATTTAAGGAAATATTTTCCAAATAAAGTTTTGATCTCTTTTATTTAGAATTCAATTTTATCAGCTTGGAAGGTGATTGGGAACACTCACGTGTAGCATGTGACCCCCACGGAATTAAACTTGTTTGCTTATATGTAACAGCTTAAAGAAAAGGCATCACGTGTTAACACGTGAGCTGGTGTTTAGGAACACTCACGTGTAGAACGTGACCCCCACGGAGTTAAACTTGTTTGCTTATATGCAATAGCCTAACAAAGGGCATCATGTGTTAACACGTGAGCTTCTCTGGCCTGCTATTTGCTTTAAAATAGAGCCAATATACTTTGTATATAGATGCTCACGTGCTTGCACGTGAGGCTCAATTTCAGCCCGCCAAGCACCTATAATCTTTGTATCTACGCGCTCACGTATGGGCACGTGAGGCTCCATTAGTGGGGAATTTTCCCCATTCCTTTTTCTCTTTTTTTTATAAGGGAACAAATGCCCCCCAGCGTTGTTCTCACGTGGCTCGCACGTGAATGCAACGCTGTCACCCTTTCAGCCGTTGGATTGCCTAGGGGAATAGGAAAATGAACCGTTCCCCATCACGTCTTATAAATGCAAGGGCCTTGTCTTTGTGAAGCCACTATTCTTTCATCGTCTTCTTTCCTTGTCTTCCTTGAGAATTTAATTCTCTTCCTCAGAGCTTAGTTCTCTGCCCATTAAAATTTCAGAGTTAAACTTTGTCAGAAGGAACCTTTTTAGGTAAAGATCTTGAACGACAAAGAAACTCTTTTCATTAATTCTCTTTTTTTTCTCTGGATTTTAAATCCACCATAAGAGCTTTGCTCTCTTCTGAAACCCATCTCTTAGAAATCCAAATGACATAATGTTTGAGTAGTAAACCCCAATGTCTTCGAAGATTGAGCATTTCTCCTCTGCTCTTTGAGGATTCATGGCATTTTAATTCTATTTTTCGTTTTCCCATCATGGGAGTTTCGGGAATTTAATTCCACTACTTAAAAGGAATTTAATTTCTCATCAAAGAGCTTAGCTCTGAAAGATCAAGAAGGCCCTTCGGGAATTTCATTCCCTGGTGTTCTTGAGAATATTTTCATAGGGTTTTACCCTTATTTGCACAAATTTAAATTTATTGGGTATTTTAACAGAATTCGTTTTTTCTATGAGGATGTCAAGAGTTGTTTAAACTCCAATGTCTGCTTAATGAGAATCTTTTTTTATTCTCACAATGATTATCATGTCTCATCATTGGTGAGCCGTCAAATTGATTTTGTGGGGTCCATTAGTTTTGCAATCAGTGGTCCCATGGAACAAACTTCCTGTCGTTTCCTTCTGTTATTATATATATATATATATATATATGTTTCATTTATCAGATTTTGGCATTTTTATAAATAATTATATGCAATTTCGATTAAAATCGATTAGTGCTCTATTAATCGTGAATTGGCCAAATCCGTATTTTTATATTTTTCCATGGCTAGTGCACCATGTCATGTGCATGTTGTGTTTGTGTTTGTGAATTGTGAGTCAGTGAAACAAAAGAGAAAAGAAAAGAAAAGCAAATAGAGAAACAGTTATGAGTGTAAAACAAGAAATGATAAGAAACAAAAGAGATATTTGTTGAGAGGTGAGTGAAGGATATATTTAGAATGAGAGAGTGAGCATATGTGAGAGAGGGTGAGACTTAGCTGCCCCATTCTTCATTTCCCATTGTTTTCTTCATGTTTTCTTCATCTCCTTCATTCTCACTCTACCTCCATGCATCATCTCCAATTCCTTCTCAAAACCTCATGCCACCTTCATTAAAAACATGCACAAACCTATTCTAAACCCTTTGAACCAATCAAGTATGGATTTTGAAGACTTAGGGCAACTCAAGAATTTTCCTAAGTTGCTAAATGAGGTAATCTCTTCACTTTAGATTAGTATTTGTGTTTAAATATCCTAGTTTAGTTTAGAAATCGTATTAATTAGGTTATGTAATCTTAGAAAATTCGAAGTTGCTGTTAAGTGTTGATTTGAGGTGTAGTGGGTGTTTGTAAGACTTTAGAGATGATTTCCTAACCTGGAAATGAGTTTAGAACCCGATACACGAACTTAGAATTTGCCCCGTGTCGGTTTTGTGGAGTTTGTTAGCCTACAAGGTATTTGGAGCTATCTGGGATATTTTGAAGAAAATCAAACAAGTCCATTAAGCTAGATAGACCGCTAGAAGACCATCACCAAAATACGAACCTATTCTGCCCAATAAAAACCGGCGACACCGGACATTTTGGGCATCTCGCCGGACCTCCTATTTCCTATGATGTTGTGGTTTTTCCTGTAGCTCACTTACCCTATAACTTATTTCATGTACTTGGTTGTTTAATCCCAATTTACTTGAGCCAAAATCTGGGAGTTGTTTGCGAGTGCTTTGGTTATTGTTTCCGATATTTGAATTCTTAGTTTTTATATCTGAGATTTGAATTAGTCGTTGGACGTTTGTACGTCAACGACGAGGGTTGTTTGGTTGTTTTTGCATGCGTAAGTTATAGGTTCTAACCTAGGATCAATTCGTGTGCCATATCGGTTTTCGGATATTGGTTTTAATTGCATTTCGATATGTATTGATTATAGGTACCTTCGCGTGGACTTCCGAGACGACGAAGCACATTGATTTTGGCTAAGCGAGGAGTTTAGCAGGTGAGTAGATTTATATCTAATGAATATATATTGGTTTGAGAATGATATGGGTATATAAGATAACATGATGTGGAATATTGAGATGATAGATATAGATGACTCGGATTGATATATGAGAATATGAAATGAGAAAGTGAATCGTGATAAGTATGAATTGAAAGAGGACAAGTAATGAGTTGATAATGGTAGGATATGAGATCGAGATCGATATGAATTTAGATCAACAAGATATGACGTATATGCAAGATGACATGATATAAGATTGATATAGATGTGTTATGTGATTAATAAGGTATGCCATACAAGATTATAGATCCGTACCTTTGCAGGTGAATAGGATGATAGATTCCCTACTCTTTTGTGACACTGTACGATGGATTACCTTACGCGATGCGTTTACCGAATGTTTGATCCGCGCTCATGAATTGAGAATGATGATCGAGGGTATTGCGACACTTGATACTATGAGGCGGGATCGTTGACATAAAGAGGCTACCTTATTATAGTTCATATTTGTTGGATTATTCCTCATGTGATACCTATCATATTTCCAGTATGTAATGTTATATGATATCATTGCTAGTACACCTGCACAATTACCGTTGATGCGCATGTTATACGTACACAGATTGCCGGCTCACACACATTAATCATCGGTAATTGCCATGCTACTTACACAATAGAACTGCCCTATCATGATATTATTTTTAACCGTAAAAGTACATTCATTGTTCAGTATTATCACTTGACATGCTTGCATGATATACTCGATATGCTCATATTACTACTCTATGTTGCATACATCGTACTTTATGGTTATATGCATTGAGATGTTGTTTTTATGAGATCTCTGGATTTGAGAATCACGGTTTAATCTCAAAAGAAATTGTGTATTGTTTTAAAGATGCGGTTTCTCTTGATATGATATTTCGAGGTGTCCACCATGAGTTTTCTCGATTCTGAGCAGTGAGTATACCCGATTTGAGGAGCGGTAAGCACCGTCTGCGGGTACATGGTGGACCCGGTGAGGTACACCGGAGCAAGAAGACTCGTATTGTTAGGCGGTGAGCCTGGCAGGGGAGCACTACCTACCGGTGATTGTATAGAACTCGGCGGATATCCGGAGGATACCGTTTTGGAGTTATGATATGAGATGGATATGAGGACCGATCTGAGGATGCGGCGCCTGAGATGAGATAGATATGAGGGCCGATCTGAGTATGCGGCGCCTGAGATATGAGGATTTACGTGTCGATGCTGGACACGAGTTTTCATGATGTTTCGAGTGTCGATGTTGGACACTCAGGTTCTATGATTTTGATGTGTCGTTGATGGACACGCGTGGTTGAGATCCTCATATCTATATACAGGCATATGTTTTCATGATGTTTGAGTGTCGGTGTGGAACACTCAGGTTCCATGATATTGTTGGTGTCGTTGATGGACACGTAGATGATATCCACATGCATACATGCATATGATGCCGGATGTTTATTTAGATATGTCATTGCATTTGATCGATTGTTGACATATATGCATGCATGGTCATCCTAGATATCATGGTATTACCTTCTCGATATAGTGACCTAGGAAATCGTTGTTTTATTCGATTTATACTTGCTGATGTTTTCTACTCACGAGTTGGCAACTCACCCCCGTTGTGCCATAGTTCTTGCAGGTTTGTCCGCTTGGGATCCGTTGCGGTATTGTTGGCACACAGCTTCTTCCAGAGTGCTTTGCTTTGGTAGGTGGGACACATGTTGGACGTTCCCACTCTCGTACTTTATATTCCCTTGTATCTAGATAAACTCCATTAGATCAGATCAAATCAGAGACTAGAATTTGTATATTGGTAGACCTAGTCAGACTTGGGTATTGTGCGAGACTTAGAGCGATGGGTTTATGATCGCTTTCTTGAGTTTTGATGTCTTGCTTATTTATTGTTCTTTCTGGGTAAATTTTTCGCCGTTGGGCGTCGTATATATGTTATTGCGTGGTTGTAATTCCGCCGGTTGGTGAAGAGCCAGCTCCTGCTTGGGGATGCCTATATATTGTTGTGTATATGGTTTTGGATCAAAATATAAAAGGGAGGTGCTGCCCAAATTTTTAAAGACGAAACATGTTTTCAACTCTAGTATAATCCACTTGCATTTTCATATTTCATTAGCTATGCATTTAAAGAAAAACATGATTTATTATAGCTTTATTTCAAAACTGCACCCCCACTATTTTCCGCAAAAAGGTTTAGATTTTCTGGGCTTTGGCTTACTTAATTTAAATTACGCCTTTAGACGTTGCGTAATTTAAGTGCCAGTCACGTGCTAAATTACGGGTCGTGACAAAATTGGTATCAGAGCGTTAGGTTCAACCTTGGTTTGAGTCTGGGTTTGACTATGCGGAGTCTAGGGCGTATATATATTTCGGAACCTAGGCTTGACCTTACAGAACATAGACTTAACGGGAGGTATTAGACCCGAACTTTCGTTTCATAGGTTGACCTTGATTGATGGAGTAGGTGGCTTGAGTAGAGTGATGTACCGTACGTATGTTCCGCGGCATATTTACGATACGATACTCCACTTAAGAAACCTTAGGATGTACATATCTTGAGATATGTGATACTATTCGTTCCTATGATCATATATCCATTTGGGATTTGTTGATTTCCTTCATTCATTTGATCTATCATCATCGATACCTGCATGAGGTTCCTGTCACCATGGTTTGAGCGCATATTGAGCTGCTGCTAGTGTTGCGGTCAGGGCGAGCTCATCACGGACGAGGACTGACCATGTTGTTTCTGGTGACACAGGAATGTGTAGGTATAGTGTTGTGTTGTGAATTCTCGTTTGCGGCGAGTGTTCGGTTTTGCACCGGATGATCGGGCCATTGATAGAGGCTGCCGGATTGAGAGGACTGTTGATGTACAGCCTACCTCAGAGATCGTGATGTTGTCTACCATGCAGACAGATGGCCCAGCTATTGCTGAGATTGATGGGATGTCGATTCCAGAGTTTTTAAGCTAAAACCACTGGAGCTTTCAGACAGAGATGTGGCAGGAGATAGCTAGTCTATCTCGAGTTGAGCGACTGATATGATTCGTCAGATTTGATATGCCGATGCGGGTAAGTTGAGTTGAAGAATCCCGATTGAAGGATCTTATTTGGATCTAGAGTAGATCGATCAAGAGATGACGTTGTTCATCGAATGCTCCGATGTGAGATCGGTAAGTTGACCAGTTTCAGATAGAAGGACCTCATCCAGATGTGTTGTGAGTTGATCAAGAATGGACGAATAAAGTGTATTCCTCCGATGATTTGGACGAGTTCCCGAGAACGTATTCGGCTAGATATTGTCACGCCCCGCTTCCCAGAGTACGCTAAGATGGGCACGTGACATAGCCAACCATGCTACCTGTGGATAAGGAAAAATCCTTCCACAGTCACATTACGGCTGTAGAGATATCAAGAACAGGAAAGTAAACTAAACTATCTAGTACATGTCCATGAGCCAGAAAGAAGAGTCAAGAAGTAATGATATGCGGAAGCAAAAAATGCAATAAATGAAACACCTGGAAAGCAAACTACATACCGACAGGAACTTCACCGCTCGGTCTAACCGCGGCAATACTCCTGATCAGTCTGCAACAAGGTAGAAGAATCTGGGCCATGCAAAACCCAGACGTCAGTGCGTCATAACATCAAGCAATAATAAAACAAGGGTAGCAATACATACAAGTATGAGCGTAAAGGATAAAACAAGCATAACAAGGATATAAGTAATGGCAGTGAGGTAATGTGTAGTGAGTTATCTAAATTGGTCTATTGGGTTAACTACTCTCAAGTCTTTGAAATCAATTTGATGAATCATCGATGTAACTCAATAGTATCCCGTGCATACCCGGGACCACGGTCTAAGACTCTCGGGCTGAAACCGAGACGTGCCACTAGGCACTAACAGGAAAAGGGTACAGACCAACGATGTCAGCAGCATCATCACGAGGCGGGCCTAGCCTCTAAAACTGATCAGTAAAAGCAAGCAACTGTCGAGTTAGAAGTCAGGATTTCATCATTGATTTCCCCATACCCCCAGGTTATGTATGTCAAGTCAGGTATTCAGTAATCAAGAACTAATGCCAACACAGGATCAGATAGGAGCAGGTTTGTCTGGATAGACAACAGGAACGGTCCGTGAGGACTATATGTCAGGTTTGTTGGCATTAGACACCAGATCAGGTAACAGGTCAAGCCATGGTACATCAGGTCAGGTCAGGTAGTGTACGGTACCATGTTGGGTCAAGTAATATGTGTGCAGCAAGTCATGTCAGGGTGTAAAAGATAACGTGAGTGCTCATAATCAACTAGCATAATCATGGTTATAAATAAACATGCATGGGTATCAACAACACAATAATTTGGCACATGTAATAGGTTAAGCAATAAAGCAGATTAAACAAGTTAGCTGTACAGTTATCAGTTTGTGTTTAAGAGATGGTGTCAGCATTATATGACTACAGTATGACAGATGTGAATGCTAAAAACCAGGTTAATAAGTATTGAGTAATCTAGGGATGCGACGACATGTATAATATGGATGCAATTGTAACTAACCGGTTAAAGATGCACACGGATGTCCGATAGATTAATACTAGAGAAAAGGGGTATCATGGATATAAAACAATTGTGATCATGTGGTCTAACATTTACAGGTGATTACTAGGTATAAACAACTAGAGGCAACAATTAAGTTCCAAGTTAGAGATCAGAAAATATGTAATGGAACTTTATACGGTTAACTTGAAATCCAATACTTTCGATTCTATTTAGAGATTTAATAAAAAAATAAATAAATTAGCATAAGAATAGTTTGAATAGCATGTAGCAAGTTTCACTTGCCTGGACGGATCAAGAACGGGAATACGGAACGTCTCACGTCGACGGAAAACGTCGCGACGCGCGCACGGTACACGG
This sequence comes from Agapanthus africanus, assembly GCA_030015575.1. Taxonomy (NCBI): domain Eukaryota; kingdom Viridiplantae; phylum Streptophyta; class Magnoliopsida; order Asparagales; family Amaryllidaceae; genus Agapanthus; species Agapanthus africanus. The sequence continues at coordinate 932,660,216 of JASDDO010000019.1, read as the reverse complement.
AACGGATCCAAACTACGCACAGTGTGATCACACGGGTCAGGTACGCTCACTGGGTCGTCGGGATCGTCGGCGTCATAGTCAACTCCGGCGATCCTGGCAAAACAGCGAAAACAAGAAACAAGATCTTAAGGAAAAAGAAAAAGAAAGCAAGAAGAAAGAGAGTAGAGGAGAAAGGTGTGTACGATGGCTTACTATGTTGCAGAGGGGTGTGCTAGAAGTGGCGGCGAGATCGACGGCGGTGAGGGTCGCCGGAGAAGGGTTTCAGAAGAGCTAGGGTTCGGTTAGGGTTTGAAGCCCGGGTTAGGGGTTGCTGGGGCTTGTGCACAAGGTTTTGGGTGATGTGTGGAGAGCAGAGGAGAGAGGGAGGAGGTGGTGATGGCGATGGGGACGGTCGACGGCGATGGAAGGTGGTCGGCGGTGGGTTCGATGAGTGCAGGGTGTGGCTCGGGAAAGAAGGAAGATGGTGGAGGAGGAAGGTGAGGTGTGGAAGAGGTTGAAAAGATGAAGACGGCTGGTTAGGCGAGGTAAGGCCGACGAGGCTATCGCCGGCGACGAGGGCGACGGCAGTCGAAGTTCTTGGGTGAAGAAGGTGGTTGTGCAGGGAATTTCCAGGGAGATGAGAGGGAGGAAAGAAGGAGTGGAGAGAGGAGTGGAAGAGATGGAGGTTGATGGTGGAGGTCGACGGCGACGAGCGCGAGGCAGGTGAGGGCTCGGCGTGGGTTCGACGCTCGCGAGGAGGAAAGAAAAGAAGATGGGGAAGAGAGAGAGAGAGAGACGTAAGGAAGAAGGTTAAGGTTAAAAATATATATATATATATAATATATGTATATATAGAGAGAGAGAGAATGGTGAGAGAGAGAATGAGGGAGAGCGAGTACGAGAGGAGAGAGATAGAGAGGGTGAGAGAGATCGAGAGGAGTGAGAAAGGGAGGAGGAGAGAGAAATTTGTATTTTAGTGGAGGAGAGAAAGAGAGATCTCGTGGGAGAGGAGAGGAGAGAGAGAATGGGAAAAAGGGGAGAGAGAGATCACAGAAGATTTCCTGACTTAAAAAAATATAACATACACATCACAAAAGTTAGCATAGGAAAGATTCATTAGTATAAGTTAGTTAAAGGAAAAATATAATAGTTTATATATATATGTATAAGGAATATAATATTAATCCGTTTTGAGATTTTGGCAAAAACAAACCTACTCCAAAACACGCCCGGGTCGGGTCCAAAAATTCAGATTTAAAATATTAAAAATATATGCGACTTCCAAATTTCAAAATGAATGCCCAGCTAAAGAAAATGCATACCCCCAAGAACGGATGCACGTACGTGCGCGTAGCCATCCAAACACGTCTGTTTCACTGAACGGGACGAGAACAAGATGCGCTGACGCTACCACAAGGTTAGGGGTATCAGCAGGCCATGTCATGCAATTTTAATTTATTTTTCGTGATTTAAACTGTTATATGCAACAGATGCGATACAAGATAAAATACCAGTATAAACTAACTTATGAGATGCACTAGCCCATGCAACCAGTCAAGGTAATCTACAAATAAGAGTTAAACAGGTTCAAGTAAGCTAGTCGGGTCGAATGCCAAGTAATATGCAAGATACCATTCGCACCCAAACACGCTAACTCAAGAATCGACCAAGAATAAGTAAATACAGAAACTGGAATTGGTATAAATGAACTCGGGTGTTACAGATATCTTCTACAGAGTGGTGAAAATATCGAGTTCGTATTTCGAGTCCAGGTGAGAGACTCCAGATTGACTGTAGCCGAGAACGAATTGCAATATGCAAACAACAAGAGATGACGTCGAAGTGGACGATAATAAAGACGGGTGGAACAAAAGGTTCGTGCGGGATGTTAGCGAGCGTTTGTTACGCTCCGTTGATGCCAGAGGATTGATACGTGTGCAGAGGCATTAGATACAACCAAATTTCAGAGAAAGCCGTGCTGAGGACGCAGCTGTTCGGTTATAAGAAAAGAGTTAAGCAAGAGTGCCAACCTTCGTATAGTTCGGCATATGTGAGATCGAAAGAAACCGTGAGCAGGTTCTTTTCAGGACACCGCAGCGATAAAGATTTGCACCCAGGATCAGTTATATCGTGCGTATTCAGAGGGCCAGATGCCGACGTCAGTAATGTGCAGTTTGCGAGTGGTCATATTGATTGGCCAAACGGTAATTAGAGGAGTTCCGGAGCGGGACTATTCCGTTAGTACACCTTACCAGGCCGACGAGCCGAAGGATCGTGGGATTTGGTAATCCACAGAGAAAACGAAGACCCAGAGACCGAAGACGCCATACTGTGAGCAGGAGGTAAGTAGATGATCTTACTCTGCCAGGTTGGGCGTACCGACATTTTTCAACATTGTAGAAGGTGTACCTCAATATCATTTATTGAGATTGCGTTTTGTGATCCAAGTATCACACTTTTATCGCTTGAACTTGAGTTTCGATAATTGGGTTTCGTGATTTATGTTTTTGTGCACCATGGCTGCACCTATTGGAGATTTATATTTTGTGCACAGTTATTGCACTTAATTTTTGTTTTATACACTGCTACATTGGTTTATGATTTGTGCATATCTATTACACTTGGTATCGATTTGTGCCTTCGTAGCACGTATTTATGGTTTCGTGGATTCAATACTGTCGATTTGATTTCGTGCATGTTGTATGCACTTACCTTTACTTATGCACTCGGTATAGCTTATATGTTCTTGCAGAGCATTGGGATGGATTTTGTGCACGCAGTTGCACACGTTTATGATTCTATACACCTTGATATACTCGGTGTCATTTTTGTGAGCATTTGAGATATTGATGAGTATTTCGTGCATTAGTTGCACCAGATTGGTATTTCGTGCATTGGTTACACCATATTGTATTTCGTACATTTGTTGCACCAGATTTATGTTTTCTTGAGCATCGGCACTTAGCGTTCGTTATCGTGCACGCTACTGCAATAGATGTTTTGTGCGTACCTGACGCACTTGATTTGGATTTTCGTGCATGTTGGGCGCTTGATATGAGATTTTGTGCACACTGGGTGCACTCGATAGAGATTTTTATTTGTGCATGATTGGATACACTTGATTGGGATTTTTATATGTGCATGTTGGATGCACTTGATGGGGATTTTCATTCGTGCATGTTAGTTATACTGGGTTAAGATTTTCGTGTACTATAGATACATTCAATATTGTTGTCGTGTACATTCGTTGTATTGGATAGATACTTTCGTGCACACCCTTTGTACTTAGTCTTGCTTTTTTGCATATTGTGGCACTTTTATTGGATTTGATTTCTGTGCGCTCCAGACGCACGTGATGTTGGATACGCCTTTTGAGGCCGATTTTATTTATGAGTATCGCGTTTTGATGATAGATACTATATTATATAGTAGCCGAGCAGGACTGGTCTAAGGACAGTGCCTGAATACTTTTGCATGCATGAAAAAGTTACCAAGAGGTTTTCTAAAAGGAGCTATAGTCTCGTTATTTCCTACGTGTCTGTGAGTGACACTAAATTTTACAAGGAAAACCTTCTGGGATATTTCAAAAAGGCGGGACGTATAATTTGAGCAAAACATATATAAATATGTATATACTACTTTACAAATGATCGCCCGCCACTTGTGCCGTGAGCTACGCATAGCACGGATATTTGGGAAAGATTTGGCATGAGTTATTCAGCTTTTAAAATGGTTTTACAAAGATGCGTGCTATATACGTATTATAATTTGACTATAGTGCATTTGAATTCCAGTAGTGGAATTCGATATTCGTATTTCCATTTTAACTCCGATGATTGCGTGATGCTTGACGGAGTTTGATTTTGAGTTTCGCACTCGTTTTCTTGCGCACAAGATGTGCTATGGTATTTCTATATCTTCCGTGATTTCGGAGCCCCGTTGACTTGAGCTGATTATTGAAATGTTTTAGCATTTGGGAATTTAAATTTAAATTTGGGGACCGAATTTATTTAAGGGGGGAAGACAGTAACATTTCAGAAATATAAAATATTATTTTTGGAAATTTAATATTAAAACAATATATTTCTCGAAAACTATTCGATTTGCGAATAGGGTTTTTTCGTAAAATGGTATAAGTATATACCAATATTTGAAAAATAATCGGAGATTAAAATGATTTATTTATTATAATGATATTTATCGGATTTTGGCATTTTTATAAATAATTATATGCAATTTCGATTAAAATCGATTAGTGCACTACTAATCGTGAATTAGCCAAATCCGTATTTTTACATTTTTTCATGGCAAGTGCACCATATCATGTGCATGTTGTGTTTGTGTTTGTGAATTGTGAGTTAGTGAAACAAAAGAGAAAAAAAAAGAAAAGCAAACAGAGAAAGAGTTATGAGGGTAAAACAAGAAATGATAAGAAACAAAAGAGATATTTGTTGAGAGGTGAGTGTAGGAGATATTTAGAGTGAGAGAGTGAGCATAAGAGAGAGAGGGTGAGACTTGGCTGCCCCATTCTTCATTTCCCATTGTTTTCTTCATGTTTTCTTCATCTCCTTCATTCTCACTCTACCTCCATGCATCATCTCCAATTCCTTCTCAAAACCTCATGCCACCTTCATTAAAAATATGCACAAACCTATTCTAAACCCTTTGAACCAATCAAGTATGGATTTTGAAGACTTAGGGCAACTCAAGAATTTTCCTAAGTTGCTAAATGAGGTAATCTCTTCACTTTAGATTAGTATTTGTGTTTAAATATCCTAGTTTAGTTTAGAAATCGAATTAATTAGGTTATGTGATCTTAGAAAATTCCAAGTTGTTGTTAAATGTTAATATGAGGTGTAGTGTGTGTTTGTAAGACTTTAAAGATGATTTCCTGACCTGAAAATGAGTTTAGAACCCGATACATGAACTTAGAATTTGTCCCATGTCGGTTTTATGGAGTTTGTTAGCCTACAGGGTATCTGGAGCTATCTGGGATATTTTGAAGAAAATCAAACAAGTCCATTAACCTTGATAGACCACTAGAAGACCACCACCAAAATACGAACCTATTCTACCCTATAAAAACCGGCGACACCGAACATTTTGGGCATCTCGCCGGACCCCCTATTTCCTATGATGTTGTGGTTTTTCCCGTAGCTCACTTACCCTATAACCTATTCTATGTACTTGGTTGTTTAGTCCAAATTTACCTGAGCCAAAATCTGGAAGTTGTTTGCGAGTGCTTTGGCTATTGTTTCCGATATTTGAATTCTTAGTTTTTATATCTGAGATTTGAATTGGTCGTTGGACGTTTGTACGTCAACAACGAGTGTTGTTTGGTTGTTTTTGCATGCGTAAGCTATAGATTCTTACCTATGAGCAATTCGTGTGCCGTATGGGTTTTCGGATATTGGTTTTAATTGCATTTCGATGTGTATTGATTGTAGGTACTTTCGCGTGGACTTCCGAGACGACGAAGCACATCGATTTCGGCTAAGCGAGGAGTTTAGCAGGTGAGTAGATTTATATCTACGGGGGAAGTCAGGTGGATGGCGTATAGCACCCCCGTAACCATTGATATGGAAGATCATTTTATAAATTATATTTTGATAAAAGATATGCTACGAACTTAAAATAACCTTATTATAGGATTTAGTAAGATTTAATAAGATATGATATGATAAAAGTTGACACTAATGAATATATATTGGCTTGAGAATAGGATAAAAGTATATAAGATACTATGATGTGGAATATTGAGATGATAGATATAGATGACTCGGATTGATATATGAGAATATGAAATGAGAAAGTGAATCATGATAAGTATGAATTGAAAGATGATAAGTAATGAGTTCATAATGGTAGGATATGAGATCGAGATCGATATGAATTTAGATCAACAAGATATGACGTATATGCAAGATGACATGATATAAGATTAATATAGATGTGTTATGTGATTGCTAAGGTATGCCGTACGTGATTATAGATTCGTACTTTTGCTGGTGAATAGGATGATAGATTCCCTACTCTGTTGTGACACCGTACGATGGATTACCGTACGCGATGCGTTTACCGAATGTTTAATCCGTGCTCATGAATTGAGAATGATGATCGAGAGTATTGCGACACTTGATACTATGAGACGGGATCGTTGACATAAAGAGGCTACCTTATTATAGTTCATATTTGTTGGATTATTCCTCATGTGATACCTATCATATTTCCAGTATGTAATGTTATATGATATCATTGCTAGTACACCTGCACAATTACCGTTGATGCGCATGTTATACGTACACAGATTGCCGGCTCACACACATTAATCATCGGTAATTGCCATGCTACTTACACAGTAGAACTGCCCTATCATGATATTATTTTTAACCGTAAAAGTACATTCATTGTTCAGTATTATCACTTGATATGTTTGCATGATAGATATGCTCATATTACTACTCTATGTTGCATACATCGTACTTTATGGTTATATGTATTGAGATGCTGTTTTTATGAGATCTCTGGATTTGAGAACCGCGGTTTAATCTCAAAAGAAATTTTGTATTGTTTTAAAGATGCGGTTTCTCTTGATATGATATTTCGAGGTGTCCACCATGAGTTTTCTCGGTTATGAGCAGTGAGTATACCCGATTCGAGGAGCGGTAGGCACCGTCTGCGGGTATTTGGTGTACTCGGTGAGGTACCCTGGGGCAAGAAGACTCATATTGTTAGGCGGTGAGCCTGGCAGGGGAGCACTACCTAATGGTGATTGTATAGAACTCGGCGGATATCCGGAGGATACCGTTTTGGAGTTATAATATGATATGGATATGAGGACCAATCTGAGGATGCGACGCCTGAGATGAGATAGATATGAGGGCTGATCTGAATATGCGGTGCCTGAGATATGAGGATTTACATTTCGATGCTGGACACGGGTTTTCATGATATTTCGAGTGTCGATGTTGGACACTCAGGTTCCATGATTTTGATGTGTCGTTGATGGACAGACGTGGTTGAGATCCTCATATCTATATACAGGAATATGTTTTCATGATATTCGAGTGTCGGTGTTGGACACTCAGGTTCCATGATATTGTTTGTGTCGTTGATGGACACGTGGATGATATCCACATGCATACATGCATATGATGTCGGATGTTTATTTAGATATGTCATTGCATTTGATCGATTGTTGACATATATGCATGCATGGTCATCCTAGATATCATAGTATTACCTTCAGGATATAGTGACCTAGGAAATCGTTGTTTTATTCGATTTCTACTTGCTGATGTTTTCTACTCACGAGTTGGCAACTCACCCCCGTTGTGCCACAGTTCTTGCAGGTTTGACCGCTTGGGATCCGTTGCGGTATTGTTGGCACATAGCTTCTTCCAGGGTGCTTTGCTATAGTAGGTGGGACACATGTTGGATCGTGCCCACTCCCGTACTTTATATTCCGTTGTATCTTGATAAACTTCATCAGATCAGATCAAATCAGAGACTAGAATTTGTATATTGGTAGACCTAGTCAGACTTGGGTATTGTGCGAGACTTAAAGCGATGGGTTTATGATTGCTTTCTTGAGTTTTGATGTCTTGCTTATTTATTGTTCTTTCTGGGTTGATTCTTTGCCGTTGGGCGTCGTATATATGTTATTGCGTGGTTGTAATTCCGCCGGTTGGCGAAGAGCTAGCTCCCGCTTGGGGATTGTTCCCCTCCGAAAGATGCGGCAAGAGACGCGGTGAACGTCTAGCCTGGATTTTGGGGCAGATGCTAATTAGTGCTATCTTTCCACCTCTCCGAAGATACCAAGTTGATTTATGGCACCATGTATCGAAGGTTTAAACGGATGCGGCCGATGTAGCAGACTTCGTCAGATTCCCCCTCGTTGATGAGGGGTTTTTTATTGTGGGGACGCTCTTCCCTGCAGGCGCAAGCCCCTGCAGTTAATTACGCTACCGCATCGCGGTAACAACTTTCTCCTTCTCCAGATGGTCACTTCGTGTCGTGGGTGTTTGTTTTGTTTGTGGTTGCCCGTGGATTGTATACGGAGACTAATTTATGTTGTCGCCCGTAGGGCGTGGACTGGTCCAAATCCGTATCTTCTTAGATTTGGGTTTGGGGGTTGGGTTTAAGGATACGTTAGCCTCATTTGAGACTAAGATCAACTTAAACGTCTGTTAAGGATACGTTAGTCTCATTTTAGACTAAGATCGACTTAACGGGATCGTTTAGATCCAACAAGAGAGCAATTGGGCTCTATTGTCTAGTTTAGGGACATTGCGGTCGATTAGTTTAAGGACATTACGGTCCATTGTTAGTTTAAGGATATCTCGGTTTATTATTAGTTTAAAGACATCGCGGTCGAGGTTAAGGACATCATAGTCCGTGAGTTTAAGGACCCCACGGTCCAATGTTTGTTTAAAGACATCACGGTCGAGGTTAAGGACATCATAGTCCGTGAGTTTAAGGACCCCACAGTCCAATGTTAGTTTAAAGATATCACGGTCGAGATTAAGGACATCATAGTCCATGGGTTTAAGGACCCCACAGTCTAATGTTAGTTTAAAGACATCATAGTCTGTGAAGTGTGTGGTTGTCGGGACCCGTCACCTCTTTGAAGACGTTGAGGGATTACAACGATAAATATCAAAGGAGTGAAGAGATATACCCTTGAACCAAGGTTGATTTGGGGATCTGTAGTCCAATTTGGAACTAAGATCAATTTATTAGATTATGAGCACATTGGCTCAGTTAAATCTGAATTGAGGACTTATGGCCAGTTTTGGCTAAGTCCAATTAGATTAGAAATATTGGCTCTTTGTTGGACCATTAAACATTTGTCTGGGTTCAAACCCACATTATTTAGCAATGCTAAGCCAGAGTTTGAAGGCTCTAATACATTTTTGTCTTTGACTGAGCATTAAACATGATAGCTCTGAATTTTACTCAATTTTGAGATTTAGTTGGAGGGGAGGCTTTTGCCTCTGGAAAACTAGCCAATTTGGCCAAAAATAGTGTTAAACACTAGAGAACAACAGTGTTAAACACTGGAAATAAAACCCTCAAATTAGTGTTAAACACTAGAAGACAACAGTGTTAAACACTGGAAATAAAACTCTCGAATTAGTGTTAAACACTAAAGAGGAAGGAATCGCGTGGGGACACGTGAGGGCACCCAAAGGTGGGGCCAGATCTCCTTAACTTTGTTCTGCGAATATGTGTTAAACACTTTTGATTCTCTGGCCATCACGTGCTCGCACGCGATGGAGATTTGTGCGCTGATTATTAAAGCATTTATCAAGGGGTCACGTCGTAACACGTGAGAGAGCCCAAGTTAGAATCTGCCTTTGCCTTTATTCTCGTTGTTTTGGAGGTCACGTGGGAGTACGTGAGGCATTGCCTCAGGGCTAATTCCTTCTCATTTTGGGGGATCTTTTCAGGGGTCACATGGGGACACGTGACCTTAGTCTTTTGCATGCATGGAGATCTTCCAAATCTCTTTATTTTTAAGAATTAAATTCTTTGTAGGGTTAAACCATAATTTCGTTCTTAGAGGAATTAAATTCCCATGCATATGAAGAATTAAATTCTTATGTGGGGTTAAACCCTAATTTTATTTAGAGGACTTGAATTCTTTATGAGTTTTGGGAGAATTGAATTCTCATATAGGGTTAAACCCTAGCTTTGTCTGTCCTGGAGGAATTAAATTCCTGTAAATTGGGAGAATTAAATTCTCATATAGGGTTAAACCCTAGTTTTATCTTGAAGGAATTAAATTCCTGTGAGTTTGGGAGAACTAAATTCTCATACAGGGTTAAACCCTAATTTTATCTTGAAGGAATTAAATTCCTATGAATTTGGGAGAATTAAATTCTCTAGACTCAATTCGCCCTCTAAGTTTTGGATCTGCATGGCAGAATCTCAACCCGATGCGAATTAAATTCTCAATCTATGGGGAGATTTGCTTCTGCAGATCTTCAACCAGAGGAAGAACTAAGTTCTTTTGCAGAAGAGTTAAACTCTTAGATTGAGAATTAAATTCTCTTTTTTGAAGTTTTGATCATTTTCCCTTTTCTCACCTAGGGTTTCTTTTCTTGAGAATTATATTCTCCTTTCTCTTCTCTCTGCTATTTTCTTTTAGAAAATTTCAAGATCCAAAATTCTATCTCCCCCAAAAATTCTATCTCTTTCTTCTCCTCTTGGCTCTTATTTATAGGAGAAGGAAAAGAATCAATTTGTTTAGTAAATCTCTCATTGAAAGATTTTGTTTGTTTTTCATAACTAATATGATCTTTTAGATCTCTCAGTGAATTTTATTCACCATTGGATTTTTAATCCAAAAGATATTCTGTTTGTTATTTTTGGTGAAATTTAGGGAAATCTTTCCTTGTCTAAAATCTTTCCATAAATTGGTGATTTTTAATCACCCTTGGATTTTTAATCCAACGGTCCCCCATAATCCTTTTTGTTTGGAAAGATTTGGAGAAATACTTTCCCGGTTAGGGTCTTTGATTTCTCTTACTTAGAATTTAATTCTATCAATTCAGAAGGCTTTTAAAGCCTATCACGTGTTTGCACGTGACTCCTCTTCATTCAGAATTTAATTCTGTATTTTACCTGGGCTAAAGACCATCACGTGTCAGCACGTGACCCTTGGTCATGTGTGAGCACGTGACCCTTGGTCACGTGTGAGCACGTGACGCCCCATTGGAGTCTTTCCTTAGCCATTTGTTTACACTTCTGCTTGCTTAGAATTCAATTCTGTAAAAGAGATCACGTGTCAACACGTGACCTTTGGTCACGTGTGAAAACGTGATACCTCATTGAGGTAATTCCTGATTTTTAATCAGGGAACAAATGCCCCCACAGCGTTGCTCTCACGTGTCTGCACGTGAGTGCAACGCTGTCACCTTTGTAACCGTTGGATCTATCTAGGGAATAGGGGAGATAAAACGTTTCCCATCACATCCTATAAATGCAGGGGTCTCTTCAAAAGCGCCTCCACTCTTTCATTTTCTTCCTTGTTAACTTTTTCCCTTTGAGAATTTAATTATCTTTTCCAGAGCTTAGTTCTCTGCTTTGAAAATTTCCAGAGTTTAACTCTGTCAAAAGATACTCTTTTCTCAGGTAATTATCTTGAACGGTTGAAGAACTTTGCAGAAATCTTCATTGGATTTTAAATCCACATCAAGGTTTTTCCCTTTAACAAGAACCCATTTTTTTTAAGTTCTTTAAAAAGAAAACCATCCAATCCTTAAACAATAGACCTCGCTAGGGTTTCTATAGTCTTCAGGGGTCAATGGTGGTGTTTGTCTTTTCCATGGAATTTAATTCCATCTCAAAGAGCTTTGGCTCTGAAGAAACGTCTTCTTGGAATTTAATTCCCCTTTTTCAAAAGGAATTTAATACCTATGAAGAATTTAGTTCTTCCCAGGGGGCTTCTTGGGGTTTCCTTGCCCTGAGTTGTCTCTTTGCAACCAAGAAGAAGAGATTTGCAGTGGTGCTTTCTGGGAATTTAATTCCCTAGCTTCTGCTTGATTTGTTGCAGAGTCCAAGATGAATTTCTTTTTGAGGAATATGTAGGGTCATTTAAAATCCACTGCTCATTTATTGAGAATCTTCTTTTTGTCTCATTGTAATTGCTTTGCCTCATCATTAGCAAGCCGCCATCTCGATTTTGTGGGATCCATGTGTTTTGTAACTAATGGTCCCATAAAATGAGTCCCCTGTCGCTTTCTTCCACTGTATTTATATATATATACATTTATAAACATATATATATACACTGTTGGCTTCGCTTTAACAGTTTCCTCTTCTTTTATTTCAGGTACAATGACTTCTGTTCCATACTTCCCTTTCACTCGCTCGAAAGCTGCTTTTCCTCAATCACCGTCTGACGAGGAAGTAATGACTATGATCAGGGCTCATGACCCGAATCGCACCAACTTGCACTTATGGGGGACCTGGTACGGTCACATCATCCGCGGTCGCCGAAGTTTTCTTTGCGAGATACCGACGGAGCCTACTTATCCATTCCTGCCGATGGATCCTCCACGGACTTTCTTTGCCGTAGAGATGCCGAATTAGACCCCTATGGGACGGCTTGAGCCTTCAACGACTGGTATTCCAAACCATCCGGTGCCAGCTATAGATATTTTGGGGCGTCGTATTTGCCAGGGCGAACCCCAGCTATGGGGGCAGATTTATAAGATAGGGATTACCCCTCGACACCCCACGGGCTACCTTCTTTGGGCTCGTTACATCTTGTCTGCCCATCGCGTGCGACTGCATAGGGTTGGGCTTTATCAGGCGATATATGCATCCCTCTTCCACTACCAATCTCCTCATGTCTGGTGGGTCAAGGCCTTCTTGAACCAATGGAATCTCCCCACCAACACCTTCCTTCTAGGGGACCGCGAAGTTTCGATTTCCTTGGAAGAATTTCGTGAGATCTCGGGGCTGCCGATCAGAGGGACACTTTATGAAGAATTGCTGCCTCCCGATGAGTATGTCTTTGAAACCGAGCCTGCAATGCTTGACGGCCTGTCTACCGAGAACGCCGTCCGTCACAAGTGCTCGAGTTTGATCAAGACCTTGGGCATTTTTGACAAACTGTTCACAGAGTCAGAGGAGCAGGGCGTCACTTTTAAAAGTTTTATCGCTTGCTTCCTTCACGAGGGTGTCCTATCGAAGACGGCTCCGAAGTTCGCGAACATTAATGACCCTTTTGGGTTTGGTTTAAATAAGCGTCCGATTAAAGAAGAGGACCTGCCGCAGTACTATATTCCCATCATGTCAGCGGTATCTTTCGAGTTGATTGCAGCTCCTGGTATGGATGAGGAGACTTTCTTTGTGGGCTTCATCAGCGTTTGGCTTAGCTGGTTCGTCATTACCATGCATCGCCGTTTCATGAGAGCCTCGGTTATCTACCCTGCTCATCGTATTGCTGAGGGAACACGGCTAGCTGTGTTCATTCCAGGGCTAGCGCATCTATATCAAGGGTTAGGCGCTGTGGCTAATACCTCAACTCCAGGTGTAGATGTGGTAAATTTCTCTCTTCATTACTTCACATCTTGGATTGAGATACACGTGTTGGGGGCCTTTGCTGTGCACCAGAGACCCAAATTTTATGACGCTTACACTTTTCCGCGACTGATGCGGCTGGTGGACGCTTCTGCTCCTGACCCGACTCAGTTTGGGGCTATTCGTGTGCTGACTGCTCCCTATGCTAATACGGAAGGAATGGTATTCATTGATCGAGCCCTATCTGCTCCTTCAAGACCGATTCAACAGCTCCACGACTCGTCGAAAGAGGGAGTACCTTCTCTGAAGCCCAGGGAGGCCATGCACCTGTACGCGATCAGACCAGGTTATCTGGTATTTCGTCAGAACAGTGCGGCCCTCTTTATGCGGTACAACCCACACCGCTTTGCTCGGCAACTTGGATATGATTAGGGCGTCCCCTTCGAGGCATTTACAGTGGCACCTAGCCCATCGTCTGAAGCTGTTCGTGATGCCGCTCATCAATTTATGCGGCTGAACACTGGTTCTTACTTCATGATCCCTGAAGCTGATCATGTTCCTCGATGTGTGGGGTCTTTCACAGGCTGGTACCTCCATCGGGTCAGTCCAATTATTGCTGAGGAAAAGAGGGTGCTTCTTGGATACAGTGCTGCCATTCCGGTTCAAGCCATGGGAGTTCCGTCGCGACCGCGTGCACCGGTTCGCTTTCCCCCGAGGGACACCAGTGTTGCGCTCATTCCGGGGGCGGCGGAAGTGGACTTCACTCCCACAGCTGGTATGCCACTGGGTACTCAGGCTCAATCGAGGGCCAATAGGGCGCCGGTAGCAGTATCATCGTCTGCGGTATAGAAAATGGCCGTGTCGTCCTCGGTAGCACCGCCAAGCGAGGGCGTTGGAAGCGAGGGCATTGAAGGTGAAGTGGATCAGCGCCGTGCCAAAGCTCCACGGGGGAGGAAACGATCGTCTTCGGGGGTCGGTTCTGGATCCAAGCGGCGGAGGAAGACGGCTACCAATCTGCTCGACTCTTTAATAGAGTCTGAGCCTATTCTTCAGGATGAACCGTCGGCTATGCAAGAATCGGACGTTGGCCTACTTTTCCCGAGTTCATCTGCCGAGGAAGCCGCACAATTGGCTGAGGCTATAAGACGTTCGCAAGATGAATCGGAGAACGTAAGGATTCCGAAGAAGCCCTACCCTGTCGTCATCTTTTTCGAAGACCCTCCGTGGATCCGGCGACGATTCATCGGCCCTTTGGAAGAATGGGGCGAAAGGGCCCTTAAACAGGTTGTTTCGGCAGACACCGAGGACGCGCTTTCACTGTGGACCGGTAGCCACGAGTCTACCCTCGGACCTCGGCGAGCACATCTCCTTAGGAAGGAGCGTCGGCTTGAACAAGCCATACTGGAAGCTCCCTTACGCATCGGTATGTTCCTGTATTTCTTTGTAATATTTCATATTGTTTGCATACATATATATGTATCCTTCTCTTTGTACAAACTTTGCAGGGACTTCGGCGGCGGCGGAGGCTCTAAGTCGTGCTTTGACCGTAGAGTCTGCTGATATCCCCATTGAAGCACCAATCAGTGTAGAGGGGGTCGATGCAACTATTGCTCTTGCGATAGAGTCTCCTTCGGTGGTCCCCACTCCCAAAGCACTTGCTCCCTCGGGGGAGGCATCTTCGTCGGTCGCCGTTCCAATGGATCTTTCTGGGGGCGTCTCGGAGACTAGGGGCAGGTAGTCGAGACTACCATCCTTCCGCTGGAGCCTGCGGTGGCAGCTGCTGCTCCTTGCTCAGAGGCCGTTACACTAGTCTGCATCCCCGATGATGTGCCCGAGGCCACGGAGGAGGCCGTTGAAGCTGCTATCCCTCCGGCTCAGAATGGGAGAAGCGTCGAAGGTATCTTTCTATATTTTTCCATTGGTAACTTCTCCATTATCTGAACCTTTCTGTCTTTTCAGAATTGCGCGGATTGGCGGCATCTATTACCGATCTATCTCCCAGGCAGTCCTTTCAGCGCTTGTTGGAGATGGCTGCTCCGCAGGTGATATCTCCTCAGCGTATCGTCCTATCTTCTGGACAAGTTTAGTGTTGTTTTACCCTCTTTTCACAGCATTATCACTGTTTCGTAAAATGACACTGGCGTCTTTTACAGTCCTGGAGGCCGACGATGAGGTTGAAGTTCTTGATGGGCCTGGGGAACCTTCAGATCCCTCTTGCATGACTGTGGGTAAGTAAAGTCTTAATGTCGTTCCATTTGTTCTCTGCTTACAGGTTTCGCTGACTGTTTATAAATCTGAACGGTCCTGCCAGTTCTCACCGCGTTGGAGTCACGCGTCGCCATGCCTCCCGGCCCTTATGCTCTGCATGCCTCAGAACGGATGGCCAAGCTAAGCCTTATCTCTCTATCATCTCTAATCGAGGAACTTCGCGCTGGCAGTCTAATCACGGCCGAAGCATTTTCTGCTGAAGCTAACAGCTCTCTTCCCTTTCTTGCCACCTATCATAGTGAAGCAGTGGTGCAAGTCTGGGTTGAGTTTTGTCGGCAGGTGGAGGCTTGCTTGCATGTGCTAGAATGTACACGCCTTTCTTCGGAGGTTGTGGCCGCGAAAGCGAGTTTACGGGGCCTAATTGATCGGTGTACGGCGAATATGATATCATGTGAGAAGAGGCTCAGCTGCAAGTTTTCAGAGAGGGAGCTGGCTTCTAAGGCGCTGAGGGAGCTTCAAGCCTGCCTTACGGCCAAGGCCAATAAAGCGTATGAACTATGGCGAGTGCTTCAAGAGGCCATCAAGGATGTGGTAGCCATCGATAAAGCCACCTTTTTCACTCGTGAAATGGTTGAGGCCCATAAGGCTACTGAAAAAGAGCTCGAAGGCCAGCTTGCCTCATACCAGGTCCAACAAGCTCAGGCGGAGGCCCGTCTTTTGGCGATACTGAATCATGAAGGCGAGGCCCAGCGAAAGAGGGATGAACTGGCAAATCTGCTAAATCGCCCACCGACTAGAAGAATTGTATACATATTTTTTATTCTTCCTTTGTACATACTCCTGAATAAGAGTATATTTTTTTGTTCTTTAACGAATTGTACTTTGTATTCATTTTGATTCATGAATAAAAGACAAATTTTTCTTCACGATGGTGTGTCCCTTTTTATTGAATGTATTCTGTGGGTAGTCTATCTCGATTTCTTTGCAGGCCAACGATGGCTTAGGATTCAGGGTTAAGATCTGCCTCCTAAGACTTTTCAACTTTATGAACCGTGAGGGTCTCATAAAGAATTTTCTCCCTACCGGTCGAGAGGATCCCGTAGGTGTAATTTCTCCTTAAAAATCGTGAGGATTCTTAGTGTGTTTTCTCTTGAAAGTCGTAAGGATCTCACAAGAGAATTTTCTCCCTTACGAATCGTGAGGACTCGCAAGTGATGGGTGAGGTTGCCCTTATCCGCATTTCACGGAATGAGGAGTTGCTCTGGATGCTTCCCACGGGGTCATAGCCGTATTCTGCGAGGACCAGGCTCCGCTCTGGATGCTTCACACGGGGTCGTTGCCGTGCTCTGCGAGGACCAGGATCCGCTCTGGACGTTTCTTACGGGGTCAGGATTGACATTATCCGCGTTCCACGTGACCAGGAATTTTGCTCTGGATGCTTCCCACGGGGTCATTGCCGTGTTCTGCGAGGACCAGGCTCCACTCTGGATGCTTCACACGGGGTCATTGCCGAGCTCTGTGAGGACCAGGATCCGTTCTGGACGTTTCCCACGGGGTCAGGATTGACATAAGCCGTGTTCCACGTAGCCAGGAATTTTGCTCTGAATGCTTCCCACGGGGTCATTTCCGTGTTCTGCGAGGACCAGGCTCCGCTCTGGACGTTTTCCACAGGGTCAGGATTGACATAAGCCGCGTTCCACGTAGCCAGGAATTTTTCTCTGGATGCTTCCCACGGGTTCACTGCCGTGTTCTGCGAGGACCAGGCTCCGCTCTGGATACTTCACACGGGGTCATTGCCGTGCTCTGCGAGGACCAGGATCCGCTCTGGACGTTTCCCACGGGGTCAGGATTGACATAAGCCGCGTTCCACATAGCCAGTAATAGTTGACTTTATCCGCATTTCACGGAGTCGAGGTTTGACTCTCGGTCATCTGTGCACCGCCGAGTCATGGAACTGGGAGTTGCCGTTGTTCCGCTTTGCTTGATTTTGTGTCTGTTGTAATGAGACGAATGTTGAGATAATCTCCAGGTTATCTATGAACCGTTGAGATTTGGTTTCTTCTTCTGATGAAACCTGGGGAGGAAAGGTGTGATTCCTTCTTTGTTTGCGCCCCTGGATTGTATACAGGGATTGATGTGATATCACCTGTAGGGCATAAATTTTTATATATTTTTTTTTATTTCTTTCCGTGATGCTCTATCATTTCAGCTTTTATATCGCGAAGGTCGCGATTGCCCAATCATTTCGGCTATTTTTCGCGGTGCCCAATCATTTCGGCTATTTGTTTTATTCTTACTCGCTGCTTTTTATTGTGAGTTGCCCAATCATTTCGGCTATTTTGTATGCATACATTTTTTTTAGTTGCAGATTTTGTTGCAAGTTGCCCCATCATTTCGGCTATTTCGTATACATGTGTGGTTTGCTAGCTCTTTTCGCTGCAAGCTTGGAATTAGACACTGATTTCGGTATCAGCACCGCTACAACTGGGATATTGCCAGGAGCGAATCATCATTTGCCTCTGTCGATGATGAACAAAGGTGGCTTAGCAAACAGGGTTAAGATCCTGTCGACTAAGGCTTTTGACTTCACGAGCCGTAAGGGTCTCGTAAAGGTATTTCTTCCTATGAGTCGTGAGGATCTCATAGGTGTAATTTCTCCTTAGGAATCATGAGGATTCCTAAGTGCATGTTCTCCTATAAGTCGTAAGGATCTTACAAGAGGGTTTTCTCCTTATAAGTCAAGAGGACTTACAAGGGGTGTCATCGTGTAGACATATCCCTAGTCACGGATAGGACTTCGTTAGGGAAATGTTTATTCGCGCCTGTGGATTGTATACAAGGGTCAGCATTGAGCCGCTTGTAGGGCAGTATTGGAGGTTGTGGGGGCTGCTTAAGAACAGGTTCAGATTCCTGTAGCTTAAGACTTTCAAATCTTATGAGCCGTGAGGGTCTCATAAGAGGGTTCTTCTTACGAGTCGTGAGGATCTCGCAAGTGTAATTTTTCCTTAGGGATCGTGGGGATCCCTAAGTGTGTTTCTCCCTTGTGAGTCGTAAAGATCTCACACAGGTGGTTTCTCCTTACAAAGTCGAGAGGACCTTGCAAGTGTCTTTTAACGAGATTGTGCCCTTTCAGGTTTTCACAAAACTCGCCGGTAGCCCTGATGTTTTTACTCACGGAGCCCCTTCGGGTTTTCATCCGTGCCCTTTTTGCTTATGGACATACCGTTTTTCTTTTTTTCTTCTCTTTTTTTTATTTTAATGAGGTTGCGCCCTTTCGGGTTTTCACAAAACTCACCGGTAGCCCTGCTGTTTTTACTCACGGAGCCCTTTCGGGTTTTCATCCGTGCCCATTTTGCTTATGGACATACCGTTTTCTTTTTTCTCTATTTTTTTATTCTTTCTTTTGTTTTTATATCAGCTTTGGGATGCTGCAATCCACCGTAGTTTACCGACATCTCGGTCAACCGATAGTTTTAGGACATAATGGTCCGTTATTAGTTTAAGGACGTTTCGGTCCGTCGTTAGTTTAAGGACGTTTCGGTCCGTAGTAAAGGAAGCCGGTTACTACTTATAGAGTTTGGGCTTAGGAAGATAGCGAGTGGACATAGTCATCGTCATCTATCATTGACCTAGGCCGTGACTTGTCAAGCGTAGTATTTCTTCAGGAAGCGACCGTTTATCGGCCTGAAAGGTCTTTCACCATGCATGTCCATGAGTAGATAGGCCCCACCCTGGTAGACCTTGTCTATGATATACGGGCCTTCATAGTTCGGCTCGAATTTCCCCCGTTTGGCACGGTTGGGGATCATAGGTCTTTTGACCACTAGCACGAGTTCGCCTTGGCGGAACGTTCTCGGCCTAGTCAATCTCTCATATGAACGCATCATCTTTGCTTTATAAGCCTCCAGATTTTGTTGCGCTATGAGCCGAGTTTCATCAAGGGCATCGAGTTCCTCTAGCCGAAGATGAGCATTCTCTTCGTCCGTTATCTCATAATGAACCGCCATTCGTAAAGAGGGTAGCTCTATCTCGAGGGGGAGTACCGCTTCTGTACCGAATACCAATGCGTACGGTGTTGTGTTCGTGGCCATTTTGAACGTAGTTCGATACGCCCAGAGAGCTTCATGCAGTCTCTCGTGCCAGTCCTTCTTATTTCAGGACACCATCTTTTTCACGATCTTTGTCAAGGTCTTGTTGAAAGCCTCAGCTAGACCGTTAGCTCGGGGATTATAGACTGAGGAGTATCTCCAGTCTATGTTATGCTTATATGCGAAGCGGCTGATCTTGTGGCTTCTGTAGGATGCCCGTTATCGGAGATAATCCGTTGCGGAGTGCCAAACCGATAAATGACATGTGTCTTGAAGAAATGGAGGATATTTTCCTTCTTCACTTCCCTCAGCGGTACTGCTTCTGCCCATTTGGAGAAGTAGTCAGTTGTCACCAAAATGAATCGATGTCCTCTAGACGAGGCTGGCTCGATGGGGCCGATTATGTCAGTCCCCCACATTTTGAACGGCCAGCTAGCCACCGTTGGATGTAGTGGATTTGGATGCTGATGGATAAAGTCCCCATGAATCTGGCACGAGTGGCATTGCATCGCGTATTTGAGGCAGTCTTGGATCATCGTGGGCCAATAGTAGCCCATCCTTTTGATCTTCAGCTTCATCTTCGGGCCGGCTTGGTGAGAACCGCAGAGTCCGTCGTGAGTTTCTTGGACGACCCTCTTTGCCTCTTCAGGTCCCAGACATCTTAGCCACAAAGAATCAAACGGCCTCTTGTACAGAGTATTATTGACGAAGGCAAGAGATAGGGCTCGTTTCATGAGCTGATGTTTTGAGGACGCATCTTCAGATGTTCGACGGGATTTGAAGTAGTCTATAAAAACTTCTCTCCAATCCTTAGCCTTTTCCCGGTCTTTTATTTGTAGAGTCGTTTGCTCGGTCGCTCCCCTTTCTTCGGACGACTCCAGAGATATTTCTGCCGGTGCAAGAACCCGACGGCTTTGTACCACGATTCTTACGTCATCGAGGTTCTCGTTGGCCAATTCTTTAACAAGCTTGGCTAATGCATCCGCCTTGCTATTTTCCGCACGCGGTATGCTTTCCAAGGTGTAGGAAGGGATTTGAGTCAGCAGCTGCTATACTCTCTCGCCGTACTTTACCAACTCTGGCTTGCACGTTTGATAGTCGCCATTTACTTGACTAAGGACCAGTTGGGTGTCTCCATATATGAGGAGGTTTCCAATTCCCATGTCGAGGGCGATCTCGAGACCTGATATGAAAGCTTCATATTCGGCTTCATTGTTTGTCCTCGGCTCTGTTAAGGAGAAGGCAAAGCGCATTATCCCTCCTTGTGGAGTCACGAAGATGAGTCCTACCCCTGATTTGATTATGGGGGTACTTTGTTTGCGCTTCTTCATGGAAGACACCCCATCAAAATAGAGTTCCCACCGGGTATCGTCCCTGTTGATCGTGTCAAACGCATGTTCGTCTGGCAGTTCGCAATTCAAAGGAGAATCGGCAGGTATCGGATGCCCAGCGAGGAAGTCGGCGATGGCCTGGCCTTTCACTGCCATAAGAGGTTGATAAGTTATCGAGAACTCCATCAAGAGCAAGGCCCATTTAGCAAGCCGTCCTGTTAATATGGCCTTCGACATCAAGTATTTGAGAGGATCCACTTTTGATATGAGATGGACCTCATGTGCCAACGCATAGTGTCTGAGCTTCGTTATTACGAAGATAAACGCCAAGCAGTGTTTTTCGATGGGGGAGTGGTTGCTTTCTGCCCCCAATAGAACTCGACTCAAGTAGTAGAGGGCTCTCTGCTTCTCTTGGTCGTTCTCTTGTGCCCATAGTGCGCCTAAAGAACCTTCGAGGGCTGTTGTATAAAGAATGAGAGGTTTTCCTTTAACGGGAGCGGCCAGTACTGGTGGATTCTGCAAGTATTGCTTGATTTCATCCAGTGCGTTTTGGCATTTGCGATCCCAGACGAAAGGGGTTCCCTTCTTCATCAGGTGACTGTAGGAATGGCACTTGCCTGAAAGATTGGCTATAAATCGCCGGATATACGCGAGCTTCCCTTGGAGAGATCGCAATTGCTTGAGAGTCCTTGGTGGGGGCATTTCCATAATTTCCTTGATCTTTGATGGATCTATCTCGATGCCTCGGTGTCGGACAATGAATCGTAGGAATTTACCCGAGGAAACTCCGAACGCGCATTTGAGAGGGTTCATCTTCAAGTTGTATTGTCGAAGGCGTTGAAACACGATTCTCGGATGCTCTAAATGTACCTCGTATGATTTGCTTTTCACCACGAGGTCGTCGATATAGCATTCGACGATTTCATATATGAGGTCATCGAAGATCTTCATCATGGCCCTCTGATAAGTGGCACCGGCGTTCTTTAGACCGAAAGGCATCACCTTGTAGCAGAATATGCCCAAAGGGGTTCGGAAAGCGGTGTAATTATGGTCCCCGGGATGCATCCTTATCTGATTGTATCCTGACGATCAGTCCATGAAGGAGAAGACTTCGTGAGTGGATGTGTTATCTATCATCAGCTCAGTGACTGTACTGGAAAGTCGTCCTTTGGACAGGCTTTATTGAGATCCCGAAAGTCCACACATATGCACACTGTCCTATTTTTCTTCATCACCGGGACGATGTTAGCGATCCAGTCAGGATACTGAACCTCTTGGATGAAGCCAGAGTCGATTAGCTTCTTGACCTCGGCGTTGACGCTCATCTAAAGCTTAAGCCGCATTCTTCTCGGTGCTTGTTTGATTGGCTTGGCGTCCGTGGATATTGCCAATTTATGGACCGCAATATCTAGATCTAGTCCTGGCATCTCAGAATAATTCCATGCAAAGCAATCTTTATGCTGCATAAGCACGTCTTTTAGTGTAGCCACCCTTTCTTCAGACAGCAGCTCACTGACGAATGTCGGTCGCGGGTCACTTGCCGTACCCAGATCAATTTTCTTGAGGTTATCTGCAGTAATGTGTATTCCATCTTCCAGCTCTTTCGGCGCCGGTGGAAACTCTAAGATCACCTCATCATCATTGTTTTCGAAGCACCAGGGAAGGTCATCCATATTCTCGGGCTCTTCTTCTGATAGCGTTATCATATGACAAGTACGAGCTCGCTTCCAAGACCGATGTTGATCTGGTTCTACTCTCACTGCATTCATGGCTTTTGGTTCATGCTTCTGTGGTGGAGTTACCCTCCAACTGCTGGATAGAGCAAACATGCTGAGCTGATATTGGTCTTCGACCCAGTTCTTGAAGGTGAAGCAGTTTTCGAGAAGATGTTCTATTGCTTGGTGATAAGAGCAGTAGTCTGGGTGAGAGACCTCATTGGCTTACTCGGGGTGCTTGGACTCCGGTAGTGTCATCATCTGATGCTTTATGGCGAGATCGAATATCTTCTCTGTCTTGTCTTGGGGAAAAGAATATTCCCGGCCCATCTTCTTTATAAGGGACGGATCCCGGCTGCTCGACCCTTGCTCGCGTGGCTTCTTAGACCCGCTGGGCTGCTGTCGAAAGTTTTTTCCGATCTTTGGTTTATTTTTGCCTCTGCGTCGGGCCTTTTGTATGACGGGTTGATCATGAAGAGCATTGTCATTCTCTGCGGCCTGTCGAAGGAGGCGCTGCGTCCTGGCTTTCTCGAAAATGGCCATCTCACGGTTATGGTCATCCCAGATCTTTTGACCCGCTTCCCTTACTAGTCTGTCCATTCGTTCTTCAAACAATGGACTCTGCATTTTGATGACAGGACCTTGTTTTGGTTCAGGATCGGCCTCTCTTAACAGAATGTCTCCTTCTTCATCGAAGTCATGTATGACGTAGCTGCCATGGACTCACTCCCGTTTTCTAGATTGCACATATCCAAGCCCGATCGTTTCCATTCTCCCTTTGGGCAACTTGAACTGAGTTCCAGAGACATCCCAAATCCTGTTGTAGAATCGAGCTTGTCGAGTAGTCTGTCTGAAGGGTACCCCTTGACACTTCAATAGCCTTTTCAAGCCTTCCGTGTAATATCTAGGCAGACAAATGGGTTGGATCCTGTCGAGCGTAGAATCCGCGCCATGCCAGATTTCTTTTTCCACTTTGGTTTCCCTGGATCGGTAGAATAGGATCGCCTCTTCACCTTTTCGCCTGGGAGGGACGTAAAATGTTTGCAATTCTTGCACACTATAAGTTTTAAGTGCATCGAGCTCTTTGTCATGCTCTTGTGGAACCATGGTAATTTGCAAATTCTGATTATCACTAGCGAAGGCTTGTATTGATGGCCGAGCGGAAAATATAGCGTTAACCTCGTCTTCTGAGTCGCTGCCGAAGATCAACATGGGGGCGGATGGTCCCGGGTTGTTGCGTTGTGGCTGCCCTGAATAAATAATCTCTTCTTCCTCCTCGGTATCACTCCCGAAGACTGGAATAGTGGTGATAGCTTTGTTCTTCGGTTTGTGACATCTTTCCGTATCCTCAAAGTCTGGTAAGAAGTATTTTGCATCTTCGTATTTTCTGACTTCATTCACGGAGAATGGGTTCAACTCTCCCGTCACAGTGTACTCGAGACCATCCTTGAAATACTTCATACACTGGTGTTGTGTAGAAGGGACGATATTGAACTCGTGTAACCAGGGCCGGCCGAGCAAAGCGTTATAGCAGGTCTTAGCATCGATGACGTGAAATTTAATAACCGTGACAAGTAGCTAGAAGCGCAGCGTCAGTATCACAGACCCGAGAGTCCGTGATGACTGGGAGTCGAAACCGGAGATGGTGATTTTATCACGAGCGAGGTGTTGAACGCTCATACAGATTTCCTTTAACACCCTTACGTTAAGGAGATTAACGGAGGACCCATTGTCGACCAGGATTTTGCCTATCTTGATATTGTGACAGTATCCGGAAACATAAAGGGGACGGTTGTGCTCGCACGTCTCGAGGAGGAGATCTTCATCACCGAAGGTGATATCGGCTGTGTGCACTTCTTCCAGCTCGTCCTTCATCTTTTCTTCGGCGAGGAACGCTTGGAATTGCTCGGGCACCTGCAGTGCCTTGATCAAAGAATCTCCTGCTTCTTTTGATAGCAGAAGGGCGTCGAGAATGCTTAACTGTGAAGGTAACTTTCTTAAGTGTGCCAGAATGTTGCAGTCTACCTTACTTTTCTTTGGCGGGTCCTTGGCGGTCAGTTCTTTGACGACTTGGTCATCTAGGGCGATATCCTCAGAGACTTTTTCTTTTCCCTTGTCTTTTCTATTCGTAGATCCAAGATTCTTTTCGGGCAGTGTACGATTGCACAGCTGAATATTTTCGCAGGTATTTGGTTCTTCCTCTTTCCCTGGGGTGGGTTCTTTGAAGAGAGGGTCAAGAGTCATTTCTTCATCGGAGTCGCTCCCGAAGGTGAGAACTTGTGATCCTCCGGCGTTAACCATGCGACAGTTGCCGATAGTTCCTCTAAACCCTTCGGTCGTACTTCTTCGCTCCCGACGAGTTTTGCGTTTTATCCGCTTAAAATGTTGCCGGTGAGCAACATATCCCTACCACCATCTTTTAAAAGCGTTGCACTCTTCAGTGTGGTGCGCAATCTTTCGATGATATAAGCAGTAGCTAGGATGCATTTCTGCTTCACCAAGAATGTTTCCTTCGGAGGGTGGCAACTTCATCCCCATTGATATGGCTTTGGCGAATCTCTTCCTCGTCTTGAACCTTCTTTTATTCGCGGTGGATGCACTTTGATTTGGCGGGAGCGTTTCAACCCTTTCGTCCAGTCGCCGGCGCTTGGCTTTTTCAAATATGGTCATCTCACGCTCTCGAGCAGTTTTGCTTTTAAGAAGAGCTTCATTCAGGAATGCATCAATCATTTCGTCTGATGGCCCTATAAGTTCCGGCTCGGGATTTGCCCCCAGTTTCTTGGTGCAAGGAGCTTCTTCATCGTCTATTGACGAGTGAGAGATCACATGGCAGCTTGCTACGTAACCTTCAGATTCATCCGATGAGTCTTCTCCATCGTCTCTGTCCTCAAGGACGTGGCTGAGAAATTCTTGAAGTGTGACTGGAGTTCGCGCTTTCTGGTTATACTTTTCCAGCACGTCAATCTGTTTTTGCAGGTCCGTGCGCTTGTCACCAGGCTTCACGGGCTTTCTGGTCTTCTTTTTCTTCTTCGAAGACTTTGACGGCTGGGTGTGAGTGTTTTGAATATCACCACCAATCTTTGGAGTCGAGCGTGGTTTCAGCATTCCTTTGATAATCTCGGGTTCCAGCGGATTCTTCCACCTGATCGCCGGGCACGTCTGGATGTCGTTCAGCATTCTTTTGGTTTTGGCTGAAAGAGCGACCTCCCATGGAGCTTCTTCAACAAAAGAGCACGATACCCCCGGTGTGTCCGTCTTCTTAGGAGTGTGTGGTTGTGGTGGGCTTACTTTCCACTTCTCAGACAACGCCAACTTGCCTTGTTGGTACAGATCCTCGATCCATCCCTTAAAGACGAAGCAATCTTCGATTGGATGGCTTACCGTTTGGTGGTAAGGGCAATAATTGGGACTATTAGCTTCGCCGGGTTGCAGTGGTCGTTTAGGATTTGGCAGATTGATGAGCCTGTTGCGCATCGCCAGTTCGAATAGTCTCTTCGTTTTGTCCCGTGGGAACGAGTAAGGACGCTTCATTTTCTCATTATAATAGCGTCGTCTCTCTTCCAGTTGATCTATTAGTTTTGGGGCACTGGGCTATTGTTGGGTATTTGCAACGAAGGTCTCCTTCCCTTTACCCTTTTCGTTCCACGGCTCCGGCTTCGGAGGAGACGGTCTATGACCCATCTGGTCCATCTGGGCTAGCTTGTCGATTAAAGTTTGGAACGTGGTCAGTTTGAAGAACATCATGAATTGTGAAATAGTTGCATGAGGGTCTAGGGTGCCCATGAACATGCCCACTACTGGTGTTTCTTCGATGCGCTGTTCGCATTTCGACCACAGATTCCGCCATCGGATTGCGTATTGAACCCACGTCTCGCCCGGCATTACCCTGGCATTGATCAATGCCGTTATTGGGGTGCGTTCACTAGCACTCGCGAATCGCTGGGTGAATAACAACTCCATTTCAGCGAAGGTCTTAACGGAGTCGTTTGGAAGTTCGGAGTACCACTCAAATGCCGTCTCCGACAAGCTGCCGACGAATTGGCGGAGAAAAAGCTTATCATCACCCCCGGTGTTGCCGCAAAGAGCCCTGAACTGAGCGACATGTTGATGGGGATTGCCTGTCCCCTTGTACACATGGAATTTGTGGATTGTGTATCCCGACAGGTACTTTATTTGGTCATACCATCCTGGATACGGTCGCCCAGTTTTAACGACTTGGCCAGCTCGTATTTGCTGAGCAATATAGTCATCCAGAGCGGCCTTGGAAATAGTTTCTTCTTTGGCTGCTGAAAGAGCCGGAGGAGGATTCGACGTCTCCCCTCTGTCGTCTTCAATAATGATCGGAGGGTCTTCAGCTGGAGGATGCGGCTGTAACATCATCCCGACCATGTCTTGGAAGAGAAGTGCCATTCGTTTTATGTTGGCAGCTTGTTCCACAGCTTCTCTGTCCTTCTTTTCGAGGACTCTGCGTAGGAAATCAGCATCGGTTTCTTGTTCGTAACGCTGCTCTGATGATGCCCCCGGGCTTTCTTTTGGTCCGGTGAGTGCGGCCATTGCAGTTAGCATCTCCTGAAGCTTCTGCTGTTGTTGTTCATGAGCCCTTGTTATTAATCGGGTGAGCGGTCGGTGGCCCGTCGAAGTGCGGCTTTCCTCTTTTCCTGAAGCCATGTAAACAGTATGCACCGTTATACCCCCAGACTTGGGGCGTTTGGGCTCAGCGTCTTTGCGATCTGCCATAGTCATTGGGGATTTCTCTGGCCTCCTTCTCTTTTGAGCAGTTGACGTTGAGGAGGCCGATGCAGCGGGAACCCAGGTGGTTGTCGACTTTCGTGGCTTGCCAGGACGGTTCTCTTCCTGCTGGACCTTCAGCTTCTTCTGTCGACGGGGATAGTCTTGATCAATCACCGACTCTTGGACCCGTCGCCAGACTTTGTAAACTTTGGAGGATAGCCGTTGAGGGGGCTGATCTGGCTTTATTTCTGTAACATTCTCCACCGGTGGAGGAGATCTTTTCAGTACGGCGGTAGGAGAGTTCCTGCGCACCATGTTCAGCAGTTCGAAGCTGTTTCCGGTTGGAACAGCAGCATTAACTTCCACCATTAGGGCTGGCGGAGTTAGCCCAGAAGGGGAGTTGCTCCCAGCTTTCCTTACTCGGCGCCAGTGGTGACGTCGAGCGTGTCGAGCAGCTGGGATTGTTTCAGCTTGAGGGGTGACTTCGTCATGCCCCTGTTTTGGTGAGGCGCCGCTGGTACCAGCCTCTTGAAGACCGATGTCCGTTGAGTTGCAGTATCCAATCTGTCAAAGACAGACTTTTGAGCAGGGACGGGAGCCGGAACAGTCAGTCTTGTGAAGACCGACCCTTTGGCAGGAGAAGCCGTTTTGATGACTTCAGGAGTATGGATGGCTATCCTTTTCGGAATAGCCTTTTCTTGAATTGCAGGCTTCATCATGGGCCCACAGGAACTTTGGCCCAATCTGGCGAAGACTAAGGCGCTGGAGTTGGACGACCCGTTGAGAGGGGCCGCCGTAGTTGTAAGCCGATCAAAGACCGACTTCCTGGGAGCTTCTTGTGTTGGTACAGGAGCGCTGAAGCTCGTTGGCGGGAGCATGGTCCCGAAAAATAATCCAGTGGTGGCCTGAGTGACCTGTTCCACCGGCATCGTGAACAAGGAAGCTGCTTGGGGCCCGTAAGCTATGCCTCCAGATGAGGCGGAACGTGAGTTGCAGTTGCAGCTGGAACACTTCACGCAAGTGGACGCCATTGATCCTTCGCTTTCTGCACCAAGCAAAACGCCAAATCTTAGTACCTCGAACCCAAGGGCAACCATTAGCAAACCGCGATTCGTTCGTGAACACGACACACGAAGTGTGGAGTGGAAAGAGGAAAAGGTCCCACCGGGCGTGCCAGAATCTGTTCCCCTCCGAAAGACGCAGCAAGAGACGCGGTGAACGTCTAGCCTGGATTTCGGGGCAGATGCTAATTGGTGCTATCCGTCCACCTCTTCGAAGATGCCAAGTTGATTTATGGCACCATGTATCGAAGGTTTAAATGGATGCAGCCGATGTAGAAGACTTCGTCAGATTCCTCCTCGTTAATGAGGGGTTTTTGATTGTGGGGATGCTCTTCCCTACAGGCGCAAACCCCTGCAGTTAATTACTCTACCGCATCGCGGTAACAACTTTCTCCTTCTCCAGATGGTCACTTCGTGTCGTGGGTGTTTGTTTTGTTTGTGGTTGCCCGTGGATTGTATATGGAGACTAATTTATGTTGTCGCCCGTAGGGAGTGGACTAGTCCAAATCCGTATCTTCTTAGATTTGGGTTTGGGGGTTGGGTTTAAGGATACGTTAGCCTCATTTTAGACTAAGATCAACTTAAACGTTTGTTAAGGATATGTTAGTCTCATTTTGGACTAAGATCGACTTAACAGGATCGTTTAGATCCAACAAGAGAGCAATTGGGCTCTATTGTCTAGTTTAGGGACATTGCGGTCGATTAGTTTAAGGACATTATGGTCCATTGTTAGTTTAAGGACATCTCGGTCCATTGTTAGTTTAAAGACATCACGGTCGAGGTTAAGGACATCATAGTCCGTGAGTTTAAGGACCCCACGGTCCAATGTTAGTTTAAAGACATCACGGTCGATTGTTAGTTTAAAGACATCACGGTCGATTGTTAGTTTAAAGACATCGCGGTCGAGGTTAAGGACATCATAGTCCGTGAGTTTAAGGACCCCACAGTCTAATGTTAGTTTAAAAACATCACGGTCGAGGTTAAGGACATCATATTCTATGAGTTTAAGGACCCCACAGTCCAATGTTAGTTTAAAGACATCATAGTCTGTGAAGTGTGTGGTTTTCGGGACTCGTCACCTCTTTGAAGACGTTGAGGGATTACAACGACAAATATCAAAGGAGTGAAGAGATGTACCCTTGAACCAAGGTAGATTTGTGGATCTGTAGTCCAATTTAGAACTAAGATCAATTTATTAGATTATGAGCACATTGGCTCAGTTAAATCTGAATTGAGGACTTATGGCCAGTTTGGGCTAAGTCCAATTAGATTAGAAATATTGGCTCTTTGTTGGACTATTAAACATTTGTCTGGGTTCAAACCCACATTATTTAGCAATGCTAAGCCAGAGTTTGAAGGTTCTAATACATTTTTGTCTTTGACTGAGTATTAAACATGATAGCTCTGAATTTTACTCAATTTTGAGATTTAGTTGGAGGGAAGGCTTTTGCCTCTGGAAAACTAGCCAATTTGGCTAAAAATAGTGTTAAACACTAGAGAACAACAGTGTTAAACACTGGAAATAAAACCCTCAAATTAGTGTTAAACACTAGAAGACAACAGTGTTAAACACTGGAAATTAAACTTTCAAATTAGTGTTAAACACTAAAGAGGAAGGAATCATGTGGGGACACGTGAGGGCACCCAAAGGTGGGGCCAGATCTCCTTAACTTTGTTCTGCGAATAAGTGTTAAACACTTTTGATTCTCTGGCCATCACGTGTTGGCACGTGATGGAGATTTGTAAGCTGATTATTAAAGCATTTATCAAGGGGTCACGTGGTAACATGTGAGAGCATCCAAGTTAAAATCTGCTTTTTCTTTTATTCTCGTTGTTTTGGAGGTCACGTGGGAGCACGTGAGGCATTGCCTCAGGGCTAATTCCTTCTCATTTTGGGGGATCTTTTCAGGGGTCACGTGGTGACACGTGACCTTAGTCTTTTGCATGCATGGAGATCTTCCAAATCTCTTTATTTTTAAGAATTAAATTCTTTGTAGGGTTAAACCCTAATTTCGTTCTTAGAGAAATTAAATTCCCATGCATATGAAGAATTAAATTCTTATGTGGGGTTAAACCCTAATTTTATTTAGAGGACTTGAATTCTTTATGAGTTTTGGGAGAATTGAATTCTCATATAGGGTTAAACCCTAGCGTTGTCTGTCCTGGAGGAATTAAATTCCTGTAAATTGGGAGAATTAAATTCTCATATAGGGTTAAACCCTAGTTTTATCTTGAAGGAATTAAATTCCTGTGAGTTTGGGAAAATTAAATTCTCATACAGGGTTAAACCCTAATTTTATCTTGAAGGAATTAAATTCCTATGAATTTGGGAGAATTTAATTCTCTAGACTCAACTCTCCCCTTAAGTTTTGGATCTGCATGGCAGAATCTCAACCCGATGAGAATTAAATTCTCAACCTATAGGGAGATTTGCTTCTGCGGATCTTCAACCAGAGGAAGAACTAAGTTCTTTTGCAGAAGAGATAAACTCTTAGATTGAGAATTAAATTCTCTTTTTTGAAGTTTTGATCTTTTTCCCTTTTCTCACATAGGGTTTCTTTTCTTGAGAATTAAATTCTCCTTTCTCTTCTCTCTGCTATTTGCTTTTAGAAAATTTCAAGATCCAAAATTCTATCTCCCCCAAAAATTCTATCCCTTTCTTCTCCTCTTGGCTCCTATTTATAGGAGAAGGAAAAGAATCAATTTGTTTAGTAAATCTCTCATTGAAAGATTTTGTTTGTTTTTCATAACTAATATGATCTTTTAGATCTCTCAGTGAATTTTATTCACCATTCGATTTTTAATCCAAAAGATATTCTGTTTATTATTTTTGGTGAAATTTAGGGAAATCTTTCCTTGTCTAAAATCTTTCCATAAATTGGTGATTTTTAATCACCCTTGGATTTTTAATCCAACGGTCCCCCATAATCCTTTTTGTTTGGAAAGATTTGGAGAAATACTTTCCCAGTTAGGGTATTTGATTTCCCTTACTTAGAATTTAATTCTATCAATTCAGAAGGCTTTTAAAGCCTATCACGTGTTGGCACGTGACTCCTCTTCATTCAGAATTTAATTCTGTATTTTACCTGGGCTAAAGACCATCACGTGTCAGCACGTGACCCTTGGTCACGTGTGAGCACGTGACGCCCCATTGGAGTCTTTCCTTAGCCATTTGTTTACACTTCTGCTTTCTTAGAATTCAATTCTGTAAAAGAGATCACGTGTCAACACGTGACCCTTGGTCACGTGTGAACACGTGATACCTCATTGAGGTAATTCCTGATTTTTAATCAGGGAACAGGGATGCCTATATATTGTTGTGTATATAGTTTTGGATCAAAATATACAAGGGAGGTGCTACCCAAATTTTTAAAGACGAAATATGTTTTCAACTCTAGTATAATCCACTTGCATTTTCATGTTTCATTAGCTATGCATTTAAAAAAAAACATGATTCATTATTCCTTTATTTCAAAACTGCACCCCCGCTATTTTCCGCAAAAAGATTTAGATTTTCTGGGTTTCGGCTTTCTTAATTTATGTAACGCCTTTAGACGTTGCGTAATTTAAGTGCCGGGCACGTGCTAAATTACGGGTCGTGACAAGAGCATTATGAAGAGTTGCTGCCTCCCGACGTGTACATGTTCGCGACCATGCTTGACGGCGTGACGACTGAAAACGTCGTCCGCCATAAATACCCCAGTCTAATCAAGGCTCTGGGTATTTTTGAGAAATTGTTCGCGAAGTCAGAGGGGCAGGGCATCACCTTTGAGAGCTTCATCGCCTGCTTTATCCGTGAAGACGCTTTATCCAAAGAGGCCTTAAAGTTTGCGAACATTGACGACCTTTTTGGGTTTGAGTTGAATAAACAGCTGGCTAAAGAGGAAGACTTACCATAGTTTTATATTCCGGCCTCGTCGGCCGTGTCCTTCGATGCAATTGCAGCCCCTGGCATGGAAGAAGAGACCTTCTTCGTCGGTTTCATAAGTCTTTGGCTCAGTTGATTCGCCATTCCGACGCATCGATGCTTCATGAGAGCCTCCGTCCTCTACCCCGCTCATCACATAACCGAAGAGGCACGATTGGCCGTTGGTATTGCGGGATTGTCGCACTTATATCATGGATTAAGCGTTGCGGCCAATACTTCGACCCCAGGTGCTGATATTGTGAATTTCTCCCTCCACTACTTCACGTCGTGGATCGAGATGCATGTACTAGGAGCATTTGCAACACATCGGCGGCCAGATTTCTATGACTCCTATACCTTGCCACAAGTTATGAAGTTGGTGGATTCTTCCGCTCCCGATCCGACTCAGGTAAAGGCCCTCCGCGTGTTGCTCAACCCATATTCAAATGAGAACGGGATGGTATTTAGTGACCGAGTCCTCTTTGCTCCTGCGGGGCCCGTTCAACAGCTTTTTGATCTATCAAAAGGGGGAGCATCATCTTTAAAGCCTAAAGAAATTATACACCTGTACTCAATTAGGTCGGGCTAGTTGGTATTTCGTCAGAATAATATGGCTCTTTTTATGCGGTATAATCCACACCGCTTTGCCCAGAAATTGGGCTATAACCAGGGTGTCCCTTTCGAGGCATTCTTAGTTGAGACTACTCCGTCTCTGGAAGTCACTCGTGACATCATCCATCATTTTATGTGGCTGAACACCGGCTCCCATTTTATAATCTCTGAGTCCGACTATGTTCCAAGATGTGTGGGGTCTTTCACGGGTTGGTATCGTCATCGAGTCGGTCCTGTCATTACTGAGGAGAGGCGGATACTCTTCGAATGTAGAGCTGCAGCTCCGACCCAAGCCACTAGCATTCCGTTGCGGTCGCGGACAGTGGTTCGCCCTCCATTGAGGAATAGTGGTCCGGTACTTAACTCCAGAACCGCTGAAATAGAATCGATCCCCCGTACTACTGGTATGCGGGTGCGTACTAGAGCCGAAGCAAATGCTCCTAGTGAAGCGCCAGCGGTAGTATCATCAGTGGCGGTGTCATCAATGGCGGTGTCATCAGCGGCGGTATCGCCAAAGGGGAATATCGGAAGTGAGGTTGGTCAACGTCGTGCCAAAGCGCCGAGGGGAAGGAGGAGTTCTTCGATTAGTGCTAGCACAAGTTCTAAGAGGAGGAAGAGATCGGTCGCCGACTTACTTGACACCTTGCTTGAGTCTGAGCTGTTCATTCAGAATGAACCGATAGCTATGGAGGAATCAGGCGCCGGTCTTATTTATCCTGGCTCGTCCACCGAGGAAGCCGCGCAATTGACTGAGGCTTTAAAGCGCTCACAGGATGAGACCGAGAACGTGCGCATCCCAAAAAAGCCCTACCCTCCGGTTATCTTCTATGACGTTGATCCATCATTACAGCGGGTGCATATGGGTCCTTTGTTAATGGAAGAAGAACGGTCCTTCAAACAGCCCATAACGGTCACCTCCGAAGACAAGCTTGCATTAAAGACAGGCAGTCATTCATCTGCACTTGAACCCCGGTGAGCGCACTTAGCAAGAAAGGAAAAACGTCTCGAGAAAGCCATACTTCAAGCTCCTTGGCGCATTGGTATGCGTCTTTCTCATGTCCTTCTTTTAGCGAACAGTCTGTATTATTTTTATGTTTTCTCATTTTTGCGAAAATTTTGCAGGGACTTCTGCAATAGAAGCGAGTTCGAGTCCGGATCGGGCCATAGTTGCAGATTCTACAAATATCTCTCGTGATGCACCGGCAGGTGTAAAGGACACTATTAAAGCTGCTGCTCTTGCTGTGGAGCTTCCGGTGGTAAGTTCTGTTCCTCCAGTATCTACTCTTCCAGTAGAGGTGACTTCACTGGCCATAACTCCCATAGACATCTCTAGTGACGCACCGAAGGGTGTAGAAGAAGTTGCCGGAGCCATTAGTCCTGTCTTGGAGTTCCCGGTGGCGACTGATGTTCCTCAATTGGAAGCTGCCTCATTGGCCCATATCCCCAGCGATGTACCTGAGGGTGTGGAGGAGCCTGTCGAAGCTGCCATCCCTCCAGTTCAAGGAGGGTGAAGTATCGAAGGTAAACTTCTAATTTTGTTTTAACGAACCCTCTGTTATCTGAACCCTTCTTTCCTTCAGAATTGCGGGAATTAGCGGCTTCCATCATGGACCTATCTCCTAGAAAAACCTTCCAGCGTTTGCTTGATAAGGCTGCCCCACGGCGATACCCCCGTAAAGCATAATCCTTTCTTCTGGGCAAGGTCGGTGTTCTTTGACCCCTTTTGTTTTATTATTATATTTTTTAATGACGCTAATATGCGCTCCACAGCTCTGGAAGCTGATGATGAGGTTGAGATCCATGATGGGCCTGGAGATATCTCAAACCCTCCTTGCATGACTGTGGGTAAGTAAGGCTTTATCTTTGGCATTACTTTGTCTATTCCATATTTGTGAATCTCACCGATTATTCACAAATCTTGACAACTCTGCCAACCCTAAATCCATTGGAATCTTGAATCTTCATGCTACCAGGCCCCTACGCTCGGCGTGCATCTGAAAGGATGGCGAAACAAAGTATTTACTCCCTGACGGATCTCATTGAAGACCTTTGCGTTGTTACTTCTGTCATGGCCAAAGAATTTGCTGTCGAAGCCAATGCTTCCTTATCCGTTCTCGCCACCTATCATGGTGAAGCACTGGTGCGCGTCTGGGTTGAGTACTGTCACCGAGTGGAGATCTGTTTACACGGGCTTGAGTGCATCCGTCTTCCCTCCGACATTGTAACTGTAAAATCGAGTCTGCAGGGATGGATCGAACGGTGGGCAGCCAATCTGCAATCATGCGAGAAGAGGCTCCACCGGAAGTTTTCGGAGAGGGAGTTAGCTTCGAATGCTTTGGGGGAACTTCAAGCTCAGCTTACGGCCAAGACTACTAGCGCATGCGAAATTTGGTGGGTGCTTCAAGAAGCTATTACAGAGGTGGTGGCTCTTGATATAGCCGTTATCTTTACCCACGAGATGGTTGAATCCCATAAAGTCACCGAAAAGGAGCTTGAGAGTCGGTTTGCTTCATATCAGACTCAGCAGGCTCAGGCGGGGACCCATCTTGCCGCACTTACGGAGCTTGAAGCCGAGGTCCAGTAGAAGCATGACGAACTTACTGGCTTATTGCACCGTCCGCCGGCTTAAAGATCTTTTTTGTCGCTGTATATTCTATTTCTTCCTCTTTTTTGTATTCACCCATGAATAAGAGTATTTTGTATTCATTTTGATTCATGAATAAATGGCAGATTTTTCTTCATACTAGCGCTTTTCCTTGTTTTGCTGTCTTGGCTTAGTAGTTTATATACTCATCTCGGAGTCTCTAGTTTATGAACTCATTTCGGAGCTTGTTTAGTTTACCTCCCTTGGGCCTGTAGGCAAACCTGTCCTAACGTCACGGTTAACCCCTGCTCTTTATGACAAAGGTCTATTAGGGTCCGTGGTACTAAGGGTTTTTTGTCCGTCATACCGTCGCGTTGGCTGATGCACTCCCCGATACGCAGTCTTGCTGTTCGAGTAGCCCTTGCAATTGTCGTGTCTTTGATCCATTCGGGGTTGGACGAAACGTCCTCAAATAATCTCTCAGGTCATATTACCGTCGGGAGAGCACATTCTTCTTAGAAATCGTGAGGATTTCTAAGTGTTCATTGCCTTTATGAGTCGCAAGGATCTCACCCGGGTATTTTTTCCTTACGAATTGTGAGGACCCGTAAGTAGCTTCTTTACTTCAATGGCATGTAACTTTGGCAAATATGGCCCGTAGATAGTCCATCTTGACCTCCCTGCAGGGCAGCGATAGCTTAGGAAACAGGTTTAGATCTGCCACCCAAGACTTTTCAACTTTATGAGCCGTGAGGGTCTTATAAAGACTTTTCTCCCTACGAGTCGAGAGGATCCCGCAGGTGTATTTTCTCCTTAGAAGTCGTGAGGATCTCCTAAGTGCATTTTCTCTTGAGAGTCGTAAGGATCTCACAAGAGAATTTTCCCCTTTACAAGTCGAGAGGACTCGTAAATGGTTTTTTCCCTCCTTGTCAATCTTCGACTTTGGAGAGTGTGGCCTGTGAATAGTATACAATAGTCCATCTTGGACCTACTTGCAGGGCCACAATGCTTAGGAAACAGATTGATATCCCCGTTGCCTAAGGCTTTCCACCTTCATGACCCGTGAGGGTTTCACAAAGATGTTTTTCCCTACGAGTCGAGACGAATCGAGAAGCTCCCGCAGGAACATTGTTTTCCCTACGAGTTGAGATGAGTCGAGAAGTTCTCGCAAGAATTTCCTAACGTCATAGTTAACCTCCGCTGATAAAAGTCCGTTAAGGTCTGTGGTACTAGGGTTTTTGTCCGTTGTACCGTCGCGTTAGCCGATATATTCCCCGATATGCAATCTTGCTATTCGAGTAGCCCCATGGCTGTCGTGTCTCTGATCCCTTCGATCGCTGGACAAGACGTCTTCAAGTAATCTCCCAGGTCATATTACCATCAGAAGAGCAAGCGTTAGGGATTTTCCATGCCGCTTTTACTTGAGGTTAGGCTCAGTTTGGGAGCCTCGATGAGTCACAACCACTCCGTGTTGGTGTGGAATGATCTCCGATAGTCTATCAGGCTTTATTTGAGTTGACGTCAAGACCCTGAAGCTAGGGATCTTCCTTAGCTTCGTTTGTTGACATTGTGTCTGCTATATTGCAACAAATGTCGAGATTGTCTCTAGATTGTCTGTGAACCATCGAGGCTTGGAACTAGGGACTTTGTCGTGGCTCCGTTGTTTTGACCCTGGGTCGGTGGTTGACGTTGCGTCTGCATCCTGTTGGAGTGAGAAGGAACACCGAGGTGATCTCTAGGCGGTAGATGTTGCCGTCGAGACTGGGAACTAAGGACTTTGCCATGGCTCCTTTGTTTCAACCCTGGGGTCGGTTGTTGACGTTGTAGCTGCATTCTGCTGGAGCGAGAAGGAACGCCGTTGTTGATCTCTAGGCTGTCTGTGAACCGTCAAGATTTGGAACTAAGGAGTTTGCCATGGTTTCGTTGTTTCGACCCTAGGTTCGGTTGTTGACGTTGCGTCTGCATCCTGTTGGAGTGGAGAAGGAACGTCGGGGTCATCTCTAGGCTGTCTGTGAACCGTCGAGATTTGGAACTAGGGACTTTGCCATGGCTCCGATTTGTTGACGTCGCGTCTGCATCCTGTTGGAGTGGAGAATAAACGCCGCCGTTGATCTCTAGGCTGTAGATGTTGCCGTCAAGAATTGGCTTTCTTTCTGATGGAGCCTGGTGGGAAAATGTGGTTCCCTTTTTCGTTTATGCCTATGGATTGTATACAGGGGTTGATGTAGACTCGCCTGCAGAGAAAAAGTTTTATTTCATTTTATTTCTTTCCATGATGCTCTATCATTTTAGATTTTTATATCGCGAAAGTCACGATTACCCAATCATTTCGGCTGTTTTATCACGGTGCCCAATCATTTCGGCTGTTTTTTCTTTTTATTCGTTGCTTTTTATTGCGAGTTGCCCAAACATTTCGGCTGTTTTTATATTCATATATTTTGCTCGCTGATTTTTATTACGAGTTTCCCCATCATTTCGGCTATTTCATATGCATATATTTTGCTCGCTGATTTTCATTGCGAGTATGGAACTTGAGATCTGATACCAATTTTGGTATCAGCACCGCTGCAACTAGAATATTGCCAGGAGTGAATCATCATTTGCCTTGAAAGGACTTGGATTTAACACCCGTTCAGGCATCAGTATCGCTACGACTGGAATATTTCCAGGAGTGAATCATCATTTGCCTTTATCAATTTGAACAAAGGTGGCTTATCAAACAGGGCTAGGATCCTGTTGACTAAGGCTTTTTAGCTTTATGAGCCGTAAGGGTCTCATAAAGGTATTTTCTCCCTACGAATCGTGAGGATCCCGTAGGTGTATTTTCTCCTTAGGAATCGTAGGGATCCCCAAGTGTGTGTTCTCTTATAAGTCGTAAGGATCTCATAAGAGTATTTTCTCCTTATAAGTTGAGAGGACTTACAAGTGTCGTTCACCATATGAGAACATTTCTCGTCATTGGTGGAACTAGGTAATGGAACGTTTATTTGTGCCCGTGGATTGTATACAAGGGCCGATATTGGACCGCCTGTAGGGCAACTTGGGGGATATGACGGCTTAAGAACAAGTTCAGATCCCTGTAGCTTAAGGCTTTTGAATCCTATGAGCCATGAGGGTCTCATAAGGGGAATTCTCCTTACGAGTCGTGAGGATCTCGTAAGTGTACTTTCTCCTTAGGAATCATGGGGATCTCTAAGTGTGTTGCTCCCTTGTGAGTTGTAAGGATCTCACGCAGGTGTTTTCTCCTCATAAGGTCGAAAGGACCTTGCAAGTGTCTTTATTTTAACGAGATTGCACCCTTTCGGGTTTTCATAAACTCGCTGGTAGCCCTGTTGTTTTTACTCACGGCGCCCTTTCGGGTTTTCATCCATGCCCATTTCGCTTGTGGACGTACCGTATTTTTTTTGCGAACGATGAAACTCTCGAAAATAGTTTCGCCGCAGGTGACCCATTTGTTTGCCGTTGGGATTTGAGTTGCAGTCCTCGCCGCTGGGATTTGTTAACTTGAATTCCCTTATTGCCGTGTTTGAAGCGACGTACTTAGTTTAGGGACATCTCGGTCTATTGTTAGTTTAGGTACATCTCGGTCCAGTGTCAGCTTCGAGGCGAAGTTTTGCCGGATACTACTTATAGAATCTTGACTCAGGAAGACAGCGAGCGGACACGAGTGTTGTCATCTATCATTAACCTGAGTTATGACTTGTCAAGCATAGTATTTCTTAAGGAACCGGCCGTTTATTGGCCGGAAGGGTCTTTCACCATGCATATCCATAAGCAAATACGCCCAACCTTGATAGACATTGTCTATGATGTATGGACCTTCATAGTTTGGCTCGAATTTCCCCCGCTTTGGACAGTTGGGGATCATAGGTCTTTTTACGACTAACACGAGCTCGCTTTGACGGAATGTTCTCGGTCTGGTTAGTCTTTCGTATGAGCGCGTCATCCTTGCTTTGTAAGCTTCCAGGTTTTTCTGTGCCATGAGACGAGTTTCATCAAGGGCATCGAGCTTCTCAAGCTAAAGATAGGCATTTTCTTCATCTGTCAGCTCGTATCGAACTGCTACTCATAGAGAGGGTAGCTCTATCTCTAAGGGAAGTACCGCTTCCATGCCGAATACCAACGCGAATGGCGTTGTATTCATGGCCGTTTTGAACGTAGTTCGATACGCCTGGAGAGCTTCATGCAGTCTCTCGTGCCAGTCCTTTTTATTTCTGGACACCGTTTTCTTTATAATCTTCGTCAAGCTCTTGTTGAAAGCCTCAGCTAGACCGTTAGCTCGGAGATTATAGACCGAAGAGTATCTCCAATCTATATTATACTGCTGTGCGAAGCGGCTGATCTTATGGCTTCTGTAGGCCGGCCCATTATCCGAGATGATCCGTCGTAGAGTGCCGAACCGGTAGATGACGTGTGACCTAAAGAAATGGAGGATGTTCTCCATATTCACCTCTCTTAGCGGTACTGCTTCTGCCCATTTAGAGAAGTAATCGGTTGTTGCCAATATGAACCGATGTCCTTTAGATGACGCTGGTTCGATAGGCTCGATTATATCGGTTCCCCATATTTTGAATGGCTATCTAGCCAGTGTTGGGTGTAGCGGATTTGGATGCTGGTGGATGAAGTCCCCGTGAATTTGGCACGAGTGACACTGCTTTGCATATTCGAGGCATTCCTCAATCATCATGGGCCAATAGTAACCCATTCTCTTGATCTTCAACTTCATCTTTGGTCCGGCTTGATGAAAACCACAGAGTCCACCGTGAGTTTCTGGATGACCCTCTTTTCTTCCTCCGGTCCCAAGCATCTTAGCCACAAACTGTCGAACGACCTCTTATATAGAGTATCATTGATGAAGGCGAAGGATAGAGCTCGTTTCATGAGCTGATGTCTTAACGACGCGTCTTCGGGTGTTCGATGGGATTTGAAGTAGTCTATGAAGACTTCTCTCCAATCCTTAATCTTTTCTTCGTCTTTTGTTTGGTAGGCTGCTTGTTTGGTCGCTTCCTTTCGTTCAGACGACTCAGGAGATATTTCTGCTGGCGCGAGAATCCGGCGGCTTTGCATAATGATCCTTACGTCATCGAGGTTTTCGTCGGCCAATTCTTTAGCGAGCTTAGCCAACGCATCCGCCTTGCTATTTTCCACCCACGGTATGCTTTCCAGGATGTAGGAGGGAATTTGAGTCAGCATTTGTTGTACTCTTTCGCCATATTTTACCAACTCTAGCTTGCACGTCTGATAGTCGCCATTTACTTAGCTAACGACCGGCTGGGAGTCTCCATATATGAGGAGGTTTTCGATCTCCATGTCGACAGCGATCTCAAGACCTGCTATCAAAGCTTCATATTCCGCTTCGTTGTTTGTTCTTGGCTCCGTTAAGGAAAGGGCAAAATGCATTATCTTTTTTTGTAAAGTCACGAAGATGAGGCCTACCCCAGATTTGATTATGGGAGTATTTTGCTTTCGCTTCTTCATGGAAGATGCTCCATAGAAGTAGAGTTCCAATCGGGCATTATTTCCTTCCTCCTCCCTGTCGATTTCATCGAACGCGTGTTCATCTGGCAATTCACAATTTAAAAGAGAATCAGTTGGTATCGGATGCTCAACGAGAAAGTCGGCGATGGCCTGGCCTTTTACTGTCTTGAGGGGTCGGCGATGGCCTGGCCTTTTACTGCCTTGAGAGGTCGATATATTATCGAGAACTCTATCAAGAGGAGGGCCCATTTAGCAAGCCTTTCTGTTAATATGGCTCTTGACATCAAATACTTAAGAGGATCCACCTTTGATATGAGATGGACCTCATGTGCCAAGGCATAATGTCGAAGCTTCGTTATCGCGAAGATCAGTGTCAAGAAATGCTTTTCGATGGGGGAGTAGTTGTTTTCTTCCCCCAGGAGAACTCGACTCAAATAATAGAAAGCTCTCTCCTTTCCCTGGTCGTTCTCCTGTGCCCATAGTGCGCCTAAAGAACCTTCAAGGGCTGTTGTATACAGGATGAGAGGCTTTCCCTTGACCGGAGCGGTCAGTACTGGCGGGTTCTGCAAGTATTTCTTGATTTCATCTAATGCACTTTGGCATTTACGATCCCAAATGAACGGGGTCCCCTTCTTCATTAGATGGCTGTAGGGACGGCATTTGCCGGAGAGGTTAGCTATGAACCGTCGAATATACGCGAGCTTCCCTTGGAGAGACCGCAGTTGCTTGAGATTTCTTGGCGAGGGCATTTCCATAACCGCCTTGATCTTTGATGGATCTATTTCGATGCCTCGATGTCGTACGATGAATCCTAGGAATTTTCCTGAGGAGACTCCAAACGCGCATTTCAGAGGGTTCGTCTTCAAATTATATTTCCGAAGACGCTGGAACACTATTTTCAAATGCTCCCAGTGCTCCTCGTGCGATTTGCTTTTCACCATGAGGTCGTTGATATAACATTCGACAATCTCGTGTATGAGGTCATCAAAGATCTTCGTCATGGCCCTCTGGTAGGTAGCACCAGCGTTCTTCAGACCGAAGGGCATCACTTTATAGCAAAATATGCCCAGCGGGGTCCGGAAGGCAGTATGCTTTCGGTATTCAGGATGCATCTTTATTTGATTATAGCCTGAAGATCCATCCATGAAGGAGAAGACTTTATGGGTGGATATATTATCGATCATCAGCTTGGTAACCGGTACGGGGAAGTCATCCTTCGGGCAAGCTTTATTGAGGTCTCGAAAGTCCACGAAGACGCGCACCATCCCATTTTTCTTCATCACTGGGACAATGTTGGCGATCCAGTCAGGATATTGAACTTCTTGGATGAAGCCAGAGTCGATTAGTTTCTTGACTTCGGCATTGATGCCCATCTCGAGTTCGAGCCGCATTCTTCTTGGCGCCTGTTTGACTGGTTTGACGTTCGGCGATATAGCCAGTCTATGCACCGCTATT
Organism: Agapanthus africanus; assembly: GCA_030015575.1. NCBI lineage: Eukaryota > Viridiplantae > Streptophyta > Magnoliopsida > Asparagales > Amaryllidaceae > Agapanthus > Agapanthus africanus. The sequence continues at coordinate 932,618,032 of JASDDO010000019.1, read as the reverse complement.
TTTGGATCTAGTCCCGGCATCTCGGAATAGTTCCATGCGAAGCAGTCTTTATGCTGCATAAGCACGTCTTTTAGTTTAGCCACCTGCTGTTTAGACAACAGCTCACTGACGAACGTTGGCCTCGGATCGTTTTTCGTCTCCAGGTCGATTTTCTTCAGATTGTCTGATGTGGTGTGTATCCCATCTTCCAGCTCTTTTGGCGCCGGTGGAAATTCTGAGATCACCTCGTCCTCATCTTCATTTGCGAAGCACTGGGAGAGGTCGTCCACATTCTCATGCTCTCCCACTTTTGAGAATGTTATCATGTGACAGGTACGAGCTCGTTTCCAAGCTCGATGTTGATCTGGACTTGCCCTCGTAGTGCAGGTTGCTTTTGGCTCATGCTTTCGTGGTGGGGCTACCTTCCAATGGTCGGACAGAACAAACCTGCCTTGCTGATACTGGTCTTCAACCCAGTCCTTGAAGATGAAGCAATTTTCAAGAGGATGTCCTATTGCTCGATGGTAGGAGCAATAAGCCGGATGATGGACCTCGTTTATTTGCTCAGGGTGCCGAGACTTCGGGAGCGTCATCATTTGATACTTCATGACAAGGTTGAATATTTTCCTTATCTTGTCTTGAGGGAAAGAGTACTCCCGACCCATCTTCTTCATAAAAGACGGGTTCCAGCTGACTTTTTCTCGATCGCATAGCTTCTTAGACCTGCTTCGCTGTTTTTGAATGTCATCCCCGTCCTTCACCTTATTGTTGCTTCTACATCGGGCCTTTTTCTTGCCGCAAGAGCGCACAGCAAGCTAAGGATGAAGGGCATCATAGTCTTCTCTTTCCGTAGACTGTTGAATGAGACGTTGCATCCTGGCTTTCTCGTAAATGGACATTTCGCGGCTATGGTCATCCCGAACCTTTTGACTCGCTTCCCTTATTAGCCTGTCAATTTGTTCTTCGAATGACGGGCTTGGTATTCTCACGGCGGGATCTCGCTTTGGTTCGATATTGGCGCTCTCTGGAAATGCATTCGCTTCTCCACCGGAGTTATTTATGACATGGCAACCATGGAATCACTCCCGTTTCTTGGACTGAACGTATCTAAGCCCGGTCGTCTCCATCCTCCTATTGGGCATCTTTCACTGAGTCCCGGAAACGTCCCAAATCTTATTGTAGAACTGGGCTTGTCGAGCGGTTTGTTTAAAGGGTACGCCTTGGCATCTTAATAGCCTCTTCAATCCCTCTGCATAGTATCTGGGCAGCCGGATTAGTTGATGCCTGTCAAGCGCAAGATCGGCACCATGCCAGACTTCTTTCTCCACTTTGGTCTCCGTGGATTGATAAAAGAGGATCGCTTTTTCATCTCTCCGCCTAGGAGGAATGTAGAAGGTCTGCAGCTCTTGCACGCCGTATGTATCGAGCGCATCAAGTTTCTTGTAATGCTGCTGCGGAACCATGATGATTTGCAAACTCTGATCATCTCCAATGAAGGTTTGTATTGATGGACGAACAGAGAATACTGTGTTGATCTCGTCTTCAGAGTCGCTGCCGAAGACCAAAATAGGGGTAGATGGTCCGGGTCTATTGCATTGGGGCTGTCCCGAATAAACCATCTCTTCATCCACCTCGGTATCACTCCCGAAGACCGGGATAGGAGCGACGGCTTTTTGCTTATTCTCCGGCTTATGACATCTTTCCGTGTCTTCGAAGTCTGGTAGGAAGTACTTTGCGTCTTTATATTTCCGGACTTCATTTACGGAGAATGGATTTAGTTCTCCCATCACGGTGTACTCGAGGTCGTCTTTAAAATACTTCATACACTGATGTTGTGTAGAAGGGGTGATATTGTACTCGTGTAACCAAGGCCTGCCGAGCAAAGCGTTGTAGCAAGTCTTAGCGTCAATGACATGAAATTTGATGTCAGTGATGAGCAGCCCGAAGCGTAGCGTCAGTATTACAGACCCGAGCGCTCATGATGACTGGGAGTCAAACCCGGAGATGGTAATTTTATCCCGAGCCAGATGCTGAACGTTCATGCAAATCTCTTTCAACACTATCACATTGAGAAAGTTGACGGAGGACCCGTTGTCAACCAGCATCTTCCCTATCTTAATGTCGTGGCAGTACCCGGTTACATACAACGGACAGTTATGCTCGCACGTTCCGATGAGGAGATCTTCATCGCCGAATGTAATGTCAGCTGTGTGAACTTCTTCCAGCCCGTTCTTCATCTTTTCTTCTGCAAGGAAGACTTGAAACTAATCGAGCTCTTGTAATGCCTTGATCAGAGAATCTCGTGTCTCTTTAGACAGGAGAAGGGCATCCAAAATGCTCAATTGTAAGGGTATCTTCTTCAGGTGTACCAGGACATTGTAATCCACATTGTTCTTCATAGGCGGGTCCTTGGCTGTGAGCTCTTCGACGACTCTATGATCGAAGGCAATCTCCTCAGGGAATTTTTCCTTCCCCTTGTCTCTCCTACCCGAACCTTTGTTTGAGGGTCCGAGATTCTTTTCAGGCAATGTACGGTTACACAGCTGAATATTCTCACAGTTCTTCACCTCTTCTTCTTTTTCAGAGGTGGATTCCTTGAAGAGAGGGCCGAAGGCTATTTCTTCGTCAAAATCGCTCCCGAAGGTATGAACTTGAGAGTTCCCTTTTGTCGAAATGGCATCAACCATATGACAGTTACCGGCTGTTCCTTTATGCTCATCTGTCGTGCTTCTCTGTTCCCGACGGGCTTTGCGCTTCATTCGCTTGAAGCGTTGTCGGTGCGCAACGTATCCCTGCCACCATTTCTTGAAGGCCTTGCACTCTTCGGTAGGGTGTATGACCCTCCGATGGTATAAGCAGTATTTCAGATATACATCCGCTTCATCAAGGCACGTACTCCCGGGAGTATTTCCTTCGAAAGGTGGCAGCATTATTCCCATTGACAGGGCTTTGGAGAACCATTTCCCCGTCTTAAACTTGCTTTTGTCTGCCGCGGGTGTGCTTCGATCCAGTTGGAGTATTTTGTGACTCTTCCTTGCTGCGGCTTCTTCATCCTGACGCCGACGCTTGGCCTTTTCGTATATGGTCGTTTCACGTTCTCGGTCAGTTTTGCTCTTTTGAAGGGCTTCGTTTAGTATCCTGTCAATCAAATCGTCTGACGGCTCTAGGATTTTGACGCCGATCCTTCCCCGGCTTCACTACGTTATTTTCTAACGCTGAGGGAGCTTCTTTGCCATTCACTGATGAATAAGAGATCATGTGGCAACTCGCCACATAATCCTCGGGTTCTTCTGACGAGTTGTCTCCCTCGTCATTGTCATTGTTTCCGTTCTCAAGTATGTGGTTGAGAAACTCTTCTAATGTGATTGAGGTCCGAGCCTTCTGGTTGTATTCCTCCGGCGAGTCAATGTAGTTCTGCAGGTCCGTGTGCTTGTCGTCAAGCTGCACGGGCTTCTTGGCCTTCTTCTTTTTCTTCAAAGACTTTGAAGGCTTGACCTAGGTATTCTGCCCATCATTACCATCTTTTGGTGTTGGGCGTGGTTTCAGAATCCCGTCAATAATCTCGGGCTCTAGCGGGCTTTTCCATCTGATCGCCGGGCATGCTTGAAGATCCTTCAGCATTCTTTTAGTTTTAGCTGAAAGGACAACTTCCCACGGAGCTTCTTCTACAAATGAGCATGATTCCCCCAGCGTATCCATCTTTTTAGAAGCGTGCTGCTGTGGTGGGTTTACCTTCCAGTTTTCGGATAGCGCGAATTTTTCTTGTTGGTACTGGTCCTCAATTTGAAGACGTGGCAATCTTCGATTGGGTGGCCTATTACTCTGTGGTAGGGGCAGTAGTTGGGGCTGTTGACGTCACCAGGCTGCAGTGGGCATCTCGGATCCGGCAGAGTGATGAGCCTATTGCGCACCGCCAGTTCGAACAGTCTCCTCGTTTTATCCCGGGGAAATGAGTAAGGACGTCTCAACTTCTATTCGAGAGATCGTGGTTTGTTGCTTTGGCGAGCAACCAGTTTCGGGTCACTCGATTGTTGTTGAGCGTTGGCAACGAAGGTCGCTTTCCCTTTGCCCTTTTCATTCCGGGGATCCATTTTAGAAGAAGACGGCCTACAGCCCATCTGGTCCATTTGGGCCAGCTTGTCGATCAAGGCCTAGAAGGTGGTCGGCTTGAAGAACATCATAAATTGGGATATCGTTGCCTGAGGATCAAGGGTCCCTACGAATATGCCCACGGCAGGAGCTTCTTCTATGCGTTGTTCGCATTTTGACCATAAGTTCCGCCATCGAATTGCGTATTGAACCCAGGTTTCTCCCGGCTTCACCCTGGCTTTGATTAATGCCGTAATCGAGGTGCGTTCGCTTGCGCTTGCGAAATGCTGCATGAACAGTACTTCCATTTCTGTAAATGTTTTGATGGAGTCATTCGGAAGCTCCGAGTACCATTCAAATGTTGTCTCCGCCAAGCTGCCGACGAACTGATGAAGCAGCAGTTTGTCGTTGCCTCCATTATTGCTGCATAGAGATGTGAACTGAGCGACGTGCTGATGGGTATTGCATGTCCCCTTATACACGTGGAATTTAAGGATCGTATATCCCGGCGGGTACTTGATTTGATCGTACCAGCCTGGATAAGGTCGCCCAGATCTGACGACTTGGCCAGCCACTTCGCTTGCTTGTCGAGCTCGTATATGTTGAGCTATGCAGTCGTCAAGGACAGCTTTGGAGATCGTCTCCTCCCTAGCTGCTGATAGAGCCGGAAGAGGGTTTGATATCTCCCCTCTATCGTCTTCAATGATTATTAGTAGATCTTCGGCTGGAGGGTCTGGCTGGATCATCATCCCAACCATGTCTTGGAACAGGAGCGCCATCTGCTTTATATTAGCAGCTTGTTCCGCGGCCTCCTTATCCTTCCTTTCCAGCACCCTTCGCAAGAACTCCGTATCAGTCTCCTGTTCCTGGCGCTGCTCAGACGTTGATTCCAGGCTTTCTTTCTGCCCGGTGAGTGCTGACATTTTCAGCAGCATCTCTTGGAGCTTCTTTTGCTGCTCCTGAGCTCTTGTCAACGACCGAGTGAGTGGTCAATGACCCATGAAAGTATGGCTTTCCCCTTTCCCGGAAGCCATGTACACCATGTGTACTACCATGCCCCCAGACTTAGGGCGTTTGGGTCCACTACCTTTGAAATTTACCGCAGGCATGGGGATCTTCTCCGGCCTTCTCCTCTTATAGGAGGTCGAAGTTGAGGGGGCCGTTGTAGCAGGCACCCATGCAGACGATACCTTCCATAGTATGACGGAGGGATGGTCCTCCTCTTGCCGAGCCTTCATTTTCTTCAGCCAGCGAGAGTAGTCTTGTCAATTACAGAGTCTTGGACTCTTCGCCAGACCCTGTGGATCTTGGAGGACAACCGCTGAGGAGGCTATTCCTGTTTTGCCTGCGTTGTGTTTTCAACGGGCGGAGAAGACTTCTTTAGTATAGCAGTTAGAGAGTTCTTGCGCACTCTCCTGAGCAGCTCGAAGCTGTTCCCAGTTGGAACAGCAGCGTCAATTTCCACCATTGGAGTTGGTGCGGTAAGTCCAGAGGGGAAACTGGCCCCAGCTTTCCTCACTCAGAGCCAGTGGAGACATCGAGCATGTCGTGCAGACGGAACCAACTCTGTCATGGGAGCGGTTTCGTCATACCCCCCGCTTTGATGAGAGGCCGCCGTTGGTGTCAGCCTGTTGAAGATTGACGTTCGTTGAAAGGGGAAGGTCAATATTGGGAAGGCCGACCTTTTGACATGGGAAGCATTTTTGACGACTTCACCCGTAGCAGGAGTCGGTACGGCCAATCATGCAAAGACCGATCCTTTAGCAAGAGAATCCCCTCTGACGACTTTATCTGCCGGAACTGGAATGGCTATCCGCTTCGGGATAACCCCTTCAGGTATTGCGGGCCTCTTTGCAAGCTCACTGGAGCATTGGCTCAGTCTATTGAAGACTGAGGTGGAAAACTTGGACGACCCGTTGAGAGGGGTCGTGGTGGCTGCAAGTCGATCGAAAACCGACTACTTTGGAGCTTCCTGTAATGGCACCGGGGCGCTGAAGCTTACTGGCGGGATCATGGCCCCAAAGAACAGTCCAGTGGTGGCTTGAGTCACCAGCTCCACCGGCATTGCAAAGATGGAGGCCGCTTGGGGCCTATAAGTCACTCCTCCGGCGGAGACGGAGTAGGAGTTACTGTTGCAGGTGCAGTTGGAAGCCATCGATTTCTTTTCTCTGCACAGGAGCAAGACACCAAATCTTAGTACCTCGAATTCAGGGGCAACCATAGCAAACCGCGATTTTTTGCGAACACTACACACAAAGTGTGGAGTGGAAAGAGGAAAAGGTCCCGCCGGGCGTGCCAGAATCTGTTCACCGCCGAAAACGGGAGACGGATCCGGGATGGATCGTCTTGCCTGAATTTGGAGGCAGATGCTATTTGGGTTTATCCATCCACCTCTCCGAAAATGCTAAGTTGATTTATGGCACCGTGTATCGGAGGTTTAGACGGATGCGGCCGTTGTAGCAGACTTCGTCAGATTCCCCCTCATTTTTGAGGGTTTTTTTATTGTGGGGACGCTCTTCCCTGCAGGCACAAGCCCCTGCAGTTAATTACATTACCGCGTAGCGATAACCACTTTCTCCTGCTCCAGAAGGTTACTTCGTGTCGTGTGTATTTGTTTTATTTTTGGTTGCCCGTGGATTGTATACGGAGACTAATTTATGTTGTCGCCCGTAGGGCGTGAATTAGTCCAAATCCGTATATTCTTAGATTTGGGTTTGGTTTGATTTAAGGATTGTTAATCTCGTTTGAGATTAAAATCAACTTAAATGTTTATTAAGGATACGTTAGTCTAATTTTAGACTAAGATCTACTCAACAGGATTTGGGATCATTCAGACCCAACAAAAGAGCACTTGGGCTCCATTGTTGTAGTTTAAGGACGTTACGGTCCGTTGTTAGTTTAAGGATGTTTCGGTCCATAACTAGTTTAAGGACGTTGCGGTCCGTTGTGGTTTAAGGACGTTACGGTCCGTTAGGATGTGCTCATCGGTTTGGGAGTGCACCAAAGAGTTGTTGGTTGTCGGAACCCTCCACCTCTTTGAAGACGTTGAAGAATTACAACGACATGTATCAGAGGTGTGGAGAGATGTACCTTTGAACCAAATTTCAGATTGAGGGGAGAGATCATGGTGGACTATATAAGAATCATTAGTCATTTTTGGGAGACTAAGCTTAACTTAGGAGATGTGTGATGAACATCATTCTGGTCAATTAGTTTGAGAGGTCATGAGCACAGAGGCTCAGTCTATTTGGAGATCCAAGACGTTTTAATCTCAAGAAGACTTAGCCAATTTGGGGCTAAGTTGGCTAATTATAATGCTAAACACTATTATATACTCGGTGCTCGCGTGTTCCCATGTGAGATTCTAAATCAGTGTTAAACACTGAAATTTGGGACGCTCACGTGTGGCACGTGAGGCGCTTGAAAGTTGGCACTGTATACTTGGGTCCAAATCCCCGTCTGTATATAAGTGTTAAACACTTAATTCTTGTGGCCATCATGTGTGGGCATGTGAGGCGCCCCAGAGTTGGGCACTGTTTCTTTAGGTTTATTCCCTCTTCCTTTTATAAGTGCTAAGCACTTAGCTCATATAATGCTCACGTGCGAACACGTGTGTAACGTTTCCAAAATAATAAAATATTATTTTCGGGAATTTTTATAATTTAATATTATTTTAATGAATATTTTAATATTCGGGTATAATTAAATACAAATAAATGGGGAAAAATTATGGAAAATTCTAAAATAGGGTATTTTATAGAATCATGCCATTTTAAAGTTTTTAAGACTAGTTATATGCTAATTTAGTGTTAATCGCGATTAAAAATCGCTAATTGGATTTTTAGCTTTTTTATACAAAAATGTGCACATATCCTTTTCCACACTTGTTACACTTGTGTTACCTTTCTATTGCCATGCTTGTTCTGTTGGGTTCACTATTGGAGTGAGAAGGAAAAGAAAAAGGAAAAGAAAAGAAAAGGAAAAAGTATGATGATGAGAAAGAAAGAGACCAAGTCAACCCTCACTTTATGAACCATACTCCCATCATTTTCCCCTTCTCATTCTCTCTCCTCTCCTCCTTGAGCTGCTGCTGCCCCTCTCCCTCTCTCTCCCTCTTCACAAAAACCCTAGATCCACAATGGAATCAACCCCAAAACCCTATTCCCATTTCACAAAAGATGTTCCCGAGCTCACTAGCTACACATTGAACCTAGCAAGATTGGATTTGGAGGACTTTGAGCAACTCAAGAATTTTCTTGAGTTGCCAAAGGAGGTAAATTCTGGACCTATTAGGGTAGTAATTCATTTCTTGTGCATCAATTCTAGTTTCATGTCGATATGGTGTCGTTTTGAGGACTTTTGAGAATTCTAGTTACGGTTTAGGGTTAGACCTGAAATCAAAGTGAAATTGAGGCTTATTGTGACCTTAGAACCCCTGTGGTGATGTGTTATTGGATCAAACTAGAGACTAGAATACAGAATACGGATTTATGAGACGATGTCGGGGGGAAAACTGTGAATCTGTGATCGTGTTTAGGAATCTACTATCACCCCGAGACCCCAAAAATAAAAGTGAGTTGACAGTGAGATGTGCAGGCACCATGGAACCACCACACCAAACCCTAGCCCCCAACTCCAAAGTACGGCCGCCAATTTATTCCCTCTGGCCGCAAATTTGCGGCCAGAGCAGGAGGGAATTGCCTCGATTTTTGTGCATGGCCCTATTTCCTATATTCTTGACCCTGGGTATGTCTAGTTTTGACTGATTCCAGTTAGGGTAAAATCTGGGTTGATTTTCCTATGTTGGTGCATGGTTTACGACTTGTTTTAGCATGGATTTTGGTATTTGGTGTTTCGTTCCTGTCGGGTGGCGTTTGGACGTCAACGACAAGTGGATATTGAACGTGTTTACATGCGAGACGATAAGTTTTTACCTATGTGAGTAGCGTGTGCTATTTTGGTTTCCGATGTGATTTTCATGTGCTTTAGCGTTGTGATATACTTGTAGGTACCCTACGTGATGTTGAGGCAAAGAAGATGAAGATGCGACATCGGCATTGGCACACGAGAAGCAAGGTGAGTAGATTTATATCTACGGGGAGAAGTCGGGTGGATGGCGTATAGCACCCCCGCAGTCCGTGGTGATGTATACGAATACATATACACACATATAATTATTATGTGTTGTTAGGATTATTGATGGTAATAATGGATTATTGATGATAAGAATGTAATTGGTTTAGTATAGTGCGAAACCCTAGAGTAGGGGTTGCACACCCACACATACACATACACATATACTTGCATGCATTCTTTCATTTATCTGTGCGTATTTGGAGGTGTATATCTACACATGGGTATGGGACTATGTGTTCATATACGGGATTGAGATGAGTTGATGAGTTTGACTTGAGGTCGTGAGATTCGGCGATATGACAGAGTTTGTATTTGAGATGCGACATGGTGGTTTTGGCAGGGCCTTTGGGCATGTGTTTTACCCCGCATTCATATTTATATAAATGGTGTCGATGGTACTAGACTTAGATTTGTACCCTAGATTATGTGATATGATGGTAGTGATACCTGATATGTGGTGAGATGAATGTGATATTGACCCATACCCAGCTATTGGGATGTCGTACGACGATTTACCGTACGAGCTTTACATTGATATTAGATCCGCACTCATGACTCGAGGATGTTATATGATATACTGTATCGTACGTGATACTTTTGAGGCGAGATCACCGACTATATATATATATATATATATCGACTCAGATTTAGGTGGTTTCCATACCCCTGCCGATTGAACTTGATAGTTGGGCCCGTAGTTCGCATAGTAGGCGTTAGGCTAGACTGAGTCATACCTATTTCAAAACTGATGAATCGGGGATATTTTAAAGATAGGCAAAAGGGATTCTACGGATATTTTCAAAAACGACACATCTTTTCTTAAAACACCGTAGCCCTTACTTTACCAAAAAGCCCGGTTCGTCTTATTTCAAAAGGCAAGGCTGCATGATATATTTATTGAGGAAGGTTCTCTACTGTTGCGTTGATTATTCGATTCCGCATATTAATGCTATTTGCATTGCATCGCTTGTATTGTTGATATATTTCAGTTATGCTGCTAGGACACCAGCACCATTATCGATGATGCGTATGTTCCACGTACACTTGTTTGCCGGCTCACACACTTCATCATCGATAATTGCCATGTCACTACACTGTAGTACTGTTGCATTCAGTGTATGTTGCTTACATTTCTTTACATGTCGCATACATCATGCTTCCTGATTATACGCATTGAGATATGTTGTTTCCATGATATTTATGGTTTTTGGGAACCGTGGGTGTTTCAAAAAGAGAATATGGAATTGTTTTAAAACCCGGTTACCCTTGATATGATATTTCAGTGCGTCCACCATGTGTTTTCTCGGTGCTGAGAGCGACATGTGAAACCCGATTCGAGGAGGCGAATGAGGCCGATTGCGGGTACATGGTGGACCCGGTATGGTTCCCCGGGGCAAGAAATGTTTTTCGTGGAGTAGACGATGAGCCTGGCAGGGTGGCGAGTACCTACCGGTGATTGGTTGGACCTGGCGGTTATCCGGAGGATACTGACCAGAGTCGATAGATGGATATGGGCGTACTGCCGGGGCCGAGGGCCGATACCGCAGACAGAGCCCGTGGGCCGATCCGGACTGACGGAGCCCGATATATGAGGATTTACATGCCGATGCTGGGCACAATTTTCATGATGTTTTCGAGTGTCGATGCTGGGCACTCCGGTTCCATGATTTTGACGTGTCGCGAGAGACACAGATGGTTTATATCCTCATATTATTCCCATGCACATGCTTTATGATATTTGCATGCATGATGGTTATTTTCATTGGGTGACGAGTGGACGGGATCCACGTATATGCAGATTTGATTACGTTGATCATACCTCACATTCATGATATGCTATTACCTGAGGCACTAGTACGAGCACTTGGCACTACACTCATGTATAGAGATTATATTGCCAGTTTAGCATGCTTCAGCTTTATTCATATTGAGGTTTATTTATATCTGATCGTATTGACCTAGGATGGGTCATGCATTCGATCTCTGCTTGTAGATATTTTCTATTCACGAGTTGGCAACTCACCCCCGTTGTGCCACAGTTCTTGCAGGTGTTGCCGTACGGATTCCATAGTGGCATTTCTGGCACACTGCTTCCTTATGGGTGACTTGCTTGGGTAGGTGGGTTCTTTTGTATCAGAACCGCCATTGTTCATGTATTATTCATTGTATCTAGAATTCCATCAACTAAAACTTGTATATTGTTTCAGAATTAGAAAACAGTGTTGTATTATTTCGACCTTAGAGTCGCGCTTGTAATATTACGGTTTTCTGGCTGTTTTGAGTTCTTTTTAGGTTTTGATCATCGCCCTTTGGCGTTGTATATTATTATTGCTTGCGAGGTTGTGACCGTCGTTTGACGAAGAGCTAGCTCCCGCTTGGGGATGCCTTTTATCATTTCATATATATTATTCTTGTTGTACCCCGTTCGGGGCCAGTTTTTACAAAGGAAACTCTGCCGAAATTTTCAGGAAAGGTTACACATTTTAAAAATACATATTCGGCTTAGTTATTTAAAAAACTTGGATTTTTGAAACACGATTTCTTTACTTCTTAAAACCAGTTTTCCTTATTTACTCTTTAAATGGTTTTAGATTTTTGGGCTTTTGGCTTACTTGGATCAGATGGGGTCCTATAGACTTCATATGGTTCAAGGGCCAGTCACGTGCTCTTTCGGGTCGTGACAACGTAAGGTGCTCAAAAGTGAGTGTTGTCTTTGGATTTTTTCCCCTTTTCTATTTAAGCAACTGTTTGGGGTCACGTGAGAACACCCGATTCGATCTCAGTCCTTCCTTTTTGTTCCTCACAGATGCTCACGTGGGAACACGTGAGCCTTTGTTATATAGCGTTGAACGCTAATGAATTAACAGTCTGTTCTTTTATATGTATGGAGATTGAGCTTTGAGAATTTCAGGCCCTTTTCTTTATAAGAATTAAATTCTTTTGCAGGGTTAAACCCTAGTTTTATCAGAGGAATTAAATTCCTGTATAATTTTGGAAGAATTAAATTCTTTGAACTTAATTCTTTCCCCTAAATTTTGAATTTGCATAACAGAATCTCCCCGATGAGAATTAAATTCTCAACTTGTGGGGAGATCTGCTTCTGCAGACCTCAAACAGAGAAAGAACTAAGTTCTTTTTTTTTAAGGGTTAAACCCTTAAGGAAGAGATAAGATAATCTCTGTGTTTTTCTTCTTATTTAGGGTTTCTTTTTTCTAAAAGAGAGATCTTCTTCTTTAGAAAATTGAATTCTCTTCTTATTTTTTGTTCTCTCTCTCTTCTCTTTTCTTTTTTTTTTAAGTTTGAAGCTTATAGGGGGTTTCTCTCTCTGTCCAAAACTTGAAGTCTTAGGTCCTTTATATAGTTGAAGCAAGTTTGTTGATTTAGTTAAAGAAATCTCTCATTGAGAGATCTTAATTGATTTGGGAATTTTATCCACCGTTGGATCTTTGATCTAAGGACTTCTGTTTTACAAAAGATATTTTTCTTGTTTTTAACAAGATTAGGGAAATATTTTCCCATACAGTGATTTTTAATCACCATTGGATTTTTTAATCCAACGATACTCTGTTTTACAGAGAGTAATCTTCCTTGTTTAGAAAGATTTAAGGAAATATTTTCCAAATAAGGTTTTGATCCCTTTTATTTAGAATTCAATTTTATCAGCTTGGAAGGTGATTGGGAACACTCACGTGTAGCACGTGACCCCCATGGAATTAAACTTGTTTGCTTATATGTAACAGCCTAAAGAAAAGGTATCACGTGTTAACACGTGAGCGGGTGTTTAGGAACACTCACGTGTAGCACATGACACCCACAGAGTTAAACTTGTTTGCTTATATGCAATAGCCTAACAAAGGGCATCACATGTTAACACGTAAGCTTCTCTGGCCTGCTATTTGTTTTAAAATGGAGCCTATATACTTTGTATATAGATGCTCACGTGCTTACACGTGAGGCTCAATTTCAGCCCGCCAAGCGCCTATAATCTTTATATCTAGGTGTCACGTGTGGGCACGTGAGGCTCCATTAGTAGGGAATTTTCCCCATTCTTTTTTTCTCTTTTTTTTATAAGGGAACGGAGTGTAGTAAACTACCAGCCAAGGATGGACCGAGCAGGGAAGCTGCTCAGTGGCCTCTTGATGAGGGCTTCGATCCTTAGCACAGATGGGTAAGAAGTTACCCGCTAAGGATGGACCGAGCAGAGAAGCTGCTCGGTGGTCTCTTGATGAAGGCTTCGATCCTTAGCGTAGATGGGTAAGTAGTTACCCACTAAGGATGGACCAAGCAGGGAAGCTGCTCGGTGGCCTCTTGATGAGGGCTTTGATCCTTGGCGTCGGTGGGTAGTAAACTACCAGCCAAGAACGGTCCGAGCAAGGAAGCTGCTCGATGGCCTCTTGATGAGGGCTTCAATCCATAGCGTAGATGGGTAAGAAGGTACCCGCTAAGGATAGACCGAGCAGGGAAGCTGCTCGGTGTCCTCTTGATGAGGGCTTCGATCCTTAGCGTTGATGGGTAAGAAGTTACCCGCTAAGGATGGACCGAGCAGGGAAGCTGCTCGGTGGCCTCTTGACAAGGGCTTCGATCCTTAGCGTAGATGGGTAAGAAGTTACCCACTAAGGATGGACCAAGCAGGGAAGCTGCTCGGTTGCGAGGCTCTGCCCGGCCTTCCTAGATGTGTGAATATCGAGAAGAGTGACCGTCGTGGGCGGCACGTGGCAAAAACGCATAGGTGAGGAGAGGCGTTCCAAGATCTGCACCATTCCGACTTCAATTCGCCGAGAAATACAGGATACCCGCCACGTGGCAGTACAATATTGGAAGAATTGAGTGAATCCCAGGATTCGCGCCCATGTGCGCGCAAATTTGGCCTCTTGGGGATTCTGTGGAGGCTATAAATAGAGAAGAAGATGCCAACTTTTCAGCATTGCTTTTTCAAGATGGCCGGACGCATCTATGTGATCGAAGAGATCATTACTCCTGATGACATCTATCTATACGACCAGTTCGTTTCCGATGAGAGGTACCTGGGAGTGGTCCAGTGCATCAAGGACCACATCGGCCATCTCCTTCCTCTTCGGTCGTCCCTCCTCCAATTGCTGATGTACGCAATCTAGAGGAGGTCCCCGGGGTTATACAACCCCCTCTCCAAAGAGTTGCTGGATGAGGCATTCGACAAGACGCGTATGATCTATGTGCTTGGACTCATCTCGAAGAGCAGGCACGACCAATCTTTGGCCCTTATTTTGGAGTGCTTCCAAAAGAGACAGATCGCGAGCCAGGGCTCGGTAGATGGAAGGCCCGGCGTTTCCGTGGCATCTAGAGTTCGTGGGCAGCATCAGCGGGAGCGGGCTGAAGAGGCAAGGGCTCGTCTGGAGGAGATCTTCAAAGAGTATCACCAGCAGTGCTTCCTTGACCCCGTTCCCCCTCTTTTGTAATTTCAATTTTTATGTAAGGCTGAGGAGCCCACAATACCTTTTGATAAATAAATAAAGTCCTCCTTTTTGCGATGTTCTATTGTTTCCTTTTTGTCTTCTGGGTGCCTTTGAGTATTTTTGTGAAACGAAATCCGTGAGCTTTGAGCCGAGGAGGAAGGAAACACATAGCGGAAGTTACTTCTTATTATTAAAAAACTTAGAAAAATTTACATCGCTTTGTCAAAGAAGAAACATGTATCCATAGATATACTTTCAAAGGTAAAACTTGAGCTTCTCGGCGTTGTAAGGCCGTGGAAATTTGTGACCCGCAGCGTCTTGTAAGCGATAGGCCCCGCCGGGCAAGACTTCGAAGATGAGGAAAGGGTCGTCCCACTTCGGAGAAAACTTGTGCAACTTGCCCTGATCAACGAACTCGTTCCGCCTTAGGACCAAATCTCCGGTTTTGAAGGCGCGATGCTTGACTCGTGCATTGTAGTAGCGGGCAGTCTGTTGTTGGTAGGCGGCGGCCCTGATCTGTGCCCAGTCCCGCTTCTCCAACAAGATGTCCAAATTAGTCCAGAGGGCCAAGGTGTTTGCCTCGTCGTCGAAGTGCTCGAACCTGTAACTGGGTAGCTCGATCTCTGCTGGGACAATCGCCTCAGTGTCGTAGCAGAGGCTAAAGGGGGTCTCTCCGGTGGGGGTCTTCATCGATGTGCGCAAGGCCCATAAGACCCGGGGTAATTCGTCGACCCAACTGCCCTGTCGTCCTTCCAAGCGAACTCGTAGGCATCGGATGACGTCCCGGTTAGCGACCTTGGCCTGCCCGTTGCACTGGGGGTGCGCGATCGCAGCGAGCTTCATCAGTATATGGTATTTGCTGCAGAATCCTTTAACTCTTTCGTTTTCAAAATTCATCCCATGGTCGGTGATGATACACCTAGGGATCCCGAACCGGAATATAATGTTGTTCTGCATGAACTTGATGGTCGTGGTGGCGTCCGGCTTTCTGATGGGGACGGCCTCGATCCAATTCGTAAATTAGTCCACTGCGACGAGGACGTATTTGTACCCACCCGTACCAGTAGGGAATTGGCCTATCATGTCCATTCCCCACTGGGCAAACAGCCAGAGGGAGGTTAGGTTCGTTAGCTCGGTATCCAGAAGGCGGGGTATGCTGCCATGGAGTTGGCAGCTCTTGCACCTCCTGATGAGCTTCTGGGCATCCTGATAGATGGTCGGCCAATAGTATCCTTGGAGGAGTGTCTTCAGGACTAAGGTGCGGGCCTCTTGATGTACTACGCCGATCCCTTCGTGGATTTCACAGAGGACATAGTTGGCTTCATGGGGATCGATGCACCGAAGCAGGGGTTGAGTGAAGGATTTCTTGTAGAGGTTCCCTCTGCTCCAGACGAAATGGCGGGCTTTGGCTTGGAGGCAGCGGGCCTCCCCTCGATCTCCGGGGAGCGTACCCTCCTTCAGGAATTCCACGAGGGGCTTCCTCCAATCCCGGACTTCTTCCTGGGCCGTATAAACTTGGAATGTTGTCGCTCTGTCTTCCACGCTGGGCCGTAGCAGAACCTCGAAGAGGATATTTTGCTTGTTGTTGGCCGTGTAGGAGGAAGCTAGCTTGCTCAGGGCATCGGCCTGGGCGTTCAGGTGCCGAGGGATCTGCTCCACTTAAACTTCATCGAAGTCCTTCCGTAGCCTTCTCACCTCGGCTAAATATTTCACCATCAGAGGGTCCTGCACCTCGAAACGGCCGGTCACTTGGCCTACGACCAGGGCGGAGTCACCGCGGATTCGTATCGTCTTCAACCCCACTCCGGAGGCGATCTGCAGTCCAGCGAGCAAAGCCTCATACTCCGCAGCGTTGTTTGAGGCTTTGAACCCGAGCTTTAAGGAATATTCCATCTCTGCCTCATTCGGGCCCCGAATGATGAGGCCGACACCACAGCCTTCCTCGGTTGATGACCCGTCATGTAAAGGACCCAGTCGGGAATAGAGTCGGGCCCCTTTTCGATCGAAGGTTGAGATCCGGAGGCCGGCACGGACGCTGCCTATTTGTTGGGGATAGTGCATTCGACGATGAAATCGGCCAAGACCTATGCCTTGATAGCCTGCCTCAGGCGGTACTTGATGTCAAATTGGGACAACTCCCACCTCCACTTCTCCAAACGACCAGAAGACTCGGGGGAGGCGAGAATAGCCCCTAAATGGCGCTTGGTGAGAACGAGGATGGTGTGTGCCTGGTAGTAGTGCCGTAGTTTCCTTAAGGCCACTATAAGCACCAGGACAATCTTCTATATAGCCGGGTACCTTGTTTCCGCGTCCTTAAAGACGTGGCTTACATAGTAGACCGGCCTCTGGACTCCTTCGACCTCTCAGACGAGCACTGAGCCTGCAACTTGATTGGACACCGCTAGATACAGCGATAGATCATCTCCTTCAACTGGTCGGGTGAGCAGTGGGGGAGTCTCCAGGAGCATTTTCAATTGTTCGAAAGCGATCTGACACTCTTCCGACCATTCGAATCTTTGGATCTCCCTCAGGGCTTTGAAGAATAGGAGGCACTTTTCCCCGGATCTTGACATGAAACGACTCAGGACGGCTACCCTCCCCGTGAGCCGCATGATTTCGACGTTGGTCTTTGGTGCGGCCATGTTGAGGATGGCATTGATTTTCTCCGGGTTATCCTCGATTACTCGGTGGGTAACCATGAATCCGAGGAACTTTCCACTAGTGACCTCGAACGCACACTTGGCGGGATTCAGTTTCATTTTGTATTTGCGGAGGACGTCGAAAGTTTCGCCGAGATCTTTGGCGTGATCCTCTGATGAGGTCGATTTAACGAGCATGTCGTCGACGTAAACCTCCATGTTCCTCCCAATCTATGGTTTGAACATCCTGTTGACCAAGCGTTGGTATGTAGCCCCGGCATTTTTGAGGCCGAAGGACATCACTTTATAGCAGTATACCCCCCGGTCCGTTGTGAATGTGGTGAGTTCTTCGTCTGCCGGATTCATACGGATCTGGTTGTAGCCGGAGAAAGAATCCATGAAGCTGAGTAACTCGTGGCCTGCTGAGCTGTCGACGAGCTGATCTATCCTCGGGAGGGGATAGTTGTCTTTCGGGCAGGCCTTATTGAGATCGGTGAAGTCGATGCACATGTGCCACTTCCTGTTCCTCTTTTTGACCATTACCACATTCACCAGCCATTCTGAGTAGGCCATATTTCGAATGAAGTTGGCTGTGAGCAACCTGTCAACTTCGTCCTCAATCGCCTTTTGTTTGATCGGAGCGAAGCTTCGTTTCATTTGCCTGACGGGTTAGACCGTCGGGTCAACCCCGAGATTGTGTGATATCACTTTGGGGTCGATCCCGGGCATGTCGGCGGGCGCCCAAGCGAACACATCCGAGTTCCTCCTGAGGAAGAGGACAAGGTCGTCGTGTCGGGCCCCTGTTAAGAGTGACCCGATTTGGACGGTTCGTTCGTTGTCCCCTTCGACGAGGGGAACCTCCGTTAGCGTCTCCACCGGGGCTCCTCAGATTTCTTTTTGCCCGTCCCGAGTATCCAAGGACCCTCTGACATCCTCCACGCCTCCAAGGTCATCGCCTCGCTCCTCGGGCATAGATGTCGCTGTGAAACAATTTTTTGTGGTTTGCTGGTTCCCGTAGGCCCGGCCTATCCCGCCTTGGTCGAGTGGAAACTTGATCGCAGGGTGGTAGGTTGATATCTGGGCTCGGAGGGAGTTTAGCGTCGAGCGTCCCAGGAGAATATTGTAGGCCAATGGAATTCCGGCGACGATGAACTCCACAAGCACGGTACGTGTACGGCCTGCTTCCCCGATGTTAAGTAGGAGGGTGGCCACTCCTTCTGCCAGGATAGAGTGGTTAGTAAACCCCGACGGGATATGGGCAGTCGGCTTCAGGTCCAACGGGGTAATCCCCATACGTAGGAAGCAGTCGTAGAAGAGGATGTCTACCGAGCTTCCTGAGTCGACCAGTATCCTTTGAACCACATAGCGGTGGACCCATGCCGTGATCATCAGGGGGTCGTTGTGAGTAAAGGATATCCCGTGGAGGTCCTCGTCGGTAAAGATGATGGGCTCAGCTGCTTTGGCCCTCTTCCTGGTT
Source organism: Agapanthus africanus (assembly GCA_030015575.1). Lineage (NCBI taxonomy): Eukaryota > Viridiplantae > Streptophyta > Magnoliopsida > Asparagales > Amaryllidaceae > Agapanthus > Agapanthus africanus. The sequence continues at coordinate 932,599,280 of JASDDO010000019.1, read as the reverse complement.
TGGTTGCTAGTCACTTCGACCGTCAAGGGGCGCTGTGTTTCGTCGACCCCAGGCGAACCCCCCGCTAATACGACCATGATTTGGCCGATCGTCAACTTGCCGGGAGGGGGATGGCGCTCTTGCTCTCGGTCGGCTTGTCGCTTGTCCTGTAAGTATCTTGCCAAGTGTCCCGAGCAAATTAACTCCCCAATGTAGTCTTAGAACTGTTTGCAGTTTTCGGTGGGGTGTCCCTGCGACCTGTGGAAAGCGCAATAGGGGCCTCGTGTCCGTTGGCCGCCTTATTGTTGACCGGGGGGAGTTTGAAGAATCTCTCGCCCTTTTCCTTCTCCAACAGCTCTGTCTGGGAGATATTGAGCAGGGTATACTCCTGGAACTTTGGGGAGTAGGGCTTTGGCCGGTCAATCTTATTTTTCTCTTCTCTGGCTCTCTTCTTTTGATCGGCCTGGTCGGTCCAGGGTAGGATCGCGTTCACCTCGGACTCGAGCTGGATCTCTTGCTCGGTCCAGGCTTTTACCTCGGCCATGGTTTAAGGTTGCGCTAATGAAAAGGAGCAGAGCCACTCCTTATGCCTAAGACCCGACCTAAGGGCCATGATGACCGTCTCGTCCCGGTGCTCTGGGACTTCAAGAAGAGAGTTGTAGAAGCGGGTGACGTATCCCTTGAAGGATTCCTTGTCCCCACTCTTTATTGTGAAGAGATGGTGAACAGTCCGCTTCTACCGTCTGTTCTCGACGAAATGGCAGAGGAATTGGACGGCCAGCTCATCGAAGGTAGATATGGAGTATGGCATGAGTCCTCGAACTAGTCTCTTCCAGAGCGGATGAGAGTGGCAGGGAATGCACGCCATTATGCGGCGTCGAAGTTGTCCTGAAAGCCCATCCCTACCGTGAACGCGTCCAAATGGTCTTTTGGGTCGGACTTTCCGTCGAAGAGGGATACCTTCGGGGGCTTGTTCCTGGAGGAGACGTAGACAGCGAGCAGCTCTTCGGTGAAGGGCCTCGTAAGCGAATCGGCGGCATATCTAGCCCCGTCGCTTGAAGGACGACTCTCCCGATTTATACTCTCGATCTTCTTTTCGAGGGCATCGATTCGGTCGTGGTAAGAATTCGGCATACTTGGATTTATGGCCCCTGTTGCTGGAGAACTGCGCCTGGCCGTGGTTCCGATTCCGTTCGATGAGGTTCCTCAGGTCCCCTGGCGAGGTTGTCCTCGAGCTACCGTGGTGAGTCCCGTTCGCGCGAACCTATCGAGGGAGAGGGAGCCGGCCATCCGTGGGAGCAGACGAGCTGACCGACACCTCCTCGGGAGGGACAGGAGCGTGATGGGCCTCAAGGCGGGGCGCCCTTTCATAAGACCTCGGTGTCGAGCTATGAGGTGCCTACCGGGTCATCGAATTGGTCGCCACGGGGGATCTGTGGTCGCCGAAGATAGCTAGGCGGTGCTCGGATGTGCCGGCATGGGCGGTGTCTTCTCTCCCTATGTGTCGCTCACGAGGTGGGGGAGCGGCGACTTAGGGAGCTTGTCCCGCCGTTTGGACACTGACAAGCGCATCCACGACGAACGCGAGCCGATCTATTCGCGCAGACAGTGCGTGAATGGCGTTCGGGGGAGGAGGGTATCCATCCGCGCCTTCGTTATGGGGAGGACGGCGACTAGTGCTTGAATCGTCGCGATGATCACTCGCCATGAGTTCGAGATCGAAAGATCAACCTTCGTTGAGCGTAATTTTCGATGTTCCTACAGACGGCGCCAACTGATGAAGGTCTGGATCTCCTTCAGATGTTGTCTTCTTCTGATCTGTCATGAGCGGTGATGAGTGGCTGAGATTGAGTTTGAGGGTTGCCTCTTGATGCGTGTGGATCTCAGTGGGCTGGGTTTGGAATGAAGCCGAGCTACCTGCAAGGAAGTCTCGGGATGGTTGTACCACCGTGGACCCTCCGACGATCAAGTTAGTCAAGATATTTGGGCAGAGTAGCGGCCTATTGGATAATAATTGCCTTACCTGAGTCGTCTGAGAGGGGGTTTATATAGTGGCAACCATGGACTGACGGGCGCGAGATTTACACTGGCGGTTACATCCTTGGAGTTGCGCCCGCGCGGATGGCGGGATCCTCCATTAATGACGAGATACACCCATTAACGGGGGAATGTGATGGCGTGGGACACGGGATCGTGGGGCGGTGGATCTCGCGTATGGCAAGATTCGCTGAGCCATGTCCGGGACGCTTGCGATCTGCGCTATGAGTCAGTCGATGAGACCGAGAAAGCTGAGCTCGGCGGTGTAGGGTGTTTTTCGTCACCCCATTGAGATGGGAATACGCACGCGCTTGTCAGACGCATTACAGATTCCCCCTGCCTAGGGTAAGCTGGGGTTTATTGATTGTGGGGATCCGAATCTTCGGCAGCCGCGGACTAAGCTGCCGTTAATTACCCCTCGCCTTTAGAGCGAGGGAACCTCCGATCGACGGGTTAACTGGTCATGCGAACTCAATGTGCAGTGTATTTGTGTTGTGTTTTAAAAGGGGGTTATGGACATATCGGGGGCCCTGCAGAGTTTTTACAGGGGTCCCGCTACCCGGATAGCAGGCTGGGGGTCAAGGGGACTAGCAGCCCCCTTGCAGGATGCGGGGCAGCGCCCCGTTAGAAATTTTTTCTAACGGGGGAGGTATTTTTAGTGTGGAGTATGTGTGTGTGTGTGTGTGTCTATATATATATATACATGTATATATATATATATAAAAAAGGGAAAAGCGCCCAAAAGGACGCGTGGGGCCAGCACCTCACGTGCCTAGCATGCGAGCGTTGTGCGCTTAGGTGCTAGCGCGCCACATGTTCGACACGTGGGCGCTGGGCGCTCGAGCGCAAGCACACCACATGTCCGGCACGTGGGCGCTGGGCGCTTGAGCGCCGTGCGGTGCATAGAAACGGGGCCATCCAATTGTTGAGATTTCCGACAAGGAGACTGACATATTGGTCCTGCTCTATCGGCGGTTCATATTTGACGGAGAGATTGCGCCATCGGGTTATAAAATCCATGTTGCTTTCGTTGTTCTTTGGCTTGGTCCTTACGAGGTCGGCGATGGTGATCTTATCGCTGACACTCATGAACCTCTGCCGGAACAGAGACTCCATTTGGACGAAAGTTGTAACGGAGCCATCCGGTATGCTCGCGACCAGTCGAAAGCAACATCGGTCAAGCTATTAACGAACTGGCGGAGGAGGAGCGCATCATTGCCCCCAGTATTCCCGCATGAAGCTTTAAAATGGACGACGTGCTGATTCGCATTTCCCGTCCCATCAAATCTTCAGAATTTGGGGATGACATAGCCGCTAGGAAATTCTACCAGATCATACTGAGCAGGATATGGTCTCCCGCTACTGCTAACATCTTTTTGCGCTTCGGCTTCAGTTACCAATGTTTTGACTTTGCTGGTAACCAAATCCATGATTTGATCCTGAGTTAGCGGGCCACTGTCATCGGTAGCCAAGACATTTCCCGAGATAGGATGCGACTGATTTTCATGTGGTTCGCCTACTTTTGGATTTAAGGGAATAGGCGCCGGCTTTCTTGGGACACCGTTTCCCGGTTCACGAGCAGAGCCCTGTGCTTGATTGGGCGGTGATCAGTTGAAAATATTGCATTTTTAACACATCAATTTCCCTACTCTTTGCAATCATCTAAAGGTGTTCGGTATGAATATAGCACATATTAGCAATTTGTCTGTAAAATACCAAATAACATGTGTTATACATTATAACCGGCATTTTGAAGGAAATTGAGTGTTTATTATCGCATGCATGATCTTTGTATATCGCAACACTTGTCTCGAGATTGTGTGCAGGAAATTCCAGGAAAAAGAGCCGGAACTGCTAAAAGTGCTGATAAAAATACACCAAGTCCAAGACTTGTGATCTGGCAGTGAACAAGAAAGTATAAAAATATTCCAGACATCAGAAAAGTGCCATTACGCCAACATAAGAATTACCATGGAAATTTCAGGCACAGATCACCCAACATGGCCGCGGATCCGCGGCCGAATGGGCCGATCCGCCGCGAATCCGCGGTCGAGTCAACTCGTTGGCGGCAGAAACTTTTCCAGAGGCTTCTTCTCAACTATAAAACTTCTTCAAGACACTTCAGTTTCTAGAGATCTCCAGAAGCTTCTCTTCTAACAGCCAAGTTTCTTGTACAAGCCTAATACCTACCAAGCTTCTCAAGCAAGCTAGCTAACCATCTTAATCTAGAAGCTTCTTTCATAACTACCAAGCTTACAAGGGAAGCTAAACCTAGCTTAGCTTCTAAAGGAAGCTAGATCAAGCTTCTAAGGGAAGCTAAAGGAGAAGACTATATAAAGGGACCCAAGGCTTCATTAAAAAGGTGGTTGGTTGTTGTTCGGTAGTTGAAAAATAGTAGCAAGATCCAAATCAAATGCCACACAAATTGAGTGACACAATTTGATACAAATCAAGATCATCGAGTACCGATTCAAGCAAGCATTCAACAAGCCTTTTTAAAGCAACGCCGATCTTCATCCGAGCAAGAGATCCAAGACGATCCGCGACTCACGAAGACGATGCGAAGCTAGTTCGACGATCGAGTTCTCTCCTTAATTCTTATAGTCTTTGAGTGAATTGTAACGAAACATCGAATAATAAAAGGTGAAAATTCTTGATCTTGTTTTTCTTTACATTTGAGAATTATGAACAGTTATCGATTCTTGATTGTTATCTTTTTCATGATGTTTGAGTGAAAACTCCGCTCGTGGAGGAATCGAGAAAATAGATAGATGATGATGATGATTAAATTCTTGAACGATTCTTAAGTCTTATGAGTTTTGTAAACTTTAGGAAATTGAATCATCGACGACCTAGTTTTGAGCGAGATGCTTTCTTGAATGTTTTCGCTCCAAATTAGAGATCAACGATCGATGATTGAATTTTCTAGAGGCTAGAATTTGAATGCTAATCAACGAAAGGACAAGGGATGATGATGGAGAAACCCTAGATTTTTCAAGAGATCCCTAAACCTCGTTGATCGTCATCGATCTAGCAACAAATCTTCAATAGATAAGAATTTGTAATCATAATTCTACATCATCACTATCGATTGGATCGATTCCTACGAGCCTCTTTACAAATCTTGATAATTCATTCGATTTGGATATCATCTTGAACTTTATTAATTCTTGATTTTAGATCTAGTTTCCGATGATTCTTGAAACTAAATTTCATAAATCTTGAATCAATTTTCTTTTACCTTTTAATTTTCAACTCAACTAAAACAATAGCGAGCAAATCACACTTTCTCAGTGGACGATCCGTTCTCATTGAAGAAACTACAATAGACACTGTCAGTTGATTGCGGTATAAATTTCTTTCGTTGTGAAACATTCTAAACACGACAACGGAAAAGATCAATCAGGCGGCTGAGAGGCAAGTTGGGCCATAAGCCGTAAGACGACGTTTGTCAAGTCGTCAATTTTTGAGTAGAGCTTGGCCATATCCTTGTCTTTGCTTCTGAGCTATTTTCAGAGCTCTTGGAGAAGTTGCTGCTCTGCGTTCTTGGGACAGAAGATTGGCTCATCTTCGCTTTCCGAGCCCGACTCCTCATGGACCGAAGGGTCTTTCTGCCTATCATCCTCATCGAGAGGGTTTTCATCATCCAGTGGAGGCGGCTGTTCTTGGGAAGCGGCAGCCACATTCAAGCCAGATTGGATTTGAGATGTGGTGGCCCCGTCCTTGCTCTTGCTGCGCGTGCCCACCATATAGACAGTGTGGACCACATATGCAGCCATACTTTCATCACTAGTAGCTGGTCTCGCGGAGCGGTCCGTACTTTGGAAATTCATAAATTTTAACATGGCCGGAGTCCTAGCCCTTTTGTTGGCTCTGTATCTGAGCCGCTTCTGCCTCAGCTTCTCCGCCTTGAGTGCTTAGCAGGCTTCTACTCTCCGGGAAGCCGCCATAGGCTGAGCGATGGGGAGCTTAGAGAAGATACCCAATTGAGCGGTTGTCAGGGGCATCGTCGGAGCTTGCTCGAGACGCCCTGTTGGTTTGTTTGTGTTGATGGCCTTGCCCCCAGCTGGGGCCCAGGCGAGCCGTTCAAACGCCGATTTGCGTTTGAGTTGGGGCGCCTTCGAGACCACCACATTTAGCCTCTTGCCTTTCGAGACCGATTTGTCTGTCATCGGGGCTTGAGGAGCTGGGATGGCGTTAGCTGACACGAACAGAATAGAGCCAAATGGTAGCGGCGGCTCCTCCCATTGTCGCCCGAGACTGGCTGGAAAGACCGTCCTGGAGTCCATCTTCATCGTGTAGAAGATGGGAGCTGAGTTCATCTTTGGAAACATTGTTGAAAGGTGATTGCTTGAAAACCTGCATGAAAGAGCATTATTTTAGTATAAATATAGATATGTATATTGATTGAGTTCGCATGAACGTTTAACCCGAAATATGGGAGGAGAGATAGGTCCCACCGGGCGTGCCAGAATCTGTAGGGTGTTTTTCGTCACCCCATTGAGATGGGAATACACGCGCGCTTGTCAAGCGCATTACAGATTCCCCCTGCCTAGAGTAGGCTGGGGTTTATTGATTGTGGGGATCCAAATCTCCGGCAGCCGCGGACTAAGCTGCCGTTAATTACCCATCGCCTTTGGAGCGAGGGAACCTCCGATCGACGGGTTAACTGGTCATGCGAACTCAATATGCAGTGTATGTGTGTTGTGTTTTAAAAGGGGGTTATGGATATATCGAGGGGCCCGCAGAGTTTTTACGGGGGTCCCGCTACCCAGATAGCGAGCTGGGGGTCAAGGGGGCTAGCAGCCCCCTTGCGGGGTGAGGGGCAGTGCCCCGTTAGAAATTTTTTCGAATGGGGGAGGTATTTTTAGTGTGGAGTATGTGTGTGTGTGTATCTATATATATATATACATGTATACATATATATATAAAAAGGGTAAAAGTGCCCAAAAGGACGCGTGGGGCCAGCGCCTCACGTGCCTAGCACGCCAGCGCTGTGCGCTTGGGCGCTAGCGCACCACATTTCCGACACGTGGGCGCTAGACGCTCGAGCGCAAGCGCATCACGTGCCCGGCACGTGGGAGCTGGGTGCTTGAGCGCCGTGCGCTTAGGCGCTAGCGCACCACGTGTCCGATACGTGGACGCTGGGCGCTCGAGCGCTAGCGCACCACGTGTCCGGCACGTGGGCGCTGGGCGCTTGAACGCAAGGCACTCGAGCGCTAGCGCACCACGTGCCCGGCACGTGGGCGCTGGGCGCTTGAGCGCTTGGGGCGCTGGGCGCTTGGGCGCCGTCGAGGAAAAGATGCTTTTAGCCCTAGAAGTGGGATTTAAACTCCCAAAAGAGAATTTAGAGTGGAGTTAAACTCCCAAGATGTTTTTGGAGATGCTGAAACGGGCTTCTCCCTTGAGCTCTGGATCTTCCCGAAGTGGGATTTTTAGGAGATGGGTCTCCTTCTTCCTCCTCTTTTGGCTGGATCTTGAAGTACAAGAACAATGAGATTTTAAAAAAATCTCCCCTTTCTGAGATCTGATGGAAGATCTGAGTTCCCCTTTGTGGGTTTTGTGGTGAAAAACTATTTAATTTTAGAAAAGAAAGAGTAAAACTCTTGATTTAATTCTTAAAGAAGAAGAAGGTTTAGAACCTTGAGGAAGAAAAAGGAGGCACAAAAACCCTAATCTTTTTGTGAGGAACGAGAAGTCTATTAGATATTTTCATCATGTTGCCTTATATAGGCTTACATATTTACATATAGCCCCTTGGGCTTTACAAAATGAAATTTTGCCCATCCCATGGCCCAAGCATAATTCCGGGGATCGGAGTATCATTCCGAAGAGCAGAGCATGATTCCAAGGATCGGAGCCTTATTCCGGAGATCGGAGCATCATTCCGAAGAGCGGAGCATGATTCCAGGGATCGGAGCATCATTCCAAAGCGGAGCATCATTCCAGGGTTCGGAGCATCATTCTGAAGAGTGGAGCATGATTCCAGGGGGGTCGAAGCATAATTCTGACGAGCGGCAGACATTCTGACCGAAGCATAATTTCGATGCGGAGGTTGATTCCCAGGCGAAGCATAATTCCGACAGGGAAGGTAAATACTCCGAGGTGAAGCAAGATTTTGACACGGGGTACATTCTGAGACGAAGCATGATTCTGGCGCAGAGCTTGTTGGCTGACTTGATTCCGAGACGAAGCATAATTTCGACAGGGAAGGCAGATACACCGAGGCGAAGCATGATTTCGACACGGGGTGCACATTCTGAGACGAAGCATGATTCCGACGCAGAGCTTGCTGGTTGACTTGATTCTGAGGTGGAGCATAATTCCGACGAGGAGGTCGTTGGTTGATTCCGAGCCGAAGCATAATTCCGACAGGGAAGGCAGATACACCGAGGCGAGGCTTGATTTCGACGCGGGGTACACTCTGAGACGGAGCATGACTCCGACACAGAGCTGGTTGGTTGATTTGATTTCAAGGCAGAGCATAATTCCTGCAGGGAAGGAGTAAGTCTATGTTACCCACCCCGGTGCTTAACAGGGAGGCGGAATAGGTAAAAATCAAATTTTTCTCAAAGGAAACATAGACTAACCATGAAGGATCTTTGCTAAACGAAAATAACAAACTAATACGGAGTTTTAACTACTAGGTTAGATGGTTATACCTAGTTCTTGAACTCCTTCTTTTCTTGTTGTGGTCCTCCTAGTTGCTAGCTCCTTGGAGTGGTGTAGATGGCTCCTCCTCGTTGTCTTCTCTAGGTCAAAGAACGATCCATCCAAAGGCCTTTACCTTGAGCTTCTACCTCAACAATGAAGTAACTAGAGTACTTGGCTTGCTACACTAAGAACCCTAGAGTGAGTAGAGAAGTATTTTAGTGGTTTAGTCTCAAAGCTTTGATTTTCAACACATGAAACACTTAAGCTTTTTGAGAGAGGAAGAGGGAGAGCAAACCATGAAAGAGAAAGATAATGAGAGAATGAGAGAACAAAGCTCTCATATGAGAAATATATGATGATAATAATAATAATAATGAAGAAAATTGTGATGGTGAGTTGATTTGACCATTATCATTTCATAATTAATGCTAAGCATGCTTCAAAAAATATCTCATGCTCAACAAAAGAAAATATCTAAGTCAATGTGAGTCAACAAGTCAAATGGTCAACCCAACTCAAACCATGATACAATTATCCTTAATTAAAACTATTAATCATATTCCTCCTTCTCATTATGGTTTTGATCAAGTCAATGGTCAAAACCCTAATGAGGTGTCTCCCTCTCCGCCCCTGTCAACTGTACATACATACCCGCATCCGTGTTCCATAGAAACACGAATACAATGAGACTAGACCAATCCCAAAACAAATACTAGGATCTGGTTTAAACCAAAGCCCACTAGTATCAACTGCCGAACACCAAACGCGCACAAGTACGCATATATGAACGAACCCTGTCGCAAGACCATACGACCTCTATCTCTTTTCGCCCAAAGGTGAAGAACCCTCTGTGTGGGACTCTAAAGACTCGACACTACACTGGCAGTGGGTTTAACCACAGGCCGCAAGCGATACTAGCTGTACGTAACGGTCCCCAGGTAGATGCCGATAAGAAGACCGATGAGGTGAACCCATCCGAACTCCTACTGAGCCTGAATGTGACAATCTCCGTACAGTCTGGTCTGTTCGTCTAAGAGTATCGCATGTCTGGCCTAGAGGGCGGTAAACATCAGACCTCTAATAGCGGTACAAGTCGTGTCGGAGTGTAGCCCAGAACACCCTGAGAAGCTACTGAAAACACTACCAGTAAATCTCGCTTGCCCTGGCCAGGGACTTTGTGTAATGGCTCTCCTAGACACAGCGCGATATCAACCCCCAATACCGGAATAGACGAATCCTGTCTAACCGTCACTGCCTCCAAGTGCTTCGGGACTGCACCCAACTACTACATGTTTGCATGACTCAATAAAGCCGTGGTAGGGTAGTAATCTAAGAGAAGTGGGAACACACTTGAGGCGAAGTGGCAGTGTCAAGTCAACGGACTAAGCTGTACTCATGTTACCTGGGAACTGTTATCTGACGATAGGTATAGTACCAACCAACAGTTCCCGATGAGTCCTGTCCAGTGTACTCATAACCTAATGAGCACCTGCATACTATCTCCAGTACGACGTACTGATGGCTGTGGGACAGACCATCTCCCCAGCTAGGACGAGAAGCGTACACACCAGTCTACTCCGGAGTATCGATGCCCTGTCTCGATAATCCTACGACTGGGGACCTGTATAAGGATGTGCTTGTAGACTACCCAACCCCCACAAGTATGACTGCCATCACAACGCTGGTAGTCAAGCAAAGATCCTAAGGGCTCTATCAATATGTATTAGCGATACGTCAAAAGAAACATATACACATATTAAGATAGATACAAACCAAGTAGCATACTACCATATTGAGCAAGACTGTTATAAATCTGTGTATATATCCCAAGCTTCCAAAATGTAATATACAAACTGGTACTATACAATAATGGCCTCTAGGGCATATCACACTAACAATCTCCCACTTGCACTAAGGCCATGTGCTGGCATATCGCAGACCTATCATCTCGAATAGCCTCTCGAACTGCGTCTGAGGAATGGCCTTTGTGAATGGATCTGCAGTGTTATCTTCTGTAGCAACCCTCCGAACCTCGATCTCCCGGCGATCCACGATCTCCCTGATCAGGTGATACCGCCTCAAAATGTGTCTGGACTTCTGATGGGACCTGGGTTCCTTCGCTAAAGCTATAGCCCTGTTGTTGTCATAATACAGAGATATTGGATCAACAATGGACGGAACCACCTGAAGTTCTGTTAAGAACTTCCTCATCCAGACAGCTTCTTTTGCGGCATCTGAAGCTGCGATATACTCCACTTCCATTGTCGAGTCAGCAACGGTCTCCTGTTTGGAACTCTTCCAACAGACCGCCCCTCCATTGAGGGTAAAGACATAACCTGACATGGATTTGGAGTCATCCTTGTCACTCTGGAAGCTGGAGTCAGCAAAGACCTCGATCTGGAGGTCCTTTCCGCCGTAAACCAAGAACGTCTCTTTAGTCCTTCTCAGGTACTTCAGAATGTTCTTTACTGCTATCTAGTGCTTCTCCCCAGGGTTTGACTAATACCGACTTACCACACTCAGTGCATAAGCTACATCTGGTCTGGTACACAACATTGCATACATTATAGAGCCTACCGCAGAAGCATAGGGTATAATAGACATGTGATCCCTTTCCAAATCAGTCTTGGGAGACATCTTTTTGGAGAGGGTGATTCCGTGACAAGCCGGTAAATTACCTAGCTTTGAATCTTCCATACTGAATCTTTTCAGTATGGTGTCGATGTACCTGGACTGCGAAAGTCCCAACATCCTCTTAGATCTATCATGATAGATCTGGATCCCCAGAATGTAAGAGGCATCACCCAGGTCTTTCATGGAGAATCTGTGTGACAAGAACCCTTTAACAGATTGTAGCATATGAATGTCATTTCCTATCAAGAGAATGTCATCCACGTATAAAATGAGGAATACGACAGTTCGCGCTACAATCTTACTATAAATGCATGGTTCATCTGGATTTCTGATAAAGCCAAATTCTTTGACCGTCTCATCAAAACAGATGTTCCAACTCCGCGATACCTGCTTCAGTCCATAATTGAACTTCAGCAATTTGCACACCTTTCCGCTGCTCCCACTCTGAATGAATCCCTCTGGCTGGTCCATATAGACACACTTCTCTAAATTTCCATTTAGAAAAGCGGTTTTTACGTCCATCTGCCAAATCTCATAATCGTGGAAGGCAGCAATGGCAAGAAGGATTCGAATGGATTTGAGCATAGCCACTGGAGAAAAGGTTTCGTCATAGTCCAAACCAGGTCTTTGACGAAAACCCTTTTGCAACAAGTCTAGCCTTATAGGTTTCAACATGTCCATCTACACCAATCTTCTTTCTGAAGATCTATTTGCAGCCTACGGGTTTTACCCCTTCTGGAGCAAAGACCAAAGTCCATACTTTGTTGGTGTACATGGACTCCATCTCAGTTCGCATTGCATCTAGCCATTTTACTGAGTCAGTGCTCTGAATGGCCTGCTGGAAGTTAGTCGGCTCATCATTATCAATAATGCAATCCTCTCTATCCCTGTCTATGAGAAAGCCGTAGTATCTCTCACGTGGATGAGAAAGCCTACTACTCCTGCGGAGCGGTGCGGGAATGTCCTGTTCTTTTGAAACTTCTTGTTCCACCAAGCTTTCAGTAATAGCTTGTGGTTCTGGAATTTCTTCCAGTTCTATTGCGCTCCCACTTGTTTCCTTTTCTAAGAACTGATGTTCCAGAAAGTGGGCATGACGAGAAACAAAAACCTTTTGTTCCTCTACGTAATAGAAAAGATACCCCCTGGAGTTCTTTGGGTATCCCACAAACTTACACAGTACTGAGCGTACCTCGAGTTTGTCCGCATGCTGCTTTTTGACAAAAGCTGGACATCCCCATATCTTCAGATATTGAAAATAGGTTCCCACTCCACATCTGATATGGTGTGGTAGGCACAGTCTTGGTAGGAACCTTATTTAAAAGATACGCAGCTGATTCTAGAGCATAGCCCCAGAATGATCGCGGTAACTCAGCGTTACTCATCATGGAACGTACCATATCCAATAGGGTTCGATTTCGTCTCTCCGATACACCGTTGTGTTGTGGAGTGTATGGAGGAGTAAGCTGAGAGAGAATTCCATTCTCTTTTAAGTAATCCAGGAACTCGGCACTTAAGTATTCACCACCTTGATCAGATCTCAGTGTCTTGATACTTTTGCCGGTTTTTTTTGCTACTTCATTCTTATATTCCTAGAATTTCTCAAAGGCCTCGGATTTATGCTTCATTAAGAAGACATGTCCATACCTAGAGAAATCGTCCGTAAAAGTAATGAAATATGAAAAACCACTTCTTGCATGTGTAGACATTAGACCACACACGTCACTGTGTACGAGTCCTAAGAGCTCGCTCGCTCTTACTCCGTGTCCAGTGAACGGAGTCTTTGTCATCTTTCCTTTGAGACATGATTGACAAGTTGCATAAGAATGATATTCGAACGGATCCAAATATCCTTCTTTATGTAACTTAGCTAACCTTGTCTCATTGATGTGACCCAGTCTACAATGCCATAAGAAAGCATGATTTAATTCTGGAGACTTTCTTTTGTGTGTATTCTGGATATTGAAAATCTGCGGTTGGTTTAAAACGTATATACCGTTGCTTAATGTACCCGACCCAATTAAAACATGATTAAGGTGAATGTTTACAGCATTGCTTACAAATGCAAAATCATAACTTTCTTTAGATATTAAAGATACAAATATGATATTACAAGTCGAACTGGGTACAAAATAACAGTTGCGCAAAACCAAAACATGTCCATCTGTCAATCCTAAGTGATAGTCCCCCACGGACTCAGCATCCATACTTGCTCCGTTTGCAACTCTGAGGGTCATATCACCCACCTTCAAAACCCTACGGTTTCTCAGTGCCTGCAAAGAATTACAGATATGAGATCCTGATCTGGTATCCAATACCCAGGAAGTAGAGTTGATTGACAGACAGTTTTCAATAACATACACACCTGAAACCGAAGCCACAACTTGCTTCGGGTCCTGGTTCTTGGCCTTCCAAGCCCTGCAATCTTTCTTCCAGTGTCCTTTCTTGTGACAATAAAAGCATTCTTCCTTCCCCACAATCTGTCCCACTACCTTTGCTTTTCCCATAGCTTCCACCTTACTAACACCACCCCTTGGTTTGGTGGGGGCCTTCTTCTTCTTTCATTTGGCATTCGCCTTGGACCTAGAAGAGGAAGCTCCTCAAACAAACAAAGAGGGTGCTTCCCTGACTTTCTGCAGGGTGCCCTCTGCACTCCTCAACATGTTGAGGAGTTCCGGAAGTTCAACTTCTTTTCCTTGCATGTTGAAATTCAGGATAAACTGGGCGTAGGTGGAAAGAAGGGACTGGAGAATCAAGTCAGTGTAGAGCTCGTTCTCTAACGTGGTCCCGAGGTCCGCGAGCTCCTCAATGTAGCCAATCATCTTAAGCACGTGTTCCGCTACAGATGATCCGACGGCCAACCTCGCTGAAAATAGCTTCTTCGAGGTCTCGTATCTTACGATACGGGATTGCTCTCCATGTAGTTCCTTAGTATGAAGAAATATGGATTCAAGATCCATATTCTTGTGCCTCCTCTGATGTTCATTGTCTATAGAGGCAAGCACAAGGCACTTGGCCTTCGCGCTGTCAATCTCCCAGGTCTTACGGATTTCCTTATCCGCGACACTGGATTCTGGACCAGGGACGGCGGGGGCCTTAGTGGTAAGGAGATACCCCAACTTATCATAAGTGATTGCCATTTTGACATTCCTGAACCAATCTTTGTAGTTTGGCCCTGTCAGTATATTTTTATCTAAAAGTGAATTAAGGCCCGTCATGTTATTTGGTTGCTGCAATTAGGAGAGAGAGAAGAAACACTTTAGTATGATGCTCTTGCAAGTTTAGAGTGGTTTTTAGTTTGTCTAAACAGGATGGCTCCTACTGTTTCTCGAATCCTTCCTCAAACCATAAAAGAAGAACTAGTCGGGATCTCACCGTACAATACTTGCTTAACCGTTCAGCCAGGCCGGTGTCGGTACTTCGAGGGAGGTTTTACAACGCTTTCGCGAAGTTCCTTAATTAAATAACCTCTTTTCCCTGTGGGCGTAGCCCCGCTAACACCTTTCTAGACACCTACTTGGTTTATAGCATTGATCGTTAAGTGAAAAAATCTCCCGAGGAGTAGCATATACTCACAGTAGGATCGAGATCCAAATATCATTGTGTGATAAAGTTGAAGGAATCCTACCAAAATTATCACACACCTAATGGTATGCAATACTAGCAAGTTTCAGTTTCTTTAGAAACTCCCGATGTGGATTTTTGCCCCATGCTCTTATGACCTTGACGAGGGCCAACATATCATAAGTCACATGTCAAGTTCTACCCGTCATTATCCAGGTTAATTTGAACCCACCCGTATATACCCTTGACGAAGGCCAAAATAGCAGTACGACTGTCCCAAACCAACGCATCTATCTATGCAACAGATAAATATCCGGCAGCTACCAATCACTATGCCTTGGCGAAGGTCAAAATACATAACTTGAATACTACTGAATATTTAACTGAAATGACGGAGTGCTACGAATGGTTTTGGCGAAAGCGTGAACGTAGTGAACTTGATATAATCGAAAGAACCTGATAACTTTTAAAAGGAGTGGTTTAAGCTCCGCATTTTAAAAGTTTTCTGTTTTGAAAAAAAAACCGAGTGGTTTTGAAATTGTTCCAACGATTCAGCTTTGATTTATTTTCTTTGCATTAATATAATGTGTCCCATCAATTAATCCTACCATTGCAGAAAACAATGAAAATATGACGTACGCTTATGCCATCCGCATTCGCCACTGGGCCCCATCATCACCCGTTAGGTTACTTAACTAACGACAGAGCGGGGTCTGGACTAGCGCGGATGCAAAACATAAGCAACGCCTACTAGATATCATATATAGATATAAACGTTAGTCAGACGTAATGATAGTCATTCCAGATCACAGATGAACATATTGGATATGCTAGGAATCCGCGTTTCGTTCGAGCCTGTAACGAAAGACAGATTACACGGTCGCGATGAATAGCCAAACCCCACCCTAGACCCCTACGGGTGCGGCAAACTACCCGCCAAATACCCGAAGTGAAGCAGCCTCCCTCAACAACATGAGTAGGCCACTCAGCACTTCTAAGTACCCGGTAGTTTGTGCACCCCACCTTGGGTCTATCCTAGGAGCAAAAACAGTAAAAGAAATAATATACAATGGTGGCTACAACCTCAACCCGGATGTGCGACCATGAAATAATATTATATCAAATTACAAATATTACATTCAATGAAAAATGAAAACCCTCATCTCACATCCCCGGCTATTCATCACGACGATCCAACAAGTTCATATCCACAAACCAATAGAAATATCACAAAAATGTGCAACCCCCAACTAATCAACATATAGCAATTAGCGGAAGTTTAAAACACATTATACAGAACATGAAACATCAAACAACAATAAACTGCGACTTCGAAACACCCGCCAAATGCTACAATGAATAATTTTCAGGAAAGTCAAAATTGGCAAAATTAAACAACTTCTAAAGCCCAAGATTTAAGCCAAAAGACCAACTACAAAAATCGAACCAATTCCTCCCTGTCCAAACCGGCCTGGCCGGAATTCTGGCTACTGTGGCCGGCCCCCCAGGTGAGGAATTGCTTCAGTTTTGTCTCGTGGACTTTTTACTGTTCAAAGATGACTCTGTACATGTTTAAATAATTTTCAGAGCTCATAAAAAATCGACAGAAACTCAGATTTTAGGCGTCGTTGTTTTGGGTCGTTTCGTTTTCGTAGTTTATCTAGTTTTGAACTGTTAGTTTTATGTTTAGCTAGGCTCTCTGATACCACTGTAAATCTATGTTACCCACTCCGGTGCTTAACGAGGAGGCGGAATAGGTAAAAATCAAATTTTTCTCAAACGAAACATAGACTAACCATGAAGGATCTTTGCTAAACGAAAACTAACAAACTAATACGGAGTTTTAACTACTAGGTTAGATGGTTATACCTAGTTCTTGAACTCCTTCTTTTCTTGTTGTGGTCCTCCTAGTTGCTAGGTCCTTAGAGTGGTGTAGATGGCTCCTCCTCGTTGTCTTCTCTAGGTCAAAGAACGATCCACCCGAAAACCTCTACCTTGAGCTTCTACCTCAACAATGAAGTAACTAGAGTGCTTGGCTTGCTACACTAAGAACACTAGAGTGAGTAGAGAAGTATTTTGGTGGTTTAGTCTCAAAGCTTTGATTTTCAACGCATGAAACACTTAAGCTTTTTGAGAGAGAGAGAGGAAGAGCAAACCATGAGAGAGAAAGATAATGAGAGAATGAGAGAACAAAGCTCTCATATGAGAAATATATGATAATAAATAATAATTAAGAAAATTGTGATGGTGAGTTGATTTGACCATTATCATTTCATAATTAATGCTAAGCATGCTTCAAAAAATATCTCATGCTCAACAAAAGAAAATATCTAAGTCAATGTGAGTCAACAAGTCAAATGGTCAACCCAACTCTAACTATGATACAATTATCCTTAATTAAAACTATTAATCATATGCCTCCTTCTCATTATGGTTTTGATCAAGTCAATGGTCAAAACCATAATGAGGTGTCTCCCTCTCCGCCCCTGTCAACTGTACATACATACCCGCATCCGTGTTCCATAGAAATACGAATACAATGAGACTAGACCAAACCCAAAACAAATACTAGGATCTGGTTTAAACCAAAACCCACTAGTATCAACTGCCCGAACACCAAACGCGCACAAGTACGTATATGTGAACGAACCCTGTCGCAAAACCATACGACCTCTATCTCTTTTCGCCCAAAGGTGAACAACCCTCTGTGTGGGACTCTAAAGACTCGACACTACGCTGGCAGTGGGTTTAACCATAGGTCGCAAGCGATACTAGCTGTACGTAACGGTCCCCAGGTAGATGCCGATAAGAAGACCGATGAGGTGAACCCATTCGAACTCCTACTGAGCCTGAATGTGACAATCTCCGTACAGTCCGGTCTGTTCGTCTAAGAGTATCGCATGTCGGGCCTAGGGGGTGGTAAACGTCAGACCCCTAATAGCGGTACAAGTCGTGTCAGAGTGTAGCCCAGAACAGCCTGAGAAGCTACTGGAAACACTACCAGTAAATCTCGCTTGCCCTGACCAGGGACTTTGTGTAATGGCTCTCCTAGACACAGCGCGATATCAACCCCCAATACCAGGAGAGATGAATCCTGTCTAACCGTCACTGCCTCCAAGTGCTTCGGGACTGCACCCAACTACTACCTGTTTGCACGACTCAATAGAGCCGTGGTAGGGTAGTAATCTAAGAGCAGTGGGAACACACTTGAGGCGAAGTGGCAGTGTCAAGTCAACGGACTAAGCTGTACTCATGTCACCTGGAAACTATTATCTGACGATAGGTATAGTACCAACCAACAGTTCCCGACGAGTCCTGTCCAGTGTACTCATAACCTAATGAGCACATGCATACTATCTCCAGTACGACGTACTGATGGCTGTGGGACAAACCATCTCCCCGGCTGGGACGAGAAGCGTACACACCAGTCTACTCCGGAGTATCGATGCCCTGTCTCGATAATCCTACGACTGGGGACCTGTATAAGGATATGCTTGTACACTACCCAACCCCCACAAGTGTGACTGCCATCACAATGCTGGTAGTCAAGCAAAGATCCTAAGGGCTCTATCAATATGTATTAGCGATATATCAAAAGAAACATATACACATATTAAGATAGATACAAACCAAGTAGCATACTGCTATATTGAGCAAGACTGTTATAAATCTGTGTATATATCCCAAGCTTCCAAAATGTAATATACAAACTGGTACTATACAATAATAGCCTCTACAGCATATCACACTAACAGAAGGTAGATACACCGAGACGAAGCATGATTTCGACACAGGGTGCACATTCTGAGACGAAGCATGATTCCGACACAGAGCTTGATGGTTGACTTGATTCCGAGACGGAGCATAATTCCGACGAGGAGGTCGTTGGTTGATTCCGAGCCGAAGCATAATTCCGACAGGGAAGGTAGATACACCGATGCGAAGCTTGATTTCGACGTGGGATACACTCTGAGATGGAGCATGACTCCGACGCAGAGCTGGTTGGTTGATTTGATTCCGAGGCGGAGCATAATTCCGGCAGGGAAGGTAGATATCCCGAGGCGAAGCATGATTTCGACACGGGGTGAATTCTGGGACGAAGCATGATTCCGCCGCAGAGGTTGTTGGTTTGATTTAATTTAGGTTGACATCAGCATCGCTACACTGGAATATGGTACCAGAAGCGAATCATCATTTGTCATGAGAGGATTTGGGAATTGGTTTTGGTTTGGCATCTGTATTGCTGCACTGGAATAATGCCAGGAGCAACTCATCATTTGTCCCAGGAGGATTTGGGAATTGGTTTTCGCTTGGCATCAGTATCGCTACACTGGAATATGGTACCAGGAGCGAATCATCATTTGCGCTTGCTTATCAGGAAGCGATGGCTTAGGAGACAAGTTTTAGGTCCCTATCACCTAAGACTTTTCAATTTTGTGAGCCGTAAGGGTCTCACAAAATATTTTCTCCCTACGGGTCGTAAGGATCCCGTAGGTGTATTTTCTCCTTAGGAGTCGTGGGGACTCCTAAGTATGTTGCTCCTTTATGAGTCGTAAGAATCTCAGGCGGGAATTTTCTCCTCACAAAGTCGATAGGACTTTGTGAGTGCATTTCATCTCTTTTTCACGAGTTTGCGCCCTTTCGGATTTTCACAAACTCTCCGGCAGTCCTGTTGTTTTTACTTACGGAGCCCTTTCGGGTTTTCATCCGTGCCCATTTTGCTTGTGGACAGACCCCCTTTTTTTTTGAATTTTCACCGCCCGTGGGACTTTGAATGTTGTCTCGCCGGTAGGACTTAGGAGAGATTGGGATCGTTTTACGCCCATGGATTGTATACGGTTTTGCAGGATGTATGATCCAGACCGTAGGGCCGGACAAATTTCGGGACTTTGTTAGCATCTGCATCGCTGCACTGGAATATGGTACCAAGAGCGACTCATCATTCGCCGTTGGGGTATGGAATTTGGAATTTGGTTGGCGTCTGCATCGCTGCACTGGAATATGGTACCAGGAGCGACTCATCATTCGCCACTTGGGGATTGAGGAGCGATGGCTTAGGAGACAGGTTTAGATCCCTATCACCTGAAGCTTTTCAATTTTATGGGCCGTGAGGGTCCCATAAAAGCATTTTCTCCCTACGAGTCGTAAGGATCCCGTAGGTGTATTTTCTCCTTGGAAGTCGTGAGGACCCCCAAGTGTGTTTTTCCATGGTGATTCGTAAGGATCCCACGAAGGTTTGTTCTCCTCATGCATCGTGAGGACACATGAGTGGATCTTTCCAATGGAGCATAATTCCAAGGGCGGAGACCAACCGCGGGACTGGTGATTGCGGTGGGGCATGGGTATGATGAGAATTATTTGAGCCCGTGGATTGTATACGGCAGTCAATTTGGGGACTAACCATAGGGCCGGGAGAAATTTAGGAATTTGAATTTTGGTTGGCGTCTGTATCGCTGCACTGGAATATGGTACCAGGAGCGACTCATCATTTGCCTTTTTTTTACCGCGATTGCTCTATCATTTCAACTTTTTTATCGCGAAGATCGCGATTGCCCTATCATTTCGGCTTTTATTCGTGGTTGCCCCATCATTTCGGCTTTATTTTCATCTTTATTCTACTCGCTGATTTTTATTGCGAGTTGCCCCATCATTTCGGCTTTTATTTTTCTTTTATTATTATTTTTGTTTTATTTACACATTTTTAC
Source organism: Agapanthus africanus (assembly GCA_030015575.1). Taxonomy (NCBI): domain Eukaryota; kingdom Viridiplantae; phylum Streptophyta; class Magnoliopsida; order Asparagales; family Amaryllidaceae; genus Agapanthus; species Agapanthus africanus. Next base: position 932,578,710 of record JASDDO010000019.1, on the reverse strand, counting down.
ATCCCCAGTTTAACGACTTAGAGGTCGATTATTCCCAGTTTAATGACGTGGTGGTCGATTGTTCCCAGTTTAATAACGTGGTGGTCGATTGTTCCCAGTTTAATGACGTGGTGGTCGACTGTTTTCAAAGAAAGGCAGATGTCTGAGAGAATCAGTTTCACGAAGAACTTCGGTCTCCGTTTGTATGAAATTGACGGTTGCAGCTGGACTATTTGTTAACACGCCTTTAGACAGTTCTATCTCTCCTGCCTTGTATTGCTTTTCGACCCAATCTTTGAAGACGAAGCAGTCATCAATGGCATGACCTATCACTCTGTGATAGGGCAGTATTTGGGGTCGTCGGTCATATTCGCTTCATGCGATCTTTTTGACTCTGGCAGTTGTAGACCGTTTCTCAGGGCGTCTTTGAATATTTTACGGATTTTGTCCCTTCTGAAGGAATAAGACCTTATCCAGCTTCTCTTTCAGTGGAGATTCTCCTCCCTCTCCGAACACTGGCTTCCGAGGCTGGTTGGCACTAGGCCGGCTCATCCCTCGCTTATTTCGGTTAGCCGAAGTGTTGAAAGATTCAGAATCGTCGGGATTTCCGCCTTTGCGATTATCGTCCTTTCGGTTTCTCCAGGACCTATTGTTATTTTAGGAATCTGAGAAGGACTCCTGCTTTGAGCGCTCCAACATCTGAACTTTCCTGGTCAGCTCTTGGAATGTTTTGAGACTCGCGGTGCATAGAAACGGGGCCATCCAATTGTTGAGATTTCCGACAAGGAGACTGACAGATTGGTCCTGCTCTATCGGCGGTTCACATTTGACGGAGAGATTGCACCATCGGGTTATAAAATCCGTGCTGCTTTCGTTGTTTTTTGGCTTGGTCCTTACGAGGTCGGCGATGGTGATCTTATCGCTGACACCCATGAACCTCTGCCGGAACAGAGACTCCATTTGGACGAAAGTTGTAACGGAGCCATCCGGTATGCTCGCGTACCAGTCGAAAGCAACATCGGTCAAACTATTAACAGACTGGTGGAGGAGAAGCGCATCATTGCCCCCAGTATTCCCGCATGAAGGTTTAAAATGGGCGACGTGCTGATTCGCATTTCTCGTCCCATCAAATCTTCTGAATTTGGGGATGACATAGCCGCTAGGAAATTCTACCAGATCATACTGAGCAGGATATGGTCTCCCGCTACTGCTAACATCTTTTTGCGCTTCGGCTTCAGCTACCAATGTTTTGACTTTGCTGGCAACTAAATCCATGATTTAATCCTGAGTTAGCGGGCCACTGTCATCGGTAGCCAAGACATTTCCCGAAATAGGATACGACTGATTTTCATGTGGTTCGCCAACTTTTGGATTTAAGGGAATAGGCGTCGGCTGTCTTGGGACACCGTTTCCCGGTTCACGAGCAGAGCCCTGCGCTTGATTGGGCGGCTGAGAGGCAAGTTGGGCCATAAGCCGTAAGACAACGTTTGTCAAGTCGTCAATTTTTTAGTAGAGCTTGGCCATCTCCTTGTCTTTGCTTCTGAGCTGTTTTCGGAGCTCTTGGAGAAGTTGCTGCTCTGTGTTCTTGGGACAGAAGATTGGCTCATCTTCGCTTTCCGAGCCCGACTCCTCATGGACCGAAGGGTCTTTCTGCCTATCATCCTCATCGAGAGGGTTTTCATCATCCAGCGGAGGCGACTGTTCTTGGGAAGCGACAACCACATTCAAGCCAGATTGGATTTGAGATGTGGTGGCCCCGTCCTTGCTCTTGCTGCGCGTGCCCACCATATAGACAGTGTGGACCATATATTCAGCCATCCTTTCATCACTGGCAGCTGGTCTCGCGGAGCAGTCCGTACTTTGGAAATTCAAAAATTTTAACATGGCCGGAGCCCTAGCCCTTTTGTTGGCTCTGTATCTGAGCCGCTTCTGCCTCAGCTTCTCCGCCTTGAGTGCTTGGCAGGCTTCTGCTCTCTGGGAAGCCGCCATAGGCTGAGCGATGAGGAGCTTAGAGAAGCTACCCAATTGAGCGGTTGTCAGGGGCATCGTCGGAGCTTGCTCGAGACGCCATGTTTCTTTGTTAGTGTTGATGGCCTTGCCCCCAGCTGGGGCCCAGGAGAGCTGTTCAAACGCCGATTTGCGTTTGAATTGGGGCGCCTTCGAGACCACCACATTTGGCATCTTGCCTTTCGAGACCGGTTTGTCTGTCACCGGGGCTTGAGGAGCTGGGATGGCGTTAGCTGACACGAACAGAATAGAGCCAAATGGTAGTGGCGGCTCCTCCCATTGTCGCCCGAGACTAGCTGGAAGGACCGTCCTGGAGTCCATCTTCATCGTGTAGAAGATGGGAGCTGAGTTCATCTTTGGAGACATTGTTGAAAGGTGATTGCTTGAAAACCTGCATGAAAGAGTATTATTTTAGTATAAATATAGATATGTATATTGATTGAGTTCGCATGAACGTTTAACCCGAAATATGGGAGGAGAGATGGGTCCCACCGGGCGTGCCAGAATCTGTAGGGTGTTTTTCATCACCCCATTGAGATGGGAATACGCGCGCGCTTATCAAGCGCATTACAGATTCTTCCTACCTAGGGTAGGCTAGGGTTTATTGATTGTGGGGATCCGAATCTCCGGCAGCCGCGGACTAAGCTGTCGTTAATTACCCCTCGCCTTTGGAGCGAGGGAACCTCCGATTGACGGGTTAACTGGTCATGCGAACTCAATGTGCAGTGTACGTGTGTTGTGTTTTAAAAGGGGGTTATGGATATATCGGGGGCCCCGCAGAGTTTTACGGGGGTCCCGCTATCCGGATAGCGGGCTGGGGGTCAAGGGGGCTAGCAGACCCCTTGCAGGGTGCGGGGCAGCGCCCCGTTAGAAATTTTTTCTAACGGGGGAGATATTTTTAATGTGGAATATGTGTGTATATCTATATATAAATACATGTATACATATATATAAAAAGGGGGAAAGCGCCCAAAAGGACACGTGGGGCCAGCGCCTCACGTGCCTAGCACTCGAGCGCTGTGCGCTTAGGCGCTAGCGCACCACGTGTCCGGCACGTGGGCGCTGGGCGCTCGAGCGCAAGCGCACCACGTGCCCGGCACGTGGGCGTTGGACGCTTGAGCGCCGTGCGCTTAGGCGCTAGCGCACCACGTGTCCGACACATGGGCGCTGGGCACTCGAGCATTAGCGCACCACGTGCCCGGCATGTGGGCGCTGGGCGCTTGAGCGCTTGGGGCGCGGGGCGCTCGGGCGCCGGCGAGGAAAAGATACTTTTAGCCCTAGAAGTGGGATTTAAACTCCCAAAAGAGAATTTAGAGTGGAGTTAAACTCCCAAGATGTTTTTGAAGATGCTGAAACGGGCTTCTCCCTTGAGCTCTGGATCTTTCCGAAGTGGGATTTTTAGAAGATGTGTCTCCTTCTTCCTTCTCTTTTGGCTGGATCTTGAAGAACAAGAACTATGAGATTTTAAAAAATCTCTCCTTTCTGAGATCTGATGGAAGATCTGAGTTCCTCTTTGTGGGTTTTGTGGTGAAAAACTATTTAGTTTTGGAAAAGAAAGAGTAAAACTCTTGATTTAATTCTTAAAGAAGAAGATGGTTTAGAACCTTGAGGAAGAAGAAGAAGGCACAAAAACCCTAATCTTTTTGTGAGAAATGAAAAGTCTATTAGATATTTTCATCATGTTGCCTTATATAGGCTTACATATTTACATATAGCCTCTTGGGCTTTACAAAATGACATTTTGCCCATCCAATGGCTCATGTGCCATTTCTTTTTGCACATAAGTCATGGGCTTTGCAAAAAATTTGGCTTTATGCCTATTTTGTATACATTCATGCATAAAAAATTACATAAAAATTATTTATTGCATGATCTATATTTTGGCATGGAGGAGGCTGGCCGCGGGCTCGACTTGGGCATAGGCCCGCTTGACCTAGGCTTGGGCCCACCTGGCTTGGGGTTGACCTTGACTTTGACTCGGTCAACCGGGGTGCAAATTTTGACCCCAACAGGCGGGAGGCTCGAAGGCGAGTGGGAGGCCGAGCGAGCTTGGTTCTGTGAAGCTCGGAGGCGGGCTGGGGGGCTGAGGAGGCCCAGCGTGCAGGAGGGCTCGGAGGTGAGCCGATGGTTGTTTGTAGGACGAGCACAGGAGTGTTCTGGGAGGTCATCGAAGGTCGAGAACATGCTCGGGTCGAAGGCCCGGGATATGCCTCCAATGTACCGTTCTTGTTCCTTTCCCGTAAGCCTTGGAACACGTCATCTACCACGTGTCATGATCTGGGGAGTTTTCAGTACTGAGCATCATCAATTGGAGACAAGCAGAGAGAAGAATGACAAGCTTCATAAGAAGGATGCAATCTTTGTCGATGTCGACGATATTCTCTTTGAGCACATGCTATGGTTGGTCTACAATGATTCTCCTTCTGGTACAAATACTAATGGTTCCATCATGTTTGATGAGCTCAACTTGAAGGAGACTAGAGAGTTTTATTCGGTTGATTATTGAAAATGGAATAATTTGTTTTTCTTCATTTAATTGGTGTGAATACGTATCTGAATAATTCAGATTGTTTAGCCTTCTATTTCCTGTTATCTTTTTGTCATCTACCTGGAAACTGATAATGAAATGTTTTCTCAATCGTATAATTGTTTTGAGCATATTGGCCATGCACAGAGATTACTACGCAATTCCTTGGCGACTCAAACAAAATTAGGGCAGGTCCCATCCAGTTGCATAAGGATTGTGCAGGAACCCCTAGTGCAAGAACTCTTTTCTCAATTGTTATAGACATGATATTATGGATGCAGTGCTACTCTTTCATTATACTTTTGAGTTGCAAAGTACATGCAACTTATGGATGACACAGGTCGCAACAAAGGGCAGCAATCTGAAGGGTTTGTTGAGAACTATAATTGATGAAACAGATAGTCCCCAGAGAGAAAACCATGAATCACTTCATATTCTGCATTCTAACAATTGTTATGAGCAACTAAACATTATCTAAATCAGATCGCAGTTCCAACACTATGATAAAACAGGACATTAACCGGAAACAAACAAACACATTCTTGAATTTGTCTACTCAGCCTTCAACTACATCCAACATAACAGCAAAATTGAGTGTTCGTGATATTAGATATCTCCATCGATTAAATTGGTAAGGCATTACATTCTGAGATGCAACAGTTCAGACATGATCTCATATAATTGATCAGAAAGGGTAACAGATCAATGAAATGCATATTCTGCGTTTTAACCTAACAGACAGTATATACCTTTTTTTTTCATTTTGAGAAATATTTGTATTATGTACAATAGACTATTGCATGGTTGCTCGGAACAGCTTGCTTGAAATGGTGGTCAGCTTCAATTCCATCGTTTTGCATTCTTCTTTCCCTTTGATTTCGCCTTCGCTTGCTGAAAAGCCTGCATCTTCTGTTTCTTTCGTACCGCTTTCTCTTCCTGGGTATCAAGAAGAAATAGCTTAAGGCGTTGTATCTCAACTTCATCAGTTTACAACTAAAACTAAGCATATGTTATAGGGCATTAGTTACCTTTGACATTTTAGAATTGGCTTTTATTTTAGGGGATTTTTCCTCAAGCTCAGCCTCCCGCTCTAATTCTCTTTCCCTGGCTTCAAGGTTCTTTTCTAAATAATACTGCAAAAAGAATGAACGATTTTGTATCATTTCAGCTTGAATGATGCAAAGAAGCAATTTCTAAATATGCACTTCAATCAGCATGATGGTTGATGTAGAATTTAGGGCAACTCCTTGGCAACTTATAGGGATTTTCGAAGAAAAATATAATTGGATGGTTACAGCCTGGATTTTTATTAGTTGATCAACAACATAACGTTGAGGATTCCGATACCCTCAAACCGTCAAGCACACAAGATAGCAATCACTTAATCAAACATGAAGGGAAAAACACCAAATTTATGTGGTTTGTCCAAATCGACATACAAGGCAAGCGTCTCAAATTGGATTTCGCTAGGAGAAACAACAATGTACAAGAGAACTCTTATCTCTCACTCCCATCTATCTCATCTCTCATCCCCGTCTCTTCTCAAATGACAAGAGAGGGAGGCATCCCAGACTCAAACATGAGACTGCATCTAGTCCCACTTATTACAATAGGAGTGTATATAATGTTACAAGGATAACCCTAATAGACCCCATCACCAATTGGTAGCCCACACCTATAAATGGACCAATCTAGACTTCCCTCAATACAATTGATCGCTCTAGGTACGCAAAGGATACGAGACATAATCCAAATAGTTAACTGCATTAATATGAATAAGAAAGAAATTGTTTATTAAATCATGATGTTTATGGACTATTTTCCCCTAACCAGATGATAGAGATGCAGTCAGCATGTTTTTTTTTATATTGACACAAGATCAGGTGCGCGCGCCCACACACACACACGGGAAAAAAAAAAGGAAACCCGCCAAGCTCATTGTTTGAGAAGACATTCAAGGAGTTATATTATTAGATATATGTAAGGGGAAATTATCCAACACTCTCTCTAAGGATCTTATCAAACCACGCACAAATATCAACTATGACTCAAAATTGAAATTCTTGAAAAAAAACACTTTTGTTTCGAGGAAATCTTAACAAGGCCTGAGCATCATAAGACTAATGGATTAAACCAAACCATCCAACTATATTAACATTTAACGCCCAAAAGCAATTCATGAAGGAAAGGAAAAACTTACATTGTAATCTCCAGAATAGTCATGCAAATTCTGATCCTTCACTTCCACAACTCTATTAACTATCTGCCTTATGAAGTATCGATCATGAGAAACTGTAATAACTGTGCCACTGTACTCTGCTAGGGCCTCCTGTTAAACATAACGGTAAATTCAGCTGTGATTCTCAAAGTCAACATAAAGGTGAAGAATTCTATCCAAAAAAAACATAAAGGTGAAGAAAGATGGATGATTCATACCTCCAGCATCTCTTTGGTTGGTATGTCCAAATGGTTGGTAGGTTCATCCAAAACTAACAAGGTAGAAGGTTTAACCATGAACTTGCAAAAAGCAAGTCTTGCCTGCACCGGAAAGTTTATCCATGAAGTTGGGTCGTAGAATAGTTTATAGACTTCAATTACACTACACAAGGGTTTACACCAAGCTGGAGTGTGAGACAGCTCAATCAACGAATGGCATTGCTTTCATAATGAAACGGTATAGATCTTGAAGCTGGCTAGAACATGTAAGATATCCTTGCGACTATAATGACCAAATATTATATGATAACTGTAGATGTAAATCAGTAAGTCGAAGACTAGAAGTATGAATGTTTGTTTCTGCTATGGAAAAACCAAAGCAGAACCTAACCAATTTTAATTTGGCTTGGTGTGGTAATTATCTGGTTTTATACACATCATTCATTCATTATTTAAAATCCCATCGGGTTACAGTTTAACAGAATCAAGTTCAATTGAAGAAAATGAAATCAAATCAAACCATCTGAGATCGCATATAGTCGATACAAAACCGAAAACATGTCCTAACATAGAAAAAATAATACTTGGATAAGATGTTTTCTTATTTGGTTGGTACTTTTAAGTCATCAAGGATAAGATATCCACTCGGAATCTGACAGCACGCCACTGATTGTTCTAGTAATTCAGCCAATTATTTTATGTAATCAAGGATTATATATTTTCTTATTTGGATAGAAATGCTGAAAAATCTCGCTAATAGGGGGGAAAGGGGGTTTCATGAAGGACCAACTAGAATAAATTACGGTCATGACAGGCCAACTAACAGCCGCGGCGGGGGCGGGGGTGGGGGGATTGGAGAGACAGCCGGCTTATACAACATGAGCCTAGAATAAATTATGCTCATAAGGAATGTGGGAAAGGTAAGAATAGCATGTAACAAGTAAAAAGTATATCTAAACTGGGAACAGTAGGTGTTGCATCAAAATGATTAATGTTTAGCATGCAGAAGGTGCAAGCTACTTATACTAGAGGAAAATCTTTTCAGGCAACAAAACTAAATAACAACATAATATAAGCCAGCACATAAAAATCTCAGACTCAGAATACTGCATACCTTCTCCCCACCACTCAAAAGGGAGACCTTTCTGTCAAGCATGTCTGCTTTGAAGTTACAGCGACCAAGGAGTCCTTTTATATCATCAATCCTCCAATCTTCAGCAGATTCTTCCACGGTCTCAAGCACAGTTTTGTCCAAATCAAATGCTTCTGCCTGGTAAGAAATCCTAATTTTTGGTGAATAATGAATAACCATTTCGGGAGAGAAAAGATCATATTGTATGATGGGATTGGCTAATATAGGTCTTAAGAAATCTGGGTATAATTATACTATGACAATGAATTATCATTCAACATGATGGGCGAGATTGGTTTAGCCAAGTAATGATTACTTATACACGTTACATCTAGTACGAATTATAATAGCAAATATCATATTAGCGACATGGAAGAGAACTCATGACAAGAAACAGTATGGTTAACATTTGAAAAGTAAATCGTACCTGATTCTGCTCGAAATAATTTGGCAACACGTTATGCTCCCCAAGTGAAATTTCACCTCCAGTAGGCTTCTCCAAACCCATCATCAATTTAAGTAGGGCGCTTTTACCGCAGCCATTCGGACCGATAATAGCTATCTTTTCGCCTCTCTCAACCAAAAGATTTGCCTTGTTAAACAGCATCTGAACATGAAACAAAAAAAACATTTACTGGAAAAGCGGAACTCACAAAACCTGTAATTCTTTACTATGTTCCGATGTGCTTCCCACTTCTGTTGGAAAGCGTTAAACATAAAATTCATCTTGCATAATAGAGGTTTACTGACCTCGTCTCCATACCCAAATTGGAGATTTTTTATCATTAAAACAGTTCTCCCGCTTCTTTCACGCTCAGGGAATCTGAATTTTATCTGTTTCCTTATAAAAGGCTTTTCGATTTTGTCCTCTTCTAGAAGCTTCGCTAGTTTCTGGTATAGTATTGCATCAGAGGAGGTGTTAGAAAAGTTTGAACTTGTAAGATAACTTAACGGGGAAAATATAGCAATCAAAATTGATAAGAGTATAACTGAAGTACCAATCAGCTCCCAAAAAGTGGAAGCCATATAAGAAGTGGGGACAGACACTGTTTCGTATCAAATAATCATTCAACCTTCCAAGATTCTACAAGACTTCTTATCATTATTTTCCGATGCTTATACAGTTGGCAGTAAATTTACATGTATTTACACAGAAAGAAAGCATAAGCTTCAATTGGTTTGCAGAAAAAGAACATGTGTTTACAGAAAAATTACCCAAATATTATAAGATTGAACATACATGCTCTAGACACATGGTAATATAGTATAGTGTAGGAACAATCTCAAGAAACCACTGTATCCCTATCAGGTATCCTTCCCAAACAAATAGCACATCAAGAAAGTTCAATCATTATATGTGCAATAATTTTGATTTTTGCACCCCAAAAGGCAATGACTAAAATGAATTACTTCAATTAGAAGGTGTCAAAAAAATTCTTTGCTTGTATTCGCAAATCATTATGGCTAAATCAAAAGATTAAATGGTAATATCAAGATCCTGCTGCTGTGGGTGAGGGGCTTTAAACAGAATAAAGCTGTTTGAGTCTCTACCTTCTAATAATGATTTTCAGATTTCACTCACTTCTATACGTAAAAAAAAGTCATTCCGAAATGGTTTTAAGAGATTCCTATATCATACATTGGTACAAAATCACCATGCTTGGTCCTAGACTCACTAAAATAAGAGAAGAGAATTTTATAGCAAAATGGGACTACAATAATTATAAGTGAGAGAATGCTGAAAACAGGTATGGCCAAAGGTAACCTCAAATAGATGAGATCAATGGTTAATACGTATAAGCGGTTAAGTTCACACTTACATTGACTTTCAGATCTGGGATTAAGCAGTCTTCATTAAAAATGAAGAAAGAATTATATTCATGTCCGTTCAATGATCAGATATTTAGGTATACATGCCAAAATATACTTTTCCAGGTTATACATAATGATCAAATACTTCCAAATTTTCAGGATTTCGATATACAAAATAATAAGAGACTTTTATAAGATAATCAAAGCTGTATGTAACCAACACAGCCATGAGATGGTCTGGTTAATTTGTCTGTTTCACAGTAATGTCTGGTTGGAAATATAAGCAAATACATAAAATAGAACATACTTGACAATTACCTTTTCTTCACTAGAAGCCCTCCCAGAATTAGCTCCAGCTCCCAACCTATTAATTAAGTCCTTTGTATGTTCAATCTCCTTCTGCTGCTTTTCCCATGCGGCATATTGAGCTTCTATCCATGCTGCCTTTGCTAGTACATACTCGGAGTAATTCCCCACAAATGTCTGGGATACTCCCATGTCGGTTTCTACAATTTTAGTACATAATTGATCCAAAAAAGCCCTGTCATGAGATATGATAACCATTGGGACAGCCTGCTTCTGAAGATAGCCTTCTAACCATTCAATTGTATCAAGATCGAGATGATTTGTAGGCTCGTCAAGCAGTAGCAAATCAGGTTCCTGCAACTTAATGTACGGAATTAAAGAGCACATACTACAAAAAAAAAATTGAGAATGAGAATTGCATAGGTAATATATTCTTTTGTAGATACACGATCATGAAAGTTGAATTAAGCCATGCTAGCCTGCTAGGAATTGAATCAATTGATAATGCAAGTGCAAGGAAATTTACGCCGTGATTGGCAAATATAAAGGGAGAGTAATGATTAAATCAAGCATGGAGTCACGGATATCAAAACAAAGAGATAGTATTGGAAATAGAAGAGTGAAAATGATCATTTGCTGCATGTCACTTACTTTGGCTTTATGCTTTCTTTATTGATTTGAATAACAAGGATAGCAACATATTTTCCATCATGCTCAAAGTAACTAACTAAAGATAACATTAGCAGATCCAATTGATATTATTACAACATTTTCAACTAACCCTTGCTTAATTTAAAACTCATTTAAATGGAAATGGGATCAATAATATTGCTGCATGTCATGAAATCCACTGTTTGAATAAATCATGGCAGGATGGGTAAACTATATATTCCTATGACTTGACTACACCAGCAAAGTGAATGGCGCAGGATACAGTTGTTTGATTGCCATTTATCTGAATTAGTCATGCCTGGACATAACATTTGTAGGACAAGTAGCTCCATCACTTTTAGGCATCTAGACCTTCTCCAGATGGTTTCCATCTGTATAAAGAGAATTTGACTGGATAACTTCTAGTATTGACGATCATTTTTGAAACCTTTACATTGTTTATTTCCTTCTTCATCAGCAACAGTAAAACTGAGAAGCGCCATTGTAAGGCCTTTGCATGTTATTAGAGATTCTATTTCCGATCATGGCTGAAGGTAAGTTCATGTATTGCATGTTCATGACATTATTAAATAAGTTAATCATGCTTTTAAGTCTTTCAATTGGTATCAGAGCATGGAATTTGAAATTTTTTTTTTGGGTTTAACGTGTTGATTTGTTGATTGAGAGAATGGAATTTGAATTCTAATTCTCTGTCTATTAACTAGATTCCCAAAAGAGATGAGTTCCGATTTTTCTCTCTGTTAAAAATAGAATTTTTACATGCGTTGATTGAATTTTTATTTTTTTCGGACTAAGATCCAACATGCCTTTTATATGAAATAGCCTGGAGGACTTGTATGTTTTGACTTGTAAGAATCTTTGTATTGTTCTATGAGGCCATACTTTGTTATTTTCTATGCATAAATTCCCATCTTTTTACCCATGATGTTTAAGGAAAAATGTTATTTCTGTTTTTTACCGAAGAGTCGGGAGTTTATGTGTGAGAAAAGAGTGTTATGCAATTGATTAGTGTATGCGCTCTCCTCTATATGAGATTGGTTTCTAAGCTCTACTCTATAGAGACTAGCCTACACTTACGCGTTCTACTCTATAAGAGATTGGTTTCTAAGCTCTACTCTGTAGAGACTAGCCTGTATTTTTTTCTTCTTCTTCCTTCATATACTCTATTTTATCGGTTTGAGTTGCTATTGAAATAAAAGAATTTCCTTAAAACGAATTTGTTTGCTCTACTCTATTTGAGTTTAGCTTTTATACTATACTCAATAGAGATTAGCCTTATCCCCTCCCCCCCTCAATTTTCATTAGCAACTCAATCAAAATTATATCGATTTATATGAAGTAAATTACTTGCTAAAGTATAAATTACAGTAATCCTATGTGGTATGCATCATAAAAGACCACTAGATATAAATGTTAATGTTTTGATTGTAACAATTTTATTAAAACTTGTGAAATGGCCACAGCATTTATGAGTTTTGTAATAAACATGTGACCTCTTGTTAACATTGTTTCTTAAACATCTAGTATTACAATTAATATACATGTATGCCTACTATGCCTTATAGGGAAGTAGTGATATATGTATACTAATTAGGTTTAAGACAATAAAATAGGCTTTAATGGAAGAAATATCTTATATCAACAGGTGAGGAGTTTCTTTCATTAAAATTGAACTTTATTGGTTTAAACTAAAATCTAAAATAATGAATCTATTGTAAATATAGGACCTCTACCCACATGAAGGTTTTAAGCCATTATTTTTTAACTAAATTGGATCAATCGTAGCATTAATTTTGTTTTATTTAGCTATGCAATTGTTCCTGTCCCTGTACTTAATGATGTTCCTTTATTGTGCAGTGATAATTTTTCAGACTGGATGGATAAAATCCTTCTAAAGTTAGGTTGTTTAGACTTAGATTTGGCTCTTCGTGAAGAATGTCCCATTATTCCTACAGAGACTACGGAGCCAATCAAAAAGGCTGAGTTTGAAAAATGAAAGTGTGCAAATCGTCTGAGCATGATGCTCATGAAATCCTATATAAGTAGGAGCATTAGGGAATCAATTCCCGAATGCGATAAAGTAAAAGATTTCATGAAGACGGTTGAGGAACAATTCGTCACTTGTGACAAGGCTTTAGCAACAATCTTAAATCAGAAGCTAATAAGTGTGAAGTATGACCGCTCTAAAGGTGTACGGTTGCATATAATGCAACTTAGAGATATTGCTTCCCAACTAAAATCCCTAAAGATTGAGATGTCCGAATTATTTCTGGTGCATTACATATTATCTTCTCTTCCAGGAGAATATGGACCATTTAAGATCTCTTTCAACACACATAAGGAGAATTGGTCTATAAATGAACTCATAACCATGTGTTCAAGAGGAAGAAAGACATAAACATGGGATTATAGAAAGTGTTAATATAACAACTTATGCAAAAAGGAATGCATTCAAAAGCAAGAGAGGGTTTGATCTGTCCAAGATGAAGGATAAGCGGCCTTTGAAAAATAAGAACAAGACACCGAAGTGCTTCTTCTGTAGGAAAAGGGGCATATAAAGAAAGATTGTCTCAAATATAAGAAATGGCTCGCTAAAAATGGTAATCTCATTTCATATGTTTGTTATGAATCTAATTTTAGTCATATACTTAATAATACTTGGTAGATTGATTCTAATTCATCAATGCATGTTGCCAATACGACGCAGGGTTTCCTAACCCGGCGGAGGCCGGCGGGAAGCGAGTTCGGCATCTATTCAGAAAATGGGATGCGGTCACCTGTTGAGGCCGTGGGAATTTATCGACTTGTTTTAAACCCTGGCTTTGTAATTGATTTAAAAAATATATTTTATGTACTTTCGTTTTCTAGAAATTTGATTTCTATATCAAAACTAAGTCTTTGTGGTTATATAATAAAGTTCAATGCTAATGGATTTTATTTGTACAAAAAGGATGTTTGCATTGGTTTCGGAAAATTGACTGAAAATCTTTTCAAACTTGATTTAGACCCTATTTTTGAAAATAATTTGCTTTCACTAAATGTTGAAACGGTTGGCAACAAAAGATATATAATTAAGGAAAATTCCTCTAAATTATGACATAAGAGATTAGGCCATATTTCAATTAACAGAATAAAGAGATTGGTAAATGAAGGGATTCTTCATCATTTAAATTATATTGATCTTGGTACTTGCGTGGATTGCATAAAGGGAAAGCAAACCAACAATACTAATAAAGATTCTAAGAGTACAGAATGTCTTGAAATTATTCATACAGACATATGTGATCCTTCTTCGATCACTTGTCTAAATGGTCAGAAATATTTCATCTCATTTATTGATGATCATTCTAGATTCATGTATCTATACTCTCCTAAATGATAAGGCTGAAACATTTGATACTTTTAAAATTTACAAAGCTAAGGTAGAAAAACAAAAGGACAAGAAGATAAAAATTATGAGATCGGATAGGGATGGAGAGTACTATGGGAGGTACACTGAAAAAGGACAAATGCCTGGTTCATTTGGTCAATTCCTTAAAAGTGAAGGTATTGTGGTCTAATATACAATGCCAGACACACCACAACAAAATGGTGTGACTGAAAGAAGGAATAAACATTAATGAACATGATTAGAAGTATGATTAGTAATACTAATCTACCATCGTATCTTTGGAGTGAAGCACTTAAAACAGCGGTGTATATACTTAATCGAGTTCCATCTAAAGCAATTTCAAAAACTCCTTTCGAGATTTGGAAAGGATGGAAACCGAATCTAAATCATATGCATATATGGGTTGTCAAGTGGAGGTGAGGATTTACAATCCTAACATAAAAAAGCTTGACCCAAGAACAAAACGTGGCTTCTTTATTGGGTATGCATTAAATTCTAAAGGTTACAGGTTTTATCGTCCATTGCACACGCCAAGAATTGTAGAAGCTAGAAATGCTAAGTTTCTTGAGAATACAGATTATTGTGAATTTCACCGCAAGATGAGAATTGAGGGAATACAGGATCCCGGTTCATCATCTTTAATTAATAATTGTTTATTCCAAAATTGGTTATGCCTATTCAAGAAAGCTTACCTAATCAAGTTGAGAAACAACCAATTCAGAATAAACTGGAGCATGATGAACCACCTCATGAAGAGGCAGTTTATGAGGAACCTATTATCCAAAATCATGAAAATTTGGATGAACAAGTTGGACCAACAAGATCTTCAAGGATAAGAAAACCAGTAATTTCTAGGGACTTCCTTGTATATCACCTTCAAGAATCTGACATTGATGTCGGACCTAAAAATGATCCAAAGTCATTTTCACAGGCCATAAATGGAGACAATTCTAGTTTATGGTATGATGCCATAAAAGAAGAAATGGAGTCCATAGCAAAGTACAAAGTATGAGATATTGTTGAGTTACCTAGAGAGGCCTTGGCGGTTGGTTGTAAATGGGTTTTTAAAACTAAACAAGACTCATCTGGTGATATCGAGAGATATAAGGCCAGACTTATAGCCAAAGGGTTTACTCAAAAATAAGGAATCGATTTCACTGAAACATTTTCTCTAGTTTCAACTAAAGATTCATTGAGAATTACTATGGTATTGGTAGCTCGTATGGATTTAGAGTTACATCAAATGGATGTGAAGACGGCTTTACTAAATGGAGATCTTGAAGAGGATGTATATATAAAACAACCTGAAGCATTTTCACCTGGGCAAAATAATCAGTTATATTGCAAGTTAAAGAAATCACTATATGGACTTGAACAGGTCTCACGCCAATGGCATATTAAATTTTACAATACTATTCTTTTATATGGTTTTATTGAGAATGTTGTGGATAAATGTATATATGTCAAGATGAATGGAAACAAGTTTATTTTGTTAATCCTGTATGTGGATGATATTTTACTTGCATGTAACGATATTGAATTATTACATAAGATTAAGGATTATCTATCGCAAAACTTTGGGATAAAGGATATGGGTGAAGCCTCTTGTGTTATTGGTATAGATATTCACAGAGATAGATCTCACGGGACCTTAGGACTATCTCAAAATGCATACATTCAAAAGGTTTTGGATAGATTCCGAATGCAAAATTACGCACCTAAAAATACACCTATCTCGAAAGGTGATAAATTTAATTTGGATCAATATCCAAAGTGTGTTTCGGAAATAAAAGATATGAAAAATATTCCATATACATCTGCATTTAAAAGTTTTATGTATGTGGTTGTTTGCACAAGACCAAACTTTGCTTTTGCGGTAGGGATGTTGGGTAGGTAACAAAATAATCCTGGGATGGCTCACTGGAAAGCTGCCAAAAGGATAACGAGATACCTAAAAGAGACTAAAGATTATAGGCTCACTTAAAGTCATTCTGATCATCTGGAGTTAGTTGGATATTCAGATTCGGATTGGGCCGGTAACGAGGATACGAGAAAGTCTAAATCAGGATATGTTTTCGTACTTGCTGGAGGTGCAGTATTCTGGAATATAAAGCAAAATTTAGTTGCATTCTCAACAATGGAAGCATAAATTATAAGTTACTACGAGGCATCTTCACAAGCATCCTGATTAAGGGATTTTGTCACAGAACTCAAAATAGTTGATCTCATATCAAAACCATTACTTATCTATTGTGACAATACCTCTGCGGTTGCATTTGCTAACAACAACAAAAGCGGGAGTCGATCAAAATACATTGATATAAAGTTTCTTAAAGATAAAGATCGTGTTTGTGATCACACACTGGCTTTTGAACACATAAGAACGGAGTTTATGATTGTCGATCCTCTGACTAAAGCGATACCGGTCATTTCATTTAATGTAAAAAGCATGGGACTCATTAGTATTTAATGTTGTCATTCGTTATGAGCTTTATGTATATTTTATGTCTAGACATATTTGGATGTTGTTGGTGTTAAAGACATGACTAATAAAGTATGCACAATAAATTTAAGTCATATGATTATTGTTAATTGAAACAATAAAAAATTGGACTCTGAATAATTGCTTATAAAGTTACATGTACATGTTTGAAGATTCTAAAAGATAAAATATTTGCTCAGTTAAGTGCAACTATTTAATTTGGCCATAAACTATAGTTACAACAATGTTATATCTTTAAGATGATTAGAGTCAAGTGGGAGAATGTAAGATATAATGACTCTATATCCTATTAAACTAAGTTTTGGGCATAAAATAAAATAGTTTCTATAACTACTTGGTAGTTCTATAACTCCTTGATGGAAGGATTATATAAAAAAAAGTACTTACCTACACATTTCAATCCATGTGAATCCTGATTAGTTTATTTTCCATCTAAAGATAAACATTAAGATAATGAAATAGGGAAGAAGAAATGATCAAAAAGGAGAATTAAAGATTCTATTTCCAATCATGGCTGAAGGTAAGTTCATGTATTGCATGTTCATGACATTATTAAATAAGTTAATCATGCTTTTAAGTCTTTCATTGTATACTTCCATCTTTATCTGCAATGGTAAAATTGAGTCACACCCATTCTAAGAAAACTATAAATAACTTGAGCACTCAACATGGCTTTTATACGACCAGCGACCACGCAAGTTAAAATGCGTTTTCAATAGAGTAGATCTATTGTCTAAGGTTATTTCATGCTCTTGCAGAAGATACATGAATAGAGGCCAATAATTGGAGTAAACCTAGAAGAAGATGCTTCGCTTATAAAAGGTTCTCTCAGAATTTCAGTTGAGGCAAGGACTCGACAGTTTCTCTCATTCTTTTTAAAAGGAATAACAGGCCATTATAGGCCGAAAGAACACGATTTGGTTGTCCGATCGCAAAGTATTGCTATCTTGGATCACCTCCTTCAAGATTGAAAAGTTGTTAAGCTATATTCATAACCTACTTTCAAATATAAATATTATCATTAAATCCCTCCTCTCTCTGACCTTCAAAGTAAATTCTCAAAGCACTTACACAAAAATGTTAAACTGCACAGAACATGGCCAGAAAGGGTCCTTTGGCAAGATATCAAAGAATAAATTTTTTTATTAAAAAAAATATTTTTTTTAGGTGCAGCCATAAGGGAGCAAAGGGCGAATGCGAAGCCTAAGCCCTTAACCAATGCCTAAACTGGCAGTTCCCAAAAAGATGTGCAGGGCATGCATGCGTGTGTGATCACGTGCGGCAAGAACTTAAATATATAATGAGCTTGCTAACTCATGCGGGGGGGGGGGGGGGGGGGGATTTCCCAAATAAATAAAATTCCCCCCTTGTTTTTCAAGGCCAACTTCCTTGACTCCCTCAACTTGCCTCCCCAAATATATCTTCTGTTGTCATGTAAGTTTTCTCCATATACATGAATAGACCTAGGAAGCTCAGGTTCTAGGCAGGCTAAAGGTTCTGTACAAGCAACCCAACCCTAGGCATGTTTCTAGACAGCTACACAAACTCTGTTCAGAGCATTGGAGACAGATTTCCAGTTTACGAGCTACTCAAACTTACAATTAGGATGATAATGAGGAAAATTGGCAGCTATATGATCAAACAATTGGTTCTGATTACTCTACATGTAGTTTCGTTCATTCTAAGTTGGGCAATTACGTATTTTAGCTTATCTAAAATCAACTTCAAAGGATTGGTTTTCTATAAATTATATATAATGAATCCTTTCCTCTGTTATGCCTAATGGAGCAGAATAAATCCCATCAATATTTTGGCTTATCAAATCAAATTTGATGCATAGTTTTTCTAAGTCTATGAAGCAAAGTAGAACACAATGCATAACCGTAAGATAAAAAAAGGGCAAAAGAGATTGGCGCCACATGCTCATCACAAAAGGCATACCTGAAGTAGAATTTTCCCCAGAGACATCCTCATCTGCCACCCACCACTAAACGAAGCCACCAACCGATCCGAATCCTCTGGTGCAAACCCCAGCTCCGGCATCAACTTATTAATCTTCACATCCACCGCGTCTAAATCAACATCCCTTGCCCTCCTCTGCAGCAAATCCAGCTCATCCAACAACCTCCCCATAAGATCCAAATCCTGCACCGACCCCTCAAGCGCCTTCTGAACCTTCTCCAACCTCTCCCCGACCTCCATCTCCTCCTTAAAAGCATTCAAGAACTCCTCTTTCACCGTCCTACTTGGACAAACCTCAAACTCCTGGCTCAAAAACGCAATCTTCATATTCTCCTTGGCCTTAATCAAATTCCCAGAATCCGGCTCGTCTAATCCAGCGATTATCCTCAATTGGGTGGTTTTCCCGGCTCCGTTAACTCCAACCAACCCCACTCTTTCTCCTTTCTTAACCTCCCAGCTTATATCCTTCAACACAGTCACTCCTTTAAAGCTTTTACTGATGTTTTCTAACCTAATCCCTGACGAGATGCTCGAAGCTCCAGTATTCGACTTCTTCTTCCCTTGTTTCGTCGAATTCCCATCGTTGGAGCTCTCCGAAAAAAGCGATTCGTAGTCAGGCTCAGCCCCCGCCTCCGAAACCGCGGTCTCGGTCGCAACCGCTGGGATCCTAGCAGAAATCATAGGGTTTTTGTTCCTAAAGTTAGTAAAGCTAGTCTTTTTGGTGAAAGACAGATGGATTCTCTTCGATTGAATCGGAACCTGATGCAATCGAGGACGAATGGCTGAACCTGAGAGGAAGCTCGATCGGAGATCGACGGACTGGATTTTGGCGGCGAGGTCCATCTCCGGCGACCTCTGATGCGAAAAGATTCGAAGTTTGATAAAAAGACGAGATTTTGAGAAGAGGAAATGAGAGAAAATTAGGGTTAGGCTTAGAGCACTCTCTGAGTTAGAGTTTCTCTCAGCTCAGAGAAACTCTCAGCCCTCGCAAGGGAGAAGATATCGAGTTGAGTGATGATAAATAGCGAGATATAACAGTTGGCAAATGCCCGTGATTTTGGAGATTATTACAGAACGCCCTTTTGTCTGAAATGGTAAATTTTGTGAGAAATTGTGGGTTAATTTGGGGATTTGATAACTCTGTGGTGAGGGAAAATGGGAATGGATTATTGTTATTAATTAATTAGAAAGATAACGAGGATTGCAGCCCTGAGGAAGCTGAGGTGGCGAATAGCCCACAATTCCCTCTGATGATTTGGAGCCACTAGTTTTGTGCCACGTGGATTTTAGGAGGGACTCATGTGTTGTTCTCTGATTGCTTGCTATTTGAATGGGCCACACTATTTCTATTGTTCAATTTGTAGATGTTTTCTTTCTTAAATAAAAATATCTTGTTTGAAAAAAGAGGTCATCTGTTAGTGTTAGTAGGGTAAACGTTGCTGCGGTATTTTTATAAAATCGGATTAAATTTCATCAATAATTGATTTAGATAAATATCATAAAAACTAAATAGAAGAAAAGAAACATAAGGTGACAGAGCTTGAAGAGAGGTGAAATCCATTTGAGGGAACATGTGGTGATCCCTCACTTGTGTGATCACTGTTTCCTCATGCATGTTATTTTACTTATCACACTTGTGTGATCACTGTTCCTTCATGCATGTTATTTTTCTTATTATATAATAACGTGAATTTTTCCTTGTTTCCAAGGTTGCCCTTGGCAATTAAATTCAAACTTGCTATGGATTATTGGAAGTTTATTACAATTTTGATGATGAAACTGGTGCAATGTAATATGCGGAGGGTAATTTTGGGATATGGAATAATGAATCTTTGTGGGTATTTAGACACTAACTGAGTTCTTGGCCTTTATATGTATCCCAGGCTCCCCTTGCTTTCATCTCTCCTCCTTCATCTAGGTCTCGATACTAAAACCAAAAAGATGCAAGATCTCCTTCTGGCGCGGGCCGGATCCACGTCAATATGTTACCTTCCGTTGGTCTGCTGATGGCGGCGATAGACGGCTGAGATTTGATCTGGAGGCCGACTCCTGAAGCGTGTGGATCTCAATGGGTTTGAGGTTGTTTGCGCCGAGCTACCTGCAAGGAAGTCCCGGGGTGGTTGTACCACCGAGGACCTTCCGACGGTCAAGTTAGAGAGAAAATCCGAGCAGAGTAACGGCTTAGTGAAGTAAAAATGGCTTACTTGAACCGTCTGAAGAAGGGGTTTATATAGCGGTGGCGGCAGGCAGGCATGCGCGAGAATCACGCCGGCCGCTACGCTCCCGACGTCACGCCCGCGTAATGGGCGGGATCTCCCATTAATGGCGAGACAGGCTCATTAATGGGGGATCGTGATGGTGTGGAACGTGGGATGTGGCCGGCGGATATCTCGCGCATGGTGAGATTCGCGAGATGGCAGTTGCGCCTGTGAGCGGTGCCGTTGGTCGGTCGATGAGACCGAGGAAGATGACCTCGGCAGATGGACTCGCGGACATGCGGGAGAGCCGAGGTATCTTAGTTCTGCGGGTAGCCCGGAGACGAGCTGAGAGGGCCGAGGAGGCTCGGGCCTGTGATAGCTCGGAGTAGAGCAAAGGGACAGTTGACTTGGTTGCTGAGGTGCTTGGGGGCAAGGAGTGAGGTGCAACCTCGGAGACAGGGTTGGAGGGAAGCCCCCCACCGTAGCATACTGGTTCTCCCTCCGTGGCCCTTAGCGGCCTAACTGGCTTACGCATGTGATACGTCATCCGCCATGTGTCATGGTCTAAGTAATTACCGTTATTGAGCATCATCATTAGCCCCCCCCCACTCTTGTTCCGATCTATCCGTGGGTCGGGTCGAGAGTGGACTGCTTGGTCCTTTCTGTGCGGCTTGACGCTGGTAATTCCTCGTGGTAGATTGTTCGAGGACGACACGACGTTCTTGTTATCGCGCATCGAGTATAAGTCGAATGAAGGACAAGTGTGGGAAGGTCGGTATCCTCCCTTTGCCGGAGTTGAGGCGCTGATCGCGCGTTAAGTATGAGTTTATTCGGTGGGCCTTGGATCCGTGTCTTTGTAGGATAGGAAGCTACCCGTTGCGGATGCACCAAGCAGGAAGCTACTCAGCGGCCTCGCGAGCAGGGCTTTGGACCCACCACGTTGATGGGCAGGAGGATGCCCGCTGGGGATGCGTCGAGCATGAAAGAACTCGGCGGCCTCACGATGAGGGCTTCAGATCCTCAGCGTCTGATGGGCAGGAGGATACCCGCTGGGGATGCGTCGAGCAGGAAGGAACTCGGCGGCCTCGCGATGAGGGCTTCAGATCCTCAGAGTCTAATGGACAAGAGGATGCCCGCTGGGGATGCGCCGAGCAGGAAGGAACTTGGCGGCCTCACGATGAGGGCTTGAGGCCCTCAGCGTCTGATGGGAAGGAGAATGCCCGCTGGGGATGCGCCGAGCAGGAAGGAACTCGGCGGCCTCACGATGAAGGCTTCAGATCCTCAGCGTCTGATGGGCAGAAAGATGCCCGCTGGGGATGCGCCGAGCAGGAAGAAACTCGGCGGCCTCGCGATGAGGGCTTCAGATCCTCAGCGTCTGATGGGCAGGAGGATACCCGCTGGGGATGCGCCGAGCGGGAAGAAACTCGACAGCCTCGCGATGAGGGCTTCAGATCCTCAGCGTCTGATGGGCAGGAGGATGCTCGCTGGGGATGCGCCGAGCAGGAAGGAACTCGACGGCCTCACGATGAGGGCTTGAGGCCCTTAGCGTCTGATGGGCAGGAGGATGCCCGCTGGGGATGCGCCGAGCAGGAAGGAACTCGGCGGCCTCACGATGAGGGCTTCAGATCCTCAGCGTCTGATGGGCAGGAGGATGCCCGCTGGGGATGCGCCGAGCAGGAAGAAACTCGGCGGCCTCGCGATGAGGGCTTCAGATCCTCAGCGTCTGATGTGTAGGAGGCTGCCCGCTGGGGATCCGCCGAGCACGGTAGCTGCTCGGTGGCCTCTTGGCGAGAGCTTTGATCCTTAGCGTAGGAGGGGCCGTAAAAGGCCTACTAAGGATAGGCCGAGCATGGTTACTGCCCGGTGCCTCTTGGCGAGGGCTTTTGATCCCTGGCATCGTGGGGTAAGGAACTACCAGCCGAGGATAGCCGAACAGGGTAGCCGCTCGGCTGCCTCTTGATGAGGGATTCGATCCTTAGCGCGGGAGGGGCCGTAAGAGGTCTACTAAGGATAGGCCGAGCAGGGTTACTGCCCGGTGACTCTTGACGAGGGCTTTGATCCTTAAGGATGGCCGAGCAGGGTTGCTGCCCAGTGCCTCTTGGCGAGGGCTTTGATCCCTGGCGTGTTGGGGTAGGGAGCTACCAGCCAGGGATAACCGAGTAAGGGCGGGCCCGGTTGCCTCTTGCGAGGGCTTTTGATCCTTAGCGCGGGAGGGGCCGTAAGAGGCCTACTAAGGTCTGGCTGAGCAGGGTTACTGCCCGGTGCCTCTTGACGAGGGCTTTTGATCCTTAAGGATGGCCGAGCAGGGTTGCTGCCCGGTGCCTCTTGGCGAAGGCTTTGATCCCTGGCATTGTGGGGTAGGGAGCTACCAGCCAAGGATAGCCGAGCAGGGTAGCCGCTCGACTGCCTCTTGGTGAGGGCTTTGATCCCTGGCGTTGCGAGGTAGGGAACTACCAGCCAGGGATAGCCGAGCAGGGTAGCCGCTCAGCTGCCTCTTGGTGAGGGCTTCGATCCATAGCGCTGGAGGGGCCATGGAAGGCCTGCTAAGGATGGACCGAGCAGTGAAGCTGCTCAGTTGCCTCTTGGCGAGGCCTTTGATCCCTGGCATTGAGCTACCAGCCAGGAATAGCCGAGCAGGGTAGCTGCTCGGCTGCCTCTTGATTGGGGCTTAGATCCTTAGCGCTGGAGGGGTCGTAGGAGGCCTGCTAAGGATGGACCGAGCAGTGAAACTGCTCAGTTGACTCTTGGCGAGGGCTTTGATCCCTGGCGTTATGGAATAGGGAGCTGCCAGCCAGGGATAGCCGAGCAGGGTAGCTGCTCGGCTGCCTCTTGGTGAGAGCTTCGATCCTTAGCGCTAGAGGGGCCGTGGAAAGCCTGCTAAAGATGGACCGAGCAGTGAAACTGCTCAGTTGCCTCTTGGCAAGGGCTTTGATCCCTGGCGTTGTGGGGTGGAGAGATACCAGCCAAGGATAGCCGAGCAGGATAGCTGCTCAGCTGCCTCTTGGTGAGGGCTTCGGTCCTTAGCGCTGGAAGGGCTGTGGGAGGCCTGCTAAGGATGGACCGAGTAGTGAAGCTGCTCAGTTACCTCTTGGCGAGGCTTTGATCCCTGGCATTGTGAGGTAAGGAGCTACCAGCCAGGGATAGCCGAGCAGGGTAGCTGCTCGGCTGCCTCTTGGTGAGGGTTTCGATCCTTAGCGCTGGAAGGGCCGTGGGAGGCCTGCTAAGGATGGACCGAGCAGTGAAGCTACTAAGTTGCCTCTTGGCGAGGGCTTTGATCCCTGGCATTGTGGGGCAGGGAGCTACCAGCCAGGGATAGCCGAGCAGGGTAGCTGCTCGACTACCTCTTGGTGAAGGCTTCGGTTCTTAGCGCTGGAGGGGCCGTGGGAGGCCTGCTAAGGATGGACCGAGCAGTGAAGTTGTTTAGTTGCCTCTTGGCGAGGGCTTTGATCCCTGGCGTTGTGGGGTAGGGAGCTACCATCCAGGGATAGCCGAGCAGGGTAGCTACTCGACCGCCTCTTGGTGAGGGCTTCGATCCTTGGCCTCTGCTGTTGGAGACCTGTGTCTGGCCACGGCCCTGGTTCCTTAGGTCCTCTGGCAAAGTAGTCTTCGAGCTGTCGTGATAAGTCCCGTCCGTGTGACCCCGTCGAGGGAGGGGGTGCTGGTCATGCCTGGGAGCAGGCGAACTGACCGACATCTCCTCGAGAGGGACAGGAGCACGTAGGGGCGAGGGGCGAGGCACTCGGGCGACAGACCTCGACGCTGACGCGGGTTGCAGAATGTATTGGCCCGGGAGATCTGCGGCCGTGGGAAGTAACGAGGCGGTGGTCAGCTGTACCGATGCGAGCAGAGTCTTCTCTCCCTATGTTGGGGTCCTGGTCCCGAGGTGGGGGGCAGCGACCGGGGAGCTTGCCCCGCCGTCTGGACACGGACGAGCGCGTCCACGACGGACACGAGTCGATCTATCTGGGCTGCTAGGGCGTTGTAGACGCTCGTCGGGGGAGGGGATTCGTCCGCGCCTCCGTTGAGGGGGAGGCGGCGGCTAGCTCTTGGATCATCGTGATGATCGCTCGCCATTAGTGTAAAAACCGAGTTCAGTTATACCAATTTCTGTTGCCGTATGTGTTGTTTGTGGTGTTTATTTCATTTACTGTGTGGATGCGAATGGCAGTTTACTTTACGTTCGACCCGCTTGCTTGAGCTTGTTGTTTCATAGTTATAGAATACCCTAACATCACATATTTTGCATATAACGATTTAAGTCACTTAAAATAATTTAAAAGTACATGACATGGCCTGCATGATACCCCTAACCCTGTGGTAACGTCCTTGCATCGTGTTCTCGTCCCGTTCAGTGAAACGGACGTGTTTGGATGGCTACGCGCACGTACGTGCGTCCGTTCTTGGGGGTATGCATTTTTGTTACATAATCTTTCATTTTAAATTTTGGAACTTACAAATAATTTTCGTATTTGAAATCCAAAATTTTGGACCCGAGCCGGGCGCATTTCTGAATTATTTTGTATCCCGACAAATTCTAATTATTTTAAATTTCTTTATATTCGTTTAATATATACGATTTACAGCCAAAAGATTTTTTTTTACCAACCAAAACATATTTTAAAATCTAAGTATGATGAAATCTTTAACAGTTCACCATATTTCCTTAACCAAATATAAAATCCTTTAGATTTAAAACCTAATAAATCCTACGCACTCAGCTTTTTCCTCTGGGTCCCACTTTCCCCAACCAATGAAATGCTTTTATTTTCTTGCGCTGGGCCCACACAAATCCCCCTCTTAGTCTATTTCCCTTTCTCCTTCTCTCTCTTCCCCACGTGCTCTCTCTCTCCCCTTTCTCTCTCCTCTCGCGCCTCTCTCTCTTCTCGTGATTACTGTGCTCTTCTCGAGTCGGGTCACCGCCTTCTGCTCTCGTCACCTCCCTTCTTTCTATCTCCCTCTTCTTCTGTTTTAAAACCCCGAGCTCGTCTCCTTTAACCCATAACCCCTCGTCGCCTCCATCAACCCTAACCCTATTTTCCTCCGCTCCTTAACCCTCGTCGACGCCCTTCTCATCTCCTCGTCACCCTCATCTCCATCATCTCCTTCTTCTTCTTTCTCCCTCGAGCAAAACCCATTGCACCCAAGAAACCCCCGAGAACCCTTCTCCACCACCACCACCTTATCACGTCGCCGACCATCTCCCATCGCCATCGCCATCTCCTCCCTCTCCTCTACTCTCCCTCCAGCGCCAAAACCCTGCACAAAACCCCAACAACTTCAAAACTGAGCCCAACCCTATCCAAACCCTAGCTCTTCAACACCCCTTCACCGGCGTCCCTCATCGCCGTTGGTCTCGCCGCCACCGCTAGCTCACCCCTCTGCAACCCAGTAAGCAATCCTACACTCATTCCTCCTCCATTCTCTTTTCTTGCCTTCTTTTCTTTCTTTTCTTTAATTCCTTGCTTTCTTTTTGTTCACTGCCTTTGTCTAGATCGCCGGAGTTGGCCACGACGTCGACAATCCCGACGACCCAGCAAGCACCTCTGATCCATGGGATCCCCTCGTGCATTGTTTGGACTCTTTCCGTATACCGTGTCGCGATCCGTCGAGGCAAGTGAAACTTGTTACATGCTATCTATAATATTTTTACCTGTTAAACTGCATATTAAAACTGTACATTACATATAGCGCCACATGTTCCATTTTCCTTTTCGATGTTCCATATATCATGTTAGATTCGGATCTTGAATTATAACTTGTTGCATGTTAGAGTACAATATCGTGTACCCACGTCCGTGTTTAAATTACTTAATAATTATCTGCATAGCCCATAGCACCTTTGAATAGTTTCTACCCCGAATACCCGGTTGCATCCATTGAACATATTTTATATATCATTGCATCCCTAGATCATTTAACCCATAATAACGAGATTTAACAATTCCATACTGGGTTAAGTGTATTTTTACTTAATGTTGGAACCACAACCCTAACTCTAATCTATAACTGTGCATCCCCATGCTTTAATCTGTACCCTTGCATATATCATCACCATGTTTCATTTTTATTTGTTTCATTAGTACCCATGCTTGTTTATATATACCCATGCTTATGTTAGTTTGATTATGAGCACCCACATGACATCTTGTACATCCTGGCACGACTTGTTACACTTCCTACTTGACACGACACGGTACCGTGCACCTCTCGACATGACATGATAGCTATATACTACCTGACTTGACCTGATGTATCATGGCGTTACCTGTTACTTGATCTTGTGTCTAATGCCAACAACCTGACCTGTTGTCCTTACGGACAGTTCCTATTGTCTATCCAGACAAACATGTACCTGCCTGATCCTGTGTTGGCATTAGCTCTAGATTACTTAATACCTGGCTTGAATACATATGACTTGGGGGTATGGGGAAATCAATGATGAAACCTGACTTATAACTCGACAGTTCTATACCTGTTCTGATCAGTCTTACGGGCTAGGCCAGCCCTGGAGTGATGCTACGGACATCACTCGTCATTACCTACTACCATTTTACTGCCTTGCGGCACGTCTCGGATTCAGCCCCAGGGTCATAGACCGTGATCTTGGGCACACACGGGATACTATTGAGTTACATCGATGATTCATCAAATTGATTTCAAAGACTTGAGAGTAGTTAACCCAATAAACCAGTTTAGATTACTCACTGCACACTACCTTTCACTGCCCTGATTATATTGCTGTTACACCTGCTTTACCATTTATGATTATACTTGCATGTCTTGCTACCCTGTTTATATATTATTGCTTGATGTTATGACGCGCTGACGTCTGGGTTTTGCATGGCCCAGATTCCGTACCTTTGCTGCAGTCCGAGCAGGAGTACTTCAGTCAGCAGGCTGAGCAGTGAGGACTCGTTAGTAATTAGTTCTTTTATTTCCAGTATTTTCATTCCTGATGTGAGCCCCGCATTATGGGACATACATTCCAGTTATTCTTGTATTGGATCTTTTGCCGCCGCATTATTTTATTCTTGACTCATTTTATTTTGGCTTATGGACATGTGTTAGATAGTTTATTATTGTTCTTGATATCTTTACAGCCGTAATGTGACTGTGAAAGGATAATTCCTATCTACAGGTAGCATGGTTGGCTATTTCACGTGCCTACCTTAGTGTACTCTGGGAAGCGGGGCGTGACAATTAGGTTGGGATCGGAAGATGAACTTTTATTTTTGTGGAATCAAGGAGTTCCCACAGACGGCATCAGCTGGCGTGGGTTGCAGAATGTATTGGCCCGGGAGATCTGCGGCCGTGGGAGGTAACGAGACGGTGGTCGGCTGTACCGACGCGAGCAGAGTCTTCTCTCCTTCTGTAGGGGTCCTGGTCCCGAGGTGGGGGGGCAGTGACCGAGGGAGCTTGCCCCACCGTCTGGACACGGACAAGCGCGTCTACGACGGACACGAGTCGATCTATCCGGCCTGCTAGGGCGTTGTAGACGCTCGTCGGAGGAAGGGATTCGTCCGTGTCTCTGTTGAGGGGGAGGCGGCGGCTAGCGCTTGGATCGTCGTGATGATCACTCGCCATTAGGTTGGGATCGGAAGATGAACTTTTGTTTTTGTGGAATCAAGAAGTTCCCACAGACGACGCCAGCTGGCGGGGGGCGAATCCGCGCCAAGATGTTACCTTCCGTTGGTCTGCTGATGGCGGTGATGGATGGCTGAGATTTGATCTGGAGGCTGGCTCCTAAAGCATGTGGATCTCAATGGGTTTGAGGTTATTTGTGCCGAGCTACCTGCAAGAAAGTTCCGGGGTGGTTGTACCACCGAAGACCCTCCAACGGTCAAGTTAGAGAGGAAATCCGAGCAGAGTAACGGCTTAGTAGAGTAAAAATGGCTTACTTGAACCGTCTGAAGAAGGGGTTTATATAGCGGTAGCAGCAGGCAGGCGCGAGAATCACGCCGGCCGTTACGCTCCCGGCGTCACGCCCGCGTGATGGATAGGATCTCCCATTAATGGCGAGACAGGCTCGTTAATGGGGGATCGTGATGGCGTGGAACGTAGGATGTGGCCGGCGGATATCTCGCGCATGGCGAGATTCGCGGGATGGCGGTTGCGCCTGTGAGCGGTACCATTGGTCAGTCGATGACCTCGGCGGATGGACTCACGGACGAGCGGGAGAGCCGAGATATCTTGGTTCTGCGGTAACCCGGAGACGAGCTGAGAGGGCCGAGGAGGCTCGGGCCTGTGATAGCTGTTGGGAATTCACCCGCGTGTGCAAACGCGTATGTTATGGAAACAGATATGAAATGAAGGAAACGGATTGCGCACGCGAGATCGTTCTCGTTTTAATATTTATAAACTACAAATGCACGACGCGTTGTAGCGAGCCGGCAGGCACGGGTCGATCCGCAGGGAGTTGTGTATTAAGTATTGCTATTTAAGGTTAACAAATCAATGAATTAGGGTTTGTCACAAAAGATATAAAAGAATACGAAAATAAGAAAAGCAAGAAAGCAAGCAAGTTAAGAATGGTTGTGGCTTGGTTCAAAAGGTCAAAGAGCGACGTTTACCTCTACCCTCCCGTGATCATGAGTTGTCCGGCCTTACCTTGGTCCCGGCTTGAAACACGACTTGTCAACGCGGTTGCGGAGCACAAACCGTCAAAGTCTGGTATTCGCCGGAAAGCATGAAACGATTCCTTTTGGTCACTTACCGTTTGTATGTCCGCGCTTGGGGTATCAACACTAAGCACAAGAGTTAGCAAGCATACAGCAACAACAAAAATACAAAGTGGTTAGTGAGAGTAAATGATATTAGTGCTGAGTTTGCTAAGAAGTTGTGATGGTATATCGTATATGAAATTAAGAGATTTGTCAAGTCCTTAATCACAAGATACGATATCCAAGTTTAGCAAACTTAACACTAAATAGATTTTATCTTAAACATTGAAATGGGGAAAGAAAATGAATACGGTATACGAGGAGGTTACAAGTAACCATGTGTCAAAATACCGTATCATATTAATACATTAGAAATATTTAGATTGGAATCATAAGTTAAGCATATTACACATAATCAAGAGGTGGATGAAGCAAAGCCTTTCATCTCACTTTCTCACCCACACCACAACCAAATAAAAAATTAGTTAAGCATGATAATAAAACAAGTAAAGAAAGTGTTAGTTATATGTATGCCCTAGAGGCCATTACTGTACATACGATGTATATTGTAATGGATGCTTGGACATATATAGGGAGGACTTTCTTGCTCGACATGATAGTACACTATCTGGTTGTACTTTATCTTAACAAGTATTCTGATTGTCTCTATGTTAGATGTTGATAAAGCCCTTAGGATATGTACTCGACTACTGGGACTATGATGAGATCATACTAGTGGGGCCACGGTAGTTGGCGAGTACATCCTATAACTGTTCCTAGTCGAGAGTGTATCGAGACAGGGCATCGATACACCAGAGTAGACTAGCGTATATGCATCTTGACCCATATGATGGGCGATGGATGATCCCATATCCATTGGTGTTTGACATCAAGGATGGTGTACGGGTGCTCAGTGGAGACTGGGTACACTGGACGGACTCGCCGAGAACTCCCAGATGGTATTATACCTCACGTCAGATGGCAGTTCGCCGGTGACACTGGTACAGAGTAGTCTGTTGACCCGAGATCGTCATAGAGTCTTGTGTGATTCCCACTGTGCTTTAATTTCCATACCACGTCCAAGAGGGCGTGCAAAAAGGTGGCTTTTGGGTACAGTCCCGAATCACATGGAGGCAATGAGCGATAGGAGGGGATTCGTCTCTCCCGGTATAGGGAGTTGATGTTGTGCTGTGTTCGATTGGCTATAACCGGAAATCCCTGGCCAGGGTTGCTGAGATTTACTGGTAAGTGTTATCAGTAGTTTCTTGAACTGTTATAGACCTCATATCGACACGACTTATCAAGCTACCGGGGTCTGACGTTTACCACCCCTAGGCGAAATATGCGACATATCAGACGACGAGACCGGACTGTACGGGAGTGTTACTGATTGGATTCACAGGAGAATGTACAGGCTTGCTTGTTGATCTTCTGAGCGCTCAATACCTGGGTGGCTGTTACGTTTAGCTGACCGCTTGCAGCTTGTGGGTGTTTGATATGATCATCACCTACTGCCGGCGTATTGACGATTCTTTAGAGTCCTACACAGAGATTTCTTGGCTCGGGCAAAACGGAGTAGGGGCACATATGTGATATGTGCAGGACCGAGAATAATGCGATATGAGATACCGTATTCTATTCTCGCGATATATGATATCAGCCGGGTCATCGGATCAAGTGTTGATTCGATGAATCGGTACGGATAAATATTAGTCGGTTATATGCGATATAGCCGGATTGTCGGATCAAGTGTTGATTCGATAATTTAATGTATAATAATATATATGATATATTAAATTACATTAACTAATATTAGCTCACTAAAAGATTCTTTTTCTCACTCGGGTAATACATTGATATATATGCGATATATGTTAATTGTATTATTTTCTTTTGTTACAATAAATATTATATATGTGATATATAATATTGTAACATGATATGATAACTAATGCAACATGTTTAGTAGAGATTAAACAAGATTAGGGTTTGATTTGGGTTAATGCTTTCTAGATGTTTCTAGAAGGTTTTCTTTTGTTTTGGAAAAGATATTTTCAAGTGACTCATTCTTAACCTAACCCAAACCCTAGCCTTGGTTAATTCTCTACAATGGTTTAGTCAACCATGGTTGCATTATTCATCATCTTTATCCTTTCATTATTCATCACAAAAGGTTTCTAATTGATTCATTCATCTTCTTCCTTCTTCTTTCTTTCATGAAAAAGCTTACTAGCTTTTTCCAAGTGATGAATGAGTGTGAGAAAAAGATAATAAAAGAGAGCAAAAATCCTACTTCATCATCCTCATCTATCCTTACCATTTAGATGAGGGTGTTCACTTCATATTATGAGTGTTAGCTTGTGTTAACGAAACTTCAAGGTAGATCATCTTTGTATCGAAGATCGGAAGCAAGACTGCATCTTTCTCTTCGTGGAACCTCTCGAGAGTCCGGAACACGATGATCGCAGCGAAGGGACTTCAACACGGAGCTTTAGAAGTGAAGGACCGGATCTATAAAGGTTGTAATCCCTCTCACTTAGTGTTAAAGTGCTTAACATGCTTGTTTTCGCCTAAACTCTAGTTTAAAGATCCGGCTTTAGGTTGTACGGCACGGCTAAAGTTTTAATCGGGCATGGTTGATACCTCGTAGACCCTTGTGCGTGTGCCTAGCAACCCTACAGTGGTATCAGAGCCAAGCTAGAGTTTTAGGCGAAGTCTGAGCGAAGTTTAAAGTCCGATCGAACCCGGATACCCTGATATTTACCCCTCTCTATACATTTTCAAAAATGTTGATTTTTTCTGAATTAAAAATGCTCAGAAAATAAAGCAAGAAAAACTAAGAATTACTGTGAAGTACGGACAATTAATGCGCTCAAATGACCACGAAACCGCGGCGAAATCAAGGGTTTTGCGGCGGTTCCGCGGCCAAAATTTGGACTTAGTCCCTCATATTTCATATATTTATTCTTAGGTCCTTTCTTGTCATTTTTTTCTGGAAATTGTTTTATTCCACTCAAGTGTTGAGTTTTCTTGGGTTGTATTTAGAACTCGTTGATTCGATCGGATAATTTAACTTCGTTTATTTTTTCCGGATAATTTTAGAAACTATTAAAAAGTTCGAACGGATATCAATAACTCACTTTTTCCCCTGTCGGAATTTTTTTCAAAAGTTGGATTTTTCCGTAGTTTGAGAACGTTCTAAGTCGTGCAAGTAACGCTGTGGACCCTCTAGAAGACAACAAACATTAACTCGATTATGTGACCGTCTTGAACTGCTTCTGAACCTTAGGGTTTATGGCAGTACGGCGTGCCACATGTGAGGCGTTGGCTTGACCCTTCTACGGCTGGACTATTGGTACTGTAGCATGTGATGGATGTTTTTAAACTAATTTCAAGTGTTGAGAACTATTTGGGAAAAACTTGGGTGTTTGATTATTCAATCGGAAAATTTAACATTGTCTATTTATCTGGAATGTGATACAATATTTGGAATTCACAGGTAGTTATGAGATAACTAATTTGAATGTTGTAAATCTAGCAGTTCGGTCTCAAATTGATCGGTTGCCACGGAATTTTAATGTGATCAAAAGTCCGTCGCAATCACGTAGCGTACGCGGATACTCGCCGGGTAAACTTAATAGACAGCCACGCCCCAAAGCCCCGACCAAGTGACTGTAGGAGAACCCCGTCGCCAAAAGCATCCGTTCGGGTGCTCGCGGCAGCGGTGTTCCGTCTTAGTGCACTTCGTCGATGGTATCGGGGGGTGCGGCCGTCTACTAAAGTTTGCGACGAGCATTCGATCAGGATATCGGGAATCTTGTTGAATTGCCCGACTTGATATTGAAAAGAGTTTTCGATAATGAGACTAAAATGCGGGGTTTATAATTGTTAGGCATGCGATGTCTAAGGAATTCATTTGGTAAGGCATGCGATGTCTAAGGAAGTTGCGGATTCCAACTGTTGTAGTTTTACACTTTCTTTTCAGTGACTGTAAGCGTAGTATGTGGTGTATCGCCGGCTTCGTTGCGATACATCAACGACAATCGGAATACGCATACTTGCTTACGTTGATGATATGAGATATTATGTGTTGCTGTGATATGTTTGTTCCCCTCCGAACGACGGCGCGACTGGACTGCGATGTCCTGACGCTGAGATTCGGGGCAGATGCTATTTGGTTTTATCCGTCCACCTCTCCGAAGATGCCAAGTTGATTTATGGCACCGTGTATCGAAGGTTTAGACGGATGCGGCCGATGTAGCAGACTTCGTCAGATTCCCCCTCGCTTGAGGGGTTTTTGATTGTGGGGACGCTCTTCCCTGCAGGCGCAAGCCCCTGCAGTTAATTACGCTACCGCATCGCGGTAACAACTTTCTCCTTCTCCAGAATTTCACTTCGTGTCGTGGGTGTTTGTTTTGTTTGTGGTTGCCCGTGGATTGTATACGGAGACTGAGTTATGTCGTCGCCCGTAGGGCGTGGACTAGTCCAAATCCATATTATCTTAGATTTGGGTTTGGGGGTTTGGGTTTAAGGATACGTTAACCTCGTTTGAGACTGAGATCGACTTAAACGTTTGTTAAGGACACGTTAGTCTAGTTTTTAGACTAAGATCGACTTAACGGGATCGTTTAGATCCAACAATAGAGCAGTTTAAGGGAGCCCTGTTGTTTAGTTTAGTGACGTTGCGGTCAATAGGTAGTTTAAGGACATTGCGGTCCATAGGTAGTTTAAGGACATTGCGGTCCAGGTTAAGGACGTCATAGTCCATGAGTTTAAGGATCCCACAGTCCGTTGTTAGTTTTAAGATATCTCGGTCAAGGTTAAGGACGTCGTAGTCCATGAGTTTAAGGACCCCACAGTCCGTTGCTAGTTTTAAGACATCTCGGTCAAGGTTAAGGACCTCATAGTCCATGAGTTTAAGGACCCCACAGTCCGTTGTTAGTTTTAAGACATCTCGGTCAAGGTTAAGGACCTCATAGTCCATGAGTTTAAGGACCCCACACTCCATGTCAATGTGTGGTCATCGGGACCCGTCACCTCTTTGAAGACGTTGAGGAATTACAACGCCAAGTATCAAAGGAGTGAAGAGATGTACCCTTGAACCGGGGTGGATTAAACAGTCTTTGGCCCAATTTGGGATCAAGACCAATTAATTGTGTTATGAGCCCATTAGCCCAGTTAAGTTTGAATTGAGGACTTATGGCCATCTTGGGCTAAGTCTCATCATGTTTAAAATACTGGCTTTCTGTTGGTCCATTGAAGGAGAGGCTTTGCCTTTAGCCATTTAACCAATTGGGCTGAAGTTAGTGTTAAACACTAAAGATCAGCAGTGTTGAACACTGGGAACAAGTTAGTGTTTTAACACTAAAAGACAGTTGGTGTTAAACACCAGCAACAGGGGGTTCAAATTAGTATTAAACACTATAGCAAATCAATGTCAAACACTAGCAGCAGAGATTTCAGATTAGTGTTAAACACTAAGAATAATCAGTGTTAAACACTGGTGACGGAGATTTTAATTTAGTGTTGAACACTAAGGGAGTTAATCTTAAGCTCTGTTAACAGGGGTTTAATTTAGCGTTAAACACTAAGAAATTCAGTGTTAAACACTGCAAATAAAGTTCTTTGATTAGTGTTGAACACTAAGGCCAAACAGTGTTTAACACTGGATTCCGGGATTCCAATTTAGTGTTAAACACTAAGGCAAGAGGGGTCACGTGGTAGCACGTGAGGGCGCCCTCCCTTCATTTGTTCTGCTGAGAATATCGTATCTTTTGGAGCATCACGTGCCATCACGTGACGGGCATTGAAATTCTTGTATGTTAAAGCTTCTGCCAAGGGTCACGTGGGTCACGTGAGGCACTGCCTCAAAGGGCCTTTTCTGTGGATCTTTTCGGGGGTCACGTGGTGGCACGTGACCCTGCCTCTATGTATGTTTTTTTTTTAGAAGATCTGTTAATCCCTTTTAAGAATTAATCTCTTCATAGGGTTGAACCCTAACAATAATTTTAGAGGAATTAAATTCCTATTTCCTTCTGAAGATTTATATTCTGGGATAGAGTTGAACTCTGAATGGAGTTAAACCCTAATAACAGTTTTAAGGAATCAAGTTCCCACTCTCTTTTAGAGACTTATTCCGAGATTCTGTCGTAGGGTGAAACCCTAATTTCTTCTTTTTTAAGGGAATTAAATTCCTGTTATTTTAACAGAACTCAGTTCTTAACTAGGGTTGAACCCTGAATCTGTTCATTATGAAGGAATTGAATTCCTGTAACATAGGGTTAAACCCTAATTTTATTTTAAAGGAATTAAATTCCTATAGTTCTATGAGAATTAAATTCTCAAACTCACATTCTCTCACTATGCTTTGGATCTGCATGGCAGGATCTCAACCCAATGAGAATTAAATTCTCAATTCAAGGGGAAATGTGCACTTTGCAGATCCTCCACTAAAGAGAGAACTATGTTCTTCTGTTTAATATCAGAGTTAAACTCTGCTGAGAATTAAATTCTCTTTTAAAGGCCTTCCCTTTCTTACCTAAGCTTTTCTTTTGCAGAAGATACAAATTCCTCCAAAGTATCAAGGCTCTCTCTTTTCTCTCTCTGTCCTCTTTTTTTCTTTTCCTTTTTTTTCTTTGTGTCTCTTGGCTCCTATTTATAGGAGAAGAAGCAGAATCAATTAGTTTTGGTGAATCTTTCATTGAGAGATTTAATTTGTATTCACCATTCGTTTGGATCTTTGGATTATTAGGTGAATTTTATTCACCATCGGATTTTAAATCCAGAGATTCTCCTTTGTTATTTCGGTTAGATTTTAAGGGGAAATCTTTCCAAGTTCAGGCTTTTTCCACAAATAGATGATATTTAATCACCTTTAAATATTTAATCCAATTGGTTCCAAATAATCACTTTCCTTTGGAAAGATTTGAATGCCGTTCAGAATTTAATTCTGTTAAATTAATGGGCTTTGAAAGCCGGTCACGTGTGACCACGTGACCCATGGTCACGTATGGGCACGTGACCCTTGGTCACGTGTAAGCACGTGACCCCCCTGGAACGAGCTTTCTTTTTCTTCTGCGCTATGTCTTTGCCGCTGCTTGGTCATCACGTGCCAACACGTGACCACTGGTCACGTGTGAGCACGTGACCCTCGTCTGAAGCCTTTTTCTTGATTTAATCAGAGAATGAGTCTGCTTTTACCGCTGCTTTTAAATGTCACGTGCCAACACGTCACTGCTGGTCACGTGCTAGCACGTGATGCCTCCTTCGTAACTTTTCCTGATTTTAAATCAGGAAACAATGTTATATTGGATCGTCGCGTTTGAATAGCCGGGGGTTTTATGTGAGATGAGAGTTTTTCTTTTTCATTCATGTAAAATTCATTTGTATGTAATATTCTTTTATTGGGGCACTTCCGGGCTGAGGATGATGTCACCATTGTATATTATTTACTTTTCCGCATTAGGTAGACACAAGGCGGGGAGCACAAGTAACCGGCTTCTAGGGTCCAGTGGGAGACCATCTCGAGGAGTCGAGACCGGGTCTCCTAACCCTTGAATTGGCAGTGTTGCTTGCCGCTCTCGTAGGGGTCTAGGGATGTGGGTTTGGCTATTCATCGCGACCCTGGAATCCGTGTCTTATACAGGCTCGTATTGAAAACACGGACGTCCTAGTATATCCAATATTTCATATATGTTCTTCTGCTGCAATGTTTTGTAATGAGATCATATTACTGCCTGAGACGAATGTTTATATTATATATATGAGATATATGTTATATTGCAGATTTCGTTTCAAATGTGATGCTTATGAAGCATATTAAAATGGGACTTCATTAATGAGATTAATGAAATAAAAGAAATCTAAGATGTTGTAGAAACTTGTTTAAAAACTGGTAGCTCTAGTTCTTGCTTTGCATAGCGGTGTTCCTTGCAGAACATCCAGCACCTTATTCGATAAGGAAAGAGCTGAGATCTCTTCACCGGGAGTGACCTCTTTAGTGAAACTAGCAGATGCTGCAAACTCGGTTTGTCTTTTGATTGCTTCTATAGTTCTTGCTTTGCATAGTGATATTTGTGAAATATCCTGCACCTTATTCGATAAGGAAAGAGCCGATGATCCCTTCACCGGGAGTGACCTCTTTAGCGAAACTAGAAAAGCCTAAAAAACACTCTATTTAAAATCACTCGATTCTACAACGATATCAAGTTCATTACACAAAAAGGTTTTCTTAAAACTTGTCGTAACCCTCCGTCATTTTAAGAAGTAGAGTACCTAGTATTCGTGCTGCGTATGTCGACTTTAGTTGAGGCGTAGTGTATGGTAGCTAAGTGATGTCTTCCTACACAGCATATGATGCGAATAGTTAGGACATTCATATGATTATGTCGACCATAGTTGAGGGTCATGTAGGGTGGGTCTGATTAATCATGAAATGACGGGTAGAACTTGACTAGTGCTTATGATATGTTGACCTTAGTTAAGGTCATAAGCGCTAGGGGTAAAATATTATTGGGAATTTCAAGTGTTGAAATTTGCAATGAGATTGCATACCTACTATGAGATAGTTGGATCCCAATACCCGCTGCGAGTAAGAGTTATTCCTGGGAGAGTTTTACACATTACAATTAGCCGATCAAGTAGGTGTCTAGAAAGGTATCAACGGGGTTACGCCCCTGGGAAAACGAGGTTTGCTTTAATTATGTTCGTGCGAAAGCACGGGTGACCTCCCTCAAAGTACCGACACTAGCCTGGCTGAAAGATTGGCGAACTTGTAGCGTGTAATTAATTCCGGCTAGTCTTTCCTTTTAGGGTTTAAAGGAAGATTTGACAAAAACAGTGGGAGACATCCTGATTAGATATATTAGATAACCAATCTAATCTTGTAAGAGTATACGCTGAGTGTTTTCTTCTCTCTCTCTCCAAGTAGCGACCATATCACGCCTTAATCAAGATAATACGGATATATTGACTGAACCCGCTTGTTATACTGAGCTGGGGAACGTTGGTCGCGCTCCAACTTATAATTGTTATAAGACAGAGCAGAAAATATGAGATTACCAGAATTCTCGTGCCGCCCAAACGAAGAAAGTGCATGCTGATGCATTTTCTTCGGGTGTGTTCATTATATAGAACTGTTTCTCAGTATCCTTTACGTCCTGAGTATTTGATACCGGATCAGGATTCCACATATGTAATTTATTATATGGGCTACTGATAGGTAGAGAACTGAGGATGGGTGATAAGTTTCATGAGATAGAAAACGGTGCAAGTGTTGCAGCCAAGTCTGTTGGCCACTATCACCATGTATTACCAGAATACATTGATTCTGAACGAATGTCATTAGATACCGAACCTGATATACAACATCATATCATTTTCTTTATTAGTAAAGAAGGATATAATTTTGTATTGTTGGATAATGTTTTGAACATTTCCCATATCAATAGTTGATCGGTCCAGGCACGTTATCTAAAAGCATTGACGTTCTAAATCAAACTACAATTCTTAGTATGTAGAACACACATAAGAGGAAGAGTTCAGAAATGAACGAATCCTTCTTGAGGTATTGTAGACTAGGTCATATCAATGCGACCCGACTAGCTGAAGTTACATAAAGATGCATATTTAAATTAGTTTGAATTTACATCTTGTGAAACTTGCCAGTCATGTCACAGAGATAAGATGACCACAGCTCCGTTTATTGGAAACAGAGAAAGAGTTGGTGAACTCTTGGGATTGATACATGCTGATGTATGAAGGCCCCCTGTCTACACATGCCAAGATCGGTCATTTGTACTTCATTACATTCACTGATTATCTCTCAAGATTCAGACATATGTTCCTGTTGAAACACAAGTCTGAACCTTTTGAGATATTCACAGAATATAAGTTAGAAGTAGAGAACCAAAAACGGGTATAAGTATTATGTCCTTTGATGAGATCAAGGAGGAGAATACTTGAGCACAGAATTCTTGGACTATTATAAAAGAGAATGAAGTTCTCTCTCAGCATTACTCCTCCGAATACACCACAGCACCTCGGTGTATCGGGGCGGAGCAACAGCACCCTATGTGATATGGTGTGTTCTATGATGAGTACTACTGAGTTTCCTATTTCCTTTTGGGAGTTGTGCACTTGAGAAGCTGCATACCTATTGAATGTGGATTCAATAGTTTCCAACGAACCTCAGCCT
Source organism: Agapanthus africanus (assembly GCA_030015575.1). Classification (NCBI taxonomy): domain Eukaryota; kingdom Viridiplantae; phylum Streptophyta; class Magnoliopsida; order Asparagales; family Amaryllidaceae; genus Agapanthus; species Agapanthus africanus. The sequence continues at coordinate 932,538,930 of JASDDO010000019.1, read as the reverse complement.
CTCCGCCGATCTAGTAGGGTTCTTCACCCACCAGAGAGACACTTCGGTTTCTTTATGACAGTGGAAGCAAGGATTGCATCATGAGATGATGACCCAACTAGTTTCGAGCTGGCCATCAGGAGTGGGACTCTGTAAGAATGGCTGGATGCTTAGCGATCTGAGATGGAATCCTTATACACCAACAAAGTATGGACTTTGGTTGCTTTATCTGAAGGGTTAAATCCCCATCAGGAGCAAGTATATCTTGAGAAGATTACTTGATGTACATGGAAAAGTTGAGACTTTCAAAGCTATGCTTAAGTCCATCCAGATCCTACTTGCCACGGCTACATACCATGACTACGATATCTGGTGGTTGGGTGTCATGACAGCTTTTCTAAATGATGTTTTAGAAGAGAGCGTCTATAAATACACAGCCAGAGGGCTTCGTAGACAGTGGGAGCAGCGGAAACGTGTGCAAGATGCTTTATAGGATAAAGCAGGCATCGCGGAGTTGGAACATCTGTTTTGATGTGGTAGTCAAAGAGTTTGACTTAATCAAAATGGTAGATGAACCTTGTATATACAAAAAGGTAGTAGGGAGTATGGTGGTGATCCTCGTAGAGTACGTGGATGACATACTCTTGATAGGGAAGGAGTTTCCTATGCTATGCTCGGTCAATCTCCGTTTATCACAAGGATTCTCCATATAGGATCAAAATGATACCTCCTAAATCCTAGGTTTTGGATCTATGAGATAGATCTAATTGGATGTTAGGATACTCACTAGTTGTAGTGAGATGGTATCAGTCGATCCTGGGGAGAATCACTGGAAAGGTTCCAGGGTGATAAGGATGACTGAATGTCAGTCGCAGGCATTGTCTATACCCTCAGTGGAGGGACGGTATGTTGGAAGAGTTCCAAGCTAGATACCGTGACATACTAGACGATTAAAGGCAAGATACATCGTTACCAAAGATGCTACCAAAGAGGCAGTCTGAATACATATAAGTTCATGAGATGAACTTCGTTCCTACCATTGTGTGACAATGGAGTTGTGGCTTTAAGCCAAGGAACTACCGTCCCATCAGAAATCCAGATATAATTCTTAGGCAGTATCACCTGTTCATGGAGATGGTTGATCTCCAGGGAGATCGAGGTTAGGAGAGTAGACACAGAGGACAACTGCGCGGGTCCACTCACAAAGGCCTTTTTCCCAGTAGAGACTTTTATGGGATGGTTGAGTATGAGATATTTCAACCACAGCTAATTGTTGGGTATGTGATACCACAACAGATGGCCCTAGTGCAAGTGGGAGATTGTTAGTTATATGTATGCCCTAGAGGCCATTACTGTACATACGATGTATATTGTAATGGATGCTTGGATATATATAGGGAGGACTTTTTTGCTCGACATGATAGTACGCTATCTGGTTGTACTTTATCTTAACATGTATTCTGATTATCTCTATGTTACATGTTGATAAAGCCCTTAGGATATGTACTCGACTGCTGGGACTATGATGAGATCATACTAGTGGGGCCACGGTAGTCGACGAGTACATCCTATAACTGTTCCTAGTCGAGGGTGTATCGAGACAGGGCATCGATACACCAGAGTAGACTAGCGTATATGCATCTTGACCCATATGATGGGCGATGGATGATCCCATATCTATCGGTGTTTGACATCAAGGATGGTGTACTGGTGCTCAGTGGAGACTGGGTACACTGGACGGACTCGCCGAGAACTCCCAGATGGTATTATACCTCACGTCAGATGGCAGTTCACCGGTGACACTGGTACAGAGTAGTCTGTTGACCTGAGATCGTCATAGAGTCTTGTGTGATTCCCACTGTGCTTTAATTTCCATCATACCACGTTCAAGAGGGTGTGCAAAAAGGTGGCTTTTGGGTACAGTCCCGAATCACATGGAGGCAATGAGCGATAGGAGGGGATTCATCTCTCCCGGTATAGGGAGTTGATGTTGTGCTGTGTTCGATTGGCTATAACCGGAAATCCCTGGCCAGGGTTGCTGAGATTTACTGGTAAGTGTTATCAGTAGTTTCTCGAACTGTTATAGATCTCATATCGACACGACTTATCAAGCTACCGGGGTCTGACGTTTACCACCCCTAGGCGAGATATGCGACATATCAGACGACGAGACCGGACTGTACAGGAGTGTTACTGATTGGATTCACAGGAGAATGTACAGGCTTGCTTGTTGATCTTCTGAGCTCTCAATACCTGGGTGGCTGTTACGTTTAGCTGACCGTTTGCAGCTTGTAGGTGTTTGATATGATCATCACCTACTGCCGTCGTATTGACGATTCTTTAGAGTCCTACACAGAAGTTTCTTGGCTCAGGCAAAACGGAGTAGGGGCACATATGTGATATATGCGGGACCGAGGATAATGCGATATGAGATACCGTATTCTATTCTCGCGATATATGATATCAGCCGGGTCATCGGATCAAGTGTTGATTCGATGAATCGATACGGATAAATATTAGTCGGTTATATGCGATATAGCCGGATTGTCGGATCAAGTGTTGATTCGATAATTTAATGTATAATAATATATATGATATATTAAATTACATTAACTAATATTAGCTCACTAAAAGATTCTTTTTCTCACTCGGGTAATACATTGATATATATGCGATATATGTTAATTGTATTATTTTCTTTTGTTACAATAAATATTATATATGTGAAATATAATATTGTAACATGATATGATAACTAATGCAACATGTTTAGTAGAGATTAAACAAGATTAGGGTTTGATTTGGGTTAATGCTTTCTAGATGTTTCTAGAAGATTTTCTTTTGTTTTGGAAAAGATATTTTCAAGTGACTCATTCTTAACCTAACCCAAACCCTAGCCTTGGTTAATTCTATACAATGTGTTGAAGTCAAAATTTGCACCCGGTTGACCAAGTCAAAGTCAAGGTCAACCCCAAGCCAGGTGGGCCCAAGCCCAAACAAATGGGCCAATACCCAGGTCGAGCCCGAACACGAAGCATCCGGCCTTCCGCCATGCCAACAAAAAAATCATGTAATAAATAATTTTTATGTAATTTTTTATACATGAATGTATGAAAAATGGGCATAAAGCCAATATTTTGTAAGCTCATAACTTATGTGCAAAAATGAAATGGCACATGAGCCATGGGATGGGCAAAATACCATTTTGTAAAGCCCAAGGGGCTATATGTAAATATGTTAGCCTATAAAAGGCAACATGATGATGAATAAAAAAAAACAACTTTCATTCTCTCAAAAAAACCTAGGGTTTGTATCTCTTTCTCTTTTCTGAAGGTCTCAAACCTTCTTCTTTCTTCTGAATTAAATCAAGAGTTTTACTCTTCCTTTTCCAAAACAAAATAGTTTTTCACCACGAAACCCACAAAGCGGAACTTGGATCTGTCATCAGATCTCAAAAAGGAGAGATTTTGAGATCTCACATCTTTTGATCTTCAAGATCCAGCTAACGGAGGAGGAAGAAGAAGAACCCCTTTCACTAAACCCAAAAAAAAACACACTCAGGAGTCCAACTCCTCTTTGATTTCTCTTCCGAGAATTTTTTTTGGCTAAAAGCCTCTTTTCCTCGCCGGCGCTACAGCGCAGAGCGCCCGCGTGGCGCGCTTGCGCTCGGCGCTCGAGCGCAAAGCGTCCAGGTGCCGACACGTGGCGCGCTTGCACTACAGCGCCCTGCGCTCAAGCGCAAAGCGCCCACGTGCCGACACGTGGCGCGCTTGCGCTCGAGCATCAGGCGCTGAAGCGCAAAGCGCCCACGTGCCGACACGTAGTGCGCTTGCGCTCAAGCACAGAGCGCTCAAGCGCAGAGCGCCCACGTGCCGACACGTGGCACTCTAGCGCCTGAGCGCACAGCACCTAGGCGCACAGCGCCCAAGGTGCTGCCCCCACGCATCCTTTGGATGCCTTTCCCTCTCTTTTTATGTACATACACATATATACATATGTATACATATGTGCATACACACATACTCCACGACACTGTCCCTGTTAGAAAAAATTTCTAACGGGGCGCTGCCCCGCAACCCGCAAGGGGGCTGCTAGCCCCCTTGACCCCCAGCCCGCTATCCGGGTAGCGGGACCCCCGTAAAAACTCTGCGTGGCTCCCGACATACCCAAAACCCCCTTTTCAAAACACATCACACGCACACTGCACATTGAGTTCGCATGAACAGTTTAACCCGTTAATCGGAGGTTCTCTTGCCCCAAAAGCGAGGGGTAATTAACGGCAGCTTAGTCCGCGGCTGTCGGAGATTCGGATCCCCACAATCATTAAACCCCGGCCTACCCTAGGCAGGGGGAATCTATAGTACGCCTGACAAGCGCGCGCGTATTCCCATCTCAATGGGGTGACGAAAAATACCCTACTCAATGGTTTAGTCAACCATGGTTGCATTATTCATCATCTTTATCCTTTCATTATTCATCACAAAAGGTTTCTAATTGATTCATTCATCTTCTTCCTTCTTCTTTCTTTCATAAAAAAGCTTACTAGCTCTTTCCAAGTGATGAATGAGTGTGAGAAAAAGATAATAAAAGAGAGCAAAAATCCTACTTCATCATTCTCATCTATCCTTGCCATTTAGATGAGGGTGTTCACTTCATATTATGAGTGTTAGCTTGTGTTAACGAAACTTCAAGGTAGATCATCTTTGTATCGAAGATCGGAAGCAAGACTGCATCTTTCTCTTCGTGGAACCTCTCGAGAGTCCGGAACACGATGATCGCAGCGAAGAGACTTCAACACGGAGCTTTAGAAGTGAAGGACCGGATCTACAAAGGTTGTAATCCCTCTCACTTAGTATTAAAGTGTTTAACATGCTTGTTTTCGCCTAAACTCTAGTTTAAAGATCCGGCTTTGGGTTGTTCGGCACGGCTAAAGTTTTAATCGGGCATGGTTGATGCCTCGTAAACCCTTGTGCGTGTGCCTAGCAACCCTACAGAAAGTAAGTAAATAAAAGAAACAACAATATATTTTAAACACTTGAAGAAGAGATACAAGATTATGGTATCTTGTTCAACCTCCTTAATGAAGCTCTCCAAAGAGAGCTTCAAGAGGGAAGAAGAAGAAGAAACCAAATGAAGATCATTCACCTTCAAGCTAAACCAAAAACTAACTTAAAACAAAACTATGAATGGAGTATATACATGGTATCCCTCTCTCTTATCACTGATCTGCTATTTATAGGCTCAAAAGAAAATTAAACAAACAATAAAAACAAGCCTACGTGGCAACAAGGGAGGCTCGGTAAAAAGATGGGGCCCATTGGACATTTTTGGGCCGAGCTCGCCGGTTTTGGAGGGCATGTGCTCGGCCAAAAGCCGAGCACTGGGGTTCGTGTTTGCAGTGGAGATTTGTGTGCATCCCAATATCACTCTGGTGTTGTTTACTTGGTCTAATTATCTTCAGAGTTTTGGAGGGAACAAGATGCCATATATCAAATCAAAACTTTATGCATTTATTAGACATGTCCCCCCATGTGCCCACTTCATCATGTCTTGTGCCATGGGCAGCCCCACCTAGGTCCAAGCTATGTGCACACTTGTAGGGGTTGGACCATTCCTAACAAAAAGTGTGTACACATGTATTATTTCCCAAAGAGCTCTTGGGATATCGGTTGGTTTTCTGTTCTGTTTGCAATGCCGGCTCCCAAATGTTATATCCATGATTTTGAGTATGTTTTCCAGTATTTGTCACGGATACCTGTAAACTGTAATTACTGAGCAGACACTGGTTAATAATACCAATATATAGCAAAATAGATAATGAATGAAAGGTATTAAAATGCAGTTTTCTGTGACGAACAATAGCTCGGAGTAGAGCAAAGGGACAGTTGGCTTGGCTGCTGAGATGCTCGGGGGTAAGGAGTGGGGTGCAACCTCGGAGACAGGGTTGGAGGGAAGCCCCCCACCGTAGCATACTGGTTCTTCCTCCGTGGCCCTTAGGAGCCTAACTGGTTTACGCATGTGATACGTCATCCGCCACGTGTCATGGTCTAAGGAATTACCGTTATTGAGCATCATCACCTTCGATATTCATTTACCCGTCAAATCCCATTCATCGGTCGGCGAGGGTATTAAACATCGATCGTCGGGCACTTGATGGGGAAATTTTTTATAAAAAAACCACAAAAAAAAAATAATCTTTTTCGCTTTTATGTTTCTGTTCGAAAATGAATATTGTTTTGCTTTTGTATTCAGGCAGAGGTGTGTTTTGAACGGAGCCAGGTCTTTGCAATGGCCTCTCAAGAGTGGTGTGGCATATATGGTGAAAAGTTTAGCTGGAGAAATTTTGGACTAATACTGTTAGTTAAAGAGAAGTTTGTTGTTGTAAAAAAAATTGAAGAGTTTTAATTGGGTATAAAAAGAACTGTATATCCTGCGTAATGAAAGTTTTTAAAAGGATATCACAACTCTCTTTTTCTTATAGGAATCATCTGATCTATTTTTTCCTCATCTAAGGAACGTGTACATGTCTAAATCTAAGGGACAAAGTAAATTAATATGCAATGAAATATGAGAATTGAATAAAGGACAATTTTTTTGTTAAAAAAACTATTTTAATATTTATTTGGTGAAATCGACTGTAGAAAAATTTATTTAGCAAAATGGACTGATTTTTTGTGCACGTCACCAAATGACACAGGATAGGTCAAGATATTGGATTTGAAACTCCCGTTGCCGACCCCGGTCATTAAAGCCAATTAACCTTGCATTCTTCAACCCCGCCTCTTCAAATCAACACCATCACTACTGCTTCAGAGGCATGATCTGACTCCCTCCTTATCTATAAATTTCCATGGAAATTGAAGCACCTTTCACTGCAAGAAATATAGGTTTATTTCGTCAGTAGGTTTATTCCGTCGGTTAAAAACCGACAGACTAGCCGACAAGTTATTTCGTCGGCTAGTAGCCTACGGCATAACCGAATAAATCAAAACGGGCTCGGGGCTAATCACTTCGTTGATTTCCCACCCAAAAGAAAAAAAAACCCTAGATCCTCTTATCACCGGCCCCGGAGCTCGCTGGCCTCCTCCGATCGCCTGCAGCCCCCCTCCTCTAATTCGACGCCGCCCCTCTTGAGCAGCCGCCTCCCTCTTCTCCCGCCGCCCCCTCCTCGCCGATCCCCTCTTCTCCCGTTGCCCCTCACCGTCCCCTTCTCAGTCGCCCCTTCGCCGTCCCCCCCTCCAACAGTCGACCCCCTCCTCCTTCTTCTATCCATCAAGTTATCGCCTCCCTCTTCTATCCATCGCCGCCAACCCTTTTCTCATCCTTCAAGATGTCGCCGTCCGAGCCCCTTTCCTCAGAGATCGAGCTTGACCCTTCCCCCCTCGAGATTGAGCCACGCCACTCTTCTACGAGATCGAAGCCGAACCACTCTCCTTTGAGCCCGAGCCCTGGCCCCGATTACTCTTTAAGAATTTTTTAATAAAATTTCGATTTATATAGAATGTAAGTTTTTGTTTCGTTATTTTTAGATCTTTGAGTGGAAATGTGAAGACATGAAAATTTGAATGAAAAATTGTGCAATTGTGGAGTTGGCATTCGGCATGGTTATTCGGACTATCTTCGCACTCAAGATACATCGATTATCGGTACACCACTCTATACTTTTTAGTTATTAAAATATGAAACTTTTAATTATTAACTATTAAACTTAATCTTAGTCATCCATTAAAACAAAAAAAACATCCTTAATCTAGATCATTCATAATCAACTAACCATAGAATAAAACCAAGTAAAACCAAGTACTTGATGTTCCTTAAATTTTTATTCTACTGTAGCGTTAAATTCAAATTCTTTTAGATATTTGTTTGGTTATTTTTTTTGGATGATACCAAATTTGAGTGGATTAGGAATGCTTGGATTGTGATTGGAATTGGTGTTGAATTTCGATATTCGATCTTCGAATTGGCTATGGGTTGATAGTATGTATGAAATTGGTGTAGAATTTGTAGACGAGATGCCAAACGTGTCAAAATTTAGGAGAGGTGCATCCAAATTTTCAGAAATTTTGCGCAGCGAAGAGAATTTTCACGAGTATATAAATATGTTTTATTGCAAATAAGTTTCTCAATCATATCCATCGTGAATTGAGCCTTGAACTTCAAAATAACACAAAAATCTTATATTAAGTGTACGAAACTCGATGATAACATGAAATTTACATGTTATCATCGTGAATCTCACATTCAAAAAACAAAATGCGTCTTAGACCCTGTATATCAGTTATATATGCAATGGTTTCTATCGTGGTATAACGTGATAGTTGTCAAAACTAAGCGTTTAATCGTTTGTTTCTAACAATCGTCATGTAGTTTATGTGATGAGAAAACTGATCGTATTATAGCAAATAGATTTGTCCGGTATGGACAACTTAATAATTTATAATGCAAACACATCCTGCATTTATGCTTTCATTCGTTTCGAGATTAGTTTTGTCGGCATCCTGCATGTGTGTATGTTTGGGTGTGAGTATGTGTGTGAGAGAGTATGTGTGTGTGTGATCGTTTAAGTTAATCTTCAGTATGTCCTCCTCTGCCGCCCTCTCCCCGCCGACCCTTCCTCCTAATCGTGATATAAAACTACTTGATGGTTGTCAAAACACCAAGCCCTATGAGCAAATGTCATGTATTAACATACAATTAATAATATATAGGAAAAACAAATTAACTAGTAGATCTCTTGTCACAAATAAACCAAGCAACCATTCCAGTCTCCTTCTCTCTATCCACTCATTTTTCACATTCAAATGATGGATAGAGAGTAAAACATAAGGCACAGTATTCACCGACGCTCGATGACATACTTTCCCAAATTGGAATTGAGGTGAAATTATATCATCAAGTGTCGACGAGTGTTGTGCCTGGTGTCTCACTCTCTATCTATCTTTTATTTGAAAAACGAGGGGATAGATGGGGGGAGGCTGGGATGGTTGCTTGATGCAGACCATCTTTTGTTAACCTCATTGATATCTTAACATGATTTGTACGACCTAATTTGATTTATAAGACTATTGGTGACTCTAAACATATTTTTACGAAGTCAACAGACGCAGACTTAAGATTTTTGTCACCGATGAAAACCTCGATGACGTAAGCTAACAACCAATTCACCGTTGCTAAGAACTAGGGTAAGCTTCGAGTGCACGGAAAAAGGTTCGGTCAATTACAAAGAAGAGAGATTTTGGTGCTTGTTGTTGTGGTTTCTACGATGTTGATTACGTTGAGGGGCGGCGACGTCGTTGATGATGAGGAGGAGAAGCTAGAGGATGCTTGGCCGAGGTAACTTGTTGCCGCGGTGGTACTTGAACGGAGCTTTGACGTTCCCTTTGTCGAGTTGTGGAGTAACGAACGAGGAGAAGAACTTGGGGGGAAACTTCAAGGTATTTTTGGGCGAAATTCTCAGTATAATGCAGAGGGAAAGTGTTTGGAATAATCTAGGATATTTATAAGGAATGAATATAGGTGTATGATGAATTAAAAAGACAATTAAAATGAATTAAAAGTGAGGTAAAAGGGGTAGATGAAGAGTCTGTTGTTCTCTGTAATGAATTTGGGAGTTTTGGAATATCAAAATGAAGAGTTTTTAGCCCAAGAGTCTCACCCCTATGGGCGGAGCCCGTATGGACTAAGCCAGGCCGACCAAAAATTGGTTTGGGCCGCCCAGGGCGAAATGGTTCGGGGTTTGGGCCATGTGTCGTTTTGGGTTTAAATACCTTATTTATATATCTCTTTTCTGTTGCAATATTTCGTAACCCTGTGTAAAGCCCGTGTAACTCTTAGGCTTCCAAAACGTTTAAAGGAAACAATATTGGAGTTGATGAGATTCAAACATGCGAGCTATACGACGATAGTGGAGAGTTTTAACCAATGAACTATAAGAAGTTTCTTACACTAAATTCACAAGAATAACTTATAATTTGATATCAGCACAGAAATACACTCATTATTAATATTGGATTAATACAAGTGTTTAGGGATTTCAGGGTTGTTGCATATACTCTGTGTATTTGCAAATTGGATGGTGTTGAAGATGAGATTGGCCCATTATATCGAGGTGAGAATTTTGCTAAAGTTATAATTTCGGTTGAAATTAATTTTAAATTTTGTTCTTCCTATATGTTGACTTTCAATAATTGATATTTAAAGTGAAACGATTTCCAATAAGTTTTTAGACCATTAATTGTTGTTTTCTCATTTTTTAGTTGATTACAATTAATATTATTGAAACCTCCCCTCTCACCATCATTTAGATGAGATTTTGATTCAACCACCAAACAGAAAAGGAAAATAGGCTGCAAAAATGAAAAAGGAAATAAAAGAAATAAGTTGGTAAAATATTAACATTTAAAATAATGAAAATAACCGTGCGATGCATGAGCCATAAAAATCTAGTAGTAGAAGATAGATGGATAGATAGACTTTTATGATTTGTTTCTTTATTAACATAACGTGTGTATCGCACTTGTAAACTAATATTGACGTGGTATTTAATTATGTCCATTGCCCAAAAGAGTGTTTTTTTAAATTTCTCTGTAAAACCAAAAAAAACCGTATCACCAATCAATTTCAAATTAATTGACTCACTTTTATAGCAGATAGACAGTTAGATAGTAAGATAGATATTAGGTTTTGGGTTCATGTTAAGTGCGAAACTCCAAAATTTATCTTGATATATATGGAGAGAGAACTGAGATATTATTATTATGAGAAGATAGTATCACAATCATTTAACATGCTACAAAGATGGGTTTTCGAAGAATATTTTATCTAAAAGAGAATATTCTCTCAAAACACTAGTTTTGAACTTCCCCAAAACCCTTATGTTTATTATGTTCTTCAAATTTGGTCATTGGTATGGATTTTTTATTTTGTGTTGAGTTGAGATGATTTTAGTAATTCTATAGATTCTAATTGCAAAATAGAAATATATTGATAGTATTGTATGTGATCTAATTCTACTTTTTCATTTAAATATCTTAAAGCTAATAAATTGCCCCCTATCACAATAAAAAATTTGCATGCCTTTTCATTTTCAAAATTATTCAAAGATTTTTTTTGTTTGGCCCCTTTCCTTAATTTAGACAAGAAGTCCATATTTTTGATAATAAAAAAATTGAAATTATTGGTGATTCGTTCTATAGAAATATTCAATTTAGTTTTTCTTCGCAATTTGATATATAGCATGTTGTAATCAACGATACTTAAAGTCCTTTTTGCTAAATATGTAATAAAAATATCCGTAAAAAGCATTCATTAGAGTATAATATCTAGAGCTGATTCTTTCTAAATATATTTTAAATAAATAATTTACCCAAACTTACAACACCAAATCTTACATTGATTCACAACATCGATAACACTACTTGTACAATCGTTTTGTTATCCAGTATCAAGGTTTAAGCTTTAAAATATGGGTACTCGGAAACTAATTTGAGATCGAAATCGGACATTTTTTATAATGACAGATAAAATTCTTAAGCCATGCTTACTTGCATCTGATGTTACATGCTAAATGATAAATTAATTTTTAGACACTTTTTTTAGTTTTGTACTAATTATCAAAATAAAAATATGTAAAAGGGACCCAAAATGCACATTACAACCATTCAAGTCCGCCAAGAATGTTTTTTTTTTTGGTTTTTTAAAATTTTACCAACGACGATTATTAATACATCATTCCTACCAAGTTTTGTATTATATAGAAATAAGAATTTAGAATAATAGCGTAAGTACAATAATAGTTAAAAATCGTATTATTTGAATTATTTTTATAATTTTCAGTTTTTTCTTCATTCGATTTCGATTTTTATTGCAAGAATTTCAATTCCATGGGTTACGCATGGGTGGGGTCGATTCTAGTTAATTAGAAACAAATTTCTTTTAAGCAATTAAAAATCCATTTTCTCCAAAACAAAAAATATTCTAAATGCTAAAAAAATACCGTATACTCTCTTTGCTCGGCATTTTCTCCATTAAATCTAGAGCTCGCCTTTTAAACAGAACTCGCTGCAAGAAAATTTCTTTATCTTTTTTTTTTAATAAGAATGCAACAATCTGATTTCTCCACCACTGATTTTAATCAATTAGAACTGGAACATACTGAGATAATATATTAGTTAGTGTTAATCAATTAGAACTGGAATTTAAAATTCTAAATTTAGTGTTAGTCATGAATAGAACTGGAATTGAAACTAAAATAAAAAATGTTTCAATTATAATTTTTTTATATATAAAATAAGTGTTCCATCCATAAAGATCATCCCATCTATTTGAATAGAACAAAAAATAAAAATCACATCTACAAATCCTAGTCTTTCCCTTACCCCTCTCCCTCCTCCCCTTTCATTTCTTTCTACAAGCTTTTAAATATTCTTTGTCACTCTTTTTTATCGACCAAATCCAATTGATTCAACACAAAAGTTTCTTCGATCTCTTTAAAATCCAATTAATCTAAAGATATCCAAAATTAATCTGAAAATACTAAAATTATTTAAACATGTATGTATGCCCTGATTTGATCAAATTAAAAGAAGGCATAATAATGTTTTATCGGTATACAGAAATCACATTTTCTATGATTAAAGCATTAAAATAGTTTTTGATCTTGGAAATATTTAGAAACAATTAAATATTTTCTGGTGGATCCGTCAGAAAAAAACCATACATCTTTCGAACATATCATTACAGCTATTATTTTTATTTGATATAAACTAGTAATGATTTTTTTCGCATATGTAATTCCGAGCATAGCTCGGTTGGTCATAGCTATATACTAGTTAGCAATAATCCATTAACATCGAATTTTTTATAAAAAAAAAAACAAGTATACTGTTCTAGTTTAGTTTGTACTGCACGAATAAAAAATAATAATCTAATATGGTTTCGGTTTTCGGTTCTAATTTAGTTAGAGAATCCAATAAAAAAATCCTGGTTCTATTAAAGTTATATGAAAATGTCCTGATTTCTAAAGTTATATTTTTATTTAAAAGTCCCGATTGACTAACATGCCCTTATGAAATAAATTCCTATGCCCTTATGAAATAAATTCCTATGGCAGTCGATCATGAAAAAAATGAAAGCTACAATAGAACTCCAGGAATCAGGATGAATGTATGTGACGAAGATGAAGCCAATAAATTTTACACGATCGGCCTTTGTAAAAGGTAAAATTAGATATAATTCAAATGGAAGTACAAGACGGTGATGTTTTAAAAAAGAAATCAAAACGAAGGCAATTGCCCCGCGTTTCATTAAATGGAATGAGACGGTGATGTTTTGTATGCTTACAAGAAGGCTTTTAGCTGGATACAAGTGAATCGATTGGAAAACGTTGGAAATTGACTCTGTTATTCGATTAAGTAGCTGCAAAGACACATCGTCGTTACCAATGTGTGAGAACCCGGCGATGACAAGGTAACACGACCATCGATCGCTTCTTCCATGGATGCGATCTTGCCATGCCAATTGATCAAAGCAGTGCCCACGAAATGAGAGGGAAAAGATTGGATTAGTTTGAGGGTTTTCTTTAAACAAGCCCTCTTAAACATTTGTATTTTGAAAAACACCCCCTACAACTTTATATTTTTAAATACACCGTTAAAACCCGTCGGTTAAAAACAACCCTTTACTTAAATTATTTAGAATTAATAGATGTGTTAGAGCTAATATGATAAATTGTAAGATTAAAAGCCTTATGGAATATCAAAACCTCCATCTCTTTTCATTTTTGTGCAAAACCCATTTGTCTTACTGTTCCAATCTCTCATATTCATGCTATCTTTTTAGCCTCTTAACGGAGATTTCTAAAGCTATTAGGGAGGATAATTAAGCATAGGGGTCAATTTAGTTTAATTAACGTTTTTTTATGCAGGACCCCTAAAACATTGGTATTTTGAAATACACCCCCTAAAACTTTTCCGTTAACCAAAAACACCATTTTTCTTAAATTAATTAGGATTAATAATTGGATTAAAACTAATACGATGGATTGGAAGATAAAAAGTTTTATATATCAACAATATTACTTAATAATCTTTCTCTTTCTCTTTCTCTGTTTCCAATACGAACATAAAACCACTATAAAGACGAATTTGTTATTTTGCTTCTTAACCGAGATTTATAATGGAGTTAGGGATGCTAATTAAGCATGAGAGCCGATTTAGTTTAATGAAGAATTTTAGGGGTGCATTTAAAAACATGAAGTTTTAAGGGGGTGTTATTTAAAATAGCAATGTTTTAGGGACCTTTATAGAAGGGGGGAAAAGGCTTTACAAAAGATAAAAAAAAGCCTGCCTTTAAAAGTCATAAAGGCCCAACGGCTCCTTCATGGAACATGGTATTTGCATTTGATGGTTTTAATTTAATTCATGTTTTTTGGGTCGTTCTTCCAAAATGGATTACATCGTTACAGGTCATGTGTTGCCTTTACCGTTAATATGATAATGATGGTCCTGGGAGTAGCTTAAGCTTTAAATATGCATGTTTGCTGTTAATATTTATTAATTAAGTGTGTTGTGCTTGATCGCAAAAACGTCTCTTTGAAATTTAATTTCATCGTTTATATTAGATGTACTCGGAATTTCATCTTCAATTTGAACTTTTAACAACTGGTTATATTTATCTTCAATCTGAATAGTCTTCGTGCTTCTCTATAGACGTTGTGTGACATTCATTTTTTTTATTTTTTTTTTTATTTGCACACACCCGTTTAGAAATGAGAGAAAATATACATTTATAATACATTTACTTAAGCCAATGAAGGCACCCAGAAATTATTTTTAATTAATTAATTTGCATGTTAATTGAACCACATATTCAAGCACTCCTTGTCTCAGCCAAACGTTTTCTCCGCATAATTAATAACTTAACACAACAATCTTTCTAACCGGCTCGCTCTTCAGTCGTGTTGGCTTATCGGATCGCTTGACATTTTCACCAAACACTCTTAAATATGTTTTAATCGTCGTAATAACAAGTGAAGACCGAAGAATGTTTGTCAGATCAAAAGCATCTCATAAGATATGTCCAAATACGGCAAAAATGGAAGACATCCACTGAAAGCGAACATCTTCATGGGCCACGAACATCCGGCTTTAGCAAATGCCTAATTCTCCGCCGGGGGATATATCTAAATACATCTTTGTATTTTTTGCTCCATATATGAAACTCAACAGCCCTGGCTAGTACACCTATAGGCCCATCACACTTTAATCCTACCATTTGGGAGGAAGTATGTATCAACTTTTGCACCCAACTCAATAAGTGCACAACGAAGTTGTAAAAGAAAGAGAAGAAAAATAAACGACCATTTCCAGACACAGGCTCACATAGGCTTTCCGAAAATTAAATTTTTGTCCTATACAAACCAAGAAATCATTATTTCCCTTCATGGTGCTATAATGAGAAGCCCTACTTTGGAGGTGTTTGGTCCCTCCGTGATCCATTTATAACAAAGTTCCACCTATATTGGTATGTTTTTACATATTGGCCTCAAAACTTGAGGGTTTTGGAAACAACCCCCTACAACTTCGGTATTGTGAAAACAGCCCTCAATTCTTCTAATTAAACGGAATATATAGAACCCACTCATTAATCTCCACCCAAATCCCCTAAAAGCTTTACTTGTTTCGACTCTTTTGCACCCCCACTCCTGTTTTCTCCAATCCATCTTCGCAACTCCATCATTTACCTTGAGCTCATAATCATGTTTGTGTCATCTGCTTCCAAACCATTCTTATTTTACATCCCTACCATCCATCAACTCCACCAATGGAAAGGAAAAAATGGTAGACATGGGGGATGTTATGGAGGTATTTTTTGTGTGTGGATGGAGAGTGGTCTCTTAGGATTGTGTCTCATACCCAGTTGTTCATCTATTTACGGTTCGTGGATCGCGTAGAGTCCGGATTGGACTTGGATAGTTGGGCCAAAATAATCCGTTGGCATGGGCTGCTAATATATAAGAAGATGAATGCATACTCAAGGCTTCTATTTAAATTTAAGATAAGACGGAGATTGTTGGTATTTGCTTAAATTTAAATAGTTGGCTGTTATTATAGATAGAATTAAGATAAGTCTCTTATTTAAATATAGATTTAGATTTAAATTTAAATAAGAGATAATATTGTATTAGATAAAGATAAAGGAAATTTATGCTGAACCTAATCTAATCAGGAGAAGGCTTATTCTATACTATACATAGGGAGACGCTTTCATCCAGGAGGATTAGAGCAACAACGGCACGACAAGGGTTAAGGCTCAGGCTCAGACAAGAGAGATGCACTCTCTAGTTTATGAGGGTTGTAACTCCTCTCTCTCTTTCTCGAGGTAAGATCAAGAGAGGGGCGATGGGATGATGTGAGAGAGAGTTGAGATGTGTAGATCTTATAAGCTTTATTTTCATTGAGAAATTAGGGTTTTAATCTAGATCTGAGACACGCTATTATTTTAGATGATCAAATCAGTGAAAAGATAAGACGTCGCCTATACTATTTCTTATATCAATGGAATCCTCATTGTTTGTCCTGTGGAGTAGGCCGGTCTGTTGAACCGCATTAAAAATCCTTATGCTGATCACTTCTTGATGACGCTCGATATCGGTGATCTTCTAGATCATGACACGTGGCAGACGATGTGTCCCAGAGCATGCAAGAAAGGACCTACAGTGGCCGATCAGACCACTCCTATGCCCGTCCTACCGACCAACGTTGGCTCACCTCCGAGCCCCCTGCGCAACTGGCCTCCTCGGCCTCACGGCTCGTCATCGGGCTACTGCAGAACCAAGATACCTCGGCTCTCCCGCTCGTCTGGGAGCTCTTCCGCCGAGGTCATCTTCCTCGGTTTCATCGACCGACCAACGGCATCACTCACAGGCGCAACCGCTATCCTGCGAATCTCGCCATGCGCGAGATATCCGCCGGCCACATCCTACGTTCCACGCCATCACGATCCCCCATTAACTCTCACCATTAATGGGATATCCCGCTCATCACGCGGGCGTGACTTCGGGAGCGTAACGGCCGGCGTGATTCTTGCGCCTGCCCTGCCTGCTGCCATCGCTATATAAACCCCTTCTTCAGACGGTCTAAATAAACCATTTTTACTCCACTAAGCCGTTACTCTGCTCGGATTTTCTCTCTAACTTGACCGTCGGAGGGTCCTCGGTGGTACAACCACCCCGAGACTTCCTTGCAGGTAGCTTGGCGCAAACAACCTCAAACCCATTGAGACCCACACGCTTCAGGAGCCAGCCTCCAGATCGAATCTCAGCCGTCCATCGCCGCCATCAGCAGATCAACGGAAGGTAACATCTCGACGCGATTCCGCACGCGTCACTTCTTCTTCTGATGTATTGCTGTTTTGCGTGTTCAAACGTTAAACACGGGATTTTTCCCCCTTGACGATAGGCTCGGAGGAGGGGAAGATTCCCAACAGAGCTCCCTAATTAGGCTTGCCGAACTTAGTGGGCGGACAAGGCAAGGTCAGGTCGGCCCAGGACCCAAATTATATTCAAATGTGGAGCGTATGTCAGGGTTCGGTTTGGGAATGGGAAAGAACCAGACCAGCTCCTATATATCTCGCTTACCTTAATTTTATGGATCCTAGAGGCTATATACACATGTTATATGTTTAGGATTTGTCATATCCAAGTATCAAGTTTACAATAGAAAATAGAAAATCAGAGACAGATCATATTCTCCAGTTCTCCTTCCAAATTCCTTTTAAGGTTAACTGCACGATGGTAATTAACGCCGATGATGTTCATTTATAACCCCACAGACATTGCTGTTTTTCTAATTGTCGCGAAGGAGAAAAAGACGCGTTATCCAACCTATCAATCCTTGTAAAATGCAAACCCGTGCCTCCCAGGCAACACCCTAAACCGGGATAACAACAACAACAACAATTGATGAGCCTTTATCCTAAGCATATGGTCTAGATTTCAAACTATTTATTTATCTATGGTTTGAGGCTGAAATGGAAAGTAGAAGGAATGGATATTAAGGTCTGTTGCCATATATGCTCCTGGCCATCATAAACAGTAACCCACAACTTGGAAAGTTTATGGGACAGAAGTTCCTATTTAGATAATTACGACGTTTTGAGGGTTGTTTTTAGAATATTGGGTTTGAAGGGCTGTAATATTTAAACCAAATGAAATTAATAACCAACCACTTCCTTGGCTGCCCACTTATAATTAATTGCATGCTCAACTATACCCTTTCCCTTTTATTTAAACTCACATCCAACTCCATTCTGGCAACACTCTTGCACATATCTTTCATTAATTAATAATAATGGAATTCTTCCTTTTTCTGGTTCCATCAGATGAGGTCTTGGCCATTTTTGTGCCAATTGTTGTGTATTGGGTCTACTCTGGGATCTACATGATGCTTGGGTCTCTAGACAAGTATCGCTTGCATCCGAGGAAAGAAGAAGATGCCAAGAACTTGGTTCCCAAGAGAGACGTTGCCCTAACTGTTGTTATGCAGCAGCTGGTTCAGTGTCTTGTTGCCTTCCTTATGTTTAAGGTATTTATGGTTTGCTAATTATATCGTGTGTTGCTAACAACTGCTTGATTAAGTTTGTGGGTAAGGTGCTGGTTGACATGACATTAGACTACTGGTTTCATAGATCCACATTCGATGCATATGCATGTGTATTTAAATGGAGGTTTAATAAAGATATCTTCATCATCATAAATAAAAATCTCTAAGATTCTTTTCAAATCTCGTACGAGCAAAAAGTCGACGGTGCGATTTATCTTAGATTTTAAAAAAATTTCTTGTTTTTTCTGAATATTTTAATAAATTGTGAGTGCCTCCCCCTTCTTCTTTCCTAGTTATAATAGCAAAGATATTTATCTACTAATTTTGCTCATGTTTGTTTCATGTTTCGATAAAGCGATTTTTGACGGAAGTTTTTGCTATGTATAAGAAAATGCTCGAGAGTTGTTTTTTTTTGTTTGGAAAAAGGAAATTGTTGGCTAATAGCTCATCATAATTGTGAAGTTTTGACACATGCAAACCTATGTTTAAATTTAGAAGAAAACCATAAATTAATATTATATATTGTATTTATATCACAACATACACTAGATTATTAATTTCATAAACTTAAACGGTTTCATGGTATTAGAATAGAAAATGACATCCTCAGTCCTCAGCTAAAATGAACTTCCGAGTTTTGGTAGAAATATTTCATCATTAGTAATAAAGAACAAAGATATGAAACAATGTGATCTGTATTTATCAATGATAGGGACCCGGTGCTTTCCAGTTGTATGGTGACTTAATTGTCATTTTGTTAGTCTGGTACTCCGTCATTTTCGTACTTATTGGCTATTTTGCATGTGCAGTGCACATGGATCTTGGAAAATTTTCTTTTTGATCTTCTTAAATAACAAAATTTGGCTCAAAGAGAAGGAAGATGACACATCAATCCCATAGGTCTGGATTAAATTAGTATATTTGGTAGGTTTAAACGTAATAACAATTAGCGTTAAAAACCTTAATCATGCAAATGAAAAATCACATAAAAATGGTGGGTCGATAGAAGACTCAATCCTGCGGAGATTATATTAGTAGTGGTACACTTACGGGCCAATTTAAAAAATATTAAAAACATTAGCAGCAGCGGCAATAATAATATTGGAATGGCTAATTTATCCCATCTATCATCTCAAAAAAAAAAATAATAATAATAATATCGTTTGTGGCTAACTTGGTAAATATAAATTTTAAGAGCGTCGAGTGAAAAATATTAGGGCATTTTATTGAAAAACTTTCTCAGACTTCATTAATTACTAAAAAATCTCAACCATATTTCGTATTTATTTAAAAGAGCTCTCATATATTTAAATTGCACCAAAAAGCCTCCCAACAGACCAAAAAGAGAATCTGCTTGGTATCTTCCATTACTCCATTAGGAGATTAACAGTGGTATCGGATTAGGGTTTTAAAACCTTCACAACCTCTTTTCTTATCCCAAAATTCCTAAATTTTCCGTCAAATTCGTTTTGGGATTAGAGTTTCGATCAAAGATCTCTCAAATTGATCATAGCAACCGGCTTATCTTTCTCAACCTTCTGTAGCAGCCAGCTTGTAGAGTGCCGTTGTCCCTTCAATTGCAAGTTTCGATAGAGCGGTTCTTTAGTTAAGTAAAATCTCTATTTTCAACTAAACGAGAATGTGGATTCTTTTTTTATGAGATCATAAAGACCTATCTTAGAAGGTAAGAGGACAATGCAAACACAAGTTCCAACTTCATCTTGCTTACGGGACGCTAACTTTTGATGGAAACTAATGAGGGGGGCTTTTTAGTGCAATTTAAGAGGGCCTTTTAAGTAAATACGAAGCATGAGATTTTTTTAGTAATTAGCAAAGCATGTGAAGCGAATTTACCCCATATGTTATCCATCCCATGATATAAGACTGAATTTTATAAGACTGAAAATCAAATTCCTTTTCAAGATATAAAGATTAAAGACATTAAACACGTGTATAAATAAATAACTTTGGTACTCGATTGACATTGATTATGCTGGCAGATAGGCAGTAAGGACAGTGCGACAATGACAAGCGAAGGAACCTTCCTCATTTTGATCATCAAACAATTCTTCGTCGGCATGTTTGTGATCGACACATGGCAATACTTCTGGCATCGATACATGCACATCAACAAGTTTTTGTACCGACATATCCACTCTTGGCACCACCGTCTGGTCGTCCCCTACTCCTTCGGGAGCCAATACAACCATCCGATCGAAGGTTTTCTGCTGGACACCGTCGGCGGCGCCCTTGCATTCTTGATATCTGGCATGTCACAACGGACCTCGATTTTCTTCTTCTCTTTCTGTGCCATGAAAGGAATCGATGACCATTGCGGGCTTTGGTTACCGGGAAACATATTTCAATTTTTCTTTTGGAACAACACAGCGTATCACGATGTACACCATCAGCTCTACGGGAACAAGTTTAACTTCTCACAGCCATTTTTTATTACATGGGATAAAATACTTGGGACTCATATGCCCTACAAGCTTTATAAGAGGGTTGGTGGAGGTCTTGAAGCAAGGGTTTCGAGGGTAAATGTAAACAGATAAAACATTTGTTTAAATTTCTGAGCAGAAAATTTTTATCTGGACGTTTATATATGGATTTAATAAAAGAAAACAGTATATATATCATAAAAATCATATCTAGAAAATTTTTCCCGGGGTAGCAAACAGAACAAAGCCCCGGAAAGAAATCAAACTAAATACGGTATATATATTCTTAAATAATATGAAAAATGGTAACCAAAGTTTAACTTAATTTAGCTGCAAATAAAAGAAGAAACTATTACTTAAGGAAAAACAAAATTACATTCATATCCACAAATGTAATCGAAAAGTAATTGTGTGGGCTGTGGAAATTGAATCCAAAATCTTTTACTGGAAATCAAAACACTTCAACCGGTTTGAGCTAGAAGATCATACGTTCTAAAATTCCTTGATTTGGATATAAAATTGGTTTCTTTTTACCAAAATTTCAGTGGGCCACGTGTCCTTTCATATATTTTTCTGGATCCCCCTGCATATAATTCATTTTGAATTGGAAA
This sequence comes from Agapanthus africanus, assembly GCA_030015575.1. NCBI lineage: Eukaryota > Viridiplantae > Streptophyta > Magnoliopsida > Asparagales > Amaryllidaceae > Agapanthus > Agapanthus africanus. Next base: position 932,517,294 of record JASDDO010000019.1, on the reverse strand, counting down.
AAAAATTCTCGTTTTCAAAGAAAAGATGGGTGTAACACCCACGATTTTAATCAGTATTTTTTAATTTTGATTATTTATTATTTGAATTGTGATTGGTTCGAATGGTAGATGTGATTATCCGTCCCGACCCGCTTGCGCGAAATCAGTTATGGTGTCAGAGTATTTTTTATTAATATTTATCCATAAACTAAATTTACATGAATCTTAAATCACAGATATATAATATTTAAATTATATGTATATATTTTCTGATAGCCAACGTTAGAGATATTTTCATATATTAGTTGTCAGTATATTTTATCCTATTTAAATATCTCATAATATTATATTGATAATTTTCTATTGTAAGTAAATTTTAAACATCCTAAAATATTGGTAGATTAGAATATATTTTTTCTAAACTATTAGATTTATAGGTTAAATGGGCTACGTAGATGTAGACAATTTCTAGTGTTTTGAGATTTAGTGGAGGCAATTTGGGGTTTGTAGTATCTTTTATAATATTATTAGTTATATAAAAACCTCTCTCTCTCTCTCTCTCTATATATATATATATATATATTAAAAACTCTCTTTCTCCCGCTCTCCCGCTCTCTCTTTCTTTCTCCCTCTCCCCTCTTCGATTCACCATGCCCCAATTCCTTCCGTCGAGCTGAGTATCAAAGCTTGGATTTTTATATCGTATCGTCGTGTTTTATCCGTCTCCGAGGAAAGTATTCGATACTTGCTAGTTACGACGATAATTACATATCGTAATATTTTATAGTTACTATATCTCTTGCATGGTGTATACATTAGTAATTATATATTATACATATAAAAATCTTATATATAATATATATTATGGTTACTGTGAATAACGATTAATTATTATGAATATATATAGTTCAGGAAACAGTAGCGATCATATTAGGTAGTTTAAATAACAAAATTATAGTTCATATATTTTAATATTTAGCTTTGTAGTTATTTCATATGAATTCTCTAATAATAATAAGTTTAATTAATAATATTTTATGTAAACAATATCTAATTAACAATATCTAATTATCGTAACAAAAGATTATTTTTACTACGGTTAAAATAATATATTAACTTATAACGGTTGATATGATCACATTCACTGCTTCGTGATTACTTGGAAATAAATATTCAATAATCTCATTACCAGAAAATCTACATGATCTGTTTATCAGTACTATTCACTCATTTGATCAATATCGTTATTTAATGCCACTAACTAGATTAACAATTGTCACGCCCCGCTTCCCAAAATACGTAAATACGGCACGTGACAGAGTCAACCATGCTACCTATAGTTAGGAAGCATCCCTCTACAGTCACATTACGGCTGTCAATCGGATATCAAGAACAGTAAAATAAAATCTAGCTAACACGTATCCATCTGCCACAATAAATAAAATTAAGAAATAAGTGTAGCGGAAACGAATCAAGATCCAATAAAAAAACAATATCTGAATCACGTTCTATATGGGCTCACATCAATAAAAATAAAACTACGGAAATAAACGAAACTAAGCAACTCTAAACTAAATAGTTAGCTCATCATTGCTCGGCTTTCTTGATAAAGTACTCCTGATCTGCCTGCGATAATGTCAGAGGAACTGGGCCATGCAAAATTCATACGTCAGTGCGTCATAAATATCAAACTAATAGTAATAACCAGGATAGGATGATATGATTAAATATGAATATAAATAAATAACACAGGTATAAAACAGTGAGCTATATGTATGTGACGTGTATCTTAAAATCCGTGTTTCTAGATTATTTATTCTACAAGTTTTTGAAATCAAGTAATATAATTCTCATCATAACTCAACAGTATATATCCCGTTCATTTCCCATGTCACGCCCCGCTTCCTAGTAGACGGAAGCAGGTACGTGACGAGGCCCGCGATATATTTATTTCGAGAAGGTCAAATTTTTCGGAATAAATATGCTAAGCGTAAAATAAGCAATATAAAATGACAAGAAAATTAATATGAGATTAAAACTTCAATAATTTTATTTACATTCAACTTAATTCATTTACGATACATGATATCAACTGAAGGAAAATACAAGAATGGAAATGCCTAAACAAGTGGTATATATAAACCGAGAAGAAGATAACTGATCTAGGCCTGGGTCGCGATCTGATCGTGCTCCTCCTCTGAGATGTCTACCTCCTCAGTCTCCACAGTATCTGTAACACCCAGTTCCTCTATAAATAACTTCTTTATTTTAAATAAATGTTTTTCCCAAAGTTTTTCTATTTAAAATTTTTCAATTAATAATTCCTATATTTTTCTAATATTGATTGCTAATTTTATATTCCTAAATCTAAACTCTAACCCAAATTATATTTTTTCCCCAAATCTATAACCCATAAGCCCCCGGCCGAACTCCCTCAACTAAACCCAAACCCTTTTCCTTCTACCCGACCCGACTTAACCGAACCCGATTCTCTACTCCCACCCCCTTCTTCTTTTTCTCCTTCCCTTCTTCTTTCTCGTCTTTTTTCCCACGTCCCTCGCCTCCTTCGTCACGACGTCGCCTCAAGACCCGCGTCACCTCCGCAATGACCTCGTCTTGGCTCCAACGACCCACGCCTCTCTCTTTCCTCCAACGACTCCTTTCACACTTGTCGTGCTGCCTCCGCGAGACCCGCGTCCTCCAACGTCCACGACTCAGCCGTGCGCTCAACGTCTCCCCGAGGAACACCTCGCCCGTTTCCCCTTCTCTCGTAACGACCCCCCTCTCTTCATCCCTCTCTATCTTCCTTCCTCCCCCGCCCGCGAGAACCCCCACCAGAGCCCGACGAACGCTTTCCCATTTCTCCCCCATCGTTGCACTGCACAACTCATAGCCGCTGTAACAACCGAGTTCATTTATACCAATTCCAGTTCCCGTATTTACTTATCTGTGGTATTTTCTTGATTTAACGGGTTTTGGGTGCGAATGGTATTTTTACATTTTACATTGCATTCGACCCGACCCACTTGCTTGAACCTATTTGATTCATATTTATAGATTAACTTGACTTATTACATAGACACGTGCATCTCATGTATACTGCATACTGGCATTTTACCTGGCATTGTAACTTTTACCATATAACATTTTAGGTCATGTAAAATAATTTAAAATTGCATTTCATACCCTGCATAATACCCCTAACCCCGTGGTAGCATCCGCGCATCTTGTTATCGTCCCGTTCAGTGAAACGGACGTGTTTGGATGGCTACGTGCATGTACGTGCATCTGTTCTTGGGGGTATGCATTTTCGTTACTTGAGCATTCATTTTGAATTTTGAAAGTCGCACATATTTTTCGAATTTTAAATCTGAATTTTTAGACCCGACCCGGGCGCGTTTTGAAATATTTTTGTATCCCGCCAAAATTCAATTTATTTAATTTTAAAATTTAGTTTAAATATTTTCATACGATTTCTTTAACAAAATGAAACCTCTTATCTAAAATTTTAAATCTAAAAATCTTTTAAAATTTTAAATCTAATTTCCTAACAAACCAACAACCCTTTCTCTCTCTCTCTCCTCTGCATATATCTATTTATATATAATTTTTATTTATTTAATTTTTCTTTTCTTATTTAATACACAACCTCTTCTTCTTACTTCTTCTTTTTCTTTCTTCTTTCTTTTTCTTGATCTTGTTTCTTGATTCCGGTGATCACCGCAGGAGCCGTGCTCGTCGTTGACTATCCGAGTGATACAGTAAACGTACCTGACTTGCGTGATCACTCTCGTGCGTTGTTTGGAACCATTCCGTGTACCGTGCGTGCGTCGCGACATTTCACCGATGAGGGACGTTCCGTACACATCCGTTCTTGTTCCGTCTAGGCAAGTTAATCTTGCTACATGCTATATAATTTATTTTATACCTATTTAAATAAATACCATACCTATAGTTTAAATCTAATACCCCATGTTTAATTTTATAACGTTTCGATGTTCCGTTTGCATCCGTTTATATCATTTTAAATCTAGATCATGAAAACTTTTCTTGTGACATACTAGATTACATTATACTGCATCCATATCATTTAAAATATATATCGTCGTAATATTTCTTATTATTATCTGTAATTAGTTTATAATCTATATTTTATAATGTTATACATTTGAAAATATTATAGTTTACACATGAAACGTCGTTGCAAAGCGGATACGACAAATCTGAAATTTACTGTACACCTTACCTTATAAAATTTATTATAAATCATAGAAAAATCATTAGTATACGTTCTTTAGTTCGTTACGAAGATAACTCAGAATACTATAACTCTATAAAATATTTACTTGCAAAATAAATTGTTTAAATAACGTAAAATGCAAATGAATATGTCTTTAAACTGCTGTCCAGGGAAATTTCAGCACCAAACTTTCAACTTCGGATATTCATAACTTTTTGTAGGGACAACCTGAGATGTTTATACTTATAAAAATGAAAACCTTATTGAATTATCTTTGTTTTGGTATAAGACACGTCCCTTTTTGAGAACGTTTGTTATTTTTTAAGCTATTTTACAAATCAGGGTGACGCTGAATTTCTGAACGAAACTTTCTTGTGCATGGTTAATCAATATCACTTTTATAGATATTAATCGGTTTTAATATGTTATCCATGTTAATATTATTATATCAATATCTATTTAATAAATAATAATACTTGTGTTTTAATATTCAACAAATTTTACCGATTTACAGTTTTATAGTATCCGTCTGTATCCGTACGGTTTATTACATATCTAGTTGCACGCCGAGACCATATTATTTCATTTATTGTTACATTAGTATCCCATACTTGATCTTGTGCATCCTACATAGTCATGATGTAATTCCTGATAAATATTTGTGCTTCCATGCTTTACCGTGCATCCGTACTTTCTACAGTTTTAGTATGAGCATCCGCTTGACACATGTGCACTACCTATTATGACTTGACATACCACTGCTTCACTTGATACCTGATACACCACTACTGGACATGACTTGATATATGTACACTACCTGACTTGACCTTATAAACCATAGCTTGACCTGTTACCTGGTCTTGTTACTAATGCCAACAACCTTGACATGTTGTCCCTACGGACATTTCCTGTTGTCTATCCAGACAAACCTGTACCTGCTTGATCCTGTGTTGGCATTAACTCCACATTTATTAATACCCGACTTGAACACATATAACTTGGGGGTATGGGGAAATCAATGATGAAATCCTGACTTGTAACTCGACAGTTGCTTGCTTATACTGATCAGTTTTAGAGGCCAGGCCAGCCTCGGGATGATGCTGCTGACATCGTTCGTCTTTACATATTTCCTGTTTTAGTGCCTAGCGGCACGTCTCGGTTTCAGCCCGAGAGTCTTAGACCGTGATCCCGGGCATGCACGGGATACTATTGAGTTACATCGATGATTCATCAAATTGATTTCAAAGACTTGAGAGTAGTTAACCCAATAGACCAGTTTAGATTACTCACTACACATTACCCTCACTGTCCTCATTTATATTACTGTTATACCTGTTTTACTGTTCATGCACATACCTGTATGTCTTGGTACCCCTGTTTATAGTATTGCTTGATATTATGACGCACTGACGTCTGGGTTTTGCATGGCCCAGATCCTCTACCTTTGTTGCAGACTGATCAGGAGTACTGCTGCTGTTAGACCGAGCGGTGAGGACCCTGTTGGTATCCAGATTTACTATTCCAGGTGTTTGTTTATTGGATCTATTGCTTCCGCATATTATATTATTTCTTGACTCGTTTACTCTGGCTTATGGACATGTACTAGATAGTTTAGTTTACTTTCCTGTTCTTGATATCTCTACAGCTGTAATGTGACTGTGGAACGATTTTTCCTATCCACAGGTAGCATGGTTGGCTATGTCACGTGCCTATCTTAGCGTACTCTAGGAAGCGGGGCGTGACATGGTTTGTTTGGTATCAGAGCCATAGGATATAGGTTAATCGAGTTTGATTCTTTTGTAGTTGGGTATTGGACCAATACACGAATCAGAATACTCGTGATTAGGTACATGTCCTGCCATCTTGTTATCGTGATTCTTGAATCATATCTTTCTCTTATCCTTTGCCTTGACGATATGCAAACTAGTTTGCATCTCAATTTGAAACCTTTTGGTTCTCTATTTTTTCTCCCTGTTTCTTGATTTTGATACTTGGATTTGGGCGACTTGAGTGGAGTTATGTGATTGTAACTATGAACTGCAGCATGGTTACAATGCGGTACTCTATTTAAGTAACTTGAAATTCTAGTTTTGATTCATTTCCTTGTTTTATGATCGTTATATTACCTTGCTTCTCTCGGTTTCATTGCTTACCAGTTATTGTTTTATCGCCAGCTTGAATCGTGTTTACCGTGCTTAATCCTCTTTAGTATCTTGACTTCGGATGAAGTCATCTCGGTATCTTACTTGTTCATGTTTTCCCCGCATTAGAATTATTCTGGTGCATCCCTTTGTTTGTTGTTGTCTTGGGAATGGATTTTCTCGGCACTTTCCACGCTCATATTGATTGTAAGGAAAGGAAAGTGATTTTCCAGATTCCCGGACATCCGGAGTTTGTTTTGCTGGAGGAAGCAGTTCTGTCGAGCTAGTCGAGTTTAGGGCTAGGCCGACAGGCAATGTTCTTTCGTCAATGAAAGATGATAAGAAGGAAGCGCCAACTGTAGTTTGAGAGTTCATGGAAGTTTTCGAGGACATATTGGTTTTACCGCCAAAACGAGATGTGGAGTTCGCGGTCGATCTTGTTCCTGGTGCAGCGCCAATCTCAAAGGCGTACTATCCGATTGCACCAGTGGAGTTGGAAGAAGTCAAGAAGCAGGTTACTGAATTACTTGAGAAGGGTTGGATTCGCAGCAGTAACTCGCCTTGGGAAACTCCAGTTCTTCTAGTAAAGAAGAAAGATGGCACAAGGAGGATGTGCATCGATAATTGAGAATTAAACCGAGTGACTATTAAGAACAAGTACCCGATCCCTCGCATTGGCGAATTGTTCGAGCATCTTAGTGGCGCGGGGGTATTCTCGAAGCTGGATTTGCGGTCCGGATATTATCAGGTCCGAGTTAAACCAGAAGATATTTGCAAGACCGTGTTCCGAACTCGGTATGGACATTACGAGTTTTAGTGATGCCCTTCGGAGTAACGAATATCCGGCGATATTTATGGACTTTATGAGCCGAATCTTTTCACCATTCTTGGACCAATTTATAGTGGTGTTCATTGATGATATTTTGGTCCACTCAAAAGAGTATTGAAGAGCATGCAGAACACTTGAAGATCGCACTGCAGACATTGAGGCAAGAAAGATTGTATGCAAAGATGAGCAAGTGCGAGTTTTGGCTTGAAGAAGTGAAGTTTTTGGGGCATGTCGTAGTTGGAGATGGAATCACCGTTTATCCAGGGAAGATTGCAGCAGTTCAAGACTGGCCAATTCCGAAGAACGTTGTAGAGATCGGAAGTTTTCTTGGACTTGCAGGATACTACAGAAGGTTCGTGGAGAATTTTGCTCGTTTGGCTGAGCCTTGACCAAGCTTAGGCGCAAGGAAGTACCGTTTGTATGGACGGATAAGTGTGCGTCAGCTTTTGAGGTATTGAAGCAGAGATTGATAACCGCTCCTATTTTAACCGTGCCAGACAGTTCTGGAGGATTGGTGATTCACAACGACGCATCTGGGAAAGGAATGGGATGTGTTTTGATGCAGCATGGGAAGGTTATAGCTTACGCATCGAGACAGTTGAAGACCCATGAGAAGAATTACCCAACTCATGACTTGGAGGTAGCAGCGGTGATTTTCGCTTTGAAGATTTGGAGACACTACTTATTGGGCGATAGGGGCGAAGTTTTCACCGATCACAAAAGCCTAAAGTACGTGTTCACACAGAAGGAGCTTAATATGAGGCAGCGTAGATGGTTGGAGCTGATGGCTGACTATGATCTTGAACTTAAGTACCATACGGGGAAGTTAATGTTGTGCCGGATGCGCTTAGTCGGTTACCAGTAATTCGGATGTTGACTGCACAAAAAGGAACTTATTGAAGACTTTTGGAGATTCGAGTTGGAGATCGTGCTACCGCATTCTTCAGGACAGTTGATGTCGCTGTAAGTACAGTCGTCATTGATCGAGAGTATTAAAGCAGCGCAGTAAAAAATCCCAAGATTGCAAAGGTTTCGAGAACAGGTTGAAACTGGACTTCGAACATACTTGTTAATTCATGAAGATGGTTCGTTGCGATATGGTAGCCGTTTGTGTGTGCCAAAAGGAGACATTCGCGAAGAACTTATGAAGGAGGCGCACAGTTCAGCATATTCTATACATCTAGGAGGCACGAAAATGTACCGAGATATACGACAACATTTCTGGTGGGAAGGCATGAAACAGGATATTGCCGTTTTGTGGCAAAGTGTTTGGTGTGTCAGCAAGTTAAAGCTGAACATCAACGGGTTGCTGGTTTATTGCAATCACTTCCGATCCCTCAATGGAAGTGGGAAACATATAACCATGGATTTCGTGACAGCTCTACGGCGGAGTCCAAAGGGCAACAATGCAGTTTGGGTGATTGTTGATTGATTGACCAAGGCAGCTCATTTCATACCATTTCGAGTTGGTCGATCAACAGAACCTTTGGCAGAGCGGTACATGCAGGAGATAGTAAGATTGCATAGAGTACCGGTGAGCATCGTGTCCGACCATGACACTCGTTTCTTATCACACTTTTGGAGGAGCTTACAGGAAAGTTTGGGGACTCGATTGAAGTTTAGTACAGCTTATCATCCCCAGACAGATGGCCAGTCGGAGAGAACGATCCAAACTCTTGAAGACATGTTGAGAGCTTACATGTTAGATTTCAAGGGTTCATGAGAGGATCATCCACATTTGGTGGAGTTTTCTTACAACAACAGTTTTAGGCGACTATTCAGATGGCTCCATTCAAAACTTTATATGGTCGCAAGTGTCGTTCACCTGTTTGCTGGACGATGTTAGAGAACGAAGATTGTTGGGACCGGATTTGATCATGCAAACAGTTGAGAAGGTTAACACTATCCGGAATCATATGAAAGCAGCACAAGATCGACAAAAGAGTTGGGCATATATATCGAGAAGACCTCTAGAGTTCGCCGTTGGTGATTTGGTATTCTTGAAGATATCACCGACTAGAGGAGTGATTCGTTTCGGACGTCGAGAAAAGTTTAGTCCTCGATTCGTTGGACCTTTTGAGATTTTGGAGCGTGTTGGAGAAGTAGCATATCGATTGGCGTTACCGCAATCCTTGGCGAATGTTCATGACGTGTTTCACGTATCTCAACTCCGTAAATATGTTCGAGATGAAACACACGTGCTGGATCATTCGGAGCTGACTGTACGAGAAGATTTGACTTTTGAGGAGCGACCGATGTCGATTGTGGATCGAAGGGAAAAGGCTCTTAAGAACAAGGTTATCCCTCTTGTACTTGTTTCTTGGGGAAATCGCTCGCATGGAGAATCAACCTGGGAACGAGAAGATGAAATCCAGCAGAAGTTTCCACATCTATTCTTGTAGTTTCTTGATTGTTTATCCTTTCTTGTTCTTGGAATTTCGAGGACGAAATTCTTTTTGTAGTTGGGTATAATGTCACAACCGAGTTCATTTATACCAATTCCAGTTCCCGTATTTACTTATCTGTGGTATTTTCTTGATTTAACGGGTTTTGGGTGCGAATGGTATTTTTACATTTTACATTGCATTCGACCCGACCCACTTGCTTGAACCTGTTTGATTCATATTTATAGATTAACCTGACTTGTTACATAGACACGTGCATCTCATGTATACTGCATACTGGCATTTTACCTGGCATTGCATCTTTTACCATATAATATTGTAGGTCGTGTAAAATAATTTAAAATTGCATTTCATAGCCTGCATGATACCCCCAACCCTGTGGTAGCATCCGCGCATCTTGTTATCGTCCCGTTCAGTGAAACGAACGTGTTTGGATGGCTACGCGCATGTACGTGCATCCGTTCTTGGGGGTATGCATTTTCGTTACCTGAGCATTCATTTTGAATTTTGAAAGTTGCACATATTTTTCGTATTTTAAATCTGAATTTTTAGACCCGACCCGGGCGCGTTTTGAAATATTTTTGTATCCCGCCAAAATTCAATTTATTTAATTTTAAAATTTAGTTTAAATATTTTCATACGATTTCTTTAACAAACTGAAACCTCTTATCTAAAATTTTAAATCTAAAAATCTTTTAAAATTTTAAATCTAATTTCCTAACAAACCAACAACCCTTTCTCTCTCTCTCTCCTCTGCATATATCTATTTATATATATTTTTTATTTATTTAATTTTTCTTTCCTTATTTAATACACAACCTTTTCTTCTTACTTCTTCTTTTTCTTTCTTCTTTTTTTTTCTTGATCTTGTTTCTTGATCCGGTGATCACCGCCGGAGCCGTGCTCGTCGTTGACGATCCGAGTGATACAGTGAACGTACCTGACTTGCATGATCACCCTCGTGCATTGTTTGGAACTATTCCGTGTACCGTGCATGCGTCGCGACATTTCACCGACGAGGGACGTTCCGTACACATCCGTTCTTGTTCCGTCTAGGCAAGTTAATCTTGGTACATGCTATATAATTCATTTTTATACCTATTTAAATAAATACCATACCTATAGTTTAAATCTAGTACCCCATGTTTAATTTTATAACGTTTCGATATTCCGTTTGCATCCGTTTATATCATTTTAAATCTAGATCATGAAAACTTATCTTGTGACATACTAGATTACATTATGCTGCATCCATATCATTTAAAATATATATCGTCGTAATATTTCTTATTATTATCTGTAATTCGTTTATAATCTGCATTTTATAATGTTATACATTTGAAAATATTATAGTTTACACATGAAATGTCGTTGCAAAGCGGATACGACAAATCTGAAATTTACTGTACACCTTACCTTATAAAATTCATTATAAATCATAGAAAAATCATTAGTATACGTTCTTTAGTTCGTTACGAAGATAACTCAGAATACTATAACTCTATGAAATATTTACTTGCAAAATAAATTGTTTAAATAACGTAAAATGCAAATGAATATGTCTTTAAACTGCTGTCCAGGGAAATTCCAGCAGCAAACTTTCAATTTCGGATATTCATAACTTTTTGTAGGGACAACCTGAGATATTTATACTTATAAAAATGAAAATCTTATTGAATTATCTTTTTTTTGGTATAAGACACGTCCCTTTTGGAGAACGTTTGTTATTTTTTAAGCTATTTTACAAATCAGAGTGACGCTGAATTTCTGAACAGAACTTTCTTGTGCATGGTTAATCAATACCACTTTTATAGTTATTAATCGGTTTGAATATGTTATCCATGTTAATATTATTATATCAATATCTATTTAATAAATAATAGTGCTTTTGTTTTAATATTCAGCAAATTTTACCGATTTACAGTTTTATAGTATCTGTCTGTATCCGTACGGTTTATTACATATCTAGTTGCACGCCGAGACCATATTATTTCATTTACTGTTACATTAGTATCCCATACTTGATCTTGTGCATCCTACATAGTCATGATGTAATCCCTGATAAATATTTGTGCATCCATGTTTTACCGTGCATCTGTACTTGATACAGTTTTAGTATGAGCATCCGCTTGACACATGTGCACTACCTATTATGACCTGACATACCACTGCTTCACTTGATACCTGATACACCACTACTTGACATGACTTGATATATGTACACTACCTGACTTGACCTTATATACCATAGTTTGACCTGTTACCTGGTCTTGTTACTAATGCCAACAACCTTGACATGTTGTCCCTACGGACATTTCCTGTTGTCTATCCAGACAAACCTGTACCTGCTTGATCCTGTGTTGGCATTAACTCCACATTTATTAATACCTGACTTGAACACATATAACTTGGGGGTATGGGGAAATCAATGATGAAATCCTGACTTGTAACTTGACAGTTGCTTGCTTATACTGATCAGTTTTAGAGGCTAGGCCAGCCTCGGGATGATGCTGCTGACATCGTTCGTCTTTACATATTTCCTGTTTTAGTGCCTAGCGGCACGTCTCGGTTTCAGCCCGAGAGTCTTAGACCGTGGTCCCGGGCATGCACGGGATACTATTGAGTTACATCGATGATTCATCAAATTGATTTCAAAGACTTGAGAGTAGTTAACCCAATAGACCAGTTTAGATTACTCACTACACTTACCCTCACTGTCCTCATTTATATTACTGTTATACCTGTTTTACTGTTCATGCACATACCCATATGTCTTGGTATCCCTGTTTATAGTATTGCTTGATATTATGACGCACTGACGTCTGGGTTTTGCATGGCCCAGATCCTCTACCTTTGTTGCAGACTGATCAGGAGTACTGCTGCTGTTAGACCGAGCGGTGAGGACCCTGTTGGTATTCAGATTTACTATTCCAGGTGTTTGTTTATTGGATCTATTGCTTCCGCATATTATATTATTTCTTGACTCATTTACTCTGGCTTATGGACATGTACTAGATAGTTTAGTTTACTTTCCTGTTCTTGATATCTCTACAGCCGTAATGTGACTGTGGAAGGATTTTTCCTATCCACAGGTAGCATGGTTGGCTATGTCACGTGCCTATCTTAGCGTACTCTGGGAAGCGGGGCGTGACAGCCGCCACATAACTTCACCGGGCAACACCACTATCTCCCTCTACCTCCAACTCCTTTTGTTGCCCTCATCGGCGAACTCACCTCACCGGAGTTTCCTAAGCACCACCGTCGACCACCCACTCCTATCATCGAGCCCCATTCTCCATCTCCAACACCCAAACTCCACCACCTCCGTCGAGCAAGCCCCGCGACTCAACCTCACGAACACCACTACCCCTCCATCTTCGAGCCCGAGCCTCCTTGCCACCATCTTCACCTCTCCTGAGCCAATCCCCATCTTCTCCCTCAACCTAGCTTCCGGGCTCCCCATCCCTCGCCATCACCAACCCAGAGCACCATCGTCGGTTCATCCCAGCGTCGCCTGAGCACCAGCCTGACCACCTCCACGTAGCCAACAGCCTCCATCGCTGTTGCCATCCCTGATGAGAACAACAGCCACCACTACCTTACTCCCTCCATCTGCTCCGGACACGACCCAGCACTGCGCGACGACCACTCCACCATCGAAGGCCTCATCTCTCCGAACTCGTAGCCTTCAAGTACCGCCACAAACGTTGATCTGTGCAAGCTGTAGCCAATCAAAAGAAAAAATTCGAGGCCACGCCACTGCGATTCCAAGGATCGCGAACTCCGGTTTTGTTGCGAAGACCGTTTTCGCATCCGTGACGTGCATTGCAGCGTCCGATTGATCCATCATCTCTGTGATATCGTCAAAAAGGCAAGTGAACCCATTCATTTGTTTTCATGCTATAGTTAGGACATTTCGTATATAAATACAACACTTTTAATATTAACTGAACCGAAATTGAAACTTTAGTGTAAATCACCCATTAATATTTGCGGAACATATAACCAATGAATTTTATACATGTTGAAGAACAACACATTGAAAATTGACACCGATCAGATAATGTTTGACCACGGATTCGATACCCCCAAGTCGAGTATCGAAACAGACTAATGCGGCTCTCTTTAGGTCAATCCTCGTCTTTATGTCTTGATGGCGGTACCACTGATACTTATGTTTGTTTAGTGATAGATAGCGACACATTAAAATTTTCATAGCAAAGAACGCAATTTCGCATCTAAAGTGATTCCCCTAATGTCTATACCGAAACTGGCGTTTTACCGAATACTCGACACTGTTAAATTCATAATTAATTCCAAAAAAATCCAATCGCAGCGTGTCTGGGTTCGTTGTGAAGGGTATTGCATAATATTTAACACGACGTGTAGCTTTATTGTTAGATATATCCTATGAACATCAGAAACAAGGAACTTACCTGACCTTAGACTGCAGTCTAGAGCAGGAACTTACCTATTGAAATGCATTTATACCCATGAAATCTTGCTGTTTAATTGTGATAGTATGCGGGGATAATTACCAATGCGTAGACAATTGTTTTATCTTTCCAATGGTACCGGTTCCACTAAATTCCAGGATCATTTGATGTTTAAATCATATTTTAAACGGATGACATGTACGGCAGATTTCTGTCATTTCAGTTTGCATCCTTTATCAGTAATCTGATCATAACTCCTAAACCAAGATAACTATTGTTAATCCGTATGATGCGTTGAAAACATAAAAGAGAAATATAAATATTATCTAGATGTAGCGTCGCTTAATTATGATCCCAACAGGGAGTAAAGCATGTTACGAAACGGACTTCCAGTTCAGAAATTGGATTTCCAGCAGTAAACACTTAAAATGAAATGACCATAACTCTCAAACCTGAAACTCGATTGACTTAAAACTAATTTTAATGCTTATACAAACAAGTATACCCGATATTCCTTTTATATTATTTCACCAAATTATGCACGTGTGATTTTATGTGATTTTTCTAATCCAATCGATACCGGTTGCTCATATGTATTTAGTAGTGCTTTTACTGTATCCACATCATGTTGCATGACTGTTACACTCTTGTAAATAGTGTTCATTTGCATCGATAATCTAGTGACCATGTTACATTACCAAGTGATAAATGTTAGCGATTGGATTGTGGCAAGTACGTCAGTGTAAAAGCGTGATTGAATAGGTGAAGTGATACGTACTTGTACACAATCAGCGGAACTAATTAGTTATTGTATTGTCGACGCCTATGAGACCTATATAAGTATAACTATAACTGGTATGGGACGGTTATGGAAGCACTTATATTAGTGCATAGGTAAGACATCGAGCACTGTTCATTTATCTTGGATACTAGTCGAGACATGCTTGATGGAGACCCTGTCTCCAGTTCTCGCGTAGACTTGTCATGGAGCGACTAGTATTTGGATTCATGGTCGGTGTTTGATGTAGATCGCAGGGTGTGGGTTAGTTTGAGTGTGAGTTTGATCAACGGAATCTCAGTAGTCCCACTGCCGGTGTATGTAGTGATTTCGGGAGTTGAATGGATGGTGTTTCTGATTCTTAGCGAGCGTGATTCGGGCCCATGTTCTCTTGCCCTTGGGACCTATCCTTGGATTGGGGATACTTCTGCGGTGATTGACGCTCACACTTAGACTGACGATAGGCTTAGTGACTTGGATATTGAGACTTAGAGACTGATTGCTTTAGTGACATGAACATTGCATTGATCACTGATTTGATACACTTGCTTATTCATTACATGTACCGGTTATTTCATGCTCGCGTCATTGCAATATACTTACTGCTTTATGTTTGTCATCGTTGCACATTATATACATATACATATATATATATATATATTTCTATTGTGTCGCTATGACGACCTGAGTATACATGCTCAGAGTGAGAAGTGGATTTAGCTCGGATTCGGACCTGCCTTACCTCGAGAATATTGCGGACATCTAGATCAGCGACGCCAGCGCTATCTTTTCCTTGACTCTATCTAGTTGGTTTTATATCTAGTTTGATAGAATTAGTTACTTCATTTCTCATTACCTTTGCTATGATTACTGATTACCACGTAATGCTAGAAACCGAAGTGTGACTACGGCAGGATATTTCCTTGACCGTAGGAGCATGGATGGCCTTATTACCCCTCGTATTCCGTATTTTGGGAAGCGGGGCGTGACATGGTTTGGTATCAGAGTGCTAGGTTTAGATTGGGATTACAGTTTCCGACTAGGCCTTGACAATTTAAGTCGCCCATACGGTCTAGATTATAAACTTGTTATCCTTGACTGGAATCCTTATAGTTTGTCAAGCTAAATTTTTTATTCCATCCGCTAGAGTTTTGGGTGACTTAGTAGAGTTATGTGATTATACCTATGAACAGCAGTATAATTACAAGGCAACGCTCTGCTTGAGTGACTTGGAGTTCTATATTTTATTTCTGTTCGATTGAATTTCACCTCACCACATATTCTTGCTTCGTTTGTTAATTCTATATCTTATTCTGATTCTTATATCTTATACCGTCGTCCGAAAATTGTTGTTTCAGGACCATGGCTTTCAACGACTCTTCTTCTACCTTCACTCCCCAGAGTCAGACCGTCGAGATTTTGGGTGTACTGCAAGGCTTAAAAGAAGCCCAGGAGAGGACGAACGATCTTTTAGCTGAGGGGTTAAGGAGGAAACTAGTTCGAGTGCCAGGAGAAGCCCCCAATCGTAGGAGAATCCCTGTGAAATAAAGAGGAGGTGTGCAGATGAAGCGCTTATTTATTCCTCAGCAACAGAAGCAGCGGAAAACCCAAAGTTGTGGTTATTGAAAGAGGCCAGGACAACTTCAGAGGGAATGTCGCAGGGCCAAAGGGCAGTGCTTGATTTTTGGATCCGGCGAACATCTTGTCAATGGTTTCCCTAGAAGGAAAAAGCTGCAAGGAGGAGATTCGTCAATACACTCCACATCTGCTTTAGCGACTTGGTCGTTTTCGTATCTTAAATTTCGAGGATGGGGCGGACCTAACACAGGATTCAAACTCGCTTTACGGGATCGCAGCGATCTAGATATAAACGCGAAGTTATCTCTCTTTCTGCTTTCAATAAAGACATTGTTATTTTGTTTAGTAGTTGTTTCTTTCATTCAAACCTTATATCCGTTGAACTCCTTGATTTAAATGCAATAAAATTGTAAATTGTGATTAAGTACTTTTATTTTATTCTTTTACTCGAAGTACTCCTTTATTTTCAAATTTTTCAATAGTTCTAATTTACACTGCATATTTTATTTTCTAATAAACTTTCCAACTAATATTTTCATACTATCGTTCTTTTATTATGTAGTTCTATTTTTTCATGCCTTTTATTTTGATTTTATCTGCTTTAATTACAGGATGTCATCTCGAGTTATTTGCTACTTTATATTTCCTTTAACGTTTTATTGTTTAATATAGTATTATTATTCATATTCATTTAGTTTGTTGGTGTTCTTTTGTTTAACTCTCAAAATTTATATTATTAACAGTTTTGCTTTTTCTTTAAAATGAGTTTCATCTTGATTTTCTATATAGTATTCTCTTTTCTTTTATTCTCATTTATGCTAATTTTCTCCTGAGCTTGTTTATATCTTTCACTATATGTTTTCTTATCACTCTTTGTTGAACTTACTTGTTCCTATAAAGTCTTTCTCCTTCTTTTGCAATAATTGATTTTCATATTACTTCATCGATTTTCATATTACTTCATCGATTTTCTTCTCTAACTTAATTGTGACCACTACGTTTTAGAAATTTTTATTACTATATTACAGTATATGTATTATGATTATCGTATTGCTATATTTACGACCGCTTATTTACTTACTACTCTACATTACGGGTTAAATTTTTTTTTTGGTCTTTAATACTCTGTATGCTTAAGATCTCCTATTACTTATTGTTTTTCTAAATGTTTTGCAAGTTACTTTTAATACTTCCTTTATACGAATATATGTTAAGTTGCATATTGTTTTATCTATTTTTTTTCATATTACTAATGTTCTCGTAAAATTTGAGATTCTATCCTTTTCTGTTTTAATCTAGTGATATAGCTATATTTTGAATGCATTTTGTTTTGTAAATTACTACCAATTTAGATTATTTTCCCTGTCATCGCTGTTAGTTTACGTTTCACTTTTATTGCTTCCACGACAAACTCATTTATTTTATTTTTGCGTTCTCTTTTATCCTGTTCTTTATATATATTTTTTACACTCTTCTCTAATGAGTACTCTCAAGTTATTTTTATAGTTACCTTGGTTCCTTAGGGCCTATTAAATATTCTTTCATTACTGATTATTATTGGCCTTCTTTTTTAAAAAATTGCATTTGTATATATATAATTCATTACTTTTAATTGTTATGCCCTTGTTCTTACATATGAATATTTCTTTTAACTACTCTATATTCTTTTATATATAAATCTTTGATATTCAACCAGTTGCTTTTATGTAAATTTCTATATAATAGTATTTGATTTTTGTTACTTTTCGCATGACATTTTATAACTTATCGTTATTTTAAATTTCAAGGACGAAATTTTATGTAAATGGGGTATGATATAATACCCAGTTCCCCTATAAATAACTTCCGTATTTTAAATAAATGTTTTCCCCAAAATTTTTCTATTTAAAATTTTTCAATTAATAATTCCTATATTTTTCTAATATTGATTGCTAATTTTATATTCCTAATTCTAAACCCTAACCCAAATTATATTTTTTCCCCAAACCGATAACCCACAAGCCCCCGGCCCAACTCCCTCAACTAAACCGTAACCCTTTTCCCTCAACCCGACCCGACTTAACCCGACCCGACTCCCCACTGTAACAACTTCATTTTTATTGTACATAAATTTGATTTAAATTTGAAATATACTTGGGATATTTAATGTTGCTGTTACCACTTTAAATATTTATTTCACACAATAATTACAAGAAAGAGCTTGTAGTTCATTGGTAACACTTTGCACTGTTGAACCAAGCCACCAGAGTTCAAATCCCCTGCCCCATATTATTTTTAATATTATTTTGTTTTAAATTCTTTGGAAGCCCAACAGTCCACACACAATAACTCCCAAAACTTGAACTGAACCTGAAAAACTAAAAGCACCAGTGTCTACCCCCGGCGACCCCCCACCTTCCTGACCCCCGACTCGGCCGAGTCGGCCGGCGGACCGGCCCACTCGGGCCGGCGCCGCCGGCCGGACTCGGCCGGACGGCCGAGTCTCCAACTGAAAAGTTGTGACTTTTCAGCTCCTTTAACCCCCTGCACACTCTAATTAAATAGATCAGTTCCAGAGAGTGAATTATACCCTATTTAATCCATTTTTAATGATTTTCACACATTTTTACAATTTTTTATTTAAAAACTCTTCATCTACCCTAACCCTATAAATACACCCCCTACCCTCTACCCTCTCACCCCAAAATTCTGAGCCCACTCTCTCAAAAATTTTCAAGAATCGTGTACTTTGAAAACAAGCTCGAGGCGAAGCCCCGACGAATTCCCGGCGGAACTTCCGACGATCGTTTTAGGAACTACCGGCAACGACGCAACACATCGGCGATCCCTCTAGTTCTCTCTCACTCTCTTGTATAATCTAAAACCCGTAAGTCCCTCTTCTATCTCTCTTTCCTATTCTAAAAATACGAAATTACAAAATCCGACGTAATCGGAACAAATTCGATTTCCGATTCGGTTTTCTATAGAATTCCACTTCTCACTAATACAATCATACTTAAACTTTCTCATGTTGACTATTAAACACTAATCAAACAATTTGATCAAGTTTCATCACATGAAATGATAGATATTTCAATTTATCGTATTTTTCACTTAAATACCACATTATTTCAATCATTCATTTAACTCCATCAAACTTGCTATACATTTAAAGTAGATCACGAGATAATGACCTACCTCCTCACACACTTACATACAACCTAGTACCTCCTCACACACTTACTTACATACAACCTAATACGATACCATTGAAAACTTAGACTACGAGAAAACAAACAATTTCATTTATATACCATTGACTTAATAAAACTATTTCTAAAAGATTTAGTGTTGATACACTTTTAAATAAATACCTCTTATTATGAAAATACGATAAGTTGTGGACATCAGTCGTTTATCTAAACCTGACTTTGTGGTGTCTAGGCTAGGCAAGTGGGAAATATAACTTTAAAAGGCCCGTCTCACGGTGATTCGTGAGCGGATCCCTCCTTTCTTCACTTGTACTTATCTGGCCACAATTGGCGATGAAGAGGCGATTTGAAGCATCTCACAACTTGTCGTTTGGACCTGATAGGAATAGTTTAGTTGACTTAGGAGGCCCTAAAATATAGAATACGGAAAATTGACATCTTTACAAATAAATACCATTTACTTCATAAAACCGTTTTCTAAATGATTTAGTATTTTACAATCTTTGCAAAGCGCCGCTACAACCCATTTTGGGGAACCCGTTCGGGATGGTGCGGTTTATCGCACATTCTTGGGCTTAGTAGTGCGAGATTCAGACCTCCAAAAGGAGCATTCGGTCTTGAAAGATTTAAAATACGACATCTTAAGAAAATGAGATTTTTAGAATATAAAATATTTATTAAAATTATTTTTGTATAAATATATATATTTATCCTTAAAATACTTATTTTATTATGATATAAATATTCCACCTTTTTCTAAAAATCACAATAATAAAGTTTACACTAAAATACCATGAATTCCAAACAAATCAATATTACAAATAAATACTTTATTTCTGAAACTAGGATATTTTCACTAGAAATATCACAATATAAAATCCATATTCATTACAACTCTAAAGAAGAATAATAAATACTTGAGGAGTATTTTGAAAAGTATATAAAAGTATTTTTACAGAAACCCCCTCAAGTTCTATAAATTACCCTAAGGACCTTAGTAAACATAGGTTTAAGCAGAACCAATCTCTTGAGCCCCAGGGAGCCGGAGAAGTGGGTGCTTGCCTATCTAAGGTAGACAAAGTAATAAAAAAAATCAGGACTTCAATTTACTTTGCTAATTTGTTTGACTTGGGTTTTGAGCCTGATTATAATCTGATTTGAATATGATTCAAGTACCATCTACAATCTACAATATTACAATTCAACATGAATACATGAATCCAGTTATCAATCTATACAACTTGACTGAACCAAACCATGGATATACATTCCATTTACATGATTCTACAGTTATTCCATTTACATGATTCTACGGTTGTATCCGTTTACTGATATCATGATTTCGGTCAGTCAATCAATTATACAACCAATACAATTTACAAGACAAACAATACAAACAAGACATCGCGGGGTTAAGGGGTAGATCGGTACGGAAGGTGTTAAAAGTGGCACGAGACTGTAAAACATAATACACCTAATATGAATCCAGTTGCTGTTGTACCGTGGTATAAACGGTTTCTTGTACTATACGTGCCTCTAGTCTCTGGCATATAGAGACTCCTCTCGTATACACTGACATTCTTCTGTACCAAGCTACAAACAACAGCGTTAATACAATATTACAACAAGATAATACAACTTTAAAAGAGACCTTCTTATTCTGTCTATTATACTTTCTTCTTATCTTTGGGACTTAACCGAGCGACCTGTTCGCTGACGACATTCTATTTCTTTCTTCTTTGAATGTCGTCAGGTGGTTTGGACCCGGCAGAGATCGAGCCATCTGCAGAAGACTTGGATCAGTTTGCTGAAATACCAGAGCTCTAGTTTCATTGTACATTTTTTCCATTCAGTACTTTTCATTTTCTGTTATGCCATTGTTTAGGCATCGCTTCTATTTCAGTTGTATTTCCTTTCATGCATTGTACAAAAGAATGTTAATAAATAAAAGTTGATGTTTTTATTATATCTTGTCTCTTGTGTATTTACTTTTATATTACTTAGATACGCTTAGCGTATTTACTTCAGAGTAAATACGTAGCGGCCTCGTCGCGTCCCCTTCGCCGTACGCCGGGAAGCGGGGCATGACACCCACTCCCATTCCCTTCTTCTTCTCCTCCTTCCCTTCTTCTTTCCCGCCTCTTTTCCCACGTCCCTCTCTTCCTTCGTCGCGACGCCGCCTCAAGACCCGCGCCACCTACGCAACGACCTCGCCTTGGCTCCAACGACCCACGCCTCTCTCTTTCCCCTAACGACTCCTTCCCCACTCGTCGCGCTGCCTCTGCGAGACCCATGCGCTCCAACGGACACGACTCAGCCGTGCGCCCAACGTCTCCCCGAGGAACCCTCGCCGGTTCCCCTTCTCTCGTAACGGCCCCCTCTCTTCATCCCTCTCTACCTTCCCTCCGCCGCCCGCGAGAACCCCCACCAGAGCCCGACGAGCACTTTCCCATTTCTCCCCCACCATTGTATTGCACAACCCATATCCGCCACATAACTTCACCGGGCAACACCACCATCTCCCTTTACCATCTCCCTTTACCTCCAAATCCTCTCGTTGCCCTCATCGGCGAACTCACCTCACCGGAGTTCCCTCAGCACCACCGTCGACCACCCACTCCTATCACCGAGCCCCATTCTCCATCTCTGACTCCCAAACTCCACCACCTCCGTCGAGCAAGCCCCGCGACTCAACCTCACGAACACCGCTGCCCTCCATCTCCGAGCCCGAGCCTCCTTGCCACCATCTTCACCTCCCCTAAGCCACCCCCCATCTTCTTCCTTAACCTAGCTTCCGAGCTCCCCATCCCTCGCCGTCACCAACCCAGAGCACCATCATCGGTTCATCCCACTATCGCCTGAGCACCAGCATGACCACCTCCATGTCGCCAACAGCCTCCATCGCTGTTGCTATCTCCGACGACAACAACAACCACAATCGTAGTGTTCATTTGCATCGATAACCTAGTGACCGTGTTACATTCCCAAATGATAAATATTAGCGATTGGATTGTGGCAAGTACGTTAGTGTAAAAGCGTGATTGAATAAGTGAAGTGATACGCACTTGTACACAATCAGCGGAACCAATTAGTTATTGCATTGTTGACGCCTCTGAGACCTATATAAGTGTAACTATAACTGGTATGTGACGGTTATGAAAGCACTTATAGTAGTGTCATAGGTAAGACATCGAGCACTGTCCATTTATCTTGGATACCAGTCGAGACATGCTTGATGGAGACCCTGTTTCCAGTTCTCGCGTAGACTGGTCATGGAGTGACTAGTATTTGGATTCATAGTCGGTGTTTGATGTAGACCGCAGGGTGTGGGGTAGTTTGAGTGTGAGTTCGATCAACGGAATCTTAGGAGTCCCACTGCAGGCATATGTAGTGATTTCGGGAGTTGTATGGATAGTGTTTTTGATTCTTAGCGAGCGTGATTCGGGCCCGTGTTCCCTTCCCCCTGGTGCCTACCTTTGGGTTGCGGATACTTCTGCGGTGGTTGATGCTCACACTTGGACCGACGATAGGCTTAGTGACTTGGACATTATGACTTAGAGACTGATTGCTTTAGTGACATGAACATTGCATTGATCCCTGATCTGATACACTTGCTTATTTGTTATATGTACCGGTTATTTCATGCCCGCGTCATTGCTCTATACTTACTGCTTTATGTTTGTCATCATTGCACATTATATATATATATATATATTGTTATTGTGTCGCTCTGACGACCTGAGTATGCATGCTCAGAGTGAGAAGTGGATTTAGCTCGGATCCGGACCTGCCTTACTTCGAGAATATTGTGGACATCTAGATCAGCGACGCCAGCGCTATCCTTCCTTTGACTCTTTCTGGTTAGTTTTATATTTGTTTTGATAGAATCAGCGACTGCATTTCTCATTACCTGTGCTATGATTACTGATTACCACGTAATGCTAGAAGCCAAAGTGTGACTACGGCAGGATATTTCCTCGACAGTAGGAGCATGGCTGGCCTTGTCACCCCTCGTATTCCGTATTTTGGAAAGCGGGGCGTGACAGCATCTGAAGAACATTCCAAGAAAACAAAGGTTGGTGGAATGCCCGTCAGCGAACTTTCGCTCGGTAAGTCCCCAAAAAATGAAATGAAGTATAAAGTGTAATGATAAAGTAAAAGTATAATATGAACAAGTGAGTATTAAGTATGTTGTGTCAGCATGTCGTTTAATATAAATATGGCAAGTTTATTTAGTATGCATTTCTATCGTAATATATGCGAACAGGTATGGTAAGTAGGTAAACATAACAGTATAGCATGAGCATGGCAAACAATTATAACATGGCCGTGTAGTGTAGGTATGGTGACCATCCAGTGAATATAAGTGTCTTAACAGTCTCTACTTGGGTATACTAATTTAACGTAAGTTCAAGGGTGAATGTCAACCAATCTCAAGAGTGTTCTCGAACCCAACAGGCTATAATCCAGGGGTAAGGAACCACGGGCCCGAATCAAGTGTTAGTAACGGGACTCCAACCTAGTATTGAAGTATTCTAAACTAAACAGTCTGTAATCCAAGAGCAAGGAAACACGGGCCCTCATGATAACTTGCTTGTGTTAGTAGATATGGATTCATGATCTAGTGGGACTCCCGAGATTTCGTTGGATTCATGCATGGACTACCCCAACACCTCGTATATGCTAAGTTACAGCTAAAATTACCAGCCATGCTCGAATTCATGAATTCATCGAGTTGCAAGATTGAGTTCATGTATATATCAAGTATCCATGTATTCATGGTTCGAGTCAAGTCATAGTATTCAAATATTCATGTTTTGCTTTAGTCAAGTTCAAGTGTTCCGATTCATGATCAAGGGTCAAGTATACTTGTTTGCTTTTGATGTTTGAATTCAAGTATTCATGATCAAGTTTTTAGGTTTGGTTTTAGATTCAGGTTTGAGTTAAACTCAGATTTGAGTCAGACACTTATAAACTGATTTAGATCCTGAATTAGGTTCGTGAGTTATCAGTAACTGCTGCACATGGACGGCAGGATTTGTGTCTTTTTCCAAAACAATTACCATTGATAACACCGTTAAATTTTCTACCTTAAATAAGCAAGCACTCACTTTCTCCAGCTCCCTGGGGCTCAAGAGAATTGATCCCTTTTAAATCTATATTTACTAAAGTTCTTAAATATAGTTTTATATAACTCGAGAGGGTTTTATGAAAAATATTTTTAATATATAGTTTCAAAATAACCTCGAGAATTTTTTTAATATTATTCAGGGTTTCCATGGATGTGAATTTTAGGGATTTGAGGTATTTTAGTGATAATAGCTTAGGTTGGAAAGTTCATGGTATTTTACTGTAAAATTTGACTTTTGTTGGTACTTGATGGTATTTTGATGAAACTTGTAATTCTTTCATTTGAAAAAATATAAAGTTATTATATTTTGAAAATATATGGATTTTTAATATTTATATAATTATAAAAAATTAATTTTATTTAAATAGAAAAAATGCATTTTTCTTAAAAACCATATTTAAAAACCTTTCGAGACCGAATGCTACGTGTGGAGGTCTGCATCTCGCTCTACTAGCCCAAGAATGTGCGATAATATGCACCATCCAATAGCGGGTCTCCTAAAAAGGGTTGTAGAAGCTTACTTGCAAAGGAATTTTAAAATACCATTACAAAGAAAACCGTTTTTTTTTATAGTAAATGGTATTTTGATATAATGTTGTGCTCGTAACTAAAATATGTTCAAAGGATATCGTGTTATGGAAATCATGTGTGTACGCGAGAGGTAGGTCATTACCTCGTGAATTTTCCTAAAGGTATGTTTAAGCAAAATATTAAAAGGTGATTTATACAAACTTCATGGTATTTTAATATAAAAGTTGAGTTAAAGTTATTTTGCATGATATTTATGATTAAAAATTGGTTCTAAACATTGGTTTTATGTTAACAAGCATGGTGTAGGAATATGCATAAAGAATATATAAGAAAAAGTGAAATTTTAGAGGTTTAAAAGAAGATGTCGGTGTTAACTCCACTTACGATATATTTTATGAAAAGAGACTTTTATAGAAGAAGGGGAAGGATTGGAAAGGACTTACCTCTTGGTTATATTAAGAAGAGGTAGGAGAATAGATTGTTGTCGTCGTGGCATCGCGGGGTCGTCGGAATTGCTTCGATTCTTCGCGAAAATTGATCGCTTGCTAACTCCACTTGTAATTAGAAAATTTTGAAAATTTTGCCTAGGGATTTCAGAACGAGGATGGGCTAGGGCATGGAGTAGTATTTATAGTGTGGAATTAAGGTTTTGGAATTAAAAGAGTGAATTAAAATGCATTAAAATGAGGATGAATGGGGAATTGAAGCGTCTCTGTTTGATTGCAGAGTGATTGAATACGATTTCAGATTGTGTAGTTGGAAAATTGTATAGAAATCACAACCAAAAATATTTGACCGCAATCAATAACGGTGTCGGATGTAGCGCGTTAGTAAGTGCGGATCGTCCACAGGGAAAGTGTAATCGTTCGTCTTTCAAATTAGATGAGTCGAAACTTTAAAGAAAAGAAAAGAAAACAATTCATGATTTGTAATTGAAATTCAAGAATTAGAAAACCTAAATCTAATAACAAGAAAACGATAGAATCAAGAATTGAGAATTTGTAGATTTCCAATCCAAATGTCAAGAATCGAAATGAAGCTCGTAGGAATCGATCGGATCTATAGATGTGATGAAATCTAGAGATTACGTATTCTTATCTTTCGATAAATTGATACTAGATCGATGATCATCGACGAGAATTAGGGATTTCTAGTGAAACTAGGGTTTCAACATTTATCCCTTATTCCTTCGTCGATATCATTCACATTCTAGCCTCTAGTAAATTCAAGAATCGATCGTGGATCCCTAATTTCGAGCGAACACAATCAAAAAAGTATCGCAACGAAGTTAGGTTGTCAATTCTTCAATTTGCTAGGGTTTACAAAACTCATAGGACTTAAGAATCGTTTTAAGATTTGTTATATCATCATTCTATTGATTGTCTCGACTCCTTTACGAGCGGAGTCTTACTCAAACATCACAACAAGAACTACAATCACAAATTGAGATCGAATCATGATGCAAGAATTTAAAAAAAGCAAGATTAAAGAATTTCACCTTTTATTTATATCAACAATTTCGTTACAATCGCTCAAGAACTACAAGAGGAAGAACTCGATCGTCGATTTGGCTTCACTCGGCTCCTTAAGTCGCGGATCGGCTTGGATCACTTGCTCGATTGAAGATCGGCTCGGCTCCTAAAAGGTTGAAGGCTTCTTGGTTGAATGGTACTCGGGATCTTGAATTTGGAATTGGATTTAGAATTTGGGGCTACAAGATGTGTCACTCAACTTGTAGATGGAATGGAGGGGGGATTAGAGAAGAAGAAGAATGAAGAAGAACCTTAACCCTAATTAATGATTTATTGGTTAATGATGAACAACCAAAGATTGATTCTTTAACCCTAGATCTAGGCTCCTATTTATAGACTTCTAAAACCCTAGATCTAGGATTCAAATTTTGAATTTCCCTCCAAAAGTTTGTTAGCTAGAGAGCCTTCTAGAAGTTGTTAGTTAGAAGGAGCTTCTAGAACTAGGTTGTTAGGAGCTTAATTAGCTTAATCAAGATTAGGTTAATTAATGATCTTTGCTGATCTGGCAGAATCTTCGAGGGTTTTCTGGAGATTGACATATATTTTTGAGCTGTAGCTACTGAGAGAAGAAATATACACCAAAATTCAAGTGATGACGTGTCAGAAGAACCGCGTATCCGTGGCACATGCCTCCTTATGTCGCGGATCCGCGG
Source organism: Agapanthus africanus (assembly GCA_030015575.1). Lineage (NCBI taxonomy): Eukaryota > Viridiplantae > Streptophyta > Magnoliopsida > Asparagales > Amaryllidaceae > Agapanthus > Agapanthus africanus. Next base: position 932,489,870 of record JASDDO010000019.1, on the reverse strand, counting down.
TCACGTGAGGGGCACACTGTGCCAATTTTCTTCTGGTGCTTTAGGAGACTTTTGGGGTATTTATTTGATATGTTGAATTGTGTAATTCCCTCTGGATTGCTACCAGCTTCCAAGTCTTTGAGTTGGCGTAATGTTTTATCAGCAATTTGACAAATTTGGCCATTCTTCTGGATTTACCTGCACAGACTTCGAAACACAAGTTGCACAATATAGGAATGATGCCATGCTATGAAATACAGTCAATTTTCCTAGAAATGCCGGTTTTAAGGTCTAACACATGTAATCTGATATTTTATGACTGTTTTGCCAATATGTGCTATATGACTGCCGAACACTTCTATATGAATGCAAATGATAGGGAAATTGCCGGTTTAAAGATGCAATATTTTCGACTGATCACAGAGCAATCAAACAGTGCATGGGAGTTAGGGGTAGGGGAAGGGTCGTTTGTGCAAAGCACGGAGGGGTTTGGGCCACATCCAACCGTCGAGGCCTGTTTTTAGTATTGTTTGGCCGGCCGAAATGAGGGTTTGGGGCTCTGGATTGATGCCACGTGTACACGCCAGTGTTAACTCCATTTTACACATGTTTGATTTTTTTGTCTTTTCATTTTCATGTGCATTGCACGTGTAAACTTTTGGGCTTCCAAAAAGTTTAAAAGAAAAATCAGAAAAATAATGTGTCTGATAGAATTCGAATACAGGGGTTACGTCACAGCAGTGCAAGGTTTTACCAGTGAGCTACAAGTTGTTTCTTGCCATTCTTACAAAAATTAACTTATAACTTGTACTCAGGCTGTGAAACTCTATTTTGTATTTTAACAGAAGAATTTCCGTACTAAGATTTCAAAGTCGTTACACCCTACAGGACCACGGTATAATATATCTCGTTCATTCCTCACGGAACTATGGTACCATAAACAATGATTATTCCGTTCACACCTGGAATCACGGCAAACAATAATAATATACTCTTGAGTTACATTTCAGTTACATTCTTGATTTTTCCTTTTCCCCCAAGGTTCTGTGTTCAAGTCGGGTATTGACAATATAAATCTAATGCCAACACAGGATCAAGCAGGTAAAGGTCTTGTCTATGTAGACAACAAGTTACGTCAATCCGGACAACAATCAGGATTATTGGCATTAGCAATAAGATCTAAGTAACAAGTCTGGTAGTGTGTTGTGAATGTGCCATGCACTGTATATTAACCAAAATAGATACCAATGTAAAACTGTAATTAATATCGAAACACAACTAATGCTAGGTGCTTATGTATCTATCTGTAATAACCGTTATACATCCATTACCATGTATATTGCAATCTAGATAATATATTGAACTGATATAGTAGTATGATAATATCGTGATGTTCCGACATGCAACTAAATAAACTATTATCAGTACGGATACAAACGGATGCTATAAAACTGTAAATCGGTAATTTCTGCTGGATAATAAAACATATGCACTATAATTTATCAAATAAATATTGATATAATAAAATAGCATATTGCAAGTTTAAAACGTTACATAGATGGTATTTCTGATCGAATCTCACATTGAGATACGGATTTTCCGAACGACGGCGATGTCCGAAATCACGATGTAAATACAACCTTGCCCATAAATGACTGTATAATGTTCTGGGGTAGCCGCTGATGCTCTGTGGAATTCCCAAAGGCTGGTGTATAGGGTCGGGAGCGACGGCGACGAGTCGAGGTTCACCGGCGATGAGATAAAGTCGGGCTTTGAACTTGCGAAGACGAAAAGAAGAAGAAATAAGGCTGTTGCTGGGTTATAGGGTTGGCGAAGACAGAGAAGAGATGGTGGCGACGAGGTGACGACGAGACGAAGTCGTCGTCGGCGAGGTCATCGTGGTCGTGAGGGGTGAAAGGTGATCAGGAGAAGGGCAGAGGAGAGAGGTAGGTATGGTGGTGGTGCTCTGGGGTTTCTGGCAGTTGAGAGGAGGTGACAGGGGTGTTAGGGTGGTGGTCGGGTTCCGGTGACGAGATCGGAGGCGAGGAGTGTTGGGTCTTGCGTCCGGGTCTAGGTTGGGAGCTTAGGTCGTCGGGAAAGAAGAAGAGGAGAAGAAGGGGTGATGGAGGTGAGGCAGAGGAGGTGAGGAGATAGGGTTGACGGCGATGGTAGGGCGGCGATGACGAGGGCATGGGTTAGGGTTAGCGGGAGGATACGGGATGAAGGAAGAACGAGGGAGAGAGAGTGTTGGGATTTATTATATATATATATATTAGAGAGAGAGAAGTGGTGGGGACGGGGGAATCTCTGAGAGAGAGAAAGAGAGAGAGAGAGAGAGAGACGAGGGAAAGTGTCATGCCCTGCTTCCCAGTATACAGGGTCGGAGACGTGGCAGGCACGCGACGTATTTATTCAGAAATAAATACGTTAAGCGTAAATAAGCAATATATAAAATGAACAAGAAATGACAAGAGATATAAAATGAACAGCAACTTTTATTAACATTCATCTTTACAATACACTGCTTTTAAAAGGAAAGTACAATGATATAAACTAATGCCTAAACAGTGGTATTTGAAATGAAAGGTAAGTACAAGGAAAATTAGAAATCCTGCTACTCGGTGAACTGGTCCACGTCCTCCTGGCTAGGCTCGATCTCGAGAGAGTCCGGTCCTCCTGACGAACATTCCAAAGAGAGAAAAGGCAGGAATGTCATCGGCGAATTAGCGCTCGGTAAGTCCCAAAAGAAAGAGAGGAATATAGTAAGTATTGAGAATTGAATTGTTAAGGTGTACAGGTATAAAATTGCTATTCTAACGTAGTTGTTTGTAGTTTGGTACAGAAGATATCAGTGTATACGAGAGGAGTCCAACTTACTCCGTGGACTATGCTAACAGGTAGTACAAGGTCCCATTAAAACCCACGGGACAACGACACGAGAGTTCATGTAGGTTTCTTTTAGTGACCATCTCATTCCACTTCTAATACATTCCATACCAATCTACCCCGTTAACCCTGTGTAATGTTTTATATTGATTATAATTATCAGACTTGCCGAGACCATGGATACAAGTTGTTCATGTAATCAGGTTCAGGATGTAAGCTTGAAGTCAAGAAGTCATGTTATAGCCATGGTTCGGTCAAGTCAAGTCTTGTATTCATGTTTGATATTCAGGATCAGGTTCAAGTATACATGTTAGAGTTTGGATTCATGTTTGAATTGGATTCTGGTTTGAGTTTGGATTCAAGATTGATTTAGGCTCAGACTTGAATCAGACACTTATAACTGATTTGGATCCTGAATTATGTTCGGGAGTTATCGGTAACTGCTGCACATGGACGGTAGGATTTGTGTCTTTTTCCAAGGCAATTACCATTGATAACACCGTTAGGTTTTTCTACCTTAAATAGGCAAGCACTCGCTTTCTCCGGCTCCCTGAGGCTCAAGAGAATTTATCCCGCTTAAACCCATATTTACTGAAGTCTTTAAATATAATTTTATATAACTCGAGGGGGTTTTATGAAAAATATTTTTAATATAGTTTCAAAATAATCTCGAGAAATTATTTATATTATTTAAGGTTTCCATGGATGTGTATTTTATGGATTTGAGGTATTTTTGTGATACTTACCTTAACTTGAATAGTTCATGGTATTTTACTGTAAAACTTGACTTTCGTTGGTATCTTGATGGTATTTTGATGAAACTTGTAAATCTTTACTTTGAAAAAATATAAGGTTATTATATTTTGAAAATATATGGATTTTATAATATTTATATAATTATTAAAAATTAAGTTTATTATTAAGTAAAAAATTGCGTTTTTCTTAAAAATCGTATTAAAAACCTTTTGAGACCGAATGCTCCGTGAGGAAGCCTGTATCTCGCTCTACTAGCCTAAGGATGTGCGATAATCCACACCATCCAATAGCGGATCCCCTAAAAAGGGTTGTAGAGTTATATTTGCAAAGGGTTTTGAAATACAATTCAAAAGAAAACCGTTTTTTATAGTAGATGGTATTTTAATAAAATATATTGTATTCGCCACAAAAATAGGTTCAAAGAGAATCGTGCTATGGAACCATGTGCGTATGTGAGGGGAAGGTCATTACCCCGTGAAGTTTTCTAAAGATATGTTTCAACAAAGGAAAAATAAGATGACATATATAAAGTTCATGGTATTTAAACGAAAAACTCAATTTAAAGTTATGTTTCATGATATTTTTGAGTGAAAATTTGTTTTAACAATTTTTTTATATGATTACAAACATGGTGTAAAAATATGAATGAAAAATATGTAAGAAAAAGTGAACTTTTTAGGGTTTAGAATAAAATATCGGTATTAACTCCATTTACCGATATGTTTTGAAAAAGAGAACTTTTCAAGAAGAAAGAGAGGGATATGGAGGGACTTACTAACTAGTTATCCTAAGAAAAGGTAGACGAGAAAGTGTTGATCTTTTTGGCGTCGCGGGGTCACCGGAACTTGCTTTGATTCTTGCCGGAAGTCGATCTCTTGCTAACTCCACTTGTACTCTTCTTGTACTTAGAAAACTTTGAGAATTTTGGCTATAATTTTCAGAATGAGGAAGGGCTAGAGCATGAGGTATTATTTATAGTGTGGAATTAGGGTTTTGGAATTAAAAAGATGAATTAAAATGCATTAAAAAGGTGATAAACGGGGAATTGAGGGGTTATTGTTTGATTGCAGAGTAATCAAACAGTGCAGGGGAGTTAGGGGTAGGCCAAGAGACTTGTGTGCAAAGCCCGGGCATCATTGCCTACGTGGGGACCGTCGGTACCGGCCCTAGGGGAATTTTCGCTAGCCGATTTGTATAGGAGAGCCGTTGGATTTTGGACACGTGTACTCTCATGTATTTACACCCTTTTCCACATGTTTATTTTTCCAGACTTTTCATTTTTATGTGCATTGCACGTGTAAACTTTTGGAATTCCAAAATGTTTAAAAGAAAAATCATAAAAAATATAATGTGTCTGATGGCGTTCGAACACAGGAGCTACGTCACAGCAGTGCAAGACTTTACCAATGAGCTACAAGTTGTTTCTTGCTGTTCTTAAACAATAATTAACTTATAAATTGTACTCAGACTTGTAAACTCCTTTCTGTATATTAAATTGAAAATTTTCGTACAGTAAATTCAGAGTCGTTACATTCTACCCTCCTTATAAAAATTTCATTCTCGAAATTTACAATTACATAAGGACTAGTTTATAAATAAGTAAGGGTATCTTGCACGCATGTTATCTTCTCGTTCCCACGTTGATTCTCCTGGCGAATCTTTTCTCCATATCACTCGGACCAAGTTTACTTCCTTGTTCCACAGTGTCTTCACCTTTCTGTTCAAGATTTCAACGGGTTGTTGCTCACAAGTTAGGTCTGTCTGTACAGTGAGCTCGGAGTAATCAAAGATGTGGCTGGGGTCGCTCACATATCTTTGGAGCTGGGATATATGGAACACGTTGTCCACTCCTTCCAATGAGGGTGCTAGTGCTAAACGATATGCCACATCTCCGACTCGTTTGAGAATGTCGAACGGTCCTATATATCTCGGACTGAGCTTACCTCTCTTGCCAAAGCGGATTACTCCTCAGTTTGGAGAGATATTGAAGAAAACATGATCTCCAGGTTGGAACTCCAGGTGTCGATGCTTTGCATCAACTCAATACTTCTATCGGTCTTGGGCTATACGCATTCTTTCTCTGATCGTACGAACTACGACCAAATTTGCCACGATCATCTCCGGTCCAAGGAGTTCACTATCTCCGATATCGTCCCAACTTAGTGGTGAACGACACTTCCTTCCATAGAGTGCTGCAAATGGTGTCATTCCAATGCTCGTCTGATAGCTGTTGTTGTATGAAAACTCCACAAGATGCAGGTGATTTTCCTACGAACCTCCGAAGTCTAACATACAAGCTCTTAGCATGTCCTCCAGAATCTGAATTGTTCGCTCAGACTGTCCGTTTGTTTATGGATGGTAAGCCATGCTGAAGTTCATACTCGTTTCCAAGCTAGCTTGCAGACTCTACCAAAACTGTGATCGGAATCTGGTGTCACGATCGGAGACGATGCAAACCGGTACTCCATGTAATCTCATGATCTCCTGCATGAGTTCATGGGTATCAAAAATAGTACACTTTAAGGTTAAATCTTCTTTAGATTTATGCTTACCTCCATGTACTTCTTGCTAACGTATCGGTAGATTGACCAACTCGAAGGGAATAAAGTGAGCCGACTTAGTGAATCGATCCACTATAACTCATACCGCATCGCTACCCTTCGTGCTGCGAGGAAGGGCAGTCACGAAGTCCATGGTAATATGCTGCCATTTCCACTCTGGGATTGGTAACGGTTGAAGTAGACCAGCAGTTCTGTGATGTTCAGCCTTTACTTGCTGACACACTAAACACTTGGCTACGCTTCATTCCATGCTACCAGTAGTGTTGCCGTAGATCCTTATACATTTTGGTACCACCGGGGTGTACTGAGTACGAAGAGTTGTGAGCTTCTTTCATCAACTTTTCTCGAACAGGACCTTGTGGTACACACAATCCACTTCCATATCTCAAGGGTCCGTATTCATGGATGATGAAGTCTGTTCGAAGTCCACTTTCTATCTGTTCTCGGATCTTTTGTAGCTTGACATCATTTGCTTGAGATGCATTGATCTGATTGACAATAGTAGACTGAACTTGTAAGTTCATTAAATACGAAGCGTTACCTAGGATAACTACTTCGATCACCAATCTGTGCAATTCATGCTGTAGCTTCCACTGTGTAGTGAGATTCATTGATAATGGCTGATGGCTAAGTGCATCAGGAACTACATTCACCTTCCCTGAATGATACTGTAGGTTGATGTCGAAGTCCGCCATGAATTCTAGCCATCTTCTCTGCCGCATGTTCAATTCTTTCTGAGTAAATACATACTTCGGACTCTTGTGGTCAGTGTATATATCCCCTCGTTCTCCCAAAAAATAGTGGCGCCAAATCTTAAGTGCAAAGATAATGGCTGCCAACTCCAGATCATGTGTTGGATAGTTGCGCTCATGAACTTTCAGTTTTCTTGATGTAAAGGCTACAACTTTTCCATGCTGATGTAAAACATACGCATCACAATGTACAACGAAACCTACAGATTGATTCGGTATTACGAGAATAAGAGCTGAAGTTAATCTCGACTTGAGTTCTACAAAAGCTTGTTCATATGCTTTTGACCACACGAATGCTTCATCTTTACGTGTGAGCTTGGTCAAGGGTGCTGCAATCTTCGCGAAAACTTCAATGAATCTTCGGTAGTATCCTGCTAAAGCCAAGAAACTTCGAATGTCCTTCACCATCTTTGGTGTCGGCCATTCGCTGATAGCTGCCACCTTAGCTGGATCTACTGAGATTCCTTCACCTGAAATAATGTGTACAAGAAATCCGACTTGATCTAACCAAAATTCACACTTGCTGTACTTAGCATAAAGCTGATGCTGTCGCAATGTCTCCAAGACAATCCGTAAATACTCGGCGTGCTCTTTCCGATTCGTTGAATACACCAGGATTTCGTCGATGAAAATAACAACGAACCTATCTATGTACTCTCGGAAAACTTGGTTCATCAATTCATGAATATGGCAGGTGCATTGGTCACTCCAAATGGCATCACAAGATATTCATAATGACCATAGCGAGTTCTGAATGCCGTTTTAGGAATATCAGACTCTTTGACCTTCACCTGATAATAACCCGAACGAAGATCTAGCTTTCAGAATATACAAGACCCACTTAGTTGATCGAAAAGATCATCGATGCGCGGTAGTGGATACTTATTCTTTATCGTCACTTCGTTCAGAGCTCAGTAATCTATACACATTCTGTATGAATTTTCTTTCTTCTTCACAAGCAAAACTGGAGATCCCTAACTTGAAGTACTGGGACGAATCCAACCTTTCTTCAGAAGTTCGTCCAACTGAGTATGGATCTCCTTCAATCTTTCTGGACTTAACCGGTACGGAGCTTTGATTACCGGTTGCGCACCAGGTAGTAAATCAATGCTAAATTCAAGAGCTCGATTGGGAGGCAAACCTGTTATATCTTCAGGAAACACATCCTCGAACTCTCGAACTATCTCTGGCTTTTCATCTTCCGCCGGTAGAGTAAATACTTCTGCATTCTTCGGCTTGGCATGGAAGATTCCTGGCTCCAAAGTTCTGTCTCCACTCTTGAATAAAAGACTGGGTGATCTGGTATCTCAAATACTACCCTCCTTTGACGGCGGTCAATCGTGGCATAGAAAAATCCTAGCCAATCCATTCCCAACATAACATTGAAGTTTGGGATGTTCAGTACTTTGAAATTCGCGTAGAATTCTCGTCCGCAAACTACAACTGGACACTGATCCAATCCCATAGTTGCCTTCAATACTTCATTCCCAGAACTGACATTCCAGCTTAAAATGAGTGGCTTCACGGGAATCGCATATGTTCTCACAAATCGTTGGGACATGAAGCAGTGTGACGCTCCAGTGTCGAACAGTACTAGTGCAGGAAGGATGGCTACTAGTATAATACTTAAGTTGTGTGAGGTTGGTTTAGACAGGGAAAAATATAGAGATATACAAGGATTGAAAAGATGAAAGGATTGGGAATTACCAGTAATAACTTGGCCAATGGCTTCGGCTTCCTCAACTGTCATGGTGAAAGCCTGACGTCTGGGTATATTCCTCCTTACTGGAGGCACATTCCTCTATCCCTGGGGTACGTTTCTCTGCCCTTGAGGCATGTTCCTCTATGCCTGATGGTATTGACGAGGAGGCTCCGCAGAAGGTCCACGTGGAGGTGGAGAAGGTAGGGCTAGACGAGGTGTAGGGGCCTGAATAGTTGGCCGCTGCGGAATGATGATTGCGGGTCTAAGTGAGAGAGCTGGGTTGAGACGATATGGACAAGCTCCGATGGCGTGAGTGGATGCGCCACAAACTAAGCACAGGCTATTTGCACGCCTGCAGTCTTTCGCCAGATGTCCATTCTTCTTGCAGTAGAACCAAAAGTCTGGACCGGGCCAGTTAAAGGTTACTCCCGGTATCCTGGGTGCAAAAGTTATCCTGGAAGAGACTCCTCCTGTTATCTGAGTGGCAGGGCATTTCACACCGGCAATCTGAGGTCTGCCTTTCTTCTTCACAACTGCTTCATAGCGTCGGGCAGCCTTCAGCGCAAGATCATGGGTTGGGAAATCCCCTGTAGCGAGTGCAGCTTGGATTTCCGGGTCCAACCCTTGTTGAAATCTTCGTGCCCGGATCTCAGCAGTCGGATTCAGGTGTGCCGCGAACCTCTAAGCATGGTCGAACCTCTAAGCATGGTAAACTCAGTATCGTATTCATCCACGGATTTGCTTCATATTGAGTTTTGTTGTAAGTGGATGAACTGCTGTTCCATGTCGAAACGGGAAGTTTTAGGGAAGTATTTTGCGTCGAATATATCGCGAAATGCCCTCCATTCAATCGGTTGGGCAAGTCGGTTTTCTTCATCCTTCCACCAGACTCTGGCATTATCCGTTAGTTGCAGCTTCGCAACTCTCACCCAAGCAATCTCTGGTACTTATGCTGCTTCCAGGTCGTCTTCGATAGATTGAGCCCATCCCTCTGCTTCTAGGGGGCTCTCTTTCCCAGAGAAATGTTTCGGGTGCAATGTCCGGAATTGTTTGACTCTGGGTACCTCGATCTCTGGACAGTGCATGAGGATAGCAGTCTGCTGCTGCTAACCCTCCAAAAGGCTCTTGATCACCTCAAGCAATACCGTTTGCTCGTTGATGGAAGCCGCAACAGTAAGTGGTGGTAGAGTAGGTGGTGGGGTGTTTCCATTGACGTTGGTACTCGTGTTGTTGGGAGAATCCATGACCTTTATAGAAAAAAAAGGTTAGGATAGATTCAAAGAATTTGAAATGTAAGGAATGTATAGTTGCTGATTTTTATATTTCTTGTGATATATTACTTAGGATTCCATGCAGAATTGATCTGCATGGGCCGCCAACAAAACCTGTCACGCCCCGCTTCCCAGTATACGGGGGCGGAGACGTGGCGGGCACGCGACGTATTTACTCAGAAATAAATACGTTAAGCGTAAATAAGCAATATATAAAATGCACAAGAAATGACAAGAGATATAAAATGAACAACAACTTTTATTAACATTCATCTTTACAATACACTGCTCTGAAAAGGAAAGTACAATGATATAAAGTAATGCCTAAACAGTGGCATATGAAATGAAAGGTAAATACAAGGAAAGCTAGAAATTCTGCTGCTTGGTGAACTGGTCCACGTCCTCTTGGCTAGGCTCGATCTCGAGAGAGTCCGGTACTCCTGACGAACATTCCAAAGAAAGAAAATACAGGAATGTCGTCGGAGAACTAGCGCTCGGTAAGTCCCAAAAGAAAGAGAGGAATATAGCAAGTATTGAGAATTGAACTGTTAAGGTGTACAGGTATAAAATTTCTATTCTAACGTAGTTGTTTGTAGCTTGGTACATAAGATATCAGTGTATACGAGAGGAGTCCAACTTGCTCTGTGGACTATGGTAACAGGTAGTACAAGGCCCCGTTAAAACCCACGTGACAACGACACGAGAGTTCATGTAGGTGTCTTTTAGTGACCATCTCATTCCACTTCTAATGCATTCCGTACCAATCTATCCCGTTAACCCCGTGTAATATTTTATATAGATTATAATTATCAGACTTGCCGAGATCATGGATACAAGTTATTCATGTAATCAGGTTCAGGATGAAAGCTTGAAGTCAAGAAGTCATGTTATAGTCATGGTTCGGTCAAGTCAAGTCTTGATATTCAGGTTCAGGTTCAAGTATACATGTTAGAGTTTGGATTCATGTTTGAATTGGATTCTGGTTTGAGTTTGGATTCAAGCTTGATTTAACCTCAGACTTAAGTCAGACACTTATAACTGATTTGGATCTTGAATTATGTTCGGGAGTTATCGGTAACTGCTGCACATGAACGGCAGAATTTGTGTCTTTTTCCAAGACAATTACCATTGATAACACCGTTAGGTTTTTCTACCTTAAATAGGCAAGCACTCACTTTCTCCGGCTCCCTAAGGCTCAAGAGAATTGATCCCGCTTAAACCCATATTTACTAAAGTCATTAAATCTAATTTTATATAACTTGAGGGGGTTTTATGAAAAATATTTTTAATATAGTTTCAAAATAATCTCGAGAAATTATTTATATTATTTAGGGTTTCCATGGATGTGTATTTTATGGAATTGAGGTATTTTAGTGATAATTACCTTAACTTGAATAGTTGATGGTATTTTACTGTAAATCTTGACTTTCGTTGGTATTTTGATGAAACTTGTAATTCTTTCCTTTGAAAAAATATAAGGTTATTATATTTTGAAAATATATGGATTTTATAATATTTATATAATTATTAAAAATTAATTTTATTATTAAGTAGAAAATTGCATTTTTCTTAAAAATCGTATTAAAAACCTTTCGAGATCGAATGCTCCGTGAGGAGATCCGCATCTCGCTCTACTAGCCCAAGGATATGTGATAATCCGGACCATCCAATAGCGAGTCCCATAAAAAGGGTTGTAGATGCATATTTGTAAAGGGGTTTTAAATACAATTCAATAGAAAACCGTTTTTTTTATAGTAGATGGTATTTTAATAAAATATATTGTATTCGCCACAAAATAGGTTCAAAGAGAATCGTGCTATGAAACCATGTATGTATGTGACGGGTAGGCCATTACCTCATAAAGTTTTCTAAAGGTATGTTTCAACAAAGGAAAAATAAGATGACATATATAAAGTTCATGGTATTTAAATGAAAAACTCAATTTAAAATTATGTTTCATGATATTTTTGAGTAAAAGTTTGTTCTAACCATTAGTTATATGATTACAAACATGGTATAAGAATATGGATGGAAAATATGTAAGAAAAAGTGAACTTTTTAGGGTTTAGAATAAAATGTTGGTATTGACTCCACTTACCGACATGTTTTGAAAAAGAGAACTTTTCAAGAAGAAAGAGAGCGATAGAGAGGGACTTACTAGCTAGTTATCCTAAGGAAAGGTGGACGAGAGAGTGTTCATCTTCGTGGCGTCGCGGAGTCGCCGGAACTTGCTTTGATTCTTGCCGGAAGTCGGTCTCTTACTAACTCCACTTGTACTCTTCTTATACTTAGAAAACTTTGAGAATTTTGGCTATAATTTTCAGAATGAGGAAGGGCTAGGACATGGGGTATTATATACAGTGTGAAATTAGGGTTTTGGAATTAAAAAGATGAATTAAAAAGAATTAAAAAGGTGATAAATTGGGAATTGAGAGGTCTCTATTTGATTGTAGAGTAATCAAACAGTGCAGGGGAGTTAGGGGTAGGCCAAGGGACTTGTGTGCAAAGCCCGGGCATCATTGCTTACGGGGGGATCGTCGACACCGGCCTTAGGGGCATTTTTGCCGTCCTATTTGTTTAGTGGAGCCATCGGATTTTGGACACGTGTACTCTCTTGTATTTATACCTTTTTCCACATGTTTATTTTTCCAAACTTTTCATTTTTATGTGCATTGCACGTGTAAGCTTTTGGGCTTCCAAAATGTTTAAAAGAAAAATCAGAAAAAATATAATGTGTCTGATGGAGTTTGAACATAGGGACTACGTCACAGCAGTGCAAGACTTTACCAATGAGCTACAAGTTGTTTCTTACTGTTCTTAAAAAAAATTAACTTATAAATTGTACTTAGGCTTGTAAACTCCTTTATGTACATTAAATTGAAAATTTTCATACAGTAAATTCAGAGTCATTACAGAAAGAGAGAGTTATTTATTTATTTTTAAATTAATAATTAATATATTATATATAACTGTTTATATATATTAGTTATATAAAATATATTATATATATATTGTGGGATTTTTACAGATAATACCAGATTACTCCGAATATTACCCGTGCCCCTTCAAAAATGTAGTTTTTAAATATTGAGAATATACGTAAGAATTTAAACCACAGTGCAATATCCTTTAAATAAAAACATATATCCCCAAATACGGATCTGCGTAAATATACGTAGCGATCAAATAATCCGTCTGTCTGACTCTTACGATACGGACATGATAGATGGGCGCAACCATATGATATGGGGTACTATGACATGCAAGGCTAATTAAGAAAATATATTATTTGGTTTTATATTGTATTTTAAAAGGATATGTGGATTATAAAATATATTATATATGTATATAAAATCTAGATTTGCATAGATACACTATACCAGCAAATATTTGATGTAATATCAAACCATGTTGGGTTTCAATCATGCGGGTCGGGTCGGATAATAATCACAGCTACTCATTGCATCATTCGCAACCCAAAAACAACAATAGTAAGGAATTTTGCCGCAAGATTTGAAATACCCCAAATATATAGTATAACAGTGTTAGGGTGTTATATTATACCCAACTACAAAAGAATTTTGTCATCGAAATTCATGGAATAAGAAAAGACAAGAAAATACAGATTTAAGGAAAGAGGTATGGAAAGTTCTGTCGAATCTTGTCTTCACGTTCCCAAGTAGATTCTCTGTGCAAGAGATTCCCCCATGAAACGAGTACTGGTGGGATAATTTTATTCTTGAGGACGTTTTCTCGTTGATCCACAATCGCCATTGATCGCTCTTCATATATTAAATCTTCCCTTACTGTCAGTTCCGAGTGATCTAAGACGTGCGTCTCATCTCGAATATACTTGCGGAGTTGAGATACATGAAACACGTCATGAACACCCGCCAAGGATGGTGGTAAAGCCAGACAATAAGCTAGCTCTCCAACACGCTCGATAATACCGAAAGGTCCCATGAATCGAGGACTAAGTCTGCTTCGACTACCAAATCGGATCACTCCTTTGGTCGGTGATATCTTTAAGAAAACAGGATCACCAACTGCGAACTCCAGTGGTCTTCGTTCAGTATCAGCCCAACATTTTTGTCGATCTTGTGCCACCTTCATATGATTTCGGATCATGTTTACTTTCTCCACCGTTTGCACAATAAGATCCAGTCCCAATAATCTTCTTTCTCCAATATTGTCCCAACAGATAGGCGAGCGACATTTACGACCATATAATGCTCCGAATGGAGCCATCTGTATAGTCGCCTGAAAACTGTTATTGTATGAAAACTCCACCAAGTGCTAATGATCCCCCCATGAACCCTTAAAATCTAACATGCATGCTCTCAACATATTCTCAAGAGTTTGGATCGTTCTTTCAGACTGGCCATCTGTCTGAGAATGATAGACTGTGCTAAACTTCAAGCGAGTTCCCAAACTTTCCTGTAGACTCCTCCAAAAGTGTGACAGAAATCGAGTATCACGATCCGAAACAATGCTTACGGGTACTCCATGCAATCTCACAATCTCCTACATGTACCACCTTGCCAAAGTCTCTGTCGACTGACCAACTCGAAATGGTATAAAATGAGCTGCCTTGGTCAATCAATCGACAATGACCCAAACTGCATTATTGCTCTTTGGACTCCGTGGTAATATTGTCACGAAATCCATGGTTATATGTTCCCACTTCCATTGAGGAATCGTAAATGGTTGCAACAAACCAGCTATCTTTTGATGTTCGGCCTTGATTTGCCGACACACCAAGCACTTTGATACATAGCGAGCAATCTCCCTTTTCATGCCTTCCCACCAGAAATGTTGTCGCAGATCTCTGTACATCTTTGTGTCCCCCAAATGTATGGAATATGTAGAACTATGAACCTCCTTCAAGACTTCTCACGAACAGCTCCTTTGGACACACATAAACGACTACCATATCGTAATGAACCATCTTCATGAATCAACAAATCTGTTCGAAGTCCCGCTTCTGCTTGTCTCGAAACTTTTGCATTCTTGGATTGTGCGACTGTTCTGCTTTAATTTTGTCAATCAAAGATGACTGTACTTGCAACTGCATCAATTGTTCCGAAGAATTTGGTAGTACAATCTCCAACTCGAACCTCTGAAGATCAGCTATAATCTCCTTTTGTGCAATCAACATCTATATTGCTGGCAACCGACTTAGAGCGACCAATACTACATTAACTTTCCCCGGATGGTATTTTAGTTCAAGATCATAGTCAGTCATCAGCTCTAACCATCTACGCTGTCTCATGTTGAGCTTTTTCTGGGTGAACACATATTTTAGACTTTTGTGATCAGTAAATACTTCCACCCTTTCGTCCAATAAGTAGTGTCTCCAAATCTTCAGAGCAAAAATCACTGCTGCTAACTCCAGATCATATGTTGGGTAGTTCTTTTCATGGGCTTTCAATTGTATCGACGCATAAGCTATGATCTTCCCATGCTGTATTAGAATACATCACAAGCCTTTCCCAGATGCGTCGTTGTGAATAACTAACCCTCCGGAACCATCTGGCGTTATCAGAATAGGAGCGGTGGTCAATCTTTGTTTCAGCGCTTCAAAAGCTGACGCACACTTCTCGGTTCATACAAACGGTACTTCCTTTCATGTTAGCTTAGTCAAAGGTTTTGCTATTCGAGTGAAGTTCTCCACAAACCTTCTATAGTACCCGTCAAGCCCAAGAAAACTTCTGATCTCCCCTACGTTCTTTGGAATTGGCCAATCATGAACAGCTGCAATCTTTTTAGGGTCAAAGGCAATTCCATCTCCGGATACAATATGACCCAAGAACTTCACTTCTTCGAGCCAAAACCCGCACTTGCTCATCTTAGCATATAACTTTCTTGTCTCAACGTCTACAGTGTGATTCTCAAGTGTTCTGCATACTCTTCTTTGCTCCTTGAATGGACTAGAATATCATCAATAAACACCATTACGAACTGGTCCAGATATGGTGAAAAGATTCGGTACCATAAATATTGCCGGTGCGTTTGTAACTCCAAATGGCATCACTAAGTACACGTAACGCCCATATCAAGTTCGGAACCATGTCTTGTAAATATCTTCTAATTTCACCCGAACTTGATGATATCCGGATAGCAAATCCAACTTCGAGAATACCCTCACGCCGCTAAGTTGATCGAATAATTCGCCGATACGAGGGATTGGATACTTATTCTTAATAGTCACCCGATTTAATTCTCGATAATCTATGCACATCCTCCGCGTGCCATCTTTCTTCTTGACTAGAAGAACTGGAGCTCCCCATGGTGAACCGCTGCTGTGAATCCAACCTTTCTCTAGTAACTTGGCAACTTGTTTCTTTATCTCTTCTAGTTCCACTGGCGCCATTGAGTAATAAGCCTTTAAAATCAGTGCTGCTCCAGCAATAAGATCAATCGCGAACTCCACATCTCTTATTGGACGTAAACCCGAGATGTCCTCGAATACATCCATAAAGTCTCGAACTACTACTGGCACTTCCTCCTTATTTACATCCATCGACAAAAGAACGGCATTAGTCGGCCTAGCCCTAAATTTGACTGGCCCGACAGATCTGCTACCTCCCAAAAATATAAACTCCGGATGTCCGGGAATCTGGAAAATCACTTTGTTTGCCCTACAATCAATGTGAGCGTAGAAGATGCTAAGAAAATTCATTCCCAAGGCAACACCATAGCTGCCAGTATTAATCACCAAGAAATCCGCAAATAACTTCCGTCTGCAAATAACAATCGAGCAGCCCTTACACTTACAACTAGATATAATTCTCCCATTCCTAGTGTGTATATCCCAGCAACTAGATAGGGCCGTGTGTGGAATAGAGTGTGCATTAATAAACTTGGACGACATGAAGCAATGTGATGCACCTGAATTGAATAATGCCAATGCAGGAAAATTATAGACAAGTAGGATACCTGAAACAATATCGTCTGAAGCCTTGGCCTCCTCGACCGTCAAGATGAAGGCCCGTGCTTGGTTAGGCCCCTAAGTAATCAGCTTCTGCTGTGCTCTCGGAGCATCACCCTTCAACTAAACTCTCGATGGACAAGTATGAATTCGATGATCAGTAGCTCCGCAAATCAGACACTGCCCAATCCCCATCCGGCACTCCCTCCAAAAATGACCCGGTCGTTGGCAGTAATCATAAATCATATCCTTCTTCTGCATTGAAACAGATGTCCTTTTCATAGGTATTGTCCCCTGTTTATTTATCGGAATGCCTCTACGTATAGGAGCTTTGTTTGGCATAAATGCCGGCTTCCGCACTACAATAGCTTGCTGTTGAGTACCCTTTACTCTCACTGATAAACTTTGCTGCTCCCCGGCTGCCTTGGGAACTTAGGAAAAGATGGTCAATACCAGAGATATGATGTGTCTCTGAATCTCCACATCCAAGCTACACATAAACCGTCTTGCCCTATCTTCCTCATTGGCAACCAAGGGCCCCGCAAATCGACTAAGCCGGGTCCACTCAGCCGCGTGTGCATCAACATATTCGCCATTCTGCTTCAAGCTAATGAACTTCTCTTCCATTTCCTCCCGAGAAGATCGCGGAAAGAACTTCTTTAAGAAACTTCACGAAAAATTTGCCCAACTGATCGGCTTGGTCAGACGGGTCTCCTCCATAAGCCACCACTCGCGAACATAACCTACTAATTGGATGCGTGCAACATCCACTCTTTTCTCATCTGGAATCTGCGCCGCAACGAGCGGGTTCTCTGTATCAACTAGCCACTACTCCGTTGGTAATGGTTTCACCAATTCTGTAAATGTAGACGGACCGAGCTTTCTAAATTTTTCCACGGTGCCCTCACGCTGTGTTGGCCTATGTGCTACTGCAACTACAGACTGCTGGACCGTCCGCAGACCCTCCTAGGAAGTCTCGGCCTGCCGCTGATTCAGCTCAGTTTGACGCTTTTGGTTTTCAAGTATACCACGTACAACACCAAGAAATGCAGCGTTATCTACACATCTCTGGTATGACCGCAAATCTCTATCTGCCATGATTCTGAAGCTAAGACACTGAAGGGGATTAGTAACGGTAAACAAGATTCAATAAATAAGATAGCTATAGATTCAAGACTGGCAAGATAGTAATATGGCATGACATGTTCCTAATTCCTGGTTTCCTGGTTAGTGTATTGGGTTTAATACCCAACTACAAAAGAACCAAACCCGATTAACCCTAAATTATATGTCTTTGATAACAAACAAACCCTGTCATGCCCCGTTTCCCAAAATACGTAAACACGGCACGTAACATAGCCAACCATGCTACATGTGGTTAGGAATCATCCCTCCACAGCCACATTACGGCTATCAATCGGATATCAAGAACAGTAAAATAAAATCTAGCTAACACATGTCCATCTGCCACAATAAATAAAATCAAGAAATAGGTGTAGCGGAAACGAATCAAGATCCAATAAAAAAACAATATCTAAATTGCGTCCCATATGGGCTCACATCAATAAAAATAAAACTACGGAAATAAACGAAACTAAGAATCTCTAAACTAAATAGCTAGCTCCTCGTTGCTTGGCTTGCTTTCTAAAGTACTCATGATCTGCCTGCGATAATATCAGAGGAACTGGACCATGCAAAACCCATACGTTGGTGCGTCATAAATATCAAACTAATAGTAATAATCAGGATAGGATGATATGATTAAACATGAATATAAATAAATAACACAGGTATAAAACTGTCATGCCCCGCTTCCCGGTGTTCGGGAAGGGGACGCGGCGAGGTCCGCTACGTATTTACACTGAAGTAAACACGCTAAGCGTATCTAAGCAATATAAAGTAAAATATACACAAGAGTCATGAATATAATGAACAACAACTTTATTTATTAAACATTCTTTTATAGGTACAACTGGAAATGTAAATATAAGGATGGAAAGCAATGCCTAAACAATGGCATGAACTGAAATGAAAAGTATGTACAAGTAAAGTCTAATGCTCAGGGTCTTCTGTGAACTGCTCCAAATGCTCCTGGCTGGTCTCCAGTCCTCAGAGTCGGGTCCTCCTGACAACATTTCAAAGAAGAAGAGAAATAGGAATGTCCTTAGCGAACAATCGCTCGGTAAGTCCCAAAGAAAGAAGAGAAGTAGAGTAGACAGAAAAGAGAATATAACTAATAATGTCTGATTGTTATGTTAACGTAGTGTTTGTAGCTTGGTACAGAATATGCTAGTGTATACGAGAGGAGTCCAACTTACATCGTGGACTTTGGTAACCCGTAGTACAAGGCTCCGTCGAAAATACCATGGAACAACGGTATGGATGTAATAACGTCTTTTAGTAACCACCTCGTGCCACCTTTAACATGTTCTGTGCCAGTCTACCCATTTATAAACCCGGTAATGTTTATTGTATTGATTGTATTGAATATACTGATTGTATTGTATTGTCTTGTAGTAATTGGAAGACTTCCCGAAACCATGATATCAGTAAACGGAATGGATATAAATGGATAGTCATGTAAACAGTGTATATCCATGGTTCGGTTCGGTCAAAATAGATTTATATAGATTGAATTCGGGTATTCATATATTCATATTGTATTGCAGTTATACTTGAATTGAATTCAAGTTAGATTATAATCAGATTTGACCATGACTTGAACTGAGTCAGACTTTTAAACAAAATTGAAGTCCTGATTATTTTGGAGTTATCGGTAATTGCTGCACATGGACGACAGGATTTGTGTCTTTTTCCAAGACAATTACCGTGTTGATAACACCGTTGTTAGATTGTCCACCTTAGATAGGCAAGCACCCACTTTCTCCGGCTCCCCGAAGCTCAAGAGAATTGGTCCCGCTTAAACCTATATTTACTAGGGTCCTTATTGTAATTTGATATAACTTGAGGGGGTTTTATGTAAAAATAGTTTTGATATATTTTCAAAATATAGCTCAAGTATTTAATTATTGTGTTTAGGGTTTTCATAGATGTATATTTTATAAAAGTGAAATTTCTAGTGAGTAGAACCTAATTTTCATTGTATATGGTACTTTAATAAAAAAAATGGAATTTGTACTGTATTGAAATGGTAGTTTCATGTAATGGTGATTCCTTTGATTTAGAAAATATGGAATATTTGTATAATATATTTAAAGTAGATCTTTTGATAATTTTCATATATATATTTATATATTTAATAAAGTTTATTTATTTTGTAGAAATCTCATTTTCTTAAAAATTGCATCAAAAATTCCATCGAGATCGAATGCTCCTTGCGGAGGTCTGCATCTCGCTCTACTAGGCCTGAGGACGTGCGATAACCCGCACCATCCCGATCGGGGTTCCTCAAAATGAGTTGTAGAGGCATATTTACAAGGAATTAATTAACATTCTTTTTAAAGAAAACGATTTTTAATTGTTTAAGGTATTTATTTGTAAAAACGTATTATCCCATAATCTAGAATCCCAAAATTTATCGTGCTATGTCAAAAATGTGTGTTGTGATGAGGTAGGTCATTACCTCATGAGTTATCTAAAGGTAATACGGTTAAATTGAATATTTACAAGTTGTATGTAACATGATAGTATTTTACTGTAAAAGTGAAATAGAAATTGCAACATGAATTATTTTGAGATGAAACTTGTTCTAATATGTTTATTTATGTTTGTTAAATATTATATGAGAATATGGTATTTTATTGTTTAAGAAAAGTGGAGTTTTTAAAGAAAAACGAATCGGAAGTCGGAATAACTCCGCTTTCGACGAGTTTGAAAAGGAGAAGTTTTTAGTATAGCAAATGAGAAGGGGAGAGGGGAATTACAAGCGATTAAGAAAGAAGGGAGGAAGAGGAAACTTTAGGAACCGTCGGGGCGTCGTTTCGTCACCGGAATCTCCTCGAAACGTCGTCGGAATTTCGCCCTTTGCTAACTCTACTTCCTCAACTTGGGACTTGGAAATTTTTGAGAGTTTTTGTAATGAAATTCTGAGTGAGAAGGGGTAAAATATGGTTTGGTATTTATAGGGAAAATTAGGGTTTTGGGGTAATGAAGAATGAATTAAAATGCATTAAAATTTTGGTTTAATGCCATTTTTTAATAAACTGTTTATTTTTAATAAAAACAAACAGTACAAGGGTTAAGGGGGGAGGCCAAAGGGTGTGGGGTTAAAGATTGGGGACCATCCCCTATAGGGGGCGGTGGTACCGGCCACAATGGCAATCTCAATGGCCAACAAGAGGGTGAGGGGCTCTAGATGTTTGCCACGTGTCAGGGTCGCTTGGTATACTCCAGTGCACGTGTTTCTTTAATCTGTGACCTTTTATTTTACGTATAGTGCATGTGTAAACCTTTGGGCTTCTCAGAGATTAAAAGAAAATCAATTAAAAATAATATGCGGCTGGGGGGATTCGATCACAGGGGCTACGTCACAGCAGTGCAAGGCTTTACCAATAAGCTACAAGTGCTTTCTTGCTGTTCAAAAGCAAATCAAATTTATAACTTGTGCTCAGGTTTAGGTATTCCTTTCTGTATTTGGAAAAATTTATACAGAAAGTTTAGGGTTTCTTCCGAACATGTCACGAAAAGTCCTTCATTCGATAGGTTGGTCAAGACGGCTTTCTTCCGTCTTCCACCAAACTCGGGCGTTGTCGGTGAGTTGCAGCTTCGCAACTCGAACCCAAGCGATCTCTGGCCCTTGTGCTGCTGCCAAATCATCTTCAATACTTTGAGCCCATTCTTCAGCTTCTAAAGGGCTCTTTTTCCCCGAAAATTGTTTTGGGTGCAATGCCCGTAATTGCTTCACTCCGGGCGCTTCCGCTTCTGGACGGTTCATCAGAATAGCAGTCTGCTGCTGTCCTTCCAG
This sequence comes from Agapanthus africanus, assembly GCA_030015575.1. Classification (NCBI taxonomy): domain Eukaryota; kingdom Viridiplantae; phylum Streptophyta; class Magnoliopsida; order Asparagales; family Amaryllidaceae; genus Agapanthus; species Agapanthus africanus. The sequence goes on along the minus strand of JASDDO010000019.1, from coordinate 932,468,108 downwards.
GAGGCTTCGGATTTACTAAAGCAGTACCATCTGCTCATTGATCGGAGCAGCGACGGTAGGCGTAAGCGGTAGAGGTGGTGGTGTGTTGTTGAAGTTGGTGCTGGTGTTGTTTGGAGAATCTATAACCTTGAAAGAAAAATAGGGTTAGGATGGATTCAAACTATATGAAATTGTAAGATTCAAGAAATATGAAATGTAAAGAATATTTTTAGTTGCTGATTCTTGTGTTATATTGCTTAGGACTTCATGCAGAATTTACCTGCATGTCCATGCAGAACTGACCTGCATGGTAGGGTTCCATGCAGCACTGACCTGCATGGGCTGTCTGTTTACCGCCGAAAACAGAGACGAACCGGGATGGATCATCTTGCCTGAATTTGGTGGCAGATGCTATTTGGGTTTATCCGTCCAACTCTCTGAAGATGCCAAGTTGATTTATGGCACCGTATATTAGAGGTTTGGACGGATGCAGCTGTTTTAGTAGACTTCATCAGATTCACCCTCGTTTGTGAGGGGTTTTTGATTGTGGGGACGCTCTTCCCTGCAGGCGCAAGCCCTGCAGTTAATTGCGTTATCGCATCGCGATAACCATTTTCTCCTGCTCCAGAATTTCACTTCGTGTCGTGTGTGTTTTTTTTATTTTTGGTTGCCCGTGGATTGTATACGGAGACTAATTTATGTTTTCGCCTGTAGGGCGTGGATTAGTCCAAATCCATATATCTTAGATTTGGGTTTGGGTTGATTTAAGGATCGTTGATCTGTTTTGAGATCAAGATCGACTTAAATGTATATGAGCATTTGGGGGCTCGGTTGGTTTTTTTGTTAAGGATACGTTAGTCCAATTTGAGACTAAGATCTACTTAATAGGGTGTTAGGATCATTCTTGTTTTAGATCCAACAAGAGAGCATTTGGGCTCTGTTGTTTTAGTTTAAGGACGTTTCGGTCCCTTATCGCCGTTTTGGAGGAGAAGTTGTAGTTTGAGGACATTTCGGTCTATAGATCACCATTTTTGAGGCGAGGTTTTAGTTTAAGGACGTTACGGTCCGTTGTCGCCATTTTGGAGACAACGTTTAGTTTAAGGATATTTTGATCCGTTGTAGTTTAAGGACGTTTCGGTCCGTTGATCAACTTACGCGCAAGTGTATTTGTTACGTGACGGGATGAGCAACGATGATATGTGATACACCCAGTTTTGGGTGTGGTTTGATCTGGGGTGTGCACGTCAGTTTGGGAAGTGCACCAAAAAGCAGTTGGTTGTCGGGATCCTCCACCTCTCTGAAGACGTTGAGAAATTACAACGACATGTATCAGAGGTGTAGAGAGATGTACCCTTGAACCAATTCCCGTGTTTGAGGGAAAAGAGATTAATGGTAAACCCGGGAATCATTAGTCATATTTTGAGACTAAGATTTCCTCAGGGGAATGTGGGACGAATATCGTTTTGGGATATCATCAGTTGGAAGATCGATAGCCGTATTTGTGACTAAGATCAGTTTGGGAAGTAGTGAATCCATGGGCTCGGTTGATCTGGGTTAGGGACCTAGCAAATTTGGGCTTGGTCCACTCAGTTTTCTTTTTATTTTAAAAGAAGTGCTAAGCACTTGTTTGGGCTCAGTCCCTTTTTTGTGCAAAAAGGCGCTGAGCACTTATGTAAGTTCTGACGCTCACACATAACTCTGTGGGGTTTTAAGTCATGGGGATTTGCCCAATAAGTGTTAAACACTTTACACTTTTTTTTTCTCTTTATGGAGTGCTGAGCACTCTTTATGGCGCCCACGTGCGGAATACGTAAGGCGCCAGGCGCTGCCTAGTGAGTGTCAAGCACTTTTTATGTTCTGTGACGCCCACGTAGGACGTTGGGCGCTGAGCGCTAGGCGTCGCTCACTGAGTGCTAAGCACTCCTTTATTTTGTAGCGCCCACGTGAGAGGCACGTGGGGCGCTGGCGCCAGTTACTGAGTGCTAAGCACTCCTTTATTTTGTAGCACCCACGTGAGAGGCACGTGGGGCGCTGGGTGCTGAGCGCCAATCACTGAGTGCTAAGCGCTCCTTATTGATTGGCACCCACGTGAGGGGCACGTGAGACGTTGAGCGGTGATTTTTCCTTGTATATTTTGTTCTGAGTAGTTCAATTTCCTGGTTCTTTTCTGAATTTTTGATCTCCAAGAGCAAGTTCATCCGATGAGAATTAAATTCTCAACTTGTGGGAGACTTTTCTTGTGGATCTCAGATCTAGATAAAGAACTAAGTTCTTTTAAAAGGGTTAAACCCTTCAAGGTAAACGAGATGTTTTGATCTCTCTTCTTTTTTTATTTACCTAGAGCTTTTTTCTGAGAAGGGAGATCTTCTTCTTTCTTCCTTTTTGATGCTTTCTGCTTTGTTTTTCCGAAGCTTATGGTGGGGTTTCTCTGTATTAGACTTGAAGTCTTGGGTCCTTTATATAGTAGAGGCAAGTCTGTTGATTAGTTGAAGAAATCTCTCGTTAAGAGATCCTAATTGATTTTGGGGATTTTACCCACCGTTGGATCTTTGATCCAAGAATTTCTGTTTTACAGAAAGTATTTTCTTATTTTTAACAAGATTAGGGAAATATTTACCCATACAGAATTTATTCTGCAGATCGGTGATTTTTTTTAATCACCATTGGATTTTTAATCCAACGGTACTCTGTTTTACAGAGCGCAATCTTTCTTGTTTAGAAAGATTTGAGGAATATTTTCTTTAAACAGAATTTAATTCTGCATCCTGATGATTTATCATCTCCGTTGGATCTTTGATCCAACGGCTCTATTTAACAGAGAGTAGAATTTAATTCTACAAGGCGCTGGCGCTCACGTGCTGTGCACGTGGGCGCTGCTTAAGGTTTTAACTCTTTCATGTGCTTTGCACATTGGCACCCATGTGATGAGCACGTGCGGCACCAGTTAGAGTTTTTAACTCTGGCGCTGGCTCCCTCATGGAAGGCATGTGAGGAGCTGCCTCTTGAGTTTTGTGTGCTTTGCACACGGGCGCTGCTCATATAAGAGTTTTTAACTCTGGCGCTGGCGCCCTCGTGGAAGGCACGTGAGGCCCTGCCTCTTGAGTTTTGAACAGAGCTTTGCTCTTTTATTGGGGGAAACAAATGCCCCCCGCTGTTGCGCTCACGTGGCTCACACGTGAGTGCAGCGTGACACCTTTTCCACCGTTGGATCTTCTTGGAACTTGAACCATCTTCCTGTGTCTATAAGTAGGGCCTTTGGCCCTTAACATGACTGTTGTTCATCTTCCCTTCCTCTTCTTTCTCTGAGAATTTAATTATCTTTTCAGAGCTTAAATTTCTATCCAAGGAAACTCTCTTAGAGTCAGGACTCTATCAAAACATTTGGTAATGATTATAACCGAACTCTTGAAGGAATCTCTTCATGTTCTAGGGTTTTAACCCATTAACAGAGCTTTGCTCTTCCTTTATAATGATTAGATCATAGATCTTAAAAAAATTAGGGTTTCTTAACTCGTTAATCAGAGCTTTGCTCTCCTTTTATAAAGATCTCTTAGAGTTCTAAGATTTTTCTTGCAGATTTTGAAGATATTAGGATTTAGCTTTGCTTTTGAAAGTTGTGGGATGTTAACCCATTGTTCTACAGAGCTCGGCTCTGAAAAAAAATTGGGGAATTTTATTCCCTTCTTAATTTTCTTGACAGATCTGAAATCTGTTTGCAAAGCACAGCTCTCGAGGGAGTTTAACTCCAGAGTCCAATAATGTTTTCTTATTAAATGAGAATCCTTTTGAATTCTATTCTTAAATGAGTGACTGCCCTATCATTGATGGGGCGTTATCTTAATTTTGTGGGCCCTCTTGTCCCTTTTTTTTGCGCTGCAATGCAGTACAATTTTTAAGTACCAAAGAGCGTTTTAGTCCTGAACATAGCGTCGATAACTAACCCTTCTCCTTTTGTGCAGGTATTATGGCTTTCGATTCCTCCTTTCCTTTCGTACATTCAGAGAGCGCTTTTGCCGACGCGCCTGTGGATCGGGAAGTTTTTGCGGTTATTAAGGACCATGACCCAGAGCAAAAATCTCTTCACCTGTGGGGGTCATGGTATAGTTAGATTATCCGGGGTTGGTATAGTTTTTCTTATGCAGCGCCTTCGGAGCCGATCCCAGCTATTCACTATGTTGCCCGCCTCAAATGACTTATGCCGTAGAAGAGGTCAACTGGGCCTCGGAAGGTTGTCTTTAGCCGTCCATGGCATCGATACCCGTGCAGCCACCGATGGCCTTGGATATTTTGGGGCGACGTATATGTCAAGGCAAGTCGCGCTCTTGGGGGCAAGTTTATATGATAGGATTGACGCCCCGTCATTCGGCCGGTTATCTACAGTGGGCCCGGTACATCCTGTCGGCTAAGAAGTCGCTGCTATTAAAGACGGGTTGTACCCCGCAATCTACGCGTCTCTCCTTTATTACCACGCTCCCCATGTGTGGTGGATCAAGTCTTTTTTTAAACAATGGAATATCTCGACCCATACCATTCTTTTGTCAGACCGGGAGGCCTCGATTTTCTTGGAGGAGTTTGGGGAGATTTCCGGCTTACCCGTAAGAGGGGAACGCTACGAGGAGATACTTCCCCCCGATGAGTACATCTTCACCACTAAGTCAGTAGTAATGGGCCTGGCCCCGGAGAACGCCGTTCAATATCTGTTCCCTAACTTGATCAAGGTGTTGAGTATGTATGAGAATCTATTCCTGGAGTCTGGCGGGCATGGGGTTAGCTTCACGGATTTTATCGCTCGTTTTCTTCATCCGGAAGTCCTGTCTAAGCAGGCCGCGAAATTTGCTAAAGTCGACGACCCATTCGGGTTTGGTCTAGATAGCTTGCCGACGGCGGAAGCGGATCTAAATAATTTCTTTATTTCGGACACTCCAGTTTTCCCCTTTGCGGAGATCGCTGCCCCGGGGTGTTGACGGAGAGTCGTTCTTTTTGGGGTTCGTTGTCCTGTGGCTGAGTTGGTTCGCGCTTCCCATGCATCCCCGCTATATGAGGCCGTCTGTATTTTATCTGGCTCATCACATTGTCGCGGGGACGTGTGTAGCCGTTGGGATCGCGGGGTTTACTCATCTATACCACGTCCTGAGTTTAGCTGCTGACACTACTCAGCCGGGGGTAAAGCCCGTGTATCTCCCATTACATTACTTCACATCATGGATTTGGATGCACGTGCTGGGTGCCTTTGGCATTCACAGACGACCCCAGTTCTACAAAAGCTACAACTTCCCCTGGGTCATGTACCTAGTTGACGCTTCTGCTCCAGACCCATCACAGCGAGAGGCTCGGAGATTGCTCCTTCGGCCATGCATGGTTGGGGACGTATGACCTTTGTCGATAAGTCTTAACTATCGGCAAAGAATCCACCAAAGTGGTCCAACCGTTGCGCGATACTTTTAAGGATGGGGCTTCTGTATTGAGGGCCCGGGAGATTATGCACCTGTACTCTATCAGGCCGGGCTTCCTAGTGTTTAGACAGATCGCCTCGGTGCTGTTCATGAGGTACAACCCGCACCGCTTCGCTCAACAGCTGGTCTATAATCAAGGTGTTCCTCTCATGGCATTCTTAGTTGAGCTGGCTGCTACGGAGGAGGGTATTCGCAGCGTGGTGCACCATTTTATGCGATTAAATACGGGGTACCATTTTCTCGTCAGCGAGCCGAGCTATGTGCCGAAAGCTTCAAACGCTTACGTGGCGTGGTACCAGCATGCGACGGGTGCTGTTATCAGGGAGGAAAGGCGGCTGTTACTCGATCACAAGGATGCTGTCCCAGCCGGTAATCCAGCGGTCCCTTTGAAGCGACGGACCACCGTTCGTCCTTCTTTAAGAGAAATCACTACGGCTATGGTCCCATGAGCTTTCCCTGAGAAGCTTCAACCGGATGTTCCCGCAATTGCGGTAGCCGTGGCGTCTCCAGACTCGAGCATCGATTCATAGATCGGAACCCGCCGTCCGAAGAGGCCTGTCAAGCGAAAGCTCTTATCGTTGTCCGTTGGTGTCAGTTTGCAGAAGAGAAAGAAATCTCTATTCTCTGCCGACGTCATTTTCGGCCAGAAGCCCCATGTTCTCTACAGTGAGGGCTTGTGCGAATATGGCACCAATGAGGGTTTTTGTAACACGTCTGCAACCGATACTGATCTACAGGCTGCCTTCGCGGCTTCCGAGTGACTGTCTCGCGAGGAAGCGGTATTGATCTCTATTGCAGAGTCAGGTATACTTCATTTGCATTCTTCTGCACTTATCCCTTCTCCCCTTATTATGCTTTTATTAACACTCCCTTCTTCAACAGGTATTTCTGCCGAAGAGGCTCTCCCAGCTTCCCTCAGGACGTTCGAGGAGGAAGAGAGGCTCCGCGCTTCTTTAGGCCTTGGTATAATTCGTTTCATTACACCTTTACTCGTTTTATTCATGATCTGACCCTTTTCTTCACCTTATTACAGAAACTACCACAACCCAAGTTGTTTCAAGTGTAGTGCCAATCCCAAGCGGTGATGCAGCAAAGCTTCTAGAACCACCGACAACGGTCGCGGCCCTCCTAAAGTCACCACAGGAGGCGTTGCTAAAGCAGCCGATGATGGACGCCGTAGCGGCTCTGGAGGCAGAGCTCGGTTCGGACGACGACGTCCCCCTGTCGGAAGTTTTAAAGAGGTCGGTTCTCACGGCTCAGGCTGAGAGGAAGCGCAGAAAGCACTTGGCGAGGGAACGTGATGCTGTCTTGGCCGCGGGTGCAGGCTCCAGCAATGTTCCGCCTGCTGACATTCCTTCGGTGGACGTTTCTTCTGCACTGTTTAATACCCATAGACAGGTTGCGCGTATAGCCCGTGAAGAGAGTGAACGACTATTTCAGGGTAGAACAACTCACGGTCCTTAATAATAGCTCATCCCCTCATGTCTATTTATTTAACATAAGCATTTTCTTTTAAGCAGGGCCGAGTCCCGACGGTGGCATGGCAGGTAAGACGCCGATGATTACAAAGCCCGAAACGACCACTCTTTCTCGAGAATCTGGGACTGCCCAGACTGCTGCCCTTTCTCCTTGTAGCTCCTTGGTATCGGCAGGTGTTGCAAGCATTACAACGGCCCTCATCGAGTCAGGCGATGAAGCTATGGGTGCGGAATCTACTCCCCCAAGGGAAAATGAGGAAGCTGTTACACTTGGTGACGCTTTCAGCACGGTTTCAGTCTCAGACCTATCAGATACTCCTCGGGTTATTATCTTTGAGTTTTAATCCTGTTAAGCCCCTCTAATGATATTTCGTTTGTCTCGAGTATAGGCGCGGTAAACCCTGCAGCTGTGCCGGCTAAGAATTATCTCTGGCCGCCACTTTGACGGTCACGGTTCCTTCGCTTTCTTCTGTGCCTCCTCAAATTTTGGAAGGTATATGTTTCTCACTTAGCTGCTTTACTGTGGATACAATCCTCTTTGTATTTACTATACATTGTCGCGGCTCTGCAGGAGTACTTTTCGACCACTTATACCAGGTGCTAAACCTGCATTTTTCCTTCCAATCGGAAGTCGTTCCACCTTCCTGTATTGGTCAGTATATTCTTCACCTAGTGTTTCTCTTCTTTATGAGTAGACTTCTTATTGCTAAGCCTTCCTTATATTGACCACAGTATCACGGCTCGGAGGAGAAAGCGAAAGAATAGTCATGCCTCCGGTGCTCCCTGTTTTGCTACCTTCAACAGCCGGTACGGTAGATTCCGTCCCTCGGGTGTTTTCTTTGTCTTTCGAGTTGAAATATGACCGTGATTTATTTTGCATCAATTACATCGGCTTCAACTCCTTTTGAGTCCCGCATTCCTACGCCCACGGGACCCTTCGCTAAACGCCCATCTTCCAGGGGCGCAGTGAATAGTCGGCAAATGTTAAGCGAGTTTATTGAAGATCTCGACGCCGAGGCCCTCACCTCTGCTACGGATTTTGCCAACGAAGTCAATCCAATGTAGGCGACCCTCGTGAATTTCCGTAATGAAGATCTCGTCAGTTATTGGGTTGATTATTGCAGGAAGATCGAGGCTTGCCTGCATAAGATTGAGCTTAAGCATCTCTCTCCTGAGGTATTGACTTTGAACTCTCAATGGGCTGCGTGGGTCGAGCAGAGTGTCTCTTCCATTCGCTATTCTGAACAAGAGGCGGCCCTGAGGCGAAAGGAGCATGAGGCGGCTTCTGGCGAATCCATCCAATTGCGCGCCCAGATTGAAGCGAATGTTGCGTAGCTGAAAGCTATTTTTGAAAACCTCCAACGATGTATTTTGAACGGGCTGGCGCTAAGGCAGAAGCTTGATTTCACCGAGTGGGTCACACAGGATTGCGAAACTGCCAAGCAGGAAATCGATGAGAAGCTTTCATCCAGCTTGCAACAATGGGCTCAAATCGAAGCGGAGTTGGCCGCCGTAGCTGAACGCGAGAAGGAGTTGAGGGGAGCACGCAAGCGGTTCGTCAGTTTGTTGAAAATGCCTCCTCCTTAATAATTGTCATTGTACCCCCTTTCTTGTACTGATTGTAAACTTCAGATTCATGAATAACATGTATTCATTTTGATTCCTGAATGAAATGTATCTTGTATTCACTAAAATTCATGAATAAAAGACATATTTTATTTCATACTTGCATTTCTCTTTTCTTCGATATCTTGATTCGGTGTGAAGTAGTTTATATACTCATTTCGGAGTTTGTAGTTTATTCACTCATCCCGGAGTCTCTAGTTTATGGACTTATTTCGGAGCTTGTAGTTTATGGAATCATTTCGGAGTTTGTTTAGTTTACCTCCCTTGTGTAACATTTCAGAAAAATAAAATATTATTTTGGGGAATTTATATAATTGAATAATAAATATTATGAATATTTTAATGTGTGGTGATTAGTTTTAAATGATATGGTATAATTAAATACCGATAAATTGGAAAATATTGGAAAATACATTTGAATGTTGATTTTGAAAGAATATTCTATGATTTAGACACTTTATAAAAAATTTATAATGTTAATTGTATATGGGTTATTACTAAACTCGATTAGTGTTACTAATTTTTCATTATCTATGATATGTGCATGACATGCAACATGATATGTTGCATAATACTTGTTACATTCCTTTTATTGTTTGAAAAACCATGCACCATTTCATTTGTTATTTGGTTTTTGTTTTGTTTGAGTTTTAAAAAGAAAAGAAAAAGGAAATAGATTAAAATATGAAGTATGGGCAGGAGAGAGAAGAGAGAGAGAGAGAGAGCGGTGAGGGGTCATTTGACCATGGCCATTTCTTTTCCCTCTTCATTATCTTCATCATTTTTCTCTCCCCTCTCCCATGGCTACCCTCTTCCCTCCACCACCTCAACCCCCTCACAACACCATCAAAAATACATCAAAACACTTCTTTACCTTCATTAAAAATATGCACAAGCTCACTACAAGCATGGGGAACCAAGAAAGTTTGGATTTTGAGCACTTGGGGAAACTCAAGAAAATTCTTGAGTTGCCAAAATGAGATAATTCTTTCACCATTAGAGTAGTAACCCATTTGCTTTAGTATCTATTTTAGTTTAGAAGTGATTATGTAAGGTTTAGTGAGGTTTGAAAATTCCAAGAAGAGGTTAGGGGATTTTATGAGTTGTGAAGTGTTATTGAGATTAGTAGAGGCCATACAACCTCTGTAGTGTTAGTATTGTGAACTAAAACTAAAGATTTAAACCCAAGACTTGAACTTAGAAATCTCAATATCGGAAGTTTGTGGGAATTGTGATGATATTTAGAGATCTGCTACGACCCGAGGCACCTGAAAAATATTTGGCAATTACTGAGAGGTGTGCAGGCAACCTAGAAACAAACCCCAAAACCTGAGACCCCCAATCCACTTCTTGGCCGCCAATTATCTCTTTCTGGCCGCAAATTGCGTCCTTGGTACGGTGGAATCGCCTCGTGCTTGGTCCATGGCTCCATTTTAGGCAAATTAGACCTACCCCATATGCAGAATTGGCTAATTTCACCTGAAACGAAATATGAAAGTGTTTTCTTATGTTGCTGCTTTGGTTTTGCGACTATTTATGACTTGGATTTTAGTATTTGGGTTTTGACTCGGCGGTGTGACGTTTCCACGTCAATCTCGAGGGTTGTTTGGTTATTCTCACATGCGTAGACCATAGGTTTTAACCTATGTGCGTTTCGTGTGGCGTTTTGGTTTTTATCCGTGATTTTGGTTTATCATATTTGTAACGCTTCGAAAATCGTTTAGGCAGTTTTTCGGTAATCGGCTAAATTAGCAGTCTTTTCCGCAAAAACTCAAAATAGGTATTTTTCATTATAGACCTAATTATACAAAATTTAGATAAGATATTACTATAAATTCGTCAATAAAATGTCACTTAAAATTTTCTAGTTAATTAAAAAGTTTTCCTTAATTAATTATTTTTAATATTATTTTAAGCTTTTAAAAATACATTTAATTAGTGATAAATACAAATTTAATTAGGTAATTTACATAATTAGGAACCATAATAAACTAAAATTTAGTGTTAACAAAAATTTTACCAACTCATTGCAATTCTAGTTGATTCTATGGTTTAAAATGAAAAGAAAGTGAAATTTTAACATGAAATTGATGTGGTAAGCATTTAATACCTTAAGAGATATTTTTTCTTTGAAAAATTCTACACAACCTCACACTTTTCCCCACCTCCCCTCACCTGGCTGACCCTTGCTGCTGCTGCTCTTCTCTTTTCCCTCACTTCTTTTGCTTCAATTCTTGCAAAAATTATCAAAATCCACACAAAAATACACTCTTTTCCTTACAAATTCAAACCAAATTCCTATTCTACCGTCTCTCAAAACCCTAATTTGTTTAAAAAGTGGAGAAAAGAGGTGTCTTGGAGCCTATTGCAAGTTTGGAATCAACTCTTGTAAGGTATAAATCCTAATCTAGTTGTTTAATTTGCTAGATTTAATAGTTCAAGTGTGAATTTTAGTTATAAATTCTTGTTTATGAAATTTCAAGAAAGGGGTGATGTTGTAGTTAGGGTTTGAAGTTGAATAAGTGTGTTTAGGTTAGTATTGTGGCCATCTAGTGTATTAGGTCGGATATTTGTGCGATGTTGCGATAGCGATATCGTTAATTCACGATGTTTGCTTTGAAATCGGTATGCTAACGCTTACTAGTTTTTTTTTATTAATTTTAGGAGGTGATCTAATTGCGTTATATTGGCGATATAATAAGCATCTCAAATGACTATTAGTGTGCGCGAATGCAGGGTTTTGTCTAATCGGCTTTTAGTTTTGACGATTGCCCCGAAACGGTGATTTTAGTTAAGGTTTTAGCGATTTTCGTGTGTTTTCCGCGCACCGAGTGCACGTTGTGATTAATTCGAGAGCGTCGATCTTTTCATATTGTGAGTTGCGTCATTTCAGGAATCTGTAATCTTATATTGTGTGTTATGCAATTCTAGGATCGGTCGCGGAAATATCGAACGCGGCGCGCAAAGGCAAGGCGGTGGTTGGATCGGATTAGCGAGGTATTCAGGTGAGTAGATGTATTCATCTATGGGGGAATCGTCTGGATGGCGCGAGGCGCCCCCTAGTTAGGATTACTTTATTTCTTGCAACATATGCATTGTTAGTTAGCTAACCCCCCCTCTCATTAACATTTCATACATTTATAGCTATTCGTCTGCAAGATTTGCATAGGATATCCATATACACATGTGCGATATCACTTCGTAGGACACGAACACCATTACCATTGGCTCCTGTTGCACGCGCACTATTCATGTAACACACACGCCTTTGGTAATTTCCATGCCACGTGCACCATAGAACCTGTTTAGCTTGGTATCGCCACTTGCATCATACATGATATATGAAATCGCATAGCATGTATATACCTCGCATCATCATCATACTTACATAGATTTCTAGTCATAAATCACATCGCATACCTTGATATCATAGACATTTATCATATACAACATGTTGGGTATTATGATTTTCTTGAGGATTTCAGTATTGCTGCGATTTCTGGATTTTGGGGAAAACCGCAAGAATTTAACAAAAGCTTATATTTATCTTTTATTTAAAATACAAAGTTGCGGTTTTCTCGTGATGTATGCGTCTTCCACCATGAGTTTTCATGTTTTCTGTTGGATTTCGAGACCCGATTCGAGGAGTGGATGAACCGTCTCGGGTACATGGTGGGCCCGGTATGGTACCCCGGGGCAAGAAGATCGAGTTGTAGACGATGAGCCTGGCAGGGGAAGACTACCTACCGGTGATGTCTGGCTCGGCGGATATCCGGAGGATACCGACCGTTGTCGTGAGATTTGATGATATGGGCCGATCCGGACGACGGAGCCCGATGTATTGAGACATTGATACAGTGAGACATTGAGACGGATGTGTTTTCATATTTGGTGTCGATGCTTGACACGGGTTTCAGATGATTTCTTGATGGTATTTAGCTATTATACAGATATTCTTTTTTTTCTAAAGTTAAGAATGTAGAACTCATAGCATTTAAACACTTGAAGATTTAGTTTTGACATTGCATATATGTGCATGCATACTAGAGGTATTACATCACATCTGGACATACATGCTGTAACGCATTTGCGTGCATTCTTACGATAGCCTTACTAGATGTTATATTCTACTCACGAGCTGGCAACTCACCCCCGTTGTGCCACAGTGTCTTGCAGGTTGGACTCATCAACCTTGTAGCGGTGACTTATCTTTTTATTGACTTCTTTTGATCAGACTCGCGACATTGCTCGTAGGTGGGTTGCGAGAGCACTTTTATCTCTTTTTGTACTATTTTTGTATCTAGTATTCTCCATCTACCACTTCTTATTTGTATATTCGACCTAGTGATGAGACTGAGAGATTTGTGTATATGTGGTTTCTTTTGGGTCGAGCTCACTTGAGCCGACGTCTTGTTTTCTTATATTTCGCATTTTTTATGCTCTTTTTCTTGAGATTACATATATATATATTGTGTGTGGTTGTGATCCGCCTTGGGCGAAGAGCTAGCTTCCGCTTGGGGATGCCATTTTGTGATAGCAGGTTATATATCTTGTTGTACCCATTTTGGAGGATAGAATTTACAAAGGAGACTCTGCCGAAATTTTCGGAAATTTTTGATATTTTTAAAAAGGGGTTCAATGCAACTTAATTGATTTCAAGTTGTTTTCATGAAAGGTTTTCCTTCACTCTCTTTTGATTTTGGTTTAGATTTTTCTGGGCTTTGGCTGACTTAGGTTACGTTACGCCTTTAGATGTCTCGTAATCTAAGTGCCAGTCACGTTCCGTACTTTTGGGGCGTGACAAAGTTGGTATCAGAGCGTAGGTTTTACCTTTCTGAGTGTAGGACGACCTTGATAGATGGAGTAGGTGACTTAAGCAGAGTGGCGTAGCGTGGGTATAATCCGCGGCATACTTACGATACGGTACTCCGCCTAAGTGACCTTAGGACATAATTGCTTGTATTTCCTTTCTTGATTCCTTGCATTCCTTGATTCAATTGCAATATTCTTATCGGTCCTGTTTCTTATTCCAGCTTCGATACCGCCAAAGACTACGAGAGCTCAACGGGCTGCCGCTAGGGATGAGATTCGAGCAGGCTCGTCTGAGGCGAGGATCGAGCGGGATGATATGCCTACCCCTCAGGGTCATATTGATCCGCCTTATCCAGACCGTATTGCCAGATTAGAGGCCGGCATGCAGGAGTTGCGACAGAAGATGGGAACTTTAGTTGAGTCCAGTCGGGCACAGAGGTCCGAGGACGTTCCTTCCACCGCACAGACCACGATTGTACCTGCTGCACAGATGGTCGCTCCTGCTACTACTGCGACTATCCCTGTTTCACTACAGGAGTTTATGAGATTGAGACCTCTAGGTTTTACCGGAACGGATGTGACAGAGGACCCACAGGCATTTCTTGATAGGATGGCTCGGATTTGCCGTTCGTTGAGGTGTTCTGATGATAGATTGGTGGAGTTCGCGAGTTTTCGTCTGGAGGGTCTTGCCCAGACATGGTACGATTCAGTAGAGAGAGGCCGAGCTGCAGGTCTACCTTCTATGACCTGGGATGAGTTTACAGCTGCGTTTCTTGCCCGTTTTCTTCCGGAGAGTGTCCGAGATGCTCGAGCCCGTAGTTTTGAGTCTCTGCGCAAGACTCCTGGGATGACAGTGTCGGAGTATGATATACAGTTTACCCAGTTGTCTCGATATGCTCCGTACCTAGTAGACACGGAAGAGAAGAGAATAAAGAGGTTTGTGCGAGGGCTTGACACACAGCTATTCCTTGCCATCAGCACCCAGCACTTTGATACATACGCAGCCGCGATGGACGCAGCCTTACTTTTGGAGGAGCGTATTTCTGAGACTCCGGTCGTTTCTGGGCCGAAGAGGATCCGTACTGATACGCCAGCTCAGCGGCAGATGGGTAGACACCGCGATAGATTATTTCCGGGAGATGGTGGAGGCCGAGGATTGAGACGAGGTCAGTTATTTGGTTCATATCCACAGACCCAGCAGTCGTCGCCAGGATGTTTTCGGTATGGGAGTCGGTACCACCGTGTCAGAGACTGCACCATTGGGCGCCAGGGCGCGGCGACAGTCCCGCATGTGACCTTACCACCTTCACCACCTCCTCAGAGAGCTCTACTTCCTACTCCTGATGATGCTCCACGCCAGCCAGATACTCCTAGAGGTCGTGGGCGTGGCGTTCCGGTTCAGAGAGGACGAGGCGACAGAGGCAGAGGCCGAGGTAGAGGCAGAGGACAACCAGCTACTAGTGGTGGACAGGCCCGAGTGTTCGCGTTGACTCCTCATGATGCACAGGCATCCAATGCCGTCGTGACAGGTACTCTGCCAGTATGTTCTTTTGATGCACGGGTATTATTTGATCCAGGCTCCACACATTCCTTTGTATCCACGTACTTTGCACCGAGGTTGGGCCGAGAGTCTTCTCCGTTAGATCAGCCGCTTGTCATTATTACACCGGTAGGCGAGTCGTTTGTTGCCCGTGTTGTGTACCGATCATGTTCCGTTCGTATCGGGGAGAGAGATTCTTTAGTTGATTTGATTCTCCTCGATATGCTTGACTTTGACGTTCTTCTTGGTATGGACTGGCTAGCCACCTGTTATGCATCCGTGGACTGCCGTGAGAAAGTAGTCAGATTCAGTTTTCCTGGTGAGCCGGTTCTTGTTATTTAGGGAGATCGTAGCGCTACCCTTCCCAGCTTGATTTCTTCCCTTCGCGATGCTTAGCTCTTAAGGAAAGGGTGTCAGGGATTCTTAGCCTATGTTTGTGATACTAGCTCCACAGAGGTTCCATTGGACCAGGTCCCTGTTGTGAGAGAGTTTCCTGATGTATTCCCTGACGACCTGCCTGGTCTGCCACCAGAGCGCGAGATTGAGTTCTGCATCGACTTGATCCCCGGCACGGGGCCTATCTTTATACCGCCTTATCGGATGGCCCCGACGGAGCTGAGAGAGCTAAAGGATCAGTTATAGGACTTGCTGGACAAAGGGCTTATCCGACCGAGTGTGTCACCTTGGGGTGCTGCCGTCCTGTTTGTTAAGAAGAAGGACGGAAGTATGCGCTTATGCATTGATTATCGTCAGCCGAACCGGGTTACTGTGCGGAACAGATATCCCCTATCCCGCATTGATGACTTATTCGATCAGCTCCAGGGTGCGGGGTTTTTCTCGAAGGTTGATTTACAGTCAGGTTATCACCAGTTGCGGGTTCGGAAGGAGGATATTCCGAAGTCCGCTTTCCGTACTCGATATGGTCATTATGAGTTCTTGGTGATGTCGTTCGGGCTCACCAATGCCCCGTCAGCATTTATGAACTTGATGAACCGTGTATTCAGGCCGTATCTCGATCAGTTCATCATTGTGTTCATTGACGACATCTTGGTTTATTCTTGTAGCCGGGAGGAGCATGAGCAGCACTTGCGTATCACATTGCAGACTTTGAGGGAGCATCAGTTGTTCGCCAAATTTTCCAAGTGCGCATTCTGGTTAGACAGTGTCGATTTCTTGGGTCATGTGGTGACGAGAGATGGTATTTGTGTGGACCCGAAGAAGATCGAGGCAGTTCAGCATTGGCCTAGACCGTTATCAGTTACAGAAGTTCGTAGCTTTCTGGGTCTGGCCGGCTATTATCGACGTTTTGTCCAGGATTTCTCCCGCATTGATGCACCGTTGACCGGGTTGACCTGGAAGGGGGTCCCTTTTGATTGGACCCAGGCATGTGAGGATAGTTTCCAGCAGTTAAAGACTCGTCTGACTACTGCACCAGTGTTAGCATTGCCTTCAGGGTCAGGCGGTTTCGTGGTATATTGTGATGCTTCTCGAGTGGGGCTGGGTTGTGTATTGATGCAGCACGACACAGTTATCGCGTATGCTTCTCGGCAGCTAAGGAAACACGAACAGAACTACCCCACTCATGATTTAGAGATGGTTGCAGTGGTATTTGCACTTAAGATCTGGAGACATTCCTATACGGTGAGTCGTGCCAGATATTCACTGACTACAAGAGTTTGAAGTATATCTTTCAGCAGCGAGAGCTGAATCTGAGACAACGCCGTTGGATGGAGTTGGTGAAAGATTATGACTGCGAGATTCTATACCATCCGGGCAAGGCGAATGTCGTCGCAGATGCTTTGAGTAGGAGGCCCGGAGGTAGCTTGTCTTGTTTGAGCACAGTACAGATGCAGTCGACGGCGGATTGGCAGGTTTTATGTGACAACAGAGTGCAGTTTGAATTTACTCCTACAGGGGGACAGCTGGCCCATTTCAGAGCACGCCCACAGTTACTTGACCGTATCCGCGAGGCACAGTCCGGCGATGCCCGTATTTTAGAGATTATTGAGCAGATTCGGCAGGGCAGAGTTTCTGAGTTCGTGATTGATGATCAGGGGATACTTCGATTTGGGACTCGATTGTGCGTACCAGATTCTGAGGGACTGAGGCGCGATATCCTCGAGGAGGCACATAGATCAGTATACAGTGTGCATCCAGGTTCCACCAAGATGTACCATGACTTGAGAGAGGTTTACTGGTGGGACGGGATGAAGAAGGATGTTACAGACTTTGTGTCGAGATGCCTGACTTGTCAGCAAGTCAAGGCCGAGCACCAGAGGCCAGCCGGCGAGTTACAGCCTTTGCCCATCCCTGAGTGGAAATGGGAACTGGTCTCCATGGACTTCATTGTGGGTCTACCCAGGACCAGTCGAGGGTATGACTCTATTTGGGTGATTGTGGATCGACTGACGAAAGCGGCTCATTTCCTGCCAGTGAAGACCACTTTTGGATTTTCTCAGTACGCCCAAGTTTATATTGATGAGATCGTGCGACTGCATGGCGTTCTGACTTGCATCGTGTCCGACCGGGGCACCCAGTTTACTAGCCGATTGTGGCAGAAACTTCAGGAAGTTTTAGGCACCCGATTGAGTTTTAGCACAGCCTTTCACCCGCAGACTGACGGTTAGTCGGAGCGTACTATTCAGACTCTTGAGGACATGCTCAGAGCATGTGTTTTAGATTTCGGTGGTAGCTGGGATCGTCATTTGCCCTTGATCGAGTTATCCTACAATAATAGCTTCCAGGAGACGATTCAGATGGCACCTTTCGAGGCTTTATATGCGAGGAGATGTCTATCGCCTGTGTGTTGGACGAGAGAGCAGTATTTTGGGCCCGCAGATCGTACAGGAGACGACCGAAAAGATACAGCTGATTCGGGACAGGATGAGAGCGGCACAGAGTAGGCAGAAATCATATGCTGACAGGCACCTTCGCCGACTCGAGTTCGCCGTTGGCGATCATGTTTTCCTGAAGTTCTCTCCGATGAAGGGTGTGATGAGATTTGGGCAGAAAGGGAAGCTTAGTCCTAGATATGTTGGTCCCTTTGAGATCCTAGAGCGTGTTGGTCCAGTTGCTTATCGGTTAGCTCTTCCGCCCAGCTTCCCCGATGTTCACCCCGTGTTCCATGTTTCGATGCTCCGCAAGTACCTTCATGATCCTTCCCATGCAATTCAGCACCAGATGATCTAGCTAGAGCTTGATCTTTCATTCACCGAGCAGCCGGTGGTCATTTTGGATCGGCAGGAGAAAAAATTGAGGTCGAAAGTTATACCGTCCGTCAAGGTCCTTTGGCATGGCCCGAACAACGAGGAGGTCACCTGCGAGATCGAGGTCGAGATGAGGAAGAGATATCCCCATCTTTTTGAAGGTACGCGTAGTTAGAATTCTAAATTCGAGGACCGAATTTCTTTAAGGGGGGAAGATTGTTGCATAATACTTGTTACATTCCTTTTATTGTTTGAAAAACCATGCACCATTTCATTTGTTATTTGGTTTTTGTTTTGTTTGAGTTTTAAAAAGAAAAGAAAAAGGAAATAGATTAAAATATGAAGTATGGGCATGAGAGAGAAGACAGAGAGAGAGAGAGGTGAGGGGTCATTTGACCATGGCCATTTCTTTTCCCTCTTCATTATCTTCATCATTTTTCTCTCCCCTCTTCCATGGCTACCCTCTTCCGTCCACCACCTCAACCCCCTCACAACACCATCAAAAATACATCAAAACACTTCTTTACCTTCATTAAAAATGTGCACAAGCTCACTACAAGCATGGGGAACCAAGAAAGTTTGGATTTTGAGCACTTGGGGCAACTCAAGAAAATTCTTGAGTTGCCAAATGAGATAATTCTTTCACCATTAGAGTAGTAACTCATTTGCTTTAGCATCTATTTTAGTTTAGAAGTGATTAAGTAAGGTTTAGTGAGGTTTGAAAATTCCAAGAAGAGGTTAGGGGATTTTATGAGTTGTGAAGTGTTATTGAGATTAGTAGAGGCCATACAACCCCTGTAGTGATAGTATTGTGAACTAAAACTAAAGATTTAAACCCAAGACTTGAACTTAGAAATCCCGATATCGGAAGTTTGTGGGAATTGTGATGATATTTAGAGATCTGCTTTGGTTTTGCGACTATTTATGACTTGGATTTTAGTATTTGGGTTTTGACTCGGCGGTGTGACGTTTCCACGTCAATCTCGAGGGTTGTTTGGTTATTCTCACATGCGTAGACCATAGGTTTTAACCTATGTACGTTTCGTGTGGCGTTTTGGTTTTTATCAGTGATTTCGGTTTATGATATTTGTAACACTTCGAAAATCGTTTAGGCAGTTTTTCGGTAATCGACTAAATTAGCAGTCTTTTCCGCAAAAAGTCAAAATAGGTATTTTTCATTATAGACCTAATTATACAAAATTTAGATAAAATATTACTATAAATTCGTCAATAAAATGTCACTTAAAATTTTCTAGTTAATTAAAAAGTTTTCCTTAATTAATTATTTTTAATATTATTTTAAGCTTTTAAAAATACATTTAATTAGTGATAAATACAAATTTAATTGGGTAATTTACATAATTAGGAACCATAATAAACTAAAATTTAGTGTTAACAAAAATTTTACCAAGTCATTGCAATTCTAGTTGATTCTATGGTTTAAAATGAAAAGAAAGTGAAATTTTAACATGAAATTGATGTGATAAGCATTTAATACCTTAAGAGATATTTTTTCTTTGGAAAATTCTACACAACCTCACACTTTTCCCCACCTCCCCTCACCTGGCCGACCCTTGCTGCTGCTCCTCTTCTCTTTTCCGTCACTTCTTTTGCTTCAATTCTTGCAAAAATTTTCAAAATCCACACAAAAATACACTCTTTTCCTTACAAATTCAAACCAAATTCCTATTCTACCTTCTCTCAAGACCCTAATTTGTTTAAAGAGTGGAGAAAAGAGGTGTCTTGGAGGCTAGTGCAAGTTTGGAATCAACTCTTGTAAGGTATAAATCCTAATCTGGTTGTTTAATTTGCTAGATTTAATAGTTCAAGTGTGAATTTTAGTTATAAATTCTTGTTTATGAAATTTCAAGAAAAGGGTGATGTTGTAGTTAAGGTTTGAAGTTGAATAAATGTGTTTAGGTTAGTATTGTGGCCATCTAGTGTATTAGGTCGGATATTTGTGCGATGTTGCGATAGAGATATTGTTAATTCACGATGTTTGCTTTGAAATCGGTATGCTAACGCTTACTAGTTTTTTTTATGAATTTTAGGAGGTGATCTAATTGCGTTATATTAACGATATAATTAGTATCTCATACGACTATTAGTGTGCGCGAATGCGGGGTTTTGTCTAGTTCGGTTTTAGTTTTGACGATTGCCCCGAAACGGTGATTTTAGTTAAGGTTTTAGCGATTTTCGTGTGTTTTCCGCGCACCGAGTGCACGTTTTGATTAATTCGAGAGCGTCGATCTTTTCATGTTGTGAGTTACATCATTTCAGGAATCTGTAATCTTATACTGTGTGTTATGCAATTCTAGGATCGGTCGCGGAAATATCGGACGCTGCGCGCAAAGGCAAAGCGGTGGTTGGATCGGATTAGCGAGGCATTCAGGTGCGTAGATGTATTCATCTATGGGGGAATCGTCTGGATGGCGCGAGGCGCCCCCTAGTTAGGATTACTTTATTTCTTGCAACATATGCATTGTTAGTTAGCTAACCCCCCCTCTCATTCACATTTCATACATTTATAGCTATTCGTCTGCAAGATTTGCATAGGATATCCATATACACATGTGCGATATCACTTCGTAGGACACGAACACCATTACCATTGGCTCCTGTTGCACGCGCACTATTCATGTGACACACACGCCTTTGGTAATTGCCATGCCACGTGCACCATAGAACCTGTTTAGCTTGGTATCGCCACTTGCATCATACATGATATATGAAATCGCATAGCATGTATATACCTCGCATCATCATCATACTTACATAGATTTCTAGTCACAAATCACATCGCATACCTTGATATCATAGACATTTATCATATACAACATGTTGGGTATTATGATTTTTTTGAGGATTTCAGTATTGCTGCGATTTCTGGATTTTGGGGAAAACCGCAAGAATTTAACAAAAGCTTATATTTATCTTTTTTTTAAAACACAAAGTTGCGGTTTTCTCGTGATGTATGCGTCGTCCACCATGAGTTTTCATGTTTTCTGTTGGATTTCGAGACCCGATTCGAGGAGTGGATGAACCGTCTTGGGTACATGGTGGGCCCGGTATGGTACCCCGGGGTAAGAAGATCGAGTTGTAGACGATGAGCCTGGCAGGGGAAGACTACCTACCGGTGATGTCTGGCGCGACGGATATCCGGAGGATACCGACCGTTGTCGTGAGATTTGATGATATGGGCCGATCCGGACTGACGGAGCCCGATGTATTGAGACATTGATACAGTGAGACATTGAGACAGATGTGTTTTCATATTTGGTGTCGATGCTTGACACGGGTTTCAGATGATTTCTTGAAGGTATTTTGCTATTATACAGATATTCTTTTTTTTCTAAAGTTAAGAATGTAGAACTCATAGCATTTAATCACTTGAAGATTTAGTATTGACATTGCATACTTGTGCATGCATACTAGAGGTATTACATCACATCTGGACATACATGCTGTGACGCATTTACGTGCATTCTTACGATAGCCTTACTAGATATTATATTCTACTCACGAGCTGGCAACTCACCCCCGTTGTGCCACAGTGTCTTGCAGGTTGGACTCATCAGCCTTGTAGCGGCGGCTTATCTTCTTATTGACTTCTTTTGATCAGACTCGCGACATTGCTCGTAGGTGGGTTGCGAGAGCACTTTTATCTCTTTTGTACTATTTTTGTATCTAGTATTCTCCATCTACCACTTCTTATTTGTATATTCGACCTAGTGATGAGACTGAGAGATTTGTGTATATGTTGTTTCTTTTGGGTCGAGCTCACTTGAGCCGACGTCGTGTTTTCTTATATTTCGCATTTCTTTATGCTCTTTTTCTTGAGATTACATATATATATTGTGTGTGGTTGTGATCCGCCTTGGGCGAAGAGCTAGCTCCCGCTTGGGGATGCCATTTTGTGATATCAGGTTATATATCTTGTTGTACCCATTTTGGGGGATAGAATTTACAAAGGAGTTTCTGCCGAAATTTTCGAAATTTTTTGATGTTTTTAAAAAGGGGTTCAATGCAACTTAATTGATTTCAAGTTGTTTTCATGAAAGGTTTTCCTTCACTCTCTTCTGATTTTGGTTTAGATTTTTCTGGGCTTTGGCTGACTTAGGTTACGTTACGCCTTTAGACGTCTCGTAATCTAAGTGTCAGTCACGTTCCGTACTTTCGGGACGTGACAATATTATATGTTTATATGTAGGTGTTAGTTATATGTATGCCCTAGAGGCCATTACTGTACATTGGATGTATATTGTAGTGGATGCTGGGACATATATAGGGAGGACTTTCTTGCTCGACATGATAGTATGCTATCTGGTTGATCTTTACCTTAACGTGTACACTAATTGTCTCTCTGTTACATGTTGGTAAAGCCCTTAGGATGTGTACTTGACTACCTGGACTATGATGCGGATCATACTAGTGGGGACATGGTAGTCTATAAGTACATCCTTCAAAGTCCCTAGTCGTGGGTGTATCGAGACAGGGCATCGATATACCAGAGTAGACTAGCGTGTACCTTTTCGACCCATACAGATGGGCGATGGATGATCCCATATCCATTGGTGTTTGACATCAGAGATGATATACGGGTGCTCAGTAGAGACTGGGTACACTGGACGGACTCGCCGAGAACTCCCAGATGGTATTATACCTTACGTCAGATGGCAGTTCTCTGGTGACACTGGTACAGAGTAGTCTGTTGACCCGAGATCGTCATAGAGTCTTGTGTGGTTCCCACTGTGCTTTGATTTCCATCTTACCACGTCCAAGAAGGCGTGCAAAACGGTGGTTTTTGGGTACAGTCCCGAGTCACATGGAGGCAATGAGCGATAGGAGGGGATTCGTCTCTCCCGGTATAGGGAGTTGATGTTGCGCTGTGTTCGATTAGCTATAACAGGAAATCCCTGGCCAGGGTTGCTGAGATTTACTGGTAAGTGTTAACAGTGGTTTCTCAAAGTGTTATAGACCTCATATCGACACGACTTATCGAGCTATTGGGGTCTGACGTTTACCACCCCTAGGCGAGATATGCGACATATCAGACGATCAGACTGGACTGTACGGTAGTGTTACTGGTTGGATTCACTGGAGTGTGAGCGGGCTTGCTCGTCGATCTTCAGATCGCTCAATACCCGGGTGGCCGTTACGTTTAGCAGACCGCTTGCGGCTTGTGGGTGTTTGATATGATCATCACCTGCTGCCGGCATATTGACGAGTCTTTAGAGTCCTACACAGAGGTTTCCTGGCTCAAGCAAAACGAAATAGGAGCGCATATGAGATATGTGCGGGACCGAGAATAATGCATGTATGTGATACCGTATTCTATTCTCGCGATGAATGTGTCGAATGGTTGTATGCGATATAACCTAGTTATCGAATCGAGGATTGATTCGATAAGCCGATACATTGGATACTAGTCGGTTATATGCGATATGACCGGATCGTTAAATCAAGTGTTGATTTAATGATTTAATGTATAATTATATATTTGATATATTACTTTGCATTAACTAGTATTGGTTCACTTTATATGGATTTTCTCACTTGTATTGTGCACATTGTATATGTGATATACATTTGTACATTTGATTGTATCATGTTTGATGATACATGATTGTTTAAGTGTATGTTAAGATTAAACCATGGTTATTTAAATGATTAGGGTTTTGATTATCTTATTTATTTATTTATTTATATATTCATTTTGGAATTTATTTAAGGATGGTGGCTTATTTTGTTTTATGTTGAAGCTTCTTGAAGCTTTGATCAAGTGAACCATTCTTATCTCATCCTTAACCCTAACCATTCCAACTAACCTTGGTTTAATCTCTACACTTGACCATGGTTTACATTATGATAAGTTTTCATTTTCTTTTCATTTTAAATTAACTTATCATAATACTAGCTTCTTCTTCTTCATCTTCTTCATTGAAGAAAACCTTTCTTCATCAATGGTGATTGATGAAAATGAGTGAGAAATCCAATTCTAAAGTCTACCCACTTCCTATTTCTTCATCCTCTACCTCTTGCCAAGTAGTAGAGTGTGTTTCCTTCACAAGTTTTCATGGCTTGGTGAAGGTGGAGCTTGATCTAGCGATGCCTCGACGTAGATCATCTTCGGCATGGACATCGACGACCTAGCTCGCCATTTCTCCGACGAATCCGACGCTAGAGCCCGGGAATTCATTTGGACAGCAAGGGGACTTCGTTGAGGAGCTATGGAGGTGGAGCACCGGATCTACAAAGGTTGTATTTCCGTATCCTTTTAGTTAAGCTGTTAACTAGATTTCTTCTTCGCCTAGATTTCTAGCCAACGGTCCGTATTAGGGTTTCTCGGCACCGTTTAAATTTGAAATTGGCATGGTTGATGCTTTGTGAGACCTCATTAGGGTGCCTAGGAACCCTACAGTGGTATCAGAGCCTAGCTAAAGCCTTATGCGAAGTCTAGACGGAATTTGAAGTCCGAACGAACCGAAAACCCAACCCGGAAAATGCTCTCTGTCCTTTTTCTAAAATCTGGGATTTTTCGAAAATAAAAATATGCAGAAAAATCAGCAGGGAATCCTAAGAATAACTGTGCAACACGTGTCCATAATTCCACTGTAGCGCGGCGGAACCGCGGCACAAGCTGCCTTGTGCGGCGGTTCCGCGGCTATTTTGTCATTTTGTGCGTCTAATTCTGCACAGTAATTCTTAGTTTTATGTGCTGGTTTTCCTGGGAATTTTTAATATTTTTTCCAGAGTTGAATTTTCTGGGATTGTTTTGGGGATTCGGTGTTTCGATCGGAGTATCAGATTTTGTCTATGTGGCTTTCCGGATAAATTTTAGAATATGTTAAAAAGTTCGACCGGATATAAATACCCAATTTTTCCCCTGTCGGGAAATTTCCAAGTGTTGGATTTTTCCGTAGTTTAAAGACGTTCTAAGTAGTGCAAGTGACGCGATGGTCCCTCTAGAAGACAACAAACCTTAACTCGATTATGTGACCGTCTTGAACTGCCCTTTGAACCTTCGGGTTTGGGGCAGTACGGCGTGCCACATGTGAGGCATTGGCTTGATCCTTCTACAGCTGGACCGTTGGTACTGAGGCACGAACTGAATGTTTTTAGACTTGTTTCATGTGTTGATCTGTATCGGGAAAACTTGGGTGTTCGATTGTTCGATCGGAAAGTTTAACATTTTCTATTTATCCGGAATGTGATACAACAATTGGAATTCACAAAAAGTTATGAGATAACTGAATGAATGTTATAAACATAGCAGTTTAGTCTCACTTGATCGGTTGCCACGGAATTTTGATGTGATCAAAAGTCCGTTGCAATCACGTAGCGTACGCGGATACTCGCCGGGTAAACTTAATAGACAGCCTCGCTCCATAGCCCCGACCAAGTGACTGTAGGAGAACCCCGTCGCCGAAAGCATCCGTTCGGGTGCTCGCGGCAGCGGTGTTCCGCCTTGGTGCACTTCGTCGACGGTATCGGGGGTGCGGTCGTCTACTGAAGTTTGCGACGAGCATTCGATCAGGATGTCGGGAATCTTGTTGAATTGCCCGACTTGATATTGAAAAGAGTTTTCGATAATGAGACTAAAATGCGGGGTTTATAATTGTTAGGCATGCGATGTCTAAGGAATTCATTTGGACAGGCATGCGATGTCTGAGGAGGTTGCGGATTCCAACTGTTGTAGTTTTACACTTTCTTTTCTGTGACCGTAAGTGTAATATGTGATATCGCCGGTTTCGTTGCTATATGCCAACGACAATTGGGATGCGCATATTTACTTACGTTGATGACATGTGATGTTATGTGTTGCTGGATATGTTATATTGGATCGTCGTGTTTGAATAGCCGGGGGTTTTTATGTGAGATGAGTGTTTTTCATTTTCATTCATGTAAAAACTTGTATGTAATATTCTTTTATTGGGGCACTTCCAGGTTGCGGAAGTTGTCACCGTTGATGTATATTATTTACTTTTCCGCACTAGGATAGACCCAAGGAGGGGAGCACAAGTAACCGAGTTCTGGAGTCCAGTGGGAGACCAACTCGAGGAGTCGAGTCCCGGTCTCCTAACTCTAGAATTGGTAGGGTTGCTTGCCGCTCTCGTAGGGGTCTAGGGGTGTGGGTTTGGCTATTCATCGCGACCGTGGAATCCGTGTTTTATACTGGCTCGTATTAAAAACACGGACGTCCTAGTATATCCAATATTTCATATGATTCTTCTGCTGCGATATCTGTGATGTGATCATGTGATGTTCTGTGATAGATACAGTATATAGTATATATGATATATTATATAGACGTTACTTATGTTTTACACCAGTGCTAGCCCTGTCCCGCTCTGCCGTTAGTTACCTAACCTAACGGTGCACGAGGGGACATCGAGGCGAATGCGGATGGCATAAGTGTACGTCGTATTTATCTGTGATGTTTAGGTACTTAAATGATGGGACTTCATTAATGAGATTAATGAAATAAAAGAAACCTAAGATGTTGTAGAATTGAATTTCAAAATAAAACAGGTAGCTACAGTTCTTGCTTTGCACAGCGGTATATGTGATATATCCTGCACCTCATTCGACGAGGAAAGGACCGAGATCCCTTCACCGGGAGTGACTCCTTTAGCAATAACTGGCAGATGCTACACACTCGGTTTGTCTTTTGATTGCTTTTAAGAGTTTTTGCTTTGCACAGTGATATATGTGATATATTCCGCACCTCATTCGACGAGGAAAGGACCGACGATCCCTTCACCGGGAGTGACTCCTTTAGCAAAACTAGAAAAGCCTCAAAAGCACTCCATTTTAAAATCATTTGATTCTACAACGATATCAAGTTCATTACGCAATAGGTTTTCAGAAAAACCTGTCGTAGCCCTCCGTCATTTCAGATAAGTTGTATATAGTATTCGTGCTGCATTTGTTGGCTTTCGTCAAGGTGCAGTGTGCGGTAGCTATATGCTGCTTATCTGCTAGCATACGATGCGATTGGATTAGGGTAGTCGTGCGGCTTTGTTGGCTTTCGTCAAGGGTCGTGCGGGTGGGTTTAATTCAATCAAGAAATGTACGGGTTGAACTTGACTAGCGGGCTATGGTTTGTTGGCTTTCGTCAAGGTCATAGCACGTTAGGGGCAAAATATTATCGGGAATTTCAAGTGTTGAAATTTGCAATGAGATTGCATACCTTCTATGAGATAGTTGGATCCCGATACCCGCTGCGAGTAAGTGTTACTCCTGGGAGAATTTTACACATTACAATTAGCCGATCAAGTAGGTGTCTAGAAAGGTGTTAACGAGGTTACGCCTCTGGGAAAACGAGGTTTACATTAATTAGGTTCGTGCGAAAGCACGGGGGACCTCCCTCAAAGTACCGACACTGGCCTGGCTGAAAGATTGGCGAACTTGTAGTTTGTAATTAATCCCGGCTAGTCTTTCCTTTTGGGGTTTGAAGGAAGATTTGATAAAAAGCAGTGGGAGCCATCCTGATTAGATAAAATAATAACCAATCTATTCTTGCAAGAGCGCACGCTGAGTGTTTTCTTCTCTCTCTCTCCTGGTAGCGACCATATCACGCCTTAATCAAGATAATAATATGGAATATTGACCGAACCCGCTTGTTATACTGAGCTGGGGAACGTTGGTCCCGCTCCAACTTATAAATGTTATAAGACAGAGCAGGAAATAGGGGATTACCAGAATTCCCGTGCCGCCCAAACGAAGAGAGTGCATGCTGATGCATCATCTTCGGGTGTGTTCATTACATAGAACTGTTTCTCAGTATCTTTTACGTCCTGGGTATGTGATACCAGATCAGGATCCCAGATACCGTATTCTATTCTCGCGATGAATGTATCGAATGGTTGTATGCGATATAACCTAGTTATCGAATCGAGGATTGATTCGATAAGCCGATACATTGGATACTAGTCGGTTATATGCGATATGACCGGATCGTTAAATCAAGTGTTGATTTAATGATTTAATGTATAATTATATATTTGATATATTACTTTGCATTAACTAGTATTGGTTCACTTTATATGGATTTTCTCACTTGTATTGTGCACATTGTATATGTGATATACATTTGTACATTTGATTGTATCATGTTTGATGATACATGATTGTTTAAGTGTATGTTAAGATTAAACCATGGTTATTTAAATGATTAGGGTTTTGATTATCTTATTTATTTATTTATTTATATATTCATTTTGGAATTTATTTAAGGATGGTGGCTTATTTTGTTTTATGTTGAAGCTTCTTGAAGCTTTGATCAAGTCAACCATTCTTATCTCATCTTTAACCCTAACCATTCCAACTAACCTTGGTTTAATCTCTACACTTGACCATGGTTTACATTATGATAAGTTTTCATTTTCTTTTCATTTTAAATTAACTTATCATAATACTAGCTTCTTCTTCTTCATCTTCTTCATTGAAGAAAACCTTTCTTCATCAATGGTGATTGATGAAAATGAGTGAGAAATCCAATTCTAAAGTCTACCCACTTCCTATTTCTTCATCCTCTACCTCTTGCCAAGTAGTAGAGTGTGTTTCCTTCACAAGTTTTCATGGCTTGGTGAAGGTGGAGCTTGATCTAGCGATGCCTCGACGTAGATCATTTTCGGCATGGACATCGACGACCTAGCTCGCCATTTCTCCGACGAATCCGACGCTAGAGCCCGGGAATTCATTTGGACAGCAAGGGGACTTCGTTGCGGAGCTATGGAGGTGGAGCACCGGATCTACAAAGGTTGTATTTTCGTATCCTTTTAGTTAAGCAGTTAACTAGATTTCTTCTTCGCCTAGATTTCTAGCCAACGGTCCGTATTAGGGTTTCTCGGCACCGTTTAAATTTGAAATTGGCATGGTTGATGCCTTGTGAGACCTCATTAGGGTGCCTAGGAACCCTACAGTAGGCACCTTAACGTGGACTTTGAACGACGAGGAAGAGAATGGCGACATCGACTTCGGCAAGTAAGGATCAAAGTGAGTAGATATATATCTTCGGGGGAAGTCGGGTGGATGGCGTATAGCACCCCCGCAGTTTCGTAGTGTAGTACACGAATACGTTTTATATTTATATAAATATGTGTATTGTGATACATGGATGATTATCAAGATATGCTTTAGGCGACTTTGGATTAGTGTTAGCGTATTTGGAAGTTAATGCTTTAGTTTAGTTTTTAGTCGTGAAACCCTAGAGTAAGGTACACATACACACATGCACACACGGGATATGATTTGGTGTATATTATATATGTATATATATGTGTGTATGTATGTTGATGTGTTGATATATATATATATACACACACACATACATACATATACGTATGTACGGGTGATGAGGATAGTATATGATACTTGGAGATGAGTCGATGTGATTGGGCATGATGCCGTGAGATCGGTGATGTGATTTGGGTCATGTTATGATATACTACATGATAGTATAGTGGATCGATGGACGATGTGTTTTATTCACACGCGTCATATGTTGATGGTATCGGAATGTACTAGACTTTAGATCAGTACCCCTAGTTCATAATATGACGATATGATACCGAATAAATAATGAGATAAATGTGATAGTTGAGCCATACCCCGATTTTGGGATGCCGATGTCGTATTATATATTTTATCGTACGTGACGCTATTGAGGCGGGATCACCGACTACTAGATATATCGACTCGGACTTAGATGGATTTCCTTACCCCTTTTGATTAGTCTCTTAGTTTTGTCCTGTAGTTTACTTAGTAGATGTTAGATTGTGCTCGAGTCATACTTAATTCCAAAACTAACGAATCGTGAGTATTTTAAAGACAGGCCAAGGGATATTATGGATATTTCAAAGGACGTACTTTTTCTTTAAAACACCGTAGCCTTTATTTTCTAAACACCACGATTCGTGCTATTTCAAATGCCAAAACTGTATGACTCGTATATATAATGTATATTCTTTATTGTTGCGTTTACTATTCATTTTCCGTATATTCTTGCTATTCGCATCGCATTGCATGCCTGAATGTGTTTTCGTAGTTATTATCAAACCCTGCTGTCAGGACACCGGCACCATTACCGATGATGCGTATACTCCACGTACACTTATTTGCCGGCTCACGCACATCATCATCGGTAATTTCCATATCACGTACACATTAGAAAACATTACTTCATTGTATAATTGCTAGCTGGTAGATTCGACTTAGTACTTGTACGTTTGCTTTCATATGCTAGTTTGATATCGCATTTCTTACTTAGACACTTTGTGCATGTATACGTATATATTCATTATTATGCAATAACATAGGGCTTTATGCCGGTATTTCTCCGTTATTTACTTTAGAGTTTGGGATTCGGATTTTTCATGAGATTTCTGGATTTGGAGAAACCACAAGGATTTACAAACTCATTTTCATTTCAAAGGATAGAAATTTGCGGTTTTCTCATGATATGATTTGAGAGGTATCCACCATGAGTTTTCTCGGCTCTTGAGCGGTATCATACACCCGATTCAAGGAGGAGGAGGAATCATCTGCAGGTGCATGGTGGACCCGGTGCGGTACCCCGAGGCAAGATGGTCGTAGATGATGGCGTTGAGCCCGGCAGGGGAGCACTACCGACCGGTTATTTGTGACGCAGCGGATATCCGGAGGATACCGACGTAGTCATGAGATTTGATAATTTGGGCCAGTCCAGATTGCCGGAGCCCGAGATAGTGAGATTTGATGATATGAGTCAGTCTGGATTGCCGGAGCCCGAGATATTGAGATATTGGGATATATGTTTTGTGTCGATACTTGACACGGATTCTCTGTTGATTTCATTGATGATATTTCGGTTTTATACAGAAATCTCACTGAGATAAGAAAACAGTTTTCTCATTTAAATGTATTCTGTTTTCATGCATTCATACATCATATATATGATATGTTGTTACCTGAGGCACTGACACGAGCACTTGGTATTACACTTATGTATAGATGTTTACCCTTGCCTTTATTTAGATGTTTCAGGTTATATATTGAGGATATATTATTGTTTGACCTAGGAGAGAGTCATACATGCGATTTCTTCTCGGTGATGTTTTCTACTCACGCGTTGGCAACTCACCCCGTTGTGCCACAGTTTCTTGCAGGTTTTGCCGTACAGGTTTCATTGCGGCTTGCTGGCACACTACTTCCTCCCGGATGATTGCTTTGTAGGTGGGTTCACTTGTATCGTGACCACCATAGTACTTGTATTTACATTCTATTGTATCTAGTAAACTCTATCAACCAGACTTGTGTATTTATAGACTTAGAAGACCGGTGTATTTTCTTTCGACCTTAGAGTCGCGTGTTTGTATTATTATGGTTTCCTTTGGTTTTCATTCTGAGTTTTGATCATTGCCCTTCGGCGTTGTATAGTATATTGCTTGCGTGGTTGTGTCCGCCAATTGGTGAAGAGATAGCTCCCGCTTGGAGATGCCCTTATTCATTATGTATATTATTCATTTTTGTACCCGTTTGGGGCCAGCATTTACAAAGGAAACTCTGCCGAAATTTTTGGAAAAAATTTGAGGCTTTAAAAATGCTTACTACGACTTATTTTGTTAAAACACTTGCTTAAAAACTAAGTTTTCCTCCACTCCTTTTTTAAATGCTTTAGATTTATGGGCTTTTGGCTTACTTGAATTATGTGGGGTTCTATAGACTTCACATGATTCAAGTGCCAGTCACGTGCTATTACGGGTCATGACACCTTGGGCTTGTAGGAAAACTTGTCCTAACGCTTGGATAACCCCTGCTTTTTGCGACAGATGTCCGTTAGGTTTTATGTTACTAGGGATTTTGTACGACGTACCGTCGCGTTGGCTGATGCATTCCTCGATATGCAGACTTTACGCTGCTGTTCGAGTAGCCCCGCGACTGTCGTGTCTCTAATCCCTTCGGGGGCTGGACAAGACGTCTTCAAGTAATCTCCTTAGGCAGTTTGACCATCGGAAGAGTAAGCGTTAGGAATTTTGCCACGTCGTTTTTTACTTGAGATTAGGCTCAGTTTGGGAGCCCCGATGAGTCATAACCACTCCGCACTGGTGTGGGATGATCTCCTATAGTCTTTTGGGTTTTATTTGAGTTTCTGTCAAGACCCTGAAGCTAGGAATTTGGCCTTCGCTTCCTTTGTCGACACTGCGTCTGCTGTAATGAGGCGAATGTCGAGGTGATCTCTAGGTTGTTTTGTGAACCGTCGATACTTGGAACTAGAGACTTTTCCATGGCTCCGTTTTGTTTTGACCCCGGGGTCGCTTGTTGACGTTGCGTCTGCATCCTGCTGGAGTGAGAAGAAACGTCGTTGTTGACATTGCGTCTGCTGTAATGAGACGAGTGTCGAGGTAGCCTTTAAGTTGTTTTGTGAACCTTCGAGGCTTGGAACTAGGGACTTTGCCATGGCTTCGCTTGGTTTCGACCCTGGGGTCGTTTGTTGACGTTGCGTCTGCATCCTGCTTGAGTAAGAAGAAACACCGTTGTTGACTGCGTCTGCTGTAACGAGATGAGTGTCGATGTGGTCTCTAGGTTGTTTGTGAACCGTCGAGGCTTGGAACTAGGGACTTTGCCATGGCTCCACTTTATTTCAACCCTGGGGTCGTTTGTTGACGTTGCTTCTGCATCCTGCTAGAGTGAAAAGAAACATCGTTGTTGACACTGCGTCTGCTATAACGAGATGAGTGTTGAGGTGGTCTCTAGGTTGTTTGTGAACCGTCGAGACTTGGCTCTCCCTTTGACGGAGCCTGGCGGGAAAACATGGTTCCCCTTTTCATTTGTGCCCATGGATTGTATATATGGGTCAGTATTGATTCACCCGCAGGACAAAAGTTTCATCATTTTTTTAATTTCCGCGCTGCTCTATCATTTCAGCTTTTTATATCGCGAAAGTCGCGATTGCCTAATCATTTCGGCTTTTTATCGCGGTGCCCAATCATTTCAGCTTTTTTTTACTCGCTGCTTTTTATTGCAAGTTGCCTAAACATTTCGGCTGTTTTTATATGCATAAATTTTGCTCGCTGATTTTTATTATGAGTTGCCCCATCATTTCGACTATTTCATATCCATTTAGTTTTGCTTGTTGATTTTTGTTTCGATTATGGAACATGAGATCTGATCCCAATCTTGGCATCAGCACCGCTGCGACTGGAATATTGGCAGGAGCGAATTATCGTTTGCCGTTAAAGGACTTAGAATTTGATACCGATTTAGGCATCAACATCGCTACAACTGGGATATTATCAGGAGTGAATCATCATTTGCCTTTGTCGATTTGAACAAAGGTGGCTTAGCAAACATGGTTAGGATACTGTCGATAAATTTTTTTGACTTTACGAACCGTAAGGGTCTCATAAAGGTATTTCTCCCTACGAGTCGTGAGGATCTCGTAGGTGTATGTTCTCTTAGAAGCCATGAGGACTTCTAAGTAGTGTTTTCTCTTATAAGTCGTAAGGATCTTACAAGAGTGTTTTCTCCTTATAAGTCGAGAGAACTTACAAATGTCGTTCACCATATGAGGACATTTCTCGTGATTGGTGGAACTTGATGGGGGAAACGTTTATTTGTGCCCGTGGATTGTATACAAGGGCCAATATCGGACCACCTGTAGGGCAACTTGGGGAATACGATGGCTTAAGAACAAGTCCAGGTCCCTGTAGCTTAAGACTTTCAAATTTTATGAGCCGTGAGGGTCTCATAGGGGAAGTTCTCCTTACGAGTCGAGAAGATCTCGTAAGTGAAAATTTTACGAGATTGCGCCATTTCGGGTTTTCACAAGCTCGCCGGTAGCCCTGCTGTTTTTACTCACGGCGCCCTTTCGGGTTTTCATCCGTGTCCATTTTTCTTATGGACGTTCCGTTTTTTTAACAACGAGATTGCGCCCTTTCAGGTTTTCACAAGCTCGCTGGTAGCCCTTTTGTTTTTACTCACGGTGCCCTTTCGGATTTTCATCCGTGCCCATTTTGCTTGTTGACGTACCTTTTTTTATTTTTTAACAACGCGCCCTTTCAGGTTTTCACAAGCTCACCGGTAACTCTGCTGTTTTTACTCACGGCGCCCTTTCAAGTTTTCATTCGTGCCTATCTTGCTTGTGGACATACCGTTTTTTTTAAAACCCATATATTTGCCAATGGGACTTAGGGGTGACTTCACTGCTGGAGTAGCTGTGTAGCCAGTGGACTTGAGTTGCAGTCTTCGAAATATAGATCTGAAGAGAGGATATCGCCGTATTTGGGGTGATGCGCCATGTTTGAGGCGGAGCACTGGTTTAGGGACATTTCGGTCCATTATCGCCGAGTTTGAGGCAACGCGCTAATTTAAAGACATTCCGATCCATTGTTAGTTTAGGGACATCTCGGTCCATTATCACCGTTTTGGAGATGAAGTTTTAGTTTAAGAACATTACGGTCCATTATTAGTTTAGGGACATCTCGGTCCATGGCCAGTTTAAGGACGTAGTGGTTCATTATCACCATTTTTGAGGTGAAGCTATAGTTTAAGAACATTACGGTCCGTTATTAGTTTAGGGACATCTTGGTCTATTATCACCATTTTTGAGGTAAAGCTTTTCCGAATACCACTTAGAGTTTTGACTTAGGAAGATAGCGAGCGGACACGAGCGTCGTCATCTATCATTGATCTAAGTCGTGACTCGTTAAGCATGATATTTCTTGAGGAATCGGCCGTTTATTAGCCGGAAAGGTCTTTGGCCATGCATATCCATGATCAAATAAGCCCCACCTTGGTAGACCTTGTCTATGATATACGGGCCTTCATAGTTTAGCTCAAATTTCCCCCATTTTGCGCTATTGGGGATCATAGGTCTTTTGACGACTAGCACGAGTTTTCCTTGGCGGAATGTTCTCGTCCTAGTCAGTCTTTCGTAGGAGCGCGTCATCCTTTCTTTATAAGCCTCCAGATTTTGCTGCGCAATGAGGCGAGTTTCATCGAGTGCGTCGAGCTCCTCAAGCCGAAGATGGGCATTCTCGTCATCTGTTAGCTCATATCAAACCGCTACTCGGAGAGAAGGGAGTTCTATTTCCAAACGGAGTACCGCTTCAGTGCTGAATACCAACACATATGGTGTTGTATTCGTAGCTGTTTTGAATGTCGTTCGGTACGCCCAAAGATCTTCGTGCAGCCTTTCGTGCCAGTCCTTTTTGTTTCTGGACACCGTTTTCTTTATAATCTTCGTCAAGGTCTTGTTGAAAGCTTCAGCTAGACCGTTGGCACGAGGATTATAGACTGAAGAGTATCTCCAGTCTATTTTATACTGTTCTGCGAAGCGGCTGATTTTATGGCTCCTGTAGGCTGACCCATTATCCGAGATTATCCGTCGCGGAGTGCCGAACCAGTAAATGGCATGTGTCTTGAAGAAATGGAGAATGTTCTTCGTCTTCACTTCCCTTAGCGGTACCGCTTCTGCCCACTTAGAGAAGTAATCGGTCATTGCCAGTATGAACCGATGTCCTTTGGATGACGCTGGCGCTATGGGGTCGATTATATTGGTTCCCCACATTTCGAACGGCCAGCTAGCTACTGTTGGGTGTAGCGGATTTAGATGCTGGTGGATGAAGTCCCCGTGAATTTGGCACGAGTGACACTGCTTTGCTCTGGTTGGAGTATTTTGTGACTCTTCCTCGCTACGTCTTCTTCATTCTGACGTCAATGCTTGGCCTTTTCGTATATGGCCGTTTCACGTTCTAGGTCAGCTCCGCACTTCTGAAAAGCTTCGTTTAGCAGCCTGTCAATTGGGTCTTCTGACAGTTCCAGGGATTTTGGCACCGGTCCTGCCCCCAGTTCCTCTGCGTTATTTTCTAACGCCGAGAGAGTTTCTTCGTTATTTAACGACGAATGAGAAACCATATGGCAACTTGCTACATAGTCTTGGGTTCCTCCTAATGAGCCATGTTCCTCGTCATCGTCACTATCTCCATTCTCAAGTATATGGTTGAGAAACTCTTCGAGGGTGACTGGGGTCCGCGCCTTCTGGTTGTAATCTTCCAGCGCGTCAATGTACTTTTGCAGGTCCGTACACTTGTCGTCATACTCAGTAGGCTGCACAGGCTTCTTGGTTTTGTTCTTTCCCTTCGAAGACTTTGAAGGCTTGACCTGGGGGTTTTGCCCATCGTCAACAGTTTTCGGTGCGGAACGCGGTTTCAGCATCCCTTTAATAATCTCGGGCTCCAGCGGGCCTTTCCATCTGATTGCCGGACATGCTTGAAGATCCTTCAGCATTCTTTTGGTTTTAGCTGAAAGGACGACTTCCTACGGAGCTTCTTCCACAAATGAGCATGATGCCCCCGGCGTATCCACCTTTTTAGGAGCGTGCTTTTATGGCGGGTTCACCCTCCAATTCTCGGACAGCACGAATTTCCCTTGGCGGTACTGGTCCTCGACTCAGTTCTTGAAGACATAGCAATCCTCAATGGGGTGGCTCACCATTCGGTGATAGGAGCAGTAATTGGGATTGTTGACTTCACCGGGCTGCGGTGGACGTTTTGGGTCCAGCAGAGTGATGAGTTTGTTGTGCACTGCCAGCTCGAACAATCTTCTCGTTTTATTATAGGGACACGAGTAAGCACGTCCTAACTTCTCTTCCAGGGATTGGCACAGGCATGCGTTGTTTTGGCGAGCAACCGGTTTCGGGTTACTCGGTTGCTGTTGAGTGTTGGCAACGAAGGCCACTTTCCCTTTACCCTTTGCATTCCGAGGGTCCATTTTTGAAGAGGAAGGTCCGTGGCCCATCTGGTCCATTTGGGCCAACTTGTCGATCAGAGCCTGGAAGGTGGTCGGCTTAAAGAATGTCATGAACTGGGACACAGTCATCTGAGGATCCAAAGTCCCTATGAACATGCCCACGGCAGGAGCTTCTTCGATGCGTTGCTCGCATTTTGACCATAGGTTCCACTACCGGATTGCGTATTGAACCCAGGTCTCTCTTGGCTTCACCCTGGCGTTGATTAACGTCGTGATCGGGGTGCGCTCGCTTGCGCTGGCGAACCTCTGTGTGAATAGCAGTTCCATCTCTATGAATGTTTTGATGGAGTCATTTAGGAGCTCCGAGTACCATTCAAACGCCGTCTCTGACAGGCTGCCAACGAACTGGCGAAGCAGCAATTTGTCGTCGCCTCCTGTATTGCCGCATAAAGCTCTGAACTGAGCGACGTGCTAATGCGGGTTGCCTATTCCTTTGTACATATGGAATTTAGGGATCGTATATCTCGGTGGGTATTTGATTTGATCGTACCAGGCTAGGTACGGTCGTCCGGTTCTGACAACTTGGCCAGCCGCTTCACTTGCCTGATGAGCTCGTATTTGTTGAGCTATGTAATCATCAAGGGCAGCTTTAGAGATCATTTCCTCCCTGGCTGTCGATAAAGCTGGAAGAGGGTTTGATGTTTCCCCTCTGTCGTCCTCGATAATTATCGGCATGTCTTCGGCTGGAGGTTCTGACTGGATCATCATTCTAACCATGTCTTGGAACAGGAGTGCCATCTGTTTTATATTAGCAGCTTGTTCCGCAGCGTGCTTATCCTTTCTTTCTAACACCCTTTGCAAGAACTCTGTATCGGTCTCCTATTCCTGGCGTTGTTCAGATGCTGCTTCCGAGCTTTCTTTCTGCCCGGTGAGTGCTGCCATTTTTGTCAGCATCTCCTGGAGCTTTTGTTGCTGCTCCTGAGCTTTTGTCAACGTCCGAGTTTGCGGCCTATGACCCACGGAAGCACGGCTTTCCTCTTTTCCGGAAGCCATGTAAACCGTGTGCACGATCATGCCCCCAGACTTTGGGAGTTTGGATCCATCACCTTTGGGATTTGCCGCTGGTGGTGGTAGATTCTCCGGCCTTCTCTTTTTGTGGGAGGTCGAAGTTGAAGGAGCCATTATAGCAGGCCACTGCGTGAAAGAAATCCTTCGCTGTATGCTGGAGGGATGATTTTCCTCTTATCGAACATTCATTTTCTCCGGTTGACGAGAGTAGTTCTTGTTGATCACAGAATCCGGGGCTTTCCGCCAGACTCTGTGAATTTGGGAGGACAGCCGCTAAGGGGGCTGCTCCGGCTTTTCCTGCGTCATATTATCAGCAGGAAGTGGAGATTTCTTTAACACCGTGGTTGGGGAGTTCTTCCGCACCCTCCTTAGCGGTTCAAAGCTGATCCCGGTTAGAACAGCGGCGTAAACTTCCACCATTGGAGCCTGTGGGGTGAGTTCAGAAGGGGAGTTGCCCCCAGCTCTTCTCACTCGGCGCCAGTGGTGACGTCGAGTGTGTCTTGCAGATGGGACCACCTCAGTTGTGGAAGCGGCTCCGTCGTTCCTCCTGCTTTGGTTAGGGACTGCTGCTGGTGCCAGCCTGTCGAAGACCGACGTCCGTTGAGAGGGAACGACCAATCTTTCAAAGGCCGACTTTTGGCAGGGGAAGCACTTTTGATGACTTCGCCCATAGCAGGAGTGGGCAGGACTGTTCATTTTGGAATATCCCTTTTAGGTATCGCGAGTCCCTTTGCGGGCCCACTTGAGCTTCGGCCCAGCTTGTTGAAGACTGAGATGGAAGACTAGGATGACCCATTGAGAATGGCCTTGGTGGTTGCAAGTTGATCGAACACCGACTTCTTGGGAGCTTCCTGTGGTAGCACTGGGGCGCTGAAACTTGCTGGCGGGAGCATGGTCCTGAAGAACAATCCCGTGGTAGCTTGAGTCACCTGCCCCACCGGCATAGAAAAGATGGAGGCTGCATTGGGCCCATATGTCACTCTTCGTGTTGGGGCAGAGCGGGAGTTGCTATTGCAGTTGGTGCAGCTGGAAGCCATTGATATTCACTTCTTCTTTATGCACAGGAGCAATACACCAAATCTTAGTACCTTGAATCCAAGGGCAACCAGAGCAAACCGCGATTTTGTTCGTGAACACGACACACGAAGTGTGGAGTGGAAAGAGAAAAAGGTCCCACCGGGCGTGCCAGAAACTGTTTACCGCCGAAAAAAGAGACGAACCGGGATGGATCGTCTTGCCTGAATTTGGGGGCAAATGCTATTTGGGTTTATCCGTCCACCTCTCCGAAGATGCCAAGTTGATTTATGGCACCGTATATCGGAGGTTTGGACGGATGCGGCCATTTTAGCAGATTTCGTCAGATTCCCCCTCGTTTGTGAGGGGTTTTTGATTGTGGGGACGCACTTCCCTGCAGGCGCAAGCCCCTGCAATTAATTGCGTTATCGCATCGTGATAACCACTTTCTCCTGCTCCAGAATTTCACTTCGTGTCGTATGTGTTTGTTTTATTTTTGGTTGCCCGTGGATTGTATACAGAGACTAATTTATGTTGTCGCCCGTAGGGCGTAGATTAGTCCAAATCCGTATATCTTAGATTTGGGTTGATTTAAGGATTGTTGATCTGTTTTGAGATCAAGATTGACTTAAATGTATACGAACATTTAGGGGCTCGGTTGGTTTTTATTAAGGATACGTTAGTCCAATTTGAGACTAAAATCTACTTAACATGGTGTTAGGATCATTCTTATTTCAGATCCAAAAAGAGAGCATTTGGGCTCTGTTGTTTTTGTTTAAGGACGTTTCGGTCCCTTATCGCCGTTTTGGAGGCGAAGTTGTAGTTTGAGGACATTTCGGTCCGTAGATCACCATTTTTGAGGTGAGATTTTAGTTTAAAGACGTTACGGTCCGTTGTCGCAATTTTGGAGACAACGTTTAGTTTAAGGACATTTTGGTCCGTTGTAGTTTAAGGATGTTTCGGTCCGTTGACCATCTTGCGCGCACGTGTATTTGTTATGTGATGGGATGAGCAACGATGATATGGGATACACCCAGTTTAGGGTGTGGTTTGATCTGGGAAGTTTGGGAAGTGCACCAAAAAGCAGTTGGTTGTCGGGACCCGCCACCTCTCTGAAGATATTGAGGAATTACAACGACATGTATCAGAGGTGTAGAGAGATGTACCCTTGAACCAATTCCCGTGTTTGAGGGAAAAAGGATTAATGGTAAACCTGGGAATCATTAGTCGTATTTTGAGACTAAGATTTTCTCAGGGGAATGTGGGACGAATATCGTTTTGGGATATCATCAGTTGGAAGATCGATAGCCGTATTTGGGACTAAAATCGGTTTGGGAAGTAGTGAACCCATGGGCTCGGTTGATCTGGGTTAGGGACCTGGAAAATTTGGGCTTGGTCCACTCGGTTTTCTTTTTATTTGAAAAGAAGTGCTAAGCACTTGTTATGGCTCAGTCCCTTTTTGTGCAAAAAGGTGCTGAGCACTTATGTAAGTTCTAACGCTCACACATAACCCTGTGGGGTTTTCTGTCATGGGGATTTGCCCAATAAGCGTTAAAACACTTTACTCTTTTTTGTCTCTTTATGGAGTGCTGAGCACTCTTTATGGCGCCCATGTGCGAAACACGTGAGGCTCCAGGCGCCAGCCGCTGCCTGGTGAGTATCAAGCACTTTTTATGTTCTGTGGCGCCCACGTGAGAGTCACGTAGGACGCTGGGTGCTAGGCGTCGCTCACTGAGTGCTAAGCACTCCTTTATTTTTTAGCGCCTATGTGAGAGGCACGTGGGGGTGCTGGGCGCCAGTCACTGAGTGATAAGCACTCCTTTATTTTGTAGCACCCACGTGAAAGGCATGTGGGGCGCTGGGCGCTGAGCGCCAATCCCTGAGTGCTAAGCACTCCTTATTGATTGGCGTCCACGTGAGGGGTATGCGAGGCGCTGGGCGGTGATTTTTCCTTATATATTTTGTTCTGAGGAGTTCAATTTCCTGGTTCTTTTCTGAATCTTTGATCTCCAAGAGCAAGTTTGTCCCAATGAGAATTAAATTCTCAACTTATAGGAGACTTGTCTTGTGGATCTCAGATCC
This sequence comes from Agapanthus africanus, assembly GCA_030015575.1. Classification (NCBI taxonomy): domain Eukaryota; kingdom Viridiplantae; phylum Streptophyta; class Magnoliopsida; order Asparagales; family Amaryllidaceae; genus Agapanthus; species Agapanthus africanus. Next base: position 932,427,115 of record JASDDO010000019.1, on the reverse strand, counting down.
AGAGAAAGAACCATGTTCTTCTTTTAAAAGGGTTAAACCCTTCAATAGGTAAACGAGATACTTTGATCTCTCTTCTTTTCTTATTTACCTAGAGCTTTTTTCTAAGAAAGGAGATCTTCTTCTTTCTTTCTTTTTGAAGCTTTCTGCTTTATTTTTTCGAAGCTTATGGGGGGTTTCTCTGCGTTAGACTTAAAGTCTTGCGTCCTTTATATAGTAGAGGCAAGTCTGTTGATTAGTTGAAGAAATCTCTCGTTAAGAGATCCTAATTGATTTTGGGTATTTTACCCACCGTTGGATATTTGATCCAAGGACTTCTGTTTTACAGAAATTATTTTCTTGTTTTTAACAAGATTATGGAAATATTTACCCATACAGAATTTATTCTGTAGATCGGTGATTTTTTTAATTATCATTGGATTTTTAATCCAATGGTGCTCTGTTTTACAAAGGGCAATGTTTCTTATTTAGAAAGATTTGAGAAATATTTCCTCTAAACAGAATTTAATTCTGTATCCTTATAATTTATCATCTCCGTTGGATTTTTGATCCAACGGCTCTGTTTAACAGAAAGTAGAATTTAATTCTACAAGGCGTTGGCGCTCACGTGATATGCACGTGGGCGCTGCTTAAGGTTTTAATTCTTTCATGTGCTTTGCACATTGGCGCCCACGTGAGGAGCACGTGCGGTGCCAGTAAGAGTTTTTAACTCTGCTGCTGGCGCTCTAATGGAAGGCACGTGAGGCGCTGCCTCTTGAGTTTTGTGTGCTTTGCACACGGGCGCTGCTCATATAAGAGTTTTTAAGTCTGGCGCTGGCGCCCTTATGGAAGGCACGTGAGGCCCTGCCTCTTGAGTTTTAAACAGAGTTTTGCTCTTTTATTGGGGAAACACCGCCAACAAAACCTGTCACGCCCCACTTCTCGGTGTACGGGAAGGGGACGCGGCGAGGCCCGCTATGTATTTAGTCTGAAGTAAACAAGCTAAGCGTATCTAAGCAATATAAAGTAAAATGTACACAAGAGTCATTAATATAATGAACAACAACTTTATTTATTAAACATTCTTTTACAGGTACAACTGGAAATGTAAATACAAAGATAGAAAGCAATGCATAAACAATGGCATGAACTGAAATGAAAAGTATGTACAAGTAAAGTCTAATGCTCAGGGTCTTCTGTGAACTGCTCCAAGTGCTCCTGGCTGGTCTCGAGCTCCTCAGAGTCGGGTCCTCCTGACAACATTCCAAAGAAGAAGAGATATAGGAATGTCGTCAGCAAACAATCACTCGGTAAGTCCTAAAGAAAGAAGAGAAGTAGGGTAGACAAAAAAGAGAATATAACTCGTAATGTTTGATTATTATGTTAACGTAGTGTTTGTAGCTTGGTACAAAATATGCTAGTTCATACGAGAGGAGTCCAACTTATATCGTGGACTTTGGTAACCCGTAGTACAAGGCTCCGTCGAAAATACCACGGAACAACGACATGGATGTAATAACGTCTTTTAGTGACCACCTCGTGCCACCTTTAACATGTTCTGTGCCAGTCTACCCCTTTATAAACCCCGTAATATTTATTGTATTGATTGTACTGATTGTATTGTATTGTCTTGTAGTAAATGTAAGACTTGCCGAAACCATGATATCAGAAAACGGAATGGATATAAATGGATAGTCATGTAAATAGTGTATATCCATGGTTCGGTTTGGTCAACATAGATTGATATAGATTGAATTCTGGTATTCATGGATTCATGTTGTATTTCAGTTATACTTGAATTGAATTCAAGTCAAATTATAATTAGATTTGACCATGATTCGAACTGAGTCAGACTTTTAAACAAAATTGAAGTTCTGATTGTTTTGGAGTTATCGGTAATTGTTGCACATGGACGGCAGGATTTGTGTTTTTTTCCAAGACAATTACCTTGTTGATAACACCGTTGTTAGATTGTATACCTTAGATAGGCAAGCACCCACTTTCTCCTGCTCCTCGAGGCTCAAGAGAATTGGTCCCGCTTAAACCTATATTTACTAGGGTCCTTATTGTAATTTGATATAACTTGAGGGGTTTTATATAAAAATAGTTTTGATATATTTTCAAAATAAAGCTCAAGTATTTAATTATCTTCTTTAGGGTTTTCATAGATGTATATTTTATAAAAGTGAAATATCTAGTGAGCAGAAACTAGTTTTCATTGTATATGGTACTTTAATGAAAAATTAGAATTTATACTGTATTGAAATGGTAGTTTCATGTAATGGTGATTCCTTTGATTTAAAAAACATGGAATATTTGTATAATATATTTAAAATAGATCTTTTGCTAATCTTCATATATATATATATATAATAAATTTTATTTACTTTGTAGAAATCTCATTTTCTTAAAAATTGCATCAAAAATTCCATCGAGATCGAATACTCCTTGTGGAGGTCTGTATCTCGCTCTACTAGGCCCGAGGACATGCGATAACCCGCACCATCCCGATCGGTGTTCCCCAAAATGGGTTGTAGAGGCGTATTTGCAAGGAATTAATTAACACTCTTTTTAAACAAAACGGGTTTTAATTGTTTAAGGTATTTATTCGTAAAAGCGTATTATCCTATAATATAGAATCCTAAAATTCATCATGATATGTCAAAAATGTATGTTGTGATGAGGTAGGTCATTATCTTGTGAGTTATCTAAAGCTCATACGGTTAAATTGAATATTTACAAGTTGTATGTAACATGATAGTATTTTACTGTAAAAGTGAAATAGAAATTGCAACATGAATTATTTTGATATGAAACTCGTTTTAATATGTTTATTTATATTTGTTAAACATTATATGAGAATATGGTATTTTATTGTTTAAGAAAAGTAGAGTTTTTAAAGAAAAACGAATCGGAAGTCGGAATAACTCCGCTTCCGACGAGTTTGAAAAAGAGAAGTTTTTATTATAGCAAAAGAGAAGGGGAGAGGGGAATTACAAGCTATTAAGAAAGAAAGGAGGAAGAGGAAAATTTAGGAACCGTCGGGACGTCGTTTCGTCGCCGGAATCTGCTCGAAACGTCGTCGGAACTTCGCCATTTGCTAACTCCACTTGCTAAACTTGGGACTTGGAAATTTGTGGGAGTTTTTTGTAATGAAATTCTGAGTGAGGAGGGGTGAAATGCGGTGTGGTATTTATAGAGAAAATTAGGGTTTTGGGTAATGAATAATGAATTAAAAATGCATTAAAATTTTGGTTTAATGCCACTTTTTAATTCACTGTTTCTTTTTAATAAAAACAAACAGTACAAGAGTTAAGGGGGAAGGCCAAGGGGTGTGGGGTTAAAGATTAGGGACCATCCCCTACAGAGGGGGGGCGACGGTACTAGCCACAATGGCAATCTCGCCGGCCAACAAGAGGGTAAGGGGTTCTAGATGTTTGCCACGTGTCAGGGTCGTTTGGTATACTCCAGTGCGCGTGTTTATTTTACTGCGACTTTTCATTTTATATGTAGTGCACGTGTAAATCTTTAGGCTTATAAAAGATTAAAAGAAAATCAATTAAAAATAATATGTGGCAGAGGGGATTCGATCACAGGGTCTACGTCATAGTAGTGCAAGGCTTTACCAATGAGCTACAGGTGCTTTCTTGCTGTTCAAAAGCAAATAAAATTTATAACTTGTGCTTAGGCTTATGTATTACTTTCTGTATTTTGGAAAAAAATGTACAGAAAGTTTAGGGTTGTTACAAAAACAGTGAGCTGTATGTATGTGATGTGTATCCTAAAGTCTGTGCTTCTAGGTTATCTATTCTACAAATCTTTGAAATCAATTAATGTAATTCCCATCATTACTCAACTGTATATATCTCGTTCATTCCCCACGGGACCACGATACAATATATCCCGTTCATTCCCTATGGGACCACGGTATAATAAACAATGATTATTTCGTTTACGTCCGGAATCATGGCAAACAATAATAATATTCTCTTGAGTTACGTTTCGGTTACATTCTTGATTTCTTCTTTTCCTCCAAGGTTCTGTGTTCAAGTCGGGTATTGACGATATAAATCTAATGCCAACACTGGATCAAGCAGATACAGGTCTTTTCTATGAGACAACAAGTTACGTCCATCAGGACAACAATCCGGATTATTGGCATTAGCAATAAGATCCAAGTAACAAGTCTGGTAGTGTGTCGTGAATATGTCATGTACTGTATATTAACCAAAATAGATACCAATGTAAAACTGTAATCAATATCGAAACACAACTAATGCCAGGATGCATATGTATCTATCTGTAATAACTGTTATGTTGGCTATAGTGCCCTCAAGTCAATTATTGGATCGCAGGCACGTGATTGCAATGATTAAGGGAGGACATATACCGGTAGAACAGTCTTACTCGAGATGATAGTATACTATCTGTTTTGTCTCTATCATCGTGTACATGCTTCAGGTGACATTACAGATCACTATTACATGTTGATAGCGCCCTTAGGATTCTTGCTTGACTACCAGCAGTATGATGACGATCATATACGTGAGAGTTGGGTGGTCTATAAGCACATCCTTAAAGTGTCCCTAGTCATGGGAGTTTCGAAACTAGGCATCGATACTCTAAGAGTAGATTAGTGTATACGGATCGAGACCCCGACGAGGGACGGTGGCCGGTCTCACAAGCCATTGGTATTAGTTGGTTCACCTAAGATTTATACAGGTGCTCATTGGGTTATGAGTACACCGGACGGACTCGCCGGGAACATACTAGTTGGTATTATACCTATTGTCAGATAGCAGTTCCCCGGTGACATGTGTACAGGTTAGTCTATCGACTTGAGATCGTCATTTATCTCGTGTGAGTTCCCACTATGCTTTGATTACTACCCTACCACGGCTCAATGGAGTCGTGCAAACAGGTTTTAGTTGGGTACAATCCCGAGCCACATGGAGGCAGTGAGCGAATCGTCCGGGGAATCGTCTCTCCCGGTATTGGGGGTTGATGTCGCGGTGTGCACGGGTGTCCATCACCATAAACTCTCGGCCGGGGTAGACGAGAATTACCAATCTAGGATCGGTAGTTTCTCAGTTGGTGATATGTTTCATGCCGACACTAAATGTCAAGTTATTAGGAGTCTGACTTTATCCACCCCCTAAACTCGATATGCGATACTCATAGACGAACGGACCGGACTGTACGGATATTGTCACTGTCAGGCTCAGTAGGGGTTTCAGGATGATTTTGTTCGTCGGCCTCCCTTTCGCTCAATACCTGGGTAGCCGTTACGTATAGCTAGTGCCACTGACGTGTTTGTGATTAAACCCACTTCCAGTGTATTGACGAGTCTTTAGAGTCCTACGCAGAGGGTTTTCCTAGTTCGGGCGAAACGTTGTAGAGGCCGTATGGTTTTATGGTAGGGTTCGATCATATACGCGCACTTGTGCACAGATCATGATCGGACGGATAATACTAGTGGGCTTTGGTTTTAGCCGGATCCTAGTATTATATTGTTGGATTATTTTCGTCTCGTTGCATTCGTATTCATTCGGAATACGGATGCGGGTATGTATATACGGATGAGGGGTATTCTTGTAATTCGTTACAAGATAACTTTATGGTTGCCATTTCTTTTCTTGGATTAAACATTTGGTTTAATGTTTATTGAGGTGTAAAGTGTGAGTGCAAGTTTTGTTTTGGTGCATTGATCATGCATGTGCACTTGGTTTTGTTTTGGTTAGGATATTTGTGAGATTTTTGTTGTGAGCATGTATGATGGCAGATCTTTTGTATGTGTTTTTTTTTTCTTTAGTTGCCTTTTTGCTCACAACAATAACACACACAAATAGGCTTAACAAAACAATACTCAAAAAAATTAAGCAGACACTTTTCTTGAATTGCTTTTCTTTTGCAAAACTTGGCCTCACACTTTCCTTGCTTGGCTTCTTCTTCAACCTCCACCCTTACCCTCTCATGAGTTGAGAATCCATGAGTGTTTTGAGACAAAGTAATCACAAACACACTCTACTTCATCTTGGGTATCTAGGCTAGCAATCTGGATGCCCGAGTTTCTTCAGTTTTGAAGCAGGAGCCCGTAATTCTAATCCTCAACGTGGATCATCTTTGACGAGGGAGACCGGAGATCGAACTTGATCGAGGAAGCCGCGAGGAGCTTAGGACAGAGGTTGAAGACCGAAGGACCCGGATCGATCGGTATAATCTCTCCAAACTCTTTTTATAGAACTAGTATAGGGTTAATGGTACGATCCGTCGATTAGGGTTCCGTTAGCGCCGGGTTTTAAAAGTTTTTATTCTGCGTTTGGCTACGGATTGATGGCCGGGGCGCTGCCGTAACCCTACATGGTATCAGAACCAACCCATTAACCACATACTAGTTTGTTTAGACGATGTTAAAGTATCGAAACCGAAACAACTCCGAAACAATACCCGATATATTCTAGTTTCTGTCATTTTTTTCCGAGTCTTCTAAAAATATTTTAGCAACTGCAGAAGACTACTTAGATGACCACTAGAACCCACCCCAAGCACGAACCCCAGATTCAAAAATTGGGCCGGCGAGATGCCTATAATTTCCGAGGTGGCCGGTATTTTTTGGGATTCGGAACTTCGTATTTTGGGTGTAGTTTAGTCTCTGGAATATTAGTTCAGAGGTATTGCTAGTTTAGCCTAGTTTGGATATGGTTTTATCTAGTTGTTTGGGGCTATTCGGGGTTATTTCAAAGTCGATATTTCTAACACTGTTTAAAGTTTACAGTACATGCATTACTATCTGAGACCGTGAATGTCATTAGAGCGGTACAACTTATCTAATTGCTATAGTTCTTTTAGACAGGTTTGCGAACGTGACATTCACGTTAATGTTCTGTGTTGTGCTGTATTCTTACGGATTCGTCGTGGTGGATAGCTTGGGTGCAATTTTAGTACGGTTTAGTTTTATTTATACATTTGATATTGCGGGGAGAGCGTCCGACATATGGACTACCGTCACTGTCTGTTTGTATATTATTTGTTTGGGGCAAGACCGGGTTGAGTTCGATGCCACCGTTGTACATATTTTCTTTTTTGTACTAGGATTACCCCGCGATGGAGTGCATGGATAGCCGGGTTCTGGAGGGCAACGGGTCTGCATCTCATGGCGTTGAGAAGGAGGGGGCCTCACTCTAGAATTGGCGGGCTATTCGCTGCACTCGTAGGGGGTACAGGTTGACATAAGGAGGTATGCTCAAGTTACTGGATTCTGTGAAGTGCTGGGTGGCCTATTCACTTTGATGAAGGGGGCTGCCTTGCTTCTGGTTTTTGCAGGTAACTTGCCACGCTTGTAGAGGTCTAGGTTTTCATTACACAGGCTATCCATATGACCAGGGGAACGTCGGGTTTCACTTGCGGCTCAAAGGAAACCCGGGTCTCCCAGATTATCTGTAATGTTCTGTGATGCTTATTGCTTATCTGTGATGTTGCATTTATCATACCTGGAGCGATTATTATATATTGTTATATATACTAGTAAATGTTGTATATATTTTACACCCGCGCTAGTCTAGCCCCCGCTCTGTCTTTAGTTAAGTAACCTAACGGGTGATGACGGGCCCAGTGGCGAATGCGGATGGCATATACGTACATCATATTTTCGTTCTTTTGTGGTGTGATTAATTGATGGGACTGCGTTGATTCTGATCAATGCAAAGAAAACAGACCTATTCGATATTGTTGGAACAATTTTCAAAAGCTATTATTATAAGGACGCTTTCTTTTGTTTTGCACAGTGATATTCGGTTATGAATATCCAGCAACTCATTCCACGAGGCAAGAGCCGAGACCCCTTCACCGGGAGTGACCTCTTGGGCAGATATTTGCGTCAGGGTAATAACTTCACTATAGTCGATTACTTTTTGCTTTGCATCACGGTATTCAGTGGGAATATCCTGCACCTCATTCCACGAGGAAAGAGCCGAGATTCCTTCACCGGGAATGACCTCTTTAGCAAAGGTTTTCGCCACTATATATTTATAAAAAGCTATCCGGTTCCTTCAACGATATCAAGTTCATTACGTTAAACGTTTTTCGCTAAAAACCATTCGTAACCCTCCGTCATTTCAGACGGGTAGCACTTAGTATTCATGCTATGTTTATTGGCCTTCGTCATGGCATAGTGTATGGTAGCTATTTGTTACTTTTCTGTTGCATAGATAGATGCGTTGGTTTGGGATGGTCGTACTACTGTTTTGGCCTTCGTCAAAGGTATATACAAGTGGGTTCAAATTAACCTATGACGGGTAAAACTTGGCATGTGACTTATGATATGTTGGCCTTCGTCAAGGTCATAAGAGCATGGGGTAGAAATCACATCGGGAGTTTCAAACATACAGGAAACTTACCAGACATGAGCGTACCTTCTGGAGTGTGATAACTTGAGTGGATTCCATCAGGTTATCATGCGATAATAGTTGGATCCCGATTCCCACTGATGAGTTGGTTTATTCCTGGGGTGATTTTAGATGATCCCGACTAATTCTTCTTTCAGGTTTGGAGGAGAATTTGAGGATACAGTGGGAGACATCCTGATTAGATAAACAGATAACCATTCTGATCTAGCTTAGAATGCACGCCGAGTGTTTCTTTTCTCTCTCTCTTTGGCAGCGACCATGGCCCGATCCTAGACTATAACTCAGAAACCAAGTTAACCGAAGCTTCTTAAAACACATTGACTTTTGGATTGTCAGAGTTGCATACTTTATTGCCACTCCTAATTTTACCCTTTGCTTTTCTCCGGAACATTCCATATCAATAATGAAGATCCACATTTATTGGATATGACCATCGTATAGTTACATACGAACTCGAAGAAACTTGTTTCAGATTCGAGAATGGTTTCCGGTTCTGGAGAAAATGAATAGGACTATTCAGTTGTCTTTTCCTTTTACCTTCTCTCAGGTTGTGAGGGCTCCAAGGATTAGGAGAGGGTACACCTATTGCGCTTATTGGATAGTATTCTTCCAAACCATAGGCAGGTGTCGAAAGGTGGGGAAGGAAGAAAATCAATTAGTCTAAATGTGGTGTACAGAAGGTAATAAGTAAAGACAAATAAAGGGATTAGAAAGAGGGCAAAGTAAATTGCGACTGCTGTCATTCACGACCAAACCGCGTAATTCATTGCCACTCCTACTTCACATTTGCATTTCTCCAGAACACCCCGTATCAGTACAAAGATCCACATTTATTATATAATCCATCACATAATTATATACGAACTCGAAGGAACTTATTCCAATTCGAGGATGGATTCTGGTTCAGGAGAAATAGAATAAGGTTTATTCAGTTGTCTTTTATCTTTACCTTCTCTCAAGTTACGAGTACTCCTAGAATTAGGAGAGTTCACATATTACGCTTATTGGATAGTCTTCTTCCAAACCATAGGCTGGTGTCGAACGGTAGGGAAGGAAGAAAACCATTTAGCCTAAGGATGGTGTACAGAAGGTAATGAGTAAAGACAAATAAAGGGAGTTGGAGAGATGACAAAGAAATATACGGTTACAATCAGGAATATGGATAATGGAAGAGGCGTTACTAAGAATACCCGCTACCCCTTCGAAACATTTTCATGTTTCAGTATCACTATGCGTTGTTAATTGAAAACTGATTTCCCAATTAGATCCTTACTCTAGGGTATGAATTTACCAGGTTTGATTCTCACATCTGTATGGTTTCACAGATGATGAGTGGGAGTAAGTTATTGGGAATTAGGTGATTATATCCTCATTATATTAGAATTCATTGTAATTGGTGATATTTGAGGAAATCACCTGGGGTTTTTCCTGACGGCAAATATTTGATTTTGAATATCCGTTGTTATGTACCAATTTCAAACTGATATATCTGTACGTTTATTTTATAAAGTGAGATATAACTTTTTAAAATTATGTCCATAATATTTACCTATATCAGTTGATGATTAGGTAAGGAGCATTAAACAGCGGTGTAATTCTTCTTAACCATAGTACAGTTTTCAACCTACGACGCATAGGGTTTGAGTTATTCAACTCAGGGGACTTATACAAAGTATTGTATGTTGTCCAGTGTCCATTATGACAAAGGGCTTGTTCTTCGTACTATATTCTATTTACTTATGACTTCTCCAGTTTTAGACAAGTGTTTCATAGAAATACAGGGTCAAAGTTTTGAGAATTATAGGTATAAGAATAAAGTAGAGAACCACGTGATGCAAGTATCAGGATTCTTCAAGGTGATCGAAGATATAGATACTTGTGTTTAGTATTCAGTTGTTAGTAATGGTTTTGAGAACTTGCTTCTCTTTCATGTTACTCATATCTGGATGCACTCCTAAGTTGAGTAATATTGACCGGCCTCTCTCCATTTAGTTGACATGCACTGGAGACAACTGCGTGATTTGAATCTGGTTCCAATTAAATTAGTGTCTCTATTTCTATATTGTATATAGAATGGTTCATATCTTAACGATATTAAGGTATATGGAGTTGTCCGGCTTATGCTTAAAACCAGACTCTGGATAACTCAAGGCACGTTTCTGTAATGGCAGTTTGTGGGTTATCCCGGGCTATGACGAGGGTTAACATTTTACCATCTGGAAGATCAATAGTGATATTGTTCTTTACTCGCCACAGTTTTAGCAAAATGGACTTTTTCAGAAAACAGTAGTGGGAGTATGGTAGAACTGGAAGTGATTCCAGAACCATAAAAGATTACTGAAAATTTAATAGAACCTAAGATTCAATCGGGTTTGACATTCCATTAGCCACTCCACAGATATGGTGGGTACGTTAGGCACCTGAGAGGTACTTCGGTATCCTCAAAGACGGTGATAGGGAGGTTCTTGTTTACCCAGACTTGTCATTACTGCTGTTCTAGACTATGAGACCCGGCATGAAGATGTGTATAGCGTCGTTCTAAACTAGCTTTAGAAGTGCACATGTATATGACTCTGCCATAGGGTTGTTGTAGTCAGTGGGAGTAGCAGAAGCATAGTGGACAAGTAGCTTGTGTCCATTTATAGACTAAAGCATATATAGCGAAAATAGATCATCTATTTTTGATGTGACAGTCATAGGTTTTGACTTCATCAGAATAAGAGATAGATCTGTTAAGAAGGTAGTAGGGTGGTATGTCCTGGTATTTGGATGACATACACTTTGTAGGAAGTGAAATTCCTACACTACGATCGGTTATACTGTGGTTGTCATACAGTGGTTTCCCCACATAGGATATGGATATTATATTAGGTATTCTGGTTACTAGATCTATGGTTTTAGATCTAGATTTGGGTAGTTTCCCAATCTGGGTACTTAGACAGTATTCTAAAGGTGTTTTAGAATGGACGACTACTAGCATGGTGGTGTACCTGTAGGTGATGGAGTCACCCTCTCTGAAGGTGTCTTACATACTAGAGGGGAGAGGGATGTGCATGATTGGCATATCACTTGCTTAGGCAATTGAGTCAGTCATGAGATGTCAAGTATCACACCAGATGTTGTTTTTGCACTAGATACAATAAGTTGATATATTAATCCAATTGTGGAGAAACGTTTGGAAGCAGTTTAAGAACATAAGTGGATGTTCTAAGGATATGGTAATGACAGCCTCTTTCGGGAGACGGTTATCATTCCAGGCTTCCAAGGTGACTTGGATGACAGAGTGACTGTCAGAGTTATAGTTTTCCCTCTTAACGAGGGGCAGTTGTTTGGACAGATGGTCTAAGCGGATACTGAGGGAGGCATGACATAGGATAATGATTAAATTCAGTTGACGATACAGTCTAAGAAGTTTACTGGATTTGGAGTTCATTTGTGAACTGGGTCCCATCAGATATCCAGACATATTCTAAGACAGGTATTGCTCATTTCGGGAGATGGTTTTCTCCGCGAACTTGAGATAAAGAGAGACATAGAAAGAAACATTGGAGCGGATCCACTCACTGAGGCAATTTCTCGAACGCAATAGTTTTGCAAACGAGCTTTGTGAAACTGATTAGTAGAGAAGTTGGGTGTTCGGTATCACACGGGCTGTAAGTATGCGACACCACAATAATTAGCCTTAAGTACAAGTGGGAGATTGTTGGCTATAGTGCCCTCAAGTCAGTTATTAGATCGCAGGCACGTGATTGCAATGATTAAGGGAGGACCTATACCGGTAGAACAGTCTTACTCGAGATAACAGTATGCTATCCGGTTTGTCTTTATCATCGTGTATATGCTTCAGGTGACATTACAGATCACTATTACATGTTGATAGAGCCCTTAGGATTCTTGCTTGACTACCACCAGTATGATGGCGATCATATACGTGAGAGTTGGGTGGTCTATAAGCACATCCTTAAAGTGTCCCTAGTCGTGAGAGTTTCGAGACTGGGCATCGATACTCCAAGAGTAGACTAGTGTATACGGATTGAAACCTAGACGAGGGGCGGTGGCCGGTCTTACAAGCCATTGGTGTTAGTTGATTCACCTAAGATGTATACATGTGCTCATTGGGTTATGAGTACACCGGACGGACTCGCCGGGAACATGTTAGTTGGTATAAACCTATTGTCAGATAGCAGTTCCCTGGTGACATGTATACAGGTTAGTCTATCGACCTGAGATCGTCATTTGTCTCGTGTGAGTTCCTACTGTGCTTTGATTACTACCCTACCACGGCTCAAAGGAGTCATGCAAACAGGTTTTAGTTGGGTACAGTCCCGAGCCATATGGAGGAAGTGAGCGGATCATCAGGGGATTTGTCTCTCCCGGTATTGAGGGTTGATGTCGCGGTGTGCATAGGTGGCCATCACCAGAAATCCTCGGCCGGGGTAGACGAGAATTACCAATCTAGGATCGGTAGTTTCTCAGTTGGTGATAGGTTTCATGCCGACACTAAATGTCAAGTTATAAGAGGTCTGACTTTATCCACCCCCTAAACTCGATATGCGATACTCATAGATGAACGGACTGGATTGTACGGATATTATCACTATCAGGCTTAGTAGGGGTTTCAGGATGAGTTTGCTCGTCGGCCTCCCTTTTGCTCAATACCTAGGTAGCCGTTACGTACAGCTAGTGCCACCGACGTGCTTGTGGTTAAACCCACTGCCAGTGTAATACCCTAGTTCATTTATACCAGTTCTAGTTCATGTATTTCTTTATTTATGGTATTTTCCTGATTTATTGTGTTTTGGGTGCGAATAGTGTATTTGACATTTGTATTTGCATCCGGCCCGACCCGCATGCTTGAAACCAGTCTTGGTTCATGTTTATGATTTATCCTGACCTGTTACATGGACTCGTACACTTTCATTTTAATTTATACATCTTGAATACTGGCATTTTATCTGGCATTTGCATTTTCACAATATAACATTTTAAGTCACATAAAATATTTTAAAAATACATTGTATGGCCTGCATGATACCTCTAGCCCCGTGGTAGCATCCGCGCATCTTGTTCTCGTCCCGTTCAGTGAAACAGACTTGTTTGGATGGCTACGCGCACGTGCGTGCATCCGTTCTTGGGGGTATGCATTTTTCGTTATCCGGACATTCATTTTTTATTTTGGTCGACATGTATATTTTTCATATTTTAAAACTGAATTTTAGACCCGATCCGGGCATGTTTTGGACTATGTTTGTATTTACCAGAATATCAAATTTTATTTATATAATATTAATTTTATAAATTGATACAAATTAAAATTTAGTTAACTAATAAAAGATTTTTTAAATTTAAATCTAAACTAATTTCCTAACAAACTAACAACCCCTTTCTCTCTCTCTCTCCTCTGCATATATATATATATATATATATATATTTATATATATTTTATTTATTTAATTTTTTCTTTCCTTATTTAATACACAGCATCTTCTTCTTCTTCTTTCTTCTTTCTTTTTCTTAATCTTGTTTCTTGATTCCAGTGATCACCGCCGGAGCCATGCTCGTCGCTGACGATCCGAGTGATCCAGTGAACGTGCCTGACTTGCGTGATCACCCTCGTGAATTGTTTGGAACCGTTCCGTGTACCGTGCGCGCGTCACGACATTTCGCCGACGAAGGACGTTCCGTACACATCCGTTCTTGTTCCGTCTAGGCAAGTTAATCTTGTTCCGTACACATACTCATTATATACCTATTTAAATAAATATCACACCTGTATTTTAAATCAAGCATCACATGTTTCATATTATAGCCTTTCGACGTTCCGTTTACATTTGTATAGTGCATTTCAGATCTAGGGCATGCAAACCAATCTTAATTACATGCTACATTAATTTAGACGCATCTATTTTAACAATGGAATATCTGTATTTAAAGTCATGCACCCCATATTTAGTTTTATAACTTTTGATGTTCCGTTTGCATCCATTCATATCATTTCAGATTTAGATCATGAAAACTTATCTTGTTACATACTATACTATCATATACTGCATCAAATTGAATAATTACATTTCATATTACTTAGTTATATGTTCCGCACTTGTTAGTTTATCATTTTACGATTATGTGATACCCGTTTGCATCCATATCATTTAAAATATATATCATCGTAATATTTCTTATTATTATTTTTAATTAGTTTATAATCTGCATTTTATAATATTATACATTTGAAAATATTATAGTTTACGCATGAAACATCGTCGCAAAGCTGATACGACAAATCTGAAATTTACTGTACACCTTACCTTATAAAATTCATTATAAATCATAGAAAAATCATTAGTATACGTTCTTTAGTTCGTTACGAAGCTAACTCAGAATAATATAACTCTATGAAATATTTACTTGCAAAATAAATTGTTTAAATAACGTAAAATACAAATGAAAATGTCTCTAAACTGTTGTTCAAGGAAATTCCAGCATCAAACTTTCAATTTCGAATGTTCATAGCTTTTTGTAGGGACAACCTAAGATGCTTATACTTATAAAAATGAAAACCTTATTGAATTATCTTTTTTTTTGGTATAAGACATGTCCCATTTGGAGAATGTTTGTTATTTTAAAGCTATTTTACAAATCAGGTTGACGCTGAATTTCTGAACGGAACTTTCTTGTGTATGGTTAATCAATACCACTTTTATAGTTATTAATCGGTTTGAATATGTTATCCATGTTAATCTTATCATATCAATATCTATTTAATAAATAATAGTGCTTGTGTTTTAATATTCAGCAAATTTTACTGATTTACAGTTTTATAGTATCCGTCTGTATCCGTACGGTTTATTACATATCTAGTTGCGCACCGAGACCATATTATTTCATGTTACTGTTGTATTAGTGCACCATACTTGATAATTGTGCATCCTACATAGTCATGATGTAACCCCTGACAAAATATTTGCGCATCCATGCTTTACCGTGCATCCGTACTTGCTACAGTTTTAGTATGAGCATCCGCTTGACACATGTGCACTACCTGTCATGACGACCTGATATACTACTGCTTGACTTGATACCTGATACACCACTACTTGACATGACTTGATACATGTACACTACCTGACATGACCTGATATATCACTACTTTACATGTTACCTGATCCTGTTTCTAATGCCGACAATCCTGACATGTTGTCCCGATGGACATATCATGTTGTCTATACAGACAAATCTGTTCCTGCTTGATCCAGTGTTGGCATTAGTCTCAGATTTATAAATACATGACTTACACACATAACGTGGGGGTATGGGGAAATCAATGATGAAACCTGACTTGTAACTCGACAGTTCGATGCCTTTACTGATCAGTCTTACGGGCTAGACCAACCCCGGGATGATGATGCTGACATCATTCATCTTTACATACTACCTTTTACTGCCTAGCGGCACGTCTCGGATTCAGCCCGAGAATCTTGACTGTAGTCCCAGGCACGCACGGGATACTATTGAGTTACATCGATGATTCATCAAATTGATTTCAAAGACTTGAGAGTAGTTAACCCTGTAGACCAGTCTAGATTACTCACTGTACATCACCTATGCCTTACCCTTCACTGTCCTATTTATGTACTGTCATACATGTTTTACTGTTCATACTCATGCCTGCATGACTCGTTACCCCCTGATTATATTATTATTGATGTTATGACGCACTGACGTCTGGGTTTTGCATGGCCCAGATCCTCTACCTTTGTCGTAGGCTGATCAGGAGTACTGCTGCTGTTAGACCAAGCAGTGAGGATCCTGCTGATATCCAGTTTTACTTTCCAGGTGTTTTATTTATTGGATCTTTTGCTTCCGCATATTATATTATTTCTTGACTCGTTTATTCTGGCTCATGGACATGTACTAGATAGTTTAGTTTACATTCCTGTACTTGATATCTCTACAGCCGTAATGTGACTGTGGAGGGATTTTTCCTATCTACGAGTAGCATGGTTGGCTCTGTCACGTGCCTATCTTAGCGCACTCTGGGAAGCGGGGCGTGACAGCCAGTTTATTGACGAGTCTTTAGAGTCCCACACAGAGGATTTCCTTGGTTCGGGCGAAACGATGTAGATGCCATATGGTTTTATGGCAGGGTTCGATCATATACGTGCACTTGTGCACGGATGATGATCGGACGGATAATACTAGTGGGCTTTGGTTTAAGCCGGATCCTAGTATTATATTGTTGGATTATTTTCGTCTCGTTGCTTTCGTATTCATTCGGAATACGGATGCGGGTATGTATATATGGATGAGGAGTATTCTAGTAATTCGTTATAAGATAACTTTAGGGTTGCCATTTCTTTTCTTGGATTAAACATTTGGTTTAATGTTTATTGAGGTGTAAAGTGTGAGTGCAAGTTTCATTTTGGTGCATTGATCATGCATGTGCACTTGGTTTTGTTTTGGTTAGGATATTTGTGAGATTTTTGTTGTGATCATGTGTGATGGAAGATCTTTTGTATGTGTGTGTGGGTTTTCTTTAGTTGCCTTTTTGCTCACAACAATAACACGCACAAATAAGCTTAACAAAACAACACTCAAAAAAATTAAGCAGACACTTTTCTTGAATTGCTTTTCGTTTGCAAAACTTGGCCTCACACTTTCCTTGCTTGGCTTCTTCTTCAACCTCCATGCATACCCTCTCATGAGTTGAGAATTTATGGGTGTTTTGAGACAAAGTAATCACAAACACACTCTACTTCATCTTGGGTATCTAGGCTAGCAAATTGGATGCCCGAATTGTTTCGGTTTTGAAGCGGGAGCCCGTATTACTAATCCTCGATGTGGATCGTCTTCAACGAAAGAGACCGGAGATTGAACTTGATCGAGGAAGCCACGAGAAGTTTAAGACAGAGATTGAAGACCGAAGGACACAGATCGATCGGTATAACCTCTGCAAACTCTTTTTATAGAACTAGTATAGGGTTAATGGTACGATCCGTCGATTAGGGTTCCGTTAGGGCCGGGTTTTAAAAGTTTTTGTTCCGCGTTTGGCCACGGATTGATGGTCGGGGCGCTGCCATAACCCTACATCTAATGTAGCTTGGATTTCCGGGTCCAGCCCTTGCTGAAATCTTCTAGCTCTGATCTCAGCAGTCGGTATGAGATGGGCCGCAAACCTGTTGCGGTCTTGTGTTAGCTGTGTAGTATGTGATATATTGAAAAATCGAATTATTGAGACATATCTGACCGACTAAGCATGGTGAACTCAGCATCCTATTCATCCACTGATTTGGTCCACATCGAACCCTGTTGTAAGTGGATGAACTGCTGTTCCATATCGAACCTGGCAGTCTCTGGGAAGTACTTTGTGTCGAACATGTCGCGGAAAGTCTTCCATTCGATGGGTTGATCAAGGCGGCTTTCTTCCGCCTTCCACCAAACCCGTGCATTGTCCGTGAGCTGCAGCTTCGCAACACGAACCCAAGCTATCTCTGGCACTTATGCCGCTGACAGATCATCTTCGATACTTTGAGCCCGTTCCTCAGCTTCTAGAGGGCTCTCTTTTCCTGAGAATTGTTTGGGGTGCAAAGCTCTGAATTGCTTCACCCCAAGTGCTTCTAGCTCTGGTCGGTTCATCAAGATAGCAGTCTGCTGCTGTTGTCCTTCCAGGAGGCTGCGGATTGCCTCATGCAGAACTGTCTGCTCGTTGATCGGAGCAACGACGACAAGTGTGAGTGGTAGTGGAGGGGGAGTGTTGTTGACATTTGTGCTGGTGTTGTTTTGGGAATCCATAACCTTGAAAGAAAAATTTGGGTTAGGACAGATTCAAAGTATATGAAATGATTATATTCAAGGAATATTAATTGTAAAGAATTTTTAGTTGCCGGTTCTTGTGATATATTGCTTAGGTTGTCCACGCAGAACGGGACTGCATGGTAAGGTTCCATACAGCTCTGACCTGCATGGGCCACCAACAAAACCTGTCACGCCCTACTTCCCAGTATACAGGCAGAAGACGCGACGAGGCCACTACGTATTTACTCAGAAGTAAACACGCTAAGCGTATCTAAGCAATATAAGTAAAATGTACACAAGAGACAAGATATAAAAGAACAACAACTTTATTTATTAAACATTTTTTTTACAATACAATGAAAAGTAAATACATGGAATGAAAGCAATGCCTAAACAGTAGCATAACAGAAATGAAAATGGAATAAGAACAAGTGGATACAGCTCTGGGTCGAAGGCTATCTGATCCAAGTCCTCGCTGCTGGGCACTGTCTCCAGAAGGTCCGATCCACCTGACAACATTCCAAAGAAGGAAGAAATGGAATGTCGTCAGCGAACAATTGCTCGGTAAGTCCTAAAGATGAGCGAGAAGTAGAATAGACAGAGAGAGAGTATAGTTTTATAATGTCTGATTATAATGTTAGCGCAGTTGTTTGTAGCTTGGTACAGAAGATGCCAGTGTATACGAGAGGAGTCCAACTTACACCATGGACTTTGGTAACCCGTAGTATAAGGCTCCATCGATAATACCACGGAACAACGGCATGGATGTAATTACGTCTTAAGTGACCACCTCGTGCCACCTTTAACATATTCCGTACCAGTCTACCCTTTATAAACCCCGCGATGTCTTGATTGTATTGTTTGTATTGTTTGAACTGTATCTTGAATATATATGGATGACTTACCGAAACCATGATATCAGTAATGGAACGGATATAATGGATGAACATGTAGATGGAATATATTCATGGTTCGGTACAGTCAATATAGATTGAATAGACTGAACAGATTGAATATATGGATTCATATTGAATTGTAGTTTTGTAATTTCATACTTGAATTATATTCAAGTCAGATTGAGACACGGTCTGAGTCAGACAAATAGAAAAGAAATTGAATCCTTAATTAGGTTTTGAAGTTATCGGTAACTGCTGCACATGGACGGCAGGATTTGTGTCTTTTTCAAAGACAATTACTGTGTTGATAACACCGTTTGTTAAGTTGTCTACCTTAAATAGGCAAGCACCCATATCTCCGGCTCCCTGATACTCGAGAGACTAGTCCCGCTTAAACCTATGTTTACTAGGGTCCCTATTGTAATTTAGTATAACTTGAGAGGGTTTTATGTAAAAATAATTTTGTATAATTTTTAAAATACACCTCAAGTATTTTATTATCGCCTTTAGAGTTTTCATGGATGTATATTTTATCAAGGTGACATTTCTAGTGAATAAAACATAATTTCATAATATATGGTATTTATTTGTAATATTGGAATTGTATGGTATTTTCTTGTAAATGAGATGTTTTACTTGAATTTTGGAAATGTGGAATATTATAAATATTAAAAATAGATATTTTGATATTAATTACATATTTATTTATTTATTAAAAATATAAATTTTATTTATAATAATAGAAATCACATTTTCTAAAGAAAATTGTATTTTAAATTTTTCGAGATCGTATGCTCCTTGCAGAGCTCTGCATCTCACTCTACTAGGCCCGAGGATGTGCAATAATCCGTACCATACAGAACGGGTTCCCCGAAATGGGTTGCAGAGGCGCATTGCAAATATTTCTTAAAAATACATTTCTTGTAGAAAAATGTTTTAATAGTCGAAGGTAGTTATATGTAAAATCGTATTTTCCCAAATCTATATTCCCAAATTTCATCGTGCTATATTACATATGAGTTTTGTTAGGAGATAGTTCATTACCTCGTGAGTTTTCTAAGGTAATACGGTTTTAAAGTTCAAGCATGTCGAAATGAAACATGAAGGTATTTTAATGTAAAAGTGGAATAAAACTTGCTACGGTTATCATTTTGATGCCAAACTTGTTCTATTATCTTCGTTAATATTTAATGGTCATGACATAAGAGTTTGGTATTATTGTGTTTAAGAAGAATAAAACTTTTTAAGGAAAAACCGAATCGGAAGTCGGATTAACTTCGCTTTCATCGGGTTTTAGTTTTGAATATTTTTAGAATAGAGAAAAGAGAAAGAAGTAGGGACTTATAGGTTATTTGACTAGAAGAGAGAAGGAGAAAGAGGTAGGAGGTGCCGGTGCGTCGTTTCGTCGTCGGAATCTCCTCGGATCGTCGTCGGAAGTTCGTCGGAGTTTCGCCCTTTGCTAACTCCACTTGCACACAAAAGACTTGGGAATTTTCTTGAGAGTTTGGGCAGGGATTTGGGAGTGAGGAGGGGTGATTTTAGGTGTGGTATTTATAGAAAAAATTAAGGTTTAGGGTAGTGAAAGGGTGTATTAAAATGGATTAAATGTGTGTTTTAATTTGCTCTGTAAATGTGCAGGGAAATTAAATAATACAGGGGTTATAGGGGGAGTTCAAGGGTCGCATAGGTTAAAAGAATTTAGGGTTTGGGCGGAGTCGGGCCGGCGGCGCCGGCCGAGTCGGGCGAGTCGCCGGCCCGAGTAGGCCGAGTCGGGCCGCGTCTCCTTGTCACGTGTCCTCGATGCTTGGTCTTGACTCATGGACCCGTTTGTTTATTCTGTAACTTACCCTATTACGTGTAGTGCACCTGTAGACTCTTGGGTTTCTAAAAAATTAAAAGAATTTAATTAAAAAATGTGTGGTTGATGGGATTTGAACTCTGGTGCTTTGGTTCAGCAGTGCAAGGTCTTACCAATGAGCTACAAGCTCCTTCTTACTGTTCTAAAGCAAAACAAATTTATAACTTGTGCTCAGGCTCAAGTACCCCTTTTTGTATTTTTGAAAAAATTGTACATAAAATTTAGGGTTGTTACACCCACAAATAACTGTGTAACATTTTGTGGTAGCCGCTGATGTTCTGTGGAATTCCCAGAGGCTGGTGTTCAGGGTCAGGAGCGACGGCGACAATTCGAGGTTCGCTGGAAATGAGAAAAAGTCGGGGTTTGAACTTGCAAAGAAGAAAAGAAGAAGAAATGAGGCTGTTGCTGGGTTATAGGGTTGGCGAGGACAGAGGAGAGATGGTGGCGACGAGGTGACGACGGCGAGACAAAGTCGTCGGTGGTGAGGTCGTCGTGGCCGTGAGAGGTGAAAGGTGATCGGTAGAAGGGAAGATGAGAGAAGTGGGTATGGTGGTGGTGATCTGGGGTTCCTGGCAGTCGAAAGGAGGTGACATGGGTGTTAGGGTGGTGGTCGGGTTCCTGCGACGAGGTCGGAGGCGAGGAGTGTTGGGTTCTTGCGGTCGGGTCTGAGTTGAGAGCTCGGGTCATCGGGAAAGAAGAAGAAAAGAAGAGGGGGTGATGGAGGTGAGGCAGGGGAGGCGAGGAAATGGGGTCAGCGGTGATGGTAGAGTGGCGGCGACGAGGGGTGACGAGGGCGTGGGTTAGGGTTAGGGTTAGCGGTAGGAGGCAGGATGAAGGATGAAACGAGGGAGGGAGAGTGTTGGGATTTATTATATATTATATAATATATATATATATATATATATATTAGAGAGAGAGAGAAGTAGTGGGGACTAGGGAATCTGAGAGAGAGAGACAAAGAGACAGAGAGAGAAAGAGAGAGTTATTTTTTTAAATTAATAATTAATATATTATATAAATATATAATTGTTTATATATATTAGTTATATAAAATATTATATATATATATATATATATATATATATTGTGAGAATTTTACAGATAATACTAGATTACTCCGAATATTACTCGTGTCCCTTAAAAAATCTAGTTTTTAAATATGGAAAATATACGTAAGAATTTAAACCATAATGCAATATCCTGTAAATAAAAACATATACCCCCAAATACGAATTTGCATAAATATACGTAGCGATCAAATAATCTGTCTGTCTGACTCTTACGATACGAACATGATAGATGGGCGCAACCACATGATATGGGGTACTATGACATGCAAGGCTAGATAAGAAAATATATTATTTGGTTTTATATTGTATTTTAAAAGTATATGTGGATTCTAAAATATATTATATATGTATATAAAATCTAGATTTGCATGGATACACTGTACCAGCAAATATTTGATGTAATCTCGAACCATGTTGGGTTTCAACCATGCGGGTCGAGTCGGATAATAACCACAGCTACTCATTGCATCATTCGCAACCCAAAAGCAACAATAGTAAAGAATTTTGCTGCAAGATTTGAAATACCCCAAATATATAGTATAACAGTGCTAGGTTGTTACAGCAATAATAAGTTTCACTAATAAAGATAAATTAATTTATAGTAGGTAAGTCCAATTAATGTAGTTTAATTTATATAATAATACTTGATAATCTTTACAATATTATTTAAAATACGGTCATACTAATCTATTGTACAAGTAATAGTTAATACATCATTTTCGTCACATCATATATCGCATTTAGATAACCGTTACAACTATATTCATGTTATTCATCATGACTTGTTGTGTGATATTATTTTGATATAAACACTTCACCTGTTTTAGTACACTATCCCTGACATGCTAGTAACCTGCCATCTGGTTACCGTTATTGCTATATTGCTTATACTTGTTATCTGTAATATTTACCGATGCCAACAATCCTGACTTGTTATCTTGATAAACGTGACATATTGTCTCGATAGAAATAACATGTACCTACCTGCTCCTATGTTTGCATTAAGTAGATATTATATTCATACCTGACTTGGAAAACGAAACCTGGGGAAATCAAAAGTTTAACTGAAGTAAACCTTAAAAGGATATTACTTGATCCGTGGTTCCGGAGAATAACGGAACAGAATCATTCATGGTTCTTATTACTTGATCCGTGGTTCCGGAGGGTTGTCAAGCCCCGCTTCCCAGTGTATGGAAAAGTAGACGTGACGGGCCGCGACATATTTACTCAGAAGTAAACACGTTAAGCGTAAATAAGCAATATAAATGAATACACAAGAATAACAAGAGATGTAATAATAACAGCAACTTTTATTAATATTCTTTCTTTACATACAACTTAAAAGAAAAGTAAAATGATAGAAAGCGACGCCTAAACAGTGGTATATGAACTGAAAAGAAAATAAGTACAAGTAAAAGCCTAGAAGTCTGTCTCCTCTGTTAACTGCTCCAAATAGTCCTGATTGGTCTCGGTCTCCTGAGAGTCGAGTCCTCCTGACAAACATTCCAAAGAAAGAAGAGACAGGAATGTCGTCGGCGATCTAGCGCTCAGTAAGTCCCCAAAGATAGAATGGAATAGACAAGTAAAGAGAATAAAACTGGTAAATTATCTGTTTGTTATACTAACGTGGTTATTTGTAGCTTGGTACAGAATATATCAGTGTTTACGAGAGGAGTCCAACTATCCCGTGGACTATGGTAACATGTAAGTACAGGGCCCTGTCAAAACCCATATGACAACGGCACAAGATGTTCATGTAGGTGTCTTTTAGTATCCATCATCGTGCCACTTTTAACATATTATGTACCAGTCTACCCCGTTAAACCCCGTAATATATATTGTATTGATTGGTAATTATCAGACTTGCCGAGACTATGGTATAAGTTGCTCATGTAAACAATTTCAGGATGTATCAAGTAATCATGTAATGAAGTCAAAATATAGCCATGGTTCGTCATTTGATTTTGTTCTGGTATTCAGGTTCAGGTTCAAGTATTCATGTTTGGTATACTGGATTCATGTAGAATTGGATTCATGTGAATTGGATTCACATTGAGACTTGGACTCAGACTTAACTCAGACACTTTAAATAGATTTGGATCCTGAATTAGGTTTAGGAGTTGTCGGTAACTGCTGTATATGGACGGCAGGATTTATGTCTTTTTCCAAGACAATTACCATTAATAACCACATTTTAGTTTTCTACCTTAAATAGACAAGCACCCACTTTCTCCGGCTCCGTGAGGCTCAAGAGAATTGGTCCCGCTTAAACCTATATTTACCAAGATCCTTAATGTAATTTTATATATCTCGAGTGGGTTTTATGAAAAATATTTTATATACTTTCAACATAAACCTCGAGTAATTATTTATGTTCTTTAGGGTTTCTATGGATGTGAATTTTAAATAGCGAGGTATATTAGTGAATAATAACTTAGCTTGAATAGTTCATTGTATTTTAGTGTAACTTGTCTTGTATTGATACTTGATAGTAATTTAATGAAACCTGTCATTCTTTTATTTTCTAGAAAACATAGAATTTTATTATATATTAAAAATATATAGTTTGATAATATTTATATAAATATTAAACATTAATTTTATTTATTAAGTAGAAAATCTCATTTTTCTTAAAAATCGTATTAAAATTCTTTCGAGATGGTATGCTCCATGAGGAGGTCTGCATCTCGCTCTACTACCCCGAGAATGTGCGATAATCTGCACCATCCATTAGTGGGTTCCCCAAAATAGGTTGTAGAGGCATATTCACAAAGAGTTTAATAATATTATTTAAAAGAAAACTGGGTTTTTATAGTTCAAGGTATTTTGATGAAAAAATCGTATTTTGCCACAAAAGTTATGTCTCAAGAGAATCGTGCTATGCCAATATGTGTGTATGTAAGAGGTAGGTCATTACCTCATGAAGTTTTCTAAAGGTATGCTAGGCAAAATGTTTAAAAGATAACGTATATAAACTTCATGGTATTTAAATGTAAAAGCTTAATTAAAGTTAATTAACATGGAGTTTTAGAGTGAAAGTTGTTTCTAAACCTTTATAATGGTGTTACAAATATTGTGTAAAAGTTTATTGAAAGATATATAAATGAAAAGTGAGATTGTAGAGTTTAGAAGATTTACATCGGTAATAACTCTACTTACCGATGCTTTGGTTTGAAAAGAGAATTTACCGAAAAGAAGGAGAAAATAGAAGGAAATTACAAGCTAGGAGGAGAGAGTAGAGGTAGAGGAAAATGTCGTATCCTTCGTGACGTCGTGGGGTTGTCGGAATCGCCTCTAATTCTCGCCAGAATTTGACCTTAGGCTAACTCCACTTGTACTCTTCGTGGACTTAAGAATTTTTGATAAGTTTGACAAGAGATTTCAGAATGAGGAGGGGCTAGGGTATGGAGTTGTATTTATAGGGTGAAATTAGAGTTTTGGAATTGAAAGATTGAATTAAAAAGTATTTAAAATTGGATTAAAGGTGAAATTGAATTCTCTGTTAAATTACAGAGAAAACAAACAGTGAAGGGGTAATGAGGTAGGCCAAAGGGTGGTGTGTGCAAAGCACGGGCCTCATACCTTACGGATGGCCCTGCGTCGCCGGTCTAAATAGCAATCTCGCTGGCCACACGTTGGAGATGGGGGTTGGATGCTTGCCACGTGTCCTACTCGCTGTTAATATAATCTTGCACGTGTTTATTTTTTCTGTCTTTTCATTTTTACGTGTATTACACATGTAAACTTTTGGGCTTCCAAAAAATTTAAAAGAAAAATACAGAAATATAATATGTGGCTGATGGGATTCGAACACAGGAGCTACGCCACAGCAGTACAAGGGCTTTACCAGTGAGCTACAAGTTGTTTCTTGCTGTTCTTAAATAAAAATAACTTTTAAATTATAGTCAGGCTTGCAAACTCCATTCTGTATATTAACTATAAAAAATTTCGTACAGTAAAATCAGAGTCGTTACAAGGGTAATGGAGCAGAATCATTCACGATTCTTACTACTTTATCCATGGTTCCGGGAAGTAACGAAACAGAATCATTTTTTATTCATACATCTTAATCCGTGGTCCCGGGGGTAATGGGATATATACTTTTGAGTTATATGGAGGAGTACATTCATTGGTTTCAAATACCTGTAGGATAGTAAATCTAAAAATACAAATTTTAGGATGCACGTGACATATCTATAACCTACTGTTATATCACCTTTGATTGGTTTGTTTGTACTCATACCTCATTTTGCCCATGACACCCTATATAGCACACTGTTCGGTTTATTATTATTATTATTATTATTATTATTATTATTATTATTATATTTATGATGCACTAACGTCTGGGTTTTGCATTGCCCAGACATTTGACTTTAGCATATGAGAATCGTGAGTATTTCAACAGGATCGCCGATCAGTAAGGATCATTCTACTGATATAGTTCTTGTTTATGTTTTAGGTATTCTTTTATTCTCTTGGTTCTTTACTGTTTCTACTATCGTTTCCTGTTATCATTTGTGGTTATTTGGATATATTTAGAGATATATAGTTATAATACTATTCTTGATTACTGATTGACAGCCGTAATGTGACTATGAGAGAATATTTCCTTACCATAGGTAGCATGGTTGGCTTTGTCACGTTTCGAATTGACGTTTTTTGGGAAGCGAGACGTGACAATGGGATAACCATCCCTCCTAAATTAACAATTAAAAAATATTAATACTTTAATTTTATTGCAACAAAACACAGAATAATGAGATCTAGACTATGCAAAGTAAGTAGATACAGATCCGGTGAAAGTAGGGTTGGATGTATTAAGTATATGGAGTCCGACTTGACGAAGTGTGTAACAGCCCTAAAAATTTTATACCTTCCTATTATGTTACTTGTATTTCTTTGTTTTGTGTATTTCATGTAATATATATAATCTCCCTATCTATTTTCCCTATTTTATAATCTTACAAAAACCCAACACCTAAGCTCTCATCCAAAACGGTTACATTTGATCTCTTCCTTTTTTTTCCTATACCCATTTCCTTTTTGAACTATGGAATATATTTATCATTGGTTGAATAAATGCAAGAAAATCCTTAAAGCCTATTGGTCAAGACTCTTCATTGTTATCCCATATCCCACGTGTTCGAATCCCAACAGTAACAACATTTTTATTATTTTTTCTTTTCGACGTTTTGGAAACCCAAGCGTTTGCATGAGTTTTACACGGAGATATGAAAAGTTTCAACAGAAAAGAAGTATTTAAATGTGCTATTTAAACCCAACGGAGAATGTGGCTTGAACCATGAAGCCAGAAGGCGATCCAGGGCCGACCCTAGGCTGAGATCGACGGCCCCACTAGCCTCAATAGCCTCTATCCCGTGCACATGTGTCTTTTGACCTCCTCTCTACTGCTTTTCATACTCGGAAACTCTCAATTGAATCAGAAACTCCAAAATCCTTCATTTCTCCACTAAATTTCTTTTAATTGTCATTTAACAATTCTTTTACACCATCTTTTAATCCACTTTTTCCCTATAAATACCCTAGTCTATCCCATATCCCACGTGCTCGAATCCCAACAGTAACAACATTTTTATTATTTTTTCTTTTCGAGGTTTTGGAAGTCCAAGCGTTTGCACGAGCCTTACACGGAGATATGAAAAGTTTCAATAGAAAAAAAGTATTTAAATGTGCTATTTAAACCCAACGGAGAATGTGGCTTGAACCATGAGGCCAGAAGATGATCCAGAGCCGACCCTAGGCCGAGATCGGTGGCCCCACTAGCCTCAATAGCCTCCATCCCGTGCACGTGTGTCTTTTGACCTCCCCTATACTGCTTTTCATACTCGGAAACTCTCAATTGAATCAGAAACTCCAAAATTCTTCATTTCTCCACTAAATTTCTTTTTAATTGTCATTTAACAATTCTTTTACACCATCTTTTAATCCACTTTTTCCCTATAAATACCCTAGGTTATCTTTTAATCCAAAACTAAAGTGTGTAAGAAGGTTCGGTTAACTTGGTTTATACATTTTAGTTTAAGGTAAGTCATGGTCGCATAACCAGAGAGAGGGAAAGAAACATTCAACGTGCACTCTATCAAAATTAGATTGGTTAATCACTTTATCTAATCAGGATGGCTCCCACTGTTTCCTCGAATTCTCCTTCAAACCCTAAAAAGAGAACTAGTCGGGATCATGTACACCTTATAAGTTCGTTAACCGTTCAGCCAAGCCGGTGTTGATACTCCGAGGAAGGTCCCATGTGCTTTCGCACGGACCCAATTAAATAACCCAGTTTCCGCAAAGGCATAACATCGTCAACACTTTCTAAACACCTAATAAGTTAGCTAGCAGTGAAATGAAAATCCCTTGAAGAGAAATACCTACTCATCAGCAGGAATCGGGACCCAACTATCATTGTGTGATAATCTTGATGGAAGCCGACCAAAATTACCAGACTCCATAAGGTATGTGCAAACTTGACAAGTTTCCCTTATATTTGAAACTTTCGATATGGTTTTTGCCCCTGACGACCTATGACTTTGACGCTTGCCAACAAATCATAGCCACTAGTCAAGTTCAACTCGTCATTATCTTGATTAACTCGAACCCACCAGCACCAGCCATTGACGCTTGCCAACAAATCTGTGCGACTGTCCCAATCAATCGCATCTTTATGCAACAGATAAGCATCACTCAGCTACCGTACACTATACCTTGACGTTTGCCAACAAACATACATGAATACTAGACACAACATATCTGAAATGATGGAGGGCTACAACTGATTATTGGTGAAAAACCTTTAACATAATGAACTTGATATAGTTGAAGGAACTCGAGTGGCTTTCAAAAAGAGTGGTTTAGGCTCCACTTTTAAAACGGGTGATTTTGAAGAAAACCGAGTGTCATAGTAACATAAAAATTTTCTTAAGAGCGAACCCCCCCGTGAAGGGATCAAGGCTCTTTTCTCATCGAATGAGGTGCTGGATATTCCTAACCAAATATCTTTATGTACAGCAAAAGAATATAACTATAGTTTTAAAATTTGGTTCCAACAATATCAGTTAGGTTTTTTTTCCTTATATTAAACAGATAATGCAGTCTCATCAATCAAGTTTCTAAGCCATACCAGAAACAACCAAAATAGTATGCTTTTATATGCCATCTGCATTCACCACGGGGTCCCAGATCTTCACCGTAAGGTTACTTAATTTACGGCAGGACGGGGACAGGGCTAGCGCGGATGCAAAACATATAGAAGTATCTACTATATATAATATATATCAGCATCATAGGCATGCAACAAACAATATGGAATAGTGGATAAACTACGAGCCCCGCGTTTCATTTGAGCCACAAATAAAACGCTACGTTCTCCGGTCGTGTAGATAGCCCATACAATATCGATCCTAGACCCCTACTGGTGTGGCAAACCACCTGCTAATTCTAGAAATTGGGTAACCCCCCTCAATAACATGAGTCGATCACCTGTCGCTTTCTAGAATCTGGTAACTTGGGCACTCCTCCGTGGGTCGATCCTATAACTTTTCCAAGCGCGGCGAGCAACCTGCCAATTCTAGAGTGAGGCAGCCAGGTCTCAAACACTATGAAATGACTACATACCACACTCTAAAATTCGGCTACTCGAGCACTTCTCCTGGATTAATCCTAATACAGAAATGAAATATATACAATGGTGATATCGACCGCATCCTGGTCGAACTCCAATAAAAGAATATACATAATACGGAAACGGCGGCCACAAGTTGGAGCTTATTCCGAATGAATGAATACAAAATTATAAATCACAACTGTACAAGAAGAACACACGAGGGGCTATCCATCACAACAATCCGGCTAAACCATCACAAAGATATATATAGAACAACAAGCAACATAAGCAAGTGTGCAACCCCGTCTAATTGAACATATAGCAATTAGACGATATTCAACAACACAACAGACAACGGATCATAAACGATACTAAAATTTCGACCGAAAATAGTCCTGAAAGGCCCTTATGTAAAAACTACACAAAATAAAATCTGGGGCAAAACAAGCTATACCAAAAATCAAGTTTCTAACATTCCAAACTACTGAAAAAATCCAGGGACTTTTTGCCAAAATTAGGCCGACCAAAGTAAAAAACCGGTGGCCAAAATGCCTCGAATTTTGTGCCACATTTTATTTTCAAAAGACAAGTCCTCTGCAGATGTTTAAAAAAAATTAGGAAATTTTTTTTAAAAGGAAAGTAGCTTGGAATCGGAAACAAGTTACGAGAAAAAATTCGGTCTCGAAACTAAAATATCGTCTAAACTAGTTCTAGTGTTTAGTTAGGCTCCGATAATATTGAAAGTTCCTAGTTGCCTTACAGCTGCAAATGCGGCCGATGCGGAATCAAAAAACAAGAAATATACGGGGAGCATTAGAAACTAATTCCTAACAATTTTTCCAAACACTAAACTAGACACAAAGCATGCAGGTTTTAGGGATTATAACGTTTGTCGCGTGTCCACCCAATCGTGGAAAACCCCTCCAAACTCCTCGTAAGCCGTTGGGAACAAACTTGAGAGGCGTCCGCCCTTACCAAAGATGGTCCACCCGAGAGAACCGATCCAAGTTCCATCTTTAACTAATGAACCAACTGACGCTCTAAGCTTGCCAGAAATGGAGAGTAGGGGTGTAGAAATTTTCCGCTATCAGTTTCGCTCTCAAACTCAAGCTCAAGAGCACATTCAAGAAGGAGGAGGAGGATGAAGAGGTAGCCATAACAAAACAAGTCTAGTGTTGGATGAATGAGAGAATGACTTTATAATAATTTTCTACCATCAAATAAAATGTCATAACTATTTTGTAATAAACAAATGAAGCCCATCTCTCTTTAGATGTTCACAACCATGCTCAAAGATACATCACCCTCCACACCATTTCCTTAAATATTCATAAATGAATATTCACAAATAAGGCGTCCTCCTTCTAGAAAGTATTTCGTATAAATACGAAATACAACCTGGTATACGTATCGAAATACATATACGCATATTCGTATAAAAATACGAATAGCCAAGAGAGAGAAAATGAATAGTGAACATAATACTAGAATATATATTAAAAATATATATGTTATTAAATCAAAACTTGATTTAATAATTCGGCTTAATTTTAAGCTGGCTGGTATTATCAACCGTCCGATTAAAGTCTGTATAGCCTATACACGTATTTAATCGGACCCCTGTATATATCGACATACGTCATCTATATCATATCGCCTGAACCGGGAAAACCTTTTGTGTGGGACTCTAAAGACTCGACAATACGCTGGCAGTGAGTTACTGGATAAATCCATAACAACAAGCACGTCAGCGACACTAGCTGTATGTAACAGCTACCCAGGTATATGTGTTCAGTCGAAAATATCAAACTTTTGATATGACATTTTCCTTACTTTTCTTAAATATCTAAAGGTGTTTATTATAAATATGACACATATGATGGTTTATCTGTAAAAATATTATTTTCATATGTTTATATATTATAATTAACTTTATGAAGGAAAATATATGCATATAATATTTATATAATATTTTGATAATTTAAATGCATATCATATCAAATATCCTTAATCAATATTCTTAAAATATAATATAATATCAAATTGGTTAGGATAATATCTCAAAAATACCAAATATTACTAAAATTATTCTTTGAGATATGGTGCAAGCTTTTGCTCAGGTCAGGAGATCGAGATGTTGAGATGTCGGAAATAAAAAATCTGCATAAATATTAAAGAAAATCGAAGAATCAATACTGGCAGAGACTCAGGAAATATTTTCAAGTTCCAGACATCAACCAAATCTCCATGTGTCACAAGAATAAAGCCCCAGAAATTTGCACCCAAGATCTCACCAACAAACGGCGGATCCGTGGCCGATTCACCGAATCAGGAGTTAGGATTTTCAGGTTGGATTTGCTACAACTAACCCTAATTCTTGGAATCATTGATTTCTGGTTTTGGGGCTATATAAAGGACCGAGGGCTAAACTTAGAAATCATCAATATTTTACACAAACTAATCACCATCAAAGAACAAGTGTTCCAAGACAGGTCCAAGATTCGACGTGATAAAGTGACATGAGATTCAACGGAACATCTACATCCGACAAGGCCGAGATCGAGAGCAACTTCTTCTTCCTCTTGTAATCTAAACTTGAAGTTTGTACTTGTGAAGTTAATTAATAAAGGTAGATCTTTAGTTTAATTATTTAGTTACATTATGAATTTCATCTCTATCCGTTCTTCTATCTTCATCATGCGCGAGTAATTCTCCGCTTGATAGGGTTTGTAGGATTATGGTAGATTAATGGATGAGAAAATATTTTAACTTCTTTTGCGTCTTATGAAGTTTATAAACTTTAGCAAAAGAATTGTTAACATCCTTATCAGGTGCGCTACCAATTTATTGCTAGTCTCGACCGCGATTTGAGATCAGATTAACAATTATTTTGTTAAGGGCTAGACATGAATAGAGATCAATGAAAGGACAAGGGTCAATAGTGTGGAAACCCTATTTTCTTCCAAGAACCCTAATCTTCATTCATCATTATCAATCTAGTTTTAAATCTATCAAAAGATAAAAAGAGTCATCCTTATTAGTCATCCAGGATTACTAAATCCTAACGAACCCTACAAGCTCTCTTCTGATATAAAATCTACATCCGTCTTTAAACGAGATCTATATTCTACATCCGTGTTTAACGGAGATCTAAATTCTATAACTATTCTTCACTATTATCTATTCTTCTTCCTTTTCCTAATCAACACGTCTAAAGAAAGATTAAAAGATTCACATATCCGTGAGGACGACCCGTACTCATCTCGGTCTAGCTACACGCGACACCGTTATTGATTGCGGTTATTTCTACAAACACTTCTTTAAAACAGATCAATCAATATGCCGAAAGGGAAGTTGAAAATCAAGTCCGTCTGTCCCTACTGAGTTTGAATGTGACAATCTCCATACAATCCGGTCTTTTCATCTAAGAGTATCGCATACCGGGTCTAGGGGGTGGATAACGTCAGACCCCTGATAACCCGATAAGTCGTGCCAGAGTCAAGCTCGTCACCAATCGAGAAACTACTGAACTCCTATCAGTAAATCTCATCCATCGTGGCTACAGATTTAAGGTGATGGCCAACCGACTACAGCGCGATATCGACTCCGAATACCAGGAGAGGCGAATCCCTGACAATCTCTCACTGCCTCCATATGGCTCAAGACTGTACCTAATTAAAACCTATTTGCATGACTCCTTTGAGCCGTGGTAAGGTACTAATCTAAGTACAGTGGGAACTCACACGAGAAAAATGACGATCTCAGATCAAAGAACTAACATGTACTCATGCCACTAGAGAACTGCTATCTGACGATAGGTATAATACCATTTAGAAGTTCTCGGCGAGTCCGTCCGGTGTACTCATCTCCTGTGAGCACCTGTATACTATCTTAGGTGACACAACACCAATAGCTTATGAGACTCGTCGGTATCTAGAAACGTATATACTAGTCTACTCCGGAATATCGATGCCCGGTCTCAATATTCCTTCGACTAGGAACATTTAAAGATGTGCTTCTGGACTACCCAGCTCTCATGTATATGATCACCATCATAATGCTGGTATTCAAGTAAGAATCCTATGGGTTTTATCATTATGTATTAGCGACACGTAATAATAAGTAAAACATATACACATCAATGATAAAGACAACTCAAATAGCATACTATCATTTCAAGTAAGACTATTATATCTGTATAGGTCATCTCTCAATTATCATAATTGCCTACCTGCAATTACAATAATTGCCTTGATGGCATTATATCCAATATGGTCCGCGGGGTAAACTGGACTACTCTCTTATACACGCATACATTTCTTATCAAATTACAAGCAACCATGTTAGAATAGGATAACCATATTCACATACCTGTCATGCTTAAGATACCTTAACTTACTCATATCTAATTAACACTCTTACATGTTCTCTTCTGCATTAGATTTATATTCGTCTTACATACATGTCTTTTATCACACTTTATATTCGTATCCTTTTTGGGCACTTACCGAGCTCAAGTTCACTGACGGGCATTCCACCATGTTTTCTTTTTATTCTTAGAATGTTCGTCATGTGACGTAGGGACAGAGGAGATAGAGCCGAGTTAGGAGGATTTCGATCAGCTTACCGCTCGGTCAGACTACTAGTTTTCCTTTTTGCAGTTATTTCCAGTATGCCATTGTTTTAGCACTGTCCAGTTATTGTATCTTTTGTTTCATACATCGTATTTATAACACCCTAACACGATCGTACGTTATTTAACGATATTATTTAGTATTTTGAATTTTGTGTTTATTTATTATTTGGGTTGTGATTGGTTTGGTTAGTATATGTGTTTATCGGTCCCGACTAGCTTGCGTAAAACCCGTGATGGTGTCAGAGTATCTTTTATTAATATTTATTCGTAGACTTAAATCTATATGAATCTTAAATAACAGATATAAAATATTTAAATTTTATATATATATATAGCCATACGTTAAGGATATTTTCATATATTAATTGTCAGCAAGTTATTTAAATATCTCATGGTATTATATTGACAATTACCTATTGCAGGTAAATCTTAAACATCCTATATATATATATATATATATATATATATATATATATATATATATATATATATATATATATATATATAAATATAAATTAGAGTAGAATATTTTCTTTTAACGCTCAGATTTATGGTTTAAATGGGCTACGTATCTATAGATTATTTCCAATATATTTTCTTGAGATTTAGTAGAGATGGGTCAGAAATTTGTAACATCTTTTAAATATTATTGGTTATATATAAAACTATATAACACACACACACACACACACACACACTATAATATTATGTAAGTTTATGAATATGCATGTCCATTGTTCACACATGTTTGAGCGTTCACTTACAAACATATGCGTACTTAGATAAGAAATATCGTTGAAAGTATACTGATTTATATATGCGTGTGGAAACTTAGCGCATGAGATGTGCACATGTGCAGGATGCATATATGTTTAAACGATACAATCAGAGGAACAACATATGTTAGAAATGAAGCATTCGGTAGTCAACGATAAAAGGAATGCATTTAAATAAAATTTTATTCTACCGGGAGGAGATCACCAAACATGGGATCAAAACTATAAGGGTTTACAAAACAATAAACAAAGTTTTCTAAAACCCTCTCAGCCTTCTCCACTATATCAAAGCGGCGATCCTAACGAAGAGTCGCTCTCCATCGATCAATGCCGAGCTAATCGGCAAAAACAAACATGATGGCCCGCTGAGCCCGTATCTGGCTCAACAAATGATCGGAGAGATCCCTTAGAGGCTTGGTAATCAAGCATGCCTCATGAACGCAGTCGATCTTGTTCTCCACTATATCGAGCATCACTAGAGTCATCTCCGTAGGATGAGGAGGAATATCATCGATCACGGCTGGGAAGATCACCCGGAGCCAAATAGAGCTGATGGGGAGAGGAGATCCCCTACAGGTCAGGAGCTCGTACATCACCATGTCGCATTGATCGTCAGTGAGAGCGGGATTAGCCAGACAGGCGGCAAAGTGAGGAATGATATTCCCAATGGACACCTCCCATGGCTGTCGAGGAACATGCGGGTGATTGCAAACCATGATTCTTTCTCTATCAAAGTGATTCCTTCTTTGTGAAGGAGGAGACGAGTACTGCTTCAAATAATAAAGAGAAGCATTTAAGTCTCGGCCCAGAAAATGTCGTGCATGGTGGAACTATTTCCAAGCTCTGATTAAAAGAAGGCGTTAAAAAGGGGGGGAGGGGGTTGACTTAGAAAAAGAAGAGAAAGAAGGTAAAACGATTCTCTCATAAATTAGGGTAGCGCCTCATGTGTTTTCGCCATGAGCGCCAGCGTCAATATTTAGTAGGATTAAAAAATCCTATACTGGCGCCTCACGTGAAACATATGTGAGCGCCGGCGTGCAAGGAACATGAGCACCTGTTTATGTAAGAATTAAATTCTTAAGCAGCGCCTACGTGCATAACACGTGAGCGTTGGCACCAAATTAAAGAGGGTAGAATTAAATGCTACATGGGGAATATTTTCCCAAAAACAATAGACATTCTCTGTTAAACAGAGCCATTGGATCAAAAATCCGATGACAGAATTAAATTGTATTAGGGGAAAATATCTCCCTGGCCTTTGTTTTTAAATGAAAATGGTCTTCTCTGTTAAACAGAGAACGGTTGGATAAAACATCCAATAATATAATTAAATTCTAAATTTAGGAAAATATTTTTCTAATTTTTCCAAATGAGAAAGATATACTCTAAACCGTTGGATTGAAAATCCAATGGTGATTAAAAATCACCGTTTGATAGAATTAAATTCTATCTATGGGAAAATACATCACTAATCTTGTTATAAACGAGAATATATATTCTGTAAAACAGAAATTCTCTGGATTAAAGATCTAATGGTAAATAAAATCCCTCGAACAATTTTTGAGGCCAATTAAATCAATTGGTATCTCTTAAATGAGAGATTTTCTCAAACTAATTAACAATCTGCCACTCTTATATAAAGGATCCAAGATTTCAAGTCTCACATCAAGAATTGATCCCATAAGCTTCTCTAAAAAACTGAGAATTTAATTCTCCTCAAAGAAGAAGATTCCCGCTCTCTCAAACTCTAGGTGAAGAAAAGCAGAGATAAACATATCTCCTTTGTAAGCATAAATAAAAAGGAAAAATAAAGGTTCAACCCTTCATAAAAAGAACTTAGTTCTTTCTTTTGATCTGAGATCCGTAAGACAAATCTCCCCACAAGTTGAGAATTTAATTCTTATCGGAAGATTCTGTTCTTCAGACTCAAACTCTAAGGAAAAAACTGGATAAAAAGAAAAATAGAGAAAAGACACAGATTTCAGAAATTTAATTCTTTCAAAAATAATAATAGGGTTTAACCTACATAAAAAACTCAGTTCTTATAAAAAAAAAAAGAACATAGTTCTTAAATAACATCGGTCCCAGATCTTCAAAATATAGATCATAGTGATCATTAATGGCCAAAACCCCATAAAACTGAAGTTAAACTTCTATAAAAAGCGGTTAAATCTCTAAAGAAACCCAGTGTCTCACGTAAAGCACACGTGAGCGCTCTCTAAAAGAAAAGAACTCAGCGTCTCACGTGCTTCCTATTTGAGTGCCCAGAAAAAGGAGCTCAGCGCCTCACGTGCTTCCCACGTGAGCACCTAAAAATATAAACTCAGCGCCTCACGTGATTCCCACGTGAGCGCCCAGAGGTGAAAACTCGGTGTCTCACGTGAAACACACATGAACGTTGTATAAAAGTGTTGAGCACTATATATATGTGGTCAAAATGGCTAATTTCTTAGCACTGATTGGGCAGCGCCCATGTATGAGCGCCTCACGTACTTCCCACGTGAGCGCCAGAGCCACAAATATGTGCTTAGCACTTCTGAATAAAGGGAGAAAACCCAAGACCGAGCAAACAGAGCCACAAACAAGTGCTTAGTACTTCTGAATAAAAGGAAAAAGACTGAGCAGATCAAGCCCAAATTGGCTAAGTCCCTCTGAAGTTCTTTTGCAGCTGAGCCTAAATGCTCTGTTGTGGGATCTTATTAAAATTTAATGACCCTGAAAATATTGCTAAGTTGATCTTAGTCTCAAATAAGCCTAACGTATTCTTAGTTAAAATAAATTGAGCCCAAATGCTCACACACACACACACACACACACACACATATAAGTCGATCTTAATCTCAAACCAGATTAACAATCCTTAAATGAAACTAAACATCCTTGAACTAAGAGAATACATACAACCTAAGTTCAATCCACAAATATAAAATATACGGATTTGGACTAATCTGCGCCCTACGGGCGACGACATAAAATAGTCTCCTTATACAATCCACGGGCAGGAAAAATAAAATAAAACACACGACACGAAGTGAACTACTGGAGCAGGAGAAAATGGTTATCGCAACGCGATAATGTAATTAACTGCAGGAGCCTGCACCGTCCCCACAATCAAAAACCCCTCACAAATGAGGTGGAATCTGATAAAATCTGCTACATCGTCACATCTATCCAAACCTCCAATATACAGTGTCATAAATCAACTTGGTATCTTTGGAGAAGTGGATGGATATGTCCAAATAGCAGCTGCCCCCAAATTCATGAAAGACGATCAATCCCAGTTCGTCTCTATTTTCGGCGGTAAACATTCATGAACACACATGTTAAACTTCTACACACATGTTAAACTTCTCCAATGTTATATTTTATTATTCTAAACAAAGTTAGAATTCTTGATAAAAATTCCACTTGTTGTCTCAAATGCTATAAGTTTTTTCCTCTGCGGAATGCAAACAACTATAAAGCATGACAGGAATTTGGAAAGATTCTCAAAGAATTATCGAAGTATTACTGCATGATATCAGTCTGATGAACCTTTGACGAGTTAATGCTATTTTTATTCCCAGAAACTATAGACTATTAAGGGCATACTATAATTTGGAAAGTCGGTAGGTTGATAGTGTGATCTACATTTTTTCTAGTGCAGTATAAGTTTTTATAGTGAAGGAGGCACCTGATTGTTTGCTAAAAAGTGTGTGTCTATGTATGTTCTAAATACCGCAATCAATAACGGAATCGCAATAGCTAGCCGCTAGTGAGTACGGGTCGTCCACAGAGAAACATAAACTGATTTTCTTGTTTTAGACGAGTTGATAGAAGAAAGATGGGATTATTGTTGTTTATTACTAAAACGGTTTGAAAATTTTAAAGAAAAGGGCTTGTAGGGTTTATAAGACTTAGTACTTAATGGATAAAGTAAAAAAATCAATTCTTTTTATCTTGTAATTATTTAATACTAGAAAGATAACGATAAATGTGGATTAGAGTTCTTGGAAGGAATTAGGGTTTCCCATTACTGCCCCTTGTCCTTCCATTGATCTCTATTTATCTCAAGCCCTTAACAAAACGATTATTAACGAATCACAAATCGTGGTCGTGACTATTATGAATTGATAACGCACCCGATAAGAGGATTAATATTCATTTAGCTAAAGTTTATAAAGATTAAAACTTTTAAAAAGAACTTAAGTTATACTTTTCATCCATTATTCTACTCTATCCTACAAACTCTAGCAAGCAAGAATTTACTCGCTCATGGATATTAGCGTAGTAAAAAAGAGGTGGAAGATGAATGAAACCATAATTGAAAATTAAAAGTGTAGAAAATAATTGCGGAATGTAATGCAGAAAGTAATACGGAAAGTAAAGTGCAGAAAGTAAATGCGAAAAGTAAATGCGAAAAGAATTAAAATAAAGAACTACCTTTATTGATCAACTAGTACATTACAAATTGCTCTCTGAAAAAGTAAATTACAAAAACCCTAGTTTTGCTCGTTAGATCTCTTTCGATCGATGGATAGATGAATGTATATATAGCTCTCGGTCCTTTTATAAGCTCTGGAATGTGAAGCCCTAGATGACATATTGAAGTGTGTTAAATTACGATCATGAACCTGAAGTTTCAGATCCTACGACTGCCAAATGACCACTGAACCGTCATCTATAGCCCTATTTGACTGCGCTTCCGCCGCCATTTGGTGGATTTGGGCTTTCAAATTTTTTGTGGCTTTTCTTCTTGATATTTGGAGATCCTTCTGATAAAAAGATTCTGAAAATATATCTCTTAATCTCTGCCATTGCTAGATTCTTCGATTTGCTCTTAATATTCGGCAGATTCGATTTGATACTTCGATTTGCTGTGGATCTCCTACACACAGTTCAAACCTGAGCTAATCTTATTATAATACCTGCACAATATCTCAAATCATCTTGTTAGTAGCATTTGTTTTATTTGAGATATTATTCCAACCAATTATATGATATGATATCTTAAGAATATTGGTTAAGAATATTCGATATGATATGCATATTTTAATAATAAATAATCTCATGTATATTTTATTTAAATATGATATGCATATATTTTCCCTAATTATATTAATTATAAATTAAGAAATATATGATAATAATCTTTTTACACATAAATCCATATATGTTCTTTATTTACAATTAACACCTTTTAGTAGTTAATAATAATAGGGAAAATGTTCATACAAATGTACAATAAATTTCACTCATCAGCACCAAACAGAGGGTAAGCTTGGAGTGCTTCAGGTTTTCCGTCGTTCCGTGTCCATCCGTATTCGTCGAGACCGAGCCAGGTTTACAACTTGTTACATGATATATATATATATATGAGAATAATGGAGGAAAGAGGCCATAAGAGGGAATTTCCTACTATGGTGTCGAAAAATTACGCCCTTCGTCATATCTTCCGACGATCGGAATCCATCATCTTCATCGTTATCATCTAATATGTGGGTACGCCAAATTTCGTGTGATTCTACAACTTTTTCACCGTTGATTTAGCAATGTAAAAAGTTCTATTGTCGGTAAACCGTTAATTTTGAACCCACTAATTCAACGGTGAAAAAGTTGTAGAATCACACAAAATTTGGCGTACCCACATCTTAGATGATAACGATGAAAATGATGGATTCCGATCGTCGGAAAATATGACGGAGGGCGTAATTTTTTGACGTCATAGAAGGAAATTCCCTCCTATGGCATCTTTCCTCCATTATTCTCTCTCTCTATATCTATATATATATACATATATCATCGTAATATTACTTATTATTATTATACCGTTTATATTTATAATTCATATATCGTTAATTAGTTAACAATAGTTTATAATTGCAGTTATAATGGTTATGCAAATTTAATCTATTACTAGAAATTATAACAAACTATTCTCATTTGGTCAATTGGTAAATCGAAGTGTGTGTAGGAATTAATATGATTATTTTTCGTTATACTATTTATCGCACCTAGATGGTTACAACTGTATTTCATCATGATCTGTTCGCACAATATGACCACAAGTAAACACTTTGTCTAATTTAATATACTACCTTGACATGCTTATAATCCGCCATCTTTTTACTGATATTGCTATCTTACTTGTACCTATTTACCTGTAATACTTACCGATACCAACAGTCCTGACTAGCTGTCATGTTCGACGTGACATGTTGTCTAGATAGACATAACCTGTACATGTCTGTACCTATGTTGGTATTAAATAGATATTATATTCATACCTGACTTGGAAAACGAAATCTGGGCAAATTGAGAAATCAAAGGAGTAACTAAAGTGTAACTTAAAAGGATATTACATGTTTTCGTGGTTCTGGGGGGTAACGGAACAGAATCATTCTTGATTCATACATCTTAATCCGTCATCCGGGAAGGTAACAGGATATATCTTGGTCTGTAGTCCTGGAGGTAACGTGATATATACTTTTGAGTTATATGGAGGAGTACATTCATTGGTTTCAAATAGCTGTAGGATAGTTAACTTAGAAACACAGACCTTAGGATATACATGACATGTTTGAATACCTATAGTCTGCTGTTATAACACCTGTGATTGTTTTGTTTATACTCATATCTTATTTTACACATGACATCCTATATAGCACACTGTTCAGTTTATTATCATTATTATCATGATATCTATGACGCACTGACGTCTGGATTTTGTATGGCCCGGTTCCTTTAACCTTATCGCAGGAAGATCAAGAATAGTTTGACAGGCAAGCTGAGCAGTGAAGAGCTTTCTGCTGATTTAGTTTAGTGATGCTTTAGATTTATTTTCTTGTTAAGGTTTTGTCGTTGTGATCTCATAAGGAACGAGACTAGGATATTATTTCTTGGATCTTTATTTGTTTCCGCTACATTTCTCGTTATTATTTATTGTAGCAGTTTGGACATGTGATGGGTAGATAAGGCACCCTCCCAAACCAGTTGGTCTAAGGCATTAGGTGATAAGGCACCCTTGCTTTATTTTTTATGCGTCCTTAAGTAATTACAAAACCAGTGTTCATTTTTCTACACCATTTATATTTGGTTAACTTATACACACACACACACACACACACACACACA
This sequence comes from Agapanthus africanus, assembly GCA_030015575.1. Classification (NCBI taxonomy): domain Eukaryota; kingdom Viridiplantae; phylum Streptophyta; class Magnoliopsida; order Asparagales; family Amaryllidaceae; genus Agapanthus; species Agapanthus africanus. The sequence continues at coordinate 932,384,969 of JASDDO010000019.1, read as the reverse complement.
CACACACATATTTCATACTAAGGTTTCTAGGTAACAGTATTTCAAAGTATCCTCTACTATCCCAAGTTTCAGAATATGTGCAAGTGCGTATAGTAGGGTATCAACGTTCAGAAATTTGGACTCAAGAATATGAACTATTTTTCAGACTTATTTCTATCCTCGGATTAGTAATTTCTTCATTTTACTAACTTTTGGGACAACAGCTCATGACTACGTATTACTAGCTTCGTTTTAAAATATCTAATTTTCTTGCATTTATTAAATCTTTTCCTTTCTTTCATATGTATTTTTCGCTTTCTAACTTTTATTTTCAAAGAAAAAAATTTATGCAATGCAATATTTGCATATGATGCGTGGATATACACAAACCATCCATACAAACTATCTCCCTAAACTTGTTTGCAACAGTGCCTTCACTGATGCTGTCCTGCAAGCTCAAAACTTGAAGACTAGGGGAAGAATTCAATAAGATGGTATAAAGAAGGGGTCAAGAGTGAATGACAGTAAAATCCTCCCCCAAACTTGTTCTTGGCTTATGATTCTTTTCTTTCAAGAGCTATTTAAAAATATTTTTCTTCTTCCCCCCAAACTTGAGTAAAATAGTGTTTTCATTACGAAACATAAGAGGAGGAGAAATATTATTGGTCTACTCAAACCTTTACAAAGACCAAAAGTTAAAACCAACCATTCAAATATTTTATTAAGGTAACACCATGGTTGGTAGATGAATGTGAAACGGATAGACGTGTAGAAGACTCGAGACTGTATAAAAATGGAGGTTGCATTATATCTCAAGTAGAAGAAACAGAAATAAGAGTATCGAGAAGAAATGAAGCGGGGGGAAGAGAAGAGGTGTAATCGAAATGTTTTAAATCTCGGTTGGTGGAGACGAAAAAGTGATGGTGAATGAAAACGAGAATGTGATAAATAAGGAATGGGTGGAATAGTCGTATTCTCGTATGTAATAGGAAGAAGGGGTGGTGGTTTAACTTCTTCGGACTCAATTGGAGGCGCACGAATTTCCGGTGGAGATTGATTCATCACAACATCCAAGTTTTTAAGAAACGCAAATTCTTTGGCGAAAATATTTTCAAAACTTTCATCGATAGTCCGAGTGATAATCTCATCGGAAAGAAAGGAATAATTGTCCATGTTAGTGGAATAGGCAGATCTACTAGGAAGATTGAAAGTGTCAAGGTCAATCTTTTGCATACCAAGGTTCAAAACATTCGATTTGGCAGAAATTATGGAGGTAGGAGACTCGAAAAGATCGTCTCCCTCATTCTTAAAACAGTCTAAATCAAGTGGCTTTTCAAGAATCATAGAACTCGAAATATCAGATTGTGGTTCATCAAACTTCAGTGGAAGTGAAAGAAGATAGGAACCAAAGAAAGTGGGTAATGAAATAGGTAAACAAATATGGGTGTCGAGCATTGTTGAACCAGATGTGGGAGATGAAGGCTGAATATTGTTTTGCATATCGGATAGGTCGGTGGTAAGAATAGGATCGGTTAAATGCATAGGAAGATATTCACATTCAATGGAAGGGACATGATGGGTCAGGAAATCCAACTGTTCTAACATAGCAGGTTCATCTTCAAAGATATTCTCATCACCGCTCTCACTAACACTTTCATTCAAATCAAACGAATAGGTCTTTAAAAATTCATCAATTATATTATCATCAATCGATGGATCACTTGGTTCACTTGATGGAATTGGAAGGTTTGAAATGTCAAGTGTAGTCGAATAAGGATCGGTTTAATTTGAAATGGTGTAAGGCTCTCTTTCACACTCATGATTGGCCAAGTCAAACATGTTATTCTCGGGCACCTCATCAATTAGATTCTTAAGCGGTTTATCATCAAATACATTCAGTTGGGGTTCAAGATGGAAGGTGTCGAGATCAAAAGAATTGGTTCTAGTTTGATTCTGAGGGATTCTTTGTTCTTTCTCACTACTCAATTCCAACTCTACTGCAAGACTAGACATGTTTTGTGAAGAAATTTCAATAAAGGATTCTCTTTGAACCATGGAACTTCCTAATTGATGTTCAGAAGTATTGTCTAGATAAGGCGCAACAGTTAAGTATGGTTGAAATGTGTTTAATTGTTGGCTACGGGCGGGTTCAATGAGTTCCGCAATCGACATGGGTTTACGAATTGCCACATTAGCCTTAAAAGAAGGAACAACATGAAAGAGTGTGAAAGTTTGGTACTGGTGATATGAGGTAGAAGAGTGTGTCCAAGTTTCATACATAAGATTTGGATCAATACTGTGATATGAAGAAAATTAAGAGTGGTTGGTTAGTTAGCGACTGGATTTTGCAATTTGCTCAGCAATGGTCATGGATGTAAAAGTTGTCTTATTCGCCTCAAAAGGAGTATCAACATTTTCATATGGAAATGATTGTAATTGTTGTCCTAACGGTTTTGGAGCAGTGAAAGGTATGAAACTTTGTCTACGAGCATTCGCAATATGCTCAACAATGGATATGGGTTTAAAAGTTGTCTCACTAGTCTTAGAAGAATTATCAACATAAAATGGTGTTGAATTCTCATGCAGTTGATAGGACTTTGAGTGAGGTGTCCAACTATTATTTCTAGCGCATACTATCCTATCCCTTAAAGAAATGGTGGGGTCGGTTGTTGTACCAAAGCAATAACAATAATAAGAAATATCTGGTTGTTTGTAGTAAAGCTCGCCAAGAGTTGATCAGTTTGGGTTCCCCATCATAAGAGAATGAAAAGAAAAGAGGGTGATAATATTATATATATATATATATATTTAAATCGTTTTGCTTTAAGGAGGGACTCGACTAAACCAATCACAAACGTGCACAAACAATCCCTAGAGTTAGGGTTACCTAGGTCAAATCGCTAGACCGCTCCTAGACTTCCAAACAAAAAGACATAGGATAAATCTTCTATCACCTCGTTATCAATCTTGCAGCCAGGTAAGCGACAGGTAAGTGGGAGGTATCCGTTATACAAATCACCGAAATAGCGGGCCTAATCAAGTAAACCAATTTCCTTAGTCACACTTGCCTTAGACACCACAAGAAAAACGAGATAAGTAATAGATTACCCACGACCCTCCTTTATCCTAATTGAGCGCGACTGTTTTTAGAGACTTAGTCTAGATATTTTTTTATTAATATAAGGTGATGCGTATGTTTGTTTGTGATTTGTGGGGCCTAGGAAGGGTGATGAAATCCCCACCTAATCTGAATTTGGGTTTCTTGCCCCTTAATATCCGTTTTAAATATGCAAAACAAACCAAAATCTAAAACACGCAAAAAGATTTTTTCAGAGGTGTCGTTTGCAAAGAATCCTGCAGGTAAAAACAGTTTATTGGAGTTTTATAGGAGAGAAGAAGAAGAGTAAATGATACTAGAGAAAGTTGGGGGCCTAGCACCACAATATAGCCGCGGTTTAGCTGCCAAAAGCACAAATTGGCTGCGGTTCCACCGTTGGTTGGCGAGATCCCCCTTCCAAACTTTGGCACAACACTCCAATGCTCCTCTGCTCCTATTTGATAATCTCTGAATCTCTATCGGTTCGCTCCAAGTGCTCCAGAATTCATGCAAAACTTGCACAAGAATTATTAAAAATACAAAATGCGGTTTTTTTTATGTTCACTGATTTTATATTAGAAATCAACCCGAATAACAAGAAAAATAATTACGATCGTTTCTCCGGCAACGGCGCCATTTGATTGTCTGCTAAAAAGTGTGTGTCTATGTATATTCTAAATACCGCAATCAATAACGGGATTACAATAGCTAGCCGCTAGTGAGTATGGGTTTCCAAAGAGAAACGGTGAAATGATTTTCTTGTTTTAGACGAGTTGATAGAAAAAAGATGGGATTGTTGTTATATATTATTAAGAAGGTTTGAAAATTTATAAGAAAAATGGCTTGTAGGGTTTATAGGACTTAGTACTTAATGGATGAAGTAAAAAAATTAATTCTTTTTATTTTTTAATTATTTAATACTAAAGAGATAGCGATGAATGTGGATTAGGGTTCTTGGGGGGAATTAAGGTTTCCCACTACCGCCCTTTGTCCTTCCATTAATCTCTATTTATCTCAAGCCCTTAACAAAACAATTATTAACGAATTTCAAATCGTGGTCGTGACTATCATGAATTGATAGCGAGCCCAATAAGAGGGTTAACATTCATTTTGCTAAAGTTTATAAACATTAAAACTTTTTAAAAGAATTCAAGTTATAGTTTTCATCCATTATTCTACTATATCCTACAAATTCTAGCAAGCAAGAATTTACTCGCTCATGAATATTAGCGTAGTAAAAGAGAGGTGGAAGATGAATGAAAGCATAATTGAAAATTAAAAGTGCAAAAAGTAATTGTGGAATGTAATGCGGAAAGTAATGCGGAAAGTAAAGTGCAGAAAGTAAATGCGGAAAGTAAATGCGAAAAGAATTAAAGAAAAAAACTACCTTTATTGATCAACTAGTGCATTACAAATTGCTCTTTGAAAAAGTAAATTACAAAATCTTAGTTTTGCTCGCTAGATCTCGATCGATCGATGAATAGATGAATGTATATATAGCTCTCGGTCCTTTTATAGGTTCTGGAATGTGAAACCCTAGAAGACATACTGAAGTGCGTGAAATTAGGATCATGACCCTGAAGTTTCAGATCCTACGGCCGCCAAATGACCGCTGAACCACCACCTATAGCCCTATTTGACCGCGCTTCCATTGTCATTTGGTGGATTTTCTTCTTGATATTTGGTGATCTTTTTGATAAAAAGATTCTGAAAATATCTCTTAGTCTCTATCGTTACTAGATTCTTCGATTTGCTCTTAATATTTGGGAGATTCGGTTTGATACTTCGATTTGCTGTGGATCTCCTACTCATAGTTCAGACCTGAGCTAATCTTATTATAATACCTGCACAATATCTCAAATCATCTTGTTAGTAGCATTTGTTTTATTTGAGATATTATTCCAACCAATTATATGATATGATATCTTAAGAATATTGGTTAAGAATATTTGATATGATATGCATATTTTAATAATAAATAATCTCATTGATATTTTATTTAAATATGATATGTATATATTTTCCCTAATTATATTAATTATAAATTAAGAAACATATGATAATAATCTTTTTACACATAAACCCGCATATGTTCTTTATTTACAATTAACACCTTATAGTAGTTAATAATAATAGGGAAAATGTTCATACAAATGTGCAATAAATTTGACTGATCAGCACCCAACAGAAGGTATGCTTGGAGTGCTTCAAGTTTTCCGTCATTCCATATTTGTCCGTATTCGTCGAGACCAAGCCAGGTTTACAACTTGCTACATGCTATATATATGTATAAGTATATATATATGTATGTATGTATGTATGTATATATATATATGTATGTATATATATATGTATATATATGTATATATATATATGTATATATATATATATGTATGTATATATATGTATATATATATATGTATGTATGTATGTATGTATGTATCGTCGTAATATTACTTATTATTATTATACCGTTTATATCTATAATTCATATATCATTAATTAGTTAACAATAACAAGTTTATAATTGCAGTTATAATGATTATGCAAATTTAATCTATTACTAGAAATTATAACAAACTATTCTCGTTTGGTCAATTGGTAAATCGATGTGTATAAAGGAATTAATATGATTATTTTTCGTTATACTATTTATTGCACCTAGATGGTTACAACCGTATTTCATCATGATCTGTTCGCACAATATTACCATAAGTAAATACTTTATCTAATTTAATATACTATCTTGACATGCTTATAACCCGCCATCTTGTTATTGATATTGCTATCTTACTTATACCTATTTACCTGTAATACTTACCGATACCAACAATACTGACTTGTTGTCCTGATGGACATGACATGTTGTCTAGATAGACATAACATGTACATGTATGTTCCTGTATTAGCGTTAGATAAATATTATATTTATACCTGACTTGGAAAACGAAACCTGGGGAAATGGGTAAATCAAAGGTGTAACTAAAGTGTAACTTAAAAGGATATTATATGTTTCCGTGGTTCCGGGGGGTAACAGAACAGAATCATTCTTGATTCATACATCTTGATCCGTGATCCCGAGAGGTAACGGGATATATCTTGGTCCGTAGTCCCGGGGGGTAATGGGATATATACTTTTGAGTTATATGGAAGAGTACATTCATTGGTTTCAAATACATGTAGGATAGTTATCTAAGAAACACAGACCTTAGGATATACATGACGTGTTTGAATACCTATAGCCTGTTGTTATAATACCTGTGATTGTTTTGTTTATACTCATACCTTATTTTACACATGACATCTTATATAGCACACTGTTCAGTTTATTATCATTATTATTATGATATTTATGATGTACTGACGTCTAGGTTTTGCATGGCCCGGTTCGTTTAACTTTATCGCAAAAAGATCAAGAATAGTTTGACAGGCAAGCTGAGCAGTGAAAAACTTTCTGCTGATTTAGTTTAGTGATGCTTTAGATTTATTTTCTAGTTATGGTTTTGTTGTTATGATCTCATAAGGAACGAGACTAGGATATTATTTCTTATTGGATCTTTATTTGTTTCCGCTACATTTCTCGTTATTATTTATTGTGGCAGTTTAGACATGTGATAGGTAGATATTTATTTTATGTTCTTGATATCTGATTGGCAGCCGTAATGTGACTATAGAAGAATATTTTCTCGCCATAGATAGCATGGTTGGCTTTGTCACATAGCGTATTTATGTATTTTGGGAAGCGGGGCGTGACAAATTTTTGTTAGTACTAGAGCATGGGTTAGCTGGGCTTGGTTCAATTTGTAGTTGGGTAAGGTACCTAATATATTGACCTTAAGACCCAGAATCATAGGAACATGTTCTGCCACATTATTATATTGTCATTCGAATTTTTGAATCATATCTCTTCCTTAAGCTCTTTTATCTCGACGATATGGAAACGACATTGCATCTCGTCTTGTAATTCTCTTGATTCTTTATTGTTTCTCCCATTTTATTTCTTTGACTCTGATAGTAGGATTTGAGCAACTTGGATGGAGTTATGTGATTGTAACTGTGTATCGCGGTATGATTACAACACAGTACTCTATTTAGGAAACTTGGGAGTCCTATTTTGATTCATTTTTCTCGACTTATGTTCTTTGTACTACTTTATCTTTCTCTCAGTTTCATTACTTACGAATCTATGTCTTAACGTAAACTTGAATCCAACAACCGCATTACTTTTCCTTGTCCCGTAGTGATATTGTCTGTGTTTTGAAGAACAAGGAGAAATACAGAGAGCATATGATGATTGTAGTAGTTCTGATTAACTCCAGTAGGAGCTGGTACATACCGTTTCAAGGTCGATCTGGTGTAAGATATTTGATTGAAGAAGTTCTGACAAACCCGCCTCAATTTATTAGAGTAGCACAGCGGAAGCGTGGTGGGCTGATAACCCACAAGTTTTAGAACAGACTTGTAAATTCATGATGAGGGGAACTGTTGTGTGTGTGTACTGAGAGGTGAAGTTCATGAACAAGTTGCATATGAAACGCTGACAGTGGTTTGGGATTTCATTGATGTGTTCAAGGACATCTCAGGTTTACTGCCAAAACAAGATGTGGAGTTCATGATTGATCTTATCTCTGGAGCAGCGCCAATTTCGAAAGCTTATTATACGATGGCACCGGTAGAACTAAAAGAGGTAAAGAAACAAGTTTCTGAATTATTAGAGAAGGGTTGGATTCGCAGTGGCAGTTCACCGTGGGGAGCTCCAGTTCTTTGGGTCAAGAAGAAAGATGGCACATGGAGAATGTTCATCGACTATCGAAAGTTAAAGCGGTGACCATCAAGAATAAGTACCTAATTCCTCGCATAGGCGAATTATTCGATCAACTCCGTGTCCTGAGAGTATTCTCGAAGTTGGATTTGTGATCTGGTTATCACCAAGTTCGGGTGAAAACAGATGACATTTGCAACACGACGTTCCGAACTCGATATGGGCATTACGAGTATTTAGTTATACCATTGGGAGTTATTAACGCACCAGTGATATTTATGGACTTGATGAACCGGATATTTTCACCATTTCTAGATCAGTTTGTGTTAGTATTCATCAATGACATTCTGATTTACTCGAGCAGCAAAGAAGAGCATGAAGAATACTTAAGAATCACGTTGCAGACGTTGAGACAAGAAAAATTGTATGCTATGATGAGCAAGTGCGAACTTTGGCTTGATGAAGTGAAGTTTTTTGGTCATGATGTATCCGAAGATGGAGACGCGGTTGACCCTAAAAAGATTGCAGCTGTTCATAATTGGCCGACTCTAAAGAATACAGGGAGATCAGAAGTTTCCTTGGATTTGCTGGATACTAGCAAAGGTTTGTGAAGAACTTCGCTCGTATAGCAGAACTCTTAACCAAACTAACACGAAAGGAGATACCGTTTGTTTGGTCCGAGAAATGTGCGTTATCTTTTGAGAAGCTAAAGCAAAGGTTGACAACCGCTCTTATTTTAACAGTGCCAGATGGTTCTGAAGAATTAGTTTTTCACATAGACGCATCTGGGAAAGGTTTGGGATGTGTTTTGATGTAGTATGGAAAGATTGTAAATTATGTGTTGAGGCAGTTGAAGGCTCAAGAGAAGAACTATCCAACTCACGACTTGAAACTAGCAGCGGTTATCTTTGCGCTGAAGATTTGAAGACACTACTTATTGGGCGAAAAGGTCGAGATATTTATTGATCACAAGAGCCTAAAATATGTGTTCACACGGAAAAAGCTCAACATGAGATAGCATAGATGGTTGGAGCTGATGGCTGACTATGAACTTGATCTAAAGTACCATCCGAAAAAAGTTAATGTAGTACCGGATGTTTTAAGTCGATTGCCAATAATACGGATGTTGATTTCGCAGAAGAAGATTATAGAGGATTTTCAGAGATTCGAGTTGGAGCTCATACTACCAGATTCTTCGGGACAGTTGATATAGTTGAATGTACAGTCATCGTTAACTGATAGCATTAAGGCAGCGCAGTTGCACGAACCTAGATTGCAGAAATTTTGAGGACAGGTAGAGGCAGGAATTCGAACGGATTTATTGATTCATGAAGATGGTTATTTGAGGTATGGAAGTTGTTTGTGTGTGCCTAAAAGAGAAGTTCGTGAAAAGGTCATGAAGGAGGCTCATAATTCCGTATATTCGGTACATCCAGGAAGCATGAAAATGTATAGAGATTTGCGACAACACTTTTGGTGGTAAGACATGAAAAGATAGATCGCTCGTTACGTGTTGAGGTGTTTGGTGTGTCAGTAAGTCAAGGCTGAATATCAAAGGGTAGCTGGTTTTTTGCAACCATTTCCGATTCCCCAATAGAAGTAGGAAAATATAACCATTGATTTCGTGACAGCCTTACCACGGAGTCCAAAGGGAAATAATGCAGTATGGATGATTGTCGATCGATTGACCAAGGCAACTCATTTTATACCATTTCAAGTCGACCAATCGACGGAGGCTTTAGCGGAGATGTACATGTAGAAGATTGTGAGATTGCATGGAGTACTTGTAAGTATTGTTTCTGATCGCAACACCCGGCTCCTATCTCATTTTTGGAGGAGTCTACAAGAAAGTTTGGTAACTCGCTTGAAATTTAGTACGGCCTATTATCCTCAGACAGATGGACAGTCCGAGAGAATGATCCAAACTATTGAAAATATGTTGAGAGCTTGTAAGTTAGAATTCAAGGGTTCATGGGAAGATCATTTATATTTAGTGGAGTTCTCGTACAATAACAGTTCTCAGGTGACTATACAGATGGGACCATTTGAAATATTTTACGGTCGTAAGTGTCGCTCGCCAGTATGTTAGGACGATATTGGAGAAAGAAAATTGCTGTAACCGAAACTGATTGTGCAAACTGTGGAAAGGGTTAACTTGATTCGTGATCATATAAAGGTGGCACAAGATCGACAGAAAAGTTAGACTGATACTGGAAGAAGACCATTAGAGTTTGCTATTGGTGATCATGTGTTCTTTAAGATATCACCGACTAGGGGAGTAATTCGGTTTGGTAGTCGAGGCAAGCTTAGTTCTCGATTCTTAAAGCCTTTCAATATCATTAAGCGTATTGGAGAAGTAGCTTATCGATTGGCTTTACCACCATCCTTGATGGGTGTTCATGACGTGTTTCATGTATCTCAACTTTGCAAGAATGTTCAAGATGAGACGCACGTCCTAGACCACTTGGAATTGACAGCGAAAGATGATTTGATTTATGAAGAGCAACCGATGGGTATTGTGGATCGACGAGAAAAGCTTCTCAAGAATAGAGTGATCTCTCTAGTGCTTGTTTCGTGGGGAAATCGTTCGCATGGAGAATCTACTTAGAAATGTGAAGACGAAATTCGACAAAAGTTTCCACACCTCTTTCCTTAGATCCGTATCTTCATTGTTCTTGTCTTTTTCTGTTTCGTGAATTTCGTGGACGAAATTATTTTGTAGTTGGGTATAATGTAACACCCTGACACGATCGTACGTTATTTAACGATATTATTTAGTATTTTGAATTTTGTTTTTATTTATTATTTGGGTTGTGATTAGTTTGGTTAGTATATGTGTTTATCGGACCAGATCCGCTTGCGTGAAACATGTTTTGGTGCTAGAGTATATTTTATTAATATTTATCCGTAGGCTAAATTTATATGAATTTTAAATAACAGATATAAAATATTTAAATTATATATATATATAATACCATGAGATATTTAAATACCATGCTGACAATTAATATATGAAAATATCCCTAACGTTAGGGATACGTTAGCCATACGTTAGGGATATTTTCATATATTAATTGTCAGCATGTTATTTAAATATCTCATGGTATTATATATATATATATATATTATAGTAGAATATTTTCTTTTAACCCTTAGATTTATGGTTTAAGGGGCTACATATCTATAAATTATTTCCAATATATTTTCTTGAGATTTAGTAGAGACGGATCGAAAATTTGTAATATCTTTTAAATATTATTAGTTAAATGTAAAACTATACACACACACACAGAGAGAGAGAGAGATACTATGTAGGTTTATGAATATGCATGTTCATGAACACACACGTTAAACTTCTCCAATATTATATTTTATATTATTCTAAACAAAGTTAGAATTCTTGATAAAAATTCCACTTGTTGTCTCAAATGCTACAAGTTTTTCTCTTAGAGGAATGCAAACAGTTATAAAGCATGACTGGAATTTGGAAAGATTCTCAAAGAATCGTCGAAGTGTTACTGCATGATATCAGTCTGATGAACTTTTGACGAGTTGGTGCCATTTTTATGCGCGGAAACTATGGATTGTTGAGGGCATACTATAATTTGGAAAGTCGGTAGGTTGAAAACGTGATCTGCATTTGTTCTAGTGCGGTATAAGTTTTTTTAGTGAAGGAAGCACCTAACAGAGGGTAAGCTTAGTGTGCTTCGGGTTTTCCGTCGCTCTGTGTCCGTCCGTATTCGTCGAGACAGGAGCAAGTTTATAACTTGCTATAAGCTATAATTTTATATATATATATATATATATATATATATATATATATATATATTGATAAAGTGAGAGAGAGAGGTTAATGGGGGAAAGGTGCCATAGGAGGGAATTTCCTCCTATTGCGTCAAGAAAATGCACCCTCCATATATTTTTTCGACGATCGGCATACATCATCTCCATCTTTATCATCTAAGATGTGGATACACCAAATTTCATGTGATTATACCATTTTTTCACCGTTGATTTAGTTGGTGCAAAATTAATGGTTTACCGACAATAGAACTTTTTACATTGCTAATTCAACAGTGAAAAAGTTGTAGAATCATATAAAATTTGGTGTATGCACATTTTAGATGATAATGATGATGATGATGGATGCCGATCGTCGGAAAAAATGATGGAGGTAGTATTTTTTCGACGCCATAGGAGGAAATCACCTCCTATGGCATCTTTCCTCCATTATTCTCATATATATATATATCGTTGTAATATTACTTATTATTATTATACCGTTTATATCTATAATCCGTATATCGTTAATTAGTTAACAATAAAAAGTTTATAATTGCAGTTATAATAGTTATGCAAATTTAATCTATAACTAGAAACTATAAAAAACCATTATAGTTTGGTCAATTGGTAAATCGAAGTGTAAGAATTAATATGATTATTTTTCGTTATACTATTTATCACACCTAGGTAACGGTTACAACCGTATTTCATCGTGATCTGTTTGCACGATGTTACCACAAGTAAATACTTTATCTTGTTTAATATACTAACTTGACATGCTTATAACTCGTCATCTTGTTACTGATATTGCTGTCTTGCTTGTACTTACTTACCTATAATACTTACCGAATCCAACAATCTTAACTTGTTGTCCTGATGGACGTGACCTATTGTCTAGATAGAAAACCCGTACCTGCTCGTTCATGTGTTGGAATTAGCTAGATGTTATATTCATACCTGACTTGGAAAACGAAACTATTACGGCCTGCTTCCCAATATACTCAAATGCATAAACGTAACAAAGCCAACCATGCTAACTACGATAAGGAAACATCCTTCCATAGTCACAGTACGGCTGTCAATCAATAATCAAGAACACTATAATAATAAATCTATCTATCACATGTCCAACAACCATAAGAAATAATAACAGGAAATAATAAAGAAAGCTATAAAGATCCAAGGAAATAAAAGAATACATAAACCATCAATAAGAACAAGATCGGTGGGATGCTTCTTACTAATTGACAATCCTGTCGAAATAATCACAATCCTCTTATGCTAAAATCAAAGAATCCGGGCCATGAAAAACCCAGACGTCAGAGCATCATAAATATCATAATAATAATATGAATGATAGGTGATATAGTATATCAGGTGCAAGAACTCAATGTCATGAGTATAAACAATAAGCAGTAACAGTAATGGGTAATGCAACAACCAAAATATCGGTTTCAACCATATCGTGTGTATCCTGAGGGTTCGTGTCACTATGTTATCTATTCTAAAGGTATTTAAAACCAATTAATATACACCTCCATGTAACTCAAAAACATATATCCCATTACCCCCGGGACCACGGATGCAAGATATATTGCTAGGAACTTAGGCACACCAGCAAACTAATTTTGCAAGATGGCAACATGGATTTCAAAAATTTCTAATTTGCTAAGGTCCCAAAACCATGAACCGAACTATAGAGGTAGAACTTGTTAACAAAAACCCAGTGAGCTAAACTAATCTACTATGGGTAGAATACTCACATTCTTAAGTTTTCTTCAAGGGCTCCGGATCACACTTGCAGGCCGGTCTTCCTTCATCGAAGATGATCCATCCGAGGAAACCAATCCAAGCTCCAGCTTCTCCTAGAGAAACAACCGACGCTTCAAGCTCACTAAGAGTGGAGAGTGGGGATGTAGAAATTTTCCATTATCTTTTTCTCTCAATTCTAAAGCTCAAGTGAGCAACTAAAGAAGGAGGAGGAGGAGGCGGTGAGGAAACATAGGCATGAGCAACTCAAGAAGACATGTGAGAGAATGAATGTATGAAGAGTCGAAAAGAATGGAATGGCTTCACATTATTTTGCAACCATACAAACAAAAATTCTCATAACAATTTTTAATAAACAAATGAAGCCCCATTCTTCTCTACATACCTCCAACCATGCTCATCCGACCTCGCTCTCCACCTCATTTGCAAATGATTTTCTATAAGGAAAATCATATAATGAGGTGTTCATCTTTTAGAAGATATTCCATAGAAATACGGAATACAACCCGGTATACGTATCAAAATATATATACGCGTATCTGTATAAAAATACGGATAGCTAAGAGAGAAAATGAATAGTGAACAATAATACTAGAATATATATATTTAAAATATATATATAAATTATTAAATCAAAACTTGATTTGATAATCTGGCTTAATACTAAGCCGGTAGTATTATCAACCGTCCGACTAAAGTCCGTGTAGTTTGTACACATATTTAATCGGACGCCTATATGTATCAATATACGTCATCTACATCATATCGTCTGAACCGGGAAAAAACCCTCTGTATGGGACTCTAAAGACTCGTCAATACGCTGGCAGTAAGTTTAACCACAAGCACGTCGGCGGCACTATCTGTACGTAACGGCTACCCAGGTATTGAACGAAAGGAAGGCCGAAGAGCAAACTCATCGGTACCCCTACTGAGCCTGTCTGTGACAATCTCCATACAGTCTGGTCTGTTCGTCTAAGAGTATCGCATATCGGGTCTAGGGGGTGGATAAGGTCAGACCCCTAATAACGCGATATTTCGTGTAGGTGTGAAGCCCATCACCCACTGAGAAACTACTGATCCAAATCAGTAATTCTCGTCCACCTTGGCCAAGGATTTCTGGTGATGGTCACCCATGCACAGTGCGACATCCACCCTCAATACCGGGAGAGACGAATCTCTAACGATCCGCTCACTGCCTCTATGTGGCTCAAGACTGTACCCAACTAAAACCTGTTTGCACGACTCTTTTGAGCCGTGGTAGGATAGTAATCAAAACGCAGTGTGAACTCACACAAGACAAATGACGATCTCAGGTCGACACACTAACCTGTATTCATGTCGCCTAAGAACTGCTATCTGAAAATAGGTATAATACCATCTAGCATGTTCCCGGTGAGTCCGTCCAGTGTAACTCATAACCCAATAAGCACCTATATACTATCTTTGGTGACTAACTGACACCAATGGCTATGAGACCAGCCATCACCCCTCGTCGGGGTCAAGAACAGTATACACTAGTGTACTCTGGAATATCGATGTCTTGTATCGATATTCCCACGACTAGGGACATTTAAGAATTTGCTTATAGACTACCCAGTTCTCACAGGTATGATCGTCACAATAACCCTGGTAGTCAAGAAAGAATCCTATGGGCTCTATCAATATGTAACAGTGGTCTGTAATACTACATAATACATGTATATGATGATAGAGATGAACCAGATAACATACTATCATCTCGAGTAAGACTGTTCTACCCATATAGGTCCTCCTTTAATCATCATAACCGTCTGCATGCGATTACAATAATTGCCTTGAGGGCACTATATCCAATAATCTCCCACTTGCGCTTAAGGCTAATTATTGCGATGTCGCATACTCACAGCCCGTGTGCTACCGATCACCCAACTTCTCTACTAATTAGTCTCACAAAGCATGTTTGAGAAACTATTGCGTTCGAGAAATAGCCTCAATGAGTGGATCGACTCCAATGTTTCTATCATTATCTCCCTATGTCTCAACTTCGCGGAGAAAGGTTATCTCCCGAAATGAGCGATACCTGTCTTAGAATTTATTTGGATATCCGATGGGACCAAGTTCATAAATGAACTCCAAATCTAACAAACTTCTTCGACTATATCCTCCACTGAATTTAATCGGTATCCTGCGCCATGCCTTCATCGGTATTCGCTTGGACCCCCTATCCAACATACTGCCCCTCAAAATAGAGAAAACTATTAACTCTGACAGCTACTCTGTCATCCAGGTCACCTTAGAAGCCTAAAATGATAAACGCCTCCTGAAGGAGGCCGCCGTTACCATATACCAAGAACATCCTATTATGTTCATCACTGCTTCCCAATGTTTCTCTAGGATTGAATTAATATATGCTTATTGCAGCTAGCGTAAAAGGAAATATATGTTGTGGTACTTGAAGTCTTATGAATGACTCAATTGCCTAAACAAGTGATATGTCATTTATGCAAATCTCTATCCTCATTAGTCTAAAAGACATCTCTTCAGAGAGGGTGACTCCATCGCTTGCGGGTACACCACCATGTCAGGAGTTGTCCATTCTAAAACACTTTAGAATAGTGTTAAAGTACCTGAATTGGGACGCATCCCAAATCTAGATCTAAAACCATAGATCTAGTCACCAAAATCCTTGATATTTTTTCCAGATCTTATGTGGAGAAACACCTTGTGACAACCATAGTATAACCAATCGTAGTATAGAAACATCACTTCCTATCAAGGAGCATGTCATCCATATACCAGGACATCACTCCATACCAGCTTCTTACCAGGTACATCTGTTGTTCTGATGAAGTCAAACTCTATGACCATCACATCAAAAATAGACGATCATTCTCTGCTATACTTGCTTTAGTTTATAAATAGACATAAGCTACTGGCCCACCACGTTTCCGCTGCTCCCACTGACTATAACAACCCTTTGGCAGAGTCATCTACACGTGCACTTTAAAGCGAATTTAGAACGACGTTATATTCATCCACCTGCCAGATCAGATGGTTTAGGACAGCAGTAGTGGCGAGCTTAGATCATCAAAACCTCCATGTCGCCGTCTTTGAGAAGACCAAAGTACCTCTCAGGTGACTGAGCTTACCTACTATATCTGCAGAGTGGATAACAGATTATCGAATCCAATTGAATTCTTAGGTTCTACTAAATTTTCAGTGATCATTTGTGGTTTTGGAATCACTTCCAGTTTTACCATACTCCCACTAATGTTTTCTGAAAAGAATTCATTTTACTAAAACGGGTAACGAGTCAAGAACAATATAACTATTGATCCTCCAAATGGTAGAATATTAACCATCGTTAAAGGCCGGGATAACCCATAAACTACGATTACTGAAACGTGCCTTGAGTTTATCCGAATTCTGGTTTTAAGCATAAGCCGGACAACTCCTTATACCTTAATATCGTTAAGATATGAATCCATTCTATATCCAATGTAGAAAACAAAGGCACTAATTTAATTGGAACCAATTCAAGAATTATGCAACTGTTTCCAGTGCATCTCGACTAAATGGAAGAAAACCAAGAAGCATCACCCATCAAGGAGTGCACCCACGGATGAGTAACCTGAGAGAGAAATAAGTTCTCAAATATATTACTTACAACGGAATATCTAGTATAAGTATCCACATCTCCAATCACTTCGAAGAATGCTAATACTTCCAATGCATGGTTCTCTACTTTATTCTTATACCTATAACTTCTCAAAATTTTGGACCTTGTATTTTAACAAAATGCGTGTCTAAAAACAGAAAAGTCATAAGTAAACGGAATATAGTACGAGTACCAACCCTTTGTCCTAATGGACGTCGGACAACATACAATACTTTATATAAGTCCTCTGAGTTTAATAACTCAAACCCTATGCGTCGTAGGTTAAATACTGTGTTATGATTAAGAAGAATTACACCGTTATTGAATGCACCTTACCAAATCATCAACTGATAAAGGTAAAAGTTATAAACATAATCTCAGAAAGTCATATCTCATTTTATAAAATAAATGTACAAATATATCAGTTTAAAATTGGTGCATAAAAATGGATATTCAAAACTAAAAACTTGCCGTCAGGCAAAGTCCAGGTGATTTCCTCAAATATCACCAATTACAAAGAGTTCTAATATTAAGGATTTAATCACCCAATTCCCAATATTCTACTCTCACTTAGCATCTGTAACGCCATATAGATGTGAGAATCTTGTCCGGTAAATTCATACCCTAGAGTTAGAATCTGATTAAGAAGGCCGTTTTCAATTAACACCACATGGTAAAACTGAAACATGAAAATGTTTCGAGAGGTGGCTGGGTATTCCTAGTAATGCCTCTTCTACTATCCAGATTCATAAAAATAGTCACAATTTTCCCTGCCCTCACTCCAATCCCTTTATTTGTCTTTACTTCTTACCTTCTGTACACCATACTTAGGTTAATTGGTTTTCTTCCTTTCCTACCTTTCGGCACTAGCCTAAGATTTGGAAGAAGACTATCCAATAAGCATAATAGGTGTACTCTCCTAATACTAAAAGCCCTCGCAACCTGAGAGAAGGTAAAGAGAAAAGACAACCGAATAATCATATTCAATTTCTCTAGAACTGGAATCCATCCTCAAACTGAAACAAGTTTCTTCAAGTTCGTATGTGACTATACAATGGCGTACCCAAGCAATATGGATCTTCATAGTGATCCGGAGTGTTCTGAAGAAATGCAAAGGGGAAGTAGGAGTAGCAGGGATATATGCGACTTTGTCGTGAATCATGACAATCCAAAGCCAAAGTGTGCAAGAAGATTTAGTTAACTTGGTTCATGAGTTTTAGTTTAAGGTTAGGCCATAATCACTGCCAAAGAAAGAGAGAAAAGAAACACTCAGCATGCACTCTAATCTAGATTAGATTGGTTAATCACTTTATCTAACCAGGATAGCTCCCACAGTTTTCTCGAATTCTCCTTCAAACCCTAAAAAGAGAACTAGTCGGGATCATCTGAAAATCACCCGAGAAGTAATACCTACTCATTAGTAGGAATCGGGACCCAACTATCATTGCGTGATAACTTGATGGAAGCCACTCAAGTCACCACACTGCAGAAGGTATGCGCATGCCTGGCAAGTTTCCTTTATGTTTGAAACTCCCGATATGGTTTTTACCCCTATGACCCAAGTGACCTTGACACAGTTAATAAATCAAAGGGTCCTAGTCAAGTTCAGCCTGTCATTATCTTGATTGCATTAAACTCACCCGCATGAGCCCTTGACACAATCAGCAAGGCCGCACGGCTGTCCTAACCAATCGCATATATATGCTACAAACAAGCACCACTTAGCTACCGCACACTACGCCTTGACACAGTCAACAAACGCGGCACAAATACTACGTACTGCTCATAGGAAATGACGAAGGGCTACGGCTGGTTTTTGGCGAAAAACCTTTAACGTAATAAACTTGATATCGTTGAAAGAACCTGAGCAGTTTTGAAAAGGAGCGGTTTAGGCTCTGCATTTTTTTAATGAGTGGTTTTGTAAAAAACCGGGTAGTTTATAGTCACATAAAGTTTTGCCAAAGAGGTCACTCACTGTGAAGGGATCTAGACTCTTTCCTCATCGAATGAGGTGCAGAATATTCCTAACTGAATGCCACGATGTAAAGCAAAAGAAAATGCCTATAGTTTTCAAAAATTGGATCCAACAACATCATTTAGGTTTGTTTTCCTTGCATTAACCATGAATACTAATTAATGAAATCACGTGCAGGACCAGACTGCTCTCCTTCAACAGAATTTCATCCGCTCTGAAGCAGAAGCACCGGGAGTAAAGCAATTTCGAACGTTACACCCGAAGAACTTCTCAGGGAAAGAGAAATCGCTTGAAGCCGAGGAATGGGCTCAAAGCATAGAAGATGACCTAGCCGCAGCCCAAGTACCAGAAGTGGCTTGGTTCAGAGTAGCAAAACTCCAACTTACTGACAATGCCAGAGTCTGGTGGAAGCCGAAGAGAGCCGTCTTGAGCAACCGATCGAGTGGAAAACTTTCCGTGAGCTTTTTGACGCCGAGTATTTTCCTGAAACCGCACACTTCGAGATGGAACAGAAGTTCATTGACCTGCAACAAGGATCCATGTGGGATAAGTCGGTGGATGAGTATGATGCAGAATTCACCATGCTCGGCAGATTCGCCGCCCATCTAATTCCTACTGCAGAAATCAAAACCAAGCACTTTCGGCAAAGATTGGACCCTGAGATCTAGGCTGCCCTAGCAACGGAAGAATACCTAACACATGAAGCAGCTTTGAAGTCAGCCCGTCGCTATGAAGCTGTCATTAAGAAGAAGGGAAGGCCCCATTCGGGCGGTATAAAACGTCCCGCCAATCAGATTACTGGAGGAGCTTCTTCTGGGCCAACTCTCCTCGCGCCAACTATGAGGCCAGGATGATCATTTTCCGAGACTGAACCAAACTTCTGTATCTATTGTAAGAGGACCGGACACCAAGTCAAGGATTGTCGTCGAGCGAATGGTCTTTGTTTGATATGTGGATCACCCTCACACACTATAGGAACTTGTCCACAAATCGAACTAGCTCAGTGATTGATTCTATTTTAGAGTGTAATAGTAACCGCAATTAATAACGGTGTCGCGTGTAGCTAGCCGAGATGAGTACGGGTCGTCCTCAAAGATTCGTGGAATCTTTTAATCTTGCTTTAGACGTGTTAATTAGAAAAGAGGAAGGAGAATAGAGAATAGTGAAGAATAGTTTCTAGATCTACGTCGAAATACGGATATAGAATATATATTTTTCAGATCTAGTTTAAATAAGGATATAGAATATATAAGAAGAGGCTTGTAGGGTTCGTTCGGATTTAGTAGTCATGGATGACTAATAAATATTAATCCTTTTATCTATTGATAGATTTAAAACTAAATTGATAGTGATGAATGAGGATTAGGGTTCTTGGAAGAAACTAGGGTTTCCACACTATTGACCCTTATCCTTTCATCGATCTCTATTCATGTTTAGCCCTTAACTAAACAATTGTTAATCTAATCTCAAATCGCGGTCGAGACTAGCAATAAATTGGTAGCGCGCCCGATAAGGATGTTAACGATTCCTTTGCTAAAGTTTATAAACTTCATAAAACTTAAAAGAAGTTAAAGTATTTTCTCATCCATTGTTCTACCCTAATCCTACGAACCCTATCAAGCGGAGAATTACTCGCGCATGATGGAGATAGAAGAAGCACGGATAGATATCATAATGTAAATACAGAAATTAAATACTAAATAATTAATCTAATTCTCTACCTTTATTAATCAACTTCACAAGTACAATTCTTCGAGTTTAGATTAGAAGAGGAGGAAGAAGTTGCTCTCGATCTCTGCCTCGTAGGAAGTAGATACTCCGTCGAATCTCACGTCGTTTTATCACGTTGAATCGCGGACCTGTCGTGGATCACTTATTCTTTGACGGTGATTGGCTTCGTGTAAAAGGTGATGATTTTTAAGTTTAGCCCTCAGTCCTTTATATAGCCATCAAATCAGAAACCCTACTCATTGAAGTGGAAAATAGAGACCAACGATAGCTTTAGACTTTCCATAACGATCCTATTTCTAAGTTTTCAGATCCAACGGCTGTGATTAAGCCGCGGATCTGCCGTAGATAGGGCTATTTTACCGCAGAAGCGCCGCGCTATGGAGGGGTTAAGGTTTGGATTTTCTTGTGTGGCCTCTCGTTGACATGTGGAGATCTTTTCCATACTTTGATTCTTCGAATATTTCCTGAGTTTTTTTCAGTATTGATTCTACGATTTTCGATAGATTTTTGATCCTGACATCTTGAATATCTTGATCTTCTGAACTGAACTACATCTTGCACAATATCTCCATAAATAATGTTAGTACTATTTATTAAATTAGAGAGAGTATCTTAATCACTTTATATAGTAATAAGTCTTTAAGAAACTTGATTAAGAATATTTGATATGATATGCATCTTTTAATTACTAAAATATTATGCATATATTTTGAAATATTATTCTAATCATTTGTATGATATTATATCTTTTAAGAATTGTGATTAGAATATTTGATATGATATGCATATTTTAATTACCAAAATATTATATAAATATTGTATGCATATATTCTCCTTCATAATATTAATTATAATATATAAACATATGGTAAACAGTATTTTGCAGATAAACCCAAATATGTTCTATATTTGTAAAAACATCTTTAAATATTTAAGAAAATTAAGGAAAATTTTATATCAAATGTGCAATATTTTCGACTTAACCAATACCCCCAAACATAACTTTGATCATCCCGAGCAAACTTGTTATTCAAGAGATGGAGAAAGAAAAAAAAGAAAAACTAACTAGCACACTTTTGTAGGCAACACGATTGCACTGAGCACGTGCAACAAGCCGTTAAACCTCTGGGTGTTCCTACTAGGAGGAGTGTTATCTCCTGAGGGTTTTCAGCGGATTACACCGATAAAATCCCATAATAAAAGAAAGAAGATAAAAGTTACATACAAAAATAAGGATGTATAAAAGAAAGAACTTGAAAAGAAGAGTTTCCAACTACACTAGCTTTTCAGTTGCGATGAGCCATATCTTAATAGTCGTGGAAAGATGTTAGAAATCATATCATCTCTCAATAAAATATCGCCTTTAGTCTTCATCCCTACCTTTCTTCCAAATATCGATCATATACCCCTATGTGTGTATAAAAAACATCACTACACTTAGAGAATTCAATTCAAGCTATCATACTCTTGTCTTCCTTAGTGCTTTTTAGTCGGTGAATATTTTAGATGGAATTGCTCACACATTCTTCATACGGCCATTAATACTTCTTGAGGTATTAACCGACCGATTACCAATTGTGCTTGCTTATTTAGGCGTGATTACTCGTCTTGCAACACTTAAGGCTTAGCAGTGCCTCTCAAACCAGTTGGTCTAAGGCACTAGGTGATAAAGCACTCTCGCTATATTTTTTTATGCTGCCTTAAGTAATTACAAAACCAGTGTTCTTTTTTTTCACCAATTTATTTTTATTTTTTTATTTTTATTAAATTTCATACCAAGGCTTTTAAACAAGAACATTTCAAGGTATACTCTACTATCCCAAGTTTCAAGATGTGTGCAAGTGCGTATAGTAGGGTATCAATGTTCAAATATTTGGCTTCAAGAATAGGGACTATTTTTTAGACTTATTTTTATTCTCAGATTATTAACTTCCTTCATCTTACTAACCCATGGGACAACAACTCATAACTACTTATTACTAGTTTTGTTTAAGAAAACATCTAATTTTCTTGTTTTTCTCAAACTATTCATATCTTTCATATGTAATTTTTCACTCTCTAATCTTTTATTATCTCAAAAAAAATTATAGTGCCTAATGCAAAAAGATAATTCAGTGAATACAAACCTCCCCCCAAACCTGTTTTCAGCAGTGTCCTCACTGATGTTGTTCTTTGAGTGCATAGACCTGTAGACTTTGGGAGAGAAAATAATAGGGATAAAATAATAGTTAAATGAAAACTACACCCAAACTTATACTTTGGCACACACGGATATTCAGTTAAGTCCTTTTTCACTCACCTTCATTCTTAAGATGATACCATGTTACCAAAATATGGAGGTGGGGCGGAGGAAATTTAGTTATGATAAAGCGGCTCCTGTAAAAACAAGAGCTCCTCCGCTGGGCCAGCAGAAAAATACGGTTTCAATCTATGCCCATTTACTTTAAAAGTTGAACCGTTTTTAATATTTTCAACTTCTACTGCCCCGTACGGGTATACATGTCGCACCACAAAAGGTCTCTTCCAACGAGATTTTAGCTTACCCGGATGAAGATGGACACAGGAATCGTAAAGAAGGACATGTTGTCCCGGAGTGAAGGTTTTTCTAAAAAGGTTTTTATCGTGGAATGCTTTATTCCGGGTCTTTACTATAACCGCTGTTTACCGCCGAAAAAAGAGACGAAACCGCGAAGGTCGTCTTGCTTGAATTTAGGGGTAGATACTATTTGGGTTTATCCGTCCACCTCTCCGAAGATACCAGGTTGATTTATGGCACCGTGTATCGGAGGTTTGGATGGATGCGGCCATTGTAGCAAACTTCGTCAGATTCCCCTCGTTGTGAGAGGTTTTTTTATTGTGGAGACGCTCTTCCCTGCAAGTGCAAGCCTCTGCGGTTAATTACGTTACCGCGTAACGATAACCACTTTCTCCTGCTCTAGAAGGTTACTTCATGTCGTGTGTATTTGTTTTATTTTTGGTCGCCCGTGGATTGTATACAGAGACTAATTTATGTTGTCGCTCGTAGGGCGTGGATTAGTCCAAATTCGTATATTCTTAGATTTAAGTTTGGTTTGATTTAAGGATCGTTAACCTTGTTTGAGATTAAGATCAATTTAAATGTTTGTTAAGGATACGTTAGTCCGATATTGGACTAAGATCTACTTAACGGGGGTTTGGGATCATTTTTTATCCAATAAAAGAGCATTTGGGCTCTATCGTTTTAGTTTAGGGACGTTACGGTCCGTAGGTCACCGTTTTTGGGGTGAGGATTTAGTTTAAGGACGTTACGGTCCATAGATAGTGTAAGGACATTGTGGTCCATTGTAGTTTAAGGACATTGCGGTCCATTGTTAGTTTAGGAACATCTCGGTCCATTGGGATATGCTCATGGGTTGTGGAGTGCACCAAAGAGCTGTTGGTTGTCGGGACCCTCCACCTCTCTAAAAACGTTGAAGAATTACAACGACATGTATCAGAGGTATGGAGAGATGTACCCTTGAACCAAACTCCGGATTGAAGGGAGAGATCATGGTAGAATGAACACCGTTTTAGATATCATCTATTAGGGGATCATTAGTCATCTTTGGAACTAAGATCGATTTGGGGAGGCCTGAGAATAGGAGGGCTCGATTGATTGGTGATCAAAAGAGTTTTGGCCTCGGAAGACTTGTCTAGTTTAGGCTAAGGTTGGCCTATCATAATGTTAAACACTAAAATTTGCTCGGTGCTCACGTGCTCCCACGTGAGGCTCTAGAGCAGTGTTAAACACTAAAATTTGGAGCGCTCGCGTGTGGCACATGAGGCGCCTGAGGATTGGGCACTGCTTCTTTGGGTTTATTCCCTTATTCTTTTATAAGTGCTAAGCACTATTAGGGGGTCACGTGGGATTACATGAGGCGCCCCAAAAATGGGAACTGTTTTTGATTTATTCTGCTTTTCCTTTTATAAGTGCTAAGCACTATTAGGGGGTCACGTGGGATCACGTGAGGCGCCCCAAAATGGTAACTGTCTTTGATTTATTCTCCTTTTTCTTTCATAAGTACTAAGCACCATTAGGGGGTCACGTGGGATCACGTGAGGCGCCCCAAAATGGGAACTACCTTTGATTTATTCCTATTTTTCTTTCAGAAGTGCTAAGCACCATTAGGAGGGTTACGTGGGATCACGTGACTTGATGTCAGTTGTTCCTTTTGTTCCTCAGAGGTGCTAGAGGTGCTCACGTGGGAACACGTGATCTGTTGCCATAGCTTTGTATGCTAATCGTTTCTTTTATGTGCATGGGGATCTTGATCCTAGTTTTGAGAGTTTCAGGTCCCTTGTTTTATAAGAATTAAATTCTTATGCAGGGTTAAACCCTATTTTTATCAAAGGAATTAAATTCCTATATTTTTTGGAAGAATTAAATTCTTCAAACTTAGTTCTTTCCTCTAAGTTTTGAGTCTACATGACAGAATCTCTCCGATGAGAATTAAATTCTCAACTTGTAGGGAGATCTGCTTCTGCAGATCTCAACCAGAGAGAGAACTAAGTTCTTTTTTTCTTTTTTTTAAAAGAGTTAAACTCTTGGAGCGGTGAAAAAGAGATAAGAATTAAATTCTCAACTTGTAGGGAGATCTGCTTCTGCAGACCTCAACCAGAGAGAGAACTAAGTTCTTTTTTTCTTTTTTTTAAAAGAGTTAAACTCTTGGAGCGGTGAAAAAGAGATAAAATGATCTCTAGGTCTTTCTTCTTACCTAGGGTTTCTTTTCTTAAAAGAGAAATCCTCTTCTTTTTTTGTTTTCTCAAATCTTATGGGGGGTTTCTTTCTACAAGACTTGAAGTCTTGGGTCCTTTATATAATAGAGGCAAGTTTGTTGATTTAGTTAAAGAAATCTCTCATTGAGAGATCTTAATTGATTTGGGGATTTTATCCCCCATAGGATCTTTGATCCAAGAACTTTTATTTTACAGAAAATATTTTTCTTATTTTTAACAAGATTGGGGAAATATTTTCCTATACAGAGCTTATTCTGTAGCTTGGTGATTTTTAATCACCATTGAATTTTTAATCCAACGGTGCTCTGTTTTACAGAGAGCAATTTTTCTTGTTTAGAAAGAATCAAGGAAATATTTTCCAAATAGGGTTTTGATCCTTTTACTTAGAATTTAATTCTATCGGCTCGGAAGGCATTTGAGACCACTCACGTGCAGTACGTGACCCCACAGAGTTAAACTCATTTGCTTATGTGCAACACCCCAAAAAAGGCATCACATGCTGACACATGAGCTTCTATGGCCTGTTATTTGTTTTAAAAAGGCGACTATATACTTTGTATATAGATGCTCACGTGCTTGCACGTGAGGCTCGATTTCAGCCTTAATTGTTAAGCGCGGTGCCTATGAATTTTGTTTATAGGCGCATCACGTGTGGGCGCGTGATGCTCCATCAGGGGATTTTTTTTTCATTGTGTGTTTTTTTTCTTTCTCTTTTTTTATAAGGGAACAAATGCCCCCCACAACGTTGTTCTCACGTGGCCTGCACGTGAGTGCAACGCTGTCACCTTTATAACAGTTGGATCTGCCTAGGGGAACGGGGAGATGAACCGTCCTCGTCACTTCTTATAAATGCAAGGGTCATATCTTTAGGAAGCCTCTTTTCCTTCATCTTCTTCCTTCCATGTCTTCTTTGAGAATTTAATTCTCTTCTTCATCGCTTAGTTCTCTACCCATTGAAATTTCAGAGTTAAACTCTGTCAGAAAAAAAGAAACCTTTTTTAGGTAAAGATCTTGAACAATAAAGAAACCCTCTTCTTAAAAAAAATTTTGGATTTTAAATCCACCATAAGAGCTTTGCTCTCTTCTGAAACCCATCTCTTAGAGATCCAAAGACGTGATCTTTGAGTAGTAAACCTTAATGTGTTGGGCATTCCTCCTCTGATCTTTAAGGATTCATGGCATTGTAATTTTATTTTTCGTTTCCTCATCATAGGAGTTTCCTGGAATTTAATTCCACAGCTTAAAAGGAATTTAATTCCTCACCAAAGATCTTAGCTCTGAAGATCAAGGGGGTCCCTCGGGAATTTCATTCTCTGGTGTTCTTGAGCATATTTTCATAGGGTTTTTCCTTATTTGCACAAATTGAAATTTGTTGGGTATTTTAATAGAACTTGTTTTCTCTATGAGGATGTCAAGAGTTGTTTAAACTCCTGTGTCCGTTTAATGAGAATCCTTTTTTATTCTCACAATGATTGTCCTGTCTCATCATTGGTGAGCCGCCATATTGATTTTGTGGGGTCCATTAGTTTTGCAATCAGTGGTCCTATGGAACAAACTTTCTGTCGTTTCCCTCTATTGTTATATATATATATATATATATATATATTGGTTTCATTAACGTCTTTTCTTTCCCTTTTTTCAGGAATAATGGCTTCTCTTCCCTACTTTCCTTTTACTCGCTCAGACGCCGCTTTTCCGCAATCGTCGTCGGATGAGGAGGCTATGACGATGATCAGGGCCCATGACAGGGACTGTACTAGTTTGCTCTTATGGGGAGTCTGGTATGGTCACATTATCCGGGGCCGCCGCAGCTTCACTTACGAGGTACCAACAGAGCCTCACCGCCCCATACCGTTGATGGGGCGCCCACAAACCGCTTATGCGGTGGAGGAAGCTAATTAGACTCCTGCAGGCCGGCTTGAGCCATCAACAACTGGGATACCCAACCAGCCCTTGCAGGCCATAGATATCTTGGGGCGCCGCATCTGTCAAGGTGAAGCCCAACCTTGGGGACAGGTCTATAAAGTAGGACTTACCCCTCGCCACCCAGTAGGCTATCTTCCCTGGGCTCGGTATGTTCTTTCCGCCCACCGTGCACGGTTGCAGAAGGTTGGGCTGTATCAAGCGGTGTACGCGTCTTTATTCCATTACCAGGTTTCTCACGTCTGGTGGGTTAAAGCCTTCTTGAACCAATGGAATCTCCTTACCAATACCTTTCTGTTAGGGGATTGCGAGGTATCCATTTCATTGGAGGAATTCCGTGAGATCTCCAGACTGCCGATCAAGGGAGAGCATTATGAAGAGTTGCTACCTCCCGATGAGTATGTATTCGCCACTGTACTAACTATACTTGAAGGCCTGACGGCCGAAACCGACGTCCACCACAAGTACCCCAGTTTAATCAAGCCACTGGGTATTTTTGAGAAGCTGTTCGCAAAGCCAGAGGGGCAAGGTGTCACTTTTGAGAGCTTTGTCGCCTGCTTCATCCGTGAAGACGCTTTATCCAAAAAGGCTCCAAAGTTTGCGAACATTCACGACCCTTTTGGATTTGGGCTGAATATACTGTCGGCCAAAGAGGAAGACTTGCCGCAGTTTTATATTCCGATGCTGTCAGCCGTGTCCTTCGACGCGATTGCGGTTCCTGGCATGGACGAAGAGACCTTCTTTGTCGGCTTCATCAGCCTTTGGCTCAGTTGGTTTGCGATTCCGACGCATTGACGCTTCACGAGAGCTTCCGTCTTCTATCCCGCTCATCACGTAGCCGAAGGGGCACGATTGGCCATCGGTATTGCGGGATTGTCGCACATATACCACGGATTAAGTGTTGCGGCCAATACTTCGACCCCAGGTACAGATGTCATGAATTTCTCTCTCCACTACTTCACGTCGTGGATCGAGATGCATGTACTGGGAGCATTTGCAGCACATCAGCGGCCAGATTTCTATAACTTCTATACCTTCCCACGGGTTATGAGGTTGGTAGATGCTTCTGCTCCCAATCCGACTCAGCTAGGGGCTCTCCTCGTATTGCTCAACCCGTATTCAAACGAGGGCGGGATGGTGTTTAGTGACCGAGTCCTTTCTGCTCCTGCGGGGCCCGCTCAACAGGATTTTGATCTATCAAAAGGGGGAGCGTCATCTTTAAGGCCCAAAGAAGTTATGCATTTGTACTCGGTTAGGTCGGGCTACTTGGTGTTCCGTCAGAATAACACGGCCCTTTTTATGCGGTACAATCTGCACCGCTTTGCCCAGCAATTAGGGTATAACCAAGGTGTCCCTTTCGAGGCGTTCTTAGTTGAGCCCACTCTGTCTCTGGAAGTCACTCATGACGTCGTCCATCATTTTATGCGGCTGAACACCGGCTCCAATTTCATGATCCCTGAAGCCGACTACCTTCCAAGGTGTGTGGGGTCTTTTACGGGTTGGTATCGTCATCGAGTCGGTCCTGTCATTGCCAAGGAGAAGCGGGTACTCTTTGAATGCAGGTCTTCAGCTCCAACCCAAGCCGTCGGCGTTCCATTACAGCCACGGATAGTGGTTCGCCCTCCATTGAGGGATAGCGGCGTGGTTCTTATCCTGAAGGCTGCAGAAATAGAATCGACTCCTCGCACAGCTGGGATGCCAGTGCGCACTAGAGCTCAAGCAAAGGCCTCCAATAAAGCGCCAGCGGTAGTGTCATCAGCGGCGGCGTCATCAATGGCAGTGTCATCCACGGTGGTATCGCCAGAAGGGGATACGGGAAGAGAGTTTGGTCAACGTCGCGCCAAAGCGCCGAGGGGAAGGAAGCGTTCTTCGGTCAGTGCTAGCACAAGCTCTAAGAGGAGGAAAAGATCGGTCGCCGGCTTACTGGACACATTGCTTGAGTCCGAGCCGTTCATTCAGGACGAACCGATTGCTATGGAGGAGTCGGACGCCGGTCTTATTTACCCTGGCTCGTCCGCTGAGGAAGCTGCGCAATTGGCTGAAGCTTTAAGGCGCTCGCAGGATGAGACCGAGAATGTGCACATCCCGAAAAAGTCCTACCCTCCGGTTATCTTCTACGAAGATCCTCCATCGCTACGGAGGGTACATATGGGTCCTCTACGAAGGGAAGACGAAAGAGCCCTTAAGTAGCCCATCTCGGCCGCTTCTGAAGATGAGCTGGCACTGAAGACCGGTGGGCATGAATCTGCATTTGAAGCCCGGCGAGCACATTTCCGCAGGAAGGAACAACGGCTCGAAAAAGCCATACTAGAAGCACCCTGGCGTATCGGTATGCATGTTTTCCGTATCTTTCTTTTGGCAAGTAATTTGTATCGCTTTTATATCTTCTTAACTTTGCGAAAACTTTACAGGGACTTCAGCAACTAAAGAGGATTTGAACCCGGGTCGTGCCATGACCGTGGATACTATAGATGTCTCCCATGACGCACCGGCAGGTGCAGAAGAGATCATTACAACCGCTGTTCCTATTGTGGAACTTCCGGTCGTAACTCTTATTCCTTCGGTGTCTATTCCTCCAGTGGAGGTGACCCCATTGACCGCGGACCCTATAGACGTCTCTAGTGATGCATCGAAGGGTGTAGAAGAGATTTTCGAAGCTGTTAGTCCCATCTTGGAGCTCCCGGGGGTGACCTCCATCTCTTCAGCGTCTGTACTTTCCACAGAGATGACCTGGCCGGCCGTAGATCCAGTGGATCTCTCTGGTGGCGTCCTGGAGATTGTAGAAAGGACCGCCGAGGCCGCTGTTCCCTCTTTTGAGCCTGAAGTGGCGGCTGTTCCGCAAGTGGAAACTGCTACGCCAGCAAATATCTCCAGTGATGTTCCTGAGGGTGTGGAGGAGGTTGCTGAAGCTGCTATCCCTCCAATTCAAGAGGGGCGGAGCATCGAAGGTAATCTTCTACATTTCATTTTAATGATCTTCCCATTATCTGAACTCTTCTTTTCTTCAGGATTGCGGGAATTGGCGGTTTCCATCGTGGACCTATCTCCAAGGAAGTCCTTCCGGCGTCTACTTGATATGGCTGCCCTGCAGGCGATATCCCTGCAAAGCATAGTCCTTTCTTCTTAGCAAGGTCGGTGTTCTTTAACTCCTTTGTTTTATTATCATTTTTTTTATAACGATGCTAATATGCCCTCTGCGGTTCTGGAAGCTGATGACGAAGTGGAGATCCTTGATG
This sequence comes from Agapanthus africanus, assembly GCA_030015575.1. Classification (NCBI taxonomy): domain Eukaryota; kingdom Viridiplantae; phylum Streptophyta; class Magnoliopsida; order Asparagales; family Amaryllidaceae; genus Agapanthus; species Agapanthus africanus. The sequence continues at coordinate 932,354,321 of JASDDO010000019.1, read as the reverse complement.
GGCCTGGGGATCTTTCAAACCCCCTTGCATGACTGTGGGTAAGTAAAGCTTTACCCTTGGCATTGTTTTGTTTATTCCATATTTGCCAGTCTCGCTGACTATTCATAAATCTTGACAGCTTTGCTAGACCTGACCCCGTTAGAGTCTTGAATCTCTATGCCACCGGGCCCATATGCCCGACGTGCATCTAAGCGGATGGCGAAACAAAGCATTCACTCATTGTCGGCTCCTATTGAAGATCTTCGCGCTGGTAGTTCTGTGACGGCCGAAGAAGTTGTTGCCGAAGCCAACACTTCCATGCTTTTTCTTGCCACTTATCATGACGAAACGTTGGTGCGTGTTTGGGTTGAATATTGTCGTCGAGTGGAGGCTTGTCTATATGGGCTTGAGTGCACACGCCTTCCCTCTGACATTTTGACCGTGAAAGCGAGCCTGTGGGGATGGATCGAGCGGTGTGCTGCTAACCTACAGTTATGCGAGAAATGGCTCAACTGGAAGTCATCTGCAGGGGTCTATAAAAAATCTACAGGTTCATCATCCAAAATACGCTACCGTCTCCCCGGCAACGGCGCCATTTGATCGCACGCTTTTGGCGTGTCGGATGTTCAAAGAATTAAAGTGTAACCGCGATCAGGACGGTGTCGCTATGCAGCTAGCCGGTTGAGCACGGGTCGGTCCACAGGGAGATGGTGGTATCTTACCTTCTTGTCTTGGACGAGTCAATAAAGAATCTTGTATGTTTGTTTGTTCTAACCTATGTGTTTATCTGCAAGTATAAAGTTGTTAAGAAAATACGAAATTATAAGCTAAGAAATCCGTACTCAAAACCTTTGAGCCGAGTCTTGACCAATTGAAGCTAAGCAATCGGCAACAACGTGGATTAGGGGATTTAAGCGCGGTATTCGAGGAATCCGGCTTATTTACCCTTGTCCTTCCGTTCTTGTCTCTTGCCTTCGCCTCCGGCCAAACCGAATGCAACCGGTCGTGGTTAGGAATCACCGTTACCTTGTCAGGGTACGGTGCCTAACGGAGCGCTTGCGTATGGTTTGGGCGAAGTTCAAATGGAAAATAACGGGAAAAGGAATTGGCAAAGAAAAGTTAACTTATAAAACCGTATTAATTCTTAACAAGAACAATAATTACAACATTCACAATATAAACAAAAGAGAACAAAAAGAAAAGAACAAAGAAAAGAAAAGATACAAGTATTAAAGAGCATGAATAAAATGCATGAAATAAAATGCAAGTAATAAAAAGACAAGTAATAAAAAGCGAGTAATAAAAAGAATACGGAACTAGGACCCAAGCCAAGCATGTGCTCAATAGCCAACCCTTAAACTTGCAAGCTCAATGAAGAGGTTGCAAGATCAAGGGAAGGGTAGAAAGCGCATGTGAAATGAAGTGCTAGTCCCGAAAGAAAATACGACCTTTGAGATCAATAACTAACCCTTACCCATTCAAGCTCAATAAAGAGGTTGAATGAGCAAGAGAAAGCAAGAATCTCAAGGGGAAGAAGAAACACAAAAGAATGATACAAAACCCTCATCTTTATTCATATCCACAAAAAGCTCTCACTACAATTCATGGAAGAGGAATGAAGAAGAAGAAGAAAAAGAACTAAAACTACAAAAGAAAGAGGAACAAAAGAATGCAAAAAGAATCTCCCTTGGTTGAGCTCAGTTCTGCTGTATTTATAGGCAGGGAGTTGAAGTTCTAGGGCAACCAGCAGACCACATGTGAAAAGACCAAAACAACCCCAAAAGACGTCAGTGAGTGGGCCCCACATGGCCGCGGAAGAGCGGCCAATACCCCCATTTGGCCGCGCTTCCGCGGCCATCTTGGTGAGTTGGGCAGTGGGTTTTCTGGTGTTTTCCTGGTTCTTTGTCCCCTGTTGTCTGGTATATGAAGTTTCTGAAAACACTTTAACATTTCTTCCAGAATTTCTGTTGAGGAAAGGTGGACTTTTGTGGATGCATTTGTCATGATTGCCTCGAGCTCCGCGTAGATCTCTTGGATCTTGTGCTACCATTGAGCCTTGTGCATGAAAGCGACATTGATTTGACATTTTGTCTCTTAAACTGATATCTGGCAACACACGGATAGAGAGCGGAGACCGTGTTTTATCAGTGGTTGGCAGGAACCCGGATTTTGTCGTGTTTTCTATGAATTTCACCGTTTTAGAACCGAGAACCTGTATCCTGCAAATATATAACAAACACGGATAAAAAGCACCTACCTATAAACACACGAGCGTAAGAATGGGCGGTATAAAATGCAGTATTCTGTGATGAACAAGTGGAGAAGAAACGCCTTTGTGATCTCTAGGCTGTAGATGTCGCCGTCGAAACCCTGAAGCTAGGGATCTTCCTTTGCTTCACTTGTTGATATTGTGTCTGCAATATTGTGACGAATGTCGAGGTTCTCTCTAAGTTGTCAGTGAACCGTCGAGGCTTGGAACTAGGGATTTTGCCATGGCTCCATTGTTTCGACTCTGGGGTCGGTTGTTGATGTTGCGTCTGCATCCTGCTGGAGTGAGAAGGAATGCCGTGGTGATTTCTAGGCTGTCGATGAACCATCGAGATTTGACTCTCCCTTTTGACAGAGCCCAGTAGGAAAATGTGGTTCTCTTTTTGTTTGTGCCCATGGACTGTATACAGGGGTCGATGCGGACTCATCTGCAGGGCAAAAAAATTTCATTATTTTTTATTTCTTCCCGCGATGCTCTATCCTTTCAGCTTTTCATATCATGAAAGTCGCGATTACCCAATCATTTCGGCAATTTTTCGCGGTGCCCAATCATTTCGGCTATTTTCTTTTTACTCGCTGCTTTTTATTGCGAGTCGCCCAAACATTTCGGCTATGCATATATTTTACTCGCTGATTTTTATTACGAGTTGCCCCATCATTTCGGCTATTTCATATGCATTTATGGCTCGCTGAGTTTTATTGTGAGTTTGGAACTTGAGATCTGATACCAATCTTAGCATCAGCATCGCTGCGACTGGAATATGGCCAGGAGCGAATCATCATTTGTCGTAAAATGACTTAGAATTTGATAGCAATTTAGGCATCAGCATTGCTGCCACTGGAATGTTGTCAGGAGCGAATCATCATTTGCCTTTGCTGATTTGAATAAAGGTGGCTTAGCAAATAGGGTTAGGATCCTGCTGACTAAGGCTTTTGACTTCATGGGCCGTAAGGGTCTCATAAAGGTGTTTCTCCCTACAAGTCGTGAGGATCTCGTAGGTGTATTTTCTCCTTAGGAGTCGTGAGGATTCCTAAGTGATATTTTCTCTTGTGAGTCGTAAGGATATCACAAGAGTGTTTTCTCCTTGCAGGTCGAGATGACCTACAAGTGTTGTTCACCGAATGGGGAAATTTCGCGCCATGGGTGAAACTGGGTGAGGGAACGTTTATTTGCGCCCGTGGATTGTTTACAAGGGTCAATATGGAACCGCTTGTAGGGCGGCTTTAGGAGTGTAATAGCTTAAGAACAGGTTCAGGTCCCTGTATCTTAAGGCTTTTGAATCCTATGAGCCGTGAGGGTCTCGTAGGGGGGAATTCTCATTACGAATGGTGAGGATCTCATAGGTGTATTTTCCCCTTAGGAATCGTGGGGATCCCTAAGTGTGTTGCTCCCTTGTGAGTCGTAAGGATCTCACGCGGGTATTTTCTCCTTACAAGGTCGAGAGGACCTTGCAAGTATGCATGAATTTTTTTTACGAGTCTGCGTCCTTGCGGATTTTCACAAACTCGCCGGCAGTCCTGCTGTTTTTACTTACGGAGCCCTTTCGGGTTTTCATCTATGCCCATTTCGCTTGTGGACGTACCGTTTTTTTTTTTTGCAATCACGATGGGACTTCGCCACCGGGGTAGCTGTGTAGGCAGCAGGATTTGAGTTGCAGTCTTTGCCGCTGGGACCTGTGGATTTGAATTCCACTATCGCCGTGTTTGAGGCGACGTATTTAGTTTAAGGACATTACGGTCCATTGTTAGTTTAGGGACATCCCGGTCCATAGCTTCGAGGCGAAGTTTTGCCGGATACTACTTACAGAGTGCTGACTCAGGAAGATAGCGAGCGGACACGAGCGTCGTCATCTATCGTTAACCTGGGTTGTGACTTGTCAGGGGTAGTATTTCTTAAGGAAGCAGCCGTTTATTGGCCGGAAGGGTCTTTCGCCATGCATATCCATGAGCAAATAGGCACCACCTTAATAAACTTTGTCTATGTATGGGCCCTCATAGTTCGGCTCGAATTTCCTCTGTTTGGCACGGTTGGGGATCATAAGTCTTTTGACAACTAGCATGAATTTGGCGGAATGCTCTCGGCCTAGTTAGTCTTTCGTATGAGCGCATCATCCTTGCTTTGTAAGCTTCTAGGTTTTGCTGCGCCATGAGATGCGTTTCATCGAGGGTATTGAGCTCCTCAAGCCGAAGGTGGGCATTTTCTTCATCCGTTAGCTCATGTCGGACCGCTACTCGTAGTGAGGGTAGCTCTATCTCCAAGGGAAGTACCGCTTCCGTGCCGAATACCAACGCGAATGGCGTGGTATTTGTGGCTGTTTTGAACGTGGTTCGATAAGCCCAGAGAGCTTCATGCAATCTCTCATGCCAGTCCTTTCTGTTTCTGGACACCGTCTTCTTTATGATCTTCGTCAAGGTTTTTTTGAAAGTCTCAGCTAGATCATTAGCTCGGGGATTATAGACCGAAGAGTATCTCCAATCTATATTATGTTGCTGCGCGAAGAGGCTGATCTTATTACTTCTGTAGGCCGGCCCATTATCCGAGATGATCCGTCGCGGAGTGCCGAACCGGTAAATGACATGTGTCCTGAAGAAATGGAGGATGTTCTCCGTTTCACTTCCCTTAGCGGTACTGCTTTTTCCCACTTGGAGAAGTAATCGGTCGTTGCCGATATGAACCGATGTCCCTTGGATGATGTCGGTTCAATGGGTCCGATTATATCAGTTCCCCACATTTCAAACGACCAGCTAGCCAACGTCGGGTGTAGCGGATTTGGATGCTGGTGGATGAAGTCCCCATGAATTTAGCACGAGTGACACTGCTTCGAATATTCGAGGCAATCCTGAATCATCGTGGGCCAGTAGCAGCCCACTCTCTTGATCTTCAGCTTCATCTTTGGCCCGGCCTGATGGGAACCGTAGAGTCCGTCGTGAGTTTCTTGGACGACCTTTCTTACTTCTTTTGGCCCCAAGCACCTTAGCCACAAACTGTCGAACGATCTCTTATATAGAGTATCACTGACGAAGGCAAAAGACAAAGCTCGTTTCATGAGCTGATTCTTGAAGATGCGTCTTCGGGTGTTCGATGGGATTTGAAATAGTCTATGAAGACTTCTCTCCAATCCGTAGTCTTTTCTTCGTCTCCTATTCGGCAGGCTGCTTGCTCGGCCGCTTCCTTTTCTTCAGACGACTCAGGAGATATCTCTGCCTGTGCGAGAATCCGGCTTTGCACAATGATCCTTACATCATCGAGGTTTTCGTCGGCCGGTTCTTTAGCGAGCTTGGCTAACGCATCCGCCTTGCTATTTTTTGCACGCAGAATGCTTTCCAGAATGTAAGAGGGGATTTATGTCAGCAATTACTGCACTCTCTCGCCATATTTTACCAACTCTGGTTCGCATGTCTGATAGACGCCATTCACTTGGCTAACGACTAGCTCTAGCTGGGAGTCTCCATATACGAGGAGGTTTTCGATTCCCATGTCAATAGCGATCTCAAGACCCGCTATCAAAGCTTCATATTCCGTTTCGTTATTTTTTCTCAGCTCTGTTAAGGAAAGGGCAAAACGCATTATCCCTCTTTGCGGAGTCACGAAGATAAAGCCTACCCCGGCTTTAATTATAGGGGTGTTTTGCTTTCACTTTTTCATTGAAGATGCTCCATCGAAGTAGAGTTCTCATCGGGCATTATTTCCTTCCTCCTCCCTGTCTATGGCGTCGAACGCGTGTTTATCTGGCAATTCGCAATTTAAGGGAGAGTCGGCTAGTATCGGGTGCTCAGTAAGAAAGTCAGCAATGGCTTGGCCTTTCACTGCCTTGAAGGGTCGATATATTATCGAGAACTCTATCAAGAGGAGAGCCCATTTGGCAAGCCTTCCTATTAGTATGGCTCTTGACATCAAATATTTGAGAGGGTCCACCTTTGATATGAGATGGACCTCATGTACCAAGGCATAGTGCCTGAGCTTCGTTATCGCGAAGATCAATGCCAGGCAATACTTTTCAATGGGGGAGTAGTTGTTTTCTGCCCCCAGAAGGACTCGACTCAAATAGTAGAGGGCTCTCTCCTTTCCCTGATCATTCTCCTGTGCCCATAGCGCACCTAAAGAACCTTCATGGGGTGTTGCGTACAGGATGAGGAGCTTTCTTTTGACCGGAGCGGTCAGTACCGGCGGGTTCTGCAGGTATTGCTTGATTTCGTCCAGTGCACTTTGGTATTTACGATCCCAAATGAACGAGGTCCCCTTCTTCCTTAGATGGTTGTAGGGATGGCATTTTCCGGAGAGGTTGACTTGGAGTTTGAACCCTGTTTAGGCATCAGTATCACTGCAACTGGGATATTGGCAGGAGCGAATCATCATTTGCCCCTGTCGATTTGGACAAAGGTGGCTTAGTAGACAGGGTTAGGATCTTGTCGACTAAGGCTTTTTGACTTTACGAGCCATAAGGGTCTCATAAAAGTGTTTCTCCCTACGAGTCATGACGATCTCCTAGGTGTATGTTCTCCTTAGAAGTCATGAGGACTTCTTAGTGGTGTTTTCTCTTATAAGCCGTAAGGATCTCATAAGAGCGTTTTCTCCTTATAAGTCGAGAGGACCTACAAGTGTTATTCACCATATGGGGGCATTTCTTTCCATTTGTAGAACTTAGCAAAGAAATAATTTTTCGTTCCCCTGGATTGTATACAAGGGTCAATATGGACCGCCTGTAAGGCAATTTGGGGGATATGACGGCTTAAGAACAGGTCCAGATCCCTGTAACCTAAGGCTTTTTGAATCCTATGAGCCGTAAGGATCTTACAGGGGGATTCTCCTTACCAGTCGTGAGGATCTCGTAAGTGTATTTATTTTAACGAGGTTGTGCCCTTCAGGGTTTTCACAAACTCGCTGGCAGCCCTGCTGTTTTTACTCACGACGCCCTTTCGGGTTTTCATCCGTGCCCATTTTGCTTGTGGACATACCGTTTTTTTAGCAGGGCATTCCACTAGATTGTAGGACCTGTTTATAGGCCCCTTAATATCCTTCCTATCCTTTGAGAAGAAAGGACCATTCAACATAGAGATTCTTCAGCCAGTGAGAAATATGCCCCCTGTGTATATCTCTGGGGGAACGAGTACCCACGCAGTCGCTATTTTGGCGACAGGTTGCTTCAGAGCCGCTTATTTTTGTTGAGCATAGGCGACAAACGCCATCTTGCCTCCGCTTTTCACTCGTCATCATCAGATGTGAAAGAGTCTTGACCCATTTGATCCAATCGAGCCATTTTATCCATGAGTTCTTGGAAGGTTGTCGGCTTGAAGAAGGCCATTTACTGGAACGCCTTTGAATTTGGTTCAAGGGTGGCTATGAGCATTCCCATGGATGCAACTTCATCGATGCATTGCTCATATTTGGCCATAGATTTCGCCATCAGGTAACATATTGAACCCAAGTCTCATTCGGTCTAACCCTCTCGTGGACCAGCGCCGTCATGGTAGTATGTTCGTTCTCATTAGCAAATCCCTAACATAAGAGCATATCCATTTTGTCGAAGCTCATTACGAAATCATTTGGGAGTTCCGCATACTATTCGAAGGCGATGCCCGCCAGACCGCTGATGAACTGTCGGAGGAGTAGTATGTCATTTCCTCCAGAATTGTCGCACATGGATTTAAATCGCGCAATGTGTTGGCGAGGATTCCCAGTTCCTTTGTAGATGTGGAATGTTAGAAGTGTGTACTCTGGAGGGTGCTGTATTTGATCGTACCACGTCGGATACGGTCAACCTGTCTTGATTGGTCTATTTGCGGCTTCACTGGTGTAGTGAGCTTTGATTTGTTGAGCGATATATGTGTCCAGATTTTCTTTAGGAATCATTTCCTCCTCAGCCGTTGATGAGCTTTGCAGAGGATTTGAAATGTCACCCTTGTCTTTAAGCCAACTACCAGCGGTTCATCTGCCAATGGTTCCGATTAAACCATCATTCCAGCCATATTCTGAATCAGAAGGGCCATCTGGTTCATTTGAGTGGACATTTCTGCCGCTGTTGCATCTCCCTTTTTCAGAGCGCGCTTTAGAAAATCAATATCTGACTCCTTCTCTATTCTTTCTTCGAGTGCGTCCTCGGGTTTTTCCTTAAGCGATGGATTACCGTTTGCTGCTGCCTGAGCGAGCATCTCCTGCAGCTTACCACGTTGCAGTTGAACCTTTGTCAGGGACCGAGTTTGAGGTCGGTGACTAGTAGAAGCTCGAACTTCGTCTTTGGATTTCACGATATGGATTGTATAAACTTTCATTCCCCCAGGCTTGGGGTGTTTGGAGTTTTGGCCTTCGGAGTTTTCTTCGGGCACTTGAGCTTTATTAGGCCTCTCTTTTTTGTGAAAAGCCGCTTTGGTTTTGGGAGGAACCGCTGTATCAGGATCCGTTTTGGGACGAATCCCCTTGTATTTGAAAAGGGATTTGTCAGAATTTAGCTGATGTCTAGAGGAAGAGCCGTAGACGACAACCGAGTCCTTCACCTGCTTCCACACCTTATATATAGATGAGGAAAGTTGTTATAGGGAGCGAACTGGTTTCTGCTCTCGTGGGATCTCCATAGGCTGTGGAGATTTCTTCAATATTGCGGCGGGAGAATTTTGTTTGACACTTCGCAACAGTTTGAAACTATTCCCGGTTGGAACAACAACAGTCACCACTGGGGTTGAAACAGGACCATACGGAGAACTGCCCCCAGCTCATTTTGTATGATGCCGATATCGACGTCGACCGTTTCTTACGGCCGGGATTTGATTAGCCTCAGGATTTTGCTGAGCCTGCCCCCTGTTTCCTTTTGAGAGATTAAATATTATGCCCCCTGCGTCGACCTTAGTCCTTGGCAGGTGCCAGTTGTTTGAGGAATGATTCTGTCGGCAAAGCGGCAGCTTGGGGAACCAGCCTATGGAAAACAGACTTCTTCTGGGCTTCTTCCATCGGCGTTGAAGCACCAAGGGTGGGAGGTGGGAGTATCGACCTAAAGAGAAGCCCGTTGATTTCTTGAAGAGTCGGATTGCAGAGATTTGAGGCTGCAAGTGGCCCATACTTGACTCCACCAGATATGACAGAGCCTGAGTTGCTAGGGTAGAAGCAAATGCCATTTTTCATAGAGACAAAACGCCGGCTTTAGTATCCCATCACCCAAGGGCAACCACAAACATATATACCACGATTATTTGATCGCAGATAAACACGACACACGAAGTGTGGAGTGGAGAGAAGAAAAGGTCCCACCGGGCGTGCCAGAATCTGTTTACCGCCGAAAACAGAGACGAAACCACGTAGGTCGTCTTGCCTGAATTTTGGGGCAGATGCTATTTGGGTTTATCCGTCCACCTCTTCGAAGATGCCAGGTTGATTTATGGCACCGTGTATCGGAGGTTTGGATGGATGCGGCTGTTGTAGCAGACTTGGTCAGAATCCCCCTCGTAGTAAGAGGTTTTTTATTGTGGGGATGATCTTCCCTGCATGCACAAACCCCTGCAGTTAATTACGTTACCGCATAGCGATAACCACTTTCTCCTGCTCTAGAAGGTCACTTCGTGTCGTGTGTGTTTGTTTTATTTTTGGTTGCCCGTAGATTGTATACGGAGACTAATTTATGTTGTCGCCCGTAGGGCGTGGATTAGTCCAAATCCGTATATTCTTAGATTTGGATTTGGTTTGATTTAAGGATCGTTAACCTTGTTTGAGATTAAGATCAACTTGAATGTTTGTTAAGGATACTGATTGTTACGAAAAATCGTGTTTTTAGTTTAACCGCAATCAATAACGGTGTCGCACGTAGCTAGACCGAGATGAGTACGGGTCGTCCTCTGGGAAACGTGGAACCTTTTAATTTTACTTTAGATGTGTTGAAAAGGAGAAAGAAATAAGAATGGTTGTAGGATGGTTTCTAGATCTACGTTTAATAAGAATGTAAATATAGATCTAGAATAGTTTAAAGATGTGATTAATTATAATAAGAAGGGCTTGTAGGGTTCGTTAGGATTTAGTAGTTATGAATGATTAATTAAAGTTACCCTTTTTATCCATTAATAGATTTAGAACTAGAACGACGGCGATGCGTGTAGATTAGGGTTTCTGGAGGGAAAAGGAATCCCACTCTTAACCCTTATCTCGACACGGAACTCCGTTCATATCTAGCCTTTACCAAAACAATCATTAATCTAATCTCTAATCGCGGTCGGAACTAGTAAAGAATTGCTAGCGCGCCCGATTAGGATGTTAATGATTATTTTGATAAAGTTCCTAAACTTTATAGGACTTAAAAAGGGTTTAGATATTTTTCATCGTTCATTAGCCTACCCTAATCCTACGAACCCTAACAAGCGGAGAATTACTCGCGCATGTTGGGAGAAGAATATGAAAAGAAAGAGATGGAAAACATAATGTAAAAGAAAACAAATAATTAAATAAAAACTACCTTTATTAATCAACTCCTTCAACTACACTTTTAATCCATAGAAAATGATTACAAAACTTGATTTGCTTCTCGATCTTTCCTAGGGAGGTAGTTGAACAGTCGATGATCAGCCTGGATGCGTGAGCGTCGGGAGCTTCGTGATCTCTTCGGCTTGATCCTTTTCCAAGATGCCCTCGGTGCCTTTATATAGTGAAAACCCAGAATCTTTTTGTTGCGAAGTTGGTAAAATTCAGCACTTGAAAATCTCCCAAAATATTGCATTCTGACCTCATCAAACCGCGGCGGATCCGCGGCCCCAGGGTGGATTTGGCCGCGGATCCGCGCTCCATGGTGTGGATCATTTTGTCGTTTTTCTTGGGCTCTCTGATGGTGACATTTGGCATTCCTAGGCTTCTTCAGAATCTGAAAATATTTTCTCGGTTGCTTCCAGACTTAGTCTCCAAGTTTGCTCTTTAATTTGGAAAGTATTCTTCAACAAATTGATTTGTTTGTTAAATCCTTCATAACAACTTGGAAATAATCTGCACAACAACTCATATAAGATTTTAGTAGACTTTGTTCTACTAGGATTAGACCAATAATATTATTTGCATACATTTTCCTACCAAATGATAATTAAATATATTAACACATGGAAAATAATGTTTTTACACATAAACCCTCATATGTATAATATATTATAATAAAGTCCTTTTTTAATATAAAAATGGTAGGAAAAATGTACTACAAATGTGCAGTTTTATCGACTGAACAAATACCCCCAAACTTATCTTTGATCGTCCCGAGCAAATTAGTTTATTTAAGAGAAGAAAAAGAAAGGAGAAAACTAGGCACACTTTCGTAGGCAGACACGATTGCACTGAGCACGTGCAACAAGCCGTTAAACCTCTAGGTGTCCCTAGTAGGAGGAGTGTTGTCTCCTGAGGGTTTTCAGCGGATTACACCCACAAAATCCTATAACAAAAGAAAGATGGTGAAATTTACATATAAAGATAAGAACCATAAAAGAAATACTTTGAAAAGAAGAGTTTCCAACTATACTAGCTTTTCAGTTGTCATGAGCCCTATCTTAATAGTCATGAAAAAATGTTAGAAATCACATCATCCCTCAATAAAACATCGTCTTTATTCTTCATTCCTACCTTTTGTCCAAACATTGATCATATAACCCCACGTGTGTGTAAAGAACATCCCTACACTCAGAGAATTCAATTCAAGCTATCATATTCTTGTCCATCTACCTTAGTACTTTTTCTTTGATGAATACTTAGAATTGCTTACACATTTTCATGCGACCGTTAATACTTCTTGAGGTACTAACCGACCGATTACTCATGTGCTTGCTGATTTGGTGATAATATTTTCCTTGTCTTGCACCACCTAAGGCTTAGCAGTGACTCCCAGACCAGTTGGCCTTAGGGCACTAGGTGAAGAGGCACCCTCGCTATATTTTTTTATTGCTGCCTTGGTGATACAAAACCAGTGTTCATTTTTTTCTTTTCACCATTTTATATTTTCTTCATCATTTCCTTCATACTTTGGCTTTTAGACAAGAGCATTTCAAGGTATCCTCTACTATCCCGAGTTTCAAGACGTGTGTAAGTGCATATAGTAGGGTATCAACATTCAAATGTTTGGCTTCCAGAATAGAAACTATTTTTCAGACTTATTTTTATCCTCAGATTAGTGACTTCCTCTATCTTACTAACCCTTGGGACAACAGCTCATAACTACTTATTACTAGTTCGTATAAGAAAACTTCTAATTTTCTTGGTTTTCTTAAACTATTCCTATCTTTTGGATGTAATGTTTCACTTTCTATTCTTTTGTTATAATTTTTTTATTATTATTATTATTTTTTTTTTTTTAATGCCCGGTGTCAAAGATAATTCAGTGAATACAAACCTCCCCCCCAAACCTGTTTTTAGCAGTGTCCTCACTGATGCAGCCTTTTGAGAACATGGACCTGTATACTAAGGGAGAGATACAAGGGATAAAATAATAGTTAAATGATAAATTCCCCCAAACTTATTCTTTGACACGCACAGATATTCAATCAAATCATTTTTTACTCACCTCCATTTTTAAAATGAGAAAATGTTTTTTAAAAAACATGGAGGTGAGGCGGAGGAAATTTAGTTTTGATAAAGCGGCTCCTGTAAAAACAGGAGCTCCTCCGTGGGGTCAGCAGAAAAATACGGTTTTAATCTATGCCCATTTACTTTAAAAATCGAACCGTTTTTCAAATTTTCGACTTCAACCGCCCCGTGCGGGTGTACATACCGCACCACAAAAGGTCCTTTCCAACGAGATTTAAGCTTACCCGGATGAAGATGGAGACGTGAATCATAAAGAAGGACTTGTTGCCCCGATGTGAAGGTTTTTCTAGAAAGATTTTTATCGTGAAACACTTTAGTCCTATTCTTTACTATCACCGCATTATCGTAAGCTTCATCGCGGAGTTCGCTTAGCTCATTTAATTGCAGCTTCCGAAAGCCGCCAGCATGATCAAGATCAAAATTAAGCTCTTTAATTGCCCACATTGCCTTATGTTCAATCTCAACAGGGAGGTGACATGCCTTCCCAAACACAAGGCGGTAAGGAGACATACCAAGATCGGTCTTATAAGCGGTGCGGAATGCCCAAAGAGCATCCGTCAATTTGGTTGACCAATCCTTACGGTTTTTCGAAACCGTCTTCTCCAATATCTGTTTGATCTGCCTATTTGAGATCTCAGCCTGCCCGCTTGTTTGGGGGTGATAGGGCGTAGAAAGCTTGTGAGTGATTGAATATTTCCGCATCAAGGCCTCGAAAGACCTATTGCAGAAATGTGTCCCGTTGTCGCTAATGATAGCGCGAGGGTGTCCGAATCGCGAGAAGATGTTTTCTTTAAGGAACTTAATGACAACTTTGTTGTCATTAGTGCGACACGGTATAGCTTCCACCCACTTCGAGACATAATCAACTGCTAACAAGATATATAGATTCCCAAAGGAGTTGGGAAAAGGGCCCATAAAATCAATACCCCAAACATCAAATATTTCCACAACCAAGATAGGTTGGAGCGGCATCTCATTCCTACGTGAAATCCGACCCAAATGCTGACATCGCGGACAAGTTTTGCAATGCTCAAATGCATCTTTAAATAATGTTGGCCAATAAAAGCCACATTGCAAAACTTTCTCCGCCGTTTTTCGAGGTCCAAAGTGACCGCCGCACGCCTGATCATGACAAAATGATAACACGCTCTTGAATTCATCGTTAGGGACACACCTGCGAATGATTTGATCGGAACAATACTTGAATAGATATGGTTCATCCCAGTAAAAATATTTTACTTGGGATAAAAACCGAAGTTTGTCTTGTTTCGACCAATCGCTAGGTATAAGTCCCGTCGCAAGATAGTTCACGATATCTCCGAACCAAGGTTCGTAGGATACATTCAAGAGCTGTTCGTCGGGAAATGAGTCATTTATCGGCACGGTCACAGTTGGCGAAGAAGTGATGCGTGAAAGATGGTCTGCTACTACGTTTTCACATCCACTCTTGTCTTTGATAACAAGATCAAATTCTTGTAACAATAGGATCCAACGTATTAGCCTGGCTTTTGCATCCTTCTTCGTTAAAAGATGTCGGAGGGCGGAGTGATCTGTGTAAACCACAATAGGCGAGCCAATCAAGTAGGGCCTGAATTTCTCTAATGCAAATACAACTGCTAAGAGTTCTTTCTCGGTAGTTGTGTAATTTATTTGTGCATCATTCAGGGTCCTACTTGCATAGTAAATTACATGTGGCATCTTATCAATATGCTGTCCCAAGACAGCACCAATAGCAAAATCTGATGCGTCACACATAAGCTCGAACGGGTGGTTCCAATCCGGAGATGATAGAACGGGGGCTGTAGTGAGTGATTCTTTCAGTGATTCAAAAGCAGCCTCACAATCCGAATCGAAGTGAAATGTAGTGTCCTTGGCCAATAGAAGGGTTAAGGGTCTAGCAATTTTGCTAAAGTCCTTAATAAATCTCCTATAAAATCCTGCATGACCAAGAAAGGATCGTATATCTTTGACGCAATTGGGACGAGGGAGGTTTTGAATGACATCTATTTTAGCTCTGTCTACCTCAATGCCTTTATGTGAAATTATATGTCCAAGTACAATACCTTCTTGAACCATAAAATGACATTTTTCCCAATTCAAAGTCAAGTTCTTATCCTTACAGCGGGTAAGAACAGCGTCAAGATTACGAAGGCAGTCCTCAAAGGAGTCCCCAAAAATGGAGAAATCGTCCATAAAAATTTCTAGAAAATTTTCCACCATATCTGAAAATATCCCCATCATGCACCGCTGAAATGTAGCGGGAGCGTTGCATAACCCAAAGGGCATGCGTCTATAAGCAAAAGTTCCGAAAGGACAAGTAAAAGTGGTTTTATCTTGATCCTTTTCGGCGATGGGGACCTGGTTGTAACCAGAGTATCCGTCCAAGAAACAATAGTATTCGTGTCCCGCTAATCGTTCTAACATCTGGTCAATGAAAGGTAGAGGGAAGTGATCTTTCCTCGTCGCGGCATTGAGTTTCCTGTAATCGATACATACGCGCCACCCAGTTTGGGTGCGTGTTTGGATTAACTCGTTAGCCTCGTTAGTGATTACCGTGATGCCAGACTTTTTAGGGACCACATGAATTGGACTTACCCATTGACTATCAGATATGGGGTAAATTATTCCACTATCAAGACACTTGACGATTTCTTTCTTTACCGCCTCCTTCATAACGGGATTTAACCGTCTTTGTGGGTCTCGGGTTGGTTTGGCTTCATCCATCAGATGTATGTGATGTTCAACAATTAAGGGACTAATCCCTTTGATGTCGGCCATTGTCCAACCAAATGCTTCCCGATTCGATCTCAACACTGCCAAAAGTGCATTCTCTTGCTCTAAGGCTAGAGAAGCGGAAATAATCACTGGCAAAGTCTCATTCTCTCCTAAATATGCATATTTAAGATGAGAAGGTAGCGGTTTGAGATCAAGAATTGGCGGAGAGACAATAGAAGGAGGGGTAACGGAATGATACTCGGACTCCTTAAGAGGTTCAAAACTTGCATAAGATATTGACTCGGAAAGTGCTGCTGACTTTTGCAACGAGTCAAAGGGTTCAATCTCAAGGTCGGACTCATTGAACATATCCTCACTGTGAAGTGGTGCAAGATCAAACGATGTCTCATTAGTGTTGTCGAGAACATCAAAGCAAAGTTCCTCATCCATGCAGCTTTCGGGAGCTATCTCGTGGATGGAACAAACGTCCAGTAAATGAGCAGAAGGTTCTGATGGCTGACTTCCTAGCTTGTAAATATTAAGCTCAATTGTCATTTTCCCGAAGGATAAGTTCATAGAACCGTTACGACAATTAATCACAGCGTTAGAAGTTGCTAGGAAGGGTCGACCAAGTATCACCGGGATTTGATTGCGTGGGTTTGCCACAGGCTGTGTATCTAAAACAATAAAGTCCACGGGAAATATGAATTCCCCGACTTTAATTAACACATCCTCTAGTTCGCCCCGAGGTTTGGTGATAGATCGATCAGCCATTTGAAGAGTACAATGGGCGGGTTTTAACTCTCCAATTCCTAACTGCTCGTATACCGAATAAGGAAGTAAGTTGACGCTAGCGCCTAGATCGAGTAAAGCACGATTTATATTTTTACCCCCAATAGAAATAGAGATTGTAGGACAGCCGGGGTCCTTACGTTTCTTTGGTATTTGTTGGGTAAAAGCTGTGCTAACATTACTCGTCATGAAAACCTTTTTAGGCACTTGAGTTTTTCTCTTCCTAGTGCACAAGTCTTTAAGGATTCTTGCATAAGATGGGACTTGTTGAATAGCATCTAGAAGAGGAATATTCACGCTAACTTGCTTAAACATTTCCACAATCTTCTCCATTTGCGGGTTAGGTCGGTTGGCCCTTAATCGGTTTGGAAATGGAGCACGATCAATAAGTTTTGGGTCCAACGTTTGTGGAGAAGACTGTGGCGACTGATTCGATCCCAAAATTGGAGTGGGCATCGACTTAGATAGATTTGGCGAAATGTTTGAGCCTTGGGGAAAACGAAGAATAGGCTCGGATGAAGGTGGGAGACTAGACGAGTTAGGGGAAGAAGAAGAAGAAGGGGTATCAAATGTGTCACTATCATCAACCTGCTCGCCCACTTGGTTATTCAGCACTCTCCCCGATCTCAACGTAGTGACGGCATTCACATTATGACTTTGTGAATGGCCAGGATTCGGTAGGGGTTGAGATGGGAGTTTCCCTTTCTCTCTCGCACTCAATGCGGCGTTTAACTGTGCGATTTGGTTTTCTATTGATTTAATACTCTCACCATGGGAGGAGGAGTTTTTCGTTAGGGCATCAATAGAAGACCTCATATCAGCCGAATTTTGCATGGATTGTTTCATGAACATATCCAAAGTTTGTGCAAGTGAGTTGTCAATACCGGCCACTTGTGGTGTAGAAATGTTGGCCGGATTTTGGAAATTTTGTGACTGAAAGGGGGGCTGATTCTGTGGTTGTGGTTGCTGTGGAGGAGGTCTTTGATAATTACTTTGTTGGTTTTGATTCCAAGCAAAGTTAGGATGATTCCTCCATCCTTGATTATATGTGGAAGAATAAGGATCGTTTCTAGGTCGCTGCTGAAAAGCAGCATTAGCTTGAAACGATGCATTCATAGGACATTCTTCCGTTAAGTGTGAAGGATCCGAACAGCAACCACAAACGGTCTTAGGAAGCGTAACCTGATTTAGGGAGAATGATGAAAATTTGTTCTCCATAGCATCGAGTTTCTTTTGCATCGCTGCCATTTCGGCTTTTACTGCGATGGAAACGTCGAGTTGGTGAATACCTCCCTTAGTTGAAGGTGGTCTTACGCTTTCCCACTGCAAAGTGCTTTCTGCGAGATCTTCCAGATATTTCCATGCTTCACCGTCATCTTTAGACATGAAATTGCATTGACACATTGTTTCAAGCATCTGCTTTGTCGCTGGATTAATGCCCTCATATATAATCCGACATAAATCCCATCTTTGTATTCCGTGATGGGGGCATTGGACGAGCAGATCTTTGAAACGTTCAAAGCACTTCCAAAATGGTTCGTTGGGAAGCTGGGTGAACTGATTGATCTCGCTCCTAACATGTGCAGTCTTATGATTTGGGTAAAACTTCTTAAGAAATGCTACGACGAATTCATCCCAATTAGCGATAGAGTGTGCGGCAGTATTATAAAGCCATTTTTCTGCCAAGTCGCATAGTGTGAATGGGAGAAGACGTAAGCGCATAGCATCTAAAGTCAATTGTGAAGTACCCATCATTGCGCATACGTTTTCGAATTTGGTGATGAAAACGTACGCGTCTTCCGACTCAAGCCCGTGAAATTTGGGCAGCAGATTGATGTAGTGGGGTTTAATTTCGAAATTATCCCCGTTAGGTGGTGGAAGAGATAGACAAGTAGGAAGGGGACCACGAATAGGATAGCATCTCTCTTGGAGAGAGATGCGCGGTGGATTCTGCTCACCTGCGGGTGGTGGCAGCGTGGTGTTATAATTAGATGGAGTGCCGTCCATCACGGTCGTGGTGTGTGGTGGGGGAAAAGAAGATGAAGAAGTACCGACTTTGGCGTCGATAGCAGGAACGCGGACAAGACGGGCACTAGGATCCCGTGTCCAGCCGAGCATGCACTAAGCGGGTTTAGTGCAAGTGGCAGCGTGTGTGTGATTTAAAATTGGCTTGTTTTGAAAAAGTGGGACTCAAGACAAATTTCCCTAAATGCACAAGCAACCCTAGAACTAAGGTTACCTAGGTCCAGTCTCTAGACCGCTCCTAGACTTCCAAAGGACAAGCCGCAGGATAAATCCTCTACCGCCTCCGTACTACTCTTGTAGCGAGGTAAGTGCCAGGTAAGCGGGAAGGAACCACCACTACAGTGGGCCTAATTAAAAACCACTAGCCTTTGTCACACTTGCCTAGGCACTACAAAAGTAATGCGGATAAACGATAGATTACCCACGACCTTCCTCTGTCCTTATTGAGCGCGACAGTCCTTAGAGTCTGGTCTAGATATTTTTTAAATTAATGAAGGGTTGATCTATATGCTCGGTTTGTGATTTGTGGGGCTTAGGAAGGGTGATGAAATCCCCACCTAATCTTGATTTGGTCTTTGCCCCTTAAAATCCGTATTAAATATGCAAAACAAAACCAAACACAAAACTTTTGCAAAGAGATTTTTGAGCGGCGCAATTTGCAAAGAATCCTGCAGAAAATAGATTTTATTGGATTTGGGAGGAGAGAGGAGGAGTTAAGAAAGATACCAGAGAGTTCTGTAGCCCTAATCCATCCAAGACGCCGCGCTTCCGCCGCCAAAGATGCCTTTATGCCGCGCTTCCGCCGCGAGGTGGTTGGATCGCTTGATGAAAAATTTCCTGTGTCCCTCTGTGCTCCTCTGGATCTCTAAAAATGTCTCTGTTTCCTGTTTCCCTCAATTCTGTGACTCCAGATCTCCTTGCAAAAATCCACGCACAAATCGTTAAATATGCAATTTGCAGTTTTGTGTTAATAATGATATGACTCGTCTAAGAAATCAACACAAATAGTAAAAATAAAAAATTACGCACGTATCCCCGGCAACGGCGCCATTTGATTGTTACGAAAAATCGTGTTTTTAGTTTAACCGCAATCAATAACGGTGTCGCACGTAGCTAGACCGAGATGAGTACGGGTCGTCCTCTGGGAAACGTGGAACCTTTTAATTTTACTTTAGATGTGTTGAAAAGGAGAAAGAAATAAGAATGGTTGTAGGATGGTTTCTAGATCTACGTTTAATAAGAATGTAAATATAGATCTAGAATAGTTTAAAGATGTGATTAATTATAATAAGAAGGGCTTGTAGGGTTCGTTAGGATTTAGTAGTTATGAATGATTAATTAAAGTTACCCTTTTTATCCATTAATAGATTTAGAACTAGAACGACGGCGATGCGTGTAGATTAGGGTTTCTGGAGGGAAAAGGAATCCCACTCTTAACCCTTATCTCGACACGGAACTCCGTTCATATCTAGCCTTTACCAAAACAATCATTAATCTAATCTCTAATCGCGGTCGGAACTAGTAAAGAATTGCTAGCGCGCCCGATTAGGATGTTAATGATTATTTTGATAAAGTTCCTAAACTTTATAGGACTTAAAAAGGGTTTAGATATTTTTCATCGTTCATTAGCCTACCCTAATCCTACGAACCCTAACAAGCGGAGAATTACTCGCGCATGTTGGGAGAAGAATATGAAAAGAAAGAGATGGAAAACATAATGTAAAAGAAAACAAATAATTAAATAAAAACTACCTTTATTAATCAACTCCTTCAACTACACTTTTAATCCATAGAAAATGATTACAAAACTTGATTTGCTTCTCGATCTTTCCTAGGGAGGTAGTTGAACAGTCGATGATCAGCCTGGATGCGTGAGCGTCGGGAGCTTCGTGATCTCTTCGGCTTGATCCTTTTCCAAGATGCCCTCGGTGCCTTTATATAGTGAAAACCCAGAATCTTTTTGTTGCGAAGTTGGTAAAATTCAGCACTTGAAAATCTCCCAAAATATTGCATTCTGACCTCATCAAACCGCGGCGGATCCGCGGCCCCAGGGTGGATTTGGCCGCGGATCCGCGCTCCATGGTGTGGATCATTTTGTCGTTTTTCTTGGGCTCTCTGATGGTGACATTTGGCATTCCTAGGCTTCTTCAGAATCTGAAAATATTTTCTCAGTTGCTTCCAGACTTAGTCTCCAAGTTTGCTCTTTAATTTGGAAAGTATTCTTCAACAAATTGATTTGTTTGTTAAATCCTTCATAACAACTTGGAAATAATCTGCACAACAACTCATATAAGATTTTAGTAGACTTTGTTCTACTAGGATTAGACCAATAATATTATTTGCATACATTTTCCTACCAAATGATAATTAAATATATTAACACATGGAAAATAATGTTTTTACACATAAACCCTCATATGTATAATATATTATAATAAAGTCCTTTTTTAATATAAAAATGGTAGGAAAAATGTACTACAAATGTGCAGTTTTATCGACTGAACAGATACATTAGTCCGATCTTGTACTAAGATCTTGTCACGCCCCGCTTCCCAGTGTACGGCGAAGTGGACGTGACAAGGCCCGCTACGTATGTACTCAGAAGTACATAGCTAAGCGTAACTAAGCAATATAAAATGAATCACAAGAGACGAATAATAGAAATAACAGCAACTTTTATTAATAACATTCTTTATACAATGCATGAAATGAAAATACATCTGAAATGAAAAAGCAATGCCTAAACAGTGGCATAACAATAAAAGGAAATACTGGAAAGAACAAGATACAATGTCTAGAGCTCTGGGTCTTCCTGGAACTGCTCTAAATCTTCACTTGTGGGCTCGGTCTCAACTTGGTCCAACGCACCTGACGACATTCAAAGAAGAGAGAAATAGAATGTCGTCAGCGAACAGGTCGCTCGGTAAGTCCCAAAGAAGAATGAAGAATGAGAGTGACAGAGTATAGTATTTTCTAAAGTATTGTATTGTAGAATATTATGAAATATTGTTTAACGTAATTGTTTGTAGCTTGGTACAGGAGGATGCCAGTGTATACGAGGGGAGTCTCTATATGCCAGAGACTAAGGGCACGTATAGTACAAGGAACCGTTTATGCCACGGTACAACAGCAACGGAATATAGGTTAGGTGTCTTAATCTGACCACCTCATTCCACTTTTAACATCTTCCGTACCAATCTACCCCTTTAAACCCCGCGATGTCATGTTTGTATTATTATCTTGTAAACTTGTAATGATTGCTTGATTGACTTGATTAACTGATTGACTTACCGAAACCATGATATCAGGAAACGGTTATAACCGTAGAGTCATGTAAATGGAATACTGGAAACTTGTAAAAAGAATATCCATGGTTCGGTTCAGTCAGACAGATTGTTAACTGATTCTGGGATTCATGTATTCAAGTTGTGTTGGAATATAATTGAAATATAGATTGACTTGAAATATATTCAAGTCAGAATTAGTCAGACTCTAACCCGAGTCCGACTAAAAGAAATATAATTTGAAGTTCAATATTAGCTAGGGGCCTTATTGTAATTTGTGAAACTTGAGGGGGTTTTATGTAAAAATACTTTTGTATAGTTTTCCAAATACACCTCAAGTATTTAATAATCGTCTTTATTGTTATAATGAATGTGAATTTTATTTGTGTTATTCTAGTGAATATATCCTAATAAAAGTATTAATTGTTTATTTGAAATTCGTGTTATTTTAATGTAACTTTTAATCTTTGAATTTTAGGAAAAAGTGGAAATTTTATATTATAACAAAATAAATGTTTAAATGATAATTATATATAATTAAACACATAAATAATTTTTAAATGAATATTTTATTTACAAAAATATCACTTTCTTTAAATATCGTATTTTAAACCTTTCGAGACCGAATGCTCCTTGCGGAGGTCTGAATCTCGCACTACTAGCCTGCGGGTGCACGATGAACCGTGCTATCCCTAACAGTTTCCCCAAAGATGGGTTGTAATGGCACTTTGCTCAGGTTTTTATAAATACTTTTAATTTAGGGAAAAGGTTTTCTAAATATAGGGTATTTATTTGTAAAAGTATATAGTTCTCCATATTTTAGTTGTTAGGGTTTCCTAAACCATCTAACCTATATTCTATGGTCTAAACGATGAGTCATTAGAAGCCTCAAATCGCCTCTTCACCGTCGAATGCAACCAGGTAAGTGCCAGGTAAGTGGGAAGGAACCACAGTCGTGGGCCTAATTAAAAACCACTAGCCTTAGACACACTTGCCTAGACCCACAAGACAGTTTAGATAAACAATCGATGTCCATGACCAATCGTGCTTTCATTTTATATAAGTTTTATTTAGAAAAGTTTACAATTTAAAGGTTAAACTAAAAGTTATAAAGGTTATCGTATTTTAGTGAAAAAGTCCTATAATATCGTATTCTGTATTTTTGTTATTTATCAATTAGGGTTATAATGAGTGTGTGTAAGGGTAGGTCATTACCCCGTGACTTATATTAAGTTTTGGTGAAGTTTCAAGGTGAAATAAGCTATGTTAAACTTAAGGGTATTAAGGTGCAAGAATACGGTATTCATAAACGTTATCGTTTCATGTGTGAAATTTCATCCAAATTGAATGAAACAAGTTTTGTTATCAAAATAAACATGATTAAGAGTGAGGGATCTAATTAGAACATTAAAATTGAACTTGATGGTATTTTTATGCAAGAAATACGGTTTTGTAAAGAAATTATCATTTCATGTAGAAAAGTGTGATTAAATTTGATTTAAGGGTGATTAATAGTCAACATGCAATAGGGTTGATAATATGTATTAGGTGACAAGTGGAATTTTAAAGAAAAACCGGATCGGGAATCGGTTTGTCCGATTTCCGTCGGTTCCAAAAAGTCGTATTTTACAATTATAGAAAAGAAAGATAGAAGGTTGGGACTTACGGGTTTGGACAAGCTAAGCGTTCTAAAAGGTGTGGTGGTTGCCGATTCGTCGGAAACGTCACGTCGGTCTTGATCCGGTCACCGGAATCCGTCGTCGGTTTCAGCAGCGCTTCGCTTCTCGCTCTTTGCACCAAGTTCTCAAGAGTTTTAGAGAGTATGCTTAGAGTTGTGAGGGGAAAAGGTAGAGGGTAGGGGCCTTTATATAGGGCTAGGCTAGGGTTAGGGTTAGGGTAGATGAAAAGTTAAAAAATAAAAATGTGATAAAATGTAATAAAAATGTATTAAAAGTGGAGTAATTGGGGGTTTTAAAAAGCTCTGGAAGTGGTATGAGGCTGAAACTTTGCAGGTGCGTAAGGAATACCAAAAGACACAACTTTCATGTTGTGACTCTCGCCGGAATCGGCCGAATCGGGGGTGACTCGGCCGTGACTCGGTCGGATCACTGAGTCGGCCGAGTCAAGGCCGAGTTGGCCGATTCCCGACCGAGTCCGGTGACCTGGATCTCCCCCGGCGGTTCATCTACCCTCTGCAAGTGTTACATCTTTGGGTGTAGTGGGGTTTTTGTGAGATATGCACGTGTAAACTCTTGGTATTCTAAAGGTTTTTAAAAAATCAATAATAAAAATAATGTGGGGTATGGGATTCGAACTCTGGTGGCTTAGTTCAGCAGTGCAAGATATTACCATTGAGCTACAAGCTCTTTCTTGTAATTATTGTAAAGAGATAGATACTTAAAGTGTTATCAGCAACATTAATACTCCAAGTATACTTCAATTTTAAATCAAATTTTGGTATACAAAAATTGGAGTTGTTACAATCTACCCTCCTTACAAAAAATTTCGTCCTCGAAATTTACAACTTTTATTTAAGGACTAATTTACAAAAAAGGTGCGGGTATCTTGCACGCATCTCATCTTCCCTTTCCCACGTGGATTCTCCTGGAGTGTCTTTTCTCCACATTATCCGGACCAAATTAACTTCCTTGTTCCGAAGTGTCTTTACCTTTCTATCCAGGATCTCCACAGGTTGTTGCTCACAAGACAAATCGGGCTGTATCGTAAGCTCGGAATGATCAAGTACATGGCTGGGGTCACTCACATACTTTCTGAGTTGGGATATATGGAACACGTTATGCACTCCTTCCAATGAGGGTGGAAGTGCTAATTGGTATGCCACTTCACCGACTCGTTCGAGTATGTCGAACGGTCCAATGTATCTCGGACTCAACTTTCCCCGTCTTCCAAATCGGATCACTCCGCGATTCGGAGATATCTTCAAGAATACATGGTCTCCTGGCTGGAACTCCAAGTGTCGTCTCTTTGCATCAGCCCAATGTTTCTGTCTATCTTGGGCTATGCGCATTCTTTCCCTGATAGTACGAACCACATCGACGGTTGCTACTATCATTTCTGGTCCAAGGAGTTCCCTATCTCCGATGTCGTCCCAACTTAATGGCGATCGACACTTCCTTCCATATAATGCTGCAAAAGGTGCCATTCCTATGCCTGATTGGTAGCTGTTGTTGTACGCGAACTCCACAAGATGCAAGTGATCTTCCCACGATCCCTTGAAATCGAGCATACATGCTCTGAGCATATCTTCCAAGATCTGAATGGTTCTTTCCGACTGACCATCTGTTTGTGGATGATAAGCCGTGCTGAAATTCAGACTTGTTCCCAAACTAGCTTGCAGACTTTGCCAAAATTGTGATCGGAACCTGGTGTCACGATCGGAGACAATGCAGACCGATACTCCATGAAGTCTCACGATTTCCTCCATGTACTTCTTCGCTAATGTCTCAGTTGATTGGCCAACTCGAAATGGGATGAAGTGAGCCGACTTTGTGAGTCGATCCACGATGACCCAAATCGCATCGTTACCTTTTGTGCTGCGAGAAAGAGCAGTTACAAAGTCCATCGTAATATGCTGCCACTTCCATTCTGGGATTGGTAACGGTTGAAGTAATCCAGCAGTCCTGTGGTGTTCAGCCTTTACTTGCTGACACACCAAACATTTTGCGACGCTTCTGGCTACTTCACGCTTCATACCATGCCACCAATAATTCTGACGTAGATCTTTGTACATTTTAGTACCTCCAGGATGTACCGAATAGGGAGAGATGTGAGCTTCTCTCATTAACTCTTCCCGAACAGGACCCATTGGTACACATAATCTGCTGCCGTATCTCAAAGATCCGTCTTCATGGATAATGAAATCTGTTCTGAGTCCATTCTCCACTTGTTCTCTGATCTTTTGCAACTTAGCATCGCTGGCTTGAGCTGCTTTGATCCGATTAACAATAGTTGATTGAACTTGTAGATTCATCAAATTTAAAACATCACCTGGCATGACTAGTTCGATCTCCATTTGATGTAGGTCTTGCTGAAGCTTCCACTGGGCGGTGAGATTCATTGCTAATGGTTGGCGACTAAGAGCATCAGGTACTACGTTCACCTTTCCTGGATGATATTGCAAATTGATGTCGAAGTCCGCCATAAGTTCTAACCATCTTCTCTGCCGCATATTCAACTCCTTCTGAGTAAACACATACTTCAGACTTTTGTGATCTGTGTAGATGTTCACTCGTTCGCCAAGTAAGTAGTGGCGCCAAATCTTGAGAGCAAAAATAACGGCTGCCAACTCTAGATCATGCGTCGGGTAATTGCGCTCATGAGTCTTCAGTTGTCTTGAAGCATAAGCCACAACCTTACCGTGCTGATGTAGAACACATCCTAATCCCTTACCGGATGCATCGCAATGCACTTCAAATCCTCCAGATTGATCCGGTATTACAAGAATAGGTGCAGAAGTCAGTCTCGACTTAAGTTCTACGAAAGCTTGCTCGCATGCTTCTGACCACACAAATTCTTCATCTTTTCGTGTGAGCTTGGTCAGGGGTGTTGCTATCTTCGAAAAGCCTTCAATGAATCTTCTGTAATATCCAGCTAAACCCAAGAAACTCCGAATATCCTTCACAGACTTTGGTGTAGGCCATTCGCTGACTGCTGAGACTTTTGTTGGATCCACAGAAATTCCTTCTCCTGATACGATGTGTCCAAGAAAACCAACCTGTTTTAGCCAAAACTCGCACTTGCTGTATTTGGCATAAAGCTTATGTTGTCGAAGGGTTTCCAGGACAATTCGTAAGTGCTCCGCATGCTCTTTCCGATTCTTAGAATATACCAGGATGTCGTCGATGAAGATGACAACGAACCTGTCTAAATACTCCCGGAAAACTTGGTTCATAAGATTCATAAAGATTGCTGGTGCATTGGTCACTCCGAATGGCATTACTAAAAATTCATAATGTCCATAACGAGTTCTGAAAGCTGTTTTGTGAATATCAGCTTCCTTGACCTTCACTTGATGATAACCTGAACGAAGATCTAGTTTAGAGAAGACACAAGATCCACTTAGCTGATCAAATAAATCGTCGATGCACGGAAGTGGATATTTGTTCTTAATAGTAACTTCGTTCAAGGCTCTATAGTCGATGCACATCCTATATGAACCTTCCTTCTTCTTCACCAGTAGCACAGGTGCTCCCCAACTTGAAGTGCTGGGACGAATCCATCCTTTCGCCAGTAATTCGTCCAACTGTGTTCGTACTTCCTTCAAACCTTCTGGACTTAGTCTATATGGTGCTTTGATTACTGGTTGTGCTCCTGGTACTAAGTCAATACTGAATTCAAGAGCTCGATCAGGAGGCAAACCTGATATATCGTCAGGGAATACATCATCGAACTCTCGAACTACCTCCGGTCTTGCTTCTTCTTCTGCATGAGCTGCTGCAACTATTGCTTCCTTTGGCTTTGCTTTGTAAATGCTTGGCTCCAATGTACGGTCTCCACTTTTGAAGTAAAAGATCGGATGATCTGGGATCTCAAATACTACCCTCCTTTGACGACAGTCGATGGTAGCATAAAAGGTTCCAAGCCAGTCCATTCCTAGAACCACATCAAAGTTCGGTATGTCCAGTACCTTGAAGTCAGCGTAAAATTCTCGACTGCAGACGATGACCGGACACATGCTGTATCCCATAGTTGCCTTTAGAACACCATTTCCAGAACTGACGTTCCAGCAGGATACAAGCGGTGAGACTGGAATCGCATGGGTTCGGACAAACCGTTGCAACATAAAGCAGTGGGATGCTCCAGTATCAAACAGTGCAAGTGCAGGTAGTGAAGCTACTAGAATTGTACCTAAGGTATATGGGATAGGTTTTAGGTATAGGGAAAGTGTGTAGGTAACCAAAACTAGAAGATAAATTTAGGAAGGAAATTTACCAGTAATGACTTGGCCAGTGGCCTCAGCTTCTTCAACAGACATCATGAAAGCCTGGCGCTTCGGCACATTCCTCCTGGCCTGAGGAGCATTCCTCTGAACGTTCCTTTGGGCTTGATGGAACTGTCGAGGAGGTGGTGCAGATTGTGGTCCTCTAGGTGGGGCAGGCAGTGCAAGTCTGGTAGCAGGTGCTGGAAGAGCTGGTCGCTGCTGATAGTTGTTTGCTGGCCGGTTTGCAGCAACTGAGTTCTGCCTTTGAGGACAAGATCCAATGTCATGAGTGGCTGAACCGCAGATCAAACAAAGGCGGTTGGCTCGACGGCAATCCTTCACCATATGCCCAGATCTCTTGCAGTAGTTGCAAAAAGCTGGGCTAGGACGATGAGTTGGTACTCCGGGTCGCCTCGGCACGAAGGGTGGTCTGGACGTGGCTCCACCTGCCATCTGGTTGGCAGGACGCTTGACTCCTACAGAGTGAGGTCTTCCCCTCTCTTTTATCACTGTCTCGTAACTGCGGGCAGCTTCAAGGGCTTCCTCATGAGTCAAAAACTTCCCGGTGGCTAGAGCAGCCTTGATCTCGGTGTCCAAACCTTGCTAAAAACGACGGGCTCTGATCTCGTCCGTCGGTATCAGGTGTGCCGCGAATCTGTTTAAAGATTGTGTTAGCTGTGTAGTATATGATATTAAAAATTGAACTACTGTGACAGATCTTACCGGCTCAACATAGTAAACTCAGCATCATATTCATCTACAGATTTCTCCCACATTGATCCTTGCTGTAGGTGAATAAATTGCTGTTCCATAGCGAACCTGGCGGTCACAGGGAAATATTTCGCGTCGAACTTCTCGCGAAATGTTTTCCATTCAATCGGCTGGGCCAGGCGGGTTTCTTCCGCCTTCCACCAATTTCGAGCGTTGTCCGTGAGCTGTAGCTTCGCTACACGGACCCAAGCATTATCTGGCACTTGAGCTGCTGCCAGATCATCTTCAATACTTTGCGCCCATTCTTCTGCTTCGAGAGGGCTTCCTTTACCCGAGAATTGCTTTGGGTGTAAAGCTCTGAACTGTTTTATTCCCGGTGCATCTGTCTCAGGACGGCTCAAAAGTTGTTGTTGTCCCTCTAGCAGACTGCGGATCGCATCGAATAACATGGTTTGCTCAGTGGATGGTGCGGGAACAACTGGAGTGAGAGGTAGTGCTGAAGGGGTATTGTTGACATTGGTGCTGGTGTTGTTCGGGGAATTGTTTGGGGAATCCATAATCCTGAAGAAAATTTGGATTAAGACAGATTCAAATGAAATGATAAGATTCAAGGAATAAAGACTTGTAAGATTCAAAGAACATGAATTGTAAAGAATGTTTTAGTTGCTGTTTCTTGTGTTATATTGCTTAGGTTGTTCACGCAGACCAGAACTGCATGATAGGGATTCATACAGCTCTGACCTGCATGGGCCACCAACAAAACCTGTCACGCCCCGCTTCCCAGTGTACGGCGAAGTGGACGTGACAAGGCCCGCTACGTATGTACTCAGAAGTACATACGCTAAGCGTAACTAAGCAATATAAAATGAATCACAAGAGACGAATAATAGAAATAACAGCAACTTTTATTAATAACATTCTTTATACAATGCATGAAATGAAAATACATCTGAAATGAAAAAGCAATGCCTAAACAGTGGCATAACAATAAAAGGAAATACTGGAAAGAACAAGATACAATGTCTAGAGCTCTGGGTCTTCCTGGAACTGCTCCAAATCTTCACTTGTGGGCTCGGTCTCAACTTGGTCCAACGCACCTGACGACATTCAAAGAAGAGAGAAATAGAATGTCGTCAGCGAACAGGTCGCTCGGTAAGTCCCAAAGAAGAATGAAGAATGAGAGTGACAGAGTATAGTATTTTCTAAAGTATTGTATTGTAGAATATTATGAAATATTGTTTAACGTAATTGTTTGTAGCTTGGTACAGGAGGATGCCAGTGTATACGAGGGGAGTCTCTATATGCCAGAGACTAAGGGCACGTATAGTACAAGGAACCGTTTATGCCACGGTACAACAGCAACGGAATATAGGTTAGGTGTCTTAATCTGACCACCTCATTCCACTTTTAACATCTTCCGTACCAATCTACCCCTTTAAACCCCGCGATGTCATGTTTGTATTGTTATCTTGTAAACTTGTAATGATTGCTTGATTGACTTGATTAACTGATTGACTTACCGAAACCATGATATCAGGAAACGGTTATAACCGTAGAGTCATGTAAATGGAATACTGGAAACTTGTAAAAAGAATATCCATGGTTCGGTTCAGTCAGACAGATTGTTAACTGATTCTGGGATTCATGTATTCAAGTTGTGTTGGAATATAATTGAAATATAGATTGACTTGAAATATATTCAAGTCAGAATTAGTCAGACTCTAACCCGAGTCTGACTAAAAGAAATATAATTTGAAGTTCAATATTAGCTAGGGGCCTTATTGTAATTTGTGAAACTTGAGGGGGTTTTATGTAAAAATACTTTTGTATAGTTTTCCAAATACACCTCAAGTATTTAATAATCGTCTTTATTGTTATAATGAATGTGAATTTTATTTGTGTTATTCTAGTGAATATATCCTAATAAAAGTATTAATTGTTTATTTGAAATTCGTGTTATTTTAATGTAACTTTTAATCTTTGAATTTTAGGAAAAAGTGGAAATTTTATATTATAACAAAATAAATGTTTAAATGATAATTATATATAATTAAACACATAAATAATTTTTAAATGAATATTTTATTTACAAAAATATCACTTTCTTTAAATATCGTATTTTAAACCTTTCGAGACCGAATGCTCCTTGCGGAGGTCTGAATCTCGCACTACTAGCCTGCGGGTGCACGATGAACCGTGCTATCCCTAACAGTTTCCCCAAAGATGGGTTGTAATGGCACTTTGCTCAGGTTTTTATAAATACTTTTAATTTAGGGAAAAGGTTTTCTAAATATAGGGTATTTATTTGTAAAAGTATATAGTTCTCCATATTTTAGTTGTTAGGGTTTCCTAAACCATCTAACCTATATTCTATGGTCTAAACGATGAGTCATTAGAAGCCTCAAATCGCCTCTTCACCGTCCAATGCAGCCAGGTAAGTGCCAGGTAAGTGGGAAGGAACCACAGTCGTGGGCCTAATTAAAAACCACTAGCCTTAGACACACTTGCCTAGACCCACAAGACAGTTTAGATAAACGATCGATGTCCATGACCAATCGTGCTTTCATTTTATATAAGTTTTATTTAGAAAAGTTTACAATTTAAAGGTTAAACTAAAAGTTATAAAGGTTATGGTATTTTAGTGAAAAAGTCCTATAATATCGTATTCTGTATTTTTGTTATTTATCAATTAGGGTTATAATGAGTGTGTGTAAGGGTAGGTCATTACCCCGTGACTTATATTAAGTTTTGGTGAAGTTTCAAGGTGAAATAAGCTATGTTAAACTTAAGGGTATTAAGGTGCAAGAATACGGTATTCATAAACGTTATCATTTCATGTGTGAAATTTCATCCAAATTGAATGAAACAAGTTTTGTTATCAAAATAAACATGATTAAGAGTGAGGGATCTAATTAGATCATTAAAATTGAACTTGATGGTATTTTTATGCAAGAAATACGGTTTTGTAAAGAAATTATCATTTCATGTAGAAAAGTGTGATTAAATTTGATTTAAGGGTGATTAATAGTCAACATGCAATAGGGTTGATAATATGTATTAGGTGACAAGTGGAATTTTAAAGAAAAACCGGATCGGGAATCGGTTTGTCCGATTTCCGTCGGTTCCAAAAAGTCGTATTTTACAATTATAGAAAAGAAAGATAGAAGGTTGGGACTTACGGGTTTGGACAAGCTAAGCGTTCTAAAAGGTGTGGTGGTTGCCGATTCGTCGGAAACGTCACGTCGGTCTTGATCCGGTCGCCGGAATCCGTCGTTGGTTTCGGCAGCGCTTCGCTTCTCGCTCTTTGCACCAAGTTCTCAAGAGTTTTAGAGAGTATGCTTAGAGTTGTGAGGGAAAAAGGTAGAGGGTAAGGGCCTTTATATAGGGCTAGGCTAGGGTTAGGGTTAGGGTAGATGAAAAGTTAAAAAATAAAAAATGTGATAAAATGTAATAAAAATGTATTAAAAGTGGAGTAATTGGGGGTTTTAAAGAGCTCTGGAAGTGGTATGAGGCTGAAACTTTGCAGGTGCGTAGGGAATACCAAAAGACACAACTTTCATGTTGTGACCCTCGCCGGAATCGGCCGAATCGGGGGTGACTCTGCCGTGACTCGGTCGGATCACTGAGTCGGCCGAGTCAAGGCCGAGTTGGCCGATTCCCGACCGAGTCCGGTGACCTGGATCTCCCCCGGCGGTTCATCTACCCTCTGCAAGTGTTACATCTTTGGGTGTAGTGGGGTTTTTGTGAGATATGCACGTGTAAACTCTTGGTATTCTAAAGGTTTTTAAAAAATCAATAATAAAAATAATGTGGGGTATGGGATTCGAACTCTGGTGGCTTAGTTCAGCAGTGCAAGATATTACCATTGAGCTACAAGCTCTTTCTTGTAATTATTGTAAAGAGATAGATACTTAAAGTGTTATCAGCAACATTAATACTCCAAGTATACTTCAATTTTAAATCAAATTTTGGTCTACAAAAATTGGAGTTGTTACAGATCTACTTAACGGGGGTTTAGGATCATTTTTGATCCAACAAAAAACCATTTGGGCTCTATCGTTTTAGTTTAGGGACGTTACGGTCTGTAGATCACCGTTTTTGAGGTGAGGGTTTAGTCTAAGGATGTTACGGTCCATAACTAGTTTAAGGACATTGCGGTCCATTGTAGTTTAAGGACGTTGCGGTCCGTTGTTAGTTTAGGGACATCTCGGTCCATTGGGATGTGCTTATGGATTTGGGAGTGCACCAAAGAGTTGTTGGTTATCGGGACCCTCCACCTCTCTAAAGACGTTGAAGAATTACAACAACATGTATCAAAGGTATGGAGAGATGTACCCTTGAACCAAACTCCGGATTGAAGGGAGAGATCATGGTGGAATGAACACCATTTTAGATACCATCTGTTAAGGGATCGTTAGTCGTCTTTGGAACTGAGATAGATTTAGGGAGGCCTGAGCATAGGAAGGCTCGGTTAATTGGTGATCAAAAGAGTTTTGGCCTCGAAAAACTTGTCTAGTTTAGGCTAAGGTTGGCCTATCATAGTGTTAAACACTAAAATTTGCTCGGCGCTCACGTGCACCCACGTGAGGCTCTAGAGCAGTGTTAAACACTAAAATTTGGAGCGCTCATGTGTGGAACATGAGGCGCCTGAGGATTGGGCACTGCTTCTTTGGGTTTATTCCCTTATTCTTTTATAAGTGCTAAGCACTATTAGAGGGTCACATGGGATCACATGAGGCCCCCCCAAAAATAGGAACTGTCTTTGATTTATTCCCCTTTTCCTTTTATAAGTGATAAGCACTATTAGGGGGTCACGTGGGATCACATGAAACTGTCTTTGATTTATTCCCCTTTTTCTTTCATAAGTGCTAAGCACCATTAGGGGGTCACGTGAGATCACGTGAGGCGCCCCAAAATGGGAACTGCCTTTGATTTATTCCTTTTTTCTTTCATAAGTGCTAAGCACCATTAAGGGGGTTATGTGGGATCATGTGACTCGATATCAGCTGTTCCTTTTGTTCCTCAGAGGTGCTAGAGGTGCTCACATGGGAACACGTGATCTGTTGCCATAGCGTTGTATGCTAATCGTTTCTTTTATGTGCATAGGGATCTTGATCTTAGTTTTGAGAGTTTCAGGTCCCTTATTTTATAAGAATTAAATTCTTATGCAGGGTTAAACCCTAGTTTTATCAGAGGAATTAAATTCCTATATCTTTGGGAAGAATTAAATTCTTCAAATTTAGTTCTTTTCTCTAAGTTTTGAGTCTACATGACAGAATCTCCCCGATGAGAATTAAATTCTCAACTTGTGGGGAGATCTGCTTCTGCAGACCTCAACCAGAGAGAGAACTAAGTTTTTTTTCTTTTTTTAAAAGAGTTAAACTCTTGGAGCGGTGAAAAAGAGATAAAATGATCTCTAGGTCTTTCTTCTTACGTAGGGTTTCTTTTCTTAAAAGAGAACTCCTCTTCTTTTTTTGTTTTCCCAAATCTTATGGAGGGGTTTTCTCTCTACAAGACTTGAAGTCTTGGGTCCTTTATAGTAGAGGCAAGTTTGTTGATTTAGTTAAAGAAATCTCTCATTGAGAGATCTTAATTGATTTGGTGATTTTATCCACCGCTGGATTTTTTATCCAATGGCTTCTGTTTTACAGAAGATATTTTTCTTTTTTTTAACAAGATTGGGGAAATATTTTCCTATACAGAACTTATTCTGTAGCTTGGTGATTTTTAATCACCATTGAATTTTTAATCCAACAGTGCTCTGTTTTACATAGAGCAATCTATCTAGTTCAAAAAGAATCAAGGAAATATTTTCCAAATATGGTTTTGACCCCTTTACTTAGAATTTAATTCTATCGTCTCAGAAGGCATTTGAGACCACTCACGTGCAGCACCTGACCCCACAGAGTTAAACTCATTTGCTTATGTGCAACACCCCAAAAAAGGCATCACGTGCTGACACGTGAGCTTCTTTGGCCTGTTATTTGTTTTTAAAAGGCGACTATATACTTTGTATATAGATGCTTATGTGCTTGCACGTGAGGCTCGATTTCAGCCTTAATTGTTAAGCGCGGTGCCTATGAATTTTGTTTATAGGCGCATCACGTATGGACACGTGATGCTCCATCAGGGGATTTTTTTTCATTGTGTTTTTTTTCTCTCTCTTTTTTTTATAAGGGAACAACCGCATTATCATAAGTTTCATCGCAGAGTTCGCTTAGCTCATTTAATTGCAGCTTCCGATAGCTGCTAGCTTGTTAAAAATCGAAGTTAATCTCTTTAATAGCCCACATTGCTTTATGTTTGATCTCGACGAGAAGGCGGCATGTCTTTCCAAACACAAGGCGGTATGGAGACATACCAAGATCAGTTTTATAAGCGGTACGAAATGCCCAAAGAGCATCCGTCAATTTGGTTGACCAAT
The DNA here is from genome assembly GCA_030015575.1 of Agapanthus africanus. Lineage (NCBI taxonomy): Eukaryota > Viridiplantae > Streptophyta > Magnoliopsida > Asparagales > Amaryllidaceae > Agapanthus > Agapanthus africanus. The sequence continues at coordinate 932,319,651 of JASDDO010000019.1, read as the reverse complement.
CTTTACAATTTTTAGAAACCGTCTTCTCCAAAATTTGTTTGAATTGCCTATTGGAAATCTCAGTTTGACCGCTCATTTGAGGATGATAGGACGTAGAAAGTTTGTGGTTGATTGAATATTTCCGCATCAAAGCCTCGAATGACCGATTACAGAAATGTGTCCCGTTGTCGCTAATTATAGCGCGAGGGTGCCCGAATCGCGAAAAGATATTTTCTTTTAGGAATTTAATAACAACCTTATTGTCATTAGTGCGACATGGTATTGCTTCCATCCATTTTGAGATATAATCAACTGCTAACAAGATATATAAGTTCCCAAAAGAGTTGGGAAAAGGGCCCATAAAATCAATACCCCAAACATCGAATATCTCCACAACCAAGATAGGTTGGAGCGGCAACTCATTTCTTCGTGAAATCCGACCCATGTGTTGACACCGTGGATAAGTTTTGCAATGATCGTATGCGTCTTTAAATAATGTTGGCCAATAAAAGCAACATTGCAAAACTTTCTCCGCCGTTTTACATAGACCTAAGTGACCGCTACATGCCTGATCATGACAAAAAGACAATACACTCTTGAATTCATCGTTAGGGACACATCTGCGAATGATTTAATAGGAACAATACTTAAACAAATAAGGTTCATCTGTCACGCCCCGCTTCCCAGTGTACGGGCAGAGGACGCGACGAGGCCGCTACGTATTTACTATGAAGTAAATACACTAAGCGTATCTAAGAAATATAAAAAACAAATACACAAGAGACAAGATATAATAAAACAACAACTTTATTTATTCACATTCTTTCTGTACAATGCATGGAAAAGTAAATACAACTGAATGAAAACAATGCCTAAACAATGGCATAACAGAAAAGGAAAAAGTACTGAAATAAAAGTGTACAATGAACTAAAGCTCTGGGTCTTCAATGAAGTGGTCCAAGTCTTCACTAGTGGGCTCGATCTCCGGAGTGTCCAGATCACCTGACGACATTCAAAGAAGAAAGAAAGAGAATATCGTCAACGAACAAATCGCTCGGTAAGTTACAAAGATAAAGGAGAAATAGAATAGACAGAGGGAGAAAGTAGTTTTTAAAGTTGTATTATATTGTTTTAGTATTAACGCTGTTTGTAGGTTGGTACAGAAGGATTCCAGTGTATACGAGAGGAGTCTCTATATGCCAGAGACTAGAGGCAGGTATAGTACAAGGAACCGTTTATGCCACGATACAACAGCAACTGGATTCAGGTTAGGTGTATTAACTCTTACTGTCCCGTGCCACTTCTAACACCTTCCGTACCAATCTACCCCTTAAACCCTGAGATGTCTTGTTGTATAATTGTATTGTATTGTCTTGTATTGTAAACTGTATAGATTGTATAAGTGGATGACTTACCGAAATCATGATATCAGTAAATGGATATAACTGGAGAATCATGTAAATAGAAGTATATTCATGGTTCGGTTCGGTCAAGTTGTATAAATTGATAGATGGATTCATGGATTCATGTTGAATTGTAGATTGTAGATTGTACTTGAATCATATTCAAGTCAGATTATTAATGAGAAGACTCAGTCTGAGTCAGACAATTAGAAAAGTGAATTGAAGTCCTGATTGTTTTGATATTATCGGTAACCGCTGCACATGGGCGGCAGGATTTGTGTCTTTTTCAAAGACGATTACCGTGTTGATAACACCATTGTTAAGTTGTCTACCTTAAATAGGCAAGCACCCAGTTCTCCGGCTCCCTGAGGCTCAAGAGATTGGTCCCGCTTAAACCTATGTTTACTAGGGTCCTTAGGGTAATTTATAGAACTTGAGGGGGGTTTATGTAAAAATACTTTTATATATTTTTCAAAATACACCCCAAGTATTCATTAATCGTCTTTAGAGTTGTAATGAATATAGATTTTATATTGTGATATTTCTAATGAAAATATACTAATTTCATAATAAAGGGTATCTATTTGTAATATTGACTTATATGGAATTCATGGTATTTTAATGTAAAATGATTCTTGTGATTTTTGAAAAGAGTTGGAATATTTATAATATTTCAAAATAGATATCTTAATGTTACATATATATATAATTATATAAAAATAATTTTAATATATATTTTATATTTCTAAAAATCTCATTTTCTTAAGATGTCGTATTTTAAATCTTTCGAGACCAAATGCTACCTGCGAGGTCTGCATCTCGCAATACTAAGTCCGAGGATGTGCGATAATCCGCACTAACCCGAACGGGTTCCCCAAATGGTTGTAGCGGCGCTTTGCAAAGATTTGTATAAATACTAAATCGTTTGGAAAATGGTTTTATTAGTAATGGTATTTATTTGAAAAGGTGTTGTTTTCCCGTATTCTATGTTCCCGAAAGTATTGTGCTATATTGCATATGAGTGTGTGAGGAGGTAGGTCGTTACCTCGTGATCTACTTAAAGGTATAGCAAGGGTGTGATGCTTTAAATGTCGAAATGAAACTATATGGTATTTTAATGAAAAAATACGGTAAAATGGAAATAGCAATTTCTTTTGATATAGAACTTGTTCAATATAATTAGTTAGTATTTAATAGTCAACATGTAATAGTTTTGTGTAATTGTATTTAAGAAAATGTTGAATTTTGAGAAAGGACCGAATCAGAAATCGGATTTGTTCCGATTCCGTCGGGTTTTAGAATCTCGTATTTTTAGAACAAGAATAGAAAAGAGGGAGGGGGACTTATGGGTTTCAAGGTTAGATGAGAGGAAGAGGGAGACGTAGGCTTCTCCGGTGCGTCGATTCGTCGCCGGGAGTTCCTAGGATTGTCGCCGGAAAATTCGTCGGAGCTTCGTCTCTTTGCTCACTTCGATTGCACACTAGGGTTACTAGAAATTTCTTGAGAGTTGGCTCAGAATTTTGGGGTGAGGGGGTTGTGTTTAGGGGTGGTATTTATAGGGTTAGGCTAGGGTTAGGGTAGATGAAGAGTTTAATTGGAAAAAATGTATTAAAATATATTAAAATGTAATAAAAGTGGAGTAAATGGGAATTTAAAAGGTCTCTGGAAATGGTCTGAAGATTTAAAGTGTACAGGGGGTACGAGAGACAAAAAGCCATATCTTCTCTGTTGACGACTCGGCGGTCCGGCCAAGTCTGGCCGGCTGCGCCGGCCCGAGTCGGCCGGTCCGCCGACCGATTCGGTCGATCCCGGTCGAGTCGGTCGGTCGGAGGGTGCGCCGTCATCTCACTAACTCTCTGGTACATTTAAGTTTTCATGTATAGTGGGGTTTTTGTGAGATATGCACGTGTAAACTATTGGTATTCTAAAAATACAAAATAAAACAATATTAAAAATAATGTGGGGTATGGGATTTGAACTCTGGTGGCTTGGTTCAGCAGTTCAAGATATTACCAATGAGCCATAAGCTCCTTCTTGTAATTAAGGAGTGAATTAATTACTTAAAGTAATCACAGCAAAAGTAAATACCCCAAGTATACATTAATTTTTAAGCAAATTTTTTGTACACTAAAAATGGAGTTGTTACATCATCCCAGTAAAAGTGTTTTACTTGGGATAGAAATCGAAGATTGTCTTGTTTCGACCAATCGCTAGGAATAAGTCCCGTCGCTAGATAATTCACAATATCCATGAACCAAGGTTCACGGGATACGGTCAAGAGCTGTTCGTCAGGGAAAGAGTCGTTTATTGGCACGGTCAACGTTGGTGAAGAATTGATGCGTGAAAGATGGTCGGCTACAACGTTTTCACATCCACTCTTATCTCGTATGACAAGATCAAATTCTTGTAACAACAGAATCCAACGTATTAGCCTGGCCTTAGCATCCTTCTTCGACAAAAGGTGTCGTAGGGCGGAGTGATCGGTGTAAACCACTATTGCCGAGCCAATCAAATAAGACCTGAATTTTTCTAATGCAAATAGAACTGCCAAGAGTTCTTTCTCGGTAGTTGTGTAATTAATTTGGGTATCGTTCAAGGTCCTACTTGCATGGTAAATTAAATGTGGCATTTTATCAATGTGTTGTCTTAAGACTGCACCAATAGCAAAATCTAATGCATCATACATAAGCTCGAACGGGTGGTTCCAATCCCGAGATGATAGAACGGGGGCTGTAGTGAGAGAACTTTTAAGCGATTCAAAAGCAGCCTCGCAATCCGAATTGAAATGAAATATTGTATTCTTGGCCAAGAGAAGAGTTAAGGATCTAACAATTTTGCTAAAGTCCTTAATGAATCTCCTATAAAATCCTGCATGACCAAGAAAGTATTGTATATCTTTGACTCATTTGGGAGGAGGAAGGTTATGGATGACATCTATTTTAGCTCTATCTACCTCAATGCCTTTTCGTGAAATGATATGTCCAAGGACAATACCTTCTTAGGCCATAAAATGGCATTTTTTCCAATTTAAAGTTGAGTTCTTATCTTACAGCGGGTAAGAACCACATCAAGATGACGTAGGCATTCCTCAAAAGAGTCCCCAAATATGGAGAAATCGTCCATAAATATCTCCAGAAAATTCTCGACCATGTCTGAGAATATCACCATCATACACCGTTGAAATGTAGCGGGAGCGTTGCATAACCCAAAGGGCATGCGTCTATAAGCAAAAGTACCGAAAGGACAAGTAAATGTTGTTTTATCTTGATCCGTTTTGGCGATGGGGATCTGGTTATAGCCAGAGTATCCGTCCAAGAAACAATAGTATTCATGTCCAATTAATCGTTCTAACATCTGGTCAATGAAAGGTAGAGGGAAGTGATCTTTCCTCGTTACGGTATTGAGTTTTCTGTAATCAATACATACGCGCCACCTACTTTGGGTGCGTGTTTGGATCAACCCATTAGACTTAAAAGAATTTAAAATATTTTCTCATCCATTGTTCTACCCTAATCCTACGAACCCTATCAAGCGGAGAATTACTCGCGCATGATGGAGATAGAAGAAGCACGGATAGATATCATAATGTAAATACAGAAATTAAAAACTAAATAATTAATCTAATGATCTACCTTTATTAATCAACTTCACAAGTACAATTCTTCGAGTTTAGATTATAAGAAGAAGAAGAAGAAAAAGTTGCTCCCGATATCTGCCTCGTAGGAAGTAGATGCTCTGTCGAATCTCACGTTTCTTTATCACGTCGAATCGCGGACCTGTCGTGGATCACTTGTTCTTTAACGGTGATTGGCTTCGTGTAAAAGGTGGTGATTTTTAACTTTAGCCCTTGTTTCCTGATTTAAAATCAGGAAAAACTTATGGAGGAGGCATCACGTGCTAGCACGTGACCAGCGGTCACGTGTTGACACGTGACATTTAAAAGCAGCGGTAAAAGGCAGATTCGCTCCCTGTTTAAATCAAAGAAAAGGCTTAAGAAAAGGTCACGTGCTCACACGTGACCAGGGGTCACGTGTTGGCACGTGACGGCTGAGCAGCGGCCAGAGAACAGAGCGCAAAAGGAGAAGAAAGGCCCGTTCTAAGGGTCACGTGCTTACACGTGACCAGGGGTCACGTGGCCACACGTGACCGGCTTTCAAAGCCTCTTTATTTAACAGAATTAAATTCCGAAAGCATTCAAATCTTTCCAAAAGAGAAAGATTATTTGGAACGTTTGGATTAAAGATCTAAGGGTGATTAAATATCTAAGGGTGGCCACATGTGACCGGCTTTCAAAGCCTCTTTATTTACTAGAATTAAATTCCGAAAGCATTCAAATCTTTCCAAAAGAGAAAGATTATTTGGAACGTTTGGATTAAAGATCTAAGGGTGATTAAATATCACCAATTTATGGAAAAATATCAGACTTGGAAAGATTTCCCCTTAAATCTAACCGAAATAATAAAAAGATATCTTTGGATTTAAAATCCAATGGTGAATAAAATTCATCCAATAATCCAAAGGTCCAGATGAATGATAAATATAAATCAAATCTCTCAATAAACAAATCAAATTTTTCAATGAAAGATTCACTAAAACTGATTGATTCTCTTCCTTCTCCTATAAATAGGAGCCAGAAAAGAGAGAAAATATACACAGAGGGGGAACACATACAGAGACATACAAAGAGAGAGAAATAGAGCCTTGAGATTTTGGGAAGAATTTGATCCTCTGTAAAAGAAAACCTTATGTAAGAAGGGAGAGGCTTAAAAAAGAGAATTTAATTCTCAAAGAGTTTAACTCTTATATAAAAGAAGAACTTAGTTCTTTCTCTAGCAGAGGATCTGTAAAGTGCACATCTCCCCATGAATTGAGAATTTAATTCTCATTGGGTTGAGATCCTGCCATGCAGATCCAAAGCATAGAAGGGGAATGGAAGCTTGAGAATTTAATTCTCACAGAACTATAGGAATTCAATTCCTTTGAGATAAAATTAGGGTTCAACCCTATATTATAGGAATTTAATTCTTTCAAAATGAACGTAACTAGGGTTTAACCCTAATTGAGAATATAATTCTCTCAAACTCACAGGAATTTAATTCCCTTAAGAAAAGAAATTAGGGTTTAACCCTATTAAGAATATAATTCTTCAGAAGAAAATGGGAATTTAATTCCTCTAAAGTTTAGGGTTTAACCCTATGAACAGAACTTTAAAAAAACATGCAGAGTCACGTGCTACCACGTGACCCCTGCAAAGACCAACAGAATAGAACTCTGAAGCAGACATCTCGCGTGTTACCACGTGACTCCTGCGAAGATATGTAAAAGAGAACTTTGAGGCAATGCCTCACGTGCCCCACGTGATCCCTGAAGCACATAAAGGAACAGCGAAATAAACAGGGACTCTAGGGCGCCATCACGTGTTACCACGTGACCCCTAATGAGTATTCTAATAAACCAGAGCATGGTCCCCCATCACGTGCCCGCACGTGATGGCTTTCAAAGCTAAAAGTGTTAAACGCTTATCTGTAGAACAAAACAAAGAGAAGAAGGGCGCTCTCACGTGCTATCACGTGACCCCTCTTGCCTTAGTGTTTAACACTAAATTGGAAACTCTGTATCCAGTGTTTAACACTGATTCTCCTTAGTGTTTAACACCAACTTGTCAATCTTTTCCCAGTGTTCAATATTGCTGGTCTTTAGTGTTTAACACTAATTTTAGCCCAATTGGCTAAGTTTCTAGAGGCAAAGCCTCTCCTTCAATGGACCAACAGAAAGCCAATATTCTAAATATGATTGGACTTAGCCCAAGCTGGCCATAAATCCTCAATTCAAACCTAACAGGGCTAATAGGCTCATAACATAATTAATTGGTCTTGGTCCCAAATTAGGCCGAAGACTATTTAATCTACCTTCGTTCAAGGGTACATCTCTTCACTCCTTTGATACTTGGCGTTGTAATTCCTCAACGTCTTTAAAGAGGTGACGGGTCCCGATGACCACACATTGCTACGGACTGTGGGGTCCTTAAACTCATGGACTATGAGGTCCTTAACCTTGACCGTGATGTCTTAAAACTAACGCCGGACTGTGGGGTCCTTAAACTCATGGACTATAAGGTCCTTAACCTTGACCGTGATGTCTTAAAACTAACGCCGGACTGTGGAGTCCTTAAATCCACGGACTATGATGTCCTTAACCTTGACCGCAACGTCCTTAAACTAGCATTGGACCGCAATGTCCTTAAACTACCTATTGACCGCAATGTCACTAAACTAAACAACATGGCTCCCTTAATTGCTTTCTTGTCGGATCTAAACGATCCCGTTAAGTTGATCTTAGTCTAAAAACTAGACTAACGTATCCTTAACAAACGTTTAAGTCGATCTTAGTCTCAAACGAGGCTAACGTATCCTTAAACCCAAACCCCCAAACCCAAATCTAAGATAATACGGATTTAGATTAGTCCACGCCCTACGGGCGACGACATAACTCAGTCTCCGTATACAATCCACGGGCAACCAAACACAAAATAAACACACACGCCACGAAGTGACCACATGGAGAAGGAGAAAGTTATTACCGCGATGCGGTGGCGTAATTAACTGCAGGGGCTTGCGCCTGCAGGGAAGAGCGTCCCCATAATCAAAAACCCCTCAAGCGAGGGGGAATCTGACGAAGTCTGCTACATCGGACGCATCCATCTAAACCTTCGATACATGGTGCCATAAATTAACTTGGCATCTTCGGAGAGGTGGACGGATAGCACCTATTAGCATCTGCCCCAAATTTCAGGGAAGACGTCCGTCACGCCATCCTTCGGACGGGAACAGCCCTCGGTCCTTTATATAGCCATCAAATCAGAAACCCTAGATCTCATAGGTTTAGACTTTCCATAACGATCCTATTTCCAAGTTTTCAGATCCAACGGCTGTGATTAAGCCGCGGATCCGCCACAGATAGGGCTATTTGGCCGCGGAAGCGCCGCTCTATGGAGGGGTTAGGGTTTGGATTTTCTTGTGTGGCCTCTCGTTGACATGTGGAGATCTTTTTCATACTTTGATTCTTCGAATATTTCCTGAGTCTTTGTCAGTATTGATTCTACAATTTTTGGCAGATTTTTTATCCTGACATCTTGAATATCTTGATCTCCTGAACTGAGCTATATCTTGCACAATATTTCCATGAATAATGTTAGTACTATTTATTAAATTAGAAAGAGTATCTTAATCACTTTATATGGTAATAAATCTTTAAGAAACTTGATTAAGAATATTTGATATGCTATACATCTTTTAATTACTAAAATATTATGCATATATTTTGAAATATTATTGTAACCATTTGTATGATATTATATCTTTTAAGAATTGTGATTAGAATATTTGATATAATATGCATATTTTAATTACCAAAATATTATAAAAATATTATATGCATATATTCTCCTTCATAATGTTAATTATAATATATAAACAAATGGTAAATAGTATTTTGCAGATAAACCCAAATATGTTTTATATTTGTAAAAAACATATTTAAATATTTAAGAAAAGTAAGGAAAATATTATATCAAATGTGCAATATTTTCGACTGAACATTCAGTCCCCGCTGCTAGACCAGCTATCCAAACTCCACCTACTCGTTTAGCCCTTCATGCACCACCTCCACGCGAACCACCTTTACCTCGTCAGTTATCGATGTATCAACATGCACAGAGAAATGTGCAGAGACGTCAGGCTTTCATTTTGACGGCCGTAGAGTCCGAAGTAATAGGTCAAGATAACACTGGTAAATCTCCTCCCATCTTTTTCACCCTTTTCAAATTTCTGCATTCTTTCGTGCTTTCATCTACCTAAACATTTTCATGCACTTTCGGTACAATATCAGTAGTTCCTTCAACGCTGCTTTAATCAAATTTTTCTTGAATCTGTTTCAACATATTTGTATAAATTTCGAGAACGAAATTTTTATAAGGATGGTAGAATGTAATGACTCCGAAATCTCTGTACATAATTCTTCCGTTACTATACAGAAAAGAGTTTTACAGCCTGAGTTTGAGTTATAACTTAATTTTATTAAATAAAAGGAAGAAGCCACTTGTAGCTCACTGGTAAAGCCCTTGCACTGCTGTGATGTAGCCCCTGTGTTCGATTCCCATCAGACACAATTATTTTTCTGATTTTTCTTTTTAACATTTTGGAAGCCCAAAAGATTGCACGTACAATACACGGGGAAATGAAAAGTTCAGAAAAAATCAAACATGTGGAAAATGGTGTAAACATAAAGAAATCCACGTGGCACAAATCTCGAGACCCATCACCCAAAAACGACCGGCGGATCTCTTATTTTGGCGGGAGGGGACGGTCGGGATTGCTCCAAAATGCCCGGTGCTTTACGTACTCGTCTCATCAACTCCTCTGCACTGTTTGATTTCCCTGTAATCAAACAGAGACCTTTCATTTCACAATTTAACATCATTTTTAATACTTTTTAATCCAAATTTTAATTCCCAAGCCCTAGTGCTCCACTATAAATACCACCCCATACCTTAACTCTTCACCATTCTGAAAATTCTGGCCAAAACTCTCTCAAAAGTTCCTAGGTGCAAGTGGAGTAAAGTAGAGTTAGCGAGCAAGTTGGTTCCGGCGAAGATCGAAGCCAATTCCGGAGCTCCCGCGACGCCCCGAAGCATCCCTCCTCTTCCTTAACCCCTTCTTGACATATTCAAACGATAAGTCCCTCCCAAACTCCTTTTCTCTTCATTGAATTTCATTTTTAATCAAAATCGGTAAAAATGGAGTTATTACCAAATCATCTTTTTTAAAACCTATAACTCCATTTTCTTTTATCATTTGGTCAAACCAATCTTACCACTTCACTTGTAATCCTAATACCAATGTTTAGAATCAAGTTTAAATCAAGAATCTCATGTAAAACAACCATATTTGAACTTTTACACTAAAATAGCTTGAACTTTGTTATCACATCTTTTCGACAAAATTACTTAACAATACCTTTAGGAAAACTTCATGGGGTAACGACCTACCCCACACATACACTTGGTTTCATAGCACGATACCTATTTGTATGTATTTTTGGTTAGAATAATAGCATTACAATAAAATACCACATAATTCTAAAACCGGAATTTTTTTAAAGCGGTATTTCATTTCCTTTGTGATTATGCATCTACAACCCTTTTTAGGGGACCCGCTAATGGATGGTGCGGATCATAGCACATCCTTAGGCTAGTAGAGTGAGATGCAGACCTTCTCACGGAGTATTCGATCTCGAAAGGATTTAAATACGATTTTTTAAGAAATACGATTTTTTTTCTAAATAAAATAAAATTAATTTTAGAAAAATTATATAAAATTATAAATCCATATTTTCAAAATATAATAAACCTATATTTTTCTAAAAATGAAAAATTAACAAATGACATTAAAATACCATCAAGATACCAAAAAGGACAAGTTTTTCAATAAAATATCATGAACTTTCCAAGGTAAGTGTTTATCACCAAAATACCTAATACCTAAAATCCATGCTCAAGAAATACCTAAATAATACTAATCACCCTCGAGCTTTACTTTTAAACTATATTAAAAATATTTTTCATAAAACCCCCTCGAGATATATATAAACACTATTTTAAAGATTCTAGTAAATATCGGTTTAAGCGAGATCAATTCTCTTGAGCCTCAGTGAGCCGGAGAAAGTGAGCACTTGCCTATTTAAGGTAGACAACTTAACGGTGTTATCAATGGCAATTGTCTTGGAAAAAGACACAAATCTTGCCGTCCATGTGCAGCAGTTGCCGATGATTCCCTAAGAATTCAAGAGTTAAATTGGTACAAGTGTCTGACTCAGTCTGAGTCCAAGCTCAAACCTGAATCCAAAATCAAACACGAATACTAATCATGAACTTGAACACTCGAAATCAATATCAAACTCAAACATGTATACTTGACTTGACTTGACCAAACCTTGGTCATAATTGGATATGAACTTAACATGAATATCAGAACACAACGGTTGCTATTGAAACCGACTTGACTCGAACCATGAATACAACTTGACATGAATATATGAACACTTGACACGAATACATGATATTGACATGAACTCAATCTTGCCACTTGATGTATTCATGGATTCGAGCGAGGTTACTAATTTAACTGTAACGTAGAATACACGGGGTGTTGGGGTGGTTCATGTGTGAATCCTACGAAATTTCAGGAGTCCCCCTAAATCATGAATCCATATCTACTAACACAAGCAAGTTATCATAAGGGCCCGTGTTTCCTTGCTCCTGGATTATAGCATGTTGAGTTTGGAATACTTCAACACTAGGTTGAAATCCCGTTACTAACACTTAATTCAGGCCCGTGGTTCCTTACCCGTGGATTACAGCCTGTTGGGTTCAAGAACACTCCGGAGATTGGTTGACATTCACCCTTGAACTTACGCTATATTAGTTGACCCATGTAAAGACCTTTTAGGATACTTACATTCACTTCATGTCCACTATACCTACACCATACGGTCATGCTATACTATGCTCATGTTATGATATATATAGAGAACTGCATGTTAAATAGAATTGCCATGTTTACAGCAAATGACATGTTTAAACAGCATAGCTCCTAGTCCATTACTTCATAACATACATTTAATTTATCATTATACTTTTATACTTCACATCCATTTCTTGGGGACTTACCGAGCGAAAGTTCGCTGACGGGCATTCCACCCATCTTTGTTTCTTAGAATATTCGTCATATACTATGGAGACTGAGGAGGTGGACACCATCGAGGAGGAGCACAATCAGATCATGACTCAGGACCAGACTAGCTATTTTTTCAGTTTATGTATGCCACATGTTTAGGCATTTCTTTTCTTGTATTTTCTTTCAGTTGAACTCATGTATTGTAAATGAATTAAGTTGAATGTAAATAAAGTTGTTGAATTTTAAACCTCATATTTATTTCTTGTCATTTTATATTGCTTATTTTACGCTTAGCGTATTTATTCCGGGAATAACCTTCTCGAAATAAATACGTCGTGGGCTTGCTACGTCACCGTTTCGTCTATTGGGAAGCAAGGCGTGACAGATATCTATTCTACCACACCGAGGAACAAAAGGTTTTTGTTTCTCAGTATGCCAAATTTTTAGAATGGCGGTTTCTTAAAAAAGAAACTAGTAGGAGTGCGGTAGACCTTGATAAAGTTCCAAAAATACAAACTATAACTGAAGAATTGGTGGAACCAGAGGATTAAATAATCCTGGACGAACCTCGGCCACTCCGCAGATCTAGTAGGATTTCTCGTCCGCCCGAGAGATACCATGGTTTTCTTATAGATGGGGTTCTAGAGGATTGTATCATGGAAGAAAATGATCCTACTAGTTTTAAGCAGGTCATTACCAGTAGGGACTCTGATAAATGGTTGGAAGCTATGCTTCGAAATGGAGTCCATGTACACCAAAAAAGTTTGGACTTTGGATGTTGCTCCTCCTGGGGTAAAACTCGTTGGATGCAAGTGGATTTTCAAAAAGAAGATTAGTGCAGATGGACAGGTGGAAACTTATAAAGTTAGACTTGTTGCAAAAGGTTTTCGTCAAATACCAGGAGTGGACTATGACGAAATCTTTTCTCCAGTAGCTATGCTGAAATCCATTCGGATCCTACTTGCCATTGCTACTTACCATAACTATGATATCTGACAGATAGACGTTAAAACGGTTTTTCTAAATGGAAGTTTAGAAGAGTGTGTTTATATGGATCAAACGGAGGGATTCTTAAACAGTGGAAGCGGCGGGAAGGTGTGCAAGTTACTTAAATCCATTTATGGATTAAAACAGGCATCGCGGAGCTGGAACATCTGTTTCGATGATACAGTCAAGGAATTTGACTTCATAAAAAATGAGGATGGACCTTGTATATATAAGAAGATTGTAGGAAGAACTATTGTATTCCTAGTCTTGTACGTGGACGACGTTCTCTTGATAGGAAATGGCATTCATATGCTACAATCGGTCAAGCTGTTCATGTCACAAAAGTTCTCCATGAAAGACTTGGGTGATGCCTCGTACATTTTGGGGATTAAGATTTACAGAGATAGATCCAAGAGATTGTTGGGACTTTCACAGTCTAGGTATATAGAGACCATACTAAAGAGATTTAGTATGGAAGATTCCAAGCACGGTCATATACCCGCTTTACACGGAATCACCATCTCCAAAGAGATGTCTCAGGGTTTGCATGAGCACTATACCCTACACTTCGGCGGTAGGATCTATAATGTATGTGGTGCTGTGTACTAGACCAGATGTATCTTACGCGCTTAGCGTGGTGAGCCGGTATCAGTCAAACCCAGGTGAGAATCATTGGACGGCTGTAAAGAATATTCTCAAGTACCTGAGAAGGGCTAAGAAGATGTTCTTGGTTTACGGTAATGGAGACCTCAAGATCGAGTCCTTTACCGACTCAAGCTTCCAGAGTGACAAAGATGACAGCAAGTTTGTCTCAGGTTTTGTGTTTACCCTCAATGGAGGGGTGGTTTGTTGGAAAAGCTCCAAACAGGACACCGTCGTAGACTCGACGATGTAGGCTGAATACATTGCTGCAAATGATGCCGCAAAAGAAGCGGTCTGGATGAAAAAGTTCATTACTAAACTTGAGGTGGTTCCGTCCATTGTTAATCTGATACCTTTGTATTGCGATAACAATAAGGCTATGGTTTTAGCGAAGGAACCACGGTTCTATCAGAAATCCAGACACATCTTGAGGTGGTATCACCTAATCAGGGAGATCGTAGATCGCCAGGAGATCGAGGTCCGGAAAGTATATGCAAAAGACAACACGGTGGATCTATTTACCAAGGCCCTCCCTCAAGCGCAGTTCGAGCGACTTTTTGAGATGTTTAATATGCGATACACCAACAACTGGCCCTAGAGCAGACGTTGGGTATTCGGTATACCAATTACAAGCCTTAGTGCAAGTGGGAGATTGTTGGAGATGTATACTCTAGAGGCCTGTATTGTATAGGATACTAGGGATATGTATGTACATGACAATCTTGCTCAGTTATATATAGTATATTATTTTGAGTTGTCTTTATCTGAATATGTGTATTTATTTCTTTTGTTGCTTTATATTGCTTATACATGTTGATAAAGGCTCGTTACAGTAGTATACTATTTTGGTTTGTCTTTATCTTAACATGTGCATATGTTATACTCGATATCACATTTGGCGGATACATGTTGATAAAGCCCGTAGGATTTTTCTTAACTACCAGTGTTATGATGGTGATCATACTTGTGGGATATGGGTAGTCTGTAAGCACATCCTTAAAGGTCCCAAGTCGTAGGAGTATCGAGACCGGGTGTTCTCCGCCGAAGGATGCGACCGGAACGTTGGGACGTCCGGCCTGAATTTCGAGGGCAGATACTATTTGGTGCTATCCGTCCACCTCTCCGAAGATGACAAGTTGATTTATGACACCATATATTGAAGGTTTAAACGGATGCGGCCGATGTAGCAGACTTCGTCAGATTCCCCCTCGTTGAGGGGGTTTTGATTGTGGGGACGCTCTTCCATGCAGGCGCAAGCCCCTGCAGTTAATTACGCTACCGCATCGCGGTAACCACTTTCTCCTTTTCCAGATGGTCATTTCGTGTCGTGGGTGTTTGTTTTGTTTTTGGTTTGCCCGTGGATTGTATACGGAGACTAATTTATGTTGTCGCCCGTAGGGCGTGGATTAGTCCAAATCCGTATTTTCTTAGATTTGGATTTGGGTTGGGTTTAAGAATGCGTTAGTCTCATTTGAGACTAAAATCAACTTAAACGTTTGTTAAGGATACGTTAGTCTAATTTTAGACTAAGATTAA
Organism: Agapanthus africanus; assembly: GCA_030015575.1. Classification (NCBI taxonomy): domain Eukaryota; kingdom Viridiplantae; phylum Streptophyta; class Magnoliopsida; order Asparagales; family Amaryllidaceae; genus Agapanthus; species Agapanthus africanus. The sequence goes on along the minus strand of JASDDO010000019.1, from coordinate 932,304,371 downwards.
CTTAAGGGATCATTTAGATCCAACAAGAGAGCATTTGGGCTCTATTGTTTAGTTTAGGGACTTTGCGGTCCATTAGTTTAAGGACATTACGGTCCAAGGTTAAGGACATCATATTCCATGGGCTTAAGGACCCCACGGTCCAAGGTTAAGAACATCATAGTCCATGGGTTTAAGGACCCCACGGTCCGAGATTAAGGACATCATAGTCCATGGGATTAAGGACCCCACTGTCCGAGGTTAAGGACATCATAGTCCATGGGTATAAGGACCCCACGGTCCGAGGTTAAGGACATCATAGTCCATGGGTTTAAGGACCCCACAGTCCGAGGTTAAGGACATCATAGTCCATGGGTTTAAGGACCCCACAGTCCGAGGAATGTCTGGTTGTCGGGGCCCGTGACCTCTCTGACGACATTGAAGGATTACAACGACAAATATCAGAGGAGTGAAGAGATGTACCCTTGAACCGATTTTGGTTGGGAGATCTGTAGTCCAATTTGGGACTAAGATCTGTTAAAAGATTTATGAGCATACGGGCTCAATTAATCTGAATGAGGGGTTTATGTCCAACTTGGGCTCGGCCCACTCAGTTAAAATGTTAAACATTCGACAATACTGAGCGTTGATTTGAGTTATGGCAATATTTTTGTCTTTTACTGAATGCTGAGCATTCATCATAACTCTAGGGCTTTATTTATAGAACAATTTATATTCTTTTAGCCCACACGTGAGGAGCACATGGCGCGCTTGGCGCTTTGCGCCAGTCAAAGAGCGCGGAGCGCTTCTGCTGGGTAGCGCATACATGAGGAGCACGTGGCGCGCTTGGCGTTGTGCGGCAGATTTGGAGCGCTGAGGCGCTTCTGCTGAGTAGTGCACACGTGAGGAGCACGTGGTGCGCTTGGCGCTGAGCGCCAATCCATGAGCATAAAGCTCTATTTGTTAAGCTTTATGATCTGAGAAATAAATTCTCGTTTATAAGAGACTTTGTCTCAAGATTCTAAGAACAAAGTTCTTATTTTATAGGAGATGTTTCAATCTCTTATTTTGTTGAAAGACTTTGCCTTTATGAATTTGTGATCCTAAGAGAATTGAATTATTCTCCCCCTTTTTTATAATGAGATGTTCATGATCTCTTTTCGTAAAAGACCTTAGTCTTATAGATCTATGATCTGTGAGAAGAATTATGTTCTTCTTCTTATTTTTTTATGATGAGATCTTTTGATCTCTTTGTGAAAAACCTTGGTCTTATAGATCTATGATCTTAAAGAAAGAAAGAAATTCTTCTTTTCATATGAGACGATTTCGTCTTTCTGTTCTTTTTACCTTAAAGAAAATCTTCTTCTTCTGAGAGCTTGCTCTTCTTTCTGAGATTTCTCAAAGTTTATAGGGGGTCCTCTATTTTTTCTCTGTATCTCTATTTCTCCTTTAGACTTGAAGTTTTGGGGCCTTTATATAGTGAAGGCTGATCTGTTCAATCGGTTAAGAAGATTTTTTCTCCAATTGATTTGAGAATTTCCTCATCGTTGGATCTTTGATCCAAGGGCTTCTGATTTACAGAAAACGATTTTCTTATTTTTAACAAGATTGGGAAATCTTTCCCCATACAGAATTTATTCTGTAATTTTGGTGATTTTTAATCACCATTGGATCATTGATCCAACGGTGCTCTGATTTTCTGTCACGCCCCGCTTCCTAGAGTGCGCTAAGATCGGCACGTGACAGAGCCAACCATGCTACCTGTGGATAGGAAATATCCTTCCACAGTCACATTACGGCTGTAGAGATATCAAGAATAATTAAACAACTATCTAATACATGTCCATAAGCCAGAATAAAGAGTCGTGAAATAAAATAATGCGGAAGCAAACGATCCAAGTACAATAATCTGGAATGTACGTCCCATAATACGGGCTCACATCAGGAATAAAATACTGAAAGAAAACTAAAATAAACTAATGACAGGTCTTCACTGCTCGGCCTGTTGATCAAAATATTCCTGCTCGGCCTGCGTCAAAGGTAAAGGATTTGGGCCATGCAAAACCCAGACGTCAGTGCGTCGTAATATCACAATAATATAATCAAGGAGTAGCAAGACATGCAGGCACAAGTATGAACAGTAAATAAGGTATAACAGTAACATAAATATGAACAGTGAAGGGTAAAGGCACATGTGACGTGCAGTGAGTAATCTAAACTGTGCTATAGGGTTATCTACTCTCAAGTCTTTGAAATCAATTTAATGAATTATCGATGTAACTCAATAGTATCCCGTGCGTGCCAGGGACCACGGTCAAAGATTCTCGGGCTGAAACCGAGACGTGCCGCTAGGCAGTAAAAAGGTAGCATATAAAGATGAATGATGTCAGCAGCAGCATCCCAGGGCTGGGCTGGCCCATAAGACTGATCAGTAAAGGCATCGAACTGTCGAGTTACAAGTCAGGTTGCATCATTGATTTCCCCATACCCCCAAGGTTTTGTGTGTAAGTCAGGTATTGATAAATCTGGGGCTAATGCCAACACAGGATCAAGTAGGCACAGGTCTGTCTAAATAGACAACAGGATATGTCCGTATGGACAACAGGTCAAGATTGTTGGCATTAGTAACGGGATCAGGTAACAAGTCAAGTAGTAATATATCAGGTCATGTCAGGTAGTATACAAGTATCAAGTCGGGTCAAGTAATGGTGTATTAGGTCATGGCAAGTAGTCTACATGTATCAAGTCATGTCAAGTAATGCACAGGTATCAAGCGGGTGCTCATAATCAAACTGTAGTAAGTATGGGTGCATAAAATCAAGTATGAAGTACTAATAAAATGAAATAATATGAAAGGTATGCAAATAGATACAAAATCAATGACATGGATGCACACTATCGATCAGGGTTACCTCTAATAGTTCTAATACTAATTAGGATGCACTCTATTAAACATGGGGTGTTAAAATAACAGTATTATGTTATTAATGAGATCTGTAGATGCAGCTATATGTATTCTATATGATATGGATGCAAACGGATATCATATAACCGTAAAATGATAAACTGGTAATTACGGAATGTACAATTTAAACAATATGAACTGTTATATTCAATTGGATGCAGTATATTGTAGTATAGTATGTAAAAAGATAGGTTTTCATGCCCTAGATCTGAAATGATATGAACGGATGCAAACAGACAGTGAAAAAACTAAACATAGGGTGCATAAATAATCATTATGGGGTATTATAATTTAAATAGACATAGATTACAGTAGTATAGCATGTAGCAAGGTTAACTTGCCTAGACGGATCGTGAAATGGATATGTACGATACGTACGACGTCGGCAAAACGTTGCAATGCACGCACGGCTCACGGAACGGGTCCAAATAACGTAAAAGGGTGATCACACAGGTCAGGTACGTCCCCTGGGTCGTCTGGATCGTCGGCGTCGATCCCGGCTCCGGCGAACTATGAAAAACAGAATTCAAGAAGTAAAGAAAAGAAGAGAAAGAAAGAAAAGGAGGAAGAAGAAGAAGAAGAAGAAGAAAAGCTTACTGTGGTTGTGCACTATGTTTGCAGAGAGGAGGTGATGGTGTCAACGGCGGTGAACGAAGCTCGGGCGATCTAGGGTTTGCTGTTAGGGTTTGGGCCGAGTGGTGTTGGCTGGGGTGTTGTTTGTTGAGGTGCAAGGATTGGTGTATGAGAAGCACAGAGGAAAGGAAGGAGAGGAGAAGAATGAGGAGGCGACAGCGAGAGGTCGTCGGCGACGAGGTGGGGTAGTGGTGCTGGTTTCGATGGGTGCAGGGTGTGTGCAGGGGAGCTCGGGGGATGAAGAAGATGGAGAAGGAGGAAGAGATAGTGACGAGGAGGAGGAGGCAATAATTTTTTAGGGTTAGGGTTGAGAGAGCAGAGGAGTTGTGGTGATGGGTTCTCGTCATGGAGGCCTGGGTTTAAATAAGAAGAAGAAGGTGAAAGTGTAGGAGGTTGTTAAGGGAGGTGACGCGATCACGTAGACGGTGACCACATCCGAGGAACCTACAGTATCTTCGAGAGGAGAGAGAGAGCTGCGCGAGAGGGGAGAGAGAGGGAGGAGAAAGAAAATCGTCGGCTAGTGGGGAGAGAGAAAGAGAGAGACTGCGAGGGAAGAGAGTGAAGGAGAGAAAGAAAGAGGAGAGAGAGAGGGTGGTTCTGCTGTGTGGAGGCCACGAGCAGAGAAGGAAAGAGATAGAGAGTGTTTGTTAATATTGTTAGGATAAAATTGATAGAATATTTTAGTTAGTTAGTTTAAATAAAATTTGAACTGTTAAACGAAATTTTAAATGGTTAAATAAATTTTAAATATTTAATAAATTTGAATTTTGGCGGAATACAAAAATATTCCAAAACACACCCGGGTCGGGTCTAAAATTTCAGTTTTAAAAATACGAAAAATATATGCGACGACCAAAATTAAAAATGAATGCTCGGGTAACGAAAATGCATACCCCCAAGAACGGATGCACGTACGTGCGCATAGCCATCCAAACAAGTTTGTTTCACTAAATGGGACGAGAACAAGATGCGCGGATACTACCAAGGGGTTAGGGGTATCATGCAGGCCATGCAATGTATTTTTAAAATATTTTATGTGACATAAATTTTTATATTGTAAAAATGCACATGTCAGATAAAATGCCAGTATGCACTATACATGAATGTGCACAAGTCTACGCAACAAGTCAGGATAAACCATAAATATGAATCAAGATAGATTTCAAGTAAGCGGGTCGGGTCGGATACTAATATAGATGTCAGATGTATTATTGGCACCCAAAATACAATAAATCGGGAAAATACCATAATTAAAGAAATACATGAACTGGAATTGGTATAAATGAGCTAGGGTGTTACAGTATACCCAACTACAAAAAGAATTCCGTCCTCGAAATTTCAAGAACAAGAAAAGATAAACAACCAAGAAACTACAAGAATAGATATGGAAACTTCTGTCGAATTTCATCTTCACGTTCCCAAATTGATTCTCCATGCGACGATTCCCCCAAGAAACAAGTACGAGAGAGATAATCTTGTTCTTAAGGACCTTTTCTCTTCGACAACGATCGACACCGGTCGTTCCTCAAAGGTCAAATCCTCTCTTAGAGTCAGCTCCGAATGATCTAGCACGTGTGTTTCATCTCGAACATACTTATGGAGTTGAGATACATGAAACACGTCATGAACATTCGCCAAAGATTGTGCTGAAGCCAATCGATAAGCCACTTCTCCAACACATTTCAAAATCTCGAAAGGCCCTACGAATCGAGGACTAAGCTTACCTCGACTCCCAAAATGAATCACTCTTCTAGTCGGTGATATCTTCAAGAACACCAGATCACCAACAGCGAACTCTAGAGGTCTTCTCGATGTATCGGCCCAACTCTTCTATCGATCTTGGGCTGCCTTCATATGATTCCGGATAGTGTTAACTTTCTCAACTGTTTGTACGATCAAATCCGGTCCCAACAATCTTCGCTCTCCAAAATCATCCCAACAAACAAGTGAGCGACACTTGCGACCATACAACGCTTCGAATGGAGCCATCTGAATAGTCGCCTGAAAGCTGTTGTTGTAAGAAAACTCCACCAAGTGCAGATGATCCTTCCATGAACCCTTGAAGTCTAACATGCAAGCTCTCGACATGTCTTCAAGAGTTTGGATCGTTCTCTCCGACTAGCCATCTGTCTGAGGATGATAAGCTGTGCTAAACTTCAATCGCGTCCCCAAACTTTCCTGTAAGCTCCTCCAGAAGTGCGATAAGAATCGGGTGTCACGATCGGACACGATGCTCACAGGTACTCCATGCAATCTTACAATCTTCTGCATGTACCGTTCCGCTAACGCCTCCGTTGATTGACCAACTCAAAATGGTATGAAATGAGCTGCCTTGGTCAATCGATCGACAATCACCCAAACTGCATTGTTGCCCTTTGGACTCCGCGGTAAAGCTGTCACGAAATCCATGGTTATATGTTCCCACTTCCATTGAGGAATCGGAAGTGGTTGCAATAAACCAGCAACCCTTTGATGTTCAGCCTTAAGTTGCTGACACACTAAGCACTTCGCTACAAAGCGCTCATTCTCCCTTTTCATGCCTTCCCACCAGAAATGCTGTCTTACATCACGGTACATCTTCGTGCCTCCAGGATGTATGGAATACGCGGAACTGTACGTCTCCTTCATAACTTCTTCACGAATGCCTCCTTTTGGCACACACAAACGGCTACCATATCACAACGAACCATCTTCATGAATCAATAAGTCCGTTCAAAATCCAGTTTCAACTTGTTCTCGAAACTTCTGCAATCTAGGGTCCTGTGACTGCGCTGCTTTAATATTCTCGATCAACGACGACTGTACTTGCAGCTGCATCAACTGTCCCAAAGAATACGGTAGCACGATCTCCAGCTCGAATCTCCGAAAGTCTTCAATAAACTCCTTCTGTGCAGTCAACATCTGAATTGCTGACAACTGACTAAGCGCATCCGGCACAATATTAACCTTCCCCGGATGGTACTTAAGATCAAGATCGTAGTCAGCCATCAGCTCTAACCATCTGCGTTGCCGCATGTTAAGCTCTTTCTGCGTGAACACATACTTCAGGTTTTTGTGATCGGTGAATATTTCGACCCTTTCGTCCAATAAGTAGTGTCTCCAAATCTTCAAAGCGAAAATTATAGCTGCTAGCTCCAAATCATGAGTTGGGTAATTCTTCTCATGGATCTTCAATTGTCTTGATGCGTAGACTATAACCTTTCCATGTTGCATCAAAACACATCCCAATCCTTTCTCAGATGCATCGCTGTGAATCACCAATCCTCCGGAATTGTCTAGTACGGTCAGAATAGGAGCGGTTATCAATCTCTGCTTTAACGCCTCAAAAGCTGACGCACATCTATCCATCCATACGAACGGTACGTCCTTTCGCGTAAGCTTGGTCAAAGGCTCAGCTAAGCGAGCAAAATTCTCCACGAACCTTCTATAATATCCGGCAAGTCCAAGAAAACTTCTGATCTCTGCTACATTCTTCGGAATCGGCCAATCTTGAACTGCTGCAATCTTCAAGAGATCAACGGAGATTCCATCTCCGGATACGACGTACCCCAAAAACTTCACTTCTTCAAGCCAAAACTCGCACTTGCTCATCTTTGCATATAATCTTTCTTGTCTCAATGTCTGCATTGCGATGTTCAAGTGTTCTGCATGCTCTTCAAGGCTCCTCGAGTAGACCAGAATATCATCGATGAACACCACTATAAACTGGTCCAAGAACGGTGAAAAGATTCGGTTCATCAAGTCCATAAATATCGCCGGTGCATTTGTGACTCCGAATGGCATCACTAAATACTCGTAATGTCCATACCGAGTTCGGAATGCAGTCTTGCAAATATCTTCTGATTTAACTCAACCTGATGATATTCGGATCGCAAATTCAGCTTCGAGAATACCCTCGCGCCATTAAGTTGCTCGAATAATTCGCCGATGCGAGGGATCAGGTACTTGTTCTTAATAGTCACCCGGTTTAATTCTCGATAATCGATGCACATCCTCCTTATGCCATCTTTCTTCTTGACTAGAAGAACTGGAGCTCCCCAAGGTGAATTGCTACTGTGAATCCAACCCTTCTCAAGCAATTCGGTAAGCTGCTTCTTGACTTCTTCTAACTCCACTGGAGCCATTGGATAGTACGCCTTTGAGATTGGCGCTGCACCAGGAACAAGATCGATCGCGAACTCCACATCTCGTTTTGGCGGTAAACCCGAGATGTCCTCGAACACGTCCATGAACTCTCGAACTACAGTTGGCGCTTCCTTCTTATCAACTTCCATCGACGCAAGAACGGTACTTATCGGCCTAGCCCTAAACTCAACTGGCCCGACAGAACTGCTTCCTCCAGCGAAAACAAACTCTGGATGTCCGGGAATCTGGAAAATCACTTTCTTTGCCCTACAATCAATGTGAGCGTGGAAAGTGCCAAGAAAATCCATTCCCAAGACAACATCATAGCTGCCGGTATCAATCACCAAAAAAATCTGCAAATTACTCTCGTCCGCAAATAACAACTGAACAATCCTTGCATTCGCTACTAGTCTACTAAATATGATCTTCCCATTTCCAGTGTGTATGTCCCAACAACTAGACAGGGTCATGCAAGAAATCGAGTGTGCAGCAATAAAATTGGACGACATAAAACAATGGGATGCATCAGAATCGAATAATGCTAATGCGGGAAAATCATGAACAAGTAGGATACCGGAAACAACTTCTCCTGAAGCCAAACACTGAAGAAAATAAGCACGGTAAACAGGATTCAAGCTGACGATAAAACATGAACTGGTAAGCAATGAAACCGAGAGAAGTAAGGTAATATAACGACCATAAATCAAGGAAAGGAATCAAGACTGGGACTCCAAGTTACTTAAATAGAGTACCGCATTGTAACCATACCACGGTACATAGTTACAATCACATAACTACACTCAAGTCGCCCAAATCCTAGTATCAGAATCAAAGGAACAGGGAGAAACAATAAGGAACCAAAAGGTTTCAAGCCGAAATACAAAATTGTTTGCATATCGTCAAGACAAGGATCAAGAGAAAGATATGATTCAAGAATCATGATAACAATGTGGAAGGACATGTTCCTAATTACAGGTTTTCTGATTCGTGTATTGGGTCCAATACCCAACTACAAAAGAATCAAACTCGATTAACCTAAATCTTATGGCTCTGAAGCTAAACAAACCCTGTCACGCCCCGCTTCCTAGAGTGCGCTAAGATCGGCACGTGACAAAGCCAACCATGCTATCTGTGGATAGGAAATATCATTCCACAGTCACACTACGGCTGTAGAAATATCAAGAATAATTAAACAGCTATCTAATACATGTCCATAAGCCAGAATAAAGAGTCATGAAATAAAATAATGCGGAAGCAAAAGATCCAAGTTCAATAATCTGGAATGTACGTCCCATAATACGGGCCCACATTAGGAATAAAATACTGAAAGAAAACTAAACTAAACTAATGACATGTCTTCACTGCTCGGCCTGTTGATCAAAATATTCCTACTCGGCCTGCATCAAAGGTAAAGGATCTGGGCCATGCAAAACCCAGACGTCAGTGCGTCGTAATATCACAATAATATAATCAAGGAGTAGCAAGACATGCAGGCACGGGTATGAACAGTAAATAAGGTATAACAGTAACATAAATATGAACAGTGAAGGGTAAAGGCACATGTGACGTGCAGTGAGTAATCTAAACTGTGCTATAGGGTTATCTACTCTCAAGTCTTTGAAATTAATTTAATGAATCATCGATATAACTCAATAGTATTCCGTGCGTGCCCGGGACCACGGTCAAAGATTCTCGGGCTGAAACCGAGACGTGCCGCTAGGCAGTAAAAAGGTAGCATATAAAGATGAATGATGTCAGCAGCAGCATCCCGAGGCTGGCCTAGCCCGTAAGACTGATCAGTAAAGGTATCGAACTGTCGAGTTACAAGTCAGGTTGCATCATTAATTTCCCCATACCCCCAAGGTTATGTGTGTAAGTCAGGTATTGATAAATCTGGGGCTAATGCCAACACAGGATCAAGTAGACACAGGTCTGTCTAAATAGACAACAGGATATGTCCATAAGGAAAACAGGTCAAGATTGTTGGCATTAGTAACGAGATCAGGTAACAAGTCAAGTAGTAATATATCAGGTCATGTCAGGTAGTATACAAGTATCAAATCAGGTCAAGTAATGGTGTATTAGGTCATGGCAAGTAGTCTACATGTATCAAGTCATGTCAAGTAATGCACAGGTATCAAGCGGGTGCTCATAATCAAACTGTAGTAAGTATGGGTGCATAAAATCAAGTATGAAGTACTAATAAAATGAAATAATATGAACGGTATGCAAATAGATACAAAATCAATGACATGGATGCACACTATCGATCAGGGTTACCTTTAATAGTTCTAATACTAATTAGGATGCACTCTATTAAATATGGGGTGTTAAAATAACAGTATTATGTTATTAATGAGATCTGTAGATGCAGCTATATGTATTCTATATGATATGGATGCAAACGGATATCATATAACCGTAAAATGATAAACTGGTAATTACGGAATGTACAATTTAAACAATATGAACTGTTATATTCAATTGGATGCAGTATATTGTAGTATAGTATGTAACAAGATAGGTTTTCATGCCCTAGATCTGAAATGATATGAACGGATGCAAACGGACATCGAAAAGCTGCAAAACTAAACATGGGGTGCATAAATAATCATTATGGGGTATTATAATTTAAATAGATATAGATTACAGTAGTATAGCATGTAGCAAGGTTAACTTGCCTAGACAGATCATGAAACGGATATGTACGATACGTCCGACGTCGGCAAAACGTCGCAACGCACGCACGGCTCACGGAACGGGTCCAAATAACGCAAGAGGGTGATCACGCAGGTCAGATACGTCCCCTGGGTCGTCTGGATCGTCGGCATCGATCCCGGCTCCGGCGAACTATGAAAAACAGAATTCAAGAAGTAAAGAAAAGAAGAGAAAGAAAGAAAAGGAGGAGGAAGAAGAAGAAGAAGAAGAAGAAAAGCTTACTGTGGTTGTGCACTATGTTTGCAGAGAGGGGGTGATGGTGTCAACGGCGGTGAACGGAGCTCCGGCGATCTAGGGTTTGCTGTTAGGGATTGGGCCGAGTGGTGTTGGCTGGGGTGTTGTCTGTTGGGGTGCAGGGTTGGTGTATGAGAAGCACAGAGGAGAGGAAAGAGAGGAGAAGAATGAGGAGGCGACGGCGAGAGGTCGTCGGCGACGAGGTGAGGTGGTGGTGCTGGTTTCGATGGGTGCAGGGTGTGTGCAGGGGAGCTCGGGGGATGAAGAAGATGGCGAAGGAGGAAGAGATGGTGACGAGGAGGAGGAGGCAATGATTTTTTTAGGGTTAGGGTTGAGAGAGCAGAGGAGTTGTGGTGATGGGTTCTCGTCATGGAGGCCTGGGTTTAAATAAGAAGAAGGAGGAGAAAGTGTAGGAGGTTGTTAAGGGAGGTGACGCGATCACGTAGACGGTGACCACATCCGAGGAACCTACAGTATCTTCGAGAGGAGAGAGAGAGCTGCGCGAGAGGGGAGAGAGAGGGAGGAGAAAGAAAATCGTCGGCTAGTGAGGAGAGAGAAAGAGAGAGACTACGAGGGAAGAGAGAGAAGGAGAGAAAGAAAGAGGAGAGAGAGAGGGTGGTTCCGCTGTGTGGGGGCCACGAGCAGAGAAGGAAAGAGAGAGAGAGTGTTTGTTAATATTGTTAGGATAAAATTGATAGAATATTTTAGTTAGTTGGTTTAAATAAAATTTGAACTGTTAAACGAAATTTTAAATGGTTAAATTAAATTTAAATATTTAATAAATTTGAATTTTGGCAGGATACAAAAATATTCCAAAACATACCCGGGTCGGGTCTAAAATTTCAGTTTTAAAAATACGAAAAATATATGTGACGACCAAAATTAAAAATGAATGCTCAGGTAACGAAAATGCATACCCCCAAGAATGGATGCGCGTACGTGCGCGTAGCCATCCAAACAAGTTCGTTTCACTGAACGGGACGAGAACAAGATGCGCGGATGCTACCACAGGGTTAGGGGTATCATGCAGGCCATACAATGTATTTTTAAAATATTTTATGTGATATAAATTTTTATATTGAAAAATGCGCATGTCAGATAAAATACCAGTATGCACTATACATGAATGTGCATAAGTCTACGCAACAAGTCAGGATAAACCATAAACATGAATCAAGACAGGTTTCAAGCAAGCGGGTCGGGTCGGATACTAATATAGATATCAGATGTATTATTTGCACCCAAAATACAATAAATCGGGAAAATACCATAGTTAAAGAAATACGTGAACTGGAATTGGTATAAATGAACTAGGGTGTTACATTTTCAGAGCACAATTTTTCCTATTTGGAAAGATTCTGAGGAATGTTTCCTCAATATAATTTTGTTCTGGTCAATTGATAATTTTTAATCATGTTCATTGTATCTTTGATCCAACGGTGGAGAACATTTAGCTCTAGGGCTAGCACACTCGTGCTTTGCACGTGGTGCGCTGTTTAGAGTGCAGCTCTCTTAGCGCCAGCGCATACGTGCTTTGCACGTGGTGCGCTGCTTAGAGTGCGGCGTTCTTAACACCAGCGCACACGTGCTTTGCACGTGGTGCGCTGCTCAGGGAGCAGCGCACTTGGCGCTGCTACGAAGCGCTGCTTCATTTCAAAATTTGAAATTTGAACAGTGCTTTGCTCTGATTGGGGAAAACACCGGGCGTCGATATTCCTGAGTAGACTTGTGTATACGTTTCTTGACCCCCGACGAGGAGTGGTGGTTGATCCCACAGCCATTAGTGTGATCACCTAAAATTGTATGCATGTGCTCGCTGGGGTGAGTACACTGGACGGACTAGCCGAGAATCTCTAGATGGTATTATACCTATCGTCAGATAGCGGTTCTCAGGTGACATGAGCACAGCTCAGTCTTTAGACATGAGATCATCATTTGTCTCGTGTGAGTTCCCATTGTATTTTGATCACTACCCTACCATGGCTCTATTGAGCCGTGCAAACAGGTTTTGATTGGATACAGTCCCGAGCCATATGGAGGCAGTGAGTAATTGTCAGGGATTCATCTCTCCCGGTATTGGGAGTCGATATCGCACTGTGTCCGGTTGGCCAGAACCATAAGACCTTGGCCAAGGCAGTTGAAATTTACTGATGGTTAGATCAGTAGTTTCTCGGATTGGTCCTGAGCCAAATCGACACGACTTATCGGGTCAGTAGAGGTCTGACGTTTACCACCCCCTAAACCCAGTATGCAATACTCTTAGAAGAAGAGACCGGACTGTACGGCGATTGTCACGGATAGGCTCAGTAGAGGTTCGGATGAGCTTGCCCGTCGGCCTTCCTTTCGACAGGTACCTAGGTAGCCGTTACGTATAGCTAGTGCCGCTGATGTGCTTGTGCTTAAACCCACTGCCAGCGTACTATCGAGTCTTTAGAGTCCCACACAGAAGGTTTCTCTGGTTCGGGCGAAACGATGTGGTGGCCGTATATTTATACATGTAGGGTTCCGATCGAATGATAATACTAGCCGGCTTAGGATTAAGCCGGATTATTAAATCGGGTATTGATTTAATAATTTACGTATACATATTTCGATATGTATATTCTAGTGTTATCCAGGTTTTCGATCGGACGGTTGATGATACTAGCGGGCTTATGAACAAGTCGGTTTGTTAAATCAGACATTGATTTAATACTAGTATTATATTAGTAGTAGTATTCTATCTCTTGGGTATTCGTATTTTTATACGAATATGGTTATGTATATACGGTAGAAAGTATTTTGTATTTATACAAAATACCTTCTAGAAGATGACACATCATCATGCATTTTTTTTATTTGTTGAAAATGGAAAATGAGGTGGAAAGGGGTGAGATGGCATGAAGCATGGCTTTGGTATTTATTGTGAATACTTTTGAAGTATGGTTGTATTTTTAATGGAAGAAAAATGCTTCATATCTTCAAGCCTTAGCCATTTCTTCATATGATTTCTTCACTTGTCATTCCCTCTTCTCTTTTGAGTTCATTCTCTTGTTCACTCCCTTACCATTCTCCTGTGTTGAAAACCAAAGGGATTTGAGATAGAAAATTACCACTAAACATCTCCACATCTTCTAAACAAACTAGATTAGCAAACTAGTTTTCTTAGTTTACTTCTTTTTGAAGTAGGAGCTTGAATCAAGAACATTCAGGTGGATCATCTAGGTTCGAGGAGGACGGCCATCAAGGTTGATCTAAGAGACCTTAAGAAATTTAAGAAGAGGAGTGAAGACCCGAAGGACACGTGTATTTAGGTATAACACTCCATCACAGTAGCTAGATTCTTTTAGCCTGCTAGTTTTAATGCTTGGTTAGATTCTAGGGTGTGGTTTCTAGCACCAGTAATTTTTAAAAGTTAAAGTTTTTCGTTCCGCAACGGCCATGGTAGACAACCAAGGAGCTAAGAATCCCAACACAGAAAAACATAAATTTAAAATTTCGACCGATTAAAACTTTCCGCATTGGCCCTAAGTACAAACCAGTACACAAACAAATCTGGACCAAAAACAAATATTCAAAAAATCACATTTCCGTGAACTAGAGCCCCAGAAAAAATTTGGGGAACTGTAGCCAAAATTGGGTCACAGATCAGCGGTCGAATTTTGGGTTTAGGTGCCCAAATGTTCTTCCTAGCTCTAATTTCACCTGCACATAATTTAATGCAACCTGAAAAAAATTTGAACAACTTTGAAATTCGAACAGCAAGCAAGAATTTGGAAATGTGAATCGGAAAATTCCGTCAATCGAAACTCTAAATTTGTGCAAATAAGTCTAGCCTTTAGCGTGGCTCTGATACCACTGCTAGGAATTTGGGTACACTAGCAAACTAATTTTGCAAGATGGCAATATGGATTCAAAATTTTCTAATTTGCTAAAGTCCCCAGACCATGAATCGAACTAAAGAGCTATAATTTGCTGGAAAAAAACTAGTGAGCTAAACCAATCTACTATGTGTCGAATACTTACATCCTCAAGCTTTTTTCAAGGGCTCTGGATCGCGCTTGCAAGCCGGTCTTCATTCGCCGAAGATGATCCACCCGAGGAAACCGATTCAAGCTCCAGCTTTGTTTAGCGAAGCAACCGACGCTCTAAGTTCACTAGGAATGGAGAGTGGAGATGTAGGAATTTTCCACTATCATTTTCTCTCAATTCTAAAACTCAAGTGAGCAACTAAAGAAGAAGGAGGAGGAGGTGAGGAAATATAGGCATGAGCAACTCAAGAATACATGAGAGAATGAATGTATGAAGAGTTGAAAAGAATGGAATGGCTTCACATTATTTTGCAACCATACAAACAAAAAATCTCATAACAATTTTTAATAAACAAATGAAGCCTCATTCCTTTCTGCATACCTCCAACCATGCTCATGCCGCCTCACCCTCCACCTCATTTGCAAATGATTTTCTGAAAGGAAAATCATATAATGAGGTGTCCATCTTCTAGAAGATATTCCGTAGAAATACGGAATACAACCCGGTATACATATCGAAATATATATACGCGTATCCGTATAAAAATAAGAATAGCCAAGAAAGAAAATGAATAGTGAACAATAATACTAGAATATATATATTAAAATATATATATATATATATAATTTATTAAATCAAAACTTGATTTAATAATCCGGCTTAATCCTAAGCTGGTAGTATTATCAACCGTCCGACTAAAGTCCATGTAGCCTGTACACATATTTAATCGTACACCTGTATGTACCAATATATGTCATCTATTGCCGCTGATGTGCTTATGGTTAAACCCACTGCCAGCGTACTATCGAGTCTTTAGAGTCCCACACAGAGGGTTTCTATGGTTCGGGCGAAACGATGTGGTGGCCGTATATTTATACATGTAGGGTTCCGATCGAATGATAATACTAGCCGGCTTAGGATTAAGCCGGATTATTAAATCGGGTATTGATTTAATAATTTACGTATACATATTTCGATATGTATATTCTAGTGTTATCCAGGTTTTCGATCGGACGGTTGATGATACTAGCGGGCTTAGGATCAAGTCGGTTTGTTAAATCAGACATTGATTTAATACTAGTATTATATTAGTAGTATTATTCTATCTCTTGGGTATTCGTATTTTTATACGAATACGGTTATATATATACGGTAGAAAGTATTTTGTATTTATACAAAATACCTTCTAGAAGATGACACATCATCATGCATTTTTTTTATTTGTTGAAAATGGAAAATGAGGTGGAAAGGGGTGAGATGGCATGAAGCATGGCTTTGGTATTTATTGTGAATACTTTTGAAGTATGGTTGTATTTTTAATGGAAGAAAAATGCTTCATATCTTCAAGCCTTAGCCATTTCTTCATATGATTTCTTCACTCGTCATTCCCTCTTCTCTTTTGAGTTCATTCTCTTGTTCACTCCCTTACCATTCTCCTGTGTTGAAAACCAAAGGGATTTGAGATAGAAAATTACCACTAAACATCTCCACATCTTCTAAACAAACTAGATTAGCAAACTAGTTTTCTTAGTTTACTTCTTTTTGAAGTAGGAGCTTGAATCAAGAACATTCAGGTGGATCATCTAGGTTCGAGGAGGACGGCCATCAAGGTTGATCTAAGAGACCTTAAGAAGTTTAAGAAGAGGAGTGAAGACCCGAAGGACACGTGTATTTAGGTATAACACTCCATCACAGTAGCTAGATTCTTTTAGCTTGCTAGTTTTAATGCTTGGTTAGATTTCTAGGGTGTGGTTTCTAGCACCAGTAATTTTTAAAAGTTAAAGTTTTTCATTCCGCAACGGCCGTGGTAGACAGCCGAGGAGCTAAGAATCCCAACACAGAAAAACATAAATTTAAAATTTCGACCGATTAAAACTTTCCGCATTGGCCCTAAGTACAAACCAGTACACAAACAAATATGGACCAAAAACAAATATTCAAAAAATCACATTTCCGTGAACTAGTGCCCCAGAAAAAATTTAGGGAACTGTGGCCAAAATTGGGTCACAGATCAGCGGTCGAATTTTGGGTTTAGGTGCCCAAATGTTCTTCCTAGCTCTAATTTCACCTGCACATAATTTAATGCAACCTGAAAAAAAAATTTGAATAACTTTGAAATTCGAACAGCAAGCAAGAATTTGGAAATGTGAATCGGA
This sequence comes from Agapanthus africanus, assembly GCA_030015575.1. Lineage (NCBI taxonomy): Eukaryota > Viridiplantae > Streptophyta > Magnoliopsida > Asparagales > Amaryllidaceae > Agapanthus > Agapanthus africanus. Next base: position 932,287,553 of record JASDDO010000019.1, on the reverse strand, counting down.
AAATTCCGTCAATCGAAACTCTAAATTTGTGCAAATAAGTCTAGCCTTTAGCGTGGCTCTGATACCACTGCTAGGAATTTGGGTACACTAGCAAACTAATTTTGCAAGATGGCAATATGGATTCAAAATTTTCTAATTTGCTAAAGTCCCAAAATCATGAATCGAACTAAAGAGCTATAATTTGCTGGAAAAAAACTAGTGAGCTAAACCAATCTACTATGTGTCGAATACTCACATCCTCAAGCTTTCTTCAAGAGCTCTGGATCGCGCTTGCAAGCCGGTCTTCATTCGCCGAAGATGATCCACCCGAGAAAACCGATTCAAGCTCTACCTTTGTTTAGCGAAGCAACCGACGCTCTAAGTTCACTAGGAATGGAGAGTGGAGATGTAGGAATTTTCCACTATCATTTTCTCTCAATTCTAAAACTCAAGTGAGCAACTAAAGAAGAAGGAGGAGGAGGTGAGGAAATATAGGCATGAGCAACTCAAGAATACATGAGAGAATGAATGTATGAAGAGTCGAAAAGAATGGAATGGCTTCACATTATTTTGCAACCATACAAACAAAAAATCTCATAACAATTTTTAATAAACAAATGAAGCCTCATTCCTTTCTGCATACCTCCAACCATGCTCATGCCGCCTCACCCTCCACCTCATTTGCAAATGATTTTCTGAAAGAAAAATCATATAATGAGGTGTCCATCTTCTAGAAGATATTCCGTAGAAATACGGAATACAACCCGGTATACATATCGAACTATATATACGCGTATCCGTATACAAATAAGAATAGCCAAGAAAGAAAATGAATAGTGAACAATAATACTAGAATATATATATTAATAAATATATATATATATAATTTATTAAATCAAAACTTGATTTAATAATCCGGCTTAATTCTAAGCTGGTAGTATTATCAACCGTCCGACTAAAGTCCATGTAGCCTGTACACATATTTAATCGTACACCTGTATGTACCAATATATGTCATCTAGTGCCGCTGATGTGCTTGTGATTAAACCCACTGCCAGCGGACTATCGGGTCTTTAGAGTCCCACACAGAGGGTTTCTATGGTTCGGGCGAAACGATGTGGTGGCCGTATATTTATACATGTAGGGTTTCGATCGAATGATAATACTAGCCGGCTTAGGATTAAGCCGGATTATTAAATTGGGTATTGATTTAATAATTTACGTATACATATTTCGATATGTATATTCTAGTGTTATCCAGGTTTTCGATCGGACGGTTGATGATACTAACGGGCTTAGGATCAAGTCGGTTTGTTAAATCAGACATTGATTTAATACTAGTATTATATTAGTAGTAGTATTCTATCTCTTGGGTATTCGTATTTTTATACGAATACGGTTATGTATATACGGTAGAAAGTATTTTGTATTTATACAAAATACCTTGTAGAAGATGACACATCATCATGCATTTTTTTTATTTGTTGAAAATGGAAAATGAGGTGGAAAGGGGTGAGATGGCATGAAGCTGGCTTTGGTATTTATTGTGAATACTTTTGAAGTATGGTTGTATTTTTAATGGAAGAAAAATGCTTCATATCTTCAAGCCTTAGCCATTTCTTCATATGATTTCTTCACTTGTCATTCCCTCTTCTCTTTTGAGTTCATTCTCTTGTTCACTCCCTTACCATTCTCATGTGTTGAAAACCAAAAGGATTTGAGATAGAAAATTACCACTAAACATCTCCACATCTTCTAAACAAACTAGATTAGCAAACTAGTTTTCTTATTTTTTTCTTTTTGAAGTAGGAGCTTGAATCAAGAACATTCAGGTGGATCATCTAGGTTCGAGGAGGACGGCCATCAAAGTTGATCTAAGAGACCTTAAGAAGTTTAAGAAGAGGAGTGAAGACCTGAAGGACACGTGTATTTAGGTATAACACTCCATCACAGTAGCTAGATTCTTTTAGCTTGCTAGTTTTAATGCTTGGTTAGATTCTAGGGTGTGGTTTCTAGCACCAGTAATTTTTAAAAGTTAAAGTTTTTCATTCCGCAACGGCCGTGGTAGACAGCCAAGGAGCTAAGAATCCCAACACCGAAAAACATAAATTTAAAATTTTGATCGATTAAAACTTTCCGCATTGGCCCTAAATACAAACCAGTACACAAACAAATCTGGACCAAAAACAAATATTCAAAAAATCACATTTCCGTGAACTAGAGCCCTAGAAAAAATTTAGGGAACTGTAGCCAAAATTGGGTCACAGATCAGCGGGCGAATTTTGGGTTTAGGTGCCCAAATGTTCTTCCTAGCTCTAATTTAACCTGCACATAATTTAATGCAGCCTGAAAAAAAATTTGAACAACTTTGAAATTCAAACAGCAAGCAAGAATTTGGAAATGTGAATCGGAAAATTCCGTCAATCGAAACTCTAAATTTGTGCAAATAAGTCTAGCCTTTAGCATGGCTCTGATACCACTGCTAGGAATTTGGGTACACTAGCAAACTAATTTTGCAAGATGGCAATATGGATTCAAAATTTTCTAATTTGCTAAAGTCCCAAAACCATGAATCGAACTAAAGAGCTATAATTTGCTGGAAAAAAACTAGTGAGCTAAACCAATCTACTATGTGTCGAATACTCACATCCTCAAGCTTTCTTCAAGGGCTCTGGATCGCGCTTGCAAGCCGGTCTTTATTCGCCGAAGATGATCCACCCGAGAAAACCGATTCAAGCTCCAGCTTTGTTTAGCGAAGCAACCGACGCTCTAAGTTCACTAGGAATGGAGAGTGGAGATGTAGGAATTTTCCACTATCATTTTCTCTCAATTCTAAAACTCAAGTGAGCAACTAAAGAAGAAGGAGGAGGAGGTGAGGAAATATAGGCATGAGCAACTCAAGAATACATGAGAGAATGAATGTATGAAGAGTCGAAAAGAATGGAATGGCTTCACATTATTTTGCAACCATACAAACAAAAAATCTCATAACAATTTTTAATAAACAAATGAAGCCTCATTCCTTTCTGCATACCTCCAACCATGCTCATGTCGCCTCACCCTCCACCTCATTTGCAAATGATTTTCTGAAAGGAAAATCATATAATGAGGTGTCCATCTTCTAGAAGATATTCCGTAGAAATACGGAATACAACCCGGTATACATATCGAAATATATATACGCGTATCCGTATAAAAATAAGAATAGCCAAGAAAGAAAATGAATAGTAAACAATAATACTAGAATATATATATTAAAATATATATATATATATATATATAATTTATTAAATCAAAACTTGATTTAATAATCCGGCTTAATCCTAAGCTGGTAGTATTATCAACCGTCCGACTAAAGTCCATGTAGCCTGTACACATATTTAATCGTACACCTGTATGTACCAATATATGTCATCTATATCATATTTCCTGAACCGGGAAAACTCTCTGTGTGGGACTCTAAAGACTCGTCAATACGATGGCAGTAGGTTTAACCACAAGCACGTCAGCGGCACCAACTATACGTAACGACTATCCAGATATTGAATGAAAGGAAGGCCGACGAGCAAACCCATCCGTACCCCTATTGAGCCTGTCTGTAACAATCTTCATACAGTCCGGTCGGTTCGTCTAAGAGTATCGCATATCGAATCTAGGGGTGGATAAAGTCAAACCCCTAATAACGTGATATTTCATGTCGGTGTGAAGCCCATCACCCATTGAGAAACTACTGATCCAAATCAGTAATTCTCGTCCAACTTGGCCAAGGATTTCTGGTGATGGCCACCCGTGCACAGTACGACATCTACCCCAAATATCAGGAAAGACGAATCCTCGACGATCCGCTCATTGTCTCTATGTGGCTCGAGACTGTACCCAACTAAAACATGTTTGCACGACTCTTTTGAGCGGTGGTAGAGTAGTAATCAAAGTACAGTAGGAACTCACACAAGACAAATGACGATATCAGATCGACAGACTAACATGTACTCATGTCACCTGAGAACTACTATCTGACAATAGATATAATACCATCTAGCATGTTCCCGGCGAGTCCGTCCAGTATAACTCATAACCCAATGAGTACCTGTATACTATCTTTAGTGACCAACTGACACCAATGGCTGTGAGACCGGCCATCGCCCCTCGTCGGGGTCAAGAACAGTATACACCAGTTTACTCTGGAATATCAATGCCCAGTTTCGATATTGCCACGATTATGGACATTTAAGGATTTGCTTATAGACTACCCAGTTCTCACAAGTATGATCGTCACAATAACCCTGGTAGTCAAGCAAGAATCCTATGGGCTCTATCAACATGTAATAGTGATCTGTAATACCACATAATACATATACATGATGATGGAGATGAACCAGATAGTATACTATCTTTTCGAGTAAGATTGTTCTACCCGTATAGGTCCTCCTTCAATCATCATAATCGCATGCCTACGATTACAATAATTGCCTTAAGAGCACTATATCCAACATATATCTCATTATCTCCCGGGACCACGAATGCAAGATGTATGAACCAAGAATTATTTTGTTCCGTTAACCCCCGGAACCACGGAAACATGTAATATCGTTTTGAGTTACACTTCGGTTATACTTTTGATTTCCTTATTTTCCCCAGATTTCGTGTTCATATCAGGTATAGAAATAATATCTACCTAATACTAACACAGGAACATGCATATACATATTACGTCCATCAGGACAACAGGTCACGCCAATCAAGTCAATATCAGGATTGTTGACATTGGTAAATATTACATGGCAAGTATGTACTGGCATGATAACGATAACAGTACAGTAAAAATAACAGGATAGCAATGATATGTGTCATAAATCGGTATACAAGCATGTCGGGGATAATGTAATCATATCATGTACAAAATCAAGATAATAGTATTAACAAAGATAGTATATTCAATCCGATTAATAACAACAAAAGTGGTGTTGTGCACAAGAAAGTTCCGTTCAAAAATTCAACGTCACCCTAATTTGTAAAATAGCTTAAAAATAACAAACGTCCTCTAAAACGGACGTGTCATATACCAAAACAAAGGTAATTCAATAAGGTTTTTATTTTTATAAGTTAAATCATCTCAGCTTGTTCTTAAAAAAAGTTATGTCTATTCTAAGTTGAAAGTTTGCTGTTGGAATTTTCCTGGACAGCGGTTCAGAGGTACTTTCATTTGCAGTTTACGTTATTTAAACAATTTATTTTGTAAGTAAATCTTTCACAGGGTTATATTATTCTGAGTTAGCTTCGTAACGAACTAAAGAACATGTGCTAATGATTTTTTTATAATTTATAATGAATTTTATAAAGTAAGGTGTACAGTAAATTCCAGATTTGTCGTATCCGCTTAGTGACGACGTTTCATGTGTAAACTATAATATTTTCGAACTATATTTTGCAACAATTAATATCTATCAAAATAAAATTATTAATTAAGCATGATTATTCTCTTAAAACATATACTAATTTTAACCGTTATAGCTAAATAATATTACGACGACCGTAATTGTCATCGTAGTTAGCATGTACGAACAAGTATTAGATACTTATCTCAGAGACGACGAAGACGAGAAAGATGGCTGCGATTTGATGGTGATCAATCTCGTCTAAAGTTGGGGTCGGTCATTGCGGCGATCGAGGGTGATGGGTTTAGAGAAGATGAAAACGTGGATGAAGGAGGTCGGCTTAGGTTTATATTAAATGAGAGATGAAGATGAGAAAGAGAGTGATTGGAGAGAGAAAATAATATTTGATTTTAAAAGAGAGAGAGATAGATAATGGGTTATATATATATATATATATATATATATATATATATATAAATCTCAAATAAAACGTCCCCAAGACTTAAACTTCTCACAACACGCTCCCAAAATATTTATTTAAGGATCACCTAAAGATTCTCAAAGGATTAACCATATTTAAGTATATCTTTTATTTAAAAATACTACAATAAAATAAATTTCTTTTAAAATTATCAAACCAAAATATATTTTTTGTTAAAAGAACATACTAATATATCTAATATTTAAATATACTATATGAACAATAAAATAAGATATTATTAGACTAAGAAACAAACTTAAAACTAATTATCATATATTTAATTACTTAGATAACCATGATATTTTTGGTTACAAAAATAATATTTTGATAATATATTGTATGGATATTAAAACAGATATTAATAGATCAGCAAACAAAATATTAGATACTAATTATCCTTTATCTAACAAACTAGATAACTATAAATATATTCTATTAATATAATATCCTTTTCTTATCTTATATATTATATGAATAAGATATATACGATTAGCAATAAAGATTAAATACTAACAAAATGTCATAGGTTAACATGCATACGGGTCGGGTACTAATATTATATCAATTCGAACTAGGGATCAAGACAAGGTAAAAAAATACGATTATCATAATAACCATCCAAATATCAATCATAACCCAATAACAATAATAATATAAATACCCAACATACTTATTTAATATAATTAAATAACGTATGATCGTATTAGGGTGTTACATAAATCTGAGGAAATGGGGAAATCAAAGGTGTAACTGAAGTGTGACTTAAAAGAATATTACATGTTTCCGTGGTTCCGAGGTTAACGGAACAAAATCATTCTTGATTCATATATATTGGTCTGTGTTCCCGGGATGTAACGGGATATATACTTTTAAATTATATGGAGGAGTATATTCATTGGTTCCAAATACCTATAGAATAATTAAGCTAAAAACACAGACCATGGCATATACATGATATTTTGAATACCTATAGTCTGTTGTTATAACACATGTGATTATTTTGTTTATACAATACCTTATTTTACACGTGACATCCTATATAGCATACTGTTTAGTTTATTATTATGACGATGATATTTATGACGCACCGACGCTTGAGTTTTGCAAGCCCCAGTTCTTTTAATCTTATTGCAAGAAGATCAAGAATACCTTGATAGGTAAGCTGAGCAGCGAGGAGTTTTCTGTTGTTTTAGTTTAGCGACGCTTTAGATTTATTTTCTAATTATGGTTTTGTCGTTTTGATCCCATAAGAGACGAGACTGGGATATTAATTCTTGTTGGGTTTTTATTTGTTTCCGCTACATTTCTCGTTATTATTTATTGTGGCAGTTTGGACATGTGATAGGTAGATATTTATTTTCTGTTCTTGATATCTGATTGACAGTCATAATGTGACTATGAAAGGATATTTTCTTATCATAGATAGTATGGTTGAGTTTGTCACGTACCGTTTTTACGTATTTTGGGAAGCGGGACGTGACAAGGTGGAAGTTAAATTGAGGATGTAAAGTCCAAATCGGCAAAAGGATGTCCAATAAAGGACTTAAAATTTGGTCTGGCAAGAAAGAGGTCCTCTCGACAACATGTTGTCCAATCTGCCAAACAAAAGGCTCGATCGAGGACGTGGGGATTTTGATGTATATGGAATCTATTTGGCAAAGAAAACTCATCGAAGAGGAATCGTAGAAAGTGAATACACACGAGTTGTAAAGTATTTCCCTTTTCTTTTAATATTCTTTTTTTTCTTTTTTTTAATGAAATAGATGAGACCTCCTTTCCTCTCGTCAAGAATTGGGTAAATTCTTATATATAAAAAGACCAAGACCGTTTCAAACTTCTCAAAGAACCCAAATATTTTCCAAAATTGATGGAAGGCCCTGCTATTCAAACTCTCTATCAAAATACTCATTTTCCTTATAACAAAGTTTGATCTTCCCTCTCTCTTCCTCTCCTCTCCCTTCTTCTCTGCCACTCCACCGCTCCTCTCCGGTTCTACCAATCCTCCTCCCCTCTCCTCTCCTCCTCCTTTGCACCTCCTACTCTGCTCTACCAATCCTCTCCTCGCCTCTCCTCTCCTCTCTTCCGCTCCTCCTCTCTTTCCCTCCTCCATTGCTCTCCTCCTCTCCTCCGTCGTTTCTCCTCCCTTCACCGCTCCGAGGGAGCTCCTTCTCTCTGCCACTCCCTCATCCTTTCTCTCCTTCCTTCACCATTCTAAAAACCAAAAACTTGCGTGTAATATCTAATCATTAGCATGTCATATCTAAGCACTTTTCTACAATATCTACGCAGTTGCCTGTAATATCTAAACGGCATCCTATTTTATTCAGTTTCCTATGATATCTAAAAAGTTGCCTGCAGTATCTAAGCAGTTTCCTATAATATCTAGAAGTTTGCATGTAATATCTAAGCGTTTGCTTGTAATAGGCAATTGCCTGTAATATCTAGATAGTTTTCTATAATATCCAAGTAGTGGACTTGGTTAAATGAGTGGTTAAAAATATAATTGTAGCGTTAATTAGCCACATTGGTTGTTTTAAGTGCACTTTTAATAAAGAATTATCAAAGTTTAGCCAAGCGGGCCATTCACCAGAGGGATTTTTCACAAGACCGAAAGCCCCAAGGGGCTTTTTGACAGCAGGGAAAATGGCCTAGGTTTTTTTTGACAATTTACCCTTAAAAGATCAATGTTTTGTTTTTATACCTTGTTTTGTTAATTATTTTTATTAATGGAATGTTGGAGACTTTATTGGGAAAAAATGGAAAAAGTAAAGGCCAAATTTCATAGCATGAGGACCAAGCAAATTATGTCCCATGAGAGAACAAATCCTTTGGTCTATCTTTGATGAAATAGTTTTAAGTAATCATACTACGCTGATGTATCCAACTAGTTGCTCTTCCCTAATTTTCCCACATTTCATATACAATTAAGCATTTATATTGCGATTTGGTTTTTTATGCCAATGAAGCCACTTTACTAAAATTTTGATTTTGTTTGTCCGAAAACAATTTTTAGAAAAACATGATTTGAATCTCTGTCCTCAAGCTTATGAGCCTTGCGGGCTTCTAGGTGTCAGCTCTGTACTTAACTGAAAAACATTACTATGCTTCAATAGAGACAATAGCAACATTTGCTAAGCAAACTACTGCACGATGTTCTTGCCAAACAAATTAAACTCAATTACCTCAAGCAGAAGGAAAATTCCTAAACTGGTTCTTGGCACTTGCAATATGACGCACGCAAACCAACTTAAATTTGCAAAGAATGTGCTAACTTATATTTATAGGTATATCCGCGGTGTGTGTAAACAAAACATTCAATTGCCGGGATCGTGTCTAATATATTTTTGATAGCTCATTAATTACCCGAAAGTTTTTATTTATTTTTAATTTAAGGAAAAGGTTGGATAGTTATCCCAAATAACTCCATCTCTGATAATCCCTATCGGTACATCTCCAATTATCTCTAATATTGATACTAGACACTGATGATGCTCGGCAGTGAACACTCCCCAGATCATGACACGTGGCAGATGACGTGTCTCAAGGTTAATGGGAAAGAAACAAGAACGGTAACATTGAAGGCATACTCTAGGCTTTCTTCCCGAGGATGTTCCTGACCTTCGGTGGCCTTCCAGACCACTCCTACAAATAACCATTGGCTCGCCTCCGGACCCTTCTGCACGGTACATCTCCAATTATCTCTAATATTGATACTAGACACCGATGATGCTCGGCAGTGAACACTCCCCAGATCATGACACGTGGCAGATGACGTGTCTCAAGGTTTATGGGAAAGAAACAAGAACGGTAACATTGAAGGCATACTCTAGGCTTTCTTCCCGAGGATGTTCCTGACCTTCGGTGGCCTTCCAGACCACTCCTACAAATAACCATTGGCTCGCCTCCGGACCCTTCTGCACGCTGAGCTCCCTCAGCCCTCCTGTCACGCCCCACCCCCAATATAGAAAGTATTGTCCGCTCTGACCAAAACCGCACGGTTTTTCCCTTTAGAGCGAACCGGACCCGACCATGGGCCATTCTCAGGAGGTCACTCATCCCAAGACTTCCCTGGCCCGAGCACGCTTAACTACGGAGTTCTCAAGCTCCTGTAGTTCCGGTTCACCTAAAAGACGTCTCTGTATTGAAGAGTGGTATTATTCCATTTATAGTACAGATCTGCCCTCTTTCGGAATGTATTCCGAAGATTCCCTATTGTTCTACAGTTGGTCCCACGGACTCAAGAGGTGGCCCCCACGGATTCAAGAGGTGGCCCCCACCCACTTAAACATGACACTTGGCGTAACACTTTGTTCCGTGTGGCACTTTGCTCCGTGAGCAAGAACCGGGTCCGGACACCTCCTAGCACGCCACATGGCTAACACGGAACCAAGCTTGCCCGGCCTCCCGCTCGTCTCTGAGCCTCCCGCCGAGGTAAGCTTCCTCGGTCTCATCGACCGACCCAGAGCACAAATCATAGGCGTCCCCGTCATGGCTCCGTGAATCTCGCCATACGCGAGATACCCGTCGCCCCACGATCCCGCGTTCCACGCCATTGCGTTCTCCCGTTAACGGGCGTATCTCGCCATTAATAGAGGATCCCGCCATTTGCGCAGACACGACTCTAAGGGCGTAACGGCCGACGTAAATCCCGCACCTGCCAACCCGTGGCTGCCACTATATAAATCCTCTCTCAGACGACTCAGAGAAGGCAATTCTGATCCAATAGACCGTTACTCTGCCCAAATACCTCAACTAACTTGATCGTCGGAGGGTCCACGGTGGTACAGCCACCTCGGGACTTCTTTGCAGGTAGCTCGACTTTATTCCAAATCAAACCCACTGAGATCCGCACGCATCAAGAGGCAACTTTCAAATCCAATCTTAGCCACTCATCAATGCTCGCAGCAGATCAACGGAAGACAACATTTGAAGGAGATAAAAGACGTCCAAGAGACACTGTTTTGATATGCCACCAAAGACGGAGATTGGTTGAAGGGGAAGAAAAAACAACACAGAATTCCCAATCTACCCTTTCTTGTTTTCTCAGCTGCGCAGACCGATCCACCTAAAAAGCGCCAAGATTCCCTCCAATCTACAATGCACGGTAAACGATGCAACGAAACCATTTATTCGCACTTGCAATTATGGATGGTTCAGATCTCCCAAAATCCACGTGTACGGTAGATAAGCGAGTTGCACCATTTTCGATCTCTTGAACCTCTTGCCTATTTTAAATTAGGTTGCCTTGGTGATTTCTCCCATGCTCGAAATGGGAAAAAATACCCAAAACAATTTCTCTCTCTCTCTCTCTCTCTCCGTTTCTCCCTAAATCTCTCTCAAAAAATAAAGTTTCCAGCTTTCGTCGATCGTTGACTTAGATTCTTGAATCAACGAGGGCATTGCGCTTGATCTTGTAAGAATTTATCTTTTTGTTTTGATAAAAAAAGATTTCCTTTTGTATCTTTTTGCTCTTTTTTCCCATTACGTGATGTGATCCGAGGTTAAAAAAACGACCTTTTGTGTTTTTTTTTATCTGCAGGCAGAGAAACAATGCGATTTGAAATTAGGGTTTTTAACTTGAATTGATGTAATTATCAGAGAGCGAGAATTAGGTTGTTATTGTGCTCTAGGGTTTGGATGATTAGGTTTTGTTTATTGATGTTGGATTGTGTGCTTGTGATCGTAGTGTCTCTTGTTTGTGGAACATATTTTTGGGGTGAATTATTGGTTGGAGATACCGAAGTGATTGAAAAGGAAGAAAGTTGCGAGCTTTGTTAACTTGTGAAAAAGATGTGTTTAGATTTATGCAGGTGGTTTATGTGAATACAATGGCATGCTATGTTTTGTGTTAGTTTATGCATTGCAATTTTAGGTGCTGGCCATTGCTAACTCTAAGGGAAATGACATAAGGAGATCGAATTTACACTCTAACGAGAATGAAATGAGGGAAATGCCATGTTGATCCTGAACTTGTACATTCGACTTTAATTCAACTTTTGACAATTTATAATATAACTGGCAAAACCCCTAGTGTGCCTTTTCTTTAAAATTTTTGTAAATAAGTATTGAAGCTCCCTAAGATTATATATGTGATCCAATATGTGCCTTCAGCAAGTGAAGTGGCATTTCCCATTTGAAATTGCCTCTTAATCCTTAAAAGATGGATAATTTAATCTCTGTCAAAAAGATGTTCAAACCTTTTCAAAACACAAACTGTGGCAATTTTAAGTATGTTTTTTATAGATAATTTTAGGTGGAATGCCACTGTTGATCATACCGATTGATGTAAATAATTTTCTTGTCTGATCTTAATGTAATTTTTAACAGCAGCCCTACCAATGATTTGAAATAAATGGAATATGCTATTTAAAGCTATTGGAAATATTAGGACAATATTATTTGCGGCGGTGTATTCATACATTTTACATTCTATTCAATAGCTCTGGTTAGCTTACTTAACATATGTTGAATCTATGCTTCACTTCCTGTTTTCTCGAGTTTATCCAAAGTCATTCTTGACAGAGTTTGCAATGTGAAGTTATAGTATGTGTTATCTTTTTCACAGCTTGCAACTTGCTTTGCTTCATCACATCACCTAGCTATTCTGAAAGTGAAGGAATGGCTTTTGCTTCGTCAATTAGTAGTGTTGCTTTCATCAGTCCACAGCATGGCTTATGGAAGACAGATCCCTCATTGTTCAATCTCAACCAATGTAAAATATCCGAGAGAAACTCAAGGACGAAGTCCCACAACATGGATGTTAGAGCTTTTGTTAAGCCTGAGATAGATTTTAAGGATCCAGACTGGAAAAAACAATACCAAGAGGATTTTGACAAGCGATTCAGTTTGCCACATTTAAATGATATACTCAATGTAAAGCCAAGGCCAACCACATTTTCTCTTATAAGCAGGTAATCAATCTACGACCAAACCAAGTTGCATATGTCCTTGCATGTTTGTGTGCTTGTTCAAGTACACATATAAGGGGTGCACACTTTTCTTTTCTTTTTCCTTTTTTTTTGGTTTTGGAAAAGAGAAAAGGGAAGGGGTTGTCCAAGAGACACCATGTCATTTGTTATATCCTTCATGAGATGCTGTTTATTCTATATTCCTTATTGAAAGCTCTACCAATATCCATATATAATAAGTTCTAAGTATGATAAATACGATTTAAGTATGATAGATACATTTATTTTTCTGACAGAGGTCCTCTGGAAGATAGCAATGGTGCGCCAAAGGACATGCATTATGGCTATGTGAATGATGAGGACAGAGCACTTTTGAAGGTTTAATCCGGTCACTGATATGGAAATTTCTATCCATAGCCTAAAATTATTGTCACTTAGTGGATAAGCTTAGCAACTTTTTTAATGGCTTGTTCAGAAAATTGTAGGTACACGAGTAGTTTACAGATATGTATTCTGTAGGTCCATTTTTGAACTTTGATTTTAGGACTTCAGTTTTTGCTGCCAATGTCTCTCTTGCTTGTAATTCCTTTTAGCCTAGTTTTAAACATAAAGTTTGTACCTTTTTCGGTATTGCATGTTGAGAAGTAATAGACCCCCCTTTTAAATATGCTTTATATGCTTCGTTCTTGTAGTGTATGTGGAAGCTAGCCATTTGATTTTTAAACCCTCTTTCTTGGTCCTCATGATCCATTCTACTTGGTAGCAACCTAATCTGCATGAACACAGCATTCCACAAGATAGCCATCTATGTACCATTTTATAGCGCTACTTAACTGTGATATTTCTTTTATTATATCTGTTAACACTTTTAACTATATAAAAACCCAACATATATGTAAAAATTAATCATGTACTCGTGGGAGTTAAATGCAAAAAATAATGTTGTTTTGTCGATTCGGTTTAAAGAACTAGCTTAACCAACAATGAAAGGAAAACATATTAGGATTCCAGACACAAACCAAATTCATTATCTGCTTCATATTTTTCTAGGATTATTTATAATACCATTTAACATTAGTTACTCTTTGAATCTCTATGGGTATAATTTCCAATGGCACGAACTCTTCTATTTGCTTGTCGTGTCCGTGTCCGGCACGTATTGGACACTTCGTCCAATACCGTGTCTAACACGTTGGGCTGTGTCAGCCCAAATTGAACGTGTCAGGCACTTCTACATAGCAAGGGAGGTTGAGAAATAAAAATGTGAAATATATGTGGATATCTTTGGTACCTTCGAGGATACATGAATTTTAATATTTTCAAATCTTTCTCATGATGGCCTGGAGCTAAATGGATTAAGGGTCAAATTAATGCAAATGACGAACTCATGTCTATGAAAGTCACCTCAAATTAAAATTGTTTAATATTTTGTTTGTTTCTCTCTTGTGGATTTAATTTAGTTTTATATATGTATTTGTTTGTACTTAAGGAAACATATGGTTACAATCACTTCACGGATGAAAGTTATAACATTTATTTTATTTTATTGTGCTTGTAAAGTTATACAAGTACGTATTTCTTCTCGTAATTTATTATATTTTGTTATGAATATATAATTTAATATATAGATAAATAGCATAACTGTGTCCCTATGTCCTCCTTTTTACAATTTACCATGTCTCGTGTCTTTGCTCGTGCTTCACTGGGCTCACTTGATCCAATCATGCTATTATATTCTTCACTTTGTTGACTCATTCATCTCGTCCACCAAGAAAAATCAGACCCATCATCATTAGGTCTGATTTTCAATTGACTACCTTTAACTCTCAACTTATGTTACTTTTCACTTAATTTTTAAGATTGGAGAACTTTTAAAGTGATCTCATGTTACATACTGCAATGACGGTAGACGCACAAACCACATACCAGTTATTACAAGTTGCAAAAATATTTTTAAGTTCAACAACAAAGTTAGTGTCACGCCCCACTTTCAAAAGAAAGTGAAGAGGTAACGTGGTATGGTCCGCAACCTAACTGTATTGAAGGCGGTCTATTCAATACAGTTACGTTAAGCGTATAAATATCTATAACATGTATGATATGTACCAAAACGAAATAATAAAAGTGGAAGACATTTATTTCCATTAACAAACTTTTTTACATCCCAAAAGAAATGAGTAAAATAAACTAAATAGTTTAATTATATCGAAAGAAAGAAGCAAAACCCTAACATATGGGCAACAAACAAAAATATAATTAACTACTCTTCCGTCGTCAAGTCCGCATAATCTTCATTAGTAAGCTTCACACCTTGATCCTCATCATAATACCCGTTCTCATCTGACGGACATTATAAAGATAGAGAAAAGAGAAAAAGGAAAGTCCGTCAGCGAGTTACACTCGGGTATGTTTGCTTCATAAGGAAATAAGGGTACAGAAAGAACAAACAAGTCTATATAGGTATGATATGTGTATAAATGTATGCTGTGTGTATAGAGGTATAAGGTATATGTAAATAAGGGTATGTTGTATGAGGTATCTACTAGGTAAATGTTCGCATTAGTTTGTTAAATAAGGGTCCAGATACTCGCGATTATTCCATTGTGGCCAAGGAACAACAACTGAGCAAGTGAAATGTACAGTTTTATTTCCCGGGATTATAATCGAGTAGTAGGGGAATTCGAGTTCCGCATATCCTTGCCTAATCAAACTACCCATCCCCGTTCAGTGTAAGGTTTTTGACGAATTAGAGTTAGTGTGTATATCATCTAGGTATGGAATTTCCACATTGTATGTCATCTACATATTGGATTATTCGCCCTTAAAGTATGGTTAGTATTCGTCCGAAGATCGGATTAGTATTCGTCTGAATATCGGGTTAGTAGTCATCCACATATTGGACTGTTCGCCCTGCCTGCAGAGATCTTCATTTATAACGTATTTCATACCTAGGTTCACGCATTTTAACCTTAACTGTATCATGTATCATGTGTGTCGTAAGTTTGTATTCAAATAGTTGATCTCATTTAATAAGGTCTTCCACAACTGCTCATTTTATCTTGTTACCTTTTAAGATTCGTAAGGTGTATCATAGTACTTTATAGAAAACTTAGTTAATAAAAATCATGGTATTTAATTGTAATTATTGCTTATAAGAGAACCATGGTATTTTAGAGTAAATATAATTTAGGAGATCCATGGTATTTTAATGGAAATGTCTTTTAATAAAAGATTATGGTATTTATTTGAAATTAACTTTTAATAAAGATTTAAGTATTCTTATGGGAAACATCTTTTTGTAAAAGGTTATGGATTTTATTGAAAATAGCTTTTTAGTAAAGGTCAAGGTATTTAAATGAAATTATATCCTTTAAGGATGGATTAAGGTATTTTATTGTAAATAATAATTTATAAAGTTTATGATGTTTATTTGGAGGTAACATTTTAGAAATACGTCCGTGTTGGCAACCGTTGCACATGGACGACAGGATTTGTGTGTTTTTTTAGGGACGATTGCTTATCAACCATGATGTATTTACGTAAAACATTACCCTATTTAAATTAGGGTATTTTATTAAAGGTGATATTCTACAAAAACAACTCCGTGTTGGCAACTGCTGCACATGGACGGCAGGATTTGTGTCCTTTTCAGGAACGATTGCTTAGTAACCACGGGGTGTTTCATGTAAAATATTACCCTATTAGGGTATCTTATTAAACTTTAGTGGTTATAGACTAAAAATATTAATATAAAAATATTCTCTTTAAGTGAAAAGGGTGTTAAGGTGAAAAAACATTATATAATTATTTAGATTAGTAATACCCCTTATCAAAAGGTAAATGGATTTTAATGAAACTAAAATAATTAGTGGATAAGAGTAAAAATAAAATATCGTTTTAATGTGCCAAAAGTATTTTATTCACATAGTCCATATCATATGGGTACTTTAATTAAAAACAACGTATTAATAAAATGAGGGTGTTGGGTCAAAAATTGCATCCCGGTTGACCAAGTCAAAATCAAAGTCAACCCCAAGTAAGCGGGCCCAAGCCCAGATCAAGTGGGCCTATGCCCAAGACGAGCCCCGCGGCCGGCCCTCCATGCCAAAATGAAATCATGTAATAAATAATTTTGATGTAATCTTTTATGCATGAATGTAAGAAAAAATAGGCATAAAGCCAAATTTTTGTAAAGCCCGTGGCTTATGTGCAAAAGAAATGAGCACATGAGACATGTGATGGGCAAAAATACCATTTTGTAAAGCCCAAGTGGCTATATATAAATTTGTAAGCCTATAAAAGACAACATGATAATGAAATGAAAGAGAACTTTTCATTCCCCTCAAAATCTAGGGTTTTTTGTGCCGCCTCCTCCTTCCTCAAGGTTCTAAACCTTCTTCCACTTTTCAATTAAACCAAGAGTTTCTCTTCTTTTTCCAAAACTAAATAGTTTTTCACCACAAAACCCACAAAGGGAAGCTCAGATCTTCCATCAGATCTCAAAATGGGGAGATTTTTAAATCTCACCCCTTTCTCCAAGATCCGGTCAACCGAGAGGAAGGAGACCCATCTTCAAAAATCTCATCTTGAGAAGATCCAGGACCAAAAAAGAGAGAAACAAAGGGGCCCCTTTGATCATTTCCAAAGATTTCTAGGAATTTAACTCCATTCAAGATCTGTTGGAGTTTAACTCCATAATTTAATCTTTTTTTCAGAGAAGTCAGATCGAGAGCACAGCTCCCAGTGCAGGGACCAAGTCCCTTTTCCTGCTGACGCCCAGCGCCCGCGTGCCAAGCACGTGAGGCGCCCAGCGCGCGAGCGCCAAGCACGTGGGACGCCGCGCCCAGCGCTTGTCGTCATACTCGGCAGGCTGCACAGGCTTTTGGTCTTTTTTTTCTTCGAAGACTTTGAAGGCTTGACTTGGGGTTTTTCCCTCGTCAACAATTTTCGGTGCGGGACGTGGTTTCAGCATCCCTTTAATGATTTCGGGTTCAAGCGGGCTTTTCCACCTGACTGCCAGACATGCCTGTAGATCCTTCAGCATTCTTTTGGTTTTTGTTGAAAGAACGACTTTCCACGGAGTTTCTCCACGAGTGAGCATGATGCCCTCTGCGCGTCCACCATTTTAGGAGTGTGCTTCTGGGGTGGGTTTACCCTCTAGTTATCAGATAGCGCGAATTTTCCCTGTTGATACTGGTCTTCGACCCGGTTCTTGAAGATGTAGCAATCTTCAATTGGGCGGCTCACCATTCTGTGATAGGAGCAGTAGTTAAGGTTGTTGACGCTGCCGGGTTGTGGTGGACGCTGCGGATTTAGCAATGTGATGAGTTTATTACGTATTGCCAACTTGAATAGTCTCCTTGTCTTATCGCGGGGAAACGATGTAACAACCGAGCCCAATTCTACTAATTTCAGTTACCGTATGAATGGGGTGTGGTATTTATTTCATTGATCTTACTTGACTGTTGCTTGTTGTAATTTACCCGACAATTCAAATTCTTGCATATAACAATTTAGGTCATCTAAAATTTAATTAAAAATACTTGACATGGCCTGCTCGTCACCCCTAACCCTGTGTTAGCGTCCTTGCATCGTGTTTTCGTCCCGTTCAGTGAAACAGACGTGTTTGGACGGCTACGCGCACGTACGTGCGTCAGTTTTGGGGGGTATGCTTTTTAATTGTAAAATCCTTCATTTTAATTTTTGGAACCCGCCAATAATTTTCGTTTTTCGAATTCAAACTTTTGGACTCGACCCGAGCGCGATTCTGAAATGTTTTGTATCTCGCCAAAATCCTATTTATTTAAATCTTTTAAGTTTTTCCCTAACAGCCCAAGATTTCCTATCCCTCTAAATTTTTCAGGCAATCACAGATCAACAAGGTGTTTTTTTTCTTAACCCAGTAATCTTTAGATTTTCCTTAACAGTTTAAAAATCTTCTTTAAGCCAGCAAACATTTTATCTATAAAATCTTCTTCAACAAACTCTTTTTCTCTCTCCTTCTGCCCACCAATTAGCTCTCCCCTTCACGCACGGGCCCTACCGTATATCTCTCTCTCTCCCTCAGCCTTCTCTTTCTCTCTCTCCTCCATCGCAGATTTCTTCCTCTCTCTCTTCTTTCTCTCTCCTCTCGCACCTTTCTCTCACCTCTCGAGATTACTATTCACTCCTCGGATCGCGTCACCGCCTCCTTGCTACGCTCACCTCCCTTCACGTTTTCTCTTCCCCTTCTCTTTTTAACTCCGCGTCTCCTTCTTTAAACCCATCGCAGTAAAACCCTAACCCTAGCCGCTCCTCTTCCTACCCGAGCCGACCTCGTCAACACCTCAATCTCATCCTCTTTCTCCTTCCTCCTTCATTCTTCTCCTTCTCCCTCTCCCGAGACCCTGCACACCCACTGCACCCCCAGAACCCATCACCAACACCGTCTCCCATCTCCGCCGACCATCCCCATCGCCATCGCCATTCCCTTCTCCTTTGCTCTCCCTCCAGCATCCAAAACCCTGCACACAAAGCCCGACGACTCCTAACCCGAGCACCCAAAGCCTTCCCTGTAGCCTTGAACGCGTGTTGCCTCGTCGCCGTTCTTGCCGGCGATCCTTGCCGACGGCTGCCGCCTTGCCATCACAGCTGTCTCCCAATCCCTGTGAGCAACCTTCCTCTCTCACCCCTCTCCTCTTCTTTCTGTTCCTCTTCTGAATCTTAATTTCTTTTCTGTGAAAGGTGCTCAGTACATCGTTGGAGCTCCGTCGATGACGCACCGACGACGCTGTTTCCCCCGCAATCCCAGTGAGTAAGTCTCCTTCATTAATCTCTTCCATTCTCTTGCCTTCGTCTTGCGTCGTTTTCCATACGTGTCCTATCGATTACAATATTTACTGTTTTCTGTTTTGCCGGAATCCGACCGTGCCGACGACGTTTCCCGACGATCCAGCGAGGAACCCTGACCCGTGTGACTCCACTGTTCGTTGTTTGGGTTCATTCTGTAAACCGTGCGCACGGCGCGAGATTTCCCCGCCGACGTGTAACGTTCCGTTTTCCGTTTCGCGACCCGTCGAGGCAAGTGAAACTTGCTACATGCTATAATAAACTATTCATATGCTAAATTACTTATTTCCTGTTAAATCTCTAATTAGAATCGAAAGAAACGGATTTCAAGTTAACCGTATAAAGTTCCGTTACACATTTTTATGATCCCGAACTTGAAACTTAATCTTGCAGCTGATTATTTACATCTAACAATCACCTGTACATGATAGATCACATTTGTTTATTGCTATGATACCCTTTTTCCAGTTTAGCCTATTAGACATCCATGTGCAACTTTAACCGGTCTAATTACAACTGCATTCACTAAACAGATTATACATGTAGTCGCATCCATAGTTTTTAACCTGTTTTCAGCATTTACATCTATCATACTGTATTCACATTATGCTGACACTGTCTGTTAAACACAATTGATAACTGTACAGCTAAATAAATAAAATCTGCTTATTGCTTAACTCATTGCTTAGATCATGTTGTTGGTAACCATGCCTGATTATTATAACCCTGATTATGCTAGCTGATTATGAGCACACCCATGATATCGTTCACACCTTGACATGACTTGCTACATGGTACCGTACACTTCTTGACTTGACCTGATGTACCATGGCTTGACCCGTCACCTGATCTTGTGTCTAATGCCAACAAACCTGACATGTAGTCCTCACGGACCGTTCCTGTTGTCTATCCAGACAAACCTGCTCTTACCTGATCCTGTGTTGGCATTAGTCCTCGATTACTGAATACCTAACTTGAACACTTATAACTTGGGGTATGGGGAAATCAAAGGTGAAACCTGACTTGTAACTCAACAGTTCGATACCTGTTCTGATCAGTCTTACGGGCTAGGCCAGCCCCGGAGTGATGATGCTGACATCACTCGTCTGTACCTGCTACCTTTTACTGCCTAGCGGCACGTCTCGGTTTCAGCCCGAGAGTCTGTAGACCGTGGTCCCGAGCATGCACGGGATACTATTGAGTTACATCGATGATTCATCAGATTGATTTCAAAGACTTTAGAATAGAAAACCTGATAGAACAGTTTAGTTTACCCACTGCACACTACCCTGCACTGCCCTGATTTACATTACTGTTACGCCTGCTTTTCATTCATGTTTATATTTGCATTGCCTGTTACCCTGATTATATTTTATTACTTGATGACATGACGCGCTGACGTCTGGGTTTTGCATGGCCCGGATTCTGCACCGCTGCTGCAGTCCGAGCAGGAGTACTTCAGCAGGCTGAGCTGTGAGGGGTCAGCAGTAGTTAGTTATTTTATTTCATGCATTTTATTCCTGATGTGAGCCCGCATTATGGGACATACATTCCAGTTATTTTGTATTGGATCTTTTGCTTCCGCATTTTATTATTCTTGACTCATGTTATCTTGGCTTATGGGCATGTTTTAGATAGTTTTATTTTGTTCTTGATATCTCTACAGCCGTAATGTGACTGTGGATGGATACTTCCTACCCACAGGTAGCATGGTTGGCTATGTCACGTGCCCATTTTAGCGTACTCTGGGAAGCGGGGCGTGATAAACGAGCAAGCGCATCCTAGTCTTTCTTCCAAGGATGGGTGCGGACGAGCGTTGTTTTGGCGAGCAGTCGGTTTTGGGCTACTCGGTTGTTGCATGTTGGCAACGAATACCGCTTTCCCTTTACCTTTATTATTTCGAGGGTCTTTATTTGAGGAGCAAGGCTCATGGCCCATCTGGTCCATTTGGGCCAGTTTATCTATCAGAACCTGGAAGGTTGTTGGTTTGAAGAATGTCATAAACTGGGACACAGTCGTTTGAGGATCAAGGGTTCTGATGAACATGCCCACGGCAGGAGATTCTTCAATACGCTGTTCGCACTTAGACCATAGGATCCGCCACCGGATCGCGTATTGGACCCAGGTTTTTCCCGGCTTTACCCTGGCATTGATTAATGTCGTAATTGGAGTATGCTCGCTCGCGCTGACGAACCACTGTGTGAACGAACAGCAGTTCCATCCTTTGCCCCTTTTTATATATATGTATATATGTATATAGATACACTCTCCATGACATTGTCCCTGTGAGAAAAAATTTCTAACGGGGCGCAGCCTCGCACCCCGTAAGGGGGCTGCTAGCCCTCTTGACCCCCAGCCCGCTATCCGGGTAGCGGGACCCCCGTAAAAAACTATATGGGATCCCCGATATATCCAAAACCTCTTCAAAACACAACACTGTGCATTGAGTTCGCATGACATGTTTGACCCGTTAATCGGAGGTTCTCTCGCTCCAAAGGCGAGGGATAATTAACGGCAGCTTAGTCCGCAGCTGCCGGATATTCGGATCCCCACAATCAATAGACCCCAGCCTATCCTAGGCAGGGGGAATCTGTAGTACGCCTGACAAGCGCACAAGTATTTCCATCTCAATGGGGTGACGAAAAACACCCTACAGAGGGTATTTTGTGGAAGTAACCTATTTCGAGATCTAATTGTTATCATAGGGTAAGATTGCCATATCAACTTAGAATCTAATAAGCAAAGTGTAGTTTTTTATGATCATGGATATGTATGTTTACATGTAGGATAGGTCGTTACCCCGTGGGTTATCAACATCTGGCCATGGTTCTACAAATTTGATGGTATCATAATATGAGCATGCAAGGCTAAGTTTAACATCATATTAAGGTAAAATTCAAGATTAGTATTTAGATCTAAGAACCTAAAAGAAAGAAGGTGATAGATGAAAATAGTGAGAGGCGGCGGATCCTACCTTTATTTTGAGATGAAAATTTAGGAAGCCGAAACGTCTCGTTGCACTAAAACGTGAATATCGCCGTGTTCTGATTTTTCCTCGATGATTGGTGGAACCACAGCGTTGGCGTCGTCGAGACGAAGGCCTCGGTATTTTTTCAGAAGTTTCGGAGTTCTGTGGTGTGAAAAATATAGTTTGAAGGTCTCTATATATAGGGTTTCAACTGATAACAATTAAATCCCAAATCCATTTAAAATCGCAGCTGAAATCATAAAAATCCGTGCAGAAAATTATCAACCAATCACGCCTAATCATTGCCAATCCTTAGCTGACGATTTGCTTCCACCGCTAATTCGTGGCCGTTGGATCTAAATCCAACGGCCCGTGTTACCCTAATTCGCGCCTACGTGGCCACGAGTAGGGCTCACGCGTTTTGCGTGGTCCCCACCACGTGGGCGTCGCCGCAGATCCTGGGTCGTTGGATCTCTCATCCGACGGTCTTGGTTAATTCGTCCTTTAATATTTTTTCTTTTTAAATTTTAAAATCTAAAACCGTTTTTAGTAAAACGATTTTGTTTTGAAAATTTTGTTAAAAATATTGTAAAATACGGGAAAATATGAGAAAATTCCAGAAAATCAGTTTAAAATTGATTTTGGGCTAAAACTAAATAATATTTTCATATCTAAAATATTTGTTAGTTATTATAATTATTTAAATCTATCTTAACTAAAAAATGATTTTAATTATGAAATATTTATTTTAATTAATAAGAAAAATATATGAATTATTTTAAGAAATTATAAAATCTTATTAAAACATTTTAAGCCCAGATAGATATAAATAGCTTTTAGGAAATTACATTAATTATATTTAAATGCTTTAGAAATTACTAAAATTACTATTAAAAATAAAATCATTAAAATGAAATATTTTCCATCAACGAAATTCGCCAATAATTACTTGATACTAGAAAACTAAATAAAAGACCTTTTATTATGTATTAGAAAACACGGTCGTTACAATTTATCCTCCTTAAATTAATTTCGTCCTCGAAATTATGGGGTAGCAAAAGAGAAGTTTATATAGGGGGTTACAAATAGATAAGGGTAACGTTCTCTCATCTTCTCTTTCTTACGTGGATTCGCCTGGAGAGTCCTTCCTCCACATGATCCTAATCAATTGGATTGTCTTGTCCCGCAAGGACTTCTCTTTCCGGTCTTGAATCTCGACCGGTTGTTGTTCGTAGGTTAGGTCAGCCCCTATAGTGATTTCGGAATGATCCAAAACATGACCAGAGTCGCCCACATACCTCCTCAGCTTTGAGATATGGAAAACGTTGTGCACGTCTTCCAGAGAAGGTGGTAAGGCTAGACGGTACGCAACCTTCCTAACTCGTTCAAGGATGTCAAAAGGGCCTATGAACCGTGAGCTGTGTTTTCCGCGTTTCCCAAAACGTTTCACTCCCTGGTTAGGGGAAATCTTCAAAAACACGTGTTCTCCTGGTTAGAATTCTAGATGCCTTCTTTTCGTATCAGCCCAATGTTTCTACTGATCTTGTGCTACGCGTAATTGTTCCCTGTTGTTATTACCTCCATTGTTTCGACAATCATCTTGGGGCCCAAAAGTTTTCGATCCTCAATGTCGTCCTAACTCAACGGTGATCTACACTTTCTCCCATACAGAGCTGCGAATGGCGCCATGCCGATGCTGGACCGGTAGCTATTGTTGTAAGCAAACTCCACCCAGTGTAAATGATCTTTCCAAGATCCTTTAAAATCCAACATACTGGCCCGAAGCATATTTTCGAGAATCTGAATAACCCTTTCTGATTGGCCATCGGTCTGAGGGTGATAGGTTGTACTGAAACTCAAATTCGTGCCAAGACTCTTTTGTAGACTTTGTCAAAACTGAGATCTGAAACACGTATCTCGGTCGGACACAATGCATATTGGCACCCCATGCAATCTGACGATCTCCTCCATGTACATCTTTGCGAGGCTTTCGGTTGATTGATCGATTCGAAAAGGAATGAAATATGCCGACATGGTGAGTCGATCCACTATCACGTACACTGCATCGTTCCTCTTAGAGCTGCGAGGGAGTGTAGTCATAAAATCCATTATGATGTTCTGCCATTGCCATTCGGGTATTGGTAAGGCTTGTAGTAGACCTGCCTTTCTGTGGTGTTAAGCCTTTACCTGTTGGCAAACTAGGCATTTGGACACACTCTTAGCTATCTCTCGCTTCATCCCATTCCATCAGTAGTTCTGTCTTGGGTTCTTGTACATCTTTGTTTCCCGGGATGAACAAAGTATGGAGAACCATATGCTTCTCTTAGCAATTCTTCTTTAATCTCGCCCTTAGGCATACAGATTCTGCTTCCATACCTTAGCGAACCATTTTCGTGAATGATAAAGTCCGCCTGCAAATTTGTTTCCACCTGTCCTTTGCAATCTAGCATCCCCGATTCGAGCAGCCTTGATTCATTCGACTAACGTGGACTGAATTTGCAGAATCATGAAAGATGCGAGCATACCTGGCATAATCATCTTAGTTTCCAGTTCATTGAGGTCTTAACGATTCCTCCCGTGAGCGGTCAGACTCAACGCCATCGGTTGACAAGTCAAAGCGTCCGGGACTACATTCACCTTCCTTGAATGGTACTGTAAATTTATATCGAAATCCACCATCAATTCTAAACATCTTCTTTGTCTCATGTTGAGTTCCTTTTGTGTGAAGATATACTTCAAACTCTTATGATCGGTATAAATCTTTGCCCTCTCCCCCAATAAATAGTGCTTCTAAATTTTGAGTGCGAAGACAACTGCGGCGAGCTCCAAATCATGCGTTGGGTAATTGCGTTCATGAATCTTCAATTGCCTTGATGCATAAGCCACTATTTTGCCATGTTGGTGTAATACACATCCTAAACCTTTTCCCGAGGTGTCGCAATGAGTGTCAAAACCTCCAGTCCTATCGGGAATTATAAGAATGGATGCTGAGGTCAAACGAGTCTTCAATTCGGAGAACGCTTCCTTGCAAACTTCGGACCATATATATGGCACATCCTTCCGAGTCGGGTAGTTAGTGGTTCTACAATCTTAAATAAAGCGGCGGTAATATCCGGTAAGCCCAAAGAAGCTCCTGATGTATGTAACTGTACTTGTTGTCGGCCATTTCTGAATAGCGATAATCTTGTCTAGATCTATTGAAATTCCTTCACCTGATACATGTCCCAAGAAGGCTACCCGCTTCAACCAAAACTTGCATTTGCTGAGTTTAGCATACAGTTGGTGATGACGCAAGGTCTCGAGCACAATGCGCAAATGCTCCTCGTGTTCCTCTCGATTTTTCGAATACACAAGAATATTGTCGATGAAGATGACAAAAACTTGTCTAAATGTTCATAAAACACTTGGTTTATCAAGTTCATAAGTACTGCCGGGGCATTGGTCACTCCAAAAACATCACTAGGAATTCATAGTGTCCATACTTGGTCCCGAAAACCGTCTTAGGTATATCAGACGTTTTTATTTTGAGTTGATGATAACCCGTCCGCAGATCCAACTTCGAGAACACTCGAGATCCTTCCAATTGATTGAACGGATTGTATATCCTCGGCAAGGGATACTTATTCTTGATCGTTACCTTGTTTAATTTCTGATAGTCGATACACATCTGCTTAGTTCCATCCTTCTTATGTACCAAAAGAACTGGAGCATCCCAAAGTGATGTGCTCGATCTAATAAATCCCTTATCAAGGCGGTCTTCAATTTGTGTTCGAAGCTCTTTCAATTCCGCCGGTCCCATCCAGTACGTGTTATCAAGATAGGTTGAGTACCCGGCATCAAGTCTATCGTGAACTTGATTGCTCTATATAGTGGTAGACTGGACACATCTTCAAATTCTCGTACAACCATCGGCATATCTTCCTTCTCTTATTTAGTGTATAACACCTCCATCCTCGGTAGAGCTCTTAAGTTGTTGGGTCCAAAGACTTCCGCTCTCGAATATGAACATTGGGTGGTCAGGAATCTCGAACACTACCTTTCTTTGACGACAGGCGTAAAGGTACTTAACCGGTCCATACCCAAGACCATATCGAAATTAGGCATATCTATCACCATGAAGTTGGCGTAGAAATCTCGACCGCAGATCACTACGGGACATGTCGATCCCATAGTGGACTTGATCACACAGTTTCCTGTGTTGACATTCCATTCAGTGATGAGAGGTGCCACTGGAATGGAACCGGCGGCCGCATACTTTTGTGCTATGAAGTAGTGCGACGCGCCAGAGTTAAAAAGTGTGAGTGCAGGTGTAAAGGTTACGTAAAGGTTACTAGTAGGGTATTTACGTTTTATAAGGGGAGATATGATGAGCCTAACAAGATATGCATGCACGAAAGGAGGGTAATACTGGAAGTATGACAGCTATAAAAAAGTAACGGCACCTGGAATAACTTCTCTCGTTGCCTCAGCCTCTTCAGCGGTCATAGTAAAGGCCCAACGCTTTGGACCGTTGCATTGAGCTTGCTAGAAGACTCGTTTCTGAGAAGGCAAAGGAGGTCCCTTAGTCGGCGCTCCTTGCCCTGTCAGCTTAGCAGCGGGAGGTAGTCGGGTTCCTTGTTATGGTTGGCTGGTTTGTTGTCAGGGACTGGTTGTCGCCTTCTTCGTGGACAATCCCCTATAGCATGATCTGGTGACCCACAAATTATGTAAAGTTTGTTCAAAACGCGGCAGTCTCTCATGTAATGTCCGACACGACCACAATGGTTGTATATAACAGCCGGTTTTCTGGAAACAGTTGGCCCTGCCGGCCTCTTGAATTGCTGCCTTCCGTTGAATTTGGAAGACGATCATCAGAACGTTGATTGGTCGGTCGCTTAACACATGACGGTCATTCTTCCTTATGCGTTTCTGTAGATCTTCAAAGTTTCGTGCCGCATCTAAAATTGCATCATAAGTCGAAAGGGCAGCAGAAGACATGGAGAACTGCGTCTTCTGGTCCAACCCTTGTCAGGACTTCTTAGCATATAGTTCTGAGGTGGCTACCAAGTGATGTGCAAACCGACTTAACCTTGCGAACTCTGAAGCATACTCATCCACAGGCTTATCTCATATGCTCCCTTGTTGTAGTTGTACGAATTCCCTTTCCATCTTTAGGTGTGCCACGGCTGGAAAGTACTGAGTATCAAAACGCTATTTGAACGTTTCACTGTCGACGGGCTCTTTCAGTCTACTTTTCTCTGCCTCCCGCCATATTTTGGCATTAACCGTGAGTTGCAATTTGGCAATGTTTACCCATGCATCCTTGATAATTTGAGCGGCACCGATATCATTGACGGTTCCTTTGAGTCATTTCTTCGCTTCTAAGGGAGTTTCCTTCCCTGAAAACGTCTTAAGGTGTAGTTGATCTGAATTGTTTCACTCCCGCCGAACCTTGAGGAATTGGAACTAGCGCCTTCCTTAAAATCTATGGTTGTTGCAGTCTACTTTCTCACAGCTCCTGGTGAAGGGCAACCGTCTGCTACTGCTGCAGCCTTTGTATCATTTGCAATATAGCTGCTAGTTGAGCAGCGGCTTTATTGACCATATCTTCTCTTCTATTGCAGTTAGGGTGTCGTCCGGCTATTATGATCTGAAAGAAGAGAGTTAGGTTACAACAGACTGAAGAATGAAACAAGATAGTAACTTGTATGAAGAGCAACAATTAATGCAAGAGGAAAACTAAATAAAGGAAAAGCAAGAGACATAAGAGGAATTTTGTTCGAAACTAAGATTTTATTAATTAAAGTTAAAAGGAGATACAACTAAGGATAAATATGACCCTACTGCTATACATAGCTTATTTGGCCAACTGAGAAACTAGGAAATTAAACAATAACAAAAACTAATCATAAGCGTCTCGATCATTGTCTATCAATCGTATGGAGGAAACTGCACATCACTGGCTTGGTGTTTGTTGACTTTCTTTGCAAAACTATAAAAGAAGGGCGGGCCCAGTATATTCCGACGATAGAGTCGTGCAGGAGTACGACGAACACGTCGATAAGTGTGTCCCCGAATATAGTGTCTCCCCAATAAACTACATGTGCGGACCGTATTCTTCCAGTTCCTCCACCTCAACGAGATCCTCCTCTTCAACAGGGCCACTTCCTCGGGCTCTTCCGCCTCAACTGAAGCCTCCTTTTCTTCTGGTTCTTCCTCCATGGGATCCTCTTCAATTAGTTTCGCCGGGGCTTCTGAGTTCATCTTCCAAGTCGCCGTCGGAGATAACTGTCTGGGGGCTAAAATTTTGTCATCCGAATACCCATGTGTGGGCTCAAAAGTTATGTCAGACATGTCCTCGTCCGAAAGATTGTCCATGACCTGAAAAGGAAGGCCATGGTCAAGACACGGAATGCTAAGGTAATAACAAGGAACATTAGGAAATTATGGAATCGATATAAGTGGATAAGATTCACAAACATAATACAGTTAGTTAATGGTTTCATTTTAGTACATTAATGACCTGCATGGGCCACCACCAAAACCTGTCATGTCCTGTTTTCCAAAAGAAAGTGAAAAGGTAATGTGATATGGTTCGCAACCTGACTGTATTGAAGGCGGTCTATTCAATACAGTTATGTTAAGCATATGAATATCTATAACATGCAGCATATGTACCAAAACGAAATAATAGAAGCGGAAGGCATTTATTTCTATTAACAAAAATTTTATTACATCCCAAAAGAAATGAGTAAAATATACTAAATAGTTTAATTACATCGAAGGAAAGAAGTAAAAGCCTAAACATGTGGACAACAAACAAAAATATAACTAGCTATTCTACCGTTGTCAAGTCTGCATAATGTTCATTAGTAGGCTCCACATCTTGATCCTCATTATAATACTCGTCCTCATCTAACGGACATTCCAGAGATAGAGAAAAAAAGGAAAGTCTGTCAGCGAGCTACACTTGGGTAGGATTGTCTCATAAGGAAGTAAGGGTACAGAAGAACAAACAAGTGTATATATGTATGATATGTGTATAAATGTATGATGTGTGTATAAAGGTATGAGGTATATGTAAATAAGGGTATGTTGTATGAAGTATCTATTAGGTAAATGTTCGCATTTGTTTGTTAAATAAAGGTTCGTATACTCGTGATTATTCCGTTGTAGCCACGGAACAACAACTGAGGAAGTGAAATGTACAATTTCATTTTCCAGGATCATGATCAAGTAGTAGGGGAATTCGAGTTCCGCATATCCTTGCCTAATCAAACTATCCATCCCCGTTCAGTGTAAGGCTTTTGACGAATTAGAGTTAGTGCGTATATCATTTAGGCATGGAATTTTCACATTGTATGCCATCCACATATTGGATTATTCGCCTTTAAAGTAAGGTTAGTACTCGTCCTGAATATTGAGTTAGTATTCGCCTAAATATCGGGTTAGTAGTTGTCCACATATTAGACTGTTCATCCTGCCTGCAGGGATCTTCATTTATAAAATATTACATACCTAAGTTCGCGCATTCTAACCCTAACCGTATCATGTATGTCGTAAGTTTATATTCAAATAGTTGATCTCGTTTAATTTGGTCTTTCACACCCACCCATTTTATCTTATTACCTTTAAAGGTTTGTAAGGTGTATCATAGTATTTTATAGAAACCTTAGTTAATAAAGATTACGGTGTTTAATTGTAGTTATTGCTTATAAGAGAACCATGGTATTTTAGAGTAAATAAAATTTGGGAGATCCATGGTATTTTAATGGAAATATCTTTTAATAAAAGATTATGGTATTTATTTGAAATTATCTTTTAATAAAGATTTAGGTATTCTTATGGGAAACATCTTTTTATAAAAGATTATGGGTTTTGTTGAAAATGGCTTTTTAGTAAAGATCAAGGTATTTAAATGAAATTATATCCTTTAAGGATGGATTAAAGTATTTTATTGTAAATAATAATTTATAAAGTTTATGGTGTTTATTTAGAGGTAACATTTTAGAAATACGTCCGTGTTGGCAACCGTTGTACATGGGCGGCAGGATTTATGTGCTTTTCAAGGACGATTGCCTATCAACCACGAGGTATTTACATAAAATAATACCCTATTTAAATTAGGGTATTTTATTAAAAGTGATTTTCTACAAAAATAACTCCGCGTTGGCAACCGCTGCACATGGACGACATGATTTGTGTCTTTTTCATGGATGATTGCTTAGTAACCACGGGGTGTAAAATATTATCCTATTAGGGTATTTTATTAAACTTTAGTGGTTATAGGCTAAAAATATTAATATAAAAATATTCTCTTTAAGTGAAAGGGTGTTAACATGAAAAAACATTATATAATTATTTAGATTAGTAATACCCCTTATCAAAAGGTAAAGGGATTTTAATGAAACTAAAATAATTAGTGGATAAGTATAAAATTAAAATATCATTTTAATGTGCCAAAAGTATTTTATTCACGGTCATATATCATATGGGTACTTAATTTAAAAATAATGTATTAATAAAATGAGGGTATTTTGTGGAAGTAACTTATTTCGAGATCTAATTGGTATCATGGGGTAAGATTGTCATATCAACTTAGAATCCAATAAGCAAAGTGTAGTTTTTTATGATCATGGATATGTGTGTGTACATGTAGGGTAGGTCGTTACCCCGTGGATTATCAACATCTATCTATGGTTCAACAAATTTAATGGTACCATAATATGAGCATGCATGGCTAAGTTTAACATCATATTGATGCAAAATTTAAGATTAACATTTAGATCTAAGAACCTAAAAGAAAGGTGATAGATGAAAATAGTGAGAGGTGGATCCTACCTTTGTTTTGATATGAAGATTTAGGAAGCCGAAACGTCTTGTTGCACTAAAACGTGAATATCTCCGCCTTTTGATTTTTCCTCGACGATTGGGTGGAACCACAGCGTCGGCGAGATAAAGGTCTGGGTATTTTTCTCAGAATTTTTGGAGTTCCGTGGTGTGAGAAAATAGAATTTGAAGGTCTCTATATATAGGGTTTCAACTTATAACAATTAAATCCCAAATCCATTTAAATTCTCAGCTGAAATCATAAAAATCCGTACAGAAAATCATCAACCAATCACGCCCAATCATTACCAATCATCAGCTGATGCTGCTGCTAATTTGTGGCCGTCCGTGTTAGCCCAGTTCACGCCCACATGGCCGTGAGTGGGGCTCACGCGTTTTGCGCGGTCCCTACCACGTGGGCGCCGCCGCAGATCCTGGGCCGTTGGATCTCTCATCCAACTGTCCAGGTTAATTCGTCCTTTAATATTTTTTTATTTTTAAATTTTAAAATCTAAAACTGGTTTTAGTAAACGGAATTTGTTTTTAAAAATTTGTTTAAAATATTATAAAATACGGGAAATGTGAGAAAAATTCCAGAAAATATATTTTATTGTTATCTTAAGTTTAAAATTGATTTTGGGCTAAAACTAAATAATATTTCCATATCTAAAATATTTATTAGTTATTAAAAATTTTTAATCCATCTTAACTAAAAAAATGATTTTAATTACGAAATATTTATTTTAATTAATAATAAAAATATATGAATTATTTTAAGAAATTATAAAATCTCATTAAAATATTTTAAGCCCAGATGGATATAAATAGCTTTTAGGAAATTCCATTAATTATATTTAAATGCTTTAGAAATTACTATTAAAAATAAAATCATTAAAATAAAATATTTTCCATCAACGAAATTCGCCAATAATTACTTGATACTAGAAAACTAAATAAAAGACCATTTATTAGGTATTAGAAAACACGGTCGTTACAGTTAGCTACTTGACGTTATAATCATTCAGTGACTTCCATTTTCGTATGATATATGAGCTGAACAAAAACACCACTGAGGTGAAGCCAATGTGGAACCCGAGTCCTTAATTTTTGTGTTCAGTAAATGAATGGTAGATATTCTCGTTATAAGTAAACATCGATGAGCTATATGTACATCTCTATACATGTTAAAGGCAAGCAATAGGTCCTATTAACAGGAAATGCATTCTTCCGTTTTGGCCTTCTATTATTCTCAGCATATATTTGCAATCGATTATTGAACAAATCTTCCATTTTAAGCAGGCAACTATACACCCAATATGCAAGCAAGACATGTTTAGAATTATGTGTTCCAGGAAAGTGCTTCAAATTATTCATTGCATCTGTTTTAATTGCTTCCAGGTTATAAAGTTTGCTTCGCCTACTTCTGCCGGAGCAGAGTGCATTGATCCTGAATGCAGCTGGGTAGAACAATGGTATCATGGTTATTAAATTTATAAATTTCTGTTAAATATATAATTCTTGGAAGTACCGACATGAGCATATGCATTTCCATACCTGCGTTGAAATGGTGGTGTAACCCATCCATTTGCATATAAATCCTTTTCCAATTATTAGCAGTGATCTGTCTTCAGGTACTTTTAGATATAAGAGCATCCCTTTCTTAAAAGTTACCCGTCAATCTTGTCCATAATCGCTTCAAATATTTACTATAATATTCGATAATTGTTTTCTCCGTGGGTCTCAATTTGTTTCTTTTATCAGCTGTACTTTACAACGTTGCATCACAATCTTCGTTTAGCAAATCTTTACCTCTTCGTCTAGACCCTTTCAGGAAAAGTGAGGACCTTGATGGGCCCTTTTTGATTTTACAAGCTTTTAACACATGACCTTAATGAATGGTAGTTCTTCCTACCTGTTAACTAGCATGAAATAACTCTGATAATTTAAAGCAAAAAGGTGGGTCTCTCAAAATTTTAATTTTAATTGTATGAAATAACCGTACACAGGTGTCTCCCTCCCTCCCCCCTATCTCTCTCTTGCCAAAAATAATATAAAAAGCTGCTAACAACTCCCTCCTCTCATTCTCTCCCAGCTCCTTTTAACCAGTTTCTCTCTTCTATTTCACATGCATTGCACGTGCTTAAACATTTAGTTGTATGTACGTCCCTTGAATGTTGTGTTTCTTATAATTAGCTTGGCTGAATTGTTGGGGTCAAAAATTACACCCTACAATCGAAGTCAACAAGTCGAAGTCAAGACCCGAAAAGTGGGCCTGGGCCTGGGCCCAAGGCTGAATCCAAGTCAAGTGGGCCCAAATCCGAACCCAAGTCCAAGCAAGTAGGCCTATGCCCAAGTCGAGCCCAAGCATAAAGAGGCCGGTCCCTAATGCCAAAGGAATAATTGTTAAAGCAATAAATAGGTTTAATGTAATTTCTATGAATAAATGTAATAAAAATGGGCAAAATGGGCAAATTATGTAAAATCTCATGGCTTGTGTGCAAAAGAAAGAAAGCACATGGTATGAGAAAGGCACATCTTCCATTTTGAAAAGTCCAAGGGGGCATATGTAAAATGTAAAGCCTATATAAGGCATCATGATGAATGATAACAAACAACAAGTTTCTTCCCATATTAATTTAGGGTTCTGTGTCTCCTTCAAGGTTTTAAAATTTCTTTTTCCTTTTGAATTAAATCAAGAGTTTTAACACTTCTTTTCCTCGGAAAAAAATAGTTTTTCACCATAAAACTCTTGAAGGAGAGTTCAAATCTCCCATCAAATCTTTAAAAGGGGACATTTTGAATCTCGCCATCTCTTTTTCCAAGATCCAAGAAAAAGAGAGGAGGAAGGAAACTCATCTCCAAAAGTTTCATTTTTGGGAGGATCCAAGGCTCAAAAGAGAAAAAAGGGATCCCCTTTCATGATCCAAGATCCAAAATTTATATATTGAAGTTTCAAGAGACCTCTTTCATTGGTTTTCGTCTCAAAATTCTTATGGGAGTTCAACTCCATTAAAAATCTTTGGGAGTGCAACTCTATATTTTAAAATCTTTTGGAGTTTAACTCCATAATAAAAATTCTTTTGGAAGTTTAACCCCATTGAAAAATTTTGGGAATTCAATTCTATATTTTAAAATTTTTTAGAGTTCAACCCCATAATAAAAATTCTTTTGGGAGTTTTAACTCCATTAAAAATCAAAGTCCAACTCTAAATCCAAGGGTTTAGCCCTCTCGGAGCACGCAACCGAGCCCACGCCCGTGTCTGCACCCTCGTGCGCGCTGGCTCACTGCGCACGTGCCCCACACATGCGAGCGTACCTGCACGCGGTGCCGGTGCAGGGCACGCATGCGCCTTGTGCCCGCATGTTGCGCACCCGCCCGCCGCGCGCGTGCCGGGCCTCACCTCCACACTTGTTTTTTATAAAAAAATATTAATTACAAAGAAAAAAATATATTTATTGAAATCTTATTTTAAAGTCTTTTTTTTGTAAATATTCATAAATAAAATAAAAAAGAATGAAATGAGCACGCCTTTTCGCGTTGTTTTTCTTTTCAAAAATACACACATATCGCATACCGCACATTGAGTTCGCATGATCTGTTTGACCTGTTAATCGGATGTTCTCTCGCTTCCAAGAACAAAGGGGTAATGAGCGGTAGCTTAGTCCGCGGCCGCCGGAGATTCGGATCCACACAGTTAATAAACCCCAGCCTGCTCCAGGCAGGGGGAATCTATATACGCTTGACAAGCGCGTGCATTTCTATCTCAATAGGGTGACGAAAAACACTATACACGAATTTGTCACAATTCTATGAAACACAGACACCGCATGGCATCGTAAGAAAGCGGTACATGGAACCATAGGCAACCATGTGCATGGAAATGTACACACATTTATAATAATTTACATATGATGTTTCCATATACATGTATTTTGATTTGTATGAGGAATGATCCATATCTCTTCAATTTCTATGGACTAGCTATGTGCATCTCTATTTTAATACACAAGCATATCCGAATTTCTTTTGCTAATCTTCTACAAGATATTATTGACACCCTTAATTTCCAAATAGAATATAATCTCGATATATAACATAATACTTATGTATGGGTGTAATGAGTATGAAAAAGTTTCAAGGTGCTTAAAATATGCGATAGTCTCTAAGAAATATACTGTTTTTTTTATTTAAAAAGGTATGAAAATAACACATTCGAGAAATCTTGGACCGGTGTCCAAGTAGTATCAATTTTCTACATGTATATAGCTTCATAATTGAGGTGATCATGCTACATAGATTCCAAGCAATAGAGGTAGTTTAGGTGACAGCTGGCTGGGAGGACTTAATCAATAAAATTTCCTGATAATTATGTCGCACCACACTCAATCTTCATTGGTGACGAGGTTTATGTGATATGAAAATAAAATTTTCTTTTTTTTGTAGGGTGCATCGTGCAGGGCCGCGTAAGAAGATTTACTATGAGCCTGGGGAAGTAAAGGCTGCAATAGTTACTTGTGGAGGCCTGTGTCCTGGTCTTAATGATGTTATTAGACAGGTTACCAATCTTTTTCATTTTCCTTGGCAAACTCGTTATACTGTTTCACACATGATTAATGCTGGATATTTTTCGTATACTCATACTATGAAATCAAAATTTACTAGTACCATGGACATTGATCCAGATGATCATTATTACATTATGGGTTTAATTTGGCATCTGGCATATAAAATGGAAAGTGAATGACTGTTTCATTAGTTAGTCAAACTTACGTATACAGTTTTTCTTGACAGAACTTCTGAGTGATTATTATTTATTCTTGCCCGACTTGCATTACTACATGTAATTGACGCATAACACTAAGAACCTATTGGATGACGAAGCACATTGATCCTTTATCCCAATTTCTGGATGACATTGGATGTTAGCATGAAGGGTACCATCATTTAGATATAATTCGTTGTGATAAAATTCAGCAGTGTCATGTCAATTCAAGCTTGCCCTGACAATACCTCTTAAGGGAACTCAGGGCCGCAACGTTGGGTGGATTAGAAAATGCATTATTTGGTATTAAGTTAAAGCTTGGCCACTGGTTAGTCCTCCATATAACTGTTTCAGATCTTCTATCATGTGACTCGTTCACAGTCAATGCTTAACCAAAATATTAAAAAAATTGTGCGCACAAAGAACAAAGTATCTCTACTATGACGAGTGCTGTACGTGAGGCATTTAATATCCCTTTGTATTTTTCCTGAAGATTCGAGGCCTTGGCCCTCCAAAAGAACAAATATTTTAGGCTTATAAATCCCTGTTCTATGTGTAATGATTTCGACAAATATGGATTAGAGGAAAACTGTACCCACAAGTGCAATTGCGTCCCTAGTCATCTCACTGATTGTGTGAAGACAAAAGTAATTTTGATCAAAAAAATTTTGGGAAACGCTTCAGCATTTTAGGCTTCCCCTTTCTAATATTCTTTTAAATATCACCATATCTGAAATCTCCTGACACAGGAGGAGTCTCTCTATGAAATTAATTTGTACTGCAATTACCATGACATGAAAATATATTGTAATACTTGGTAGTGATTTTGAAATTAAGATATGATCTTGGCACTACATCAGTTGTAATCTCTAAAAGTAGGTAGGGATTTAGGATTTACTTTGGTGGTGGAGCTAAATGCATTAGATTAGTTTTAACCTTATTTTCTTAATTGCAGATTGTATTCACTCTTGAAAAATATGGGGTTAAAAATATAGTTGGAATACCATTTGGCTACCGTGGATTTTTCGATGAAGGATTATCAGAGATACCAGTGAGAACAACCCTATAATTCTTTGAGATAAAATCTTGGATGTCCATTCTCTTATATTGATTTTTGGAATTCCTTTTTTCCTTCCCTAGCTTTCACGTCGATTGGTCCAAAACATAAATCTCAACGGTGGGAGTTTGTTGGGTGTTTCTCGTGGAGGTGGCGAGATCAATGAGATCGTAGATAACATCCAGGTATTTTGAATTCCACACTATCATAATGATGTTAGATATTCATTTCTTATCCAACACAATATGTATTACCTATTCTGGTATAGCTTTATGATTGTTGAGTATTTAGGGCAGGGGAATTGACATGCTATTTGTACTTGGTGGAAATGGCACACATGCTGGGGCTAATGCTATTCATAATGAGGTATTGAATCATCTTCCTATACTTAGTACCAAATTTTTTTTGTAGCTTACATTTATGCATGAGGCATGGAGTTCATATCTTTGTTAGACCAAGCTAAGGCGTTTCTTCAATAGGGAAAAAGAAATTAGCAAATAGTTATTGCATCTCATACATGTATATAACTTCCTTTCTTCTGCAGTATTCTGTCCAATGTTTTATTCTCTGTTCCTGTCATTTAACTGTGGTTTCAGTCATTTTGATTCAAGCAATTTTTTATTTTCACTTTATAGAAGGTTCTTGATTGTTTGCTCATGAAGATAGCGTAACTAGTCTCAGTTTGCATGTGATATTACCTGCTCAAGTGAATCTTTCATTTCTGAAGTGCCGTAGGAGAAAATTGAAAGTTTCAGTTGTCTGTGTGCCGAAGACCATCGATAATGATATACTTTTGATGGATAAGACTTTTGGTTTTGATACCGCTGTAGAAGAAGCTCAACGGGCAATCAACTCTGCATATATTGAGGTGCACATTCCATATCACTATGCTTCTGCTTGAGGAGGAAAAGAGTGTTTTGTTTCGAAGGCTGTGGCTTTGAATCATTATCATATATTTGACTTTTTTTCTTGCTGCATATAGGCGCACAGTGCATACCATGGTATTGGGCTTGTGAAATTGATGGGAAGAAGCAGCGGATTCATAGCTATGCATGCATCACTTTCTAGTGGGCAAATAGATATCTGCTTAATTCCTGAGGTGAGCAGCGTTTTTCCTCCACTTGTTATTTGTTGTTGAAGGTGCCTGTTAATTTATTTTTTGTTTTTGCTTCATTATCATTAACTTCCCAATGAAGGTACCTTTCAAATTAGAGGGACAATATGGAGTTCTACAGCACCTAGAGCATTTAATTAAAAGTAGAGGATCAGCAGTGGTTTGTGTTGCTGAAGGGGCAGGACAGGCGAGTAAATTACATCCACAATAGTTTTATATAATTTTTGTTGTGGTGTTTGTATTTGTGTTTCCTATAAAACTGTGCAACAATTTGATGAAGATGCTGATGCCTGAGATACAATAGCTTCATAGGATTTTGGAAAGTTGTATAGCATGTATAACCTTTTTTTTCTAACCAAATATAACATGCATAATTTGAACAAATGGTATTTAAAAATTTATTTTTGTTGCTGGCAGTCTTTAAAAAGTAATTCACAGCATCTTAAGTTCTAGACAGCATACGGAAATAAATGAAAGTAAGTTCTAGACAGCATACGGAAATAAATGAAAGTGGAATGTAGGATGCTAAAAATACTTAGTCAGCATACATAATTTGTGGCTTGTATCAAGAGCTTGTTTTGCTTCATGTGAAGTATTGATTCTACCACTTTTAGCATCATTGCATCAGCAGATGGTATATACCTAAAGATGCAAGGCATCATTCTTAATGTGTTTACAATACCGTAAGGTCCATCTTGTTGTGACTTGTAATTGCATTATGGTAAACCTTCTTGTCAAGAGCTCTTGGGGTAACCTGTATTAGGTTATGGCGTTTTGTTTTGTTTTTTTGTAAAGAATAACGGTCCTCTTTTGCTTTCTCTTCCTTTTTTGCAAGTTTTACAAACTTATTGTGGCATCATTATTTGATATGACTTTTAAATATATCTATTCTGCCATTCAGGACTTGCTCGAAAAGTCCAATGCAACCGATGCATCAGGAAATCCGGTACTTAGCGATATAGGTGTCCACGTCCAACAAAAGGTATTGCATGTCATTGATTTTACTGCCTCGCATCCTTCCAAATTCTATCGGTGATGGTGAATTATTATATGTTCACAGATAAAGAGTCATTTCAAGGGACTTGGAGTACATGCAGATGTGAAGTACATAGACCCAACATATATGATTAGAGCAATCAGGGCTAATGCTTCAGATGCGATTCTGTGCACTGTACTTGGTCAAAACGCAGTTCACGGGGCTTTCGCTGGATTCAGTGGGATCACAACAGGCATATGCAACACGCACTATGTTTACCTGCCGATCCCAGAGGTCATAACGTCGCCAAGGTGTGTCAACCCGAACAGCAGAATGTGGCACCGATGTTTGACCTCCACCGGTCAACCTGACTTCATCTGAAGAATAACCAAGTTACCGACATCTTTAATCTTTTCTGTGGAGTTGCCATTGCGACAGAGGTTCAGTGATACTATTTTTAACAATTGGCCATATTGGACATTTTTTTTCCCTGGTGGAATATAATACTTTATTAAGAAACGCTGTATATTTTCATAATTTTGTGTTTATTACTGGTTTTCCCAATAAGATGTGATCAAGTGAGGACGAAGGTGGATATCACCCTGAACACAAACATAGCTGTTGTAAGCAAGTTTTCACTCGTTTTTTTATTTATAATTATATGAATTTAGAGTTTAATGATTATAGCCTTTTTCTAATTCGTGGCTAGTTTAGTTCTGACACCATCTTTTCTTTCTACTGTCATTTGAATTGTTGTCTTGTGTTCTTTTTGGATAGAACTGTGAATACTCTGATTGTTGCATTTTTCAGGTCTCGGGCTGTGGAGAATTTTGCCATCATGGGTTTTTAATAAAATAAAAATAAAAATTTGCACTGGCCTCTAAGCCCTAACCTAAATGCACAAACATACGCATAACAGAGTTTGAGAGGCAGGTTATTTTCTTGGATATGAAACCCCGATTCTCCGCATCCTATCACTTTTCTAGATTCATATGTTGAATCAATAAATGATTTGGCCAAATTTGAGTTCTAAATTTCAACATTTTAGAAATGTAAAAATGCTAATAGATCCCTTCAGATATAATAATGGACAAGATTAGCTAAATCAATCATCAGCCCACATTATAGGCAGCTTATACAAATTCCCAGCACTAATGTATGTCAGTGTTCGAGCAAATCTCTAAACAGCATATAAAGGCATTACAATCCCACACCCTCAATTCTCACTGGCTCCTGTAATTAAGTGGGGGAAAATATTTTTTAAAAAAATAAAAATGAGGGGCTATACATTGATCATACATTACCAAATCTACTCTACGGCTACCAAACAAATAAGAAAAACGAGTGCAGAAAAACCGCCCCAACTCTAAAAGAATCACCCTTTGAATAGCATACTACTTTAATCTTTGGCTTTTTTCTGGCCTCCACCGACCCAATATTGTTTAACGACGACCAATATTTTCTCTGGAATGAGAGGACCATCCTCGTGATCAACCAACTTCAAGTTCCATCTCATTCCATTAACCACCCTTTTAACCTTCATCAGAACCTCGACATCATCACGAATTATCACTGATCCTTCAGGGCGCAAAATCCGATCCATTTCTAAGAGAATATCTTCCATTTTGCACCTGCTTAATTTTTGTCAGAAGTCAATCTATCTCTATCTATCTATAATATACATATAAAAGCTATATACACTAGGGAATATTCCCTCTCCTTTTTTTGTTTGTGACAAAATCTAGGTTAGGCCCCTAATTTTCTTCAAAATTGAAACCAACCCCATTCTAGGCCTATCTCACCATACGAGTAATATTTATTAGTTAGAAAATAAAGATTGGACCCTTCAAAGTTTGGAAAATTAATTCTTGACAACCGCAATAAATTTAGCACACAGTTTGCGCCCGTTATCAAATTAATTGGTGACTGAAATATTACTTTAAGATCTTGATTTCTTTTCTAAAATATTAAATAAATGAACAATGAAACAAATTAACGACTTTTTTTTGTATTCAAAGAATAATTTAGATACTTCTCTGAATTTTATACCAAATAGAGGCAGAGTATATAACAATGGAAATATTATGTCGTTGAAAAAACATTAAAAAAATTGTGAGTTTTTTTGGAAATCTTAGGCAATTTATGTCTTTTGCAACATTCTTGGCATGTTGAGAACTTCGATACTTTTTTATCCTTTCATTTTATGATTTTTCTCCTTCGGATTTTGATCTAGAAAGCTTTAGAATAACAAAGAAAGTAGAAAAATGTTGATGCATCCTCATTTATTAATTATTTTCTACCAATGCTAAAGATCTTTTACTTGTATATATTGAACTTTTTTGCTAATTTTATTGTATTTAAAGAAAAATTTAGATATTTTTTGAATTTTATATCAAATAGATATTTACTTTTTTGAAAGATATAAATAACAATAAAATATATTACATTGTTGAAAAACATAGAAAAATTATGAGTTTTTCGTTGCGTGGGAATCTTAAGATAATTTGTCTGTTTGGAAATATTCTTGGCATGATAAGAACTTATATTCTTTTTTATCCTTTCATTTTGTGTTTTTCTCCGGTAGGTTTTAGAATAACAAAAAATTGAAATATTTGATGTATCCTACATTTATTATTAATTTTCTACCATTGCTGAAAAAACTTTACTCATATATTAATTTTTTTTGCTAACAATTGCAATTCTATTATTTAAACACACGGACAATTCTATATTTTTGCATAAGCATAGATATATAAAAGCAATATTCTCACTTCATTTGTCATCTATACACTACTTGAAGCAATCAAGATGAAATATGAAGGTCTATAGACTACTTGAAGCAATCAAGATCAAATATGAAGGAAGTACCGCAAAATGTTCATGCATCTGGGGTTTTTTAAAGCAAAACATAAATTTCAAATTGTTTTGTGAAATAAGATTCTAGATTGTCGAAATATTCATTCTTTCACTCAAGATATTAAGTAGATAGGAAACGAAATAAGTTATAGAGGTTTTAGTATCGAAAGAATAATTCAGATATTTTAGGAATTTCATATCAGAAAGATTTCTTTCTTTAACGGTATATAGATTATTGAAAGAATGGAGAAAAAATTATGAGGATTTCATTTCATGAAAATGTAAATCATTTTTCCTATGTTTGCAATTTTCTTGACATGTTAATAGCTTTGTTTTCTTTTTTCCTTTTTATTCTCTTTTTTCCCTTTTGCCAGATTTAATCTTCTATGTTTCAGCATGGCAAGTAAAATAGAATATTATTTGATTTATTACCAGCTTTCTACCATGTCAAGATACATTTAGCTAACATATGTTGAACTTTCTTGTCATCGGATGCAATTCTATATATTTTTTTCAGAGTAATGATTATGCTTTATAATTACTCATTTTATCATTATCATCCACGACAATACCTGGAGCAATTCAAATGAGATAAGAGAATAGTACTCTCTT
This sequence comes from Agapanthus africanus, assembly GCA_030015575.1. Lineage (NCBI taxonomy): Eukaryota > Viridiplantae > Streptophyta > Magnoliopsida > Asparagales > Amaryllidaceae > Agapanthus > Agapanthus africanus. The sequence goes on along the minus strand of JASDDO010000019.1, from coordinate 932,244,828 downwards.
TTCCGAGCATGGGGCGGGGGGCCTTGCTAGTAACAACATATATCTGGATCAGATAAGTGTGAATTATGCTTAAACTTACTTGTCCTTGTACAAGCTGAAGACACCATAGGCATGTATAAGATCATATGTCCTTGGGTATGTGGAGAAAGCTTCACACCTGAATTAAACAGATCCAGGAAAACAACAACAAAAAAGGAATTAGCTAATTTTCCTTTATAGTCTGAAATTTTATGCCCTTTGCCGTGAATCAATTATTTTACACCAAATAGGTACTGCGGCAATAAAACATATAACAAATCTCCCTCTAAAAACGTAACAAAATAAAGATAGTAATATAATAGAGCTGCTTTAAAATTTTGTAGTAGAATATTAGTGAAAACAAAAACACATCATGTGATAGGAATCAATTGTTAGTGGAAAACTGAAAAAAGAAAATCATACCAGTCATGATAAATGCCGATTAACCCTCGCTCGTATATGACACCTAGAGTGGATTTCTCAGCAATTGTTGGCACGACATTCATAACCCATAGTTTGGGGGATTCAATTGCTGCCGCAAAACTCCCAAGACCAGCATTCATATCCATTATATTGCGGTACCGTCCAGTGTCAAGGTGCTTATTTATTTTCTTATAACCATTAACATGCTTTTTCCATAATTTATTATCTTCCTCGTAAGATTCAGCTGAGATCCCAGATACGGAATTGCTATCTATTCTTGGGGGAATAGCATTGAGCCTATCAGGAAAAGGCTTTAATTCTGGACCATTCATTTCAGGCAAAGGATTTATGCAAACCTCCATCTTCTTGTACCTAAATTCGCGAACAAATATGCAATTCAGATAATAAGCATAGGATATTACCGAAAAGGTTAGCCCGTGATATGCTTAACATATTGTATTCCAAATGAGTAATATGATTGAGCATCAGCACATAGCACACACATGGTCAATTATAGCAAAACTTTCATTAGGACTAGTAACTTCGCATGCCACAGAGAAATGTGGAGATCAGCTAACTTAAGAGAGAATTTATCTTCAAGTTTGGTTAAAAATTCAACTCTCCATGCTTTTTAAGGATCGGCTCCATCCACTATGATCTTCATAGACTACAAGCACCAGTACATTGCATACACACGATCATCCCCCAATTATAGCAAAAACTTCCATCAGGACTGAGAAATGTGGGGGTCAGCTAACTTGGAAGAGAATTTCGGAGAGAAACACTTTGAGGTTGGTCAAAAATTCAACTTTTCATGTTTATTTTAATGATCAGCTCCGTCCATAATGATCTTCATAGACAAAAGCATCTGGACACTAATTTTCATGTGACGTTTTTTTTTAGATAATAGGTGGGATAAATTAGCCACCCCCATTTTCATGTGACGTTGATACCATTTAACCCATGATTTAGTGTTGGGAAAATGTTCTATTATAGGTAAACCATTAAATTTGCAACCATCAGAATCAAGAGCAAGGTGAATCAAAATCATGGTATGTATATTTCTTAGAACATGTTGATCAAGATCGATGATGCCGATCACATATCATCAAAAAAATCGACAGGCAATTTGTTTTTGACCAATCTAGGAGCAATTTTTCTCCTAGGTTAGTTGAACCCCGCATTCATCCTCTACAGAATGGCACTTAGCCAATAAGATAATATCAAAAAATGCCGAAATGTGGTAAACTGGTAAGTGGTGCATGGCAAAAACTTACAGGGAATATCCGATTTGAAACTTATAGGGTCAAATGGATTAAATAAAAATGATTCGGATATTAAATAATATAGCCAAATACCTATTTTAAGTCGGTAGCAATCAATAAGGATTGCAGATTGATGTGAGAAAACTCAGAAAACATTATGGATCTGCAGATGTAAGATTGTGCCACCACTTGTTCAATCTAATTACTTTCACATATGGCTTTTATGCTAATGAACGATGATGACATACTCGAAATCAGTCAATGACTCAATTCTCTTCCTGAAAAGCTTACGTAGGGAGGTGTAATGAAATTTTTCCTTGCACGGATATATGTGCAAACTAATGTTTAAAAAAGTGAGAGCATATAGTGAAACATCAACCATTTAAAAACCAAAGCATAAGTTTCGAGACCCCATGGACCCTTAATCGATTATTTATATAACCGTGAGTCAATATAATTAGTAATTGGAAAGAGTCGTGTTTGATCCTTGTATAATTATATCTCAGATTCACCATGTTTGACATAACATCTTAATATTTATGACATTAAAATGCCTAGCAGGGTATGGAATACAAGTATATAGCAAATACCAAGAACATGCACGTGGGCGTGTATGTGTGGGTGGTGATGTGGGTCATTACCAGACATCATCAGCATTGTTCGATGCACAGGAACTAACACGGCGCTCATCTTGCAACACAGGACAAGGATTGGCATTTGTTCTCTTCCTCCATATGGCAATCTCGCCCTTCTCAGAAATCTTTTCCCAGCAAAGAAGGTCGGCGGTTTCCTCAATCTTTCTTTGTTCTTCCTCGAGATCCTCCTTAGTTCTCTGCCATGCCTTGTAGTTATTTTTCCAGTGTATCGGTGGGCCTGAAAGCACCCAATACCCACCTGGCCTAAGAACACGGTCCACCTCCATCATGTACATTCCATCTACGAAACAATATCCCAGCAACCAAATGAGAAATTAATGGTGTAGTTTGAGAATAGTAAATGGAATTTACAACAAACCTCTTAAGAATTATGATAGCTTGATGTACATTATTATCTCACAGCATAAATGCCTGCATTCTTTTGGGTAAAGCGGTTCTTGACATGGTATCAAAGCACCGGGTTTTCAAGGGGTCTTGGGTGTTCTAACCCGATCATTGTCAATTTTCAAGCATACTTATCAACTTCTACCAATTAAGGCTTAATGGGACCCAAAGGCCCATGTGAGAGTGAGTGCTAAGAATTATGGTAGCCTGAGATACATTGTTATCCACAACCCAAAACCTTAAGGTTTATGCTTAAAATGGTCCTTCACAAAACAAAATAAGCAGCTAAACAAGGATTAACATTAAATTAACTAATTAATCATTACCGTTTGCTGACCACGGAATCAAGCACCTAGAACAGTGAGCCATATCAAACGCTCTTGATGGATAAGGAAGCTTAATTGTGCCAAAAACACCAATGACTGCAGGCACACCCCTTTCGAGAGCAAACTGCACTTGTGCCTCATGTGAATCCCTAGGTGCAAATGACATGGTCAACACATTTCTACTTAACAAGTAAGCACCCAAGCTCGCCACCTACAGCAGCATCTGTAATTAGCAAAATACCAACAATACCAATGTTTTTGCATGTAATTGACAGTAAGATAAGTTTACCGATTCATACCCCACAACCCGTGTCTAATGCAGTTCTAACAGTCCCATTAGCAATTGGGATAACACTAGAAAGTTGATCGATATACGCTTCAGCCCCTTGAGGAAACTGAGTCCCGCCACCAGGGAATCTAAACACATGGCCCTCATATTGAACCCAATTCTGAATCGCCTTTTCAACCGTCAGGCTCTTATATGGAGCATTTACGTAGGGGACATAGTCACGGCACATAGGCCAGGGGTACGGGGTTACATAACCCTTTGGTGCAGGTATAAGACACCGAAGCTTCTTTTCTTCAGGGGGGCAATGCCTTTCTCTATAGATCATGTTCTCCCTCGGAAATTTCATCGCCTGGCTTTGATCTTGGCAAGGAGTGTAATCCGTGTATCGATCATTGCATGGTTTGAAAATTTCGATTTTTGAACCATTAAGATCATCAGACGCTCCCCCATGATGAGTCTCGAAATTAAGGTTGGACAACACGGTGCAATCGGTTTGCTTAGTAATCTGAACTGCTATGTGATCTCCCTTTCCAAAACCACTCTTTTGCCACGCACCGAATACATAGAAGAAGCAACACAAACCGAATATGATAATTATAGTCAAAGATGTCCGAGTTCTAGAGTCACCCGGATTGCCTTTCAGAAGAGCCATGGTTACCTGAAAGGGTTTCCAATACGCGGTAAATATATTGTACCGTCCTTTCTCTTTCTTTCTTTTTTTTTGTTTGAAAGCTCATACAATGTTCAACTATTTTTCCGCGACATGACAAGATAACAACTATCAAGTACACAATGTGATTCGAGCGTTTGCCAAATAAATGCCATAAACTTTATAGATTGCAAATAAATATTACGAACTCTATAGATTGCTAGTAAAACAACAGCAAGCAATAAGAAAAAGTAAATAAACCTGCTATAGATCGTAGATCGACACTCTCCAAAAGTAATTCTGAGATTAAAAAACATGCCACCCTAAATGATTCAACTCAGAGACTACAATTGTTTCACTTAATTCAAACCCCCAAATAAACTAACTGTGTTAAATGCGAACTGCAACTATCAATTGAATCATCAGTAAATTTCTGTTACAATCAAAGAGGCAGAACAAATAATCATCACAAAAAAGCAATAATTAAACATCAAAAGCGACAATTTGTGGCAAAATTGAGCTCCACGCTGGAGATTCAAGAAATCCCAACGCTGAGCTGAAACTAGATACAAAATTTAATTAGAAGATTACAGTGTTAAGCGGGAGGAATGAGTTGCGCTAGATCTTACTAATTTTTCTAGGAGAGAGAGAGAGATCGCTGGTCTACTTCATTTAGAACACACGGCAAAAAAAACATATAAAAGAACCCTAGACTTTCGCCGTGAACTGTGAAGGATAAGACCCTAGATTTTCTCAATTCACTAGTATTTGGCCCCGTGCTATTGCACGGGTTGTGTAAGCTTTTCAATAAAATTGTCAATAACTTGTGAATTTTGTTTGTTTATATTAAATCTTTGTCTTAAAATTTTATTAATTAAAAGGATTTAAGGAAAACAACGACACTGTTATTTTTCGAATAGTTCCAATAGATGCTCGTATATTCATGTATAAAAAGGGAATCAAGCAGTATTTAACATTAATTAGAAGAAATAAGTAATAGCATTAAGAAAAGCACGACATAACATAACATCGTACTTACTTTCGAAAGATAAAGATTAAACTTTAAATGCGCTTGTCAATGAAACAAAGAAGGAAAACAACAGAATAAAGAAGCCGGTGATCATCAATTAAAGCATGGCTATAACAAAAGTTGAATCATGATGTTTACGGATAGGTAAAATGTCGGACAACAGATGTGTGCTTGTTAATGCAGTCCAATAAATTATTTGTTAGTCATGCAAACTTGAATTCATGATTATTCAACTATTTTGATCGTATTTATTTTTTTATATAATATTATATTATCACTGTTTAGTGATCAGCTTTCATATTAACTTTCACGACTCAATTCGAAAATATGTAAAGCACGGTCATATTAAAACTTAAAGCTTGCAAATATAGACTGACTTTTTTAATATGTCCATCAAATAAATTCAGTTTATACAGTATATTCTCAACCTATCTTCAAGAAGTGCGTCCTCTCTATAAAACTTATGTGTGTTTACTTTAATTTACATGGATCTCACGTATTAAGATTCTGCTCAATGAAAACAAAACATGCAGTTAGAATGATTTTAAGCCTTGATTCTCTTTATATATAAATCTATATGCCTATCTACAATCCAACTTTTTAGTATATATCAAATAAGTTGGTAAAATTCCTGAAGGTCATAGAATTGAAATGCATGTGTCAAATAAGTTAGAAAGCAATGAGAGAGAAAATTCTCATGGTGATACAAATTAACATCCGGAGGTATCACCAAAATAATTTCAAATGCACGTCTTAAAACAAACACATGATTTCCGTTGTCCATCGTCTTATGTACAAGTGGGAAAACTTATATAAAATATCATTAAGATTACTCAAGGACCCACTTAATGCACCCTTCTATGGAATTGGCGTGTAAGTTGTATTAACGACACAGGCCAGAAACAGAAGCAGACGTCCGAAGATATGCTCGCAGACGTCTACCAGAGAATCCAGACGTCTGCAGAAGAAGATCCAGACGTCTGCAATCGTCTGACCAAATAACAGAGTGAAGCCGAACGTCTGAAGGAGAAGATCCAAACGTCTAGTCTTGAGGTTTCGACAACAACAGAGAATACACAGATATCTGCACCTTTGGTATTCAGACGTCTGACCATCGAAATGCAGCAGCAGCGGATCTTTCCATAACTTGTGATGTTTTGATCTTTTCATAACTTGTGATATTTGTGATTAAGAAAGATTTTATTTTATTTTAGTTTTTAGTTGTATTATATATACACTTTTGATATTCAATACAATTACTTGGTTCAAACCCTTGAAACCATCTTCTCGGTTGTCAGTTTTTTATGAAAAAAGATCTCTTTCTCCTTGGTGTGGGCCCATAGAAACACACATGAAGACACTTATTCAACTGAACTTGCTTTTAGTAGCCAATCATGGTGTCTATCGGGCCGGCTCGGAGACTGCCGGCCCGGGTTGACCGGATATTGGGCAGGGCTTAGGCCCGAATCCCCCAATCCGAACTTAGCCCGGCTTGGGTCGGGCAGGGCCGGGTCGGCCAAAACGGACCGGCACGTTTATAAATTTTGAATTTTTTAAAAAATAATTTAAAGTAAATTTTTATTTTTATGAAAAATTTTTGGAAATTTTTTTAATCCGGATTTTGTGTAGGTCCCGGGACAGATCTAGATATTTTATTAATTAAAAAATATTTTAAGGGGGAGCATAAGTTGGCAAACCTTACCCATTGCCAAAAAATATTAAAATATAATTCAAAAAAAAATTCTAACTGGTTAATTTCTATCGGTCTTTACTTTTCATCGGTGTGAGAGTTTTTAATGTTCTTAACGTGTTGTTGTCTGGTTTCTGTATCGAACCAATCTTTTTGGCACACTGTGATCTCCAATTCGTCATCCGACAGCCTCGCTTTCTTGTTGTTCGGAACTCTGTTAGCTGCACTAAAAGCAAACTCCGAATCTACTGTGGACACCGGAATTGTTAGTAAATCACGAGTCATGACATAAAGCACAGCATACATGTGTTCATGTGTTTTCCACCAATCCAAAATATCGAGATTATCTATTTTATCCGCGGTAAATAAATTACTGAAATCAGTTTGCAGATATACTGTAAACTCGTTATAAGCAGAAACAGTTGTTCTTTGTTTTTTATGCTGTAAAAATCGAAATATTTCTTTTTTGGAAGTTTGTTGTGAAGGGAAGATAAAGCAGAAGTTCTGTTTTAACCGTACTGTGCATCATATATGGCATACAGTTCATGCAAATAAGAATTTAAAACATTTTTATAATCTTTTATATCAGTACCTAGGTTTTCATGGTATCCATCTAATAAAAAAATAAATTATCTTTTTTAAATCCCGGATAAAAAACAGATTTTAAACAAAACAATACAGGAACTTTTCGTCAATATTTATTCAATTTTGTAAGCATGCTATATAACATTCCAGCAAATGCACTTTCAGGATCAATTACATGCTCATTAATAATCTTTTTAACATAAAATAACCGTTCCGTTGCTAAACATACAGTAGCATAATAAACACCAAGTAAAATTTTAGTTGTATTGTAAGATATTTCTAAAAATTTGACAACATATTCATAAATAAACTAATCATAATCCTCTTAATTATTATTGGGCATTTGTTCCTCATAAAATGAAGTAATGGGCTCCCGATATTTTAAAACGCATTTCAACGTACCATAAATGGAATTCCACTTGGTTGGAATGTTGAATTTGAAAGATCTAAATTTTAAATTTAACTGGGTATAAATTTGCTTAAAAATCTGTTTTCGGAGTCCAGAGGTTTCAATAAATATTATTGCATCTTTAAGTTTCGCTGAATGAGGATCGATTATAGTAAAACCGTCATGCACAATTAAATTTAACACATGGCATGCACATCTTTGATGAAATAATTATCCATTCAAAATAGAGTTTAAATTATTTTTAAAATTACTATAGCAAAATTATTATTAGTAGTATTATTAAAACCAGTAGAAAATATTTTTATTTAGAATATTATATTCATGTACGGTATTCAAAATACAATTACTTATACTATTTCCATTATGTGGAGACTCCATTTTTGTAAAACCAGTAATTTTTTTATGTAAAAACCAATCATTATCAATGAAATGCACATCAACACAAATATAACTCATACCCCATTTTGTAGTCCAAACATCAGAAGTTAATACAATTTTACTTTTAAGATTTGCAAAAATATCAATCAAATTGGTTTCACTATCAAGAATTTTTTTTAAAACATCACTTTTAAGTATTGTTCTGGGTACTCTTTGAAATGCTGGATTATATGCATTTTTTTACCAATCTATCAAATTTTTCGTTTTCTGCAAAACCAAATGGTTGTTCAGCATGTATGACATATCTTGCAAATTCTCTTTTATTAATATCTTGCGAATAAGAAAAACTAGTTAAAGAGTTCGACGACATACTTAGAGTCGTCTGTCGAGAATCAACTTTATCGTATTTGATTAAATATCTTTTTATATGAGTAGTTTCACCTGAAGTGGCACAAGTAAAATTTGCTTGGCAATGAGTGCAAACTGCCCGCTTGCCTTTACCTGCAATTGTTTGCGCTACAAAATATTTCCAAATATCAGAAGTTTTAGATCTTTAGGAGCAGAAGCTCTTGCTTCAGGAATGGTAGGAGCAGGGACATTTTCATGGACATTAATTTGCGAAGCAGCATGGATCTCATAATTAAAAGATTCATAGTTAGGAGAACAAGAATCAAAATTAGTTTGCAGCATATTGGTTAATCTCTGTCTCTCTTGTGAATGTAAGTCCATGCTACCTCTCCCGGTACTTTCGGGCATGCGGAATTTGATAAAAAACAATTTTCTTAGAGGTGGTAACATGGACTTAAAACCCGGATCTTTGTTAAACGTCTAACTAACAACCTAACTAGGAGTTGTTAACTACTCGGTTAGGGGGTTATACCTTTCTTTCTTGAACTCCTTCGTCTTCAAGCCTCGATGGTTGTCCGGATCGGCTTCACCCCGTCGTCTCCTTGCGCCGAAGATCGATCCACCTGAAAGCTTCAACCTTTGGCTCCTTCTTCGATCTTTGAAGAAACTAGTTCACTCGGTTTGCTAAACCTTGTGAACTAGAGTGAGTAGAGAAGAGTTTGTATGGGATTTTGTCTATGGTTCTTGGTTCTCAACTCATGAGACAAGTGAACCATAGAGTGAAGAGAGGGAGAGCAAGAGGAGGAAGATGAGAGCTCAAGAACAAGAGAGAGAATGAGAATGATAGAATGAGAGAGGACTTTTCTCATTTGGCTCTCATAATCCATAACCATCATAACACATCATAGCAATTAAGTATTATGTGATGGTTTAAGCAACAATAGCCATATCATTTCATGCACTCATTTTGCCCAAGAGAGCAAGCAAGCAAAAGTTTTTGCCATGAAATGATAGCTATTGTTACCATGATGGTCAACTAGTCAAGCCTAGTCAACCGGTCAACAAAATCAACCCCTCAACAACCATGTCACCATAATACTTAATTAATATAATTGTTAATCATATATCATATTCTCAATAGGGTTGAGCAAAAAGTCAATAGTCAACGGTCAACAACCCTAATGAGAATCCTCTGCCTCTGTCTCTCCGTCAACTGTGCATACACACCCGCATCCGCGTTCCGAGGAACACGGATGCATACTGGATAAAACCAATCCCAAAAGGCACATTAGGATCTGGCTTAAACCAAAGCCCGCTAGTGTAAACTGTCCGGATACTGTACGTGCACAAGTGCACGGATGTGACCGAACCCTGTGGCAAAACCATGCGACCTGTCGCAAAACCATGCGACCTCTACTCTTTTGCCTAAAGGCGAATATCTTTCTGTGTGGGACTCTAAAGACTCGACACTACGCTGGCAGTGGGTTTAACCACAGACCGCGAGCGGCACTAGCTGTGCGTAACGGTCCCCAGGTAGATGCCGACAAGAAGACTGACGAGGCGAAACCCATCTGAACTCCTACCGAGCCTGAATGTGACATTCTCCGTACAGTCCGGTATGTTCGTCTGATACATCACATGGCGGGCCTAGGGGGCGGTAAACGTCAGTCCCCTAATAGCGGTACAAGTCGTGTCGGAGTGAAGCCCAAAACACCCTGAGATAACACTGGAAGCCTACCAGTATATCTCGTTTGCCCTGGCCAGGGACTACTCGTGTAATGGCTCTCCTAGACACAGCGCGATGTCAACCCCCAATACCGGGAGAGACGAATCCTGTCTAACCATCACTGCCTCCAAGTGCTTCGGGACTGCACCCAACTACTACCTGTTTGCACGACTCCTTTGAGCCGTGGTAGGGTAGTAATCAAAGTACAGTGGGAACATACTCGAGGCGAAGTGACAGTGTCAAGTCAGCGGACTAAGCTGTACTCATGTCACCTGGGAACTGATAACTGACGATAGGCATAATACCAACTAGTCAGTTCCCGACGAGTCCTGTCCAGTGTACTCGTAACCTAACGAGCACCCGCATACTATCTCAAGTACGACGTACCGACGGCTGTGGGACAGACCGTCTCCCACACTGGGATGAGAAGCGCATGCGCTAGTCTACTCCGGAGTATCGATGCCCTGTCTCGATAGTCCTGCGACTAGGGACCTGCATAAGGATGTGCTTATAGATTATCCAGCCCCCACTAGTGTGACTGCCATCACAACGCTGGTAATCAAGCAAAGATCCTAAGGGCTCCACTAATGTGTATAGGCGATATACTAAAATAAATACATGTACACATTGAAGTAGAAAACAAACCAAGTAGCATACTACTATTTTGAGGAAGATTGTATATACAAGGTGAATATCCCAAGCTTCCATTAAGTAATATACAAACTAGTATGATACAGTAATGGCCTCTAGGGCATATACACTAACAGTGAATCCATATCGATTTGAAATGAACGTTTTCGTAAAGATGAAACACTCCTGTTGCTTTGTAAAGATGAGCCTGACATTCTTAATTAAAAATATTAGTAATAGAGAAAGAGAGATGATAAAAAACATACCAGAAAAATATATAATCAATTAAAAAAAACTTGATTCTAAATAGCAGAATGAAATTAGTGAAACTGAAGTGAAAATTGAGACCGCGGAAATGAAAATTACGTGATTCCAATTTTAACAGTAAACTTTTCGAAAATCAAAGAGAGTGATTGGGAGATTGATAATTTTGTTGTTGTGGATTGTGAGAAGTGTAGATAGGTATTTATGGAGTTTTGAATTAGGAGTATAAAAATGTATAATTTTGAGTTAGGAGGTTTTAGATAATTTTATAAACCCCACTTTAATTCAGATTTCCTTCTTTATTAAAAACCCACACCCATTAAAAAAAACCCATGCAAAGAATTTGACCTACCCCCATCCCAAAACCCCCCAAGGCCAAATTCAAATTTGAATATGACCGGCCCAGATCGGGACGGCCTTGCCCACGGGCAGGACGCCCCCGCCCGGCCCTGCCAGTTAGACACCTTGAGGTACGGTGGAATTAAGCAAAAAGAAGTGCAAGTTTATGTGCACAATAGAAAAAGAGATGGGTCTAAGATATTGTCTTAAAACCGAACTGGTTATGTGTCCGGACGGTCATGATGAGAACTAGATAAGCCTACGGAAAAGTTTTAATTTTTGATTTTTGTATCTTTTCCGTCTTCATGAATTTTCACGAGCCCAATAAAGCGGAAAAGGATAATCTATATTTTTATTCCATCTCAGCTTAAATTTTTCAAATTTTAATGGAAGGAAGAAGTGAAGGAAAGATTCAGAGCTTATCAGACCCCAAAAGAATATCTGGCTTCATTTTGATCTAAAGAAATCTATAAGGGCAGATCGGAAGCCCAACCGTTAGGTTCATCTTCAATCGGCTATAACTTTCGATCCGTAAGCCCGATTGACTTTTTCTCTGCAATTCGGATACGGCAAGACCTTCAACGTGACCCTGTGGCTCGCAATCTAACGGCGTTTTGGAGGGTCTACAGAAGCTTCAAAGTGTATGGCGCGGTTTGATAATTTTAGGGATTATCCAATCTTTTAAATTTTATTTAGTTTTAGGGCCTTTTGGTAATTTTCTGTTTGCCAGTTCAAAGGCCTTAGCATTTATTTATCTTTGCAGTTCAGTTTTTCGTTTTAATAAAATTTCGATATTTCTCTCCTAGATTTACACTAGGGTTTTATCACTGTTTCCGCAAAACGAGATCTGTCCCATCATCCGTAAACACCCTGTTTTACGCTACTTGACAGTGAAGCTAAGATTCAAGTGAAAATCGAAAGAGTAAAAAATCTCAATAACTAAAATTATCGGTGATATATTACTAAAGCATGTACTGAAAAATCTTCAAGTGATCTATGAATTGAAGACCAGAATTGTGGGCTGAAATGCAGACATTGATGACTAATTTAAAACATAATCTTCAAGTGATCTTTGGGCCATACTTTCAGTCCATCCGGCAAGATTGATTCTCACAAATAAATAAATAATTGATTCCACACTATAAACCAGTATATTTTGTATTTAAGCCGAATGATTTTTAATTCAAATAATGTATTAAAAGAATTTAAGAGGGACATAAAAATGCTTGATATGGGATTTTAAAGGCTTTGTTTTCAAGTATAGAACTTGTAGGAATAAAACCAGCTACCTTCAATAAATTTATATTGCATTAGCCATATTATGCTTGTTAAGGACTCCTAAAAGCGGTGGTCCAGTGCCGTTGGAGGCATCCAATATGTAATCGTAATTTCGACCAAAACTTATGTACATCAACTGCCGAGTTAGGCCAAAGTGTTGAAAACCTCAAGTACCTTTGCTTTCTGATGACGAGTTTTGTGTGATGCAATCATGTATAGGCTCGGATCTTCTACACCCTGACCGCTATGTTATAGCTGACACTCAAAATTTCTAGGTCTTTTCAAGCATGTTTTGCGTTTATTATATATATAGGAAAGTTTTATTTAGTAATTAAACTTTTTGAAAAACCTCATTTTCACATCTATAAATTACGGCTAATCTCCACCTTGTCCACATTAATTCGTAAACAGAAATTAAGATGAACTATAATTGACAATGATAAATATACCCACCAAAAAGATCCATTGCAAACCGCTCCGAGCATTTTAAAACCGGGAAATCTCGGCCTAGACATATTTGAACGATATGATCCGTTCAAGTTGATCGCCCTACCCTCAAATATACGTGTATGAAAAATCAAAGGATTTAAAGACCTCTAACATATTCATCGATGGATGCAAAAATGAGCGTCTTTCAATAATGCAATATAAACTCCATCCGATGCATATGTTAGAGGTCTTTTAAATCCTTTGATTTTTCATACACGTATATTTGAGGGTAGGGTGATCAATTTGAACGGTTCGGATCATTCAAATATGTCATAGACCGAGAGTTTCCGTTTTTAAAAAAACGCGGACCGGTTTGCAATTGATCAGTCCCCTATAATTATCACCTATAAGTTAACAAAACCAATCAGAAGCAAATGGTAATTAATGAATAATTGCTAATTAATCAAAAAGATATATTCCTTCCGTTCCATTTTACTTGTTATTTTAGAGAAATGCACATCAATTAAGCAAAGTATTATCACTTTAGTAATATCAGCAATTAATTTACTGCCATATCCCCACTAAAAAAATCATGCTCTAAGAAAATTATCATCATCATTTTAATAACAGCAATTGATTTTCGAATATTTTTGGTATTGTGTTATTTATTGATTTATTTATTATTGATGATTTTGTTTCGTTATTCCAGAAACGTCTAAAAGTAAAGTAAGAAGATACTGAACAACGCCACGGATAGAATGCAATGAAGAGCATTAATTACAACCCCACCGAGCTCACATCCCACCCACGCCTTATAGGAGTCCTCACCCAATGTCGGTTTAACCAAAAATAGTGAGACCCCAAGCCAACACTTCGGACCCCATAACAAAACCCTGACTCCTCCTCTCTCCCCCTCATTAATCAATCAATCAATCAAAATCTTAGACGACCTCTCCCTCCTCTCAATCCTGATCCGAAAGAAACATCAACATCATCATCATCATCATCATCATCAATGGACCCCAAAGGCCGCCGCCAGCACCTCAACGGCAGCACCCGTACGGCGGCCCCACTGTACCGGGAGTGCCTCAGGAACCACGCGGCAGCCATGGGGGCCCACGCCCTGGACGGCTGCGGCGAGTTCCTCCCCTCCCCTTCCTCCCCCCTCTCCTGCGCCGCCTGCTCCTGCCACCGCAACTTCCACCGCAAAACCTTTCAAGATCACATAATAAATTATGTAAAGCACGAGGATGATGATGATGATGATGATGATGATCAGGATAACAACAACAACCACAACCACAACCACAGCAACGAGGAGGAGGAAGAGGAGGCCGGGTCGCTGCTGAAGCTGAAGACGGGAGGCGGAATAACCGGGCCAGCCGGGGACGGTGGGCGTCGGAATAATATTGACAGTAAAAATACTAGTAATAATAATAATAATAGGAAGAAGAGGAAGAGCCGGCGTAGGAGCAGGTTCAGCAGGGAGCAGAAGGAGGGAATGATGGAGCTGGCCGAGAGGCTCGGCTGGCGTCTGCGGCGGAGGGACGAGGACGTCGTTAACGTCGAGGAAGGCTGCACGAGGCTCGGTGTCGACAGGGGGGTCTTCAAGGTGTGGATGCATAACAACAAGCAGCCTGCCCTTGACATCAAGAGGAGGCGGCGGCAGCAGCAGCAGCAGCCTCCTCAGCCTCAGCCTCAGCCTCAGCCTCCTCCTATTGATAATACTGTTCAAGCTCCTAATGACGATGCTAAGGGTCAAAAGGCTAATGCTAATGCTAGTAGTGCTAATAATGATCAGGGCGCCTTGTCTCCTAATTAATTAGCCAGCTATACTGCTTAATTTTGATCAGTTGTAGAGTTTTCGTTAGGTTGGGGCTTAATTAGGGTGTTTATTTGACATTTTGTTCTACCTAGCTAGTTTTCTTCTTCTTCTTCTTCTTCTTTTGTTGTTGTATTTTTTTATTTAAAGTTTTTTATGAAAGTAAAAACAACTCATATATATGAAAGAATATAATAGATTTTGTTTTTGGTAGATTATAGTAGATTTCGACATTGTATGGAAATGGAATTGCAATATAGTTTGTTTGACAATTTTAAATATACCAAGTAGAGAATATTATAAAAAGAGTTGCAAAAATTGTCCGTTCTACTAGTCTGTCTGGATGGTTAATTTGAGCGCAAGAAATACTGTAATTTCAAGAGACGGAAATAAGAACCTCCTCCGCTAACCGCATGAAGAAACTGTTTACTTAATTGGATGCAATGCATCTGGATTCTCGACAAAAGGGAAAAAAGATGTGAGTTTATGAATAGCTATATGACGGCGGGACCCATATATAATTCTATACTTCTCTTTCATGACCGGAAACATTGTAGTATTTTTACTTGATAATGCTGCATCATCCTCTTATTTCTCCGTTATAAATTTGAACACGGATTGCAAAGGGATTACAGAATTTAGCTACAAATTTGAAATTTCTACAATGAAGGATGAAAACAGTAAAACGATGAATCAAAAGCTGCTGCTACTTATGGCAAATGTTGTACTTGCTACTGTAACAAACCCAAAACAATCTCTCAACTTCGCACTTCTTGCGAGAACTGTATTTTTTGATATTTTAATTACTATCGTTTTATTATTGACAAATCTTAATCTTAACGTTTTACCAAAAACACCTTGATATGCTATAAATTATTAGATGCTTATAATTAAGAGGAACATTAACACAAAGCTAATACCTAATAATATAGAAAAGCATCTGCATTAATTTGGAATCATAAAATTTACTGCTAGGCAATATGATACATTTAATAATGTGTATAAAGAGCATATCTACCAAGGTTTTGCTATTATTTTTCCATATGAGTGCATGCCAAGCCTTGAAGCCTGTAATAAAAATCATAATTACTCCACTCTTAATTTTAAACCAATATATTGGTGAAGCCGTAATAATGATCATAATTACTCTACTCTTAATTTTAAACCAATATATTGGTTGCCGGTTGGTGTCAAATTCAATAGGTTTTGAATATGGTGTTTCCATTTTAAGAGTGGGAGGAATGGAATGATCTCTGACTTCTTTCATACTCTTTCTATTTTTATAACCACACCAACCTTGCCTCAGAGATGTTAATAGAGGAGTAATTTACTTTAATTCTTTGGATCCCCTGGTATAAAATCATGTGGCGATCTGGTTCATTCATGCATGCCATGCATCTGTCCCAATCATCTTTAATTATTTTTGTTGTGTATTGGGATTTGATGGGATGAACATGTGATTATTATTTTTAGCCTTCTTTTGGATGCACTCCACTTCGGTGTTGCTTTTTTAGCTTTGATTTTCTCAAGCTCAAAAAACCTAAGCTCGAAGCATTTTGTTCCTTTGTAGCCTTGTAGGTGTTGGAGTGAAGTTTTGCCATCTGCTCACATTTAACATGCTCAAGGCATATATATATATATATATATATATATATATGAGAATAATGGAGGAAAGATGCCATAGGAGAGAATTTCCTCCTAGGGCGTCGAAAAAATACCCCCTCCCTCATTTTTTCCGACGATCGGCACCCACCATCTTCATCGTTATCATCTAAGATATAGGTACACCAAATTTCACGTGATTCTACAACTTTTCACCGTTGATTTAGCAATGTAAAAAGTTCTATTGTCGGTAAACCGTTAATTTTGAACCCACTGAATCAACGGTGAAAAGGTTGTAGAATCACATGAAATTTGGTATACCCACATCTTAGATGATAACGATGAAGATGGTGGGTGCCGATCGTCGGAAAAAATGAGGAAGGGGGTATTTTTTCGAGGCCATAGGAGTAAATTCCCTCCTATAGCCTCTTTGCTCCATTATTCTCTCTCTCTCTCTCTCTCTCTCTCTATATATATATATATATATATATATATATATTCTTTTTGTGCTGCGCATGTGCTACAAGTTGCTCTAGTTTCCCCTTCACAGAGTCTCTCTCTCTCTCTCTATATATATATATATATTCTTTTTGTGCTGCGCATGTGCTACAAGTTGCTCTAGTTTCCCCGAGTCTCTCTCTCTCTCTCTCTGTGTGTGTATTAGGATTCATGCATGATTAATAGTTGTTGCCACTTACTTAATCATTACAGAATTTATTTTGTAATTATCCTACCAAGATGTCTCCAATCAAATACCTTGAGTTATAGTATCAAAAACCTTCAATATATGTCTATATATAATAACGGAGAAAAGAGGGAAAAGGAGGGATTTACTCTTATGGCGTCGAAAAAATATAACCTTCATTATTTTTTCCGATGACTGGCATCCATCATCATCATCATTATCATGTAAGATATGCATACACCAAATTTCATATGATTCCACCACTTTTTCACCGTTGAATTAGCAATGTAAAAAGTTCTATTGTCGGTAAACCATTAATTTTGCATCAATTAAATCAACGGTGAAAAAATGGTATAATCACATGAAATTTGGTGTATCCATATTTTAGATGATTAAGATGGAGATAATGTATGCCGGCAGTCGGAAGAAATCATGGAGGGTGCATTTTTCCGATTGAATAGGAGGAAATTCCCTCTTATGGCATCTTTCCTCTATTAAACTCATATATATATATATATATATATATATATATATATATATGCCCTATACGCCATTATTGTACATGATTGTATATTATAATGGATGCTTGGACATATATAGAGATGATTTTCTTACTCGACATGATAATATGTTATCTGCTTACTCTTTATCTTAACATGTACACTTGTATCATTATACTGTCTCTCCATTACATGTTGATAAAGCCCTTAAGATGTGGACTTGACTATCAAGACTATGATGGAGATTATACTAGTGGAGCCAAGGTAGTCCATAAGTACATCCTTTATTTGTTTCTGATCGAGAGTGTATCGAGACAGGACATCGATATTCCAGAGTAGACTAGTGTGTACGTTTCTTGATCCTGTATGAGACGATGGATGATCCCACATCTATTGGTGTTTGACATCAAAGATTGTACACATGTGCTCATTGGAGAATGGGTACTGTAACACTCTAGTTCATTTATACTGATTCTGTCTTGGGTATTTCTTTATTTATGGCTATTTCTTGATTTATTATGTTTTGGGTGCGAATAATGTAATTGGTATCTGTATTTGCATCAGACCCGACCCGCTTGCTGGAAACCCGTATTGATTCCTGTTTATGATTTATCCCGGTTAGCTATGAGGATCTGTGCACTGTCATGTTTTATATCGTGTATATCTGGCATCTGCATTTTTTTAATAATACAATTATAGTCAAATAAAATATTTTAAAAATATCTAGCATGACCTGCATGATACTCCTAACCCTGTTGTAGCGTCCGTACATCGTGTTCTCGTTCCGTTCAGTGAAACGGACTCGTTTGGATAGCTACGTGCATACTACGTGCATCCGTTCTTGGGGGTATACTTTTTCTTTACCCGGATATCTTATTTTTGTTTTGGTCGACACGTATGTTATCCGTATTTTCAAACCGTAATTTAAACCCGACCCGGGCATATTTTGGAGTAATTTTGTATTAACCAAAAACTCAATTTTTTCTTGATATTATATTCTTAATATATTTAACTGATATATTATAGGTTTATATATTTTAAAACCTAAAAAAATATTTTACCTAATCTCAATCTCATACTCACTCTGTCTCTTTCCTCTCTCTATTATATATTAATTCTTTATATATTTTTCGCACCTACTCTCTCTCCCCCCCTCTCATCTTCTTCGTTATTTTTCCCGTCGCCTATCGCGAAACCCAAACCCACGCCTCGCCTCGCCGTCGCTGCCTCCACCATCGACTCCGCTCACCTTACCTCATCTCATCCCCACGACTCCTCTCCCGGCTCACATCTTCCTCCCCCTACGAACCTTTCCCGAACCCAGGGACCCACCAAGTGACCATACCTCGTTCAGCCCTCGTAGTGTCAGACCTCGCCGCCGATCACCTAGTCGGCTTCGTCGCCACCACCTCTCGTTCCTCTCCTCTCCCCTCTCTTCAACCCAACACGAGCCTCTTCCCTGCGAGAACCCCTGCAACCCATACCCATCTCTTCACCCCCGCTTGTACTTCCCGCCTCGCCGGAGCTCCGACTCCGCCGATCATCTCGTCGGCCTCTTCATCACCTCAGAGCACCACAACCTCGACCGGAACCCCACACCCGAGCTCCCATTTTCCCGGCACCTGAAACCCTAGCACCCACTGCCCTTTGCCGGAGACCATCGCCTGAACCTTGCCGTCGACGGCCCGTCGTCGTTGTCATTTTCCCTGCCTCGCCTCACCTCCCTTCTGAACCCTCGAGCCAAACCCCAGAGCACCAGCCCCTTCTTCTTCTTCTTCTTTTCTTGTCTTTACTTTCTTGGATTCTTGTTTTCCGGTGATTGCCGGGGCCTTACCGCCGCCGACTATCCGGGCGACCCAGTGGACGTTCCCAGTCAACGTGGTCTTGTTCTTACTTTGCCTGGTCCTGTTCCGTACGCGCGCATGTGCATTTCGACATTTACCCGATGTTGAACGCTGCGTACGCATTCCGTATTGAGATCCGATCAGGCAAGTTTATCTTGCTACATGCTATGATACATATTTTACATCCATATGAATAAAAATATCACATGTTTACTGTATTGTACATCCAGGTTACTGTTTTACTGTTTTCGGATAGCCGTTCGTATCCGTATCATCTATTACATATATAGTCGCATTCAAGTTTATCTTGCTACATGTTATGATATATATTTTGCATCTATATGAATAAAAATATCACATGTTTGCTGCATTGTGCATTATATTACAATTTTACAATACCGTACAGTTTATTACATATCTAGCCGCATGCAATTTTATCTCGCTACAGGCTATGCAACATATTTTACATCTATAGGTATAGAATTATTACATGTTTATTTCATTTCACATCCATGTTACAGTTTTACCGTTTTTCCGATATCCGTTCGTATCCGTGTTATTGATTATATATCTAGTTGCATGCCATGTCATATTATATCATGTTACCATTATGTTAGCACCCCATGTTTGATAATGTGCATCATACTTAGTCATGGAGTTGTAGATGTGATCCCTGATAAACACTTGTGCATCCGTGTTTTACTGTGCATCCGTACTTACTACTTTTTACTTTTGGGCATCCATTTGATAGATTGTACACCACCTGACATGACTTGATACACCACCGCTTGACTTGATACCTGATCCTGTTACTAATGCCGACAAGCCTGACTTGTTGTCCCGATGGACGTTACTGTTGTCTGTATAGACAAAACCTGTACCTGCTTGATGCTGTGTTGGCATTAGATATCGATTGGCAATACCTGACTTGAACACATAATCTTGGGGGTAAGGGGAAATCAAGAATGTAACCGAACGTAACTCAAAAGGCTATTATATTGTTTGCCGTTTTTCCGGGCGTTACGGAATATATTGTTTGCCGTTTTTCCGGGCGTTACGGAATATATTGTTTACCGTTTTTCCGGGCGTTATGGAATATATTGTTGCCGTTTTTCCGTGCGTTACGGAATAATCCTGTTACCGTGGTCTCGTAGGGAATGAACGGGGAATAGACCGATGGGTTACGATGAGAATTACATTAATTGATTTCGAAGACTTTAGGATAGATAACTCAGTAGTATAGTTTAGATTACCGACTGCATTTCACCTGCACGTATACACTTCACTGTTACATATCCATGTTTACTGGTTATATTCATGTCATCATTTATATTCATGCCTGTATATCTCGTGCATCCTGTTCATTTATTATTGTTGATATTACGACGCACTGACGTCTGGGTTTTGTATGGCCTAGATCCTTTATCTCTTTCGCAGGCTGATCGAGGGTATTTCAGTCGTCAGGCCGAGCAGTGAGGATCCTGTTAGTATCTAGCTTAGTTTAATTTTATTTCCGTACTTTCATTTCCTGATGTGAGCCCGTATTTGGGACGTACTTTCCAGATGTTATTGTTTAT
The DNA here is from genome assembly GCA_030015575.1 of Agapanthus africanus. Classification (NCBI taxonomy): domain Eukaryota; kingdom Viridiplantae; phylum Streptophyta; class Magnoliopsida; order Asparagales; family Amaryllidaceae; genus Agapanthus; species Agapanthus africanus. The sequence continues at coordinate 932,223,682 of JASDDO010000019.1, read as the reverse complement.
TGGATTTATTGCTTCCGCATATATATTTCATGACTCATTTATTCTGGTAGATGGACATGTACTAGTTAGCTTTTATATATTTTACTGTTCTTGATATCTTATAGACAGCCGTAATGTGACCATGGAGGGATGTTTCCTAACCACAGGTAGCATGGTTGGCTCTGTCACATACCGATCTTAGCGCACTCTGAGAAGCGGGGCGTGACAGGGTTTGTTTGGTATCAGAGACATAGGATTTAGGTTAATCGGGTTTGATTGTTTTGTAGTTGGGTATTGAACCCAATACACGAGTCAGAAAACCCGTATTTAGGAACATGTCCTGCCACATTGTTGTCATGATCCTTGAATCTTATCTTTCTCTTGACCCTTGTCTTGACGATATGCAAACAACTTTGCATCTCGACTTGAAATCTTTTGGTTCTCTATTGTTTCTCCCTAGTTATTCCTTTGATTCTGATACTAGAATTTGGGCGACTTGAACGGAGTTGTGTGATTGTAACTATGAACTGCAGTATGGTTACAATGCGGTATTCTATTTAAGTAACTTGGAGTCCTAGTCTTGATTCATTTCCTTGTTTTATGTCGTCATATTACCTTACTTCTCTCAGTTTCATCACTTACCAGTTTATATTTTATCGCAAGCTTGCATCATTTTTATCGTGCTAATCTTCTTCAGTGTCTTGGCTTCAGATGAAGTCGTTTCTGTTATCCTACTTGTTCATGATTTTCCCGCATTAGCATTATTCGATTCCGGTGCATCCCATTGTTTTATGTCGTCCAAGTTTATTATTGCACAGTTGATTGCTTGCACGACCCTGTCTTGTTGTTGGGACATACACACTGGGAACGGAAAGATCATATCTAGTAATGAGTGCAAGGATTGTTCAGTTGTTATCTGCGGACGAGAGTTATTTGCAGATTTCTTGGTGATCGATACCGGCAACTTGGGAATGGATTTTCTTGGCACTTTCCACGCTTACATTGATTGTAGGGCAAAGAAAATGATTTTCCAGATTCCCGGACATCCGGAATTTGTTTTTACTGGAGGTAGCAGTTCTGTCGGGCCAGTCGAGTTTAGGGCTAGGCCGACAAGCGCTGTTCTTTCGTCGATGGAAGTTGATAAGGATGAAGCGCCAATTATAGTTCGAGAGTTCGTGGACGTGTTCGAGAACATCTCGGGTTTACCGCCAAAACGAGATGTGGAGTTCGCGGTCGATCTTGTTCCTGGTGCAGCGCCAATTTCAAGGGCGTACTATCCGATGGCACCAGTGGAGTTGGAAGAAATAAAGAAGTAGGTTACTGAATTGCTAGAGAAGGGTTGGATTCGCAACAACAATTCACCTTGGGGGGCCCAGTTCTTCTAGTCAAGAAGAAAGATGGCACAAAGAGGATGTGCATCGATTATCGAGAATTAAACCGGGTGACTATTAAGAACAAGTACCCGATCCCTCGCATTGGCGAATTGTTCGAGAAACTCAGTGGCGCGAGGGTATTCTCGAAACTGGATTTGCAATCCGGATATCATCAAGTTCGAGTTAAATCAGAGGATATTTGTAAGACTGCGTTCCAAACTCGATATGGACATTACGAGTATTTAGTGATGCCATTCGGAGTCACGAATGCACCGGCAATATTTATGGACTTGATGAACCGATTCTTTTCACCGTTCTTGGACCAGTTTATAGTGGTGTTCATCGATGATATTCTGGTCTACTCGAGAAGCCTAGAAGAGCATGCAGGACACTTGAGGATCGCACTGCAGATATTGAGGCATAAAAGATTGTATGCAAAGAGGAGCAAGTGCGAGTTTTGGCTTGAAGAAGTGAAGTTTTTGGGGCATGTCGTATCCGGAGATGGAATCGCCGTTGACCCTGAGAAGATTGCAGCAGGTCAAGATTGGCCGATTCCGAGGAATGTAGCGGAGATCAGAAGTTTTCTGGGACTTGCAGGATACTACAGAAGATTCGTGGAGAATTTTGCTCGATTAGCTGAGCTTTTGACCAAGCTTACACGGAAGGAGCTACCATTCGTATGGACGGATAGTTGTGCGTCAGTTTTTGAGGCGTTGAAGCAAAGCTTTATAACCGCTCCTATTTTGACCGTGCCAGACGATTTCGGAGGATTGGTTATTCACAACGACGCATCTGGGAAAGGTTTGGGCTGTGTTCTTATGCAGCATGGGAAGGTTATAGCTTGCGCATCAAGACAATTGAAGACCCATGAGAAGAATTACCTAACTCATGATTTGGAGCTGGCAGCAATGATTTTCGCCTTAAAGATTTGGAGACACTTTTTATTGGACGAAAGGGTCGAAATGTTCACCGATCACAAAAGCTTAAAGTATGTGTTCACGCAGAAAGAGCTTAACATGAGACAGCGTAGATGGTTGGAGCTGATGGCTGACTATAATCTTGATCTCAAGTCCCATCCCGGGAAAATTAATGTAGTATCGGATGCGCTTAGTCAGTTGCCAGCGATTCGGATGTTGACTGCACAGAATGAGCATATCGAAGATTTTTGGAGATTCGAGTTGGAGATCGTGTTACCGTATTCTTCGTGACAGTTGATGCAGCTGCAAGTACAGTCGTCGTTGATCGATAATATTAAAGCAGTGTAGTCGCACGATCTAAGATTGCAGAAGTTTCGAGAACAGGTAGAAGCGGGTCTTCGAACGGACTTGTTGATTCATGAAGATGGTTCGTTGCGTTATGGTAGATGTTTGTGTGTGCCAAAAAGAGACATTCGCGAAGAAGTTATGAAGGAGGCACATAGTTCCGCATATTCCGTACATCCAGGAGGTACGAAGATGTACAGTGATCTACGACAGCATTTCTGGTGGGAAGGCATGAAAAGGGAGATTGGCCGCTTTGTAGCGAAGTGCTTGGTGTGTCATCAAGTTAAGGCTGAACATCAAAGAGTAGCTGGTTTATTGCAACCACTTCCGATTCCTTAATGGAAGTGGGAACATATAACCATGGATTTCGTGACAGCTTTACTGCGGAGTCCAAAGGGCAACAATGCAATTTGGGTGATTGTTGATCGATTGACCAAGGCAGCTCATTTCATACTGTTTCGAGTTGGTCAGTCGACGGAAGCGTTAGCAGAACGGTACATGCAAGAGATTGTGAGATTGCATGGAGTACCTGTGAGCATCGTTTCCGACCGAGATACCCGATTCTTATCGCACTTCTGGAAGAGTTTACAGGAAAGTTTGGGGATGCGATTGAAGTTTAGCACCGCGTATCATCCTCAGACAGATGGCCGGTCAGAAAGAACGATCCAAACTCTTGATGATATGCTGAGAGCTTGCATGTTAGACTTGAAGGGTTCTTGGGAGGATCATCTACACTGGTGGAGTTTTTGTATAATAACAAATTTCAGGCAACTATTCATATGGCTCCATTCGAAGCGTTATATGGTTGCAAGTGTCGCTCACCCGTTTGCTAGGACGATGTTGGAGAGCAAAGGTTATTTGGACCGGATCTTATTGTGTAAACTGTGGAGAGAGTTAATACGATCCGGAATCACATGAAGGCATCACAAGATCGGCAGAAGAGTTGAGCCGATATATCGAGAAGACCTTTAGAGTTCACTGTTGGTGATCTTGTATTCTTGAAGATATCACTGACTAGAGGAGTGATTCGTTTTGGGAGTCGAGGCAAGCTTAGTCCTCGATTCGTGGGGCCTTTCAATATCATCGAGCGTGTTGGAGAAGTAGCTATCGATTGGCTTTACCATCACCTTTGGCGAGTGTTCATGACGTGTTTCATATATCTCAACTTCGTAAGTATGTTCGAGATGAGACGCACGTGCTGGATCATTCAGAGCTGACTGTAAGGAAGGATTTGACCAATGAGGAACGACCGACGTCGATTATTGATCGAAGAGAAAAGATCCTCAAGAACATGGTTGTCCCTCTCGTACTTGTTTCATGGGGGAATCGCTCGCATGGAGAATCGACTTGGGAACGAGAAGATGAGATTCGATAGAAGTTTCCAGACCTCTTCTTGTAGATTCATGCTTGTCTTTCTTTTCTTGTTCCGGGAATTTCGAGGACGAAATTCTTTTGTAGTTGGGTATAATGTAATACCCTAGTTCATTTATACCGATTCTGTTTGGGTATTTCTTTATTTATGGCTATTTCTTGATTTATTGTGTTTTGAGTGCGAATAATATAATTGGTATCTGTATTTGCATCCGACCCGACCCGCTTGCTGGAAACCCATATTGATTCCTGTTTATGATTTATCCCGGCTAGCTATGAGAATCCGTGCACTGTCATGTTTTATATCTTGTATATCTGGCATCTGCATTTTTTTTAATAATACAATTATAGTCAAATAAAATATTTTAAAAATATCTAGCATGACCTGCATGATACCCCTAACCCCGTTGTAGCGTCCGTACATCGTGTTCTCATTCTGTTCAGTGAAACGGACTCGTTTGGATAGCTACGTGCACACTACGTGCATCCGTTCTTGGGGGTATGCTTTTCCGTTACCCGGATATCCTATTTTTGTTTTGGTCGACACATATATTATCCGTATTTTCAAATCGTAATTTTAGACCCGACCCGGGCATATTTTGGAGTAATTTTGTATTAACCAAAAACTCAATTTTTTCTTGATATTATATTCTTAATATATTTAACTGATATATTATACGTTTATCTATTTTAAAACCTAAAAATATATTTTACCTAATCACAATCTCATCCTCACTCTGTCTCTCTTCTCTCTCTATTATATATTAATGTTCCCCTCCGAAAGACGGCGCGACATGACGTCTTGCCTGAGATTCGGGGCAGATGCTAATTGGTGCTATCCGTCTACCTCTCCGAAGATGCCAAGTTGATTTATGGCACCATGTATCGAAGGTTTAAACGGATGCGTCCGATATAGCAGACTTTGTCAGATTCCCCCTCGCTTGAGGGTTTTTTTCCCCTGCAGTTAATTACGCTACCGCATTGCGGTAACAACTTTCTCCTTCTCCAGATGATCACTTCGTGTCGTGGGTGTTTGTTTTGTATTCGGTTGCCCGTGGATTGTATACGGAGACTGAGTTATGTCGTCGCCCGTAGGACGTGGATTAGTCCAAATCCGTATTTTCTTAGATTTGGGTTTGGGATTTTGGTTTGAGGATACGTTAGCCATATTTGAGGCTAAGATCAACTCAAACGTTTGTTAAGGATTCGTTAGTCCAATTTGAGACTAAGATCAACTTAACGGGATCGTTTAGATCCGACAAAAGAGCAATTGGCTCTATTGTTCCAGTTTAGGGACATAGGGGTCCATTGAATGTATGGCCGTCGGGACCCGTCACCTCTCTGACGACGTTGAAGGATTACAACGACAGGTGTCAGAGGAGTTCAGAGATGTGCCCTTGAACCAAAGTTGATTAGGGGATCTATAGTCCGATTTGGGACTAAAGTCTGTTTGAATGTTTAAGGATACGTTAGCCATATTTGAGGCTAAGATTAACTTAAACGGGATCGTTTAGATCCGACAAAAGAGCATCTGGGAGCTCTATTGTTCCAGTTTAGGGACATGGTGGTCCATTGTCAGTTCAGGGACGTGGTGGTCCAAGTTCCAGTTTAAGGACGTGGTAGTCCAAGTTCCAGTTTAGGGACGTGGTGGTCCATTAAAATGTATGGCTGTCGGGACCCATCACCTCTCTGAAGACGTTGAAGGATTACAACGAAAAAAATCAGAGGAGCTCAGAGATGTACCCTTGAACCAATGAGTTGGTTGAGAGAGCAGATGTGCTCAGTTCAAGATGATTTGAGGACTTATGGCCAATTTGGGCTAAGTCCAATTGTGTTTGAAATATTGGCCCTCTGTTGGTCCATTGAAGGAGAGGCTTTGCCTCTAGAAACTTAGCCAATTGGGCTAAAACTAGTGTTAAACACTAGAGGTCAACAGTGTTGAACACTGGGAATAAGATTAACAAGTTAGTGTTAAACACTAAAAGATAATCAGTGTTAGACACTAGCAACAGGGCTTTCAAATTAGTGTTAAACACTAAAGCAAATCAGTGTTAAACACTGGTAATCAAAGATTTCAAATTAGTGTTTAACACTAAAGCAAATCAGTGTTAAACACTGGGAACAAAGTTTTCAGATTAGTGTTAAATACTAAGGAGAGAGGGGTCACGCGTGGACACGTGAGAGCACCCTGATTTCCCTTATTTTATTCTGTAGATCAGTGTTTAACTCTTTTAATTCTGACGGCCATCACGTGTGAGCACGTGATGGAGGCCTCCGCTCTGGTCTGTTAGAATGCTCATTAGGGGTCACGTGGTGACACGTGAGGGCGCCCTAAATGTGGAGCCAGATCTCCTTTGTTTTATCCTCAAATCTGCGAATAAGTGTTAAACACTTTTCATCTTTATTTTAGAGCATCACGTGTTGGCACGTGATGGGGATCTGTGCGCCAATTGTTAAAGCATTTGCTGAGGGGTCACGTGATAACACGTGAGAGCGCCCAAAGCTTTCATTTCCTTTGCTTTTTCTTTCTGTGTTTCGGGGGTCACGTGGAGAACGTGATGGCATCAAAAAGTGGGGCCAGATCCCCTTTATTTTGTTCTGCAAACAAGTGTTAAACACTTTTAATTTTCATAGCCATCACGTGTGGGCACGTGATGTATACTCATGCTCTGATTTATTAGAACATTTATTACGGGTTACGTGGTGTCACGTGAGAGCGCCCAGAATTGTTTTTGCCTTTGCTTTTGTTCCATATATAATGAGGGTCACGTGGGAGCACGTGAGGCATTGCCTCAAAGCTTTCCTCTTCTCATTTTTGGGGGATCTGTTCAGGGGTCACGTGTGGCACGTGACCTTAGTCTTTTCATGCACAGAGATCTTTTAAGTCTCCTTATCTTTAAGAATTAAATTCTTATTTAGGGTAAAACCCTAATTTTGATTCTGGAGGAATTAAATTCCTATTTTGAAAGAATTAAATTCTTATTTAGGGTAAAACCCTAGTTTTGTTTTAGGAGAATTAAATTCTCAAAACTCAATTCCCCTTCTAAGTTTAGTTACTGCATGGCAGGATCTCGACCCGATGAGAATTAAATTCTCAACTTATGGGGAGATGTGCTCTGTGCAGATCTTCAACCAGAAGAAGAACTAAGTTCTTTTTTGTATAAGAGTTAAACTCTTGGATTTTGAGAATTAAATTCTCTTTATTGAAGTTTTGATCCTTTTTCCCTTCTCACCTAGGGTTTTTCTTTGTTGAGAATTAAATTCTCCTTTCTTTTCTTCTCTGTTGAGAATTAAATTCTCCTCTCTCTGTTCTTCTCTCTCCAAGGTAGATCCCCCTTTCTTCTTTTCTTGGCTCCTATTTATAGGAGAAGGAAAAGAATCAATTTGTTTAGCAAATCTCTCATTGAAAGATTTGATTTGATTTTTTCATAATTAATATGATCCTTTAGATCATTCAGTGAATTTTATTCACCGTTGGATTTTAGATCCAAAGATATTCTGTTTGTTATTTCGGTGAGATTTTGGGAGATCTTTCCTTTTTTAAGATTTTTCCATAAATTGGTGATTTTTAATCACCCTTGGATCTTTAATCCAACGGTCCCCATAACCCTTTTCCATTTGGAAAGATTTAGAAACTTTTAGAATTTTAATTCTATTTGGAGAGATTTAAATGATCTTTTTTCAGAATTTAATTCTGTTGAACAGCAAGGCTTTTACAGCCACGTGTTGCCACGTGACCTCGGGTCACGTGTGAGCACGTGACCCCCGAAATGGGCTCCTCTTCTGCGCTCTGTCCTTTGCCGCCGCTTTAACCATCACGTGTCAACACGTGACCATTGCGAGCACGTGATACCTCATTGAGATAATTCCTGATTTTTAATCAGGGAACAGCGCATAGCATATTTGCCCATAACTTTTGATCCCGAATGAATTATGAAGCCCATAATATATCAAATCGAAGGGTTTTTCGAGATGCTTCCAGTACCATCAGAATTTAGCTTTTTTTCCTTCGGGAGTTTGTCAAAAAACATCCCGGAAAATACTGGTTCGCATTTTCATAAGCGTATCACTGCCATTTGATACCTTGGGCTCCTTTGCGCAGAAATTTTTGGCGGGAACAATTAATTTTTTATATATTTTTCATACCTACTCTCTCTCTCTCCCCCTCTCATCTTCTTCGTTATTTTTCCCGTCGCCTATCGCGAAACCTAAACCCACGCCTCGCCTCGCCGTCGTCGCCTACACCATCGAATCCGCTCACCTTACCTCATCTCATCCCCGCGACTCCTCTCCCCGCTCACATCTTCCTCCCCCACGAACCTTTCCCGAACCCAGGGACCCACCAAGCGACCATACTTCGTTCAGCCCTCGTCGTGTCTTGACCTCGCCGCCGATCACCTAGTCGGCTTCATCGCCACCACCTCTCTTTTCTCTCCTCTCCCCTTTCTCCAACCCAACACGAGCCTCTTCCCTGCGAGAACCCCTGCAACCCATACCCATCTATTCACCCCCGCTTATACTTCCCGCCTCGCTGGAGCTCCGACTCCGCCGATCATCTCGTCGGCCTTTTCATCACCTCAGAGCACCACAACCCCGACCAGAACCCCACACCCGAGCTCCCCTTTTCTCGGCACCTGAAACCCTAGCACCCACTTCCCTTTGCCAGAGACCATCGCCTGAACTTTGCTGTCGACAGCCCGTTGTCGTCGTCATTTTCCCTGCCTCGCCTCACCTCCCTTCTGAACCCTCGAGCCAAACCCCAGAGCACCAGCCCCTTCTTCTTCTTCTTCTTTTCTTCTCTTTACTTTCTTGGATTCTTGTTTTCCTGTGATCGCCGGAGCCGTACCGCCGCTGACGATCCGGACGACCCAGTGGACGTTCCCAGTCAGCATGGTCTTGTTCTTGCTTTGCCTGGTCCCGTTCCATACGCGCGCGTATGCATTGCGACGTTTATCTGACATCGGATGTCACGCCCCGCTTCCCAGAGTACGCTAAGATGGGCACGTGACATAGCCAACCATGCTACCCATGGATAGGAAATATCATTCCACAGTCACATTACGGCTGTGGAGATATCAAGAATAATAATAAACTATCTAACACATGTCCATAAGCCAGAATAAAACGAGTCAAGAATAAAATAATACGGAAGCAAAAGATCCAATACAAGAATAAACTGGAATGTACGTCCCATAATGTGGGCTCACATCAGGAATGAAAATACCGAAAGTAAAAGAACTAACTACTAGCAAGTCCTCACTGCTCAGCCTGCTGACTGAAATACTCTTGCTCGGACTGCAGCAAAGGTAAGGAATCTGGGCTATGCAAAACCCAGACGTCAGTGCGTCATAATATCAAGCAATACTATAAACAGGGGTAGCAGTACATGCAGGTATGAGTATAAGTAAGAATATAACAAGAATATATATAACAGTGAGTATGTCAGTATAAGTGACGTGCAGTGATATCTAAACCGTGCTACGGGGTTATCCATTCTAAAGTCTTCGAAACCAAGTAATGTAATCCTCATCGTAACCCATCGGTGATTTATTCCGTAACGCCCGGAAAAACGACAAACAATAGGTATTCCGTAACGCCCGGAAAAACGGCAAACAATAGGTATTCCGTAACGCCCGGAAGAACGGCAAACAATAGGTATTCCGTAACGCCCGGAAAAACGGCAAACAATAGGATGGCCCTTTGAGTTATGTTCGGTTACATTCCTGATTTCCCTATACCCCCAAGTTATATATGTTCAAGTCAAGTATTAAATAATCTGGAACTAATGCCAACACAGGATCAGGCAGGTACAGGTTTGTCTGGATAGACAACAGGAAATGTCCGTAGGAACAACATGTCAGGTTAGTTGGCATTAGTAACAAGATCAGATAACAAGTAAAGCCATGGTACATCAGGTCAAGTCAGGTAGTATATAGGTATCATGTCATGTCAAGAGGTGCACGGTACCATGTCGTGTCAAGTAGTAGGTGTAACAAGTCATATCAGGGGTGCATAAAATGTCATGTGGGTGCTCATAATCAAACTAAAAATAAGCATGGGTATACAAAACAAGTATTGGGTACTAATGGAACAATAAAATGGAACATTGTAATGTGGTATGCAAATAGGTACAGATTAAAATATATGGATGCACAGTTATCGATTAGAGTTAGGGTTATGGTTCCAACATTAAGTAAAATACACTTAAACAAATATGGAATGTTAAAAATCTCGTTAATATGGGTTAAATGATCTAGGGATGCGATTATATATAAAATAGGTTAAATGGATGCAAACGGGTGTCCGTTAGGGTAGAAACTATTAAAGGGTACTACGGGCAATGCAAATAATTATTATGTGATTTAAATACGGATGTGGGTACTATGTATAGTAAATCAAAATGTAACATGGTATGTTTCAAGTTATAAATCTAAAATGATAAAATGGACATCGAAGTGTTAAAATGAAACAAATGGCCTTAGATTTAATTTATAGGTTTAGTATGCAATTTAAATAAATATAACATAATATAAATAGCATGTAGCAAGTTTTACTTGCCTTGACAGAACAAGAAACGGGTAAACGGAACGTCACACGTCGGCGGGAAAAGTCACGACGCGCGCACGATGTATGGAACGGATCCAAACAACGTACAAGTGGATCACACGGGTCAGAGATGCTTGCTGAGTCGTCGGGATTGTCGTCGGCACGATCGGATTTCGGCAATCAAGAAAACAGTGAATCATGAGAAGTAAAACATAAAGAAAGAAAAGAAAGGATGGAGAAAAGGAATGGAAGAAGGGGAGAATGAGAGAGAGCTTACCGTAGATGTGTTCTGTGGTTGCAGAGGGGTGATGTGAAGGTGTCAACGGCGGTGAACGGAGCTCTGGCGATGAGGTTTGGCTGCTAGGGTTCGGTTGGGTTAAGCTAGGGTTTTAGGTATAGGGGTGTGCAGGGGTCTCGTGAAGGGGAGAAGAACAGAGGAAAAAGAGGAGAGAAAGGAGAGACGACGATGGCGAGGGTGGTCGGCGGTGATGGGGTGAGGTGTTGGGTTCTTGGTGTGTGCAGGGGCTCGGGAATGGTGAAGAAGAAGAAGAAGAAGACGAAGAGGAGGAGAAGGAGATGGTGACAAGGTTGAGGAGTGAGGTCGAGGGCAGAGGAGTTAGGGTTAGGGTTTGAGGAGGCGGCAGAGTTGATGGGTTTCTCGTGGGCTCGGGGGGTTTTAAAGACGAGGGAGGAGAATGATAGAAGGAAGGTGAGCGTAGCGGGGAGGCGGTGACCCGACTCGAGAAGCGAACAGTGTTCGCGAGAGGAGAGAGAGAGAGAGCGCGAGAGGAGAGAGAAAGGAGAGAAGAGATTCTGAGAGAGGAAGGAGAGAGAGATAGAGAGAGAGATGTGGGGCCCGGCGCAAGGAAATAAAAGAATTTGATTGGCTCATGGGAAGGGAGAGAGAAAAAGAGAAGAGAGAGAAGAGAGAGGGTTAGTGGGGCCGGGCACTGAAGGAAGCTGGGGATTTTTAAGAAAAGATTTTTAAGGAAAAATTGAAAAGATTTTCAGTTGTTTGGATAACTTTCAGCGTATAAAAAATATTCGATTAATATTAAAAGATTTTAAATAAATGATTTTTGGCGAGATACAAAAGTATTTCAAAATGCGCCCGGGTCGGGTCCAAAAATTCAGATTTTAATTACGAAAAAATAAATGCAACTTCCAAACTTTAAAATGAATAATCAGGTAATGAAATTGCATACCCCCGAGAACGGACGCACGTACGTGCGCGTAGCCATCCAAACACGTCCGTTTCACTGAACGGGACGAAAACACGATGCGCGGACGCTACCACGGGGTTAGGGGTATCATGCAGGCTATGAAATGCAATTTTAATCTATTTTACGTAATCTAAAATGTTATATGATAAAATGCGCGATGCTAGGTGAAATGTTAATATGCAGTATCCATGCGATGCACGTGTCTATTTAGCCAGCCAGGGTAGTCTATAAATATGAATTAACCAGTTCAAGTAAGCGGGTCGGGTCGAATGCAATGTAAAAGTAGACTACCATTCCCATCCAAACATGATAAATCAATAAAATACCACAGACAAACAAATACGAAAATAGAAATTGGTATAACTGAACTCGCTTGTTACATTATACCCAACCACAAAAGAATTTCGTCCTTGAAATTCCAAGAACAAGAAAGGATAAACAATCAATCACACATTACAAGAATAGATATGGAAACTTCTGCCAGATTTCATTTTCTCGTTTCCAAGTTGATTCTCCATGTGAGCGATTACCCCAAGAAACAAGTACAAGAGGTATAATCTTGTTCTTAAGAACCTTTCCTCTTCGATCCACAACCGACATCGGTCGCTCCTCAAAGGTTAAATCTTCACGTACAGTCAACTCCGAATGACCCAGCACGTGTGTTTCATCTCGAACATACTTACGGAGTTGAAATACATGAAATACGTCATGAACATTCGCCAAGGATTTCGGTAGCGCCAATCGTTACACCACTTCTCCAACACGCTCCAAATCTCAAAAGATCCGACGAATCGAGGACTAAGTTTTCCTCGACTTCCGAAAACGAATCACCCCTCTAGTCGGTGATATCTTCAAGAATCCTCAAATCACCAACTGCAAACTCTAGAGGTCTTCTCGATATATCTGCCCAACTCTTTTGTCGGTCTTGTGCTGCTTTCATATGATTCCGGATAATGTTAACCTTCTCCACTATTTGCACGATCAAATCCGGTCCCAACAATCTTCGTTCTCCAACATTGTCCCAACAAACAGGCGAACGACACTTGCGACTATATAAAGCTTCGAATGGAGCCATCTGAATAGACGCCTGTAAACTGTTGTTGTAAGAAAACTCCACTAAGTGTAGATGATCCTCTCATGAACCCTTGAAGTCTAACATGCAAGCTCTCAACATGTCTTCAAGAGTTTGGATCGTTCTCTCCGATTGGCCTTCTGTCTGAGAATGATAAGCTGTGCTAAATTTCAATCGAGTCCCCAAACTTTCCTGTAAGCTCCTCCAAAAGTGTGATAAGAAACGAGTGTCACGGTCGAACACGATCCTCACCGGTACTCCATGCAATCTTACAATCTCCTGCATGTACCGTTCTGCCAAAGTTTCTGTTTATTGACCAACTCGAAAAGGGACGAAATGATCTACCTTGGTCAATCGATCAACAATCGCCCAAACTGCATTGTTGCCTTTTGGACTCCGCGGTAAAGCCGTCACGAAATCCATGGTTATATATTCCCACTTCCACTGAGGAATCGGAAGTGGTTGCAACAAATCAGCAACTCTTTGATGTTCAGCCTTGACTTGCTGACATACCAAGTACTTTGCCACAAAGCGGGCAATCTCCCGTTTCATGCCTTTCCACCAGAAATGCTGTCGTATATCTCGGTATATCTTCGTGCCTCCTGGATGTACGGAATATACTGAACTGTGCGCCTCCTTCATAAGTTCTTCACGAATATCTGTAATACCCGGCAAGTCCAAGAAAGCTTCTGATCTCTGCAACGTTCTTCGGAATCGGCCAATCTCGAACTGCTGCAATCTTTTCGGGATCAACGGCGATTCCACTTCCAAACACGACATGTCCCAAAAAATTCATTTCTTCAAGCCAAAACTCGCACTTGCTCATCTTTGCATATAATTTTTCTTGCCTCAATATCTGCGGTGCGATCTTCAAGTGTTCTGCATGCTCTTCAATAGTCTTGGAGTAGACCAGAATATCATCAATAAACCCACTATAATATGGTCCAAGAATGGTGAAAAGATTCGGTTCATCAAGTCCATAAATATCGCCGGTGCGTTCGTTACTCCGAAGGGCATCACTAAATACTCGTAATGTCCATGCCGAGTTCGGAACGCTGTCTTGCAAATATCTTCTATTTTAACTCGGACCTGATGATATCCGGATCGCAAATCCAGTTTCGAGAATACCCTCGCGCCACAAAGCTGCTCGAACAATTCGCCAATGCGAGGAATTGGGTACTTGTCCTTAATAGTCACCCGGTTTAATTCTCGATAATCGATGCACATCCTCCTTGTGCCATCTTTCTTCTTTATTAGAAGAACTGGAGCTCCCCAAGGCGAGTTACTGCTTCGAATCCAACCCTTCTCAAGTAATTCAGTAACCTACTTCTTAACTTCTTCTAACTCCACTGGTGCCATTGGATAGTACGCTTTTGAGATTGGCGCTGCACCAGGAGCATGATCGATCGCGAACTCCACAACTCATTTTTGGCAGTAAACCCGAGATGTCCTCGAACACATCCATGAAATCTCGAACAACAGCTGGCGCTTCATTTTTAGCAACCTCCATCGACGAAAGAACACTATTTGTCGGCCTATCCTTAAACTCGACTGGCCCAACAGAACTGCTAATACCAAACATCCTCTGGATGTCCGGGAATCTGGAAATTCGCTTTCTTTGCTCTACACTCAATGTGAGCGTAGAAAGTGCCGAAAATCCATTCCCAAGACGACTTCATACTGCCGGTAACAATCACCAAGGAATCTACAATAGCTCCCGTCCGCCAACAACAACAGAACAATTCTTACACTCTCTATTAGTTAAGATTTTCCCATTCCCAGTGTGTATGTCCTAATAACTAAACAGGGTCGTGCAAGTAATCGAGAGTGTAGTGATAAACTTGGATGACATAATCAAATGGGATGCACTAGAATTGAATAATGCTAATGCGAGAAAACCAGGAACAAGTAGGGTACCTGAAACGACTTTCTCTGAAGCTTTAGCCTCTTCTGCTGTCAGGGTAAAGGCTCGAGCTTGATTGGGTCCCTGAGTTATTAGCTTCTGCTACTGAAATTGTCTATGCGGTGGCTTCTGAGTATCTTCCTTCAACCGTAGCTTTGACGGACAAGTATCAATGGTGTGATCAGCTGATCCGCAAATAAGACAAAGTCCAAACCTCTTACGACAATCTCTTCGATAATGACCCGGTCGTTGGCAGTAATCGCACAACACCCTTCCCTTTTGCTCGGGCAAAACTGGCCTCTTCATTGGTATAACGCCACGCCTGTCCACCGGAATACCTCTGCGCCATGTGCTCGGTTCGGTGCAACTACCGGCTTCCGTACTGTAACTGCTGGCTGCTGTGTACTTCCGGTCTTCATAGATAGGCTCTGCTGCTCTCGGGCTGTTGTAAGTACTTGTGAGAAAGTGGTTAAACCCAGGGAGACAATCTGTCTCTGGATGTCCACATCCAAACTGCGCATGAACCTCCTTACCCTATCAGCATTGTTGGCAACCAATGGTCCAGCGAATCTGCTGAGCCGCGTCCACTCAGTTGCATGTATATTTACAGGTGCGCCGTTCTGCTTCAAACTGACGAACTTTTCTTCCATTTCCTCCTGTGCAGTCCGTGGGAAGAACTTCTCCAAGAAACTCTTCGAAAAATCCGCCCAACTGATCGGCTTGGGCAAGCGGGTCTCTTCCACAAGCCACCATTCACGGGCGTAGTCTACCAACTGGATGCGTACCACATCCACCCTCTTATCTTCTGGGATCTGTGCTGCAACAAGTAAATTCTCCGTATCAACCAGCCACTGCTCCGCTGGCAACGGCTCCTCCAGGCCAGTAAAGACAGACGGACCCAGTCTCCTGAAATCCGCCACGGTACCCACACGATCCACGGGTCTGGCCACAACATTGTTCACGGACTACTGAACGGTCCGCAAACCTTCCTGAAAAGATTCAGCTTGCTGCTGGATCAGCTCGGTCTGTCGCTTTTGGTTCTCCAACATCCCACATATTACTCCAAGTATAGCGGCTTTGTCAACACACTTTTGGTACGTTTTCAGATTCCTGCCTGCCATGTTCCTGAAATCAAAGCACCAAAGGATTAGCATGATAACAGATTCAAAATAGATCAAGGATATGAATCAAGGCTAGAACTCCAAGTTACTTAGATAGAGTACCGCATTGTAACCATGCCGCGGTATCATAGCTATAATCACATAACTCCACCCAAGTCGCCTAAGTTCTAGAGATAACCAAAAGGAATTCAGGTTTCGTGTCGATATGCAAAGGAGGTTTGCATATCGTAAAAGTAGAATCAGGAGGAAATTAAGATTCAAAAATGGTAAGGCGGCAAGGTGGCAGGACATGTTTCCTAATCACGAGTATTCTGATTCGTGTATTGGGTCCAATACCCAACTACAAAAGAATCAAACCCGATTAACCTATAACCTATGGCTCTGATACCAAAAGAACCATGTCACGTCCCGCTTCCCAGAGTACGCTAAGATGGGCACGTGACATAACCAACCATGCTACCTGTGGATAGGAAATATCCTTCCACAGTCACATTACGGCTGTAGAGATATCAAGAACAATAATAAACTATCTAACACATGTCCATAAGCCAGAATAAAACGAGTCAAGAATAAAATAACGCGGAAGAAAAAGATCCAATACAAGAATAAACTGGAATGTACGTCCCATAATGCGGGCTCACATCAGGAATGAAAATACCCAAAGTAAAAGAACTAACTACTAGCAAGTCCTCACTGCTCAGCCTGCTGACTGAAATACTCCTGCTCGGACTGCAGCAAAGGTAAGGAATCTGGGCCATGCAAAACCCAGACGTCAGTGCGTCATAATATCAAGCAATACTATAAACAGGGGTAGCAGTACATGCAGGTATGAGTATAAGCAAGAATATAACAAGAATATATATAACAGTGTGTATATCAGTATAAGTGACGTGCAGTGATATCTAAACCGTGCTACGGGGTTATCTATTCTAAAGTCTTCGAAGCCAAGTAATGTAATCCTCATCGTAACCCATCGGTGATTTATTCTGTAACGCCCGGAAGAACGGCAAACAATAGGTATTCCGTAACGCCCGGAAGAACGGCAAACAATAGGTATTCCGTAACGCCCGGAAGAACGGCAAACAATAGGTATTCCGTAACGCCCGGAAAAACGGCAAACAATAGGATGACCCTTTGAGTTACGTTTGGTTACATTCCTGATTTCCCCATACCTCCAAGTTATATATGTTCAAGTCAAGTATTAAATAATCTGGAACTAATGCCAACACAGGATCAGGCAGGTACAGGTTTGTCAGGATAGACAACAGGAAATGTCCGTAGGGACAACAGGTCAGGTTTGTTGGCATTAGTAACAAGATCAGGTAACGGGTAAAACCATGGTACATCAGGTCAAGTCAGGTAGTATATAGGTATCATGTCATGTCAAGAGGTGCACGGTACAATGTCGTGTCAAGTAGTAGGTGTAACAAGTCATGTCAGGGGTGCATAAAATGTCATGTAGTTGCTCATAATCAAACTAAAAATAAGCATGGGTACACAAAACAAGTATAGGGTACTAATGGAACAATAAAATGGAACATTGTAATGTGGTATGCAAATAGGTACAGATTAAAATATATGGATGCACGGTTATCGATTAGAGTTAGGGTTATGGTTCCAATATTAAGTAAAATACACTTAAACAAATATGGAATGTTAAAAATCTCGCTAATATGGGTTAAATGATCTAGGGATGCGATTATATATAAAATAGGTTAAATGGATGCTAACGGGTGTCCGTTAGGGTAGAAACTATTAAAGGGTACTACGGGCTATGCAAATAATTATTATGTGATTTAAATACGGATGTGGGTGCTATGTATAGTAAATCAAAATGCAACATGGTATGTTTCAAGTTATAAATCTAAAATGATAAAAATGGATATCGAAGTGTTAAAATGAAACAAATGGCCTTAGATTTAATTTACAGGTTTAGTATGCAATTTAAATAAATATAACATAATATAAATAGCATGTAGCAAGTTTTACTTGACTTGACAGATCAAGAAACGGGTATACGGAACGTCACACGTCGGCGGAAAAAGTCGCGACGCGCGCACGATATACAGAACGGATCCAAACAACGTACAAGTGGATCACACGGGTCAGAGATACTTGCTGGGTCGTCGGGATCGTCGTCGGCACGACCGGATTTCGGCAATCAAGAAAACAGTGAATCATGAGAAGTAAAACATAAAGAAAGAAAAGAAAGGATGGAGAAAAGGAATGGAAGAAGGGGAGAATGAGAGAGAGCTTACTGTAGATGTGTTCTGTGGTTGCAGAGGGGTGATGTGAGGGTGTCAACGGTGGTGAACGGAGCTCCGGCGATGAGGTTTGGCTGCTAGGGTTCGGTTGGGTTAAGCTAGGGTTTTAGGTATAGGGGTGTGCAGGGGTCTCGTGAAGGGGAGAAGAACAGAGGAGAGAGAGGAGAGAAAGGAGAGACGGCGATGGCGAGGGTGGTCGGCGGCGATGGGGTGAGGTGTTGGGTTCTTGGTGTGTGCAGGGGCTCGGGAATGGTGAAGAAGAAGAAGAAGAAGAAGACGAGGAGGAGGAGAAGGAGATGGTGACGAGGTTGTGGAGTGAGGTCGAGGGCAGAGGAGTTAGGGTTAGGGTTTGAGGAGGCGGCGGAGTTGATGGGTTTCTAGTGGGCTTGGGGGATTTTAAAGAAGAGGGAGGAGAAGGATAGAAGGAAGGTGAGCGTAGCGAGGAGGCGGTGACCCGACTCGAGAAGCGAACAGTGTTCGCGAGAGGAGAGAGAGAGAGCGCGAAAGGAGAGAGAGAGAGAGAGAGAGAGAGAGAGAGAGAAGAGATTCTGAGAGAGGAAGGAGAGAGAGATAGAGAGAGAGATGTGGGGCCCGGCACAAGAAAATAAAAGAATTCGATTGGATCATGGGAAGGGAGAGAGAAAAAGAGAAGAGAGAGGGTTAGTGGGGCTGGGCACTGAAGGAAGCTGGGGATTTTTAAGAAAAGATTTTTAAGGAAAAATTGAAAAGATTTTCAGTTGTTTGGATAACCTTCAGCGTATAAAAAATATTCGATTAATATTAAAAGATTTTAAATAAATGATTTTTGGCGAGATACAAAAGTATTTCGAAATGCGTCCGGGTCGGGTCCAAAAATTCAGATTTTAATTACGAAAAGATAAATGCAACCTCCAAACTTTAAAATGAATAATCAGGTAACGAAATGCATACCCCCAAGAACGGACGCACGTACGTGCGCGTAGCCATCCAAACACGTCCGTTTCATTGAACGGGACGAGAACACGATGTGCGAACGCTACCACGGGGTTAGGGGTATCATGCAGGCTATGAAATGCAATTTTAATATATTTTACATGATCTAAAATGTTATATGATAAAATGCGCGATGCTAGGTGAAATGTTAATATGCAGTATCCATGCGATGCACGTGTCTATTTAGCCAGCCAAGGTAGTCTATAAATATGAATTAACCAGTTCAAGCAAGCGGGTCGGATCGAATGCAATGTAAAAGTAGACTACCATTCGCATCCAAACATGATAAATCAATAAAATACCACAGACAAACAAATACGGAAATAGAAATTGATATAACTGAACTCGGTTGTTACATCGGACGCTGCGTACGCACCCCGTATTGAGATCCGATCAGGCAAGTTTATCTTGCTACATGCTATGATACATATTTTGCATCCATATGAATAAAAATATCACATATTTACTGCATTGTACATCCAGTTTACTGTTTTACTGTTTTTGGATAGCCGTTCGTATCCGTATCATCTATTACATATATAGTCGCATGCAGGTTTATCTTGCTACATGGCAGCTATATGAATAAAAATATCACATGTTTGCTGCATTGTGCATTATATTACAGTTTTACAATACCGTACAGTTTATTACATATCTAGCCGCATGCAATTTTATCTCGCTGCATGCTATGCAACATATTTTACATTTATGGGTATAGAATTATTACATGTTTATTTCATTTCACATTCATGTTACAGTTTTACCGTTTTTCCGATATTCGTTCGTATCCGTGTTATTGATTATATATCTAGTTGCATGCCATATCATATTATATCATGTTACCATTATGTCAGCACCCCATGCTTGATAATATGCATCATACTTAGTCATGGAGTTGTAGATGTGATCCCTGATAAACACTTGTGCATCAGTGTTTTGCTGTGCATCCGTACTTACTACTTGTTACTTTTAGGCATCCGTTTGATACATTGTACACCACCTGACATGACCTGATACACCACTGCTTGACTTGATACCTGATCCTGTTACTAATGCCGACAACCCTGACTTGTTGTCCTGATGGACGTTACTGTTGTCTGTATAGACAAAACCTGTACCTGCTTGATCCTGTGTTGGCATTAGATATCGATTGGCAATACCTGACTTGAATACATAACCTTGGGGGTAAGTAGAAATCAAGAATGTAACCGAACGTAATTTAAAGGGCTATTATATTGTTTGCCGTTTTTCCGGGCATTACGGAATATATTGTTTGCCGTTTTTCCGGACGTTACGGAATAATTCTGTTACCGTGGTCTCGTGGGGAATGAACGGGGCATAGACCGATGGGTTACGATGAGAATTACATTAATTTATTTCGAAGACTTTAGAATAGATAACTCAGTAGTATAGTTTAAATTACTCACTGCATTTCACCTGCACGTATACACTTCACTGTTGCATATCCATGTTTACTGGTTATATTCATGTCATCGTTTATATTCATGCCTACATATCTCGTGTATCCCGTTCATTTATTATTGCTGATATTATGACGCACTGACGTCTGGGTTTTGCATGACCCAGATCTTTTATCTCTTTCGCAGGCTGATCGGGAGTATTTCAGCCGTCAGGCCGAGCAGTGAGGATCCTGTTAGTATCTAGCTTAGTTTAGTTTTATATCCGTACTTTCATTTCCTGATGTGAGCCCGTATTTAAGACGTAATTTCCAGATGTTATTGTTTATTGGATTTATTGCTTCCGCATATATATTTCTTGACTCGTTTATTCTGGCAGATAGACATGTACTAGTTAGCTTTTATATATTTTACTGTTCTTGATATCTTATAGACAGCCGTAATGTGACTGTGGAGGGATGTTTTTTAACCACAGGTAGCATGGTTGGCTCTGTCATGTACCGATCTTAGCGCACTCTAAGAAGCGGGGCGTGACAGGTACGCCGAACAGGACTCGCCGAGAACTCCTAAATGGTATTATACCTATCGTCAGATAGCAGTTCTCTGGTGACACTGGTACAGGTTAGTCTGTATACCCGAGATCGTCACAGAGTCTTGTGTGATTCCCACTGTGCTTTGATTTCCTCCCTACCACGCTCAAGAAAGCGTGCAAACAGGTGGATTTTGGGTACAGTCCCGAGTCATATAGAGGTAATAAGCGATATGAGGGGTTTCGTCTCTCCCGGTATTGAAGGTTAATGTTGCGCTATACTCGATTGGCTATAACAGGAAGTTCCTGGCCATGGCCGATACTGAGATTTACTGGTAAGTGTTATCAGTAGTTTCTCGACCCGTTATGAGCCTCACATTGACATGACTTATCAAGTTATTGGGGTCTGACGTTTACCACCCCCAGACTCGATATGCGACATATCAGATAAAGAGACCGGACTGTACGATAGTGTTACTTACTGGATTCACGAGAGTTTGAACAAGCTTTGTAACACCCTGTGGGGCGTGACAAGCTTGCTTGTTGATCTTCTGATCGCTCAATACCTGGGTAGCCGTTGTCCAGCTAGTACTGCTGACGGTTTATGGGTGACTGATATGATCATTATCTACTGCTGACGTATTGACGAGTCTTTAGAGTTCTACATAGAAGTTTCCTAGCTTAAACGAAACGAAGTAGGGCACATATGTGATATGTGCGGGACCGAGATTAATACGTGTATATGATACAGTATTCTAATCTCGCGATATAGGTTATATGTGATATAATCGGATTATTGAATAAGGTGTTGATTCAATAATTTGTTATATGTAAATCCCGCACTGCTGCTGAGTCGTCGGACTTATCCACCTCAGGGATTCGTGGAATTTATATACATATAAATGATATTAGTCGGTTGTATGTGATATAGCCGGTTTATTAAACCAAGTGTTGATTTAATAATTTAATATATAATTATATATTTGATATATTAATATATATTAACTAATATTAGCTCACTTAAGAATTTCTTTTCTACAAATACATATAAATATATATGAGATATATATTAATGTATTTACTATTGTGTCATGCTAGATGATACATTGGACTTGGGTGTATGAGACTTATACCAAACTAAAGATAATTTTGGTGTTTAACTATTAAGGGAAAATAAAAATTAGGTGGAAATTTGCATGGCTTAAGATGCTTGTGGAACCATGTAGAAGTCTTGACTTAGTCCACTAATTTTGTTTTACTCTAGATATTTATTAACCCAACCATTATCTTTAGCCATGGTTAAGTCTCTACAAATATAATTTGAGATTTTTTCTCACCCATGGTTGATCACTTGTTCATCTTCTTCATCTCCTTCTTTGCTCTCTAGGTTTGAGTGAGTTGAAAATGAAAGAGAGAAAAATAATTCTAAAGTGAGCAAAATTTCTACTTCATCAATCTATATCAAACTAGCCATTTAATATAGATTGTTTGCTTTACTAATGTAACAACCCTAAATCTGTATAATTTTTTTTCAAAAAATACAGAAATGGGTACTTGAGCCTGAGCGCAAATTATAAATTTGTTCTTCTTTAGAATAACAAGAAGGAGCTTGTAGCTCATTGGTAAGATCTTGCTGTCACGAACCAAAATTAACCATTTAAAATGTAGAGTGTTAAAACATTTTAGTAGAAGCGTTTGTAAAATGTTTAGAAAAACTTAAATAATTTAGTAAATATCCTTTTAAAGTTCAAGTATTATTTTAATAATTTTGGCAGCATTTCCTTTATAACAATTTGCCCCGAAATCGGGTAAAAGACATGATATAAGCAAAAGTGATATGTGAAACAAAGTAGAGCATCCCAAACGGGAGAATCGCATCCAACGGCGGAACAATCACCACAATATAATATACGACGCCGTAGTGAAGAATGGGCAGTAAAATGAAAACAATATCATAAAAGATAAGGCTGCATAAATAAAGTCGACTCACAACAAGCTCGACACCAGAGTACAAAAATAATATACATCGTCCTCACAACTGGTCTCTAAGTCAATACATGAACGTAGATGGAGAATACTGGATACAACAATGTACAACTGAAAGATAAACAGATACCGCACAAAACCCACTTAATAGCAAAAGGGCTAGCACGCCACAGCAGTGGTATCTGTGTCAAAAGATGCGATAAACAGCCAGCCGCGACTACTCCAAAGGGCAACCTGCAAGCACTGTGGCACAACGGGGGTGAGTTGCCAACTCGTGAATAGTAGATAACATATAAAGCTAATCGCGAGTATGCACGTGCTGCGATACTCTAACTATACCAACAGATAACATCTATATGATAAACTGGATGCTCAAATCATGCAACAAGTGCAACCTAATAGTCTCTCCATATGATGAGCAAGGTATACGATAATCATGTCTGGCAATGAAATCTAACAACTCTATATAGAATGAGCAGGGTATGCAATGATCGTGCAAGCATATATACTCTATCAGGTACAATAGATACAGAATGAGATGTAAAATACTGAATGCTGAGCATGGGAAGAAATAATATCTACACGGAATATCAACGTGGAAAATACTGGTGTCCATCAATACACCCAAATCCCAGTAAAATTCAGGCGCCGTCATTCTCATCGGCCCTCAAATCCTGTAAATCTCATAAAGTCGTGAGTGCCCAACATCGGCACCCCAAAATATCAAGAATACTCGTGTCCAATATCGACATGCAAATCCTTATATATCGGGCTCCGTCGGTCCGGATCATCCCACGGGCTCCGTCTGCGGTATCGGCCCTCGGCCCCGGCAGTACGCGTCGTCCCGTATCCATCTATCGACTCTGGTCAGTATCCTCCGGATAACCGCCAGGTCCAACCAATCACCGGTAGGTAGTAGTCCCTCTGCCAGGCTCACCGTCTACTGCACAACGATCCGTTCTCGTCCCGGGGTAGCATACCGGGTCCACCATGTACCCGCAATCGGCCTCGTCCAGCTTCTCGATTCGGGTTCACAAGTCACACGTCTCAGAACCGAGAAAACGCATGGTGGACGCACTGAAATATCATATCAAGGGAAACCGGGTTTTTAAACAGTGCGTATTTTCTTAAAATAGTACTCCGGTTCCCAAATCCAGAAATCACATAAATCCAAACTCAATGCGTAAATCCATGCAATGTGTCGTATGACACTAAGAGTAAAAGAAAGGGAAAACCGCTCTTTTAAAAGATCCAGTTTTGAAAATTTCCCATGCGGTCCCTTAGTTTTTAAATCATGTCAATATCATCCATGTATGTAACATATGTATGTGTATAGGTATGGATGTGCGAATGGATACATATACGTAATGTGAGTATAGCAATATACATGTGCACTAATATGGGTATAGCATGTATATGTGCACAAGAGTAAATATATCAAGATATGAATATAAATATATGCATCAATATGCGGCAAGTCATGACGATATAAAATTCGTAGCAGTCGTATAATGTGAGTGTCATGGCAGTCACTAACGGTGTGAGTGTAACATAAAAAATAGTGTCCGTGCAGCTTGAACCGTTCGTGATAGTGCAGTGTTCTATATTACCAATTCTATATGCAATAGGAGTTGGTATGCTACTATAGTATATATATAAATATATACGAACACATGCAATCTAAAATATCCTATAATGCCCTGACGCTTAACGCCATACGGACGATTTCCCCGTAGATGTTAAATCTACTCACCTGGTCGCGTGCTAAATATAGCCGACCACCTGCTTCCCTTTCCTTGCGGTATCTGACGTACCCGCCTGCGAACCTGGAATTTACACAATGAATCCATATATAAGCAAATATCTTGCAAATACGCGATATCGCAATCAAACGAGAAACTCGCGTCGCGAACTAAACGCGCGTGTATACGTAACGTGTGTGCATACGCCAAAACCCAACGCGACACGCGGTGGCACACAGCGACACGCTGCGACACACAGCAAATCAACTCGACACGTATCGTACGTGTCGCGCAAGTCCCGCTACACTAAAAATAGGTAAACGGTCTCAGATTAATCTGGAGCAAAAACAAGTAAATCAAACAGGACCAAATACATCACAATACCTACAGACACCTATCTAGCCAAAATTCAAAGCATTCCTCCACAACATGGCCGGCGGCAAGGGGGGTGGTACCGGCCCAATTCCGGTGGAGTGTGCCCAGATCTCTACCCTAGGATCCTAACATCATTCACAACCTAATGTATATGTTTGATTACTAAAAAGGTTACCCTAATAACAGCAAATCTCATATATCATTAAGGGTTTAGTTTAAACATCAAGTGTGCAACAATGGGGTATTTTGTGGAACTAGGTGAATTTAGAGAAATCCTGCGATATTAACAGCATACAAAAGGGCTAGTCTAACCACAAACACCCTGAACACCCTGTTTTCCAACCAAACCACCAAGGTTAACATCAAAGTCCACAAAACACAACAACTTGGCTAGACAAACCCAGATTCTGTCCAAGGAAAGAACCCAAAAACCAAACAATACCAAATATAGCAAAACACACACAGACACCACACTGAACGACACCGGACCAAAAAGGGGAGGGGAGGCCGGCGTCGCCGGACCTGCAAGAGGAGGCCGCCGGTCAACCTCCGGTGGTATGGGCTCGAACTCCATCACAACACCCAAAAAACCCTACACACTATTCTGAAGTTGTTTGCTAAGTTAGGAAAGGAGCAAGGAAGCAGCAGATCACTATACCCTATGATATGTTTCAAAATCGTATTTTAAAGTTTCAAATTTAGCGACTTAAGGCTATCTAGCTAAATCTAGCGACGCTACTAGGCTAAAACAGAATAAATAACACCTAATAGGGTTGATTAAGCTATAAACACTCTAACTTATATCAAAACACAACCTAGCACTAATAATCACAAATTAACACTAATTAAGCTAAACCAACACACAAGTCTAGCAAATATGGAAATGGAGCTCAGAGGTTATACCTCACTCGACCCTACGATGCAGGATCAGGAGAAGAAGAGAAGGGGAAGAAGATGCTGCAATTGCTGGAGCTGCTGCTGTGCTATTGAAGCTGTTGCTGCTGAAGCTGATGCTGTTGCTGTTGCTGTTGCTGTTGCTTCAGCTGATGCTGCTGCTGCTGTTGTTGATGTTGTTGTTGTTGATGCTGCTGCCGCTGTGCTGGGCTGCTGGTGTTGATGCTGGTGCTGCTGGTGCTGCTGCTACGTGTGCTGCTGCTGCTGCTACTTCTGTTGTTGTTGTGGTTCTGTTGCAGCTGCTCCTGATGCTGATGTTGCTGTTGTTGCGGCTGCTGCTTGCTGCTGCTGCTGTGCCTGCTGCTGTTGTGCTGGGGCTGTGTGTGTGTGAGTGAGAGAGTGAGAGAGCGAGAAATAAGTGTAGTGCAAACAAAAGAAAAAGATATCACAAGAGAGTCAAACCCTCATCTCTCTCTTGCCTCATTAAATGCAAGCATGGGCTCATGCCATGATGCACTCACTCTCTCTCTCATTTAATGCAAGCATGGCATTGCCATGATAGCCACCCCTCTCTCCCCCCCCTAAGTCAACACAAAAGATAATTTAAATCCCTTTTTTTTCAAAATAAAAAAAATACCCTTAATTAAAATCATATTAACTTAACAAGGGTAGGTTAATCTACCATAGTTGTTAAACATGGTTTAACCCAAAATTTAACCCTAGTTTACATGCGCAAGTTTGTGCAAGCCTAGGAAAATTCTAGAAAAATATTTATTAATTTTGATAAAATCTTTGAAAATCAATTTGGTAAACTTTTTATTAAAAATCACATATTAAAATATAATTAGCCACTAAACACATTCTAAAGTGTTACACTTGCACTGTTGAACCAAAGCACTAGAGTTCAAATCTCATCAACCACATATTCTTTTTAAATTGATTTCTTTTAATTTTTTTAGAAGTCCAAGAGTCTACACGTGCACAACCCGTAAAACCAAGAGTCACAGCTTAAACAAACGGGTCCACGAGTCAAGTCTAAGCGTCGGGGACACGTAGCAAGAAGATAGACCCCGATTCGGGCCGGCGGAACGATTGACTCGGCCGGCACCACCGGGTCAACCCGGCCCGATCCCATTTTTTCTTCTTTCCTCTGAAACCTTTGGTCTACCGCATAACCCCTGTATTATTTAATTTTCCTGCACATTTATAGAGCAAATTAAAAAAACCCTTTAATCCATTTTTAGTACAAAATTTTAATACACCATTTCATTACCCTAAACCCTAATTTTTCCAATAAATACCACACCTCAAATCACCTCCCTCACTCACAAATCTCTGCCCAAATTCTCAAGAAAATCCCAAGATTTTTTGTGTGCAAGTGGAGTTAGCAAAGGGCGAAACTCCAACGAATTTCCGACGGCAATCCGAGGAGTTTCCGTCGACGAAACGACGTCATCCGTAGTTCTCTCTCTCTCCCCTCCAGTTCTAAAGCCAGTAAGCCCCCCTTCTATCTCTCTTTCACTATTCTCAAATTCTTAACTCTTAAAATGTATCGGAAGCGGAGTTATCCGGCTTCCGATTATCTTCTCTTTAAAAAATACAACATTTTCTTAATACCAAACCTACAAATTTTGATATATATTGTTTAATACTCATTAATTAAGATAATAGAACAAGTTTGATATTAAAATGATAATCGTAGCAGGTTTTATTTCACTTTTACAGTAAAATATTTTTATTTTTCATATTGACATGTTTATACTTTTTAACCATGCTGGTTTTAGAAAACTCACGAGGTAATGACTTATCTCCTCACAACAATCATATGTAACATAGTACGATAGAATTTCGGAACATAGATATGGGAGAAATACGATTTTACGCATAACCACCTCCGACTTATAACAACATTTTTCTACAAGATGTGTATTTTTAACAAATCTTTGCAATGTGCCGCTACAATCCATTTCGGGGAACCCGTTCAGGATGGTGCGGATTATCGCACATCCTCGGGCTTAGTAGTGCGAGATACAGACCTCCGCAAGGAGTATACGGTCTCGAAAGATTTAAAATACAATTTTCTTTAGAAAATGTGATTTCTATTAAAAATAAAAATTATATTTTTAATAAATAAATATATATGTAATTAATATCAAATATATATTTTTAATATTTATAAAAATTCCACATTTCCAAAATTCAAGAAAAACATCTCATTTACAAGAAAATATCATACAATTCCAACATTACAAATAAATACCATATATTATGAAAAATATGTTTTATTCATTAGAAATGTCATAATGATAAAATATACATCAATGAAAACTTTAAAGACGATAATAAAATACTTGAGGTGTATTTTGAAAATTATACAAAATTATTTTTACATAAAACCCCCTCAAGCTATACTAAATTACAATAAGGACCCTAGTAAACATAGGTTTAAGCGGGACCAGTCTCTTGAGCCTCAGGGAGCCGGAGATATGGGTGCTTGTCTATTTAAGGTAGACAACTTAACAAACGGTATTATCAACATGGTAATCGTCTTTGAAAAAGACACAAATCCTGCCGTCCATGTGCAGCGGTTACCGATAATACCAAAACCTAATGCAGGATTCAATTTCATTTCTAATTGTCTGACTCAGACTGAGTCTCAATATAATCAATCTGACTTGAATGAGATTCAAGTATATATAACAATTCCATATGAATCCATATATTCAACCTGTTCAATCTATCAATCTATACAACTTGACTGAACCGAACCATGAATATACATCCATCTACATGATTCTCCAGTTATATCCATCTACTGATATCATGGTTTCGGCAGTTATCCATCTATACAATATATAAAACAAGACAATACAATTTATAATACAATACAAACAATACAATCAAGATATCGCGGGGTTTAAGGGGTAGATTGGTACGGAAGGTGTTAGAAGTGGCACGAGACTGCAACCATGAAGACACCTAACCTGAACTCAATTGTCGTTGTACCGTGGCTGAACGGTTCCTTGTATTCCGTCCACCGTAATCTCTGGTCTAACGAGACTCCTCTTGTATACACTGGCCTCTTCTGTACCAAACTACAAACAACAGCGTTAACACTAAATACAACATTATAACCACATAATACAACTTTAAAAGCTACACACACACTCTCTCTCTAAGTCTATTCTATATCTCCCTTATCTTTGGGACTTACCGAGCGATTGTTCACTGACGACATTCCTTCTCTTTCTTCTTTGGAATGTTGTCAGGTGGATCGGACCTTCAGCAGATCGAGCCCACCAGCGAGGATTTGGATCAGCTGACTTTCGACCCAGAGCTTTAAATTCCTTGTACACATTTACATTCTGTATTTTCCATTTCTGTTATGCCACTATTTAGGCATTGCTTTTCATTCTATATATTTACTTTTAGATGTATTGTAAAAAGAATGTTAATAAATAAAGTTGCTGTTCAATTATATCTATTGTCTCTGTCTCTTGTGCATTTTACTTATATTGCTTAGATACGCTCAGCGTGTTTATTTCAGAGTAAATACGTAGCGGTCTCGTCGCGTCCTCTGCCCGTATACTGGGAAGCGGGGCGTGACAACTAATTCCTCAATTAGTGAAGATCTAGCTTGAGTTAGAGATTCTTCGACGTAGACCATCTTCGGCCTCAAAGTTCCTTAAGCAAGCTTGTTCTTTTCGCCTTGTGAAGCTTAAGAAGAGTTCGGCGGACCACTACTTGGAGCTAAGGAACTGCTACATGGAGCTTTAGAAGTGAAGGACCGGTCTACAAAGGTTGTATTCTTTGTTCACTTAGTGTAAAGTTGTTTACATGTTTTATAAAACCCTAATTCTCTAGTTCGATTCTTGGATGGTGTTGCTTAGCACTCTAGATTTTTTTTAAATTGCATACTCGATACTTGCTAAAACCTAGTGGTGGTGCTAAGAAACCCCCAGCATATATATATGTATATATATAGAGAGAGAATAATGGAGGAAAGAGATAGGAAATTTCCTTCTATGGCGTCGAAATAATACACCCTCCATGATTTTTTCCGACGATCGGCACCCACCATCTTCATTGTTATCATCTAAGATGTGGGTATACCAAATTTTATGTGATTCTATAACTTTTTCACCGTTGATTTAGTGGTTCAAAATTAACGGTGAAAAAGTTGTAGAATCACATGAAATTTGGTGTGCTCACATCTTAGATGATAACGATGAAGATGGTGGGTGCCGATCGTCGGAAAAAATGAGAGAGGATGTATTTTTTCGACGCCATAGAAGAAAATTCCATGCCTCTTTCCTCCACTATATATATATATATATATATATATATATATATATAGAGAGAGAGAGAGAGAGAGAGAGAGAGAGAGAGAGGATGCATTTTTCCGATGCCATAGAAGAAAATTCACTCCAATGGCATATTTACTCCATTAACCTCTCGCGCGCGCGTGTATATATCAGTTTGTTGGCTAAATATGAGCGGAAAGGCTAAAAAATTTATTTCAAGAAATGAATCATCATCCAATTTCCAACTCAATTAAAGATGCAATGAATATGAAAAATATACTACAAAACAGACAATAATAGAGTAATATAATGACGCAGTCACTGGAGGAGATTGGGAATAAGAAGGATGAAGTTGGGGATTTGAACTTGGAAGCGGGCACCAATTATGAGAGAGTGGGCCTGGGCCGGGTTAGTGGCACTTAATCGTCGAACAGGCCCAGCAGTTGCTTAACCGTCTTAATCACTGATAGGCTATCTAATGTGGCAAGGCTACCCACAAGTTCCAATAATACCTTCCTTCAAGGGAAAGTAACAAGAAGCTATAGAAGCTTGTAGGTTACAAAACAAATTGCAGAAGCTGACAAACAAAGCTTCAAGAAAAGGAATTTTTGTTAGCCTTGTTGACAAACTGTAGAAGATGACACAAGAATACTAAATATCTTATCTTAAGTTTGTTTTGGACAAGACAAGAGGCTGATAAGCATGGTTTCTTTAGATAAGGTTCTCTATGATCTTTGTGATTGTTGACTGGGATTCTGGGTTTGAGTTTGATTCAGTGTGCTTATGAGATTGATTTGGGGAAGAATCCCACAGCAAGGATCACTTTATCTAGCATAATGAAGCTCCTTGACATTGAAAATATATTTCATCTGAAGAAATAATCACCATGTAGTCTGCTCTCTTAACTAGTGTCAAATTATAACTCGTAGTATGCTCTCTTAACTAGTGTCAAATTATAACTTGAGAAACTATTAAAATAAGGACTTGCCGCAATCTTAAATTATCAGCTACCGTACTCTAGATACTCCAAGGGGTAAAAAAAAGATAAGCTTTTCATTGAGAATTATGTTCAATCTGTTTTCTTTAAACGGGAATTTTTTGAATCAAGCTTTATCCCTCCAAACAAGTACTATCCAGCAGCCTATGGTTTTACCAAAACCATACCAAATTGGCCAGATAATATAGCACGAGTCCTAAGCTTTGGAGGAAAATACACAAGAATAACAGGCGTTTGCAATTTGCAACCACCATTTAACTGAGTTCCTGAAGAGGAAATTGCAAACAGGACTTTAGTAAAGGGGAAAAAGCTAATATACTATGGACATTGATCATACGAATCAGATCATGGGACAACAAAAACACCCTACTGATATAAAAGTTTGGACTGATATGGACAATCTCAGATTAATCCCCTGGCATAAAATTATACAGAGCAATATGTACCTGTGGCTGCGCACAGGTACAAATAACAGTGGCTACACGCCTGGGTGTGGGAGCCATCTCTGATTCCCCTCATTCTTGATCGGCATCCGCAGCTAATGTACTCGTGTGTAGACACAATTGCAATTCAGTCAAAATTGTAATATAGGGGAAAAGACAACAGAAATACAAAAATCTCAATAGCAACAGCTCTAAGCACAAGATAGTTCTATTTGTCTCATAAACATCATGTTCTATGAAAACAGAGATAATTTAGCCAGCAAAAAGAAAAAACCCTTTCTTCTAATATAAAAGTTTGGACAAGCATGGACAATTCAGGATTAGTAGTCCCCCAACATATTGAATTGAATTCATCATCATCTAGGCTTTTCCCATCCAAACGGAGCTATAAAACAAAACCCCAATACAAATTTGATATTGTTTTAAGACCGGTTGTCGACCTAACGTCTCCATCAAATTTCTGGTTTAGAAGACTGACAAGAAAAAGGCTTGTCATAGTCCTAGATAAATAGTTGGCATCCTCCAAATTCTCATTGATTATAACGAGATCTAAAGAAAGAGAAAAGTTTATGTATTTGTCGTATGGAATTATGTTCAACTCTAAGGCATAAATATAACCAAACATATTACGAGATGTCATTAGGAATATGAATAATCTCATTAGGAACAGCTCTAAGCACGGGTTAGTTGCATTTATCTTACAAACATCATGTTGTATGAAACAGGAACAGGGTTGAATGGCCAAAACGGGTTGTACAAGGCAGATAGCAAACCAAATTTGGGCATGAGATTTTTGGGACAATGAGGTCACTAATTACAGCATACAACCAACATGGAGAGAGGATAACAACCCTTGGGCTGGGTAGCAGTCAAAATTAAGATAACAACAGAACTAAGAGGATTAAAGAAGAAACCAAGATAGCTTTGTAAAGCATGAGACAAACACCATAACATAACTACATTTATACGGCATGTACATCTAACTGAGTCATAATGTGTGGTATATATGAAACATAACAATTTTACTATAATTGGGCTACCATTCTTCAGTCACCAATTATGTTAACACGCTGATGAGACGGTAAAGGTTGATGCTTTGTCAGCCTTTTTACAGTTACAGTAAAATACAGATATTCCTCAATCCACCCACTCCTTTAGCACATGTTTTAAGCCAATCATCTTTTTTCTTGAATCCTGAAATGGTCAGAGCAAAACATTCAGAAGACAAATAAAACGAGTGGCATGTTCTCTCGCAAAAAGGCCATTGGCATAAGCTGCAGGAACCTTTGTAAACCAGCATATACATACGGGATTCTCAATTAGTTAAACTAGCAACACTAGCTAATAAACAACATGCCTGGTGGATTGCAGCAATGCGTGTTTCAGCTTCCCTTATTTGAGCCTCCATCGCTTCCACAACTTGCAGAAGAAGCTTCCTATGTGATGCTTCTGCTCATATAAGAGAACCAACCATAAAAAGAAGTGTGTCGGGTGAAAAAGGATCAAAGAGATATTTCATATTCACTGCAAGAAAAGTTTTCAAAGGCTTTAACAAAAATGCTAGAAAAGAGCAGTGACCAGTTCCAAACACATGATCTATTTGAATGGTTTCCAGAGATACAAATCAACAATGGGCTCATTAGAAAAACTTAGGGTATTTTAAGTTTTTAACAACGGAAGTAGTTATATAGATTTTGCTTGGTTTTCACTAATTTAACAAGCACACTTCATATCCGTTTTAACGTCCTAAAGTTATCCAGGCAACAATAAAGGAACGAGATTAATTGCAAATGCACAGAGTGCTATTATGAAGCTGCATGTAAAAATAAGCTACAGATATGATGTGGGTACATCATAGTTGGTGTTAGCGACCAACATCCCCATTTGCAGTTGTATAATCCAATCTGTTGAAGTTCACAAAGAGTAATTATATGCACTAGGAACCGCTTAGAAGGAAGAATCTTCTAAAAAGTAAAAACTATATATAAAACATTGGCAATCCCTGTATGATTGTTGAATATCTAGGGAACATGGGTACTAAGATTTGATAGGGTAGTAAAGATCCACATACTCTGGCGATCTGTGGTTCCCTTTAACTCAATACTGTATGCTTCAAGCTTCTCAAGGATGCTCCTGCAACCCAAGAGATGCTGATTGACCTCTTCTTTGAACTTATCATGAATGAGCTTGAGGTTTTCCTGCTGCTCTGCACTCGAGCAAAAGATCAAGCGGGAAATTGAATTCAAAACTGAGTATATGTTAGAGAGAAAGCAACAATAACATAGTATCATTCATGCACTTAATCTTTATTTTTTGCAATTCCCATATAATACCATTCATGAAATCAAGAAAAATCATTTCAACGGAATAATAGAATATACTCAAAAAAAATTGTACGATTGTTCTTCGTAGAATCTTCTGTACATGCAGTGTTTCATCTCATATTCCTACTCTCCTTCGTTCCCATAATTTTGGTATCCAAGCTTAGGTCATAAAAGTAAATATGAGAGGATACTTGATAAAATGTTGTAAATATAACATAGGTAAATAACTTTATAACCTTCCCTATGTTCAGCCCAAAGTTTGTGTGCCCAGAGAGTAGAGACTCTCCTTAATGTGTCATCTTCAGAAACATCCGTGATATTCCTATATCGATGATCTATCATTTTGTCTTATGCAATGCCATTATGGAAAATAGATAATAAAATTACTTTTCAGACTTGAGACTGGAATCCCTGCTTGTATCCCCAAATTTGAAATCTAAGTGCTTCTGCTTGAAGGGAAATGACTTAAAAATATTCAAGGAAGTTATCTACTGACTAATGTCATGCCCTCTATCAACAAATAACGGCATTAGCAGATAAATTACAAATATCAGTTTTATTTGCTAAAAGTGAAGGTCCTAGGCCGATTCTATGGAGATTTGTAGGCCTTTCCTTTATAAATATTGTTATGAATATAATTTGTTTAGATATTAGTTATGCGTTGTTAGATCAGTTGAGATATGAGAGATAGTCTATGACCCTATATATACTTGCATGTAGAACGCATTTATGAATTAAGCAAATAAAGTATTTTCCTCTTGATTCTTTTCATGGTATCAGAGCGTCAATTTTTCTGAAAAGAATTAAGAGGAAAAAAACCTAATTTTCCTCACCAGTAGCCGCCGCCCCCTAGCCCCCTCGATCTCCCTTTCGATACCAGATCTCCCCTCCAGCCCTCTCGAACCCACCCTCCAGCACCATCGACCCCTCAAAGACCTCCAGCAGCCTCCGACAGCTACCAGACCACCATCGACAGCCCCAAGACAGCCACCAGACCACCACCGACAATCACTATCGATGCCTTAAACCCACCTTAAGCCACCCTCGATCTCTCTAGCCGCCGCCGACCCCTCCCAGCCACCTTCGACGCCCCCTGCATCATCGACAACCATCGAAGAACCCTCGCCGACCTCCTCGACAGCCACCAAACCCCCTCGTAGCCACCATCAAAGCCCTAGACGACTTCTCCAACGCCATTGAGGCTCTCCACGACCCTTCCAGTACTCCTCCATGATGGGAAACTGTATATACTCGAAACTCTTAACATGATATCTTCGATTTTGATGATCAATTTGGTCCTTCAACTCACTGTTCTTCGATTTGGTGTCGACTTCCTTGATCGATCTGGTCTTCGACTCCCCCTTGGTTTTTTGTTGTTGATTTGGGAATTTATTATGGGTTTTATTGCTGATTTGGAGATTGTTTTGCTGATAAGGCTCGGATCTTGGACATTCTTGAAGATTTACTGTTTTTGAGTTGGAGTTTAAGCTTGTCGTTTTTTGAGCATGATTTAAGGTTCTTTGATCTTCTGCTACGGTAAACGTGAAGGTATTTTCTTTCATAATTGAAGTTCAAGCTATTTTTTATATGAAAATGTGTGGATTCGGTATTTGAGATTGAATTGTGAACCGCCACTTTCGTCTGGATCTTATTGATTTTGTTGATTGTCTACCTTATTCTAGTTCTCTAAGGATTTCCTTTGCGCCATTCTTCATGGATTCTGCTTCGGTTTCAATTACTGCTAATGATCGTTTCTCTTTTACTGTTTGTACTCATGGTCCCCATACTTGTAGTCGCAGCTGTGCTGGTCTTTATTGTTCTTAATGCGGCGACACTAATCATCGTGCAGACTGATGTTGGGAGAAATATGGCTACCCTAATGATACTCATACACCTCTCCAGACATTCACAGCAGTTGCTACTGTCCGATCTTCTTATTCTGCCGGCAATTTACATTTATCCAGTGCTGAGTGGGGACAGTTGCGTCGTTCCCTCTCCTCTTTAGCTCTTGCCAATTTTTCTACTCCATGTATATTGTTCGTTTCTCTAATTCATGGGCCGCTGATTCTGACGTCTCATATCACATGTCTCGTGATGGACCGTCTGGGCTGGCTTCTAGTCTTCACAAGTTGATTTTTATGGCCAATGGTAATACCACACTTGTTTCTGATTCTGCTGATTTATCACTTATTTCATCTTTACAGCTGAAAAATGTTTTAATTGTGCCATCTTTAAAACTGAACTTGCATTCTATTCGTCAACTTATAAATGATTCTAATTGCTCCGTAAATTTTTATCCCTTTTGACGAAGCAGCGGATTGGTGGGGGCAAGAACAGAATGGACTGTACTACGTTGATCACTTTCCCAGTACGTCTGCAATTGTTTCCACTATCCAGAGGCATCGGCGACTTGGTCATCCTCATATTTCTTCTTTACGTAATATGGTGCGTTCCTTTGAATTATCAGATTTCAGTCATGAATCATGTATTCTTAATAAACACCACCGCTCATCTTTTCCTCCAGTTAATAAAATACATGATTTACCCTTTGCGTTAGTTCACTATGATATTTTGGGTCCGTTTAAAATTCCTAGTGTGTTTGGTTATAAATATTTTGTAACTTTTATCGATGATCATTCACGTATGACTTGGTTATATCTTCTGCGTAATAGGTCTGGAGTTTTGTCTGCGGTCTTGGTTGTCTGTTTTTATATCATTCGCATGTCTTCTCCGGTTCTAAACAACCAGTCCCCTTATTTACCGCCGAAACGGAAGACGAGACCGAGTAGGTCGTCTTGCCTGAATTTGGGGGCAAATACTATTTGGGTTTATCCGTCCACCTCTCCGAAAATACCAAATTGATTTATGACACAGTATATCGGAGATTTAGACGGATGCGGCCGTTGTAGCAGATTTCGTCAGATTCCACCTCGTTTGCGTGGGGTTTTTGATTGTGGGGACGCTCTTCGCTACAGGCGCAAGCCCCTGCAGTTAATTACGTTACCACATCGCGATAACCACTTTCTCTTGCTCCAGAATGCCACTTCGTATCGTGTGTGTTTGTTTTATTTTTTGTTTGCCCGTGGATTGCATACAGAGACTAATTTATGTCGTCGTCCGAAGGGCGCGATTAGTCCAAATCCGTATATTTTGGGTTTTTAATTTAAGGATCGTTAATCTAGTTTGAGATTAGACTCTTCCACTTCCTCTCTCTGTGTGTCTCTTTCCTTCTCTCCTTACTCCTATTTATATGAGAAGAAAAATAATCAAATTGTTAAGAAAATCTCTTATTGAGAGATCATGATTGATTCCATGATCTTTTAGATCAATCGGTGAATTTTATTCGCCGTTGGATTTTTAATCCAAAGGCTCTCTGTGTAACAGAGAAGATTTCTTGTTTGTTTAACAAAATTATGAATATCTTATTAGTTTTAACAAGATTAGAATTTTATTCTATCATATCTTTTTAGTTTAACAAGATCAGAAATATATTTTCTTAATATAGAATTTAATTCCATCATATAAAATTTTATTCTTATCATATGAATATCTTGTTAGTTTAACAAGATTAGGAAAATATTTTCCTATGATAGAATTTTATTCTACCAGATGATTTAATTGGTGATATTTTATCACCATCGGATTTTAAATCCAGGATTCTCTGTTAGAGAAAGATCTTTCCATATTAAAAAGATCAGGAAAAATATTTCCCAAATAGGATTTAATTTTATCACATAGAATTTAATGGGAACATTTTAAATTGGGGCGCTCACGTGCTTTGCATGTGAGAGGCAAGAGAACTCACGTGTTTAACACGTGACCCCTGCTATGGGTTTTAGCCTGAATATGTTCAGCGCTCATATACTTTGCATATGCGCGTTTACATGTTTTACACGTGAGGCATGTTTGGCCATTAATTGTTTTATTTAGTTTATTTTCAGCGCCCATATGCTTTACATATGAGCGCTCACATGTCTAGCACGTGAGACATGTTTGGCCATTAGTTATTTATGTTCAGCGCTCATATGCTTTGCAAATGAGCGCTCACGTGTTTTACACGTGAGGCATGTTTGGCCCTTAGTTGTTTGCTTTCAACGTTTATATACTTTGCATATAAACGCTCACGTGTTTAACACGTGATGTCCAACCGTGAATTCTTTTCCTCTTTCTTCTCTCCATTTTTTATAAGGGTTATAAGGGAAAAATAGCTCTTGGCCAAAAATTTTGACGGGAACACCCCTTTCTCTATTTTGTTTCCACAGAGCAACCATTTTCATGTTTCTCCTAAAGTGTATGGTTGTCTATACTATCCTTATATACTAGGTCCTCATGTAGACAAGTTAGATCCTCGAGCTACCTGTATGGTGTTGGTAGGTTACTCACGATCCCAGAAAGGGTATGTTTGATTTGACCCCGCTTCATCTAAAGTTTGTACTTCATGTGATATGACCGTTCCCCTCCGAATGGACGGCCAAGACGACTAAGAGACGTCTTGCCTGAGATTCGGGGCAGATGCTATTTGGTTTTATCCGTCCACCTCTCCGAAGATACCAAGTTAATTTATGGCACCGTGTATCGGAGGTTTAGACGGATGCGGACGATATAGCAGACTTCGTCAGATTCCCCCTCGTTTGAGGGTTTTTTTTGATTGTGGGGACGCTCTTCCCTGCAGGCGCAAGCCCCTGCAGTTAATTACGCTACCGCATCGCGGTAACAACTATCTCCTTCTCTAGAATTTCATTTCATGTCGTGTGTGTTTGTTTTGTTTGTGGTTGCCCGTGGATTGTATACGGAGACTAAGTTATGTCGTCGCCTGTAGGACGTGGATTAGTCCAAATCCGTATTTACTTAGATTTGGGTTTGGTGTTTTGGTTTAAGGATACGTTAGCCGTACTGAGGCTAAGATCGACTTAAACTTTTGTTAAGGATACGTTAGCCTAATCTTCAGACTAAGATCAACTTAACGGGATCATTTAGATCCAACAAAAGAGCAATTGGCTCTATTGTTTAGTTTAATGACGTTGCGGTCAATTTCCAGTTTAGGGACATGGTGGTCCATGTTCCAGTTTAGGGACGTGGTGGTCCATGTTATGTATGGCCGTCAGGACCCGTCACCTCTCTGACGTCGTTAAAGGATTACAACGACAGGTGTCAGAGAAGTTCGGAGATGTACCCTTGAACCGGATGTAAATTGATTTAAGAGAGCAGCCGTGCTCAGTCAATTTAATTTGAGGACTTATGGCCATGATTGGGCTAAGTTCAGTTGAAGATGTTCAACATTTTTATTTGTAGTTGGCCTGTTAGGCCTTTGCTTGGGCTCTGCCCCTTGTCTAATAATGCATAGTATTAATCTTGGTCTCTGTTGGGCCTTTATTTAGGCTCTGCCCCTTTTTTAAAAAAAGAATGATGCATTGCATCTGTTTTTGGTTTGGGCTCTGCCCTTTTTGAGAATAATGCATAGCATTTACTAGGCCTGTTAGGCCTTTTTAATTGGGCTCAGCCCTTCTTTTTAATGATGCACTGCATCAATTAATCTGACAGAATGCCACGTGGCCTGTCAGGCGCTTTGCGCTAATTAATGAGCGTAAGCGCATGTGGAGGTGACACGTGTCACGCTCTGGAGAGCGCAAGCGCATGTGGAGGTGACACGTGTCACGCTCTGGTGAGCGCAAGCGCGGTTAGCGCAGCGCGCTGTGTCAGTGCGCTGCGCTGTTGCGCTGCTGCCACGTGGCGCGCTCTGGTGAGTTGCGCCAATTTCAGAGAACAATACAGCATTTTTTTTTAAAAGCGTATGGCGCAAATGATTCTGGAGCTGACACCTGGCGCTCTCTGGTGGTTTACGCCAACCTAAGAACGCAACAGTGCCAATTTTGCAAGTGCAGGGCACTGTTTTATATTTTGATCAATTTTAGATCAAAGAAAACAAGTTTTTCTTGTTTTCAAAAAACCAGTGGTTCATAAAAAGTGCAAGGCACAGTTGTTATTTATTTTTCTTTTTATTGAAGATCATTGATCTTGTTCTTAGATCAATGATCTATTTCAGAAGAACTTCTTCTTTTTCATAAAGGTTTTTACCTTTTTTCTTGAGTTCTTCAAAATTCTTCAGAGCTCTCTTTTTGTTGTTTTTTTTCTGAAGTTTTTTTATGTCGATCCCCTTTTGAATTGAGGTCTAGAGGCCTTTATATAGTGCCCATAAATTTGTTAAAGAGATCTTTCTCTGAGCGATTTGGGGAATTTTCCCCACCGTTGGATCTTTGATCCAAGGGCTTCTGTTTTACAGAAAACAATTTTCTTGTTTTAACAAGAACAGAAAGATCTTACTGGAATTTAATTCTGTTTGGCGCAAACGCCCCAGCGCTTGACACGTGTCGCGTAGCGCAAGGCGCAGCGCAACTGCGCTGCCACGTGTCGCGCAGCGCAACTGCGCTGCCATGTGGCGCACAGCACAGAGCGCAGCGTAACTGCGCTAGCGCGTGGCGCGCAGCGCAAGTCAACTGTTGCTTCATTTAATAGAGCCTTGCTCTTGATTGAATGCGCTGCCTTGGGCGCTGCGCTCCCTGCGCTGGCGTGTCTGATTTTGACACGTGGCGCTCTGCGCACAGCGCAGAGGATCTGAAGCGTTACTTCATTTATTTTAATTTTAATTTTCAAAACAGAGTTTTGCTCTGATTGGAGGAAACAGAAGCGTTGCTTCGTTTCCCGCCTTGGAATTTGAACAGAGATTTGCTC
Source organism: Agapanthus africanus (assembly GCA_030015575.1). NCBI lineage: Eukaryota > Viridiplantae > Streptophyta > Magnoliopsida > Asparagales > Amaryllidaceae > Agapanthus > Agapanthus africanus. The sequence goes on along the minus strand of JASDDO010000019.1, from coordinate 932,182,855 downwards.
TGATTGGGATAAACAAATGCCCCCCACCGTTGTGCTTACGTGGCCCTCAAACGTGAGCGCAGCGGTGGCAGAATTCCAACCGTCGCGGCAACTTTTGGAAGTTGAAAGGGTATTTGATGCCTATAAATAGGACCTTTGGTCCCTTAAATGATTTTCATCTCTTCATAGGAATTTTATTCAGAACCCTGCTCTTTTGTTTAAGCACTTTTAAAAGTTCGAACTTTAGGTAAAACTTAATTTGGATTAAATTAAATCAATTTTAAAAGCCTTGCTCTCAATAGATCTCTGATCTAAAGAAGACCCATTTAGGGTTTCACTTAGCAGAGCTTTCCTCTAAAGGGGTCTAAGGAGAACCCTATTATGGTTCCATTAATAGAGCTTTGCTCTCTAAAAGATTTCTCTTGTATTTTCTCATTTCATTAATGGAGCTTTGCGCCTTCCAAATCATATAAAAGAACTCTCAGGAGTTTTTCATTGATCTTGGAGTTTAAAAATGGCATTTTATTCCTCGGTGCATTATATCGCTTTGCTTAATCAGTCTTTCTGATAATTTTGTTGATTCTCTTTCACAGAAACAATGGACGCCCACATGTACGATCTTGACGAGATCATCTTTTACGGGGACATCCGCTGACTTGGCCGTTCTCAAAATCGAGAGTTCACAAATGCGGAGTATGCTGAAATCATGAGCCGCTTCGACGCATATAACGGTCAACTGCTTCCCCGATGTTCCTCTCTCCTGAAGCTTATCGTGGGAGCCATCTGGGAAGCGCTTCCCCTATTTTGTTCTGGCGTGCCGTTTGGGGCGTTGGATGCCGCCGAGGATAAGGTGCACTCGGTGTACCTGATGAACTTAATCTCGAAGAGACGGCGAGACAATCTTGTCGATCTTCTGCACCAGGCCTTCCAACAGTCTGCCATACTTGCTGCTTATTGGAGGGAGGAGGACATCCGTGGGGACCACGACGCTTGTGCTCGCGAAAGAAAGCACACTAGGATGGTTCGCCAGGCTTGGAAAATCTTAGATAAGGTTACTTTCGAGTTCCTTAATCCATGTCCTGGGTCCGAGGTTATACCGTTATAAACATTTCAATGTTGTTATTTATTTCTTTATGATTGTAAAAGCCCTTTGAAATATGAATGGAAAATTTTTATTTCAGCTTGTCTTATTTCTCATTTTGAGTATTTTGCACACACATGAATGAATGTGTCTCGAACGCTTGATCAAATGCAAATCGAATGTCCTTTCTATCGCTTCCCTCTTTCTTTTATTATCAGTATACTGCTTTAGTAAACATGGTTGATTGGTGATAAAGCGAGCATCCTGTATTGGCTTCTTCAAAAGGCAGCGATGGCTTAGGCCGCAGGTTCAAATCTGCTGCCTAAGTCTTTTCAACTCTATGAGCCGTGAGGGTCTCAAAGAGACTTTTCTCCTTACGGATCGAGAGGATCTCGTAGGTGGATTTTCTCCTTAGGAATCGTGAGAATTCCTAAGTGCATTCTCTTTTATAAGTCGTAAGGATCTTATAAGAGAATTTTTCCCTCTTATGAGTCGAGAGGACCCGTAAGCGGTTGTTTCCCTCCTCGTCGAGATTCGAGTTTGGAGAGTGAGACCCGTGGATAGTATGCAAGAGACCGTTTTGGGCCAACTTGCAGGGTCCCAATGCTTAGGAAACAAGTTTTTAATCCTTACTACCTAAGGCTTTATTTTACGAGTCGAGCCGCATCGAGCAGTTCTCGCAAAGACATCAGTTTCTTCACAAGTCGAGACGAATCGAGCATTTCTTGCAAGAACATCCTAACGTCACAGTTAACCTCTGCTCTTTACGACAGAAGTCCGTTAGGGTCTGTGGTACTTAGGGTTTTGGCCGTCGTACCGTCACATCAGCTGATATATTCCTCGATAGGCAATCGTGCTGTTCGAGTAGCCCTGTGACTGCCGTGTCTCTGATCCCTTCGGGGGCTGGACAAGACATCTTCAAGCAATCTTCCTAGGCAGTTTGACCGTCGGAAGAGCAAGCGTTAGGAATTTGCCATGCCGCTTTTTACTTGAGGTTAGGCTCATTTTGGAGAGCCCCGATGAGTCATAACCACTCCGCGCTGGTATGGGATGATCTCCGATAGTCTTTCAGGTTTATGTGAGTTGCCGTCAAGACCCTGAAGCTAGGAATTTGGCCTTTGCTTCGTTTGCTGGCATTGTGTCTGCTGTATCGAGACGAATGTCGCGGTTGTCTCTAGGTTGTTGATGAACCGTCGAGATTTGGAACTAGGGACTTTGCCGTGGCTCCGTTAGTTTGATTGTCGCGTCCGATCCCTGCTGGAAGGAGAACACTGAGGTGACAACTCGTCTGCTGTATCGAAACGAACATCAAGGTGGAGCTGGGATTTTGCCGTGGCTCCGTTTGTTTGATTGTCGTGTCTGATCCCTGCTGGAGTAAGAACGCTGGGTTGACATCTCGTCTGCTGTATCGAGACGAATGCCGAGGTGGAGCTAGGATTTTGTCGTAGCTCCGTTTGTTTAATTGTCGCGTCTGATCCCTGTTGGAGGAAGAACGCTGGGTTGACATCTCGTCTGCTGTATCGAGACGAACGTTGCAGTTGTCTCTAGGTTGCTGGTGAACCGTCAAGATTTGGAACTAGGGATTTTGCCGTGGCTCCATTTGTTTGATTGTGTTGCGTCTGCTGTGTTGAGACAAACGTCGAAGTGGTGACCATTTCGCACTGGTGTGAGATGATCTCCAGTTGTCCTTCAGACTTTAAATGGTTTGCCGTTAAGACCTTGAAGGTAGGAATTTGGCCTTTGCTTCGTTTGCTGACATTGCATCCTCTATATCGAGACGAATGTCGCGGTTGTCTCTAGGTTGCTGGTGAACCGTCGAGATTTGGTTTCGCTTTCTGGTGGATCCTGTTGGGAAGGTATGGTTCCCTCTTTGTTTGTGCCCCTGGATTGTATACAGGGATCGATGTGATCTCACCTGTAGGGCAAAAAGTTTCATTCATCATTTTTTTGGTATTTCCGCGATGCTCTATCGTTTCAGCTTTTATATCGCGAAGGTCGCGATTGCCCAATCATTTCGGCTATTTTTCGCGGTGCCCCATCATTTCGGCTATTTATTTTATTTTCACTCGCTGCTTTTTATTGCGAGTTGCCCCATCATTTCGGCTATTTATTTTATTTTCACTCGCTGCTTTTTATTGCGAGTTGCCCCATCATTTCGGCTATTTCATATACTTTTTAGCTCGCTGATTTTTTTATCGCGAGTGTGAAACTTGGAATCTGGTGCCAATCTCAGTATCAGCATCGCTACAACTGGAATATTGCCAGGAGCGAATCATCATTTGCCATAAAAGGACTTGGAATTTGATACCGGTTTAGGCATCAACATCGCTACAACTGGGACATTGCCAGGAGCGAATCATCATTTGCCTCTGTCGATGTCGAACAAAGGTGGCTTAGCGAACAGGGTTAGGATCCCGTCGACTAAGGCTTTTGACTTCATGAGCCGTAAGGGTCTCATAAAGGTATTTCTCCCTACAAGTCGTGAGGATCTCGTAGGTGTGTTTTCTCCTTAGGGATCGTGAGGATTTCTAAGTGTATGTTCCCCTGTAAGTCGTAAAGATCTTACAAAAGGGTTTTCTCCTTATAAGTCGAGAGGACTTACAAGGGTTGTTCACCATATGGACATATCCCTAGTCACGGGTGTGACTTGGTTAGGGAAATGTTTGTTCGCACCCGTGGACTGTATACAAGGGTCGGTATTGAACCACTTGTAGGGCAATAGTGGAAGGTTGTGGGAGTTGCTTAAGAACAGGTTCAGGTCCCTGTAACTTAAGACTTTCAAATCTTATGAGCCGTGAGGGTCCCATAAGAGAGTTCTCCTTACGAGTCGTGAGGATCTCGCAAGTGTATTTTCTCCTTAGAAATCGTGAGGATACCTAAGTGTGTTGCTCCCTTGTGAGTCGTAAGGATCTCACGCGGGTGATTTCTCCTTACAGGGTCGAGAGGATCATGTAGGTGTCCTTTAATGAGGTTGCGCCCTTTCGGGTTTTCACAAACACTCGCCGGTAGCCCTGCTGTTTTTACTTACGGAGCCCTTTCGGGTTTTCATCCGTGCCCATTTTGCTTATGGACATACCGTTTCCCCTTTTTTTTTATTCTCTTTTTTTTTTACGAGGTCACGCCCTTTCGGGTTTTCACAAACACTCGCCGGTAGTCCTGCTGTTTTTACTCACGGAGCCCTTTCGGTTTTTCATCCGTGCCCATTTTGCTTATGGACATACCGTTTTTATTTTTTTTATATATTTTTTTTACGAGGCCGCGCCCTTTCGGGTTTTCACGAACACTCGCCGGTAGCCCTGCTGTTTTTACTCACGGAGCCCTCTCGGGTTTTCATCCGTGCCCATTTTGCTTATGGACTAACCGTTTTTTTAATTTTCTTTTTATTTTATTTTTTTTCTCGTCAGCCTAAGGATGCTGCGGTAGTAGTTTAAAGACGTTTCGGTCGTTTGCAAGTTTTAGGACATTGCGGTCCATCATTAGTTTAAGGACGTTTCGGTCCATTATCCAGTTTTAGGACGTAGTGGTCCATCATTAGTTTAAGGACGTTTCGGTCCATTATCCAGTTTTAGGACGTAGTGGTCCACTGTCGCCGTATTTGAGGCGAATTTCTAGTTTATTGACTTTTCGGTCTATGGGGCTTTTTCTATGACTGAGCATGATGCCCCCGGCGTATCCATCTTTCTCGGAGCGTGCGGTTGTGGCGGGCTCACCTTCCAGTTTTCGGAGATGACGAACTTGCCCTGTTGGTATTGGTTTTCAACCCAGTTTTTGAAGACGTAGCAATCCTCGATCAGGTGACTTACCGTTTGGTGGTAAGGCCAATAATTGAGATTGTTAACATCGCCTTGCCGCAACGGACGTTTTGGACTCGGCAGATTGATGAGTCTGTCGCGCACTGCCAACTCGAACAGTCTCCTTGTTTTATCTTGAGGAAACGAGTAAGGACGTTTCAACTTTTCATGGAGGGGTTGCCGCTTGTTGTTTCGGCAAACAACAGGTCTAGGGCCACTCGATTGCTGTTAAGTGTTGGCTACGAGGGCTGTTTTTCCCTTCCCTTTATCCTTTCTGCTCGATCCTTTGTTTGCGGGGCCGAGATTTTTTTTGAGTAGCGTGCGATTGCACGGCTGAACATTCTCGCAACTCCTCAATTCTTTCATTTTTGAAATGGATTCCTTGAGGAGAGGGTTGAGGGCAGCTTCTTCGTCAGAGTCGCTTCCAAAGGTGATAACTTGCGATCCCTTGGTGTCGGCTATGTGACAGTCGGCGGCGGCTCTTTTGCGCTCATCTGCCACATTTTTCTGATGTCTACGAGTTTCACGCTTTGTCCTGTTGAAGTGTTGCTTTTGAGTGACATACCCTTACCACCAACACTTAAAGGAGTCGCAGTCTTCGGTAGGATGTATGATCTTCTGATGATATAAGCAGAAGTTAGGATGCATCTCTACTCCACCGAGAGTATTTTCTTCAGAGGGCGGTAGCTTCATTCCCATTGATAGGGCTTTGACGAACCCTTTCCTCGTCTTGAATTTGTTTTTATCCGCAGCGGATGACTTTTGTTTTGACGGAAGTGCCTCGACTCTTTGGTCTAGTAGTCGGTGTTTGGCTCCTTCCAGTATGGCCATCTCACGCTCTTGATTAGCTTTAACTTTCAGACGAATCTTATTCAGGAAGGCATCGATCAACTCGTCTGACGGCCGCGGAATTTCTGGTTCAGGATCCACCCTCGGTTTCTCGGCGTAAGGAGCTTCTTCATCATCCGCCAATGAGTGAGAGATCACATGACAAGTCATTATGCAGTCTTCGGATTCACCTGATGAGTCTTCTCCATCGTTTTCGTCCTCGACAAAAGAACAAGTTGCCCCCAGCGTGTCCGTCTTCTTTGGAGTGTGCGGCTGTGGTGGGTTCACCTTCCAGTTTTCAGACAGCGCGAACTTGCCTTGTAAGTACCGATTCTCGATCCATCCCTTAAAGACGAAACAATCCTCGATCGGGTGACTTACCGTTTGGTGGTAAGGACAATAATTGGGATTATTGAGATCGCCTGGCTGCAACAGACGTTTTGGACTCGGCAAATTGATGAGTTTGTTGTGCATTGCCAGCTCGAACAGTCTTCTCGTTTTATTCTGAGGAAACGAGTAAGGACGTCCCGGTCTCTTCTCGAGGGATGGGCGTGGACGCACGCTATTTTGGCGAACGACCGAATTTGAGTTGCTCGGCTGTTGTTGAGCATTGGCGACGACGATCGCTTTCCCTTTTCCTTTCTCATTTCGAGAATCTGGTTTTGGAAGCGAAGGTCCATGGCCCATCTGGTCCATTTGGGCTAATTTGTCGATCAAGGCCTGGAAGGTGGTCGGCCTTAAAAACATCATGAACTGGGAAATGGTCGCTTGCGGATCGAAAGTGCCCACAAACATGCCTACCGCAGGTGCTTCTTCAATACGTTGTTCGCACTTCGACCATAGATTCCGCCATCGTGTTGCGTATTGAACCCATGTTTCGCCGGGCCTTATCCTGACGTTAATCAGCGCTGTTATCGGGATGCGTCCACTAGCACTCGCGAATCTTTGTGTAAACAGTAGCTCCATCTCCGCAAATGTTTTGACAGAGTCGTTAGGTAGCTCCGAATACCATTCAAAGGCTGTATCTGACAAGCTGCCAACGAATTGGCGAAGCAACAATTTGTCATCGCCTCCAGTATTGCCGCATAAGGTCCTGAATTGAGCGACATGCTGATGCGGATTCCCTGTCCCTTTATATATGTGGAACTTAGGGATCGTATATCCCGGCGGGAAACTGATTTGGTCATACCAGCTTGGATAGGATCGTCCGGTTCTAACAATTTGCCCAGCCGCTTCATTCGCCTGATGAACCCGTATCTGCTGAGCTAAATATTCATCCAGGGCAGCTTTAGAGATAGTTTCTTTCTTGGCTGCTGAAAGAGCCGGCGGAGGATTAGATGTCTCCTCTTTACCGTCTTCAATAACGATCGGAGGGTCATCAGCTGGAGGGTCCGGCTGTAACATCATCCCTACCATATCTTGGAAGAGGAGCGCCATTTGTTTTATGTTAGCCGCTTGCTATGCGGCTTCTTTGTCCCTTTTTTTGAGGACTCTGCGTAGGAAGTCAGTGTCAGTTTCTTGCTCATGCCGCTGTTCTGATGATGCCTCCGAGCTTTCTTTTGGCCCGGTAAGTGCGGCCATTGCAGTCATCATTTCTTGGAGCTTTTGTTGTTGCTCCTGGACTTTTGTCAAGGATCGGGTAAGCGGTCGGTGACCCGTCGAAACACGACCTTCCTCCTTTCCGGAAGCCATATAAACAGTGTGCACTACCATGCCCCCAGACTTAGGGCGTTTGTGCTCAGCGCTTTTACGATTGGCCATGTTCACAGGGGCTTTTTGCGGCCTCCTTTTCTTGTGAGCGGTCGAAGTTGAGGGGGCCGTTGCAGTGGGCACCCAAGTAGCTATCGCCTTTTGTGGCTTGACAGGATGGCTCTCTTCTCGCTGGACCTTCACCTTTTCCTGTCGGCGAGAGTAATCTTGATCAATTACTAAGTCTTGAACTTTTCGCCAAACTTTATAAATTTTGGAGGATAGCCGCTGAGGGGCTGCTCCAGCTTAATTTCCGTAACTCTCTCCACAGGTGGAGGAGATCTTTTCAGTGTGGCGGTAGGAGAGTTCTTACGCACTCTCCTTAGTGGTTCAAAGCTGTTCCCAGTTAGAACAGCAGCATTAACTTCCACCACTGGAGCAGGTGGAGTTAGCCCTGAAGGGGAGTTGCCCCCGGCCTTCCTTATTGGCGACGTCGAGCATGACGAGCCGTTGGGGCAGGCTCGGCGATAGAGACAGCTTCTTTTTGCCCCCTGTCTGAATGAGATGTTGCCGGTGTCAGCCTTTTAAAGACTGATGTTGTCTTTTGAGTGTCGATATTCAATCTGTCAAAAACAGATCCTCGAGCAGGGCAGGAGCCGGAATAGACAGCCTTGAAAAAACTGACTCTTTGACGGGAGAAGCCGCCTTGACGACTTCTGGAGCAGCGGTTGTTGCCTTCCTTGGGACAGCCACTTTAGAGTTCATGGGCTTCCTGGCGGGCCCATCAGAGTTCTGATCCAGCCTGGCAAAGACAGAGGCTGTTGATTTGATATTGGACGACCCGTTGGCAGGGGCCGTTATAGCAGTGAGCCGATCGAAAACCGACTTCTTGTTCGCTTCTGGTGCGGGCATTGGCATGGTGAAGCTTGCCGGCGGGATCATGATCCCGAAAAACAGGCCAGTGGTGGCCTGGGTCACCTGTTCTACCGGCATGGTCAGGATAGAGGCCGCTTGAGGCCCATATACTACACCTCTAGGTGAGGTGGAGCGTCGGTTGCATTGGCACTTCGAGCAGTTAGAGGCCATTGATACTTGATTTCTGTGCCAGGCAAAAGACCAAATTTTAGTAACTTGAAACCCAAAGGCAACCATTAACAAACCGCGATTCGTTCGCGAAGACGACACACGAAGTGTGGAGTGGAAAGAGGAAAAGGTCCCACCGGGCGTGTCAGAATCTGTTCCCCTCCGAATGGACGGCCAAGACGACTGAAAGACGTCTTGTCTGAGATTCGGGGCAGATGCTATTTGGTTTTATCCGTCCACCTCTCCGAAGATACCAAGTTAATTTATGGCACCGTATATCGGAGGTTTAGACGGATGCGGCCGATATAGCAGACTTCGTCAGATTCCCCCTCGCTTGAGGGGTTTTTTGATTGTGGGGACGCTCTTCCCTGCAGGCGCAAGCCCCTGCAGTTAATTACGCTACCGCATCGCGGCAACAAGTTTCTCCTTCTCCAGAATTTCACTTCATGTCGTGTGTGTTTGTTTTGTTTGTGGTTGCCCGTGGATTGTATACGGAGACTAAGTTATGTCGTCGCCCATAGGACGTGAATTAGTCCAAATCCGTATTTACTTAAATTTGGATTTGGTGTTTTGGTTTAAGGATATGTTAGCCGTATTGAGGCTAAGATCGACTTAAACTTTTGTTAAGGATACGTTAGCCTAATCTCCAGACTAAGATCAACTTAACGGGATCATTTAGATCCAACAAAAGAGCAATTGGCTCTATTGTTTAGTTTAATGACGTTGCGGTCAATTTCCAGTTTAAGGACATGGTGGTCCATGTTCCAGTTTTGGGACGTGGTGGTCCATGTTATGTATGGCCGTCAGGACCCGTCACCTCTCTGACGTCGTTGAAGGATTACAACAACAGGTGTCAGAGGAGTTCGGAGATGTACCCTTGAACCGGATGTAAATTGATTTAAGAGAGCAGCCGTGCTCAGTCAATTTAATTTGAGGACTTATGGCCATGATTGGGCTAAGTCCAGTTGAAGATGTTCAACATTTTTATTTGTAATTGGCATGTTAGGCCTTTGCTTGGGCTCTGCCCCTTGTCTAATAATGCATAGCATTAATTTTAGTCTCTGTTGGGCCTTTATTTGGGCTCTGCCCCCTTTTTTAAAAAAAGAATGATGCATTGCATCTGTTTTTGGTTTGGGCTCTGCCCTTTTTGAGAATAATGCATAGCATTTACTAGGCCTGTTAGGCCTTTTTAATCGGGCTCAGCCCTTCTTTTTAATGATGCACTGCATCAATTAATCTGACAGAATGCCACGTGGCCTGTCAGGCGCTCTGCGCTAATTAATGAGCGCAAGCGCATGTGGAGGTGACACGTGTCACGCTCTGGTAAGCGCAAGCGCAGTTAGCGCAGTGCGCTGTGTCAGTGCGCTGCGCTATTGCGCTGCTGCCACGTGGCGCGCTCTGGTGAGTTGCGCCAATTTCAGAGAACAATACTCTATTTTAAAAGCGCATGGCAAATGATTCTGGAGCTGACACGTGGCGCTCTCTGGTGGCTTGCGCCAACCTAAGAGCGCAACAGTGCCAATTTTGCAAGTGCATGGCACTGTTTTATATTTTGATCAATTTTAGATCAAAGAAAACAAGTTTTTCTTGTTTTCAAAGAACCAGTGGTTCATAAAAAATGCAAGGCACTGTTGTTATTTATTTTTCTTTTTATTGAAGATCATTGATCTTGTTCTTAGATCAATGATCTATTTCAGAAGAACTTCTTTTTCATAAAGGATTTTACCTTTTTTCTTGAGTTCTTCAAAATTCTTCAGAGCTCTCTTTTTGTTGTTTTTTTCTGAAGTTTTTTGATGTCGATCCCCTTTTGAATTGAGGTCTAGGGGCTTTTATATAGTGCCCATAAATTTGTTAAATTTGTTAAAGAGATCTTTCTCTGAGCGATTTGGGGAATTTTCCCCACCGTTGGATCCTTGATCCAAGGGCTTCTGTTTTACAGAAGACAATATTCTTGTTTTAATAAGAACAGAAAGATTTTACTGGAATTTAATTCTGTTTGGCGCAAACGCCCCAGCGCTTAACACGTGTCGCGTAGCACAAGGCGCAGCGCAACTGCGCTGCCACGTGGCGCGCAGCGCAAGTCAGCTGAAGCGTTACTTCATTTAATAGAGCCTTGCTCTTGATTGAGTGTGCTGCCTTGGGCGCTGCGCTCCCTGCGCTGGCGTGTCTGATTTTGACACGTGGCGCTCTGCGCGCAGCGCAGGGGATCTGAAGCGTTACTTCATTTATTTTAATTTTCAAAACAGAGTTTTGCTCTGATTGGGGGAAACAGAAGCGTTGCTTCGTTTCCCGCCTTGGAATTTGAACAGAGCTTTGCTCTGATTGGGGTAAACAATGACCTTCATAGAAAATCAAGCCTATTTTCTACCAACTATTAAGAACCTCACTTCTACTATTCTTGTTCCTCATCTCCCTTTTTTAGAGCCTGATTCGTCTGTTCAACCTCTACGGCCTATTATTAAGCCTATAACCTCTTTTCCATAGGTGTATCACCGTCGTAACAAAGTTTCACCACCCCTCCCACTGCTATTTCTTTTAACGATTCTTCTGTAGGTACTCTTATACAGTCCACTACCGATGTCTTCGGAAGATCTTTCTCTTTCTATTGCCTTACGCAAGGATAAACATTCATGTACTACTGCACATCCGATTTTTAACTTTATTTCCTATCATAGACCGATACCATCTTCTCATTAGTTTGTTTTTTCTTTATCTGCCATCACTCTTCCTTCCTCTCTTCAGGAAGCTCTTCAGCATCCAAATTGGTATGCAGCTATATTAGAGGAGATTGCCGCACTGTGCTCTAATCAAACTTGAAAATTGGTACCTCTGCATTCAGATAAGAAGGTTGTCAGCTGTAGATAGGTCTTGCTGTCAAGCATAATCCCGATGGAACGATTGACTGTCTCAAAGCTTGATTAGTGGTCAAAGATTTTACTCGGCGGTATGGGTTGGGTTATGTTGAAATTTTTTCGTCAGTTGCCAAATTGATCTCGATTCGTGTTCTTATATTCTTAGCTGTTTCTAGGGCATCACTACTTCATCAGCCTGATATTAAGAATGCATTTCTTAATAGCGATATTTTGAAGACTATTTATATGCAGCAGACTCCTGGTTTTCAGCGACCGGAGGAGTCTATGGTTTGTTTTTTACATAAACCATTATACGACTTGAAGTAGTCATCGCGTGCCTAGTTTGAAAATTTTAGTACAGTTCAACGACAGATTAACTTCAAACGCAGTCGTGCCGACACAACTCTCTTTACATATAATCGTTCTCAAGACAGGGTAATTATACTAGTATATGTTGATGATATTATCATTATCGGAGATAATTCCGCTGGTATCTTCAAAGTGAAAGAACATTTGGCTTTACACTTCTATACCAAGAACCTTGGGCCATTAAAATATTTTCTTGGAATTGAAGTGTCACGGAAGTCTAGTAGATTACAATTTTCTCAGCGTAAGCATGTACTTGATTTTCTATCCGAGACATGATTTCTGGGATGTAGATCAGCAAACACTCGTATAGATTCCTCAGTCAAGTTATCTCGATTGAGCTCTCCCTTGGATCCTCCACTATCTGATCCAGGACGATACCGACATCTAATTGGAAAACTTATTTATCTCACTGTCACTTGTCCTGATATTGTCTTTGCCGTTAGTACAGTGAGTCAATATATGCAGAATGTTTTGATCTCTCACCTTAAAGCAGTTGTGTATATTCCCAGATATATCAAAAGTTCTTCAGGACAAAGCCTCCTCTACAAACCATCATCTACGTTGTCACTCACAGCCTTTGCGGATGCTGACTTTACCGAATCTATTGATGATCGTCGGTTCACTAGTGGCTATTATGTATTCTTGAGAGGAAACTTGGTTACGTGGAGGAAGAAGAAACAAAATGTAATGGCTCGTTTTTCTGCCGAGACTGAGTATAGATCTATGGTGCATACAGTTGCTGGGTTGGTATGACTTACATCTCTTCTGACAAATCTTAGGGTTTTTTCTTCTCTTCTGACTACACTTTTATGTGATAATAAGGTCGCGATCCACATTCATGAGAATCCAGTTTTTCATGAGCGGACCAAACATGTCGAAATAGATTGTCACTTCATTCGTGATAATGTGACAGATAAGACAGTTGCACTCCAACATATTTACTCTTCGACTCAACGAGCAGATATTCTCACCAAAGCACTTTCTTGATCGATTTTCGCTCGTCTTCTGTCCAAACTTAGCGTGATTGATATCTACGCTTCAGTTTGCGGGAAGTGTCATGAATATAATTAGTTTAGATATTAGTTACGAATTGTTAGATATTATGAGTTGTTAGATCAGTTGAGATATGAGAGATGATCTATGACCCTATACATATTTGCATGTAGAACTCATTTATGAATTAAGCAAATAAAGTATTTTCCTCTTGATTCTTTTCGGATAGTAATACCGTACCGTGGAATCTAGACTCTAAACGCTTCCTCTTGGATTTCCCAATGTTATTGAACTCTGCCCTGCAAGCCCAAAGCAACATAATTTCAACTTCAGCGCAAGAACTACTTTAATATTGTTTTCTTTTCATAGTGCTGTTGAAACTCACATATCAGAAAGTATCTGGGATTCAACATCCTGTAACTGCTGGCGGATGTTGTCTGCTGCAGCTGATAGTATCACAGAGCTTCTTTTGCTGGTCTGTGACTTCACTCTTGTCTTGAATATTCTCAGCGCTAGCGCCAACTGTGCAACACACCTGCTTTCAGTGGCATGCCAAAATAAGTGAACAAAACCGAAAACGACTATACTTTAAAATTAATATATGATAGTAAGAAAAGGACCTTGCCAAGCTTCCCTCTGGGAATTGCTTTAAAGCATCAAGTGAACCAATTGTTTCTTCAAATCCTGAAATTTTATGGCAGAAACGCGTATATTTGAAGTAGCAAATAAAGAAATAAGCAATAGATAGATTGCAGATTTTCAGTACTTACTGGAAGTGCCAATTGGAGAAGGTGGAGACAGGGTAGCTTTACTCAGTTTAGCATTGTTTTGGTGTTGTTTGTTGTGATGATGGGACACTGGAGATTCCTTAGGGCTTCCTGTACTTTGAAACCATTTGTCTGTTCGTCCAAAACCAGCATGTCGAATTGAATTTAATGTGTCATAGATTTCAGAGTGTCGAAATTAAAATAACTATCACAGTCAACAAAACAACTAAACAAAATTCAGTGTGTACAGTATCGAGTTTGGGCAAATCACATGCATATGGAATTCAAATTAAGAAGCCACACTAGTATATATTGATATAGCATAGAATTGAATTGGATATACCAATTACTTCAGAACATATATATTCAATCCCGTGTGCTGATGGCTAGTGATATCTTCACTAGGTGTGCAAATCGCTGACTTAGCTTCTTAAAACTCGTGCATATAAGTAATTAAACGAAAAATAAAGAACCTGATGTAAAGCAGTTACTGAGCACAGCATATGCAGGATGATTTCCTTAAGATGACCAAATAAAATAACTTCATGAATATATTTGGCATATAATAGCATCATATAGGATTTAAAATTTCTTAGAACTCTTACTGGCATCACTAGGCTCACCGAGTTACTTGCTGAATTAGCGATAAACTTATAGTAATATTTTTAATGGTTAGTGTCTTAAGTACAGAGGTTTAACTCTGTAACCACAAGCAACAAAGCTAATCAAGATAATTTAGGTTTATGGTTTGGACCATTTATACACTCTTAAAAGTACTCTGGAATTACCGAACATTATCAATCTGTCGCCAAGAACCGCGAGCTAGCATATAGCAAAAACCATTAGGCCTAATTTGATGTATGTGTCGTAAGGTGTACAATAAATCATGTTTACATGACATTTATAAACAGGATGTTGAAGCAACGCAATTTTCTGCAACAACATCATTACTTCATTAAATGGCATAGCAAATGGGAAGGTCACCTATCCAAACAGGGAACATCGTATGGTTTTTGTTCGACATACTAATCATCCAATAAAGAAGAAAAGAAGATATCAGGAGGGTGAATTCAAATTAAAATGTAGTCCACCTAAGACTTATCATCAGTTATATGCAATAAAGGGCAATTTCCGACCTTGGCTTGTGAGGTCATCGGCTTTGTTTTCAGTATCATGTTCTTCCATTGGAGAGAACTGCTGCTTTTCTGGTTCTTTCATGTATGGAGACTCCATGTTTCCTGGCTTGTGAATTTCTACAATATCATCCTGAAAAGCTTGTCAAGAAGAGACAGAGAAATAGGAACTGTGAATAATCTCAAAAAATGGTATATTCAAGACAATTATAACTACAGTACTCTGAGACAACAAGATACAGGATACAGAAAATTCTGAATCTTCTTCTAAGTGACAAGATTCTGGACTGGAGTTATCCAAATCCTCTGAGCTATAATCGTCTTGGAACAACTTTCTGGGCTGAGCAGCTTCAGAACTAAATAAAACCTCATTGTACCGCTTACTTGGTGAAGTAGGAGACATATTGGCAGCAAGGGTTGGACTATGGAAATCATCAAATTGGTCAGTGTCCCTTCCCATCGATCGACACGCGTTATCAATGTTTGGAAAGACATTCGATTCTAGTGGACTATTCATATGTCCCCATGAGTGCCTTTTAATTTTAGGCAATGGACTATCACTGTTTTCATGAATCTCTGTGTTGAATGCCCATAGAGGAGTGCCAAAATCAAATTGTTCGACTCTTTGTGGTTGGTGTCTATCATTTGGGGTACCATTGACTGTTTGCACGAATTGTTTCTTGTCCTGACACGGGACAGAAGAATTCTCTTTTTCCTTGCTCGGTGATGATGATTTATCAAGTGTTGGTGATGCATTTTCCTTATCACTGTCATGTAAACTCTGCTCCGGGACAGATCTAGGGAAGAAAATTCTTCGTGGCTCAATTTTAGCTTTATTCTGCTCATTAATCTTCTCTTTGGACCTATTACAATGATCACTGGAAGTACGACCTAAGCTTCCTGCTTTCCCTGCTACTTCACCAAAGTTGAAAATGTTCTTTTTCTCAAGTTTGAGATTCAAGTCAGAGCTAGAGGACAATGGCTTCTTTCCACAAGTGAAATTATCCTGTAACTTCTGTACTCTATTAGGTGGAGCTCTCTTTCGAGTGAAAGAACGAGTGACAGGTCTTCTCATTACCTGACGGGGACTCTCCGAACCGGTCTCAATAGTATCAGAGTTTTGCTTGGCTTTTGCGGTTTTTCCCTTCCGAAACTCCCTGCTTTGCTTGACAAATGCCCCCTGTTTGTTCTCCTCAAGCACTGATGAGTTAATCTTTGTTCTTACTTTGCCCTTCTGAGATTCCTTAATATTTCCAGTCTCTTTGAACTCTGTAACATTTGGTGAGTTCACTGTATCATTATTCTTTGCAGGAGCTGAACCCAATATTTCCCAAAGCTTCATCTTTAGGCTTCCATTTTTCAACTCAGCTATTTTATCAGGTTTTTTGCCATTATCTTCGCCTGCCACTTGTTTTGTAGAAAATGTAGCTTCTTCAGTCCTTTCATCATCTCCACCCTTCTCTCCTGTCTCTCCATAGGTAACAGTAATTTTCTCATTGGACATGGATGTTTTATCATGTTCTTCACCAGCATTTCCTTTGTCTGCCAATTGTGTCTTCTGTTTATTAGCAAACACAGCCTCTTCCGTTCCTTGGACTTTTCCACCTTTCTCTCCTCTCCTTCCAATTTCGAAATTATTGTGCACACCATCTTCTGGCTGTAGTAATGATGCACTGTTAACAAAGAACTTAGCTGTCTCCGCAGGTGTCTTGGAAGGTGGAGATCTGTCAGATCTTGTCGAAACCCATGGTGATGCGTTGTGGTTTACAATATGATCTGATCTGTTTCGTTCTAACGTTTCTACAACCCCCGGTCTGTTAGTTTCTCGGCCCTGACATGAAAAGATTCTCTTTGCAGAAGACAAAGCGGCGGCATCTTCCTTTCTCAATCCAGGTCCCGTCTTTGAACATGTGTCAACTGTGATTCCAATAGATACTTTGGGAAACCGGCCAGACTGATAATGGCCACTGCCGAAACTTCGGCAATCGCTTAATGCGGCCTATATCATTATAACCATGCTTATTAAATATTCAATAGTATCCAATAGTATATATGTTTTATACAAGGGAAAAAAGAACTAGGAAGATGAAAGGAAACTAGATCAAATCATAAGCTTGATCCAAGTTAGAGAAAAATATTGACCGAGACAATCAAGAAATATCATAATTTTCAAAAGGCTATAAATTATAGGATTTTTTGAGAAGGCATATATATTGCAGGCTTAGCATCCTCAAAAATTTCCGTTACATCATGACTCTACATATCAGGTATAACAATAATACTGTGTCTGAGTTTAGAACCACTAACATATTGCAGTTTCTGTGATCCAATCTCCAACATTGCATCTACTGATGACTTCTGTATGTCTCGATTAACAATTCCTGGAACCTGGAAGAGGGACAGAGAGAGGAGATCTTTCAGAATGATATACAGGTATAATTACCAGACGAAAATTCATAGAAAACACTCACAAAATTGAAATATATACATGTAAACAATGTAAAGATGGTTTAAAGCAGAGAATACAATACAATACAAACTAATAACTGCGAAGTGGACCCTCAATGGCTTGAAAACTTGATTGTCATGGAGTTTTGTCCATCGTACAGCAGCATCGCTAAAATAGATATTTAAACCTGCTCAAATTATCATTTTTTTCAAATCAATCGTATGCTCTCACCAGTAAGCTTGCTTGCTTCTACGGACTATCAGTGTTCATACCATTTTCTCCTAACTTTCAAATGTGTACACAACTTGTCCAAACCCACTCTACACTTCTATACACCTTCCACGCTCTCCTTTCTCTCTACAACACATCGGTGATAGGCGGTTGGTGGGTAGCGCCAAGGTGCTAAGCACCGGCTAAGAGGTTTTAGTATTTTTAGTTAATCATGTTTGGAGGTGGAGAGATAGCGTGTTCTAGTGTGGAAAATGATAGATTTGGGTATTTTGTTGGGTTTGGGATGAACAAATTTTAAAATTAAAGAGGTACAAAAACATATCAATTCCAACCATTTGCAATTAAGAAATGATTAAGCCGGTTCATTCGCCTAAGCACTCGCATAGGCGGGTTAGACCACCAAGGCACCCACTTAGGCAGCCCAATCCTCTTCAAGTCCCAATACCGCTTAATTTGACTGCTAAAGTTAAAATCAATGAGGTCTTGTGCCAATTCCGTCTAGGTGACCTTTTATTCCACTGCTTCAACCTCTTCTCACACATCAAATACAACCCCTCCCTCCCCCCTCCCCAAAAAAACACTCTATTTTATATTTGGTGTTTTACGTACACATGAAGAAAAATTTTGGTGTTACACATCAAATACAACCCCTCCCCCCCTCCCACCCCCACAAAAAAAACTCTATTTTATATTTGGAGTTACACAATCTAATTGTTTCTAGCGAGACCCAGCACATCAAATTCCATAGCCCAACTCTGAGCATTATTCATTTTTTTTGAGGTTCAACAGTGTTTCCACCAATGCTTCAATAAAAAGGTGATAATGAAACAACGATAGTTCAACTCCGAGCATTACTCATATTTTTCCAGTTCCGTACATTTCAGATCGAAATTAACAACTGAGCTTTTAAGGAAGAAAAACGTCATATCCAATACATATGAATTCTAGCAATCATTGCACTGAAATATCAAAGTAGAAGAAATTAAGAAAACAAAACCCACATACGCAATGAATCTGATCCAAAAATCCCTTACTGAGCTATCAATGAACCATGATCTGAATATTATTCTAAGCAATTACAGTAGCCAACAAAGATCGATCAATAACCAACCTCGATTTAACCATCCAAAACCCTAATTTCACCAAAAACTTGGAAACCCTAGCAGATCCATCAGATCTGAAAAATCCAAGCAACAAATGCGTGATAAAAGTAAAAATCGACAGGAATTCTCGATTCGATAAGCTACGTTCAAGAAAATCACTCGAAATCAACGAGAAAAGGATCAGAATCGAGCGGAGAGGTCAGATCTGATGCAAGATTCGACTAGAGATTAGGGATCTCACCTCATTGCTTCGTCTAGCTCCAAAACCCTAGCGGATCCTTCGTCTTCTCTCTTTCTCTTTCTCTTTCTCTCTCTCTTTCTCTTTCTCTCTGAAGAGAATTTGGGATAATTTTTTTTGCTTTTTGAAAATAAAAATTGAAATGATGAGATGATAAATTTTTGGAGGGAAAAACAGTGGATTTGTGGCGGTTGCGCTTTCGTGGCTGAGGGGTCCACAGAAAATGAGAAACGCAGCGAATGAATGGACCCGAATGTGTTTGGTATACACTAAAATACCATAGAGTTCTTTTACTATTTAAGTGATGGTTTTTTAGGTATTCTAGTGAAAAATATTCCCTTGACACCATATTTTTAAAGTAATTTAGCGTAATAAAAAAACTTTAAGGTGTTTTTGTGGGAAAGAACGGTTGAGAGCCTTTTAGTGTAATTTACCCTTTTGAAACACTTTAATTTTGACTTGTTTTACTCCAATTTCTTCTTGTCAATTTATAAGGAAAAAACAATTATATTTTTTTATTAATAATGAAACTTGTATGTGGTGCTGCATACACAGGGTCTTGATTGGCGAAGAAGTTAGGATTTTTGAAACCATGCATTCATGGGAGCCTGAACTTCGGTCAGAAAAAAATGCGAGGGCTCAAAACCCTATATTCTTAAACTCCAAAAGACTGGAATTTCGCAAAGCATCAAACACTCTTTTTTTCAAACCTACTTTTGAGCGAAACCTTTGTTTTAAGACGACGTTGTTGGATGCCATTAAACTTTACTACCATTTTTTTACAATACCGCGGTTTGACGAAACTAGGGTTTGGAAAACTTGTTGCCGGGCCTAAAATTCAATATGGACGGTGTTGTGGAAACAAACACGCAACACTGGATAGAAATTTTTTTTTAACGTCTGAGATCCCATAAAATGTATTTCCATAAAAAAATTTGAACAACTAAAATAATCTAAACTGAAATTATTTCGGGTTAGTTTCATCTTGTACTGATTTTTGGCAGAAATTTAATCACATCCGACCTCTAAAAATAAAATTAGCAAGCTGCAGAAAGTCTATTTGAATGTTGGGCTGCGTCCCATATGTTAGAGCCCCATCTCTATATAGTTTTAAAGCGTTTGGGCTCTTAAGGGATGGATCTCTTTTTCCAAGGGTATAAACTAGATGCATGAATAAAATTAGCATTATATATGTTTGAGGTAAGAACATATATTCAATAATTTTAATAATTTTGAATAAAAAGAAGAGGAAAAATAAAATAAAATTTTGGATAGAGTCAATAGGATTCTAGCCAAACTGAGACTTGAGAGCCTTGGTGATACAGTCATTACAACCCTAACCAAGATAGAGTATTATTTCACCAAACGGGCACTAGCTCAGCTGGTATCCGGAGAGGGTACAGGGTTCGATATTTGTCAATAGCAAACAAGCAGTAAAATATCTACCTATCTAGTCTACCAACTAGCTTTCTTTGTTGTTTGGCAATAGCAAAATCCTAGTCTTAGAGGAATAGAAGGGAAGCTAGAAGGCGCACATGCAGAAAATCTTTTAGGTCTATTTTTACATTAAAATTGCAACTTGCATCAAAGTCCATAAAAAATAAACAAAACTTGTATGGGTTTTAGTTATGTGAACCCTGATGCAATGCATGGGGCCAAGCCAGCAGTGCATGCAAGCTTGCAACTAATCAATTTAAGCACAAGGAAATTTCTCTCCTTGTTATGAGGATGCTTCCTTTCCTTCCTTCCAATGGAAATGACCAATGACCTAAAGTTTCCATAAAGCTCACATGCTGGTGTCTGCAAAATTAATGATATAATGTCGAATCAATAATAAATACTCTCATGAAAGGTTATACCGTATATATACATGTGCATTGCACCGGTCAAATTCAGAACTAAAGCCAAGAAGATACCTAACAAGAAATAATGATCGTTTTGTTATAATTCTCATGCGGATGTTAGAACAGCACCAAGCATAGAGTTTCAAAATGGCATGAGAGCAACCAATGTTCAATTCCACCGATCGGTTATCCTGATATTTTCCCCCCGATCTCAGTGCAGTGTGTTGGGAGTGGCCCCTACGGATATATTTGTAGGGGCTACTTTATATCCCCTACGGCTGTAGCCGTAGGGGAACTAATAGGACCTACAGATATAGCCGTAGGTACAGACAATATATTCAAAAAAAAAAATTAAATATATGATTTTATTACCCCTACGGGGTACTGCGTAGGGGCTATAGCACCTACTGAGTTATCCGTAGGGGCATAAATTTATCCGTAGGGGCACGTTCGGGGCCTCAACTTGCACCTGCGGCCTTTGCACCTACGGGGTATTTTTTAGCCCCTACGGATATATCCGTAGGGGCAGTGGGTTGCCCCTACGGATAAATCCGTAGGAGCAACCCATATTTGTAGTAGTGCGAGTCCATGTATATTTAAGTCGAATATCTTTTTCGACAAAAAAATGAAAACGCTGTGCTAAAAGGTTCGCATTTCCGTCGTCCAAAGGCTTCTCAGACTGCAAGGTCATGCTAGGTAGAAATAATATATTCACTCGAGTTACTATGATGCAATGGCTGAGACTTAAAAGAAAAGATACACTTTAGAGAGAGCTTCTCATGAGGGATCACAAGGGAGACCAGTCACATGTGAAGGGATTCATATCATGCCTTTGTTCCAAGCACCTGCATGGAGTCTGCGTTTGGTATCATACTGTATATTATTTTCTTTCCAACTGCAACTTCAAAGAAAAGAAGAGAAGAGAAAATGAAAAATGTGAGCTTTTATGCAGTCAGAGCTGGCTCAGACCCTACATGAATCTTTACTGTTTAATCATATCAATCTTTTCCTATTTTTTGGCAGCTTTAGGGTTAACATGCTCTGCTGGTGAGGAACCAGCTTGTGCAAATGGAACATATAAGCATAATTTTTTAAGTGATTAATGCTCTGAGTTTTTTTTAATTTGAGATACATAAATGCTCTGAGTTGAGCAATGATAGATTTTTTTAGTGTACATGGGCCCTTGAATATTGAGTGCAAATGGAAAAAAAAATAGAATAAGAAACAGTGGGGTTTTCTGATTAAAGTATATATAAAAAAGGGTCAAAGCTCCTCACATGTCATGCATTTAAGACCCAATTGCAATTTACCAAAGACTTATCGTTTGGCAGGATTATTTTCTTCCTCTGCCCCGTCTCAATCACAGTATTAATGGTGGAGGGAAAAAAAAATTTAATTAAGCATATTATCTGACTGCTAATTTATATTTATAATATATAACTCAATACTTATGTTTGCATTTTTGCTTAAGATTAGCTCTTAGGTAAGAAGCATAGTATAATTGATGTGTAAGGGAATTAATTAGGTCTTTTAGAGATAAGACAGGTTCCTAATGCCTTTCAATTTCTTGTCTATGTTCGTTTTTTACTTTAAGATGTAGGATTATGATTTATTTTGCTTAAAATTTTATTTTTGATAAGCATAAATTACTCCTTTGAGAAATATGCAGATCGCCCCCTGCTTAATTACGTACATACAGTCATTTATTATACATTTAACATATGGAACGTAAGAACTTGAATCTACACGGATCTAAAACCTCTCTTTTCAGTGGTTCGGCCAAAATTGAGATATTAAGGAAACAAACACAAAAAAGCATCCATTCTTAAAACTCTATCAAACCTTTTGGTTTAAGTTACCGGTATTCATCATGTTACCGTAATACCGTCCAATAACCCATGTTTTGGTCCCTGAAAAATAACTTCCAACCCACGCCGCCGGAATGGTAGGGTACTATAAATGTATATTTTGTTCTCATAACTAGAAGTTTTGATTTAGCTACAAATTTAGGCTTTAAAATTGACTTTAAGATTGAGATTACATCTTTCATTTTCTCTGCGGAGGACAGCAATAAAAAGATGGATAACACTGGGTATAAATGCTTGTGGAAATCTTTGGGGCAGCTGGCCTTTAGATATGCTTGCTTAATTACTGCTTTTTCTAGAAGTTACATATAGTTTGATTAATATACATAAGTTAATTGTACGTATGACTCCACATTGTTCAGTACAAGAACAAGACTTCATCAGAAACATGTTGATGAGGTACACACAATGACTGCTGTCTACTTATTATAGGTTGACTAATGAGAAATAATTCCGGATTATAATTAAAGGCATGGGTCCAATTAATTCAATATAAATTCTTCTTTGGCTAATTACACACAATATTCATATAGTCGCATGGAGACAAATCCTTCATAATCTGCAATGTTGACAGAGAGAATTGGTAAGATTTGGGGCATAAGCAGCGTTGATTTCATATCCATGAGTATGTCATGTCATGTCATGCATGCCCTGTCCTTTCATGCAGTGTCATAGGACAGCATGTTGACAAGTTCAAGTTGAATTCTCATATATGGAGATATCTGGAGATAAAATACAAACAACAAATTAATGAAGGGACATACAGATTTATACGGAAAATCCAAATCGGAAAAACCATGAGGAGAAAAGACCGTCTTCACTAATTTAGATAGAGACATCACGGTTTTTCAGGTGGTTGCTTCTCGGGCTTCCTAAACCCTTAAATAACGCTTAAGATTAATCACAAACAAAATTCCTGAAGTTCGCCCCAACAGATTCGGGTAGAAATACAACGTAAATTTTATATCATGAAGAACAAAATTTTCTAGTTTTTTCCTCCTTTTCCGTGGATTACCGATTAGGAAAAACAATAACTATTATTACACCACTTATTTGAATCTTGTAAATAACAAATTAAAAAATTCGGTCAAGGGGCTTCGCTCCATATCCCTCAAAATAACTGTGCGTAGCGCACGCAACAGACAGGGCTATGTGGAGGCTCACTCCGGAAAGACTTGAACCAACTTGGAAAGCGCATAGAGTTAGGATTCATGACATACCTACAGATTTAATGTACGGTGATATTCTAATTAAAAATTATATAAAGGGGGTCATATGTTTTAAAGATGCAATTAATTCAATGGAATGAAAGGGAGATTAAGAAAGAAATACACACATATATCAATCCACTAACAAAAAAGAAAGCAACTTTTTATATCAGCTGAAAACACTTATACATGGCAATATCATATACTGAAAACACTCTAAAATTAATATACACTTCTTTTGATTATTAGGCATAAAACCACGCTCTGCTTCAGTTCTAAAACCTGCACAAGAACTAAAAAGTGCCGCCACCGTTGCTTTTAAATTTCCTTAAAAATCAAAACAAAACAGAGGCATTATCAAGAGGCAAATCAAACAGCATCCCTACATTCCCTCCCCCTAAATTCAAACTATCATCAAACAACCAATTCTCAAGCATTGACAAGGGCATCTGATCTCCCAAATTCGGCTTGCTCTTGGTCTCGGACATGCCGGACCTCACCATCGAGTCATGTGAATCGGGCGACACCGAGTTCTGGCTCGACCAGGAAAATGCCGGGTTGGGCCCAGGCTTTTCCGAACCGGTCCTCATCCAACCCTCGAGAAGCCGAGAAATGTTCTCAGTGTTTGAAGCATAAGCTGAGGTAGAGGTTGCTGGTAATACTGTGGTTGTGCTGGTCCTGACGTCATCAAATGATAAAGCTTGTTGAAGAGCTTGTTTGGCCTCGTTGATGTCAGTTTGAAGCCTTTTCTCCCATTGGCCTTTTGAGATTGGTTTATCATTGGTGGTTGAGTTGTTGTTGCCCTCAAGCTTTTGGAGCTTTCTCTTAAGACACGTGTTCCAGTAGTTCTTGATGTCGTTGTCCGTTCTCTCCGGAAGATACGAAGCAATAGCTGCCCATCTGTGATTCATAATAATAATATATAATTATGATCAGTAACATATACGGTGGTTCAAAGATTAATATTACAGTTTACAGCATCTGAAAAGGTTGTTATTAAACATGCATGAATCCTCAAACAGTCATACAGCTCTGCACATTAATTATGAAGATAATGTGATGGGTTATACCATTTATTGATTAATGAAGATTGGTGGTGATTATGGTGATGGTACATGGTAATATATATATATATATATATATATATATATATATAGAGAGAGAGAGAGAGAGAGAGAAAATAATGGAGGATTATATATATATATAGAGAGAGTGTGAATGATAGAGGAAAGAGGCTTGGAGGGGATTCCTTCCATGACGTCGAAAAAATATACCCTGTCTCATTTTTTTCGACGATTGTCACCTATCTTCATCGTTATCATCTAAGATGTAGGTACACCAAATTTCGTGTGATTCTACAATATTTTCACCGTTAATTTAGTGAGTTCAAAATTAACGGTTTACTGACAACAACAGAACATTTTACATTGCTAAATCAACAGTGAAAAAGTTATAGAATCACATGAAATTTGGTGTACTTACATCTTAGATGATAACGATGAAGATGATGGATGCCGATAGTTGGAGGAAAGAAGGAAGGGTATATTTTTTCGACGCCATAGGAGGAAATTCCCTCCTAAGCCGTCTTTCCTCCATTATCCTTATCACGGTTTTTCACCTAAATACTCTAAGTGCTATTTTTTTTTGGTGTTTTAGTATTTAAAAAAAAAAAATCCTGAAAACCATATATAGCTTAAGGCATTTAGGTATTCTGTTGTTATAAAAAAATTCAAGGCATTTTAATGCGATAGTTAAGGGTATTTAAGTGTGATTTAACCCTTAATACATATTATTATATCATGGGTTAGTCTTAGCAATGAAATTAATTATATATTATCTATAAAAAGATGAAAATAATTTGGTGGTGTATATGATGAATTAATAAATTTACCTATTGCCCAAGAGAGCTTGGAGATGAACAATAAGCTTCTCCTCTTGATCAGTGAAGTTGCCGCGCTTGATCCCTGGCCTCAGGTAGTTTGTCCATCTCAGCCTACAACTCTTGCTGCATCTCATTAACCCTGTCGTCCGAACAAAATTTTTAAAAATAAATAAACGTTCCATTGAAATTTTCCCTCTTTCCTTTTGCCCTTTAACTAAAAATTAGAAAGAGAAGAAGAGTCCAGTAACATTTATTATTTTCGGAAATCGAACCGGCGAGCTCACAAAGAAAAAAAAAACCAAGGAATGGGAAAGCTAGCTTGCTCACCGGTGTTGGTAGGAACAGCTCTCCAATTGCCAGGGCCATGGTCTTGGACGTAAGAGACCAAGATGATGTCTTCTTCAGGAGTCCATGGCCCTTTCTTCACTCCTACCTTATCACAACAAGGAGGCCTCCCCATATTTATCTAATCTTTCTTCAAATTAGAATCAAGCTAGAGAATATTATATTGAGAACCTGAAGTTTTTTTTAGTTTTCTTAACTCTATATATATTGAACTTATGAAATTATCTCAGATGGATATGAGACAAGCGTCCAAGGCTCCGGGTTGTGCTCAGATTTATATAGAGAGATCACGCTGACTATTGAGAGAAGAGAAAGAGTCAACAGCAAGAAGACAGCAAGGGTTCATTTATTTTCTTACTTTGCCTCCTCCTCCTCTCTCTCAAAAGTCAAACTCACTACTCTCTCTCTCTCTCTCTCTCATATCGATCTGATGATCTCTCCACACAAAAAGGAAACCCCATGGCTCAAGTTTTGGACAGATAGATCCCTTTTTATTAATTTAATTGATTGATTAATTGTTATTAATAGTTAAAGTAAGAAGTGAGAAGAGTGCGGTGTTTGCTAGAATCCTCTGTTAATTATGATAATTAATTAAGTAAAAATTGTTTGGTTTCCAAGAAGACTACCATATACGATTCTCTTGATGATCATATTTTGCTGCTCATGACATATATTATTGTCATGCAGAAATTGACCGTGGCTTTATTAGGGTTATAAAAACCTAAGAATAACCAAGGTTACTTTTGAAAACTTAATTTTGAATTTTGTTTTGCAAAGGCTCTAAAGTAAAAGAATAATATTTTACCTGCGTGGCCGAAAGGTTTCCTTTCGGATCAGCGGGTTCTCCCGCCCTAGTTAGAAGGCTTGAATCCTGCCACAGTCTATCCAAAATACAAATATCATAAGCTCATTTATTTGGTAGTGGTGCCCGCGACACCTAGAGACTATATAATGCCAAATAAGTGGGTCCATGATGCTTATAGCTTGGGTAGATTGTGGTAGGATTCATCTGAGAGGTTAAGCATTTTTCAAAGTAAAATACTATCCTAGCCATACAGGTAGATTCCACATAGGCGACCTCATAAATGATTGGCTAACAAGATGATATAGGTGCTGCTATTGTACTCTCTACTCTGTTTGGCAATACATAGCCAACCCTGTAGTTTATGTGGATTTTGCAAGGTTGGTAATTTTTTTAAAAGAAAATTAATGCCTAATCAATCATATCGGTAGATTCCACATAAACTACCGGACAAATGATTGGCTAACAGGATAAGGGTTGCTTTCGTACTTTGTTGGCTAATAACCTAACTAGCAGCCTATGTGGAATCTATCGTGTTTATAGGAAATGTACTATATAGTAGTCCAATAGAAAATTGTTTTCATCTTTAATGCTTACGGAAAGGTCAATAAAAAAGAAAATCGAAACAATTAATTCCTTAAATAAAAAGTCAATTTCTATTACAAACACACTAGTGCTGCATGCATGATGGGTAAGAAATTCGTTTTCGTCGGCTTTATTAATAGAAATTAAGAAACTAAAGAAAAAAGAGCAAACTTTGTCCGCTAGGGCCTAGGACTTTCTTTGTGCTATAGCCAATAAGATTAATTATATCATTTCAACACTAATTAATTAGTTAGAATCAATGAGACCATTGAAGTGATCAAGTCATGTAATTTCATACTAGCAATAGCACAATATTTTTCAAGGAATCAACATTAAGGAACCTTAATTAAGCTAGCCATGGACTCTTCAATATTTGTGCATGAAGGCCCCCCTCATGAATTGATTGATAGGTACATGTGTCTTATGAGACCAATTCTTGCGTATTGAAGTTGATAGCGAGGTTTGCTTGTGAGAGCTAGCTTGTGATTAGACTTTGACGAGTGTGAATGCAATTTCATAAATTGTTGAAATTTTCTTGGGTTAATAAATAGCTCAAGAAAGGTTTAATCATACCTAGTCAAATACTATAGCCATCTCGTATTGTTTGTAGCACTAAGATGCCTTTTTCCTATCTTTCAAGAAGAAATTGTGATCTCAGGACAGCTTCAAAATTTCATCCTTGTTTTGTTTATATTTTTTCTGCACTTAAATACCATAAAGTAAAAACCGTTAACGGTTTGCAACTTACCGTGAGAATTTTTTCCAAAATCGTACATGACACCTGATTGATTTATGACTTTTGTGACTCTGATCAATTAATAAATAACTTTATAAAAATTATATTTACCCAAAATTATTTTTCATTTAGCCAAAGTAAATTAGGGTTCTTCCTCCTCTCCCGCCTCTTCTAAATAATTAGGATAAACCCTAATTCCTTCAAATCAAAGCAAAGAATTAATCTAATATTCAAATGTTTCTTAAAAAATAGATGGATCTACAATTTTAGAGCAATCATCATCACATCTTTGCGGCCTGGAATTTTACAACTAAGAGTTGGTGAAGAATGGGGAGAAATGGGGGAAAAGATAGTAAAAGGTAGGCGATAAGTGTTTTCTTTCTTTCTTTTAACATTGCTTATTATAATAAGGGCATAAAGGTCATTGCACTTTTTCATTTAACATCGTATGGGTGTAAAATGCAAGCTTGGATTTTAGGGTATTTTTGTCCAGTGAAATGAACAATAAGGTATATAAGTGCAACAACGGTGAAACTTTGAGGGATTATACAACAATTTACCCCCAGAATTTAGGCGAAGAAATAATAGGCTGAGAAATAATAATATACTGGTTTAATAAGCAACCCAAGAACGCTTGTTAAGTAGGGCCATCTTTTCGGCTAAACAAGAAGCATCAACTAACCTAGGCGGTCTTAGATGAACGTGCACAAGAACGTGGGTCATTATGTGCGGCGGTTTTGTCACTTGGGCAATTACCACCTGTTTACCGCCGAAAACGGGAGACGAGACCGTGTAGGTCGTCTTGCCTGAACTCGGAGACAGATACTATTTGGATTTATCCGTCCATCTCTCCGAAGATACCAAGTTGATTTATGGCACCGTGTATCGGAGATCTGGACAGATGCGGCCGTTGTAGCAGACTTCATCAGATTCCCTCTCGTTTGCGAGGGTTTTTTTTATTGTGGGGACGTACTTCCCTGCAGGCGCAAGCCCCTGCAGTTAATTACGGTATCGCATCGCGATAACCACTTTCTCCTACTCCAGAAGTTCACTTCGTGTCGTGTGTTTGTTTTATTTTTGGTTGCCCGTGGATTATATATGGAGACTAATTTATGTTGTCGCCTGTAGGACGTAGATTAGTCCAAATCCGTATATTCTTAGATTTTGGTTTGGTTTGATTTAAGAATCGTTAATCTCGTTCGAGATTAAGACCAACTTAAATGTTTGTTAAGGATACGTTAGCCCAATCTTGAGACTAAGATCTACTTAACAAGGTTTTAGGATCATTCAGATTCAACAAAAGAGCATTTGGGCTCTATTATTTTAGTTTAAGGACGTTTCGGTCCGTTGTTAGTTTAAGAATGTTTCGGTCTGCAGCTAGTTTAAGGACGTTGAGGTCCGTTGGGATGTGCTCATGGGTTTAGGAGTGCACCAAAGAGTTGTTGGTTGTCGGGATCCTCCACCTCTTTGAATACTGTTCCCTGATTAAAAATCAGAAAAAGATTCAGAAAAGGCATCACGTGCTCACACGTGACCAGTGGTCACGTGTTGGCACGCGATGGCTAAGCAGTGGCACAGAGCATATTCGTCCTCTAATTAAAAGCCAAGAAGAAGCTTCAGAAGAGGCATCACGTGCTCACATGTGACCAGTTGTCACGTGTTGGCACGTGGCGCTTAAAGCAGCGGCAAAAAGCACATTCATCCCCTGATTAAAAATCAAGAAAAAGCTCCAGAAGAGGAATCACGTGCTCACACGTGACCAGTGGTCACGTGTTGGCACGTGATGGTTAAGCAGTGGCCAGAGAACAGAGTGCAGAAGAAGAGAAGCCCATTCCAGGGGTCACGTGCCTACACGTGACCAGGGGTCACGTGGCCACACGTGACCGGCTTTAAGAGCCTTATTCTTTAACAAAATTAAATTCTGAGGATAAATCTTTCAAATCTTTCCAAAATGAAGAAGGATTATCTAAAACCGTTGGATTAAAAATCTAAAGGTGATTAAATGTCACCAATTTATGGAAAAATCTTGGACTTGGAAAGATTTCCCCCTAAACCTAACCGAAATAACAAAGAGATATGTTTGGATTTAAAATCCAATGGTGAATAAAATTCACCCAACAATCTAAAGGCCCAGATTAATGATAAATATAAATCAAATCTCTCAATGAGAGATTTACTAAACAAATTGATTCTTTTCCTTCTCCTATAAATAGGAGCCAAGAAAAGAAGAGAAGAGACCTTTGGACCTTTTCTTTTGATACACAGAGAGAGATATAAAGCCTTTGATTCTCTGCAAAAGGAAAACCTTAGGTAAGAAAATAAAAGGGAGGCTTCAAAAGAGAATTTAATTCTCAAAAGAGTTTAACTCTTATATAAAGAAAAGAACTTAGTTCTTTTTCTGGTGGAGGATCTGCAATGTGCACATCTTCCCATTAATTGAGAATTTAATTCTCATTGGGTTGAGATCCTGCCATGCAGATCTAAAACACAGAGAAGGAACCGAGTTTTGAGAATTTAATTCTCACAAAATGATAGGAATTCAATTCCTTTGAGATAAAAATTAGGGTTTAACCCTATGTTATAGGAATTTAATTCCTTCAAAATGGACAGAACTAGGGTTTAACCATAATTGAGAATATAATTCTCTCAAACTCACAGGAATTTAATTCCCTTAAAAAAAAGAAATTAGGGTTTAACCCTATTTAAGAATATAATTCTTCAGAAGAAAACAGGAATTTAATTCATCTAAAGTTTGTTGTTAGGGTTTAACCCTATGAAGAATTTAATTCTTAAAAGATGAACAGATCTTTAAAACATGCAAAGAATCAGAGTCACATGCTACCACGTGACCCCTGCAAAGATCCACAAAAAAGAACTTTGAAGCAACACCTCACGTGTTACCACGTGACTCCTGCAAAGATCCATAAAAAAGAACTTTGAGGCAATGCCTCACGTGCCCCACGTGATCTCTAAAGCACACAGAGAAAAAGGCAAAAGAAACAGAAAAGGCTCTAGGGCGCCCTCACGTGACCCCTAATGAACATTCTAACAGATCAAAGCGTGAGCCCCCATCACGTGCCCACACGTGATGACTTTCAGAATTAAAAATGTTAAACACTTATCTGTAGAACAAAATAAAGGGAAGCAGGACGCTCTCACGTGCTACCACGTGACCTCTTGGCTGAAGCTCTAACAGATAAACGCCCAAATTCTCATCATGCGACAGCACGTAATACTTCAAAGTATTCAATACTTTTGACTGAATAAAATAAGGGGAATCAGGGCGCTCTCACGTGTCCACACGTGACCCCTCTCTCCTTAGTGTTTAACACTAGTATGGAGATTTTGTCCCCAGTGGTTAACACTGATTTGCTTAGTGTTTAACACTAATTTGAAAACTCTATTCCCAGTGTTCAACACCGATTATCTTTTAGTGTTTAACACTAACTTGTTAATCTTATTCCCAGTGTTCAACACTGTCGGTCTCTAGTGTTTAACACTAGCTTTAGCCCAATTGGCTAAGTTTCCAAAGACAAGACCTCTCCTTCAATGAACCAACAGAGGGCCAATATCCCAAACATAATTGGACTTAGCCCAAGCTGGCCATAAGTTCTCAATTCAAACTTAACTGGGCCAATGAGCTCATAATATAATAATTGATCTTAGTTTCCAAATTGGATTACAGATCACTTAATCTACCTTGGTTTAAGGGTACATCTCTTCACTCCTTTGATACTTGGCATTGTAATTCCTCAACGTCTTCAAAGATGTGACGAGTCCCGATGACCACACATTGATACGGACTGTGGGGTCCTTAAACTCATGGACTATGAGGTCCTTAACCTTGACCGTAATATCTTAAAACTAAACGCCGGACTGTGGGGTTCTTAAACCCATGGACTATGAGGTCCTTAACCTTGACCGGAATGTCTTAAAACTAACAACGGACTACGACGTCCTTAACCTTGACCGGAATGTCTTAAAACTAACAACGGACTACGACGTCCTTAACCTTGACCGCAACGTCTTAAAACTAACACTGGACCGCAATGTCCTTAAACTACCTATTGACCGCCATGTCACTAAACTAAACAACATGGCTCCCCTAATCGCTCTCCTGTCGGATCTAAACGATCCCGTTAAGTTGATCTTAGTCTAAAACTAGACTAACGTATCCTTAACAAACGTTTAAGTCGATCTTAGTCTCAAACGTGGCTAACGTATCCTTAAACACAACCCCCAAACCCAAATCTAAGATAATACGGATTTGGACTAGTCCACGCCCTACGGGCGACGACATAACTCAGTCTCCGTATACAATCCATGGGCAACCAAACACAAATCAAACACACACGACACGAAGTGACCATCTGGAGAAGGAGAAAGTTGTTACCGCAACGCGGTAGCATAATTAACTGCAGGGGCTTGCGCCTGCAGGGAAGAGCGTACCACAATCAAAAACCCCTCAAGCGAGGGGGAATCTGACGAAGTCTGCTACATCGGACGTATCCGTTTAAACCTTCGATACATGGTGCCATAAATCAACTTGGTATCTTCGGAGAGGTAGAAGGATAGCACTAATTAGCATCTGCCCCGAATCTCAGGCAAGACGTCCCTGCGTCGCGCCGTCTTTCGGAGGGGAACAGATTCTGGCACGCCCGATGGGACCTTTTCCTCTTTCCACTCCACACTTCGTGTGTCGTGATTCGTGAACCAATCGCGGTTCACTAATGGTTGCCCTCGGGTTTCGAAGTACTAAGATTTGGTGTTTCGTTTGCTACAGAAAGCGAAAAGATCAATGGCTGGCAACTGCTCAAGCTGCTCCAACTGCAAATGCAACCGACACTCCGCCTCACCTGGAGGTGTGACCTATGGACCGCAGGCTGCTTCCCTGTTTACTATGCCTGTGGAACAAGTGACTCAAGCTCACCGGTCTGTTCTTCGAGACCATGCTCCCGCCAGTGAACGTTAACATCCCAATGCCCGTACCGGAAGCTTCAAAGAGGTCAGTCTTTGATCGACTTGCCACGCCCACGGCCCCTCTCAACGGGTCGTCCAACTCTTCAGTCTTCACCAGACTGAGCCTGAACTCCAAAGGGCACGCCAAAAAGCCCATGGTACCTGAGATGGCTATCCCAAAGAAGACAGCTGCTCCCAAAGTCGTCAAGGAGGTTTCTCCTCCCAGAGGGTCGGTCTTCGCGAGACTGACTACCTCCGTTCCCGCTCCCGCTCAGAAATCTGTTTTTGACCTGATGGACGTAGCTTCTCAACGAACGTCAGTCTTCAAGAGGTTGACACCGGCAGCAGCCCCTCACCTGAACAGGGGGCAAGACGAAGCCGTCGCTGAACCAATCCCAACATCTCGACACGCTCGACGTCGTCATTGGCGTCGAGTAAGGGAGGTCGGGGGCAACTCTCCCTCAGGGCTAACTCCACCGGCTCCAGTGGTGGAAGTTAACGCTGCTGTTCCAACCGGGAATAGCTTTGAGCTGCTAAACAGGGTACGCAGAAATTCGCCGACTGCGGTTCTCAAAAGATCCCCTCCACCTGCGGAGAATGTTATAGAAACAAAGCCGGAGCAGCCTCCTCAACGGCTATCCTCCAAGATTTATAAGGTCTGGCGACGGGTCCAAGACTCAATAATTGACTGAGATCACTATCGCCGGCAGAAGAGGGTGAAGGTGCAGGAAGAAAAGAACCGTCGTGTCAAACAACAAAGGACGACAGCCACTTGGGTGCCTGCTGCAACGGCTCCCTCCACGTCGACTACTCAAAAGAGAAGAAGGCCGGATAGAGTCCCCACTCCTGCAGCAAATGTCAAGGACAATAAGCCTAAATGCCCTAAGTCTGGGGGCATGATGGTGCATACGGTATACATGGCATTGGGAAAGGAGGACAACCGTACATCCACGGGTCATAGACCGCTTACACGGTCAGTGACCAAAGCCCAGGAGCAATAGCAGAAGCTCCAAGAAATGATGAACGCGATGGCCGCATTCACTGGGCCGAAAGAAAGCCCCGAAGCGTCATCTGATCAACGCTAGGAGCAAGAAACCGACGCTGAATTCCTTCGCAGGATATTGGAGAAGAAGGATAAAGAGGCTGCCGAACAAGCAGCCAATATACAACGAATGGCCCTCCTGTTCCAGGACATGGTGGAAATGATGATCCAACAAGATTCTCCTGCTGAAGATCCTCCAATCGTCCTTGAAGACGACATGGGAGAAACGTCAAATCCTCCACCGACTCTGTCAACAGCCAAGGAGGAGACAATCTCCAAAGCTGACTTGGACGAATATATAGCTCAGCAGATACGAGTTCACCAGGCGACTGAGGCAGCTGGTCAAGTTGTCAGAACAGGGCGACCATATCCGAGCTGGTATGATTAGATCAAGTACCCGCCGGGCTATACAATACCTAAATTTCATGTCTATAAGGGGACGGGCAATCCCCACCAGCATGTTGCCCAGTTCATGGCGCTTTGCGGCAACACCGGCGGTGATGATAAATTGTTGCTTCGCCAGTTCGTCGGTAGTTTGTCAAAAACGGCGTTCGAGTGGTACTCTGAGCTCCCAAACGACTCTATTAAAACATTTGCGGAAATGGAGTTGCTATTCACTCAGCGATTCGCGAGCGCCAGCGAACGTACCCCGATAACGGCATTGATTAATTCCAGGGTGAAACCAGGCGAGACGTGGGTCCAGTACGCTATACGCTGGCGAAACTTGTGGTCGAAATGCGAACAACGCATTAAGGAGGCGTCCGCGGTGGGCATGTTCGTGGGTACCCTAGATCCTCATGCAACTATCTCACAGTTCATGATGTTTTTTAAGCCAACCACGTTCCAGGCTTTGATCGACAAGTTGGCCCAGATGGACCAGATGGGTCACAGACCGTCTCCCTCGAAGCCAGAACCTCGAAATGACAAGGGTAAAGGGAAGGCAACCTTCGTTGCGAACGCTCAGTAGCAACCCAGTGCCCCAAAGCTGGCGGATCAGCTGGAAGAAAGACGGCAGTATTACAATGGGAAAATGAAGCGCCCCTACTCATTCCCGCAGGATAAGACGAAGAGGTTATTCGAGCTGGCAATACGCAACAGGCTTATCAACTTGCCAAACCCAAGACGACCGCCGCAACCCAGTGAGGTGAATAACCCCAACTACTGCCCTTACCATCAAACGGTAAGCCATCCGATTGAGGATTGCTTCGTCTTTAAAGGATGGATTGAAGATCAATACCTACAGGGCAAGTTTGCGCTGTCCGAGAAGTGGAAGGTGAACCCGCCACAACCTCACACTGCTAAGAAGACGGACACACCGGGGGCAATTTGTTCTTTCATTGAAGAAGCTCCATGGGAAATCGTGCTTTCAGCAAAAACCAAGAGGATGCTGAACGATCTTAAAACATGCCCGGCGATCAGGTGGAAGAACCCGCTGGAACCCCAGACCATTGAAGGGATGCTGAAGCCACGCCCAACTCCGAAGATCAGTGGTGATGGCCCGAGCACTCACAATCAGCCGTCGAAATCTTCAAAGAAAAAGAAGAAGAAAGCTAAGAAGCCCGTGAAGCCTGGCAACAAGCGCACGGACTTACAAAAGCAGATTGACGCGCTGGAGGAATATAACCAGAAAGCACAGACTCCCATCACACTCCAAGAGTTCCTCAACCACGTCTTTCAAGAGGAAGATGAGGGGGAGAGTTCGTCGGATGAATCCGAAAGATACGTGGCAAGTTGTAATGTGATCTCCCACTCGTTTACCGACGATGAAAAAACTCCTGGCATTAAGAAACCGGGGGCACAGCCTGAGCCAGAACTTGTGTGGCCGACAGGCGAAATGATCGACGCCTTTCTAGACGAAATTCGTTTGAAAAGTAAAGCCGACCAGGAGCGTGAGATAGCCGCATCAGAAGGAGCCAAACGCAGGCGACTAAACGAAAGAGTCGAAGCACTGCGGCCAGGTCGAAAGACACCCGACGTGGATAAAAACATATTCAAGACGAGGAAAAGGTTTGCCAAAGCCATGTTAATGGGAATGAAACTACCACCCTCGGAAGAAAACACGCTCGATGGGGCGGAGAGGCACCCTAATTACTGCTCATATCATCGGAAGATTTCACACCCCACTGAGGAGTGCGACGCTTTTAAGACATGGTGGCAGGGATATGTTGCTCATCGGCAACATTTTAAGCGAATGAAACACAGAGCTCGTCGGGAGCAGAGAAGCACGACCGAAGGACACAAAAGAACTACCGGTAGCTATTACACGGTCAACGCCGGGGGATCGCAAGTGCTCACATTCGGAAGCGATTCTGACGAGGAGCTGGCTCTTGGCCCTCTCTTTAAAGAGTCCACCTCGGGAAAAGAGGAAGAACCAGAGGCCTGCGAAAATATTCAGCTGCGCAATCGCACGCTTCCCGAAAAGAACCTTGGACCCGCAACTAGAAAAGATAAGGGAAAGGAAAAGGTCGCTGAGGATATCGTCTTAGATGACCAAGTTATGAAAGAGCTGACTGCTAAGGACCCGCCTAAGAAGAGTAAGGTGGACTACAACATCCTAGCGCACCTGAGAAAGCTACCCTCGCAGCTCAGCATTCTCGACGCCCTCCTGTTATCAAAGGAAGCGAGAGATTCATTAATCAAGGCGCTACAAGAGCCCGAACAATTCCAAGCCTTCCTCGCCGAAGAAAGGATGAAGGATGAACTGGAAGAAGTGCACACGGCCGATATCACTTTCGGTGACGAAGACCTGCTCCTTGGGACGTGCGACCATAACCGTCCCCTATACGTCTCTGGATATTGCCACGATATAAAGATAGGCAAAATCTTGGTTGACAATGGGTCTTCCGTTAATCTCCTCAACGTGCGGGTGTTAAAGGAAATCTGCATGAGCGTCCAGCATCTTGCTCGGGATGAGATCACCATCTCCGGGTTCGACTCCCAATCATCAAGAACTCTTGGGTCTGTCATACTGACGCTACGCTTTGGGCTGCTCGTCACGGACATTGAGTTCCACGTCATAGACGCCAAGACTTGCTACAATGCTCTGCTCGGTCGTCCTTGGTTATACGAGTACAACATCATCCCGTCTACACAACATCAGTGTATGATGTATTTCAAGGATGGTCTCGAGTATACCGTAACAGGTGAGCTAAACCCATTCTCCGTGAACGAAGTCCGCAAATACGAAGATGCAAAGTACTTTTTGCCAGACTTCGAGGATACAGAGAGATGTCGCAAACCGGAGAACAAAGCCGCTGCCACCATTCCTGTTTTCGGGAGTGATACCGAAGAAGACGAAGAGATAGTTTACTCTGGGCCGTCTCGACGCAACGACCCGGGACCGTCCGCTCCCATACTGATCTTCGGAAGCGATTCGGAGGATGAGGTTAATGCTGTGTTCTCCAGTCGGCTGCCAATACAAGAATTCCCTGGTGATGATTAGAGTTTGCAAATCACCATGATTCCGCGGGAGCACTACAAAGATCTTGACGTGCTTGAAGCTCACAACGTGCAAGACCTGCAGACGTTTTACGTCCCTCCCAAGCGAAAAGGCGAAAAGGCGATCCTATTCTATTGATCCTCGGAAACAAGAGTGGAGAAAGAGATCTGGCATGGCGCGGATTCTACACTTGACAAGCTTCAACCCATCCGTTTGCCCAGATATTACAGAAACGGATTGAAAAGGCTATTGAAGCGCCAAAGGGTACCCTTAAAACAGACTACTCGACAAGCTCGATTCTATAACAGGATTTGGGATGTCCCTGGGACTCGGCGCAAATTGCCCAACGGGAGAATGGAAACGCTTGGGCTTGGATACGTGAGAGCCGAGAAATGGGAACGAGTCCACGGTAGCTACGCCATATATAACTTCGATGAAGAAGAGGACGCCATGTCAGGAAACGCCAACCCCGCACCAAAACTAGATCCCGCAATCAAAGTGCCGAGTCCGTCATTTGAGGAACGAATGGACAAGCTCATCAGGAAAGCGGGTCAAAAAGCTCGGGATGACCATAACCGCGAAATGACCATCTACGAGAAAGTCAGGACGCAATGTCTGTTTCAACAGGCTGCAAAAGACGAAGATGCTCCTCCATGTCAACCTGCTATGCAAAAGGCCCGACGCAGAGGCAGAAATAAGTCAAAAAGCGGAAAAGGGATTCGACAACGACAACGCAGGATCAAAGAGTCATGCAATCGGAAATCGAGCGGTCCAGATTTGTCCCTTATGAAAAAGATGAGTCAGGCACACTCTTTTCCTTAGAATAAAACACGGAAGATACTGGACCTCGCTTTAAAACATCGAATGATTACACTTCCGGAGTCTAAACACCCTGGGCAAGCTAACGAGGTCTCTCATCCGGGCTATTGCTCTTATCACCGAGCCATAGGACACCCTATCGAAGACTGCTTCACCTTCAAGAACTGGGTCGAAGACCAATACCAGCAAGGCAGATTTGCTCTATCCGATAGCTGGAGGGTAACGCCGCCACAAAAGCACGAACCCAAAGTCACAAGAGCAGAACCAGATCCACATCGGTCTTGGAAGCGAGCTCGTACCTGTCGTATGATAATGGTATCAAAAGAAGAGCCCGAGAATATGGATGACTTTCCCTGGTGCTTCGAGAACAGCGATGACGAGGTAATCTCGGAATTTCCGCCAGCGCCGAAAGAACTGGAAGATGGCATACATACTACTGCAGATAACCTCAGAAAAATTGAGCTGGGAACGACGAACGACCCGCGACCGACATTCGTCAGCGAGTTGCTATCTGAAGAAAGGGTGGCCGCGTTAAAAGACGTGCTTATGCAGCATAGAGATTGCTTCGCGTGGAACTATTCTGAAATGCCAGGAATAGATCTAGAAATAGCTGTCCACAAATTGGCAATATCCCCAGACATTAAGCCAGTCAAGCAGGCGCCGAGAAGAATGCGGCTCGAGCTTGAGATGAGCATCAACGCCGAAGTCAAGAAGCTGATCGATTCTGGGTTTATCCAGAAAGTTCAATATCCTAACTGGATCGCCAACATCGTCCCGGTAATGAAGAAAAATAGGACAGTGCGCATATGCGTGGATTTACGGGATCTCAATAAAGCTTGCCCGAAGGACGATTTTCCAGTACCGGTAACCGAGCTGATGATAGATAACACGTCCGCTCACGAGGTTTTCTCTTTCATGGACGGCTCATCAGGGTACAATAAGATAAAAATGCACCCCGAAGATCAGAAGCATACCGCTTTTCGGACCCCTCTGGGAATATTCTGCTACAAGGTGATGCCCTTCGGTCTGAAGAACGCCTGTGCCACCTATCAAAGGGCCATGACGAAGATCTTCGATGACCCCATACATGAAATCGTCGAATGCTATATCGACGACCTCGTCGTGAAAAGCAAATCATACGAGGAACATCTCGAGCATCTGAAGACTATATTTCAACGCCTTCGGCAATACAACTTGAAGATGAACCCTCTCAAATGCGCGTTCGGGGTGTCCTCGGGCAAATTCCTAGGATTCATCGTCCGATACCGAGGCATCGAGATAGATCCGTAAAAAATCAAGGCAATTATGGAAATGCCACCGCCAAGGACTCTCAAACAATTGCGGTCTCTCCAGGGGAAGCTCGCGTACATCCGGCGATTTATAGCCAACCTTTCAGGCAAATGCCGCCCCTACAGTCACCTGATGAAGAAGGGAACCCCGTTCGTCTGGGATCACAAATGCCAAGGCGCACTGGATGAGATCAAGCAGTACCTGCAGAACCCGCCGGTGTTAGTTGCTCCAGTCAGGGGAAAACCTCTCATTCTGTATACAACCACCCTTGAAGGTTCCTTAGGCGCATTATGGGCACAAGAGAACGACCAAGGAAAAGAAAGAGCACTCTACTACTTAAGTCGAGTTCTACTGGGGGCAGAAAGCAACTACTCCCCCATTGAAAAACACTGCCTGGCGTTGATCTTTGCGATAACCAAGCTCAGGCACTATGCGTTGGCGCATGAAGTCCGTCTCATATCGAAGGTGGACCCCCTTAAATATTTGATGTCGAAGGCCATACTGACTGGTCGACTCGCTAAATGGGCCCTGCTCATGATGGAGTTCTCGATAACATATCAGCCTCTCAAGGCAGTGAAAGGCCAGGCCATCGCCGACTTCCTCGCTGAGCATCCGATACCGGCCGATTCCCCTCTGAATTGCGAACTGCCAGACGAACACGCGTTTGATGCGATCGACGATGGTGGCAACCGGTGGGAACTTTATTTTGATGGAGTGTCTTCCATGAAGAAGCATAAACAAAGCACCCCATAATCAAATCAGGGGTATGACTCATCTTCGTAACTCCACAAGGAGGGATAATGCGCTTTGCTTTCTCCTTAACAGAGCCGAGGACAAACAATGAAGCCGAATACGAAGCTTTAATAGCAGGCATCGAGATCGCCATCGACATGGGAATTGAAAACCTCCTCATATACGGAGACTCCCAACTGGTCGTCAGTCAAGTAAATGGCGACTACCAGACGTGCAAACCAGAGTTGGTGAAGTACGGCGAAAGGGTGCAGCGACTGTTGACCAAAATCCCCTATTACATTCTGGAAAGCATACCGCTTGCAGAAAATAGCAAGGCGGACGCGTTGGCCAAGCTCGCCAAGGAACTAGCCGATGAGAACCTCGATGACGTCAGGATCGTGGTACAAAGCCGTCGAGTACTTGCCCCTGCAGAAATATCTCCAGAATCGCCCGAAGAAAGGGGAGCAACTGAGCAAACGGCCCTGCAAATAAATGACCAAGAGAAGGTTGGAGATTGGAGAGAAGTTTTCATAGACTACTTCAAGTCCCGTCGAACGCCTGAAGATGCGTCCTCAAGACATCAGCTTGTGAAACGAGCTCTGTCCTTCGCCTTCGTCAATAATACTCTTTACAAGAGGTCATTTGACTCTCTGTGGTTGTGATGCCTGGGACCTGACGAAGCGAAAAGAGTCGTTCAGGAAGTTCACGACGGACTCTGCTGTTCTCACCAAGCAGGCCCGAAGATGAAGCTGAAGATCAAACGAATGGGTTATTATTGGCCCACAATGATCCAGGACTGCCTCGAGTATGCGAAGCAATGCCACTCGTGCCAGATCCATGGAGACTTTATCCATCAGTATCCAAATCCTCTACATCCAACTGTGGCTAGTTGGCCGTTCGAAATGTGGGGAACTGACATAATCGGCCCCATCGAACCAGCATCATCCAGGGGACATCGTTTCATCCTGGCGACGACTGATTACTTCTCCAAATGGGCAGAAGCTGTACCGTTAAGGGAAGTGAAGACGGAAAATATTCTCCATTTCTTCAAGACGCACGTCATTTATCGGTTTGGAACTCCGCGACGGATCATTTCCGATAACGGGCCAGCCTACAGAAGCCACAAGATTAGTCGCTTCGCGCAGCAACACAACATAGACTGGAGATATTCCTCAGTTTATAATCCGCGGGCGAACGGTCTAGCTGAGGCTTTCAACAAAACCTTGACAAAGATCGTGAAGAAGACGGTGTCCCGAAACAAAAAGGACTGGCACGAGAGACTGCAAGAAGCTCTCTGGGCATATCGAACTACGTTCAAAACGGCCACGAACACAACGCCATACGCGTTGGTATTCGGTACAGAAACAGTACTCCCCCTCGAGATAGAGTTACCCTCTCTACGAGTGGCGGTCCACTACGAGTTGACGGACGAAGAAAATGCTCTCCTTCGGCTTGAGGAGCTTGATGCCCTTGATGAGACCCGACTCATAGCGCAACAAAATCTGGAGGCTTACAAAGCAAAGATGACGCGCTCATATGAAAGATTGACCCGGCCGAGGACATTCCACCAAGGCGAACTCGTACTAGTGGTCAAAAGGCCTATGATCCCCAATCGCGCCAAGCGGGGAAAATTCGAGCCAAACTATGAAGGCCCGTACATCATAGACAAGGTCTACCAGGGTGGAACCTATCTACTCATGGATATGCACGGTGAAAGGCCTTTCAGGCCAATAAATGGTCGCTTCCTAAAGAAATACTACGCTTAGCGAGTTACCGCCTAGGTCAATGATAGATGACGACGACTATGTCCGCTCGCTATCTTCCTAAGCTCAAACTTTATAAGCAGTAGCCAGCCTTCTCCTGGACGGACCGAAACGTCCTTAAACTAATGGCGGACCGAAACGTCCTTAAACTAATGACGGACCGAAACGTCCTTAAACTAACGAAGGACCGAAACGTCTTTAAACTACTACCGCAGCATCCTTAGGCTGACGAGATGAATAAAAAAAATATTAAAAAATATATATATAAAAAAATATATATAATAAACGGTATGTCCATAAGCAAAATGGGCACGGATGAAAACCCGAAAGGGCTCCATGAGTAAAAACAGCAGGGCTACCGGCGAGTGTTCGTGAAAACCCGAAAGGGCGCGACCTCGTAAAAATAAAGAGAATAAAAAGAATTAAAAAAAACGGTATGTCCATAAGCAAAATGGGCACGGATGAAAACCCGAAAGGGCTCTGTGAGTAAAAACATCAGGGCTACCGGCGAGTGTTTATGAAAACCCGAAAGGGCGCAACCTCGTTAAAGGACACTTGCAGGGTCCTCACGACCTTGTAAGGAGAAACCACCCGCGTGAGATCCTTACGACTCACAAGGGAGCAACACACTTAGGAGTCCTCACGATTCCTAAGGAGAAATTACACTTGCGAGATCCTCACGACTCGTAAGGAGAACTCTCTTATGGGACCCTCACGGCTCATAAGACTTGAAAGTATTAAGTTACAGAAACCTAAATCTGTGCTTAAGCAACCCCCACAACCTTCAATTTATGCCCTACAAGTGGCTCATACTGACCCTTGTATACAATCCATGGGCGCGAATAAACATTTCCCTAACCAAGTCCCATCCGGGACTAGGGATATGTTCATATGGCGAACAACCCTTGTAAGTCCTCTCGACTTATAAGGAGAAGACCCTTTTGTAGTATCCTTACGACTTGCAAGAGGACATGCACTTAGGAATCCTCACGATTCCTAAGGAGAAAACACACCTGCAAGATCCTCACGACTTGTAGGGAGAAATACCTTTGTGAGACCCTTACGGCTCATGAAGTCAAAAGCCTTAGTCGACAGGACCTTTAACCCTGTTTACTAAGCCACTTTTGTTCAACATCGACAGAGGCAAATGATGATTCGCTCCTAGCAACATCCCAGTTGTAGCGGTGCTGATGCCGAAGTCAGTGTCTAAAATCCAAGCTTGCAGCGAAAAGGCTAGCGAGCCACACATGCATACGAAATAGCTGAAATGATGGGGCAACTTGCAATAAAAAGTAGCAAGTAAAAATGTATGCATGAAAAATAGCCGAAATGATTGGACAACTCGCAATAAAAAGCAGGGAGTAAAAATAAAATAAATAGCCGAAATGATTGGGCAATCGCGACCTTCGCGATATAAAGCTGAAATGATAGAGCATCGCGGAAAAAGAAATAAAATAAAAATGAAATTTACGCCCTACAGGTGATATTACATCTATCCCTGTATACAATCCAGGGGCGCAAACAAAGAAGAGATCATACTCCTCCTCGCCTAGGTTTCATCAGAAAAAGATGCCAAATCTCGATGAGTCGCAGATAGCCTAGAGATCATTTCGACGTTCGTTTCGTTGCAGCGGACACAACATCAAGCAAAGCGGAACAGCGGTAACTCCCAGTTCCATGACTCGGCGATGTGCTCCCACTGAAAGTCAAATCCCAACTCCGTGAAATGCGGATATAATCAGCAAAATTCCTGGTCTCGTGGAACGCGGATAACGTCACTCTTTGACCCCGTGGAAAACGTCCAGAGCGGATCTTGGTCCCTCGCAGAGCACGACAGTGAACCCGTGTGAAGCATCCAGAGCGGAGCCTGGTCCTCGCAGAACACGGCAGCGAACCCGTGGAAAACGTCCAGAGCGGATCCTGGTCCTCACAGAGCATGGCAGTGAACCCGTGTGAAGCATCCAGAGCG
Source organism: Agapanthus africanus (assembly GCA_030015575.1). Classification (NCBI taxonomy): domain Eukaryota; kingdom Viridiplantae; phylum Streptophyta; class Magnoliopsida; order Asparagales; family Amaryllidaceae; genus Agapanthus; species Agapanthus africanus. The sequence goes on along the minus strand of JASDDO010000019.1, from coordinate 932,138,989 downwards.
GAGCCTGGTCCTTGCAGAACACGGCAGTGAACCCGTGGAAAGCATCCAGAGCAAAATTCCTGGTCATGTGGAACGCGGATAACGTCACTCTTTGACCCCGTGGGAAACGTCCAGAGCGGAGCCTGGTCCTCGCAGAACACGGCAGTGAACCTGTGGAAAGCATCCAGAGCAAAATTCCTGGTCACGTGGAACGCGGATAACGTCACTCTTTGACCCCGTGGAAAACGTCCAGAGCGGATCCTGGTCCTCGCAGAGCACGGCAGTGAACCCGTGTAAAGCATCCAGAGTGGAGCCTGGTCCTCGTCGAACACGGCAGTGAACCCGTCGGAAGCATCCAGAGCAAAATTTCTGGTTACGTGGAACGCGGATAACGTCACTCTTTGACCCCGCGGAAAATGCCCAGAGCGGAGCCTGGTCCTCGCCAAGCACGACAGTGAACCCGTGTGAAGCATCCAGAGCAAACATCGGAATGTGGAGTCCTTAAAATCCACGGACTATGATGTCCTTAACCTCGACCGTAATGTCTTAAGACTAACAATCAACCATGATGATTCTAGACTGATTTTACCTTGGTTAAAGGGTATATCTCTTCACTCCTTTGATATTTGGCGTTGTAATTCCTCAACGTCTTCAAAGAGGTGACGGGTCCCAGTAACCATGCATTTCATGGACTGTGGAGTCCTTAAATCCACGGACTATGACGTCCTTAACCTTGACCGTGATGTCTTAAAACTAACATCGGACTGTGGAGTCCTTAAATCCACGGACTATGACATCCTTAACCTTGACCGTGATGTCTTAAAACTAACATCGGACTGTGGAGTCCTTAAATCCACGGACTATGACGTCCTTAACCTTGATCGTGATGTCTTAAAACTAACATTGGACTGTGGAGTCCTTAAATCCACGGGCTATGAGGTCCTTAACCTTGACCTTGACGTCTTAAAACTAACATCGAACTGTGGAGTCCTTAAATCCACGGACTATGACGTCCTTAACCTTGATCGTGATGTCTTAAAACTAACATCGGACTGTGGAGTCCTTAAATCCACGGACTATGACGTCCTTAACCTTGACCGTGATGTCTTAAAACTAACATCGGACTGTGGAGTCCTTAAATCCACGGACTATGACATCCTTAACCTTGACCGTGATGTCTTAAAACTAACATTGGACTGTGGAGTCTTTAAATCCACGGACTATGACGTCCTTAACCTTGACCGTGATATCTTAAAACTAACATCGGACTGTGGAGTCCTTAAATCCACGAACTATGACGTCCTTAACCTTGACCATGATGTCTTAAAACTAACATCGGACTATGGAGTCCTTAAATCCACGGACTATGAGATCCTTAACCTTGACTGTGATGTCTTAAAACTAACATCGGACTGTGAAGTCCTTAAATCCACGGGCTATGAGGTCCTTAACCTTGACCGTGATGTCTTAAAACTAACATCGGACTGTGGAGTCCTTAAATCCACGGACTATGACGTCCTTAACCTTGACCGTGATGTCTTAAAACTAACATTGGACTGTGGAGTCCTTAAATCCACAGACTATGAGGTCCTTAACCTTGACCGTGATGTCTTAAAACTAACATCGGACTGTGGAGTCCTTAAATCCACGGACTATGAGGTCCTTAACCTTGACCGTGATGTCTTAAAACTAACATTGGACTGTTGAGTCCTTAAGTCCACGGATTATGAGGTCCTTAACTTTGATCGTGACGTCTTAAAACTAACATTGGACTGTGGAGTCCTTAAACCCACGGACTATAAGTTCCTTAACCTTGACCGCGATGTCTTTAAGCTACGATACCCTGGAAAACAGCCCAAAGCAACCCCTGACCCCGTGGAATACGGATAAGGGCGACCGCACCCAGCACCTGCGGGTCCTCACGACCTGCAAGGAAGAAAACTCTCTTGTGAGATCCTTACGACTCCCAAGGGAAAACCCGCTTAAGAATCCTCACGATTCTTAAGAAGAACTTACACCTACGGGATCCTCTCGACCTGTAGGGAGAAAAACTCTTTATGAGACCCTCACGGCTCATAAAGCTCAAAAGTCTTAGGAGGCAGATCTTAACCCTGAATCCTAAGCCATCGCTGCCCTGCAAGTAGACCAAGATAAATTGTTCGCATAACACATTCAATAAAAAGAGACACACCATTGAAAAGAAAAATATGTCTTTATTCATAAACCAAAATGGATACAAAGTACAATTCGTGAAAGAACAAAAGGAAGATACTCTCATTCTGGAGTGTGTACAAAAAGAAAGGAAAAGATACAAGTTTTTCAAGCCGGCGGGCGATTTAGAAATTTTGCTAGCTCATCCTGCTTTTGCTGGGCCATGATTTCATGATTCAGGATCGCCAGAAGACGGGCCTCCGCCTGAGCTTGCTGGGCCTGATATGAAGCAAGCTGACCTTCGAGCTCCTTCTCGGTAGCCTTGTGAGCCTCGACCCTTTTGCGAGTGAACACGATAGCTTTATCAAGAGCCACCACCTCTTAAATAGACTCTTGAAGCACCCGCCAGAGTTCATACGCTTTATTGGCTTTGGCTGTGAGGCTGGTTTGAAGCTCGCTCAATACCTTAGAGGCCAGCTCCCTTTCCGAGAATTTGCGGCCGAGCCTCTTCTCGCATGATGTCATGTTTGCCGCGCACCTCGCTATCAGCCCCCCGCAACTCCGCCTTTGCAGCCACAGCCTCCGAGGAAAGGCGGGTACACTCAAGCACGTGCAGACAAGCCTCCACCTGATGGCAAAACTCAACCCAAACTTGCACCATGGCCTCGCTATGATAGACAGCAAGAAAGGGAAGATAACCGTTAGCTTCAGCAGCAAACACTTCGGCTGTGATCACACTGCCCGCACGAAGCTGCTCGATCAGGGATGACAAAGAGTCAAGGCTTAATTTCACCAGACGGTCTGAGGCTCGCAAAGCATAAGGACCGGACGGCATAGCGATACGCGATTCCAGCGCTATAGGGGCTGGCAGGGCTATTCGGATTTGGAAAATGTCAGTAAAACTCTTAAGCAAAAGAACAAGTGGGACTATATTGAAATGTCACTTACCTACGGTCATGCAAGTAGGAGCTTAAGGTTCCCCTGGCCCTTCAACGACCTCGACCTCATCGTCAGCTTCCAAAACTGTAAGAGACATCAAGGTCATTTCGCAAAATAGCGACAATGCTATAATAAAAAAAAACGGCGAACGACGCTAACCTTGCCCAGAGGAAAGGACGATGCGCTGAGGGGAGATCGCCTGCGGAGCTGCCATCTCCAGCAAACGCTGAAAGGATTGCCGGGGAGACAGATCGGCAATAGAGGCCGCCAGTCCGCGCAATTCTGAAAAGACAAAAGAGTTCAAGTAACAGAAAGATTACTAGCTTAAAATGTGGAAGGTTACCTTCGACACTCCTCCCATTCTGAGCTGGGGGAATAGCAGCTTCAACGGCCTCTGCCGTGACCTCGGGCTCCAACAAAGGGAGGGTGGTCCCGACTACCCCCATCCCAACCTCTGGGCCGCCTTCAGGAAGAGTCGTTGAGGTGGCGACCACCAAGGGAGCCTCTCCCAAAGGAGCGAGTGCTCCGGAATCAAGAACCGCCATCGGAAGTTCTATTGTGAGAGGAGCAGCATCGTCAAACCCTTCCACATCGAGCAATGTTTCATTGGGAACATCAATAGGCTCTATCTTCAACAAGCCCTAGGAACCTCCCCCATCGCCGAAGTCTCTGCACAATTCACACAAGAATAAGAATACATGTATATGAGCGCAGGCAACATGAAGTACTGCAAAGAAATATAGAAACATACCAATGCATAGGGAAGCCTTCAATATGGCTTCTTCAAGCCGATGCTCCTTCTCAAGGAGGTGTGCTCGCCGGGGTTTAAGAGTGGACTTGTGGCCGCCCGTCCACAAGGAGAGCGCGTCCGCGGCATCCTCCGAAGCAGCCTGCTTAAGGGCCCTTTCTCCCCACTCCTCCAAAGGGCCAATGAACCGCCGCCGTATCCATGAAGGATCTTCATAGAAGATGACGGCAGGATAAGGCCTCTTCGGGATCCTTACCTTCTCAGCTTCAAGCTGCGAGCGTCTTATAGCCTCAGCCAATTGTGCGGCTTCCTCAGCAGATGAACCTGGAAAAAGAAGACCATCGTCCGGCGATGTCATGGATATGGGTTCGTCTTGAATGACAGGTTCAGATCCTTCTGAAAGATCGAGCAGACAGGCGACCATTTTCTTCCTCC